>OY756208.1:174397578-184397578 GCA_963576795.1 Metopia argyrocephala | reverse complement strand
TGTGATTTTAAAAGTTACACATTCTAGGGGCCCTGTTCTGTAATTCTCTTAAGCTAACATGCTAAAATTTAGGGTTTTAAAACAAGCTAGGCGTTAGAGTATATAAAATTAAATATTTTTTAGATAATAGGCATGAAACTTTTACAGTACTCTTTCAAGAATTATATTCCTAGCCAAAGTGTTCTTAATGAAGTATATACATTTTTAGCGATAGGAGAGTACAGATTAGGACCTCAAATCGTTATAACCTGTCAAAATTAGAATGCATGTGGGCATATGAAAATATGACTATAAAAACGTCACAACAATTTTAGTGTCGCCACTAAAACATACATCAAACGCTAATATTGTTGTTGCTGTTTTGAAGATATGCAATTAAAAGCGGATTTAAGCAGTAATACAAGTCGTAGAGGTAACTCAAACATTTCGAAATTTTTAAAGTGTATTAAAAAAACTGTTTACAAGTAAACTAGTGCTCATGGATTGAATACAAAAGCTGTAGGGGATTATAATAAAAACTTACACAACTATTATAGGCAAATTTTTCTTTTTCTCTTATTCCCCACATATGAATTCTCGTAATGTTATCTTTCCATTTCTGTAGTAACGTAAATATATACCTAAAGATACACATTCACTCTAATTGTGTTTGGCGTATTATTGTTGTATTTTGACATTTTTGTAAAAGATTAAAAAATGTCAAAATAAAACAACGACTAAAAGTAAATCAAACTCAACAATTTATAAACAGTTTCAATTAATTTATTTTTATTTTTTAATATTTCATTTTTATATAAAATATGAATGTTTTTCATTTTGTAAAGCTGTGAATAATAAAAGATAAAGTGTAATCATGCATTTAATTAAATCTGGCATCATATAATTTAGTTCTGTCTCTCAGCTACCGAATCTTTTAAATTTTGACCGATGCCCATTTGCTTCAATAAAGTATAAACTGAGAATGCAAATTTAACAACCTGTAAAGAGATTTTACTTAATTTAAGACAATATTAGATTTAATGTTATAAGTAGGGTATTCAATTATTCGACTTTTTTTGTTGGTCGATTAATCGAGTGAGTAATTATTCGGGTTTTTTTCTTGATCGATTAATCGAATAAAATTTCAAAATTGTTCGATTAATCGCATTTTGTTTTATATAAAATAGCATACCAATTTTGTGGATTTTTAAAACATTTTATTGAAAAAAAAAACAAATAATAATAACCAAAAACATTGTAATGTAATAACTTTTTAAAAATTCATTAACTATAGTTAACTATAGTGCACAAACATATTGTTGGAAAACTAAACCATAAATAATTCATTAATTAATTTTAATATTTGAGATCATATATATAACGATTTAATATATAAAAGTATTAATTTACTACTTCGTATGCAATAAAAATATTAAATAAGCAATTAAAAACAATTCATATTATGAGTTAAAAATTAGTTTAAAAAATTATGCACTTCTATTAAAATAGTCTTGTAATGTTATTTATATTTAGTAATTTAGTTTAGCTCTTAACCGATGGTTTTCTTTAGTTTTAATAAAACTCGATTTTGAGAAGACTCTCTCGCTGATTGGAGAAAATGAGAGAAGTGCTTGGAAAAGAATATATAATTTTTCGGTTCTGTTTTTGGTTTTTTCTAAATATAAGAAATCATCCATTAAATTATTGCAGCCTCTTTTAGGTTTTTTGAAATTTTGTACACTTTTAATTGCTTCGTTGAATTGTGATAATCGATTATTTTCGTTTATTTCAATTAAATCTTCTGTAATCTGACATAATCATCTGACACATTTTGTTCCGTATTTGCTAAAAACATTCTCAAAAACAATTTGTTTGCAAAATCTTTTGTTTCAGATTTTGTGCAACACTTTGAAAAAGTGAAAATGTACTAAAATTTAGATATAAAATAGGTGTACAAAGTAGTTTTACACGTCTTTTATTTATTCGAATCTTAAGCCTTTCTAATAACTAATTTAAAAAAGGATTGTTTGCATTTTCCATTGTATTACAGCCTGTTTCTAGAACACGAATGGGTTTTGACATTCGTCTTTTTATATGTGAAACAACCACAAATTTTAGTGTTTTTGTTTTTGTTTCACATATAAAAAGACGAATGTCAAATACCATTCGTGTTCTAGAAACAGGCTGTTAATAATAGTAATAGCGACATCAAGTGGTTTAAGGGCTTTATTCAATTTTGATAAAACTTTAATTTCCATACCTGTAAAAGTCCTCAAACCAAAATCAAATAGAGCGTAATTTACGTATTTACAAATACGAAGAAAATTTTCAATCATGGAAGATAAGGACGACCATCGATGCTTTACAGCATGTACAAGACGAATTTCTTTTTATTTTCTTGCAGCACAACATATGTTTGCAATTTCTTTTGTTTTTCATTAGATTTATTAAATATTTTAAAACACTTAGAAAGTTTTTTATATGGATTAATCGATTAATCGTAGGAAATTATTCGAGTTATTCGTTATTCGAAATTTGACTATTTTTAATTGTTCGAACAATTATTTGAACACAATTGTTCGATTAATCGATTAACGATTAATCGTTTGAATACCCTAGTTATAAGCTATAAAATATTTTATTAATAAATAATAAAAGAAATTTAAAATAAAGAAATAAATGTTAAATCTAGTATAAAAAGTCTGGGTTGAAGCAAAATTTTTTTGTTCTACACACAATGCAAGTTTTTTTTGATATTTAGATCTTTGTTCTATGCAGATATGAAATATAAATGATTCAAGCTTTAGGAAACAAATATTGTTATGATACCTAGATACGGTCATACAATCCGCTTCTGATAAGTAAAATAAGTTAAAATAAAACCATAAAGGTCTGTCATTTTAAGTTTAAGCTATAAATATGCCCCTTTGTATGTATGTAGTTTGAGCAAACATATTAATTCTACAAATATTTGAATGTATAGAGAATCTATTTTTGTTTGTCAGAACCAAAATCTTCCCTCGTATTTTATGGCTCATCACATGTCGTGCTTCATATTTTGGGATACATAGTTTAGTTAGAAAGTTATTTATTTCTTTATTGTTTTAGAAAATTTACATTGCAACATTTAACCTTTAACTACTGAGGTGGTGGTAAATTTTACCCCCTCCTTAGATTTTTTAATTTATTTTCTTCGGTTGAGCGCTGTTGAGTCCTTGTTTTGTTATACTAAATCTTTGATTTTTTTATTTTTATAATCATATTTATATAAAAATGTATTTTCTTGTTCTTTTAAAAATAAATTATTAAAAAAAAAATTTTTTCTTTGACTAATTTTTGTGGTAAAACAAAACATGGTAAAATTTATCCCACGTCAATAACTATGAAAAAATATTTCACCTCCGTAGTTGAAGGTTAAACGAATGAACAAGAACTTGCGGTGGGTTTTGACGCCGTCAATTGGCCGCCGGTGGGGTTTGGCGCCGTCAATCATCATCATTATCATCATCATCATCAATATCATCATTATCATTATCATCATCATCATCATCATCACGGTTTGACGTCGTCATTTGGGCGCCTGTGGTGTCTGACGCCGTCAATCATCATCATTATCATTATCATCATCATCAACATCACGGAGACGGCGTCACCGTCAATTGGCCGCCGGTTGGGAATTAGGCAAGAATTCTTGCCGTACTCAAGGTAAAAAAAGTCGTCTCTCTCAATTGCAATTTTCATTGCAAACAAAGACTTTAACTTTCAAAGATTTATACTGTTTTTCATTCAAAATTTAAGACTAGTGATACAACATATAAAAATCTTCCACTTCTTATCATCTTGATTATTTTTACATACAAAAACTTGCAATATTCGATTGTACAGTCATAAGTTATAATATGAAAGTTTGTTAAAAGTTTGATGCGTAGGGTTAGCAAACCCTGTCAAATATTAAAAAAATACTATGATTTCTTGTTTGCAAGGCTTGCAGAGCGTTTACAACAAAGAGTGATTACCGCTACTATATTAAAATAACAAAATTTTAAACACTTTTCAAAGAGTAATTAAATAAATATACTTACATTAATATTTGAATTCATAGTTATTGGAAATATTTTCATGGCTGTTAATATCAAAGTTTTCTGGGTGTGTTGCAAAAAGAATGCAATAACTTTCTTATAACGTGGCTCTTCGCTAGGCCAATTTGAATGAAAAATGGCCAGAGATATACTGTCGCTATCGTCCATTAAGCTATTGGCTAAAAAACTGCATGGAAATGTTTCGGCCAATATGGATGCAACATAAAAAAGTGATGCAATTGTAGCTAACAAATCGGCAAATAAAACTATATGTATAGTTGTTATACCCAAAATAAGTCCAATAATCAAAAACTGTACGAACATAGTTCCAGATATAACCGGTGAAAACGTATTGTAAAGCCTTAAGGGTAAAATATAGAATAAAAAAATATTATAATATGTATATTAATAATAAATGGATGAGTATTTAAAAAAGTTTACGAGGTTTTATAATATCAATTACAGTAAGTGATGCGTGGTATAGTGGTGAGAGCGCTCGCAGAAAAACTCAAACGGCCCAGGTTCAAATCCCAGCAAAGGTGGAAAATTAAAAAGTTAGTTTGCAGTTTTTTCAAAATTAAATTTTAAAAATAAGAGTTACCCCCCCTCCAAGAAGCCCATCTACAAAGTAACCGCTCCATGACATTCCACTCTATTCCACCTTAACCTTTGACAACGAAAAACGAATGATCAGGAGAAAAGCGCCACCTATTTGGAAGTAGCAGATAATAGCTAAAAACCTACTTAGCGAAGACACTCACCGCAATCAACATGCAACGATGGTGAAGGTATAACACTGGCCTTTGAATGATCAATTCACAGCAATTTGTCTCATTAATAAGCCGCTTAATAATATAAGAAAACAAAATAGTATATGTTCTGTTTTCATAATGTACTGTCCTTTCCACAAATATTCCAATACAATGCACAGCATTTAGTAGGGGTTTACCCCTGAGTATTGGTCTCAATAAAAAAAAAATGTTTTTGTTAATGATCTTGTAATGATCTGATCCACTAAGATTGTTGAGCATTTTTTCTTAATAATTAGTTTCAGTTTTGTTATTAAAGCGCCTTAATATATGAGAATTAAATGAATTTAGAATATTTTTGCAATAAATTCTCACTTGAAGGAGAACATTGACATTAGTGACTAAAATGTGCACCTCTCGAAGTGAACATATTTGAGCCCCCAGCTATGGAAATCTTTATCAGAGTTATTTGTGGCCTGTACATATTCATGATAAACATCAACTATTTAACTCACATTTGTCTACTGAAATCATATGTTGGAATTATATTTGTTACTGCATACTTTGTACTGAGTTAGTCGAAGTCTTGTCAAGCACAAAAACAAAAAAATCTTTTTAAATAAGACAGACAAAGTAAAGATTTTTGTTTCTACAACATATGTCAACACTTACCCCATAATATTTTTATGATCGAGAACGCACTGTATGAGAGCTTCGTAACGTTGATTATTTGTAAGTTTTGCATCACTACCAAGCCTTTCGATACGACGTGCCAATATGCCTAGATGTGTTCGAAGAATTGTAATATATATAACGGGGTATACATCCATAAGAGCTTGCTGGAAACAGTGAAAATCAATCATCATATATTCTACACCAGCTTGTATTACAAAGTATAGCGGACGATCTTGCCATTTATAATATGGAAAGTACAATTGATATGGCGGTCTGCCATTAATTACTGCCGTCAAAAATGTACTACTGGCATATGTTAAAAATAGGGTGGTAAACATAATATGAGACTTGTTGCAAAAGGCTACAATTTTTCGAATTTCTATTTTGTCTTCGGGCTCACTAACACGTAAATCGAGTTTATCCATATACTTAATGCCTTTAAGAAGTCCTCTGTAGAGAAAAAGAAATACAAGCATTTTCAGGCTACAACCAATGCAATTTATTGATATTTGAAGAGATGTTAGAAATTCACTCGGATTAAAGGCACTGAGACGTATTAGAAAACTTAAAAGAAATGCAATGGGCATGTAAACTGTTACAAACGCGTTTATGAATATGGTCCAAATATAAAAAAGTCGTCGATTTTTCTTTGGTGGTAAATAACCAACAATAGTAAGACCACGTAAAAAGTATAACGCAGCATCTTTTGTCTTTGGCTGAGGGCCATCCAAGTTTAAAGTTGCCATTTGAAATATTTTTCTGAAAAAAAAAAAACAAATAATGTCTTAAGATTTAATATGGTAATCTGAATCAAAATATTTGAGTAACTCTGTTGTGAATTGTGAAAAATTTTAAGTGTGTTTAAGAAGCGTAACGACTTCGCCTAAACTTGGGAAAAACTTATAATAATAAGAATTAAATGAGTCTTTTAAGTTAATTTAACTTGCGGTCAACTAGGCCAACACTTGACGAAAAAATTGTAACCACTTCCTTATAGAAACATAAATTTTTTCGACACTTAATTGCTTTCAATACGATTAAATATCGAAATATTATTTTTTATTACTAGTTTTCAAATCATATATGTATATAAAAATTAAGATGATTTTAGGCTTAAGTCGCCGCATAATATCCTAACGAGTGAGTTGATTTCAACCAAACTTATATATATTTTATATTTATATTGATCTTGGCTTAAAATCCGAAATCGATTGTTTGAGATAAGCAAGCTGCAAGTCCCTTCTAAGTTGTCCTTAATTTTTGTATATATTGGTTAAATGGTTAAAGATAAAGCTTCTGAATTACTCTTTAATTAATGCAAACCATCACTTAAAAACTGGGCGGAATTGGACAAGTGGGGGTGGTACTTCCTATACAAACTCAGTATTGATTTTTGTATATCTTGAGAAAAATTAAAGCTAACGTTTCTGAATTTGTTATGAATAACGTCATGTAAAAAACAAATGATAAGTCGGAAATTAAGCGGAATTCGAGAAGTGGGCGTGGTAGCTTCCATACAAACTAAATATTGATTTTTGGATGTCTTGTGAACGGCTGACGTTTATTCCTTATGTAGAAAATTTTTTATATTATTTTGTCTGGCCTTGAGACACCGACTTATTGGAGACTAAATTAAATGCAAGTTTAATTTATTGAATGAGAAAACTCAATTAAATTTTTATTTTATTTACTTTCACAGATGCTACGCAGTTACATTACGTTCATAAATAAATAAGATGATATCTTATGCCTTTTATTGTTATTTATTAAACAAACTTTTCATTTATTTTGCTCACGTTTTTTTTTTAATTTTATTATTACTAAACAAATATGCGTTATTGGTATATAAAAAATATTTACTTAAATTTGAAGGTTGCATTTTAGGTAGGAAATTTTTTTAAATAGGCAACACTGTTGTTAGTAGGCAATATGGAACTTAGTGTAGTTGCTAAAGCTATTAATATGTAGAATACTGTGGTACAAGAGGAGCCAGTAATATGAAATTAATGGTCTACTTTTGGAAGGCCTAACAAATCTATCAATTTTACAGACAGCTTTGTACGGAAAATACTAAATATGAATGCTATGCTTTGGTATCTACTTCTATAGAAGGAATGGAGAGGCATTCGATGATACTTCACCTGATCCTATAGAGTCAGATTTCTAAAAGAATATCTGATATGTTTATATACGGAAAAATTTATACTTTAACAATAATTTTATAAGCTTTCATTACATTTTAAATTTTCTAAAAAAATAATGAACGTTTTACAATTGCTTGCGGTGTATACTTGAAGAACCGGCAGAAAAAGCATTTATGGTTTACAAGAAGGTTTCATTTATTTGTTCTTACAAATTCGATTCATTTTGACATTTTAAACCAGCAAGCAAGTGAAAATATGTAATAACCGCTTTTTTTGTATTGCTATTGGCTTGACTACACCGTAGTCAAGCTGTTATAGAATTCATCTATTTTTTTTTAAATATCGGTTAAATGGGCAGTAAAGAAGATTATTAGCAAAAACCAATTAAATTTAAAATCATCAGTTTCTTCAAAGAAAATTTGAAATTTTTGTTTAATCATTAAGTTTAAAAAAAAAAAAATAGAAATTAGAAACCCGATCGTTTGAATAATGATCTCGAAAGGTGTACTAAATTTAAATAAAAACAGTTCATACATACATTTTAGATAAAATGCCAAAAAATTGAGAAAAACGACGCTTAATATTCATCTCTTTAGTTTTCTTTTGAGAAAACTTCTAATTGTCAATGTCAATCTTTCCAAAAGTTTTGAAGAAATCCAAAATTGTTTCTTGTTTATTGTTCCTGTTGCCTTAATATCTATGGTAAAATAAATAAACAAAAATAATTTTATTTTATTATTAAATAGACATACATACATGTGCATATATAAATAAATTAAAAGAAAAATTAAATGGTTTATGGTAATTCATTATTATTTTTCTTACATCAGATGTTAAAAAATATATTGTTTATATTGGCTGCTTTTATTAGTTTTTAGGTAAAAGAAAAAAAAATCAGTGGCTGTTATGGTGCTATTTTTACAATTTTGCTTTTTTATGATTTTTCTTTTAATTTGTTTTTTTTTTTTTTCAAAGAGATAATACGAGTATACATACATATGTATCATACATGGATAAGTTCTTATATTGTACGTGTATGTGTAGCGCATATGAGTTTTTACCAGAATTACAACCCATTTCTTAAATACACAGAAACGCTGAATCCTAAATTGTTTTCCTTTTTATTTAACTCTATTTACTCGTACATTCATTAATGATCAGCGAAAAGAGAATATGCTAAAATTGTTACTGCAGTTGTGAGCAGCAAATAATAAATCAGAGATGCAAAATAAATTTTACAAATTCCAAAAAAAATGTACTTTTTAGAGTCTGATTGTATTAAAATACTTTTCTACTAAACTCAACTGAAATCGTCCATATCTTTGAAGATGATACTTTACTGTACAGTTATAGCTTCGTTTAACTTTTTTGTAAATTAAATTTCAAATCAATTCTAAACCCAATTTAAAGTGATAGTAAACCAATTTTCGCTAAAACATAGTAAACATGAGTAAAAGATAGGCTAAGTTATTACTGAAACCCTTTCTTTTAAAAAACAAAAAAAGAAAAAAACATAGGGAAAGGGCTACCCTATCCAACTCTATCGATTCGTTTTAGAATCCGCGCAATATGGCGTGCATTTCATTGTTCTATCGATACTACCATGGGAGTCGCTCTGATGAAATAAAGGATTTGTTTCCGGATAATCGAATATTCTTGTGGACTACATGTACCTCTCTCAGAGCACATCCTTTTGTAGTTGATTGTCCAGTAAATCGCACAATGTATTATAGAGAGAATTCGCTCTTTGGCTGCACCGTTCGTTTGTGCAACAATCTCCCCGTAAACGTTTTCCTGTCAGTTACGATATTAGCAAGTTCAAATCAAATGTCCACAAGCACTTGTTCCTCTTTCCTCCTTTCCATAATATATTTCCCTCGACCAGCACAATGTACAGCGTGAGTAGGGGTCAGGCCCTGAGTGCTGGCCTTAATAAAAAAAATATACCTACATACTCGTATGTATGTATAATAACATTCAGCTAAAATTGCTAAAAATTTGTTTGCTGGTGAAATACATTAGGCATATAACTTTCAGCATTTTTTGCAAATATTATAATTTAACAGGTAAGGCTGAATAGCTTATGGAAAAACATGAATAATTGCGTTTTTATTCTTTCACTATCATTAAAAAAAAGTTCCGTACCAAATGCGATGAAGTTTGGAATTAGGAGGATTTTCATTCATTAACTTTAAATCATTGCCACCAATGAATAATGCTCGATGGAACTCCAGTAGCGTTGTTTTACTGTTGTTTACTGTTGAAAACAATGCGATTATCGTAAAAATATGTTACTGAATCGCGCTACAAATCAATATTTATAATCTTGGCATTTATTATTTTTTCAAATTAACGGGAAAAGCTTCCCCCTATTTGTAAGTTTATACGTACATGTGATCCATGGTATGATGTATGGTTTTCGGATCACTGTATCCGTTCAAATAATTCTCTTATTCCAATTAAGAAGACTTAATAATGTCTTTTGGCACACTGGTTGCAAGAACCGTTTATTATGGCGTAGTGCCTGTTAATCGAAAATAACTATTAGCTACATATAAATGCATATGGTATCATTTCCATGACACTATTTTGTTACATCGTACAATTATATAAAATGTACGAGCACAAACATGGGATAATTATATAAAAATACTAAATATGTTATTCGGTTTCTATTGTATTTTGAACTTGCAAAGAGTGCTAAAAAATAGTACCATTGTACCTGAAATGAGTTAACAAATTAGCTGGTGTTTCCGTATTTAGCAATAGAAAATATTCAATTCTTTATGCTTTCATATTAGTTACCTAAAATTGTACAGAGTTTTTTCGTATAAATTCTGCTCAACACGACACGAACCAAATCACCCACGTAATCAATTTTCTGTTACGAAAAAAAGTCACGACACTCATCTCTTATTTTCAAAAGAACAGAACTTTTATTTTCTTTTTATATATTTACAAAAAAAATTTTTTTTTTTTTTTTTGGTTTTATGAATGAAATTTTTTAGTAGTTTTTTTTTCAATTTCAAGTAAAGCATTAAACACATAGACGACAGCAAGCAGCATGACAGCAAGCAGCAAATGCAGCCGACAATATTTGCTGCCCTGCAGTCGGCTGCATAAATATTTTGAAGGCAGCAACAGCAAAACAATAAAAAAAACAAATAAAATAATGAACATGTGTTTGTTGTTGAAATAAATATTTCAGTGATACCACTTTCAAGTGTACGAAACCGCAAAAATAAAATCGCTTGTTTGAAATTTATATATATTTGGTTTTTATTTTAATTTGTTTATATTAAAAAACTTTTCAAAACTCATTAACAAAATATACTTTTTGCTAATTGTACACACACTCTTTACAAAAAATTAAAATTTTGGTGTAATCTAAAATTTTTTGGCAATAATTGGAAAATAATGATTTTTGCAACGCCGTTTATGTTGCCCGATAAATTCTAAAATGCTGTGTATTTATTAACTGGTACGGCTGCCTATCTCCAATAAAAATCCCCTGATAAGAAAGATATTTTGGTGCATCACATACTTATTTGCATATTTCTTATAAGACATAACGTATTTTCTTATTCATTCAGCCACTTCATCGCATTTCCCATCACATTATGCATGTATTTTAAGAAACAATGCATATTGATCCTTGTGAGACAACAAACATAACTTTAACATCTTAAATTTAATTAAATAAATACCGACTTGTAATGTGAAAAGTTTTTAGTTGTTATTATCTTTATTAATAAATAAATTTTTTTCTTTGTAATAAAAAATATTTTTTATGTCGTTTTTTATTTAACATTTCATATTGTATTGGCATCACTAATCAGTTTTTGCTGCCTTAAAAAATAGAAATTATTCTAAGTTGGGCAGCAGCAGCAAAAGTTTTTGTCTAGGGTTTTGCTGTGCTGCCTTTAAAATAATCATTTCCATATAAACGTGTGTATTCTAATTTTGACAACTTGCTGCCTGCTGCTTGCTGTCGTCTATGTGTTTAATGCTTAATGTAGTACTGAGTTGTTTTATTTCCTATACAACATTTTGTGTACAAATTTAATTGTAATACACTGACTCTTTGTTTCATATAATACGAGCACATATGGATAAAAAAATAAGTGTCAGTCGGTGGCAGTTGATGCTGATGATTATGAACTTTGATTGCTGATTGATCTATGCGGCCGTGTAAATAATTATTATTTGTTTTTAGAACTGCTGCTACTTTTATTTCAAGCGGTGAGCTGTATGTAGATGGTAATTAAACGCAATTTACATACGATCTTAAAATGTATTCTTTTGCACTTATTTTTTTCCATTTTAATAAACAACAACATAATGGTCAAAGAGAATTTTTGTAGTTTTGATTACAGTGTAGATAACATTTTACGGTAGATTAATGAATATAAAAGAAGCATAATAAAACTTATATCTGGTATTTAATGAGGGCCATAAGCTGAGCTTACTGTCAAGGATGTGTATACGAGTATGCTCTTATATTAACTACTAAAACATGAAATACGTTTATTAAGAAGTTATTTGACATATTTTAAATGCAATACTTGTCGAATATTTCTTTATGCATACGCGTATAGCACTATGTATTTGGTTTTTCATAAAAAATAATTTTTTGGTCATAAAAAATAATTTTAGCAAATGTTTAATTGCTTTCATTTTCACTTGAATGTTGTTCCTTTAGTGAAGCATATCGAAAGCATGTAAATAGTTGGTTGTAGAGAAATATGCGGGATATAAAATAAAAAGGAGGATACAAGTATACTTGCATAACGCTTCATTGAATTTACATGCTATTCGTTGTAAAATAAGTATATATGTATGTTCATACATATGTATTCTCATTCTGTAAAAAAATATCGTTTATAATTATTTTGAAATTTATATGGAATAGTATATATACCAGTTTTAGGATACAATAATTATAAATAATATAAATTTTCAAAAATTCTTTTACAGAGTTAAAGACTGTCAATTTTTTTTATATAATTTGAATACATTCGAAATGATAAATTACATTATTCAGCCATTTTCTGGTACCCGCTTGGATATTTATATATTTTTTTTTCTTTTTTCTCAATTTAATTATTTATTTTAAAATTAGCGCGCTTACCTGTGTCTAAATAGTTACGCGAACTTTGCACAGCCTTGGTTAAAAGAACACACATTTTTGTGTCCAATTGCCTACTGCTTTTATACATTTTATTTCCATTTATTGCATATGTTTTTCTTCCCAAATAATAATATTTTATTAATTTTTCGTATTTATTATTTTATAACATCTACTTCCAAATGCAATTGAATTCATATAACTGCCATGGTCATATTCTTACATAAGCATTACATATTAATACGTTCACGAGTACTCATAAGCAGAATATAAAGCTGGATAGAAATAGAAATATTAAATAAGATATCAATTCATAGAACGTAACTACACTTTTGTTTTTTTTTTACAGGAGAAGCAAAAAACTTTAAAATAAAAAATTTTGTAAATCCTCGAGATATAAGGATTAGCATCCTTATATACAACAAATGAGTTTGTATGTAAAGTTTTCATATAAATATGTATGTATTATGTCTTCTTGCATTTAGAAATATACGCACTTGTATTTGCGTCCGTTTGAATTTCGTTTATAAAATCGCCATTTTTGACCATAGGAATATAAAATTTTGCATGAACATGTATTTTGAAAAAAACGTACCAAAATTAATAAAAAACTCAATTTCGAAATTTTGTGTAGTTACGTGCGTTTGCATATAATATGACGATATATGCATATGACTACGAAGGAAAGTTAAACACTTTCTACTTTTGTCTATACTAATACTTTAATTTTTGTTTTAAACAGTTTAGCATTATCCGAAGAGCAAAAGTAACTATTTAGCTGAGTTAGTGATTTCATTACTAATTCGCATGTAACTAAAACTAAAACTGCTGATCATAAATTAGATTATAAAATCATAAGCTAATGACCTGTTTAAAGTTATATATTAATGGAGTCAATTTAATTTTTAATTGAGTTATCAAATTTGATGTTTAAAAATAGCGCAATTTGGCTTAGTCAATTAGCATTTGGTCCTAGTAGCTGGAAATATTACTCTTTTGGAAGTCAAAACTTGAGTTTGTAATTTTGAAAAATATGGCTAAAGACGAAACGAGAAATTTCTAACTTATTCTAATAGAGTTATTAAAAATTTTTCTACATGCATTAGAAATACTTATCCCTCTATTTTTTTAATTTTGGTGACATTTTTGATATGTATTCCTGTATTATTTAATTTATGTTCATAAAGCAGTACCTTAAAAAAATATATGTACATATGCATGTTATTCTCTATACGTAACCAACAAAATGTTAATAGTTTACTGGCTTTGATAGAATAAATAAATAATATTTTAAATATTCTACAAATAATTAATTAACCAATGTGTGTGAAGATAAATTCGAATTTGAAAAGCAAAGACATAAACCATCTTTCTTTAGCTAACACATTTTTTGCGTTAACAGAGCTCTGTTAATAGTTTAACAGCGACTATGTACGGGTATTTCAGGACTTATTAGACGTTTAATGGACACACATTCCAATTTTAGGAAGAAAAGGTACCCCCATATGGAAGCTATATTGTTCACTTTGTATCTCATAAAAAAATTCATATTTATTTAGTTTTAGGTTAAAAAAAAGCCGAAACAAATTCTTTCAAAAAAAACCAAATAAGTGGAGAAGATCAGTGGCCATTATGGAAAAATACGAAAATGCACATATATCACACTATATGGAGATGATACTCCAAGGGGTCCCCAATGACGCTGTATTAGTGGTATTCCTGAAATAATTTTGGGATTTGAGAAAATTAAATTTGAAAAATTTAATTTTTTTGCAAAATGACTGGAGAAGATCAGTGGCCATTATGGAAAAATACGAAAATGCACATATATCACACTATATGGAGATGATACTCCAAGGGGTCCCCAATGACGCTGTATTAGTGGTATTCCTGAAATAATTTTGGGATTTGAGAAAATTAAATTTGAAAAATTCAATTTTTTTGCAAAATGACTGGAGAAGATCAGTGGCCATTATGGAAAAATACGAAAATGCACGTATATCACACTATATGGAGATGATACTCCAAGGGGTCCCCAATGACGCTGTATTAGTGTATTAGTATTAGTTATTTATTTTAGTTTTGATTCACTATATGTTTCATATGCAGGTAATGTTAACATTACTCTGTTAACTAATTCTGTTGTTAAAAAGAATTTAACTTTCGTAGCTAACTTCACACACTTCTTCTCCAGTCATTTTGCAAAAAAATTGAATTTTTCAAATTTAATTTTCTCAAATCCCAAAATTATTTCAGGAATACCACTAATACAGCGTCATTGGGGACCCCTTGGAGTATCATCTCCATATAGTGTGATATATGTGCATTTTCGTATTTTTCCATAATGGCCACTGATCTTCTCCAGTCATTTTGCAAAAAAATTGAATTTTTCAAATTTAATTTTCTCAAATCCCAAAATTATTTCAGGAATACCACTAATACAGCGTCATTGGGGACCCCTTGGAGTATCATCTCCATATAGTGTGATATATGTGCATTTTCGTATTTTTCCATAATGGCCACTGATCTTCTCCAGTCATTTTGCAAAAAATTGAATTTTTCAAATTTAATTTTCTCAAATCCCAAAATTATTTCAGGAATACCACTAATACAGCGTCATTGGGGACCCCTTGGAGTATCATCTCCATATAGTGTGATATATGTGCATTTTCGTATTTTTCCATAATGGCCACTGATCTTCTCCAGTCATTTTGCAAAAAATTGAATTTTTCAAATTTAATTTTCTCAAATCCCAAAATTATTTCAGGAATACCACTAATACAGCGTCATTGGGGACCCCTTGGAGTATCATCTCCATATAGTGTGATATATGTGCATTTTCGTATTTTTCCATAATGGCCACTGATCTTCTCCAGTCATTTTGCAAAAAAATTGAATTTTTCAAATTTAATTTTCTCAAATCCCAAAATTATTTCAGGAATACCACTAATACAGCGTCATTGGGGACCCCTTGGAGTATCATCTCCATATAGTGTGATATATGTGCATTTTCGTATTTTTCCATAATGGCCACTGATCTTCTCCAGTCATTTTGCAAAAAAATTGAATTTTTCAAATTTAATTTTCTCAAATCCCAAAATTATTTCAGGAATACCACTAATACAGCGTCATTGGGGACCCCTTGGAGTATCATCTCCATATAGTGTGATATATGTGCATTTTCGTATTTTTCCATAATGGCCACTGATCTTCTCCAGTCATTTTGCAAAAAATTGAATTTTTCAAATTTAATTTTCTCAAATCCCAAAATTATTTCAGGAATACCACTAATACAGCGTCATTGGGGACCCCTTGGAGTATCATCTCCATATAGTGTGATATATGTGCATTTTCGTATTTTTCCATAATGGCCACTCATCTTCTCCAGTCATTTTGCAAAAAAATTGAATTTTTCAAATTTAATTTTCTCAAATCCCAAAATTATTTCAGGAATACCACTAATACAGCGTCATTGGGGACCCCTTGGAGTATCATCTCCATATAGTGTGATATATGTGCATTTTCGTATTTTTCCATAATGGCCACTGATCTTCTCCAGTCATTTTGCAAAAAAATTGAATTTTTCAAATTTAATTTTCTCAAATCCCAAAATTATTTCAGGAATACCACTAATACAGCGTCATTGGGGACCCCTTGGAGTATCATCTCCATATAGTGTGATATATGTGCATTTTCGTATTTTTCCATAATGGCCACTGATCTTCTCCAGTCATTTTGCAAAAAAATTGAATTTTTCAAATTTAATTTTCTCAAATCCCAAAATTATTTCAGGAATACCACTAATACAGCGTCATTGGGGACCCCTTGGAGTATCATCTCCATATAGTGTGATATATGTGCATTTTCGTATTTTTCCATAATGGCCACTGATCTTCTCCAGTCATTTTGCAAAAAAATTGAATTTTTCAAATTTAATTTTCTCAAATCCCAAAATTATTTCAGGAATACCACTAATACAGCGTCATTGGGGACCCCTTGGAGTATCATCTCCATATAGTGTGATATATGTGCATTTTCGTATTTTTCCATAATGGCCACTGATCTTCTCCAGTCATTTTGCAAAAAAATTGAATTTTTCAAATTTAATTTTCTCAAATCCCAAAATTATTTCAGGAATACCACTAATACAGCGTCATTGGGGACCCCTTGGAGTATCATCTCCATATAGTGTGATATATGTGCATTTTCGTATTTTTCCATAATGGCCACTGATCTTCTCCAGTCATTTTGCAAAAAAATTGAATTTTTCAAATTTAATTTTCTCAAATCCCAAAATTATTTCAGGAATACCACTAATACAGCGTCATTGGGGACCCCTTGGAGTATCATCTCCATATAGTGTGATATATGTGCATTTTCGTATTTTTCCATAATGGCCACTGATCTTCTCCAGTCATTTTGCAAAAAATTGAATTTTTCAAATTTAATTTTCTCAAATCCCAAAATTATTTCAGGAATACCACTAATACAGCGTCATTGGGGACCCCTTGGAGTATCATCTCCATATAGTGTGATATATGTGCATTTTCGTATTTTTCCATAATGGCCACTGATCTTCTCCAGTCATTTTGCAAAAAATTGAATTTTTCAAATTTAATTTTCTCAAATCCCAAAATTATTTCAGGAATACCACTAATACAGCGTCATTGGGGACCCCTTGGAGTATCATCTCCATATAGTGTGATATATGTGCATTTTCGTATTTTTCCATAATGGCCACTGATCTTCTCCAGTCATTTTGCAAAAAATTGAATTTTTCAAATTTAATTTTCTCAAATCCCAAAATTATTTCAGGAATACCACTAATACAGCGTCATTGGGGACCCCTTGGAGTATCATCTCCATATAGTGTGATATATGTGCATTTTCGTATTTTTCCATAATGGCCACTGATCTTCTCCAGTCATTTTGCAAAAAAATTGAATTTTTCAAATTTAATTTTCTCAAATCCCAAAATTATTTCAGGAATACCACTAATACAGCGTCATTGGGGACCCCTTGGAGTATCATCTCCATATAGTGTGATATATGTGCATTTTCGTATTTTTCCATAATGGCCACTGATCTTCTCCAGTCATTTTGCAAAAAAATTGAATTTTTCAAATTTAATTTTCTCAAATCCCAAAATTATTTCAGGAATACCACTAATACAGCGTCATTGGGGACCCCTTGGAGTATCATCTCCATATAGTGTGATATATGTGCATTTTCGTATTTTTCCATAATGGCCACTGATCTTCTCCAGTCATTTTGCAAAAAATTGAATTTTTCAAATTTAATTTTCTCAAATCCCAAAATTATTTCAGGAATACCACTAATACAGCGTCATTGGGGACCCCTTGGAGTATCATCTCCATATAGTGTGATATATGTGCATTTTCGTATTTTTCCATAATGGCCACTGATCTTCTCCAGTCATTTTGCAAAAAAATTGAATTTTTCAAATTTAATTTTCTCAAATCCCAAAATTATTTCAGGAATACCACTAATACAGCGTCATTGGGGACCCCTTGGAGTATCATCTCCATATAGTGTGATATATGTGCATTTTCGTATTTTTCCATAATGGCCACTGATCTTCTCCAGTCATTTTGCAAAAAAATTGAATTTTTCAAATTTAATTTTCTCAAATCCCAAAATTATTTCAGGAATACCACTAATACAGCGTCATTGGGGACCCCTTGGAGTATCATCTCCATATAGTGTGATATATGTGCATTTTCGTATTTTTCCATAATGGCCACTGATCTTCTCCAGTCATTTTGCAAAAAAATTGAATTTTTCAAATTTAATTTTCTCAAATCCCAAAATTATTTCAGGAATACCACTAATACAGCGTCATTGGGGACCCCTTGGAGTATCATCTCCATATAGTGTGATATATGTGCATTTTCGTATTTTTCCATAATGGCCACTGATCTTCTCCAGTCATTTTGCAAAAAAATTGAATTTTTCAAATTTAATTTTCTCAAATCCCAAAATTATTTCAGGAATACCACTAATACAGCGTCATTGGGGACCCCTTGGAGTATCATCTCCATATAGTGTGATATATGTGCATTTTCGTATTTTTCCATAATGGCCACTGATCTTCTCCAGTCATTTTGCAAAAAATTGAATTTTTCAAATTTAATTTTCTCAAATCCCAAAATTATTTCAGGAATACCACTAATACAGCGTCATTGGGGACCCCTTGGAGTATCATCTCCATATAGTGTGATATATGTGCATTTTCGTATTTTTCCATAATGGCCACTGATCTTCTCCAGTCATTTTGCAAAAAAATTGAATTTTTCAAATTTAATTTTCTCAAATCCCAAAATTATTTCAGGAATACCACTAATACAGCGTCATTGGGGACCCCTTGGAGTATCATCTCCATATAGTGTGATATATGTGCATTTTCGTATTTTTCCATAATGGCCACTGATCTTCTCCACTTATTTGGTTTTTTTTGAAAGAATTTGTTTCGGCTTTTTTTTAACCTAAAACTAAATAAATATGAATTTTTTTATGAGATACAAAGTGAACAATATAGCTTCCATATGGGGGTACCTTTTCTTCCTAAAATTGGAATGTGTGTCCATTAAACGCCTAATAAGTCCTGAAATACCCGTACATAGTCGCTGTTAAACTATTAACAGAGCTCTGTTAACGCAAAAAATGTGTTAGCTAAAGAAAGATGGTTTATGTCTTTGCTTTTCAAATTCGAATTTATCTTCACACACATAATTAACCATCAACTTAAAGGTCAATTTTAAAGTGGATACAAAAGGTGGAACACTAAATTACAATTATTTAGTATAGAGAAAAAATAATTTCTTTGTAACAAGTAAATATTTTGCAAATCGAATATGATGGTTACACATAAATACATACATACATAACTGGCCTTTACAACCCTGTGTCAGGATTACGGTCTAGCTTTTCGCAGCACTAATGTTGTGTGTGTTAATTTTTATCCATGAGTACCGGGACCTACAGTTTAAAGTCGACTGAGAACGACAGATTTGAGAAGCTTTTTTTCATGGCAATCAATTACTCCCAGAGCTTTTACCAGAAGACGTAAGAAATAATTTTTTCATATTTCTTTTTTTCAAGATGTCAGAGCTGAGATTTGAACCCGGTTCTATCGTCTTAGTAAGCCAACACACTAACCACTAGATCACATCTAATGGAAACAAAAATAGAATACTAGTTATTTCATTCTAAATAAAATAATTTATCCTTGGACAACGACGCTTTGAAAGGAATAATTGAAGAAGTAATGGATACTATTTTAAAAATTGTTCCTTTTAAATAAAAATACTTTCAACTATTTCCATCAATACTCAATTTTTTTAATTTGTATGTTATGACCAGGGAAACCGAATATATGCAATTGCATATTTTTTCTTGTGCAACCTATGAAGTTAGGTGCGAGGCATTTATCCGTTTCAGGGGTTTTTATTAAATTTGGCAAGGATTTGTTAGAGAAAATTTTTTTTGAATTTTATAAATTTGGGAGAGTAAGTTATATTTTTATTCTCATTAGGCCGAACCTGCTCAAAGTCATCTCGAACACAACTAATGTGAATCGTTCAAAAAAAAATAATAATAATAAGTAATAAAAAAAAAAAATACTTTAACAGCAGAAGGAATGCAGAGGAGCTTAACTACTAGGACATGCAGTTTAAAGATTATACTCCTACATATGTGAGTCGGTATGAAATGACAGTTAATGTAAAAAATTAAATTTTTAAATAATTTTTAATTTGTATAAATTATACTGTAATTATTTCTGGGCAGAAATCTATAATTTAACATTTTAATAATCTAATAAAATAATAGACAACAAATAAGTATGTATAAGTAAGTATACTTATTCATCCATATAACCCAGTTATAAAATACAAATTCCCCACTTCTAATTTTTTACTTTTTTTTTACCAAAATATATTTATGTACTTATGCATAATAAACAACCCAGTGGGCTCTGTCTTTAAGACATCCTCGGGGATGGGTGCACGACAATAGAGTGTCCTACACGACGTATAGACGACAGTTAGAGCAGATCGTAAGCAACATTTTCAAACAAATGTAGCAAAAATCGTGCCCTACTGGCAAAACTATGCAAGCGTGTCTTCAATATCTGTTTATGATCGACAACTAAGGAAATAGACTACAAAACATCATGCACGAACACCGGCGCGATATTGCCAACAACTATTAATGACATGTCTTAAAGCCATCCTTAACGATAATGTCGTGCACAAAGATTGTGCCAACTGGGAAATTTAATATACATATGTATGTATTTGTATATATATGGGCATATCCGAAAAAATGTCAACCAACAAAAAATTTTTAAAGTTGATCAAAAATTATTCTTGATTATTTAGAGTAATAGACTATATTTGTACTCTTACAAATATCATCATAAAATATTTTTCTGGCAGTCCATTTTACGAAAATCAGGACTTAAGGTTCAGCAACCTTACATTTTTAATATTTGGCCAAAATATGCTTGTTTTTTGGCTGCTGTTAAACAAGCTTTATCCAAAACACGGCTGCTCCATCTTCGAAAAAGTGTTTTTTTAATTAATTTTCTGCAACTTTATGAAAGAAGCGCTTTAGATCTTCTATTGGAACATACTAAATAAAATTGAGTAAAGTTACGACCACGCTTTGTAACGTCCGCAACGGAAAATAAGGGTTTTTATATATAACGAAGAAACTAAAAATTTTTTTGACACCACATTAACATTCCAAACAAAACTAAAACTGTTCTTTAAAGTAGGAAAAAAAAATTCTAAAATATACAAAAGTATGTTTCATTTCTTAATATCAAATTTTGTAACGTCCGCAACGGTATCGATCTGTCCTAAAATCAAGTTCTGCTAAAAGTTGTTTTGTTTTCACAAATCTATAATTGAAATCACATACATCGATAATTATAATTATTATAATTATAATTATTATTCAAAAGCATCATTCAGTATCTAAAATCCGTGTTTTTTCCAATGGATGCAGTAGTCAGTTTAAAAACAAATTTATTTTACGTAGCATTCCACAATTTAAGAATGAATTTGGTGTTAACCATTTTGAGTGGAATTTCTTCGCTACTTCTCATGGCAAAGGTGCAGTAGACGGAGCTATCGTGAAACGTAAAGATTGGCAGTTAGTAAGAGC
The DNA here is from genome assembly GCA_963576795.1 of Metopia argyrocephala. Taxonomy (NCBI): domain Eukaryota; kingdom Metazoa; phylum Arthropoda; class Insecta; order Diptera; family Sarcophagidae; genus Metopia; species Metopia argyrocephala. The sequence goes on along the minus strand of OY756208.1, from coordinate 184,375,632 downwards.
TCAAAATCTTATTCTGAAGGATGCACACGATTTTTACAGACTGGCCAAAAGTAATATCGATGGGGTTAAACTAATATACGTTACAGAAAACGATATAAAAACTACAACTCAATATCTAGGTGAGAAATGGCTAAATATAAAAAATATTACAGGCGTAAAATCTCATCATCACTTTTCCTCACTTAATGAAAATTTTATCGAAATAGCACGCACTGCAGCATCTCCTAAATATAAACTGCAAGTTTAAAAAGAAAAATAAAATCTATATTTTTTGAAAATAAACACAAAAATATTTTTTATTTATATGAGTAGGACAGTGGTTAAAAATGCAACGTCCGCAACGTAACGTCCGCAACAAATATAAGACAAAATTGTGAATAAACTAACAATTATTTTTTAGCCTCGAAAGTGGGTTTGATATGCTTAAGCATTCCTCTTTCTTTAATGTATTTGGAGTTTTTTTGTTTATACTGTAAAATTCGCTAAAATTTATGAAAATTTGCATTGATCTCCACAACGACTTCTGTATTGTGTAACGTCCGCAACGGCAATTTAAGTACAATTATATCGTAACTGATAAAACTCAGAAAATATTTGTAACTGCCATTTGAAAGTACTCTCAAAGGCCAACGTACTAATGTAGGTTACTTAAGAATTTAATGCTCAGAGCGCCAACAGTATTCAAAAGTATGCGTACGAACGTAACGTCCGCAACGCAGGATTAGCCCATATGTGATTTTTATTCTTCTGAACAAAAATTGCATTTTCTCTTTTGTATTATTATTGCATTTCCGGTTAGCGAAAATGCAACAACAGAATGTATGAGACATTTTTTTCCATTAATTGTTTCGTAATAAAAATATTTTACTATGTAAGTTCATTTGAACAAAAATGTATTTTCATTGCATTTTTATTACATTTCTAAGAAACGAAAGTGCAAGAAATAAGTGTACATATAAGACAAAAATAATTGTTATGGTAAAAAGGAATATATCTTTTGCCTGCCACCAAATATTTTATTGTAAAATTAGTATTTAAGAGAAACAAAAGTAAAGAATGTTGACAGTACGTTGATTTTAAAAATGCGTGACTATGTCATTATTGAATATCGTTGTTTATTTTTCTATTTTTCTTATAAAATAAATAGCACACTTAATCTCTTTGCTCACACATACCTATAAAAAAATTAATTTAGAGCGCTAATTACATTTGTGGTCGAGACATGCTTTTTTAATTGCTTAATTAGAAAAAAATCATCAGTTCAGGTAAAAAGTCAATAGAACATATATTGAACAAAAAATTGCAAAATATATAATAAACTAATCAGTCTGGCAACGTTTGTCAGACTATTCTTTTGTTGTAAAAGAATGTTTCGTTTATGTATAGTATATACATACATACTTATGTGGTATTTTAAATAAAAAATATTAAGGCCTTAATAAAAATGTCACAAAATAAACTAAATTTTCACTATATGTGGGATTTTCTTTTAGTTTTATTTCTTTGGCTGTGTCTTTGCAGTTACGGATGATTCTATTTTTTGTTTTGAAGAAAAATTTTTTGCAGCCACTTTTTGCTTTTAAACAAAATAATTGTTCGAAAAAATAGTCCATGTCCTTTAAAGACGCTTTTGTGTGAGAGAGGAAATTTGTGACAGAGGAAATTTGTAAAATGTGTGCGGCTTGAGTTATTCAGTTATTTAGATTTATTATATTCTATTCTATTCGTTTATTGAGGCTGTTCGTTTCGTTTCGTTGGCTGCAAAACGAATATAATGAATATTTTTGTCGATGCTTGAATTTACTCTCAATTAGAGTTCACTTCTCGAATCATTCTAAATTGGCAGAAAAGCAAAACATTCATGCAGACCTTTAGTACTTATATACTAATATACGGGTACCTTTTGTCTTTCTTTAAATGTTTTTTATTGTCGTTTTTCCCACAAAATTGAAAAAAAATATTAAAAATATTGAATATATTTTTCTTACAAATCTTGTGCAGTTTACAGTTTTATTAAATTCATGAGTTTTACAACTTTTTCCTAATGTGTATACATATAGCACATAGATATGATAAATAAATATAAAACATAGGTATACTTATATATCAATTTCTTTCTTAACTACTGTAGAACAAATTTTATAAAAAATAATGTAAACCGTGAAAATTAAATAAATTTTGTTAAGCACGACATTGAAAATAAATAAATTGTTGTATTACGAAACACAGATATGTATCCTGCGGAAGTACGTACTTAAAAGCGGATTAGACGGTGGAGTGGCTAAAATATTTAATTTTAATATAGTTAAAAGAGATTTATGATTTGCTATTCTGGGTATTACCTACCATTCTCCAGACGCCAAACTGATAACTGAATTTCTCTTGTTAAATTAAAGCAGCACTTAAGCTTTTCAAATTGGCTTCACAATTTTTGAATTTAGAGGCAGCAATAATTACAAATCCGTAAACGAGACTTTCATTGGAATCAAGAGCACTAAACAAACTGATTTTACTCCTGGATAGTATGCCATAGAGAAAGGAATTTACCTGGAAAAAAATCATAATAGAAAATTGAAATTGTTGTTTTAGAAACACAGGTAGGCAATTTACAATGCATTAATCTGTGGGTTTTTTTTTCTTATTTTTATTTAAACGATTACAATACAGAATTTCCAGTTTTTAATCATATTAGAAAACGATAAACACGAGAATTATTAACATACCTGGTTGATATTTTCAAATTTGGCTAAGCTTGTCCCTCAGCAGTGTAGGAATAATATATTGTAACGCTTAAAAGGCAGCAATTTAAATTTGAGTTCTTTCACGCTCTCGTACATTTGCTATTATGCGTTGATTGTGGAAATCTTCTTCATCTTCGAATTTTTTTGTTTTACGTTTTTTACGTACGACACTCCTTATAATGTTCAGTGTTCAGAGTTTATCTTCATTTTTAAATAAAAAACTGCTTGTGGAAGCCGCTCATTGTCGAGAATTATCCATTGAATTATGATCTATAGTTCAATATGACCATTTTGACCATGATTCTGTACAAAATGTGGCAGGCTGTTGCATATTAATTTTTTTACTGTTCTGTTTTATATTATTCGATCCTATATGGAATTCACATTTATTTAATACTTTCGCATATCCATGTCGTAGTTATTGTTTATTCCCTAACGCAATTCACAGTTGATGGTCATTAAAGCAGGTAAGCCAACATATTGCCTCTGCCGTGTTTAATTTGTACTGGTGGAATTTAAAATTGCACAACTTCGAATAGTTGTTGTCCGTCTCATCTTGTTCATTTACTCCATAACAATGAAAATTATTTAGTATTCTGACGCCCATTGGATTTCGTGCCAAGAGTTTGTTTAGTCTGCTTGATGATGTGAATGTCTCTGTGAATATGTCTGACCATAAACGTACATGTATATTATGGGGTAGTATATTTTGCATTATGTGCTATATAATTTGAAACGATTTAAGGACATTATGTTATAAATCCATCATTTTTGATAAGAGTTTATAATTTATATCCAGCAAAACTTTAGGAGACGTGGATTAAACCGACATTCTTACACAAACAAATATTGTTTAACGTACGTAATAATTCCTTAGTACTACATCGTATAAGGACATTTAAATTTTATTGTTTTTCTTTTTTTTTTAATTTTACCTGCTTTACACACACTTCGTCACTAAAGATATCCGGCCGTAGGAAAGATTGCAATTGAACTGCTTTAAAACTCAAACAACTTCATTCAATCAATATAGGATGCCATCATGTGCTGCTATTCGTTTACTTTGCTTAGTTGTTTCTTTCTCTTTCTACACTGATTATTTGTTTGAACTATGGCATTTGTATATGTTAAAGCGTGATGGATTGAGAATGAACAAAACCATTATGGGTATGTCATATATGCTCTCCCACACATAATTAACGACAGTGTTGGCAAAAGAGAGAATGAATGAAATTCCTTCTTTTTGTACACATACTACACTACTACTTTATAAATACAGCCGATTACACTTCAGCGCTTCATAATTTATATGGCCATCCATGGTCTACTTATACAATTAGCAATGAATGTGTCCCAGCAAACACTAGATCAACCACTTCAAATATGACACTTTACATACAAGCCTCATATTTGTTTTTTAATGGAAATCAGGTGAATGATAACTTAAAAATTAGCGATAATTCAGTTGTATTCCTATATATTAGTTAATACATTCGGTTGTATGAAGGGATGTCGACGTCAATTCATTCCGACAGAACAGAATTGACTCTTGTGTAGTCACTTTACGCAGCAACTGAAAATAGTAAAAGATAAAGATAAATTTGAGGTTTTTCAAAAATTTTAATTTAAAAAATAAGAGGCCCCCCCCCCTCCACTTCCAAGACGTCCGCTACCGGACATTTCCAGTCTATTCCACTAAAAAATAAATGATTAGGAGTACATCGCTACCTTCAGGGAAGATAACAGCTAACCTATGATCAAATTGACAGAAGTTTATCCCATTGACATAAGACGCTGAACATCTTCCCATCGATCTATCTATTCGTCTATATATTCAAAGTTCCAAAACAATGCACAGCATTTAGTAGGGGTTTAGCCCTGAGTCTTAAATATAAAAAGAAAAGAAATATGAGTGTAATTGTTATTTTCAAATCAATATTAAATTTGCGAAAAAATAGTTTTTATTTAATATTCTTAATTTACATTCCCATAAAGAATTATTGACTAATTTTATTTTAATAAAGATTATAAATGAATGTTTAAAATGTGTAAACGATTTTTCACTTAGACATGAGATAAAGTGATAATAAATAAATAAATACTCTAGCGGCATTTGTTTAATATCGCGAATGCCTTTTATACCTTTTGTACCTCTTAAACTTCTAAATTTCCTTACACTTTTAGGAGTTTAAGAGTTATAGCAGGCATTTAGGAAATTAAACGAATACTCTTTATATCGTTCAAAGTAAACTATTTTATTAAGAGTTAACATTTATAAAAAAATAGTTTCTTTGACATTCCTTTTGTAACAAATATGCTTATATATTCGTAAGTACACAGATATTTACAGGTTATAGTTTTTTTTTATAGAATATAGACTATTTTTATTTTTGATAATTAAAGGCCTATTATGGGGTATCTTTTAAATTTTTGCCTTTTGTTTCTTAAGTTGTGATTTGTAACATTTGCCAAGCCCTTAACACTTAAAAAATCTATTGAATTGAAATCAACCCTCATTTGAATTCGATCATTTTTGTTTGCTTGGTTAGTATGCTTGTACATAATGAGAGCAAGTGTACCTCTTAATGTGTATTCATTTAAGTAAGAGAGAACTGCAAAATTTGTGTGATAATGGCGCAAAGGTATACTTCTATTTTTGAAAATTAATTAAATTTTTAAAATAATTATTTTTGTTTAAAACTGTAAATAACAAACTGAATTGAAAATAAATCAAAAGTTAGATTATTATTAAGTTATTACTTTTCTCAGCGAATTTAGCAATGAGAGACTGAAACCTTTCAAATTATGGTAAATTTTTAATTTTAAATTTACATGCAGGTAATTCAAATCTAGAAATCTGGGTGTATTTCTACAAGACTCATGAATTATCTTATTTGAATATATTTTACCGTAAAATCTTACATAGAGACCTTTAGTTCAAATGTATAAAAAATATATTTTATTACAGGTATAGCGAAATTTTATTCTAAACAATACGACTGATAAAATTCCAAAAAAGTATAATTTTTAATATCTGTTAAACCATATGAGCGAACTTTATATTTATTCTTTTAAAATACGCAGAAAGGTCTATATTTAAAAAACAACTACATATTTAAATCTGAGCAATAAAATTATCTTACGTACAAACACTATAGAAGTGCGTAAACAGTTTTCAATATTTTGGACTAAAATTTACATGTGACTTTACTTCATTATTTCAAAGACAAATAAACTTTTTTTTGGGTTACAATTTATTGATTCTTCATAGTGAATCTCTTTTTACAAAACTGCCTCATTACATTTTAAAATTTTATGTGTCGAATAAATTTCTTATGCAAAAAAAAAAAAAACAAAAAAAAATCCCACTGTGCGTTGAAGTAAAATTCTATTGCCAATAGGTTGCTACATTATACCAGCGCTACATTAAAATTCGGTAATTATTTGCATTGATTTGTATATAAGCAATAGGTACAACTGATAGATTTGTTACAGAAACTTTTGGCCAAACAGACTTTTAATCGGCTTTATACGATATAAAATCGGTTTTATATTTATAACAACACTTGTGTTATTCTTATAGATTTCTTTTGTTTATTTGTTTGTTGTAATAAAGAAAAATTCCCAAATTCTTTTCGTTAAGTAGCTATAATTACCTTAATCTCTTAAGTAATGGCTTTGGGAAATTTCTAGCATTTATTGTGACCTCTTCGCTTTGGGAAAATACTGTTAGTTTTTATTTTATAATTATAGTGTCAGTTACCCTTAACTTCGTTAATAATGTCCAATTAGAAATAGAAATGTGAGATCTTTTTAACCAAAACATAAGATTTTGGAAATGTTGCGCATACATTTTTCAAATTCAAGGTCTTGTTATATTTGACAACATACATATATTAGAAAAATAGTATGAATTTCAAGGTATTTTAACTCTTTTTAGACCTTTGCCAGTGGAATACACAAAGAGTTTGATTTTTCAAGAATTCGAGAATTGTGTAACAGTTGCATGTACCTACCTATACTCCCGAAAAGAAAACTCCAAGAAGTCTTTAGATATCAACAGTAGAGTATTTTTGCATTCCATATCAACACATTATTTCCCAAGTTGTTGTTTTTTTTTTATTGTGCAACTAATTCAAAACACATTTCTGTGAAACAAAAAAAAAAAAAAAATACTTCCCATCGTAATATTATATTTATTACCAAAAAAAAATCAACTACTCTTTAGTTAATATTAATTTAGCTTAACAACAGTCAACATTATCTCAAGTGTTCAAATATGTATAGAGTACATATTTATAAACAACCAACATCCCATCCAACATGCATAATACTCGTATTATATCATAGGGATAATACATTTTCAAATATCTTCTTTAGCTTTCAATTCTGTCTTATTTTAATAAATGTGACATCATTTATGTATGAGTATGTATGTCTGGAAGTATGCATGTCAAGAGTGTACATTTAGTAGCAGTGTATGTAATTTTTATCTCCTAAAAAAAAATTAATAATTATTATCTTCATAATCGTCACCATCATCACTTTTAAATGATCGTACTTCTCACATACATGTAAGAAGAAGAAGCCAAAAATCCCATTGGGACTTTCCATAAACTGTTCAGTTTGTTATGAAATTTTTATAAATAAATATGGACTCTTGAATTTGTTTATGAACGTACATACATATGTAATTGCTTTTTTGCTACTGTTTAAAGAAGAAGACATACCCGTGCATGACAGGCGTTTGATGTAGAGTGGCTCACATTAAAATTCGGGCAAAGTCAAATCAAAATCGTCATATATTTCAATATTTTTTGACTGAATACTTTCAAAACTCAACTAAAGTCTTGGTCTGTTATTTCTGTCCAGTATAAAATTGTCACACTCTTCCGAATCTAAGCCGAAAGTGATTAAATGTGGACTGCAAACTAGAGCTGCAAAACTATCGATAGTCGGTCCCATCGATAGTTTCGATAGTTTGAAAAAAACTATCGATACTATCGGTTTTCTATTTTTCTGAGAAAATTAGAATCGCAATACGAATTTTTTTTATATATTTTTACTAGGTTCTTCTAAAATCTAGTGGAGAAGTGGAATTCAATTTGTATCGGAAGTCCAGTAAGTAAAACTCTATTAAAATATAGCAAGTACTATGTACATATATATATGGGTTATTATTCGCTTTTAACTGTCTTACATAATAAATGTATTAATTTAAATAAAAGACATGCATATGTATAATATTGTAACATAAATTTCAATTTTATTACAAAATAACAAAAAAAAACGCAAATTATTTGCCAAACAAAAAAAAATTAATTGAAGCTATTAATTTAAGATAATTTTTTTAAATTAACGTTAACCGTAAAAGGCTTTAATATAAAACATAAAACATACATTCTACATACATATGTAAATAAATAGAGTTTCTCGACCGTTTTTGGTCGATGGTCTTAATTGGCTTTTCCGCTTCTCTGGAACTAGGGTGCGAACGTTTAAGGTGATCTAATAAATTTGTAGTATTACCGCTAGTTTTATAATATTTGCCACATAAACGGCATTTAATACAATTTTTATCTTTGGTTATTTCAAAATAAATCCAAACATCTAAATACGTCCTACGTATCTTTTTTGGAATACCCTTTTCATCATCGTTGTCTACCACAATGTTTTCGTTGCCATTTTCTATTAAACATAGACAGACATAAACACTCCTATGGATGTGTCCAATGGACACATATGTACATACATTTAAATAGTATTGTAATAATACTTACTTTCTGCTAATTGTAGGAACCTCTCCATTTTTTAAAACTGTTTTTTATTTACATACATACATACATAACTGGCCTTTACAACCCTGTGTCAGGATTACGGCCTAGCTTCTCGCAGCACTCATGTTGTGTGTGTAAATTTTTTATTCATGAGTACCGGGACCTACAGTTTAATGTCGACTCCGAACGACAGACTTGAGAAGCTTGTTCATGGCAATTAGTTACTCTCAGAGCTTTTGCCAGAAGACTGCTGAGAGGTAGTCGCCGAAAGAAATATTTTTTTTTCATATTTCTTTTTTTTTTTTTTTGAAGATGTCAGAGCCTGGAGTCGAACCCAGGACCCATGTCTTAGTAAGCCAACACACTAACCACTAGACCACTTAACTATTCTTTATTCTTTCAGAAATACTATTAATAATACCAGAAACTTCTACTTTAAAACTTCTTGTATATAAGGAAAAAGAAGCCAGTTACGTTGCCGTCAATAATTCGCCGTTGTCGCTATTAAGGTACCCATTGCCGCTGAATAAAAATAATTAAGTTTAAATAAAATTAATTACCCTAAGGAGTTTAATAGGATAACACTTTTTTGAAATGTTGACTCTATTTTATTTTACATTAAATATATGCAAATATATTATTTTTATTGAAAAATTAGAACATACATACAAAAATTTACCGGCGGCAAAAAACATGCGTTGAAAAAGTCTACTTTTAAAATTCTCCGATAGTATCGCTACCGATAGTGAAACCATCGATAGTCGGCCAAAAATAAAACTATCGATACTATCGATAGTACTATCGATTGTTTTGCAGCTCTACTGCAAACCCATAGCAATGTCTTAGACCTTTTTGTTCTAATTAAAATAAGCCATACTTCATGCACTTATATTTATTAATTTCATTTTAAAGTGCATGTATGGATGTATGTATATACCTATGAACTAGGGATTCTCACGAAAAAATACATCGTTGTTTTTCCTATTCGATGCATCGTGGGATTACAATGTATCTAATAAAAACATTTTCAATGCATCGTATCAAATTTTTATATAATAGCAAAACAAACAAAAAATATAAAAATTTCAATAAAAATAAACATTTTGTTATACCAAAATTTTGTATAATTTAATAAGTCCCAATAATTTTATTCTAGAGTTTGTAAAACTAATATTTTATTAACCCTTTTAGCCTGCACACTACTTTGCTCTGCCAAAACTGATAAAGCTTTCCAAAAAATTTTCAATTGCACGGGACTGGTAACCATTGATAAATATTTATATGCTACATTGAAAAATTTTAGGAATTGTACCTTGTAATCGGCCCATACCTCTAAAGTGTTTTCATTAAATCGACTTACAGGACTACATAAATAAGAAGAGAGCATGTCACACAGGCTTTCTTAATTTCTATTTGTTTTCCAATTTTTGTGATGATCGCTCCAAAGACTAAAGTCGTCTGTTGCCTTATCTGAAGTATCAGAGCCCGACTCGTCAGTTAAAACCTTTGCTGTGGCTGCTCAAAATTTCCAATGGTTTTGGAACAAGTAATTGGGTTTACAAAATTAATTTTCTAATAGAAAAATTGAAAAAAATGTCTGTCATTTAATTTTAAATTTAAATTCGTAAAACAAAATTCGGATTTAGTATTTGCAAATATACATATATTAGTATGTACATAAAATGTTACCACTTTGTCAAATTTGTTTGTGATTTTCAAATAGTATCGATAACTACATGGTGAAATTACTTACAAGGTGGTGTTGTCAACCCAGCTGATTATTTTTTGGTCATACCGCTCCTGTCAAAAGTTTTGTTTACATTTATGTTTTATTTATATTTTGCTTTGTGTGTATTCGTATTTTTGTTTCGGTGTAGAGACATATATGTTGTTAAAAATACCCACACACACTTCTGACATGTGCTTTTTAATTCACAATACCTGCTTTTGACATTAAAGAGCTGAAAAAACAAATACAAATTCTCTGTTGTTCTTGTACTATATTCACCTTTCACCACCTTGTATAATTTCACCATGAATAACTAGAAATCCTTATTGTGGCTTAGTACTATAAAAAGTGTATATATTAACATTGTCCATTTACATTTACAAATAAATTATGGATATAATACAGAATTATAAGCAGCGTTCAAGTGTGGCTGTGGAGTGAAAATACACCAAAACTATGAATTTGGTTTTCAATGCATCGATATCGTATCATCCGATGCATCGATATATCAACAATGCATCGATAAACATCGAGCATACCTACTATGAACTCATACATCTGTTTTATTTTATTTATATTTGATTTGTAAAATAGCAAATAGTTTCTATCTAGAATTATCAATCTTAATATTTAATATACCTTTATAATAAAGTTATCGTCATATATGGGATATTCCAAGTCAAATCAACAAATGGTTTTAACCTACCCCCTCCGATTTTTATGATTTTTTGTAGAAATATAGTATATCATAGAACTAAATTAAATACAAAGTTTGGAAGCACTGATACATCTGGATCCGGAAATATCTGGTCTTGAAAATCGGAAAACAGTACAAAAATGCACAAAGTTACACTTACTTAATTGTAATTTTCTTGAAAAGTATTATAGCTACGCATCTCGTAAAAGTCGCATTTGGAAGGGTATTAAATTACCTTTGATTTAACAGATAATATGATTTTTTTTTTCTAAAAGTCAAAGGTCAATTTTCTTTACCTATAAGTCGGAAGCCTATATCTCCGAAAGCGACCTTTTTAAAAATTTGAAAAAAAATTATGCCAAAGATAGTTTCGTTCTCTACAGTTGTGAAAAATTTCAGAGTGGAGGTATTTTTGGATCAAGAAATAAAAATCAAATCCCAAAAGAATGTGATTAAAACTAGTCTAATAGTGCTGGAATGGTAGACGATTTTTCGACTTATATTAGCTGGAACCGCTTATTTTGTAAGTTTCTACAAAAAATATATGCAACAAAAACGGGGGATGTGGGATGGGGGCAAATAGTTCTTCAACGGGGTCAAAGGTTGGGTTGAAGGAATAAAAATCTACAAAAAGCTTCACAACTGCCCTGGAGTAGCCCCTAGAGGGATAAAATGTAAGACCGACCCTTACTAATATTTTACCTCGAACTTTTTTTTCGAACATACCTACCCCCTATCTCCACTCCCTAGAGTGGTAGGAGCACATTTTATAAACTTTGTAATGGAGCCTCCTTAGGGAGTGGAAATAGAGGGTAGGTATGTAGGTAGGGTTAGGTATTTACCCCCAACTTTTTTTCTGATCATACCTAACCCTTATCTCTACTCACTAGAGTGGTAGGAGCAAATTTTATATAAAAATGTAACTTTGTAATGGAGCCCCCTTAGAGAGCAGAGATAGGGGATAGGTATATAGGTAGGGGTAGGTATTTACCCCCAACTTTTTTTCCGAACATACCTAACCCCTATTCCCACTCTCTAGAATGGTAGGAGCAAATTTTATAAACTTTGAACTGGAGCCCCCTTAGGGACTGGAGATAGGGGGTAGCTATGTTCGGCAAAAAGTTGGGGGGTAAAATATTAGTAAGTGTCGGTCTTACGTTTTATCCCTCTAGGGGCTAATCCAGGGAAGTTGTGGAGCTTTTTGTGGACTTTTACTCCTTCAACCCAACCTTTGACCCCGATGAAGAGCCATTTGCCTCCATCCCACATCCCTTCTTTTTGACTTATGTATTTTTTTGTTGAAACTACCAAAATAAGCGATTCTAGCTAATCGAAATCGAAAAATCGTTTACCATCCCACCACTATTAGACTAGTTTTAATCACATTCTTTTGCGATTTGATTTTTATTTCTTGATCCAGAAATACCTCCACTCTGAAATTTTTCACAGCTGTAGAGAACGAAACTATCTTTGGCATAATTTTTTTTCAAATTTTTAAAAAGGTCGCTTTCGGAGATATAGGCTTCCGACTTATAGATAAAGAAAATTGACTTTTGACTTTTTCAAAGAAAAAATCATGTTGCATATTAAATCAAAGGTAATTTAATACCCTTCAAAATGCGACTTTTACGAGATGCGTAGCTATAATACTTTTCAAGAAAATTACAATTAAGTGAGTGTAACTTTGTGCATTTTTGTACTGTTTTCCGATTTTCAAGACCAGATATTTCCGGATCCAGAAGCGTCAGTGCCCTTAAATTTTATATTTGTCTTAGTGCTATGATATACTTTATTCATATCAAAAATTAGCAAATTCGGAGACAGTCATTTCAAAAACGGCATATTTTAAGTTGAGTTGATATGGTTTAACCCATATACATAACCTCCATTTTGAGAAATACCCTTTATTTCGGATAAAATATTTTTTTTTTTTTTAAGACCAATACTCAGGGGTAAACCCCTACTCATGCAGTGCATTGTATTGGAATGTGAAGATGGTTGATAGGTTTTTTTTTTTTTTTTTTTTTTTTTTTTTTTTTTTTTCTCATAGATTTTTGAACATATTGCGCCTTTTTATTGTTGATGAAACAAGTTGCTGAAAATTTGTCCACTCAAGAGCCAGTGTTATACCTTCACCCTCGAATGATCAAACAGCAATTGCCTCATCTGTCGGTGGATGTTTAATGTGAATGGTGAACGTCTTCAGTAGGTTAGCTGTTGTCTTCCCAAAAGGTGGCGCTGTACTCCTGATCATTGGTTTCTGGTGGAATGGATTAGGAATGTCAGGGGGCGATTTCTTGCAGATGGTCTTGCTGGAGGGGGGGGGAACCTCTTATTTTTCTTAAATTTAATTTTAATTTAAATTGTAATTTTTAGAAAATCGAAAATTTTTATTTTTATAATTTCGTCCTTCGCTGGGATTGAACCTAGGTCGTGTGAGTTTCTGTGCGAGCGCTCTACCACTATGCCACGATGTGAACATTTTGATTTTTTTTTTAATTCAAATTCATATAAATTTTCTTGTCATTTACACTTCAACTATTTGTAATCTATTGTACCTTCTCAGTCATTCATAAAAATTATGCCATTCAAAAATGCAATTCAATAGACACTTGCTTTAATGGTGATGTGCTGTCTACTGATCAGGTCTTACATCTTACATAGTTCTTGCAACATGCCACCCCTTTAGCGAACAATAGGAATTCCAAATATCCATCAACAGTTTTATAAAACACATTTAAATGTAACCATACATACACACTATATATGAAAAGTTTTATGTAATATGTGAGTGTGAATACATACATAATGTCTATTGCTGTCAAATAATAATCCCGATGGATTTTGGTTTCTATAAAGCAACAGATGTGTTCCCAAATACATCTCTATTTACATTTAGATGTGAGCGGAACGAATTTTTTAATGTGCTGTAGGTACACATTCGTTTATGGGGAAAAATTGAGTAAATAAATTAAAATTATAAGAAAAACAAACTCAACAAGTTATAAACAGTTTTAAATAATTTATTTTGTTATTTTGTAAGTTTTAAAATATAAATGTGTTTCACTGTAAAAGTGTGAAATAAATAAAACCTACATCTTATTAATCCTATCAACTCAAATAATAGATTTCAAATGTCTCTCAGCCACCGAATCTTTTTAATTTTGATCGATACCCATTTGCTTTAATGAAGTACTTGCATAAACTGTGAATATAAATTAAACAACCGATAAAACGCTTTAATGAAGTTTAACGATGAGTCCCGGGACCTACAGTTTAAAGTCTATTCCGAACGACAGACTTGAGAAGCTTTTTCATGGCAATCGGTTACTCTCAGAGTTTTTGCCAAAAGACTGCTAAGAGGTAGTTAATCAAAAACGTGATCAACTACAATTAGCACAAGGTGCCGTTTTGAAACCATTGCAGGACTAAACTGAAGTTACCTAAAAATAGAAAAAGAACTACAGCCAACAGAGCTGGCTATAAAGTGGTGTAAAGCAAGGGGGTCTAGGTTCGCACATTGCGCCAAGCCATCGAAAAAGGGCACCCGAAAAAACTTCAAACGCCTGACTGCCAGACCTGGGCAATCACAAAGAAAATGTTCCACAGTGTTCCTCTCAGAAGAATTCCTGAAACTTCTGCAGTGCGGGTTTAAGGGAAGGCCCAACCTCTCTGCGTGTCTGACGATCAGCCAGTGACCAGTATACACCGCTATAGGTTTGGACAAGGACTGACGAAAAGCCCCAAGATTTCCAGAGTCTTGCCTCGGTTATACCGAGGCCAAAGTTTCCAACAAAAAAGCACCTACCAACCCACCTGCCTGTAAGAGGTAGTCGCCGAAAGAAATACTTTTTTTCTATTTTTCCTTTTTTTCAAGATATCAGAGCTGCAGTTTGTACCCTGACATCTTGAAAGAAAGAAATATGAACAAATATGAACAAATATTTCTTTCAGCGACCGTCTCTTAGCAGTTTTCTGGCAAAAGGTCTGAGAGTAACTGATTGCCAAGAAGACACTTCACAAGTCTGTCGTTCGTTGCTGTCGTTGCTGTGAGAAGAAAGGCCGTAACTCTGAAAAGGGATTGTAAATTATAAATTGTAATGGCCAATTATGTATATACCATATGTTATATTTAGGCAATCACTTTCAGGTCACTTTTTCGCGAATAATAATAAAATAATATATTGAACAATGTTAATGTTTAATGCGCCAATTGTTACTTGTTTATCAGTATTAATGTTTTTCTACAGTCTTCTGGCAAAAGCTCTGAGAGTAATTAATTGCCATGAAAAAGCTTCTCAAGTCTGTCGTTCGGAGTCGACATTAAACTGTAGGTCCCGGTACTCATGGATAAAAAAATTTACACACACAACATGACTGCTGCGAGAAGCTAGGCCGTAATCCTGACACAGGGTTGTAAAGGCCAGTTATGTATGTATGTATGTATGTATGTATGTATGTAATGTTTTTCTACAGAATATAATCGAGAGCTATTATATCGCACACCCTTGAAGGCAAATTGACTGTTTCATTTCATTAAAGAGATGGTTGCAGCTGAATGAAACCATCTACATATGTTCCGGCTTTAGTTTTGAGAAAATAATGTTCAATGATGCTTCACATAATAGTTAATATATTAAATATTTGATGATAAAGAGTAACCACTATTTTTTGGAAACATTTTCTGCAAAAATTTCGATTTATATAAACATCTCTTAAAACATTTTTAACAATATAAGTAGATACTAACATGAAATAAGATTTTAATTTCAATTAATTTTATTTGAAGCAGCAAATATTAAACCCAAAAAAATTTTTTAATCAAATAGTGGTTCCGCCTTTTTGGTAAAATATTTGTCAAATGTGAACGTTGCCTTAACACACTTGTACGCTTTAGATTAAATATTAAGATAATGAGAAAAATAATATGTATTGCCTTTTAATAATTACAAACATATAACTTCTTATTATTAATGTCAAACTTAAAAAAAAAGAAAAAAGAAAAGATTTAAAGAAATTCAAAATCGCTTCTTGTCTGCAGTTCCTGTTGTTTAAATATCTCAAATAAATAAACAAAAATAAAATTATTTTATTATTATACTCGTACATACATATGTATGTGCATGTTTACTCGTTCATACATGTGAACATATAAATTAAAAGGAAAACATTAAATGGTTTAGCGTTTTTTTTTATTATTTTTCTTGGATCAGATGTTAAATGTTTTGTTTAGGTTGGTTTTTTTTTAGTTTTTAGTTAAAAAAAAATTAAATCGGTGGCTGGATGGGGTTATTTTAAATTTTACGCTTTTTATAATTTTTTTATCCGTCTTGTTTTTTTTTTTTAAATAATGTTTATGTAGTATGTCTATATATAACATACATATATGCATATATGTTTAACGCATAGGTATAAGGTTTTCAAAGAAAAACTCATTTATTAAATACATACACAGAATTCACTCACATGCAAATTGTCTTCCTTTTGTTTTAATTTTACATATCGTCTTAGTGAGATCTTAGCAGTGTAATTTCAGAATTAATCTTAAAAAATCAGCATTAATTCGATTTAATACAAACCGGTATTGAAATACACCCGCTTAAGGCATTTTTTAATGTCCCAAACGCCATAAATATTTTTTGAATTAAAATTAAAATTTGGGCGAAAAATACCAATTTTCACACCCATAAAGCAGGTATTTAGTCAATTTAATTTGTTGACATTAATAAAAATAATTTTATGCATGATTGTAAAAAAAACGGGTTTACAATAGCAAGTAAAATTATATGCTTCTACGAGTAATTTGAGTATGTTGTCGTAAAAGTATGGCAATCAGTCGGTAGTAGAAATTTAAGTTCCTGAGGATGTTTAAATTTTATATTTTTATAATTTTTTTCTTTCGATATGCAACTGCACAGAATTAGGTTTAAATATATCGGGTTTTTCATAGTAAAACTGTCATTTCGTTTATAACTTTTTCTTTGGGAAAAGGCTCCTGACGAGTCTCTTGAACAGAGACGAAATGCCCATAGAGACATTCTTATTCCCATAAGCGATAAATTTCATATTTAATATTGAATGCATTTGCCTATATGGAGAAAAATTGTTTTTTTTTTATTTAAGACCAATACTCAGGGGTAAACCCCTACTCATGCAGTGCATTGCATTGGAATTTGAAGATACATACATAGATAGGTTTTTTTTTTAAATTTTGTTATTATGCGCCGTTTTTGTTGATAAGAGAAGTTGCAGTCAATTTGACCACTCAAAGGCCAGTGTTATACCTTCACCCATGAGTGATCACCAGCAATTGCCCCATCTGTCAGTGAATGTGAGTGGCGAGCGTCTTCAGTAGGTTAGCTGATATCTTCCCAGAATGTGATGGCGCTGTAGTCCTGGTCATTCATTTTTGGTGGAATAGACTGGAAATGTCAGAGAGCAGTCTCTTGAAGATGGACTTCTTGGAGGGGAGCGGAACCTCTTATTTTTAAATTATAATTTTAGAAAAACCGCTAATTTTATTTTATAATAAATATTTGAGTTTCTGTACGAGCGCTCTAACCACAATACCACGCCCCCTTTTTTATTGAAACACTTTAAACACAATTCTTAATAAAAATTTTTAGATATTACTTACAAAAATTTACTGCAAAACAACAGTTTTCTTGTTACAACATCAGTGAAGTAATTAACTAATATGTAAAATATCCCAATATTTATCTAAAAACAAATTGAAAAATTGAAATTGCGACATAACTAACGAATCAGAAATTTCGTTAATATGGGATTATTTGGATAAAAATGATCAAGAAACACAAAAAGAGAGACTTGGGTTTGAAAATATTTGTAGTTATAAAGACTGTATTTTTAAAACTTTGCCTGTTGGGTAAATCGATGTGTTGCAATGACCGGGAGTTGCAAAAATCAAGCTTGCACTGTATTTCATTTTTTTCTTCTTTGTTTTATCAATTAAATTTTTTTAGAAATATTTTCTTTTTAACTTTAACTGTGTGTTTTACTTAGTTCATATATAACATTTTATGCATAAATTTAATTGTAATATCTGGCTGTTTGTTTCATATACTACGAGTATATGAAAAAAAAGTAAAAAAACAAGTGTCAGTTGATGGCAATTGATGTTGAAGATTAGAAACTTTGATTGCTGATTGATCTATGCGGCTGTGTAAATAATTATTATTTGTTTTTAGAGCTGCTGCTGCTTTTATTTGCAACGACGATCTGTATATGGCAATTATACACAATTTACATTCGGTCTTAAAATGTGTTGTTTTGAATTTTTTGCTTTTTTAGTAAACAAGAACATAATGAACAAAGAGAATTTTTGTAGTTTTGATTACTGTGTCGATAACATTTTACGGTAGGTTTATGAATATAAAAGAGGCGTAAAAAGTTTCAATTTTATTACATTAAATTTATATTTAGTTTTTTTTTGCACGATATCAGTACTCAGGGAATGATGCCTACTCGTTTAGGATTGCATTTAAAACAAAACACTGTTTTAAAGTAAATTTAAAGTTAAATTTGTCTCTTTAATATATGCATTAATAGATTCACCCACATGATTCACGCCTTATCTCACTTGATAAGATAATAATAATGTTTTTAATAATTAAATATATTGCCGAAATACCTAACAATTTCAAAGAGAAAATATGGATTTCTGTTGACAATGGAACCTTGTAGAACAAACAACGGTCTTCAACCACTGACGCTTTCTCTAACAAGACGGCAGCCTACCAAAACTTGGTCAAAGCAGTTAAACGACTTGCACAAAACGATTAGCCAAAATACGTCGAATATATAACCATTGAGAACAAGAAGCTTTCTGGTACAAAAAATATGTGAAAATACGAGAAATTGGTAATCATAAGTCGCTCTCATAGAAATATGGAACGCTGATTCAATCAGACCAAAATCGATACCAAAGATTGGCTTTTTAAACATACATTGGATGTTCCTAGGTCTCGTATGAATTGGTATTCTCCCAAATACGACAAATTCATCCCCGTGGCCATAAAGAATTTTTCGGTAAATTGTTTTTTTTTTTCCTTTTCCGAACAGAATGACCATAATTGCTGTATCCGTCCAAGGTGATATGGTATAACGGACTGAATAAATGACAACTAAAGATCCAGATTACAAGAAGAAATTTGATAGGCCCTCTATAGGCCTATAGGCCTCAAACAATCTAAACTGAAACTCATAGGGCAGACATAACTTGGAGCATTTCATAATATTATATGTAAGAGTCATTAATACGTGATGAGAAAAAAATTTCACGACGCAGTAGGATGGAATAATCTTGTATAAAAACTATGTTTCCAAGCGAAATAGATAAAGGTATCAAATAACAGTTGAAGGAACACTGTAGCTGACAAAAAATCGAAAATACGTTTTTTGCATAATTTTTGTCAGAAAAGAAAAAAAAATACGCGGCGATTGGTCCCGGTCCCAGATTTCTATGATGAAAAGAAATTCACTTACGCCGTCTACGTTTTAAAAAATACCAGTGTCTTCTTTCGTTAAATGCTTTGTCAGTTACAGCGTTCTTGAATTCTTGCGACGATATAAGCTTTACATCTTTTACAATACTTATGTATTTTAATCAACTCTACCGATTTATAAAATAAAATCAAATTAAGGCAAAATAATCAAGTCAATCCAGAATCAAAAGACAGAGTCTTCTTTTTATGGCTCTCTTTTCGTTTTCCTAGGGAAATCACCTACATTTTTATTATTAAGTATAAAAATATAAAATTGAATGTGTGTTTGTTTATTTGTTTGTTTGTACCTTATAGGAGACCAAACCTCTAGACCGATCTTATTGAAGTTTTCACAGCATTTAACTGAGACTCTGACATGATTAAAATTATGTAATTGCTCCCATATAGTTTTTAACAGATTTACTTCAAATAGTATACACATTATACTCCAGGCAAGGTATAAATAAACATTTCTTATGCCACGCCCCCTTTCACGCAAAATTTTATTTGAAAGATTTAAACATTTTGTTCTCTGTATAATTTTGTTCCTTCCAACGGATTTTTTTTATTTGGTAGTACATTGCTCTTAATACTGTTAACGTTTCCATATAACTATGAACCACGTCACCGCCGTTAATTTTATTATATAACGAGGGGGTAGCGAAGCACACCGGGTTCAGCTAGTTAAGCATAAAAATTTACAAAAATTAGAATCAAATTTTTAGTTTGATATTTCTGTTATTTTTATTAATTTTATTTAAGTGTTGTTTAAATTTAAATGTAAAAAGCTAAAACAATTTGTAGGCAAATTTTGGCCTTGAATTCTTCAATACGTACACAACAAATGATATTAAAACTGACGTTAAGGTACAACTAATTATCTATTAATTCAAGAAAAACTTTTTTCCGGTTCATAGGTTACAAAATTTTGGTCAATGGGAAATGAATTTCTGCTACACACATACATATGTACGTACATACAATAGATGAGGTATCAAATATAATATTTGTTTCTTCTGTCATAAAAAAATATTTTTAGCAATTGTTAAATTATTTCCATTCCTACTTGTGTGTGTTGTTCCTTTAGTGTAGCATTTCGAAAACATTCAAATAGTTTGTTGAAGAATAATATGCGGGAAAACGCTTCATTGAATTTACATTTTACTAGTTGTAAAATAAGTGTATACCTATGTATGCATGTAAAACACATAATATGCTTTATGCAGACTGCAATCTGAACCATATTTAAAGAAACTTTGTTCGCATATTGAAATACAAAAATTTATTCATTGAAGTATTTGTATTTCCTAATAAAATTCTTCAAAGCAACTATTATAACGCTAAAATTCACTAATTTCAACATAATTTTTTTAATTCTAAAAGCTTGAAAAGCCAACATGCTTTTTTACATATTTTCAGGTGAAATGCGATTTACAAAATGCCACATTTTTTCCGTAATACGCTTTTAAATATTGTTGTGTTGGGAATTTTTCGTCTCTGTCGATTAGAAGAAATCTTATCTGATTAGAGTATATAATAAAAAATATATTCTTTCTTAAGTGGACACCTAAGGAACAGTGTTAAATATTACGAGAGGTGTCTAAAAAAGTGCAAATGCAAAACAAACCTCTTTTTTTATTTTTTAAAGAACAATAATAACATATACCTCAATAAGTAAAATATCGCCAAGCAAAAATCATTACGCAAATAATCTAAATAATGTAATTCGGTAATGAATTCTAAAAACTTGTAGTATGAATATAAAATTGGCTTTGAGACAAAAGAGACCTATAACATCGTTAAATAATCTATCTTCCACGATTTGATCTGGCTAATTGAAATCTACTGAATAAAAAAACAGGTTGTACTGAGATAATAATTTTATGTAAAAGTACAAGACACTTAATATTCAAAAGGATCTCAAAATTAACACCAAATGGACGGTAAGAGAAATGTGAGATATGATCACAACGTACCTTAAGGAATATATACTGGCCCTATTGTTGTAAATTAAAATTAATTTACATTGAAACTTCAGTCTTTAAGTAAAGTAATTTGCTTTATTGTTTACCTTTTTTTACTTGTAAAAAGTTACCATCAATATATATAGATTTAACTGAAAATTTCAGCAGCCAATTAAAAAAAAAACAATAACTTCTTAGTACTTTATTGAAATAATAACTGAAAACTTAACATAATGAATAATGAAATGGTATGCTGAAGTTGAAATACATACAGAGGGTAAAAAGCGTTCTACAATTGTTAGCCAATAGTATTAAATTAAGAACGAATCGTTAACAATATTTCGTTAACTTTCGGTATCAAATCAAGATTAATGCTTTATCAAAATAAGAACAAACTGTGCAAAATAAGTTAATAAATTAAAAACAACCGGTAGTAAAATCGTGAAGAATAATTAATTAATTAATACATTAAGAACGATCTGTTATTACATTAGATACGACCTGTTAAAGATGGGGATAAAAGCAAGACGGTTATAAGAACCATGCGTTGTTAAAATAGGAAAAATTGGTAACATGAATTGACTTGTTATTGAAATATTGATAGTAACCGTTAACGAAATAAGCACAAACGGACTTATTTTAATTTCAATACCAAATGGTATCAATTTAGGTAGTTTTCTACTGCTTTTTTCCCTGAGTGCAAGGATATTAAAAAAGGAATAATTAAAATTAAGTATTGTCCGTAAGATAAACAAGCTATGAAGTAGCGTTGCCGTACTGATAAGTTTCTCTTAGACAGAATTAGGATTATAAAATTGTTTAGGAGTTTGTACTAAAACAAACAAACTTGTGTTAAAAGTTTATTTAAGGGGGGGTTTAGACGGTAATACAAGTCGTTCGACATGTCAAATTTTTGTGTAGAAGAGAATGAATAGTATCGTGTAAACTTGATATGTAATGATACTGTACGACATTAAGAGAAAATACGGATGAAAAGTTGACAGTCGTACTTCTCTCTTTATTTTTTGAAATTTAAAAAAAAAACTATCACACTTCAATAGATCAGGGATGCATTTTTATGCATTTTATGTTTTCAGTTTTCTTTGTTTTGGTAATTTACCAACTGTGTAAACGCAAAAAATATCTGTCGTAAGATTTTTACTCTCATTTTTAAAATACGGATGGAATTTCATAATATTTTCTCTTTGATTTTACGTACGACTTGTATTACCGTCTACACCCCCCTTTATTATTATCGGTAAACAGAGTTACAGTCGGGCTTCGATTATCCGTAATCCGATTAACTGGTAACCCCGATAAGCCGTGATGGCCAAGGATCAGTCTATTTTGTTTTTTGTTTGCAATGTTTTGAAATTGTTTGCTTCGATTAACTGTGATTACCTCTATTATCCGTGATGAAAACGGGGAATTCCCTTGTTTGCATATATACATATACCATGAGTCAGAAGCATTTACAAGTGATTAGTTTAATTTTGAAATTTGAGAAGTGCGGGTGGTCAGAACTAAATATATGTATTTAGTATATCATCGTTACCAGTGTTAAAATGACAAAGAAACGTTTTAAATATTGAATATAAAGTTAAAATA
Organism: Metopia argyrocephala; assembly: GCA_963576795.1. NCBI lineage: Eukaryota > Metazoa > Arthropoda > Insecta > Diptera > Sarcophagidae > Metopia > Metopia argyrocephala. The sequence continues at coordinate 184,352,612 of OY756208.1, read as the reverse complement.
ATTAACGAGCATTCAAAAAATAATGTAAGTGTTAAAATGATAGTTGAAAAATACGAAGTTGGGATATAGACTGTTTATGACATTGCTATCTTGAGTTAATTCTTTTAATGTAAAAATGTTAAATAATAAAAATATTAAAAAAACTGTATAATCAAAATTGTTATTCGATTAACCGTGAAAAGCGATTATATAACCGAGGCCCGACTGTATTTCCAAATAGTGTATAAAAAAATCGTGTTAAAAAATTCAGAGTGTTTTGAGTTATTAACTGAATCCTGTGCGACTGAACGTATGATTTTTACGAACGCAGATCTTTAACCAAAATCAGTGTAAAGAAATATTGTTTATTTTTTTAACGACTTTTGATCAATTATAAACAATTGACAACACTATATATACAAATTATTTTGCGTTGAAATAAAGCTTGTTTTTTAATATTTTTGAATTATTCAGCAATTATTACAATCCGAGCAGTAAACTAGTTCTATGTGAGAAAAGATTAAATGTATACAAATACTTCTGGGAAACAGTAAAATATATAAGTATATTTTTATATATATTATATAATAATGAAAAAAGTAGGGAAAACCCCTAATAAAGTTACAGGAAGCATGTAAACCGCCCTAATACTTATATTAACAAAACATAAATATATGCATGTTATTAGAAAATGAAGTTTTTAATTCTAGTAATTTTTATGGTTCAGATAGTTTTTGTTATTTTAGTGAAATATCTAAATAATCTATTTGGTTTCCAGTTTAAGTGCATTCGACAGCGACTATAAGAATTTATAACTACAAAATGAATTTATTTTATGTTCCGTTTACTCATTATTTATCTATTTCGCTGTACTTTAAGTCAATTTTTTACACGCCTCATGATGGATTTCCAAGGATATTGTCATCCACTTTATTTCGGTTTTAAATTTCAATATAAAACACCACACAAATGATTGTTTTTTCTTTTTAGATTCAAGCGGCAAAAAAGAGTCAGAGTGAAAGATGGATTCATTTACTTGATACCAGAGCATATCCCATTTTTTTCCAAAAATAGATGATAGAAAGGTTCTTTTTTTTTCTTCAATATGTAAAATTATTCCATGTGAGTTACTTGTTATTTTTTCTTTTTCTTTTTGTTTTCTTTAAAATCTTTTAAGAGATTTGACGCCTTTTTTGTTTTAAAAATTTTAGCAATGGATTTAACCTTTAGAAGAAGGTTTTTAGTACGAAGATTTCTATAAAAATAAATAAAAGTGTTTGTTTCTATAAATTTAATTTATAGTCTTTCGTTAAGTTGTTGGTAATATAAGTACTAACATGCATACATATTTATGTACATATATTTGTAGGCATATATGTATGTATGCATGTAATTGCATATGCACATATGAACATACAATCATATATACATACATATATAAATCTTATTTTTATAAAATCGGTTTTTAAAATTTTCTTACTTGAAGATTTGGGTAAAGTATTTATAAAAAAAAATAAGATATGCTTATAGGCATTACAGACAGGATATAAATAGAAATTTTAGTTTGGTTTGATCCTAAAATTTAGCACTCACGCTGATTGTGATTTAGAGTTTTCCCATAGCTTTCCTTTTCCTTTTTCTGTTTTTGATGTTTTGCACAACATATGTTGACCAATCGTGTTATCGAGTGGGATAAAAATCCAATGAATAATTATTTTTATAGTAATTGCACTCGTGCTTCACAGTTGTAGACTTTCTAATTGACTTTTGCGCAGGCGCTTCTATCGACTCTTATAAAACAGAACGCTTAAGTGTTGAGAAGTCGTTTCTTTGTTTTAGTCACGTACATATACTATGTTTAGTAGAAACAAATTTTTTAACAAATCCTTGCAAATCAGTAAACATGCATATGTTAATAAATATGTATGTACGAGGGCAGTTGCAATACTAGCCGTTTCAAGGTACAGATAGTGCACTTATAGTGGCAACCTTTTAAATGTACACTGTGGTGTAAAAATGAGGCAATGTTTATATAAAACAATAACTTTAATATACTTATTTTGAACGTTTATTGCGTCCATATAAACATTTTTTACCAATCTAGATACATACATACATACGTTTAAGAGGAAAATAAAATATAGCAAGTTAGAGCACTCGCACAAAACCTCAAACAGCCCAGGTTCGAATCCCAGCAAAGATGAAAAATGACAAAGTTAGTTTGCGGTTTTTTTTTTCAAAATTCTGATTTAAAAATAAGAGGTCCCCCCCAAGACGTCCATCTACAAAGTAACCGCTCCCTGACATTCCACTCTATTCCATCTTAACCTTTGACAACGAAAGGTTAAAGCGCTTAATAATATAAGAAAACAAAATAGTATATGTTCTGTATTCATAATGTACTGTCTTTTCCACAAAAATTCCAATACAATGCACAGCATTTAGTAGGGGTTTACCCCTGAGTATTGGTCCCAATAAAAAAAAAACGGTTATTTTCTAAAAACTGCAGCTTAACTCAACTATGTTTATATAGGCATAAAATGTCCGTTAAATTTACTTTCAAACTACTTTTTTGATAAAATCTTGCAATTAAAGTTTAACAAATTTATGTATAAGTATAAAGTTATTTGCTTTTAATATGTATTAATGGCCCTGTGTGCAGGGAATTAAGGGTATTTGTTTAATTACCTCAAAGAGGCAATTAATCGTATTCATTTAAATGACTTCCACGCATAGTTGCCCAAAATGTTTAATATTTTTGTCAAGACAATTATCCGTGGAATACTGTATAAACATTGCCTCATTTTTGCACCACAGTGTAAACGAGTACGTTATAGAGAAAGACCAATGTAAGCAGTAAGACCCAAGCGGCTTCGAACGGCTATAAAATTATTACTTTTAAAAATATTACTTTGCTTACAAAAACGTTCATACAAAAGTTTTAACAGTGTTTTCATTCGACACTTTCAGTTGCCATCGAAATTTTTGAAAATCATTCTGGCGGCTTCGCTTCATGTCATGTTCGCTAAAGATTTATTACAATAAGTGTTTACATAATTTAGGAATTCAAAAATAAAATTATTTTCTTTTTCAGATATTTTTGCCTAGATTGTTTAAATTACACAGTACAACAGTGAAAAAATGCAGGAACTCCACAGTATAAGTTGGATTGCACTATCAAAAGTTAATAAAACACTGTACTCGGTTTGGTCAGATAAACTACCAATTTTTTTTATGGACTTCAAAGGATTTTGAAAATCACTGCATCTCTCAATAAAAGATGTTCTCAGTTTTTGGCCAACAGCTAACTCAAACTTAAAGATACTGCTTAGCTATGTTTGGCAATAATGTGTCTAGGCATCCAAAATAGCTTATAAAGACCAATTTGTATCCTAAAAATTTTATTTTTCGCTATTTATAAAATAATTTTTAATGTAAAGAATTATTTAAGCTCAAGGTCTATTGTTAAATAAAATCTTTTATTTAATTATCGATATTTCGCTAGTCCTGCGAGTTTAAATAATTCTTTATATTAATTAACAAAGGTCGAAAAACCAGAATTAAAAATTATTAAAATAATCTTTTTTTTAATTTTTAAATTTTTTAAAAAATAGTTGCCGAATTTACAAAACCCTTGTGTTCGTTGTATTCGTTGTTTGATTGTACGGCAAAACAATAGTTGTACACTTGTTGTTGGTAATTTTCATATAAAAATTTTTTTAAACAGTTGTAAATACAAAAAATTCTTTTTTTTTCTTTAAACTGACCAAAAAAATTATTTTTATTGTCAGCAGCAAATTAAATTAAAGGAAATTTTGATTTTTGACGTTTAATACATAAAATTCATTCATATACATACCATATGTGTTCACAAGCAAAAATTGTTTTCAATACACGAAACAACGATACAAAACCTTGTGAATTCGGTAAGTGAAAAATAACATTTTTAGGATACAAATTGAAAAATTTGTTTTGTAAAAGTGATATAACTCTGTGAAACAAATGAAGACTTTTGGAAAAATGCACGGATTCGACAGTATAGGTTCGACTGCACTTTTTTCACTGTTGCACTGAGTAATCAGTAAATTTTAATGAAAAGTAAAAAAAAAAAATTTAAAAATGAGACTCGTTTCAAATATCTGAATTAATTGTACGAATTACCTTAAGCAGAAAGTGAGCTAAATTTAAAACATGATATTGTAATTGGATCACTAGCAACAATATTAGAACGAATTAATCCAGCCTGCAAAAAATTTTAGAACCGCACAGAAAAGAATACAAATTTCATTCATTATTTCATCATTTAAAACTTGCTTTACAAACATGACACTAAAGCTATATTTACACTACCTAAGTTTCACATCAGAGTTTTATATCAGAAGCGCACTCAGATGACTTAAATAGTCTAATTACAATTCTAATTTAATTTTTATATACATATATAAAAATAGAACATTTTCTACTTTCAAAATTATTGCTGTCTGAGTTGTAACTGTTATAATCTGTTATAATCAGATGAGAAACTTAGGTAGTGTAAATATAGCTTAAGCATTGCACAATTTAGTCCTTTTTTAAAGTTCTATAAACAATCAATTAAAATAAAAAAAAATAAAAAATCAATTTGTAATTTAATGTACTATATTTAATACAATAATTTGGCATGATTTTGTTTTTTGTATTATTGATTTACATTGTATAGAATATAGTTTTATTTTAGTTTCAAAAGAAATTGTCATAAATCACTGGATGTTATGTTCTATGTATGCATGTATGTATGTATGTACGAAAAACTAGGGTCAGCAAAAACAAATATTAAGTTCCTTTAGTAAGACAATATTTCCATGTATGGCATGTATGTATGTTCGACTACTCTTGTGTTGTACAAGAATGTTTTTATAGAACGTATGTATGTATGTGGATGTATGCATATAGTATTTTAAATAAAAGATGTTACGGCCTCAAAACTGTCGCACGAAAAACTAAGTTTTTACCATATGTGGGTTTTTTTTTCTTTAATTTTATTTGTTTTGCTATGTCTTTGCGGCTTTTGAATTTTTAAAGATCCCCCAAGAAACATTGTTTTTTTTTTTTTTGATTCCGTTCCCTTGTTACTTCCCCACTGCGCTCGCATAATTTTCTTTCAACTGCCAGATGATTTTATTTTTTTTATTTTTGATTTAAAAAAAACTTTTTTTTGCGGCCAATTTAATGGGAAAAAAGTTTTACTTTTTCACTCATTTGTGTACTTGTGAATGGTATTTATGGTGCTATTCCATAAAAGCATTTTGGCTTGTATTATTGATTCATATACACAGAAGCAAGTGTTGATGAGCATTTTTGTTGGTACATACATATTTGTTTGCAGTCTATATGAGCAGAAAAAAAATAATAAATTTTTTCTTCATTTTATGAGAATTTGTTTAACGGGCGGATCCCAGATTCTTTTGTCTGTAGGATGATTTCATTTTAATTTTTTTCTTCCTTATTTTTTTTTATACGTATGTATACATTTGTATATGCATACAACATACTCGTACATATCAATTTGGATTTCATTGTTTATTTGATTACATTCAAAATGGCGAAAAATAGAAGCTAAAAAAGTCCGTTTTATTAATTTCTTTTTTATTTCATATTCTTTGATTTCAAATACTTTTTTAACATTTTTTCAGGCATAACTTACGGTTATAATAACACAATTATATCGCTCCCAATTTGCACCATAGTCGTATTAAAAAAAAAGTGCAAACAAAATTCTTAACTCTTAACTTAACTAACTCTTAACATATTTCATTATGTTTGGCATGTGGAATAAATGAAGATCGAAAGTCTTCACAGGTATATAGGGTATGTACTCGTATTTGATAAATAATTTAAATAAACAAAGAAATGAAACAAAAACAAGACTCTTAACCACTTTTTAATTAAAAGTAGTTCACACAGATATACACACACATACTGCTTACAACCATAGTCACATATTTACCATTTTCTGTTTTACTGGTCAGTGTTATGTATGTATATCCGTGTATATGTATTTCCGTTACTTTAAACACATTTTGCCAAGTAAAGTTTAATTTCTTTTAATACGACTTTGTTACAAACAAGAAACGATTTCTATACATAAAAAAAAAATAAAAATCTTAAGCGGTAAACACTTTTCATTGAAAACGCTCTTGCAAGTCTTGCAAACGTATCATATTGTCGCAATAATTAAAGAACGCTGTTGTAACTGACAAAAAATCGTAAATACGTTTTTTGCATCATTTTTATCAAAAAAAAAAAAAAAATAAATAAAAAAATACGGTCCCAGATTTCTACGATGAAAAGAAATTAACTTACTTCGTCTGCGTTGTGAAAAATGCCAGTGTCTTTGTTCTACTTTCATACAGGTTTTTTGGCTCTGGTGAACATTTAAGGTTTTGTCAGTTACAGCGTTCTTTAATTCTTACAACGATATATCCTTTGGTATATTGTAGGCATGCTTTGGTGTGCTTTGCTACATTTGGAAGACTTCCTACCAAGAGTGATTAACTCTATTTTGTAAATTCCTAATTTTTGTTTTAAGTAAATAGTAATGCATATTTGAGTTGAGATTAAATTAAATTTGTTTAATACTAAATGGAAAGTATAACAAGTGTTGCATTATGCGACACAGAGATGCATCATATGGAAGTACATATTTAAAAGCGAATTAGACGGCTGAGTAGCTAAAATAGGAAGTTTTAATGTTGTCAAATAGAATTTACGTTTTGCTGTTCTGGGCATCACCTTCCATTCTCCAGACACCAAAGAGATAACTGAGTTTTTCTGGTGGAATAAGAGGAGCACCAGCTGCTCGTCTTAAACTTTTCAGATCTGCTTCAGCATTGTTGAGTATAGAGGCAGCACCCATTGCAAATCCATTACCGTGCGTTTCGTTCGCATCAAGAGCCTTAAGCAAACTGATTTCACTTGTGGATAGTACGCGACAGAGGAAGTCAATGTATCTGAAATGATGTGAAATTTAAGATATGCTAAAGATTATTTATTTATTTATTTATTTATTTAATTAATTTGATCCAATACAACAAGATATTAAATCTTATAATTATAGTAATGGATTGTGGTATCGTAAAAATTATTATTACATAGTATTTAACAAATATAACAATGTACGTAATCAATTATAAAATATAAATACACATGCATAAAAAAAAGGAAAAAAAAATTAAATACAAGGAAAAAAAAAATAATAACAGTCCTTTGTTAGTTTATAAACAAAGCTAGGCGATCTACAACACGTTAATCTGTGAGATTAAGATTCTAAGAAATCTCTAGCTTGTAATCATATTTTGAAACCGATAAACACGAGAATTAATAATATAGGTACCTGGTTGCTAACTTTAACGTTTGAATTTTGCTGAGTTTGTCGCTTGGCAGGGTGGGAATAATTTGTTGTAAGGCTTTAAAGGCATCGTTTAAGCTTTGGGTTCTTTGACGCTCTCGGACATTAGCCATAATGCGTTGATTGTGAAAATCTTCCGCATCCTCGGATTTACTTGATTTTCGTTTTGAACGTCGGCGTGGCTTGCGAAACTCTTTGGAATGTTCAATGTTATCTCCAGCGCCAGCGCTGAGTTCATCTTCATTTGGAAATAAAAAACTGCTTGTAGAAGCAGTTGATTGTCGAGTGTATTCCATTTCATCACGATCTGAGCTAGAATATGTGCTGCCGTTAAGTGAGCTGACATGATCCATTTGATCGAATCCATTTGTCACGTTATTGGAATGTAAGATATTGTTATTCTGATGTAATAGGGTGGGTGTTGCTGTGTTTTGTTGGTGTTGCTGCTGGTGAAACGTGTATTTAAAGTTATCCTCTTCACTGTTCTCGCACATTTCTTCATCAGCAAAATCGAAGTGAGGCGGTACGGCTACATAATTATTTTGATCAGCACTTGACGGACAGTTACTGGAAGAATTGACTTCGCTGACTGTGGTCGGTAAATACTCCACAAAAAACTTTTGGTCATGACCTCGTACAAAATGTGGCATATTGTTGTTCTCGTGACCTGAATGTAGCGGCGGCATACTAATCTTTTTACTTTCCTGTTTTATGTTGTTCGATTCTATATCGAATTCACGACTTCGCTTGCCATTCTCATTTATTTGATACTGGTGCATATCCATGTCATAGCTATTGTTGTTCAGTTCCTTTAGCATTCCACAGTTGTTAGCGACTGAGGCTGGTGAGCCAACATTTTGCCTCTGCGGTGTTAAATTTGTGCTGGGGCCATTTAAAATTTCACTGCTTGGAATATTGTAAGTCTCATCTGGTTCATTTACTCTATAACAAAGAAAATCGCTTGATGGTGCTGTATTCTGAGTTCCGCTGGAGTTCGTATGAAGGTTTTGTTGAGCCTGTTGATGATGCGTATGTTCCTGCATATTTAAATGTGTCTGGCCATATATATTATGGGATTCAATATTTTGCATTGTATGCGTGTACGGCTGCTGTTCAACTTGTATCAATTTAATGACATTATGTTGTAAATCCATTATGTTTGGTAAAGGTTTATAACTTATATCTAGCAAAACTTTAGGAGACGGAGGTCGGACCGACATTTTTACATAAATAACACACGTTACGAAATTCTTAGCACCGGATTGGGAAAATTTCGTTTTTATTGCTTTACATACATATGTTTTAAAGTTTTGACCGATAAGTTTTCATATGGTGCAGTTTTTTTTTTTTTTTTTATAAAAACTTTACCTTTATTACAAGCACCTAATCGTTCAACATATCCGACCGTACGAAAGATTACAACTCAACTGATTTAAAATGATTAAAGGCAGCATTCAACATAGGATGCAAACAAACGCTGCTATTCGTCTACTTTTCTTAGCCATTGCTATCTCTTTCGATGCTTCTTATTTGCTTTAACAATATGTATGCTAAAGCGTGATAGACTATATATGATCAGAACCGTTATGTGACGTCATATCTACTCTCAAGCACTACACATAACTAATAAGGAATACATACATCCCAGTAAACATATAGTGCCTTTGTGAGATGATCACAAGCAGTGTTAACTTTTTTAATTGAGGTAAAGTTTAGTAGTAGTATTCCTAGTATTCAATACATCTTTTTAAATGTTTTACATTTTTCAAAGGTATCTTTATATTACTTTGAGTTTTAGTTCACGTGTTATTTAATTGTAATAAATTATATTCATAATTTAAGGTGTCGAGTTAAAAGCTGTGTTGTAATATGTGTTTATGAACTATTTGTTCAGTGTATAATTTAATTTGATATACTTATATAAATTCAAATACTTACTTAATGATTTCTTTTTAAAGCTAATTAACACAAAACACGATTTTATTCACAGTATTTTTTTGCTGCATTCACAATAAAGTATTTTGAGGTTACCTTTGCAAATAAACATGATAAAGAGTGTGTCCACAGTTTTTGGCACAAGTTTAGAAGTATTACTTGAAAGATTTCTTTCGATTAATAACTGCATTAAAACCCTGCTTGAAAAAAGCTAACTTTCTCAGAAATACTGGTGTCTCGCTATATTAATATATCTACGTCGTAACTGGCCATGTGGCCGAAGCACAATTGGCCTTACATATAGAAGTATACAGTTCACTATCCTTCGTTCTCTTTTTTGATACCACAGATCTAATTATATAAACCTAATATACCCAATATGTTTGTAAGTACATTATCTAAGCTAGTTATTATGCTTTGTTGAAGTTTGAGGTTATGAGGTGCTACTCTGAGTATTTTGTATGTTTGTGATTTTTCTTTTAAGATTTTATAGAAAACACGTATATATCGTCGATGGAATTAAAGAACGCTGTAACTGACAAAACCTTAAATGTTCACCAGAGCCAAAAAACCTGTATGAAAATAGAACAAATACACTCGTATTTTTCATTTCGTAAACGACGTAAGTGAATTTATTTTCATCGTAGTAATCTGGGACCGGGACCAATGGACGCGTATATTTTTTCTCTGATAAAAACGTATTATCGGATTTTTGTCAGTTACAGCTTTCTTGCGACGATATGTACGTGTACAAAAAATATAAATTAACTGCTACAATACAGTGAATACATACTGTGAAGTGTGAATAATCATTGTTGTTTGGATTTGGTAGGCTGAATCACTGGACAGTCAATGAGAATCGAGAAGGTAATACAAGAAATTCAAATCTGTTGATTGCGGAAACCATTACACTTAAAACAGATCATGTCCTACGAAAGTAATAAATGTTTTTAATGTCCGCCCGCAATAAGTATTAGAATTCGTTGTTTGTAATGCATAAAGCTATTATTTATTAATAATTTAAAAAAATAACGAGAAATAATGAATGTTTTTAATTATATATAGAACAGTGAATACCGTCTTCAATCATTCATTTAAAAGTGACTGCACAATTTCGCGAATTGTTGACATTCCCTGTGAAAATATTGGAGTACATAATCCGGTTAAGTTTATACGGAGTAGCTACACCATGTCATTATTAGATAAGTAGTAATTGATTGGCCGTAGACACATTTTATTTGGCAGCTGCAGAAAAAAACTTGCAGAGTTTAAACTATTCCGTATAGTATTAACATAAATTAGTTTTGTATAATGTTAACATTGTATCGTTTATTTACCTAATTTATGTTTGCTGGGTTAGTATAAGAGAACATAGTAAGAGAAAATGTACCACCTAATGTGTATTAACATAAAAAAGAGTGAAGTATGAAAGACAATTTATTGTAATGGCGAAAATTCATATTTTAGTTTTTGAATAGTTACATAGGTTGGTAGTCAGTCCTTCGGAGGTCTTTGTTATTTGTAGACATTTTGTATTGTTTTGTTTTTGAGAAATTTTCAACTTAAATAATTGAAATGAAATAATGGGATATCCCAAATGTTGTTAATACAATCGTATACTATTCGTACTTACAACATTTACAATTATTTTTAATAACAATACTCAGAATTTCAAAAATAACTGATAATCTAAAATTTGAAGTTTATTCATAGATAAGTAGGTAGAATGTCTTAAACTTAATTGAAGCATACTTAGGATGCGAGGTTGTTTTAAACTACAGTCTTTCTAAAGAATTTGAAAGGTATCCAGATTGTATACATATGTAATTGACAATTAATACTGCTTTTTAAAATTTCAGGTTCATCATATACCTACTCAGTGCTGCTTATAAATCGATTGCGGAAATTTTTCGTAATAAAATATTTTCCTACGTATGCATTTCGTTTAAGTGATTTGAAAAAAAAAAACAGTTTTAAATGCGTTATCTCTAAAACTGACATAAGACTTGGTATATTGTAACGACATAGTCATGCTAATTTGTTAATCCATTAGTTCCAACCATTGATCACATTTCAAACTTAAAGTTATTTGATCATTTTTTAAACTTCGAATTCCTAAGGCGCTTAATAATAATATATATACTGTCCTTTCCAAAAATTCCAATACAATGCACAGCATTTAGTAGGGGTTTACCCCTGAGTATTGGTCTCAAATAAAAAAAAAAGAATACTGAACAAACGGAAATACGTACGTCTTAGATGATTGACATACTGCAATGAAAATATATATCGGATTTATCAATAAGAGCGCTACAAAAGTTTTTTTAAATACAACAAAAACAGATTTGAATATCAGTGAAATTCTTTATTCACCCGTTTAACCTGGGACTGCTTGTCATTCGGGAAGTGAGGTTAACCGACCTGATGGTTTGGGTGCGATCCTCGGGAAGTACACGTAGTGGTTGTGGTAGTGCTAGATAGAAACCCCTCAGAAACCCCTTCGGGCATAGTGAGATTAGAAGGTACCGGCATCGGGTGGCAGTGGTCGGACGCATTGAATTCGAATACCGCTCCGGCAACGGGCGGCATGTGATTAAGTCTACGGACAGGTGCGCACGTTAAATCAATCTACAGTTCCGACATTAGCTATGTGGCTTGTGGCGCGGTCCAATTGGGGCCAAAAATATTCGGTAGTGATCGTTATTCATAGTAACTTGCCGTTCTTGATCATCACAGAAGAAGTACGGCCCAATGACGCTGCTGGCCCATATACTGCACCAAACCGTAATTTTTTCGGGATGTAATGATGACTCATTGACTACGTGAGGATTGCTGACTGACCTATAAAGCATATTTTGTTTATTGACGAAGCCATTCAGCAAGAAATGAGCCTCATCGCTGAAAATGATTTTTCGATGAAAATCCGAATCATTTTAAAGTTGTTGTTTAGCCCAATTCACGAACATACGACGCTTCTGGTTGTCAAGCGGCTTCAATTTGATCTTGTGAGGATGTAGGCCAAGATCTTTTCGTAAAATTCGCCACAACGACGTCACAGATATGCCCAACTGAAGCCTCAGCGGCAGCAATATTCTCTATACTACGGGCACTTCTTTGTCTCACTGGCACGGTAACATTTTGTAGTGTGCCTGTGGCTTCAAGTTTTCCCACTAGACGCTCAATTGTTGATCTGTTCGGACGATAATGACGACCATAAATTGGACGTAGCGCACTGACTCCGAAATTTGGTAGTAAATTTTAATAATTTCGACTAGTTGTTGGCTCGTATATCTTTCCATCATGAAATGGCACACTTTACTGAAGAGAAATGTTAAAAGAGCGGCAAGAAATATGGCATTATTTGCTGTCCCTGTCGCTCTAGTTTTGTAGCGTCCCTTTTGAAAAACCCTGTATAAGCCGATATAGTATTCTGCACATAAATAATGTCTCTCTACCCATATTTATTGTATTAATAAAGTTCTGTTTTCCATTTAGATATACATATATAGTACAGCTTTTTAAAAATTTAAGTAATTATATCTCGAATATTTATTACAAAAATTTTAAAAGTTTTCAATAGGCACTGTCCTTCTCCAATAATACAAAGTTAGTTCAGCTGAAAAAACTGCAAATTTGTACACTGCTTTTGCTTCCTGGTAATTCACTTTAAGGTAAAAAATTTACTGCTTTCATAATTGTTCTATATATGTATGTACATACTTATACGAATGTATAAGTACATATCTACATCCTTTCAAGGTATTACTTGTAAACACAGTATCTTGAGGCATCATCGCATTTTTAAAATTTTCAGTAAAACTATAAATTAAATTATGAATTTATCACTTTCCGCAGGAACGTTGTTTTCTGTACTGCAAATCAATAACAACTAACGGTTTGGTTTCTGTTAAAATTTTTAGCAGGCTTTTTTTGCAGTATCAATAGTGCAACTCAGAACTTCTCATTAACGCTGCACAGTGGGTTAGAATAGCATGTTTTCTTGGATCAAATCAGGGAAGCTATGTTCGGATAATTTTTCTTTATTTTTCAGTTAATACCATTTAAATAAGTAAAACAAAATGTTTTCTTAGTATATTTGAGTATAATTTTATTAAATAATGCCAAATATCAGTGTAGATATATAGTGCAACGAGTACAGTATGAGAAATTAAACATTACATTTTATACATCTTAAAGTTAATCATCAACATCATCATCACCATCATCATTATCGTCATCATCACCATCATCATCATAGTTATCTTCATCATTATCATTATCATCAGCAGCATCAGCAACTTCAACATCACTGAAATAGTTCTTGTTCGGAGCTGCAGGATCAATTAAATAAATTTTCTCTTCTGGCAAACTTTGAACCTTCTTTGTAGACAATTTTTGCATGCTTGAAATAATTGGGTCAGAGGTTATCAAAAACATATTAAAAATGTTTTGGTTTGATTTTTCGCGACTACACTTTCGTGAGTGAAACTCCCTATATTTTTTATAATCTTTATTTTGGACTTCTTGCGCTTCTTCTGATAACTGCCCAATAGGTAAAATGGCATTTGACACAATATCGGGTCCATGAATAAAATACTTGTGCAAAGTGGGAGGCACATTGTATCAAGGATACGTTTCAACAAAAAGTCGTCCTGTATTGCGTGCATAAGACGTACAAAAGACATTCAAAAAATAGAATCCAGCCATGAAGAATGGAAAGGCCAAATCTTAAATTGTCTACATGTGCAGGTCTTTCGATCAGAAAGAAAAAAGTAACATGAACAAGAACTAAACACAACACACAACAACAGCAATCGCGAAATCAATGTGATTTTTAGCTATTTGACTGCTGCAACACTTGCATTAAACAATGCATAACTTCTAAAAGGCACAAAAAGGCAGCGTAAAATTTTGCAATATAATAGAGATTTATGTTCTCTTTAAAATAAACTAAAAATTATGACACAAATGTGGACAAATAATAACTATATGTCCATTTAAAATATAAAAATGCTAATTTTTTTTGGCACTTCCAATATAAATAACTGAATCTAAATCACTTCCACACACAATTTGATACACAAGTGCTAACGAAGTATTTCCAAATTACCTGAACTTGATGATTCTATTGAAAAATTTTTAAATTTTGCAGTACTTTTAAAAATAAATAAAATTTTTCACGGAAAAGTTTTCACTTTTTTTTTTAGCTTTTTTTGCACAAAAATTTTTATAAAGTTTGACTTTGAAGTTTCACTAGAAAAACACCAGAGCACTTTTGACATTTATTTTAACGACAAGTGATGTAGAATTTTGTATACTCTAACCGGGTACAAAAAATTTTGACGATACTTAAACATTTTTTTTTAATTAATCCAAGAAAACAGGCTGTTCTAACCCTGTGTGCGCTGGTAGTCAAAAATATAAATTAAGTATGATTTCTGTTATACTATGTTTACACACGAACTTTTATTGATTCAATATTCGGTTAATTGAGAAAATTATTTTAAGTTCTCAGACATATGCAATTTAGCTCTCTCGATATGCTTTTGATACAGTGTTGTCACCCCAAAATGGTGATTTTTTTTTTCTGAAATGGGGATAGAAAAATTCATTTAGGGATGGGGATTTATTTGGGGATGATCGACCAGTTTTCGGCGTTATTTTTTAATTTGTTGGCTTGCTTAATAATATATTATAAACTTCTTACATTCACAACACATGATGAAAGAATTTCAATAGAATTTCAATTTTCAAGATATGCTTATAAACTTGTTTAAAACTCATACTTTCATATAAAATTTTTGCATTTGATTTATTTTCTCATATAAATAATAGCATCCCCATATCATTATGTTTCTGTCACCTTTTTTAATGGTTTTTATTGCGGATGAATTTAGTATTACAACGGGTTCTTACAGCTGAGTTACTTCTTTCGTAGATAAACAAACTAATTTTAGTTCGTCCGACCACAATTACTTCTCCACTTATATTTACTTTATGGTATGGGAATGCTTTCTATAATATGGCACAGGACATCTATTTAGAATTGAGGTAAAATAGATGCCGTATACTATATAAAAATTTCCAACGACAAAATGATGTCTAACGCTGAATATGAAGTGGCACAGCGATCAGTATTTCAACAAAATAACGACCAGAAGCAAATTTAAAATTTACATATCAAATAAAAAATATGTATATACAGTAAGGGACAAAATTGTTCACAAAAATTCTAAAATTTATAATATATCCAAAAAAGTATGTTTTATTCAAATATATTTTAATTTTTTTTACCTATATAGAATAATGTACATCTAAAAAACCTAAAAAGAACAAAATTTTAAAAGAATGTGTGTTACGAGTAAAAAAAAATAAATATTAATTTAAAAATTTACATGTGAACAATTATGACCGTTGTTGAATATTGCATTGATTTTAGGTCCTAATATTTGGTATGTCTACCGTTTGCTTTTTTAACTGCCTTAATTCTTTTTGGCATACTTTTCACTAAATTCGTCAAGACATTAGGGTCAATACTTTCCCAAGCTTCAACAGCACGCTCCCAGAGTTCGTCTACGGTCTTTGGAGGGTCTTTTTGAGCAAAAATTTTTCTCTTTAATATGGACCACAGGTGTTCTATCGGGTTTAGATCCGGCGACTGAGGAGGCCAATCCAAAAGCTTGATCCCATTTTCTTCAAACCAACGTTTTGTTATCTTCGCGGTATGCTTAGGATCGTTGTCCTGCATAAAGATGCTATTCTGTCCCGGATCTAAACCAAATATGTCGAGACTTGGAATGTATGAGTCTTCTAAAATGTCTATATAATCTTTAGCACACATTTTGCCTCTAATTCGGCGAAGTACTCCAAGTTGATTCCCGCGAAAACAGCCCCAAGCCATTAATGAGCCAACTCCAAATTTAATTTAAGACGCCTAGAGTTCGCGAAAAAATACTATGTTCAGACATATAGTATTAGAATGTAGAGAAATTTAACGGAAATATAATATGTAAAGTCAGTTTTTCTTTACACTTTTTAAAACTATTCACTTGAATTTTGTCATATTTCTAAAAAATTATGATTGAAACACATTTTTGTTGATTTTTGTTTTCTTATTAAAAAAAAAATTGAAAAAAAAAATAATTTTTTAATATATGTGCGAATATGGATTTTGCATACTGCAATTTGATATTATTTTTAAATTATAATTTGGAAAAACCACAGATTTTATTTTTTAATTTTTCTCCTTAAATGATTTACGTACAAAGTTCCAGTGGTCAGTGGTGCCAATTTAGCGCGTTTCGCGTAAGATTTATCGCTTTTTAGCATTAAAAACGCGTTTTTTTTCGTCTTAGTATGCTTAATAAAATAAATTCAATCCAACATTTCCCTTTTTTTCATAAATTTCATAAAATGCTTATGCACGTGCACACAAAATTTACAAGCATTGTGAATACATTTAAAATAAACAAAAAAAAGACATAAAAATGCATCCTTGATCTAATGAAGTGTGATAGTTTTTTTTTAATTTCAAAAAACAAAGAGAGAAGTACGACTGGCAAATTTTCATCCGTATTTTCTCTCAATGTCGTACAGTCTCATTACATATCAAGTTTACACGATACTATTCATTCTCTTCTACACAAAAATTTGGTATGGCCTTCGAATTGTATTATATTTATATAATATGCCTTTATAAATATTTATCAACACAATTATTTAACGTGTTTTGGGAAGGAGACCAACGAGTTTTGGTTACAGAGCGCTCGCACAAACACTCAAACGGCCCAAGTTCAAATCCCAGCAAAAGCGAAAAATGAAAAAAATTAATTTGCGTTTTTTTCGAAATTATAATTTAAAAATAAGAGGTTTCCCTCCACAAGAAGACCAACTACAAAGAAACCGCTCCCCGATATTCCACTCTATTTCACCTTAAACAATGTCAACAAAAAAACGAATGATCAGAAGAAAAGCGCCACCTTTTGGGAAGTAGAAGACAAAAGCTAAACCTACTTAGCGAAGACACTCAACACACAATCAATATGCAACGATGAGGTAATTGCTGTTGATCATTCAAGGGTGAACTTTTTACGTATAACACTGACTTTTGAATGATCAATTCACAGCAATTTGTCTCATTCCTAAGGCGCTTAATACTAATATACTAAAAAATATGTATATATGTACTGTCCTTTCCAAAAATGCCAATACAATGCACTGCATTTAAAAGGTATTGACCACTGGTTTCAAATAAAAAAAAAAATAAAAAAATACTGGTTCTTCACAACTGCGAAAAAAAAATTCTTGCTCTTCGAATTATGTAAGTGGTTATCACAGAAAAAATATCACCAAAAATCAATCAAAAAAGTTAGTTGTTAATGTGTAATTTTATTTTAGAAATGTATTTTTTATATAACAAATCTTACGAACAAAAACATTTATTGAAAGTATTGTAATTTTTCCAACAATTGGGTTGTTAACCACAATAATCGAAAAAAGATGGTACCATTACCTATTTCTCCGTTTTGACAAAAAAAAAATAAAATAAATTATTACGGTACCATAACTTTTCAATTAAAACGCTTTTTTGTTGAATTCTTTTGTTTAGGTTAGTTGCGCATATTTTGTACAAAAACAGCATCATAAAAATTAGGACGGACGTGGTGTAGTGGTAAAAGCGCTTACATACAACACACAAGAGCAAAGTTTCAAATTCCAACAGAGGAGAAAATGAAGAGGGTTTAATTATATAAAAATAAATAAATAAGAGGTTGATAAAATAAGTAAAATATTACTTATATATGTATGTGTATATTAAAATTAAAATAAAAAAAAAAACCCAGAAAATAATAAAACAAAAACTGTGAAAATTCAAAAGTTGACCCTAAAGAAATTTCCTTCCAAATTTCCATATCTTATAAATTATGTGTTTTCCCAAACAAGCGGGAAAGTACCATCTTAAAATACCTTGAAAAATGTAGTATAAAGAAGAGCGCAGGTAGTTAAAATTTCACATTTCCGTTATGTTTTTTGGCCGTTTTACAAACACAAGAAATATTTTTCGTTGTATACTCAAAAAAATATCACAGGTTAATCTAACCAATTTTGGTTGTTAAAAAATTGTCAATGTAAATTGTTGTTGATATTTTTTAGATTACAACTTTTTAATTGGTTACATCTACCAAATCACAACAGTAAGCGAACTACTAATGTAATTTGGTTTTGGAATTTTTATAAACAAACAATTTTACTTGGTTAAAACAACCTTTTCTAATAGTAACAATACCTACAATGTAAATTGTTATTGTATTTTTTTTTTAATTTACAAATTGTATGGGTTAAAATAACCATAGAACATTTGTAGTACAACCTCGATATGAAATATGAAAGCTTTTTAAACAAATTATGACAATTAAAATAATCATGCTAATGTAGTTAAAAATATCTATTGGAAATTGTTATTTTATCTATTTCCATAAATTTAATTGTTTAATTTTACCTACCCCCGAGGTTAAAATAATAAACAAATACTTAAAATTTTAAGAGGTAAAGTTACAAAAAGGATTTTCCAACTACATATTTTACTACCATACATTTTCTTTCCTGTCATGCATACATACATAATTTGTATAACATTTTTCCTTAAAAAGTTTTCATTTTACAATGAATTATTGAACTATAAAGATGTGTATAAAGTTAATGTTTTCTGAAATTGGTAAAATACTAAGTGATAAAGAAGAAAAGCAGGGGGGGGGGGGTCGTGGAATAGTGGTAGAGCGCTCGCACAGAAACTCACACGACCCAGGTTCAAATCCCAGCGAAGGACGAAATTATAAAAATAAAAATTTGCGATTTTCTAAAAAAATTACAATTTAAATATTAAATTAAATTTAAGAAAAATAAGAGGTTCCCCCTCCCCCTCCAGCAAGACCATCTGCAAGAAATCGCCCCCTGACATTCCTAATCCATTCCACCAGAAACCAATGATCAGGAGTACAGCGCCACCTTCTGGGAATACAACAGCTAACATACTGAAGACGCTCACCATTTACATTAAAACATCCACCGACAGATGAGGCAATTGCTGTTTGATCATTCGAGGGTGAAGGTATAACACTGGCTCTTGAGTGGACAAATTTTCAGCAACTTGTTTCATCATCAATAAAAGGCGCAATATGTTCAAACACCTATGAAAAAAAAAAAAAAAAAAAAAAACCTATCAACCATCTTCACATTCCAATACAATACTGCATGAGTAGGGGTTTACCCCTGAGTATTGGTCTTAAAAAAAAAAAAAAAAAAAAAAGGAATCCTTTTCATCAACTTGTTCTCTCTCTAGTCAAGAAGATGACCTTTATAAATTGTTGGACGAATGAAATTTTGGATACATGCTAGAAAAATTACAATGTAAGTATAAGTGTCATAAATTTTAATAAAAAAAATTATTAAAACTTTATGTATTATATTCTAGGGCTGTTCTGATATTGTTTCCACAAGTACGAATGTATCAAACAATTCAACAAATTTGAGTACTGACTCAATACTAATGAGTACTCGGACTGTTCCATCCCTTTTGGATATATATAGGTATTTCTCCAGTATTTAGAGATAAACAGAAAAATGTGGACGTAAAAGTAGGCGTGGCAAATTTTTCTCTCGATGAAGAATTAAAATGGATTAATACAAACATTTGAAAAAAAAATTATTCAAATCGATGGAGCCGTTCTCTGATATCAAAAGGTGGGCCTAGAAGTAGGCGGGGCAAAATTAAAACTGTAAAAACCTAAGTTGGATCACGACGATCATTAGAAAGAAAAAATCACCAAAATCGGTCCAGCCGTTCTCAACTGATGCGATGACCAACGAACAACATTGATTTTTATTTATATAGATTATATTGTTTCCAATAAATTAAAATGAACTAAAAAAATATCTTTTAATAGAGAAAGGGATGGGGAAAAGAAAAAGAAAAAAGTTAAGACAGAAATATTATAGTAATTTTACTATTAAAATAGTATTATTGCAAAAAAATTATTCTTTTACAAATTTAATAGTAACATTACTGTAAAAACTGCTATTTTACAATTATTGTTGTAAAGTTACCTCATTTTGTTGTATTTTTACTATTACAATTGTATTATTACAAGCAAATTGTTATTTTAAAAATATTATTGTAAAGCTACTGTAACTCATGGTCAGTTTTACAGTTTTTTTATGTTTCCCAACCATAAAAGTTGTACTTTAACAACATTTTTGGTTAAATTCTATTTTACAATTCGCATCAGTTATTTTAACTGTTTTTTCTTGGTTAGTGCAATTCCAACCAATGAAATTGGTTAGATTAGCCTATATATTTTTTTGGGTGTAACAACACTTATATGAGCGGCAAAGCGATAAGCGGCAGAGTGGTGAACAGCAGAGCGGCGAGTTTAAACGACAAGTGGATTATTATTGATCGTCATATCTGAGTAGTGAGTTGTTAAAATTCCATTATACCCAATGGAGTTCTTCATTCTAGTTCTTTGGGCTCTTTATTATTCTGTTTGTATGTTAATGGCTTTCCATCTTGCATAATGTATTTCAACATGTAAATATATACCGATATATACGACCAACTATAGTGTATGTTTGCATCTGTGGTATATATTAATATTCATATAACTAAAATTGAATCGTTCAAAAAACAATTTTTTCTCCTTTGCCTTCGTCATCTTCATTAAATGATTGCTTTACGGTTTTACCATTTCTAAACTACCAACACTTACATAAGTGCAGAAGAACTTAGCTCATGCATGAATAAGGAAACAAAAAAGAATACTGTAATATGCAACAACATACCAAAGCAAATTTACCAAAATGGCTACAATGGAAGGTTTTTTTGCTACCTGTTGATTGAATACTATCATAGAAAATTTCTTGACACGCCTTTTAAATGTACATACGAGTATATATCTATATGTATAATATACATAGGAAGCAGTGTTGCCAAAACGGCGGTCAGCTATCGCTTAGAGGTTTTTTTAGCTGCAAAATATTTTCATTTGGCTCTTTTTGGTGTTTTTAATGGCATTGTATTTACTTAAACAATTCTAAAACAGCAATATTTGTTATTTATTTTTGAAGTATATGCGGTACAGAAAAACAATTTAAAATAAAATGTGTTTAAAATTATGTACAATAAGCCTAGTTCTGTGATTTATCTGTTTGAAACTGAAATACTAAAATAGAAACGCCATTGCATAATTACGTCTGAAAAAGATTCATAAATAAGACAGCTATGCGTACATTGAGACAACTGATTCAAGGGTAACTAAAAAGTAATATTTTTATGCTCTTACAACTAATTAATCATTACAAACTATCTGATTACCATAAAACAGATATATTTTGTCAGAAATAGGTACTCTTCGGTTAATAACGTGTTTCAATCAAGAAGAAAAAATTAAAAAAATGTTATTGCAGCTTGGTAACATCAACATCAGTGTTTCGAGGATTGAAATTAACGCTGGCATAAGTGTATTTTATCTTATCTATATAAATCAGTTTTTATTTACCCAATAACACATTTCATAATTAAAAAAAGTTAAAACATACAAAAAAGAAATATTCCTCGAAATGCAGTTTTTCAGTTATGCCACTATTCATGTAAGTGAGCAATGCGTACATATCATTTTTAAAACACACAGTATCTACTATCAGTTATTTAATTATTACTGAATTTTTTTACACAAATCAGTACTTTTTACTGAATACTGATTTCACTTTTCAGTAAACAGTACTTTTTACTGAATACCTATTTCTCTTTTCAGTAATCAGTAAAATTTACTGATTACATACATATATACATAACTGGCCTTTACAACCCTGTGTCAGGATTACGGCCTAGTTTCTCGCAGCACTCATGTTGTGTGTGTCAATTTTTGTCCATGAGTACCGGGACCTACAGTTTAATGTCGACTCCGAACGACAGACTTGAGAAGCTTGTTCATGGCAATTAGTTACTCTCAGAGCTTTTGCCAGAAGACTGCTGAGAGGTAGTCGCCGAAAGAAATATTTTTTTCATATTTCTTTTATTTAAGATGTCAGAGCCTGGAGTCGAACCCAGGGCCCATATCTTAGTAAGCCAACACACTAACCACTAGACCACGGCGACTACTGATTACTGATTTCTTTTTTCAGTAATCGGAACTTTTTACTGAATACTGATTTTTCTTTTCAGTAATCAGTAAAAAAAGAAAATACTGAAAAAGTACTGGTACTAAAAAATGCCCATCTATGAGTGTATTATATCTGAGGGGGATTACTTTGAAGGGGAGAAGATAGTTATTGATGAATAAATAAATACTTTTTTAATAAATTGAAAATAACGGTTATTTTCTGTTCATACCTCGTGCATTAAAACTAACACGACAAGTTATTGGAAACATACCAAAAAAATGTCGATAGTATTGGTAGCACTACAATTAAGGTGTTATTTTTTAAAATATTAAAATTGTTTTATAATTTTGTATTTCTAAAGAAAGAATGCCAAGTACTGAGTTTTATCTTTCCAAAAATAATAAAGATAAATATATGTACATATGTACAGCGGAAGATTTTACCACAAATACTGTATAAGAAATAAAGCTTTGTTTAAATCATCTCCAAATATATGTATGTAAGTTTGAGAAGTTTTCTTCAGGTTTAGGAACACGCATTTTAATATGTATGTTCTGAAAGAATTTGCGTTTAACAATAATATGGGCACTATCAGAATTTCCTCTGGTAAGGAGCGTACCTTCGTACGCTTTTGATGTCCAAAGAATATAGAAAAAAAAACTTTTCCTAGTACATATTTTATTTTTGTGATTTGATAGAATTTTAGTAGTGCAAAAGATGGATTTCATCGAGTTTAAGTTTTCATGATGATAGTTATAAACACGTGGTCACGAACGTACGTAAAATAGAAGTGAACTTTTGTTGACAGTAGTGAAATGTAAATATTTTTGTATTAAATTTTTTTAAAAAACGTTACAACTTTTGAAATTGATCTTAAAAAGAACAGTCTTTTGTGTTTGATTATGATACGGGTCACTTTATTTATGTTTTTGTTGTGCATGAAAAGCATGCCATAAATTTGAAAAGAAGATAAAAAATAGAATGCATCATAATCTTTAGCTCACATTTAGGCACTGACAAATTATTTTATATTATATATCGCATAGTGGTGAATTTAAGATAGTAAGTTTATGTTCGTCAACACACCTTCCATACAAATTTATGATCATGCCTCCAGTCAGTATATAAAATTTCTGTTAAATTTGTTCTTCGTGGGGTGGTGAATATATATAGACGGAATGGGAAATAACAAACATTGCAGTGTTGCCACCGGCTTGTAATTTTTGTGAACAATTAAAAATGTAACAGCAAAAATATTATTAAATAGTGTTGGTGGATACGAATTGTTTAATGGGTAGAGCGTATCGAGTAATTGAACAAATTTTTGGATACTCAATACTTAATAGCAATGAGTGAAACCCCGGAAAAAATGAGCTAAGGTTCCGTTCAGGGTTCGTATTGGGTTCGAATTTTAAAAAAAGAACAAGTGTTTTATTAATATGAAATTCATATACGAGTATTTGTCAAAGAAATGTTCGCTTACCTTGTAAGCAATATATTTTTCAAACTTTATTCTCTTAATTTGACTACAAAATAAATTTGTATGATGAAAAGGCTCTCTCGATGGACGCTTATAATGTCATACCTGCTTTATGTTGTTCCGAAAATAGTAAAATATTTTCAACTTTGTCTAGGTTTGGATATTTTTCATATATTGCAATTTCACTTTGAAATAGCCTGTCAATCTAACAGGGAATATTGGCATTTCAATAATTTCCTTTCCTTCTTTCTTATCTGTTTCTTTTCCATATATAAATTTTAGACAATTCAATTTAAATGTTAAAGGCCAAAGCACATCCCTGTCAAAAATTACAACAATATGAAATTATTTTGGTTTAACATAATAAATTGAATTTTTAAATATTAATAAAAAAGTGATGTTTGGTGCTACTTTCATAAAGGTTGGCTAATGTCTTTTAAAAAGAGCTAATGCCTCTTACACTATATATTTTTTAAATTTTTGGGTGAAGGAACCTTAAGTTTGAGCAAGCATTGATATTCACAACAACCAACTATCTTTTGCAGATACTAATAAAGAGAATTAGAAAAACTCTAGGAAAGATAATACTTCTGGCAATTGAGTTTTATTGAAATTAGCACTATTAAGTTAATTAATCTTTCGCAAACATTGAACTTAGTTCCGCACGGAAGTGGCTTTAATTTTAAAAATAAAATTGTTCGGGATGACTTTTAACTTTGAAAATAGCACCTCTATATTAATACCAAAGATATGCATATATAAATACCAGTTTAATCAATCAATATGATTATACATACATACACAGAAAAAAAACGTAGTAATGGCAAATGATTTTAACCTTACCGCAAATAGAATTTACATTCGGATCGTTCCCAATAGCAGTTTCTATTTGTCGCAACTACAAAATTGCTGTTACATTAAATACAATTGAGCAAATGCAAAAATGGTTTCAACAAATGCGATTGTCTTTGTCCCAAATGCAAAAACTGTCTTACCAAATACAATTGTCTTTGCCCCAAATACAATAATCTTTGCCCCAAATACAATTGTCTTTGCCCCAAATACAATTTGACAAATGTCAAAATTTTTTTAAATTTTTAGATTTTATTTACAAACAAAAATAAAATTAAAGACTTTTCAGGAATATATACATACAATACATACATACAATGAATTGGTAGCTTAGTTTTAATTATATCTAAAAGATTAATATAATACATAGTAAGGCAATTAAGAGCATAATATAATAATACATACATATATAATATTATATAACATATATAAATAATATAATATACATACATTATAGTACATAATACATAATCTATATTTATATACAGTTTTTAAAGTCGACTCCGAACGACAGATTTGAGAAGCTTTTTCATGGCAATCAGCTACTCTCAGAGCTTTTGCCAGCAGATTTTTGAGTGGTAGTCGCCGAAAGAAACCATTTTTTCATATTCCTTTTTTGTAAGATGTCAGAGCTGAGATTTGAACCCGGCACTATCGTCTTAGTAAGGCAACACACTAAATACTAGACCACGGCGAAGATATACTCCTGTAAAAAACTCACACATATATGCTTTTTTTTCACACACACGTGTTTTTATTACCGCAAACAAAATTCAAACGAATGAGAGAAAATGCCTAAACAATAAAACAAAACTAACTGCGGATTACATTTGAAAATACAAAACTACTGTTACCACAACAGCAATCCGTATTTGGCGTAAATAATTTGTCTCATGTAATTATATAAATAAGAAAACATTTGATTTTAATAAATTGCTGTTGACATGCATTTTTAAATACAATTACATTTAACTTAAAGAAAATTCAATTTGGATCAAATAATTTTGCTCTTGATTTATGTCAACTGCAATTTTGTAGTTGCGACAAATACAGTATATTCGCCGAAATTCTTTGTGGCAAATAAAATATCATTTAAATCAAATACTTTTTATTTGGGACAAATACAATTTCCTCAACTGCAAAAAGTATTTGCCATAACAACACTTTTTTTTCCTGTGTATTTGAAAGAAATATTTAATTTTCTAAACATTAAATTTTCGGAATTAAAACCAATTCCGGTTGGAATTGAGTTCTGTTATAAGGCTGACTATTGTAGTATATTGTAGAACAAGTAGCAACAACGTGCTTAAAACTGTGAAAAACATTTATCCTACTTTTATCCTGGTTTTTTTTTCAGCTTTGCTTTTAAAAATAATAAATAACTAAAATGTCAACAAAAAATCCACATGCACCGCATTGGAAAATAAATAAGGAATTTTAGTGAGAAACTAGCAAAACGGAAAGACATATTACCAATCACCGTAAATGGCAGCTCTGTGTGGTGTGGCAAAAATATATTGCTTTATCATAGACAAGAACCATGCAGAATACCAAGCCTGTTGTTTCCATCATAAAAATAAAGGCCCTATAATCATAGTCATAAATAGTGCTTTCAAATTCTGTTACTTTTCATTACTCGATGTATTGAGTGAAGCGTTGCCATTTTTACCCTTTTCGGGTATTTTTTGACGCTTTTTTAGTCTCGTTACCCGTTTATTTTTTCGAAATACGCTTTTTTAAAAAGAGGGTATTTTTTGACGCTTTTTTAATTTTTTGTGGCGTCTTTGATGCTTTTTTATACAACTATGGGATTATATTTTTTTTGGTTTATAATTTTTTCTCAAGCAGTGGCTGAGACCGCCAAAGGATTCCACTAAGGCACTTTGTGCATGTTGCCATTGTGAAATTAATGCAGGGCACAATGACTTATTGCTGCACAGCAAAACAAAAAACATGAGAAGGCAACAAACACATTTCATAGTATAACTGTGCAACAAAAAATAAGTTTCCAAACAAAGGAGCCTAGTGATGTTCATAAAGCCCAAGGCATGTTGTGCTTATATGTTGTAGCTCACACATCCTTTGCCAGTATTGACAACCTGTCTGAATTTTGTTTCGACAGTTTCTCTGAAAGCAAAGCTGCTCATTTTAAATTGCATCGGACTAAATGCTCCAATATTAAAACAAATGTGATAGCCCCATTTTTTATTCAAAATCTTATCGATGATATTAAAGATCGAACGTTTAGTCTAATTTTAGACGAGGGTACTGACATTTTTGTTTTTAAGTCTTTGTTATTTTTTGAAATATAGCAAACTATTTTAATTTTGTAGTTATTTTATTTTAACTTTTTGTTAACTACTGAATTATATTAATTTTTTTTTTTTGTTATTTTGAGTTTTTGTTACTTATGAATTGCAATAAAATAAATCATATTTTATTTGTATTTAATGTTGTTTGCGCTTTTTTTCTTTTATATGGTTTATACGCAAAGCAAAATAGTATAGGTATTTGAAAATTATTTATATTTTTCTTGTTACGCTTTTTACCCTATTTTTCTGAATTATTTTACCCTTTTTACCCTTTTTTGCTTTAAGATTGACGCTTTTCTGCATTTCTAAAATGGCAACACTGATTGAGTGCATTCATTTGGGTACTCAATACTACTCAAAACTTTTGACGGATTTTATATTTAAGAGAAAACATTTTCATAAAGTATTGTGGATTTAGGCAGAATATTGTTTTAGCCGTTAAAATTAAAAATTTCTACACAACTTCGAAGAAAAAATACAGCAGCACTCATGTTGTTTGTGTCAATTGTTATCCATGGGTACTAGGACCTACGGTTTACCATTGACTTTGAACGACAAACTTGAGAATTTTGTTCATGGCAATTAGTTATTCTCAGAGCTTTTGCCAGAATCCTGCTAAGTGGTAAGTGACCGAAACAAATATTTTTTTCATATTTCTTTTTTTCCAGACGTCAGAGCTGCGGTTTGAACCCGGAGTTGTTGTCTTAGTAAGTCAACACACTAACCACTAGACGACGGCGACTTCAAATATAGAACTATCAAACAATAATTAAATAAAAAAAAAAAAAAAAAAAAAAGAATTACATAGATTAGCTTGTAAAGCGATCCATTAGTTTTTCTTATTGATAACCACGTTGGGCTTGTATTTCACGGTTTTCAAGTGTATATTTATGTAACATACCATATATATATATATGTAACATACATACTGGGCTACATGTTGCCTTCCAATCTTTTGGTGGCTTTTACTTCTATTTAGAATTCGTATTCTGTCATCATTTAATTATTTATTTATTTTCTTGACATTGATAGTAGTGCTGGCAAAGTATTGAGTAATTGGTACCGAGTATCGAGTATTTGTATTAATTTTTGGGTACTCAATACTTAAAAGTAACTACTCAATAATTTAAGAGTTGCATTTTTTTTAAATTTGAACGGCCAAACAAATTTCAGTCTACAAACACAAAACTTTATGAAATTGTTTTTTCTTAAAAATAAATTTCGTTAAAAGTATTGAATAGTATTGGGTACTCAAAACAAAGTACTCCATACTATCGAGTAATGATAAGTAGCAGAATTTGACAGCAGTAATTGATAGTTTTTAATTTTTTCTATAAAACAATTCATTTGTTATTTTTAGTATTACTAACTCAATAATTCAAATTTGAGGTGGCATCCAATTAAAGTTGGTTCAACGTAAAATATTTATTTTAATTTTCATTGTAGTAGTTACAGAAAAAGTAAAAACAGGGTTTTTATTTAAAGTTGTTATTTTAAAGAAAAAAAGGGTCTTAACAAGCAAATAATTTAATAGTTTCTTAAGTAAAAATTTCTTGAACAAAAGTGACCTTAAAAAAATGCAGGAGGCAGAAAAAGGTTTGAAAGGTAGACACAGAGAAGGAAGCTGAAAATATCAATGTCTCATCGTGTAAACAACAGTAAAGTTCTCAGAGCAAACAGTCAACAACGAGAATTATAACAGATTAGGAAACAAACAAAAACTGCTTTTAGTGCAAATTCCCGAATGTCTCTAGATAAACCGAAAATAGGAAATATTTAAGTAATATAATTATTACTGTTGCATATAAATTTTTTTTTGTCTGTTTGGGTGTTGCGTATTTTCTGTTATTTTTTAATGCGCGCTTTTATGTATGAGAATATTAAAGAAAAAAATCCACTATTTTAGGTTTAACTTCGCATATCATTTGTTTTCCTTTGCAGCTTTTCTGTACTGTTTTCTTTTTAAAATATGATTTGTTGTTTTGCACTTTGTCGCTTTACAATAACGCCGGCTGAATGTTTTGATCTTTTTCCGTTCATTTCTAGTACATTTACATACTCACACAATCACATACATACACACATGCATATGGATTTTTGAACAATTTTAAATATCACCTTGTGATACCTTGTCGTACTTGCCTTTAACTTCTTTGTGTGCTTTTCATTCATTTTGCATA
This sequence comes from Metopia argyrocephala, assembly GCA_963576795.1. NCBI lineage: Eukaryota > Metazoa > Arthropoda > Insecta > Diptera > Sarcophagidae > Metopia > Metopia argyrocephala. Next base: position 184,323,329 of record OY756208.1, on the reverse strand, counting down.
AATATTTTATTTAAACTCAACACCAATCAGTTCACTTTTAAACTGTTTGAATCAGCCAGCATCACCTCAATTTCAGTTGAAACGAATAAAAAAATATTCAAAACTTTTAGAAACTATTTTGCATGATTGAAGAAAAGATTGAATGCTGTGAATGAACACATGTATACACTTGTATACACGTATAAATGTATATATACGGATAGATGACTTTGCATGTTCTGTACTGGTAACCATGCAGTCTATTACCTATAAAGGGAAGGAACCATAAGAAATTTTTTAGTTTTGTAGTCATATTTTTCTTTTAAATTAATTTGAGCTGGAGTTCTCTTTTAAATAAATATTTTATATTCTATCATCGTACGGGAGTTTAAGAGCTCTATACGCCATTCTATATTTTTTATATATATCGAGTTAATGATGCGACTTTAGGTTTTCGACCCCAAATTTTTCAAGTCTGCAATTTGTTTTCGGATATCTCGTCCAGTTTCGGATTTAAATAGCCAAAAGCGGATTGAAAATTTTAAAAATTTTGGTGTCAAAAACCTAAAGTGGCATTATTAACTCGAGAAATATGAAATTGCGTATAGAGCACTTAAACTCCCGCACGACGATATAGTTAGTCTAAACGACGCATTGCACTATAGAGGTACAACATAATATTTTTGACTTGCTTAGTTGCAAGAAAGGGATGGTGCCTTTAACTTAAAAGATTTGTGAAATAGCGAAAATAAAAACTTTAAAATATTCTTCTCAATTCTGTTTTCAGATTATGTATTAAAAGCGATTTTTTCAAACATTTTAGGGAAATTTTATTAAAACAATACTTGATTTGCTTAAGTCTCAATACCATTTCCTTACACGAAATAACACAAAATATTATATTTGGAAATGAAATACAGAATAAATCATGCAAATTAATAAAATATATCGATTTATTAATACAGAAAAGACAAAGGCCCATTTTTTCTTTTTAACTTTTTTAATAAAAGAAAAAGACTCCGTAATACATACCTACATAACTGGCCCTTACCATGCTGTTTTAGAGTTATAGCCTAGCATCTCACAGCACTCATGTCGTATGTGTTAATTTTTATCCAGATTTGAGAAGCTTTTTTTAAATTCTGATCTAATTAAAACCAAAGAAAATTAGTAAAAAAGAAAAAAAAAATAGATCATTACAACCTCTCTGAGGAATCCATCTCGGGTCTCCGGACCATGTTTTAATAAAATTTAATGTCTCTTTTTAGTAAAAATTACATTAAAAAATTGTTGTGTTTAAAATTTTATATATTGAATTTTTTCCTTTTCCTCTCAAGTAACAAAACATCGAGTTACGTCGCTTCATCCATACACAGAAAAAATAAAAATGGGTTTTAATTAAAAAATTATTTATTTTTTCATCAGTAAACAAATTAATGCTATCAATTAAGCTGATTGCAATATTAATTAAAAGTGTTTAAATTAAAGTTGTTTAAAACCAATTAAATTATTTAATCAAAAGAAGTTTTGTTCCAATTAAAAATTTAATTGAAAACAAAATATCAATAATTTTTTCTCTGTACACTGCCAGCTACTCGCGAATACACCATTCACACACTCTCTGTATTTATGATCCCATATAATTTTAGGCTTGTGAACAATTTACAAATTTTTCTTTTATTTCAATTCATTTGTACTATAAATTTCTTAAAAATTCAATAATAAAAATTTAACTGCTGTATTCATAAAAATAATACTATTTGACATGTATTCAATAAAAATCTGTCAAATAAATATGTAATAAACGTACAAGTATATAGTACGAGTATATCAGTAAATATTTAATAAATGTTTGGCTAAAGCTACAAAAATGCAGTGAATGTTGCAAAGAGTACTTCCAAATAGCTGCCATTATTAAAATTTGTAAATTACAAAATCAGTACACAATTTTTATATTTGGCAATAAGGCATCTTTCTTCAATGTGTTATTTCAAGCAGTTCGTCTGTCAACTAAGATGATTAATACTTTTGCCACGCCGACATCCATTAAGTGCGGCAGTTTTCCAACCAACAAACAAGTAAAGCAATTGAAGAAATGCGTAGACTAACAGACATTTCGGCATATATTTTTACATAAAAGATAAAAATGAAATAATTTTTGCACAAGTTTTGTATGTTAAAAAAAATTTTGAACTGCGGGTGACGAAGTGGGTTATTTGATATCAAAAAAATAAATAAATAAATAAAACAATGGCAAGGAAGCTAAAAGTAAAATTTTGAAATAGAATATGTGGCCTTAAGTTTATTTGACCTTGAGTTATAGATACAGTAGTATAAAGCCTTAAAGTATTTCAATTTATTAGAAAGATCTTTATTAATGTTCTACAAATTTTTAAAGTTTAAAGCATGGCAGAGATATTAATCTAAAGCTTAAACCCTAAATATTAAATATTAATAATACAAACCTGTGTCAGGTTTACGGCCAAGTTACATACATATATTTAGATATTTTATAATGATTATGTTTATAAAAGATCTTAACACTGTAGATCCTCTTTTTATGGGGTAATTTGATCGTTTTTTTAAAAAACAAATTTAATGATAAAAATATGCTACGAAGATATTTGCTAGTAAAGTTTTTTTATTAAATGAGAGTAAATTTAACAAAAATACATGCGAACTTATAAGTGAAAGTTCTACATATAATGTAAACTTTAAATCGTCATAGATTATGTAACGATGCACAGTGGGTTAGAATAGCATGTTTTCTTGGATCAAATCAGGGAAGCTATGTTCGGATAATTTTTCTTTATTTTTCAGTTAATACCATTTAAATAAGTAAAACAAAATGTTTTCTTAGTATATTTGAGTATAATTTTATTAAATAACGCCAAATATCGATGTAGATATATAGCGCAAGGAGTAGAGTATGAGAACTTAATTAAACATTACATTTTATACATCTTAAAGTTAATCATCACCATCATCATCATCGTTATCTTCATCACCATAATCACCATCATCATCAGCAGCATCAGCAACTTCAACATCACTGAAATAGTTCTTGTTCGGAGCTGCAGGTACAATTAAATCAATAGCCCCTTCTGGCAAGCTTTGAACCTTATTTGTAGGCAATTTTTGTATGCTTGAAATAATTGGGTCAGAGGTTATCAAAAACATTTTAAAACTGTTTGATTTTTCTCGACTGTACTTTCGTGAATGAACTTTCCCTATATTTTTTAAAATCTTTATTTCGAGCTTCTTGCGCTTCTTCTAATAACTGCCCAATAGGTAAAATGGCATTTGACACAATTTCGGGCCGTGAAAAAATACTTGTGCAAAGTGGGAGGCATATTGTATCAAGAAAACGTTTCTACAAAAAGTCGTCCTGTATTGTGTGCATAAGACGTGTAAAAGACATTCAAAAAATCGAATCCAGCCATGAAGAATGAAAAGGCCAAATCTTAAATTGTCTACATGTATAGATCTTAAGATCAGTAAGAAAAAAGTAACATGAACAAGTCACGAAATCAATGTGATTTTTAGCACTAAACAATGCATAGCTTCTAAAAGGCACAAAAAGGCAGCGTAAAATTTTGCAATATAATAGAGATTTATGTTCTCTTTAAAATAAACTAAAAATTATGACACGAATGTGGACGAATAATAACTATATATCCATTTAAAATATAAAAATGCTAATTTTTTTAGCATTTCCAATATAAATAACTAAATCTAAAACACTTCCACACACAATTTGATACACAAGTGCTAACGAAGTATTTGCAAAATAACCTGGACTTCATGGTTCCATTGAAAAATTGTTAACTTTTGCAATACTTTTAAAAATAAATAAAGTTTTCACTTTTTTTTAGCCTTTTTTGCACAAAATTTTTATAAAGTTTGACTTTAAAGTTTCACTACAAAAACACCAGAGCACTTTTGACATTTATTTTACGACAAGTGATGTAGAATTTTATATACTCTAACCGGGTACAAAAAATTTTGCCGATACTTAATTTTTTTTTTAATTAAGCCAAGAAAACATGCTATTCTAACCCTGTGTGCGATGGCTGAGACTTAATTTGTTAAAATCGGTTAAAAAATTTTTAATTAAATGAATGAAAGGAACATAAAGCTATAAGTAGGCAGGGGACAGATTGTCGTATTTGATATCTTATGATAACTTATTTGGCCAAATTACAACCGATTTCAACAAATGAAGATGCACTTTACTCCAAAAGGCATTTATTTTAGGAATACATATTACAGTCTCCTTAGAAGATAAAAATGTTAAAAAAATCTGGTAATATCAATCTTAATTTAAAACATAAATGGTCTTCCCATAGGGACATCCGAACCTTGACAGTTTACAATGGCCACGGACAGATGTAGCATTTAGCACTTCCATATTATAAAATTGATTTATAAAAATGCGTGTTCTCTTTAGGCAACGTAAAAACAAATTATCTCTTGCAATGAAAGAGCCGCTGTCTGGTGCTGATTGCTAGTTGGTGGCTTTATCGGCTAATACGAGCATCTCTTTTAGAACGAAATTGGTCAGGATATTATCAATTTATGTGGGTGTATTTGTCTGCCACATCATATGGAAAATTAATTTGAAACCATGTTCGGGTAGAATATTAATCTAAGGACAAAAACAATATTAAAACTAATATATACTGCTTATTTATTATTATTTATAGATCCGAAATTTGGAATAAAGGTCTTAAAACATTTTTTCCAACTATTAAAGGTGTTAAGACAAGACCCAAATAATTAGTTATTATTGAGAATGAGTGTTGGCACCATGACAAGTTAAATTTTGGCTGCTTTATGTTTTGCAAAAACAATATCTTTGACGGTGTTTTATGCTTTTGTTTGTTTATTTGCCAAAACAAGTCTTTCCTTGGAAAAAAAAAATATGTTGTAACGCTGTTTTAATAACTTGTTGCATTTTGTAAAGCATTATTAGATTACAATCACATGCTAAATGTTGAATCACTTTTCTATTCTATATTACTTATAAATAGTCGAATTATGTTATAAGAAAATGTTAAAAACAGCATTTATTTTTCATTTAAGCGGGATTTTCCTTTAAAAGGACTACGGATAAATGTAAAATTCGTTTAAATTAATTTGTAAAATATTTTTGAATTGAAAATTAAACAAATCGATGTTTTTCGAATTCTGAGAAAGTTAACAGACAAATTATAAACAATTTTAGCAATAAATGAACTTTCATGCCATAAAAAATACTTTTGAAAATGTAGGTTTGCACAAGATAAAATGAGCCGGTGCTAAAATTTTTTTGTCGTCGATAAATTCTTAATACTCGTATTTGCAATTAAGCGGAGTTCTTTTTATACAATTTTGTGCTTTCTAACGCAAAATTTTTTTCTTTTAAGCGGTTTTTCTTTAAAACGGATTTTCTTTTAAACGAAGTTAAATACCTTTTAATAGGAAACAAAAGGAAATATATTTGTTTTGCAAATATGTGATTTTTTTATTTAATTCGATTTTATATAAATTTATATGTATGTTTGGACACTCATTAGCTATACGCTGATGGTAAACATACCATACAATAATACACACATATGAACATACATCCTACTTTTGCATTTAAGAAGTGACGAATCGATCGTGAATTCGAAATATTTATAATCAAAAATAAATTGCAGCAGTCCACAGCATGTCAGTGACTTTAAACAGCGATAAAAGATATTTAACTTAACGACGTCACAACCCACTCTCGAATTAAATCAAACTTTAACAAGTTTACAACAAACGACTTCATTACGAATTTCCAAATATGGCCGTGGGAACTATTAGATTTTAGTAGACATTTTGGTGCAGCCAACTACTCTTCATTTTTACGTATTTCTAAATCAACGTGCTGACTGTTTTTAGAGAAAAAAAAAAGAAAATACCAAAAATGGTACAAAAAAAAAGTTTAAAACAAACTCACCCGTTCCATCATAAACCGCTTTAACCGAGTGAACTACGAAAGAGCAGGGAAAACATCCATCCATGTGATGGTGGACATGGCCACTCTACTTATGCTCTTAAATATGTACATGAGAACTGGCAACAACTACAATTACTGCTGTTGGTGCTGACATTTGTTGTAACGGCTTCAATTAAAATGAAAACTTTTTTTTTCTTTCAAAGCAAACAAACGATACTTCTATTGGAAGCATCAAAGTATTCATACACATGTACATTAATATACGAGTACATCGTAAGTTTATTTGTGTGTGTTTATATCCATACATACTATTTATAGAAACATAGACGAAAATAATAATGAAATGAACAAATGAAAGAAGGTGCACACCAAGTGTATGCATGTGTGCACAAGTATGTACAATCGTTCATATGTGCCCAAACAAGAGCGAAAAATTTGAATTTGTTGCGATACATCACGATTTAAGAAGCGCTTACCAAAAATGGACATTTTCTTTTTTTTGCTTTTTCGCTGTTGTTTTTCAATTGCGAACACTGAATGTTGTTGTAAGACTGTTAACGTGTGGAAAAGTAGATCACGCTCTTCTCTCACAAATGTTGTTAATCTAAATTACAGTTAAAGCAAATAAAACAACAACGTCATATTCATCATCAGCAACAATAAACAGCAACAGCAATAACAATCGCAACAACATTTACAACAGAAACAATAGCATAATGTTCACACTTGCGGCAGAAGAAAAACATCAACAACTAAAAATAAACAAACAAAACCAAAAAAAAATTGATCATTTTTATTGATCATCGTAATATTAACAACAACGAGACTCCTACAGCTCCCGCATGCAAAAGTTTTGCCATTAAAGTCAAACTATGGAGAATGATTTACGAAGAGAAAAAAACCAAATTCATTCAGCAGTTCAAGAAAGCCACCACTCAGTCAGCACACCAGGTTGTGCCACAGACAGTCGGACAGGTCATTTTAACAAAAAAGGAATAAAAACACCAAATAAGCAAAATTGGTTGCTCCAATTACACAAAAAAAAAATTAAATAAAATGAGTGGATCCCACTCATATCAACTATCCATAGGAACTTGTGAGCATCTGTTCGATTTTGTGTACTATTTTGTTTTTTATTTTTTTCTTTTTGTTGAATTTTGTTTTGGCAGACTGTTGCGATAGACTAAAGAGATGAGCGAATTAATTTAAATCATGAGAATCGTTTTGAAATGGAAAATATTCGTAAAATCCGATAGACAAAACAATGATCAACCTGCCAATAATATTACTACATGTCCATGTGTCCATTCACACAAATAGTTCAACAATATTTATAAAAACTGTTGCATTGTATGTAGAAGAAATCTGTTGTTCGTTATCCATTGATACGAGTCGATAGAAAAGAGACACAAAATTGTGAGTGTTTTTACATGATTTTTTTGTTTGTCTGTTGGTTTTTAATTAAACGAAAAAACAAAAATAGCGCATTCAACGTCACAGTGATAAATAAAAACGAAAAATAATCCCACAAACGCTCGTATATGGTATAAAACAGTTTTGTTTGCATTTCGATTTTATTGTAAAAGTTGTTATTTTTTTTTGGCTTAATTTTGTTACAAAAATGTGTGTGAGTGTGTGCTTTTTTTATTTTCAAAACCTTTTTACCAAATATGGTAAATTTTAACTTCGATATTTGTTTTTTTAATGTGATTGCTGGTACTAAAAATTGTTTTAATAGTTTACTTTCATTTGCACAAAATCTCACCAATTATTAGATTTGAAATTGTGCTCAAAATCTAATGCGTTACATTTTTTGACATTTTGCGCCATTTTATTTACAAGGTGTTGCTGATTTACATATTTTTTTACAATTTAATATCGAATTAATTGCTTTATAACTCCAGCGTTGTATGGTCATGGTGATATATCCACTACATGCGGTAGTATACGAAGTATGATATAAAAATAACCGTTATTTTCAAATTTCGTGAGTTACATATGTATATTCGATTTTAGCATTTTTTTCTGTTATGTTGGTACACATGTCTGTTATATATGTATGTTGGTAATATCAGCCATTTTGGATTGTCAGTTTGTTTTTGACAGATAAAAAGCTTAGTCGTGTTTTGGTGTGCTCTTCGTTTTTTTACGATTCCAAAAAATTGATTAAAGAAACTGTATTAACTGTATTATTATGCATGTTGAATTCTTGCCACAAGGTCGTGCGGTCAATAAGGAATACTACCGTCAGAAACGCACAGAATTGTGGCAAAACCAATCATGGATTTTGCACCATGATAACACACCAGCTTACACATCGATGCTTGTACGTGATTGTTTGGCCAAAAGCAAAACCATGCCTCAACCACCGTATTCACCGGACTTGGCCCTCGCTGACTTTTTCCTCTTCCCAAAACTGAAGACGCCAATGAAAGGAAAGCGTTTTGCTACGATTGAGAAGATAAACGAAAAATCGAAACAGGAGCGATACCAAAAAGCGCGTTTCAGAAGTGTTTCGAGGATTGGAAAAAATTCTGGCATAAGTGTATTATATCTGAGGGCTATTACTATAAAGGGGACAAGCTAGTTATTAATAAATAAATAAAAACTTTTTTGAAAAATTTAAAATAACGGTTATTTTTTGATCATACCTCGTATAGTAGTTTGTTCATATAATACTTATTTAAGTTTAAATTTTTTAATATAAAATTCTCTTTGAGTTCAATATTTTAATTTCTTATAAGCGAACAGTTTAAGACTTAGTCAACATTAATGAATCATGACTTACTCCTCCGGGAGGGGTTTTCATAACCTGCTTATTTAGAAGTAGTTTTCGTAGTATGCTTCTTCCGAAGGAGTCTTGATGAGCTATGACCACTTTTATTGAACACTGTTGTTAGACAAAGAGATTTATCTCAAAAATGAGGATTTTCTTTTTGCATTGGAAATAAAAAAAAAATTAATTTTGGGGATGGGTGATTTTTTTTAAAGTAAAATACAATAATAACGCTTCCTAAAAATTATTAATAAAATTAGAACCAGCGAAGCCATCTTTTTAGAAGCAAAAAGAGCGAAGACGGCATTGAAAAGTGGCTAAAATGGGCTAAATTTGGATTTAACGTTTTTTAAATAAATTTTATTTTGTACTTTCGATGTAAAAATTATGAGAATAGTACGTAAAAATTAATATTGCAAAAGTGCTACTTAAAACCAATTCGTTATATTTGCATAACATTGCATTGTCTCTTCTTGGTCTTTAGTCCACACAACAGATTAAATAAAATATTTTGACTTCTTATAGGTTTCGTTTAAAATATTTTCGAACAGACTTTTTCTGGTATTTCGTAATCCTTTTATCGTTTTAACATATACTTTACCGTAATTAAGCTATTCGATATATTAAAAGACATTCTGTTTCGTACTTTATTTTTAAAAAAAATTCTTAACGCTGAATGTGCGTTCTACATGTGCATTTGAAGGAGGCAGTGTGAAAAGTCTTAAAACAGCACATGATAGTTTATGAAATGGATTCTCGTTGATTGAATTTTTAAAATGATAGACTTCGATCGAGGTCTTTCCACTTATATAGTTTCAAATTATTTATAAAATGTTTAAGTTCCACAATTTCTTTACAATTTTGTTAATTACTACTTTAGTATCCTCCACTTTGTTACACTGAATGGAGAAATGCTTTCGAATATTTTAAAGTTTATGGGTAATAAGCTCTTATTTCATAAATTAAATTTTAGTAAATTTTACCAAATTCTCCTCAATTAATTTCTTTTCTGAGTAAGATATTTTCGATTCTGGACAAGTTTTTTGAAAACTATAACCAAGATAGCAGTTTTGATCTATATTTTTCGCAAAAAGGGGCTAAAAGTGCTAAAAACTAAAGTAAAAAGGGCCATTGCAGCTCTTTTTTTAAAAAGGGGCTAAATAAAAAATAAACGCTCAACAAGCATTTAAAAAGAGCTAAAAACGGCATAAAACGGGTTAAGTTGACATCGAACGACAGATTTTTCATGGCAATCAATTACTCCCAGAGCTTATGCCAGACGACTGCTGAGAGGTAGTCACCGAAAAATATAATTTTTTCATATTTTTTTAAGATGTCAGAGCTGAGATTTGAACCCGGCGCTATCGTCTTAGTAAGCCAACACACTACCCACTAGACCACGGCGACTACAAAGGATTAGTTAATAAATAATAGATCATTAATAATGCAGCAACTGCCTTTAGCTGGTTCATGAAATGCAACCATGCATATTGACATGTAGAGAAGATAAAATTTATTCAAAAGCTTGGGGACCTATTTAAGAACAATATGTATTCTTTAAAAAATGTAACCAAGCTATTTTCTAATAAATTTAAGTAACATCGCTTGGACTGTTCTTGCCTCGTCTAAATATTTTTAAACGGCTTCAGAAATTATGTTTTATGAAAAGCAATCATAATTTGTATGAAGAATTTTTAGCTCTTACTTTATGTTCCTCGGTTAGTAACATTCGGATACTGGGATCGACGTAAATATCTATATATTTTTCTTCTGCTTCATTGAGACCAGCACTCAGGAGATGAGACCTACTAATGCAGTACATTGTGCTGGTTGGGAACTATGTTATGGGAAGGGGGAAAAATAAAGTAATACATATACAAAAGAGAGACATTTTTCTTATTAAATCAGAAATTTTACAATTAATTGTGATACAAATCAGAAAATAAGATATCAGTATTGTTTTTTAAGCATGCTAGTAGTTATAACCGTCATCTGTCATTGCTACAACCCAGCTGTACGTGTCCATATCATTAAGAAAATTCTTTATTGTAATAATAGGTTCGATCATCAAGTAGGCAGTATGTTTTGGCGTTTAGCTATTAAATCATAGTTAGATATGTATGTATATATGTATATTGTATATATGTACACAGTTTTCATGCAGCTGGAAAGACATCTATTATTATTATAACGTTTTATTTGTAGTTCATATATATTAATTACTCTCCTTTGTTAAATAATTGCCTTCAAATACCGTATTTCTATAGTTTAAATATAAAAGCAATCACTTGTTGTATAAGAAGTTTACTATAAATAAATAAAATTAAGTGCAAACAATCTATTGTAGTTAATTAAAATATATTATCCTCTTACTAAAATATATACATTTTCATGTAAACGAACTTGTCGCCAAATTTAAAAACATTTATATCCATTCATACATACATATACATAGATATATACATATATACATTTGTATGTATTTGCGTATGCATATGAGCATGGCATGAATATAAAGTAAAAATCTCCATTGCGATTTAACAATTAATTGACCAGTCAAAAGCAATTTAGTATTGCGCTCCACCTTCACAATATTTAACAGCAGCATATAAATATTTTCAGTGTTATTTTTTCACACAATTTTGTTAAACATTCACACAATTGTTTACATACTTTTGTTTATACATACATATGTATGTACAATATAAAACACAAATGAATGAGAGTCGTTATTGGGGCAAACTTGTTAAACAGTGTTAACAACCAACAATACGAACACAAATAATGTTTATAGTGGCGCTTACGAATACATATAAAGAACGACAACACATTTACTTTCATAATACTGTCATAGCTCCACCTCAAAAAGAAACGGTAAAACCACGCAACAAACTTGACACATACGACAAACATGATACACATTTACAGTTACTTTAACAAACACGAACAATAACAGTACATGTATCGTTAATAAAGTTAAGCTGTAGCAAATAAGTGGTGAATTCAACAGATTTAAAGCCAACAAACCAAAATACTGTTAAATTAAAAGAGAAATAAGATGCCACATCACTTCATAAGCCTTTATTCCTAAAGTTTTTCTAATAATTTCCCTGAAATATAAAAACTTAATATGAGTCACATACATACATAGGTCAAGTTTGTTTGTACAAATGAAGGAAATAATTTGCACAGCAAATTTCTTCCTTTCAAAAATTCATTCTTTTTATTTCATTTATTTGTTTATATAGTATAATCGAGCGCGAAGGTCCATGTATGATTAATTTAGTACAATAGTAATGGAAGTATATACAAAACTGTAGTAATAACTGGTTTAGTTAAACAATTATTCAATACAATAGAATGCATAAATAAATAATTAAATTATTAGAATGAGAGAAAATAATATAAGATAAAATGAAAAAAAAAAGAAAAAAAAAAAAGAATTGTCTAATAACGTTAAGCAACAATATTCAGAAATTAAAAAAAAAAATAGTATAAGAGGTAGCCTATAAATTTAAGTTTAGTTACATATCATTTCATATCATCATATCCTACAGAGATATCCGAAGCGAATGCGCCGAATCTAGAGATTATGGATTAACAACAAAAAAGTGATTAATTAACATGAGTCTAAAACTACCAACTGAAGGTACAAAAGTCTTCAGGTTGGTACTAACCAATTGTATAGCCTACAAGCCCTCACCAAGAATGACTTTTTAAAAATAGACTTGTTAATTCTAGGGAGTATTAATTGTAAATTAGAGAAATTAAATAAAGGTCTTAGTGATGGATTGGAGTTGTACTTGATAGTATGATTGAAATTACATAGGGTATGAATTTTGATGAAGTCCTGGAAGGAGCATTTTAAAAATTTTTTGGCATGTTCAGAAATATGATCGTAATATCTCAATCTAAAGATGAATCTAATCAAGCGATTAAAAATCAGTCGTATCAGATTAGAAGAAGTACAGCCACTGTAAGTAACAAGGCAATAATTAATATGTGACATCAGTAAGGAGTGTGCAAACCTAGTCGGCAAATAACAATTACAGTTATATAAGGGCCTTAATATGTTACTTACCCTAGACGCAACATTAGAAATGTGACTTCAACGTATCAACAAAAGGTACAGTAACACCGTTAAATATAATATTAAGGGATCCATAGTTGTAATTGTCCGGACCAAAAATAATAACGTTTGTCTTAGACGGATTAAAATTTAAATTATTTCTGGTTGCCCAGCTTGATGCCATTACGAGAACGTGGTTAATGATAGCCCCATGAATATCTAATGAGGACACATTAGCACTGAATAAAGGATTAATATCATCTGCACAAATAAACCTTCTGCAGAGAGAAGTGTCAACGGAACTCACGAAATTATTCATATAAAACAAAAACATTAAAGGACCTAAACACCTGTACACCGCTTAGACATTCTTAAATCGGGAATTTATTGATGAAAATTTTTTACTATTCTTCTCATTGCAATTAGAAAGAAACTCATTTTGTGCCGCCGTTTCCTCTTGATAGAGACTAAACTTCTTCCACATAAGTTTTATGTGAATATTTTTGTTTTGGCTTCAAAACTTGATGCTTCTGCTTAAAACTCTATCTCCTATAGTTTTTACTTTTGTTCTGATTAAATATTGTTTTTTGTGAGCTCCAAAAACACTTTCATTAATAGCAGCTATTAAATTGACACGAAGAATATCAGCTTTAGCCTGTTCTAGTAGGACAACTACTTTTTTCTTTTATGTAATTTCGTTTTAAAGTGAATTTAAATATATATTTTTTGCAATTCATATTATATATGCATTTTAGTGATTTCCATTAATTTCTGCTTTACATCGGCACTATCTTGCACAAATTGTTTTTCACTCACTTGTTTAATTATAAAAAATAAATTTAAACTTATACATAAGCCTTTTTTATCCTATCTAATATATAAAATTCTCGTGTCGCGGTGTTTGTTGCCAAACTCCTCCGAAACGGCTTGACCGATTTTCATGAAATTTTGTGTGCATATAGGGTAGGTCTGAAAATCGGTCAACATCTATTTTTAATACCTCTAAATGTTAAGGTGACCCGCCCCAAGGGAAAATTTATACCTCACCTAAACAACGTACCGACGTTGATGAAATTTTAAACTATATCTGTATAGTAGAGCATATATGGTTTACTTTTTTTTAAGTACTTAGAGGGGGCGGTACAAGGGCTACTTCTCCCTATCCCCAACTAATAAACTGAATTTGATTATATTTTGTTGATGTCTTAACACAACTTTAGGTTAACAAAAGTCAATTTTCACATATATTTTTCATCCCCTAAATGTTGAGGTACCTGCCCCAAGGGAAAATTTGTGCCTCACCTCAATAACGTACCGACGTTGATGAAATTTGAAACTAGATATGTATATCTGCGTAATGTAGAACATATATGGTTTACGGGTTTTTTAAGAAGTACTCAGAGGGGACGATAGAAGGGATATTTCTCCCTATCCCCAACTATCAAACTGAAGTACCGAACCTATATAATATATTCGCCCAAAAAGTTTAACCTTCAGTAAACAAAATGGCGCATTTATGCTAAACTACTTTTAATTTATCCGAGAGTTTAACTTTTTCAAGATTTTATTGCAATTTGTATGCTGTTTTATTTTGCATTACATAAGCATTTCCATAATAGGATTTCAAATATATTGCTAAATAGATCTGGCAACACTTTAGTAAAAACCCGTTAACAGAGCATAACAGAATAAAACAGTAATGTAATGGGTGCTCTCACTTACCGCAATAATACACAATAGATCATCCTACACTTCACACTGAGTGAGGAATAAAAGTATCGTTGCTAACTTTTACGAATGAACGCACGAGCATGCTGCTGGTTGCGTTTACCATAATCGTTGTTCTGTTTTTGTTTTCATATAAGGTTTTCTGCACCTTTACGAATCACAGTGATATTTGCACGAATACAGTATCAAGTAGCCGCATGATGAAGCAAAACGTGTTAGCGGTTAGACTGCTTTTATTAAACTTTATACTGTTTCGTTTATTATAAACATCGTTTCATGATCATTTGTTTGATTCGACAGTAAAATTTGTTTACAAAATACATTTTGTATGTTTTCTTAAAAAAAAAAAAAACGAAACAAATTTGCCGGTTGTGCGCATGCCTAACAGTGAGTGACATAAAGTGTATGTGTTTAAAGCACTTGAGTTGAAGGTGCTCTTCCAGCAAAAACAAACTTTTACTACCACAATACAAAAAAAAAAACAAAACCCAAAGATAGAAGAAGCGTGTAAAACATATGCACTTAAGAATCATGCACCTTAAGACGACTGTAGTGTTTTTTGTGGAAAGATGAAAAATGAACAAATAACGATTATAACATTGATTTGTACACGGCGATGTGATCAGTGGAAATGAAATTATTTCTTATTACAGTAGATTGTATGTAAAACGATTTTGTATTTGTGTTTTTATCTACTCCGACCTACACTCTTCTACTCACCCTGGCGATAGTGTTGCTTTTAAAGTGTTGAATGGAAACAAAAAGTGTTGCGTGTATAATTGTGTGAATTCGTTTGAAAGTACGTACTTGAAATGATAGACAGACATACCTACAGAGAGAATGAAAGATACACACGCTTGAATATAAAATCATTCAGTGATTTAATTGTACGTTCATACACACATAAGTATCTATGTATGTATGTACGAGTATGTACGTTTGTTTTATTAGTTTTTTTATGTGTACATTCACATTAATTGGTGATTATCTGTCATAGAAGAAAAATAAAAAAGTGATGTGCATTTGTATGGATGAGAACGTGTGTAAAAGACGATGCACTGAAACAATTAAAGTTGTATTACCAACA
The DNA here is from genome assembly GCA_963576795.1 of Metopia argyrocephala. NCBI lineage: Eukaryota > Metazoa > Arthropoda > Insecta > Diptera > Sarcophagidae > Metopia > Metopia argyrocephala. Next base: position 184,307,719 of record OY756208.1, on the reverse strand, counting down.
ACAATAACTAGAAATAAAAGAGTTTCGCTTGTAACATGTGCGAAAAGTAAAAATAAAAAAATTTTTGCACGACGGAATTTTCAACCATTACCTTCATATATGTACTACATTGTTATTTATATATGTACATAGACATATATTTTGCTGTAATACCATCTTAAAGAATTGCCCACGCCACAGCAGCATTTGAGATAGAACAGAGTTATACAGCAGGAAATATATATAAATAAAATGACAAATAAAGAAAAAACGACAATAATGAAATAAAAAATAAGGCAAAGATCTGTTAAAACAAAACGTATTCTAGTGCAAAAAAAAAAAATCACAGCTCGCGTAAGAACGTCTTTGCATCAAATGTCGCATCATTTGACAACAATTCTAGCACATAAAGGTGCAACATATAGACAAACAACGTACAGAAAACAAGTGAATTTGTGCACTTGGGTGTGTGCTGATGACTGTAAATGCTCGAGTGCGGTGGTGTCGCCCAATTAAATTGCCATAAATAACACACACTGAATACATTACACTGAACGTGTAACACAATCGGATGCACATATTTGTTTGTAACTTCTAGGTATGGCACCCAGAAACAGATACTCGTATGTACACATTTGTTGGTGTATTTTTTTGCTGCACAATATTGCATTCTCACGCATTTAATGTAATCATTATGTTTGCATTGCCTTGATACTGAAAGCAAGCTTTGATCAGCAGCCGGATGTATTGTATCAGCTGTACCGCGGGTGGTGTCAATTAGAGATAATTGACACACAAACTATTTAAAAAAAAAGTGCCAAGAATAACAGTTGCTTGTGTATATAAAAATACTTGTATTATTGGATTATTTAGTAAAATCGTATCATCTAAAAGATAGCGTAATAAGTACATACATACAATGAATTGTAACTCTTTTTATATATATTGTGGTATATATAGTTTGTGTGTTTTGTAAAGTTTAACATGCTGCAATACCGTAAAGTAGCGAGTAAGGTTTCTGCATCATAAATTTTTTGTTTATGAGTGTAAAGAAAACTCGCTTACAATATGCCACCAGCCAACAATTGCAATAACAACACCGCCAACATAAAGTTAATAAAAGCCGTAAAACAATAACACTGCATTGCACCGTTGTTTTGACGCCCGAGTTGCACGTCACGCATTGTAAACGCCACCGTAACGTACGCGCCTTACACATTATTTATTATTTCTGTTTTTTTTATTACTACTTCACTCGTCTACATATTCTTCAGCAGGCAACCAACCAGTCAGACGTATAATGTGGGGTGTGTATCAGCGTAGCAGTGTGTGTGTGTATTGTGATATGATGAAGTAAAAATTTGATTGAGATTTGCACAATTTTTAATGAATTTTTATTATTTGCACACATACATTTTTCGTGTTTTGGATTAATTTCTTTTCGGTTCTTTTTTTTTTGTGAATTACAATTGTGCATTCATAAGTTTATTATACATACGTAATGGGTACATGAATGTATTGTGTTTGCACTTTTCTCTATAATAACATACATAATTTGTCTGTACATATGAATGAATGTGCATATGCATTAAAGAAAACAAAAATACAAAAAATATAAAATCATAAAAAGTACAAAATGTTGTTGCAATAAAAAAAAAAAAAACAAAAAAAAAAAAAACAAGAAAAGAAGTAGAGAGGCTTTATCTGTATATTTGTAATAATAATATTGTAATAATAAATTAAAATAAAAAATATAAATAAAATACTAACTAAAGTTTGAAATATTTCATTTAAGAAATTAAAAGAAATTCGTCAACTATTTTAATATCTCTTCTGTATGTTTGTGTAACCACGTTTTGGTATGAATAAAGTGTGTGCTCAACAGTTGTCATTGCATATTAAAGCAACAACATTCAGAAGCTGCTTTCATCACCGCTACTCTTGCTGTTATTGTTGTTTGCAGTGTCGCTTGATGCTAGTTAATGCTATTGCATGCATTACATCAATTTTGGAACCTTTTTCTTTTTGTTGTTTATCAAATAGCAATAATTGAAAAATTGCTAACATTTGTTTCAACAACAAAAACAATACGAGTAGTAAAACTTAATATTAAAACTTTTACAAATACTAACTGCTGAAAATATCTATTGTTATTAAAACAAAAACACCAACAATAATAGCAAAAAGAAATCATCAATTGTATTCATCAAAACAAAGCATATAGAAAAAAAAGACCTACAAAATAAAATCGGTGCAACAGTTGAAAAAAAAAAATCCGCAACAGGCGGCAGCGATCATTATTTTGTAAGCTGTTTTACAATTTAATGGTTTTCATGGTAAGTTTTCTTATTTTTTTTTGCTACAAATGAAGTACAAAAACAAAAAAAAAAACAAATCCTAAGCCATATGGTGACATATATTTACGACTACGTACATACAAACATATATAGTACAAAAAAAAAAAAAAGAAAGAAGTAAAAAATGTTAAACTATAACAAATAAATAGTGCAACAACTGCAACATACATATGTATGTAAGAGTATTTCTATATAAATGTATGAAAGGTTTAAGTAATATTTCCAGCAGTATGTTTATTAGGGTTATAACATTTGGCGATTTTGGCAAACATGAATAAAACACGATATAGGGAAATAATACACTTACTACACACAATACTTTCGTGCTATAGTTGTAAAAATTACCCGCATCAAACGCAATATTTTGAGGAAACAATAATATAATATATAAGTATACCTACTAACTTACTTTTACAAAACTAACGAAAACTTGACGTACTTCGGTACTCCTATATGACTTTAATATAAAGTTTGTTGGTTCAAAATGTACATACTCGTTCATATGCATATCAGCAACGATCAGGGTTGCATTTTATAAAATGTTAGCAAAAAGCAACTCTGCATATGCTTTGCATTTTATTTTGTGTGATGGTGTGGCAAAAATGTTGCTATTTTGATCCAACTTTTAAAAGTGTGACAGAAATCGATAAGATTTTCTTGTGAATGAATCGTACGACTGTATGTATGTATGTTTGTGTGTCATGGCCTTAAGAGGTAGTCGCCGAAAAAAACATTTTTTTTCCAGATGTTAGAAATGGGCTTTGAACACGGAATTCTTGTCTACTAAGCCAACAAACTAAGCACTAGATTACGGCGACTACAAATTTTAAAGACTCTATATTTACTTTTTAGAAGTGTGGCGCTGTTGAACTATAATGTTTGGAACTATATAGCCTACACAGAAAAAATTTTGTTTACTGTAATATAAGTATAGTACATAGTTCGAATATGGGTTAAACCACCTCAACTCAACTCAAATATGCCGTTTTTGAAATGACTGTTTCCGAATTGGCTTATTTTTGGTATGAATAAAGTATATCATAACACTAAGACAAATATAAAATTAAAGGGCGCTGACACTTCTGGATCCGGAAATATGAGGTCTTGAAAATCGGAAAACAGTACAAAAATGCACAAAGTTGTACTTACTTAATTGTAATTTTCTTGTAAAGTATTATAGCCATGCATCTCATAAAAGTCGCATTTGAAAGAGTATTATTATATTACCTTTGATTTAATATGCAACATGATTTTTTCTTTGAAAAAATTAAAGGTCAATTTTCTTTACCTCTAAGTCGGAAGCCTATATCTCCGAAAGCGACCTTTTTAAAAATTTGAAAAAAAAAATTATGCCAAAGATAGTTTTGTTCTTTACAGTTGAAAAAAATTTCAGAGTGGAGGTCTTTTTGGATCAAGAAATAAAAATCAAATCGCAAAAGAATGACATTAAAACTATTCTGATAGGGGTGGGAGAGTATACGATTTTTCGATTTCGATTAGCTAGAACCGCGTATTTTGTGAGTTTTAATAAAAAAATACATGAGTCAAAAAGAAGGGATGTGAGATGAAGGCAAATGGCTCTTCATCGGGGTCAAAGGTTGCGGTGAAGGAATAAAAATCCACAAAAAGCCCCACAACTGCCCTGGAGTAGCCACTAGAGCGATAAAATGTAAGACCGACCCTCACTAATATTTTACCTCCAGCTTTTTTTAGAACATACCTACCCCCTATCACCACTTGTCTAGTCCTTCAGCAAGTTTAAGCAAAAAAATATCTTTACGATTAGTACCACCCTAAGTTTTATACGACTTAAACAATGTTTGTAATAATGAACCCTAATAAAGAGCTGGTATGTCTTTTATTGGTTTATAGTTTTAGATTTTTACTTTCTCGATTTTTAGTTTCATAAGGAAACGAAATACTAAAAGGGCTTTTACTTTTGTTTGCGAGTAGTAGTCGTGATTGTTTTGATTCTTGAAAAAGTATAAATTCGATAAATTGTATAATTGTGCATACTGTGTAATAAATTTATTGTTATAAAATAATAATAACATGTCAAACGCCGAAGTATAATCGTTGTCCATTTGTACATTAGACGTGAACGCAGTTGATATTTTGATATTCTTAAAAGTTTTACATTCATGTCTAAATAGTAACTGATGCCAGCCATCAACTACATATATTTTCTTGTAGCAATTTTTCAAATTATTTTTAAAATATCAGAAAATGCATGATCGTTGTGAAATATACATAAGTACAGTATGTATATTTTTTTATTAGAAATATTTACTTTAATTATGAAATTAATAATGCGTTAAATTAAATTAGTAGTAAATTGTAGTCGCCGTGGTCTAGTGGTTAGTGTGTTGACCTACTAAGACGATAGCGCCGAGTTCAAAACTTAGCTCTGACATCTTTAAAAAAAAAGATATTAAAAAAAACATTTTTTTCCGTGACTACCTTTAGGCAAGCTTCGTCTTCCGTTCGGAGTCGACTTTAAACTGGTCCTGGCACTCATGAAAAAAATTAAACACACACAAAATGAGTACTGCGAGAATCTAGGACCTAATCCTGAAACAGGGTTGCAAAGGCCAATTATGTTTGTATGTAAATTAAATTAATTTATCGTTATACACAATAACTTCATAAATTGTAAAGATTTAATTTATTTAATAATTTTGTTTTGTATTTTTGTATTGCTTCTATCCTTTGTATACCTTACGGTTAAGCTAACCGCAAGTATTTTCTATAATGAAAAGGTCAGGCCAATAGAACGGCTAATATAAATTCTTAATATTTTGGGTAGCAATCCAAAATTTTACTGACCTCCCGTGTGTAAACATGTTATCATGGCCATAAATCCACTCTGGAGGTCCAAAAACTCTTTTATCTTAAGGAAAATCTTTTCTAATAGAATTCTGTAATTATTTCCGGCTATTGGGGTACTTTGAATAGCTTGGTCAATAACGCGGTAGTATGAAATAGCAGCCCATACCGCAACACCCTCCCATTTGACGTATATCGTGGAAATCAGCCCTTGTAGCCAAGAGAGAAGAAATAAATAAATTAAACAAATTATTTTCGTCAATCATTATCACTTAATTGTCTTTGTTGACGAGTTGCTTATAAAGAAGATTACTTCTTTAGTTTAAATGCTTACTGCTTAAAATATCTCGGTAAATTCTTCATTTAGTTGCATTTTCTCCTGATAAATGCTTTATTTAAGATGTAGATTCGGTTGAATTTGGGGCTGTTCGAAGAATTTTTTGTATGTTTCACGAATTTTAGCAATAAAGTTGCGTATACCGGGCACTGTTCGTCCTGCTCTGTGATCAAATTTTGTACGATACATATGTATATACGGCCTAGCTTTCTGAAGCACCCATGTTATGCTCGAAACAGTCATTTCAAAAACGGCATATTTTTAGTTGAGTTGAGGTGGTTCAACCCATATACCTCAATGTTGCATAAGCGTTAATCGATTCATTTCGTTCAGTTGAGGTAATATAGAGATTTTTGTGATAGATATAATGAAATTTATACCGATAAACGGCCCGCCCGATATGTACTCGTATGTATGCACATTTGTTTAAAGGAATTATTCTTAAGGCGTTTTTTCATTATTTAATTATTTGTGTGTTCTTTTGTTTACTTTAGTCGAAAAACTAGTGAAATGAATATCAGTTTTTTTGTTGCTATTTATGAACAGCAGAATTATTTTTGATGCATAACGAAATTGTTTTTTTTTTTTTGTATCCCTAGTCTGGAGGAGTTAAAACCAATTTAATGTTTGTTTTCGCTTTTCTGTGCATTTATTTAAGTCAAGTTTTAAATGATTGTTCATCTCCAACTTAATGTGGGTGCAGAATCAAGTACAAACTTTTTTCATTTCATTTTAAATTGTCTTCTTATCTCAAGTGTTGTTTTTGGAGTGCCTCAATAGAAAAATCACACACAAATGCTTAAAAGTTGTATTTAAATGCTATTCCATGTATACAGTAAATAATGGACAACAAGTTATTTTTTAAGGCTTTAAAGTTAGGTCACATGACGCAACTATACTTCATTTTGACGTTTATAAATATTTATTTAATTTTCGCAACAAAAAAAAAAAAAAAAAAAAAATGGAAAAAGACGCATTAAAATACTTAACTTTTAGTACAAAATGAAAGGTAAAAACAAAATGTATGTAAAGAAGTTTTTTGACTGCTATTTTGCGTAGAGGTAACTAAATCTGGCAATTATTCTATTTTTTTGAAATTGGTTGTTTATATGCATATCGTCATCTTAAACGCAAATTGCTGTATGATCAAATAAATTGCTCTTTATAGAAAGGAGGCTAAAACAACTTAAACTTAAACTTAAAAGTTTACAGCCTGTTTCATAATAAAAAGCTGGAATGAAAATTTAATTTAACAGCTAGTTAGCATAGACTTTATTCATAACAGATTTTAATTAATTTGCTTTCATAGATCAGATCTTAATTTTTTGCTACCATATTCCATTTGTCAAAATACAACTGGACAATCTAGACTTCCTAGAATTTGAAAATTTAAATTTTTATTTTACAAAAAAATAAAAAAAATAAAGAAACATTTTGAAGTTTTGTGGACAAATTGAGTCAAATACTCAGTGATAAACCCCTACTAATGCTGTGCATTGTATTGGAATTTTTATGGAAAGGACAATATATATATTTTTTCTTCTTATATTATTAAGAGCCTTAGGAATGAAACAAATTTCTGTGAATACATACATACATACATACATACATACATACATACATAACTGGCATACATACATAACAATTTTGTTTTACAGTCTAAAATGAAAATGTAAAATCATAATGTAATCTATAGCAAGTTTGTAGGATGCTCTAACCAAATTGATTTAAAAAATTATTTTGCTAAAATAAGACTTTACATACTTTACATACATAAATAACTGGCCTTTACAACCCTGTGTCAGGATTACGGCCTAGCTTCTCGCAGCACTCATGTTGTTTGTGTAAATTTTTATCCATGAGTACCGGGACCTACAGTTTTAATGTCGACTCCGAACGACAGACTAGAGAAGCTTGTTCATGGCAATTAATTACTCTCAGAGCTTTTGCCAGAAGACTGCTGAGAGGTAGTCGCCGAAAGAAATATTTTTTCATATTTCTTTTTTTTTTTAAGATGTCGGAGCTGGGTGTTGAACCCAGGGCTCATGTCTTAGTAAGCTAACACAGTAACCACTAGACCACGGCGACTACTGTGACGGCGACTTGCTGTGAATAGATCATTCAAAATCCAGTGTTATACCTTCACCCTTGAAAGATCAACAGCAACTCTCCCATCATTGCATGTTGATTATGGTGAGGGTCTTCGCTAATTATATTATAGGTGTGATATTTAATAGCTGCTTATTTACAAGTTAGCTGATGCTGCCATATCGCTTACAAACGTTAAATCGAAAATTGGCCAGTTTAAAAAAAACTCTTTGTGAAATGGTGTCTTGTTTCCCCTATATGTATGTATATGTGGCATACACCCGCACACACACACACGCACAATCTGGAAATCCAATTTCGTATCCCAGTCAAAGTGATCAATTGGTTTCAAGAGAAACTCTTTAATTTGATCAAAGCTAAATCTATTACGAAGGAGTAGGAAGAGAGAGTGTGCGGACCTTTGATTTAAACTTACTAATAACGTATCTGATATCAGTCAGAAAAAAATAAAGGTCCTACTTTAAAAAATTAATTAAATTATCTAATTTAGAAATAATATGTCAAAATATTTATATGTAAGAGACCTCTTCGTATCAACTTACATACATACACACACACATTGAAATAATTTGTTATTTTCTATAAAATTTCCTCTGAATAAAAAAATTCATTTTTTGTTTTGTTTTGATTTGTTGAATTGGTTTTTCGCTCTCCTGTAAAATGTGTGATTTTTTTTATTCTCTTTTTTTACCTGTTTTAGTTTATGAGCCGGTAGCACCAATACAAAACGTAAAACAGCTACAAACGCATTAAGAACTAAAACGTATTTATCATAGGGTTGGTATATCAAGTATCTGTGTATGATTTATGACGCATTTTTTTGTTTGCCACAAATTAGAGTCGTGTGCCACATGTAACTGGATTTGTATGTGTTGAACAGTGCTTCTGCTAATTTAGCTATTGTGTGCAGATCTTGATTGCCATAATGGGGTATAGAAAACAATGTGCCACATCGTTACCATCTTAAAAGTGGTTTCAATTTTAAAACATATTAGCGCTTGCACCAGATTTTTCACTTATCTCTCTTTTGACATAAAATATGTGTAAATTCCTATTACCGCTATTTTGTGTTGTTGTTTTGGTTGTTATAAATACATGTACATATAGATAGTATGCAGAACCTGTTGGTTAGGATTACAAGGTAGTTTTAATGGTTGCCTTCTTAAGGAAGCCTAAAGTGGCAAAGAACAAAGGGATTGACTGGAAAAGTCAAAACATTGTGAAGAGTATGAACGATTTTGAAAGGTAATGATAAATTGTGTTAAAAAGTGAAGCATGAAAGATTACAAAGGCATTGGCTTAATCCACTAAATATTTTTTTTTAGGTAGAAAGTAAACTACAAGAGCCTTTTTTGTGCCCTAAGGACTCTGAAATCGTCCATTTATTTTTTCTTCTAACAGTCGAATATCATTAATTATTTACATACATGCGAAAAAACACTGGAACTGTAATTAATTACGAAGTTATATGGGCAAGATATTTGGCTTTGATACTGAATGTGCGAAAAAAACAGAGTGTAAACTCCAAATCTGAAAACTGACCAATATTTTTAAAATATTAAATTATGGTTAAATACCGGGTCAGTGTCGTAAAATCTAGTGATATATTAAGCGTTTCAAATATATATTTACATAAATATTTGTTGGTTAATGAGCCGTACTCATATGGGTTTTGAATAAGATTTTTGATCATATTTTATTAATTAATTTTGGTTCTTCGTTACAACGCCTTCATAGATCAAAACCAAATTCTAAATTTAAATTGTCTCTTGGCAATGATTTCTTAATTGAAAGGCAAAATGACATCCATGAAAGAAATATACAACAGTTGAACTGAACATGTTTTCACTCCAGATATGGAAGTCTCATCAGAGATCTTTGGGTTCTGTAGGTATTCATAACAATCAGCAGAAGTATTTAAATTTCTATCAAGACTTTCTTATAACCGCTGAATTCACCTTTTATTGGAATATTTTTGTTTTTTTATGTTATATTTTGTTTTACTAAATAGCTAATACACCTCAAACGAGCACTTTGCCCGTATTTATAGTCAAACTCTTAAGTCAGTTTTTTTTTAAACAACTTTAAAAAAAAAAAACCTTTTTTTTATTTTTTCATGTAAAATTAAAATTAAAGTTGAAACAACTTTAAGTGGGCGCCACCTTACTGAACATCTATACATACATACATAACTGGCCTTTACAACCCTGTGTCAGGATTACGGCCTAGCTTTTCGCAGCACTCATATTGTGTGTGTCAATTTTTTATCAATGAGTACCGGGACCTACAGTTTAATGTCGACTCCGAACGACAGACTTGAGAAGCTTGTTCATGGCAATTAGTTACTCTCAGAGCTTTTGCCAGAAGACTGCTGAGAGGTAGTCACCGAAAGAAATATTTTATTCATATTTCTTTTTTTGAAGATGTCGGAGCCTGGAGTCGAACCCAGGGCCCTTGTCTTAGTAAGCTAACACACTAACCACTAGACCACGGCGACTACTACTGAACATCTATTACTCAAAATAAGAAACAAAAATCTTATGACAAAATGTAAAATATTTTATAAAAAAATAAAAATTAAGATTTTCTATGAAAAAATAAATTATGACAGAATATGGAAGTTTAAATACATTTTCCTAATGAGAATAAAAGGAGCCAATAGAGTGGCAGGCGGCCTATAGCACGGATGAAAAATAGTCCATATGCCATATAACTATGCCTGTCAAAGCCTGGAAATATAAGAGCAACAGCTGTTCGAATTAAAGTTGATTTTAAATAAGTTAAAAATACCTTCAGCTTGTTTTAAACTTAAAATAGGATTTAACGTTTAAATTAGGTTTTTACTTGTCTAAATTGTTACTTTTAACGAAAGTATACTTTAAAAAACATAAACTACACTTTTATCGTGACTATAATTACGGCCTATAGTGTATTCATTTATTTACTTTTATTGGTTAGAATATTCCCTTTTTGTTAAAGAAATGAAAGTTAGTCAACAATTAAAGTTAATTGAACTTCTTAGCAAATAATTAACATTTTTAATTGGATTATTCGCTAAATAGAAAAAATTAAAAAAGAAGCAGGTATGATTAAGTACTAAAAAAACCATACAAATCAGTTGTAAAATTAGTAATTAAAGAGAACATTATGGGTTTACGACAAAAGCAATTACTAGGAAATGTTTTTCAATATCATTGTATTGGATTGGATTTGTAACAAAACAAAAAAAATAAAATAAAATAAAAAAAAATAAAAAATACGCCCAAGCTTTTATCTTTTCGTCCATATACATATGTATATGTAAGCATATAAAGGGTGTCCCAAAATTAATGTAAAATTAGAATTTGCAGCAATTTTTGCAGGCAAACTTGAAAAAGGAACAGTTTGTTAGTTGAGAGTTTAGGTTTAGTAAAAATGGACTGTTTGAGATTCGAAAAGCTCACTTGTGGTTATCGAATAGCAAATGCACTCACAACCTGTCACTTTTTGTTGTGGATTTTGGGCAGGAGGCATCATGTAGAAAAGTCATAAAACATTTAAACGAAAGGATGCGTATGTGCCAGTACATCTTAAATTAAATTTATGTTGCAATTTTCTTTTTGAAATACAAAAAGAACTTTTTAATACTAGAAAGTACATACTACATAGGATTTTGTAATTAAAATTGAATAACTTTTAATGGTTTTAGAAGCACTTAATCATTGTACACACTGTAAAAAGGTTTTATTATTACGTATGTATATGTGTTAAGTTAATAAAACATCTATTATTTATATCTAATGAGCAAAAAATTAACAATTAAAATTTAATTTTATTTTTTAAATGTGGATTTGAAATTTATTAATTAAAAAAAAAATTTAAATTGACTTAAAACTCATTTCAAATTTATTTGATTTTTTTATGAATACGGGCATAATACTTATAGTGAATCTTTAAAAAATAGTACTTTTTAGGTGATATTGTATATCTGTGAACATTTGACAAAACGTCTTCTCTCTAAATCAACAACTTTTCAGTAGAGCAAAAAAGTAGTTAAAAAGGCTAATAAAAGTTATTGCTTATAAAATTTAAGAAATTTTGAACTTGGATATTATGCAAAAACACTTAACGAACATTATGCGACCTTTTTTCCCCCCTAAAAGCAATACTTTTCTTTAAAACGACAAAAAATTAATTTAAGACTTTTGTTAAATAGATTTTAAAGAAAAAAATTAAAAAAATGTTTTTCTCACAAGCCAATCATAAAAACACAAAAAATCTTTTATATTTTTTAAACAAAATTTTTTTTCTACAAAAAAAACGAAAACAATTTTTTTGTGTGTTAGTGATTTTATATTTATTTTTAAGTCAATTAACTGTCAACCCTTGTAAAAGTTGAAAGTTGGCCAACTCTTTCGCGTTAGCAGTATTTCATGCTTTGCTTGTAACTTGGTTTATGAAAATACACTATTTCCACTTGCAACGCATGACTGACGCTCAGAACGCTTATTATGTACTTCCAGCCTTAGGTAGCCGCAATAGTAAACATTTTAATTTAATGTGTGTGCTGACCTTACTGTTTTACCTGTGTTGTTGCGGGCTGTGCGTCAAGGCGTGAGTTCTTTATTGAGATCTTAGGCAAATTTTTGTAGTTCACTATTTCCTTAAAAATATCGAGGCCTCCTGTTAATCAATTTTTATTTTGAATAATAGTAATTACTGTAATTATATTAATATGTATTAGTAGGTCAAATTTTAACAGTTAGCTACCTATGGACCTAAACAGGGGAAAAAAAGTAAAAGAGATCGAATTTTTTAAAGTTTTTTGTGATTTTGGTCTTGAAGGTAAAGTTTTTTTGATTTTATATGTTCACAGTTTTTCATGACAAGAGCTACAACTTTGCCTCAGAAAGTAAATGACCCTGAGAAAATGATCACTTTTTTGCAAGAATTACACCGAAGCCCCAAATGTTTAGTTGCCCATAAAAAAATTGCATGACTTTAAGCAAAACTGGGAGACACGGAACTTATTTTTTTAGTGTTGGTCATATATCTTTTCGTGTTGCACTGTATATATCCATCAGCTATACATATTTAAAATTTAGTTTCTAACACCTTTCATGAAACAAGAAACAGATCCTTACACGGTTGTGATCCACAACTATATTTAAAATATTATTTTCGTTAAACTATGATAAATAGATAAAATGTAAGAAAGTACGTTTTTTATCCTTATTGTATTTTTATGTATGTGTGTGAAGATAAATTCGAATTTGAAAAGCAAAGACATAAACCATCTTTCTTTAGCTAACACATTTTTTGCGTTAACAGAGCTCTGTTAATAGTTTAACAGCGACTATGTACGGGTATTTCAGGACTTATTAGGCGTTTAATGGACACACATTCCAATTTTAGGAAGAAAAGGTACCCCCATATGGAAGCTATATTGTTCACTTTGTATCTCATAAAAAAAATATTCATATTTATTTAGTTTTAGGTTAAAAAAAAGCCGAAACAAATTCTTTCAAAAAAAACCAAATAAGTGGAGAAGATCAGTGGCCATTATGGAAAAATACGAAAATGCACATATATCACACTATATGGAGATGATACTCCAAGGGGTCCCCAATGACGCTGTATTAGTGGTATTCCTGAAATAATTTTGGGATTTGAGAAAATTAAATTTGAAAAATTCAATTTTTTTGCAAAATGACTGGAGAAGATCAGTGGCCATTATGGAAAAATACGAAAATGCACATATATCACACTATATGGAGATGATACTCCAAGGGGTCCCCAATGACGCTGTATTAGTGGTATTCCTGAAATAATTTTGGGATTTGAGAAAATTAAATTTGAAAAATTCAATTTTTTTGCAAAATGACTGGAGAAGATCAGTGGCCATTATGGAAAAATACGAAAATGCACATATATCACACTATATGGAGATGATACTCCAAGGGGTCCCCAATGACGCTGTGTTAGTGGTATTCCTGAAATAATTTTGGGATTTGAGAAAATTAAATTTGAAAAATTCAATTTTTTTGCAAAATGACTGGAGAAGATCAGTGGCCATTATGGAAAAATACGAAAATGCACATATATCACACTATATGGAGATGATACTCCAAGGGGTCCCCAATGACGCTGTGTTAGTGGTATTGCTGAAATAATTTTGGGATTTGAGAAAATTAAATTTGAAAAATTCAATTTTTTTGCAAAATGACTGGAGAAGATCAGTGGCCATTATGGAAAAATACGAAAATGCACATATATCACACTATATGGAGATGATACTCCAAGGGGTCCCCAATGACGCTGTGTTAGTGGTATTCCTGAAATAATTTTGGGATTTGAGAAAATTAAATTTGAAAAATTCAATTTTTTTGCAAAATGACTGGAGAAGATCAGTGGCCATTATGGAAAAATACGAAAATGCACGTATATCACACTATATGGAGATGATACTCCAAGGGGTCCCCAATGACGCTGTGTTAGTGGTATTCCTGAAATAATTTTGGGATTTGAGAAAATTAAATTTGAAAAATTCAATTTTTTTGCAAAATGACTGGAGAAGATCAGTGGCCATTATGGAAAAATACGAAAATGCACATATATCACACTATATGGAGATGATACTCCAAGGGGTCATCAATGACGCTGTATTAGTGGTATTCCTGAAATAATTTTGGGATTTGAGAAAATTAAATTTGAAAAATTCAATTTTTTTGCAAAATGACTGGAGAAGATCAGTGGCCATTATGGAAAAATACGAAAATGCACATATATCACACTATATGGAGATGATACTCCAAGGGGTCCCCAATGACGCTGTATTAGTGGTATTCCTGAAATAATTTTGGGATTTGAGAAAATTAAATTTGAAAAATTCAATTTTTTTGCAAAATGACTGGAGAAGATCAGTGGCCATTATGGAAAAATACGAAAATGCACATATATCACACTATATGGAGATGATACTCCAAGGGGTCCCCAATGACGCTGTATTAGTGTATTAGTATTAGTTATTTATTTTAGTTTTGATTCACTATATGTTTCATATGCAGGTAATGTTAACATTACTCTGTTAACTAATTCTGTTGTTAAAAAGAATTTAACTTTCGTAGCTAACTTCACACACTTCTTCTCCAGTCATTTTGCAAAAAAATTGAATTTTTCAAATTTAATTTTCTCAAATCCCAAAATTATTTCAGGAATACCACTAATACAGCGTCATTGGGGACCCCTTGGAGTATCATCTCCATATAGTGTGATATATGTGCATTTTCGTATTTTTCCATAATGGCCACTGATCTTCTCCAGTCATTTTGCAAAAAAATTGAATTTTTCAAATTTAATTTTCTCAAATCCCAAAATTATTTCAGGAATACCACTAATACAGCGTCATTGATGACCCCTTGGAGTATCATCTCCATATAGTGTGATATATGTGCATTTTCGTATTTTTCCATAATGGCCACTGATCTTCTCCAGTCATTTTGCAAAAAAATTGAATTTTTCAAATTTAATTTTCTCAAATCCCAAAATTATTTCAGGAATACCACTAATACAGCGTCATTGGGGACCCCTTGGAGTATCATCTCCATATAGTGTGATATATGTGCATTTTCGTATTTTTCCATAATGGCCACTGATCTTCTCCAGTCATTTTGCAAAAAAATTGAATTTTTCAAATTTAATTTTCTCAAATCCCAAAATTATTTCAGGAATACCACTAATACAGCGTCATTGGGGACCCCTTGGAGTATCATCTCCATATAGTGTGATATATGTGCATTTTCGTATTTTTCCATAATGGCCACTGATCTTCTCCAGTCATTTTGCAAAAAAATTGAATTTTTCAAATTTAATTTTCTCAAATCCCAAAATTATTTCAGGAATACCACTAATACAGCGTCATTGGGGACCCCTTGGAGTATCATCTACATATAGTGTGATATATGTGCATTTTCGTATTTTTCCATAATGGCCACTGATCTTCTCCAGTCATTTTGCAAAAAAATTGAATTTTTCAAATTTAATTTTCTCAAATCCCAAAATTATTTCAGGAATACCACTAATACAGCGTCATTGGGGACCCCTTGGAGTATCATCTCCATATAGTGTGATATATGTGCATTTTCGTATTTTTCCATAATGGCCACTGATCTTCTCCAGTCATTTTGCAAAAAAATTGAATTTTTCAAATTTAATTTTCTCAAATCCCAAAATTATTTCAGGAATACCACTAATACAGCGTCATTGGGGACCCCTTGGAGTATCATCTCCATATAGTGTGATATATGTGCATTTTCGTATTTTTCCATAATGGCCACTGATCTTCTCCAGTCATTTTGCAAAAAAATTGAATTTTTCAAATTTAATTTTCTCAAATTCCAAAATTATTTCAGGAATACCACTAACACAGCGTCATTGGGGACCCCTTGGACTATCATCTCCATATAGTGTGATATATGTGCATTTTCGTATTTTTCCATAATGGCCACTGATCTTCTCCAGTCATTTTGCAAAAAAATTGAATTTTTCAAATTTAATTTTCTCAAATCCCAAAATTATTTCAGGAATACCACTAATACAGCGTCATTGGGGACCCCTTGGAGTATCATCTCCATATAGTGTGATATATGTGCATTTTCGTATTTTTCCATAATGGCCACTGATCTTCTCCAGTCATTTTGCAAAAAAATTGAATTTTTCAAATTTAATTTTCTCAAATCCCAAAATTATTTCAGGAATACCACTAATACAGCGTCATTGGGGACCCCTTGGAGTATCATCTCCATATAGTGTGATATATGTGCATTTTCGTATTTTTCCATAATGGCCACTGATCTTCTCCAGTCATTTTGCAAAAAAATTGAATTTTTCAAATTTAATTTTCTCAAATCCCAAAATTATTTCAGGAATACCACTAATACAGCGTCATTGGGGACCCCTTGGAGTATCATCTCCATATAGTGTGATATATGTGCATTTTCGTATTTTTCCATAATGGCCACTGATCTTCTCCAGTCATTTTGCAAAAAAAATTGAATTTTTCAAATTTAATTTTCTCAAATCCCAAAATTATTTCAGGAATACCACTAACACAGCGTCATTGGGGACCCCTTGGACTATCATCTCCATATAGTGTGATATATGTGCATTTTCGTATTTTTCCACAATGGCCACTGATCTTCTCCAGTCATTTTGCAAAAAAATTGAATTTTTCAAATTTAATTTTCTCAAATCCCAAAATTATTTCAGGAATACCACTAACACAGCGTCATTGGGGACCCCTTGGAGTATCATCTCCATATAGTGTGATATATGTGCATTTTCGTATTTTTCCATAATGGCCACTGATCTTCTCCAGTCATTTTGCAAAAAAATTGAATTTTTCAAATTTAATTTTCTCAAATCCCAAAATTATTTCAGGAATACCACTAATACAGCGTCATTGGGGACCCCTTGGAGTATCATCTCCATATAGTGTGATATATGTGCATTTTCGTATTTTTCCATAATGGCCACTGATCTTCTCCAGTCATTTTGCAAAAAAATTGAATTTTTCAAATTTAATTTTCTCAAATCCCAAAATTATTTCAGGAATACCACTAACACAGCGTCATTGGGGACCCCTTGGACTATCATCTCCATATAGTGTGATATATGTGCATTTTCGTATTTTTCCATAATGGCCACTGATCTTCTCCAGTCATTTTGCAAAAAAATTGAATTTTTCAAATTTAATTTTCTCAAATCCCAAAATTATTTCAGGAATACCACTAACACAGCGTTATTGGGGACCCCTTGGAGTATCATCTCCATATAGTGTGATATATGTGCATTTTCGTATTTTTCCATAATGGCCACTGATCTTCTCCAGTCATTTTGCAAAAAAATTGAATTTTTCAAATTTAATTTTCTCAAATCCCAAAATTATCTCAGGAATACCACTAATACAGCGTCATTGGGGACCCCTTGGAGTATCATCTCCATATAGTGTGATATATGTGCATTTTCGTATTTTTCCATAATGGCCACTGATCTTCTCCAGTCATTTTGCAAAAAAATTGAATTTTTCAAATTTAATTTTCTCAAATCCCAAAATTATCTCAGGAATACCACTAATACAGCGTCATTGGGGACCCCTTGGAGTATCATCTCCATATAGTGTGATATATGTGCATTTTCGTATTTTTCCATAATGACCACTGATCTTCTCCAGTCATTTTGCAAAAAAATTGAATTTTTCAAATTTAATTTTCTCAAATCCCAAAATTATTTCAGGAATACCACTAACACAGCGTCATTGGGGACCCCTTGGAGTATCATCTCCATATAGTGTGATATATGTGCATTTTCGTATTTTTCCATAATGGCCACTGATCTTCTCCAGTCATTTTGCAAAAAAATTGAATTTTTCAAATTTAATTTTCTCAAATCCCAAAATTATTTCAGGAATACCACTAATACAGCGTCATTGGGGACCCCTTGGAGTGTCATCTCCATATAGTGTGATATATGTGCATTTTCGTATTTTTCCATAATGGCCACTGATCTTCTCCACTTATTTGGTTTTTTTTTGAAAGAATTTGTTTCGGCTTTTTTTTAACCTAAAACTAAATAAATATGAATTTTTTTTTTATGAGATACAAAGTGAATAATATAGCTTCCATATGGGGGTACCTTTTCTTCCTAAAATTGGAATGTGTGTCCATTAAACGCCTAATAAGTCCTGAAATACCCGTACATAGTCGCTGTTAAACTATTAACAGAGCTCTGTTAACGCAAAAAATGTGTTAGCTAAAGAAAGATGGTTTATGTCTTTGCTTTTCAAATTCGAATTTATCTTCACACACATTTTTTATGTTGTCATTTTTTTTTCTTTTTTAAAACAATAAAATCCTTTCGAAATTACAATTTCTCAAAAATGAGAACTATTTCAGCAAGAAAGTGGCTCTAATTTACTTGCTTCTACTGCTGTATACTACTTATAGATAAAAAATATATTTAATATATTACTAAAATATTTTTTATTCAGCACTGTATTAATTTAGAAATATTTGTTTACTTGTTTCAGAATGGACTTGGGCCAGACCCTCTGCCAGCAAAGGAGGTGAGTTACTATTTTTATAAAAGGCTCATATATATTAATTTTATTTATTTTTAATTTATTCCTTATATCCAAATAACACTAGCGAAATGACTGCAAAATCTACATAATGGCGTTTTTTTCTACTAAATAATGTTGCCCTTTTAATTTTTTTTCTCTTAGCTTAACGAAATATTGTCTTTTTTATGCGTTATAGTAATTATTTTGAAAAGGAAAAATCGAAATATAACGAAATCAAAAAAAACTTTTAAAATATATTGTATCTATAGAAAAGAATAATGTAGAAAAGAAAGCGCCATTAGTGCTAAACAACAGTCGGGCTTATGTCCCATTAAATAAGGAGGGCACTCAATTTCTAAGATAATAATTTGCAGCTTCAGTTACCTAAAATTGCTAACTATTTCAAATGGTAAAATTGAATATATATTAAGAATAATAATTAAGATCTTCACATTCACCATGCGTACTTAATTTAGCAAAGTATTAAACTTGGACTACTTACTAATCTATTCGTTGTAAAAGAAAACAAAAAAAATTTCTTTCGCTTAATTTTTAACTAAAATAAAATAATAAATAAATAATATTTTAAAATTTGATTTAAAAACATGTTTATGTGAATAACGCATCAAATATCATTGATTCATTTTAGCCAAATCCCATATAATTCAGAAAGTTTATTTCCTCCAGTTGAAATAAAGGTATTTTTTTTCTTGAAAATTACACGCTTGAAAAACATTACTCGTAACAATCATCAAAACTTTTAAAAGTATGTGTTGACTAATTGCATTAAAACTTTGCGAAATATTTTTAGTGTCACAAACGATCATTAATTAATCAGAAAATGTTTCGTAATTTTTTTCTTTTAACGATGTTGCTGTTGTTTAGTGTAGTTATAATAGTATCACTAACACGATACAAACAAACACGTGCGAAATTAAGAATTGTAGTTTCTAGAAGAAAAGTTTCATTTCATTTCTCGGGCGATATTGAATTCTAATGTGTTTACCTGATTGCATCAACTTTGAACGGGTAGTATATGTATGAAACTATTTATCTCTTTAGTTATCCATAAACTTGAAAGTAATTGAGTTTATTGTAAAGAGAAGAATATACATTCAAACCTCATTTTATGCGAATTTATTGTATTCGGTTTGACTTAAATAGCTTGTAAGTGCGTTCATGTTGAACGGGGGTTTCTTTAACAAGAAATTTACTTTTTACCTAAACATGAAGTCTAAATATTATCACCAGGGGGAGTTGCTGTTCTCATGTCTCCTCCAGTAAACATAAAAAAAAAAATGGCGGATATAGTTACCTCTGTCCGCATCCTACTTATTATCTTATTTGTTTTTTATTTATTTTTAATGCAACCTATGAAATAATTTCTTACGGTATATTTTACAAATTTAATATTTCACTAATAATTAAATACATATAGAGGTGTTCACAAATTATATGGTAGATTTATTGAGGGTTTATTTGACAAGTATTGTGTAGAAATTTGTCAAATAAGTCTTTCATAAACCTATAATATTTTTTATGAATAGGACAGTTCACATTTATAATTCAAGAATTATTGTCGCATAAACCGATATGTAGTCAATGACGTAGAAATATATTCTGAAATCCCCTCGCAATCTTCGAAATGACAAAAACAAAATTAGCGTAATTAGTACGAAAATGTTATTATTTAAGGGGAATGTGGAAGTTGTAGACTGAAGTAGAGAATTATTGAAGAAAAAAATTCTCTTCTAACGTACAAACTATGCTTAGACTTGTTGCTATTTGGAATGGTTTTTTTTGAAAAATTTTTTGTTCACTTTAATATCAGTATTATACCTTCACCCTTGAATTGAAAATTGCCCCATCTGTCGTTGAATGTTGATTAAGTGGTGAGCATCTTCACTAAGTAGGTAGCTGCTATTTTCCTGTTCATTCAGTTTTGGTGTCAATGACAGGGAGTGCCTCCTTTAAAGAGGGGGGGGTTTAATGACCTTTTATTTCTTTAACTTCAATTTTCGATATACAGCATATTTTTTTAATTCTTTATTTTTCTTTTTTTCGAGGGCTATAACCACGACGCCCCCCACGATTCGATATTATATATCTATTTTACATGTAAATTTTATTGGCAAAAAGCCCAGATTTAAGTACTGGAGAAAAAAAAGAAAAAAAAATTGTGTGTTTTATTTTAACAAAATATAAGTGGTCTCTAAGAAGTCCATCCTCAAGAAAGCCATCCCCTGTCATTTCACTCTAACCACCTTTGACTTATCAAATTAATTATCAGGAGAAAGCGCCACCTACTGGGAAGTAATAGTAATAGACAGAACTAAGTAAGGATTAAAACCCAATTTTAGCTTAGCCAAAGAACCTCACCACTTCATAACTGACAAAGAATTAAAATCTACAGATAGGGCAATTGCTCTTGTTCATTTCAAGGATGAGGGTATAAAACTGACCTTTGAGTGATCATTGACAGCAACTTGTTGCATTGACATAAGACGCTTAAATGGAACTACACACATATATCAACTATATCTTTAAACATTCCCAAAATAAGCGCACAGCATGAGTAGGGGTCTAAACCCTGAGTATTGGTCTTAAAAGCAAATCAACCACATACTGAAAACCAGGGTTGTTTGTGTCTTTTGATGCTATGGCTGGAGAACGAAGCCACGCCCATAAAGCCCCAACTTTGCAAAGAAAACTTCCCAATGTTTGACCTGTCTTTAATATAAAAAATTGTATGTAAATGAGTTATTACGGTCTGGTTTCTGTTCTTACGTTTATCATTATATCGTTTTGTTGTTTAACTAAAATTTTATGTTTTATGCGATTTTATTTCATTCACTTGAAGTTAGGAATGCTTTTTTATGACACGAATCAATCGTATGCATGAAAAAAGGTTTGAATGTTTCTATTTAACTTTCTTTTTTTTGTGGTGAGTCCTGGTTGTTATTTCGTTTCTGTTGTAGCTTTTTATATACAATATGTACGTATGTATGCATGCATGTACATATTCTCTTTTATTCTTCTGATGTATTTATTGTATATACATACATACATATATAAATATTTTATTTTTGTATTTTAGTTTAGTGCGTGATCAGTTTGTTGTACTGCTACAATTTGAGGTTTTATTACTCTTGTTAGTACAGTGTATCAGTAGTTAGTGTGAATTCATGCCACGCTTTGTAGAAATTGCAATATATTAGCACAATCAAATTGCTAATATAAATCACTATGTTGATGCTTAAAATAAAAAAAAAGAATATGCTCTTTTCGTTTTCCATTTTATTCTATTGGCCGCCTTTTAAAAGATATGTTTTTACAGTGTATGTAGTATGTGTGTACCTCACTTACTTAGAGCAGAAGAAAATATGAGAGTTTAGGGGATAGATATTCTCGCGTACATACTCGTAAATATTAGTGCATCCATTTAACGTCATCTGTATTAAAAAGCAATTGATTATGGATCTTGTAAAACATGTTTTCATTTCGATCATTTATCTAAACGAATTGATATTGATTGCGATTTAAAACAAAATACTCTTGTACATCTAAACGTCCAATAACTACCGATCGAATATATTGTATCTGAGTACTGAATGTAAGAAAATAATGTTGGTTGTTGTTTTTTTTTTTTGTTTTTTGTTTTTATTTTACATTCTTGTCATGTAGGGAGAAATAATAATAGAAACTTGTGGTTCACTGTTTGCCAGCAATGGTGATAACTATGGCACATGTCAAGTAGGATATGTGTGAGGCTTGTAAATTATTTAAGAAATCTTTAGTTGTTTGTTATTCCTGTATATTCCTAAATATCATCAATATCTGAATATTTTGCACATTAACTCTTCTTTGAATTTTCATTCGTTAATAAAATTTAAAAATATTTTAAAGAATTTCCGAGTATATGCTATAATTAGCTTAATTACAAGCTTATATATTAATCAATAATAAGGTCAACTAAACTTATTAATACAATTTTATAATTTTTTATGTACATAAATTTAAATATAATTCGATTTTAATTTAACTAAGTCGGCATTTACAATGCAGAAATTGAAAGACAGACAGACGAAGCTTGTACAAATGGGGACGAAAATGTGAAGAGTGTAGTATACGACATATGTATTTCGTTATTCTAATTTTTGCTTATTCTGTTTGTCTTCTAAATTCTGAAAGATGTCAGCCTTTCAATTCTAACATTGTAAATGCCGACTAAGACAATCGTCCTGATTTTAGTTTCTAAAATAATGTTTTGAGTAACTTCATTAAAATAAAAAAAGATTCTATATACGGGTCATGATGGATGCAAAAGTAAAGTAAAAAACTGTACTTTCACCTTTCCCCGAGTGGTTTAATTCAAAAAATATATTTTTAGTATCATTTTTGTGTGAATTAAAAAGAAGAAAACCGGGAACCAAAAACTGATTTTCTACTTCAGAAACTTCTGTTGTACTTTTACAGTAGACGACTATTTAGAATCTTGGAAATTAAGTTGGAGATAATAAAAAATGTTTTAAAGGTGCTCAAGTTTAACCCCTTTGAAAGGCACATGTAACTACTTTTCAAATAGAAGTAAATGAATCGGAAGTTCATAGACTCTATTACGACTAAAAATGTTAAGTTTGCAATTTACTACTAAATGTTTGCGGCATGTCACATTAGTAACCTATTATTGAATTCAACTTTACATTCTACTTTTTTAACTTATTTTCTGTTCATCAAACTAAAAATTCCTAATTTTAGGATCATAAGAGAAACATCACTTACTTAGTTCTTCTCCTTCTCTTTTGATTAATTATATAACAAAATTAGGTTTGAAAAGAGATCTGGTTAACCAATATGACTTCTAAACACAATACTTCTTTTTGTGTTCACATTACTCGTAACATGCAATGGTTTTTGCACAAGCCAGTCAGTATTATTAAACAAATAATATATTCAAGATAGATTACCAGCATTAAACTGCATAATTGTACTGTTGCATGTAAAGAGTTTTAGCAGGTAATGTACAGATTCATAAAACTAGTAAAAGTGCAGATAAACACACAGTTTGGTTTACATAATTGAGGCATTTATAGAAAGCAATCAAGAATAAAAAAACCTCCCATTTGTTTACTCGCTCATTCGAACGAATATGCATTTTCATTCATGTCTTCATTCCTTAACACGTCAATTTATTTCACTCTCCAGCCAAACAAATACGCCTTCTGAAACAAATTGACTAGCACGATGTGATATGATTGCCTTCTTAATTTTATATTTAAGCATAGAGGTATTTTTATGTACAATTTGAACATTCAAATATTTAATTATTAAGTACTTTCTATAGAGTTGGTAAAGAAAAAACAGAAACAATATTATTGAGCAGTTAAGGTTTTTTATATATAGGAAGACGTGCACTCAACAGAGTTCTAAAATACTTTCAGGATTTACAAATACTCATATGCTGTAATTTAAAGCAGCTTCTTAGCTTACTTACAGAAATAGAATTAGTTGGTTTTAGTTTAGTTCCTGAAGTTTTTAGTTTACTTTAATTTTCATTGACAGTGAATGAAATTAAATGATTTAGTTTTATTTAAATTCAATACATAATATACTTAATTTTTTATATTTTCTAACATTCATTCTCCAGCAAGCATACAAACGTAATTTCGTTTAAGGAACAAATTTATTTCAATTGCGCAAATTCATAAACCATAGGTCAAGCCATAGCTACTAAAACAGAAACTAATAAATCTAATATATAAAAACTAATGTACATTTTGATGTCACCGCGGAAACGGATGGGTACGGTTTGGAAAGTGTGTATATTGTTTATGTGAAATTTGTACAAAATCGGCCAATTGGTTCCGGAGATTAGGCATTTAGATTTTACTATATTTTCCCATACAAATTCAGTTTAAAATATTTTCATTATTATCCTGAACTTATATCTTCACAGCTATTAACAATCAGAAAGTAGGCGTGGTACCTCCCATGCAAGTTAAGTATTAATTTCTTCATATTTTGAGAAGTGTTAGAACTGAAATTTCTGAGTTTGGTGTAATTGATTTCGTGTTCCCTAAAAATCATCAGCCGAAAAATGTGTACATATGGTAGCGGTAGGTTGAGCGAAGCACGCCGGGTTTAGGCTAGTAGTTTATAGATTGTTATACATCTTTTCATAATTCATAGCTAACGCAGCAACTGCTCTCAGGCGGTATATGAAATGTAAATCCGTTAATTGGCCTGTAGAAAAGACAAACATTCGATAATATTCTAAACCAATTGAAGACAAATACTGTATTTAAAACGATATGTTGTTTTTTTTGTTATTATGTGTTATATAAGTATCAATTAGAATAAGGTCCTGTAAAAATAAAAATATTCGATCAAATATTATCGACGCAAGCACATCTCTAGTTTATTTTCTGCTTTGTGCGCTTGGCGTACATATTGGTTATAATAAATATTTAAAATTTGTTTCAAATTAGAAATAAAGACTTTAAAAATTAACTTATTTATAGAGTGAGTGAGAACTATACAAATGAAATTTTCTAAGTTATGCAAAGTTAATGAATATCAGCCAGTTTGCATAATATTTTGAGTTGAAACTAAATTAAACTCTATGCAAAATATATTTTTTTTACGACAAGCTTACTTATAGTGCGTTACTTGTGCTTCCCTGCAAAAAAAATTGAACTACATAACCCAGATGAGTAGTTACCAGAATAGTCCTATGTAATTAAATTGTGTACTTTTTTGTATGTTTGAAGTAAAATTTACAATTGGGTACCACTGGCGACACATTTAAGTTAAAAAATTACTGAATGGTAACGCTCGCGGCGTCCATGTTCAGTTTTTCTCAAAGTTTGTATATATACAAATGTAAATTCATAAAATATATTAGGGCTTACATACATACATAACTGGCCTTTACAACCCTGTGTCAGGATTACGGCCTAGCTTCTCGCAGCACTCATGTTGTGTGTGTAAATTTCTATCAATGAGTACCGGGACCTACAGTTTAATGTCGACTCCGAACGACAGACTTGAGAAGCTCTTTCACGGCAATTAATTACTCTCAGAGCTTTTGCCAGAAGACTGCTGAGAGGTAGTCGCCGAAAGAAATATTTTTTTCATATTTCTTTTTTTTTTAAGATGTCGGTGCTGAGATTTGAACCCGGCACTATCGTCTTAGTAAGCCAACACACATATATTAGGGCTTAAAAAGTGTTAAAAAAATATAATTAAAACTTGATTTATAATTTTAAGGGTTTGTAGGAAATAGTCTTCTGTTAGTAGTCCATGAATTAATGACATAAAGTAGTTACCAAAATAACTACAAAAGTTTATTAATGGAGTATATACCTGAAGTAATTATGAAACTAACCTCTATTGCATAATTCACGGGGTAGTTACATGGGAGTAGTTTTGAGGTTACTCTTATGTTATATTTGGTTGGACCTGGTCCTCTCCTAGGACATCGCAATGTAAAATGGGTCACTTTTTTACATGCATAATGGGTAAAGGATGTTACTAGTCATGGTCCATCATGGAGTACATTTTACACACGTGCATGAAGTAGTCGCACTTTTTGCAGGGATGGAGTTCATTTTACACACGTGCATGGAGTAGTCGCACTTTTTGCAGGGTTAGATATAAACTTAGGCAGAGTACGTGACCAGTCACAAGCTTATACTTACATATATCATCGTGCGGGAGTTTAAGTGCTCTATCCGCCATTATATACATTTCGAGTTAATGATGCAATTTTAGGTTTTCGACCCCAAATTTATCAAATCTGTAACCCGTTTTTGGATATCTCGCCCAGTTTCTGAGATAACTAGTATCTGTTTTGTTCTATATCCTTCAAATAAGAATTTTTTTGTGCAATTTTTGATCGATTTTCTCAAAATGCATTTCTGGCACATAGAGCACTTAAACTCCCACAAGACGATATGACCTCGTGCCTTAAAGTCATATAAGTTAGTGTTTTAGTTATCTCAAACTGATTAGCCATAAGTAAGCTTTAATTTAACTCAAATCCCGACAGGGTATTCATGAGAAATTTTCATATATTAAAGCAGTTTACAAATTGTGGACAATTTGAATATCCATAATGTCTCTGGGGGAAAAAATTGGGTCATTATATATTTATATTTATAGTAAAAGCTTGCACAAAAAAAAATTAATTCTTTAATTGCAATAAATTCATTAGAAAGTAATATTAAATAAAGTTTATTTTTTAAAGTTAATTACGCAAAACTATTTTAGTACATATTTGTAACCACAGGAGATGATATGAACCGTTTTATTGACATTCCGAATTATTTTCATTAGAAGAAAAAAACAAAAAAATAAACTAAAATAAATAAAATATGTGCACATGTATGTAAATATGTATGTATTCATACAGACTTACATAGACTGTGGTCATACTTTTTATCCTCTGAGACAAAAATCGCTAAAACATATACATGAAAAAATATGTATATACATATGAGTATGCATGTATGTATGTAACTGCCATGGTATGTTGTTGGCATAATCTTTCAATCTGCATAACAAAATTTATGACTATAATTGGCGATTCATTTGATAGCGACATAAGGCCATTCAGGCTAAGTAGCTACTGACATTCAGTACTAAACGCAATGACATAAAGCCGATTGAAATAATATGATATGGATAAAAATAAAAAAAGGAACTTTATAACCAAATAATTTTACTTCTACACCCAGCAAAATGTTATATTTATAACAAAACTGTTAAAAAACTTTATATATAAACTGGGTTCAAGTAATAATAAATTGGTTTAGTTTAGATGAAACATGCGTGTGTTGTTATGAGAATTTAAATAAACTGCTTTCTACTAAATTGTGATTAGAACCAATGCAAGTTGGTTTCCTCATTCTATAGTACTCGTAGCGTGCTTTCGTGAGCAAAATTTTGCTGAAGTATTGTTTACATTATATTTAAACCTATTTTATTGGTTTGTAATTCTCATGATTGCTGCAAAATGACATATTTATTGGCAAAATAAATGCAATACCGTTAATATGACAAACAGTTTTTAGCCACTTAAGATTTTTTGCTGGGAAAAAATTTTTGATATTAAAAAGAAAAAAATTAAGAAAAGTTTAGTTTTAAAATAAAATACAATATTTATTAATTAGTGAACATCCAACAAATATTTGAAATATTTGTCAAAATTATGTAGTTTTGGAAAATTCACATTAAAACATATAGAGAGCAATGCATTAGTTAATGTGTTCTACGAGGAGTTATAAAAAATTTTGCGAAATTTATTTTTATACTACAAACCAAACGATTAAATTATATTACTATAACGCCAACAAAAATTAATTATTAGTTCTTGGCAATAGCAGAACAAAATTCCCAACATTTGTCTGTAATATGTTTAAATAACTGATTTGTTTAGGAAAACTCCACAATAAATTATAATGGTGTTTTTAATTAAAAAGTACTTTTCAATATAATAAAGAATGATTAAATATTGCAAATTTTTCGGTAATTGAGAGAAAGCAGATTTTTCAAGTTTCCCTGTACTTTTTAAAAATGTCTTCTTTGCATCAGCTGTTACAATCTTTCAATTGTATATCACAAACTGAAAGGATTAAGAGGTAAGACTATGAAGTGCAGTGTTGTCATAAACTAGTTTCCAAATATTGCCTGCTACCATGCTGAAAATCGCCAAAAACCACAAATAAAAATAAAAACCATCAGAGTTACGGCCTAGCTTATCGCATCAGTCATATTATGTGCGTCAATTTTTTTATCCTACAGTTTGACAACAAATCCGAACTATAGACTCGGAAAGCTTATTCATGGCAATCAATTATTCTCAAAGCTTTTGCCAAAAGACTGCTAATAGGTGGTTGCCGAAAAAAAATATATTTTTTTCATATTTCTTTCTTTCAAGATGCAAGAGCTGGGGTTTAAACCCAGAGCTCTCGTCTAGTAAGCCAGAACAGTACATATTAGACTACGGCGACCAATGTAATAGATTTCGATAAAACCAAAATTATAAGAAAAATTTAAAGAGAAAGTAATATAAATACAGTGAAGTTCTAAGAATACCGGGCTATTGTATTAACAAGTAGAAAACCTGAGACATAATCCAATATCTTTTCTTTATATATCAGTGAATGTTACAACATTCTGCGAGAAGCTAGGCCGTAACCCTGACAAAGGTTTGTAATGGAATATTATGTATGTATGTACGTAATAATTTGATTAAAATTAATCCATTCCTTTGATTTATCCAAGCAACCTAGAAGAACATCAATAAATTTTGAAAGGTTTCATTTAAACGGATGACGCGAATTTCTTAAAAAGGTTACAATATCTCTCTAAATTAGACTAAATAGTCTTATGAAATAGACGAAAGTGGGCATGGTACCATCCATACAAAATAAATATTGATTTTTGTGTATCTCGAGAACGAAATTAGGTGGTATTATTGTATTCGCAGCCAAAAAGTCCTGAATCAAGTTTATACGTTTTTAGCGATAGGGATTTAGCTTAGGAGAGTTACAGAACAAGACCTCAGATTAGATTTGTCTGTCCTGTAAAAAACAGTTAAGGTGACAAATCTGGTTATGTTCAGTAGATCCTTAAATTTTAAACCTAATTAAACAGTTAATGGTAACTTTGAATGTGAAATAGTGTTTAGACATTCCTGGTAAATTTTACCATTTTTAGGACCTAAAGACAGATATAATAATTTTAAATTTTTGCATATTAAAGATCCAATAATTGATTTCACTAGGAGTTCAAGAGATAAAATGATAAAATAAGCTAATAATTAAATTATAATCAGCAATATCACAGAATTCAATCCCGTCCGTAAGTAGTGCTTGAGTAAACAAAAGGAATGACAACACTTTTAATTTCATTAATTTCTATATCAAAAATGTCATATTCATTATACATATATAAATTTATTTTAAAATGTATTATAACTTTATTTTTAAATATTTTAAAATCTCTTTTATAAATACCAGAATTCGGTTTATTGCATTGAATTAATGCAGCAATATTGCAGCCACCATTAAATGCATGTGGATATAATTAAAAACTAAATAAAACAAATTTAGTGCACTAAATGAATCGATTTTAGTGGTAATGGAAATTTAGTGCATTAATTCTGAATGATTAGTGGCTGGCAATACTAACAGTCCGCGCCATTAAAATCTTACCTATGAAGAACTGAATAATTTATTACATTTGAAAGTACTAAATTTCTTATTAAAACAATAACAACAATTATTTACTTTATACAGGCGGACTCAGTAAATTAAGGAAATAACATTCACTACAATTTATTTGGACATTGATTTAAGCTATGTATGTATATTAAAACGGTAGTGGAACTGAGGTAATGGAACTAAATTTCCATTTCAATATGGTGCCAATGGAATTATATTATTATATTCCATTACCACTAATCATTCAAAATTAGTGCACTAAATTTCCATTGCCAATAAAATCGTTTTATTTAATGCATTAAATTTCCACTACCATTAAATATAAGAGGCGATAATGCACTATTTTTTTACTACCACTAAATTTAGTGTAAAATTAAATCTAATGCAATAAACAATTTCCACTACCACTAAAATCGTTTTATTTAATGCACTATATTTCCACTATCACTAAATTTGATTTTTTTAATGCACTAAATTTCCACTACCACTAAATAAACCCAATTCTGATAAATATAGCAATTAGTTAATATTTTTATATACTAGGGATGGTACATTCATTCAAACCCACTTATTTTTATTAAGACTAGACTTTAAATGTATATTAAACTTTTACAATTAATAATTTTAACGCAAAAGTTTTTTTAAAAGCTACACTTTCATATTTTCAATTACTACTTTATAAAGACAATTTATGTATTTTTCATATACGTGCATATGTAACCTTTTTATGTTTCCAATTATGTATAAGAATAAGTGAAAAATTCAATTCACTTTGTATTGTTATTTATCATATCAACACCAATGTTGATCGCTAAAGCAGATAACATCTTAGGGCACACTATGTGGTCGATCATAGGCGCACAATTCACGATTTCTCTAATCCAAAGCTTTTAAAAGAAAT
Source organism: Metopia argyrocephala (assembly GCA_963576795.1). NCBI lineage: Eukaryota > Metazoa > Arthropoda > Insecta > Diptera > Sarcophagidae > Metopia > Metopia argyrocephala. Next base: position 184,276,884 of record OY756208.1, on the reverse strand, counting down.
CTATATAAGAATGTTAAAGCAAATGATTATCCATATAAACTTTTATAGTGAACTAAATACATACATATATATATATATATATATATACATACATATATACATACATATATACATACATATATAGATAAATGTTATAAATATCCCAACATAAGTTTTAATACAAACAAATTTTTATACAAATGTATTCGCACTTATATTTTTAAGACTACAATTAATAAAAGACAGTTTAAATCAACGAAAAGTAATGTACAAAATAATTTTCTCTTATCTGCCGCTGTTGCACTGTGAACCATTTTATATTTTTTTAATGCAACAAAAAAAAAAAAAAAAAAATTAAGAAATACAGATATTACATACATACATAATTTGCCATTGCAACCTTGTCTAAAGTCTAAAGCCGACTCCGAACGACAGACTTGAAAAGCTTTTTCATGGCAATCAGTTACTCTTAGAGCTTTTGCAGAATGCTACTAAGAGTTAGTCGCCTAACGAAATTTTTTTTTATATATTTTTAAGATGTCAAAGCTGAGGTTTGAATCCGGAGTTATCGTCTCAGTAAGCCAAAAAACTAAATAATAGACCACGATTACAGATAGTTTAAACGAGTATTCTTTACGTATTCCATAGGCCTACTTTACACAATCTGCTTTCAATCCAAAATTTTTGAAATGTTTTCGTATTTTGTCTCTTTTTTCTCATATTTTTATGTGTCTGTTTTATGGTGCATTCTTAAAGGCATACCTGTAGAACTCTGTATGTCAGCTTTAAAACGAGTTTTGTGCTACTTGGTTTTTGGTTTACCATGGAGAAATGTGGTATGAAAAATTCTCTGATTTGAAATAGAAAATCAAAAATTAAAGATTGAGAAAATCTATATTATTAGGAAACAAATTGTGGCTTTAGTTCAATTTTATAAAATTTTTTTTATAATTTTTCATCACCAGAAAGTTCTTTATAAAATGTATTTTCGCCACGTTTTTTTGGATATGATTCACTGTGCATCATAAGCATAGATAGATATGACTTCATGTACATATGTATATATTATACATTAACCTATATTGGGACTTGTACACTTATTCATACATATATAAATATATATATATTGTACTACGAACATAATAAGCGAAATTAATAAAAACTATAATAGGTCTATTTATTTACTTCTCATATTAAATTCACTAGCTATAAGAAATTTTTTTTTCATTCGGCTGTATAGTATTATATGTAAAACCAATTACACCTAGGCGCCTAAGTGTCCACATAGACAGCGATAACGAGAAATAATATATTAAGAAAGAAAACTGCATATCTACATATCAATTTTTTACTATTTCCATTTTGAAAAAAATAGAACATTATAAATAGGGTTATTTGCCTCCAGTAGCAACTGCCTAGCAGCAACTTATCTCCATCTCATTTTTCCGACGCTTAAAAAAAAGTGTATACTTTTATTTAATAAATGGGTGCCCCAGTTGCCTATTAGGTGTTGTGTGATAGACTGCTAGTACGAGGATTGGTGGTTCGATCCCCAACTAAGACCCTGTGCCTACAATTCTACACCGAGCTTATAGTCTTTGTAACTCTGCTCCTTAAAATTAAGTAGAATATACTTTAATACTGTATGTAATCTAGTAAATAAATACATTATAAATTATTCAATAATACCAGAAATTATTCAAATAATATATATTTTTATAAAGAAACCATTTTGTTTTATTTCCCAACTGAAAAAAAAACTTACTCGATTTGAGTTATTAAGTTGACTATTAACGGCCTGTTTCTGTATGACAAACAATTTTAGGCAATTGAAAATTTATATGAAAAGTGCTCAAAATTATTTAAAAAATTGAGTGTTTTTCATACAAATTTTCAATCATTAAAAATTGTTTTTCATACAGAAACAGGCCATTATGTAAAGTTTATTTTTTAACTTTTAAAATTTTAATTTTTATAATTTTTTTTTATTGAATTTATATATCGTCATATTAAATGCAAACAGACATAACTACACTTTTTGTTTTTTTTACAGGAGAAGCAAAAAACAAAAAAAAAAACAAAAAATTTAGTAAATCCTTAAAATCATAATTTTTAGGATCGAGATATAAGATATGACAAAAAAAATTATGGAAAATACCTGTTCGAAAAGAAAGAAGACAGTTCTCAAAAAAAGCCGGATTCCAACTCTATACAACCAATCATGTGTCAAAAAAAATTTATTTTTGCGACTGAAAAAAATGTTATATGTCTGTTTTCTTACTTAAACATTTTTTACAATTTTCAAAAGATTCTACTGGATTGTATTTTTTATTCTGTTGCATGTTCCGTAATATGCAAATTCAATATTATTCAATAATCAAACTTATATTCCGCTACCTATCTACTTCAATTATATAAAAACTTCCTGCAGGAAAAATAACTTCCAGCTCTCTTTTATCTCACATATTAATGTTAAAGGCATTTTATTGATTCCCAATTTCACAATCAGCTTTTTGTACTAATTCTTATAAGATTTCCGTTTTTTAATTACATAATTGGTCACCCTTCTTTAGGGTTACGGCTTAGCTACTTACGCAGCGCCCATGTTGTTTGTGTTCATTTTTATCCATGTGTATCGGGACCTACACTTTAAAGTCGACTCCGAACGACAGACTTGGAAAGCTTGTTAATGGCAATCAGTGATTCTCAGAGTTTTTGTCAGAACACTGCTAAGAGATAGTCGCCGAAAGAAATATATATTACTATTAGTAAACAGACCTATTATATATTTTTTTAAAAACAATTTTGTTTTTTTGGGAAAAATAGTCGCCAATTCATTATTTTAATTTAATCCAAAATTATAAATTGATACTTTTTATCTACTCTTCTCATACTCCTATAGATCTTGTTTTAATAATATTTACTTATATTTTTAAAAAGTGATTTTTAATTAAATTTGTTGTTTTTATATGAAATATTTCAGTTTCGGAATTCAGATCAGAGAATTATATCTTTGTCATCCTGGATTTTAATGGTGGCAATTTGTTTCGTTTAATCTTATAGGCACACATGATCCAACTGCTGTCGCTGTTTTTTACACTTTTTCGAATACATACGAGTATTTGTAATCTGCTCAAAATGTTCAAAACAGCTCTTGAGAGTACAATACGAACACAACTTATAATTTAATAAACACCCACTTCACTTATACACTAAAAAAAATAAAAAATTAATGAAAACTTATTTAAATTATGTTCCAAAAAATGTATGTAAATTATGCAGTAGAAATTTCGAGTGGTTTTATTTTTTGAACGTGGAAAAAATGATTAAAGGCCTCGTTACTCAAACGTTTTTACGTATCAGCTGTTTAAAAACCAGTAACTACCATTCGCTGAAATCGGCCGCAACGTTTACGTTTGAGTAACGCGGCCTTAAATTACAAAAAAAAAAAACAAAAAATAAAACAATATTATCTAATTTTCAAATAAAGCTTTATTACCATGAAAATGGTCTGTTGTGGGTTGTAGACTCTCTAGAGTGAATCACTGTTTAATTTTTAGAATTTTTAAAGCATCTTCTAAACCTGAAGGCTCATCAGAAAACGTTTCTTGAGAACTTCACGAAGAAAAATATTTTGAACGGTCTTAGTTCTAAACCGGTTTTACATTTTTGAACAGTTTTAAAACAATTAACTGTTTAGGTTTTCTAAGTAAATATTAATCAATATGTGTGGATAGGTACTTACTTTTAGCTAATCAATGTAAAAATATGCGGGTCTGTACAGTAAAACGAATTTGAGTGAAATTGAAATAATTTTTTCTTTAAAAAGACAAATAATATTTAGTAGCGCAAATTATTTCATATTTTTGACATCCAAAGAAATAATGTTAATGGTCATTAAACGAATAAATAAAAATGTGTGAAAGCGGTTAAAAATTGTTGTACTTAAATTAAATTTTTTTATAATAAAGATATGTATTAAAGATAATGTAGAATTAATTCCAAAAATAATTTTTAATTTTTTTGCCACGCCTACAAATACCGCACTTTTAATATTTTTGTTACTGTCATAATGTTTTGCACACCGGTGTTTATGGCTCTCCAACTTTATAATATTTTATTTTTTCTCAGTGTAGGTGCAATCAGTTGCATTAACACTGTGATATTTAAAATAAACACGTTATGGTCAATAGAGTTTGCTGGTTAGCCAGTGAAAATCGGCGGACAAAGGGAAGTTAGTAAATTTTTATTTTTATGGCAAAAAGGAAAAAATAATAGTAAACGGTGGCACGTTAAACCCTCATGTGTTGTATTGTTGCAATTTATTGTATCGATGAGAAGACATGCTGTGCGCTACAATGATGTTAAGCATTTTGAATGTGAAGACAATGTTTAAGATAATTTTGTTATTTATTATTATGATTATTTTTATATATTTACCCTACGCCATATACACACATATATGTATACATACAACACAAAAAAATGAAGAAAAATGCAAAAAAAAAAAAGAAACACAATATGCAGTAAAGAGTTAAATTTTTTTTTACTAGAAATATGTTCTAAATTTTATATTGACGAAATATTCGTTAAAATCTGTTTTAACAAATTTAGAAACTCAAAAAGGCTAGTTTTTTTATTCTGAAATAACTATATGTATGTATATCTCTATATTTCTTAATTTTTGTTTTATACTGTATAAGTAGTTTTTTACATTTTTCCTTTTTTAATTATTTACCTCTAACGGTTGTCTCAGAATCATGGCAAAATTTAAATAAAATATAAAAGAGAGTTTTTAGTTTTAAAGTTTTTTTTTCTAATAAAGGATAGGGTTCTTTATAAAATAACAAGCACATCGCAAACTTTCATCCGACCTTTCTGAGTAACTGTGTGTGAAATTCATGGTTGTGGTCTTGTTGACATACATAAATGCACCTTTGATTTCAAATTAAAATATAAGAAGAAATCTGATGACGTTAAAGCAACTTATTCAGAGGACCCATTGTGATCACCAAAACAAGAGAGCTATCAAAGCGAATTTCGTAAGAAAGATCTGTATGATCATGGCCGTCGTAGTCTAGTATGTATGTATGTATAGGTTGTTTTTTATTGAGGTATAGAACTTTAAGTTTGCATCACTTTTTTAACTGGCGGCCATTTTGTCAGCTGTCAAGTGATTAATATTTAGTTTGGTTTGCCATTTCATCATGAACAGGTTGACAAAAGAACAACGCTTGCAAATCGTGCAAATTTATTTCGAAAATAATGGTTCAGTTCGCGAAGTTTACCGCATGCTCCGTCCATTTTATGGTCGACATAATCGTCCATCAGAGCAATTAATTCGGTTAACCATGGATCGTTTTCGCACTACGTTTACTCTATGTGATAATACGCATCCGCAGAGACGTCGAACAGTGCGCACCGAAGAAACAATTGCCGCTGTAGAGCAAAGTGTTGAAGAGAACCCGAATGAATCGATTCGCCACCGTGCACAGCAATTGGAGCTTTGTCCATCAACTTTATGGAAGATTTTGCGCAAAGATCTTGGCTTGCGACCTTACAAGATCCAGCTAGTGCAAGAATTAAAGCCGCGAGACCATGCAATGCGTCGTGATTTTGGTGTATGGGCCGAAAATGAGATTGATCTCGATGCTGATTTTCATCGCAAAATTTTGTTCAGTGATGAGGCTCATTTTTGGTTGAATGGCTACGTCAACAAGCAAAATTACCGCACTTGGAGTGAAAAGAATCCACATGAGACCCTTGAGACGCCATTACATCCACAAAAACTGACTGTTTGGTGTGCTCTATGGGCTGGTGGAGTCATTGGGCCATACTTCTTCCGAAACAATGCTGGAGAGTCAGTTACCGTTAATGGAGACCGGTATAGAGCCATGATAACCGACTATTTTGTTCCCGAATTGGATGGCATGAATGTGGATGAGTTGTGGTTCCAACAAGACAGCGCTACATGCCACACAGCGCACGTCACAATCAATTTATTGAAGGAAACATTCGATGAGCGCATAATTTCGCGGAATGGACCTGTCAATTGGCCACCAAGATCGTGTGATTTGACACCATTGGATTATTTTCTTTGGGGATATGTGAAGTCGCTCGTCTACGCCAACAAACCAGAAACGTTAGGGGACTTGGAAGCCAACATTCGTGGCGTTATTGCCAACATACGGCCCCATATGCTCGAAAAAGTGGTTGAAAATTGGACCTGTAGAATTGGCTTTATTCGAGCTAGCCGCGGCGGTCACATGCCCGAAATCATATTTAAGCATTAATGGCATAAAATTATCCTTCCAATAAAGCCAAATTGATGGACATTAAAATGATTTTCTTGTGTTTTATTTTAATTCGAAGTCCTATACCTCTAAAAAAAACATGTACTTACTAGACGAAAGCTCCGTGAAAAAGTTTTACTTAATAATCTTCGGGCAAAATCTCTGAGAGTAACTCATTGCTATGCATTCATGAATAGTCCAGGTACTCATGGATAAAAATTGACACACACAATATGGGTGCTGCGGGAAGCTAGGCGATAACTCTGAAAAAGCTTCGTAATGACCAATTATATATGTATGATATCGAGCATCACAAACAATTGCTGCTTTACTGGCCTCATTTTATAAATGTATAGATATAGTCCAATATTGCCCAAAACTTGCATTAGGCAGTGACACATTGTGGTTGCATTTGTTTAGCGCCAGTCACACGATAAAACAATGGACATTTTGGAGTTTAACTAAGCGATTGAGGTAATAATGTGTTCCATCGCTTTATATTACTTTGCTCGAAAAATCAGCAAATCAGTTGATGGTTAAAAATCCATTCCACTAGTTTTAGAAGCCTTTAAAATAAATATTAAATATTATAACGATAGAGGATACTGAATGCACATAATTTTCAAACTCCAAAATCAAAAAGCCATCATTTCAAGTTTTCATCATTAAGATAGTAAGTAAGTAAATACTCGTTTCATAATTAGTTAAATACTCGTAAATTATTTATTTTAAAATACAAATTTGATGTGTTTAAGAATATCTAACATTTAATATTGTATGCCCAATTTTCGAACAATTCAAAAATATAAAAAAAGTAAAATGAAACTACAATTAAAAGCTTTTCGATTTCGCTTTTTAATTACCCCAGCTCGGATATATCGCACTTATTTCTTATGAACTCAAAGTATTGTGGCGTCAGCGATATATAATTACCTTAATTTTTATTAAGTTTCACAATTTTTTATATGAGTAATTAGCCCATTATGACGTTGTCCGTTTTTTCTGGCGATTTCTCTTCAAGAATATTTTTCAGAATAGTGAACAGAACTGTTTATGAATTCCGCCAAATTTAAAGCACATATTCTACCCTCTTCTTATAGTTAATTTTAATTTGTTTGTTGATTTAAGTTACTAATGCTTCGAAAAAAAATCTGAAGTATTCATTAATACAATTAATTTAAACTTTATCGTGCGGGCTTCTTGGGGTTGATTGCTATTGGATTATTCAGTGGTGAATCAATCAACAGCAACCAATTTTCTTGCGGATCGCATTATTAACGTTGGATCTTTGTTTTTTTTTTCGAACTTATATCAGATATTATATTAGTAAGTTTAAATCAAAGGTCCACACCCTCTTTCCCCGCCTATTTTCCTAGGCCAGCACAATGTACTGCATGAGTAGGGGTCATCCTCTGGGTGTTGTCCTCATTAAAAAAAAAACAAATTTACAAATTATTTGATAATAATTAATTTTTTGGCTAATTTTTTCATTAGTGCTTTTTTTTGTTCCGTTGGGATATCCCATTCATTTAATGAAAAAATGTAAGTGATGCTGTTCTGTTGAATCAATTTAAATTATTCATTATTTTCCTGCAAAGTTTTTAGTTTTTCTTTTTGAGGGTGAATTAAAAAAGGAAACATTAATCGACACAAATACCTTCAGTATAAATAATAATATTGTCATACGTATTCGAAAAAATTTTGCAGGGGAAAAATAAATCTTTATAATAACCAACGTTTTTACAATGAAAATCCATCTTAATTTTTGTCACTAAACCGTCATTGCAGGAGTGTAAAATTTTGCGGGTTTATGTTTGTTATTTAATACGGTGCATTATAATCAATCAAAAAGTAGATTAAACATTTTTTCTATTTCACCATAAGATCCAAAAAAAATTATCAGGAAAAATGTTGGTTTTCACAATTAAAAATTTACGATTTTGTTTTCATATTTAATTTAGTTTTATGATAAATTGTTAGCTGTAAACTAAATCGAAAAATAAAAACTTTTTATTTCTTTTAGGCAGAGGGCCCTCCCGTTCAATTAGAACCAGTAGACTTAAGCTTACGCTCACCAAAAGGTAAGTTTAATTTTTTTTTCAATAAACTTAAACAAATTTCGGAATCTATGTATATACTTTTATACATAGTGTATCTAATTTTGTAATTTTTTTTCTACGTGTTATTATATTTGCTGAATTGTAATCTTTAGGTTAAAAACAAGAGTTGAATTTAAATTCTTTAAGAGGCTTTAAGAGAGGGGACTAGAAAATTACATTATTATTTAGAAACGTTAAACTTTGGCCTACTTGACGATAGCGTCGGATTCAAATCTCAGCTCTGACATCTTAAAAAAAAAAGAAGAAATATGAACAAATTATATCTTTCGGCGACTAGCTCTCAGCAGTCTTCTGGCAAAAGCTCTGGGCGTAATTGATTGCCATGAAAAGGCTTCTTAAATCTGTCGTTCGGAGTCGACTTTAAACTGTAGGTCCTGGTACTCATGGATAAAAATTAAAACACACAACATGAGTGCTGCGAGAAGCTAGGCCGTAACCCTGGCCAGTTATGTATGTATGTATGTATGTAAACATATATTATATTATTAAAAATACATACTTTTTTTTTCAAACAAATCTACTTAAAATAATAAGAAAATAATTAAAGCGTTTCTGAGGGAACAAAAATTAATAAGAAACTAATTTAAAATTGACTTATCTGTCGCTCAATTTATGGCAGTAAATATTTTGGGCTCGAAGGTTCAATAACAATATTAATAAGAAATTCTGTATTGGCAATATTAAAAACGAATCACAAAAGATGTAAATAATAAGTCCGTGTATATCAGTATAGAAAAAGTTCACTGTTAATGATTTTTATTTTATATTATTGCTTTAGTGGACTTTAAAACGTTTGCAAGTGGTTAAGCTTTTTCATAAAAAATATTATAGGTTTATTGAGATTAAATTTGTCAATACTTGTCAAATACACCCTTAATAAATCTACAATATTTTTTATAAATACGGCAGTAACGCTATAAACTATTCGAAAAACTTCACAGAAAACTATAGTTTTGCAAAGATTATTCTTTCGAGAGTTATGTGCATTAGTAAATGTTCAGTTAATTCGAATCCAAGGTCAAGCGAGATACAGCTGCATTCTTTGACACTGCATTTATTTTATGTCTCTCGACATTTTGATGTGTAATTTTCATCTACTCACAGTGTAACCAACAAATGTGTTTAATTATTTAATTTAATTTAATTTTTAAATTTTTTTTTGTAAACTTAAGATTCCTGTTACTTTAGCGTTTGCTGACCAATAGTTTATTTTTAGTTTTGATATGTCATTTTATATCAGCTTTAGGAGACATTAAGATTTTAGCAATAAATTCTTATTTAATGCAATCAAACATGTTCCATTTTAGTTTTCCTTAATTTCTATTTATTATTGTGTAGTGCTGTCAGTTTGTATGTAAAAAAATTCCAACATGTATGCATTTTTGGTGGCCAATATAAACTGTCATTTATATAATACAATATGTAACCAGTGTGGTCATGTTCCGCTATAAATTTATTTGACATGTACGTGATTATGATAAACAAAAGCTAAACCAAGTAGCAAAGTTTTAATTTGAGAGCTAAGAACTGCTAATTATAACAACAGTTTTTCCACATTTTAGATTTTTTTTTTTTCAATTCTAGATTAATATTGTTGAAATGACAATTTCGGAAAAATATACATATCGTTACATAAAATCCAAACGACCGTTAGTGCACATTTTACTTTTTTCTAATAGAGGCAAAAAGCTTTATAACACCAATATACATATATATTATTAGAGAAATCAATATAGATTTGATACAAACAAGTTTTGAAATTACAGCTTTTTAATAAAGCTGTGATCACATTGGGCAAATATTTGATGAAAACAAATTTTATTTGATATATTTGTGAATTTTTTTTCATTATTTAAGAAGATATTTTAATAAAAAATTTTATTTCGATATTTAACTAATCGAACTTGAAGCAACGGATAAATCAAAAACAAATGCTTTCATAACTGAAGTGACCAACTATACTCATTTACTGAGTTCTGTACTCTTTTTTCGCAAACCGTACTCTTTTCAAATCCCGTACTCTGAAGGTAATCATTTGTATTTTTTTTTCAATTTTATTAATTAAATATTTAAAAATATTTTGACAGTGATTTGAATTTCACGTGCACATATGGCTGCCATTTCCGGCACAATTGAGACGCCGTATTATGTACCTGGAGAGATAGGTAGATACTATATACCTCTTTTTCTAACAACGTCAAAATTACATAACATAACATAACTGGTCTTAAAAACCCTGTGTCAGGATTACGGCCTAGCTTCTCGCAGCACTCACATTGTGTGTGTAAATTTTTATCCATGAGTACCGGGACCTACAGTTTAATGTCGACTCCGAACGACAGACTTGAGAAATTTGTTCATGGCAGTTAATTACTCTCAGAGCTTTTGCCAGAAGACTGCTGAGAGGTAGTCGCCAAAAGAAATATTTTTTTCATATTTCTCTTTTTTTTTAAGATGCCGGAGCTGGGTGTCGAACCCAGGGCTCATGCCTTAGTAAGCCAACACACTAACCACTAGACCACGGCGACTACAACGTCAAAATTACATTTGTGAAAAGAGAGAAATATATCTATCTCTATAATATTTGTGTACGTAATCCCGAAGTTGATCTGCAGTATTTACGGCATGCTTGAAAGTGTTGATGCATGCGTAGTATGCACGGCAAAGTTTCATGGGAATTCCCTTTCTGTTTAATTAATTTGAGGTTAGAGAAAACCAACAATTCCGTACTTTTTGTTCAAGTTAACAAAAAATGCAAAAAAATGCTATCAGAAAATTTCTGATTCAGAGAATCTGGATTTTGTATTATATATATCGTACCTATCAGATGCAACGAATCACAAGAAAGTAGAACTTGACAAAAGATGGGTACAAATCTTTCGGCATTTTAGAGTAGGCACTTGAAAATTAAAAAGTTTTAATAGAAGTTGTCCAGAAGCTGCTGTTGAAACGATGTGTTCACTAGAGAATGATTATTGGAGCAGTGAGAAGTCGAAACTTTCTGTAAACAGTCAAATTTAACATGCAAAATGAAAGCATTAATAGACACCCTTATTTAGCAAAAACAAATTCACTCCGAAGAAAAATATGTTTTTATAAGAAAATATAGTTTTTATAATTTTTTCTTCTTTTTTTTCACCATTGAAATACTTGCAAAGTGTACTCTTTTTGAATAAAAAATAGGTGGTCACCTTATCATAATATACATGTTACCCTTTTTTATCAAGTTTTTATCTACTATGACCGCCGTAAGAACATTAACTGCCTTATTCATAAAAAATATTGTAGGTTTATTAATGACTTAGTTGACAAATTTCAATGTGATTTTTGTCAAATAAGCACTTAATAAACTTAAAATATTTTTATATGAATATAGCAGTAATTTGTTTTAATAAAAGTTGTACTTTGAATAGCAAATCACGCTTTTCATACATAATAAACACGGACAAAGATATGACTGAGTTACGGTGTGAAAATAAAAAACTTTAAATTTTCAAATACTCAACAAAACCTCTAATCCTCTCTACGTTACTTCACGACTATTATTTTTTTATATAAGTGAGCTAATTTTTTTAGTATTGTATTTAGGCATTCCAAATTCGTTAATACCGTTATAACGGTTTTATTCCTAAAAATCTTTGTTTTTTTAAGAAAATAAAATATGATTTGAATTTCGTTTCCGAGACGATATGTGCTCTGTGGCATAGATCGTTATTATGAAATCTATTTAAAATATTTAACTAAAATTGTCAATTATGTTTTATAAGTTTATTCATCATAAAATACTAAAAAATATTAATTTTTAATACTGAAACTGTGAAATTCTCATGGTTTATGTATCTATTAAATGCTCTCTCTTTTTTTTTTTGGTAGACCACTGATCATTATTTTATAATAAAATATCGAATTAGAGAGTTTCACAATTTAGAGTTTATAATTTACTCCACTCCATTTGACTTAAATAAAATACTCACCTGATTTCATGTGTTACTTATTTTTTGCAATCTTATCTTTTACACAATTTTACCTGTGGAAAATACAAAAACAAAAACAAACAGAAAATACGAATAAATGGTTGTTAAATGGTATGCAAATTTAAATTGATGATTAATAAATTTAAAATTGAAATGTCGTGGACATAAGTGGTGGACAGTTAGTTATTGATATTTGTGATATTTACTTAGTGGATGGTAGTAAAGAAAATGTAAAGACTATTTAGAGCCTGTGGGTTTTAAGATATTAATATTGTTGTTGTAGTTGTTAAAGCTTTATGAGTTTTTAGATTGAGTGTAACATATATTGGATGTTGTTCGTTCAAAGCAATATTTGAGGCAGTTTTCTTATGTTTTTTTTTATTTTTATTTTTATTTTTATTTTTCTATAATAATTTTTTCAGTTGCGGCAACAGACTTCGTTAGTGGCAATGTTTTTTATCGTTATTGGCTACTATTTTGCATGGTCGGACAAGTAAAAAAACAGTTTAAAACATAATTTTAAGCCTAACGACTACAACTTGTGCTATTATTTTATTTTTCCTCCTTTTTTTTTGTTCAATTCAACCAATTCAATTTTATTAACTAAACGATTCGGGTTAGATGCCTTATGAATTAGAAATTTATGTTGAGAAAAATAATGTTTTTTTTTTTTTTTTTGTTTTAATATTTCTATGTATACAGTATTCTTAATTAAAACAACAGATTTTTAATTTACAGAATTTTAAGTACTAATATTTTTATTCAACCTTTTTAAATTTAAAAATATTATGGGTTACCCTACCTTGAGGACTAGCAGTGCGATACAGTCTTTTTATCTATACGGCATTCGCAAAAGAAGTCGGAAAAATTTGTGTGTTTACTGTTGAAAACAATATGATTATAAACAAAACATATTATTCATCATAAAATACTAAAAAAAATATTAATTTTGAATACTGAAACTGTGACATTCTCATGGTTTATTATCTATTAAATGGTTTATGTATCTACTAAACTTACTGCAGAGTTCGTAACTGAGCTATATATTGGTGGTATCACTAGCAAGTCTTTTGTCATGTTCAAGTAATTATGAAGATTTTCTTTGAAAAATTTTATTCTGAAAAGTGGGGACTGCATTTATTTTCTCTTAGTCTACTTCCGCTACCATGTCCGCAGTAACGTTAATACATACATATATGTATATGTAATTGGCCATTACAACCCTGTGTCAGGGTTGCATCCTAGCTTCTCGCATGGTGTGTGTGTCAATTTTTATCCATGAGTACCAGGACCTACAGTTTAATGTCAAGTCGGAACGAAAGACTTGAGAAGCTTATTCATGGCAATCAGTTACTCTCAGAGCTTTTGCCAGAGCTTTTTTTATGTTTTTTGCATTTTATTTTCACTGATGTGTAAATAAGATATTGGGTTATGTCCCAAGTTTACAACTTAAACTGTCTTGTTCATGGGGGAGCCAGGTAGTCACAAAACTTCACTCTATTAAAAAACTCTTAACTTTCACCTACTCTGCGCTTTAGTGACCGGCGGTGTTCCGTATAACAAGGCAATTGATAATATCCTACTTACATAAATGTGCTGTAACATTCACTGATATGTAAAAGGGATTTTGGATTATGTTTCATGTTTACAACTTAAACAGCCCTGTTCATACGGGAGCCAGGAAGTCACAGAACAGAACTTCACTTTATTAGTAACGTTGATAGGTATTCAATATAACGATTACTGTCCCAGATGTGGTACTATGGGCAATTGCTGTGCCCCCCCCTAATCGTCGCCGTGATGCTCTCGGTTTGGGATATCTCAATCTGGTGAACTGAATATGAGGGACATTCTGATCGTGGTTAGAAGTGCTGTGGTTTTTTTCAAAACGTACAACGTAGAATGTTAATTGAAGCTTTTACATGGGCGGTTTTGTTAACCAATCAATCTAGATGTATTGAGCTGTTTCGTATTAACCGCTTGCAAATGTTCGACAGTAAATGAAGTAAGTTTTTGCAAATTCCTATACAGATTTTTACTTATAACAATATTCCTACAAAAAGTATACTTTTTTGCTACAGAAATCTTGTAAAATTTCTATCAAGGAGTTAATGCCTTTTTATGTAATTTTTTTTTTATGCAAACAATTAAAATTTATTTTATACACAAACGCTAAAATCTGACTTTCTTTTGAAATCTCTCAACTCGAGATTATTATTTTCAAAGTTGATTTCTCTTAAGTTAGTAGACCATAGAAACTATTTAGTATCTAAAATCTGTGCCAGAAAGCTGTTAAGCCAAATCCAATATAAATTAATAAAAGGTGAAAGCGTTTCAAAAACAAACACAAGTCTGTAATGTTTACTAGCGTACTGTCAAAAAACTGCAACACTGTCATAGACAAGTGTGAACAAACCCTTGAAAAAAAAAAAAAAAAAACTTTTTTGTCTTAGCAAAAAATTGTAACATGTAGCAGTCGTGTAGAAGCTGCTTTACTTAGAAAACTTTGCAACATCTTTGAGCTCTTGCGAACAATTGGCCATTGCAGAATTTCACAAATCTCTTTTTGGTTATCCCCAAAATTTCAACATTATACACTGCTAAAGATGCTACCGATTTAACTGTAAAATGCGTGTCAATTACAATGCCAGACAAACCGAATCTATTTTTGCTATTTTAAAAAGAAATGTTTTGGACTTCATGGAGGGCGCTATGCTAGAGAATAAACTAGTCGGCGTATTAGAAACTGCTATAGATCGTATAGTTCAAGTTTTTGAAACTGCAATTGTCATTTTACGTATTGATGGAATGAAGATAAGTAATGAAGATAAGTAATGATGGATGATGAAGATAAGTAAGGCGGCAAATCTTGTGCTGATGCTTGAGTAGCAGGTGAGCTTTATATTTTTGCTTTTTCATTAGAATAACGTTCATAAATATATGAACAAAAGCAAATAAGTTGAACACATAAGCTTTAATTATACTTTACAGTCTTCTATAAATTAGGCTTACAAACGGAATGATTTCTCAAATAAGAATTTGTTTTCTAGTCATCTATTTCACATTACCAAACCAATGATATTAAACTTGATACCTATCTATGTGGTCACATGTGTAAATTTCTTTGTATTAAAAAAAAGAAAAGTTTTGTTTTGAAATACTATTACCAGAGTAGAATGTCTTTAAGCGATATTGAGCGAGTTGTGTATGCTAAAGTATCTTCAGCAAGACATATAAACTTTTTAGTCACAGTGACAAAAAAGATATATAAGTTTTGCGTATTTAAAATTTGATAATTATATGTTTGAAGACTGATTTTACATATTTTTTTAATGACTAACAAAAAAACTAAAAGAAAACAACTTTTCAAATCATTTATGTAGTTAACGATAACGGTTCTGTTTCATTCAGTCTATTAATCATGTTAATGATGAACAGAAGAACAAAACAAAAATTATGCGTCTATAGTTCATCTCACAGTTTGAGGGCCCATCTCAGTACAAGCAGAAGCAACTACATATTTAGTTTAATGTCTTTCTGATAATTAAGAATATATTTCTTTTTACTTATAACTTTTTGATAGTTTTTAAATTTTATTTAATTTATTTACGCCTAAGGAGTTAAAAAATCAACTTTTATTTATTTTGAACGATCTTTAAAATAAT
The DNA here is from genome assembly GCA_963576795.1 of Metopia argyrocephala. Taxonomy (NCBI): domain Eukaryota; kingdom Metazoa; phylum Arthropoda; class Insecta; order Diptera; family Sarcophagidae; genus Metopia; species Metopia argyrocephala. Next base: position 184,260,853 of record OY756208.1, on the reverse strand, counting down.
CAAATTATGTGTACGAACGAAATGTGAAGTAGCAGTAAATGATTGGTATGATCACACCATAGTTTTTGTCCATGTTCAATACAGAAACTTACTGTTGTTGCCTTTATTGTTCAAAATCAATATGAAATTAACTACCACGTAGTATTAAGTTTATTGATAAAACATAACATGTAATACGGCATTAAACTTTAGGTATAAATGCACATATATTTGAACTTAAGGTACATACCCTGTCGGACTTTTATAAACAAAGTCACTAATAATTAGAGTGATCAACATATCTTTTATAATCGCTTTCTCCCTATTTTTTTGGGTATGTCAGTTGCGCTTTCTTTGAAATCTGCTCATTTCGAACATCGTACAACTTTTGACATAAATTTCAAAAATCGTAGAACAACAAATTCTAAGAGAACAGGATAGTATTTTTACAGCTTTCGTGAAACGTAGTACCATAGTGTAAAAACGAAAAATTTAAACTTCAAATACGAGAGTAGTAATAAGACTGTTTGTATGTTAAAACCAAAAGAAATTGTTCTAAGTTATCTTATGGCTAGCTGAAATCGATGCAGAGTGTGGGAGTACCAACATACTCGTATGACCTTGTGTGTTAAAATTAAAAGAAACGTTTCTAATAAATTATATTCAACTTATAACAAGTTAACTGAAACTTATGCAGAACGATTGACGACTCACCAGCTCATAAGACATTGTGTGTTAAACTTTGCTATGTAAATGCGTTTATCGTTCAACTCTGAATTAACTAAAAGTAACACAAGTCCCAACAGGTACTTATATGCGTACCTAAACATACATATATTGTACTTATATATTTTGTGAATTCTAATGAAAAGTACAAGCACTTTATTTTCTTGTTACCACACGTAATTGTTGTCGCCAAATGTTGTCCAAATGTCATCAAATGACAGCCTGATGATCGCCGTCTTGGCGCTCACTTACTTACTCTTTACTGTCCTCTACTCTATTTTGTTGTTTTCTGTTTTCTGTGTTCTGCCTGCTCATTGCTTTTGTACAAAGTGCAGCCTGTGTACTGTTATAACACTCATCAATATTGTCTAAAGCATTGTAGACTTTGTCAATCCTTTAACATAATTATGTGTCGACAGCGTGTTTAGACTTACGAATAGATATCATAGTAGCTACACCATATAAACGAGTTTTATCAAATGCGACAACAATAACAAAATAAACATTAAAAAACTTCAAACATTTCAGAAGCTATTCTATGATGATGTGCTCCTCGTATGTATGTCACCACCTAAGTTAGGAGCGGTTTTTTGACAGTATTAAATCGAAAAAAAACCCTATAAATTTTAAACTTCATTTTAGCCATAAATACACATCATTGTTGGTTGACACCTCAGTTGGGAGATTGTTAACACACCGTATTGATTTCAAAATCATTATATTTTAGTCTTATATTTGTTGTTGTTTTTTACGAGTGTATATAAGTATGTATATACTAAAACCATTGCTTTTTTGTTTTGTTTTTATTTTTATTTTCTTACATTTCTATTTCTCTGTATGTGATTAAAAATAATTTTCTAAAGTAAAAAAGAACTTTAGCACAGTGTTTGAATTTCTTATAAACATTGGCCAAAAATAAAACACCAGTTATAGTAGATAAATAAGATTTCTCATGAACTTTTTGTGTTATTTAAATGAGCATAAGTAGCATATTAAAAATTAAAAACAAAAATTAAACAATGATATCATATAGAATTTATAACATAAGAATTGATAATGGCTTGAATAAAAATGTTTGGTAAAAGGTAAGCATTGCCTAATTGTGGCCAAAAAGACGTAGTATTATTAATGGGTTGCACTGGTCAAGAAAAGACCAAAAATTCGTTGTTTCCTTCTATTTTTTTTGTTTTTGTTTTTATTTCAGAATGACGTGTATTTTTTCAGTACGTCGACAGTTTATCCGTAACAGCTCTTGTTTTTAAGTTATAGCTAATTGCCCACACATAATATTTTTAATTAGATTTTCATTATTTATTGAACATTAGAATATATCCTATTGCTGTTTTAAATATGGCTTCGGTAAGAATATGTTGTCTGCTTAATCCTGATTGTTTTTGCTATATCTGTGGTCAATATATTTACATACATTAAAAAAAATCGAAAATCTATATCGGACTTTGTAAAAACTGCGTATCATGAATACTTTGCAATAAAATTGTGTAAACAGGACAGGCTTGGGTTCCTTATATGCACGAAATTCAGTAATGTTCGTAAAATCCTGACGAGAGCATGCTATCGAACTTACAAGAGCTAGGGTACAACATGAGCATAAAATTACACTTTCTGCGTTCGCATTATGATAAATTTCCACAAAATCGTGGTGATTTTAGTGAGGAACAGGGTGAAATTTTTTATCAGTATCTTCGAACAATGGAAGAGCCATATCAGCGAAGTTGGGGCTCAGATATGATGGTAGACTACTGCTGGAGTTTGAAACGAAATCTACCGAAAGTCGTTAATTTGAAGAAATGTTACAAAAGATCATTTGATAGTATTGGATAGAAATTTTCTTAACATATTTATGTATTAATTATTTTGCACTTTTTCGTCAAAATAATAAAACTGCATATTTCAAAAAGTAAATCTGTTGGCAATCTCAGTATTTTTTTATAATCAGGGCTACAGAAGCAGCCAATAATAGAAAACAAATTAAAGGAAACAAGAGTTTTGTTACCAGTATTGTAGAAGTGTGCTTTGCCCCAAACCCAGGTAACAATCAATACCCACTCTGTGAAAATGTGGACAAACAATAAATAGGAAAAAAGTACATACCGTTAAATATAAAATGTTCTTTATATTCCTGCAATAAAATAGGTTACTTTTATTCCTAATTTGTTTTCTAATACTTATAATGTTTTTTCGATCTCTGAGTTTAATGATGACACGAAAAATAAAAGAGCACCGAATAAGTAATTGTTTTTATACTTCAACTATACTTCACTTCTATATCAAAACAGAATTTGTTTAATCGTTTATGTTCTGGAAATCCGTGTTTCGTCGGAAACACTTTAACCCATTCGTTGCCAAAGACGAATATACTCGTCCTTGGCAGAGTATCCCGCACTGCCAAGACGAGTACACTTGTCCTACTTCGAATATATTATAACATGTAGGCTTTTGAATTAGCAATTTTTTTTGCCACAAACATAATATTAATATGTAAAAAACTTGAAAAATACTACAAATAAAATGTTTTACAAAAATAATACTTTATTTCTTATATAGAATGATCTTCTACTAAATCGTACGCAAATACGAAAAAGGATATCGAGTCCTTCTGCCTTCATAATGCCAACGACGAGTATACTCCTCTTTAGTTTTGCGCTTGTAAATGATTATGTATGATAATATATGTGCACTTACCAAGAAATAACAGGGTTTTGGTAAACAATAACACTCAAATTTTAAATGGCAATGGGAATGACTTCATATAATTTAATGGAATGGATTAATAAGATTTAATTAACGCAATGTTGTTTTCCACATGTTTCATTCATGCTATGTTTCAGCAACGTTCAATTACAATCCGATTTTAATAAAACAAAAACAAACAACTGATATGTTGTGTTTCCACAACGTTCGCCTAATTCTACCTTTTTTTATTGAGACCAATACTCAGTAAACCCCATACTAAATGCTTGGAATTGTATTGTAATTTTTGGGGAAAGGACAGTACATTATGACAAAAGAATATATATGTATATTATTTTCTTATATTATTAAACGTCTTAGGAATTAGACAAATTGCTGTAAATTGATCATTTAATAATAAATATTCATCAGTTTCTGTCACTTTAAGAAAATAGGAAAATATCACGTTAATGTCTACTAGTATGTTACGACCAAACATTACTTTTTCTGTTATGATTGTGTGGTTATAAGCGATAGATAATTTAATTTCATCTCAACAATATCTTATTACGAGTTGTGATGCCTTTTATTAAAGATTTAAGGTTGTTTGGTGCAGCATTTAGAGTTTTTTCTTTCGAATAAGAAACAATTATGTATTCTTTGCGGAGACACAACTAGATGTGAAATTTTTTATTGTGTGCTTTGGAGTCTCAGGCTTTAATAGCAATTAGTCAGAAGTGACTTTCTTACGTGTTCATGTAGATTATTTTTTGGAAATTGTTTTCCTAATGGGTACTTGTTACACGATGAAGAGCTTCCAAGCTTTATTTGCCTCTCACTGCGCATTTTCAGTGCAGCATTTAAAATAAATTCTGGAAAGAACCCATTTAAGTTGATCTACTTTAGCTATGCGTGATATGCAACTAAAAAAAAGGAAAAAAAGGAAAACAATTGCATACATTCTAAACTGAATTTCCCTTACAATAGGAATTTTCATACATACATACACATTCACACATACATATGTACATGCATTTTAAAATGTTCCTCTGTATGAGTGAGCAAGTGAGTGTTTGTGGCAAGAGTTATTATGTAGTAATAGTTTCTTTGATAGGCATGTAATTGATCAAGTTTTATTATGTTAAAAGCCATGTTAAGACCATATTAACAACAATTTGTTTAAAATGCCAGACAACATGTTTAACCGTGATGAATGCAATGTAACAACAACAATAGCAGCAACTATATCGACAATAGGTATCAAGTTCTAATTTTGTTGTTACTGCCGATGTTGTTGCTGTTATTGTTGTTTTAATGCAGTTTTTTTTTTTTTTTCTTTCTCTCTACTTTAAACATTAGAAAGACTTGAAATTATATACGACAAAGACAGCCACAATGGCGATGGCTCTATGGTGATGATGGTTAGTTATGGCAATGACGATGTTTTCTATGATCAGTTAATGCGGCGCTTGTGTGAATAACAATAACAACAAGACAACAACAACAACAACAAATTAAATAACAAAAAAAACATGAATTAACTCTATCCTCAAATTACATGTTCTCGTTGGTGGCGTTTACGTGAAGAAGTTTATTTACCCAAATTTAACACGATTTGTGTGAATTCCCACAGGCATAAATTGCTCACCGATCAACGGGCGAGTCAAGAACCAACAAGCAAAACATACACACAAACGGATGGATGACCATAGTGATTAGGAATTAACATTGTAAACTATCCATGAATAAAAGAAATGCAAAAAAAATCGATATAAAATCCAGCATGAAGCACAGTAGACCTCAGAAAATTTTCGTATAAAAAAACAAAAAAAAAAAAAAAATTAGGTGCGGTGGGAAAATCAACGTTATATCCCAAAACTTGACTTATTTATGCTACCAAAATATCTCATAAACAAAACTGTTGTTGTTGCTGCCATTGTTCTCCCCCCTCTTGTTATTGTATTTCAATTTACTCAACCAGTGATGCTTCTCCACCTTGAAAATCGGTGTAAGTGTTGGTAAATCTTTTATTTTTGTTGAATTTATGTACTGGTTTGCAAAAGGCTACGTAAGAAATATAAATTTTTCCTTTTTTTTCAATACTGCCATAAAAAAAAGAAAGGTGCATAGGTTCTAGGTTAAGCAGATGCTGCAACACGCGGTATGAGTCGCCTTTTGTATCATGAATAAATAAGTGAATATGTACATAAAAAATTAAAAAAAAAACAAAATTCGGCAACCTAAAATCAAATTTAAATGTTCAATTGGTGAATCAGTGAAGCATATTTTAACAATCAGTGTCGACAATCCATGATTGCTTTGGAGGGCTGGAGTTATAATAGTTGCCAACAAAATGCCACTCCAAAATATCACTGGCTGAATGGCTGGCGTACTGGCTGACTAACTATTTATGCATTGTTTTAACATGAAGATCTAAGCAAACATTCCACAACAACCCCCGTAAGATAAACAGTGTACAGGTAGGTACAGAGACAAGTCGTAATAGACACAAATAGAAAAAAAAAATAAAAGTCAAGATAATTTTTGCACTTTTGATTGTAGAGTTTGGTGAACTAAAATCACAATAATAATAATAATAATCGAAGATGCAACGATTTTGTCAACATATATTTTTGTGGATTCATACTTTTTAAATAATCTTTAATGCAAAATTAGAATGAATAATTTGACCAGCTCAGTTTTACTCTTTTAAATAAAATTTTTTCATTAAAGTTAATATAGATGTGATTTCGACTGTCTAAAACTAAATTCTTCGAACGCTTATTTTTAGATGTTCTTACTTCTATGAAAACAATTCAACGAGCTAAACCATACGATCTGTGTAGGAAATAATTTGGACAACTTTACGAAAATATTTTTAATAATGTTTCTATACCGTTCACTATTGAAAGTAACATTCTATACATCATCATTTATGAAGACATATAGACAGCGCCAGCCCATAAATAGCAAGGAATAGTAACTTTCTGTGGATGTAATGGTGTTTTAAGAAAATCTTATCCTCAATTCAGATGTGATAATTTTACATATTTACGTACACAATCAACCAAAAATGATGTAGTGCGATTATATATAAGTGCACAATATATTTGACGAGCAGAACCATTATTTTGATAAACAATTTTAGTAATTTACAATCTGGTGGAAATCTGTTCATAGTCAAATGTGATATAAATAGGCCGTATTCGAATTGGCAACGTCGTCGTCGTGTAACGACATTTTTGTAGACGACAACGACTTTGCCAACTGGAATAAGGCCGAATAATTGCTATATAAGTGGTGTCGGTGGTCTAGTGGTTAATGTGTTGGCTTACTAAGACATGAGCCCTGGGTTCGACACCCAGCTCCGACATCTTAAAAAAAAAAAAAGAAATATAAAAAAAATATTTCTTTCGGCGACTACCTCTCAGCAATCTTCTGGCAAAAGCTCTGAGAGTAATTAATTGCCACCATTGTAGGAGTCGACATTAAACTGTAGGTCCCTGTACTCATGGATAAAAATTTACACACACAACATGAGTGCTGCGAGAAGCTAGGCCGTGGTGAGCGTCTTCACTAAGTGGTTAGCTGTTATCTTTCCAGAAGAGCTGTACAAGTGATCATTCGTTTCTTGGTGGAATCGACTGGAAATGTCAGAGAGCTGTGGGAAAGAGTGTGAGCGCCTTTGCTTTAAACTTGCTTATATCGCATCTGATATCAGTAAGAAAAAAAAAACAAAGCTCCTACCTTAAAAATTCGAACCGCAATGAAAACGGTTGCTCTGTAATGATTATTCAATGGCGAGATTTATACCTTTACCACAAAATAATCCAACAACAATCAACCCCAAGAAACCCGCACAGTAAAGTTTAAATTAGGGAAGGAATAAAAGATGATAATGATCCAGACCCTGGGATAATTCTTAGTTACAGCTTCTCAACTGCATTTCTGGCATGGGAGTCCTTGACAGAGATCTATTGCAATCCGCCAGCTTAGCCAGTTGAGTCCTTGTAGTGTAGGCCTCTACACCACGACAAGGTAATTATAAATTTTTTCCTTTAATTATAAAAAATCAATGAAAACAAAAAACAGTCTAAATTCTAAATAGAATTTAGCTTTGACCTAATTAAAGCGCTTCTGGCGAAACAAAATTTATTGAAAATCTCGCTCTGACTGGAATTAGAAACTGGAATTTTCAGACTATGCAAGGAAAAAATATTTATTATTTACTTATTAAAAAGTAAAGCATGATTTATTTGGGCCATATAAATACTGATATGCCTGTAGTTGGTAACGTTATTGGCATTAAAGCGCTGTAGATTTTCTTTTCTTAATACCAAGCCCAATAAAAGACAATTTCAAGGGGATAACAGCACTAAAAGGTATTTATTGTTAAAGTAAAATGTTATTTGAAGTGCAAAAAAGTTTGATTTTTTTATATTTTGCTGTAGCAAAATATTTAATTTAATTTTTATATAAGTACTTTAATTCCTATGGCGACTGATTTGTTTTATGGAAAAACTATACATAGAATGGAAATATTTTAATTTCTTAAACATATTCTATATTAAATATTAGTACATAGTCATTTTGCCATTAGTTATAATGTAAATATTTTAATAAATCTTTCTAAATCGAAATGATCATGAGTAAGTTTTCAATAAGAAAATCTTTTACCTACATACGTATATGTATGTAAGTTTACATATGTATATGCATACATCCATATGTATATATATAGTCGTATATTAACAAATAATTTTTTTGTAGAGTTTACTATTTGGGTGTTGTCAGACATGTATCCCCTTGCTGTCGTAAGTAAATTGATATCCGATCTGACAGTCAATAATTCAAATGATTTTTTTTATGAAATCTGTCCAAAAAAGAGAAAAAGTCAAAAGCAAACAATCATTATAGACTAAAAGAGAAAAGAAGAAAGGAGGAATGAATAATTGTATGGAATATTAATAATATTCAACATTTTCATGCCAATGTCAGATACTTACATACACATACACACACACACACACACACATACATACTTGAACATAAGTAAACAGTGTGCTAAATGAAGAAGAGTTGAACGTTTTATACTAACAGACTGCTTACTTTTTTTTACTTTTATTTTTTTGAGGTTATGTGAAAGGTCAAGTTCGTGATCGCATTCAAACATTTGGCAACGATTCAGTATTCTTACTTTTTAAAGGCCATGGAGAGGCTTTTCATTCAAAACAAAATGACTACGAAAGTTAGTACGACATTTTCGTCATCAAAATTTTAATCATCAAAGACTACAAAAAAAAATAAAAGATGAACGTGCCACCGCCACACCACGAATCTTTTTTATTAGTACTGATACAACTGTAACTGCCACTGCATCTCTCTTGTACCAGGGTGTCTGCAGAAAAATTAAAGAGTTTGTAATGTAGGAGCAAGCGTTCACTCGTTCTACTGCTGCAACAATATGTATTCATTGATGTTGCCAACATTGTCATAGACAAGTTTGTTTATGTGCCTTTGCTTGTTCGTTTGTTTGTTTGTTTGTTTGCTTGTGTGTTTGTCTTGCCGCACAATTGAGCAGCACAAGTTGATGGTATTGGATTGGAGACAATTCGTCTCATTGAATCGTGCAACTAAAACTCGAAACACCATCACACACTTCTTAACGTCTACATACATATAATCGTAGTATTTTAGTTACTAACAAAGTTCTTCACCAGCCCTCTAGCTTGTCTTGTTACTTATTCGTTAGCATTTTTAAAATCGTGAAAGTTGACAAAATTGTCAAGCAGTGACATGTTAAAGTATTTCCCCTTCTTTGTAAATCATAAACATTAGTTCGATTAAATTTTTTCCATTGTGTTTTTATTTTTTAATTTTTTTCTTCGCTAAACTTTAAACAGACAACTATCGCAGTTCCTCAGTATAATAGAGCATCACTTTCCTAAACACAATATTTGATGAGATTGATAGACAATGAAAACAAACAAAAAAAAAAAAAAAAAAAAAAAAAAACAAATGCATCATCATGAGATCAAACAACATTTGATGACCTATTCAGAAAATTCCGATTGCTCCAATTTGGGATAAGCATTTATTTCATATACAACCATAATAAATTAGAATAAAATGTACGCGAAAATTTAAATTTTCCCACAATTCAAAATGCAACAGTTACTCAAACCAATAAAAAAAAAGAACTAATTTTGTCATTCTACGAAGGAAATTTAATTTTCTACTTAAACTTGGTAACGTTGGAAAAAACCGTTCCGTGTCTATCGTATAATAAAAAAATGATTGAATTTGTTTCTATTTTTCTTTTAACAAAATAAGAAATTTTTGTTAAGCATTGCTCGTTCCGGTGTTGTGTAAAAGTAAAAAGTAAAAAAAAGAAAAATCTTCAAGTATAAACAAAATAAATTCCTTGCAATCGTAGTAACCAATTTAGCAATTATCTAGCATTTTTCAGGATGATTTTCAACGAAAAAGAAGCCGATTAGCCGTAGTGAGTTTTTTTTTAGCATTTTCTAGCATTTTTTAGTTTTTAACTGAATTTTTGTATATACAAAATATTCTAGAAAATGCTAAAAAAATACATTCTATTATTAAATTTAATTACACATTAAAAAAGGGTAAAAGAAATATTGAAAGTAAAAGTAGTTTTTTTTAAGACAGAGAGAAAAGTGGAAATAATTTAAAAGCATAGAAATGAGTAAAACGTGTTCGTAAACTTCGAAAAGTATGGCTTAAAAACCTGAAGTTAAGGGAATAGATATAAGAAACAGCCGTATAACTAAAAGCCTTTTTAAATAATATTTAAATAATATTGTTTCCTAATCTAATACCCTGGAGTAGAGATGGCTAATGCCTTGTTTTTTTCAATTTTTTTCACTTCTTGCTGAAGTGTTCGTTTCGGAAATCTTAATTGGAGAGTTTTGCATTGAGCAAAATTGGTACAAAATGATTTAAAGTGAAAATATAATAAGTTTTTATATCATCAAACTCTCACACACCAGCCAATTTTTTAATAGTGCATGGGTTACAAGTAGTAATTTTAATTGCTAAGCACAAGGATAAACATCGTTTTAACTGCTCTTAAACTGTCTAGGTGATATTCTTTGGTTATCTCTTAACGAGTACAGGCGTGTTTTATTGAGACCGCATAATAATTAGTGTGATTTTGTAATAATTGGATTTTTAATAAATGAAATTAAGAATTTGTAATAGGTACCTATTACGTATAATTTTTTTTTGCCATATTAGTTTTTGAATTTTGTAATAAGTGAAAAGTGCATAACTTATTACCTCCGGATGGAGAAGTCAGGGTCGGTGCCCACTTTTAGTGGCACCTCTTTGACAATAGAGCCTACATTTGAAGGCCCTAGTGCCGGAGATGGGACTTTCGCAAACAACCAAATTTGGTTTGCAGAAGCCTTAATCCAGCTTAAGGAGGACTCTTAGCGATAAGGCCCTTTATTAAGGAGATGGGAGCGGCAGTTAAAAACAGCCAAATGTCAGCAGGTCCATACAGGACTCTCTTCCAAAATTGGAGGACAATGTTAACAAATTGCAATGGCTCACAATGAGCTATTCGAAGGCTCAAAGACCGGATTACGTAGCTGCTCTTTTTAATCTCAGCAAGGAAGAGGGGAAGAGGAGGGCATGTAGTTCACCATTTGGAGAGGCGCAGAAGAACGCAAAACAGCGAGATCGGGCGGGGTCGCCCCCAAATCGAAGGCTTATAACGTATTAAATGCCTTTAATACACACATATTTTATATTTTCCAGACAGTGCTTTGACACATGCCAACTAAATAGTCATTGCCAATTACGTAGTGAAAACTACCTTTAGCCAAAAGGGAAAGAGTTGCTGCAAGCTGTAGGTGTGGTGGTACTATGCCCAGTAAATTGTAACTCCTTAAATATACAGTTAAATGCATCGTTTGTCACTCTAAAATGCTACTTAAAACTGCAGAAGTACAATATATAAATATGTCCATATTAATAAAATGCGATTGATACTATCCTTAGTTTCTTACGATTTATCTGCTAAGAATAGTGGGTTAGTCTTAATCTCATCTTGTGAGTCCGACGATAATATTGATTCTATAAAAAATAATTCTTCAGCAATCTTTTGTCACTTAAATTTTTTATTACTTCACTTTATTAATGTTTTTGCCTCTGTCATAATATTTTCTTATTTAATTCCTTTTTTCCCATTTAAATTCTTGTTGATTTAATAAACATATCGTCAATGGAAATAAAGAACGCTGTAACTGACAAAAAATCGAAAATACGGTTTTTGCATCATTTTAATCAGAAAAAAAATATGCGTCGATTGGTCTCGATCCCAGATTTCTACGATGAAAATAAATTCACTTACTCCGTCTGCGAAATAAAAAAATACCAGTGTATTTGTTCTACTTTCATACAGGTATTTTGCTCTGGTGAACATTTAAGGTTTTGTCAGTTACAGCGTTCTTTAATTCCATCGACGATATGGATGTTTAATTCTCTGCCAAAGAAGAAAAAAATCTAGTACAATTTTACAATTTACGATCAATCGAATGCAACGATTAGGTCTTATCGAAATTATATTCGATACATTCACTCGTTCGATCACGTAAGCGTACGTATTTTGCACCAGAAACAACATTTTTTGTCATAAAATATATGTATATCCAGAAAATAATGATTACTCGTTTTTCGTCAAATATTTGCCTCATGTGACCACCACTTAAAATAAACGACAATTGTTGAAACAACTAAAAATTTATAATGAAAATTTACCAACTCGTTAGCATTAGGACTAAAAACTGGCAATAGACTGATAATATGTAAACTTTCGATATCGCTTATTTGATAACTGGCCAGAGAATTCAAAAAATTAAAGAACTGGTAGGTTTGGGTAAGAAGTTCTACCTAAAGGAATGAAAAAATTAGCCACTACGTACAACGAGCTGCTAAATTTTTTTATAAATAAGGCTGTAAGAAATTTATTATATTGAATAATATTTGCATTAGTTGATTTGTTTTTTCTTCGTACTACATATATATTTGTTTATTTATTGTTTAATTATATCAAATTTATTTAAATGATCCCATGAATTTTAAATTTATCTATTTTGGTGATCATGCATATTCCTACCTACCATCCATCTCCACATACTGCGAAACTACTAATAATAAAATGTGTGTTACTTTAGTTTTGGTATTGTAAGTAAATATTTTTAATGCATATTTTTGACTTTAATTCAAATATTTTATGCACATATTTTAGATTTTTTTATCAAATGAAAACCAGAACCCTGTTAACGAATAAGTACTCTGTCAATATGATTTCTGTCAGAATAATCTTTAAAATACAAGATGAGTAGATTATTTTTTCAAAGACATATACCTACACAGACTCATATTATCAAATAATTTTTTTGCTGCTGTTAAATTTTGTATTTTTAGTTCGTGCCAATTCAGGCTCACATTATGTGGTCCACCTGGTTACAAGCGTTAGGTTTTGCACACGCTGCTGTCGTATTTAGGCAAACAATGCAAATTGTCTTAAAATGAGATTTAGCAGTGAATTTTTTGTATAAATTTGTTTTTAAATATTTTTAATATTAAGAAGCGATTTCACAATTTTATTGCCATATTATTTAAAATGTTGTTGTTCGTATTGTTTTTTTTTTATTTTTATATTTACTTTGTATATGTATATGTTTGCGAATATTCTACCCAAATTGGCGACATATAAAGACAAATGTATTTTTTGCAACGATGTGGTCGCGATGGTGGTTCACTAATTGTATATTCCAAATTACAAGTTTATCGTGCAAAGATTGTGTTGAATTTTGTGTAACAACACACGATGTTTAACGTTCAGTTTTAAAAGTTTCAGATTTGTAATACTTGTGAACTACAAAAACTTTTACAAATTCGATATACAAAAAAACTTAGAAGTCTGTTCGTATAAATAAAATATGTACATATTTATGTATTAAGAAATTAAATTTTACTTTTGTACTTTAAATATTATTTACAATATATTCTGACAATAAGTTTTTTAATTGTTTTTGAAGAATAATAACTGTTCATACTGATATTCAAGACAAACGGTTCTATAAGAAAGGCTACATTAAGCTTTACACCAATAGAAAGTGTTTCATTCTGTGCCCTTAGTTCTTCCGTGACAATTTATCAGCTGTTTTAAGTAAATTTAAAAACGCAAAATTTATTGCGTAGTTAAAATATAGTTCTACCTCAGAATTTAACCGTTGAAATTTATAATATCCTAGTTTAAATCCAATACCCACTCCAAGTTTGACTTACATTGTTTAAAAGGCTTGCAAGGGCATTTGCAACGAAAAGTGATTACCGCTATCAATTGAACCAGCTATTTTACGATTAGAAAAAAAAAGAAAGCATTCTATGTAAACAATAACGGAAATTAAAACTACGGCTTGAATATTTTTAGTCGTGGTATAAGCACCCAGCAGAAATTGGAAGCAATAATGGAAGCATTATATTGTTTATGCATACTCTAAAGCTTCCAATCTGCATTTGTATTGCATTTTAGCGGCTCATTTCATATAAAAATCATGCATTATTGATGCATGATAGTTCACAATTTCTCCCTTACAAAATAGCTTATTGGTAAGCACTAATTTCTGCTGGGCATGACTCAGAACACTTTCAAACTTTTCTATTTCTTTCCAGATTTCTACTTCTGTTATGGCTGGTTTAGCCATATCATTAAGAAAAGGTTTTGATTGATCAAACAAATGTTCCACCACTATGTAGATTGATCTTAAATTAACTGATATTTCCGCATCTAAGCCGAGCGTTTTAAATTAACCACAAGCCTATTATTCAACTAGAATAATAACCGAATATAAAGCTTTTCAATGCTTGCTAAAAATGATTTAAATTATTATACACTTTTATTTATTAATTAATTCAAGTAGCCAATTGAATGAAAATAAAATGAATAAGTAGTTCATTAATACTAATCTGCAAAATATTACATACGTCGCCATATTTTGGGGGGGTCGTGGCATAGTGGTAGAGCGCTTGCACAGAAACTCACACGACCAAGGTTCAATCCCAGCGAAGGACAAAATTATAAAAATAAAAATTTGCGGTTTTCTAAAATTACAATTTAAATTAAAAATTAAATTTAAATAAAATAAGAGATTCCCCCCCCCCCTCCCTCCAGCAAGACCATCTGCAAGAAACCGCCCCCTGACATTTCGAATCTATTCCATCAGAAACCAATGATCAGGAGTACAGCGCCACCTTCTGGGAAGATAACAGCTAATCTACTGAAGACACTCACCATTCACATTTAAACATCCACCGACAGATGAGGCAATTGCTGTTTGATCATTTGAGAGTGTAGGTATAACACTGGCTCTTGAGTGGGCAAATTGACAGCAACTTGTTTCATCAACAAATAAAGGCGCAAAATATACAAACATCTATTAAAAAAAACCTTCTATCAACAATCTTTACATTCCAATACAATGCACTGCATGAGTAGGGGTTTACCCCTGAGTATTGGTCTTAAAATAAAAAAAAAAACTTTAAAAAATTTTGATTTTGTGAAATGCTATTGTTTTAATTTTTTATGAACGCATAGCACCGGAAAATATTGAAATCGAAGTCGCAAATTTTTATTAGTACTCTGGTAAAAACAGATTAGAATCCAAAACTACATATTGAATAAATATATTAAAAATAATTATCGTATTTGATGCAAAAGCAACAATACATTATTTGAAAGAATTTATATATAAAAAAATATTTTTAAGTCAAATCCTTCTTACAATAGGAATTAAATACTTTTTACACGTTTTTCTTTTGCACAATTTTGAATTAATGTGGTTGATAAGAAAAATATATACTTGCCCTTAAACGTTTATTTTTCTTTTATGTTGACAAGTTATGACATATGTGCATGAGCATCCAACAATTTCCACAACTTGTCTAATAGCCTACTTAAGGATCTTAGAAGAAAAACTTAACGAACGAAAGCAAAGCGAAAGAAACGCAATTATTTATGTATTTCTTAATCAAATCTAATAAAGATTTGAAAGCGAACGAAAGCATTTTTTCGACATTGGTAAATAATAAGTATACTATATTTATGTAATTATTAATATTAAACTTTATTTTCGTTTTGTTTTTATTATACAATATTTATAGGCTATGATGGTTTTTTATGATTTCTTTGCATTGCGTTCCCCAGAATGTATTTATATGGTTGGATATACTATTGTTTGTAAAAAAATAAAATATCGCATAAAAATATTTTTAAGTGCTCATTACTAGGGCAACCAAAAATATGCATTAGCATTTTTTTTTTCTCTATGTTACTGACAAAACAAGCAAAATATTAATTCATTTTAAGGAAATCTACGACGTTTAACCTCTATTTGTTATGGCATATTTTTGCATATTTCGACATAAATACATACTTTTGCATTTTTCAATTTTTTTCAGAATTGTATGGTATATTTTACAAATTTTTACATATTTTAGACAAATTTGCGTGTATAACAAATTCAATTTTTTCAATATATTTATTACTAACTAGAAAAAAGCAAAACACAAATCAAATACAAAGCATAAAAATTTAACATTTAGGGGAATTAGTGTTTAAAAAAATGCCTAATAATGAATTCTAAATTAAAAGATACGTGTTTTTCAGCATTGTACCTATTGGGGAAAAATTGCAATAATTGCGTGGTATAAAAAATTAAATTAAAAGTTAGTTTTTAAGTTAATTAAATTTTCGTAAGAATATGCAGAAAATCAAGCAATCTGTGTCAAACAGACTAAATAATATTTTATCAAATACCAAGATTTTAAAAATAATAGGAATATTCTGTTTTGTAAAGTTTGTAATAAGCCAGTGTCAGCAAAGAAAATCTTTACCATAAAACAACACCTCGGCAATCAAAACATATTGAGCTCAACTCAGGAAATTATGCTAGGAGACATTTACTTTCAAATTTGCACCGTAGATGTCGAAAGAAATTTCTTGATGTACAAGAGCATTTTACGACAAAGCTTCATGTTTCAAAATTTGAGCGATATGATTGTTATTTATTGCAACAATAATTTACATTAATTTTTTCCCTTTTTTATTTTGTATTTTTGTCACTTTGAATTTTTTGAAACTTTTTTATTTTTTTGTTAATTTTTGAAATAAAATAAATATATCGCTCATTCTGGCATAACTAAAAAAAAAAAGCAATTCTGAGATAATGCATTTAAACATTTTAATTTAGCCAAACTGATGGGAAAAGTACAAGACACTTTTGCTCGCCACTCAGTGAAAAAAAGTTATAAAAATACAATTTTTAGATATGTTTTAAATTACAGTTCGTTTCATAATGTGTTTTTTGAGTTATGACCCATATGTAAATATAAAGGAATTTTATTTTATCTGGTTGATATCTAATTGTTACTTTTCATGTTTTCAAATTTTTGAAAAAAATATACGTAATTTTACATCAACATATGTACTTATGTATTATGAGTTTTATAGAGCATATTTTTAACGCTTAAAAGTGTTTTTTCAATGCATATTTTAAGCGCTTAAAACCAATTCTATAGAGCATATTTTTGGTTGCCCCATGTTCTGTGTGCCAATTTTTGTTTATGAGTACCGGGACCTACAGTTTAACGTTGGCTCCTAACGACAGACTTGAGAAGCTTGTTCATGGCAATTAGCTACTCTTAGAGCTTTAGCCAGAAGACTGCTAAGAGGTAGTTGACGAAAGAAATATTTTATCATATATTTTTTTCAAGATGTCAGAGCTGGGTTTTGAGCCAAGAGCTCTTGTCTAATAAGCGAACATACTAACTACTACACTACCGCCACTACCCAGACAGAGTAATTTTTAAATTTATATTTGAAAAAAACTAATTTACATCAATTCATGCTCTACAAGTTTAGTAAAATAGAACACATTTTATTAACGATTGAAAATATCGACAAGAGATTTTGAACTAAAATTTAGTTTGAATTGAAAAAATAAAGCAACCATTAGTATTTATGCATTAACTGCATAAATACATATATACTATTTAAGTATTAGGGTTTAGAAAAGAAACACTTATTATTTACTTGCTGTTGATATAGTTAATCAGGTGATAATCTTAATTTGTTATTCTATTGAAATAGTTTGATCAAGGAAATGCGTTAAGACGTTAATCTTACAAATAAATTACGGTAAAAACGATGTAAAAATACAAAAAAAAACCGCTTAAGAATTTTTAAGCGAGTGTTTATGGACAGTGTAAGTAGTGGCAGTACATAACTTGCATACGAGTTGCTTAAAGTCAGAAACATACATATTTACTGTTTGTATGCACATATGGTGTGTGTATGTATGTATATAGCACATTTGGACATCAAGCAATTATACCGACGACTTATGCTGTTGGAATACTTAGAGTGTATTATTGCTTTCAGCTGTTGGTGCGGTCTAGATGTTACCAAAATACCATACGAGCGCCTTAATTATCTTTAAGAACAATGGATTACAGTGATTGTTTATTTACTAAACAATATCAAAATCAGATACAGATGCAGATGCAGATACAAATTCAGTAAATGAACACCAATTACATTGGCAGCTTCTATGTCTAAGTATTTAACTAACAACAGCAAAAAAAAAAAAAAAATCCTATCCCCTATCACTATCCCCATATAATTTAGTCTCAAAAAGGAAATAAACTACCATGTTTGTTTGATTGTTATTGGCTGGAAGTGGTTACATACATAGATTTAAATTTGGTCTTTGACTATTGTGTTGCTTAGTCACATTAAGTGATTTCCTTTTTGTGCCAGGAGCAGCAGTGTAGTAAAAGTATGGTTATGTTGCTCTGATTTTGTGAACTCGCAAATGTTTAAAAACACGTACACAAATTCCTTACATACATACATACATACACCTATACATACATATTTATGTACATCTAGGTATCTGAATAAACATATTTGACGGTGTACATACATCTGTGCATACATATGTACGTGCATGCCATGCTATGCATGTAATTCAGCACCTACACTTTGTTGTCTTGTTGTGGGAGCTGGATTGCAAAAAAACGAACAAAAAAAAAAAACAATGAACAGACAAATAAAATTGGGAATACATTCGCCAGAAGAATTAGTTTGCAATCCATTCAGTATTCTTTCTTTTTATTATAATCTGCAACCACTACTAGGTTGTAGGTAACACAGATGAAATCCAAAGTTTTAAAGTACCTCCAGTCAAATTGGTTTCTGTTGACAGAGTTAACTTAAATATGTTTGTATGGAACGTCTCTCGTTGGCCTTAGGCATTTGGGCAATGTAAAAACTATTAGTGTGTTTTGCTGTTAAATGTTCCCAGTTTGTATACATAAACGTACGTGTTGCATATGTATGTTGCAGGATGACTGGCTGACTAGATGGCTGTGGGTTGATTATTGGTGCAGTATCAGCATAGAATTAAAGGCAATGAGTTTTTTATTTTTATTTTTTTGGCATTTATTTCGAGGTTACTAATTGCGGTTAACAATACAAATTTAACAATATAATCATAGAACTCCAAATAAAAACAATCCACTTTTGACCATATGATGTTCCTTTAAATTTAAGCACACACTGTTATGTTTGTGTGCATCGATGTGAGCTTTTTTTAGTCAACATTGTATGTTTTTCATCAGGACATGTGTGGGTGGAATGAAACAAATATGTCCAGAAGAGTATAACAAGAGCACAAGAAAAAAAAATCAAAACATTTTGTTTTTGTTTTTATTTTTTGTTTGTTTTAAATACGCCATAAAAGCACTTAATTTTTTAAATAGAAATTATAACATAATATTGTATTACTCGTATTCACTAATACGAAATTCATTAAACCATTCACACCATAAAAATTATTCTTTAAATTGCGAAAAGATTGTCACATTCTATGAATTTATTTTAAAATAAATCATTTTGGAAAAAAAGGAAAATAAAAAATAAATAAAAATTAAATTATAACTTTATTTTTTGAATTCCTAAATGGAATCAATAATCCAATAACACGGTGCTACAAATGAGCAATTTTTTTTATACTTGGAAACTAAAAAAATAAAGAAAATGTAGTATCTTGCGCAATACATAAGTATTTGTAAAAGCAACATTTTTAACTTTTGAAAAACCATAATAACTTTTTTATTTTTTGGAAGCTTGTTTAACTCAGAACTAAATTAGCTTTAATGAAATATACACATAATGGTATGTTTCTAAACAATCTAATTTAAAAAAATGGCGCCAAAGTTAAAAAATTTAGAAAAAATTAAATAAAAATCAGATATAATTAAAAATAACACTACAAAAATTTAACATATATATCAAGATGTGTACATATTTAAAAAGGCACATATTTCTTCTTTCTGAAACCGTTTAATTAAAAATCGGATTAAAATCAACTAAGTTACGTGTTCATAAGTACTCGAAACTACCCGAAAATAGTTTTTTTCGGAATAACTCTGAATTTGAGGGTGTTTCCGAACTTTTAAAAATTAATTTATGATCTACTCCATAAGGCCTTCAACTTACACTATTTCACTTTCCAAGTATATTTTTACTGTAGCACCGTGTTATTATTGGATATTTATTATGCAAAACTATTTATAATTGTTATATGGATTGAACCACCTCAACTCAACTTAAAATATGCCATTTTTGAAATGACTGTTTCCGAATTTGCTAATTTTTGGTATGAATTAAGTATATCATAACACTAAGACAAATATAAAATTAAAGGGCACTGACACTTCTAGATCCGGAAATATGAGGTCTTGAAAATCGGAAAAAAGTATAAAAATGCACAAAGTTACACTTACTTAATTGTAATTTTCTAGAAAAGTCGCATTTGAAAGAGTATTAAATTACCTTTGATTTAATATGCAACATGATTTTTTGTTTTGAATAAGTCAAAGGTCAATTTTCTTTAGCTATAAGTGAGAAGCCTATATCTCCAAAAGCGACCTTTTTAAAAATTTGAAAAAAAATTATGACAAAGATAATTTCGTTCTCTACAGTTGTGAAAAATTTCAGAGTGGAGGTCTTTTTGGATCAAGAAATAAATATCAAATCGCAAAAGAATGAAATTAAAACTATTGCGATAGGGGTGGGATAGTATACGATTTTTCGATTTCGATTAGCTAGTACCGCTTATTTTGTGAGTTTTAATACAAAAATATACTTGAGTCAAAAAAAAGGGATGTGGGATGAAGGCAAATGGCTCTTCATCGGGGTCAAAGGTTGCGGTGAAGGAATAAAAATCCACAAAAGCTACACAACTGCCCTGAAGTAGCCCTTAGAGGGGTAAAATGTAAGACCGACCCTCACTTATACTTTACCCCCTATTTCCGAACATACCTAACACTTATCTCCACTCCCTATGGGAGTGGTTCTTAGTTATTTCTGTTGTAATAATAATTAGAACATAATTTAATATTGTGTTGTATTTTAGTAAATAAGAAATAATACGATTATTTACATACGACAAAAAGCTCAATAGTGAGGATTCCTATTTACTTGCAAATCACTCCTGAGCCAACAAAAGAGTACTCCTAAAAATTGTTGGAATTTTTGAGAATAAATTGTGCAAGAAACGTACTTGTTTTACCTAAAAAAAATATGTTTTACATATAAAGGAAATATTTGTGAAATATTTTTTTCTTTTCAAATCTACATTTCTTTTATCATACTCATATATACAAAAATGTACATTAATATTTTCTACCTTCGTCCCTTTGTGCATTTTCCCATCAGTCCATGTAAACAAAATTACCAATCGAAGGGAAAACTTTTGTGAATAATATTGTTAGTTGGGGCTTTAGAAATGCCTGCCAACATATTGTTAAAAAAAAGTTTCAACTTTTCATAATAGCGGCCAAAAATAATGATATTCTTGGTGAATAAATACTTTTCATTCTTATAAATATTTGTATGTATTTAAAACAGTCGTACTTCTATAACTCGATCTATATATATATTGTCATTACCATTAAGAATAGAATGGTTGGAGCGTGGTATAGTGGTTAAAGTGCTCGCGCAAAAACTCAAACGGCCAAGGTTCAAATTCCAGCAAAGGTGAAAAAATTAAAAAGTTAGCCTGCGGTTTTTTAAAAAATTATGATTTAAAAACAAAGAGGTTTCCCCTTCCCCCTCCAAATAGACCTTCTACAAAGAAACCGCTCCCCGACATTCCACTCTATTCCACCTTAACCAATGTCAACAAAAAAAAAAAAAAAGGAATGATCAGAAGAAAGCACCACCTATTGGGAATTAGCAGATAACAGCTTAACCTACTTAGCGAATGCACTCACCATGCAACGATGAGGCAATTGCTGTTGACCATTCAAGGGTGAAGGTATAACACTGGCCTTTGACTGATCGATAAACAACAATTTGTCCCATTGATATAAGGCGCTTAACATTACTTCTTCACATCTATGTATCCATGTATATCTATACATATATACAATATTTCAACACAATGCACAGCATTTAATAGAGGTTCACTCCTAAGTATTGGTCTCAAAAAAAAAAAAAAAAAAAAAAATATAAAAAAAACAAAGCTCTCCAGAATTTGAATTATAAGTCCTACAACTCAAAGTATTTTACTTGTTTGTATGGTTAGCTTCTTGATTTTGCTTGTTCAACTAGCTGGTATACTTCCCTTTTTTCTGTTTCTGGGGAAATATCTAATAAATAGTACAGCATTTTGTTTGCAGTCATGGATAAATATTATACAAAAAAAAAAAAAAATAACAAATAAATACTTTAATTATACCCAAAACTTAAGGTAACGCTTATTAAAGTATAATAAATAAATAATGAAAGAAATGTTTCGTATAATTACATCCATCCATTTATCATCCATATATTAACATACATTTTGAAATATATGGTCTTCAATTAAATGAAAAAGGAGTTTTTTTTTTCTAATATAAAATTTAATGAGTGCCACAGATAAATAAATAAAAATAAATAATTTTATTGTCAACTGTATGGGTCACAATATAAATATCGATACATATGTATGTATGTACGTACATACTCGTACATATGGGGAACATGTCTGAGAACATATCCAGCTACTTGCCTAATAAATACTATTTGTTGATTTCTTTAAAATTCATTCTTGTTGATCTGTAGCACAATCTGTTTTTATATTATAAAATAACGTATAAAAAATCAATATAAAAATCAATATACATATATCAAGCGATTGATCTTGTCGTCCATTTATTGATTAAGGTCTCAGGTGTAATCGATAAGAATTTTAGTGTTTTTGTTTGTCAAAGATTTTTCATTTTTGCTTTTTGTATGTTTTTTGTGCCTCTATTGGTTTCAATGTGTTCTGCTCGTTTACAGTTTTTGTTTATCTCGTTAGCAAGCCAAACAATAAGCAAGTACTTGACCCCACCGCTACCAACGGATTCATTATTCAAAAAGTTCCATAAAACAACACATTTTCCATACAGAGACATGCATACACACACACACATATGTAGGTATGTAACTTTTTAGACTATTTGTTGTCTGTTTTTCCTCATGGCAGTTATATCGTTGTTTTGTATTTGCATTTTCATTTCCATCCTTTCTAAAACTACAAGTATTTGCGGCTTATAATATTAGATCTTGTTAGAGTTATAAAGTTGCTGTGGATTTGTGTTGGCAGTGTTACACTTTTTCTATCTGTCGATAAACAGTGGAGTAGTAGTCAAATACTGCTGATTGAAATCATGACAAAAAGAAATTTAATAGAGTTTTGAAGGCTTCTTTAAAAAATAAAATGTGAACAAATATCATCATATCGAGCTAACTAATCAAATAACAATTAATATAATTTTATTTTGTTTATATATATCAATTTAGGATACAAATAGAGTTGTTATTTTTTAATAAATATTAGTATTTAGTTAATATACACATACATATACAGCGCCGAGCAAAATTTCGTACATACTACACGGTTTTATTAAATATAAAAAAATAAATTAATAAGACTACACCGGCAAATAAAACTAATTTTTATTATTTTCATTATTAACAAAAGTAATCATTTCGAAAGGAAGTGTCTAAAAATATAAAAATTCCCTGCATGCTTAATAAAGCACATTTTGCAGGCTTTACTACAACGTTTAATATTTATTCCTTCAAAATCCTGTATTAGTAATAGCACTATTCGCACACATCTAGGACTTAAGAAAACACCACAAGAAAATGTCTGAGGGTTCACATCACCTCTACATAAGGTGACCACTCCATCAGGTCGCTCGTAAAAAATATCCAATGTGGCATAAGTTGTCTGGCACGTACCTCCATTCTGTCTAAACTACATTTCGTTTGTATCAAGATCATTCAATTCAGGCAATCACAAATCACGATCATTATTTTCTCGTGATCTCGTTTTGTTTTAGTTTTATATTTTAATAATTCAAATAACAAATTAATTTCACTTTTAAGCGTGTAAAATGCATATTTATATTGTAAAATTGTATACTTTTGTATTGAAATTCAACAATTGCTAAAGTGAACAATTTCGCTAATATGAACTCCCTTGGTTTTAATTAGTTCACGTTACCGCGAGTGTACTGTATGTATACAGTAATAACTTGATAAACGTTATTTTACCAATTTTATGAATCAAAAATAGCATATAAACGATTTGATGATTTTTGTTTTAATTTTGCCGATTTTGATTTCTTTTGATGATTTTTAACACTTTATTTAATTGAACTCTTTAACTTATTGTGAAAATTTGCAACTATGTATTGCTTTTATTTTAAGACTCAGGGGAACAAACCCCTACTCATGCACTGTTTAGTGTGTTGAAATAGATAGATAGATTTTTTTATTCCATTATGCCAACGAAACAATTTGCTGTCAGTTGATCACTCAGAGGCCAGAATTATACCTTGAAATGATCAACAAAAATTACCCCATCTGTTCATTCTAATTGTGTATTGGAAATTAAAGTTAAGTACCTAAAGAGTGAAAAAGATAGTTATATAGTATCTATAATTCTTTATCGGAAATAATTTTTAAGTATTGTATCCATTTTTTATTTTTTGACGATTTCAAAGAAGTATTTTCGTCGAAATTTGACGATTTCATTGTCAATTTAGCTGCCAATCATGCCACTAACCCAAAATGCACATCAAACAATGATATTTTGAGACGCATGGATGCTGTTAGATCTGATTTGGTCACGTACCCATGCATCCAGAATTGAGCCCCATTACTAAAATATTTTTTTTACGTTGCTCGAATAGAAGCTCGTTTTTGTTTTAACAATATTTTAATAATTACTTCAAGGCGATTTAGCAAAGCAGACTATATAAATAACTACTAATTTGGCATATGCAGAGAATTTTTTTTTTTCAGAGGGAGTTATGGCTGTCTTTTAATTGGAGTCAATTATTGACCTTACGTAAGCTTAGGATTTCGGCTGTGATAGGCATTTTCAGACCACACTGTTTGGTGGTTAGGAAATTGTGACTACGAAACACTTGCTTCTGGATTGTCCGACACTCTATGGTCTTAGGTGGACGATAAGGAAAAGCGCTATGATCCTTCGATTGGCGGCCGATTATAAACTATCTTGGCCTAGTCCAAAGTTGAATTAGCCTGAATAAATGTTACTTCTGTAAACTTTTATAATGCTTTTTATCTTAAAGCCTAAAGGAAACAATATCTTCGCAAACATTTTCAAACTATTTTTAAATATTTGCCCCACTGTAGGACAGAAGAAAAAAGCTTACAGAAGCTAACTAAATTTATTTAATTCTTCTTACTTAAATTTATTTAATTCTTTAATTTTTTTTTCATATACATTAATGTGTATATGTATATTCTGAAGCACTCACACATGCATACATTGATAAAACTAAATGTACATAATGTTCAATTACCGAAGTTTTAAATCCATATGTTACTGAGCGACTTAACATTAATGCTAACATATGACATTGTACATGACATTATCCAATCTAGTTGATCTTGTAAAATTAAAGAGATGCATAAATTTCGAAACCATTGGCATATAGATACAGTCAATCTCTTGATAATAGTACGGATACGTTTTAATAAAAAAATAAAATCACATGTTGTATGCAACTGTTGCTAGGTATTGTATGTATGTATTTAATAAAACAAAATTAAAAAAAATTATAAACTAAGTAATATTATATAACATAAATATTCTCTGGGATATAAGAAAAAAATATTTTTTAATTGTTAAATTATTTTCCTTACAAATTTTAATTAAATTATTATTAATTAGTGCATATGTATGTATGTTAGAATATTTTACAATTTATTGTAATAACAATCTACAAAAAAACATAATATATACATATATGCATATTGCTGTTATATAGAAAAATGTTTGTAAATAAGGAAGATATGAAAATATCGAAACCCTTTTGCACTTCATTTTTAAGATATTCTGCAATGAAAAGCCTTCTATGGTGGAGCAGAGATCCATTAATGAATTATTATTAGAGAAATATATGCATCTTGTGATACTTACTTAGTATTTCGTTTTGTACAAATGTCATTAATGGCGTTTTTTTTCTCTATCCTAAAATATCAGTACTTCTAAAACTTTCTTATTCTTCTAACTCTAAATAATAACTAAATTAACTCTAATCTTGAATTTTATTGTTTCTAGGTGTTTGGGTTCAGTTTTGGGTTTTGGTGTGTTCTGACATATATAGTAAAATTTTATGGCCAACATTTTTGTAGAACATCCTCCCCCCGTTCTCCCCGTTCCGCCCCTTTTACGTGGTGCTTTTTACGATTTGATGGGATAAAGCCGTAAAACGCAGTTATGCGGGGGAGTTAGAGGGTTAATGTGTTTTACCAAAATATTTGGCGTTATATTTTCTACAAAGTTGCTGAACATACAAAACACCTTAGATGTAAGAAAAACAAAGTTTTATACACCGCATGCTGCAGGAGTTGGCCAGAGATGGAAAATTTTAACCGCCTCTTAAATAAAATTCCGATCTGATCTGTCAAAACGCCGAGACAGGTATATATTTTTGTAGTCTCCTCTAACAGAATCAAAATTACAAGTATGTGTGTATAAAATCAAGAATGGAACTTCTAATTTTTAACGGAGGGAATCTTATTAATCTGAATCTACTTTTACGATATAAGAATATGACAGCCAATTTAGAGAAGAACCTCATTGCAGTCTATGTACACAATTACATTGATCGACTCTGCACCACATTCCAAACTTAAGATTCTAAGGGAATAATTCCTCGCCCATTGTTGAAGGACATTAAAGTTCAGCAATGGTAACTAAAAAATTCATTAGCAAATTTTGAATTTCCTTTAAATTATTCTCAATATTTAAATATTTGATATTTTTAAATACTCGTACATCCATAAGTATGTATATGCATGCAAACTGTTTTACTTGTACCATGTATTTATGTAGTTTAGTTTTATATTTCTGCATTAATTGATATGTTTCCCATTAATTAAAAAGTGCAGTAGCTTTAGATACTGTTAACACTGGAATCAATTAAATTACACTCACAGTTACACCAATTTCAATGGCTATAAGCATTTCCGGTTTTTTGACACAAGATACGAACAGATACGATTAAATCGTTCAAATATCTAATTTGCGATGACAGCAATATCTTAAAGTCAACGCCAGCATCAGTGCGGTTTTCTTTGAAAATGTAAAATAAATGTATGTACATATGTATGTAAGTATATATGTAGAATACGTATACAATATTATACATACAGGTATTAAATAGACGTAAAGTTGTGTAGTAGAGTTTACTGCTATAATGTTGGTTGACAATTGTTAAAATAAAAAGAAAATGGTTTATAGAAAAACATTTTAATTTAAATGATTTATACTTGAAGGTAAACATTTCAAGGTCAGTGTGATGGATTAATGCTTAAATTAAAATTAAATTTTATTTAATTTTTAAATACCCAATTTTAGTTCATAAAATCTATATACAGTCGAATTCGATTATAAGCAAATGTAACAAAACAGCATTTGTATTTCTTTTAAGCGGAGTTACCCTTTAAAAGGACTTCAGATAAATGCAAAATTATTTTGCTTAAGCGATGTTTTAAAATATTATTGAATTAAAAATAAAACAAATCGATGTTTTTTTTAGATAAATTCAAATTCTGACAAATACAAAGTTAACAAACAAATTATATAAAATTAGAACAATAAATGCATAATATTGTATTTTAAAAATGTAAAAGTGCACAAAATAGAAAAGAACTGAGCTGGTGCTAATTTTTTTTGTTGTCGATAAATTTCTAATATTTACTCGAATTTGCAATTAAGTGGAATTTTTTTATACAATTTTACGCTTTTTAACGTAAAATCTGTTTTTTAAGCACTTTTTCTTTTGAACGAAGTTAAATAAATTTAAATTTAAT
This sequence comes from Metopia argyrocephala, assembly GCA_963576795.1. Classification (NCBI taxonomy): domain Eukaryota; kingdom Metazoa; phylum Arthropoda; class Insecta; order Diptera; family Sarcophagidae; genus Metopia; species Metopia argyrocephala. The sequence goes on along the minus strand of OY756208.1, from coordinate 184,232,967 downwards.
AGAAAATAAAAGTAAACACATTTGTTTTACAATGATATTTTTTTATTGAAACGGTGTGCTTATATCCGAATTCGACTGTACTTGCATACATACATACATACATAGTTTTCCATTTCCACTCTGTTTCAGCGTTACGGCCTAGCTTCTCGCTGCACTCATGTTGTGCGTGTTAATTTTTATCCATGAGTACCGGGACCTACAGTTTAAGGTCGATTCCGAACTACAGATTTAAGAAGCTTTTTCATGGCAATTACTCCCAGAACTTTTGCCAGAAGACTGCTGAGAGGTAGTCGTGGAAAGAAATAATTTGTTCATATTTTTTTTTTCGAAAATGTCAGGGCTGGCCTTCTACATTTCACAAAATACTATATAATTGATAAGTTTGGTTTACTTAGTATTGATTAATAGCTTTACAAAAATGTGCATTTAATAAATATTTTGAACATCTCAAACGACCGATGTTCAATCCCAGAAGAACAAAGAAAATTATAAAATGAAATTTTGCGGTTTTTCAAAATTATAATTTAAAAATAAGAGGTTCCCCCCCCCCCCCAAGATGTCCATCGGCAAGAAAAACTCCTCCCTGATATATCCAGTCCAGTCCACCAGAATCGAGTGATCAGGAGTACAGCGCTACCTTCTGGGAAGATGTCAGCTAACCTAATTAGTGAAGACGGTCACCACTCACTATCAACATCCACAGCCAAAAGGGTAATTGCTGTTGATCATTCAAGGGTGAAGGTTTAACACTGGCCTTTGAGTGATCAACTGATAGCAACTTGTCCTATTGATATATGGCGATCAATAAAAAAAGGGGTCTATCTATCTACCTTCTATCTTCAATATTCCAATACAATGCACTGCATGAGTAGGAGCTTACTCCTGAGTATTGGTCTTTAAAAAAAGCCAATACTCAGGGGTTTGCAACCCTACTAATGTGTGCATTGTATTGGAGTGTTTGAAGATATAATTCCATTATAGGCGCCTTATGTCAATGGATCAAGTTGTAGGCCAGTGTTATATTTTCACCTTTACAATGTTCATCTGTTGATGTTAAATCTTTTTGTCTGTTATGAAGTGGTGAGGATCTTTGCTAAGTTGAATGGTAGGTTTTAATCCTTACTTAGTTCTGTCTATTGCTACATCCCAGTAGGTGGAGCTTTCTCCTTGATAGTTCGTTTGATAATGCAAACGTGAATATGGTGGAATGTCAGGGGCGGCTTTCTTTCTTTTCTTGGACTTCTTAGAGATGTGGGGGGAAGGGGGACCTCTTAAATATAAATATTTTTTTTTAATTAAAACTTCGAATGCCGCACAAATTTTTGTTCTTAATTTTCTCCAGTACTGGGACTCGAATCTGGGCTGCTTGGTAATTTAAATTGTGTTTAAGAATAAAAATTTAATTTAAATTGAAAAATTACTTTCTGTATTACTATTAAAATTCGATAGTTATTTGTAAAATAAAACTGATTTTTCAAGTTAATTAATTACACATTATTTTACAATTAACTTTTAGTTTTTTAAATTTTAAATATTAAAAATATAGTATTCCCAAAAGCCTTAAAATATGCCTATAAATCCGTCACACACCCTTTTCGCAACATGCATTTGATTCTATTTATGTGTATAATTACTTCCCAAAAAAATTTCTATTTAAAACTGCTCAGGAAAAAGTGTTTTTAAATAAACTTCAAAGGAAATTTCAATTTTAACTGAAATTATGTAAAAAAGTTTTCTATTAATTTAGAAAATCATACAAACGATTTGAAAACTTTAATCATTTATTAAAGTTTGATGGAAGTTTTTTTCTACTTCTTCTTCATGAAATATAACTATGTTGCAATAAAGGAGCGATATAGTACTTTAACTGTTAGAGTGATGAAAAAGAAGCAGCAAATACAAACGTCAGTTGTGAATAGTTTGGAGTGGCTGTAAAGGTATTCAGTCAATGAAATTAATATGTGGGTGTCAACCATTAAAGCTTTTTTGAGTTACACAGAAATAATTGTGGGTAAGATTTAAACTCAGTTAAATTGATTTCACTTGAATATGTTACATTAATGCCTACATTTAAACTTTCAGTCAGTCACTCATTTATTTTCCAGTCAAATATAGTAAGTACATAGACAGAAATTCATTTTATCATTTAAGATAATTGGGTGTGGTAGGAATACAAACAAATCATGATGCATCTTTTTAATTTGTTTCGTTTGTACTGTTAGGGTGTGAACTAAATGAAAATACAATAATAACAGAAGTTATATTCATTAATATTTAATATTTAAAAAAAACCAATAATTATTTATTACAATAAGAATACATAATTAGTTGATTACAATATTTTAACACAACTCTGCAGTAATTCATATTGCGGTAGACTCTCAAATAAACCCTTTATAAACCTGTAATATATCTAATGCATATGACAGTTAATAATAGTCGTATAAAATAAAATTTCAAATAGAGTCGTACATGTATTTATTGTGTTTTTTAATTGTTTGTTCCTATCATGTATAAACATTGATATATACGGATATCTTTAGGTCAATTTATTATTATTTTTCTGTTGGTCTTATTGCTGGTAATTGAAAGTTTAATGAAAACAACATCTAAATTTTAAATTGACTTTATAGTCTTTTTGTTTTTTGTTTTTTGTTTTATTCTTAATATTCACTTGTATGTACTCGGACATTAACAGCACAGATGTGTGTAAACAAAGAAAAAAAAAACAAAAGAAAAAGAGATCATATGCACAATGGTGCTAGATTCCAGCAGCTCTGATCCAAACATAACCAATAGCAAATATAAATCATCTATTAAGCACTACTACTAGTCAGTATTGGTCATAAAATAATTTAAATGCCATTTTAATGAAGCTCATAAATTAGCGAATGTGTCAAATATACAAGTACCAGCACAAAATCAGTGCAATAAATGGCAACACTGTTGCGAGCAACATAACTGTGATGTCCGCGATCTTCCAGTCGTCAGTCAATAAGTCTGATTGTCTGCCTTTTATCGACACATACACACTGGTGTGCAAAACACATAAGCATCAGAAGCCACTGTTTATTGTTTTTCAATAACATACTCGTTTGCCCACTACACTTGTGCATTCGGGCAGGCTGCTAGATGGTAGGTAAGCAGATACTTATTTAACAAACTAACCAGACAGCCAACCAGCCACCAAGTCAATGATTTTGATGTTGACAGCTCTGTTGTCACACAAACAGTTGAGAAGCATTTTAAATATATTATGTCTGTTAAGCGGTTGCACATACAACAACGCCAACTGTAAAAATTTGAAGAACAGAGAAGAGAAAAAAAAACCGTTCAAGCTGCACAGCATGACTTTCACAAATAACCTTCACGATTAAACACTTCCAATACCTTTGTAAAATACTTTACGGATGAAAAAAGCAAAATTATAAAAAAAAACAAAAAATCTAACAAAATCCCCATAATAAAAGAAATAAAAGAAATAAAAAAGAATTAAATCCATTGCAAACAAATTAAAAAATATATGTATGTACTTGCATATGTGTACATACATATATATATATGTCAACATACATATGTACACACATACTTATGTATACAAAACTCCAACAACAAAACTACTAAAGCAACGAAATTTGAAGAACAATCATTAAATAGAAGAAAATAAACTGCATTAAACGAAGGAAAATGCAATCAAATTCAAAGCAAAAAAAAAGTAAAAAAAAACCAAAAGATATTTTCCCACACTTATGCACATCGTATAACAACCACCAGCCTACATACTATGTACACAGTGTATATGATTACCCAGTAGACAAAAAAACTAAACATTTCGAATGAGATGCATTCATTATATAAGCATGTCACGTGTGTTTTCTTTAAACTTCGTAAGACATTCAGGTTAATTTTAAAATATTCTGGAACAAAAAGTGAGTTTTCTCGAAGAATTACTACTTTAGATTTTAAATATTTTCTGACTTTTATTTTAAACCCATTACAAACGGCTTTACTTTGACCCAGTAATATAAGCTATGGTAACAATTTCTAATTTTTTCTAGCGAAACAAAATTAAGCTTTTGTCAGAGTAAACGTGTTTATTAAAGTATGAATTTAAAGTAATAATAAAAGGCTTTGACTTCTCTACAAGAAATCAATAGCACTATAAGTAGAATAAAACACCATAAAATATTGACTAGCCATAAAATCCATGAAATTATTCTATAATGTTAAGCTATAAGACATACAAAACCCATATATGAATTGAGGAAAATAAAACAAACAAAAGATAGAAGTTCTTCCAAATTCATATCAGTTTTATTGATTAACAAGTAATTCTAAGAACTGAATTTAATATTCTAAACCACCTCTTTCTCAAGATTCAGTACAGGTATTTAGATCATACCCGTCCTATAAGAACCATTGGTTATTGATAAAAATTAAACTTCTTGGGGTAGATTTCAGGTCTTTCTTTGCTATGCAAGATAATTAATAAATGTTTAGGTGCGTGAAGAAGAATTAATTACGACCATTAAACATTTTTGACTAAGACATTAATAAAGTTATAAAATTTATTTGGAGGGTATCGCTTGAAGGAACAGATGACCACAAAGCACATTTTGTGCAACTATTTGGCACTGACTAAAATCACATTGCAAGCTCTAAACCCGAATCAATTAAATCCGGTGAATATTAAACCTCCTTTTGTCGGAGATTTACTTCTTTTCGAGAGCGCAGAAATTGCTGTTACAGCATGATTTTCGACCTGCTTATTTTTACATATATATGTGGGGAACACTTGAGCTGGATATTGGAAATTCCCATGTGTTTAACAGAGATGATTGTACATATAAGACTGGTCATAAAAATCATTAATCGTGACAGGAATAGGATGGCGGTGTCAGTCTTTTGACAAACTACTGCATCTCAGCTGAAAATAATGCTTAGCAATACATTTTTTTTATAAGGGAGAAATTGTGAACAATAATCTACTCATGCGCATCAATAATTTTTATATGAAATGCAATGCAAATATTATAAATAATCAAAAATAATACCTTACCGTGTAGCATTTTTGGAAGCTTTAAGGAATGAAAAACAATATAATGACTCCATTGTTTCTTACAATTTTATTTATTGCTTCCAAATTTTAAAAAAATTTCTTTTTGGGATAGAGACAATAATAATCACTTTATTATTTCGTCTGCGATCTTCTTCAAATAGCTTTCTTAAAAGGTTTATATTCATCTTACGATTGTTGCAATACAGACCTTAGTTATGTATTATGTTTTTCATTTCGGCCATTAGGAAAGGAACTTAGAAATTTGAGGAAGATATGGTGGAATCTTGGTCTTATACATTTCAGGATGAAGTGTAAGAGGAGACTTTTCAGTAAAACAAAGAGGAATCTGGAGTGTATATGATAAGATAAATATCTTTAAATCTGTAGCAATTTTAAGTGAGTAATAAGCGGAGTAAAGAAGTTTTACGTTCACATTAAGAATTAGTAGACGACAGCTTTACTGAAGGGTGTAATAAAAATTTGGAATTGGTATAAAGTTTTTTTTTTCATTTTTCACTTTACACTCAAAAAATTTTTTAACTAAATTTTAGGAAATTTTCCTAAAAGTAAGTAAATTAAGGTTGTCGTATGGCGCCAAAGCCGTTTTGTACCTTTTTTAAAAAAAATATTTCCTTCATTGTAGGAAATAAAATTTACTAAATGTATGGAAATATTACTTCATTTGAGTAAAAGATTATTTAATTTTTCTAAAATTCATCCCAAAAGAGAGAAAAAATTTACTAAAATCTAGTTTGCAATTTAGTTATATATTTCTTTACTTTTATAAAAAATTTCCTACACAAAAATTAAAATTTAACTAAAATTTAGGACATTTTCTTTTTTAAGAATAAAAATTTACTTCAGTTTTATAAATTTATTATAAAAAATAAGAAAAAAATACCTTATCACTAGAAATTGCTTTCCAAAAATAAGCAAAAATTTGCTTAGTTTTCAAATAATTTTGAACTAAAAACTAAAAAATTTTCCTTAATTTGAACAAATAAATAAGACAATATTTTTATAAAAAATTTCTTTATTTAAATAAAAACTTAACTGATATCTGTACAAATTTATAAAAGAGTGATACAAATCAGAAAGTGATGGGTCAATTACACAACAAGCAAACAACAGTTTGGTTTTTCGAAAAACGATCATTCACTAAAACCTTAATTTAATTTAATTCGCGACTATTTGTTGCATGTAATGAAAACGATTTTGATGAATCTTCTGTTGATGATTTTTCCTTTCTTCCTTTATTTTCTCAATAAAAATGAATTTTCTTGATTCAGTTTTAAAACGGAATGTATGAGTTCCAAAACAATGCGATCTCTTACATCTGTCAAAACAAGAAGAATTTAAATATATATGGAGTAGATAATAGAATTAAATAATATAATATAAAGTAATGAATACTGAAAAAATAATATGAACAATAAAATTTTACAAGGATTATTTTTAGATTAGCTAAATTTTGGTAATATGTATAATCCCACTTTATCTTTAGCCTCACGTTCAATGATTTTTAACATCTTTTGGAAAAAGTCTCCGGTTTATTTTTAAGCAGATGTTCTTTTTTTGGAAACATTCTGCAAAAAATCCTCGGGTATCTATATATGTACTATGTATGCATATATGATTATCTACTTAAAATATCGATTAATGTACTAACTAAAGTTTGTCCAAATGATTGTTTATAAATTTGTCAGTCATTAAAAATCTGAAGCAAATTATAGTTAGATGATCCTTTCTTATTCTAAAAGTGTTTTCTCACTTTTTTAAAACCTCTGACATTGGAGAAGAGCAAAAATCTTTAATACTAATTTTTAATTTTCTGTTTTTATCAACTAATTTATAAAATTGCTATTTAAACAAACCAAATAAATTAAAAAAATGTACTACAGAAAATTCTGAAGCGCAATAATTTGTGAAAAATTCAAATCCTTAAATAAAGATAAAATTGATTCTCCTAGAAAGAATTACTTGGAAGAGACACCCTTGGTGACGCACAGCTACTATGGCTAAGGAACACTAGAGGTCATTTAGGCTTCCATTTTACCTTTTTTAAGGAAGTTACTGCAAAAATGCATAATATAGAAATATATATAATAATATATCTGTTTAGTAGTACTTAGTAAACATAACATTACCGTTTACTTATTGCTTAGGAATTGCAAATAATCAAAACCAACGTAATTAGTTTTATTACTTATTTTAACCAAACTCTAACAGCCGTAAAAGCAATTAACTTAAAATATGATAAAATAATTTTCAATAAATATTTAAAAGTATAATATTTTACATTAAGCGTTTTTGACAATAAACAAATATTGCACAAAAGCTCAAATTTAAAATTTATTTGGTTAGTTTTTAGAAATTTTAACACCTTAGTTCAAAAAAAAAATACCTTCTATCTCTAACTCACTTCTTTATTAAGTCCTTCTTTTCTAAGATTAAAAATAAAGTTATTGTACTTGCTGTATAGGCTTCTTTCCTTCTTCTTTATAAAGTACAAATTCTGAACATTATTATTATTTAACATTAAAAATAGTCGGACCCTTTAGATAAAAGACTTACTTTATTTTCTGTTGTAAACTTTGCATAATTAATTTAGAAATATATTCAAAATACCTTGGAGTGGGCTTAATATTATCTTCAATAAGATAAGTTGAAACGCAACTTTCAATTTTTCGACGAATAAATATAAAAACAGATTTTCCAAATCGGTTAATAGATCTTTAAATTTATCCTCTGGTTCCATAACTATATGCACATACATATGTTAATTGATCTAAAAATCATATACAAATTTTGTAAGAACCACGAAACAATACCTTTATTCGATTTGCATTTAAAAAATTTAAACGAATAATAAAATATGTATGTACATTTGTATATACATACAAATAATTAAGATAAAATTTAAAAGCTTACCAATCGCTACGCAATATATTAATAATAGCTCTCCTTATAGTTATTACACATATTTGACCACTATATATACATATAACTTTTTATATTTATTTCACGAATTCTTTTTTTTTTCAATTATTTTTGGTTGAAAAAAAAATAAAGCACTGAAAACAAAGCGAACGTTGTTAAAAAAGAAAATTTTTTTTTTTTGAAAAAAAAGTATATATTTTTAAAATAAACTAAATTTAAGGAAAATTTTCATAAAAATTCAAAAATTATTACAAAATATTTGTTCAGTTAATTTTTCTTCCAAAATAAGTAATCTTGATAGAAATTTATGTTAAATATATATTCGAATAAGAGAAAATTTTTTACCTGTTTTTAACAAGCCAAATTTTGGGAGGTATTTTTAAGGAAATTATTAACTGAAACCACTTTTGTAAACTAAAAAACAATTTACTTATTTTTATCAAAAAATTTTCATAAAGTAAAATTGTGTTTCCCAAATTATAGTTAATTTTTATTCAAATATAAGCATTTTTTTCTTAGGAATTGAAAATGATTTCAAGTAAATTAATTTACAGTTTTCTAGTTTATAAACTATTTTCTTTTTACTCAAAACTAATAAATTTAGAACCTTTCTTAAAAAATTACTTAGTTTGAGGAAAAGTTTACTTACAACAATACAATTTTTGTACTAAAAACAAGTATTTTTTTTTCCTCGGAATAAGTTAATAATATTTTTTTGAGTGTACGGTATACAGGAAATACACTATCCCCCGTATGCATAAAAAATAAAATACATACATATATGATAGTCAAAGTTAACAAATTTCTATGCAAATAAGTCTTGTCAAATAAATCCCTTATAAAACTATAATATTTTTTATGAATAGGGCAGTATATTCCAAAAAATGAATAGCGAAAGCTAAAGATGGCTTTATGGGAAAGTTTTTACATTTTTCAGCAATCATCAGTCCATATTTCATCAACGATTGAAACACTTGAGATAACCGATGTTTAGTAATGCTAAACCATATACTGAAGAATGGCAAACGAAACAAAAACGTTCTTAGAGGCAAACAAGGTTATCACAATGGGAAAACTAATCTATTTTAAATAGATTTAATTAACAACCTTTAGCACATAAACACAAAATGATATTGAAAAACCTTGTTAATGTTTATTGGGATATATCAAACTAAGACAATATAAAAATCACAACACTAATTCGAGTTTGTATTGACAAGTATTTTATGTTGCTCCTGAGTTAGTTTTTTGTAATCACTATTGTTATACTTGCCACATAGTTGTATAGAAAAGCATTATCGCACGCAATTAAGTCAAAAATATTTATCAAAATTTCTAATCAAAACAAACAATTGTTTATATGGATGACATTATGTCATATGAAATTACTCTCAATGGTCTTTTAAATTGGAAATAAATATTTGTGAAGCGGAATGGAGTACAAACAATCGTACAGACATATATACTTATTCATATGTGTAAGTACATTAACTGATTGTGAAACCGTTTAGATACATTTTTTTAAATATTATCTAATTTAAAACAAACAAAAATATATATATATATATATAGCAAATTATTTGGAAAAAAAGCTTAATCAATGAAGTTAACACGCCCTTACTTCCTTGTACCTAAATTTCGGAAAAAAACTAACAAAAATATACATAGCAGTAGACATGACATGCATGAACTTTAAAATTATCTATCTTTTGAATTATTTGCCAAATTATTAACGTAATTTAACACTAAAAAAAACATTGGCATGCTTCTAATGATGTCGTCATTTGACCCACTAAATTCAAAATAATTATAATAGCGCAACATTGATTGTTTGAATTTAAAAATTAATTATTCAGCTTTAAAATATCATAAAAATAAAATTAATTTACTTTCTATATTTAGTAGATAAAAACCTAAATTTATACATTAAAAAATAATAATAATAATAATAATTGCCTTAAAAATTAATATATCAATTATACAAGTTAAATTTTAAATTTATATCCTTATGGTGTGGTACAGTGTACAAACAGGTACTCAAACGATCGGGGTTCAGTCCCAGCAAAGGACAAAAATTTTAAAATAAAATTAGCGGTTTTTCTAAAATTATAATTAAAAAATAAGAGGATTTAATATGCAACACGATTTTTTTTTTAAGTCAAAGGTCAATTTTCTTTACCTATAAGTCGGAAGCCTATATCTCCGAAAGCAACCTTTTTAAAAATTTGAAAAATTTATGCCAAAGATAGTTTCGTTCTCTACAGTTGTGAAAAATTTAAGAGTGGAGGTCTTTTTGTATTAAGACATAAAAATTAAATCGCAAAAGCATGAGATTAAAACTATTCTGATAGGGGTGGGATAGTATACGATTTTTCGATTTCGATTAGCTAGAACCGCTTATTTTGTAAGTTTCAACAAAAAAATTCATGAATGAAAAAGAAGGGATGGGGGCAAATGATTCTTCATCGGGTTCAAAGGTTGGATTAAAGGAATAAAAATCTAGAAAAAGCTCCACAACTACCCTGAAGTAGCCCCTAGAGGGGTAAAATGTAAGACTGACACTCACTAATACTTTACCCCCAACTTTTTTTCCGAACATACCTAACCCCTGAGTACTAATGCTGTATGTATGTATGTATGTAATTATTTATCATACACACATAAATGCGATAATTCTAGACCAATTTATAAAATTATTTACGCTTTCAGTGGCTAAAGCATTAGAAGTAACTCGTGTGAATTTAATAGTATCTGTATCGTCGCTGTCTGAGTTTTTCCCTACGCTACTTTGTTAATGTCTCGATATCTATTCAAACAAACCCTCATTTCATTCTTCGATTTCATCTAAATTAATTAATTAAATTAATTTTTTTCAAATAAAACCTATAACGTCAATTTTTCAGTGTTAAAAACAAGTAAAAAATTAAAATGCTTTTAAATTAGAACCGCGGTTCTGTAATGTATTAAAATCGTTGATTCTAAATTTTAAAGGATTCGAAGTTCAGCGAGTATATGAGCGTCTACTGTATTTAAGTTTATACATATGTCCATATGTATAAGTATTTCGCTTAATTCTGTCACATTTGATTAACTGTGAGCACAGTGATTATAAAATGGAGGTGCTGAAGCAGCAATAGGAATAATTAATTAAATTTATTTATTTTAGGCATAACAAACGAAACTGTCAATCAGTAAAAAAGCATTATTGTTTCATTTTTTGCTTTTCTTCTATTTCTTTTTTTTTTAAGTTTGTAAGTACATACGAGTATATGTATGCATATGTAACAACATGTTAAATATAACATTTATGTTGAGACATTTTTAACTTAATACAAGCAAAAGAGATCAACAACAACAATAAAACTTATAAAAATGTTTCTTTCGCACTAACATTATTTTTTGTATACGTACATACATACATACTGTGTGCTTCAATAAATGCTCGTAGTTGATCGTGGGAAAACACAGCCATCCACAGGCGACATCCAATTTCGCAATCACCGAATTTACTGCGGTTCTTTGCATGATCTATAAACGAGAAAGTAAACGTTCACATTCAATAAAATATGTTTTATAGTTATAATTGACAAGAGCACCATTCAAAGTTGTGACCATTTTTACAAATACAAAGTCCATATTTCATGAATCTACGAGTAGTACAAAAACTTTTGTAAACACAGACACATACAACAGACACTAACACGCTTCCTCATAAAACAAATGCTCAAAATGTATAGATGGTCGGTTAGTAATAAAGTTTTAAGTGTATTACGACGACTTCTTTACATTTTTGTACATCCAATTATTTTTATCAAAAGAACAATTTCTGATGTACTCGTACATTCAAACTATACATTTATTTTTAAGAATTTGACAGCGTGAAACAATTGGAAAGCTAAAAAATAAAATTAAAAAAAATGTTTACCTTGAAAATTTTCACACCTTGACGAAAAAGGATGGCTTCAAAAACAAACAAAAAAAAAACAAAAAACGAAAAAAGTGAAATATCTTGACTATTGCCATATGCGAAAATTTACGATTTATTTTATAGAACTAAAAGAAAACAAAGTTAACATTTTGTAACAAGTAAGTTTGTTTATGAAAGTATGTGAGTCCTTAATAGCATATTGAAATAAAAAAAATCGTACAACCATAGGCCCAACCATTTTATTGGCATCTGTTGTTTAACAAGAAAATGTGTTACAACAAATCTAAACTATTTCCCATATTCCTTAAAGACAACGTTGTTACACTTTAAAACGTACAAATGATTAAAGTTTCAAGATTTGAGAAAATTTTTGTTTAGAAAGGAAATACAGACTGTATAAGTACATATGTAATTAAATTTTAATAGATAATTTTAACAATTTTTACAAATCTTCTAATAAAGAAAAAACGTCTAGATATTAATTGGCGTATTCATAACATACATATATACATACATATATTATAGGTTTACAAGACAATACATACATATAGTAGTACCCCACAAAAAAAAGTTGAAAAATGAAAAATCCAAAATAATATATAAACACATTATTGGCCAATACAACCCTGTTTCAGGGATACGGCCTAGCTTCTCGCTGCATCCATGTTGTGTCAATTTTTACGACTACAGGAACCTAAATTTTAACGTCGACTCTGGACGACAGACAACTTGTGCATGACAATCAGTTACTCTTAAAGCTTTTACCAGAATACTGCTGGGAGATAGACAACGAATGAACAATTTTTTCATATTACTTTTATTCAAAATGTCAAAGCAGGGATTTAAACGCAATAGTAACCCAAGCCTCTACCCATTCGAGTGCTGTGACTAATGTACTTATACATAAACACACAGTTTTAAACGAAGTAAATTTTTACCATTCGATTTTCGTTTTATATACTATTTAGTTATTATTTGCGTTTTCTCTTTAAACTTCTGAAATACTACCAAAGAGGGTCAATAGATGGAACCAATAGGCATATACAGTAGAATCTCCCAAATTCGAATCCTCACAATTTGGAACAGTCCAGAAATTAGAACCTGCCCATTCAATGTATTGAATATTCTAAAGCAATGGTTGTTAACCTTTTTGTACTCGCGGCCCACCAAATATTTTCTAATTTGTTTACGACCCATTTATAATAATTATCATTATGCACTACGAGTATGTACTATTTCCTACAACTTGCCGTAAGTATTTGAAGTGTGAATAAACGATTTTGTGCTATGGCGTCATGACAATTATATTTTACAAATAATAAATCTTCTTTTTTTACTTTTCGTAATAAGTGTACACTAATAAAAGATTATCCGATATAAAACGACGTATACATACAATATATACAAATTCTTGTAAACAGTTTCTACATGCAAAATGTAAAGATAAAAGCATGCATCCAAACAAACGACAATAACAAAATCGATGCAGTTTTTAATACATACATCCTATAAAAAATTTTGCATAATTTGGCGGACCCCCGGCAAGCTTCTCACGGACATCCAGAATGCCGCGGCCCACCGGTTAAGAATCACTGCTCTAATGTAAGAACTACAGGTTCTAATTTCTGGATGTTTTGTATATTTTCACTACAAATTATTTTTTCGGGGAATCGCCGTGGTCTAGTGGTTAGTGTGTTGAATAACTAAGACGATAGCGCTGGGTTCAAATCTCAGCTCTGACATCTTGAAAAAAGAAATATGAAAAAGTTATTTCTTTCGGCAACTACTTCAGCAGTCTTCTTGCAAAAGCTCTGGGAATAATTGATTGCCATGAAAAAGCTTCTCAAGTCTGTCGTTCGGAGTCGAGTTTAAACTATAGGTCCCTGTACTCATGGATAAAAATTAACACACACAACATGAGTGCTGTGAGAAGCTAGGCCGTAATCCTGACACAGAGTTGTAATGGCCAGTTATGTATGTATGTATGTATGTATGTATGTATGTATGTATGTATGTATGTATGTATGTATGTATGTATGTATGTATGTATGTATGTATGTATGTATGTATGTATGTATGTATGTATGTATGTATGTATGTATGTATGTATGTATGTATGTATGTATGTATGTATGTATGTATGTATGTATGTATGTATGTAACACAGTTCTAAAAGCAAGGAAGTTTAAGAATCTTCCGCCTATGGAAGATGTCCGTTTAAAGGACCTGTTAGTAAAGATTTCGCAGTTAATGTTTGTTTCACCTCTTTTTTTTTGCATTACAAAGAAAAATTGTATTAAAACATTTATATGCAATACATAATGGAAAAATTCTAAAGCTTATTCTGTACTTATATTTCTGCATAATACATATTGTATGAATGCATGTATGTAAACCAAAAGACAAGTACATACTCGTATTACTTTTGCTTTCAACTAAACCCTTACAATTATAGCCCTCATTCATGTACTCATGTAAACTCTAAAATGGTCTACTTACAGTGGTACGAGTACTTGGTATCATCAAAATATAAAAAAAAACAACTTAAAAATAAATTTATTATGGCCATGAAATTACCGTTAAATGACTTTGCAGTCAAACACTCACTGCGGGCAGAGATTCAGATTCAAGTCTCACCATTTAAAATAAGATGCTGGGAAAATTATATTTTTAACAACGATAGAAACCAAAAAAAAAGAAAAATAAAAATCAAACTTAAAGCTATAAACGGAATAACATGAACAAAAAGCAATACCACGCTCACAACAGTATCAACATCTAGACAAAATAAGTTCATTGGAATCACGAATTGTTTTTGTGTTTTTGTTTTTTTTGGTCTACTAAGAAAATCATCACAGCATGAGTCACTTCTGAGGATCTGAGTTTGGAACAATTGCAGTTCACACTCAATGTTTTTAGAAAATCCTAATTACGCAAAAAAAAAAACAAAGAGTTAAATAATGAAATATGAATTTAAAGTTCTTAAAGTATTGAAAAAAGAAAATATTTATTTAAAAAATTTTTATTAATAGTGTAATTTACTTAATTACATACATACATACACTCAAGTTATGTGTGTTAAGTTTTATCCATAAGTACCGGGACCTACAGTTTAAACTCGACTCCGAACGACAGATTTGAGAAGCTTTTTCATGGCAATCAGTTACTCCCAAAGCTTTTGCCAGAAGACTGCTGCGAGGTAGTCGCCGAAAGGAATTTATTTTTTCATATTTCTTTTTTTTTTCAAGATGCCAGAGCTGTGATTTGAACCCGGCACTATAGTCTTAGTAAGCCAACACACTAACCACTAGACCACGGCGACTACATTTATTAATTAAGGGATGTAAAATTCGCTATCCTGATTTCTAGAAAAGCTCAAATAGTTTTTAAATATACATTTAGCATAATTCATAATCAGTCCACTTACCAATTGATTTGCTGTTTCCACACTAAGCAGGCTTCTAAAGCTTCAGTTGCAAATCGCTTAAATCTTGTCACTGTATCAATAGCTAAATGAGTTCATTTTTATCTAATTTTAAATACAGAAATGTCACTATTAGCCTTCTAAATCCAATTGATATTCAAAATAATTAGTTACCCAGGTAACATCACACGAAGAAATGTGTACTTTTAGAAATTATGTATAAAACATCAAGGTGCACAGAAAAAATTATTGCAGGAATATTTTCAAACAAACGCTTGTTCAATTTTTATTTCGTTTTCAAATAAAGTTTTGTTTGATTCTATTAATAATTTTGTTTGAATGTATTTTAAAAGTATCAATGTTGATAAAACATGATATAAAGAAAACAAAAAAACAGAAATGTATTGCTTTGTAAATACTTTTGTTTGGTTTTTATATATTAGATGGGATATGATTCGCATTTAGTTTATAACTATTTTAACATAAGTATTTATAGTTTTGAATAACACCTTTGGGAAAAAGTCTCTTGACGAGTCTCTTAAACAGAGACGAAATGGCCATAGAGACATGTTTATCCCCAAAAGAATACATTTCATATTACATTAAAATAAATAATACAATAATAATATTAATAATACTATTAATAATAATAAAATATAAAAATAAATTATCATAAAAAATTTAAATTTGTAAAAAAATTATTTGAATTTTCTGTCAAATTTCTGAACATTATTTTGTTGTCTCGAATAATTATTTGTTCAATTTTGCATTCATTTTTAAACATTTTATTTTTTTAATTGGCAACTTTTTTCTCTAAAAACAAATTTTTTTTCAAAAAATATATTAATTGGTTTGACAAAATTTTTGTTTGCTTAGAACCGTAATATTCAATAAAACTTTTATCTACTTCTATTAACTTTTTTGTTTGATTCGTTTTTGTGACTCCAATAAAAATGTTTATTGAATATCGCAAAATTTTTATTGAAAATATCGCAATTTTTTTTCAAACAAAAAATTACAAATTTGTTGTTCGAATTCACAAATTTCTTTGTAGGACCGAAATTAAACAAAAAATTTATTAACTCAGTGAATTTCGTGTCTGAATCAAAAAAATAATTTTTTCTGTGTGGGTATCAGATTCAGCAAAACTACTAGTTTGCATTCAATATCACTAACGTTACAAACAAAATTCCGTTATAAGTTAACAATAAAGTGTGTGGTATTCTTTTATTTTTTTGAACACTTTATTTGTTCTTTATTTGTTGGAGGCAAAATGAATACAAAAGTGCTTACAATGACCTGTAATCAGAATATATTTATTTCTTGGTCATGTAAACACTTGTCGTATTGTTTTATAAAAAAATATATGTATGTATGGATGCATGTACATTTATATATGGGTAATTCCAGAAAAAGTTAACAAGAAAAATAATACTTTAATGTCTACACTTTTCATTTTAAATTTTTCTCAATTTTTCATTTCTAATCTATTTTGTAATCTATACAAAGAAAAAACATTGTTTTTAAGTGATTTAAGAATATTGCAGATAATATTTTCTTCTCCTATAATTTATAAATTTTGTAAACACAATTTGCTTTTGAATTAACTGAATATAAGGAGGACGAAATTTAAACACGAAAATTTTTGAGTTTGTTAACAAAGAATGTTAATCTGAAAAAAGTAAGTAAAATGAATAAATAAAACAAACAAAATTCACAAAAAATCAATTTGAACTTAGAATTATTATATCAGCGATTAAAAAATAGGTCTGAAAGCGAGAATATGAACGAAAAATCAACAAAAATAAATCCAGTGTGTAACACGAGCACATTATCGATGTTCTATGCTTAATAAAGCATTTTTGTGTCAAAATGTATTTTTTCAAAGTAGGTACTCGCGGACGTTATATTCATATCTACTGTATAGAGACGGTAAACAAAATTTTTACAGTTGTCTCCTGTGAACAAACTTCGATTGAAGCTCAATATTTTTTTTTTTTTTTTGTATATAATTACTTGATCCCATCGCTTTCTTTAGTCTGTTTCTGCATTCTAAAATGAATTAATTTTTTCTCATTTTTACATATTCGACTTTTTTACACTTTTACGGCCGTATGCATAATGAAAAGTTAGCAACTGGTTAGCATATGGGACAAAAGACTGGTAAGTTTATTACCCGCAATAGACTGATATTATAAAACTTTCCATACCTTTTATTTTATAACTAGTCAGAGAATCAAAACAATTTAATATCTTGTACATTAGATGCGGAAGGCTTGGATTCGAGCCCAAAGAAGGGTGATCAATTTTTTTTTAAATTAATTTTTGTTCCGTCAGAGCAAGAATTTTCACGTACAGGAATGACAAACTTAGCCACTGTGTACAACGACCTGGTAAGTTTTTATTATAAATAAGGCTGTTAGTTTTAAGAAATCAAACTTTTAAGCACACAATAGATTCTAAAATGTAACGTATACGTAATTTTTTACATTGTTTTTGTTGGAATTACGGCATTAGAAAAAAGCAACCACGAAACTCAGATATTGACATCAGTGCTAAACTATTATACTTGTATGCTTTCATGTATTTTCCTTCAATTGTCTTTCTTCATTATAAAGCCTTCAATGTGATTTGAGAAAATTCTAATATTATAAAATTTTTTTAAGTGCGGCTGAAAAGTTAACAATAATTTAAAAGTTTAGGAGTTTCGAAAATTTCGCTGAAAAATGTTTATTTCTCTAAATGCACAAAAAAAAAATAATTTTTTGTCGCATCCGTTTCTCTCTGTTATTTGCAGATATATTTTTACTATTTTGTTGACTCCTCATAATAGTATATTAAATGTAGGGATTTTCTTCGTTTTAATCCGCTGGATATATAACGAGTCTTCATTTCTTTCTTGTTTTTGGCTCAACTAGAAGTGTGCGAATGTAGCGGAATTGCCCATATGGTAAAATTAAATAATGGACACACCCATTATTGTTTGTTATGTTTTGATTTTATTAAACCAAAAGATTTTACATTAATTTTTTTCGGACACTAAGTCCCCGACGTACAGCATTTCTGTTTGCATTACTTTTTTTGCTCTTTTTGGTATCAATCTTTTTGATAAGAGTAATACACCCAATTAAAAATAAATTATATTAATATGTATGTATGTATATAAGAATTATGCAGTCATAGTTTACAACGCAAATCGTTGCCTCAGTGTAATTTTATGTTGCTACCGAAGTGCTCTGTTATCTAATTGTGTTGCTATTAATGTTCATAATAGAGCAATACTTTTAGCACTCTGTCTCGCTATGGTCGTGCGACATAATAAAGACATTTATTTCAATTACAACAATTTGTCCACAAGTTAGACTCCACCAAATTAGAGCAAAATTTTTCATCGTCTCGTGTTTTAACTCAGCTCAGCTACCAAATCACACAATTAATTAAATTTTCTCTTGGCAATCTGCCTTATTGGTTGCTGTCACATCTACTGCCACATTACAACATTATTGTATCAATTTTCTAAGGTATCTGTATAATTTATACACAGCCACACACACGTACACACAAATACATAAATGTATATAAAGCGACATACACATGCATATAAAGTGTAATTATTCCACTATGCTGGTTGGTTGTTTAACACTACAAAATTACTCGTATAAAAGCAAACCAACTACCGAATAAGCATTGTAACTTATATTGTGTATGCCTTTATGCCTGTATGTATGTATGTATGGATGACGGTCTGCTTTTATTAATGTTGTTAACTGTGTAGAAAACAGTTCATTTTTAAACATTTGTTGGGATAAACGTTACGCCAGTTGAAACAAGATTATTAAACACTGATTTGACAATAAAAAAGTATGGGTTGGGCACCTGTTTCTGTTGTTTTATTTGTCTTATTGGAGCTCGAATACGTACATACCAGTCAGTATGTATGTACATACTTATACACTGTATAATTGTGTTGTAAGAGTAATTTAATAATTATTTTCGAATGATTGATGTACTAAGAGTTTACTGTAAAATTTTAGCCAATAAGAACAAGACATACTTGTAAACATAACAAAAACAACATTAAAAATAATTAAACGTACACATTTATTTAAAAGTCAACAGCGTTTTGTATTTAGCAAATAAAAATCATGGAGAATTTATAACAACAGTGTGTGACACAAAATGTTAAAATTCCAACACTTGAAAGAGTGATAATAAACAGAATCTGTGTTTGAAATTTGCAAAATATCTTAAGGAACTTGTGTTACTAATAAAAATTGAAAAGGGTTTTAGATTTTTGCAGTGAATAGGTAACAACAAAAGGCGACAAACCATGCCCATAAATATTAATAAAAAAGGCATAAGAAAGACACATTTATTATAAATGCTTCAAAACGCACTAAGAGTATCATGTAAAGATGTATTTTAACAGTTTCATGAAACTTAATCTGCTTTGAAAACATACATGCTTACATAATTGGCCATTACAACCCTGTGTCAGGGTTACGGCCTAGTTTCTCGCAGCCCTCATGTTATGTGTATTAATTTTTATCCATGAGTTTTCGCGACAACGAAATAGTAGAGACAAGAGGCAAATTTGTGCCTAATCGACATTGAGCCATTCCGTAAACTTACGAAAACCTTCAAAAAAGAAAACAAATTATTTTTAAGTTTTTTTACATTAATGATTAAAGTAATTTTTTTTATATAATTTTTCCTATTTTTTTTAGACCATGCAGTGCATTGTATTGAAATGTTAAATATATAGATAGATAGATGTTAAGATGTTAAGCGCCTAATGTCAATGCGACAAGTTGCTGTCAATTTGATCATTCAAAGACCAGTGTTAACCTTCATTCTTGAGTGAAAAACAGCAATTGCCCCATCTGTGGGTGGATGTTGAATGTGAGTGGTAAAACGTCTTCACTAAGTGGTCAGCTGTTACCTTCCCAGAAGTTTTCATTACATTTTACATTGACATACATATACATATATGTATGTATGTACATACATATGTATGTATATAGAATTTTTAAAATATTTTAGAAACTAATTTCATGTACCGAAATCATCCTCATTTAAATTACTTTTACCTTTAATATTTTTTGATTGCCTAAAAGTTATTCCCATGGCATTTTTTGTCATACTTTTAGTTTTGTTTGTATGGTTTTATGTTACGTTTGTGCTTATTTTCAATTTTACATTTCAAGGAAACCACATTACAAGATACAAGCAGAGATGTTGTTCTTTTTTTTTGGAGTTACAGTGGTAGTCATTCGTTTGACTGAACATACAGATACTATATAAAAAAATATATAAAAATAAAAACAGTTTTGTACTTTAAAATCATCAAGTTTAAAGTGAACAAACATAACATAGCATTCAAATAAAAGAGGATGCTTTTCAGTTTGAATTCTTCTTTTAAATTTATTCAAATTGTTTATCGTTTAACACGGTAAATAAACACTCCACGAGCATATTTAAATTATACGCTTCATGTCTCAACTGGACGTCGTCGAAAGAATTAGTTAACTTGTGTCAATGGAAACAGCTCACTGAATTGGAAAATTTCGTCCCAAACTATGAACGAATTATTGATTGCAATCATATTTTTTCGTATTATTGTTTTATGATGTATGATTTTTGAATCCCCCAAAAGTATTCATCAGGGACGGTAACAGTTATAAGAGAAACTACGAAACAGTCATATTTAACCATTAATGACAACGAATTTATATAATGGTTATAATTAACCATTAACAAGAAATATATTTTATTTTGGTCATCGTAACCAATTAAAATGAGAAATATATTTTTTTGGTTGAAAATAACCATTATATCAACTTAAAATTTGTTTTGGTCCTAAATAACCATTATACTAATAAAAAAAATTTTTTGGTTAGAAATAACCATTATATTAAAAAAGACATTTTTTTTTTGGTTAAAAATAACCAATTTTAAAAAAAAATTTTTTTTTGGTTATTACTCCACAAAATGCAACATTTTTTGTATATTTTGGATGATGCAAAGGAAGCTATCGCAAGAATGATTAAAATCAATAAAAAGATTTTACAAATTAAGGATGTAACCAAAATTTTTTTTAGGTCAAATGGTTATTTCTAACCAAAAAAAGTTTTTGATTGAAATAACCATTATTCTTAACCAAAATATTTTTTTTTTGGTTGATATAATGGTTATTTCTAACCAAAAAAGGTTTTTGATTGAAATAACCATTATTCTTAACCAAAATATTTTTTTTTTTGGTTGATATAATGGTTACTTATAACCAAAAAAATTTTTTTCTCATTGTAATTGGTTACGGTAACCAAAATAATATAAATGCACTGATAATGGTTAAAAATTACCAAATGCAGATAAAGAGCATTTTTGCGTAACCTTTTTCCTCAGAAAAAACAAATAACAATTAAGGTGTGCGTCACTATAAACTGTAACACATCAAAAGTCAAATAAAAACTGACTGGAGTAAGCTAGAGTTAAAAATAAAACAGTTTTATTTTGCATTTTTATTACAGATTTATATTCTGTATTATTTTATTTAAAAATTATTTTAATTTTATAAAATTTTTTATTTTATTCATTATGCCATCCATAAGCAATGTTATAGTGTTTTCGGTGATTTTTTTGGTACCAGCTGTCCATTTATATCGAAAACTAGTAATGGTTTTGGGAACAGATGTACTCTTCTTTAGTTCTCTTTTGACCAGAGCCCAATATCTTTCAATAGGCCGCAGCTCTGGGCAGTTTGGTGGGTTAGCCTCTTTTGGAACAAAAATAACATTATTGTTGTTATACCAGTCTATTGCGCTTTTACTGTAGTGACATGTTGCCAAATCTGGCCAGAAGAATGTTGATATGTTGTGCTGTCTTCGAAATGGAAGCAACCTCTTTTGAAGACACTCTTTGATATAAATATCTGAGTTTATTGATCCCAATGTAACAAACGATGCACTTCTGTTGCCGCAGCTACAAATAGCCTGCCAAACTAGGAACTTTTTGGGAAATTTTGATAGTTTTTTAGTTCGGAACTCTTCAGAAACATTGCCTCTACTATCCGCTACAGAAAACTCTTGGCCAGGAAGCTGCGCAAAGTCTGCAAAAACGTAAGTTTCATCATCCATTACACAACATTCGAACTTTTGAAAAAATTCTTTTTTGAGGAGTTTTGCTCTTTTTTTTGCTTCAATATTCTTCTTAGCATTTCTATCCGGAACTTTTTGGACTTTAAATGTTTTAAGGCCAGCTTTAGCTTTAACTCGGCGCACAAAACTTTCCGAATATTGCACGCGCCGGGCCACTTCGCGACCAGAAATGTTTGGAAGAGCCAGCAAAAGCTTCTCAAACTTTTTGGCTTTCGCGTCGTTCGTTACCAGTTTTGCTTTACCTGTTCCAGGCTTTCTTTCAATTTTTGGTCTTTGTTGAACTTTTTGACCACTCTGGAAACACATTGCCTGGTCACGTGGACTTCCCTAGCAACTTTTGTATAACTCTAATATGGTTTTTTTGAATTATTTGAATAATTTTTGTATGCAATTGCCTTTGATTATCCATTGTGAACTAACTAACAAGTCAAATTTGACAAACTGATACATTTTAAAATCTGACACATTTTTCAAAGATATTGTGACTAAGAAAAATAATTTTGATTAAAGGTGAAAAAAGTTATTAAGAAAAATGGGTGTTACACTTTATAGTGACGCACACCTTATTTCCGGTCCCTGGTATTCATATTATTTTAATTTCTGAGCTATCGTGTTGACTTTTAAAACGATAACATCAAGATGAAATTGGCAGCACTCCTATAAATATTTTCTTTATTATTATTGGAAGGGCGTAGTGCTTGCGGATATTTGATTTAAACTTACATATATCGTAAGCTGAAAGACCGTTCCACAAGCATACGACTAAACAACGAATTCTCTCTCTAATGCATTGTGCGATTCACTGGACAACAAGCTACAAAAGGATGTGCTCTGAGAGAGGTACAAGTAGTCCGAAAAAATACACTATTATGCGGAATAAAGTCCTTTATTTCATCAGAGCACCTCCCATGATAGTACCGATAGAACAAAGAAATGCACATCACATTGATCCGACGAACCCGATAGAACCAAAATAGACTTTGTAACACCGGCCCATACATGAGAGTTGTATGAGGGATGAAAGTCTTGTAAATTATATATAATTATTAAGTACTTTTAAAATTTACTGTTTAGAGCGGATATCGACATAAATGTGTATGGAATGTCTATATTCGTCTCGAAAACGAATAACATATGAAATAGCGCTTGTTTCCTAGTTGTTTAGTCATTCCTTTTACTTTTTGCACTTCTCCTATATATGTAAAATATGTACTTTAATTTGTTCTTAAAACGCAAAGTAATAAGAAAATTTTTGGAAAAAAAGTGCCACGAAACGAATGCTTATCACGGTATTCTCTAGTAATGCTTTTGTTTTGTGTCTTCATGCTCTTCTTTTTATTTTTAGTATTGCAGTTTCATTACCATCTTCATTGCTTGCAACTATTTTATGTTTTTTTTTTATTTTTCAAGGGCCTTAACTTATTTAGTCAAATATTTTACCAAGTTCCCACGTTATAATTTTATTTCTTTAAGGTATTCCCTACCCTCTATTGCAAAATATAGAAGAATATACTGCAACCAAATTTAATGGCTGTTAATGAAGTTGTAAAAAATTGTTCATCACTTCTAATGGGGTCACAATTCTCTATTTTTTTTTTTTGCAAAAAAGAGAAACAAAAATAAAATAAGAGGATACATGTTTTTGTGTAACCTACTACAATGACGTCACAAAAACAGGTTCTAAAGCAAAAAGTCATATTCGTGAAAAAAAAAAATATTCTGCTGAAATTGCTATTTTTTGGTCATTTTAAATCAACTCTTTTTAATGAACTAAATTGTTCGTTTAGTTCATTAGTTCATTATAGATCTCAAGGTCTTTTTAGCTCGGAGTTCTTTTTAGTTCATGTTTTTTATTAGTTCGCATTTCTTTTGGTTCATGCCTCTCTTTATGAATAATAATTAAAAAGTTAATTGAATTATTTATTTTTGTTTTATTATTTGTAAAAAAACAAAATAAACTGGTATGCTGATTGATTGATTGATTTGATTTCTAAATTCGGCCAACAAATGAGCTAAAGCTTATATTTCAGGATTTCTACAATATTTTCCGAAAGCGTTTAAAAAAATCTAAAATATTTAATTTCTTTTGCTTCAAAATTCATAATGTTTCTTAAAAATCCAGCAATTAAATCAACAACAAAAACTGCAAAACTTCAACCATCTATACACTTGTGTTTGTTGTATTTTTTATTGCTTAAAGAAATGCAAAAATTAACGGCTTTTCTACTTTGGTTGCAGTTTTTTAATCACTACCTCTCGGTATATCTGGCAGCAACTATAGGCTGTGAATAAGTAAAATTTCAAATGATCGGTTCCATGCCCATGCATAGTAAATAATTATTTAAGAGTCTCTAAATTTGGTTTTAATAACTTCATAGTTAATACAAATTATCTGTAAAAAATTGGGAGGAAATTGATAAGGTACCTCCCATACAAACTATATGTTGACTTTGTGTGTCATAGGAAAGGTATCAGGTAGAAGAAGTTTGTGAATTTGGTCTAAACAGCTACATATTCAATCCAAACCAATGATAGTGGAAACGTTATTGGATAAGGGACCATGATACCTCAAGTGCAAAGTGAGTATTGATATTTTCTGTATCTTGAGAAAGTTTGGGAATATAAGTACATAAACAAGGAGTTACAAACACCGCTGGAGATTGGCTAGTAATAATATAAAAATTAGGGGTATTTTATGTTTGCTGTGTGCCAAAAGAAGTATTCAAGTACCCTGGTTTTCGAAAGAGTGCAAGAATACTCCACTTCCTCTCACTTGTTTCATATTTACAAGATCTTTATCCGTTATAAGTTAATATACAACACTTATAACGGTACTTAAATTATGAAAAGAAAGATAATTATAAAAAAAGTTAAAATGACATGTAATCTGCTCCTTCCTTATGAGTCCAGTTTGAGAGGTCTTTTTACAGACCTTATTTAGATAAAAAGCCTTACAAGAAATTCCATAGAAGACTTTATTGCAGAGCGTGTGTCAACATGCAACGATGAGGCAATTGCTGTTGATCATTCAAGGGTGTATGTACAACACTGGCCTTTAAATGATCAACTAACAGCAATTTGTCTTATTCTTAAGACGCTTAATAATAATAATATAAGAAAACATACATTTATGTATATGTACTGTCCTTTCCAAAAATTCCAATACAATGCACTGCTCTTAGTACGGCTTTACCCCTGAGTAATGGTCTCAAGTTAAAAAAAAAAACAAATAAAAATACAAAATTTCTAAACACCCTATTATTAAAATATATATAATGCAAAGTGGAGAAACAGCCCAGTTTAATTTCTTGGTGTGGAGTAATTGCATTGCCAACACAATGTCAGGTGCACCTTATTGTGTTACTAATTAGCTAGGTGCTCATATTATAGACTTACAAATAAACTCAATGCAAGTAAATTAGAATACAAGCGTACATATAGCATTTTCAGTTTAAATTAAACCTTTTTCAAAATAAATGAAACCTTTTTCAAAATGAACGCAACCTTTTACAAATTGAACGAAACCTTTTTCAAATTAAACGAAACTCTTTTCAAAATAAATGAAACTTTGTTCAAAATAAATGAAACTTTATTCAAATTCATTTAAACATTTTTCAAATTAAATTAAACCAGTTATAGAATTTAATAGAAAACAAAAGAAAACAAAAAAATAAAACAATAATTTTTAATTATGGATAATGCCAGAATCCATAAAACCCAGGAAATTCGAAATATGGTTGATAATAGTAACTGTACGCTTAAATTTTTACCACCTTATTCTCCTATGTTGAACCCGATGAGAAAACATTTTCTATGATAAAATTTCAAGCCCGATCATTATTAAAGTGATATTACCACAGAACATAACATAGTAAGTGTATATAATTGAGGAAAGTGTCGCACAAATTAATCAAAATGATTGTGAGAACTATGTTATGGATATGATCATGTTAATTCCTAAAGCGGTCAGTGGACAAATTCTTCATTAATTTTAACAAGTATTATATTAAAAATGAATATGTTTAATATGTTTTATTTTTTTTTTTTGTTTTCTATTAAATTCTATAACTGGTTTAATTTAATTTGAAAAATGTTTAAATGAATTTGAATAAAGTTTCATTTATTTTGAATAAAGTTTCATTTATTTTGAAAAGAGTTTCGTTTAATTTGAAAAAGGTTTCGTTCAATTTGTAAAAGGTTGCGTTCATTTTGAAAAAGGTTTCATTTATTTTAAAAAAGGTTTAATTTAAACTGAAAATGCTATATCTACATACTTAGATTTACATATTTACAATATCGTTACAGCAATGTGTGTCGTTACGCCTGCCTAGTCATTTTAAAGTTCCTATAGCCTTTACCTGCAATTGAAAAGATGCTTTGATTCTATTTGGGTATATTCGGTTTTCCCTGGGAATATTTTTAAAACAATTGATTGTTCTTTATTTTTATTTAAATACAACTAAAACAAAACTAAAAGCGAGCATCAAAAAAAAAAATAAATAAATAAAATAAAATTAAAAAGACACAGTAAAATACATATAAGAAGTAAGTCAAACTGTGGGAAAACTTTCGCAAATCTTTGGTAAAGCTATATGCTTAACTTGTACGTGTTTTTTCAAGCCCATCAAATATCCACAAACCATCTAACTCTATAAAAGTAAAGATGTGTGCTCGTAGAATAAAAGCATTTTTATTTGTATGGGTAAAATAACAGTGAAGGCCAAAAGGAATATGATATTAAAATTTGTGATTATTACTTTATATACGAACGAGTATGAAAGAAAAAAAAAGAAAAAAAATTCAGTTGACTACTAAAATTGTTTCCTACATTTATTCTACAAAAATTAATAATTTTATAACATAGCGTTTGTCAAAATTTTTATTAATATACTCATAAATGAGACCGTAAATATGAAATTATGTCAGTACTTAATTTCATTCATTAAGTTATTTACTAAATTAAAATACAATATTAAATTAAGGAGAAGAGTGAAAAATACCCCAGGCCCGGTGTAGTGTGGCAAGCCAGGGTCTTTGGTAGAAATCGAACCCACAATCAACGCATTAGCAGTACAGCACACTATCCAATAGACCACTACTGGGGCACCTAAACTTCATACGTATGGTATGTTTAGAGTTTCAAACTGATTCACTACTTGTGAATTTTTCATTTACTCCTTTTACAGTTGACGAGGTAAAAACACTATTTTCATCATATTTTGTATACAATTTTCGAACTGCAGTCTCCAAACTTTATTTAATTTTAAAATATGAAAACACATTCTTGTATCGTATAACGTTCCATTTTTACTAACCCTAAACACTCAGATATCAAACTGTCTTTTCAGTGTTACTACAAAGTAGCAGTAATTTTAAAATCTTGCGTTAATTTTGTGGCGCTATTTATACATATATTACTGACTTGGATGGCCATTAACGGGTTTCGGCCTGCCTCAAAACTAGTCTCCAAAAGTCTCTGCTAAACGCGCTCCTTCTCCAGTTAGTCACAAAAATTGATGACAGGATTTCATCAACCTGGTAATTCCAACGTGAACATGGTCGTTTTCTACACCGACGTTCAGTGACCTCCGCATCGAAAACCATTTTCGCTATAGCAGATGGAAACTGATGGCTGTGCCTTAGGACCAAAGATCTTGCGAAGAATTTTTCTCTCAAACACTGGTTCACTGCATCTTTATATATACATACATACATACATACATGCATAATTGGCCATTACAACCCTGGCCTAGCTTCTCGTGGCACTCATGTTATGTATGTTAATTTTTATCCATGAGTACCGGGCCTTACAGTTTAAAGTCGACTCCAAATGACAGATTTGAGAAGCTTTTTCATGGCAATCAATTACTCCCAGAGCTTCTGACCGAAGACTGCTGAGAGATAGTCACCGAAAGGAAAAGTTTTATTTTTCAATATGTCAGAGCTGAGATTTGAACCCAGCGCTATCGTCTTAGTAAGCCAACACACTAACCACTAGACCACGGCGACCACTATATATGGAAATATTAAATTATTTATATTGATTTTAGACACCACCAATAGACCTGGTACGTAAGAAAAATTTTTAGATATTGTGTCTTTACAGCCATACATCCTCCAGTGTTTTTTAATATTAAAGACTCGAAATAATCAAAAATTAATTTGATTTAAAAAAAACTTGGAATCCGTGGTATGATTTTAAAATTAGTCAACAAAAAATTTGTTGATATAGTCACCATGGTTGTGGTCATAAATATCGTATAACTACTAATATGAATAAATGAACTAAAGGGCAATGAGAAATCTGTTCTAATTCTGTTTATCAATATAGATAACAATTATAAAAATGCAATGATAGAGAGAAAGAGCAGTACTTATGTGATATCTGCTGATTGTCATGAACGTGTACCGAAAAAAAAACTTTGATGGTATTATCATAGCTATCGTCGAAAATACATAGTATATTTAGTTCGGCTGGTGTACAAATCTTTTACCGATGTAAGTTGTTCCTTTGATTGAGAAATCGTTGAAAAAAACTTAAATTCTTTTAATGAACAAACTTTAGTTCTGTAATGTGATTCATGCAGTAACTTCCAACGATTTGTTCTCTGTTAAAACTTAAGGCGGGTTTTTTTGTTTACAATAACGATAATGTGCATCAGTAACTTCTCGTTAATGTTGGTTAATGGTTAAAAATAAAAATCAAGTGGCATGTATGCAACAAAGTCAGTTTTCCTCTACTCTAACCAAATTTATGACGATGACGCTGAAGCATATTTGAAGTTCTATGCCGTTAATGTGCCGAATTATCTCATCCTTTAACTCTTGGGTTGTTGCTGTCTTATCGACGTACACCTTTTTTTTCAAATAACCCCAAATAAAGAAGTCCAATGGTGTCAAATCACATAATCTTGGCAGCCAATTGGCAACGCCACCAAGTCCGATTACATGGCCGTTGAGTTTGTCGCGCAAAAGAGCCAGTGTTTCGTTAGCTGTGTGGCAAGTGACACCCTTCATTATAGTGTTCATCAACGACGAGCGTGAGAGGTACAATTGTTGGACACGACTACGAGTTGAGGTGGAAGGCTCTTCATCCATACTATCGCGAAAAGCAGTAATATTTTCTGTAGTACGAGCAAACACTAGTGTTTTCACATCTCCCTCAGATCCGGTTGCTTAATTTTTTGCCCGATTTTTTCTATTGTACGCTCATTTGGGCATTTTGATTTGAATGGCCATTTTCATAATAAGCCTGAATAACTTTAACGCGTTGCTCAATTGTGCATCCGTTCATGGTTGAAATCGAGTTAGTCTGTGGTTCACATTCAACATCGGCCCTTAAAATTTAATCACCCAAAACATATTAGAAGGATATCATTTTCCAAAAATAAAAAAAGTTTTTTTCTTTAGATCCTTTATTGTTTGTTAAGATTTGTTTTTCACTGTTTTTGTTATTTTAAAATATCTGTGCATGGATTCTATTCCTATTAGAGTGGCAGTGTGGGCTTATCCACATCAACCAGGTTTTTGTTAACATGTGTGTTCATGTACGTATTGTATGTGTATAAATATGTACATATATGTTCATAAATATAATAGATGTACTAACATATGTATGTATGCATGTTTTTTTTTACAATAAGTTTTTTCATTTATAAATATTTGTAACTTTACAAATGTAAAATAAAGAAGTTGAAAAGCGCAAAAAGTCAGATAAACATTTCTAACGTTTTAAAATATTTCATTAACGCATGCGACCCATATCTCACTGCACAGTGTAATATTTTTTTTTAAATAAAACAAAAGCCCGATGATAGTAAAAAAAAGTTTGGAACGCTTACTTTAATTGACTAAAAATGCGTTACTTTCATGATACGAGTATTACAATAAAATAAGGAAACCACGCAACTCCGTCGTAAGCGGTCGTACAAGAAGTTTAAAAAGACTAAGAATTACATCATAGATCATAGTCCTTCCAATGTAGAATGTTAGTATGGACTTGTGATCAACAAAACAAAATAACACAATTAACAGAATCTTACATATAAAATTATTGCAATCAGCCTTATTAAGAATATTGTGCACGATTTTGACAATTCTCTTCAGCGCAAAGTGGGCACTCTTCTAATAAAGATACTTCCAGAATGATACTTTAAGTGGATGTTAGAAAGTTAGCGCTCGTATTCGATATATAATTCTTGGTCTAATATTTACATAGTTTTTAAACTGAAATTAAAGATACTTTATAGCTACACGGTGTTACAATATAACAATATTCTTTCAAAATGACCCACAGTGACTTGCCGGCTTTATTGAATGAATCATTTTTTTTCACCCGAACAGAACACTCATTTTGTAACAAAGTTTTTTATTTGCACCTGTTGGTGTAATGGTGATTTGGAAAAACAGCCTGAATAAATCACAACTTTCACTGAAAATTCACATTTTGCTTTCATTTGACAGATTTCACTTTAACAAAATGCCGTTGTCAGAGTTGGGAACTCTCTATTGCAATATTATATAAATACATATTATTGTTCTATTGTTACTTCAATTTAATGAAATATAAGAAATTTCTAAAGACAGCATATGCATACTCAGCAACTGTGATTAATTCTTTTAAGAAACGATCTATTCTTGCGGATTGATTTCGATAGCCAGCGCAGTGTGGTAAAAATGTGTAATATTTTGCATTTTAATAACTTTTGGAAATTTCTAATTCTATTATTGCTCTTTTCATAGACATTATATGCGTTCAAGCCTATGGTGGCAGCAGAGTAGCTATTGTTGGAGATATTAATTATGTTGTACATATTTATTTGCTGCTCTCATCAATATTGTTGACGTGTACATATGTACGTATTATGTTGTATGTGCTGCTATTGATGTTTGTGTTGTTTGTAAAAGTTTAAAAGCTTGCACTGTTGTTCCTAAATTTAATGTTATTTCGGATGCTATTGTTGTTGTTCAGTAATTCATATATGTATGTATATGAATATATTTATATATTTGAGATGCTTAAGAAATAACGTTTGTTGTTGAAACATCTTCATAGGTAAAATTTGTTACACCGTTCAGATGAATCTCACATATCTCACTGCGCGTAATTAAAATTTTACGGTTTCATTAAAAATTTTTAAAATTATGTCGATTAAAAATTACTCGTATATTGATATTAAACTAATATTACATTTCTCATCACTATCAAATAAGAGATAATAGCCATGAAACAAAAGTTTTGGATTTGTAATGTTTTCCGTTTTCAATTTAAATTAGAGGTAATCACTCTTCGTTGCAAATGTAATTTTCAGCCTAGCAAACAAGCAATTGTGTAGTCGCCGTGATCTATTGGTTGGATGTGATAATGTGCTTAATCGCTGTGATTATTTTACTCGAAAATTTTTCATTACTTTTAAAATATTGTTGAATAATAAAAACACGTTATTGTATCATAAATATTACACCCTGAACTCTTAACTTTCACACTGTTCTTTTTTCCAGGGTTGCCTATAAGTCGGCAAGCTAAAATGTTGCATTAATTTTGGGACATTCTTTACTTCATTAAATTAAATAATTAAAAACAATTTAATATATATAATTAAATCAATTATTAAACGTATATTATTTTAAAGCATTTTTTATCGTGAAGCACATTTCTCATATCTTAAGAAATTTTTTTATGAGCTTTAAGAAAAAAAAGACTATAAAAGGCCATTAAAATACTTTTAGGGAAAAGCTGGCTTAAGAGAGAATGTAAGAGATTGTTCTTTTCATTTGGATTATACCCAGCGGGAAATTGTAATCAATGAGAATCGAAAAGGTAATACAAGGAATGTATAATCTCTTGACTCCGGAAACTATTACCCTTTACACAGATCATGCCCTACAAAAGTAATAAATGTTTTTAATGTCCCACCGTAATAAGTACTAAAATGCATTATTTGTAATGCATAAAGTTATTTTTTATTTTTAATTTTAAGGAATAACGTGAAATAATGCATTTTTTTAATAAAATATAGAAGAATGAATTCCTTCTTTTGAAAATGTGGGAATACACATGGTAATGAATATTTACTTATGTGCTACATGAACTTACCTTCTCGATTCCAAAAGTAATTAATTCTGAAGGCATGTATTTTTTAATTGATTATAAAACAAGGTAATAAATTTATTCTCGCTGGGTACGTACTATTATATGAAAACTAGAGGTGGCAAAAAAAAATTAATCGATTAATTAATCATACGATTAATTGCAGAAGTAAAATAATTGATTGCAATTAATAAGAATTATTCGATTAATTGCCGATTTATATAAAAAAAATAATAATTAAAAGCAATTTACTTGAAAAATTTTTAATTTTTTATTCAGTCATGTTTGTAAAAAAAAATAATTTTGACAACCTTATCGATCGGACAAAATCTCAGATATATGGGAAGCTGTATGGGACTCACTCAATTCAACCCATGAACGGTTATTCCCAACATGCTTTTCATGTCCATATTAGTCCATATATCAGAGGTCAGGGTTACATAACACAGATTTGAAAGCAATGACACACATTTGTTTTATTCCACTTCATACAGTTTATCAATTTCAGGCTTTATCGTGTTCCTTGTTGGGACTTTCTACAGTGGGAAATTTTCCTTGATAAAGTCTAAGAAGCCAGCACCTTTAATAAGAGTTAAATTTCTTAGAATAAAGTAATAGAATAATAAATGAACACAAAACATACCTTCGACAAAGGTAAACGGCAAATTATCTTTGACGATCATGTGCATGATTCCATGTGAAATTTTTTTGTTTTTTGTTCCGAAGGAATAGCTTTGAATATTGGAAAATGCTTTTAAAAGTAATGGCTGACTGACTTGGGGTAAGAAAGAACAAAGAAACAATGCTGCCAAGCACAGATAAAAACATGTGCTCGAAATAAAAAAATCGAAAAAAAAAATTTATAAAATACCAAAAATATTAAAAAATAACGATTATTTTGCCAATTAATCGATTAAAATTGCAATTAATTGAAAGCAAGTCTACGATACAATTAAATCATTAATTGGTCAAAATTAATCGATTAATTTAATCTTGCCATCCCTAATGAAAACACAATTAGACTTTAGACTCTGCGATGTTTTTAGGCAATGGTTAACGCAAAAATGTGACCGTAGTTTTGGGCATTATGTGTATGACTGTATGAAAAAATTGTTATAAAAAAAAATTTTGATTATTAATGAAAATATACATATTTCATCAAATAAGTTCAATACATTTTTGTAAATATATAATGATGTTTGTAAAAATAAGTAATTGTGTTCATAATAGCAAAATTTCTGTGACTGTATAATATTTTAAGTGAATTTTTGTAATTTGTTTTCCTCTTTGGTATGCATTCTGTTAATATTCGTGCTATATGTGTGTGAAAAACCGAAAATATTCGTACCCCAAAGGCTACTAGTGCCGATCATTGATTCAGATTCAGATGACTATGACTTTTAGGAAAAAATAATTTAGAATTCTATGTAAAGTCTGTACATATGTCTGTACAGTGTTCGGCATGTATCAAATATTATCTATAGAGTATAAACATGTGTTATAAAATAATGTCGCTGTCAAGTTAATAGCGTTTATCAGCTGCACCTGATTCTTTATTGGCAATCGTTTAGGATAAGTGCTATATCTGAAAAAATGTATGAAAGAAACAGCCAATTTATTCTCAATTAAAATGGAAAAAAAACAATTTCCATGTTAAAGTGAAATTTAAAATTTTATTATAAATCACTTTCCTCCAGTTTGATAAAATAGAATATATTAAAAGTTATCATTGTCTACAGTTTCGTTAGACAGTAGATAATATGATTGGATTCTGTTAAGTCCTTTAGGTAATATAAGAACTGTAATACTAGTATTCACTTTTCAATTACATTAACTATTGTACGATTGTATGCAGTTTAAAAAATGCCGCTGGTTTTTCTCACACACACACACACAAAATAGATACAAAGTTTTACGCACATGCACATAATATTTAAAGTGAATGCGATAAAAATTTTGCAAATTTGCAAATCAACGAACTTGAGCATCAGCATAAACATGTGCGCCAGCAATTGCCCAAAGATTTAAAAGTGATGTTTTTTGTATTTCTTCTAATATATGTATAGACCAGTCAGTGTTGTGTTATTAAAATGGATGATGTTTAATTGAACTGGCCATCAACGTCAAAACTTGGCCTAAGCATTTATAATGACTGGCTGCTTAACTCAATAGATGGCTAAAAGGCACAAAGACGGACGGACGGACGGCAATAAAGTCTACATCAATGAATGAACAACAACAGTTGGAAAAGTAGTTGAGTGTTTTAGTTAAAAAGTGAATGACAAACGAATGTTGAGTTTGAACTTATTTTGTCGATAAAAGAAAAAAGAGCTTTCAATAGATTTGCACATCTGTATGTAAGCCTAATGACCCATCGCATTTACCAAGAAATATGAAAATAAACTTACATACAACCATACATTACATACTCGTACGTACATATATATGTACAATATGTATGTATAGATAACGAAAGATTTACACAGTTCACTTGATCATGAGTTTTTAGAAAACGAACAATACTTCTTGCAGGAACAGGTTTCTCATTTATAACTGTATTTTTTGTTGTTTTTTACAATATTTACAGGTGATAGTTATACATATACATACATATGTATGTATGTATATTTTACTTGACATATATACATTTGTATGTATGTATGTGTGAATAAACATGTTCACGAAATAATCACCATTTTAGCTGAATTAATGTCTAACTGAATTGATATTTCTTTCTAATTTCGGTAGAGTTCACACAAATAGGCAGGCAAGCAAGCAGGCGGCTGTGAATGCTTGAATCTTCGGTCTGTTGCATTTAAGTGTGACTTTCAGAATCCTCACTTGAGATTGTCTGAGTGGTGTCATAAAAAAAGTGAATGTTGCCCCAACTTGTAGCAGTTAAAAAGTATTAACGCATCTTCTGGTTTAAAAAAAAAATAACATTTGCAGCCAAAGAGCTGCTTGTAAACGTCATAAAAGCTTTACTTAAGTTTGCATGTGAATTTTACTCACACTACTATGGTAGTTTATGAAGCCAGTTGTTCCTGCCTATACATAGATATGTATGTAGGTATGTATGTATTTCATCCATAACTAGGATTACCATGTTTCACTTTTACATCTTAAATATGTTTTCTTTAGCTTTAAAGTTTACAAACAATAGTATTTTGTGTGTATGTTGTATTTGTTTTCAGAAGAGCTCACCCAGCAAAAAATTGGAACTTACTGCTAAACAGTTTTGTAAGGGAGAGAAGCTCAGCTCCCCCGTACATTATTTTATTATCGGCCAAAGCACATCTCCAATTTATTTTTTCTTTGTGTGGATGTTTTTTGGAAGCAGTAAAAATTAATATATTTAAAAAATCTTTATATTTTTCATAATTTTAGCTGATGAAAATGATTTGAAAATCTCTTTTAACTTTTCATTCCTTTAGTCTCCTATTTACACTTCAAAAATATTTTTCTTTTCAAATAGAGTACAAAATAAAAAAAATGTAAAGTGAAATCAAATAGTTTTCTTTCGCTTTTGATAATTAGTTGACAATTAGATACAGCTTTATTCATCATTAACTGTAAACTTTTCGTGCTGAAAGTAATGATAAGTAGATAGTTTAAAAAGTTACCACTTAGTGATCATATCTAAATATACATAAATTGACCATTACAACACTGTGTCAGGGTTACGGCCTAGCTTCTAGTAGCACTCATGTAGTGTGTGTTAATTTTTATCCATAACTACCGGCACCTACGGTTAAAGTCGAGTCCGAACAACAGATTTGAGAAGCATTTTCATGGCAATCAATAACTCCCAGAGTTTTTGTCAGAAGACTGCTGAGAGGTAGTCGCCGAAAGAAATAATTTTTTTAAATATCTTTTTTTCAAGATGTCAGATCTGAGATTTGAACCCGATGCTATAGTCTTAGTAAGCCAACACAGTCACTACTAGACCACGGCGACTACTGAAAATGCGCCATTAAATCGTTTATGCCTTGAGGAACATGAAGGCTGAACATTTCTGAATGAGGTTCAAATGACTTCATAGTCAAAACAAATCATCAGTGAAAGAGTGGGCGAATCTAAATAAATTCAGTTTTTTGTCTATCTTGAGAACAGTAATAGCGAAAGTTTCATGGCCAATTTAAATATACAGAAAATGCTGCCTTTTAATGTGGAATACAATATCTTCAGATGAGTAAAAGAAAAAACAGTAAAAACAGTATTGTTTCTCCCTTTGGCTAGCAAAACGTAGTACGGGAGTTTTTGTGCTCTAACCGTCGTTTATATTTCTATTAAAATAGATTTAGATTTACATTTTTGACGCCAACATTTTTAAAAATGCGTTCCGTCTTCGGCTATTTATCTTCGAAACTGGACAAGATATCCGAAAACGGATTCCAGACTTGAACAATTTTCGAGAACTCCCGCGCTACGAACAGTCTTAACAATAGTAATAATGATAGTTTCAAAATTTAGTCAAACAACTTTGTTGGCAATATACACTTCAGCAAATTGGGATGTATTGCCTATTGAACCACTTGTCAATGTACTTATAAAAGTAAAGTAAACTGTTTTTTCTCATCAACCCTGCTAAAATTAAAATCATGCAGAATACCAGCGTATATGATGAAAACGAGGATTATGTTTCTGCAAAAAACCAAATTTGTGTTTAATGTTCTAAGTAGGAAATAATTAAAAATAAAATCTGGCAATCCTGCCACATTTATGTATTTTGTTCAAAAGAGGGAAGTCGATTTTATAATTTTTGATAGTTTTTTCGTATTTTTTTTTCTTTACATTCATGCACACACAAGCACTTTAACTTTTTAATGCAATAAATAAACGCATCTAACGTGGTTTCGTGATAATTATGATGAACTAACTATGTGTGTATGTTTTGAGTGTTTTGTGCATAGACCAACGTCTTTAACTACTGGTGTACAGACCTTTACTTACATACATAAATGTTTGTATGTATGTACGTGTACATATAACCACTATAACACAATTTCTTATTAAAAAAAAAACAATATTTTTTATAAAGATTCAACTCACTTTGCAGTGATCGTCAGTTTAAAACAAAAATATTAAATGAACCTTAGCTGCTATGCGGATAGCATCGCGGGATTTTTAAAGCTAAACCTCAACTATTGATTGCGAAAAAGTAAAAAATAAAAAACAGAGCAATAAATTACGAAAGTGGTTGATAGGGCCTCATGTGCACACAGTGCTCGATTGGTAATAATTGACAGTTAGCGGCTGGGAACGTATAAACAGTTGTTATTGCTGTTATGCTTATTATTATTATTGTTGTAAACTTGATGCATTAGCGATTGCATTTAGTAGCCAACACTTACTGCAACCATGTATGCATTTATTCGAATTTATTATTACACGAACCTCAACCACTAATTATTCGTGCAGCAGGAAATTTTTGCAATAAGTAATGCTCGTATTATGAATATTATTCGAAATAATATTTGGCATACGCATGCACGAAAAAATGTATGCCTATTTAATATTTTCTATAATTATTCGAAAAAAAAAATAATACTCATTGTATTACCTTAATTGTCAATTTGTCTTTATTTTGATGTTCTAGCCACTTATTCTGATACTTTTTGAGATTTATCCTTTTTGACCTCTTTTAGGCCAATTGAGTGACCCAAGGTGACTTTTTTTTAATCAGTTACGAACAGAACTATTTGCACAAAATTATGGACAAAACATAGACAAATTATAAAACTTATCTGAAATACCCTGAAGTAGAAAATAAATGATCTAACAGGAATGGTACGAAAATAAGTCGAATTTGCAGAACAAATTTTTCAGGACAAAGAAAACCCAACAGCGTGGTATAGTGGTTAGAGCGCTCGCACAAAAACTCAAACAACACAGGTTTAAATCCCAACAAAGGTGAAAGATGAAAAAGTTAGTTTGCGTTTTTTTTTTTAAATTAAAATTTAAAAATAAGTGGTCACCCCCTCTCTCCACCAAAAAGATCTTCTACAAAGAAATCGCACCCCGACACTCTATTCCGCCTTAACCAATGTCAACAAAATAAAAAAAACAAATGATCAAGAGAAAAGCGCCATCTATTGGCAAGCAGCAGATAACAGCTAAACCTACTTAGCGAAGACACTCACTACACAATTGCTGTTGATCATTTAAGGGTGAAGGTAAAACAGTGGCCTTTGAATGATCAATTCACAGCAATTTGTCTCATTCCTAAGGCGCTTAATAATAATATAAGAAAAAATATATGTATATGTACTGTCCTTTCCAAAAATGTCAATACAATGCACTGCATTTAGTAGGGGTTTACCCCTGAGTATTGATCACAAATAAATAAAAAAAAATCGAAAAAAAAATATTAAGAAAGACGTGCTAATATAGTTGGTTTTACAAAACATTGAACACTGCATCCCAATTAGACTTAAAATTTCACCTTCTAAGTTAAATGTTAAAAATTGATTTAATACTTTTAACAATTACAACTACTTTATTATTTCAAATATATCAACTTTTATTTTTATATTGCCTGCTTTTATCACTTAAGACCTATAGAAAGTGCAAATTTTAATTACATACGAGTACCAAATGCTATTGTATGTATGTAACCCATATGACAATAACAATCAGTAAAATAATTCGGAAAGTATAAACCAACACATTAGTGTCTGCATACAATTGCAATTCCCAATACTGCTGTATAAAATGTAATTTATGTGCATACTTGGAAAGGAAAACTAAACAGCACTCTGACCCAATGTCAATCGAAGTTGAGAGACAAAACGAGCTATATTTGTATAATTTCATTTTGCAAATGCCTTTTTCATTCAAAATATTTTTGCACACATTTCAGCAAACAAAAATCCATTGCAGAGTATATTGCACAGAGATCAGGTTAAATGGATCACGACAAGCACGGATTTGTTGTAAAGTATTTATGTCGTTGAATTAAACTGCATTTAAACAACTGATGAAGTAGTTGTAAATTGCACAACTTACTATTCACAAGTGACGAAACATTGCTACCAATTTTCAACAGGTGTTGTTAGCAAGTTTGATAAAAAAAAACAAATAAAAATTATAATTTTGTACTATTTTGTTTATAAATATGTATGAATATAGAAATATTTATTTTAAAATGTCTGCAAATATGTTTGTTGCCATAATTATTCAGGACTTTCATATAAAGAATAACAACACATGGATATTTTTTTCTGCCGCATACTTCTCGTAATTATGTGATAATTGCACACAAAATTGCTAAAAGCCTATTAAAATTTGTGCATGTTTTACACAATTTTTAGATTTTTTTTTTACTCTACACTAAGCTATAAACAGAAATTTAACAAATATTTAAAGAATTTTATAATTCAGAGTGTGACCAAATAAAGTGGTAATTTTTTCCTTTATAGGACATTATTTTGCTGGAATTAGATTTTTTATAATATGTAATGCCTTGTTAAACAATGACTTTCTTCGTTACTCCTATCTGAAGACTTCCAAAAAAAAAAAACAATATCGCCCACTTCTTGATTGATCAGTTACTTTTATTTATATTGGCAACGAAGTTTTTTGTAACAAATATCTAATTAGTATTCTGCCAGGCAAATTATATTTAATAAGTGGGGCAACCAAAAATATGCTCTAAAAAATTGGTTTTAAGCGCCTAAAATATGCATTAAAAATTAGTTTTAAGCGTTAAAAACATGCTATATAAAACTCACAATGCATACATATGTATGTTGATATAAAATTGCGTGAATTTTTTTGCAAAAATTTGAAAACATGAAAAGTATCAAATTAAAATAGTCACTAACCAAATAAAATAAAATTCCTTTATACTATTTACACATACATATGTATTATATTTCAATTCCAAGATTAGGCAAAAATAAAAAAAATTTCAAAAAATTTAGACTAACAAGAATACAAAACAAAAGAGTAAAAAAAAATAATTTAAATTATTGTTGCAATAAAACACAAATTTTGAAACATGAAGCTTTATTATTTGATTTGATCGTAAAACGCTATTTTACATCGAGGAAGTTCTTTCGACATTAACTGGAATAGTTCGTGCTAATTTAAAAGCAAACGTTTCCTAGGTTCATTTTTGCGTTGAACTCAATATGTTTTTGGTTTCCGAGGTGTTGTTTTATAGTAAATATTTTTCTTGCTGACATTGGCTTATTGAAAATTTTATAAAACAGAATTTTCCTATCACTTTTAAAATTTAGAGGTTCATGAACCATTCTCGCAATTTTCCCCAATTTCACAAATGTTAGTTTTAAGCGTTTTCAAGTATACCATTATTATATCGTCGGTTGACAAGTAAAACTCACTTACTGTAGTCATATCACATAGCACTTAGTGAGTTTTACCTGTCAACCGACGATATAATAGATTATACTTAAGGTTTGTGGCAATAGGTGGCCATTATTTTGACATCTTCTTCAAACATACATATGTATGTAATAATTTGTAAAATATGCCATACAAATATGAAAAATATTGAAAAATGCAAAAGTATGCATTTATGGCGAACTATGCAAAAATATTCCGTAAAAAATAGGGATTAAACGTTTTTTCTAATATTAATTAATATTTTGCTTGTTATCTCAGTAACATCCAGAAAAAAAATTCTAATGCATATTTTTGGTTGTCCTAGTAATAAGGAATTCTCTAAATAAGGAATAACCCTTCACCGTACTCAAGATATACAAAAAATAATATTTAATTTGTATGGGAGATACCACGCCTATTTGTCTAATTAAACTCACTTTCTGAATTATGATTTGCTTTTATTTAGACCAAAATCGGAAACTTTAGCTCAAGCTATACAAAACTCAATATGCGGTTTGTATGAGAGGTACCACGCCCAGTTGTTCCATTTCCGTTTAAACATACGTTGTAGTCGTCGTGGACCTAATGGTTAGAGTGTTGGCTTACTAAGACGATAGCGCCGGGTTCAAATCTCAGCTCTGACATCTTGAAAAAAAAAATATGAAAGAATTATTTCTTTCGGCGACTACAGTCTGCTGGCAAAAGCTCTGGGAGTAATTGATTGCGATGAACAAGTTTCTCAAATCTGTCGTTCGTAGTCCACTTTAAACTGTAGGTCCCGGTTCTCACGGGTAAAAATTAACACACACAACAGGAGTGCTGCGAGAAGCCAGGCCGTAACCCTGATATAGGGTTGTAATGCCCAAATATGTATGTATGTATGTAATACAAAGCATATGTACTTAAGCCAAAAATCTCCTTAATTTATATATATATATATATATATATATATATATATATATATATATATATTTATATATATACATATATATATATATATATACATAGATAGAAAGTAGGCAAATACATATTTACATTGTATGGGACATACTATGGTCTTTAGTAAAATCCGGCCATTTT
Organism: Metopia argyrocephala; assembly: GCA_963576795.1. Taxonomy (NCBI): domain Eukaryota; kingdom Metazoa; phylum Arthropoda; class Insecta; order Diptera; family Sarcophagidae; genus Metopia; species Metopia argyrocephala. The sequence continues at coordinate 184,190,940 of OY756208.1, read as the reverse complement.
TTGAGTATTTAGGTATTTAGACCAAATTTAGAAAATCTTATTGTTACTTTTTTATTGTTACTATACTACATATTTACTTTGTGTTGGCGTGGATACTTCCAATTGAAATTTCTGAAATGTTTATAACCTATAACTTCTCCAAGACACACAAAGAGATACTTACGAATTTCAGCAAAATCTATTTATTTATTTGCTTTCTACAAACTTCAAGCAAATAAATAAACCTTTTTATTTTGATATATAAGATTATATATATGTATGTATTTTACTTATTTTTATTTTACTTATTTTTTCATACTCTTTTAATTCTTTCAGGATCTCAAAGCTACAAATCGGCCAACAATTTAAAAGGCAATTTTAGTTCATCACAGCCAGCTACCAATTTTTCATCATCAAGTATTTTACGCAACAGCATTAGTAGTTCAAGTACCAGCACTATTCCCAATCGAAGTTCTCAGTTTACATCTGTTGCGCCATTTACATCATCAACAGCTCAAATGACAGTAAATCGCCAATACTCATCATTGTCAAGTGCCTCAGCTGCTGTAACAAAAATGCCAATACCACCGTTTTTAGCGGCATCACCCTTCCTTTTTACATATCGTAGACTAAAGGACGAGGCTAATAATAACACTCTTGGTTACATGAATAATAATCAAAGTAATGGCAGCAGTTCCACCTCTTCACAAAGCATAAGTCCATATAGCATAGGCGCTTTGAGCCCCAACATGCCAGCTGGATCTTCATCCTTGCAATTCTCCAGCGCGAACTCAGCAGGCAATGACGCCCTTGGGCAGGACTATGATCGAAAGTTTAGTTTATTAAGTCTTTTCAAAAATCCCTACAAATACACCGATCGAAAACATACAACCCAAAGTTCTACAGGATTCGGCGGTAGTGCTGCTTCATTAGGCTCAGCTTTTTCAATTGTAAATCCAGCATTGCCTGCATTTAATTCCACATCACCTAGTGCTCTCAGCCAAAAGGTTCATACGACAAACATATCGAATGCTTCACCATGGAAACTTATGGCTGAAACCCACCAGAGTTCGAACTTTAGCCATTCGTGTCAAGGGGCTTTTAGTACTATGACTGCTTCTGATGGAAAAAGTCGTAAAAATGCTTTCAGCAGTATTGTGTATGGAGGCAGCTCTACCTTTGCTCGTACTAGCAACTCAAATGCAAATGTTAGCGTTGATGCATGCAGCGATGCGTTGAAGAATCGTAAAGTTCACAAGTGTGACAATGAAGGTTGCGATAAAGTTTACACTAAGAGCTCCCACTTGAAAGCCCACAAAAGAACACACACAGGTTTGTAGAAATCTTTTTAAATTTAACCTTTAATATAAAAAAATCTTTTGTTATTACGTTAGGAGAGAAACCCTATGTTTGCACTTGGGAAGGATGTGTTTGGCGTTTTGCACGATCCGATGAACTGACACGACATTATCGCAAACATACTGGTGTTAAACCGTTTCGTTGTCAATTATGCACTCGTTCTTTTAGCCGTTCGGATCATTTGTCATTGCACATGCGCAGGCACTGACTACTTAACTGTTTAGAAAAATTTTATTATTTAACTTGTAATTTAATAAAAAAAAATAGCTGAATTTTTACTTTTAAGTCTATTATTATTTTAATATAATTTATTTATTTTTGTTAATTTAACAAACTGTATACATTTGTAGGTATATAATACATAAATGTCTGAAAATGTTTGACAGTTTTATAAACTGTGTTATGAACTAGATTGCTGCATAAGCATAACTTCATTGACTTTTAATTCAAATAGTTCTTCTCAATACAACTCTCGCTTTCCAAAAAAAAAAAATAAATAAATAAAAATCATGGCTCATCTCTAAAAAAATCATCACATTGCCAAACAAATCCCGATGTTGGGCAAGAAATATCCACAATCACGAAACTCTACTCCCTCTTTGCTGCCTTCCATAGCATATTTTCCTAACACTAGTACAATGTACTGCATGAGTAGGGGTCATCTCCCGAGCACTGGTCTCGTGAAAACAAATGATATGTTTAAACATAATAATTTGATAAGATTTGAAGCTTCCATATAATTATTTAATTTCATATATTTTTAACAGAATGAACTATTTTCACCCTTTACAAATATGATACTCGTATCTAATTGAAGACAAATACAAAAAAGTAATGCTTTAAAATTGTCTTAAGATGGACCTTAGCAATATATATTTCTATGTAATTTCTGTCAATATGAACAGATATTTTTTTCTTATAGATAAAAATTATTAGGAAACAATTTTTAGATAAGGTGTTGGGCCAATATACATAGGCAATAGTTAATGGTTCATGAATGGTACTTATTATTTGAAGAATAGAGTGGAATAGTTTGCAAAAGTTTTCTTTTATGATTCATAATCCATATGGCTGATTTTCACAAGGAAAAAGTAGGTGCATTGTCTTCCTGGAAAGGCTATAATTTTCTGCACTGATTTCTATCAGAAATATATATAAAATATAAATTTGAGATCGGCCCCTATACCCAAATACAAAGCATGTCCTTTAAAATTTTGAGTTACTCATGTATGCTTAATAATAAATTTTTCCATAGCCCTGCAAATTAAACTTCTTTGTTTACTAATAGCAGTGATAGACTATCATACGCAGTCGTACGATTCATTCACAAGAAAATCTTATCGATTATTGTCACATTTTTAAAAGTCGCATCAAAATGGCAATATTAGTGCTACACCATCACACAAAATAAGATAGAAAGCATATGCAGAGTTGCTTTTTGCAAACACCTTATAAAATGCAACCCTGATCGCATACATACATACATAACTGGCCTTTACAACCCTGTGTTGTGTCAAGATTACGGCCTAGCTTCTCGCAGCACTCATGTTGTGTGTGTAAATTTTTATCCATGAGTACCGGGACCTACAGTTTAATGTCGACTCCGAACGACAGATTTGAGAAGCTTTTTCATGGCAATCAATTACTCCCAGAGCTTTTGCCAGAAGACTGCTGAGAGGTAGTGGACGAAAGAAATATTTTTTTCATATTTCTTTTTATTTAAGATGTCGGAACTGGGTGTCGAACCCAGGGCTCATGTCTTAGTAAGCCAGCACACTAACCACTAGACCACGGCGACTACTACTACCCTGATCGCATGGAGAAAGATATGTTTATGAATTTTTTCAAAAGATTATGAAGTCGGACAGACTTGCCAAAAAATCTGTCATACAGATGCATATTTATGCCACACTGTTATACTTTTTTAACACACACGACTTTTTTGACAAATCGTACGACTCGATAGAATAGTGTATCACGGCCTAAAACAATACATTTACTAGTCTTCATAGAATTGAAGCCGTAACCATAATATGAGAGAACAAAATATCTTTGGAAAGATAGCTATTGATTTGTTGCAAAAAATGTATTAGAAATATTTGTTTATTGAGAAGTTAAAAATAAAATGTATGATTAATTTGTACCACTGTGAATTGTTTGTTTATTTATTTTCATAGAAAAATTATGCCTATTTCAAAAAAAGGCATAATTCTCTTGCAAAAACAATTTGTGGCCACGTGAGTCTTTTAGGTAAAGCGAGTGTTGTTGTACAAATATAAATATTAGAGATAATCACTCTTTGTTGCAAACTCCCTTGCAAGTGTGGCGAATCTATCAAACCATGTCAAACAATAACAAAGTGGATGCATATACGCTATGATTACTTGTTTGCAAGGCTTGTAAGATCATCAAAATCCCAGAGTGATTACCAACCTTATTAATATTCTCTATCCAAGCTGTCGTATTAAAAAAAAGTTATTAAAGTAGAGTAATTTAATAAACATTATCTAATGTAAATTGTGACTTAAACGTAAAATAGACAGCGCCGTCAATACAGTAGGAAATGCATTTGATTTCTCAAAAATTATGAAAATTGTACGATGTTTGAACTACACACTGCTTTGTTGGCTCTGTGTTAAAGACATCCTCGAGGATAGGTGCACGACAATAGAGTATCCGTCACGAAGCATACACGAAAGCCAGAACAATCCGTCAACGACATTTTCAAATAAATGTAGAAAAAATCGTAGACGACTAGCTGAGCGACAATGTCACTGAGGTTGTCGTCAACCGCACATTGTATGAACTATGTAAGCATGTTGTCATTGTTCTGTTAGTCATCGACAATTTCAAGGAAATAAACCAGAAAATATATAATATTAACAATTCTTTGTCACTTTTTTTTAATACGGCAGTAAACAATACTATATATGTAATTCATGTAATACTCATACATTTTTAAGGAAATTTCTTCTAAATAACTAAAAAAAAATGTTAAAAAATTCATTTCATATTTTATGTAATGCTTCAAATATTATTAAGTTATATTACTCACAGCTTACATATTCATTTATAAAGTGTAAATATATACCATACCATACCATACGTTAATTATTCTATTGCAAGTAATATACTTACACTCGTATTTATTATGTTATTCTTTCTGTAGTACAATTTTGTAAATAGAAAAATGTAAGAAAAATGTAAAATTTAGCGAAATAAATAAATAAAAGAAACATTATTTATATACAATTAATTTAAAACTTAACAAACTCCTTCCATATAAAATAACAAGAGTTGTAATTAATTCTTTGTAAGTGTTACATTCCAACAATTTCAATTTTAGATTAATTGTAGAAAAATGTTGCATAAATTAACCACCATAGCTCAATTAATTAATTGTCCATTTAAATAAAATTTATAATGAAAATTAAATTAAAGGTGCTCAAATGAAATTAAAAATGTTGTATTCAGAAAAAGAAAAACAAAAATAAATATATTTTTTATGAAAATTTATCATTAAACATTTAATTTTATTATTTTTACTTCATAGAGATTAAGTAAGTTTTTTTTTTGTTTTCTTAAATAAGAGTTAAATCTCTGTATGTAAATGAAATATATACACCCAATCCTGTTTTAACACGGTCTTTTTTTGCCAGATTTTGAACTAACACGATATTTTTTTTAAATTTTATCCTGTTTTTACACAACTTTTTTTACATAAATACAATAAAAACACATTAGAGTGTATGTGGTACATAAATCAGTGTATGTAGTACATAAATTCCTAGACGAGTGTTGCCACATACATACTTTAGATGACTGTTAAAATAAACTTTTAAAATTATTATTATGTGGTAGCATAATTCTTAATAATTCAACCTTTAATAACCGCCACTTCAATTCTGGATGGCCTTCAAATGGCGAATAAATTAGCGGAACATTTTTTGGCAAATGATAATGAGCACGAAAGAGCTAAGAAGTTTCAATCGGATCTGCAATCATGTATGGCTCTATACAAGGAGCTGTATAAAGAGATCTCACGGTGTTTTAAAATAATTAATCCAGTTGTAACTCAAGCAGATATTTGCCGCGAAGATCAGAGAAGATGAACGGTTTTTTCTGGAACGTATGTACCGTGTAAAAACAGGATTTATTGTAGTTGCAATTATTTTATATGTTTTTCTAGTTTTTCTGTTATAATACAATGACGAACGCCATATACTTAACAGCCCAGAGTATCTGAAGGGAATTATATATACATAATTGGTGATATGCTACATTTTTATTGTCGGGCTTATAATTAGGCTTCTGTTAGCTCAACTGTCATCGCAAAAGCTTCTAACCCCCTCATCATTGGAAAGTAACACGCAAGCAGAAAAATAATATCATCAAAAAAAAAAAAAAAAATATATCATCGGTACAATGCTGACGAAAAGGACTTAAGTTTTTACACTTCTTTCTATTGTGCATTGGTCCTTGTTACAGTTGGGTTAGAAAAGGTTTTAGTACTTCATCGCTGAATTGAAGCAACTTTCCGCACGTCAGCTGACGAGCATGTTAAATTAATCACGCCTGTTTTTCAGCAGCCGTGGTATAGTGGTTAGGATATTGGCTACTTGACAAGAGATCCAAGTTTAAAAGCCAGCTCTGACATCTTGAAAACAAAAAATAAAAAGAAAAAATATTTCTTTCGGCGACTACCTATCAGCAGTCTTCTTGCAAAGGCTCTGAAAGTTACTGATTGCCATGAACAAGCTTCTCAAGTCTGTCGTACTGAGGAGACTTTAAACTATAGGTCACGGTACTCATGGTCAAAATTAATACACACAAAATGGGAGCTGCGAGAAGCTAGGTCGTAACCTTGACATAGGGTTGTAATGACCAATTATGGAGACATACATTTACATAATTTTGATGAATCTGTTTAGTGTCAACATCCTTTCAGATTCATAATATTATCAGTCTCTGAGTGAAGCAATTACATCTCGGACACAGAACCATATTCAAGTATAGGTCTAACTAAAGATGTATATAGTCAGGTGTGTGTAGGAGTAAGAAAACAAAAAGTGATTACCCTGCCAGGAAATTGGTAGTCAACTACAAATAAAGCTAACTTATAATTCACTTTTATGGGCTGACCATAAGCTAACTACATTGTAATCCAGAACTTACCAAAATCAAAGTGTTTATAGCTAGCTACAAAAAGTTAACTTTAAGTTAACGGCTAGGTAACTAACTTTAAAGTTAATTGAAAGTGATGCAGAGACGGACAATTGACTACTTCCTAGGACATCGCAATGTTAAAATAGTTAGTTGTTTTCATATAAAAGTAATCCAAGTGTCAACCACCACTACTTGAAAAATAGTTAGTTTTAAATTAATTGAAAGTTAACTGAATTGCCTGCAGGGTATGCAGTCATTGGGTAGTTATTAGCAATGTGTTTGTTTTTGTGAAGGCTAACACATGTATGTATTTGTTAGATTTAAAATACATTAAATTATTGTTGCAATATGAAAAAAAAATTGTATATCCTGCCATTAACAGTTACAATGAAAGTTTCTATCACAAGCCTTAGCAATTTCTACATCTCACACAAATATACAGAGAAACTATTGATAACAGTTATGACTGACACTGTACACACTTGCGAAAAATGTTATTTATGTGCCCGAGTATATATTAATTGCTAAAAGAAGTATTGTGAAGCACATACATATGCTTTAAGCAAATGAAACTGGTTGTAATAGAGTGATGAGGCCTTGAGGATGATTAACACGTTTCAAGTTTTTGTTCACTATTGTAGTATTCTCGCAGCTACATGTTTACTCGTAAAAAGATCAACGTATTATGTATGAACAACAGCCAGACAAAACAAAAACTAAAAAGAGGGGCAATTAATTCAATTAATATCTTAATATTTTTTATTTGTTTGACAATTCTAACCAAGAAATGTCCAAATAAAGATAAAACTACAAAACATGCACTCCGTGTGATATAGGCTGTAATTGTCTATAACTTTACAAAAAAAAAAAACAAAAAGAGAACAAAAACAAAAAAAAAACAGAAATCTGAATTTATTACTTTTTATTTTTCTATCCTATCAACCTTCTAGTATACATATGTAACTGTGTATGTATAGATTTCTATGCATATGTACATATGTATGCGTAAACATATATGCAAGTATGACTGTTAACTGCATGTATTTTTATTTTATTTTTAGTTGGCAAAGTAAAAAAATTAAAATTCCAAACACACGAACAAACTATAAATCATCTTTTATCTGATGCAGAAAGAGCCATCTCATCAGTGAACAGGGTGCACGCCTTATTAAATTTAAAATGTGAACAGAAACAAACACAAATTCACTATCGCGCTACGAGTATTATTATTTTCATTTCAAACTTGGGCATCATGTGGTCAGTTGTCAGTAAAGAAAAAGTCTTTGAACAAATAATTGTCATTAGGTCATTTAAGGAGTTTATTAACTTAAAATAGGTAAGAAAACACACATACATATTACAGGAAAAAAGTAGAAAAAAATAGAAAAAAGAAAAACAGAAAATGATTAATGAGGAGTGTTTGATGCAATTTATTAACATTTTAAACTTATTGTTGTTTTCTTTTTTTTTTCTTTTTTTTTGTCGTGTAATCTTCAGATAGATAAGTTTAACATTTATTAAAAGATATTGATGCCAATTTACATTTTTGAATATATATTTGATTTACTTAGATTTAGGCCTGCGCTTATTTAATAAGGTGTCATTACAATTGTAACAACTAAAAAGTTTACAAGAACAAATAACATTGCTTTTGTATGTTTGGTAGAAAAAATGTCAAAAACATTTCAATATAAAATAAAAATAAATTTCGTAAAGAAGGTTTTTTTTACTTACGGTAACAAGAATAAGCATTTTGTTTAAAAGCTTCGTGAGGTTTTCTCAATTTCTATATTTCCGACGATTTTTTTTTTTTGACGAATTCATGATAATGATGATTTTTTTCTTAAAATTCTACTGGAAAAAAAAATGCAGTAATTACCAAACTGTAAACGTTTGTTTGGCAGTTTACGACAGTTTGCAATAGAAAATCGATTACACAAAAAGATAACATCGAAAATAAAAATTAAACATAGAATACAAGAAAAATGAGCAAAGGAATAAAGTCTAGAAGGAATAATGCTTCTGGATTATAAAAAATAAAGATACAGTATTCCCCGGATAGTTGCCCCACGCTTAATTGTTTTTCGCACTTATTTACCTCAATTTCTAAACCCCCATATTTTTCCTTACTATTTTCGAATAAAATTCCACCGTTAATTAACTCTCGCTTAACTGCGTTATTCGCTTAATTACCTCAAATATATTTACCCCAAAGAGAAATTAAAATTCCCTCGTTTAATTACCCAAAATAATTGGTTTCTAAATACTGCAGCTTAACTTAAATATGTTTATATAGGTATTTTCGTAGTCCTGGTGCCTTATTCTGTAATTCTCTTTAGCTAAAATACTAAAAATTTTTGTTTTTGAAACAGGCTAGGCGTTAGAATATAGAAAATTAAAAAGTTTAGAGGTAATTGGCATGAAGCTTTTAAATTACAATAAGCGTTTAAGAAGGTACTAAATCAAGTTTATAAATTTTTAGCGCTAGAGTTTTAGCTTAGGAGAGTTGCAGAATAAGGCCTCTCTGTAAGCCGATTTAATCAAAGCCCTTTAGAAGTATGGGCCGATTATAAGGTACTATTCTAAAATTGTAGAATGTAGCCTACAAACACTTAACAATGGTTGCCAGTTCCTTGCCATCTGAAAAGCTTTTTTTAAAAGCTTCATCATATTTGGCACAGCAAAGTAGAGGACAAATATTGAAACTTATTAAATTATACAAAATTTTGGTAAAACAAAATGTTTATTTTTATTGAAATTTTTATATTTTTTGTTTGTTTTGCTATTATATAAAAATTTGATACGAAACATCGAAAACATCGATGTTCTTATTCGATACATCGCAAAACATCAATGTATGTTCACAGTGCATCGAATCGGAAAAAACATCGCTGTACTTTTTTCGTGAGTATCCCTACATACTACGGTTTTTTTCCATTTAATCATATCGCTCATTTGCGAGAAGAGAGGCATAACTCAAGAAAGAATTTTTTTGAGTTAATAATGCAGAAATATGAGGCGAACTGTAATTTAAAACATATCTAAAAATTGTATTTGTATCTCTTTTTTCATTGAGTGGCGACCAAAAGCGTCTTCAACTTTTAATATAAGTATACCTGAATTAAAATGTTTATCGCATTTATCTCTGTTATGTTGTCTTTCAAAGTCTTTTATTTAATGCAACAGTTTCTTAAGTTCTATATAGTAGTTGATGTTTTACAAAGGTTGTTTATATAACAGTATCTTAACTCTAACATTGTAAAATTACTATATTTATAGTACTCATAACAATCTCAAATCCCCTTTTTTGAGTTATGCCACTCTTTTCGCAAATGAGCGATATTATCGAGTTATTTATTTATATTTATATAATTTATTCTACATACTTAACATACATACATACATAATTGGTCATTACAACCCTGTATCAGGGTTACGGCCTAGCATCTCGCAGCGCTCATGTTGTGCGTGTTAATTTTTATCCATGAGTACCGGGACCTACAGTTTAAAATCGACTCGAACGACAGATTTGATAAGCTTTTTTATTGCAATCAATTACTCCCAGAGTTTTGCCAGAAGTCTGCTGAGAGGTAATTGCCGAAGGAAATAATTTTTTCATATTTCTTTTTTAAGATGTCAGAACTGAGATTTGAACCCGGAGCTATCGTCTTAGTAAGCCAAAACACTAACTACTAGACCACGGCGACTACGAGTTGCTAATAAAAAAAAATTTAAAAAAAAATCTTCCTATTATCTCGCATTAACATTGGGGCAATGTCTTCCAATAGCCTTTCAAACAGTTATCTGAGAATTAAATGCGTTGCGCCAGTTGTGAGTTTCCCACAGTTTTTAAAAAAGTTAAAATAGCATATTTTCATAAAGCAAGTTATTCCGAAAATTGGTAACATATCTAACGTATAGAAGATATGTTGACAGTTGAAAGGTTAACTTACATTGTGCATGGTAACCGCTGTTACATGCTATTATTTTCGTATTGCTTGGGAGTACTGCCTTCGAGGGTGTTTTTGAACAAGGAAAGTATGTTATACAATACGAGTTTGACTATTGCCGCAATATTTTTTTTATTCATAGAATACGTTTTAACGATCACTCTATGTATGTACGAGCTTTCAAAGCTGTTTACCACAAACGCAAATATCAAAGTAAATGCATTTGGGCGGTCGCAATTAGTATAGGCATACATACATATTACGAGAGTTTTATTACACAAAATTTCAACTTCTTGGCTATTACTTTTCTCTTCGTAGTCAAAATGTTAAGTATTTTATGATATTACAAGTGACATCATATAGAACAAATAACGTCTAAATATTGGCATTATAAAAAATAATATTTATACTCTGTATTGTAGTATTTGTTAAACTAATGCAAGAGAAAAATAAAAAAAACGAATTTTTTTTCTTTTTTTTATTTAATTTTAGTTTATACTCGTATTTGAAAATCTTTATTATCATCCTTGGCACATGTGTTAAAAATAAAATTTATTGGTTTCGGCAGCCTTTGTACAATAACAAAAACATACATTGTACTAATTAAGATTTACATTGAACTCTGCTAACATTGTGATCCAAAACTAGCTGGCCATTCTGCGCACAATATCCACTGTAGTCCATTTTTGTCTCTTTTTCTACGCCAACAATAAAACTTGTCTTGATTTACGAAAAAAACAAATACAAAATCTTAAAATGTTAAAGTGAACAGAAACAGTGGTCTTTCCACATTCGAATGTATGAAATGTTTGTATATCAATTCCATGTAGTATTTATACAATGAGGTGGCCACTATTGTTATAAGTTCATTCATATATGTACTCGTACATTTTTTTTTTTTTTTGTATTTCTTTTAATATTGTACTGTTTCTTCGTTTCAATGCAGCAGGTGTATGCAGTGGGTAATGCCATATATTGTGAAAATAAGTTCTTTTTTTTTCTCTCCATCTAAATACTGTATAGTTACTCTTGCTATAAGTAGTTATAAACCGTACAAATAATATAAGAATATACATATCTATGTATGTGCATATGTACATATGTATGTATGTATATACGGATATAATAGCTTAAAATGTTCAAACGATCTTTAAATTAGAGCCTTGTGTGTAGCAGGAAAATATTTGGTGTTTTTTAAGGTCCCCACACTCATTACTGGCGCTGATGTTACATATGGACACAAACGGCATATACCCACCAAGAAACGTATGAGTATTTATTTATTTTTTTTTTTCAACGTTTTTTTTTTAGGTCTTATTTCTTGTCTGCGGTTGATTTTAATCACTTTTGTTTTATTTGAAATTCTGTTGACTGTTAACTGTTCGCGAGCTTCTGTAGATCTTAACGCTGCTATTGATTTAATTTTTTTTTCTTATTGGCTAAGAAAACGACACTGTTGCACAGGGGGCCAGTTTGTAATTATTATTATTATTATTATTAAATTATAATTAAAATTAGATTTTTGTATAGGGAATAAGTATATTTATATATGACTTTTTATCGTCTATTTCAACAGACGCCAATGCATTTACAATTTATTTATCAACATAAACATATCAAAACTTAAAATTATTCCAATTATATATATTAAACTCTTCTTTTAACAAGTATTGATTATGCACTGAAATAGTTGGGCATCGAATCCAGCAAGTCTTTATATTTTAGTTATATCTCAGCTGCCTTAAGGGCACTTGTTTCTCTTGTCATCATACATACATACATACATACATACATACATACATACATACATAACTGGCCTTTACAACCCTGTGTCGGGATTACGGCCTAGCTTCTCGCAGCACTCATGTTGTGTGTGTCAATTTTTATCCATGAGTACCGGGACCTACAGTTTAATGTCGACTCCGAACGACAGACTTGAGAAGCTTGTTCATGGCAATTAGTTACTCTCAGAGCTTTTGCCAGAAGACTGCTGAGAGGTAGTCGCCGAAAGAAATATTTTTTTCATATTCCTTTTTTTGAAGATATCAGAGCCTGGAGTCGAACCCAGGACCCATGTCTTAGTAAGCCAACACACTAACACCACCACAGATATCATATGATATCTAAAATTGTCAAAAATCGGTAGAACATGTTCCAAAAACTGACGCTTGGAAATAAAGTTCACTTGTATTGGGTACACGGCTTTACACTGCATTGTTGAGTGGTTGTTTGAAGCAGTTAGAAGCAACTGCATATGTAAAGTATACCTTTTATTTATTTATTTTTTTAATATAAAAAATTTTTTAATAATTATTGCAGTCAAACTGACTTAAAACAACCAAATAAAATATGTTTTTATACGTAAGTATGTATTTCACAAAGAGAGGCTAAGTCTGACATTTTTTAATACAAACTAAAAAATTTCTAATTCGATACTAGTACGATGATTTAGCAGCAACTATGGGTAGAAAGCATGGAAATAAAAAATAATAATAATTTTTTCATATTATGGATACTCTAGTGTGAAGTGTTCTAGTATGAGGATCATGAGTACGATTCTCACCAGAGATTTTGCCCTTATAAAACACACGAAGCATATAGTCTTTGAGTTAGAATATAATTTATTTATTAGATTGTAAAATAATAATTAAATTAAAAATAAGAAAATAATTACTTAACAGGCATGCTCTCAGAAATTGACTTTAAAAAGAATTTTTAAATAATTTGTCCTATTGTTGCCAGTCTCTTTGGGTCAATAACTCTGTTGTAGACAACATCACGATCAAATCATTAACAAATCGTACTTCAGCATGGCGCATTCATCATAATAAGTTTTTGAGATTACTACTTAGAAAGAAGAATTTTAAAACAATAAGGAAAAATCAAAGCGAAAAGTGTAAGAACAAAACCAATTTTTATCAGCTCTATTTAAAAAAAAATATTTGCAATTTGACTAAAAGAAAGTTAGCTCAGCTGGTATGTTAAATGCACCTTGTAATCAATGCGGCATAGTACTACAATGAATACGTAACAATTTGTAGCACACGAGGCTCATAAATAAGATGTTCGCAATTAAATTTGTATCTTTTTTATATCACTTTGGCTGTCAGAAAAACTACACAAATCTACAAAAGCAAGAGATAAAAATACTCAAGTACCATATACGAGTACAAAAATAAAGAAACTTTGACAGCCAAAATTAAAAAAAATTACACACGAGCAAAAAATACACTTTTAGGAAGATATAATTACAGTCACATTTACACTCATTTAGAAATATTTATTTAAAAAAAAAGAATTTTTTTTAATATTGTTTCATAAGTTTAATATATTAAAGTCTCCACTGTGCCTGGTAAGACATGTTATTCTACGAGCACATGTTTTTATTTTTATAAAACACATGACCCATCTATCGTTATAAAACCATTTGTTTGGCAAGAGTATTTTGCTTTGGATAGTTGATGGCTTTATGTCGGACACATACCTACAAACATGCATACATACATACATACTTGCTTACTTACCACACCGTCATTTAGGCACCGCCACAAAATGTTGCCGTTTAATTGGTTATAAATTAATTAAATGTCGATTAATAATCCGGGTTCTTGTCAGTTTAACTCCAGCAATTGCTTTGTATGTTGCAGGTTCTTGTACGGTAAAAAAGTTTTTTACTTCTATTTATTTATTTTTTGTTTGATATACTCGTACATACATATGTACATATGTTTTCGTTTTTACTTTATAATATAAAAAAGATTTTATTAATACTTATATTGTATGAGAATTGTCATTGGGTGATCTTGAACTTAAAAATTAAGTTAGCAAAAGTAGCCTAGAAAATTAATAACATAATTTAATATAAAAACTGTTGAAGTATACATACATACTTATACATACTCGTAGATGATACTCGTACATACATACATATACCTTTGCTTTATACTTCACTATCGTAGTGATAATGCTTTCCCATTTTACTAATATATGTCTGTATAGTGTGGATATTTTAAAATTAAAATGAAGTAACGGGTAGTATTCTTAACTTGGCACGAAAAGGGGGATTTGGATTATTGATTTTTATGGAGTTAACCTTTCGCAACCTGCATAAAGGGTGGTCCAACCATAATGCACGATGCATACTGTGAGCGTCGAAATCTTACTTTAGTTCTTGCGCATCTCATATAATGAAAAAAAAAATTAGAATGGAAAGTTTATCGTTATTTTTAGTGATTTGTTTGATTTTGTCCATAACGATTTTTATTAGACTTTCTTAGGGCAATCAAGTTTTTTCAGATATTAAATTAAAGAGGCTTTACACCATTCAACAAGTTTCATATAATATGAGTGCGGTAGTGTGATAGTCTAAATAAGTATTACACTGCAGCATATTTTTCAGTTTTAAAATCTTGAACCAATTGATATTAAAACCGCACTTTTTAAATAATCATTTGGCAGAGTTCGAAAAACAATTGCCAAAAGGATCTGATGAGTAGGGCAACCAAAAATATGCCTTAGCATATTTTGTTTCTGGATGTTACTGAGATAACAAGCAAAATATTAATTCATTTTAGGAAAAACTACGACGTTTAACCCCTATTTTTTACGGCATATTTTTGCATATTTCGCCATAAATGCATAGTTTTGCATTTTTCAATTTTTTTCATATTTGTGTGGCATATTTTACAAATTTTTACATATGTTAGAATAATTTACATGTATTACAATTTTTTTTTTTCAAAATAATATATATAATAATAAAGGTACTCTAGAAAACGCTTAAAACTAACATTTATGAAATTGGGAAAATTGCGAAAATGGTTCATGAAGCTTCAAATTTTAAGACAGGAAAATTCTGTTTTGTAAAGTTTGCAATAAGCCAGTGCTAGCGAAGAATATATTTACCATAAAACAACGCCTCGGAAGCCAAAAACATATTGAGCTTACTCCTGTTGATGTCAAAAGAACTTCTTCGATGTAAAAGAGCGTTTTTCGATCAAACAGACAAAGCTTCTTCTTTCAAAATTTGTCATTTATTCCAACAATAATTAAAATTATTTTTTACTCTTTTGTTTTGTATTCTTGTCAGTCTGAATCTTTTGAAATTTTTTTATTTTTGCCTAAAGGTGGCCACACACTAGTGATTTGTGACTGTGATTTGTTCGGTTGTAATTTCCCCACACACTATAAAAAATCACAAAAAGTTTAAACGTCAACAACAAGACATCATTTTTACTTTTCTAAATGGCATTTTCATTTTGTGAAATTTCAATGAATTCTACAAAAAATTGGTTGCTAGCCATCTCCGCAACCACAAAAAATATTTTCACTTTTCGTATTTTTATTTTAATTTTTTAATATGAATATTTTGGCGTTTTATTGTGAACTAATTTAAAAATTTTTTCAAATGTTCGCGCACAACCCCATACACTTTGTTACAAATCACAATAAATTGAAAAATTTCAAATTTTTGTGATTTGTTGTCATACAGCCCCATTAACATGTAAAAAGACGTCGAACACAACAAATCATAGTCACAAATCACTAGTGTGTGGGCACCTTAATTTTGGAATTGAAATATAATAAATATACATATGTAAATATAAACGAATTTTATTTTATTTGGTTTAGCTTATTTTATTTGTCACTTTTCATGTTTTCAAATTTATACTCAGAACCAGGGACCGGAAATAATTGTTATTTATTTTTTCTGAAGAAAAAGGTTACGCAAAAATGCCCTTTATCTGCATTTGGTAATTTTTAACCATTATCAGTACATTTATATTATTTTGGGTACCGTAACCAATTACAATTAGAAAAATTTTAAGTAACCATTATATCAAGCAAAAAATATTTTGGTTAAAATAACCATTATTTCAATCAAAAACTTTTTTTTGGTTAGAAATAACCATTTGACCTAAAAAAAATTTTGGTTACAGTCTTAATTTGTAAAATCTTTTTATTGATTTTAACCATTCTTGCAATAGCTTCCTCTGCATCATCCAAAATATACAAAAAATGTTGCATTTTGTCTGGTAATAACCAAAAAAATTTTCTTTTAATATAATGGTTATTTTTAACCAAAAATTTTTTTTATTAGTATAATGGTTATTTAGGACCAAAACAAATTTTAGGTTGATATAATGGTTATTTTCAACCAAAAAAAAAATATTTCTGATTTTAATTGGTTACGATGACCAAAATAAAATATATTTCTTGTTTATGGTTAATTATAACCATTATATAAATTCATTGTCATTAATGGTTAAATATGACTGTTTCGTAGTTTCTCTTATAACTGTTACCGTTCCTGCTCAGAACACGTGATGAAAGAATTTCATATTAATTAAGGGTTTGTTAGCAAAACTTGCTTATAGATAATTAAGATTATTTTTATTAATTTTACAATATTTTTTGTTTGTTTTATATACTACGTTTATACGCACGTCCTATTTGCAAATAAAGTTATTTGCAATATACTTAACTCACTGTTTATATGTAAAAATACTTGGAAACATAGTCGCTGTCAGTAAATTGTATGGTAACACCAAAAAATTATAACATTGTTTAGAATAATGTGTGAAAAAAATATTCAATATAAATTTTTTTTTATTTTAATATTTAAACTTTTTTTACAGAATAATTTTTTTTTAATTGTTGCTTTAAGTTCAATATTTTATGTTTTTATATTTGTTTCCGCCATATTTATATAAGCCTACCAGATTGAAAACAATAAAAACATGTAAAATGTAAACAAGTGGCAAGATTTTACACCTTTATTTGCAAATAGTGTCGTTATTCACGACTTCTTATCGTGAGTTAGTAAGTTGCAAGAAAACAATTATATGGCAACATTTTTTTACTCTTAATTGCAAATAAGTCGGACGTATAAACGTAGTAATAGTAACTTAACAAACGAAAAAATATTGGTGGAAAAAATCCAAGATTTACCGTTTGAGGTTGCAATCTAAAATAGTAAGAAAATTTATACAGTTAGCACAGACATTTTTTTAAATAAAAAAGCTTTTTTAGCGAAGGGAAATTACTAAATAAAACCCAAATGGTTTGTAAATTAGCTAAGATTCGAACCGAAAAATATATGAAATTGTTAAGCTTGATGACAATTCAATGAAAACTTAAAAAAAAACAATTTTTTTTAGAAGTGGGAAATTAAAAGTCCTAAATAACCTTAAGGAGTTATTTAAAATTTTTATCCAAACAATTTATTTAGTTTTTTATTGCATATCATCAGAAAATAAAAAAATGTATGAAAACAATAAACTGAAATCAAAACGAACTTGATTTAATACATGTGTATGTGTGTTTGATACATTGATTTATGCGCCAGAGAGATCGAAAATCAGACATTTCCACTGTGCTCCACGGCGAAAAGCAGGGCAGACATTTGAAGGACGTGAATAATAAAAAATATTATGTTTTGTTTAGATCATGTTGAGATGTTTATTTTGTTGCTGTAGTCATTAAAATTATTAAGTATGTAGCTCGTTATTTGGCAACTTTTGTAGCAATGTTGTCTATGAGTTGTAGCCTTTAATGTGTTAATAGCATACGCTTATAAATAAGTCAGTAAACAATAGTCTTTTAAAGAATATAATATGTGTGCATACATATGTAATGTAATATATTGTGTAAATAATTAAACACAAATAGGATAACGTGCCTCCAGATTCATATTGTGAAAATAAAAATACAAGATATTTCTTTGAGACACCTAAATAATATGGATATGTCTTAGAACTTTTCTCCAGACGAAATATTATACAATAGTCAACAATATTATAATTTAATAAGACAATGAAACAAAATGTTTAACAAAATAAGATATACAAATTAAACATTTAAGTTTATTAATATTTTTTTAAGATAATTTAAATATTAGAAAAATATTTCAATTAATTAACTGCTCTATACGTAACCTAAGTATAGAAAGTTTAAAATATAGAATAATCATTCTTAACCTGCCAGTTGGCATAATTGTTATTGTTGTAAGAGCCAAGCCAGACAGGACAATAATAGTTGAGCAGCTTTTCCATTTATAAAAGCTTACGGTGAGGAGAATAAAAAGGAATAGTAATTGCCGGAGTGTTGTATTGAGTATATAAAGCCTCCGGTAAAAAAGGGCTCAAAAAATAATTTTTTCAAAGCACGAGAAACATTAAAAGTGCTTTTACATTTACAAATATGTAAAAGCATTTAAAAACAAAAAAAAAATTTTTTTGACCACTCTTCACTTCTGGTTGACTATTTTCTGCAATTGCCTAAAAGTACTTGGTGTTATTAAAATTAAATAAATCCTATTGTTAGCAAACATTTTTATTATCTGCTTTCTTTTTTTATACCAAACTTGACCAATAAAACATAAATTGCAATGTAATTAAAAAGTTTTGCAGACAAGTTTTATAGACCTAAATATTTATATACAGAAATCTAATTTCAATGTCATAAGCCAGTACATCAAATGTATGTATGTACGTATGATTGTGCAATTTTACATACAATATATCCTGTTAACACTATTTAAAACACAATAAAAGTTAAAACATTATAAATGTAAATACATTGTGTATACATATGTAAATACATACATATACGAGTATACTAACATATGTATACTAAAAACCATGCTCGTGTAAATTCTTCATTTCATTTGGTGTGGTAATGAACTTAACTTACCATTTTATATGCATATCCATCTATATATACTATATGTATATGGGTATTAACATATCTTGCCTAGGTTTGGTTAACCGAACGTGGTCGTAACCGTAATGTAACGTAACGTAACATACATGTAATATGTATGTCTGTTGGCATAAGTACATACATACATACAATTTAAATTCTTTGTTATAAAAACGAAAAAACACAACAAATCTTATAGGTCACAGTGCCTTGCAGTTGCTCTGGGTGTAATTTTAATAATAATATAAATATAATAATTACCCAATTCACAAAATGTTATAGTTGTCGTAGATCGGTAGAAACTATGACTAACTATGTACAACTATTGTACATAATGTTGTTGGTAATTTCCATGTCAAAAACTACTACAACATGTACAAAAATTGTTTCTATGTTTCCGAAATGTTGTATCAATACACAAGAGTTGGAAAACCTTTTTTTTATTTTTTTTATTTATTTTTTTTTTTATTTTTCAAATGTATTTTAAAAATAGTTTGAAATGTTTTTCTTCTCTTCTTCTTTTTAAATTTTTTATTCAAGAAATTTGATAACACTGGATAACATCTACAACAATATTTACTACAAGGTGTTAACAAAATGAAATGCCATTTAACTATAATCTACAACAATGTAACATTTTGGGTGAATTGGGTAAATATATCGTCTATGGACGCTAAATCCTTTCGGACTAATACAAAAATACAGTCATTGGAAATTAGGTATGGAAATACAAAATAATTTTCTTTTTTCCAATATTTTTATGTTCAGAAAACTTTATTAGTTGATAAGAATTATTTAAATTAATACAACTACGGCGAATGGAGGTCATTATTAGAATTTTTAATGTATCCAAAAAAAAAAACATTTAATACGTTACGTTGCAGGCAACGTTCGGTGAATCTTCGATAATTGAATGTATAGAGCAACGTTAAATTAAATATCACCCTTCTTTATTTATATCAAAATGATTTTTTTACAAATACAAATTTTAATATTTATGTTTGTATATGTGACTGTATGTATCAGAGTTATAAACATATTATATGATAAATTTTAAGCTTCTTAATTAACTAAATAGGATGTTAAATTAATTTATTTGCATTCACCATAAACTGGCTAAAGAAAGTATAACAGAGAGTGTTTCTTCATTCCGTTGTATATTTTTTATAAGTAAAGACCTTCGATTCCCTATGAAATTTTATTGACAATTGCTTGACCAAAAATGTTTAACTCCTCGTCATGGGGGTGAAAATTAGGTAAAAGGAGGTCATAATTACCCACATATTAAACTCGATGTATTTAATTAAATTTATAAAAAAAAATTTCATTTTAAGTTATGTTATTAAATAAATACTGTAATATGTAAGTAAATAAAACATGCATATATTTAATAACAAAAATATTTATTTTTACTTTAAAACAAAAAAATATATTTCAAGTTGAAAAAGGGTAACAGAACTAGCTTCTTCTGGCTTAGCTATAATATGCACTTATTATTTATTAGTCTTTCAATTTAAATGATTCTAGTGTTTATCTAATTAACTAATATTTATGCAACAATAACAAAAAATTAGTTGAAGGTACCAATATTTGTGCAATAAACACAGAAAGGTGTGATATGTTGAGGACAAATATGCTTGATAAGTATGGTTGTTTTTTTGGCGTTTTTAGCAGGAAACTTCTGGTACCTTTCACGAGCATTAGATATTTTAATTAGTGACACTCAATTATATTATCATCTTCAATTGATTTCGGATTAGACAGTGAGATATCCGAGTCAGATTGCTGGAAAATTGAGAGATATGCTGCAGCTCTGTTTCCTTCTCATTCTTCTTTAATTAAGCTAGCAACAATACAGGATTTGTAAGAAAGAAATATAATTTATTGCAAAAGAAAAATACCGTTATTTTGAATACTAATGTAAAGTTTTCTAACTTAAAATATAATTTCATACGCAAAACACTTAAAATACACATGTCGCAAACTAGCTACATTGACTGCGGGGATGGGTCATATTTAGCTTTTTCAAGTTTTAGCGCGTATAACTCGCAGTGCATTCGAAATCTGACTGATTTAAAATGAATTATATGTAAGTATTTACAGGAAGTAAATATCTTCGGCTACTGAGAAGACCATAAAGAAGAGAATTACAGTTATAATATCACAAACAATTTAAAAAGGTGTGAGTAATTTTGACCCAACCCCCATGACGCTGGGTTAATGGTAAAATATATGATCTTCTTAAGGTCAGCTCTATTTGAGTTCTTAAAATAAATACAAAATGAAAAAAAAAATTATTTTATATTTTATATACGAACAAAAAAAAATATCTGAAATTTATTTAATCTAATTTTTTATTTTATTTAGATTTAATTAATCAATAATTTTTCTAAAAAGAATTTAAAAATAATTTCAGAAAAAATTTAAAATTTAATATCAGATTACAGTAGCCAAAATCCGTATTCAGACATATTTTAAAAGAGTTTTTTATCCTATAATCACTATTTTATTATAGAATAAATTATAAATATCAGTATAAACAATAGTATTTCAGTAAACAAAATAAACAAAAATGTATATCAACTATAGTTTTTTAAAAAATATGACAAAAGTAAAATGAAAAGTTTTAAAATTGTATTGTTTTTTCGCGTATTGTTTTTTTGTTCAATATTTTTTTTCTTTTTGCAAAAAATCATTATAAGTTTCTGAATTATATTAATGAATTGAACTTTTTAGATCCGATTAAAATGGCTTAAAAACAATTTTTTTTTCAGAAGTTTCATTGAAGTTTCAATTCAGTTTGAAAAAAATTACGAATACAAAATTTTAAAGTTTTGAGTGTGAATGAATGTACTTTTACTTGCATTCAATTAAAATTTTAGCATAATTATAAAGAAATGAATTCAGTTCATTGTTGGTTTAATTTATGGATTCAATTTAAAAATAAATCACTCATTTACTGCTCTGGTATGAATCTACATATGCATGTATATTAGTGTGTCCCAAAAAAAAATTTTTTTTGGGGATCAAGCTTATTTTGGACCACTATGAGGCAAAGTATTTTTGAGAATTTTTTCAGATTTTTCGGAAGTGGTTTAGAGGTCGCGCAAATTGATTTTTGACCAAAAATCTAGCTTTTTGAGCTCTATTTAATTTTTGGTTATGAATTCGTAAAAAATCGATATTTTCTCGACTTCTGAGTCAATATTGCTAAAGAAAATATTCCGATCTTTAATTTTATGTGCATAAATAATAAGTTTCGGCAATGATTTTGCATATTTTGATACATTATATAACAGTTTTTCCTAAATTTTCAACAAATATCGAAAACAATGGTTTATAACTTTTAAAATTAGTATAAAGACTAAAAAAACTAATGATGCAGTTTAAAAGATTATTAAGTTTTAAATAAGTTAGCAGGGAAAAAAATAAATTCTCTTTTACCGTTCTCGCGTTGTACCCTTTTAAAGCTTTGTACCCACTGTATGAAATTTTTAATACTATAAAGTGTGAACTAGGTTATACAACAATTATATAAACAATAAAAAAATTTGATTTGTTATAAAGCATTTATTGGGATTCTTGTGATGCTGCTCTATGCCCTGCAGTAAATTCTGAAAGTCTGTTTCAGAAGGCATCAATTTCTGAATTTTGAACGAAAGGTTGTAGCTGCTTTTGAAAAATACATAATTTTAGAGAGTATATAATTTGGATCACCCAGCGAGCTCGATTAATAACTACAGGAGATTTTATTGTTGGATGGTGCTCAGGTCTATTACCCAAAAAAATAAGGCTCAGTTGTGCATTTCTTTGTAATCTTCCCTAAGATGCATATTCTCCAGCTGCTCTTTTACAAAAATTATTAGATCTTTTCGTAACAATAATAATTAATTGGTATGATTTTTCCAACAATTTCGTGGTTCCCAAAAATTTTTTTTGGCCCACCTTTGCTGAAGAGTGACGACAATTTTAATTTGTGGGGATGTAATTTGATCCTCAATATTAAGAACCCCAAACGCTGATCCAGCAATTAGTTCTAACATATAGTGGCGACATGCCAAAGATATGACGTCTTTTTTTAATTTTTGGAGAAGTAAAACGCATGCCCCGATCCGCCGTTTTGTATTGGAGCTTGTCGTGTCCGCACACATAAATTGAACATTTTCAGTTAGATTCCAGCATAAAACATTTTATCTTAAGTCGTAAAATTTATCTCAAGCACTAACAAAAACCGCTATTTTACTGTCCTGCACTTATCTGTTTTTTAAGGCATTGCAGGAAGCAAAACACAGAGTTCAATAATTGCAAGTTGTAAATGATGTCGCAGAACGTGATAAGGCCTTGGTTAGTAGTTATTTTAATATCACAACTCCTGAAACAGACTTTCAGTATTTACCGCAGGTAATAGATCAGCATTGCAAGAACCCCAATAAATGATTTATAAAAAATCAAATTTTTTTGTTGTTGTTTATAAAATTGTTGTATATTTAATTCCGATGCCAACCTAGTTCACACAGTATTAAAAATGGGTATAAAGCTTTAAAAGAGTACAACTCGAAAACAGTAAAAGAAAATTTATTTTTTTTCTGCTAACTTATTTAAAACTTAATAATCTTTTAAACTGCATCATTAGTTTTTTTAGTCTTTATACAAATTTTAAAAGTTATAAACCATTGTTTTCGATATTTGTTGAAAATTTAGGAAAAACTGTTATATAATGTATCAAAATGTGCAAAATCATTGCCGAAACTTATTATTTATGCACATAAAATTAAAGATCGGAATATTTTCTTTGACAATATTGACTCAGAAGTCGAGAAAATATCGACTTTTTACGAATTCATAACCAAAAATTAAATAGAGCTCAAAAAGCTCGATTTTTGATCAAAAATCAATTTGCGCGACCTCTAAACCACTTCCGAAAAATCTGAAAAAATTCTCAAAAATACTTTTCCTCATGAGTATCCAAATTAAGAATGATCTTCCGACGAATTCCAATTTTTAATTTTATTTGGGACACCCTAATGTATATATGCAGGTACTCATAAGAATTTGTAAATATTTCAATTATTTGTATGCATTTATTGATTTTTAATTATCTTTAAATGAGGAAACATATAAAAAAATATATATATTTTTAAGTTGAACAATTAATAAATATTTATAAAAAAAAAAAGGAAAAATAAAATTAAATTAATTTTACAAGGCATTTCTCCATTTAATTGAGTCCGGTTTGTGTAACCCAGTTACTTTTCAATTGAAAAAGTTAATAATATTTAAACATTTTTGTAGTCATTGCTTCAACTATAAATTGAGTATAAAATCGTCAAAGTAATTCATTAAAATCGTTGGAAAAAAAAACAAAAATAAATTTTTTTAAAAATAGTGTTGGTTTTATAAATATTTTTTTTGAAAATCACAACAAAAAACGAAATAAAGTAAAATGTCACAACATGGATAAATCTGTAATGCTTAATTTGTAAATTTTCTAAATGCCTCTAGAAATCGTAGCTCTCCTCTACATAGTGTTTGACTTGCGTGCTAATTGGTATTCAAAGCTTTGAATACCCTTATCGATACTTCAAGGTGTTAAAAGTATATGAATACTTTTGTATAAAATAAGAATACATGTCACTCACTGTTTGGTGCAGAAGGCATCATTGGAACATACTTTTTTGAAAATGAGACTGGTGAAGTAGCAATTCTTACTGGTGGGCGATTCTGTATTTAATTTAAATCTTGTCTTAATTATTATTCGTTATATAATATAAAAAAATTGATCACTCTTCCTGGGGCTCGAACTTCGGGCCTCCAACACACAAAAGTTATTAAATAATATATTTTTTTTTTTTTTTGTTTAAGTTACTCTTTTAATTTTTTATTATTAAAGAAATATGTATAGTATTCCTCGGATAATTTCTCCACGCTTAATTGCCTTTCACACTTATTTACCTCAATTTATAAATTCCCATATTTTTCTTACCATTTTCTAATAAAATTCCACCGTTTTTATAACTTTCGCTTAACTGCGTTATTCGCTTAATTACCTCAAATATATTTTCCCTAAAGAGGAATTTTACTTAAAATTGCCTCGTCTAATTACCTAAAATAATTAGTTTCTATAAACTGCAGCTTAACTCAAATATGTTTATAAAATTGCCGTTAAATATACTTTTAAACTACTTTTTTGATACAACCTTGCAATTAAGGTCTACCAAGTTTATGTATAAGTATGAGTATAAAGTTACTTGTATTCGTTTAACTACCTCAAAGAGGCAATTAATCGTATTCGTTTAAAAGACTTTCACGCTTCCAGCGGCAACTGGAAGATGGACAGCTAGACTTATTCCAAACGTAGAGAGATGGATTAGAAGAACCTTTGGGGAGGTCAACTTTTTCTTCACCCAGTTTCTTTCCAACCAGGGTTATTTTAGAAAGTACCTCCACCGTATGGGGAAGGTGAGCGAACCTGGTTGCATTTACTGCGACTCAACAAGCGACGATGCGGAACATACTTTCTTCGAGTGCACCAGATGGCAAATTGAGAGCAACATACTGACGGAGAAAATTAGAAATTTCAGTCCAGAGAATATAGTAGAGGAAATGCTTCAATGCGCGGAGGTTGGAATGCTGTAAAAAATTACATTGAGCGCATATAGCGCGAAAAGAAAAGAGATTTCGATGCTCTGCAGAAAAATGAGACATAGGAAGAGGAGCCGATAGTTAGAATTATGGAGTTCCCAGATATGGGAGAGTGAAAACGGTCCTTTTCAGGACGTCGCTCTGGGCCTTCCCGAAGTAATGCAGGAATCGGTCCCAGGAAGGTATTCTCACCAGAAGAGGAGGAGGAAATGCTTTAGTGGACTCACCACTCGACGTAACTGGTGATGATCAGTTGTAATTGCGAAAGCATTTTAACCCTACCTCACACGCCAAAGAAAAAAAAACGCATAATTGCCCAAAAATTTTGACATTTTTTGTTTAGGCAATTATCCGTGGAATACTGTAATATTATTTAAAAGTATATATGACGCTAATTAAATTGGTAGTTCTCCAATAATTTGGTAAGGATTTTAGTCCCAATAGGTAGAATGTTATTAATTATTTTTTTTTCTTTAAGTGACAACACCGAAACCAACTGTCCCTCTTTTCTTCTTTCTTAAGCATATTTTCGAAATAGTAGCACAATTCAGTACATGGGTAAGGATCAACCCCTTAGTACAGGTCTCGTTGGTTTCATTTGATAAAATACGTGTTAACTACGACTGCCTTCAAAATGCTACTTTTTGACTTATGATTAGATTGAAGTTAATGAGGAATACGTGTGGTCATTAGCAGTACAATATATTAACGTTAGACCAAGCCCTCAACGGTGTGAAGAAACTTCTTTTCCTTGTAAGATGGTAATCTGTAATGTACAAATTAACACGATATTCATTATAAGTATTAGTCGTGTAAAGTTTCATTTTAATTTATTTTCGTTTTGATTCAATTAACAACGTATCAACTCAAAGTTTTGGTATAAATTTGTTTGTTGAAAACTAAAAAAGCAAATATTAAATCATTACTCTAAATGCTACTTTACATGCCTACTACATGTCATTATATTTAAAACCGAGGGACATACTTTTGTATTCGCGTAAAATACCCGTGTCTCCGTATGTACGTATTGCAGAAAATGAGTACTATCACTTTGAGTTTTTAAAGATTTCGTATTTAAATGATGGCGCGTCTATGTCACTTGACAAGAAGTGTGCTTACAAAAAAACGTATCTAAACGATGACAAAATAGGCATAAATATACAGAAAAAAATACACGCAAAATGATGGAAGGACAGACTGACATATTTGTAAACAGAAAGAAATATTAAAATAACAAACAAACCGTAAAAGTACAACAATTTAAATTGTTTTGTATGCAAATACAATAAGACAATTGCCACATCATAATCAGCGTTGTCTTCGCCATTTTTCTCTCGTCTTCTGTCGCATAAGCTTCAGCCTTTTTAACGTTCCTACAAAAGCCTTCTTAGATAGATACTTGTGCATATACCATTTCCAACCATCAGCAGTTATTTACGTCAACTTAAACGTTTGTTGACTAAACTACCTACTTACTTCATCTTCATTTTTATTCATTTTCGACTTCATTTGCCAAACAAATATAGGACTCAAAAGACAAATACTCTCGTTTTGCTTACAACTACACACACACACACATACATACATCATATAGTATACACCCACCTCCGTGCATGCATACACACATACATGTACTTACACATGAATACTGTATAATAAATGTTTATGTATTTATGTTGAGTAAGCAATCGTAAAGGCGGACAGACAAACACCATCAAAATGTATAAATTTGAAGTTGACGTAACTAAACGCACTGACATACCAAATGAGAACAAAAGCAAAGACAGACACATGGACGGACAGAATACGCTATACCATATTCTTAGTTAAAGTAGTGGTTACGGTATTGTGTATGTGTATGTATGTATGTATATCTACTAACTATGTTTGTATGTACGTTTAAACATATACGAATACATTCGAACAATAGTAGTTGGCTATCGCTTCTATATGAACGCTTTTAAGGAATCCACAAAATGACAAGCATTGTTTCTCCTCGAGGACGCGTGGCTGTTTCATTTCTTTGTTTAAAGCGTGTGTTAACGGTATTTCCCTGTAGTCGTCATTCCTAAAACCGTGAATGTATGTGTATGAATGCGTTTATTAAATTTTGGTGTTTATGCCGGTTGTTTCTTAGCTTTCTGCAACAACAAAACTGGTAGCTGGCATCTTGCCAGTTATAAGAGTACACACTTGATGTAAATTGTATATTTACTGCCAAATAAAAGTATGTTTACTTTTATTAATAGCTGTTATAAACGTTTGGTGAAAATGCAACAATTTGTAAATGCTGCCTATTGGCAATGACGATTTTTAAATTTAAAAAACACTTAAATTTCAAACAATATAAGAGAAGAAACGATCATATTTCATGAAGCAATCTTAAGTTGTAATAATTTATTTTAAGAAAAATTCATGGAACTTTTGAAATTAGAATGTTTAGAGACAATATCGAATTTGAAAACCACATGGCAATGTAGATTCAAAAAGTTTAGAACATCTGATTAGAACTCAATTGAACTTTGTTAATTTTTAAATCAAGAACTAAGAATTTCAGCTGGTCTAAAGCTGTCAAGCCTGGGTCATAACATTCTCGAGTTCCTAACATCCTTCCTAATAATTTATGATACATTCACTCTATGATTAACCTTTAAATCAGACAACGGAAAAACCTAAAAAAAGGCTCACGACCTGCCTGTCAAATATCCACCTTTCGACTCATCTCCTGAGCAATCTCATGTGCAGCCTCATTATCATGAATTCCGAAGTGTCAAGGAACTGAAATTCTCAAAAAGACATAAATCAACTTCACTATACACTTTCGTCTGTAGCATTCCTTACCGTATAGAAGGCAGTTATCGCTTTCGTATTCTCAGTAAAATATTATCCTTTCAGGACGGTCTCCAAAAAAACCTATATACATAATTACATACGTAATTGGCCATTATAACCCTGTGTCAGGGTTACGACGTAACTTCTCGCAGCACCCATGTTGAGTGTGTTAATTTTTTTATCCATGAGTTCCGGGACCTACAGTTTAAAGTCGATTCCGAACGACAGATTTGAGAAACTTGTTCATCGCAATCAGTTACTCTCAGATCTTTGGCCAGAAGACTGCTGAGAGGTAGTCGCCGAAAGAAATAATTTTTTCATATTTCTTTTTTTTTTTTCAAGATGTCTTATGTCTTAGTAAGCCAACACACTAACTTCTAGACTACAGTGACTACTACTCGAGAAAAACACAAAACTTAAACTTAAAAATCTTGTCAAAAGTATGTCTTGTATACTCGTAGTAGAAACATTTGTTAAGTTTGTGAAGTTGAAATACATGCATACATACATATGTACTGAAATATAAATAAAAGTGATTTATGAATTTAGCCATAATAGGTATATGATTTAAAGATTTCCAGTCAATCTTAGAGACATCGAAATTTTTGGAAATTAAAAAAAATAGTGTTCAAAGCGCTAAATTGGCAATTCTTCAGACTTCTTTTTCCAGTTTTTTTTAATTTTTAGGTTTAGTTTATATTCGTATACATTCGTTTATGTATAGACATACATACATACATATATACGTACATATGTACTGTATATGTCCTGTTTTACTGTGTTTTGTTGAAAAAAAAAAAATAAATAACAATGAATGTAAATAATTTGTTGTCAACAATGAAAGAGAAAAATAAATAAATTTTAAAAACGTTAAATAGAAATTTAAGGATAACTCTAGAAACCCAAGATGAGAAAGAAATTCCTCTTAAATACAGTAGTAAATATTTTTATGTAAACTAGTAAAGATACAAAAATCTAATATTACACTTAAATGTAGAGCGGTTATAGAAATCGTATGAAGGTATTAGGACTTTTGTTGAATCATTTTCGTATTGCCATTTTCATATTACCATCGTTTGCGAGTTACATTTATCGAGATTACACAAAAATTTAAAGCTACAACAAACAACACGCCACGTCTTTGTATCAACTGATTTCTATAGGAAAGTCGGTAATTGTTATGAATATATACAAGTCACAAAGAACTGCGATAAGATTATCGTAGGTGGTGTTGAATTACAATTATTGGTGTACAATTATTTTCCAGGTGTCATTTTTCTCCTGTAATTAAAAAATCATTGCTAAATTCATTTAAAGAAAAATTAATGACAAAGTAGTAGTCGCCGTAGTTGAGTGGTTAGTTGTTGTTGAAAGTAAGAGAAATATGAAAACTAATTTCTTTCGGCGACTACCTTTCGGCAGTCTATTGGCAAAAGCTCTGAGAGTAACTGATTGCCATGAACAAGCTTCTCAAGTAAGTCCCTGTACTCATGGATAAAAATTGACACACACGCAACATGAGTACTGCGAGAAGCTAAGTCGTAATGGCCACTTATGTATGTATGTATTTATGACGAAAAAACATTAATTAACTGAAATTCTCAACAAACTTTTTTAGATTTTATCTTGAACTTGCAGATCATTTAACAACAAATAATTTAAAAAAATTCTTTGTGCTTCAAATATGTAGAGAATTGTACAATATGGAAACATAATCGTTTATTGAGCGCTTTTTTTCGAATTTCTATTAATTTAAATTTAATTATAAAAATTTATATTTAGGCTTAGCTTTGAAAGGTTGTAACAATTTGTGCTTTTCATTAAACAGTAAAGTATAGTGGTTAGAGCGCTCGCACAGAAACTCAAACGACAAAGTTTCAAATCCCAGCGAAGGAGAAAACTTAAAAAAATTAAATGTGTGGTTTTTCGAAAATTATAATTTCAAAATAAGAGGTTCCTCCCCCCGCTTCTCCCTCCTAGAAGTCCATCTTCAAGAAACCGCTCCCTGACATTTCAGTGTATTCCACCAACAGAACAAATGATCAGTTGATGTTGTTTTATCACACATAGACGTGGTGGTGATCTTATCATCTGTGACTATGGGTAATGTAAATATAGAGGATGCAGACGCTCTTGATGTTCTGGGCATGAGAATAAATTGTGATGTCCGTTGGAATAATCACATATTTCGAGTGTCGAAAGAAGCATTCAAGTGCCTTGGGTTTTTAAAACGATGCAAGAAATACTTCACTTCATCTGACCGTCTCAATATTTACAAGACGTTCATCCGACTTAGGTTGAAATACAACTCTCATGTATGGGCCGGTGCCTAAAAGTCTATTTTGGGGCTACTCGACCGTTTACAGGAGAGGGTGAAGGTGCTTATCAGCGACTCTATCGATACGTTTGAGAATCGGGCAATGTGGCGTGCGTTTCTTTGTTGTATCGATACTACCATGGGAGGTGATCTGATGAAATAAAGGAGTTTATTCCGCATAATAGCATATTTTTGAGGAATACTCGAACCTCTCTCAGAACACATCCTTTTGTAGTTGAATGTCCAGTGAATCGCACAATGCATTATAGAGAGCATTCTTTCATTAGTGGTACCGCTCATTTATGGAATGGGCTTCCAGAGAATGTTTTTCCTGCCAGTTACTACATCGGATTTAAATCAAATGTCCACAAGCACTACTCCTTCTTTCCCCCCTACCATAATATATTTTCCCACACCAGCACAATGTACTACATGAGTATGGGCCGTTCCCAAGGTGCTGGTTTTAATGAAAAAAAAAGTACAACCACTGAAATTAGTGTATAATTGGTAGACAAATGTCATAATTAATTGTTCTTCCAATTTTAATATATCACTTATAACAAAAGGTATACATATGTAGGTACATATGTACATATGCATTTACTTACTCTTGCATATCCATTGTAAGCATATATCCATTTGTAAGCTGCTCAGTCATCTGTTAATTTTTTGTAATTACGTACATACGAGTACATATAACAAGAAGAGCCTCCAAATTAAAAGCGTTACTAACTGCGTAATTTAATTTTGTCCCTTTAACATTTATAAATACCGAAAATATAAAAATATTATATTTTAGATTTGTGTTAATAGTTTAATAATTATAAAATAATTCTAAATTATTTCAACTAATGCCTTCATTCATAATTAAATGAGCGAAAAAAATATAAAATATTACGAATGCTTTACTGAATGACAATTACAATAACAAATTGTACAATTTAATTTGTAATAATCTCGTACGAATATTTTATGTGTTCAATTTAAAAACAAAAACAAAACTTATTAGACATACATATGTATGTACATACATATATGAATCAATGTATGCGAATGAATCCATATATGTACCTACAACTATAATTTAAAAAAAGGACATTATACTATAAGTACATATACGATATATCTAGTATGTAGGTAGGTATGTATGTACGTGTATAAGCTCGTTTATAATATTTCAATTTCTATGATTATCATAAAAATAAATTGTTTTCGAATTGCTGCAATTTCGTATGAAGCAAAATCTAAAATTCCATTTCGATATTAAATTCTACACTTTAAGTACATAAAGAGTTCATATTATAGAATCAAATATACATATTAGATGCGCATTTGGAAAACGATACGAAAAAAGCAAAAACAAAAAAAAAACTAATGCATCGTATCACGTCGCTGTACAATTTTACATACGAAATCTATAAACGTACATATTTATGAATATTTTCAATAGAGAGTGATATTTATAGTTCACATTGTATCTTGGAAATAGGTAATGACCAAACTTTTACACACACCAAAGAACAAAGGAATAAAAAAATTTTACTAAAAAACGTTTAATCAATTTAATATTTGGTAAAACTCTTCCAGCTAGCTACCAATTAGGAAAAAACAAACATAAAGACAAGAGAAAGAGGGATTCAAATAGTCTTTGACAACTAAAGCACTTGTTGTATATAGCGATGATTAAAACATTTTGAAAGTCAAGTCTGTATTCATCCAATACAAATCTTATTGATTCTCTTCTTGGATCTTTTGTTGATGGTGTAACAAAGCAGGACTTTATAACGGATGCTCTAAATTTAAGCACTTGCACATTCAGATGTTCATTGCTGAGTTTACGTGCTTTATTTCTGCTCAAATAACGGTATTTGTAATAATAATATAAAACAAGTCTGTAATAATAATAATAAAGGATAACCTATACTGCGTGAAGAAAAAACCTTTTACACTAAATTGCGCGAAGGACTATATGGAGGAGAAATAAAAAAAAATTAGTTTTATTTAATTCAATGCCTAGAAGGTGCATAATTTACTAAAAAAAATAAAATACACACCCTACTACAAGTTTGAAATACATAGAGGTTGCCCCACAAAAAACGCAATATATGAATTACCCGCCATTTTTGCAATAAATTGCTGGCAATCTTAAAAAAAAAAAGATGAGAGTTTAGGTGTAGTAAGAATGGAGCATTATACGATACCGCAAACGTATTTACATTATAGATCAATATTTTAAAACTAATGAAAGTTTTGTGGTCTCATTTTGAAACTAACATTGTCAAGTGTGAAAAGATAAATTGAGAAGTTCAGGAAGACGGGATCAGTTGGTGACACTAAACATACGGATCGCTTAAAACCAAGCCGTTCAAATGTCAATATCGAAGCAGAGAGTAATATCTTCATAACTTGGTTTTAATAGTTTTATAATTTTATGTGCATACATATCTTTATAATGTGTCGCCAAAGAATGTTGCTGGGTCAGAATGAAAAAGAATAATACATTCCGGTAAAAGGTGGCATAAAACACTCCCCCAGGCAGACGTATGTCTGCATGTTTTATTTCGGACTCCTTTTTATAGACAGATTATCATCCCTTTAGGAAGAAGTGCTACAAAACCTTCCACTTAAGGCCTGTAAAAAGACTCTACAAACTGGGATTATTTAAAGGCATGCAAATGAACTCATACTTAAAGGCCCAATTATATATTTTAATAAAAATAAATAAATTAGCTAAAAATCTCCTGATATGCTTGTATAATAAAAACGAAAGAGATATAAATTCTTACTTGAGCACTTATTATACTATAAATATTATAAATTTTTTATATGTATACATTTTAACATATACATATAATTGGCCATTACAACCCTGTTTTAGGGTTATGGCATAGTTTCTCGCAGGACCCAAGTTGTGTGTGTGAATGCGCATCCATTAGTACAAAAACCTATTGTTTAATGTCGACTTCGACCGACAAACTAGAGAAGCTTATTTTATGGTGCAAAAGAATACATAGTGAAAAAAAACATCAATGAAAAGAATCGGAACTATTCAAAATTTCTATCACAACTCAAAGTCAATCGACTGTAGTAAAATAAGGTGCACATGAAAAAACAGCTGCTTTTTAATTAGAAGGTGTTACAGTGCACTCGGGAAAACGTCAACACTCGTTTACGTCAACATCCCAAAACGTCAACCCTTAATTTTTTACATTGTCTACTCTAAAACGTCAACCAAACCACAAAGCTCTAAAACGTCAACTTTAAATAAAAGAAAATTTTGAATTTAGCAACAGTTAAAATACACAGATTTGTGCACACACACATTTTATGAAATTAATTCAGAAATTCGGGATTCCCCTTATAAGTATGTACAGTAGTCTGTATTTACACATATATAGTCTTTCTTATGTTCAGTTGCTTTTTTGTTTTTGTAAGTACATAACAGATTTTTTTAGATGCATAAGTATGTGAAATTAAAAATATGATCTCATTTAAAATGTGTTCTTTTAGTTTTAGTTAGGCTGAAAGCCTTTTTTGTTTCTTCTTGGGATTTCTTTGTTTGGTTTTATTTCATAGTAGAGTTGTCAAGACCGGTTTTCGAATTATTCGAAAACCGGTTTTTTTCTATTTTTCCGGTTTTTTAAACCGGTTTTAAAAATGTGGCGGTTTTCGAGTTATTCGAAAAACCGGGTTTTTTGTGTCGAACTATTCGACATTTTCGAATATTTTTCATATGAGGTGTATTATATTTTACTGATTTTTTTCTAACAAATTTAAATTACGTATGCAACACTTCGCAACACTATTTTCTAAAAAACTAAATCAGATATATACAGCGCTGCTCACAATTAACCCAACTTCTACAAAAATGAACGTGTCTTTTCAGTAAGCTCAACAATATAAACAAAGCTAAGAAACCGTATGTCATCTAAACATATAAACTGCATCCTATATTTGAAATGCTATAAGTATTTTAAGAAAATAAATAATAATAGTAAATAAAATGTTTAAATTTTGAATAAATATTTTTTGTGATGTACATATTTACATATATGTATGTTTCTTTCTATATATGTAAATATATGTATATGTACTATATATACATACATACATATTTACATACATATGTATGTACTATTTTATAATTTTCAAAATTCTAAATTATTTTAGATTAATGTTAAGAAGAAAATGTGATGAATGTATTTCTTCTGTTTTTTTTTAAGTTAAAATAGTTATAAAAACAAAAACAAATTGTTATATATGTAGTATATTGCATATATTTTTATTAATGGAGAAAACCGAAAAACCGGGTTATTCGAACCGGTTTTTAACTAAAAAAGCCGAAAACCGGTTTTAAAAAATGTGCGGTTTTTTAAACTATTCGAAAACCGGTTTTTGGATTTCGTCGAATAGTTGACAACTCTATTTCATAGTCAATAAAACCGTTTTAAAGCACACTATCAATATGTTTTTTATTAAAATTTATAATTTTTTAATTAAAATTCATAAACGTCAACAATTTGTTAAACGTCAACACCCGCGGTTTTAATTAGTTGACGTTTTCCCGAGTGCACTGTATACGTTTCTTTGCTATCTATATAGTATTTTTAGTTTAGTTCAGTTCATTTAATATATGTAAGTATGTATGTATGTATATATAACAAAGTAATCGTTTGTGAATATAAATTAATGCCCGTATTCATAAAAAATAAAACAGTTTTATTAATTGTTTATTTGATTATTCTTTAGTAAATAGAAATATGTCAAATAAGCACTCTATAAATCAATTTTATTTTTTATGAATACGATTGTAAATGTTTAATTGTTTTGAGTAAATGTATGCACAAGTGTAAAAGATTTTTTAAATAATTTAAATACTTAATTAAAAAGTAATTATCGGAAAAGGAAATAAATTTAATTTTATGTTAAAGTACTCATACTCTGTTAAAGAAGGAATTCTATTGCTTCTGTTGGATTTATATTCGCAGTTGTGTGCCTTAAGATCGTAATATATGTGATTGGCACTCTCGGCTTACAGTAACGAAAAAATAACTACAAACACAAATAACTGGTGAGCAATGTTAATGTCTTCTGTAAAATGATTGTACTAAAAATAATGCAAGCTTTAGTACTGTTAATAATTCTCTTTACCCGGGGTCTACACCTGATATCAACTTTGATATGATATGAAAGAAAACGTCGGCAGAGAAAATAAAATGCCATTTTAATATTTCTCTTCATATCTAACAACAGGAACACGTTGATGTTGAAATATTATAATATTTCATCTTTTTTGTACAGCAATCAATGAAAGAAAGTACATGTCGGAGTATTTTATTAGTGGAAATTTGTTTAAAAATAAAGGGAAAATTTTATAAAAATTAAATAATTTTGTGTATAATTATTATTAATTAATATATTTTTTTTTATTTTTTTATTATTTTATTGCTTTTTTATTGAATTTAAAAAATTCAATTTTAGTTTTTTTGTTTTGTTTCTCTATATGAGCTGTTTTTGACAGTTCATATCATGATATTGTTTTCATAATATATATTATGATATCGATATCATAATAGATATTATGATAGCTGATTCGCAGTCTACACGTAACAAAATTATATCGGCTATCGAATTTGACGTACGCAGATATAAAAATATTTCGTTTCATATCTCGTGGAGACCCCGGGTTAGATAGCGATTTTAACATTTTCTCTTTTTGTAGTTCTATTCAATTCTTTAGTGTTCATTTAATATTCTACAAAGCAAACACGTGTGCATGTAAAATTATAATTAATTATTTAGAAAAAGACAATAAAAAGGCGTACAGATTTGTTAAACAATAAAATTATTTGAAGAAAATTTAAAAAGCAATTACCAGTAAAGAAAATGAATTTAATTTCATTTAAAAATACTCATTTTATAGGTTTATTTTAATTTTATTTATTGTTGCGTGTTCTTTTTATTCGGTATGTTGTTGTTCGTATTAATCTAAATCGTGGGTGTTTTCGGTTTGCAGTCACAATAACAATGCAGATAAAGAAATACAAGAAACAGACAATCGATCACCACTGTTAATAATTACTTTCGTAAAATTATCGAAATGGGTGGTAGTGGTGGATAAATTCAAGGTTAGTTATATGTACGAGTATCTATACATACTAATGCATACATAAGTATTATAATTTTTTTTTTTTGAAACTACACATTGCTTTTAATAAAAAATATATTAAAATCAGACAAGTTTTAAATAACGAAAATAACTGCATACATCCATATCGTTGGTCTCAGGTAGAAAGGCCCTAACTCAAATAATTTAAAATTTCCAGGAGGCGGTAAAAATACAACAGATACTGTAATTATTAATACATAACTTTTTATTAAATGCTGTACAATTGCTTGTAATAACGTTATTTTTAATAATATTGTAACATTCTTTGTGAGGAGCGGAATATTTCTAAAATGCATTGAATTTACTAAAAAAAAGTAAGTTTTGAAAAAATGCGAGTTAGGGCCTTTCTACCTGAGACCAACGATATGTATGTGTGAACCACAAATGACTTAAATTCAAAGTACAAACATAAGTTCTCTCTATTTTTTTACTGTTTATATTTTCGGCTTTTAAAGATAATGCCTAATTTTTTGCAAAGACTACAAAACCATATGTAATTAAGATATTCTGCTACAAATCCTCTTGTTGATGGAACATTTTTTTCGGAGTTCGGAGTCGACTTTAAACTGTAGGTTCCGATACCCATGGATAAAAATTAACAAACACAAAATGGATGCTGAGAGAAGTAAGGCCGGAATTCTGAAACAGGGTTCTTATCGCCAATTATGTATATATGCATGTGTGTATGTAATTGACGGTTGTATTGTTTTATAGTGTGTAGACAAATAACAATCGAATAATTAATAGTCACAAGTGTGTGAGCAACTTTGGGTATTCGGAGGCTGTTTTTATTTTTTTTCTTTTTTTTTTTTGTAAACTAAAATATAATGACTGATTTATAATGGTCAGGACAAATATACTAAAACTGTGACTGTGATAGCCAGCTGTTTGTGTATAACTGCAGTTTACCCTGCCATTACATGTAAAACTGTTTTCATGAAAGTTCCGTATACGTATTATAAATTAAAATTTTAACGAAAGTCACAACTTTCTTGTAGTTCGTTTGTGCGTTTACATATGAAAGTAAAAGTTTATATTGAAAATGCCTTCAAATAGACAGTTGTTAATAATTGTTATACTTCAGGAATTAAAAAAAATAGAAATGTGTAGCAAAAATTAAAAAAACAAAAAACTAAATGGTAGAAAAATAATTAAATAGTATTTTTTTAACAAATTATTGCAATAAAAACCGATATTATTTTCTTTAGTTAAACAAAAAGAAAAAAAAACAATTGTTTACACATACATTTTTTATTAAAATAAGTGAAATTTACAATTTTTATTCTTTCAGAAGTTTTTAAAAGTTCAAAACGTTGTCGACCGCTTTTACTTATTTGTCATTTTACTTTCAGAAAGTTTCAAAAAATCACTTTCAGGAAAAAATTGTTGAAAGTTGTGATGAAAGTAAAAAAAATTTGAATGTGTTAGTAAAAAATTGTGAGTGTATTCCCAATTTTCATGAAAGTACTTTCACGTGTAGAGGGTAAGTTAGTTAGCCAAATGTGTATGTAAGTAATATTTAGCAAAAATTCGGCTCTATAATTTTTTGAGTTAATTTTATTACCATTTTGCTATCAATTTTGTTGATATTTCGTGACATGTGCCTGCGAAAAGTTGAATATGTTTGTCCCCTTTAAGCTAATAGTACTGTTTATTGGAAGTTACACAAATCGGTGAAAAAATTCTGTTGTCAAAAGCAATATTACCGAATTTAGCCACCTTAAGCGATAGGACCAAGAACTTGGGAGTTACTAAACTCTTCATAGGCATATAACAAATTTTTATCACAAAATAGTTCAGCAAAAACTTTCTAGTGTATGTGGATGATAGCTTTTGAAGAATATTTTGCATTTTTTGCATTGCTAATTAAATAACTAATGCCCGTAATTGACAAATTTCTATGTAATACTTGTCAAATAAACCCTCAATAAATCTAAAATAGTTTTTATGAATACGGGCATAAATATGTATTTAAAATTTTCTGTTCTTGAAAATGGTTAAATCCTACTAAAAAAGTTAAACATCACGCAGTTTTTCTTCACTTGGCCTTTAGATTAATTACTTATACTAGTTGTACTGAACTTTTAAATTGTCTTAAAAAAGATTAGTATTGTCGTACTGTGTAGTATATTCTAAGTAAATCCAAGTCAGATATAATTTATTAGCATTAATTTATTTATTGTTTATCATAAATTAATTCTACGTTATTCTGATTGTACACCAAACGCCTATAAGTTCTTAAATCAGAAAAGATTATTTCATATAATCTTTATAAACTTTCACAACTTCTTCAAAGTTTCATTATTAAAACTTATTAGATAGTATTATTAAACGTATGCCTATTGTATATCAAACGAAATTAATAAGAAAACATTTCTTTATTATAAAAAGAAAGAAACAAAACAATACTGTTGTGTTTTTTTCCAACAATTAATTTAATTATCTTATCATTGCTATAATCCGTTAAGGGTTTTTTCTAGTATGCAATAAAAAATTTGTTTAATGCCTTCTAATAAAACAAAATCTTCAATGCTTTGCGTCAAATTTTTAATAATCATACGATATAAAATTAATTTTTGCAATTTTGTTAAATTTAATTTCCAAAAAATAAATAAATTTTTCTAAAACAAAAAAAAAGTGTTCACAATATAAAAAATAAAACACTGGAAGAAGATACTGCATACACTGTATATTGCGATATAGTCTTATCTTTAAAAGTAAAATAATCAGCTTATAGTTTGCGACAGCGCTTAAACACTTGCAAAATATTAGAAATTGTAATCCATTAAAATTTAAATATTAGAAAATACTTTTATTAGGACTAATTTGTAAAGCTTGTGCTCCCTATTAAAGTATGTATATATGGGATTTCCAGTTTAGGCAAGTCTTGCAGCTGTAGAAGCTAGATAGTAACTTTGAAAAATGCTTGTAATTATCAATTATAATTGATGTAATATTTATGTAGGTTTGTATAATATGCATTGTACATATATAAATACATACATAATTGTCCAGTAACCCTGTTTCATGGTTACGCCCTAGTTTCTCACAGCTTCTATGCATTCTAACACCTTAAAATCGGGTGGTTGACATAAGCTGTGAGTCTCTAATTACACATGTGTGGAGAGTATTACCTATAGATATACATAAATATATAGTTTTTCTTACTGTTTTTTTGTTGGGTACGTTCAGTGGCCATAATTGCATTGGATTTACACAAAATTCAAACTGTTTGCGAATGGAAGTTTTAATTTTACAAAAAATTAACCATGAATTTATTTTTATGCGGCCAGCAATCAAGGTATGAACCTTACTCCTGCGGTACATTGTGCTGTTCAAGAAAAAACACATTCTCTCTATAAATCATTGTGCTTTTCACTGTACAATCAACTACAAACGGACGTGCTCTGAGAGAGGTACAAGCAGTCTATAAGAATATAAAATTATATAAAATTAATGGTTTATATTAGTACATAGTACACGCTATATAGCGTCGATACCCCAATGGATCGATAAAAATAAAATAGACTTTGAAGAATAGGCCCATACATGACAGTTGTATTCCATTTTGGGTCGAATAAAGGTCTTGTAAATATTATGAAGGTCAGATGATGTAAAGTATTTTTTGCGCCGTTTTAAAAACCCTTCTTCTGACACTCAAATATTTTCATCATTCCAACGAACATCACAATTAATTCTCATGCTCAGGACGTAAAGAGCAACTGCCTCCTCAATATTTACATTACCCACAATCACCGATGACAAGATTTAATCATCGCCATATAGTCGCAAGAACTGAAGAACACTGTAACTGACAAAAAAACGAAAATACGTTTTTTGCATCATTTTTATCAGAAAAAAATACGCATTGATTGGTCCCGGTCCTAGATTTCTATGATAAAAATAAATTCACTTACGCCGTCTGCATTTTGAAAAATACCAGTGCCTTTGTTCTACTTTCATACAGGTTTTTTTTAACTCCTGTGAACATTAAATGTTTTATTAGTTACAGCGTTCTTTAATTCTTGCGACGGTATGTAAGTGATAAAATAACAAACGAATACGAATAAAATCATACTTAAATGGCAATGCGTTTGAATTTCCCCTTCTTAAATTAAAAATTAAATTCCTCATGTAAAATCACTTTTTACGGTACAAGCTTTATATACAATACATCAACGCATACATATTCATGTGCATGTACATACATATGTAAAGTATAATAACACACTTTAATTATCACACATAACATTAAAAGATTTCATCGCAACATAAAAAACTTTGACAATTACTAACAATAACCAGTATAAGATTTTATGGAAGCATAAATGACTTGATCATTAGCTTTATGACTTTTAACTGATACAAAACCAAAAACAACAAACAAAAATGTAACAACAATACTAACTCACATACCAAACATACAAGTAATCTCTATTAACTGCATCACTCAACAGTAAATGTGTTTCAATGAACATATCATGCTTACAAATCTATTCATTCATCCGCACTTCCCTACATACACTTACGACTACATGTGTAGGTAGGTAACTACATATGTATGTATGCATACATTGAAAATCATGAGTGAAACAAAACAAAAACAAAAAAGAAAGACCATCAACATCATCATCAAATCTACTATCATTGGCACACGAGTGATAAAATTTTACCAGGACATAACAGACAACAGGACTAAAGAAACGATAGGAAAAAAAGGTTAACAAATATTATGCCACCGATATGTTATACAGTCAATTATTTCGCGCCAAAATGTTAACATATACAATGTACCTACACATACATACAAAATATCTTCCGTTACATGTGAGTGTGCACTTTTTGTATACCTATATATATGAATATAAACATACATACATACTAATATGTATACATAGTATATCTATAACTACATACATATAAGCATAGAATAAATCTTTTCAAATGAAGGCACACAATAGTATAATACTGTAATAAATATTCTGATTCATGTTGATTGCGGTAGGTTAGTATTGTTTGATTGAGTGAGTGAGTGTCTTTCTATGTATCCACCCCACTCATAACATAATAATGACGACACGATGTTCTTTTAGTTTACGATACAAAAAAAAGTTGCCAAACAACCTGTTGTTTGAATCAAGTCAATTAAGTATTTTATTTAGTGAGGGTTTGGAGACTGTTTACTGAAATGTTTTTTTTTACGTTGGGAGACTAAATGTTGCTCAACATGTTTATATCTTTACTGTATTAATAGGTAAACAAACACAATATTTCATGTCCCCCA
This sequence comes from Metopia argyrocephala, assembly GCA_963576795.1. Lineage (NCBI taxonomy): Eukaryota > Metazoa > Arthropoda > Insecta > Diptera > Sarcophagidae > Metopia > Metopia argyrocephala. Next base: position 184,148,539 of record OY756208.1, on the reverse strand, counting down.
ATTTATTCGTACAACTCAGTATTATTGCTTCGTTCGTGTTGAATGGTCAACGCGCGGAATTGACGTTTACGAGAAACAAGAAAACAAAAATCAAAGTTTTAAAAGAATCGTAATCGTGGAAGAGTCGCGTTAACGCGAAATAATTTACAAAAATAATAAACAAACATATGTAGATATATATATAAAAAATAAAAGCGTAATTTATTACATAAAAACAACACACACAAAACTAAAACAAGAATTTCAATTCCTGTTAATTGTTTTTATACATTTGGGTGCATTTAAATAAATAATATTTAAAACTATAAATGTAAGTTGTGTATACAAACCTGTTTATTTGTATGTAATTGCATCACAACCATCAAAGCATGCATATGCCGGTGGAATGCAATGTTAAAAACGATATTTACGAGTATTTCTTAAATGCTAACTTAGCAAACGTTTTTTTTACCGATCTGCAGTATTTAAGTGCTTAAAAAAATTAATTACAATTCTTAATTTTCATATACAATAATTATTATAAATGTATAATTACGCGTAAATATGTATTTTTAAGTACAAACATACATACATACAGACTTACCTATTAAAAAGAGAATAAGAAAACATAAATACTAAATATGGTTTAGAATTGGCGCGCCGCGGCGTCGTAAGCTCAGCTTTTGTTAAGCATTATTTCAAATATGTAATTTCAAAACTTAACAACGTTTTCAGTGCCATTGCATTGTTGTTGTTGAATGTTTGTAGTGAAAAAGAAAGAAATACCTACAGTGGTAAAAAAAAACAAAATAAATAAAAATAAATACCATGTTGATATAAGACTTTGAATTATTTATGTATGTACTCGTACTCGTATATAAGAACGAGTATTTATATTTATATTTAAACTTGCTGGCAAGTTCTTTAATTGCATTAAAAGTATTTCTTGAACTATAATTATACATTTAGTGAACACTGCGCATTTTCAAATGAATGAATGATCAAATTAAATAAAAAAAAAGAGAACAAATGTTACAAACCAAAAAAAAAAAATATTTGACATGCTTGAATTTTTTTAATTTTTTTACACAGAAATGTTTATTACTTTACGTTACTATTGCATATGTTTCTGTTAGGACGATCACGATCACGGGTTTTTAGAATTTTTGTATAGGTGGTTTTCAATAACTACCATTAATGCACTGTTTGGTTTTAGTCGTTTTAATTATTTTTAACCACAAATTATTTTTATTTTTTCGATATATCTGGAAATGTGTACTTTTTCCTTATTTTGGTTTATGGTATTCCTTAAAACTGCAAAATTATGTGTCTCAAACACAGTGTCATGCCATGTTATGCAGAGTCATGATAGTGTTTTAGCTTGTTATGGCAAATCAGCTAAACTGTAGTAGTCCGCTGTGTTGAATATTTTGTGTGTTTAATGCTGTTGTATAAATATTTGCTACATCACGCAGTATTACAGGGTATCTGGTGTTTGTAAAACTATATATACTCGTACAATGTATAATACAATGTTTGTTTAATAGTAAAACAAATATAAATGTTCCGTTAGTCTGCTTGTATTACTTAATATTTTATTATATTTACAATACAATGTTTAACAAAAATTATACAAACTAAAAAAAAATTTTTTTAAATATAAAACATTATTATCTGATCTAAAAAATGTCTAATTAATGTGCAGTTTTATTTTATAGGTATAATAACTCAAGCAAATGATCAGCATTCATTATTAAAAACATATGTTTCGTGTGTTGACATTTTAAATTTCCATGTTGATTTGTATAAAATGAGTATAAAACAATCCATATGTATGTATGTATGCTCGACCCCAACATATTTACCTTTGTCATTGTCGAACATGTTTAAATATTGATTCGATTGACTTATAACACCAGTCAACACTAATTTTGGTGACTTAATACTAACTACAAAAATAACAACACTTTGGAATTCCTACGTGTAGTATTTTGGTACTTCGCTTTTGTACATAAGTATGAAAGTAGTGATTTTTATCATTATTAATTGCTTAAAAATTTTTTTTTTCGTTACTTTCGTAAATGATGATTCCCCAACAGTAGTCAGCCATCATATACTGATCCCATCGGTCTTGTTACTTCTCTTCCATAGTTTTCAGATAATGATGAAACCGCTCACCTAGCTTATCGCTACAGGCTGCAAGATTATCTGGGAATCGATCGAGATGACTATGGAGGTAGTGTACTTTGATAGACATGTTGCATCCCAAGTTTTTAATGTTACAGAGGCCTTATTCTGTAACTCTCCTAAGCTAAAACTCTATCGCTAAAAATTTATAAGCTTGATTTAGGACCTTTTAGCTACGAATAGAATTCTTAAACGCTTATTGTAATTTAAAAACTTCATGGCTATTACCTCCAAACTTTTTAATTTTATATATTCTAACACCCAGCCTGTTTCAAAAACCCAAAATTTTAGCATTTTAGTTTAAGAGAATTACAGAATAAGGCTCCAGTATCCCGCGGATAATTGCGCCACGTTTAATTGCCTTTTACGCTTATTTACCTCAATTTCTAAGTCCCCATATTTTTTTCTTACCATTTTCTAATAAAATTCCACGGTTAATTAACTCTTGCTTAACTGCGTTATTCGTTTAATAACCTCAAACATATTTTCCCCAGAAAGAAATTTCACTTAAAATTCTCTCGTTTAATTATCCAAAATAATTATTTTTTAAAAAGCGCAGCTTACATCAACTATGTTTATATAGACATAAAATATACGTTAAATTTACTTTCAAACTACTTTTTTGATACAAACTTAGAATTAAAGTCTACCAAGTTTATGTATAGGTATAATTTGACGGCAGTGTATATAGGAAATTACGCATATTCGTTTAATTGCCTAAAAGAGGTAATTAACCGTATTCGTTTAAATAACTTTTACCCATAATTGCCCAAAAATTTTGACATTTTTGTCGATGCATTTATCAGTGGAGTACTGTATCTAGCATGTCGTTAACGATTTCGTGGTAGTTGCTTGACTTGTAGTTTCCAAGATTATTTTTTTTAACTTCAACAAAACAATGCAGATCTTTCCAAATCATTCATTGAATTTAAGAAACTGAAATCTTTAATTAACATTTTTATTTGTGTACCACCAAAAACTCCAGCTTTTAGTTTCTCTTTTCTCATTATATAAGAGAAACACTGGCCATTTTTATCCAGGGCTTTGACAAACTGTTTCATAAGACCTAATTTACTGTGCAAGAGGGGCCAATATAATTTTTTCATTTGGAATGGATATTTTCTGGGAAAGTTGTAGAGATCTGATTCTACAATTGGATAAATATTTTTTTTTAGATTAACTCCACGTAATTGAATACAGCAAAAGTGCTCGCAGCAGTCATCTAAGTGGTTTTTTGTGCTTTCCATAGCATGGGTACAACTTCGAATTTTTATATGATGTCGTTGACCATTCATACATACATTGTCTTAAATGTTCACAGCACATTTTACGGCTTATTTTCATCCACAATTTTTAAGTTAAAATAAGAAAAATAAGCACTTTTTGTAAAATATGTTATAGGTTTTCTAAATTTTTTAATCGTTTAGTCACCACAAATGTAACAAAACACATTTGGATCATTGAGACAACTTCTTCTGGCCGACGCATGTTATTATTATCATGAATGTATTAAACAAAATTACCGATAGAACTTCAAACCAGGCCGAAAACTCCACGTGTGGCAGTCGCTATTAAAAACGTTTGGTATAACCAGTGTCGTTATGTTACAGAACCACTAACGGTATCTCGGCACCTTTTTTTAACTTGTGAACTTGTGTAATCAATCGTCAAATAAACGATAAAAAATCTCGATAACAATTTTATAAAAAATAATTTTAAATTTCCTTACAGCCTTGGTAATAAAAGCATTTCTTTATACATAGAAAAAAATAAAACTGAATTTTAATTAAAACATATCACCCAATAAATTTTTAATAGATTTTAGAACAATTTCCAAATTTATAATATCGGTTTTAATTGGAAATATTTGAAAGATACTTTTAAATAAAATCAATTACAATGTTTTTCTGAAAATTAAATAAAAAATCACTCAAAAACTTAAACTGTAAACAAAATAAAACAGTTATTGAAATAAACAATTTAATTGAATTCAATTAGGAATTAGTCATAGAACTAGTTATGGAATAAAATCACAGCTATGGAACGATTACGAATGAAACATATTTTTGTCTGATTCGTGGTAATTTTTCCAGAGCACGCTATGTGGCATCTCCATCTCCATTGGCATGATGTGTCAACAAGATTAAGGCCAGTTAATGGAGGTACGATAAAATTTCTAATTATGCCTATATACCGTTTAGAGTTCTGACCAGTATCGTTGTTTGGGTTACTCTCACTCCAAATGCGACAATTATGATAATTTACGTCAAGCAAATAGGAGCCTCATCGGAGAACAAAGTTTTGAATTTGTGCCTCAGCCAATTCACCAAACTTTAGTCTTTCATACCCACACAAATTGATTGCTTTAAAGCTAAGATATTTTTGTAAATTGTCCATTAAGTGGGAGGGCATAGAAAGACGAATCGATTGATTTTAATGTTTCAAAATTTTTCCCTGTACAGCGGCTAAAACTTCTTCGGAGAGCACAGTTTGACATCTCACAGGGTGCAGATTATTAGTAAGAGTAAATGTAGTACGAAAACTGGTTAATTATTCGAATCAGCCATTTTGAGGGATTATTATGTAACATTTTAACAACTTGAAACCGTTGCTCCGGTGTGATTCTATCCACAATGAAATATCCAATCATAGCAAACGAAAGAAAACTATTAGCAGTTAAATCGGTAGAAAATAAAGCAGTGTTGCCAACTCAAAATTGTAAATCTGTAAAATGAACTCCCATTACATATATTTCTTAATTTTATTTAAACGTAGACTTATAGTGTTTTCACACTTAAAGCTAAAACCTGGTTTTAACATTAAAACCATAATCAGCTGGTTTTGGGTTCACATTACAAGTTTTCTTAAAAGTGTTTTTAACATTTGCTGAGCAACAGCTGTTTTTTGTTTAGAAAAAAATTAGAAAACATTTTGTAATTTATAAAAGAATATTTTAAAATAGTGGATCTATTTATAAAAAGTGAAGAACTGCTTGGAAATCAAGTAGTTATTTATAAAGGCTTCTTTTCGTTTTATTTTTTTGAATTCTTTCAGCACAACACGTTACTAAACACGTTTTTTTTAATTTTTATATTAGTTTTGTTTTCATATACATATGCTTCTTTTTAAATTATCAGCTGTTTCAAAACTTTTACTCTGTTAACACTCATTTTAGTATATCGAAAACAGTGTTGTATTTCTTAAAACCTACTTAAAACCAATTCAAGAGAGGTTTTAAAATAATAATTTTGTATAGTAAAACCAGGTTTTAAAGTTGGTTTTATAGTTAAAACCACCTTTTGATTTAAAACCACTCAGTGTGAAAACACTATTAGACTTTAAATAAAATAAGACTCGTACTTTTTGTTAAGAATTTAAGAACTTTAATAAGAAATTCAGTGTTCATATTTAACCCATACCATTAGCGCATAAGTTTATTGTGCTCGCTTAATATAGGAATGATTTAAAAAATCAATTTCTTTTAATTATTTTTTAATAAAATTTCATGCCTCTACAGAAATATTACAAAGAAAGTTTTGAAGAAATATTGACCTTTATGTCAATTTGTTTGGGGGCCTGTTTGATTCAATATAATTAATTTGTGTGCTGTATTCATTTAAAGTATTTTTTTAAGTGAGAATACATTCTCAAAACACTTTTAATACGTAATAAAATGTATTGTGTATGTTTTATTAATAGAAATCAATTTGTCTAAATGTTGTTCATACGAGTACAACAATTTAAATTAAAAAAAAATATAAACAAAAAATTGTCTCTCTTACTGAAAAATACTTTTCGGCCTACATTTTTACGATACATAGTATATGTGATGTATGTACACAGAAATAGCTACATGTACATGTATAATTATATGTATGTAAAAGATAAAAATAAAAATGCTTTGCATGAGTATATATGTAAAAGTAAATACAAAGACATATTAAAGTAAGATCAGTATGCATTTTCTAATCAACACGAATCTCCAAAAATTTTTAGTTCCTAGTAAAAATACACTCGTATTTTAATAACAATGCACATAAAAAAATTAATTAATATTGTTTGGAAAGCTTTATGCATTATAAATATGAAATATTTACGTTCAAATGTACACAAATGTCTGATTAAAATCAAGGTAGAGTGCATGTAATCTTTCAATACCAGTCTATAGAAATAATTTATTTAAAATGTGCTGCTAGAATTGTCGTGTGGTAGCAAAAAGCCGGCGGCCATTTACACCACTCATTTAGTGTTGTGTAGATAAATAATAAACGCTAATTAAATACTGGCTACCAATGTGATGTCAGATTTTAATATTCAACTCCATCAGCAGATTTTTGTTTTCATAATTTTCAAAAAAGCCATACTTATAGGGTGATTCTATTGAGGTATAGAACTTTAAGTTGGCATCACTTTTTTAACTGGCGGCCATTTTGTCAGCTGTCAAGTGATTAGTATTTAGTTTGGTTTGCCATTTCATCATGAACAGGTTGACAAAAGAACAACGCTTGCAAATCGTGCAATATTATTTCGAAAATAATGGTTCAGTTCGCGAAGTTTACCGCAAGCTCCGTCCATTTTATGGTCGACATAATCGTCCATCAGAGCAATTAATTCGGTTAACCATGGATCGTTTTCGCACTACGTTTACTCTATGTGATAATACGCATCCGCCGAGACGTCGAACAGTGCGCACCGAAGAAACAATTGCCGCTGTAGAGCAAAGTGTTGAAAAGAACCCGAATGAATCGATTCGCCACCGTGCACAGCAATTGGAGCTTTGTCCATCAACTTTATGGAAGATTTTGCGCAAAGATTTTGGCTTGCGACCTTACAAGATCCAGCTTGTGCAATAATTAAAGCCGCGAGACCATGCAATGTGTCGTGATTTTGGTGTATGGGCCGAAAATGAGATTGATATCGATGCTGACTTTCATCGCAAAATTTTGTTCAGTGATGAGGCTCATTTTTTGTTGAATGGCTACGTGAACAAGCAAAATTGCCGCATTTGGAGACGCCATTACATCCATAAAAACTGACTGTTTGGTGTGCTCTATGGGCTGGTGGAGTCATTGGACCATACTTCTTCCGAAATAATGCTGGAGAGTCAGTTACCGTTAATGGAGACCGGTAAAGAGCCATGATAACCGACTATTTTGTTCCCGAATTGGATGGCATGAATGTGGATGAGTTGTGGTTCCAACAAGACGGCGCTACATGACACACAGCGCACGTCACAATCGATTTATTGAAGGAAACATTCGATGAGCGCATAATTTCGCGGAATGGACCTGTCAATTGGCCACCAAGATCGTGTGATTTGACACCATTGGATTAGTTTCTTTGGGGATATGTGAAGTCGCTCGTCTACGCCAACAAACCAGAAACGTTAGGGGACTTGGAAGCCAAAATTCGTGGCGTTATTGCCAACATACGGCCCCATATGCTCGAAAAAGTGGTTGAAAATTGGACCTGTAGAATTGGCTTCATTCGAGCTAGCCGCGACGGCCACATGCCCAAAATCATATTTAAGCATTAATGGCATAAAATTATCCTTCCAATAAAGCCAAATTGATGGACATTAAAACGATTTTCTTGTGTTTTATTTCAATTCGAAGTTCTATACCTCTAAAAAAAACACCCTGTATTTAGAAGGATTGGCTTTCACAATAAATAACTATTAAACAAAAAATATTTTACGTCTTATAGAAAAACAGAAATCTATTGCTTTGTAAATGCTTTTGTTTGGTTTTTATATACTAAATGGGATATGATTCTCAGTTAGTCTAAAACTATTTTACTATAAATATTTATAGTTTTGAATATCATCTTTAGGAAAAAGTCTCCTGACGAGTCGCTTAAGCAGAGATCAAATGGCCATAGAGACATGCTTATCTCCAAAAGCATACATTTCGTATTATATAAATAATTAATATTAAAAAATAATTAAACAATTAATTTGTTTTGTCAATTAGTATTTCACAATATTGATTTCTAGTACGTCAACAGCTGCGCACTTGTCTTTATAGACATAAGCCTTGGCAGAGCCTTACAAAAATCAGTTTAAATGCGTTAAATTGCATAGTTTAGGCTGCAAATTGATCGATAGCAAAACGTGTTGTAGCATGTGTCACCATCTGTTGAAACCACCTGTCAGCCAGTCCAGTCCACTTCCGTCATTTTTAGCAAACAAAAACTTGTAATTATCGGCCTATCTGAACACCAACCAGTTCATTCTTCGCTTTGCATTGGCAGTTCTTGCAATGCTTTTAACTGCTTTTCACACCAAATATGGCAATTTTACTTTTTCATGTATCCATTCAAACAGAAATGAGCTTCGTTGCTGAATACAATTTTTTGATAAAAATTGCCAATACCCAATTACCAAAAGTTAGCCGTTATGAGGCTTCGATTCTTGCATCAGTTGTATTTAAAAAGGTTTTATAAATAAATCCTTCCCCAAAATTTTCCACATATTGCTGTAACAGAGGTATAATAGCCACGAACGGCATTGAATTACTTAATAATTCACTAACTTAATAATAACTAACAACTCTCGCGGATACACTTGCGATATTTTTTCTGTCCGCATTCAGAGTATACGTATTGGCAATTTAAATTTAAACGAAATTTAGTCACAAGATTAGCTGCCTCAGTAACAATTCATTAATGCTATTTATATGAAACTTGTGCTTTTCCATTCGTTTGTTCGTTTTTATATGAAATATAATTCTCATTTGGTGTATACGTTTTAAGCATAAGAATTTATAGCTTTGATACCTTCTTTAAGAAGAAGTCTCCTGACGAATTTCTTGAACAAATACATTTCATTATTAATATTGAATGTATTTGCCTGTATGGTAAAAAATATTCTATGATTTTTGATGGACTCAAATGTAGCATAAAAGAATAATGTTGTACTTTTTGTTAAAAATATGAGTCGCCTTTTTTTAAATTGTAAATATGACCACGTAAAATATAATGAGAAATTATTTCTATTTGATTTTGATTAATCAGACAAAATTTACTAAAAATTTTGAGAGTTAAAGAATATTATAAACTGGCGTTTATATGTTATTTTTATTTCTTTTCAAAAAATTTAAAAATTTTCAAGTTGAAAGGTGTCTAATAGGCTTTCTGAAATATAGTACATGCATATTTATGTATAAATGTTTCATAAATATTCATATTTTAATATAAATTATAAGTTTAAGAGCAATCAAGTTCATTAAAATATTTATTTTAATATTTATGAGAACTTTTATTCACCATGAACTTGTCAATTACTTCGTATGCATTTATTCCATTTCAATATGATTTTTTTGATTCAATTAAATAATTTATTTATTTGTACAAACCGGCAACAAAAAGTCCAATTTTTCATGCGTAAGTGAAACATATGTATGTATATACATTTTGTTTAATCACATACATATTTAAGATACATACTGGCATGTACATACATATGTATATTACCTTTTATTCAATATGCAAATTACAAATGCAAATGATGTGTAAATGATATTCAAATAATAATGAAATTTTCTGTTCTTAATTATGACATTAAAACCTCGAAAATGTTGTGGTAAAATTTTTGAAATACATTTTGCTTAAAGGATATTGTCGATTGTTAGTCGCTGCTTTCATTTTTGATGATATTATCACTGTTAGATTTATTCTGTCAATTTGCCACTCGACTCAGCGGTCTAATTGAATTGCGTAATGACGCAAAGTATAGGGTCAGCAAATATTCCCAATGTGTCTGCATTAGTTTATGTAATACGAAGTATGAAAGTTTCGTTTTAAAATTTCAAACGCATAAATTTCAATTTGTGTTTATTGTGCAGCTCAAGATACAAGGATACAGCTGTAGATGTCATTGTTGTTGTTAAAGCGACAGAAAATACATATCTCTAGAGAGCTTTGCGTGTTGTTGAACTTTTTCGTGCAATTGCCAGTGAGAAAGTTTCACTTAGTGGAAGGACTCTTGACACAGCACTCAAAGGGATAAAACAAAAGTATTAAAAACGTCCAAGCGTTGATTGCTTTAATTATGAATGTCCCCTTGTGTGCGTTTGCTATTGCTTCGAATATCTCTTCAAAAATCCCAGTAAACATTTTTCCCTATCAATAAATCGTATTGTTTGTTAAAGTTTTCTTCAAAATGTTGAACAATAGAAAAGAAATTATTGGGATATCTGTACACACTTCAAATGGTCTATCAGTATCAGTATATTATTCTAGTCTACCAAAATTGCAACTTCTTTATCGTTTAACAATTTTTTATTTTGAGAGTTATTTTAAATTCATTTATTTAAATAAATATAATATTTTTGTTGTTAGTAAAAAATCTTGTTTTCCGAAACGTTGTTCTATTCAACACTTCGTTTTACCAACACTGCACAAATTTCAGCGCAAGTACATTTTTGTGTTTACTTACACATTCACTTATTGTAGCATCATTTTAAAAAAATAAAATTTAAAAACTTATGAAATAGTGAAAATATTTTGGTAAAAACACCCGCAATATTTATAAAAATTTCCGTTTTTTTAAGGCAATATTCTTATCCTGTTAAGTTTTTAAGTCAAATCGTACACTTCACTCCTTTCCAAAGCCATCGTTAAAAACCAGTTCTAAACAAAGTCACATGAAATGATTTCTCAAATTTTAATTGGGTAATAGTGGTAATAGTTTTACTCTGTACATTTTTGGATGTTATGAAGGAAGAATTAAAAAAACTTATTTTTTTTTGTTTTTTCAATAAATAAAATAACTCTGGCTATGTGTAATGTAAATAGTAGGGAGGTGGATACTCTTGATGTTCCCTTGAATGGCCACATTTTTCGAGTAATAAAAGAATCATCTGGCCTTCCTAATAAATACAATCCTACTGAAGATTAAATACAACACAGCAATATGCTAGAAATACAATTGAGTCGAACGATGAATTTTTGGTAGCGAATATTCGTTCCTAGAAATAAAACATATTTGTGTTTATGAAAATGCACAAAATCATGATGTACAGCGAAATTCGCTGTGCCCAACGAACTCAAATTAGATTTAATTTTAATTCACTCGCCGGCGAACAACCAACTAATCAGTTCAGGATGAAAATATTTCCTTTTACTTTTTAAGTTTTTTTGGTAAATAGAGTAACTTTTTATTTTTAATAATTGTTTTTTGCCAATTTTAATATAGAATATTTAACTAAGTAATAATATTGTTTCAAAGTGTGTTTTTTTTTCATAATTTCTTTTTTTTGTTTTATGATCACCTTATCAGTTGTGATTGAAAACTAATCAGAATTTCTGTAAGTAGAGGCAATTTACAAGTTTATTAAGTATTTTAAGTAAATATATAAAAAATGGACACAGTGAAATAATAATTGAAAATGTAAGATGTCATGAATGCCTGTGTAATCTGGCATCAAAAGATTATAAAAATATGAACGAAATATCGGAAACAATAATGTTATCGTTTTTATTTGTTGTTATTGTGTTTCATATGATAAATTTTAGATGACGAAATCGTCGAGGTTGTCGAAATTCGTTGTTCGCCTCAATTGTGTTTCTAGCAATGCAAACCTTTTTAGGTTTTTTTTTAGCAAATGTAAACGAATTAGATTTTATTTTGCAAAGAAAATCGAATTTATATTATTTGCATACATATTGAAATTTGAAAAGAAGATTTTTTCTGTATATTTTGCGCAAATATAAATGCACTATAAGACTTGAACTTGTTTTAATAATATAGTCGTACATACATACGCATACATACATAATTGGCAATTACAAGTCTACAGTTTACAGTCCAATTCGAACTACAGACTTAAGAAGCGTGATCATGGCATTCAGTTATTTTCAAAGCTTTTGCCAGAAAACTGCTGAAAGGTAGTCGCCCAAAGAAAGATATTTTTTATATTACTTTATTTTTTGAAGACGTCAGAGCTGGTATTTGAACCCGGAGCTCTTGTTTTAGTAAACCAACACGCTGATCACTAGATCACGGCGACTAGAACAAACAAACAGGTAAAACTAAAAATAATTCAATGGATAGGAGAGAGGATCAGTAAAAATTTAATTTTTAAACGCAATGCAAAACACAAAAGATTTAGACTCAGTTCCATTATCTGAACAATCGTCAAAAAAAGGTACTGATTTATAAACCAAGGGTCGAGTATTAATTATTTCCTAAAATTTCTCTCATTTCAAATAGTTTAAAACTGTCTGTTTTGTAAATCTCATTGTTGGCTGGGTAGTTATTGCAAGCAAATCCATTCCATTTCACAGCCAAGCCACTATTTCCCATTTTGTCAGTAACGTGGTTTAATTTTATTTTATTCCCATATAATCAGACATACTTAAACATATACATACGTACCTATATTCTTGAACAGAAACAAAGCAAGATACACATACAGTAAAGAAATGAAATGTGACAACAAGGATCATGGCAAAAAGTCATAACATTAACGTTTATTTTCAAGGGAAAATGGTTAAAATAAAGCTGGCATTAACTTTGTTAAACTCTTAAATGCTAGTAATTTTTCGAAGAGCAAAATAATAATTATTACAAAACAAAATAAAATAATTTCTCTTTTCTTTTTTGCTCAAAAAGAAAAATTAATAAAGAAAAACCGAGTCACAATAGCAAAAATGTTGAAGTGCAAAAAAGCATATATTACACCAGAAGGTTTTTTTAATTCTCTGAATCGAGTTATTGCCTTAAAATTAAGCATGCAAATGAGTGCTTTTTTTAACATATGCAGTAAATACAACTTTTTAGTAATTTTTGAACCATAACGGTTTTTTGTTGCTTAAGGTATTTTTAACCCTCACTCTACCCTGACCTACTGGGTTGTTTAATATAAAATTGTTTTTTATTATAAAGACTGGTTTTACACTTGAAATTATAGAATAATAACTAAAACGTATTAGATCGCTAATCTGGAAAAAATATTTTAAAATTTAACTGTTGTGCATAATGGACAAGTTTTATATAAAACATGTTTTAAGTTTCAAGGCACCAAGTTTTTTAGTAGTTTTAGTTTTTAGATTTACAATCACCATGTTGCTAGAAATTGAACATCACTATACAATTCAATAGAAGTATTTATCTGAAATGTTAGATTCTACTTAAAAAGTATGGTCGGAAAATGTTAACCATAGTGATATTAAAATTTATGTTTTCACAAAAGAGTTAAATCAGTGAACTGAAAGTAAGCACTGTACTAAAAAAAAAAAAATCTCATGCAAAAAATACTCAACGGCGAGTTTAAGGGATGAAATTACAGGTAAAAAGCTGCAATTGTCAAAAGGGTAAAAAACCAATATTGAGATGGATAATATCAATGAAATCGTTAACTATTGTCGTCGACTATCACTATGATATTAGTAGAGTATCATACGGAGCGAGTAGTGACTAAGCTGTCAACAAATAAAACTTTACATCATACGCAGATATATGGGTCTTCAAAAAACTTAGGTTGGCTGATAACTATACCCCTGAAGAGATTTTATGGTGTATGATTAGGTACGAAACACGAAAAGCAGAGACGTGTTTAAAAAACTTGTTCTTTTTCATTAAATTTTAAAGTAAAGTTGATACAGCATTTAATTTTGCGGAATTTAGTACTTGCGCAGCAATTAATTTCTTCGTTACCTTCCCAATGGATTTTTACTGGTAGTTTACTGCTGATAGAAATGACATATTTGTTTGCCATACAAAATTTTCTATTTTACCTGATCTGTAATGTTTCCTTTCCATTTTGACACTTAATAAAGAAGTACGTTCGAAATGCCATTGTTCGAGTAGTCTTGGCAGAGGTCCCTGAATAACAAAACAGTCTACCCACAGTGCTACTTTATTTAGCAATTAGCCATTGCAGATCCCAAGTGATCTGATGATCCCATCCACATACTCGATCACATTACCGGTGATCGTCACTAATTGTATGCTATACAATTTGTACACTTTTGATTACCTTGTTTTACGTTAATATATAATTTATTTCTATACGTTTATTGTGTGACGTGGCGTTACAAAATAACTCACTTAGGCCCATTATTACAACTTGCCGTTAGTTAAAGGCAGGATTTTCCCAGAGAGAAAAATCGCTTATTTTAACTTAAAGTGACCGATAAATTTATTGGGATGATTGCCTTACCTTTAGGTTAAAGTTAAGCAATTTATCGGTCTGATAAAATCAGACTAACTAACGGCTAGTTGTAATAATGGGCCTTAGTCTTTTGATTACTTGAATTTTTATAAAAATAATCTTTTAAATACGTCTATTTTCAAAATAGTAATTTAAATGCTTGTCTTATAATTTCAGTATAGACAATGACAATGCATACAATCAGGCATAATAGAACAGCCTCGGAACTATTTCAGTATTGCGGTAAGTAAAATATTTGCAAATTATCTTACATTTCTTTAATGAGTAATTAAATTAATTATTACTTTTTCTCATATATAAAAGAATTATATTTAGCTTATAAAAGGCTTATCAAATCCTATACCCTTTGACTTTTCTTACAACTATTTATATTTCTTAAGTAATAATATTCAACCAACTTACTTATCAACTTCGAGCTGCTAAGTAATAATTTCAGTTAAAATTCACGATCCTGCATTTTGAAGGATTTTTCTTTAACAGACAATTAAACAAGTGTGTGTGTGTGTTATTTAGTGACCTACATTAATGTACAAACTTAACATATCCTTGGACTCACCACAATCATTAATGAAAATGTTTGCATGTTGGTACTGTGGCTTGAAGACTTTCACTAAAAGGGTAACACGAATGATTATACCTCACCTCTCTTCAATTGTAATTTCGCATGAGTGTCTCTTAAGTTTAAATATCTGTGGTTTTATGACTTACAATTGCGGAACAATTCTAATAATGATTCAATCAACTGTGATAAAAGTTTTGAATTTAAAATATTTTTAGCCGGCAGACACACACTGCTTTAAGTATGCTCGGTTTTACAACATTTATTATTTTTCATTTCTAACATTTCAATTTTTGTTAAAAACAAAAACAAAAAATGTTTTTCGGCAAATAGGCAAATACATTCAATATAATATGATATGTACTGCTTATGGTGATAAACATGGCTATTTCGTCTCTGCTTAAGAGACTCGTCAGGAGACTTTTCCCAAAGATGGTATTCAAAGCTATAAATACTTATGGTAAAATAGTTATAGACTAAATGAGAATTATATTCCATTTAATGTATAAAAATCAAACAAAAGAAGCAGAAATATATTGCTTTGTAAATTCTTTTGTTTGACTTGTATACCTAAAATGTAAAAGACCATCTACACAGAAACCGCTCCCCGGCTTTCTAATCTATTCCACCTTAACCAATGTCAACAAAAAAACGAATGATCAGTAGAAAAGCGACACCTATTGGGAAGTTGTAGATAATTGCTAAACCTACATAGCGAAGACACTCACCACACAGTCAACAATTGCTGTTAATCATTCAAAGGTAAAATTATAACACTGGTCTATGAATGAGCAATTCGCAGCAATTTGTCTAATTCCTAAAATTATATGTATTTATATGTGTAGGTATTATCCTTTCCAAAAATTCCAATACGATGCACTGCATTTGGTAACGTGTACCTCTGAGTATTAGTCTCAAATAAAAAAAATATGATTCTCATTCTGAACCATAATTGCGAACTATAAGTTCACCGATCACACGACAGTTTAGTGTTTCATTTTGGTAGTTCTTTTTTCTGTACGAACATATGTATACCACAATGTATAATGATTTTATTGTTGTTTTGATTTTTATATATTTTTTTTTTCTTTTTAAAAAAATCTTTATTTCTTGTAATTCTCACAAATTGTTGTCCGCTGTTTTTTTTTTGTTTTGTTTTGTCAATTAGTTCAGATAAAGTAGGTGCCCAACATGATTCAACAGTATGAAACAGTATGGTGCGCTCTCAAAATTTTGCAAGAGAAATATACTTCTTTCATACAAAATTCGACCGCGAGCCGCGAATAAGAGACCTAACCTCGATCATTGCTATTCGTGTGAATATGCTATTGAATATAGTTTTAAATAACAATAAGGAAAAGTAGATTCTAAAATAACTTATATATGTTTATAACTATATGTGCGAAAAAGTATTCAAAATTCTGAAGACTAAGAAGGGTTACAACCTGCACTGGGTTGTTACTATAACACCATCTCATTTAATACTACACACGTATGTCCACATAATTAAATAGAGAAAAGAACATTTTTATTTCTATAACTTCAATGAATCTATTGTAATGCTACTGGATACATATATTTATGTCACTCTGTATATACCCTGTAAAAGTGGCCACAAACAAAAAAATCAGAAGTAATAAGATGAAAGAGAATAAAATTTTTAAGAAATATTCTTTCTTAACATAAGTTAAAAGCATCTGTTACATGTTAAAAAGAAAAAGTTTTAAGTTAATTTACTTTATATTTAAAAATACACTTCTAAATTTCAGTTACAGTTTTCCCTACTCTTTCTTACCTCTAAATAAATTCTATAACAAAAATACAAAATAGAGTAAATTAAAAGCAAACCATCACAAAAAGATAAATAGAAGTACAATACAATACGTACATATATGTATATTGTATATATATTTATAAAAAAAAAACAAAAAATAAAACAAAAAAATATGGTAACCCACAATGGGTTACGAGACATTTAACCAGATTTTGTGGTTGCAAATAAAGTTGGACCTAAGATGCAGCAGACTCTCAAAAGTAAAACACATACATATAAAACATCACCTAATAACAACAAAAATATCAAGAACTGGCGTGGAGCGGACACAAACGAAAATGTAATTTTTGGGTGCATATATTTACTAACAAACATCTATACGTGCAACGGTGTTTATACATGCATATATGTACATACATACTCGTATCTATTTATATAAGACCATACATACAACTTTTAGATACCATGATTGCTTTTAACTCCTTTACAATTAAAGTTAACATTTTGTATGTTAAAACATCCAAGAATCAGTTGACGTGAAATTAAGTTTTTTTTTTTTGTTTTTTTTTTTTTGTTCTCTGTGCTTCTTTTGAAATGGTGATCTTCCTTGGAGCATTACGGTGTACGTATTCATATGTACACGTGTCTTGTATTGTTTCAGGTAAATGTGATGGTCACCGACGTTGATGCTAAAAACTATATTTTAACACATACAAGAAAAAGTTTCTAAGGGAATAGGAATATATAAATATGTTTGTGTATAGTAGGTTGTGTACACACGCGTAAACCATCACATTAGAGAGACGTCAGTTGTTTTTTTGATATAAGTAGACTACGTTGAAGAAAAAAACTATAGTACAGGTGATGGTACATTTTGACCTGTTCAAAATACCTGTGCTTACATCAACTTTGAACGCTAAGATGATTGTTTTAACTTTAGCAGGCATGAGAGACTAAATTATAATATTGTGGTGAAATGTACATACATACGTATATATATATAAGGACTTATACTTGCAACTCAGTTAAATAGTTATATGTGCATTGTTATCCAGTTTAATATTTGGAACAAAAAATGTAAGCAAACTAATTTGTTCCATAGAAAATATTAATGTATGTGGGTTATAAATACAAATAATTTGCATATATCCAAAATTCTAAAAGAAACTCGTTTCAGTCAAAGATTTTAAAAGGGATACGCATTAACTTCAGACACATGTTAACGATTTAAATACAATACATGTAAAGGCCATATTGAAAAAATTTTTTGTATTTATTTTTTTTTCGTC
Organism: Metopia argyrocephala; assembly: GCA_963576795.1. Lineage (NCBI taxonomy): Eukaryota > Metazoa > Arthropoda > Insecta > Diptera > Sarcophagidae > Metopia > Metopia argyrocephala. The sequence continues at coordinate 184,130,575 of OY756208.1, read as the reverse complement.
TTCTGAATAACAAACTTTTATCTTATAAGTATGATTTTTCTGAGTTAAATTACAAGCTCAACACTCACGGCCAGTGTCTCTTGTAGTAATTGATCCCATTAAATTTGGAATAGCAGTCAGTCTTAAACACCCCGCATTGAACTGGTATATCAAAATTTTTTCTAACACCCCGTCTATACGCAACCATCGATTTAGGATATCATGAACAAAACGTCGGCAGCGTAAATATCAAAATTTTGTTCTAATTTGTCTACGTGGTGACTATGTATGGTTTACCAAATCGGAATTTAAAATTTTTCATCAAGTGCGTTTCGTTGATTTCTGCTGTTGCGAATTTTACAGATGGCGTCAAGTTAAATTGACAGTTGATGGTAGCACATAGTTGTTCAATGGTCGACATAGAACATGACATAGATTTAGAGAGTCTACACGAGCCAAATCTATGATCGACCAAATATTTCTTCATGGTATACCAAATCTATGACTCGATTAGACGGGGTGTAAGGGATCAGAGAAGCAATAGCTTGTTGAAATTCCTGGTTTGTTTATATTTTTATTTTTTCAACTCATTTATTTTTAATTTTCATTTATTTTAAAGCAGATCTGTTGAACTTTGACTATGATTAGTAATCAATTAGAATAATTCTTAAAAATAATCGTAATCTTTCTGATTAATAATTTACAGACTAAGTTTGTTCATGGCAACCAGTTATTCCCAGAGCTTTTGCCAGAAGACTGTTAAGAGGTGGTTGCCGTAAGATATATTTTTTCAAATTTCTTTCAAGAGAGTCAGAGCTGGGGTTAGAGCCCAGAAATCTCGCCTTAGAAGCCAACACAATTCATACAAGACTATAAGACCTTGGATTTATTGCGAGCATTAATGTCATAAGCTTTCAAAATAAGTTCAAAACTTTTGTATGACAAGAAAAAAATGGCTTAAACTCATATTTGTTTGTCTTTAAAGGATAAATATTTTATATAATTTTATGGTTCGAATTTTTTTAAAAACTAGAGCCTATGCTTAACGGCTTTCAATTTTCTGCGGTTAATCATATAATATTTTTTTATAAATAAACTATGTTGTAGCCTACAATTATTTATTTTCTTTTTTATTTAAGATCCTTTTTTTATTAAATAATCCTATAGTCTTTTTTTAACGATATCGAAAAAATGATTTCGATCGCTACCTTTGACACGAAAAACACACCAAAGAAGCGAATGAACGCCTTCTTTCGATAACGTGTAACAGTGATTCAAAATTTTTCATATTTCATTCGAACAAAGTTATTTTAATCCGATTTTTAAAATAATTGTTTATAGGTTTTATAGCAAGTTCATGTTAACAATGCATACCAAGACTGCCGAAAGAGAAAGTTAAGTGTTAAGATCAATTATTATTATTATTCCTATCGAGGAGTAACCATGCCGAAAGGCAGGCACTGCGACCCAAAGGATCTTTTGTGCTCTAATACGCTCACCCTTGATTATTTTTACCCTGTGAATTATATATGAAGAAAACAAAATTAATTATTTTTATGAAATATCGTTATTAAATTAAATTACTTAAATAATATACACAAAACAAACAGACGTTGTTATGCATAATTCTGCACATAGTTACCCAATTGCTTCTCACAGCAACCGTTATATTCTTAGAATGTACCCTCATCATCGATGGCAACGATTGCGCATGAGTAACTACTTTTTCTACTATTTCTAAAACGAAGAAAAGTTAAAATTTTGAACACTAAAACTAACCCTAACCAAGGTTCGTATGTACATTTTCCATAGAAACAAAATTTGTCCTTTTAAAAGATTGATTGAAATTTTCTTAATATTCAGTATATTTGTATGTATGTATGCATAAGTGTATGGTTTCTTGAGCTGAAAGGAAGAACACTTGAACTAGAACTTGAAAGAAAATCCATTAGTCCAGCTGAAATACAATACAATCAAATGGAAATATGTTTATATTTTGAGTATTATTTATAGTGAAAATTCACACACATTCGTACGCATGTGCCATTGTGTATGTTCGTCCGTATGCACACATATACACATATATCAAAATGACAATCTTATTAAAACCATTGAAGTGGTTTTTATTGTATAGCATTTGTGTATGAATCAGAACGTAATATTTGCAGTGCATCTGTCTGATAAAGTTAACATACATAGATGTGCTACAGTCGGTTAGACAGTCATTACAATTGTCCGTCTGATTTCGTCTACTTTCATCCTTTTTACAATACGTATTTGTTCCATGAAAAACCACTTCCATTTAGTTTAATTAATTGAAATTTGTTTGAATAACTTTTGGTCGTTTGTTTGATTGTGAGCGCAATCACTGTATTACATACATGTTTTCGATTATACGACGAGTATGTATATATATTTGAGTGCATGTGAAGCTACATGTTGTATATACAGATAACACACATATGTATGTACATACATATATAAGTACGTATGTATGTGTGTATAAATACATATGTATGTATGAATTGGAGCTGTACAAAAATTATAAAAATAAATATTTCCAAACTACATTGAACCGCTTGTGTCATTGAAAGCAAAATCCTTTGTATTAGATTTTTTTGCGATTTCTACAGCACAAGACATCAACTTTCTTTAAGAAATAGCAAAAACCAAATATACTTAGTTTTCACAAAACACACATACATTTCAAAAACAATTTGAAAAATATAGAGGAGTAGATTTCATTTCAAAATGCAACCAAATGCAATATATTAGTTGTAATATATTTATTATATTCATAATAATAATTAAATTTGATGGTAATTTAAGAATTAAAATAAGTATTAACATAACAGGCGCTAAAAATATGTTCATGTCGCCTTTTGAGCTATAAGGAGACCATTTTGTTTCTTTTAAATTTTTTTTCTTTTATTTGTTTGTCCATACATAATAAGTTAAAAAAAATAAAATTTTTTTCAAGTCTATTTCTAATTAAAGCTTGGTACTCTATTTCGTTTTGTGAAAAGGGTGAGTTGCATTGAGTTACATCCCTGAAAGTATGCAATATTTTCAATCCAATTCAATAGAATAATTTTTTGTCGCCTATGACTAGAACTGGGGGCAAATTACGGCATTCGTTATCGAACGATATGTATATTGAAATTGTTTTTATACATATTGCATGAAATTTTGCTTGATATCGAATGCCATAATTTGAACCCAGATTTCACTTTTATTTACGGTTCTGAATCTATATTTTAAATTTTTCAGCCTCATTTCTATTCAATTCTTATAGCTCGGTTACTATTCAGTGAATTCACATATATTCCATAACCCAACACCATATCAGCTGTCGCGTGGTCTGTCAATTTTAGGGGCATCTTGCAGACTAACAAAACTGCTATTAAAATAAAATTTTAAAAACGCTGATTTAATATTTTTATTATTATCTAATAAACCAGGACCATTATAGCTGTAGTATTGTCTATGGATTTTTGGAACAACTTAGTAAATATCAGACGCACCATTTAAAGAAACCAGCTCTACAAAAAGGGTTAAAACTTTATTGCAAAATTCTTTGCATAAAAATAAAATAAAAAATTTGTAGTGTGTTGGATTACTAGACAAGAACTCCGGATTAAAATCCCAGCTCTGAAATCTTGAAAATAAAAGAAATATGAAAAAAATTTTCTTTCTGCGACTACCTCTTAGTAGTCTTCTGGCAAAATCTCTGAGAGTAAGTGATTTGAATAGACAAGCTTCTTAAGTCTGTCGAGTCGGCAGTAAAATTGTAGGTTGTGATACAGAGGGAGCTGCAAGAAGCTAGGCCGTAATTCTAAAATTGGGTTGTAATGGCCAAATTTGTATGTATGTATATAGCCTATGTATTATAAACAAATGGATTTTCCAGCAAAGACTGATCCGAAGCCTATATATATATATTTTTTTTTTTCATTGCAAGATAGGGTTTGCGTCCCTAAACAACTGAGTTCTCACCCACAATTACTGGATTTAAATTTTAATTATACAAAAATCTGAGAAAAAATTAACAGCCGTATTCATAGAAAATATTTTAGGTTCGTAATGGATTTATTTGACAAGTATTACCTAGAAATTTGTTATATAAGCTCTTAATAAATACATTTTTTTCTTTATAAATACAGAGGTTAATTTTGAACAGAAGTGAAACCAAATAGATTTAAATATTGCCAGTAAATTACTGTCATTCATTCCCGTTGTAAATAATATAAAAAGTGATGTAATAAAATATTTAATATTAGGTTTGTTCATTAAAGATTTATGAAATATTAAATGTAAATAACACATGCTTTTTCTATAGTTTTTTAAGACTAAAATACACTTTTCTCTATGTAGTTTTACTTAAGGAAAACACAGGTTAATGAATTTTTATTTATTTCGTTATTAAAACTACGCAGACTCTACTACTCTACTCATACACATCTTATATGACTACTTTCCAAGAAATGTTTGCAAAAACTCTTGTTTAAAATATTATTTTTCTTGTCGCTCTCCAGTAAAATTTGTATTTGTTAAACAAGTTTTTAAAGTGTTAGAGTATAATCAAGTACCCAACCATATCTATTCGTTTATATTATTTAAAAGACAACTTAATTTCTTTATTCGAGTCTAAGGGTAACAACTACGTGGTTAAATGTAGTTTCTCCTATTGAATCAACAACTAAACTTAGTATTTATCGCTCTGTCTTTAAAAAACAAATGCGAGAAATATCATTTCATAGGGCATACCCATATTAAATTTTACACTTAAGAAAGTGTGTGGTGGCTTATAATTGGTAATTTTAATAGTTGTTAAAAAGCTAGCGCGTATATACTTAGAGATCTAGCACACTATACCACTGGGATAAATAAAAATTAAATTTATAAATCAATTACATACTAAATTTACTCACGTACTTATAATGTATAACAATACAACTAATACAATAATGAGAGCATGAAAAACACTGTATATAGTATATATATACATATATATGTGCATATGTATATGGTGATAAAGGTATTAGTCATTTTTTTATAAAATTTTCAAATAATTTCTTTAGAGTAAATAAAATTTGTGCAATTCCTGTAAATTTTTCTATTTTTAAGTCTTTTGTTCTTGAAATGCCATATAAAAATTAATTTTCCAATTTCTTATTTTATTTTTGTGTTGTATTGGGACACAACAAGATACTTTACAACGTTTTATATTGAACATATTTTTTCTTAAAATTTTGAAATATTGTTACGTTTAACCTTTCTAAATATGTTGTAACTATTAAACTCTCCAATAGTTTAAGTGGATTCGTGGTTACAAATTAATATATCTTCAAACGACATGCTTTTTGCATGCGTTTTTTTAAGTTTAAGTTAGCTTTTACGTGTGTAAAAAGCTTCTCATGTGTGACTTCTAAAACATTGCTTGTATAAAAAGCAGTGTAAGGGTGCCTTTAGTAAACAAAAAGCTTCTTTTAATATTCGTTATATAACTTATTTACCGATTTACTTTTACGCACTTACTGAATGTCAAGCTCGATTAATTGTATTAGCGATAGTCTATTACTGCTGAAATAATACTATCGAATTATTGCATATATTTTTTATTTAAGATAATTAGCCTAAAGAAGTTTCCGGTAGATTCCGACTTTCTCAAGAACTTTACGCAATATTTAAAATTTGATAACTTTTCTGAAAGTTTTATATGTTTGTTGTGTTCACGAAAGTCGGATATTATAAATAATGTCGGCCAGTTGTTATTTTTACTTTTGTTTCTACGAACTGTTCATGCGTCGTTGGGTTTACTTCTTAGATAAATTCGGATATCCGTAATATTTTAATTTTATTAGTTTGTATGGTTTATATTTAGCAGAAACTTTTCTTCTATAATTTATAAATTATGCTGAAAGTTTTTATTTCTTATGTAAAGTGTTTAACATATTTCTCTTATTGTCTATTATAAAGTATTTTCAAAGATGTACCCGTGTATAAACAATAAGTCAGTTGTTTTTTTTTTATTATTTATTTTTCTTTTTTTGCTAATCGTATGAACGTTTTAAGTTCACTTTTCGAATCTTGCATCGATATCTGCATCCAAATGATTAAGTTGTTTTATCTTATTAGTATTTTCATTTAAAATAATGAACAGAAGTTTTTGTGGTAGTAAGTTATTTTATTGATTATAAAAAAGCATATACTGACCATTCTTAAGGTCAAATAATAAAAAGAAAGTTAACTTTCACTTGATAACTAAACTTATTCGGTAAGGTTATCACCTGTAATGCGTATAATTAACATCTGTTTTTCAGCGTTTTACATAAATGAATTGATTTCTTTCACTATTGTCGTAACTTCGTAAAACTTTTCTATGCCCTTTTTCATTTTAAAATATTTCAAATATTGATCATAAGTATTACAGGTAGTAATACAAAAGCAACCTAAGTTTGCTATAAAAATTGCAATATTAGATGGTTGTATACGTGTAATATGAATGTAAATGAATGTTACTACGAGTACGTTTTGACAAAGCATTTGTAAATACAAAAAACTGTATGTGTAGAGAAGCTATTAATGGAATATGCGCTACTTTAGACGATTTATGATTCAAAAGCATGTTCATACATATGTTTCACTTAATTGTTACAATTAATATAAAGATTTTCAGTTTTTGTCATAAGTACGACACTAAAAAAAGGGATTTTGTATAAAAGACAATAAATAAATTGTAAACTGAGTGTTTTAATGTAAACAAGCTCAAGTGTTCTATTCAACCCATTCATTGCTTTTTAGGATGCAGTTTTCATATCACTTATACCAGTACATGCTATATGAGTCATTTCTAATTGAGTTGAGGTTTATGAAATAAAATTCCGACACGTACATATGTATGTACTTATCTACGTAGTATATATGTATATGTATGTATGCCAATGTCATAAAAAATATATACAGGGTGTCACAGAACTCAACGTCAAGCCGAAACGGGATGACAGGATTGATTGATTGTAACCATCAAAAGTCAGAAAAAAAATCTATACCATGCAGTTTGAAAGTTATGGACTTTTGATAAAAACCTAGATTTTTAATTTGTATTATTTTTGTTCATTTAAACTTTGGAACCACAGTCAAAAATAATGACGAAATTGCCCCAAACAATCCTAACACCCCGTTTCGGCTTGACGTTTTTTTTTTTTTTTATTTATTTTATTTGAAACCAATACTCAAGAGTATAACCCTACTAAATGTATTGGAATTTTTGGAAAGGAATATATTAGCTTTTAAAGACTGTCTTAATTCTTTAAAGAGCTTTTTTAGAAGAGCAATAAACACATGCCAGTCGATTATTGTTTAAAACTAATTGAAAAAATATTTTCTAATAAATAATTTGGATTTCTCTCTGAGAGCACATTTTTATAATTTTCTAGGGCTTACAATGTTATTTCACTTTTTTTATTTTATATTTTATTTAAAAGTGTTTATCATATTCATAACTGCAAATAATATATACGAGTACTCTACCGCTAATACTATCCGTATTTTTCATTCGATCAAGTTCAAATAACTTTGTTTACATTTGTAGAGTGGGTGATACTTGATGCTGAAATAGTTTTTTTCAAATACTCTTTTGTTAATTAAGCTGCGAGAAGCTAGACCGTAGCCCCGAAACAGGGTTGTAATGGCCAATTATGTATGTACATATGTATGTATGCATGTAATTAAGCTGCAATAAGCACTAATTTTAAAAGATATTTTTCTCTTTTACAGAACACTATGTAAAAATCGTATACCTGAATCAGCATATAACGAATGAACACTATTTGCCACATGTTTCCCTTCTAATAGCATGTTTACATGAACAATAGATACCGAGATTCGCTCTCGCATTCACGGTTCATGCCCGAATGTTGATTGAAACAACTACATTCGTCACACGAAATTTTGAAAGCGAACCATTGTGTTTCAAACACAAAAAATTTTAATTCACTGTTTTTATTTATTTTATCAAAAAAAAAAATTAAGCAATACGCAGAAAACCTTGCTCTGGTGTAAGACTATTTCCTCATTTGCGAGAATAATGCATTTAAACATTTTCATTTAGTCAAACTGATGGGTTGCTACTCAGTGTAAAAGAGATAAAAATACAATTTTTAGATATATTTTAAATTACAGTTCGCCTCATAATTCTGCATAAGTGGTTAGAGCGTTCGAACAGAAACTCAAACAACCGAGGTTCAATCCCAGCGAAGGACAAAAATTATAAAATAAAAACTGGCGGTTTCTAAACTTTAATAAAAAAATAAGGGCTTCCCCCCCCCCCTCCAAGAAGTTGTTCATCTGCAAGAAAAACCGCTCCCTGACATTTCCAGCCTATGCGACCAGAAACGAATGATCAGGAGTACAGCGCCACTTTCTGGGAAGATGACAGCTAACCTAATAAGCGAAGACGGTCACCATTCACTATCAACATCCACCGACAAATGGGGCAATTGCTGTTGATCATTTAAGGGTGAAGGTATAACACTATCATTTGAGTGATCAACTAATAGCAACTTGTCTCATTGATATATGGCGATCAATAAAATTACAAAAAAATCAATATTCATCAATATTCCAATAAAATGCACTGCATGAGTAGGGGTTTACTCCTGAGAATTGGTCTTAAAAAAATGTTTTTTTTTTCAGTTGTGTCACTCTTCCTACAAAGGAGCGATATGTATTTATTTTGTCAACCAGTTCGTTCAAAGAAATTAATGCATATTACGAAAGTTTTGATTATAATTATCATAAAACATATGGACATTTGAAATTCTTCAAATGTCCAGTTGACTTGAATTGACTCATATGTATCCACATACATATGTATGTACATACATATGGCATGTATGCATTTGACTTTATATTTGCAGAAACAATTTGGTTCTGAACTATTTGTACTTTATTTATTTTTTTTTTCTAATTTTTGCTTTATGCAATTTGCGGGTTTTTTTATTGTGTCTTTTGAAAACCCTGTTAACTATGGCAAAATATTTTAGAAAAAGATAAAAAACAGAAAATACAAAAATCTAAAAGTATGTTTTCACAGTTATTCGAATCTAACAGTAGGAAAAATTTATAATTTAAGGAAAGTCACTGAAATACTAAGAGATACCTGATAAACGTTTTATGATATTTTCGAACTCTTGTGCGTAAATCAAACAAAATTCTTTAAAACTAAATTTTAAAATTTTATTACTAATTTAGCATTTAATTTAGTATTATATAGACAAAATAAATTTGAATTAAAAGTTGAACTTACACTCCATTCTTTTTTTTTTCCAAAAAATTCATTACAACAATATTCGCTGGGAATGAACAACGAACAAGTTCTTTGCATATGAAAAAAAACGTACATCTGAGTTGTTGTATTATTGTTTGTAAAAAAAAACCAAACAAACAAAAATAAAGAATTTTACACTTTTTTTTACACAGAAATGTTATTTTTTTATGTTTTGCCTTTTTTAAAACGATTATCTCTATGAAGTGTAATTGCTGAATGCAGGAATTCTCCATGTTTCATAGAAAAATACGCAAAATAACGAGTATGAAAACATGAATGCATAAAAAAAACCAAAGAAAACAAGATTCCAAATAAATGTGGAGTCGCTTCCGTTATTTTGCCCACATTTGTTTGAGGTTTATGAAATACGAGGATTGCTCAACTGAAAACTGAAAGTGGTAAGCAGTTGAGAAAGGGATTAAGGCTTTAGTTGTCTACACAATGGGCTGTTCGTTTTGTTTTATTTCAGTGTTTTTTTTATAAGCCTTTGCAACAGTCTGCACGACTGCACAAACACTAAACAAATGACATCGGCAAAAAAAAAACTGTAACATCTCCACACAGACTGAATCAAATTATATTTCGTATCCTTCACGCAAATGCGATGGGGTAAATGTCACAATATATAAATTTAGAGCTGAATGAATGCATAATGGGTGTATAGGTAAGAAACACTGTTAATTGTATGTGGGCAATTCTATAAGTTGCCTGATGCTAAAGGTATGATGTTAATTTTAATATTCAATTTTTTTGTTATCAATATTGAATAATAAGCAATACCAAGCGCAATAATATTCTAATCTATCATTCAGTGTTACGAAATAAGAATATTTAATAAAAATATAATAACTTTATTGACTTCTTTTTATATAAAATTAAAAATTTATTTTTAATAAAAAATTTTTTGTCAAATATCAATAAAATTTGTTCGCTTAAAGACCGTATGACACTACATTTGTTTCGTATTAATATAGATTTGTAGAACAGTATAACGGGTGTAAAGAGTTCAACTATATTCACATCAATACAAAATTGTCAAAATGCTATCGATAAAGAAAGTAGAGTCTGTCAAAAACAATTTAAAATATTTTACAATGAAGTTGACACTTATAGGCTTTTTACACTTGCTCACATCTTAGAGGAACGCGTGGAAAATGTTAAAAATTGAAAAAAACTTGTTTACATTGCAACATCTTTCATCTACAATATTTTTTTCTAGTTGAGTACGCAAAAAAATTTGAAGAAATGCTACTAGCATTTTAGTTTTATACTCCAATAAAGCGATTTTGCAGTATTTTGGCCTTTAATGTAGCGCTTTTTGTATATACAAGAACAAACATAAATATTTTGTTTACATTTTTTATATACCATTCTCTCTAGCATTTGCTGTTTCTTTCTATCAATTCTATAACAATTCAATACAAAAAATTGTAGTGTCATAAGCATGGTATAATCATCATAAGGTAGTCCGCTTTACCAAAACAATTACAGCTACAGCAATACCAAATTATCATTACCAAATTTAGTTTTTTATTTTTGTTTTCTATATAAATTGCAAATCGTTTATAATTTTATTTATTCATTTATATTTTTGCCATACATATACACTAGGGTGTTACAAATAAAATTAAAAATTGGAATTCGTGGGAAGATCATTCTTAATTTGGATACTCATAAGTGGGTACAAAGCTTTAAAATGGTACAACTCGAAAGCGGTAAAATAAAAAAAAATTTTTTGCTGCTAACTTATTTAAAACTTAATAATCTTTTAAACTGCATCATTAGTTTTTTTTAGTCTTTATACAAATTTTAAAAGTTATAAACCATTGTTTTCGATATTTCTTGAAAATTTAGGAAAAACTGTAATATAATGTATTAAAATGTGCAAAATCATTGCCAAAACTTATTATTTATGCACATAAAATTAAAGACCGAAATATTTTCTTTAACAATATTGACTCAAAAGTAGAGAAAATATCGATTTTCTACGAATTCATAACCAAAATTTAAATAAAGCCCAAAAAGCTAAATTTTTGATTAAAAATCAATTTGCGCGACCTCTAAACCACTTCCGAAAAATCTGAAAAAATATGCGAATATTCATATAATATTGTTTATAAACTACTTTTTAGAGAACGAAAATAAATTTTCAAATTTTAAAAAAATGAAAAAAAAAGGAAGAAGTTGTTTATAATAATATATTTATTTGTGTACAACGGTCACCACAGTGTTGCTTTTATTTGACAATTGTAAGAGCAACAAGGTTGCAAAACCAAGGGTTCTATGCGATTTCAAACTGGGACTACCTTATGATGATTGTACCATGGTCATAAGGGCTTAATTGTAATGTGCTCACTAAACACACTTACGACAGTGTTGTATTTTCATTTTACTCAATATTTATAACAATTTCGTACTTATTGAACAATAATTAGTTAAAATTTTATCTGGAATATTGAGCTCAATAATGACATTTATTGAGAAAATCTTAATAATGAAGCATGTCTGAACACCGTATTACAAACGTTGTGAAACTTATTTTAAAAACAACAATAAAAACCAAACGAAACTCAAACGAGTAAGAAGACATAACTACATACATATTTATATGAAAACCTTACATTCAAACTCATATGTTGTATATGGGGATGCCAATCCTTATATCTCGATTCTGAAAATTACATGATTTTCGGGATTTACGAAATTTTTAATTTTAAGTTTTTTTTTCTTCTCATGAAAAAAACAACAGAAAGTTAGTTAATATGATGTTTATAAGTTCATTTAAAATTCCGCTTAAATTAAAACATAAAATAGATTAATTTGTGAAAAAAGCATGAATCATTTACTGGTTACAATTAGTGCGTTCCGAGTAAAATGTTTAATATATTGATCTAAATAATTATTAATTGTCTTTTTTATTAACACACTTGCAAGAGTGTTTACAACGTAGAGTAATTATCGCTATTATAATTTAGGTATTGCAATAGAAAAAAATACACATAGAGGAACTTCACGTATTGTGGACTGACTGACTATGCTTTTAATGTACACAAAGATCTTTTTCTTTATAAACTAAAAAATAAAAGAAGTCTAAATAATTAAATTTTGTACCAGGTAAGAGCAACATACAAATTTTTTAAATATAATTGACACTTTAATCGAGCACTGTTTGTTTTTGCTTCATCTTATCATTTTGTTTCAGCAAGTGCCGGGCAATATTTAATTACAAGTAATATATTTTATAGCTCCTGTAAGTGCTACAAACAAACACGTACATACTTTTTTATATGTTCAATTAGTTAGTTTTAATACACAGCTAGCTTTAAAATTAAAATAATGTTTTAATTAACAAAATTGTGGTCCACACAACCCGCCAAGTTTTTTTATTACATTATTTGAAGTGCTTTAGAAATTTCACACATAAAAAATTTCTACTCAATCATATGAAATATTTGAATCAGATTTACCAATTAATGAGAACGCAATTCTTTTAATGCCTCACAATATCAAAAATACAAATTGGTAGTCCACATTACCCGAACTTACCCTACTATACATGCGAGTATGTAATGTGCATAAGTTATGTGCTTTTAACGTATTCGAATAAAAGAAATCCAAATTTAGTTCTTCTTTTTTAAATAAACTTTAACTTTTAACTGTTTAACTTTTCTAAATTTCATAGTCCTTTGTGAACGTAATTTTTTAATAAGGAGCACAAATGGTTTCCTTTCCGTATTAATATATAAATTTATTACTTTATTCGAGTTTTTAATTTTTTTTTTTGTTGTTGTAAAAAATCGTGCAATGCATTCAGCATTCGTTGACATATTCCCTTCCTTAAAGTAAATTTGGACCAAAGGCTAAATGTAAAATTTGTGTATTTTAACAGGAATATAACATCTTATCTCAATTTAGCTCTTTTTTTTCTTCTTTTTTTTCTTTTTTTTCTAATTATGAGACAAAAGTAGTGTAAATCATATTTTATATATCAAACAAACACACAACTGTAATGAAATTGACATAAAAAAATTTTATGTTGACATATTAAGTTGATTAGAAAAAAATAAAAATAAAGTTAAAAAAAAGAAAAAAATGTTTAAATATGTTTAAATAGTTTCTAAACTTCTTGAAAATCGAACAAGTGACATGTACACATGTGCGACATTTTGAAAATTTAATCAAAATCTACCACACACACATACATACACACAAACCCATTCACAAAAGTTACAAAGAAAAAGAATGTATATCTTACAATGACTTTCCGCACTAATGGAAGATAAATATTTAAATTTTGTGCTACATTTCCTAAATTATGAACAAGCATTTTACAAGTGTTGACAGCAAGTTACTACGCCCAGATACCCACAAAATATGTTAAAAATTTAATGAATTTAATGGAATGAATGAACCAGCGCCTGCATAAATAATTAGCAAATCTGTATCTTGCATTAAGATTGGAATTAACACATTTACAACATTATTAAAATAATTATACTCTGCATAAAGTGTAGTAGAATGGAGCTTGTAATTATAGCAGAAAACTAAAAGAAAAAAATTCTATTCAAAAATAAAAATATTTTCTAAACCAATTTCTGTTAAAGAGTTTTGTTGGGTCGTTGAATATATTCATTTACTTCTTAGTCATTACAACCCTTTTCCGAACTACGGTTTACTTCTGTTAGTACCCATATTGTATGAGTCAATTTTTATTTGCAAATCAATTTAAAAAAAAAATTCAAACTGTGCGATACCACGCTCAAACAAAGTAAATGTATTTCTATATTTTCATGATGGTGACAGTAAGAGTGAATACAAATCATCACTTCAAAAATGAGAGAAAATAGGCAGTTGAGCAGAGGCCTTATTCTGTAACTCTCCTAAGCTAATACTCTATCGCTAAAAATTTATAAACATGATTTAGGACTTGAACGGATTTTGTGATTTAAAAGCTTCATGCCTACCCTGCAGACAAAATAACTAGTATGTGATTATAAGTAAACTAGTTCTTTAATACTTTAGACTAGTTGCGTATCTGTTCTTTTTCATATATCGAACTATCGGTTTTAACATTAGTTGTCATATAGGCCCGCCAAACTAGTTCATTTGTACATAGTTTTATACTAGTACTATACTAGAGCATGTACTATTTTCGTATATATTAGACTTTCATCCAGAATTTTTAAGATAACAACTAGTACAAAGTTTCGTAATTTACTAGGGTTTACCATTCTGTTCTAAACCAATTGCATTGTCGAAGTCCAATTATGTTTAGTTTCCAATTAAATATTGCCGAAATTAATTCAAATCAATGCTTTTAATATGTAACGGAGGGTGATTTTTAATTCTCTTTTTATTTTTGTCCCTTTTGTACAAGTTCACATCTGTTAATTTTGCTACAGTCTTTTAACAACTAGTAACATGACTGTCTCAAAACCTTACTAGTTGTAACTTTAGCTGCGGCGTATTACCTCTAAACTTTTTAATTTTATGTATTCTAATGCCCCAAAATTTTTGCATTTTATCTTTGAGAATTACATAATAGGCCCCCAGAATACCTCCCACACAAAATAAATATTGACTTTGTATATCTTGAGCACAGTTAAATAAAGTGAAAGCTCCTAAATGTAGTCCAAATAGCTTCATAGCGGAAAATTTTAAGTGGGCATGTATCTTCCATTCCAACTAAATATTAATTTTGTATATATCTTGAGGATGGTAATATTGAAAGTGCCAATGTCATATATTATTATTCTAAAGTTGATCCCTTGTTGGATTTTCAGAAAGGGCTATCTGCATGCTTTGTATTAGATATGGATTTTTGCAAACAGTTATAGCAGAATTTTCTTAATGTATGTCGTTGCCGAAGCAGATTTATATACACCAAGGTTTAGCTACTTTTACATAAAAGTGATTGGAATAATTTATCTTCTGCTTTTCTTTTTTTTTTTTTTTGTCTTTAAAAAATCACAAAAATTTCCACTCTAGAGTTCTTTCACTATTGTGTTTAAGGTTTTCTTCGACATTATCGTAAATTACACAAAACTTTCAAATTTTCTGTTCGTATGTCAAATAACTGGCCAAAATTTCTATCTTCACAATTACCAAGACAGCAGGAACAATTGAAAAAGTGTGTTTTTTTTAGTGAAAATCTTTGTAGTCGAAACATAAACGTCACACATAAATGTACTCTTAAAGTTAGCATTGGCTTAAAATGTTACCAATTACTGGTTAATAATATATGGAGCTTTAACTGCTGATCATTAATTGCTTTGTTGATTAACGGATAATACTCATGTATATTCACCAAATAGTTATTGTTAACAAAAGAAATATTCTAAAAAGACTGTTTCATTCATTTCATAACTCTTTGTCCATTTCTGTAAGTAGTATTTTCAACACAACTGTTATAGTACACAAATTTGTAAACTCGTTCATGCGTTCGCTTGCCAGATTGAAACAAACAATCAACAAACTACTATTGCTTTTTTTAAGCCGGAGTGGTTCTTCTCTTCTCTATGTGTAGTTGTTCATCTAATTTATCAAGATTTCTCTAATGGCTCTCCATGAATTTAGTCCTAACTATGTGACGGTATTGTGTTGCACATATTCTTTCTACAGCGCTGAACAGATTGTAAATGAGTGTAACGGTAATGAGCATATAAAATTTGTGAGGTTTCATTATAGTTTCCTTACCAAACTAAAATCAACCAAAGTATAAAAGTGAGAATGTTAAAGATGAGAGATGATTACAATTTCCATTAAAACTTTCACTAAAACTAGAGGAAGAAGGGATATTCATTTACTATTTTATGGCTGTTGTACAAATGTACATACATTTTATAGATACAAAGAACAAAAAAACAAAAAACCAAACCGGCCAACTAAAGGGGTTAATTGTTATAATATGTATGGAGGTTACGGTATGCGTGTAAATACTCGTATACATGTTTATGTAAGTATATAGTATGTATAAGTAGAGTACATACAATATATTTTACGTTGTTTTGAAGCATTTGCGGTGTTCCATAACAGTACAGAAATGTTAACTTTAAATAAAAATTCTGCCGTTTTTCGGTTTGTATATAAAATGAGAAAACACAAGAAAACTCACACCTGTTAGTCGTCCACAAGGTAATGTGATCACATTAAATTTTCAAAGTGTTACGAAGCAAAGAAGAATGACTTTGCTCCTTTCAACATTCCGTTAATAGGAAGTGTTAACGGTAGAGATGCCATGTTAGTTCTTTAAGGCTTTTAAAGAAACTATAAAAATGTACCCAGTCAAATAAGATAAGAGTCGTTTAAGAAGAATGTATTTTTCACGACTTTTATAACATTATATGAACAAAATTCATTTTAAATGCATTCCAAAACTCCAATAACTTAGGTGAGTGCATTTTTGGTCCACCAAATACTACAAATTTGGCTAATGAGGTGGAAATAAACTTCATCGCTTAGGATTATGTTGTTCAAAAAATCAGTTGATAATTAATATTAATTTTTTTTGCAAATTAAACTTCTCTAGTTTACATTTTAATTCTTTATATATAGTAATCGCACAAAAATAGTCCGCATAAAAACAGGTTCTACTGTATATACATTTGCAAGGCTCTCTGAAAACTGTTCACTAGTATATATACATATATAAATAATTCATGGGGAATTGTTCTTCACCCATAACTTTATTTATTTCGGTTTCATAAATTTATTTTTTTTATTTCCTGTAGAGCGAAAGTTGATTCAAGGTGTTTACATCTGTTTAAAAAAGCATATATAGCACTCTTAGCATAGATTTAACGATTCATTTATGCCAATTAATTCAATTTCTAAAAATTAATATTAAAATTATGAATGTTTTAGCTAATTTAAGCCACCCCATCATGACTTGAACCCGTTATTTCATTACATTGTTGTAATGTAACATTTTGCTGGGTTATATCTCTTTGAACGTATATTGTTCAATATTAGCTGATAAAGCTTCTTTTATAAAACTCAGTCAGCTGTTGTACATACTCGTACAACTGCATTTACATTCTATACTAAAGTTTTATTTAACTTTTCAAAACGTATATTAGCTGAGAATGAATTTATAAATATTTCCAACGTCATTTATTTTTATGGTAACCCTAGGAAAGCTACATTAAGTACATGAGAGAAAAGATGTAATTAAAACTAATTTCATATTGAGATACTCGTAAAAAAAATTCATTTGTTTTTGTTTGACTTACAATAAGTCAAGTAAGGTATGTATATAAAACTTTTAAATATAAATTGGCTTATTAATTTACTATAAGCTTGTAACATCTACATATATTTCAAAGATAATTACAAATATTAAAGAAAGAAACTTATGAATATTATATTCATGAATTGATATTAAACACACAAACAAGAAAACATATGCAAAATGGCAAATCAATGTGCAGGCAAAACTTAATGTGAGTGCTGAACTTAATCATTATATTGCATTTAAAAAAAAATTCGTTAACTTTTAGTATCTTCAAGGATGCAGTAGAACAGTTCAAGGTTAATAGCACATTGTGTTAAACATCTTCATAATTACAAAGGCCTCCCCACTAAAGCAAAGCACATGTTTAATTAATCATAATCAGCAAAAAGTCCCAGCAAACAATAATATAAATTCAGAAACGTTCATATTCCTGCTATAACAAAAGAAGTGTAATATTTATTAAAAGTACTCTTGAACAAACCAAAATTAATTTAAAAGCACTAGTTAGTTAGTTTAGAAGGAGAGAGATAGAGAGTGAGAGGGAAAGAGAAATCATTAAACACATAATGCTTACGTATACAAATTAAGGAATAGCTTTGATTCCATACTTACCATTACCTTGGTGCTCAGATACTGATAGTTTTTGTCAAACTAAAAATGAATTTATAAAACAGTTTATATGTAAATTATTTAGCAACATTCCTTAATAGCAATTAAATTAATTTATTATTAAAAATTCAATTAATTTCATAAAAATATAGAAGTTTTTTCTGATGTTTTATTCTTCTATCATTAAACAACTAAATATTTATTTAATCTGAAGCATTTTGGCATATCTGAGAAACAAGCATATGCATTAGATAATGATGATATACTTAAGTAGATAAATAAAAAGTGTTTCATAAACGATAATTGCAAAGCTATGGTCACATTAAATATATGTTTGTTGAAGAAAACGTAACCACTGTTTTATGAAAACATATCTTTTTAATTTTCCATTGCTTCAATTTTGATTAGTTAAATAATGAAATGGCCCATGTTCAAATGCCAGCAAAGGTGAAAAAAATGAAAAAAGTTAGTTTTTTCAAAATTATAATTTAAAAATAAAAGGTCGCCCCCCCCCCCCCCTCCCACTCCCAGAAGACCATCAACAAAGAAATTGCTCCCCGACATTACACTATATTTCACCTTAACCAATATAAAAGAAAACCAATGATCAGAAGAAAAGTGCCCCCTATTGGGAAGTAGCAGATAACAGCTAAAACTACTTAGCGAAGACACCAACCGCACAATCAACATGCAACGATGAGGCAATTGCTGTTGAACAGTCAAGGTCAAAAGTATAACACTGGCCTTTGAATTATCAATTCACAGCAATTTGTCGCATTCCTAAGGCGCTTAATAGTAATATAAGAAAAAATATACTATCCCTTCCAAAATTCCAATACAATGCACAGTATTTAGTAGGGATTTACCCCTGAGTATTGGTATCAAATAAAAAAAAATACTAGTACATATATCCAAAATAATAGTAGGTACGCTTTTTTCGTCATATACAGTGCGAGCTCGATTTTCGCAACTTGAAAAAATCTGGCCTGTTGCAATTACCGAAAAAGTTGCAATTATCGACAACTTTTTATTGCTTGAAAATACCCCATTTTTAATAAAAAGCAACAAATTATTTGTAAAAAACTATTTTTTTATTAAAAAAACAAAAAACTAACTGTTAAAAAACAGTCTTCTTGTTGAAACATTGGCGTACCAAGCATTTTTTTGTTTTAAAAAGTGAAATTATACAAATATATGTATTAGCCTATACATCTGTGTAAACGTACATATGCTGCAAAACAGAAAACTGATGCGTTTGTATTTGTGTTTTAAAACGTGTTTGGGACAGCACTAACCTGGGAGAAATGCTATTGAAATGGGATTCAGTGATTTAATATGATTACTTTTATAAAACTACGTTTCTGAACAAGAAATACAAACAGAAATCATTGTAAATATATTTCAAAAAAAAAAAAATAGTGTTGCACTTATTGAGACTCATTTTTGAAAATCGTTGCACTTATAAAGACTGTAATGTAAAAAAATTGCCTGTTGCGCTAATCGAGGTGTTGCGTTAATCGGGGGTTGCGAAAATCGAGCTCGCACTGTATTTGCTTAATGTGATTGCAGCTTAAATAAAAAAAATAAATTTGCAAGTTATATGATATTAGCCAATTCATTGATATTTTGGAAGAAAAGCTATACAATTCAACCCTAGAAAATATTTGTAGTATAAACAATCACACTATCTTCGATCAAACTTTATTTGACTAACAGTAAACCATGCAAAAAAATCATTTAAACGATTTTGATAGTTTTTTTTTTTTTTTAATTTTACTCGTTAACTATTGTAAAGTAATTAACGTAAAAATTAAAAAATCAAAAAAATAAAATGAAATTAACCAAAGCCATACGGCATTTTAACATACGAAGTCGATGTTTTTGACATTCATTATTTTTATTATATAGAATAAAATATGGTTCTTAAACTTTTATACATTTTTTTGTACACGAATATGTTTAAGGCCCATAATTACAACTTGCCGATAGTTAAAGGTCAGATTTTATCAGACAGACTTAAAGTGATCGATAAAATTATGGGGAAAATTGCCTTACCTTTATGTAAAAATTTAGTTGCAATAACAAAAAGTAATTTATCTGTCTGATAAAATCCTACCTTTAACTAACGGCAATTTGTAATAAATATTTTGTGCTGAAAATAATAATTTTTATTTGAACAAAAGTAAGCCAGTCAAGTTTTATTGTGGAATGGCTATACTGTGTGTTAACACTGCAAGGCATCCGTGCCACACAATGTAAGGCAGACGAAATTTACTAATATGTTATAGAAACCCAAATTGTTACATATTCGTCCATACACGATTCATGTGTGTCTTCAGCCTGACGTCTTTTATGAACAGGATAGAAATATTGATATTTGTGTACCTTGAGAACGGTAAAAATTTAAGTTTCTGAATTTGTTCTAAATTGCTTCGTAGTCGTCAAATATAATTAGTCGAATTTAGCTTTACAATCTTCACTAGGTTATATCATGACGAAAGATTCGTTTTATATTCAAAAATTTATGCCATAATGCGGTACGGTCACCGAAAATAACTGCTGATATGACCATTTTGATATATCATATAAAAAATTTTGATGATTCTTTTTCTCTCGTTTCAATACTTTAAAGTTTCTTTATTTCATAAAAAATCATTTGTCATGTTAAAAACTATGTCTGAATAAAATGTTTGCGGGAATATCGTTTTGAGTGCCAGTATATGTATGTGTGTTTAAATTTTAAGTATATGTGTGTATGAAAACAAATTTTATAGGTATATACATACATACATATTATATTTATAAGAATAAGTACGTAAATGCATTCATTTTAAGAAAGAGTAGAAGAATTAATAATGAAAATCATATTAATCAAAAATGAAAAAAACAAAAAAAAAACAATAAAATGTGCACATCTTTCTAAGTGCCCAGCTTTTCGTTCTTATTTCATATCCTTTTCAGATATTTGTGTGTAGAAGAAGATTCGGTTACAAGTACAAGTAATGGTAACAGTTCTGATATAGAGAGGTGTTTAAAAATTAATTAATAAACAAAGAAGCCGACATTAAAAATTTAAACAATTTTCAAAAATGTATACAGAATGATAAAGATATTTGTATTGTATGTGAAGAAAGATGTTTATTCATAAAAATGAAACGAAACTTTACTAAACTAAAGGAAACGAAACGAAATTGTGATGAACTTAAGTTAACCAGCAAAAAATAGAAAAAATTTTTTTACTTCCTCTGTCAATATTGTCAGTGTTAAATAATTTATATATCCCAGCCAAGCTAATTTTACAAGATATACAGACACAGCAACATACACACACACTCTTCGGAACTTATATAGATACATACATATATACTAATATGTACAAGGTATTTAATTTACAAAGTTTATCTTTTAAAGATAAATGTTATTTTATTTGAGAAATTTAAGGTGTAAGTAAGACTTGCAGAAAGGAACATAGTGAGTGATACGAAATTAAAACAAATAAAATTTTATTAAATATTTATTATCCAATACTCAGTATGTTTTCTGAGGTTTCTGAGTTTTCTTTTTAAATAATTAAAATGCAATATACATTAAAGGACAGTGAATAAAACTTTTTATATTTTTCAGGCTGTCCTACCATCAAATGGAAATCTTGGTTAAATAAGGAAATAAATTGCTTAAAAAGTGTATTGCATTCATACTTATTTGTTGTTTTTACAAAAACATTATACCAGTACATATATTTCCAGACACATGTATATACTGTAAATATTACGATAACTCCACTTAAAATGCTTTTGATGAATTAAAACGAAATTGGCATAAAACTGCACATCACAAATTTAAAGCAAGTACAATTAAAAGTTTTTAATTTTGGTGGTAGAAAATCGATTTAGAAAAAAGTGAATGAAACTTAAATGAAATATGATAAAAACATGCAATAATAATCAAATTTTTATTAAAAACATAAAATCCACTTTAATAGTACAAATACTTAAATTAGTAATAAAAATTGCTATATTAAACTGTCATATGATTCATTCTCTCAAAAAGATGTTTTTTTTTTTAATATTAAGTTTAGTTTAAACGATATGTTGAATCAACCTATTTATAATGAAGAATTTGCTACGAGTGCTAACATATCATGTAGAAACGTATCAACATAACGTACGTATGTCAAAGCACATTTGGTAGGCATTTGTTAACAATTTCCATAAACGTTTTTTTTTTATTTGAGGCCAATACTCAGGGGTAAATGCAGTGCATTGTATTGGAATTTTTTGAAAGGACAGTACACATTTATGACAGAACATACATTTTTGTTTTTTATTATATTACTATTAAGCGCCTTAGAATGAGACAAATTGCTGTGAATTGATCATTCAAAGGCCAGAGTTATACCTTCACCCTTGAATGATCAACAGATATTGTCTAATTATTGCATGTTGATTGTATGGTGAGTAGTCTTCGCTAAGTAGGTATAGCTGTTATCTGCTACTTTCCAAAGGTGGCGCTTTTCTCCTGATCATCCGTTTTTTGTTGACATTGGTTAAGGTGGAATAGACTGGAATCTCGGGGAGCGGTTTCTTGTAGAACGCCTTCTTGAAGAGCGGGGGGACCTCTTATTTTTTTAATTATAATTTTTGAAAAAACAGCAAACTAACTTTTTAATTTTTCACTTTTGCTGGAATTTGAACCTGGGCCGTTGCAGTTTTTGTGCGAGCGCTCTAACCATTGTACCACGCAAATAAACAACTATTTTGACAGTAAAGCTGTGTCTTTCATGAACGAACGGGTTAAATTGAACGAAACAAACAATTGTGACGAAGTGGCCGAATCAGTTTTATTGGTCCTTCGTTCGTTCATTCATTCACAGCCTATTTCACAAGCAAACAGTCACTAAGTGAAAGAAAAACACACGAAAGAAAGGTATTTTGGGTTTCTCTATGTCTTTCGCCTGCTCATCACTTTGCTTTTTTACGTATCGTAAAAATAAAGTGTTGTCAATTCAAAATGTTTAATTAATTTCTTTAAAAAGAGAAAATAAACTAGTGTTTTACTTGTAAACAAATGCAACTCTGTTACAAAAAATATACGTTACACATAATCTTCCAGCCGTCACCCAATGTGAAACAAATATTAATCGACCTTCTAAGCAAATTGCATTGTGATTGGGTCAGTTTCATGTTGTAGTTGTAACGTGTATGGGCAGCTTAATACTACAGCCTGATCATAGAACACAAATGGTTTTTGACATTCGTATTTTTATATGAGAAACACTTAAAAGACGAATGTCAAAAACCATTCATGTTCTATGAACCGGCTGATAAAAAATGTCGACATAAAACAAAACAAATAAGTTTGTGTGTGTGCGTGTGCTTTTGCAGTTTAAAAAAAATGAGTACGCATGAGAATTTTTTTATACTGGAATCGGCATAACTTCGTTGGCTTAAAAAGGCAAGTGACTTATTTTGACATTTTCCTTCGCGAGTTTTCGACATTGTAAAATTGGTGAAAATCATTACGATTTTCTCTTTTCTTTTTCTTATTCGTTTTGTTCGCACACAATTCTGAAGTAGAGAAAATACCTTTTTTTTTGCCCAGCAAGCGAAAGAGAGCTGTCACTCGACATTGTGAAATAGGCTGTCAATTTAAATTTTTTTTTTTTTTGTGCTTCGTTCCTTCAATTCTGTATTTGTTTTATTTTCTTTGTGTCGTTTGTTAGTTCGGTTAATCTTTGATTCATTTTGGTTGCGTCTTTTGTTTGATCATTCAATCCTTCATTTGTTTTGTTTTCTTTGTACCTACTTGTTTTTTGCATTATGACTTCGATTCAGTCAATCGAATGTTTTTTTTTTCATTTCCTTAATTTATAATTTTATTAATAACATTTTATGTTTAGAAGGGGCTCATTTGAAAATTTTTATGCAATATTTGTCAAATAATCCTTTAATAAACTTAAAATATTTATTTTTAAATACAGCAGTTATTATTGTATTATTATTAAAATACCGATTAAATTTAAATTTTTTTTAATAAAATTTAATTAAAGTTTTATAAAAATTTCTTAAATTAAAGAAGTGAAAAAAGCAAAACAAGTACATGATTGAATAGAAACATGAAAACACAAAAATTTTTTAAAACACAACTGATTGAACGACACGACACGATGGAACGAAACGAACGAAGTTAAAAATTGAACGATCTGCTTCACTTTTGAAGACTGAACAAAAATGATCGATCTCTTAATTAGAACGATTTGGTATAGTCCTATTTGACAGCTCATTACAAAGGCGCAGTTCAGAAATTATTTCGCAAAATATTCTCACATATGAATATATATCGTTATTTATGGCTAATGGTGTAACAAAAAAATGTTAGAAACAAGCATCATACTGCAGGGGAAAGTAGAATTTCTACAGCCCTACTGACACTTATTATTTGAGTTTAAATATGTTAAGTGTAGAACAAAAAGATCAGGAAGACAATTACATGAAAATATTTGAAAATTAATTATGAAATAATTGGAAGTAGAGATTTTTTACGTTAAATAAGATACTCGTAATTATTAAAATAAAAATGAGATTAAGTAGTAGGCTGGTTAACTACGATTTTAATGTCACTTATTATTAAATATTTCGTAAAATTAATTATTATTTATGAAGATACACTTGAAATCACAATCAACTCCGTTTACAATTTTACAAACTGTTTTTTGCCTATACGATGTATTATTCACTAGTATTTCACCAACAACTCACTGTCTGTGGCATTAACGAACAATATTTTTTTAAATTTCAAAAAGTATTGCCAGTACAGAACAGAATTGATGAAACCCATGATCCTTAATCTAAGAAAAAAGGCACGAATTTAAAAAAAGAAAAAAAAAAATATGAAATCCTTTTTATGGATAATGCAATAAATGGAATCAAACGAAAATAAAAAAAAAATTAAGTACAACAAACAAAGTGCGAGAATTGCAGTAAACAATACCAACATTGAAAACAATACAAGCATTTGCAACGTTGACTACGACCATAAAACAATAACGAAAGTTGATGAAAAGTAAGAGTCATGAACTGAGTAGTAAAATGCTTACAAAAGCGATAATTTAATTTATTTTAAATAAAAAATGATGCACACACACACACAACAATGAAAAGAAAGGAACAACAACAGCATCAGTATTACCAAACACAACAAAGTGGAAAATATTACAAAAGATAAACCGCGTGCGTGAGTTTTAATAAATTGAAAACATCAACAGCAACACAAACACCAACACATAAAATTAATGATAAAACAAAAAAATAATTGAAACCAAAAGTTACAGAATGGACGTAAAATATCCAAAAGAACTGAAAATACTATCATCTAGTCCTCCATTCACTTGTACTTACAACAATATAAACAAAAGCCAATGTTGCCAATTCCTGCGAAAGTTGTCTAAAAATGTGCCAAAATATATATTTTTCACACAAACATAATTGGTCATTGCTACCTTGTTTCAGGGTTACGGCGTAGCTTCTTGCAGCTCCCATGTTGTGTGCGTCAATTTTTGTCTATGAGAACCGGAACCTACAGTTTAAAGTCGAACTTTTACCATATTTCTTTTTTTTAAGATGACAGAGCTGGTGTTTTAACCTAAACCTCTCTTCTGACTACAAAAGTCCTTACAACTTAAAAGTTTATGAGATAAGAATATATTTTAAAAATGTAGCAAGATGTTCATAATTTGCCCAAGGCAATGGAGATTACGACTAATCATCTTTTAGAGAGCTGAATGCGTAGTCACCGTAGTCTAGTAACTAGTGTGTTGGCTTATTAAGACGATAGCGCCGGGTTCAAATCTCAGCTCTGACATCTTGAAAAAAATAAATATGAAAAAATTATTTCTTTCGGCGACTGCCTCTCAGCAAGCTCTGGGAGTAATTAATTGCCGTGAACAAGCTTCTCAAGTCTGTCGTTCGGAGTCGACATTAAACTGTAGGTCCCGGTACTCATGGATAAGAATTTACACACACAATATGGGTGCTGCGAGAGGCTAGACCGTAACCCTAACACAGAGTTGTAAAGGCCAATTATGTATGTATGTATGAATGTGTAAATACGACTTTCGAATTGGCCGCTGCACTAGTGAACTATTGGGATTGCACTCTGGACAGTGAAGTGAGACTATTCACTTATTTGGTGGGACCAATATTAACGGTCTGGATATTTCCCAGACATTTAATAGAGCCTGTAATTATTTCGTATTGTTTTATATCGAACTTTCTCAGGGACTGCGCTATAAAAGTTGTTATAGAGGGTTCCTCTCTGTAAACTGCAAGATTCTATTCTATCCCCTATTTTGCTTTTAATGTTTCTTAACAATCTTCTCTTTTGAACTTCAAATCCTACTCTTTTATAGATGACAGCAATATTTATCATTTATATTCATCTGATCTTAGACTGAACATTTTAGAAATTCGGTTGAAAAAAGAGAATATAACGAACATACTCACATATATCCAGCTTACAATCTTTTAGTTTCCTGGCATGGGCAGGGTTAATGTTATTTCTCAACCATAAGCGTGGTGGTGCTGATAAAATATTGTCATTTGTGTCTATAGCTTACATAAATAATGAAGAGGCGAATGCTCCGGATTTTTAGAGTATGACAACTAGTTGAAATATCTGGAGGAGCATTCAAGTGCCTCGATTTCTTAAAACGATGAAAAATGTACTTCACTCCATTCTAATTTCTTAATATTTTCAAAATCTTTATCCAATCCAAAATGGAATACAACTGTTAAGTATCGGCCGGTCCTTTAAAATGTAGGAAGGGCGAAGGTTCTTATGAATGGCGGTAGGGTATCCAACTCATCGGCGCCATGTGACGTGCGTTAAATTCCTGAGAACTAGGCCCAATGAAAAAAAAATTAATTTATGCTAGATGTTGATCAAGAAACATTTTATATAGTTACATTCATATGCACATTATTCTAATATGTAAATAAAGTCACAACATTGGAATAATATTTTATGGTTTTGAAGAAAACAGCATTCTTTAAATTTTTTGGTTCAGTTACTGTCTTATAATGCAATACTGCCCATGTAATTAGCGTTTTGAAATTTTATTTAATACCTACATATTTAAACCGAAAATCTACCAAAATCAGTTTAAGCCAACCATCCAACAAAAAAAAAAAAAAAGAAAAAGAAAGCATATCCTACCAAATTAGGTGGAAAAAAGTTCAACATGGCAACCATACTGCCAAACAAACACATGCTCATATGGAAATCTTTTTACTGTCCATATCCTCACGGAGAAACAAAATTAAAAGCCCCAGTAAACATATTTTTTCAACATCACTTGTGTTACATTTAGCTGTAGCAGCTTTTCAAACAAAGCTCACTTGAGCATACTTAGTAGCCTTTGTGTTACCACATAATTCCGTTAGTCAGACCAGAGACTTCGCCTAAAAGTATAACTCCTCTAAATTATGCTGAAAACCAACCCTGACAATTTTTCTGTTACCAGTTTAAAGTTAAACCTATAATTCGAAAGAAATCTGATTGCCACTATGCTGTCACAAACCAGATGTATATACAATATTAGTGGATTACAAAGAATCACTTCGGCAGCATTAATTTTTCTGGTTCTAAAATAAACAGGAAGATGAAGAGATTTTGTGTTGATTAAAAATTTAGTGAAAATAGTTTGAAATGTTTACCATGACAATACAAGAAATTCAACTTTGTCTTCACAAGTATTGAATTGAATTTTGACATTCGTGTATATTAGAAATTAGTAAAAATATAAAATAGTTTCACTAAAAACAAAATCAATTGAATTTCTATTTTTAAATGTTCATGGGCACATGTATGTACGTAAATGCAACAATTGTAATTGTTTGGGATATACAAATTGGAGGCAGTTTTAAAATATGCAAAAACAAGTGTTAATGGAAGCACATAATTGGATTTATATTGTTTAATTATTTTTATTTTATCATTTTATTTTGTTAATAATTTTTCACATTTTTCCATTTTTTGTTTCTACAACCAAAAATGTTATTTAATCAGTGGAAAAATGTCTACAATAAATAAACAAACAGAGATTAAATTCGCTGTAACAAAGCATTCTAAAACTCTAATAGTTTAGTCCGTATAATGTGCATATTAGAAAAATTTACAATTGACTACACTAAAGGAAAATTATATACTACACATGGGGTATAATTCTCGTTTAGAGTATAATTTTTTTAACATAAGAATTTCTAATTTTAATACCATCTTTGGGAAAAAGCCTCTTATCAAGAATCTTAAAAAGCGACGAATTGGTATATTTAATATTGAATGTATTTGCTAATACGGCGAAAAATACTTTTGTTTTTCATAAAAAATACTTTAATTTAAAATCGATTTGAAATAACATTATTTATACTAATTGTTAAGGAATTTATTATATTATTGAACACATTTTAGGGAATATCTTCGCATGTTTCAATTATAGTATCTTTTGGCTTCTTTATGGCATTAAATGTTTGACTATTTTTATACATCTTTTGACCTGAGATTTCCCACTGCACTTAAATGAGCAAGTCCAGAACTGAATTGTTTTCTTTTTTCATTTACCTGTATGTATATGTACAATGTCCTGCTGGAAAGTAAAATTATTACCACAATTACCTTTAGTAATCTCCAAAAGTGGTGGTTGACACTTGCATTACTTTTATGTGGAATTAATTAACTATTTTAAAATTGCGATGCCCTAGGAAGTAGTCAATTGTCCGACTCTGCATTACTTTCAATTAACTTTATAAATAGTTACCAACCGTTAACTTAATTTTAAGTTGGTTTTTTTTAAATTAATTATAAATTAGTTAAATTTCAGTCAACGAAAAGTTAGCTGTTTAGACGTTGGCTTAAAACTCACTGTGTTTATCTTGCTACTTAGCTATCATATTAATTATTCGAAATAAAACAGTTTTTAAAAATTTATATTTTAATTTAAAACAAAAATTTATTCAAAAATTTCTAAAAAT
The DNA here is from genome assembly GCA_963576795.1 of Metopia argyrocephala. NCBI lineage: Eukaryota > Metazoa > Arthropoda > Insecta > Diptera > Sarcophagidae > Metopia > Metopia argyrocephala. The sequence continues at coordinate 184,101,396 of OY756208.1, read as the reverse complement.
TATGAGTTTTTCGAGAAATAAAATAGTTTCTGTGGCATTTTGACATAACAGCTTAAGTCGAGATAAGATAGCAAAAAAGTAAAAAAAAACTGGGTGAAAAAATTATTTTTATTAAAAATGAAAATAAGCCAAAATTAAAGAAAAATGTCTTCGATAATAATAATAGCATCAAATAAATTAAATTTTTTGTGGGTCTTGAAGCCGTTCTGCGATCAAAAATATTAAATTTATGACGAAAATTTGATTTGATTTTCTATGTAAAAGCGTTGCTTGTTGAAAGTTTTTTGGTTTCTTGAGTAACATTATATTTTTCTTACATGAGCCTTTTTGCATTTTAGCTAAAGATTTGATTATTTAAATTAGAGTCTATAAATTTACAATTCTTACGGCTATTTATGTAAATATATGCAAGTTAAGAAGGATAAAAATATTTTACTTCGGAAAATATAGACATTTTTTAATTATTTAAATCTCTTTATCATTGATGAACGAATCAGAATTAGTAAAGTTTGTTTTAAATGTTTTAATGAATACTAGGCAATAGCTCCGTTTAGGATGCTAAGGAACACGAAGAGGTGCCGAGCAGGTACTATTATTATTTACTATTATTTATAGTTCTACCACTAATTCAAGATTATGTGAATCAAGGGGACTTGAAGTATTGAAATCTTCGTAGAAAAAATAATAAAAAATATTTTTGCACTGATTCAGTTGCATTAACATAAAATTTGTACGCTGGTGTCATATGATTGAGCCATATTATTATGTGGCATTTGTTTTGCAATATGAGGTTCATCAAAATCCTTAGCCCAACATTTTATGAACCCATACATACTTTTTTACTCACAATTAATAATATGATGTACAAAATTTAGTTTAGAGTCATATAAGATTAAAAGAGCAGTAAACGTAACAACTATTTCCAGCTCAAAGTCATTTAAGAAGTATTACTCGTTCACACGGTACTTTTGAAGGAATCGGAAAAACGAAACATATTAAATTTTGGTTCATAGCAGTAGCGCGATTCAGTCATTAACTTTTAACTATTCGACATGGTTTAAAATATTTTTTTTGTAGTACAGATTATGTGATTCACTATGTAAGTGAAAGGCGACAACTCTATTTATCAGTATGTTTAAATTATAATTTTTGTTTTTATTTACTGACAAATTCTAATATAGGCTCCTGCTAATATCGTGAATTATATTTAATGAACAGCAAACTCTGTTCGTACTAAACTGTGCGATGAACAATGCGATTATCTTTAAATGTAACATTTTAATAAATTTTGTAAGTCTGCATTGAATCAATGTATTTTTTGTCAAAAAAATTTTAATAAATCATAATTATTGAACTGTATTCATTAATTTTTATTAAAAAAAAAGATGTATTTCAGTGTTAAGCACGCAATGCTCCTTATAGATAGGAATACGTAATTAGGCTTTCAAATAACTCCGAATAATAATAAATAATTCATTGAATTCCCCACAAGTAAGCATTTAAACAAATGTGCTATTGCGACAGTTATAGCACTCGTAGTTTAAGCTATTGCTCTTACAATTTACAACTGACCTCTGCTCTGGCTTTTGTTTTAATATTAAGCTGTGATTTAAGGGTTTAAAAGCATCTGCATCTTCTTCATAGACGAAAGTTAAAAAGTACGTCTTTATATTCAACTGAAAGAAATTTTTTTGATATCCAAAAATGTTAAAGCCATTTACATACGACTATACACACGAATATTGACGGAAAAAATTAATTGGAATATATGTATTTCTTCCATGTGTGTTTGTGTGCCAGTACTTTGTATTTTTAAAAATTTATTTGTATACATATTTGAGATGAATATTTCAATGTGTTTGAATAACTTACTTTTTACACAACACACAAAACACATGTCCATACAAGTATTATAAACGTTTTTATGACCACAAAGGCAAATAAAAGTGCATAGACAGTCGAAATTACCATTAAAGTAGCAGACATTTATAAACGAGCAACATAATTTTTCCTGCATATACGACTACGGACTTCATATTTTTTTGGCTAAGCGGCAACATTTACTTGCAAAATTGCTGTTATTAGAGCCAACGCAATTGAAATTGCGTTATACAGGTGTGTGTATGAGTGTATGTATTTGGTAATAAATCGGTTGTGTCAGCAATTTTTCTGTTATATTTTTCAATTTTCAATTTCTTTGCAATTTAAAAATGTACATTTACTTAAAATACTTGTTAATTAACAAGCCGAATAAATTATGTGTAAGGGTTATCAGCTGACTATTTGATAACTAATGGATGCAGCTGTCAAAATATGAAAAGCATTAAAAGCCCATAGTAGTAGAGTATCCAATTTTACTGAATAATTATTCTCTTGTCTATATTTAAAACACGATTTCTAGCCGTTTAGTATTCTCTTGAGGAATAATCTTCGTATGAAGACTTTACGCGCAATATAAGATGTAACTAAATATCTAAAAACACTACTTTTTTCGTTTAACTCCGCAGCATCAGGATAATGCAGTTCTTTAATACAGACATTGTTGGGTTTTAAGAACTCTAATATTTTTTACCGTTCACGTACAGATGCTGCGTAAATTCGTGCTATTTATCCTTTGATTTTAGTTATTCATTGATTAATACGGTACGCTCTAAACGCACATAGATGGTAAAGATATTTAAGATGTGCGTCACTATAAACTGTAACACATCAAAAGTCAAATAAAAACTGACTGGAGTAAGCTAGTGTTAAAAATAAAACAGTTTTATTTTGCATTTTTATTACAGATTTATATTCTGTATTATTTTATTTAAAAATTAATTTAATTTTATAAAATTTTTTATTTTATTCATTATGCCATCCATAAGCAATGTTATAGTGTTTTCTGTTGCCGCAGCTACAAATAGCCTGAAAAACTAGGAACTTTTTGGGAAATTTTGATAGTTTTTTAGTTCGGAACTCTTCAGAAACATTGCCTCTACTATCCGCTACATAAAACTCTTGGCTAGGAAGCTGCGCAAAGTCTGCAAAAACGTAAGTTTCATCATCCATTACACAACATTCGAACTTTTGAAAAAATTCTTTTTTGAGGAGTTTTGCTCTTTTTTTTGCTTCAATATTCTTCTTAGCATTTCTATCCGGAACTTTTTGGACTTTAAATGTTTTAAGGCCAGCTTTAGCTTTAACTCGGCGCACAAAACTTTTCGAACATTGCACGCGCCGGGCCACTTCGCGACCAGAAATGTTTGGAAGAGCCAGCAAAAGCTTCTCAACCTTTTTGGCTTTCGCGTCGTTCGTTACCAGTTTTGCTTTACCTGTTCCAGGCTTTCTTTCAATTTTTAGGTCTTTGTTGAACTTTTTGACCACTCTGGAAACACATTGCCTGGTCACGTGGACTTCCCTAGCAACTTTTGTATAACTCCAATATGGTTTTTTTTTGAATTATTTGAATAATTTTTTATGCACTTGTCTTTGATTATTCATTGTGAACTAACTAACAAGTCAAATTTGACAAACTGATACATTTTAAAATCTGACACATTTTTCAAAGATATTGTGATTAAGAAAAATAATTTTGATTAAAGGTGAAAAAAGTTATTAAGAAAAATGGGTCTTACACTTTATAGTGACGCACATCTTATATGATATTACAGTATTCCCAGGATAATCGCCCCATGCTTAATTGCCTTTCACGCCTTTCAAAATTCACATATGTTTTCTTACCCATTTCTAATAAAATTCCATGATTAATTAATTTTCGCTTAATTACGTTATTCACTGAATTACCACAAATATATGTTCCCCAAAGAGAAATTTCACTTAAAATTCCCTCGTCTAATCAACCAAAATAATCAGATTCTAAAAAGTGCAGCTTAACTCAATTATGTTTATATTGGCGTAAAATGTCCGTTAAATTTACTTTAAAACTACTTAATACTTTAAAACTACTTAATACAGCCTTGCATTTAAAGTCTACCAAGTTTGTGTATAAGTATAAGTACATATAAAGTTACTTGTTTCACATGTATTGATTGCAGTGTATACAGGCAATTAAGCGTATTCGTTTCAATGACTTCCACGCATAATTGCCCAGAAATTTTTTTACATTTTTGTCGATGCAATTATCCGTGGATATTATCGTAGTCGCCGTGGTCTAGTGGTTAGTGTGTTGGCTTACGAAGACGATAGTGCTGGGTTCAAATCTTAGCTCCGACATCTTAAAAAAAAAAGAAATATGAAACAATTATTTCTTTCGGCGACTACCTCTCAGCAGTCTTCTGGCAAAAGCTCTGGGAGTAATTAATTGCCATGAAAAAGCTTCTCAAATCTGTCGTTCGGAGTCGACTTTAAACTGTAGGTCCCGGTACTCATGGGAAAAAATTAACACACACAACATGAGTGCTGCGAGAAGCTAGGCCGTAATCCTGACACAAGGTTGTAATGGCCAATTATGTATGTATGTATGTAATTATCCGTGGAATACTGTATTTATTTACCAAATCACAATACAATAATTAATTATATTCTAATTATTAGTACGAGCGGAGTAACTATGATCGGTGTAGTGTCGCAGACCAAAGTCTCTGGTGGAAATAGAACCCACAACCCACGCACTAGCTGTCTAGAACAATACTCAATAGACTACATATATCGTCGTGCGGGAGTTTATATACCATTTTATCTACCTCGAGTTAATGTTGCCACTTTAGGTTTTTGACATCAAAATTTTTTAATTTTGCAATCCGTTTTCGGCTTGTTATCTCCGAAACTGGACAAGATATCCGAAAACGGATTGCAGGCTTGAAAAATTTTTTACTCTTCTTAAATTTCTACTAAAAAAAATCCTATAAAAATTAAAAAAAATTTTTTCGTTATAGAAATTCATATCAATATAAACGTACCAAACTCCTCTTTCTGACTGTGTTCTTTAGTTTAAAATCGGTTAATATTAGACTAAATTACTAAAAATTTAATGAAAAAAAAAACCTGAAAAAACTAATTTTTTAACAGTAACAAAAGGATTTGGAGATATTTCGAATATAACAAACTCAGATTCTTATTATATTCGTCAATATCTATTAGAAAAACAGTATTACTTTCCGTATAATATAATTTTAATCACTTTTGTAGCAGCGTGTAATTCTGCACTTATTATTTTGATTATTTGCGTTGTATGTGCGCAACATATTAAAATGCTTAAATGTGGTATATGGCATGAAATTGATTTAACATGTGTTCAAACAACACGAACATTGCAATTGTACATGAATAACAGACACTACAATGTCATTACTAATTGTAATCAGCAATATAAAAACACTTGTGTAACATCTCAATACGCATTAAATGTGTGTAATTGCCACACCACAACATCACAATTGAAATAACTAACTGTAGTTACACGTTCATGTGTTGCCAGTTGCAACAAGATGTTATATTGTACGAGTACTATTGTATTTGCAGTAAGATTGCGGTTATCAAATATGAAAAGAGCTTAAATATAACGCTTAATATAAAATTCATTAGAAATCTATTTCATTTGTTTTAAATATATTTTGTGTATGTAATAATATTTTAATAAAGTGAATACATACTACGAGTACATATGCATGTAAATGCAAATCTTTATACTGTAAGAAATTAAGTAAATATGGCAAATTATTAAAATAATGTTTGAGAACTATTATTACATGCATATACATACATTAAGAAATTAATTTTTTTTATCTATATAAGGGATACTCATTTCATTGCATCTTTATCCAGGAAAAACTAAATTCAGGTTTTTTTAAGACCGATAGTCAGGGGTAAACCTCTACTCATGGTAGTGCATTGTATTGGAATTTGAAGAAAAAAAAATTTTTTTCATAGATTGCATATACACGAGACAAGTTGCTGTCAGGGGCCAGTGTACTACTTTCACCCTTTGAATGATCAACAGCAATTGCCTCATCTGTCGTTACATGTTGAATGTGAGTGGTGAGCGTCTTCAGTAGGTTAGCTCTTTTCTTCCCAGAAGATGGCGCTGTACTCCTGATCATTCGTTTTCTGATGGAATAGACTGGTAATGTCAGGGAGCGGTTTCTTCAAGATGAACTCCTCGGTAGGTGGTGGGGGGGACCTCTTACTTTTTAAATTATAATTTAGAAAAACTGCCAGTTTTTAATTTAAAATTCTCGTCCTTCGCTGGGATTGAACCTCTGTCGTACCACGACCCCCCAAAGGAGCTTTAAAAAATTTTTATTTTTTTATTAAAAATTTTTAAACGTAAATAATTGAAAAGTAAGTTTAACGATTACTATAAAATTTGCTTGGGAAATTTATCTGTATATATCTGGAAGAGATAATGATGCAACAGTTAATAGAGCGATACTTTCTAATTATTTTAAAATCAGTTTTTTTCCATATATGCGTTATGAGGATAAAAGTAAATACCTTGTTTTCGCCTGTACATAAGTATTATTAATTTTTATTGTACAAAGATATCGTTAACAAGGTCTTGGAATTCTTTGAATTTTGTATCACTATAATGTGTATATGGAATTAAATGATTACACGATGCTGCTACAGTGAATACAAACTTGTAAAATGATTTAAGGTTCAAAAATTTCAAAAACACCTTTAAATTCAGAAACTATAAGTATTCTAGAATAAATAAAAAATCGAAATTTGTATAAAAATTCTTTTAGAAAAATATAAAATTTCACTCGATATCGAATGCCGTAATTTGCTCTCTGTTCTCAATGATGTTTATCAACACATCGATTTGTAACATAGTCAGTTTTTGCCCAATTTTAATTTGTATTACACATTTTGTAATATATACATACATAATTGACCATTACAGCCCTGTGTCAGGGTTACGGCTTAGCTGGTCCCAGCACCACTACAGTTTAAAGTCTACTCCAAATGACAGATTTGAGAAGCTTTTTAATGACAATCAATTACTCCCAGAGCTTTTGCCAGAAGACGCTGAGAGGTAAACGCCGAAAGAAATAATTTTTTCATATTTCTTTTTTTCAAGATGTCAGAACTGAGATTTGAACCCCGCGCTAATGTCTTAGTAAGCCAACACACTAACCACTAGACCACGACGACTACATGTAGTACATTTGTAAATTAAAAATATTTGCAAAAAAAAAACAAAGTTTATTAAGTTTAAGATTTTATTAGCTTATTTTGATGTCAAAGCTTATAAAAAAGTTTCCATTTAGAGTAAGCCGCTTATTTTGAAAGTAGCGGAAGTCATTTTTTTCAACAGAAAAAAAACCAATCAATGACAATATTCATTACAATTTGACGGTATCTTCTAATTTAATAGAAGAATGTTAATGTGTGACTTTGTGTGAGAGAAATGTGACTAATCAACGTTATAGCAAAGATTTTTAATTTTGAACTATTGATTACAATTTAATTTTACAAATCAGAAACACAAGAAACAAGCGAAGGCAGTATAGGAAAATAGTCGTCAATTAAAAATAATAATATATGCAATTGTTGCATTCATAGTTGTTGGAGGGAGTTTGCTTGGATAAAAACAATCTCTGGTGCTTTTTGTGTTTTCACCGAGAATAACACATAATAGCACACCTTGTCAAGGTATGTTATGAAGAACCATTAAAAAAAGCAATGGATAACTTAAAAATTATCTTTTACTGAAAATTAATAATATTTAGAATAATAAATAAAAAAATAAGGTTCAAGAAATATTTTAACAAAGCAAACCCATCACATTAACATTTCAAAGTTGGAGAGAGAAATAGAGAGACTGATGTAATCATTTAAAATTATAGATTATTTTCTCATATTTTTTTTAGTTCATTGTGAACAAAAAGACAGCGTAAAGTAAAAACCAATGAAGCCTTAAAAGGATAATTTAAAAAATAGATAATGGGCCTTTTCCCCTGAGGGTTATAGTTTTGATTTTTGTTGTTGTTTTTATCACCGTCTCGTTCGTAAACTCAACAAACAAATCATAAAAAGATATATGACATATGTATGATGTCTTTAGAAAAATGTGAGCTGAATAGCTGATGAAACTGCCATTTCAAACAAAATCATGTTCAGTTTGGCAGGGGTAAATTTTTTTTTAACTGAGAAATTGTTTCCAAAAATAATTAAAAATTATCTATTAAAAAGTTTAATGACTTAATAGAGAAAAATATTTGCTATGAAGTATGATAAGATTGAAGGCAAATTCTAATATTTTATACCATGATATTGTAAAATTCTTATATTTTTTAAAATACCTACAATAAAAAAATAATAAAATAAAAATCGACAATTGAAAAAAACTCGCTATTGTTTTGTTAATAATTTTGCTTTTTTTCTTTCATTGGTTTGTAAGTCAGTTTTTACTTGAACAAGTGTTTATTCCAGTTCATTTTTTGCGATTGAATCTGCCATTATTTGTGTATTTGCCTATTGTTTATTACTTTAGCAAATATTAAACCACTCATTTATTTTATTTGCTCATATAGTGACCAACAGGAGCAAACTTGCGAATACTACATACATACAACGACAACCAAAAACAACAGCAAAAGCTGTTTTTACGAAAATTAGTGAATAAACAAATGTACACAATTGACTTAAATTTATTGTGTGCAGAATACACAAACAAAAATGCCGTTGGAATGAGTTTTTAATATTTTTTTACACTCATACATACGTACATACATATGTATGTACCTGTATGTACGTACATTTCTGTGTAACTTTCTGTGCATATGATGGCTTTTTGGGCACAAAAAATGTTCCTAATTTTTTAGTATTTTTTTTTTTTTTTTTGTATTTCCATTTTGCACCCTACACTTATACATACATATATACACATATGTATACTAAAAATATTTTTTGCTTATGTTAAAATTGGAGTCGGAATACTTACGAAAATTCTCCATAATTCCTTGGTATTACACGTGCAGAAATAATTCAACAAATTTTTCAAACATTTTCTCAAGTGATTGTGTCCCCGTTAGAAATTGTTAAGAAAACTTCACAAACTGAAGTTAAATGTTTGTCGGTTAAGGGTGCAACAGTTAGCATGCTTAAAAATCTTATATAGACGAAATATTTGTTGATGAGATACCTGTAGGGAAGATAGATATCGTCGCAAGAATTAAAGAACGCTGTAACTGACACAAAATGGAAAATACGTTTTTTGAATAATTTTTATTAAAAAAAATACACGTGGATTGGAGATTCACTTATGCCGTCTGCGTTTTGAAAAATGACAGTGTCTTCATTCTGCTTTCATACAGGTTTTTTGGCTCTGGTGAACATTAAATGTTATATCAGTTACAGCGTTCTTCAATTCTTGAGACGATATGTCCTACGTTGGTTTACAATAGTAGGGAAAAGGCATTGCGAAGATGTTTGGCGATATATTCCCGCAATAAAGCCGAGTTCTTTATTGGTTCATAACTATTTATGAGATATCAGTGCATCACCATCACGACAAGCAATAGAAAATCAATCAAACAGTGGACTGAAGTAGAAGCAGAAGCCCAAAGCAGTTCTATCTGCAGGCAAGGTTATGGCGTCTGGTTTTTAGAATGGGCGTGGAATGAAAACGACGAATATTGATTTGTTTTAGCGTAGAGTGATGAAATTAAAAAAAAAGTTCTACATTTGGCAGAAAATAAAGTGTTGTTTCATCAAGACAATTCACATATCCATTACTAAGATAAGCAACACCAATGAATTAAAGTTCGAATTGCTTGCTTTATCACAAAATTCATTCAACAGGTTTAGCTCGCTTTGATTATTTTTAATTTCAGAGTTAAAGACTGGGGTCTGCAGTTTATGTCTATTTTACGGATCAAGACAGTTCTCACTAATAACATTATTGAAGCTGTTGAATATCATTCGATAATCGATAAGGAGATTATGTTGAGAACACAAAGAATGTTTTTTTTATTGCTTAGTAATCTAATTTCGTGTAGATATAAATTATTCTTCTAAAGATTGCTTCACAATTAACCTGAGTTTAATTTAATTTCTTTGTATGTTCGTATTATATACACATGTCACACTTAAATGGTATGGTAGTCGGTTATCACCACCTTTATTATTTGGTAATGCTGGTATTCCAAATTTATTTTATTTTTTAAAAACAATAAAATTTTCACATTCATACTCCACTCTGATTAATGCAATCAATGTAAAATAAACAAAAATTATTTGTTTAAATTAATATATAGAAAATAACAATAGGCCACAAAATATAAAAATATATAAATACTGTGTACGTAAGAATTTATGTATGTAAATATGTGTGTATGTATATAAATTATATAGAAAAAGAATTTTTTCTCGTTGGGAAAAATAATGAATTTTTTTTAATATTTTTATTGTTTTTTTTCTAGCGAAACAGTTAGTTCTTTTTTATGTAAGAACTGTCCGTTCCAAGTGTAGAAATTATTAAAAAATTTGTATGTTTTTCTAAAATTTTGATATTTTTTTACACATGCATATGGAGAACCCAAGCACACCTACTATATCCGTGGTAGATGAACAACCGCACAAGAAGACTTGCTGGCTCCGAGTGGCAGCCACAGGTACGCGTTCAAATTTGGATTTCGCCTAAGCTTCACATTCATGGCTAAAGTAATCAGAGCTGGTTGCTTACTCCACTACGAGTAAGCATAAGTTGTCAATTAGTAAAGTTTTGTTATCTGAAAACTCTTACAGAAGTGTGATCTTTACGATTATGCAACTCGCAGCTCAATTAAGTCAAATCTTCAAGTATATATGTATGTATAATTAGAATATATATATTTTAAATTTTTTTCAACAACACCGCCACAAGTCGTCGCCAAACAATAAACGGGGTATATTATAACGAGCATCATGCCATGGTATAGTGGTTAGAACGCTCGCACAAAAACTCCAACGGCCCAGGTTCAAATCCAGGTGAAAAATGGAAAGAGTTATTTTGCGTTTTCTTCAAAATTATAATTTAAAAGAACGAGGTCCCCCCTCCAAGAAGACTCTCTACAAAGAAGCCGCTCCCCGACATTCCACTCTATTCCACCTTAACAAATGTCAACAAAAAACGAATGATCAGGAGAAAAGCGCCACCTATTGGAAAGTAGCAGATAACAACTAAACCGACTAAACCTACTTAGCGAAGGCACACTCACCACACAATCAATATGCAACGATGAGGCAATTGCTGTTGATTATTCAAGGCTGAAAGTATAACAATGGCCTTTACAAACTCGAATATACTTATACGAGTATATTAAATTAAGAACTCGAATTAAATTTGAATAACAGAATATTGTATTGCTATTAAATTACTTTGTTTGATTTTTATATACTAAATGGGATATGATTCTCATTTAGTTTATAACTATTTGAACATAAGTACAGTATAGTTTTGATTACCATCATTGAGAAAAAGTCTTCTAACGAGTCTCTAGATCAGAGACGAAATGACCATAGAGACCTGCTTATCCCAATAACAATAATATAGATTTCGAATATACAAATGTAAATATATTTTTAATATATTCTTATAAGTATATTTCTTATATAACATTTTTAGTCCCCCTGTGTCATTACTAAATAAGGAAATAATTTATATATAGATTTATTAACATGTTAGTAGTTGGTTCTGTTTTATAAAAATAAATCACAATGCCTTCATTAAAAAAAATAAGTTTTCGCCAGCAACAATGGCGCTAAAAGAGTTAAAATATTGCATATTAGTGTCCACTGATTTTGCGGCTGTAATGTTGTAGAAATAAAATAATTGGAAACCTAAATTGAAGTGCTTTAGAAAATGAAACACACTAAATCATTAGAAATAATTTTAGATTTTGGTTTTAAACTTATGCCCGTATTCATAAAAACTATTTTAGGTTTATTGAGGACTTATTTGACAAATTTCTATGCAATACTTGTCAAATAAACCCTTAATAAACTTAAAATAGTTTTTGTGAATACGGACATTAGTCTATTTGTAAAGTCTTAAGGAAATTCTACAATAAAATAAAAATAGAAAAATAAAAAATATTTTATTTATTACAAACTAATTAACAAATTCACAACTTGTAAATATTTAAGTACGCACACAGTATCTGAAAGTTAAATGCTGCAAGTTGAATAAACATTTCATTTTTGTTCAATCGCAAATGCATATTTCTGTAACTACATACTACTCGTACATGTAAGTCCATACAAACAAAATAATAAAAATATATATTATATGCATATACATTTTTAATGTGACAATCTAGAGAACTTCAAAATAATAAATATTCCTACAAAAGCACTTTTCTAAGGGATACCAACCAATACCAACCAATTGCATTCAGTTGATTTGTGCACCCAGCAAAAGTTTTGTAAATGGCTCGATGTCAACAGAAGCGATAGTGTGTACGATATTCTCTTATATGATAACATCGTGTACATGAAATTATAGAAGGGTTGACACATCTGGCAGAAATGTCATTGTGTTTTATAGCGAATATCCAAAATAAACAATACAATATTTTACTTTTGCCCATTTATCATTACACTTAGCCAAGAAAGTGCAATAAAAACGAAATATATGTATACATACATCCATACAAATACAATGTTGCCAATTTCAAAAAAACGAAAAAAAAAAACAATTTCCTACCAAATTTATATAGAAATACTAAACAAATGAAACCTACCAATTTTGTCACCGCCTTTTTAAAATAAAATAATTCATGCGTATGTATATGTATTCTATGATAAAAATTAAAAAAATTATTTACTTATGCATTTTGTTTAAAAATGGTGTATCTACTCCTTTTCCTAGAATCTTTGTGGTTTATTTTTTTGTTTTGAGATTTGAGAATTTAAACTTAAATAAAATACAAATTTAATCTAATTAAAGCTTTAATCATTGAATTAATTTATATTATATTTGTGGTACTAAATGTCTGGAGGTACAGTAATACATAACTGGCCTTTACAACCCTGTGTCAGCATTACAGCCTAGCTCCTCAAAAAAATTGCTAGAGATACAGTCACATGGTTACATTTTTTTAATGTGTTGTATGCTAAAACACTGCTTTATGTGACAAGCTATTTAATAGCTGACAGTTGCTGTTTGATTACCGGCAACAACAACCGATTTCCAATTTTTAAAGTAGAAACTTTGTTTTCTTCTGACTGATATCAGTAAGATATTTGTAAGTTTAAATCGTTCCTCCTAATTATATCAGGACAATGTAGTTCATGATTAGTCGTCATCCTCTGAGTGCTGGCCGCAGTAAAAAATAAATAAATAAATGAGAAAAGCACAAAACAAAAATTGATACTGAATTTCTATCCAAAATTTTTTCTCTCCGATGAAGCCAATTTTTTGATAGGTGAGCGCGTAAATAAGCAGAATTGTCACATTTGGAGTAAGAAAAACCCATAAGCTTTTGTATAGTTACCATTGCATTCACAGAAACATAATATTTGGTGCACTTTTTGGGCTGGAGGTGTTACTTGTTCATATGTCCTCAAAAACGATAACAGTCAGATTATGATGGTGTTGGCTACCATGAACTACAATAAGTTACGAATCATTTCCTCAGGATGTGAAATTCTGCCGTTCAGCTGTATGGTCTTTGAGTTTTTTTTTTTGCGGCGACCAATTCTCAGGAGTGTAAACCTCTTCTCATGCATGCATTGTTTTGGAATTGAGTTTTTGATAGGATAGTTTTTTTAAGCACCTTATGACTGAGACTTAGACAAGTTGCTATCAGTTTGATCACTCAAAGGCCAGTGTTCACGCTTAAGTGACCAAAAGCACTTGCCCCATCTGTTTCTGTACGTTGACCCTGGACTGGTAAGCATCTTCACTAGATGGCTGTTATCTTCCCAGTAGGTGGCGCCTTTTCCCCTTATCATATTACTCTGATTCTTTGTTCAATCAATGTTGTTCAAATGTTGTTGATATAATATGAAATGAAATAAATAAATAAAAAAAATTATTAAATAGAAAAATAATGGAATATATGTATAAATTTGTAAGTTCTATGGTGACTCTTAGCTCAACCTGTATATGGTTTTATTGTTAGACAGAATTCATAAAACTCTCTTGGTTCACTTTCAGTCCAGTTAGGTTTTAAGAGAATATTAACTTTTTTCAAGTGAATGTATATTTTCAATCCTACCAACAATAAGTTTTAACCTACCAATTTATAAAACACAAAATTTTCTACCAATTTTTATAGAAAAGCCAAACACTGGTACTCCTGTGCAACTCTGCATATATTTGTATGAATGTATATATTTTTTGTTGAGAGAACTTCTCTCCAAGCATTATATGTATGCATGTTCAAGTAAAAGGCAACAACTAGAATCTACCCACATACAACCAGCGTTCAACACATATTAACTGAGTCGTGAATATTTTTTACCCTTTTTAAGATGTAACTGATATTTACGTCCGTTTAACCAGAGGTTTAATGGCAAAGAATCTTCTGCAACAAAAACTATGTATTCTTTTTGTTTTTTATTGATATTTTTTTTTTCTTTTTTTGTTTTTTATTTTGTTGTGCCAATTTAAGTTACAAAATTTTTATTACCCATGGCGCACATTTTCAACTTTGTTGAGCTGATTGCAAGTTTAAATTTCTTATTATATGATATTGTATTGAATAGTTTTGCTTTTTATGTTTGTTTTCGTCTCTTATACTTTATTCTGTCAGTAAGTCACCAATTGGTTTGTCCAAAAGTAAATGTCTTTCTTTATAATCATCCATTCATTTAGACATTTTGCTAAATTTATTATTGTTATTGTAATAGCGTTTCATTTTTTAATTTGGCAAAAACTTTTGTTCTCTGTTCCAGTTGCAACTACAATTACAATCGCCTTCGCTTTAGTAGCAGCAATAAATGCTGAGGAATGCGGCCAGGAAGAGTTTACAAAATGTGCGGAACCCCTGGAAATGTTGCATTTAACATCAGAATTTTCAATTGGTGCTGCCAAGAAAGAAGAATTGGATAAACTTTGTCAGTAAGTTACATTTTTAATTTATATACATTCGATCTAGATTTCCTTTGAACTCTTCTTTTTTATTTCAACGGTATTGTATTCGTTTTGTTTTACAAATATTACATATAAATTATAAATGAAAATTATATAAATTCATTCGTAAATAGTAAAACACAGGCAAAATTATAAATATACAAACTATAAAATTAGCTACAAGGATTGCAAATTTTTTGCTCCAATAAAAATTGTCAATTTTTAAATTAAAATGTGTTCGAATACATTTTTCTTTTGTAAAATAAGTCTTGTGATTTAACACAATTAAATTTCTTATTTTCTGTTTCATTTGAATACTGCATTAAAGAAATTTAACTAAAGTTGTAAATAATGTTAACCATAATATTCAAAAAAAAAGATCACAAATACGAGCACAAAATTCTAATTTTAAAACTGTTAAAAATTAATTACCGTATTCATAATAAATAATTTTGTTTTATGAAAGGCTTTTAAAACTAATTTTTTTATAAATATTTGCCAAATTCACAAACTCCTGTTTCGTTGCATGCTATAGTAAAACATTTTTTGTTTACTTGCTTATGAACACCTAGTAATCACTGTATTCATGTATGTTGTATCGAAACCGTCAAAAATCAAATAAGAAGAAAAATACCCCTATTCATAAATAAATATATCTTTAATTTATATTCTTACCACATTATCAATATTAATTTCATTTCTATATACATATATGTATGTACATATGTACTGCGTTATCTTTTTCACTAAAATTACCAGTAACAATCATACACTGTCGTAGTCTAAAACAACGATATAACGATTCAAGGATCTTGTAAAGTTTGGCAATTGTTTTAAAAACGTTTTTAACCAAAAATATTATTATTAAATAGAGGTTAGAAATAATATTTTTCTATTTGATTTAAATTTTGCAATAATTCATTTTTTAATTCTTTGTTTTTGCAATTTAATGTTATAAATTTTACGCTATTAAAAAACAATTCTCTTTGAATCCCTTTATATTAAATAATATAACATTTTGTACACATACGTATATAATATGTATTATATATGGATAATAACCATATAACCATATTCATATATGATGTATTAGGGTGGCTAAATTTTGAAAACATTTTCCAAAAAACCATTTTATGTGATAAAATTCAGTCATGCCCAAATCGACCTAATTATTTACTTCTTCTAAATAAAAACTGTCTCACTTATCGTTATAATATTTTTCTTTCGAATTTAATATATCATGTCATGTTCTAAAGAGTTCTTAAAATAATTTTAATTGTGTATAATTGATTTATATTTTATTTATTTATGATTTATTATATAATATGGATTATATAATAAATTAAATAATTAAAAAAAACAACTTCGTATATTTTCGACAAGTGTTACCCTCTTTAACAACAGCGTGTTGTAAACAGTGATGCGATCGTTTTGGGAACAAAAATTACATCAAATTTAAAAAGCACTTAGAATGCAATTATACAATAAGACTAATAATAATTCAGAACGATGAAAAAGCATTCAGATTGTTTCATTTGAAGAAAAGACGAATAACAACATTTTTTTATGACAACGACTTTTAAAAATTGTGTAGTATAGAACTAGAAATTGTCTATCTAAATTGCTAATGCTCTTTAATTATCTGCTTACGAAACCAAGATACATAATTTACATTTTGTGTGTTCTAAAATTAAAGAAGTTTTGTACAGCAAAGTGGTGTGTTTTCTTATATTTTGGCGTTAGACACACAAATTTAGAGTTTTGAAAAATTAAAAAAAAAAAAACATTGAAAATAGTATCCAAAGCACTCATTTGGAAACTTCATTTAGAATGTATTTAATACACGCACTAATTTTATTGTAAAAATAATGCCGTTCTTTTTTTTTCAATAATTGAACTGTGCGTATGAGTTTTATTTAATTTAATCATATAATATACATGCATTTAATGTAGCATACTTTTGAGGTTAGTAAAAAAATTCACGTACTACATTGCGTATGATTAATAATATTTATGTACATAATATTTAACAAATAAAATAAAATAATTAACATAAAATAAATAAAATTAGTAAAATAAAATGAATCCGAATAATGATTAATATTTGATTACTTATTTGTAAATATTTTTATTGAATAATATTTTTAATTTATTTTAAATTTTTAGCTTTTAAATTAATACACAACTTTTATATAAAAAGAAAATTAAAATTCCAAAAATAAAATAAATAAATAATATGTGATCAATTTTTTTTAATTATTTTTTGTTTCGTTAGAAACGCTTTAATTAGATCAAAGTAAAGTTCCATAAAGTATTTTTGTTTTTTTTCAATAAATATTTTAATGATCAAAGCAGAAAATGATTTCCGTGAATTATAAACAAAAAATTTTTTCTAATAGTTTTGTCTTGGACTACATTTTACATTTGTGGTTATCTTTGAAGGGGTAGAGTGAACAACAAATTTCAAGACAAAAATGAATGTATAAGTATAACTTTTAATTACGGTTGAGTCAGTGTTAGTTTCGAGATGCACAGTTGATAAAATAAATAAATATAAGAAACATTTGGCTCAGCATGTATAAATTGGGAACTGCCTATTATATACATTTATATTTACTTATGGCAAAATCATCAAGCGGACGAAGCTTAACATGAATTTATAGTTGTAGTTTAACTCTCCGAAATAGATCGAAACTCTTCGGCAATCTTCCTATATTATGCTCATTAAAACACTGTCGAAACACTTAGACAGTCAATTTAGAATGGAGAAAATAAGGAAAAAGACTGCCTTACAGGAAGAGTGAAATAATTTTCTAGTCTAGCTGATCGAAAACTTAGTGATCTCCAATGTACAGAACACAACAAGCCATAAATAGTACAAAGTTTCTCACACAAAACATCAAAATAGCTGATTACGTGAATTTTATCATTGTAAATTACGAATTTTTTACTTATAAACACTGTTTAATTATTTAATATCTTATTATTCCAAATTTATTAATATTTTCATTTACATTTTTAATTGCTCGTACTTAGACGGTGTCAAGCTTATAAAAAGTATATCTTTATTTATTTGTCTATAATTTCAAAATGTTTATAGTAATAATATATTAATTCAGCCCAAATATCTTTAGTGTCAATGCAAATAGCGTAGACTTGGACATATCCGCCTGTGTACCTCCCAATACAAGTTTTGTTTGAATACAAATCATAAAAAAAGTGGATGAAAATGAGCAAGTAGGCATGGTAGCGAATCACGGTGGTATTTAGATAGTTTAGTAGTATTATATGTTTTTTATATAATAGTTTAAAACTATTATGAGAAAACACCCACTTTCGTTGTCAATTATATGTACAGAGAGATATACATATATATATTTTTGATATAGGAAATAATTTTAATAGCAGAAAATGATTTTTCTTTAATTGCTTGCATCTGTCAAAAACAGAAACAAATATTATGTGTGATTAAGATTTTCTAGCATATAATCTATAAAATTTAAAATTTATAAAAAATAAAAAAAAAATGTAAAACTTATTGCAACATTTTCTGCATATTTACTACAAGAAATATACATACACATACATATATATATGTATGTATAAATATATATAGAAGCTTACTAATAATAAAAATATTAAAAATATTGTCTGAGGAAACTTCTCAGTTCATGTGTTGCATTTATAAGTTATAATCGTACTGTGAAAACGACACCAAAAGAAGGACCATAATGTTAAGGGAATCTAAAAGAAAAAATGGCAGCATCTACAAAAAAAAGAGAGATTGTAAAAGAGAATAAAATAATTGTAACTGTAAATTAGTGAACAAAACTAATTGCGGATGATGCCATCGTTGTTTTTTTTTTTTTTTTGTTTTCTGTTGTATTAGCAGTTGTTTTTCCCTTGTGCTTTCTCAGTTGTATACCAGATAGTCAAACTATAAACATTTATTTCAAAGATTTATCACTGAAAAATTATTTAGTCACACAGTCTTACGGTTTTGCACAGTCATTTCGTTGTACCCTACACTACCACACATAATATCCTTTAATCATTGTTTTGAACAAAGTCTGCTTTAAGTTTTTTTTAACATTTTGTTGTGTTAAACGTAACAATTTGTCAACTCTAGACAAAACATACATACATACATAATTGGCCTTTACAACCCTGTGTCAGGATTACGGCCTAGCTTCTCGACAAAAAGTTTTACTTAAACGTAAAACATACTTTAAAGTTGGTTTTTATTATGTATTCAATATCAACTTTAATTGCAGCAGTTGTTTACTATTTTTAAGTACATATGTAAGTAACAATCAAACAAAAAATAAATAGAAAATAATAATTAAACAGATTAGTCCGTACTATTTGCTATTAATTCTTTTTCTTCAAAAACGTGGATATGGCGTAATGTGATTCCCTCTTCAGGTCACTCCCCTTTTGTATTGTTGTGTTAGTAATTTGTAATACAAATATAACCCTAAATGTAAAATCATAAACTTATGTATGGCTTGGTATTAGTTAATTAAATGCTTTTAATTAAATTTAATTTTTTATGAAATATTTAATATTTCTTTAATTTTATTTTTCTGATTTTTAATATCAGCTGTTTAGAGATACCACTTCCTTATATTTTGTTGCAAGTTGTATGAAAACATTTTTTTTATATTTGATGTAGGTTCCTCTTTAAGATATTTTAACTTAAAACATTCTATAATCGTTATTATCTCCAAGTTTTTTCATTTACAATTCCATGAACATTAAATCAATACGAATTTTTTTGTGTTGTGTTTTTTATGCATATTTCTCGTAATAAAAATTAGTTAATTAGTTAAATTCTTCTCCAAAATAAAAATATGTAATAGCGGAATCACTCGTCATGGCAAATGGCCTTTTTTTATTCATCACGATCAATATTGACTGTACTGTTCTAACATATTTTAATGATATTAAAAACTTCTTATTGAGCTTTTAGTCAAATATTAACAGCCTTATTAGTAATAAAAATTTAGCAGATCGTTGTACGTAGTGGCTAAGTTTGCCATTCATTTATTTGGAAATTCTTACTCAAACGTACGAGTTTTTTAATTTCTTAGATTCTCTGACCAGTTATCAAATTAAAGATATTGAAGGTTTTAATAATATCAGTCTATAGCGGGTGATTGGCCTATATGCTAACGAGTTGCTAACTTTTCATTATAAATACTGCCATAAGACTTCAATATTAGTAAGTCAAAAGCTATAACAACAACAATAAATGCACTGAAAATCGATAATAGAATTAATAAATGTTGGGGAGTAATATTTCTTGGAACTGATTGCGAAAGTATAAATCAGACCATTGAATAATCAATCAGAAGCTATCCATTTCCTTGCGGAAACATACTAGGTGACATGTCATTTTTGTTTAGATTCTTTTCTGTATGCCAGATATTTTCGTCTTATGTGAAATTCAGGTTTTTCCTATTTCAGGATTTTCATATGCCTTGCTTGTGCCCGTGCCAGCAACCATTTGTCATGCTTGATGAAGCCTGTGTTCACAGTCAGCGCACTTATTTTGCATTACTTTCGGTAGATTTCGGTTGTTTCACAGTGAGCTTTCTAAGGGTCCGTGCTATAAGACTAGTTATAGACGGTGACTTGTCTAACAGAATAAGACTAAATTCGAGAGTATCGCAGGGCTCCTTTCTGTGTTTCTACTCTTTTTTGATGATTCTTAACTACTCGTATCTTTTATGATAAAATAGCTATATAGTATCTTTTATATATACATACAAATTATTTCAGGTATATTCCACATACACATACACTCGACAAACCTTCAGCCTGTCCCACGATATCGAACATTTTCGTTTGTTCGCATTCTCAACGAAAAACAGCTATTTTGCATTCTAGCAAGTGCTTCTAGTACATCAAGTCTAACGAAAGTAAATTCGAACGACTATATAAATATTAGTACTTCAGGGTTATAATTTTGTTTTTTTATTGAGACCCTACTAAATGCTGTGCATTGCATTGGAATTTTTGTGGAAAGAACAGTACATTATGACAACAGAAAATATACTTTTTTTTCTTATATTATTAAGCTTTAGGAATGAGAAAAATTGCTGTGAATTGATCATTCAAACGCCAATATTATACCTTCAATCTTGAATCATCAACAGCAATTGCCTAATCATTGCATGTTGATTGTGGTGAGAGCCTTCGCTAAGTAGGTTTTTAGCTGTTATCTGCTACTTCTCAATAGGAGGCGCTTTTTTCTTATCATTCGTTTTTCGTTGTCAAAGGGTAAGGTGGAACAGAGTGGAATATCAGGGAACGGTTACTTTGTAAATGGACTACTCCGGGAGGGCGGGGGACCTCTTATTTTTAAATTATAATTTTGGAAAAAACCGCAAATTAACTTTTTCATTTTTCACCTTTGCTGGGATTCGACCCTGGGCCGTTTGAGTTTTTGTGCAAGCGCTCTAACCACTATACCCCCCATTTCAGCCATTTTTTCTTTTTTTCACCAACATTCAAATTTCAACATTTTTAAATATCTTAAATAGGGCAACGTAATAAAACGCTATTGCTTAATTATCATTTTCAGTTCACAGCTTCACAATTTATAAGATTAAGGGTATTCCACCGGCGGGCTTAACTGACCATAACTTTCTTATTTGTTACATTGAAGTTTCTCATTAATAGACGAGAAGGGAGCCATTTTTTGCTTTAAATTGGTGGTGCAATTTTTTTTTTTTTTTTTCTTCTGTTTTTAAATGGTTACATTGTGAGGTCATAAATTAATGAAAAAAATAAATAAAATAAAAAATAGGAAACCAAACGGTAGTGAAAAGAAGTTAAAAAATCCCAAAAGTTTTCTGAAAAACCAACAACAACAACTATTATATATGAAAAAATTTTTTCATTTTAAATTTCTCTTTGTATTTTGTTCGTTCTTATTTATAGATTTAATATTTTCTCAAACAGAAAGTGGCGAACAGAAAATAAAATTTATAAATAAAAATAAAAATAAAAAAAAACGCGACCGAATGATTTGAGTGACACTATTTGATATATACCGTAGATAACAGAATGCAATGTAATGCAGTACCTTCATCACAAATTGAAAAATATTTAGTTTGAAACTTTGAAATTTGTTTTAGTCCCTCTTACAAAAAGTTTAATATTTAATTATAACCAGTGTTGCAATGACCTTTGATTTTTTTATAATCACACTTCAGCAACAAAGTAGACAAATTGTTAAATAATAATTGTGTTATAAAAAATTAAGAAAATATTCTTCAAGAAATTGTAATGATTTAATTTATTGTAAAATACTTCTACTTGTTTGATATTTAGTTTGATATAATTCTACATTGTAATTGTATAGGAGTAAAGCCCAAGTAGAGATTACTTAGTTTCTCTATATCAGTTTTTTAGAACTTATATTTAACTCATTAAAACCAATCTCTAAACATTTTCAACAAAAATGTGTATAAAACAGACATGTCATTCTGATCATCGCCAAAAAAAATCGACACTTAGCACAACCAATAATTCTTTTAAAAATGTTTTTAAAAACAAAGGACTAATGCTCGTATTCATAAAAAATATTACAAGTTTATTGAGGGTTTATTTGACAAGTATTGCATAGAAATAAACCCATTATATTTTTTATGAATACGAGCATAAAATTCTTGGGAAGAATTTTTCAATTTTTTAACAAAATTTTTTTTATTTTATATACCATTATTATTGTTATTAATTTACGTTTTTAATAATAATTTATATAATTAAATAGAAATATTAGTTATTCCCAAAAAATCTCCTGCCTTGGGGAATTTTTTATTCCGGGATCCCCGGAATTTTTTTATTTTTATTTGAGACCAATACTCAGGTGTAATTTCCTTCTAATGCTGTGCATTGTGTTGGAATCTTACATTATTATTAAGCGCCTTAAGAATGATACAAATAGTTGTGAATTGATTAAATTCAATTGTTGATTGAATGATCAACAGCAATGGCCTCATCGTTGCATGTTGATTGCGTGGTGAGTGCCTTCGCTAAGTAGGTTTAGCTGTTATCTGCTACTTCCCAATAGGTGGCGCTTTTCTCCTGATCATTCGTTTTTTTTTTTGGCATTGGTTAAGGTGGAATAGAGTGGAATGTCAAGGAGAGGTTTCTTTGTTGATGGTCTTCTTGGTTGAGAGGGAGAAACCTCTTATTTTTAAATTAAAATTTTGAGAAAACTGCAAACTAACTTTTTCATTTTTCACCTTTGCTGGGATTTGAATCTGGGCCGTTTGTGTTTTTGTGCAAGCGCTCTAATCTATATACCACGCCCGCCCCAAAATGGGGTGAGCATTTTTTCATACCTTGAGACAATATGTTTATCTCATCTTTAGAATAACTTGTTTACTTTTTAAGAAATATATTTCAAACGAAGTAAAATCTTCTTGTCATATTTTTTTAATAAAATCTTCATGTTCTTAAAAAATGTTGTATAAAAGTAATTTTTTGAAAACAATTTTGCTTTAACAATTTTAAAGTCTGTTTTAAGAAAAAGATAAATACTAATTAAACAAATTAAACAAATATTGAATATTTCTCTAGAAAGTGAGAATTTTTTTGGTAACAAGACAATTTAAACAAAAAATAGTCCGTAAATGTCTTATATGCATAACAAAATTGTTCATTCATTTCCATGGTTCCCAGCAAACTCCAATCTTGTGTTGCTTGTAATTTTAGGACACCCTTTATTTTTCAGCGTAATTAACGTTTCTTAAAACAAAAGTGATTATGAGATAGGGAACAACAATATTTTACTAAAAATTGTTGCAATTATAGAAATTGTTTTGTTTGCATACTGAAAATTATTGTTTATGAAAATAAAATTAAATTTTTTTTCCTACAGTCTTAAGAGATAAGTGCCTGTATGTAAATAGCATTTGCATTTGACCGAAAGTCTACCAAAATTATACGAAAATTCACACACACTATCTGAGATACAATTTTTTTTTTCTTAATTTATATAAAAGTATAATTTGTGGAATTCCCATATTTCTTAACTTGGATTCTTCAATCCGCACTTTTTGTTGTTGAAAATTGTTGCTCTAAAAATATTAAATTTATCAAAAACTAATAAAGAGAAACTATTTTTCTTTTCATCAGCTTTTAATATGTTCATATGATTTTATCAGAAACGTTTCTTTAAAAATAAACAAAAATTTATAAATCCACAAAGAAAATTTTATTACCTAAACATGAGTTTTACGAGTAATAATGATTGTGCTTTATGAAAATTATAAATGTCACCATTACGCAAATTTTTGTTTTCTGTGGTTTATTTATAAATGTGATGTATAACGTATTCTTTGGATAGTTTACGAAACAATTTTCTTTTATCAAAATACATACATATATGCTCACATACGTACATATATTTTTTTTTTGCTTTGTTAAAATTAATAAAGAACACTTCAAGCTAAAAGTCAAATATATGTTTTTGTTGGGAATGCAACAAAAGTCTATTCATTTTACTTTAACCAACCCTTACTTCGAATTTAAAACAAATAAAAATACATATGTGAATACGAAATGCAGAACACCAAAAATGCTGAAGTAATCTACTTTCGAGTGAATTCAAATTTTATAACACAACCGATAGACATATTTATATACATACATACATAACATACATAATTGGCCTTTACAACCCTGTGTCAGGATTACGGCCTAGCTTCTCGCAGCACTCATGTTGTGTGTGTCAATTTTTATCCATGAGTACCGGAACCTACAGTTTAATGTCGACTCAGAACGACAGACTTGAGAAGCTTGTTCATAGCAATTAGTTACTCTCAGAGCTTTTGCCAGAAGACTGCTGAGAGGTAGTCGCCGAAAGAAATATTTTTTCATATTTCTTTTTTTTTGAAAATGTCAGAGCCTGGAGTCGAACCCAGGGTCTTAGTAAGCCAACACACTAACCACTAGACCACGGCGACTACGACATATTTATATATTAAATATAATTTACAAACTGAAGTATGCTTTGAAATAACTAAACTATGCTACTATATACAAAGATTCTTTCACAAATGCACGTGCTATAGCTCTAGATTTACATATAAAGACGCAGAACAGTATTGTCCATATAACGTATAAATAAAAAAAATAGAGACAGTGAAAAATCCTTGTTTCCTCCTTTTGTGATCTTAAGCATCGCCCCACTATTTAAAGTTCCCTTCGAATGATATTATGTTACAGGGGGCTCTCAAATTTGTTCCTCGCTTTTAAAACAATGTAGTCCGAATAGATCTGGCAGCCTATCAGATAATTCTGTCAAGAGTTTATCCACAACCAGAATTCACATTAAAGGAGGCGAAATAACTCATTCTAGTGGCAATCTCAAAAAAGTTTAAGCTTAATTAAGTTTACACACTGATTCGATAAAAAGAATCCATCCATCTGGATTTAATAGAATTCATTCTCCTTGTAATCTTCACCCTTTCTATAAAATGGCGGGAATTTATCAATTAAACAGTTTATCTTTTCACGATACCAGTACTCAGTGGATAACCCCTACACACGCAGTGCATTGTACTAGTGATCGAAAAATATATTATAAGGAGGAGGAAAAGTGTTTGTGGATATTTGATTTGAATTTGTTCCTATTGTAATTGACAGGAAAACCATTCGCAGAAAGATTGTTCCATAAATGAAGAGTGCGGCCGAAACACGAATTTTCTTTATAATGCATTTTGCGACAATCAACTGCAAAAGGATGCGCTCTGTATTTTTTAAGAATTTATGCATGGCTTTCAGTAATTCCACGAGAGACATATCGCTGAAATATCCCATATCATATATGATTGTTTACAATTTTCTCAAATGTTTTTAATATAATATGATAACTTTAAGGGACACCCTCTAACCACCTTGGCTGGGATCGTACATCTTGTCAATATCGACCAAAAAGGATAAGCGACAAAAAAGAGCAATACAAAGAAACTGTTGTAATTCTGATTATCCTAAATGGATGACAATTACAAAAAAAAATAAAGTAATGGCGTGAAAAGGACGATGTAATAAAAATCCGCAAGTATTAGACAAACCTTCTAATAAGGGATTACAAAGCATGTAGAAAAGCATGTATACTTATACTTCCAATAAATGATTTCTAGGTAAAAGTGAGAGTTAAATAGTTCACGACTGTCGGAAGTATCTATAAGTCACAAAGAACTATGATGGGTCTACCGTAACTAGAGTTGAAAACATGATCAGATCGTATAGGTCATAACATTGCTTCACGTATGTCATTGCAAACAAATAATACAAATTCATTAAATCGACTTGAATTCTTTAGAACTAATGAAGACATTTTATGACTAAACAAGATTAATAAAAAATGAAACTTTAAAATGTATCTGATCAATTTTAGATAGACCATAACCCTTTACACCACCTATCCGAAATAACATCACTCTAGTCTATTAACAGGGTGCATAGGCCTGTTACGTACTTGTTTTATTTACAAAATTTTGAAAAATTTCTTTTTGATTGCTGTTATTGTGTTTTCATATTTCAGTCTCTCATTGGTTGCATAAGACATATATCACATGTTATCTAATGACTGGATAAATAAAGAAAAGAAGTAGTAAAAGGAAGCACCAAAAGTATTGCAGCAAATGAACAACTAAATAACGATGTGTCTCAACTTCAGTTTTACTTAAAATTTTTTTTTTCAAACTTTTCCATCAATTTTTAGGGAGTGTTTGCTACTGATTAAAATGAACCGTGATATTTGCTACAGAATTTTAACTTTTCCCTCTTTTTTTTTTGTCATACGAAAAAAAAAAACTTTTTATTCAATTCTGATTTATGCCTTGTTCCCATGTCAATCAACTTTTTGTTGTATCCCTTTTAAACATTTTACGTACACACACATATTTATGTGTTTTTGTGTGCTTTGCAGATACTTTTAAATATAAAAGTATCCATTTGAAATGACATTGGTGGGTGTTCTATTGTTTATATGTATGTATGTATGACTATGTGTATTGTATAAAATTTGTGTGCGTGTTTGTATTGTATAATCTCATGACATTTCTATTCAAGTACATTTTGGCTTTCAACTTTTTTCCTCACGTTTTTTTTATATTTTTTTCTTGTTTTTTTAATTCATTCGAACCTATATAGCAGTGACCGTCTATATTCTCGTACATGTACATATATTTTAAGTAAATTCATTTCTATTTCCTATAAACATATACATACTCGTTTACTACATACTTATAAACAAACGCTGGTATACTTTTTTTTATTTCGGTTTAGTTTTTGCATCTGTTTTCGCCCTGTTTAGATGACTTATTTATTATTTGTCCAATTTTTGTTGATTGGCGAAACAATGACAACAGAGGACTAACAAAAATAAAAGAGGACTAATAAAACTAAAAAATCTAACAAAAAAGGAAAAAAAAACAAAATTTGTTGGTGCTTTTTAGATTATTACGGACAGAGTATGTCCAATACAGACTTCATTAAAAATTCTAAGCGGATCATCAGATGTTTTCTTATTAACTTAATATAAACTTTTTCATTTAATTTTTACAAATTTAATTTATAACACACATAAGTACGAGTATCACATAGATGTCCAGTTGTTAGGGATACATAACTTTAAATAAGTACATGTGTTTAAAAAATAAAAATAAAAAAAACTTTAAAAATTAAAAATAGTTATTATTATTAAATACAATTTATAAGTACTTGCAGGCATGGAAACAATTATATGGTACAAATTAATCAGATGTACATACGTACATAAATACACTTCTGCTTTTTTAAAAACACTTTTTTCTCATATGATGATCATATGATCATGATTTTATAGGATTTTTTTCTTGTGAAATCATTCTATGGTATGGTCAATCTTATCTATAATTATAAAATTTTCTCAGCGGTAGAACGAAAAGTAATATCATAAATAGAAAGGCACTGACTAACAAGGCATTTCACCAGGGGTCCTATTCTGTAATTCTCTTAAGCTAAAATTTAGGGTTTTTGAAACAGACTGGACTTAAAAAGTTTTGAGGTAATAGGCATGAAGCTTTTAAATTACAATTAGCTTTCAAGAATTGTCTTTGCAGCCAAAAAGTCCTAAATCAAGCTTACAAATTTTTAGCTATAGAGTTTTAGCTTAGAAGAGTTACAGAATAAAGCCTCAGAACAGCTGAAAATCAAGCCAAATATAAGTTAACGTGCTGTTCTGCTCCTCATCGCACAGTTTCGAGCAAAAATCCAAGGAAGAGAACTCAGAAACACTTCGCTGCATGATCTGTAAAATAATTGCTCTTATTATAGCCAAACGAATTTTCGATGTAATAAATTACAATAGAAACGAGCAAGCAGGCTTTAGGCCTCATAAGTTCTACATTGATCACATCATAACAGAGCAGTCGATTAAATGGCGATCATCACTCTATATGTGCTTTGTCAACTTTGTAAGTGCTATACAAGCCGCTATCAAATATCAAATGCAATGCCGACAACATTAAATTCTATTATAACACCCCTGAATAACACGGAATAATTTGCATAAAAATATTTGTTCCATATAATTTTGTTCATGCCTGTATACATATACTTACAATGCATATTTCACTTTTATAGCTGAATGTTTATTTACAAGTATGAGTATATTATATTAAATACAAATACATGTTTGTATGAATGAATGTAAGTGAATGAATAAATAATTGCTTTGGCAGTTTTGGGTTTTTCAATTATTTAAGGAATTACCTTTCACTTCAATTATTGTGAATTTTTTTCAAGTGAATCTTTACACAAATGTCCTTTCAGCACATGGACAAAGGAAAAAATAAAGATTGACTATTAAAAGCTGAGCTGCTGAATGATAATACTAGAAATGCCAAGCTTTCAGGAGAACGTGAATTATTCACTTGTCATCAGTCATCAACTAAGTGTCGCAGTTAAGCAAATATTCACTGACAATAAAACACAAAAGCAAAATGCAAAATATATCATTCAATCTTAATGATGTCTGACAGTTTGCTTTGTATAAAAAATGTAAAATACAAACAAGAAAAAAAATTCTACAGACATGTATGTACACACATATGTACATAGTACATTAGGGTTCCCCATATTTTAAAAAAATGACCAAAAAACACTTATTTTTATTTAAACAATTAAAAAATTTTTTGATTTTAATAATCTCTTGATAATTTATTCATTCATTATTTGTCGACCGATTTAACAAATATTAGTTGTTTAGTTATGGATAGATTTATACCAAGAGTGACATATAAATTTACATTAAAATCATAGAAATTGCATTTGAAGTTCGACGAAAGTTTATTTAAATTTTGCATTTAGCTAATCTGGTACACAACTGAAAATTATGCATAGTTTTAAATAGTTAAATATTGTAAATATGTATTTAAAATATTTATTTAAAAAATATCAAATCTTAGTTGTCAGCTACTTGTCTCATCAACAAAAAGGCGTATAATAAAAAAATAAAAAATAAAAATCTATTTAAGTACATATGTATGTATGTATCTTCAAATTCCAATACAATGCACTGCATGCAGGGTTCACCCATAGTATTGGCCTTAAAAAATATTACGTTTTTTGAATATTTTCACACTATTTCGTTCTCTATTTTATAACTAATCAGATAATGATCCTTGCCAACATCATGTTGATAACTACCTTCAGTGGTTGTTTAATCTTAACTTTTAAGTATATTTTTTATAATAAAAACTGCTTATTATCTCAAATTTAATTTATCACACAGTTGGGTGCCCCAGTGGTCTAGTATGTAGTGTGCTAGACTGCTAGTGTGAGGCTTGTGGGTTCGATTCCCACCAGAGATCCTGGTCTGTGATACTATACCGAACAAAGATCTTAGTCACTTTTCTCGGAATAATTAAGTATAATATTAATATTGTATTCTAATTTAAATAAAAAAAAAACTTTGCTCACAATCAGATAAAATAATTATATTTTTAATTTTGAATATTCAACGTGCATAGTAGAATACTTTAACCATTAGAAATAATATATTTAGAAACATCTCTCATAGTAGTATAACTTTAATTACCGGTAAGCTCTTTATAATCTTCTTTTAAACTAATTAACGCAAACTCATATACATATTTCCGTTGTGTATTCAATAACACATGAGTAATTCTCCATAAAAGTAGTTCTTTATACAAAGGTTATAACGATATGCATTATAGAGCAAATCTTTGTTTTATTCGTCAGTTCCAATATTCGTATGTCTCTCTCTCTCCCTCTCTCTCTTTTCTGGAAAATGTAAAAAATAAAGAATTTTGATTAGACCAAAGAAATATTGTTGTTTTTAAATACATATTGTATTTTAAATATTGAAAAGCAATTTGCCATTTTATTCAATAATAATTATAACAACAGTTTTATTTATAATTTTATTATTTTGTTTTTTTTTATTTTTTTTTTTTTTGCTTAATTTTTTAAAACCAAAAGTATGAAGACAAACAAGATCGTAACACAATTTTTATTCTCATTTCAAAAATCGAATAGAATTTCAAGTTATTTTCTCTCGGATTTTACGTACGTAAAGTTGTACAGTGTAAACCCTTTAATATATACAAAATATATTGGCCAATACTTTTTTTTCTTTTTTACATATTTATCTTTCAACACATTCGACATATTATTACTATTCTAATAAAATTTTTAAAATTTTTTGTTTTTTTTTTACAGTGAACTGCGTAAAGGTGTTAGATGTATTCAAAGCTATACAAGACGTTGCATGGATTTGCAGCAACGAAATCAATTTAATAAATTGTATCATGGAACAAATCAATTCATACGAGACTTGTGCAATAAAGGAGAATTCCAAGATGGTAAGTCTATTACTTTTAAAAACATGCTTCCCAAGCATAAATATACTTACAAATTATATTTTAAAAAATTTACTTACATAAGAAAGCAATAAAAAATATTAATTTAAGTAATTTAAGTAATTTAATAGAACGGATTTTATTAACGATTGAAATTTGAATAAGACATTGCTAGTGGGTTCGATCCCATCAAAAACTGTGGTTTGCTCTGTGCCACTGCACCGAGCCAGCCTCTTAGCAATATAATATTAACATTGCATTCTAATTTAAATAATAGTAGGCATTTAAAAAGGCTTTGTGTGCACTTATTCGATTTTAATTATCATGTTAAATTAATACCGATGAAACTATATGCCATTTATTTACAATTCAAACAAATATCATGATTACACATAATACATATGTGTATCCAATTTTATACTTCTAATGTAAGAGGAAAAATTATCCATTTATAACAAATTAAAATTTTGTGTCAATATTTCAGGTAGTTTTTCGCTTCTCCTGAAGACTTTTGAAAAGTTTTGATATGTTGATATTTTAGGTACCTATGTATTAATTTTTTTCTAATAACAATACTCAGGGGTGGAGCCCCTACTCATGCAGTGCATTGTATTGGAATTTGAAGATACATGGATGGATTTATTTTTACTTCTTAAAGGCACCCTTACACGACATGTTTTTTACACGTGTTTTTTAGGTTTAAAATACATATGTTTTTCTTTGTGTATGTCAAAATTAGTCAATTTACATAAGGTTTATAATTTTTACTCACAAACGTATATGTTCAATTGCATATGTAAATAAATAACAAAATTTTAGACAAAAAATTTATATAAAAAAACTGTTTTACACATAATTCATCGCCGACTAATGTTTGTGCAGGCATAGAAATTTAATATCATATGTGTGCACATACGAAATTAGAGTAAGCTCTAATTGAAATTTTGTCATAAGACTTTCCTTGTGTTTTTTACACAAGCAATGTTTTAGAAGTCACACACGACATGTAACTGTTTACTCATGTAAAAGTTGACATTAACAGTGTAAAAAACATGTCGTGTAAGGGTGCCTTTATTATGCGCCTTTTTCTTTTTTGTTGATAAGAGTAGTTCCCGGCAATTTGACCACTCAAAGGCCAGTATTATACCTTCACCCTTGAGTGAGCGGCGAGCGTTTTCAGTAGATATATTTCCAGAAGATGGCGCTGTACTCCTGATCATTCGTTTTCTGGTGGTGGAATAGACTGGAAATGTCAGGGAGCGGCTTCTTGATGATAGACTTCTTGGAGGAGAGGGAAAACCTCATATTTTTTTAAATTATAATATAGAAAAAGAGCAAATTTTATTATGTAATTTTTGTCCTTCGCTGGGATTGAACCTCGGTCGTTTGAATTTCTGTGCGAGCGCTTAACGCTATATTCCAAAAGTTCTGCAATTCATTTTCAAAACTTTTGCTTTATTTCTATCATCTATTATTTTTAAGTTCTAAACCATCTGAAGCATTACTCATAAAATATGTTTAAAATCAATTCAACCTGTAATTTTTGCAATTATTATATAAAACCGGATAATTAAAAAAAAACTAAACTTTTCTAACTTTTTATTCGCCCACACTTTTCGATTTTGGCATCACTGATTTAAAGATATATACGAAGTCGATATGTGCACATCTAATAATCTTAAAGAAAAAATAGATCCACGAAATAGTTGAAAACTAGAACATTACTTACAGACAGTCTTGTCATTGATATTTTGTTAAAACACATATTAAACTGTGATGTAGAACTATATTTTATGCTAAACTATTGCGATGTTTTTGTTTCTTTTATTAATTTCTATAGTTTTTAGTACAAAAATATGTTAATTACACGATGTTATTTATTTTTCTTGCAGAATATTTGAAGCACGCACCTTGTTCTGATATGGCTAAAAAAGAATTCGAAGTATGTGCCAACCGTTACAAGGAAACAATGGTATTTTTAAAGCCAAATAAGAATCAAGAGAGCCAAGAGAATATAACCATTAATGAAAATATTAAAACAATATGTTGGTAAGTAAATCTATAATAAATTTCTATGAAAAATATCGCCAAAATATTTAACACAAAAATAAAATTTATTCCATAATACTTGAGTATGTGGAAAAAAAGTACTCAAGAAAATAATTCTGTGTGAAGAGGATATTTTAATATTAAGTAAATTTTTCTTTGCTAATAACATTCAATCTACAAGGTATAGATTACTAGGTTTTTTATGAAATTCGAATGATATGCTTTGAAGCTATGCTACAAACTATTCTTTTCGAATTGCACGTTCTAATTACTTCCCAAAATTCTTGATTAAGTTGACCACAGAGCTGTAATCACCGTATACGAAATCGAGTTTAGTATACTATTGAATTATATTTCAATACGTGCCGAGTAAGCTAATCATTATAATAGATTTATAACGTTTGTTTTATATATACAAAGAACTGTACTTAAAATGAAATCTCTTAAAAATGTAAATAAATCAATAATAAGAAATGCTGCTTAGTTTCATTAGTTTGTGGAAAGTACCAAAGCCTAATTTTTGTTGGCAAATATTGTTTTTGTAAAATATTTTGGTAAAGGCAGGTTCACATTTGGCAAAGATCCGATAAAAAAAAGAAAAACCATTTTAGTAGGGAAGCACTTATTTTTTTTATTATTTAAATTTAAATAATTTTTTTAAATGTGTACATATCAACAATTATTGCACAATATAGTGGTTACACTTTTTTTGTCTAATGTGGAAATAGCTTAAAAGGCCAATTAATCTTTCCGTGATGGATCAGCTGATTTTATTCCAACTAATCAAAATATGTGTAATTGCTTAATGTTTTCTGTAGCAGTCTGTTCCGTGCTGGGCATAACTGTTGAAAGGCGATTTCTGTACAGAAGGTTAAGTAACATCAAGAAACAGCTGATTTTATTTATTTTATAATGTCAGTTGTTAGCTGCCATTTTAAACAATTTAAAACAATTTTAATCTTTACACGTGTTGTTGAATTGCTATATGCGTTCGTGGTGATTTGGCAAAAAAAAAGCAGAATAAAGAGCACCTAATTTGCCAGTTGTAGCGTTAACAAAATTGCCATTATCAGTGGCCAAAGTTTGGAAGACCATATATACGTTTAATAATTTGTAATAAAAGTATTTCAATACTAAACTACAATAAGATGATGTTAGGCCTATAACAACTAATATGTTTCGAAAAATAACAGGTATTGTTTTTGTACAATTTGTACATTGTGATAAAGGTTTCTAGGTCAGTAATACGTGAGTAAACATCAAGATAAACAAAAAAAATTAATTAATATTGTATTTAGTTGGGCATTAAGTATCGGGTGGTTAAGTTTTAATTTTTTTTTCTACATTTCATTTGACATTTCTCAATTTCAGACTAACTCAATTTGAACTATGAAAAGATACACAATCGAGCAACGTCTTAAAGGTATTCAGGCTTATTATGAAAATGGGCTTTCAAATTAAAATGCATATCGTGCAATTCGTGTATTTTTCGGTTAATTTAATCGTCCAAATGTGCGTAGAATCGAATAAATTTTGCAAAAATTTGAGCAAACCGAGTCTGTAAGAGATGTGTAAATACCAATTTGCGACGGCTGAAGAGCCGTCCACCTCAACTCGTCGTCGTACAATTGTACCCTTCACACTCGTCGTTAATGAACATTATGATGTGGACCATACCCAATTATCATAATAAAAAGAAATTACAATAATTTCCTAATTAATTTGTGTTTTATTCAAAATCAACATTGGCAAAATATGTAATTTTAAAGACAAAACCGTCCATGAAATAAAATCCTAGTAGTGCTTAACCCAAATTACTACAACAACAAATGTATTAAATATTTAATAATTATGGCATATGTGTAAGTTACTTACAAAATATTACTTTTTATACATATTTAAATGTTATTTTTACGACTGGCACACTCAATTAAGATGTCTATTTGAATAAATTAATGTTATTAAAATTAATGCGAAAAATTATCCCACAATTTATTATTGCATTTAACAACATTTGTCTGGGGTAATTAAAAAAAACTCTCACTAGTATACAGCATCCTATTTCCCATTTCTTCATTTAATAAACCTTCTTCTTATGTTGGTGTCTGTCTTGCACACCAATACAGTATAATTGGTATATTTCAAAGAATTTTTTTAGGTTTTTTTAAGACAAAATTGCTAAAATTTTTTTTTTTGTAGTATAACTGCTTACAAACTATCTATATACATACATATGTACTATATGTAAAAAAATTATTATTTAATTTTTAGTCTGTAACACGATGTTATAATTCTTGAGAAAGTCTCATACATACTTACATATTTTTTGGATTAAATGTGTTTTAATGCTTTGAACAAAATTATATTACATACCAAACTTTTATTAATTTTTATACTTTCAGTTCAATAAATGAACTTGTGGATTGTTCAGAAAACGCAGCTCGAAAAATATGTGGTGCCGATGCAGCAAAGTTTACACGCGAGTTGGTCGATAAATATGCCAATAGTCTAACAAAGGTTAGTATTTTATTTCTCAATAGCTTTCAACACATATTCGTACATTAGAACACACACACACAAGCGCGAACACATTTCTACAATATGCTGTATGAAAATGTTTTCGTTACATTAGTTACAACATTGCTAGAGAAGTGTTGACAAAAACTAAAATCACTAAAGCCGAGTAATTTTTCTTTTAAATTATCGTTTTTTTTTTCTTTCTCGTTTGTGTTTTTATACTACTTTGTATTGAACTACCATCACAACCAGATTTAAACGGTTGGTCTTTTGCGTTTCTTTCAGATTTACTGTGAAGACTTTACACGACATCCGGACATATGTCGCAATGGCGAAGGCGATACCGGCACAACTATACATAGTCATTACCAACTTGTTCTTTTACTATCAATAGTACTGCTTGCTCTGATGAACTATCAACGAACCACATTAACAAGATAAATGGCACATTTGCTGTCAGTTTTGTTGCAAGCCACATGCAGTATACTTATATCTATGTAGTTCAAAGTGCGAAATAGTTTAAGGTTTAGGGTTGGTCAAGATGTCGTAATGATACATACGTATTTGTTATTTAATGCTTATTTTTAAGGCTGCTGTATGTGCGAATCATTGCAATTAAATATGTAATTGCATTCGCATTAAAGAATTAACTTTGTTTAAGACATTAAATTGGTAAAGTAAGCATATGTAACACGTTACCCAATTTTAAAATTACCCCGCACATCGTTCGACAGCAATTGCAGATATCCACAACAAAAAAAGCACCAACAGAGTTATCAACTGAAAAACAAACTGCAAACAACGTTTCCAATGAAAAACTTACTGTGTTTATAAAAACACAAATTTCAATTTCATACCCCAAGAATTTGTTAAAGAAATGAAGAGCAATTAATAAATTATTAATAAACTTTAATCAATACAATAAGTAGCAAAAACAAATATACAAAAAAAAAAGTTTAAAAACAAAATAAAACGCACTTAAATATACACGAAATACGAATGAGATATGATGCAATGAAACCTGTCTTCTATAATGATGTACATATTTATGTACATACATATCGTATATTATAAGTATAGTACATACATACATATGTATATTACCTATTAAGTTTTCACTTGTTATTGTTATTTGAAAATTTTTTATTTAACAATTCTTATGTTTTTGCAAATTATTTTAATTTTGAATACATTCACATATTCATAAAAATATTTTTGATTTATAAATGGTTTATAAAACACATTTTATAAGTTTGTTACTGTAAATCATAAATATTT
This sequence comes from Metopia argyrocephala, assembly GCA_963576795.1. NCBI lineage: Eukaryota > Metazoa > Arthropoda > Insecta > Diptera > Sarcophagidae > Metopia > Metopia argyrocephala. The sequence continues at coordinate 184,064,655 of OY756208.1, read as the reverse complement.
TCTATGAATATAGCCCGAAAAGTTAAACTTCAAAATCTAGAGTTCCTTCCCATAAAAACAAGCACAAATACATACATATGTTACATAACTATGTACACAGTGGTAAATATTAAAAAGCCATTTCGTTGCAGATCTTTGTAACAAATGATTTTCTAAGTCTTTGTTTTTATAATTTTGTAATATGAAAAAAAAACTCTCCATTCAATTTACTCGTATTAGAAAAATGTTTATTTGAATGCAAAGCGAATTGATTATAAGGTGTGTGTATTCATTTTTATTGGCTTAAGCTCTCAAAATATTGTATATTGAGGTGGCAATTGTAAAAACGTAGTTTAATATTGTTTTTGTTGTAAATTTGTCTGCACCTTATAATTAATTCGTTTTAATATGGATGCTTGTATTTACTTATATAATAATTTATTATTATGCATAATTATTTTCAAAAAAAAAAATTAAAAAAAAAAAATAAGTTAGTTGCCTATGTCTGTAGGACAAAGAAAATGATTAAATAAATTCAAATGAAGTGGCGTGAAACGGGCTCTTTCGTAGGCCTTTTTACAAAACTTTTGTTGAAAATCTTGTGAAAGTTTTTCTTTGAAAGGCCTTGTAGCAGCTTTTCTTTGGAAAATCTTTTATCGTTCTAATAGAAACATCAGCACAATGAAACATGCAGAGCTCATGTTACAAAAGGCCCTTTTAACCGCTAAGTATATACAAATTTACTTACCCTGTGTGACTTGAGTTATCATAAAAGTAACTCTTAAAGAAAAAATTAAAAATTATTAAGAAAGAGCTCCAACAAAAATGGATGGATTCTAGAAATAAAAATCTCGGCATTTTTAAAGCCCATCCCGTTCATATCCCTAATAATTAAATACTCTTCATAAGTTTTAAATAAACATAAATTAACTTATTAAAATTCTAAATCAGCTTGTGATGCATAAAACAAAATAAATCTATGTGAGGCAGCTACGACCCAGCAGAAAATTTTTCAAATTTGGAAGCAATAAATAAAATTATAAGCAATAATGAAAGCATTATATTGTTTATTCATACCCTAAAGCTTCCAAAAATGCTACAGGATAAGGTATTATTTTTGATTTTGTATAATATTTGCTTACTGGTTGCAATAAATGTGCATTTCTATTGCATTTTAGCGGTTCATTTCATATAAAAATCATGCATTATTGATGCGCACGTGTAAGTGATTGTTCACAATTTCTCCCTTACAAAATAGCTTACTGGTAAGCACTAATTTCTGCTGGGGAACTGCAACAAATCACATACGTTTCAGTTGAAAGTACAAGTTAAACATTTTCTTTTTTGTTTTTGGATTTTAATATTTCTCAATAATGACCCATATACTTATATATTCATCTGTTTTGAGTTAGCTTTAAGTCACTTATTAGTAAGTTGGTTCAAAAAAGTCCGACAGGGTGTTTATGTACGCACATACACTGACATACTCTGTGTCAATAAATAAAAAAAAACAAAACAAAACAAAACAAATGTTCACCAATAATTATTATAATTTAGTTTTAATTTCATCTTTTTTTTTTTTTTTTCTTTTTTAAATAAGATAAATTTGTATAATTTGTACATTTTTTTAATTAGTATTTAATGGCTTATTAATTTTTATTAATAACAACAACAAGAGTTACTGCCACACTAAGCATACAATATCATTTTTCAACCAAATTGGTATTTAAAAAATGTTATAAAATAAACATTAACTAATAAAAAGTTTAAGTACATTTGTTTTTTAGTCTTGGTTAATAAAAACAATAGACGATTTTATTTTTTAGATAATATTTAATTTTTTGTTTTTTTTTTAAGACCAACACTCAGAAGATATTTAGATTTTTTCCTTCTCAATTTTCAGTAAGCGCCTTATGTCAATGAGACAAGTTGCTGACAGTTGATCACTAAAAAGCCATTGTTATACATTCACCCTATAATGATCAACAGCAATTACCTCATCAGTCTGTCGATGGCGAATGTGGGTGGTGAGCGTCCACAACTAAGTACTCCTGATCATTAGTTTCCGGTGGAATAGACTGGATATGTCAGGGAGTGGTTTCTTGAATATGGACTGCTTGGAGTTAGTTAACTAAAAAAATGGGAAGTATAAAGTAGACGAACTTTAGGGAAAATTTTTCAAAAGTTCAAGTATCTCGGTAAGAACACAACATTGAGTCCTGCGAGTATTAAGTACTCAGTCAGAGATATTCTGCAGTTTATTAGTGAGTGTCATTCATATTTTGTTTTCTCACACCAATCTTCAGAACACTCGGCCTAATATAAAATGAGTGATATTGATAAATCTTGCTGTCGCCTTTTAAAGAATAGATACGGTTTGATGTTAGGAAGAAAAGATCTTAGCAATTTTTTTTAATCAAATATAATTATATTTTAGATTATTTTCTTCTAAATTCTTGCAAATGCTCAGCACTTTCTGCTATTTTGCAGAATGTTCAGGTATAAATGATTACACATTAGATCGCCGGATGGGGATAATTCTTAATCAACCTGCTGTAGGAGATCTGCACAATACAATACTATTAAAATAAATAAATTACGCCAGTTATGATACGAATATATTCCCTCAATAAAAACGAAATTATTGAGACCCGAGGCATACATCGTTTCTGGGAGCTCACTATACGCTGTTCTCACCATAATAACACCAACGTAGGCTAAGGATGTCTTAAAAATACACTGTAGATTCACTGACATACAACCCCACATCGAAATGCTGACACCTTTAGTGTTTAACAGTTGAAATTAGATTTTTCGGAAATATTAAAAAAATATTTAAGCTTGACTCCTCACTTTATAAAATATTGATCAAAAATGGATGTTTTCCTTTGCAAAATCTTATTTTTTTGTTTTTTGAATTACAGATAATGAAGACTATTTATGATTAGTTTGGGTAATATTACTTGGTCTATGAAATATATTTCTTATGAGGCATATGCTACTGGTTAGTCTTTGTAACAATGCATCTACTATACGTATTCTAAAAATTGATTTTTAGGGATAAGTTTTAGCAGCATTTATGAAATATGGCAATGTTTTCGCTGTGAAATTCTTTTGCAATCCTCAGTTCAAGTGATGTTTCCTTTCCTTACAGCAATTTGAACACACAAATAATCCAATGATTTGCAATAAGTCTTTTTAAAACTTTTTTACTTTCCCAAATCAGATTAAAGAACACTAACATAAATATTGCATAACATATCTGTCTGTATACGTAAACAGTCTTGGAGTTATTTTTGGGTTTTTTATGAATGACTACTTTTGTGTAAAAGTAATGATATATTAGCTGAATTGCGAATATAGTAGGTGTACTTAAATTTTTTTGGTTCATTGTATGTAGATACAGTGGCGAACTAAAGTCTATGTCGTTAAGTTTTACTTTGTCTGCCACCGTAGTATTTTATATACCTCTTAGTCCGTCACTGTATTTAGTTTTTTTGTTTTTCCTTTTGGCTGCTTATTTTAATATTATATACATCCATATATTTTATATTAAATTATATATTTAAATATTTTGTTTAACTATAATTTAATATTATATATGTATACAAATATCCAGTGCATACAACTTATTAATATTAAATATTATAAAATTTTTTAAAGATTCCTATTGTGAAAAGAATTGTAATTTTTTAATTATACTTTAACATTTAATTATATGGACTACATCCTAAACTCTTTAATAATACTTGTATTAGCATTTGATTATTGGTTTTTTCTTCTTTAAGTTTTCATTGGTTTATTTTAAATTCTGTTACGTTTTTGAAGTGTAATAAATAATAAATAACAATATATTAAAAATTGTATTAAAACAATTAAAACATCTTAATAAGTATGTACAAAAAAAAATGTTTGTTAAAAGGGATAATCATTTCTTGTTGCACAGGTTCTTGCAAAACTTGCAAACGTAGTCAAAGCAGCATATAAATCTACATATTTGATCTTATTTGACATTGTTTGACATTGTTTTGCTATGTTTGATAGACTTTCAAGGAGTTTTGCAATGAAGAGTTATTTTTGCTAATGTTTTTAAAATAATTTTGTTTAATTTTGTTTAACTTTTTTCCTAAAAATATTACATACATATAATAATTGTTGCCAAAAATAATTCAACAAACTAAGTGACCTTTTAAATTGTATGTTTATTTTTAATCCTGGTAATGAAATTCTTATTTTAAGCACAATCTTTATCACTTGGTTATCGAAATAAAAACAAATAGAAACATCCAAAATATGACTTTAAATTTTGTATTTATTTTATTGGAATTAGAACAAAATAATTTCAGAAATTAATTTTATGAATGGGAAAAAACAGCACCGAAACAAAACTTGGTTTCTAACTAAATTATTATAAACTAACAAATCGTTTGCTTTCTTTGTCAGGCTAAATATGTATAATAAGAAATTGTCTACATATGAAAGGAACTTTAATCTTTTTCAAGATATACAAAACTCAATACGACCATTCTGGGAATGAAGATTTTCATCGGTTCAGAAACGTTATCTTTAACTGTTCTTCAGAGTCGCAAAACTTAGTATATAGTTTGTATTAGAACTACCACACCCACTTTATAAATCCCGCCCATTTTTTAAGTGATGATTTATGTTGACTATGGAGTTTTTCAGAATGCATTTTATCTTTAACCGCTCACAAGATATACAATCTTGTATATCAAGATTGAGACTTACATATTGCAATTTGAGACTAACATATTGCGCGTATGCGAATTTAAATTTTTAGCAAACATTGATATGAGCCTTATAGGTCTTAGTACCGACCATTTCTATAAGTTTGGTTGAAATCGGTCCACGCGTTTTAGCGTGATGGATACATATATGTAAATATATATTCATACATAACTGGTCATTACAACCCTGTTTCATGAGTACCGAAATCTACAGTTTTAACATCGACATGGAACTATTGTCTAGTCAACCAACACACTAACCACTAATGTACGGCGACTACTAAATAGAGAAAGCTAAAGTTGAAGAAAAAATTAAGGACTCGTAAAAATTTTATATTTTTTTATTTAATATACCTTTTTATGTATTAATCATGCGCACCGTAATACATGAATAATTCTATCCACCCTAAAAGTATGCTATATTATATGTAATGGTAGTTTCTGATGAAATTAAATATTACTTATACGCTATCATGAATCCCATTTTAACCCATTAACGGCCAAATGAAAACCAAGAACAATTTTTGAAATTCAATATTTATTACTAGATTTAAACAACATTTTTTACAGAAAAAAACCCAAAAAAAATATTCTGATTTGTGTTTTTTCAGGTGTACTAAGCTTAGCAGCACTTAATATGCTATAGCTCAAAAAATTCTATACGAACTAAACTGTTTTATATTGCTTTTATTAGAATGTGATATTATCAAATAAATAAACGTTCTTCAAAGTTAACTGATGTAAAATAAACTACATAACCATTCACAATCTCACAAGAAATAAATCACTAGCCAAAATGGAGATTCCCATAATTGATATTTTTCAACTATGATATGATAAGTTGATGTAAAACAGCTACGTGTATGTTGCATGTACTCCTATTGACTGATAAAAAGCGTTTCCCGAGTCAAAAAACTGCATTTTATAATTTTTACTTGAACTTTAAGTTGTGTACTGTATATAGTACAGCGGACGGAAATGGGTTAAATTAAGGCATTAGACCTACTCTACTGGTATTAAAAGTTATTCGATAATGAAGGCAACGATTTGAAAATATACAATTTGGATCGAAGTAATTCGACACCGAATGCGACGATTTAGCCTAATCTTTAAAGATAAAAGTAATCAGATTTAGGAACTATTTAATAGAAAGAAATTGTTAAAAGATAATTTAATGTTGATAACAATAAATATGTATTAGCGGCATATCAGTGCTTTAAAACATTTTATAAAATTTGTATTGCATAAGATTTCTAAAAATGTTGTTTAATAGCAGCATTATGTAAGTTTTTAACCAGTCCTTTATTATTTAATACGTGCTTCGGACCTAAATATTAGAAACAGTAACTAAAAATGTTTGACTAAATAAAAAACATTGTAAGTTTAGCTATAAAATTGCTAAAATAGCCACACTGATATAAATGTATATTAGAATTCAAGCGCCGAAGCTTAGCTTTATATTTCATAATAGTATACAGCCGAATGAAATAAAAAATCTCTCTCATTCTTAACAAATGACTTTTTTTTACTTTTGATATTCTATGACTCGCTGTCTCTATCATAGCTGTGGTCTTTTTGGTATTTCTTTGCTTCATATTCAGCAATGTTCTGGTTCTAAGCTGGTTATATTATAGCTAAAACGACCTACTGATCCCCCAGCCCACCTTTAATCCGTAATTCGGTAGTATTCTACGTCAATATTCGTCTTGATAACTTCCATTGGTGGGGAGACTACTTCTGCATGAGATACATATGTATGTGGTAGTTCCACGTGTATGCAGTACGTCTACCATTTCAGTACCCTCAATATTTCTGTGCTACTCCTAATGTGTTAAGATTGCTTGAGATGTGCTCCACCGGTTTAAAGTTCATCACAGCCGATATAGTGCCCGAATACTAACAACAGATTAAATTTTAATAACTGACTGAACGAACACTAATGGACATTGCCATAATTAAACCTTGATTTACCTAAAGTTGATACTAAGTTTCCCATAAGGCACGGCATTCGCGGAGACAATGAAATTTTTTTTTTTATTTAAAAATTTCTTCTTTAATGTAACAAAATCAAAGTTAAAATGAGCTATTATTTTTAAGCATTGATAATGATTTAAACTGTATTGCGATGTAGTAGTTTGTTGTTGTTTGAAACAGAAAACGATACATACTATATTTGGATGTGCTTCAAAAGTTTTACTTGGTTTAGTAAGCCTTCTAAAATTCTATACTATTTTGTATCAAAATGTGTAACATCTTAATGTGGTCAAAGCAATGCATTTCTTCTTTATAGTCTTTTAAAATATCTTCATGATTTTATCTCATAAATATGTTAATGGTCAAAGTTCTTGCATTAGGAAACTCTAAAAACAATTTAAATTGATGTGGAAATGGTTGAATATCTTAAAATAAAATGCTAACTTGTCCGCATTCGGTCACAATTCTTTTTATTATACAGGATGCTGTGGTACATTGGACAATATGCTGGTGAATTTTGTGCATTTGCATATGGCGTGTGGTTTATGGGAACATCTTGTTCAATTTATTATCATTTCTCGGTAAGTTCCTAAAACACATCAATATATGTACATCTGTATATGCATTTATCAATATTATTTCATACGTGTGAATGTATGTACTTTTTATTTGTACATATACATTAGCATACACACATACATACATACATATGTTTGTATGTACATTTTTTTAATGACTTATAAAAGCATACTTATAATGTACATACATACTCGTATATTCATATTGATGTGTGTAGGACATACTCGTAGATGTGTGCACTTATATGATTTACGAGTGGATATGTACACATTTATGTAGACCAAACATTTTATCTTACACAACTAACCAAATGTGAACTCATCCGCACGTGCAAAATATAAGTACATATATACACATATACATATATACATACATACATACGTACAAGTATAATTTAAGCGTTTAAATTCATGGATATTTTTCGTATGAGTAAGCTGATAGTTTTGTATGCCATAAGATACGAGTACTAAAGAGTGATAATTTTTGAATATTAAGATTTAAAGGTAAAACATTTAGAGTCTCTTACAACGAAGCATTTTCACAGATAAGCAGTGTACAAAAAAATATTTATGAAAACAATAATCTTGTCGGCGTTAATAACAAATACAAAATGCATACTTATACATGTACATTCGATTGTACCTCAAAAAAACAGTTTCCCCGTAACTTCTCTAAAATAAAATATTTTTGCAAGGAGATTTCGAAATAAAAATTTTTTTAGCCGAAAATAGCAATCGCCTTTTTAGTTTTTTCGTTACATTATATGCATTTACAGTCCAATCTGACCTCTATGTACGGCAAGAAAAATATGATATTTCAAAGTTTTTGTCTCGAAAAGACCAATGTTGAGGTCAATAGCCCTTAAGGGCAAAACATTAGACTCCTCAAGACAAAAATGTTTGATAGTATATCATACTTTAATTAGAATAGTAATATACTTGTATATTTACATGCATACATATGTACTTACATACGTACAAAAATTTACGATACTTTCCACTAAATTTAAGCAACATCGCTTGATCTGCTCTTACTTATCTAAATATTTTTCAAAATCATTCCAACGGCCTCAGGGTTTATCTGGCAACTGTATTGCATTCATAGGAATAGCTACTTTATATAAGACAGATTTAGCTCTAATTTTACATACCTTGGTCAGTAATACAGATATCATGAGGTCGAACTATATTCCCGTTAATAGGATATCTTTGTCGACGAAGATAATATCTCTACTTGTCATTGCATCCTTAATTGAGTCAGCTATTTTACAACTAGTTTCTGAAAACGAAAAATATGGATTAACTATTCTTAACATATTAGGGGTTAATACTGCAGATTAAAGTTGAGTTTTAGTTGTGATATTATTGTATTATCAGTCAGAGAAGTTTTTAATTAAATAATGAACTCATCAACAAATAAATACTCCCCCGCTGTGTAGCTGGATTTAAAATTGACTGATATTTTCGTAATTCAGCCTTTTTTAACACGATTAATAACCGCATATGAAGCCTGATAATGCTTCCAGTAATAAATACAATATCAAAATAACTTAAATTACAATACACTTTTTACTAATTAATTGTGGTACTTGAAAATATGAACTTCCATAGAATAAATGAAAACCTAGTTGTTCATACTGATCTGTAAAATATTACGTCGTTAATTTTGAAGGATTTTTATTCACAAAAATATAAAGAAAATTGTTTAGTTTCTTTAATGTAATACTGGAAAATAATCGATTCCAGTAAGAATAATGTAACTACGACTCCACCCCATCACTGATCTCTATTTACAAACCTCCTGCGTTTCTTTTCAAGTTCTGACAAAAATAGTATTTTTTTAGCAAAAAAAACAAATTTTTGATGTTCTTGCTGTAAAAAAAGTACTCTAAAATAGCATTTTTTGATACTCGAAGGCTGCTGGAAAAGTAAAGATTCCCATCACTTGGGAAGCATTTTTTTATTATTATTTTTTATTGAGACCAATACTCAGGGGTAAACCTCTACTAAATGCTGTGCATTGTATTGGAAATTTTGTGGAAAGGACAGTACAGCTTATATTATTAAGCTCCTTAGGAATGAGGCATTTAATTCTGGTATTTTTAATCCACCTGTAGTTTGGCAAGTATAACATGTTCTCACTTGGATTTTTTATTCTTACCTCTTCTCTGGGCTGAATTGCACGATTTTCTAAAAATTCCTTCTATGATTTGAAAGAGAAGTAGATGATCACCGCTCTTCTTCGTTACTGTCCCTTAATAGAGAAGCGCTGTCTGAGATATTTGGATTCACAGAGCTTAGTTATTTCTCTCTTTCTACTGAAAACATATTTATATCTTTACTTTGTCCATATTTCCCTTTTTGTATGCTTTAGACCGTTTTTGCAACGACCTGTTGACCAAATCTAGGCGGTACTATTCAGTGACTATTTATTTTATTTTAATAGCTTACACATACGTGCAGTCGTCACACATTTGTATCTCTTATAACCAAATTCCACACTTTATATGTTTCTCGATATTAGAAATTTGTAATCTCTACTACCGCATACTGAACTATACCAGAGTGAAAAACTTACTAACATGAGAATTACAATTCAGCATTTCATACTCTCTGGCGTTATTTTTTCTTTTTTGGTTTATTGTCAGGTAGCATATGTATAAAAGTTGTCAAATGTTAATCTTACAAAAATAAATTGCTCACTATGATGCCAATCTTTATTGTTTTTAAATGCACAAAAACGTGCCTACTTCAAATGCCTAAAAATGGTGGCTGCCACTGTTGGCATTATTACCAAAATCATCGCTTTCATATCATAATGCTTGACATGATTTAAATCGCTTTTTATGAGACATGTTTCCGTCGGTGAGAATATTGAAAAACAAAAAGTTTTACTAAAAATGACTGCTTAGGGTGGTACATTTTTAAATTCATTCGGTGTGTAAAAGTAATTTCAGTGTAATGGATTGCAGTATTTTCCAGTAATTACTTATATCTATTGATGTTAAAATGCCTGATAAATAAATGCTTAAAGGTAAAATAATTATACTCTTAAATATTTACTCATTTATGACACACATTAGTCTTAAATTACTTACATACATACATACTCGTACATAAATAAAATTGTATCTATATGTACTTATAAAAAATACATAAAATTCTTCTAGATTTAATCATTTGCAGAAACAAATACAAATTTTTAAGTGTGTTACACCGGTAATACTAGTGTAAATGTATTGGATCTCCTCAAATTTGGATAACGAATAATATTCTTTAACCAAAAATCTAATTGTTTTCATAATAATAAGTAAATAGGGATCTAAAGGTGGATTCACCCATCAAATAAAGTAGAGGATATCAACATAAATACAAAATCACTCAAAAGGAAAGCAAAATGCACGCAAAATAATTATTCTAAATGATTGTAACACATCCTGACTGACTTTTTAAATAACTGGTGTCTGTTACATTATAGATTGCTTTACTGCAATGGTAACAAATGGTAATTACAAACAAATTTCTTCTGTTAATTAATTAAATATAAAAAAAATGTTTAGTTTATCAATTAATAAATAATATAATAAATAATAATACACCCTAATAAATATGGCCTTACCTTTATACACGTGTACAGTGGTGACAACATATTTAGTTAGATATACATATGTCTCTATATATATCTCATGCATACATATATACATAATTGGCCATTACAACTCTGTGTCAGCGTTACAGCCTAGCTTCTCGCAGCACCCATGTTGTTTGTGTTAATTTTTTATCTATTAGTACTGGGGCCTACAGTTTAAAGTCGACTCCGAACGATAAACTTGAAAAGCTTTTCATGGCAATCAATTACAATCGGAGCTTTTGTCAGAAGACTGCTGAGAGATAGTCGCCGAAAGAAATAATTTTTTCATATTGTTTATATCTCGCTGTATATATTTACATATGTATGTATATACAAGAGGGCAGCTAAAAATCTCACGGACTACTGCCTTATTGGTAGAAATGCTACTAGAATCGTCAATTCCTCGTATGACCTCTGCATGAGTTATGGATAAGAACAGAATGAAGAGCCTATATTTTACCCCATGTACCCTAACATAACACAGGGATATTCTTGGCCTTTTCTATCACATTTGAATTAACTTTTAGAAAGGAGAAATAAAAAATGATTTGCTGTGTGAGTCGCTTTATTCCCGAGTTGGTGTAAACACTTGAGGATACCTTGAGTGCCTTAACCTTAACCTTAATAAGGTCACTTTAAACTTTATTCAACGACCTGTATATTAACGAAAGTGAAGGTATCGATACCAGTTAATTCTTAAAGCACCATTTCGAACTATGTAGCTACCACTGTTTGTATAAACTACATCCAAATGTCATCAAATTGTTAATAAAACCTTAAGAGTCCTTAAAAATGAAATAAAAAAAAATATTTCATTTAAGATCTCATAAGACCTAAATGTGTGGTAGTTGGTACGAGTATCTGTGGATTAACTCTCCATATATTCCCAGTATGATTGTGTTTCATTTTTTGGTATTAAAAATGGTTATAGTTTTTTGTATCTGTGTGTGTCTGTGTGTGTGTTTCTTTTAATGTTTTTCTATTTTTTCACTTAGCTTTTGTTTACATTTTCTACAAAAATTTTAACTTTAACAACACCGAGCAAACAATATTATTGTCAGCAGTCTCATATAAAATGCTTTACACTCTTGAATTGTTTTCATAAGTTTTAAAATTGTAAAAAAGGGATAAAGTACGAATAATCACCGCCGAACTTAGTGTGTATGGTTGTGTAGTTTGCTGTATGAACGAATTTAGCAAAGTTTACAAAATTTGTTTTTTCGTTTCTTGTTTTTTTTTTCAAGAATTTGTAGCAATATGATATTAATTACAGAGTTACCATATATAAAATAAAAAAAATTGGCGAAGTTGGTAATAGAAAATGAGATTAGAGTTGAAATATTTAGAAAAAGTTTTGAGAATACTTTTTCAAACTCAAGGATACCAAAAGTATAGCATAGCATATAATCGCGACATAGCCTTATTATGCAAGTTTGGTATATTTAAAAAGAATATATTGGACATTTTAATGAAATCAACAATGAAAGCTTAAAAAAAGGTTTTTCAAATGTGGTGGTTTCAAATTATTCCTTATCTCATATAATTTAGTCGCCCTATATGAAGACGTCTAAACGCACTGTTTCATATCAATCTTTATTTGAAAAACTCTAATAATATAAAAAAATTTGAAGAATTATTTCTAAATAAAGATACCTGTTTCCATTTTATACATTGGAATTTTTTAGAATTTCATTAAAGGAAATTCACATTTTTGTCTAAGTATTTGGAGATATGCCCATATTTAGAAGTCAAGTTTTTCTATGCTTTGGTTGGTGCTCACTCATGGGTTTTGCCTTCAAGTCTGTCTAAAAAAGTATAATAATATTATTGAAATATTTAATAAAATTTTAGTCAAATTATGTTTTTGATTTTTATTACTATATATTAAAAATTTTTCTCTACCCTTTCACTCAGTTTTGTTAACGGATGACAAGGTTACGGCCTAGCTTCTCACAGCACCCATATTGTGTGCGTAAATTTTTATCCATAAGCACCCAGAGTTACAGTTTAACGTCGACTTTAAACGACAGACTTGAGATACTTGTTCAAGACAATCAGCTAATCTCAGAGCTTTCGCCAGAAGACTGTTAACAGGTAGTCGCCGAAGAAAATATTTTTATTTTTAATTTTTTTCTTTCAAGATGTGAAAGCTGGGGTTTGAACCCGGAGCTCTTGTCTAGTAATCCACCACATTAACCACTAGACTATGGCGACTGCGGATGACAGTTTGTAAAAATAACATGTTCAATTACACGATAGCGTAGTACCTAATTCATAATTTAATGTTATATTTACATAACGAGTTGTACATTGAGTGCTTCCGGTTCGTATGCCAGTCTTCGATCTTCCTAAAATAAATACGAAGGCTATTATTCAACACGCTCCAGACGTTTATAATCATAGTTTTCATTAAAACATTTTGTATATTTTTATTAAATTTTTTGTTTAATTTTTTTTGTGATTTTAATAAAAACTTCTACAGAATTTTTAAATGAAAATATCGCATTTGTTGTTTGGAAGAATCCAAACAAAATTTTACAAATTTTGTTCTTAAATTTATAAATTCCTTTGTAGGATCGAAGTTCAACAGAAAATTTATTAATTCAGTGAATTTTGTTTCGGTTGAACAGGGTGATATTGTAATTTGTTCAGACAAAATGAGATGGCAAAAAACATGAATATCCTAATCGGGGCCGATCATTAAACAAAAGCAATAAAACAGTTTTTAGCTCAAAGCTGAAAATATGTTTAAAGCACAAAAATGTGTGTGTGTTCGTATACAGCTTTAGCAAACAATACATAAAGAATGAAAATTATTTTTGGTATTGTCACAAAAGGAATCTTTGCAAAAAAGTATTGAAAACCCCTATGTTGCATATAAAAACAAATATGTATTTATACATTCGTACATATTCGAAAAACAAGAAAAAAAAAGCGAATGAAAAATAGTAAATAACACAAATTCAAATAAACGTACGGTACTTTATGGTTAAGAAAAAAACGAATTTTTAACATTTAAGATTTATTTGAAAACAGTGAAAGGGAAGCACCTAAAGTCGTCTATCTTAATGTCAGTTATGGAAAGAAAAAATTGTATATGTATTGGTTGTATTATTACGAATATACATATGTATGTACACCATATACATACATGTTTATATATTTATAAACTCGCACATAAACACATGCACGAACATATTTATATGTACTCATGTGCATATATGATCAGTTGACTTTTTGAAAAAAAAAACCTTTCAAAAACCATGGGGAGTTTATTAGTATAGAATGGGCGTACACACATGTTTCCCAAAACTTTATAATACAGTAGGTTGAGCACTTGCAGTGGATTACATTGCTTATTTTATTTTTTTTTTTATTACAACAGTGCTTAAATGATTTCATTAAAATCAAAAATAAAACTCAGCACAAGTCGTTGCTTACTCATATTTTGAAAAATATTGTCCTTAAATGTATAGTACACCAAAAGATAGATAATTATTATACGCATGTAGTTGGATATGTACATTTACATGGATTTCTATTTACTTCATCACATTACATGCATATGGTATCTACATAAGAAACGTGAGCAATTTTTTTCTAATAAACACAACTCAAAGCTTCATATTTTTCTTCAAATTCAGTATTGAAAGAAAGCGCTCTTTATTTTTTATTTACATTCCAATAACCACACCAAAAGATTGCTTCTGTTTTCTTTAAAGAAATATAATAAAAATATTTTATTTAAATAAGGTGTACACCTCCTTCTCCTACTCTTAGATTTCTATAGTGTTTTTCAGTTCAAATTAATCGATATTGAGTATGCTCGGTAGGTGATGCTACCACCTATATATATACGAATATATGTTTTCTAATAGCCAAGTAGCAATAAGATCCTTTTTTAACTTGAAGATCAACGCTAAACTAGTTTAAAAAGTGCCCCCAGTCCCTTAGTACCCTTTTAGTGCAGACACAAAGAGAAATCTTGCTTCACTAATTATGATGTCATTATATGATGAAATATCTATGGATGTGATTTTTCATTGTTGGTCAACCATGTGTTGGTCAACTAAAAACTCCCAAATCGGAACTTTGTAGAATTTATTTGATAAAGAATGTTTATAGCCTATTACAATTATTTTTTCTATTCCAAATTTACGAATTTTTTTAGTTCTTTTTACAAATTAATTTCTATCTTTTACTTTTCTTTCTTTGTATAAAAGCACGATGAACTTATGTGGAAAAAAACTTCTCATTGCTCACCACGCCTCTTGCCTAGCATATATGTAGGTAAAGAAAGTATAATTCCAATATATATACATATAAATGAAGATAGTCATGAATGCGTACAGGTCCCAAGGAAATTTGATGAGACTAAAGTAGTTGGGGTCAATAGCCTGTTCATTTCAGCTTAGTCATGAATGCGTACAGGTCCCAAGGAAATTTGATGAGACTAAAGTAGTTGGGGTCAATAGCCTGTTCATTTCAGCTTGTAAAAACTTCCCTAACGAATGAAACTTTGTTCTTTCATTACAAAAATAATCTACACTCTTTTAATAGAATTATGTTCCATAATTAACCAAATTGAATCAAAATTGATTTACATTCTTGCTGGAATTCGTATCCGATTTCTTGTTCATTCTCATAATTCTGAATAAATAAGTATTTCAATTTACTATTATTAAACTATAAAGTAAAACTGCAAATACGTACATATGTATGTATAAATAATTTGAAGTATTATACATACTTAAAATAGTATAAAATAAAAATGAATATGCAGATAAAAGATCATATATTAATGGATATTATTGTATTCTTAATTAACTCAGTTTGTCTTCTTTCATTTTATTTAATTATTTTGTTTTTAATTCACTTTTTTATTTTATTTTTTGGATTTTTTTGTATGTACATTAGTGTGTCCCAAAAAAAAATTTTTTTTGTTCCCCCACCTTTTTTTGAAAGCTTATAGGGTAAAGTATTTTTGTGATTTTTTTCAGATTTTTCGGAAGAGGTTTAGAGGTCGCTAAAATCGAATTTAACCAAAAAATCGGGGTTGCTCGACTTTTTTTGAATTTTGCGCATTACTCGGTCCATTAGCAAGATTTTCTTTGTTACTAAGTCAATTTTTTTAAAGAAAACTGTTTAAACTTTACTTCTCTGTGCAAATATTATAAGTTTCGGTAATATTTTTGCTCATTTGAGTACCCTTTAAGTCATTTTTTTGTAAATTTAGCATAAATTTTAAAAATAATGCTTTGTAACTTTTAAAATTTCTATTGAAGTTAAAAAAACTAATGATTCGGTTTAAAATGTGGATAAATTCTGAGTCATTTAAAAAAATAAATATTGAATTTGCTCTTACCGTTCCAAAGTTATGCACAAAAAATCTAGGCAGATTAATTCTCATACCCAAAAAAAAAAATTAAAAAATGATTTTGTTTATTAGCTTTCAATTACACTGGTTTACAGCCAAAGAATACTAAGAACGCTACATGCCTAGATAAGTTAATTGGGACCTCCTGAGCACGAAAAACGCTGTCATGATTTTTTCCTAAGTACCGTTTTTTAGATAACGGTACTTTTCTGTTTTTCGGTGTATGGCCCCACTCAAACCCTTGTGGAGTCCAACCAAAAAGTCCGATCGAGATAAATGGCATATCGATGGAAAGGTAATTGAATGCCCTTTCCGTCGATATGCTGGAAAATTCTATCTGAGAAGAAATCGCTGAGATATGTCACCTCAAAATTCAAAATTTTCCTATTTTTTACGTTTTTTTCAAAATTTTTCATTTTCATTTCAATTTTTTCCTACGTTATATTGAATATCTGGAATATTTTATTCTTTTACCAAATAGCTTATTTAATAACCAATATTTTAAGTGTATTTTGAAAAAAAGCGGATGAAAAATAAAGTTTTTATTAAGGATTTTGTGGAACGACAATATTTTCATTTTCATTGCTCACACAGTATATTCCTGATTTTAATTTAAATTTTTTACGTCGAATATACTGTCTGAGCAATGAAAATGAAAATATTGTCGTTCCACAAAATCCTTAATTAAAAATTTATTTTTCATCCGCTTTTTTTCAAAATACACTTAAAATATTGGTTATTAAATAAGCTATTTGGTAAAAGAATAAAATATTCCAGATATTCAATATAACGTAGGAAAAAATTGAAATGAAAATGAAAAATTTTGAAAAAAACGTAAAAAATAGGAAAATTTTGAATTTTGAGGTGACATATCTCAGCGATTTCTTCTCAGATAGAATTTTCCAGCATATCGACGGAAAGGGCATTCAATTACCTTTCCATCGATATGCCATTTATCTCGATCGGACTTTTTGGTTGGACTCCACAAGGGTTTGAGTGGGGCCATACACCGAAAAACAGAAAAGTACCGTTATCTAAAAAACGGTACTTAGGAAAAAATCATGACAGCGTTTTTCGTGCTCAGGAGGTCCCAATTAACTTATCTAGGCATGTAGCGTTCTTAGTATTCTTTGGCTGTAAACCAGTGTAATTGAAAGCTAATAAACAAAATAATTTTTTAATTTTTTTTTTGGGTATGAGAATTAATCTGCCTAGATTTTTTGGGCGTAACTTTGGAACGGTAAGAGCAAATTCAATATTTATTTTTTTAAATGACTCAGAATTTATCCACATTTTAAACTGAATCATTAGTTTTTTTAACTTCAATAGAAATTTTAAAAGTTACAAAGCATTATTTTTAAAATTTATGCTAAATTTACAAAAAAATGACTTAAAGGGTACTCAAATGAGCAAAAATATTACCGAAACTTATAATATTTGCACAGAGAAGTAAAGTTTAAACAGTTTTCTTTAAAAAAATTGACTTAGTAACAAAGAAAATCGTGCTAATGGACCGAGTAATGCGCAAAATTCAAAAAAAGTCGAGCAACCCCGATTTTTTGGTTAAATTCGATTTTAGCGACCTCTAAACCTCTTCCGAAAAATCTGAAAAAAATCACAAAAATACTTTACCCTATAAGCTTTCAAAAAATGCTGGGGGACCTATAAAATTCGAAAAAAAATTTTTTTTTGGGACACACTAATGTACATACATGTGATGAATGTATGTTTTTACGAGTATTAATCATACGCAATGCAGCACTTAAATGTTTTATTAACCCCATAAGTATGCTACAGTATCTGTACTTGTAATCTGTGAACCAATTGCATATTGCTCATACGTTCAGTTGTAATTAATTAATATTTATCGTATGATATACGCCTTTCTAGTTTTTGTATTTCATTACAGGTCAGCTTCCTAGAACACATTTTCTTACAACACAAATTCGTTCGACCAGAAATTTGCAAATAAACCTTCTACAACATACGGAAAAACGGAATATATAGGATTATTTTCTTAATTTTTTTAAGGACTGTACGACTTTACGTCCGTAAAATCGAAAGAAAATAATTTTAAATTGTATACCAATTTTTTTTTAACCCATGAGTAAAAACGTCATACGACCAACATTGTCTACATTTGTAGGGTAAAAAATTGAAACAAACAAAAAAAAAATAAATATAAAATTTTGCCCGTATTCATTTAAACTATTTTAGGTTTATTGACAAGTATTGCATAGAAATTTGTCAAATAAGTCCTCAATAAACCTAAACTAGTTTTTATGAATACGGGCATTTAAATATAAAATAATATAAAATAATAAAAAATGTATATTTATAGATTTAAATTAAATGAAAAATTGGATTTAATTATTTCAAATTCGGTGAAAAGATCTTACGTGTTTCAGAAATTAGTGAAAGCCGTATAACTGACAATTTTTCATATTTAGACTATCACAGTGGTACTCTTTTACACAAAAATTTGGCAAGTGATATGACGTGTTAGATAATTTAAACCCCTCCTATATATACTTATATAATATTCTACAACTACATATTCTACACTGATTGAGGACAATAAAAATACAATAAAATTGTGTCAAGTTAATGAATTGCGCCAAAAGTTTTTTGCTGCCTTAAGTTCTCATTTTATAAAACTGTTATGAAAAATAATCCTAATAATATATTACCATCGTCTGAATATTTGAAATCGAAGTTTTTTACGTTTTTTCTTTCTTCTATACATATTTTTATTTTCCGAACTTTTATTCTTTCGTGCTAGTTTCAGCCTCCTATGCAGTGTAGATGATCATAGCGTTTGTTTCATAGAGGTTGGATCATATTTATATATTATATATATATATATATTATATATATATATTTTTTTTTCCCCAATCTGCTAGTTTAGGGGTTATGGGTCCGATTCCCACCAAAGACTCTGAACTGTGACACTACATCGAGCATTTACCCTTTTTTAACTAAAACTAATAACAAGATATGTTTGTGGCTATGTGTTCTTATTTTGCCTCATTTTCAATTCATACCACTACAATATTATTTAACTAAAATGTTGTATTAAAACTCGAAATAGCTAATCCTTTAAGTGATAAAATTCATATTGTTTGTCAGAACGAAACTATTTAATTGATAGCTTAAAGGTAGTAAAAATTTGTTATTTCTCTAATTATTTTGTCTTTAATTTTTTTTAAGTGTAAGTTTTTACAAAATTCTAAATTGAAAACTAAAAGTCTTTCAAATTTGAGCGATTCTGTTATATATAGATTTTATCGAATATTAGAAATAATCAGCCACTGTGCTTTTGCTTAAGATATTCCACAAATTAAAAAAAAAACCTTTCTAAGATCTTTTCAGTTATCACTTATGTTATTAAGAACAGAGTTGGGGTTATTGCATTGAATTTATAATGCATTATCGTTTCCACTACCACTAAACCACTTAGTATTAATGCAGCAATATTGCAGCCACCACTAAATGCAGATAGAAATAGTTAACCATTAAATAAAACCATTTTAGTGGTAGTGGAAATTTATTGCATTGAAAAAAATAAATTTAGTGGTAGTGGAAATTTAGTGCATTAAATAAAATAAATTTAGTGGTAGTGGAAATTTATTGCATTAAATAAAAAAAATTTAGTGGTAGTGGAAATTTAATGCATTAAAAAAAACAAATTTAGTGGTAGTGGAAATTTATTGCATTAAATAAAAAAAATTTAGTGGTAGTGGAAATTTATTGCATTAAATAAAAAAAATTAGTGGTAGTGGAAATTTATTGCATTAAAAAAAACAAATTTAGTGGTAGTGGAAATTTAGTGCATTAAATAAAATAAATTTAGTGGTAGTGGAAATTTATTGCATTAAATATAAAAATTTTAGTGGCAATGGAAATTTATTGCATTAAATATATCGATTTTAGTGGTAGTGGAAATTTAGTGCACTAATTTTGAATAATTAGTGGTAATGGAATATAACTCCATTGGCACTATAGTGAAATGGAAATTTAGTTCCACTACCTCAGTTCCACTATCGTTTTAATATACCTTCATATATGGATATAATATTATTATATGCATACATAGCTTAAGTCAATGTCAAAATAAATTGTTGTGAATGTTATTTTCTTAATTTACTGAGTCCGCCTGTATAAAGTAAATAATTGTTGTTATTGTTTTAATAAGAATTTTAGTACTTTCAAATGTAATAAATTATTCAGTTCACCATAGGTAAGATTTTAATGGCGCGGACTGCTAATATTGCCAGCCGCTAATCATTCAGAAGTAGTGCACTAAATTTCCATTACCACTAAAATCGATTCATTTAGTGCACTAAATTTGCACTACCACTAAATTTGTTTTATTCAATGCACTAAATTTCCACTACCACTAAATTTATTTTATTTAATGCACTAAATTTCCACTACCACTAAATTTATTTTATTTAATGCACTAAATTTCCATTACCACTAAATTTGTTTTTTTTAATGCAATAAATTTCCACTACCACTAAATTTTTTTTATTTAATATAATAAATTTCCACTACCACTAAATTTGTTTTTTTTAATGCAATAAATTTCCACTACCACTAAATTTTTTTTATTTAATGCAATAAATTTCCACTACCACTAAATTTGTTTTTTTAATGCATTAAATTTCCACTACCACTAAATTTTTTTTATTTAATATAATAAATTTCCACTACCACTAAATTTGTTTTTTTTAATGCAATAAATTTCCACTACCACTAATTTTTTTTATTTAATGCAATAAATTTCCACTACCACTAAATTTTTTTTATTTAATGCAATAAATTTCCACTACCACTAAATTTGTTTTTTTTAATGCATTAAATTTCCACTACCACTAAAATGGTTTTATTTAATGCACTAAATTTCCACTACCACTAAATATTATAGGCGATAATGCACTATTTTTTCCACTACCACTAAATTTAGTGGAAAATTAAATCTAATGCAATAAACCCAACTCTGATTAAGAATTCAATATGTCTTTTAAAACTTAGGCTCAAGAATTTCTTGTGCATTAAAGTACTATCATATAGCAGTTACATTAGAAGAAGAGTAAACATTTTTAATAACTCTTGCATATTTTAATTTTTTTTATTTAATAACATTATTTATTATTTATTGTTACATGTACACTTGAACATAATATTCTAAATGCATATTAAATACGTTTTTTTTTTCTGGCACGTACATTTTCAACTAGAGCATTCGATGCATTCTATTAAGAACAAAAAGAGATGACGATGGCAAGGACTACAACCACTTAATAAAGCCAACCGATTATTAAATATATTGGTTACATACATGCACATATGACACTTTTCCAAACACTTTTGGACCTTTTAAAGTTCATTGGTCTATACAATCGATGTTTTGGTAGAAGATAGAATATCGTTGGCAAATTGCCTGAAAATTGCGATTCCCGCAAACTGTTGTAGTGTGACTTTCTTTTACATTTAGTATCCTAATTAACGCACATTGCACTCACTAC
The DNA here is from genome assembly GCA_963576795.1 of Metopia argyrocephala. Taxonomy (NCBI): domain Eukaryota; kingdom Metazoa; phylum Arthropoda; class Insecta; order Diptera; family Sarcophagidae; genus Metopia; species Metopia argyrocephala. The sequence goes on along the minus strand of OY756208.1, from coordinate 184,042,837 downwards.
AAATTAATTAAAATTCGATTTGTAATGTTTGCAATTTACAATTTGTGCGCACATTTCACTTTGTTGCTTAAAAGTAGCAATTATTTTCATGCATATGTATGTAAATGCATAAGATTGAATGTGTGTATTAATACAACTGTGTTCTTCATCCCAATGTGTATGTATTAAGGATGCTCCATGTTTTGTAAATGAGGCATTGCATAAATGTTGATGTACATTGTCAATGGAAAAGCTGAAATGAACCATTTTAGTCTCTGGAGTCATCGTTACAAACTAGTGTACTGTAATTGGGAAAATTAAGACGAACAAAAGCCTTATAGATGAATTTTTATATGCCTTTATAAGGGTTTAAAGAAAACCTTCTAAAGATATGGACAGTCATGCAAAATGCAGTTTCCCAGAATGTGAAATATAGCGTAATATTTAAAAACAAATTTAATACTAATTGCCATTTTTGTGCCATCTGACACAATTTTTAAAAAAATAATCTGAATGCTAAAAGCGTGCATAAAACATAATTCATATAAAGCTTAAATATAAAATATTGAAAGATACAACAAATAAAGTTAGCATAGAAAAATAAATATTCAGTTTAGTGAGCAACCCAAATATGTATTTAACTACATGTATACCAACTACAAAAAATCAGTCAAATATTTTAAAAAGTATTTACAGCAGTAAAAAGACGAGAAAATTTTCTTTCCATTGATGGTAAATTTGTGTATATAGTCTGTTCAGTTTGAACAATTATTGAGACCCAATTCGAAACTTTAAAAACCTTCTCTATACCGAGACAAAAAAAATTATCGTTGTTTCGATTTCGTTGAATCGAATAACATTTCAAATCGCTATAATTTTAAAATATGGCGATGTTTTCATATTTTCTTTTATTTATTCACTTAATGACCATTAAAATAACTTCTTTAATTATCAAATAATTGGCGCAGTTAGATTTAATCCGTTTTTGGGAAAACACTCAATTTCAATTTTAAAAATTGATCAAAATACAATATATCTATGTCGTATGTCGAATGACAACCGAAATTTAGTTCTCATCTTATTCTCTTGTAGATTTTTAATTCAATATGACTAAATAATCATGTTATCGTTAACATAGTAAACAATTTAAGGTATTTTCTTTTTAAATAAGTTTTTGATTACTTTTTACCTTTACAATTTTTGGAAATAAAATTCAAGGCGTAAAGCAATGCAAAGCAAAAAAAAAATTATTAAAAAAAAAATTATATCTCAGAAACAACTTTGCGGTTTTGCCAAAGTAGAATAAAAATATGATAAACAACGTTGTGATTTAGGTAATGAGTTTTGTTGGTAAACTTTTTTTAACTGTTCTATGAGTACAAAACATTAGGGGTGAAGTGTGGTTTTTGTTTTAATAAAGCTTTGCAATTCACTATATTCATTATGTTAATGAGAAGTTATATTTTTTGTATGCATTCAAAAAACGTTTAGGACAACAAAGTAAATGCTGTAATAAAGAACCACTTACTTTCAAGTTTCGTTTTATCTAATGATTTCTGTGAAAACAACTTGGACTACCAAGAGCATTTTGAGTTTTTACACTTCATCAAATGTCCGGAAATATTAGTTAATTGCCAAGATATAGCATATGTATGTATGTACATCAAAGCAAATATGAAACAAAAAATAAAGAAAGAGCACAAGTAGTTGGAAGTTAAACAACTTAATATTGTAATGAAGGAATAACATTATAAAGTAAAATCATTATTGCATTTCTTAAATGTACTGTTATTATTTCTATTGAATTCTAGCAATTAACATCCTCGTACATACTACATATATTTTTAAGTCATTACAATAACTAAATATATAGCATCAGATTTGTTGAATTTCGATTACGATTGGAAATCAATTAGAATATTTTTTAAATAAAATCGAAATTATATAATTCTCTTGTAGAAAATTCATGATTGCTAATTGACTACGATTACAATTAGTAATAATTAGAAACTAAAGCTAATCACAATTAAATGATTCATTTCGGACAAAATAATATAATTACTAATCATGACTTAGCAGATCTGTATTATATTAAATACATATGGAGGATTCACATAGTATCATAATGTTGAACGTTTGAAATTTGTCTTTAAAGACCCTAGGAGAATTGTTATTTTGATCAAAGTAATGATTGATTTAATTAACAATTAATTGATAATAATAATTCATTTTCGTGTTTTATTTTTTCCAATACATATTGAATTTGTTTTTTCTGTGGAATCTACAGTAAGACCTTATGATAGTTGAAATGAAACAAATCAGAGCGACGGATGTCATTGGAATATCGTGAAAGCCTGGGGGCAAATTATGGCATTCGATATCGAGTTAAATTTCATACAACTTCAGAACAATTTTCATACAAATTTTCTACTTTTACGCCCACTTTTATAATTTACATACAATCAGAAAACGACTCCATCGATTTGACTAATTTTTCTTTCAAATATTTGTATTAAATCATTTTAAGTTTTTGCTACGCCTACTTTTAAGCCCACTTTTTCTATTTAGCTCTAAATATTGATTTTTGTATACCTTTAGAACGGTTAAAGCTAAAGTTTCGGAATTGGGTCTGAATGACTTCATAAGCAAGGCATATCATCAGTCATAAAGTGGGCGAAATTGGACAAGTGGGCGTGACACCCCATACACAACTTAAAAATTTATTTCGTTATATATACTCGTACGTATCTTTAGAAATGTTAAAGCTAAAGGTGAGATTGATTTCGTAGTCATTAAAAATTATCGGTAGAAAAAGGGCAGACTAGTAGACGTGGTAGCTTCCAGACAAACTACCTATTGATTTCAGTATTTCGTAAAATCATTAACAGTTAAAGTTTTTAAATTTGATCTGAATTACTCCATAGTCACTAAAAATCATCAGTCGAAAAATGTGAATAAATGGCAGTGATAGGTGTAGCGAAGCACACCGGGTTTAAGCTAGTTTTTAAATAAAAATTTTAAAATACATATGTATTTAATAGACAATAGTCTAATATTAACATTAATATTGAAATTAACAAATTATTTCTGTTATTCTGTCTGCGTTTTCTTATACATATTTTGTATTAGAGTTAATCTCAGGTGTAAACGCTGTATTAAGAACTCTTCTAATAAATGCTCAAACATAACTGTTTCTTTTTCAATTGTTTTGTATTTATATCCTAAATTTAACTCCTTGCATTGTTATCAAGGCAAATTGATTTTCATCTCTTAATTCGCCTTGATTACTGTTTGTGCTTAAATACTATTTACCTTGTCCACATAAATCACTTGATGTAATGCCATGGCATCGCACATTATCGTTCATGCACATGTATGTGTATGTATGTATGGTTTTTTTCCATACATGCATACACATACCTGCTAATATTTGGATGTGCGTTGTTAAAGCGCTTTCACTTTAGTCAAGTAATTTTCACAATTGTTGTGGTTTTGTTGTTGGCAGTATAAGATTAGATGCAGGTTAGATAAGGATCAGCCTTTCTAAAGAATTTCTGTTCCTACATAATGAGAGAGTTTTCTATATGAATTCTATTATTAAGGCCATTAACAATCATAAACAATATAAGCGATTACCAAATTCATTGCAAGCATTTTCGAGGGTATACTTTTCTAATATCTGAATATATGTTTGTGTGTGAGTTGTCAGTCTGATTATCTTTAAACCCTTTTATTTCATGAAATTTTCTTTTCAAATTCTTCATTAAGCGCACAGTTGCGTTGCACAGCTCAATAATATTTTCCGAAATTTGCTTTAAATTAATTAAAAAGTGGTCGTAGAACTAACTGGTATATATTTAATATTTATATATATGTTATATACGGTCCAACAATTTCTATATACATGTGGCAATATTTTGCGGAATCATTTCTTTACTGCTCGCTTGAGCAATTATAACCATTTAATGAATTTCATTTATTTGAAATTTTGTTTATGAGTTTCAGCTTCGTCATGAAAAAATACTTGAAAAAAATAATAAACATAATTATTTGCATTTTATAATATAATATTATTATTCATTCGTTAAAAATTTTAAAATTAACAATTTGAAAGCAATTTTAAAATTCTGGCGAAGTTTTTGCTTGTACTAAGCAATTAAAATTCCTAGAAGAAGAGACCAATACACTATTATACTAATTATTAAATATTTTTGCTCACTAAAAATTATTTCGTGTAATTTCAACGTATTTAATTTATCCAACCGAATTAAGCACAAAATCAACAAATTTTGCCAAAACTTTACCTCTTTTCTGTAAACTAAACTTTTCCCAATTTTGGAAGACTATTACACCAATTATTTTTAATTTAAGAACTGATTTTTTGATTTTTAATATCCAAAAAGTTCTGTATGGGATATAAATATTTATTAGCTTTTCAAAACTCATAGTCAAAAATTTGATTTTTGCCCTGGATATATCAATGTGCTAAACTTTTGTCACTGCTTGATTTGCTCGAGTATATTTGTTTGGTTTTCTTTAACGCCCTTTCACAGTACTTTTACATAAAAGATTTTTGAAGTAATTGATTTTGTTATTAAATTCATTAAAATGTATACGACAATAACTTGCCCATTTTCGATATGAGAAACTGTAAATTGTTTAGCTAATATTACACTTTAGCACATTTTTCAACTTCAAATTCTTGAACCAATTGAGACCCGCAAAATCTGAAAGCTTTAAATTATTAGCTAAGGTTTTTACTGAGGGGTGGATTTTAGTACAATTTAAAAAAAAACGTTTACTGATTCTTAAGTCTATATCTCGTGAACTATTCGAAATTTTTACCTCTTAAATATATATAAAAATTTTGCATTGAGCTAAAATAAAAACTGTCAAAAAACGTCAAATTTTGTCATGGATTTTTATTGTTGATGGTGGAAAATATAAAGACACTCAACCCTTTTTAAATATATAGTGAATTTCGCTTTCAGTGCTAGTCTCATCATCTGAAAACATGTTTCCGATCGTTTTGCTAGCGTTATTTTCGTATGAAAATACTTTATGGCTAGAACAGCATACATCCCCAAGCGTCGCATCTATTTTTTTCCTTCGAACCGCTTTTCCATCGGGATTGTTACTTGGTGGAAACGCTCACCTTGCTCATCAGAATCTGTTGGCAATTGTTTTTTGAACTCTGCCAAATGATTATTTAAAAAGCTAAGTTTTATTGTCATGGTTACACCGATTAAGCGTATTTTTTATTAAAACTTTCTATTCGACGTCTCGATTTTTTCCTAAGACTCTTTCTAAAATTGCATTAAGTGCGTTCCAAGCAACTAAGTCGTTTCCATTCAAAACCATATTGAAATCATTACTTTTTAACAACTTTCGAATGTCTGGTCCATTTAAGCAAAAAATAATATGTACAAAACTAAATAAATATTTAATGAGATTAGTTAAATTGAGAGGAAATTTTATATTTTTTGACAGTTTTGCTGTTATAAATAAGATGTTGTTTTTTTTTTATTTTAGTGCTGCACTGTGTTACCCATATTCCTCATCGTATGTCATAGTTGTCATGAAAAGTCGATAAGAAAAATAATAAACAATTTGAACTAACTAGAATTTGCTTTTTAATTTTAAATCGTATAAAGCTTCAATCATTGTCGACTTTTTTGTTAATTTAATAATTTTTAATTAATGCTTCAGAATTTATAAGCCTTAAATTTATATTTTAAAATTTCTGTATATGAGTATCAAGGCATAAGAGCCTCTACTGTAAGAAAAAAACAAAATGCTTGAAACTCAGTTGTAAAACTGCACTTGACTTTTTATAGAAAAAGTTATAAATCTTTGGTGAAACCTTTCTGTTCTATTGAATAACAACATTAAAACTAAAAAATTGAAATTGCTAAAAGAACATCAGTCAAGGTCATCACTACTTAAGTTCAAACAAAGAATATCGTATACGATAACTACTCACATATAATTTCATACCTACATAAGCACATACTAGATAGATTTGATTTCCATTGCGAAAGTTGTATTTCTTTTTCTTTTTCAATAATAAATTCATGAGATGAGAGGCAATTCTGCAAGTGAAAATATTAGTAAATGTTTGCACCACTTTTAATATACATACATAGTTGTTCCGCAACTTTACTATTACTCATACAAGCATCGATTTGCCATCCAATAGACATATGAGTTCAAATAAAACTTTATTGTACCCTTCACGAGCGTGGGCTGGTACAGATGGTTATAACACTTTAAAAAATAATGTTTAAATTATACCAATCGACTCACAACCAATTTTTGATATGAATAATATGCATGTAGTCGCCGTGGTCTAGTGGTTAGTGTGTTGGCTTACTAAGGCAATAGCGCCGGGTTCAAATCTCAGCTCATGACCACTCAGCAGTGGTCTGGCAAAAGTTCTGGAAGTAATTGATTGCCATGAAAAAGCTTCTCGAAGCTGTCGTTCGGAGTCGACTTTAAACTGCGAGAAGCTAGGCCGTAACCCTGACATAGGGTTGTAATCTCCAATTATGTATTTAAGTATGTATGTATGTTATATGCAGTGTTGCTGATCTTTAACCAATTAAAACTATTAAATTGTTTACAATATAATGTAATATCTTTGATTAGAATGTCCAGATATAATTTTACCTTCTGATTGTATGAGAGAAAGGGCAAATAATATAAAATCTCTAATAAATATAATCTAAGCTCATCAGTATATTAAATCAACGCACAACAGTACAAAAGATAGTTTTAATTTTAAACCGAAAATAAAGTCATTGTCTATCAGTTTGGTTTTCAAATAGCATCACTCCTATAGGTTTTCGACGAATGTCAAGACTGGAACTAAAAGCAACATAAGCGACTATGTTTAAGGAATGTTTTTTTATTTTTCAATACTTAAAATTTAATTACAAAATTAATTATAACTGGAAACTATCTTCTTAGTCGATAACATTAACATTAGTGCTGGCAAATTATTGAGTAATGGGTACCGAGTATCAAGTATTTCTACTAATTTTTGGGTACTTAATACTTAAAAGTAACTACTCAATACTTTAAGAGTTGTATTTTTTCTTCTAAGTTGTATGGAAAATTTAAATTTTAACGGCCAAATAAATTTCTGACCAAAAACACAATACTTTATGAAATTGTTTTCTCTTAAAAATAAAATCCGTTAAAAGTATTGAGTAGTATTGGATACCCAAATGAAAGTACTCAATATTACCGAGTAATGAAAAGTAGCAGAATTTGACGGCACTAATTAACATTACAAATAAAAGAAATTCTCACAAATAGAGAACAAAAAATATGTTCGACTTACTTTTATTACATGATTATTTGCGAATTGTGAAGTTATTATTTTAAATTCAAGCCGCTGAAAACTTTTGCCTCAAGGGAAAAAGTAACAAAAACGAAAAAAAGCTTCGCATGTACACACTCCAGAAACAAATAACCAATTTTGGTTAGAAATAAGCAAAAACGTCAATGCTGGTATTATGCGTCCATCTATTACTCGGTTATTTAAAACACTACACTATTTGATACTATTAAAATTGTTTGGAAGGTGCCAAAGAGTAATAACTTTTATATAGCACAAATTTGTTAATTAAAATCGATTTTCTATATTTTTGTGTAATCAGTAGTGACTTGCTATTTGATTGTTGCTTATTCGCTTATATAAAAATGATTCACAAATTTGTTAATTAAAATAGATTTTCTATTATTTTGTGTAATCAATAGTGACTTGCTATTTGATTATTGCTTCTTCGCTTATATAGAAATGATTCATATTTGGAGCTTTCTAGTGGTTTCGGTTGTTGTCTACAATAGTTCACAATAATAGTTAAGCAATCAATGCTGACTACAAAAATCTAAACTTATAACTTCAAGTCTTTAACAGATTATTTATTATAAAGGGTAAGATTTAGTCAGCATTGACCGTCAATAACTTTCATTCTTATGTCTTTTATTTTACAATATTTCATTTGATTTCTCTTTAAATGCTCTTTGAGAAATGGTGTTAATGGTTCCTACTATTTAACATTGAAATATAATAAAATAACAATGTTTGTTAACAGTTTTCGCACGAGTATAAAAGAGTGAACATTTAAAGTTCATGGCAGTATTTGATGTAGTTGGTAATGAGCTATAAAATAACAATAAGAATTAAATGAATATAATAAATGAACACTCATAAACTTTTTAAAATGCCCTTTTTCTTTTGTAATTTTTTTCACAAAATAATAATAATAAGTATGGACTGAATAAATTTTTTTATGAACGATATGTACTATATATACAATACCTTTTTATGTATATATTTATGTTTTCTATAAGCTTTTAGTAATTTGGGCATTGTATAGACTGTTGTGTAAAGGTGTAAAGATAGAAGTGCATAGCACGCGTTAGAGTTAAACTAGTGTTTTTATATAGAACAAGTTACATAAAAATATATTAAGACAAGTTTGCAGAAAAAATATGTTTTTTGTATATCTTCAAGCTAATATTTATAATTTTTGACCAAGTGACTTTATAGTTAATTAATACAAATCATCATTTAAAAAAAGGACGTAATGCGACAAGTGAACATGTAATAGTAGAAGTTTCTAAATTTAGTCCAAATATAAATCTTATGTGAAAAATAGGGCGTAATTAAATAAGTAGACATGGTGCCTCCCATAAAGAGTGAACATTAATTTTTGTATAGGAGATCTTGAGAACGGTTAAAATGCAGATTCTAAATTTGTTCAAAATATCCTAATAGTCAATAGTAATCATCAGTCTAAAGTGGACGGAATTGTTTTTTTTTTTTTATATGTTTCTTAAGAATGGTAATCGTGAAAGTATTAAAATTTAGTATAAATAACTTCATTGCCGGTATATATTATCAATCAAAAGGTGAGCTATGTTGGATTTTTCGAAGTAAGTTTCTTCATACATACTTATTTATATAAAACCTTTTGTTAATATATGTGCCCATAATTATGAAAGTGGTCTAGGTCAAAATTTTAAAAAAATTAGTTTATTAGTTATTTCATACCACATTATTTTAAACTAAATTTATTCAATGTAATTTTTATGAAATTGTCAAAAATTAACCATTAGATAGTGTTTCTATTTTCAACATTATATGAAATTCATTTAGTTAATTATGAAAGTGGTCTAAGTCAAAAATTAGACCACAAATTTTTGGTATCGGATCATTCCTTTCTGCCGAATGACCGTGATTTTGGCTTAAGAGAAATGAAAATAAAAAAGCAAATTCCTTATACAACCCTGAGCTTTATTATAAAAAAAGATAAAGATATTTTGAGTTTACTACCGTACATCTTTCCAGTTTTTCAGGAACATTTTAAGAAGCTTACATACTCGCAATATTGATAAAAATGGATTACTGTTGAAAAATAATTAACAAATGTTCAGTTAAATTATTGTTTTAAATAAAACTCAAAGTTCTTTATTGCTTTAAGTCATTTATAGGACATTCAGTTAATTTTCAAAATGGTCTAAGTCAATTCAAACTTTGAAAACAATATTATCGAATAAAATTCACACAAAATTTCATATTCGTAATAAATTTCCATTAATTAAGACTAATAAAATTATTAATTAGAATGTCATATAATGTAAAAACATTTTTTAATTTATTCAAATGTAAATCATTAAATATCTCGAAACATGAAATATATGACTTAGACCACTTTCTTAATTATGGGCACATATGTCAAATATGGCTTTAGCTAATTTTAAATAAAAATGCCTAAATTCAGTGCTTTTCCATTTCTTATCTTACACATAAAATTTCAAATCACTGCCTAAAATTGCTATCTTCAAAATTAACAAGAGAGTACAGTAGACGGTTGAAAAACTGTATGTGTTTTGTTACTGTCATGACAGCACTGTCCAATATAATATTTGTTATTGAGTATGTAAGTTGTTTTCAATATAAAAACTAACATAATTATCTAATATTTTTTAAATTACCAATATGATCTTTTGCACCTTCAACAAACTAACACGCAATTCACATCACGATTTTTTAGAACCATGAGTATCATATTAAAAAAGCACAATTGACACTTCAGAAGAATACAAAAATTAAAAAAAAGAAAATAGAAATACAAAAATGCAAGAAAAACAGAATTCGTGGTTCTTTTTCGGCCCCTCTGCCTTTTCTACACTTCTCGCCCATAAAAAAGTCATGTACACTGTCATGCAACTGAAGCATGAAAAACTCATGATGAAAATTGAGTGTCGTGCAACTGAAGCATAAAAAAAATTCTGAAGTGAATTGAGTGTTAAGGTTTCTATGCTAATAAAAAGTATTTACATATGCATAAGAATGTATGTATATATGCATACATATACTTACATATGTAAATAGGTATCACTTTTTATAAAAAAAAATCGTCATTTTAAGGGCAAAAATTATTATATAGCCATTTTTCTAAAATTTGGTAAAATTAAAAGAAAATTTTTAAATCCAGCAACTCGTGCTACCAGTGCCGATTATTGATCTTAGCATATAAACCAATGTACATGCAGTTAAAAATGTCTTTTTCTTACATCATTTTGACTATCAAAAAAGGACCCAAGTATATAAAAAATGGTACAAATGCGCACAAATACTTTTACGTTCGAAAGTAATAAACTTACTTATACAGAGTTGCATCTACTTTACACATGTCCATTGATTGTTTTAGTTTTTACACAAAAAACGTTTAGCTTTTTTAATGATTTTTGCATCAAAAATGTCTTACCATGAACCACATTTGCAGTTTGATAGCATAGCTTAAAAGGGTTTAGATGTTTCAGTACCTGCTTTAAACGCAACGGTTTTTCAAAACGAATATATTTTTTTATTAAATCAAGACAAGATCATACAAATCCTTTTTGCCTTATAATTCACAATATAAATTGAAGCAAAACAAGAGAAAATAAAAATAGCGAAAGTCAACAAACTTTGACAGACAAAATTAAACAAAAAAAACAGCAATAAATGCATATATGTATATATGTATATATACAATATACGCAAAACTTTAGCTTGCTATAACCCATTCAATAAAAATATAATGTATTAGCGACACAAGTGAGAAGTCTTGAAAACCAGCTCTTTTCTCTCATTTTGGGAACGAAATAAAGATACTTGCACAAGCTTATATATGTATACTAGATATCACAATTATTTTACTTATCACAAAATATATCGTCGAAAGAATTAAAGAACGCTCTAACTGGCAAAACATTTAATGTTCACCAGAGCCAAAAAACCTGTATGACGGCATAAGTGAATTTATTTTCATCATAGAAATCTAGAATCGGGACCAATCGACGCGTATTTTTTTCTGATAAAAATGATGCAAAAAACGTATTTTCGATTTTTTGTCAGTTACAGCATTCTTTAATTCTTGCGACGATATGATCATTATGAGCCTATTATTTATATGCTTTTGTTGTTTTTGTGGTGTGTCATTAAAATACAGACTGTGATTTAAGAACATATAGTGAGCAAGTAAAAATTTAAATACTTGACACAAAATATATATACAAATTATAATTATATTTTTGTATTTTGTGATAAGAAAATGCATCGGTTATCACTTATTTAACTTAATCGGCTTTATGTCTGAGTATTAAAAAATCTTTTTGAAATACAAACAAAAGTACAATTATGCTTCATATGATTTAATATCAAAACGTTAAGTGGATCGTTTGGTTTTACTTATTCTAAGATAAAGTATATACATATACATGTGTATGTAAATTAAGAGTTTTGCACGTTAAACTATTTTACAAAAAAAAAAAAAATAAATTAAATATAAATGTTTCTCTAAAAAAAACAATGCTGGGAACCAATGCTATACTTTCGGATTGGAATGGACAAATTACACTGCTAGAGCAGCAAGATCTACAGATTTTATGCGGTGGAAACGATGATGGTTGTAAAAATATTAATGAAACCGAGGACATAAAAGAAGTACCAAACTTCTCTAAAGAAAATACAAATATTCAGAGCAAATGCAGTACATCAAGATCGTCAGTAAATCACAGTATTGATGATGAACAAACTCTGTATAGAATGGACTGTGATTCTACAGCAGATAATAATGAGAGTCAGCGTGAAACAAGTCGTGAGTCTTCTTTAAGATTTGGATCTCGTTTTCCACATATAATAAGGGGATCCTCACAAATGGTAGATAGTATGGTGCATATCATGGTAAATATTTTCCTTCTGCCCGTGCTTTAACACTTTAAAGAATTTGTTCTAAACTGCAGCAAAGTGAGCAATTTATAAAAATGCTAACAAATGAAACTCAGTCAAAGGAATTATTTTTAATTATCAACTTTTACAAAAGGAATACCGCTTCATAAAACAAATTTAAAAATTTTGTTTGTTTTTAAATAAAGAAATGTTTGAAACCAAAGTAATTTATTTAAAACAAAACAAATCAATCCTTTCATATAAAATCAAAACTTTTAAATCAAACTTTTCATATAGAGCTCTACAGATACATATACTCATTGCACATAAATTTTCACTGTTTATCAAAAATGGGTTGTACATTTAATGAAAAAAAAATATTCTAAAAAAATGCAATCGAAAGCAAGATATAAATACAGTCGGGCCTCGATTATCCGTGATCCGGTTAACCAGTAACCCCGATTAACCATGATGGCCTAAGTTCAATCTGTTGTTTTTTGTTTGCAATATTTTCAAATTGTTTGCTTCAAATAGTTATTAACGATTACCTCTACTATTCGTGATGAAAACGGGGAATTCTTTTGTTTGCATACGACGAGTCAGTAGCATTTACAAATGATAGCATAATTTTGAAATGTGAGAAGTGCGGGTGGTTAGATCTAAATATGTTTAATATGGCATCGTTACCAGTGTAGAAGGACAAAGAAAAGTTTTAAATATTGAAGATAAAGTAAAAATATATAACGAGCAATTAAAAAAATTATGTGAGTGTTAAAATGCTGGCTGAAAAATACTGGCCGTTTATGACATTCCTATCTTTTATTAATTTTTTTTAATGTAAAATAGTAAAATTATTAAAAAAAATTCTATAATCAAAATTGTTTTCAAATAACCGTGAAAACCGGTTATCCGTAATACTTCTTCTTCTTCTTCCCGACCAGTACGAATAATCGAGACCCGACTGTATAAAATATTAATATTAAATATTAAATATTTTTTTTTGTCTTTTTTGTCTCTTTTCCTGTTGATATTGATATTCCTTCTCATAAATTGGTGCCGTTCTCTTTCTTCGTACTTCTAAATGATAAAGACGGTAATGGTAATAGCAAAAGTTTACCAATAGTTTTATAGTCAATATAAATCATCAGTCTAAAACTAGCCATAGTAGATAGATTTTTTTGTCTTCAGAAGGGTTAAAGCGTTTTCAAATTTGGTCCACATGACTTCATAGTCAAAGCATGTTATCAGATTAATTTTTACAAAATTTGAAAAGTGGACATGGTACCTCCAATGCAAAGTAAATATGGATTTTTTATATCTGAAGAATGGTTGTAGGAAATAAAACTGGAGCGAGTTTTGGCTCCCGTATGTAGCTTCATATCGGTTAAACCTATGAACCGATTCCAAAAAAGCATATGAGGGAATAGCTATTGGATACATACATACATAAATACATAACTGCCCTTTACAACCCTGTGTCAGGATTACGGCCTAGCTTCTCGCAGCACTCATGTTGTGTGTGTAAATTTTTATCCATGAGTACCGGGACCTACAGTTTAATGTCGACTCCGAACGACAGACTTGAGAAGCTTGTTCATGGCAATTAGTTACTCTCAGAACTTTTGCCAGAAGACTGCTGAGAGGTAGTCGCCGAAAGAAGTATTTTTTTTTCATATTTCTTTTTATGAAGATGTCAGAGCCTGGAGTCGAACCCAGGGCTCATGTCTTAGTAAGCCAACACACTAACCACTAGACCACGGCGACTACATAGCTATTGGATACTTATATTAATTTACAGTTAAAAACCCGAATTTACATATGTTCTATAGGTAACCCCCAAATCGGCTCTAAGTTGTCGATGATTTTTGTATATCTTGTAAACAGTTAAAAGTAAAGTTTCTTAATTTAGTCTATACAAATCATTACTTAAAGATTTGTCAAAATGTGGCAAGTGGGCGTGGTACTTGCCATACAAACTTAATATTAATTTTTGCGTATCTGGATAACGATTAAAGGTAAAGTTTATGAATTTGGTTTAGGTTAAAACTAAAGTTTTCCGATAATATTAGATTCTATGACACCCCTGAATGTTGGTTTTTTTTTTTTAATTCTCTTTAAGAGTTTTAAAAAATCTGCTATCGTTTATATTTACTTAATTTAGATTAATTATTTAGAAAATATATATTAAGTAGTTGTTAATTTTTTACATTAATATAGAAATTTATTACAGATTGATGAGTACCAACAAGATCATGAGCCAACCTCGGCAATTTTGGATTACTGCAAGAGAAAGGTTACTGTACAAATCGTAACAAAAACTTTATTTTAAAAGTGAGTTAAATAAAGTAATTTCTTTAGGTTTTACGTCCTTATGTTGTAGTTCTTTCAATTGTGGGCTTAAATCCAATCTCAACTGATACAACCAAATGCCGCACATGCTTAAGTTATTTGCAATGTTTCCTATTAACCAATGTGTTACTATTCGGCTATTTTTTGCAGTATTTTACTTCTTACAGGTAAGTTTTTATATTCGTATCTTACACTTTTTTAAAAATATTTTCCGTAATTTCAGAACTGATCGAGGTTTTTCTACAAATTACAAAAAAAACGAATCATCTAACATAAATAGCGAAGAATTAGAAAGTGAATGCCACAACCAGTCTGCAAATACAACTGGTGAACTTCTTTTTGGATTCATAATTCCTAGTTTATTACATCTTACGGGATACATTTCAGCCGTGATCTTGTGCAAGTTTATTGATCATGAACAATTGCAGAATCTTATTGAACGTACTTTCTTAATGTCGATTCAGCCAAAAAAATTGTTTCGTGATATTTGGATTTATATGGTAGCATCTTTTCTACTCTGTGGCTGCATTTATGCCTGTTTTGTGCCCATAATTCTAGCAGAAAAGCCTGTTATTCATAATAAATGGAATAGAGTGTTGGATGAAAATTGGCAGCTCACAGTTAAGGTAATGGAATGGTTGTTTGGTAAACTAAACATTGTTGTACTAATGAAAAAAAAAACTTGTAATAGCTTTAGAACCACATCTATTATGTTGTTGGGTTATTTGGATTTACAATAACATTTTTTCCAGCTGCAAGAAATTTCCGGCAAAATTTTTATTTTTGTACGAAGTGGCATAACTAACACTTTCTTTAAATAAAATTATGCAAAATTTTTTTTTTATTTTGATGCGCCGGATTTACCATTTCTATAGCTCGGTGGCTTCTTCAAATCTACAGATTTCTCACAAAATTTACAGACAATACAATAGCTATTATGATGTTGGGTTTGCTGGATCAGATTTTAGTTATGTTTGAAGCGCTGAATATAAATTTCTAATCAGTTTTTCTCTTTCACATCAACTTTTTGAAAATTTTATTTTTTTAGTAGATTTAATTTGTTACTGCTGTGTTCATTAAATATATTGTAGGTTTATTAAGGGTTTATTTCTATGCAATACTTGTCAAATAAACTCTCAATATAAACATATAATATTTTTTATGAATTCAACCGTTATTCTTCTTTTCACAAGATTTTCCCAAAATACACATACAGTGTTGGGTTATTTAAAGCTATATTATGGTTGTTATTCAATGCATACTTTCGGGAATGTTTGTGGCATGGCAAATTTTTCGTACGAAAAAATCATTTCATTAATTTTCTAAAAAAGAATTACAAGTAAAGCCAGTTTTAGATGACATTTAAAAGCGTTTAAATTAGATCAAATAAGCCGTCTTCAAAAGTACAAATTTGACACACACAAAGACAATTTTGACATAATATATGTATGTATGTATTCTAAAATTTGGATACGTCAAATATACATATGTCCTCTAACAGGGACTTAAGAAAAAATCCTAATTATTAAAAGTGTTTATACGAGTAACAGACACAGTTGTTAAAAACTGTGTTGCATATTTGAGTTTTATTTATGACAAAAAAAAGTGCAACGTTTTTGTTATCGCCAAAAGTTGCAACAGTTTTTAACAAAAAAAAAAACTTGGATTACTTTTCGATTACTTTTGATCTTTTATAAAACATCAGTTCTTCAGCTATTTAAATGACAGTTCAAATGCTGATGAGTATTGGCAAAAATATGACTTTCTTAAGGAAGTAGTTATATACTTTAACACTCCTCTAACTTCTTCAGCTCCAGTTGAACGACTGTTTTCTTTTGCAGGGATCGTCCACAGTCCAAGGTGACAATCATTGTCTGATTTTTCTTTTGACAAATTAGTTTTTAATGAAGGTTTATTGTAAATGTATGACTTAGTTTTTAAATAAATAAAAAAATAAAATAAATAAATAAAATAAAATGAATACCGTAACCGTATTGAAGAAAATAGTACTAAATTGTTGAAAATAATCAAAATGAATCGAAAAGAATCGTTGAAAATATTTGGCATTACATTTCGATTATTTTTGATTCTTTTTGATTACTTTGTAGTAATTGCCAGTAAGTCTGATTATTTTTTGATTATTTGTAATCGTAATCAATTAGTAATCAGAAATTTCTATTTTTCGAATTAGTAATCGCTACTATTCCTTTTTAAAAGTAATGTAATAGATTACTAATCGTAATGGTAATTTACCAATCACCTATGTTCTGTGTGTTAATTTTTATTCAAGAGTACCGGGACCTACAGTTTAAAGTCGACTCCGTATGACAAACTTGAGCTTTTGCCAGAAGGCTGCTGAGAGGAAGTTGCCGAATGAAATAATTTTTTCATATGTTTTTCTTTTTTTTTTTAATGTAAAAGCTTTGATTTGAACCCTCGGCTCATGTCTTAGTAGGCCAACATACTAACCACTAGACCACGGCGACTATATACATACATACTTATATAAGTACTTCCAAAAATGTTTTCTAAATTTTTTAAGTTATATACCGATACATCTTTATCCGTTCAGTTCATATGGAAAACATTTCATATTTTACAATATATAACGTTTTTTTTTTTTTTTTGTTTTTTTGTCTACTATTTTAGCAAAATATTTTTTTCGAAACTAAAATGTATTTCTATTTTCAGATATTCCTAATTACAACTTTACTAATACAAAATTTTATTGAAATTATAATATTGAGCCGTTATTGCATTGAATGTTATTTACTGAAAATGTATCTCCTTGCATTGTCTCACAAGCAACTGACTCATTCAATAGAAACAATTGATTGGATGAAAGTAAGTAAAGATATGAATGTAAGAAATTTTATTTTAGGTTAATACATATATAAAAATTAAATTAAAAAGTGCACTTTTATTTATAAGAAGAAAAATATTACACTCAGGTATCGTTTTCTGCGATATATCGTCGTGCGGGAGTTTAAGTGCTCTATACGCCATTTTTTAAATCTCGAGTTAATGATGCTAATTTAGGTTTTTGACACCAAAATTTTTAAAATCTGCAATCCGTTTTCGGCTATTTATTTCCGAAACTTGACGAGATATCCTAAAACGAATTACAAATTTGTAAAATTTGTGGTCGAAAGCATAAAGTGGCATCATTAACTCGAGATATATAAAAAATATGAAATGGCGGATAGAGCACTTAAACTCCCGCACGACGATATGCGTTCCAAAAAGTCGCATACATATATGAAAGTCGGATAAAACGATACCCCACCTACATAGTAGAGGGCTATGCATAACATTTTGAGAGTCAATCTGTATTTTTTATAATAAAACTAGAAATTCTGTGGTTTTGTTTCCTAACAAAACGAGCACTGTATCATTTGAAATGATTTCAAAACCGTCAGTGCGACTGTTAAAATTAAAACACAATAATATATTCAAGTCAAATAACGATAACCTATGCTTGCTATCGTATAAACCAAGGGTACACAAGTTGGTACAATCGTACCCTTTGTGAGCTCTATTTGCAACTCAAAAGTATAACAACATCTCTTTGAATAATTAAGCACTTGTAGACTTCAAACAAATAAACAAACATTATTTTTTAAATATTAAGATACATATTAATATTACTTCTATAATTATTTGCAATAAATTTTTATGTTTTATAGGAAATTTTGCAGTTTCAAAAGCTACTTGAACATCTAAATAAACATGTTTCACTACCAACTTCATTTTTTGTGGTCTTGAATTTAACATATGCAGCCGCTGGATCTTTGTACATGTTTAATAATTTAGACTTTCGTTATATATCATTTACAACCTTTATTTTAAACTTTACGAATGTTATAATATGGTTGGTGCTGGGATTGTTACCATTTTTTATGGCTGCATCGTTAACGCAGGCTTGCAATTCCATCAGAAACAATGGTCATCAAATACGTACACGTCCGCTTGTTTATCACAACACATCTGTGGAGGATCTAAATTCAGTGTTAATATTTTCATCAACAATGGATATGTCAGCCAAACTCTTTCAAATGCCAATTCAATCGAATTACATTTATTTCGTGTTATTCATAATATCAGTTGTAACTTTAACGATAGGAATGTATTTCAACATTTCAATATTAAATATATAATAATAGACAATTTTAAAGCTTGAATTTTAGATTCGTTATAAGGCTAATTATTTACAAACATATTTAATTGTTTTTGCCATAGGAATTAAAAAAAAACTTTAAAATCAGAAATCCAAGATAATTTATAAATGCTAAATAACGTTTTAAATGCAATAAAGAATGATTAAATTATTTATTAAAACACAGAATTTTAAGAAATAAGGAACGATTAGTTAAAGAAAGAATACTAAACATACAGGTACACACATATCGTCAACTTAAAGACCAAACAACCTATCAGCAAAAATTTCAAAATTGAGTTTTGTATTTAATATTATTCCCTATATCATAACGCATATATACATATGCAAAATTTTGAACGTCTAACATTACAAAATTACTAAATACCCTATCAGCAAGTGTACATTTTTCTGAAACCAAATAACCTATCAGCTCTCATGCTAAAGAAGAAATCAGAGTAACTATTTACAACATTCACAAGAATTAAAAACTTTGCTTCCAACAGACTGTCATTACTTGTGGTAGTTTTATTTAAAAGAATGCGTTTTTTTTAATTCAATTTAACTTTTTCCAATAAATAAAAAATAGATTTTTTGTAAAAACACCTTTAAACTTATTTAAAAATTAAAAATTTTAGGAAAAATAAAAAATGTATACTTTCGAAGGCCGTGACGTACTAAAAATAGAGGAAAATAAATTATCAAAAATCATGTTAAAATTTTAATTTTGTTGCATAGCATTGAGCACTTTTTTGTTTAAACAAGTAAAAGAAACTATAACTGTTCTTATTTAATGTATATAATATTTATGTGTTCAAAGGAATGCTTAATCATTCATACTAATTAGTATTGCTAATAGGTTGTTTGGTTTCAGATTTTTACAATTCCAAATAACCTAAGCGCCATAGCCATGGCCATTACAACCCAGTGTCAGGGTTACGGCCTAGCTTCTCGCAGCACTTATGTTGTGTGTGCTAATTTTTATCCATGAGAACAGGGACCTTCAGTTTAAAGTCGACTCCGAACGACAGTTTTGAGAAGCTTTTTCATGGCAATCAATTACCTCCAGAGCTTTTGCCAGAAGACTGCTGAGAGGTAGTCGCCGAAAGAAATAATTTTTTCATGTTTCTTTTTTTCAAGAGAGATTTGAACCCGGCGCTATCGTCTTAGTAAGCCAACACACTAACCCATCAAGAAATTTTAGGAATTAATAAACGTGAATTGTTGAAATCTACTACTGGACACTGCATTTTGTTTAATTCAAAAGCTGTAAATGATATACAATTAATCAAACTACTAAAGTTATCTAAATAAACACCTAATAATAATAATTTATGTATGAAAAAATATATGAAATTTTAAAAATGAATATAATAAATCACAAAAGTTTAGATTTTTAGTTATTTTCTAGCACTGCTTGACATAAATTATACCTTGTCCGATGGCACAAATGAAAAATTTAAACAATTTCTTGAAAAAGTTTTCTTGATCTTTAAAAAATATTTTTTCCAGTATATAAATATGTAATTAGGTTTCGTTCAATAAATTTGGATCTTTCTATTAAGTGTTGCTCATATACAATAGATTTTGACTGATTAATATTGATTACATGACTTTCCCTTTTGCTTTTTCCAATAGATGAAATTCTAGTAAAATTTTTTCCGGATATACCATTAAACGTTCTCACGTACTTTATTATTTATTTTTTTTAAATAAAATCAAATGTCGTAGCGTTGGCTACTTACATTGACTCATATAAAAAAAGAAAAATATGTACATATGTACATATATTTGCATTGATTATTATAAGAAATACATACATACATATGTACATGCCTTGTTTTCTTTTGTTCTCTTATGATTTAAAATTTTTGTACAAAATGCCCACCCAATCAGCATTTTTTTAAATTTTGAATATATATTAACTCTACTTCGATTTCTTTTCTACGGCATTAAAATAATCACTTACGATTTAGATTTTAAGTAAAAAAAAAAATTTTATGGAAAAATGGTATGTGATTGGGTTTCTGGCAATTATATGGGAATAAATTAGGGTTCTAATTTAAGCTAAAGTACTGTCTTATTTGCATCTGTTTTCTTATATTATTACGTATTGAATTATTCAATTGAAATTAATTAGCTGAAATTGCTTACTAAGACGATAGCGCCGAGTTCAAATTTCAGCAATGACATCTTTCGGCGACTACCTCTCAACAGTCTAGAGTATTTTTATTTAATCAATAGGTTAATCTTTAAAAATAATCTTCCAATTGCTAGATGGGTATTTTTGTATTTATGTACACATACATATATATGTATGTACATACAGCTATATAAACTCTAATCACCTACGTGAGGTAAGTATATTTTAATTCGTATGCATGTAAATATGTATACGGTGGGTCAACTGCGGCTGACTGATTTGGTATTATTATTAGAGCTGTGTGGGTCAAAATTAATAAATCACTCAATTGAATGAATTAAAATTTTGTTCGTTCAATATTGTATTTATTTTGTTTTCTTTTCTAAAAATGTTCTCGTTTAGTTTTTTTATATATGCATACGTTCAATCATCATTACGCGGTGCACTCATTTATAAATCCATACATACATAATTGGCCATTACAACCCAGGGTCAGGGTTACGGCCTAGCTTCTCGCAGCACTCACGTTGGGTGTGTTAATTTTTATCCATGAGTACCGGGACCTACAGTTTAAAGTCGACTCCGAACGATAGATTTGAGAAGCTTTTTCATGGCAATCAATTACTCCCAAAGCTTTTGTCAGAAGACTGCTGAGAGGTAGTTGCCGAAAGAAATAATTTTTTCTTATTTATTTTTTTCAAGATGTCAGAGCCGAGACTTGAACCCGGCGCTATAGTCTAAAGCTACGGTCACATTGGGAAAATATTTGACGAAAAAAGCGTAACCACTATTTTATTAATAGAGTTAATGGAAAAATTTCGTTCTCTGCAAAACTTTTTATAAAATAATTACATATTTAAAAATAAATTGTAATAAGATGTTTGATGTTTATTTAATTCAACTTGAAGCAATGGAAAATTACAATACAAATGCTTTCACAAAATAGTGGTTACGCTTTTTTCATCAAATATTTGCCTAATGTAACCGCAGCTTTAGTAAGACAACACACTAACCACTTAACCACGGCGACTACACAAATCCACTTGATTAAAAAAAACAAAAGAGGAACCATCAAATCTGGGATTCGAAGTTGCGCATGAAATCAGCAATTATTTAGCTATTCGATCAACAAACCACTCTCTGAACTACATCCTCTTGCTATAAACATACATATGTATGTACTTATGTCAGTATTATTCAGAACTACCCGATGTCAAAAAAACTTTCAACATGGATCTTGCGTGAAGTATCGATAGCATTAAATTATTTTATTATATTATTTTAAACTATAAAATTAAAATAGTTGAAAGCTATTAAAGACATTCAGTTGGTGTTGAGCGACCCTTTATAAATATCTAAAATAATTGTAAGAAATAAAAATTAATTTAAAGTAAATATCGTTCGCTGAAAACAAAAAACATATAAATAACAAAAGAATGAAAACCGTCTGTTTTTAATAAAATATCAAAATACAGTAAGAGTGTGTCTTCACAGAAATCTTTATTTTTTATCAGAGTAGGAAAATAAACAAAACGAAATGTTTAAGCTCATTTTGTTTAGTTCTTTACAATGAGTAAAATAAAAACAAAAACAGTGAGAACGACTGTCCCATTTAGTTTTGTATATTGTTTTTGTTTTGAGCACTACAAATACACTAACTCAAATGTGCCTAGGTAGAACAAAAAATGAATGAGAAGAAAAAGAAAAGAAGAAGAGAAAAAAGAGCAAATTATACGAATGTAACAGAATAACAAAGCAAGCACAAGAGCGAATAGCACATTGCTTCGTTAGCGCTCTTTCTCATTCAGAAAGTATTTGTTTTGGTTTTGCTCATGTACAATATGATTAAAAAAAAATTTGAAAAGTTTATGACTTTGTGGTAACGTTTAAGAAATGTTTTTTTTTGTTTGCCCACTCTGTTTTTTATATAACAAACACATCTGGCAAAATGTTTATTCATTTTTATTTAATTATTTTATTTAATATTTTAATTTTAACCAGATTTGAAGCAAAACAGAAACAGAACTAATGTTTTTGTCAAATTTTTGCCTAATGTGAATATACTTTTATGGTGTAATTCTTAACAAAAATAAAGTTTTCTTCCTTCTGCTTTAAAATTAAAAAACGTTTAGTAAATGTTTTTTATCTCTCTTTTTATTCAACAGTATTACTAATTCACATAATAATTGCAACAAATACGAGGAAACTAAAATCAGGGGGCAATACAGGACACTTTTTGTATTGTTATATATAGATTTTGTATAAATACTGTACAGTTATTGCGTAAGAATAGCCATCAAAAAATGTTGTACATTATTTGTTCACAGAAAAAGAAAAAACGTGTTTGAAAAAAGGAAATGATTTGACTGTATGTATTAAGTAACACGCACATACATATGTATACATACATATACATTTATTTTCTCACTTGTAGATAAAATTAAAATTTTTAGACCTTTTTTAAAAGTAAAATCTGTATACATAAGTAAATACAAGGCGTATTTTTCATATATATATATATAGTAGGTGCATATCGTCAATGGAATTAAAGAACGCTGTAACTGACAAAACCTTAAATGTTCACCAGAGCCAAAAAACTTTCATAAAAGTAGAACTGGTATTTTTCATTTCGCAGACGGCGTAAGTGAATTTATTTTCATCGTAGAAATCCGGGACCTGGACCAATCGACGCGTATTTTTTTTTTCTGATAAAAATGATGCAAAAAACGTATTTTCGATTTTTTGTCAGTTACAGCGTTCTTTAATTCCATTGACGATATGTATGTAAGTATACCTCACGTTGACTTTAATATCACACTGTATTTTGTACAAGTGAAACAAAAGTAGTAATTTGTTTTTTTTTACGGACAATAAAATAAAAAATCGAAATTTGTAGTAACTTATCCGTAGTTATTCACTTAAGCATGATGAATATGTCAGTCACAGTTGACTAATCAAAACTGTCGGGACCTGAGTTACCTTAAAGCTACCTTAGTCAGAGTTCTTCCTAAAAAAAGGTTCATTTGTGTTTAACACACAATGTCATACGAACTGATGAATATATGAATATCACCCTGCTTAACATTCAGCTATCCATAATTTAATTAATTTTCAGTTAGTTTGTGGGACATAAAAAAGCACTATTTGTCTGCTACGAATTGCAATTGTGAGCTGAGATCATAAGTTAAAAAGAAAATAGAAACATAAATACCTCTAAACTGACCGTTTAATTTTTTTTTTTTTTTTATTTTCAATAAATTGAGGCACATCAAGTACCTTAAGCTAACACACTGGATATGAAAGTCATTCTGACCGTGGTTACGCTTACTATGACATTTTTCAAAACGACATTGTTGGATGTTAATTGACTATCGTTTACAACGTCCACGTTAACCAACCAACCAACCCCCAATAGACTAGCTGTTGGCTGTAGAGTTTTTCAGGTGGAGATCTTTGCTATATTCAAGTGATTTGAGTCCCTTACTCGTCTATTTCTTTCTATATACATATATAGAGATATTCCAGATAATGAGAGAACTGATTCCCCTTCTAGACTTGGTTCTCAGTCCCTAGCCTATGTACTGTTTGGGAAATAACTCCGATTAAAGAAGAATAAACCTAAAGAAATACAATCGTACCCTTTGTGAGCTCTATTTGCAACTCAAAAGTATAACAACATCTCTTTGAATAATTAAGCACTTGTAGACTTCAAACAAATAAACAAACATTATTTTTTAAATATTAAGATACATATTAATATTACTTCTATAATTATTTGCAATAAATTTTTATGTTTTATAGGAAATTTTGCAGTTTCAAAAGCTACTTGAACATCTAAATAAACATGTTTCACTACCAACTTCATTTTTTGTGGTCTTGAATTTAACATATGCAGCCGCTGGATCTTTGTACATGTTTAATAATTTAGACTTTCGTTATATATCATTTACAACCTTTATTTTAAACTTTACGAATGTTATAATATGGTTGGTGCTGGGATTGTTACCATTTTTTATGGCTGCATCGTTAACGCAGGCTTGCAATTCCATCAGAAACAATGGTCATCAAATACGTACACGTCCGCTTGTTTATCACAACACATCTGTGGAGGATCTAAATTCAGTGTTAATATTTTCATCAACAATGGATATGTCAGCCAAACTCTTTCAAATGCCAATTCAATCGAATTACATTTATTTCGTGTTATTCATAATATCAGTTGTAACTTTAACGATAGGAATGTATTTCAACATTTCAATATTAAATATATAATAATAGACAATTTTAAAGCTTGAATTTTAGATTCGTTATAAGGCTAATTATTTACAAACATATTTAATTGTTTTTGCCATAGGAATTAAAAAAAAACTTTAAAATCAGAAATCCAAGATAATTTATAAATGCTAAATAACGTTTTAAATGCAATAAAGAATGATTAAATTATTTATTAAAACACAGAATTTTAAGAAATAAGGAACGATTAGTTAAAGAAAGAATACTAAACATACAGGTACACACATATCGTCAACTTAAAGACCAAACAACCTATCAGCAAAAATTTCAAAATTGAGTTTTGTATTTAATATTATTCCCTATATCATAACGCATATATACATATGCAAAATTTTGAACGTCTAACATTACAAAATTACTAAATACCCTATCAGCAAGTGTACATTTTTCTGAAACCAAATAACCTATCAGCTCTCATGCTAAAGAAGAAATCAGAGTAACTATTTACAACATTCACAAGAATTAAAAACTTTGCTTCCAACAGACTGTCATTACTTGTGGTAGTTTTATTTAAAAGAATGCGTTTTTTTTAATTCAATTTAACTTTTTCCAATAAATAAAAAATAGATTTTTTGTAAAAACACCTTTAAACTTATTTAAAAATTAAAAATTTTAGGAAAAATAAAAAATGTATACTTTCGAAGGCCGTGACGTACTAAAAATAGAGGAAAATAAATTATCAAAAATCATGTTAAAATTTTAATTTTGTTGCATAGCATTGAGCACTTTTTTGTTTAAACAAGTAAAAGAAACTATAACTGTTCTTATTTAATGTATATAATATTTATGTGTTCAAAGGAATGCTTAATCATTCATACTAATTAGTATTGCTAATAGGTTGTTTGGTTTCAGATTTTTACAATTCCAAATAACCTAAGCGCCATAGCCATGGCCATTACAACCCAGTGTCAGGGTTACGGCCTAGCTTCTCGCAGCACTTATGTTGTGTGTGCTAATTTTTATCCATGAGAACAGGGACCTTCAGTTTAAAGTCGACTCCGAACGACAGTTTTGAGAAGCTTTTTCATGGCAATCAATTACCTCCAGAGCTTTTGCCAGAAGACTGCTGAGAGGTAGTCGCCGAAAGAAATAATTTTTTCATGTTTCTTTTTTTCAAGAGAGATTTGAACCCGGCGCTATCGTCTTAGTAAGCCAACACACTAACCCATCAAGAAATTTTAGGAATTAATAAACGTGAATTGTTGAAATCTACTACTGGACACTGCATTTTGTTTAATTCAAAAGCTGTAAATGATATACAATTAATCAAACTACTAAAGTTATCTAAATAAACACCTAATAATAATAATTTATGTATGAAAAAATATATGAAATTTTAAAAATGAATATAATAAATCACAAAAGTTTAGATTTTTAGTTATTTTCTAGCACTGCTTGACATAAATTATACCTTGTCCGATGGCACAAATGAAAAATTTAAACAATTTCTTGAAAAAGTTTTCTTGATCTTTAAAAAATATTTTTTCCAGTATATAAATATGTAATTAGGTTTCGTTCAATAAATTTGGATCTTTCTATTAAGTGTTGCTCATATACAATAGATTTTGACTGATTAATATTGATTACATGACTTTCCCTTTTGCTTTTTCCAATAGATGAAATTCTAGTAAAATTTTTTCCGGATATACCATTAAACGTTCTCACGTACTTTATTATTTATTTTTTTTAAATAAAATCAAATGTCGTAGCGTTGGCTACTTACATTGACTCATATAAAAAAAGAAAAATATGTACATATGTACATATATTTGCATTGATTATTATAAGAAATACATACATACATATGTACATGCCTTGTTTTCTTTTGTTCTCTTATGATTTAAAATTTTTGTACAAAATGCCCACCCAATCAGCATTTTTTTAAATTTTGAATATATATTAACTCTACTTCGATTTCTTTTCTACGGCATTAAAATAATCACTTACGATTTAGATTTTAAGTAAAAAAAAAAATTTTATGGAAAAATGGTATGTGATTGGGTTTCTGGCAATTATATGGGAATAAATTAGGGTTCTAATTTAAGCTAAAGTACTGTCTTATTTGCATCTGTTTTCTTATATTATTACGTATTGAATTATTCAATTGAAATTAATTAGCTGAAATTGCTTACTAAGACGATAGCGCCGAGTTCAAATTTCAGCAATGACATCTTTCGGCGACTACCTCTCAACAGTCTAGAGTATTTTTATTTAATCAATAGGTTAATCTTTAAAAATAATCTTCCAATTGCTAGATGGGTATTTTTGTATTTATGTACACATACATATATATGTATGTACATACAGCTATATAAACTCTAATCACCTACGTGAGGTAAGTATATTTTAATTCGTATGCATGTAAATATGTATACGGTGGGTCAACTGCGGCTGACTGATTTGGTATTATTATTAGAGCTGTGTGGGTCAAAATTAATAAATCACTCAATTGAATGAATTAAAATTTTGTTCGTTCAATATTGTATTTATTTTGTTTTCTTTTCTAAAAATGTTCTCGTTTAGTTTTTTTATATATGCATACGTTCAATCATCATTACGGGGTGCACTCATTTATAAATCCATACATACATAATTGGCCATTACAACCCAGGGTCAGGGTTACGGCCTAGCTTCTCGCAGCACTCACGTTGGGTGTGTTAATTTTTATCCATGAGTACCGGGACCTACAGTTTAAAGTCGACTCCGAACGATAGATTTGAGAAGCTTTTTCATGGCAATCAATTACTCCCAAAGCTTTTGTCAGAAGACTGCTGAGAGGTAGTTGCCGAAAGAAATAATTTTTTCTTATTTATTTTTTTCAAGATGTCAGAGCCGAGACTTGAACCCGGCGCTATAGTCTAAAGCTACGGTCACATTGGGAAAATATTTGACGAAAAAAGCGTAACCACTATTTTATTAATAGAGTTAATGGAAAAATTTCGTTCTCTGCAAAACTTTTTATAAAATAATTACATATTTAAAAATAAATTGTAATAAGATGTTTGATGTTTATTTAATTCAACTTGAAGCAATGGAAAATTACAATACAAATGCTTTCACAAAATAGTGGTTACGCTTTTTTCATCAAATATTTGCCTAATGTAACCGCAGCTTTAGTAAGACAACACACTAACCACTTAACCACGGCGACTACACAAATCCACTTGATTAAAAAAAACAAAAGAGGAACCATCAAATCTGGGATTCGAAGTTGCGCATGAAATCAGCAATTATTTAGCTATTCGATCAACAAACCACTCTCTGAACTACATCCTCTTGCTATAAACATACATATGTATGTACTTATGTCAGTATTATTCAGAACTACCCGATGTCAAAAAAACTTTCAACATGGATCTTGCGTGAAGTATCGATAGCATTAAATTATTTTATTATATTATTTTAAACTATAAAATTAAAATAGTTGAAAGCTATTAAAGACATTCAGTTGGTGTTGAGCGACCCTTTATAAATATCTAAAATAATTGTAAGAAATAAAAATTAATTTAAAGTAAATATCGTTCGCTGAAAACAAAAAACATATAAATAACAAAAGAATGAAAACCGTCTGTTTTTAATAAAATATCAAAATACAGTAAGAGTGTGTCTTCACAGAAATCTTTATTTTTTATCAGAGTAGGAAAATAAACAAAACGAAATGTTTAAGCTCATTTTGTTTAGTTCTTTACAATGAGTAAAATAAAAACAAAAACAGTGAGAACGACTGTCCCATTTAGTTTTGTATATTGTTTTTGTTTTGAGCACTACAAATACACTAACTCAAATGTGCCTAGGTAGAACAAAAAATGAATGAGAAGAAAAAGAAAAGAAGAAGAGAAAAAAGAGCAAATTATACGAATGTAACAGAATAACAAAGCAAGCACAAGAGCGAATAGCACATTGCTTCGTTAGCGCTCTTTCTCATTCAGAAAGTATTTGTTTTGGTTTTGCTCATGTACAATATGATTAAAAAAAAATTTGAAAAGTTTATGACTTTGTGGTAACGTTTAAGAAATGTTTTTTTTTGTTTGCCCACTCTGTTTTTTATATAACAAACACATCTGGCAAAATGTTTATTCATTTTTATTTAATTATTTTATTTAATATTTTAATTTTAACCAGATTTGAAGCAAAACAGAAACAGAACTAATGTTTTTGTCAAATTTTTGCCTAATGTGAATATACTTTTATGGTGTAATTCTTAACAAAAATAAAGTTTTCTTCCTTCTGCTTTAAAATTAAAAAACGTTTAGTAAATGTTTTTTATCTCTCTTTTTATTCAACAGTATTACTAATTCACATAATAATTGCAACAAATACGAGGAAACTAAAATCAGGGGGCAATACAGGACACTTTTTGTATTGTTATATATAGATTTTGTATAAATACTGTACAGTTATTGCGTAAGAATAGCCATCAAAAAATGTTGTAAATTATTTGTTCACAGAAAAAGAAAAAACGTGTTTGAAAAAAGGAAATGATTTGACTGTATGTATTAAGTAACACGCACATACATATGTATACATACATATACATTTATTTTCTCACTTGTAGATAAAATTAAAATTTTTAGACCTTTTTTAAAAGTAAAATCTGTATACATAAGTAAATACAAGGCGTATTTTTCATATATATATATATAGTAGGTGCATATCGTCAATGGAATTAAAGAACGCTGTAACTGACAAAACCTTAAATGTTCACCAGAGCCAAAAAACTTTCATAAAAGTAGAACTGGTATTTTTCATTTCGCAGACGGCGTAAGTGAATTTATTTTCATCGTAGAAATCCGGGACCTGGACCAATCGACGCGTATTTTTTTTTTCTGATAAAAATGATGCAAAAAACGTATTTTCGATTTTTTGTCAGTTACAGCGTTCTTTAATTCCATTGACGATATGTATGTAAGTATACCTCACGTTGACTTTAATATCACACTGTATTTTGTACAAGTGAAACAAAAGTAGTAATTTGTTTTTTTTTACGGACAATAAAATAAAAAATCGAAATTTGTAGTAACTTATCCGTAGTTATTCACTTAAGCATGATGAATATGTCAGTCACAGTTGACTAATCAAAACTGTCGGGACCTGAGTTACCTTAAAGCTACCTTAGTCAGAGTTCTTCCTAAAAAAAGGTTCATTTGTGTTTAACACACAATGTCATACGAACTGATGAATATATGAATATCACCCTGCTTAACATTCAGCTATCCATAATTTAATTAATTTTCAGTTAGTTTGTGGGACATAAAAAAGCACTATTTGTCTGCTACGAATTGCAATTGTGAGCTGAGATCATAAGTTAAAAAGAAAATAGAAACATAAATACCTCTAAACTGACCGTTTAATTTTTTTTTTTTTTTTTATTTTCAATAAATTGAGGCACATCAAGTACCTTAAGCTAACACACTGGATATGAAAGTCATTCTGACCGTGGTTACGCTTACTATGACATTTTTCAAAACGACATTGTTGGATGTTAATTGACTATCGTTTACAACGTCCACGTTAACCAACCAACCAACCCCCAATAGACTAGCTGTTGGCTGTAGAGTTTTTCAGGTGGAGATCTTTGCTATATTCAAGTGATTTGAGTCCCTTACTCGTCTATTTCTTTCTATATACATATATAGAGATATTCCAGATAATGAGAGAACTGATTCCCCTTCTAGACTTGGTTCTCAGTCCCTAGCCTATGTACTGTTTGGGAAATAACTCCGATTAAAGAAGAATAAACCTAAAGAAAATATAACTTATTACAGTGTAGCTATGAACCTCTGGACCTAGTTCTCTTCTCAAGCTTAATAAGTCCAGCTTAAGAATGATTGTTGGCATTCAGACGGTTATTGTAATGTAAGGACGAGGGAGGATCTTAGACAGGTCTCAACCGGAATTTTGTAGAATGTGTGCCGTGGTCTAGTGATTAGTGTGTTGGTTTTCTAAGACTATAGTGCCTCAGACATCTTGAAAAAAAGAAATATAAAAAAAATATTTCTTTCGGCGACTACCTCTCAGCAGTCTTCTGGCAAAAGCTCTGGGAGTAATTGATTGCCATGAAAAAGCTTCTCAAGTCGACTTTAAACTGTAGGTCCCGGTACTCATGGAGAAAAATTAACACACACAACATGAGTGCTGCGAGAAGTTAGGCCGTAACCCTGACACAGGGTTGTAATGGCCAATTATGTATGTATGTGGGAATGAAGAAGAGGGTTCAATTAAGCATCTTCTGCAGTTGTCCGGCTCTTTAAAATAGATTAAATAATTTTCGGGCTGCTCTGAAGTTCGTTGAGGACCCTGGATGGGTGGGAAAGTCCTTGTGAAATAAATCACTCTGATATTCTTTCTCTCGTTTTCTACCCTCTCTTTTTAATTATTATTTTTTTTTTTTTTTTTTAATTAATCTAAGCAATACTCGATTTTATACACAGAATTTTTTAGAAAAAAATTTCAAAAAAGTGTATTTTTGTTATATCCCTGTATGGGATGAAAAACGATTTCAATCGAAATTGAAATTGAATGAAATTTCAAATTGCTATAAATTCCAAATTCTTTTACTCGTTGCCTTACTGCCTATTGCCACTACATCCTTGATCCTTGAAATTTGTTAAGTATTAAAACAGATAAAATTTAGAAGACTTTGAAAATACAAACAATTTCAATTTCGATCGAAATTGTTTTTCATTACATACCGGATTGTGTGGAAATCCGAGTTTGAATCCCAGTATGAGTGATCATCCCTTTCAATTAATTCTGTTTCGCTTTAATTAGATCAGAAATGTATTTTTGATTATTTGTCTTCTTTTTCGTCACACTGACAAACTAGAATTTTCGAAAACTAAAATTACATTTTATTTTGAAAACGCAAAAGGCACATGAACATGTTTCTTATTTTAATGCATACTTATGACAAATGTTCACTGTTTGAGACATTTTTTAAAATTGTATCAAGAAGCAAAACTTTTGCGTGTTCATAAATAAATGTTATTGCATTATTTGTCAAAGCATTGTCGCCATAAAATATTGTTTCGTCTTATAAACAAATTTTTCAACAAACTGCATTAATGAAGTTAGCGTCTGCATTCAATGGATCATAAATAAGTAATTTATATAGACAAGTTTCGGGGTATATTATCGATTTAAAATTGCCAAATTTCTAGCGTTTTTGTTTTACAGAACACCTATTTGGCAACTTCAAATAAAATACGCAAGAAATAAGCGATTTGCAATTTTGAGAACATAGGCGAATCTTTATTAGCATACGATATGTATTTCAATACGAACCTTAAACAGGTACTGTGAAATATGAAAGTGTATATACAGTATTCCCCGGTTTATTACATTGAGGAAATTTTCAATATTTTTGGGTAATTAAACGAACACGCTTAAATAACTCTTAGAGGTAAATTTTATAATATGCTACATTTAAAAAAGGTAACATTTTTATTTTCAGTAAATGAAACGTCATACGATAACTGTAAATTCCTCAAATTTGTTATGCCTATTAGTCTAATTACGAATATACCTCCCTGAGAATAAAAAAAAAATAAAGAATTAAGAAAACCAAAACTAAACGATTTTAACATAAAGGTGAAAATCATAATCAGTTGTCATTTTGACAGATTTTCTATAAAAATATAAAAAAACATTCGATAAAAATATAAGATAAAAAAAAGAACAAATTTTCCCTGGAATTTTTATCTATTCATAATTGTTTACCAAGTTTGTTATATAAGATTACATCATATTGTACTATATTTACGTTATAATAAATTAATATGTATATGAAATAATTTATTTGATTATTTATTAAAATTTGTATATTGCACTTTTGTATTTTGGTACAAATAACAGATAATAATAAGTACTATTTTTTATTTATAATTTATAAATATTATAAAATATGAAGTCACAGTGGTTACGAGCTTTGGTAAAATAATTTATTTTTACTTTTTCTACTACCAACCTAACCAAGGTGGATGATTTATTCTAGATGGC
Organism: Metopia argyrocephala; assembly: GCA_963576795.1. Taxonomy (NCBI): domain Eukaryota; kingdom Metazoa; phylum Arthropoda; class Insecta; order Diptera; family Sarcophagidae; genus Metopia; species Metopia argyrocephala. The sequence goes on along the minus strand of OY756208.1, from coordinate 184,009,690 downwards.
GGAACAAAAGTTAAGTTCACTGGCAAGTTTATTCGTGCATAAGAACGCTTTAACCGATTCAAAGTGTTACGTATAACTAATCCATTGCTACCAAGCAAATATCCAGCAGGTATTTTGGCATCCCGATTTGTTTCATCATGAATCATTTCAATATAATATTCAAATTCGCTTGATTCACTATTAAACTCAGTTATAATGGCAGCACTGGCACCAGCTTCCTCTGCATTAATAGTTTTAGTCAGAAAAGAGCATTCCCTAAAATAGTTACAATGTATATAGCGTTACACATAGAATTTTATTTTGTTTATTTTTATTTTAAAAATACACACAGACGACTTATATATTAAAAAAAAATCTTGTGAAATATTTCCAAATTTTAAGACACGTAAATTATATTATGATTAAAGATTAAAGAATTTCAAGTTGAATCGAAAATTTTAAAAAATTTGGAATATATTACACGAAAAGCCTATATGATAATTGAGAATTTGTAGCTTATAAAATTACTTATGTATACATAAATGTTAAATTATATTAAATAGAAATTTGTTCACCAAACGTTTCGTTTTCAAATAATAATAATGTTTGTTCTGTTTTGTTAACTGCAACGGCTACATTAAAATCTTAGCACTTAAATATTAAAAACTTAACCAAATATTAAAAAAGTTTTACAAATCTTAACTATAAATTAACCCTGGCAAACGACTTACCCTCGGTCAATAAGCGCCACGTTTCCCCGAATGGCGCGTTTATTTTCAAGTTTGTTGCATCCGTCTGACGGAATTGTGGGGACTAATGCAACTCCCTCTAGCTTTTTCGAAAATGACGATCCAAAATTTTTCGCCGGTCGTAGCCTATATGTATATTCCAAAGAATATGGATCGGTTATTTCAAAAAACACATCTCCAGCTATAATATCTTGCGTTGTGACAAAATCATTTAAATGTGGATGATAACTTTCATCTACAAAAACTAACGTTAGATTAAGAAATAAAGTATTTTGAAATATACGTAATTACCGAAATAACCCAATGCAATGTCGCACAATATTACTGAAAATACTAAAAGCCAGTGAATATTATGAACTTTCGACTCTTTCATATTATTAATAAATTTTAAATAAAAAATTACATACAAGTAATCGAGTAGCAATTCCATAAACCAAATAAAAAACTAACAGCTGATTATAGTATTCAGTGGTAAATGATAACAGGCAATGTAGTTTTCTAGCGATTTCATACTTTTCATTATATTTTTTACACGCTATTCGCATCATGATTTTTTATACTTTTTTGAAGAATCTTCCAAGACCCTCTGGAATTCACATTATGCTTTTTAAGCCATGCATCCTTTTTTTAAATCAACTACTACTACTGTAGTATCAAGAGCTCCACCAACTCCTTATTCCACATCATCACATTTGATTTCTTTTTTTTTTTTTCTCAGATTTTTCTTTTTTTCTCGGTTTTTTTTATAATCTTGGAGCGTTACTTTGTATTTCCATTCGAATCGAAAAAATTTTGTATTCATATACTATTAATTTTACGAATGGAAAATTTCTTTCGAAAGCATTTTAAGTTCGAAGCGAAATAAAAGTAACCTCCCTGGTTTTAAATTTATGTACATATGTATGTGAATTAATAGTTTTCTTTTTATTATATTTTATTTTATGTTTAATATTTTTTTTTCATATTAAACAAGTACAATTTACACTTCAAAAGAATACAAAAATTAAAAAAAAGAAAAATACAAAAACATTCAAGAAAAACAGAATTCGTAATTCTTTTTTAGACCCTATAGGTGGAAGTACATAACAAGCTTTCTGAGCATCAGGCGTTGCAAACTTATGTCAAAAGAAGTTGAAATAGTGTATTTTTATAAAGCAAGTTACAGGAAAAGTATGCAACACTGCTAGCGCTAGAAAGTTGGCCAACTTTTAACTTTCGCAAACGTTGACAGCTGGATGACTTAAAAAAATAAAATCACTAACAAATATAAAAACCGTGTTTTCGTTTTGTTTTTTTTTTTTTTTTTGTGAAAAAAAATTTTTTGAAAAATATAAAAGAATTGGTTGTGGTTTTATGATTGGCTTGTGAGAAACCATTTTGTTAAAAAAAATATATAGATTTTTTGTGAAAAAATACATTTAAACTTAATAATAATACACATACTATATATATATGTATACATATTAAAGTGTCGTCTGTAAAGTATGATATGTAACTTTCCATTTTAAAAGTCTTAAAGTTTTAAACGCGCTTAGCGGCTAACGCGTGCTACGTACATACTTCCACCTTATGCCATTTCTACACTCTCGCCCAGAAGAAATAAGTCGTGAACAATGTCATATAACTGAAGCAAGAAAAATATCATGATGTGAATTGAGTGTTAGAAATTGGGATTCAGGAGATTTGATTTTAGCTATGTGCATATGGTTGTAAAATCTGACAATATTGTTAGAAAAATGTATAGAAAATTTCTTCCAATCATGTGAACTTAAATTTTTGTGTTTCAACATTGCCGGATAAAACATTGTCAGATCATTGTTAGTCTATGTCCACACTTGGCGATTCCAGTCGGCAACTTTTGTAGTTTGTAGACGATTACGGTGAGGGGAATAAAAGAAGAAAAATACTTGCCCGTTCTCGGCGATTCTTTATATTCCGTCATTCGTTTTTTGTCTTTGTAGTTGATTATTTGACATTTCCTTTCATATTTTTTTTTCGCTTTTTAGTGTACGCGTCTTTTTCATACAATCGCAGCGTTGGTTTTTCTTGTGTTGCAAATTGCAGCGTTGCCAGTTTATGTGTAATTAACCAAATGGAAGAGAACACTTTTTCTTTAAATATTTTTAGACCATACATTTTTTTTTATTTTGTCTCACCATTATTTCAATTAAATTATTTATAATAATTTAATTCAATTCTTCATGTTTTTAAGTCAACCCATAATATTGGTCACCATACAATTTCATTTCATAAAAATCAAATATTATTCAATACCAGAAACAATTATTTATAATAATTTAATTCAATTCTTCATGTTTTTAAGTCAACCCATAATATTGGTCACCATACAATTTCATTTCATAAAAATCAAATATTATTCAATACCAGAAACAATGTCAATCTTATGATAGCAAGATGTCGGTTAGAAACTACGAAGCAACGCATTGAATATACGGATAGTATGGAATTTAATAATCGCCCTCAAGATATTAAATATATACAAAGAATTTAAATTTTTACGAAAAGAATAAAGGAATATTTGCTTCACGACTTAGAAACTCTTCTCATATAATTTACAGCAATCGTATACAATATCCTATAAATTAATAATTAAATTTTGTGTGTATATATTACTATTTTTTTACTTTTATTTCTTTTCTTTCTTTGTAAATTATATACATACATATATGTGGGATTTAATGATCCACACGTTGAAAATAACACACACGGACACTTTGTTTAATTATAGTTATTATGTTATTTATTTATTAACATATTATTTATTTTACAATGTTGTTTCACTGCATGTACAATACTATATTATTATTACTGTCCGTGTCCGTCCGTTTTGCTTGATGGCTACTGTTCAACTCCTTTTTATGTCTGTCTGCTTTTTTAATTCTAGTCTGTATTCTCTATCAATCATTCCTTCTACCTTTGTCTGTTACACTCTCTCTCTATCTCTCACTATATTCAGCCAAACGTTGGCTACGGCGCTGTCCTACCACTGGCACTCCCACATTCGGCCCTCCTGACATTGCATTCGCCCCGAATGCAGTCGTCCATGGCTTCAAATACTCAGCAACAGTCGTACATCTTCTGGACCCTTCGCCTTCTCCCACTTTTGCCACTTCGTACCTTCCATGGTTTAGTTTGCGTATAACTCGATAGGGACCTAAGTATTTTGGTTTCAGTTTCAATCCGGGACCGAATTGTGTTCGCTTAATGGCGACCAATTCCCCTACTTCGTACTCTCTGTCTTCGTTTCGACTCTTATTCACGTTCTGTCTATTCTCTTGCTGGATTTTTAAGTAGTTTTTACGCGCTATCTCTCTCACGGTATCACGTTCGTGGTGGAGTTTTCTGATATTTCGATCTTCTTTTCTCTCGAAATTGTATTGCTCTCTAGAGATTTCCACTTGGCACACGTCATCCAAACGGTATCTCATAAGTGGCTTATCATCTTTATCGATTCGCGTTATCGATCTTTCTTGCCTTCCTCCCTTCGATTTCTTTATACTGCATTCAATACAATTCTTCACGACATTTTTTGCCTTCGTACTTAAATTTCTTACATAAAAGGTTCTAGCTACTAATTCTGCGGTCTTTTTAGACGCAAAGTGTCCTCGCTTATGAGCCAACTCCATAATCTCATGCTCCATATTAGCTGGGATGACAACAAGTTCCTTGGTTGGATTCTTGTGTACAATACCGTATCTTAAGTAGAAATCTTCATACTTATGCCTTTCAAGTATTTTGCCTATGGCTCTTATCCACTCGTCATTCTGCTGAGATTTCTTTATCTTACGTCGTAATGAGTCTTCGATCATTAAGCAAGAATCAATGCTACTACTAAATTCAACGGCCTCAGGTTTAGAAGACTTTAGTGAGAACTTCGCACCATCTGCATTTATCAATACGTCGACATATTCTAACACATCATTACCTAATACTGCTGAGTAGAGAATATCGCGATCTCGAGCCACATAAAATTTAATTGGAACCTCTATACCATCTAACCAGACCTTAGTCACCAGCGATCCTATTGTTTCTATCTGTTTTCCTCCTACTCCAATAATTTTCTTCTTCTCAGCCGTCAATGTAGTCTTATTCATCAGCATGAGAGAATCGTACCGCACACAGCTGATGTCGCTACCAGTATCTACCAGAGCGGATACTTCAAAACCTAGAATGGTAACGTCTTTGAAAATTCTATTTGATCGTGAGATTGCAGTATTACGAGACTCCTTCTCCTGGCTAGACAACGTGTGCATTATTGTGCCAGACGTTGAAGCCTTCACTTCTTCCTTCACCATTTCACCCCTACTACAATTAAAAGATTTATGACCTATTCCATTGCACTTAAAACATATCGGCTGTGCTTTAGGACAATCCCGAATTACGTGGCCCTTTTCTCCACATTTAAAGCAACTTACAATTCCTGGTTCAATCTTTCTTTCTCTCACTAGAGAATCTTGTCCTACACGAAATCTGTTTAAATTCATCTGTTGAGTTGGTTTGGATACCCTTTCATAAACCTTAATTTTGGTCTTCAGATCTTCTATACTTGTGGCCTGGTATAATATGGATTTATTAAATTTACTATCTGGTATACCCTCTATAAAATATTCAATTATGCTTTCTTCGTCCAGAGCTATCGACGAACTAATCTCCATTAAACAATACAAATACTCTCGGAAACTTTCGGTGGATCGTTTTTTCCTATTTTTCAGCATACGGTGGACTTCTACTGCGGTATTTTTAATTCCAAATTCTTTTTTCAGGGCGATTTTCAACGACGTCCAGTCCCGTATTCTACTCTGACTGCGACAAAACATTTTTGCTGCACCTGTGAGTAATTGCCTAGCGTAAACGTATTTTTGCAACTCATTCCAGCCAACAGTGAACGCACAATCCTCAAAGTCGTTCAGCCATGTGGAAATATCGGGTTGGCTTTCACCCGAGAATCTTGACAGAGTATCTTCGATATCCCTCAGCGTAAACGTGGAATGCCCAAAATGTTCTGTACCTGACTGTTGCCCAGCATTAGAAGCCACTGTGCCATGCTCCGAACCTACATCATATGCTTTCCGATCAAAACTGAAATGTCTAATCAACCTCTCTTGCAATACTGTTTTAGGTCCGTCATCATCTAAACCTAAATCTCCTAATTTGAGTCTCAAATCCTCAACAGTCAGTACTAAAATCTCCGACAGTTCCATGTTAAGTCCGGTCAAATATTACAAAATTATTAATCATAAATCAATCGAAGTTAAAGTTTGAAATATTATAAAAGAAATACTATGAATTGTAAAAGTACAATAATAATAAAATAAAAAAATATGGAATGGTTTACGATTAAATGAAAAAAAAAGTAATATTAATGAAAGAAGTAATATTAAATATATTACAAGATTCAAGAAGAATAATATTTTAAAATAAATAAATGATAATATTAGAAATGTTATGAAAAAAAAGAATGATAATGTTAGAAATATTATAAAAAGTAGGAATATAATTATCAATACTATGAGATTATAAAATATTTTAATATAAAGGAAAATTTCAAAATATTTTAGGGCAAAAGAAAATTTGTAAATTATTATATAACAAGCGAAATCTATTATAAAGACTTACAAATTTAAATTAGAAAATTTTAATATTAAATTAATTCATAAATCAAGGTTTTCTTCAAAATAAACGGCTACAATAGTAATTTAAATCTTTCATAAAATATTTTCTTTTCGGAATTAGCAAATGATTTAATTTTCAAAATTTACTAACTAAGAAAATTGGATTTATCTCAAATTTTATTAAATACAGCGATTATTCAAGTTCACATTAATCATAAACGAAATGGTATATTAATTAAAATTAGTAAGTTTGAATCAGTTTTCACAATTTACAAAATAAGAAATTTGAATTTATTTCAAAATTTACTAAATAAGTATAGAAACTATTCAAATTCATGTTAAATCCGAAAATTCCAATTATAAAGGCAATAATAAAATAAATAAGATTACACAAAATTATATGAACCTATGGTGCATCTAATTTTCTGAGCTCAACTGTTTATAAATTTCTTTTTGTTTTCTTTTATCTCTTCACAAAAGCAATATTCATAAGTATGTACATATCAATACTCTATGTTCTTTTCATACTAATGCAGCGACCGGCACACTTATACTAACGCATTTGCAGTTGTATTAGTAATTTGAGAGTCTTGTTTTTTATATGACACTGTAAGAAAAAATTACACTTTCTTTTACATAAATCACTACGTACACTGGAAAGAATGTTTTATATCTTAAAAAAATTAATTTTTAAAAAACAGAAAAGGCTAATAAAAAATGCAACAACGAAAAAAATATAACGAAAAATAGAAAAAAAATAATAGCAATAATCAACAACAAAAACAGTAACAAATATCGACCATAAAAACAATAACAAAAATATCAAAATTCACCAGTAAAAAAAAGATATAACAAAGAAAACAACGGAAAACTACTAAAAACGAGAAATTAAAATAAAAACCCAATGTAAATTAAGCATATACATACATATATTAAATAGAACTTTGAATGACACCATCAATGTTAATTTCATAACAATACAGTAATCCCTCGAACTGCGCGGTAGATACGTTCTCAAAAAACAGCGCGCAAGCCGAAATCGCGCACTGTGAACCCTATTTTGTATGAAATTAGGGGGATACGTTCCAAATCCTAAAATTATCATGAAAAATCCAAGTAGATAACTAAAAAAAAGACTTTATTCAATATTAACATAAACAAAAAAAAAAAAATTAAAATTATAAATAAATTCATAAAAATTAAACAAAAAAAAATCTTAAAATCTGTTCATTGTATGTATGTATGTACATAATTAAAATGTATATATGTAATTAAAAAAGTCTTTAAATAAGTTAATTTTCATCTTCTGATGAATTTGTTTTATTTTCCTCCAATGGTTTCGTAAAAAAACTTGTTAATAGTGATTGCTTAATAGTATCTCTTGAACTGTAGAGTTCTTTATACGGCGCTAAAGCTTCCGTCAAACGTCAACTTCACCAAGTTGATTGCCACGCTTCAAAAATTCTGCCAGTGCTTTGCTACTAAATTTGTTTTTTCAACAATTTCTACACCTTCACTATCGTCAATTTAATCATTATTATTATCTGCAAAATTGTATTTATGTACATATTTTGCACGAAATATATAATATTACGCAAAAAAAAAAACCGCGCAACTGCGAAACTTTTGCCGCGCAATGCGAAATTTTGGTGGTAAAAATAAAAACGCGCAACTCCGAAACCGCGCAGTCAGAAACCGCGCAGTGCGAGGGATTACTGTATTTTCATATTCCTTGTGACATTATTGAAAATGTCTTTCCATATTTTATTTTTTGGTTGTAACAATGAGCGTTGACACACTAAGCTTTACCAAAATAAAAATTTTCTGAAAATAGAAATTGATATTCATACATTCTATTAAACATTTTCTCTCACTGTAATATACATAAAATAAATAAACTGTTTATTTTTTGCCTATACGTGTGAGCACGTACATGTGAGAGCAAAAGAGAAAATTAGCTCGGAGCTGGCTTTTGCCGGACGCTGTACTAATGACAAATTAAAATTTTTTTTTTCAATGCTCTTATCTTTTAACTTTTAAATAATTTCACATGTGTACTTCGATTTTTTTTTTTTTTTTTAACTTCTTTACATTTTCTTTCTATTCTTCAATACATACTAATACTCTTAAAAAAAATTTGTACATCACCATTGTATACAGCTTCTCTTCAATCACCAAATTGTTTTTTGCAATACCATCATCTGGACTAATCTCTTCGTTTTGTAGAACAACAGCAACTTTTCACACTTTTGTATACAGATTCTCTTCAATCACTAAATTGTTTTTTGCGATACCATCATCTGGGCCAATCTCTTCGTTTTGTAGAACAACAGCAACTTTTCACTCGTAACAGCCTCTCTGTTTTCTTAACTTCTTCTTCGTACTCAGCATATGTAGATGATCGACTCTTCAAAATTCGCTCTTAATTATACACAATACAGTATATATATACAGGATTTCTATTTTTTCCTTTGTTGCAGACACACTTGCTTTTTCATCAAAATTATTGAGTTTTTTTTCTGGTTTCACTTCTCTTCCTTTTTTTTTTTTTTTTTTTTTTTTTTTAAAAATTGTGTAGTCTCGTCTGTTTGAGTTTTTTTTTTTTTTCAGCTTATTAATATTGTCTATACCCTTTTTTTTTAGAATACCGGTAAATAATGTTAACGGGATCTCAGTTTTTGCAATTTTGGTTTTATATGAAACCGTTTCTTAAAAAAAAAACCAATTTTAATGCGTCTCTTTTTTTTTGTTGAAACTGTTAATATAATAATTTTAAATTTATAGTTTTTATTGAAACACTCTATGTATTTTATTTGGGTAGTTTCTCGGACGTTATATTATAGTTTTTTGTTGAAACACTATATTATTATATTACTATTATAGTTTTTTATTGAAAACTATATTTATTTTATTTGGGTTGGATCCCGGTTGAGCCCCCATTTGTGGGATTTAATGATCCACACGTTGAAAATAACACACACGGACACTTTGTTTAATTATAGTTATTATGTTATTTATTTATTAACATATTATTTATTTTACAATGTTGTTTCACTGCATGTACAATACTATATTATTATTACTGTCCGTGTCCGTCCGTTTTGCTTGATGGCTACTGTTCAACTCCTTTTTATGTCTGTCTGCTTTTTTAATTCTAGTCTGTATTCTCTATCAATCATTCCTTCTACCTTTGTCTGTTACACTCTCTCTCTATCTCTCACTATATTCAGCCAAACGTTGGCTACGGCGCTGTCCTACCACTGGCACTCCCACATATATAGAATAGTCGCCGTGGTCTAATGGTTAGTGTGTTGGCTTACTAAGACTAAGACTCTGGGTTCGACTCCAGGCTCCGACATCTTCAAAAAAAAAAGAAATATGAAAAAATATTTCTTTCGGCGACTACCTCTCAGCAGTCTTCTGGCAAAAGCTCTGAGAGTAATTAATTGCCATGAACAAGCTTCTCAAGTCTGTCGTTCGGAGTCGACATTAAACTGTAGGTCCCGGTACTCATGGATAAAAATTGAGACACACAACATGAGAGCTGCGAGAAGCTAGGCCGTAATCCTGACACAGGGTTGTAAAGGCCAGTTATGTATGTATGTATATAGAATTAAACCTTTAGATGAATATCTTAAAATATTTGGGGATTCAAATGGACATTTTAAAGTCATATATCAAAAAACAATAAAACGAAAAACTATGATTGCTGTAAACAACCCGTCATAGTTTAATATATTATATTTAATTTTGTTTTTTTATTATTTTTTATTTTTCAATTTATGACAAAATGGTAAATATAGGTTGAAAAGTCTTATTGTTTTATGACTTTTTTATTCAAAGACCAACAACAAATTTTTTAAACTATTTTAAAATTGTATGATATTATGACAATATGACTTGATAGGACCCCGTTGGAATACCCCAATTATATATTGTACATGTGTAATTCAAATACCAGCTTGTCCCAATAAAGACTAAGTGATGCTGAGGCAATCTTAATTTGATATGCTAATAATATAAAGGAATAAATAGTAATAAAAAAAAATTCTTTAAGCATTAATAGTAAAACATTTAAATATTTTCAAGGTGACTTTTTCAAAATTTATACCAATTTTAAAATATGTCCACTGGTGAGCTAAAGCAAACATTTTTGGAAATTATTAAACTATAAGTTAATTGCCTTTCAGTGGGGACAACATGCTTTTTAAAATATTACGAATCATAATGAAATGTAAATGTATGCAAAAAAATTAAAATAGATTTTAATTCAAATGGTGAATAAGGTCAGCAAATTCACTTTGTTATTTTGTATATGACCGTTAAATTGCTGAATGTTTAATCGACACATAATACGTGAATACAAAATCTAGCTGTTAAGAGACAAGGGAAGAGAAATATTTTTATTTTTCATTAATAGAAAATTTAATTGTGAAGCATAACGATATTACATTGAAAGAAAATATTTTGTTTATATCAACCGATTTTCATTATTTGCAGCTTATTTTATATCTAACATTCCTTAATTTTAAGATAAATTATGTCTTATCATAAGACATTATAAAAACTTCTTCAAAATTTAAGCGGTGCTCCCGAACTACTTCAAGTACCTAGTCTTCATTAGCACTAGTATTCAGCTATAAATACTTTAATATTGTTTGGGCTGTTCAAATTGCTCTAGTAATAATTTTAAGGCTTTGTCTTCTATTGGGAAATTTATAAATACACAAATATTTATTCTCATATTAAAATAATTACAAAAATAAAAAGCATTGTATTTAAGGTATGAATATATTTTGGACAATCTATAAAATTTTGTGTAATTTGTAAGTATTTTCTGTGGCAACACAGCATAAATGTCAAATTGTAAGAAAAAGCAAGCAAAAGAAAACACAAAAGTTGCTGAACAACAACAAAAAGTTGGGCAACTAAACTCGTCGAGTGTGGACACGAAGACAAGTTTAAAAGAGAATTGGTGAAGAATTGCCCGACTCGAATCGCCAAGTGTGGACATAGACTTAGATTGGAAAAACAAACAATATTGCAAGACATCTGGCAACCGTGTAAACGCATTTCTTTGTTATTGCCATATCATTGTCAGACATTGTCAAATGCTCGAATATTTACACCCCGTCTATACGAACCATAGATTTGGTATATCATGAGCAAAACGTCGGCAGCGCAAATGTCAAAATTTTGTTCTAATTTGTGTATGTGGTGACTACACATGATATACCAAATCATAATTTATAATTTTTCATCAAGTGCATTTCGTTTATTTCTGCGGTTGAGAACGTAAAAAAGATGGCGTCAAACTAAAAATGATAGTTGATGGTAGCACATAGTTGTTCGAACAATTGTTTTACCAACGATGGTCGACAAAGAACATGACATTGATTTAGAGAGTCTACACGAGTCAAATCGATGATCGACCATAAATTTTTTCATGATATATTAAATCTATGGCTCGTATAGACGGGGTGTTTAAAATCTGACGACATCATTGTCAGAAGAAAAACACTTCCATAATTTATATGTATATTATAATTTAATTAATAAAGTATGTACTTACATCACAATTTTCAGGATCTCTTACACAAATTTTATAATAAGTTTATTATGTTAATTGAGCTGATAATTTTTACTACATAGCAAATCTGACTACCGCGTAAACGGAAAATTTTTTTCTGCCAACGTTGTCAGAAAAAGTTATTGTTAGACAATTGCCTTACAATGGATTGTCAGACTTTCTGGCAAATATCTTGTAACCGTGTGAACTGGCAATATACATTGTGGTGGAAATTTTACATTGTCTGGTAATTGACAGCAATTTGCCAGGTCTGAAAGTATTGTTAGATCTAACAACCGTCTGTACATAGCTTTTGAAATCAATATCAACCACCAGTGTCTGTTAAGTGGTGTTTAGACGGTAATACAAGTAGTACGACATGTCAAATTTGTGTGCAGAAGAGAATGAATAGTGTAGTATAAATTTGATATGTAATGAAAGCGTACGACATTGAGAGAAAATTCGGATGAAAATTTGACAGTCAGCTCTCTTTGTTTTTTTAAATTTTTCAAAAAACTAGCACATTTCATTAGATTAGAGATGCATTTTTATGTTTTTGCTTGTTTATGTTAAATGTATTCACAATGCATGTAAATTTTTTTGGGCATGTGTATGTGCATTTTATGTTTACATTTTACTTTGCTTTGGTATTTTACCAAACGTGTAAACGCAAAAAAAAATCTCCAGTTGATCACACCAATTGATGACAGGGCTTCATCAACTTGGTTCATCCTGCGTAAACATGGTCGTTCTCCACGTCGACGCATCGAAAACTTTTTTCTCTGGAGCAGATTCTTCCATCCGAACAATCGTAGCTGCTGGATGTTAAAGCGCTGAACAACGCCCACATCGTCGAGGAGCTCATACAGCTCATGGTTGGTTGTAATGCGAATCTTCTAATGTTCTACAGGCCGGAATTTGTCTCGTCATCGTGTTGCAGTAGATTAGAAAAATGCTGTCTCCATAATCTCTGTGTCCCTTTAGCATCTGTCCCCAGATTACCATGTTCGTGTCTGCAAGAGGTTGCTCCAGGTTTAAAACCCGTAGTAAAACGCCTTATCTTTTTATAAAAATTTCGAACATCACTTCTATTCCTGCATATCTGGATTTTCTCACAATCATTCATTTTTTTCTCACTTTTCGTTCTTCAAAATAGGCGTCTCTTTTTCCTCTTCTTCTTTCTGTACACCTCCACAGTTGCTCTTGTAATAGTGAACTGCAACGTTCTTCTATAGACAGCATAAAAATAAAAAAAATTTTTCTTTGGAGACCATTTATTTTTTTTTGTCATAAAATTAAAATAAGTATGTGTTGTTCACTTTAAAAAAAACTTTACTGAACTGAGTAAATTCGCCATCCATTACAACGCCAAACACTTGATTGAATGTGCATGCTGTTTTCGTGTATGTGGTCCTTTAGTCATTCATTTCAAACGAAAATATTTGACGTACAAAATTTAAAAAAAATTTTCTTTAAAGCCTACATTTTATGAAAGTGAAATAAATGAAAAAGTTAAATATTTTTGTTTATTATTTCATTAAAAGTTAAACTCTTCCCAACTTGTATACATTACACCCCGTCTATACTAGCCATAGACTTGATATATCATAAACAAATTTTAGGTCGATCATCGACTAGGCTCGACCATCGTTGGTAAAACAAATGTTCGAACAACTATGTGCTACCATCAACTATCGTTGTTAATTAACACCATCTTTTTACATTCACAACCGCAGAAATAAACGTATGATTTGGTAAACCATACGTAGTTACCACATACACAAACTAGAAAAAAATTTGACACTATCGTATATATATAAAATTATTATGATATTATTTATTATGATATAGATAACAAAATATTTCTTGCGGCGACCAACCTCTTAGTAGTCTTCTGGCAAAAGCTCTGAGAGTAAATGATTGCCATGAGCAAGCTTCTCAAGTCTGTCGATCGGACTCGACTTTTAACTGTAGGTCCCGATACTCATGGATAAAAATTAACACTCACAACATGAGTGCTGCGAGAAGCTAGGCCGTAATCCTGAAAGAGGGTTGTAAAGGCTAGTTATGTATTTATGTTCCTATGTTCCTTTAAATGGCAATTAAGTTTCATTTTATATTGCGCTGAAAAACTCAAAGTTGCATTTAAATTCAAATGCCATTTAAATAAGAAGTTAAAAACTGAACCTAACCTGGGGTCTACACCTGATATCAACATCGAAATGATATGAAAGAAAACGTCGGCAGAGAAAATAAAATACCGTTTTAATATTTCTCTTCATATTTAACAACAGGCACACGTTGATGCTAAAATATTATAATATTTCATTTTTTACAGCAATAAAATAAAGAATATTTCGGGGTATTTTATTAGTAGAAATTTGTTTAAAAATAAAGAGAAACCTTTATAAAAATTGAATAATTTTGTGTATAATTATTATTATTTAATATATTTTTTTAAATTTTTTTATTATTTTATTGCTTTTTTATTAATTTCAATTGTTTTTTTTTTTAGTTTTGTTTGGTTTCTCCATATGAGCTGTTTTTGACAGTTCATATCATGATATTCAGCCTGTTTCTAGAACACGAATGGTGTTTGGTATTCGTCTTTTTATATGTGAAACAACACCAAAAACACTCAAATTTGTTAGTGTTTCCCATATAAAAAGACGAATGTCAAACACCATTCGTGTTCTAGAAACAGGCTGATTGTTTTCATAATATATATTATGATATCGATATCATAATAGATATTATGACAGCTGATTCGCAGTCTACACGTAACAAAATTATATCGGCTATCGAATTTGACGTACGCAGATATAAAAATATTTTGTTTCATTTCTCGTGGAGACCCCGGGTAAAGACAACATAATTTACTCATTTACTGCAAATTGCATTGCACACGGAAATATTTGCCTCTTTTATAAATGTTGGTATATATACCGCTTGTAAATGCATGGACACTTTTTTATTTAGGATGTACATTAGACAATACTGTCATGACTGTAGCAATACATTCAAAGTTGTTCATTACTACTTAAAGACAGTGTGATTTATTTATTAAATTGCTATACAATATTTAATTATATTCTAGTCAGTATTATGAGAGAATTGACTAAGACCACATGCATACCACTGTCCCTTGTGCGAACCTACAACCTTCGTATTAGAAATCTAACCCACTAGACTACTGGGGAGCCACAGTGTGATTTAGTTTCTATGCAATATAAGAAGAAACATACAAAAATTAAAGACAAAGATAATCAATTTTATATAAAATGATGCCATTCAAACACAAAGATAAATAGAGTATAGGACTTTTCTCATAATTTTTAAGGAAAATTTTGTGATTTGAAATAAAATATAAATTTAAAAAAAAAAACTGCTTTTGATATGAAATAAACTCAAGTAACATATTTTACTTTCAAAAAATTTTTACCAATTGCTTTCAAGAGAGCTGTTTTTTGTAAACAAATTTTTATTTATAATACGTATACAAAAGTTACTATAAAGTATTATCAAGTGTAAAGGCACTTTTATTAGGTACCATCTAATAAATAAAACACTATGTTTATACAGAAAACTATGGTAGCACAAGTTTCATATTTTAACTTGGCAGCACATTGTTTATTCGTATAACTTGGCAGTACTGTTTGGGGGCATTATTAACAAACGAAGCAGGAGGCGCTGATTGTTGAACGGTCGGCAGCCATTTCGATTTGTATTTAGTGCGTGGAGTGGTGAAAGGAAATTTCACCGTGTCCGGAATCTTTGCATTTAATTGATTAAAATTTAGGACTGTAGCAAAGACTTTATAGTTGGTAAGACAGAAACGTCACATATTTCAATGTCTATGACTTCCACGTGCTATAACTGCAACCGTCCGGGCCATTTCGCCCGCGAATGCAATTCTGGAGGAGGCGGTGGTGGTGGTCGCGGCGGAGGTGGCCGTGATATGAGACGCGGTGGTTATCGCGAAAAATGTTTCAAATGTAACCAATTTGGACATTTTGCTCGTAATTGTCCCGAAACCTCGGAGCGCTGCTATCGGTGTAACGATATTGGTCATATTTCCAAGGACTGCTCACAACCAGATAATCCTACTTGTTTTAAGTGTAATAAAATTGGTCACTGGGCGCGAAATTGCCCTGATGCATCAAATGATCGTGGCTCGAGCAGTGTCTCGTGCTACAAATGCAACCGCACTGGACACATTTCTAAAAATTGCCCGGATACTGCAAAGACTTGCTATGGCTGTGGCAAAAGCGGTCACTTAAGACGTGAGTGCGAGGAAAAAGGCAGCCGTAACTAGGATGCGGTTAATACTAGAAGACACTCAATTTCAAATTACACCTCACCGAATCGATGACTCATTACTATAAACTTTTTAAAATATAAAGACAACAACAATCATTGAAAATTTTAACAACAACTATAATCTATGTATTCCGTGTGAGCCAGTTCTGGCACAATAATCTAACAAATCTTCAAATTATACATACAACTTTACACAAAACAATGCATCATTGTATTCATGATCAAGTATTAAGCTTAAAATCGAAGGAAAAACTTTAAAACTCTTAACAATGCTTAAGAGACGCTGTGAACAAATCTTGAAGTTTATACATACCTTAACCATAGCCAGCAAAATGAGGTTTGTCATTACCGCTTACCAAAATAAGATGCATTATAACAGGAGTGATGAGATGCCGAAAAATAAAAGCAACCCAACATCTCAGACATTTACTAAGTTATTTACTTTCAAATTGATATATACACAAAAAAAAACTAAAAAATTTCAAATATCACTGTGATTGTTTTTTAATTGTAAATTAAAATACTGGATCTGATGATTTGAGAACATATATTTAATTCTTTCATTTTCTTTTTTTTTCTATCGTGTAAAAGTTGATATAAACACGTTTTAAGAATTTTAGTGCTGCGTATACATCGAATTATTTGCCAACGTGCTTCTCGTTTGCGTGTTTGAGGTAATCGGGGTAACATATGGAAAAGCAGCTGACATGTTTTTTACTATTTTCTTAGTTTGGGTCCTTGAATTTCAGTTGCATAAAGTCTCTTGGAGAATAATTTTAACAGCCTGTTGCCATGTTTAATTTATTTGTTCAATGATTTAAAAGAAAGAAACCATAAGTTTAGGTTTGGTTCGGTTCATTTACGTTGTAAGCAAAAGTACAGTCACTATTTCTAAGTTGTATTTCAATCCTATAGTTTACCTACTTAGTGCGCAATTATTTAGTCCCACTTCTTTGTATTTTAAATGTAAGTTTAATTAAGGAGAATTGTAATGAAATGTGAAATTTTCGTGTAAAACTGTGTTTTATAATTCCAAAAATTTTTATGAGATAAAATATTTAATAAATTGGGTGTTTTTTATATGTACAATAAATTTATATTCGTTTGCAATTGCCTTATTTTTCAAAAAAAAGAAGAGATGTACATATACAATCGTAACCACTATTCTCATATGTTTAGATTGTTCTATTGGTACATCATTATTGCAGGGAACACTAGATACCTATTCTCGAATTGTAAAAAAGTTGAGATAAAAATACAATAGTAAACGAAAGTTTTTAGATTACAGGGTTCGCTTGTATAGTGCAATGATTACACTCCAGGCAGTTAAAAACGCAAAAAGTATACATACATATGTATATATGGACTAAATTTAGCTTATAAAGAAACGATACCCAGCCTTTTTGTCGAACCCTTCGAAGCTGTCAAATATAGTTTACTTTTGTATGTATATATGCATTTGTTTACATACATATGTGTGCGTTTTTTTTTTTTGTATACGGTGGAATAAAGTCAAAGACTTGGTTGGAATTTTATAAAAAAAATAAAACAATCTTGCTGCAAAAATTGTTAATTTTAAAAACTATATGTAAGTAACCTCTACGTATATGGCCTTTATTATTTTTTTTTATCTAAAAATTATGTGGGTATACACAGGCATAATCTAAATTAACCCACCCACGTTTGTCAAGGTTTAGCTTTATCCATTGCATGGCCAAAAGAAGACTATATAAAGATATCGTGATTCTTGTGAGAGGCCTTAATAAAATATACCTACTTAGATTGAAAAATTGTATATAATATTTGTTTATTAATTCATTGAGATGCTTGCATGTTTTATTTTTGCTTACAATTTCGTCACAGTGAACTGACGAACTATAGTTTAAAAAATAAAACTCAGCTGTTACCAATTTTACTATAAATTAAGAAAAAAAAAAACCAATACATATGCATGTTGGCTATCGCTTTCATTTTTATTATTTATTTTCATTGAATATGTATGTATGTATATTCAAAATGAGAGTTTGCGCAAGTACCTGAATATTTGTTTATTTGATACTGAGACTATAATAAACAATCTTAGCAAGCACCTGCTCCAGTTAAGTACTTTTCTTTCTTAAGCGGAATGGTAGACGCTCCTCGAAGCAATAGATTAAGTGATTCGAATTTTGAAATAGTTTTCAACAAAAGTGGCTTTATATTACACTGGTTTGCACTGAAAATGCTCATTTGATGAGATGTGATTTTTCTTATGTATTTTCTTCCGCTGAATTCAAGCATCAAGGTTAATTTTTTTATGGAACAGTTTTTGAGATAGGGCCATTTTCTAATTTTTTCGACTTTTTTCACTTGATAAATTATATCTCGAGCTAGATATGTCCTATTGGGTCGTTCTTGGTACCAAATGGAAGGTATTGAGATGACGAACAAATATGTATAACTGGATCTTTGATTGGTAAAGCGGTTTAAAATATATTGAAAATTTGGCACATTTTTTTTTTCACTGTAAAAATATGATTTTTTTTGAAAATGTGCCATATTTTCATCAATATATTTTGTTATTTTTATGAATTATGTATTCCGGAATGTGATGAAAAACGATTTTGTTCGAAATTGAAAGCGTCTGTATTTTCGAAGTCTATTATCTATTATTAAAAATTATCTGTTTTATTTATTTTAAAATTTTAATAATTAAAGAATTAGGAGCAATGGTCATTATGTTGATAAGTAAAAAGAGAATTCGAAATCTTAAGATTTGAAAGTTATTGTTATTTCAGTCGATTTCATTATTAGATTTTGAATCAAATGATTGCAGAACAAAACGTGCCAATCAATATAACATAAGATTGCATATCTTGCTGTTTGCAGTACCACCAACTATGATTTTAGCGTATGTATTTATTTTTTCACATTGTTCGGTTCGCCTGTTTTTCATAAATGTTAACAATTAATTATACTATTAAAAAAATTTTACTAACATACAATCGTTTTAGTTTTCGAATACGACTTCGAAATATAGAAAATCACAAGCATAACGATTGTGGTTTACTGAGGGTGTAGGTGATGGCTCTAAAATGAACATTGGTGTCGATTCTGATATCAATTAACCCAATGACGATTTGTCGATTAAACTGGGGAGTTCATTGAGTGATTTTCAGGCTAGGGTCGTGACTAGTACCATATGTGTAGGAGTCAACCATCCCAATTAGAAATTGGGAAAGTACTTGCAACGCTCAAGTGAGTTTTAGATACGCTAAAACACATTGCCTAGTTTCGATATTCTAATATAAAGATGCGACTCACTTTGGTTTGACAGCTCATGTATACATAGAATGGCGATCACAGATGTGATTGTGCTCACAAGCATAAGCAACAACGAACTCATGTTACTTAAATGTGGGATTCAATATCCTTCATTTTGCATTACCTTTGATAAGAACTCAATATTTTAATTGCACCTATAATTAATATATGTATGTATAAGTATTTGCAGTAATTAATTTGCCTACCTAAAGTATGCAAGAGGTTTTGGATTATTTTCTGTGTGGAAGGCAAGCTATAGTACTTACAACGTTTTTACAAAAAATATTCGGCCTTATTTCAGTTGGCGAAGTCGTTGTCGTCTGACGACATTTTTGTAGCAGAATAAAGAAAAATTGTTTCTCTTGCCTTTAATCTATTACAAAAATTTCGTAACACGACGACGACGTCGCCAATTGGAATACGGCCTATTAGCTTTTTTCTCCAATTTATATTAAAGCTGAGGTTAAAAAACAAAATTAGGGGGGTTATTTTGTAAATCATTTAGGTTCGTAGGGGAACGTAGTACTGTTGTGATATCACAATGGGCCTTTGTTGGCCAACATGGTCTAATTTTCGGACCGGTGGTCGATTTTGATGGTCGATGAATACTGTAAAAGACTATTACTTGTAAATTTTATAAATTTATCAGCCAACACTACTATTGTATTAAAAAAAAAAGTCTATAGTCTTTACGGGTTATTGCCATATAGTATATGTATGTATGTACATTGTAAAGATCTTTATGTATGATATATCAATGTATTTAGTCTTCTCGAGGCAGAAACACTGATAAGTAAATATAAATGCCTAAGTTATAACGAAAAAACTGAAAGGAAAAACTATACGTTCGGCTAAAAATTTTTTTTTTTCGAAATCACCTTGCAATAATATTAGAGGCGGTACGGAGAAACTTTTTTTTGAGGTACGGTCTAATGTACATTCTTTAATAAATAATTGAAAAAAAAACAAAGTAAAATTTAAACGACGAATTAAGTTACAACTATTGAGTATATTTATTAAGAAGTTTATATAATTTTTCTTTTTTATACATTTTATTAGTTAATCAGATTTTAATTACTTCTCATGCTTCGATCTTGTTTTTATCGATGAAACTGATGGAATAATTTTATCATTTTTTTTGCTCCGTGGCAATGTTGTACAACTAGTTGACATTTTATCCTGCAAAATATAAAAGGTAAATAAAAAAAGAAACAAAATAATATAATTAATAATTTTTTTTTGCCTTACTATACGAAATATTTTAAGTTCATGCAAAATATATTTAGTTTTTCTCAATGTATGTACATACATACTATGTTAGAAGGAATACTTAGGTAAATATAGGTATTATAAAGAAATTCAATTGTGCTTCTTTTAGTAAAACTTTTTAACGATAACAAGCATATTCTATAGG
Source organism: Metopia argyrocephala (assembly GCA_963576795.1). Lineage (NCBI taxonomy): Eukaryota > Metazoa > Arthropoda > Insecta > Diptera > Sarcophagidae > Metopia > Metopia argyrocephala. Next base: position 183,988,723 of record OY756208.1, on the reverse strand, counting down.
ATATGTAACGGCAGTCGAAATGTATTTAATATGATATGTTTTATCATGTTTGCTTTTTGCAAATATATTAGTTTTCAGGGGCACACTTTGCAAACATTGACTTTGATTTGACAAGAAATATTAAAGCTTATATTAATACCATACCTTACGCTTAGTGATGATATTATATTGTCGTTTCTTTGATGCTATATGTGTTTACACTGGTAATAGATCTTTCTGGTTCATTAGAAAATAAATTTGGTTGCAATAGTTGGGTAGGAGGTTGGGGTGCTCTTCCCTTGTTATGAATGTAGGGACGACGATTATTGCAATTTTGATCTGTTAGACTGATATTTGCGCAAATAGTATCTTCATTATCTTTTAGACTAGTACATAATTTATACAAATTTACATCTGTATCTAATGCTAAAGCATTTCCTTGTCGAAATACATTATTTGTGTTTTGTTCTTCGTTTCTAATACCATAATCTTTTTCACTAACACAATTTTTACTAGATGCATTAGACATTGTTTCATAGAATTCATCTGTTGAAAGTGGAACCTCTTCGTTTTCATTTGTTTCATTAGAATCATAAAAAATAAATGTCATTGTTTCATCATTTAATTCGAAAAGAGATTCTTGTCTATTCAGTGTTAAATTGGATGCTCCTCTATCAATGTCGTTTACAAATTGTTTGTTTTCAGTATCGCTATATTCAACCTGGATAATTGTAAATAACTTATAAATTAACTTATTTCTTGATTGCCAACATTTTCTTAGAGTTCATTTCTTAAGTTAGGTGAATAGCCATGATAAGTTGCTATGCAGTGATGTAATCGGATGCAAAATTTTGCAATTTTCGTTCATTGTCAAAAAGTACAAAAGCACACATAATTGATATAAATTTATGGTATCTTGAAATTTATATGTCGTATACACGAATTTTCAGATTTCAACTAAACTTAGGGCAAATCATAAAGGTCCCAAGTATGTTTTTGATCTACCGACGTTTCATTTGTTTAGAATTTTGTAAAAATTTCCTAATCGTTTCCCCCTGGGTTTCGTTAGCAGGAGTAATATTTCTGAAGTTATAGGTAATAAATAAAGAATCCTGCTTTAGAAAGGATATTACCCCATTTGGGTAACATTCTTGTAGCGATGAGTACATCTACCTACCCTTTAATCTAAATTGTAAAGAGATTTACTCGGACTAATTAATCTTTTCGATTCTTAATTCACGTAGATTCAGTATAAATCCTTGTCGAAGGATTTGCATAAATGAAAATATAGATGAAAATGTGATTAATTATGTTGACAACCTGGGGCCTTATTCTGTAATTCTCTTAAGCTAAAATGCTAAAATTTTGGTATTTTTGAAACAGGCTGGGCGTTAGAATATATGAAATCATAAAGTTTAGAGGTAATAGGCATGAAGTTTTTAAACTACAATAAACGTTCAAGAATTCTATTCGTAGTGAATAAGTCTTACATCAAGTTTATACATTTTTAGCGATAGAGCTTTAGCTTAGGAGAGTTACAGAATAAGGCCTCTGGTTAACGGCTTGGTTTATGATTATGTGCCCATGTCCCTTGTTCGAACTCATGCAAACATTGTTGCTAACAACAGTAAGGATGGCTCAAATTTCGCTCCATCTAGCATGGAGTTTTTGACTACATAAGATCTTTTCAATGAGGCTACTGCTCCGGCGGTACTGCTACATAATGATGATACAAATTTGGAGTAAGATTCTATATTCCCTTTAGGTGAAGATACATACTATTGAGAGGGTCAACTTGACAGAAATGAGGAAGGACACTCCACGGTTATGCGTATTCTTTTACGAATGCATATCCGTTAAATATAGAAGAAGAGACCTTCCTATAGCGGACTTTGTACAATATTGCGTAAATTTGCTGGCTGCTTTCCTTACCTGAGTAGTACATGCTTGCCCAGCACAGGAATCTTACGACGAAGTATGAGCAAAGTTTGACATTCTCCAGGCGCTTTTCTGTATAAAGTTGTGGTATCTTGTAGAATAACTTAAGAGTTCTTGGAGGGAAGATCTTCTGTTAATACCAAACCCTTAACCCCGACTAGGAATCAGCTAGATCTTCCAAACTATATGGACCTTTTTGCAATATCATATATTTTGATTCAGCTAAAGTGAGCGGAATTGGAACATAGGGGAAGCACCATTCGTACAGAAAAAATACATTCTACTGTTATTTTGTAGACTTGTTACTGCTAATAGGATTTTGTACATTTTGTAGAAATACATGGAAGATGTTGAAAATGTAAAAAATGCATTCACATTTGCAAAATCTACCACGAATTCAGCAACAAAAAATATGTACTTATATAAAAGTTTTTAATAAAAATAGGACTTAAAAATGGATTTAGTATACACACATAAGAGAAATAAAACTAATAAATAGGTTCAAGCAACACAGTTATAGTTTATTTTTTACAAATAAATTCTTTTGCGAGTATTACTTTAAGCTTAGGAAAACAGAAAACATTTATTATTTTATTTTCAATCAGGGCATAGTTGTTTTCACAAGGTAACATCGTTTCTAAAACAGTAAAATAAGTCGTTGTTTCTATTAAATGTTGTCAAAAATTTTTGGTTTGATGAAAAATTAACCGTTATTTTCAAATTTCGTGAGTTACTTATGTTTGATTTTTTTTTTATGTTGGTACACATGTCTGTTATATATGTTGGTAATATCAGTAATTTTGTATTGTCAGTTTGTTTTTGACATATAAAAAGGTTAGTCGTGTTTTGGTGTGCTCTTCGTTTTTTTACGATTCGAAAATATTGATTAAAGAAGCTGTATTAACTGTATTATTATGCATGTTGAATTCTTGCCACAAGGTCGTGCGGCCAATAATGAATATCGTCAGAGAAGCACAGAATTGTATAAAAACCAATCATGGATTTTGCACCATGATAACGCACCAGCTCACACATCGGTGCTTGTGCGTGACTGTTTGGCCAAAATCAAAACCGTCATCATGCCTCAACCACCGTATTCACCGGACTTGGCCCACGCTGACTTTTTCCTCTTTCCAAAACTGAAGACACCGCTGAAAGGAAAGCGTTTTGCTTCGATTGAGGAGATAAAAAAAATGAAAAATCGAAACACTAGCTGTTGCCGATAACAAAAAGCGCGTGTCAGAAGTGTTTCAAGGATTGGAAAAAACGCTGGCATTAGTGAATTATATCTGAGGGGGATTACGTTGAAGGGGACAAGATAGTTATTGATGAATAAATAAATACATACATACATAACTGGCCTTTACAACCCTGTGTCAGGGTTACGGCCTAGCTTCTCGCAGCACTCATGTTGTGTGTGTTAATTTTTATCCATGAGTACCGGGACCTACGGTTTAAAGTCGACTCCGAACGACAGACTTGAGAAGCTTGTTCATGGCAATTAATTACTCTCAGAGCATTTGCCAGAAGACTGCTGAGAGGTAGTCGCCGAAAGAAATATTTTTTTTCATATTTTTTTTTAAGATGTCGGAGCTGGGTGTCGAACCCAGGGCTCATGTCTTAGTAAGCCAACACACTAACCACTAGACCACGGCGACTGAATAAATAAATACTTTTGAAAAAAATTGAAAATAACGGTTATTTTTTATCTTACCTCGTAAGTAAAATAAAAACCACATCTTTAAATGTTTTTTCATTAGTAATCACACTCAAATTTACAAAATATGGTGATTGAAATGAAACGATTTAGAAAACTTTCGTAAAGATGTTGAATTTTAGTTCTCTACAATTCTTATGGGGAAATTTCAATATGTTCGCAAATTGATGTTTGATGTAGACAAATGTGGAAAGATTTTAAAACTTTAATATTCTTGGTGTATAACTTCTTAGGAAGTAGGAAGTTTGATAAAGTTAAATTCATGCGGTATAAGGCCTTATGGTGATTAGGCATCCCCAGATATCATCATTACACTTTAAATTTTTTTCATTTATATAAACTGGCACTCCATAAAAAAAACATTACTTATAATTTTTATATAAACAGCTCTTATAGCTCTAGATAAGAGATATCAATTATAATTACCATCCTATATACTATATAAGCTTGATAAAGGCAGACGAAAACGCACTTTAAAAGCTTTCAAATTTCGTGGTTATTGAAGTAGGATTAAGTTGATTTAACAAAAAAGCAACTGACGAAATAGGGACATCGGTGAGAGTGTCTCCTTAAAAAATTATATCTTTGGTATGTCAAACATGTTGTTACACTTAAATTTTATTTAATTATAATAACACGCTGATAGCTAGTTTTACTATACTAAAAGCTTCAACAAATATATCTATTTAAACTTATGTCTGCAAAATATCTTAATTTTAATTGATTGCTTCGTTCTAGTTTATTATAAGAGTATTTTCAATACTTTGCTTACCTCTGAACGCTTGGATTTTATTCGGGATTTTGAAGCATTACTCATGGAAGAAGTGCGACTTAAGCCACCTGTAATAGGTTCAGCACTAGAATATCCGGAACTTATATCATCAGATGAACGGACATTATATCTACAATACAATTAAATTTACATTAGCTTTTCTTTATTGAAATTAATAAAAAGCAATACTTGAAATCGCCCGCTACTTTTGCTACATCTACTTCGGTAAAATACATTCCAGTTGAATGACGAGTACCAGAAGAAGATCGTAATATGGGTGAATTTAAACGCTGACGCAACATTCTTTGCTGTGGTCGCATTGTGACTACATCATCAATCTTTGTAAGAAAAAATTTGTATTGTATTTTTTGATATAAAAAATGTCTTACATACATATTATGTATGTATGTACATATAATAAATAAAAACTATGTATACTTCACTTACCTCATCTTGCGTGCGATGAATATCTGGTTCTGAAAGATCACTCAGACTATAACTACGTCGAATTGTTTGTACCAAATTTCCGCCTCCCTGTTATTAAATGTATAATTCTTTATATATGCAGCATTTATTTTTGAAATAAAAATTAGTCGAGTTATTTTGTAAGAAATGTAACTTGTATATTAACTGATAAAAATTACAAAATTAATGTTAAAAAAAATTAAAATAGAATTAGCTGTTAAACAAATATAAATATTTGTATCATTAAATCTATCATCATCATATTCGATTATAAATGAGAGATCAGCGGGTTTGTAAATTATTCAACTTCTATATCAGGAGTTGTATTACGCAATTTTCGTCTGGGACGTATTCCAGATGTAGGAACTTTTGAATTATTTATCATTTTTGAACGTTTTAATACTTTTTTTTCCTTTATTTTAGATTTTCTTGTTGCTAGATCCCGACTTCGTGCAGCACCTGTGTCTTCAGAATCGTTTAAATCTGCTCCATTAAAACCGTCAACTACAACTTCGTCATCATCAGCTTCAGATAAATCCACATGCATTGAAACTATAGTATTTATAGAACTAGAGCGTGACACCAAACAATTGTTATCAGTAGCGGTTAATTCATTTCGATTATAACTGTGAGAATAAATTGCGTCATCAGATTGTGAAGACGGTAATATTCCAAGTTGTTGATGATTTGCAGCGTTTAAGCCATAATTAAAAGTCTTATGAAAGCGTGCACGTGGAGTGTGTAACATAATGTGTTATCAATTAATTTTGTTTAAAAATGAAAAGAAAGCAATGAAAATTATACTTAATAAAATAAAAAAAAAATCAATAATGTAACATACTACATAATGCAACAATAGAAAAGCATAAATGATTTATGAGTTGTATAAATAAACGTTAATATCTTTTGTTTACAAACTACTTTTTATTTTATTACTTATATAAAAGAGGAAAATAGTAGAGTTACAAAAGGAACAAGTAAAAACTGTCTTTCGTCACCAAATTTTTAAATAATGATAAGAAACAACAATAATTCATATTTATAAACGAGTACATATCTATTATTTTATTTTACGAAAGCAAATACATACATACATAATTGGCCATTACAACCCCGTGTCAGGGTTACGGCCTAGCTTCTCTACGAAAGCAAATACTTTTTATTAATTAATCACTTGAATATGGGAAATCATTTTCGTTCAAGTTATTTGTGATTTTACAAAAACTCAGAACAATCTTTATTTTTCGTAATGGTCAGGGATGTTCTATTTGGATGATGTCTGAGGATTGTGGAGGGAAAAGTTAAAATTTTTGATAAATTATACAGCAGTATACTTTTCGTCGTAGTTTTATTATAAACAAAAATTATTAGACAACATTTAAAACTCTCGGCGTAACTCTTTTAACCTTTAAAATATTAAAATACGTATACGAAGTGAGAATTTGATTTTTTGCTAAGGAGATGGTCGAGAAGAAAATAGAGACACTTGCTTCCGCACAATATCTTGGTGATATAATTAAATCTACAGAGGATTAAAGGCTATTTTGCTTAATTTATTTTCTTCTGAAAATCTATGAGAGGGTTTTTCATCTTTCTGAATAGCAATTTTCTGAATATTGAAAAAGCTTTCATTAATATTATTGTTGAGTCCTTATGTCAGGCTCTTAGAAGATTTAATGATATAACGTGTGAACTGGGTTGTAACCGTGGCACTAAAATGGTTTTTTTTTTAATTTGACCGGTTTTGTTTATCGAAACTGTATAGAGGTTATTACTTAAGTCATCCAATCGTACTGAGCATAAATGTCAACAAATGAGCGCATCTTGAAATATTTTTTGACAGTTAACCCTTTCGAAAATTAAATCGGGCTTAATAAAAACACCTTAAGTGGTAATGGATTCTGCTCATAAATTGTGAACTAGATCGGACTCATGTAGAAGACAATAAGTAATTTCGATAAAAGTCCGGTTTATTTTTTCAATTATACCATTCTGTTGTGTGTGACTACACGTCGTCTCGTCTGATGTATTACTTCATAGCAATATTGTCGTTAAATTTTGAATTTAAATATGCCTTTATAAAATGCAGCTACTCTGTTGCTCAGATTTATCGTAAACAGTAAGACAATATCAAATGAATCGTTCTTGCAGTAATTTTTCCAACAGCACAACAAAAACATTAAAAATTGTCGGAAAGTATTAAATTAAACCCTCTTACCATATTCATTCTGCAAATTATTTGTAAATATGCATTTGCTGTTCCATAAACATAATTTCTTGTATTATTTATTTCTAATATTTGAGTTATTTCACTCAAATTAAATAGAATAACTAGAAAACGCTATTAAGTTTTAGGTATTAAATATAAAATATATACCCATATAAACAAACATGCAGCCTTATCGTGTTTGATGTAGTCGTTGCCGTATTTCGACATTTTTGCCCTAGAATAAAGAAATCAAGCAAAACTTAATCTTTTACAAAAATGTCGAAATACGACAATATACGCCAAACACGATAGGGGTGATGATTTTGTACTTTTCCTTTTGTAACTATGAACAAATTCCTTTACTTTACATAGCACAGACGCAACAGATTCACAACCATCAGCTTTACAATGTAAGTGTACATACATATATGCACTTGAATTACTGTCTTTGTTGTCTATCTCAATACAATTTTTTTTCTTTTTAAATTAGTGGTTGTTTCAGTTTATTTCTTTATTTTATTATTTCTGCGTTAAATGGATTACATTAACAATTTTTACAATTTTGAAATGTGGACATATGTATGTTAAGACTTTTTGAATTTAACGGACGAATTTTGCACTCATAATTTTTGTAATTTTGCTTGGTTTCAAAAGCATTATTATTACATAACCCTGCCATCACCAGCGACATTTACATATATAGACAAAAGGCATTTTACACATTTATGTACATATATTGATTGGTATATAGTTGCATATTCGGTCATATATATTTTCAAATATTTGACGTGAGGACTGTAATGACTATATTATGCAAACTTTATTTATATTTTATAATTAAAAAACTAATTAATTGAAGATTAATAATTGATAATATGAAAATGTTGCGATAAAACGAAATATTTAAGTGGTTTTTTAAATAATGGTTACGTTTTTTCCGTCAAATATTTTCCTAATATGACCATAGCTTTATAAATAAATTATCTGTATTTAACACACTGAAGACGGGTAACGTGAATTCCCGTCTTTTTATTTTTAGCTGTTAGGGACTGATAAGGCAAAGTTTACGCCATTTAGAATTTTATATAATATTTGTCGAATTCACAAAACCCTTGTATTCATTGTATTCGTTGTTAGATTGTATGGCACTACAATCGTTGTGCGATTGTTGTTGGTAATTTGTATATAAACATTCGATACAACTCATACATTTTTTTTCATATGTTTTAAAAAAGTTGTATTGATTTTTCTGTATTATTGTGAATGAAAAATATTGATAAAAATATAAACACAAAAAAATTGTTTTTATTGTCAATAGCAGATTAAATAAAATAAAATAAAATAAATAAATATAAAAATAGAAGAAAAATGTATTTTGCTTGTAAAAATCAACTTTTTAATACAGCTTTTCTTTTTCTCATTTGGTTTTTGACGTTTAATACACAAAATACGTTCATATACATACAATAGATGTTCACAAGCCAACATTGTCTGCAATACATGAAACAACGATACAAAACTTTGTGAATTCGGTAATTGTATTTTAAATTATAATTGCAAGTAATGAGACCATGAAGACATGAAAATATTAAAGAATTTTTGTTATCAACAATCATCTGATATTGTAGAGAATATACGGCAAATCAGACTATACAATTATCACTACATACCGTCTACAATGTGTTAAGCTTTGTAAAAATTTTAAAAATTCAAATTTTTTAATTTGTATAACCAAAAAACTAAAGTTGAAATACCATAAAAATGATACAATTTTGCTTATTGGTATTGTCGAATATAACGTGACCCTGCTTATGACATTCTCTAAAGGTCTCCAAAACCTGAAGTTAAGGGTTAAACAGCCTATCTGCAATACGTGCAAGCTTTCATATTTTTTTTATTTACATATTAAGTCAAGTATTTTACATATATAATTTAAGGTTCAAAGATGAAGTAACTTTTCTCTTTGTTTTATCAGAAACGCCTAAACTTGATCAAAACTAAATGCTATTAAATAAAATTTAGATTTTTTCACGTCAATGAAAGAACTGTACAACCGCCGAATTGAAAGTTAGAGTTCTCTGTGTTCTGCACATATTCAAAACAATCATCAAATATTTAACTGACACTTATATTAACTTTCAAAGAGTTTTTTGAAGTCTTATCACAACACATTCTAATCGTATTATCATTTTTCGCCATAATTTCGTAAGTTCATTATTTCATTGTAATTTTTCAGTAAAACATTATTAACCATAGAGTTACGTTGAAGAATATTAGTTGTTGATATAATTTTACAAATATTATGTTAAGATTAAGAAATCGACAAACATATTACAAATTAAGTAATCCTCTGAACTTGTAAAACCAAATTTTAGAAATTTTAAGATAATCAGGAGCTCCACGTTTAGAATTGATAAAATTAACAGAAGATATCGAAGTAGTTTATGTTTTTTTATGTAAGCTGTACAATTGTTATAAGCTAACTTATTTATAAAATTTTCTAAAATCAAATGACGTAACTTGTAAAATTTTGGTTCATCTAATAACATTTTTACCGGCTGATTTTAGCATTATAAATATATTTATTCAGTAGCTATTTGGTTAAATAAATTTTATTTTAGTATTACAGCGACAAACATGTTTGTAAGCTATATTCAAGAACACAGAGACGTACTCGTATTTAAATTCATTGACACATTGTTTGAAGTATATATGCATGTACATATATGCCCGAATGAGAATTATTCATAAAAATATTACGTGAAAAAACAAGCTAAAAAACCTGTTTTGTACCCGTAACCCAGAGTTTTGAAATTGCTTGACAAATTTCAAAAACAGACTCCTATTAAACTCGACAATACCTAAAAAAAAAATATACAATTTTCTTGGTATATTTTTGTTTCACAGTGTTATTGAGAATATATTGTATATTATTGTTTGCAAACTATGTTTTTAGTATATATTCTTTATTTGTTCAAATGACATAAAAGGTGACCCATATTCATGCAAATGCTTTTACATTTTTAGCTACAAAAATTTAATTTCCTAAAGAAGTTATACATATACATATAAATAAGCATACATATGTATATGTATATAAGCATTGCAGTTTATTTTACCCTTCACCAATTAAGTTTGTTCAACATATACCTTTATAGCGGTTTGCATAATAACATTCGTAGCATAGTTGACACCTTTTGATCCTAATTGTAGAACAGCGGAATATCCACGCTCTTTGGCTTGATTAAGATACTCATCAATTTCCTAAAATAGTTCTTAAGCTTTTAGCATATAATTAATATTCATAAGTAAAATTTACGTACATGTTCACGACGGGTTAACATTGGATGAACAAATTTTCTGTACAATGTTGAACTTCCTTTGGTAGCTGGCGAAAGTAACCACAGTACGATGACCACTTTAACTTCATAATAAAATGGAAACCACGATAGGAAAATATCTGTAAAAGTTTCAGTACATGTAAAGAATGCGTACACTATCCAATACATCATCCATTTGACCTTTTAATTATAACAGAGAGAAATTAATTAAATTTTGAATTAAGTATAAACTTTATCACTTACATATTCCTTTACATTTTTTGTGCGTACTGCCTTATAAGAGGCATATGCTGGATAAAGAGTCCCAAATGATAATCTGAAAGTGGGAAAAATAACATTCTCAACAAAACGACGAGGACAAATACAAATGGCTATTATGAAATATATACACGTTGTTGTAAGTGATAATTTTGGCAAGGGTAAACTTTGTAATATTTCCAAAAAACGGCCAATAGTATTTAAGTTTCGAACAACTCGTTCAGTATAAAATGTCTGATCTTGGTTATCACACAAATTAATTTCATCAATATAATCCTCTTGAATACTGCAGTTAGATGCATTGCAATTTAGTGAACGTGAGATATTTGAGCATTCTTTGCAATCTTCTCCATTTAGTCTTTTAATTAGACTATTTTTATTTCTTTCTTTACAGATATAATAACTCTGTTTAGAATTTTTATAGAGTTTAACAAAACTTTCTGGGAATTCTTTACGATACATTGCCAATTTTTTAGGCTAAGTGTTTTTAGATATAATTTTATATCACAAAAATACGATGTTAAGACTTTAGCGGCTGAGATATAACAATTGTATCAAAAATAAAAATGTTCCCAATTACGCAGAGGTATGCTCCAAGTCTTAAAATAGCAATCAAATTTTACACATTTTACGCAAAGTAAAAGTATTTGCGCTATATATGAGAGATTATAAACATACTCTACAATAATTTTCCTATACATAAAATGCAATTCTTAAAAAAATATACATATGTATATGTATGTAAGGTGTGCGTCACTATAAAGTGTAACACCCATTTTTCTTAATAACTTTTTTCACCTTTAATCAAAATTATTTTTCTTAATCACAATATCTTTGAAAAATGTGTCAGATTTTAAAATGTATCAGTTTGTCAAATTTGACTTGTTAGTTAGTTCACAATGGATAATCAAAGACAAGTGCATACAAAAATTATTCAAATAATTCAAAAAAACCATATTGGAGTTATACAAAAGTTGCTAGGGAAGTCCACGTGACCAGGCAATGTGTTTCCAGAGTGGTCAAAAAGTTCAACAAAGACCTAAAAATTGAAAGAAAGCCTGGAACAGGTAAAGCAAAACTGGTAACGAACGACGCGAAAGCCAAAAAGGTTGAGAAGCTTTTGCTGGCTCTTCCAAACATTTCTGGTCGCGAAGTTGCCCGGCGCGTGCAATGTTCGGAAAGTATTGTGCGCCGAGTTAAAGCTAAAGCTGGCCTTAAAACATTTAAAGTCCAAAAAGTTCCGGATAGAAATGCTAAGAAGAATATTGAAGCAAAAAAAAGAGCAAAACTCCTCAAAAAAGAATTTTTTCAAAAGTTCGAATGTTGTGTAATGGATGATGAAACTTACGTTTTTGCAGACTTTGCGCAGCTTCCTGGCCAAGAGTTTTAGGTAGCGGATAGTAGAGGCAATGTTTCTGAAGAGTTCCGAACTAAAAAACTATCAAAATTTCCCAAAAAGTTACTAGTTTGGCAGGCTATTTGTAGCTGCGGCAACAGAAGTGCATCGTTTGTTACATTGGGATCAATAAACTCAGATATTTATATCAAAGAGTGTCTTCAAAAGAGGTTGCTCCCATTTCTAAGACAGCACAACATATCAACATTCTTCTGGCCAGATTTGGCAACATGTCACTACAGTAAAAGCGCAATAGACTGGTATAATAAAAATAATGTTATTTTTGTTCCAAAAGAGGCTAACCCACCAAACTGCCCAGAGCTGCGGCCTATTGAAAGATATTGGGCTCTGGTCAAAAGAGAACTAAAGAAGAGTACATCTGTTCCCAAAACCATTACTAGTTTTCGATATAAATGGACAGCTGGTACCAAAAAAAATCACGGAAAACACTATAACATTGCTTATGGATGGCATAATGAATAAAATAAAAAATTTTATAAAATTAAATTAATTTTTAAATAAAATAATACAGAATATAAATCTGTAATAAAAATGCAAAATAAAACTGTTTTATTTTTAACTCTAGCTTACTCCAGTCAGTTTTTATTTGACTTTTGATGTGTTACAGTTTATAGTGACGCACACCTTACATGTTTATGTATATATCAGAGAGCAGAATAAATAAATTCTTATTTAATTATACATTTATTGCAGTGGTTTTGATTTTATGCGACAACAATAACTCTATTGTGTGCATAAAGATAAAAATTCGTATTCGTATATTTGACTGACTTATTTGTAGTTAACGGTACAATTCTAAGTACTTACAGTTGAAATTTTAGTTTTCAGTTAATTTAAGCCCCGATTATGGTTCACAACAGTTGTAAGTTTGATGTTGTATTTTTAAAATTGTGATTATGGTTTACAACACCTATGTGTTGTACCTTATACTTTGTGTATCGTTTACAACATTTATTTTTATATGTTGTAGTCAATACAACACAACATTTAGATATTGTGAACAATAATAAGGGCCTTAGTGACCTTATAAATTTCATTATGAAAAATTTAAGACTTCCAAGGTTCTCTATCCATCTGTACGACTGTCATATCTGAACTAATTTAGGGATCATATCTGAACTAATTATATGGGTCTATTTTAAAAAGTTTCATAATGAGACCGTATATGCATAATACAAATATTAAGAAAAGCCCCGATTATGGTTCACAACAGTTGTAAGTTTGATGTTGTATTTTTAAAATTGTGATTATGGTTTACAACACCTATGTGTTGTACCTTATACTTTGTGTATCGTTTACAACATTTATTTTTATATGTTGTAGTCAATACAACACAACATTTAGATATTGTGAACAATAATAAGGGCCAAATATGACCAACAAATTTAATGTATATATTTCATATATTTAGCACAATAATATTCTTTATTAATGCTTACAGATAATAGGTATATACTTACATTATAAGTCGAGAGAATAAAGCACTAATCATTATGATGATTCACTTCTTTGTAGTTAGTCCCATAAAAAAAGAATTTTTATATCATATTAGTCAATATTTGCGGTTAACTGATCTGAAATAAATTTATTTACAAGTTTGTATTTTTATATATATTATACATACATATGTACATACATATATAAATTTGTATAAGAATGGTATTATTAATGTTAATGACTTAATTAATAAAAATGTATTCGAAATATTAATTTTTTCAACAAGCGTTTTGCCATTAATTCCAATAAAATTTATTCGTGAAATTGATTGCACCTCAAGGCTAAATTGCCATTTCGCTGCATCTAATAAGTTCGTCAGGAGGCTATTTGCATAAATTTCGAATAAAAATCCATCACAAATATTAAAGCATAAATTAATTTAATTTTTTATAATATTTTTTGTTTTTCTTTTCTGTATACTCCTTTGAAACTTACAGCCTGTCCCCACGATGTCGAACGTAAAACTATGCGAACGAAAACAAGTCACTCATTATTGTTCGAAAGAGCATCAGACTATGTTGAACAGCCTGTCCCAATATATCGAACGTTTTCGTTTGTTCGCATTCTCTATCTGTTCTGCGTATATTTCAGGGTTATAATTTACTCATTTCAGCGTTTTTTTTTTATAATTATCTTGTTATACTGTTAATTCACCAACATTGAAATTTGAACATTTTGGAATATCTTATGTTTTAAGCATAAAGTAAAAAGAAAAAACTACATTTCAACATAATGAGACATAGTGGGACAGGCTGAAAATGTATCTTTTTTTTGGCTTTTATGTTTGAGAAGTAAGAAGATATTCAAGTAATTTAAAATTTCAAAACAAAAATAGCTTTAGTGTCATAAAAAATCAAATAGATTTTTTGTATTTCTAAAATTAATAGTTTTAATTTTAAGCCCATTATTTTAACTTGCCGATAGTTAAAGGTAGGATTTTATCAGTCAGATAAATTGCTCTTTGTTATTACAAAAAAACTTTAACTTAAAATGACCGATAAAATTATTATGAAGATTGCCTTACCATTAGATTAGTTTTTTTTTTGTAATAACAAAGAGCAATTTCTCTGTCTGATAAAATGCTACCTTTAACTATCGGCAACTTGTACTAATGGACCTTAATAAAATAATAGAAGTATTTTTTAATCTGCTAAATGCTTCTTATATAATAAATTTGAAACTTTCATGCATTTTTACAAGTTTAGGAGGATTTAGCAGATTATACGAACCACCCTAATAAGTTCAAATTCATTTGTTTCATATTCATTCTATTTTTATTACTCCAAATGCATACATACATATGTATGAAAATATACAGTAGTGAGCGCCAAAAAAAATGTACACCGTCATTCGCCCATAATGACTTAAAAAATACTACTTTATTTTGTTTATATTAGTTTTGTACTCGTATCACATAAGTTAACTATTTTCATTTTTTATTCTCTTTAATTGATACATTTAATAATAATATGAAATGTATACTTTTAGGGATAAGCATGTGGTAGAACAAAGAAATAGAATTTAAATTTTTTGAAAAACAGAAACGTAAATCTTTGTAAATGCTTTTGTTTGGTTTTTATATACTAAATGTGATATGATTCGCATTTAGTCTATAACTATTTTAACATACGTATTTATTGTTTTGAATACCACCTTTAGGAAAAAGTCTCCTGACGAGTCATAGAGACATGCTTATCACTAAAAGCATACATTTCATATTATTACTTTTCTTATATTTGTACTCTTGTTGAAATATTTTTATATTACGTTTGTTAAAAACTTCAAGCAAATTATACGCTTTAAAGGACCACAGTCAGACATTTCATATTTACTATTAAGTACGGATTCAACTTGTTTATACTTTTGAGATTACTTCCTATTGATAATAAATCTTCAATACTCAAGAGCAAAAAAAATTTGGAATCGTTACCTGTACATTTAAATTCGACCTTTCAAACTTATAGGCATCCTGATGTCTGTAATTAAAAATATTTACAAATTTGTACTAAGTATTTAAGCTTATCAATAATAATTCCAAGATGTATAGTCTTATCAACAATCTCAATCAGATTGTAAAAATAATGAAAAATATAAAGTTTTTTTTTTAAATATAATTATTATATGTATATCGGTCTTGGTATCCTAAAACTGGTTTCTTTAGAAGAATTAACATCCGTTGAGGAATATGTATAAATCTTAGCGGAACTGATCTAGTTTTCAACCCCCGCTACTATGGTCTCATCAGAGTTCTTTGTGTTTTACATATTCATTTTTACATACAGACAACAACAAAAAAAAATAGTCAAACTCTTCAACATTTAATTGAGGAATGCAGTCTACAACACGTTATAATAAATATATTACTAAAATAAAATAATAGCACAATAATAAAAAAAATAAAAGTAGTTTCCATATTTTAAAAATACAAACCATTATTATTACTAGTATCAATTATAAGGAAAAATAGGATTTTTTAATAAAATTTAAAATCTTATTGTATGTATAATAGAAAACAAGAACTATAGTTTTGTTGTTGGTGCAGATTTTCTTTTGACGCTCACTGTATACATGTATATATATGTATAAATACATACATAAAGATTGGTTAAATAAAAAAAATTGATTTCTTGCATGGATGTTTTTTCCTTTTATTATTAAGCATTTGTTCCTTTTTCTGTTCGAAATAAATAGGTACATATCTTTGTTTTAATGAAAAAATTTTAAAATACTGCTCATATAATAATTAATTTCAACAAAGGAAAAATGTTTAAGGATTTTTAATGTAGTACAATTAAAATTGTATATACATACATGTGCAAAATGTACATTCATACATAAAACGTATTCATATAGTTTTAAAATCCCAATTTTTAAAATCACACAAAGACAAAATTTATTTCACATGAGTATTTAACAAAACTACCTTGCAAAAAATTAATAAATAACTAATGAATATACAAAATATAGCACAATTTTTCAGAATAATTTTTACCTGAATAAAAAAATACCAGCACCAATTGAACAAAGGAATTGAACTGAGGTTTTAAATAAATACAGATTCAGAAATCAAATTGTCAGAAAAGAAATTTTTATTGGCATAATTGTTTTCTATTCTTCACAGATGACACTTACAATCACAATATTAAATTAAAGTAATTTAAATTCTTCCAAGTATCTCAAGCAACCAGCACTCAGTAAAAATAAAAAGAAAACTAAACAAAACAAGAAAAAATCAAAATAACCATAAAAAATAATGCACTGTTGGTTTTTAGAGTACTTAATCTATATGCCTTGCCAACCATTGTTTAATACAGGTATGGTGAAATTAAATTGTCCTGGTTTATATACACAATAATAATGCTTCTACACAACTTTCTTGAAATGTTTTAACAAAACTATAAAAAATTGTATTTTTTAGACTTAAAAAAAATTATCTGTATCAAACAACATGAAAAAGGCAGAAAAAAGTCTTGGTACCCTCTTACATTATTTACAATAAATAATTTATATTTACAAGGGTTATAAAGTACATTCACATTTTTTAATATAGCAATAAGTATTGTTTTATATTGGAAAACTAGGTTTAAAAAAATCTAAAAATTATCTATGGAGTAAAGAAAATTATAATAATGAATCATAAATTGAAGATATCTTACTTTGAAATTTCTAAAACAATGAACAGAAATAAATCAACTATTCAAAAAATAATAAATTGTTTCAAAACCGAAAATAGACGTTAAAACAAAGTTAACAACCAGAGGTAAAAGAAAAATGAAATAATAATCCGTTTACAAGTGCTTCGAAGATTGCTAAAGAATTAAAGAAGCATTAGACAAAACTATTTCCACAGACACCGTACTTAGATTCATAGAGAAAGCCGGATACAAGGCCCGCACAGCCAGTAAAAAGCTCTATATTAGCGAAGTAAAGGAGAAGAGTTGCAAAAGTTGAAGTATTTCTATATTTCTTTACGTACTGTTCAAAAATCATATATATTTTTTAAGTGTCTGTGGTTTGTTCCAAAAGAATTCTCATCATTAAAAGAGAGAACATGAGTTTGTAAAAATCATGACAATAGAATAAATTGTATAAGAGTAAACTGGAAATACATATTTCGGCAACAAGAGTTTTGCATTAAAATAAATGTATTTTCATTTAATATTTCCCTTTTCTCATTTACGAATCATAAAACTTTATAGAATAAAAAGTAAAAGTTTAAAACTTATGTTTAACCTTTAACTACTGAGGTGGTGATAAATTTTACCCCCTCCTTAGATTTTTTAATTTATTTTCTTCGGTTGAGCGCTGTTGAGTCCCTGTTTTGTTATACTAAATCTTGGATTTTTTATTTTTATAATCATATTTATATAAAAATGTATTTTCTTGTTCTTTTAAAAATAAATTTTTAAAAGAAAAAATTTTTTTGGCTAATTTTTTTGGTAAAACAAAATGTAGTAAGATTTACCCCACGTCAATAACTATGAAAAAATATTTCACCTCCGTAGTTAAAGGTTAAAAATATATGTATATGACTCGTGGAGACGTAGTGTAATGCCCAAGAGTGCCAACCCTGTCTTTTATTATATCTATTATTTTCCAACACTACAAAAAGTAAAGCGGTCATTTGCATTTAAAGTTTATATCAGTTTTTGTCACACATATTTTGTTCCTTGTTATAAATTAATAATTGTTAATAATTAGTATTATTAGAGAATGCTTAAAACAACAAAAAAGAAAATTGGTCCAAAGTCAAAGACTCCACGTCGAAATACTAGAAATCGTGGTACTTTAGGTGAAACGAGTGGTGAATCAGAAAATGAAACATCAAACAGTATTCCTACGACACATGAAACGCGATTTCTAACACCTGAGAGAGAAGATGATGCCACTGATTATGGTTTAGAATTTTCAACAAGTCGCCTACGAATCACGCCACAACGGTCAACAATGAGAAATGCGAGCACCTCTGCTACAGGTGTACGTAATAGTTTAGGCGACGAACCGCCACAAACACATCAAAAACAAGTGTCAAAATCGAATCCAAGAAGAGCAATAGCATCTACTTCAAAACAGGCGCAAAAGACACTCTCCAGCAGTCGAAGAAAGCAGCGAAATCCAGTGCAACTTGAAAAACGATTTTGGAAAGAAGTACAAAAATTACAAAATCGGGCATATCTTATACCTTTGCTTCCATTTTCTAGGCTAGTAAGAGAGTTAATCCATAAAAACACAACGGAAGTTTCGAAAATAACGCCAACAGCCCTAGAAGCTTTACAAACAGCATCAGAAATGTACTTAACACAGAGACTGCAGGATGCGTATATGTTGACACTGCATCGTAATCGGTTAACTTTAGCTGTTAAGGATTTGCAATTGATGAATTTTTTTAAACCAAATATTTTTTAAAGTTTAATTTTATGACATTAATTTTATTAAAAGAATTCAATGAAGATGAAAAAAATTCTATGATTTTTTAATTTTTTTTTTACTATTTCTATACTGCGGTCTGTACTAAATTACCTTTTTACCTTAAATGATATTAATAATTTTAATGAAAAGAAGGCACATGAATCAGTCTTAAGCTTATTTTTAATGTGCAATTGTTTAGTAAGAAATACCTAATTTTAAAAATAGAATTCAGATAAAATGGAAAAAAATGTACATTCCTGGGTATACAGAGCCTTTCACGTGTTATTTAAAAAGTACAAATTACCAGCTTGAAAGTTTCGGGTTGAGTGAAGATTCATGGAAACGAAAGATTCTTGAAGGAAATAGGTATATTTTCTCTGAAAATTTAAAAATTTTCATGCATATTTATATTAGCGTGCATATTATTAATGTTGCGAAAATAATACCGAGCGAGCCTTTTTTTTGTTAATATTAACAAGCAAAAAATGCTCTCTATACGTTTTTTGCAAGCAATATAATTTGAGTGTTTAAATATGTAAAATGAATTTAAATGGAGATTTCAATTATGGTCAGCGTTACCGTTTGCAAATTTTACAAAGTGCCACAAAAACGATTTGTTTTTTTAAGAGTCGTCTATAATGAATTCAAAACTAATTCGTAAGTTTAGTATTTATTTGATTTAGAAGAGGTGTTCGTTTAACGTTCTAAATGCCTTACAAACTTGTAAAAACGTGTGTAAGTTTAAGAGGCATTTAGCAGACTAAACGATAAGAAAAACTAGAACTACATTTATATTTTTCCCATACAAAACTTTTTAACCTATGTGTGTTTCTTCCTTCAAAATAATATACATATGTATATTAGGGTATTCTTTTATCCTGCTACATACCTCCTGTTTTTTATCTTTTAAATAATTACTATCTGTATAGATATAAAATACAAATAAGTTATAAAGGTCTTATTTAACAAAGCTATTTTATTTTTTATGAATACGGCAGTCAAACTTTGCTTAGAATGAATTTGCATACACATATTTTAATTTTTAAATTCATATCCACATACATACAATAAGAAACCTTAAAATATGTAAAAATTGTCCATAACCGAATTAATTCTTAAATTTAAATTATTTTAAATTTGTTCTTGTTCGGCTTCATCATATACCGGCCATTGTTACCGCCTTGCTGTTGACACTGGTCATTTCAGTTAACAGCTTAGACTTAGGATTAGTACAAATCCACGCACGTTATACCGACGTTTTCCGTAAAATATTTAATTTTTTAATTTAAAAATGTAGTTTAAAGTTGGAGTAAAATTATTTAAGCAAAGTAATTGCTTTAATTTTAATCACAAGTGTTATTTGAATTTGTTAAAAAGCATGAAAAGTGATAGTAAATAGATAGAGGAAGGCATATTCCAATAGACTACTATAATGCAATGTAGGGTAGTCAGAAAATACAGTCATCTGTGTCGTATAAAGTCAAGTTTGTATTCAATTGATGGTTTCATCAATTGGTAAACTTTCAAATAGATTACAAGCCTTGTAATACAAGGTGAGACTTAAAATTAAGAAAAAATTTCTTAAAGAAATACAGAAAGTGAACGTTAATTTTAGTAGACCTAAATTTATCAAATGAAAAATATCTAATGTTAAAGAATTTAACTTTAAGTTATTAAAAGAGTAATTCATAAAAGGGGAATTTGGACAAATAATTTGTTTTCATTGCAAAGTAATTTAAGTGCAAAATATTTAATTTAAAGTTATCTTAGTTTCCGACAGAGATACATACATATATTTGAGATAATCCTTTTTTTTATTTGTTTGTACTTTTTTCAATCTGCTTTTGCAGCATTAAAATATATAATTAAAAGATTTTTTGACATACATTCATACATATTGCAAAACTTTTAAGTTATTTTGTGTTTTAGTAAATTTAAATTTTTTATTTTTGCCAAAGACGATTCGATATCGAGCGAAATTTCATACAATTTTAATAGAATTTACATAAAAATTTCTTTCGATATCGAATGCCGTAATTTGCCCCCTGTATATCAGAGTTGTAAACGAATCATTCATTTTTGAATTAATTCGTGAATCATTCATGCAATGAATTGGAAAAATTTTGAATTAATTCTTTTCTCCAAAAAACGAATTGAATTAAATTTGAATCAATTCATTTGAATAAGCGAACATGAATTGCAATTCATTTTCAATTCAAATGAATTTGTAAAAAGAATTGCAATTCATTTCCAATTCATTTAAATTGAATTGATTTTGAATTAATATAAATGAGTTAGAACAAATGAATTGCAATTCATTCCCAATTCATATGAATTGATTTTGAATTAATTCAAATGAGTTAAAATATGAATTGCAATTCATTTTACCAATTCATTTGAATTAACTCGAAAAATGAATTTGTTATACATTTCCAATTGCAATAATGCAAAAGCATCACCCTTTTTCCAAGTACTTCTATTTTGTACTTTATATATGTCTATTACTTTTAATCCAAGTATTTATTACTTATTTATAATAATTCTCTTTGTTACATTTATTTCATAAGTAGTACTTGAAGGACCAAACTCCAAACACCAAGTTTACTTCAATTTAATGCAATTCATTTTTGATTTGATAAATTTGAATTACAAGTTACTTTTCTAATTCATTTGAATTAATTCCAAATCATTTTAATTCAAATGAATTAGAAATGAATTGCGATTCTTTTTACCAATTCTTTTGAATTAAAAAATGAATTGCAATTCATTTTGCCTAATTCAAATGAATTGCAATTCATTTTGCCCAATTCATTTGAATTGGAATAGAATTGCAATTCATGTTCTCTAAATTCAAATGAATTGATTCAAATTTAATTCAATTCTTTTTTTTGTTGAAAAGAATTAATTCAAAATTTAGCTAATTCAAATGAATTGAAATCAAAAAAGAATGATTCATTTACAACTCTGCTGTATATATATATATGTATGTCCAATCTCCCAAATCATCCAGTAAATTTGAACTATTGAAATATTAATTTTTACTAAGTTATAAAAAATATGTTAAAGCAGAAGCACTACTATGTGGACAATTAATTAAATACACAAGTTACAAACTTGTATAAATTTTCATATACATACATACACACATACGTACATATTCATTAAACTTACATATATCTTACATTACATTGTAACTAATTAGTTTTATACATATAGTAATTATAAAATATCAAATAAAAAATAATTTTTCTTTTTTACGTTACAAATTAATTTTGCGCTACAAAAATTAATTCATTTCTATAGATACACACATTACATGCAATTTACTTATATTTAAAAAATGAAAAGGAAGTATAATTTATTAATGACAGAACGTTTTTAATATATTATTAAAAGTCACGTCTTGTTTTTATATCATAATAGATGCCAGAAATATATCTGTACATACATCTGTATGTATATCATCAAAAAAGCAAAATACGTGTGATACTTCACTATGTCACGTTTAACTTTTTCTGGAGTATTATTTATGTACATAAGCGAATATTAATCCGATTACGTACCTTAAATATAAGTTTCTGTGGCTCAGAAATAATATTTTTTTAAAATTTTAAATCACGATTTGAAGTAAGTCGTTTACTATTGTGTGATACCACGATTTGACTTCGTTTAGGCACAGTTAATTATTGATACAATTTCATATAAATTAGATTTTTTTATAATGAAAAAAAAAAAATTTACGAATTTTTTCTAACAAAACTGGTTATTTAAGGCCAATATTTATTGATTGAAGAGATTTTGTTGTTCACTATTATCCCTTAATGTTTTATAAATTTCTACAATTAGTTAACAAACATAAAATATGTACGTACTCGTATGTAGTCATCAATAAAGTAGATTCATCTTGATCTTGTAACATCTTTGAGGCCGAAAAAACGTCAGAAAACAGTGATTAATTTTTTGATTGTTTTTATTTTTTTTCAATTATTAAGATAATAATATGAAAAATACCAAACTTTCCAGGATCAAAACTTAAAATACCAGGTATTCATAAATATTGTTATAATCAACTAATTTTCCCTGTTACAAAAAATAGATTCCCCAAATTTGATGGCATAAAAAATTTCTTTTTTAGTCATTAAATCAAATTATTCCCATAAATTATTTTTGTTTGAGACCAATACTCAGGGGTAAACCCTTACTAAATGCTGTGCATTGTATTGGAATCTTTGGAAAGGACAGTACATATATATTTTTTCTTATATTATTATTAAGCGCCTTAGGAATGATACAAATTGTTGTGAATTGATCACCCTTGAATGATCAACAGCAATGACCTCATCGTTGCATGTTAATTTTGTGGTTAGTGCCTTCGCTAAGTAGGTTTAGCTGTTATCTGCTACTTCCCAATAGATGGCGCTTTTTTCCTGATCATTTGTTTTTTGTTGACATTGATTAAGGTGGAATAGAGTGGAATGTCGGAGAATGGTTTCTTTGTAGATGGTCTCCTGAGAGGGAAGGGGCGGGGGGGAGGAAACCTCTTATTTTTAAATTATAATTTTGAATAAATCGCAAACTAACTTTCTCATTTTTCACCTTTGCTGGGATTTGAACCTGGGCGTTTGAGTTTTTATGCGAGCACTCTAACCACAATTGTTTATTTACCTCAGTACTTAGTGGAATTTCCCTTATTTTAGGTAGGATCAAAGCAGCGTTGGTATATCATATAACGGAAAAACTAAAAAATCTAACCCTACATACATATATATGTGAAATACAAATGAAATTTATTACTTTGCCTACTCTTAGGAAAAAGGAAACTTCTAAAAAACGGCACCATGAATAATGACCCCAAAGAAAAATGGCCCCAACGCATAAAATGAAAAATGGCCCAATTTTTGGGGCAATCTTTCAAAATGAAAAATCGCCCCAATAATCATTATGAAATTTGGCCCCAAACTAAAGTGAAAAATTACCCCAAAAATAAACAAAGTTTGAAAAAAGAAAATAACTTAAAATAAAGTAATTTTTTAAAAATGAAAAATAGCCCCAATTAACACAAAAGGCCTTAAATTTTTTTTAATAAAGTTTTTATTCCATGAAAAAAATAGAAATATTTAATTAAACCCTTTTAGGCCAATTATTACAACTTGCCGTTTGTTAAAGGTAGGATTTTATCAGACAGATATCTTGCTTTTTGTTGTTGCAAGTAAACTTTAACCTAAAGTGATCAATAAAGTTATTGGGAAGATTGCCTTACCTTTTGGTTAAAGTTTACTTGTAACAACAAGAAGCAAATTATCTCTCTGATAAAATTCTACCTTTAACTAACGGCAAGTTGTAATAATGGGCCTTATACGTACATTAATTATATTTTCTTAACGAATGAATACAAAAACAAAATTTTAATTTTATTTACAAAAAACCACTAACAGAACAACGAATTCCGTAAGGTTTCTTGTACGTTTTTATATTTTACTCATTTTATGAAAAATGACCCCAAAATAATTTTAAAATATTTTGCAATATTATTAAAATTTGGGGCCATTTTTCATAATCCAAAATAGCCCCAAAGCAAGAAATGAAAAATGACCCCAAAAAAATAGAAAAATTACCCCAAAATTTCGTGTTGTTGTGCTCCATTAAAATTTTTGGGGTCATTTTTCTTTGGGGCCATTTTTCAGGGTGCCCTAAAAAACAGTTTATATTTTGACGAAAAAATAAAAACTTTTAAAATATATGACTGCCATTTTTGATGGAAAAATAAAAATCCGAAAGTTTTTTATTGTCTTTTTTATCACTATAAAATAAAATAATTAAAAAATAACGTTTCTAACTGTACTTTTTTGAAAAAACTTTCAAAATTACAGTTAAAAATGATTTCCCGCTTGACCAAAACTGTGATAAACATATAAATGTTTTGCGAACAGATAAAATATTCAAAAACGGCTATCGTTTTCCACTTGAGAAACGACTCTATAAACTTACTTTTCACTAAAGGGCAGTTTTGACCAGTTTAGACTTTACGTACAGAAAACCTGAAAGAAAATAATATCAAATTCTATACATTTTTTAAAAATGATCAGTAAGCTCTTTATTGTTTTTTTATATCACACATTTTAGTTAAATTTATTAATGATTTATTTACCGTTTTCTGCTTGATTTGAACCTGGCGCCTTAACTCAAAAGAGTTGAAAAAACAATCATGAATTTTGTTTGTTGCGACCTTTTTTTTCTTTTTTACTGTTTTTTTATTCCTATCTCACACTTAAGATGAAAGAGAAAATAAAAAAATTTATGAATTAATAAAGAACAGGTAAAAAAAGAAGATTCTGAAAGACTTTTTTTAAAGGAAAATAAGAATACAAAATTCAGAATGCTTTGAGTCATCACGGTTATTTAGGGAAATCCTATCTGATGCTATAAAATATTTGCGACTATTAATGGAAGAGAGTAGTTTTTCTTTTTAGTTTATTATACAAATAATGAGAAGTAAAACAAATAAGATTCTAAAAAATATATTTAAGCTGTAAAGTATAAAGCATTATGTCTGTAGAACATGAAAATTCTGAAGGGAATATAAAAGTTTCTTCCAGCAAATGTTTCATACTGTGAACGAGTACTAAGCAATTACTATTCAACCGAACACTTCCAAATATATTATTTAGTTGCCAACCCCAAAAAAAGTTACGTTACAACATTTAACTACAATAATAACTACTTACGTTTTTTAATACCGTCCCACTTACCTCACGTAAGACCCAAAATTAAATACAGATACAATATCAACACATTTGATGCTAACAGTGATGTATCTAATGGATTACTCTTGTGTATGATAGTAACTTTATATTGTATTTAGTTCCCTCTCTGACTTCATTCGTGTGCGTTGTTACTTTTAGGCGATACGCGGTTTACAAATTGTTTTCAACCAGAAAAACCTGAATTTTCATTAAAAAATTCACAGACAATTTGGTCTTTTAAAAATATAAAAAATTACTATTTTCGAAATTTTTTTAATATAGGCAAAATAAATTGTTATTGCTACTATTTTCTTTCTATTTTAATTTAAATATAAATAACTTGTGCGTATGTTAAAAAGTGTAAAGATGTTCCATACATACATATATTTGTGTGTATTTACAAAAAGCATATAAAATTTTCGATATAATAATTTGTGTCTAATTGTCTGTCTTATATAGTATGTACATACTGTAAATTAATAATAATATTACTATAAAAATCTTAATATATGTACGTACTACATACCTAAGTGTATTAATTATAAATTTAAAAATTGTTGTAGTGTGAATGTAGTCAAAGAAAAGTATCATTAATAAATAAAAAAGAAAAGTTAAAAAATATTTTTTTTTATAAAACAAGAACGCCGAATATTACACACCCATCATCATTGTTGGATAATTGATTTACTTCTTTCTTTAGGAAAACAAAAAAGATACAACCAAGTTGAGACATAACTACCTATAATTTATTTTAATATTTGGCTGTATGTAAGTACGAGTATATACGAAAATATGTATATGTATAAGCTACTGACTTTTAATATCGTACTTTCTAACTCTGCTGGTTTCTTTTTTCTCATTTAAAAGTGTAATAATAAATAATAATCACTGTTGTCTTTTAAAAAATTTAATATTTTTAATATTAAATTTACTAATACATATGTACATATGGATGTATGTATGTATACGATATACTTATAAAATGTTACTGTTATTTAGACGAATAAATACAGATTAAAAATACCTTTTTCGAATTTTTGTTTTTCTTTGTTTTCAATCAGACATACATACATATGTATAAATATGTACTTATTTTACATATATTTGTACATGTATGCATTCATACATACATACATATTAATAAAAATCCACCCATACACATGCAATATGCGTAGTTTATTTTTCTTTAATTTCTTTACTACTCGTTTCATACGATATTCATAACTTTTTATTTTGGGGTAGTTTTTATTTTACTTTTTCCCTTAATAAGGAACAAAAATGACAAGTCGAAATGACAAGTCATTCATTAAAGACTTTTGCCTAAATGCTAAAGTTGAACATTTTTTTACAGCCGGTGTATAACTTTCCCGTCATCTTTTGCATAGGATTATCCTCAAAAAATATATTTTTTTATATTTTGCTGCTTAGAATTTTGTAATTTAAGTAGTAACATGTAAAAAATACTAACAGTTGTTTTGAAAGGCAATTGTGGCTATTTGTGACATACCTTCAATGGTAAAAAAAAACTATTCCACACTTAACGTTGTTTTCTTAAACCTTACTCGTATAATAATATTAAAAGTTATAAATGTTGCCAGGTTTTTAATTGTACAACAAGTAAAACATTGAAAAAAATGCGTTCTGTTATTGCTCAGGATAAAGAACTGCCAAAAAACCAAAACAAAAAGGGTAAAAATAGAAAAAATGTACAGACTCTTTACAATTTGTCTAAAAAGGTAACTCAGCTGTATTGTCAAATTCACATTTTAATCAATGCACCTTGATACTCGTACTTTATGTTTTTAGTAGGATGCTACTATTTTTCATAATTTTGTTTTTATAATTTTTGTACAAATGACAACAAAGATGGATTCTTAAGAATGCAAAATATTATTGTGTCAAATAAGAAAAAAAACCAGGGACCGTAATCATTATGAGTTTTATAATAAAAATTACACAATAATGATTATATTGTGAGCTTTAAAGATTTTCTTCAATGGTAATGATTATTTTTGAGTAATATTAATAAAAATCAGCCATAATCATTATTTTTGAGCAAAAAAAAATAAAAATCAAATATAATCATTATTTATGATTTTTATTTTTTTCGCTCAAAATAAAACTCATTTTCAATTTATGACTTAATAAACATTAAAAAATTTGGTCAGAACTAGTAAAAGAAAAAAATGTAAGAAATGCTTGTTCATTTTGTTATATAAAATATCATTTTCTTGCACAAAAATTATATAATTAATTTTTTTATACATCATATATAAAGTCGTAAATTAAAAATGAGTTTTATTTTGAGCGAAAAAAATAAAAATCATAAATAATGATTATTTTTGATTTTTATTTCTTTTGCTCAAAAATAATGATTATGGCTGATTTTTATTAATATTACTCAAAAATAATCATTACCATTGAAGAAAACTTTAAAAATCAAAAATTTAAAAATCATGACGGATATGCAAAGATTGTTAAAAAATAATAATAATGGTGCAAAAAATTTTTGTTTATGTCTGTTCTAAGTGATTGATTTTTTGATTTAAAAAAACGAACAATAATCATTATTTACGGTCCCTGAAAAAAACAAATATTTTATTGTTTTACACCTTTGGGATCGTAAGCCTGAAATATTTTCTTACTTCATTTGCGTCTTATTTTTAAATTATAATTTTTGAAAAACCACCAATATTATTTTTTCATGAAATAAATTAATACCAATTAGTCAAAATTTTATTATCCATAAGAAAATACATATATATTTATATAGTTAAAGTCCACTCATGTATGTATATTATTTTAAAACATGGTAGAATATACTTAAAAAGGGGACTGAAATCGAAATCTTTGAAATAAGTTTTATTATTTTTTAAAAAGAATTGTTATGATTATAAATTCTAATTGATTACTATTAAAAATATTTTAAAAATAATCAGGATTCATTAGGATTAAAAAAAATAATCAAAAAGGCACTGTGATTATTTTTATTCCTTCTTATTATTTACAAAATTTTAGCTTTACTAATCGTATCAGTTAAATTATAATAAAAGCCTGGCGTGCTTCGCTACACCTACCGCTACCATTTGTACACATTTTTCGAATGATGATTTTTAATGACTACGAAACCAAAGTCGGAAACTTCAGTTTTAACACTTCTCAAGATATAAAGAAATCAATATTTAACTTGCATGGGATTGATGATTTTCCTTGACCATGAAGTCGTTCAGACCTAATTTATAAAATTTAGCTTTAACAGTTCTCAAGATATAAGCTGAGCATAATATGAAAAATTGTACATTGAATATGTATGGGAAAATCTAAATGCCATATCTCCAATAAGTCGATATCTAGCAAATTACACATTTGGGCTGAAATCGATCAATCCGTTTCCGCGGTTAATGGTCACATCAAATGTCCATTAAGTTGTATATATTAGATATACATACTCGTATGCATTGTGGCGATTAAAATTGGTTTCCTCGTGGAAAAATGTCTCTAGCAAAGCCGTAGAATAGTATAATAAAGTTTCACTATTTTTTGATTATATTTCTTTATTTATATTATAAATTAAATATATTCATTTCCTGGGTTATTCACACTTAATTAATATACCAGTTAGCATTTTCATTGGTAAAAGTTTCTTCCATTATGGAAGCGGGCGATTATTTGCGATGTTTCATGTGTCTCTTTTATTTTTTTTCAAGAGGGTAGTTTGCAATATTCTTGGCGCTTCTTTTCGTGATTGTAAAATATTTAAATATATGGCACAAAACTGATTTTCTTTTTGTCTTATATTATTCATTATTTTATTTTCAAAATTTTTTTAGTTGTAATCTTTATTTTTGCAATGATTTTGATAAATTAAAGGAGAAAAGTGAGAAACATGAACTGAACATGTTTTTGACCCCAGGTTCAGAAATCTCATCAGAGTTCTTTGATCTATACAACTATTCCAGTCACACTTTTCTATATAGAAATCATATATTGTAGTTATAATTTTTTTTTTCTAAATATGTACTTTTCAAGGACTTAGTCGAAGTCTTGTAAAACACATCAACTTACTCTTTTCATTATTCTCCTTTTCTCTATATCATTGCATTTTCTGTAATTAATAGCTCTTCCAGTTAATCAGAATTACAACAGTTTTTTTTCCAATGCTGTATTTTTCCATTTGTCCACAATAGTCGATATTGCCGTCATTTACGACTACAGCCCTGGTGACTAGAGGGCGTCGCTTGAGGCTGCGATGAAAAACTGAACAGTGAGATTGTTAATCATTTTTTATTAATTTATTTTTTATCTGCCATTAAAACGCCTTAATACTACATCAGAACTAAATTCTTGGAAATTAATTTATAATATTTTTGGAATGTTTTCTCAATTAAAGGAGAAAAATGACATCCGTGAAGAAAATGTACACCAGCACGAACTGGGCATGCTTTTGACTCCAGTCATCAGAGTTCTTTGTGATCTGTACATATTCATAACTGTCATCATAAAACATATAATTAAAAAATAATATATTAATAAACATAAATAAATTTAAATAAAATAAATAATTATAATAAAAGAACGTAAGATCCTAATTAACATTCTCATAAGAATACCAGTATTAGGATCATACAATAAGTATAATATAGATCTATTAAATATTCGAATTTAATTCGAAAAATTTTTAGTAATTAAAGAACCTTAAATTTAATAAATATGTATGTTTTAAATTTTTACTAGCTAAACCCGGTGTGCTTCGCTACCCCCTCGTTATATAATAAAATTAAGGGCGGTGACGTGGTTCATAGTTATATGGCGACGTTAACAGTATTAAGAGCAATATACTACCAAATAAAAAAAACCGTTGGAAGGAACAAATTTATACAGAGAACAAAATGTTTAAAACTTTTAAATAAAATTTTGTGTGAAAGGGGGCGTGGCGTAAGAAATGTTTATTTATACCTCGCCTGGAGTATAATGTGTATACAATTTGAAGTAAATCTGTTAAAAACTATATGGGAGCAATTGCATAATTTTAAAAAAGCGGTCGTAAAAGTGGGCGTGGTCGAAAAAAAGTACCCTACTAATCATTTTTTTTTTTTTTTTTTTTTTTTTAAGACCAATACTCAGGGGTAAACCCCTACTCATGCAGTGTGCATTGTATTGGAATGTGAAGATGGTTGATAGTATTTTTTTTTTTTTTTTTTTTTTTTTCATAGATTTTTGTATTTTTTTCGCGCCTTTTTATTTGTTGATGAAACAAGTTGCTGGTAATTTGTCCACTCAAGAGCCAGTGTTATACCTTCACCCTCAAATGATCAAACAGCAATGGCCTCATCTGTCGGTGGATGGTGAGCGTCTTCAGTAGATTAGATGTTATCTTCCCAGAAGGTGGCGCTGTACTCCTGATCATTGGTTTCAGGTGGAATAGATTAGAAATGTCAGGGGGCGGTTTCTTGCAGATGGTCTTGCTGGAGGGGGGGGAACCTCTTATTTTATTTAAATTTAATTTTTAATTTAAATTGTAATTTTAGAAAACCGCAAATATTTATTTTTATAATTTTGTCCTTCGCTGGAATTGAACCTTGGTCGTGTGAGTTTCTGTGCAAGCGCTCTACCAGTATGCCACGACCCCCCATGCCAGAGTCCCAGTTAAATGCTGTGAAAATTTCTGGAAGATCGGTTTAGAGGTTTGGTCTCCTATAAGGTACAAACAAACAAATAAACAAACACACATTCAATTTTATATATTTAGATAAGATTAAACGGAAAATGTCAATAAATTGTTTGTATTGTAAATTGTGACGTTGATTCCAACTCCGACTTCGTTAAAAACACTACAATTCTGACTTGTCAGATCTGATTAACATTTCTATTTAAGGTAGTTTGTTAATAAATATTTTTTAAAAACCGTTTAGAAAGAAAGAAAGAAAAAATATAAAATAAAAGGTTTTAACTCAGAATATTACTTATTAAAAATGCTATTGTAAATTTGTAGTTTCGTTTACTTCTGAATAACTCTCCTAAAAGGATATATGTACTTATAAATATAAATTAGTAGAAATTTACAGGCGCCTTTAATTTAACAATATTGACTTGATAAGAGAAAATCAAATCAATCAAAATACTTATTGCTACTTTCAGGTAGAAATATGAATTACAAATTTTGAAAAACTTCCCATAAATAAAATAAAAAAATTAGAAAACAATCTGTTGCTTGTGCAGGTATATTTATGTATGTTTTTATGTACAAACATACATGTATGTGGTATATGTATATTGATATGGGAGTATATATTTTCTGTATGTATCTATACCGTGAATCTTTGAAGGAAAAAAAATTTCAAAATGTTTACAATGTGAGCATGTGTTTCACTTTTGACGTTTTTTTTTAATTAAAAAGGCCTTAAAAAATAAGTCACCTTTAAAAAAAACATTGTACAACAACATCGTAAAAGAATAGCAACATATACTCACACATGGCGACCATCAATACGGCATCTGAGATTGTTAACATTCTGGGTTCCTTAAACTAAGTCGTATGTTGGTGGCTATATAAAAGTTCTGAAAGTGTTGATTTTTTAACAAACATATTGCCTTACATTATTCTACTTTATGTTTCATACTCGCTCTGACTGAACAGCAGCAGCAATGCGTAAGTTTTGTTTGCCTAAAATAAATACATGCATACCAACATATTGTATGCAACATAGGCATATACTTACATAAATAACTTAACTCATAATTACTCGTTTATGACATAAAATTGAGCTATGAGATTGTGTTAGAAGTTGTAATATTTAGCAAATGATCACAATGTTTGTAGCTTGCATAATAACATACATACATAATTGGCCATTACAAACCCTGTGTCAGGGTTGTGGCCTAGCTTCTCGCAGCGCTCATGTTGTGTGTGTTAATTTTTATCCATGAGTACCGGGACCTACAGTTTAAAGTCGACTCCGAACGACAGATTTGAGAAACTTTTTCATGGCAATCAATTACTCTCAGATCTTCTGCCAGAAGACTGCTGAGAGGTAGCCCGAAAGAAATAATTTTTTCATATTTCTTTTTTTCAAGATGTCAGAGCTGAGATTTGAACCTGGCGCTATCGTCATAGTAAGCCAACACACTAACCACTAGACCACGGCGACTACAGCTTGCATAGTAACACATACCTAATAATATAATCTATAGAACAATGTATATCGAGCCCAGTTTGTTTTATTGATATATTTGTGGAGATAAAATAAATTTCAATGCTGAAAATCCCCTTCTGACGCTTATCTGTGTAGCAATTATTGCAAATATATATTGAGACCCTTAATTCAATAATGGTATTCCCGTTTTATGGATAGTTTCCATACTTATATTGCGATTTCATATTTAAACACGCTGTCTATCAATCAAACAGGAAACATTGATATACGAATAATTTGAGTTACAAAATCGTTTTATAGAACCGTTTTGATTGTGCAAATCCCCATCGTTTTCTGAAGTAGAAAGTACTGATTCTCTTTTAAAAATCTCTTTCCTTTCCACTCTAAAATGTTGGACAATTTTTGTTTGTTTTTAAAATATGTTTTTAATTATTTTTTTGGAATTTTCATTTTTGGTTATATTATCGTTACGAATAACAGGTATTTTTTTTTTGTGAACCGTAGGGTTGAACTGTTTCGGGTTCTGTTTCAGTCCCTGATTTAAAAGGGAAGGTTGGAAGAAGAAAATTTAATTCAATGTCGGAAATAAGTAACAGATTATTTGTAAATCCTGTCAATTGGATTCTGCATATTAACAACCTGTTTTACAATATTGAAATAATACGATCGTTCGCCTTCTCGCTGTGCAACAGCGTACTTCGTCGCTTTAATTTCTTCTTTAGCGAGTATGTTTTACATTTTGGTGTCTGCAAAGCTATTTTGTGAATTAAAACGTACAAAAAATGCAAATCATATATGAGAACAGTTTTGTAGTCCAAATAATTATAATTTAAATCACTCGAATGAAATAATTTGTCTAGAAAAAAGTAATATCTTTTAATCCTTATATACTTGTACAATGTATATTAAAAATGTCTTTGTGGTTTATCCGTCAATCACATTTATACGACTAAACCTATTTTATCTAAATTTGGAACATAGATTGATTCAACTACCGAAAGTGCTATAGGTTATGTCTTTTTACACTTAGAGCTGAGTGGTACCTCGCATACAAACTCAATAGTAATTTTTTGTATATCTTGAGGCTTAAGCTCAAGTTTTTGAAGTTAGTCTGAATGATTTCGCATACAAGTTAAATATTGATTTCATTTTATCTTGAGAACTGTTTAAGCTAGAAGTCATCAGTCAAAAAATGTGGGTAATTGGTAGTATTAGGTGTAGCGAAGCACACCGGGTTTTACCTAGTGTATGTATATATTAGAACTTAAAAACCGAGATTAGTTTTGTATTCAAATGTAAATTCTTACAGTCGAATTTATACAAAATATTAAAGACTTATTAGACTGGTATTGCACTACAATTTTTCAAATAAATCCCATATACTTATTTTTTTTTAAAATTGCTGTTATATTAGTTCCTTGCAAAATTACACTTTTACTTTGTAGTACAAAGTTTGTACAATTCGCTATCTTTGGCTTAATTATATGAAAAAAAAGTAAAATAAATACGATTTTGGTGCTCTTTTTTTAAATATGATGAGCTTTTTGTTTCAAATAAGTTGGCATAACTGGCAGTAAGTACTAGGTTTGAAGTGGCCTTGACAATAAATGCAATGTTCCCACGACAATCGGATCTACGCTCTGGAACGACCCGACTTCCAGTCGGCCAAGGATTGTCAACTCAGCGAAAGCTGTATAAAACGGAAGTCTTTTGTCCAGATAGGAATTTCGAACAACAGCAGAGCTGTTACAACGACAACAATAAAACTTTATATATACATATGTACATATGTATATATATACTTATACGATCTAAAGAAAATACTGGAAGGG
Organism: Metopia argyrocephala; assembly: GCA_963576795.1. Lineage (NCBI taxonomy): Eukaryota > Metazoa > Arthropoda > Insecta > Diptera > Sarcophagidae > Metopia > Metopia argyrocephala. The sequence continues at coordinate 183,953,992 of OY756208.1, read as the reverse complement.
TTTTTTTTGTATTCTTATGTATGTAAAGTGCTGAACATGAATCTGCTGTTGCCTTTTATGGTGGGTAAGCTGTATGTATGCGCGTGCATGGCATGCATCAAATAGCAAATATTATAAACAATGTTACGCACTTGTTTTTGTTTCCTTAACGTGTTCTACGAATTTCTGCCACATCATTGGTTTCTACTGTGCTTTTTTTACTTTACGTTTTTCGTAGAAACAATGTTTACGCATTGTTTATAACTAATTTGTATGTAACATTGCCTCCCACTGCTGCTTGAGCTTTCATCATTCAATTGTTGACGATTAATAATCCATTCACGTTCATTAAGCTTTAATTGTTGTGTTAATTTAATTTTGTTAACATGGAGACATAGACCTTTTGTGAGTTTACGCTGTAGAGACCCTTTTAAAATTCGCAGTTCTTGTACACGATTTCGAGTTGATGATCCTGGATTTTCATTAACACTATTACGCACTGCTACGATGCTGACATTAAACGGCTTGTGCTTGGATGACCGGTGTGTATAACGTCTCCAACTGATACAGTCTCCCTGAACTTTTCGTAGTTTACGAGGTTAAAACACTAATATGACCATATTTTGTATAAAATTTGTGTTTTGTTGCTTACGATATAACTCGATATGTAAAATAAGCGCAATAATTTTTAAAATTTTTTTATTTATCTAAAACTTTCGGAATTTATGATTAACAATCATTTGAACCGATAGCCTTCTAATTAACATTAGTAGTATATAAAGCTCATATACATAACGCCACAACAAAGAAAAATGGAAGTCTTTCAGAAAAAATACGACTTTAACGACTTTAACTTTGATTACATCAATTAAATTCATTTACTAAATTTCTATAAATTTATAATTTTTTAAAACTCTGAAAATCATCATAAAAGCCAAGTTCTCAAATCATATGATTTACAATGACATTCAATAAAAACGAAATAAAATTGTTTTCTGCAATACATGAAAAAATGCCTTTGAATCAAATAAGTTTAATTTTTCGCACAAACACATAATCCCTAATGACACGTTACTGTTAAAATTATATGTTTTCGTACAAATTGAACCAGTGCATCATCACTTGAACCCCTGACACAACGGCATTGTTTGCATGTAATGTTTTGCTGGGAAATTTATTGATATGATTTTTCTACTTTCTTAAACGCCGCTTTGACAAGTTATTGACAAAGGATGTCAACAAAGGTCAATGAGGTGTTATTAATTAAATTGCTATAACGACAACATTCAAACCTCACTTATTTCTATGGAAGCTTATTATACTTTAGTTTATGTGTATATAACATACATGCATACATACATACATACATACATACATATGCTTATATTTATGTTCTATGTATGTTTTTCAAATTTAAATAGACTAAAACATAGATACGAGTATATTGAGAATCGTATAGCTTAATATTCTACAAAGGATAAGCAATGTATTTTTTAATTGTTTAATTTTTCTAATACTCGTATGTATATATATATATATATATATATATATATATATATATGATTTTTTGTAGTTGCTGGAAAGTATGAGAGTTAAAAATGAAATATCAAATACAAAATTTCAAATTGAACTGTATAAGTTAATTAAAAAAAAAGAAAATACAAGACTATAAATTAAAGGGTCTTTAAATTTTAAAGGCTGATGTTAATTTTGAATAAAAGACATATTATTTAGAAATTGTCAATTCTTTTTATTATAATACTCATAATTTGGTATGGTTCAATTATGTATGGAAAAAAATATCGGCCAAATGACCGCCGCAACCTTGGCGCCACACCTCCATCCGATTGTCCAAATTTTCGATGACGCTGAGGCATAATTGAGGTTCTATGCCGTTAATATATCGAATTATTTCATCCTTTAACTCTTAAATTGTAGCTGGCTTAGTGATGCACATCTTTTGTTAAAGAAAAAAAGAAATAGGAGGTCCTCTCTTTAAGAAGTCAATCTTGAAGAAATCGCTCCCTGACAATCCCAGTCTATTCCACCTGAAACGAATGATCGGGAGTGCAGCGCCACTTTCTCGGAAGAAAACAGCTAACCTACCGAAGACTCTTACCACTCACATTCAACATACACCGAAAGATGAAACAATTGCTGTTGGTCTTTCATGGTTGAATGTATAACACTGGCCCTTGAATGGTCAAACTAACAGCAACTTGTCTCATCAAAAAAAAAAGAGCATAATATATACAGATAGATGCAGTACGAGCTGTACGAGCATGCACTGGTGTTTTCACATCACCTATAGACCAGTTTTCCGATTGTACGCACATTTGGACGAATAAATTGGACCGAAAAAATCACGAAGTGTACGATATGCATTTTGATTTGAATGCCCATTTTCATAATAAGCCTGAATAATTTTAATGCGTTGCTCGATTGTGTATCTTTCCATAGTTCAAATTGAGTTAGTCTGAAATTGAGAAATGTCAAATGAAATGCAGAAAAACCCTTGACGTTTAGGCGTGGTTCACATTCAACATAAGCTCTTAAAATTTAACCACCTGTTATAATTCTACATCCAGTCTATATTGAAAAAGCTTCACGTGGAAAAAATAAAAATTTCCTGAAATTGATTAAGGAAAATTCTGTATTTATTAAATTGAAAAATTTTCGCATGAAAATGTTCGAATTTGAATATAAAACTATACAAATGTTAGTCAAAGGCGTTTACAATGGACCCCTGTTAGTGGTATATCTGAAATAATTACAGGATTTGAGAAAATCAAACTAGATAAAATACATTTTTTAGAAAATGAGAGAAGATATATGGTTATTACTGCCGATAGTTGTATATTTGAATTATTGCTTCTAATTTGATGAATATAATATCTAAATATTATTTCTTATTAAATTTTTTTAAAAAAATGTTTACATAAAACTAATTTAATGCATAAAATGTGTCCATACATTAGTGGTTACGTTTTGATTTGGTCAAATATTTGACCAATTGTGGCCTTAAATAAGTATAAGAGTTATTTTACGTTACACAATTATTTCTCCGTAACAATATGCGTATATGTATGTACGAGTATATGCATTTTTATCTGTATTTAAAATAAATAACTATATCTATGTAATACATTACTAATAATTGTGATAAGAAAGCGGTCAATGTACCTTAGTTAACTAGATTTCTTTTAAATATAATACTCGTATATATGTACATACTTACAAATAAAAATTATATGTATAATATGTACACACATGTAACTACAAGAACAAATTACTAAAATAACTCCGCGATATCGTAGACACCTGTCTATTAAAAAATATGAGTTAAGATAAAGAGATTTATCTATAGGTTTAACAAATAAGTAATCTAAGGTTATGGAAAATTTAGTTGCGAAAATATCGATTTATATATATGGAGCTCAGATTTTAATCTACCTTCTTATCAACATCGCCTTGCACTTATTAAGTTACCTACATTAATGAGCCGTAGACAAATGCTAAATGTGTCGTTTCTATTTAAATTATTGAATGGAAGTTTATATTCTCAATATCTTCTTAGTAAAGTATATTTTAATATACCAATTCGTCGTTCAAGAAACTTTGAAATGCTAAGCATTAAATATTATACATCTAACTGCAAACTTTGATCCATTTCGTAGAATATGGAATGAGTTTAATTTATTATCTGAATATATCGATTTTAATAAAAGTTTGAGAATTATAAAGAGAGATATTATCTTATATTTAAATACAAGAAATTGTTAATCATTTTTATAATTGTTGTAAATATTTTTTATATTTTATTTTATTCCATAGACATAAATAATAAAATAAATAAATATATAAATAAATAAATAAATACTCCTATACTATATCCTATAATAAAATATGAAAGCAGATTTCTACAAAAAAGTGTGCCTTTCTTTGGTCAAGGATTATAATGCCCAGTGCAGAAATAGAATCCGGAGCTAAGTGGTGATATTGTCTAATTAGGATTATAAATTGGAATTTTCACACAGCATGTACATTTTCCGTAAGAAACTCATCTTCTTTCCAATCTTTTTTAAACTATGACCAAACGGCACAATGGGTTGTCGCTTATTTAATAAGGTTAATGTTAATGCCTAATTACCTATTATTACCCAACACTTGGAATTTTTGTAACTTTTCTTTACCCTTTGCGAGTGAGATCATGCAAATTAGAAAAGATAAAGCAGATTCAATCTCAGAATAATTGAATAATTTGGTATTTTTTGCATTAAACAATATCTGCATCTTGAGTATTTCTTGATATGGCAGCCTTTACGTATCCCAAAACACTGTTATTGTCAAATTTAATAGTTTTTCCCCAATTTCCAGGATTTCATTATTTAGTTCTATAGTTTCTTAGGCAAGTTTTTTTTAGAATTTATTGTATATTACTTTTTTGCTACACCCAAAGAAGAAATGTACCATCCAAATATACATACAGTCGAAACTCTCTATAACGAATTCCAAGGGACTGGACATTTACTTCGCTATAAAGAAAATTCGCTATATGGAAAAGAAAAACAATATTGTTATTTTAACATTTTTTATTTGTATTAGTCAGTTATTTTGGTTTGAAGTACATTTTTCCACTTTTCTTCTTCAATGCAAAGGCAAATGGATAGCGACTACAAGAAATGTGAGAGATGGTAATAATTCCAGTTGTCACTTGCATAGTTCGATGGTTCCCCCACTTTTAATTTTATGGTAAATAAACGATTCAAAGCATCAGACTCTGCTTGTGCGTTGTGAAAGCAACAAAGTACACACAGAGCAACAATAACAACACCAATAACACAAAGTGACATCGATTTCTTTTTTGTGTGCGTGCGTTCGATTTTACCTAATTCGTTATATGGAGATTGAAAACGTTCAATCTTGAAGTTACGGTCGCAAAAATACTTCGCTATAAGGAAATATTCGCTATACGGAAATTCGTTATATGGAGATTATAATACACTCAAAGTAGACCCAAAACAGAGTGTTCTTATAATTGCTTCGCAATAAAGAAAACTTCGTTATACAGGAGTTCGTTATAGAGAGCTTCGACTGTATATATATAGTATATATGGGTTAAACCATATCAACTCAACTTAAAATATGCCGTTTTTGAAATGACTGTCTCCGAATTTGCTAATTTTTGGTACGAATAAAGTATATCATAACACTAAGACAAATATAAAATTTAAGGGCACTGACACTTCTGGATCTGGAAATATGAGGTCTTGAAAATCGGAAAACAGTACAAAAATGCACAAAGTTACACTTACTTAATTGTAATTTTCTTGAAAAGTATTATAGCTACGCATCTCGTAAAAGTCGCATTTGAAAGGGTATTAAATTACCTTTGATTTAAAATATAATATGATTTTTTTTTTTAAAAGTCAAAGGTCAATTTACTTTATCTATAAGTCGGAAGCCTATATCTCCGAAAGCGACCTTTTTAAAAATTTGAAAAAAAATTATGCCAAAGATAGTTTCGTTCTCTACAGCTGTGAAAAATTTCAGAGTGGAGGTATTTCTGGATCAAGAAATAAAAATCAAATCGCAAAAGAATGTGATTAAAACTAGTCTAATAGTGGTGGGATGGTATACGATTTTTCGATTTCGATTAGCTAGAATCGCTTATTTTGTGAGTTTCAACAAAAAAATACATAAGTCAAAAAGAAGGGATGTGGGATGGAGGCAAATGGCTCTTCATCGGGGTCAAAGGTTGGGTTGAAGGAGTAAAAGTCCACAAAAAGCTCCACAACTTCCCTGGATTAGCCCCTAGAGGGATAAAATGTAAGATCGACACTTACTAATATTTTACCCCCCAACTTTTTTCCGAACATAGCTACCCCCTATCACCAGTCCCTAAGGGGGCTTCAGTTCAAAGTTTATAAAATTTGCTCCTACCACTCTAGAGAGTGGGAATAGGGGTTAGGATTGCCGGAAAAAAAGTTGGGGGTAAATACCTACCCCTACCTATATACCTATCCCCTATCTCTGCTCTCTAAGGGGGCTCCATTACAAAGTTACATTTTTATATAAAATTTGCTCCTACCACTCTAGGGAGTAGAGATAAGGGTTAGGTATGATCAGAAAAAAAGTTCGGGGTAAATACCTAACCCTACCTGACCCCTACCTACATACCTACCCCCTATTTCCACTCCCTAAGAAGGCTCCATTACAAAGTTTATAAAATGTGCTCCTACCACTCTAGGGAGTGGAGATAGGGGGTAGGTATGTTCGAAAAAAAAGTTCGAGGTAAAAAATTAGTAAGGGTCGGTCTTACATTTTATCCCTCTAGGGGCTACTCCAGGGCAGTTGTGAAGTTTTTTGTAGATTTTTATTCCTTCAAACCAACCTTTGACCCCGATGAAGAACTATTTGCCCCCATCCCACATCCCCCGTTTTTGTTTCATGTATTTTTTGTAGAAACTTACAAAATAAGCGGTTCCAGCTAATCGAAATCTAAAAATCGTCTACCATTCCAGCACTATTAGACTAGTTTTAATCACATTCTTTTGCGATTTGATGTTTATTTCTTGATCCAGAAATACCTCCACTCTGAAATTTTTCACAGCTGTAGAGAACGAAACTATCTTTGGCATAATTTTTTTTCAAATTTTTAAAAAGGTCGCTTTCGGAGATATAGGCTTCCGACTTATAGATAAAGAAAATTGACCTTTGACTTTTTCAAAGAAAAAATCATGTTGCATATTAAATCAAAGGTAATATAATACCCTTCCAAATGCGACTTTTACGAGATGCGTAGCTATAATACTTTTCAAGAAAATTACAATTAAGTAAATGTAACTTTGTGCATTTTTGTACTGTTTTCCGATTTTCAAGACCTCATATTTCCGGATCCAGATGTATCAGTGCTTCCAAACTTTGTATTTAATTTAGTTCTATGATATACTATATTTCTACAAAAAATCATAAAATTTGGAGGGGGTAGGTTAAAACCATTGGTTGATTTGACTTGGAATATCCCATATACATATATATTAGGGTGTCCCAAATAAAATTAAAAATTGGAATTCGTGGGAAGATCATTCTTAATTTGGATACTCATAAGGTAAAGTATTTTTTGGAATTTTTTCAGATTTTTCGGTTTAGATGTCGCGCTAATTGATTTTTAACCAAAAATCGAGCTTTTTGAGCTCTATTTAAATTTTGGTTAGGAATTGGTAAAAAATTGATACTTTCTCGGCTTCTGAGTCAATATTGTTAAAGAATATATTCCGATCTTTAATTTTATGTGCATAAATAATAAGTTTCAGCAATGATTTTGCACATTTTGATACATTATATAACAGTTTTTCCTAAATTTTCAACAAATATCGAAAACAATGGTTTATAACTTTTAAGATTTTTATAAAGACTAAAAAAACTAATGTTGTAGTTTAAAAGATCATTAAGTTTTAAATAAGTTAGCATAAAAAAAATTTTTTTTTCTTTTACCGTTCTCGAGTTATATTACTGGGGGCACTGACACATCTGGATCCGAAAATCAGTCAATAATAATTTTTTCAATCAATAACTTTTTAAAAGAAATCCTACTTCACTACGACATTTTTATTTACTGAACTAGAGTAACTTCTATAAAAGGCTGTGTTATCAATAATAATAAATTTATAAAAAATATTTCTCACTAGTAGAAAAGTTACAATTTGATAACAATACATAAGTCATAATAACACACTCTAGCTCAATTTTATTTCCTTTTCGATACATATGCAGTTTTGTTAAAAATAATAATTTACTATATGCATCAATGTGTGTGAAGATAAATTCGAATTTGAAAAGCGAAGACAGAAACCATTTTTTTAACGTGCAAAATTTTTGCGTTAACAAAGCATTTTTCAAATCACATATTCTCCTATTCCAAAATTATTTCAGATATACCACCAACACAGTTCCATTAAGGACTCCTTGGACCATCATCCCTATATAGTGTGATGTTTCGGCTATCTCTTATTTTTTGATAATGACCACTAATCTTTTCCAGTTTTCTATTTTTTTACCAACATTTTTCTCGGCGTTTTTTTAGCCTGGAATTAAATAAAATTTAATTTCTTTTCTGACGAGTTACAAATAAAATTAAAGCTATAATGTGGAAGTACCTTCTCTTCCTAAAATTTGAATATGTGTCCATTAAACGTCTAAAAAGTCCTGAAACTCACGTACATAGTCACTGTTAAACTATTTACAGAGTTCTGTTAATACAAAAATTGTGCATGTTAAAAAAATTATTTCTCTTTTTGCTCTTCAAATTCGAATTTATCTTCACACACATTATGCATCATGGGTTTAATTATATCTGTAAAATTATTTCACTCTGAATAAATTCATTTCAATATGAATATACACTAAGTGTGGAACAAAATAGATGTGTTTTTTGAAATAAAGTACTTCATTAGTAGATTTTTACTTTTTTTTTCCATACGGTTTCTGTTGTTTTAGTTTCTCAACATCATGTTGAAATTAATATAAGGCGGTGGTATGGTACAACAAAAGAACAATGTATGTTTGCTTCTGGTGAGTGAAAAACAGCTGACAAAGCTGTTCGAAAAATAAACAAACAAAAATTGGATAGTGAAAAAGAAAAAAAAAATATGTATGTATAAGTACAGTGGCTCTCATTAATATTCGGTATTTGATTTTCGTTATTTATTTCCTTAATTTTTAAATAAAATTTATAGGATTTCCAAAAATTTTCTTTTATAAAATAATAATCAAATTTATAGTGCTTTTGTGTGTTGCATATTTCTACATTCCTTAAACAAATTAAATTATTATAATTAAAATACTGATATATTGCACAAATATATGCCACATTAATATTCGGTATTTTCATCTTACTAAAAAATACAACCAAGTAATTTTGCAACTGCACAAAAATTTTCAGTATAACGGACAAATTTTAATTTCTGAAAGTCAAATAAACACGTGGTTTAAAAATTGCCGGCCTTGCATCGTTTTGCTTATTTGATTTCTGGTGTATAAGAAGCAATGGGTCGTAAAGGCAAAAATAAGAAAAGAGAATTGGTGGTTTTCCATTACAATAATGGTAAAACGTATAAGAATATAGCTGAATTATTAAATATGAAGCCTAATACTGTCGGCGACATTGTTCGAAGATACAAAAATGAAAGCCGTATTCAATTTAAAAAACAAACTGGCCAACCGAAAAAATTAACTGAAGCAGAAGAGCGCCTTATTGTCAGAAAAATTAAGACAAACCCTCGCTTAAGTGCTCCTAAAATAGTAAGTGAAGTTAAGGAGGAATTAAATAAAACTGTATCCGCGGAAACAATACGTCGTGCCATTAAGAGGCAAGGGTACAATGGCCGTGTTGCCCGTAAGAAGCCGTTTTTAAATTTAAAAAACAGAAAGCGTCGAGTAAAATTTGCAAAGGAGCATTTAAAAAGGCTGCGAATTGGTGGGAAGACGTTATTTTCCTTGATGAAAGCCAATTCAACATTTTTGGTAGCGATGGAAGAACAATGGTCTGGCGGAAACCTAATGAAGAGTTGAAAGGAAAAAACATTACTCCCATAGTAAAACACGGAGGTGGGCATGTGATGGTTTGGGGCTGTATATCAGCAAAGGGAGTCGGGAACCTAGTATTTATTGACGGAATCATGAACACGGATATATACTTAAATATTTTGCGGTTAAATTGAAATCAATCTGCCGAAAAAATGGGAATTTCTTCAACTTTCAAATTATACCGAGATAACGACCCCAAACATAAAGCCCATGTTGTGCGCGTGTGGTTGCAAAATAATTGCCCAGAAGTGATTGATACACCAGCCCAATCACCTGATATTAACCCCATAGAGAATTTATTGGATCATTTAGACCGCCAAGTGCGTAAAAAATCTATTTCATCTAGAAATGAGCTTAAAAAAGTACTGCAGGAAGAATGGGATAAGATCAGTACAGACTACATAAAAAAATTATTTATAATATGCCTAATCGTCTATCAGAGGTTGTAAAAAATTATGGTTTTCCAACAAAATACTAATATAATTTTTAAGGAGTTTAATATAATTTCATTGAAAAAACCGAATATTAATGAGACCTGAATTTAGTTAAGTTATTACTTTATGCCCTATTTATCTAATTTTATTAACGCTTTATACTCTAAGAATAAATTAATTTGATCTCGAGAAATATATTTTCTTTTTAAAACATAAAATTTCTGAGTTTTATTCATTCTCTTGTAAAAATTTTCGTTTAAATTAATGAAAATAAAAATACCGAATATTAATGTGAGCCACTGTATATTAAAACAAAACAATCAAAATCAGATCACTTACAGGATGATTTTAAAACAAGGTGTTTCTTTAGCATTACCTCAAGTATGTAGTAGTACTGTATAAATTTAAGAATTTAAATTTAAGGTTGTATATTTACACATACATATGTAGATGCGTATTTATGTTAATAATATTTGATATACAAAAACAATTTTGTATATAGATTACATTGTATGTAGATACTAAAAATTAATTTTTATATACATACATACACATATAAAAAATGATTATAATAAAGCTTTTGAGCATAATCCCTTTAATTATTTTCGATATTTAGCCAGTCTTTTCACGAAGGTATACAAAAGAGTAGAGAAATATCAAAAATATATAAGGATCTTAATCTCAGAAAATTTTTTATAATGTTATTATAACGAATAATAATAATAAGTATGTAGGTTACTTTGGTTTTAGTTAAAATGATTTCACATAGGAATTATTATTGAAATAACTCTATCGGAACTTGAGGTAACTTAAAGCTTACTTTTAGTTAGCCAGTTATGAGTCAGCTTTAAGATTTCAATTTAGAAAATAATAAATGTTATAAAAATACAAGAGCTCGATTTTGTTCCGTTTATAACTTTACTACGGTATACATAACAAATAAAATTGGTTTATAGAGAGCTTATTTGACATATTTCTATGGAGTAATTATCAAATAAGCTATTAATAAAACTGTTTTACTTTTTATGAAAACGGGCATTAAAGTTTAACAACTCCTTCCAACACATTGAACAACCAGAATATACTTATGTATTCGTGTTTATGTACATGAAATGTACAGATTATAAAAGAAATTACATATCGTCATGTTAATTTATAGAATACTTAAGGAAGAATCAAACTACTTTTCAATAATAAAAAAAAATGTGAAAAATTTCATTATCAATCAAAAAGTAGATTTTAAAGGTTTTGTAACTTGCCTTTTTTTTAAATCAGTTTCATTGCAAACGTACTTGCATGTATTGTGAACGTAGGAAACCTATCATATCTGCCTACATTTCCTTGATGTTTGACTTGGTTTGCCGCGTTTGCAAGACTTGCAAGGGCATTTGCCACCAAGATATGACGATATATGTATTTAATAATTTAACAATACAATTTTTTTATTTTTTATAATTTTCAAACTTTTTCTACAAATTAACTGTTATTAATTAATTTGCATTTTTCTCTTTTCTTATTTCAGATATTCATTAAGGCGTACCTGTGTGCATTATAGTACTCTTCAAAAAAAAAAAAAATCATTGAACATTCTTCTACAATTTGTGTTTTTTTTTATTCATTTTCGTATTTATTTTTGGATTAAAGCAACCATCATTAAATTATGTACACTTGGAATTCCCAGGCAAAAATACTCGACCACTAAGTACTTAAGAACCAGACACAAATCGTGCGGACAAATACAATTTCTTATATCAGTTGATTTTTGCTTTTCTCTCACTCTAACATTTATACTTATAATCTTCTTTATACCCACTTTGTGTATATTTTCTTTTATTCGGAGTCTCTCAATCATTTAGTTTTCTCTTGTAAAAATTAATTATTGAACTTCATAACAAAGAAAATTAAAGAGAGATATCACAAGAGAAAGAATACACTATGTACCACTATTAAAGATTTTTTAAATGTCAGTGTAGGGAAAGTGCGTTTAGCCATTGGTTGCAATATGATGATGAAACTGCTTTGAAAAATACTAAAACGACATGCTTATACTAAGTTCAAAGAAGCCACAGTAAAAGTTACAAAGTAATTATGCCTGTAATGAACGTTGTTTTTAGAAAAGTTATACAAATATTGTAGAGGTTAAGCAAAAGCTTGTGGTGATTTCAATAAAACTAAAACCTTTAAGTGGACTACATAAAATTAATATAAAGTGAATGAATTAAGCTTAATGGGAAACTGTAAAGCAGTGTGACTGAATAGTATAACTTCAACTTAATTAAGTATATTCATTTAAAAATATTGTGTATACGCTACTTCACATAGCAGCCATCAACTATGTGTGTAATATTTAAATTATATAGAAAATAAAACATACAAAAAACAAATTAATTTAATTGCATCGGAGAGCTCACAGATATTATTTATTTATGAATAATTATGACACATTATCAACCTCCATTGCGGTATAAATGCGGAACATGGTGGAATTGGTCTAAATTTTACGAACAATGGCCACCTTTTCAAAAAACTCTCGGATTAATGATATTTTTTGTAACCATTCTATCGTCAATATCAGCAGAACCATTTGGTGGAAGTTCTGTAGGGATACATATACCAGGTGGTACCCTAGGTGCAATTGGCGAGTCTCGTTGTCCCCGTGTGTGTGCATGTAGTGGATTAACGGTAGACTGCTCACATCGAGGACTTACGCAAGTGCCTCGTAAAATATCTGCTGACGTAGAAAGACTGTGAGTATCTATTTTATATTATTCTATAAGTACATACATTTAAGATAGAATTTAAGCTATGATATCTTTTTTTATTTTAAATCTACCGATTCAAGTTTAACTTACGAAACTGGACTGCTATAGAATCGATGAGAGAATTGTTATTTATCAGAATTCGAAGTCAATTCTGATATGAAACGTCATGATTTTATCTTGTTTTGAGCGTAAGCAAAATTAACATTCGTAACAGTTGTTTGTTGATTATGCTTGCCAATAGCAAATAAAATTTACTCTCGAAATCAAACAAACGAAAATCTTATAAGAATTAGTAAAAACAGCTGATAAATAAATGAAGTTGAAAAAATTCACATTTGCGATAAAAGAAACCTGAAAATTAATTTTATGCCAAAAACTTTTGTATGATAAAAGTTGTTACAGATACTGTGTACTTATTATATGTAAAAGGGAAGAACCTTACGAAAAAGTAATTTTTCTCCATAACGACGATCGACACCAGTCATACAGACATATGTATATGAATCATAACTATTAAATTGCGATTACGGTTAGTAATCAATTATATTACCTTTTAAAAAGAATCGTAATGATTACTAATTCTAAAAATATGAATTTCTGATTAATAATTGGTTACGATTACAAATAATCAAAAAATAATCGGAATTACTGCCAATTTTCATCAAAATAATCAAAAGTACTCAAAAAGTAATCTCAATTATTTTCAACGATTTTTTGTAATTCTTTTTGATTATTTTTAATAGTAGTTCTATTAGTTATCACAAAAACCATAAATAATCGTAACTGTAATCATTATTTGGCCCTTAAAAAAAAGTACTCATTACGATTAAAAATCATTACTTAAGAGCTATGATATGAATATTGATCAATTTGTTTTATTTTTCACTAATATTCTTGTCAATTAAAGCAAAAATTTGTTCACTAAAAACGATTTTCTCTTGCATAGGACAGTTTTCGTTTTTTCTTTCGCTACTGTTATTTGTGTAAACAAACACAATTTTTTTTATAATTATTTGAAACTTATATTTCAATATTTAATTTAAATTTAAGGACATGACTTAAAAGAATTACAGAAAAAATTTATATATTTACTTGTCAAATAAACCTGCAATAAATCTATATTTTTATGAATACGGGCATTAAGTTGTTAAGTTCACGTAGAACATTTTTTTGATGCTTTCTTTATACATTTTTTTATTTTTGACGTTTGTTGTTGTTTCCACGAAAAATAATTAACTCTTCACTTTTTATGGTCAGTTGATTTGAAAATTTATAAGTATTTTTCTCTAAAAATAAAGTTAAAACGAACAAACTCCTATATTTTCACTTCAGACTGTTTTTTCCTTAGAAAGAATTTAGGAGATAAGAAAAATTCGAATGTTTTTTTATATATAGTTTATATTTTGTATACAACAAGCGTTTTGTAACATATACATACATACATATATGTTTCATACATATATTTTTGTTCGATTATATGAAAATTTAATATATTTTTAAAAGAAATGAAATAATTTTTATTTTTATATCGGTTTATGTTATCTTGAATTGCCACTTATTAGAAAAAATTAAACATTTGTTTTATTTTTGACAAGTGTTTTTTTTTTTGTAAGAAATAAAAGGAACGGTGTTCATATCTTATTTTTTGACTAAAACGTTGTAATTTGACATGAAACAGTTAAAAATTAAAAATAAAAAATGCAAATCAAAACTGTTCAATAGTCATCATATGTACATATATGGTAACAAAGAGTTTATTTTTGAAATCCACTTTTAGTTAAAATAAATCGATTGCCATCACATAATTGTTCCTCGAAAACATTTCTCTGTGTTGTTGACCATTTGTCAGCCTTAACACATTGTTTGAATTCTAAATATTATATCTTCTTTATACTTATATATACAAATAAGTTGTCCTATGTATGTTCGTCATTTAATAACTCCACAAACACTAAACCGATTTAAAACCAATACATGCATTCTAAAGGTATACTATCACTGATGGTTTTAAATCGTCGTAAGAATTAAAGAACGCTGTAACTTACAAAACATTAAATGTTCACCAGAGCCAAGAAACCTGTATGAAAGTAGGACAAAGACACTGGTATTTTTCAAAACGCAGCACAGTGGGTTAGAATAGCGTGTTTTCTTGGATCAAATCAGGGAAGCTATGTTCGGATAGTTTTTCTTTATTTTTCAGTTAATACCATTTAAATAAGTAAAACAAAATGTTTTCTTAGTATATTTCAGTAGAATTTTATTAAATAATGCCAAATATCAGTGTAGGTATATAGTGCAAGGAGTACAGTATGAGAACTTAAACACTACATTTTATAAATCTTAAAGTTAATCATCAACATCATTATCACCATCATCATTATCATTATTATCAACATCATCATAATCATTATCATCGTTATCATCATCATCATTATCATCATCATCAGCAGCATCAGCAACTTCAACATCACTGAAATAGTTCTTGTATGGAGCTGCAGGATCAATTAAATCAATTTTCTCTTCTGTCAAGCTTTAAACCTTCTTTGTAGTCAATTTTTGCATTCTGGAAATAATTGGGTCAGAGGTCATCAAAAACATATTAAAAATGTTTTGGTTTGATTTTTCGCGACTGCACTTTCGTGAATGAAAGTCCTTATGTTTTTAAAATCTTTATTTCGAGCTTCTTGCGCTTCTTCTGATAACTGCCTAATAGGTAAAATGGCATTTAACACAATTTCGGGTCCGTGAATAAAATACTTGTGCAAAGTGGGAGGCATATTGTATCAAGGATACGTTTCAACAAAAAGTCGTCCTGTATTGTGTGCATAAGACGTGCAAAAGACATTCAAAAAATCGAATCCAGCCATGAAGAATGGAAAGGCCAAATCTTAAATTGTCTACATGTACAGGTCTTTCGATCAATAAAAAAAAGTAACATGAAAAACAACAAAACACAACACACAACAACAGCACCAATCGCGAGAGCAATGTGATTTTTAGCTATTTGACTGCTGCAACACTTGCATTAAACAATGCATAACTTCTAAAAGGCACAAAAAGGCAGCGTAAAATTTTGCAATATAATAGAGAATTATGTCCTCTTTAATATAAACTAAAAATTATGACACAAATGTGGACAAATAATAACTATATGTCCATTTAAAATATAAAAATGCTAATTTTTTTTGGCACTTCCAATATAAATAACTAAATCTAAAACACTTCCACACACAATTTGATACACAAGTGCTAACGAAGTATTTCTAAATTACCTGAACTTTATGGTTCCATTGAAAAATTGTTAACTTTTGCAATACTTTTAAAAATAAATAAAATTTTCCACGGGAAAGTTTTCACTTTTTTTAGCTTTTTTTGCACAAATATTTTATAGTTTGATTTTGAAGTTTCACTAGAAAAACACCAGAGCACTTTTGACCATTATTTTAACAAGTGATGTAGAATTTTGTATACTCTAACCGGGTACAAAAAATTTTGACGATACTTAAAATTTTTTTTTTAATTAATCCAAGAAAACAGGCTATTCTAACCCTGTGTGCGCAGGCGGCGTAGGTGAATTTCTTTTCATCGTAGAAATCTGGGACCGGGACCAATCGACGCGTATTTTGTTTTTTTTTTTGATAAAAATGATACAGAAAACGTAATTTCGAATTTTTGTCAGTTACAGCGTTCTTTAATTCTTGCGACGATATAAATGGGCGGTGCCACACCCATACATTTTTTATCTATATATTTAAAATGCTACTAGCCAGTCAAAACAACTTTTCAATCAATACAAATCATCAGTCAAAATGAGAGTGGGTTTGCGTAAGTGGGAGTGGCACCTTCCTTACAAAGAAAATATGGATTATCTAAGAAAAGGTAATAGTAAAAAGTTTTTAAATTTAGTTCAAATAACTTTGTGGGCAGAATTGTGTAGGTAGGAGTGACACTAAGAATTACAATAAATCTTTTTTCTTTTGATGTTCCTCTTTTCTTCAGTTTCTTCTATATATTTGAAGCTCTATTCCCATGTGTATGCCCGTTTTGAAAACGTTTTCATTCGCTCAAACGCATGGCATAAACAGCTATAAAAACATTTTTGAAATTTCGAAACGTTTTCACTGACACTGCTTTTCAAACCTGTTGAGCCAGAAATAGCGTTTTCAAATTTGAGTATAAACGTATACGATTTTGAAACCTTTATGAAAATAAGCTGTAAAGTTTTTCTGTAAAATTTGATGGGGTTGCCAATTTTCTTCACACATATGAAGTTATCGTTATGAATGAAATCGTTTTGTGTCGAACTAATTTCAAAACAGGCATAAACTAAGTATATAATTATGCTAGAACTTACTCGTGGCACTACGAGTATATTTAATTCTATATAATTTTGTTCTTGTAATAATATATGTTATAATTTATAATGAAAAAAAAAAATAATATCAGGAGTATTATAATGCTTTTATTTTATTATAAAATTATTTCTTCATAACAATATGTAACAATTATCTCATAATATTCAACAAATATTTTTATTTATTTTTTAGAGATTTGCAAGGAAATAATATTACTGTGATTTTTGAGTCTGATTTTCAAAGATTGACGAAGCTTAGAATATTGTAAGTATTATTATTATTTCATAATTCATTGAATTTTTAATTAACTAGTAATTATTATACATAATTAATACATAATTAACTAAAACAAACAAAATGTAATTTCTTATATCAAGGCAATTGACCGACAACCAAATACATACCATAGAAAAAGGATCGCTGCAGGATTTAATTTCTTTGGAAAGACTGTAAGTTGTTTTTCTAAATAATAATATTTCACATTTTTTTCTTTTCTTACTACTCGTAGTTTCTATGTAACGAAGTATAATGTATTCAAATCAATAAGTAAATTTTTAGTATTAATTAATTTTCGTAACAAATTATTAAATGTATAAAATATGCATCCTTTATTTTTAAATTAAGAAATTTAACTTTTTCTGCTAATAATCTAGTAATATTGAACGAAAAAAGAGAAAACTGCATGAATTTAGGTTATTAAGGTCTTAGTAGTAGGGATTTTTCCCTAGAATGAGATTTTCCTTGCCACTTGGGCAATTTTTTGAGCTCTAATGTATGTATGTATATACATAAATACATAAATATTTGAGCATTACAACCCTGTTACGGCTTAGCTTCTCGCAGCACCCATGTTGTGTGTGTCAATTTTTATCTATAAGTACCGGAAATAACAGTTTTAAAGTTGCGTGCGAAAGACAGACATGAGAAGTTTGTTCAAGACAATCAGTTATTCAACCAAAACGGGATCAATTACAATTAGCACAAGATGTGATTGCAGGACCAAACTGAACTCATATTTTTAAGAAAAAAGAACTACAGAGCCAGAGCTATCTATGAAATGGAGTAAAACGACGGGGTCTTACCTAGAGCACTGCGCCAAGTTATCGAAAAAAGGCAGCCTAAAAAACTTCAATTGTCTGACTGCCAGACCTGGGCAATCACAAAGAAACTGACCTATTGTCTCCCTCTCCAAAGTTTTCTCGCAACTTCTGCAGTGGGAGTTAAAAGGCAAACACCACCTTTCAGCGTGTTTACCGATCATCCAATGTCTAGTAAGCCAACACACTAACCACTAAACTACGGGGACTACCATATATACTCGTACATAAAAATTCATTTAATTAAAAAAAAATCGACAAAAAATAAATTGTGATGAGCAAAAGATTACTATATATCAGAGTTGTAAATGAATAATTCTTTTTTGATTTCAATTCATTACGAATTAGATAAATTTTGAATTAATTCTTTCCCCCAAAAAACGATTTGAATAAAAAAAAATCAATCAATTAAATTCAAATGAAGTGGAAATGAATTGCAATTCGTTTTTCTAACTCATTTGAATTAATTCAGAATCAATTCAATTCAAATGAATTGGAAATTCATTTAGCAAACATGAATTGCATGAATTTTTAATTCATTTGAATTAAAAATGAATTTTATTTCATGTTTGTTAAATAAATGCATGAATGATTAACGAATTAATTCAAAAATGAATGATTCGTTTACAACTTTTCTATATATCGCTCATTTGCGAAAAGAGTGGCATAACTCAAAAAACACATTTTTGAATTAAGTAATAATGCAGAAATATCCAAAAATTGTATTTTTATGTTTTTTTTGACTGAGTGGCAACCAAAAGTGGCTAAATTAAAATAAATGCATTTATCTCAGAATCGTTTTTTTTTTGAGTTATGCCACTCTTCTCGCAAATGAGCGATATGTATTTGAAAGTAATGGAGGAAAAAAATTTAAATAACTCTAATTTTTTTTTAAATTTTAAAACAATTTGATTAAGTAAATATCAGACAATAATAATTCAAAATACATAATAATAAAAGGGACTGTCAAAACAAACTAAGAAAAATGCGGTCTGAACGAGGTAATTCGCTTCCAGTATTGTGAGAGTGAATGAAGTCATTCAAAGTGGTGTGAACATGGTACGAGTATAACAGTAATCTTATTGAACATTTAAATGAGGTGTATCATCGAGCGCAAATAAAGTAAACGTTTGGGACTTTGTTAAAAAAAGCTTAATGCTGCTTTTTTTAAACATGCATGAATACAAATAGTTTGAATATTTTGAATAATTTTTAAAATATTAATTTAAATTTCAAAATAATTAAATTTTGATCACACTTATTCGATAACGAGAAAGACGATTTGTTCCAAATCTTTTAAAAAATAAGATAAAAAACAAAAACCTTTAAGTTAAACTTAAAACTATCTCTGTAAATATTTATATTACATATATAAAAATACATTTCTTATTTACATACTTATCATAATAAGCATAAATGTATGTATGATTTTATTATATTGTATGATTGTTTATTTATACGAATTTCCAATGATGTTCAAAAATTATTACTTCTTCTTAGATTTTTATATTAATTTTTGTTTTCTTTTTTATTTTTGCATTTTTCCTACTTTTTTTTCAAAATTGTTTCAACAAAACTACACGTATCTACAATACATCTTTATGCAGACGCCTTAATAACAATCGACTAAAAGCAATACCTGATAACTTTGTCACAAGTTCAGCAAGTCTTTTGCGATTGTAAGTAGTCAAGCCGATTAATAAGTGTTAGGGAAAATTGTATATATCACCCAATGTGTTTCAATAAAATAAAAACTAATCCATTTATTATACATTAGATGTTCTCTAGCCTGTTAAAATATTTAAAATTATGTAGTTATTTCAGGAACTGTAACGGTTAAAAAAACATTTTTAACGTTTATAGATATTAAGAGTTTTTGCAAAAAAAAAAAAAAAATAGTGGAAAGAATTTTAAATAATCAGTAAAATGAAAGTTGTATTTTTCCACCATAAAATTAAACTCTTTTTGGCATATTTTTCCCCTTCAATAATAACAGTTGTGATATTGATAAAACGATCCTAAATTAGATCTCAACTGTTATTTTTCGATGAAAAAATAAAAGGTCAACTGTAATTGTTAAAATAGAGTTTTTTTCTGTCTTTATTTATTTGAGGAGCTTAATTTTTCCTTAAAAAAAAACAAAACTCTTTTATACGTTCGAAAATTCAGAAGTTGGGCACCTTTGCCATATTGCAAATATTGCTTGCATACTTAAACTTAAGTTACACTGTTTCTAAATGAACAGAAAAAAATATTTCTGGTCCTTTAAATTGTGAATTTTTTATATTTAAAAGTTTTGTTTGAGGAAAAAGCGGGAATAATATAATAACTTTTTTTTAATTTGTTTGAGTATTTAAATACATAACCTTCGTTTAGATTTACAAAAACAGCAACATATTTTTGTGTGTTTTTTTAGCAGAATTTATTCATTTATATTTGCTTAAAGGTTTTTAACGTGAACTTGGAACTTATTTATATATGTATGTATATAGTAATAACAGGATATAGTAGTTGAATATCTGAAAATATTTTTGGTCTACACAGAAATGTTTAAAAATTATAAGTAAAAGGAAGAAGGAATACATATGTATACATACACACATATGTATAGAATCTATAAAAGATTTTCATTTGTTCACGATTAATTTTTAAAAGAACTTAAGGAACTTATGTGTTGAGCAATAGAAATTTATTTTTGTTTTATTTCTTTTTAATATTTAAATACATAAGAACATATGTATAAGTAGTTGCTATTAGAACAGTTGCTGTATGTTTTCATATTTATAGATTTATTTATGCAAAGCGCTTAATGGTAATAGTAATGTAGAAAATGTTAGCTTTTTAATAATACTTACTTACATATATTTGTAGTTAGAGCTAGCGAAAAGTAATTTAATAGTGCTTGCATCTTAGTTCCTTTTTTACATTTGCATCTATCCGTATATATTTGGAACTTTTGATAAGAACTTTTGAAGAAAAAATATTTTTTTTTATATTTCCATTGATTTAGAGATTTATCACACAATCTAATTGCTACAGTAGGACGTCGCGTGTTTAAAGGTGCGCAATCATTGCGCAGCCTACAGATAGACAATAACCAAATTACTTGTGTGGATGAACATACATTCAAAGGACTAGTTGACCTGGAAATACTGTGAGCTTTATCATTTTTGTTTTTTTATATTTTTATGTGTAAAGAAATTAATACTAATAAATAATATTTTCAGCACTCTAAATAACAATAACCTAACAACACTACCTCATAACATATTTAGTGGTTTAAATCGACTGCGGGCACTAAGGCTGTCAGACAACCCACTTTCATGCGATTGTCACTTGTCTTGGTTGTCACGTTTTCTACGTAGTTCACCACGTTTAGCACCTTATACAAGGTGTCAATCTCCATCACAATTAAAAGGTCAAAATGTAGCAGATCTACACGATCAAGAATTCAAATGTTCAGGTTAGATGGACGATTCTTTTAAAAATGTTAATATTATGTTATTGTTTTGGTATGTTTTTACGTTTCTTTGACAGGTCTTACAGAGAATGCTCCATTAGAATGTGGAGTCGAAAGTAGTTGCCCTCATCCTTGCCGATGCTCTGAAGGTATTGTTGACTGCCGTGAGAAAAGTCTTACTAGTGTTCCTGGAACCTTACCAGATGACACAACCGAATTGTAAGTACTCGTGTTATCTTTTAAGAGCTATCATTAATTATACAAACAACTTTCTGTTATTGAAAATATGAAAATATACTAAAACACTATTTAAATGCCGATGATAATTTAGGATGAATTGGAACTTTTATAGCATAAATTATGAATTTTTTTTCCCCTACTAATCTCTTTCCCACAATGAATTTAGTATAACTTTAACATATAGAGCGATTAGGGTTCGGTTCAGGGTTCGTATTGGATTCAAATTTTAAAAAGAACATGATGTGAAATTTATATATTTTTCGAAGTAATTTTCGTTTAGTTTTATAAATATATAATTTTCAAACTTTCTTCTTTTAATTTTTTTGTTGCGATAAAATAAATTTCAGTGCTGAAAAGACTCTCTCGACTTCTTATTTGAGCCGCTTAAGCCAACCGAACAGGAAACACTTTTATTCGAATAATTTGAATCACAAAACCTTTTCTTCTTTTTTAGAACTTGTCCAGGCAAATCTTCATTGTTTTCTAAAATATAAAATATTAATTCCACTAGTAAATTTTGGGGAAACATTTTCAATTATGTTTACAGAAGAGAATAAGGCAGTAACAAAAAAAAAAAAAGAAAAAAAATGTACCTGAAATAAATTTTTGATTGTTATAGGAAAATGTTACTGTTGCATATTCCATAGAATCAGTTCAAAAATTTCTGTAAAAACCGAAGTAAGATAAATTAGTTAAGGTTACCCAATCATCTTCTCGCTTGGAAATACTTTAATGTTTAATGGCAATGGTAAAATTTTTTCAGATACAATTTTGAATACCCTTTCTTGTTTTCGAAAAGAATTTAATACATAATTTCATTTTGTGTAATAATCACTTTTCTTTCATAAATAATTGTAATCCATAAAATAATTACAAGTATAAAATATATATCTGTCTTCTATTCAGACGTTTGGAACAAAATTTTATAACAGAGCTGCCCCCAAAAGCGTTTGCAAATTTTAGACGTCTAAGGCGGATTGACTTGTCTAATAACAACATATCCCGGATATCACATGATGCTCTTAGTGGGCTAAAATCATTAACAACACTGTAAGTATTAATTATATTTAAAGAAAATTTTACCGTGCATTAAGGGTAAAATTATTCTAGTTATTATTAAAGTTAAAAAATATATTACATATTTATGTTCTAATATACAAAAAAATATTAACATAAGTCTTTATAGATTCCAACAAGTTTTTTTATGATTTTTTTCCTATTAAACTATTTTAAATTTTTTACTGAGTTAAGTACTTCTCAATAGGATTGAGTTCTGACTAAATAAATCGGTGTTAATTAAACTTTTAGTAATAATGAACGTTTTTTATGTACCACATGTGTACTCGTAAATTGCTTGTCATTATTTTTTTAAGAAATCCTTTTGCTCTGGTTTAGTCTCCAAAAATTTTTTCTTCATTTCTGTCAGGTACTTAAGACTAGGATATTAACTCTTTCAGTCGTTATATAAATTAATTAAACAAATTTTCCATTTAAATTTTCTTTTTATTTTCAACTTTTTTTTTAACAAATATATTGATTTAATTAATTTCAATTTAAATTTTCTCTACTTCAACATTTCATCTTCCTAATAAAACAAATGACAGCAGCAACAACTATATGCAATCGGTATTGGTCTCATTATTCCATTCCTGTCCTTTATTGTTCTTTTAATAAAAATCAAATCTCAATAATAACTAATATTGTTATTGACCCGGTTCAACATCATACGATATTACCTTGATAAACTGTTGCTCTTTCTTCACTCTCTGCTCCTGTTTCTTTTCTTAAATACTTCCCAGCGGGAAATGGTAATCAATGAGAAACGAGGAGGTAATACAAGGAATGTATAATCTATTGATTACGGAAAGCATTACGCTTAACACAGATCATGTCCTACGAAAGTAATAAATTCTTTTACTGTCCCCCCGTAATAAGTATTAGAATTCATTATTGGTAATGCATAAAATTATTTTTTATTAATAATTTGAAGGAATAAATTCTATGATGCATTATTTGTAATGTATTATATTATTAATGTATTTATAATATATTACATTATCAATAATAAATTTAAATTAATTTCCCCCACTAGAAATAAAATAATAGTAGCTAATCGGTAATACTTGTTTCACTATTTACCATTTTATTTCACCTGTAATTGCGCTCTTGTTATTAAACTCCAAATTTTATCACATTCATATTAAAAACATTTGGCAAACATTTAAGTTTTAAAATAAATACAAAAAAGATACGAAATGATATAGGTGATAAAAATGGTAAACGGTAAAACATGTATTCCCGAATAGCTATAATTATCTATTTATTTATTTATTTATTTATTTATTTACAATACATATTAATTAATCTTATACATTAATTTTGTGTCTGCACTTCTGCGCATTTAAAAATAAACTGCATTCTTTAATAAAATACATTTTTTTGCGTAAAAAATAACGAATTTTTTTAACAATGAAAGAAAAAAAAAAGAAAAAACAAAACAATAACTTCTTTCTTCTATATATGTGGGAATGTACATGGTAATCGATATGTAAAATAGAAAAAAAAACAAATTACAGTTTTTTTTTCAACAAAACATACGAAAAAGACAAAAACCAACACACAATAACTTCTTTCTTCATAGATGTGGGAATACACATGGTAATCAATATTTACTTGTGTGCCACGTGAAATTACCTTCTCGATTCCAAAAGTAATATATTCAATCTTTTCCCGCTGGGTCGTACCTTTCAAAAATTAAGAGTAACAAATAAATGATAGCAACAACACTCATACGCAACCGTAAACGTTAATCATACGACCTGTAGTGCTGTTTCTTTTTTGCATGTTATTTAATTAAATTAATAAAAAATGAAAATAGTTTTTGATGTTCTGAATAAATTCATATAAAATCTTGATTGCATTCTGTTATTATCTCACGTGAACACAATGAAAATTAGGGAGTTTACTTTATTTCTGGACCTGAGCCAGATTTCAATGGGCCAATCAGACATAATATTGATAAATATTAGCATTTAAAATTACCAATAATTAGTGCATTTCGGCATCCTTCCGTCAAAAACTCTTAGGTCTTATAGTCGTCAATACATTCAGTTTTAAGACGCCAATTAAGAAATGGAGATGCCTATTGCAATCCATTCCTCCTTTATCCTCCCACTTTCTGACTGAAGACTTTTATTGAATAAATTCATTGAGACTAAATTCAGAAACATTACCATTATCCGTTCTCAAGATGTAATAAAATCAATTTTTAGTAAAAATGTTGTTAAATCCCGCACAATTAATAAGTGATGATTTTGATTGACTATCGAGCCTTTCAGACTTAAATTTTATCCATTCTCAAGATATACAAAAATCAAAGAAAACTTAAAGGCGATTTGGGGCTTATTTATCGCACACATGCGATTTCGTATTTTAAGAAAACAACTATAAACTATATAGTTCTCAGTACCTATCTACGTGATAAGCTTAGTTAAAATCGGTTCACGTTTTTAAACGTGATGTGGCAACATACTTAAACCAAAAATCGCTACCATTTGTATATGCATAGATGTATGCATATACGTTTATTATAAAAATTTACTAACATTTTTGCTTTTATTTTTTTAAGGGTTTTGTATGGCAACAAAATAAAGGATTTACCTTCAGGCGTTTTTAAAGGGCTTACATCACTTCAGCTGTTGCTGCTAAATGCCAATGAAATTTCTTGCATACGAAAAGATACCTTTCGGGACTTACACAGTTTGAGCTTGCTTTCATTATATGATAACAATATTCAAACTTTGGCTAATGGCACTTTTGATGCTATGAAGAGCATTCAGACATTGTAAGTATATGTATAATATCTATTATACTCAGTTGCAGTCATAAAAAAGAAAGAAAAAAAACAATTTTAACTCTATTGAGAGTAAACAACTGTAAAAAAAATTTATTCACAAAATAACAAACACTATATATTGAATACACTTTCAGACATCTGGCAAAAAATCCATTTGTATGTGATTGCAATTTAAGATGGTTGGCTGATTACCTTCATAAAAATCCCATCGAAACAAGTGGTGCTCGATGTGAATCTCCTAAGCGAATGCATCGCCGCCGCATTGAAACTCTGCGGGAAGAAAAATTCAAATGTAAGTAAAACAGTTAAGCCCATTTAAGAAAGAACAATTGATTCAAATATTTAACAATTTTAACGTACCACTTTAGGTTCTTGGGATGAGATGAGAATTAAGCTTTCTGGAGAATGTCGCATGGACACTAATTGTCCATCTATGTGCCAATGTGACGGTACAATTGTAAATTGCTCTGGGCGGGGTCTAAGAGAAATACCTCGAGACATTCCATTGCACACAACCGAATTGTATGTTACAAAATTATATCAAAGTACATATATGCATATAAACTTCTATTAATTAAAATTGTTTTGGTATTTTATTGAAGGCTTCTTAGTGACAACGAGTTAGTACGAATAAAATCGGATGGACTGTTTGGTCGTCTACCACATTTGGTAAAATTGGATTTCAAGCGTAACCAAATAAATAGCATAGAAATAAATGCTTTTGAAGGCGCCTCTCGAATTCAAGATTTACAATTGGCTGAGAATAAAATCAAGGAAATTTCTAATAAAATGTTTCTTGGTCTACATCAACTCAAAACATTGTAAGTTTCATGATATTTTCTATTCCAGCTTATACTAAAAAGTATTACGATATATTGTGTGTTATCCAATAATTTCAGAAATTTATTCGACAATCAAATATCATGCGTAATGCCCGGATCCTTTGAATTTTTGACGTCTCTAACTTCTCTGTAAGTATAAATAATATTATATTTCTTTTACAAATATGTATATATAATTTTATCATTATAACATGGCCCCCTGATTAGACCTTCGTAGCGGGGTCAAAAACTAGTTCAGTTCCGCTAGTGTTATGAATATTCCTTAACGGATGTTAATTCTCATAAGAATTTCCAGTAAGAATAATAAAAAGTTTCGAATTTGGAATTCGAAAAATTGATTGTAATTCAAGAATAATATCAATAATAAAAAAATTTTAAACTCTTTTCGTTTTCGTTTTTTTATTACAAAATTCTGCTATTATAAGAGCAAGTTAGCTATACAATTAGTAAAACTAATATTTTTAATTTCAGTAATTTGGCTTCGAATCCGTTCAATTGTAATTGTCATTTAGCTTGGTTCTCGGACTGGTTGCGCAAAAAGACATTAAATGGAGCAGCAGCACGGTGTGCTATGCCAGCTAAAGTCCGTGACGTTCAAATAAAGGATTTGCCACACAATGAATTCAAATGCACAGCAGATAATAACGATGGGTGCCTGGGAGAGGATTATTGTCCGCCCATGTGCACTTGTACTGGAACTGTTGTACGATGTTCTCGTAGCAATTTAACAGAAATTCCACGCGGACTACCAAGTGAAACATCGGAACTATATTTAGAGTCAAATGCAATTAAAATGATACACCAGGAACGTATACAAAACTTAAAGTCTCTAACTCGACTGTAAGTAATTATGAAACAATCATTTAATGTAGATTAAATACGACATAATAACGTTTTTATTGCAGTGACCTAAGCAATAACAAAATTACTATGCTTTCGGATTACGTATTTGCAAACCTAACAAAGCTCTCCACGTTGTAAGTAATTGTAAATAATAAGTTTGTTTCTCTACCTCTAGGGTAAAGCTCGGTAAAATAAGAGTAAATTTTAGTTTCACTCAAAAATACTAAAACGCTGATAACCAAACATTTAACCACAAGAAAACGATAATGTTTTGACAGCTGAATGGACATAAAAAATTGAAGAAATAATACTACATATGCTGTCGCAAAAAGTCTTTCAAACATCAAAGTTTAAATGATTCGAATCGTTTTAATGAGAATAGTTGAACTACTAAAAATTTTTCAATGTTTATTCAATTTTATAACAGACGATTTCACACGTACATACATATAATACAATATTTTTTTATTTTTGAAATCTCAAAATAACAATTAAAATTCTATGCTTCATCATGATGCCTTGAAAATTAAATCATATTACATGCATACATATGTACATATTTTGTACTATATTTTTATATAATAGTGCTTTTACATCTAAAGAAAATCTCGTCATTTAGATTTGAAAGCGTGCTCCTCTAGTCTAGCAGAGTTGTAAACGAATCATGCATTTTTGAATTAATTCGTAAAGCATTCATGCACTGAATTGGAAAAATTTTGAATTAATTCTATTCCCTAAAAAACGAATTGTATGAAATTTGAATCAATTCATTTGAATTAAGCAAACATGAATTGCAATTCATTGTGCCCAATTCATTTGAATTAGAAATGAATTGAATTGAATTGATTTTGAATTAATTGAAATGAGTTAGAAAAATGAATTGTAATTCATTTAAGTAGGTATGTATATATTTTGACCGAAGAAACGGTATATATTATTTTGTACACGACGAAAAGACTTGTCTCATTTACTAAATTTGTTACTAAGATCCCGCGTACGCCCAATTTTGAGTAAAGAAACAAACCAAATAATGGCATTATTTTATGATTTAATTCATAATTTAAATTAAATAACTAAACTTTGTGTATATTTTTTTAGAATAATATCATATAATAGTCTTCAGTGCTTGCAACGTCACGCTTTAAGTGGTCTCAACAATTTGCGGGTACTTTCTTTACATGGAAATGAAATTTCGATGATGCCAGAGGGATCTTTTAAGGATCTTAAGTCTTTGACGCATATGTATGTTCATATATAGCAAATAGCATAAATCAATTTTTTAAATCTTTTTCAATTACTCCTTTTTAGAGCACTTGGAAATAATCCTTTATATTGTGATTGTTCACTTAAATGGTTTTCTGATTGGATAAAATTGGATTATGTCGAGCCAGGTATCGCCAGGTGTTCGGAGCCAGATTATATGAGAGATAAACTAGTACTTTCAACACCGTCACAAAATTTTGTTTGCACAGGAAAAATTAAAAATGAAATATTGGCAAAATGCGATGCCTGTTTCACATATCCATGCCAAAACAAAGCCAAATGTGTATCTTTACCGCAAAGAAATTATCAGTGTCTTTGTCAGCCGGGATTTCATGGTAAACATTGTGAATTTATGATCGATGCTTGCTATGGCAATCCCTGTAGAAACAGCGCTACTTGTACGGTTTTGGAAGAAGGTCGTTTCAACTGTCAATGCGCTCCAGGATACACAGGTGCTCGCTGTGAAACCAATATAGACGACTGCCTTAGCGACAATAAGTGTCAAAATAATGCAACTTGTGTGGATGGAATTGAAACATATTCATGCGAATGCCAACCTGGATTTACAGGTAAGTAACTGCACTATAATAAATTTCATAAAAATATTTATTTCAATGCAGTTTAATATTTTCGTAATAATTGTAACCTAAATGATTGTATAACATTGTCAACATTCCTGACATAGTTTATCGATATTTAATTTTTTTCCATTTACAGCCTATTTCCAGAAGACTAATGGTTCAAAACTTTCGTCTTTTTATATGTGAAACAACAACAAACCACTCGAATTTTTGAGTGTCTTAACGTCTTAAACCATTCGTCTTCTGGAAACCGTCTCTTAATTTGGACCTTCTTTCCATTAACACATTAATTAGTTCAGAACAAAATTCTATTAAATTAATTTACACTATCGATTGTATAGTTTTTCCGTCTTAAAATCCTAAAACTGGTATTTTTACGACAATTACTTAACTAGTTTTTGACCTCCGCTTCGAAGGTCTCATCAGACTTCTTTGTATTATTCATATTTACACTATATTTTTAATGATTTCTCTATTAAAGGAGAAAATGACATACTACAGCCGAGATGAACATGTTTTCGACTCCAGATACGGAACTCTCGTGGTGGTCTATATATACCTATAAATACATGACAATCGTCGTCTACTTAACTCAAACTTTTTTATAGAAATCATATACGAGTATACTTTATAATGAGTAGTTAGTCGAAGTTTTGTCAAACCCATCACGTTTTTTCTGTGTTATATTCTCCTTTTCTCTATATGATTTTATTTTTGTACTTATCATCTGTCCAGATAATATGAATTACAACAGTACAAGGTGTACAAAATATACTTGAAGTAATCAAACAGTAGAGACATACCCATGGTACATACAATAAATAATAATTTTGATAACAAATCTGCTTGAGACATGCCGATATCAATCGGCATCTGCCTCTCGCCCGAAACTACTTATACATACCTACATAAATATATGTACGTACATATATATACTATATGGGGTAAATAAATAAACACAAGCAGGAAAATGTCTTGCCGGTTTGGCTAGTTATAATTGTAGAACAAAGAAGAAAACAATACTTTTTAAGAATGCAATCCATATTAAAACTTATTTTTAATTAATTTTAAAATATTTTAAAAAAACAAAACGAATTGCTTATTTTTAATTTTTATTTTAGGAGAATTTTGTGACATTAAAATAAAGTTTTGTAGCGAAGACTTTAATCCATGCGCAAATGGTGCTACCTGTCAAGATCATTTTACTCATTATTCCTGTGATTGCATGCCAGGATTTCATGGGGTAAATTGTACGGACAATATTGATGACTGTCAAAATCATATTTGTAAAAATGGAGGAACTTGTGTGGATGGTATTAATGACTACATTTGCATGTGTCCTGACGATTTTACTGGAAAATACTGTGAAGGTCACAATATGGTGTCAATGATGTATCCCCAAACGTCACCATGTCAAAATCATGAATGTAAGCATGGTGTATGTTTTCAACCAAATCCTTCCGGATCTGACTATTTGTGCAAATGTCATCCTGGTTACACAGGAAAATGGTGTGAATATCTTACAAGTATCAGTTTTGTTCATAATAATTCATTCATCGAAATGGAACCGTTGCGTACTAAACCAGAAGCAAATGTGACCATAGTTTTTAGTACATCTGAACAAAATGGCATACTAATGTATGATGGACAAGATGCTCACTGGGCTGTTGAACTATTCAATGGCAGAATACGTGTTAGTTACGATGTAGGAAATTATCCTGTTTCGACCATGTACAGCTTTGAAATGGTAGCTGATGGCAAATATCATTCCGTTGAACTTTTATCAATTAAGAAAAATTTCACATTACGTGTTGATCGCGGCTTGGCAAGATCAATTATAAATGACGGGTCCAACGATTATCTCAAGCTGACAACACCTCTCTATCTAGGTGGGCTACCTTCTGAGCCAGCTCAACAAGCGTACAAAAATTGGCAGCTACGCAATCTTACAAGCTTCAAGGGATGTATGAAAGAAGTCTGGATAAACCACAAACTGGTTGACTTTGAGAACGCTGCTCGTCAACAGAAAATAACACCGGGTTGTGCTTTGTTGGAAGGCGAGAACTATGATATGGATGACGAACGAGACTTTATGGATGAAACGCCACATATAAGCAAAGAAGTAGATTCATTTAAATGATAAAAATAAATTATTTAACATGTTTTAATTTTTGTAATTCTTTATTAGATTGACCCATGTGAAAACAATAAATGCCGTCGAGGAAGTCGTTGTGTAGCTAACTTAAGCTCTCGAGACGGTTATCAGTGTAAATGTAAACACGGTCAAAAGGGAAGATATTGTGAACAAGGTGAGGGCACAACAACTGAGCCCCCAACAAATGCTGGTATTAATAATTCATTGTTTCATTCAGCACTAACTCAAAGTATTGTGTTTGTTATATTAGTTTTAAAATAATTAAAAATGTTATACATAGTCAATTAAGCACAACTTTGCTATACAGTACATAACAATTTGCTTTATCGAAAATGTATTTCATTATGCATATACATTTTAAGAAGAATAACATACTGGTTATTGAATTCAAATTTCGGCTAGTTTCCAAGAATTTTTGAATTTTTGGTTAAAAAGTTGTTTGAAATATGTGATTAAATTAAAGTTAGATTTTTGCTTAATCAATCTAGTATCAGTTGGCTAACCTAACATAACCTAATCCTTCTATCAATGCACTTACATTTTTATGTCATGTCATAAAATATTTTAATATGAACATTTATGTATTTGATTTCATTCACATTAGTTGTGAAATCGACTAAATAAGTATAAATTTTTGATGTTATTTCCCAATAACTTATTTTTCAGTTACATCAACTTGTCGAAAAGAACAGGTTCGAGAATTTTATACTGAAAATGACTGTAGATCCCGACAGCCTTTAAAATATGCTAAATGTGTAGGAGGATGTGGAAACCAATGTTGCGCTGCAAAAATTGTGCGAAGAAGAAAGGTAAGAAAGCACTTATATTTCCATATTATTTTAAATCTTAAAAATATTTCTGTCTGTATATTTCAGGTGCGCATGATTTGCAGCAATAATAGAAAATATATTAAAAATCTTGACATTGTAAGAAAATGCGGTTGTACTAAAAAATGCTACTGACTGAAAGATGCGACTACCCATTTGTATAACAACAGCTATGATGCAAATTTCAAACAACCTATTAACAATTTTACAATATTAAGTAATAGTAGTAGTAATATTTATGCAATAAGTAATAGTAGTAATAATCATAATTTAGACAGTAGTATTAGGGTAACAGAAAATTTATTTTATTTATATACGAAAAATAATAACAGGGGTACATTAACTACAAGTATAGATGACGAAAACAGCCAAAATGCAAAAACTGATGGCAACATCAATGAATATGAGACTGAATACAACGATGACAGTAATGATAGGGAGCATATGCAACTAAATCCAAGTACTGACGATTATAGTTTGGAGGAAGATATAGAAGAAAACTATGATGATGATGATGATGATGAAGGTGATTTGTATTCTGATACTTTTGACAATGAAAACAATAAACCAGAAATACTGCCGGAAGCAAAGCAACTTGTTCAGCTTACTGTAAAGGACAGACCGCAGATGCAAAATAAAGACACTTATGAGGAAGAGGATATGGGATATGACGAAGACGATGAGCGTATAGCAATAGCTATAGAACGACCTAAGGAAATGCAATCTCGTATAAAACTTGATCATGATTATGAAAACAGGGAAGGAAGTGGAAACTTTAATAATCTTAAGGCTACAGATAAGGACTACAGTATTAATGACGGTCAGCGATATGATTACAGGAATTCCTTTCATCATAAGAAACAAAAGACATATAATGCTCATTCAAACAGTGACAGTACAGTTGATATAACGGAAGATGAATTGCGAGAAAGCAGTGGCAATTTTGCCAACGATGATGAAGATAATGATGAAGACAACGATGACAACGACGATAGTGAAAGCTTCTTTAACACAATGCGAAAGTCTAATAGTCGATACTTTCGAAAAAACACAAATGATGCTATTAAAATTATATCCACACCATTAGGTAAAGTTGGTATAGTATATCAACAAATGCCAGCACAACCGAATGATAAAAATACGGAGAATGTGGAAAAGAAATCTACTTCATTCACTGATTTTGATGCTCTGTCACCAGACCCAGAGAGCAGTCGTCGTTTGGCGTCTTCTCACCCGAAAATTACTCCGGTCTTAACACCCGATGGCAAGGTTGCCCTGCTTTATCGTGGCGATTCTGAGAATTCAAAATATGAACCCATTAGAAATTTAACGTCTCAAAAATTCAATAACGGCAACGAACCTACTTCAGACAGGAAACAATTAAATGGTTTAAATAACAAGGACTCTAGCGGAAGCAGTGAGTATGACGACGATGATTCCGCAGGGGATGTTAAGAGTATTTTGGACAAAAAACCTTTATCCAATGTCGAAAGTAAAATCAATCTTGACACCAAAATAACAACTGAAAAGGAGCAAGCCGCTATCATGCCCGCGCCAGAAGTGGCTCCAACTACAGGCTCTTTTATTATTAGACCAACAGACTCGATTTTGCCAATGATAAACCGACCTTTGTCTGAAGTTCTGGGAATTAAAAAAAATCAATTTAAACAATTCCGAGTAAAAGATACACCAACGGCATCTGTATCATCCTCTGGATCATTGCCTGAATCCAAAAACGATAACTCGGATGCAAACGCCTTCAATTTTCCTACAAAAGTTAACTTAGCGGACTACTCTTCATCCTCCAGATCACGTAACTATGACTTTGACTTTAGTCGCGACAATACAATGTTAGACGAACGTTCAAGACATAGAGAGCAGGAAGCAAATTTGCGTTTAAATAGTAATCTCGACGGACATCAGCGAATTGGTGAATCAAATGAACAAATGAACGAAGATATTTTATCAAAGACAGAAGTCGTTAACTTGGCTGTAATTCCCCACTTTGATGAAGAACTTGAACGTCTTCAAAGATTACGTGAATATGAAGAAAGACGCCATCATAGACAACGACAAAAACAAAATGAAGAAGACTTATCCGGCATTCATTGCATCATGCAGGCCATGATGGCTTTTGCAGCAATATCAACTGTATTTGGAATGTTGGGCACTTTTTTCAAACAACGCATACTCGATCAGTTACGATTAATGCACTGGTAGTACAACAAGGGTATTCGATTGGAAACAATTGAATACCCCTCCATCTTATCTTCTGACATTAACATTCAATCATTATTAAAATATATGTTTTGCCTACTTTAATGTTTTTTGGTAGAACATTTTTCTGATCAGACTCTGTTAACACCTACTCTTACATACATACATATATATTTTAATTCTTTGCTAAATACGCAATTAAATATTCAGTATTTGTTTACTTTTTTTTTATTTTTTTACTTACGAACATACTTATATACAAATAACTTATAATTATAAAAAAATATACCTATATACATACATATATCACATTAATACAAAGGCATAAATACATACATACATATACTTACATATATTTACGCACAGATAAACTTGCAAGTAGATTCGTGTTCCCTGCTAAATCGAACTTTTCTAGTGGTATCTATATAACACAAAAACATTATCCTATTTGACTAATAACTATGATAAAAACTTACTAAAATAAACATATTTATGTTCTTTAACTAACAAATATACATACATAAACATCTATACTAAATACACACATTTAAAATATCGAAACTACCCAGAAGAAAACTTAAAAAACATAAATTCAAACTAATATGCAGTTAAAACAAAATGTTGCTATTACGTGCTTGTACATCACGGCATTATCACATATTTTCTGAAAATTATTTGTTATCAATGTGATTTCAAATCATAAAAAAATCATGTTCTGTACGCAAACATTTTTGAATATTTGTGTTTTTTAGAACTAAAACAAAAATTTCTGTCATATTATCTTAAACGTTAACCTACTTATATGTATTATATTTGATTGATTTTTAATTGTAAAATTTGGAATTAGGCAATTTAGTGATGACAATTTTTAATTACGAATTTGTCTAATATTTTGTGATTTTGAAATTCACATATGATTTGAAATCACCTGATTTTCAGAACATAACCCTATATATACTCCTATTTTCGAATTTGTTATTTTCATTTTAGTTACAATTCAGACGATGAAACTTTTCTTATACCACAAATAAGCTTTTTGAAGGAATATTGTGTATTTATGTATACGTCATCATATAATTTAAAAAAAGAAACCCTTCTGAAAAAATTATCCAATCCTGCGTAAAATTTAACAATCCTATAACAAAAATTTGAATTGATTTTCTATGTAAAGTTTGTTGTAACTTAGGATTTTTATGAATTCTTATGACGATATACATATATGTACATACTGAATTTGGTAATACATAAGTTGAAAGCCCATTATTAATGGCAATGCAATTCTCTGATTGTGTTTATTGTAAACAATAGAATAATTGCTAATAATTTTAGTATATATCATATAATTGAGGCTTTTCTTCATTTTTAAAATAGCAGCACTGCCAATATCATATCGTTATACTGCAACAAAATCCCTATTATGCTCATCGTCTAAAAAAGCACTTATTTACTGACTTCTGCCCAAACTTGCCACTTCATATCTTTTTTCCTATGTCTTGTATATATTTATTTAAGTATTTGAAATCGTTCGATAATAAGATTAATCATTTTCTTAACTAGCACAATATGTATACAGTGAAAATTTATTGTAATCCAGCCCACTTGTTTTTAAAAACTATTTTTGTATTAATGACAAAAATAGACGTGCAAATGTTACAAAAAAAACTTTAATTCTATTTCGAAAGATGGATAAAAAATATTATTAAAAAAACCTCACTTAAAACTTTTTTTTTCATTTTAAATCAAATTTACCATTTACTGCCTACTCATCTGTAAACCAAATCATATCACGTTATTTTCTATTTTAAAATTTAAATTTAATTTTGTAAACATAAACTGTGACATTTCTGAAAGCTGAGCATTCTTACCTGACATTTAACACAATTGATTAACATTCACTAAATTTGTACAACTTTTTGAGTTCGATATTAAACTAAAGTTAATTATTTAGTTAAATAATCTTAAAATTAAACTAATCGAATATTAACTAAATTTTTTTAAATTATTAAATACGTTTTTTTTACATTGACCTGATTGTTGTACTCGTTGTAATCTCAAAGGCACCTCTTTTTAAATGTGTTTTGGGATGCATCTGGTGTTAATGTTGTTTGTTTTCAATTTTAATAGTTTTATAAGGATTCTCATATATTACATTTTCGGTAATCTTTTATTTCAATTTTCATATACATATGCATATGTAAATATTTTACATGCATAAGCATACATACATTACCAAAAGATTTTTATATGTTGATACTTCTACTTTAAGAATAACCCACCCACATGAATCATATAGACTATCAATTAAAATTAGATAGTGTAAAGTCAAAATTTTGATATTAAAATTAAAAGTTGTTAATGTAGAACTCAAAACTCTATCCTACTCGTAACACTCCTTCCACACAAGTCATCGTTTTGGTATATCATGAACAAAATGTTGGTCCACCACCAATTATCATTTTCAATTTGACAAACATCATGTTAAATTACACACTCTCACGAAATAGTATGCGAAGCACAATTAAGAACAAACACACTATAAGTACTCTGAGGAAACGAATTACCGCTTCAATTACTATTAAATAAACCAAAAATTCGAATCAAATCAGCATTCACTAAAACGAAGAATTCTCGAATATAAAATGTTTAGGGAACTTGCCTTTCTCTGAAAATTTTCGCCAATGTTCCGAAAATAATATCGCCATCTGGTTTTTATCAAAGCTATTTTGTTAATGTTCAAATGCGAAAAAATGTTTTCTCTATATATTTTTCACAAAATATAAAAGTATTGAAAATAAATCATGATTAATATAAATTAAATATAATGTAAAGAAAAATGTAAAATACTGAAGCAATAATGTTGAAAACATAAAAGCAAACTTTTTTCAATATCGATTTAGAATCATTGAATACATCTTTTTTCCTTTTAAATATTGCTAATAGTTCGTTATAAATATCATTAACGAACCTTTGAGATGGAAACAATTGCTAACACAAAGTGAGCGAAAGTTGATGACCTTTTATAGTTCTTTTTCGAGTCAAAAACGTTAGTCATTTCCAAAATATTTAAAAGTTGTATCTCTATAGAAAGTGGTGGGCAATTGGGTACATATTTAT
Organism: Metopia argyrocephala; assembly: GCA_963576795.1. Classification (NCBI taxonomy): domain Eukaryota; kingdom Metazoa; phylum Arthropoda; class Insecta; order Diptera; family Sarcophagidae; genus Metopia; species Metopia argyrocephala. Next base: position 183,916,379 of record OY756208.1, on the reverse strand, counting down.
ATTTTATACCTAAAAATTTGAACAAATTTTGATATATATGTAAATTGTCAACGTTTTGCTCATTGCTTAACAAACCAATGCCTGTGATTAGACGGAGTGTTATTATAAGTAAATTAAAAAAAAAAGTTGGATATACTGTGTACTCATATAGTGAAAACCTTAATTTTATCTATTATAAAGTTATGACGAAAATTAATGACATGCATTCCGAAAAATTTAAAACCGAAAATTTTAATTATGGTAAAAAGTATAAAATACTAGCTAACGTTTTTATTATTATTGATTTTCACATTAGTTTACTATAGCAAAAATCCTAGCAAATTATAGCTAGCGTGATTTTATTTTTAGCCTTTAGTTAAAATCGGGTCTTAATTATGCTCTAAAAACAATGTATTATCATCTCAGTTTTTATCGGCCGAGAATGCCTTAATCTACATTCCAACAATGCAAAACCGACAGATACCTAATATAGTAACTCATTTGCAGACAACAACTGATAGATAACTCTGACATAAAAAACCTTATTGATTCCTTACATAACCAAATGTACCCCAATAAATGTAGCACATACATATGTATGTATGTATGTACATACATATTTATGTTTGTTAATATGTGTATAATTCTGGTACAGTAAAAATAATTATAAATGATTAAATTCTTTAAAGAATTGTTGAAAAACAAAAAGATATAGGTTTTAAACTTAAAAAGCTCAATAGTAAATTTTTCTTATATCAAAAATTAAGAACGAATTATAAGAAATAAATGAACGAAATAGTATTTAAGCTGGGTAGTCGCATGTAAAAATATATAAAAAAAATACTATTATAAAACAATATATATCTTAGCCATAAGTAATTCTAATTGTTTTACGTTTAAAATTTAAATTAGTTAACTAGAAACAGAAAATTAAGATAAAACTTACTATTTAAGGTAATTTAAATTTAATGTACACACATTACTTTTTATAATTATTTCGATCGGTTAATATTTATACTAATTATGCAAACAGAATACATAATGACTCTATTTAATTTTCTCCGTAAGACTTAAGGTAAGGTCATATATTAAAAAAAATAAATATTATGACAAAAAAAAATTATAATAATAATAAAATAAAAACAGGAAGCAGTTGTTTAACAAAAGGTAAAGAAACCTTAATTTATTTACAATAAGCAAAATCTTACAGCTTTGAAGGAAAAGTGCTAATTATTTTATGCTGTAAAATTTGGTACTTTTTTGCTTATTTTTTTAAATAAAAAATGTAATAAAATTTCTTGAATAAAACGATGTGATTGTTGTGGAAAATTTGTTATTTTATCTTTCAAAAGTATTTGTTTTTGTGAATCAGTGTTTATATCCCCCCTTCAATTAAATTAATAGTAAAATTGAAAAAAAGGAAACATTACTTGTTGTTATTGTGACTTCTTCTATTTGAGTTTCAATTTTATTGTACGAGTTGTGGTTGTGTTGTAAGAGCAATACTATTGCTGGAAGGGGCCTTATTAGGAACAAAAATAAAATAAATAAATGTAAGTGCGTATGTGAGGTGGTGAGCAACTAGAAGAATTGGCCACCTCGGTTGGTGAGCGATCGCTTACAACACTAAGCAACCCAGGTTCGAGTCCCAGCACTGCAGAATATGAAAAACAAAAAATTTGTGCGGCATTTTCAAAGTTTTCTAAATTAAATAAGAAGTCAAATATGACAAAAAAATATTCGGTTTTATTTAAAAAAAAAATACTTCTATTTTTTCCTACAATATGCAAATAATTAAAAAATAATAATAAAAATTAAATAAAATTTTTTATAGAAATAATATTTTTAAAATTATTCTTAATTCTCTGAAAGAAGTCGTTTTGTCAAATTCAAATTGGGGGAAAGTCTAAAAGATGTCGATTAGTCAACTGCATATCTTGCGTTCGAAAGATCGTAGAAATACGGGGATTAGAGCAAAAGAAGGACAAGAAAATTCTATATTTACTATTAAAATCTTAGAAAATTGTCTTATTTCGAGAGAACACGTTTTTTCAAAATTCCACAGATATATATATTACATATTAGAATTGTAATTAATTACAAAGCGAGAAGGCAAAGAATGAGTGCAAGCTACAATATGCTTTATTTCAGAATATTTCAGATAAAGTATGTACGCGTAAAGAAATGAAAAAATATGTGGCTATCTAAATATATAAAATTGAATTAGTGTTTGTTTATTTGTTTGTTTTTTTGTACCTTATAGGAGACCAAACCTCTAGACCGATCTTCCTGAAATTTTCACAGCATTTAACTGGGACTCTGGCATGATTAATAGAGTACTTTTTTCGACCACGCCCACTTTTACAACCACTTTTTTAAAATTATGCAATTGCTCCCATATAGTTTTTAACAGATTTCACGCTAAATTGTATTTGAAAGTTTTACACTTTTTGTTCTCTGTATAAATTTGTTCCTTCCAACGGATTTTTTTTTTATTTGGTGGTATATTGCTCTTAATACTGTTAACGTCGCCATATAACTATGAACCACGTCACCGCCGTTAATTTTATTATATAACGAGGGGGTAGCGAAGCACATCGGGTTCAGCTAGTTATTCATAAAACATAAATATGAAAAAGTAATAAGAAACAAGTAAAAAACAAATCTTCATGAAAGCAGAATATTAACATGTGGCCATAAATGAAAATAGCAACAATAATGGCGTTTTCTTTTCTAAAAAAAGTTGAATTTTGCCTTTTATGTTAAAATTGTTTTTAATTTTCTTTTCTTAAAAAAAAAACACTTTTAAAAAGAATATTTTTTTACTGTTTTTTAAGAAAACGACTGCGAAAGAAAAACTGAATTTTTGGCCCAGTATAAGAGCAATATAAAGAAAAACAATAATTTAATTTCAAAATATTTTTCTTGACTATTGTTTACAAAAATTAGATTGCATTTTTTTAGTATTCATGTTCTATTAAAATTAAAGAAATGTGCACCTGAATATGAAGCATTTTTCTTTTGAGAAAAAACACCACCATAGGATAAACTTTCATATAAAACATTTCGTAGTGTGTTAACACAAGGCAATTCTACAGTATACTGATACCTTGTCTACACGAGACATTGATTTGGCTGAACATTAGGTCTGCAGCTAAATATCTAAAATATTGGTTGGTTGACCTTCATGATCTACCAAATCAGAAATTTTTTCTTTCATTCCTTCTTCCTTTCTTTTTATTTTACTTTGTTTTTAGAAAAATTGTTAATTTACTGAGTATTTTTTCTTCTATTTCTGAAAAATAAAACAATCAATCAACAATCTTCAACCGTTTTCGTTTTTTTAAGATTTTCAATCAAAGCTACAACAAAAACCAACTTGTTTTTGTGTTGCGAAGGTCAATTGATAGTTACATATCGTTGGCGAGCATTTGGTTTACCAACGACAGTCAGACTAAAATATGACATGCATTTAGGCAGTTCACATGAGTCAATTATTCATATGTTATCGGAAACAAAAAAAATTAGCGTTTTTGGATTATTTAGTGGGCGTTTTGAATTTAAACATTTGGCATCTCTGAAAATATTTATTACGATTATTTTTTTAGTTTTAATCAATAAATAACATCGTTCATATGTTTATACACTTTGTAAAAATTTTAAAATAAATTTTCAAAGCTGAAATGAATTGTGAAGAAAACCGCTTGAGAACGTTTAGTTTATGGCCACCAAATGCTATAGTCAGTGGACGGCAGCTTGCGTCAAACGGTTTTTATTCTACTGGAAACGCATTAGAAGTTGAGTGCAATTGGTGCCATTTTCGCATCAATAATTGGGAAATCAGTGAAAGCATAGACCAACGACATATTCGTGCAAATCCAAGGTGTGAATTTATCACTAACAGGGAGAATTGCGGAAATGTATTAATACTTCGAGAGCCCAATGAATTGTCAGATCAAGGGCAATTTCACAGAATTGAGAGTGAAAGTTCGTCATCTGTAGCAAAGGATTTTTCATCACTTGATTTATTGATAGAAAAAAATCGATTGGCTACTTTTGTAAATTGGCCGGTAATTATTCCTCTATTGTTTCTAAATATTTGAAAACGATTTAAGAGTGAATTTTTTTAGAACCCGAACATAACGCCACAATCTTTAGCTAAAGCAGGATTTTTTTATCGCAATAGATCAGACGAAGTTGAGTGTGCTTGGTGTAAAGGTGTTATAGCACAATGGGAAAAACAAGATAATGCATTCGAGGAGCATAGAAAATTTTTTCCTGGCTGTCCTAAAGTAATGCTGGGGCCTCTTATAGAAATTGAAAATGAAGGAGCTCGTGAATTGGGAATTCAACAAATATCACCTCCTAAAAACCCGAAATATACATCATTGCAGGCTAGACTTAATACTTACACAAGTTGGCCTATTCCAGATATACAAAAACCTGAAAATCTCGCACAGGCTGGACTTTATTATCAAAAAGTAGACGATCAAGTAAGATGTTTTCATTGCAACATGGGCTTGAGGTCATGGGAAAAAGAAGATGATCCTTGGTTTGAACATGCTAAATGGTAAGTTTTTATTATACATGTAGGCGCTTTCTCAACTATTGTTTATTTTTAATAGTTAGCGTAAGCTATAAAAAAATGTTACTAAAGTAGTGCCTTATATCAAATCTTGTAATTTAACATTCTAGGTACGTGCAACAAAATTTTTACTTTTAAATTTTGCTTTAAATTAAATGGTTGTTTGTAGCTTACTCAACATACCCATCCATTAGCAGCGTTACGCTCTTAAAACTATAAAAATATTTCGTGGGTATATTTTAATTAGAATTTTACTAGTTCAAAATGTATTGTATTCCTATATGTATTTATTTTGAAAAAGTATACGTTTACGGTAACAGAATTCTACAATAGTAATCTTAATATAATGAAATTCAGATTAATAAAATAATCCCAAATATGGCCAGTATTCAGTTCAAAATTTCCTACAACTCACTTTTGATCAATGTAGCATATTAGACAAAACCTACTCCCTCTCAAATTATTTATTATAAACATGGCCTTTTTTTATTGAGGCCAGTACACAGTAGAAGTCTAGGAAAATGTATTGTTGAAAGGGGGAACGAGTGAGTAGTGTTTCTGTACATTTGATTTAAACTTGCTAACATTATAATTGACTTTCGCTGGAAGATTATTCCATAAACGAACAGTGCAACTAAAGAAGGAATACTCTCTATATGGCATTGTGCACTTCACTGGGCAATCAAGTACAAAATGATGTGATCTGTTAGGGGTACGATTAGTCCCTGTGAATATGCGATTATCCGGAATCAAGTCTTTTATTTCATCAGAGCACCACCCATGGTACTACCGATAGAATAATGAAGAGCACGCCAAAATCGCGTGAAACTACAATTTCCTTTAAATTACCCCTAGATGTTCTGTAGAATTTAAGTCACAGATTTTCGTCTTTACAACACTAATGATATGTGTGTTAATTTTTATTCATGAGCACTCGGACCTACAGTTTAAAGTCGACTCCGAACGACAGACTTGAGAAGCTTGTTCATGGCAATAAGTTACTTTTACAGCTTTTGCCAGAAGACTGCTAAGAGATAGTCGCCCAGCGTAACCACTCTTTCTAATATAGCTTAATTTTCCTTGCAATTTCTAACATTCGACTGACTCCCTATGGCGTAACAGTATTGCAATTTTTCACGCTCCGTTTAGACGTTTTAGTATTGTATATTCGAAGAGTATGAACTCCCTCTTTACTCTCATTAGTATGGCCTTGCAAAAATCATCCCCAACACAGGTACAAAATTACCCTTTATTATGTTTTAATATGAATTTTTTATTTTGTTTTAAGGTATCCAATGTGTGATTTTGTGCGGTTGGCAAAGGGAATGAATTATATTAAAAAGGTGCAAGAAACTACTAAAAACTTACAGAAATCTGATAATCCAGCACCACCTATATCAATTGAAGAAGCAATGACAACTGAACCAATAAAGTTAGCTCTTGAAATGGGGTTGGATTTATGTACATTGCTGAACAGAACCCAACAAAAAATAATGGCAACTGGGCGTCCATATGAAACTATTGAGGATTTGGTAAAATCCGTATTTGACGAAGAAGAATGTACTAACAATGACCTTGAAAGCAATAACCTGAACTCAAATGCAAATACATCACATAATATAAGTCATAATATTGAAAATTCATGTGGTTCAACATCTACTGCTGCTAATGATAAAGTAGCTAATAGCCAGACAAATATATTAGACCCGCAACAAGGTGATAAAAATGATCGATTATTATTGGAAGAAGAAAATCGAAAATTAAAAGATGCCCGACTATGTAAAGTATGCCTGGATGAAGAAGTTGGAGTTGTATATTTACCCTGTGGTCATTTAGGTTGGTATTTGAATAAATTTGATACCAGAATTAAATACAATTTTTTATCATCTCAATAATATATTTCAGTTACTTGTGTGCAATGTGCTCCGGGTGTAAACCAATGTCCTATGTGCCGAACAGCTATCAAAGGTTTTGTAAGAACTTATCTCTCCTAGATAAACTAGTTTATTGTGAATATCATTACTAATAAATGTGTAAATTGTTTAAAATAAAAATATGTATTTTAAAGTATTTTTGGTATTCTCAAGTAATTTTATAGTTGTGTTCATTGGTCTATTTATTAATATAATTTTTAGCAGATATTTTATATTTTTGAAAGACTATTATTTACATAAAATACTTGTAAACTTCAAATATAGCTGTTAAAAAGGGTATTTTATGTTTTTTGGCAAAGTGTAGAAAAGGCGGGAGGTATATAAAAAAAAGGAATCCGGAATTATTTTGACAAGGATTACAAACGCCTGAAAAAGAATATCCAATGTAAAATCGAAGATTTTTTACAAAAGAAAACCCAAAAAGTTCTATGTATCATTCATTCTGTAAAAGCCGTCAAGTATCACGCTTCGTCATTCCCAGCGTTTTGAATACGATTGTAATACTCATTGACTTAAAATTATGTCTTTTTTTTTCTTTTCAAGTTTCCAATTTCATACATACAATTTTACAATTTCATACAGTTCTGATTTTTTATTTGTTTTCTCAAGTGCATCCAACTACTCCCCATATATGCAAACCACATATCGTCATATTAAATGGAAACGAACATAACTACACTTTTTATTTTTTTACGGGAGAAGCAAAAAACCTTAAAATCAAAAATTTTGTAAATTCTGAAAATCGTATAATTTTCAGGATCGAGATATAAGGATTGACATCCCTATCTAAAAAAAATGAGTTTGTATGTAAAGTTTTCATATTAATATGTATGGTGTTATGTCTTCTGGTATTTAGAAATACACACACTTTTTTGAATTTCATTAATAAAACCGCCATTTTTGATTGTAGAAATCTAAAATTTTGCACGAACATGTATTTTGATAAAACGAACCATAATTTATAAAAAAAACTCAATTTCGAAATTTTGTGTACTTACGTCCGTTTGCATTTAATATGACGATATGTAGTTTTAAAGTAATAGTATAAAAATTATTTTTTTAAATAAATTACATTTAAAATAAAAAAAAAAGTTTTTTTATTCAATTTTAAGCAGGGACCGTAAATAATGATTATTGTTCGTTTTTTTAAATCAAAAAATCAATCACTTAGAACAGACATAAACAAAAATTTTTTGCACCATTATTATTATTTTTTAACAATCTTTGCTTATCCGTCATGATTTTTAAATTTTTGATTTTTAAAGTTTTCTTCAATGGTAATGATTATTTTTGAGTAATATTAATAAAAATCAGCCATAATCATTATTTTTGAGCAAAAGAAATAAAAATCAAAAATAATCATTATTTATGATTTTTATTTTTTTCGCTCAAAATAAAACTCATTTTTAATTTACGACATTATATATGATGTATAAAAAAATTAATTATATAATTTTTGTGCAAGAAAATGATATTTTATATAACAAAATGAACAAGCGTTTCTTAATATTTTTTCTTTTATTAGTTCTGATCAAATTTCTTAATGTAAAAAACATCAAAAAAAGTCAAATTGAAAGTGAGTTTTATTTTGAGCGAAAAAAATAAAAATTATATATAATGATTATTTTTGATTTTTATTTCTTTTGCTCAAAAATAATGATTATGGCTAATTTTTATTAATATTACTCAAAAATAATCATTACCATTGAAGAAAATCTTTAAAACTCACAATATAATCATTATTGTGTAATTTTTATTATAAAACTCATAATGATTACGGTCCCTGATTTTAAGCATTAGATACTCGAATGTCAATATAATCCACATATCATACATACGTATGTATGGTCACGAGACCATAAAAAAGAAAAAAAAAAAAAAACAATAAAATAAGAAAATGCACAAAATAATCATGAAAACTTGAAAAAGTCCATACATAATGACGTAAAATTTTTTCCTGTGCTACTGTAAAATAAAAAATCTGAATGAAAATGAAAAAATCTCTTTTGAAATAAAAAATCTTATTCAAAGCGAATAAATAAATAATAATAATTATTAATAATTAATTAATATAATTTTTTTTATACTTCTACACTTTTTTAATTAGTTTGTGTTTTTGACGTAATACACAGTACATATTATAGTAAAAGAGGGGCTTTAAATAAATGCGTATGTAGTGTGTAGTAAGATAAAATATTTTGATTGTAAGAAGTGAAAGAAAATTACTAAAACATATTCTAGTTTCTTCTTAGGAAGGTAAAACGAACGAATGATGCGGTAAAACGAAAGTCTACAATTGTATACAATTTTACAATAAACCCATCTGCAGTTGTTTTAACCAAACAAGTTTTGTTTAGTATTCGTTCGCTCTCTTGCTTGAAAAGATCAAATTTTTAAGTTTCAAGTTTCCGTGGATATGTATTATTAATTTATCTTTGAATATAGTGTGTATCTACATATAATTACAAATACATAAATGTATTCTCTATTCACATAAATGTACTAAATGAAAATTGTAAAGTATTGTTAATTATAAAAAGATGAAATGCAAAATTACAAATCGAAAAAAGTATTTGATATTGAAACAAGACAGTTGATGTGAAAAATGTCGTTTTAATTTACACCCACATACATATGTATGTACATACATATGTAGCTATGATTGTTAATGACAGTAACAGTTAATTAAATCATTTAAATAAATAAAATATTTATAAAATTTTAAAATACTTTAGTTGTATAATTTAGTTGCACTTTAATAGTGTATAAAACACGTTCCGTTTAAAACCTTCATATAGTATTGGGCAAGAAGTAAGTAAGAAGTAATACATACATATTCTGTATTTTAGTTGCTTTTTGAACAAACATTTAGCTGTTTCTATAGTGATAATTTTCCATTTAACAATAAGAAGAAAAAAAAAACTTACATACGTATGTATGTATGTATGTACTACAAGATTAATTTTTTATGTTTAATTTTTTTTTCATTTCTTTTTTTGTTTTATGAAAATTGAACATAAACCATATGCACATGTGTAAATGCTTTAAGAAATTTATTTCATGCACAATATTCTCCTAATGAATCTGTTTATTTATTCAACTTTAGTTGTTTTTCTTTAACGTTAAAGTTATACATATCTGTACATAGTATATGTACATACATGCATAACTATAGAGACAGGTTTTGTGTCAAACTAATTTATTAATGTACATACATGCATACGTATGTATGGTTGGTATACTATTAGGTGGTTATAGTATATGTATGTTTGTTTGTTTTTGGCCATGTTGAGCGCCGAAGTTTAATCAACTTTACATACATATGAATATGTATGTAATGGAATACAGCCGAATAAAAAAACAATTCTCATTCATTCGCTTTTTGGGCAGACCTGCTGTAAATATACATACTCATACACGTATGTACGTGTTTTCCTTTCTTTGCCACGGTCATGCAACATGAATTATTTTTTAATCTGGTTTTGCCGTAAATATAAACCAGAATGCCTTATTTTTAGTTTCTTTGATTCTGTCTTCCTCTCTCATAATGTGGATATGAAATGTTTTTGTAATCTTTGAGTGAATATGAGTTTGTATGTATTCAAAGCAGGATAAAAACAATTTTTTTGAGGGGGAATGATTTCACGATTTTGATCTAGAACTTATAAATCTAATCTAGATTTCGATAATTTTAAAATTTAAATATTGCAAATAGTGTTTAATTTCAATATTTCTGCAAAATTTGCGTTTCCAGTTAAGGTTTCATAGGTTTTCGAAATTAAAATAGAAAGTAATCCGGTATGTGATGAAAAATGAATTTGTTCGATATTGAAATTGCCTGTATTTTTAATGTCATATAAAGCTTATCAGCTTTAATTATTTAAAAATTTGAATATCAAGGAAGTAGGAAGCAATGCTTATTAAGTTGATGATTAAAAAGAGAATTGGAAATCTTTTTAGATATTTTTTTTATTTTTATTTAAAACCAATACTCAGGGGTAAACCCCTAGTGCAGTGCATTGTATCGGAATTTGAAGGAACTTACTACATATTTTTAAATTATAATTTTAGAAAAACAGCTACTTTTATTTTATAATTTAGGTCCTTTGCTGGAATTGAACCTCGGTCGTTTGCATTTCTGTACGAGCGCTCTAACCACTATACCACGAAATTTATTGCAATTTGAAATTTCAGTCGATTTCAATTTCGATCGAAATCGTTTTCCATCACGTACTAGAATATTTTTACTCGTATTTTTGAGAAAACTGCTAAATTATAATTTTTTTTTTTTTGGGAAATTGACAGCGGGCAAATAATATTTGACTAAAAAGTGCAACCACTATTTTATGAAAACATTTATTTTTTAGTTTTCCACTGCTTCAGGTTTAATTAGTTTTTGCATAAAATATATTCATATAATAGTGGTTAGTCAGAGTGGGCAAATAATTGACGAAAATGAAAATATGAGTAAATAAATAAATTTGTTCTTTGTAAACGTTCCTGTAATTTTTGTTTTTTGGTTTTACAAAATAAAATAAGATATAATAGCGGTAGTCACTCTTTGTTGCAAACACCCGTACAAGTGTTGCCAACTTAGCAAATCATGTAAAACAATAACAAAATGTGGGCATATAATTGCTGATTTACAAGGCATACAAAGGCATTTGCAACGAAGAGTGATTAGCGCTATTATTAAAATTTCTCATTTAACAAATTTGAAGCAATAAATAATAAAAAAATTAATGCTAAACTTTGGAAATTTTAAGAATGAAATTTTGAAATGTTCGAAAATCCAGTTTTGCGGCTCAAACTTTCGTACAATGCGTTTCATTATTTTTAAGTTAAATCACCTAGAAAAAAATAGAGTACCTACTCCAAATGTTAAAAACAATTACATTATAGTAAAATAGTGACAAGCACACATATGCATACGTATGCACTTACATATTTTGTAAAAGTATACAGTGCGAGCTCGATTTTCGCAACCCCCGATTAACGCAACACCCCGATTAGCGCAACAGGCAAATTTTTTACATTACAGTCTTTATAAGTGCAACTATTTTCAAAAATGAGTCTCAATAAGTGCAACACTATTTTTTTTAAACATATTTACAATGATTTCTGTTTGTATTTCTTGTTCAGAAACGTAGTTTTATAAAAGTAATCACATTTAATCAAAGAATCATCCCATTTCAATAGCATTTCTCCTACGTTAGTGCTGTCCCAACACGTTTTAAAACACAAATACAAACGCACCGGTTTTCGTATGTATGTTTACACAGATGCGTAGGCTAACATATTTGTATAATTTCACTTTTCAAAACAAAAAATTGCTCGCTACGCCAATGTTTCAACAAGAAGGCTGTTTTTAACAGTTAGTTTTTTGTTTTTTTAATAAAAAATTGTTTTTACAAATAATTTGTTTCTTTTTATTAAAAATGGGGCATTTTCAGGCACAATAAAAAGTGGTCGATAATTGCAACCTTTTCGGTAATTGCAACAGGCCAGATTTTTTTAAGTTGCGAAAATCGAGCTCGCACTGTACTTATTTAGATACTCATTCGACACCTGTTGCAATCGTGAAAGGCAAATTTGAATATATTTTAATATTATTAAAAGAAATTGGGAAATACATGTACAGTGGTGGTCAAAACATTTTCACCTTAGAAAACATAGAAATGTGCTTAGTTTTATTTGTTTTTTAATTACTCATTTAAAACATTTCTTAATTCTTAATTCTATTCACTGTTTTATTGATCATTTCAAATAAAAACTCATCCGCTATTTTACAACAATTAAAAATCAAAATTGGTAGAGATAATCGAAATTGAAGTCTTCAAAACATTCGCTACTGTCCTTTCTCTTATTCTTGATTATGTTGTTCACACTAATAAATTGTAATAATTACATTCATTTAAGTATTTTGATATTTAAGATTTGATAATTTCATGTTAATGGTTTTGTTTGCGCAGTTGAAGTTTAAAATCAAGAAGGTTAACTAATAACTAATATTTGAGGCAAATGGCTGGAAGCAAATACAGTTCGAATTTACATAAAATCAAAAGTTTTGAAAGATTTTGAAAATAGACTTTCTCAAAAGAAATTTCAATTAATTATATCATTCATAAATCAACAAACATAAAGGTGGAAGACCATATGTAACAACTGAATGAGAACATAGAAAATTTAAGATTTTTTTTAAAGAAATTTTCAGTAGCTGTTCCCAGGAATGCAAAAACAGAAATCCACCTAGTCGTTAGAATATCCACTATTAAAAGAAGAGCCCGATATTTCGGACTTAGAAGCTACAGATGCATCAAAATCCCTATGTGCAGAAAAATCCGTAGAGCTCTCCTAAATTTTTTTCAAACCCGTTTAAATTGGACTGCACAGCAACGGCAGAATGTTTTATGTTCGGACGAGTCTAAGTTTAATCTCTGAGGATCCTATGTCCGACGACCTTAACGTGAAAAGTTTAACCCAAGGTATACAACTGCTACAGTTAAGCATGGCTAGGATGGAATAGGTCTAATTTGCAGCTTAATAATACAATGACAGGCACAATCTACGGAGACCTCCTAAGTCAGTTATGCTGAATGATAAGTGCATAATATTGGATATAGAGTATTTAGAATGGATGAGAACTTATCATTGTATTGTAAGGGCAATAGAATGAAATTTCAATGATTACATTGAAAATCTTATTTCCTTTCTGCCTAAAAGGTGTTCCAAAGTAATAAAAACAAGGATATGCTGCAAAATATGAAAGATTTAATATTGGATTTTTAGTTTCTTTAAGAGTTGCAAATGTTTTGAACACTTGAATTTCCACTTATTTTGTTAAAACTATTCTTTTTTAAATGTTTTAACTCAATGAAGAGTAATTTGCGTTCTGTTTTATTATAAACAAGAACTTACATACATACATACATAACTGGCCATTACAACCCTATGTCAGGGTTACGGCCTAGCTCCTCGCAGCATTCATGATGTGTGTGTTAATTTTTATCCAAGAGTACTGGGACCTACAGTTTAAAGTCAAGAACTCAATTTAATACAAATGGATAAAAAAAAAAGCGCTGCTTAAGGTATTTTAACCACCACTGTATGCATGTATATAAGTATCAAAATTAAACAACAAATTTTTTTCTGCTTATATATAAATTATTTGGGATATTAAAAGTTGTGCTGATATGTCTTATGGCCCTAAAGTCGTAACTTTTCTATTAGTAAGAAATATTTTTTTATTAATAAAAACCAGAAATTTATGACAATAGGACATAATACATAGTTTTTAGATACTTGTACATATTGTCGTTCGGTAGTTTATGTGCTCTATCCGCCGTTTCATATATCTCGAGTTAATGATGCCACTTTAGGTTTTTGACAACAAAATTTTTAAAATCTGCAATCCGTTTTCGGCTATCTCGTCTAGTTTCGAAGATAAATAGCCGAAAACGGATTGCAGATTTTAAAAATTTTGTTGTCAAAAACCTAAAATGACATTATTAACAGAGATATATAAAAAATATAAAATGGCGGATAGAGCACATAAACTCCCGCACGACGATATGGATATGTATATTAATTTTATTATATATTAAAATAAAATACATACATACATATATTTTAAATGCATTTATTACAGAACATTTAACAATGAATTCCCCACATGTATTTCGTGACGGAGGAGATGTAGAAATAATTATGCCAAACACTTCTGCAACATTAAGAGGACGAAAGAGCAACAATTTAAAGTGCAGATTGGCTTCCAATATGAATACAAATCAAAACTCTCAAATTTGTAATATGGAAAATGATTCGAAATTTTGTTCTCAAGATAACGAAAATGATTTAATAGAAATTCAGACAATTCCATTACACTTCCAACAAGACCAAAATAGAACTAAACAATCAAAAATTGCCTGTAAAAGAGAAAGTTCGTTAGAAAGACCATTATGCAAAAATGCATGCTACGAACATGATAATTCTTTAGAGGACCTTAAAGATACTAATATAGAAGAAGGAGTTGGCATTTCCGAAACCCCTTTTACTTATGAAAATTTAAACGTTGAGGAATGTCTATTAGATTTGGATGATTATCTCGAAAATATCGAGCAAACCATTGAATCTAGCATCGATAAATCTGAAAATAAGAATTGTTTAGCAGACAACATTGGTTTTGATCAATTTAAACGTGACACACAATTCAGAAACACAATATGCTGCGTATCAAAAAATCAAACATCTAGTAAGTAACTTTTCAATACCTAAACTTATAAGCAAGCTTTTAATTTTACAATATAAGTATGTTTGAAATTTAAGCGATCCGGGTTCAGATGTTTGTTTGTTATTATATATGTAATTCAAATTATTATTATGTAATTCAAATTTAATATCTCCCTTAAAATCTAAATCGTTTGAACTACATTTTATATTTTTAGTAAATTGTCCTTAATTTTTCTGATTGTTGTTTAACTATAAAATGTAATTTTTTCTTGTGCAGTGCCGTCATTTTAAGAGCAATTTGTGAAAAGAAACTATAGTTTAGTAACAAAAACTATCAAATTGATCAAAAATGGATTAATTAAAAACTCTTAATAATTACAAATAGAAGTATTTACTAAACAAACGCAAATGGCTATGTTCGGATATGAATACTCATCTTTAAAATTGTTTTTAAAATCCTTTTAAAAAGACTTTCTTATTTGCAACTTCACGCAAAATTGTGTTGGATCTTAAATAAGTAAGCAGTTGAAACAAACAAGTGACTTAAAAACAGCAAATTTTTAAATTATAAATTTTTAATAAAAATCTTAAAAAAAGTACAAGTTTTCTTCAAATTAAAAGCAATCATATTAAATTTATATTTTTTATAATTTTATTAATTTTTAAAGTTTACATTTAATACAATAGATCCAAATGCTTCAGGGTACATTAGTGAGTTTAAATCACAAAATTTTTAGCGTTTTTGTTTTGCAGAACAGCTATTTGGCGATTTCAAATCGAAAACGCAAAATTCAAGCGTTTTGCGATTTTCAGAATATGGGCGAAAAATTAGTTTTTAACACTTATCTAAATATATACAGTATTGGCGAGTTCTTAAATTTTTTAATAATTTATCATTTCAGTTATGAAAAAATGTACTGCATTAGAATCTCCCTCAATATATGCAACATGGAGTAGACAAGAAGTAGGCAACATGGATGATAAACAACCAAACAAAGAGACAACACCTATTTTGATTGAATCAAATTTAAGTGTTAATAAGGAATTGACACAGGACATAACTCTTGCAAATGTTTCGCAAGCTTCCGAATCACCAGAATCTGTCATTGTTTCAAAATTGAAAGACAACTGTTTAAATAGTCCAAATTCAGTGCAGATTTTGTCAAATGATCAAATATTGAACAATTTAATTGAACAAAACGAAATAAATGGAAGTGAAACTTCATATGATCGACCCCGACAGATTGGAAGACGCGCAGAACGTTTTCTAAGATCATCGATTACAAATACTAATGCCGATCAGAATGCTAATCGTGCGAACTCTTATGACCTTAGACCAATGAGCGCACCTGCTTTATCAGTTATAACTCATTCAGAATTATGTCTTCGAAATCCTACGTCTTTTATTGTTTCAAATGATAGTTCTGCTCAATCATCAGTTAATACTAGTCCTGTTTCATTGGAGTCTATGTCAGATTCTGGAGAGTCTGCGGAAATTTTTAACAATATAGCAGAAGTGAACACTACAAATGAGGACAACCCACAACAAAGTACTGTTTCAGTAGATCTAGAAAATTTTCAGCCACCCCGTAGTTTAATATTTAAAAAGTTTTCGGCCTACAAATTGAATCGAATGTTAACATTAATTCCATGTACACTTGGTCTGTTTAATATAAGCCGATTTGCATGCCTTACTGTAAATTATGGAGGAAACTTTTTGATTCAATTTTTAATTCTATCAATCACTTTTGGTATTCCCTTCTTGTGCCTGCAAATGTGCTTGGGTGCAAAAATAAAAGCAGGTCCAATATCTATGTGGAAAATAAGCCCAATATGCAGTGGTATAGGAATATCACTTGTCCTAATTCAGTATTTTATAACAATTTATTCGTCAGTAGTAGTAGTTTGGCTTTTAATTTATATTGGAGACTTATTTATTCATCAATCATCATATCCTTGGACAGAAACGTTACGTTCGACCCAGACCATACATACCACCAACATTTCCATAAATCTCACAGAAAGTATTTCTGACTACTTTAATATTAACGTACTCCAAAGACTGTATATTTTAGGAATAAGTGATAGCAATAGTGGACGTCTTAAAGTAAATGATCGGGTAAGTAAAATACATACGAGCACATACTCGTATATCTCACTTCTGTGAGATGCATATGTACATATGTATGTAAACTAAAATATTATTTATTTTTTTCCTTAACCAGCTTGTTTTTTATTTGGCAATACTGTGGGCAATTGTATTTGTTATAGTTTCCAAAGGTTTCAAATCATTTGGAAAAATACTATTTATACTTGGATTTCTTCCTCTTGCATTATTGGCCGCAATTACTGGAAAATTGTTATATGTTGCTGATTTGGGAAAGATTCAGGTACGTTGAATATGTTTAAATACCAGATGATACTTTTAATAAATAATTCCAATTATATTAGAATATTTTCAGTTCTTCTGAATTTGATGACTTTTTTGTAAATTCAAAAACATGGTCCGCAGCAGCACAAGAAACATTTCTTACATGGGGACTTCTAGGCGCATCAATTATAGCCATATCAAGTCGAACTTATAAAAACGCTACAAAATTGACTCTTCGAAGAGAAGCAGTTTTAGTTGTTCTAATAACTTTAGCTGGTTTGTCTTTATCAGCTTTAGTTGGACTATGCACAATGCAAATTTTAAATCAATTTGGTTACATATACGTGCCGGGTTCATATGGTAATTATTTCTTCATTTGTTTTTACAAAAATATTAAAAATAACTTTCCTTTAGAGGTAGTTATGGCCCCAGTCTATAACTTTCCCAATTTGCATACATATGTAGTATATATGTAAATTGAATAATAATCAGGTCAATTATACACAAAAACTCCGTAAGAGTTTTTCGGTTTTTTGTATTGAAAGTATATTTTTTATGTTGTGTAGTGTTTGTATTTACAATTTTAGCTATTGCCTTCCGAAGTATAGGAGAACTCCCTTGCGATCTTTATTGCGGCATTACGAATGGACTTTGTTGAATCTCAATTCAGGGGATTCATCACCTGTTTATTTAAATATAAGTATGGACATGAGTTACGTAGATGCAACCGATAACGCTAGGAAGCTTGTTGTTGGCATAGTATGCCAGGAGAATGGAAACAACCAACTTAGCTGTCCACGCAATATCAACCGATGATTTTGAAATATTTGCAATTTAAAATAGACCAAAGGTACAATAATAAAACTGATGCGGCAAATTGGATTTGGATATCTTACTAAAAATCTAGATCGTATGCATTAAATTTTTTTACATTTCGCAAGATTTCGAACGCTCTACCCCTACTTGGGCACCCATTTATGATCTTATTAAGCTACCCACTCTAAAAAGCCATCGGAAATGCTGAATCTGAGTTCATAATTTGCGTTACATTAGACTTACTCGGAATTTTCAGCTGATAAGTTTACAAAATCATAGATCTGTTTATTATAATAATGACCCCTTTTGCCTAATTTCTCACTCTAATGTTTGTTATCATCTTATAAACTTTTATAAAAGTAATGATAGATTACAAAAGAACATTATGCAGTAAGGACAAATTGTCCATGGACTTGAATAAATCTAATATATAAAATTCTCGTGTCGCGGTGTTTGTTGCCAAACTCCTGAGATTTTCATGATATTTTGTGTGCATATCGGGTAGGTCTGAGAATCGGCCAACATCTATTTTTTATACCCGTAAATGTTAAGCTGACCCGCCCCAAGGGAAAATTTATGCCTCACCTAAATAACGTACTGACTTCGATGAAATTTTAAACTAGATGGATCAGCGTACCGTAGAGAATATATGGTTGACGTTTTTTTTAAGTACTCAGAGGGGGCTGTGCAAGGGCTACTTTTTCCTATCCCCAACTAACAAACTAATTTTGATTAAATTTTATGTATGTCTTAACACAACTTTAGATTAACAAATGTAAATTTTCATGTCTATTTTATATACCCCTAAATGTAAAGGTACCCACCTCAAGGGGAAATTTATGCCTCACCTAAATAACGTGCCGACTTCGATGAAATTTTAAGCAAGATAATATATATCTGCGTACCGTAGAACACATATTGGTTTAGGTTTGTTTATTAAGTGGTACTCAGAAGAGGCAATACAGGGGATATTTCTCCCAACTCTCGCCAACTATCAAACTGAAGTACAGAAAATGGCGGATAATCATTTATTAAAATTATTAGTAACGCAGACATTGATTGCTCATATCATGGTTGACTTTTGCAGATCGGTGAAGATTATCAAATATATTTGAAATAAAAAAATGTTTCCAAGAGCAAATTTATATGGCAAAACAACGTTTGCCGGTCAACTAGTTCATCTATATATTACATAAATGTACTTTTATATTGATCGCTAATTACTTACTTACTTTTCTTATTTACACAAAACGTACACAATTTCTACTTTCAGAAAATCCTAAATTTTCTTCATCCATATACTCTGTAAAATCTATACCAGCCGGAGAATTAATTTCATTTCCGTCAAATTACGTTCCACATTATTCTGGTTTAATAGGCGAAGTTTATAGACGTCATGCCGATATGAGAAATGTAAGCGGTTATCAAGTTTTACGCTTCGTCATTGAATTATTGCCTGCGGCCACCGCGATCTCTACTGAAAAAATTTCATGGATATGGGTAGCGGTTATTTTTATTACGCTTTTAATATTCGGCTTATCACAAATATGTGTAATGTGGAAGCCTATTTCTAATGCTTTTGGAAATGCAACCAGTTCAGTATTTTTGACGTGCGTGACTGGCTTATTGCTAAGTATACCATTCACAACAGAAATTGGAATAACATTGCTTCATTACATGGACATTTTGATGGGAGGAGCATGGTTTATACCTGTTATATGGGCTGCAGAAATTTTTGGCGTTTTTCTTATTCGTGGAAGACCTTACAATGGAGATGATCTTGTAAATGATTTAAAACTTTGTAGTTGTATGTCATCATTTGTGGCACTATCTTGGAATGTTTTACTTCCAATTGGTCTACTTACTTTGGCGGTACTTAACTATAAGACATCCTTATCGGGTCAGCTGTACTACTGGCGTGGGAACTCTTATTTCAGTTACTGGTCAAGAAAAGTAGGTGCATTCATCCAGATCACATTTTTACTTTTAATACCACTCACAGCAATTGTACAAATTTATCGTTATTTATCGTCGGGGCCCCCTGATATTTTAGACGTAAGTTTAAGAAGAATATTGCATGCAGATACATTTATTTAAAATTGTTCTATTTTCAGAGAATTCAAATGCTTTATAGGCCATTAGATGAAGGCGATTGCGAAAATAGAAATGTAGCAAACATGCCTAGTTGTCGTGTAAATCAATCAGATAGTGCAATAAGACAATCCGAAGATGTAGATGCTCCACCTAAATATACCCCGCCTCCCTCATATACCACAGCAACAGGAGCACGGTTAGCAAAACTATTTCGCCAAAGTATTCGACGGTAAATATACTTATAAAAATAAAACTGAAGCTAGTATTTTATTGGTTCTCTTCATTTTAGTGTTTTGAGAGGATCGGAGAGATCTGCTATACCACCAGTACAAACTGAAACACAAAATGATAATTGTTCCAGTCCTCCACTTTATTCTTCTGTTCAAAATGGTAGTCATGAAGCAACATATGATAATAGCTTAACTGAAGTAGAAGGAAGTGAAAATATATACCTTAATCACAGGCTTCACGGTCGTTTCTTGTCTTTACGTCCAGAACACCGAGTACAGAATCGTCGTATTTGGCAATTCAATTTAGAACAAATGGCAGCTTTTCCAACTTTTTCGGTTCCTACAAGAAGAAAGCGAATTTTAAGCGAGCGTCCATATACCGCTGAGGATGTGATAACAATTCTTAGATCATCGACTATGGGTCGAAGGAGATTTTCTCGGCGAACTCGTTCTATAGAAAACTTAGTTTTTAACGCTGAACCTCCTGACATTAGTTCAAGTGAAATTTTTGAAAACTTAAACAGAAGTAATTAAAACTCTTTTACTGTGATTTATTATTAATATAAAATAAAATATTTACTTCGTATATAGTATGTACAGACATACATATTTACATATACATATGTATAAACATGTGGACATGGTAACCACTATTATTAAATAAATCTCAGCTAGTATTTTTATTTTTAATAAATTTGTTTTACTTTAAACACTTTCTAATCTTAAGTGCGAGTTGTTTGCGTGTTCTTTTTTCAATGTGAAAATGATTAAGCAGTACTCAAATAAAGACTCAGCAAGGTGATTTTGGTAAACACAATCCCTTAAATGCTGGCTGGGATGTATGTCTGTATGTAATTGTAGGTAAAATTTTAATAAAAATTTGTTGATTTATTTGCTACTTTTTACGATTTTTTAAGTTTAATAATACAATAATAAACTTTAATGAAAATTAATTCTGAACTGTAATTTATTTTATTTTTACTTAAAAAAAAAACAATAAAAAATCCGTTAAAATAAAGTTCACTTGAACACACAAATAGGTCATTTTTATAGCCCATACAAGTTATGCCCCAGCACCGGCTTCAAGTTCAGACGTTCAAGTTCACCTTAATAGCAGTTCTTCTCCCCAAAAGCCTAATACATCTGGCAATTACCTTAATAATGATCGATAGCTTTGTTAAACTATCGTGTAAGGGTGATCCTACGTCAAGATGTAAGCCTAGTCTTTCTACTTGTAATTATAACACAAAGATCTGTCAGAATAGAAACAGGAGGGATGTTCTCATGGTTTATCCAGTACCGGTAAATTGTAGGACGTGAAAGTATTAATTTTTAATGCAATATTATGTTTTCAACCAGTCTCATAATAAGATCCGCTTCCTCCATGGTCCAATCTAGGACCAAGCTACTTATAGACTGTTGATCTTACTCATTCTCAGAAGAGTCAATACCAAAGTATATATATCGCTCCTTAAATACAAAAGCACCACAAGTCAAAATAAGCAAATTATACAGGAGGGTAATTTTTAAAAATAATTTTAATTATTTTATGATTTTTGTAATAACTATGTGTATTACATAGATTTTTTTGGTATCAAAATGTGAGTAATTAAATGGCTTATTTTTCAATAAAGCAATCTTAAACATACCTCGAATGGGTTCTCGAAAAAATGCAAATAAGTTAGTTTTGTATATAAACTTTGACTTCAAGAACATTAAAATTTTAAAAACTAAACAACCATAAATGGGAAAATTTGAGTTTTATTTTAAACAAAAATATTTTTATAAAACATTTACTTAAAACTACACTGAGCGTATTGCTCGTAAAGGTATAAAAAAACTTAAACTAAAACATTAATAATCTGTTCCCAACAGTAATTTATGAACTAATTTAGAGAATAGAATAAAAAGATTCATAAACTCTTCAATAACTTAATTCAAAATATGGTAGTATTCTAAACAAAAATAAGAGAAAATATCAAATTTATAAATGCAAAACTAACCTATTT
This sequence comes from Metopia argyrocephala, assembly GCA_963576795.1. Lineage (NCBI taxonomy): Eukaryota > Metazoa > Arthropoda > Insecta > Diptera > Sarcophagidae > Metopia > Metopia argyrocephala. The sequence goes on along the minus strand of OY756208.1, from coordinate 183,894,132 downwards.
CGAAATATTGTACTATTGCACATAAAAATTATAAGATACTTACGTGTATGTGATCTGCAATACAGGTAGTACTTTGGAATGTGGTAGTTTTTCACAAAAAATTCGTGTGCTCTTGGCGAATAACTGTTGACAACTGAAAATGTGGTACTTTTGCACGGAACTCAGTTACAGAAACGGTACAAAACAAAACTAAGGGTTTTGGGTTTACGGGTGTTTTCGATCATAAAATGATAGCTGTTTTAGCGAAACATGAAAGTTTCATCGTTTAAGAAGCATTTTATGCAAAAAAATAATTTTTGATATTTTTTGAAATGTGTGACTTTTGTATTTAAGGAGCGATATGTGCCGTCATCCTGCTTCAAACAACCAACGAATTTGGGATACCTTGAAAGTATATTCTTAATTCTGGCAGCATTTTTAACTCTTTCAATCGTCTCGCAGAAGTTGACAAAATATCTCCTTTTAGATTTCTGCACATTACCTATTGAAATATGCCCTGTAGGCATCCCAATCATCCCTAAGTTTTGTCCTACTGGCCCTAATATATGATTTCCTAGTGACCCACTTATTAATATTTGACAGAACTGTTATAACTACTGTGAAACAAAAGTACGAGTTGTATTAAAAAAAAAATACATCGTTAGAAAATAGATCTTGATTTGGGGGTTTTATACTGCAGCATTTCTATTTATTTTTTTATTTGGTATGTGTATGTTATTTTTACATATAAAATTTTATTTCAATTTTCATTCTTAAAAGCGATATATTGTTAAAGATGTATAGAGACCTATTTAAAATGAAAATTTATTTTGAATAGTTATAATGAATTTTATTATTATTATTATTTACAATAGCAATATCCTAAACTCGAATTACTTTTTTTAATTTATAAGTATATATTTATGTATAAATATGATATTTTATAAAAAGATATTTTTGTATAATAAATTGAATTTATTAAATTAAAAAAAAAATATATATATACGTACATTTAACAACATAATAGGGTATACATTAATTACACATACATAAATATGTACTATACTTATTATAAATATTGTTTTTAAATGATGCAATATTTTATTCTGTTCGACAGACAATTTTTCTTATTATTCATTTAGAAAGAATAGCTTCTTACAAAATATTAATTACGCAATATAAGGATTATTTCACATTATCCTTCCGAAAATGATGAAAGACTACTACGTGTGGATCCTGTGAAATGATCGCGTTGCAGTGTATCAGACGACATAGTTACAATCAGAGCTCCACCATATAATGATTCCATTTCCTCCATTTGCTTAAGAAATGACTCCTCTAACCGCTAAAGTATAAATTTATATATTAAAAATTAAAATTAAATAAAGATATAAAAACAATTATATAAATATTATATTAGTAAATAGACGAAATAATTACATAAAGCAATAAATGAATTAGACTTACAGAAACATACAAATACTATTAATTTAATTTACATTACATTATATTGAATTTAAAATACTATATATGTATGTTAGTTAAGGCATCACCCTGGTCATCCAAATAAAATAATATTTATTGCTTAAATTTTAATTTTCCTAATTGTAGGAGTACCTTTTAATTTCTCATTAAGACTTTAAATTAAACATTCAAATGCTTTGATGCTAACTTCGTTTTTAGGCTATAAAATTATTTTTATTGATACAAAAAACTGTGTTTGCTTTTTATATGACGTGATATGTTTATGCTTTCTTGCTGAATTTAATAATAGTATGTATACAGAAAATAAAAATTATTATTTTTTATATTTAAATAAAACAAGTAAAAAAAGTTAATTTGCAAATGTTCTCTTTTCTGCATTTTATGCATTTATTCAGTTGCGCCGAACACTATTCTGAATTAAAAACTTGCTCACGGAACAAGTAAATTTCTTTTTTTTTTTTTAATTGGCGCCAGCACTTAGGCAATGACCCCTACTCATACAAAACATTGTGCTGAGGGGAAGGAGAAAAGAGCGTGTGGACATTTGATTTATACTTATCTAATATCAGTCAGAAAAATGAGAAAGGTCCTATTTTAAAAATGCGAACCGCATGGAAATTGGTTGCTGTTGATTCATTATTCTAGCTACAATCCTAGTTGACCCAAGTTCTCGTTTAAACGAATACGACTTTGGTAAAGCCAACGGCTGTTATTGTTGTTGCCCCTGGTATTCATTTCTGTTCAAAAACCATGTGAATTGAATAATCAAATTAATTTTTCGTACTTTATTTATTAATTGTGACGTGACGCCACATGGTATGTATAGAACTTAATATAATAAACAACAGATAAATAATATACGTATGTATATATTCATCTGACAGTGAACGGCTCGTCAACATTACGCAGGGACATGAATACACGCAATGTTGTGTACCACTGCGGATTAGTATGGGTAACTATACAGGTAATCAGAGTAGGAAAATAAACAAAACTGAACGTTTGATCTCATTTTGTTGTATTCTTTACAATGAGTAAAACAAAAATAAAACAGAAACAGTGAAAAAGATTGTCCCATTTAATTTTGTATATTGTTTTTGTTTTGAGTACTACAAATACACTAACTCAAATGTGCGTAGGTACAACAAAAAATGAATGAGAAGAAAAAGGATAGAAGAAGAGAAAAAGAAAAGAAGAGAAAAAACAACAAAAAACAAAGCAAGCACAAGAGTGAAAAGCTAATTGTTTTGGTATTGCTCATGTACAATACCATTAAAAAATTTTTGAAAAGTGTATGACTTTGTTGAAACTTCTGCGAAATGTTTTGTTTGTTTGCCCACTCTGCAGGTAATAAATAAACTACAGAATCCGTAAACAAAAGTTTATTTATTAATACAAAATAAAAGCAAAATTATATTAACTATCATAATTTTCTTATTGAATCAGTATTGGCGAAATTAGGTCGCACAAAATCAACATGCAAAAAAATATAGAACCAAGAAACCCACTAATACAATCTACCTATCAAGAACTCTGATTTTGCATAGACCACAGAAACAAAAAAAAATAAAAATTGTTTCTGCACCAACTAGGTCACATTAACATACATACTATTATGCGGATTCTAAACTACACAACGATATTCAAGAATGGATTTTACTAAGAACAAAATAAGCGACTAGTAATACATATACAGACCGAAAAATGTCGGATTCGGATCAAGATTACTATCCTGAGGAACACCAGGGGCTCTACTCCGTAATTCAATTCGAAAAGCAAGAGCACTCGTATGTATTTTTCGAACCGAACGCCAATTGGTATTCTGTAATTCGTTTGAAACGAACACAGAGTTGTATTTAGAATTTAGTGGGAAATTTTGTCAAAAACTAGGCAACACTTGACTAAAATACCATAATTAAAAAAGAATCCCAAAACACAAAGCATATTGCGGTTATAAAAAAGTCTTTTCTTTTTTTATATAAATTTGTAAAACTGGCATATGTTGATTTGTGGTACGAATTAAAAATGAGTGGCAAAGAGAGTTGAATATAATGAAGTTTTTTAAATTAACTTAAAGTTTGTCAAAATTTAGTTGATTAAAATAAAAAAGTAAAAATTTTCCATTTTTTAGTTGCGTTGGAATTTTTTTCATTAGTTAGGCTGCATAAAGGTCGCCGTGGTCTAGTAGTTAGTGTGTTGGCTTACTAAGATGATAGCGCTGGGTTCAAATCTCAGCTCTGACGTCTTGAAAAAAAAAGAAATATGAAAAAATTATTTCTTTCGGCGACTACCTCTCAGCAGTCTTCTGGCAAAAGCTCTGGGAGTAATTGATTTCCATGAAAAAGCTTCTCAAATCTGTCGTTCAGAGTTGACTTTATACTGTAGGTCCCGGTACTCATGGATTAAAATTAACACACACAACATGAGTGCTGCGAGAAGCTAGGCCGTAACCCTGACACAGGGTTTTAATGGCCAATTATGTACGTATGTACGTATGTATGTAAGTATTTTTTTTTTTTTATTAAATAATACTACTAGACAAATGTATAGGATTTAACGTGCGCACCGTCCGTAGACATATCACACGCCGCCCGTTGCCGGAGCGGTAGTCGAGTTCAATGCGCCCAACCACCGCCACTCGATGCCGGTACCCTCTAATCAGGCCGATTAGCCCACCGGAGTCCCGGGCTAACCGAGGGCTCCTGATGCCCGTAGTACCAGATTAAGGCATCTCTGGTCAGTCTGTGAGAACGCCAGATAATGCCAGCCACGCGCACAAGGTACGCGTAGCAATAAAGGCTGTGCACCACCATTACCGACATTCTCTGCCTATATCGAGCGCCAGGCCACTCAGGGATAGGTCGAACCCGATATTCCCCGGAGAAAACAGGCTACTGACGGGACACTTCGTCATCAGCCTTAACTGTATTCCCGGGGGGAATACAACTAGACATTACAATCTCTTTTAATGTTACTTAAAACAGCCATATTGACACATTGCTTTCGTGAATCATTTGAATCAACAGCCATTGCAAGCAGAAACATGCAGTTATAAACAGAAGTCTCTTTAATATAACTCTTGTTTTGGCATGATTCATTGTTTTAATGTTAAGTGCTAGCTCAATATTCATCAAAAAAAGCAAAATTATGCTCTTTGAATCGCAATCATGCAGTTCTCTGATCGCCAATCTCTTGGACAGCCAGGTTATTAGAATTGGTTAAATCTAAACTGGTGGAGTGAAGTAAAAGCAGCCTTAAAACCTGGAGAATGAACCATAATGTTACTTTGATATGGGTGCTAGGCACAGGAATATAGAAGGTAACGGTATGGAAGATGAGCTGACGAGACGTGAATCTGCCATAAACATATCTTATACAGAACCGATCTTCCCACCAATAGGAGTAAAAAAGAAAATTGATATGGAAATTATCGGATCGCTGGTCAGAAGTGGACTGGTCTGATGATTGCAGGATCAGCAGGTGAATATTCCATTTAGTACGTACTGCCGCAGCTGTAGACAACCAGAGAAAAGGGAGACGATATTTAATTTTCTTTGTGAATATCTTTCCATATGGAAGGAAGAAGCTTCAACTTTAGGTGAACCGCTTTTCAATGACATTAGGGAGCTGGCTGATGTGACTATTGATCGACTTATGAAGTTTCTGAATCGCACCGACTGGATATAGTTATGTAGTGCATAAGCGTTTCTTTTTTTTAACAAGTTCGTGGCGAGGATGTGGTATCAAAGCGACGCGAGAGTTTTAATTGAATCTTCGGATCACCACAAGAACCAACCAACTAACCATGATTAATCAGTACGTTGTGAGGAATTTAAAATCCAACACTTTGCTAAGCGACCGTAAGTGTGAGATACACAGCAGCAGCTCTACTGGCGATCTGTTGATGTTAATCTATACAATGTGGAGTGGTTCACTTACCACATTGGTGAGATCAAAGTTGTGGTTTTTAGATACATATAAGGCATTTTGTAGAGTCTGACAAGAGGAACTTGATCTAAGGTACCTCTAAAAGTTCAGAATATATTCAGGGTAATCACTAGCGGCTGTTCTATCTCCTCTATTTCTTAAGGATCTTTTTTCTTTCTTCTAATCTCAACTACTCTTTTGTTGCAATATTCGTTATTCAGATTAATTTAATAACTTTGTAGATTGGGGCACAGAGGCAGAATTTAAATAACACTTTCAAATAGCCTCATTACAATCTCTGTGTGGACTTATCGAAACAAAGTAAATTTTATTGTACCCAAAGCTCTATTGTGTTTTCTTACATATTTTTAAACATGCGATATGGGGTAAAATAACATTTTACAGAAGTTATCAAAAGCATTCAAGTGTCTTAGTTTCCTTTTACCTTACTTGTAGTTACGAGAAATTTATCTAATCTAGAACGTCATATTACTCTCGCACATGGGCTGGTTATTTAAAAAACGGCGAAGGTGCTCAATAATGACAGTAAGGTAACAAACTCTATTGATTTTTTAGATAATCGTTTCCTTAAAATCGTATATTAATAGTGCTCGTTTTTCTCTCAGAACAAATTCTTGTGTGGTTGATTGTCCAGTGAATTGTACAATGCATGAGAGAAATAACTCTTTCTTACCCGACAGCCGTTTTATGAATAGTCTTCCCACAAACGTTTTTGCTAAGACCACATTAAATGTTCACAAACACTACTTCCCCTTTCTTCTTTTCCATAACTTATTTCCCTAGCACAAGTACAATCCACTGTATGAGTATAGATAATACGCATAGTGTTGGGCTTGTGAAAAAAAAACATGTGCATGAAAACAAAATGGTCAAAAAAAAAAAAAAAACAATGAACATTATGTACATACATGTAAATTAAGGTATAAAAAGAGCATAAAATCTAATGCATGTTCTAATTTAAAAATCTTTATCCAGGTACCTCATACTAAAACTTAAAAAAAAAAACTAAAATGCATATCATTACATATCAACAGCCATTATTATAATAAAAATTTTTGGCATGTAGTTAGCATCGAGTATATATCATAATACAAGAGCTAAACTATTGCCGACGTGCTACCAAGCATTAGCTTATTTGTACACAAACGGTTATTAAATATCAAATTTACGTCAACAATTTAACAATTTTATTTGTTGGCACACATTTATTTTAAAAAATCTTTATTTCAATTTAAATAATTTTTTTTTGTTTGTTGTAAAATTTAACTTTTTATATGTGAAAGCAGAGATGATTATGATTCGAAAGAAAAATGCTTGATTTTTGAAAAAAGAAATATGGTCACATCAAGGTTCAGAGTTGGTAATGAGAAGTTAGCAACAGGATTAAAATGTTTGTTATGATAAAACTCCACACTTTTGATATTTATCAGCTGTTTGTTTACAAGCTACTCGATGGCAAACGTTTAACAGAAAGTTGGTAATAGTTTAATCAATGTATTATGAATAAATTTTGTGTTAACTGCATGTCAACTTATTATAATAATTTAGCTGGCTAGCATTTTTCGTCCTGACAAATAAAATTGTGTTTTTTATATTACACTGTTTCGCAATTATATCTTCAATTGAAAATATTAAAACTGTAAAATAATGGTGCCAATGTGTTCTTCATTATTATTAAATTTTATTTAAATTAAGATAATTTGCCAGACCTTTACCCTACATCGAGATTAACACTGCAGCATAACGTATATGTTTATTAAGAAAAACACAATTCACTTTAATGCTAATAAAAAAAAAAATTACTTTGATTTTTGTATTATATTTATACTGCAGACGCATCAGAATTTATAATTCCTCCTTTTTCAGATGATTTTGCAGTTACTCTTGGAATTGCATATTTCGGAACTTTTTGCAGAATTAATCCCTCATATAAGTCTTTGTTATCTTTGGAAGCAATTTTGCATTTTGTTGAAGCTCTGAGTTTTGGTTGCACTTCATTAAGAAGAGCTGCTGCCTTTTGGCCAGCTAAGTTTGCGTTTTTCGTGTTCGATCCACTCTCTTCATTTACAGCGACTTTATCAAGTTCTTTAACAGAAGAGGAACTAGCAATAGTTGAATTAATTTCTGATAAAATGGTTGGTCTTTTAATTATAAATGAAGACGAAGAGTGAAGCAGAGAACGGGGCATATTGTGTAATTGTTCAAAATTTTCACTATTTTTGGAAAATCTATCTAGCACAATATCATCACAGTTTTCTGATGTCGTAGGTGTGGATTGCGACGATTTGAACGTGCTTAATTCTGGCCGCTTTTCTTCATTAAAAGTCTTGATAGTTGAGGTCATCTTTATTTTTACTATTTTGTCTTTTTCTTCCGCAAAGTCTATATTTTCCGTAGAAACATTTGTATAACTTTTCGGACTTCGTGGAATTGATGAAATACCATTATGTGTTTTTAATAACTTAAGTCGATCATAATTATATGTAAGCATCGGAGTGGTTGGTACACTTCGACTGATGTCTGGTACTGAACCGTAGAAAGCTGAATTGACGTTATTTGAGAACATTGATAGAGTACGCGATTGAGCCAAATGGTGAAATTTTCCTATAAAAATTCCTCGTGATAAAGCCCGTGGGGTTTCGTTGAAAATTCCAACTAAGTGTGTTGGCAATTTTCTTAAATCTTTTAGTTCTTCCACAAAGCTGTTTCGATCAATTGTTATTTCATACCGTTTTTCAAACTCATCATACATTGAATTAATCGTTTTAATTAAATTCTATTAAATATTAGTATTAGAAATTTAGCAATCAGGAAATAAGCAAGCATACAGAAGAACAGCGACAGGAAACATGCATTTTTGTCGATATTTTTTTTTTTTTTTTGTTAGTAGCAGTAGATTAATAAAAAGTATTGTTATGTTTTTAAAGATGATATGAAGATTCATTATATCCAAATGTTAACGCCATAGGGCAGCATTAGAAAATGTTATAGAAAAAAGTAAACAAAATTTAATAATAATTCTCTTAGATAAGGTGCTTTCTTACATAATATTTAATTATATTTATGAAGTAAATATGTACATCTGTATATAGTTTAAGTATTAGTACAAAACTGCTGGGCTTCATACTAATTTTATGAATGTATTAGATGGATAATTGTTTACCTGTTTTCGTGGAACTAACTGATCCTTCCATTCTCGAAGGTCGGTCTTCAATCGGTCATCTATTTGAGATAGTTTGGCTTGTTCATGTTCAACCAAAGCTTTCCTTTTTTCATTTTGAAGTTGTTCCAACTCTCTAAAAAATATTAAAAACATCATAAAATTTAATTTTAAAATAAATTTTAATGCAATAATTTTGGGCAATAATCTAAAATTCTTTACGCTTAAAATAGATTTTGAATATATGTGGTAATATGGAAGGAAGAATAGCTTATGTAATTAATTTATTATTTTGGGAGCTTTTAATAAAACTACACTCCTTTTTATGTAAAGTATTATGAAAGACAATAAATATATTAAGATGTCACACTATATGCATGAATACGTGTGTGTATGTACAATATATTTATGTATTTATAATGCACATTGCCAAATCAAATAAAATAAAAAATTTTTTGAAGAACACTTTTTTTCGTATAATAAAAAAATGTGCGCTAACCTAAGCCAAAGTCAATGCGAACGACTGTGCAATTGCACGGCAAGAGTATGTGCTTTATTGTTGCACACATGGAATTATATTGATTTGCACTGAATTATAATGTTATTATCTTTGAATAATTCTTACAACACGTGAAATTAAAATAAAATAAAAACATTTTTTCCGTCTTTGGTTATTATTTATTTTATTTTTATTTTATCGTTGCAGCTAAATGTTTTTCACCGAGCGATTTCTTTAGGTTCCGTTTCACCCGGAGAAACCCATTGTTTAGACTGCTGCTTTCTCTCCGGAGTGTTGCAATAGATGCATGTTTTGTCCACAGTTACAAAACCCCGCAAAAACGCATTCGAATTACGGTTAAACAACTCCAAACAATCTTTGAAAATGTCACACGATTACGTTTATGATCAACTGAGAACAAACGCACCCATATTGCAGGCAGATTTCTTAAACCCGGCTGATAATTTAAAATTGAAACCACCCTGTCGAATGTATCAACAAAAGTATCAACAAAAGTATCAACAATCTCACTCACTTTTACTCTCGACCGGTGTGTTGACCTCAATTGGGCGTCCAGAACGATCAGCACAATTTGTACTTGTGCGACCACAACGAAAATCAGTAAACCATTTTTTACCATTGAACTCGATGGTGCAAAGTACCCATAGTATTCATTAAGCTTTTCCTTGGCTTGATTGACGGTTTTTTTTCGTAAAAAATAAATTCCATTTTTAAAAAATACCCGAAGTTTGAACAGCTGTTAAACGCAAAGTAAATGACGGAATTTGTGCAAAATTTGACAATAGCCTAATAACGAATGGTACTTGATGGGAGCTGTGTTGCATTTCAAATAACTACGAGGGAAATTCGAAAAGTCACGGACTTATTGATCCGATATAAATAAAAAGAAAGGGTATTGTACCAACAAAAAAAGTGAACATAATCTTTATGACTGCTTTATTTTCACGCTTCCAGACTTATATTCTTCCACTGGGAAAATGATGGGAAAAATATGTAATTTGTGCTTTTAAAAATAAAAAAGATAAAGAAAACAATTCTAAGGAGAACGCTGATTCAAATGGATATGTGTATGTTTTTAGTACATTTTGCTGGGTATTCACAAACAAGTGAACAAAAATGCTCTTTCAGATGGTTTTAAAATGTTTGCTGCCGATAAAAAATTTTAAAAGAGATCAAATTTGACCAGTTCTAATCATCTGATCGAGAGTGCATTACACAATTTGCATGTATAATACAATTAGTGTTACATTTTTTATTCAATTCTTAATTTCTATTTTTATATATTTAAGATCAAATTCTTACCTTATGGTGCTTTCTTTTGTCGCTCTTAATTCTTCTAGCTGCTTTTGATGTTTAATCTCAAAACGACGCTCCTCTTGTGTATATCGTTTCTTATCTTGCTCTTGAAACTTAAAAAATATAAAAGAAATACTAAATTAAATATATAACCCCAATTAATGTTAAGTTCCAGCTTACCTTCTTGAGACGCTCACGTTCAACTTCAGGATCGAGATTTGAAGATATTCGCAGTGATTCTCTAAACATTAATTCACGAGCTTTTCGTTCAGCACGAATTCGTTTAGGTAAAGCTCGCTTCTCCAGAGCTTGCTTTTTTAAAAGATCTTCTTCTTTTCTCTGAAGCATTCGCTTAACTTGATCAAGTTCTTTTTCGTGACGAACAATCATCTGATGGCGTTGCATGAAACACATTTCTTTTACATGACGTTTGGAAAGTTGATGACGCTCGTGCAATTGTTTTTCTTCAAGTTCCCATAAAAGAGCCTCTCGCGTTCTCATCGCGTTCTGTTTTTGCTGCAAAAAGTTTCTATGTATTGTAGCAAGGTGATCACGATGTTTTTCACTCAAACGCCGCAATAGTAACTCGTGTCTTTCCTTTAGAGAATCTAGAAAACTTCGTTCTTTTTCTTCATGATCTAACTCCATAGCTGATCTACGTTGCTTAAATTCATCTTTACGTTTATCTTTTGGAAGCAAATCAACTTCTTGCTTTAGCAAATGAATTTCTTGCTTTAAATTTTCACGAAATATTTTCAATTCTTTTTCTTGTTCTGCACGAATTCTTTTAGACGACGAACGCAATTCTTGTTCTTGAGATTGTTCTGTTTTATCTACCAACTGTTTATGCTGCCTCACAAGAGCTTCCATGTCGGCTTCATACGTTTTTTCTAATGAAGTGCGTTCCTGTTCAAATCTGCGATCTTGTTGTTCTTTGCTAATTTGTTCCTTAAGTTGTAAATCGGTCTGTTGTTTTTTTTCCTGTTTCTGAAGCATTTTTAGCTCTCTCAATTCTTGCTTACGGAAAATGTGATCATCATACAGTTTACCACTCTCTTCGTCTCCATAAATAACTCTACTAGTTGTTGTTGTGACTTGTACACCATCAATTTCAAATTTTCTTGTCCGTTTTCTGGTTTTTTTTCGAAGATTTTTAAGCTCGATTTCTTCTTTCGTTAGAGCAGAAATATTGCTATAACCACCCTTATAACCACCAGCAGGTTTTTTACGACGAATAATGACGTCTTCCTCTTCTTGCATCTCTTTCTTGTCAAGATCAACTTCAATACGGCTATCATGACTAGTTGTAGTACAAATACTATCTGCATCACTTTTATCAACAGAAACAGCAATTTTAACTTCAGCACCGCGACGAACTTTATTTCCACTACCTGCACTTGATCTAATTGATCCATTTTCACTTCCATCACCTAATGAAGGTCTTGATTGAGATAATTTATCTAGTTTTCGATCGTGATTAACAACGACATTAATATCATCCCCTTCAATTGATTGTTTCTGACTTACAATCTTTTCAGTAGTACATCCGTGATCAACTAATGAATTTGTGAAATTAATAACACTATCACGAAGGTGGCTGCTATCTTTTACATGTATTTCATCACCCACAGTGACGACTGATACGTGACTTGTATCCAAAAGATCACTACTATGTCGATTGTTCTGACTGTCTGATGGTGTGTTATACGCAGAGTCATCTTCAGTAGTAAAAGAAGGACTTATTATTAACACTTCGCTCTCATCCAATTTTCTGCCTTGAGAGGAAATAGTTCGTACTGGGTACAATTTATCGGTCTCCTCTATTTTACCTTCGTCGGATAATGTAACTATCATTGACGACTGATTCCGAGCGGAAAGTGGAGAATATGCACCCCCTATGCTTTCATCTATCGACGGATAGTCACCATCTGTAGAAGATTCATTAATCTGCATAACTTTATTTAAGTTATTAGAAACGATTACAACATCATTTTGTTGCTGCATTGGAACATTTGTCGAACTGTCAATTATAACAGGCGGATGCGAGCTTGTTACAACTGTTATTTGACTTATTCCTGACTCCAAACTATTTGGTAGCACTGGCACTGTATGTGACGTAGGCATTGTGTCCTTTTGATATCGCGCAGGAGACGTTGATGATGTATCGCTATTTATTGTAATCATCGACGTACTTAAACTAGAACTTGTTCCCGATGCGTCTATGGCTCTATTAGCTGGTATTGAATTTGCTGAAACTGTCGAAGGGGATGAAGCAGGTGAAGGCGGTTGCATATTTTCATCGTCTTTGTCCGTAGCGTTATAAGATTCAGTGTCATCATTTGAATAGCTATTTAATAAAATTTTCTCTTCAACAGAGGTATTGCATGGTATATCGGATGACGTTATATTAGCCTTATTAACACCACAAGGAGGTGGAGGGGCTTTACCTTTTTCTTTCTTTATAATCTAACACCAAATAATAATAATAATAATATTAATAAAGTAACAATTATATTATAAATAAAATATAGTCCAAATAATTATACTGACAACTATAGTTCTCATAATTATAATAGATTTGGCAATTTTTTTTTGTTGACCTATTGTGCTGAAATGCTACAAATGCTGATTGCATATTAAAATACGTTATAAGCAACGTTTTTACAAGATTATTATGGAAATAGCCATATTTACGTTTTGCTAGCTTATCAGATATTCAGATTTTTTGGTCTCATGTACATATGTATATTTTGACCAAAGCTCGATTTTTCTAAAGAACATGTAATTTTTCGGAAACAAATTGAAAATTGTTTTTTAGTCTTCGCCTTAATTATAGCTATCTATTAATTAAATATGTATATAGAAAAAGTTGTAGCCAACTAACACGAAGAAACTCAAAATTGTGCCTCAAAATTCAAAAATATTGCAAAATTTAAAATTTTTCCCACCTTTGTTCTAAACTTTTGGCCCTTAGCTGCCAAACTGTGGGAAATTTAGGACATACAAGCAGATGGTGCTGAAGTTGTGAGCAAGTATCGAAAGATGACCAGCCATTCATACACTGGAGTCAACTGCAAGAGCAGACCTCTAGCTCCCTCTCCAAAATTCTACTTCGTTGCTCTATCCATCGCACTTCCTGGAGTTTATCTGTTTTCTGAATAGCGAAAGCAGGTTTTTCAATTTTAAGGAGTTTTCCCTAAATTAATGGCTTGGTTACCACAATTTCATTTAGGTTATTTAGGTTACACCATGTGAAGGTGAGTTTAGGAATATTTAGGAAATGAGCTGTTAGTAGCAAGAAACCCTAACAAGAACATGACACATTCATCAGGCGTGCTGCGAGAAGCTAGGCTGAAACCCTGAAACAGGGTTGTAATGGCCAATTATGTATATATGTATTCGGAAATAAACGTTTTATTATTGAGTGTACACAATTTGGGCAATTTTAGTTTTTCGTGTGTTAATTATTCTAAATTTTTATGATTGATTTTTCTAAGAAGTTAATAAATTAAAACACTGTTTAAACTCTTTCAGTTATTCGAAATCAGCACAAATTTCTACTACTAAATTTATTTATTTCTTGGTACGCATATTACACTACATCAACAAATTATCGGTCATGTCACAGAATTCGTTCGGAATGGTTTTGAATCCGTAATTGTATTGCGCTTGAATTTATTTTTGTTGCTTTTGATTCCGTTAAATTCTTCCATATAAATAAATTGACAACATTATCAAATGTTAAAGCATACCGCGGCAACATTCAATCGTTTGTGAAAGCAGCAGTTTTACAATTTTTATTAGGTTTTATTAATTATAAATATCAGGGACCGTAATCATTATGATTTTTATAATAAAAATTACACAATAATGATTATATTGGGAGTTTTAAAGATTTTCTTCAATGGTAATGATTATTTTTGAGTAATATTAATAAAAATCAGCCATAAAAAAAATAAAAATCATTATATTTGAGCAAAAGAAATAAAACTCAAAAATAATCATTATTTATGATTTTTATTTTTTTCGCTCAAAATTTGAGGTTGTTTACATTAACAAATTTGGTCAGAACTAATAAAAGAAAAAATATTAAGAAATGCTTGTTCATTTTGTTACATAAAGTATAATTTTCTTGCACAAAAATTATATAATTATTTTTTTCATACATCATATATAAAGTCGTAAATTAAAAATGAGTTTTATTTTGAGCGAAAAAAAATAAAAATCATAAATAATGATTATTTTTGAGTTTTATTTCTTTTGCTCAAAAATAATGATTATGGCTGATTTTTATTAATATTACTTAAAAATAATCATTACCATTGAAGAAAACTTTAAAAATCAAAAATTTTAAAATCATGACGGATATGCAAAGATTGTTAAAAAATAATAATAATGGTGCAAACAATTTTTGTTTATGTCTGTTCTAAGTAGTTGATTTTTTGATTTAAAAAAACGAACAATAATCATTATTTTCGGTCCCTGATAAATATCAATACAAATAAATTTAAATTATGAAAGTTATATTATTTTATTTCATTACATGGTTTTTCTTTTGAATTTCTCTTTAAATGTTTTCTTTTGTTTATATGTATGCTGCCACTGTAGAATTTTGACAAACTAATAGAAAAGAGATTGGCAATGCTGTACAAACAGATTCCGACAACTTTGTTTTTATCTTAAAAGTTTCTTTTGTATAATTTTAAAAAATTACCAAAAATAATTATTTAAACTAACCTTTTTCGTTAAAAATAAATTTAAAACCTTTATTTTTTCTAAGAAGTTTAAAAGTTAAAAAAAGTTTCTAAACTTGGTGCGATTTTCCCTCCATTTTAGTGCGTTTTAAAATTTCATAATTGACAACGCTGATATTTGAGCTTAAAGGCAACAAAAATTTTAATTCCGTTTATGAAATGAAAAGTGGTTTCAATCCGTGAATTTTTTTTCGTTGTCTGAAGAACCTAATTACGGAATGAATTCCGTTTCCGAAAGGAATTAAACTCTGTGACATGGCTGTATACCTATGTATATAATTAATATGCGGAATATATTGTTTACTTACTTTTTTATCAACATCCAAAGTCTTTTGCAATGAAGGTACCTCAACTTCTACAATGGCTAAGTCTTCAGAAATATTTTGTGTTTGTGAATGTCGCTGTAATTCTTTTAAGTCGTCAGAAGTTGAATTAACTGTTTTTTCAGATATATCTATTTCCTCCTTATTGGTTACCAGTTTATTAGTCGTTGTAGATGGAATTGACTCAGTTAAAATATATAAATTACTTACACTATCTTGTACAATATTTTGTATGCATTGTGAACTGTTAACTTGAGACTGATCTTTTGTATCCCTTAACAAAGACGTAGGTGTACCTGGCACTAAAAATAATTCATAAGCCATTGTAAATGGACATTTATATTAAAATGCTTACTTTTATCAATTTCTTGACTTTGTAATGATGACGAATCATCGTCCAGCTCTAGAGGGAGCGCTGAGTTGCGGGGTTCCTAGAGGAAAAAGTAAATTTGTCAACAAAAATTAATTTAATAATTATAAGATGATCCATTAAATTTAATAAAAATAGAAATAAATAAAAATGTTAAGTATTATAAATTTTTTCGAATTAAATTCGAATAAAAATGTTAAGTTTTGTTTAGAATTTATTTTTAATATCATAGCCACATACACATTTACATGTGAATGAATACAAAATTTGAAAAAAAAAATAAAAAATTAGTTTGTACCTTTTACTAAATATTTTTACAATACAGTCCTGACTATCCTACACAAAGGTTTAGCGAAAAATTTAAAATAAAAATATTTCAGAAATATTTGTTAATACAAAAAATTAAAACAATTTTTACATATAATGTTTTAATAAATTTAAGAAAGAAAGCAGTACGAAACGTAGGATGAGCTAATTAATGAAATTAAAGCTACAAAGGGTGAAATACCCAATACGTACCAATGAAATAATTGAATTTATGAAGTTTTTTTGATTTATATTTAATGTAAATAATTACAACAAAATCAATTATCAAGCACAAATACAAACACTTTGATTTTTAGAAATGAACAATTCAGTTGAACCTATTTTGTTGTTAAAGACTTGTATACTTGACTACAAACAGAGAGAGTACTGTTATAATGCGTTTTTAAGATTTTTTATGCTTAAATTATCGTTTATTTTCCAGAAAACCAAAATGTTTTCCATAAAAATATACCTCCCTAAGTCACAAACAAATGCGTTCATTTAGTGACCCATGAATAATCTGATCTGATCTGGCGAAAGAAGGAGCTGATGCTCTTGCTTGCTGGGGTTCTCTGGCCCATTAAAATACACTGGGTTATAGAAGCTCCAATGATCTAAATGCAAATTCGAAGCAACATATACGCAGAACATGATATTGAAGTAGTAAAAATTCTATTATGCAAAACAGGGCGCAAGTTAAATTAGAAGTTAATATCTTTTAATCAATAAAGAATATTTTATTTTTTATTACTTACTATTTTACTTTATTAATCGAAAATTTAATTTTTATTTAAAATACATGAACTTCTGTGGCTAAGGTTTTTATTTTAAAATGACACTACAATTTTTCTTCCAAAATTAGTAACATTCACCATCGCTTGCTGTTAGGGAAAACATTTTTTATAGTCCAAATATAAATGAGTAAGCAAATAAGCAAATAAAAAATTATACATTTACATATCGTCGGTTGACAAGTAAAACTCACTATCTGTAGTCATATAACATAGCACTTAGTGAGTTTTACCTGTCAACCGACGATATGTAAGTTTAAGAGCCTTAAGCAAGTCTTACTTTGGTGTTGTCATATTTTGAAAAAGTTTAATTTTATTTCATAAACAAAATGCAATAACGAATAAATAAAGATTAAATTAGCCCATAGTAAGTTTTTTAAAGACTTTTTTTAAGTAACAATTTGATATTTAAAAGTTAAAAGCAACTTAAATTGCATTAGCTCTTTACTGTTTACATAAAAAACTTTCAAACAATATTAAAATAAAAAAAAATTATTGAATAAATTCGCCCATCTTGTTTTCCATTACTTCTTATTAAAAACCATGGACATGGTATTGTCCTTGTGTAATACGGTTTTAATGTGTATATTTATGCACTCCTCATCCGTGCTACAACAAACAGGCTCTTGCTCTTGTTCCAGTTAAGAGTTCAGGATGAAATTTTGACGATAAATATAAAAATATAAATTTATAAACATATTTGTGTTTATAATTACAATTATATTTTTTATCGAAAAGCCTTGAGTTTTTACTTTTCCATAAAATATTTTACATGTTTGTCATATTGTTTTTATTTTGTTTTCAGCTGATCAGAGATGCGTTTTTCTAGTGTTTTTTTTCATATTAGGCCGTATTCCAATTGGCGTCGTCGTCGTCGTATAACGACATTTATGTAATAGATTAAAGGCAAGAGATAAATTTTTTCTTTATTCTGCTACAAAAATGTCGTCAGACGACAACGATGTTGCCAACTGGAATAGGAGAATACTCGTACTTTTTTAAAACATATGTACTTAAATTTTCAGTATAGTTGCAGAAAAAAAAAACCGGCTTTTAATTGAAAGTTGTTTTCAAAAAGAACCTACTTTATTGGTTGACAATTTTTACGGGCTAATATTCCTTGCTTTTGCTGTATACTCGTTTAGAACATTTTTTATTAATAAAATTGACGTCTTATCCTTTTATATATGTACGAGTAAAAACATATGTAATCTATTTTCTTTTCTAACACTGCTTTACTTTGAGTAGCAAAAATTTAAATTAAAATATCCAAGCTATCAGCTAGGATTAATTAATGTTTAAAAATAGTATTTTTAAAAATTGTTTAACATAAAAACATAAACTAAAACATTAAGACATTTCTACTGAAATAAAATTTGGTTAAAAAATATACATTCGTATGTATGTCTACTATGTATATGTATATTAAACGAAACAAAATTAATACAAAAAAAATCCATCAAGTCATTATCAAAAAATTAAAATTGACATGGTAATCGAAAAAACTTACCAACCCTTTGATAAAGAGATCGCCTTTTCACTTGACGCTTAAATTTCTAATAGCAATAATTAGGTGCGGCGTGTAAAAAACATAAATTAGAAATATTTTTGAGCAATAAATAAAGTAACTCTTCATCGAAAATGTTCAAAATCAATAACCTCAAAAATAATTTACATAAAATAATTATATAAAATGTTGTTAAGCTTAAATATATACATATATTTAATTATATACATGCATATGTTCGAAATGATATATGAAAATTAAGTTATTCAAGTTAAAATTCTTTTATTTCCAGTGCAAACTCAGGTATTATTATTGCAACCTAAAGGATCGTTTGTATCCTAACACTCAGTTAACTAACGAATATCGATATTTAAAATTTTTCATTTTGTTGATTACAAAAATAAAAATAGCCTGTGTTTAATAAACATATATGTATGTATATACATATGTACATATATATGCACATATGTATGTACAATGTACGTACTATTTGTATGCATACAAAAAATAATGCAGTATTCTATTGAAAATTTTTCGGATATGAGAGCAATAAAATTATTGTACATACATAATATTATATATGTATATTTTAATGTGTGTGAGTCAGACATTAAAAATTTAAGAGGATGGTGTCGGAGCTAGATCTATTTTTTGACAGATCCAAAGTACTGGAGCAAATTACGGCTTTCGATATCGAACGAAATTTCTATATAAATAAATTAAGAAAATTTTCTTCAGCATCTTTTGGCGTTTTATTTTTTCATATCCGATAAACCGTAATCGGGTTATGTAGTATAGAAATGCATTCAATTTATAAAGAAGGCAACATTTGGCTTGTCCGCTATAAAAAATTTCGACCTGATGTAAAAAATTAATAACACAGTTTCGCTCAGGGTATCAGGGTATCAGATCCTTGTGACACTTTTATATACATATTTATATATAAATATATATTTATAGTTTTACTTCCGTATTATAAAACTAAATAAAATAGGTTTATAAAAGTATATTTGACAAATTTCTATAAAAAAAAACTAGTCAGATAAGCCGTTAATAAAGCTACAATATTTATTAGGAATACGGCAGTTAAATATAAATCAAATGTTGAATTGGTTATGTTCTTTTCATAGTAATAATAAGTATTTAATATCTGAAAGTTTGATCTAAATATAAAGCAAATATATAATTTTTAGTGCAAAGTATGAATAATTTACAACTACGATTGGCATTTTATGTACAACAATAAATAACAAATCGTCATACAGATTATTTAATTTTTTCTCCACCAATTTCTTCACTTACTACATCATCTGATGTAAAAGTTTAATACAAATATTTCAACACATTTATCGTTTTTATGAAAATTTATTCCTAATAATATATGTATATGTGCATTGAATTCTATTAAAAATCTATTAATTCGATTATCAATTTAGTTTTTTTTCGGCCTTTTCTTTTTGTGCCCCATTTGTTCACTAGACTGCTAGTCATTCGTCCCGGAGTAATTAAATATAATATTAGTATTGTATTGTAATTTAATTAAATGATAAATTACTACTGTTTTTCTTGGCCGTTTTATTTTTTAATTTTTGTGACGAAAAAAAAACCATTCATACCCTTACTATTTCGCTAATTATTGCAAAAATAAATAATGTATCCTGTTAATCTTCTATACCTATTAAAAAATTTCTTGTTTTGTACTTCATTGCGATGCTTTTCGAGATAGCATATTTCAATATATCAAACAAACATATCAGGGCTGGTCTGAGCATTTCTGTAGCCCTTGTATTTGTGAAAGGATCGCGATGGGATTATCTTGTTGCGAAATTTTTAGGATACGTGAGAGTATCCTAAGATTATACTATTTGCGATTTATTTGGCCTCCTTGTCTTTTTCTACTGGAAACGTATAGATGAGGGGCTCTTCGAACCGATACAGATTAGATGGTGTAAAGAATCCATTTGTGGTTTTGCAAAGGTTAGTTGACAACGTTTGGACTACTATGAATTCATATTTTCGCACCCTCCAGGACAAAGGTGACTGACTTAGAAGCAATCGCAGCTAAACCTTGTACCTTCAGATCATTCGATCGAATGATATAAATCTTTTATTAGAGCAAGCTTGTTATTCTATTCTTCTCATTTCAAGTATCTCTATGGGACAATATTTCATGATCTTCAAAAGGAAAGTCTTCTGCTTTCTTTCATTTGCTGCGATCTATTGAACTAAATAAAAATAAATTATGTATGTTGACGGCGTTTTTATTATATCTAACCCTGTATATAAAAATTAGAATGATTTTGCTCAAGTGCGTTAGGACAGAAAAACGGTTTCTATATTAAAATAGATTATTTGAAAATAAGTATAATTGAGTGATTCGCCAAATATAAAAAGTAGATAAATGTAGAAGTTATTCGAAAATTTTATAATTAGGAGTAAAAAAAAGACTTTAGAACTTGCCTCAAACAATTAATGGATTAGCTTTAGAAACTATTTTTAAACTATAAATTAAAATTATTATATTTGCATATTCAATAAACAAAAACTATATATAGAAAAAAAAAATTTATTGTTCGAAAACTTGAAACGAAAATTTGAAGTGGTTCAAAAAAGAATAAAGAAACAAGATTTAAATTTTCAAGAATTCTTAATTATGTATGAACTACAACAAGAATTCGAGTAATTTTAAATGTTTTCATGAATTCGAGATAATTCGTTCTTATAACTCAAATAACACGATACGATAATGCTTGTTTCATCTTAATTGAACCACTTCGTTGTGAGATAAACCCATAATATGATTACATTAATGGCATGCAATATTTTGCTGGATATATATTTATATAAAATTACCTCCGTTTCATCGTCGACTACTTCTTCCACCACTTCTGCTCTATATTCTAATAAAAGATCTTTTATCGGCTTGGAGTCTATCTCACGATTAATAAAAGAATGTTGTAACAATGCTTCAGTATTTGGTCTTTGCTGTGGGTCCTTTTAATTAACTTTATGTTAGACTAAAATTTTAATTAAAATATGTTTATTGTCTCACCTTTACAAGAGAGTTTTTTAAAAAATCATTAAACTCCTTGCTCCATTTATATGGTTGATCTAACTTTGGTGGATCACTTTTTTGAATTTTTAGCAAAACTCGCATTGGTGACATTTCACTGTTGGGTGGTTCCATTTGTGCAAGTTCAATTAATGTAATGCCGAGAGACCATATGTCAACTTTTTGGTCATAGGGATTATCTCTAAATGTTTCACATAAAACTAATTCTGGTGCCATCCAATACGGTGTACCAATAAAAGTGTCGTGTTTTTGAAGTGTATGCTTATTTTTTGCTGATACACCAAAATCAGCTATTTATAAATAGAATTTTGTTAGAAAAAAAAAGAACTAAAACATATACGCGAGTATGCAGAGAATTTTTTAGCAGACTTTAATTCAAAACATTTATTGAAAATAAAAACCACAAGTCTAATTTATTTTTTGCATATGGCCGATTACTTACCCAATTTAACGCCTCCTTCCATAGTCAATAACACATTTCCGGCTTTTAAATCACGATGTATAACCTTATTTTTATGTAAAAAATCTAACCCTTCTGTCATATGTTTACATACATAAGATATTTGAGGTTCATTCAGTGGCTTTTCCAGTTCAACCATAATACTATCAAGAGCTCCACCATCACAGTATTCAATAAGCATCTAAGTTTATTATAAATAGTTTTAATAATAGCCATATACAAATTAAATTTGTTTCTTACCCATAGTTTAAGATCTATATAAAACGCTTCATAAAGCTCAACAATATTTGGATGTTTAATTTCTGATAATATATCAATTTCTACCATATGATCACTTAGATCTCCAACAGCCTCTAAAATGCACATTTTTGCAGCAGCAAATTGTCTGGTCTCTTTGTTTTGAGCTTTATACACTTTTCCAAAGGCACCGTCTCCAAGCTCCCCCACAATTTCCCATATTTCAGCAGGATCAGTGTCCATTTTAATATTATTTCCATGTCGTCTTTTTTTTGCTTCTCCTCCTCCCAAATGGAAAACTTTTTTTAAGTTATTTATAAAAGACATATTTATTTGTTCAAATATTCTTAAATCTTGAATATTTCAAATTAAAATTAATTCAGGCACTTCTAATATATTCTATCCTTGATCCATTTATATGATGTTATAATTTCCATTTCCGAGTTAAAAAAATACAGGAAGCTTTTCAATGTCTTCAGTTTCGATTTATTGGTGTGTATTGTCATATACATTTGAAAACCTAAAAGCATGCACATCAATTAAAACTAAAATAAAAATTTGAGAAAGGTTAGCACAACAATATAAGAGGATCAACGACAAATGAATAAGTTGCACAGAGGGTTGAAATTAACTAAAAATGAGGATTAATTGAAACGCTGAACTTTATACTTTGCAGGCATGTTTGGAATTTGATAAAAGAATAATTAATACTAGGTCAGTAATTGCTAAAATCTCTACTTTGAGTAATTTAATTAATTGCACGCCCTGATTTAAATAGACAATTGAGATAATTGGAGTGCATATACTTTTTATTAAGCTGTTTAAATATTCCATATATGTATAATAGTGATAGCTTTATAAAACATCACAAGTTTTAAATTTCCAGGTCCCATTGCTTAGTACTCTGGAAACTTCAGAAATAAACGATCACAATGAATTTGTTAACATGAAAAAATTGATTCTAATACTTCGATTATTTCTATGATATATTCGGTAGCAAAATTGAAAGTAACTCGTACGAGCTATCGTAGTGGTTGAGGTGTAAACTACAGCATCAGTAAAAAATTCACAAAATGGTATTGCATGGATCGCCGGCAGAAGTTGTGTGAGCTGAATTTACTTTGCATAATGACAATAATTTGATGATCAGATAGCTGTGCGCAAGATGCATGTTTGCACAAATAAAACAAAAACAGCGCCTTGAAAATTCACAAATTGATGTCTTACCACAATAAAAGACACTTTGCGTGTCGATTTGTAACCATGGATAAGATATGGGTCACCCGTTTTATTGTGGACTAGAAAGGTAAAATCGTATACAAAAAACAATAAACGGTATGTTAAATTATTGCACTATTTAAGTCAAGAAAGAAAAAAGACTACATTCTAAAAAGAAAAGAAATAGTAATTTCATTAAGAGAATACACCAGATAGCGCTTTCAGAATATTATCTATTTCTAAAAAAATTTCTCGACAGTAAAAGATTTGCCAACAATATAGTGGTTTAGTCTGCGTTTGATAACTATTGTAGATATTTTAAGAAACTTATAATAATTATTATTAAATTTAAAAGTTTGTAATTTAATTAAATCATTAATTTTAATTAATCTTATAAACAAAGGTAATAAAATTTAATTTTTTTTTCAAAAATCCGTTAAAAGTATTGAGTAGTATTCTGTATCCAAATGAAAGTACTCAATACTATCAAATAATGAAAAGTAGTAGAATTTGAAAGCACTTGTTCATTGGACCAAGTTTAGTAATTACTGCAAGTTTTTTTTGCGAAAAGTTTTCGATGCTAAGATCACTGAACGTCGGGGTAGAGGACGATTCTGTTTAAGTTGCAGGGATCAGGTTGATGAAGCCCGGTCATCGATTGGTTCGACCAACTGGAGAAGGCGCTCGTAAAGTAGATGCGCCTGGAAACTAGTGCTGAAGCAGGCCGAAACCAGTTAACGGGCTGTTATGGCCAGCTAAGTATGTACATTTTTTTTGCGCTAGACAGAGGGTTAAGATAGACGATCGTAGAGGGTTTTTTTCCTACATATTTTTTAATATAAAAAATGAGAAATCAATGATGCAGCCATAAATAAATTTGTTCTTGTATTAGTAATTTATCGAGCTCGTTTACTACTGCTTTTTGTATAGCGTTTTTACAAAAGTGTAGTAAATAAGAGTTTAGTAAATAAATAGAGGTTCATAAAGTAAATGTACAATGTATTGAAAGGTATTTTACCACCGAGAATGAAACTGACAATTTGTGTAAGCCAATATTAAAACTTAAAACAGGAAAAAAATCAATACCATAAAAAATGGATGACGGACTATTTGTTCATGACAGTATCCAGATTCGTAAAACTTAGTTTATTAAATATTGGATGTTTGTTGTAGTGCTCAGTGCTATAAGATATGCGTTAAATAACCCAATTGTTATTAAATGGGATGACTCGAAATATGAGCATGTTTTCACTATTGTTAAAAATCAATGCATGTATGTAATATATGTATGTACGACATACTAAATTTTGGAATGAATGTAGTAAACATAAGTCTTAATTTGGTTTTTTAATAACTTAAATAAATTTGACCTTGTAAAACTGAGATAAAATTTCCCTGTTTTTGTATTATCTTAAAAAATTTTTTATGTTGTTGAAGTACAACTATTAAATAAATGCATATACATACTTACTTCATAGATAAAATGTATTTATTGCTCAAAAATATTTGTAGTGTCTCTCAAAATTTTTGTATGATATTTACCCTATACACATAATTGCACATTTTACAAATTAATATTAAACATTTAATAACTTATTACACCCAAGTTAAAATATCAAAAATTAGTAACATAAACACTTTTGACAAATGCCAACCTTGCAAGTTGTAATTGGACAAATAGTTATTACATAAAAATTTTAGATTCTACGAAAAAGTATAATTGCGAAAATAGAAATTAACATTACAAAACGTCAAAACATTTAAAGAAAATTTAGTATTGTATGTAAAAGAAACGTGTAATAATTAAATCAAATAATTGTAACAAAGAATGTTTATAACTTCTTTAAGTATATTGAACGCTCAACAAAAAAATAAAATTAATCAAAAATGGCGGTGTCATTTAAGAAAAAAAGAGAAAACTATTATAATACTTGCAACAGGCAATACCTATTTGTAAAGAATGAAAGAAATAGCATCACTAGTACTAAAAGTAACAAATTATTAGACGGTAGAAATCCAAAATATTAAGGGCGTAGATAATTTAATTTTCTAATATTTTGTATTTTAATTTGTTTACTACATTTTGAAGGTTCAGATTAATCTTTAACTCATTTAACTAATGGCACAAGAAAACATAAGCAAGTCTCCGAAGGCAAAACAAAAAATTAAATATTCATATTACACTTTGTTGGCTTCTTATGCACTACGTTGCTTTTATTTGCAAAACACGCACGTTTCAAAATATAAAAATATCCATTTCTCTTCTGTAGAACAGAAGTGTTTTTTCTTTATAAAAATAACCGCACTTTAAATAATTAATTAATAGTTTTTCCAAAGCAAAAATTCTCAACTTTATTTTAATCTGAAGGTGGTATATGTTCGGAATTTACGTCATTTTTGCGACAGTCACTATATGAAAAGCACAACAAAACATTATAAGCCGCTGTGTACAACAATAATAATATATAAAAGGGCGTTACATGGGATGTAAACTTGAAACTACGTTTCCACCGAGTAATTTTTGAAGATAATTACAATTTAAAAATTTCAATTTCCTTACAACTCAAATTACCATACAAAAAACTATATAAAATATTTTTCTTGTACATACCCATATATAAAATCTAGCAACTGTGAAGAAGAGTAGATATTGTTAACACTAAATTTTATTAAAGACGTATAATACGAATATTATATTTTTAAAAGTTGTCTTTTGTTAAAACTAACAATTTGGTTAACTATAGACAAGTAAAAACCGTCTTTAAACGTAAAAAACTCTTTTAAAGTTAAAAGAAGCTGAAGTCGTTTTTAACTTGTTTAGCACCATCTTTAATTCGAACAGCTATAAATAAAAACTATCAAACAATAATAAACAAAAATAATTAAATAAATTAGCCCATATTGTTTTTAATTAGTTCTGCTTATGAAAAACCTCAGACGTGTCACCTTCTGTTTCACCGTTTGCATGTGCATATCGACGATGGAATTAAAGAACGCTGTAACTGACAAAAAATCGAAAATACGTTTCTTGCATCATTTTTATCAGCAGAAAAATACGCGTCGATTGATCCAAGTCCCAGATTTCTACGATGAAAATAAGTTCACTTACGCCGTCTGCGAAATGATAAATACCAGTGTATTTGTTCTACATTTATGAAAGTTTTTTGGCTCTGGTGAACATTTATGGTTTTGTCAGTTACAGCGTTCTTTAATTCCATCGTCGATATATATGCAATTCTTCGTTCATTTTCTTCAGCTGCTTTTTTATTAACTGAAGTTGTCTTGATTTTTGTTTTTTAAGTAAAAAATAATAAATTTAATTATAACAAGGGTACTCACGATTGAATCTGTACAAACTAAAACTAAGCCAATAATATTTCAAAAAATTGTTCAAATAGCATTAAAAATTACTGTTTTTGTTTTAAATTTTTTTTAGTGGAATTTCTAATCTTGTTATAATATGAAATAATTAATTAAATAAAAATAAGTAAACACTGTATTTATTTATTTATTTGATAATCTGACTTATTTAAAGACGGAAAAAACAGGAATTTTCATTCCTCTACCACCAGGGACCAAAAGAAAAATGGATTGCAACTCTCTCTATAGACTGACTACATTCCTCCTTCGGTAAATTTTTAACTTCGTTCGTTTTATTCCATCATTCATGTCGTTCAATCAGTTGTTTTGGTAAATTTTTGTGTTTTAATTTTTCTATTTAATCGAGTGTGTTTTTTTTACTCCTTTAATTTAAAAAATTTTTGTAAAATTTTAGTTTATTACAATTTAAATTAAATCGGTATTTTAATAAATAATAACTGCTGTATTTATAAAAAATGTTTTTAAAATATTAATGGATTTTTTGACAAATATTGCATAAAATTTTTCAAATAGCTATATCCAAATATAAAATATTTTTTATGAATACAGTAGAAAATAATTAATTAGTAATTATATATTAATATTAATAATTAATTAGTAATTATATATATAATTAGTATTAATAAAATCATATATTAAGGAAATGAAAACAAAAATATTCGATTGACTGAATTACAAAAAAAAAACAAATGAAAGATTGAACGAACAAACAACGCAAAGAAAATAAAAGAAATAAAAAATTTAACGAACGAATTAAAGAAAACAAAGCAAATTCAAGATTAAATAACGAACGACGGATTAGTGTTGCCGTTTTCGTAATTTTTAACCAAAATTAGGTACTTTTTTCTTCAATGTGTAAATGTAGCCTTTTTTCTTATTTTGGTTACTCTTTGCTAAAAGAAAAAAGAAAAATTTTCGAGAAATAGTATTATTATATATAAATACTATTCCACAAAATATTTATTTCTGTGTACGTTTGTTTGTAAAAGTATAAAATAAATCAGATGTAAAACTGTGTTAATTTATCTGTGTTTTTTGACTAAAGTAGTATCGGTACAATCGACTAATGAAAGAAAACTGCTTAGACATATAATATTCTGATTAAAATGGCTACTTGCTCAAAATGTTTCAATGTGGTTAAAAAATATAGATCCTAGTTAATAAGTATTGCACAGGATTACAGGATTCACATAGATGTCAAACTTGCGGCCACTCGATATAACAGTTCAAAAAACAAAGCGAAAATTTAATTATAAATTTTTTATAACTGTTACATATAGTTAGTATCGCCCATTGTTCAAAGAACTTAGGAGCTTAACGAAAAGAGCATCGAAATTTAAAAGAAAAGTGGGAACTGGAGTATTTTTGCCCTGAAGTAAACTATAAAATCATCTGCTTGATATGTAATAGTGCTACCAGTGTACCAAAATTATATAACATTACACGTCACTATGAGCAGCATAAATCAAATGATTTATGAGAAAAGAAAAGTTAAAAGAGTTGATATTAACTAAAGTAAAGCGGCGGTGCATGCAAGCTACGTTTTGTCGGAGAAATTTAAGTTATCAGAATAAAACCAAATCATCTTATTTTGAAGCATTTGCCATTGCTGGGGGCGTTTCTCAGTAGCTGTTCGAAACAAGATTTGCTGATTTTAAATCATTGGAAGAGAGATATTCTTTGTTTTCTTCAATTTTCTCAATAAATATAGAATTTCTACTTAGCCATATTCAAAAAAAGGTTATCGATACCCAGTATGATCCTAATTTTAAGGCAATATACATTGAAGTTGGAGTGTCTGAAATTTACAAATATTTGCCAACCAGATTTGAAAACACTCAAAGATTCGTATATGAAATTATGTCAATGTGTGGAAGTACTTATTGACGCGAACAGGTATTTTCTTTTATGAAAGGAAAAAAAATCTCCAATCAGATCAAGAATTACTAACAGTCATTTTGGTTTAGATTTAATACTATAAACAAGATTCCTCCCGAAGTCGGAAAGATGTTTGCAGGGAAAAAGTGCCAAATATTTGGAACAAAATACTAATTTTACCTTTTTCATACTTTTTCAAATAAACCTAGTTTACTATAAACATTTAAGTCTTAATTTTTTTTAATTAGGTTATATTTTTGTTGAAATCAGGTTATAAAATAACGAAGGCTGTGGCAACATTGTGACTGATCTAAAAGAACCGACAAAACTGATTTGGTCACTTCGTTAAACTGATTGATTTTTTCAATTTAATCCGTTCGTTCATGACACAGCTCCACTTTCGACACAGAAACAACTAGTTAGATACATAAATATATGCCTATTTATGTATGGAAATGTCGATTTTCAAGCATATTTACTTATTTACTTACTTAGATGGCCATAACAACCCGTTAACGGATTTCGGTCTGCCTTAACACTAGTCTCCAGGCAGATTCATCCATCCGAACAATATGGCCGAGCCAGCGTAGCCAATGTTAATGCACTGAACAACGCTCACATCGCCGAGGAGCTCATACAGCTCATTGTTGGTTCTAATGCGAAGCTCATCGCCATGCCTTAGAGGACCAAAGATCTTACGAAGAACTTTTCTCTTGAATACTCCCAAGACTGCTGCATCGGCACCAGACAGCGGCCATGCTTCCGCACCATAGAGAAGCACCGGAAAAATAAGCGACATATAGAGTGTTAATTTCGTCGCACGAGAAAGGTCTCTATTACTAAGCTGCCTACTGAGACCGTAGTAGCACCTTTTGGCCAGTGTGATTCTTCGTTTGATCTCCAGACTGATATCATTCTTGCTGGTAATGGCGGTGCCAAGGTAGATGAACTCCTTGACGACATCGAACGTTCCTACTCGTCGACAACATGTATTTCGTCTTGCTCTTATTTACCGCCAAGCATAAAAACACCAAAATAAAGTAATATGTATTTTTAAAACAAATAGTCAACGAAATCGCAGTACTCGTAGTACTTTAAAAATTCTCTTGTCGCATAATTCAAAATTAGGACGCCATACAAGTTTTAAAATCACTA
Source organism: Metopia argyrocephala (assembly GCA_963576795.1). Classification (NCBI taxonomy): domain Eukaryota; kingdom Metazoa; phylum Arthropoda; class Insecta; order Diptera; family Sarcophagidae; genus Metopia; species Metopia argyrocephala. Next base: position 183,864,291 of record OY756208.1, on the reverse strand, counting down.
CTATTGAATAGAAATCATCAGAGCTGACAAACTTGTACAGAATTCGGAAAAAGTAATTGCTACAAACTTTACAATACAACGGACTCGGACAGAACGACAAGTAATTAATTCAATATTTAAAGCTTTTGGTGCAGAATTTAATTCAATGTAAAATGTATTATGTAAAAAACCTTTGTCGCGGGGATTTAAAATTAGATCTGTTCTGCTAGTGTTAGGCATAATACTTAACGAATGATAATTCTCATATAAAGAATATCAGTTTTAAGATCTTAAGACCTACATGATCATTATATAGGAATTGAAGAAATAAATAATAGGTGTTATTTTAGGTTCAATTAGTTTTTAGTGGAAGCCATACTGCGCAAATTTCAAAATTTTGTTTCAACATAAGAAACAATGTTTTCGTTCTTAACCAAACGTAATATGGTAGGTTTCGTAGAATTTTTGATACTTTTTGGGAGTGATTATCTGATTTGAAAGTATGAGAGTGTGATACTTTTAAACCCTTTAGCTACATATGGAAAAATTTATTTTAAGAAATAATTACCTCTCTGCCTTACTATAACAACATTTTATCTATATTATTTTATTAAATGTATTTACTGTTTGAAATTTGATTTGAGTAAGAAGGAAAACTTTACTATGGTAGATTTTTTCAAACATTTTAGAGAGAATATTTTTTAACAGTGGCAACACTAGTATGAAATGCCTTTACTCTCTTTATTTGAATTAGTTAAACAAGAGATGTGAATCTTAAACATTGGCGAATTATGAAAAATATTTAAATTAAATTTATACATAAAATTATTTTCATCGAATTAAAAAAAATTAAAAAATAGTGTGTTTGAATATAAAGAAAAGTATAGTGAAAAAACACAGTAATTTTGTATACATTGTGCATTTAAAAATTCCTGAAACAATATAACTGTGACGCCCTAAATGTACTAAGATTTCTCTGGGTACATACACATATATTAATAAATTATATATGTATATGTGTATACGAAAATTTATTTAATATATACATATAAAATATTTGTGTCTATAAGTTTTTAATTTGCTGCATTTTTCGGTTATATTAAAAAAAATTATTGTGTCCGTTATAGCTAACAAATATGCACACAAGTTAACGAAATACCTTACTTCCCATGCATACATTCATACATATTTATGTGTATGTGGTATATGTATATGTAAGCTGTACACATTACAAACCAAAAAGTATGTATTTTACAAAAGAAGAGCATATTTCAGGGAGCGGTATTTTGCGTAAGCTCTCTACATTAATGTTTGACTGATGATTGAAAGACTGTGTGTGAGTATAAAAGATTTGATATGCTGTAGTATTTATAAGTATTATCTGCATACTTGGTTCTACATTAATACATACATATTTAAAAAAATTGTTTCTAGTAGTAAAATTAGGCAAATAAATTAAGTCTTTTTACAATATACATATGTATGTTTGTGTATATTCATACAATAAATAACAAAAAATGTTATTCATTTATGTGTGTATATCTCAGCTTTTCTATATACCTTTTAAGAAAAACGTCCAACTTACATATAATTTATAATATTAAGAAAATAAAACATTTATACATACATAATTATCTATATTATGGTGGAAGTACATACACATACATACATATGTATAAAAATTTAGTTTCAAGCTGAAAAAATTAACACTTTAGAAAACTGGTAATATGAAATAAAAAGGACTTCCGTTCTAAAATTTTACTATAATACACACACACATATGTATGTATATACTTATATAGTCATTAATGTGTAGATAAGAACATTTTTTTCTTAGTTTCACAAGTTTTTATAAAAAAAGCATACAATTACCATCGCTTAGAACGTCTAAGACGTAACCGTTACAAAAAAAAAAACACTCTATTCAATGATAAATTTTTTAGTCTTCTAGAATCAGTTTAAGTTGTTTGGAAATATTTGTTGTAATTAAATTACAACAAAGGAATAATTTTAAGAATGAAGACGTTCTACATGTGATAAAAATTACGAGTATATTTTTCTATGTAGATACATACATATGTATATGTATATCTTGTGTTATTTATGTATTTACTCTTAAGTATCATATAGAAAGCATGAAATGACAGAAACAAGATTGTGGTTAAATTAGTTTTTCTTTTTATTATTATTATTATTTTTTGAAAAATTAATAAAAGTAGTAGTCATTAAACTTATTATTATTATTACATATGCACATTGTACATATAGATTAATATAAGAAAAAATCATGTAATATCATAACATCAGCACAACAAACATGTATTTAGATGTCATTATTATTAATTAATAAAAAAAAAGACAGGTTTATGTGGTATCTTATTTGACCCCTAATATTAATTAAATTACTTTCAGTATTGTTATCACCGATAATATAAGATGGATTAATAACTGCAATTATGATTTTTTTAAAAATTCTTTCATTTATTCAGTTGAAATTTATATAAATATACATACATGTACATTAGGGCGGGTCGACGAGTGACAAGGAAAATCGTATTCTAAGGATCAAACTAGGAAACTTTGCCCGAGGAACCATACCTCTAAAATGAATTCTTACGTTCCTTATATTAACCGAAAGGTCGAAATTTGAAAAATCTCACTTTGACCCATTTAAAGTGCCACAATCGAGACTAAATGTATGACCGACCCCCACTAACTTTGGAGGTTAATAATCCTTAAGGACAAAAATTAGTTTCCTCGAGACAAAAAAAATTGATATATCATATATTAACATCGGACTGTAAGTGCCTAAGATATAACGAAAAAACTATCAACACAATCCCTATGTTCGGCTAAAAAAAATTTTGAAATCTCCTGCCAAGGGTGTATGCTCTAAGACACATACATATATTATAAATCTCTTTGTAAGTCAGTTAGTTGGTAAGTAAAACCTAAACGACTAAGCCGAATTTGTTGAAATTTGGAATATAGGTAGATTCAACTACCGAAAGTGAAATAGGGTATTATAGAAGTCTTTTACTTGCTTTATTTCAACTCTTCTGTTTAACCTCTTGATACATATGTATTAATCTAACTGCATTAATTAACCGCTCTTCTAGGTGACATATTAAAAAAAATCAATGTCAAATCAATCATTTTAATACATACATTGGTTTACATATAAAGAGCGTAGATAAAATAAATTAATGTTATTATGTTAAGAGTAACAGTGATAGGGATTACAATATTGATTATAATAAAATTTTTAGTATGTAGGAATTCCGAAATTGGGTTGTTTATAGTATGTTTTTTTCAAAATCGAACGTGGGTGTGCAACTAAATAGTGACTTTTGTATATCTTGAGAACGGTTTAAGCTAAAGTTTCGAAATTTGGTCTGAAAGACTTTACGGCCATGGTAAGAAAGTAGGCGGAATTGGAACAGATATTTGTGAATTTATACAACGGTGAATTTTTTATATAAGTATATTGAAAACGGTAAAAGCGAATATATCCAAATTGTACTAAATTAACAAGGTGGGGCAGAGAAATGAATAAAAAATACAATTGATTGCTACATATACATATATGTATGAATGAATATGTCGATATATATATATACTCGTACATACATTCGAATTCGGTTATAAGAAAATGTATAAAAACAGCATCAATATTTCTTTTAAGCCGATTTTTCTTTTAAAATTACTTCAGATCAAAGCAAAATTATTTCGTTTAAATGAACTTTAAAATTATTATGTAATTAAAAATAAAGCAAATCAATATTTTTTAGTTAAATTCACATTCTGATAAATACAAAGTTAACAAACAAATTATATACAATTTTTGCAATAAATGCACATTGTTCCAATACGGAATAATTCAGAAATTGATGCCAAAAAATTTGTTTTTAAAAAACATTTAGGATGACCTACGAAAACTTGTGAATTATGTGGTCTGCAAGAAACCTGTTGACAGAACGGACTCGAAAAATATACTGTATACACTAAACATAAACGCACCGCACTCATTGAGGACTGTTTTTCATTCTACTTCTACTACATAGTTTTAAAACTTTTACATGATTTGTCGCTCGGCCAGCAGTTGAACGTAGTATGATTATTGTGAATTACTTGGAAATTTGAAAACAAGATATTATTTCACAGTCACGGTGATATTTTCAGGGGTGATAAAAGTGAGTTGCATCGTTTTCTGTTCGAAATTTCATACAATTTAAAATCAGTTTTCATATAAATTGTGTTCGACATCAAATGCCGTAATTTGTATTGATTAATTTTTTATTTTTCAACTACTTAAGTACATATGTATATGTGCTGAAATATTCATAATATTAATTCCCATAAAGAAATAAGTTTTAGGATCTTAAGACCGATATATTTATTATACAATAGATTTACATAATAAAGATCCAATAAGTGATTCTAATTAAGAATTCAGAAATAAATACTTTTTTAAATCTTAGCTATCATTTCACCTACTACATCATTCATACATATATACATAATTGGACATTACAACCCTGTGCCAGGGTTACGGTCTAGCTTCTCGCATCATTCATAACTTCTAAATTAAATAAAATTTTTATTAAAAGAATTTTCTACGTTAAGAAGTCATAAATGAAAGATAGCTACATATATACTATATATATTCATTATTTTCATACATACATATATATTTATTTTTATTGAATTTAAAGGTTATTTTATATTGTTTTAAACTTTATTTAATTCTTTCAGGGCTTCTTCATTTCCATATAAAATAAGACATTAATCGAAAGTGTGAGAAATAGACGTGATCGAAAGCAATAGTTGTGTCTTCATTAAATGAAATTATGTAAGTATGTACATATTTTTACCAATTTTAGACTTATGCAGTCAAAAAACATGCAAAACTTTTTGAGGAAATTAGAAGAACTTTGACGACTTAGTTACTCAGTTTTCCTTTTATATTCACTAGGATTATATTATTTTTATCCTCTTTTACTGTAAATAGAATGTTTCACCCGAAAAAGATTTCTGACATTACTCTGTCAAAACTGTTGATAGGTTTAAGGTCAATCTTTGGCTTAGGTTATATCAGCAGTCTAGAAGGTACAATTTTATCTTTTCATAAAATTACTGAAAAAGCATTTTCTAACAGAGATATTGCTCTTTGAGCCTTCTTCGTCATTAAGGGTGTTTTTGACAAAACAGGCTTTGACTACATTACTGGTTCGTTGGAATGGAGGAGAGAACAGAACGCTTTGAAACAATATTTCGCATTGATGGAGAGGATTTGAGCATGATAGCATCGAAGGGGAGCCTTCAAGGTGGAGTACTGATTCCATTGCTATGGAAGGTAGTTGTTGATGACTTGCTTATCATGTTGAAACATTAAGTAATCAACGTGGTAGCTTATAACGGGGCATTTGGGAGTACTTTTGTGGGACCTTATGAAGATACGTTAGAGGATGGTGCTTTCAAGATGGACTGTCAGTGAAAGATGCAAATAGATTAGACATACAAGCTTCAAAAGTTTGGAAGCGAATATTGTGTAAATGTGGAGTTCTTGATAGATTGTGGTGCATATGTTTAAGGGATAAAGGTCTTAATGAAAGTCTACGAAGGTTTCAGATTGCTGACTTTTATTAAGAAGGCAGTAGGCCTGCTGAAGAATCAGTAGACCCAAATGGATATAGGTTGTAGTGTCTTGCAATAGCGTTCGATCTAAACTGAATAATAATAATCTGGGCAAAATAAAAATATTACATACATACATACATAATTGAACATTACAACCCTGTGTCAGAGTTACGGCCTAGCTTCTCGCAGCACTCATGTTGTGTGTGTTAATTTTTATCCATGAGTACCGGGACCTACAGTTTAAAGCCGACTGCGAACAACAGATTTGAGAAGCTTTTTGATGGCAATCAATTACTCCCAGAGCTTTTGCCAGAAGACTGCTGAGATGTAGTCGCCGAAAGAAATAATTTTTTCATATTTCTTTTTTTCAATATGTCAGAGCTGAGATTTGAACCCAGCGCTATCGTATTAGTAAGCCAACATCTTAATCCATACTCTTATGTGCATAAATTTTCAAATTTTGAATGTAAAAATCCATAAAGTTATAAACAATTGATATTTTATTCAAATATTGCAAGTAGTTTACATTTTATAAAATACTTTTCCTCTTAAAGTGCTGAAAATCTGTGGGTTTAGGAAAAATATTGGGATATTGTTATTAGTTGGTCTTGCCATTCCTAGGAAGAAACATAGGGGACATATTTTTAATTTTATTCGAATCTCTAAAATCTAAAGGATGTACGGTTTTTAAATAAAAAAATCGAAATATATATATACATATGTACATACATATATACAGTAATATTCATACATTATCTTTTACTAAAAGTATATTTTGCATTTGTAATTGTTCTTAGTAAAAACCGTTTGTGCAATGACTCCATACATAAGTCTGGCTTTTGCAGCTCATGGCCCACCGAATATTTTAGAACCACTGGCGCCGTCGTTTAGAACTTCGACGACAACGTCAACTACTACGACAACTATTGCACCCTCATTATTAAATACACATTCGCATGGTACTTTTATGACTGAAGAGCTGGATAATGCAACAGAAAGTATTGGAAGTGAATCTGCTTTTAATCAGACAAATTTAACAAATGCCATCGATAATAGAGGACCTCGTTACTCCTTGTCTTCTATGATACTTATGGGAGTGGTTGCGGGTGTGCTCAGTTTGCTAACCGTGGTTGGAAATGTCATGGTGATGATTTCATTCAAAATAGACAAACAGCTCCAAACAATAAGCAATTACTTTTTATTTTCTTTGGCTATTGCTGACTTTGCTATTGGTCTAATATCAATGCCATTGTTTGCTGTCTCAACGATAGTGGGTTATTGGCCTTTAGGGCCTCATATCTGCGATACTTGGCTAGCATTAGATTATTTGGCATCTAATGCATCTGTACTAAATCTTCTTATTATAAGTTTTGATCGATACTTTAGCGTGACAAGGCCTCTCACATACCGTGCAAAGAGAACTACCAACAGAGCAGCAGTCATGATAGCTGCAGCTTGGGGAATAAGCCTTATTTTGTGGCCTCCATGGATATATAGTTGGCCATATATAGAGGGCAAACGCACTGTACCGCAAGATGAATGTTACATCCAGTTCATTGAGACAAACCAATATATTACGTTTTTGACGGCATTGGCAGCATTTTACTTTCCCGTTACAATTATGTGTTTTCTTTATTACCGAATTTGGAAAGAAACAAAAAAACGACAAAAAGATTTACCTAATCTACAAGCTGGAAAAAAAGACTCATCAAAGCGATCAAATTCCAGGTAAGGTTTGATAAGTATGAAGTCACTTTTAAAAAAGTAAAATCTTTTTATTGCTTTACATAGAATGTTAGGGGGATTCAAGATAGAAATATATTAATAAAAATCTTTTTAAAACAGAATTTTGTGTAATTTTTTGAGTTATATAAAATAAAATTAATGAGTGATTCTTATACTAATTATTCGGCTTCTTCAGAACGAGCTTTGTTTTTAAATATATATAGTATGTATGTATACACATGTATGTGTGCATGTACAACATATGTATAAGTTTCATTTATACCGTTCGTATAATTTACTAGTTGAAATGTTATAAATTTTCAATTGTAATAAAAATATATAATTTTATTTCTAGCGATGAAAACACCGCAGTTAATCATTCAGGGATATTATCAATATCTGCAAAAGATCACGACGCATGGAGACGACCAAGGTCAGAATCATCTGCAGATGCTGAAAGTGTTTATATGCCAAATATGATTATAGATTCTAGTTATCAAGGAATGCATTCTAGAAAATCAAGCGTAAGTACATACCAATGTATATATGACAAATTAAGATTTTTAAATTCTTTATGGGAACTCTGACAATTTATCGTTAATTTAGATTAAGAGTATTAATCACCCAAAAAAAACATATCCATGTCTTAGCAGCATTAAAGAATGGTGCATTGCGTGGTGGCATTCTGGTCGAGAAGATTCTGATGACTTTCCTTATGAACACGATGAAACTTCAGACATTGGGTATGTAAAATTTGAACATTTTTTATATTGACTTTATAATTCTCCAGAGAAGATAAATAAATATGCAAATGATTTTGAATTAGATCTTTAGATTAGCAACAACAAAGTTAGAAAAAAATCAACATGCACAAAATAGAACTCTGATCTCATATCACCATTAAAACTTTTAATTACAAACAAAGCGCTACTTTTTAACAAAAGTTACCTAATAAACCAAGTTTATATGTATCAAATGGAAAATTCGAAGAACTGCATCGCAGAACACAAAATCAAACAAAAACAAGTGATGAATAAAAACATAACGTAGACTTTTAGATATTGATTATAAGCCTAATCCAAAAGTAGCCGACAGATGAGCGGCAGTAATTATAAAAAAATATGAATATCATTTATAATTAATAAAAGTCACTCAGGAGTAAACCCCTACTCATATATATATTTTTTTTAATTTTATTGAACGCCATATGTCAATGAGACAAGTTGCTATCAGTTGATCACTCAAAGGCCAGTGTTATACCTTCACCCTTGAATGACCAACAGCAATTGCCCCATTTGTCGGTGGATGTTGATAGTGAGTGGTGACAGTCTTTACTAATTAGGTTAGCTGTTATCTTCCCAGAAGGTGGCACTGTAGTCCTGATCAATCGTTTCTGGTGGAATAGACTGGATATGTCAGCAGTTTTTCTTGAAGATGGCTATCTTGGAGGGGGTGAAAGGGGGAACTTTTATTTTTTAAATTATAATTTAGAAAAAAACCGCAAATTTTATTTTATAATTTTTGTCCTTCGCTGGGATTGAACCTTGGTCGTTTGAGTTTCTTTGCGAACGCTCTAACCACTAAGCCAAAAGGAGAACTACAATACAAGCAGAATGTAAAGCATTTTAAAAGGTTTTAAAGAAGAATGGAGGTTTAACAAAAGGACTTTTATGTCACCTTTTTATTAATTTTGTGAATTCCAAATTAAAATCATTATAGGATCTTTATTATGTACATTTCTAGTATAATTTTTCTGTAGCCTTTAGATCTTGAAACTGGTATTCTTATGAGAATTAACATCCGTTAAGAAATACATTTATATGATAAAAGATATTAATTAAATATTTCTTTAAATTAGATGTCCTAACATGATGCGAGATACATATTCTTTGGGCGGAAGTGTAAGCGGCGTTCGACCTCCAAGTATACTACTACCAGATATGTCACCTTTACCAATGAAACATCCTCTTACACCACTTTCACATGTACAGGATTTGAATTCAGTATCTGGAGCTAAAGATTCAAGATCCATATATAATAATAAAATTGGAACGCGATCAGTTAGTCAGGAATCAGTTTATACTATACTAATTAGATTACCATCAGATGGAGGAAACACAGTTAATGGTGTCGAAATGACTCCATCTATTAAGATGATTCATGAAGATTCGCCAATTGCCAACACAAACTTACTTCCCAGACGCACTCTACCATCTCGAGACTCTGAATACAGTTTGCCCCTTGGAAGACGTATGTCACATATCTCCCCTGATGTAAGAATTCCTCTTAATGCAAAGATAATACCGAAACAACTTGGAAAAACCGTACATGAAGCAAGCAGAAATATTGGTAAGAAAAAGAAAAAGTCTCAAGAAAAGCGGCAGGAGTCAAAAGCGGCCAAAACATTATCAGCAATTCTTTTAAGTTTCATAATCACATGGACACCCTATAATATTTTAGTGTTAATAAAACCACTTACCACGTGTTCAGATTGTATACCAAATGAGTTATGGGAATTTTTTTATGCTCTTTGTTACATTAACTCAACAATTAATCCAGTGTGTTATGCTCTTTGCAATGCATCCTTTCGAAGAACTTATATTCGTATATTGACGTGCAAATGGCATACTCGAAATCGAGAAGGAATGATTCGTGGCGTTTATAATTAATTTTAGTTTAAACAATATTTTTCAAATATCGAGTAATATTAGTTATAATAACAAACTATTAAACATAATTTATTAAAATGCACAATTCTACAATTGCTAACTATGTAACATATAAATATGTGTTTATGAAAATAAAAACCTTACTGTAAGGTTGTATTAATTTTTTGTTACCCGAAAATAAATATTTATTATAAAAATACATGGGAATTAGGTATTTTATTTCCATAATTGTCTAAGGCTGATATCAAACAGGCCGCCAGAACCGAAGATTGTTTTGTGCTAATCAATGGTTGAATGAGTTAGAGTAAACGATATATTGAAGAATGCGATACGCAAATTTTAATTAATTTAATTATTGTAGGGCGGAAATTTTTACTAAATGAAACAACATTAAAAAACAAGAAAGCCATGGAAAAAAGGAAAGCATTCCACAAACATCTTTGTAGCACAAACTTGCATACGTTTCACTCTCCATCTGACAACTTGTAAGAAAATACATAAGAAAAACGTAAGAAGCAGTTTATAGCGTTATATAGCCAAAATTATATTATAGATTAGACTCAACTTTAAATTTGATAGCACCTACCTGCGGATAAGCCCTAGTTGTACTCCCACTCATAAAACCGTCCATTCCATCAGTTCCCGCATATGTAGTCTGAATTGATATACATTTATCTCCTATTTCGAATAGAAGCCTTTCTTTTATGAGGAGCGTTGTCAATTCAATTTCCTTATTATCCAAAGGTTTCGGAATATTTGCTAAGAGTATCATATGCATGAGAGCAATTTTTATCTGCCTGGCCGTTCTGTACGCTTAATGCCCCACGTTGCAGAATTCTACATCTTATATAATTGTTTGCCGCCGTTCCATATACTTTGGTATAAGAGATATCGGGCTAATAAATTTGAATATCTTTGAATACGTCACATCCTTTTTGTCTTATTTTAGGAAAAAAGTCATTTACGCCCTACTACAGACTGTTGACATACATACATATGTTCTGTATATATTAGGTATGGTAACAGGTGCCACGTCTACCTGTTCTATTCCGCCCACTTTTTGGATGATTTGCCTTGACCATAAAGTCATTCATTCGCCGTGGTCTAGTGGTTAGTGTGTTGGCTTACTAAGACATGAGCCCTGGGATCGACACCCAGCTCCGACATCTTAAAAAAGAAATATGAAAAAAAATATTTCTTTCGGCGACTACCTCTCAGCAGTCTTCTGGCAAAAGCTCTGAGAGTAATTAATTGCCATTAACAAGCTTCTCAAGTCTGTCGTTCGAAGTCGACATTAAACTGTAGGTCCCGGTACTCATGGATAAAAATTTACACACACAACATGAGTGCTGCGAGAAGCTAGGCCGTAATCCTGACACAGGTTTGTAAAGGCCAGTTATGTATATATGTATGTATTAAGTCATTCAGACCCAATTCCGAAACTTTAGCTTAAACCATTCTCAAGATACACAAAAATCAGTATTTAGTTTATATGGGAAGTGCCACACCCAGGGCTAATGTTGAGAAAACAAACATACCCTATTGTACTTTCGGTAGTTGAGTCTATCTATCGTCCAAATTTTAACAAAATCGGTTCAGTCGTTTAAACGTGATTGACCGACAAGCAAACAGATAAACCGATTTACAAAGAGATTTATAATATACATACATACATACACATATGTATACAGATTAGGTAATATAAAAAATTAAGAAAATATTCGGAAGTGCTTAAAAAATGTCTTTGTTTAATAAATATCAACTCAAAAAAATATGACACATTTTTAAATGTCTTATGTCTACATCGACGTATTACCAGTTCATTATCTAACATTAAGGATACGACATTTGACTAACCAGACCTTAATACTGCGAAAAACCATTGTTTTTATTTTTGTTCAGATAAACTTAGGTAAGCTTGCGAAAGACAAACATCTTCGTTCTTTCACACACATATGATACAAAAATGAAAAAGAACAACAAACAACAAAAGAAGTAAATACTCATGTTTATTTGAGAATTTTTACATTTTTTACCAAAATCATCTTATTTTAATAAAAGAAAATTATTACGAATATTTTTTAATGAAATACATGCATATGTAGGTAGATATGTAAATTTTATTTATTATAAGTAGAAGTAGATCAGTTAATACATACAAAATAAAACACATTTTTACTAACATTTTTTCACAGAGTTATACACAACTACAGTCACATGGTCTAAATAGAATATTTTATTAAGAATCAAAGGTATGACATTGTATGTTTAAATGTTGAAGTATTATGAATGTGAGAAATGTAGTGCCATTGTGCAATGAAGAAAAAGTTTGCTAAACGCATCGCAAAGTAAAATATCTTAAAATTTTAATGCTTGTATGTATGTATGTATGGGGATTCAATGCCAATACAGATTGAAATAGCTCGATTTTTTGTTTTTATGCCATTCTTCATATAGTACGACATAGGAAATAATGAGGAAATCAAATGATGAGAACAATCGTTGTGTGTCTCATTGTTTTACAATTCTGTTGTCGTAGGGTTGGGATGCCTTAACATATTGGTACGTGTACTGAATGAAATAATCAGTTCATCGATGCGAATTGACTAAAAACTGGAATCTTTACCAAACGCACATACAGTCATATTATTACGGTACGCATTGGACACATCCATACATATACAAACATACGCATATCAGCAAAGGAGTAGACGGGTTAGAAAACGCGAAGAAAAAAATTGTTTGTATATAGACATATTTTTTAAAGAATTTCAATGCATGCAGACCAACTGTTTATTTTTGCTTATTTTTGATGACCAATATATATACAGTGTGAAACAAAAGTCAAGCTACCCTAATTTCTACTTATAGATATGCATTTTAGCAAAACAGTATATTTATGTATGCTTTTGGGGATAAGCATGTCTCTATGGCCATTTCAAATTATATTGAATGTATTTTGCCAATAAGGCGAAAAATATTTTTTGTTCTTATATATATTTTATCGATTCATTTATAAATTATAATAAATTAGAAACATATCAACTTATATACAAAATCAATAAAACAATGTCACATTATATCATTACGAATATTAAATACTTTCCGCATTTTGGTTGGCATGTTTATTTGCATTCATTTGTTTAGTATATCTTTTAAGTTTCCCACCTCTACTGCCGACTTACATACCAAATTCTACATACCCATGATACTATAGACACCATGTGGTAACTTTTTTATGTGTGTTCTTTAACTATAGCTTCTAATTTACCTTCTTTAATAAAAAATTTTGTATTTCTACTTAAGTGAGGGCTCACTAACCTTTGCGGTATTAAGTCGAATTTGTCTCTCATCAATTCATTATTTCGGTGGAAAGTTATAATTCGAATGGTCTTAATCATTGTAGTTGATGCAAATCGAACTCAAGACCTTCGGACAAAAAATTAATATGAAATTAATTAATACAATTCAGTAACATTTCAAAGTATACTTCCATAAGAAACCCTATTGTTTAAATAATTGTGACAGAAAGGAATATAATTTGTACTCAGTTAAAAAAAAAATCACATTAGCAGATAATTAATCCATATACAGGGTATTTTTTTGTGGTACCAAAGTTTTTTTTTTTTTTTTTGAAAAATGAACAAAATGCAGAAAAATGATTTGTTTATTTTAGTGTAATTTGAAATTTTACAATTTGCTCAGTCACTTTTTTTAAAATTATGTATATCTGTTAAGTGGCTTCCTCCAGCTGCCACACACATATCAGCCCTTTTTCCAATTACTTCTGCGGGCATTTCAGGTGTGATTTTTGCGATGTCTTCACGTATGTTGGCCTTAAGTTTTTGAGGGGAGTCCGGTTTGTTCGCATAAACCTTACCTTTAAAAAAACTCCACAGAAAGAAGTCAGGAGCAGTCAAATCAGGTGAACGAAACAGCCAGTTATAATGGCAACTCTTTGTTATCAAGAGCCCGGGGAACATTTGCCACAATAAATTTATTGTTTTACCATTTTTGTCATTGTCATTGTCATTAGTCAGGAAGTTGGCTGAATTGGAATTAATTTCTTTATATATTGAGAAGTGTTACAGATAAAGTTTCTGAATTTAGTGTAATTGATTTTGTAGTCATCAAGAATCATCAGTTTTAAAATTATTTTCGACTTTTACTGTTCAAAAGTATGGAGAAATTTTATTTCTCTTTAGTTTTTTTTATTTCACTATATTACAGAAATACATTAAATTAAAAAACAAATTATTTTCACTTAGTTTTGCTGCAAATTCACAAAATTGTTTATAGGAATTAGGGTACCTTGATTTATGCTTAGCACTGTATATATATATATACATACATATATATGTATGCATATATGTATATATGCCAGTGACGTAGGGAGTATGTTTCCATTAATTTAAATATGTACATTATAAGTGACGTAGGGAACTAGTTCAAATGAATTTAAATATTTTATAATTTTTCTTTTTGACTATGAAAGCAAAATTTTCTGAGTTTATGGAAAATGCTTCAATTGGAATCAGTGGCTTTAAAATTATTTATTCTGTTTCTCAGACGAAACAAAATAGCTTGACTGTATTGCAGCATAATTGTAATTCGATTTATTCCATAATTCCAACATTTAACATACATTCATACATATACATATATATGTAGGGAGTTTAAGTACTTTTAGAATAATAAAAATTTAGAATTGAATTGAAATGCAAGCAATTTGTTTGTGTTAATTTTTGTTTGGTTCTCCGTTTAAGGTATAACACTCTAAAATGCCACAGGTATAGTCGGGGTTGCAAGAAAAATAAATATAAAAATTACAGTTATTTTTAGTCAAAAATTGTTTTTTTTTTAATAAATATATAAATAAATAAAAAAATAGCAACAAAAAAATTTGGTTCATATTATACTAACAATCCAGCGTGACTAACTATATAAGTGCAACTCAGGTATAATTGCAGTATGCAAATATTTTAAAAAAATATACAAAAGAATTAAACAAAAAAATCAAAAATATAAACGTAAACGAGAAGAGTATGGAAGCTGCAAAACACAGAAGCGACTTATTTCTAAAGAACGTTAAATTCCTACAAATTCCTGTTTAAAGGGCATAAAAACTATTTGGCACTTTTTGCGGACAGTGTCACGGCAATATTACCAGTGAAATCATCTGCATCGTTAAGGAACGGAGATTCTATTTTAGCTGCATAACAACAGCACTGAAGTGTCCGTTTGTTGAGACGTGAACTGCCATCAGACTGTAGCCGTTGCGAATACAGAAATTTGGTAAGCGAACTAGGCTTGCATTTATATAATTATAATCCCTTTATTCCTAATAGTTTTTTTTTTTTTCTTTATAAAAGGTTTCTAAAAGGTTTTCTGTATATATTGCTTGTTGACCTCCATACTATGTCAATTTTGGCTCATGGTGAGTATTTTTCTCTGGTAAAGAAAAGTCGGAACGCGCTGGGTTTGTAGAGATTCTGTTTCTTTAGGGATGGTTCTAAGATGAAATCCGCCGTATTTGCTGAAGTCTTCTTCAAGTTTCTTTTCAGAAGTCTTTGGATTACCAGGCTGATGTAATGTTGTCAGACTAAGGTATTTGCTGTTACACAAGCAAGGACAGTGAAAGAACTAAGCTCAGTGTGTAAGATAAGGGCTATCTCTGATAGTCAAGGTTCGGACCTCACCTAGTAGCATCTCTGCGTTTTTTATTCTCTGTAAAGAAAGTAATGCTTGTAATATATCTTTGATCTGGGATCTTTGATCATGGAAATATTGTAGGGACATGAGGGTGGACGAACTCGCTGGCTGGCCTTCCGCGAAAGAAATTCATTACGGTCTACACTGATATCAGCTGCATCTGACTTTCAGATCTTGTAGATCTCAAGGTTTTTGTGTGGAAAATAAGAGAACAAATAAAGTCGCATCACTTTCTATTATGTTTCTAAGACTTTTTGGCCTCGGTATGTTGTAGAAATCTAAAACTTTTGAAGGTCTTCCGTCACTCTTTGTTCAAGCTTTTATTAGATATGCACATAGTTCATTTGTATGATCAGAAAGCACTTCTGAAAGGTTGGGTCCCTTTGAACTTCACTGCAGAAATTGTGGGAGAGCGAGACTACTAGTAAAGCTTTTTGTGATTAATTTACAAAAATGTTACAAAACTTTGAACATAGAACTCGAAATCACAACAAAAACAGGAATAGCAGATATTGAGAGACTTCATTCACTTCAAAATGAATGAGAATTTTTTAAATAGATTTTGATTAAAGCCACTAGCAATCGAACAAACGGGTTTCACTTATGATCTTACCATAATACAAACAAATAACTACTGGGAAGACTTCTTACACCATTAAAATATAAAATAAAAACGTTAAAAATATAAAAGCATTTTAAAAGAAAACATTCTCTAATAACACATTGTTTTGCAGAAATAAAAATACTCAAAATAAAACTAACGTTTATGATATACCTCAGTGTTAAGGTGACAGTGGTGACTAACGTTATATGTAGTTTCAGGAGACCGGGCTTATGCAAGGCTGCAGAAGGTAACAATACATTTATCTGATAAGTTTAATTAACTGCTGTTAGTTTACGAATTATTTGGAAAACATTTAATGAGAATCCTTTTTACAGAAAATCATAGAAGAAGCGGGTGCGGACATTTTAATGCTTTGAGCAATGGAATTTAATTCCTTTTTGGAACCATTTATGATGAGGATAATCTCGAAATTCGGATTATATTAAAGACAATAGAGAATAACACATTATATACAAACTCAGATAAAATATATGAATTAAGTTAAAATCAATTTAAGTATATACAAACCTCTCAGTTATACTAAATTAAATATTAATATGGCTAAAAAACTTACAATAAAAGGTTCAAAAGTTAACTACAAGATAAGTGTATTAGAAATCTGCTTTATAATAATTAAACTTAATGCAAATTAAAAAAAAAGTCAGAAAGAAATAAGTTTTATTGGACCTATCCTTATTGTGACTAAAAATATTAGCCAAACAATAATGAAGCAAACTTGTAGCGATCTAGCATTCAAAACAAACATGTTAAAAAAATAATTTTAATGGTTTTTGATTTTTTTTTTTTTTTTTTTTTTTGTTTATAAAAATATTGGTGAAACAATAATAAAATAAACTAGTTATGGTCAGTTCGTGCTTGGGACAGCAAAGAAAAATTTTATTGCATTTACGAGTACATACCTTTTTTTAGACACTATTAAAGAAGGCTCCAAACGGAAAATTAGGCAAGGTGCAAATTATTTATTAAGAGGGCAAAAACAAGTACAATTTGAGTAGAATTACGAGTACACCTTTTAGTTAATTTTTTTTTAAATGAAACAAAGATTTTATATTTTTTTGTCTATTTTGTATTGCCTCTATAATTCCAAATTGTAATGATAGTATTCAAGATCTGGTATTCTTATTGAGAAGTAACATCCGTTAAGGAATACTATCATTACAATTTGGATTTATAGAGGCAATACAAAATAGACAAATATAAGAAATACATATTTCCAGCAATACAAGAATGAAAAATGTATTTTACATTTATTTCAAAATGAAATAAGTTCCTAAAATTGTGGTGGTACCTAAAATTGTGGTGGTATATGTATTTATATTCTATTAGAATACAATTTTAATTTATATTCTATTTAATCCACAAACGTTCATTTCAGTTCATATCTGGCAATATGTTGAAAGTAATAATCATTATGAATTTTAAATTTTTTCGCACCACGGTTTAGTCTATTTTTAAGTATTCTTCTTTTAATTATTAGTTTTTGACATCTTGATTGCTTTGAATTAAGCTCTTCATTTTTCATCCATATTAAAGCATATTCATACGAATCATAAATGTCATATTTGTCGTATCTGCTTCCGCGTAGATTCTTCTGTCTAATGATTTCTTCAATCAATCTTTGGATCTTTAAAATGCCTAATTTCTAATTATATGTATATATATATTGTTACAGCGAAGCCGTGTGATTCTAATTTTATCTTTATTCCATTACACCAAGAGCTCGCTTTGCGTGGTTTCGTTTTGCGTTTTTTCAAAAATGCGTCGCTGCTAAATTAGTACTAATTTTCACTGTGCGCCGTTAGATTTTCGAAGTTGCGTGGTTTTGGGTTTAAGCCTTTAAGTCGAAGGAAGATGTTTAAGAGCTTGTACCTCACTTAATTAATCCTCTCCAAGTAGCTATATTAGGAGTAAATTCATATTTAATAAAAAATTATATAACTCTGCAAACATTTTCATTCCTTCCAAAAAATGTAGTGAAAATTCTAGAATTAATACTAATACAAACTACCATGGAGAACTCTGATGGAGACTATTTCAGGCAAAACCTGACATCCTTTAACATAACGTAAAAGATTTGCATGTGAATCTCGGGAACGTAGTCCCAGAATACTGTACTTTGGTGAACATATCGTCGCAAGAATTAAAGAACCCTGTAACTGACAAAAAATCGACAGTACGTTTTTTGCATCATATTTATCAGAAAAAAAAAATACGCGCCGATTGTTCCCGGTCCCAGATTTCTATGATAAAAAAAATTCGCTTACTCCGTCGGCGTTTTGAAAAATACCAGTGTCTTCTTTCTAGTTTCATACAAGTTTTTTGGCTCTTGTGAACATTAAATGTTTTGTCAGTCACAGCGTTCTTTAATTCCTGCGACGATTTATCCCAATCAATAAATCAATTCGCCGTTATGTTGGTGCGAAGAGAAAACCTAAAGCAGAGCGGAGGATACTACAGAAATTTGCGTGCTTAAGTATAACCATACATACATACATAATTGGCCATTACAACCCTGTGTCAAGGTTACGGCCTAGCCTCTCGCTGCACTCATGTTGTGTGTGTTAATTTTTATCTATGAGTAACGAGATCTTCAGTTTAAAGTCGACTCCGAACAACAGATTTTAGAAGCTTTTTCATGGCAATCAATTACTCCCAGAGTTTTTACTTGTTGTTGTTAAAGTTGTGAAATTTGAACATTTTTACCTTATCTTTAGAAGCTAAGGTAAAACAGGCCCACCAAGGCATTGAATTAAAACGTTTAATTCGTTTTAAAGCAACAAAACGTACCATAAGCTATATCATACAAAATAGAGCAGCTATAGTAAATGAAGCTTCCAACAGCTATCATTAAACAAAAAACATATCTTTATACAATTGTGAATACATGTAATTAATTAAAAAACAATTTACTTTTTTTTAAATGTGATAAATTTTAATGAACAATATAACATAGATATATATATGTCTTGTACATGGAATTAAAATTTATTGAAAATTAGAATTGTCCTAGGAACAAAGTGGTTGTCTAATTTACTGGTAGCTACTATTTATGCATCTGTTGCGCAAATATATACATATAAAGAGTAATTTTAAATAAAACCAAATACATATATTTGCAATACTCTTGAAGGTACATTAATGTCAAAAGTTTACTTGACACTTTCTTTTAAAATGTTCATGTAACATGAAATGTAGACTTTTTAGTTGTAAATTTAATTGTTAATACTTCTTTTTCTTTGTCTTTGATGATTTTTTTTTACAAAATACAGTTTTTTTGTCATATTTATTTTTAATGTTCCCATTTTTAAAAGCATAATCGTAATTACGTGATTCGATTATATAAAAAATTTCTTAATATTATTTAAAATATATATGCGTGTGTACAACGTACTGCAAAATTTAACAGGTGAAATGGTAAATTTTGTTAATAACCTAATGTCTACTGACTTATGTATGTGTAATGCACTTCCTTCCGTTGTCAATAGAAATTCGTTCTTTTGTTTTAAAAATTATGGCATTTAACCAACTGAAGTGCGTACATACATACCCACATACATATATGTATATTAATTACTTTGTTTTGTTGATGCATGTGACAAGAATTATACCTATATTTTAATAATTTAATTATTATTTTTTATATGCAAACTTATGAAGAAAAAAAACATATAATTATAACAACAACAATTTTCTTAAGGTTAATATTAAGTTGTGTGTGTGTTCTTGTCCGATATAATAATATCGGCTGCTTTTGCATTAAATATGTATATAAGATTTGATATCATAAGCTTAACTTACAAAATCTTTAATTTACAGGTGAAGCAAACATTTGGTTGAATAGTTCAGTTAAGTAATTGCAGTAAAAGTCTTTTTGTTTGTGTTATTAAGGGCAATTAGATTTTCATTGAATTTTGTAAGAAAATAATGTCCTATAAAGTTCAAAACTATACATAATAATAAGTATAATGCTCCGGAAACGGAGCCTCTAGAAGAATACCCTTAGCCTTTCATATGAAGGTTACCTTGAAAGCAAGTCAACGTACAAGCAATAGATTCATAAAGCATATCGTTCGTTCTCTCCTACTCCTCCCTGTTCGGACGGCACTTCGTGTCATGTACCCAATTAAAGTGAAAGATGTGATATTTTAGGTACTAGTGGCTTGCCAAGAAAACAATAACTTTTCTCATAACTGTTCTGTTTACATCCTGGCACCGTGGTTGACTCGGTAGTTCGTCAGAATCTCAATCGCCACAACAAACCTGTGTACAGGGATCCAACAATCTATAACCCTATTCCCTAATAGTAGTATGTATTTGCCGGTCCAACATCACTTTTTCTTATAAATTTTGGTTAAATGGGTGTTACAATAAAAGTCCCGCTCAATTTTTACGCCAACCAATGAG
This sequence comes from Metopia argyrocephala, assembly GCA_963576795.1. Classification (NCBI taxonomy): domain Eukaryota; kingdom Metazoa; phylum Arthropoda; class Insecta; order Diptera; family Sarcophagidae; genus Metopia; species Metopia argyrocephala. Next base: position 183,843,537 of record OY756208.1, on the reverse strand, counting down.
AATGCAGCAATTTGATTCTGTACCGCCCACTATAACTGGGAACAAGTAGAAAAAATTATGTGTAGGAAAAATATGGAAAAGTATATATATGTATGTATATGCATGTGCGTAAATTTGTATGCGAATTGGCGAAGAAGGGGGGAATGATAAATCATGTAAAGTCAAACGGGATACAAATCTTTAAGCTTGTTGAAATGTGTAATAATTTAATTGAAATAAAAGTATTTTATCTATGCAGCATAGTGTTAATGTACTTATATACATGTAGATACATACATATGTATGCATATACATATGTGTTGTATTGTATTCCATACAAACCATAAAAGCCTGTTTTTATATTGTAATGCACTGTATTTTTATTTAATAATATTTGTATGAGCGAAAACAGCATATTTGTAATAGAAATGCATTGAACATAAGTAGTTTTTTAATTTTCTTTTGTTTCTATGTTTGTCTACAGTAAATATCACGTGAACGTACTAAAAACCATCTAACGGGATGTATTTTGACATAGATTGAGAAAGTATCATAAACATTGATATGTTGTTTTTATTAATTGCTATTAATTATTGTTTACTTATTCTAATATTTTTGCACTTATTACTCTTGAATTTGTAAGTATCACTATGTTTTAAGAATTTCTACAAATTACTAACTACCATTAATTATATATAGAAGCAGCGAGATTTTGAAATAAAGTTAAAATTTATAATTTAATACTTTGACGCATAAAGCCGTTATGAAAAATCAAATTAATCTTTTGCTTTTTATTTTATTTATTTACAAGGGCATTCATTAGAGTCTGTAAAAAAAGAGTAACAAAAAAACATTTGAACACAGAGAGCAGCCTTACTTGTATAGTCCCTTCTTCTTGGAGTTTCCCTTATCTTATATACTGGCCTGGAAACCACCCTCCTTATATTCCCAACCATTCTTATAGTTTTCAAGCAAACATGGGCTGCTAGCCACTAGTTTTGAGTTTACCGATGCAGGAGATCGAGCATCTGCCAGCTGCTAATATGCGCAATTTCTGAGAAAGTTTGAGTGCGTCTTCTTCTCTTCTGCCTTTTAACATCCAGCAGCTCAACCATCTTTGATATTTCTATTTCGACATCGTTGTTTTTACTTTTCTGGCGGCCTTTTTACAATGGGATATAGCATCCTCCTCCATCATCCACTTAGAACTTTGGAAATGCAATAATCAAAAAGAAAAAACATATTTTACTGTTACAAAATTTATCGTTATACGTTTTTTATTCGAAATCAACAAGAATTATTTCAATAGAGTTGGTTAACATTGGATTTAATGTGAAAAGATTAGGTTTTTTCATGTCATTTTCACATCTAATTGTGACAACATCGGATTCTGAGTTATACCTGAATATTAATGCTTTTAAATACGGTCAAAGTCTATTTTGGAGCTTCTCAACCGTGTACAGGAGCATCGATTCGTTAGAGCATCGCCGCAATGTGAATCTCAAAATGAATTAGTCAGTTTAAATCAAATGTCCATAAACACTACTTACTCTTTCCACCTTCCCAACATATTTCCCTAGACCGGCACACTGTGCTGCATGAGTAAGGGTTGTCTCCTGAGTGATTGTCTAAATCAAACAAAATATCTATGTATATGTATAAATATATGTTTAAGCAACTCTGAACATAACCAACAAGAAAAAAAGCCAAATTTTAGGTAACTCTATAATCTGCCGTCTTTTACAATTTGGTAATACAGTGACACTATTGGTATTGAGTTACGTAGTCAAGTATTTAGTGTGTTGGCTTACTAAGATGAGATCTCCAGGTTCAAACTTTCAGAGCTCTGATCTCTTGAAAGAAAATAACATGAAAAAATATTTCTTTCGGCCACCAGCTCTTACCAGTCTTCTGGAAAAAGCTCTGAGAGTAACTGATTGCCATGTACAAGCTTCTCAAGTCTGTAGTTCGATTTTGACGATAAACTGTAGGCCCCGGTGCTCATGGATAAAAATTAACGCATACTATATGAGTGCTATGAGAAACTATGTAGTGCCTTCTAAAATATTTAACCGGCAAGCATTGACAACTCTATATTTAAAAAAAAAGTATTTCCTCAGTAAATAAGAGCATATTGGCTTTTTTAAAGATTCGAAGAGAATTGTCTCACTAAGAACAAAATAAATATGGGTTATGGGCAGGGTTGAATCATACTTTCAAATTATGAAAATAATCAACATCTGTACCTATAATTCATAAATACTAAATGGTTCAAAAAAGAAAAAAGCAATTAAGGACTTCCAAAAACGGTAAGCAAGTGTTGATTGATGAAATCATTAGACAAAAGAATTTCCGCGGAAGCAGATCAAAATTAGAAATATAATCGAAAACAAAGCTCGCACAGCTCCCGGACATCAGCAACAGAAATAGGAGGAAACAAAAATATTTTCCAAAATAAAAACAAATTACTCGCAATTTAAAATAAAGTGAAGTCTGAATACGACATTTATGATTCGTACGAATCTGCTTTAATATGAATCACGAAAAATATCAGAAATATATCAGAAACTAATAAATAAAAGAAGAATAATTAAAAATTGACTAAACCGTGGTGCGGAAAAATTTTAAATTCAAAATGACTATTACTTCAAACATATTGCTAGATATAAACTCAAATGAGCATTTGTGGATTAATTAGAATATATTTTAACATTGTATTCTAATAGAATTTATGTATATACGACTGTATTTATAATGAAAAGTTAGCAACCCGTTAGCCTATAGTATAAAAAATGTACATGTTTATCACCCACTATAGACTGGTATTATTAAAACTTTCAATATATTTTATTTGATAACTGGTCAGAGAATGCAAAAAATTAAAGAACTCGTATGTTTGAGTAAAAATTTCCACGTACAGAAATGACAAAGTTAGCCGCTACATACAACGAGTTGCTAAGCTTTTATTATAAATAATGCTGTTAGAATATAAATTTTTCTACATATTTTTTTATAAAATTTCAGAAAATTGTTTAAATCAATTGGCATACCTTGATTTATGCTCTATACTGTATGTACATATATAGTTTTTGTAAAATATTTCATAGAATGTTAGGAAATAAAATTCATGATATCCGGTAACACCCAAAACACATAAAACAGCAAACATAATAACTTTCTGTTTTTCAATTAACACACAGTACCCAATTGGCCTTGTCTTTAAGACAACGGCTACATGACAATAGGCAAATAGTCAAAGACTTTTTCAAAAAAAAAAATCACAACAATCATGTACGATAAAATGGGTGATAATTTTTCTCAGTCTGTCGTTGACCCCAAATTGTAAGAATATTACTTTATATAAACGACAACTTTGTGAAAACATACTCGTATATATTAGAGTATAAAATCCTATATGAAGATTTCTGCACTACAGTGGTTCAAGAAATTATAATCGACAAAAATGGTCAGTAATAAATTTATTAATTTCCTAACGACAATATCATTCAAGACGATTGTGTCAACTGGGTACTTAAATACATACTTAAAAAAACTCAGTATGTGTAAGTGTGGTAAATATACAAATAATATCTATATCCGTTAGGAATAATAATTTGAACATGCGAAGTATACATACTCGTATATCAGGAAACGACTACACTAATTTAGTCCATCATGTTGTACACATACATAAGTATAATACATATTTAAATACGTAGTACAGACTACTGTTATGCACTAACTTTAACGTACGTTTATGAGTTGTTCACTTCTTCGAATTTGTAAAGAACAAAGTTCAACTGCATATATGTTTTATCACATCATCAAAAAACACTAAATTGCTTATTTATTGACTACGTATCACTACATCATGTTACATATGTATGTACATGCATATGTATGTAGTATGTACAGGTGTCAAAAGCTTTAAACTTTTCTTATCAAAAATGGTCAAGGTAAAAACAAAAAGATCAACAAAAATTGTTTTTAAAACGAAATAACGTAATAGTACATTTATATCCGCCTGAAATATACTACTTTCGAGATTTCGTTCCAAATCTAATAGATGTCAACAAAGCTTCCCATACAAAACAAAATCTACTGTTTTAAAATCTAATAATACAGAGATTTTAGAATTCTGCTTACATACATAATTGGCCTTTACAACCCTGTGTCAGGATTACGGCCTAGCTTCTCGCAGCACTCATGTTGTGTGTGTCAATTTTTATCCATGAGTACCGGGACCTACAGTTTTAATGTCGACTCCGAACGACAGACTTGAGAAGCTTGTTCATGGCAATTAGTTACTCCCAGAGCTTTTGCCAGAAGGCTGCTGAGAGGTAGTCGCCGAAAGAAATATTTTTTTCATATTTCTTTTTTTGAAAATGTCAGAGCCTGGAGTCGAACCCAGGGCTCATGTCTTAGTAAGCCAACACACTAACCACTAGACCACGGCGACTACTAGAATTCTGCTTGCTCTACTAAAAATATACTTTCTAGTACTAAAAATACAACAAAAACAGCAAAATAGGTTAACTCTCATAAATTTTACGTAGAAAAGTAAAATAAAAAAAAGCAATTTGATTTAGACCATTTTTTTTATAAAATTTGAGAGGGAAAATAAAAAACACAAAATTTACAAGGAAAACACGATGACTTTGATAATTTTAATTTTAACATTTTGATTTTTAATTTCCAGAACTCATTGCTATAAGTTTGTATTAAATTTAGTGTTCTACATTTCGTTTAAAATTAATTGAATGTAATGTAAAGAATTACTCAAGCTTAAAGTCTGTTTTTAAATAAAAACCGTTTATTTATTTATCATAAATAAACGGTCGAAAAACCAGAATTAAAAATTAATTGAATGTATTTTAATATAAATTCATTATCGGTAATTAAAACATATGGGATATTTTCTATTCTTATAGAATATTAAAGTCATATCTTTGAAATACTTAATAGTATGTATTTCATGAAAATGCTGTGATTTTGAAAAAAAAACATTTTTTTTTGGCTGGGATATCATTTTTCATTTTTAGAAGAACCTATTTTGGATATGATTTTTATTATTATTAATCTTGGTATTTTATTGGATCGTTGACTAATATTTCATATTGTTTGCAAGAATTGGAAAAATGTATAAAATATATTGTATGTATAGGTTTATTAACTCTCTAAATAATGTGTAATAATCCAAGATTAATACTATTTGTGTATTGTATTTGGTATGTAATTTAGACGCCGTGGTCTAGTGGTTATAGTGTTGGCTTACTAATGTCGTTTTCGTTTCTACAAAAATTTGTAACATTTTATTATTTTATTATATAAAAGTAGGGTGTTATATATATTTTTTTTGATCTCGTTTTATTGTAATCGAAATTTTAAATTGTTACTTTATGGGATGTTTTCTTTAGAAAGGATTATTTTGCCAAGATGAGAGAGAAAAACATATGAAAGGCAACATTTTTTGTTAGAAACGAAAACGCCCTAAGACAAACTTTACTAAGTTCAAACTTTATCTCTGACATTTTGAAAAAAAAAATAAATATTAAAAAAGTATTTCTTTCGGCAACTACCTCTCAACACTCTTCTGGCAAGAGCTCTGAGAGTAACTGATTGCCATGAACAAGCTTCTCAAGCTTGCGTTCGGAGTAGACTTTAAACTGTAGATTCCGGTACTCATGGATAAAAATTAATACTCATAACATGGGAGCTGCTAGAAGCTAAGCCGTAACCCTGAAACACGGATGTAATGGCCAATTATGTATGTATGTGACGAAAACTGATTTCGTTTGAAATTGAAATCATCTGTATTTTCAAAGTCATATAAAAGTTATCTGCTTTAATTGTTTTGAAATTTTATTAATCTAGTAGTAATAGTCATTAAGGTGATGAATAAAAGAGGAATTAATTTTTTTGCAGATTTGGAAGTTATAGCAATTTGAAATTTCAGTCGATATTAATTTCGATCGAAATTGATTTTTTTTTATTAAGACCAATACTCAAGGGTAAACCACTACCGATATTGTGCATTGTATTGGAATTTATTGAAAGGACAGTAAATATTTTTTCTTATATTATCTTATTGCTGTGAATTGATCATTCAAAGGCCAGTGTTATATCTTAAAACAGCAATTGTCTCATCGTTGCATATTGATGGCGCCTGTCTTCCGATCATTTGTCTTTGTTGTCGATGGTTAAGGCGAAATAGAGTGGAATGTCAGGAAGCGGTTTCTTTGTTGAATGACTTCTTGGAGGAAGGGGTGAGGGGAAATTCCTATTTTTTTAAATTATAATTTTTTTTAAAAAACCGTATACTAAATTTTTATTTTTCACCATAGCTGGGATTTGAACCTGGGCCGTTTAAGTTTTAGTGCGAGCGCTCTAACCACATATCAGAGTGATTCGAAAATTTGTGTTTTATTGTTGTTTTTAATATAAATTTTAAAGCGATTATAAATGAACATTTACAGAATGTTTTTTGTAAAATTTTCCATAAAATTTATAAAAATATTTTTGGTTTAATAAAATTACAACTAAAAAATTAAAAATATATATTCTTATATATGTAGGTATTTATTTACTAAATTACAATCCAATCGAACCAACAACCCTAGGACTAGCAGTCTAGCACACTAACCACTAGGGTATGTAAGTAAAATTAAAGAAAACATTATTATAAATAGTTTGTCAGCACAAAATTGGTTTTTTTAGCTTTTGTCCAGAAAAGTATGCTGTGAGACCATAGTGCAACTTAAAAATACACAGTAGCTGGTGTGTTCAAGTGTATTTCTGCATGTCTTTTTTAATATATAGACGAGTATGTGTACATGCATACACGAAATAGCGTACAGAGCAAATAAAATAGCTTACTTAGTGAAAAAAAAACTTGTGTTTTTTTTTATTTGGTGTTATAACAAGTATTGTATCAAGATCTCGAAAAAAAAAGGAGTACGCATTTATTTATGTTTGTATAAAAATATATAATTACTAATGGTAAAAGGTCATGGCTCTATAAGATGTACACATGCACATACAATTCTATGACAATATGGAAGAATAGCTTAAGTAGAGTTTTAGGAGTTAGGAGTAAAGTCTCTAATAAGTCTATTCTCAATATATTAAATAACAGATTTGTTGCAAAAAATAAAGTAAAATTTACTCAAATTTTAGAATATTTCTAAATTATATTCAATGTTTTGTTATTTTAACGTGTTCCAATCCGACACACACATGTATACATGTGTATTGTATTGTATATTTTTGGCAATTTGTAAGCTGTTTTCTTTATCTTTTAATAAAAAAAGAAAAATTCAACATAAAATTTTTAGAAATTAAATTTACGGCAGCAATCTTAATTGATAAAAACTTTCTGTTACAATTTGCTTGATTCATAAAAACCAATTACTTATGTATGTGATAGAATGTGAGAATTAGTTTTCGTACATACTAACATATACTATACAGTAATACTGTAATTAAAGGCACAGTAAGCATGTTCAAAATTTACAATTGATTTATTGTCGCCTTATAAACGCTGCTACCCTACAAGAATATTAGTTATGTCATTTAGTCACTCATGATGAATATGTCAGTCACAGCTCACTAACAAACTTGATATATGTATCCATCACAACTGATGTATAAACCAGTCAAGGATGAAGATATATTATTTATTCATATATCTTTATTTACAAAATAAAACAGAAAGTTTTACAAATTTGCATATGTAGTTCTGAGTTTTAACGAATTATGATAAAATTTCGACCAATGAGCGAGCGATAACTACTTAGTTGTGTTAATTATTTATTTCAAAAAGCAAGTTTATAATTTCTGGGGACAATATTATTGGCACATAAACCTATTAACCCAGTATTGATGTTGAAAGAATTTGCTGTGCGATTAATTCAGTTCAAAACTGTATATACATAAATGTAGGTTTTTAAGATTTTATAAGCTAGAGGCTAGACATGGCTTTTCTTCGGACTATTAGCATAATTTTTATTTTAAATGTAACTACATACATTTTATTTCATTTTTTAAGTGTACTAATAAGACAACTACTCACACCATTTCATACAAACATGCCTAAGTAGTATATCACCATTATATGTATGTATATATGTACATCAACATACGTGCGTATATACATATTTGTATGAAAAAAAATGAGCTATTCATCATATTGTGATTGTACAATGCATGCTTATATACATACTTATACACATATTACTCTAACAAAGCTTTGTGCAGCAACGTAAATGTCCTTATAAATAAATTCAGTTTTAAATTGTTAAGACAACCAATCAGACATCGATCAGATCACAGTGATGTTTTGTAAAACTGCTGGTATTTTCAAGTGCCCTAGTACAGAGAAATACTTGAGCCACGTGCATTGATTACAAGTATGAGCAAATGCAGAAACCGCATTCAGCATCGTAAAAAACACAAATAAAAAACAAATAAAAAATTGTTAACACAACAGCATATGAATAGAAACAAACAAGAAGAATATAAAAATAAAAATGATGGGTAAAACAACGGCGATGTCTTTCACTGTTATTGTTCCCCAGTGAAGAAGGCAGCATTCCTTCGGCATTAGTTACGAAGAAAAGCACTCTGATTCCCGATTATCTTAGTATGATTCCATAGATATCATCGTTTCTACAAATGGCAATGCTACCAAATACGTCAATTCAGTCGCCAAAGTGTCTTCCAAGAAAATCTGAACATGTTTACCAGTACATTTTCATATACGAGAAAATACTAACTGGCTTCAAATGACAATGAATCTAATTAAAATTTTCAATTGTATTTATTTATTTTTTTTATGTACTCATTACACAACGCCGAAGCTAATGGACAAAATTAATCATGCCGTTGACAGTGTTATCTAAATACTTACATACATATATGCTTATACATACAAGTATGTATGTACAGACTCATACATTTATTCTTATAACTATATAGTTATATAAATTCATAAAAGCCTTAAGTTGCATTGAAAGAATTTTACAAATGAAGCAAAAAAATCTTTTCAATAACTAAAGATTTCACATATAAAAAATTTTGTCTTAAAGTTGTAATTTTTGATCACAGGAATATAATATTTTGTGCAAGAACACGTATTTTTATACGGAAAAGAAGATTTAAAATTGTTTGGAACTTTTTTTAAATCATATGACGATATGCATATGTACAGTGTAATACATAAACCTCGGTATTATAACATAACATAAAACCAGGGGGCAGATTACGGCATTCGATATCGATCAAAATTTGTATGAAAATTCTTTTAAAATAGTACGAAGTTTCGCTCGATAACGAATGCCTAATTTGCCCACAGGTATTAACATAAACAATTTGAATAATTATTTTTGCAAATTAAATCTACAAGCTCCGTGCTTCACTATCCCTATTTGATTGATGATGTATGATGTATTCACAACTAAGTTATTTGTACCAAATTTAGGAACTTTCGCCTTAACCGTTTTCAAAATATATAGTAGATATAATGCCCATTGATGATTTATCCTGACAATAAAACCATTCAGACCACATTCCCATATATCGCCAAAAATTAATATTTAGTTTAAGTTTTTATTTATTTATTTTACTTTTCCTTTGATCATTCTCAAGATATACAAAAATCAAGTCCAACTTAGAGGCGACTTGGAGCTTACTTTTAGCACACATGCTTCTTCCTATTCTAACCAAATATTAATATAAACCAGAGTAGGAAAATAAACAAAACGAAACGTTTGATCTCATTTTGTTTTGTTCTTTACAATGAGTAAAACAAAAACATTGAGAGCGATTGTCCCATTTAGTTTTGTATATTGTTTTTATTTTGAGCACTACAAATACACAAACTCAAATGTGCGTAGGTAGAACAAAAATTGAATGAGAAGAAAAAGAAAACAAGAAGAAAAAAAGAGAAAAAAGAGCACATTATACGAATGTAACAGAATAACAAATAAAGCACAAGAGCAAAAAGCGAATTTTTTTCGTTTGCGCTCTTTCTCATTTAGAAAGTATTTGTTTTGGTTTTACTCATGTACAATACGATTAAAAAAAAATCTTAAAAGTTTATGACTTTGTGTTAACGTTTGCGAAAAGTTTTGTTTGTTTGCTCACTCTGATATAAACCATATAGATCTTAGTAGCCGCTTCATACATTTGGTAGGTGCACGCTTTTAAGAGTGGATGGGGGACATACATACATACATATGTAGATATGTATTATAATAAAAAATGTAAACTAAACAACAAAATCAAGATCTCTGTCGAAAAAGTCTCTACATCAAGTACTAAAGCCTTTATCTCTAGAGTTACTCTACTCGTACTTGTTATCTGTAAAAAAAAATATGGTGGCAAATGTATAATCATCTGGTTCCAGGCTGACTGCAAGTTACATACTCCATACATACATAATTGGCCTATACAATTCTGTTTTTGGATTACGTCCTAGCTTTTCGCATTTTTATACATTAGTACCCGATTTCGAACGACAGACTTGAGAAGCTTTTTTATCGCAATTAACATTTGCCAGCAGAAGACTGTTAAGAGGTAGTCACCGAAAGAAATATTTTTTCAAATTTCTTTTTTTCAAGATGTCTTAGTAAGCCAACACACTTAACACTAGACCACGGCGACTGGTCTAGTGTTTAAATTCATACATGGCTTGGGAAGTATTACATGGAAAACATGTAATAAAACCATAGTTTTAACACATAAAAAAAATTTGCGTGTCATTGGAGATCATGAGTTTCTACGAGAATAAGGAGAAATTTTACTAATTTGAAATAAAAAATCGAAGTATACCATAATATGTGAATCAACGACGTTTTTTCATAGCTTCAAAAAATTACAATTTCAATGCCATAATTTTAATCGCTATCATTGAGAATTGATAAGCAGATATCATGGTTGATACAGAGACTATGAAACTGTACCTGGTATCTTTGTGACCTTGATTGTCCAGAAATTAATTTTTTGCTAATTAATTACTTTCATGTTTTTGATTTATTGAAAAGACAGCATAAAGGTACGAGTACATTAAATGTTATTTGCACAAACAACTTTTTATAGGTTTTTCCTTTTAAAAAATTATTAAATTTTATAAGTACGAGTATGTATACGAGTATATAACAATCTTATTAAACTACGAGTACATATTTTCATACAAAGCTAGCAAGAAAATTTTCCGATTTATATTTACTTAAATCTATGGACGATAAATCTTTTAAGACTAACAGTGAATAGCAATTAGTTATGAAAATGTGAAATAATTTTGTTTTTTTTGCAATAGACTCTAATTACCACACAAAGTAATAATTTATCACATTATATGGTATATATATACATAGTACATGTAGTCGGTAATATTCAAGATTAGTCGACTTACCCTTTTTAGGGATAGATGTCACATTAGCAATCTTTCAGTTAAATCTTCAGCAGTAAAATATCGTTTTCCCTTCAGTCTATTTAAGCGTGATCCCTTCTTGTAAGGTTTATGTAATTCTTTCAAATATTCTTCCTTCCGCCTACGACATATCTCCTCTTGTAAAGCTTTAGTCCGTCTCCAGCGATTTAAATGCTAAGAGAAGAAATTAGTAAGAGCCGACAAATCCTCAATGTACACACCACAAAATGTACTCACCTTCTTTGTTCTCTCAGAAAAGAACCAAATAAATGGTTTGTTCAGCAAGTGTTACCTATGTATCCGGTTGCTGTATATCCGGTCGGCGATTTTCAAAGCTCTGGCAGTGTTGAAGTAGAGCACCACCTGAACGAAACAATAACTGTTTTTTCTTCTTTAATATTTCTTTATAAATATTAATTTCAAATTTAAATTTCTTTTACATTCAGCATTCATTGTCCTTATAATTTTTTTACTTATGTTATTTCCACAAAATTCATATCTTTTCTTAAAACACTTTATAAGTTTTTTTTTGTTCTCAACAAATTCTTCTATTTTCATTTATTTTAAGTTTTTTTTCTCAACTTCTTATTATGAGGTCTGTCCAACTCAACTTTTGTTCCTTTCATATTTGAAGTTAAACATTAAACATATCATGGTACATATTGTAATTTATTTGCTTTTTCTTACATAAAGCAATAAAATAGAAATACAGGCTTATGATGTAATGTAGTAAGAATAAGATTAAAGCTGTGGTAGTTTGTGCAGATTCTGTGATGCGACAGTCGAGTCATCAGATCACATACTGTGCATTTGTGCAGGTTTGACATAAAGCCAAAGCTATGTTAACCTGTCAAAGTTGGCACCACCTGATATATTTAGTTAAGTCAATGCAACTAAAGAAGATACTATAATAACCCAAGTTAGGTTGATGGCTGTAGAAGTACTTTACTTTGGATCGATGCACTAGTATTACCTCAAATAATAATAAATAAATATTAAAGTGTAGTGTTTATTACCCATATAAATAGTATGATTATAGTGTAACTAATATTTAACTGCTCTTTTTTAGTAAACAAGTAAAAAAACATATATACATATGTGTATATAGTTAAGTATGTACCTCCATATATGCATATATGTAAATACGATATAAAAAATTGGAATTTAAATGTTTTCACAAATAGATTCTTTTACTAATTTAAACAAAATGTCCGGAAAAACTCATAAGCAGATGAGGTGAAAGTGATATACAATACTATGGAGTGGAGGAAAAGTATATCTTCTTCTAGCACACCCACTTGTCTACACTTTTTCGACTGATTTATTGACTACGAAGTCATTTACACTAAATTTATAAACTTTAGCTTTGACAATTCTCAAGATATAAACAAATTTGTAACTCTATGGAAAGTATCACGCCAAATTGTCCAATTCCGCTAATTTCTGATTGTTGATTTGCCTTGGCCATCGTGTCATTCAGTCCAAATTCAGAAAATTTAAAGCTGTTATCAATTTTACTAAAGCTTAAAACAAATAAATATTTTGCTAATGCTTGCTATCTCTTTCATTTTAAATGATAATAAAATTCTTTTATTGTTTTTATTATTTTTATTGGAGTTTCTTCACGGTATACACTGTGGCATAAACCAGTCTCAAGATATACAAAAATCACTATTTAAGTTTATATGGTATGTTGGTACCACACTCAGGTGCAATTATAAAACAAAACCATACCCTATTGAACTTTGGGTAGTTGAATCTTTTTAGGTTCCAAATTTCTGTAAAGTCGGTTTAGTCGTTTATGCCTGATCGACCGACAAACAACCAGACTAACAAAGATATTTATAATACGAGTATACATATGGATTTGTACCATAAAATTTTGTTCGTGCCTACCATACGGCCTGAGAAATGCAGATGACTTTTAAATACAAAGGGTGATACCGACACAAATGTGTTCTTTAAGGGTCTACCGCTTGCGTCTAGTCAAAGAGTGTTTTTGCAATATACAGCAAGTTGGTTCGACGAATGAGGCTGTGTCTTACTGCATCAGGTTTTACTCCTGGATTGCGAGCACTGAAGAGGTTCGGCGGACTTTATTAGACCAGTAGTAAGGTAAGGGTATCGCACATTGTAGGATTACTCAGGGGATGCAACAAACGGTTGGTGGACCCATTCTTGTAAGGAGAGGGGCTCAATAGACTGCGAAGGTCAAGTATTAGTAGGATAGTTTATTTTCTTGGGAAACAATTGACCACAATCGGTGTACGGTAATGGTTAAGTGGGTGTCATTCGTGAGAAAAGTAGGACACAAAAGGTCTTTCGGTTCGAGGTGGTCTTTCGGTTGTTATTACTGTTGAAACCACATAATAACAAAATAAAAAGCGTCTACCGTTGTTCAATTTAATACCAAACAATATTAAAAACGAGTTAAATAAATGTATGTTTTAAGATGAAAATACATATATAAATTTTTGCGACTTTTTAGATTATCGTGATTTATGTAAATAAACTTATAGATATGTATGTATATATAGAATTATATTATTTCTCTAAATTTATTTATTTTTAATACATTTGTATTATTTTCCTTGACCTTTTTATTAATTTTATTATTAGATAAATTATTTGAGCTTAAGGTCGAATAAATATTTATATTATTTATTTTACGATATTTCGCTACTTCCTTGCGTAGCATCATCAGGAATATATATTTGTTATTGTTTTGTCACATTCAAATATATATTCCTGATGATGCTACGCAAGGAAGTAGCGAAATATCGTAAAATAAATAATATAAATATTTATTCGACCTTAAGCTCAAATAATTTATCTAATAATAATATTTTTAATACAGTGATAATTTGTTACTTTTCTGTTTAAAATTTAGTTTTAACTTGGTGATCTAAGTTTTTTAAATTCATTGAACTTCCATACATACACTTATAGATATATAACGAATACATATGCACATATGTAAGTATGTATGAATGGACATGTGGGCGTATTATAATTATATACATTCATAGAAAGAAATTTCACATGAAATTTTTTTTTAAATAAAGTGAAACAGATAATGAAACAACATTTAAATTCAAAAAGTTTTAATTACACAATTCGCTTAAATTTAAAGTGACAAAATTTATGTGGTAGCCATGAGCAAGTGTAGAAATCATCAGTTTATAAATGTATGTACATATGCAATTACAAATAATTCAAATTCTAATACATGCCTACCCCATATGTAGGTACATACATAGGGAGGTATGTATTTCAAAATTTTATATTTACTAATTTATGCGTACATAGTATGTATGTATGTATTTATGGAGCTACGTATGTACATATATATTTATTTTTAGGAACGAACAACGTATTATGAAAGCGTTATTATTTAAACCAACTATACTATTGTCTAATTGGAAAATTAAAAAAGAGTAAACAGGAAATTAATAAACCAACCGTTAAAATGTCGTTCCACCTACTGCATGCTTACTAATATGGTGTGGGGAGAGAGTTAAAACTTCCACACAAATATTCATCCAATACATACGGTATAAACATAGTAAGTAATTTTTTTAAAAGTTTTCACAATGTACAAACGTGCACAGTGTAATTGAATCGCAGTAAATATTAGCAAAAACCAATCAGCGATCTAAAAATATAAATAATCGCACACTCGTATGGATAAATACATACACTTATGTATGTGTGCATAATTAAAAGGTGTTTGTTAATCTCTGTTTAGGCAAACATATTTATAAATAAGAGAGAAAATATGTCTCTCTTAATTTTAAATCTAAGGTTGATCTTACCTGTTTGCCTCTCTTTATATCTCTACTGTCTTGCATTATTGGTTTTTTCTTTTTTCTGTTTTTTTTTTTTGTTCTGAGATTTTATTTGGCTTTATGAACGTGCCTGGGGTTTCGCTTACTTAAAAACATTTAGTATTCGTATTCGGCATTGTGCTTCCATCTAGAGAACACATAAGGTAAACGATTTCGCACCAACTTCCATATTTTATCATACATTTACAACCCACGACATTTTTCTCACATTTTTGGAACAACTGTATTGCAGCTTTTTAAAATTAACTTGGAAATTGATGCAGAGATATACGAATAAATAAATTTGAAATTAACTACGGACGGATTGCCATCGTAATTAAATTTATGTTTAAAGGCACGAAAGAATGCAACTCTACATAAAAAATAAAACCACTTTGCAACACTAAACAATTTTGACACAGTGGAACTACCCGACCATACGGTTTTAGTTGTCAATTTTGCCGTGTATTGTGAAAAAGCTATTTTATATATGTGTACAAATGATAAATTTAAGAAATAGCAGTTTATTAACAAAAAAAACAGTTTCGTTAAAATGTTGAATATCTTAAATCATTGTTATTAGTTTTGTTAATCGGGAAAATTTATAAATTATTTAACAGCTGCTCAATTATTGCGTTAATAAAGTGTGATTTCAGTGGGTTATAATACAAATGTATGTATGTATGTGCGTGCTTATGTGTTATGTGTTTATTTTTGGATAAAAATTGTACATTTGATTGTACATTTTAATAAGTAGCATAAAAATTTTATAAATATTTTGATTTAAATATGATTTGAAGAATAATTGTCAAGTTTATTTAAATATATATGAATACACCATAAACTTCACATCAAATGTAGTTAAAAATAGCACCTTTGTGTTGTGAGAAAAACCCAAAATTTTAAAAATTTCAATTGCAAGTAAATAAACAGCGTCGGTGTGGATAATTTCTACCTAAGAATGGATCCTTCACGTGGAGATTCAAGATATAATCTTAATTACTCTATGAGTAGTATTGGATTGACGCTTGCCGATCAAGCGGAGATGTACGGTAACCCGGCTGCGGTAGCAGCACTAGGTGGTAGGCCTCCTAGCGCTGGTCTCTTGCAAAGTATGGCTTCTGGTGGTGGTGGCTCAGTTGGTGGACTTCTTCCACGAACAGCAGGAAATCTTATGTCAAATGCACAATGCCAATCACTTAATAACAATAATGTCAGTGGTCATAGCAGTAGCCAGCAAAGGGGATTGAAAAGAGCTGGTTCGGATTGTTACGAGGACTCACATCATCGTATTGGTAGTGGAAATATTTCTTCTCTTCAAGGGCTAGATAATTGCGGGAGCTCTTCAAATGTTCAACACAACAGCCAGCAGCAACCTCAATCCAGTGGTGCAGTTGTTCCAGATATTGTAGAGGATAGTTATAACAATATGCAAGGCAAAAAATCTCCTCCTGCTAATGGCAAAAAAACAAAAGGTCGTGTCAAGATAAAAATGGAGTACATCGACAATAAATTACGAAGATATACAACATTTTCGAAGCGGAAGACCGGCATCATGAAAAAGGTAAGTGAATTCGAAATTTATCTTCTTACTCTAATGCTTGGAATATTCAAAACAATGTCTGTATCATATTGCTGAATATAATTAAAAAAAATAGAATTGCAAATAAGAAAAAACTTGTACATTTGTTGTGTATAAGCATCGCATAAGGGTTTGTGCAAAGATAATGCCGTC
The DNA here is from genome assembly GCA_963576795.1 of Metopia argyrocephala. Classification (NCBI taxonomy): domain Eukaryota; kingdom Metazoa; phylum Arthropoda; class Insecta; order Diptera; family Sarcophagidae; genus Metopia; species Metopia argyrocephala. The sequence goes on along the minus strand of OY756208.1, from coordinate 183,826,565 downwards.
GTACCCATTCCTTTCATATATACATACATACATTTCATGAACATATTTGTTGCCAACGTACACGCACATGGCTTTTTAAAGGATAGCTTTTTCTTGTTACTTCTATTGCTATTTCTGCGATTTCAAAAGTATTTCAGTTTATACCTACTAGTTACTGTTTCCTGCATTTATAAAACATAGTTAATTGTCTTACATAGAAGGTTATCTCTTAAATATTTAAGCGTATTTATTTATAAATGCATTTGAACGCGTGGGTATTGATGTGCATTTACTAATAACAATACCTATATAAACATCAATGGCAGTTTCAGTGGCCAATGCATATGATGATATGTGTTTTCGTGAGCTTCGATAGACTTCTAGCTTTATTGTAAAATTACTATATTGCTTTGACAATAATAGGTAAGCATTCAAAATATGCATGTGTATGATATTCTAAACAATGGTCGGCATAACGATTTCTTGATATTTTTGTTTTTTGGTCATGCTGCACAAAGAGTAAGCGTATACACACATACATCTGATTTTATTTGTTTGTTTTTTTTTTCAATACAATGTTTAGCAATCTTACTTAAAAAACGTTTATATTTAAAAACGATATCCTTTTATCAATTTAGCATCTAATTATATATCCGGCCATTATGATTGGTATGAATAGCTTTTTTGAAATAAACCGATGAACTTCTTTTCGACCTTTTTGAATTAAATTTTAATTAAAACACATAGGTAATATGTTTGTAAAAAAGTACCTAGTTATTGGTAAAAAAATATGACAGTTAATTTTCGATTTTTCTATCAACTATGTGTTTTTCATCTTGATTAATTAATCGATTAATCGGAGCTAAAAATCGATTAGGTAAAGTTGTTTCCAATTTTTTTTTTGTGTAATTTACAAAAATAAAAATAAAATTAATACAAAATGAATTTAATTTTTTTAATATTTAATTTAAATTTTATTTACACCGTTTCATAAATTAAGAATTAATACAATATAATAATATATTATAATAATATGATTCTTTTTGAAAATGAAAAATTATTTGAATTCCCATAATTCCAAATTTTGGTGTTCTTAAATCCGCACGTTTTTGTTCTTCGATTTTGTATACCTATTTTAAAAACATAATTTGTTTGTGCATATTAGTAATTTGTGCGAAAAATATTTTTTTATTAAATTAAATAAATAACATTTCAAACTGAAAACCAAAATTTTGTTTTTGTAAGAAATGTTATTATATATAAAATGCTATTTGTTTTACTTTCCAAATTTACTAAATGACAAAGTACTACTGGCTATACTACTCACTGAAGATTTTTTGGACTCATTGGACTACCATTCGTAGGTATATAGTCGCATAGGTGCACCAACTGCATCATCAGAAATGACCACTATAAAGGGTTTTCATTTTTTCATAAAGTGATTTTTTATATTCAAATTTACTAAATCCCAAAATACCGCTAACAATACTACTTATGAAGCCTTGGACTACCAATCGTATACAGTCGAATTCAGTTATAAGAAAATGTATAAACAGCATTTGTTTTTCTTATAACTGGAATTTTTCTTTAAAAGGACTTCGGATAAATGCAAAATTATTTCGTTTAAAGGAACTCTTAAAATATTGAAATCAAAATAAAACAAATCAACATGTTTTAGAAAAATTTAAATTCTGACAAAGATAGACAAATTATAAACAATTTTAGCAATAAATGAACATTCTTCCCATTAAAATTATTTTTAAAAATTTAGGTATGCACAAAATAAAAAAAGAAATTAGCCAGTGCTAAAAATTTTTTGTCGTCAATAAATTCTTAATACTCGTATTTGCAATTAAGCGGAGTTCTTTTTATACAATTTTGTGCTTTTAACGCAAAATCTGTTTCTTTTAAGCGATTTTTCTTTAAAACGGATTTTCTTTTAAACGGAGTTAAATACCTTTGAATTTAATAAAAAACAAAAGTAAATACATTTATTTTGCTTATATCCGATTTTTTCTTTTAAACGGTGTGCTTATATCTGTTAAATCAAAATATATACGTTCTAAATAAAGTGGTTTATGTCTTTACTAGTTGAATTCGAATTTCACTTCACACACTATAAAATAGAACACTTACAATATAAGCTCTGATTTAATTACGTGTATAAATGCTTTTTGTAAATTTTAAAATTTTTCTTATAAATATTTAGCCTTTCCTTTAGAAAAAACAAAAAGTATTCCTCTCCATATAGGCAAACTTAAAAATTGATGTACCAAATAAAAAACGAAGTAAAAGTTTCATAAAATATTTGACAAATGTAATTGTAGCTTAAACAATAATAACATTAAATATTAATAATATAATTAAATGCTTTTTCTTACTGGGATAAACGTGTCTCGATGGCTTAAGAGCCACGTCTAGAGACTTTCCCAAATATATCCAGAATTCTTAAAAATATTTGGTTTTATATCGTAAAATTTATATGTTTATTATTATAAAATAACGTTATTGCTATACATTGGTGAAAAAACATTCATATTTGGAACTTTTATTTTGCCTTTTATTTGCTACTTCGAATTTAAAATTTTCTATTTCTAAAATCTACATACTATTCCTTCTTTTTTTATTTCCATAAAATTGTGGTTAGGTTTTTCAACAAATATTTGTCTAATGTAAACATTGATTTGTTTGATTTAAATCTATTTCACTCATTGTATTGTGTTGTTTTACACGTCTGCTATTTCATTATTGTGTTTCGTATTCGAATTTTTCCCGATTTTACACTTAGATATATACTCTATAAGTCGTATTTAAAAAGAATTCTTATTTTAGCACCAGCTTAAACACGGCGTACTTCGGTACACCTACCACTATCATTTGTCCACATTTTTCGACTGATGATTTCCAGTGACTACGGAGTAATTTAGACCAAATTCAAAAACTTTAACTGTTACTGATTGCAAGATATACTGAACTCAATAGTTAGTTTGTCTGGAAGCTACCACGTCTACTTGTCCGCCCTTTTTTCTACTGATAATTTTTAATGACCACGAAATCAATCACTCCAAATTCAGAAACTTTAGCTTCATCACTTCTAAAGATACGTATGCAAAAAGATATAAAATGTTAACTTGAATGGGAGGTGTCACGCCCACTTTCTGACTGATGTATTGCCTTGCCCATGAAGTCATTCAGACTCAATTTTGAAACATTAGCTGTACCCGTTTTAAAGATATACAAAAATTAGTATTTAGAGATAAATAGAAAAAAGTGGGCGTAAAAGTAGGCGTGGCAAATTTTTCTTTCGATGAAAACTTAAAATGGATTAATACAAACATTTGAAAGAAAAATTAGTCAAATTAGGTTAATCAAAAAAGTGGGTGTAAAAGTGAGCGGGGCAAAATTTTTCTTTCCGAAAAACCTAAGTTGGATCCCGACGATCATTAGAAAGAAAAAATCGTCAAAATCAGTTCAGCTGTTCTCAACTGATGCGATGACCAACGAACAACATTGATTTTTATTTATATAGATTTATGTACAACCTTGTAGTCGCTGTGGTCTAGTGGTTAGTGTGTTGGGTTACTAAGGCGATAGCGTTGCGTTCTGAGATTTGAACGGACATCGGACATCTTAAAAGAAAATAAATATGAAAAAATTATTTCTTTCGGCGATTACCTTCCAGAAGTCTTCTGGAAAAAGCTCTGAGAGTAACTAATTGCCATGTAAAATCTTCTCAATCCGTCATTCGGAGTCGACTTTAAACTGTAGGTAATCATGGATAAAAATTAACACACACAAAATGAGTGCTGCGAGAAGCTAGGCCGTAACTCTGAAACAGGATGGTAATGGCCAATTATGTATGTCATACCGATCTGCCACTAATTTCGAAAAATTTTTATTTTGGAAAATATTTGAAAAATTTTTTTTAATATTTTTGATTGTAGGTACTCTGACTCTCAGTCCGTTAAAAAATCTATGAGCAAATAGTTTTTTTCTTTTCTTTTATATGTTAAGACACTCGTTTATTAATTTAGCTGAAAAAAAGAGTGTGGTAATTTAGGACTTTCGACTGAATTGCGTAATGAGCAGTCAATTTTAGATCAAGCTACACGGTGGGGGTGTACTTATTTATTTGATTGAACCTCTCATTGAACTTTAATCCTTTTTTTACCTGTTTGTGTTTAATAGAAAACGTCTTTGAGCAAGCAAAATATAACTATAACAATAACTTGGTTCAAGATTAAAGGAATTAACATGATAAGAAAGTAATAAATGCCTGATTTAAGACGCATAATACGAAGATTTTGGATGGCTCTTTTAAAGAAAAAAATCTGCGTTGAAATAGCTGACGAATAGGCCTTTAGTTGGGGTTCAGATTAAAGGTTTTTTTAAAGTATTTTCTTGAAAGATTTTACTTATTATTATTAATACATATGTATGTGTAAATATTCATTTTATTTTTTTAAGAAATAATTATTCCTTTTTTTTTAATAATTCACGAACCGGATTTTACCTGCACTGTATCCCTTATAGGCCATCTGGAGAAATATCTGTTTCAGGCACCGGTGTGCTTCGCTATCTTAATTAATTTAAATCGGTTTAGATATATTCGCTCTAACCGTTCTCAAGATATACAAAAATTAGTATCTAACTTGTATGAGAGGTATCAGGCTCACCTATCGAATTCCACTTACTATCTGACAAAAGCCTTCTCGGAGATAAACACACCTAATAACTTCCTAAATTTTCACGGCGGTTGGATGTATAATTATTGAATCTATCGAGTAAAAACAGACAGATATACAATATATATGTATTTGTAATATTCCCAAAAAGTTTATTAGATTTATCAATTTCAATTTCGATTAAAATCGTTTTTCATCACATACCGGAGTGTTACTGCTACAAAAACAACCGATTTTTTGTAGTAGTAAATTATTGGATGAGTTTAATAGTGCTTTTTTGTAGACAATTTCTTCAACAGCGCAATAAATACTCATATGCATGGGGAATTAGATTATCCATTCGTTTGAAATAGTAAAGAAAAACTTTTATTTAAATTAATACAAACCTAACGTTTTATTTACGAATTATAAACTTTGAATTATTAAATTCCTCTGCCGCTTTCCGACTTATCTGTCACCCTTTAATAAATCCTTTCTAACAAATATTCCCTTCTCTCTACAATTGTCGCCAATATGCTCTCTATATTCTAACATATTTCTCTCTTTCTCTACCATGACGTTTCTGCTCACTACTTTTCTACTTATTCTTCTTAGTCCGCCTCTTGCTTCTATTATGTCGTATGTTTGGTACTCCCACATGTATTCAATACATTTTGTTGTTGTAGGGTTGTAAATAGTAGTTTTTATACTTCTTATACAATATTTAAAAGAGTACTTTACTACAAAGAATGAAAACACCTACTATTATTTGTTACCTCATAAATTAAAATTATTAAATTTTTTGTATTCTGTATGATTCAAGTGAGTCCCTTTGTTATTGATCATCAAATAAAATGTATTTAATTTAATTTTAATAAAATCCATCCATATTCGCTCGAGTTGTGCGGCATGGCTGGACTTTATATGGATGTAGATGTAGATCTATGTCATACCTTGGGAATAATGATTAGAAATCCTAATGATTAGCAATTGGATTAGAAATTTTAATTGTGCTGGAAAATCGATTAATTATGATTATGATTATTATAAATATGCCATAATGTGCCGTAAGACAGTCCTAATTCCTGAGAACGACGAGGAATCTTACAGCAGCGATATTTTCTGCGGAACGAGCGAAACGATGATGCACAGGCCTTACAATATTTGTAACCGCTCCAGTCTCTTCAAATTTCTTGACAATTTTGCAAATTGCTTGCGTAATTGGACGATTATGTAAACCATAATCTCCTCTTAAACCACGATATGTAACTGTGGCAGAATCACCATTTTTGTAGTAAGTTTTGATCATTTTTATGCGTTGTGTGATAGTTAAGCGATCAATTTTCGTCAATGTCAGACTTTCAACGGAAAATAAAAAAAATTGGTTTAACAACTTAGTTTGACAGATATCGAATTCCAGTCCCATACTTTTGAAACCACGAAATAGATAACCCGGTATTTTTGTTTAGGCAATTACCAGAGAATTATTCGGTTTATTGTAAATTACACACTGTTACAGGCAGCGAAGGACAAAATTATAAAAATACGAATTTGCGGTTTTCTAAAATTACAATTTAAATCAAAAATAAAATTTAAATAAAATAAGAGATATCCCCCCCCTTCATCCAGCAAGACCATCTGCAAGAAACCGCCCCCTGACATTTCTAATCTATTCCATCAGAAACCAATGATCAGGAGTACAGCGCCACCTTCTGGGAAGATAACAGCTAATATACTGAAGACGCTCACCATTCACATTTAAACATCCACCGACAGACGAGGCAATTGCTGTTTGATCATTTGAGAGTGAAGGTATAACACTGGCTCTTGAGTGAGCAAATTGACAGCAACTTGTTTCATCAACAAAATAAAGGCGCAAAATATACAAACATCTATTAACAATCTTCACATTCCAATACAATGCACTGCATGAGTAGGGGTTTACCCCTGAGTATTGGTCTTAAATAAAAAAAAAACCTTTTTTTTCAAGAATTTTAAAAAGTGATATATTGAGTTGAAGACATACAAAAACCGTCTTCTTTTTGGCAAGATATGACAATTCTGACTTGATTAATATTTTTCCGCATACTAAACACTTACATAACATGATTTTTAATATATTATTGCAGCATTGATTCTTTAACATATTTTTTGAACACGTATCGGGTAATTTGAAATGAATAAATGTTCTTTTAAATCTTCCAAAAGAACTTAATTTTTTTTTTGTTCAATTGGTGAGTTTTTGTATACAGTTAGCGTTTATATTGAAATGATTAGTCTATTAAAAAAACTGAAGTTTGTTTAATGTGGTCCACAATAGTCGTCAAGTTTGTTTGTTATTTTATTCGAAGTGCTTTAAAAATATCAGACATAATATACTATATGATACATATACTATATACATTAGGGTGTCCCAAATAAAATTAAATATTGGAATTCGTGAGAAGATCATTCTTAATTTGGATACTCATAAGGTAAAGTACTTTTGAGAATTTTTTCAGATTTTTCGGAAGTGGTTTAGAGGTCGCGCAAATTGATTTTTGATCAAAAATCGAGCTTTTTGATCTCTATTTAATTTTTGGTTATGAATTGTTACAAAATCGATATTTTCTCGACTTCTGAGTCAATATTGTTAAAGAAAATATTCCGATCTTTAATTCTATGTGCATAAATAATAAGTTTCGGCAATGATTTTGCATATTGTGATACATTATATAACAGTTTTTCCTAAATTTTCAACAAATATCGAAAATAATGGTTTATAACTTTTAAAATTTATATAAAGAATAAAAAAACTAATGATGCAGTTTAAAAGATTATTTAGTTTTAAATAAGATAGCAGAAAAAAAAATAAATTTTCTTTTACCGTTCTCGAGTTGTACCCTTTTAAAGCTTTAAACCCATTTTTAATCTGTGTGAACTACGTTGGCATCGGAATTAAATATATAACAATTTTATAAACAACAACAAAAAAATTTGAAAATTGTTATAAATCATTTATTGGGGTTCTTGCAATGCTGCTCTATGCCCTGCGGTAAATACTGAAAGTCTGTTTTAGAAGTTGTGATATTAAAATAACTACTAGCCAAGGCCACACCACGTTCTGCGACATCATTTACAGTTTGCAATTATTGAACTCTGTGTTTTGCTTCCTGGAATGCCTTAAAAAACAGATAAGTGCAGGACAGTAAAATAGCGGTTTTTGAATAGTGCTTGAGATAAATTTTACGGCTTGAGATAAAAGGTTTTATGCTGGAAGCTAACTGAAAATGTTCAATTTATGTGTGCGGACACGACAAGCTCCAATACAAGACGGCCGATCGGGGCATGCGTTTTACTTCTCCAAAAATTAAAAAAAGACGTCATAATTTTGGCATGTCGCCACTATATGTTAGAAATAATTGCTGGATCAGCGTTTGGGGCTCTTAATATTGATGATCAAATTACGTCCCCACAAATTAAAATTTCGTCACTCTTCAGCAAAGGTGGGTCAAAAACAATTTTTGGGATTGTACGAACCACGAAGTTGTTGGAAAAATTATCCCAATTAATTATTATTGATACGAAAAGATCTAATAATTTTTGTAAAAGGGCAGCTGGAGAATATGCAACTTTGGGAAGATTATAAAGAAATGCACAACTGAGCCTTATTTTTATGGGTGATAGACCTGAGCATCATCCAACAATAAAATCTCCTGGAGTTAATAGCTCGAGCTCGCTGGATGATCAAAATTATATACTCTCTAAAATTATGTATTTTTCAAAAGCAGCTACAACCTTTCATTCAAAATTCAGAAATTGATGCCTTCTGAAGCAGACTTTCAGGATTTACTGCAGGGAATAGAGCAGCATCACAAGAATCCCAATAAATGCTTTATAACAAATCAATTTTTTTTTATTGTTTATATAATTGTTGTATAACTTAGTTCACACTTTATAGTATTAACAATTACATACAGTAGGTACAGACCTTTAAAAGGGTACAACGCGAGAACAGTAAAAGAAAATTAATTTTTTTTCTGCTAACTTATTTAAAACTTAATAATCTTTTAAACTGCATCATTAGTTTTTTTAGTCTTTATACAAAATTTAAAAGTTATAAACCATTGTTTTCGATATTTGTTGAAAATTTAGTAAAATCTGTTATATAATGTATCAAAATGTGCAAAATCATTGCCGAAACTTATTATTTATGCACATAAAATTAAAGATCGGAATATTTTCTTTAACAATAATGACTCAGAAGTCGAGAAAATATCGATTTTGTAACAATTCGTAACCAAAAATTAAATAGAGCTCAAAAAGCTCGATTTTTCATTAAAAATCAATTTGCGCGACCTCTAAACCACTTCCGAAAAATCTGAAAAAATTCTCAAAAATACTTTGCCTCATAGTGGTCCAAAATAAGCTTGATCCCCAAAAAAAAATTTTTTTTGGGACACACCAATATACATATATTATTTTTGATTAAAAGTATAAATAGACAACAGATCAGTTCACGAGAACACACATTTTTAGTGCTTCCTATTATTATTTTGAACAGATTTGGAAGTGCAAAGAATTGAACTTTCACAAAATGTATGCATAAAATACAAATTCAACAAGTTAAGTAAGTTTTTGCCAAAAGTTTTGCAAATTTTTATTTTCTTCGTATATTTTTTTATTTAGCAAAATATCTATTAATTTGTTTTTATAAAAATCTATGGTTTAAACACAATTTTATACCGAAGAAAAACGGAGCCTTGCTTTGCTTAAGTCTGTTTCAAAAAACTCCTCTCCAAAAGAATTAGGTGCTCTTTCTCTAGTTTCTCCTTCAGTATTAATAAGGTACCTTCCTATAGTAATTGCTCTCTTGATAACCATTGCCACCTTCCAAATTTCTCAATTTGATCAAATGTATATTTGGACATGTGTACTATATATTGCTTTCTTCTAGGAAAGAGCAGATAGCATTTAATGCTAAAAAGAGAAGATGTTAAGAAACATCAAAAATAACATGGTAGAATATCCAAATTTAACCAGAACTCAGTAGAAAACACACCGTCTATACCAATATTATAGCACAGATTGTGGTCGAAGTTATAACACTTTAAAAATGTATTGATGATTTATAATACTCGACATAACCTTGGAGACAGCCAAACAGACTCCTATTGGGTGATAATTTGCGACATTATTAGCCTCATTAACAACCTACAGTTAGATCGAAACACCCCTGCACCGCGTTAACCATTGGACGCGTAAGAGTCGAAGAGAGAGTATTGGTGCAGAACTAGTGCCGATATACCATCTCGCCCAAAAATCTTGTGCGTATTATTCTCTCGAAGAAATATACTTGACATAGTTCCTACTACTCTTTCAAGTTTAGACAGCGGTTCAACTATCTCCGATAAACGTGAATTACTGGCAAATAGTTGATATTTTATTACCTTCAAGATAAGTATGTTTCGAGACATACATACATTAAACTAACTACGATAAATAATTGTTCATTGTGAACACTGGATTCCTAACGCAACTTGTAAATGCAATCAATCGTACAATATGAGCAGGTTTTTGAGACCTTGCAATGTTATTATAACAACACTTCTTTTAAAATGTGAATTCTTTTCTTTTTTTTTGTTTTTGAAGTTTTTCAAGTACTAGCCATCTAAAATCATATTCATTCCACAAAATTAAAACGTAGGTCTTTAATTGTACTCATCTCTCCAAATAAATTATCTATTTCTGCGCAAAGTTAGCGTTTTCAACCGGGTTAGTGAATACTTGTAATTTTATATAAGAGTTGTAACAGAAACAGAATAATTACTTACTCTCTTAACAAATTACCAAGAGATCCTACTTTCCCGATGGAAAAATTGAGCTGTAGCATGAAGACATTGTTCATTATAAACTTTTCAGATCTTAATAATGACGCAAAATTAAATCTTGCCTGTTTGCATAGGTAATTAGTAAGTCTGCGCTTGTTATTTCGTTCTGGATTTGATTACAAATCTGCTTGTGTTAATAACGAAAATCCTTTGCAAGAGGGTACAGATATTAATTTCCATATTTATTATGATCTCAACCATTTCTGCCATGGCTTCAACATTCGAATCAAGAAAACAAAGTTTACATTTGAAGTGCTGAAAGAAATCATTGAGCTCAGCCCAATGACGAATCGAAATACAAAATAACCCCCCAGGTGCTCAGTTTGGAATATATGTATACGTATGTATATTAGAGTGGCATTAGAATTTATGGAACAATAAACCTATTTATAATTATTATATCATTCTTAAGATCCTAAAACTGGTATTCTTTATGAGAACTAACATCCGTTAAGAAATATGAGGAACTAGTTTTCGACCTCCGCAACGAAGGTCTCTTCAGAGTTCTTTGTGCTGTAAAAATTCAGTTTTCTACATTATCTATTTATGTCACCATCTGTAGAAATTAGATTATGAGAATTATATGATTTTACTCTTTCTAATGAAAATTCTCACCAGTTTTTTTGTGTTGAGTTACTTTTACTTACAACTACAAATGTGTTGAAAATTTTTAAATTCAACTTACTTTTCAGTGTAACAATTACATCATCAAGTAACTAAAATAAAGTATTAAATAAATACTCAATAATTACAACTAAAATTATTCTTAATATAATTTGATTACCTTTGATTGTGGCTATATCTTAATAGGAGTTGCTTTAAATTATAACCTCTCTCAGTAGACCATTATTAATAATCGGGTATATTAACCGCTAGAACACCTTCTGGAGGTCTATTTCTAATACCAGAGAAGAAGCTTTAATAAGAATAATAAAGGCAAATATGTGCTTCCTGAACAACAATAGCCATACACAATTTTCTACTTAAAGATCTCTTATTTTGTTCACCTTCCATTCCATTCAACATTATAAGTTGTTGCTTCCTTACTAAATCCAAACATTCTCTACGAGCACGAAGAATAATTCTCTGTCATAACACTCTTAAGAGAAAGGATAATAAAGACATAGCCATGATACCAAAATCCGCCTCTTTCTTCAATCCAGAAAAAATTAAAATCTGAGCGGGAATAGTCCGCATTGACTTCCTTTATACGATAAGAGTCTTCGTGCTTAAGTTATTTCTTTCCGTCGGTGAATTACGGCTCTCTGAGTTGTGGAGTGGGTCGTTTTTTGCCGATTTAGTGAAAGCAAAGTAGTAAGATGTGCGTCACTATAAACTGTAACACATCAAAAGTCAAATAAAAACTGACTGGAGAAGCTAGAGTTAAAAATAAAACAGTTTTATTTTGCATTTTTATTACAGATTTATATTCTGTATTATTTTATTTAAAAATTAATTTAATTTTATAAAATTTTTTATTTTATTCATTATGCCATCCATAAGCAATGTTATAGTGTTTTCGGTGATTTTTTTGGTACCAGCTGTCCATTTATATCGAAAACTAGTAATGGTTTTGGGAACAGATGTACTCTTCTTTAGTTCTCTTTTGGCCAGAGCCCAATATCTTTCAATAGGCCGCAGCTCTGGGCAGTTTGGTGGATTAGCCTCTTTTGGAACAAAAATAACATTATTTTTATTATACCAGTCTATTGCGCTTTTACTGTAGTGACATGTTGCCAAATCTGGCCAGAAGAATGTTGATATGTTGTGCTGTCTTAGAAATGGGAGCAACCTCTTTTGAAGACACTCTTTGATATAAATATCTGAGTTTATTGATCCCAATGTAACAAACGATGCACTTCTGTTGCCGCTGCTACAAATAGCCTGCCAAACTAGGAACTTTTTAGGAAATTTTGATAGTTTTTTAGTTCGGAACTCTTCAGAAACATTGCCTCTACTATCCGCTACATAAAACTCTTGGCCAGGAAGCTGCGCAAAGTCTGCAAAAACGTAAGTTTCATCATCCATTACACAACATTCGAACTTTTGAAAAAATTCTTTTTTGAGGAGTTTTGCTCTTTTTTTTGCTTCAATATTCTTCTTAGTATTTCTATCCGGAACTTTTTGGACTTTAAATGTTTTAAGGCCAGCTTTAGCTTTAACTCGGCGCACAAAACTTTCCGAACATTGCACGCGCCGGGCCACTTCGCGACCAGAAATGTTTGGAAGAGCCAGCAAAAGCTTCTCAACCTTTTTGGCTTTCGCGTCGTTCGTTACCAGTTTTGCTTTACCTGTTCCAGGCTTTCTTTCAATTTTTAGGTCTTTGTTGAACTTTTTGACCACTCTGGAAACACATTGCCTGGTCACGTGGACTTCCCTAGTTGTCTTTGATTATCCATTGTGAACTAACTAACAAGTCAAATTTGACAAACTGATACATTTTAAAATCTGACACATTTTTCAAAGATATTGTGATTAAGAAAAATAATTTTGATTAAAGGTGAAAAAAGTTATTAAGAAAAATGGGTGTTACACTTTATAGTGACGCACATCTTAGTACAAGTTATTTTCAAGTCGTTTGATATGTGTTCTTTCATAAGTTCAGTCTAAATAGAGGAATCTGTTCTGTCTTCTACACTGTTTATTAGGTTTTTCTCTTTAAATATTTAAAATCTACAATCTATGAATCGGCTGTAATCAATGGATTACAGCTGCTCCAAATAAATTAATTAAATTAAACAAATCATAAAATAATTATTTAAAATTTTATTTCATTTTAGGCATACGAGTTATCAACCCTTACTGGAACACAAGTTATGTTATTAGTTGCTTCGGAGACTGGGCATGTATATACATTTGCTACACGAAAACTGCAGCCTATGATAACATCAGAAGCGGGCAAGCAATTAATTCAAACATGTCTGAATTCTCCCGATCCACCAAGTATTGGTGGCGACCAACGAATGTCAGCAACAGGATTTGAAGAAACGGAACTCAGTTACAATATTGCGGACGAGGATTCAAAAGTAAGACAATTAATTTATGGCCATCACGGTCACGCTCATCTCGGTCATCCCCAATCTACAGCTTCACATTATGGTCTAGATCAAAGCATAATGCAATCACCTTATAGCGGTGGACAGCCTTCTCCTCTTTCCCATTCTCAGGCATATGCGCATGGACATTCTCATCATTCGCATGTGCCACATATCCCCCACTCAACACATTCTCATATGAGTCATACTCATCCACAGCGGTAAAAATTTATTTAAGCAATTTTAAGGAAAACATTTTCTTAAACTTGCGCAAATAACCAACCACAACGGTACATAAAAATACATTAAAATTAAACTGGATTTTTAAAAACATATTGTAATAATAGGAATGCAAAAAAAGAAAAAAAAAATACAACCTTCTTCCACGATCTCGTTCTTCAGTTGGAAAAGAAAAAAGTGTGGTGGTGATCCTTAACACATACTTCTAATAAAAGAACTAGTCAATATTGATGCTTTTTGTTTCCAACCTTGGAGTACAAAGAATGTATACCGAATAGTAAATTGTTTAAAATCGTATTCTAATAATGATTTTTCTCGTATTGTGCCATATTAGAATGCTAAAAAATAATTTTCCAAAAAGTTATGTCTACCACATAACATTATTTTTATTAAGCATTAATAAGTTAAAAAAAACACACTCATCCTTGATTGTAACGAAGTGCCATTAAAACAGGATTGTATAGACGTACTGTTTATATGTTCCAATAGAAATGATTGAATCGAAAAAGAATTTTACTTAGTGCCATGACAATTTTATAAAACTAATTTACAAACATATATTTAAATGAATAAAGTGCAATAATTAAAGATTTTAGATTATTTCCATAGTACAATATAAATATAATGGATTGATGAGCGAGCGTGATCAGTAGCTAATATTTTTTAGTGGTGTACACTACTTGTATATAAATTTATATTGTTTTCTCTTATAAAGAAGATTGCAAATATTTTTAAATATTTAATATTATATCTAATAATTATTAGTAAAACTTTTTTTTTGGGAAAATATTAAGAATTTAAAAATATAGAATAGCATATACATACATACATACGTTCTCGTATATTTCAATATTAGTTCTGCATAACTTACATTAAGCATCCGTAGTTAGTTAATTTTTTTTAATTATGTATTTTAATTGTAAAAATGTAGTCAACTAAATTTTCTGTTAAACAGAAAATCTTGATCTAAAATAAATTATTTAAACTTAGAATTAAGTACGTGTATTTATTACAAAATATTTAATATTTATGTATATTTCTTCCTACATTTTTAAACATTTAAATTCAGATTTTTTCTTCCTACCTTAAAAAAGGCTATACTGCATAAAAGTAAGTACAATAATAATAATAATAATATTAATCTACAAATATAAAACATGTACATGTACTTATAAATTTTCTAAACATGTACATACTTATGTATATGCAATTCACTTAAGCCTTTAGACATTTCTAACCGAAAATAATAAAAAATTAGAATTTTTAAAATCAAAAACGTAAGAATTAAAAACCGGAACTTACTTTGCAAAGAGCAAACTCAAACTCTGTCAATAAGTTAAATCTTTAAATGACAAATAATTAAAAGAAGAAAATAAAAATTATTTAACTATTATGTCAAATAGGAGTAGTAATTAATATTTCAGTCGAAGTGTTAAATAGAAAAAAACTTAACCGAAAAAATCTCTTGAAATACCAAAAATTCAGATATACAAAGTATTTACAAGTATGCAGTTGCATATATATTTAGCATTTAGCAACTGAGTAGCCAGTTGCCATCTGTAATACCATTTGGGCAACTGTCAACACAACTCAAGTTCGGTTGCCATCCGTAATAGACCCAATAAACTCTATAAAATAAATTAAGTGAATTTTCATTTTTCTTAGAAAATATTAATTATTTATATATCAATTTCTATTTTGTCCTCTTTAAGTATTCCTCCTTGTGCCACAAAACGCTCTGTTGTTATAGGTATTTACAATTATACATACATACATACATAATTGGCCATTACAACCCTGTGTCAGGGTTACGGCCTACCTTCTCGCAGCACTTATGTTGTGTGTGTTAATTTTTATCCATGAGCACCGGGACCTACAGTTTAAAGTCGACTCCGAACGACAGATTTGAGAAGCTTTTTCATGACAATCAGTTACTCTCAGAGCTTTTGCCAGAAAACCGCTGAGAGGTAGTCGCCGAAAGAAATAATTTTTTTTATATTTTTTTTTAAGATGTTAGAGCTGAGATTTGTACCCGGCGCTATCGCCTTAGTAAGTCAACACACTAACCACTAGACCACGACTGCTACAAAAAAAAAAACAAGTCACATATCAAAATTTTTATAACCGCAATATACACATACATATGTGTCTATGCTTTTTGTTTTGACAGTTTTTTTTTGTGGAATTTCATTAAATATTTCAGTACTAGCAGTCGCAAACAAAAATTTTCATCCAATAAAATAAATGAGATATGTTCACATTTGGAAAATATTTGACTAAAGAACCTAACCGCCATTTTTTTTATATACATATATTGTGTTAATTAATTGTTGCCTCAAGTTTTATTTATTATAAAACTATAATTTTTATTACTATTTGTTTTTAAATAATTTTTAAGAAACATTAACAGAAAATGAAATTTTTGTAAAAATAGTGATCATGCTTTTTTCGTTAAATATTTGCCAATTATAAACGTAGCTTTAAAAAGTTGTATGTTGAAAAGTAATTTTTTGTTCTACAAATTCGTACTTTTTTAATAGAATTACATTACATCCAGATCTTCGGTATAATGCATTCATTGTAGAACGTTACCTTAAGACCCATTTCCTGGGCGTAATAATATTGAAATTTTAACACGTAAAATATATATACATGTGTACATACATACATACTATGTATATATGTATGTATATACTTAGAGGTTTAAACAAATAGCAATTTCTTCTTGTTATTTAAAACACTGTTTTTTTTTTACAAATTTTATAACACATGTTTTTTCATACGATATCTAAATATTATTGTTAGAAGTTATCTTAAATAAAAAAAAAATATACGAGGGTGTAAACTGAAGATGAGTATTGAAACTTATTTTTAACGTAGGCACCGTAAAACAAGTTTTATTTTTTTAAATCGTAAATGTATTAATACACATTAAATAGTATTTGCGATAGTGGGCGATAAAAAAATTGATTAGACAAACAGATGTTAAATTATGTCAGATTTGTTAATTTTCAGCAGAAGCGATTTAAAATAACAGTGCCCGTTAAAATTTTTAGAAAATAGATATCAACACAAAAATGTTTGCATATATAATGCAAGCAATGTGCATTAATAATATACATACATAAATCCATATGTATATTTCGTCATTTAAAATTCAAAACGCCGTAAGTACACATTTAACTTTTTTATAGGAAATGTCAACAACAACAAAAAAAATGGAATGATCAGTAGAAAAGCGCCACCTATTGGGAAGTAGCAGATAACAGCTAAACCTTCTTAGCGAATGCAATCAACATGCAACGATGAGGCAAAGGTGAAGGTATAACACTGGCCTTTAAATGATCAATTAACAGCAATTTGTCTCATTTCTAAGACACTTAATAATAATATACATATGTACTGCCCTTTCCAAAAATTCCAATACAATGCACAGCATTTAGTAGGGTTTACTCCTGAGTATTGGTCTCAAAAAAAGCCAAATTTCAAAATTAACTCTAATTAATTTTTGTAAATTTGGTTGAATGCAAAAAAGTATTAAAATATTATCTGTTTTTTTTTAGTAATGGCGTTTTAAAAACGTTTTTAAAATCAATTCCTATCAAATTCCAGTTGAAAAATTTTATTAAAACAAGTCATAAGGTGAACGTTATTTTGCCATATAAATTTGCTCTAGGAAACATTTTTTAGTGCGAATTTATTTGATACTCTTCACCGAACTGCAAAAGTCAATATTGATATGAGCAATCAATGTCTGCATTACTAATAATATTAATAAATGATTATCCGCCATTTTCTGTACTTCAGATTGATAGTTAGAGATACGGAAAATATCTCTAATATCGCCCCTTCTGAGTACTTCTTAAAAAAACAAACTTAAACCGTATGTGTTCTACGGTACGCAGATATACAGTAAGGGACAAAATTGTTCACAAAAATACTAAAATTTATAATATATCCAAAAAAGTATGTTTTATTCAAATATATTTTAATTTTTTTTACCTATATAGAATAATGTACATCTAAAAAACTTAAAAAGAACAAAATTTTAAAAGAATGTGTGTTAAGAGTAAAAAAAATAAATATTAATTTAAAAATTCACATGTGAACAATTATGACCGTTGTTGAATATTGCATTGATTTTAGGTCCTAATATTTGGTATGTCTACCGTTTGCTTTTTTAACTGCCTTAATTCTATTTGGCATACTTTTCACTAAATTCGTCAAGACATTAGGGTCAATACTTTCCCAAGCTTCAACAGCACGCTCCCAGAGTTCGTCTACGGTCTTTGGAGGGTCTTTTTGAGCAAAAATTTTTCTCTTTAATATGGACCACAGGTGT
This sequence comes from Metopia argyrocephala, assembly GCA_963576795.1. Lineage (NCBI taxonomy): Eukaryota > Metazoa > Arthropoda > Insecta > Diptera > Sarcophagidae > Metopia > Metopia argyrocephala. The sequence continues at coordinate 183,808,435 of OY756208.1, read as the reverse complement.
TCTATCGGGTTTAGATCCGGCGACTGAAGAGGCCAATCCAAAAGCTTGATCCCATTTTCTTCAAACCAACGTTTTGTTATCTTCGCGGTATGCTTAGGATCGTTGTCCTGCATATAGATGCTATTCTGTCCCGGATCTAAACCAAATATGTCGAGACTTGGAATGTATGAGTCTTCTAAAATGTCTATATAATCTTTAGCACATATTTTGCCTCTAATTCGGCGAAGTACTCCAAGTTGATTCCCGCGAAAACAGCCCCAAGCCATTAATGAGCCACCTCCAAATTTAAGTGTTTGGCAAATATTTCTTTCTTTGACACCAACACTTTTATCCACCCATGCCCATTGTCGTCCGTCTGACCCGATTCTATTAATTTTTGTTTCATCGGACCATCTTACACTCATCCAGTCTTCAAAAGTGAATATTTCATATTTTTTCGCGAACTCTAGGCGTCTTAAATTAAATTTGGAGTTGGCTCATTAATGGCTTGGGGCTGTTTTCGCGGGAATCAACTTGGAGTACTTCGCCGAATTAGAGGCAAAATATGTGCTAAAGATTATATAGACATTTTAGAAGACTCATACATTCCAAGTCTCGACATATTTGGTTTAGATCCGGGACAGAATAGCATCTATATGCAGGACAACGATCCTAAGCATACCGCGAAGATAACAAAACGTTGGTTTGAAGAAAATGGGATCAAGCTTTTGGATTGGCCTCTTCAGTCGCCGGATCTAAACCCGATAGAACACCTGTGGTCCATATTAAAGAGAAAAATTTTTGCTCAAAAAGACCCTCCAAAGACCGTAGACGAACTCTGGGAGCGTGCTGTTGAAGCTTGGGAAAGTATTGACCCTAATGTCTTGACGAATTTAGTGAAAAGTATGCCAAATAGAATTAAGGCAGTTAAAAAAGCAAACGGTAGACATACCAAATATTAGGACCTAAAATCAATGCAATATTCAACAACGGTCATAATTGTTCACATGTGAATTTTTAAATTAATATTTATTTTTTTTACTCTTAACACACATTCTTTTAAAATTTTGTTCTTTTTAAGGTTTTTAGATGTACATTATTCTATATAGGTAAAAAAAATTAAAATATATTTGAATAAAACATACTTTTTTGAATATATTATAAATTTTAGTAATTTTGTGAACAATTTTGTCCCTTACTGTATATACATAAATTTCCCCTTGGGGCGGGTACCTTAACATTTAGAGGTATGGAAAATAGATGTTGACCGATTCTCAGACCTACCCGATATGCACACAAAATTTCATGAAAATCGGTGGAGCCATTTCGGAGGAGTTTGGCAACAAACACCGCGACATGAGAGTTTTATATATTAGAGATATTAAAATGAATATTTTTTCAGAAGATTTCTTTATTCAATTTGTCACAGAATGCCAGAAAAGGTTGATAAGTTCGTAATTTTTCGAGGCAAAGCTCTTATAAATATTACATGTTCTTATTAAGTCACTTTTTGGCCAAAAGTTCGAATAAATTAAAAAACCCTAAATGAGGTTTTGTTCGTCTTTACTTTGTTCAACAACACATACATTTTTGCTAAACTCAAGAACTATTTCTAGAAGACATTAGAAAATCATTTTTACGAGTTCCTTTATAAAACGAGTTTTGTCACCTAAATTGTCTTTAGAGAAGTCTGTGTTTGTCTTAAATTTCATATTTTTGTGAGAATTTATTTAATTATTTTTCGGTAACATACATACTTAAGTGAGTTGAGTTAGGGTCTAATTTCATTTTCAAGTTTGGGCTATTATTATTTCGTTAGGAAGTAAGACCTCACTTTTGGGGCTTTCTTTCATTTTTGATGCAGGGCCAAACGGACCTTATTTAATGCCACCGTTATTCGGGATTTACAATGTAAAAATTGAAAGGCACACATTTTTTAATTCTCTTTAGCTCTTGCCTAAAACGTTTACAATGTACTACTACGACGACGAACAGAATAAGCAAAACTTACGAAAAGAAGAAGAGAAAAACAAAAAATGTCCGATACAAACTTTCGTATACTACACTCTTTATATTTTCTTAACAACACTCCTACTATACATTACAATTCGTGAAAACCGGATTTTAAAAAATAAAACATCAGCAGATGCTACATAAAATTATCTTAAACGAATTTGAAAATTATTTTTTGCTGCCTCTCATTTGTTCGTGTAATTTTTTTGTTTTTTTGTAAACCAGTGTAGTCGTTGTTTTTACTTTTTAAATAAACATTTAGAACTTTGTTTCTTATGGGGATACAGTTTACCAGATCCATGTAAATTTCGTTTTCCATTGGATTAAGAAAAAAGTAAATATTATTTGTTGATTTAAAGTTTATAAATTCCAAATTATATCCTCCGTTTTGAATTACGATTCCAGGTAAGTTTTTAGGGGGTTTCCTTCAAACGACTTTCGTACAATCTTTTCTAAAGTGTGGACATTTATTTTTCCCTTTACTATATATATATATAACAAAAATTTCCTTAAAAAATATCACACCGTAATGTGAAATCGGACGCTTGTCATCTTTAGGAAATTATTTGAATGCCACTTTTGTAGTAACAAGTGGACAAAAGTAAGCAGAATGTGAATATTTACAAGAATTTTAAATTTATTCTCTTCTTGAAAATTTAAAATAAATTTTAGTATATTACAATTTTTATACATTTTATATAATGTTTATAGTATATAAACATCTGTGTATGCACTAGTCATAAAGCCGACCACAGTCGGAAAAACAAATGCACATGTGGAGCAAATGAGCTTTAAGTATGCAAAATTTCAGCTTTCTACGACGTCAGACGGCTTCAAAAAACTGCGGAAAGAGAATTGGACATACTTCCACACAAACAACGAAATTATATACATAGATAAGATGTATATCGTTGGTCTCAGGTAGAAAGGCCCTAACTCGAATTTTTTCAAAACTTACTTCTTTTAGTGAATCCAATGCATTTTAGAAATATGCCGCTCCTCACAAAGAATGTTTACAATATTTTTAAAAATAATGGTATTACAAGCAATTGTACAGCATTTAATAAAAAGTTGTGTATTAATAATTACAGTATATGTTGTATTTTTACCTCCTCCTGTAAATTTTAAGTTATTTGAGTTAGGGCCTTTCTACCTGAGACCAACGATATATACATGCGTACATATGTATATAATAATAGTAGTTTTCCCGAGTTTACACGTACTTTTCTGTAGCTGTTTTACAATAGTGTAGTAAATATTTGTTTAGTACATTTTGTTGTAGTGGGTTTGTAAGTAGTAGTGCTTACTTGTACTATATGTGCAGTATTTACAATGTGTACAAGGGTATTTTACTACCAAGAATGAAAACCCTTATGTTTTTGTTAATTTTTTATAGATTTCTTTTGTAAATTTATTATGGAAGTAGACGTTTTAAATACATTCATATCAGTTTCTATTTTAGCGAAGGCACCATAGCAAACGATTTTTAATAAGACAACCACTTACATAATACGTTTGAAGTTTTAACCCACTTTATAGACAGTTCTGCTTGGCTGTAGTTCTTTTTCCGACTTCAATGAGTTCAGTTGTAATGGTATCAAAACGGCACCTTGTGCTAATTGTAGTTGATCAATTTGATTTGATGAACTAGCCATCTGACCTACCTACTTACCTACATATTAGTCTCAATTTCCACAACACGAGTACATATTAAATTTCTTTGGAATCTTTTGTTCATGCCATAAATCAAAATTTTTATGAACTTATGTACACAAATTTTTAAAATTCTTAATACCGCATTATTTATATGTATGGTATGTGCACATGGATCTTGTTTTCAGATTTTTCTTTAAATATTACTTACTTTACGAGCTGCCACGTTTTTTTTACATTATTTCTTACTAACAGCTCTGTGTTAGTTACGAACGTATTACAGACTACTAATTAGATTTCGATTCAAAAATGCCAACGAATGGATTTGCTTTTCGAATTCACTTATTTGGTAGACCTCCAGCTAAGTATTAACTAGCAATTCAGTTGTTTTTTGATCGCAGAACAGCAACATTTTTGTCGATTTTGAATTTATGATTAGTTGCGCTTTTTTGCATTTTACCCAACGATATCTTATAGTTAAATAGTAGGCAAGTAAGTATAAAATAACACTGTACAACAATTTCAAACTTTTTGCAAAATTAATAAAACAGGGACCGGAAATAAGAGTTATTTTTCAATTTTTGAAGAAATAAATCATACATAAATGAACATTGTAGAAAACTTTTAATTACACCATCATGATTTTAAGGCGAAATGCATCCAACATATTGCATGATTTTTAAATTTTTTATTTTTATTTTAACAATCAAAAATAAAAGTTATTTTTGATTTTGATTTTTTTAAATGAAAAATAAAAGTTATTTTTGATTTTTATATTTTAAATAAAAATCAACTCAAAACTCTTATTTATTTGTTGATGCTGTATGTATTATAGTATGCTGCTTCATTCAAATTTCTATATGAATATAATATATTATGTGACTTATCCATTATCAGCTATAAAAACATGAATGCATAGAAATAGCTTATAAGTTTTGGCTGCCATTCAAGTCAGTGTTAAGAGGTCGTTTTCATGTGTTCAATTTTACCATAATAATTGATTTTAAATGTTCCTCAAATAAATTATATCTCAAATCTCCCAATATTAATCTGAGTGCTGAAAATGACCTTTCTACACTGACTTGAGCGGCAGATACAGAATGAACAATTAAAGCTAGTTTTCGAAGCCATAGAAACACAAATTTTTTGCTCTCCCAATATTCCAATAAATTAGCAGAAGTATCTAAACGCTTTTCTTTGACATATTATATTCATATAGAAATTTGAATTATTTTTAAAATATAAAAATATATATATATATTTATGCCCGTATTCATAAAAAGTATTTTAGGTTTATTGAGGCTTTATTTGACATATTTCTATGCAATACTTGTCAAATAAACCCTCAATAATCCTAAAATAATTTTTATGAATACGAGCATTAAAATATAAAAATCAAAAATAACTTTTATTTTTGATTGTTAAAATAAAAATCAAAAATTTAAAAATCATGCAATATATTGGATGCATTTCGCCTAAAAACCATGATGGTGTAATTAAAAGTTTTCTACAGTGTTCATTTATGTATGATTTATTTCTTCAAAAATTGAAAAATAACTTATTTCCGGTCCCTGTTTAAAAGTATTACACACGGTTTTACAAATTTGTAACAGAAAAAATAAAACGCGGTGGTTATGTTTCAAGAATGTTCTGCATTATGTGATTCGCTTTTTACAAGTCTTGAGCGTTTTGTATATTTATGCACCCACATATGTACTGAAACCGACCTTATATTGACAACGCGTTGTAGAGGTACCGCGTTATACGAAGGATACCTGTATTTTATATAGGCTGTTTTTTTGTAGCTAAAATCGCAAATCAGTTTTAAACATTTTAGGCACATTTTCTTAATTTTGAGTTCTAAAAAAATGTTGCTTGTGAACATTTTTAAACCAAGTTTTGATTTCCTTTAATTAAATTTACCCTATAGGTATATTTTTACTGTAGTAGCGTATTATTAAATTAATATTAAAAATAAGTTATGCGCATAATATTTTTTTATGTTTTTTGTTTAACATAAAGTTACGTTTTTATTTTTTTTTTTATTTCTGACAATTTTTTACGATTTCAATAAACTACTTTGAGGATGTTTTCCTGATACAAACTGACTTGGGTTCAAAGAACGTTCTATAAGTCACATTTTCTTTATTTGAACATTTATAAGCCTCGCCATTGTCTATAGGACTTATGAAGATCACTAGGCATACTCAATTTTGGTATATAAATAACCATAACCTCCACCAAATTTGTTGAATAAAATCCTCACTAGAGAGTCTCCAATAAAACTATATCCTGAATACAGTTCTCTAAAAAATTTACGTTTAATTACATTAAGAGTCTAAAATTATTTTTTATTTTGTGATCGACAGACTTCAGCAGTATCTACTTTCTTATTATTTTTTCCATTTCTTTATTCACTTTACTTCAAAAATGCTTCAATTAGAGTATAAAATATAAATATAAGCACTGAAATCAATCAGCTGTTCTTTGAACGTGTTAGTTAGTTGACAACAAGTTACCCCTTTACCTATCATTAATTGTAAACTTTTTGTGCTGTATATGACGATATGTTAGTAACTTAAATAGATACTTTGAAAAGTAAACACTGTATAATGAAAAATTAGCAACTCGTTAGTATATGGGACAAAAAACTGGCAAGTTTATCACCCGCTATAGACTAATATTATTAAAACTTTCCATACCCACTATTTGATAACTAGTCAGATAATCCAAAAAATTAAATACCTTATATCTTTTAATAAGAATTTCCACGTATAGGAATGTCAAACTTAGCCACTGTGTACAACGACTTGCTAATTTTTTATTATACATAAGGCTATTAGTGATCATTTCTTAATATGCGCCATTATTACTCTGGGGTTATCATTATTAGAAACGAAGTTAAAACGACAAAAGCTAAAATGAAAACAACTGTAGTAGCTTTAGTTTCTGAAATGAAAAAAAAAATTACTCATATGCTAACGGTTTCGGGCCGGTATAAAACCGTTAAATTTTTATGAAGGGCATTGCTAGTTCTAAAAAAAACTTCAAATAATACTTTTACATTTAGGAATAATGTACGCAAGAGAATTGAATATAAATTATTTAAAAAAAATACAAGAAGTATTGAGTAACCGTTTATTTTCAACTTGAATTCAATTAGAACATCAAATCTAAGCTTGCCTTGAGAAAGGCTTGAGATTTGTGCTTAACATATACTTATACATACAAATGCATGTACTTACAAAAGCATTATATTTTCCTTCAAAAGCTTGCTTGTTTGCTGGGTAGTCGAAGTCAATGGTCATGTGTTATGTACAATGCGGTCGATGCGTGTCGGCCACATACTAAAGCATTTACGACAATACCTATCTATATATGCACGTATGTAATGTATGACTTAGTTTAAATGTGTTGAATCTTTTTCAAGCCGCAAACAATGCAATCAGAAATGTAAACTGAATAAATTCCTAAGGAGTCAGACGTTGCAGTTTTTAGTTTGAAAAAATGTGCGCATGTACTTTATGCAAGTTTTAGTTTATGAGCTTCCTTGTGTACTTTTTACATTGTGGTTTGGTGTGTGTGTGTGTGTTGTTGTTGTTGTTCTTTGTCTACTGTAAACTCTGCAAAATTGTTACAGCACAAAAAAAATTGCAGTCTTTCTTGATAAAAATCGACACAATTACTGAAATACGCTAAAGCTTCTGGAATTCGGTACATATAAAAGGCTGCCGATAATCGAAGTAGTAAATTTAAAATGTTTAGGAGGTATCACTGATGCAGGTAACCCGCCTTCACAATTTGAAACAGCATAATATGTGTGATATTTGTTTTAAGATTAATTTAAATAAGGTTTTGATTTATAGATGCATAAATATTATTCGAATACTATATTTGAAAATTTGAATTGTTGTTTCCTTTAATTCATTTAAATAATTGCAATACAATTAAAAAACACTTTCAGTTTTGTGTGTTCTGCGATATGTTTTGTAAATCAAAATCGAATAAAATTGAAATCGACAAATAAAACCTAACTGCTGCAATTATTTTGAAGTTCTTAAAATCGAAGACATTTCGCTAATGATCATTAAGCAAGTAAATAAAAAAATGTTGCATTATTACTGTATTTGAATTTTCATTTGATATCAATTTCACTTGTTTTCGGTTTACAGAACATATCCGAATTGACTAAACAAAATGAAATACACATGTGTACGCGGAACCACTTTCATATATACAAAATACATGTAGTTGGGAGTATAATTGTAGTGGGTATTTGTTTTCAGTTAAATACAGTATATACTCGTAAATTAAAACACACATTTGAAATACAGTCGGGCCTTGACTATTCGTAATCCGATTAACCGTTAACCCCGATTAACTGTGATGTCCAAAGATCAGTTTATTGTTTTTTGTTTACAATGCTTTCAAATTGTTTGCTTCGATTAATCGTGATTACCTCTATTATCCGTGATGAAAACGGCTAATTCCCTTGTTTGCATACGATGAGTCACAAGCATTTACAAGTGATTAGTATAATTTTGAAATTTGAGAAGTGCGGGTGATTAGATCTGAGTATATTGTATTTAGTGTGGTATTGTTAGCCGTGATAAAAAGACAGAGAAACGTTTTCAATACTGAAGATAAAGTTAAAATAAATTACTCGCATTCAAAAAATAATGTGACTGTTAAAATGCTAGCTCAAAAATACCAAGTTGGGATACAAACAGTTTATGACATTGCCATTTTGAATTTTTTTTTTTTTATGTAAATATGTATGTACACCAATGTTCACTTGTTAAATAATAAAAATATTGAAAAAAAAGCTATCTAAATTTTAAGTGCTGAGGGTCGGGTTCGAGTCACAGGAATCTAAATTGTTATTCGATTAACCGTAAAAAATCGATTCTGGTCCCGATCCATTATAATCTTTAAAGTCTAAGAAATTTTAGCATTTGAAAATTTTGTATACTTAATAATCAGTCATTTCTGTGAAGACCGCCAGAGACATCTATGTACATGTACTATTCCGTATTTGTCTTGTCTATCAAGAGCTATTTAAAGCGCCCTGATGGGCTATAAGTATATCCATGCCAATCACATGACCATGACATCGACACAAATTGAGATTTCTTTGTTTTTTTTCAATAAAAACGATTTTACAGAATTTTTCTTAAATAAATAAAAAACAACTTTATCGGTTGCTGGTGGTCTTAAAATAATTTCTACTTCTTGCTTTATATGTATGTATCTATAGTCCCACTAGGCAAATATTTGACCCTGTTGCATGGCAAACTGATAAAGCTATTTAACCCTATTTAATATTTGTACAAACTTTTTAAAAGAACATCCAAAAACATGGCACAATTCAAAAGATTACGTGAAAGGCAAAAGTAAAAATCGTTAACGAAGGTGCGAAAAGGGGAATAAAACCTGTAAAAGATTATCATCAAAAAACAACTGAGGACAAGGCTCAGAGACAGTATTTGTTCAAGGTATTGACTAACAGCCTGTTCATAGAACACGAATGGTTTTTGACATTCGTCTTTTTATATGAGAAACACTATCAAATTTGAGTGTTTTTGTTGTTGTAAGTATTAAATTTCATTTCGAAAATAAAATTTTTTATACATACATACATACATATATCGTTTCTTCAGAAACGCTTTACTTAGATCAAGGCTAAAATTAAGAATGTAGATTGTTGTTTGGAATGGTTTTTTATAATCAAATAAATGAAGTTCGTGAAGGAATTGTATACAAGCCGAGCTGAATATGTTTTCGATTTAATCAGAGTTCTTTGTGCTGTGTACATAGTAATGAGTTAGTGGAAGTATTGTCAAACACAATACATTCTATCATACTTTTCTTTTCTCACCATCACTGTATTTGTTTTTGTCCCCTTATTTAATTTTATCCACATTATATTTATACTAGCCATAAAGCCGACCACAGTCGGAAAATCAAAAATCTGGCTCCGTCTTGCACATGTGGAGCAAAAAAGCTGCGGAAAGAGAATTGGACATACATCCAGACAAACAACGAAATTATATACATGTATAAATTTCTTCTACTTTAGATTGTACAACATTATAGAAAACAATGTAACTTTTTCACAGACCCCATTAAGAGTATAAGAATTATCTGTTTAATTAATTAACTAAAGCTGAAGAATTAATTGGCCTTATTTCAGTTGGCAACGTCGTTGTCGTCTGACGACATTTTTGTAGCAGAATAAAGAAAAAATGTTTCTCTTGCTTGTAATCTATTACAAAAATGTCGTTACACGACGACGACGTCGCCAATTGGAATACGGCCTAATGTTTTTTAATAATTTATAAGTTTTCAGCAAGTTTAAGAAAAAGAATTAAACAAAATAATATAATGGCAAAATTGACTGATTAGGAGCGATTGGAAAATACCTCATCTATAGTAGAACAAATTTTAAAAAATGGGTCATTATTGACCCTAAGGCAAAACAAGGTTAAAAATTTTAAAATAAATAAAAATTAAACATTAATTTTTTATTACAATATTAAAAAAATATATACATATTTATATATAAATAAAATTTTACATAACATAATAGTGAATGCAGTAGCTTAACTTGTGTTTTATTAAGGGTTTGATTAAGAAAAATCTAGAAACGACTACTATACAGGAATTTTAATGTCTCTGTAGACATACATACTCGTACAATATTAGATTTATTACAACAATATTAAAAATACGAATTTCACACAATTTTTTCCTTTATTCTTTCTTTTTTTTTTCTCTTTTGAGCTAAACTTTGTTTAAAATATATCTGTTTTTGTTTTTTATTTAAAACTAGCTTTGCCTACCGGCGTTGCCCGGGATTCTACACACGTTTCTCTAACAAACAGTGCAATGATATTTGTTACATAACATAATAGTGAATGTAGTACTCGTAGCTTATAGAAAGTAGCATGTACAATTATCCAATTCCCCATATTTTTTATGACGACTTTTACTCACCATAAAGTCATTCATGACCATGAAATCATGACAAAATTTAATAGCAAAATGCAGTACTCAATTTGTATTGTAGGTATGACGCCCACTTATCCAATTCCGCCCACTTTCTTTAAAATTCAAATTCAAGTTTGTAGATATCGATGAAAAACTAATTTTCAGTATCTATAGATATATATAGTATATAGAACAAATTTTATAAAATGGGTCATTATTGACCCCAAGGCAAAACAGGGTTAAAAATTTTAAAATAAATAAAAATGAAATATTAATTTTTTATTACAATATTAAAAATATATATACATTAGGGTGGGGGACCGAAAAACATGACAAAGCGTATAGCAAGGTCGTAATTTACGGAAAATTCTAAGAACTTTTCCAAAAGAAACCATGGTTCTAAAATCAAAATCGAGCTTCCGGTTTTTTAAGAGAAAATTTGGTGCTCAGGTCATCCGAAAATAATGCTATTTTTTTGGAAGTATTCATTGCAATTGGTGAATAGTTGACCTGTAACGCTGGGAGAGGGCTTATTTTAAAGGAAATTATCTCAGCTTTCTATATCTGTCCTCATTTATAGAAAATTGTTTACCCAAATAATGGTTTTAGATGTTTATGTCAAAATAATAATAGTTTTAGGTTTTTAACAGTTTGACTATTATTATTTTGACATAAACCTCCAAAACCCACCCTAATATACATATTTATGTATATATAAATAAAATGTGCCGGAATTTTTCACCGGTGATATTGGAGTCAATAAGTGTGATACACTCATTCAATTCCTTCAGAGTTTTTAGCTTTTCCTTTGAAATACGTAAATTCACTCGTACATTATTTTAAGTTTGAAATCTGCTGACGGAGACCAGCATAGAACATTTATATTTTCATATTCTAAAAAAAATCGTTTTTTAATTTTGATGTGTACACTGATGCATTGTTTGGTTGCAGTAAGATATGTAGGCCTATTAGTTAGGCTCCATCTGGTAATGCAGTCTCCGGAATGGTAGTTTCTTCCCCTTCCCCTCACAATAGTACCAGTACTATTCACCGATCGCCATATTCAAATTATTAATTAAAGCCCAGTCTGATGAATTAGCAATAGGTAAAGTGCAGTTACTCTAAAGTAGCTGATCGGTCTTTCGCCTTTCATATATCACACAGCCTTATATGCCAAAAATTTTAACGTTTTTATATGTTTCTTTGATTTACTTATAAAATAAATATTTTGACACAACGGGTTCCGTACATAAATGACTTTCCAAATTGCCATTAATTTTTATTAAAACTTTTCTAAACATCTTATATAAATTAATAATAGCAATGCGCTCTGCATTCCACAGCTATCTAAGCTAACTAATCTATTTTGTAATGGATTTATAGATTACACTAGAGAAAACACATACATTTTGAAAAACTAAAGATAAATTTTTAATCACAACTTACCGATTATTCTTAAAAACACTCAGTCTGATAAAATATTGAACTTGAACGAGAAATTTTCCTCATGTGGTTTAATTTTTTAGCTCACAACTAATTTTGCAACGTTACACTCTACACTAAGTCATAAATATTAATCGTAAATCGTACAAAAAGTGTTCTACTCTAAACGAAAACATAGGAGGATGGTATGAAAACTTACTTTTTTAGTATTATTTTTTTTTTTAACATATGTATGTATGTATGTATGCCTACTGTGTTGAAAGTTTCACAAATTCAAATGATCAAAGGCAAAATATTATTTATTGAAAATACATACAAATTCATACATGTATGTATGTATGTATATAAAAAAAGTAAAATTGATATAAAATTAATTTTTTTTTTTAATTTTTGAAAAATGTATAGTTAGAAGTAATCTGCTAGAATTTACCTAACCTCAAAAACTATTTTTTCTAGAAAGCAATTAGAACGCACAAAGTTCGTTGCAATATTAAGTATGTATGCAAGTATATGTGCATACATATGTATATAGTAAAACAATGGTGCTGTGACAATAAACATTTTGTTACGTAATAGCAATTTTTTTCTTCCACTCATCAAGTTTTAAAGTATAAGATGATTGCAAACAATGAATCAGTCCTAACAACATTTCTTTGTGCAACTAAACATGCTAACGCTTATTCATGCAATAAAACGTTGAGTTCATTGAAAACGAATGTAACAGAAACATTGCAATACTACGTCCTTCTTATACATACACACATTCATATGTACATACATATGTGCAGTTTCGGACCATCTGTGTTATTATTTTAATATAATTCTTGACGGGATTTTTCGAAAAAGCTGAAGTACTACAGTTCCATTATTTTCGAAATAAAGTTTCCAATGGTATAAAATATTTGCTTGTAACTGCATTAGAAACATATTGTTTCGCATTTTATTTTCTCATATGTTGTCCTTTTTTAAAAACTTTGAAATTAAAGAATGTCAATTGAAATATACATACATATGTACATATGTATGTATGTATGTATGTATGTAAGTATATATTATACTTTATATTATATATGTATGGATATAATATATGGTTAAAATTTAAATTATCACAATACCTACGATCATATATTTTCATTATTAGCAATATTAAAAAAAAAGACAAAAATATTAAAATTTTGTTTAGTTAACAAATCAATTCTTTTTTTTTAAATCCTCAGTTTTACCTCATTATTGAAAAAAAAAAAAGATTTAAAAAAAATAGAATAAATTATTAAAAGCAATTATTATTTTTAAAAAAGAAATTTTCATACGAAATTCGTTTATTTATTTTTTTTTATTTTTATGGTTAATCTATATTTTAATTTAGGAGAATGGATAACTATTTCTTTTTAAGTTGTAACTGAAATTAGAATACTCTGGTAGAAATTTCACCTTTTTATAATAGAGTAGTATCTATTACAGAGAACGATTAAGCATTCTCTTTAAAGTTTGTGTTTTTGCCAGACCTGTGAGAAATTATATAATAATCAGCTCAGTTATTAAAGTATCAAACTATGGTAATTTAAACTGCGCTGTCAACCGTCTATCACGCACGAGTTGCTTTATATTACTGAAGTAGGTACCACTTTTGTATATAGTAAAATCTCATATACCTACATATTTCTACATATTTAAGAGAAACTTAAAATTTAATTTCTCTTAACTTGCTTACTCCTCGTATGGGCGGTGCTTAGTTTAGGCTACTGTAAAACAATGATAGTAAATACTGTAAGTTATTTTTGATTTTTTAAACCGTGTTTATTGTTAAAATTTGAAAAACAAAAAAGTAATTTTGGCGTAATGAATTATGATAAGAGGTTTTTACTTATTATGTATATAACTACTTATGCTTAGATATGTTCCTACATACGTATGTATATAGAAAAGAAAGTGAAACTAAGTTTAGGAATATTTTAGATGGAGAAGTTTTAGATGTACAGCAAAATATTACTCGTACATGTAAAAACTTCATTTGCATCATAGGTTCAAGTGATGATACACTGATTCAATTTCTATAAAACATGCATCATTGTAGCATTAGCATATCCTTTAAGTTTTTTTAACTTTATTTTTGTTTAAACTAACAATTTGGTCAAGTATAGACAAATAAAAACCATCTTTTAAAGTTAAAATAAGCTTAAATCGTTTTAAATTGACGTTTTTAACGTTATTAATGTTGAATTCTAATACATATATGTATGGAACTACTAAACTTTAAAAATAAGTAGCAGTTATACTATTTTAAACACAATTTTTTAATCAAAAATAAGCATCATTTTTTACAGATAGTAAATTATTAATCGTTCTAAATGGACGTTTTTAACCTTAATAATGTTGAATTCTAATATACATATGTAATTACTAAACCTAAAAAAATAAAAAATAAATAGCAGTTATGCTATATTAAATACTATATTTTAATTAAAAATAAGCACCATTTTTTTACAGGTAGTAAATTTTTAATGTATTAAAACAAAATTAACGCAATTACTCATAAATCCTTTATTAGATGTACATACATTTTTTATTGTAAAACATTTTCCGCATATTTAATGCCTTTAACTCTAGAATGGTAAACAACGCTTCTGAGGCGAAGCAGCTTATATTACTGAAGATATTTTTTCCTCATTCACTCGAATTTTCATGTGCACGCATTTTGTTCTAGTACATTGTACTGTATAATGGTTGGAAGAAATCTCGCTAGATGGTAATGGGCTTGCCGACGATTTAGAAGAAGATTACGAATCAGATGATAGTGAGACTGACCCCACTTACATCGATGATTTATAAAATGGCAAGGCAAAATGTTATTTCTGTTCACCTAAATTAAATCGTATGAGGATACATTTCTGCCCCAAATTTAAGAAAACATATTGCCTGGAGCACAGATCACCAAACTGTAATATAAACTATAAACTTTATAGTAATCTGCACATTTTCTTGCTTGTCGTAAACTAGTTGTTCTTTATTTTGTTTTTGATAGTTTCACGGAGCTTTTAAATCCGATACATAAGAAGACTCTTAGGCCAAGTATTATCCTGTTTAGCGACATACTCGTATGTAAGTTCAATTAATTAATTAATTAATTCGTTGTTTCTCATTTACAATAATTGTCAAATTTAAATAAATTTACAAGCTGTTTGAAGAAACAAAACATGTAATCAATAAGCCAGAATTTATAATATAGAAATTGAAAGGCAGACAGATGAACTTTGTTGCAAAGGGGACGAAGAAGGCAAAGATGCGGTTTACGAATTCTTTACCTTTTATCTATTACTTCACATTATTTTTCTCATTTTATTGTCATTTTAATACTGGTGTATATGAAAAAGAGAGATACGAACGAGTATTAAACATTATTGTCTGTCTTCTTATTTTCTTATTGTAAAAGCTTTCGGCAAGACCAAAAGAAAATTAAAAATTCAATTTCTACTTATACATTGTAAATCCACACTAACTACATCCATACATACATACTAGATATAATGTCATAATCATCTTAAGGTATTCCCAGTTTGAAATGTAATGCAACCCTATGGATTTGCAAGCATTTCTCTGCCGATTGTCAAATAAAAGCAACACTGTGGATGACTGTTGTGCACAAATACATATATGTATATACTATTGTAAACAAGTTCTTTCCCTTCCTCTTCCTTTTTTTTTTTTTGTAAAAAAATTGTTTAATGTTGAAAAAAATTCATTGCAAAAGAATTTAAATTCTTTATAGAATTTAACTTTGATCTAATTAAAGCGTTTCTGACGAAACAAAATTAATTTTAAAAATTAATCAGTCGTCATGGGGCTCGACTTTGGACCTCTAGCATATCAAAAATAAATAATGATAAATAGCGCTAAATGCTACAATATCTAAATATTATTTATTATTATTGAGTTTTAAACAATTTTTAAGGAAATGTTTACATACATACTCGTACATAATTCGAAATTATTGCATAATATATTTCCATGAGATAGTTCTTAAACTTTTTTTTCAAATCCACATTTGCCTAATGAGAGCATGCAGAGGTATATAAAAAATATAAATTAATGTGCACAGATAGTTCCATACATATTTACATATTATAAAAAAATTGTGTTGTCTTTTAAGTCATTATATATGTATGCTTCCTATGTTTTTATTGTAGGATATGCGTTCTCCTTCATCATCTGCTAATGACTCTGATGAAACATCTGACGTTGAAGAAATTGGAAAGATTGAAAATTGTGAGAAGCCAGTGCTAGAAGAGAATGCAGACATTAAGTTAAATAATTTTATTGGTAAAGAAAAAACACCCTCCAACGAACCAGATGAAACTAAGCCGCAGGATAAGCGCTGCGATAAAAGTGTTTCTTTGCTCAGAACGAGAGACATAAGTCCTTCGAAAAATTTATATTCTAAATCTGGTCTAGCAAATGTACCACAAGAAGTATTATTGCAGTTAATCGAATCGGGCCACCTGCAAGTGCATACAGAAGAAGGTATTTAATTTTTTCTTTTAATAATAAATTACTTTAACAAATACATACATATATAATTATATTATTAAGTTTGGTTTATGTTTCCCTCTTTCCCATTAATTCATTGTGTTTTTTTTTTTTTTTTTGAAAAATCATAAATTTTGAAAAATATTGACTAGGCTTCAGAGCTAGGGCAGGAGTAGTGTTCTTAAAAAATCGCAGTCAAAATCGTATAATTTTTCCTGTATAAATTTTACGTGTTTATTTTGTGTAGTATTTTTGGTAAAAAAAAGAAAGCGGCATAAGTGTTAGTTATTTTTAGTTTTCTTTTCCATTTTTATAAATTTATACTCAATTACTCTTAGAGCTTTTGCCAGAGCTGAGATTTGAAAATAGTCATAAATTATCTTGATTAACATCAAATAAACTTAACATTTAAGAAATATAATTATGCTGTGTAATTATACGTGGAGAGGACTTTTTACGACTACTATATGTTTCGTAGTGTTTCTTTTTGGATTCTTAAAACATTCCCAATTAAGCAAGGTTCTTTTCAAAGTACATTTTAGATGAACGTTATGGAGTTTTACAAATATTAACTTATATAATAATAATTAATATTAATAATTAGTTAATATTAACTATGTATTAATCTTTTATGTACAGCGTAACACATTTAGAAGAATAGCAAGCATTTTTGTAATTTCAACATTTGCTCTAGATGTATCACCATTCTTAGTATTTCCAAATCCATATTTAGCCCGAGCTTCTTAAAAAATTAATTTTTCCGCTTATTTATGTACACTAAGGTCTATTTTTATGCGGATTTGAAGTTACTAGTATGCGGTTTTAAAATCTACTTTTTTTGTGTTACAAGTTGTTTTCATTGAGTTTTCATAATTATTTTATCGAGAAAACAGATCAAAATATTTCAAATAAATATTGTATGCATTGTCCGGCCGTATCAACTGCTAATGTTTGTCTTATCGGATCAAACCCTTACAAAGTAGTGTAATGTCTTACTTTTATGTATCAAATCTTAATATTTTAAAAATTAATTTTTGGTTTTTAGTTCGTACTTACATATATATTTTTTAACTTTTATAAAATGGGTTTAATCAGATATATGACTGTTTTCCTTCTATTTTATGTGATTTTTATAATAATTAAAGAAATTTTTTGGTTATTTTTAATCTTGTGACTTTTTTATGTGATTTTGGTCAAATTTTTACATCTAAATTTGAAGTTATGCGGTTTTTTAACTTTTCGGAACGAATCATCCATTTTGTGTGAAAATGTGTCTTTTTTATGCGGATTTTTTTATGCGATTTTTTGGATTGCATCTACCGCATAAAAAGAGACCTAAATGTGTATTATAATTATTATTACGAGGGAAGTAGCCTAGACCATATGCTCAGTATAGCGCCGAAGACTAGGGTCACTGGTGGGAATCGAACCCATAAGCCTCGCTCTATTAGCCTAGCACACTACCCCATACACTATTGTTTTATAAAATAAAATTATTTTAAAAATGATACTGTTTCAATTACTTTTGTTTGTCGTTTCTTTTTTTTAATTCCGCTTTGTGTTTTGCTGGTATCGAGATTATATTAAATCCATATAAAGAGGAAATATGGCAATGCTACATAAATCAATTCCAATAATTTTGTTTTCTCACTAAAGTTTTTTAACTATTATATTTTCTATTAAAAAATAATTTAAAAATTATTATATAATATAAAGATATATTTTTATATGTTTTACAGATGGAAGTGGTCATCACTATGTGGCTATTCCGCTACACCCTTCAACAGTACACCAGCTACAGTCTGGTGTAGGAATTGGAAATAATGTAACAATAAACTCTAACGGGAATTTAAAAAAACAAGAATAAAAAAACATAAAATAAATTTCATTAAATTTAATTATTAATGAAGGAGCAGTAACATATTTAAAATACATAATAAGTAAAAATTGTAATTGCAAAAGAATCTTAAACATAGGAAAATTCCTATGTTCCCATACTTAAGACTCAAATAAAAAGCCTTTGGTTTAATTTTAAAACTTAAATTTTGTATTATTCTTTTTGTTTACCAGATAAAAAATAAAATAAAACTATATAAATAATTCAATAAATTTAATCTTGCTTACTTAGCTGGCCATAGCAACCCGTTAACGGGTTTCGGCCTGCTTCAGCACTAGTCTCCAGGCGCTTCTGCTTAGCGCGCACCTTCTCCAGTTGGTCACACCAATCAATGACAGGGCTTCATCAACCTGGTTCTTCCAACGTAAACAGGGTCGTCCTCTACGCCGACGTCCAGTGACCTTCGCATCGAAAACTTTCTTCGCTGGAGCAGAATCTTCTTCGACTCGAACAATATGGCCGAGCCAGCGTAGCCGCTCGATGTTAATACGCTGAACAACGCCTACATCGCCGAGGTGCTCATGGTTGGTTCTAATGCGGAACTCATCGCCATGCCTTAGAGGACCAAAGATCTTACGAAGAACTTTTCTCTCGAACACCCCTAGGACCGCTGCGTCGGCACAAGACAGCGTCCATGCTTTCGCACCATAGGTAAGCACCGAAAGAATAAGTGACTTTTAGTGTGTTAATTTCGTCGCACGACAGAGGTCTCTATTATGCTATGTTCACACGACAATATGAACCACTTGGTTCGCTCTCTGAACCACGATTGCAAAACTCACTGTTCAGACGACAGTTTAGGGTTTCATTTTGGCATTTTTGTTCTATGTATGTATATCACAATGTATAATTTACATACCACATACATACTTACATATTTAAGACGAAATTTTGGTTTTGTATGATTTTGTTGATTGCTTTTCTGATTTTTATATTACATACTTACGTAAGTAAATTCCTATTTCTTTATTTATAAAAAAAATTTACATTTTTAACAAATCCATGTTTTGCTTTGTTTTGTCAGTTAGTTCAGATAAAGCAGCGGTAAATTGTTATCAAAATTAGAGATGATAGCAAATTCTTCGAGGTTCGCAACAAGATTCAAAATGAAACAGGATGGTTCGCTCTCCCAATTTTGTATGGAGAATCTACTTGTTTCAAACTGGATTCAGCCGCGAACCGCGAATGAGAGAGCGAACCTCGATATTTGCTATTTGTGTGAACATGGTATTACTAAACTGCCTACCGATACCGCAGTAGTACCTATTGGCCAGTGTAATTCTTCGCCTTCGGCAATGGCGGTGCCAAGGTAAATGAATTCCTTGACCACATCGAATGTGTAGTTGCCGGCTTAAACCTGGGAGCCGATGCGATCAACGTTCCTACTCGTCGACAACATGTGCTTCGTCTTGCTCTCATTTACCACCAGACCCATTTTTACAGACTCTCGTTCAATAGCATTAAAGGCTGCGGTGACATCTCGCTTGGTATGCCCAATGATGTCTATGTCGTCCGCATACACAAGGATTCGGACACTTTTGTTAAATATAGTGCCATTTCGATGTACACCCGCCTTTCGCAAAACACTCTCCATGACGAAATTGAAGAGGTCGCAGAATAATGGATCGCCCTGTCTGAAACCTCGCACGGTATTAAATGGTTGGGAGAGGTCTTTTCCCACCGTGACGGAACTGCAGGAGTTGCTCAAAGTCATTCTGTCGTATCAGCTTTGCAGGAATACTGAGCTCGGACATTGCGGCATATACGCTATCTCTTATCAAACTATCGGACGCTGCTTTTAGTCGACAAAGAGGTGGTGTGTGTCGACTTTCATGAGTCTTCTCCAGGATTTGTCTTACCAGGTCTAAAGCCGCACTAATGAGGTCCAATCAGTGAGATGGCGAATGGCTTCAGTCGTTCACACAATACGCTCGTAAGAACCTTATATGCCATAGGGAGAAGACTTATACCCCTGTAGTTAGTACATATTGTGGGGTCTTCCTTTTTCAGGATCGGACAGAGGGCACTGAGATTCCAATAATCGGGCATACTTTCTTCCAGCCATATTCTGCAAAGGAGCTGGTGCATGTACCTAACCAGCTCATCGCCTCCATATTTGAAGAGCTCAGCAGGCAGACCGTCAGGTCCGGCTGCTTTGTTGTTTTTCAGTCGCCATATGGCAACCTTGACCTCTTCATTGCTGGGGGACGGGATCACAACGTCATCATTTATTGATTTATCAGATTAGAGAAATGCTGTCTCCATAATCTCAGTGTCCCTTGTGCATCTCTAACCAGATTGCTATGTTCGTCTCTGCAGGAGGTTGCTCCAGTTTAAAATAGTAGTAAGACGCCTTTTTTTGTGTAAAAATTTCGAGCATCACTTCTACTCTTGCACATCTCGATTTCCTGACGATCACGCCTTTCTTGGTCTCTTTTCTTTTTTCTAAATAGGCGCTTCTCTTCCCTTCTCTTCTCTTTGTCCACCTCCGCCGTTGCTCTTGTAGTGATGGATTGCAATGTTCTTTGCTGCAGTGGCCTCACGACACTCTTCATCGTACCATTGGTTTCTGCGGGGAAGACACTCAAAACAAAGAACTGTTTCGGCAGCGCTGCGCAGAGAGTGAGCGATGTGAGACCACTGTCCACCAATACTTTCGACAGAGGATGGGATGCAATGGAGCTCGTTAGAAAGACGGTCGGAAAACGACCAGGCTGTCTCTTGTGATCGCAGCTTTTTGATGTCCAGCTTCCCTTGAACATTAGGTGGCACATTCGACGCGCATATACGCAGTCGCATTTTGGCTGCGACAAGATAATGGTCGGAGTCGATATTTGGACCTCTAAATGTGCGCACGTCTAGTATACTGGATACATGCCTTCCATCAATCACAATGTGGTCTATCTGGTTGTTCGTAGATCGATCAGGAGAGAGCCAGGTGTCCTTATGGATATCGAGATGCTGGAACCTGGTGCTACAAACTACCATGTTTCGCGCCGCGGCGAAATTGATCAGACTCATTCCGTTCGGCGAGGTTGAATAATGGAGTCTGAACTGTGCGACAGTGGGTCCAAAGTTACCTTCACATTCAACTTTCGCATTGAAAGAACAATTTTGGCGTCATGTGCCGGACACCTATCGTATACATCCTCAAGCTTTGCGTAGAAAGCATCTTTGACCGCATCATCCTTCTCTTCCGTCGGAGCGTGCACGAAAATAAGGCCGATATTATAAAATTTTTCCTTCCTCCGGAGCGTAACTATTCTTTCGTTCACAGGGATGCAGTCCGAAACAAAATGGCGAAGTCTCTTGCTAACTACGAATCCGCAGCCAAATTCGCGCCTATTCTCATGGCAGCTGTAGTAGATGTCACATGTTGCTTGCCTTGTACAACCTTGTCCAATCCATCGCATTTCCTGAATAGCGGTGATGTCAGCCCTACATTTCTTGAGAGCATCCGCCAACTGGATTGAGGCACCTTCCCTATAAAGGGTTCTTACATTCCAGGTTCATATCCTTAAATCATAGTCCGTAAAACGTTTGCAATGGCCGTCAACATAAAAGGGGGTCTGACAAAACAAAATAAAAGGGGGTCCGTTTAGAGGCTTTTGCTGAAGTTTTCATTGAAGAATGTTTCACGTGTTGGGTTTCAAGCCCTACGAACAACCAAAAGTGAAGGTCCAGGGAATTAAACAACGCCGCATACATTAGTTAACAAGCTAGCGGGTGCTAGATTGCCATCCAGGAAGGCCACGAGGAGTCTGTATGTCGACTTGAATACAACGGGAACAAGAATCGTTCTGGAGGCCGCCAGGTTGACCCCAATCAGAGACCATCCCCGTCCATCCCAATAAATTTAATCAAGGAATTAAAAAAAGGAAGTTTATATTTCAACATCTGTGTTTTGTTGTGCCTATCTTATTATACACTGTAATGTTGTGTATGCAATTTTGTTGTGGCTATCTTGTTATACACTGTGATATTGTGTGTATGCTAAAAATTTTTCTGTGTGTTGTTCTTGTTATAGTTGCTGGAATTTCGTCGCCGTATACACTGTGCTATTGTCATCTGTCATATTTTTACATTCACACACGTAGTCGCCACTGACACAGAACAAAATTAAAACATTAAATTCAAAACGTCTTGTATAAACGTAGAGTAGTGTTATCGCAAGTGTAAAACTCGAATTGAAAAAATTTTATTTAAAAGTATGGTTTTTCTGTAAAGGGTAACACGCAGTCTACACGAGGCATATATTTGTTAAAGTATTCTTTTTTAATTCAGAAACCAAAATTAAAAAGAAATAGCTGGAATCTGTCAAAAAAAAAACTTCATATGTACGATTTGTCGTAGTTGTACATTGGAAACTCTTTATTAAAAGTTAAAAAAAACAACTATGATGGAATAATTGTTTCTTTTAGTTTTTTTGCTCTTACCTACGTCACAGTGTATACAGTGATGAAGGAAATAACAATTTAAAATTAGCTGTGTTTTGTGTGTGCAACAAAACAACAGAACAACATAGCCAAGATAGCCATAAATTATGATAATGAGAAATAGATGTATTAATATATACGGCTATCTTATTTTTCTCCAGTTTTTAATTCAGCCAAAACAATATTTTTAGCATACACAGTGTATAACAAGATAACCACAACAAAATTGCACACACAACATCACAGTGTATAATAAAAAAGCCACAACAAAATTTTTTGCACACACAACATCACAGTGTATAACAAGATAACCACAACAAATTGTAATAGCTGATTTTGAACTTTTTGAGCTGTCATTCCCTCCATCACTGTAAACACTGTGTTTGTGTGTGCAAAAATTTTGTTGCGGCTATCTTGCTGAGTGTTGTTCTTCTTATAGTTGTTGGAATTTGGTCACTGTATACAAAGTGGCTATGTTTATGGCGAATTTACACTTGCTTTCCCCCAGTCTACATGTGTCATAAACTTGGAAATAATTATGTTTTCAATTGTCAAATTCTATTTCCAACATCATATGTATAAGTGTAGACCACAAAAACATGTATTTGCACATGTATGTTAACATAGTTGTTCGCACATTTTGCAAAGAAATAATGTTAAACATAAGCTGTCAAATTATACATTTAAACTCGATTTTTGTTTAAAAAATGATTTTTCTCGTTTGTAATTACGCTAAATTATTTAAAAAGAGAGTTTTAATTGTCCTATGAAAAAAATAATAAGTGGTGTGTTTTTTAAACATTTTATTTATTTATTTTTACTGCAATACATGTTCTTCACCTAAAAACATAAACTTGAACATAAACATTATTTTACTGTTACTCTGCCGACGCTGGTTCTTATGTTTGGAAATAATTATTGTACGTGTAGATGTGGGGTTATGTAGACAGTTAACAAACTTTCAAAACTTTCGTATAATTTTTACCATTTTCGCTGATAATACATACTTGTAAGTATTTGCGTGTGGAATGGTAGGATTAAAACAAAAATATAATGAAATAAACTTTCACAAGCAATTATTTCAATGTTTGTTTAAAAATACACACATTCTGTTTGTATAATAAAGCGTGTGAGGGCAGCTCTGTTTTTATATGATTTTTGTAAGTCTTGGCAACTCTCTAAATATGACGGCGTCAGTATTTTCTAAATAATATATTGGTAAAGTGATACACATTGGTTTGCTGTAAAATGGTAATTATTCGTATTTTTTTTTTTTTTTTTGGTATGTAATTCGCTTTTCAACGTGCTTAAATTTAGGGTTCAAACGAAAGGACACGCTCTCCGAGATCTGACGACAACTGCAGTGAATCTGTGTCTCCCAAAAAATTTCGAGCTGACAGTGGTAAATATATTAGAAAATTTTTTTTCTCGACTAGTGTATTAGATTTTGCGAAATATTTTAATTAACTTTCGCTCTGAAAGTTTATTTATACCAATGTAATCCAAACCTTCATTTTCTGTTCACAATTGTGCTGCAAAACAAAAAAAAATTTAGAGTTTTGGTTAACTATGATATATGCCCTCAACCTGTAAAAAATCGTTTATAAACGTTTAAAATTTGTCTGCTTAAGATACACACATACATATAAAAATTCGTACGTTAGGAAGTTCTTTTTACAGAAACCTATAGTACAAAAATTGTTGACTCTGCACTAACTAAACAATTTTTTGTTAAATCAATGAGGTATAATTTAATTATTTTATTTAATCTCGTAATAATTTAACTAAATTATGAAGATGCTACTCACAAAGGGGTATATTTACTTATGTATTATATATGAATCATTAAAGCTCAGTAGATTTGTAATGATTTAAATAGGTATAGAGAGTTTACTTTTCACCTGATTTTTACTTTTCAAGTTGCTACAAACTAAAACAACAAAAAAGAAAAATGCAATTGCACAAGCAGACAACAATACTTGCATTGCGGCCAACTTTGTTTACATTTTTCTCATTCAAATACATGTGTATATGTGTGTACATATTAAAAGTGATCTAGAATAATCAAAGTACAAATCGGGGTGGACACAAGCATTAAGACCAGAGGCCTTATTCTGTAAGTCTCCTAAGCTAAAACTCGATCGCTAAAAATTTATAAACTTGATTTAGAACTTTTTGGCTACGAATACAATTCTTAAACGCGTATTGTAAGTAAAAAGCTTAATGAAAATCATCTTTAAAATTTTTAACTTTATATACTCTAACGTTCAGCCTGTTTCCAAAACTCAAAATTTAAGCATTTTAGTTTAAGAGAATTACAGAATAAGGCCCCAGACCTATTAATTAATGATTAGTAATTAGCTTATTTTGTTTGGAAAGAAAAATAATGATTAAATTACGATTATTTAGGTTTTTCATGATAACTAATTGATTATGATTACAAGTAATCGGTTTTCGAAACACAAAAGGAAAATATCAGATATAATAAAAACAGTAATGCGATTATTTTTGATTATTATCAGAATTTTAGCACTATTTTGTCCATATATGATAATTCCACAAGGAACTTTCCGAAAATTGTAAAGTTGGTTCGTATGGCCAAAGGAATTCATAACAGATGATTGCTTATTTGTTTATTATTTATTAAGCCCAACACTTTGGGGATGAACCATACTAACGCAGTCCATTGTGTTGGTTTAGGAAAACATAAGGGGAAGGGGGAAAGAGAGTATGGAGCTTAGATTTTAACTTACTAATACCATATCTGATATCAGTCAGAAAAAAACAAAGCTCCTACTTCAAAATGAGAACAGTAAACAAATCGGCTGCTGATTGATAATTAAATGGCCAATAAATAAATCAACAGCAATCAACACCAAGAAGACAGCACAGTAAAGTTAAAGTTAGGGGAGAAGTAAAATGTCAATGATATTGAAGATGATGTTGTTGTTCGCTCTGATCCAGCCCATGGGATTATTCTTATATTAGTAACTGCTCCTCAACTGCCTTTCTGGCATAGGAGACCCTGCCAGAGAGCTATTGCTCTCCGCCAGTTGAGTCCTTGCAGTGTAAGCCTCTATACCACGACAAGGTGATTATCCCACGTAGAGGGTTTTGGTTTAGGTAGAATGAATATAAAGTTAGTTTACTTAGCTCTTTTTAGTGTTTGCTATTTTTAGCTCAAATTTATTTGAAAATAATACTTCCAATAAAATAAAGAATATTTCTAAATTTGCGATGACACTAGGCAAATATTTGATTTAGAAAAATGTAACCACTATTTTTTTGTGAATGTTATGCAAAAATTTCGTTTTATGTAAACATTTATTAGAAAAAAAATTTTAAAACACATTTTTAATAATTAAAAATACATATTCATATTTTGAAAGTTTATTTAAAATAATCACCAATGAAAAATTAAATTTTTTTTTTCATAAAATGGCTTTCAATTTAAGCAAAATTTAAATTTGCGCGAATATCAGCACACTTGCACCCTTGATGAGAAAAAGTTGTAATGTCGTTTGTATTAATATTTTTGGTAACTGTTTACTTGAAACTCCACCAAAATTCGGTTGCAGTACATAATCGACCCACTAAATTCTTTTTTGAGATGAATATAAGAAGTATTCACATCACAAATTAAGTCTAGAAAAAATTTCAAAGTGCGAAATATTTTTTACTTCACTTTGCTTTTCATTACCATTTGCAATTTAACTTCAACAAGTTTGTCATAAAAGGTGGATCCGATTTTTGACACTCCTCTTTAAATGCTTTTTTCAAATAAGGTGTGCGTCACTATAAAGTGTAACACCCATTTTTCTTAATAACTTTTTTCACCTTTAATCAAAATTATTTTTCTTAATCACAATATCTTTGAAAAATGTGTCAGATTTTAAAATGTATCAGTTTGTCAAATTTGACTTGTTAGTTAGTTCACAATGGATAATCAAAGACAAGTGCATACAAAAATTATTCAAATAATTCAAAAAAACCATATTGGAGTTATACAAAAGTTGCTAGGGAAGTCCACGTGACCAGGCAATGTGTTTCCAGAGTGGTCAAAAAGTTCAACAAAGACCTAAAAATTTAAAGAAAGCCTGGAACAGGTAAAGCAAAACTGGTAACGAACGACGCGAAAGCCAAAAAGGTTAAGAAGCTTTTGCTGGCTCTTCCAAACATTTCTAGTCGCGAAGTGGCCCGGCGCGTGCAATGTTCGGAAAGTTTTGTGCGCCGAGTTAAAGCTAAAGCTGGCCTTAAAACATTTAAAGTCCAAAAAGTTCCGGATAGAAATGCTAAGAAGAATATTGAAGCAAAAAAAAGAGCAAAACTCCTCAAAAAAGAATTTTTTCAAAAGTTCGAATGTTGTGTAATGGATGATGAAACCTACGTTTTTGCAGACTTTGCGCAGCTTCCTGGCCAAGAGTTTTATGTAGCGGATAGTAGAGGCAACGTTTCTGAAGAGTTCCGAACTAAAAAACTATCAAAATTTCCCAAAAAGTTCCTAGTTTGGCAGGCTATTTGTAGCTTCGGCAACAGAAGTGCATCGTTTGTTACATTGGGATCAATAAACTCAGATATTTATATCAAAGAGTGTCTTCAAAAGAGGTTGCTCCCATTTCTAAGACAGCACAACATATCAACATTCTTCTGGCCAGATTTGGCAACATGTCACTACAGTAAAAGCGCAATAGACTGGTATAATAAAAATAATGTTATTTTTGTTCCAAAAGAGGCTAACCCACCAAACTGCCCAGAGCTGCGGCCTATTGAAAGATATTGGGCTCTGGTCAAAAGAGAACTAAAGAAGAGTACATCTGTTCCCAAAACCATTACTAGTTTTCGATATAAATGGACAGCTGGTACCAAAAAACTCACCGAAAACACTATAACATTGCTTATGGATAGCATAATGAATAAAATAAAAAATTTTATAAAATTAAATTAATTTTTAAATAAAATAATACAGAATATAAATCTGTAATAAAAATGCAAAATAAAACTGTTTTATTTTTAACTCTAGCTTACTCCAGTCAGTTTTTATTTGACTTTTGATGTGTTACAGTTTATAGTGACGCACACCTTAATACTTGGGGGAGGAGGGTATGGCTGTAATATTTTACCATCTAGATGACTTCAACAATTTTCTCTACGCGATTTATATCTGGACTCTGGGCCGGCTTATACATTTATGCCAACAATTATATAATAACTATCAACGGTACAAAACTCAAAAGAGTTAAAAATAACAAAAGGATTAATTTTTAAGTGCGCCGAAACTCACAGCAATTACTGAAACTTCTTTAGAAAATGAACGTTACGGTATAAAATGCTGATATCAACGACAAAAGGCCAAAACATATACATACATACATATTTCTTATTAACAAACGAAAAACAAAAAACATCTGAAAATTTTATAATTTTTTTTAAACACGATCTTCTGGTTCATATATTTATTGATAATGAGTTACATATTTCAGATTATTGTAAAAGTGACAGCTACATTAATGTTGTAGTGCAGCATTACATACTAAAGTTCTCAGTATTTCTCAATCTATAGGCTAGAATATCTCCTACATATCGTACTTATCTTTACTTTTTTACTTTGCGAATAAAGAATTTAATATTTTGAACGAGAACTGAATAGGCGTGTATTTTTATATTGCTTTGAGTTGTGGTGACTTGACTGCATGTGCAAATAATTATAGAGATATATCGTCATATTAAATGCAAACTGACGTAACTATAGAAAATTTCGAAATTGAGTGTTTTATTAATTATGGTTCCTTTTATCAGAATACATGTTTGTGCAAAATTTTAGATTCCTACGATTAAATATGACGATATTCAAAATCTGGTTTTAAAGTATTGTAATTGGTATGAAAATGAAAAGTTCAGTTTTTCGAGCAACTACTTTTCATTCCGATTAATAGGAGCTAAAAATCTATTACTGTTTTTTTTTTTCTAAATAAATAAAATAAATACATCATCGGTTTAATTTTTTTTAACATTTATTTAAAATTTTATTTGTTGGAACGCACTTTCATAAAATAAAGAACAACACAAATATAATCAAACTATAAATTAAGTTTTTTGAGTTGTCCGTTTATGTTTCACTAATTTAGTTATATGGATTTGTACATTTTTTTTATCAGTCTTGATTTTGTTGCCAATTTTGTTTGGAAGAAGCACCACTTAAGTACAGTCAGCGTCAAAAGTTAGTAAACATCAGCGATAATTTTGCAATTTCTTTTATTACAATGCAGACCCAGCGAAGAAATATATAAAAATATGGCGAAAGTAGAATAACATTGTAATAGTAAAAAATGGAAATAAGATTATCGCTGATGTTCATTTTTGTATGTATCATTTCTGTCGCTGACGGTATGTGTGTGTTAAAGTATAAAATTGTACTCTTTTGTAATACATACAATACCCACAAGTAGGAAGGAATTTTAAAATTAATTTTTAAAGCAAACTTTTCCAATAATTTACAAAAATAAATGTTGATCCATAAAAGTCCATGATCGACATTGGGAAAGTCTTTTTTTAAAGTCTTGTGTTTGTTTGTGAGAGGCGGAAGACG
Organism: Metopia argyrocephala; assembly: GCA_963576795.1. Classification (NCBI taxonomy): domain Eukaryota; kingdom Metazoa; phylum Arthropoda; class Insecta; order Diptera; family Sarcophagidae; genus Metopia; species Metopia argyrocephala. The sequence continues at coordinate 183,778,914 of OY756208.1, read as the reverse complement.
AACGGGGCTTCTTTCGTAGCAGCAAAAAGCACAAACAACAACATATAAAATAAAGAACAAATTTACAAAAGTTAATTTTTTAGTGAACAACGTTTAAAAGACAAATCGCAAGAATTTTTCAAAGCGCGACCAGTCTTTGCTTTGGTCTTTTATTTCTATTAATCGGTTCTAAAAATCAATTTAAGTATAAAGTTTTAGCAATAAAAACGGAACACAAAATAATCCTTTTTTTAAAACTAAAAATCGATTGTCGATTTCAACCGACTTCGGCTTATAAACCACAGATTGTACATATTATTTGCTGCTATTTTCGACAATGTGTTGCCTATTTTTTTATAAATCTCATTTTTTTTTTACTAATCTTTGTGCAAATATGTTGTTTAAATTCAGTTCATTATCAATAATGAAGCCTAGAGATATTTGATTTTCTATTATTTTGTCATTCTGAATTTGATTTCGTTTAATCGTAATTTATTTATTTACAACTAAACGTAAATACTATTAAGAACGTTTATTATATTGTTTTTCTGTTTCTTCTATTACGTGTCCTAGCAGTAATATGTATTTTGTTTTAATCTATAATCAGACCGATTGTTTTGCAACTTTTGTTTTTTCATTTTTTTTTTTTTTTTTTTGTTAATTTATGTTAAGCATTGATGTATTAGAATGAATAAAGCTTCAAGCAATGGTAACGGGACTAGAAACATTTCCGAAATTTATTAGTAATTCCATTAAACCTGGTCAGCAGCCTGACAATTAAGTCGTAAATAATTGGGCGATGGGACAATGCGAGTTTTTTTTAACGATATTTCTGACCACGTTATCGTTTGTAGATTGTAGAGGAAGTAAATATTAATGTTGATACACTAGTATGTTCTATGGTCCTTAAATTAAGCAAGTTTTACTACTGCTTTTTGTGTAGATTTTGTTTCACAGCTTATTATATACATATGTATGTATGTGTTGTGTATAATATGTTCTTGAGTAAAAGTACTTACATATTTATATATACATACAGTGTTGGACAATACATATTGGACTGAACAAATATTACCAAATTTTTCAGATATTCATTTAGATTATTAATATAAACTCAGCAATCATATTTTCCAATAATAAATATTAAACATCGGGAATAAAGCAAACAAAAAAATATTGGTTTGGCCTTTTGTTGTTGTTTTATTTTCCAGTTATTAAGGTCAAACATATAGTGTTATAAAAATTCATGTGACAAAACATATTGGACTCATTATAAAAATTTTCAAAATCGAATTGTAAATGTTCAGTTAAAATTCCAAATTAAAGATGTCGTTTTAAATGTTCCATTACAATTCCAAGGAGGATTTTTTTTAATAAAACAATGAAGTTAACACTTGTCCAGTAATTTACTAACGATCGGAATACAAAGTAGTGAAAATTTTCTATTTTTAACTTTATTTTCAAAATGGCTCGAACAAAATACAACGCGGAGTTTAAAAATTTAGTTATTAACAATTTTTATGATGGTTTAACCCAAAAAGAAATTTGTGAAAAGTTTTTATTACCCAAATAAACCGTCAGCTTCATCATAAAAACTTTTAAAACCTCAGACAGAGTTGAAACTATACACAATGGTGGCCGGCCAAGGTGCACAACAGCCAAAGAAGACTCTAAAATTGTCAGAGAAATTCAGAAACATCCACAAAAATCGGCTGTTGATTTTGTAAACGCACCTAATTTTAAAATAAGTAGCAGAACAGTTTAGAGAAGAGCTTGTAGTGCTGGGCATAAAAAGTTGTGCTGCAAAGAAGCCATTCATTTCCAAAAAAATCGAGCAGCTCGCATAAAATTTGCTAAAGAGCATATTAACTGACCCGTAAGTAAATGGAAAACATTTATATTTTCGGACGAGTCGTAATTTAATTTGAGGCAATCAGATGGAAAAATTAGAATAAGTATTACAGTTAATAAAAGATTAGATTCTTTGTATTGTAAAGGGACTGTTAAGCACGGAGGCGGATGTGTAATGGTCTGGGAATGTTTTTCTGGTAGAGGTGTCGGGCCACTCTATAATATAAATGGGATCATGGACAGATTTATGTACAAGAACATTTAAAATAATATTATGTTGCCCTACGCTGAGTGGAATATGCCTCTATTATGGCAATTCCAACAGAATAATGATCCGAAGCACACAGCGAAGTGGTTTAGAACTTAAAAAATCAGCATTATTGAGTAGCCGGCACAATCTCCAGATCTTAACCCGATTGAAAATTTTTGGGAAATAGTTAACAACAGGTTAAATCGCGAGCAAGTGGATGGAAATATAAATCAGCCATTCGAGGCCATAGGAGAAGCTTGGAGAAGCATAGACCCAAAGATACAAGATAATCTCATTTCTTCTATTCCAAAAAGATGCAAAGCCGCGCTTGAAAATAAAGGATTCTCTACAAAATATTAGAATTATTATTTAGTCCAATATGTTTTGTCATATGAATTTTTGACTGTTTGGTTTTTTGTTTAATAAATTTTTAGTTCTGAATAAATAAATTATCGAATCTTGTTCTTTTCTTTAACCTTAGCAATTTTCTTACAATTTTAACACAATTCCTGGTACATATAATAAATAACTTTATAGTTTTAGTTGATTGATTAGATGTATGTATGTAGTCCAATATGAATTGTCCAACACTGTATATACTTATATGTACAATATTTACAATGTTTGCAAAGGTACTCTACCAAGAATGAATACTATATACTTACATATATATTATATTTGTATTTAAATATTCATATTTCTCCCTAATTGTAATTTTAGCTCATTTATTTTTCTCTTTCTTTTTTTTTTATTTCTTTTTAGTAAACAAACACAGCTGGCTCACTAATTATCAAGTTTTACTTCTTGCATTTTTTCTTTCTTTCTCTTTTTCTTTTTGTAATACAGTGTTGCCATGTTGTTTAGTTATTTACATACTATAGAATTTTATTTTACTTTTTTGGCGAAAATTTTTAAACCAATATGAATTTAATTCTTTTTTATTTTTTTTTTTTTTCTCAACTTTTTTTGTGAATATTAATCTTTTTAGCTATATTCCTTTTTCTTTTGGAGAGATATATACTTTAAATTACGACGTATATAATGAATGTGTTTTAAGGATATGGTTAATTTGATTTTAGATATTGTATTATGGTATCAATTATAATCTTTATGGATGGCTTTAATTTACTCCCATTTAAGGTCAAATAATCATCTAATTCCTGTAAAAACATGAATATGGTATTTTGCGACGTTTGAACTTGCAATCAGTATACAATTTCGCACCAACATATAACGTTCAACAGAATTCCTCCTCGCTCCTGTATTTTTTTTTTTTAAGTTATATTTTTTTACAAGATAAATCAATTTCAATCAAATTTCTATTACATCATTAACTGATTTTTGCGATTTTCCAGCAACCTAATTTTGTTATACTCGTAGAAACTAAAACCAAGACATTTTTGAAATACTATTTGAACGATTATTACTTTTAATACGAGTACCATTGCTGTTAATAATTAGTATTGTTTGTTGGACTTGCTCTTTTATATTTTGTTTTCGCTTGTTTCAATTTCAAGGCTTAATAACGGGATGAGAATTAATAAAGGTCTTCTGTGTTTAGAGAGATAAATTTTGAAAGATTCATATAAAAACGGCTTATAAAAATTATTAACGCAACCGTAATGTCTCGTAACTGAAGGTTGTTTTGTAAACATAGAAATAATACAAAGAATAATATTGGAACACATAAGAAGTGTCAGTAACGTATGGTAGAATTTTCGATGCTGCGTGTACCAGAGTAATGTGGAAATAACAGCCCTGCTAGATCCATTGCTGCCCAACCTGTAATTTTGCTTACCAGGACTTTAATCAACTCTAAAGCTAATAATATATTAAGAAGTGAATGTCATTTTTCAATTACGCCTTAATCTTATGTCTTACAAAACTAATTTGAAGATTTTGTTTTTTTATTTATTTGCCTTTGGCCAACTTTAAAAAATTATCGCATTTTGATGAGATAAGTATACAAACTACAGTGGTGGCCTTATAATTAGAAACGATGCTTAATAAAAATGAAATCAAAGTGTAATTTTTATTAAAACCATTACTAAAAATGACAAGCACTGCTATTCGAAAAGCACACCCTCCACATTATTGCCGCTGCAAAAAAACTTTGAATTTAAAGCTTGCACTTTAAAAAAATTTTGATTAATTTCTATGTACTTGGTTTTTAGCTGGCCACGTAATTAGAACCGGTCAAGTTTTATTTAATTAATAAACTTTTTTTTATTATGAGTCCTAAATTTAAAATTCAGTAGATCGTATTTAAACAACCTTAATAGGTTTTAGTTTTCAAAACTGGAAAAAACAAGTGATGTACTCCATAAATAAGGGAGGGCATCTACAAGGTGTATCCAATGGAAAAACTGTCAATGTGGGCTATCGCACGAAGGAATTCATAATCCAAAAAAGTGAAATTTGGTGCAGTTCACTACTAAAATTAAACATAAGAAGTTTTCAACCCCAGCCAGGAAGCATAGTGCTAGAAAAACTCCTCAAGTAGAAGATAAGATTATTTGCAGCATCAGTAAAGGTAACCAATTTCTGAATTCACACAAAATTGGGATGAAACTGGGCAACAAATGAGAGAAGAAATATTTACACGCACAATAACAATGCGTTTATAAGCATTTTGGCTTTCGTAGAAGCATTGTATAAAAGAAACCGCATGGCGCAAAAAAATATTAAGAAACACTGAGGCTTTGCAAGCAAGAGGCTCAACAAAGATGCATGTTATCTGAAATAGAATTCTCACAAGTAACGAATTTAAGAATATATTGTTTTAACCTGTCGAAAAATCTTACGTAAGATGTTCCTCAGTAAAATCCTTAAGACTTTAGGTATTTTGTTAAAACAGTGGTGGTGTATTATAACTTGGGATGATATTTTGTGGTGTGGTGTGAACCCATTCTTAGAATAAAGGGAAAAGTTGATTAACATCAATATAAAAACAATTTAAAAAATGTAATAGAACAATATTTCTTTTGAGAATATACTCGTTCTCAACATGATAACGCCTCAAATCAAAATTCTAAGTTAATGACGTACTGGATTTCGTATAAAAATATTGACTTTTTGGACTTATTATCGTAATATTTGTATCTAAACCCAATTGAAAACTTATAGGCAATTGTAAAAAGGAATCACACGAACAACAGTCCAAAAAACAAAAAGTCTATTAGTTCCAAATGATGCAGCAAACCTAGGGAAACATGTCAGCATTTAATTCAAAATTTACAGAGAAGACAAATATTAGGCAATATTGTCAAAAATAAAATATGTCAGAGAATATTCTATTAGAGAATATATTAATTTTTATTTACTTTTGTGGCAAAAATTTTAAGTTTTGTGAAAACATTTGTGTCGTTTCTAATTATAAGACCAACATAAAAGTGGTATATTTTGTTTAAAGTTAATTTTTTTTACAAATGTTATCTCAGTTGTAAATATTTTTATTATAAATTCAATAATGATTTAATACTTTACAATTTATAGTATTTAGTTTTGGTATTGTGAACTTAATTTTTAAAATATATAAAGAAAAGAGTGTGCTGCTAAGTCGTTTCTAATTATATGGCCACCACTGTATATAAAGAATTTAAATTGGCTAACAGCAGCCAAGTAGTAATTTTTATAAATTAAATAAAAAGAATTTAAATTAGTTTGATTAACGCATGAAATACTATTGTCTATTATTGTGGTAACTATATTTACAATTCGAAAGTTCAGTTACGCTCTTGATTTCTTGAGTAGATAAAGGGATAATGTATAAAACGTGAGATAATATTTTCCCCCCCCCCCTAAAATGACACAAAAAATATTTAAAATTAGAAGGAAGGAAACAGTCAGTTTGGTAAATGATGATGAAGTTGAATTCTGATGAAGAGCAAGCAAATTGATGGAAATATTCCACTTGATGTTAAAATTGTTGGCATTGTTGAACTCAGTATGGACCGGGAGTCGAACTTGAATATACAGTTGGAGAATTTCAGATACAACTTCAGTAAAAACACTTAAATGAACAAAAAATATAAATTTTTAACGACGAGGTACTTGATATGATTGGATTTAATTCTTCACTGGCAATACAATATTACCAGAACTGAATTTATACTGGTCAAATGACCATTGTTTTGCCGTTGAAATTAAGTATTTGTAATACTTTTCTAAGAAATCGTGCCGTATTGATAACAATATACATTTATGTGCCAACCAACCAGATTGGTCGTTAGTCGAGTTATGCAACTAACGTTTCTTACAGCTTGGAGCATTTGTACACAATTCATCCATTGATGAGGAAATAATTCCATATTGCGCTATACATTCTTATTACGTGCCCCTTAAAGTTGAACCAATGGGCTTTAGATTTAAGGCAAGATGTCAGTGGTCCGGCATCAAATTATGACAAATTGGATAAGGAGCTGATACCGATTTTCAGTGTGTTGCATGTTTGCCTTAAACATTATTTTCGACAAAATTTAAAAAGTTATGAATAACGGAAAATGGTCGATAAAAGTATATTTTAATTTATATGGTGAATGTACATTTCTTTTAAAAAGTGTTTAACAGTTCTTCAGTTTTTAATAAATATCTTTTATATAAAAAATATGAATTTTATTTTTGTGTATTATTCTGAAAATACTTAACATATCTGCCCACTGGTAAATAAACTTGCCATCTGAGATTTCAAAAACCATTCGTCACATTTTCTTTCAATGTTAAATATACCCTAGTTGAACTTGAAAACAACTATGTACTCTCAAAGTTTTACTACATTTGTTGTTATAAAACCGATTAAGAATGGGTTAGAAATGTATATAAATGGAAATTTATGTAGTACGAGTATATACATACATATGTAGATCATAGAGTAGAAAATGTGGAATTGTTAGATAATGTAGGTTTATTTACCAAAACATTATTCTTCGTTAAAATATTGTACTTTATAACTACTATTGATATGTATAAAAACAATTTAGACAATGAAGTTTTATAATTGTTTATTGTATTGAATACACTTTCTATTTACTTGTTTGCTTGTGAACACCGAAAAATTGATTAAAAAAATTTAGTTCTCATAAAGAAAATAAAACAGGAAAATTTTAATTAGTTTTTATGCAAAACACAATGGTTATTTTAGAGTACGACAGTAATCGCCCATTTTCTGAAGCGTTTTGGTCAATTGTAATAAATGTAAACTTTAAAAAGATTATACAAAATATAAATTTAATATGATTTCTTTTAATTTGAAGGAATGTTGTTTTCTTTTACGATTGTTATTAAAAATTTGCCACTTGTATGTTTCAATTGCTTACTTATTTATGATCCACTGAATACACAATTTAGTATGAAGTCGCAAAAAAATCTTAAAATGACTTCAAAACCAATTTTAAGGATGAGTATTCATATTCAAACATCGCCATTTGCGTTTTTTTAGCTAATATTTCCATTTGTCGTGATTCATACTTGTCAGTTTCTGTTGGATTTTCTTTTGAAGTTGCATTCACGTTCATACACAAATTGATTAACTCGTCAATTTTCAGTTTTATTTGCCTACAATTTTCTATCTTTTTGATATTTTGACAAAAAAAAAGCAAAATTGACGAGTACGGTTAAGTCCAGAGTGGGCAAACAAACAAAACATTTCGCAAACGTTTCCACAGTCATAAACTTTTAAAATTTTTTTAAATTGAATTGTACATGAGCAAAACCAAAACAAATAATTTATAAATGAGAAAGAGCGCAAACGAAACAATTCGCTCTTGTGCTTGCTCTGTTATTCCATTACATTCGTATAATTTGTTCTTTTTCTCTTCTTCTTTTCTTTTTTAATGTTTTTTATTTACTTTTTAATACCACTAAAAACCTATAACCTTCTATATTATGGACTAAAAGTGTTAATATTGACAGAGTTTTCACAATTCTTTTATAGTATGATTAATACTTCAGTTATTAAAAGTGTATATTTTAATTTATTTGTTAGCTTAAAATTGTTAATGTCTAAACTCAAGTTCTTTTATATACCATTTTTTAAGATTATTTTCTATAATATTAACTTTATAAATTTTCACTGAAAATAAATCGTTCTTTATATTTACCATTTTGCAATAAATATTTATATACATATATGGGCTATGAATTGATAATCTTATTCTTTATTTTTATCTTTTTTCTCTTTCGAATTTTGCTTAAGTTTGATACAATGTCAGATCAACTAAAAGAAGAAGTGACTTCCTAATTGAATGTTGAAAACAGTCCCTTTATTCATCTTAACATTGTCTTATTGACTGCATGCAGAAAAATGGAGTGCGGTGTGGTACAATATGGGTTAAGGCGCATATTCAATAAAATTAAGGCTTATTTTTAATGTTTCTTGTTCTTTTTTTTTTTTTTTTTTTCTTGATTTTTTGATTTTTAGGAATTTTTGTTTTTCTTTTCTTTTTTGTATAGACTACATGTAATTTACCATATATTTTGAGAGCGTTCGTTCGGAACGAAATTGATAATAGCCGATTGCAGAATAAACTAAGGGTAATGCTTTACATTACAATCAAAATTATTATTGCTACCACTGTTTCTCTATTATCTTTTCAGAACATTAATTATGTCTTAATTTAAAGGCCGTAGATGTTTAAAGGATACATATCTTTGATTTTACAATTAAATTGTATTATAAGATATTTACTTAAAAAATAATTTTTGTGATTAAATTAGTTCTGCATAAATTTTTATTATAATATTTTAAAATGTAGTACTGACTCGGAAAACTAGATCCATTTTGAAATATATCTATACAAATTTTAACGATATGCCATGTTTTTTTGTCACCTACATTGGTCAAAGATATTTAGGTGTTTTAAGTTTGATATATACATATATCATATTTATCTGAATTGTAACAATTTATACCACACCTCTTGCATCATTTGACTTAGTTGTTTGTTCAGAACTTTCAGCAAGTGATTTCCGGTAAGCTCAAAATTAGTTGTCCTAGTCACATTTAAAAATTTTACTTGCTGACGATGCTTGAATTGAGTTTCATCCTTTAAAAAGGTACTGTAGATATTTTATACAGCTTTAAATTGTTTGATGGTTATTGTAATATATCAGCCAGTTTTATCAACAAAGCTGGACTTAGAAAAGATAAAAAGTTTTGACAGTATTGTGTTATAAATGCTTTGCAGGAGAGCCGGAAATATTCCATGTCTCCCTGGAGATGTGTGGGTCTTAAAGAAGTCAATTGTCGAAAAAACCTTGTCCGGAATGATATTCCGTCGGCGAAACTTTTGGCTCTTCTGGTGAGACGTTCCAGGGTGGAAATATCTCACTATTCGCGTACAGGTGTATCCATCCGAGAATCAGGATAATGTGTCCTCAACAAGATCCAAAGTTTCATTTCTCATTTTAGTGTACGCTCCGGTACGAGTATGTAGGGATTTCTTCAATTAGTACAAAATTTCCTTCATGTGTCCGTAATATCCTTATTGTACTCAGTAAGACTAATTCTAGAAGTCTGCAGTCACCCGTGACCTTATTAATTTTCCCTTTTACCCTTTTTCTCAATCATTCCACCAAGGCAATTCTTTTGGCAGTATGGTCAGTAGGACACTTCAAACGTCCATCACATCCAATAATGAAGTAATATTGTTCTATAATGAAGTTCTGTACTTTCAAGTGTGGGACACTTTCTACATCCCCTAGAAACTGAGCAGGGACACATATTTACCCTTGTTCTATTGTCGGCGTCGATAGAAGACAACTCTGTTTTTATCCCTCTTCTTGCAAATCGGTATTCTAGTTGGCCATGTTGCCGTTTATCGATGACAGATTTATTTATTTTGTGTGATAGATAAAATTAAAATAACAAATCAGTGGCCGTTTTAGAAGTTAAAAATGTAAATCAATATTATTTGGCTAAAAATCTTTTGCGGTTGAAATATATGTATGTGCTGATTTTCTTTATTTGGGGCTAAAATTTTAATTTTGGTTACATTCACCGAGTTACAATTGTCATGTGAAATTTTATCCGCTGTAGACAAATTGTCTCTATAACATCCAGAGTGAGTGCCGGGGAAAATTTTCGGCACCATAGGCTGTGATATTCCGAGATTATAATCATTTTCTCTGAGCCAAGAATCGTAATGTTGCTGCCAATTTTATGGGTTTAGAACACGTTGATCAAGTCCCCTTTTTTAATTTGGTCTCCAACATATATTTAAATGACGGCATATTCAGCCTTAAATAAGTTACAAATTTTAAAAATGGTAAGAAAGTTAATAATCTGTATCAACGGGAGAACAAATCTCGCAGCCCAAACTTGGTATACCCCCAGAAGCTACACTACTGCGTCCAATATTCAGTACGACAGTAATTCCTTTATTCCTCTTTAAGTAAGGGCAAGATAAATTTCATATGTTCTCGGACACTTAAATTATTAAAAATATTTAATATTTGGTGTTCGTGGTGATACAAAATCCAATTAGCACTCTCGCGCCGTTTTATTGCCACATCTGCCATCTCTTAGATCCCTAATGTCATCAAAGAGCGGTTTATCTTACGTTGACACACTCTCTCTCCATACAACAGGACATTCACAGAGGTTCTCTGGTTGCTTACAGCTGTGGCAGTACGAATTAAATACGATGTTCATCCTGGCGTCCGTAATCGCCGTGGTCTAAGGATTAGTGTGTTGGCTTACTAAGACGACAGCGCCGGGTTCAAATCTCAGCTCTGACATCTTGAAAAAAAAAATATAAAAAAATTATTTCTTGCGGCGACTACCTCTCAGCAGTCTTTTGGCAAAAGCTCTGGGAGAAATTGATTGCCATGAAAAAGCTTCTCAAATGTGTTTTTCGGAGTCGACTTTAAACTGTAGGTCCCGGTACTCATGGATAAAAATTAACACACACAACATGAGTGCTGTGAGAAGCTAGGCCTTAATCGTGACACGGTTGCAATGGCCAATTATGTATGTACGTATGTTCATCCTGGCTGCTTTCTCTATAATAGCCCAAAAACTTTTGATCCTACTGACATTCCTAAGCTTCATGCTCAAAAACGATTTCGTTCTTTCCAGGTCGTACTTGCCAAATTAGCATGTTGATTCTGCAAGTTGCCGGATTAGCCTATCTCTGACCTGCGATCTGATAGTATTCCATGTCAACTTTCCCCTTTATAAATCCCATTGGTGGGAAAACCTGTTCTGCAAGAGTTCCACAGCTAGCCGGCCCATCTGCCATTTCATTACCTTCAAAATATCTGTGCTCCGCCACCCATATATAAGGTGACATTGTGTTCCATTCTCAGGTGTGCTTCTGCTCTGTTCCACCAGTTTTGTGGTAGTCACAACAATTCTACTGCCTGAACAGCAGTCTAGCTGTCCGAGAGAATAGAAATGTTAGGCTTGAATCTGGAATCCGCTGCGAAAAGCTCATAAGCTACTCGTATTACCAGCACTTCAGTCTGGAAGACATTGGATTTATCGTGAAAATGTACAAGCTTCTTATTTCCCAGTCTATAAGAGGAGATACCGCTCCTATACCTATTCCGATGTTAAACTGTAGTATCAAAGTTCTCAACGGAAGACGCCGATTCCATACCTCTTTAGAAGAAGAGTGGAAAAGTTTCTATCAAATGACTCCGTTGTTTAAATGTAACTAGTCATTTTTGTGTACTGAGTACGTGTATTAATAATTAAGCGTGGCTGCAGATTGAGTTCTCCCAGCATCCAGCCTCTTTCAAACTTACATCGCTCCTTTTCTTTGTCCGCAGAATGTACAGATCAATCGGGATTCCACGTGTAATTACAATCAAGGCTCCCGTGGTCACAATCTATTCGCACATGCCGTTTTTAGGATTCTCCCAAAAAGATAAATATTTTAGGCCCTCTCCAAGGCTCCCCGCCAAACTACAGACCGATAAGCTAGAATTGGATGTACAACCATAGCATATACTTCGGTTAAAGTCCACATATTCTACCAAGCATGCAACTGCAGGCATTCAGAGCAATCTCTGCCTTCCTCAATGTTAAGCTTCGTGTCAATGACAACACCAAACTACCTCAGACGAAAAAGGGTCTGATTCCTCAAGTGTGGTAATTAGCAAATCGGCATTTTATTCCTTGTGTTGAATAGCATAAGTTCTGTCTTATAAGGATTCAGTTTTAGACCACATACAGTGGCCAGTATACCATCTGAACAAGCCAACTGAAAGTGCTGATTCACAATCCCGACACCATAATCACCACATCATAAGCATATGCCACTACTTTTATACCAACCCTGTTCAATTTATTAACAAACCTATTCATCATACATATCCAAGGAAGTGGTAACACTTGGAGTTCCCCTGATTACCTTAGTTTGCGGGCTACGCAAACAGGATTCAACAATCCATAGAAGTTATCCAACTATTTATGCAATCGTCCAAGCCCGTTATGTATATAGAATCGGTGTTGTCGTTGTTCACAAACTCTACCGTAGTCTATAGTTTATTTTAAGAGCTCTCTCCATTGCTCCAACAACCTCATGTAGCGCTCTATCCATAGAGCAGCCACTGACATACGCATGTTGTGATGCCAGGAGCTCTTAATAAAACACCTCTTACGTTAAAAACGACCATCACTAGCCTCCCGCTATCCGGTATGTAACTCAAGTTCAGACAAGCCCTAAAAATTTTCACCAACCAAGGAAGGATACAAACAATCTGGAACTTTCTTGGAATGATTCCATCAGGGCCTAGTGTTTTCATAGGTGAAAAAGATCTGACTGCCCATATCAATCTCAGCTAGTTTTTGCGGGTTGTGTCGACCCTGACTTATTCTGCACTCCGTACCCTCAGAATCACTACATCCCGGAAAATGCGTATTCAATAGAAGTTCTAGAGACTTTGTATCAGTTCATGTACCATTCACTATAATGATCCATGATGCCATAGTGCAATCGTTGGAAAGTACACGGCTGGACCTTGGGACTCCCTAGTAGATTCGATTGATGAACAAAAATCTTTCCAGCTCTCTCTGTCTCTTGGCAACACTAATTGTTTTTCGGACTGCGAGCAGCTCTCCCTCTTTCGTTCCTAGTTTTCAGATGAGTAGGATAGGAGGAAGTGGCAGCCTTGCACTAACAAGGCACACTTGAGCACGCATATCGGCCCGTTGTGATACTATATGAGGTTAGAAAGCCCTGATAGCCAGAGGCTTCACACAAGAAGCACTACTTCCTCAGAAAATTATGCTGGAAACTAGCCAGAGAGCTTAATGAATTAACCAATTGATCTAATGTCCAGGATCGATAGGTCAGTCAAGCTGTCGAGGAAAGGATATCCTAATGTAATCAATCTACGTCGACCCAGGGATGGGCACTGGCAAATATAGTGAACCACAGTCTCTTCTTCCTCAATCGACTCACAGCTACGACAGAAGTCATTTGCGGGTAAGCGCAGTTTCTTTCCGTGTCTGTCCATCACACAGTGACCTGTGAGGGTAGATACAGCGGAAGAGATATCCCTGCGGTTTAATTTAAAGAGTTGATTGGTACGCTTCAAGTCCAGCCTAGGCCAGGTAAGTCTAGCAACGTGACAAGACACCTCTCCCGCCCAGGACAGGTCCGCGTCCAATAAATATTTCCGCCAAATAAAGAGTCTAACATTGGAAAGAGGTATAGTGCAGACTTCCACCGATTCATTGGGAATGACCTCGCCAGAACCCCAGGCATCCCTACTTGGGATCTTCGTGAAGAAGTCTCTGTTTAGTTCCAGTCTCGGTGAGGTGTAATCAATATTGCCCCGTATCCGAGGTTCCTCCAGAAGGTTAGAGGAGTGCCCCGACAGGACATGTTAGTGCATTGAGTCTTACTGCCACCAGTTTAGCCAGCTACCTGACAAGAATCCTAGGCGAAAGCCATCCCAGCATAACAAAGAGTGCCTTTGTAGCTGTGGTCCGTAATGCACCAGTAATTTGCACTGCGGCAGACCTCCTACCTTATCAAGGAGTCTAACTCTGCAGTCCTTGGCGAGAGCGGTCTACCAAAAGACCACTCCGTATAAAAGATTGGGTTTTATGATCGCTGAGTAAATCCAGCAAACTACTACCCAGCAAGGTATGATATACTACAATATTTCGCCGAACACAACAATTTGTGCGCCTTAGAGCCATCCCTAAATAAAAGCGGAACATTTTCTTACCCTCAGCGTTTACGCTGAACAGCTATCCCTAAATGAAGGCGGTAACGTTTTGTAAAAATAGTAAAACAAGACAATTCAAATAACGTATGCTTATGTAACAATCCTGACTTTTAATAATAAAGTACGTTACTATATTGGTATTTGCGATGTAAACAAAATGTCACAGTATTATTTTATTATGTTTTTATATTATTTATTTTCTTGTTTATTGGGTTTTTCTTTTGCCTTTTAAAATTAAACGGGGTTATCCAAATAACATATGTTTATATCACAACTCTGGTTTTTTCTTATTTGTTTACATTTTAGTTGCCAAAATTGGATTTTCCAACTGCAAAGCGTTGCCGTCGCGTTATTTCGTATCAGGAGCGCTACGTGATAAGAAGCGGTTTATTTAATCCATTAGCTGCTAAACACACCCTGTAACACCCCTGACCCGCGTAACACTCTGGGTTAGGGCAGAGTTTTTAAAAGATTAACTCTCTTCGCCTACTTTCCTTAGCCAACCACGCCCTGATGCCCGAAGCGCCAAATTATCATAAAGTGTAACACTTGCGATAACAGCACATAGTTATTTCTAGTTGTTACCGCGTGGATGTGAAAGGTCAGATTGCCAACAGATTCTTAATAACGTCACGAATGAATACCTGTTGGTCCCCTTAAGAATCTGAAGGACCTGACGGCCCCATTTAATCCTTACGCTGGAGTAAATATAATCCGCTAACCGCCTGTTCCAATTGTGATCGCCGTAATCTAGTATGTACTGTGTTGGCTTACTAGGCGGGAGCTCAAGGTTCGAAACCCAGCTCTGACATCTTGAAAGAAAGAAATACAAAAAAAATATTTCTTCTGGCAAAAGCTCTGAGAGTAACTGATTTCCGTGGACAAGCTTCTCAAGTCTCTCGTTCAGAGTCGACGTTAAACTGTAACTCCCGGTACTCATGGATAAAAATTAACACACACAATATGGGTGCTGTGAGAAGCTATACCGTAACTCTGACAAAAGTGACAGTTTTAAAAATTGTACAGTATCAATTTTGCGGAAATTATTTATTTTAAAACCAAAATTTTACGAAATCGTAAATATTTACGAGTTTTCGAAAAATGTTTGTTTTCATTTTCAATCTCACAAATTCGAGCCGTCTAGAAATTAGAACTTGCCATTTCAATGTATTGGACACTCTGAAATTAGAGCCACAGGTTTTTTTTTCTACAAATTATTTTTTCTTCGCTCATTAAAGTAAAAAATAAAACGGGATATCTCCGAGTTATTCGAGGTGTATGTAAGTTGGTCATATGCGTGTGAAATTTGATATGCTTGTACAAATTTGGGTCAATTGATTACTGAAATTCAAAGTGAAGTGATGCATACCAATTTTATGTTAAAAACCAATTCAATACCTAGTAATTAAATATCTTTGAATGTTTTTCTATAAATTTAATACAGGGTGTTTTTTTAGAGGTATAGAACTACAAATTGAAATAAACCACAAGAAAATCCTTTTAATGTCCATCAATTTGGCTTTGTTGGAAGGATAATTTTATGCCATTAATGTTTAAATATGATTTCGGGCATGTGGCCGCCGCGGCTAGCTCGAGTAAAGCCAATTCTACAGGTCCAATTTTCAACCACTTTTTCGAGCATATGGGTCCGTATGTTGGCCATAACGCCACGAATGTTGGCTTCCAAGTCCCCTAACGTTTCTGGTTTGTTGGCGTAGACGAGCGACTTCACATATCCCCAAAGAAAATAATCCAATGGTGTCAAATCACACGATCTTGGTGGCCAATTGACAGGTCCATTCCGCGAAATTATGCGCTCATCGAATGTTTCCTTCAATAAATCGATTGTGACGTGCGCTGTGTGGCATATAGCGCCGTCTTGTTGGAACCACAACTCATCCACATTCATGCCATCCAATTCGGGAATTAAATAGTCGGTTATCATGGCTCTATACCGGTATCCATTAACGGTAACTGACTCTCCAGCATTATTTCGGAAGAAGTATGGCCCAATGACTCCACCAGCCTATAGAGCACACCAAACAGTCAGTTTTTGTGGATGTAATGGCGTCTCATGTGGATTCTCTTCACTCCAAATGCGGCAATTTTGCTTGTTGACGTAGCCATTCAACCAAAAATGAGCCTCATCACTGAACAAAATTTTGCGATGAAAATCAGCATCGAGATCAATCTCATTTTCGGCCCATACACCAAAATCACGACGCATTGCATGGTCTCGCGGCTTTAATTCTTGCACAAGCTGGATCTTGTAAGGTCGCAAGCCAAGATCTTTGCGCAAAATCTTCCATAAAGTTGATGGACAAAGCTCCAATTGATGTGCACGGTGGTGAATCGATTCATTCGGGTTCTCTTCAACACTTTGCTCTACAGCGGCAATTGTTTCTTCGGTGCGCACTGTTCGACGTCTCTGCGGATGCGTATTATCACATAGAGTAAACGTAGTGCGAAAACGATCCATGGTTAATCGAATTAATTGCTCTGATGGACGATTATGTCGACCATAAAATGGACGGAGCTTGCGGTAAACTTCGCGAACTGAACCATTATTTTCGAAATAAATTTGCACGATTTGCAAACGTTGTTCTTTTGTCAACCTGTTCATGATGAAATGGCAAACCAAACTAAATATTAATCACTTGACAGCTGACAAAATGGCCGCCAGTTAAAAAAGTGATGCCAACTTAAAGTTCTATACCTCAATAAAAAACACCCTATATGTTAAATTAGTTAAATGTTAATACATAAATATAAATTTGTTTGTGTTAAAAAAACTTAAATTTAAATAACTAGTATTTGTCTATTTTGTATTGCATCTGTAAATCCAAATTGTAATGAAGTTCTCAAGATCTGGTATTCTTATTGAGAAGTAACATCCGTTAAGGAATATGTGTAACACTAGCAGAACTGAACTAGTTTTCGACCCAGCTACGAAAGGTCTCATCAGAGTTCTTTGTGTTATACATATTCATATTTTTATATATTATTGTTTATATCACAATCTATTGGAAATATATTATGTGAATTATATTTGAATTTTATTCTCACCAGTCTTTTTTCCTTATGATCTGAATATTTTTTCCTAATTCAACTATTTGTTGAAATTTTGTATCTAAATTCAACATATTTTTTTGTCTAATTTTTTATTATTTTTTAAGTAACAGAAATTACACATATATTTTCCAAATTACGCCCTTTTTTACAAAATAGATAAATATAAGAAATACAGATTTCCAGCAATACAAGAATGAAAAATGTATAATTAAATAACTAGAAATTTAAACTTTTCAGGAGTTCGAATTGCTCGCTGCACAAAGTTTTTCTAATTTGTGAGATTCTACTGTAATTGTTTTTTGAACGGGAAATTTCTTTCGAAAGCTCTAATATCCGAAAAAGAGCATTTCCGATACTGTCCAATCACTAATCAAAGAACCATCTATATTAGAGAGAATTATATCAATCACCTTCTGCTTAGTTCGATCACGAAGATATTCAATAACAATACGATATTCGCAAAAGAAGTCGACAGTTTTTATTGTTTGCAGGAACGATTATGTGATTCACTAAGTACACTTTATAGATAGTCGACAACTCTAGTTTTCTTTATGTTTAAATTGCAATAATGGGGCAGCACCGTATAACATCAGTCAGTTTTTGAGTAGTTGGCAATTGAAATGGGTAGAAAGTTAGCAAAGCTACAAACCTCTAGTTTCTTTGGGTATAAAAACACACAAAAATGGTTCTCAAACAAACTAGTTAATAGCGTAGGCACATCTCTTTACAAAATTTCAATATAAAAAATTTACGATTTTCCAACTGAATAAACAGCATAAAAATTTTTGACGTTAGTTTACGACAACAGCCATCGTAAACAAAAGATAATGAATAGCAATATCGACAATTCTGTTGTTTACTGTTGAAAACAATGCGATTATCGTAAAAATATGTTACTATATCGCGCCACAGTATTAATAATGAAGTCATTAATAGACTCAAGTCAGTTATTGTGAAGGACATAGCATCTGCACCACTCTCAGCCTCGGGAGAATTGTTATCATTAATGTCCGGTTGCCTCGAAATCAAGTGAGCTATCCTACACAAAGTCTTCGTCTTCAGTCACAACAACGACTTGATCGAACGCGCTATTTTTTGTCACCATGCAGTAATGCTAGGAAGGTGTAAAAGAGGCAGAGGATTTAAAGAGAACACGTATCGTCTTTTTTAAATCATGGTAAGAATTGGGTGTTTTTCGCTCTCTATCTACTCCAATATACACAACAAATTTGTTCAACATATATTTGCAAAAATGTATGACAGATTTTTTTAAAAGTCTGTCCGATTTTATAATCTTTTGAAAAAGTTCATGAACAGTTTTTTCTCCATGCTATTAGGGTTGCATTTGATAAGATTTTAGCAAAAAGCAACTCTGAATATGCTTTGCATCTTGTTTTGTATAATGGTGTGGCACTGTTGTTGCATATTTACACTAGTCTAGTATATAAAACAACATTTATGCCGTCTGGGATTCCCAACGCACCTTAAATGGAGTGCTGTACAAAAGCTTGGTTCTAACATAGAAAATCAAAAATATTTTTTTAAATATGAAAATTTGAGTGGTAAAATATTGGGCAAACTTGTATACTTAGCAAGTACTTATGTATATTGTAGTATATGATGGAAATCGTTTTCGACCGAAATATAACTTCTAACTTCATAGTGCCAAGAAAAAATCGATGTATTTTGTGATTTATAGATATAAAATTACTCGTATTAGCAATAAAATTTATTTTATATGAGGCAGTGTTATAAAATTTTATTGGTGCGAATTCCTTATTGCAGGCCAATCAAGCACAATGAAATTGTGCTAAAATTGGTGCATTTCGTCAATTGTGAGATCCCACCGGTTTGCTATTTCGTTTAATATTTTTTCTTATTTCATCCAAATCAAATTTATCAGATTCGTGTTTAGAATGCTAAATATGTATAATAAATTAATACTAATACAATATTGCACTGTATTTATTTTGATAAAAGAATAGTTAAAAATTTATCTAAAACGAGAAAACATTTTTAATTTGATATTTACATCACAGGTGGGGGTAATGCATAACAGATGTTATCTACTACAAAAAAAAAAAAAAAAAAAAACTAGATTTCTCAAAAGTTAGCACAATGTCTATATACATATAAGTATATAAATAGACTATCGATATAGTCGTTTAAAGTTGATCACATTAAAATATTAATTTAAATTATTCGCAGTGTATTTTGTATATTTGAATTTCGTTGTTTTCTGATATGTAGGCAAAAAACTTACAATTCGAACGCATTTAGAAATATGTAGTTGGAACTAAAACATTTTTTCTATAAATTTGTACAGGAAAAATGGATACCAAGATTCCTTACATTTCTCAGCCTATTTATGACCTAAAACAAACAGGTGATGTAAAATTTGGTCCAGGAACCAGATCAGCACTACTTGGATTGCTTGGTGGTGCTTTACCCAAACTTTCTTCAGAACAACATGATACTGTCAGCAAGGCAAAAAAATATGCAATGGAGCAAAGTATAAAAATGGTTTTAATGAAGCAAACGTTAGCTCATCAACAGCAGGTAAGTTAAAAATCTTCTTTTATCTGCTTTCTTTTATCTTTTATTAAGGAAACCAACATACACATACATATGTACATCAATAATTTGATTAGACTTTTGTTCTGTTATCAGTACATAGTGAATGAAAGAAGAAGAAATAAGCAATACAAAAAAATCACCTGTTTCAAGGTTTACTTTTATAAAGTTTGGTAAATAAGACAGAGTTGTAAATTTACTACCCAGAATGAAAACCGCTGTTATTTTTTTGAACAAGTTTTTCCTGTAAACATATTTTAATCCTTTCGTTTATGTTATGCTTTCGAACAGAAGCACTTGCTTTCTAATTTGAAAATTAAATAACCTGAAAGAAAACGACAAAAATTAAATCAAATTGTTTTAAGAGTTGTTATAAACATTTAAAAATGTTACCAAAAAAAAACCTGTAACGACAAATAATGTAATATTAAAGGGTTATCCATTTTGCGGTTTCAAAAGTAAACGAAAATAAAACACATATAAAATATTTTTTTAATGATATTTCTTTTTTATAATAAAGTTTGAACGTTGACATTATGTGTGAAACACTACATCACTTAAATGACCTCCACGCGAAGTGTTGCAAGCAATGATTTTTTTGAGGTAATTTTCGACCACTTTTTGACACATATTGGGCGGTATCTCAGCCATAACTTGACGAATGTTGGTTTTTAAGTTCTCAAGAGTTAAAGGTTTATCTGCATAAACACAGTCTTTCGCGTAGCCCCCCAAAAAAAGTCTAATGGTATCAAATCGCATGATCTTGCTGGCCAGTTGATATCGCCACGACGAGAAATTACGCGCCCAAGAAATGTCTCTTGCAATAAAGCCATATTCGCTCGAGTTGTGTAGCATGTAGCACCGTCTTGTCGAATCCACATATTCTCCAAGTCGTATTCTTCAATAGCAGACAAAAAAAATGGGTTATCATATGACTATACCGCTCCGAATTGACGGTGACAGTCGTTCCATCGTCGTTTTTGAAGAAGTAAGGTCCAATCACACCTTCGGACCAAAGAACGCACCAAACAGTCACTTTTTCTGGATGTAATGGCCTCTCTTCAATTTCTTGAGGATTCTCAGAACCCCAAATACGACAATTTTTTTATTAACATACCCACCGAGTGTGGAATGTGCTTTATCGTGCTTCATCGATGAAGAAAATTTTGTTCTAAAAATTGCCGTCCACCACCTGTTGTTCAAGCACCCATTCCACGTATCTACGACGCTGTGAATGGTCAGCTGGGTGCAGTTGTTGCGTGAGCTGGACTTTATATGGATGTAGGTGTAGATCAAAATGCAAAATACATCATAATGTGCCGTAAGACAGTCCTAATTCCTGACAACGACGAGGAAACGATACATTCGGGTCTTCGGCAACACTTTCACTTACAGCAGCGATATTTTTAGCGAAACGAGCGAAACGATGATGCACAGGCCTTACAATATTTGTAACCGCTCCAGTCTTTTCAAATTTCTTCACAATTTTGCCAATTGCTTCCGTAGTTGGACGGTTATGTAAACCATAATCTCCTCTTAAAGCACGATATGTGGTTGTGGCAGAATCACCATTTTTGCAGGAAATTTTGATCATTTTTATACGTTGTGTGATAGTTAAGCGATCCATTTTCGTCAATGTCAGACTTTCAACTGAAAAGAAAAAAAATTGGTTTAACAACTTAGTTTGACAGATGTCGAATTCCAGTCCCATACTTTTGAAACCACGAAATGGGTAACCCGGTACAATTCGAGATTTAAACACATACAGTATTCCCCGGATAAATTCCCCACGCTTAATTGCCTATCACGCTTATTTACATCAATTTGTAAATCCCTATATTTTATCTTACTATTTACTAATAAAATTCCACGGTTAATTAACTTTCGCTTAACTTCGTTATTCGCTTAATTACCTCATATATGTATATTTTTTAATTGCCCAACATAATTATATTCTAAAAACTGCAGCTCTGACATCTTGAAAAAAAGAAATACGAAAAAATTATTTCTTTCGGCTACTACCTCTCAGCAGTCTTCTGGCAAAAGCTCTGGCAGTAATTGATTGCCATGAAAAAGCTGCTCAAATCTGTCGTTCGGAGCCGACTTTAAACTGTAGGTCCCGGTACTCATGGATAAAAATTTTGTAAATTTTTGGCTGTGTATACAGGCAATGAAGCGTTTTCGTTTAATTGCCTCAAAGAGGTAACTAACCGTATTCGTTTAAATAACTTCCACGGATAATTGCCTCGACAAAAATGTCAACATATACATATATACTGTATAAAAAATTTAAAACAAAAATAAAATAAAGATTAGGGAAATATTTGACCAAGAAAGCGTAATCAGCAAAAGTAGTTTCTCAAGTGCATTTATTTTTTAATATTTAATAAATTCACTTCTAAGCCTCTATTCTTTATGTAAAATAATAAATATTATTAAAAATTTTTATTTTTTTTAGCAATTGGCATCCCAACGTACACAAGTCCAAAGGCAACAGGCGTTAGCCCTTATGTGCAGGTATGTATGTTATATTATTAGAGTTTGTGTAGGAGGTACCATGCCAAATTATCTTATTCTGGCCAATTTTAATGTGATTTAAAAATATTAACTATGAAGTCCTTCGGACCAAATTTAGAAACTTTAGATTTAACCGTTCTCATGAGCACCATATAATAGAGCAGGTTCCACCATAATCCAATAAAGCCAATAGATGCTGGCAGGCCGTGGCTCAGATTTAGTTGCTTAATTCTTAAACACGGCTGTCCTATGGGTGGTTTCTTTACCCTATCCATTATTTTCTCCCTCCAAGGGCGAATAAATAACTCTCAGATAAATCAGACTCCTAGATAGTGGAAGACGAATGTCATTAAGGTTCGGCATGTTAAGAGAATTATATTAACACGAACCAATTAGTGATTATTTTCAAGGCCTTTTTATACCTCAGAATATGCGAATTAATATCCGATACCATAATTGCGCAACCAAAGACCTTAAAAGCACATCGTTGCAGCTCTTTCAACAGTTCCTCTACACAGCAGAAATGAAAGCACCCCATCTTGCGGCGTGCCTCAGCTTATATTTCTTTTCAGGCGATCTTCCCCAATAGAGGCAATAATAATTCTCTCAGACAAAAGTTCCTTTACATGTCACACAGATGTAAGTCTTGATAAGAAGTTTGCGAAACCAATCAACCCTGTTGAATTCTTCCATACTATCGCAAAAGGATCTCCAAGAGTTTCTCTTCGCTTTCCTCGAAGTCTAACATTTTAACCATCTTAGTCATTCGTTTACTTTTATTCCAGGAGTCACCACATCTTAGTCTTGACACGTGACTTTCTTTCTGCAGCACCTGTTGATTGTTGGCCTAAGTCAGTGAAAAGAAAAACATTCTAAGAACTCCTAGTCAGTATTCCACCTATCTTAGTAAGGTTGACGCTCTCCACTGGCAATAACCTCCCTACGTACCGAATTACAGATTTTGGGTTCGTTACTAGCATTCAGAATTGTGAAGTCATACTCCGTAAGAAATACAAGTCACCTCTCGTTTGCATCCAAATTACCTCACATTAAGTGATAAACATTGGCATCTTAACCAACCACATTAGTTGTCATCTGCCATCGGCCATCTCAGACAAGCGCCCTGTAGAGAAGAGTCACCGTAAGGCATATAGCACGAAAACATATAGGAAGCTTGTTTCTACTACCACCGTCGTCATATTATTATTGTTGATATGTTTAATAAGGAAATAAATTGGAATAACTCCTATCAGCTTTATACATCCTAATAAATACTTTGCCTAACCTTTCACTGTCTTTCCGGACAGTGATATTAATTTAAAATGATCATCATCTCCCTTAACCAACATCTTGGGGACCATAAAAATTCTGACCCCAGTCATATTTCACTAAGACCTCGGTGGCAAACTGGCTACCCCGCTATGAGCTAAAACTTTAGGCCTTTAAGGACATGGGTCGTTACTTCCTGGCACCCATTCCATCGCTGCCTTTTAGGTAGCTGTTTAGCGATTTATCCTTAACATTCTTTAACACCGTTGGAATGATTTTCCTCATCCATTCTTTCTTCCCCCTATTAACATTTGAAAGTTTATCGGGTGTAATGGACCTAGACAATATTTGTAAAACAGCTCTCCGCTTCCTGTACCGCCTCGACTCCTCTAATTTGATCGATGAGGGAGGGGCCTTAACAACAGTAGTTTCCTTGCCTGTGTTGATTTCGGAAACTGCACTACTCGGCGAAGTGAAAGCGGTGTGCATACAACTACACTGTTCGGTTTCAGCAGTATTTATTAAAGTTTATAGTTAGTATAAATCCTAACTTCTTATTTTTTCATTTGAGACAGTTTTAATTTGTGATAAGTGAGAAAGGTTAATTGTAATTTGATTTTTTCATTCATAAACGAGGTATTGAAATATTTTGACCTGTAGATCTATTGTATAGCTCTTAACCAGGATTCCTATAAGGTCTCCTCCAGTTTCGTCGCTCTGAAGAACTTCAAAACGTCCATAATTTTCAACTTTCTACTATGCATCAATGCTGCACAAGGGCCTAGTATGTGCTCTAATAATTCGATCGCAACTTCACAGAATCTGCACAAATCTCTCGAGCCGGTTAGGCCAGTCTGGCCTAAAAAGAGTAATTGTCTTCTCTGTCCTTTTTTCTCTCAGTATGCCCTTTCAAACTCTCTTTTCCATCCCACAAAAGGGTTTTGGCACAACCGGTGGTATGAATGCTCCCTGTCTCATAAGTTCATCCGCCATTTCTTTCCCATATGACCCTAGACCAGTGATGTCCACTACTACATAAACACACTTGCTCTTGTGTATGAAGCAGAGAAAAGACTCTGATTACTTCTGCCAAAAATGGGAATGTTCGAATTACTTTCTGTTTATAACTTCATAATTATTTCTTCATAATTCTGAGTAAAGTACGTAATCGATTGTCCGATAGACATGTGACCGATCTATTAAGAATAAAGGAGTACCGAGGTCACATAGATTTGGAGGAAATAATGAATAATTGTTTCAGTTAAATAAAAATGATACAAAAAAGATGCACTACCCATCCCTGCACTATGTTGGAGAGAAGCTAAAATCTAAAAAGAGCAATATTTCTTTTTATTATGTACGTGTTTGACTTCGACGTAAGCAGAATTTGATTTCCTATCACGCGTGTTAGGGAAAGAGATTTTTGGACATCACTGCCCTAGACCCAGCATAGGACCCTATTGTCCCTGCCTAGACCGTTTAAGTTTATTTCTTGGAAGAAAAAATGTAATATTGCGTGCCTTAGTCATCTCATCTCCATCTTCACTGAGCTTGTTGTCCATTCGGTCTGCGATTTCTGTTTCGGACATTTCCCGCAAGTTCATGTTTTTATTCACCCTTATTCTATTTGGCGTCGTCGATAGAAGGCAATGCCGTTTTTAGTCTTTTATTGCAGATCGGTATTCCAGTTGGCAATATTGCCGTTTATCGATCACTGTTAACATATTTTTGGTATTCTGTAAGCAAAATTGACGTCGTTATTGTCTTTAATTGCCAACGATTTTGTCGTCGTCATTTTTGGTGTTGCCTAGTGTTGTTCTTTGTTTTAAAAAATAGATGCATACCTACATATAAGAAAAAGTGTAGTTGAAAAATACATTTAAATTAAAAAATTTCAGTTAATGGGCGGTTCTGTTTATTTGGGGCTATAATCTCGATGTGCGTTCCGTCCACACGACTAATTACACCTGGAAATCCTGTTTTTATTTTTCGAAAAAATAAAGTTTAATTTCTTATTTTTAGCTTTTGTCATGCTAAATTTTGTCCACTGTGGACGAGCTATCTCTATGGCGTTCAGTGTTTCGGCCAAAACCTTTGCCACCATTGGCTGCGAAAATCCCAGGTTATAGTCGTTTCCAACCCCTGACCAAGAATCGTAATGTCGCTGCCAATTTTATGTTGTTTGGAAAGTACGTTGATAGAGTTCCTTTTTTTAAATTAATAAATAAAAAACTTTGAACATGATGATTTTAAATTTACTTCTTACTTCTCATTGGGCAAGTAAAAATTTCACGACTTCTGCAGTCTTTTTATCCACTACTAAATTGGTTTTAATTTCTTTTTCACTGGAGTTTGAATCAGAAAAGGAAAACATTTTTATTTAATTTTTTTTTTCACGAAACTATTTTTTTTACCAAACAATGAAATGGCTGTCTTTAACATTAGAGATGTGTGCTGTATTTTATTAACATTATCGATAAACAGGCAACGTCGTCATAATACTCTTATAGAATACCAAATTACATTAAATTGATGTTGCCGTTGTTTAAAATTGCTATTGCCTTAAAATTGCTATTGTTATTGCCGACGCCAAATAGAATAAGGGTGATTAATTTTTTTAAAATCCTCTATATCTTTTTCCTATGTTCGGGGCTAGAGATCATGAGAGCACCTATATACTTTCGAATTCGACTGGTCTTCAAGAGGCTTTGTTAGTGACAGGTTCATTAAGAGCTATTGCTCTCTGCCAGCATAGCCTATTGAGTTCTGCAGTATATGCCGCTACACCACACACCAACGTGTTTATCACACGTAGAGATTCTGTAATATAAAAAGTGGTTTTCTATGTTTCTAATTTGACTTCTATAAATGATGATATTACAAAATTGTAAATATCATTGTTTCCAAATGCACTAGTTCAAGTTAAAGAACATATTTTGAGAAGCAATGGTATTGTGAACATCTAGCTGATAAGATCTGACAAAGAAGTAATTAACGTAAAATTTAGATAAGAATGATATTAAAAGACAAATAAATACTTAAGTATCAAAATTTCAGGGTTTATGTCGGAAGTATTTCTTTCGAATTAAAAGAAGACACAATACGGGCCGCATTTCTTCCTTTCGGACCTATTAAATCTATTAATATGTCATGGGATCCAATAACGCAAAAGCATAAAGGCTTTGCTTTTGTCGAGTACGAGATACCGGAAGGGGCTCAATTGGCCTTGGAGCAAATGAATGGAGCTTTAATGGGTGGTCGGAATATTAAAGTTGGTCGTCCTAGCAATATGCCACAAGCACAACAAGTTATTGACGAAATTCAAGAAGAAGCCAAAAATTTCAATAGAATTTACGTAGCTTCAATTCATCCTGATTTATCAGAGGAAGATATTAAAAGTGTATTTGAAGCATTTGGTCCAATACTGTACTGTAAATTAGCACAAGGAACATCTCTTCACACTCATAAAGGTTATGGATTTATTGAATATGCTAACAAGCAAGCCATGGACGAAGCGATTGCTAGTATGAATTTGTTTGATCTGGGTGGTCAACTCCTAAGGTAAGTTCCTTTAAAAATTCTATATTTTGTCATAAATTAAGCATACCCGTCACATTAAATACAAACGGACGTAACTACACTTTTTGTTTTTTTTTACAGGAAAAGCAAAAAATCTTAAAATCAAAAATTTTGTAAATCCTGAAAATCATAATTTTCAGAATCGAGATATAAGGATTAGCATCCCTATATACAACAAATGAGTTTGTATGTAAGGCATTCATATAACTATGAATGTAGTTATATCTTCTGGCATTTAGAAATACACGCACTTGTAATTACGTCCGTTTGAATTTCGTTAATAAAATCGCCATTTTTGATCGTAGGAATCTAAAATTTTTTTTTTATAAAAAACTCAAATTTCGAAATTTTGTGTAGTTACGTCCGTTTGCATTTAATATGACGATATCCAACTTGATATTTTTGTTATTTACATTACAACACAATGAATATTACTGCAATACAGGGCTGTGAGATTTATTGAATTGTCCCCAAAGGTGAGGATCTTTTGTTGATTAAGAGGGCAAAATAAATGATTTGGGGACTGAGGATAATAAAAAATATTATTGGAATTTTTTTGGGTTTGTGGCTTGCCAATTTTTTTTTTTTTTATATGTATTTTAAAAAATAAAAAATTACAAACTTTTTCGTCATTCTTATACAGCAATGATACAAACAATCTTCAAGCTTCAGATTTAACTCATACTATGTTTTACAGAATGCTATTATCTTCTTTCGCGTTTTTCTAAAATTAATTGTAAAATATCTGCTTCATTTTAGGATTCAGTGATATGCAGAGAAACGATATTCTACTAGCGATTCCATCGCTAAGCATGTCTTTTATGAATTAGTTATTCGTAAAAAAGGTATGCAGTTGAGTGATGAACAAAGTACTAATTACTCTTCCCCAAACGTCATTCTTGATGCCGTTAAAAAGGCCAATTTTCAAAAATATTTAGACGAGCAGTAGTAAATTTAAAATAGACTTTTATCAGGCATTAAAGGAATTAGAGAAATCTAACCGTACGTAATTCAAATTTAACATAATTAAGGATGCTGCTCTAATCGCCTCAGCATTACAATCGACACAGATTTCTGTAGAACATAGGTTGGCATTTCATAACTCAATTGAGCTGAGAGAGTTCACAAGAGTTCACTCTTATTTTTAAATTATAATTTTCGAAAAACCGCTATTTTTATTATTTTTTTTTTTAATTTTTGTCCTTCGCTGGGATTGAACCTCTGTCGTTTAAGTTTCTGTAGACGGTAAATTATGTACATATGTACATACATACATATTGTGTTTATTCAGGTTTTATTATTGGTTGTTATTGTAATTAATTTATATGAAAGAAAATATTTTATTTTAAATAAGATTTCTAAATGATCATTTTTTTATGATTTTTAGAGTCGGACGTTCAATAACTCCACCAAATGCATTAGTAAGTCCAGCCACAAATTCAACAATGCCAACTGCGGCCGCTGTTGCTGCTGCAGCTGCAACTGCAAAAATTCAGGCTTTAGATGCCGTTGCTAGTAATGCTGTCTTAGGTTTGTCAGCCACAACACCAGCTTTAGCAATATCACCACTTGCCGCAAAAGTTGCTGCACTACCCCTATCGACAGCTGCAAATGCTTTACATCCGACTATTGCACTTCCTACAAATGCTGGCGCAGCTTTTCTATCTGCAGGCATTTTTCAGAATTCGGGGGTAACTCCAAATATGGTGACAGCGGCGTCTGCATTGCAAGCAGTTTCTCCTCAAGCAATTAATGTTGCAGCAAAATCAATAATAGGGACGGTACCAAATGTAGCAGTTCCTATTCTAAGTAAATTCAGTGCACCTGTATCAGAAGGAAATACATTAACTGCTGTACCAAATACAATGTCTACTTTAGTATCAACTAACCCTACAATTCAGCAATCAGCAAATCAAACCGAACAAATAAAAAAGGCACATGACAAGCAGCAGGGAGAATTGCAAAAAAAATTAATAGACGAAGGGGAAACACAAACTTTGCAACAACAAGAAAATATGTCCATTAAAGGACAAAGTGCCAGACAGTTTGTGATGCAGCGCTTGATGAGACCACAAGAATCAAAAGTTATAATTCTTCGAAATATGGTTGGTCCAGAGGACGTTGATGAAACGCTTCAAGAAGAAATACAGGAAGAATGTACAAAATTTGGAAGTGTTAGTCGTGTTATAATATTTAAAGAAAAACAAACTGAAAATGAAGATGATGATGAAGCAGAAATTATAGTTAAAATTTTCGTAGAATTTTCTTCAGCTATTGAAGCTGCCCGTGGCAAGGATGCTTTACATGGCCGATTTTTTGGTGGTCGTCGAGTTATAGCAGAATTGTATGACCAGTCGCTATTTGATCATGGTGATCTATCTGGTTGAAAAAGATTATGTTTATAATACTTATTGCTCTGATAAAAAAAATATAATAAATAAAGGAAAATATTTCTCTCTTTATCTCTTCAATAAAAGCTTGTGAAGGTTTGCTACATAAGTAATAATTAAAAGAAACTCTTTAAAGAGTTCGCTTTTTAAGTTTCACCATAATTTAAGTTTATTCCTGTTTAATTCACATATACTTCCATATATGTATGTATTTCATAAATAAAATTTTTTGCTTTTGAGACAAAATTTTGCCCGATATTCATTTTAATGGTGCTCATCAACTTCAATTTCGAAATTTTGTGTAGTTACGATATATATTATTATATCGTCGCAAGAATTAAAGAACGCTGTAACTGACTAAAAATCGAAAATACGTTTTTTGCATTTTTATCAGAAAAAATACGCGTTGATTGGTCCCGGTCCCAGATTCCTATGATGAGAAGAAATTTACTTACGCCGTCTGCGTTTTGAAAAATACCAGCGTCTTTGTTCTACTTTCATACAGGCTTTTTGGCTCTGGTGAACATTAAATGTTTTGTCAGTTACAGCCAGAGTAGGAAAATAAACAAAACTGAACGTTTGATCTCATTTTGTTGTATTCTTTACAATGAATAAAACAAAAATAAAACAGAAACAGTGAAAAAAATTGTCCCATTTAATTTTGTATATTGTTTTTGTTTTGAGTACTACAAATACACTAACTCAAATGTGCGTAGGTACAACAAGAAATGAATGAGAAGAAAAAGGATAGAAGAAGAGAAAAAGAAAAGAAGAAGAGAAAAAACAACAAAAAACAAAGCAAGCACAAGAGTGAAAAGCTAATTGTTTCATTTACGCTCTTTCTCATTTAGAATGTATTTGTTTTGGTATTGCTCATGTACAATACCATTAAGAAATTTTTGAAAAGTGTATGACTTTGTTGTAACTTTTGCGAAATGTTTTGTTTGTTTGCCCACTCTGGTTACAGCGTTCTTTAATTCTTGCGACGATATGTACATATATTATGTTAATATTAAACTTTTTTTTATTACAAGTAATCAAAGTTCAGCGTAGTTGTAGTCTAGTATGTAATCGGCCTTATTCCAGTTGGCGACGTCGTTGTCGTCTGACGACATTTTTGTAGCAGAACAAAGAAAAAATGTTTCTCTTTCCTTTAATCTATCACAAAAAAGTCGGTACACGACAACGACATCGCCAATTGGAATACGGCCTAATATGTTGGCTTATTAGACGAGATCTTTGGGTTCAAACCCCAGCTCTGACATGTTGAAGGAAAAATATTTCTTTTGGCGTCAACCTCTTGCAGTCTTCTTTCAAAAGCTTTAAGAGTAACTGATTGCCATGGACAAGCTCCTCCAGTCAGTCTATCGCTCGGAGCCGACGTTTACTGTAGGTCCTGGTACTCATGAATTAAAATTGATGCACACGAAATGAGTGCTGTGAAAAGCAAGGCTGTAACTCTGCAAACGATTGTAATGGCCAATTATGTATGTATATATCGAAGTTCAAAAATATGGCACAAGCAACCAATATTATTTAAATCGGATACTTATATATAATGATGGCAATGTTGTTGTTGTTTTTTTTAATACAAAAAGGAATTAAAAACAAAAACAAAACTATAAAAAAACAATACAATGTTAATACAACTAGGTTTAAAAGCCTGGTTCTTCAGCTCCACCTCTTATTATTTCATCATAGGCATATAAAAATGTACATATGTATACATACCTATGTACATACTTTACATATATATGTATTTTTATTACTCCTCCAATAACCGACAAAAACATACATATGTATGTGTTGTCCAAAAGATTGTTTCAACTTACATACATACATTCGAATAATAAATTTAAAAAAACTTGAAAAATCAAATTTGACTAAGGACACCAATTAAACAATTATTTTTTATTTTGATAAAGAAGTAACATTTTAGAAACATTTAAAAAGAAATACATAAAAACTATTTAGCGATTATTTTTCTGTGCCTTTCTGTATAGAAACGTGCATACAGTAGGTCCAACTGAAACTCGTATAACTGAGTTGTACATTTTATTGTTTATTCTATAGGTTATCTAACAAGACAGAAAAATATTTGGTTTAACTGTGTATACCTACGCATGGTCAATGTAAAAATATTAGTCTTTACCAAAACCCATTGACAAAAAAAAAGCTTATAAAAATGTGATCATGATTATTCCGGTATGTAATGAAAAACGATTTCGTTCGAAATTGAATTTGTGTGTTAATTTTTTCCATGAGTACCGGGACCTACAGTTTATAGTCGACTCCGAACGACAAATTTGAGAAGATTTTTCATGACAATCAATTACTCCAAGAGCTTTTGCCAGAAGACTGCTGAGAGGTAGTCGCCGAAAGAAATAATTTTTTCATATTTCTTTCTTCAAGATGTCAGACCTGAGATTTGAACCCAGCGCTATCGTTTTAGTAAGCCAAGACACTGACCACTAGACTACGGCGACTACCAATAGACATTTTAATAATGAGTACAAAAGGAATTCCAAATCTTGTCAGATTTAAAAGTTATAGCAACTTAAAATTTTAGTTGATTTCAATTTCGATCAAAATCGTTTCCCATCTCACGTACCAGATTATATAATTTTTTTAAGTTTCATGAAAATATTAAAATAAAAATCTCATAGAGAGTTTGTGGAGCTATCTGAATAGGAAAATTCACAGGACACTGTGGGGCTACGTCAAGTCTATGGTCTATGCCAACAAGCCAGCGACGATTGATGAACTTCGTACGAATATTAAACGTGAAATTGCAGCAGTATCGGCAAATTTATGCTTGAAAACAGTCGAAAATTGGGTTCAGCGTCTGCAGTTCTGCAAGCGTGCCCGTGGTGGCAATGCAAAAGAAACCGAGTTCCATATATAATAGCATCGAACGTACTTTTACAGGAACAAAAAATTTCGTTGATATCCAAAACCGTTTTTGTTTTATTTAAAAAAAAACTTTTGTAGCGCTCCTATTGAAAAACTCTTTACAACAAATGAGTTTGTATCAATGGATTTCATATGAATATGTATGTAGTTATGTCTCCTTGCATTTAGAAATACACGCACATGTAGTTACGTCCGTTTGAATTTTGTTAATAAAATCGCCATTTTTGATCGTAGGAATCTAAAATTTTGCACAAACATTAATTTTGATAATTAATAAAAAAAACTCAATTTCTAAATTTTGTGTAGTTACGTTCGTTTGCATTTAATATGACGATATGTATTATGCGCCTTTTTCTTGATGAGACAAGCTGCCGTCAGTTTGACCACTCAAAGGCCAGTGTTATACCTTCACCCTTTGAATGATCAACAGCAATTGCCTCATCTGTCGATTGATGTTGAATGTGAGTGAGCGTTTTCGGTAGGTTAGCTGTTTTGGTCCCAGTGTAAGCCTTATAATTCTTATTAGTGGTAGTGATTTTCGTTGGCAAATATACATATGTAAGTTCAAATTTCACACTGCATTTTCTACTTCGTTTTTGGAAGGCTGATGAATAGTTTCTTCCACTGAAACTTCACCATCACTCTCTGTTCCACTTAAGGCTGTATCCTCTGATGTAGGACAGTAATGCTCAACAATATCATCAATTGTAAGAAAGCCAGGTGTGCAAAGCTACCTAATTAGTTCAAATTATGGAAGTTCAACTGTATTTAATAACTTTTTAAAAAATGTAATTGTTTAACTTTGTGATTTTGGTATTGGTAATGAAAACTAAACCGAATATTTTTTTGTTTTGATAAATTACCTATAAAATAAAATTGTAAAAATGTTTCTCAAACTATTAATTGTTTCGTTGACATAACGTGATTTTTTTTAAATTGTCTTCAGATATAGGACGTTTACTTGAACCCACAGTATGTATTAATATAGCAGAGTAAGATTGTTACGTACTTTATTTTCATAATATTATAATAACATTAACTTTATATTTGTATACTTATAATTCTATTCACTTTAGTAAAACATAATTGAACTTCATATCTGATTTTTTCAAACTAAGATCATATATAGGCAATTATGATTTTACTGCATTATTTAATCCCATTTCACTTAATATTTTTAAAGCGTTCTGAGATGCGTTTTCTTGAGATTCTTCGGAGTTAATGCCGACACCATGACTAATTAGGGGAGGATTAGTTGAAAGCATCACAATGGTTAAGAATTCATTGTGATTACCTTTCGGATAATCTGAAAAATCAACCTGAAATTATAAGTGTGATAAAAAAAAGCTTTAGGTAGAATATTATATGTACAAATTTACTTCAAAACCTAAAAGTTTTGCAAGATACAATAATTGATCTTTCATAAGAAGCACTGGTTTTTTTGAGGTTGTGTCATTCAGTTTTAAGGATTTAAAACTTTTGGTGGCTGCTTCCAAGTCCGAGGAGTTTTCGCCTTTTAGTTCTACACATGATTCTAGAAAGAAAAGATAAACTTAAATAAGTCGTACTAAAGAAATCATTATTACACATCTTAAAATTATTTAAAAAAAATTGTTTCTTCTGTTAAAATTTTTAAAAAATTTAATTAAAGCGATAAATAATGTTTGAAAAGTAATTAAAAGGACATGTTTTAAAAAGCATAAAGGATTATAAGGTATGTAAAATACAACCTTATAATTTCAAATATATGTATATACATATGTATAAGTATTTATAATTGGAATGATACATACATACATACATACATACATACATACATACATATGTATGTATATTATCCATTGTAATAATGATTAGTAAAAAAAAAGTATTAAGAGTTCAAAAATTTTTTGGCTGTAGAAATTGAAAATTAGACTTATTGATGTAAACGGTATTTTGTTTTTGTAAGTAACAAAAAATAATTTTGAATGTTTATTTGCATTTGACACAAAGAAAATGTTATTTAATTCCGACAATTTTTTTCGAGAAATGTGGCAACATAGATATTGAAGTGTATGGGTGGCAATATTCCAATATTCCACTTTAGCAATACTGTGATCTTTGGCCTCTGAACTCAACAAAAACACCTGCCTGCAAGAGAGATAATTTGGTATCATTAGGGAAAGTATCAGAATTCATGATAGCATTAATCAAAGAAGTAATAACTGCGTTAGTTAATCATATGGTAGATGTCACAATTCCAAAAGCCTTGCTGCGGGTGATAGTAGGGAAATCGTGCGATATGTCTTTCCATTTGTAACGACCTACTAGATATCTGCGATAACCAAGTGAAGCATTGAGAGATCCAAACCACCAAACTTTTTTAATATGTACATAGGGATGCAATTGGGTCCTAGGGCTTTTGAAAGTTTTGAGTTGGAGATAGTGTTTTACACTTCATTGGGTATAAAGAAAAAAGGCTCAGAGTGCCTAACAAGATTTCACAGCTTCGTTGTTCCTGTCCTTCGAGGTGGGATTTTCGACAAATTGTCGGCAGAACAATTGCGGTGAGATGCTAATTCTTAATAACAGTTATACTCCTTATTCCAGAGTTTTTTGGAACCGTATATGCATTGGTTCAGATGGGCTAACCACTTGCTTCAGGGATGCTGAATTACGATTTTATCAGTACCGACAACGAGTTTATCACAATCTGTTTGTCACCTAAGACGCTACTACAATATCATCATTATAATATAGCACAAGAAATAGCGCTTGGCATGATACCTCAGATGGAAAATTCGGTCTGACATTTGGAATTGTTCCAGCAGGGATAATAAAGAGCTTTGCCATCTTGAAGATAGTCTTCCTGTGAACGCTCTCACTTTTTTTATCAGTAAAGTTCGCAACTCCAAGCCTGTAGGATTTATTGCATAGATCATAAATGTGAGCTTCTATTAATAGTGAACAAGATATGGTCTGAGTTCAAGGCCGTTTGGGTTTGTCAGAAGGAATAGGCAAATAGCGACGAGAAGACGATAGAAATGCTTGAAAAGTTTGAGCACTTTGCAGTGACTAGTCTCAGAGTCTTTTTCTATTGCAATTAAGTCTGAGTCGTGTATCTGGTCAACTATTGACATACTACGGGGATCATTTGGTAACTGGGAATATCAACTCCCAAATTGAATATTATTAGCGTATTAGCCTATCAGTCTGCATGAGATGAAATATGTTTGGAAGATATCTGGCTTCTTTGCTGTAAATGGGTACAATAAGAACGGTGATGATTTCCACTTCAATATATATGGGACGGGTAAGATGGTCAATAATAAGCTGGCATTTCACTCAATTTTTAACGCGAATCTACTACCATAATTTCTATTTCTGTCCTTTCAAAGGATATTGAAAATCCTTACAGATAAGAGAACACATTTAGTAGTGAGTTTTGCTTCCTGGGACTACCATGTAATCCGATTCGAAAAATTATGCTAATTCGTAAAATTGCCTACAAATGGTACAACGTAATACGATTTTCGTATATTATTTTTCCGTTTACGACAACAAAATATTTTCTTTAAAATGTCAACCCTGTAATACGAATTAGGATGCTTATTATGCAAAAAGCATCAGAAAATATTAAAAAAAAAACATTTTTATAGTGAAAAGTGAACGAAAGTAAGAAAACTACTTTCTATTTTGGAAATAAAATCAAGCATACCTTTCTCATTATTAATTATTTTCTCATCCGAAGTTTGGCTGTCGTTCTCTTGTTCCATTGTTTCATCTGTGGGACATTCTGACTGCATGCCAGAAATATCATCTGTTTTACTTAAATGAACTTCATTATCTGCACATACTGCATTAAGAAAATCTAAAAAGAAAATATAATCAAGGCGTTACTTAAAAAAAGCAAAAGCAGGATAATAATCTAAAATCTAATCTAAAAAAAATTGTTATGATAGTATAAGTTAATAAAAATTGGAACAAATCTTATGGTCACTTAAAAAAGAAAAAAAAAACACGAAAACAAATGGTATGATATGACAACATGTCATCAGGAAAAATTAATAACTTCTTTGTAATAAAGGACCTTGTCTATATAAATATAAATCAATATTGTTCGTTGGTCATCGCATCAATTGAGAACGGCTGAACCGATTTTGACGATTTTTTCTTTCTAATGATCGTCGTAATCGAACTTAGGTTTTTAAGGAAAGAAAATTTTGTCCCGCCCACTTTTACACCCACTTTTTTGATTTACCTGAAAACAGAAAAATGGCTCCATCGATTTGACTAATTTTTCTTTCAAATGTTTATATTAATCCATTTTCAGTTTTCATCGATATACAAATTTGCCACGCCTACTCTTACGCCCACTTTTTTCTATTTATCTCTAAATACTGATTTTTGTATATCTTCAGAACGGTTAAAGCTAAAATTTCAGAATCGGATCTGAATGACTTCAAGACAAATCATAAGTCAGAAAGTGGGCAAAATTGGACAAGTGGGCGTGACACCTTCCATACAAGTTAAAAATTGATTTCTTTATGCCTTCAGAAGTGTTGAAGCTAAAGTTTCTAATTTTGGTGTGATTGATTTCGTAGTCATTAAAAATTATCAGTAGAAAAAAGGAGGATAAGTTCGTAGTGGTAGCTTCCAGACAAACTAACCATGGAGCAAAGCACGCCGGTTTTAAGCTAGTTAAACATAAAACTGACAAATGTAGAACTGTAAACTAATGTATTCAGCATCCGCAACTATGTGAATTATTATAAAGAAATTATGTTTATAAAAAGGAAGTACAACAATCGAATAGTAGCCAGTTTTGATAAGGATAAAGATCGATAATAAAGTTGTAAAGTTTTTACAAATTGGACCAAAACTTATAACGCTGTTCAAGAAAAAATTATATTTTATAACGTCCGTTGACAAGTAAAACTCACTAACTGTAGTCATATCACATAGCACTTAGTGAGTTTTACCTGTCAACCGACGATAACAAAAACAAAATACGAAATCGTGTGCGTAGTAATATGGTTTTTTTTTTTTTGTTATGCTGACGCTTCTTTTTTTTCTGCAACATTACTTCATTAATTGAACCATGATGTGCAGGAGCAGTGGTATCAACAAGACGGCGCAACATGTCGCACAGCTCGTGTCACAATTAATTTATTAATGGAAA
This sequence comes from Metopia argyrocephala, assembly GCA_963576795.1. NCBI lineage: Eukaryota > Metazoa > Arthropoda > Insecta > Diptera > Sarcophagidae > Metopia > Metopia argyrocephala. The sequence goes on along the minus strand of OY756208.1, from coordinate 183,741,176 downwards.
CGTTTGGTAACCGCATAGTTTCACGTTATGGACCCGTAAATTTGCATTCAAGATTTTGCGATTTAACACTGTTAGACTATTGTGTGTGGGGATATACGGTAACCTCTAGATTAGACTACATACGTTCGAGCCAGCCGTGCCGGTTATATGCCAGAAGTCATATTCTAATTTGAATGTCAAAAGATTATCTTTCGAAGAAAATAAATTCATGTCAATTTAAAAATTCATCTTTTTTTGAATCCAATTTCAAAGTTCTATACCTTTATACAAAACACCCTTTACATAAATAGAAGTTGCACTAGTTTTACAAAAGTTATATCACACAAACGCCTGGACGGACTATTTATATAGCATAAAAACTTAAATTAAGTACGTTAAAGTTAAATAGGGAATGTGCATATATTCGGATATGTGCTGTAAACGAAATTAAGTGAAATTTAGATCGATAAAAAAGCTGTTTACAGTTATGACACCACTAATTGATAAGAACAAAATATGCCTACGATAGGTTTGAATTTCACTTGATTCCAATTTACAGCATATACCCGATTGTATAATTGTATAGCAGCACTAAACATTAAAGCAAATAAAAATTAATTTTAATATATTTGAACTACATTACTTTGTGCTGCATCACGTTTTGCCAGTTTTACAGTGTTACCAGTGCCACGTGCATTTATTTTATTCGAACTAATTTCCATTACATACTGCCGTTTTCTAGAATTTTTTTTCTCAGATTCATTAACTATTTTAAAAACAGGTGCTTTCTCGTTATTATTCTGATGCCATTCCATAACCTTCTTCACAGGGTTTGATGAATCGGTATCAGCAATAATTTTCCTTTTGTTTCTTTTACAATCAGCAACCGAATTTGTGGGAAGAACTTCAACTTTTTTTGAAAACGTTTTGATTTTTGTCCGCTTAGTTGGGGATGTATCAGGACTTAAGGGAGGTAACTTTTTTAACTCTTCTATCATCTTTTGAGCTGCTCTTTTTTTTGATAGTTTCTTTCCAGTTCCTTCACCCTCTGTAAGTATATCACCGACTATACAAGCTGTTGTAAATGTACGCATATGAGCTGGACCTTCCTCACGTAATACTTTAAAATCCACATGCAAATTTCTTTTAATTCCAATTTCGAAAACAAGCGATATTGGAGATTTATGTCCACTTTCATTTGAACTTTCAGTCTGGGTTTCTGTTTTAAAACTGTTCATTTGATTTTTTAAAACATGCAATGCTTTTGTTGCAGCATCGTGTTTCGCTTGTTGAGGACTTTTCCCAATTCCGAAAAACTTTTTATTTCCAACTATAAGAGTAACTTTATATGGAGCTGAGTTGGAAACATATAAAGGTTTCACAGTAATTAATTGATTAAATTTGTTCTTGTGTACAGATTGCGGTAATCTGGAATAACAGTTTTGGCATTTATCAAATGACCGCCGATTTTGATTGGCGTTATAGTTTGACATTAGTTGTGGCATTTGAGACGTTTTACTATTTATATTATTATCCGAAGGACGCATTTGGTTGGGATCTAAAATATAATATGTTTGTGGTAATTTTGAATAACAATTTTGGCATTTATCCAATGATTGACGATTTGGGTTGGTGTTATAGTTTGATATTAGTCGAGGCATTTTACTATTTATATTGTTTTCCGAAGAAAGCGTTTGGATGGAATCGAATATATAATATGTTTGCTGACCAAGTTTCATTGCCAAAGCATTTAATTCAACTGTTGGTGTTATATTTATTTTTGTAACTTCGTTATCATTTCGTCGATTAGTTTTTGATATAGGATGCTCATATTTAGTTTTTTCTATTGCTTCTTTTGCAGCTAAATGCTGAGCTTTTTTAATTTTGCATCCTTCGGCCGTATATTCTTCGTCACCCAATTTTAATGTAACCGTAAATCGTTTGCAGTGAGCAGGCCCATGCTCACTCGTGAGACGATATTGAAAAGGAATCTAAAATATAAAATATAAAAAATACGTTTCAATATTCCCAACAATAAAAATAATACATATAACATATAAATTTTTCTACTTGATAAAAAATAATTTAAATTTTTAAATAATCCTGCCTGCCATTACACATGAAAGGATTTGCATGAAAGCTCCGTATATAAAATATTATAAAAAATAAAAAAAATAATTGAATGTTTTAGTAGCATATTATGAATGAATTGATATGTTCATAAAACTACTTTTCATGTGTAAAGAATATGTTAAAACCAATTATTTCACTCAATTTTTCTATTTTTGATGTTCTAGGCAAGAGAGTTAATTGTGATGTGCGTTGAAATTATCACATATTTCGAATGTCGAAAGAAGCATTCAAGTGCCTCGGTTTTTTAAAACGGTGCAAGAAATACTTCATTCCATCTGACAATCGGCCTTATTCTAGTTGGCGACGTCGTTGTCGTCTGACGACATTTTTGTAGCAGAATAAAGGAAAAATGTTTCTCTTGCCTTTAATCTATTACAAAAATGTCGTTAAACGACTACGACGTCGCCAATTGGAATACGTCCTAATATTTACAAGACCTTCATCCGACCTAGGTTGCAATACAACTCTCATTTGGGGCTACTGGACCGTGTATAGGAAAGGGCGGAGGTGCTTATCAGCGACGGTAGGTTATCCAACTCTATCGATATGATGGAGCATCGGCGCAATGTGGCGTGCGTTTCTTTGTTCTATAGGTACTACCATGGGAGGTGCTCTGATGAAATAAAGGACTTGATTCCGCATCGTCGCATATTTTTGCATGCTACTCGTACGTCTCTCAGAGCACATCCTTTTGTAGTTGATTGTCCAGTGAACAGCACAATGCATTATACCGTACCGTACCGCTCGTTTATGGAATGGGCTTCCAGCGAACGTTTTCCTGCCAATTACGATATAAGTATGTTTAAATGAAATGTCCACAAGCACTACTGCATGAGTAGGGGCCGTCCCCTGAGTGCTGCCCAAACTTTCCCAAAGAATTTTTGAAAAAGCAAAGTAGAATAAAATTATAGCATAGAAATATAAATATATTTTCGTTAAAGCTTTTAATATAATAAAACAGGCTATATGCAGAACAAAAGTGCGCTATTTCTTTGTCCATAGCGTATATTCGATATAAAGAGAATTCAGATAATAAATAAAAATGTGTAGGCTCGAGTAAGAATTTGTCGTACATGAGTGTCAGAATTAGCTCCCTTATATACATATTTATATAAATAAAGTATTATTAACATAAGTCAAGTTATTGTTATTTTATAATCTAATTAACTCTGGTTCATCGACCTTTATTAATTAATGTAAATATTTATCCAAGTTCAAGGTCTTAATAAAAATTATATATTTATCGATACTTCGCTACTTCTTCATTTTTAATTTTATTAAAATTGACTTACCTTATTGAACCGTGCTAAATCATTTACGAGACACATTGGAGTTTTTCCTAGAGATTCACTGATACAACCATTCTCATCTTCAGCAGTTTTATCAAGTTTTTCTATAAGAAAAAAATGGAAATTCATATACTTATACATATGTATGTATGATGTACATAGTAGTAATTAAACTAAATTGTGAAAGAACTGATATTATAGACAAATTTTAAGGCTTTAATTCGCTCGTTTGCTAAAAGTATTGATGGTTGCACGGCCTATACCCAATAAACACTTTCTTATATACAGGCAGTTATACTACGACAGTTGCATGGGTAACGTAGGTAAGCACTTTATGAAATGAATGTTGATACAAAAATAATAATTTTAAAGGCAAACTGCACATTTTAATTACAAAATGGTGAATTGAATAATTTATTACATTTGAAAAAATTCGTATTAAAACAATAACAAATATTTACTTTATACAGGCGGACTCAGTAAATTAAGGAAAGAACATTCACTACAATTTATTTGGACATTGACTTAAGCTATGCATGCATATAAGGTACATATGAAGGTATGATGCATAATTGTAGTGAAAATTATACATTATAACCAACTGGCATCACTTTATTCTACCAATGTAATAATAACTGACAGACGTAAGTGCGCATGAAAAATAATCTGTACGATAGATAAACTCAAATTGATCGTAGTTCGCGAGGCTTTCTTTTATTCGTACGAATTATTTTTCAAGTTATATAAACAGGCTGTAAGTTTATTTTTTCACTGTATAAAATGCAAAATTAACAGGTTTTTTGATTTTTGACAAATTTTAACTATTAAATTTTATTTACAAGCTCTTTTTAACAGTGTAAAAATATTAGTATTACTGTCTACTAATAACAAATTACAGTAAACTTACCCTCTTTTTGATTATCTTCAATCTGCGTTATATTTTCATTATTAATCTCATCGTCACTTGAAGGTGCATTACATAAAGTTGGGCCTTCGTCAGTATTTTGGTCGGCCTCATGGTATGACCCTAAGGAATCGTTAAGCAATTTCTGCTGATTTTTTTCAACGTTAGGCTGTAGATTTGGGATTTTTTCACATTTTTCAGAACTGAAATTTGTTGTTTCCAAAATCACTTTATTAACTGATTCATGATTTTCTATATTTTGTAAATGGGTTTTAGGACTTATGAATTTTTTTCTATTAAATGTTGTATTATATTTGTTTTCCGCATAAGCACCTGCAACATTCTGGTATTTATTTGTGCTATAGTCTCGATATGAGTTTGACATTTTTAAAGCGGTGTGCGCATTTTTGTTGTGCATATTGTTTGCTGGGAAGTTTACAGCCCTTTTATTGCAAAAAATTGTGTTATTTAAAAGACAGTCGTAAATGTGAATAAAGCAGAGTTGAGTTTATTGAATTGGATTTCATGTTTCACTAATTTCAGTGGTAGTGAAAAAAAATTTGGTGCACTCGATTTCCATTATCACTAACATCGTTTGGTTTAAAATCTCTTCATTTAGTGAAATAAATGTCCAAGACCACTAAAATCTCGTCATTTAGTGCACTCAATTCCACTACCACTAAAATCGCTTAATTTAGTGCATTTAATTTCCACTACCACGAAAACTGTTTGAATTAATGGATAACTATTTGCATACGCCCCTAGTGTTGGCTGCAATATTGAAACATTAATGCTAAGCTGTTTAGTGGCAATGGAAACAATAATGCATTGTAAATTCAATACAATAAACTTTACTCTGGAATAAAGAAATTAAAAACTTTTATAGCATTTTCAGTTTAAATTAAACCTTTTTCAATATAAATGAAACCTTTTTCAAAATGAACGCAACATTTTTCAAATTAAACGAAACCTTTTTCAAATAAAACGAAACTCTTTTCAAAATAAGTGAAACTATTTTCAAAATAAATGAAACTTTATTCAAATTCATTTAAACATTTTTCAAATTAAATTAAACCAGTTATAGAATTTAATAGAAAACAAAAGAAAAAAAAAATAAAACATTAAACATATTCATTTTTATATAATACTTGTAAAAATTAATGAAGAATTTGTCCACTGACCGCTTTACATGATCATATATATAACATAGTTCGCACAATGATTTTGATTAATTTGTGCGACACTTTCTCCAATTATATACACTTACTATGTTATGTTCTGTGGTAATGTCACTTTAATAATGATCGGGCGTGGAATTTTAGCTTAGAAAATGTTTTCTCTATCGGATTCAACATAGGAGAATAAAGTGGTAAAAATTTAAGCGTACAGTTACTACTATCCACCATATTTCGAATTTCCTGGGTTTTATGGATTTTGGCATTATCCATAATTAAAAATTAATGTTTTATTTTTTTCTTTTGTTTTCTATTAAATTCTATAACTGGTTTAATTTAATTTGAAAAATGTTTAAATGAATTTGAATAAAGTTTCATTTATTTTGAAAAAAGTTTCACTTATTTTGAAAAGAGTTTCGTTTTATTTGAAAAAGGTCTCGTTTAATTTGAAAAAGGTTGCGTTCATTTTGAAAAAGGTTTCATTTATTTTGAAAAAGGTTTAATTTAAAGTGAAAATGCTATATTTAAAATTTACTTTCCAATTATACAAAAATTACCTTTTATAAGGAGCCAAATGAGTTGCGTTTATTTTGTTAACATATTTTCTATTAGTTTGTTTCTCACCCGAATGCTGTAATACTTGTGATGGCATAATTTCTACACATTTATTGTTAGATGTAGAAGCTAGATCATTTCTATTCTTTATTTTATTTAAATGTAAAACTTGTCCAGAGTGATGCATGTTGTTTTGTTAAGAGACTCTATAAAATATATTAAAATCTATACGTATGTATAATAAAACAATTATATTTGTATATGTTAATAAAGAACTACTAATGGAATAAATAACAATAATAACTATGCAAGAAATTCATTTCACAAACATCTTATCAATACTACTTATTTGCGTCTTTTTTTAAGAATATTTTTATTAGATTTAAATATTTTAAATCTATATTTAAACGATATGTTTGTGTATTGAGACTTTTGGTCATTACTGTATAAAACCCACTAAAAGACAATCTTAAATATCTCTTAAAAAAATCCTTTAAATAGCATATCAAATAAATTTATAAGGACAATCGCATTGCTCAACAGAACCTAGAAAAAAAAAATAGATTGACAGACCATATAACAAATTTATACGCTTGTTTTGGTGATGTCCTCTATCCACCAAAACCAGATGGAAAAAAATCATCGGTCATCTTACATACCACATATTACAGGTACACTGCGAGCAAAGTGTAATAGAAATCAGAAAGTTATCACAAACTAAATGGATCAAATATAATTATACTACTCGTCAACATGAAAAACAATTATTTAGCACAAAGAACTTCTATTTCCCCTATTTTTCAAATAAAAACTGACTCAACAATATCATTCGTTGATTTTTGAAACATATTTATCAAGCTTACAATTATCAGTTCATGGCGAAAATAGTGGTCTTCAATAACTTTTACTGATTACATAACAGTCAGTATTAGATAGAGAAAATATCTCTGACAACTGATAATAATCGAAAGAGGAAGACAACTTATCCAGTGCAAAAAAGTGAAAGCCCGTAATGAATCATCATATAGATACAAAAAATTATCCCAGAAACCACTCTTGACTAATTTAATTTCTTTTCTTCTAAATGTACTGTTGAGAGCTATCTGTTAACTGTTACCTATGTATGTGTTATGTTATGTATCTGGTAGGTTTTCTGGAGTAGACCTGCGATTATTATGCATAGCAATTTCTGTTTTTACTTGTTATAAATACGTATTTTTCTTAGCCCTAGAAAGGTTATGGGGGTATATACTCGGATCAATTCACAGTCTCAAGTTGGAGGTGAGCCTGATACCATCGGAACTGAAGTACAAACCAGAGTTCATGATGATTGGAAGACGCTACACAGATCGTCCAGAAATCGTAAAATATAAGCAGGTTTGATTTTATTCCCTTAATACTTTACCTAAAATTGAATTATCCACATTTAATTTTATTCAGAAAACAGTTTTTCTTTACCCACGTTGCATTTAAAATCTGACGGCATTTCCCGCTGACAACTTAGTTAATTTTAGCATGATAGTTAAAGCAAGTAAGACAAAACTTCACATCGAGTATTGCCTTATTATATGCGATTAAAATGTGAATAAGACTTGATATGAGTAGCAATAACCGTAATATTAAATTATTTAAAAAGTACATGTAATTGTATTGTGTTCCAGCTCCGGATTATTTTCTCTAACTTCGAAAGAAGAGCCACTGCCCACAATGGGTTAAAGTGAAAATTAACTGTTCTGGAATGTGTTATTAAAGGTAAAATATATTTTATGAATACAGCAGTAAATTTTTAATGGCCAATATCTGACACTGCCAAGCAAAAATTTGTATGCGGACAAATTTTATTATTTTAGAGCTTACAAAACTTTGCATATCTTTTTCATAGAAATGAAATGTTAATTGTAAAACATATTTTGCAGAAATTAAACATTTTACTTAAATGCCAAGCACGATTTATAACAGTTAAAAAATTTTTAAAGCCTGTCTTACCTATGTATAAATACTTAATAAGCAGTTGTTTAATAACAAGTAAATAAACAATACTTCTTCGGTGTCAAGATAACAACATTACACTCAATGTTCAATATTTAAAAAAACGCGATTTTGGAGAGTTTTGTAAATGCAAACTATATTATGTTATCACCTGACATGTTTTTTACATGTGTATACTATAGAATTTTTTATACGAAAAAATTGTAAACATCCTTTGACAAACATGGAATTACATATGTATTTTTTAGTATAGAACTGGTTCTATTTTCATATAACAAACATCAGCAAAAAAGCTGCATACACATTAAAAATGCAGCTGTTGTTTACATTTATATGAAGAAATTTATACACGTGGAATTGAAAAGTTATGAGTTGTATGTAAAATGACAATTTTGACAAACATACAGAATTACATATGTATGTATAAAAAAAGTGACAGAACATATGTATGTAAAAAACACATACTGTGTTATACAAGTTTGAATAAACATATTATGATTTCTATTGGGACCTTTGCTGACAAACCAATTTATAAAAATAGCAAGCATAATATGGAGTCTCCACGAGATACGAAACGAAATATTTTTATATCTGCGTATGTAAAATTCGATAGCCTATATAATTTTATTACTGCGAATCAGCTATACATTCATAGTATATCATGAACAAATTTTTGGTCGATTATCGATTTGGCTCGTCGACTCTCTAAATCTATGTCATCCCTGCAAGAACAGTGACAGTCTTTTGAGCGGTCATATGACTGGTATTGCTGACTGAAATACCGATCAGAATTTTCTATCATTTTCTTAAGGGCAATATGAAAAGACTGATTGAATAATTTGTGTACTTAAATACAGCGGGAAGCCATCTTTATACCAGTCATTATGATTAAAGCTGAATACATAACACTTACTTTATACGTTCCAGAATGGTGTTGTGAATTAAACTCATTTGTTTCAAATAGCTGTCACGATTTCTTTCTGTATTTTAGCTGAAACTATTTTATATAGAAAATTTGCACAAAATTTGTTTATTAAGCCAGAAAAGGAAACTATAGGACAATTACTGGTTGTTTTACTCTTGCATATATGCTCTCTAATTCTATAGGTTTAAAAATATGTAAAAATTAGTTTAGCTGTTTATTAGTTAGACGGGGAACGTAATTGTCATTCTCATCATTCATAATTTAGTTTAATAAAACTATTGATTAAATTATTTTAATAAAGTTTAAACTAACTTTTATTTTAATAATATTTAAACTAAATCGGTATTTTAATAAGAATAAAATGACTGGGTGTATTTATAAAAATTTTTTAAATTTATTAAGGGATTATTTGACAAATATGTATTGCATAAAACTTTTCAATAAGCCTTTTCTAAACGTAAAATTCTTTTTATAAATACAGCAGTAAATTATTTATTGTGAAAAAGAAAAACAACACACGATTGATTAAATTAAATTATAGTTATAGGTGTGTTAACAGTTGACTTTCATTGTACATTGTAACCGCTATTAACGACGTAACGCATTCTATGTACTTCTATATTTGGCCGTAGTGAATAGCATATACATAGGTTTATAAGTTTCAGACAAATTTTATTGAACAGCAATGAAATTAATCATTGTATCAGAAGGTAGTTTCATAAAAGATTCTTTCAACGAGTGTTCTCGGTAGTATTTTATAGAGTGAAGAGAAGATCAACGTCAGAATCACATGAAGACGTTAAATTGGTTAACTCTGGTGTTTTGCTTATGAGTCAGACCAATAAAAAAAAATTCGTAAATAATACAAAACATTCTGGTAGATTAATACTTAAATTTGTTATTAGTGTATTCTGTGGTTACTGATTTAGATTTTAATTTTTCTGCAAACAAAATAAAACCTCCAGGGATATATAACTTATGCAGAATTTTGTTAAACTTTAAAGATGAAAACTTCTATTAATGAATCCGCTGCTAGTGTTTCTGTAAAATCGGAAGCTCCGAAATCTTTAAGTGACAATGAACATATACAATTTCAAACACCACCCTTGGCAGAAAATGCTTCTATTAACACAAATAAGAGACCTATGACGCTGGATTTAAAAAACACATCTAGAAAACAACGCCTAGTAACGCCTTCTCCTCTTATTATTGGGTCACCTGACAGTCAAAACCTGAAACCTCTAACTACTACCACACCTGATCTGGAAAAAATTCTTCATTTACTACCAACTCCACAACCTGGTTTAATATATCAAGCTAAAGCAACTTCTGTTACCTCAGAACAAGAAGCATTTGGAAAAGGTTTTGAAGAGGCATTACATAGTTTGCGCAACAACAATAAACAAAGTCTAATAGATAACGGTAATAGCAACATTGGTGTAGGCCTTACGAACCAGGCAACTACAACTGTTGCGGTTGGAATGAGCGGTGGGTCGTTCACTTACACAAATTTAGGTAAGCGCAATTTCAATTGACAAATAATATCACTGTTAAAAATATGTTTAATTTAAGAATCATATAATGATGTGTCAATAAAAGATGAACCTCAAAACCAATCTATATCTCCGCCTGTTAGTCCAATAGACATGGAAACTCAAGAAAAAATTAAACTGGAGAGGAAACGGCAGAGAAATCGTGTGGCAGCTTCTAAGTGTCGAAAAAGAAAACTTGAAAGAATATCAAAGTTAGAAGAGAAGGTTAAAGTTTTAAAAGGAGAAAATACTGAGCTCGGAGCAATAGTAAAAAATCTAAAGGAGAACGTGGCACAACTTAAACAACAAGTTATTGAGCACATTGAATCAGGCTGTAGTATAAATGGAAATCCTCTATTGCAAACTAAATAAAGACGTTAGATTAAAGATATTTTTTATAATATTCCAACATTTTTGCTTCACAGTAGGATGATAATGGGCGCTCGGAAATTAGAAACACCTTATTTTCAACGTCATTCGAATCTCTACATATTTTATATAAAAAAATGTATCGGACCGTTAAATTACTATAATAGATTATATTTTTTATTTTTAATTATTTTTTAGTTTAATAGTTGAACTAAATATCGTTAACAGTACATTGCCACTTTTGTTTTGCGGCATAAAATTAGTTTTAGAGCAAAATAAATTTTTGGTATTTGTTTTGCCATACTTTTTTATCTTCGAAAAATACAATCTAAAACTAGATTTGCTGTGAAAAAAAAGAAAATGTTTAACATTTCAACTATCGTATTGTTGTAAACAATATAATTTAACAGAATTAAACAAAAATTTTAAGTTTTTTATTTTGTGCAATGAAATTTTTTTGCTTTGTTTATAAATATGTAAATGTCAAATTACGTACTTTTGAAAGTTCAGAAACAAAAATGTTTAAAACAAGTTATTTAGAGTGGAAACAGTATAAGTCACATATTTAGTTCTTTTTTAAATTTAAGGTTATCTAATCCACTATACCTAAAAATAAGTTAATCCAGCAATAATTGAATTTGGTGATTTTAATTACTAAAATTTTTTGAAAATATTAAAGATGGAACATGTTTACTGAACTCAGGTAACATTCGTGGAAACAACAAACCATAACCGAAACATCATACATATTCTCTGTTTTTAAATTATAAATTTATACACTTCCGTTGTTTTTAATAAACTCAACTAGTAAAAAAATAACGATTCACACACTGGAACCAACATCAATGAAACAAGAAAATATCCAAATAATTTTGAAAATTCGAATGGAACACGAACTATAACCCTAAACGTGGCTACACAACAGAACATGCCCCACGTTTAAAAACATGTTCCCATTATACATTCATGCTAGGTACACGCTTAAACATGTTTACGGAACACGTTTAACACTCGTATGCATGTAGCGGTATTCACTAAATCAGAGTCACCTTGATCTAACATCTTTGAGGCCGAAAGAATATTAGAAAAACGCGATTAATACGTTTGTTTGTTTTTATTTTAATTCAATTATAAAGTAAATAATATAAAAAAAAACAAAATTTCCCATGATAAAAATTTAAAAAGCCCTATATTCGTAAATATTGTAAAACCAACTAATTTTGCCTGTTCAATCCAATAGATCACCAAATTTGAAAAAACTTTTTTAAACTCGCAGACTGAACATAGCTCATGTTCTATTAGGTCTTCTTCCCACAAGTTCATGATTTAAATATACTTCTTCTATACTCCCTATACCCGGAACGTGACGGTTGACCTTGCCAGAGACCGTTATCATGGGTGGGCTTATATACTCTTGATTTCGGCCTTGTCTTCAAGAAGCTCCGTAATCGACTGTGCTACTTAGGGGCCCCCCGGCCTAACCGACCATCAAAACGGATCACATAATACCTTGATCCAGCCCTTGGGATAATTATTAGTTACTTCTCTTCAACTGCCTTTCTAATATGGGAGGCCCTACCAGAGAGCTATTGCTCCCCGGCACCATATCCAGTTGAGTCCTTGCAGTGTAAGTCTCTTCTGCATCACGACACGGTTATTATTCACGTAGAGGTGTACAAAACTTGCTACAATTAATACCGCACCTATGCTAAACATGAAAGAAAATAAAACAAAAAGTTGAAGTAATTGTAGTGATTAAATTGTAGTTTATTTAATAAGAAACTATTTACAAATTATGTTTAGAAACTATACAAAAATAAATTAAACTTCTGTCGCTTTATTTGCGGTTCATTTTTTATACTCTTCCCAACTGTGTAATTTCCTTAGTTTTTCTGAAAAGATAAAAATTTTTTTAAAGTTTGTTAAATTTACTGAAATATTGCTACGAATTATACCTTGATAATTCATTTATACTGTAATATTATATACTGCTACATTTTTTTTATTAATTAATTGCTACCTTAGTGTTAAGCATATGAACACTTACTTATGTAATACGTTTGTTTGGCCTTGATGGCTTTTGTATCACCTTGATTGAAATAAATAATAAAAAAATCAGGAGGCGTTCAACCGCTGTCCGAGTTTTAAAAAGTATCAGTAACTATACCTAGTACATTCATTCGAGCCTATGTTACCAAAAGGGTTCTTGCAGGCGTCAACATACATGTCTTCTAGGCCGGATGGTATATCAACACCGGTCCTGAAGTGATGTTCTTTGACCCTTGCCCGTCCATTGGGTAACATTTTCAGTGCGGCTTATCATGCCGGGGTGTTTCGATCTAAATGGAAGTTTACTAATGTAACGCTAATTCCTAAAAAAGGTGAGGCTAGTAATCCCGAAAATTACCGCCCGATAACAGTATGTTCAAAGCTCTCTAAAGTTATGGAAAGTATAATAAATCATCACCTAATGGGGTATTTAGAGTATTTACTAAGCGACAGTCAGTATGGCTTTCACAGTGGCCGCTCAACTAGTGATCTGTTGGCATTTCTCTCTAACAGATCGAGTGGGTCTATTCATCGTTTTGCTGAATGCAAAGTTGTAACTCGGAATTTCTTCTAGGCGTTTGATAGTGTCTTGGAAGAGGTTGCATTTCCAAACTTGCTGCTTTTCTATCGGTAACAAGTTCTGTCGTTATATAACGAGCTTTCTCCGGAACTGCGCTATAAATGTGGTTACATTCAGTGCCTCTTCCTGCGTAATTCTTGACTTCATCTGATCTCCTTAACATTAGCAAAACCTTTATCCGACAAAATATGAAGTATAACTCTCCTCTTTTGCCATACATACAAGTACTTTTATGAAATTTTTTTATACATATCATGGTAGAACCACAGGGTTCTATTCTATTTCAAACCGAGACTACCATCTGATGATTATACCATGCATATTATAAATGAAAATTTTCATTTTAAAAATGTCACCGAACAAAAAGGTTAAAATTTTATTACCACTACAACTAAAAAAGAAAAATGGAAAGTACCCGAAGTTTTGTCTATTTTAAATCTTATCAATATTGTTTTAAACAAATATACATATGTATATCCAATTCGTAGTCATCACTGTTTTATTTATATCTAAATATATAAAATTGAATGTGTGTTTGTTCGTTTGTACCTTGTAGGAGACTAAACCTCTAGACCGATTTTTCTGAAATTTTCACAGCATTTAACTGGGACTCTGGCATGATTAATAGGGTACTTTTTTTCGACCACACCCACTTTTTTAAAATTATGTAATTGCTCCCATATAGTTTTTAACAGATTTACTTCAAATTGTATACACATTATACTCCAGGCGAGGTATAAACATTTCTTACGCCACGCCCCTTTCACTCTAAATTTTATTTGAAAGTTTTAAACTTTTTGTTCTCTGTATAAATTTGTTTCTTCCAACGGATTTTTTTTATTTGGTAGTATATTGCCCTTAATACTGTTAACATCGCCATATAAGTATGAACCACGTCACCGCCATTAATTTTATTATATAACGAGGGGGTAGCGCAGCACACCGGGTTCAGCTAGTTATATAGAAAATCGCTATTCGATATAAAATTTTTTTGTGTCCCATGTACTGATCATATATGTATGTATGTATGCCTAATATTTGAAAATAGTAAATTCAAAAACCTGGTGAAAACAAAATTCAATTCCCATAGATTGTGATTTAAATAGATAATGTAAATATCAATATGTATAACATCAAGAACTCTGACGAGATCTTCGTAGCAGACGTCGAAAACTTGCTCCGTTCAATGATTTTTTTACAAGTAGAAAACAAAATCACCAAAAATTAATCATTCCAAAAGCTATACTGGCGTTTTAAATTTAGGTTTGAGACAATGTACATGCTTACAAAAAATAAAATATGTTACACATATATGACGCAACTTACTGTATTCATCGACATTATTAAGTGGTTTAAACACTATAGGATATAAGGTGACCCCAGTTGCGGATATTAAAACAGTTAAAAATGCAATAAAGCGAATACCTTTAAGAACAGCCATTATGACAATAAAAATCACAATAGAATATTTACATATAACCTGTGATATATTATTATAAAAAAAAGGAAAAAAAAAAGGACAGTGCTGTCAGATTAGGGGATTTATCCCCAAAATTGGGTTTATTTTGAATTGGTGATTAAAAAAATTCATTTGGGAATTGGGATTTTATTGGGGATAATAAAAAATTTTCGGTGATTTTTAAATTTTGTTGCATATTTAATTATATAATTTAGAGTTCTTACATTCTGAACACATGATGAAAGATTTTCATTTGAAAGTATGCATTTATAAGCTTATAAACTTCTTTCTTGGTTTTAATTTGGTTGGGAATGTTTTTTATATTATCATAGGATTACATAGAATTGAAGGTACAATAAATGCCGTATACTATACAAATATTTTAAACGATATAATGATGTCTTATGCTGAATATAAAATGGCAAATCGATGGGTGTTTCGACAATATAATAACCCATAATATACATCGTAGGGAGCCAAACGTTGGTTTCAAAATAATGGCGTTAAGGTCTCAAGCTGGTAGAGCTGGCAAACAATCGATAGTATCGATAGTTGTATTTTTACTAGACTATCGATGTTATTTTTTCGATAGCGATACTATCGTTTGATGTTGCATTTAATTGACTTATGCAGATTTCTCTAGCTTAAAACCATCATCGCTTCAACAATTGAAACAGGCCAGATTTTTTCAAGTTGCAATAACTTAACTCGCACTGTACATATTTTTAATTGCATCTTGCTTATAGAAACAAGCAAGGAAAATCATGATAAAGAAAGCAAAAATACTGATGTTGATACTGAAACTATGCAGTTGAAAAAACTCGCAGAGGTAATTCGGAAGTTTGGAAGTTTTTTCTAAAGGCAAAATATAAAGAAAATGCCTAATGTCGGCTGTGTGCGAAAATTTACGATACTAGAGGCACCACATCAAACCTTTTTGACAACCTAAAACGTGCCCATCCATCACATAACCAACTGCAGAAACAATCAAACACAATCTAATATTTTTCAAAGAGTCTAAAACCTATAAAAGGGATTCCGAATGGAAAAAAGTACTACATACTGCTTGAATGATTTGGTCGCCAATGATTTACAGTCATTCAGTATAGTAAAGGCTACATGTTTCAGAGATTTAATTAAATGCTTAAATCCCCGCTACATGTTGATTTCAAAAACACTCTAAAAAAATGTGATGATGGTAAATTTGTTCAATACAACCAAGGGTAAATTGCAAACTATGCTTAATGAAGTGCAAATTTGCACAATTACAACAGACTTGTGGACTTCAAGCGAAAACGATGGCTAACTTACCGTAACATGTTACTTTAGATGAAACTAGTTTGTTCTTCGTATGACTGTTTTGTCTATATGCTAACAGTGAAATTTAACCTTTCCAAAAGAATTCGATACTATCGATAATATCGATAGTTTTTGAACCAACTATCGAAAACATCGAATGGCGCGACTATCGATAGTTTGCCAGCTCTACAAGCTGGCATAAAATCCTATAAAAAATTTATGGCAAATTGTCAAAGCGGCTCTTCAAAGCACAAAACCCTTCTGAAAAGGAACTTTTGTAGGAATTTGTTTAAAATGTGTGTAAAAACATTCCAATCGATATTTTTTAAAACTTACAGAGCCAATGTGAAATCGTTGCTTGGACTTTATTAAAAATAAGTGTAATTCCATTACATAAATGCAAAATTATTGATACAGTTTCTGCGGGGATTTTTGGGGATATGAACTTCGAAATCCGGGATCAAAAATGAAAACTATCTGACAACCCTGGTAAGAAAGCTGTGAAAAGTACAATTATTCAATAAAAGTTTATAAAATACCTATGCTACGTCTACACTAGCTTTAGTTTACACTGCAGCCAAACGATCAAATCTTCAAATATACAATATGTCAAAATTTTTATGAAAATGTCCGAGACAAAGAAACAACTTAAAATGGTAGTTTTATTAAAAATGCTGCACTAAATAAAATCTTTAAAAAACGTACATATGAATATATATATTAAAAAAAATTTCTAAAAACAATACACATTTTTTTCTCTTTATTTAAAAATGAAAAACTTTTATTTTTTAAGACTTTAACCAGCTTTTTTTACACAATGCACGCTGTAATAAAAGTCCAGTCATGAGCCAAGATAACATCGAAAGTATTGTGTTATAAACACTTTCTTGAAATTATTAATTGTGAATGCGGAAATAGGAATAATTTAAATTAATTTTTTATTAAAATAATTATTTATTATAAAAAATATGGTTTATGAGATATATATATAAAACTTTGTATTTCTTAAAAATCCGCCAACTTCCGAAAAATGTAGATGTGCTATAAAACTTATGGAATAGCTTTAAGCGGCGATTTGAATTAAAATAAGTTAATAGGCGTCACTAAGCATATTCTGGCTAAATTTATAAACATCATGTGTACCTTTTTTATATGTTGGGGGCCCGAAGTTCGAGCCCAGAAAATAGCCAAAACCGCTACAAAACGTGTATGGACTATAAAAGTCAAACAATAGCTTTAACCGGCGATTTTTTAAATACCTGAAAATTTAGCCTTTTAAAAAATAGTTTTGGCTTTAAAAATTGCGTTTAATTAATTCCATGACTGACTATCAGATTTAGTCGTTCGATATGTCAAAAATTACATGTGTGTTCAGATTGTGTGATAGTGTGGACAAAAATTATATAAGTGTGACAGATTTTTTGACAAGTGTGTACGATTTTATAATCTTTTGAAATTTTTCATTAAATGAGAGTTTCTGTGAGATCAGAGTTGCTTTTTGTGGAATAGTTGTACAGAAAAAATGCAAATCATTTATTTATTTATATTGTATACGCGGCAAACATAAATATACATTTTTTACTTTCGAAATTGAAAACTATATTAATTTTTCTATTTATTTGCAATGGTAAATATGTTTTTGCATCTTTTTTGTATGACAGTGTGGCATCCAAACACACATTTTGTTGCGATTTTCTATTGTAGGACAGAAATTTATCAGATTTTTCTTTGACATAATCGCACGACTTTGTAAGATAGTCAGTCATGGCCTTTATTAATGATTTGTTACACCCCGTCTATACGAGCCATAGATTTGGTATATCATGAACAAATTTTTGGTCGATCATCGATTTAGCTCGTGTAGACTCTAAATCAGTGGTCTTCAACCATATTACTCAGGTAACGAAATTTTTCGGATATTTTTTTAGTTTTTCTTACTCTTCTCGTGAATATTACAACCAGGGTTGCTTAATTGAACAAAAATCCTGCCTAACAGCTTCTTTAAATGTACCAAAACTTCCTATATCGTTAATTCTTATTATATAAGTGTTAATTTTAATGTATCGTACAGAATTAACAGATATCATTCTTAGAATTCCTGGAAACCTGTTTTTGTTTTATTTTCCTAACAAAAACTTAATTAATTATGAAAAAATTTGCAATGTTAAAAATCTTTCATAAAAAGAAATCCATATTCTTTGTTTTCATCATGCTAAACGACAACCACAATAATTACAAAAACATGTGTGTGAGACAAAAATTGCCTATGTGTTTATGTTTTTTTTAGTTTTCAAGAGAGCTAAATTGGTTGGTCAGACACTGAGAAGATGTGATAATAAGCAACAGAAACGTATTAATGTTTATATTTCTTATAACTACATTTCAATTTGATTACAACATTTAAAAACAATTTATTTTACGAATAATTTTAATAAATTAGTTTAAATTTCTAAATTAAAGGTTTTTGAAACGAAAATTTTCACTAATTTCATTCAAGTTGTGAAGAACAACACAAATAAAAAAACCAATCTCATCTGTCAGTGTATTTTTGTGTGACTCTCTTTGTGAAGACCACTGCTCTAAATCAAAGTCATGTTCTTTGTCGACCATTGTTGGTAAAACAATTGTTCGAACAACTATGTGCCATCAGCTATCATTTTTAGTTTGACGCCATCTTTTTACATTCTTAATCGCAGAAATAAACGAATGCACTTGATGAAAAATTATAAATTATGATTTGGTAAACCATACGTAGTCACCACATACACAAATTAGAACATTTGCGCAGCCGACGTTTTGTTCATGATATACCAAATCTATGGTTCGTATAGACGGGGTGTTATGATACAGTCTGTTATATTTAACCGCGCCTGGACAGAATATGAGGTCAAGAAGAGTTTTGGAATTGTTTGAAGCATATTGTACCACTTATGCAAAAAGAAATGAAACTTGGAAACGAAGTTTCTTTTTGTCAACCATTTTAAGGCAAAATTGTTTAAAAGAAAATCGTGTATAAACAGAATTATGTGTATTTAACATAAAATTCGGAATATCGCTTCCCGCGTGACGAGATATTGCAGCATTTTCGAAAAGATGCCATCTGGTCTCAGAGATTTGAAAAAGAAAATGCTGCTGATGGCCCATTGCAGTCTGACGCACCGAATTATGTGTCCAACATACGGATTAACAGTTCTCTGTATCCGTCGATCTAAACTCGTTAAACAGACATCAGGGCAACCACGAAAATGAGTATTGAGAATAATATTTAGTGACCCAACGTCCTCCATAATATGGAATGAATTCGAGTGTTCCTTAGCCAGAATCTTACCCAATATAACGCTGTTTTTGATATTCTCTACAGAACCACAGTAATCTCTTCACGAATTTCTCTTGGATATTGTACTCAGCAAGTCTATATTGGTGCGGCTGCCAATAATTGCTTCTGTGACAAATATAAGGGATGGATGGGATACTTCGGACAAGGCAAAGTCTCTGATCAACCTGGCGGCCTCCAGAACGATCCTTGTTCCCGTTGTATTCAAGTCGACATACAGCCTCCTCGTTGCCCTCCTGGATAACATTCTAGCACTCGCTAGCTTGTTAACTGATGTATGCGGCGATTGTCCAATCCCCTGGGCTTTAAATTTAGGTTGTGCGTAGGGCTTGATACCCACCACGTAAAAACATTTTTCAATGAAAACCAATGCAATAGCCTCTAAACGGACCCTCTTTTATGTTGACGAACTTGGCAAACGTTTTAAGGACTATGAATTAAGGATATGCACCTGGAACGTGAGAACCCTTTATAGGGAAGGTGCCTCTATCCAGTTGGCGAATGCTTTCACGAAATGTAGGGCTGACATCACCGCCATCCAGGAAATGCGATGGATAGGGCAAGGTTGTGCAAGGCAAGCAACATGTGACATCTACTACAGCTGCCATGAGAAGAAACACGATTTTGGTTGCGGATTCGTAGTTAGCAAGAGACGGAGTTCACCCCTGTGAATGAAAGAATTGCTACGATCCGCATAAAGGCGACATTTTATAACATCAGCCTTATTTGTGTTCACGCCCCGATGGAAGAGAAGGATGATGTGGTCAAGGATGCTTTTTACGCAAAGCTCGAGGAAGTGTACGAAGTGTCCGGCACATGACGCCAAAATTGTTCTCGGCGATTTCAATGCGAAAGTTGAACGTAAAGATATCTTTAGCCCCGCTGTCGGACAGTTCAGTCTCCATAATTCCACCTCGCCGAACGACTTGAGACTGATCGATTTCGCCGCGGTGCGAAACATGGTAGTTTGTAGCACCAGGTTCCAGCATCTCGATATCCATAAGGCCACCTGGCTCTCTCCTGATCGATCTACCAACAACCAGATCGATCACATTGTGATTGATGGAAGGCATTGTGAGGCTAATACTTTGTTATCTGATACCTTAAAAATTTGATCAAATAAAATATATAGTATTTAAGGTTTTAATTTTTTTTTTGGGTAGAAAAAAAAAATAATTTTGTCATTGATTGGAAAAATTTTGAATCGAAAAGATATTAAAAAAAAAATATATAAAATAAAAGAAAAAAATTTTATAAAAAAATTTAGAAAAACAAAAAAATAGAATACAAATTATTTTGTAATAAAACAAAATTATAAAAAGGAAAATAACCACAAGCCGCTGTATTTAATTGACAAAACATTACCAAGAAAAATAGCCGTGAAAAAAAGAGATTAAAACGTTTGATTTAAAAGCGTCTTAAACGACATTAACAGCGAGCAATAACAAGAAAATTTTGCAAAACAAAAAAAAGTTTTAAAAATATATATAAGGAAGAGAAAAGAATAAGCCAAGAAAGTACAGATGAACATGAGGAATCAATAAATTTTTGTGGAATTTTGTAAACTATGAAGGAAATGTAAGACAAAAAAAATTTTAAATATGTATATATATTGGTAAATTTGGATTGGCTAAAATTATAATTTCATTTTGTTAAACCCTTAAATTTTGTTTAAAAAAAAAAAAAAAAAACCAAAAGATTGTTTAAAATTAAAGCATATTGCATAAGTGGTAAATAGGTGTGTAGAATATATGTATATATAAAAAAAAAAAATAAATTTTTTTATATATGAGGGTTACATTACAGATTTACAAGTATCCCATGCATAATTTTTTTTTTTAATATTGTTTTAAATATCATTTTGATTTAAATTAATGTTCTTTTGTTTCGTTATTTTTGTTACCAATTATTTAAACATTTTAATAGTATTATTAAACAAATTTAAATGTATAACAGCAAATTTCGTCATTAAGCGCTTGAAGACCAAATATTGCAGAGGAAAAAAAGAAAAAAAATGTGAGTTGTAAACATTTTATTATTATCTAATGATGTTTGAATATTTTAATTTTATTTAAATATTAGCATTTTTTTTTTTAAATAATTTTGTATACAAATTCCAGAATCTAACGTAATAATATTGTATATAAAAAGAATTTATTTGTTTTACCTTTTTTTTTTTTTTTGTTTGTTTTTATATTATTGTGTTTAAATTATCATTGAATTTTATAATAATAAATTAGGTTTTACACAATGAAATTCTAATTTTTTTTTTTTATTCGCGAAAGGATCAGAGGGAAGATGGACCAAGAATATATGTATAGGGAAAGAGAAAAAAATTAATAAAAAGAAAGGAAAATCGTGATGTTATCTCATTTCATCATCCTCACAAGTGAAATAAAGATATAGCTATCCTAATAAAATTTTATTTTTATGAAACGCTACCTTCACTTGTCTCTCTTTGGAAAAAGAACCAGGCCCGAGACTGAGCAAAGCCGGCTTATAGGGTAGCTTCTATTTCCAAGAGAGCAAGACCGCTGGTTGGAATCGTTACATAAATTTAATGGCGCCCAACGTGGGGCCTCAGCATGCACTACAAATATTGCTATTTAAGCATATTTTAAATTATCATCTTTAATATCTCAATGCTGAGGTTTCCCTTTCTTATATTACATATGTATATGTATTATAATTAAAAGCTCAATTTTGATTTTTGGTATATTGCTCAAGTGATGTCCAAACAAGTGAGTTGTTTTATCAATAACACTTTTGATTTTTGGTAAATTGCTTAAGTGATTTCCAAACAAGAGAGTTGTTTTAACATTGAGACTTTTGGTCAATGGATATTTTCGTTACCATACTTGTGTTTTACTTTTTTTTTTTTTTTTTTTTGAGATTTTTGTTTCTCATTATGGTGTGGAACCAAACTCAAAACCTTTTATAACATTTGGTTATGCTATCGTATCGATACCTTTAGTAAGACTTTGTATTTTTAGTATAAATACTGAAAAACAACATTTAGGTATCGATCATTTTGATTTGATGATGTGAAGAATGAAATTATTTTTTTTTTTTTTTGTACAATATATTGGTCTATCTTTGTTTCTTTTCTTAGTAGCGAAATATATTTAACACTTGCATACATATTTAACTTTTAAACCTTCAATAGATTTTGTCTACCTAATTCCTTTTATATATATACCATATTGTGGTATATTATAACTAATTTCTTTAATTTATTTTGTTTTTATTAATTTGCCATGCCTCTTACGCGTAGTAGAGAAGACCTTTCGAATATAGATCGAAGGGAATCCTCTAACACATATTTCATCGATTTAGAGGGAAATTCAAGTAATTCAAACGTCGGACCTGTTACGAGGTCCATGAGTAGGTCAAATAGAGTACATGTTGTTAATACGGACAATATGGAACCTCATCAAGTTATTGCTTCAGTTGATGAAAATAGAACTTCTTCAACTTCGGTTGATGAAGATCGAATACGTCAAATGATAACAGATTCACTCACTAGTTTTCGTGGTGACTTAATTTCAGAGATAGGTATTATTTTTAATAATAGTAGATATGAAAATTTACAGTCAGGATCCAATAGTGGTGAAGATAGGGGTCGCTTTGTTTTACATAATCAGGGTCGGGACTATTCTAATAATATTCCAAATGCAAGTGAAAATTCGGAGAAAGTTTCGAATATAATTCGCAACTGGCGTATTAAGTTTAGTGGACGTTTTAATGAAATGGATGTAGACGAATTTATCTATAGAATAAATATTTTGACTACTAATACCCTTAATGGAAATTTCAGCTCGTTGTGTAATCACGCGTATTGTATTTTTGAAGGAAAGGCTCTGGATTGGTTTTGGAAATACCATCAGAGGAATCAAAATATAGAATGGATGTCGTTAACAAATGCCCTTAGAAGACAATACAAATCAGTTTACTCAGACTTTGATATAAGGGATGATATAAGGCGCTATAAACAGAACCAAAATCAACCTTTCGACGAATATTTGGATTCAATTATGGCTTTAGCTGATAAATTAAGGACACCCATGTCGGAGATAGAATTGTGTGAAACCGTTTTGAGAAACCTCAAGCCAGAAATTAGACTCGAATTATTACATGTGAATATTACACAAATAACTCAGTTGCGTTATGAAGTTCACAAGCATGAAAAGTTTATGAGTGAAATAAAAACGAACACATCGTTTAAGAGTTCAAACTATAGACGTCAGGTTGCTGAAATTGATTTTGATTCACGACAGATAGTAGATAGACGAGTAATGAATGAAAATACTGAAATCTGTGCGGTCACTAAAATACTTACGTGCTGGAATTGTGATGCTAAAGGACATTCTTATAAGGATTGTAGTAAAACTAAACGAGTATTTTGCTATGGTTGTGGTTTAAAGGATACCTACAAACCCAGTTGTAAGAAATGTAAGAATCAGGGAAACTTGAAAAAGGATGTCCTTCAGCAAAAGAGAGGACATCCAGACATACATCAAAATTAAGTTTTTCTTCAGATGAAATTATAACTTTGGAAAGTGATAAGAAACTTACAGACAAAGGAAAGTTAAAGAGAACATATAAAAATTTAAGAAGTGCGGTTAGATTGAGAAATTATTGGCGTAAGTTGAAATTATTTAAAAAGTATAGAGTGGCATCAATTTTAGAGAAGAATATAGATTCGAGACCATTTATTAATCTTACTATTTGTGATAAATTATATTTTGCTTTACTTGATAGTGGAGCGAATAAAAGTGTTTTTGGCGGTAATCTTGCGAAAGAAATTCAATCACATTCTAAATTTACAAAACGCTTCGGCAATGTCAAAACAGCTGATGGGCAAAAGCAGAAAATTGTGGGGACTGTTATTTTAGATATTTCTTTTTCAAATCGTTTAGAAAAATTTGAATTTTTAGTTATACCTACCATTTCACAGAATATTATATGTGGAATCGATTTCTGGGAAAAATTTGGTATTAATATTTCAACCAACAGTATGATAAATGAAATAAGTGAATTAGATTCTAACCAAATACCTTTATCGGATATTCAAAGAAAGAAATTAAACTTGATTATTGAGATGTTTCCTAATTCTGAACGTGATGGACTTGGTTGCACTACTTTAATTGAACATCATATTGATACTGGAAACTCTACTCCAATTAAGCAGCGCTATTATCCGATCTCACCAGCTAGGGAGAAGATTTTATGTAAAGAAATTGATAGGATGCTGGACTTAGGTGTCATAGAAGAATGCCCAAGTTCGCCGTGGTCGTCACCAGGAGTACTAATTGTTAAACCTGAGAAAGTACGATTTTGTGTGGATAGTCGTAAACTAAATTCCGTAACTGTTAAAGACGCGTATCCTATACCTAACATCGATGGGATTATTTCTAGGCTTCCCCCAGTATATTTTATTTCTAAAGTCGATTTAAAGGACGCATTTTGGCAAATAAAATTGGATGAAACTTCGAGACCAAAAACAGCTTTCACTATTCCTAATCGGCCATTATATCAATTCACAAGAATGCCATTTGGATTGTGTAATGCACCACAATCTATGTGTAGACTTATGGACATTGTGATTCCGTATAATTTGAAAACAAATGTGTTTGTCTATTTAGACGATTTACTTATTGTATCGAAAGATTTTGATGAACATTTGGAACATTTACATGCAGTTGCAGTTCAATTGAAGAAAGCAGGTTTAACCATTAACGTCAAGAAAAGCAGCTTTGCTATTAAAGAGATTCAGTATTTAGGTTATGTGGTTGGAGGTGGATCAATGAAGGTTGACTCCGGAAAAATAAAAGCCATTAATGAATTTCCAGTACCAAAGTCCATTCGTCAACTTAGACAATTTCTTGGAATGGCTGGTTGGTACAGAAGGTTTATAGATGATTATGCAACAGTATCTTTTCATTTAACAGAATTACTTTCTAAGAAGAAGACCTTTCATTGGACAGAAGATGCACAGAAAGCCTTCGAATCACTTAAGTCAAAGTTAACAACAGCTCCCGTTTTGGTTCACGCGGATTTTGAAAAACCTTTTATTGTGCAATGTGACGCTAGTACATTTGGTGTCGGTGCAGTTCTGGCACAATTAGACAAGGAAGGAAATGAGAGACCAATTGCGTTTATGTCTAAGAAACTGAATAAGGCTCAACGTAACTATTCAATAACAGAGCTGGAATGTTTAGCAGTTATTCTAGCAATTAAAAAATTTAGGGCTTATATAGAGGGACATGAATTTAAGGTAATTACAGACCATGCAAGCCTTAAATGGTTGATGCGACAGAAAGATCTATCAGGTCGGTTAGCTCGATGGGCTCTTAAGCTTCAAGGTTTTAATTTTACAATTGAGCACAGGAAAGGGAAAGATAATGTTGTACCTGATACATTATCAAGAGCTTTTGAAAATGATAAAGATAGTTATATTAACGAAATAGAGTTAGAAGTTATGCCAATGATTAACCTGGAGTCGGAAGAATTTGAGAGTAATGAATATAAAAGTTGGAGTGATGAATTTGGTAAATTAAAATCTCCTGATTTTAAGGTTGTTGGTAAATACATTTATAAAAGGACTAGCTTTGAGACGGAGTTAACTGAGGATAATAATAAATGGAAATTATTAGTTCCCACAAAGTTGAGAAAAGATGTTTTATATTCAGCGCATAATATTCCTACGTCTGCTCATTTTGGAATAGCGAAAACATTAGAGCGTATACGAAGGTATTGTTTTTGGCCAGGTTTAGTAGCTGATGTTAAAAATTATATTGGAAAATGCGATAGTTGTAAAACTTCAAAAACCCCAACCATGTCACTTAAACCTCCATTGGGACAAATGGAAGGAACACAAAGACCATTTCAAAGGTTATATATTGATTTTATAGGCCCATTACCGCGTACCAAAAAAGGAAATATTGGTATTTTTATAGTTTTAGATCATTTTTCAAAATTCACCTTCTTAAAACCGCTTCGTAAATTCATATCAAAAAGTATTATTGATTATCTCAAGGTAGAAATTTTTGACTGCTATGGTGTACCAGAGATTATTGTGTCGGATAATGGATCACAGTTTCGTTGCAAAGAATTTAAGACATTTTTGGAAAAGCATGGAGTAAAGCATGTGACGACAGCTCTGTACAGCCCTCAATCTAACGCTAGTGAACGTGTGAACAGATCAATTAATGAAGCATTACGTTCTTATGTAAAGGATAGTCATCAAAGTTGGGATATTTATATTAGTAGTGTAAATTGTGCCCTTAGGAATAGCAATCATCAAACCATAGACAGAACTCCATATGAAATTGTCTTTGGTCAGATTATGGTAACACATGGTGGAGATTATTGTTTGTTAAAGAATCTTAATTTACTTAGGGAAACCGACAATTGTTTATTAAGGCATGACGAAACTTATATTTTAAGAGACTCAATTCAGGCTAAAATTAAGGAAGCTTTTAGGAAAAATGAAAGAAGGTATAATCTCAGAACAAGGAATAGAGAGTTTAGTATTGGCGAAGAAGTTATAAGAAGAAGTTTTGTTCAGAGTTGCTTATCGAAAAAGTTTTGTTCCAAATTAGCTCCAAAAGGTGTGAAAGCAAAGGTTATCAAAAAAATTGGAAAATGTTATTATGAGTTAGAAGACTGCATAAATAAGAATGTGGCGGTATATCATGTGAAAGACATTTGGAAATAAATGTAAAGAATTAATGTTTTTTTTTTTTTTTTTTTTTAAATTTTTTTTTTAGTAGAATCTTGCCTTTTTCAGATTTAGTTCTTCACACTAAGTTTGAACTAAATCTGTTTTGTGAGGCTAATACTTTGTTATCTGATACCTTAAAAATTTGATCAAATAAAATATATAGTATTTAAGGTTTTAATTTTTTTTTTGGGTAGAAAAAAAAAATAATTTTGTCATTGATTGGAAAAATTTTGAATCGAAAAGATATTAAAAAAAAAATATATAAAATAAAAGAAAAAAATTTTATAAAAAAATTTAGAAAAACAAAAAAATAGAATACAAATTATTTTGTAATAAAACAAAATTATAAAAAGGAAAATAACCACAAGCCGCTGTATTTAATTGACAAAACATTACCAAGAAAAATAGCCGTGAAAAAAAGAGATTAAAACGTTTGATTTAAAAGCGTCTTAAACGACATTAACAGCGAGCAATAACAAGAAAATTTTGCAAAACAAAAAAAAGTTTTAAAAATATATATAAGGAAGAGAAAAGAATAAGCCAAGAAAGTACAGATGAACATGAGGAATCAATAAATTTTTGTGGAATTTTGTAAACTATGAAGGAAATGTAAGACAAAAAAAATTTTAAATATGTATATATATTGGTAAATTTGGATTGGCTAAAATTATAATTTCATTTTGTTAAACCCTTAAATTTTGTTTAAAAAAAAAAAAAAAACCAAAAGATTGTTTAAAATTAAAGCATATTGCATAAGTGGTAAATAGGTGTGTAGAATATATGTATATATAAAAAAAAAAAATAAATTTTTTTATATATGAGGGTTACATTACAGATTTACAAGTATCCCATGCATAATTTTTTTTTTTAATATTGTTTTAAATATCATTTTGATTTAAATTAATGTTCTTTTGTTTCGTTATTTTTGTTACCAATTATTTAAACATTTTAATAGTATTATTAAACAAATTTAAATGTATAACAGCAAATTTCGTCATTAAGCGCTTGAAGACCAAATATTGCAGAGGAAAAAAAGAAAAAAAATGTGAGTTGTAAACATTTTATTATTATCTAATGATGTTTGAATATTTTAATTTTATTTAAATATTAGCATTTTTTTTTTTAAATAATTTTGTATACAAATTCCAGAATCTAACGTAATAATATTGTATATAAAAAGAATTTATTTGTTTTACCTTTTTTTTTTTTTTTGTTTGTTTTTATATTATTGTGTTTAAATTATCATTGAATTTTATAATAATAAATTAGGTTTTACACAATGAAATTCTAATTTTTTTTTTTTATTCGCGAAAGGATCAGAGGGAAGATGGACCAAGAATATATGTATAGGGAAAGAGAAAAAAATTAATAAAAAGAAAGGAAAATCGTGATGTTATCTCATTTCATCATCCTCACAAGTGAAATAAAGATATAGCTATCCTAATAAAATTTTATTTTTATGAAACGCTACCTTCACTTGTCTCTCTTTGGAAAAAGAACCAGGCCCGAGACTGAGCAAAGCCGGCTTATAGGGTAGCTTCTATTTCCAAGAGAGCAAGACCGCTGGTTGGAATCGTTACAGCATGTAACCAGCATTCTAGATGTGCGCACATTTAGAGGTCCAAATGTCGACTCGGACCATTATCTTGTCGCAGCCAAGATGCGACTGCGCATATGCGCAACGAATATGGCATGTTCTAGTCTTCGAGGAAAGCTGAACATCAAAAAGCTGCGATCACAAGAGACAGCCAGGTCGTTTTCCGATCGTCTTTCTAATGAGCTCCATTGCACCTGATCCTCTCTCGAAAGTATTGGTGGACAGTGGTCTCACATTGCTCACTCTCTGCGCAACGCTGCTGAAACAGTCCTTGGTTTTGAGCGTCCTCCCCGCAGAAACCAATGGTACGATGAAGAGTGTCGTGAGGCCACTGCGGCAAAGAATGCCGCCTACAGAAGAACGTTGCAGTCCACCACTACAAGAGCAACTGTGGAGGTGTACAGAGAGAAGAGGAGGGAAGAGAGACGCCTATTTAGAAGAAAGAAAAGGGAGCAAGAAAGGCGTGATCGTGAGGAAATCGAGATGTGCAGGAGTAGACATGATGCTCGAAATTTTTATAAAAAGATAAGGCGTCTTACTACTGGTTTTAAACCCGGAGCAACCTCCTGCAGCGACGAAAATGGTAATCTGGTTACAGATGCACAAGGGACACTGAGATTATGGAGACAGCATTTTTCTAATCTACTGCAAGGCGATGACGACACAAATTCCGCCTCTAGAGATGCTGTGCCGCTCCCAATCAATGATGACGACGTTGAGATCCTTTCGCCCAGCTATGAAGAGATCAAGATTGCCATACAGCGACTAAGAAGCAACAAAGCGGCCGGACCGGATGGTCTGCCCGCTGAACTCTTCAAGTATGGAGGCGATGAGCTGGTTAGGTGCATGCACCAACTCATTTGCAGAATATGGCTGGAGGAAAGTATGCCCAATGATTGGAATCTCAGTGCCCTCTGTCCCATCCTGAAAAAGGGAGACCCCACAATATGCACCAACTACAGGAGTATAAACCTTCTCCTTATCGCATATAAGGTTCTTATGAACGACTGAAGCCATTCGCAATCTCACTGATTGGACCTTATCAGTGCGGCTTCAGACCTGGTAAGTCCACCATTGACCAGATATTCACACTGCGCCAAATCCTGGACCCATGAAAGTCAAGTCGACACACACCACCTTTTTGTCGACTATAAGGCAGCGTTCGATAGCCCGATAAGAGATCGCGTATATGCCGCAATGTCTGAGCTCGGTATTCCTGCAAAGCTGATAAGACTGTGCAGAATGACGTTGAGCAACTCCTGCAGCTCCGTGAGGGTAGGAAAAGACCTCTCCGAACCTTTTAATACCGTGCGAGGTTTCAAACAGGGCAATCCCTTATCCTGCGACCTCTTCAATTTCGTCATGGAGAGTGTTTTGCGAAGGGCGGGTGTACATCGAAATGGCACTATATTTAACAAAAGTGTCCAGCTTCTTGCGTATGCAGACGACATAGACATCATTCGGCATACCAAGCGAGATGGCACCGCAGCCTTTAATGCTATTGAACGGGAGTTTGCAAAAATGGGTCTGGCGGTAAATGAGAGCAAGACGAAGTACATGTTGTCGACGAGTAGGGATGTTGAACGTATCGGCTCCCAGGTTACAGCCGGCAACTATACATTCGATGTTGTTAAGGAGTTCATCTAATGACGTCAGTCTGGGGATCAAACGAAGAATCACACTGGCCAACAGGTGCTACTAGGGTCTCAGTAGGCAGTTTAGTAATAGAGACCTCTCTCGTGCGACGAAATTAACACTATATAAGTCGCTTATTCTTCTGGTGCTTCTCTATGGTGCGGAAGCATGGACGTTGTCTTGTGCCGATGCAGCGGTCTTGGGAGTATTTGAGAGAAAAGTTCTTCGTAAGATCTTTGGTCCTCGAAGGTATGGCGATAAGTTTCGCATTAGAACCAACCATGAGCTGTATGAGCTCCTCGGCGATGTGGGCGTTGTTCAGCGCATTAACATCCAGCGGCTACGCTGGCTCGGCCATATTGTTCGGATGGATGAATCCGCTCCAGCGAGAAAAGTTTTCGATGCGAAGGTCACTGGACGTCGGCGTAGAGGACGACTACGTTGGAAGGACCAAGTTGATGAAGCCCTGTCGTCAACTGGTGTGACCAACTGGAGAAGGCGCGCGCTTAGCAGAGACGCTGGGAGACTAGTGTTAAGGCAGGCCGAAACCCGTTAACGGGTTGTTATGGCCATCTAAGTAAGTAAGTAACATAAAATTCTTCTTTGCTGGTGTAGATTTCCAGTTCCACAATCTAAGAGATACTACACTGCGCGTTGTCATTTGTTTTTAATGGCTGAATTCTCCTTTAGTCTTGCACTATTTTCAAAATTTAATAAAGATAAACTAGTGGTAATCAGACTTCATAGCAAACGCCCTTGCAAGTCAATCTATCCAAGTCAAACAACCACAAATTGTAGGCATACATATATATTTTTTAAATTCATCTTTTTTTTTTTTTGTTTGAATAAATCTGTTATAGCATAACGAGGTGTATTAACATTAATTTTATCGTGGACTTCTTTTGCGGTTTTATAGTTTATAGTATAACACAAAGTTAATGTTTTTAAACTTGGTCGTAAACGTATTGATCATTTTAATTATTTGTTAAACATTCCATGTGGAAGTCCTTTGAATTATTTGTTCGATGACTCGGTTATACTAGAAGTATTTTTTTTTTTAATTTATTCCTTATTGTCTGAAAGCTTCCTTTAGAAGTAATTTAAGTACCAGAAGAGATTCAACAAATACTTTAATATCCTATACGTTATAAAAATCATTAAATTCTTTTTAGCTGAAAGATCATTTAAAGTTTGCTTAAACAACACCTCCACAACACCGACAAAAATTCCTGCCGGAGTACCACAAGGTGCAGTACTCTCGCCAACGTTATACTCGCATTATGTCTCAGATTATACTCCCAGAACAGGCACTGACATAGCGCTCTATGCTGACGATATGGCAATGATTGTGAAGGGCAAATTGTCAAATGTTATAGTCCATAAACTTAACCAGAGTCTTCAATCATGTATCGCGTATTATAAAAAGTGGAAAATTAAAATAAACACGGATAAAACTCAGGCCATTTTGTTCCATTTTAACAAATCTCCAAAACGTTCTCCTACAACCCCATTACAGCACGAAAACACTGTTATACCTTGCACTGATGCTGTTAAATATCTGGGAGTATACTTGGACAGAAAACTGACGTATGCAACACATATTGAACACATTGTGGACAAAGCTACTAAATGCTGTAGAGCTCTCTACCCACTTCTAAGCAAAAGATCGCAGCTGAATCCGAAAAACAAGATTATTATATATAAAACTGTTATCCGACCAATACTACTTTACGGGTGCTGTGTCTGGGGCAATACAGCAAAAACGCATATCAGGAGAATCCAAGTGGAACAAAACAAAGCATTAAAAATTATACACAAACTTCCCCGCTTATACAGAACTCGGGACCTTCACCTGAGATACTCACATCAGACAATTAGGGATATAATTGACACCCAGAATCTCGCATTTATCAACAGATGCAGGAATTCTGAGTATTATTTAATCAGAACACTATCTGAAGACACTTCTTAGTTTACTGTAGTAAACTAGTAAAGTGTCTATGTAAAACGTACTGTATCTCTGGTACAAATCAACTTCTGATAACTAACAAAGGTTTTTCTGTCATTTTTTCCTTTAAATTATTTTTAATTCATTTTAACTGTATTGTTTTTTAAATTTTACTTATGATATATATGCTGAAATATCTTATAATCACAAGATAGTAACTCATAAATTTAGCTTCTAACACTTGTAAATTGTTCCATGATAATAACAATAAAATAAGATACTTTAATATAGCAAATTTTATTGCGTTTTATTCTGTATTTTGTTGATTTCTCCATTGTTCTGACAAACCGCTCAAGACTACTTTTCTTTCCTGTTAAATCGTTTTGTTTCGTGCTTGAAATATGTTTCAATTGGACCATTACTGACTCTATTATTGGAATCGTCTATAAGAATTTAGATTATATTGAACCACATTGGAACAAATAGTAATTTTTTTCCAACAAAAATTTTGCAGTTTCGGGGCAAACGTTTTATTTCGCAACAATTTCATCACAATTGTCAATTCCAACTTTGTATTTATCAAACATAATTCAAAACATGGTGCATGGTATAATCATCATAAGGTAGTCCCAGATTCAAATGGCATGCAAGCCTGTTTTTCTGCCGATTGTTAAATAAGAACAACACTGCGGTGGTTAAATATTGTACACAAATTTATTATTATTAACAAGTTCTTCCTCTTCATTTTTTTTTATAAAATTTTTTTATAAACGCTGAAAAAAATTTGTTTAAAAACGTTTAATTTAAGTTTAAAACAAATAAATTTGTTTAAGTTTTATTGAGCCTTTGCCTTTACATTAAACATTATAATTTTAAAGAGTACGTGAAAAAAAACTTAGGACTGAAATGTAATATCCTAATTAAAATAAATCTATACAGTAACTAACTTACAACAAAATCAGAAATATATAAAAAAAATAATAAAAGTGAAACAAAATACGCCCTTGCTGCCGGGGCTCATCAGGATTTGTCAGAAGTTCTCCAAACTTAACGTATGCTTACAATTAACTTAAAACTAAATTATAACTAACTAAACTAACCCCGATGAGTACTTGTTAAAAAAAGAATTTGTCTCAATGAAATGCACAAATCAAAGGATGGTGCAGATTCATTTAAGTAACCAATGGGGGATTTAATACAAATTGTCAAACATTCTGAATAAGAAAAAGACAGATATTTTTACAGAAAAAGGCTATTAATCTCCAGAACAACAGAATAATATCCAGAGATTAATTTCAATGATGTAGACAAGTGTAACCAGAATTTCGGCACTACTATTATAGAGAAACACTATAGGTAAACAAAGTGTTAAAACGTATCTGCAAATTGGGTTTCTAAAACTTTAAATTCTCTTTAAAGGAAATCTATTTTTCTTGTTTCAATTTATTTATCGTAAAAAAATTTTAAATTCATATTTGTTCAACGTCAAAATAAATAAAAAAGAAGAAAAAACGAGATTTTGACAATCTGAAGTAAACAGTTGTTATTGTTTTAATGAAGCGGGACTATCTTATGATGATTATTCAATGACACCGACTAACAAATGTCTATTAACTTTGTTTGCATTCAAATCGCCGGTTGAAACTAATGCACGATTTTAATAACCCATCTACCTTTTTTTAGGCGTTTTGACGATTTTCACAAAAACGGTTCACAAGATTTTTATAAAAATAAATTTTATACAACAATTATAGAAACCATACAAAATGTATACAAATAAAAAGCCAATTAACAAATTAAAACACTCCAATAAAGTTGGACGTGAATACTTTTCTCTAAATTTATTATTTATAAAAAAAGTTCGATTAAATCACTAACTTTCTAACAAAGAATGGTAGACTTAGATAAGTATTTTTTTACATTAAGTCACTTTAGTGTTATACTTAATTAATAACTATTATTTATTTTTGGTGTTCATTGCTCGTTTTGTAACGCGACCTAAAAAGATACCCATCATAAAGATCATACCTACTGCTGTCATGATTATAACAATAAAGAATTTTTTTGCGGGTGATGTTACAACTTGATTAACCAATTGTTCCATATTTTCTGGGGGTTGTACTAAAACCTACATTCACAGTTTAAAGATATTTATATATATATATATGTATAATATTTACTTCTTACATGCTAAATATACTTACGGTATCAGCATTTTTAAACATTTCAATACGTTTCTCTAATTTTAGGCGGCAGTCCTGCTCCATAGCTTTCGAATGATCTTGTAAAATTGTTTGCAAACATTTCAGTTCTATAATTAAGATACATATAAAATATATATTTGACTAAAAAACAGTTTTTCACATACTTCTTCCATTGCCCTTTTTAACATTTGAACAGTATCGTAATAAATCATCAGTACATGCTTCTTCTAATATAGGATCAACATGTATATCGGCCTTGGCTTCAGCTATTAATGTGGCCACTTCTAATCGACAATCACTATTTATAATTTTTTCATTAAGAAAAGCATTCTTTAAGCATTCTTCCACAAGTCCATGTTCCTTTGCCATTTGGTCTGGATGGCATAAGACGGAAATTTCATGTTTACAAAACGTTTGCAGTAAAGGATTCAGTTTGTAATTAAGAGCTTGTTCTTGTAATATTTTTACCATTTCTGATGAACATTCCTCGTCTAATAAAGATTTACGAAATTTATCTTTTAAGCATTGTATCACCTAATTATTTTTTAGAATTAAAATTAAACAAAAAGCATTTAAGTATAGTTCTGAAACCGTGGAGCGTAATGTTATAGTGATAGATGTGTCATTCAAAATACATATTGTTATGCATTAACGGCCATATGCAAAAAAAAATAGATTTGAAGTCTTTATTTCCCAGAAAAAATTTGAGTTAAAGCCTACACTAATTTTTTTGCATACGGGATACTGCTCCAAATATACTATTTCTACTTATTATTACCTTTCCATTAAGCTCCTCATTGGGCTGAGCTCTTGCAACAATATCGGAACAATACCGATCAATATTTTTCCCACAGTGTAATTGTAAAGTTGGATTAAAGCGAAAATCTGTGTTCTGTTCAACCATACGATTGACTACGACCAGATGACAGCGAGCATCAAAAGTTGGATCATCTTTATAAGTCTTCAGACAGTCCAATAGGCGCATTGGATCCGTTTTCGAACAATATTTGTAAGTCATTTCTTTACAAGTATTGACTAACGTATAGTCAGTAGCACTATCACCCAACTCAGATTTTTTAACCAAGAATATAGCATGATGACAGGAATTTCCTAAACGAGGCGTATTCATAGTTAAACACTCTAAAGCCTGAAATGTAAAATTATTAAATAATTGAAGTTACGT
This sequence comes from Metopia argyrocephala, assembly GCA_963576795.1. Taxonomy (NCBI): domain Eukaryota; kingdom Metazoa; phylum Arthropoda; class Insecta; order Diptera; family Sarcophagidae; genus Metopia; species Metopia argyrocephala. The sequence continues at coordinate 183,705,312 of OY756208.1, read as the reverse complement.
AAAGTTTGAATAGGGACCCTGATTTGCAATACTAATGAAACACAATGAAATTAAAATAATTTGAATGTGCTATGAAAAAAACAGAACTTGCATTCTTGTTATTCACCTCTCCTGGTCCCTTTTTATAAGAACAGAATTCTTCAATCTCACTACTGCAAGCATTTGCCAACTTGGGATCTAATGCTAATGATTCTCTTTGTTGATATAATTGAGCTTTGACTTGTTGTCTACATTCCTTAGGAATACGTGGTCGTTGGCCTCGTATTGTATCATTGCGCATTACTTCACTAAGACAAGCTACTACGTCATTTTTAGTAGTGCTACCAGAACAAAAACGCACTACATATGGACGACAGGCTTCTTTAAATTTGTAGGTAAAATGATAGTTTTTTAACGATATAATTTGGAAATGTTCAATGGCAGCACGGCACTTGAGATCCTGCCGTAAGTCAGCATCGTTTTTATGTGAAATTAAACAATCCATCATATCGCCTTTATCTTTACTTCCCTTGAGTATATGATCGCAATGCATTTTCATAGCTTCTGTACACACTGACATAATGACAGGATTTAACTCAACATGAGCGGCTTCCTCTTCAGTATATTTAGTTACTGCTTCCTTAAAATATTGTTATTGTATAAATTCAAAATAGTTGTCATATAATAGCATTGTCCAACAGCATTTTTGGAACAGAATAGTGACCTATATAATTCTGAAAAAGCATTTTGGGTATATAATTTCTGTAGAATAAACGTACAGTCCATCTAGTCAGTTTTTTTTATTTACAGTTAGGCAAAGTTTTTATTTTTTAGTCTAAGGGAGCATTATACCACATGATAATAAAAAAAAAAAAAAACTTTATTATTAAGTCCTTTAAATTATAATACTTAATTTATTCTTTGTGTAGCTTCATCAGGAATTATCTTTTCGTAAACAATAATCAAAATTCTTTGTCATATTATTTGTTTTTTAATGTAGTGATGTTTTATGAGATGTATTTGTTTTATTTAAATTTTAGTAAAAATCACACGAACACACTTCTTATCTCATATAGAAGTGTGATCTTTACCATCAATTGCAATTCGCAACTTATTAAATGTCTTGTCACAACTGACTATGAAAAGGTGAAAGGTGGACGCTCCTCATTAATTCTCTCCAAAATTCAAGTTGGAGCGCAGGTAACTTTTGTTGACTCGAGCATGAAATATACATATTTTTATAGACAAATAACACAGAATTGATAGTTGATATGAGTGTCACTACCCCTAAAGCTGTCCTTGCAATGACGGCGAGTGTGGGACATACATGGGTGCTTATGGTACATTTCGAAGATATGATGAGTTACTCTTCTTTATAAGAAACCCTCTTTGCGAGAAAGAAAGGATCTACTCACCAAGTCTTCAATTATAGGACGCTATTCTGTTCCAATCAAAAAGTCTTAATTTATTCTATACCTTGCAAGAAGTTTGCAATTTTTCCAAATGCGTTTGTAAACAGTCCATTTCAGCTCCTTTTCCTGTGAATTCAAAGCAAAAATAGGACAAATCTTCTATACATGCATCCTCTACTTCCGGAATCAAATCCACAGATACGGCTCGTTGACGCATTACACGTTTAACTTCTTTAAAACAAGCAGGACGTAAGGTATTTTTGTCATCATCGCTATATGCAATACGATGAAGGCAAGGCAATATTAAAGGACCACGTTCTGGATCCATTTGTATATCAGTTATATCATCCCATTGTTTCTTAGCATGACAAAATTTAATTGCATCGTCGTGGCAATGTTTATATAGTTGGGGATCTAATTTAAAATCTCTTGCTACAAAATATTGTATAAGTAATAAAGAATGTTCACAATCAGGCGTCATAAACTGTGTTCCTAATTGTTCCATTAAACAAGACATAACACGTGCATCACCACCATCCGTTTCACGGCATGCAGCATCAACCACCGGTTTGCAATTGCGCCTTAATATGGGATCTACACGCCAATCTTCCCCGGCATCAGACACTTTAATAAGGTTTTCTAAAGACCTTTGGCACTGGGACGTAATTCTTCTGTCCTTACGTCGTTTACGAGCATGCTCCATAAGACAGTGTATAATTTCGCCACCAATTCCTTGTCCCATTCCAATATTCGATAATTTATCGATGCTTCCACAAAATTTTGGTATATCATCAGAACAATCGCTAAGAATTTCTGGTGAAAGCTGACCATCTAACAATAGCATACGACGATGATCATCTATTTCTTGGCGGCACTCAGGTGTAATCTTCGTACCATTTTTTTCGACTGTTTCGAGACAGAGAAGAATTTGCGCCAAACGTACTTGTTTATCTTCAGACACTCCACGCCGGCAGTGATGTTGCTTAATATCATCTTTACAGGCCTTTGCCAAACCATGGGATATGCGATAATCTTTAGCTATTTCTCTATCTCTCTGACTAATTTGATCGCTACAACGATTGCTCATTGAGGGATTACTTTTATTCTTCACTAAGCATTTAAAAGCGGCTGGTGTTCCGCTTTGTTCTTGCGAACACAAATGCTTCAAGTCTTTTGAACAAATTTCAAAAAATTTCATATCTGCTTCCTGTAATTCAATTCTTGCTATACTCGATTTACATGGCTCTCCCAAAATGTCTGACCCTGTCTGTTGCAAACACTCCACCGTCTCCAATTGTGAAATCATTTTATGCTCAATATTCAAACGACCGCACTCCAACTGATCGATTTCTGTCGAACAGGAATTGAAGAAATCTCCTAAATTCTCATAATCTGGAAAAAACACTGCGTGGACACGTTTAATATACGCCCGGCATTTATTACCATGTTCTAGTTGTGTAGCTCTCTCTTTAATGCATGACCATACATCCACTGCATTAATACAAGATTCCAAAGTCTCTCTCTCTTTTAAACACTGTTTTCTTTTTAAAACATTATCTTCAACCCATTTTGGCCCTATCATTTCCTTAGTTTCTGTCCATATCGCGTGTTGACACTTATCAGGCATAGCTTCCAATTGACTAGAGGTAAATGTGGACACACATTCTAAGATAGAAAGGTTATCTGTAAATTTCACATGCGAACACAGACTCTTTAGTTCCTCACAGTCATGATTATCTATAAGGTTGTGATCCTTGGATGCTAAATTTTCATTCACTGCGGCTCTAACAATACGTAATACAGGGTATTCTTGTTGTTTATTTTGATCTCCATTTACAACAGCCTGTTGTAATGTTTCTTTTATTACCAACCCGGTGGAAATTAAAAAGAAAAAAATTATTTTGTCTTTCATTTTTATTGTAAAATCTTTAAAGTCTATCTACTCTATGAATTTGTTATAAAGAATTTTTTTTTTAATTTAATAATTCATCTATTTAACACGTATGAAAAAAAATCCTCAAAAATAGTTTCACACACAATACACGAAAAAGAATTAAAATGCATTCTTCGTTAATATGCAATGGGTTGCCAGAATTTTTAGGGATAAAAACTGCAAATTTGTTGATTTTTTCAGCTGGAAATATGCAAAACGCCAAAAAAAAAAAAATTATTTTCAGTCAAATCGCCATGATTATGGGGGCAAATTACGGTATTCGATATCAAACGAAATTTCTATGTAAAATGTTGTAAAATTTTATGAAATTTCACTCGATATCGAATGGTGTAGTTTGCCCCCTGATTTGTGGCGATTTGACTGAAAATAAGTTAATAGGCGTCACTAGGAATATTCTGACAAATTAAAAAAAAATCGAGTTAAACGTTTTTGAGAAAATATCCAAAATGAGCTATAAAATTCGTGCAATATCTTTGACACACGAGTTTACTAAAAAATAAGTTAATAAGCGTCACCATGAATATTTTGGCTAAATTTTATAAAAACAGTGTGAACCATTTATGAGAAAGTCGCCAAAAGTAAAGAATGAAAATAAATTTAAAAGATGTCTATAGGAATATTCTAACTAATTTTTATAAAAATCGTGAAATAAGTTTTAAATTATACTAATAATAGAATTTATAGAGGAAAATTGATAGAATAAAAAAACTCCCGGGAATTTTTTTCATAATCGGGCTGAAAGAAAAGTTTACTTCTGTTTTAATACATATTATTAACCCAAATCATTTGAGTTGTGAATCATATTGGGGGATAATTAATTGCTTTACACAAATGTACTAAAAAAAATTCCAGTAAATTATTTCCTTCTGAGTATGTGGCAAGGCTTTTCTTAATGTTTACATATAATATTACAAATAAGAACAGTGCTATGATTTTTTTGAGAAAAATGTTTGGTTCCTCTGGGAAAACTTATAAAACAGACCAGCCTATGGTGGGTTCTATAGAAACTGATGCGGTTAAAGTAGACAGTTCTGAAGTTTGCCGAACTGATGAAGAAACTAACGCTGAAACTTCTACCCACGATTCTAGTGAAATATCACCGCTTACTTTACGGGAAGCTCAACAAAGTGATAGTGTTTCAGAAAATACAATGAATGTCAATCAACAGCTTGTGATGCAATTTTCCAACATAAATGGGCTGCAAATTGGATCAACTTATAACATAAATAATGAACGCACTACTGAAAATAAAAACATCAATAATAAATTCAAGAAATGTAAGCACAAATATCCCAAAACTATTACTATTGAAGAAATGTTGAACTCTCAGGATGAACTTAATAATAGATTTCTAATAGAAATTGCAACTCATTTGGGAAGTGAATATAAAATGTTTATGCGAGAGTTAGGCTTCTCTGAAGGTCAAATATCAACAATGTATTTGGATCACAGCGCATATGGAGTAAAAGAGGTATGTATGCCATCTTTTAATAAAAAAAATTAAGCCTTTTGAATATTTCTAATTCTAGTCGAATGGTCTTCTATTCGATTATAATTAACTACTTTTGTTCAAGAATGTCAAAGTATGTTTTGTCTTTTTAGAACATTAAGTAGGTAGCTGCTATTCGGAAACTCCACCATTCATTATAATTTTTACCTCTCTTTCTTCGTTTAATTATTATTTTAATTAATTTTTAACTCTAAACTAATTTAATTTAAAAAAATTACGTGGGAAACTAGAGAAAATGGTAAATAGTGAGTGAGGCGATTATTTCCAATATGGATGGTGAAAATCATAAAAATTAAAGCAAATTATTAATGAATTACCCTTAGAGCATTGTTATTTCGACATAATTTAATTGGGAAGGGATCGAATTAGGAGTTGGGTTTATTGCATTGAGTTTATAATGCATTATCGTTTTCACTACCACAAAACGACTTAGTATTAATGCAGCAATATTGCAGCCACCACTAAATAGTTAACCACTAAATAAAACCATTTTAGCAGTAGTGGAAATTTATTGCATTAAATAAATCTATTTTAGTGGTAGTGTAAATTTAGTGCATTAAATAAACTATTTTTAGTGATAGTGGAAATTTAGTGTACTAATTCTGAATGATTAGTGGCTGGCAATATTAACAGTTCACGCCATAAAAATCTGACCGATAGTGGAAAATCGATTTTTTTTTTCAAAATTGAACCTGGTCATGGTACCTTCCACACAAACTAAATAGTGATTTTTGAATATCTTAAGCATTGTTTAAGCTAGAGTTATTGAATTTAGTCAGAATGACTTCCTGGTCAACACCAACCATCAATCAATATGTGCGCCGAATTGGAAAAGTAGGCGTTAGTTGATTGATTTTATTTATCTGAAGAATGGTTAAAACAAAACTATCTAAATTTGAAACAAAAAACATCGTTGCCAATATACAGTGCTGTGCAATAAAATAGACTCAACCTGTTCTAACATCTCTAAAGCCGAAAAAACATTAGAAAAACTTGAATAATACTTTTGTTTGTTTTTATTTTGATTCAACTAAAAAGTAAATAATATAAAGGATACAAAACTTCCCAAGTTAAAAATTTAAAAAACCATATATTCATAAATATTTTCCAGTCTATTCCACAAAAACCGAATAATCAGGAGTACAGCGCCATCTTCTGAGGAGATAACAGCTAACCTACTGAAGACGCTTGCCACTCACATTCAACATCCACCGACAGTTGAGGCAATTGCTGTTGATCATTCAAGGGTGAAGGTATCACACTGGCCTTTGAGTGGTCAAATTGTCAGCTACTAGTCTCATTGACAAAAAAAAAAGAAAATCTATGTATCTTCAAATTCCAATACAATGCACGGCATGAGTAGGGGTTTACCCCTGAGTATTGGTCTTAAATAAAAAAAAATTGCAAATTTGTCCTGTTCAATATTGGTATTATTTTATTACCAATTTTTAATAAAAGCTTCTATTTAATTTTTAAAATTACAAACTAGTATTAAATTTGAATTTACTTAAATAAAATTATAAATTCTTATTTGAAATTGGATTAAATTTTTTTTTTTTTTTTTTTTAAGACCAATACTCAGGGGTAAACCCCTACTCATGCAGTGTGCATTGTATTGGAATGTGAAGATGGTTGATAGTTTTTTTTTTTTTTTTTTTTTTTTTTTCATAGATGTTTATATATTTTTGCGCCTTTTTTTTTTTTATTGTTGATGAAACAAGTTGGTGTAAATTTGTCCACTCAAGAGCCAGTGTTATACCTTCACCCTCGAATGTTCAAACAGCGACTGCCTCATCTGTCGGTGGATGTTTAGACTGAAGCCATTCGCCATCTCACTGATTGGACCTTATCAGTGCGGCTTCAGACCTGGTAAGTCCACCATTGACCAGATATTCACACTGCGCCAAATCCTGGAGAAGACCCATGAAAGTCAAGTCGACACACACCACCTCTTTGTCGACTATAAGGCAGCGTTCGATAGCCCGATAAGGGATCGCGTATATGCAGCAATGTCTGAGCTCGGTATTCCTGCAAAATTGATAAGACTGTGCAGAATGACGTTGAGCAATTCCTGCAGCTCCGTCAAGGTGGGAAGAGACCTCTCCGAGCCTTTTAATACCGTGCGAGGTTTCAGACAGGGCGATCCCTTATCCTGCGACCTCTTCAATTTCGTCATGGAGAGTGTTTTGCGAAAGGCGGGTGTCCATCGTAATGGCACTATTTTTAACAAAAGTGTCCAGCTCCTTGCGTATGCAGACGATATAGACATCATTGGGCATACCAAGCGAGATGTCACCGCAGCCTTTAATGCTATTGAACGAGAGTCTGCTAAAATGGGTCTGGCGGTAAATGAGAGCAAGACGAAGTACATGTTGTCGACGAGTAGGGATGTTGATCGTATCGGCTCCCAGGTTACAGCCGGCAACTGTACATTCGATGTGGTCAAGGAATTCATCTATCTTGGCACCGCCATTACCAGCAAAAATGATGTCAGTCTAGAGATCAGGCGAAGAATCACACTGGCCAACAGGTGCTACTACGGTCTCGGTAGACAGTTTAGTAATAGAGACCTCTCTCGTGCGACGAAATTAACACTCTACAAGTCGCTTATTCTCCCGGTGCTTCTCTATGGTGCGGAAGCATGGACGCTGTCTTGTGCCGATGCAGCGGTCTTGGGAGTATTTGAGAGAAAAGTTCTTCGTAAGATCTTTGGTCCTCTAAGGCATGGCGATGAGTTTCGCATTAGAACCAACCATGAGCTGTGTGAGCTCCTCGGCGATGTAGGTGTTGTCCAGCGTATTAACATCCAGCGGCTACGCTGGCTCGGCCACATTGTTCGGATGGAAGAATCTGCTCCAGCGAAGAAAGTTTTCGATGCGAAGGTCACTGGACGTCGGCGTAGAGGACGACCCTGTTTACGTTGGAAGGACCAGGTTGATGAAGCCCTGTCATCGATTGGTGTGACCAACTGGAGAAGGCGCGCGCTAAGCAGAAGCACCTGGAGACTAGTGCTGAAGCAGGCCGAAACCCGTTAACGGGTTGTTATGGCCAGCTAAGTAAGTAAGTAAGTATTTTAAGATGAAGTGATATATTTTTGTTTTTGTTTAGTTTTTATTTTTGGTTAATACAGAATAATGCCCGTATTCATAAAAACTATTTTAGGTTTATTGAGGGTTTATTTGACAAGTATTGCATAGAAATTTGTCAAATAAGTTCTCAATAAACCTAAAGTAGTTTTTATGAATACAGAATTAAACTCTTATTTTATAAGCCTCTTAAACTGTTATTAAACATTTTTATTTCTACTTATATCTTTCCTGTAATAAAAACTTTAATGCAGATAAAGTAACTGTTTACTTTTTTTTTGCCGCTCACAGTACTTAAACTATGCAGAATGCACTTGTTTATTCATAAAAATAATAAAGCAAAAAAAAATTTTTTTTGAGTTGTGTCACTTTTGAACTAGGTGTGCGATATGTACTTTTTTAGCAATTCCTGATAATTGACATAATCGCGGTTAATCGATTAGAATTAAAGATTCCTTCTTTCGTTATCGATCCCGGATAATTGATGTCCCCGGTTAATCGAAAAAGCTTTTAATTTGGGCGGAGGGGTTTGACCCCACCTGAAATTTTAATAAAAAGAAATAAATACTTCAACTTTAAATAATAAATATTTTTATAAAGTATGGCTGCTAATTATAGGTACATTTTATTGACTGTCTTTTTTATTTTGTTTTATTTATTAACAGGTCATTTATCAGCTTCTTTTAGATTGGGAACGCAATACAGACGAACCAAGAACCGTAGGATACCTGACAACTTTATTGTGGAATTGTGGACATCGAGAATGTGTTCATCGATTGAAGTCGTTATGGAAATCAAATATTAAAAATAAATCTTAGAAACAGTAAACTGTGTAATATTGTGATAAGGTTTTTATATTAATCTTAAATTTTTCGTTTAGTTTACTTTATTCAATTTGTCGATATTTGTTAAAATTAATATTTTTTATAAAACTATATATTTTGTAATTTACCATGGTTAGTTTTATTTAGTAATTCACAAATTATAACGTAGTTTAAAACCTTAAGCTGCTGGTGTGTCCGGACCATTTCGAATGGAATAACATATGTATTGCAAAATACTGAAAACTAGATCAACCAAAAACTGATCAACTAGAATTAGCACAAAGTGCTGTTTTGAAACTATTACAGGACCAAACTCAAATCACCTAAAATAGGAAACGAACTATAGCCAACCAGAGCTGTGCCAAGCTATCGACAAAAGGTATCCCAAAAAACTTTCAACGTCTGATTGCAAGACCTGGGCAATTACAAAGAAAATGAACTATAATAATTTGCCTCTCAGAAGTATTCTCTCAACTTCTGCAGTGCGAATTAAATGGCAGACCCAACCTCTCTGCGTGTTTAAGACCGGTACTGACTATCTTACAAAGTCGTGCGATTATGTAAAAAATAAGTAATGAATTTCTGTCCTACAAAATCAAATCGTGTTAGAATACTACACTGTCATATAAAAAAGATGAAAAATTATATTTTTTTTCTAATGCAAATATTACCAAAATTAATTTTTGTTTTAAGTTTATAAAAATTAACAAAGATAAAAAATTTATCTTTTATTTAGCTTCGTCTTTCATTTCCTATGTTATCCCTATGTCCCAGAACCCAGACCAAGGGAATGCTTCAAGCACCCCAATCGAGCCTCAGCTCCTTCTTACAACGAAGAACCAGAAAGAGTTTCATACGGGCGACGCCAGGGCTGTGATAGCGACCTGGCTATCAGTAAAAACCCCGATTTCACCTTCAAAGTATCGTTCCCTCAGTAGTCACAAAGCTTGCATTATTGCAAATACCTCAGCTTGAAAAACAATGCACATGTCCGGCATTCTAAATGATTCTGCTAATTTGGCAGACTCGGTGAAAACACCAGCCCCACGCCCGATTCTATTTTAGAACCATCTGTGAAGACTGAAACACCGGAACCTGTACAAATCCTGTCCGATACAAATTCTTCGCTACTATAGGAAGTAGCCCCAGAATAGTACTATGGCCACCAAAAAATCTTCCCCAGAGGCCCAGATCCCTCAGCCTGATCGTACTTTGAGTTGAACTCAACATAGCATGAATAATAGGTAATAAGTGCAGAATAACGTTTAGAGCAACATTTGGGCTGTTGCAGTCTTCTGCACTCTTTGAAGCTTAGTAACAATATAGCTCTTCCGAAGCGCTACACACCACACAAAGCATCCATAGGTTAAAATTTGCAAAACCACCTGGTTGTATAGCCAAAGCACCATCCTTGGTTTGAGTCCCCATTTTCGGCTAAACATAGATTTACAAGAGTGAAAAGCCACGCAGGCCTTTTTCACCCGTTCCTCTATATGCAACCTCCAATGGAGCTTGGAGTCCAAAGATACTTGACCTCGGACCTCCTAGGATCAATTTCCCAGCTTATCTAAAGCACCCTCAAAGATCTCACTCATAACTAAAGGAAATGGTCCTGAAACCAGCAGGACCAGGTCATCAGCATAAGCCACTATCCTGGCCCCGTAACCATTAATCGCGGATAAAATCTCATTAACAACGATAAACCAAAGAAGGGGCGAAAAAACACCACCCTGGTGTTCTTTTGTTACAAGTCTAGTGACTTTAGCCTCCGCTAAAACCGCATTAATTTTCCTGCATCCTAGTAAGGAAGTGACCCAAAGATAGATATATCTTTCCACCCCTTAGCCCCTCAATGTATTAATAATAGACATAGTCCTAACATTATTGAAGGAACCTTCAGTATCAATTAATCCGGTCAGAGTAAACTGCTTACACTCCCAAGGATTTTTCCAATTAACCCACAACCTCATGTAGCGTTGTCTCAGTGGACTTTCCCCCCACGTAGGCGTGTTGGGCAGCCGTGAGTATCAATCACCCTTTCCAGTTATTTAAGAAAAAAGGAGCTAAGGCTAATTCCCCTGAAATTATTGGCCATTACGAGCCCACCTTGGGAATGAAGACCACCTATGTCCTCCTCCTATTACTAGGTAGGTAGTTAAGGGTCAAACAGAATAGGGATCACAGATACATGCGTCTTCTACAACATAATCGGCATTAAACCATCTAAGTCCGGTGACTTGAAAGGAGAGAAGCTGTTGATAGCCCAGGAAATTCCTTCCGGCGAAAGAACGGATTCCTGCGAAGCAACACACATCTCCATCTGCCCTGACGGCTCATCAACTTCACAGGTATTATCCGGAAAATGAGTGTCAACAACTATATTCATGGACTCCATTGACGACTCCGCCCACATCCCGTATGCTCTCCTAATTAGAGTCTTGCAAGAGTGGTCCTTAGATAGGATCTTGCCGAGTTCGCAGTCTTTAATAGATTCGCAATTCTTCCTCCAAGTATCACGTTTCGACTCTCTGATGGCTTTCTTGTATTCTCTTAAGTATTTCCTATAGGCCTGAAAGTCCCTAGCCGAATAATAAGCATTGAAAACTGCTCTGAACCTCTTTTCCAATTCGGAAAGATGATTACTCCACCAAGGAAGATAGGTCGTCTTACAAAAAGTAATATGACAAGACACCCTGAAGGCCGACTGATAGGTCCTTTTAAGGGCCTCGACTTGTCTAACCAATTCACATGCGGAAGAAATATGAGATCCTAGCCTATCCACTTTTCCATTGAAAACCCTATTAAACAGATCCCAGTCCAACTACAGGGGTATAAGCCTTCTCCCTATCGCATATAAGGTTCTTATGAACGACTGAAGCCATTCGCAATCTCACTGATTGGACCTTATCAGTGCGGCTTCAGACCTGGTAAGTCCACCATTGACCAGATATTCACACTGCGCCAAATCCTGGACCCATGAAAGTCAAGTCGACACACACCACCTTTTTGTCGACTATAAGGCAGCGTTCGATAGCCCGATAAGAGATCGCGTATATGCCGCAATGTCTGAGCTCGGTATTCCTGCAAAGCTGATAAGACTGTGCAGAATGACGTTGAGCAACTCCTGCAGCTCCGTGAGGGTAGGAAAAGACCTCTCCGAACCTTTTAATACCGTGCGAGGTTTCAAACAGGGCAATCCCTTATCCTGCGACCTCTTCAATTTCGTCATGGAGTGTTTTGCGAAGGGCGGGTGTACATCGAAATGGCACTATATTTAACAAAAGTGTCCAGCTCCTTGCGTATGCAGACCACATAGACATCATTGGGCATACTAAGCGAGATGTCACCGCAGCCTTTAATGCTATTGAACGGGAGTCTGCAAAAATGGGTCTGGCGGTAAATGAGAGCAAGACGAAGTACATGTTGTCGACGAGTAGGGATGTTGAACGTATCGGCTCCCAGGTTACAGCCGGCAACTATACATTCGATGTTGTTAAGGAGTTCATCTACCTTGGCACCGCCATTACCAGCAAGAATGATGTCAGTCTGGAGATCAAACGAAGAATCACACTGGCCAACAGGTGCTACTACGGTCCCAGTAGGCAGTTTAGTAATAGAGACCTCTCTCGTGCGACGAAATTAACACTATATAAGTCGCTTATTCTTCCGGTGCTTCTCTATGGTGCGGAAGCATGGACGCTGTCTTGTGCCGATGCAGCGGTCTTGGGAGTATTTGAGAGAAAAGTTCTTCGTAAGATCTTTGGTCCTCGAAGGCATGGCGATAAGTTTCGCATTAGAACCAACCATGAGCTGTATGAGCTCCTCGGCGATGTGGGCGTTGTTCAGCGCATTAACATCCAGCGGCTACGCTGGCTCGGCCATATTGTTCGGATGGATAAATCCGCTCCAGCGAGAAAAGTTTTCGATGCGAAGGTCACTGGACGTCGGCGTAGAGGACGACCGTGTTTACGTTGGAAGGACCAAGTTAATGAAGCCCTGTCGTCAATTGGTGTGACCAACTGGAGAAGGCGCGCGCTTAGCAGAGACGCCTGGAGGCCGAAACCCGTTAACGGGTTGTTATGGACAGCTAAGTAATACCCTCCGATATCCTACAAACCTAGCAATGCACGGACTAGCCACGGTAATGTTTCTGACCTCTTTTCAATACTTCTAGGTTAGATGCTATTAAAAATTCTAAAAGGTACTCACCTCGAATCTTCACATCGGTACTACCCCATCTGGTATTGTGTGCGTCTACATCGCACCACAGCAGGCAGGAAGTGGATGGGCCATATAGATACCGTTACTTTCAAGGTACTCTAGTCTCAGTCATGTGATGTCGGATGTGCTAAGCCGCGAATAAATAGCCGGCCCCAAACCTGGGGGAGAAAGGATGAGGAAACTGAGTTGTGTTTCTCAGGGAATAGAAAGATAAAGGTGCCTCACAGTTAATAATGGTCATGCTAGAGGAATATATCGCGTACATGTGAAATTTTCACTATCAATGAAACGCCTATAAATGTAATAAAACATCCACCCACCTCGATAACAGCCTTTGACTTTACCACACGGATAACGCTTGCAAACATTGAATGTTCGGGCGCTATTCGGAGGATCGAGAATTGAACAAGTCAGAAAACATATTCACGCTTATAAATTGGACAATCTCGAGGTGGGTGAAGTGAGATTGGACGGAAAATAGCTCCCACCAGTAGGCATCCGGTCATTACTATATGTATTTGGGAAACTCCCAACACAACGTAAATAAGTTGCCTTCTCGACTGTTCTACCAAATCGGAGAGGATAATTAGAGCAAGATTCCACTTCAAATTTTAAAAAAGAATGATGAATAAAAACGACCGAATCTACTCACAACTAGATGCGGCAATGAATGCCATAAAAGGGATAATTTTTTTTATATTTTTAATAAATAAAAGGCAGCATTTTTCTGAGAACTTCTTAATTTTTATTTATTTAAATCATCAATAAGTTAAATGTTTGAAACCAATCTTCGGATAGTAAATTTTTTTAAGTCTAACGATTGGTTCTATGAGGTAACCTCTGGAACGTATAAAACTGGTTATATATTGGTTGCCGGTTGCTGTGTGGTTAAGGTAGAATTAAAATTTAAATTATATACAAAAAAGGGTAGGAAAACTTGTTAAAACTTATTTCAAATATATGTATATTATGCGCAAAGAAAATACAAAAATCAGCCTATGAGGTAAATTCAAAGGTATGTACATTAGAATATTAATTATACATTTTGATTAAGAAATTAGTTCATTAAAAATTATCATTTTAATCCAAAATTTATCAAGATTGTCCTTAAAAATAAACGTAAAATAAAAAAAAAGAAATTATATATAATGCTATTGCTTAGTTATATTTACTGTTGTTTTAACAAAAGAAAAATACATTATATTAGAGTAGACTTTTTTCGCTTATTACAAAATACAGTTTTCTTTAATATTTAAAGCAGAATATAATTATAATAGACGTAATTAACTTATTTATACTTTAGTATATTTATACTAATCTCTTTTATTAATTTGCTTAAAACTTGTATTTAAAAAAAAATTAATATAAAATCAAAGGATTTATTAATATGTTTTAAAATTTGAAGTATATTTCCTTGACTTTATCCTTTGATTTTTAATTCCAGCATCGGTACATATATTTTAATTCTTATAGAAAAGTTCTTAATGTTCAGCCACAGACTTCTACTTATTTGGTCCAGGTGGAAATGGATTTATCACAGCAACAGCAGCAGCTTGTTGGCTGGCAAGTACCGCAGCTAGAATATAAAAAAAAATTATATAAATACTAGTTTTCTTTTAAACTCTTGTTAAGGATACAAAACAGACGTTTGCATAATAAAAATATAGCAGCTCGTTGATATATACAGATTTTAGCCTTAAAACACAAGTTTAACTATATTACAATATTGTAATAATTTGCTTACCATATGCTAAAAAAATTTAAGATATGCCAATTATTTGTTCTTCTCCAAATGCACGATTGCTTTGAATTAGGTTTTCAGTTTTTTTAATTTTATAAACTAATTTTATAGAAAAATATCCTTCAAAAAGTCTTTTGAGGGTATACATTAGGGTGGGTCAATTTTTTCGGGACCGACAAACGTGACAAAGGTCGTAATCTACGAGAAATTCTAAGAACTTTTTCCAAAGAAACCATGGTTCTAAAATCAAAATCGAGCTTCCGGTTTTTTAAGAGAAAATTTGGTGCTCAGGTCATCCAAAAATAATGCTATTTTTTTGAAAGTATTTATTGCAATTGGTGAATAGTTGACCTGTAACGCTGGAAGAGGGCTTATTTTAAAGGAAATTTTCTCAGCTTTCTATATCTGTCCTCATTTATTGTTTACCCAAATAATGGTTTTGAAGGTTTATGTCAAAACAATAATAGTAAAACTGTTAAAAAACCAAACCATTATTTGGGTAAATAATTTTCTATAAATGAGGACAGATATAGAAAGCTGAGAAAATTTCCTTTAAAATAAGCGTTACAGGTCAACTATTCACCAATTGCAATGAATACTTCCAAAAAAATAGCATTATTTTCGGATGACCTGAACACCAAATTTTCTCGTAAAAAACCGGAAGCTCGATTTTGATTTTAGAACCATGGTTTCTTTGGGAAAAGTTCTTAGAATTTCCCGTAGATTACGATTTTGCTATACGCTTAGTAGGCAAAAAAATTGACCCACCCTAGTATACATATTTAAGTTCTTGTGCTTTCCCTTGTAGCTCTGCTAACGCGCATAATATACGTACAGTCATGGACTTTATTCTTCATACACCCCCGAAATTTTCAATGGCTGCTAAATGAGAAGCATTACAAACCTTTTTTTTCAAAAATTATTTAATTATTTACTTATTAGCGTAAAAAAACAAAATTTTTGGTTTCTTTTTAAAAATTTAAGCAATGGATAAAAAAAAACTAAAAATAAAGAAGGACAAAAGTGTTCATACAGTACAATTATTTGTTTTTTTGAAATGTGAAATAAGAAAGCTGAGTAAAGTTTTTTATAAAATTAATATTTTGTTGGCCCACCATTAGCATCAATTACTGCCTGCAGACGCCTTGGCATTGATGCGACCAGATTTTCAGTCATATCAGGAGTTATTTGAGACCAGGCCCTTTGCACAGCTTGCTTTAAGGATTCCTTGTTTGTAACGGCAGTAGGATCAATTTTTCTTTTCAAAATATCCCAAACGTGCTCAATGGGGTTCAAATCCGGCGATTGGGGAGGTGAGTTTGTCTTGGTGCATTAAAAAGCAACCAATCTCTAACAATGTGCGCTGTGTGTTTGGGATCGTTGTCCTGTTGGAAAATCCAATGCTGGCCAAGACCCAACATATCAACAGACGGATGTAAATTGCATTCTAATAGCTGTTTATAATAGTATCGATCCATAATACCATCTATAAACACTAACCGCCCAACTCCAGATGCTGCTATTGCTCCCCAAGCCATTACGTTGCCACCATTATGTTTTATTGTTGGAACAATATTCTTTGGATCAAGTGCAGCATTCTTTTTGCGCCAAACCTTCCCACGACCATCATTTCCGAATAAATTGAACTTACTTTCGTCCGTAAACAAAACCTTTTTCCAGAAGTCTATTCCTTTATTTAAATGCTTTTTTGCAAACTCAAGGCGTAGTTTCCTATTTTTTTCAGATATCAAAGGTTTTCTGCGGGGAACTCTGCTTGCATAACCATTTGCTCGCAACGCCCTCTGAACAGTTTTAGGATGAACAGTCTTGTCTAAAGTATTAGCAATAGTTTTTGCAATTTTTGAGGCAGTAGTACGCGGATTTTTTTTAACTTCTTTCAAAACAAAGCTTACATTTCTTCTGGAGAGTTTCTTCGGGCGTCCTGGCCTTGGCATATTTTCGATGGAACCAGTATTTTTATACTTTTTAATAACATACTGAATTGTAGCAAACGGCACATTTAATAATTTGCTTATTTCCCGATAGGATTTGTTGTTTTTGTGCTCTTGCACAATTAATTTCTTTATTTCAAGGCTAAGCTCTTTACGCGTACTCATCTTGACACTTGATCACTTAAAACCAATAAAATATCCACTAATCATTCAAGTAACACCTCACCTCATTGCAATATGAAAAACTAACGGGTTTTAAAAAGTTACAATGCGAATTTTTGGAATAAAGCAAAAGAGATTACACTGTATGAACATTTTTGTTCCTCTCTACTTTTAGTTTTTTTAGTGTATTTCGTTAATTTTAAGGGGAATTAAAATTTTTATTCTTGTACACTGATTAAAATGAATTAAATTACTTTTGCTGTAAGAACTTTTTTTTATGTTGCTCTTAAATTAGAAGTTTTCTCTAATACAGGGGGTGTATGAAGACTTAAGTCCATGACTGTATATACCTTAAAAAATATTTTATGCATAAATTTTGTGCCAACGAGCTGCTAAACCAAATCGGTATTTCAGTTTGCAACTGATTAGGATAAAATAAAAGTATACTCTAAATTGAGCTAACTCTATATGAGTGATGTTAATAAGGTGTGCGTCACTATAAACTGTAACACATCAAAAGTCAAATAAAAACTGACTGGAGTAAGCTAGAGTTAAAAATAAAACAGTTTTATTTTGCATTTTTATTGCAGATTTATATTCTGTATTATTTTATTTAAAAATTAATTTAATTTTATAAAATTTTTTATTTTATTCATTATGCCATCCATAAGCAATGTTATAGTGTTTTCGGTGACTTTTTTGGTACCAGCTGTCCATTTATATCGAAAACTAGTAATGGTTTTGGGAACAGATGTACTCTTCTTTAGTTCTCTTTTGACCAGAGCCCAATATCTTTCAATAGGCCGCAGCTCTGGGCAGTTTGGTGGGTTAGCCTCTTTTGGAACAAAAATAACATTATTTTTATTATACCAGTCTATTGCGCTTTTACTGTAGTGACATGTTGCCAAATCTGGCCAGAAGAATGTTGATATGTTGTGCTGTCTTGGAAATGAGAGCAACCTCTTTTGAAGACACTCGTTGATATAAATATCTGAGTTTATTGATCCCAATGTAACAAACGATGCACTTCTGTTGCCGCAGCTACAAATAGCCTGCCAAACTAGGAACTCTTTGGGAAATTTTGATAGTTTTTTAGTTCGGAACTCTTCAGAAACATTGCCTCTACTATCCGCTACATAAAACTCTTGGCTAGGAAGCTGCGCAAAGTCTGCAAAAACGTAAGTTTCATCACCCATTATACAACATTCGAACTTTTAAAAAAATTCTTTTTTGAGGAGTTTTGCTCTTTTTTTGCTTCAATATTCTTCTTAGCATTTCTATCAGGAACTTTTTGGACTTTAAATGTTTTAAGGCCAGCTTTAGCTTTAACTCGGCGCACAAAACTTTCCGAACATTGCACGCGCCGGGCCACTTCGCGACCAGAAATGTTTGGAAGAGCCAGCAAAAGCTTCTCAACCTTTTTGGCTTTCGCGTCGTTCGTTACCAGTTTTGCTTTACCTGTTCCAGGCTTTCTTTCAATTTTTAGGTCTTTGTTGAACTTTTTGACCACTCTGGAAACACATTGCCTGGTCACGTGGACTTCCCTAGCAACTTTTGTATAACTCCAAAATGGTTTTTTGAATTATTTGAATAATTTTTGTATGCACTTGTCTTTGATTATCCATTGTGAACTAACTAACAAGTCAAATTTGACAAACTGATACATTTTAAAATCTGACACATTTTTCAAAGATATTGTGATTAAGAAAAATAATTTTGATTAAAGGTGAAAAAAGTTATTAAGAAAAATGGGTGTTACACTTTATAGTGACGCACACCTTAAATGCTTTCTTTAATAAATGTTTTCTTATAAAATGCAAAGAAATATGTATCACGAAGTGGCAACCTTAAATAGCTGCTTTCATTTTGTTTACATTTCTTATAAACAAATAATATACATGTGGGATTATATAGTAACTCACGACGAACAACCAGAAGGCGCAATAATAAATAAAAAATATTGTTTTCGTATGAAGTTTAATAGACTAACATCCTATTTCACAATGACGAAACAAATAGTCACTGGTATTTTGGGTTTCTCTATGTCTTTCGCTTGCTCTTACGAGTTACAATTTTTCTCTTTTACGTATCGTAAAAATAAAGTGTTGCCAGTTTTTTTTTTATTTGAGACCAATACTCAGGGGTAAGCCCCTACTAAATGCAGTGCATTGTATTGGAATTTTTTAGAAAGGACAATACATTTTTGACAGAACATACATATTGTTTTTCTTATAGATATTACTATTAAGTGCCTTAGAATGAGAGTTGAAAATTTTTAATGAATTTCTTTAAAAAGAGAAAATAAACTAGTGTTTTGAATGTGAACAAATGCAACTCTGTTTAAAAGTGCTTACTTGTACATATCTGTTACAAATATTCTTCCAGCTGTCCCCCAACGTATTAACACATATTAATCAATCTTATAAGCAAATTGCAATGTCATTAGGTCAGATTCATGTTGTAACTGTATCGTGTATGGGCAGCTTAATGACATACAAATGTCGACATAATACCAAAACAAAAGAGTTTGTGTATGTGCGTGTGCTTTTGTATTATAAACAAATGAGTATGCATGTGAGCTTTTTATATTGTAATCGGCATAATTTTGTTGGCTTAAATCTGTTTGTATGTATCTATTGTACAGTGTGTGAATGTATCTGTATACAAATATTTCGTGTTTTGCATTAGAGACCTGCATGACTCAATTCATCTCTTTAACATACAGTGAATGCAGCTTAACACTGTTACAATACTTTATGTATTCACACACTAAATAAAGAATGTGAGTAACAGAGGAAGAAAATGTCATTCAACAATGTGTCACTCATAACAGCTTGTGTAGTACACACCATACAGCATATCAATAAAAAACAAAAGAGACCACCAAATCAAAAGTATGAATTCACTGAAAAAAATATACATCCACTTAAAAAACTAGCACTCATTAAGAAATTGGTTTTTGTTTTCTTGCCAGACGCCTTTTGTACAAAGATAGCTTTGAAAAATTCTGTCGTCATTGAGAGAGAGAATATGTTTAAAATGTAAATACATACATACATACATACTCTGTATGTGCCCTCTGCTTTGCTCTTTTTTAGGAATGTTAAACTACTTATGTATGAAAAAACAACAAAAACACAACCACAGCACAGTGAATGCATACTGTTAAGAATGTGGTATTCATTGTTGTTTTGAGTTACTGTGATTATGACTCACTAACTCACATTAAATGGATGCAGTAAAAAATGAATCTTGTAAACTATTTAGTCTGTTAAAGAGATATCCACATTTTTACAGATTGTGAATGATGAGTGAGAGCACAACATTGAGTCATTTAAAAGCATGTCCACAATTTTAGATTTTTTCACATTCATTGCAGGTCTCTATTTTGCATCAAACGAAAGCAAAAAAGCAAGTGACTCATTTTGACATTTGCCTACGCGTGTATTCGACATTGTAAAATTGGTTTTTGTATGAAAATCATAACGTTTTTCACTTTTCTTTTTCTTATTCGTCTTGTTCGCACACAATTTTGATATAGAGAAACCAAAATCAAAATTTTTTCGCCCAACAAGCTAAAGAGAGCACTCACTCGAAATTGTGAGAATTAACATTTGAAAAATTTTCAGTTCAAAAGAAGAAAGACTGGTGAGAATAAAATTCAACTATAATTCATATAATCTATTTCCAACAGATTGTGCTTTAAATAGTAATATAAAAATATGAATATGTATTTATTTGTTATTATTCATTCTAATATTCTCATGTATGCTGATGATGTCAACATTTTTAATTTGTTTTTTTCTGGTTAGTCAACACTTTAAGAGATATTGAAAATTTTTTTCAATGGTGTCACATCAACTTATTAGATTTAAATATTAATGATGTAAACAAATGTCATTTTATCGTTCACTAAAACTTGATACCTCATATCATTTTAAGGATAAAATCCTGGAAAAGGTGTTAAACATTTTTACTCTTGGAATCTTTTTATATCATAAACTTAAGTTTTGTAAACATATTTCAATGATGGTGAACAAAGCAAATGGAGTTTTAGGACATAAAAAGCGTTGGTCAAAAGAATTCACTGATCCCTAATTAACAAAACAATTGTACACATCTATGGTACGCCTTATTCTTGAGTACGGATCTATTATATGCATGGGATCCTTACTTCCTCACTTACTTTAACTTAATTTAATCTGTTCAGAAACGCTTTCTTTTATTTTGCTTGAGACGACTAAGACGGAACTCATTCGTTCTTCCTTCATATGTGAACAGAATTGCTCTTATAAAACTACCTACGTTGAAAAGTCGAAGTGTCTCTTTTAAGATTAGTATACGTGGTGAAGTACATATATTCTAAGTATTTGTTAAGTAAGTAAAGTTATTTTTAATGTTCCAATTGGACCGTCCCTTAACCTTCATTTATTATATTTAAATATCACCTAAATTTTACTTTAGTCTGTAAGGAACTATTATCCATACATACATACATAACTGGCCTTTACAACACTGTGTCAGGATTACGGCCTAGCTTCTCGCAGCACTCATGTTGTGTGTGTCAATTTTTATCCATGAGTACCGGGACCTACAGTTTAATGTCGACTCCGAACGACAGACTTGAGAAGCTTGTTCATGGCAATTAGTTACTCTCAGAGCTTTTGCCAGAAGACCGCTGAGAGGTAGTCGCCGAAAGAGATATTTTTTTTTCATATTTCTTTTTTTGAAGATGTCGGAGCCTGGAGTCGAACCCGGGACCCATGTCTTAGTAAGCCAACACACTAACCACTAGACCACGGCGACTATTATCCATAGACATAAATAAAAAAAAAATAAAATAAAAATATTAATAAACTACTGAACGAAATTTTTGTCTCACACACAAGTTCTTTGTTGTAATTGTAGTTATTGTTAGTATTGATGAAAAAAGAACATCTATGTAGTATTGATTTTTTTATGAAAGATTTTGTAGCGTTGATAATTTTGGCAAAAATATAGAAGAACTAATGATTACTTTCTTAAATATTTTAACACCCTAAAAGGAATGATCACCCATACTTCTTACTGCATTTGTAGGACTTATTCATGAAATACTTTGTACAATATGTAAAAAAATTATTTGAAAAAGCTTAAAATATAAGTTATTGTCATTATTTTAATAACTTACCTCCATATGGTGCGGGGTACATTGGATAGCCAAGACCAACATGAGTGTGATGATGGGTGTGAACATGCCTTTGAGGAGGAGGACTTCGAGAATCTGAAACATTTCCACTGCTGACATTGCTAACATTATTACCATTGCCGGTAGTTCCCACAGAAGAAGTTAAACATGGCTGCTTTTGTGATTCATTGATGGACGATCCCGATAAGGATGATCCATTACCTTGCGATTTTGAACCTATTGCATCTTGTTTAATAGAAATATTAAGAGCTTGTGATGTTATATTATGGGGCATCTGAGTTCCGCCTGCAGACTGGTTTGGTATTGCATGGTGCCCAGCAATAGTTGAAGGTAAATTTGAATGTTGTGCTGTTCCAATATTTGGACTAGTGCCACTCATTTTAATTGCGTTGGACCCACTGTTAGAACTTGTATTATTGGGAGACTTTAAAGCCCTTTCGCTTAATTCATGTATTTTATGAGTAGTGTAGTATTGGCTCGCCGCATGGTGAAGGGCGTCCAATGCTTTTGTACCAGAATTTCTTGAAAGATCTTCTGGTGAATGATAACGCGGCATAGGTAAATGATATGGTGGAGTGTTGTACGGTGAAGTAGCAGGCATTAACACATTTCGGTACATTGAATGACTTGGATCAAATCCAAAAGGTGTTGATGCTATGTAAGAGGGATGCAAAAAATATTGTGATGTAGGTGGAGGGGGCGGTCCTTGAGTTTCCATTGTCGGTTTTTGTCCCTCCTGTTTAATTACCTTTAATTCTTCCTCCTGCTTATGTTTAGGCGATTCTTTTGCTAAAGACACTGTACTTCCAGATTTATTCATGACGTTTGCAGAAGAACTTGACTTTATTTTAATTTGGTTGTGCTGATTATTAAGTTGAGATGTTCCCGTGTCGTCTTTAGATTGCTGATTTCCAGACACGTTGGAAGAATTCTGAGCTTGATTTAAAGCATTCTGAGAATTAGTTTGACGACGTTGTTGATCAGAAAATATGTAGAACCTATAGAATATAATGTAGAAATATATATATATAAATGTTATTAAAACTACAAATCGAGTATTGTGTCTACAAAAAAATGTCTATTATGATTGTCTAAGAAAAAAAAAAAACAGTAAAAATGTTATTGGTTTTTTAAATAATATAATTACATTCTTTCAATTCGAATGCAGCTTAATCTGAGTATAATTCTTTAATTACTATAATCACTGCTAAACGGATACAATAGGCTATTTACTCCTTTAAACTCAAGGAAATTATTGTATTGCACTTGCTGATATTCAGTATGGGAAAAACATTATTCTTCCCTAGTTGTTGGCTATTTGTGATGCTTTTTTTGGTATTCTTACACTTCTTTATGTTCAAAAAGTGAAAAGAAAGTATCTCATAAAAAACTAAAGTCTTTGCTTATATCTTTTACAATGCTGAAAAAGTTCTTCATCTTTATATTAGGAACTCAATAAATCCTTTTATCTAGTATGTCTCTTAAAACGCCTTATTGAGACAGCACTACATTCCTTGCGTATTAGGGATTACACACTATCGTGAACGTTTTGGGGACACATAACTTTGATCCAGGTACATTGAGATTAATTTAGTTGGTATTTAAATTAGGCTTGCTAATTTTCTCTGTTGGAGTTAAACACTGTCAGATTGTGAAGAATAGAGATACTCCGCAGGGTTGAATTGTCTCTCTCTATACTAGAAATAGGCGGTAAATACCCTTCTTCAGGATAAATCCACGAGCAATAATAGTTATCGTTTATGGTGATGATATCATTTTTGCCGCACAGCACGTATAGATGAACCATTTCTTTGCAATGTTAACCAGTCCTTGTTCGCCTCTGTATAAATTAACTTTAATACAATGCCTTACCATATTTCACACCTCACCTATATCTGAAATTATAGGATTAAAGGCCTTCAGCATGCTAGTTTTCAAATGTAATATCCCACAAACATTTTCTGTTCCATTAACACAAACGGTTGTTCACAAAATCTCATACATTAAGCGCCTATGTAAACCTTTATCAGTTAAGTGGATATGTAAACTCATTAATCCTATATTTCTATTGTAAGACCTGAAGAGTTTCGTTGGCTTTTGTAATTTACATCTAAGCTCCATTTGCCACCAAAGTAACGGATGCAAGGTCGCCGCAAGTAGTTCTGCAAATGGCGTATGTATACCCTAATATTCATTTAGATTGACCTTCTTTACGTGAATACTAGCTTAAGCGATGTTAAGATGTGAAACAACTTGCATTCGTTAAGTTTGTTGGTATTGTAGACTACTTTATGGTCTATATTATTTAATTTTTCATTGACTGTTGTGTCCAAGCCGGGTGTATTCTTTTAAATGCATTCAACTCTCTTTCCAAGAAATTCCGGAAATTTCTAGTAACTTCTTGGTGTTTTGCAATCTCGAATATTCTCGTAAGAGTGCTTGGTTTTGAGATCCAATTGTGTCCTTGAGTCAGCACTGATTGATTTTAAGATTTAGATGATTCTTGCACTTCAGCCTGCTGTTTGGAGTTCTAAAGTTTTTTAAAACTTCCCTTCCAAATTTTCCATTACAGTAGCCCTTAATAAATTGATGGCAACAATAGATTTGCTAGATTTATACACCTTAATTTCTTAATCGCCTTCAAATTCCTCTTCGACAGTGCAAATCAGTTAAACGATGCAATATTGGATGCTTTTAACTAGGGCTGATCTAAGAAGCCTAAAGGTAGGTTAAAGGATGCAGTCTAGGCGAATAGTCATCTCTCTGCACTTGGAACCGAACTTCGGAACACTGGCAATAGAGCGAAGCGAAACGGACAGACTCAGGGGTATAGGGCAATACTTACTGAACATAACAAGGCTGTAAGGAAGGAAAAGAAGGATAGCTTTAAAAATTTCTACGAGGGCATAAAATCCCTGACGGAAGCTGTAAGGACTTTGGAATGGAAAGATCGGGGATGGTTATGCCTGCATAACCTTCCTGCACTTTTTAGGAAGAAGGAAGAGAGACTTTCTTAAATGGAGGTATTGGGTCAAGAAATTCTGCACAAAAAGGAGGTTAAATATTTGGGAATAATACTGGATAGTAAATTAAGGTGAAGGGCTTAATGAGATAGCTTTTCGAAACAGACATGCCAATGGTATGCACAGAAGGCTTGTAGAAATAACTTGGGCCTGCAACACCAGGATACTGTACTGGATGTATACCATGCTGGTCAGGCCAATTGTGACATATAGGGAGAAAGACAGCATCCATACCGCTGGTCGAGTCTAAAAACTTTTGTGGGATGGGAAAGGCATACTTAGAGAAAAAGAGAACAGGGAAAAACGATTACGCTTCTTGAGCCACACTGGCCTTAAACTTTTCAAACTTTTACTCAGTAACTATGATAGGAATAGTATATCGTAAAGAATAGTATTGAAGCACAAAAAGCAAGAAATAAGGCGGAGTTATGGAAGAAACTTCAGAATTTGTGGTGTTCTATTTCTAAAAACATTCGTCGAGATTTGGTGGAATCAATGCAAAAAATATACACAGCAGTTCTAAAAAATATAGGTTTTAGTTCAAAATATTTAGTTTTTATAAACTCTAATTGAAAATTTTTTTGATATAGAAAGACAATTAAATATCGAAATAAAATAAAACGAATTTCTTTTCCGCTTTATTAAAATAATTTTTAGGTGACCCAAATTTTATGTCGATTTTTAAAACAATACATACCTTCTAAGTTCTTCATCGCGAGACATTTGTTGTGTTGCTAATGATAAAGAATGTCGTTGGTAAACATTTGGATATACACCAATCCCTTGGTGGTCTTTAGTTTGTAGTTGTATATGCTGAGGCATTTGCGATGGCGTGTTACAGGTTATTTCTTGTTTAATACTTTCAGTTTTTACAATAGCATCCGGTTTAATACTTTGTTTAGAAACAACCTAAGAAATTAAATATAAAAAAATTTCAATATTAAAACTATATTTCGTGGACTTTTGACAAAGCGTATAAGAGGAGGAGAAAATTTGCCTATACAATTACAGAATGTGAATATGTATAAACCTCTCAAATTAATACATAACCGTGGTCAGTTCGAACTGTTTGTTCGACATATAAATAAAATGACAGACGGTTTCGTTTGAATATAAAGTCAGTCACACCCTGTGTTTGTATGTGTTGTTTATGTAATTTTTAATTTCCTTTTAAGCTCAATGTAAAGGGTGTCCCGAAATTAACACAAATTTTGAATTTGCGGCTATTTTTGTAATAAATTATTGGAAACTCTGAAAGCATTACAGTTTGAAAGGTCAGGTTTTAGGGTTAGTAAAAATGGAGCATTTTACGACACTAAAACGTGTTTTCATTATTAAACAATATTTTAAAAATAATGAAAGTTTTACGCCCTCGGTATAAACATTTTATAAAAAATATAGTGAAAATAGTGTTTTAATCTCCTCGATTGTGAAGAGATTAAGTGAAAAATTCCAGGAGAGTTATCGGTTGAAGACGCTAAATAGGCCAAAAACAAGTCATTCAAATATCAATATCGAAACAGTGCCTAATAGTTTTGGTGAAAACCCAAGAACATCAATGCGGAAAAGAATTGTAAATTCTAGAGTATGCTCACAAATTATCTGTGTCTTCATGCTTTCAAAATTCAATTAACACAACAACTAAATACTAATAACCACGAACAGCGAATGTGCCTACATTGTGTTACTGTTTGGTACGTATTTTGGGCAGGAGGCATTACTGGATTATACTTTTTAAAAATGTGTCATAGCAACATGTCTCCTTCCTAATGCGCTTAATAGTATAAGAAAACAAAATATATGTTCTGTTGTCATAATGTACTGTCCTTTCCTCAAAAAAAGCACAGCATTAGTAGGGGTTTACCCCTGAGTATTGGTTTAATAAAAAAAATTGGGCTCTTCAAACAACAACATTGGCCACCTAAATCCTGCGATTTATTATTATTAGTACTCATACCTTTTCAATAATAATAATAAAAATAATTTGAAATTTTCTCTGTAACATGTAGTGAAAAATATAAGAACAAAAAGAAAAGAATTTGGGCATTTTAATATAAAATTTTTAGATTTGTAGTAGAAGAGAAAATGGAAAATTTTATGATTTGAATTTCCAGAGCAAAATGTATTTCATTTTTTCTACAGTGTACCCCTTCGTCACTGCGGACATATTAAGTAATTTTTGACAATCAATACGTATTCTTTACTCTCGATAACTTCCCTGTTTGATATAAACGTCATGTAAACAAAAATTCTTTTGATAAAAGTCTACAGAATTTATATATACCTGTGAAGAAGTAGGTAGTTTTGCAGATTCACTTGGACTGGAGTCTTCCTTTGGGCGATCATCTTTATATATACCTGCGTTATGATGCTGCTGATCATTGAGATTCATACCAGAAAGTCTATTTATTTTTGAAGCATCTTCTGTGGTAGAAATTGAAGGATTAGGCCCATAATTCGAGTCGACATTGAATGGGTAGTTAGAAGGCATATAGCTAAAAAAAAGAAAAAATTATTTTTATAATTTTAAAGAAAATAATCTTTGATTTTTTTTTAAATATATTTCGAAAACATTTTTGTATAAACTTCAAGCAAGTAAAAATTAAAATAAAGTTAATATAAAATTATTTTTTAAGTCTATCGTATTTCTACTTCTGTTAACAAGAAACATTTTATGCGTTATTTTTTATTTTTAAATAGAAATATTTTATATTAAAATACGTTTTTTAATACGTATTATTAAATAAAAAAAAAATGATTTAAGTGTTGCTTGGGAAAGAAAAACAACAAAAAACGACTATTTATTATTTAATACCGAAGACTCGAGTTCGAGCCCCAGGAAAAGTGATAAATTTTTCCAAATTAATTTTGTTTCGTCAGAAACGCTTTAATTAGATCAAAGTTAAATTCCATAATTCAGATTCCATTCAGATTTTTGCACTAAATTTATTTTTCTAACTTTAAGGAGAAAATAATGTCCGTGATGAATATTTATTAAATTTGCTAAGATGGATTACAACCAAAATTGACTACAAAAAAACCATTCAAGCAAAATCACTTCTAGGTGAAGGACGAAAAACAAGTAAAAAGAGACAGATATGGATGTAAAACGAATAAGAGTAAAATTAAAATTGATTGGTTGTTTAAAGGCTAATAAAACTTTGTTATGCATATTAAATATATAATAAAAAAGTTGTAAAAAATTCTAACATTTTAGAACTACAGCAGCTAAAAATTTCATTCGATTTCAATTTTATTGGAATTCGTTTGACAAAATATACCCAATAGACGTCTGCTCCATTATAAACATAGCCACACCAGAATTTAAAGATTAGCTGTCTATGGGAATTTACTGAGAAGGAAGTTGCAGAGTGAAACTGGATCCCAAATACTTCGTAAGTGCCAGAGAGACCCAAGTAAAAGTGTTGCTCCAAAGGGTATTGCAGCTTAAGACGATGTAGAGATTATCGACGGAGCAAATAAACTCCATGTCGGGTAAATTTGTCGTGTGTAAAGAGAAGAATTGGAGTTCCAAATTAATGGTTGGCAAGTATAGCACTGCCTCAGCGCCGTAAGAACCCCAGTAAAATAGTATCTGGAACAACTCCTTCAGTAAAGAAACCCACAGTCACAGCAACAACTCAACGTGAGCCAACGCTGGGAAAAACTGAAGGAAGATACAGAGCTGGACGACAGACCGTCCACATCCGCTTATGGAACTCGAAATGTCTGCGTAGCTTTTACTCGCTTGTGCCTTTCTTCTTATCTGAATTCATGTGAGAGTCTTCCAGAAACTTACGTCTCTTGCTCTCCATTTTCTGAGGGCTTCATCCCCTTCTGCAGATATCTAAGGTATCACCTGCAGCCTGCTTCACCAAGTCATTTACGGAGAGGATCATCAATTGCTCCAGGTCGGCCAGCGGGTGGAATTTTCGGAACACAACGTGCACTATGTATATGTGCCGTGCCCCTCTTTCTTTTCCATTTGTGGCAGAGGGTTTCATGTTCAGAGTCTGACGCAGAGTTGCATAGGCAGATGTGGACGGTCTGTCGTCCAGCTGTGTACCTTTCTTCTTTCCGTCAGTTTTCCCCAGCGTTCGCTCAGGTTAAGGCGATGCTATGACTGCTAGTTTCTTAACTAAGGCAGTTGCCCCAGATACTGTTCTTACTGAACTGAGGCAGTCCCCCGGGGATACGGTAAAGGGGCCTGTGTTCTCAGGGGAAAATGGAGTTCACCTAGCTCTAGGTGGCCTGGCAATCGTTATAGGCAGAGAGGTAGGTAATTTTTAATTACTGACCATCTTAGGGACTGAGCAGAGACGCCTAATCTGATCTGGTACTACGGGCATCAGGGAGCCCCCGGATATGCCTGGTCTTCCCTGTCATTCGGGAAGTGAGGCAAACCGGCCTGATGGTTTGGGTGCGGCCTTTCGGGGAGTACTCGTAGTGGTTGTGGTAGTGCTAGATAGAAACCCCTCAACAAGGGGGTATCACTACCCAGGCAATGGTTGGTGCCAAATTGCTAACTCGGTGCTATTGGGCTCTCTTCTGAGCATCGTGTCCTCATGCATGATTGATATTAGAGGGCACCGCATCGGGTGGCGGTAGTTGGACGCATTGTATTCAACTACCGCCCTGGCAACGGGCGGCGTGTGGTGAGTCTACGGACAGGTACGCACGTTAAACCCCTACATAGTTGCACTGAGGCAGTCTTGTTACGCTACCATTTCCGGAAGCTTTATCCCTTTGACTCTCTTTACAGAGCCTATGCTCCATTCGGTCCACAAGTTCCGATGCGGACAATTCCCGCAAGTTATAGTTTTTAATAAATTTTATAAAATCTTTCATTATAGCACAATTTTGTCTGGGACTCGTGGTCGACCATGGCAAGGCCTAAATACTTTTTAATTTAGCCTGGTCTTCAAGAGGATCCGTTATCGACTGACAATTATTAAATTTAACCTGAGCATGATATTGATTCAAGAACCCTGGCACCATCGAGGTGCAATCAGAGGTTTGACCTGCAGTAGTGGAAAGGTACTATGGGATGACAGGAACGGGACGCCTAGGGCCTGAATGATGCCTACAAGGAGGGGGGGAGTGCTATCACTTTTGACGAAGTTCTCAAGAAACTGTCTGAGGCAGGCATTGACTGCCAGGGCTATGTAGATAACATTGTTCTAATGGCAAGGGTCAAGTTTGAGAACACGCTCTCTGACTTTATTCAGAGAGGCCTCAGAATAGTTTGTAGGTGGTGTACATCAACGGGGCAGAGAATTAACCAGAGCAAAACCACAATAGTGCCGTTTACTAGAGGGAGAAGCCCTCCTAAATGGAAGAGCATTGAGATTTAGGCTAGGAAATTCTACAAAAGAAAGATTTTAAATAAATAAAATATAATTAATACTCGATAGTAAATTAACGTGGAGGGCTGATATAGAGAGAAATAGCCATAACAAAGGACAGGAAATAGCCATAACATCTCACAGTCAGGCTGCCATTCGAGTAGATATGCCATTAATGGGGCCGGAACACCTTTGTGGAATAGGGAGGGGAGTTTGGAAAAGCATACTAACGAAAAAAGAAGACAGGGAGAGCTACTTGTTCTTCTTAGGTCAGACTGGCCTTAGACTTTTCAAACTTTTACTTAGTAATTGTAATAAAAGAAGATTTGAGTCGTGCATTCTTTAGGAATAATCTGAGAATACTAGCGGGCCTTCTGACCGGCCACTGCAGACTCAATGGACACTTAAATAAGAAAGGAATCGCTCCGAGCGATATGTGCAGATTCTGTGACGAGGCGATCGTGTCATCAGAGCACAAACTGAGAAATTGTGCAACATTGATGCACAGTAGAAAGAGGTACCTTGGTAACTATCAGTTATCAGATAGGGAATTCTCGGGGTTGGCATCGGCCAACCTAAACGTAAACGTTTTTCTGTTAAGTCCGTATTAGCAAGTTTAAACACAATTTTCTAAAAGCACCGCCTTTCCTCCTTCCCATAAC
Source organism: Metopia argyrocephala (assembly GCA_963576795.1). Taxonomy (NCBI): domain Eukaryota; kingdom Metazoa; phylum Arthropoda; class Insecta; order Diptera; family Sarcophagidae; genus Metopia; species Metopia argyrocephala. The sequence continues at coordinate 183,674,253 of OY756208.1, read as the reverse complement.
ATATTTTCCTAGACCAGCACAATGTACTTTAACAGTAGGAGGGGTCATCACCTGAGTGCTGGCCTCAATTAAAAGAAGAAGAAGGAAGAAAAGAAGAAAGTAGGCGTAAGAATAAGTTTCGCATGGACAGTTGAGAACAAGGTAAAAGTAAACTAATTTTTCTTCTTCTTCATTTTGAAATCCAATAAAATAAAAAAGTGTGTAGATTGATGTAGTCGCCGTGGTCTAGTGGTTAGTGTGTTGGCTTACTAAGACATGGGCCCTGGGTTCGACTACAGGCTCTGACATCTTCAAAAAAGGAAATATAAAAAAATATTTCTTTCGCCGACTACCTCTCAGCAGTCTTCTGGCAAAAGCTCTGAGAGTAACTAATTGCCATGAAAAAGCTTCTCAAGTCTGTCGTTCGGAGTCGACATTAAACTGTAGGTCCCGGTACTCATGGATAAAAATTGACACACACAACATTAGTGCTGCGAGAAGCTAGGCCGTAATCCTGGCACAGGGTTGTAAAGGCCAGTTATGTATGTATGTATGTGTAGATGGACAATACTATCTTAAGATTAAACCACGATCATCACTCAAACCATGAATCAAAAATGATATATTGATACTGTAATTAATAGATATTACTTACAAATAATAACTATTTATTTTTTATTTTTGTCGTCGTAAGTCTAAATACATACATATTTAAAAAAATTGTTTTGTACTCACTTAAATGCATAAAAGTGCGAAACAGCTTTTGATGGAGTAGATGGAGTTCCTGATCCCAAAGACGGTAATTCACTATTTACTTGAGCACTGCCTAATTGACGAGTTGAATCTTTATTACTTTCTAGGCAAGGCTGATTTGAATGAAGTTGATTTGTCTTTGATATAATATCCACTGCAGAATCCTTTTTGTTACTAATTTCAGATACGTTATGTTGTTGAGTGACAGGAGGTGAAATTGCAGTAGTTCCAATGTTTGAATTAATGTTACTTTTTGCAGAAAGTTGCTGTTCAACTGTTGTTGGAACTATAAATTGCTGTTGTTGGTAAAATTGATATACTCCATAATTTCCAAGAGTCGACGATACATTATTCTGGTTATTAGGCTGACTTGTTCCAGTTGTCAAATTAATTTCTTGTGATTTTTTTATTGCGTCCACATTTTTTGAATTTTGTTTGTCCGTAGAATCTTGCTCGTTAACGGGTGTTGAGTCATCCGATATGTCACTGTATGCTGGACTTTGAACGTCTTCTCGAGCTATATTGCATGTATTCAAATCAATACCATCAAAGTCAGCGGGAATTGGAGATTTACGATTTTTTTTTGCTTTGCCCACAGCGGATACTGTTGGAATACCTTTATTTGAACATACATTTTCAATGCTTTGATTTTGTTGCAACTGGTTTTGCTTTGTTGCAATATCCTCACTGTGACAATAACTTTCGTTATCTACATTTTGCTGATCTTTTTCAGGTGAAATTGATGATTTATGATCGGATGTTTCACCTTGCACCAATCGTAATACTCCAGATTTTCCTAAAATAACAAACATGGAAAGGAAAAAACTATGAAACCACGTTCGTTCTCTAATTCATAATTCCATCCTGTACTAAAAGCCAAATTATACTGTGAGCGTCAAAAGAAACTGTACACCATTGGTTTTCATGTTCAAAACTTTATTTTATTATCTTTTTTTATGTGACTTAAAATTTTATATTTTTTATTAAATATATAGCCTTCTCTCAAATTTTATTAAAAAACAAAAATAAAACTCCAACAACAACAAAAAATATAGAACAAAAACAAAAAATCCTTTACATTTCAAGCGTCAAAAGAAATTGTACAACTTTTGTGTATAACAAGTAATAAGTAATTTTACGGTAAAAAAGACCCGTTATTTTTTTGATTTGTTTTACTACAATCATTTATACAATATTAGGTAATTATTAAAGTTATTAATAGATTGGGTTTTGTCACAACGAGTTCAAATAAGAAAACTTTTGCATTTTTTTACAAATGGGCAAACAAACTTCTCTAGATGTTCGTGAACTTGTGCTAAAATTTCACGAAGAAGGAAAATCTTTACGAGAGATTGGTGCCATGATTGAAAGAAGCCACAACACTGTGAAGTATATAATTGAAAAGTACAAAAAGTTTTCAAATTTAGAAAATCGACCCAAATCAGGAAGGCCAACCAAACTAAACAGTACTCAAATACGGTCCATTGTGCGAAGAGTGAAGCAAAACCCAACAGAAAGTGCTGTCAAAATATCTGAAAATATTTCAGAATGCTCCGGTATTAGTGTTAGTGCCAGCACAATACGCAGAGCCTTACATGCAAATGGACTGTATGGACGAGTTCCAAGAAGAAAACCCTACATTTCACCAATCAATCAACGCCGGCGTCGAGAGTTTGCCAAAAAGTACGAAAATCAGTCCAATATATTCTGGAGCAATGTACTTTTTTCTGACGAGAGCAAGTTTGAAATATTCGGTAAGAAAAAGCCGGTTAAAATTTGGAGAACGAAAAATTCTGAATCCGGTCAGCAAAATGGAATGTCCACAGTGAAGCATGGTGGTGGCTCGGTGATGGTGTGGGGATGTATGGCAGCCAATGGTGTAGGAAATTTGGTATTCGTAGAAAATACTATGAATAAAACAGATTATCTCACCATTTTAAAAGATAACTTGGCACAGAGCGTTGAAAAATTGGGCTTGGGTCTTTCAACAAGACAACGATCCCAAGCATACTGCCAAAATAGTAAAGGAATGGCTGCTTTACCATACTCCAAAGCAGTTGGATCATCCCCCCAGTCACCCGATCTTAACCCCATTGAACATTTGTGGGAGCATCTGGATCGGCAAATAAGAAAAAGGGAAATTACAAGCAAGGATTCTCTAAAATCAGTAATAATGGAGGAATGGCTGAAAATTTCCCCCGAAGTTACTAGAAAACTTGTGGAATCGATGCCCAGAAGACTGCAAGCTGTAATAAAATCCAATGGCAATCAAACTAAATACTAATTATTTTTAAGTAACATTATCACTTTAATATAGAGATAATGTACAGTTTCTTTTGACGCTTGGAATATGAAGATCTATTTGTTTTTGTTCTATAATTTTTGTTGTTGTTGAAGCTTTGTTTTTGTTTTTTAATAAAAAGTTACAGGAGGATATATATATAATAAAAACTATAAAATTTTAAGTTATATTATAAACAAATTTAATAAATTAAAGTTTTGAACATGAAAACCAATGGTGTACAGTTTCTTTTGACGCTCACAGTATATCCGAACCATCTTTTTCGTTGTTTAGCTTACTTACAAAAAATCTGATTTTTATTGGGATTTTGCGAAAATATAGCAAGAAAAACTGTCAAAACACATACGTAACAGAGTGAATTAAGTAATTCACAGTGTAGTGTGAGCATGCTACATAATAGTTGTAATAAGAATATAAACTGAAATTTGTGTTATATACATTGAATGAAATAAGTTTATCTACAGCACAGTATTTAGCGCGTAAATATACCGTCAAGGTTATTGTGTGAAATTTATGTTGATTGTGAAATTTATACCAATGTTTGGTATTCTGACATCAATATACTAATATTTTTTCTTTCTAATTTTACTAATTGAAGTTAATTTAATTAATGAAAAGCCCATATCTGACTAGAAATTTAATACGTTTTCAATTTCTATCAAATTTTTAGTTAAAAACAAATAAAATAAATCCAAAGAGAAGGCTGAGTTTATTAAAATAAATGTTCCAAATTCCTTCACAAAAGTAAATGGCGACTAGCGCATAATAAAATAATAATAATAAAAAATAAATAAAAATTCCCCGGGAGAATTTCCCCATTCATTTTTCCCATGCAATATTAATTCTAAAAACAGGAAAGGGAAAAAATTTCACGGGAATTTTAGTTCATATTTCATCAAAAATATAAAACTAAAAATTTAGCATATATTTATTTTCGGGATTTCGGGATCCCGAAATAAAAATCCCGGGATTCGGGATCTGGCTAATCCCATAAATCCTGGGATCTTTCGGGATCGGGATTAGCATCAATAATAAAAACCCAAACTATTACGTATTTGTCCATGCACGATTCGTTCGTCAAGCTAGTCTCCTATGAACATGCTGTAATAAACCGGTTTTAAGTTCTAGATTTTCAATACTCAAGTGATTTCATTTAAATAAATATATAAACTAAATATAACAAGCATATGATATACAAAAAGAATTAAATCAATATACATTTTATTTTATATACCTGTTGGACTTTGACGATTTATTTCCTGGTTATTTGACTCAACGGAAATAAGAGTATTCAAGTTTATTTTAGGATTTGAAATTAAATCAAATTGTTTCTTTTGTCCGTTGTGTGATGTTCCAGCTGTTATACTTCCACCTCTTGAAAGCCCACCAGCATTAGAAACAGCTAAATTAGATTCAGTTTTCAATGAATCAGTCGAAGACGTGATGGTATCTGAAACAGAAGACTTTTCAGTTTGCTCTAATTGCAAATCAAGAGCCTCTTCGTTCTTTATAATTGCATTTGAATCTTCTGACAATGATACTGCTGCGTTTTGAGATGCTGTCTTAATTTGAGTATTCGATATTGATTCGGATGGATTTGGAGTCACAGATGGTGTTGATGACACAGGGCTAGGAACAGGAGTCGTTGTTTGTTCTTCAGATTCCATTATTAAATCTTCATCTATTAAAGATGTACTTGCATGAGCGTGAGATTGGTGATAACGCAGTCCGTTGAGATGTTTATATTTCTTACTACAATCTTGCTCCGGGCATTCTATTAAAACGGGCGATATAGCGCATGGCAAAGTTTTCAATTTTTTTGTGTTTATTTGCACGTTTAAGCCTGTTACAGGATTAATTAAACTATGTGGTTGGTTAGATGAATCGCATCCGACATTTGCAGAAATTGGAATACCACTGGCGTTAACCATATTGTTATTTATTATTTCATTATCAATGCTTACTGGAGAAGGAGATAAATCATCTTTTGATTTTCTTTTTTCCGATCGAGGTGGCAAAAAAGCAGTTGGTGATGTACTTGGTGTTGAACCTCCATTCCCTGATAATGAAGAGCCACTATTTGTTTTTTCAGCTGGTGGTGCATTCAAAGTACGAGATGCTCCACGACCATTCTTACCAGATCCATTTCTAAGCTTAGAATGTACATGTGAATGCGAAAAATATATCTAGAAAAGAAAAAAGAAAAGTAAAAAACATTAATTAATTAATTTACTTTAAATAATTTAGTTACAGCACTCAGTGTAATAATTCCATATAAGGAGTGGCCAAAAATATAAGTTATCTAAATGTATAAAACTTGGCGCAAAAATACTGTAATTGAATAACAATCGTAACTAAATAGGACGAAATCGTCTGCATACGTAGAATATTTACTCCTTCAAGTAAATCAGAAAAAACTTCATCAATACCAAAGACGCAAAGAAATATTCGATGAGAGAAAATACCTATGAAAAATTGAAAGTCGTATAACACTCACTATTTTCTGAAAATTTTTAAAAAATAAACAGCCAGGCCCACGATATCGAAAGAAAACTTAAGCGAAAGAAACTCAGTCACTCACTGTGAATCTAAACTGCGGCCCACTAATTGTCACTTTATCGTTCGCTTTGCTTTACGTTACCAACGTAATGCAAATAAACAACACAGCTGCCATATCAACATATCAAAAAATAATCGCGAATATATACGAAAAAAGCGCTGAAATGCTTAAATTGTACAGTAAAAATGCAACCGTGTGGTAGTTTAACTTGACAGAAATGTAGTAAACAAACTTATTCCGATTTTGTTTATTTATGTATATGTGTGTAAAAAAATTTTGTGTTACCAATCGCATTTATTTTTGGCGACAAAAAAATTAGTGTGCCGCAAATCAGCTGTTTGTCGCTTAAAACTACACGATTCGATATCGTGGGCCTGGCTGAAAATATTTTCATTAGATCTGTATAATGTAGTATTTGTTTTCGAAAATTTGAAATAATAAAAACAATTTTCCCATTTATATAAAAGCAATAAAAACAAAATTTTTATTTATCTTATTTTTAAATTGATCTTTTTGGCACTTAATGTCTTTATTCGGTTTAATTTTTTTACACCAAAAGTGTGAACAAGGCTTTGTAGTACGATTTTTACACTCATTTTAAAAAAATAAATAAAAATAAATTTCGTATTATATTCTTTTAGGTTTTTTGTACGTTAAGTCGCATAGTTTAAACTGCGCTTAAAATGATAGGATTTATGCCCGGTCATCTAAAGAAGCATCAGAACTCCACGGTTCGAAAAGGGTCATCATCCAGCTGTAGTCATGGCTTGGTTGGATGTCTCTGACGATGAGGTGAGTGACTTGCATTTCTGTAAACAAGAAGTCAAAATATCGATCAAAGTTTACCAAGAAACAGTTTGGTAACAGTCACAATATTCCATCAACTAATATTTCTTCGGAACACGTGATCCCAACATACGTTCAAGCTGGGGTAACAACCAGCAATTATACCCAACCACAGATTTATACTCAACGCGAACCAATATGCACTCAATACCAACTTACAGCTCCTACTACGAATAATGTAATGTTTGCACCGTTTTTATCAACTCAGCCTGTTCTTCAACAAAATAATCAAACGATTAATCCATACGGCCAAGTAAGAGAGATTGGGTCGATTCATTACAAGAGATTTATGTCTTGGTCACAATTTACTTATCAGTTTTTTTTAGATTTTCCCTACGTTGATAACGCCGCCGATGTTCATATAAATGACAGCAATGATTCGTCGTATACACGAAACTCCCCAGGAGTACTACTACAAAATGTATTGTATTGGTAAAAAGGGAAATCTGAGCGATGCAGCCATTGCACGACATATCGTCAATGGAATCAACGATTATAATCTTAAGAGAAAAATATCCAACGAATACGTATCTTGCAACCAGCTTCTCAACGACATAATCAGTTATTGCAACTATAATGAAATAAAAACACCCGCAACTAACAACAGCAAAAGGCAACACCAACGAAACCACAGCCAACGTCGCACAAACAAAGAAGGACAACGGAGCCTCCGTAAATAAAATCAAATGCTATAATTATTCCAACTACGGTCATTATTCGATCAGGTGTCCGGAACATCAGAAAAAGCTTCGTTGTGAAATTTGCCACCGAACTCCTCACAAAACAGCAGAGTGTCAAACAAAACAAAAAAAGTCTGCAAATGTAAACAAAATTACATACGAAAGTCCTGAGTCGATGGAGAAACTTTCAAAAGCCGTCAAGATAAACAATGTTGCCACCACAATGAGCTTCAACCTAGAGTGGCTCGGTGGTTGTTAAAGCTACTGGAATTTGATTGTGAGTTCGTGCATCGCGAGGGGTCTCGAATGGCTCACGTTGACGCTTTGAGTAGAGCACCTGATTTGCCAGCCATTGAACCCGAACCCGCAGGTTTCGTCCTGAATGTGAAAGTTGGTAGTGATGACTGGGTATTAGCAATGCAACTTAAGGACGATAAGCTTATGAATGTCATCAAAATTCTGCGTGGAGAAAAAGAATCTGACCAATGCACCCAGATTAAAACGGAGTATATACTAAAGAACAACAGCTTATATCGTAAAACAGAACAGGGAGCGAAACTCGTTATTCCCAAGGCAGTAAGGTGGCGAATTGCAAAATACTGTCACGATGACGTAGGCCACTACGGATTGGAAAAGAGTTTAGAACGAGTACGGCAGAATTTTTGGTTTTCTCGTATGCGAAAGTATATGAAAGAATATATAGCGGCATGCATCGAGTGTTCTTACAATAAAACGAAAGGTGGTAAGCCCGAAGGCAACTTGAATTATGGTACTTTGGAACCGTTGCCTTTTCGTCAAATTCATGTGGACCATTTGGGGCCATTTATTAAGAGTAAGAGAGGTAACACGCACATTTTAGCCATTTCTGATGCTTTCACGAAATACGCAGTTATTAAGGCCATACGAAATACAAAATCTATTTCTGTTATAAATTGTTTGAATGAGTTATCAAGCTATTTTGGTTTACGTGGAACGGCTTTCACCTCTAAACTTTTCGAACAATTTTGCGACGACAACTGTATTAAAAATGCTGTACAAATACCCAGAGCCAACGGGCAGGTTGAATGAATCAACCAAATAATTTATCGTATTTACGTACTACCACAGATGATCCAAAAGACTGGGACCTAACATTGCATAAGCTACAGTGGTCTATCAATTCCCAAAAGAACGCAACCTCGGGTTTCTGTCCAAATGAGCTGATATTTGATTACAAGCCAATTGATGTAATACAAAATCGCCTTGTAGCAGCTATACAGATTGATGAATGTTCACAAATGGTTATACCATTAACCGACAACATTGAGCGAGAAAGACAACGATGGAAGAAAAGATTTGACGAGAAACATAGCCGGCCTACCATATACGACGAAGGTGATTTGGTGCTCATTTAAAACGACAAACAAGCAACCGGCGAGTCGCGAAAGCTGTTACCCTAATATCGCGGTCCCTATATTGTAAAACGCGTAATTGGAAATGACCGATACTTAATTGAAGACATACCCGGTGTTCAGATTACAGCACGTAAGTTCTGTTCGGTGTTCAGTTCAGACAAAATGAAAAGATGGTGCAACGGTTCACCTGAACTTTCTGACGACGATAAGGAAGTCGAGGACGACTTGAACCCAGGAGTGGACGAACTGTCAAACTAGAGAAACCCTATTGAATATACAACTCTGTTCGTAGTTGACTAAACACATCACATAAATGCCCACGGGCATTACTTTTTCTTTTTTGGCTTGGTTTGGTTTTTGAAAATCTAACACCAAGTCAGTCATCACCACACCTTAATACCAATAAGATCAATATCAATAAAATCATTTTTAAATTGTTTAAGTATAATCTGAACAAACGTTTGTTTATTAATCCAAATTGGCTATCCTATTTGACACTTGGTAAAACAGAGAAAAACGGTAAGGAACAAGTTTAGTAGAAACAAGCGCACATATGACTGGGACGCTTACAGAGTTAGTCTCACTGAGTACAATAGGGAAATTAGAAAGTCTTAAAGGGAGACATAGCGGGAAGTTTGTCAATTCTTTGAATTTCCGAATTCATTCATCTTCAAAAATCTCTCTCTATAGGTAATTGTAGTGGTACTGGAGCGTATACTCAGTCTAGAAGGTAGACTTTTATCGATAGAGTTGGATACCCTACCGTCGCTGATAAGCACTTTCGCCGTTTCCTGTAGACGGTCCAGTAGCCGCAAAATAGGCCTTGAAGCTCCTGCCCATATATGAAAGTTGTATTCCAACCTATATAGGTCGGAAGAAGGTCTTGGAAATATGGAAAATTTCGGATGAAGTGAAGTATTTCTTGCACCGTTTTAAAAAACCGAGGCACTTGAATGTTTCTTTCGACACTCGAAATATGTGATCATTCCAAAGCACATCACAATTAATTCTCATGTCCAGAACATCAAGAGCGCCCGCCTTTTTGATATTTACCTTACCCATAGTCACAGATGACAAGATTTGATCATCACCAACACGCTTATGCGTGATAAAACAATATTGAGTCTTACGAGCATTAAATTTGACCATGTTAGCGTGAACACACTCGGAGATTATTTGTAGGTCATTTGTTTGTGTGTCATTTAGTGTGCCTTTTCACCTCAATCTCCAAAAGGCTCGGCCTACGGTCAAATGAATATGAATGGAAAATGTTGCTGTCATCTGCGAAGGAATATATAGGATATTTGAAAGTAGAAGATTGTTGAGGAAAATAAGGAATAGTGTAGGAGACAAATCAAAGCCTTGTAGTACTCCTGAATAAAACATGAACTCGTTGGAAGTGACACCGTCTATTACCACTCTTATAGCGCGGTCCTTGACAAAGCTCGTTATGAAACGACAGAAATGATTACCAACACCAAAACCAGCATGTTTAAAAATAAGAGCCTCGTGCCAGACTCTATCAATTGTTTTTGAGATATCCAAAGCAACAACTTTGCTTTCACCAAAGTGGTGAACAGACCCACTCCACATCTTAGAGAGGAGTGCAAATAAGTCACCAGTGGAGCGGCCATTACGAAAGCCATACTGACTATCGCTTAGCAGGCTATTAGACTCTAAATATATCAGAAGGTTATGGTTTATCATGCTCTCCAAAACCTTAGAGAGTGTTGAGCATACCGCAATTGGTCGGTAATTTTCAGGATTACCAGCCTCACCCTCTTTTTAGGGTTTGGCGTTACATTAGCAATCTTCTAATTATATGGATATACACCGGCACAATAGGCTGCACTGAGAAGGTTAGCCAATGGACGTGCAAGCGTCAAGGAGCACTGCTTCAGGACCAGTGCTGGTATACCATCCGGTCCAGAAGACTGGATGTTGAGATTTGCAAGAACCCTTTTGACACCACGAGCTCGAAAGAATATATTAGGCATAGACATTGACACTCTTTCAAGCTCAAGCTGCGGTTGAACGCTCTCCGACAAACATGAATTACTTGTAAAGAATTCAGCTAAAAGGTTCACCTTTTCAACCGGGTTCGTCAATGCTTGGTCATTACGAATAAGAGTTGGAATCGAACTAGCATTGTTCCTTATACTCTTAATGAAGGACCAAAAGGAAAAAAATAACTTTAGCACGAAGACGCTGCTCGTATAAAGCTTTTTCACGTCAAGTGTATTATTCTAGTGCCCGTCAACACAAGAAATGTGAGTTGGTTCATTTACTAGTTGCACAGGATGATTGTGTGCGGCAAAAAACTCAACATATTGGCCTTCCGAAGTTGTGCGGCCAGAATGGTGGAGCCAAGACGAATATGAACATTTAAATCACCAGCAACAACAATTTCACTGTTCGGGTAATTCTCTAAAATTCTTGAAATTGAGTCAGAAATTATGCATGATAATTACATCTTCATAGCTAATATACAAAGACAAAACCCACCAGTGATTTTTCTATCTTCCTCAGGATTTACAATATCATATGGGCGGACAAAAATATAAATCATGGTGGTAGGACTCGCGTTCATAACTGAGCGAAATGTTAGATACCGATTGACTATATCACCCATCCGTCCTACATTACATTACATAATTGGCTATTACAACCCTGTGTCAGCAATCTTCTGGAAAAAGCTCTGGGATAAAAATTAACGCACACAACATGAGTGCTGCGGGAAGCTAGGCCGTAACCCTGGCACAGGGTTGTAATGGCCAATTATGTATGTATGAGAAATATATGAAAACCATAAACTTGCGAGAATTGTCCATAACGGAACTCGCAAAGCTTCCGGAAACAGAAGAAGATTCTGCTCAGAGAAAGCAGTGTGAGCAATAGCCATAAAAATTTTCTTAGACTTAAGTACATCATGCAAAAGGTGCTTCGGAGCTGGTTGCAAGGACAATGCTTAAAACTAACCTGAGCATGATATTAATCCAAGAACCTCGGTACCATCGAAAAGAAATCGAAGGATTGAACTGCAACAAGGTAGTATGAGATAACAGGCATGAATTACTTGGGGGCATATTACGGCATTCGATATCGATCGAAATTTACATGAAAATTGTTTTTAAATTATATGAAATTTCGCTCGATATCGAATTCCGTAATTTGCCCCATGGAGTCTGTATTATTATAAATAGAAATACTAAATAAGGCCCCTATTATCGTTCGCAACACCTAAAATATGTGTTGTACTGGCTTTAACACATAAAAATAAATGTTGTAAACGATAATCAGAGTATATGGTACAACAAATAGGTGTTGTTAACTATAATCGCAATTTTAAAAATACATTATCAAATTTACAAATGTTGTGATCCATAATCGGCATCGAAGATTACCCACGAAGTGGTACTGCGAATAGAGGAATTTTGTGACATTCCGTTACGAATGTGAATCCTAACATTGCTAGGTTTGAGGGCTGCGCAAGACCATTTGAAAGTCAGACGACACTATTATAGAGTATAACGTATAACAACATTTAGTTCAATTTCTTCTTTAAAAACAAAAGTTTTGTGGTTTTGTGTCTTCAAAGACAAGCTCTTGTACCATTTGAAATTATTCAAGAAAATATTGTCATTGCCATTCTAAAGCATATTGACAATAAGAAGAAAAGCAAAACTATGCATTCAAGAGAATTTAGGCCAAACGATAACATGTATAGTATATACAATATTCATTTTCTCTCCTTCTCCTACTCACAAAAACAATTTTCTGTTATTCACAACATATTCATTCCATACATTTTCTATAATATTTAAGTCAGGGGAATATGGCGGCAACTCCAACTTATTGACATTTTGGCTTTGAATCCACACTTTTACAACCCTGGCATTGGGTATCGGGGCATTATTTTGTTTAAATATCCAAAGAATTGGTCTAAAAATAGTAGAAAAATATGGAAACACCTTTTCAAGTACTGTTTTGTAGTTATTCGCGTTCATTTTTGATGTGAGGAATTGAAGCACAAATGTACCATAATATGAAATCGCCCCCCACACCATTACACTTCCCTCACAGAGACGAGACGACTAAGGTAGCGTTCCTCCTTATGTAGGTCGTGGAAATAGTAGTTGTATCCATCCGGACCATCCAAATTAAACATTATTTTCGTCTGAAAAGGCAACACGATACAACTCATTTTTATCGTTCATGTGTTCTCGTGCAAAATTAGACCGTGTCGCTTTACGAGCAGCAATAAGAGATGGTTTTTTTTTAATTTTTAATCTCCTTAAATGTTTAGAACGTCGAATAACACATCTTACAGTGCTTATGATAGCTGTGATACCCAATTTTTGTCTAATTTTTGCAGCAGAATCGCTCAAATTTGAGGCAGCTCTTACTATAACTCTTCTGTCCGCTTCTGTTGTGGCTTTTTTCGTCAGCCCTTTCATGTTTCTATACTAATCGGACAGATTTCTTAAAAAATTACTTACAATATTCTGGCTGCGACCAATTTTTTGTCGATATTCCTATGGCTTAAGCCAATTTCATTGAATGCTTTAATTTTACCTCTTCCTTCTTCAGTTAATCGCTTGCTGCGCCCCATTTTACATAAAAAATATAAAAAATTATTGCAGTAACTCACAAATATTTAAAATTTTAATTATACTGTCGATGGTCAAAAGCAAACTAGTTTTATTCCTAGTGAACCTATTCAAGTGACCCAAAATCTACACATGTTTTCGCAGCATTTTGAAGTAAAAGCAAAAAATAAAAAATTTTTATTTATTGTACCCTTATTCTTTTCTTCCTAAAATATGATTATTCACAATATCTCTTAATTTAAGTGAAAAAATATTATTCTCCTAAAGTTTATATGAAAAAAATTAAAATACAAGAGCAAAAATTAATAAACCTATTCAAGTGATCGGCAGTGTATGTACATATGTTTTATATGATATGCAAATTTTAAACTTGGAGACTGTGCAGATCAATTTAAAATCTTGAGGACATTCTTTTTAAACCAACCTCTTGCTCACTTCGATATGTCTTTCGGATCGTTATTTTATTGAAATACGCTGTGCTATTGTACCTCAATTCTAAATATACAGCTGCGTGCAACTAATTAAGGACACGAAGCTTACATTGAGCTTGAAGCAAAAAAATAAAAATAGTTGTATATATTGTCAAAATTTTTCCGAGTTTAGTTATTTAAACTCTTAGTCGTAGAAAATAACTGTTTATTGTGTAAATTAAATTAGTTTTTATAAAGCAGTGAGTCATATTTTAAAGAATATTGAATTCAGTCGTGCATATAATTAAGGACACATCGTAAAATTTAAGAACAACTTGTATATATTAAAAAAAAATCAATATTTTGTTGCAAAACCATTGTTGTCGATAACAGCTTGACACCTGCGAGGCATTGAGCTAACCATATTTTCACATACACTAGTTGGAATGGCCTCCCAAGCTTTCTTTGTTTCGGCGAAGAGATCATCAAAATTGTTTATTTTTACTGCGCTTACTTAGGTTTTACAACTTGCCATAAATTCTCAATCGGATTGAGATCTGGACTGCATGAAGGCCAATCAAGTACAGTGACCGAATTGTTTATAAACCATTGTTTGACGTGATGAGCCGTATGCGTCGGGTCATTATCTTGTTGAAATATCCATATTACTGGCATATTCTCGTCTGCATACGGCATCATTGTATCGCTTAGTATTCTTACATATTGGAACTTGTCCATGTTTCCGTCAACTTTGTGCAGCGGTCCAACACCGCGTGACGACATTGCACCCCAAAGCATAATCGAACCTCCTCCATGTTTTAAAGTGGCCCGGATGTATCTTGGATCAAATTCTTTTAACTTTGGCCGGCGAACATATTTTTTTCCATCGGGAGAGACTCTATTAATTTTTGTTTCGTCCGAAAATAACACTCTTTTCCATTCCACAGCGGTCCAATGGCGGTATTTTTTTGCAAAATCTATTCGCTTCTTCCGGTTACGCTCAGACAACAATGGTTTCTTTCGGGAAATTCTTCCAAAGAGGCCAGCTTCCCGCAATCGACGTTTTACTGTGTCTACGGATGGTTTTGCTCCATTTTCACCAAAGACTGCTATCCGAATTTCATTTGCTGATTTATGCGGATTTTTTTTCGACTCGCGGACAATCAGTGCATCTTCACGCACTGTCGTAATTCGGCTTCTTTGTCTACGAGGCACCTTTTCAGCTGTCGAATGTTTTTTGAAATATTGCACCGCTTGGAAAACCATTGTTTTAGAAACTTTTAAGGCTGTTGCGATCTCCCTATAAGAGCTTCCTTCCTGATGTATTTGTACAATAATCTTTCGAGTACTGACGTCACAGGACTTATTTTTACCCATGTTTAGCAATAAGTAAAAGTTTATCAAATTCTGAAAAACACTTTGTGTAATCTCATTTATTTGAATTTAACTGTTAAAACTTACTTGAATCTTAAAATTTTAAAAAATTTTTCACTGTCCTCAATTAAGTGCACGAGTAATTTATTTCACAAATTATGAAAAACACCACAAAGAAAAAAATAACGGTAAAAATATAATTGCCATTAAGAAGTTTCAATAAACAAAGTTGGATTAACTAAACAGGGTCAAATTTTAGCGGCTTTTTTAATAGTATTATTTTCAACATAATGATTTAAATATTGAGTACTACTGTCCTTAATTAGTTGCACGCAGCTGTATGTCCTGTGCAATAGTATGGAAGACATTCCCATACCATAAAGTATAAGTGGATAAGTAATTGTGGTCGGACGAATTCCTAAGCAATAAAAACCATTAAAAATGGTGGTGGAAACATAATGATATGGGAATGTTTTAATTTATATGAGAAAATAAATCAAACTAAAACTAAGAGCACATGTTGCAAAAATTTTATATGAAAGTATGAAATTGAAATTCTTCATCAAGTGTTCCGAATGTAAGAAGTCTATAATATATAATTAAACAAGCAAACAAATTTTAAAAATCGTCGAAAACTTGTCGATCATCCCCAAAAAAATTCCCATCCCCAAATTAATTTTTTTATCCCCATTTCAGAAAAAAAAACCCTATTTTGGGGATAAATCCCCTAATCTGACAACACTGTCTCTAAACAAAAAATGAAAAAAGAAAACAAACAAAAAACAACAACAAGAAATATACGCCTATCGCCAACATAAGGTTTTATTGATTGTGTTTGAATTACATATGTTTCAGTTCTTTATGTTTTATAGCAATTTTGTATTATTTCATTATTCTCTTAAAGGCTTTGTACTCCTTTCTACAAGAGTTTTGATTTTGTTATTAGTTTAAAATATTTTCTCTTCAAAACATTTATATAATAAAGAGAAAGTACTTGACATGAAGTATTTAAAAAATCGATGATTGCTTGTAAGACATTTAAGGTATGCTTGCGCAGCCCTCTAGTTTATAAGGTCTTAGAGAAAGGGATGAAAAATCTCAATCTGATCATAGAATCATCAAATTATCCTTGGAGCGTTTAAGACTCCTTTACCTTGCTTCAGAAATCCCAAGAGGACAAATTCGAAGATATATAAGGAAGCTTTACCCTAGGATTTATAGGGCATTTTCATTGAGCAAACATATACATACGTAACTGGTATGAGCCCGGGACACAGCGAATCAGGTAAACGGCGTAATATTGGATACTTTTAATTAAAGCTGTCCTGAGAAGCCTAGAGATAGTGAAAAGATACAGTCTGTTGGAATACATACAACCCTTTTTTGGTGTTACGGCATCGCTTTACACAGCACTTATATTGTGTTCGTAAATTTTCATCCATTAGTACATTTTAACGTCGAATCCGAACGACAAATTTGAGAAGCTTGTAGGTAGTATTCATGGAGATGTAATAGCCGTCAAATTTACCAGAAAGGGAGCATATATGCCATTGGTGCGGCCAGATCAAATAGGAGGGGGAGTTTGGAATACCATTAAAACTATATCGAGTATCTTTATCTTCTACGTGGAACTTTAATTTCACAAATTATAGAAAATAAATTAATATGAAAATAGAGTTTCCTTTTTATTTAGCAAATTGTTGTCCAGTCTCACGCGGCTGCATTATTTTGCCGTTAAGTTTACTACGTTCTACGACCAATCTATAAAGAGCGTATTACTAAATGATCCAGCCCCTACGCACATTTTGTAAAAATCTTAATTTTACGTTTCCCGACTACAATGTGTGAATATTAATTTTAAATTAAAATGCTATTACTTTTTTTTGTCCTTTTTTGACTCGTCTTAAGCCAAACTTTGAATAGTATACGCAAAAGTTAAATTTGTTTAGGCCCCGATTACCGTTCACAACACCTAAATGTTGTGTTGTATTGGCTTCAACATATAAAAAAAATGTTGTAAACTATGTATAGTTAAAGTATATTATGGCACAACACATAGTAGGTGTTGTAAATCATAATCACAATTTTAAAAATACAACATCAAATTTACAATTGTTGTGAACCATAATCGGGGGCTTAATTCACCCAATAATTCCCAAAATGGTGTTCAAAAATCCGCATGTTTATAAATTATATGTTTTTGTTCGTAAGAAACTTATTTAAATGTAAAAAACCAGAAAATAAAAGCCTTTAATATTGTTAACATGATCGCATCAAACACTTTCCTTAACAAATATAAGTTTGGCATCAAAATACTAGGAACTTCTATGTTATTTTCCGATTTTTTGTTTTGTTTATCCTTTTTACACATAAGATGTACACAGTGTAGTTTTTAGTTAGTTTCAACTCAATTTTTTTGCATTAAATTTGTGTAAAAATAAAACTTTTGTTTTTGTAAAAAATTTAACACATATTGTAATAATAGCATTTTCGTTTTACGTTTACCAACACTTTACTTCTCCAATTTAAAAAGAATAAAAATATGCGAATGTGTAATGCAGAACACGAAAAATGGTAAAGTAATCCACTTTCGGGTTAATTCGGATTCTAGAACATACCTGAACAAAAAATTTAAAAAGTCTAAATTTGTGGTATGTAGAATAATATACAATATTCAGTCTAAATTGATCATCGCTAGGTCCGGTCCGGTTTATTAAAAATATTGAATAAGAGTGAAAATATTGGCAGTAGAACAAAAAAAAAACCAAGATAAATGTTACTTACCGAACTCCTAGTTTCTGTAAAATTACTTAAATCTGGAGTTATTGCAGCTCGACCACGCTTTCCACGACCTTTTGGAGCACGAGAATCGAAATCCTCAGTTGGGGAGTCACAAAACCTAAAAGAAGTGGAAAGATTTTTTTTGAAACTATGGTGATTTTTATTTAAAAAAACTTTCTCAAATTGGGCAGTATACGTAATTAATTGAAAAATTTCATTTTAAGTATCATCCTATTTGCTAAACTATGAATTTAAAACTTTCACTAAAGTGCCTTAGCAAATACAATTAAAAGTTCCCACATTTAATCAGGATTGGAAAATACTCGTTAGTTTCATACTAAAAAAAGAGTAAAGAATTTCTTTCTTCTTCCTCAAGTAACCCCATTTGGTAACCCATTTTTCTCAGTTCAAATGTTTTTTATTCGCACAAGGTTTTTAATTTTACGACAAAACTATGAGAGAGATGAATAGTGGACATTTTTGCCATGAGTAAGTCAGACGGAGATGAGTGGTTTAAACGCATGCGAATGAAACTTGACACTGAGTTTTGAGGCACCCTGTATGTATATATACTAAACACATTTGCCCCTTTCATGATATAGACCGGTTGGGCTGGTGGGGTTTCGGTTTAGCTCATTGTAATTCTCAGGGTGGTTCCAACCCATCCAATCATATACAAAAGTCGATTCTTGCTGAAGTAAATATTTAGATAAACAACTATTACATCTGCAGCTATAAAATCTAATTAAATACTCCGAAGTAGCAACCTTGAACAGCTGCTTTCAATTTGTTTACATTTCTGTAACAAATAATATGCACAATTAGAAAACAAACAAAAGAAGTTTAACAGTGTACAAAAGTTGACTATTTTTTTAAAGTCGATTTTATTTCTGACTATGAATAGAGGCCATTTGCTCCTATGTAATGAGTCTGGCAACAAGAAAGGATATCTGATATCGCAAGGGTAGTATAGGGGATTATAGATATGTTAAGATATTATGAAAGGTCAATTTAGGCATACATGGGTTACTGAATTCAGGCTTAACAGACTACATTGATATGCAATGTTTACTTTAATAGGATGCCCTCCATAATATTTCCCGTGAGTAAGCAGTAGGTAGAAACTGATAAGCTACTGTTTGGCCTTGCAGTCTTCATGGACAGATCGGAGATAGAAATAGCCAATTTTCATTATGAATACTGGAGGGAAGCTACATTTTAGGCTTCAAACTGAGCAGTTTCTTTCGGACTAAAATGTTTTCGCTTCTTTTTTTGGCATATCACGAAATAATAAAAATGGGTAAGAAATGTGCGTACAGTCAAGCTACATTGAGGGCACTGATTTCGAGTTCGAGGTTGGTAGAGTCCTGTTGAAAGGCCCTCATGACTAGACTTGTGTAGTACGTGAACAACTTAAGTAGTTCAATTGTACTACTCTTTCAATTGAACTAAGTGAGCCACTCTTTTTAATGAGCTCTCTTAGTTCAATATGTCTTTTTAAGTTTGTTTCATTCTAGTACATGTTTCTTTTGGCTATATTTACTCATGAATCTCTTTAAATATATCTCTTTTTCGTTAACTTGACAAATGCATACAAAAAAATACACACATACTTTGGTGTTGGGATATTGCATATGGGCATTTCCTGGGGTAACGAACGTACGTTCGTACGTATTTAATGTACAAAGAAGATAGAAAAAGAACTTTTTCTACTATTTTTTTTTTGCGATTTGATAGCATTTTAGTAGCTCTATATGTAGTGCAAAAGATGGATTTCATCGAGTTGAAGTTTTCATAATAATTGTTATAAAGACGTGGTCACGAACGTACGCAAAATAGAAGTCAACTTTAGCTGACAGTAGTGAAATGTAAAATTCTGCGAAATGCAACGGAATATTCAAAAGCGATTAAATAATTTTTGAAGCACACTAATGTAATAGTGCATTTACACCAAACTCAAATCAACTAATTACTAGATTTCAATTGAAATCTACTTCGTTACTTGATTTCGACAAAATCTTGTTGAAATCTGATATACTTTCCGATACAACTCTGTATTTTTTCTAAGTTGTACTAAAAAATACAAAACTACAGTAAGTCGGGATTTACAATGTGGAAATTGAAAGGCAGGTATTTTTCAATTCTCTTTTGCTCTTGCTTAAAATAGAACTTAGAAGACAAACAGAAGAAGTAAAAACAACAAAAAGTGGAAAAGCAAAAGGAAAAATGTCCTGTACAAACATTCGTATACTACATTCTTCGCATTTTCGTCACTATTTCTACAAAATTCGCCTGCCTGTCTGTCTTTCAATTTCTACATTGTAAATTCCGACTAAGAAACTGACAATTGAAAAATGCCTCATACAACTAAAACGAAAATAAATTCAAGACATTTGATATATTTTTCATTGAATATAGAAAAATAAGAACAAAAAATGTTTTATTTATTTATTTTTTTATTGAATATAAATTAACAAGAAAAAAATTGTTTTGTTTATTTATTTCTTTATTGGTTGTTATTTTTATAAAAATAAAATCCTGCTAGTTGTCAAAAAATGTCGATGTAAACACTATAGATTTTCAAAGAGATTTCAAATTAAATTTACTTGATTTGAGTTTGGTGTAAACGCACTATAAGTCTCTATCCAGTATTTACACAATAAAATATCTCTATTGGTTTTCGTTTAATTAGCTTAAGTATCGGTCGCGAACGTACGGGTCGCGAACTTACGATATTTCCATAGGTTTTTTTTGTATTATCACCATGCTTAATCCCATAAATATCGTCAAATTTCCTTAACCAAAAACTTAATCCACTGTAGTACTGGCAAAGTATTGAGTAATGAGTACCAAGAATCGAGTATTTATACTAATTTTTGGGTACTTGTACTTTTACATTAAAGTTGTGTGGAAAATTAAAATTTTAACCAGCAAAACAAAACTCCGCCTCAAAATACGTTATTACGTTATTACAGTAAAGTAATGATCAAAAAGCTAAATAAAAAATTTTTGCAAAAATTCACTTACTAAGATTATATCTTCCTTTTATTAAGTGGTGGCACATACATATGATATAATTAAGTTAGCGCATGCCACTATTTGTTTACAGATACTGAATAAAAAAACTTCTCGAGAACGTAATCCTTCTGATAAATAGATTTCAGTAAAGCACTTACCGTGTTGTTTTTAATATTTGTTTTATTAATAACATTATTCAATATGAAATAATGAAATTTTAACAATATTTATGATATTATTGTTTTTATGCAACAGGCCGTTAAAATTGTGCTTATTTTAGGTCCTCATCACAGAAAATCCAATGCATCATTCTGATACTGGAATATACAGTATATCATTTCACTTTTAAAGTAAAGTTGGAGACATCTTATCAACTATAAACTCATTGCTTATAGAAAAAATTTTCTTACGGTCGCGAACGTACGAAACTTTGCCAACAAAAAAGTCTATTTAATGGTAACCCAGAAGTTTTTTTTAACTATTTACAAATTATTGACATCGAAATTAATTAAAATGTGGTATGTCTTGCCACCTATTGACGTTTTATGCAAAGTAATAACAACAAAATTATGTTTTCGGTCGCGAACGTACGATTATAACCTAGACAAGAAACAAAGCAAAAATTAACCGTTAATCGAACTTTCTTTTTTTCTCCCTACACATTTCCCTTCTTAATTGTTTGTAAAAGAAAGATTTTGAAGAAAGAGTGCAAACATAATACATTTTTTGCATGTAAAATAAATAAATATAAAAATGTCTTTAGAAGTAGTTTAAAAATGAAATTTAAAATTTTTCAGTTTCTAGCCCAATTTTCTCAAGTAAAACACCTGAGATATGCTAAGAATCCAATTTATTATAAAAATATATAATATATATAAGCAATAAAATGCTATGATTATCAACATACATATGTTTTTTCGATCCTGGTTTACCTTTTTGAGGAAATGTCCATATAATAAACACAAACAGTGCTGCCACTAAGCATTTTTTATATCCAACATTTGTGAAAAAATCACTAAACGAAAAAGGAATAATTGCTTAAGCTGCTTTTACACTATTCTACAAGTCTTAAGACTTTCATTGGATTTTGTCGAAAGAAAATCTAATGGTTTTTGGTCTGACTGTCAAAAAATCATACGTAAAATGTATTTATTACATTTGGCTTTTACACTATCACATTTAAAATAAAATGGAAACGACAGCTGTTTGTGTTTTTTTCTTTCTCCAAGAATGGACATGTTGATACGGCAATATTTGTTTTATTAATATTTCATAACATAAGCCATATTTAATTAATTTTTACAACAAATATTTGTAATTTATTTTATTGTAAAGAGAAAGAACTTGAAATGTTAACTTTTTTTTGTATTTTTGTAGTTATTTAATAAAAAAGGAATAAGCAAAATTATGACGAAAAATTTTCAGTTTTCCAACCCTGATTTTTTCTTATATTTGTGTAAAAAAGCAACTCTGATAAAACGAAAAGTCTAATGGTTTAGAAAAATCTCTAAAAATGATGAGAGCCATACGACTGTCAAATTTCTATCCGAATTTTTTGACAATTCATTACAAATTGTTTTCACACTATTATATTTTTCCGTTTTATTTGAGTTTTTGACGTGTCGTTATACTCAGTGGGATAGTGTAAAACCACCATTACATGTTTGTTTTGGTATACATATGCATATTTTTTTTTAAACTAAAACTAATGTAAACGAGTAAATAAATATTAATTTATTTAATGGAAAAGTTAAAGCAAATTTAATTTAATTATATATTCAGCATATAGGAATTTATTGATGATTTTTTTTCAAAATTAATATTTTAATTAAACATATAACAATAATGAGTTCAGAATTCAATTAAGCATCTTCTTATTGTCGCATAATGCAATGAGGGGTTAATTATGTGAAGATGGGTGTTGAAATACGCACTAATTCTCTTCTAAACAGGACAATATTATTAGATTTTCGTTGTAGCTGCATATAAAAGAAAAGGAGCCGTTGAACTAGAAGATCGAACTAGTTAATTTTTTCTTTTTAAACTAAAAAGAGCGCTCACTGAAATGAACTATTAAGTACAAGTCTACTCATGACCCTTCTTGATAAGTAACATAATATTAGCCTTTGCTGGAATTTAGGGCATTGTGGCGAACAAAAATTAAGAACTGAAAAGAGTGAATAGGTCATAAAAAATAGGGAAGTCTGTGGCATCACCAGAATGCTATGTCACAGACAGGACTACTAATGGACGGAATGTACAAAGGGCTAAGGAGGGTGTCTTCTAGGACTTTAGTATGTTTCCTGATTAATGTAATGTACTTTAAGGCCAAGGACTAGGTTGTAGGACACAGGTACTCTTGATTTCTGCAGTGTGTGGGAATGAAGTGTAACATGAAACGGTCCGCACATCTTGTATCTCTGTGTAAAGCCGCAGACTCTTACTAAGGTTGTGGTTATTAGAACTTTTAAAAGAAATTATTCCATGTAATACTGGCTGGTAAAGAAGAGTTTTGTTTGTTTTTCTTTTTCGTAAGGTGTTCCCACTACATCTAATGGTTTCCACAATGAACCTTTTCAGGTCTCTGAGTGGAGGTATACGAGTTCACGGCTATTGTAACCTGTCCTCATTTATTTTAATATCTGCAAAAATATTTTGCCATTTTTAAATTTAAAATACTAACAGCCTATTTCACAATGTCGAGTGAGTGCTCTCTTTTGCTTGCTGGGCGAAAAAAAATTCTATTTTTTTGTCTCTACATCAGAATTGAGTGCGAACGAATAAGAAAAATAAAAGAGAAAAACGTAATGAATTTCATACAAAAACCAATTTTACAATGTCGAATACATGCGAAGGCAAACATCAAAATGAGTCACTTGCCTTTTTGCTTTCGTTTGATGCAAAACATGAAATAGTTGTATACACATACAATCACACACTATACAATAAATTTTAGTTAACAAAATTATGCCAATTCCAGTATAAAAAATTCACATGCGTACACATTTTTGTTGTAAAGGGTGTCCCAACTAGAACGCAATTTTTAAATTTTAAATAAAACACAGATATGTATTTAAAAAAAAAATCGTGAAACTTTATTATATCGTAAAGTAGACAGAATATGGTTATGTATGGAACAAGACAGCGAGCAGATGGCCGCCGCGGTTTTGCTGGCACACACGAGATTTTTAATGAAATTTTCAATGACCTTTTTGCATAAATGCTGCGGTATTTCATTAATGCAGCGTCCAATTTCCTCTTTTAAGGCTTGAGTCGTCGTCGGCTTATTCGCGTAAACCATCGACTTTGAAAAACCCCAAGGACAAAAATCTAAAGGTGTTAAATCGCACGATCTAGGCGGCCAATTCTGGTCTCCAAAACGCGAAATAACACGACCGGGAAATGACTGATGTAGCAATTGAATTGTTTCTCTGGCTGTATGTCCACCACATTCATTTCTTCAATTATAGGCAAGAAAAAACTGGTTATCATTTCACGATACCAAACACCATTGACTGTTTGCGCTTGACCTGCCTCATTTTCATAAAAAAAGGTCCAATGATTCCTCCAGCCCAAAAACCACACCACACAGTGACACGTTGAGGATGCATTTGCTTCTCATGGATCACTCGAAGATTTGCCTATTGACGAAGCCATCAAGATGGAAATGGGCCTCGTCACTGAAGATGATTTTATCAGCAAAATCAGCATTTTCATGTTGTCTCTCCAATACCCAATTAACGAACTCCCTTTGCTGTCCATGGTCAGGTGGCTTCAGTTCCTGAGTCAATTGAACTTTGTATGCATCAAGATGCAAATCTTTCGTCAAAATTCGCTGCATAGTGGATTTGGAGACACCAATTTGCTGAGCTCGGTGTCGAATTGAGGTGGATGGAGTTTGAGCGACATTATCACGTACACCTGCGACATTTTCGTTCGGTCTACCTGGTCGAAGGCGCGTTGTTGTCTTTACATCACTAACAGACACAGTTTCGGCAAATTTATACATTAATCTCTTTACAGTTGACTATTTTGGAGCATTATAGTGACTCCAAATTGATCGCAATTTGCGAACTGTAGGTGCAAAACTTTCACCATTTTGGTAAAACAATTTCACAATGAGAATGCGTTGTTCATTCGTGTAGCGCTCTACTTTTACAAACCTCGTACCTTCTACTAGCAAACAATAACAATTGTTCAAATGTCAAACAATGACACTTCGAATCGCGCCAAATTTAAAAATTGCATTCTAGTTGGGAGTAGTCGTAGTCGCCGTGGTCTAGTGGTTAGTGTGTTGGCTTACTAAGACGATAGCGCTGGGTTCAAATCTCAGCACCGACATCTTGAAAAAATATGAAAAAAATATTTCTTTCGGCGACTACCTCTCAGCAGTCTTCTGGCAAAAGCTCTGAGAGTAATTAATTGCCATGAACAAGCTTCTCAAGTCTGTCATTCGGAGTCGACATTAAACTGTAGGTCCCGGTACTCACGAATAAAAAATTAACACACACAAAATTAGTGCGGCGAGAAGCTAGGCCGTAATCCTGACACAGGGTTGTAAAGGTCAGTTATGTATGTATGTATTCTAGTTGGGACACCCTTTATAATACAAAAGCACACGCACACACATAAACCCTTTCGTTTTGGTTTTATGGCGTCATTTTTTATATCATTAAAGTGGGGTTTAGACGGTAATACAAGTCGTACGATATGTCAATTTTTTGTGTAGAAGAGAATGAATAGTATCGTGTAAACTTGATATGTAATGATACGCGCACGACATTGAGAGAAAATACGGATGAAAATTTGACAGTCGTACGGCTCTGTTTGTTTTGAAAAATTTTTTAAAAAACCATCACATTTCATTAGATCAGGGATGTATTTTTAAGTTTATGTTAAATGTATTCACAACGCATGTAAATTTTTGTATTTTATGTTTTCATTTTACTTTGTTTTGGTATTTTAACAACCGTGTAAACGCAAAAAATATCTGTCGTAAGATAGTTACTCTCATTTTTAAAATCCGGTTGGAATTTTATCATATTTTTTCGGTAATACATTCGACTTGTATTACCGTCTAAACCCGCCTTAAGCTGTCCATACATGTTCCAATTACAACATGGAACTGACCAATCACAATGCAATTTGCTTAGAAGATTGATTAATATGTGTTAAACGTTGGAGGACAGATGAAAGATTATTTGTAACGGATATGTATAAGTAAGCACTTTTCAACAGAGTTGCATTTGTTCACAAGTTCTCTAAAAATTTTCAACTTCCAACACTTTATTTTTACGATACGTGAAAAAGAAAAATAGTGACTCGTAAGAGCAGGTGAAATACATAGAGAAACCTAAAATACCTTTCCTTCGTGTGTTTTTCTTTCGTTTAGTGACTGTTTGTTTCGACTTTGTAAAATAGTTCACAAGCAAAATAGTTGTTTATTTTCTCTTTTTAAAGAAATTTATTAAAAATTTTCAACTGGCAACACTTTATTTTTACGATACGTAAAAAAGAAAAATGGTGACTCGTAGGAGCAGGCTGTAAATTTTGAATCTTATTTACTTAGTTAAGCTTTAAAGTATATTTGAAGTATCAATACATATTTAAAAGCTTTATAAAAGCTTGAAAGTATCTTTATATGTTTATTATTATTATATTATCTGTTTTATAAAGCTGTTGTAAAGTTTTATGAATAAAAGCACTAAATGCTTAAAATGAATAGGCATAACACGAGGAGTTCTGACATTACTAATTAAAATTTAAAAATTAACTTACCTTGGAGGGGCCCAATCGTGACGTGTGCAATCAAGTAAAGTTCCCACATATGTTTTTCCCCGCCATGTAACGTTTACTACCAAAACACCGCCTTCAGTTTCATGCCATACAATTCCTTCTAATGTTACAGATGTGCCAGGTTCACAGGGACCAAGACAATCAGGTTCTGTAATAGTACCTACAGATGTTCCAACACACATATCAATCATGTCCTTACTATTGCCAGCTGCCGTTGTGGCATTATTAGAATCTGTGAATTTTGACTTTTTTGCCGGAGGAGAGTCTAAATTTTCTACAGCAGAAGTCGAATTATCGGTTTCTTTAGCAGTTGTTACACTGGATAAATTTTTATTGTTAGAAACGGGAATAGTTAATAAACCAGGTGCTGTTTGCTTTACTACTTGGCTCGCAGTATTTGGTAAAAATGTTTTTAAATCACTATTTGGATAATTAGAAGCTGAATTACTTGACACATTAGAAGAGTTATTTGATGCTGCAGCAGCTGCCAACTGTGCAGCGATATGGGACGAAATTTTTATGTTATTACTGCTGTTAGTGATAACATCCTTACTCGGTGGGCCGGGAGTGTTGGCGCTTCCACTAATAGATAATGATTGGGTAGATACAGGTGTACTAACGGCTGTAGTAACTGTTAAAATACTTGAAGTTGAAACTGTTACTGTATTGGAAGTTTCAGTTGACGGAGTAAAAACTCCTGGTGGAACTGTTGATAAATTAGAATTTAATAATCGTTGCGTATTATTTTCAGTCTTTCGAATACAAATGATATTAGAACAGGAAGAAGCGCTATTTTCTACAGCACTACAGTGGCACGTAGTCTTTTCATTTTGTTCTTTATCAGTATTTATAGAATTTTTTTCAAGCCCTAAACGGTTTGAATGTAGTGATTTTTCTTTTATTTTGTCTCGCCGATGACCTGAACTTCCACGCTTTGTACTTTGAGATGTCGGTTGGGAAACATTGCTGGATGAACTCGAACTGTGTGAAATAGAGCTACTGCTGTTGCTAGATGGCGCCGAAATATTATTCTGCTGATTTAGGGAACTTCCCACATTTTTTTTGTTTCCAATGGAATTTGTATTTACTTGGTTATTAGTGGTTGCCAATAAGGTATTACCATATTGAGAACTAGATGAAGTTGATTGGCTCGTAACTGACATTAAATTGGAGTTATCATCTGGATTTGCTATACAATTACCACTTACTGTCAATCCATTTTGTAATTGTTCTGTAGCTTTTACTATTTCGTGCTTAGCTTCTGAACTTTTTGTGCCCGGTTTTGTACGTTTTATTTTCATTTTCAGACCCTTATCTAATGTTGCTTGATGATCAATAGACATTTTATTTTGTTTATTACTATTTGAGCCCGAACTGCCTTGACTACTACTAATATTATTATTTGTTGAACCACTTATATTACTACTACTGCTACTGCTATTTCCGGTTTGAGATGACATACTGATAGCAATATTATTCACTTTTAAATCTTTTCTTTGCTTTATTTTTTGACTAATTTTATCATTTAGCTTCGAAGAATATAATTGAAAATTGTATGAATTAGAAGAAATGAGATGTCCACCTTTTGAAAATCCTGCGAAAGTAGAAGTTAAATTGCTTATGTTTAAAGATTTGGAATTTGTTCTTTCAAGACTTTGGGATGCTTCAAATATATCATAGGATCTTAAACTTTTTTTCGTTTTTTCCTCTTGGCATATCAATTTTGATTGTATCTGTTTTAGAACTTCTTTTCTACTGTTTTTTGGATGTTTTGCACTATCTACATTCGAGGCCTGATTATTTGTTAAAGATTTTTCTATATCCGCGTCTAATTCATTCAATAACTCAGGTATACCACCTATGTTCCACTCTTCTTCGCATTCAAAATGGGAATCTTTGGTTATTTCAACTGAATAAGTTTTATTAGTTTCCCAATTGCCAACATTGTTTTTTGATATGCTCTCTAAAAAAAGAAATTTTTATAAAATTAAAAAACGTTTAAGAACATAGGTTATTAGTCTAATATCTAATTTTATTTAACATAAAAAAATGTTATATTCGAAATAATGATTAAAATAACAAATTCATATTTTTCAAGTCACAAATTCAACGATAGACAATTAAAAGCTGACAAATCTATTTTTACGGTTTTATAAAAAGCTAAGTTTTTTTTTACACGAGATCAGTTCGTTCTTAGAGGATGATTCCTACTCATGCAGAGCATTGCACTAGTTTTAAGAAAATATATTATGGGAAGGAGGAAAGAGGGACACTACAGACTTATACAGTTACGAGCAGATAAATAGGTTCACATCAAAATGATAAATCAATTTTGTTTGACTATAGTTTACATTACAGCAATAAAAAAGGAAAAGTCGCTAATTACTAAAGCAAATACCCACTTTTAATACTGCATCACAATAATTAAATTATTATGTAAAAAATTGCCCAAAATTAAAAAAAAAAAATTACCGTATAAAATCAAAGAGCAAATAAATAGGTTCACTTTGAAAAATTTGTTAGTTTAAAATGTTAAACGCCAAAATTATAAAAATTATTGTAGAAAACTTTAAAATTGCTGAAATTCTTGGGAGATCGCAGAATATAATAAGAAATGCATTCCAGCCTCCAAAACAAAAACTTAAAAGAGGTCAACAGCGAAAAACCTCGAAAAGAGATGATGATCGCATTAAGATGTTGTCAACTCGTAATCCTTTTATGTCCGCAGTTCAGCTGAAAAATGAGTTAAAGCTTCCCGTATCAGAGTGGACCATTAGACGTCGTTTAAAAGAAAAAAATTTATTCGGAAGATCGGCCCAGAAGGTCCCAATGCTTAATAACAGACAAAGAAAAAAGCGCATTGAGTTTGCAAAAGTACATGCTGAATGGGCCGGCCCGGAAGGTATAAAAAAATGGAGAAACATACTATGGTCTGATGAATCCAAGATAAACTTAGTCGGACCTGATGGAAGAACATGGGTAAGGCGTCCAAAAAATAAAGCATATGATCCAAAGTACACCACGAAGCATAGCGGCGGCAACATAATGATATGGGGTTGTTTTTCCTGGTACGGTGTTGGGCCAATATTCTGGATCAAGGAAAATATGGACAAACATCTTTATCTGCATATTCTTAAAGAAGTAATGCTTCCGTATGCCGAGTAGGAAATGCCTTTAAAGTATGAATTCCAGCAAGACAATGACCCCATGCATACTTCTAAGATCGTAAAAGAATGGTTCCAAAAGAAAAATATAAAGTTAATGGAGTGGCCTTCACAATCGCCGGATTTAAATCCCATTGAAAATCTTTGGAGAATCGTTAAGGATAAAATTGCACCACTCAAGGCTAAAACTAAAGAAGATTTGTGGACAAAAGTGAAGGAAGCTTGGTACTCAATTCCATTTGAGACTTGTCAGTCACTTGTCAGTCACTTGTCGAATCAATGCCCCGGAGATGTTCGGCGGTGATTCAAAATAAGGTATTTTCAACAAAATATTTTTTTTGTATAAAAATGTCATTCTCTTTTCAATGAACCTATTTATTTGCTCGACAGGCATCAAATAATATATTAAATATAGCAATTTTTCATGTGTGTGAAGATAAATTCGAATTTGAAAAGCAAAGACATAAACCATCTTTCTTTAGCTAACACATTTTTTGCGTTAACAGAGCTCTGTTAATAGTTTAACAGCGATTATGTACGGGTATTTCAGGGCTTATTAGGCATTTAATGGACCCCTTGGACTGTCATCCCCATATAGTGTGATATACCTGCATTTTCGTATTTTTCAATAATGGCCACTGATTTTCTACAGTCATTTTGCAAAAAAATTTAATTTTTCAAATTAAATTTTCTCAAATCCCAAAATTATTTCAGGAATACCACTAATACTGGTCCATTAGGGACCCCTTGGACTGTCATCCCCATATAGTGTGATATATCTGCATTTGCGTATTTTTCAAAAATGACCATTGATCTTCTCCAGTCATTTTACAAAAATTGAAAAAATTGAATTTTTTAAATTAAATTTTCTCAAATCCCAAAATTATTTCAGGAATACCACTAATACTGCTCCATTAGGGACCCCTTGGACTGTCATCCCCATATAGTGTGATATACCTGCATTTTCGTATTTTTCAATAATGGCCACTGATCTTCTCCAGTCATTTTGCAAAAAAATTGAATTTTTCAAATTAAATTTTCTCAAATCCCAAAATTATTTTAGGAATACCACTAATACTGGTCCATTAGGGACCCCTTGGACTGTCATCCCCATATAGTGTGATATATCTGCATTTGCGTATTTTTCAAAAATGACCATTGATCTTCTCCAGTCATTTTACAAAAATTGAAAAAATTGAATTTTTTAAATTAAATTTTCTCAAATCCCAAAATTATTTCAGGAATACCACTAATACTGCTCCATTAGGGACCCCTTGGACTGTCATCCCCATATAGTGTGATATACCTGCATTTTCGTATTTTTCAATAATGGCCACTGATCTTCTCCAGTCATTTTGCAAAAAAATTGAATTTTTCAAATTAAATTTTAACAAATCCCAAAATTATTTCAGGAATACCACTAATACTGCTCCATTAGGGACCTCTTGGACTGTCATCCCCATATAGTGTGATATACCTGCATTTTCGTATTTTTCCATAATGGCCACTGATCTTCTCCAGTCATTTTGCAAAAAAATTGAATTTTTCAAATTAAATTTTCTCAAATCCCAAAATTATTTCAGGAATACCATTAATACTGCTCCATTAGGCACCCCTTGGACTGTCATCCCCATATAGTGTGATATACCTGCATTTTCGTATTTTTCCATAATGGCCACTGATCTTCTCCACTTATTTGGTTTTTTTTTAAAGAATTTGTTTCGGATTTTTTTTAACCTAAAACTAAATAAATATGAATTTTTTTTTTATGAGATACAAAGTGAACAATATAGCTTCCATATGGGAGTACCTTTTCTTCCTAAAATTGGAATGTGTGTCCATTAAATGCCTAATAAGTCCTGAAATACCCGTACATAATCGCTGTTAAACTATTAACAGAGCTCTGTTAACGCAAAAAATGTGTTAGCTAAAGAAAGATGGTTTATGTCTTTGCTTTTCAAATTCGAATTTATCTTCACACACATCAATTTTTCTCATTTTTTTTTATTATAATTAAATACATTTTATGTGATTATTTATGTTTAATGTAATAAATATCGCTTTATTGTATATTACCGCTGTTTAAGTTATTTGAAGGCGAATTTATCAAAAAATGTGATGTGAACCTATTTATCTGCTCGTAACTGTATATGAATGTTATTCTCACCAGTCTTTTTAAACTGATAATTTTCAAATTCAACTATTTGTTGAAGATTTTTTTTTAATTCAACTAAGTGTTGATGTTTTAAATTAATTTTAAATAAAAATTATTAAATTAAGTTTAAATAAAAACACGTTGAAAAAATTAAACAACACAATTATTACCAATTTATAATACATTAATAAACAAAGATGTTTAGGGATTGTTTTACGGAATTGTCGGATATGTGATAGAAATCGATTTCGATCGAAATTGAAATCGAATGAAATTTCAAGTTGCGAGATTAGGTTAGTAGATATTTTGCCTGGAGAGGATTTATACCCTGATAGAGTTCTTGGATAATTTCTCGGAATATTTTTGGTTCCTTACTGGTTGCGGATACCATCTCCGGGTGGATTTTATTGTGTCCTATTAATGCATCGGTTGACAATACTCTCAATGTATTTTTATCAGAACTTACCCATTTGGGGAGGCTAGTTTAATGATCGGGGTCTTGGATGAAGGGGTCCAGGATAGAAGCATCCCTAGAGACAAACGGCGACTGGTTAAGAGTGCGATACTTTCAGTCTTCATGAAGGTTATCGAGGAGTTTCCGGGACCCATCCCTTCATGTAAAGAAATCGGCTGGCATCAGGGAAGCTTCATGTTGATGGTCTGGGCTGATAAGAGGTCGACGGGTCAGTATAAATTGGTGGTGTCAGGTGCGCGAAATCTGACCTGGTGCTAAATAGAAAGCTGTCAATACACAGGACATCCCTATTAAGCCGAGGGCTAGAGGCTGTCTCTCAACCTCATCGCCGGTCACTCTGGAATAGATCCTGCGGATTGTTCACTTCTGTATCCATCCCGACAGCGGATTGAAAAATAGTGGAAAAAGGATAAAGGATCCAGTAGTATCTACAAGGCATGTACTGGCGCGTAATAGAGACTTTTTATCCGCTGGGAGAAGTCAAATGTTTCATCCGGTACGTTTTTACCTAAGCTCGCCCTAGAGCGTATAAAGTGGACGTACTGCTCAAGCCCTGATGCGTTACTGAAAAGTTATAAAGTTTATATTTCTGATATCGGAAAAAGAATTGCGCAACTGATGCCTGAGTCGCAGTTGCTGTTGCCGAACGACGACGTCGATGTCACGGTGGTGGATAATTTGAAGGATGAGAGTCCTGCCGATAAAATTTCACCGATGTAAGGCAGCCTCTGCCAATTTTTAACTCAACCTTGCCCGATGTAATAGGAGCAGACACCAACGCCCATCATATTATCTGGGATAGCTTGGACATCAATAAAAGAGGTGAGTTATTATTTTAATATGTAATTCATAATGATTTGAAGAACTGTAATAGTGGTGGGAAACCTACTTTTGTCACTTCACTGAGAAGTGAGGTCCTTGATTTTACAGTTAGCCTTGATACTAGTAATGTTTTAATTGCCAACTGGAGGGTTCTTGGAAATTGTTTTCAGGTCATTTGTGAGTGTGTTATTTATAGCTACATTCTCACCTCAATCTCAAAGAGTCTCAGCCTTCGATCAAATGGATATGAATGGCAAATGTTGCTGTCATCTGCGAAGGAGTAAGACTGGAGCACATACAGGACCAGCCTGAGTCTATATAAGAGTGAGATTAGGAAGGCTAAACGAATATCTTGGAGAAGTTTTTGTGAGTGCATAGAGGATGTAAACCAATATGCTCGTTTTAGGAGTCTACTATCTAAGGATAGGAGCTGTCCGCGATGCATATTGAAGGATGATGGTTCGTGGACAACTGCTGGTGAGGAGTCTCTTGACGTACTTCTCGATGCCCATTTTCCGATTTCAGGAAGTCAACCGGAACTACCCTCCTTCGAGTGCGGTGCAAGTGACAAAGTAGATACTAAAGTTGTTAGCTTTATAGCCAGTAAAGAAAGGCTGACTTGGGCTATAAAGGGGTTTATATCATATAAATCGACGGACCCTAACAGCATTATCATAGCACAGATACAGGAGAGTATTTTTATTTCAAGTAAGCTGGCTGAAGGTCATTTTCAGGACTTGCCTTGCGTACTGTCATATTCCTGTTCGGTGAAGGAGAACTAGGGAACCCACTCTGAGCCGAGGGGTTTTAGACAAATCAGTCTTTCGTCTTTTTTATTAAACACATTTGAAAGACTACTGAATTTTCATTTGAGCGATACTATACCGATAGGATTACTTTTACACTCGCAGCACGCGGATGTCAAGGGAACATCTACGGAGACCACCTTGCATACACCGGTGGAGAAAATTTAGGCCTCTTTGGATAACAGGGAATTTGCCCTGGGTACGTTTCTTGATATTGAGGGGTCTTTAGATAATATTCTCCCTCATGTTGCAGTAGGGGCATTACGAAGTCTCCAAATGGGTTGTCTATTAACTGTCTTTTCTGTTTGTTAGGAAGTATAAGGTACCAGAATTTGGGCAGATTACACACAATCATATCATACTGGAACTTTGCGAATAGGTTAAGTATCAGAGAGTTATCCTGGCCAGGAAGCTTTCTTGGAGGCCTAATATTGAGAAGAGTCAGGAAGGAACCGATAGCACTTTACTGTAGCAAGGGGCAGTTGGTAAGCGCGGGGGGATCTCACCTTTCTCTGTGATGTGGATTTATACTGCTATAGTCAGACCTATACTGTACTATGGTGTTATTATATGGTGAATAATGTTCAACGGCAGGCATTGGTTGAGGTCTCTGGTATTAGCTGCAGGATCCTGGGACAGCACCTTATGGACTCCAGCTTGATACTGAATATTCCGATGTGTTGTGTGGGTCGCTTCGTTGTGAGGCTATCCTGTGGTTTGGTGATATTTGGTCGTTATGGAGATAGGGTCACTATCTTGTGCGGAATCACAATGGCCCTTTTTTCCTAGGTCGGCTGGTCCACGGATCGGCGGCCGTTATAACCTAACGTAACCTAACCATTTGGGGGAGGCCTCGTTAGACCAGAATTGGACGAGATGCCGAGAATTAAAACTCGACCCCATACGTATCAGATTCGTGACGATTATTACAAGCGGACCACCACATACAATTCCTCTAGCAGATATGTGGCGTCACTACCTTTTAGACCGGAATTTTCAGACGAGCTTAATTTGGAAATATGTAGGTCTGGCGGTGTGTGGCATCCTCTCTTCTTCAAAGGCTGGAAAAAAAAATTGGAGGAATATTTGCGGTTAGATCATATGCATGGTATGCTATCTGCCACATCACCCTCTTATTAAACCGAAAACCAAGACTCCGAAATTGAGTTGCTTTGAACGCGTCAAATAAAACTTCTAATGGAAGAAGTTTGTTTAAGTGATTCTCAACGTTGCAGACTGATTTGATCGCTCTGGCGGCTTTTCAAGTTTGTATTTAACTACGGTATTACGAAGATATATCGGCAGATTCGTGTTCACTCCGACCATGCCCCATTTTAGCGGATCCTTTACAGGAACGCGATAAACAACGAAACAATGGTCAAGTTACAGAGTGTAATCTTTGGCTTAAATTGCGCACCATATTTAGCGATTCAGACTTTGCAGCATTTGTTTCCCATTAGCATCGAAAATTTTGAAAAGATATACATATGTACGTAGGCTACGTCTTATGTGGAGCTCATGATGCATCGGACGCCATTTCAGCGAGAGACTACGATTGTCTTGTGGAATCGATGTGGATGGTTTTCATACATACATACATAACTGGCCTTTACAAGCCTGTGTCAGGATTACGGCCTAGCTTCTCGCAGCACTCATGTTGTGTGTGTAAATTTCTATCCATGAGTACCGGGACCTACAGTTTAATGTCGACTCCGAACGACAGACTTGAGAAGCTCTTTCATGGCAATTAATTACTCTCAGAGCTTTTGCCAGAAGACTTCTGAGAGGTAGTCGCCGAAAGAAATATTTTTTTTCATATTTCTTTTTTCAAGATGTCGGTGCTGAGATTTGAACCCGGCACTATCGGCTTAGTAAGCCAACACACTAACCACTAGACCACGGCGACTACTGTTAATATTGCCAGCCATGGATGGTTTTCAGCATGTCATTTTCATATGGATCCCTAGGGGCGTCAGATTTTGTAGGCTATCTTTGGTGCAGCTTCAAGCCTTTTTTAATGCTTTAGAAAAATCATACTCGAGGGTAATTTATATTCGTGTTGAGAACCCGGTCGGAGAGATTTATACGAATCTCTTAACATCTATAACGAGAATGGCACCGATCAAATCCATATCGTTACGTTAACTGGAGCTTTGCAGCACAGTACTGGCTTCGGAGTTGTTAAAGAATGTCCTTAGGAAAATTTAAATACCAGATTTAGATACTAGTTGGCTAGTATTACTCAAAGAGCCTATTATGCCGAGGAGTATAGAAGTCTTCTGGGTAAGAAACGTTGTCTAAGAAAGGTTTTCCTATTCCCCTTGAATCCATTTTTGGATGAACGCGAAGTGATGAGATTGAGTGGTAGAATTAGCAAGTCATAATCATTATCGTATCGTGAATAATATCCGATATCTCTCCCTTATGGTTGTAGGTTCGATTAGATTACGGTGGAATATATTCACAGATTTACCCTTCATGGGAGAAGTCAATTGATGTTGAGAGAGTGTATCGTATAGGATACCTCGAATGAGAGCACTTTTTTTATTGAGGCTAATTCCCCTACTAAATGCTGTGCACTGTATTGGAATTTTTTGTGGAAAGGACAGTACATTATGACAACAGAAGGTATATTTTGTTTTCCTATATGTACGTCTTAGGAATGAGACAAATTGCTGTGAATGGATCATTCAAAGGCCAGTGTTATACCTTCACCCTTGAATGATCAACTGCAATTGCCCCATCGTTGCATATTGATTGCGGTGAGTGCCTTCGCTAAGTAGGTTTTTTAGCTGTTATCTGCTACTTCCCAATATGTGGCTCTTTTCTCCTGATCATAACTTTTTCGTTGTCAAAGGTTAAGGTGGAATAGAAGGGAATGTCAGGGAGCGTTTACTTTGTTGGTTGACTTCTTGGAAGGGGGGACCTCTTATTTTTAAATTATAATTTTGAAAAAACCGCAAACTAATATATTTCATTTTTCACCTTTGCTAGGATTCAAACTTCTGCTGTTTGAGTTTTTGTGCGAGCGCTCTAACCACTATACCACGCACTCCCCGTTGTTCGTACAGTTGTTCGTAATTAAAGCATTGCACTTCTCCTGGATCGTACTACTTTGGAGGACGGTATGCTTTTCTACGAAGGCAATACATCCGGAGCCTACTTCCGATTTGTCGACGGATTTTATCGATTGCCTCTTAATCGATTTATATCCAAAAGAGGTTGCGCTCATACGCTTTTTTTGGAAAACGGAACGAATTTTGTCTACAACATCGAGTAACGAGATATTACATACTATATTTTAATTAAATTACCCATTACAAATTTTTAATCAGTTGCTGGCTTTTTATTTATTTTTATTTTAAGAAAGATATGTGTAATTTCTCGATACTCGATGTTGAAACTGAAAAATAATTGGAATTTACAAATTTCAAAACATGGTTGTAAATAAAAATAACTCAACACAAGAAAACTGGTGAAAATTTTCATTCAAAAGAAAAGAAACATAATTTCAATAATCTAATTTCAATTGGTAGTGATGATATACATATATAATGTAATGACATATGAATAATTTATTTGATTTTTGTTCAAAAATTTTAACAATGTTTTTACCACTCGCGATTTAAATAATGTAGAGCTAATATTTTGTTAAAAAGAAATAATAAAAAGCAAAAAATTAAAAAATAACGGTACGTTTTTTGTTTCTTTCTTTCAAATATTTCATAAAATGTAGAGGTGCAAAATTGGGTATATATGAGTTATTTTCGTTTTGTTTGTTTTTTTTCTTAGAACTTGATGCCTTCTGTTAAGAGTTTGGTATAATTTTATTATGTACTAAATATTAAATAAACGACAAAAAAAAAATTTTGGATTTGTTATATTTATATTACTTTTATATTTATGAAACAAAAAGTGCTCAAAGTACAAACATGTACTCATTTGAGCACCTGACTGTATATACATTTATATATATACATATATATTTATATATACATATATTAAATTTATTCGCTGTTGGGAGTCTAAAAGTGAATCCTCAAATATAATATATGTACTTATATATCCATACTATGTATATTAATATCTCTACGAGATAATTATTTCTGTTTCTTTGATATAAAAATAAAGCTTGTTTTAAATTTTTAATAGTTTGTACAAAAAGTAAAAACGAAATAACCAATTATGCAAATTTTCTAGCACTTCATGATATACTTATGTTTACCTTCTGAATTTACGCTGGATTCTTTTAATTTTTTATCTAAAAGCTCTATTCGCTGAATTTTTGTATCTGGAGAATTTAAAAAAGAACTTTTTTCATCATTGCGGTTTAATGTGTTAAAATTGGTAAGTCGGGATTCTTCTCTCCAAATATATTTATTAACCTAAAAATAAACAAAAATATTAAAGAAATTTTTTAGTCAATCGTTGTAGGAATTATCAGAGTTTAAGACACAAAATAAATGCATATTAGGCCCCTCACAGTTATTTAATATTTTTAGAATAATTAATAAAAAGAATAAAATTGTGGTTAAATAGAGCATAATGTGCCAGAAAGCTTATTCATTACGGATTTAAAAAACATTTGTTCCAATATACGCCTCAGAAATAAATGGATAATTAAGGTCTGCACGGGTATGTTTGATACGATCTTCAAGACATTCTAAAATTTTCAAACACACTTCCAACTCTAATTCGTAAAAGCGAAACGAATAAAACAAACATAAAATGTGGTTGTTGTCGTTAGAATATTAATAATGAGAGAATGGAGACAAGAGTATGGAGACATGAAACATAAGAGTTAGAATGGAATGAATAGAGTGAATGGAATGTCTTGTTTGTAATATGATAGAGGAGAATTTCTTGCACTGGTTTTATAAGTACTAAAGAACTGAATAATAAGTAATGAACTGAATAATTTTTTATGTTATTTTTTTTATATTTTTGGCTTAATTTTTAAAAATACATACATACATACAGTTACGAGCAGATAAATAGGTTCACATCACATTTTTTGATAAATTTGCCTTCAAATAACTTAAACAGCGGTAATATACAATAAAGCGATATTTATTACATTAAACATAAATAATCACATAAAATGTATTTAATTATAATTAAAAAAATTAGAAAAATTGATATATTTAATATATTAATTGATGCCTGTCGAGCAACCTATTTAGTTCATTGAAAAGAGAATGACATTTTTATACAAAAAAAGTGCAATTGCAAGAAAACTTCTAATATTTTGTTGAAAATCCCTTATTTTGAATCACCGCCGAACATCTCCGGGGCATTGATTCGACAAGTGACTGACAAGTCTCTAATGGAATTACGTACCAAGCTTCCTTCACTTTTGTCCACAAATCTTCTTTATTTTTAGCCTTGAGTGGTGCAATTTTGTCCTTAACGATTCTCCAAAGATTCTCAATGGGATTTAAATCCGGCGATTGTGAAGGCCACTCCATTAACTTTATATTTTTCTTTTGGAACCATTCTTTTACGATCTTAGAAGTATGCTTGGGGTCATTGTCTTGCTGGAATTTATACTTTAAAGGCATTTCCTACTCGGCATACGGAAGCATTACTTCTTTAAGAATATGCAGATAAAGATGTTTGTCCATATTTTCCTTGATCCAGAATATTGGCCCAACACCGTACCAGGAAAAACAACCCCATATCATTATGTTGCCGCCGCCATGCTTTATTGTCTTCGTGGTGTACTTTGGATCATATGCTTTATTTTTTGGACGCCTTACCCATGTTCTTCCATCAGGTCTGACTAAGTTTATCTTGGATTCATCAGACCATAGTATGTTTCTCCATTTTTTTATACCTTCCGGGCCGGCCCATTCAGCATGTACTTTTGCAAACTCAATGCGCTTTTTTCTTTGTCTGTTATTAAGCATTGGAACCTTCTGGGCCGATCTTCCGAATAAATTTTTTTCTCTTAAACGACGTCTAATGGTCCACTCTGATACGGGAAGCTTTAACTCATTTTTCAGCTGAACTGCGGACATAAAAGGATTACGAGTTGACAACATCTTAATGCGATCATCGTCTCTTTTCGAGGTTTTTCGCTGTTGACCCCTTTTAAGTTTTTGTTTTGGAGGCTGCAATGCATTTCTTATCATATTCTGCGATCTCCCAAGAATTTCAGCAATTTTCCGTTGGCTATAACTGCGGCTGTGTAGATCCTTTATAATCTTTTTTTCCTCTTCACTACAATGTTTAGAACGTCCCATTTTTTAAATTTTTAGAAGTATTTGCTTTAATAAGCTCTATTAAAAGGCTGAATCTAAAGTTTTCTACAATAATTTTTATAATTTTGGCGTTTAACATTTTAAACTAACAAATTTTTCAAAGTGAACCTATTTATTTGCTCTTTGATTTTATACGGTTATTTTTTTTTTTTTTAATTTTGGGCAATTTTTTACATAATAATTTAATTATTGTGATGCAGTATTAAAAGTGGGTATTTGCTTTAGTAATTAGCGAGTTTTCCTTTTTTATTGCTGTAATGTAAACTATAGTCAAACAAAATTGATTTATCATTTTGATGTGAACCTATTTATCTGCTCGTAACTGTATTTACAAAAACTTAAAAAAAAGTATAAATAAATTACATATTCAAGAAGCAATTGTTTTTTTTTTTTTTGCCTTTAAATGCTTTAATATACACAGACTATTCTTCTCGCTAGATTTCAATTTGTTTGTTTTTTTCGCTTGTTTGTACTACAAACTATCGCAATTACTTCAAATCATGCTTTCATTCATAAATGAAATTCAAGACATTCAATACATTCCAAGACATTCGAATGTCATCACAACGGGCCGCTATGCGTGCTCAAGTGTGCCTTGTAATTACGAGGCTGCCACTTCCTCCTATTCTATTCGTTTATTGAGGCTATTCGTTTAGTTTCGTTTCGTTGGCTGAAAAACGAATAGAATGAATATTTGTTTCGATGCTTGAATTTACTCGCAATTAGAGTTCACTTCCCGAATCAACCAAACCAACGTAAGCAAATTACACTTGGAAATATGTTTACATTGATTATTTTTGAATTGAATAAAGACTAACAGCCTGTTTATAACACGAATGGTTTTTGACATTCGTCTTTTTATATGTGAAACAACAACAAAAACACTCAACTTTGTTAGTGTTTCTCATATAAAAAGACGAATGTCAAAATCAAATGTTAAATCAAAATAATACATTTAAGAAAATATACAAAACATTTATATTTCAACTATTGTTTTAACTTAAAATACTACCGTCTACGAAAACATTTTTAAAACTTTTAATTAAATATGTATCTATAGAATATTTAGTCTTTTTTTCAGTTTACGATTTATTACATTTTTTCTTCTCTTAATAACTTTTGAGAAAAATTAAAGCATCCAGTGTGTCATCTGAAACGCTTCTTTTTATTTTATTGCCAATATATACCAAGAAAAGAAAAACAACATTCAAAGTCAACATTATTGAAAGAATTGTCAACAATTTGTTGTAGTATGCTGTATACTTCTCTATATCTCAACCTAAAAAAACACTTTGATTTCGTTATCTATATATCTGTGGACATTTGACAAAACGTCTTATTTCTAAATCAACAACTTTTCAGTAGAGCAAAAAACAGTTAAAAATACTAATAGAAGTTATTGCTTAGAAAATTAAAGAAATTTTGAACTTGAAGCAATACTTTAAAACGATAAAAAATTAATTTAAGACTTTTTGTTAAATAGATTTTAAAGAAAAAAATTCGCTTCCACCATTCAAGTCGTTTTGTAAAAATTTTTTTGATTAAATTTGAAAATTATCTTAATCGCTTAAGTCAAGACAAGTTGTTTTGTTAAAATGGAATATGAAAAAAAAGGTTGGAAGAAGTTGATCTGGAAAATATATTTCGGTTTTATTAAAAAAAAATACTTCTATTTTTCATTCAATTTTCAAATTATTCTTAATTCTCTGAAAGAAGTCGTTTTGTCAAATTGAAATTGGGAAAAAGAAAGAGGTCGATTAGTCAACTGCATATCTTGCGTTCCAAAGGTCGTAGAAATACGGGGATTAGAGCAAAAATTCCACAAATATATATGTCTCTATTCCATCATTAAACCCTTTTTATCCCTTAAATCAGCTTTTTATTTAGGGACAGATATGCGTATTATGTCATTATCTAAGAATGAATCCAATCTATAGTATTAAAAAAGCTTTTATAACTGTTCTTTGCCATAAAATTAAAAAAAAAAATTATAAAAATATAAAACTAAAAATCTAGCATATATGCATTTATTCTCGGGATTGGGATTATTGGTTGCACAACATGTAACAGTATTATATCTGTGGCAATTTGGAAGAGTAGCTTAAGTCGACATAAGAGAGAATTGAGTTAAGGCGTTTGGGGCATTACAGAAGCAAAGGCGCTTAAATGTGTTTAGTCCGTTTTGAAAAATTCTATTTTTTATCAATGTTATGTACGTTTACTTTTTAGCCTAAGTTTTTTGAATCAATAATGCATTTAACAAAACAACTTATGTACACATAAATTTGTTTACATATTCAGATTTTCGATTTATCATATAACTTATATTTACATAAGTTTTTTTAATAAAATGTG
Source organism: Metopia argyrocephala (assembly GCA_963576795.1). Taxonomy (NCBI): domain Eukaryota; kingdom Metazoa; phylum Arthropoda; class Insecta; order Diptera; family Sarcophagidae; genus Metopia; species Metopia argyrocephala. The sequence continues at coordinate 183,631,710 of OY756208.1, read as the reverse complement.
ATTCTTGAATACAGTTCTCTTAAGTGAATATAAGTTCTTGAATAAATCCTCTTATGTTTACTTAAAACTGCACAATACGTACTTTTTATTTCAACAGAAGCGCTTAAGTTACTTAAGGACCTGTCCAACGCAGATTTCAGTTTCGAAAAAGCGCTTAAGTAGAAAAGGCGTAAAATCTTCTAAAATCAACCATATTTTTTTAAAATATTCATCCTTCTTCTCTAATGAACATGGTACCAATATATTAGCTCATAAATTATTCGCAAAAAACATACAGAATAAAAATTACACAAAATTGATGATATCCCAAAACTTCAATTTTCGACTTAAGCTACTCTTCCATATTGCCACAGATATATTCGCACAGAATACATTATTCTATAAAGGACTTAAACTCTTTAATGAAATGCCTCAGGAACTGAAGAACGAAAATAACTTTTATTTATTTAAACGAAAAATAATTGAATACATTAGACAACAATTTTAATTTTAATCTATTTTTCATTTCATAAAAAAATATTGTAAAAATTGAATTATTATTAAATTAAAAATTTGTAAAAAAATAGCAAAATAAAAATGCTAAATAAATAAATAATAATAATATAAAAAGAGTATGCAGGAGGCAATCAAAAAAAACAATGAGTGTGAATGAAGCATAGCAAAAAATTCTAATGCATGTATATTTTGCAAACGTGAATGCATTTAATCTGTTCTGTTATACGTTCCTGCTAGGGATGACGAGTGGAATTCCCGAATCCCCGGGATTCTTAAAAACTTGTCCTGGGATATCCCGGGATTTTCAGGATTATAACTTTACTTAAATAAACATATTTTAGCATTTTCATTTACAATTTTAAAAGCATATTTTATACGATTACAATATTTGGTAGGAATCAAATTTCGTCCCATTTTTTATTAGTGTGCCAAAAAATCTTGATAAATCTTGTAAGTAAATAACTATAATCAAAAGAAACACTCTTATTTTATAACATTTGAATATAAACAACCGCAACGTACGAGTATGAAGTAAAAAATGAAAAAAAATTAAATTTGCAAAAAAGTATGGCTTTTAAAGAACCCAAATCAAAAAAATACAATCAAAATCAAAGTTTTGTGTGGTGTTATTTTTTATTAAAAAGACCACCCCAAGCACAATGCAAAATGTGTAAAAAGGTTTTAAAGACAAATGGCGAATCAACAAAAGGACTTTAATAAACTCACCTTAAAGTAGGTTTTCTACATCTCCGAGTGACTAGATTTTTTAGTTAAACTATCTTTGAAAATTATAAAGCAAAATAAACCTAGCTTTTTTATTCAATAATAATAATAATATGAATGCGACTGCCTGTCATTTTGGAATGCATATTTATTCTTAGATTTTTTTTTAAAAATTACAATAATATTTATTAATATGTACTTAATTTTTTATATAAAAATGGAAAAAAATAATCGCGATAAAACTGAAAAAAATAACATATAAAGATTACAAGAAGCCTTGCTTCTTCCAGAGTGGAAAAATCTTTACCTAATACTCGTACTTTTGCGTCTTTAACGATTATTGACAATTTAACATTTTCTTTTTTCATAATAGGCCTTATTCCAGTTGGCGACGTCGTCATCGTTTTACGAAATTTTTGTAATAGAATAAAGAAAAAAATTTTGTCTTGCCTTTAATCTATAACAAAAATATCGTTAGACGACGACGACGTCGCCAATTGGAATAAAGGCCAATATCACTTGAACGGAGAAAGTCTTTAGAGTGCGCGTGGCCCAAAACCTAGGGCACTGTTAAATCAAAATTTTTGGAATATTTTGATAAATTCAAGAAAGAGACAAAAAGAAACTACTAAACTCTGATGTATCAATATTTTTGTCTTGAGAAGACGAAACACACTGATATGTATATCAGGCATTAATAAGATCGGACTGTAAGTGCATAAGATGTAGGCGACACCTACATTCAGCAAAAAGCAAATTATTTTAAAACCTTCTTGTAAGAATACTTTATATAAGGACGATACGGCAAAACCTTTGTTTTAGTCACAATTGTATAAATCTAGTTGTTTTTTTTTTTTTACTTGTAAGGTGACACGCTCTAATGTATATTCAATATCTTTGTGGATACTAATATGTATATCGTCGCAAGAATTAAAAAACGCTGTAACTGACAAAACATTTAAGGTTCACCAGAGCCAAAAAACCTGATTGAAAGTAGAAAGAAGACAATGGTATTTTTAAAAACGCAGACGGCATAAGTGATATTTTTTTTATCATAGAAATCTGGGACCGGGACCAATCGACGCGAATTTTTTTTCTGATAAAATGATGCAAAAAACACTTAATAATACACATACATACACTTAATAAGTACGTTCGCAGTTGGATACGCTTAATTCGATAAAATCAAAAAATCTTAGGTGCAGAAAAATAAAACACAACAAAAAAAAAAAGACATAAAAAAACATAATAAAAACAAAACAAAAAAAAAAAAGAGAAAATCATAATACATAATTATAAAGAGACAAAAATTAAATTAATATTAAATAAAGTAAAAACAACTAAAGATCTTATAAATATAATGGCAATATCGACACGTAAAACTAAGAGAGCAGTAGATAAGGATGAACTTAATCGGGCTGATAACACAGAGCATTGTAGTTCACCTGCTAGTCTCATTTTTTCAAATATAAATGATTCCTACTCGCGCAGTCGCTTGTGGAATTGGCTTGACTCTAAATTTGAAAAACATGATGAACATTTAAGAGAACAATCGGAATTAATAAAAAAAATGATCGATGAAAGCAAAAGAAGTTTATTAGCCGAAATTGAAGATAAATTTAAACTCTTAAAAGCAGATATATTAAACGAAGTTAATAGAGAAGTAAAAGAATTAAATGATAAAATAATTAAGATAGAAAAAGAAAACATGGAAATTACTAAATTAAAAACTCAAATTAATAATTTAACAATAAAATGTCTTAATCAAGAAAACTCTTCAGTGGCACAAGATATACGCATCAATGGCATACCTTTTAATTCTGAAGAGAATTTAAGTGCGATATTCGAAAATATTTGCAATACATTGAAAATAAATGATAACATATCATACGAGTCAGTTTTTCGGCTAAATCATTTTAAAAATAATTTTAAAAAGAATTCTAGGATGAATGACCCACCAATAATCGTAAAATTTAAATCTCCTTATGATAAAAATTATTTTCTTAAAATTTGTGCTGCCTATCGCCGAAAAACGAAATCGCCGTTACTGTTATCAAATGCTGGTCTTCAAAGCAACGTTCCTTTTCACATCAACGAAAACCTCACCCAACATAATTATGGAATTTTTAAAACAGCGCTTGGTCTCAAGAAGAAAATGCTTCTGAGAACGGTGTACACTTTGAGAGGTATTGTCTACGTAAAAAAAAATGAAATGGATGAACCCATCAGAATTCAATTTCCAGAGCAATTGGAGCAGTTTTTTCATCCCATTAATAATACTAATTAAATTTTCAAAATCAACATTTATCATTTCTGTTATCTTTCTGACCTTTTTATTCCTAACAACATTATTTCAAATAAAATCTGGTTTTACTACTCTAATACTGTTTGAAAAATTCAATTATAATAAATTACATACTGCAAATTTTATTATTATTATTCCTATTTATATATTTTATTTTATCTTTATTTGTATATTGTTTAAAAATTTAACTTCAACAAAAAATTATACAATACAAGTTTCATTCCTATTGACATTGCATATCTTAGAATTTAATTTTATAATTCAATTTTATGATGTTTAATGATGATGGCCGTGGAAGTTCCAAAGATGTAACAATGAGCATGGTTAGGATTCTTGCGAAACATAAACAAGGTTTTAAAGTTGTTCATATTAATGCACAAAGCATTAATAATAAAGCTGATGAATTTAAACTTATATTTGAAAATTCTGGCGTTGACGCGGTCTGTGTTTCTGAAACATGGCTTTGTGATTCAACCCCTGATAGTCTGATATGTCCATATGGCTTTAAAGTTTTTAGAAATGATAGAATAGGCCATGGTGGTGGTGTGGCCATATATGTAAGGGATAATATATCATGTAGAATATGTCTTAAATCTCCACCGATTAATTCGAATGAGGTGGGAATTGAATCCATCTTTGTTGAAATTACATCATTTGGCAAAAAACTCTTAGTAGGTTCTATATATCGCCCTAATAAGAGATTACAATTTTTGCCTTTGTTTTCTACACTTGACACTCTTGCACCACAGTACGACGACATTATTATTACTGGAGACTTTAATACGAATATATTAATGGAGACGGATCTTGTCGACAATATGCTATCATTTGGTCTTTTACCTGTTAATACTACTAATCCGACACATCATACAGCAACAACAAGTACACTCATTGACCTTTGCTTTGTGTCTAGCACTGAAAAGATAAAAGCCTATGATCAGATATCCGCATCATGTTTCTCTAAACATGACCTTATTTTTTTAAACTATGACTTTGTAGTCCATGATGCTGATCAAAGCTTTTATTTCCGCGACTTCAATAAACTAGATTTTAATCGATTATATGAATATTCATTGCATATTGCATGGAGTAATATCTATTTCATGCCGAATATTGATGAGCAGTCTAACTTCTTGGAAGACAATATTAGGTACCTATTCGACTTAACAGTACCAACTGGTCATAAAAGAATAACATATAAACAAAAACCATGGTTTTCCAACACTATAAAACAGGCTATATGCCATAGGGACTTATTATATTCGAGATGGAAAAGATATAAAACTTTAGATTTAAAATTGCAATTTGCAGATGCAAGAAGGAATGTCAATAAGCTTATAAGACTTGCTAAAACTCAGTATTATTCGACACGATTTGGCAATGCAGTGAATTCTAGACAAACCTGGAATACTATACGTGACATCGGTGTTGGTAGGCATATTAACAGGATAGATTCAAATGTAGATTCAAATATACTTAATAGATCATTTACTAACGCTCCTGTAGTTCAAACAAACCCTCTATATTATAATTTTGAATCGTCCGTGATGAATACCAATAATAGTGTAGAACATGACTTCTTTCGCTTTTCCTGCATTTCACAATTTGATGTAATGTCAACATGCTCGCGAATAAAGTCGAATGCGGTGGGAACTGATAACCTGTATCCCAAATTTATTAGAACACTTATGCCATTAATTCTCCCGTATGTTACCTATCTTTTAAATAATATTATAACGTTTTCTACTTTCCCGTCGAACTGGAAACACGCAAAAATTATCCCCCTACCGAAGGCAAGTGGTGAATACAGGCCAATAGCCATTCTATGTTTTCTTTCTAAAATATTAGAAAGAATTTTGTATGGACAGATGGTTTCGTACTTAAACGCTAATAATATGCTTTATAGTAAACAGTCTGGTTTCCGCAAGAACCATAGCTGTATTACGGCTCTTGCTGAAGTAGGTGAACAGATGCGGCAGGGATTGGAAAATGGAAACATAAATTTTTTGGTACTTCTTGACCATTCCAAGGCATTTGATACGGTAGACCATGGCACTTTAATTAATAAATTGAGGCATTTTTTTAGTTTTTCAGTGACAGCAACCAAACTTATTTCATCGTACCTGACGAATCGAACACAATCGGTTTTTGTAAATAATGTGTGGTCGGATGAATTAACTCTTACGAGAGGCGTACCTCAGGGTTCTATCTTGGGACCGCTTTTATTTTCATTATATGTAAATGACTTGCCGGAAATACTTTCAAAATGTAACATACATCTTTATGCGGATGACGTACAACTTAGTTTAAGTGTTTTACCCGGAGACATTGCCACAGGTATTTCTGATTTAAATGACGAATTGGACAAGGTTCATTACTGGGCTAGTGCAAATGGACTTTGTCTAAACCCTGGAAAATCAAAGTGCATTATAGTTTGCAAGAAAAGTATGGCTTCTTTTATATCTGGGGATATCGTTTTAAATGGAGAGAAAATTAAGATTGTTAGCAAGGCAAAAAATTTAGGTGTAGTTTTTAATAGCAATCTGTCCTGGATAGATCATGTTAACTATCTGGTTGGTCAGACGTATTTGAAGTTACGGGCTCTATGGACCACACAATACTTCACACCACTTAAAATAAGAATATTGCTTGCCAAGACGTATTTAATTCCTTCATTATTGTATGGGTGCGAATTATTTGCAAATTGTGATTCCGTTAGTCAAAGGAAACTGAGTGTTTTATATAACAACATTATAAGGTATGTGTACGGATTGAGGAGATTTGATAATATTTCCTCTGTTTCTAAAAATCTTTATGGTGTCAGTTTTGATAACCTATTAAAGATCCGGACGCTATTGTTTTTGCATAAAATAATTCAAACTCAGACACCCAAATATATATTTGAGAAATTACGTTTTTTCCAGTCTCCACGTAACCACAACATAGTAATACCTCGACATCTATACCTTGTCTCCGAATGGCAATTTTATATACATGCCGCCAGGCTTTGGAATAATCTTCCACTACTTCAGCAAGTAAACAGCAATGTCAATAGCTTTAGAAAATTTTTATTTGATTATTTTAAATAATAATATCTTATGAAACCTTTTGATTTATTTTTATTTTTCTTCTTAATTTTTTGTCATTTTTTTTGATAGACTTTTGTACTGAATGATCGTAAACTTTTGTACTAATTATATAAATGTAAATATTTTTATATGTTGAATATATATATGTATTTTTTATTTATTCTTTATTTTTTTTTGTATAAATATGTATAACTCATTTCGTTTCTGTACTCTAAATATAAGATTAATTCTTGTTGTATAGAAAATAACTAGCCAAAACTAAATAAATAAATAAATAAATAAATAAATAAATAAATAAATAAATAAAACATCAAAGTTTACATTAAAAAAAAAAAAAAAAAAAAAAAAAAAAAAACGTATTTTCGATTTTTTGTCAGTTACATCGTTCTTTAATTCTTGCGACTATATATTCGTTCTAATATAATTAAATAAATTAAATTAAAAAACATTAAAAAAATACAAAATTTGTAGACCTATTTCCTAATTAACATAAAATCCCTATTAATCCTGGGATATTCCGGGATTTACTTCATTCTACACTGTCAAGAAACTCTTTGCAGAAAAATTATTTCTTTCACTTGATTAAAAAAAACGTATAAAAACTCATAGTTTTTACTACTAAACGGTGATTTACCATTTTAATTTAAGAAAATTTTTTTAACAATCACTTTTTAAATTAATTTGCACTGTATTTTTGTCTCGCACACTTAAAAAAGCAGTATTAGAAGAGTGGCAGAAAATATTAGAAAATTTTTACTTAAGAAATTAATAGGTTCAAAGAATAATCGTTTAGAGTATGCTATAGATGCTAAGCATTTCCATACAAGTATTTAAATAGTTTAAAACCATATTTTAAACTAAAGCGCAAATTGGATAATAATTTTTGTGCAAAGAGTTTCTTGACAGTATAGAATAAAGTAAAAATTTGTTTTGTTGTATTTCTCCTTGCTTTAAACTGTATCCAAGATTTTTTGTACACGATCCCTGTAAACACCTACAAAAATTTATTTTATTGTAGTAATAGAGGTTTAAATTTCTAAGACCAGGGTTGGTTTAAATTTCTAAGACCAGGAGAATATCGTAAATATCTATGTATGTACATAAAACATTCTAAATAATATTTACATTGTAAATATGTGTGATTGCTATGTTATAGTTAGCAATCTTGCAAAGATCTACATAAATAACTATTGCGTGATTAATTAAAATACCATTATTTTCAATTGTATATAGGTACCTATTAATCTAAGATTGTTGGGTTGCCTATATCTCAAAGATTAAGAGAATCCAGATTAAAATATATAAAAATTTAAAGTCAGTATGAATAGTACTTACTGCGGTGTGAAAATCGTTGATGTGGTAAACATGTCAGTACATTCAATAAATCACTAATTTATTAGAAAATATAAAAGTTGTTTTTTGAATGGCCAATTCTTTTCATTTAATAGATTGCATTAAAAAGTCATATCTTTAATAAAAACTTGAAAATATTTTTAAAAAATATTATGGCAATTAATCGATTTTCCTTATAGTTTCCGTTTTAACGGTAATATTGTAATAATATGTGAATATATCACTCATTTTATTTTTTAATGATTTAATTTATCGGTTCATATTATAGGTACAAATCGTAAAAGAAATTTCAAAGGATCGCCATATTGCTATAAATAAAGAAATTATGCGAGATGTCCTATGCCTCGTATATCGAGAATATCTAGACCAACACTTTTATACCAAATTTTTACAATTTATGGTGCTTTTATAGTTTAAGGAAAACAAAATTTTGGGGCGATGAGTATAATACAATATTTTTATATAAAATACTCTGATACTTAAATGCAAATGTGTCTAGAGTAAAAAGAGATTTTTATACCCATTGTAAATATACACTTATAAACATAGGTATATACATATATATATATATAAATATATATATATATACTTTGCTTTCAAATAGACACTGACTGGCTTTATCGTAGATTATGACACGCCTCAATAGGTGTTATGGAAAGACTAAATGTCTAAGTGGAGTACTCACAGCGTAGGAATCATATATAAATATCAAAGCATGAATTTTTTATTTCAATTAAAATTGGCAATAATATTATGCAAATTTAAAGCCTTTAATTCGCAATATATTTTATTACCTTTTTTTCCATTCCATAATACACATTTATTACACATTCATTTTCCTTTGACAAACATAATCACATCATTTGGCAAATTGATTTTATATTGTTTTTTTAATTTTGTTTATTGTATTCAGAGATCTGAGTATTTATACAGAAAAAATTTCTGCTTGCAAAATTATTACTTTCAATTTACATTAGTACTTATCAAAACAAAAGAACGGTATACAGCGAAATACAACTTGAATATCACATAAACACGAAAACTACAAATATTCAGAAGTGTATAATTTTTCATGTTTTTTTCATAAAGGTCTCAATTTTTTACACTTTTTTTGATAATATACTTAATTTTTTTTTAATTACATTATCTTTACGAAATGCTTGTGCAAAACCGAAATTCTTCGACCTGGAAATCATTAACACATTGTTGCCATACTATTTTAAGTATTACTGTAGACACGCCATTTTAATTTCAATAGTCCGGCAAGGATATATTATCATAAAAATTATTAAACCAACATGTAAATGAAAAGCATTGGAACTAAAATGTATAAGTGAAAAAACACAATATGTGAGCAATTTTAAACTTTCATCAATAATGTCTATCCAACTTTGAATCACTTTCTATTTGCACAAAATATTTAAAAAAATCCAACATTTACGCGACGGCTTTTCATTCTTAATTGGACAGCGTATTCTGACATAAAAAAAACAATACATCTATACACAAACATATGCTTGCGCTTCGGGCAAGCATGCAAACTAACAAACAGTGATGCCAATGTTTCGAATTATACAGCGCAATTCTAGCTAAAAAAAAACTAGTAAAACGCAAAACTCGGCCATAATCCATTAACACCCTTTGAATTCTCTGACCAACTAATTTTAGACAATTTACAGCTTTGTACCAGACGTAGCTACTTAAACAATAGCTACAATTAGTTTTCTTTAAAAAAATCGAGAACAGTAAAGTTGAAATAAATTTTGTGGCAATAAGAGCTATGCATGAGTTCTAAGTTGCAAAATTTTAAAGATTCAGAGTGATTCCCGTAAATACAACAATTAGATGAATATAACTGAAAATTTTGTAAATGAGACAGTTAATTTTGCATCCATTCCTCGAAAAATTTGATAAAATATATAAAATTGGATATTTGAAAACAAATTTACAGATATAAGGCTATTCTTAAACAAACGTTTACGTAAGGAAATTATTTTTTGTAACTCATTCGTTTGGCCCAATTTTTTAAGATATCCCCATTGTACAGTTATTACATAAGATATACATATTTAATAATTTTCTAATAGTAAATTAAAATAAAAATTAAATTGTAGTCGCCGTGGTCTAGTGGTTAGTATTTTGGCTTACTAAGACGATTGCGCCGGGTTCAAATGTCAGCTCTGACATCTTTAAAAAAAGAAATATGAAAAAATTATTTCTTTCGGCGACTACCTCTCAGCAGTCTTCTGGCAAAAGCTCTGGGAGTAATTGGTTGCCATGAAAATGGTTCTCAAAGCTGTCATTTGGAGTAGACTTTAAACTGTAGGTCCCGGTACTCACGAATAAAAAATTAACACACACAAAATTAGTGCTGCGAGAATCTAGGCCATAACCCTGACACAGGGTTGTAATGACCAATTATGTTTGTATGTATGTATATTAAAATAAAACAATCAATTAATTTTTATTATTCACATCCATATTGAATGCTCTTTAAGCGCTTAAATTTTTCTTTTTGGTATACCAAAAAGGATAAATTAAAATAAAGCAAAAATTTCAAATTTCATGGAAAAAAATTCGTTGTGTAGATTTCAAATGAAAGTTTAAAAGAAAATAAAAAAAACTTTCAATGAAATTATCTCATGATGTAAAACTGGACATCGTCTATCAGACAATTTTCATATAAGTATATTTAAAACACATCCGTTGTCCTTACTGTCATGTCTAATGTAAACACCGTTTTATATGAATACATTAAAACTTTACATGGGACATTACATTAAAACCTTACATGCTATGTGTATATTATATATAATATTTCACAACAAATTATTTTATGAAATCTCATAACAACCATGGTACAATCATTGACAAGGTAAACTCAGTTTTTCGTATGCGGTATTTCTGGCATTCTTCTGATTTGAATGTTGATTAAAAACGAACGATAAATCCTTTCTTGCTGAAAGTGATTGTGATAAGTGATTTTTTAAGTTTTTATAATTTAAAATAAAAATCAAATAATATAAATTGTAAAATTGATTTAAAAAGAGTGATATTTAAAGTTTTTACAATATAAAATAAAAAAGAAAACAGATACATATTTATATAAATTATTATTTTATAATACAATAAAATATGCGTGCTTTTTAAAGTGCAAAAAGCTATTCGTTGTCGGAGTGTAAACAACTACTTTGATATATAATTAATATTTAATATTAGCATAAATAATAAAATCATATTTGCGTTTTTTAACCTCTTTCGTGTGTTTTATTTTTGTATTGTTTTGTTTTCTTCTTGGCTGCTGTGTTGCATTTTGACGTCTTGGATGATACATTAACAGTTTTGTATCAGATTTCAAACTAGTTTTACCTTGTAAACGATTGTACATTGATAAAAACAATATTAAGGGTCTACACGCAATATTTTTTTTATGTCGGACTCACCAACTAAAAACCACCCTTATTTCTTCAAGAGAGTATTTCCATCTCGGGACCGCGTCCTGCATAACTTCGAGATGGATCTCCTTTAGGTAATTCACCTCATCCTTGCCTCATATCGCTTTTTTCCAGGTTTCCTCATCATATTAAAAATTAAAGTGTCCACTGCCAGTTCACCCACAATTCGGGAAAATTTCTGACGTTCCTTTGCATTGCATTCATCAAATGAGTTTGGTTTTCATCCCAAACTTCTTAATCACTATTCTGCACCCAAGACCCCATGTGTTTCTGTTTATATTCGTGCATAGTTCTTCCCATTGCCTTTTCTTCCTCCGAAGATAGCCTTTCCTTTCCTTTATATTCTATGCGCTCTGTATCCGCTGTACCGCTACGTTTTGCTCTAGTATATCGTCGTCTGCATCTGATACAATTTTGCCTTAGGTCACATCTTGTGTCATTCCACCAATGAACCTCATGTCTACCATTTACCAGTGATTTTAACTTAGGCATTGCTTGATTGCACTCCGCCTGTATTATATTTGTAGCTCCGATTGAGATTCTTTGCGCGTTACCTTCCAAATCCATTTCACTGAGCTCTATCAATTGTAGCTATGAGTGCTTTGCGATCTAATTTAGTGGCATTCCACTTACGTGTGCTCATTGGTATCTTTTTCGTCTAGCTCTGATCTTCTGTTGTTAGCGAGTATGAAATATATTGGTGATCGCTTGCTGTATAGATTTCCAGAACTTTCCAGTTCTCGACTTTCCTCGCGATACTTCTAGAAGCCAGAGTGATATCTGGTATGGTACCCTCACATCCCCAGCGTCTAAATGTTGGAACATTTCGACACTTCAAAGCCACATCTAGCTGCCATTTGCACTATTTGTTTACGCCTCGAGTTTGTGCTCCTCATACCCCATTCGACAACGCGGGAGTTGAAATCCCCTGCCACTATAAGGTCTTCTCGCATGTCTTTTACTACATCCTCAATCACGTCCAATTTTATCTGGAATTGGTCGATTACGCCACTTGGAGTAAGATAGCAGCTAAAAATAAAAACGGTTTCCAGTTGCATCCAGAAGAATCCATTTCCTTTTCCACTTCTCCTAATCTGTAGCCCATTTGTGTTGGGGATCCATATTGCTTTTGTTTCGACTCGTCTTTTATTAAAAATCCATTCGCATTTCCGGTGTATTGTTAGCTTTTTATCACAATATCTACCTTCTCTTCCTTCACTATTTGCGGCAGGAGTGAATTCGCCAGTTTTCTTCTATGCATATTAGCTTGTAGTATTTTCATCGCGCCTTTTGATCTCTCAATCTACATGTTCTTGTTTGAGGTAGGTGATCTACAAGTCTTCTTCCTTCTTGTAGGCAAATGCAGCACTTCGGTGGATTTTTGCACTTCTTTGGCATATGGCCTTGCTCTCCACATAATTTTTTTTTAAATAAATAGGTCGTCTTTTATCCATATTTAATTTAGCGCGTTTGGAAACAGCTCGTTTTGCTTAAGGAGGGTTTAGACGGTAATACAAGTCGTGCAACATGTCAAATTTTTTAACCCCAGAAAGACAGAACTGGTTCTGTTTTCTAGGAAGTATAAGGTACTGAAATTTGGGCTGCCTGACTATACTGTACTATAGTGTTATTGTATGGTGTAGGTCAATGGAAAAGGGTTATGTGCTGGAGATGTTGAATAAGGTTCAACAGCTGGCCTTAGTTGGAGTCTCTCGACCGTTTCGGACAAATTCTGCGGAGGCTTTTACTGTTTCCTTCAAGTTATACGGCTGGTATTGCAATGCTAAGGGTAAGAAATTCCTGTTGTAGAATTTTCCATTATACGGGTCATTCTGATATTTTGAGACTTAGTGATATATTCCCGGGTAGAACGGATTACTGTTCCTGATCTCTGCTGGTAGCGGCAAGATATAAAACGCATATTTGTGGGTGGAACTACTAGGTGCATTCGATGGAGGGAGACTAAACGTTTCTTCACCGATGGCTCAAAAATTGGCAACAGAGTGTGTTACAGTTTACAGACTTCAGAATCACTGCAGTGTTTTTGAGGCAGTGGTAATGGCCACTCGGGAGGTCGCAAAGTGGTCTGCCCTAAATGTGACCACGATTAGGAGGATGTTCATCTATACTGATAGCCAGGTGGCTATTGGGTCTATGGAATCTCTTTTCACCAGAACATAGCGATATTCATGATGTGGCGGATGAATTGGCTAGAGAGGGTACGATGTTACAGGTACTTTCGGCTGCCTCTACTTGTGTTCTGCGTCTTAGAAGCTGAGCCGATGATTTGTTGTCCAGAAGAGGGAGACAAAGTTTCTCTTGCAGACAGGGAGAAAAATAAAAAAATAAAATAAAAAATATAATATGAACATTCGCCCTTTGTAAAATATAATTATCCAGAGGCTACCTCATCGTGCATTGGATGGTTGCATCGACAGTAGCTCTGAATGAAAAGATAAATTTTATTGTAAAAATTTTTATTTTAATTGGTATTGATAATTTGGTATTGCAGTTCATCATTTTTAATTTCTAATTTGTTGCCAAAGAAAACATTTGAAATTCAAATTTGCTTAACGTCAAAATAAATAAGAAAGAAGAAGAATAAGATTTTGACAATCGCAAGTAAATAGCTGAAAATGTTTTGGTAAAGCAGGACTACCTTATGATGATTATACCATGATCAAATTTTTAGAAACAAATTTCAAACAAATATTATTATTTATAGTCGTATATATTATAGTCGTAGTCGCCGTGGTCTAGTGGTTAGTGTGTTGGCTTACGAAGACGATAGTGCTGGGTTCAAATCTCAGCGCCGACATCTTTAAAAAAAAGAAATATGAAACAATTATTTCTTTCGGCGACTACCTCTCAGCAGTCTTCTGGCAAAAGCTCTGGGAGTAATTAATTGCCATGCAAAAGCTTCTCAAATCTGTCGTTCGGAGTCGACTTTAAACTGTAGGTCCCGGTACTCATGGGAAAAAATTAACACACACAACATGAGTGCTGCGAGAAGCTAGGCCGTAATCCTGACACAGGGTTGTAATGGCCAATTATATATGTATGTATGTATGTATTATTATTTATTGTTTTTTTATGTTTGTTTTAGTTTTTCTTTTGTACGCACTGCCAAAATTGGATTTTTTAAATCCATAACTAAACACGATGTAAAGTAGAAGTACATAGAATGGGTTACAATAGACAATGCACTGAGCTGAGCTACTTTCTTTTAAATAATTTGTGAAGACAGCTGCAAATTTTTCCTCTATATAATATAAAATGCTTTTGCTTTTACCCTTTTTTGTTTCGATAGTTCGTTTCCCTAACTAACCCCAAAACGACATGTTGTTTTTATTAATGTTTTACTTGTCGTAATCTCAAAGGTTATGATAAAAGTGAACCGTGCACACATGTGTTCTGTTGTTGACAGATTGTATTTAACTCGTTAAAAAGGAAATAACAGCCGCTGTTATCGCTGTGGTTTTTTCCCGTTGAATAGAAATCTTTAATTTACAATAATTTTGTCATGTTTGTAACAGAGACACCATTGAGGTTATAAGGTAAACTTTAGTGTTCTGGAAGATTCATGCGGAATATAAAGAAACTAACTTTCATATTTATGTATATTGTACGATATTTTGAAATTTAGAATAGCTTCATAAGAAATAATCAATAATGGCTAAATGGGGTGAGGGAGATCCTCGTTGGATAGTTGAAGAACGTCCAGATGCAACCAATGTTAACAATTGGCATTGGACTGAAAAAAATGCAACACCATGGTCGAAAGAAAGATTCAATCATCTTTTCCAAGGCCTGAAAATAGGTAAAAGTTAAAATTTTGTCCTTATTTATTTATTTTTATTGTTTTTTTTTACAAAAAAAGGCAATGATGAGTTTCAGTGCATGATTGATTCTATTGAAAAATGTACTGGGGAAGCAACTGCAAACAACAGAAAAGGAAAACTTATATTTTTTTATGAGTGGGATCTAGTAATAAAATGGAAAGGACATACATCAAAAACTAAATCAAACATTCACTATGGAAAAATTTCAATCCCTAATTTATCCGAAGAAAATGAATTGGAAGATATTGAAATAACTATAACAATTGATAAGTCTAATGACGAGTCAGAAAAACTAAAACAATTTATGTATAATATAGGGAGAAGTGAGATTCGAAAAATTCTAGGACTTTATATAACTGAGCTTAAAGAGGAATATTCAAAGAACTTAATATTACCTAAAAAGGAAGATGATGTTAAGAAAGCACATTGTGAAGTGTCAAAAATACCTCTTAAAAAAGATGATGCTAAATATATTAATCATACAGAATCGTCTGTGGGTTGTAAACTAGACGTTCGAACTTTATCAATTGAAGAAGAGTTTCAGTGCAGCGCAAACGATCTTTATAATGTGTTGACAAAACAGTCCATGGTATCAGCATTTACAAGAGGTCCAGCCAAAATTGACCCGATTAGAGGTGGCGAGTGAGTATATAATATAAAAGTTATCAATAATTTTACTTAAGGCTATACACATATATGTATATATACGTGGGGTTTAAAGGTTTTAGCGTCGGTTCCCACAATGAAACATACATACATATCTTTGCTTTATTTCAGAAATAAATAAAATTTCAAAATTTTATTGGCAGCACTTACAAAATTTGTGGCATTATAGGAGAAAATGGTAAAAAGTCAAAATTCTTGAAATAAAACGATTAAAGGTTGTTGGGATAAAATGTCTAGTATGTAGTTTGATATATACTAGTTGCTTTGTACTTCAGACTAGTTTCTTATCTGTCCTGTTTTCATACATTGAACTATCGATTTTAACATTGGATTGTGATAGTAGTCCAAGTAGTTTATTTGTAATAGTAATGTCCCCCAGTTCAAGTAATACTATCTAGTGCGACGTGTATTATACTAGTATTTTTTAAAGTAGTTAAATTATAGTTGAGTTCCGTACGACATGAAAATTAGGTAGTAATAATTGTCACTTGTAAAGGCTGTTCATATTTTTTTTTCTTACTTTTCATGTTAAGATTTTCTGTTTAGGAGAAATCTGTAAATTTTACAAAAATCCCGTGCAACAACAAAAATTCTGAATAATAGATATCCGATGTCGAAATAACGTCCACTCACGTGAGGCATCCCACAAAATATCATCTATGCTAACTTTGCCTACATTACCTTTGGTTAAAAAACATTCCAATATTTAAAAAATTTTTGTTTATTAAATCTATATATATAAAGAAACTTATAAATTTACTTTACAGGTTTAATCTTTATGGAGGCAATGTTCAAGGAAATTTTGAAGAACTTGTTCCGGAGAAAAAATTAATTTTACGATGGCGATTAAAATCATGGCCTTCAGGACATTATTCTAATGTATTGATCGAATTAGATGAAACGGTAAGATAGAATAATGCATTATATTTGCGGGTTTTTACTTATCATCAAAAAATTCGAAATTAACTTTTTATTTATTACGGTTCTCTACATAACAACACATGTTTTGTATGTGTATAACATTTTATAGTTCTAATGTAAAAAACAGCAAGTTATAACTAAAATTCAAATTTTATTCTTTTTGTTTCAATATTGCAAATAGTTTTCATTTTATAACTTTTTTTTTATAACGTACTACCCCACTGGTAATCTGGCTCTGAGAGGTGAAGTGGATGTATTCACCGCTTTGGTGAAAGCAAAGTTGTCGCTCTAGATATCTCAAAGACGTTTGATAGAGTCTGGAACGAGCCTCTTATTTCTAAACTTGCTGCCTTTGGTGCCGATAATCATTTCTGTAGTTTCATAACGAGCTCTTTCAGGAACCGTGCCATATTTAGTGGTTATAGACGATGTCTCTTTCAATAAGCTCTGTCTGTCTTTTAATGTCGCGCGAACATTGTCGAACTGAATGTTATTTTATCACGCATAGGCGTGGTGGTAATCTTGTCATCCGAAACTATGAGTAATGTAAATATTTAGAATTTGGACGCTCTTGATGTTCATTGGAATATCCACATTTTTTAAGTGTCGAAAGAACCAAGAAATGAGTGAAGTATTTCTTTGACTTTCTTAATATAAGTATACATACAATATCTTTATCCGACCCAAGATGAAATACAGCTTTCATGTATGGACCGGTGCTCCAAAGTCTATGTTCGGGCGTTTTGTCCATGTGGTTTCCAGTGTGTTTCACTTCTCTGTCGGTACTACCATGGAAAATGCTCTTATGAAATAAAAACAATACCAGATAATCTCATGTTCTTGCGTACTACTCGTAGCTCTTACGGAGCACACCTTTTTGTAGTTGATGGTTCAGAGATTTGCGCATTGCATTACAGAGCCGCACTGTTTGGTTTATGGAACAATCTTCCTGTGAATGTTTTTTCTACCAGTTAAAATATCAACACTTGTAACATTTTCTTCCTCTTCATAAAATATTTTCCAAACACTAATACAGTTCACTGCAGGAGTAGAGTTCT
Source organism: Metopia argyrocephala (assembly GCA_963576795.1). NCBI lineage: Eukaryota > Metazoa > Arthropoda > Insecta > Diptera > Sarcophagidae > Metopia > Metopia argyrocephala. The sequence continues at coordinate 183,613,803 of OY756208.1, read as the reverse complement.
ATCAGTTCTAATCTCGTGAGAAAAAACCCGAGAATTGCCCAGTGGTCTCCTAGTTCCTATTTGTCTCAGAGAAAGGTAGAACTTTGAAAAGGCGGCCAGTATCGACATTCTCTAGGTTGTCATCCGGCACTGCCGAGCCGGAGAAGAGCTTACCTTTTTTTCATCCTAATTTGTATTTCTACCGTTCTAGTGTTCTCAGAGACTCGTTCGAAATAAGTAATAAGACTGTTGAGCTGTTGCCCTGAGGCTTCTCAATCTTGAGGACCGACCAGTAATTTATAGGAGTTTTTTGGTTTTAAAGACGTAGACATTGGACGTTTTTCAAACCATTCAGTATTATTTTTGGTAATCAAATGGCGCCAGAAAATCTTTGTAAGTCATCTGCGTACATGATGAGCTCCTGTTACTCACTGGGTTTCTGGGGTATTACCTTTCGATTTCGTTTCTATAAGGACAACCTGCACATTACCACTAAACCACCTCGATATAAGCTGCTTTGTACCATGGTTTGAAATATTCTTACTCTTCTTGGCGCTAGATTTAGTTTGATCATGTGACCGATTGCGCTTTGAAGAGTGAGGCAAGTATTGCATAGAAACTTGTCAAATAAACCTTTAATATACCTACAATATTTTTTGTGAATACGGGCATGGATTTTTATTGTGAAATACATTGTTAAAATTCAAATATTTATTGACATGTATATTTTTTTATTAAAATTAAATATGTGAATTTCATTATATGTTTGCATATTTTTATATATACACATATCTTTTTTTTTTTTTTTTTGTTTTAGAAAAACTGCACAAAACTTAAGCTTTTGCAGACCGGTGTACCAGCGTCGGAATATGACCACATTAAAGCAAATTGGTACAAATATTACTGGCATAGTATTAAGCAAACTTTTGGATTTGGTGTTCCCTTGACAGATGTTTTTTAAATTTGTTTTAGTTTAAATGAATTGAGGCGTTTCTTCTAGAAATTTTATAATGAATTGCTTATTATAAATGACATATAATAAAGCTACTACCAAGTATATCATGATATATTGTTTTAATTTATATGAGCCTTTACATTAAACATGACAATTTTAAAGAGTACATGAAGAAAAAAAAACTTAGGACTAAAATGTAATATCCTAATTAAAATAAATCTATACAGTAACTAACTTACATCAAAATGATCAATATATAAAAAATAAATAATAAAAGTAAAAAAAAAATACGCCCTTGCTCCCGGGGCTCATCAGGATTTAATTTATATGTTAACATAAAAGTAAGTCAGATTATTACAACTTAAATACAAAATAAATTCTTATAATTGCACCTAAAAAAAAGTTTATTGTTATTTTTGTTTCGTCAGAAACGCTTTAATAAGATCAAAGTTAACTGCAATGAATATTTTTTGGTAATTAAAGAAGAAATGATGTCCGTGAAGGAATAGTACAATAGCCAAACTGAACAATTGTTTTCGACTCCAGCTACGGTAGTCCTCATCCTGTGTATATTCGAGACCAAACATCAACTATTAAACTCATACTTTTTAGGAAATCGCATACTGAAATTATTATTTTATGTACATACACTTGCATGAGTTAGTCGAAGTAAAGTCACACAACAGTTTTTATCATACAGTGAACTCGCGAAAGCGTGAATACCCGGAAGCATGAACGACTCGGAAACGTGAACACATTTATGTTTGCATTGACTACTCTAAAACGTGAACAAGGTGAAATAGCTCTAAAACGTGAACAATTTTTTTTGAATTGTTTTTTAAATTTTTTTTCGTTTTATTTCTTGAATTCGTTTAAATTTGGGGAATCCCAGCATAAGACAACATACATACAGACATAGCTATCTATTTATCTATAAGAAATCTTAAGGTCATGGTTGAAAAAAACACATCAAAAAAAGGTAAGGGATTTCTTCCAATAAAAGTACTATTTAGGATAAAATTCGTCTTTTAAAAGGAGTTTATTGAAGACTAAATTCTTTTGCTACACCTATGTATATAAGTATTCCTAACCCTTTTTTGTATTATATATTTTTTTTAATTATAGAAACTTAAGTAGTAGAAAACTTTATATGTACATAAATATAATGTATGTATACAATTCGTTTGAATTACAATTTTTTGTTTGTTTCATATTCACGAAAATATAAAAAATCGCAAAAAAGTTTGAATAAAATTTTATATAATATTTTTTTTAATAACATTTCCAAATCTGATTGAGTTTTGGCCAATATCTATTGCTAAAATGCATATTTTTGTTCTAAAATCTTACCGATCGAAAAGGTGCATAAATTTGAAAATGTGAACACACTTGGTAAAAATTAGTTCACGTTTCCGCGAGTTCACTGTACACTGTCGTGAATACCCGGAAGCATGAACGACTCGGAAACGTGAACACATTTATGTTTGCATTGACTACTCTAAAACGTGAACAAGGTGAAATAGCTCTAAAACGTGAACAATTTTTTTTGAATTGTTTTTTAAATTTTTTTTCGTTTTATTTCTTGAATTCGTTTAAATTTGGGGAATCCCAGCATAAGACAACATACATACAGACATAGCTATCTATTTATCTATAAGAAATCTTAAGGAAAAGGTCATGGTTGAAAAAAACACATCAAAAAAAGGTAAGGGATTTCTTCCAATAAAAGTACTATTTAGGATAAAATTCGTCTTTTAAAAGGAGTTTATTGAAGACTAAATTCTTTTGCTACACCTATGTATATAAGTATTCCTAACCCTTTTTTGTATTATATATTTTTTTTAATTATAGAAACTTAAGTAGTAGAAAACTTTATATGTACATAAATATAATGTATGTATACAATTCGTTTGAATTACAATTTTTTGTTTGTTTCATATTCACGAAAATATAAAAAATCGCAAAAAAGTTTGAATAAAATTTTATATAATATTTTTTTTAATAACATTTCCAAATCTGATTGAGTTTTGGCCAATATCTATTGCTAAAATGCATATTTTTGTTCTAAAATCTTACCGATCGAAAAGGTGCACAAATTTGAAAATGTGAACACACTTGGTAAAAATTAGTTCACGTTTCCGCGAGTTCACTGTATTCTCCTTTTCTTACCATCATTGCTGTTCTTGTAATTGTCATCTTATTTGGATGAAACAGAATTACAATTTATTTTGTTTTTGCCCTTTTTATTCCACCTTATTAAGTTTATAGTTAAGTTTTTATTAAACGAATTTTAAACAAAACTCGGAAGAACTGCCATCGTGCATATGTATGTACGTAAGGAAGATATGCTAAAACTCAACATTAAGTTGTGGTTCGTAAAACGAGAGGTTCAAAGAGCGAGCTAAGTGGTTCATATTGTCCTGCGTACATAGCATAACTCTACTTCTACACTATTCTGCAAATCTTAAGATTTTCATTGAATTTTGTTGAGACAATATCTAATTATTTTTGGTCTGATTGTCAAATATAAAATCGTATATATATAAAATAAAATATAAAATCGAATATGCCAATGGCATATTCTCCAAGAATTGTTCGAAGGTTTGTATTCTAAAGTGACTCACATCTCTGATTGACCATATCGGGCCTGATGATTGACTAAGTGATCACAGTCAGAGTTGTAAACGAATCATTCATTTTTGAATTAATTCGTGAATCATTCATGCAATGAATTGGAAAAATTTTGAATTAATTCTTTTCTCCAAAAAACGAATTGAATTAAATTTGAATCAATTCATTTGAATTTAGAGAACATGAATTGCAATTCATTTTCAATTCAAATGAATTGGTAAAAAGAATTGCAATTCATTTCCAATTCATTTGAATTGAATTGATTTTGAATTAATTCAAATGAGTTAAAATATGAATTGCAATTCATTTTACCAATTCATTTGAATTAACTCGAAAAATGATTTTGTTATACATTTCCAATTTACTTGAATTGAATTGATTCTGAAAAATAGACTGTAATACAAAAGCATCACCATTTTTCCAAGTACAGTATAATTCGCTTATAGTCCACGGTTATATTTGCACACAATTCTTGGACTATAGCGCAGTTTGGACTATAAGCACAATTTTTATATAAGCCAGTATTTGCTTATAGGTGAATTCGTATATAATTTTTTTTACTATAAATAAAAACATAACAAAATGCCAATATTTACTTATTTATTTGAGTTATTTGCTCTTACACTTACATATTTATTTGAAAATACAGAGAATTTTATTTACTGAAGTCGAAAAGTATAAAATTAAATTAATGCCGTATTTAAAAAAACAACATCATGATACTTTGTGCTGAATGTGAAATGCCACTTTAATTGATGTTTCAACAAGATAACGATGCGAAACATCTTTACCCATTTAAATAAACAACATTTAGGGGGAAATCACCTGCTTATTGTATTGTCAGAATTAAGCTGAGTTGCATTCTTATGCACTAAAATTTGTCAATTGGACTATATGTGAAAAACTTCGCACTAATTTCATTTTTTGTCTCATATGTAGGTGGCATATAAGCAGAAATGGACTATACTGGTAATGGATTGAATAACGAATATTTTGTATGAATTTCTCTAATAGATGGCAGAAAGTGAACCTTTTTTGGAATATATTGCTAATTCTACTATAAGCGGTGTGGCTTATAAACGAAATATACTGTACTTCTATTCTGTACTTTATAATAAAAATATGTATATCCATATGAAAGTGAACGATGCATTCTGATTTAATCTAATTAGCATTTATTTTATAATTAAAATAATAGAAAAATAAGTTGATGCCAATAACTCTTCCTAATTTCATCTTTATTTGTAAAATATTACATATTGTTAAATAAATATTACTTAAATATTAAACAAATATTACATACATAAGTATTACTAAAGTGTTTGTCCTTTAATATTCGTGCGTCACAAAATTTCATAAATTATTAATAGGTTTTAAATACTGAATGTCTTGTTATTCAGCGTATATCAAAAGCGACATAAGTAGTACTTGAAGGACCAAACTCCAAACACCAAGTTTACTTCAATTGAATGCAATTCATTTTTGATTTGATAAATTTGAATTACAAGTTACTTTTCTAATTCATTTGAATTAATTCCAAATCATTTTAATTCAAATGAATTAGAAATGAATTGCGATTCTTTTTACCAATTCTTTTGAATTAAAAAATGAATTGCAATTCATTTTGCCTAATTCAAATGAATTGCAACTCATTTTGCCCAATTCATTTGAATTGGAAATGAATTGCAATTCATGTTCTCTAAATTCAAATGAATTGATTCAAATTTAATTCAATTCTTTTTTTTGTTGAAAAGAATTAATTCAAAATTTAGCTAATTCAAATGAATTGAAATCAAAAATGAATGATTCATTTACAACTCTGATCACAGTGTACCCACTTGCTGTAAAATTGCTGAAGATCGGGGGGACACGCTTGAGCGAGCTAGGTGGAACGTCTGTATGTGTTTCTTGGCGGTGAATTTCTTTGAAATTGACCACAACTCTTCCCATATTTGGAGCCCTTAACATCAACCTTTAACGTTATTTTATCAACGGCTTTAGGTCGTTGATCACATCTTCTTTATCTTGTAAAATCTCGGGATAAGTTAGCTGCAGCAGCTTTTTGTTTTCTATAGCCAAAGTTTAAATAGATTCATTTGCTTAAATTTCCAACAAAAATATAATTTTAAATTTACTATGAACATATAATACAAAATTGGATTACTATTTGAATACGAACCGTGTGTTTAAACCTTAAATAAAAATACAAATTACTAAAATATATGTAATAGTGCATTTACACCAAACTGAAATCAAGTAAATTTAATTTGAAATCACTTTGAAAATCTATAGTGTTTACATCGACATTTTTTGACAACTAGCAGGATTTCATTTTCATAAAAATAACACCAAATAAAAAAATTAATAAATAAAACAATATTTTTTCTTATTATTTTATATTCAATAGAAGAATAAATAAATAAAACAATTTTTCTTTTGATTATTCTACATTCAATAAAAAATAATTCAAAAATCTTGAATTTATTTTTGTTTTAGTTTTATGGGGCTCTTTTCAATTGTCAGTTTCATAGTCGGGATTTACAATGTAGAAATTGAACGACAGACAGAAATTTGTAGAAATAGTGACGAAAATGTGAAGAATGTAGTACACGAATGTTTGTACAGGAAATTTGCCTTTTGCTTTTCCACTTTTGTAGTTTTTGCTTCTTCTGTTTGTCTTCTAAGTTCTATATGGTAAAAGTTTTAGGCAAGAGCAAAAGAGAATTGAAAAATTTCTGCCCTTCAATTTCCACATTGTAAATCCCGACTTACTGTAGTTTTGTATTTTTTAGTACAACTTAGAAAAAATACAGAGTTGCATCGGAAAGTACACTAGATTTCAACTAGATTTTGTCGAAATCAAGTAACGAAGTAGATTTTGTTTTATATGGGAAATCAAGTAAAAAACGACTAGATTTCAATTGAAATCTGGTAATTAGTTGATTTGAGTTTGGTGTAAATGCAGTATAATAGTAGAAATAATGCATCAAAAAGTAAAATAAAAGATCCCTTTGTTTAGTTTGAAACATGAAAAAGGAATTGTTTTTTAACAATTTTATAGAGAAACAGAAAATTTCTATTATTTCGGTGCAACTTTTTAATGTCATTTTGTAATGTTGCCGTGATTGCAAACAGTGGTGAAATGAAGCGAATACTTTTCATTCGATAATACCATATTTATGCGATACCTACATAGTACTCGACTGAAAAGTATCGATAACAAAATTACTTATTTTAATTTGTATTGTTTCATCTCTATATAATCTTATATATATTTGGCGTCATTTTTTTAACTGCCTACCTAAATTTATTGAGACATTGGTTTTTTTATTGAAAGTTTTAAGAGTTTGTTTTTGTAATGCATATAAAATCAGTGATCATTGATGGATTTAAATCGTACGGAAGAAGGACGGAAATTCATGGATTTGATCCAGAATTTACAGCAATCACTGGCCTTAATGGCACAGGAAAGTCAAACATTTTGGATTCAATTTGCTTTGTTTTGGGAATTATGAATTTAGGACAAGTGAGGGCTACGTCGCTTCAAGATTTAGTATATAAAAGTGGTCAAGCTGGGATAACAAAAGCTACAGTTACCTTAATATTTGACAACACAAACCCTGTTCAATGCCCATTGGGATATGAAAAGTGTAGGGAGATTTCAGTAACGCGGCAAATTGTTGTAGGAGGAAAAAACAAATATTTGATAAACGGAAAATTAGTTCAGAATAAAAAAGTCTCAGATTTTTTTTGTTCAGTGCAACTAAACGTTAACAACCCAAATTTTCTTATAATGCAAGGTCGCATTACCAAAGTTCTAAATATGAAACCCCAAGAGGTAATTGTTAATGTTTTATATAACACACTATTGGGAATCTTTATTTAATGTACTTCATTGATTTAGATTTTGTCAATGATTGAAGAAGCTGCTGGAACCAGCATGTACGAGACGAAGCGAGAAGCAACAACAAAACTTATAGAAAAAAAAGATGCTAAAGTGAGAGAAACCAATGCGTTGCTACAAGAAGAAGTTGAACCCAAGTTGGAAAAACTAAGAAAAGAAAGGGCTGCACATATGGAATTTCAAAAAGTTTGTCGTGACATAGAATACTTAACTAGAATTCATATATCATTTCGTTGGCTTAAGCTAAGTAAAACACTAAAATCAATAGAGGAAACAATTTCCCAATTAACAAACGATATAGAGGACGCAAAGTTAAAAATTAGCCAAAATAACCAGGAACGCGATAATGATTTAGAAAAAATTAATACTCTAAAATCCAAAATTGAAAATGAGAGTAATAGCAGTCTTAAAGCCATTACAGAGGAACTAGAAAAAGAGTTAAAAAAAGAAGCAAAATTGTCTGGAAAACTTAAAGCAAATCAAGGTGAAATAAAGCAGGAGGAAAAGAAACTAATCACACTACAAAAAAATATAAAAGACGATGAAGAAACTTTAAGAAAAAAGCAAGAAGAAATGGAAAAAAGAAAAAATTTATTTAAAGAACTGAAAGACAGTGAGCAGAGAGATATGATTGCTTATGAAAAAGCTCAAAAAAGGTTTGAAGCGGTAAGTCAGGGTTTATCAACAAATGATGATGGGCAAGCATGTACTCTTCAGGACCAGCTAATGAGTAAGCATTTAACATGTTTTTTTTTCTCTAAAAAATAGCCATTAAAATATATTCATTATTGCAGAAGAAAAACAAATTCTCAGTGAAGCGAAAACTGTAATTAAAACTTCCACAATGGAACTTAACCATTGTCGAAACATATTACGTCAAAAGGAAAGTGAAACACAAGACAACGATGCCGCCTACAAAAAAGACAAAAAATTATTTGAAAACCTACAGGCTGAAATTCGTAATATTAAAACAAAAATGGAAAGTATTGGATATAGAGACGGCGATTTTGAAAACTTGCAAGAAAAAAAAAGAAAAATACAATGCGAAATTAAAAATCTTCAACATCAATTAGAACGTCGTAATGCATATCGTTACGATTTGCAGTATCGTGATCCAGAACCTGGTTTTGATAGAAAAAAAGTACATGGTATGGTAGGAAAGTTATTTGATGTAATTAATGAAAGCCATTGCCTAGCATTAATGGTAACGGCAGGAGGACATGTGAGTATATTGAGTATGTTTTTTTATAAATATTTGATTTGTTTTTTTTTTTCTAGTTATATAGCCATGTAACGGATGATGACATAACCAGTAAAAAAATATTACAGAAAGGCCAATTGCAACAAAGAGTGACAATAATTCCAATCAATAAAATATCATCTAGTTCGATTAACGACAGTACTGTAAATTTTGCTAAAAATTTGGTTGGTAACGAAAACGTTGATTCAGCCCTATCATTAATTAAATGCAATGCATATTTCAATCCCGTTATGAAGTTTGTTTTCGGTCATACATTGATTTGCAAGGACCTGAACATAGCAAAACAGGTAAGTTAGATACATTACGCAACTATAAATATTTATACCCGCATTCATAAAAAAAAATTTAAATGTTCCTTACGACAACTTCTGAAATAAATATTAAATCTATTTGACTGAATTGACGGACTCCAATAGAGTTGGTTTGAATAGTGGCAATGTGAGCGCACTTGCCTCGATTTACCTCTCCAAGGCCTTTGATCAAGTTAGGCACCTCAGCCTTTGAACCAAATTGTTTGCCAAGTATAATTATTCAAATTCTGCCTGTCGGTTAATTTGGTCATATTTATGTGATCGCAGTCAATATGTCTCCCTGAACGGATTGTCATTGGATTTGAGATGTGTGAGATCTGGAATACCGCAAGGCTCTGTGCTTAGACCCCTATTGTTTACTATATTTATTAACGATTTTTTTTTTTTTTTGATATTCTGGCGGTGTGCGAGTGTAAAGTACTAGTTTTTGCGGATGATATACAACTACTGTGAACCTGTTTTTCTTTAGATTCTAGTGTGTTTGAGTCCACTGAGAATGGTGATTTGACAGTGGTCCATAATCGGATGGTAAATAATTATTTACATGTTAACCCCAATAAGAATAAAGCTTTAATTGTTGGTAAAGCATTCCCTTGTGAATGTAAACACACTATAAAAATAAACGAAATGCGAAGTACATAGTCGCCATGTACACAATATGAACAAAATTTACAGCCTGTTCATTGAACACGAATGGTTTTTGACATTCGTCTTTTTATATGTGAAGCAACAAAAACACTCAAATTTGTTAATGTTTCTCATATAAAAAGACGAATATCAAAAACCATTCGTGTTCTATGAAGAGGCTGAAAATTTTGACAACTTTCTATTAAGCCTCTTTAGAAAACTTGACGGTGGTACCCATAAAAAAATACAGTCACTAGTTAGCTTCTATCGCTTCGTAAAAGTTACAACAGCCGCCATTGAAAGATTTACTGACAATCTTTCTTGGGCGCACAGCTTGGAAACATCCTTCAGAGCAATCCGCATTAGTTCTAATAGTGTACTTTAGTAGAATTGCACCCTCAGTCTATTCGCCCCTCAAATATGCAAACTAACTCTGGTGTAGGGGATGTACCATAGGTCACGTCTCTCATGTATAAACATTTATCATTGTTTTCAATAAAAATGATGAGAGAAAAATTACTAGGCCTTTACCACCTTTGATATAAAATAACCGTAACCTCCCACCATTTTTGTGGCACATAACTCAAGGTTTAAAGTATCCAATAGCCCACATATTCTAATCTCCTGATTGTGCTCAGTTATTATTATTTTACTATTTATGTATATCTGTTAGTATGTTTTCTTTCTCCTCCCATAACATATTTTCCTAGACCAGCACATTGTACTGCATAAGTAGGAGCCATCCCCTCAATAAAAAAATAATTAATTTAACCTCGACTAAAAACATTACCTAAATTTAATAAAACTAAAAAAAATTAATTAAAACTTTTGTAGGTGACATATCATCGTAATATTTACTGCAGAACTGTTACTCTTGAAGGTGATGTCGTGGATCCTGATGGAACGCTAAGCGGAGGCTCAAAACCTAAAGGTGGAAATATTTTACAGGAATTAGCAGAAATAAAAAAAATTGAACAAGAAATACGAGAAAATAATGAAAATATAGGCATCGTTGATGCTCAGCTATCAGCATTAGAAATTAAAGCAAGAACATATAAAAAGCTTAAAGAAACTCTCGAACTACGAAATCATGAGTTAAATGCGTGCAAAGAGCGTTTAGAACAAACGACATTTCATCAACACCAAAAAGAAATAGAGACCTTCAAAGAGCGTATTGACTTATTAGAAAAAGATTTAAAAAAGGCTCACGAAAGTCATAGTCAATCTCAAGTTAAAGTCAAAGAAATTGAAACTAAATTAATTGATGCAAAAGGATTTCGCGAACGGGAGTTAAAAGCAGCTACAGAAGACATGAAACTTGCCAAAATAAAAGCAGAAAAATCAAGCGATAATTGGAAAAAGCACGAACAAGAGTATGAAACTTTACTATTAGAAATTGAAACTCTGACAAATGATATAAACAAGTCGAAAGAAATTGTGGTTTCCCTGGAAGATCAAATTAGCAAAAAAAATGCAGATTTAGAAACAATGCGTTCAGAAAGTCAAATTGCTTCCGAAAGTGTTTCTAATTTACGCAAGAAAATCAAAGATGAAAAAGATAAAATTTCATCCCAAACTAAAGAATTAAAAAACTTATATTCTAAATGCGATGAACTTAAAACTCGCAATGAAGATTTAATCTTAGAAATAAAAAAAAAAGAAATTGATGTTAACAAGGTACGTTCAGACAACAAAGAATCTTTAAAAAAAATTGAAAGCCTAGAAAATAAGTACCCTTGGATTGTAGAAGAAAAGCAATTTTTTGGTATTAAAAACACTCGTTACGATTACTCTAAAGAGAATCCTGTAGAAGCAGGAGAAAAGTTAAATACAATGATAAGTCAAAAAGAAAAACTGGAACGTCATATAAACCTTAAAGCAATGGTTTTACTTGAGCGTGAAGAAGAACAGTATCATGAAACAATGAGAAGAAAGAAGATTGTAGAGCAGGACAAAGAAAAAATTAAACATATAATTTGCAAAATGGATGAAAAGAAACGTGAAAAAGTAGAAAAGGCATGGAAAATTGTCGATGAAAATTTTGGAAGTATATTTAGTTCATTACTGCAAGGGGCACAGGCTCGATTAAATCCCGTTAAGCAAAATAATCAATTAATTGGACTTGAAATAAAAGTAGGATTTAATGGCATATGGAAAGAATCTTTAGGTGAACTATCAGGAGGACAGCGTTCTTTAGTCGCTTTGTCATTAGTATTAGCTATGCTAAAGTTTTCGCCTGCTCCCATATACATACTTGATGAAGTTGATGCTGCACTGGATATGTCGCATACTCAAAATATTGGTAGCATGCTAAAAGCGCACTTTACTTCTTCACAATTTATAATTGTTTCCCTAAAGGATGGTATGTTTAATAACGCCAATGTTTTGTTTCGAACAAAATTTGAAGAAGGTGTTTCCGCCGTAACTCGGACTATAAATCCCCGATTGGCGGAGCGTAAATAATTTATTTTACTAATTTTATATGTTAAATTATAGATTTTTGTACGAAATAATTATAATAAACTTTACACAAACTTAAGAATGCCTCAAAATTTAAGTTGTCAACCTTTAACCTTCCTTACCGATGCAGATATTTATAAACACAATTTTATTGAAATCCATTTTATTATTTTACTGCTACTAAGAATCTGAAATCTTATTATTATCAAGACTCTTAATATTAAGGTTAATATAATATTTCCTAATACAATTGCATGGTAAATACAATAGTTTCAATTTAATTTTGTTTTTCATCATGGTATAATCATCATAAGGTAGTCCCGCTTTACCAAGGTATAATCATTATAAGGTAGTCCCAGTTTGAAATATCATAGAACTCTGTGGTTTTGCAACCCTAATGCTCTTAGAATTGTCAACTAAAAGCAACACTGTGGTTGACCTTGTACACAAATAAATATATTATTGTAAACAAGCTCTTCCTCTTCTTTTTTTTTTGTGAAATTTTTTTTTTTAAAAGTTTAAGATTTTGCTTTTGTTCTGTAAAAAAATAGTTTATAAACAATATAATACATTCGCCCGTTATAAAATATAATTATCCAGGGGCTACCTCATGGCGCATTGGATGGTTGCATCAACAGTACCTCTGAATGAATAGATGAATTTTGTTGTAAAAATTTATATTTCATTAAATATGCAACTTGTATTATTATTACACCAATACCCCGGTTTGCGTCGCTAATTGGGACTGAAAAAATGAGACGCAAACCGAAACGACGCAAACTGAAGCAGAATTTTCAATTGTTTACGTATTTGATTTTCGTTTAGTCAATACAGGGGCCGAATTACCGCATACGTGAACGAGTAAGCTGTCGTATCGAATGAAATTTCGTCACGTATCGAATGGATGGATTATAGCATTCGATAGCAGACGTATCGAAATTTTTGCACAATGTGTATCATTCTCAGGTGAATGACACTAAAAAGAACAAAAAGTTTGTATATGTTTAATACAAAATAAAAAAAAAACAAAACCAATTTTTTGAAGTTATCTAAATAAATAAGTGAATTTTAATATATTAAAAACCAAAAATTATAAAAGAAATGACTACACTCTTATCGCTGTGCTCATCGTCTTCGGATTCTGAAGATGATTATAACACAGTACGTATCAGAAAAGAAATGAGGTGTAAAAGCGATTCAACGTCCTTGCCGTCTAATGCGTAAGTAAATTAAATCTTCCATAAGAATTCAGCTTAAGAGCAAGTTCATCTCATAAGCTTTTGGCCGTTGCTTTTTCTTGGCTACAATTTGGAAACATATTTTTGGCCAAATTAGGATGATCAACCATGTACTGCGCCATAACATCTTTTTGTTTTTTATTTATTTTGTTGATGTTAGTATTATAAACAATTATAATTTTCTTTGATTGTTTTAAAATTCAAATATTAAATAATAATATTATTATTAAATATAAATCTAATAATAATATTATTAAATAATACTTTAAATATTATAATAAACTTACATTTTATTTTTTTTTTTTTTTCACATACGTTTTTTGCACACAAAATGTTTTCGATCAGGGGCCGAATTACCGCATACGTGAACGAGTAAGCTGTCGTATCGAATGAAATTTCGTCACGTATCGAATGGATGGATTATAGCATTCGATAGCAGACGTATCGAAATTTTTGCACAATGTGTATCATTCTCAGGTGAATGACACTAAAAAGAACAAAAAGTGTGTATATGTTCAATACAAAATAAAAAAAAAACAAAACCAATTTTTTGAAGTTATCTAAAAAAATAAGTGAATTTTAATATTCAGCTTAAGAGCAAGTTCATCTCATAAGCTTTTGGCCGTTGCTTTTTCTTGGCTACAGTTTGGCAACATATTTTTGGCCAAATTAGGATGATCAACCATGTACTGCGCCATAACATCTTTTTGTTTTTTATTTATTTTGTTGATGTTAGTATTATAAACAATTATAATTTTCTTTGATTGTTTTAAAATTTAAATATTAAATAATAATATTATTATTAAATATAAATCTAATAATAATATTATTAAATAATACTTTAAATATTATAATAAACTTATATTTTATTTTATTTTTTTGCACATACGTTTTTTGCACACAAAATGTTTTCGATCAGTCTTGAGCAAACGACTAAAATGTAAACAGCCGGCACTCGATTATACCCTCGTTAACGTATGCTATCATCTCAAATTTCGATAGTACTTGTTCGATAGCGAGTGGTGTAATCTCAAAAAGAAAAATTACGAACGATTTTGCTCGTTCACGTATGCGGTAATTCGGCCCCAGTCTTGAGCAAACGAGTAAAATGTAAACAGCTGGCACTCGACTATACGCTCGTTAACGTATGCTATCATCTCAAATTTCGATAGTACTTGTTCGATAGCGAGTGGTGTAATCTCAAAAAGAAAAATTACGAACGATTTTGCTCGTTCACGTATGCGGTAATTCGGCCCCAGGTTTTAAACATTTTAGCTTAGAAAAAGGGTTTTTAAATCAATATATTTTCTTATTATTTTTTGAATAACAGATTTTATTAAACCAAAAATATAACAATTGTGAAGACCACTGATATGTAATTCGAAACTAATAACTACGTTTAACATGTAAACAACGCACACCTGCAAATTTGCTTTCTACTAAACGGGAAATCCATTTTTTGCTTTAACTTTGTAAAAATATTTTCATATCAACCACGCAAATCGAAGAATTTACGACGCAACTTCGAAGCCATGCGACGCAAACTGAAACAAAAACGACGCAACATTGAAATCCCAGAAACTTAAAAAAAGACGCAACTTCGAAGCGACGCAAACTGAGGCGACGCAAATCGGGGTATTGGTGTATTTATTTTTATTATTATCTGGTTTAGACCCAGCACAAATGCAAGACACTGCGACCTATAAGATCTATTGTGTCCCTTTGAGTCTACTGTTTGTTTAACAGACCAACTGCCTTCCATACGAACACCAGCAGGTCCGAAACTTTAGTGGTGGATATATCCGTCAGTGAGACCATATGTCTCCCTAAATACACCCATCTAAATCTATCAAGAGCCACACATTCACACAATATGTGCTCTGCTGTCTCTGATGCTTGTGAGCATAGTCTACAAACATCTACATTTGTGATCGCCATTCTCATCAAATGCGCTCTCACACTACAGTGACCCGTAAGAAAATCCGTTAGGATTTTCAGGTCTGGCCTTCTATACTTTAGAACATCAGACTCACCCCCAAATTGCGGACGAATCACAGCCTTGGCGTGCCTAAGACCCGACTGGGCATTCCAATGTTGCCGGTTTCCCATTCACTAATTTGACTGAGAATAGTAGAAAGCAGTGCTGCACAGCAGGGCTCCGGACCAATATAAGGCGTCGCAGATCCCCTCCTAGCTAATGCATCCGCTTCCTCGTTCCCGCTTATACCACAGTGTCCAGGTCTGTTCTGGGTACCTGGACACCCTGTTTCTAAGCGATAATTTTTGCAACGTGTCTTAGCAATGTTTGACAAGTCTAGATGTCATACGATGAGAGTCAAGCGCCTTTAAGGCAGCCTGATTATCTGAAAATATATTAATTGTCTTGCCCTTGAGCCCAATATCCAGGTTAATCTCAGCACATGCGGTTATGACCAGGTTTTCAGCCTGAAAAACACTCAATGACTTCCCTAGTGGAATTGACAGGTTTCGATTGGGTCCATAGACGCCAGCCCCTACTCCACTGTCAATTTTGGAACCATCAGTATACCAGTTTAGATCAGACTCACTCCGAGCCAAGCACCCAGTAGACCAACATTACGAACATTTTTGCCGCCGAACACGCGGCCACCCTCATCACATAAATATGAAGTGGTGTTAATCCAATCAGGGCCTCTAAAGCCAGTGTTGGACATGTTCTCATTGCCCCGGTTACACCAAGGCAGGCAAGCCGTTGTATCTTGCCCAATTTTCTTATGGTGGTAGACTCCTCAGTCTTTCTCCACCAAACTATTGCCGCATAAGTGATTATGGGCCGAACAATGGCGGTATAAATCCACAGTGTCATTATTGGCGATAGACCCCAAGTCTTACCGAAAGAAGAGCGACATGCCCAAAGTGCCCTTGTCGCCTTAGCCTGGACAGCAGAAATGTGCGAGTTCCAGGTAAGTGTTCTATCCAGAATGACACCTAGATACTTAACCTCCTTGGAAAACATAATAGTGGTACCTCTAAAAGAAATACAGTCGCACGTCAGCTTAAATCTCTTCGTAAAAGGTACAACAACCGTCTTTGAAGGATTCACTGAGAGTCCTTCTTGAGAGCACCAATTCGACACATCCCTCAGAGCATCAGCCATAAGGTCACACAATGTACTCTCAAATTTCCCACGGGCCGTTATAACAAGGTCATCAGCATAACTAATTACGCTGATTCCTTTTTGAGCCAACATGGTAAGCAAGTCATCAACTACAAGCGTCCACAACAATGGGGATAGGACTCCACCCTGAGGGCATCCCTTCGACGCCATCACGGTCAATTCCTCTCCATCAAGGGATGAGCTGATAATCCTGCCTCTAAGCATGGAGCCGCTCCAAGCTATAATTGGTCTTTCCACCCCTTTCCGTTCCAAAGAACTAGTAATGGAGTCAAAGCCTGTGTTGTCAAAAGCACCTTCTATATCCAAGAAAGAACAAAGAGCAACTTCCTTGTCAGAAAATGCTTTCTCAATACTCCCAAGGAGAGACAAAATTGCACCCTCAGTCGATACGCCCTTCACATACGCGAATTGACTCGGGTGCAGGGGACGTTCAACAAGACACGTCTCCCTTATATAAACATCCATCCAATTTACCTTCCTAGAGACTATTGGCCTATCATCGGTTCTAGCAACGCTAACCAGATCAAATCTAATATGCATATAATCGGATAAGGATACCTCGTCTGACACATGCCAGTCCCTCACAAGATTAGACATGAATGTATCACACAACGTAATATCCAATACCTCCGACCTTATGGCGTTAACAAATGTAGGTCTGCTGCCCCTATTGCCACAGCCACATTATTGCTAACCAGGAAGTTGAGAAGGTAATCACCCCTATCGTTGTTGTCCGTGCTACCCCATACCATATGATGAGCATTCGCATCACATCCAATTACGAAGTGGTGGTTCTCCCGACAGTACCTGATGAAATATCGGACTTCCAACGGTGGTACACATTCCACATCCCCTGGGAAATAAGCAGATGCGCATATTACCTCCCTTATACCAACATCAGTAATAAGTTTGACGCTTACAGCCACCAGGTCCCTAGTACTGAACTCTGTAATGGGAAAGAAGGTTAATTTGGAATTTACCAAAATAGCGGCCCGGGGCCTCTCCCCAGCCGCATACACCAACTTACACGTCTTAATTTGAAGTCCTCTGACTCTGTCATTAATAGTCCAGGGCTCCTGTATGAGCCCTAGACTAATATCTTCAGTGGCAAATCTGCGGCCAAAAATGCTCGACGCACCTTTGGCCCTATGCAGATTTGCCTGGAGCACTTTGAAAGTACCTTCCATCATTTGCGCTCATTGGAAAGAGCCTCTGATGCAACTTTACTCCCTGCCTGGCTCAAATGCCCAGCAAGCTTTGTTGCCTCAGCCTTAAGTGAGAAACCTGGGGATTTCTCTCTACCTCCCACAGGTTTGCTCTTTTCAGTACTGTACAGTACAGTTATCGGGGTAGTAACACTCGTGTCGACTACCCTTTTTATGTTTGTGGAAGACACAATTGTCTTCCTTATAGTTGATGCATAAGAGGCATCGCTCTCTAAATTATCGGCAATATTTTTCATCAAAATATGCGATGCTCGGGCTAAAGAGTCACCTGCGGCAATGCTCGGCTTGCCACAGGAAGGCTAATTAAACCTGGAGGGCGCCTGGTACCCAGAGTCCGCATACGAGTAGCCAAGTACCCCTTGACCATACAACCCTCAGTGTATGCTGTTCCACCTTGGATTTGGCGGAACGGTTATGAGGAGCGTCCACCTCCTGCATGATCAAATTTTACCTAACAGTCAACAGAGACATGACCTTACTGAACTGCGAGTTGCGGTTACCACCCATAGATGGTAAAGATCATACTTCTATATGAGTTTCCAGATAGCAGGACTGTACTAAGTGAAAACCAAAGTTAACCCTTAGTAGAGTCCCCTGAATACTCATATAGCAAACCGCAAGCGTTGCTTACTTTAGCCAGGGTCAAGAGTTGGCCTGAGTGGAAACGCAGTTCCCACACAAATGTAGGACACGCGAGTCTCACCCAGACCCGCACCGACCATGTTACCAGTGGCCGCCACGTGGAGGCAGTAAGTCTTCTTGTGCAGTTGTCCATAAGCATCGTCTATTTGACTTTGCCTTATGGGTCCACACCTGACCACCTGCAACTTGTATTAGAAAAAAAAAATCATTTATATTGTGTATATGTGTGTGTATGTCGAAAAATATAAATAAATAAAAATATAAACGTTTTGCAATTTATATTGAAAACAAAAATAAAAAACTAAATTTGGTATTGATAATTTGATATTGCATTTCATCATTTTAAATTTTAATTTCTAATTTGTTGTCAAAGAAAACATTTTAATTTCAAATTTGCTTAACGTCAAAGTAAATAAAGAAGAAGAATAAGATATTGACAATCCCAAGTAAGCAGCTGTAATTGTTTTGGTAAAGCGAGACTACCTTATGATGATTATACCATGCGCTTTACCAAAACAATTACAGCTGTTTACTTGCGATTGTCAAAATCTTATTCTTCTTCTTCCTTATTTATTTTAAATTTTTTCTTTGACAACAATTTAGAAATTAAAGTAAAAATTATTAAATTCAATACCAAATTATCAATACCAAATTTAGTTTTTTATTTATTTTTGTTTTCAATATAAATTGCAAAACGTTTACATTTTTATTTATTTATTTAATTTTTCGACATACATACACACATACTTAATATAATAGATTTTTTAAATACATATTGCAAATTTATTAAAACAATAATTTTTTGCTCTTTTCATTCTGAGCCTACATACAATAGATGTTCACGAGCCAACATTGTATGCAATACATGAAACAACGATACAAAACTTTGTGAATTCGGTAATTGTCTATAAACTATTTTTTTACAGAGCGAAAGAAAAATGTTCAACTTTTAAAAAAACTTTCCACAAAAAAAGAAGAGGAAGAACTTGTTTACAATATTTGTGTACAACGGCAAACTACAGTGTTGCTTTTATTTGACAATTGTAAGAGCAGCAGGGTTGCACAACCGCAGGGTTCTATGCCATTTCAAACATTTCATAAAGCTTGGCAAATTTGAGGTTAGGAATTAAATTTGCTGTCAAATGATGAAATTTAAAGAATAGAGCTGTCATCTTTTGGCAGTTACTCTGTAAATAATAGGGACATTTTAACCATGGAACACTACTTTTTTCAGCAAAGAATTTTAATTGTGAAAATTTACTATCAAAAAGGTGAAAATTTTACTGTATCACTTCGTAAAATAAGAGCAGCAGAAATAAAGACAAAAATATTGTTTTGTCAACTTTTTACTTTTGTTTGTATTGAAAAAAACTTCATCCAAATATTATTATATATTATTTTTAACTACTTTTGTTTTAATTCTCTTTTTATACGCTCTGTCAAATTTGGATTTTTGAAATGCATGGCCATGCCCAAAAGTAATGAGTAGTGCCATGAGAAGTGGAAAAATGGGTCTCGATGGTCCTGAGTTATCCAAATTCGTAGAATGACAATTAAAATTAGAGTTCGTAAACTTAGATGTAGATAATCCATAATCTGCATAGCAATAGAGCATGTCTGGTCTTTTCTGTTACGTTCTCTACATGTGCACTGCAAGTTAGTTTACTATCCAATAAACCTCTTTTCTCTATGTAATTCCCTGGCCTAATAACTCAATATTTCCTCATTTAGGTAGGCTATTATTCCTAGTGAAAAGCACTATTGTGGTCCTATCCGGGATGATATTTAACCCTATTAATGTGCATTCTAAGCCTTATCTGAATATCACAGAGAGTGTCCTCCAACTTGCCTCTTGCTACTAATATCATCTTCATAATCTTGGCATTCAATGCTTAGCTCAGAAAACCTCAAAAACTAGTCTCCACTGCTATTTCCAGTCCACTACTGGTAAAGCTACCATTCTCCCTTTTGAACGACATAATTTAAATTAAGTCTATATTTTATATAACAAAGCGAGGTTTCAATTAGAACGAATATATTGAGAGGGAGAGAGAAACACCTAGATGTTGAATATTTATTAGCATAAAACTGCGTAACTATATAGAAGATAGTAATAATAATTTTAATAGATGAAGCGGAAACCCCCTAAAACCCTGACTAAAATACCTACAACATGCGACACCTAAAGACCTGGTATATTGTTGGGAGGACAACTAGATGGGTTTAACGTGCGTACCTGTCATGAAACTCACCACACATCATCCCGTTGTAAAGGGTGATGGTCAAATACGCCACGTCTGACCAGCGACATCCGAAGCTGGTCCCCTCTAATCTCGGTCATATCTATGATACGCCGCTCAGAAGAAGGCCCATGGGCATCGAATTAGCAATTTAGCATACCACTGCCTGGGTAGTAACACCCCCCCTATTGAGGGGTTTATATCTAGCATTACCACAGCCACTACGTGTACTCCGGGAAGGGCCGCATCCAAACCATCAGACCATCACTAAAAAATGTACTATCATCACTAAAAAAACACGTGCCAAAAAAATACAACGAGCGAGGCAGAGCAATGTAAATAAATTTGAATTTAAAAAATTATATTTAAATTAACAGTATTTTTACTTTTAAGGAAAAAAGAAAAATAATGGTCTACTTCGGAAGAAAACATGCTATAAACCCTCTGGCAAGAAAAAATTTTTGAATTATTTAGTTTTTATTTCTTTAAATTTTGTTTCTTATTCAAGTAGAAAACAATATGACAGATGAAAGATGTTGCAATGTAAACAAGTATTTTCAATGTTTAACATATTCCACGCGTTTCTCTAGGATGTAAGCAATTGTAAAAGGCCTATTAGTATAAAAATGGTTTATTTCTATTACATGGTAGCAAATGACTACTTTTTAATTTTCATATTTATGTTCAGTTCTTGTAAAAAGTGAATTGTTTGTTTTTAATATTCTTTTCATAAAATAATTTCGTTTTCTTTTTTTGTTTTCTTTTATTGAGGAAATGCATACAATTAACAAAAACAAGAAAGAAAGAAGCGAGAAACTTTAGAATTAAATATGTACGTGTGTATGTAATAAACGTTTTCTGGTTTCTTTAGTTTAAATAATTATTAATTTATTTTTGAATAAAAAACTATAATTGTGTTGTTTGAACAAACATATTTGTTTTATTTCTTTTATGTATCCAATCCATTTCCAAGTCCTCTTTTTCTTAAAAAACTTACATGCATCTTTTTTGCAGCTAAATTGATGGTAGATGCTAGATGTTGCAAATGTGAACGCATGTTGCACATTTTTGACATCTTCCATGCGTTCCTACAAAATGTGCTCAGGGTAAAAAGCCTATTGCCATCTCTAAATATTAATGAAAATTCATATATGAGCTATTTTTTGTTTTAAATAAACATATTATTCATTTTTCTTAAACACAAAGAAAATTAAAAATCTTCAAAACTTCATCATGGTTGGTGTGTGAACTTTTTTGACCTTAGCGAAAAAATAAATATACGTTCCCTTAAGCTACCCATACATTTGTGACTGTGATTTGTTCGGTTGTCATTTCCCCACATACTATAAAAAAATAACAATAAGTTTAAACGTCAACAACAAGAAAAAAATGGATTGTGAAGCGGATGATTCATTTGCACTTTTAATGATTTATTTGTGCACAAATCAAGAAAAGAAAATTACAAAAAAAGAAGAAAATGGCATTTTCATTTTATAAAATTTCAATGAATTTTAACAAAAATTGTTTGCTAGCCATTACCGCAACCACCCACAAAAAATATTTTCACTTTTCGTATTTTTATTTTAATTCTACCGAAATGAGTATTTTGGCGTTTTATTATGAACTAATTTAAAAATTTTTTTCAAATGTTCGCGCACAACCCCATACACTTTGTTGCAAATTACAATAAATTGAAAAATTTCAAATTATTTCATACCGCCCCACTAACATGTGCAAAGACATCGAACACAACAAATCATAGCCACAAATCACTAGTGTGTGGGCCACCTTTATAGCTTTCTATTCTCTATCGGACTGTGCTATGCCAATTTTGATATTTGAAAAAAAAAAAAAAATGTTGAAAAGTTATGTCCCTAATTTACATCTGCACTTTTTTAGGACATACATTTTTTTGTTATTTTATTTCTCTTCATATCTATATAAAAAATTTTAAAGATTTATGTTTCTAATTTACATCTGTATTTTTTTAGCACATAAATATTTTTTTGTTGTTATTTTATTTATCATATCAGATATAAAAATATTTCTTTTCATATCTCGTGGAGACCCCATGTTTTTCTGTCAGAGTTTTCTCCCATATTATGTCAATGTTAAACCATGCATTTACACGAGCCAGATAAATCGAAGAAAAATTTCTTCATATATAAAATCCATGACACGTGGGGACTAGGTGTTATATGATAGTACTTTTTAAGCAACTCTGTGGTGGCTTTGCATACATAAATTGTTTTCTTCACACTTGTAGTTTTGTCATTTTATCGACACTTTGTATTAAAGCTACTGTGGTATAGAAGTTTTTGTTTTATTGTATTTAAACGTAAATAATTTATTAAAAATGGGCAAAAGGCGAAAAAATGCATTAACGGAGTTGGATTCAAGTGACAGCGAATCAGCATCAAACATAGAATCAGTATGAATTTATTTTAAAATCAAATATTTAAAGAAAAAATGTGTTACGCATTCTAGTGTTTATAGTAATGTAACTACATACATATACTTATGTACATGCGTGGATATTATACATAAATGCTTAAAAAAAGTTATTAAAAATTTCGCTTATAAATTGTTCGATTAACATATTTTCTGTGTTCATTTTTAAAGAGTGATCTTTAAATTTCCAAAATAATCTTAGATTTTACTTGCTATTTAGAAATGTCCAAACATGTAATTGTATACACTTGTGTTATTTTATGGAACAATTTTTTTTAAAATATTATAAAGTGGTTCTGGGAACCATTTACTTAGTTTTGGTGAAAGTATAATTGGCTAAACATACATACGTACAAAATTGGCCATAACAACCCTGTTTCAAGGTAACGGCCTAGCTTCTCTCGGCACCCATGTTATGTGCGTCAATTTTAATTCATGAGTACCAGGACCTACAGTTTAACGTCGACTCCGAACGACTAACTTGTTCAAGGCAATCAGTTACTCTCGGAGCTTTTGCCCGAAGATTGTTAAGAGGTAGTCATCGAAAAAATGTTTTTTTAATATTTATTTTCAAGATATCAGAGCTGGAGTGTGAACCCCGGGCTCTTGTCTAGTAAGCCGACATTCTAACCACTAGACTACACCAACAACAATTGGCTAAACAACCTTTTTTTATTTTAGTCAATATAATCAACATACAAAATATCTTAATTGGATAAATCTTCTACGTAGGTTTTTTTTTTTCTATTTCTATGATACATTTTTTGCTAAAGTTGTCTAGATTTGCCAGGCGTAATGTTTTCAGTTTTAATATACAAATTTAATTTTTAGTGATTCCAAAAGAAAATATTACATATATTTATAAAATTATATTAAATAGCTAATTCTTAGGAACCTCCAACGAGAATTTATTAATATTTCGCTACTCTTTTAAGCAGATACCCTACAAATTATTTGATTGTATTTTATTTATTTATTCGTTTCTCCAACGAAAGGCAGTTACAACTAAGCACACCTCTAGCAATGATGGAAATTTCAAAATATGAGCAGTTGATTCGTATATATCGACGATGGAATTAAAGAACGCTGTAACTGACAAAACTTAAATGTTCACCAGAGCTAAAAAACTTTCATAAATGTAGAACAAATACACTGGCATTTTTCATTTCACAGACGGCGTAAGTGAATTTATTTTCATCGTAGAAATCTGGGACTTGGACCAATCGACGCGTATTTTTTTGCTGATAAAAATGATGCAAAAAACGTATTTTCGATTTTTTTGTCAGTTACAGCGTTCTTTAATTCCATCGTCGATATGTTCAATAGAGTGGTCAAAACCTCTTAAGTTACAAAAAATTACGCATGTCCAGATACATATACATACGTTCACTCCTACGCACATTAAAAACAAATCACAATGTGATAAGAGCACTAGAAAATACTTCCATAGCATATAGTGCTAGCAAATTTTTCATATCAACAACCTGTATCCCTAAGGTGTATACAAGTCTCCTATAAATTTTTCGAAATAGAGTTTTAAAATTCTTAGATGATTAATTTAAACGTGCTCGACTTATTGTAGCGAATTCCGAGGGCAGTGCGCGCGCAATCGTGGGTTCGATGTGACATGGCACGTCAAAATCTATACGTTGGTAAAATAATAAAATTTTACTCGTTTCATATGCTGCAATAATCGTGTTATCGTTTAAGATTGTTATGATTGCCGTGTTTAGAATAGTGGTACGCAAACTCATTACGACCCGAAGCCCAGTCGGCCATGGATTGTCAAATTTTTAATTAACAGCAGAGCGGTTATAAAAACTATAACAAAAAATTTTATAATGTGTGGACAGATTTACTAAGAGTATTTGAATATTCAAGATAACTTTACGGCACACAGAGATTTATTTCATAATTCAGAAAACTCCAAGAAAATGTTTCTTGACCCGCAAATAATGGATATCTGGTTATTCTCAAGAGTGAGTTTAAAAATAGCTTAAAAACAGACAGTCAGACTGCACTCAAAACACTGGCCATGGTGTGCTTAGGTTATTTTTGAAAATTGGTATCATCAAAGAAATATATGGTGTGCTGGGAGGTTGTCGGCAACGAAATTGCTGACGCATTTTCGAGCGAAGGGTCAACATATAATTTTATTTATCCAACAAAGTCTATTTTGGTGTTCAATTAGTCGAATTCAAGTCGAAGGTGAAAAGTTTATAATACTTTACTAGAACTACAAATCAAGATGGAGCCTTTTTCGTTAGGGATAGCTGTATATTTTACGGAGAACTGACATTTAGTAGAAAGTGTTTTGTTGGGATACCCTTGAGGTACTGTCTTAAAGATTGCTTGGATAAATTGTACAGTCCGGTCTGTTCGGTTGATTATGAAACAGCGGATCTGCAAAAGTAATATTTAGGTCGAAGTTTTGGGTGCTGAGCAACCTACTGGTTGTTACTAGTTACTGAAATTTTTTATTGTTAATTAAATTTTACTGCAAAAGTCCCATCTATGTAAGTAATAATCTAGTGAATCAGGCTTACCAATGCTTATATCCATTTTATTAATATTTGGCTCTCTTTTTCTCACCAAAGACTTTATTTGTGAGTAATAAGTGCAACACTGCTCTACGTTTTATTTATATTTGATTAATGTTTTAAAATGGTCTACTATGTATATAATATAAAGCTTTCTTTCTAATTGTAGGAATTATTAACTATGGTAAAAAAGCGAAAAAGAAAAGGTAGCAACGCACAGAAATTACCAGCGTTTTCCGGATCTTCTGATTCGGACAGTACATCAGAAAAGATTGATATTGTAACTGAGGGCAATAAAAATTTACAAATAAGGGAAAATTCAAGTTTACACTCCAGTGAGCATGAAGATGGAGAAGTCTCAGATTCAGAAGATGAAGTAAAAAAACCAAAGTCGGAAACATCAAATAACAATGAAATGGATTCCTGTTCTTCTTCTGAGTCAAGTTCCGATTCCGAATTCAATGATGGCTATGATGATAATTTAATGGGCGATGAAGCTGATCGTAAAAGATTATCATGTCTTTCCGAAAAAGAGCGTGAGACAGAAATTTTTAAAAGAATTGAACAACGCGATATTATGCGGACACGTTGGGAAATAGAAAAAAAGCTAAAGTTGGCTAGAAAAAGTGAGAAGGCCAAGAAAAAACCAAAAAAAGAAATAAAAGTCGGAGAGAATTTAAAAAAGAAAAAGAAAACGTCCGTTGTATCCCCAGAGAATGAAATTGCACATGAAACTGAAAACGAAATTCCTAAAACTCAAACTTCCTTAGCAGATTTCGAAACTATTGAACCAAGCGTTTCAGTAACATCATCGGTTGAATTACCAAAAGCTGTCTCAAGTGATGATCAAATCAATGCCACAGCTGAATACTTTGACCATAAAGAAAGATCAAAAGAAAGAAAGAAAAATGTGGAAATGAATCGGACAGATGATAAAAGAAGTAATGCCATGGCACTTTTAAAAGCAAAGCGTGAGGGGAAAGCAAAAAGAGGTATTTTTTTTATTGTTATGTATATGTAATTTATTCTTATACTTACTATTGCTATAAAATTTGTAAGAAAAATAAACTGTTCTTCCTTTTTTTCAATTCTATTCTGTTTTTAGATAAATAAATTTAAATTTTTTTTATCTACCTGTTTTTCAAGATAAGCAGTTCCAAGTGGTTGGAAATTCTTATGAAAAGTACATAAAATTAATCACATTAATAGTTAGTTGTTTGACCGAAATAAAACTAATAGTTTTCGAGTTAATTTTTATATTGTACCGTTTTCTAAATGTGCAGTGACTAAATATATATTTGTTGGCCCAAACTGTCATAAATATTTATGCAAATAGAGTTGGTGTTAGTACGCAAAGATTATATATTGTATACTAACATCATTTTTTTTATAAACAAGATCTAACTATTAACGTCTGTCTGCGAATTACGACAAGGAACATAAAACTTAACAGACTTCAGAAAAATTAAACAAGAAATATTACTGTTTATGGAAGTCATCATAAGAGACATTGTCATCATTGCCAATTAAAAAAATAAAATAGGTTTACTAGGCACTTATTTGACTTAATTTCTATGCAACAAACGGCAAATTAGACGTTAATAAAGTTATGAGTTTTATTAATACGGCAGGTAATATTCTGCACACTGCATAACGTTAACAATCGATTTCGTCAAAATCCCAAACATCGACCTACTTGTCTACTCCAAAACTTCTACTCTAAATAGAACATAATTTCAGTTTATACTCACCTTTACCGCTTTTAAATACAAAATAATAGTTTTCTAACGAGTTATAAACTTAAGTTGTGGTTTTGATGAAAATCAAACGAAATACTAAAGCTAGAAAAATTTGCCGTAATCATTTTGGTTATAGACATTTTAAAAGTCAACACTTAATCACTGAGACTCTCCAAAAACTGCTTGCTTCAAAGAGTTAATTTTAAATCTGTTCGACTGTATTTAAATATTTAATAAGACATACTTTTGAAATTAACGTTTAAGTAGTCGCAGAATAATTCATTTATTTTTTTTTGTTTTTCAGAAGAAGAAGAAGCTAAACGACAAGCTCAAAAAGAAAGAGAAGATGAAAAAGATGAATTGGAGAGTGTTACTGGTGGAAAATCGGTTGTAAAATTGAAAGCATCAGAGATATATTCTGATGATTCAGGAAGTAGTGAATGGGAAGAAGATGAAAAACCTGTAACAAAACATACCCCATCGAACAGTAGTAAATGTTCTAGTGAGTCAGAAGACGAGGATTTAGAGGAGAGACAGCCAAGGTTCATAAATTCGAAGGAAGAATTAAATAAGATACGTTTGTCACGTTTTAAAATGGAAAGGTTTATAAATTTACCAATATTTGAACGAACAGTACTTAACTGTTTTGTTCGTATTAGTATTGGCAACAATGGACAAAAGCCAGTGTACCGAGTAGCTGAAATTGTTGGAGTAGTTGAAACTGCAAAGATATATAATTTAGGCAAAACTCGAACAAATAAGGGATTGCGTCTAAAACACGGAAATCAAGAACGTGTATTTCGACTTGAATTTATATCTAATCAGGAATTTACTGAGAGTGAATTTTCAAAATGGCGTGAGATCTGTATCCAGCAAAATGTTCAAATGCCGTCATCCATCTTAATTGAAAGAAAGCTTGCTGATATAAAAGAAGCATTAAATTATGAATTCAAAGATGAAGACGTTGATAAAATAATAGAAGAAAAAAATAGATTCCGAAATAGACCTACAAACTATGCCATGAAGAAAACATGTCTCATGAAAGAGAGAGATGCGGCCATGTTACGCGGAGATTATGAACTTTCTCAAGATTTAAGTCAACAGATAGAAGAACTAGAGAGCCGAGCTTCAGAATTAGACAAAAAAAGATCAAGTAGTATTAGTTTAATATCTTATATAAATGATCGAAACAGGAAGCGTAATGTTGAAGATGCAGAAAAAGCGATTCTGGAAGAAGCTCGTGCTAATAAAGGTTTAAGAATATCAGATCCATTTACTAGAAGAATTACTCAACCCCGGATGGGATTTAAACAACCGAATGAAAAGAAAGATATAGATAACGATGACAAAGTGCCCTTTGTTTCCCATGAGAAACATAAGACAGATCACGTTGAAAGTACAAACAAAACCAACGATAAAAATTACAATTTGTACTCATTACATGACTTCGATATTGACTTGGATGTCACAGTGCCCGGTATGTTAAATTTTATTTTAAACTATTAAACTAAAGATTATATGAATTGTTCTGAATTATTCTTTGTAATTCGCTTAATGCGTTTAGTGTTTCTTGATTATAAAATTATAACACTGATATTTTCGCCTTTAATTTTTTTTTTACACTATAAACCCATGGCACGAGTTTCTTTGACGACTTTGACTATCGAGAGATGAAGTTCTTTGTGTGAATTCCCTGTTTGGAATATATTCCTCCTCTTTTATCCTCTCCAAGTTGTCCTTTTTTCTACGGCAAACACAACTTGTCCTTTGACATTTGCATGTTTGTGCCTACCTAGTCGTGAAAAATCAGCTCACAGCATCGCATTTCATCTACCGTTTTTGAAGTATATATATTTTAAATAAAATATTCATTCTTGCGTATTTGTAACGGCGAATGATCGCTGTTTCAAAAAAAAAATCGATTCCTTTCGTATATTAGTAAAGCACATTTCACTTTTAAAATAAAAGCCATTTAGACATACATACATAGGCTTGTACACAGGGTGATGCGTTTTGTGTACAATCTTCCTAAGATGGTTTGAAGTGAATGTTATTTAAAAAATTGTTAGTTTTTTGCAGCAGAATTGTATAAACAATCTAATCATCTATTCTCCATTTCGTTTTCGAAATATATATCATATTTTTTTCCTTTTTGGAAAATTCATTTTCATGCATTATATATGTACTTATAACTAATTACTCATCAACAATCTTAGTTTTAAAAATGATTTTACTTTATATTTTTAGTGAACACCGTTAACAATCTTCCAAAGCCTGTGCCAAAAATCGCAGAATCAGCAACAAAGAGGTCATTAAACCTTGAAGACTACAAAAAGAAAAGGGGTCTAATTTAAGTTTAATTTCGTGCTTAAAAACTTTTTGATGTATGTATCACAATTAATAAATTTGTTACCATAATGTAATAAATCAGAACTTCATACTACACTTAAAATGGCAAAAAATAAAATTAAATTAAATATATAATTTAAACATGAAATCTTTTTTTTTTTTATTTATTTTTGTTATGACAAAATTTAATGACAAATTTTGCGACTTTAAAATAGTGAGAAATGCTACTTTTATAATATATAAACACCGTTTTTTTAATTATGTATTATTATTAATATATTTTGTTAAAAAAAAAATCAAGCGAACAGTGTATGAGAATAAAATGAGTATTATAATACGTACCGTCCACAAATCCAGGTGGGTGTTGTGTATCTCTACACAACAAGTATTAAACTAAAAAAAATAATTAAATAAAATGCATTACATGGTGTTCTTGAGTCTAATTCTGCCGTTCTTATACCACCGAATTCTTATTAATATGTATGGGATTGTCCTACTCATTAAATAGAACGTACCGACATTTTTAATAGTCATTTGAAAACTATCTGTGTCGTTAATTATTATTTAAATTGTTTTTGAACTCCTTTTGTTTTTTTTTTTTTTTGTTTTTTCAAAATAATACAAAATTGTGTATTCAGTGGATCAGAAATAAGTAAGCAATTGCAACAAACAAGTGGCCTAAAGAAAACAAATTTTCAAATTATAAATTTTTAATAAAAATTAAAAAAAAGTTCTAGTTTTCTTTAAATTAAAAGAAATCATATTAAATTTATATTCTGTATAATTTTTAAAGTTTATATTTAATACAATACACCAAAGGTGAAGGTATAACACTGGCCTTTGAGTTATCAAATTGACAGCAATTTGTCTCATTGACATACGGCGGTTAACATCTATCTATCTATATCTATATATTCAACATTACAATACAATGCACTGCATTTAGTAGGAGTTTACCTAGGTATTGGTCTTAAAAAAAACGCTTCGCTGTACATTAGTTGTGAGAATAACCTGTATAAACCTATTTATATTTCTTGTATCTGTATCTTAATTTACTTACTGCATTTAAAAAAATATTTTATGAATAATTTCTTTCATGTTTTGAAAAAACAACACAAATAGAAAACCATCTCTTTTGTCAGTGTGTAGTTCTCCGATTTTTTTTTGTTAGATTCTCTCTGTAAAAACAACTGATTTATGAATATATTCCCAATAGGTGATTTTTTTCTCGCAACTTTCTATTCTTAGCAGCTCAGCTATTTTAATCTAACATGTTACTGTCAAATATGTTCATTTTAGTCTACAATTGTAAACTAACAATGCTAGCAGATTATGTATGTATCGAATATTATTATCGAAATTAATGCAGGGTTAAGAAAGTGCATATCGGCGACCTTCCGATGCAGCTATTCGCAAGCTTGTGATTAAATTTAGCATAAAATTTACATTATTGGACATTAAACCACCGACGCCCATATGAAGTCTCTATTGCTGTTGACCGTAAATTATCTTTTAAAATATAGCAACATTAGATGAAAATTCACTTTTTATAGGAAAATTGTGTACAACAACGAACCTCATTTTTGGTTGCGTGGGTACGCGAAGTAAACAGTTTGAGTCCAGTTCATTTAACGCCTTTATTCTATTTTTAGTGGGGTTATGTTAAGGCTCATGTCTATAGGCTCAAGTCCACAGCGATTGGTTCACTAAAAACCAATATTGAAATTTTATATGTAAGATACGTGTGAACCATTTGCGTCATAGCCGCAGTGAATATTTACATTAAATCATGTGTAAACATTTAATAATACATTGTGTTTGTTTTAAATCAAACCCAAAAGCTTTTAAAAAAATCAACCAATATTTTTAATATCATTTGATACGTTTGTTCCTGAAATAAAAATCGTAAACAAGAATAGATATAGGTTTTCTTATAACAAGGTATTATTATTTTATTTCAGTAATAACTTATAACTAAGAACCTGTTCGGAAATGTATCACTACGCTGAATTTAATGCGCATCATCAATGCGTTGCTGACGATTTGTTTGCAGCGTTTGTTTACGTTCGAATGCGATGCTTCATTTATATGGGACTGTTGTTATCACTTTAATTAATTTCCTGTCAATTTCGATCGTAAACGTTAATAAACAAATATTAATTTAAGAAAAATAAAATTAAAAAATAATACTTACTCATTCTTTTCATCAAACAATGTAGTTGACACTCATTTGCTCATCATGATATAGTTGAAGTGTTATCACCAAATGCTTTTACGTACACGATGGGCATCAGAGCGTAGACATGCTTTTCCGAGAAGGCTCTTGTGCTACAGCACAAATGTAAACACTTATTTCAAAGAAAGGTCTAGCTTTTCCTCAAAAAAAGATTTTCTTATTGTTAATGGTAATGATTTTTGCCGTAAAAAATAGTTAATGTTTCCTGTGCTTGTAAATGAATGATCGTCACGAATTTTTCTTAGAGCCATATTTCTTTTTAATTGTTTGTCGTAAAATCCAACTCCAGCTTTCACATATTTCGGATCCATTGATGCAAGCATTTTATCAATATAAATGTCATAAGATACCTGATTGAAATCCTTCATAAAACTCCAAGCACCAACTCCAAAGAGTCCCAGAATTATATACATGAGTAATCTCATCTGCAATTAAAACATAAATATACACAACTATGTTAATGAAAAACAAAATTGGAAATCAATAATCAATCAATAACCTTTACTTTTTTACAAAAACAATGGTGTCGCCAGGGCTTCCAGTTAATTTTTTTTTTTCGTTGTCCCCAAAAAATATTTTAATATTCCTTTATTTTGTAAAAGCTAAACTTGGTCACATTATGAGAAAATATTTGTCGTAAAAACAGAACTAACAAAAAAAGTAACAGAACTAACAAGAAAACCAAGACCTTAGGCTTTCAATTCTTTATTGGCAAAGGGAACATCAATATTAAACTTTTTTCGCAGCCACGATGTGATCGTATAACCTAACAGTGCAGTCTTGACTGAGATAGCGAAACTATTTAATCCCAGCAGTTGGTTCTCATCTAGAATCGTTGTGACAAAATTTATAATGTAAGATATTAGGAAAGACACGACAGATTTAAACAACAGCTTGAAACCTCTGACTCAGGTATATTGACTATTACCCAAATTAATTAAGCCTACAATGTCGTTACAATAAGCAAATGTGTTCGCAGACATAGCAGAAGCATCTTTCCAAATAGTCAGACATTTTAAATCTTACAAATTTTTCTGTTGTATACGGAATAAAGGTAAAATTTTCTTATTTCGATTTTGGGGGGAAAACCATGATAAAAATAAAATAACCAAGAAGGCTAGTACAAATTTGAAGTCATAGGGACGTATATACAAAAGTATTCAGTATTTTAATGTCTTACCTTCCTGTTAGGGATGGGGTTATCTACATTTTTAAACAATAACTAAATTAACCCTAAATGGGCAATCTTGATTTTGATTGTTTTTAGGTGTTTGCGTTAAGTTTTGGGTTTTGGTGTGTTCTGAAATATATACATAGTAACATTTTATGGCCAACATTTTTGTAGAACATTTCATATCCACCGCTTCCCTCTTTCGGGGGTGCTTTTTATGATTTGTTAGAATAAAGCCGCAAAACGCAGTTATGCGGGGGAGTTAGAGTTAATACGTTCCACGAAAATATTTGTCATAATATTTTCTACGAAGTTGCTGAACATACCATACACCTCAGATGTAAGGAAAAGAAAACATGGTGTTATGCACCGATATTCTGCAAGAGTTGGCCAGAGATGGAAAATTTTAACCGCCTCTAAAATAAAATTCCGATGTGATCTGTCAAAACGCCGAAACATGTATATATCTTTTTGGTCTCCTCTATCAGGACCAATTGTTGGAACCCCGTAATTTTTCTTTGTGTTGAACAGTGTTATTTAAATTTAGTAATTGCTTATTCTTAGTACACATTTTCAACAAAATTGCTCAAATGCAGTTTTAATTTAAGTAAATCAAATATTAAAAAAGGATACTTACGCTAAACGGTCTATATAGAAGTTGCAGACTATGATTAAAATAATGTCCGATGGTATACACCATTAAAAATGATACTGATGGATAAATTGAATTCATAAGAACATAGTGGGTTTGAAATTGAAGCAAAGTTTTACAAAATCCAAATATTTGTTCATCTTCCGACAATACAAGTGCTTTCTGTAACAATTTTCCATTTTCTGTATCCCAATTAATTTTTTCATCACTATAAGAAATATCAGCAGTTTCAACATCATGTATGTTATCGAATTCGTAATTAAATGGTATTCCAATTACTGCACCATATTTTGTTTTCGTAGATCCTGGAAAAAACATAATTGTGATGAAGACTTATTACCTATCCATTAGGGGTTTATTGCAAATTCATTAACAGCACAACCTAAATTAGTTAAAAATTTGTATGACCATGCGTATGTATGTATGATGTAAGACTAGCAAAAAATAGATGGCCAGGTGTGAACAACCGCACAAAAAGACTTACTGCCTCCGAATAGCGGCACAGGTAAAATGTTTGAGTTTGGATCTGTGGAAAGTCTAACCTAACGTTCCAATTTGGAAATTGTTCGAAATGGAGGGACGCGTTTTCTATCAGGACCTGTATTTGCTCATGGCTAAAGTAAGCAACGCTGGCTTAGGATAAACATAAGTTTTCAGTTAGTATAGTCTTGTTATATGAACATTCTCACAGAAGTCTGATCTTTATCATCAATGGATGGTAATCGCGACTCGCATGTTAGAACATGTCTCTACTGACTGTGAGAAAAGAATTGATCACACGGGAGAAGGACGTTCCTCAAAACGTCTGCAATACGTGCAGAGTTCCAGAAAGTTACGCAATTTCTGGAAATTTTGTGGAAGAGGTCAGTTCTTAAATGTTGAAATTCCATTAGGCTTTATAAGGTATAGCACACATTTTAGCTGCTTGAATTTGTCAGGTTTTTGAAGTTCTTAGTCAAAGTTCTACCCATCACTTTTATATCGTTCAGATGCACCAAGATAGTTCTTCAGAGTCCAAATGGCATCAAAGGCTAACAGTTATAATGGACAAATACTATAGCTTGCCTTAATCAAACCATAATGTACTAAAATATCATTTTTGCATAAAATGTTTCCGTAAAATGGAGGTTACACTTTTTTCATCAAATATTTAACAAATGTGAGCGTAGTTTCTCAAGTAAAGAAATAAAATTCGGCGAAGTTAATATACAAAATGTATAGATTTTATTAATCTTTTTTTACTTTATATATAAGTATATAGTACATATAGTAGTCGTCGTGGTCTAGTGGTTAGTGTGTTGGCTTACTAAGACATGGGCCCTGGGTTCGACTCCAGGCTCTGACATCTTAAAAAAAAAAAAAGAAATATGAAAAATATATTTCTTTCCTCTCAGCAGTCTTCTGGCAAAAGCTCTGAGAGTAACTAATTCCCATGAACAAGCTTCTCAAGTCTGTCGTTCGGAGTCGACATTAAACAGTAGGTCCCGGTACTCATGGATAAAAATTGACACACACAACATGAGTGCTGCGAAAAGCTAGGCCGTAATCCTGACACAGGGTTGTAAAGGCCAGTTATGTATGTATGTATGTATATAGTACATATTTATAAATAAAAAAAACTACTTACCAGCTGAAAATAAGTCAAAACCGGACACCGAAAAAGGTTTTATAAGTAGCCTTTCACGATCTTTAATCTCCAATATATTTAAAGCTTCGTTTAATCTTTCAGTTAATTTTGTTGACAATGGCATTGGGTTTCCATTTCTTAAAAATACAAAATTAAAATTGTATGTTAAGTTACAATAAAAAAACACGTTACATGCGATTATTCTAAATGAATATTTCATTATACAATTTCTAATTTCGACAGCATAAAGCCAAGAGAACCATAATATGACAAACAAAATAATGTCACTCTACACCTTAGCTCACCATTTCCAGTATCCTAATATAGCTGTACATTTAAAATTAAGAATGGGGTTTTTTTTTATTATCGAGTCGAGCACTCAGTGGATGACCCCGACTTATGCTGTACATTGTGCTGATCTAGTCGTCGTGGTCTAGTGGTTAGTGTGTTGCCTTACTAAGGCAAGAGCCGCTGGTACAAAGCTCTGAGAGTAACTAATTGACATGAACAAGCTTCTCAAGTTTGTTCTTCTTCTCAAAGTTGACTTTAAACTGTAGGTCTCGGTACTCAGGGAGAAAAATTACCACACACCACATGGGTACGGCGGGAATCTAGACCGTAAATCTGAAACAGGGTTGTAATGGCCAATTATGTATGTTTGTAATATCGTATCTGATATCAGTCAGAAAAAAAACAAAGGTCCTACTTTAAAAATTCGAACTGCAAGGAAATCGGTTGTTGTTGATTGATTATTCAATGGCCAATGTTATATATTCACCATTGAAAACTCCAACAGTAGTCAACCCCAAGAAGCCCGGAAAATAAAGCTTAAATTAGGAAAGGAATAAAATATTATAATATTGGAGATGGTGTTGTGGTTGTTCTCTTTGGGCTTGAAAGAGTATATGCATATGTGTACTAATTTTAGTTCATCTCTACCCCTATTTACC
The DNA here is from genome assembly GCA_963576795.1 of Metopia argyrocephala. Classification (NCBI taxonomy): domain Eukaryota; kingdom Metazoa; phylum Arthropoda; class Insecta; order Diptera; family Sarcophagidae; genus Metopia; species Metopia argyrocephala. Next base: position 183,577,457 of record OY756208.1, on the reverse strand, counting down.
TAAATATTAAGAATAGCAGTGACAAAAATCGCATAATGTAAATACAGTCTAATTTCCACATTGTAAAAGCTTTCGGCAAGAGCAAAATAGAATTGGAAAAAATGTCTGCCTTTCAATTTCTACTTTGAAATCCAGGCCTAGAAGAAAAAAAATTGGTCTTATATACTATGTATGTACTTAAAAAATTGTTAGATTCAATCCCAAAAAATAAAATTTATATTTAATACATATTAAAATAAAAAATGCCTCCAATAAAAAAGAAAATTTAAAACGAAACTAAACTTTAATATAGGATTGTTATTTAATTTCATTTTGTGTTTTTTTATGAAATTGTTATTATTATTAAACAAATAAAAATCTACACAACTTTATTTCATTCAAAAGTATAATTAGAGAAAACCTGTGTCGCATGGCTTTTCGGTTATTAAATAACACTATTATGTTATGGAAATTCATACCCGTAACTTTCGTATAGATTTTTGTACTTCTCCAATCCAAAAGTATGAGGTACATAGTTTCCTAAAAAAAGTCCAATAGTAGTAGAACCTGCTAAATATAGCATTAGTTTTTGTCCACTTGGCGTTTTCAAATATTGAAACATTTTATTTAATATGTTAAATAATAAAAAAAAAATGTAGAAACAATTACAGCATTTATTCAACGGCAATAATAACAACCACAGTGTAATTAACAGCAATAAACTATTTAAACGCCGCTGCACAATCAACTTTATTAAATTTAAGAAATCATATATCGAACAAATTTTACAGCCTGCTTTTAGAACACGAATGGTTTTTGACATTCGTCTTTTTATATGAGAAACACTAACAAATTTGAGTGTTTTTGCTGTTGTTTCACATATAAAAAGACGAATGTCAAAAACCATTCGTGTTCTAAAAACAGGCTGTTAGTCTAAATGATTAAATGATTAAACAGAACTGGGGCATGGCATTTTTTTCCATACAAATTGACACAAAAACGCTGGAGAATGCAGTCGTGAAATAGAACCTATATAGAACCAAACCCATTTGTTTTTGTTGTTGGAGCAAAGAAAAATAAGAACAAAAGAAAATCGAAAAAACATTTGAAAGTTTAAATAAATATTTAAACTTTGGAATTTGTTAAATAAAATGAGTGATATTTCAGAAAAAAATACTTGCAAAAGTGCTTAAAGATGATTAAATTATAAAATATAAATTCAATTCTTCGTAAGAACTCTCATAAACTTAATTTTTAATAGTTTTTCATACAAGAAATGTAAAAACAATAAATGACCGTTCGTGAAGTTGCGGTCGTTGTTTTAATTTTGGGCATGCTTCCTCTGAGAGTCGTTTTTGCCTGAAGTTGGGATCGTATTCTGTTTAATCATTAATAGTCTACCACAATCAATGATTTGTTGACCTTTATGATTAAACAGAACTTGATCGTGACATCTTTTTTCATACAAATAGACACATAAAAACGCTGGAGAATGCGGTCGTGAAATAGAATGTTTTTAATTTTGAAAGCAATTTTTCTTATGTTCTCATTTTTAGAAACAAATTCTCTCAACAATGTTACCACACTTTTATTAAATTTCATACAAGTACAAAGAAAAAGTACGGGCTGCTTCGTGCATGAAGAAAAATATTGTTTGTTTACCAAAATAATAATAATATGCTGCTTTTAAAATTTCTTGATTGTGGTGAAATAGACAAAATGTATATTTTAAAATAGAAAATGAACAAAATTAATAAGAACTAAATATATGTAAACCAATAAATTCTAGGAAATATGAATCTGTCATCTTATCGTAAAGACGATGTAAAAATTACGGCATATGAGTTAGTAAAATAATAAAATTGACTTTTAATTGGAATGCAGGCTGTGTAACAGCTGTCAGTTCGAACAAATTTTAACAATATGTATGTGAGAATAAATTGGAAACCTTGAATGTGTGGCTAGAGATTGTAGAATTTGAAGCGTTTTTTTATTTTTCCATTATTAGAGATTTGTGTTGAAATTGGCGTTTCTTGTTCCAAAGAAGTTGGCTCTACTAAAGTTTTATAGCCGCTATTAACAGATAGACTTTTTACAATACATTGTGCTTTTCGCACAACTTGATTATTTTGACGATCGGCTGTCCAGATTTATTAAGAAAATAGTGTTTTTGTGTATTAAATTGTTTAATTTGTAATATAAGTTTGTTATGATTTCATATAAGACTTTGGTAAATGCATTTTGGTAATAAAAAGAGAGAACATCGAGCATATTCTGATTTTGCAATTGTTTGAATGGAAGTCATGCAGATATGAATTACAAAAACACATCAAGTGTAGAGAAAATTATTGTTAAAAATATGTAATGATATAATTTGAAATGTATGCTTTTGGGGAGAAGCATGTCTATGGCCATTTCGTCTCTGCTTAAGAGACTCGTCAGGAGACTTTTTTCCCAAAGGTGGTATTCAAAACATGCTTATCCCAAAAGCATAAATTTCAAATTATATTGAATGTATTTGCCAATAAGACGAATAATATTTTTTGTTTTTTAATATGTAATCAGGCATGTTCTGAAAATCACGTGATTTCAAATCACATGTAAGTTTAAAATCACGCAAGAAATTCTTAGGTGTTCTGAAAATCACGAGCTTTTTTGTTTTTAGAAGTGTTTTTTCATTGTTCTAAATCACAAACTTTAAGCTCTTTTGTGTCGTTTATAGAGCTGCCAGATTCATTGCTGGCATTTGCATTAAAATCGCACATTTATATTTCGAAAAATTAACCAATCTATGTAAACTATTTTACATTATATTAATTTTTATGAACAAATTTTATAAATTTTAGTTTTTAATAATTAATTTAATTGACAAATTTGGTCAAATTATACATAAAATAAAATAACATGTTGTAAATCTGGCAACTCCAAAAATCGTTTTGAAAATAAAAGCAAATTGTGAAAATGTAAACAAATCAAAAAATTTTATGAAAATTGTAATGTGTTTTAAAATTTGCAATTTTAGAATTTTTCTGCATGAAATTATAATTTTTTTTTCTAAAAATAAATAAAGAACAAATGATGTTATATGTTTGTTTTACTTTTTTCGCCCAATTGTAAGTAAAATAGTGTTTAAAAAGGTAAGTGATTTAATATCGACAAGAATTTAACTGACGATTTCAAATCACAAAATTTCAAAAAATTTTGTGCTCAGAACACCTTTCTCGTGATTTGAAATCACTCCTACAAAAAGTGATTTTCAGAACATACCTGAATGATTTTAAAGATTTATTATTTTTTCTACAAATCCTAAATGCATTTTGTAAAGATTGTAAACATAATATGATACTGAGTGGTGCCGGAAAATTTCGTCAAACATATTTAGTTAAGGTTTTAATATAAATATTTACTTAAGGCCTTATTTAATGCCATAAAGGTACGGTCAAATTTTTGAAATATTTAACAAAAAAAGTGTAGCAACTAGTTTTAGGAAACTGAAGCAAAACTTTGGTTTTATATAAACATTTTTCGAAACTAATAATGGAAAAGGTTTATATACCTACAATACGATGAGAAGCATACGCTTTCATGTTAGTAGCACCTAAATAATCCAGTTCTTTTAAGACAGAATTTTTGAAAGGCAAATCTTGGTTAACCTGATAGAGGAGTATGGGGTGCAACAATTGTATATTAAGAATGGCAATATGATATAAAGAGATCTTAGGGATAACTTTCGTTTATTGTGTAAAAAGTCTGGATCAATGCTCATTGTTAACCTGCATCGAAAAAGATAACTATTAAAAAAATGTTAATTTATCGCCATAAAAGTTTTTGTTCCTGTGCATATTAACGGCATGTAAGGTTCGATTTATCTTCCTGTCTATAATGTAAAATGCTGATGCAAGGTGATTGGACTTATAGAACTTTCAGTGACTAGATAATAGGACATATTGATAATTTATATTCAAGCCAATAAAGAGGCTTTAGGTTTTAGAGTTTTGAGTTTTTTTAAATGTTTATCCTTGTTCGCGAATGTGCTGTAAAAAGAATTCGTGAAAATTGAATTCGCATGGAATATCAAATTTTTATTTCATTGGCTTAATCATTATATATTATATATTTAATGTATTATTAATACTTTAAAATAATTAATCCAATCAAAATGTTGTCTTTGATAAAACACTCGATTTTGTTTTACAGCATAGGTATACCGTATTTTCTTAACACATTCGATATAATTTACAAAATATACAGTAATTTATTTGTCAGCATTGAGAGTGAATTATGTAATTTGACAATAAACTGTATACTTATTTACTCACGATCATAACATTTTAAGATAAAAACATCAAAGTTTTGAATATTTGAGCAGAATTTAGTCCTTATTTATAATAAAATTAAGGTTCTTGATTCTTTTGTTAAAGTTAACATCATGGTTTAAGAATTTCACTTTTAATAAAATTAAAGAAGCTTATACGTGTTAACTTCAAGTGAATTAAATATGTACATACATCAGCTACTTGTTTATAAGGCATTGTAGAAATTATAATGAACTAATTGAAATGTTATATACGAGTATATCTCAAAATAAATGAATGTCAATAAATTGATTGGAAAGGAAAAATCAATAGGCCTGAATAAACCGATGGAGAACTTAAAAAAAAGCAAATGCGATAAAAGTGATTCTATTAGGTAAGAAGATCAAATTTATGTTAGAAAAAATAAATATATGTATGTACTTTAATTTTTGTTTCGTTAGAAACGCTTTAATTAGATCAAAGTTAACTGCAATGAATATTTTTGGTAATTAAAGGAGAAATAATGTCCGTGAAGGAAAAGTACACTAGCCAAACTGAACAAATGTTTTCGACTCCAGCTACGGTAGTCTCTATTCCTTCCTATTCCTTCACGGACATCATTTCTCCTTTAATTACCAAAAATATTCATTGCAGTTAACTTTGATCTAATTAAAGCGTTTCTGACGAAACAAAAATTAAATTATAAAAAAATTTATCAGACCTTTTCTGGGGCTCGAACTTCGGGCCTCCAGCACATTAAAATATATGTACTATATATACATACATATGTGCATCTAGATATATTTAATAATTAATATATAATAAATATATTAATAATTTTTATTTTATAATAATAAATATTTTAGCCTAAAAAGAACAGAAGATATTGCAGAACCTGTGACTGAAGGGAACATTCCGGAAATGATAGAAAAATGTGAATATGACCCAAATTTAATAAACAATCCAAAGACTAAAAAACAAATTCAGATTTTGTTATCACGAAACGGTAACCAAAATCAAACTATCCTTTTATACATAATCACATGCTATGTAATTCCACATTTTTTTAATATAGGTAAAGAGGAGAAACAATATCAAAAGAAGTTGAGTTCAATTGAGCAGTCAGATATTAAAGACTGCAAAAATGGTGAAACAAGTACAAACAATTTTGAATCAGAGGAAAAATGTGTAGATAAAAGCAGATTTGAAGAGGTATGAAAAACAATTTCTTTTTATTTAAATATAAATATATGGTATATGACCAATGAAAATATTCATAAAATATACCTACAATCAGAGAGGAGATAAATAAATTAAGTTAGCGATATCTTGATAGTTTTAGCAAGCTTGCAATTAGCTCGCTAGATGAGGGCTCTGAAATCCATAGATTGAAGAGGTATAATGTTTTGGAACTAACTTATAGAAAATAACTTTGTAAATACATAAATGTAAATAATTATAATGTAAATAATTTATATTAAGACGATTGTAGATCAGAAATGTATTTTATTTGGTATTTTTGTTTTAATTTTAGTTGAGGTTGAAACTTCTGTGAATATTTAATATTAAAGGATTTGCTGATTATTGCAAAATAGATTGCAACTAAAAATATGTAAAAAAAAAGTTTTTTAGAAAGTTCAGTTTAAAAGTTTTTGGTTTGACTATACTTGAACCGTAGTAGATGGAAATTGACAAGGAAAACAAATTTGACTTTGATTTCACTATTAATTCACAGAAAAATCCTCAACCATAAATCAAAGTGAGTTAAATGACTTAGTAAAGGATTCAAATTTATCGGAAGAGCACTCAGAAATATTGGAATCTCGTCTGAACGAGAAGTATGTATCTACAGAAACAGAATTATATTTTATAACTCTCGTGAACAAAATTTACTGCAATATTTTTAGTCTGAAAAAAATTTAATTTAATGTAATAATGTTGAGGGTCTAATACTTATTTTGCGCCATTGTTTTTTATATTCAGGTATATTTAATACTAAATTGAGCCAGCTTTCTGAGTGATTTACAGTATATCGACTGTTGAAGTGCTGCAGTTTTTTTTTTACTGTGATTTATTTTTTTATTCGCCCTTATCACGGTTGGCGTAGTCGTTATCGTATTTCGACATTTTTGTACAAGATTAAAGAAAATTATCAAAATCTATTTTTAATCTTTTACAAAAATTTCGAAATCCGACTAAAAAACGCCAACCGTGATAAGGCCGATTGTTTCTGCTTTAACTTCGAAATCAACTTGAAGCTAAAGCCAGTCAAACAAAAAACTTCCGAACACGTCAACTATTAAAATTTTTCAGTTTTTGTTCTGCCCAAGTTTTTTATTGCTTTTGTTTTAACTTCGAAATAAAAAATAATTTATGAAATAGAAATTTGTCAAATAAGCCCTTAATAAACATATTTTATTTTTATAAATACACATATTATGTATTTAATTATTGTTTTTTTAAGATTGAAAACAAGTTGGAAGAAATGTTTGCTGGTATAGAAGATGAACATTTAACTAGTATACCTGCGGCAAAGAGATCAAATGACTTTGCGCTTAATTTCAACGAAGAAGTTAAATCGAAATGTGAAACAAGTAATATGGATGTACTTTCAAGTAATTGTTACAGCCAGGGTGTGCCAGCATCCAATAAATCTGCGCTCCCAACTAAAGCTGCTATGAAGTCTACTGTGTCGTTTTCTAAGAATGTATCGACTGAAAATGAGGAAAGTAAAAATAAGTCCAAATCTTTTCAACATTTACGAACTGTACCAATTCGTAGAAGACTATCAATTGAAATAGAATCAGAATTATTTAAGTTTCCAACAAAAAATGAAAAGACAAATTATGAATTTCAAAATGTTCTAAGTGAAGATGCAATCAAAAACAACAGCGGCACTTCAAAGAAATTAAGTTTACAAAAGTCGAAAATAATAAAAGTCGATACACCAAAATATAAAATAAACAAAAATAATAGGAAATGTTGTATAGAGTATAAAGGTAAAAAGAGAAATAACAAACAACAAAAAAAAAGTGATATATCCAACATACCAAAACATAAAGTCAAACATGGACAGCGTCTATTACCTTCTGATAACGACGAAGAATTGGAAGAAAAAACTCAGCAGTCTCGCGAAATAGATAACAAAAATCGCTCCCCATTTATTTTAGTAAATGCCAATGGTAATGTTACTGTTGTAAACACTTTGATGCAAGATGAATTTCACGAGAAGTATACTAAAACTAAAATATCAAAATCTTACGGTTTTGAGCGAAAGACTGTTAAAGGATGCCATTCATCTACATTGAGTAATAGATACGACGCAGATAAAGCTGACTCATCTTGGATATGTGTTTTTTGTAAAAACGGACCGCACAAAAAAGGATTAGGAGATTTATTTGGCCCTTACATTGTATCAACAGACTGCGATGAATATCAGACTTACAAAGATTTAAAAGAATATTCACCAAAAAATGGAAATGCTGTTTCGCCATTTTTTTCGGGAGTGTCATCCAATGGATCAACTCTTTATAACAAAACGGTAATATATATGCATATACATAATAATATTAAGGCGGATTGATTATAAAGTGCGGTTAGTCAATTAGATGTAAATAGCTAAAGATATATTCTTATATATAAGTAAGTATTCGTATGTTGCTGGTTGAAATTGTCAAAATGTATTCCAGCATATAGATGTGTTTGATTTAACTTTGCCCTCATTTTATAATCAATTCGCCTTGAATAATATTCATTGAGCCAATTCACACCAAAAAAGAAATATTTTTGTTCCTAACGATGACGTGAAATGTGTACGTATACAAAGCTTTGAATGTATTATTGATTCTTTTTCATTTGATTGTACGTATATTGAAATAATACATGTTATTACACAATGTTAAGCAGAGATAATATGGCCATAGAGACATGGTAATACATTTCATAGTATATTGAATGTAGGTATATATTTGCAAAAATTTCGTTTTCATAAAATAACTCTCAAGTTTTATGGTGCATTTACATCTGCACATTATCTCGTCCATTATATTTGAAATCTTGCTCAACATTACATTGTTTTAATTTTTGTTTTCATAACAAAAACATTTACAAAACTCTGTATTAAAAATTTGAATTCAACCTGCGTGTTTAATATTATTTGTTTCACCCATTTTATGTAGTAAATAGTTAAAACTGCCGACCCGCTTGAAATATTGGAATAGGCTATTCAATTTGTAACTATAAGCATATTAGCTGTAATATATTGACAATCGCTATTTTGTATATTTTTTTTTCTTTTAAGGTCAAACATTTATACGATAATTCAATTAAGGCGCATACTCATCATGAATTGGATATGCCTAAACACGCAGAAAATCATCCCATTCCTAGTTATTCCTTAGGAATGATAAAAATTTCAGAGTGTAGTTATGAAGTATGGATTCATGAAGACTGTGCCATTTGGGCTCCAAATATATTTATAATTGGTTCACGACTTGCAGGTCTGGAAGAAGCCACTTGGAATAGCACAGGTCACGAGTGCTGTTATTGTTTAAAACCTGGTGCACTTTTGTGTTGCTTGCAACGCGATTGTAAAATAATGACGCATTTGCCTTGCGCTCGTGAAGCAAATTGGTTGCTTGATGAGTCATCGTATCTAACTCTTTGTAAAAAACACTCTCATGTAAAATAAACATTGACATGCTACATACATTTATTAGAATTAGTATTTTATCACTATCGTTTTATAATTATAAACTAAAATGCAATATTTGGTAGCGTGTGTGAATCTGCTCACCAAGTGTAAATATTCTTTTCGCTCTGCAATATAATTAATAACTCAGAATACACTGACGGCAGTGAGAAGCAAACTTACAAATTATTATGATTATGAAATAAAAACCATATATCTGTCCTACTTATGCAGAATCTTGTTGGAAAGTCCAAGGATGGTTTTGGAACAGGGCTTCACAACTTTTTCCAAATCGGTTTCTTGATAAGCTTTGGCCGATGTTTTGACCCCTTGTTCACAGAAATGCACGTCAATCATCCCATCGTAAGAGACACCCCTCTAAACCATGATTGCAGCTGATTGATGATTTTTTTTTAAGCTGCAACAAATTTCCTGTACGCCGTTTGAAAGCTCCAACACCCAAGCGTTTTAATAATACGACTAATAGACTTTTGTGTGATTTTCATCTAACGGGCCATGATTTTCTGTTTCCGGAGAGGTTTTCGTTGAATTCTTGCTTTGATTACTTGCTGTGTCTTACCAAATTGTAGTAGATCTCATAATTGAGTCTGGATCTGCGTTTACTCTCCATACTGTGAATTATCCGATATAAAAGGACAAGTTTCCCCTCTCAGGGTCTTTACTTGGTTCTGGCTAAACTAAGCAACTCTGCCGGTTTGCTACTTGTGTAATCTGGGGTCTGCTAAGGGGAAACATAGACTCCAGCTAGCTGAAATATATTTAGAACTGTGATCTGTGGGTGGTAACATTAGCTTGTGTTGATGACTATGAGCTAAAGCTTATTTACGAGGGAGTTGGACTTAATAAACCCTCACCCAATCAAAAGTGGGACAGCATACGGTAATGGATGAATAAACAGTGGGTGCTATTCTTGATTCCGCACGGAAAGGAAAGCTGAACGGAAAGAAATATCGATCGATAAGCAAATTGCAATTATTCATTCCTGTTTTAATGAGTTTAGAGTTGATTTGTTGTTAAAATACAAACAGTATGGCAATAATACATAAATATTTTGGTGTGATATTCTTTTTTATTTAGTTAAAAAATATAAAAGGTTTTTGTAATTTGTGAAATCAATATACATATATGTATGTACATATCGTCGAAAGAATTAAAGAACGCTGTAACTGACAAAACCTTAAATGTTCTTTAATTCCATCGACGATATGTATAATATATAAAAATTTCTTCCGCCGTTTTAATTTCTTCACTTGCAATGTTTTCAGTCGGCATGCTCTTCTTGAAAACACCAAAACTGCTTATATTTTGTATGCCATGAACCGCGGTATTAATCTTCAGGAAAGCGCTTACATTTTCCTAAATTTTTGTAAAAGGAATTTTTTACATGGATCACAGCCTGTTTCCAGTCTTTGTCAGCTTCTTTTTCCACTCTGATTTTATAATCAGTCAATACCTACAGTATAATACAAAAGAAATCAAAGATCAATGAAGAATATTTTTTTCAAATACCGGCATCTTTTATTCGCGATCGTTGGCTTAAACCGCATGAAATGTCTTTCTTAGATTTCATTATACATATTTACCATTTCTTCCAACTGCTGTTTGTTTGTAATTTTTCTAATTTTATTTCTAAAAAAAAGTCCTTATTTCGATTATATATGTACATAACACAATAAATTAAACTTCAAAAAAATTTTTTTGCAAAATTTAATATTTTGCCTTACATTTTTCATTTTCATGTTCAAATAAGCGAATTAAATAAATTAAAATAACAATTATTAAATTTTACTATTTATTTTATTAGAAACAAATGAAAATATATTATAAATTAAAATTTAAAGCACAAAAATTTTAATTTGTATCCTTTTTATTTTTCTTTAATCTCTTTCCGTGAGCTTTCCGTTGAAAAATTTGTGCGTAAGCAAAATGAAGAAAATTATCTATACTGCGGAATCAATAATAAGGCAATACCGCAGTAACGATATGATACCGCAACAACGGAACAATACGGCAATAACGGAATGAATAATAGCAAATTTTGCTTCCGCGTAAAATATGGCTTTCCGCAGCCACGGAACGGAATCAAGAATACCACCCAGTATTTACTTAGCTTATCGTAAGCAAACTCTGGATACCAGGCGTTCTCCAATTTTAAATTAGTCTTCCTTGCAATTGTAGGAGATGATCCGTGCATGACATTAGCAATGCTTCTTATATATCAGCTAAATGGGTGACATAGAAAACTTTATCCAATAGTTTTGATTCTGAGAGAAAACTTCGTAAAATATTTCCGATATTGCCGGCTGTGTGATTTGGAACTTCTAATAGTGGTTCTGTAGATAAAATTGCAGACAGCAAGTTCATATATTTACCGACAGAAGGCATGTAGTTGATAAATATTTGCTATGCTTATCTAACCGTCACACGTGATAGCAATGTAATGTATGCTTAAGCGTATATGCTTGTTATTAAAACTTCATTTAAAAGCCTGGCGCTACGTACCACATACCGTAGAATTTGGTACTTGGTTTACTCGTAGTTGGCAAAGTATTGACTTTCCACAATACTTAAAAGACTAGTATTTCCACTAGCTTTACATTTATTTCCACATTAAGCACACTTTGCAAGTTTTTTGTTAATTGATCGTTTAAAATAATGTAGAAAATCCCTTCTGCCGCTTTTGCTTATTTTTGGCTCCATCATCATACACTCGCAAACAATCTCTTGCATAATCATAATCAATATGATTTTGCAATTGCTTTCATATTTTTTTATTTTTAAAGAACCATTTTTCTTTATTACAAATTCAACACTTACCTATCACAATTCTTTTAACAAATTTATCCATTTAATGTTTTTAATTATAACATATTTCTTTTATTTTCAAAAAAAGAATACAATATAAGAAAAACAAATACTATCCAAAATATTAAAACTAATGCATACATATGTATGTATAAACACAAGAATGCTGTAGTATAAAAACGTTAAAAGAATTGAAAAGAAAAAACTAAATTAAAAGAAACTTGTATGTATATCTGTTGATCCCCTTAAAAAATAATTATAATATATTTACATAATTAGTTTAACTTTATTTGCTAATTTGTAACTTATAAATATGGACTATATGAATCGTTTCCACCAAAATTAGAACGCTTCTCCGACTCATGATAAGCAAGTATGTCACCATAGTGGTGTTTTGGCCACATACATTCGCAACCAGAAGGAACAACACGAATTTCTGACTCCCAACATTCATTCGGTACTGCTTTATTTCTCCTTATTAAATGCATTGTCCGGTTTAGTTGCATGCAGGCAAATCCAGCTTCTGAGCAAACCTATTGAAAAGTTAGTTTTGAATTATAAATATTTAATTTTAGTAAATAGTTTTTAAAAAGTAATTTCTTTTAATTGTAGGGACTATGATCAATAACGCCAATATAATTTTTTTTATTATTATATGTGAAATTATACTCGTATATAAAATAATATTGCTCTAATAACAACAAACTTGTGACGATAATTAATTTAACCAATAAAGATAGCAGAAAGCAAATTTTACTGTATACTGTACATGTTATATCATGCTTTTGTAAATACAGAAGCACTGTCTCTCAAACATGTCCGAAAAGGCGTTCAAATACAATGCTATATATATGTATATATAAGGTACATGCGAAAACACGTATGTATGTATGTATGAAATATATTTTTATTACTGTTTTGTACGTACATATGCATTCAAAACTACGTACCATATATTACTGCAAATACATTTTTATTTTTTATGGCAGCACTCAAAGTGTTTATATATTAAGTAATTTAATATTTGAAATTACAATAAACTAACCCTATTTTTATCATCAAAGTTGCCATGTAGAGTTGTAAAATTATTAGCGCATATCACTTCAATGTAGTGTTTAGGCCGATATTCAAATTTAGACGTCTCCAATATAATTGGTTTTCGTTTGATTGGGCACAATGACTGAAAACTAACCTAAAATTAAAAAAAAGCTTTTATTAATAATTTCTAATGCGCTTATTCTTTTTGATTATATTGATACAATATATCAATGTACAATAAATAACACAACGTTCCAGATGCAACTTAGCTTTATTCCCATCAAAAGTTCTGAAGCATATGTATGTATGGTTACAGTTTATAATTATAATGTGTTTAGACCTACAAGTGAATCTCGAAAACGTTGATTAATTTTGGGTAATCTACCTTAAACAAACGGTTACTTCTCTTTGTTTAATAGCACGTTTCAACTTACTTGTTTTGTTTAGTTTTTAGCACGTAACAAGATGGTAACATATAATTTTGGAAGCCAATCGAACGAATTTAATATGCGAAATCAGCATGGCTTTGCAAATTTTACGAAATCCTTCAGATTGGTGTCGAAAAGAAGCGTAATAAATGCACTACTCGTATTATTATGGAATATTAAATGACAAGACTGGAAATTAATTTTACCTTACCTTGATGATTGATAAGGTTATTTGCTTCAATATATTGTTTGATACTTATAGGGAGAAAGCATTGGACACCTTTAAAAAGCGTTTCAGTAGGGATTTTCCTCATTAGATAATTATTCGCGATTTAACACATTTACCACAGGCATTACATATCTGCCTGAAATTGGTCAATATGTTTGTACGCCGAAGTACACGAATATTTTTAACGAAAAGAATTTAATTTGCGATTTAAATATAATATAATCCTTTATACATATGTATGTATAATACACAATATAGTATGAATTACATACATACAAATAATCAGTAAGCATAGGAGAGAAGAATAAAGATGTCGATATGCATAAGGCAAATGTTTAAGATCTTTAGTATGAATGAACGCCAAGCAGTACATTTATATTCTGCAACAGGATTTCTTAAAATATTTTTAAAATTTAGGCAGACGTGTGTTGAGCGTCATCTTTTAGCAAGATAACGATCTGAAACACTCGTCCCGAGTTGCCAAAACTTGGGTTCAATATAACGGATCCGAAATTTTTTGACTCTAATCCACATACTTGAACCCAATCGAACATACACAGGTTGCGATCAAGCGTGCAGTTTAAAATGCTGAAGGTGAGTGTCGAAACTGTTTAGCAAACTTCTGAAAAAATTTAGTAGAATCTATGCAGCACAAAGTTAAGCGATATTTAAAGCGGTACGATTAAAAGGAAAATATTAATAACAAAAGTTAGCAAATCAATCACATGCCTAGATTTGTGTTTAATGTGATTATTTGACAATTAACTGATTCATACCAAACATTATGCACTTGCTGAAAATATATCTCTAAGGGCATAAATAAAATTACAGCAAAATTTATTTTTTAAACTTTATTTATCATTTTACTTACTTTTTCATAACGATATTCGTTTGCATGTCTCAACATGCGCTTTCGTATATTTTCTGAATTATAAAGATTAGTGTCGTATCTGAAATAAAAAAGAAAATATGAAACGACCAGGATCCCATTAACATGTATAATAAATTAAACTTTTTTTTTGCGTTTTCTGCATATAAAATATAGTAAATTGTGAAAACAATACAATACGATAATTTGAAGTCTATACGTAACGTAACTACTAATCTCTATTATTATGTTACGTGAGACCCCATGTTATGATTACAAATATGTACACATTAAATAATACATATTTCTGTTACTCTGCTTGTTTGTCGATAAATTACACCTAAATGACTAAACCGATTTTATTGAAATTTAGAACATAGATACACAGATTCAACTACCATAAGTTCAATAGGATATGTTTTTGTTTTTTCAAAATTGGGAATTGGAATTGGGTATGGTACGAGTAACTCCCGTACAAACTAAACACTGATTTTTGTATATTTTCAGAACGGTTTAAAGTTGCTGAATTTAGTCTGAATGACTTTAAAGTCGATAAATTGCTTTACGAAGAACAATTTGTTTCAATCACCATCTATTATATTGAATTACTCGTACATAGGCATGTCCTTTAGAATTCTTAAATTTTTTAAATACTGCACAATTATTTTGTATTCAATAGTTATAAATACCTTGTGTCCGTTGAGTTATTGTAATTTCTAAAACTTTGGATCAATTGAATAAAATTATTGTTAGCAAAGTTTTTCGCTGGATAGTTTTTACTATAATTGCTGTTGTTTTTCTGTAATAAGCTTCTAACTTCTTTCTTACACATATAGCAGTTTTGGCTTGTTATGTTAGAAAGCATGTCATCATTTGTAGATATTGAGCGTTTATCATCATAATGGCCAACCAATTCAATGTATACATTTGATGAATATAAGTCGTTAGAGTTCAAATCCTGTTTTAGATTGTCAAGCTTAGAAAGTTCTCCATTCACACGATTTTCTTTTTTAGGATAAACATCTGAGACATATTGGCTGTCTATAACATAATGATTTTTAAAGTTATCACTGTCGGATATAAACGCTAATGCCATCAATGAAAAGCAGCTTATGACAAGTGCACTTGCAATATGAATCTAAAATAAAAAAAAACGTAATTCATGAAAATGTGATCAAAATTGTATTTTTTTAAAAACTACTAACAGCATGTTCATAGAAGACAACAAGCTAAAGGCACTAACGAATCGAACATTGATGAATATGTAAGAGCTTTAGTTTTTATAACACAATAACAAGTTCACTTTTCAATTTATGTATATTATCCTAATTTGTTTACTTTTGCTTATAGAAACTGTATACAAATGAAATAGTACCAAAATAGAAAATTATATTTTTAAAATTTGCTACATATTACGAGTAAAAAAAATGGTTTTAAGTTAAAAGCTAAAAAGAAAATACCAAAATATACATATGGATCTGCTATAATACGAGTAACAGATGCCTTCATTATATTAGTGTAAATAGGAGAAATATTAGTTATGTATGTTTCAATTTTCGCAGACGAATGTTCTGATCTGTTCTGTTCTACTTCTTTTTTATTTTTTCATAAAAACTTCGTGTTATAAAAACCAAAACAGTCTATCAGTTAAAAAAAAAATAACATTCACTTTACACGAACACAAATTTAATGATAGAAGCTTATATTTATATGTAGATGCGTTATAGGCGATTTGTGTTCTATGGCCAGGCTGTAAATCATGCTTTTATTTAGTAGGAAAGATGTTAAATCGTGTGGTTTATCCAACTTTTCTGTAGAAGAGTACTAGCATATTCGACATTGAAAGAAAATGCAAATGAAAACTATAAGTCGTCTTTTGAAAAATTTAAAAAAATAAAGAATTTTCATTAGATTGGAAAAATTTTTCTTTATGTATTTGAAATAATAAAAAGCAATTTTTTATTTTATTTAAAGGCAGTAATAACACAATCTTTATTTATGTATACTTTTATTAAGTTTTAAATGTATTCTTTTTTTGACAACTCCTGTTTTTATATTAGCGGTAATCATTCTTCGTAGCAAACGCCCTTGCAAGAAAGTAATCGTAGCATATATCCCTACATCTTGTTATTGTTTTACATGATTTGCTACATTTGCAACAGTTGCAAGAGTGATTACCACTATTGTTTAATTTTTCTACGCCAAAAGTGTAAATGCAATAAAAGGATTGGCGTGCGACTTTTATTCTCATTTTTAAAAATAGTATTCAAGCTCATATTGTAGTCGCCGTGGTCTAGTGGTTAGTGTGTTGGCTTACTAAGACGATAGTGCCGGGTTCAAATCTCGGCACCGACATCTTGAAAAAAGAAATATGAAAAAAAAAAATATTTCTTTCGGCGACTACCTCTCAGCAGTCTTCTGGCAAAAGCTCTGAGAGTAATTAATTGCCATGAAAGAGCTTCTCAAGTCTGTCGTTCGGAGTCGACTTTAAACTGTAGGTCCCGGTACTCATGGATAGAAATTTACACACACAACATGAGTGCTGCGAGAAGCTAGGCCGTAATCCTGACACAGGGTTGTAAAGGCCAGTTATGTATGTATGTATGTATTCAAGCTCATATTATATTCTCTCGGGTTTTACGTATTTTAATAGCCTGTTCATAGAACACGAATGTTTTTTGGCATTCATCTTTTTATATGAGAGACACTAACAAATTTGAGTGTTTTTGTTGTTGTTTCACATATTAAAAGACGAATGTCAAAAATCATTCGTGTTCTATGAACAGGCTGTAAATCGTGAACTTGAATGAAACGCTTGTACTTTGATAATATTTTTTTTTAGCTAAAATTATGAATCTGGAAACAATCAATTTTAATATATGAAAAATGTATAATGAAAACTTAGCAACTCGTTGGCATAAGGGACAAAAAACTGACATGTTTATCGCCCGCTATAGACTGATATTATTTAAACTTTTCATACCTTCTATTTGATAACTAGTCAGAGAATCCAAAAAATTAAATACCTTCTATGTTTGAGTACGAATTTCCACGTATAGGAATGATAAAATTAGCCACTGTGTAATTTTTAATTATAAATAAGGCTGCTAATATATAAAAATTAATGTACATTTTGACGTCATTATTAACCGCGGATACGGATGGATTGATTTTAGCCAAAATTATAGGGTACGTTGGTTATAGTCTATAGATTGTTTATATGAAGCTTGCTCGAAATCGGCATATTGATTCCGGAGAATTTATTGTAAAAATTTTTTATGTATACTATGCTTAACTTATTTCTTGAGAGCTGTTAAAACTAAATTTTCTAAATTTGGTCTGAACGACTTCATGGTCAAGGAAAATCATCAATCAGAAAGAAGGCGTGGTACGTCCCATGCAAGTTAATTATTAATTTCTGTATATCTTGAGAAGTGTTAAAGCTGAAGTCTCTGAGTTTGGTGTAATCGATTTCGTAGTCATTAAAAATCATTGGTCGAAAAATGTATACAAATGGTAGCAGTAGGTTTATCGAAGCACGCTGGGTTTAGGCTAGTAATTTATGAATTTCGAAAAACAAGAAATAGCACTAGTTTTACACGACAAAAAAAAGTCCCAACAATTTTTAAATAACTCTCTAAAATATAATAAATTTTTTGTTTCGTCAGAAACGCTTTAGTTAGATCAAACCTAAATTTTATTAAGAATTTTGATTGTTTTTTGCAATGATTATATTATATACATACATGCATGTACATATATTTTTTTAACTCTATAAACCACTTTTCGAGTTCGAGATTAAACTCAAGTTTATAAATTAGTCAACTTGTCTTAAGTTAATCCAGTAAAAATTTTGTAATTTTCTTTTTAAGTATTGGTATCATTTTGTGCAAAAATTCTCATAACAATTTACTTTTATATAGTATTTCCGAATAAAGGAATTCCTCAATTTTATTATTGGTCAATTTAATGTTAAAAAAATCTGTTTTTACAACTTGAAGAATTCACTTTTTGTGCCTAAATTTTAAACAGCTGTTTATATTACACATGGGTATGCTGACAATTTTACGGCATAGGCCGATTAAACTAGCAATTAAAAATAAGACTATATACTCGTATAATACAATAAGTGAAAAATCAAATTTTTAAAGCGGCACTGAATACCTTATGTTTTCATGATATACACTTGCCTTGTTTACAGCATCTTATAATTTTATTTTAATGATACCTATAACTAATTGTATTATATTCTGTCAAATGGTGCAAAACTAGTCTTATTTTTTTCAATTTACGAAATCATGAGTTATGTGCAGTGTAAAGTACAATACATATAGTATATATGTATATATATAGTACTTACCTCCATTGTTATGCTTGTATTGAATTTATTTTGTCATTTTAGAGAAAAACGTTTAGTAAAAAACTTAATTTCCGTAATAGTAACTTGCTATTTGCCACTTCATAATAAACACCAGTTTGAAAAAAACTTATATATATAAACAATGACCACGTATGTATCTATGAATACAAACTATTTTTAGTAATTTTGTTATACATTATTATCTGACCTTTTATTACTGTGTGATAACACGTATGTACTTATATATACATACGTATACATAAGTATATCTTTATTTTAGACAAAATGACAGCTATAATAAATAAAGTGAAATAAACCTAAAATGAATCTTCGAAACTGGTCTTAACTACTAAAGGGATTTAGATATTGATGCCATTTTTTATGCATATTTTGAAATATTAATACCCGAGTAGATTTACATCTCAATAGTGGATTACATTGTTATGTATGTCCAAAAATCAATTGTGAACGAAAAAGCCCATAGTGTAGATCGATAGAGATCCAATATAGTAGTAGCAGTAGTAGTAATTCTTTATTTTCATATTTTGTTACGATACGTAGCATGTTATTGTTATAAATCTATAATATATATCTGTGGCAATATGGAAGAGTAGCTTAAGTCGACATAAGAGAGAATTGAGTTAAGGCGTTTGGGGCATTACAGAAGCAAAGGCGCTTAAATGTGTTTAGTCCGTTTTGAAAAATTCTATTTTTTATCAATGTTATGTACGTTTACTTTTTAGCCTAAGTTTTTTAAATCAATAATGCATTGAACAAAACAACTTATGTACACATAGATTTGTTTACATATTCAGATTTTCGATTTATCATATAACTTATATTTACATTAGTTTTTTTAATAAAATGTGATTCTTGTATGCAGTTATCTTAAGTGAATGTAAGTTCTTGAATAAATCCTCTTATGTTTACTTAAAACTACGCAATACATACTTTTTATTTCAACAGAAGCGCTTAAGTTACTTAAGAACCTGTCCAATGCAGATTTCAGTTTCGAAAAATCGCTTAAGTACTTAGAAAAGGCGTAAAGTCTTCTAAAATAAACCCACTTCTACGTATGTCCACTTTCGAATTAAAAAGACTGTTGTTTTGTTTATAAAACATAACTATATATTTAAGATTTTATTATTATATTTGTTTTTTTTATTTTTAACATACAGCAACAAATGCTGCTTAAAGAATTTTTCTTTTTACATATGTACGATAGATCAATGCAATTAGTGTTATTAACATATGAAGCAGGTGAGTCTGATATGACTTTGTAGATGATCCCACATGTCCATGATACATTGCCGCTGGATTATCACCTGAAAAAATAAAAAACAATTAATTAAAATAAAACTTTTTGTTTTGGAGATTTGATTTAAAACCTCCAAACTTTTAATTAGAACCCCCAAGTAAAGATTATATTTTAGATTTTTAGGTTTTTTTTAAAGTTATTTATTAAGGAAGAAGTATCTTCTGTTATACTGCGTAAAGTTTCAACTATATGGGTTGGGAAGTCATCTTCTGTAGGAATAAAAGGAGAGTACGGAAATACTGCGCAGAATAAAGGGCATTAAATTTCTGTAGCAGATCGTGTACAGTCTTGTGTAGATTTGCTGTTAGGGATGAGAGTTAACTCTCTACTTTTAAAAATATTACAGTAAATATGAAACAATAGGGGTTAGAACTCCGGTCTGATGTTCACGGCCTATAGCCTACACCTCTTTGGTGAAGGCAAAGTATATTTGACTATCTTCTGTGATAAGTAGAAGAAAGGCGGGGCTAGCTTCATCTTGCTTCTATCTCCTATCAAAGAATAATAATAATAGGAATCCAAAGGGTTACTTCAAACTTTGAAGCTTCAAGTAAAACGGGCAAAAAAGATAAAAACGTTTGAAAAATCCGAGATCTGGAAACAAAAACTCAAAGCAGCTCAGGTTCAAATCCCAGCCTACGGAAAAAGTAACGATTAAAATATTTGCGGTTCTCGAAATTTTAATTTAAAAAGTAAGAGCTCCCCCCTTAAAAGAAGTCCTTCAACAAGAAACTACTTCCTGACATTCCACTCTTTTCCATTTTTGGCATTAGCATAAAAAAAAAGAATGATCATGAGAAAACCGCCACCTACTGAGAGCGCATAATAATATGGCTCTTATCCGTTGAAAACCGTCCAGGGTTTAAATATTTTGGGATATAAGATTAGAAACCCTGCATGTCCAAATGCGTAATAACATTTCCAATTATGCTGATCCTGAGGTTTCACATTTTCCCAATTGTAGAAAATGTCATAACCAGGGAGAAGATCAAGTGAACTATGCGTAGTTGTGGGCAGTTTAACAAGTGTCCGACATTGCTTTAATATAGGAGTTCTTTTCTGTGGCTTTTCCACAATTACTAGCAGATATGACTTAATTGTGAACCTTGTCGCATACTTAATTCGTTGTTGTATTGACACTAGACAAAAAATTGTCTATTGAGAAAATACGATCAAACTGCATTACTTAGAACTGAACGTATGAGCAATATTTATATTGATCACATATTATCTGTACTTATAGTGTAGCATACTTATGTGGTTAATGAAACAATTGATGCGCTACATTACGTATGATTAATACATATATACATTCATATGTAGCTATTGTATATAAAATTAAAATATGAAAAAATTAAAAAAAATAATACAGCAAAACAAAATTAGATCAAATAAAAAAAGTAAGGAATGAGACTGTAAGAATATAATAAATCCCATTAATCATGGTATATTAAATAAGGTAGCCTCATAAATAAAACAAATACAACAATACAAAAACAACAGGCATTTTGTTGTTGGAAGTTGTACGCTGAAATGTCAAAATCAACTGTTTTTGTTTACAAAAGTGGCAAACAGGTTGGTTTTTTTATTAATTAAATAAAAAAAGTTTAAAAAATAAAAACAAAACAACGAATTTTTTTTTTTAATTGCATTTATGCGTAAACGTAAAATATAAACCCAACAATAAATAATGCAATAGCCGTTGCATTAGGTTTCGAAGCAGTTTTCTATGTGGTAGTGGTTGCATAAGGCATTTGTTCAGTTTCCGAAGCAGGTTCTAGTTCCATTGCACATTCTGCTAATTGTTTTGGTTATTAAACAGCAGCAACTTTCTCTACTGACTCTTCGATAAATTTATATTTTATGGGTTCATGTTGTTTAGGAGGTAACCAATATGGTATGATTGTATCATTATTGTATTAGAGATATATGGTTTTCAAAAACGAAATATTCCAATGCAGCTGTCGTGCATTAGATGACCTAAACAATCATAAACCTCTAAAAAGTTTTGAGAGAAAAGATTTTGTTTTGACATTATATAAATTATTCGTCCATACACGCGTTTTTAGAATTACCAATGTATAGTTTAGTTCTACAGATTATGCATCATCTCGGGGTAGACACGTTCTGTAACAATTTCATGTAACTGGTGTTTGTTCTTAATGGCCATTAGTACATGAGAATCAATGTAAATATCTTAGGTTGTTCTACTGAGAAAATTTTCAGTCTCGAAATTTGGAAATGAATTTCTTTTCTTGCCTTTCGCCGACAGCCGAAATAAAAGATTTTTGTTATCCCTCTCTGGTAGCTCACAGGGTTCAAATATACTTCTGGTACTATTGATATAAAAATTCTCTCCAATCACGTTCCCTCATTCTCTTCTTAAACTCTTCTTGAGGAATTTCTGATAGTTTTTGATGAAAGTTTGTTATATCCATTTTGATAAATTTAAATTTTTGCAAACGTTGGCTTGTACACCAGGTAAAAACATGACCGGTCGTAGACACTAATTGTAGCACAAAGAAAAATTTACATGAAGGAAATCTAATGGATATAAAGATACCTACAGCAATTTAGTCCAGTCTCTGCTAGAGGTTAAAATTTCCATAGTTACGTAAGTATTTAGTAATATATTTTTAAAATTCCCAGGAGTATTCTTTACACAATTAATTTTAAAATTATTTGATTATTTTTTTTTCAAAATTTTATTTAATATTTCTCAAAACACAAAAAGTTAAAAAAATATAAACATAAACAAATTTGACATTCCAGCGAACCAAAGTAAAAAAACCGGCTGCCCTTGCGAGCCTACCTGTTATTCTTGTACCATGCCATTAATATTTGATTTTTTATTTAATATTTAAATAACTGAGGAGTCGCAGAGTAAAAAATGTTTTTTTTTACAGTGGAACTAACCCTGTCAGCAATTGGAAGATTGCTTGCTCAGAAATCACCAAAATGAGTCATTTACGACTCCTTTAGGTGATCAAAAACTGATTAAATGTGTGGAATCATAAATTAATCATGCAGACGTTCGAAATACGACTGCTTTTATAATTATTTTGCGTCGTATTTTATTGTTTTCTTCTGCATTTCGTTACAATGGGATTTATTTTATTTGATAGAATAAGAGCTATGCAATTATTGTGATGTCGTGGTATAGTGGTAAAACGTTCGCACAGAAATTCAAACGACCGAGGTTCAATCCCGGCAAAGGGCAAAAAATATAAAATAAAATTTAAGGTATTTCTAAATTATAATTTAAAAAAATAAGAAGAAGTCCATCTTTAAGAAACCGCTCCTTACATTCCAGTCTATTCCACCATAAACTTGTCTCATCAATAAAAAGGCGCATAATATACATATAAAAAAAGAATTCTTTCAGTTGAGCTTGATGAATTAATTATTTTTGTTTTTTTACATTTTTAAACAAAATACAATATTTTTATTATTGTAAAGATAATAAAAAGATAAGTAAAACTCGTTTAGTGTGCGGAGTCACAAATGACTCGCTCAGGGGAGTCAAAAATGACTCGTTCAGGGGAGTCATAAATGACTCGTTCAGGGGAGTAGCGGCAAGGGTACATTTTTCTCCCGACAAAACATTCATTTTCAACTCGTAAATGAGCTCATAAGTGACTATTTTAATCGCCCAGAGGAGTCAAAAAAGACTCATAATTGACCAAAAATGCTGACTGGGAATGCATATATGTACATAAAAAACATTTTCTAAAAAAAATGAAAAGGCCCGTTTTGTTATTATTTAATAAATTACATTTTTACAAAATATTGGTTGTTAATAAAAACTATATTTTTTACCAACTTACACAAACAAATCATATTTTTGGTTATGGTTATTATGGTCCTTTTTGACGGAAACACAAATTTAAATCATAACAAAACATAAAAATATATTTTTAATATCAATGAAAGGGACTTCATTCACCACGGCTGGCGCTTAAAAGAAATAATATGGAATATCAATTTTTACAGACTTTGCGCAACACACATACATATATAGACGTATTTAGCTAATAATGCTTGAAAGTTGATTTCCATGCCTAGAATTGCCTCTGGTTTATCGACTTAGACAAGGGATTACATAACTCCAAAGAAACTAATTCAATGGGATTAAATCCCACAATTTTAGTTTCCAGTTAATTGAACCATTACGTGAAATTATTATTTCATCAAAAGTTTCTTTGAGTAAATAAAGGGTACTGCGCTGTGTGGCATGTGGCTTTGTTCTGATGGAGTCACATGTTTGCAAGATTAATGCCAACAAATTGAGGTAGAAGGAAATTTCTAATCATATCTGTATATCGTTTATCATTGACAGCAACATTTTATTTTTGTTTTTGAAAACGCACCAAACAACAGATTCAACCAAAAATCAGCTTCATCGGAGAACAAAATTTTCAACCCATTCGCCGTATCGGTGGCAATGGGGCATACAAAACCTAAAACTGTTTTAACGTTATCTGCTAAGCTTGTAAACATATTTTGATAATATATAGTAGCAGATTGATTTTTATTTTTAAAATTAATAAATTAATGAATTGTTTGAAAATGTCGCTAACGAATTGTTCCGGCTGTCATCTGTACATCGTGCAGGATAGTCTATTATCGTGCATCCATCCTCGAGGATGTCTTTAAGACGGACCCAATTGTTAAGTCTTTTCACAAGTAAGTTTTTTTTTAATATAATTCTGTAATTGTATTTATGCATACCTTTAAATATGTGAATTAATACACTCGCTGGTTGAGTATTACTTGCAACACAAGTATAATTTCCTGAATGCTCACGCCGTGTTCTTGATATTATCAATTCCGATGACTGAAAATCTGAAAGAAATAATTTTAAATAGTATACATATTTTCAATCTTTCTTAATAAAAAGAAGCATAAAAGTGGAAAATTTCGTTTATAACAGCCTACTGCTACTAAAATTTAAATTCACTTAGCCATTTCATTTCTTAGTTTTTAATCTTCTAATATTTTGTTAGAAGTCATAGGGTTCAGGCTTTAACTTATTGAATTAATTTTTCGTAGTATGGAGTACTCCCTATGCATCTTATCGAAGCTGTGTGTAAAAAATCTGCAATAATATTCAAAAAACGAATCGTATCGAATGCTTCCAAAGTAATTACCCCAAACAACATTTTCATTCATCATCTGATAAAAACCTACCTTTAACTATCGGCAAGTTTTAATAATGGATCTATTTTCAAAAGAATCTATACGTAAACTGCAGATGTTGCTGTCAAAGGAGTAGGAGAAAGAATTTAGTCTGATCTAATTATAAAAGACACCATCTATATATAACGATTCTTATAAGGAGGAATTGGAGAAAGCTCGATATAGATTGACAGAAATGATTACCATCACTGAAAGTAGAAAGCTTTGAAATGAGAGCCTTGTGCTAAACTCTATCAAGCGCCTTGTAGATAACAAGAGCGGCCACTTTGCTTTTGACAAAAGGGTGATTGTTAACTAAAACAACTAGTGGGTGGCTATTTGGCAATATTCGGGTCACCCTTTTTCAGGATTAGCGTTATATTACTAATTTTTCAGTCCATATTAGCCAAACAATACCTAAGTGCCGATAAGCAGTGTTTACCATCCCACCCAGTAAACTTGTGTAATGCAAGAACAAATGGCACAGCTCTAGAAGAATATACTAGACACAGTTACTAATTGAACGTCAATTCCTGAATTGCAATTTAAATTTTAAAACATTTATATCTTATAGCTTATTTTAAATTCTCCTTTGATTTACTTAACTCATCTTTTTATATTTATTATTATATAAAAATTTTTATATAATAATAAATATAATAATAAATATATATATTATTATATAAATCATTTAGAAACGAATTAATTGAATAAAAAATATTATTAAATCTTAAATTGTTGTATTAGTCACGTTTTCTCAACAATAGACCTCTTTGAGCCAAAAAAAAGTTATAGTACTGTCTTAACTCTCTTTTGTTTTCTCTTTCTCTCTCTCTCTTTCTTCTCAAACATACCTAATGTCATTAATAGTGGTATTTACAAATAGGTTTTATTATACTTATATGTAATTTTCTGTATTTACCTGGTTCAGTGGAAACATTTATTCCCCGATCTGCATCGTAGTTTATCATTCGATTGTCGTGATACCAAAATATATATTCAGAGTTTTCTGTATTTTGAACCACGTGGCATTGCAGTCTTAATGTTGATCCTGGAGTGAGGTAACGTATTGATGGTCCAGAAATTTTCGCTCGAGCCTCTAATATATGTAGATAAACAAATAAAATAAAATATGTGTTATGATAGTATTTAGTAAACATACTTCTCTAAAAATAGTTGTGGTATTCTTATATATTGGCATAAAGTTGTAGCTTTTTTTATTAGTAAGATGAGGGGCATGCTTTAAAAAGCAAAGAAGGATAGAAGATAGATAAATTTTTTCGGAAATTTTTAAAAATTAAAAAAAAAAATAATAATAATATATTACAGTTATACAAATAGAATTATTGTCGACGAGGTCTGGTAGGAGTGAAAGCACAAAGTTCTTTTGTAAAAGGCCGTACATTTGGCAGAAGGCCTGGACACAACCTCATGAAAACTTTGCATAAGCCTTCTGTTGAGCGGTATGATTCATTAAGTCTTCGCTCCAAAGTGAATTTCTTTGGTAAAGAGTTTGGTGCCGCAGGAATACTGGCATTTATATTGTCCAAGCTTTATTGGCCTTGCAATCCCCACTGCCTTTGTGACTTTTGTTTATGTCTTGCTCTTTTACATACTATAAAAGTAACCATTTCCACAACTGTTGGGTGATTATTGATGCGGCAGCATCCTGTATTTTCTCTTTACTGATATATAATGTACGTTATTCTATAGATTTTCTGATCATTCCCCTTATTTCGCCACAAGAAAATTCCGTAACAAAAAAAATTAGCGGATATTGTGACCAAATTATGTGAATTTGATTATTTTGATTTTGAAATCAACTGTAAGATAGCGCTGGGTTCAAATCTCAGCTCTGGCATGATAAAAAAAAAGAAATATTAAAAAAATAATTTCTTTCGGCGACTACCTCTCAGCAGTCTTCTGGCAAAAGCTCTGGGAGTAATTGATTGCCATGAAAAAGCTTCTCAAATCTGTCGGAGTCGACTTTAAACTGTATGTTCCGGTACTCATAGATAAAAATTAACACACACATCATGAGTGCTGCGAGAAGCTAGGTCGTAACCCTGAAACATGTTTGTAATGGCCAATTATGTATGCATGTATGTATATATTACGAATTGCCCGGTATTTGTTAAAAAAAAATACAAAATGTTGACAATGCATAGAAATAATCAGTGTTCTATTAAAGAGTTAGCATTGGAGATATGACAGTATTGCCATATCGCTTCTAGTTTGAAAAATAAACTCCCTAGTCCACATTGGCCGAAGGTCCTATATAATGAATTTACTTTATTGTCAAGATACTCATTTTGTTCTTTTTTAATAGCAAATTTAAATTTTTAATTCAATAGTCAGAATGTTGATTTACTATTTTGCTGGACACGCACAATACACTGCATAAATTGAGGTTATTTTCTGAGCGCTGACCTCGTTAAAAAGGAAAATAAACAAAAAAATTTGTATGTACTCGTACTTAACAGGTATATAGATTCGATTTTTATTTTCTAAGTAACCATTGCAACAATTGGTCTTAAATAATTTGAGTTTTATTAGTAAGACTACTTGCACTTTTGACTTAAAAAAATATATTTACTTACCTACAACAAGTAAATGGAGAAAAATTGATGTCGGAGGATGTGTTGATACTTGGCATTCATATATCCCAGCATCGCGTTGCTGAACAAATTTTATTTGTAATGTCCAATCCTAAAAATAATAAAATAATTGTTTAGTTCTTATCAGAGTTTACAAGTTAAGAAACTCATAGGATTCTACTTTTGTGCATTCATTGGAACTGTGAGTATAAAAATTTACGATATTCTACAGAACAAGAAATTCTTATTGGAACTGAATAACTCTACTGAGTGCTTTAAAAAATGTGTTCTCAAAAATAGCCCTTTATTAAAATCTTTAATAGTTGATTTGAAGGAAATACATTTCGGATATAAGTATTTTATTTTTCTAAAAAAAACATAACAAATGACAATATTTTGTAGTTTGATCAGCTCTTTTTTTCTTGCTGTATTATTGCTTAATTTCAATTAACGTTTTAATTTTGTTGTACCTGTTTTTAGGGAGAGAGTTCTGTCGTTAAGAATTTCTGAAAGACTGTTATAGTGATAAAGCTGTACATATGTATGTAAGTATGTATGTATGTTAGTTTAAACAGACACAAATTTTAAATAAAAATAATTAGTAATTTTTTAAGTTTCTAAGACTCTTCACATACATACGTACATCCGATTAAATATGAAATTTGAAATTTTAAAAGTATCAGTGATAAACAAATGCATTTTGGCAATGTCAGCATCTGGCTACTGGTATAAGGTAATGCAACGTGACTAACAAAGGTTTCATGTTTGGGAAGAATAGTCTTGGTTGTAAATCCCTGTCATATAGTATTTAAATAAAATTAGTTGTCTGTAATTTTTATAGTGTAATAAAATTAAAGTGGTGCACTAAAATAAACTTCATTTTTTAACTGTGCAATTGATAGCACCAATATTTATATCGAAGTAAGCATTTATACATGGTACAATCATCATAAGGTAGTCCCAGTTTGAAATGGCATAGAACCCTGTGGTTTTGCAACCCTGCTGCTCTTACAATTGTCAAATAAATGCAATACTGTGATTGACCGTGGTACACAAATAAATATATTAAGTATTATAAACAAGTTATTTCTTTTCTTTTTTTTTGTGGAACATTTTTTTTAAAAGTTAAACATTTTACTATCGTTCTGTATAAAATTGTTTATAAACAATTGTTATTGATACGAATTGTCCTTTATAATTCGTTTTATTATTCAAGGGTTCGATATTTGTAAACTAAAACATCGATACTTTTCGATTTAAAGCTTTATTAACACTCTATAACGTTTAAAATACAACTAACTACTGACTGTAAACCTTAATGTGTAGCCCTATTTATAGTTCTAATGTTATTAATTTTATATAATTTTCATATACATTTTAAACCAACATGTATTTGTGTTTGTGTGTTTTATATACATTTTTCCCTTACATGTATATTTGTTTTTGTAATGATTTATAATTTTATAAACATATTTGAGAACGTTCCTAATATATTTGTGTTTTTAATAATAAAAGCAAAACCTACTTTAAAAGACTGTAATGACGACTTTGCTTTATCAAATTATGTTTTCGTAACAATATGAATATTCGCCCGTTGTAAAATATAAATTATCCAGAGGCTACCTCGTTTGTATTAAAAAAATCTATTATATTGAGTATGTATGTATGTATGTATGTATGTATGTGTGGCGAAAAATATTTTTTGTTTTTAATAGTTTATAAACGTTTTGCAATTTATATTGAAAACAAAATTAAATAACTAAATTTGTTGTTGATAATTTGGTGTTGTACTTCATCAGTTTTAATTTTAATATAAATTAAAATTTGCTTAACGTCAAAAGAAATAAGAAAGAAGAAGAATAAGATTTTGACAATCGTAAGTAAACAGCTGTAATTGTTTTGGTAAAGCGGGACTACCTTATGATCATTATACCGTGCATTTATAATTGTGTTGTTTAGTGTTATTATTATTATTTTTATTTAAGAATATTTATAAAAGTGGTTTTAAGACATAATTGTTGGAATAACAAAAAAAAGGTAGTCATTTTTTTATTTAATTTGCGTAACTTTATAAAAAGATATGGAAAAAGGGTGTAGCGAAGAAATCTACGTGCAAAAGACGACTTATTTATTTTTATTATTTGTTTGTTAAATGAATATTTACATATACATGAGTGTTTACATACCTCTGAGTGTTTAAGATGGGTGGCACTAAACCTTTGGTCGCTGCTATAAGTAGTTAAGCCAACAGTAAGTAAGTGGTAGTCCTTTTTTCTTATCCAAGATACCTGCGGAAAAAGGTCACATATATGTATTGTAATTGTAATTATTTAACAATTTTCTTTATAATATTATACAATTCTACGAATTTTTTACCGGATTAATTTTTTATTATTTTTTTACATATATTTATTTTAGTGAATATGAGACTGTTAACCAGAGTTTTGCTAACAGAAAACAATTTACAAATGCATAAAATATTTCCGATTTTCTCAAAAAAGGCCAGCTAGGTGTGAAAATAATATGAGCATTATATTTACGAGAGCTTTGGAACCGTTTATGGAACATAAAATCTTAATTTTCTGTTTACAATGACATAATCAGGATTTTATTTTTGAATGTAGTTAAACTTGGTTCAAAAGCTAAAAAAGGTTCCACCTCAATGTCCAGAACTAACCAAGATAATTATTATTTCTATATTTTGAGTTGGGTGCCCTAGTGGTCTAGTAAGTAGACTGCCAGTGCGAGGGTTGTGGGTTCGATTCTCATCAGAAATCTTAAATATTAATTAGAATAAAATTTAATATTGTATTTTAATCTAGTAAATAAATAAATATTAAATAAATTATTTTAATATATATTTTATTCTTTGTATCTGTCGTTAGTATTAAATTATTATTTGGGGTTTTTGTTATTTATAAAAAAAAAAACATCTGCATTAGGATTCCAGCAAGAACGAAATCAGTTTCCAATTAGAACATAAGTTCCCTTTGCGCATCTTTCAGAATACAATCTTTCCGCTGAACATTTCCAGAGGCGGAGTAAGACTCTCCAGTATAGCCCCTTAGAGATTGCCTCATGAAGTACTATGCTTTCAACTTCATATAAACATAGTCCTCTGTGGTTATAAGGCTTTCACTACAGCTATATAGCTGTATGTATATGAGAACTAACAAACCAGAGTTCAATATGCGCCCATGTTGGGGTAAATATACATAGATTTACAAGATTAAAAAACACAGGCCTTACTCACGTCTCCTTGAAATGCGTAATAATAAATAAACTTTAATAAAAAATATAACAATAACATAATAAGTTAACAAGCAGTAAAATGAAATAAATCTCCATATTCTCAGATATTTAAAAGTACATACATATATGTATATCAGGTATAATGAAAGTAATTTAACATATAAAATCTCCATTTCTTGAAAGATTAACACCCATCCAGTGTGTGTCTAAAAGATCATCACTATCTGGAATATAATAACAAAAACTACAATAGAATGCTGTATACAAGGATACCATTACGAATGTATTAAATACAGTGCAAACTCGATTTGCGCATTCTTAGTTTTCACAACAGGCAAATTTTTTACATTACAGTGTTTATAACGGAAACTATTTTTGAAAACGAGTCTCAATAAGTGCAACACATTTTGTTTTTAAATTTTCAATACATTTCTCTTCTTCGATCTTTTGTTCAAACACATAGTTTCATCAAAGCGATCATTTTATTCAAAGAATCCCATTTCAACAACATTTCTTATCCGTTAGGGATGTCGCAAAAAACTTGTACTGCTTTTACCGCAATTACAAATTACGTGAGTTTTTTACACCATCAAAAATAATAGAATTATTTAAATTTTTTTAAGAAAGTTAATTATTACTAGACCAAGATAGTGACACAACAATCGTTCTGTTTTTTAAATAAATAATTTGTCTATGAAAAATATTAAAACTGGGGTGTTTTCAAGTGTAATAAGCAATGATCGATCATTGCCACTTTTTGGTAACTACATCAGGTCAAATTTTTTCAAGGTACGAAAATCAAGCTCACACTGTATCACTTAATTATGCAACAATTTCTTTATGATACAAATAAAATGCATTATTGAGATGGGAACGTATGAGTAATATTTAATTTAATTACATATTACATATCTGTAAATATTATGCAGCATACTTTTGTGATAAAAAAAAATTGATGTACCACAATGCATATGATTAATACACATGCATGCAACATACCAAAGTTGTCAAGTTGGGGATTTTTATCCTAGATTTGGGATATTTTTAGGGGGAGGCATTTTAGTTAGTATTGAAGTAAAACAATGCAAAGTGTGCTGACTTAGATGTGTAAGAGAGGTTTTAACAGCATTTGAGCTGATTCCCTCTGTGTCTGAAATTTGCAATTATTTTTTGTTATAAACATTGTGTAATGACTCAAATTTCTCTTGAAGCAAAGTTCTTAAAAATGACCCAAGCTAAGAAATATAATTAAAAGTATGAAAAGGAATGAGAAAAGATCTGAAAGATCTGACCTGCTCCATACTTCGACGATCAAGAAAAGGCTTTCTGCAAGAGTAAAAGCCTACACAAAATGGACTAAATATCTATATACTATATACATATGTATATACATACATAAGTATATATGTATATACACATATGTATATTGTGTATAAATTTTGCTGTCAAATATAACTTCTTCCGTCTTTGACAATACATTTATCATTTAATCGGTGAACACTATCAGGAATACCAATTAATTTAAGTTTATAAAACAAAACTCTAAAACCAGCTCTATTCCTTTGATAAAGCCTTACTGAAAGCAGTATAGAAAACTTTAGGGTGGAAAATTTAAAAGTCTTTCTTTTTACCAATTTACTGCAAAATATTATGATTTCATGTATAAATATTATTCTTTCTGTTTCTTTTTGTTGTAAAAGAAATCTTAGTTTACTAAAAAGCGAAATTTAGAATTGATTTTTTTTCTATGCATATTTGTTAAGCTTACCACACATTCTCCAATATGGTGAACTACACATGGAATATGGGCTGTTGCGCCGATTTGTGTTGCAATTACTGTAGAATTTACGGTGCCAAAATACATTGGTGTACTGTAAACGGGATCATTTTTTGAAGTATTTGGTGGAATATCAGTTTTCACATTGCTGTTTACTAAATCCACAAGACTATGTGCAACTCGTAAATTTGATAATTGATTTTTTGAGCTCTTAGCCATGTGCTTATTTACATCCAGTTTGCTTTCGTTTTCTCTTATTAGCGATTGATTCGTATGAAGAAAAAATTTTTCTTTTGTGTAATGTTGCTCTAAAGTTGACCATGGCGTCGACACTATTTGTAAACGTGGAGTATTTGCAAAATCATTGTCAGACATAAGTTTCAATTTTTTTGAAATATCTGCATTTTGTTTTGTATCAGCCATTGTTATATGAGACGTCAGGCCTAAAATTATTATAAAATATCAGGATTAATTTAAATAGATTTTATTTAAAGAGTTGTAACACCAAACATATAACAATAAACTTTTTTCCGCCAATATTAATAATAAATTTGTATATAAAAGCAAGCAATATGAAGTAGTATTTTTAACCAATCTTTTTCAACAAATTTCGATATGCAATTCAGAGCGCCATAAATGTATTAATTAGGTCGGGTTTCAACAAGACGGAGCCTTGAGCCATTACAACACGAGCGGTTTGTGTAATTTTCCGATTTGGCAACGTCAACTAGGTATTATGGTTTGTGATTTCACTCTTATCTAACTCTAGAGAGTTAGAAAACTTCTGTTCAAATACACTTTGCCTGGTACTTTTAAAAATTTTCTACGAAATGCAGTCAATCCATATTACGTACATACATACATATGTATATAAATTATTTTTGTTATAAAACACTTTTTTTGGGATAAAAATTAGCAAAAGCTGTACACAGCCCTTTTTGTAAATGAGTTCGGTCTCCAGAATATTTTAGATATGGATACCGTATAAAGAACAGAAGAACGCTAGACGCGCTCTTAGATAGTTGTGAAGCCCATGTATACTAGAGTAATATTTGACAGAAGACAAAGAGAGTACATATATGGCTCAAAAGTGAACAAGTCCGCATCGCAGATCCTTGTGGAAGTATTCATGCAGAATTAGAACGAGCAATGCATGGTAATAAATTTCATGTGCCATACATTACAGGTCGAAATGGAATGGAAGGAAACAATATACATATAAATTCATAACATAGAAAAAAAAAATAACAATTAAGAGCTCGAATACATTAAATTTTAATATAGATATATAAATATGATATTCAATAGCGATATTGCATTATCATCTCCGGCACTGACTAGACATTTATTTACCTGGACAAATAAGAGATATAAAATGTGGCAAGCATGTGTCAACACAGTTAAATAAGATGCAAATTATAGACAAGTTCCGTAAATATATCAGAGAGTACAGCAGAAAATTAAGATACCCCATATCAATTTCAGAATCACATTTCGAGACCACATGCAAGCCAATACATATTAAGAAGACAATATATCTGCTAACATATGTACATTAGGGTGGGTAGATTTGTAGGGACGCAAAAATATCGTCCAAGTGACAATGAAAATCGAATTCTAGAAATCAAAATAAGAAATCGAGTCTAAACGTAGAACCGATCCCCACTAACTTTGGAGGGTAGACCCACCCATGCTAATGGCACACATCATGGAACCTCCCTGGGGGGTCCCCAGACAAAAATTTAAAAGAATCACCATTTTTGGCACTTTACATGAAACAATCAGCGTAATGGCTACACAGTAAAAAAAAATTACTAGATCAAATAAATATACTAGCCAAATAATGGAAATTTACTACCATTTTAATGAATTGCAAAAAAAACTTCAAAGTCAAATTTTGTATTTCACTCAATTTTTTTACTAACGAAATCAAAAATTTAAGACTGTATCAAAGTTAACACCATTCGCAACATCAACACTTTTTTCATATGGGTAGGAAACATTAAACTATTCAAAATAACTAAATTCAAACAAAAAAGGAATTTAGAAAACCCAACGTAAAATACTACTTACATACGTATGTTAGCCTACGAACATAAGAAATTATTGCATATAAAAAATTCCCAAAATTACACCAATACGTATGAGCTATATTTGCTTTGTTATAAAATAAATATAAAGTATACGCCCTCTTATTTTCGTCTAATGTAAATAACGAACGTAACGTTTGCGGACTTAAAAAAAGAACTAATTCAAAACATTTAATTTTATAGGATTTTTAACTGTTTTTTACGCATGAAATGTTGTATATTTTAAAGTTAGTGGGGGTCTGTCATACATTTGTCACTTGGGCAATTTTTAAATCAACACGCGCTAATCTACATATACATATGTGTATGTATATGGCGATAACATGTGCTTACAATTATATACTCGTAAACTCAGATTAAAAGGAGCTTAAGTTTTTATAAAACTATAACACATATTTAAAATAAAACTTCCGAGGATAGTTTTTTCCGTTTTTATTCGATATCCCCATAAAAAATATATATTGTTTTATTCCCTATATAATAATAGTTATTGACTAACAAAGTGTTTTTAAGATTCGCATCCTTGATATTTTAGGCTCACAAAAAAGCAAAAAAATATATAATGTATGTATATATTAATTTTAATTCTTTTTTTTTTTCCTGCGTGTAGCGAAATATCGATAAATAAATAAACGATTTTTATTAAAAAAAGACCTTAAGCTTGAGTAATTCTTTACATTATATAATGTATATAAAATCTCTCATGTGATAATATACATACGGTATAGGAAACCTTTAAATGCTAATTACTTCTATTGAATTTAAATATTTATATTTATATGTAGATACGTTTAGTAAATACTTACCACTGTTGCGATTCGATAAACTTATTAAAATTAATAAAACCGTTTTTAAAAAATTTTCCTTTACTTTATTGAAGTTACACAACTCACTCAAACACATATTGGTTGAATTTATTTGCTCTATTCTTTGATACTTAGTTTACATTGGAAAACAAGAACTAATAAGTTAATCCTTTATTTTTGTGTCACATACGTGCATTTTAAAAGTTTTAAAGTTATTTTCGACATACATACATATTTATACATATACATTTTATAAATTATTTGCGTATAGTATACGAATAAGTATAGATTGAGAAAAAAAAAACTTATTTCTTTAGTAGAACTTTGTATTTTACGACAACTAAACACACATATGACTCATATGCTGTAACGGTTTCATAAATAATTTAAAAAAATCGATTTTTGTGGTAATAGTATAAAATTATTCGTTATATCTAGTTTATCCTGTGTAAAAAATTTTAAATATTACATACATATATACATACATAGCTGGCCTTTACAACCCTGTGTCAGGATTACGGCCTAGCTTCTCGCAGCACTCATGTTGTGTGTGCCAATTTTTATCCATGTGTACCGGGATCTACAGTTTAATGTCGACTCCGAACGACGGACTTAAGAAGCTTGTTCATGGCAATTAGATACTCTCAGGGCTTTTGGCAGATGACTGCTAAGAGGTAGTCGCCGAAGGAAAGAATTTTTTCATATTTATTTTTTATTTTCAAGATGTCAGAGCTGAGATTTGAACCCAGCTCTATCGTCTTAGTAAGCCAAAATACTATCTACTAGGCCACGGTGACTACGATATTAAATTAAAATAATAATTAAAACCAAATTAATGCAATAACATTTACATTGCCTCAATTGTTTTGTATCATTAAAAATTTTTTGAATATTGTACAAAATTGCTTTCAGTGGGTAAAAAGATAAAAATAAAAATAAAAAAATAAAAAAAAAAAATAAAAACAAAGAGAGAATAAAAGAGTATAAGAACATGTGTGAATTGCCTTTGCACAGTTGTGCTATGAAATTTTCATTAATAGTTTAAATAGTTACCTACACATCTATGTATAGACGAGTATGCTTAACTATAAAAATCATATCATGAGATAATAGTTTGAAGAACATTAAAAAATAAGAGAAAAAGGAGCGTTGTTACCTGCTTTCTTCCTAAAATAATAACTGGGGTTCAAACCCTAGCTCCGACTTCTTAAACAAATTTTTTTCTTTCGGCGACTACCTCTGTCCTGGCAAAAGCTATGAAAGCAACTAATTTCCATGAATAAGCTTCTCAAGTCTATCGTTGGCTGTCGACGTTAAATTACTGATCTAAGGAAATAGGTTTGGAAAGAGAGATAGAGATAAGAAAAGAAAGGATATCTTATAGGGTAAATCCTGGTAATATGAACTACTATTTGGTATTTTTGATATTGTGAATACAATATAAGAAGGCACTAGATTGTATTCCCATTATGTGGTAGATGTGTTGGCTAAATATAAGTCTATTCAAAAACTTTTTAGGGTTGCGTAAAAAAATTTATTGTATTATTATTATTATTTGTCCTACAAAGAATCTTAATAATAAAGGCAGGTTTGGTTTAGATCATGTACCATAAACATACAATACGTTCCTCTTAAGTCATATCATAAAGGATTGATAAGCTCTAAGAGCAATTTTATCTCTCTTCTTAATAGTATTGAGAAAGCAGTTTCTAATAGAAAACCATACAAAATTACTATAGATTTTTATATATAATGAGAACAATTAAAGCTTAAGCTTTTGAATTCGGTATGATTGATTTTCTGGTCAAGTTAAAAGTTGAGCGAAAGTTAGTATGTGGGCATGGTATGATTTTATATATATTATGAGTAAAATAAATAAAAATTTACAGTTTTATCAATAATTATTTTAATTTGTATTTGACATTAAGGGTATTTAATACATTGAAGTACATGAGCAGATGAGTAGATACTCATACTTTATGTTAAATTTTTAATGTAATTCAAATAGGGGAAGCGAATCATAATGAGGTTTGGCTAATATAAATATATATATCTACATATGTATGTTCTATGCATCCACTCAAATTCAAATAAATACATTTTTTACATTTGTAATAAAATACACCTGACGTTGTAGCAGTTTTTTTTTAATATTATTTATTTACTTACTGAATTACAATACAGTATTAAAATGTATTCTAATTAATTATAACAATTATATGCTCGGTGTGTTGCAGTCCAGGGTCTCTGGTGAGATTCGAATACACAACCCTCGTAGTAGCAGTTTTGCACCCATCCATTTTTCAAATATTAATTAATTAATTAATTAAGTTAAGAAAACCAAATAAAAAAAATATATCAACGTCTTAAAATATGCACATCCAAGTGTGCTTCGGATAATGAAGAGTTTGAGTCCATGAGTAGACCATTAAAATGGGAGGGGTAGGAGTAAGATGTACATATGTATGTATTTCCGCTACCCAGAGGTAGATGGGAAATATAATGCATTTCACCAGCGCCAAACGAGAACTAAACGTGAATTGTACATTAATCTCCGTTTTTCGCAATTTCGCCTTTGTCTGGAAAGCAGCACACTTCCTTCCTCAAAGGATTAAGTTCGCTCCATATATCCTGAGAGCACAAACCTCTAGAATGAATAGGACGGCTAAAGAAGATAGTCATAACTTAGATTAAGTCCATGTTTTTTAGACAAGTTCATAAGTTCGGACGGAAAGGAGTAAACTGTCACGCCATCGAAAATGTACATACATGGTGAGGTATTATCTCCATAGATGACATGCTCACCATGTCAACATTTTTATAATGGGCCATGAGAAATTAGAGAATATCGTCACAAGAATTAAAAACGCTGTAATTGACAAAAAATCGAAAATACGTTTTTTTGCATCATTTTTATCAAAAAAAAATAGGCATTGTTTGGTCCCGGCCCCAGATTTTTATAATGAAAAGAAATTTACTAACGCAGTCTGCGTTTTGATAAATACCAGTATCTTCTTTCTACTTTCATACAGGTTTTTTGTTTCTGATGAACATTAAATGTTTTGTCAATTACAGCGTTCTTTAATCTTGCGACAATATGTCATGCAATCCTATAAAAAACGATATATTGGATTAGTGTACTCAAAAACGGTTTTTGTACCTTTAATGACGAGATACAAGTTATTGTGCAATTGAGCTTCTTTTGTGGGTACCAACGTCAATATTTCTATGGGGGCAAAACAATTAGACATCGTTGTGGACAAAAGGCTTAGTTAGAGCTCGCTCATTGGCGACAAGATAACTTTAGAAAAAGTGCTCTGCCTA
Source organism: Metopia argyrocephala (assembly GCA_963576795.1). Classification (NCBI taxonomy): domain Eukaryota; kingdom Metazoa; phylum Arthropoda; class Insecta; order Diptera; family Sarcophagidae; genus Metopia; species Metopia argyrocephala. The sequence continues at coordinate 183,538,402 of OY756208.1, read as the reverse complement.
TACAAAGATATAATGCACTGCAATACCTTGGTAAAGTAAAGCTGAAGAAGCTAGCATATTAGAAAATTTGTCAAAATACAGTCATTAATCTGCCATAGTATAATTAGGGTAATAAGAACATATGGAAGCCTTGAGTGGTTCACCAACAACCCACTTTTATATTATGCTCTAATGCTCAGTGATAAGGTTTTTCAGCAAATGTCGCGGAGTATGTTGGCTATTTCGTATATTAATATATCTTCGGTCCTGGATTTTATGTTTTTGAAACTGTGCTTTGGCAGGAGGATTGTTGGTTTATTGAGGGTTTAGTTCATGGTTATTTTGATTATAACTGATACACCGAAGCCTTCAAAATGGACAGTTGTGTTTATGAATCCAACCGTGGCTTCTCGATCCTAATAAAAACATTGAGTGTTTTCCAGGCTGAGATAATGGGCATAGATATCGTACAATCCATGAACTTATCAAATATTTCAATCAGGTTAAACTTCAAAATACTTTACATTGGTTCGGAGCCCTACTGTGCAATATAAGTAGTTTACAAATCCATTTCAATCTAATTAAGAATTAGGGAATTGATAGTTGGTTTAAACGCGCTGAAACTGTGATTAATCCAAAGTTTGTGCACAGCTCTGATGTTCTCAAACCAGCAGGCCACTGCGTAGATTTAGAGCGCATAAACAGAGAATGTTGACTACAGACGTGATATTACAGACATAAGAAACAAAGTTTGAGCATATAGGGCAAGACACATATCAGGAGAATAAAAAGCATCAATTAGGTAATAACTAAAGTTATTCAAAGAAGTATTAGCAATTTAAATATTTTTTTTTCTTTTTTTTAAAACACAGAACATACGCCAATATGTTAGTTAGTCTTTTGTAGTAAACTTTATTTTTGTTATTTATGCAGTTTATTATTTTTTCTAAATAACAATTTTTATTAAGTACTAGCCAAATTCTTGCGTGCTTGGCTACATACATACATACCTGGCCTTTACAACCCTGTGTCAGGATTACGACCTAGCTTCTTGCAGCACTCATGTTGTGTGTGTAAATTTTTATCCATGAGTACCGGAACCTACAGTTTAAAGTCGACTGCGAACGACAGATTTGAGAATATTTTTCATGGCAATGAATTACTCTCAGAGCTTTTGCCAGAAGACTGCTGAGAAGTAGTCGCCGAAAGAAATAATTTTTTCATATTTCTATTACTCAAGATGTCAGAGCTGAGATTTGAATCCGGATCTCTTGTGTAGTAAGCCATGCGTGCTTGGCTACTCCTATTTAAATTGAGTAAAATGTTTAATATAGTTTTTGTTTTTTTGTTTTATTAGTTCATGACAATAGATCTATTAGAAACGAAGTTATTTAAATTATATTTAAAAAAATCTGTAAAAATCCATATCTACGAATTAGGAGAGAGCCACTTACAAAAATCCAACATCGACCATTTTTTTATTAATGATGTACTATATTGGCAACAAAGTTGTTTGTAACAAATTTAGACATTTTGTCTTTAAACGTTCTAAAGATATATTGTATATAAAAATTAATATTTACTTTATATGCTCACTTCAGCTCATTTTTTAACATTCGGTTTGTAATGTAATCCAAATCTTCATTTTCTGTACACAATCGTGCTACAAAACAAAAAAAATTGAGAGTATTGGCTAACTATGGTTTAAATTTGGAAACTTCTACCATTGCAGCTCTCAAGGTACATACATACACAAATCAATTTATATGGCAATTTCCAAGGCCAGGAGGTATTCTCTAATTCGCCCTACTTTGTTCTTGATGATTTGTATTGACTATGAAATCATTTAGATTAAAATTAGAAACTTTAGTTTGAACCGCTCTCAAGATATATAAAATCAGTATTTAGTTTATATGAAAGGTTCCATGCTCACTTTTTGACTACTGATTTGGATTGACTATGAAACTATTTGAATCAAATTCAGAAACTTTAACTACTATATTTAGAATTACCTATAGAGGGAAGCTGTAAATGTTTTAAGAAATTCGGTTGAGTCGTTTAGCTATCTATAGTCTTTAAGCAAATCCACAAATGAACGCACATTAATGTTTTCCTTTTTTTGACAAGTACTCAATTTTACACGTTGCTGTTAGTTTCTTTATTATGACAAAGTTTTTTAAATAATTTTTTGAACGTCTTAACAAATGTATTCAATTTGTTTAATTGGATTATAATATCCTCCAGCTGCAATTTAAATTGACAAACTTCAATTAATTTTTAATTCTTCAGCTACATAAAAGCTATTCAAAACGAATGTGTTCAAACAAACTTAAAACATATATGTATTAAAGGCGTATTTGTGAAGTATTGCATAGAAAATTTTTCAAATAAGCCTTTAATAAACATAAGGCGCTTAACACCTATCTATCTATATCTATACATTCAACATTCCAATGCAATGCACTGCATTTAGTGGGGGTTTACGCCTGAGGATTAGTCTTAAATAAAAAAAAAATATATAATAATTTTTATGAATACGGCAGCTAATTTGTGCATACTTCAAGGGTTTAGCGAATATCAGCTATAATACATATGCACTAGCTGACCTGCAAATATTTTACTAAAAATCGTTAAACTCTAGGAAGTTTTTTTTACATAAATTTTGATTACAAAAATTTTTCTTAATGAATTTCAGCAATAGTTCGCACACAATTTAAAACTCCTTTTGTCACTCAATTATCTCTATGATTTTTCTTTTAATTTTTTTGTTCACTACCCATACATACATATGTATGTTAACATACTTATGTACTTATGTTAACAAAAATAATAAGTTACAGCTTAAGAAATAAATTTTCTATTATAATTATTTGTGTTTGTCATTAAACGCTTTAATTAGATCAGAACAGAATGCCTTTCTATTTTAATATAATACGCGTATAATATGTATGTATGAGCACAGATATGTTTAGATTTTATTTTATTTTTTTGTTTCTCTTTTAATAAAAACCAATAAATTATAGTTTTAGCATTATTTTTTATATACATTTTTTATATATGTACATATACATATATTTTGTATTTTGCAATCATTTACTTATATTACATTATAACAGTAACAATATTTTCTAATTCTGGTCTATAATAACATATTAAAAACATGTTTTAAGCTATGTATCCAATATTATTATCCAATATTTGATGCACGTATGTCACACATTTTCATTACTGCATTTTAAATTTTCACTAATTATGTATGTATATACATACTATATATTTTGATTTTTCTTTATATCTTTACTTATTTTAATAGTTTTATTCATGTTTTATGTTTTATGTTTTAAATTAAATTATCTTTAATTCGCAAATATTATGAATTTTGTTTAAAAATTGGCTATTCCACACAGACTTGTAATTTTTTTTGTTTTTTGTAAGTCCCGATATCAATCAATTTTGCGCCGTAGACAATGTATAACTAACTATTCAGTTTAAAATTCCATTCAGAACAAACAGGGACACTCAGGGTTGGCATTTTAATAACAGAAAACATTTTTTTTTTAAACAAAAGAGCAAATACATGCGCAGATGCAATAAAAGAGAAGTTAATGGATACAGTTTTTTATGTCATGCGATATATTTATATAACTTATAACATGTAAAGAGCATAGACTTATGATTTATTTTCGAAATTTCCTCTCAATACACTAAACTGGAAGGCTTCTACAGTATGTACATACATATGTATTAAAGAACGCAAATTGAGAAAAAAGTGTGTGTATATATCAATTGCAAATTAAACAAATTATGCACTTTACATAAAAATTATCTTTAATTAACATAAAGTAACTATACTGCTGCATACACAATATACAAATGTATAGGTAGTATTTATATGTGTATGTAAATTAATAAATTCCTTATTGATTTATTTTAAAAATTAATATTTTTTTTGCTTCACTTTATTGTGTGACAAAATTAACATTAAAACTTAAAGGTAAACTTACCTAGATACGTATTTATATTTATGTTCACATAATTATGAAAGTGGTGTGTGTTTTAAGACATTTAATGAACTGAATTTGCATCATTTTATTTTCTAGTTTTATTAATAACAATTAATATTTTTTTAAAGTTTGAATTGACTTCGACCACTTTGAAAATAGACTGAATGTCCTATAAATGACATAAAGCAATAAAGAAAGATAAAATATATTTGAAACAATAACTTGAATGAAATAATTCGTGAACGTTTATTATTATTATTTTTTTTTAAGTAATTCATTTTTTCATTATTTCGAGTAATTAAAATTCTTAAAATGTGCCTGAAACACTGGAGAGATGTATGTTAGAAAATATACATTTAATATCTTTATGTTTTTCTTCTGTTACCGGTCTAGTGGTGGTGTATAATGAAAATAATTTAATATATATTTACGTATATTACTGTTGTTTTAAGTGAAAAATTCAAAACGTTAAATTTAGAATCATTTAAAAAAATTTTACAGAAAATTGTTATTTTATTATATAATTACACCTAATTTTTTTATGCGATTTTAAAAAAACACTTTTTTCTCTTTTTACACGATTTGATTTGGTATAAAAAACTTATATATTATTAATAGAAATACGTATTTTATATGTATTTATAAAGTTTAGCTACACTTGGGAGACCTTCTTTAACACGTTCGCGGACGTGAATGTTATAGCATTCATTTTCATACTGATGCAAAATGACGTGAATGCTATAGCATTCAAATTTTAAAGCCAATTTTTATTCATTTAATTTTATACAATCTTAAGTTTTTGTAATTAATACACATTCAAAATAATAACCAATTGGTTCATTAGATACTTTCGTATATATATATATATGTATATAACGGTTAAAATACGATGTTCTGACTACTCTTATAATATATGTCTAATTAGATTTCGGATATTACAACTAGTTTCAAAAATAATTGCCTGTATATTTTTGCAGCTCCCTAAAATTTTTTGCGTCCGCGAACGTGTTAACTTCTTTATTTTATAGTTTCGGGTGACATAAGATCAAAATCATATGGTGTGATGCCCCTTAATGTGATATTGGAATGTTGATGTTGTGTGCGATAATTTTTTATGCATGAATACCGGGACCTACAGTTTAAAGTCGACTCCGAACGACAGACTTAAGAAGCTTTTTCATGACAATCAATTACTCCCAGAGCTTTTGCTAAAAGACTGCTGGGCAGTAGTCGCTGAAAGAAATATTTCTTTCATATTTTTTTTTCAAGAGGTTAGAGCTGAGATTTAAACCCGGCGCTATCGTCATAGTAAGCCAACACACTAACAACTAGACAACGGCGACTACAAACTATTAATCTGCAAAAGAAAAAAAAATATTAAAGAACCATTCAACTGTATCTAAAACAGAGTGGGCAAACAAACAAAACATTTCGCAAACGTTGCTACAAAGTCATACACTTCTCAAAATTTTTTTAATGGTATTGTACATGAGCAAAATCAAAACAAATACTTTCTAAATGAGAAAGAGCGCAAATGAAACAATTAGCTTTTCGCTTTGTTATTCCGTCACATTCGTATAATTTGCTCTTTTTTCTCTTCTTCTTTTCTTTTTCTTCTCATTCATTTTTTGTTGTACCTACACACATTTGAGTTAGTGTATTTGTAGTACTCAAAACAAAAACAATATACAAAGTTAAATGGGACAATCGTTCTCACTGTTTCTGTTTTATTTTTGTTTTACTCATTGTAAAGAACACAACAAAATGAGATCATACGTTTAGTTTTGTTTATTTTCCTACTCTGATCTAAAATAATTTCTCAATCACATCAGTGTTTTTACAAACACTTTCGTCGTTGTAAAATAAATCGAAAATAGTATCCATTTCTTTCTTTGTACATAAACGATTTTAAAAACAATGCTAAAAGTAGGCTCTAGTTTTTATATTTTTCTTTTTTTGTGTTTATTTAAATAAATTTTTTCTTTTATATACACTCTAGTTTTTACATTTTCTTTAACTAAAGTATGTTTTAAGTGGAACTAATTTTAAGTGAATGCAACTTAAAATGGAGAAATGTTTTCATACAATTTGCAATAAATTACTAGCAAGTGCTATCTTTAACAACCGTAGCCTAGTATGTAGTGTGTTGGCTTACTAATTGAGAGATCCCGGTTCAAACCTCAGTTTTAACATCTTTCAAGAATGAAATATTAAATAATATTTCTTCCGGCGATGGCCTCTTGGCAGTCTTCTGGCAAAAGCTCTGAGAGTAGCTGATTGCCATGAATAAGCTTTTCAAGTCTGTTTTTCGGAGTCGACTTTAAACTGTAGGTCCCAGTACTCATTAAAAAATTGACGTAGGCAACATGGGTGCTGTGAAAGCTAGGTCGCAACTCTGAAAAAGATTATGTACTTGTATGTATGTATCTGTAACACCTAATAGTAAAAATAACAATATGACAAAAATGTAAAATAAATATTTTATGGAAAAACCATAAAAATTAGGAAAATAAATTTATGAAGAAAATAAAAGAACACGAAAACATAAATTAATGATTTATATTTATGATTAAAATTACATCATTAGTCCTTAACAAGAACAAAAGCAGTAGTAGGAGACAACCTGTAACACGGATGAAAAATATATTTGCGGGAGTGCATAAATAGGTACGTTAAAACCCTGAAACTCAACTCATTTACGTCTGTAAATTTTAATACGAAGAACTCCCTCTACGTGGGATAATCACCTTGTCGTGGTGTAGAGACTTATACTGCAAGGACTCAACTGGCTAAGCTGGCAGACAACAATAGCTCTGGTAGGGTCTCGCATGGCAAAAAAGCAGTTGGGGGGCAGTAACTAAGAATTTTCCTAAGGGCTGGATCAAGGAGAATAACAATACCACTATCTTCAATATCATTATCATCTTTTATTCCTCTGGTAATTTAAACTTTTCTGTGCGGACTTCTTGTGGTTGATTGTTGTTGGATTATTTAATGAAAGTATAACACTGGTCATTGAATAATCAATCAACAGCAACCAATTTCCTTGCGGTTCGCATTTTTAAAGTAAAAACTTTTTTGACTGATATCAGATACGATATTACTAAGTTCAAATTAAAAGTTTACTCACTCTTTCCCCCTTCCCCTCATATTTACCTAGAACAGCACACTGTACTGCATGAGTGCTGACCTCAATCAAAAAAAAAAAAAAAACTAATGTACTACAATGTGGGTTTAATAATTTAATTAAATTTTTTTCATTATGATAGTTGATAGTTTTTTTTTATATAATTAATGTTGGTGTTAAATAAGTTGAAAACAAATTTTACATACGTTAAAGAAGGGTTTTATTTGTCTATTTTTCACTAAATTGCTACTTTTAACACTAGTAAGCTTTTAAATGCATATTTGTATACTATTGGCAACATTAAAACAATTTCAACGAAAAGTAGTTATAATTTATTACCATTTCAATATGACTTCGTTGAATTGTAAGCCATAATAACCGTTTACTTAGGTTAGTTTTTTGCTTTACCTACAAGTATATAACACTTAAAAAAAAACTTTTTATTTTACACAATGACTTTTTTATAGCTTTGACTAAATAAAAGCAATATTTTCTTTTAACATCTTAACATTTCACATTGATTACAAGCAGATTGTTTATTATGTCTCGGCTAAGTTAGTGGTGGTTTGTATTAAACAGTGGTGCCATGTCGTGTACGACTATTGTGCCAACTGATTTAATTCAAAACGCATACATATGTAAGTTTTGTATAACACAATACAACTCACGTAAAGTTAAATTGTACTTTAGTGGTGTTTTTTTCGAAACCTATAGCCGCTTAGATAAACTGCTTCGAAAAAAACGACATAAGTGCTTAAGAAATTAAATTGGGCATTACTCACAATTTTTATTAAAAAATATAAAATTATTATTTTAAAAACAATTCAAACAATGTAAAAATAATTACATTCCTTCGCCTCAGCCATGTCTCTACAACGTTTATTCTTTTATTAATTTATAAAATGTTATAGAATTTTAAAAAGATAACGTCAAGATAAAAAAAAAATCCAACTTGGCAGCATTTTTAAGCAGTTTTAAAATTAACCGCTTATATAAGCGGATATAAATAAAAATTTGTATGGAATATTTATATTCGGTTCGAAAAAAACACCACTTTTGCTGTTTATATAATTTAAACAATATTTGTCAAAAAAAAGAGCAATTTCTTTTGTGGTTACTCCATACCATATGCTATAATCCGAAACTGTGATACATTTCTACGATATCAAGTGCTATATTCCAAAATGAATAAAATCCCATACATTTTGTGGATAATGAATGCTGTAATTAGTTTGTTCGGCAATATTTTTCGTTAAAACGTTTGGCAGAAAATTTATTTCACAATAATATTTTTAATTTCGAAATCAGGATTTTTTTCATATAAAGTAGAACGCCAACAATAAAAAGGATATTAAGTTATAAAAGGGAAAATAATAAAATATTATGGGTCTCTTTTCATTTCGGTTTAGGGACTTACTTTATATCGCCATAAAATTCTAATGAATGTAAAAAAATCGTAGACAATTCAAGGGCTAATTTCGAAGCGTTTTAATCAAATAATTTTTTTAACTAAAATTTGAAATGATAAAAAAATTTGAAAAAAAATTATATGATTTTATTAATAGAAATTTTAAAGCAAAGCAAACAATATTGTATACAGTGTCATCAAATAAGTTTAGTTTATGTTTGAAATTTTGAAAGAATGCATTTTATATCAAAATAACCAAAGCATAAACCTGTTATCTTACCGAAAGGAAATTTTATAGATAATCCAAGCAAATCGATTCGTAAAGCAAAATCATTTGTATGTATCTTTTATATCGACAGTTAATTGGTACTCTGTAATTTGTTCGGATTGAAGACATTTTTGTATACATATGTATGTATAAGTACGTATATACTAGTTGCTAGTGTGAAATAATGTTAATAACTTGACAACACATCATTAAAATGCCATAATTTAAAAAAACCATAATAACAGGCAAAGACGCATATATAATTATGGTTATATTATAATTACGGTTATAAAAATTCTAAAAATGTATGTTTCTTATATACTCTGTAAATAAATTCGTAAACATGTCATATTTTGATTTGTGGTATAAATCGAATTTTATTGTAAGGATCTACAGAACAAGGACACTAACCAGTATACTATCAAGTAAACCTCAGAGGTCGTTTTCTATTTTCTCTTAGAATTTCGAAGTCATCTGCTACTCTTATTTTCACATTAGGCAATGCTTTTATGACGGTAAAGAATACGAATTGGTTGTTAAAATTTATGAAATATTTTCCATATGACATAAGCGTTCAGACTTGTAACATTTCGCGGCAATAAGAGTTTCGATTGAGCTCTGAAAATTAAAAAAAAAAAGAATAAAAATTACCAAAATCATTATTTTTTACTTTTATTTTTTAGTATTTTTCATTTACAAAATACAATATTTTATATGAAAACGATTAGAAAAATATTTTTTTATTTTATATACTCGTTATCTACTGTTAATCATAAAATTTTTCATTTTGTATTTTTGATTTTTGCCTTAATTTATATTACAAAGCAGTAAATTTCATTTGAAAATTACCATTCCATTTCTTTCCATTTCTGTTTTTTGTTATGTTTTATTTTATATAGTCAATAATAGTTCAAGCTTATTTGGCCTATATTTCTTTATAAAAACAACTTTAATTGATTTTTTTCCCAACGTTTCGTCGATTTTTTTTGTCGACTTTATTAGGGGACGTAATTAAATTTAAAATAGAATTAAATTACAGTTATAAATCATAATAATATTTTTAGAATAACATTTTATGACAATAAGACGTTCAACCACACAAATGTATTGTTACACAGCGACCATTCTGTTTTTATTTTTCTCTTATTTCTTCTCTTATTATCAAAACCACAATCCAAAATTATAGTTTTTAAAATTAGCAAGACTGAGTCACGGGCAGTTGACAAAGTGTAAGTGGATTAATTTCTTTTTCATTTAATTTTATATACATATCATTCATACGCAGTGTAGTACATTAATTGGTTTTTTAGACACGTTATATGTAGAGTTAATATGTGATCGAATCAAATATTACTCATAAGCCAGTTCTAAATTTTCATTGTATCATAAAAACAAAAAATTATGGCATACTTTACCTACATGTATGTAATAAAGTCCGTGGGTATAAGTGATATTTAATATTTTCGAAATTGTATATAATATGTATGTATATCTATATAGGCATTCTATTTTTTATTATTAAATTTCAGAAGGTCTACCAAATAATTCGAATCGAAAAAGATACTCGAATTCGTAAGATTTCCTACGAATGCTAGCACATAATACGATTTCCGTAAGTGCGGATATACATTTTTTACTTTACGAAAACAACATATCTTTAAAAATTTACCTCTGGAATACAAATTCGGACACTTGTTATGCAAAAATCGTAGGGAAATTATTGAAGTCTTTCACACCAAAGTCCACTTGTCCAATTCCGCCTTATCTTTGACTGATGTTTTTAATGGACTATAAAACTATTTGGCGTAGCACCACACTTTTTACTTAAGAGTATGAAAATAGTTAACGTCCTACTCCCAGACCTTATGAATATACACACAAAATTTCATAAGAATCTGTCAAACCGTTTCAGAGTAGTTTTGCAACAACCACTATTGTACGAGAATGTAATACATATCGTCGCAAGAATTAAAGAACGCTTTAAATGACAAAACATTTAATGTTCACCAGAGCCATAAAATCTGTATGAAAGTAGAACAAAGACACTGGTATTTTTTTAAACACAGACGGCGTTAGTGAATATCTTTTCATCATAGAAATCTGGGACCGGGACCAATTGACGCGTATTTTTTCTGATAAAAAGTATGCAAAAAACGTATTTTCGATTTTTTGTCAATTACAGCGTTCTTTAATTTTTGCGACGATATATTAGATATGTAGGTTTTAATGGTTTCTTATCTGCATATATGTACGTATGTATGTTGCCATTTATTCCCACTATGCGTTGTGTCAAAACTTAGAAAATGCTTAAGCTACAACTTACCATATTCAGCTTATTCAGAAATAATAGTTATGCTCCATATAATTCATTCAAAATAAGAATTCTTGGGCATCGCACTTATTTCATATTTTAGCTCACTGTGTGGATTCTGCCAAAAATAGAAAAGAGGTGGGTGATACTGAACGTAATGATCTAGAGGAAAAGTAGACCTTTCAAACCTACTCGTAGGTATTTGTTTGTAAGTCGGTTGAATGGTTCTAAATTAATACATAGACTAAGAAAATAAATTTTTGCAAATTTTATATATTATTTTTTTTTTACAAAATATAACATATTTTTCTACTTGTTAAGGACGTACTTTTCTAAATATCAATAAATATACAAATATATATGTATGTATGTAAGTATATCAAAACATTACACTTTTTGTAAATTTTTACATATTTAATTTTTAAGTAGCATGCAGTTATTATTTCAATGTAAGAATATAGCTAAAAACATAATTTTTTTCGCCTTAATATGATTCTATTAAATTAGTACGTTTCAGTTCATAACTTCATGCTTTATCTTTCTTGCAAAATGACCGTTTGCACAAATTAATTTACTATTCGTGACAACCTTTTCTACGAAATATAGTATTTTTTATGTAAAGCTAACCAAATATTTACGACTGTAGTTAAAATGTATACTGAATTAAAAATACAAAATTGGTTAATAGATAGAGAAATATATTTTACAGAAACTGAAAACACTTGTCAATAATTCAAAAGGCAATAGTAAAAAAAAAAAAAAAAAAATTCGCATATTTCTAAAACCACTTTCACTCTATAATACTGAGAACAGTGTACACAGTGAGAAAACGTTTGTCAGCTTCAAAAGCAAAAATAAGCTGTTATTAATTTTACTACTAATTAAAAATACCAAATATACATATGTATATATTTTTGGCAATATCTTCTACCTCTTTCATTGTAAGTGGTAGTAAACTTGTTGTGTTCTTGTTATTTATGTTTGTGTTTCATCACTGTATACGCTGTAATACTGTAAAGTTAAAACAATATTTTATGAAAAATCAATAAATACATATAGAATTTTGGCAGTTATCTCTCATTATTTTTCAAAACTTTACGAAAAAATATATTTTTTATTTTAGCAAAGTTGTGTTTTACAGAAGCACAAGAAAAAACACAGAGATGGCAAACTGAAGTTTTGTTCGCATTAATAAACCACATAATTTTTCTTATATGCAATTCATTGCTAAATAATAAAAATAAACTTAAAATTTAATGTGTTTTCTTTTAATATTATTATAGATTAAAAAAATAAAATATATAACTACGGTCCGCACTTTGTTTTATGTTAAATAACTGTTTATGTACTTCAAACATTTTACATTTTATTTGGAGTGTGATAGTGCAGAAGCAAAATGTTATGATAAAATTCTCTATGTGATATTTTGAAAAATTAAGCCAAAGTTCTTTTGATTTTTACAAAATCCAATGACAATCTTATTATTTGTAAAACAGTGTGATATAGCCTTAATAAAGTATAAACATATTTTTAATTTACGATTAACATTTTAAATTAATACATATACATATATACTATATTTTACACTTAAGTGAAAAACATATGTTCTTAATGAAAAATAAAAGGTTCACAGTTTAATATAAAAAAAAAAAAAATAAATTTATATCCTTCTACTCATTAGCTTTAATGATATGTCAATTGTTAAGTTTTATAATATGTTATTTAATCTTATATAAATAATTCCTTATTTGTAATAATTGTACTATTCAAATATCCCCTGTGTCCATGGCAGTATTAATATCAGCAACAATTTTGCTCATTATTTCTCGATATGGAGAATTTGGCTTAAATGCTGTCTCTAAAAGCGTTTCATCGCCAAAAAATTCAAACACTTCATCTATTCGACTTAAAGATTTTTCTGTCAAGTGATTTTGTACAACAGCTTTCAATGCGGTGTGTGATTCAGCAATAGATTTTTTTAAGTATTGCAAATCAAAACTATAATCAACTTCATAAAATGATATAACAGCCAATTGTGTATTCTAAAAAAAGAAAATTGTTAAAACTGGACATCAGTATTTATTCTCTATTTCAATTTACTTGAAATTTTCGTTTAAATATTTCTGTATGTGTGTGTTCCTCTTCACTAAATTGATTATTCCGATGTAAAACTCCAATCTTAATAACAATTTTAATTATATTTTTTATAATTTTTTCAGCTTTTGCTTTGTTTCCACTCTGCAATAATAAAAAAAAATAAAAACTTTATTATTCAAAGTACTTTAGAAATTAATAAAAATATGTTGGTTTGAGAGTTAGGAAAATTAATTGTTATCCTAATAAACCCATTTAAAAGAAAACACAATAACAAAAAAAAATAAATAAATGCTCCACGAACAAGATCGGATAAGTAGTTTTGGCGTTGTAAGTATTAGGACATAGGACATTCAAACACGTGGTCAATGGTCAGTCAGTCACTGTATATGCCTGGTGCTACCAATCTGAAGATGAGGGAATCGGGTTGTAGGATCTATCTCTCATTATACCACATTTGTCGGTATATTAAGTATACTTTGATGCAATTCATGACAGAACGGATTATTGAGCATGGCCTCTACTGCCAGCAGCTAGATATGCGAATTGTGGCTGAATTCGATGGAAGGACACACGACGAGTTTAGATTTCTTCACTGATGATACGAAAATGTACGACAAGTTGAGTTAAGGTGTCTTCTCTCCGAATGTTGAAAAGTAATGGATTCAGTTAAGCCTCGGCAATCTGTGTTCGCTACTGGGCAAGCGATATATTCTTCAAAAAAAAAAAGACAATATTCTTCTTGCAGGTAGGAAAAGAATCTCTGGACAACTATTCATAGAAGAAGGACTGTTCAACTATTCAACCTGATAAGACAGAGTGTTGGGGATATGAATATTGTTGCTTAATTTTATATAGTCATTGCTTGAAAAAGAAAGTGGTGACGACAAGTGTCTAATGTTATTGTGGTTATATTGCATGTGAACCACACCTTACTAAATGTAGTCTTATTTGTTGTAAACACAACAAAAATATTACTTAAATCTTCAAATTTTACAGGAAATGACGCCAAATATACCACTTTCTCCATAATCAGCTACAACTGAATGGAGCCGTACATGAATAATGGCTGTGAATTATTATGCAAAATATTTAAATGAATTCATTTACATAGTTTCTCAACTAAAATAGCGTATTTATCTGCAATATTGTTTCACGAATTTGTCACAACATTGAAAACAAAAAATTTTTAGTGCTTTTCCAAATAAAAATAGTTTTTGTATGTAAATAAATGTCGATTTTCCAGAGGATACAGAATGAAAATCCGTTTCATTAAAACTATGGAATTTCCGTAATTAAAGGTATTCCTGATATTTTAAATGGAAAATCGAATTGTGAGTCCGCCGACCGTAAAAAGAAAATTTCGAAGCAACTACTCAACTTTAAAAATGCTGCTTTTTTATGTGCTGGAGGCCCGAAGTTCGAGCCCCAGGAAAATCTGTAGACGTAGAATGAACTTTTTCTATTTACAAAATGGTCAACACCAAATAGACAGTGTTTTCTGTTCCGAAATCTATTGCAGCAATTTTTCGATTTACTCTAACAACGCTTTCAAAGAATAAAATAAACAATACACTATAAATCTCTAAGTTTTTAATATCTTATGACTACATATGTACATACATATATATATAATACGATTTACTTACATGAATTTTACATAGACGATACAAGTTATCCAAAAGCGATGCTGTGGTGCCATCAATAAAGGTTTTTGCAATATTTTTTGTAGCCATACGAGAAAGAATTTTCTTTTGGGCACGTAAACCAATATCCCGTGATTTAAAAACACCATCTGCCATGACTAAACAGTAAAAAACATTTTAATTTTTCAAATATTAAATAGTTTAACATTTTTTTTTTCAAAAATTTTTTCTTTTTTTAACGGCAACATATTTCAGAAATACAGTTTAGTAAAATTTTTAACTTTTACTAAATTTACCGTTTACCTTCCAAATTCCAATAGTCAACGCTCCATAGTAATAAATATTGTCTTATCCCTTCTGCGGCCATAATTACTTTTTAATGTTTGCATTTAAATTTAAATAAAATAAGCATAACAATAAAAGTATTTATCATTTATTTTTTGTTTTATTTAATAATCCTTAGTGATCAATAAAAAAAATCAAAGTTCCTTTTATTTATAATGAACGATTAAAACAAAGTCCTACTACCAATTTTTTGTCTTTACATTTTTGGTGTAGTAAAACAAAACCAAATAAAAAACTGTATTTCAATATTTCAAATATTTTGCTCGTAATCATAAAAAATAAAATTGGTTTATAAAGTGCTTATTTGACATATTTCTATGGAGTAATTGTCAAATAAGTTATTAATAAAACTGTTTTATTTTTTATGAATACGGGCATTTAAAAACAAATTAGACTCTAGTCTAATGAAAAGTCTGTTTTATATTTTTGAAATTATAATTATATTATTTTACGATGGCCATACGATTGTTAAGTCTTGATATGTATTTTCTCTCAATGTCGAATATTTATTTATTTATCCAACATAAAGTAATACAAAAAGCCAAAAAGGGCTAATTAAAACTATATTACAAAAAGCAAAAATTAAGAAAACCATTGAAGTTACTTTTAAAAAGATATGTACAACTAAATTATACCTAAAATATTAAATATTTGGAATTAACAGTTGGCTCCCCAGCCTAAAAAATGCTCAAAAGAAATAATAAAGAGGGACCAAAATCTGTAAACAATTTCCAAAAAAAAATAATATTATTATTGGTAGGTAATCATCAGAGAAAAAGAATTATACTCATCAATGTGGATAAAAAAGTCTAATTAGCAAGAAAATGCGTAGAGTTTAAGGCGAAAAGAATTTTTGGGAATGACAAAAGATACGAAGAATCCAAAGGCAAAAAGTTCCAGGTTCTACCTACCCTCACAATATAAGATTTCTTAAATAGACTACATCTTATCATAGGTATAAATATCTTATATGATATTTCGAATACATATCGTCGTGCGGAAGTTTAAGTGCTCTATACGCCATTTTTTAAATCTCGAGTTAATGATGCTAATTTAGGTTTTTGACACCAAAATTTTTAAAATCTGCAATCCGTTTTCGGCTATTTAACTCAGAAACTTAACGAGATATCCTAAAACGGATTACAGATGTGAAAAATTTGGGGTCGAAAACCTAAAGTGGCATCATTAACACGAGATATATAAAATATATGAAATGGCGGATAGAGCACTTAAACTCCCGCAGGACGATATTATATTTAGATTATCATACTACCAGTATTTTTTAACAGAAAATGTTCACAAATAAACCGACTTGTTGGGTAGTGATATATGTATATACATATATACTAGCCTAAACCAGGCGAGCTTCGCTACACCACTACCATTGGTACAAAGTTTTCGACTGATGATTTTTAATGAGTGCGAAACTAATTACACCGAACTCAGAAATTTCATCTTTAGCACTTCTCAAGATATACAGAAATTAATAACACTTGTTTACAGCCAAAAAATACCAAGAACGCCACATGCCTAGATAAGTTAATTGGGACCTCCTGAGCACGAAAAACGCAATTATTATTTTTTCCTAAGTACCGTTTTTTAGATAACGGTACTTTTGTGATTTTCGGTGTATGGCCCCACTCAAATCCTTGTGGTGTCCAACGGAAAAGTTCAATCGAGATAAGTGGCATATCGATGAAAAGGTAATTGATATGCTGGAAAATTCTATCTGATAAGAAATCGTTGAGATATGACACCTCAAAGTTCAAAATTTGCCTATTTTTACGTTTTTTTCTAAATTTTTCATTTTCATTTAAATTTTTTCCTACGTTATATTGAAGATCTGGAATGTTTTATTTTTTTACCAAATAGTTTATTTAATTACCAATATTGTAAGCGTATTTTGAAAAAAATCTGATGAAAAATAAAGTTTTTATTAAGGATTTTGTGGAACGACAATATTTTCATTTTCATTGCTCACACAGTATATTCGGCGTAAATTCAAAAAATTTAAATTAAAACGATGAGCGACTTGAACTTTTTCGTTATTTTTCGGATGGATCTTCACGAACGAGGAACCAACAATAGTCCGCCATCATTTGTTTATTCCACCAACCTTTTAAACGTCTCTCGATTTCTTCCATTTACTGGTGAAATCTTTCACCTTGTTTATCACTTTCGGAGCCCAATTTCGTGGGGAAAATATTCAAATGACTAAAAGTTATTAATCTTGTATCAAATATTGACGTTGTTGTTTACTCCAATTAGATCATATTGTAATTTTAAAGTGCACAAGTCTACGATATAAAGGTTTCTACCTAAATATCTATAACACAAGAATACAACATGATGGAAAAAATTATACAAATGTTTTTATAAGAACTATCTATTCTATATTATTATATTATACATAAATCGGGAAAATTATATTTTATGACATCTACTAAAAAATAGATAGATGATAGTGAGAAAATTTTTTTAACAAATTTTACATAATGGGAAATACCTATTTATAAAATAAAAATTTAAGATATTAATTTAATTTAAAAGCGTGTATGTTCTTCTCAATTAGCATTACTTGTAACATCATTTCGTTCGTCAATTTTCATACATGAGTACCAGAACCTACAATTTAACGTCGAATCCGAACGACAGACTTGATAAGCTTGTTCATGGCAATCAGTTACTTCCAGAGCTTTTGTCATTTTTTTTTTTTTTTTTTGACAATAAACGAATTAATGTGGTTAATAATACTAATAATAACAGGTTTTGCTCAAAAGCATAGTTCTTGAAAATATCTAATCTCGACCCCGACAGATACAAAAGCTATTGCGTGATGTTAGAAAAGAGCTGCTTTATAGTTGTTAAATTATAATATATTAATGGATTATAAGGAAAATAATAAAAATATACATTAACTGTTTTGTTAATATTAAATGCCGCAGTAGATTGGATGATAGCGTGCCAGTCTACTGAGGCAAAATGTCAGGGGTTTGAATCCCCCTAGATGGTTGGAATTGTAACCGAACTCCGAAAAATACGTTTCGTTTTTAAACTTTAATACTTTCGAGTCAAAAGCAAAAAAATGGAAAATTTTGTTAATGTAATAAAAAAAGTGCTTGTTGAAGTGGGAGTGATAGTGGCTAACCCTCTAAAAGGGAAAACTATTATCATTTCGCATGACTAAGCCAACAATTTACATACCATTGTATGAATGTTTTATGTACGAACATACACACATTAAAGAACATTTTAATAACTATTTCTTTTTACAAACTGTTTATTCTGTATTGATTTTATATTTACATATATTACCTTTTGTTGTTTTTTTAAATGAAATATTTTGTTTTGTAATTATAAGTACATAGGTGTGATGTTTTAGTTTAACTATTAAATGCAGGCAGTAGTTTTCTTTTTAACAACTTTTTATATGTACGTATAAATACTTGAGAATTAAAACCACATTTAATATTAAGTAAAATTAGTAAACAATGAAATCGATATTTTTTTATACATATAAAAAATAAAAATTTGTTTTCCGTTCTTTTTAACAAAATTATTACTACACCGCACTATCAAGTATACAAGACGCGCTTTCGTTTAATTATTTATGTGCTTTGTTGTTTTATTGTATATTTTGTAAGGGTTGTCATTTTCAAAATGTTCCTACCACTTTAGTCGAAACCACCTAACCAAAATTCTTAAACCTACCAACATCGTTAATGCTCTGTGGGCACAAACTTTTATTTTTTTCTTTTTCTTCCCTTTGTATTTTAAGTTCTTTATTCACTGTTTTTTAAATCTTATAAGAAATTTCATTTTTTTAATAAATTTTTATTTATTTAATTTTGTTTTTCTTATACATAGTAGTATTCTCTGTTTCTAATAGAGTTGAAATACAAATTTTTGCTAGATTACGTCCAAATCTAGTCACGTAGTAAATTTTCTTTTGCATGAAAAGTCTGTTGCAAAGCCGCTAGATTTCCTTTGAAAACCTATACGTACTATATTGCAGTCTAATGTAACAGCCTGTTTCTAGAACACGAATGGTATTTGACATTCGACTTTTTATATGAGAAACACTAATAAATTTGAGTGTTTTTGTTGTTGTTTCACATATAAAGAGACGAATGTCAGAAGCCATTCGTGTTCTAGAAACAGGCTGTAAATGACCTATTAGAAATTTTGATTAAATGAAAAACTGTTTTCATTTGGTCAAGCCTACCACCATCCAAACAAAAATGGCTTTCTCAAGAGAATAAGTCAAGTATTGGCAACTCTGCTTACATACCAGCTGACAAATGTACGTATCAGTGCTGCTACATTAAAAAGAAAACACAACCTAAATCACCGCATACGTTTGGCACTTAGTTAAGCTTTTAAATGTAAATTGTAAACTATAGACGAATATTGAACAGTTAAAGCTATAACATAACTTAATAATGATATTTTGTCAAAGATAACATTTGCGCATTATTGCTTGCCTTAGCTTGAAAACTATTGTATTTTTGATTGTCACTATTGATTATGATTGACTTGAAGGATCCGACTTACAGAAAAATTTTTTTGGGTTCAATTCTCATCGTTTCTGTTTCATCCAGTAGGGCAATTGCAGTTGATCATTCAAAGGTGAAGATATAACACTGGCCTTTGAGTGATCAAATTGACAGCAATTTGTACCATTGACATAAGGCGCTTAACATATTAGCATCTATCTATCTACATCTATATATTCAACATTCCAATACAATGCACTGCATTTAGTAGGGGCTTACCCCTCAGTATTGGTCTTAAATAATAAAACAAATTTACTTGTTTCAAGCAGGTACTTTTTCAATAAGGGAAATACAGAATCGAGGTACTGAGAGTTATTGTTTGTGTAGAACACAACTTAATATAGTTTCATAAAAAATGAAATTTTCATAAAAGCAAAATATTGGCATGTCGACATTAATTAAATTTTAAAAATGAAAAAATTATTAATTTTCATATGAAAATTAAAAATCATGATTTCAAATTTTATTAAATTTACAAGGAAGAATTGACAACACTAACAATCATATTATTGTGAATGGACATTTGTCATTAGTATTTAGACCAGTGATGCATAATGAAATTTACTAATTGTAATAACTCGAAAAAATTGTCCCTTTTGAGTACGATTCTACATTTATTTGTCTCTTTTTTCTCAAGTTGACTAAAAACGTCCATACCATACTATGCTTCACCTATTTGCTAAAGGTTTTGTTTAACTGTTCTGTAAATTAATTATTTCTGTTGGAAATTACAAATACATTCTAAAATTAAATAAAATACATAAGACAAATACATTCTAAAATTAAATGAAATACATAAGACAAATTAAAATATAAATTAACCACTTTTCAGGTAAAAATAAGAACAACAGGTTACATTATTATTTCTTTCAGCGAATTTAACCGCGGTCTGGTGGTTAGTATGTTGGCACACAAAACATGGGTGCTGCGAAAAGCTAGACCGTTACCCTGACACATAGTTATAATGGCCAATTATGTATGTATGCATGAATCTAAAAAGATTTAAATCCAACCCAGAATGTCATCAATGTATGCTGAGGTAAACACAAATTTTGGGAGTTTACTTATTCATTATATCTACCTTTCTAACTTAGATCGTAGGTATGTATCTGTTTCTAAATCGGATAAGTATTTTATTTTTTTTTGTTGGTAATTTTCTAAAAAAAAAAATATATTGTTACAGGACAATATATTCTAGTAAATAAAATATCACTTCCCCGGTGTTTTTTATTACACCGTATATTTAGAGAAAAAATCGCGCATTATAATGAAGTAGGCACAATTTTTATTAGTACTATTTAAGATATCGGCTGGGCTTTTTTTACTCACAATTAGTACTAAACAATTTTCCTTGTATATGCCAAGTTTTGCATCTCTGAATTAGAATGAAATTATCAGTTTAGAAATAGAAAACCATATATTAAATATTAATTATATTAAATATTATTATAATTTTGCAGACAACGACAAAATGAGTGACGAGTTTGAACCAATGGAGCCCAGCTTGAAAAATGTTATTGATCAAACTTCCTTAAAATGGATTTTTGTTGGTGGTAAAGGTGGTGTCGGCAAAACGACATGCAGGTAATATAGACACTAATGTTTCTAGAAATGTAATACATTGCAATTGGATGCTAAAACCTAATTACAGTTGCAGTTTGGCAGTCCAAATGGCTAAAGCTAGAGAATCTGTTCTAATAATATCGACAGATCCGGCTCACAATATATCTGATGCATTTAATCAAAAGTTTACAAAAGTCCCAACTAAGGTATATAAAAAAAATATTTTCTGACACATTCAATATGCATACATGGAAATACAATTATTTTGTTCAATTGTTTGTAATCGTCGGTGTTTACATGATGAATGTGTCCACATTATGAATTCTGATGAGACCTCTGTAACTGGGTCAAACATTTAGAACAATTCCTCTGTAACACATGTATTTCTTCACCGACAAGATTTATTTTTTCTTTTTAAGACTAACAAAATCAAATATTTATTTAGGTAAATGGTTTTTCAAATTTATTTGCAATGGAAATAGATCCAAATGCTGGGCTTAACGAGCTGCCAGATGAATATTTCGAAGGTGATAATGAAGCATTAAGGCTAAGTAAAGGGGTTTTACACGAAGTTGTTGGTGCCTTGCCAGGCATAGATGAGGCAATGAGTTACGCCGAAGTGATGAAGTTAGTCTTTTATTATATACTTTTTTTCTATACCCTTTTTTATTATACCTTTTACATATGTAATACAATAATTAAAATTTATTTGGTTTTTATAGACTTGTAAAAGCAATGAACTTTTCCGTTGTAATATTTGATACAGCACCTACAGGGCATACCCTTAGGCTTTTATCATTTCCTCAAGTAGTAGAAAAGGGTTTGGGAAAGCTGTTACGTTTAAAAATGAAAATTACCCCATTTATTACACAGTTTGGTAGTCTTCTGGGTATGCCAGTGAATGCAGATTCCCTAACTCAGAAACTTGACGAAATGTTAAAAATAATTCGTCAAGTAAATGAACAATTTCGTGATCCCGTAAGTATTATTCAAATTTCAAAAGATTTACAACTAAATAAATACACTCTTTAATAGGACCAAACAACATTTGTTTGCGTATGTATAGCTGAGTTTTTATCTTTATATGAGACCGAACGCTTGGTACAAGAGTTGACAAAGTGTGGAATAGATACACATAATATTATAGTGAATCAATTGTTGTTTATGAAAAAGGATCAACAGCCTTGTGGCATGTGTGCTTCTCGGTACAAGGTAAGTACTTTATTTTCAACTGATAAAATATATATACATATACATAAGTCTTATCTTTTTAGATCCAAGAAAAATATTTAGATCAAATTGCAGATCTTTACGAAGATTTTCATGTAACAAAATTACCGCTGCTTGAAAAAGAAGTACGGGGAGCTGAAAATATTCAAAAATTTTCAGAAAATTTAATTACACCCTATAATTGCAATTAACAATAAATAAATCATGACTGGGATCTTCTCATCAAAACAATAATACATTTTCAAAACACAATATAAATGTTGTACAAATTTGAAAAAAAAAGTTTGTGTAAAATTATATCACGAAATATTCCTCTTATTGACTTCTGTGATTTATTTCGTTTAAAAAAGTAAATAACGGTGATCTGTCTTTGCGAAATAAAATACATTATATTTAAACAGCATTTAAAATGATAGTTATTGATTTTATTAATGAAAATATACCCCTAACTACAATTAATTCATATTTTTTTATTATTATTATATATTTCCATTAAAAAATATTTTAAGTTGTTGAGTGGGACAAAATTGATTATTATACATATGTACCTCACTACTCAGTGTGCAAATTGAAAACAATTTAATAAAACTTATCATATAAGTAATGCTATTATTTTCCTTTTGATTATTTTAAAAATGTTTGCTCCAATTTCTTCAATATCGTATTCTCACAAAGGATTCCTTATTACACGTTATATAAATTCTGGAAAAAAAAATGTGTTTGTAAGCATATGAACATTTTTTGTTAATTTTTTATGTTTTCTGAATTGAAATATAACTGATCCGGTTTGTTAAGTCTTGAGAATGTTATATGAAAGAATTAGAATTAACATTTTGAGGAAGTTTAAAAATAATCGCAGTACTTTTTTTACTATTTCTGATTAATTCTTGTTATCTATCCTGAGGCCTTATTCGCTAAAAATTTATAAGCGTGATTTAGGACTTTTTGGCTACGAATACAATTCTTGAATGCGTATTGTCGCTTAAAAGCTTCATGCCTATAGTCTCCAAAATTTTTAATTTTATATATCCTAGCGCCCAGCCTGTTTTAAAAACCCAAAATTTTAGCTTAAGAGAATTACAGAATAGGGCCTCTGATTATTTATAAGTATAATCGTAATCAATTAGCAATTATGTATAAAACCATGATTATGCGCTACAAATGTGTTACAAAAACCAAAACAAAGGGTCAGTTGCTATGTTTTTTACATAAAAAAATTACATTCGTTCTACACAAACGTTTTAATTTATACAAGCTGTTAGATCTCATTTTTGAAAAAATTCATTGAAGTTTGATTTTATGCCTGTTATTGAACTCTAAATACCTCACCAGTTGATGATTTATCTTACTCCCTATAGTATGTTAACTATACTGGGTGATAACTTTCAGGATTACTAGCCTCACCCTTTTTTAGGGATTGGCAACCGTCCAGTTATATGGAAATACTCCGGCACGACAAGCCGCACTGAACACGTTAGCCAATGGACGCGCAAACGTCGAGAAGCACTACTTCAGGACTACTGCTGGTATACCATCCGGCGCAAAAGACTAATCATGTATGTTGAGGTCTGCAAGGATCCATTTGACGGTACGGGTTTGAAAGAATATACTAGACATAGTTACTGATAATCTTTAAAAGGGGGTACGTGGTATAGTGGTAGAGCGCTCGCACAGAAACTCACACGACCAAGGTTCAATCCCAGCGAAGGACAAAATTATAAAAATAAAAATTTGCGATTTTCTGAAATTACAATTTAAACTAAAAATTAAATTTAAAAAAAATAAGAGGTACCCCCCCCCTCCCCTCCAGCAAGACCATCTGCAAGAAACCGCTCCCTGACATTTCTAATCTATTCCAGCAGAAACCAATGATAAGAAGTACAGCGCCACCTTCTGGGAAGATAACAGCTAATCTACTGAAGACGCTCACCATTCACATTCAAACATCCACCGACAGATGAGGCAATTGCTGTTTGACCATTCGAGGGTTAAGGTATAACACCGGCTCTTGAGTGGACAAATTGACAGCAACTTGTTTCATCAACAAGGCGCAAAATATACGAACATCTATGAAAAAAGAAAACTCTTTATCAACCATCTTCACATTCAAATACAATGCACTACATGAGTAGGGGTTTAACCCTGAGTATTGGTCTTAAAAAAAAACTCGAGCAGCGGTTGAACGCTTTCCGACAAAAGTGAATTTCCTGGTTGAATTTTTAACAGTGTGCGTGAATGTTTGGTAATTTTCTATAAGAATAGGAATCGAACTAACATTATTCCTTATTCCCTGAACGAATGAAAGAAGCAGGTTTAACACGAAGACGATGCTCCTATTAAGCCTATCGAGTATTAGTATTGCGGCACACGAAGATCTCGCCTGTTTGCGCAATGGATCAGATTGTGCAAACTTATGATTGCGCCCATTTCTGAATGCTTCCTCTATGGATCTGACTGCCAATCAACACGTTTGATTAAACCAGGGCTTGGGTCTTGGTTTAACCCTATTATTTTTGGACGCCGTGGTCCAGTGGTTAGTGTGCTGGCTTACTAAGACAAAAGTCCCGGGTTCAAACCCCAGGCATGACATCTTAAAAAAAGAAAAGAAATGAAAAAATATTTCTTTCGGGGACTACCACTTAGCAGTCTTCTGGCTCAAGCTCTGAGAGTAACTGGTTGCCATGACAAGCTTGTCAAGTCTATAGTTTGGAGTTGACTTTAAACCGGGCTTCCCGTTACTCAGGGATAAAAATTAACACACACAACATGGGTGCTACGAGAAGAGAGGCCGTTACCCTGACACATGGTTGTAATGGCCAGTTATGTGTGTATGCATATATGTAAAAAGGTAAAACTAGTAGCAGAAAATTTTTTGGGCCAAAACTAGTTTTAGTGCTCATAATATAATTTAACCTTCACTATAGTTGCTAAATAAATAAAACAGGTTTTTAATTTAGAGTTGTTTTTTTTAAGAGAATTAACTTTTGTGTGTGACTATAATATATGTATGTATGCATATTATAAACAAAAAGTTTAAGTACTTGTATAAGATAAAAGACCGATTGACCGAAACCAAAAAGGATCATCTTAATAATAAATGGGTGGTCATCAAAACGAAAATAAAAAACCGATTAACCGGTTTCAACTGTGTAAGACAAACGCTGTAAATTATTTCAGCAACATCGGATGCTCTAGTGAGATACATCTGTATATAAGTACAAATACATACATATGTATATCCAATAAGTGTACGGAAGGGTGGTTTTGGCTTTTAACGAACAATATTTTACTCGTTAGCATTTCAAAGGTTTATTGCAGAGGTTGAAAAACTGAATCGCGAAAATCACATCTAAGAAAAATATTTTTAGGCAGTTAAATAAACATGCATACGTAATTTTTATATTTATAAGTGTAAAATTATTAAATTAATACAATTCATAGTTGCAAATAAAGAAATTAATAACAAAGCAAATAAAAAAATTAAATAAAAATAAATAAAATTACAATATCCTCTGAGTTGTAATAGTTTTGTTTAAAGTGAACGTTTTTAAAACGACTCAATTCGGTGAATTTAAGAAAAAAAAATCAATATACATACATACCTACAAATGTATGAATTCAGTTAAATATGTATTTAATATTTCATTTAATACTTTGTAAAGTATAAAATTGAAATATTTAATAGTCGGAAAATGTAATCTTGCATAGAATTTATTAAAAAGGACAACAGCAAAATGATGAAGGAAAATTCATATGAGCCTACTAACATCACGCCTTCTTTTACTGTTACAATATGCATACTACCACTCACATACCTATAGACAGAAAAAACATACATAGTTGCGAGTATAAATACTCCCTTGTTCAGCATCCCTTAATATACGAGTTCTTACTAACACAATTGACATCGAAATTGTAGCAGCACACGGTGGAAAAAGAAAGGAGACGGGAACGGTCGTTTTTTTTTAATTATTTGAGATTTTACAACTAACCGATTATTGTGCGTATGAATGAAATTAAACGAGAAAGCAAGTTAACGAAAAATTGATAAAACGAGAAACGAGCAACCACTGTTAAAAATAGTTTATTTTTTCTTGTGTCTTTTTTAAGAAAATAAAAGACAAGTACAAATTCTAACGAGTATTAAAATGACATGTACGAGTATAACTAACAACATATACATGCATACATTACGCATGTATTATTAATTTTATTTTAGAATACTGCCAAATATTATAGAAAAAAAAATTAGAGTAAAAACAAATAAATAAAATTTATCATAAAAAAATATAGTTGCATACCAATTAAAAACATTTATAAATAAGATAACAAACAAAAAAAACAGTTAACTTTTGTGTGTGCAAACAAGATTACATACATGGATATCCTATATTCATACACATATTTTTGAATATACCTACACAAATATATAAATACAAACATTGTATGTAGATGATACGTTTATATATGAAAAATGTCTTCCCTTATATCAAATATATATGTATGCATAAAAAATATTAAATAATAAAAAAACATTAACTTATTTCGACATGTAATATTTCTGCTCAATTAAGTTGTTTGATAAAATAAAAAGAAAAAAAAAACAAAAAAACAAACACAAAAAAAGTTGAAATAACTTGACGTTAATGTAAAACAATAAAAACTAAACAAAAAAAAATCGGCAACGAGTTACAGATATTGATTTGAAAATCTTTCAAAAAGTTATGTTGTAGCTATAATATAACTTATGAATGCTTAGCTGAAAGACTTCGGAAGCGTAAAACATAACAAATGGCAGACCCTTTATCTGGGATCTGTTGAGACATGTCGTAATGGCAAGAGAGGTAAGTTCACAATCGAAAATAATTTAATTATCAAATCAGTAATCGGCTGAAATTGCATTAAAGAAAATTTACGGTATTAGAGTTTGTAGATCTATCAATATGTTCATTGCCCCCGTCCCTAAAATTTCTGAAATACATATGTTCTTTTTTGCCAAATGAATGTCCCATAGTCGTCATGTATGTGACTTTTTTGTGGAAGGTTTTATAGGTTTTATTTCTAAATGCCAGAAGATATAACTACATATATATTTATATGAATACCTTACATACAAACTCATTTGTTGTATATAGGGATGCTAATCCTTATATCTCGATCCTGAAAATCATAATTTTCAGGATTTACAAAATTTTAGATTTTAAGGTTTTTTGCTTCTCTTGTAAAAAAACAAAAAGTGTAGTTAGGTCCGTTTGCATTTAATATGGCGATAGGTATAATATATATATGCGTATATATGTATGTATGTATGAACAATCAAAAGTATGAAATTTTGTAAATACCCTGCAAAAAAATCTATATATCTATTTATTGATCTTCAATATATCAATACAATTCTACACACACAGCATGAGTATGGGTTTACCCCTGGGTAGTGGGAGTCATCACACCAATTGATGACAGGGCATCTTATACGTGGTCCTTCCAACGCAAACCTGGCTGTCCTCTACGCCGACGTCCAGTGAGCCAGCGCAGCCGCTGAATGTTAATGCACTGGACAACGTCTATATCGCCGAGGAGCTCGTACAGCTCATAGTTGGTTCTTATGGGATACTCATCGCCATGTCTTAGTGGACCAGAGATCTTACGAAGAACGCTTCACTCAAACAGTCCCAGGACTGCTGCATCGACAAAAGATAGAGTCCATGCTTCCGCACTTTAGAGAAGCACCGGAATATTAAGCGACTTCTAGACGTTTAACTTCGTCGCACGAGTGAAGTGTCTGTTACTAAACTGCCTACCGAGACCGTAGTAGCAGCTGTTGACAAGTGTGATTCTTCGCCTGATCTCCAGACTGACATCATTCTTGCTCATTTTAAAGTTTTTTGCTTCTCCTGTAAAAAACAAAAAGTCTGTTTGCATTTAATATGACGATATGTATTTACTATGTATTAATAGATATTACTTTCTTATAGAAAATTTATTTCATTTGAGTTATTTAAATTTGTAATCGCCTTGGCTTAGTGGTTAGTTTGTCGGCTTACTAAGACTAGAACCCAGATTTTAAACCCCACCTCTGACATCTTGAAAAAAAAATTATTTTTTTCGGCGGCTACCTCTCAGAAGTCTTTTGGCAAAAACTCTGAGAGTAACTGATTGCCATGAACAATCTTCTCAAGTCTGTCGTTCGGACACCACATGGGTACTGCGAGAAGATAGGCCGTAACCCTGACCCAGGGTTGTAATGGACAAATATGTATGTTTTATGTTTTACAATTCTTTAGTACAGCAGCTCTACAAAATGCAATCCTTATCGTACAGATTTATTATTTTTTGAAAATGTTTAAATGATTATCAGATCGGACACTACAATAAATATACCATTGGTGACATATCAATAAACCTGATAGTCAGTCATGGCCGTAAAGACGGTTTTTCAATAAATTTCTGAGTTGGTTTTGGTAGGATTAGTTTTACTAATTTGGCCAAGGTATGAAATAATAGCCCAGCAGAAATTAGTGCTTACCAGTAAGCTATTTTGTAAGGAAAGAATTGTGAACAATCACTTACACGTGCGCATCAATAATGCATGATTTGTACATGAAATGAGCCGCTAAAATGCAATAGAAATTCACATTTATTGCAACCAGTAAGCAAATAGTATAAAAAATCAAAAATAATATCTTATCCTGTAGCATTTTTGGAAGCTTTAGGGTATGAATAAGCATTGCTTACAATTTTATTTATTGCTTCCAAATTTTAAAACTTTTCTGCTGGGAGACTGAAACCCCACATTTATTCTAAGTAAAACTTACAATTCATATTCTATACAAGGTGTATTATTTCGCATTCTTATGAAAAAAAAAATAATATTAAATTCTTTTAAAATGACTAGGGGCTGTGGAGTCGGAGTTACAAAAGTTTTACCAGACTTGGAGTAGGATTATCTACAAAAATTCACAATTCCGAAGCCTTAGTTTCTGTTATTATACATACATATATAGGTGCATAAAAAATTCCAAAAGTATTTTAAAATAAAAATTCTACAAAATTAGCAACGTAAGATTTTAAAGATTAGTATGAACAAGTATTGTACTTTTTAATTTATTTTATTAGAGTTAGTTCATTCAAATACTCATATTAATTAACAAAAAGGTGTGTAAAAGTTTAAATTACATTGACTCTTTATTTACTTGAGCAAGCTAGGGTCTTCAAAACTTATATTATCTAATTGAAAAACAGGTTTATTGTTAATTTAACACCCTAGGATAAAGTATGAAAATTTCACTCAACTTTAAATTTATTATTTTTTATTTATCTATAACAATGTAAAATATCGAAAAACGTTAAAGTTTTCTTGTCATCTTTATACCAAACCCAAAAATCTTCAAGCCACTGTTTTAGCTGCTAGTATGTTTGACAAAGTGTATCTGATTTAATTAAGAATTCAATGAAATTCAATGAAAATGAAATCCTTCTAGCAGGTATATATTTCGATTTCATGGTTCGAGTATTATTAGCCAATAAACATAAGAACTAAAGATGCATTATGTGAATTAACTGTTCGTATTAAAAGCATGCAATTGAAATATTAATAAAGCAAAGTACTGAAAAGAATGTTTTTTCTGCGATAACTTCAGACTTTTTAGGTGTATCAAAGCCTCTGAAAGTTAAAAAATATTTAACTCAACAAATCCTTCAATCTATGCTACGTTATTTATATTTTCACTGTAATACCGGGTTATTAAAGAACAAATCATGCATTTAAAAATATCAGTCTAACTAATACTGTTTTTATAAATATAAATTTAGAGAGGGAGTTGAAATCATACCTAAAAAATTTCTGCAGTTGGAGTCTGAGTTAGAACTTAGTTAGAGTAGACCCTGAATATAAGTGAAGGTATTTTTTTGGTGTAAAAAAAATAAGAACTAAAGGGGGGCTTAGACGGTAGTACAAGTCGTACGACATGTCAAAATTTGTGTAGAAGAGAATGAATAGTATCGTGCAAACTTGATATGTAATGAGAGCGTACGACATTGAGAGAAAATATGGATGAAAATTTGACAGTCGTACGGTACTCTTTGTTTTTTGAAATTTTTTTTTCCTTAGATCAGGGACGCATTTTTATGTTTTTTTTTTTTTTGTTTGTTCACAATGCATGTAAATTTTGTGTGATTGTGTATGCGCATTTTATGTTTTCATTTTACTTTGTTTTGGTATTTTACCAACCGTGTAAACGCATGTCGTATGATTTTTACTCTCACTTAAAAAATATGGATGGAATTTCATAATATTTTTTCTTTAATTTTACGTACGACTTGTATTGCCGTCTAAACCCGCCTTAAAGAGGACTATTTTTCGGGCTAAAAATCATCAAAAATTGTGATAAATCATCAAATCTGGCAGCTTGATGCTCACACGTATTGGCTAAGAATATAAGAAAAACATTTTTCTCTTGCTTTGTGCTTTGTATACAGCAGTGACCGGCACACACGTACTTACACATTTTGTAACTGTTTCAAAATTGGCATTCAGATCAAACCAAGGCTTTTAAAAATGGAAAGTGAATAATATACATGAATCAAGCAAACAGATAAGGCCTTGCGCAGGTCCGTTAGTTGCTCTCTCCCTCTCTTAGAATGAGAATGTGTGTAACGTAGATAATGTCCGCTCTGTTTTGTTTTTATAGAAAAATAGTTACTTTTTAAAAGAAAAATTAAAAAATTTGAAAAATATAAGAAAATAATTAAAAAATATATAAATGGACAAATAAAATGTAATTAAAAAATATGTAATAATGTCAGCTTTATCATGAGAATTCTTTTCCCAAAATTGCAGTCGTAAATAATTTTTTCATTACAATATTTTTAATTTTTTTGATAATCTATTGATCTATCATGAAAAAATTTTTGAAATTAATAGAATAATTAACAAAGAAAAAATATATACACATGTGTAAAGATTTTATACCATAATTTTGTCTATATTCTATTGTATTCATCAAAAATAATATAAGTTTCAAGTGTGCTTTATGCGAATTTATAGGCAAAATTATACTTTACATACATACATACATACATAATTGGCCATTACAACCCTGTGTCAGGATTACGGCCTAGCTTCTCGCAGCACTCATGTGTGTGTGTGTTAATTTTTTCCCATGAGTACCGGGACCTACAGTTTAAAGTCGACTCCGAACGACAGATTTGAGAAGCTTTTTCATGGCAATTAATTACTCCCAGAGCTTTTGCCAGAAGACTGCTGAGAGGTAGTCGCCGAAAGAAATAATTGTTTCATATTTCTTTTTTTTAAAGATGTCGGAGCTGAGATTTGAACCCAGCACTATCGTCTTCGTAAGCCAACACACTAACCACTAGACCACGGCGACTACTTTATATATATACTTTATACTTTATACTTTAGTTTTTATTAACTAGTCAGTGAGTCTTTTTGTCCACATATATAGTTTATAAATATGTATTCAAACACTGGTATAAATTTACCTGTTGCACTTAAACCCCATTAATTAAATTATGGACATGGGGATAGTACCTTTGTTAAAGGGTAAATATTAAAGGGAAAAATGAATACTTGCACATTTTTTTTAGTCTTTGCAGTTTTTTTAGTGTTGAAGAAAGTAGCTCATGCGCGATAACGAGACATTGGCTAGGAAGGGATACGTGACGCCCCCTACTATTCATAAACATTAAGGCGGAAATCATTTCAAAATTTGGGAACAGTTCTAACATTTTCAAGTACTATTGAGGGCAAGACCTAAAACTTTTAAAGAGTTTTGCCACCGGTAACTGGTCTGAGAGTGAATTTAGGGAGAATGACGATCCCAGATGTAGATGCTTGAAAATTATAATTTACAGACATGGGACCGCTTGTTATAAGTATGGGAATGTGGATATCTTAATAAACATTTGAATTTTTTCAGTTTTGAGGAGATCACCTCAGGCGCGGCAACGAGACTTTGGCTAAGAAGTGAAACATGATGCCCCTACTTTTCAAATCTCAACTGTACAGATACATTAGAGCGGAGATGGGTTCAGAATATGGACACAGTTCTAATATTTTCAATTTTTATTGAGAGCAAGACCTAAAACTTTTGAAGAATATTTACCATTTATTATTTATATATATTTATACATACATACATAAGTATATATCATTAGAGTTTCAAACCTACTGGTGCTTATTGGGAAGGCATTTAATAATAATGACAGTTAATACACCGCTTAATATACAGCCTCAAACTATAGCAGAACACTCCTTGTATTTAACAGAGGCTGTTGTATTTTTTGCTCAAAATCGTCAAATAGTTTACGACACACTAATTTTTTGTCATCTGATGATACATGTATGTACATTGTACTCGTATGTTAATTTTAAAAATAATGAATGCTGGCTATATACATACATAAATTCACTTTGAAGTATGTATTATATTTTAAATTATTATACAAATTTATTTCAAAACCCATCATGTTTTAGTAAATATTTCACAAGTATAAGTATTTTATCCTTTTATTTCTTTGCTTCTTTTGATAACTCTTCTAACATATGATATTCATATTTGTGCAATGTATGTCTGCTTATACTTTGTATAGTTTTTCGATATTTAATGTTTTTCGCAGTTTAAAAAATATATTATTTTATATCTCCTAATATGTGCAGCACTCTTCGCGCTTATTAATGTACCGAACAGTCGATCTACTTTTTAAAATAAATCGAGTGATTTCTCCTAAAGTTTTACCTGCATGTAAAAATTTATGTACATGTGAATGTACGTTA
The DNA here is from genome assembly GCA_963576795.1 of Metopia argyrocephala. Lineage (NCBI taxonomy): Eukaryota > Metazoa > Arthropoda > Insecta > Diptera > Sarcophagidae > Metopia > Metopia argyrocephala. The sequence goes on along the minus strand of OY756208.1, from coordinate 183,505,073 downwards.
TGTTTCTGCCAAATGTCATGCTAAATATAATATTAAAGTAAATATTGCCAAAAAAATATACTTTTGAAGACCATTTTAACATTTTTAGTATTTTTAACTTTCTCTGTCCAATTGTATGTATGTACGTTGAGTACAATATATGGAGATATTTTAGTTATTATCCTGATTTTTACAGTTATGCTAAAAAAAGATGCTTTTTTAAATTGTTTGGAGATACGAGTATATTTATGCACATATAAACATATTACTACTATACAATATTATATGTATTTATGTATGTATGACATAAAGTGCAATAAAAAAATTTTATTTTGCATAATTTTTTTTTTTTTTGAAATTTTAAGCATTTTTATATTGAACAAACTTTTATCTGATGATGAGTTGGAGTTACTATGTACATAGTATTAAACATGTATGCATATACTGGTACTGGATTTTACTGTTATCCGTATATATGAATACAAATATATACTGATGAGTTTTGTACTTATGTATGTACAATGTATGTCAATAAATGTGTAAATGTTTAAACCAAAAAAAGAAAAAAAAAAAAAAACTGGGTCAAATGTAAGTTAACATTGCATTAACAGAGAATTTTTGCTGCACGATATACTGAGCATACACTGAATTTAGTGCTGGACCATTTCAGTTTCGAATTGTCTTTCGGTTATGAGGGCAGTGCACTTTATATTTTTTTTCTTAAACGGAACTAAACGTGTACATTAGCATAAAGTTACTTTAAAAAGCAAAAACGTTATTATATAAAATAAAATTCATCAGTATCTAATCTACTTTTTTTTTAGTTAACTTAAATCTTTTTCGTTGTATGCATACACATATGCATGTTTAAGTGAACGAACAATCCTTAAAAGATGTTTGTGCGTGCTCTTGTCTATGACCTTTCTCTTAATATTTAGAACCACAAAAAAATTATAAAATAAAAATGCTCACAAAAGTTGCAACTTTTTATGTTTCGATTAGAAAAGAAAAAAATATTTGAATAAAAAAATTCACACAAATATTAGCCTGCTTGTGAACGCCCAATAATATAACGTTAATAATGTATAAAATAAATATAATTTTGCTCATGTACCATATCCCGTAACGCTGCACATACATGCATACGACTACAAATAATGTTAATCACCATTTGCAAAAGTACTACATAAAAAAAATTTTAAAAGTTAAACTTTGTAAAAATTATTTAGTAACCTTAAACGTTAGTTGTTAAAAAAAGTAAAAAAAAAATGTGCATGTTTGTTATATGTATGCTATGCAGCGAGAAGAAGAAAGATGCCTCAGTTACATTTTATGGAAACAAAAATGTTGTTACAACAATGCCCGTTTCTATGAAAAAGCGTACATCATCGTCATCGAAAAAGAACTCTTCTTCGTTAGCCTCGTCATCATCTTCCTGTTTGTCATCTGGTTCAATTTGTGCACCAGCAACTGGTATAGATGGAGCAGCAATCATTTTGCCTATTACAAGAGCAAAACTAACAAAATCATTATTGTCATCCAATCAAAGTACCCAGCAAATGTTGCCGCCGACCGTTTTGTATCCAGAATTGCCAAACTATAAGGCTTGGCTCTGAATAAAATTCAAATCCCAGTAAAAGTAAATTAACGAAACATGTATTAATCATTTCAGTTATCATTTAACAGTAAATATAAGAGAAAAAAAAAAAAACAAAAAACAAAAAAAAAATAAAACTTTTTATTAAAATTGTGTTTTTGTTATAAGGCAAATGCACAAGTAACAAAACAAGAAGAAAACTACTACCAGCATAATAAGAGCTCATTTGAAATTATGTAGAAGTCATTGGTATATTATGTGGTTGCATTTTAAGTGTGTATTGGTGTGAAGGAATCGTCGTGTTCCAATTATTATCTTCGTATGTAGGCCAAATAAAAACGACATCAACTCTACAGCTACAATAAAAGCAACATCATCATTAGCAGCTGCAGCAGCAGCAGAAACAACAACAGCTGTAGTGTCACAAACTTGTACCATTAATTTCTCTCTAGATGTCCTTGTGTTTCCTCCCTTCTTTTTTTTTCATACACACACGTACAATTTACTCCGCCCGTATATAACAAGTGCATTTTACAACAAAACATGAAAAACGATATAAATTCTTTTTTTAAATATATAAAATAATAATGATAACAATAACTACCTACATATAAGTATAAAGAAAAATAATTAATATTAAATATTAAATATTAAATACATACAGAATTATAATATTAAAACAACAACAACAAAAAAGAAAAAATTAATTATTATTTGATAATAATAAATATAATATAAATAAAAAAATTAGCCTAATATACATGCATACATACATACATGTGTATATGATAAAGCATTTATTAAGTATGTATATAAAAAATAAAAAATAATTAAAAAAAAAATTTATAAATTTGGCTCAGAATCTAAAACTAATAAAATTCTACACAAAAACAAAGATGATTTTTTTTTCTCTTTTGCTCATTTACTCATGTGATTTATGAACTCGTTTTGTTAAATTTTTCGTCGATATTTTATTTGATTTCATTGTGTATGATGATGTTTCAAAACAAAAAGCTTGAACATAAAGTTGCAGTAGCAAAAATTAGACTCTATTTGTAAAATCTTCTTCTGGTTTCAGTGTATCGGTTAAATGGTTATTGCTTGTACACGCATCATCATATAACTTAGATAGTCTTAACAATATCTTACCTAAAAATATGCATCCATTCTAACAAAACATTCGAACATACATACATACATGTATGTACATCGGATCTCTAATATGACAATTATTCTATTGGTTATACATATGCATTAACGTATGCATGTATATACATACATACATATATAAATATATAAGTATATTTATTTATACATACACTTCTATATATTTATGTATATTGTATATATGTATATATATTTGTATATCAATAAATGATATACAAGTATGTATGTATATACATATATACATATGTATATATCGTACGTATTTTTTTTTATTATTCAAGTCGTGTAAAAGTGTGTCAGTTTACAATGCAAACTTAAGTTGGTAAAAATTTTTGAGAATACAAATGGGTGTGACAAACAATTTCTAAATATTTATTATACATAAATGTATAGACTTATAAACAAAACACTTATTTTAATAATAACATTTAATAAAAAAAATATATATATGGTTTCAAAAAGTTAACTGCGATCTATCAAATAATAATATAAATTCTGTAATTAATTAACTAAAAATAATATTATAAATAACAAAAGAATAACACCAATGAATTTAAATTATGAAATCAAAACTGCTCTTTTTTAATTATACTCGTATTAATAATAACAATAATATACCAAAAAATATTATAACTTAATGCATATACATACATATGTATGTATGTATGTACATATATGTATATTATTACTATCCTGCAAAAAAAAGGTGTACCAAAGTATTTATTGAAAATTAAAACTGAACATATTTAAAAAAGAAAAATATAATGTAAATACACAAGTTACACAAGTCAACAAGTAATTAAAATGTTTTTAATAAAAAAATACAGAATGTCTTTCTGCACTACTTTACATATGTTGCTGTTGTTAAAATCAAATCAAAAACATTAAAAAAAATATGCAAAATGACAGATGTGTTACATATGAATTATATATTTATATAATGAGTATAATATAAAAATATTTAATGATGTCATTATTTACATCATACTTGTGATTTATATTTTTTGATAACAAACATTGGAATGATTCTAATCTATAATTCTATTAAACGATATGGATTCATTCACTAAATTTTTTGAGCTTTAAGATCAACTTCCATCAGAATAAATTATATATATTAATACGATATATGTACATATATGTCTACGATTATGTGTACGTATTAATTTAAAAAACTATACGCCACACTCTCACTTATGTATGCATATAGGTATAAAGTACTAACAAAAGTAACAAAAGGAAATATTTTTATAAATTCATACTACAGTGCAAGAAACATTTACAAAAGTGGATAACAAAGGAGAGACAATGTGGTCCAATGCTTTATGCACATTGGGCGTAACGAAACCAATTTGCAACTGCCTCAGCATAAGGCAAGTGGCAGCAGCAGCTGCAGCAGCTACTCAGGGCGCAACAATTACTACAAGTCCTACACCATCCAGCAACACTTCAGGGGTAAATAAAACTTAAAAAAAAAATATCTTCTTATTATTCTAAATATCTATGTGATGATTTAATACCGTTTGCTTAAAATATATAAATTAGCAAAAGGTAAACTGATTTTTGTATTAGTGCAATTGGTTAACATAAATATGTATATACATATATTACTAGCGGGCCCTGTGCCTGCTTTGCCAGGCATAATAAAATAAGAAATATTCCTCGTAAGGAGTGAACTTTAACCGTTCTCAAGATATTGATATTTAGCTTGTCTAATTCCGCTAACCTTCTGACTGCTGATTTGCGTTGACCATGAAGCCATTAACCGTTCTCCAGATATGCAAAAATTTATATTTAGTTTGTACGGGAAGTTATACGCCCCCTATTTTTATTTATTTTTTTTTTATTTGAGACCAATACTCAGGGGTAAACTCCTACTAAATGCAGTGCATTGTATTGGAATTTTTGAAAATGACAGTACATTTATGACATAACGTTCTTTTTTTTTGTTTTTTCTTATATTACTATTAAGCGCCTTAGAAATGAGATAAAAAACTTGTGAACTGATCATTCAAAGGCCAGTGTTATACCTTCACCCTTGAATGATCAACAACAATTGCCTCAACGTGGCATGTTCATTATGTGGTTAGTGTCTTCGCTAAGTAGATTTAGCTGCTACTTCCCAATAGGTGACGCTTTTCTCCTGATCATTAGTTTTTTTTTTTTTTTTTGATGACATTGGTTAAGGTGGAATAGAGTGGAACGTCAGGGAGCGGATTATTTTTATATGGTCTTCTTGGGAGGGGGGGGGATATATTATTTTTAAATTATAATTTTTGAAAAAAACCGCAAACTAACTTTTTTATTTTTCACCTTTGCTGGGATTTGAACCTGGGCCGTTTGAGTTTTTGTGTGAGCGCTCTAACCATTGTACCACACACCTCCCAATTCGTGTTGCTTGTTGTGTGTAATAAGGTGTTGCGGACTTTTAGAAATGTTGTTTCACGTTGAATACTTTGTACGGAAAAGCCAATGTAGCTAAACTTTTGAGGCAAGTTTAGGGAGCAAATATTTTAAACATAGTTAAAGTAAAACAATACAAAACTTATGTCAGCCAAGAATTGTATTTCAAAAGAAAATTCGTAGGACAGGAATTTTTGTGAGTGTTTTTTTACGATTTAAATTTCAAAAATCATAGTTTTTAAAAATTTCTAAAGGTGGTTTTTAAAAATGTAAACAGAATGGGAAAGTTCTCAAAAATGATGTAGTATAAAAGCGCAGTCGCCTTCCAGTGTAATAGAAAGTAAGTTACAGCAAGTAAAAGTATTTTGTCCTAAGTAGGAATTTATTTTTTTATAAAAAAAAGGCCAAGATACAAGCGGTTAGTGATGCATTTTTGAATAAAATTTTTCTATGATTTTTTTTTTTTGCTGTGCTTTTGTAAGAACAATTTAATCTTTTTACATTTATTTTCCTTTACTTTACTTTATTTTATCTTATTTTGTTTTTTTTTTTTTTTTTTTCATTTTTATATACTATTTTATTTAATTTTTATTATAATTTTCTTTTATTTATGTATGTGCGCAACGTAGTGCATATGTATGTAAAATTATTTTATTGCTCACAAAAGTATGCTACTTTATAGCTACATACCAAATTTAATATTGCTCATACGCTCAGTTCTAAATGATACATTTTGATCAATTCATTAAAAAAATTTTTATAAAACCAGTGCGTATAAGCGATATACATACATACATACATATTTATGTAAATAGCATGTAATATTGTATGTACTGTCTCAACATTTTCATGGATCTTCTCTGAAAACCTTGTACCATTTGAAAGCATTTTTCTGATTCAGAGTGCAATCACCATATCGTCGCACTAAATTTATCTTAATGTAACTTCCAAAAATATTTATTAAAGAAATTGAAGTTAAAGTTTTATCAAAATATATACAAAAAATGGACCGAAAAAAATGGCTCAATTTGTTTTTATCCGATGTTTTGTTAATAATTTTTAATCGAATAGAGTAAACATTTCTTAAGTCATGGAAAATATTTATAAAGTTTTAGACCTTTTTAGATCTAAAAAACAGATAACATTTTACGGTATGAGCCACTTTTTGCGAAATGTTAACATATTAATAAGAAAAAAAAACATAAAATTTATAGTAAAAAAAAAAATTTTTTTTACTCAAAAATTATAATTATATTGTTTCTATCATGAAAAAAAAACCTAGGAAAGTTGCAACAAATCAACCAAACTACCAAACGGTTTTAAAAATACGAAAAACTACCAATTTTGGTCCTATTAGACCAAAACGGCAACGCTGACCATCAGTGAAAGTATATCTTTCCAACGAATGTATTGGCTTGTAAGTCGATTTAGTGTTTCTCGACTTATAAAATGACGAACATACATAAAACAACCTATTTTATTTTTTCTTGTGTAAAGAATTTTTCCGTTGTGCCTATATATTTATATATAATTTATTCAACAAAAATGGAAAAATAACTATGCGTTGTATGACGGAAAAAAACTATTGTTTCAGTTACATTTTGGGAGAATAAGAGCAAAAGGAATTAATATTTGCCCTTTCATTCCTTTTAAGTTTTGTAAGTAAGAAATTATTCTACACTATTATGTTAGGCGTCGTCGTCTTCGAGCTATTACAAAAATATCTTCATGAAGACGATGGCTTATATAATAGTATCACTTCAATGCAATGCAGAAGTAGATGTGATTCTGGTTGAATTATGTTAAACAAATGTTTATTCTACAATAATTGTTTTGTATGTATTTCGTTGTTTATATTAAGTAACTCTTCATTAACGTCCTCATTATCCCAGCAAAAATTGGATCGGGTAAGCTGTTTTGTAAGGTAAATTTCCTCTTACAGAGCTTATTACGTAAGTCATTATTTTTACTATATCGCGAATTTCCACTTGGAAATAGCCCCTGCACTAGAATCTGCTTCCACGTAAGGAAACACAGTAAATTATATATATTAATATTAAATTTAATTTAAATTGCTTCTATATAAGAGATAACTGTAAACAGTTTATCAATGGTATATGGATTCCCGATAAGTCTTCACAATAATATAATGTATCAGAAGTTATATTCTTTTTTTAGAAATTAATTTATTTATATTTTCGTAAACTTAACCTTTGTTTTTTATTACTTGCAGGAGTCTCGAGGAAAGAGACCACTTAAAATTTGGGACAGCTGGCGAAATGTGCGAAAGGGTGTAGTTGTTGGCACATTTGAAGAATTATTAGTTAGAGGTCAGAAAATAATTAGTTTTTGAATTAATTTATCTCTTTAATTTTCAATTATTTTTAAAGGCAAAGACAAACTAGGGGTTCCTGCCTCAGAACCAGTAAGACTTGTTCTGGAGAGCGATGGAACCCAAATTGAAGATGGAGAATATTTTCGAACACTAACAAATAACACAATTCTGTTGTTGCTAAGGCAAGGAGAGCGTTGGTATCCGACTGGCGTTGACGTTATAAAAGCTGGTGAGTGTAAAAGATTTATTATTTTACTGAAATATAGTACAGTCGAAATATATATTTTTTATACAGTCTAATTCGGATATAAGCACACTGTTTAAAAGAAAAAATCGAATAATTGCAAAACAAATGCCTTTACTTTTGCTTTCCATTAAATTTAAAGGTATTTAACTCGTTTAAAAGAAAATACGTTTTAAAGAAAAACCGCTTAAAAGAAAGAGATTTTGTGTTAAAAAGCGCAAAATTTTATAAAAAGAACTCCGCTTAATTGCAAATACGAGTATTAAGAATTTATCGACGACAAACATATTTTAGCTCCGTCTCATTTCTTTTATATTTTGTGCATACATACATTTTCAAAAGTATTTTTTATGGCAAGAATGTTCATTTATTGCTAAAATTGTTTATAATTTGTGTGTTAACTTTGTCAGAATTTGAATTTTTCTAAAACATATCGATTTGTTTTATTTTTATTTCAAAAATATTTTAAGAGTTCGTTTGAACGAACTGTTCAAAATGTATTAACTAAACCTGAAGCTATGAGTAATATTTAATTTGATAATATACTACAGTACTCCAAAATGCAACACTATTTTGTAAAAATGTAATTTAAAAAAAAAACAGAAAACATGTCGTCTCAAAAACAGTGTTATGCCATGTCATGCAAAGTTATCATAGTGTCTTAGCATGTTATTGCAAATCAGCTTAGCTGTTGTAGCTCGTTGTATTGAATACCATGTCCATGAATGTTTTTTGTGCATAATATTATTAATACTGTTGTATACATTTTCCTTATATTACTCGCTGTTACAGGGTATATTTATTTATATAACTGGAGTTTGGAAAACTATATGCTTATATTGTATATAATGTATAAGACAATGTTTGTTTAATAAAACAAATATAAATGTTCCATCTGTAAGCACTATTTTTCACCTTGTTTTATTCATATTTTACAATTTTTAACAAAAATCAAACAAATTTAATAAAGAACTCTAATCTTCACAATGTCTAATTCATTATTACAAACATACATATGTCGCATGTATTGAGAAGTTTGACAACAACGTGTTTTACATTGTCTTAATATCGCCGTAAGGGAGTTTATGTGCTCTATCCGCAGATATTTCACGAGGAACGCATAACCACTATTTTTTATTTATTTTTTTAATAAGAAATACTTAACTTGAAGCAATGGAAAATTAAAAAAACAAATGTTTTCAGGAAATATATCAAAAAAGTCATAAAGTCAACCACAGTAGGAAAATCAAAAATCTGGCTCCGTCTTGCACATGTGGAGCAAATGAGCTTTAAGTATGCAGAATTTCAAGTTTCTGCGACGTCAGACGACTTCAAAAAGCTGCAGAAAGACAATTGTACATACATCCGGACAAACATCGAAATTAAATATATAGATAAATATTTTATTGTGATGTGACCGTAGCTTTATTCTGAATTATTGTGTTACTGAATATTTTGCTGAGTGCATTTTAAACAAGAAGCCTCGACACACAATCTCTTCTTTGAAATACTCAGGCGAGACTGATTTTCGATTTTGCTTATTTTTGTTCAATGTGTAAGCACGTGCAGGTGTAAGAGAAAGAAACTCATTTTGCGCCGTGTAGTGATTTTACAGTCACTGCTTTATTACAAACATTAAATTCAATGCTTGTGTTTGAAATTTCAATTACTTACATATTAATTTCTATTTTTGTGTACTGTTCATCTTAAATTTAAGAACAACTTTAGTAATTGAATATAAATTAATAAAAACATAATGTTGTACCATTTTAATTTTAGCAATATCAGCTATACCTAAAATCGTCTGCGAGACGATTCATGCGTTGGAGTTGCACGATGAGACGCCTTCTTGGAAAATTATGGACAACAAGGGTCGTGTCACGGTGGTTCTTCACTGGGACCAGCGTCAAGGCGGAGGAAGTGGTAGTGGAACAAGTAATCAAAGTGGGCCTAGCAGTAGTGGAGCTGGCGGTAGTAATGGTCCTATGTCATCGGAAAAATATTCACCTTCGAAAAAGGGACTTTCTGCACAAAGTTCATTGGATAATAAATCTGTATCATCACAATCATCACAACAGCGTTATGCAAGCCCACAAATAACAGTTATAAGTGATGAAGGACCTGCAAGTATATATCATCAGGGTGGAGTGGTTCTGCCACCTGGAGTTGTGATACCTGGTAGTAGCAGAAGACTTTCGAAGCAGGGAGGCTCCTTCGACAGTGCAGTAGGTGCAGTTCACGTGCACACACCAGAATGTGCTCATCATGCTCACACACCTAGTCGAGCGGGCAGCCCTAGCACAACGGAGTGCGATTTCCATTGTTGTGCCTTGCATGAGGAGGGCCGTAAAATTGCCGTACATAAAAGCGTGGCGACCTCTCCAATTCAAGATGGTACCACAAGTCCTCAGCCTCAACAGCAGGCAACGTTAGGTATGTCTTCGGTTGTGGATCCTATGATGGGCGGTACTATACCACGTCGCTCTTCAGGGACAAAAGGCCATGTTAGATTCTTAGATATTGCCCCAGAACGCGACAGTTCAGAGAGCGAAACTGAGAACACAATCATGGAGGATGAAAAAGTAACAACGGAAAAGTTTCTACTTCTGATTGATCAATTATCAGTAGATCAAAAACGTCATCTAACTATCAAAGACATTGGCATCATATTAGAGCGTCTCAATTCTAAAATTCTTGATGTTGAACGACTAGACCGCGAATCTGAGTCAGACGATTGCTACAATTGGACGATAAAGGCTACAATACGTGGTGACGCACTACGTGAATTAGGTGTAATATATAACGGTAACTATTATGCTATCTCTGAACACCCCGGTTACAAAGAAGAAGTCGAAGAAAATGGTGAAGAAGTAGAGGAAGAAGACGAAGAAGATCGTATATAAATAGTGATTAAAACAATTGAATTTAATTCATTTCATGCATACACTCGAAAAAATTTTTAACATTTGTTAAAGTCAACAAAAAAGAAAATAAAAAACCGCCTACAAATTTGTTAAATATTAAATGGAATAGAAAATTGAAACAACTCAATACATTAAACTAAAAGTCCTATCAAGAAAATGTACAGTACCGTAGTAAAATTGCCCTAATACACATAATTCGAACATACATAATTAATGCTCGTCTTTAAAAGCCGAATTAATTAATACAAAATTAAAACAAACACGCTAATTCAGTTCGATTCATGTTCATTCATTATTTTTAAGAATTCTATTCTTATTATTATGATTGTTTTTTTTTCTTCTCTTAATTTTCTTTTATGTTTATCTGCAGGAACAAAATGCATACAAAATTTTTTAAATTATTTGATAGTACATTTATCTACACATATGCTTAAACAATGCAGAATACACTTGTTTATCTATAAAAATAATATCAGCGCATTTTGTTGTTGTTATGAATTACAACTAGAATAAACAAGTACATTCTGCATAGTTTAAGCATATGTATAAACCAAAAAAAAAGAAAATTTTGAGTTAAGTCGCTTTTAAACTGGGTGTGCGATATACATACTTATATAAACATTGAGAAAGTTTTACTACTAATTTTTCGAAAACAGTTCAAAACGTTAAAACTGGTTTAAAACTAATTTGTCCGTGAAGACCTGAAAATTCTGTTTTTTTGTGATAACTTCAAAGGTTGGGGACATATTCAAAATTCTGAGAGTTCAAAAGTAGTTCACTCTAGTCCATTTTAAAATTTTTTAAACATTTTTCTGCTTTATAATACAGTGTAATTTGTGTTAAAATTCTATTTTATTGTTACGTTTAAGCTTTTTAAACGTGTTCTTTCTATTAACCTTTGCAATAGAAACAATTTTTTACATTGATTCATGATTGCAAATTAATAAACAAAATACTTTATTTAAATGTCTTTTTAAAAATATATTTTTTATTGTTGTACTACACTTTACAAACTGTATCGCCAATCCTTACTCTTAAAACTACTTAATCTATACTAACATGCTGTTCCTTTTATGTATAAAAAAAATAGTTCCCATCTAGATAATTCTAATTTCGGAAGGTTTGGTTCTACAACATACAATTATCTTTTCCTTATTTTGATTATATTTGTTTGCGTGTTTGTGTGGCTTATATACTTATAATGTGTTATGTCTTATGTTTAACATAAACTTGTCTTATATAATTTGTAGATAATAATTTATAGATAATGCTAAAAGCTTTTATTTTATTTTTCTTATGTAAAGTGTTTAACACGATTCCGTTATTGTCTTTCATGAAGCTGTAGCGTATATGTACGCTCGTGTGTATGGCATATGAAAGGCAAGTCTTATAAAATAAATTACGCAGTTATTGTTATTACTTTTTCCGCTAAATGGTGCCACGTTATTTGTTTTCATAACGTTTTTTTTTTTTTTTATAACTATCAGTGATCTGTAACAAAAATTACATTAGTAACAACAAAAACATTTTTAGCTTCTTCAAAAAACATAAAACGTACAATTTTTGCGTTTTAAAATCGATTAAACAAACAGAAGTTAAATGAAAACCTTGAGAGTAATTACATTAATAAATCAGTTCCAGACGATATAAAATTACATTTTGAAAAAATATAGAGAAAAAAAAACATTGCCATATAATTTTTTAAAAGCGATTTATTCGATCGACAAATACCATCACTCCTGGAATTTTGTGTTTTTAGGGGAAGTGCATTGAGTTATGAAAGCAAACTAGAAACTCAGTACAAATAATTGTACAATTTAAAAAATTAAAGCCTCCTAATAACATAGCAAGCATATAGTCCTACCAAAGAAACATAGCCTAAAGTAGCAGAATCTAAGATTTTTGGACTAAAGGTAAAGAATTGAGAAGAAGAAGCTAAGAATATGAACCATATGATACTGTTTTTGTTTCCTTAATTGTTAATTGAAAACAAAAAATTTATTTAATAATTGCGCTTAAGCTTAAGTAAATATTTAAAAGAAAAAATATTTCTTTTTAAAACTTAATTTTATTGTGATAAAACTGTTATAGTCGACATAATGTGGCAATACTGTGTTGTGAGAAAATAAATTCATTTAAATTAAATAAATAAAATATACGAGTAGTACACACATACAATATGTACATACATACATATACTTTAAGTTTGAGGTCTATTTTAAGCAAATATTTCTCATTTACGGGAATAGATTTATTCTAGCAAATAATTTATTCTCATTTTCTATTATTGGTTTTAGCTGATATACGCAGTACGTACTATTTCTTCGAATATTATTAGTATTTTCATTATATTTTTGTGTCTCTCTGTGTAGTCAATATAAGTCAGGGCTATGAGTCAGCCGTTTAGTATGTGTGGTATTGTCTCTGAGGGTTCCTTTACATTTACGACATTATCATGGACTACTCCATCTTTTATGACAATTATAAAATCTTCTGTTTCTGAATAAATACTCGTGTTGGTATATTTTCTTTCTATATATTCCCAGTGTTTATAAAATATTCTATTGCAATTATAAAACTTTTGTTTCTGAATAAATATTATTGTATTTTAACCAGTTGGTGGTATTTTCCAAGATTATGTACTCTTGACAGTGAAGTTATTTACATTTTTAGATTTGCTTTAGGCCTCGGGTAATAATCGACATTGCTTTTGAGATTTAATGGTGTTAAGTTGTCATCTGATTTTTTTGTTTTTTGTTTCTTGTCGAATGGTCTCGACTTCATACTTATCCCCTACACATCCAACCAAGAACCTCTAGTCTCTATTGCATAGGGACGCGTATATTTAATACATTATAGTAGAATTTTGGTATCTCTACTATCGTGTTTAAATATTTGATTAGTGTTTGTATATGACATTCATGCACGATTTAGATATATACACGGGACGAAAGTATCCATTCTAATATTGTTAATGGCTGGTATCAATGTGAAAACGAACCTTCAACAATATTTGTTAACCTTCGGTATCAAGTCAAGTTAAATGCTTAATGAAAAGAAGAATAAACAAGTTATACAGAAATATCATAAGTAAGTTAATATATTAAAAACTATCTGTTATAACATTAAAGACGATCTGGTTTTAAATTAAGAACAAAATACCATTAGTTATCAAAATAAGAACTGTTGATACCAAATGATAATAATTTTGGTTTGGTGGTGTGCTAAGCCCCTTCTTCCTAGTTTTTGTTTTTTATTTTCTTGATTATATTGATGATTTTGAATGGTGGTGTTTGTTTTTTGTCATTTGTTGGTTTTAGATTCATTCTAGAGATTGCGTTTAGCCTGTTTGTGAATTTCCTTTTAATATCGTTGTCATGCTCACCTCTTTGCAGCGGTGCTATCTTTTTGCTCTCGCGGGACAGTATTTTCACGACGGTGTACTGCGCTATTCGAGTTCCTAAAAATAACTCCTCTACTCGAAGAAGATGCCTAATGCTCGCACATAGTTTCAAAAAAAACTTGAAGAAATAATGCGACTTTCTGGATTGGAAATTATTGGATTTGTTCAAGGAGTATTCAATAAGGTGATGTTTATTCTATAACAACTAATAATTTTCCAAAAATAATAGAATTTGTAGGTAAAATTTAAAAAGATTCAATATAAATAAACTCAATCTCAATATGTTTACGGGTTGTTGGTTAGCAATAAATTAGTTTTTCAAAAACCTTAAGATAAAAAAAAATAAATAATGGCTCCCACGAAATAGAAAATAAATATATATATATATATAGTATAATAATTTATAAAATGTATTTTTAAAATTTTTTCATTGAAAATGAATGTCTTCACGTTTAGTACAAGTAGTATAAAACTAAGTTGGTGCTATTTAGTTTGCTTTTTCTATTTAAGAGAAATATTCACAATGGGACAAAATTAAATAAAAAGAAAAAAAAAAAAAAAACTGTCAGCCGAAAGGTTTATACAACCTCATAATTGCATTAGGGGTATGTTTAAGGAGATTTGAAAGCGATTTAGGGCTACACAGCACATCAGTGGGGTTCCCCTGATAAATGCCTCGTAGTAGGTTATTATGGCATTAGACGTAATATTTTACTCTTCACTTCTCAAATCAACAGTTGTTAAATTTTTTTTATTCTACAATAACATATTGATTTATTGTTTAGTTATTTTCATTTATTTATTTATTTATTATTCAGTTGCTATTACTTTATTATTACCATTCAAAGTTCATATTGTGTAATTTAAAACAAAACTGCCAATATTCATATTCAAAAGAACATAATTTAGTAATTAATAATTAGCAACAAAACACGCATAATTTTTGTAATATACAAAATATTAGTTGTAGTGATTATGACAATTAAATTAAAATGATACAAGAACTAACGAAAACCTACATGCATATATAATAATTAGAAAGAAAATTAATACAAACACTTTTCTCTACTAAAGACATACAAATTGATGTAATCTTTGTGGCATTACACTACATAGGTAGTATTTTTTTAAAACGATTTCCTTTTGTTTTTTTTATTAAACTTTCGGAAATTTTAATGTAATATTTTTATCACTTTCATAAAACATTTCATGGTCCTGACAATCACAGCAAAGTACAAATATTTATTATTCAATAACATTATGAAACAAATTAAAATTTACTATAAAAGTACTGCCATTCAGAAATCTATTTTTGGAAATTCTCGACGTTCTTTCAGCCGGAAAAGAAAAGAATAAATAAAACGAAACTGACCTTTTCATATACGAGTACATATCGTCATATGATTTTAAAATAGCCGTAAGTTACATTGTACATGTTTTACTGTTTAAACAAAAACTTTTTCATTGTAACTTTGGGACTTTACATAGAAAATCAGTTTAAACGTTTGTCATAAACTCGTCACACTCATATTTTGATACAATGCAACGTAATCAATCAAAAAGTACCTATATTTTGAATTTTTTGTAACTTAGGGCTTTTTATATATATCATATAACAACATATACATACATGTACATACGAGGTCTGATCAAAAATTAAGCGTTATTTTCAAGTTTCGTGAGTTACGTATGTTCGATTTTCGGATTTTTTGTTATGTTGGTACACAAGTCTGTTATACATATATGTATGTTGGCCATGTCAGCCATTTTGGATCGTCAGTTTGTTTTTGACAGAAAAAAAGGTTGGTCGTGTTCGGGTGTGTTCTCGATGTTTTACTATTCGAAAAAATGGATCAAAGAAACTGTATTCAGTTTTGTGTAAAAAATTAAATTAAATTCACAAGGACATTTGAAATGTTGACTGTGGCGTTTAGCGAGTCTACTATGAGAAGAACACAAGTTCAATTGTGGTGTAACCGGTTTAAGAAAGGCCGAGAAGATGTCAATGACTATGGATTTTGCACCATGATAACGCACCAGCTCACACATCGATGCTTGTGTGTGAATTTTGGCCAAAAACAAAACCCTTATCATGCCTCAACCACCGTATTCACCGGACTTGATCCCCACTGACTTTTTCCGGGAAAGCGTTTTGCTACGATTGAGGAGATAAAAGAAAAATCGAAACAGGAGCTGTTGGCGATACCAAAAAGTGAGTTTTAGAAGTGTATTGAGGATTGGAAAAAACGCTGGCATAAGTGTATTATATCTGAGGGGGATTACTTTGAAGGGGACAATATAGTTATTGATGACTAAATGAATAGTTTTTGAAAAAATTGAAAACAACGGGTATTTTTTTATCATACCTCGTACATACATACATATATACGAATTTGGAAGTTCAATGAGTAATCCAGAGTTTTATACAAATATAATATTTTAAGCATCTAATTCAAAAATTATATAACAGACAATTTAAGTAAAGTTCCATATGTTCATTAGAACATGTAGGCATCTTTTTATTGAAAGAAAAAGTACTCTGTTCAGCACTTTTATTTTGCAAGTGCAGCATTCCATCTTCAATATACATTCAGAAATCAGTAACTACGAGTATTATATAAAACTAAAATTTTAAAGTTAAACCCTTGATTTTAATGAAAACAAAAAAAAATGTAAATGAAAAGTTTTAAAACTTAATCAGCCATGTGACAGATTCCATTCGGAATGGTTATGATACGAGTATTATAATTATAACCCATACTTTCTGTGTTAAGGGTGATGGTTTCCGGAATCAATATTATACATTCCTTGTATTACCTTATCGATTCTCATTGATTAACATTTCCCGCTGGGAAGATAGTCTTTTATTGTGAGATAATAATTTTTGTTGTTTATGTTTAACAAACACTTGTTTACGTTTATTTATATTTTAGCATTTGTTTACAATACTAATATGCCAAACAAACATATAGTGTTGGTGAAGTATTTTCTTGTGTAATGTTTTTATATGCATTTGACACAGACTTAAACATTTTAGATGATTTTTCTTTCTTTCTGAGATGGCCATAGTTGAACGTCATCCGGTTATCTTGAAAACCTTTATCAATGCGTATCTCACAAACTCAAGAATAACGAGTTCAAAATAAAGATTAAATTTGGGTAATACCAGGATTCAACCAACACAATTAAAGATCACCATTGCCAGAGGGAATATCGTATGAAAATTTGTATATTATTCTCATTTAGTTTATAACTTTTTGAACATAAGTATGTGTAGTTCTTATTACCAAGCCCTGCTTATTGAATGTGTTTGCCTATATGGCGAAAAATATTTTTTGTTTTTTTTTTTTTATTAATTTGCAATTTTAAACAAAGAAAATGTTAACTCCGTTCAAGAAATTATAAGTGATTTCATTTCGAAAATGTTTTTCGTTCTCTGAAGCACTGAAAAGTCTATGACATGGCTGATTGAACGTTATGTCTACTTCATAACGAAGTTTTTTTATATCGTTTTCAGTTTCATTTGTAGAGCAAGAGTGGGACTGAGAGATTTTTGAAAGAGATAAAAAAAATCATTATTTTATGCCACTTGAAAATTTCGGACACTTTTTTACATTTTTACAAATAATACGAGAAATTGTATAAACAAAATCAAACTATCTGAAAAATAAAAATATGTCTCATTAACAAAAAATGATGAAATAAAATAAAATTAAAGAAAAGTAAAAAAAAATGATAAAAAATAAAAATAAATAAATAAAATTAGGACTCTAATATAAGCAGTTATCTATCTAAAACACTGAAACAAGAAACTTAAAAAAAATTACTACACAAACTATATGCAGAAATACAAAATTTAGGCACTACTAAAAAATATTAGAGTAACCCAAATCATCATACACTTTACTTACACCTGAACAAACAAACAAATGTCAACATTCAATACTTGTAAAATAATATCGGAGATAAATTACTCTGAAATATGTTTTTATAATTATATTTTAAACTTAATTATTTGTAATATTTACCTGTGGGAAAAAGTCACATGTAACTAAAAATCCGACCATTTTACCTGTAAAATCCCATTCATTTTTTAAATTATCACTTAACAGCAATGTAGACTGTACGACTTTACAACGGTTATAAAACGCTACTACAATATTCTATACGATTTTTTAAAATGAGCATAAACATTGGACTACAAATCTAGTTTTCGATATACATAATGGCAAATTAACAAAAATCCAGACATATTTAACATCATACAAAAGGTCTTCCTTAGTATGATACCCATTTTGACTATGTTTACTGCCCAAACTTACGATATACATATTGGCGTGTTCATTGTTGAGCCAGGTCTATATCTTGAAAAAAAAAGCTTTGCCGCTCAATAATTCTTATGCCATTAGATTAAGAATAATTGAAATTTTCTTAAGCGACTAAATTAATGCATTTACTTGTGACTTAGGGAGACGTATTTAAGCCTTTTCTTTTCTTGACTAGTGGCACAAAAAGTACCTCAAAAAGGCACTTAAAGGTTATTTTAATTACAATCCCTTTTTATTTCTTCTTTGCTTTTCTACTTTAAAGGTGCGTATGAGTGATAACATGGAAATAAATTATTATTCACACGCCCTGAAGTACTACATTCATATAAATGCTTTTGTTATAGATTTACTGCCATATTCATAAAAATATTCTATGGAATAATTTTTAAATAATTCCTTAATAAACCTATTTTATTACTTATGGATATGGCAGTTAGAATGTAGTTTTTCTTTTTACGCTTTTTATAAATACATTAGAACAAAAATTTATAAAAAAAATTGGAAAAATTTTCGCTAATATGTATATATGTACTGAAAAATACACATACTACATATTTGGTTCTTTCTTTTTAAAATAAAAAGTTCTTTTTTTGCTATTATTGTTTTCTTATTTTCTTTTTTTTCATTTATATGTACTTTGGTTTTCATAATATAGTATTGGTGTGTATTATATACCTATATATACATATATATACAGTGCCAGCTCGCTAATCCGAAGATGTATCTTGCAAAAATCTGTGTACACAAAAGTTAGCGATACTGAACGCAAAATTACAAAATATTTGTGTGGAAAGATAAAATTTTAAAACTAAATTCTGACTTCTAAAATCAAATACGGTAGTGCCATGTTGTGGGGCTACATGTCGTTTACCGGTGTCAGTGAATTAGTTTTTAGAGCAGGCTTTATGAACAAGCTCGGTTATTTAAATTTACTCAAAGCAAATGTAAAAAAAAAACGGTTAAAAAAGTTAAATTTTCCAACAAATTTGCATACAAATTTGAATAGGAGTTTTAATAAGAAGTAACAGCTTGAAAATACACGTACTACTGATAAATACTGAAATGAAATATTATTTTAGTACACCAATGTCAGAAAATATCAGTTTGTTTACATACATACAAGCACATACATATATGTGCGTATGGATGTTTTGATTCTTAAACAAAAAATTAGTAGAATAAACTTTTATTTTTCAAAACAATTTAGGGCTCATCAAAAATAGCCAGTTGAAGCACTAATAAAAAATTAGGACGTCAAACAAGTTTTAATATTGCTCCGATTGGGAAGAAATTGCCAGATTTTATAACCCTGAACGCCATATGGAAGATGTCACTACTACAAACTAAACAACAGAACGTAACGGAACAGAAAGCAAAAGCTAACGAAGCTTTTTTTTATTATTATGTAGTTTTGAATAATTTTTAAAGAAAAGTTTACATAAAACAAAATTTTTCCATAAATCGGATTAGACTAGAGGACGTTGTGACAAATGGCTTTACTTAGAGACGGAGTAAAGTAGTAGTTAGGCTTTTTTGATAAAATATTTACTTAATGTGACCATATCTTTAAAAATTCAAAAGTAAACATAAAACGTAAAAGAGAAAACAATTATATGAGAAGAACCAACCATATAAATAATGTAATACAAGTACTAAAGTGTATATTGTGAATTAGTGAACGACAAACGAAATTGCCGAAATACAAACAAGCTAAATTTGGCACAAGTTGACCTGAGCTACCTTTAAAAAAACTTGAAGAAAAGTGCAAAATAGCAGACGTCATTTTTTAACTGAAGTTGGCTACTGGCACATGCACATTTTGTTAATTCTTTAACAGAATTCCAAAATAAGGTGCTAAACCATTTTCATTCGTTCCTTAATTGTTAATTTTAATATAGGAATCCGCATTTAAGTTTTTAAATAAAGGAAACGTTTTATTTTGCAGGTTTTCACACAAACAGTGTTTTATTTTGGTACTTTTTTTCAAGTGAAAATGCAGTTTTTTGAAATGTTATCAAAATAGAATTTACGCACTTGGTCTTAGGCAGTGCGAAAAAAATTTAAATTCTAGATATTTGTTGTTCATTTCAAAAATATTTTGCACTTTCGCAAGTCCATATTGTAATGTGGTCTTTTGAAATTAAAATTACATAACCTAACTCACTGAAAAGAATTTTGAAGTAACATTTTTTATGACGACTAAGATAAAAAGAAAAATTTGGTAAACTTGGTACACACATAGGATTATTTTATATGCATACACACGAGTATAAAAAAAAATCTCTTAAACTACAAGCCAAAAATGTTATTGACAAAAATTACAAGAAAAAAAAACCAAACAAAACACATTAGCTAATCAGAGAATTTGCCTAAAATTTGTTTTGTTCTGCATCATATGTATAAGAATTCGGTACATTAAAAATCACACAAATAACACAAACATTTAAATATTACTCTCAAAAATAAATGCAATCATTACTTGTATTTAAACTAAAAAAAAAACAAACAAAAAAAACAGAAAAAATGTTTAGTAACAAAATAAGTAACAAACACATATAAATATAATAATACAATAATAAAAAAAAAACAAAAACAAATAATATAAAATTACAAACAACTTCACTGATTTATTGTAAAACTGAACTAAAACTTTAATAAACAAAAAACAAAAACAAAAAGTTGATAAAAAATGTGTATTAACTAACAAATACTGAAACTAAAATTTAATTGGAATGACAGACGTCTTCTATTGTATTAAATAATATAAATTTTATTAAACGAAACAGAAATAGTAAAAAAATTAAAAGAAACACAAATTAAATAGAATAATAAAAAGAAATAAATGAATAAAAAATGAAATTTTTGATCAATTAGGATACAAATAAATAAATGAATAAATATTTAGAAATGTTTAAAATAATTTTGTTAATACTTAATAAAAAATAAAATAAATATTAATATAAAAAAATGTGACTAAAAGCAACAAAATTAATAAAATGCAATTCAGAACTATTTTAAGAAATATTAAATATTAAGTAACAAATATTAAAATTGATAATACATAGTATTAATAATAAATGAAAAACAAAAACACACATAAAACCGAATTGTATTAGTTATAATTAAATTTAAAATAAAATTTGAAAGCAAAAAATGAAAAATAAAAACAAAAATAAATCTATTACGAGTATACATCTTTGTACGAGTATGTACAATACGTCCTGTTTATGTAAAATTAACGATTACGAAGGTTCGCAATTCTTTATATGAAAAACACAAACAAACGAACATTCGAAATCATTAGTTTTGCAAAACCAGGCCATTTACTTCTTTTCATACCATCTGAAGTAGATAGTATATTGCGGTGAAAGTTTTTTTTTAATTACGTTTTTTTAACTATTGTAGAAATACACATATGAAAACTCGTAACTAACAAAATTTTACATTTCCTCTGTCGAAAAAGATGATTTTGTGGTGAAAATTCGGTTTAATTTTTCTATGTAAAAGCATTGCTTGTTAAAAAGTTTTTAAATTTTCCTGTAAAATTATAGCCGCGGTTATGGTTCACAACAGTTGTAAACTTGATATTGTATTTTTAAAATTGCGATTATGATTTACAACACACATTTATTTGTATATGCTGTAGCCAATACAACCCACTGTTAGATGTAGTGAATGATAATCGATGCCTATAATTTTGTTAGTTTCGCCTTTTCGCATTTCAGCTAACCATATATGAGTTTAAATATGGGCATTTCCAGAAAAAACCCTACATGAAGTGAAATATTTTTTTTTTTCATAAGTATTGTTTAATATTTATGTATATTAACATGAGTTTTATTTTTTGACCTAAATATAAAATATTTTCCTCTTCTAATACTACATTTTGAGAAGCAACACGTATAGTAACAGTAAACGACACATATTATAATTTAAAATTACACTACCTTCTAAGGCGTATTTAAAATTATAAGAAAGTTAAACGTTTAGAAAATAAAAGCTGCAAATTCTAAGAATAACATTGGCATTACGCACACCCTTGCAAATCTTGCTATCAATGGCAAAGAACAACAAAATATAGGTAAATATACTAAGTTTGCTACGTTTACAAGACAAGAGCGTTTGCAATTAAATGCAATTACCGATCGATAATATTTTTAAATCAAATTTAAACAAGTTAAAGAAATTTACTTTTTCTCTTTAAAATATCGCGATTTGATTAAACTTTAATAAATGATTTGGTATTCGATTAGAAGCGATAGTTTCGAAATCGAATCACATTCATTTATATATTTTTTTGGCGCGAATTAATAAGAAACAACATATCATCACATTTCTGAAATTTACAGGAGAAACAAAAAACATTGTAAAATATAAAGTAACATTTTAAATAAAAATCGTTATCAATGAAAAAGTCGATTTCGAATTTTTTATACGTTATTTTGCATTTTACATACACCATTTGTTAAAAGTTCGTTCGTGTATATCAATAAAATATATTGCACTAGATCAACAATATGCTTAAAATTTCACTTTTGGCAAAAAAACCAACTAACGACATCGATATTTATCTATTTACTGTAAAAATTTCAACGTATTCCGACTAAACTTTTATCTCTAAAACCATTATTTTCATAAAAAAGATATTATTTTAATTTGATACTGTTTTGTTTCTAAAATAATACAAAACAATTTCGAGATGTTTCAGATATATAGTATTAACTCGAAAAAGTGATTTTTTTGCATTTATTGCAAAACCCTGTTTTTTTATTATTTTGGTAGAGTTTCAGAACATATGGTTTGAGGCAGTGCGAAATACGAATGCCAAAGCGATTTTTTTTATGAAGTTATTGTTTTCAAAAATAATTTGGTGACGTAAATACACTATGTATCTCTGATATATTTACGATCAAAGTCCACACACTTCATTTATTGGTTAACTGTTATAAGTTCATATATGTTCATGCTATAATGCCAAGTTTTTAACTTCGTATCTAAATACGATATTAGTTAATTTTAATTTAATCTTAGGTGGCATTTAAATACAGTTTCAGTTTTGCAGTTATAAGTTTAAGTTTGATGATCCAGGCTCAGTCGTAACTCTTTGCTGTATAGCGGTAATTTTTGCATCATTAGGGCCCCTACGAGTGTAGTGTTTTGGTCTATTATCAGCAACAGTACCGTGAGCCTAAAATTTAGCGATTAAATTACGCACAACGATCTTAGAAGAAACCTGATTACGAGAAAAAGCTGCTCGAAGTGATACAGTAAAATTTTCACCATTTTGATAGTAAATTTTCACAATCAAAACTCTTTGTTCATTAATGTAGCGGACCTTGGTTAAAATTTCCCAACTTTTTACTAAATAACTGTCAAAATATGACAGCTCAATTTTTGATATTTCATCATTTGACAGCCAATTTAATTTAACCTCAAATTTGCCCACCTTGTATTTGTTAGAAAAGTAATAGTAACACCACGAATTATAAGCAAATAAAACGTAAGAAATAATATTATTATTATTATCTGGTTTAGACCCAGCACAAATGTAAGACACTGCGACCTATAAGATCTATTGTGTCCCTAAGAAATAATATTAAATAATTTCAATTAATAATAAAAAATTGAATTTATTAAAATTAATTTTATCATTTAAGTCACTTATTTATAATATGGCAATTTTTTATAAAAAAAAGAAAACCCCATAAAAAAATCAAAACAAGCTGTCAAAATTGAATATATGATTATATGTAGTAGAACTTAAACTTAAATGAACATGGTTAACCATTTAAATTGTTATTCTTTAAAGTTTGTACTGAACAAATCAGAGTTACAGTTAAATTTAAATGTCATGTAAATAGTAAGGAAGATAACTTGATAGATTCCCTATACAAAATATTTTAAAATAATATACATTTGTGTGGAAATGCCCATATACAGTGTAATAATGTGTGAATATTATTTTTAAGGTTAATTTTTTTTCTTTTAAATTGGTTTTTATATTGAAATATACAACTAATCACGTAACAATTTCTAAGTAAATTAAAACATTTACCTAAAATACATTTACAGAAATTATATGAATTTCTTTCATAACTCCAGATGCAAATTGTGCAATTTTTAATATTCATACATACATTTTACTTATATATAGTATATGTCAAAAATATAAAGAATGATAAAATATTAAAAAAAAGAAAACATTATTAAAAGATAACATTTAAAGTATGTATATTTATAATATAAAATAACAAAAACATAACCAATTTCATGGCATTATATCCTAAGCATTTTGAAGTTTACAATTACTGCGGCTGAAAACCTTTTTAAGTTTAGACGACCATTTTTTTTTATTTTTTACGTCACTGCAATTCGATGCTGTGGACAAGTCTGACATGCTGATTGTATTATTTGCCCTGTATGAAGTGTGCAACTGACCAGTCGAGTGAGCAGTACGCAGTACGATGCCATCGTTAAGTAGATCTTGGCGCCCTTGTGTACGCATTGAAAGCGGTTTAAATTTTAATCTTTCTTTCTTTATAGGTTTCTCATTACTTTCAGGTGGTATAATGCTTATGCTGGGAATTTCATTATGTTGACTTAGTGATTCATTCAATTGGCTCTCCTCCTTATTTGATGTACTACTACTTGCTATAGATGAGCTGCATAAATAAAATAGTAGCCGAATTATTGTTTTTATTATTATTAATATTTATTTATAATAATTAATATAGAAAATCTCCTAGTAAATGTGTTTACATGGGCAATAGTGTTTTTAGTTTTTAATTTATTATTATTGTCTTTATTCAGTACTTTGCCCAAAGTAGACACTGCGACCCAAACGATATTTTGTGACCCACTGCTATCAAGAAAGCTGATTCTTTAGATCACCCCTACTCAATCATTAGTGAGTGTTAAGTCGAACGGAAGGTACTCGGTTAGCAAAATTCATCCATATTAATAAATATGCAGGGCGAAAGTTATATTTAAACAGGAACTCTTCCGCTATCCGAATGAAGTTAAGTAAATTGCCAACAGGAACGTACAATTTGGATCCAGCCAGTGCAACAAAATGTGCTCTGTGGTCTCCCTCCTACATCTCATGATAAAGCTTGCACATCAGTCATATCCAGATTATTCAATATATCAAATCTCAGATAGTAGTGCCCCAATAGAAAACCTACTATTTTACTAATATTGGTTCTTCCGTTTGACTTGACGCCGTTCAGGGTACCCCGCCAATGCACGGTCCATAATAGGACTCTGTATCAATAAAGTCCCCTGCGGACAATTTTCTTGCCAATCAGCAATTACGTTACTAAGATTGACCCAGAAACAGCAAAGCATGGTTGAAAATTATGAAAGCACGACGCGATTTCAATGAATATGAAATTAGTACTATCACCTCGGTAATTAAAAAATGGTTTAATACAAATGTTCAGTGTAAAAAAATATATTATTTGGTGCAAATCTCTAAAATCTAATATTGGAACTTATAACACCAATTTTTAATAAAATAATCTAAGCCTAGAACACTCATTCCATGAATACTTTTGGTATATATATGTATGTATGTAGGTAGTTATAGTACTTTATCCCTTTCAGACCGTGATGCATCGATTGTGAGGGTGGGTTTAGGTCTCAATACTTTCGTTTATATTTGATCAACATCAAAAAGACCGACATGCATAGATTGCACTGATTGTGCTTTATATTTGTTTCTCACACTATTCTGCTATTCGAATTACCGTTTTTTAAATTATTTCGAAAATCTTGTGTCAGATTTCAATTTTGTCAAAATGAGCGGTAGAAACAATTTGTGTTTGCAACTACATAAGTACTAATGGCTAATAAATAGTGAAGTGGGGCATATTTTAACTAAAAAAATTATACATTTTAATGTTTTAAACCATTTGAAATCATTTGATGCAATAAATATCCGTTTCAGCTAAAAAGGTTAACGAGTGTGTGTGTGTGTCCTGAAAATCCTTAAAGGATATAAAAATGGTAAAATCTAAACATTGATTATATTTTCGTATGATATCGAGACTATATAATCCAAAAATCAGTAAAACATTCCCTTTAATTTAGTGTCAGGTCTGAAAGGGTTATAAATTGAATAATTTATAAATAAAAAATAAACTTTCTAGTAAAAATTGTTATAAAATTTCTTAGAATTTAAATATTGAATATTGAATTTATATTTGCATGTATGAAAGAAATCCTGCAAAATAATTCTTAAAGCTATTTAAATTTATAATGCAAAACTGTACTTACCCGAGAGTAGAGCTTCTGTTAAATGATGATGTAGTTGTATCAGTTATTGTTTTTACATTTCTAATAGAGTTCGCTAATTTAGACCAGAAATCGTATAAACTTGAGGTACTTGATTTATAACGCAGGAGGGTGTAAATTTTTAGAGTTCTTGGAATATTGACGTTGTCTTCATACAAAAGTGGTATAATTTTTCGTGTCTTCTGTTCTGTTTAACAAAACATAAATTTAATATATACATAAATTAAACGCCTTTACATTATTACATATTTACTTACGTATTTGCAAAGCATGTGTATAATTTACTAAAAACTTATTTTCAGGACTTTTAAGAAATTCCTCTGTTAAAATAACAATCAAATGTTTGCAGCGTTCTTCAATTAACTGAGTCAATGCCACGTGCTCAAATTGAACTCCAGCCAGTAAATCACG
Organism: Metopia argyrocephala; assembly: GCA_963576795.1. NCBI lineage: Eukaryota > Metazoa > Arthropoda > Insecta > Diptera > Sarcophagidae > Metopia > Metopia argyrocephala. The sequence continues at coordinate 183,477,987 of OY756208.1, read as the reverse complement.
ATCCTTCATGCAAAGCTACAAATAGATATCCTTTATATAGTATACATAATTTTATTTTTATCTTTGTTCACAGGAATCATAGGAGTATTTGATTTCATACATACATTTCAAAAAAATATCTGTAGATGTTAAAATGTAGATGTTTATTGTGTAATAGTGGGCTTTTTAATAGATTTAGGTGGAATATTTATGGAGGAACATGTCGCTCCGGAGGACTTATCCACCACTAAAAGTTATAAACTTGCTAGCGTTTATTAGGAAATCAACTCGAAGAGACACAAAAAAATTTTATAGATAGCAGTTTTGTTTTTATTTAATTGTGCTCTGTATAAATTTTATAATAATAATAATAGAACAGGAAATTTAAATTTTTATCTTTCGTGCTATTGGATATTAACGAAAACGATTTTACAGATTATTGGATTGCCACTGTATTGTATTATATAAGAACAAAAATGTTGTATTTGCATTCAAAATATTACACAAAGTGTAGTAATAATACATACATAGCCTAGCTTCTCGCAGCACTCATGTTGTGTGAGTTAATTTTTATCCATGAGTACCGGGACCTACAGTTTAATGTCGACTCCGAACGACATACTTGAGAAGCTTGTTCATGGCAATTAATTACTCTCAGAGCTTTTGCCAGAAGATTAATTAATAAATTTAATTAATAAATTTATAATGCTTCATATGAAGGTGTTTGCGGCAGTGTGTTTCGAATTATTAGCAACTAAAAATTTAATTGAAAGAATCTATAGACATTTCTATGAGTTTGACAATAAAAGTATATTTTAATAGAAGGAGTATATCTTTCAAGCATCACTTAATAATTGGAATCGGCTTAAAACTTTGTAATCCAAATCTTACTTTTCTTGACACAATTGTGCTACAAAACAACTATGATTTAAAACGACTAATATGCAAATGTTGAAATGAGGGACCAAAACAAAATTTTTTTGGCCTCTTTGGCCCATTTCGAATAATGTTACCGCCTAAGTGAACATGCATATATCACCGAATTAATTTGAAATTATTATATAATCGTTACATCTATTTAAAAACCATGCCACATACTTTAATTCAATTCGAAAACAAAATTCAAATCATATTTCAGTTCTTCAAACACAAATCGTGAGGACAATTTTGAAATGCAATCACAAGACGCAAATAATCCGGTATGTGACTAAAAACGATTTCGATCGAAATTGAAATCTTTTGTATTTTCAAAGCCATATAAAACGTGTCTGTTTAAATTATTTTAAAATTTTGATAATCAAGCATGTAGTGACAATAGTCAGTAAGCTATGAGTACAAACAAAATTCCAAATATGCAACAATTTGAAACCTATAGCATCTTGAAAATGCATCCGATTTCGATCGAAATCGTTTTTTTATCACATACCAGAATGTCAATTCTGTTGATAAAATTATAAATTATGACATTCCAAAATTATCTGTGCCACAGCAGATAATTAAGTTGTTTTTTTCACTTTTTAAGCAAACTATAAATAAATTTAAAATCCTACGTAACATATTGTAAAATAAATCACTATGCAAGTACCTTAAAATCATATTCTGGATTATCTTCTAATTTTGTAAGCATTTCAGATGCATAATTAAGATCTACATCCGCATAAAGGACAAAAGCATCATATAGTTGTGGTGGTAGACCCTTTTGTGCGCAAATTACATCCGACATAGTTAAAATATTTGGATCTGAACCATGACCAAAATCTCCATTGAGAGTACACATTTCAATATTTTCGTCTGATTTTAAATTTGCGGAAAGTTGTTGCTTCCTTTGGTATGTTTTCGCGTCTTCCACTAAAATAATAAAAGAAAAAATTTAAATTAATTATATATTTTAAATATACAATGTATATTATACATATACATATGTATATATTTTATAAACTTCTTCAAAAGGTAAACAATTGTTTAAAGAAAGTGGTTGTTCTGATACAATTAAAATAAAAAATAAATTTATTGGTTGATTATGGATAGCAACAGAAATTTGGTGGAGTTGCTAATTCCAAAAAATGGTACATTACTATTTCGAATTAGCTGGCAACGCATTTGCAAGTTGGTTGCCATCTATAATCGACCTCTTAAAAGATGATCTCTGCGCATTACTGCTTTTCCTTTGCAACTTACTTACTTACTTACTTACTTAGCTGGCCATAACAACCCGCTAACGGGTTTCGGCCTGCTTCAGCACTAGTCTCCAGGCGCTTCTGCTTAGCGCGCGCCTTCTCCAGTTGGTCACACCAATCGATGACAGGGCTTCATCAACCTGGTCCTTCCAACGTAAACAGGGTCGTCCTCTACGCCGACGTCCAGTGACCTTCGCATCGAAAACTTTCTTCGCTGGAGCAGATTCTTCCATCCGAACAATGTGGCCGAGCCAGCGTAGCCGCTGGATGTTAATACGCTGGACAACACCTACATCGCCGAGGAGCTCATACAGCTCATGGTTGGTTCTAATGCGAAACTCATCGCCATGCCTTAGAGGACCAAAGATCTTACGAAGAACTTTTCTCTCGAACACCCCGAGGACCGCTGCATCGGCACAAGACAGCGTCCATGCTTCCGCACCATAAAGAAGCACCGGGAGAATAAGCGACTTGTAGAGTGTTAATTTCGTCGCACGAGAGAGGTCTCTATTACTAAACTGCCTACCGAGACCGTAGTAGCACCTGTTGGCCAGTGTGATTCTTCGCCTGATCTCTAGACTGACATCATTTTTGCTGGTAATGGCGGTGCCAAGATAGATGAATTCCTTGACCACATCGAATGTATAGTTGCCGGCTGTAACCTGGGAGCCGATACGATCAACATCCCTACTCGTCGACAACATGTACTTCGTCTTGCTCTCATTTACCGCCAGACCCATTTTAGCAGACTCTCGTTCAATAGCATTAAAGGCTGCGGTGACATCTCGCTTGGTATGCCCAATGATGTCTATATCGTCTGCATACGCAAGGAGCTGGACACTTTTGTTAAAAATAGTGCCATTACGATGGACACCCGCCTTTCGCAAAACACTCTCCATGACGAAATTGAAGAGGTCGCAGGATAAGGGATCGCCCTGTCTGAAACCTCGCACGGTATTAAAAGGCTCGGAGAGGTCTCTTCCTACCTTGACGGAGCTGCAGGAATTGCTCAACGTCATTCTGCACAGTCTTATCAATTTTGCAGGAATACCGAGCTCAGACATTGCTGCATATACGCGATCCCTTATCGGGCTATCGAACGCTGCCTTATAGTCGACAAAGAGGTGGTGTGTGTCGACTTGACTTTCATGGGTCTTCTCCAGGATTTGGCGCAGTGTGAATATCTGGTCAATGGTGGACTTACCAGGTCTGAAGCCGCACTGATAAGGTCCAATCAGTGAGATGGCGAATGGCTTCAGTCGTTCACACAATACGCTCGTAAGAACCTTATATGCGATAGGGAGAAGGCTTATACCCCTGTAGTTGGTTTCCTTTGCAACAAAAAAAAAAAAAAAAAAAAAAAAAAAAAAAAAAAAAAAAAAAAAAAAAATTTCCTTTGCAACACATTTTTTTAATTCATGTATAAAGTAATCGAACACTACCATTTTCTTTTTGGTTTGTGCATCACTATTCTCTTTACATTTTTTATGTCAAAATTTGGTAAAATGGAATTGTAAACTGGAGAGAAAGAGAGATTTACATTCGTAATTTCTACAGGCACTGATGACAGAGCTTGTAAAGGAAAGAGATGGCATATGAAATACAAAATAAAAACAATTTTTGGCCATTTAGAGATTTTATTTTGTACAGAGACTGCAATCATTTGCTATTACACGAAAATGTTTAATTATGTGAATTTAAATATGTATATAAATGCCTATTCTTGCAATTTTATTAGTTGTATTTATTGTAATAATATATTATTCCACTTTTATTTATACAATATCCAATCCAACTCACAAATGTCGTTTTATTGTACGGTTAAAGTAGGTAGAAACCTACAATAAAAATTTCTCATTTAGAAATGGTTTATGAGAGCGTTATGACACTGTTTGTTGATTATGAATACAAAATTAAGAGCTTTTGCTTATAACGCCCTTATAAGCAGGTTTTATCTCATTATGAATTGGACTGTAAAAATTTAAACAAATTTCATTGCTAAAATACATAAATTTTTTTTTTTTTTTTTCTATTATCAAGGGATTGCTTAAAATGAAATTTATTCTTTAAAAATTTAAGTACCAAGTATAAATAGATATTGAGCATTAAAAGAAAACTTACCTAAATGTTCATATATATCATCAGAGACATCCAATCGTTCAATTATTTCAAGAAATTTTTCTAAGTAGGCAAACGTGGCAGTTCTTGGATTATTTTTGCACCACAATTGTATAACTTTTATTATCGGATCGTCCAAACTAATTGCATTGTCATCACATAAAAATTTTAGTTTTGCCAAGCATGCCAAACCTCGCCAATCACGTTCATATCCCTCTTCCGAACGCAATATTTTCTTAGAATTTAATAAATAAGAAAGCCTTTGTAATGTTTTCTTACTTAGTGCTGTTAATGGTACATCTTGAAAGGCGACCACGTCATTTTCAGAAGATATTGAAGGCGAATCAATTGATCCGGTGCTACTTTTTATATTCATATTATAGCGATTTAAAGTAAAATTTTGGACCATTTTATCTAAAAAAAAAAACAAATTAACACTTCATTATTGTAAACAGCATCCAAATTTAAAAATCTTAAAAATAAATACATATGTACAACAAATAGCAAAGCAGTAATAATAAGTAAGAAATGTCCAGATTCGTTTACAATTATTGCAAAATTATAAATATCCCAAGCATTATTAGAAACAAATCAAAAAAATACATTTTGAGGGCTTCATATAAAAAACGCTAATTTTAATCAATTTACATTTAAGTGCCTTAGACAAATGTGTTTTTTTTTCTATAAAAGACAAAAAAATGGAGACCGTCGCATAGTTCCACAGGAATCACACAAATGGACGAGCACTACGCTCGAGAACTTTCTAACCGAACTATAGCCAGATAAGTTGGTTGAAGTCAAAAAGTAATAAATAATAATTTTAAGAATCCATTAGAGTAAAAAGGTACCAAATAAAGAAATTCAAAAGGTTTCACAGCAAGATAGACGCCAAGTTCTCCAAACAGCTTCAAATTCTTCCATGAGTAATAAGTAAAGTTGGAGCTGCTGCTAGAGTCACAGTAAGTGGAACAACAATTTTTAATGTTATAAAAAGCTCAGAATACCTAGCATATTTGTGTAGTAATTTCTATTGTTTTATTTTTTCATCATTATTTTTAGTTTTGAATTTTATTTGTTTTGGTTTAAAAATTCCGACAGTCCTTCACTACTCCGTTAAAATAGTTGAGTGATGTTTGGGATTATGTTGGTGCCTTTTGTTAAGCCGTCATGGTGCAGGATTCTGGTCCAAAATAATTACACTAAAACAACACAATTAAAATACCCTATTGGAATAGATGGAAAATTATTTGCCTTTTGAAAATCTAATACTGATTGTTAAGACAATATGGTTACAATTTTTGTGGTGGTTCTCTTATTATTTCAGGTTACATGGCGGCATTGCGAATTGCTAATTTTCATTTTTAAACAGAATTATGAATTCAAAGTACCTACAAAGTAAAAGATGTTTTCGTATTCTATCAGCACTACGACACCAAACTGTATGGAAACCACTTCCCCAGCCTCCAGATTTAAATTTAGTACAACATTTAAGGAAAAATTTAAAATAATCACTTGCTAACCGTCAATCAAACATATTGCCGCAATAAAGAAAGTTGTGACAGCATAGTGGTATAATATCGAACCAGGATTAAAATAAAAATTGGTCGCCATTATCTTTAGACAAGCAGAGGGCATAAAATAAATACGAATTTGAATTATTTAAGTCTGTTTTAAAATTGGTTGAAATTATTGTTTATATTTATACCTATACGGTAATATGCATGTATGTATGTATTATGTATGTATATTATCAAATATATTTATGATTTTACCTTCAAATTGTTGTGTGGCTTGCGTTTCGATGCCTCAATGCCAATGGTTTCGGTGCAGAGGTTTTTATTTTTCGTTAGCTGTCACAGATAGCAATGTTATATATGGTTTAAATTCACAGTGCTGTTTGCACTATAATATTTAACAGGTACCAGTATCGGAAAATAAACTCTATTTTCCTTTCGTTATTTTAGGCAAAATAGCAATCTACTGCTTATTAAAACAATAATTCCTATAAAACATATCTGAACATTATTTTATGATCATTCCAACAAATGTATAAATATAATATATACATACATACCTACATATATATAGTTATCTATATATTATATATGTACGTATCCATATATTATATTCATATATATAAACCAGTGGTCTTCATCCATATTGCTCAGCTAAGGAAATTTTTGGGGAATTTATGCAATTTTTTACTCTCTTCGTAAATATTAAAATCAGGGTTGCCCAATTCAATAAAAATCCTACCAAACAGCTTTTTGACTTGTACCAAAACTACCTGCATCATAAATTCTTATTATTTCATCTTTTAATTTATATATCGTACTGTATTTACTAAAATTGAAATTTGAAATTCCTGCAAAGCTGTTTTTGTTTTAATTTCCTATCAAGAATTTAAGTAATTATAATAAATTACCAACGCTGCAAAATCTTTCATAAAAGATATCCATACCAGAGATCGTAGAAATGTACAAGAAATTTTAGTGTACACGCTGAATACACTGTACACCTTCAATACATTGAAGGCATTGCCTTTCTTTCGGCATGTACATCTGATACTAATGTGTGGCTATGACTGTACTCGTGTACATGTACAAACACATGAGTGGGAGTTGCCATATTTTTATATTTTATAGCTTTTGAACTAAAAGATCTAAAAGTGGTATTGGTATCGCATTCTTTTGATATGACAAAAATATCAATGTTTTCTTTGGTACTAAGGGTACTCACGAAGGGCCTTGCAAACTGTGCAAACGATGCAAAGTGTGTAAAAATACATCAAATTTTTTCTCTGCAACAACAAAATATACGCATTTGAAATTTGCATTAATTGCACTGAAAAAACCTTAAGTAAATTAACCGTGTATTTTTGCTTAAAATTTTTAACATTTTTACAGCCATGTATTTACGAATGTAAAGATAACAACTGAAACCAAAAAATGAAATTACTTCATATATACAAAACACGTGGTTTCTTTTTTAGTTATTGTCTTTATTTATTAAAAAATTAATTATTTTATTCCTTTCCGCTGCATTTAAGCATTTTTTTTTTGTAATTAACTTATTTTTTTTGGCATTTTAAGAGGAAGATGCAAGAGGTTTTTGAGTCTATAAATCAGGCAGCACTAAGTCAAACAAATACTTCAAAAAATACAATTAATTATAAGAGGACGCTCACGATCTATATCCATTTGCACAGCAAATTTGCTTAGTTTTAGTTTGCACAGATTTAATCGTGAGTACCCTTACTATTTTTTTTTAATACATTTAAAGGATAAAATGTGTAAATTTGTGGAAAAATGTCGTTCTCTCTTTTCCTTTCCTTTTCTAGTACAAAAATTTTTTATTTTATTATTATGTATTATTATATTATTATTATTTTTATATTATGTATGTAAATATATGCCCGTATTCATAAAAACTATTTCAGGTTTATTGAGGGTTTATTTGAAAAGTATTGCATAGAAATTTGTCAAATAAGTCCTCAATAAACCTAAAATAGTTTTTATGAATACGGGCAATACAGTTTTTTTTATTATTTTATTTATGTATGAAAATCTTCTTAGTTGTGATGGAATTTCAAGATTTATTTTGTTTTTGATAATATACATAAATATATTATATATATATACATAAATATATTTATTTTCACGAAAAAATTTAAGTATTTTTTTGTAGAGGGTTTTTTTAATGCTTATTGGCGCTCAAAGATACAAAAAAATTCGTCTGGTAGCCGTAGGTATTTATAATATTTTCCATGGCGTATTGATTATAAGGTGCATTTGACATGGCAGCTGAGCTACTTTTTTTTTAGCCAATTTGTGAATATAGTTGTCAATTTTTGCTTTGTTTTATGTACATTGTTCTTGTTTTCATACTTTTTGTTTTGGTTTTTTTGACAGTTAACTACCCTAACAAGCATTAAAATGCTGTGTTGTTTTTGTTATTGTTTTACTTGTTGTAATCTCAAAGGCACCTTATGATAATTGCGCCGTGATATTTTCAGTATTTGCTTTTACTGCGCACACAAATACATTAATCTTATGAAGTTACAAAACAAATTCAATGTTTTCTTCACCACAAATGTGCCTACGTATATAAAGTTAATTCAATGCTTTTAATGTCTTCAATGTATACATTTAGATATAATGCACAGTAGTGGACACTCAAGATGTATTCGTGTATAAAGTGAAGCATGCATACATTTTTCAATGTAATTTTTTTCGATGTCCATTGTGTAGGTTTTGTGTATAGAGGATAAAATGTTTATACTAAATTAATCTCTGATCCATACGCTTTGTTTTTATCATGCTAGACGACGACCACAATTATAACAAAAAACATGTGTGAGACAAGAATTGCGAATGTGTTTGTATTAGTTTAATAAGCTGAATAAACTTATTAATGTTTATATTCCTTATAACTACATTTCAATTTGTTTTCAGCATTTAAAAACAATTTATTTAATGAATATTTTTAATAAATTCACTTCAGATTTAAACTTAAAGGTTTTTAAAAGGAAAATTTTCACGAATTTACTTCAAGTTTTAAAAAACAACACAAATAAAAAAACCAATCTCTTCTGTCAGTGTATTTTGTATGACTCTCTTTGTGAAGACCACTGATATAAACACATATAGTAAGTAAAAAAACAAATATAGAGAAAAATGATCGATCTTGTTTTCTTTTTGCAATTTTATTGATTGATATCTCTTACAAGCTTATGATTCACTTTTTTTAGTTTATAATTCAAAGTTTTATTTTATTTTTGCGAAAAAATGCAGTTCAGTAAATAATCCGCTTATAAAATAAAAAATATACAACTAATTGATAATTAACTATGATATCACCAGCGTTGCCCGATTAGTTATTTGCAAACAATCAGTGTTGCCACGCCTTTAATTTTTTATAACCAAATTTCAGCAAAAAAAGTAACCAAATTGAAACAAAAATAACCAAATTTTTTAAATCATATTTTTTATAAAAACGTTTACAGCAATGTCTTCGCCTAATCATAGTTTTAAATTTTTTACAATACAACTTACTTCTACCGTTTTATTGGTCAATATATAATTTTGTATTCTAATTTATGTTTTAAATTTTTCTACATGAAGGTTAACCTTTCCATAACCAACATGAACTAAATTTTCTACGAAGACAGATATGATAGGCTGAGTTTCATAACTATTTATTAGTGCGTAATAGTAGATTTGTGAAATATTATATATTCAAACTCCAGTTTTTGACTTTATTTTACTAATGACCAAGCATTTCAATGGAAATTTCTCCTAGAAAATAAGAAATAGGAATGAAAAAATCTATTTTGACAGGAGACTGTGCTGTATGCATTGTGACCTTATGATAAGTACGCCGTGATATACATACAGTGATGAAACAAATGACAGCTATAAAAGTGAAAGTCAGCTGTTATTAATTTTACTACCACTTACAAATAAAAATTATACATATGTATTTTGCTAATATTTGCTATCTCATGCATTTTAAATAGTAGCAAAATTGTTGTGTCCTTTTAATTTTTGTTGGAGTTTCATCTCTATGCACAACATTGGCATATGCGCCATACAAAGGTCACTTCGTACAATTTAACCCGTTCGTTAAGGGCCGTGTCAGATAAACCTTTGTTGCATTGCGTGACGTTTAATACTTTAACAGAAGCTTAGTTTGTTTATCTCTATTTTTGAAACTCTCAATACATATAAATTTACTTTATAGTTAAAAAAAAAATTTTACACGAAACGAAAAACACTTAAAACTGAAAATTTTCCAAACTACTTAAAGAAAAATTAATAGCAGATTGTCAAGGCGCGCAAAAAGATGAAAGTTGGCCAGCTTTTCACTTTACGTCAAGTGTTTTATGTGACATTTTATCTTAAATGTCAAAGAGAATCTGTAACGCAACGCGAAGCAAAAGTTTTATCTGACACGGCCTTTATACCTATACAAAATTTTTTCGACTGACAATTTCATTTATGACAACATTTTTTCAATATATACGTCTTCCAGTTTTTAAATTTGTTAATTAATTTTTAGCCTCAATGTATTACATTCTTAAAAATACCCTTCTTTTGAAAAGTTCAATATAAAATTTAAAAAAACATGTTCTACATTTTTTTTAATTTTATTTATAGAAAAAAGTAATTCCTGATAAAGCTAGGAAAAGGTGTATAAGCGGCCACAGGCGCAATATATACAGTTTAATTTATCAATTAAAAATAAATTAAAAACCGATTATATTTTTAGGTGCCCTTAAAATTTACTTTTAAATATTGAATTTTTATTTGAAAGAAATATTCGGTTATGTTCTAAAAAACGAATGCGAGTGAAATTGAACTGTAATTATGTAAATAATTAATGTAATATGCATAAAAGTTGTTTATTTCAATTTATTAGTCACAATTATAAAATTTTTACATGCAAAAAAAAAAAACATTAAAAGTTAAAAATATAATACATAATAAAAAAATACATACATATATCAGTACATTAACCTAAATAATTTTAACTACTTCTTCATTTATTTTTATTTCGCATTAAGTTTATGAGTGAGTTTTTGACCCTGATTCGGAGGAAGAAGGGTACGAAACTTCTTTCATACGTAGCGAACGTCTTGCGGGGATTTTACCAGATCTTAGTCGAGGAATATTTGAAAACGATTTTTTCTTAATAGTTGCTAAAGATAATTGTTTATTATTCATGCTCTCTGCACCTATTTCCATGTTTTTTGCACGGACCGGAATACGGCTTCTTCCAATATATGGTTTTGTTGTTGTTTTAGAATTTAGTGTTTGTATGGTAAGGTTTTCTTGAGAAAGTCGTTTTCTTGTCATAATTATTTTAGACATTAATTCTTTTTTTGCTTTATTTCTCGTCATAGTAACAGGACTTGGCGTTTTTGTATCTTTAATTGTTTTCAATACATTCTTGTTTATGCGATCAGCCTGAATCCCATCGGATGAGTTTTTTATTGTTGGTTCTGGATTTGAAACTTCTTCATTCTTGCTTGACAATAAATTATTAATTTCAGATGTGTCATTTATTGCTACTATTTTTATGTTCTCATTCTGAGTAGATGTTGTTGATGTAGCATTTATTCCAGTTTCTATTATAGAGGATTTTTTCTTCGCTTCCAGAGATATTTCACTGTCTACATTTTGAGTTCTGGAAGTATTTACTGATGAACCTGACTTATCTATGAGGAAAATATACAAATGATTTAATTAAATGGAAGAATACATAATAAATAAAGAAACGATATATTTAACAAAACAAAACAAAACACCACAGTTCTAGACAAAATGCATTTGTTGACGAATGACAATGACATAACATTTTACAAAGTAGTTTTTACTTACGGTTTTATTATGAATTTAAATTTCTTGTCTTTCAATGGTGTAAAAACAAAATTTATTTTGTTAAAATTAAGATTTTTTTTACAAAAACAATTCTAAATGACATAAATAAAAAAGTGACAATCTTGTTTAACCCTTTACTTAAAGGGACAAACTTAGAATAAAAACTAAATAACATAATTTTTATATGCATGGAAATGCATTGTATCTCTTTTAAGGTGTTTTGTATTAAATTTCTGTTTTTTCTTATGTACTCATTAGATTACCTATTTCAATGCACGGCTGCTTTCTTACTGGCGATGTCATAGGTACAGATGTTGAAGGTGAAGTACGCAAAACACGCTTGCGTCCATTCCGTAAAGGTGTCGATGTCGCATTACCAACTACAGGTGGCTCCATTTCCTAAATAAAATAATAAGAAATGTAGTTTTAAAGGCAATAAAGTAATTTCGTTTTTTGTTATTCCATTAACATTATGAAATATTTAGTACCCACCAAACTGAACTACTTTAAAACTCGACTAAGATGTTTTTTTTTTCAGGAGTATATTATAATAGGGGCAGTTAGTCGCTTAAAATTACATTTTATATAAGTAAACATTTTTAAAATTTTTGCTTTTATATGTATGTGTCGAATTTTAAATTTTATCTGTTAATATAATATACAGCATTTAGAAATGTTTTAAAAAGCTTTTCTTTTTTGTACAACAAATATATTAATTACTGCCACAGATAACAAAAGTTTGTTGAAATGTTGATACCTCATATATCTTTAAAAAATATATATATATGACCAACATTATATATTTATATATATGTAATAGTGTAATTATTTCTTTAAATATTAATAACTAGGATATCTAAAAGCATACACAACAGGAACTTTTGACTTCTTAAACACGTTTTAAAGTTGAAGTCTTGTTCGTTTAGTAGTAGGGGTTGTTGATGTCGTACTCACTTTTCCATTGCGTTGTGGAACGTTGCGCAATATATGACTGCGCATAGATCGCAATATTCTACGGGATTGTAAACGAGTAGTAGATGAATTTATTGTAGGTGACTCTTGTATAATTTCAGATGTATTAAGCTAAAGATAGAAAACAAATTATTAGGGACAAATTTTAGTATATATATGATGTATGTGCATTTGATATTTACCTCGTCATTTGTAGTTGAAGAAATTTCATTGTTAATTTCCGTGCGTTGTAAATCAGAGCATTGAGGCTGCGGTTTTTCTTTGTGAGTTGATTGATCTTTTTGAGGCGAAGTTATTTCAGTACTCTGAACGACTGTTTGAATATCAGATGATTGCTGCAGGCTATTTAACGATTTTGAAGCAAGTTGCATTTTGGTTGGACTCAAAATTTTTTCTATTATTTCAGGCTCTCGAGGTTTGGGATTAGATAATTCAACGTCGTCTTCTTCAGTATTGCCATTTCTATTTTTATTTCCGTTGATGTATCGTAGACTTCGTTTAGCTCTAGTTTGTTTTGAATTAGAATTTTTGTCCGAGCTTTGAGATTTTTTATCAGAATCTATGCGTGCTTCTATTCTTATTTTATTATGTTTCTGTGTATGATCATTACTTGGTGAGCCGCTGCTATCAACCGAATTATTGCGAGAGAGGTTAAGAGATTTTCTTAGAAACCTATGACATGTAATATTTTCGCTACCAAACGTTGTAGGCATATTTATATCCGGTGGTGAAACTATTGTACTTTGGTTACCTACCAACGTAGTATCAATGCTTTCATCTTGGGCATTTATGGCTACTTCTTCTGTATTTTTTTCAGTTAATGTCTTGTTACTAACTAATGTTGATTCCGTATTGCTTTCAGACAATGCATCCATATTTTCTGTTTCAATATGTCTATCTGAACGATTCGTTTCTGTGTCATCATCTTCTTCAGATTCCAAATCTTCGCTATTTCTCTTTAGTGGTGGATTAAAAACACCATCAAGCATATCCTTAAAATCTATTAAGTATTTGATCGTTTTTGGATCAAATTTATTCTATAAAAATACAAGACAATACAAAGTTTTAATAGAAGATTGAAAACTATTATACTGTTTAACGATAAGAAAACAAATACATTAAAAATGACGATTAATTTAAAAGATGAACTTTAACCCTCAAAAACGCCAACGACATATCTTGACTTTTTTCTTTTTTAAATTAAGGAGGTTTGTGAGCTGGCAAAGTGAAATATTTGATTTCTTTTCAGTTGCATTTTTGCTTGCAAGAGCAATTGTAAGGGATTTCAAAAAGTTATCAAAAAAATTGTTTGTTTTCAAATTTTTAGGGGAAAGTTTCAAACAAGTTTAAGCTTTTAATTAAATAAAATGCCTGGTATTGAAAGAAATAGAGAATTTATGGATCATGTCGCCAGGAAAAAAAATTATGTGTATTTTTTTTTAGTACGAAGATACCGAATATGCGCGCAAAGAAGTTTGTGTTCATTGCTTAAAGAGTTCGCCAATTTCATTAAACAAAAACACAGATTTTTCTCTGTTTAGCCTCACAAAGATAAATAGTTTGACAAAGAAAGTATACAATTAGCGTACTTCAATTTTTCTTAATGCATTAACTAAGTTGGTAATTCTAATGGGCTATGCCACGAATGCATATAAAGTTCATTTGTTGCACTTTTGATATATTAGATTTCAATTTTAATATAAATTTTTTATTATACATATATTATAATAAATTATATTATTCATATTATTTATTTGTATTCTTTGTTTTCTCCATTAGAAATATTTGTTAAGAAATATACACATTTCAAGTGTAACACAGACATGAAGTGTTGTAACCGATTAAGTATAATATAAATAATTTTCATAATTTTAGGTCATTTGCATATATTATTTCCCCCTAATGTGCGTGTATGCACAAACAAAGAAACTTACCACTATTAATTTGTCCGATAATTGTTTCATTTCTTTTTGTAGCTCCTTTTGTTGTATAACGTTAACTTCTAAAGTAATTAGTTCCTTTGCTAAAAGTTTGCATAGATCCTTATTATTTGCGTTATTTAGCATTTCATTTAAGAAGACTATTGCCAACTTGTTGTGTGAATTTTCGTGACTGTTTTCAGAAACGGCATCTGGTCTAGTAGCATCTATTATAAAACGCGTAATTGTTTCTGGCCGAATGTCATGAAGTGGGCTATCATATGGTGCCGTCAGAACTGAATTCACAGTTGTCATAAGACATGGTTGTAATAAGTTCTGCTTTCTATGTTGAATTAGATTTTCAAGGAAAACTCCAAGAATTTGGTTTATTTCGGATTCTAAAAATTTAATTTATAAATAGGTTAATTTTATTAAACTATTGTATTTTTACTTTTAATAGCGATATTCACTTTTTTATTAAACTATGTTTCAAATACATATTGAACATACTTATATTATTTAGTTAAACAGACAAAAATGTAAAGTAACTTTTCTTAAAAAAATCTTTTTTTAAATATTACGTATATGGTAAAATATATATTAAGGATGAAAAACGGGATTGATTTTAAAAAATCCCGAGACTAATTGGGATTTCGGGATTTTATGTTAGTAGAATGATTTTATATTTTGAATTTGATTGAAGAAAAAATAAGACATTAATTGAGTGTTATTCAGAGTGTTATTAAGTAACAACAGTGGACAAATTAGATGGAATGCGCTAAACATTTTCCATTGTTTGCATCAATATATGTACATTAAAACTGAAAACCGTTTATGTTATAACTTACCAGTGGCAGGATTAAAATAACGCAGAAGTAACTTTTCGATGATATCTCTATTTTCTACATGTCCATGTAAAACTAATCGACAAAAGCCATTGATAATTGCACGCACAATACACATATCATCACATGTATCAAGAAAATGTGACATCATATGAATAACTCCTACACCTTGACCAAAAGTAGTTGATTGTCCGGTATCTTCGTCGGCATCAATAAATTCAAGTGTATTATACAGTTGGCGACCAGTCTTTTTTGTTTTATTTTGTTCTTCTTGAACAGCAAAGCTATCAACTCCATAACGGTCCATTAGCTCAAATATACATGTAATAGCAGTTTCCCATATTCGAATATTATGATTTTTAAAAAATTGTGCGTATAGTTCATCAAATACGTCTTTTGCTAAAGGTTCGTACAGCATGCTAAATGCAGCTCCGCATTTTAAAGCCCAATCTCGAATGGCAATTTGATTTGATGCAATATTGCGAAAAATAAAATCCTGTAAGACAAATGTTTATTAGTTGATATCTACTATTTTTTATTTTTATTTATGTACATACATACAATACATATGCATGTTTTTTTTATATACATTTTTTTTTCTATATTTTTTGTAAAATACTGTATGCATATGTATATGTATATGTGCATAAATTCCTTATACCTATTTTACAAATATGTTTTCATGTTAACTCACATTGTATAAACGACAAGTGCTATGGCCCAAAGTTTTAACACGTTTTGAAACCACCATATAATAAGTTATCTGCAGACTTTGTAATATACAATCGTGTTTTACAACTTTTGAAAACTGTGGTTGTGGCCCATCACCACATTTATCACTGCGCTTTTCTAATAATGGCCTTAATAGGTTAGTAAATTCTTCAGTGGCAACATTTTTCTCCTCAATTATTTGCTGTGCTCTTACATAATCTTTAATTTTCACATAATTCATTTCTTGCTCCTCTAAATCCAATATTTTAACCTTCAGTGACGAAAGTTTTAAATTTAAATCAGCATCCGTCGAGTTGGCCAGCAACTCACTTATTAGATTCCTTTCATGTACAAGATCTTGTTGCTTTGCATTCAGACCACATATATCATGAATTATATCTAGAAAGAACTTTAGAAAAAAAAATTATTAAAACTCAAGTTTTTACCACTCTGCGCTTTTTAACGCAAAACCTGTTTCTTTTAAGCGGTTTTTCTTAAAAAAAAAAAAATCTAAAATTCAAAAAATTTATGAATGCATTACAACAACAACGTCATGAAACAATTTGGCTTAGAAAAAATGAATGCAGACGTTCGCGTGTGAAAAAATTGAGCTTCTCGTTTATGTGCATGAAGAAAATAAAAAATGTCTTTACTCTTCATATATTTACGCTTAAAAAAAAAAATGAATACACACGTTCGCGTGTGATTTTAAGAAAATAAATTTGTGCTGCTCGTTCATGTGCGTGAAGAAAAATAAAAATTTTTAAAAATCGCATTCTTGATAATATTCATAAATGTTAGTTTTTGAGTATTCATAAATGGAAAAATCTGAACTCTGAAATAAGGCAAACAAATTTCAGTGTTGATATTTAAAATCATCGTCCCCTTCTGTTGTTTTGAATTACAGGTTAATTTATTTTTAAAAACAAAAAAATTTTATTTTACTGATAGAAAAAATTATTCATGACAAGGTGGCATTAATAAATGTCATAATTATTGCATATCTACGGATTATTTTATGTAAAAGAACCGTGGATTTATTTAGGCGATAATTCAAAACAACCTGAATTTTATTATTTTAAAGTCTTCTAAAATCTTTTATAATTCACATTATGGGTCTGAAATCTCAAATTTCCTCTTTCGTCTAAAGCAAGAGATAAAAACACAAAGAATAAAACAGGGATTCGAAAAATACTAATAATAAATACAAAAATTTGCTGAAAATTCGTAAGTTTTTTGATTTGAATCGGAATACATAATAACCCCCAGAAATAAGTTACAGAAAACAGAATTCGGGACTTTATTTATCCCATTGCATTTCTGCTTTCTTCACAAAAACCCCTGCATTTGATTTATTTAAATATGTAAATTTATACTTTAAAAGTATGTATAACAGTAGAGAAAGTTTATTTATTTACTAAATTGTCATCACGAATCTACAAAAATAACCGTTTTTAAAGAAGTTGGATTGAAATAAACTTAACAATATATGCAATTTCGTAAAAATAAACAGTGATTTTGAATTAAAAAGAAAATTTTATGCACTTGAAATAATTTTAAAACGTGTGATGACATTGATTTTCGTTAAAGCTAAAATATATTGTTAGCTTATAAGTTACCAAAAAATATTTTTGGGTATATATAATTCTAAAAAAAAAGCATTACCTGGTGTCTGGCGTTTTGATCCGTTATTAAGTTTTCTGAACATTTAACAATGACCTCTACAACCTTTTCATCAAGGGTACAATGTTTAAGAAGGTGATGAAGAAGTTTTTGCAGATTAACTCGGCCTATTTCGTCACCCAAGTCAAATGTATATAATATTTCCATTAATGAAAGAAGAACGTATTGAAACTCCATTGCTTCAAACTTGTCCATTTCAGTTTTACGACTTTGGCAATAAGATTCCACGTAGGCGCAAAATATACTCAATTCAGGAAGTATACAATCCAGTTCTTCAGCATTCTCATTTTGCAAATATTCCGTTAGACATTGCCAATAAAAAGCTGTCTCTAAAGTAAGTTTATTATGAGGTATACACCGATAAAATTCACCTTCTTCCTCAACACATAAACACGATATAATTTCTGCTTTGCTCTGACGTCTAAAATAGAAAAATTTTTTGTACTTAATCATAAAGCCTATTGTATAGGGATTTCAAAATATATGCATATATTTATTTTAATTATTGTGCTTTCTTCTAATTCACTTTTCATTCATTAATAATTGATAAACTCCGATTCTGATATTATGTTTTTATGTGTCATTGTTTCAGTTTTTAGTTCGAAAGTACAGTCGTCTGGACACAGTACAATTTTATTAATTAAAACTCTTGGCATTATATTGGTTACTTTTATATGAAAATTCAGGACGCATTTAAAGAATAAGTGATAAAATTATGTTAAGACGGTAAAATAAAGGCACAATGATAATTTCTCATTTATTTTACTGCCTTTTAGAAGCTAACAGATAAATATCAATGACGGTAAAAAACAACGTTTCCATTTGCCTGCTCTATGATCTTACATTGAAAAAACTTTTTATTTACATTTTTCAAAAAATACTTTATAAAATGTTTAACAGTTTTAAACAATTCTTCCAATTTCAATGTAGCACTTATAATATTTAACATCTTATGTGTTTCTAAAGGTTTGCACAACATTGGATACTACACTATTAAATTTAAACGAAAACATAAACTTTTCACCTTATTAAATTATTTTTGTAGTTCAAAACTCTCAAAAAGTTGAAACAGATTTTATTCCTAAACATTAAAAAGTTGCGTAAAATAAAGCACAAATCTTTCCCTGAAAAATAATCAAACTAAAATTAGTATTAGAGAATTAACTGTACGTTAAAACACTAAATTTCATTTGCCCAATGCTTGTCCGTTCGAAAGTGATGTGCATTGAAAAATCGGTTAAAAACAAGAATATACAAAACAAAATATATAGTGTCAAATTTACTTACTTAAAAATTTCTCGTAGAACTTGCTTTCCAATTTTACGATAACGATTTATATCTGATTCAGTAGAATCAAGTTTAAGAGCGCTCATTAAAGCTACAAGATCTTTTTGATATGATTCAATCCATTGCTGCAACATAATATTCGTTACAACCTTTCTTACTGATTCGGAGCGATCATTAAGTCCTTGTTCAAGCAATGTCAAGCGTTGAGAAACTTTGTATGACCGAACTGGATAACTGCTCATATGAAGATATGTATGCCGACGTACCTTTTCGTCAATATCCCACAATCGATCAAGTATATGTGGAATAGTATGGTAATTTCTACCCATACTTGTTACTACCGCTTGACGTACGCGAGGCGATGGATCAGAACAGAGGTGATATTGATATGATCGCAATACGGGATCATCTGGATTATCGGGAATTTGGAGTCTTTGCATTGCTAAAATGGCTTGAACCCGCACACTTGGAGAAATATCGACTAGTCTTTCAACCATATACTCCATTATGCCGTCGCAAATTATATCATCCAGTGTAGCTTCATTGCCGAGAGCGTTCAAAATCATGTTTACAAATTGGCAAAGACGAAACCGAATATGTGGGTTGTTTGAAATAGTCTGAAATTATAACAAGCAGATTAGTAGTGAGATATATACAATAGATACGTTCCAGGAAGTGTTATGTAAAAAACTTTGCAAAAAAAAAAAAAAATTAAATGCTTTTCAAAAATAAATAAAATTTAATTTTTATCTAATTATATTTAATCTCTAATAATCAAAAAAATTATGTTAATGGTCATTAAGCATGGTCCATTCTTTAAATTTGCCCTGCTGTACTTTGGGTCAAATTATTTCAACTTTTTTTAATTCATTTAAATTACAATATATGTCTATACAATTTCAATTTAGCCTCAGCGCCTTATAGGCATTTTTGAGGCAAGTTTGGCAATTTCCCAAACTTCAAAATATTATTTACAGCTTATAAACTATAGTATATATTATATATGTATATATAAAAAAGAACAAGATTTTTACTAATATGTATATATAAAATCTTGTTTTTTTTTTCTTTTTAATGACAAACATTATTTTTGGCGTTATTAATCTACAAAAGACTTTCTAAATTTTCAAATATATATTCTTTTATTTCCTTTTTAAAAGTTGATATTCTTGTAATTGATTTAAGTCTCAAAGGCAATTTATTGTATTCTAGACTGCCAATATAATCAATACGCTGCCTGGTTATTTCTACCTGCATCTAGCAATATATAAATTATTTTGATTTCTTGTATTGAAAGAAACTTGATTTTGAGAGAAACCAATCGATCTATATCCTATATTACGAGTGGACTTAAACATGTATATTAAGAGCTGATATTTATATTGGCCGCAAATGGCCCTATTTTTCTATTAATTATTGTTTTGTCTGAAAATATATACTATTTTCTTTTCAACATCGGTCCAATGGCTGTACTTCTTGCGAACTTCCGTGTTTTCTTTCGGTTATGCTCAGACAATAAATGGCTTCTTTCGTGAAATTCTATCAAAAAGTTTAGCTTCCCGCAATCGACGTTTTCTGCTGTCCGAATCTCAATTGCTGATTTATGGAAATATTTTTTTGAATCGCGCACAATCAGAGTATCATCACGAACTGTCGTAATTCCGGCTTCTTTGTTTACGGGTTACCTTTTCTGTACTTGAATGTTTCTTTAAATATTGGTAAATCATTGTCTTAGAAACGTTTAAGGTTGTTGCAATTATACGATAAGTGCTAACATCCCGATACATTTAAACAATAATCGAGTACTGGTATCAAAGGATTTGCCTTTACTCTTGTTAACAAAGTGTTAAGAGCATTTACAGTACGGCAAACTCAACTTTTCAAACATACCTGAATTTGAAAAATTTGTCGCTGTCCACTAAATTAACTGGATTAACTAGTGTCATGGCTTTATTTAATAAATATTGCTCCTTTTACATGACGATTTCAATACTAAATACTACTATCCTTAATTAGCTGCACGCAGCTGAATGTATAATTTTTTTTTATGTTTTTACTTACACCAAAATTTCCAACATTTGGAGCTTAACTTTCCTTTAATATATCCAAATAACTTCTTTTGTCTATTTTATCAGATTCCGCGATACACCACCATTATACATACATACATTAATATATTATTTTTCTTGAGATAGAGTTTTCATTTGCCAATTTTTTATTTATACCATATAAACCAAATAAATATCACACTATCATAATGCTTTAGACGGACTTACATGAAGTTTTGAGTTAGAAAGTAAATGTTTCTGACAGAAAAGCCTTCCATAATAAACATATTTGGACAATTTATGCTTAATTGAATGCGGAATACAATTTTCATCAAAATTCCTGACAAAAGTTTATAATCAGTATGTTTGAATTTTGGCCAAATTAAAACAAGTGACATACACAGATACCTATGTGTCTAAACTTTTCTTACATGAATTAATATTTTACTTAATACCTAAAATTAAATTTGTTTTTCTACTTAATGGACATTAGCTTATAAACCCTCCGAATGGCATTAATATTGTTTTAAGTATAGGGTGAAACAATTTTTTAAGATCTGTATAACTCCACTGAACCTAAACACAGGACAAGCTATTTTTGTTAATAGATTAAAGCTACGGTCACATTGGGTAAATATTTGACGAAAAAAACGTAACCACTATTTTATGAAAATATTTATTTTTTAATTTTTCAATTCTTAAAGTTTAATTAATTATACATATATCAAAATAATTTTGCTGAATATCGTTTTTAAAAAATTTTTGGAGAAATGTTTACATAAAAAGAAATATTTGCATAATATATTTTCAAAAAAAAATAGTGGTTACGTTTTTTTCGTCAAATATTTGCCTAATGTGACCGTAGCTTTACTTGAAATTCGTGTAGAAGCAAGCTATGGAGAGTACATATAAAGCATTATTTCAAAACTTACAGTGAGTAGCCAACGGCATATATCCGCAAGTAAAGGATGTGTTTCTTCTCCATCAAAAGAACTTACAAATTTTGCACAAAATATAAGTGTGGTGTAAGCAAATTCATTATTCTCTTCCGCCACCATTGCTGTTTTTATCATTTTTATAAATGTGAAAATAAAAGCACTATGATCCATCTAAAAATAAAAAAAATTAATTGAATACATTATCGCTTGGAAAAACTTTTCGCATTAATGAAGATCCTACCTTTTCATAAAGTTGTTTTAGCTCCTTGATATATTTTTTGTGAAATGTTTCATTTAATTGCACTTTAGACATGATTGTATATATTGGACCATTATTGATTACAGGCATATTTCCTGCAGAGTTTTTACCAGGATGTTCTTCTTCATTTTCCTTTTCTTCGCTTACTAATGGAACTTTTCGCTTCCTACCCATTTTTTAAGACGTGTAATGTTTGGCAGATGAATAAATAAATATTTATTTCACTTAAAATATAATTAAAATTTAATCTCCAAATTGTATTCTCGTAATGTCAAAAAATGACGCTTTTTCAAAGTACGATGTGTAAACAAATATGGAGGACAGACAAAGTTGCCAGGTACACGTTTACTTTATTTACCAAATTCAATCAAAAAAGCGCCAAAATCACCTAACTCTTTTTTCTACAGGATATTGGAAATAAAACACAATTTGTAAATGAAATATATTGTTTATTATATATAATAAAAACTAAGTTTAATTTGCGGGTGTAATATTTAATAAATATTAATAAATAAAAGACAAGAAAAGTTGATATACATATTGTTAAATATATGCAATTTAAAACAAATCAAAAATAGTTAACAATCAGGGTAAAATATTTGTTAATGCAAAATATACCTTAAAGCAATAGCAAATCGTTACGGCGATCATCTGAAAAATTTCGTATTTATTTAGTTATACTTTCATTAAAAAATAAAAAGCAAAATTATTTAACAGACTTAACGAGTAACAAAAGTAGTATAACATGTTTTTATTTCTTATAATTATTAATAGCTTGTAATAACACTTTAAGAAGTTAATATTGTTTTCTTTTTCTTATTATTTTGCGTTAATTTTCTTATATGAAATTATTTTTTTCATAACTCGCCATGTCTTTAAATTGAAAAGTATGACGACAAATAAATTTTAAAATCGCTATATTTGGTGCGAGTTCCCTAGACCTGGCAGCCATGATGTTAAAACGAAGTAAAAAACTTGGCAGCACATCCAATTAACGGCCATAAACAATCGGCATCACTGGCACCGCATTACCTTCGGGGAACAGATAATGGTATTTTTCGAAATATGTAAATGCTGCTTTGAAAAGAACGACATAAGTGCTTAAGAAATTAAATTGGGCATTACTCACAATTTTTATAAAAAAATATATAATTATTTTTTATAAACAATTTAAACAATATAACCATAATTACATTCCTTAGCCTCAGCCATATTTACAACCTTTATTCTCTTTAAATATATAAAATATCATAAAATTTTAAAAAGATAACGTCAAGATAAAAAATCTAAATTGGCAGCATTTTTAAATGTGCTTAAATTTAAGCATATATAAGCAAATTTACAGCTTATATAAGCGGATATATATGAAATTTATATGGAATATTTATATTCGGTTCAAAAAAAGACCACAAAAATAATAATAATAATAATAATAACATTCCTTCGTCTTAGCCATATTTGCAGTGTATATTTTCTTTTAATATTTGTAATGTATTAGAATTTTAAAAAAATAACGTGAAGATAAAAGTAAAATCCAACTTGGCAGCGTTATTTTATGTGCTTAATTAGTAGCATGGTGAAATTAGGTACAAGGTGGTGTTGCCAACCCAGCTGATTTTTTTTTTTGGTCATACCGCTCCTGTCAAAAGTTTTGTTTATATTTATGTTTTGTTTATATTTTGCTTAGTGTGTATTCGTGTTTTTGTTTTGGGGTAGAGGCATATATGTTGTTAAAAATGCACACACATACACTTCTGACATATTACTTTTTAATTCACCATACCTGCTTTTGACATAAAACAGCTGAAAAAACAAAAACAAATTCCCTGTTGTTTTTGTACTATATTCACCTGCCACCACCTTGTAAGTAATTTCACCATGATTAGTAGGGTTTTTTTCGATACCTATAGCCGCTTAGAAAAATTGCTTCGAAAAAAAACGACATAAGTGCTTAAGAAATTAAATTCAGCATTACTCAAAATTTGTATAAAATAAAAATGTAATTATTTTTTTAAAAACAATTCAAACAATATTATGTATTAATGTATTAATTACATTCGTTCGCCTCAGCCATATTAACAACGGTTCTTTTTTTTAATTTATTAAATATCATAGAATTTTAAAAAGATAACGTCAAGATACAATAAAAAAATCCAACTTGGCAGCATTTTTATATGTGCTTAATTTTTAAGCGCTTTTAAAATTAACCGCTTATATAAGCGGATATAAACAAAAATTTGTATGGAATATTTATATTCGGTGTAGTCGCCGTGGTCTAGTGGTTAGTGTGTTGGCTTACTAAGCCATAAGCCCTGGGTTCGATTCCAGACTCTGACATCTTCAAAAAAAAAGAAATATGATAAAAATATTTCTTTCGGCGACTACCTCTCAGCAGTCTTCTGGCAAAAGCTCTGAGAGTAACTAATTGCCATGAACAAGCTTCTCAAGTCTGTCGTTCGGAGTCGACATTAAACTGTAGGTCCCGGTACTCATGGATAAAAATTGACACACACAACATGAGTGCTGCGAGAAGCTAGGCCGTAAATCTGGCACAGGGTTGTAAAGGCCAGTTATGTATGTATGTACTATGTATTTATATTCGGTTCGAAAAAAAAACACCACTTAAATTTTTTTGTGTTAAAAAAAACTTAAATAACTAGTAATTGTCTATTTTTCTAAATCCAAATTGTAATGATAGTTCTGAAGATCTGGTATTCTTATTGAGAAGTAACATCCGTTAAGGAATATGTGTAACACCAGCAGAACTGAACTTGTTTTCGACCCATCAGAGTTCTTTGTGTTATATATATTCATATTTTTATATTACTATTTATATCACAATCTATTGGAAATAGGTTAAGTGAATTATATTTGTATGTTATTCTCACCAGTCTTTTTTTCTTTTGAAATGAAAATTTTTCAAATTCAACTATTCTAAGAAACTGGAATTACACATATATTTTTTCAATTTACCCTTTTTATCAATTTTTTAATCAGTAATGGGCTATGTGCTGTGACCAGCAAATTTATAATCATTACATATTTTTCCGAATTAAATTCGAATATTAATTGGATCTATATTATACTTATTGTATGAATTTTATTTTATTTTTTTACTTTCGTTTTTCGTCCGCTTTATGCTATGTAGCGCATATGACGATGTAGTGTATATGCCATTCCGCAATAAATCTTAATATGCTTGCTTTTGCTAATAGAAGATTATAATTTTTAGCACTGAAAAGGGTCGCTTTAATATGGTGGTAAAAACGTCCACAGCTGCAAAAAACAATATAATAAAAAAAATTGAAAATTATAGTTTTAGGATCTGATATATACTTTTCAATTAAAAGTTGAAAAGAAACTACAAAAATATATGGATCGGTGGAAATGTTATCAGTGTGAATACATAGCATAAATGTTCGTTTTATTTTATTCAATTTTTGTAAACGAATATCAATTTCCGTTCACGTTGCTTTTTATGGGTTTTTACAAGAAATAAGTGTTAAAAAACATCAACTATCTGTTAGTTGTTACGATTTTTACACAAAAAATATATTCACTTTATACAAACGCAAATTTATTTGTTTATATTTGTGCTTGCGTTATAGGCAATTCGTGTTCTGGGAACAGGATGTTACTTACATAAAAAATTATTTCAATGTGTGTTCTCAGACTAACTCAAATCTCCTGTTTTTGGAAGCTTTCACTTTATGCTGGAAGCTTTTTCTGTATGAATAAAAGTTTTTAAAAACAAGCAGCTACCAGTTGCCTACTTTATGAACTGCAACAGTTGTTGAAAAACTTTTACGTTAAACAGTTTTCGTGCGGTATTTTTTTTATCTTAATTACAATTCTGCATCAACAAAATAATTTTTTTAATAAAGTGTTTAATTAAAATATATATCGCAAGTAAAAAAAAAATTTTTTTACAACAAAAAATTTGTCTATTCTTTTAACCGTTAGTTAAAAGCGTGTTATACAAAATAAATCAGTAATTTATGTGTGTACTTGAAAAGTAAAAAAAAGTATTAATAAATACTGTAAATAATTGAATTATTTCCGCTATCAATTTTATATAAATACATTTTCATATTCCTGTGGAACCATTTCAACCACTATTAAGTATGTTTATATGTATACTGATGTTGTGTTCTAATATGACTGTTGAATAAGTAAATATGCTACACCGCAGCTGTAAAAGGTAGTAAAAAATGAAAAGCTGCAAGAATTTTGTTTTTTTTTTATTTACAAACTATAATGTAAATGGACCATTTTTGTGTTAATTAAAATATATATACATATATATATATATATATATATATATATATATATATATATATATATATATATATATATATATATATATATATATATATATATAACATTTTTCTGTTAAAATAAGTTATTCGTCTTAATATTCAGTATTTAAAAAAAAATCTTCATTATAAAAAATCTTATTAAAGGAATGTTGAATTTATATACAACGACTTAGTTAGTTTTAAAATTGTTAAATTCAGTACTTATGTATGTATGTATTCTGGAACCTTTCTATTACAATGTGAAGATGGATAATAGCTTTATAATTACATTCCAAACGCTTTGTGAGCGTTAATACAACATTTTTAATTATGATAAGGCATTGCACTTGTAATCTATGTCCATAACGCTATATACAATGTACGACTATGTACATATGTACGTAATGTATAAAAGAAATAGAAAACAAGAACGAACACCTTTCCCGTTTCTCCTTTATCCTTTAGAATAGTGGTCTTCACAAAAAGAACCACACTTAAAATCAGAGAACTACACTAAAAAAAATTATGGGCTTTTCTATTTCTGTGTGTTTTTTTAGCTAAATTTTACAATATTTCAAAACTTAAAAACAAAAACTTTCGCTATACGCTTTATACCAAAGTCCAAAAATACTTATACGTAATGGGCCTTGGTCTATATTAGCAATATTGTAGTTTTAATTTTTTTTTTATTTGAGACCAATCCTAAGGGGTAAACCCCTACTAAATGCTGTGCATTGTATTGGAATTTTGGAAAGGACAGTACATATATTATTATATTATTATTAAATTATTAACAGATGATTATAAAATTATTAAATTAATAACAGATGATTTTCACTTTTGGAGCTATTATTTATTGAACAAGGCTCATTTATCATCAGGTGCCTTTGAGTCCACAAGTACAACACTCACAAAAACAACATGGCTTTATTTTGTTGCTCAGAGTAAAGAATTGTCGAAAAAGGAAAACAAAACAAAAAGTGCAATTTGTAGGAGTTCTATTTTCAAGAAGAAGAAAGTAAAACAAAACAGTTTGTTTAAAAAAAATTTAACACAGCTGGTATGCCAAAAGCATAATTTATGCGCCAAGCTATAGAATGAAAGTTTTTATTCACACTTTTGTTGTTGTTGTAATTGAGTTGTCATTGATAGCTGTAGTATGCTAGCTATACATGGCAGGATCGCCATGTAATATGTTATTGTAATTGAATGGTGTTTGAGTATTTTCTTAGCACTCCTGCCGAATTTGCCGAACATCAAAATTCCCTTTTTAAGAATCAAAAAAACAACGTTGAATTTGAATGTTCTTATTAATTCTGTTTTTTACAAAAATTGATTTGCCTATATACTAATTATGAGATTCTATGTTAACCTACCTTTAATATTAGTTTGTGTATTTGTACATCAAATTAATAACTAAAAAGATTTAGATACCTAAGTACATATACATATATTTACATATATGTATGTACTTATATAAAGGGAAAATAAAGTATTTTCCCACAGTTGAAAAATGAGGCGAATCATATGCTTCCATTAATATAAAGTGCAGTCGTGACGTAGTGTTTACATTTTGACCTTTTATATTTTATGGGTGAATGACGATGGTCAGCGGTATCACCAAAAGATGTGTCTTATATCGTGTGCTCGCGCGAGTTTTTTAAATGACACATGATACTCTTCTATAAGTAAGTAGGCACTTCATTAATATTTTGTAAACATGCACCTAAAAGGATGCAATCATTCTTATTTTATACACAATGTGTACTAGAGAGAGAAGCTAGGCCGTAACTTTGGAAAAGAGTTGTAATATATATGTTATTGCATATAGACACAGATATAAAACTGGAATCATAAATAAAATATGTACATATGTCAATGTTCATTAGTATGTAGTGACAAAACTATCAAAAATAACAAGAACAACACAACAGTATTACCACCGCCAAAAGAACAAATACAAATATGTGTAAACTTTGCTATTGTTATTCTAGCGAAAAATCTCTAATTTAACATACCGAAATGTACTTTATAATACAGGAGTCTCTCCTATAACATGGTCGATATGTATCTATAATATAACGTATTATGTGAAACCTTGCTATAGGAGACTAGAAGCTGGAACAAAAACCGGGATTAAGTTCGAAAAATATATTTAATGTCGTAGAAGAAACTTTATTTCTTAAGTATTAAAAGAAACAAAATAAATAAAAATTATATAAAATAAGGTCTGTGCTCTTGCGATGGGCTCTATAAAATGCTAAAACATATGTTATTACAAATTTATATTTTACAAAAACCATTCATAACTATTGATAAAAAACACCTGCAAAGAATTTTTAAATTTAGGAATCCAGCTACTGATATTTTTTGGAACGGCAATTTGTGCACGTACACAAAAAATAAAATCAGACTTGCATTCTTCAAATAATAAAATATAGGAATTCCCCAAATTGAATTTTATGCCTACATTATATAAAACAATTAAAAAAAAAATTTAAAATTAAAATTAATCGTGTTGTAGAATACCGTGTTATAAGAGGTTTTCGGAAATTTTTTAATCGTGTTGTGGGTGGGATACCTGTACTTTACATTACAGTTTCACCCTGACCTGAGACTTAGAACAAATATATACATAAACATACTATTCGAGGGAATTTCGGAAGTTTATTTTAAGAAGACTAATTCAACAATTGCCTTAATCTTGAGTAAAATGCGGAAATTGAAAAACTATTTTCTTTTTAATTAAGAATTAATAATAAAAGCCATATGAAACATGTATGCTTTGCCATGCAAAATAAAATAAGAATTTTTTTTATTTTATACAAAAACAATATTTAATTTGTCCAATTCCGCTAACTTTCTGAAGATTTTCATTGATTGTGAAGTCATCCAGACCAAATTAAGAAACTTCTCCAGATATGCAAACATTAATTTTTAGTTTGTATGGGAAGTACCGGCCCTACTTGTTCATTTCCGACTAATTTTTAAGTGATGATTTGCATTGACTACGGATTCTTTTGGACTATATTCAGAATCTTTATCTTTAACTGTTCTCAAGATATACAAATTCTTCTGGACTATATTCAGAATCTTTATCTTTAACTGTTCTCAAGAATGCAAATATCGAGGACAACTTATAGGCGATTTACCACAAACATGCCAATTCGGTTTTTAACCAAACACTAATAAATACGTATCTTATAGGTCCCAGTACCTACCCTCTTCATAAGTTTGGCTGAAATCGGTTCATGTGTGATGCGGCGACATACATAACCCAAAAGAGTTGAATAAGTATTTCTTTTTTTAACGCCGTAAAAATACAGAGATTTTGTATAATTTTTAATGTTTCATTCACAAAAAATTATTAACGGTATACTCGTAGATGTTGATAAAGTTTTAAGTAGAATCTATTCAATTTCACGGAGATGCAGCATTATACAGAATAATAGTAAATAAAACTAAAATAATTTGCGCAATGTTATATACATACATATTTATGTAAGTATATGATATATTTAAACTTTGTTTTTAACAAATAGATTTGACACACTGAATTAATTAAAGGATATAATTAAAGGGAGATTTGCATAGGTTGAACGTACGGGTACATATTAATCAATTTTGTAGGATATTCAGTTTTTCTTTCTTTCGACAATTACATCATTGAAACGTATTACTATATCTGTCATTGACATATTTGAAAAAGCGTTAGTAAGTTCTTGAAGCGTACGTGTTTGCAAACGTCTATCAAATGGATAACCCATGGTACGGTTGTCGGGGTATAACTTATCCTTAAGACCGCAAAATGAAGATGAGTCTGCACATATGTCTGGACTGAAAGAAAAATTATATATTAATTTATATTGAAAGCATCATATACTATAGTTTGTCTAACACTTACGCATTGTTGGTTTGTTGTACTGCGTCTCCAGCATAATCAGAAATCATTACAAATAATTCAAACGTCATACCTTCAGGTTTGCCTCTAGGTAAAAGCATATGCTCAGGCCATCCACATCCACAGAATCGGAATTCAGCCAAACGTTGAGCATCAACGGGTTGATAGTCGGGACCAATTGGTCTAAATGTGCGTTCGTATGGAATTGTGATGCTAGATTTATTTGATGATTGACGTATGTTATTTGGTCCTGGCATTACTAAAAATTGTTTGCAATAAAATTAAAAGAACAAAAAAATGGAGGAAAGAATTCATCTAAACCTACAATTAACGGTAAATTTATCCATTTCAATGGCTAATTGACGTTGATCATTCAAATTCAATGGTGTACCGCGTTCGTCGGTTTTAGGGCAAAGGAAAATTCGACACGTTCCTTTTTTTGGCTTTTGATCATTATTTGTTACGTCAATAACGTACTCAAAGGGAGCATGCTGTAAATGAGTAAAAGTTGCATAAATATTTCCTTTGGGTCCAAAATCTAATCCAGCAGCTAAATTAACATCAGACTTTTCCATGTACGTTAATAAAGTATTAGGAGTGGCCTTTTGCGATTGTATCCGTACTTCAAGTTTAGTAACAATAACACCATTAAATACCAGATCGTTTTCATTGTATGCATCAATTCGTTCTTTATGTCTGTTGAATATGGAATCGATAAAACCGTGCCATCTATAAAAAATAGGATCACGCATAGCCGTTGTGACATCCCCCATAACACCAAAATCTTCTAAAAATCTTGCATCAGGATCATGACAATAAGAAATGGCGTTATGCCCTTCGTTATGTAGATTTCCATAAAAAGTGGGATTTTTAGACAAAATCGTACATTCTACGATATCACCTAATATGTCAATGCCCTTTTTGTCATCAAGTGGTATTTGTTTTCCTTGAGTCTATAATAGGGAACAATTAAAAAATTCTTATACAAGCAAATATAATATTGACTTACATCTACGACAAAACCTTGGTCGATGGCAGTAACAATTCGATCAGTCCAGCGTTCTAGATCAGCTATCTCTAGCTTGGAATCCTCTCTATCTATATCATGTAATTTGGTGTTTGTGATTCGTGAAGGATAAGTACGGTTATTAAGGCTGCTCATTATTTTGGGGAAGTAGCCCTCAGTTAAAGGCTCACGTACATTATTAAGAACTTTTACTTTTGCCAAACCATTGCAGAAACGTTCTACATTATATCTGGCTAATATTTGATGGTGCATATAATAAAACAGTTCACCACGACGATCCTTTTTTACAACTTCAGTAGGTCCATCTCCGGGATATACAAGATGCCAATGCCAGTGATGACTGTTCACTCCTATATCTTCACGAAAATAGCCCAAACGTTGCTCTTCTTCACGATCGGAGGCAGTATAGTTACGAGGAATTTCAATATGTCGCTTCATATTTAAAAATAACAAAAACTAAATTAAAAGAATTTTTTTTTAATAATAACTTACGCGATCGCCTGGGTTGCGTACAACTTCACCTTCGGCACGGGCATCCTTAAAAACTGCCGGCTCTACAAAATTCTGAGGAAAGGTTTCTGCAATGGGTTTTACTGGAAAATCGTTAGTATCCTTGCGATGTTGTACTGCTACAGAAAAGCAATATTGAAACAAGAAGGGATTTACTCGGTCCTTGCAGTAAGCACATGTTGCAATAAAAATTTCCTCGTTGGGACTGCTTATAAAAATATCAATTAAACGTGCTGCTATTGCCCGATGTACATTATTAAAGAGCGAAAATTGTTTTCGCTTTCCTAGTGGTAAAGTGAACTTTAAATCAGGCTTTTGCTTTAATTCACGCAAAGGAATTTTGATATCGACATCTTCGCTGAATCTCGACTGTATCTCGTCCTTTACATCAACGTACTGGTCACTGTAATAACTTTCTGGTAAATCAAAAACTGCTTTACCATCATCCCTAGCCGTGAAAACAGGTTCTAACGGGCGCTCAAATAACAATTCCAATGCCTTTCTATTGGTTTCCTTTGACATTTTTTATTATTAGCGCAAACGACTTGCAAATGTAATTGTTAAAGTACATGTACTACTCTTTACAATTTTTTTCGCAGTATTTATTTAGTTTTTTTTTAGTTTTTTATTCTAATACTGATAAAATATAAGTTAAAATACTTAAAAAAAATAAACCACTAAATAATAATTTTATATTCAAATTGTTGTGTTTTTTTAAACCACATTTTCGTACTGATAGTTTGTTATCCACGAGTTGTCCATACAAATACATATATTTTTAATTTAATTAAAATTATATATACATATTTTTTATTATGTTGTAGTAGTAGTTAAGCTTTTCTAAAAAATATTAACATAATCATAACACAAGTTTTTGTTTATTTGTTTGAGGTTTAATGGTGATAGAATCATATCTTCGATTTAAATTAATTTATAAATAATTTTTATTCAAGAATTATACAAAATTTATTAAACTTTGGGTCTTTAAATTTTAAAATTTAATTAAAAAATTAATAAAAAAGGAAATAAAAAAGAGTTACAATTAAATTACAATTGTAACTAAATGACTATTTCCAAGGTCAACTCAACAATACAATTTTATATATTTATAAACAATAACCAAAAAATAAATAGGCATGTATTTAATAGTGCTCTCAAATTCTACTACTTACTTTTCATTACTCGATAGTATTGAGTGCTTCCATTTGGGTACTCAATACTGCTCAATACTTTTAACGGATTTTATTTTTAAGAGAAAACAATTTCATAAAGTATTTTGTTTTAAAAAAAAATTTGTTTTGACCATTAAATTTTAAAATTTCCATAAAACTTCGAAGGGAAAATACAACTCTTAAAGTATTGAGTAGTTACTTTTAAGTATTTTTTTTTGCGTGTGAGGCAGGGTTAAAAATGCCTTCGCACTTCCAACTGGTCATCACCAGTTGCGTCGAGTGGTGAGTCCACTAAAACATTCCCTCCTCCTCCTCTGGTGAGAATACCTTCCCGGAACCGCTTCCTACATTAAGTATTGAGTACCAAAAAATTAGTACAAATACTCGATACCCATTACTCAATACTTTGCCAGCACTAGTATTTAATGACAATGCTACACAAAATAGCAGCGAAATAGCGAACATTAACCCTATAGTGCCCAATTTTTTTTTCTTGGTTTGCCTCGTTTAAAAGTGAAGGATATTTAAAAAAAATTTTTTTGGTCTGATCGGAATTTATAGCGCCAAAAACTTAAACCACCTGTAGGGCTTTGGGAAAAGAACCCCAAAAAAATTTACAGTATTTTTTTTATATAGAGTGCAATATTTTATTTAAAAAAAGAACACATTTTAACAGTAATGTGTAGCAAGTAAAGAACTAATTTATATGAACACATTTTATGGCGTTTTCTTTTCTAAAGAAAAATGTTGCTCTTAATTATTTTCTCTTGTTTTAAATTTGTTATTTTTACATTGGTGTTCTTAACTTGTGCCAACAGAAAAATAAAATGCAATATGGACATACATACATATATATCTAAATCTAA
The DNA here is from genome assembly GCA_963576795.1 of Metopia argyrocephala. Classification (NCBI taxonomy): domain Eukaryota; kingdom Metazoa; phylum Arthropoda; class Insecta; order Diptera; family Sarcophagidae; genus Metopia; species Metopia argyrocephala. The sequence continues at coordinate 183,443,895 of OY756208.1, read as the reverse complement.
AATGCAAAGTAAAATAACATTATAATTGATATATACATACATACATACATAACTGGCCTTTACAACCCTGTGTCAGGATTACGGCCTAGCTTCTCGTAGCACTCATGTTGTGTGAGTAAATTTTTATCCATGAGTACCGGGACCTACAGTTTAATGTCGACTCCGAACGACAGACTTGAGAAGCTTGTTCATGGCAATTAGTTACTCTCAGAGCTTTTTCCAGAAGACTGCTGAGAGGTAGTCGCCGAAAGAAAATATTTTTTTCATATTTCTTTTTTTGAAGATGTCAGAGCCTGGAGTCGAACCCAGGGCCCATGTCTTAGTAAGCCAACACACTAACCACTAGACCACGGTGGCTAATTGATATATAGGAGAAGCTAATATGATTTTTAACTAAAAACTTCTAAGCTATTGGAACAAAATTTACAAATTTACAATAAATTATAGGATAGGATAGGATATTTTAGATCAACAAATTTTTTTTTTACATATGCTCTTTAATATTCAGCTCACGTTATCTCTTATATTCTTTACAGATCATAATTTAAACAAGCATTTACATACGAGATAATCAAGTCCAATGCCAGCAAGAAAAGGACTTTTAGCGCCACAAAACACTTTTCTGGATACAATTGCAACTAGATTCGATGGAACACGTAAGTTTCATATTGTTTAAATTTCTATTTATCTGAATATGTCAGGTTTTATAAATTGTTTTCTATCCATATGAGTATATAAATGGTTAGGAACCATAAGGTGTAAAGTTATTCTACGACCCTCATGGACAACCGCACAAGAAGCCTTACTACGTACCTATGCCCAATTATTTATATGTATATGTTCTATATTTTATTGATTTTCTGTAAAGTTTTCATAGTTTATTTTTTCTTAACTGCTGTTGTTTGTTGTTATAAACACTGTACAAAATAAAATAATTATTTGCCAATCACCCTCTGGCATTAATGATAGTGTAATAACAATTCCAAGAATAATTTTTTATTTTTTTTTGCCACGCCTACAAGTATTTGTTTCCTGTGTCGCCATTTTTAATTTGATCATAGCATTTCGTATACTAGTGTTCACGGCAAAACAATGATAAAATCATTTAATAACTCAGATTGAGATCGGACGAACATTAAAGATAGATTAATATAGATTTTAAAAAACATTTTAGCATAGTGATGGATTGCCTAATTGTGAAAATCATATCGCTAAATAAAACAGAAAATTAAACAGGCAATTTAATTCGAATAATTTTAATTACTCATGCAAAATTAGGTGATTGTACTGAAGGGTATCTTGCGCTTGAGCTAGAAAGAGTATTTCTTTCTTACTTGATTTTAATGTATTTATTACAGATTCAAATTTTGTTCTTGGAAATGCACAAGCGAATGGCAATCCAATTGTTTATTGTTCGGATGGCTTTGTTGACTTGACTGGATATTCTCGTGCACAAATAATGCAAAAAGGTAAATTTTTATAAAATCTAAAATATTATAAATATTTGTTAATGCTTTTTGCTTTTTTTAATTTTTCTATAAAATCTCAGGATGTTCTTGTCATTTTCTTTATGGCCCGGAAACAAAAGAGGAACACAAACAACAAATTGAAAAGAGTCTAATGAACAAAACTGAATTGAAATTGGAAGTTATTTTCTATAAGAAAGATGGTATGTTTTATTTAATAACGTACACTCAGAAAAAAAGTGGTAGAAAACTACCGAAATTGATACCATTTGGTATTAAAATTGAGTTAAGTCCGTTTGTGCTTACTTCGTTAACGGTTGATATCGATTTTTTTTTTATTAACTTATGATATTTTTATACAATTGTTCACGATTTGTTCTTAATTTGATACCCTTGGTAAATAATTTTAGAACGCCTGTTTTCCCTCTGTGTAATTTTATTAATTTCTTATTTTATTTTAAATCAGCAATATAATAATTGCAAATAAAATTATTTACAAAACACTTAACACACTTTTATGTAACAATAAAAAAATGCTGACAATGATCTACGAGTAATAACGACTGTAAAGGTTGTTTAAGCGACAATGTTTTTTCAGACAACGTTGTCAGGCAAAGATGATTAAGCAAATCTTATTGATAATACGAGTAAACGGTTGGGCAGGAAATAAAGATTCAACATGTTGTTGGCAAGGCAAATGATCTGCACATAACAGGCATACCACACAAACAGCCATTATATGACAAGCCATGATGCATTCTTTTAAATATTTGCCACCAATTAAATTTTTTACTGCAACTTCAAAGCCCAGGAACTTTTCTCTTATCTCTTATATGTATTTAAATTCTATCTTATTTTTAAATCATTCCAAGTTAATGACTGACGACAAAATACCAATACTTATTACAGATAGAAGTTTAGATTCAAACAATCGCCAGTAATTTTGTTTAATAATGTAGTAATTCGTGAATGTATATTCTGTTCTGGCAACCGCCTGAACAATGACTTTATATTAGCATTTGTGGTAAGTAGCTTTAAGAGCTCTTACAATGTGACTGATCGCTCTCTCTTTGCAAAGTAAGTCGACTTTTACACTTTAGCATAGAAAATAGACAGAAATATTCTCTTTCATTCACAAACAACAGGATAAAAATACCAGCTAAATAAATAAAACTGAAGCAACAAGCGAAAATTGGAAAAGAGAAAAATCATATTTGTTGTCTCTCCTACAAAAAAGGCATCGTCCAATTTTTGAAATGTAAAAAGTGTAGGCAACGAAAAGAAGAGTTTTTTAAATGAACTTCCTAAAGTTGAATTGAAGGAACAATGCTAGTTCTGTTCCACCTCTTATTAAATGACCAAGCCTTGACTAAATTTTTAAAAAGCGAGCCTTCTAGCTGAATTATTTAAACATAATTCACAATTATCCGAGAGCTTTTAACTAATTTCCGGGCTTAGTATATTGGTCTGGAAGTAGTGTCGTTCGTGCTTCGGTCTGTCTACTATTCTATTTTTGATGTTTCTTGTGAGCTTTCGCAGTTTCATTTGTTAGAAGTAAAAAAAATTATACAAAAATAAAAAGTTGTTTGTGGTTATGGCACCACTAATCGTTAAGAGAAAAATATGTTTATAGTATGGCTATAGGTATAGTTAGGGTAATGTGGTAAGTAGCGTATATTAAAGAATTTCTTATATTCATTGAAATTTATTATAATTAAATTGTCCTAATTTGGCAGCACTGTAACGAAGATTAATTGCATGAATTATAACAGCAGCATACTTTATTAATGAGATCTAAAAATTAATTTTTTATATTATTTTAGGTTCACCATTTTGGTGTCTTTTCGACATTGTTCCTATTAAAAATGAAAAGCGTGAAGTTGTTTTGTTTCTGGCTTCGCACAAAGATGTGACACATACAAAAATGTTAGAAATGAATTCTAATGAAGAATGTGATAGCGGTAAGTACAATTTAATTAGTGAACACACTCACTACCAAATTTTTTATTCAAGACTACCAACATATAAATGTTTTAGTAAAGTAACGTATGCTTGTATGTTTGCAATTTGATTACCAAAAAATTTTCCCTTTTCGATTTAAGACGTTCCATATACATAAATACATAATTAAAGTAAATTAAGTCTGTTTCAGTAATAAAGTAAATATCTTAGGTCAGATTGTATGGGCGCTCACGGTTTGTGTGTAAGGATGTGGTAAGGAGTGGTAGGGATGTTATTACTCTAATTTTGTTGCAACCTCTTTATCGATTAATTTTGGCAACGCAACTAAATGAATGTAATCTTGCGATAGATTCCCGGTCAGGGACAATCCCATAGTGCACACATCAACATAACGTTTAGTATTAATTTAAAATAAATTCCATTGTATTTGTATGTATGTATGTATATAAGTGATATAAGCCAAGTGCCAGTGCTTCGCTAGATTTGGGTGTGGTTACCACTGCTTCCCTGCTGCAAGTCTTCGTGTAGAGACCAATTTTCAGAACTCAGCTGATCATCGAGTTTCAAAGATTTGTTGCCAGTATTAGGCTCCTGAAAGCCTTTGAGCTATTCGCTCGGTAGGAGTTTAATTATCTTCAGTTTTCGCTGGTGTCTCAGTTCGATTGATCAATGATTGATTGTTTTAAATACACATATACATGTATATGTAGATAAATGTATATTTCTTACAGAATGTAAATATGTACATGTCCTTCTTAACCATACTTACATACAAAATATTAATGAATAAGCATGGTTGATCAAAAGATATTAAAATGAATTTAATTTTTTTTTAGTTTGTTTTTAAATATAAGACACATGATTTTTAATAGTGCTATACTAAGGCACCTGATAGTATTTTTGATTTTTATTAATTGCATACAAACATAATTATATATGTATGTATATACTTACATACCCATTTGCCTCTGTCTTCAACACATCCTCGAGGATGGGTGCACTACAATAGACTATCATACAAAACAAACAAATGGTAGACTATTGGCTGAGCGACAATGTCACTGAGATTGTCGTCAACCGCACATTGTATGAACTATGCAAGCATGTTGTAATTTTTCTGTTTATCGTCGACAACTTCAAAGAAATATACCACTAAATATCGCGCACGAACACTTCCGCGATGTTGGCGACAACCGTTAGTGATATGTCTTAAAGCCATCCTCGGCGACAATATCGTGTACAACTATTGTGCCAACTGGGTACATTTTTTTCATATTTTAAATATTTATTTATTTACCACTGAATTGATAAATAATATATATGTATGTACCATATGATGATATGATTATGAAGAATATAAAATAAAAGAAAATATTTCCTGATGAAGCTACGCAAACAAATAACGAATTTTTGAAATTAAAATAAAAAGTTAAAAATAGACCTGTGTACATACAACCTGATATAAAGTTTAAATTTAATTAAAATAACAAAGTCAACAAAACCCATTAATACAATTTCAAATTCTAAATAAAAATATTGTTATTATTGTTTTTATATTAATTGAAACACTTATCATTTAAAATATTTACAGACAAAAATATTACTCAGATTCCTTATTCTGCTTAAGAGAATTACAGAATAAGGCCCCAGGTTTAAAAACAATTTTTTATTTTTTTAAAATATAAATTTTCAAAAAACTTTAAGAGCCATACAACTGTAAATTTTTCATATGTATTTTCTCCTATTATCGAATATTTTGATTAGATATTATTATAAACAAAATTATAAATAAAAATTTCCCGTAAATTTTTTCCTTTTTGCAAATTTTACGATTGAATTTATATGGGAAAAATGGAAGAAGGGAGAAAACTCCCGGGAAGTTTCTATTCATAATTCATAAAACGTGTTGAATAGTCTTAAGCCCTATTAAAATTCACATATAAGTCAAATGTATGTATGTATTATAGTGTCTTACAAAAATCAAATAAAATATTTTATGAGACTCATGGCGTTTTCCTCTTTATCAAAAAATTTTGCCTGTTTAATTTTTTCTGCATCACCTTGCCAAAATATCTCCTTTTTTTAATTAGCCCCTATTAGTGTTCCTTAAATTAATTGATTACTATAAAATAAAATTAAAAAATAATGCAAATAATTATTCAAGATCTTATTAAAAATTATTTACCGATATTTCGGTGCACCTTCGTGTTAATAAATAATTCCTAAAGACGCTACACGAAGGAGTAGCGATAAATCTGTAAATAAAGAATTTTTATAAGATCTTGAGCTTGAATAATTATTGACGTTAATTCATAAAGGTCAAAAAAACAAGAATTAAACATTAAAAATATATTCAAACATATGTATTATATTTACTACATTTTACAATTTTTTGTAGAATAAAATGCTACAATTAATATTATACAAAAATTTGTTTTAAAAAAAGTATCCTAATGGCAATAAATATTTTCTAAATCTTTTTTTATTTTTGATATTTCGATGTTTCATATTGTATATCAATCGCACATTTTCATCGCTTGCTTGACTTGATGTTCGTGTGCACTCTGCCTGTTGTTCATTTGCATTCTTCATTCTGAAAGTTTTTGCCCTTACAGCTGCTCTTCTGGGAGCGCGTTTTCGAGCCGGTTCAAATGCTGGTATTCTTGGATTGGGTGGACTTCCAGGTATAGGAGGAGAACTTAGTGGCTCAGCAATTGATGGAGACCGCGATGAAAATGAGTGCAATAATTTGAATGTACCAGCTGGGTGCAATATGGGAAGAAGACGTAGTAGAGCTGTTCTCTACCAACTCTCTGGACACTATAAACCTGAGAAAGGCGTAAAAACAAAACTTAAGCTTGGAAATGTAAGTAGAAAAATTAAAAACGGTTTTATTTAAAAAAAATGTCGTAATGTTCCATAAAAGCGTAATGGCTTTTTGTCCAAAAACAATATTTTTTTATTTCCGTGTAAACATACATATATGTATACTAGAGTGCTGCGCAAAACCTTAGAGGAACTTATACATAAATATACATTAATATGTAAATGTGATTTAAAAATTATTTAGAAATATATTTTATTTATATTTTTATTTATTTATTTAATTTAAATAATTGTGCAATCGAACAAATTAAACTAATAATAGAATTTGCTCAACTCAACGGAAGCTCCATTCCCTGAATATAAAACACAAGCACTTAAAAAATCACGTTTCATTTTGCCACACTATGGCGTTTTCAAAGGCTTTTGGGATTGGATCATACTTGTATCAACGTTTTATGTAGCAATTTTAGTTCCATACAATGCGGCATTCGCAAAAGCGGATAGACAAACAATGGTTTCCGATGTGATTGTAGAAGCACTTTTTATTGCTGGTAAGTATTTATGAATGTTAAGTATCTTCTATATACATAAATACAATATAAATATTTTTTTTTTGCATATTGTTCTTATATTTTAATATAAAGGCCATTGTAATATCTAAAACTTGTAAGATATGTATGTACATGTTTAAAAGTAGTAATTTAAGCTATGAACAAGTTTATAAAAGTAAATAAAAAGCATAAAACAAAGAAATCATTTTACATGTTAGATTATTAACGCAGCCATTGTTTTCTAATTTTTAAACTTTTTAAGTTTTTGTATAAAACGTTACAATTTTTCTTCGATAAAAAGTAGAATGAGCAATTTCTACTTACGCATTGAGAGAGAGAGAGAGAGAGAGAGAAAATAAAGTGGCCTACGCAATACTTATTTTGTACTATATATATAGTTTTGTGTATATATATAGTTTTACGTTTTCTTATAATAAAAAAATTAAAATTGTACATTTTGAATTAAAAAAATAAGTGTTAATAAAATTAACTCACTAATTAAAACTAAAAGTAGAATAAGTGGCATTGGTGTAGTGGTAGCTAAGCCAAGAGCATATGAGTAATATCTAAATCGATAACATGTTATCCGCTCATACAATGTTGCATAGTTTTGGGGTTAACAAAACAATTTGTGCATGTATTACAGTGCGTATGATTAATACAAACAAAAATTAAAAAATGTCAAATAAAATTGTACAATTACATAAAAAATAGGTAGCAAAACTAGAATATCTGCCTACATTTTGCTATTGTTTGACATGTTTTGTTCCGAATTAACGATTGAGCTAGTTTTGGTACATTTCAAGATACTGTTTGGCAGAATTTTTGTTCAATTGAATAACCCTGGTTGTAATATTCACGAAGAGAATAAGAAAAAGTAAATAAATATCAGAACAATTTCGTTAGCTGAGTAATATGGGTGAAGACCACTGCACTAATGTAAAGAATAGATTATAAGAATATGCAATTAATATTTACAAAACATAACAGCAGTTTTAATTAATTTAACATCTCGCAATGTTTAGGTTTCTGTGGTAAAATATATGTATTTGATAGTTTAATTTTTCAGTTTGATAATATTGCTACAAAATAAAATTTTGTAAACTAAAATTAATATCAAATTCTCTTATATTAGTTTTGGTTATTATTTTTAGCAATTAAGTTATACGCAATAACAAAATATACATACATAAGTAGACATATCAAGTGTGTTTAAAATTATATAAAATTACAAATTGTAAATAGAATTGTTGTTGTAGAATTATAAAAACAACACCTAGTAACAGTAGAAAATTCTTTAATAATTTCCCTCGACTATAAATGAAGCTTTACATTCATATGTTGATATAGTTGTATAAAATAATTTAGAATATTAATAAAATAAATATACAATCAACCAACTTTTGGAAATATAAAGAAATTTAAAAGAACAATTCGTAATATTACATTCGAATACTGAATTATTCACAACTTCATCAAGAGGAAATAGGAGTTGAATACAATTTAAAGTAACTTTTCAGTTGTTAGACAATGTATTGCTTTGGGGATAAGCATGTCTCTATGGCCATTTCGTCACTGCTTAAGAGACTCATCAGGAGACTTTTTCCCAAAGGTGTTAATCAAAACTACAAATACTAATATTCAAATAGTTATAAACTAAAAGCGAATCATATCACATTCGACTGTGCTGAAACAGGAAAAATAAAATTTGAATATTTTGAAAAACAGAAATGTATTGCTTTCTAAATACTTTTGTTTGGTTTTTATATACTAAATGCGATTAGATTGCTGTTTTTTTATTAGTAAACAATTGTTAATGAATAAATAAGCAACAACTTTATGGCAATAAAGAATAATAGCAAACTTTTTGATTACCCTAAATATGTATATATGTTTTTAATTTTCATGTACAATTCTTTTGTTATACATAAAGCTATTCCTTTTTTAACAGATATTTTACTTAATTTTCGGACCACATATGTTTCCAACAAAGGAGAAGTAGTCTCGGATTCTAAACTGATAGCAATTAATTATTTAAAAGGATGGTTTGTTGTAGATTTACTAGCTGCATTACCATTTGATCATTTGTATGCTTCAGATTTGTACAATGGTGAGGTAAGTTAATATATGTACATTATATGTACATTAAAATTATTGCATAGAGTAAAAGATAAGAACATCTACAAAGCAGGGGCTGAATCAATGAATTTGTTTGAGTTCGGTTTTGCTGCTACTAAGATTTAGAAATGGGTCAGGTTGAGAAATGTTTGATAAAAAATCATTAAAAGACATAAGGTTTCTTGCGTAAAACGTAATAAAATAAAACTGAATAAAATAAAACCAACACTTAATTAATAATGAAAATCTAAATTTGTTTTATTGTATTTCAAAAATGTTCTCAGGAATCACATATTCATCTTGTAAAGCTAACGCGATTGTTGCGTTTAGCTCGGCTGCTACAAAAAATGGACAGGTACTCACAATACACAGCAATGATATTAACGTTATTGATGCTTTTATTTTCTCTTGTGGCTCACTGGTTGGCTTGCATTTGGTACGTTATTGCGGAGAAAGAAAATATGTTTAATGAAAATGGATGGGATATTGGTAAGATGTTACTCTGCATTAGCTTTTAGAATATTTTAAATTTATTTTTTAAAACAATGTTTGAAGAATTCGATAAACTGATTGTATGGGATATATGCAATTCGTTTTTGTAGCAGGTAATTTTTAATTTGCGGATTGTATCAATTAAAAAAAGAAGAGAAAAAAAGACTTATCTTTTAAGAGATATTGCATAAATTCAATAAAGATTTGAGCATTGACAACTTAATTTACGGCCGTGAAGCATATTGAATATGCAGTCTTTGGATAAGACAAAACTGATTTGTACTATTAACAACTTCCAATTTATATATATATATATAACTAAACCAATGTTTTTCGATTTATTATTTTTCCTCTCTTTTTTAAAAAAACCGGTGTAAAAGAATACAGTTTAAAAAAATTTACGAGTTTTTTGCAAGCTAAATTTCTCGATATATGATAAGGAAGTATTGTAATTTGTGTTTATTGTCCTCTTCATCCGGCTGATCTAAGATGCAGACGTAAGTCTGTTTTACTTGTTCGAAGCTAGAGTATCATAAGAAAAGAACAGTACTAATTCTGACAATAGGTACCTTAAATGTTTACAGAATTTGCTAATTAGGTCATGATAAAAATATCATCAATTAAATTGCTAAGCTTTAAACTTGTTAAGAACATTATATCTGGTTTGAAAACTTCTGTGGCAATTGGAACTTTTAGCCGAACTCTTCTCACTTTACAGTTAGGAAAAATCAACTGGTGCAGAAGTAAATATATTTTTAAACTATATAATGCATTGAATTACCAACGTGTATTATATAGTGCATTTATTTTAAACTAATTAACTCAAACTCACGTATTTCCGTTGTAACTCCAATAGCATTTTTCACATGGCAACCTTTAACTCTAGAGTTAAAATCATTTTTGTCTTTTTTAGTCATGGGATCTTCAGATTTGTGAAATATTTTAACACCAGCACCAGAAACATAGCAAATATGTTGCTATGCGCTTTGCATTTTTCTCATATTTGATGCTTCCACTTTTTTTTTTATCAAGATCCCATTATTTCTAAATCAAAGATAACTCTGTTGCTTGCTGTTTTCCGGATCGGTCGTCCATCAATAGATATAATTACAGGCGTCAATAATGGCAAATCTTTACAGTTACTACTGTAATTTTTTAATTTTAAATAGTTGAAAGATTTTTTTTTTGCCTTTGTTAAATCGCAACTTCGGACGCGATCGGCGGATTAAAGCAGCATTTATAACTAAATCAGTTACGCCATGTTCGATAACTTAAAGAGCCGTAATGTTACTAATATTTTATAAATGCATTTAGACTTACGACACATAGAATGCTTAGCCTATTGCTAAAAATAGTGAGAATATTTTATAAATCAACACTTAACTAAGCATATGCATGTACTTGTTTCATATGAATTTAACATACTTTGACAGTTGGTATGCTGGTGCGGGAAGGCTTCCCCCAATGTAATCTGAATATAATTTTCCACAATGTATACTTTTTCTTTTTTTTGTGCGGAAGAGAATATGTTTGGATAGAGTTACTGTTTAAACTTTACAGAAAAAACTTGTCTCATAGATACATATGTATGTATAAGGCACAACCTAATGTATGTTTGTGTACATATAAATAAATTTTCCTACCTCTTTTTACAAGTATAAAATCCCAATGTTAATACAGACATAAGTATATAACAATGTACGTACATATATTAATTTATTTTTAACCTTTTGTAAATTGAAATACATATTTTTAAAAATAATGGCATCGTTTATATTTTTATTTTTTCTTAGGTTGGATGCATGCGTTAGCAGAACGGCTAAAGATACCAATTGCAAATATTTCAAATGCAGAAGCATATTCAACGGCTTTGTATTTTACATTCACAAGTCTAACTTCTGTTGGTTTTGGTAACGTTTCTGCGAATACCACTGCTGAAAAGGTGTTTTCAATTATTGTGATGCTTATTGGAGGTATGTATGTATGTGTATAAATCAGAGTGGGCAAACAAATAAAACATTACGCAAACGTTACAACAAAGTCATACACTTTTCAAATTTTTTTTAATGGTTTTATACATGAGCAAAACCAAAACAAATGCTTTCTAAATGAGAAAGAGCGCAAATGAAACAATTAGCTTTTCGCTCTTGTGATTGCTTTGTTACTCCGTTACATTCGTATAATTTGCTCTTTTCTTCTTCTTTTTTTTTTCTTTTTCTCTTCTTCTTTCCTTTTTCTTCTCATTAATTTTTTGTTGTACCTACACACATTTAAGTTAGTGTATTTGTAGTACTCAAAACAAAACCAATATACAAAATTAAGTGGGACGATCGTTCTCACTGTTTCTGTTTTATTTTTGTTTTACTCATTGCAAAGAACACAACAAAATGAGATCAAACGTTCAGTTTTGTTTATTTTCCTACTCTGGTATAAATATATTTTATAGTAATAAATAATGACAATATTTCAATTTATGAATATAATTTAGCGTATTATTTTGACTGCGCATTTCTTTATTTTTGTTAATTTTGTTTTGCGTTTTTCATAGAAACAATGTTTGCACAATGTTTTTTAACTTTTTTCTATGTGACGCTATTATAAGTGATTATTTTATTATTATTTGATTATATTATATATGTATGTACATATGCATTTTCGATATATTATATTTATTTATAATTTGGAATTATTATTATTTTATAATAATTATTACAGCATTGATGCATGCTGTTGTATTTGGAAACGTAACGGCAATAATTCAAAGAATGTATTCCAGAAGATCTCTGTATGAAAGTAAGTGGCGTGACTTGAAAGACTTCATTGCCCTACATCAGGTATGTATTGTATTTTGTTTGTTTGGAATTAGTAAAAGTTCTTTTTTTATTGTTTTATTTACTCATGTCTATGCACATATAATGCCCTACAGACTAAAATAAAGTAGCCAAAATACAAACTTGATTGACATTTGATGATTATTAGATATATTTGATTATTACTATCAAATCAATTAGATTATTAAATTTTAATTATATTTAACCAAAGGAATCTTTGTTAGAGTTATCTTAACGGTAAAACCCATCAGGGTAGCATAATCAGAGTAAGTCTCTTTTTATAATAAGTAAGTAAATGAGAGATCCACAGAAGCCTTCTCAGGTAAAATAAAAGAAACTGGTCTTGCAAAAATTCATTTATTATTATATTCCCAACTTGTCTAAAATGCTTATTCCATCAACTGAGGTCATTACACCAAGTTGTATTATGCTAACTCAATTTAAAATAATTTTTGTTGCAATTTAGCTTTTCAGAAAATAGAGCATTGGGAGAAAAATTCAATATCAGTTTTTTAAAATACTTGGCCAAAAATGTTGTTAAAAGAATTAAAAATTTGTACGTTACCAGGAGAGCTGCTTTAAAGTACACCAAAGGGAACATTAAATATATTTAAATTTTATTTAGAGTGTTCTATAGTAAGCATATCGTATTGCATGGTTGCTAAATTCTATGCATAAAATATTGTACACTAAAATATCATAGTTAACTTTATCAAATAGTCATTACGGTTAGTTATTAAATATTTCATTTGGAATTTGTCCACTAGACAAAACCAGAGTGGACAATTTAAAATTATATAGTTTAGTAGTGAGGAACTGCAATATATTTATATTTGGTTAATTTTGTTAATGTTAATGTTAATATAGTTTAGTAGTGAGGAACTGCAATATATTTTAGTACAACTGGTTAATTTTGTTAATGCATATTTATTGGTTGGTTTAAAAAAATTTAATTTGTTAAACGAAAAGTTGACATTGGGAAAGTTTTTTTTTAATTTTAATTTAATTTTAAGTTTGCATTTAATTCTTCTTCATACTTATTTAATGGGCGAGCTGACAGTGTTTCGAGCACTCTCGTTGCTGTATTTGTTTTTTATTTATATACCAAATGTTGATATAAATATATGTACTTATGTATGTATGTACATATAAATATAATTTATCTTTTAAATTATTGCAGATGCCGAAGGCGTTGAAACAACGAATTGAAGATTATTTTCAAACTTCGTGGTCACTTAATCATGGCATAGACATATACGAGGTAGTTACACTTTTATATTATAAAAAATTATGACTTTTATAATTTCTCTAACTAAATTTATATACAATATTATTTTTTTGACAAACTAGTAAAGGACAGTTTAGACTGTACGACTTTATATACTAAAAATCTGAGAGAAAATAGTATGAAATTCTATACGATTTTTTAAAATGAGTATAAAAATCGTACTTAGAAGATTTTTGTATTTACACTTCTGGTGTATAAAGTAAGAATCGTACTTGAATAAAAGCATTCGGCGTATATCGTCGATGGAATTAAAGAACGCTGTAACTGACAAAACCTTAAATGTTCACCAGAGCCAAAAAACCTTTATGATATTAGAACACAGATACTATTATTTTTCAAAACGCAGACGGCGTAAGTGAATTTATTTTTATCATAGAAATCTGGGACCGGGACCAATCGATGCGTATTTTCTTTTCTGATTAAATGATGCAAAAAACGTATTTTCGATTTTTTGTCAGTTACAGCGTTTTTTAATTCTTGCGACAATACATATTTTCTGTCAAAATTTGTTTACGTAACCAAAATAAGTTACGTACGTACGTTATGGATTTCAAAAATTTTTATTGTTTTCTTTACTGACTCCTCATATTGTATTCACAATATCAAAAATACTAAATGGTAGTTCCCTTTACCTGAACTTACCCTAATAATTAGAGATGTAATTTTTTAATTCATATTTTTTTCAAACAATTTGTTTTTTTTATGATAATTTTTATTTAATTTATTTATAATTATTCTTTTAGACACTTCGAGAATTTCCTGAAGAGTTAAGAGGAGATGTTTCAATGCATTTACACCGCGAGATTTTGCAGTTGCCCATATTTGAAGGAGCGTCACAGGTAATATAGTACTCATATCTTTATGTCTCAACAAAGAATCTAAAAATTTACAAATTGTATACTTGATGTTTTTCAGGGATGTCTCAAATTGCTTTCATTGCATATAAAAACTATTTTTTGTGCTCCAGGAGAGTATCTAATACATAAAGGCGATGCCTTAAACTATATTTACTACCTTTGCAATGGCTCAATGGAAGTAATTAAAGATGACATGGTTGTTGCAATTCTTGGTATGTATATGCATATTTTGCTTGTAAAAGGCTTAAAAGGCAAGACAATTTCGGTTCGTATATTAGAAAATTTTAATTTTGGATTGATAAATCAGTTTAGTTTTTATAAAAATTGAAATTGTGCATGGAACGAAGTTTCATTTTAAGGAAAATTGAGTTTGAAGACCATTTTTTAGAAAAAGTTGAAGGTAGAAAAATGTTAAACATTTATTTACAAGTGCTTATATAACAACATATGCATTTTTAGTAATATAATAATGTTATTGGTTAATGATGAATTTCGTAAAACGTGATTAAAATTATGAATTTTCTGTTTATAGGAAAAGGCGATCTAGTGGGATCAGATATAAACGTACATCTTGTTGCTACTTCAAATGGCCAAATGACTGCAACAACAAACATTGCTGGTCAAGACGTTGTTGTCAGAAGCAGTAGTGATATTAAGGTATGCAAAACTTTAGATTTAGTTAATACACACTTAAAACTTTAGATTCAATTATTTTTCAATTGCTTTCCTCTGCAAAATTTTACGAACTAATATTCCTCCATTTAAGGAGTATCCTCTTCTCAATGATGAGTATTATTGTTATCTTATCCGGTCTAATATTCAGTCCGGTTGATATACACCATCTACTTACTATTATGTATTTTACTCTTGGTACTAATACAATATCATCTACATAGGCTCTGCAGTCAATGCCCAACTCACTTCTTTCCTAAGAAGTTCAAACTCTTTCAAATAAAATATTTGAATTAGCATTGTTGTTAAGAAATATGTATGTATTTCAGTTTAAAAGTAAAGTGCGACTTTCAAGCTTTTTCTGCACTTCTTTATTATTATATTAGCTTTATTATTATATTATTTGAAACAAAAAATTATATAAGTTTTTCTCTTTTACACACATTTGATAGGCATTAACATACTGTGATCTGAAATGCGTTCATATGGGAGGACTTGTAGAGGTTTTACGTCTATATCCAGAATATCAACAGCAATTTGCGAACGATATACAACACGACTTGACATTCAATTTAAGAGAAGGATATGAGTGTCAAGATTCCGATATTGGGCCGTCATTTCCACTGCCAAGTATTAGTGAAGATGACGAAAATCAAAATGATGAAAGTAATGATAATGAGGTTGAAAATGAGTCAGTAACTGGGACGACAATATCACCACATCATAGTATTACAACACCATCACCATTTCATGGACGCTCACCCCTTTTGGGACTTAATAGTCCCTGTTTAAAAAAGAATAAAGCTCGTGCTCGAACAATTGTGACACTACGAGAGCGTGTAGAACGCCAACGATCAATTAATGTAACATCGAGCGTAGATACTACATCATTAGATGAATATATCAGTGGAGATGTTTTAGAACCGAGTCAAAATAATGCTTCATATCAGAGACACTCGCTAGAGCGCTTAGATTCACATGTATCTTCATTGCATCAAGATATGACCCAATTAAGTCTGGAAGTTCGTAACGCTCTACAGGCATTGCAAGAAATTACTGTATCCACTATGGCATCTCAAGCAAGTCTTAGATATTTGCCAGCCCGATCTATACCCAATATTAGTGAAAATTATACAAATGGTAATCATCTTCAATTAGTTACCAGTGAAGACTCCACGTTACAGCGTTCATCATCGCACCCTCCAGAAATATGGCGCCGGGAAATGGGCATATTCTCTACAGATGCTAAATGCTATTCTTCAGAAGTAACCAACTCTACTAAAGTCATATCACAATCAGTCCTGCCCCTTGACCTAAAACCAAAGTTAAGCAATTCTCGAGCATCCCAAACTGAGGCTTTTAAGTACGATCTTGCGGTTTTTGAACAGTTTGTAGTATCAAATCCACGTCTTGTTCTTGGATGGCTTGGTATAGAAGCGAACACTTTCGCTGATTTAGAAAAGTATCACCATCAACCAATTTTACATACCGCTGCCTTGAATACAATTGAAGAAGTCCTATCACCTGCAGGAAATCTAAATGCTAAAATAAATTCATTTATCTCTAACAAGAGTAGATCGACAGAAGCCCTAATCGCAGAAGAAGAACCGATATCATTATCACGTCGATATAAAACTTTTTTTAAAGAAAAAAGTAGTGATTTTTTGATTCAACAACGTCTACTTATTGATAAGAGTAACTCAAGTATTTCAAGTAATAATAGCTCATGCAGCAATTCGTCCCTAACAAAATCAGTTACTAGGTCAATTGCTGAAATGCAGGGCATATATGACACTGTTTCAAAAGGCACTTCTACTGATACTCAACATTTCATCAACGATGATTATGTGAGATTATCCGAATCGTTGCAAGAAAAGCCAACATCTAATCCTAAATTAAGTAATTCAGAGATAAAAAAAAATTCATGTGAAAACAAAGGTTTTCAAACAAGTGCAAAAATAGATTATAACAATTTAGGTACCGATTGTAGAGAACAAAATTTGTCTTCATCGCGAGTTGCTTATAGATTCTCTGAAGGAGACGCTGATAAACTAGAGAAAGGTTTGTGTGACCTAAAATCTTCCATCTCTCTTGCAAAATAGCTAAAATTACGTGAAAATGTGTAATATGTTTATGCTTAAAATAAAAAACTTTTAAGCTTAAAACAAAGCAAAAAATGAAGGTGAATTGATTACAAGGTTAGGTTAGTCAATCAGCTGTTTTTCCTTGTTGCTTGTTGAAGCTGTTTGAATATATTGCATATTGGAGGTGGGAGCAGTCAAAACGAATTTCATTATTGTGTTTGTTGCAAAACTGTCCGCACCTTATAATCAATTCGCCTTGTAACAAACTTTTCTAATCTTTTAGTTTTAACGTACCTGCACAACTAACTTTTAAATAGCTGAATTAAAAATACAGTTAAATTAAATATTTTTACCACCTATTATCTTTACAAATAAAAAAATATAAACAGTATAAATTTGGGTGCAAACAATTGAAATTTTTACTCCTTACCCTTTTGTCGCTGCAAAAATAGTATAAAACAAATATAACATATCTTTTTTCACTTTTATGAACAAATTTAAAATATAACGCACATAAAAATTTATGTACACGTATGTTAAATGTGCAGGTACAAAACGTGCATTTAAAAGAATTCATTTCTATAGAATTTAGCAAATAAGGAAATTTTAATCTAGCAAGGGTAAAACTCCATTTTTCTAACTACTCTACAATTAATCAAATACCAAATTTAAGCCTAAATTTGATTATATTGTTATACTTTGTGTTAATTAAATAAGACCTAATTGAAATAATAAAGTAGAATATAATATGTAGATTTAAGCATACATACATACATATGTATTTATTTAAATTCTTGTTGTACACAATACTAACTGTGAAAAATGCCAATTTAAAACGAATACGCTTGTTTACACTTACTCAAAGATTAAAAATATAGTTTTATATTTATGTAATTATATTTATATATGAATGTATATTAAAAGAAAATATTTAAAATGTAATTCAATCGTTACTATGTATGTATTGACTTCATATGTATATGTAAAAAATATTTTATAAGGTGTTATCAATATTACCGTATAATTTCTATTTAATGAGAAACTCTAAAACCAAATCAATAATAAAAGATTTTATTCCAAAATAAACTAAGATAAATTTATTTCTAATTTTTCCATGCATTGAACTATACTATTGTATATTCCCTGCGTTATAGGCTACAACAACGAAAAGAAAATGATTATTAATTGTTAGAAAAAAAAATTTTTTAATAAATAAAAATAACAACTTTATGACAATAAGACATAATAGCACACCTTGTGAATGCCCCAAATATTTTACAGACATTGACATTTCATCATTTCTTTCTTCTTCCATTTCCACCCTCTCCCATGCACCTCGCATTGCTAAAGACTACAGTGTTACCATATACACAGCGTTTATTATTACTGTAACTTCGAGACATCCCTGGTCGGGTTTCTAAAACACAAGTATGATCGTACCTGTACTTCTCAGGGAGATGGCAATATATTTTCTATGAAATGTGCTTTGCAATATTTGGGTCAGGTGAGTTGTGGACGCAGTCGTTGTTTGTTGAGAGAACAGTTTCATGAATTCCAGTTTCTTTGGTATACTAGTCAAACGTATCGATTCAATAATGGCTTTTCGGATCAAACTAGACGTACGTTCGATGGAACAATGCCTTCTATCTATAATTGAGTTTTTTTTTATAAAATATTTTTTTAAAGCGCCTTACAAATGAGACGGAAACAAGTTTCTGTCAATTTGATCACTTAAAGGCCAGTGTTATACCTTCACCCTGGAGTGATCAACAGTACTTGCCCCATCTGTCGCTGCTGTTAACTCTAGACTGATGAGCATATTCGCTAGGTAGCTGTTATTTTCCCCAGTAGGTGGCGCTTTTTGTTCTGATCATTCGTTTTTAGATGGCAGGTGGAGAGAGTGGAATGCCAGGGGGCAGTTTTCTATGGATGAACTTCTTGGAGAGGGGAAAACTGTTTTTTTTAATAAAAATTTAGAAGAGCCTCGAAATTTTTATTCTTCATTTTCCACATATACATTCATATGTATGATGTCTACAAATCATATAAAGTATATCATGCCCAAAACACATGTCAAGGTCTGTTTCCCATAGTATGTCAGGAATATTTCAATTTTGCTCAGTGTTTGGGTCCTTCTTAATATTGGTAAACGATTATCCGGTTTGCACGTAATTTTATTTAAATATTTTATATACCAGCGCATTGTTAAAGATTGGCCTAAGCTTTTTAACATTTAAACAATATCCCTAATGAATTTTTCCCTCAAAATTATCAAATTCTTTTTTTAAACTTTTTGAGCTGTCATTTCTTTTATGCCTTTTTTTTTGGCCTTCTAAAAACATTCACTTTTATCTGCACATCTAAAAGTAGAAGTACATAGCATGAGTTACGTCGTTAACAGCGGTTACAATATACAATGTTAGTTAACTATTCAGCTGTTAACACATCTAAAAGTTAAAATTTTTTAAAAATAAATACGTTAGATGAGTCGCCAATTTTGCCAATAACTTGTTTTATAAAAATTCATTATTTTCATTTTTTTGGTGAAGACATAATACAAAAGACGAATAAGATCGAAAACAAACAATTTGTTAAACAGATTGTTTTCTTCACGCGCGTACAAAATTATTGTATGTGTAAACCAAGGTAAACCCACAATTTTGAGATACAATTGTATTAATTGGCAACACTAATCTGATATTTTTTTTGGTTATAAAGTTACGAAAACTATTTATTCAGGAAAACCTTAATAATTTATAACTGAAAGAAACTTTATAAAAAAAAGCAACAGAATATGTCTAATAGTCATTTGTTTTTAAAATCGGGTTTTCCTAGAGCACCACTACAGAATGGTTTAGGTCGTTACGTTTGTCAACTACAAAGAGTAACTCTAAAGTTTTGTAAAAACAATGGTTCGAGCAGAGGCATGAGGTATGGATATAAAATATTACACTAATACAATACATATTAAAATAATGTTGAAATTTTACTCACAAGGGAATTCATAGAAAACCATGTCATTGACTTTGCTAAAGAAAATCCAGGTATTGTAGTATATCTCAAACCAAGAAGACATCGGACGCCAGTAATTGTGGGAGAATATCGTATGTTTGTAATCTTTATAAACCTTGTGTCATGGACGTCATTGTTATTAAATTTATATTTACAGTTAATGGAGAGCGTGAATGGTTAAACTGCCGCAATTCATCGAAAGATGATATATTGAAATGGATGGAATTATTGAGAACACAAAATGGCACTTCAAGTGCAATAAGATTGCGAAAAATGTGGCATACTGATATTCCATCAATTCAAGGCCCCTGGACTCCATTTTTACTTCGAAGCCCTGAAATTAACCAAGTTTCTTTCCCCAATACAGAGCTGTCGCGTCCTTTAGATGTTGAAATTTCAGCAACAGAGAAATTGATTGAGTTATATAAGGAACAACAGAAAAATGCTTCACAAGGAGAAAAGCAAACTTGAATTTTTGAACCTAAAAAAATCAAAATAAAGAGTAATATTATGTATTATTATGTTGTTGAGTAATGTTATGCTGCAGAAAAAATTTGCCAAATATTAGAAACATTCATTATTGCATTACGAAAATTTTTGTTTTGGATAATCCCGTTTGTTTTGTAATACAGGGACAAAGTTTCATTAATAACCATCTTGTAAAATAATTCAAAAAACTTGTCAATATGTGTTTTCCTGAAAAACTTTCCAAGTCTGAGATAAGAAAAAAACAACTTTATGACATTTTAGATTGATTTTCTATGTAAGTTTTATTCATTGTAAAAAGTTAATACAAGTGGTACCTATAATGAAAACGAAGGTTATTAATTTTTGGCTACAGCAAGGACACTAGAAAAGTAGATGAATTTTCAATACACTTGCGATTGGAGACATCGCTTGTATGGCAAACATCTTAAAAAAATAGTTATACTTAGAAAGTGGGAACGTTACAAGGCGATTTTTTTACATATTTATAACACTCGTTCAAATAAAAAATAATAAAATTTATACGGAAATGTTTTTTAAATATATATGTATGTATCTAAAGCACAAAATCTTTATATTTTTTATAAGATTGTATTACAATCACACATCTATATTATAAATTTTAATACATATTTAATTTTTTGTTTCATGTTTTTAACAACGTTTTCTTAATTAACTGGTTTAGAAATACATTTCAAATTTGTTAAATACCTTTACCACAATTTTTTTTACATCCCAATTCTAAATAACAATTCCTTGGGAATTTTTTCTCTATTCCCTTTTCTCTTATTCTAAACGAAATCTCCCCGGGAAATTATTTAATTTTCCCTTTTCTCCTATTCTAAATTAACTTCGAAAAAGGGAAACTGTTCCCCGGGAAAAAAGTAGGTATTATGAATATTGTCAAAAGGGAGAATAAGAAAACAAATTTGGGAAATTATTCCGCCAATAAATTCAAAAGGAATTGCGCCAGAAAATGTAAGTACATAAACAATTTTATGAAAAATTTATAATATAATAATAATATAAATTATTCTCATTTTCAGGTCAAAAACAACAAACAGAAAACAGTTTGAAATTCTTTTGAGTACTATGCAATTACACCCAGATATTGCATGCGGGTGGTTCAAGGGAAACAAAGAAGAGCTAAACAGAGTATGGCGCAATTTGAAGGCGGAATTGAATGCAGCAGGACCACCATCAAAAAGTATTACCGAATGGAAGAAGGCATGAATAACAAAATTATGTATAAATAGTATGTGTATATAGTGGTAAAAAAGGAAAACATTTTTCAGGTTTGGTGCGATCAGAAGAAGTACGTACGGCACAAACCTGCACAAAATTTAAAATTTTTAAAGCTTTCTGCAAACGAAGAGGTAATTTTTAATTTAATTGGAATGAAGGAGTCAGTAGAAGGTGTGGCCAAAACGTTCGGGTTAATCTCCTCAAACAACTGTAAAGAAACTCTAGTGAGCGTTGAAAATGCATTGCAGGAGTTGTTGAGAGACGATGAAGTAGCTGAAACCATTTTAAACGACAATGACCGCGAAACACCGCAAAAAAATTAAAATTTCAAATAATAATGATGAGACACACGTCGCCTCTATCGATGTTCTTACAGAGGAGATCTGTATTCAAAAGAAGATGCTGGAAGCGCTGACGGAGCAGCAACAAAATACAAAAAAAGTATATCGCTCTATTGACCGCCTCTATGATTTGAAGAAGGCACAACTGGAAGAGCAAAAGCGGCACAATTTAGTCATGGAAAAATTGCGACTCAGGGAAGTGGAGGATAAAATTGACAAAAACCGTCGACTATTGGAGCTAGAAGAGCTCAAACACTTAAATTAAAATACAGCGTGCATATATGTGTTAAATAATTTAATTGTACCTGAAAATATTTAAGTTTTCTTTTTTTTTTTAATATAATTTAAATGAATTGTTTTGTTTTTTAAGTTTTAACATAGTTTTTTTCCTTTACTTTTTAATGCATTTCCATTTGTTTTTTAAGTTTTTTAAATGCTGTATGTTTTATATTTTGTTATTTTTTTTAAATATTTTGAAAATTTTTATTTACGACAAGACAATAATACAAAACAGCTGATTTCGAATACTTAAAATTCTCTCTCCCTTATTATTCCCTTCCCAAACTGTTTAGAATAGGAGGATTTTTTTCTCGGGAAAAATGAATTCCCAAGGAATTATTTCCCCGGGAATATTCAGAATAGGGCTGTTAATTAAAATATGGATAATAGAAATATGAAACTTACTGCTGTTTTGCCGCCTTTAAAAATGTAAAAAGTTGAATAAATTATAAGTATATATCGGTACTTTTTATCGTTATCGATACTTGTCTAACGATAACTATTGAATGAAATAAGACAGCATACACACGCAATCAAGTGTTTGTGCAGGCGGTTGAGTCGTGTATGGGCTTTTTGTGTGATTGTATACTTTGCTGTAGCGATGCCAAACAGAGTTTGATATTTTGCTGATGATGCAATCTTGATGTTGTAGTGGATGGCGAACTTAGTTCAGCAAAGTTCATTTAGAGTGAACAACACATACATGTTTTAATTTTGTAACAAAAAACAAAATCAATCAAATTTGATGTTTCTTATGAACAAATATCATTAACAATTATTTCAAATAAGTTGGCGACAATAAATATGTATGTCAATAAAAATGATGGCTAAACTGAACACTCTCGACATTTGCTGCAATATACATATGTTACAATATTTATGTTTGAAGAGAATGATAAGTAAAAATTATTGCAACATAAAGATAGAAACATTTTGACATTAGCTGTAAATGTTAAAATATTTATGTTTATTCTGCCAAGGGTAAAGCAGTCATTGACATAGTGTTGAAGTGTTTATTTCTAGTGTTGGCTGTTTATGAATATAGGCGGTTACACGAGTCAATGACCGAACTAATACTTGTTCCTGATATGCCAAATCGATGGTACGTGTAGTAGTGGTGTAAAGAAAAAATAACTTGTGTTTTTACTTTTCTTGATAGTGAAATTCTTCTTAAGTAGGAAAGCCGCTTAAAATTTGAAATAATATTCTTAAATATTTAAATCTTAAACGTAATAAACTTTCCTCGAGTGTATTTAAATAATCATATTGTTATGATAATAAATGAAATAAGAAAAAAATTTTAATTTTAAAATGAAAACCAAAAATACCAAATTAAAGAGAACTGGAAATATGTATGGTGATACTGCTACAATCGACATTAACAACATAGATAGTGCTAGAGAGACTGAAAATGAAGGCGATGATGATGCATGTTTGGAAAATGTACAAAGTCAATATTTTGTTGATGGCAATAAGTCTATAGATAGTACAACCGGCGATGATGACGAACTGGTGTCAAACGGTGGTGACACTAGTACATCTTTCAGTTTGCAGGAATGCATGGATGAATTTCGTTCACGTCGCATAAGAAAGTCATCTTTATCTCAAAATCGACAAGAAATTGGAAAACGTAAATGTTCAAACAGTTCTTTGGTAGATGGTACGGATCAAGAAATAATTAATCAAAATCTTTGCAATAAAGAGCAGGAAAGAAAATGTAAGCCATGTAAAAATGGGTTTTGTTATTGCTTTACAAGCGATAGTGGTGATGCAGGAGGTAATCTAATCGGCTGTAATTCAACACGAGGGCCACATTTAAAAAACCAACGTCGCAACAAGCGCATAAATAATGACAATGTAAGTAAAGGAAAAATAAAAATTTAAAAAAATGAAAAAATAAAAAACAACCTTTTCAGAATTCAAATAATTTATCAAACAACAAGAATTTATCCAAAGTCAATAAAAAAATACCGCAAGCACAGACGTTGCCAGAGAAAGTGGAATTGAGTGGTAATGGTAATAGAAGAAGAAATCAAATTGTGGCCATTAGTAGATTAGAAACGAGTACAAAAGATGAACCTCTTGTACATATAATACAAGAGCTGCACAACAACTGTGTTATTTCAGAAGTCAGAGTTAATAGAGATAAAATCAATTCTTCTACGTTAAGTGCACATGCAAATGGAAGTGCGCATAGTGGTTCTTTCAAACCGATATCAAAAAACATTTTAACAACAAGTAGCAATGATCATTCCAAGCATTTAAATTTTTCAAATCACGAAAACCCTCAACCAAGTGCACCAACTTTAGAACAAATATTGGAACGAAAAACTCCCCAAAAAAGTCAAAATAATTCTAAAATTTTAGATAAGCATATACAGTACAGAGAGCGTGGCCACAATGCAGGAGGCCTTTTACTAAGAAAGAGACTGTCTGGCTTAAAATTTGATTATGAACCAAGAAACACTAAAATTCCACCACCGAAACCGCCAAGAAATTCTCTTGGTATCGATGATAAATATACGAAGTCCGTATCGTCAACATCTTCGTCGGTAAAAGAAGCAGAACAAGTAGTGGAACAATTTTTAGCTAAAAGGGGACTTTTAATAAATGATAGTTATTCAAAAACATATAAGGAACTAGCTGAAAGAACTAATGTTTGTAGCAAGAATGAAAATGATAAAAGAAAGTCCTGTCCAACCTGTAAGTAATATAGCTATGTACATAATACATATTAAAAAACTATTTTTATTAGAATACATAAAAATAATTTGAAAAGGTATGTGCTGTGATTTAACCAAACATTTGTGAAAAGAAATTATAATTTATTTGCTGCCTTCGGTCCTCAAGATTTCTTCGTGTCAATATATTTGCTTGGTGCTTAACCAACGTGCTTTCATTCACAGCTGATGCTCACGTACATAATACGTTTTCACTAACTTTGCCCTTCTGTCACGATTAGTGTTCCATACATAAAAGGTATTAAGAGTAAAATAAAATTATCATTGTTTCATTGTGGATGTAAAAGAGAAACAGAAAAATTTTGTGGCAGATGCATTATTTTGTTAAGACGTTTATTTTAGACGTGTAAAATAAGTAGGTTTCTTTTACAGATTTCGACAAAACTTGTCGTTTTGTTTTTGACCTGTCGAAGGTAAATAAAATCTTGTGTTTTCATTTATGATTTTTTTTAGCTGTACATTTAAAAAAAATTAAGAGAGATAAAAATTGAAAAAATCTCCGTTACTTAAAAAACAACTTACCTGTAATCGTGGCTGCGATCGAAAGAAATACAAATTTTGAATTAAAGTCTACTTTAAATAACTTTCAAATTAACAGTAACAAAATAATATTTGTGTTTTAATCATAAGTTTATTGTTTTGTTTTGCACTTTATTCTGCACTAGTGTTATAGTTTAGAAGTGTAGAAATGTAATAAGAAAGTTTTATATTTCCAAAAATCATTAGGTTTTGCTTTGATAACATCCAATTAAAATCTGAAGACTTGTTAAATAGTGTGAAGTGAGCACAAGAAAAGTAAATAAAAATATATAAAAAACGTCAGGTGTTTTCAGAAGATACTCTCTCTTGAGTATTACATATGCATACAGTGCAAAAACAAATTAGGAAACTAAAACATTATTAGGATGTAGTTGAAGATTGTTTAAGAAAATTTATTCATTTCTGTTTCAGCCTCTAAACCCAAAAATAAATCTGTGGAAATATATATGAGGGGACGATCTTCTTGTAGTGACCCTGAGGATAGTGTAACGGGAGCGTCGACAAAAGATGTAGACTATGGTAAAAACATTCATCCAGTTGTGGAATCCAAAACAAATGATTGGAAAAAATCCAAAATAAATCATATGCTAAATTATGAAAAGACTACAAAATCTAAAACATTTCATTCTGCTGCAACAAAAGCTGAACCGCAACAACGTAAAAGCATTGAAGGAGAAGAGGCATTAGCAAATCCAATTGGTTGGCAAATACCTCAAAAAATAAACTTGGACACAGTTGATGGCGTTGAATGCCATAATTTAGCATCAAATTTAATAGATAAAACTACTCCGATTAAAAAAAGGTTAATTCCGAAATTAAAATCATCACAAAGGAAAAAATTTCCTTGGTCTGAACAACTAAGACAAATATCGCCTTGGTCAAACAAAAAGAGCAAGGGAAATAATAAAAGAAGATCTAGTTCAAGATCTTCTCCCAAGGAATTTATTAAATTATCAAAAAATAAATTCTTACGATTTGTGTCACCCAAAAAAGAAAATAAGGATGCTGTTAACATTGAAATTCGAAAAACACCATTTCGAAATGTCGGTGTGCAGACATCCTGCGAAGATGTGTCACACTGCCGATCTACTAATACCCGATACGAGAATAGCTCTTCTTCACAGTCTCCTCCTGGAAGTTATCATTCACCCAAACAATCACCTCACATAAAATCAATTACTTCGACACAATCGCAAGATACAACCTCCCATGAAAAAGAATGCATATCCAATCATTTTGATTTTTCTCGTATTGTTCATTCACCTCCAAGAAAAGCTCCACGTTCTAGTCATCGAAAATTAAATTTCGCTCACAAAGAAATTGATGTTAAAAACGATGAAGTCGAAAGTATCCTGGAAGCAGATAAGGAAGAGAAAACATATCGTTCATTCAATAAAGACTACAACCAAGATGCATCAATTTCTAAAATAAGTTATATTCTTAATAATATTCGTACAAAATTAGAACAAAATGATAAACAAGCTGTTCGTGCGTTTTTGGTAAGTAGACATTTTATTATTATTTTTTTTTTCTCTCCTTAAAATAATATATTTTACAATAATAATCAAATTAAATAATCTTAAAAATAACACACATACTATGTAATGCTTACTAAATTTTATTAAAATTAAATTACATATGAATATAGAGATAATTTCTATATGGCTTAAATTACAACTTAATGCATATTGTTATTATTTACAAAACCTGGTTCAATCATAATAATATTGTATTCGGAATATATGCGTTTATATACAAAGGGTTAAATTATTTTATGATTACTGTTATTACAATTTATCAATGTAATTGATTGATAATATGAATATGCCTAAAAATATCATTCATTATTGAAGCTCGTATCATACTATTTCAGAATTTTATTTTCAACTTATTTACATAAAGTTTGTCGTTGATTTTTAATCTTTCTCTTGCTAACCTCTGAAAGGGCTTCTCACGATGAGCTCTTGTATAATAGCTGCTAAAGCAACAACTATCCGCTTTTGGCAGGGAGCAATTATTTTCTGTCGCCCAGATCTGCACTTATGCTTTGAATTTCGAGTTCTTTTATACAGTGAACTCGCGGAAACGTGAACTAATTTTTACCAAGGGTGTTCACATTTTCAAATTTGTTCATCTTCTCGATCGGTAAGATTTTAGAAAAAAAAAATGTGCATTTTAGCAATAGATATTGGCTAAAACTCAATCAGATTTGGAAATTTTATTAAAAAAAAAATATTATATAAAATTTTATTCAAACTTTTTTGCCATTTTTACATTTTCATGAATATGAAACAAAAAAAAATTGTAATTCAAACGAATAGTATACATACATACATATACCATGTACTCGTATGTACCTATAAAGTTTTCATCTACTAAAGTTTCTATAATTAAAAAAAAATATATAATACAAAAAGGGTTAAGAATACTTTGTATATGGGTGTAGCAAAAGAATTCAGTTTTCAATAAACTCCTTTTAAAAAACGGATTTTTTCCTAAATAGTACTTTTATTGGAAGAAATCATTTCTTTTGATACGTTTTTTTCAACCATCTTAAGTATGGCCTTTTCCTTAAGATTTCTTAACTACACATGTGCATGTTTTGTTGAAATAGATAGCTAAATATGTATGTATGTATGTTGTCTTATGCTGGGATTCCCCAAAAAAAAAAATATTCCTAGTAATTTCTTGGCATTTAATAAAATTTAGCTACTCAAAAATTAGAAAAATCGGAATTTAATCAGCAAATCTAATAACATACAAATGGATCAACATTTTTGTTAAAAGAAAAAGGGAAAGCAAAATTTGTATATTTACACAAAATTATAATTTATTTTCTTATTTTAAGTTAAAAATTACGATATTATACAATTACAGCCTAATTTATAATAAAAAGTTAGCAGCTCGATGTGCATAGTGGCTAAGTTTGTCATTTCTATACGTTGAAATTCTTAGTGAAATGAACGAGTTATTCAATTTTTTATATTCTCTAACCAGTTATCAAATAGAAGGTATGGTAAGTTTTAATATTAATAATATTAGTCTATCGTCCATGTTCTGAAAAATGCTACGTTTTCAAAAAGCATTTTATTTTGAAAACGCAAAACCCATTTAAGCATGTTCTGACACAAACGCTGAATTTGCTTTCTTCGATTTTAACAAAATAGAAATATATATTAGCTAAACAAACGCAAATGACGATGTTTGGATATGAATACTCATCTTTAAAATTGTTTTTGAAGTCCTTTTAAGAGTTTTTTTTGTGAATTAATACAAAATTATGTATTTAGTTGATCGATAAATAAATAAGCAATTGAAATAGGCGAGTGGCATTAAAACAGAAAATATTTAAATTAAATAATATTTGCAGTTTCCAGAACATGGCCGTATAGCGGATGATAAACTTGCCAGTTTTTTTGTGGTTGATGCTGTCGAGTTGGTAACTTTTCATTATAAATACAGCCGTTATTGTAATATGTTTAATTAGTATATGCACATATACTAATAGTAATATGTTTTTATTAATAAGTATATACACATTTACAAGTGATGAATATTTTACAAGTCGTATTTATTGACTTTCTATTTATGTGTCCACGCTTTTTGTTTTGGATTTTTTTTTTATTTTTGGTACTTTTGTCGATTGCTAAAAAGATTTTTACATTATCTCCCATAATAACTTTGCGTTCCTTTCGAAAGAAATACAGAGAATTACAATTCCAAAATACGAATTCAGCTTACGAATTTAGTGTTAATACTTGTTAAAAGTTATACATACATACATACATACATACGCATATTGGATCAAATATGCCTCGGTACAGATATTTTGCTTTTAGTTGAGTTTTAATTAAAAAAACCTGAAATTTCTCAAAATTGTACTTTTGAATTTAATCTAAATATATATGCATAATATTCAAATACTATTTATACACTTTATGAGCCATATTGCAAATATATGAATTTAATAATGGTTTCTACACGACAAAACACAAATAGTCTCCGTGTTTGAATGTAAAAACAATGAATTTTACATACTTTTATTATGTTAATTCCCGCTTATTATTTTTATATGCAAAATTTAATTGATTCTCTGGCAGGCACCAGCTAAATTTAATTGCAGCCGAATGTGTTAAAAAAAAATTAAAAAATATAGCAATATTTGTAATATCTGTACGAAAAGTTAATTGATTCAGTGTATGTACGTATTTTTAAACTAAACATAAAACTTTTAATGAAAAAAAAAACATTCAATCTACTCTCATTTCGAATTTATTTATGGTTGTTTAACCATGGCAATTAGTGCCAGTTAAAATTATTAGTTCTTATGCCTATTATAACTATGTATTTACCTATGAAATATCTAATATAATGAGAAATGAATTGCTAGTGAAAAATGATCGGAGCCTGTTATTGTATTTGGTATTTTGCCATTTCTAAAACATTGCTCAACAGTTGGCAATTTATAGGCACTATTAATACAAATAGAGCCTTTGTTGTTTTTTGAACGTGAAACAAGTATATAGTCAACTGTAACCCATTGATCTTGATATGTTGAAGCTGCATTGGTGCTTCCAAAATCGATTGCATCCATTTGAAAGCAATTTTGGTTCGACTGGTCGATGTGACAATACTCTTCTAAATCTATCTCAAGTCTACGCACAGTAGTTAAAACTTGAAAGGCTCTGGACTCTGGTGTAAAATTAAAATCACCTGTTAATATCACAGGGGTAAGCTTATTTTCAGCTAAAAAAGATTTTCTAGAGAAGTTAATTATAGCCTGCAGCAATTTATTTACTTGTGATATTCGAACATCTTCTCGCCTTGGATTATACAACAAGTGTGTCGTAGCTACCACAAATGGTATTGAATTATTATTAAGTGGTTGTAATTTAACCAAAAGGCCAATATTTTCTCGGTTCAGTGTTGGAGTGTCATCTGTATAGAATTCGACACATTGCTCAGAAATTATTTTAAATTTGTTTCTGTCATAAATAATGGCACATCCATCACTTCTCGTACCAGTCTTCTTTTTAAAAATATACTCAAACATAGAATTTTTAGCGACAGAACTAAATTGTTTTACAAGTTCTTTTAGATGATCGTATTGCATCTCCTGCAAACATAATATGTCGGGCTGAATGATGGCAACTTCCTCTTTTAGTTTGTTAAGACGAGTTTTCCATTGTAATAGTTGACTGTCAATTCCATAATACAAATAGTGATGCTCAACTAGTAAGTCTTGAGCAAGTATGTTGTAAGATAAGAGTTTATAACCTTCAATTGGGTGTGAAGAATTCATCTGTCTCCACTTGCTCAAATCAGGATTCCATTTGCGCTGCATTTTACGTATTTTTGTCTTTCGTTGTTTATAGTCCCCAGAGAACTTGAATGTATTAAAAAATTCACTTATTTTCATACGATTTTGTAGATTTTTAAACACGTTTTTATAAACATTTAAAGCCATTAACATGTCAGTAAAATGTTTTTATATTTTCTTTTTAATGCAAATATACATATGTATGTATGTATGTATGCGCATATGTACGTATAAACACAAACAGCAAACATTTCATTTCAGCTAAAAGTAAAACATTTATATAGCAAAAAAGCAGGGAAAAATGGGATTTTCAAAAAGTTTTTGGGAATTTAGTTTTTTTTTATATAGGTACTACTACGATATTATTTTAATTGGAAAAACATTTTTAATAATTTTTGTATGCATATACATACAATGTGTTTTTTCAAAAATAGATAATTTTTTAGCAAAAAATTTGTGCTACCCAAATTTGAATAATTTTCGCTCAATAAAACACTAAATTTAATCGCATAGTAAAATATGTTACGTAAAGACTTTCTTATTGTTTCACGTAACACATCAAAAATATTTCTTTCAACAAACGACAAATTCAACCGCAGAGAGATTTCTGTTAAGTGTATAACAGAGTTGTAAATGAATCATTCTTTTTTGATTTCAATTCATTATGAATTAGCTATATTTTGAATTAATTCTTTTCAACAAACAAAAGAATTGAATTAAATTTGAATCAATTCATTTGAATTCATTTGAATTTAACGAACATGAATTGCAATTCATTTCCAATTCAAATGAATTGGGCAAAATGAGCTGCAATTCATTTGAATTAGGCAAAATGAATTGCAATTAATTTTTTAATTCAAAAGAATTGGTAAAAAGAATCGCAATTCATTTCTAATTCATTTGAATTGAAATGATTTGAAATTAATTCAAATGAATTAGAAAGTAACTTGTAATTCAAATTTATCAAATCAAAAATGAATTGAATTCAATTGAAGTAAACTTGGTGTTTGGAGTTTGGTTCTTCAAGTACTACTTATGAAATAAATGTAACAAAGAGAATTATTATAAATAAGTAATAAATACTTGGATTAAAAGTAATAGACAATGGGTGATTCATTATGAGTAGTGGATATATTTTTATTATAAAGTACAGAATAGAAGTACTTGGAAAAAGGGTGATGCTTTTGCATTACAGTCTTTTTTTCAGAATCAATTTAATTCAAATAAATTTGAAGTGTATAGCAAATTCATTTATCGAGTTAATTCAAATGAATTGGTAAAATTAATTGCAATTCATATTTTAACTCATTTGAATTAATTCAAAATCAATTCAAATGAATTGGGAATGAATTGCAATTCTTTTTACCAATTCATTTGAATTGAAAATGAATTGCAATTCATGTTCGCTAAATTCAAATGAATTGATTCAAATTTAATTCAATTCGTTTTTTGGAGAAAAGAATTAATTCAAAATTTTACCAATTCATTGCATGAATGATTCTCGAATTAATTCAAAAATGAATGATTCGTTTACAACTCTGGTGTATAAATATAAAACATGAGAATACAGTTCTATTGGCACACCATAGCGACATATTGTTCAGTTACTCATAAATACGTTTACTATTGTTGTCACTTCTTCCTGTCGTGAATGATGGCACTATTGTTTTGCCATCTGTGTTCTCTCATATACGATATAAGTAGCCATCAACTAGTTTTCAGCGGTATGATCGTTGGTCCTTTTATTAATTTTGTTCGGCTCTACGTAAGTAAACAGAATGTCGATAATGAACTCTTTGTTTTTAAGTTTAATGCAATGTTGACATTTGAAGTAACAGAGCAGCCTTGAGATTGTACCTGTGTTAACATGTTTTACACCTCTTTTGTTCTCTATGCTGAATTCAAAGTTTTGGATACCTTCGATCCAGCGGGCTAGTGTCCTTTCGGGTTCTTTGTAACAGCAAAGAGATAAGTCCTCAGTATAAAATGTAGGCCACATATATGATGGTATTTCTGATAATGATTTATGCAATATAACACGGAGTAACTGATTTTGAGAGCGTTCGGGTATAACATTTTCCGTTCCGTAAACTGTCTGTCTTCTAGTATCACTGTCTAGGCTAGATTTTTCACTTGTGATGCTGACCATAATAAGTCTTTCAAGGTTTGGAATTGCTTCTCTTGCGATTCTCTCCAATTGTACGTATTGACTTCTTGGTCAGCTTATTCAGACATTTTGCTATTTTTGTTATATGTGTAGAGTAACAGAAAGCTATGTAATTCGTGCAAATTCTGTGGACGAAGCCATTACTTTACTGCAGATGCTATTTGTTCCAGTTACCATATCCAGAGTGTTGCCAATCCTGGGTAGCTTTATATTTTCTGTGGTTCACACTGAATTTCGTACTGCCATCTTTTCTTTTAACTAGGACTGCAGGTGAGCTACACGAACTGGATGATAGCTCTATTAATATCGCCCCTCTACGGCTCTTACGTCATTTTTCTTGGCTAGTGGTATGCTTTTTAGAACCTGCAGAGTGTTTGACATCCTTTCTTAAAGACAAGATATGCTAAAAGAAGATTTGTCTGTTGGAAAATAACTCTTTTCATGCTTCGACCTCTTTTCTTCAATAAACTTTTGATACATTTTTGCTGTACATACATAAATAGATATTTTTTTCATGTAAATAATTTATTTTTAATTATTTTTTAGAAAACTGAATTTGATGTCGAACGCAGTGGTGGATATGATTGTCCGGATAGTCATCGTGTAGAAACAAATCCTCCAAAGAATATACAACGACCGCTAAAGGAAGTTCATTTAACTGATCCAATATATTCAGAAATCGAAGAGAACAGTATTCATATAATAGAAAGCCCAAATTTTGATAATCATACCGGTGTTCAACGTTTTAAAAATGTAAATTATCCTGAAGTATTGTACGCGAAAGTAAATAAACGCCCAAAACCGGTCAAGGAATTTACAGAAGTTCAATTACAAAAACAAAGTCAGTTGCCTTTAGCTAAAATTATACACGAGTCATTAAAAAATAAAAAAATTTTAACAAATATAACACCACTTCCTCCTCTACATGAACCTTCTGGAAGCGATACTGTTTCTTATTCATCACCGACATTGTGTACAAAACCATTAGCGCATTGTCAATCATTAAATAATGTTAGAGTTTTGGAACATAATACGATACCTAATCAACGACTGTATATGAGTAAATCTGATTTGTCTCTTCATCGTAGCGAAATATTTTTGGAAAATCTATGTAGTAGTGAATTAAATATTAAAGAAGGTTTTCTACAGAATAGTTCGAAAAAAGTTCTAAATGTAAGTACATAAAATGAAAATAATCTGTTTTACACAAAACTATACATTTAAATTTGTTTATATTACAGAGCAAAACCAATATTTCCTATGCCTCAATGTCAGAGCCAATAACCACTGATGATTCTAGCAAGTTGGTTGACAGAGAAAAAGAATCGAAATCTGATGATAGTGTTTCATATGAAATGCCAAATGATGATATTTTTGATGATGATATTGTTAGTTCATCATATGATGCTAGTAACTTAGCCCTAAATGCTATTAAGCCACCATCATGCAACAACCAAAGCACACCCAAAAAGCAATCTTTTATAACTAAGGTAGAATTGTTTGTTGATTCTTATTATTGATGTTTCATTAACTTTCCTGTTTATATTGCTTCTTTATTAATTTTCTTGTTCATACGCATATTGCTTTAACGAATTTAATATATGTACATACATATAATTCAGAAAATACACTTGTTCTATATAAAATAAAACTTATAAAAAATATAAAATACTTTAGAGATACAAATTTTAACAATTTTTTCTCTTTTTACTAACATTTTCACATTTTGCATTATACTCGACATTATTAGTTGAATATTTGAAAAAATTGTGGTTTTTTTTTTTTTGAGGCAGAAGAATTCACCCTAAATTTAAAATATCTAATTTAAAAAAATAAATATTTTTTAATTCAGGATGACTCAAATATAAACGAGATAAACGTGAACGTTGTGTCGATGAATGACAGTGGAAATACGTATAATAGTTGTTTTAATATGTCAAACGACCTTCGCGACGATATATGTAGCATAGATAAATCGCATCAATATCATTCTCTAAGTTTAAACGAAGCAACTGAATTTTACACACCAAATATTTTATCGTCACGTTATAAATTTTTTAAAACTGTGCTTCGTAAATCATTCAAAAAATGTAAAGATGCTATTCATAATGAAAGAAGACGATTTTTTGCACCATTGAACGTCTTATCATCAAATCCATCAATACATCACACAATATATGGAAGTACATATTCAGATTTAAGTTCAAATCTAAATTTGGAGGAACTATTCTCATTTAACGAGGATGCATCTTTGTGTGATCAGATAGCTCACACCGTAAGTGTTTGTCGTAAATTACCGGATGTGAAAAGATCATCAGAAATGGTGGAAGCCGAACGATTACTTTTGCTTTCAACTTCACGTCAACAAAATAAAGATGTATCAATTTTATCCGCATCAAATAATCAAAGTTTAAATCAAATGCCAAATCTTAAATTTTTTATTGATGAGATGATTCTACCTATTCATACTGATTTAAATAAGGATATATATTTTAACTATTTCTATATTGTTACCTTTCAATATGGTGATGTAATAAAGTCAACACAATCAGCAGAATATGGAAATGACGCAGCGATATTTCGAGACTGTGGTCTGGAATTTGCTTCGCGTTTGTGTTGTATGGAACCAGTGGAAGGAAGTAAGAATGCCATTCAATGTAAAGTATTTATGTTGCGTTTGCGTAAAATATCTTCACCTTCAATTGAACCTAAAAATCGGGTGAGATTCTTTTAAAGTAAAAATTCGTAAAAAATTTAATAAAACTTTAATTTATTCTTTTGCAGACAGTAATAAAAACTTTAACAAAAGCTTCTTTATCATCGATAAGGTCAAATTCAACATCTTCATCCTTATCATCCGTTAATGAAGTCGTTTCTAGATTTCGTTTACAAGGATCATTTACTGTAGATGCCAGCAGTTTTAATCCTTACGAATACGTTTCCCAAGCGTCACATAACACTGATCAAATATGTTTACGTGCTTCTAGATTTAGCAATATTCCCATTACTTTACATAAGAAATCATCTAATTTAGCACCCGCCATTCAGTTAAAGGGACGTGCTGAAGTACGATTTCCTAAGCCTATTTTTAAAGGATTTCTTAATGTCCGCGACCTCACGTTAATACATAGTTGGAATCGACGTTGGTGTATACTAGATGGAATTTTCTTATACGTTTTGCACGATGAAAATACTTTAAATACAAATCCTCTAATTGTGCTCGATTTAAGAGACACTAACAAATATTTAAATTATCCCTTGACAAACGCATCTAGAGAATTATGTGCAAGGCCACGTTCCTTTTGTTTAGAGATGGTTATTCCTAATGAATGTGAGAGTTCATCTAGGGCTACAGTGTTCTTTTCAGCTGAAACGCAAGAAGATTTAGATGAGTGGTTAAAGAATATAAACAACGTTTTACATTTCATTAAGACTTGGCTTAGTTAACATATTTCAGTCGAAAATGATTTTAATATAAAAAATATTAAACGTTACTGTGATATTATATTCTTTAAAATCGTTCTTATGTTTGACAATTTATCACAGCATGTTCATACCTAAGTAATAGAGGTATATACCTCATCAAATTACACTTTTCAAAATATGGATTTCTCATATCACACTGCTGAATACCAGGTGCCTAAAATCTATGCTAATTTTTGCTCAAAGCATATATGAAATTTCGTTGTAAAAAGTATCAAAATAAGCAACTGTTTATGTAAAAATCAACGGCTAAAACATTGGCTTCTTTTGAAAACTCGAATAATATAATATATACTTTAACAAAAAATAAATATTTCCTGTCGTTTAAAAAACAAAAAGTTTAATTAAAGTGTCCCTTAAGTCGATTCCCAATTATCGCAATTAGTGAATTGAATACCTTTATACGTATTTTTACTGTTGTACTCTTTTTACAGTGAATTTATACGAAAAACGTCTACTTATAAAGCACTTCCAGCTTAAAAAGTTTAATTCTAGAATATATTGTATTTAATAAACTTTTATCAAACTTTGTTTATATTTCCTGTTGTTGAAATTGTTTATTTTGTCTTTTTTATTACATATTGATTTTATTTACTTTTCAATTAAGTATACAGAAATGTACCCTATATCAAGGTTAATATTGTATACAATTCATTCCAAATCTTAGAAAATTTAACTATAGAAAACAAAATATGTATGCTATCATTCTTGCCATTTTTTAATCACAACAACGACACACATTAGCAGTGAGGTAAACTTGTCGTAAAATAAAGATCTTAAGGTTTTTATTATTTTATTTATTCAAGTTCATAAAATTTTGTGCAAATAAATTCAAAATAGAAATTTTACATTTGTAATCTATTCATAGTTGCTGGTTAAAGCTGTCGGAATATATTACAGTGTAGTGAGGTGGGAAAATAGTCGTCTGGTGTTACTCAATCTAAAAAGAGTCATTATGAGAATGTTGCCGGCTGTCACCCGAAAAACAGTTTTTCTACACGTAAAATTTTAAAATATTCATTGCCAGTTGCCATTTTAAATGTCTTTTCGTAACTAGCAACTAAACTAAAATTCGGTTGCCATCCATAATCGATCCATATGTATGTATTTATATAATATTTTGTGAATTAATGAATTGATTGTTGTGAATAAAATTGAATACGGAAATAATTTTTAATTTTTTAAACAAACATCTGCATTATTAACTAAAAAACTGTGTTTTTTTATGCCACTCTTCTCGCATATGAGCGATATGTATAATTTTTATTTTTCATATTTTTTATTTATTTTATATATTTCATTTACATATATTTTTTTAAAAAATTTCTAATATGATCATGTTAACAATATCAAATTTTGTTAAAAATCATTATTTTTCTGGTTATTGATATTTAACTTTTTTCGAATTACAGAGACGTGAGGATTTGGGAACATACATACATTACACAATTGGCCATTACAACCCTGTGTCAGGGTTACGGTCTAGCTTCTCGCTTATCGGTTTATTTAACAAATTTTTATACAATACTTGTCAAATAACCTCTCAATAAACCTATAATATTTTTTATGAATATGGACATTAATTTATAAGTATATAAAAAATAACGTACAATAATACTGCAGTGCTATCAACATTACAAAGTTTGTTTTGGAATGTTTTCGATAACTTGTAGTCTTCGTTTTACTGAATTGCAAAAATATCAAATTAGGAACAATTAAACTACAACGCTAAATAGAATAGCATAATTGAATGACTACCACAAAGCCCAGATCCCCATCCGGTTGAGAATATCTGGGCTTCCTTGAAATCCAGGTTTTCAGACTTCTTAAATATTAAAATTTTTTATAATTGAAAGTTTATAACTTAAATAAGTTAAACACTCTTTAATCAGCCTGAAAAATTTGAATTTTAGACATAAGTATGTTGTCCATGAAAACCACAGATACTTACATACATACATATTTTGTACATATGCATTTACTACTCGTATATTTATGTAGATATGTATGTATGTATAAGTACATATGTATGTGCATACTCGTATATAAAAAAGAACGTAATAATGAATTATTTTTATGATATTACCATATGTGAGATTGCCGCGTGTTGTTTTTATAAAAAGTAAAGACACCCTATAAGCAATTCAGTTGACTTTAAATGCACTTTAAACTAACAGCCTGTTTCTAGAACACGAATGGTTTTTGACATTCGTCTTTTTATATGTGAAACAACAACAGAAACACTCAAATTTGTTAGTGTTTTTCATATAAAAAGACGAATGTCAAAAACCATTCTGGTTCTAGAAACAGGCTGTAACTTTTTCGAAACTAGTGGTGCTTGATACTTCGACTATTTTTAATAGAGAAAACTTACTTTGAATCGAAAACATATGACATGGTTTTAAATGTTCTTCATTTCATAGACGTACCAACGGTATGTTACTTTACATTACAGCTACGTCAACATTCGGCTAACCAGGCCTTTAGTTTTGCATTACATTATAGCTAGCTTATATATTGCTAATAAAAATTATTATGGGGTATATATAGTTATGTATGTATATAATAATACATGTATGTATATATGCATATATATTTTTTGTATATTTTGACGTCAGAAAACAGTTGAAAAATCAATATTTGTAGTTTTTTTTATTCAAAAGCTTTGAACACAGTGGGCGCTAATGCCAATTTTTTTAAATGCATATCCATGATTTTCTAACGCAATCTTGTAACTCGATTTTGTACGATTTCAAACTCGTATATGCAATATCTTAACTGGTGATAAGGTATAGTATGAAGTGTTTAAATATTGTTACATTCTGTTA
The DNA here is from genome assembly GCA_963576795.1 of Metopia argyrocephala. NCBI lineage: Eukaryota > Metazoa > Arthropoda > Insecta > Diptera > Sarcophagidae > Metopia > Metopia argyrocephala. The sequence continues at coordinate 183,404,306 of OY756208.1, read as the reverse complement.
AAAATGATAAGAGATGATCTGTATCTATCGGCCTGATGGTATACCATATAATAATCGCTCACTGTTGCTAATATTAGTTAATAGGTATGTTTTTAATAACCTCTACTTACGATCCCGTGTAATTTGTTAGAAAAAGTTGTTTTGTCTTTACTGAAAATTTGTAGTTTTTAAGTTATAAGTTTGGATCAGAAAATCATCGGTATGAATTATAGAAATATGTGGATACCATATACATTCACGAGTATGTTCTTCAAAATATAGAGTTGTATTAGAGCATCCCCAACTATGTATAATCGTTTTTTTTTCTCTACAACAAAAATATCTATAGCAATCGCTAACCACTAAGATTCCGTTTACTTATTATTAAGTAACTTATTTAGACAAATTTTTGCCCTACTAAATATAACATTTAATTAGTTTATTACAAATCTTATTACTGATTCAAGAACAAAACTTAATCATTGTTATTAAATATTTGAAATAAAAACACCTCTATCGCAATTTGACATGGATCATGTAGTACATACTACATACTTACTTCACCCTGTAGTTAGTTAAAGGTAATCCAGGATAGGTATCATTGTAAAATTATCTGTAAATTTTCATTGTATATTCGTATATATACATATCCGTATACAGGTAGGTACATATATGTAAATATATATTTTATAAATGATAAAATTAATTTCAGGCTTTTTTTAAAACTTTTTATTTTTTTTTTAGTCATCTTTTGGCCTAAAATAATTATTTCTTATAAATTTGTAAAGATTTCAACTGTAGATATCTTTTCTCGATTATTAAGTTATAAAATTTTTTAAAAGGAACCACTGTTTTTCATTTTCTAAAGATATGTACTTTATTCAACGCATGCGTTCTTTATTACAGAATTGTCATATTTTGTTAACTGACCCGCAGTAAAGCTAAAAATTTTACTTTCGCTTTAAAGACTGTTGGTTAAATTGATAGTGAATAATGTACTCGTATCTCACTATTGTTGAGTAACTTAAATATAATTAATTAATTCGAAATAACATAAAAAATACAGGACTATGTAAGGAATATAGTGAAAATTGAAAAATGCCCAAAAATAATTGCTTTTTGTTTTTAAATAAAGGAAAATTGTAAGTAGTAAATCTTTAAATGTTGTTGGACTTCTTGGAGTTGTGAGCGCTTTAGTTACAACAGTAGCTCCCAAGCATTTGCCATCACATGATGAAGTAGAATTTGCTGGTGTACCTTTAAGCTTGAATGGAAGATTACTTAAGGATATTAAGACACTGATGAGAAAACGATTAAAGGAACACTTTGCGGTAAATTTTAGTTAAGCTTTATGTTTTCAGGTAAGATTTAGTTGGCAAAAGCACTCTTTCTTTTCAGATGAAAAACTTGAACTTGGAAAGTAAAAAACAAATGGTTAATAATAATGTTTTAAATAATGATGACAAAAAAATGTCTATATCATCTTCGTATGTTCCAACTCCTGTTCTTGTGGAAAACTGGCCTGCGATCAGTTATAGTTTTGGTCAAATAACAGCAGTATCAATTGATCCACAAGGCAACCCCGTAATATTTCATCGTGCCGACAGATATTGGGATGCCACGTAGGTTAACAGCTGTTGAGCATTAAAATTTCATTTATGTATATTACATTATTATTTGTTATCTTTTAATTATATAAAAATAGCTCGTTTAATGGCAGCAATATGTACTTTTTAATTGAATTCGGACCGATTAAGAATAATACCATATACGTGCTGGATGCAAAAACTGGTTCTATAAAGAATAGTTGGGGTGATAACTTATTTTATATGCCACATGGAATGACAATTGATGTACATGGCAATTATTGGATAACAGATGTTGCTTTGCATCAAGCATTTAAGGTAATATTTAATAGTTTTAAGTGTTGAGAATTCGCATATCAAATTAGTCAAGTATAAGATATACATATGTAATTGGGATATTGTGTAATATGTATACATACATACATACATAAATAACTACATAACTGGCCTTTACAACCCTGTGTCAGGATTACGGCCTAGATTCTCGCAGCACTCGACATTAAACTCTATGTCGATTTCGAACGACAGACTTGAGAAGCTTGTTCATGACAATTAATTACTCTCAGAGCTTTTGCCAGAAGACTGCTGAGAGGTAGTCGCCGAAAGAAATATTTTTTGTTTCATATATTTTTTTTTTTTAGATGTCGGAGCTGGGTGTCGAACCCAGGGCTCATGTCTTAGTAAGCCAACACACTAACCACTAGACCACGGCGACTACAAATATGTATACATATTAAGTAAATTACGGTATATATTTTTTAACAATAATGTATGGAAAATAATGTCAAATGATAATCCCCGTTTTAAGCTTTAAAATGACAGCCGTTTTCTTTGTAGTATTGTCATAAGATCTTTGGGTTGTCGCACTCAAATTTTGGCAATAATGTTGACCTTGTAGTCGCCGTGGTCTACTGGTTACTTACTAAGACGAGAATTCCGGTTCAAGAAATATTTCTTTCGGCGACTACCTCTTAGCAAACTTCTGGCAAAAGTTTAAAGCAATAGACACAGAATTTACTGCTTATGTCAGAAGACTCAACTAGTATCGGTTATTAGTTCGATCTTTTACAGCCTGTTTTTAGAACATGAATGGATTTTGACATTCGTCTTGTATATGTGAAATAACAACAAAAACACTGAAATTTGTTAGTGTTTCTCATATAAAAAGGCGAATGTCAAAAACCATTCATGTACTAAAAACAGGCTGTTATACCCATACATGGGTTTTTCAGCCCTAAAGCTGTAAATCATTACTGGCCATGTTGGCGAGCGCTTGAGCAGCGCCGTAATGTAATCGGCTTTATAAGTACGTATAAAATTATCCAGCGGAATAAAGTACTGCTTTAAATATTTTATTTTAAGAAATATACGGGTATGTTCTGCAAAACGAAAAGTAGTGAAATTGAAAGCGCATGAAAATTCGATTTGCTATAACTTGCAAATTTGACATTTTGATATATTTTTTTTAATCATTGGATTAATGAATAATAACATAACTTCCTTCCTTAATTATAAAACTTTAATATAATTTCCACAATACAGTTTCTTTTTTGTATTCAAAAAACACTCGTTTTCAATTTCACTACTTTTCGTTTTGGAGAACATATGCGATAATTCTGTTTTTAAAAAATTTTTATTTCCAAAATCACTACTTGAATTTTCCATTATTTATTCATTTATTTTTAATCCTATTCTTTTATTAAAAAATATTGTTAAAGGAATATAAAGGAAAAATTAACAAAATATTTAAATTTAAATAATCAATCACTTACTTTGTTTTTAATTTTCTGAATTTGATTGATTGATTTGAACAATGATATGTCAAATTAGATTTAATTTGAAATTATTTTAAGTAGATACATATCGATGGCTTAATATAAAAAAAGTAAATCATGTACATACATATGTATATAATTAAAAAAAGATGTAATAATAAAATATTGTTTTTTATTTGTTTTCACTTTACATATTTATAGTTTAAGCCTTATGACAGACAACCGCTATTAAAAATTGGAAAACGTTTTCAGCCTGGATCATCGGTAAAACATTTATGCCAGCCAACATCAATAGCAGTGTCTACAACGGGAGAAGTAAGTAACAATAAACATTGATGGCTGTATATTTGTGCTATGAAAAGTTAGCAACTCGTTAGCATATAGGACAAAAAACTGACAAGTTTGTCACCTGAAATAGACTGATATTATTAAAACTTTCAATACCTTTTATTTGATAACTGATCAGAGAATCCAAAAAGTGTAAGAACTCGTACGTTTGAGTAAAAATTTCCAAGTATAGGAATGATAAACTTAGCCACTACAAACAACAAGCTGCTAACTTTTTTTTATAAATAAGGCGGTTAACTCTAAAATTCAAAACCTAAAATTCACTAAAGATAAAAAAAATTTAACTACTAAATTTCGATCCAAATTATAGTGGCAAAAAAAAAAAAAAAAAAAAAAAAAATCTCAACCACGAAAAGTAAAAGCTTTGGAACAATATTAATTCGCACGTGTTTTCATTCCTATAATGTAAGAAAACATTAATTTCTTGGAGAGTCAAATTTTAAAGAAGTCTACATGCGATCTTTCCATCCCAAAATCTACATAAAAAGTTAAGTTTTTCCGTATGCAGTGGATGCTTTTAATTCTTATGTGGATTGGTATCGTCCTAAATTCGAAAATTTTGTTTGTTCATGTACCCAATCAATGAGAAATGGGCCTCATCGCTGAAGATGATATTTCGATTATATAAGTATTTTATTTTGTCCGAACACTCATTTTGATAAAACAATTTTAGTGATCATGTGCCTTAAAATGATGTCCATTGTCAACTGTGAAAGTCCCCATTGGAAAATCATTTACTTATGTACATACATGCATACATTATTCATTTGCGTAGTCTGATATCTTTCTATTTAATTTTTCAATCAATAGGCCAGAACAACTGTTTCATTAAAATTTTATAATTTTTATTTTTAATAAATTTATTTTTTTACACGTAATTCTGCTTTTGCGCGATTATATTTACGCAAATTTGATATAAAAATTAAAAACACACTCCAAATTAAAATGTTTTGATCAGAATTTGATCGCCGTGGTCTAGTGGTTAGTGTGTTGGCTTACTAATACGATAGTGCCGGGTTCAAATCTCAGCACCGACATCTTGAAAAAAGAAATATAAAAAAAATTTTTCTTTCGGCGACTACCTCTCAGCAGTCTTCTGGCAAAAGCTCTGAGAGTAATTAATTGCCATGAACAAGCTTCTCAAATCTGTCGTTCGGAGTCGACTTTAAACTGTAGGTCCCGGTACTCATGGGAAAAAATTAACACACACAACATGAGTGCTGCGAGAAGCTAGGCCGTAATCCTGACACAGGGTTGTAATGGCCAATTATGTATGTATGTATGTAACATTTTAAATTTAATATATTTATAGCTAGCAGCACTGCAAATCATGTGGTGCAAAGACTTACCGCAATAAAAATAGGAATTTTCCTTGCCAGATTGTGTTTTGTATTCCGACATCATATTAAGGGGCTAACGATGTTGGAACAGAAGGCGTTGATAAGTTATCGCAAAATTCCAACAAAATATTTATCTATAGAGTCACATTATCGTTTTATTAGTCAAATTTTTGTTTTCAGACAATTTTGTTTTGTTTTTTAAATCACATGTTTTGTTGATTTCCTTCTCAAAAATATGTTTTTTTGTGGTCAGACTCTGGTCAGATTAGTTTCTATCGGAGCATATACATATGTATGCACATACAATATTTATACATACATATTGTGATCTAATAAGAAGCTATTACGAAAGAAAATTTTTGTTCTCTGCAAGTGGCTGGTAGTAAATCAATATTTAATTTTTAGTTTTTTATAGCTGATGGATACTGCAACCAACGCATCTTAAAGTTTAATGCAGCAGGTCGTCTTTTGCGTGTAATCCCTCAACCACCAGGTATATAATAAACATGTACTTTCTTAATTTTCTTAAGGCTTAATTCAATGTACATATATTTTATTTTTTTCAGAATTTCTTTCATTACAAGTACCACATTCCATAACATTGTTGGAAGATTTAGATTTATTGTGCATTGCAGATCGAGAAAATATGAGAGTTGTTTGCCCAAAGTAAGTAAATTTTAATATAGAAATTACTCAGTGCCATTACAATGATACTACAACTCTATTTGTAGGGCTGGCCTTAAATCATCACAAGGTGAAGGGCAGCCGGCGGCAACAATTCAAGAACCAGATTTAGGCCGAGTTTTTGCGGTTGCTACTTATGGAGATATTGTTTATGCTGTTAATGGTCCAACATCTATGTTGCCCGTTCGTGGTTTCACCATTGATCCCCGATCTGAATCAATTATCGGACATTGGGGTGAATTTAAAAATCCTCATTCTATAGCTGTTTGCGGCAATGGATCAGCGTTATATGTTAGCGAGATTGGTATAAATCCGCAAACAAACCAAATCTGGAAATATGTTTTAGTTTGAATACTACCTGAATAATATCCGTATGTGTAACAGTTTCACATGCATAAGTGTATGTTAAAAAATTATATATTTTAATTATCTAAAGAAAACACGTAGTATGTATGTATATCAATATGTATATCGCTCAAAATTAATATTCTATATGATTTTTTTTAATTTACATAAAAGAAAATATATTACGCAGTTTAGAAGTTGTGTTTTCATGAGAACTATATTTCCAATTTTGCGAGATTATATGGATTGCTCTCAAATGAGAAACATTGTTATACCCAAGCTAAAAGGACATGGAAAGTTAAAAAATGCCCCTCGCACATAATTTATCGTATCAGATAGAGCCCAATATTTACACATACATGTAAGAGTTTTAAAATTCAATTTCCTTGAACAGAGAATTTTGAAAACTGTGCAAGTGTTTATATTAGTTAGTCCGCCTTAGTTGCCCAGTAAGTACCTCACGCTTATTAATCTTTAAAATTTTAAACCACCATGAAGGAAGGAAGGAAGTGTGTTTTTCTTAGTAGTTACAAGGTTTTGTTACTGCTTTTTTTGTATCGAGGCAGGATCCCTATCACAGCGAATAATAAATATGTTACAAATCCAAGGGGTTTACTTTGTATTTCGATTCTAATCGAAAATGATTTCGAAAGAAATTTTCCATTCGAAAAATCAATAATAACAAATACAAAAGTTTTTCGAAAATTCGTAAATTTTTACGAATTCGTAAAATCTTCGATTCGAATCGAAATACAAAGTAACCCCCCAGTTTTCATCAGCTCATTATTATTATTATTATCTGGTTTAGACCCAGCACAAATGCAAGACACTGTAACCTATAAGATCTATTGTGTCCCTTTGAGTCTACTGTTTGTTTAACAGACCAATTGTCTTCCTTATGGACACCAGCAGGTCCGAAACTTTAGTGGTGGATATAACCAGCCAGTGAGACAATATGTCTCCCTAAATACATCCACCTCATTCTAACAAGAGCCACACATTCACACAATATGTGCTCTGCTGTCTCTGATGCTTGTGAGCATAGTCTACAAACATCTACATCTGTGATTCCCATTCTCATCGCTTTCACACTACAGTGACCCGTAAGAAAATCCGTTAGGATTTTCAGGTCTGGCCTTCTATACTTTAGAACATCAGGTTTACCCCCAAATCGCGGATGAATCACAGCCTTGGCGTGCCTAAGAACCCACTGGGCATTCCAATGTTCCAAACATTTGCCACTTTCCCATTCACTAATTTGATTGAGAATAGTAGAAAGCTGTGCTGCACAGCAGGGCTCCGGACCAATATAAGGCGTCGCAGATCCCCTCCTAGCCAATGCATCCGCTTCCTCGTTCCCGCTTATAACACAGTGTCCAGGTACCCAGAACAGCTGCACCCTGTTTCTAAGCGATAATTTTTGCAACGTGTCGTAGCAATGTTTGACAAGTCTAGATGTCATACGATGAGAGTCAAGCGCTCTTAAGGCAGCCTGACTATCTGAAAATATATTTATTGTCTTGCCCTTGAGCCCGATATCCAGGTAAATCTCAGCACATGCGGTCATGGCCAGGATTTCAGTCTGAAGAACTCTCAACGACTTCCCTCGTGGAATTGACAGGTTTCGATTGGGTCCATAGACGCCAGCCCCTACTCCACTGTCCATTTTGAAACCATCAGTATACCATCATCTAATGAAATTATTTTTGTATTAGAAAAATAAACTATATATTAAAAAAACAGGCTGTGGTATAAAGTTCTCTTACGTAGAAACAGGTTGTAATTTAATCGAAAGTAAAATATTTATTTTACCTGATGGTAAAAATTGAAAGTGCGCTTATTTTTTCGCAATGTAGTGTGGGAATTCGAAACTCATGCTTTACGTAAATAGGCTTGCAAGAAGGTATGTAGCTGGCTTCCCTTATAAAACTGCATACAGGTGAGCTGAAATTTTAGTAGGATATTTACTTTTTTCAAGCTATAAATCAGTAAAACTTTAAGACACAAAAAAAGTTAATAAGATTGAGTTACAAAGAACTTGTCTCTATAGCTATTTCGTTGGTGATTAGCGAACTTATAAATTCAATTTTCGATTCTTATGTTAAAAATAGTATATGCTAAATAATAATTACATGTACACCAAAGATCATTACTGTACTGGAACAAAATACTTAACTATTGAATTTTGCACACAATCTCCGGATTGGATTAAAACTGCAATAATTGAAATAGAATATGCATTGCAGTTTAAAAGGAATTGAATATCTAGACAGACGAATAGAAATTATAGAAACTAAGAAACTTTTAGAAGTTAGAAGCTTGATAAGTGTTAGACAGCTTTCATAGATAGTAAAACTATATTCGAAATTCACTAAAGGTTTCTAAAGGAAAACAGGAGAAACTCTATACATATTTCGTATTGAGATTCTTAGCCCAGAGAAGCGTACGGTTTAAATTTGAACCACAGGTTATTTCGAATCTGGCAATACATATGCCTTACTTGTATTATCTCCGCTGAACGAAAGGAATCGATTTGCGCTTAAGCAACGTTGGGATTTATTGAAAATTTATTTCCAGAATAAAGATCGCAAATTGCACGAAAATTAAAAAAATAAATAATAATCTTTTCAGATGAAGCTGATTTTATATTGATGGGTAAGTTAAAATTCCGTATTTGGAGTTCAGAAAACCCACATATTGTCGCATGAATTAAAGAACGCTGTAACTGACAAAACATTTAATATTCACCAGAGCCAAAAAAACCTGTATGAAAGTAGATCAAAGACAATGGTATTTTTCAAAACGCAGACGGCGTAAGATAATTTATTTCCATCGTAGAAATCTGGGACCGGGACCAATCGACGCGTATTTTTTTCCTTATACAAATGATGCAGTTGTCAGTTACAGCGTTTTTTAATTCTTGCGACGATATGGTCTAAGCTTCAACAGCCGACATGTTAAAAAGTTTTTTGTTTGACTGACTTTACCTTCAAGTTGATTCGGCAGTTAAAGCAGAAGCAATAAATAAATGCACCACTTCAACAGTCGATTTCTTCTGACGTTGTGTTAGAAAGTTTGTAAATAAGTCAGAAAGTAAGCTCGATTTAGTCTTAAATATACTAAAGCTCTGAGAGTAATTAAGTGCCATGAATAAGCTTCTCAAGTCTGTCGTTCGGAGTCGACATTAAACTGTAGGTCCCGGTACTCATAGATAAAAATTTACACACACAACATGAGTGCAGGGTTGTAAAGGCCAGTTATGTATGTATGTATTAAAAACAATGTCGCTAAATAAGTATAAGTTTCTTTACTACATTCAAAATTTGTTTTCCCTTCAATTTCGATCTCCTCTGGTTCAAGTACAGTCAAACTAAGAACTTTTAAACTGAACTTTCTGAACAACTAAAAATCAGTCAAACAAAAAACTGTTGAATCGCTGCAGTTTTTTAGTGCTTTTGCATTAACTTCTGAATCAATTTGAAATTAAAGTCAATCAAATAAAAGACTTTCGAAAATTTCATATGTTAACGATCAACAATTTTTGTTTTGCTGCAGTTTTCGATGCTAGATTTTTTTGAAGCAAAAGCAATATAAAATTGTAAAATGTTTTTAAATGCTTATTACTCTATTAAGGACTTATGTGAAAAGTATTGCATACAAATTTTATTTTTATTGAATACGGCAGATAATCTGCACTGAAGTTTGTTTTTCTATATAAAAATTAAAAAAAAATTAATTCTCATATAAACTTTAACAATATTTGGCTTAGCTCGTTACACTGTGAGTCGAAGCGCAGAATTTAAATATTTTTAAAATTCGGAAGCCCTTTTTGTTATTTTAGTTTTACAAAAAACATAACGTTTCTTTTTTTTCTTTTGCTCTGTCAACAGTAACTCAAATTTGGTACCAAAATTTTAGTAAAATTAACTTTAAAAACAAAGTCGAAATTTATTCTGTGTTAAACAGTCAAAGTGATAACAGCTTTCTAAAGTATTATATATCCGGTGTAAGTTTAAAGTGTTAATAAATAAATCGTTATTTGTAGATTTATGTATATAAGAAGTGCTAGTTTAAAACTTTATAATGTAAAAAAATTAATTTGTATATACAAGTACTAAAATAATAAAATAATATATATTGTATGTACATATGTAAGTACATATGTATGTACATATATTTGTTACAAGAATTTTACTATCAAATAAAATTTTTTTTGTTTGTTTTTGTGACGAATAAAACATTCATAATTACAAAATATATTTGACGATATGCGCAAGTATTTTGTTGCCCTTAAACTGGTTTTCGTAATAAAACAGAAGATACAAAACAACTGGTGAAAGTCTTTTTTATTTATCAAAGATGTTTAAAATAAACTCACACGCATACAATACACAGTGATCAAAAAAACTATTCGACAAATGCCAACATTTTTTCTTTCTTATCTTGTAAGAAAATTAAATGGAACATTTAATACATACATACATAACTGGCCTTTACAACCCTGTGTCAGGATTACGGCCTAGCTTCTCGCAGCACTCATTTTGTGTGTGTAAATTTTTATCCATGCGTACCGGGACCTACAGTTTAATGTCGACTCCAAACGACAGACTTGAGAAGCTTGTTCATGGCAATTAATTACTCTCAGAGCTTTTGCCAGAAGACTGCTGAGAGGTAGTCGCCGAAATAAATATAATGGAATATTTAATTAATAAGGAAAAAATAATAAAATTTAAATCAAAAAACTATTTTTGAAAAAAAAAAAATTAAAAATCTGCTAGTTTAGATGCAAGTTGCTTTTCCTAGGCAAAGTACGTATATTACTTCCTTCAAACTATCTGCCATATTAAAAGCTGAAGACTCGGGTTCGAGCCCCAGGAAAGGTGTGATCAATTTTAATTTTAATTTTTGTTTCATTAGAAACGCTTTAATTAGATCAAAGTTAACTGCAATGAATATTTTTTGGTAATTAAGGAAGAAATGATGTCCGTGAAGGAATAGTACACTAGCCAAACTGAACAATTGTTTTCGACTCCAGCTACGGTAGTCTCATCAGAGTTCTTTGTGTCCTGTGTATATTCGAGACCAAACATCAACTATTTAACTCATACTTTTTTTCTGCCATATATTTTACAAATATGTACTTTGTAAAATTTGGGGAACATATTTCGCCACTTCTCTAGACCATCCTTTTTCATGTTGTTTTCTTCTGTAAAATCACGGGTTTTTATTAGCTTCTGAAAATGACATATCGGCGCAAGAATTAAGGAACAATGTAACTGACAAAAAGTCGAAAATACTTTTTTTGCATCATTTTTATCAGAAAATAAAATATGCGTCGATTGGTCCCGTTCCCAGATTTCTACGATGAAAATCAATTCACTTACGCCGTCTGAGTTTTAAAAAAACCAGTGTCTTTGTTCTACTTTCATAAAAGTTTTTTGGCTCTGGTGAACATTTTTGTTTTTGTCAATTACAGCGTTCTTTAATTCTTGGGACGATATATTGTATGTAACTTTTACGTTACACTCTAAGGAACTACTAAATAAATACATAAAAAGGTTTATTTCAAGAAAACTAGTACCTTTTTTTAAATTTGTAATCTAGAAAGTTGACTTTATTATGCCACTTGTCTAATTTGCTAACTTACTTATCCTTACGACCCATAACTTTGTATTAAGTCGCAAAAACTACTCATTTTCATATCCGGACATCTCCGTATGCGATTGTTTACCGAATAATTCCTTTTGTGTTTAAAACAAAAGAAAACAAATTTCGTGTTTGTCAGAACCTATTCAAAAGCGTTCTACACCATACATACATAATTGGCGTTACGCCTAGCTTCTCGCAGCCGAACGACAGACTTGAAAAGCTTGGCCATGTTACTCAGTTGCTTTTAGAGCTTTTGGCCGAAGAGGTCGCTAAAAGAAATATTTTTCATATAAGTATTTTTTTTTAAAGTCAGAGCTGGTGTTTGAACCCGGAGCTCTTGTCCAGTAAGCCAACACACCACCCACTAGACTATAGCGTTTTGACAAAGACGTTTTGCGTTTTTTAAAATTAAACGTTTGTTAAAGTGCAAATAATTGCTCAAAAATATTTTTCGTCAATAGATAACGAAAGGTTTTGCTTTATTTTGTCCAAAAAAAAAAAATTAGAGGAGTATTTTGAAAAAATACAAATTTTAGCGAGTAAAAACAAACAAATAGCGGAACTGATTATAATAAGTATTACTTGCTATACAATATAGTCTTTTCCGAATGAATTTTGTTTAAATCTTCAGTACACTTTTTTTTTTTTACAGAAGAAACCAAAAACCTTAAAATCTAAAATTTTGTAAATTCTGAAAATCATATAATTTTCAAATATAATATGTATAACAAATGTATGTAAGGTTTTCATATAAATATGTATGTAGTTATGTCGTCTGGCATTTATAAATACACACACTTGTAGTTACGCCCGTATGAATTTCGTTAATAAAATCGCCATTTTTGATCGTAGAAATCTAAAATTTTGCATGAACATGTATTTTGATAAAACAAACCATAATCAATAAATAACTTAATTTCGACATTTTGTGTAGTTACGTCCGTTTGCATTTTATGTGACGATATGTATGTATATTTGTTACAAGAATTTTATTATTAGCTGAAATATTATTATTTTTTATTAATCGTCTAAAAAAAACTTTTAAAGAATAAGAAATGTTTACATAAAACGAAACCTTTGAATAAATTATTTGAAAAAAAAGTCAAATATTTGTCTAATGTAACGGTAGCTTAAATGATAACATGTTGTTACAACCTGTTTTGCTACATGAAAATGTTGTCTAATTATTTACATAAGACATGTTTTTAAATTTTCTTTTCTTGTGTCTATTTTCAGATGCCGCGCTCTAGCTTTGAAGCGAAAAGTATTCCTTTTAATAAAATTGATAAATTGACCATATCCGGGGGATATTCTGAATTTTATCCAAGTGCTAAACCATTAGTTCCAATAGTTGGAGATTGGCAGAAACGTTATTGTTCCTTAGCAGATACTTTTAAGACCGTTCTTGATCGTGTTTACAATTTCGAAGTTCGCAAAGACGATGTTTTCATAGTAACCAGTACAAAATGTGGGACTACTTGGGCTCAAGAAATGACATGGCTTATATTGAATGATTATGATTTTGAAACGGCAAAAAATGTTGATCTAACAATTCGTTCACCGTTTTTAGAGTAAGTAAATTTAAAAATGTATTATTACTATAACAACCTGAATTAAAGCGTTGAAGATTGCAAAGGATGAGGATCTGTCCAAAAAATTAACAAAAAAAAGTGTAAAAACACCACTTTAATGCGCCTAAGCTACCTTATGCAAGTTAAAAATTTAGGGACAGCAATTCGAAATTTCATTAGATTTAAATTTTACTCGATTTCGATTCCCAAATCGTAGAATCATAATGAAAAATTTTATCGCTAGTTTGTTTGCACATACATATACTATATGCAAGTATATGTACATATATGCAAAGAATAATTTATTTTTTTTAATTACTAGATTTAATGGAGTTGTACCTAATGTGCCGCATGACACTATTGAAACTGCAAATCAAACGCAATCACCACGTCTTTTAAAGTCACATCTTCCCGCAATGCTATTGCCACAACAAATATGGGTTAAGAAACCTAAGGTAATATACATACTTATTAAAATATATAAATCTATATTCAAATTTTATTTTTATAAATATAAATTGATAATAAATTTCATAGATAATTTATGTATTTCGGAATCCCAAAGATGCAGCCGTCTCGTATTATCATCATTGGCGTGGCATGGTTGGTTACAAGGGATCAAAAAATGATTTTGTACAGTCTTATATGGACGGTAATGTTAATTTCAATCCGTTTTGGCCTCACGTATTAGACTTTTGGCAAATGCGTGACTCTCCCAATGTGTTCTTCACCAGCTATGAAAGGATGAAATTTAATTTGCCTGAAGTTTTACAACAAGTTTGTCAGTTCTTGGACAAAAGTATTAACGAAGAGCAGCTTTCTCAATTAGTTGATCACTTGTCATTTGACAACATGAAAGATAATCCAGCCTGTAATCATATTAAGGAGTTCCAAAATATTAAAGCTGCAGTTGGATCTGAAGTTGATGAATTTAGGTTTGTACGTCGTGGCATTGTTGGAAGTCATAAAGATGAACTTGCTCCAAATCTTATACAAGAATTTGACGAATGGAATCATAAAAACTTGCAGCCTTATGATTTATCCACAGAAGACTTCATTCGGTATTCAAAATATTAGTATTAAAATTTTATAAAAACACATTTCTTAAAATGTAGGATATAATTTATAGAAATATTTATTTTATATTGATTAAATGGTAATAAAAGTTTTTAAATTTATTTATTTAGATAAAACGTATTGTGTTTGTGTGTTTTGTAGAAATGATACAGTGAAGTTACATATGCATTATATCTACTATTTTCGAGATTTCGACCATAATTTCGTAAATTTTAACAAGATTGCTCATACAAAACAGAAACTATTTGAAATGTGGTAGATTTTTAATGCAATTCTGCTTTTTTTGTGTGCCAAAATTATACTTTTAGTTCTAAAAATAAAACACTGAGCAAAAAAAAATGATGTTACACAAGGAAACAAACCGGAGAAAATTTAAAATAACTTATTGGAAGAAAATTACCGATTAAATAAGTTATTAAATACAATGAACCAAACAGATAATACATATTAAAAATATAAATATAGTGCAAAATTTAAAAGAAAAAAAAATATTGTAAATGTTGTCGTTATAAAGACTAATTGACAAAAATGTAATGTAAACGCACTCGATTTCGGGTGGTCAAGGTCCGATTTGCAATCGACTTTATATACAACACTTTTTGTTTAATGTAATTTGAGAAAGCTAATCTCGCAGGGTTAGTCTTCATTGTATAAACTAATTATAAAGTCGTTTAGAACATTCTATTCTATTCTTTGTATAAGAATTATCATGCACACTGGTCTAATAAAGCCCATTTTTTAATTTATTACCGTTTTCAGTTTCTATGGGAGTTATTGTTTCTACTTATTCAAATCCGCCCATTTTTTTGACTGGTGATTTCTATAGACAAAGAAACTATTTAGATTAAATTTAGAAACTCCTTTTGTTATTATTTTAAAGATTTAAACAAATAAGTAAGTAGTTATTTGCTGTGCGCGTGGTATCGCATAGTATATATAGTTTAGCTTCTATTCTTAGGCCTACAGAGCTTTATATTATCACGATCACTGTCCAAGGTAAAAACTGGGGAGTGCCCCACACGTCCGATTTTTTTTTCATAATCGGTGTATTTCGGATAAGCCCAAATAAATATAAATATCTACATCTTTTAAAATGTATATAAATAGCTAAAAGAGTGTTTTTGTTAATAGCCCACATATGGTCTGTGGACTCCATGAAACAAAATCTTCTATAAAACGTCTTCAGAGTCCACAGACCACATGTGAGCTGCGAATATTTTTAGCTTTTATAATCATTTTTTTAGCGATTTTTTCAGACAGCGTTATTTATCAAGACAAAATAAAACACTATTAATTAGACTTTAAGCCATAATGAGTCGAAAAGCAAAAAAACGAGATTTCCTCCATGTCCCAGCACATATTTTGTTTTTTATGGTCTGTTCTGTGTAATCCAAGTCAAATAAACGATGTTCTCTCAACGTCCACAATTTTAAAGCTCTTTAAATTTGTATGGGTAAACAGCCCACATACGGGCAGTGGACTGCTGGTGCTTTCCGTTCATAGCCTATATATGGGCTGTGGACAGTGAACGTGTTATATATAATATTAATATTATTTTCTAATTATTACGAGAAGAGTAGCTAAGACCATAGGCTCGAGTCTCTGGACGGAATCGAATTCATAAACCTTACACTTGCAGTTTTGTTTTTTGTCATAGACATCTGAAAGAAAAATAAATTTGAAGAAATATTTCTTTTGGCGACTACCTCTTAGCAGTCTTCTGACAAAAGTTCTTATAGTAAATCTAGGTCCCCGTAGTCGTGAATAAAAATTGACGCATACAATATGGGTGCTATGAGAGGCCGTAAACCTAAAACAGAGTTGTAATGGCCAATTATGTATGTACATATATAGCAGTTTAGCACACTACCCACTAGAACACCTCCTATTGAAAACTCACACACAAAATTGCACACTGATACGAAAATTCTGTATTTGAGATAAGTGGAGAAAAATGAAAAAAAAACATTACTTGCAACAAATGATTTTTTATTTTTTTTTTTGTCTTCAAACCTCTGTGACAATTTGGATAAAAAATTGAATTTCTGCACTCAGTGAGTAATACGTTATTATAAATAAACAAATTTAGTAATATTCCCACGCCTTACAAACAAATAATTTCCTTAAGAACAAAACGTACGTACATACATATGCACACATATAAGTATATATATAGATTTCTTCTCATTTCTTCAAATAAAATGTGGGTCCAGCTATTATTAGAAAATGAGAAATATTTGAAAATAATAATGATGCATGTATGTATGTATGTAATGAGTATGTACTTATGTATGTGTGTTTATGAAAAATATTTTGTTTATATTCATTAGTTTCATAAAAAAATTTGTTGTTTTGTTTATATTAAACTTTTGGATGTGTGAAAATTTTTATATTATTAGGGTGGTATAAAATGTTTTCGAAAACAAACTAAAAATATTGAATAGACTAAAAATTTTAGAATAACAATATATTTTTAGATCAATATGGATCCATATGCCAATTCCTAAAGAAATTTTTAGGACAAAAATGCTAGATCGCCAAGAAGAAGTTATTCTATTGTTAAAAGAAGTGCTAAAGCTACTGTTTCATTAGGTAAATATTTGGCGTAACCACTATATTTAGAGAAATATTTTCTCCAAATATTTAGTTGTTTGTAAACATTTCTTAAAAAATTATTTAAAATCTTTATTAATAAGAAAAACTACGTTGACATTTAATTCACTAAATTTGAAGGAATGAGAAATTAAAAAATGCTTTCATAATATAGTTGTTGCGTTTTTTTTTTCGTCAAATATTTACCTAATCTAATCGTAGCTTAAGTTTTATTTTCCAAGTTTTTTTTATTGAAACAATAAAAAATAAATGCTTTTGTAACATATTTTCAAAATTATTAAATGTTAGTTACAAAAATTATTATTGTTATAATTTTTTTAATTAGTGTCTAAATTGTTTACGTATTTAGCAAAACACTTTTCATAAAATTTGTATGAAATTTTTTATTAAAAGCGTTTAGAATTTTAATTTTCTCCTCCTCGTCATTATCACTATTTATTTTATGTACTTATCAAATGAACCAAACTTTTTCGTGATATCTTCTGATATACGAGTATTAATGCAAGAGCGGCATTTAAAAAAATATCAGAATGTAAAAAATTTGTTTTTATTTCATTTGGTAAAAAAATGTTCCTAATTGGCATTTAATAATAATAAATCAGTCCTAATATAGCACATGGCACTTTTTTAAATCTATTGTGCTGAAATTAAAAAAAGTGCTAGATCTAGAATTAAAAATGCTGAAATGTGATGCCCTAAAGTAAACAATTTAATCGATTATAATAATAGTATACTATATATTAATAATAAGGAGAGTATTTATATTCGTACTGTCTTAAAAATAAAGAAAAAAAATATATTTTTTGCATTCTAGTAATTTCAATCACAAAATCTTTCCTTCTCTCTTAGAGCTTGTTCGAGCCAAATTTATTCTCTTACAAAAATCCTTACTCTTTTCAGTCGCAAATTTTGGAATATTTGTATTGTTTTTAAAATGTTTTTTGGCATTTCCATTTTTGGTTACTTTATCGGTATTGTAGTAGCAGTGGTCTAGTGTGCTGGATTACTAAGACGATAGTGCTAACATCTTGAAGCCAAGATATATTTAAAAAAATGTATTTCTTTCGGCAACTACCTCTTAGCAGTCTGCTGGCAAAAGCACTGAGAGTAACTCATTGCCGTTAACAAGTCTCCTATTCGGATTTTACATTAAACTGTAGGCCAGGAATAAAAATTGCCACACACAATATGTGTGTTACGAGAAGCTATGTCGTAGCCCTGAAACAGGGTTGTAATGTCCAATTATGTATGTACATACATATGTATTATACGGTATACTTATAAATTATAACATTTTAAATATTATTGAGGTACAGTCGAAACTCTCTATAATGAACTCCTGTATAACGAAGTTTTCTTTATTGCGAAGCAATTATAAGAACACTGTGTTTTGGGTCTACTTTGAGTGTATTATAATCTCTATATAACGAATTTCCATATAGCGAATATTTCCTTGTAGCGAAGTCTTTTTGCGACTGTAACTTCAAGATTGAAGCGTTTTCAATCTCCATATAACGAATTAGATAAAACCGAACGCACACACACAAAAAAGAAATCGATGTCGCTTTGTGTTATTGTTGCTCTGTGTGTACTTTGATGCTTTCACAACGCACAAGCAGAGTCTGATGCTTTGAATCGTTTATTTACCATAAAATTAAAAGTGGGGGAACCACCGAACTATGCAAGTGACAACTGGAATCATTACCATCTCTCACATTTCTTGCAGTCGCTATCCATTTACCTTTGCATTGAAGAAGAAAAGTGGAAAAATGTACTTCAAACCAAAATAACTGACTACTACAAATAAAAATGTTAAAAGGAACAATATTGTTTTTCTTTTCCATATAGCGAATTTTCTTTATAGCGAAGTAAATATCCAGTCCCTTGGAATTCGTTATAGGGAGTTTCAACTGTATTCGCAATTTGTTCTATTATAGCTATTATATTGCTATAAATTAGTAACTTTGTTTTATTATTACACAAGGTTTCACGGCCTTTAATTTTATTTATCTATTATATACATCTCTCAACCATTGAAGCCACACAAGAAATCACAGAAGACTCTGAGTATCGGCTCCCAACAGAGTCCAAACCTGTTTCTACAACTGTCACCTGTTTCTACAACTACCGAGGAAGTGGTCTATTGATTTTCCAAAATTCAGGCTGGGATCAGTCACAGATCCTCGTGCGCAACCCCTCACTACAATAACCTATGAAATAATACAACCGATAAGTTTGTTTTTAAACCGATTATTTATTTATATTTTTATTATTATTTATTTGTTTTATGTATGTATGTATGTTATTTGTTTTAAAAGATATTAGTTCATAGGATAAATTAGGATGTTGTTTCGAAATCAATTAAAAATGTATGTAATTGACATCACAAATACTTTAATTGAACTTTGTATATATTTTTTCTGTATTGGTTTTTAAATATTTTATAAAATGTTGAACCACGCAAATAATTATTAAAAACGTAAACATATTTACGTATGTATGCACATACATACATATGCATTTATTCTTTCTTTTTAGACATTGATGATGATGATGATGATGATGATGAGTGTGATTAATAATGAAAGGGTAAATGTTTTCGAATATAAAAACTCTTGGAAAATTAAAAATTTTTATTAATAATTTGAAAGGCTTTCTCGTGGAAACATCTCAGGTGTTAATTTTTATTTATATTTCAAATTCACAACAAGGTGTGTAAAGTTTAAAATAAAAAAAATATTATAAAAAAAGACATAAAAAACGAAAAAAAATGTTTAATTTCTACTCGTATGTAGAGCATAATTAATTCCAAAAAAAAAAAATATATATAACAGACGTGTCACGAAAAATTAAATAAAAGTGCTATTGAAAGATTTTAATTAAAAAATTTTGTGTAGCAGAATTAAATAAAGAATGTTCTAGAAATAAGAGAATATGAAAGTGTTAATTTTTGTTCTTTTTTTAATTTTATCAATTAAATTGTTTTTCTTTTGTAAAGTGTAGATGTCAGTAGTTCCCTTAATGTTTCGTGACTGGTGGGATGAACTCGAATTTCCAACACGCACATCGCGTCTGTTGGACCAACATTTTGGTACAGGTCTAAGGTAATAAATTATAATTTACTCGTACATATATAAACATACAATACATATTTATGATTGTTATAAAAAATTGCGCATATATTTAGGCGTGATGATCTTTTGTCGTCGGTGTGGAATTCTCGACCAACAATGTTAAGATCTGGCTATCTTCGTCCATGGCAACGAACTTCAGGACTTCAGAAACAGGATTCCGGTTCCACATTAAATATTAACGATGAAAAGTTTGAAGTCATTTTGGACGTGCAACAGTTTACACCCAATGAGATCAGTGTTAAAATCACTGACAGATTCGTAGTGGTAGAAGCCAAACACGAAGAAAAGCAGGATGAACACGGTTTTGTGTCTAGACAATTCACCAGACGTTATCTTTTACCAAGTATGTTATTAAAAGAAAATAATTTTTATATTTTACATGCGGCGGCAATCCTTTAATTTAATATTTCTTTTACACAATTATTAGGTGATATTAATCCGGATAGCGTGACATCTTCCTTATCGTCAGATGGACTTTTAACCGTGACCGCGCCCATGAAAAAATTACCCCCACCAAATACTGAACGTGTTGTTCCCATCTCTCAGACTGGACCTTCTTCGAAAGAAGAGAAAGACAAAAAAGTTGAAACAACAACTGCATAAAACGATCCTTTTTTTAATCTCATACATATGTAATTATGTTTAGAAATTTTTAATGGATATCTAACAAATTTAATATAATACATATGTACATACGTACACATGTATGTTGAAAAAAATTATATACATATATTAATAGACTGCTTTTTATACATACTTATACTTATTCGCAAAGATCAATTCACTTATTTAACAAATTACAATGTTTTCATTTATGTAATTTATTTCTATTAAATAAAAAAAAACAAAAAAGTGATACAATTAACCATAATGTAAAAATAACTTTTATTATTTGTAAAAGCGATTATGCAAGTTTTAATCACAAATCACATTCACCCCTATCCTTGGTTTCGATTAAGTCTCTGCATTTAATTCCGCTACGATCGAACATTGGTATTCCACAAAAAAATCGGAATCATTTTTACAAAATTAATTACATCAGTGTGTAATGTGGAAATGAAACAACAAAATAAGCAAGTCTGTTACACCCCGTCTATACGAGCCATAAATTTAATATATCATGAACGATTTGGCTCATGTAGACTCTAAATCTCTCATGTTCTTTGTCGAACATCGTTGGTAAAACAATTGTTTGAACAACCATCAACTATCATTTTTAGTTTTTTTTTTTACATTCACAACCGCAGAAATAAAGGAAATGCACTTAATGAAAAATCTCTATATCGTTCCAATTTTAGTATACGTTCTGCCGAAACAAGACATGATAATTCTATTGCTTTTGTTGAAAAGTAAATCTTTTTTTGAAAAAAAAAAAAAAAAAGAAAAAAAAAAAACTGAGTTTCATTCAAAAAGTCACCGACGTATTGATCCGCCCTCATACTTCGAACAAGAAATAAATTATCTCGTATTTTTTTTTTTCAGTTAAAAACAGTTACTGGTATATAAGATTCTCATTTTCTTTTTATTTATAAAATTACTTACACACATAAGTATACATAAATAATTTAATTTCTTTGAAAAATTGTTAGATTGTCATAAATGTAAGATTACACGCATGCACATACAAATACTTATCTTTTTAGAAAAGCCAAAAAAATCTTAAGTTTTTTTGGAATAATGTAAACTGGCCTTTAGTCTGAGGAATTAGATGTTAAATTTATTTCTTTTTTAATCAAAAACCAATTATTGGTAATATAGTATATGACAGTATGAGGTATGTATGTAGCACTATTTTTTCATATTC
The DNA here is from genome assembly GCA_963576795.1 of Metopia argyrocephala. Classification (NCBI taxonomy): domain Eukaryota; kingdom Metazoa; phylum Arthropoda; class Insecta; order Diptera; family Sarcophagidae; genus Metopia; species Metopia argyrocephala. Next base: position 183,382,401 of record OY756208.1, on the reverse strand, counting down.
TTTATAATTGTCTTAAGATTTTAATTGGAATTTGTAAAGGAAAATCTCGTGTGATTGTGAAAACTGTTGTAGTCTATAAAGGGCTGTTATTCTCTTGAAGTCCTATTCACAATTTTAACGTTAAAAAAACAATTTTGCTCTCAGTAATATTTTTCAATCTTTTTCTTTACCGTTGAGACTTTTATAAACGCCAGCTCTATTTCAGTTGTTAAAATAAACACAAGATGAAAACAATAATTTTATTCTCTATATTACATCTGGAATATAAGCAATAAATTAATATGTAGGTTATTTAATTGACATACTAGATACACATTTCATTAATAATTTTTCCAACAATAAAAAAACTAAAATTACTTTTAGAAAAAAAAAACAAAATATAAGAATTTAATCTCAAATTACAGTATGCAAAAAACGTATTCATACACATTTAAAAAAAAGTATTGTTCGTAAAATGTCTACTTTTTTTATAGAACAAATAATAAAAGATAAACAAAAAGAAAACAAAAATGTATTTTAATCATAATTTTTTTTTTTTATTTCATATTTTATGGAAATTTTCTGTCAAATTTTTTTCACAAGCAAGTATTCAATGAAAACTGGCCAGTGTTATATACTTTAAACACTTTTTAAATTTATTATGACTTTTTTTTTAATATTTCACATATTTAATTAATTTATAACAAAATTAATTAATTTCAAGTAAATAGAGTTCAACAAAAGCTTCTAAACATTTTTATTGACTTACATACATATGTACATATATGAAAGTGTAGTGCACTAAAAAAACACAAATAAAAACAAGAAAAGAAGCACATAGAAATATATTTTAACAAAATTTTCTAAAATAAATACAAATATCAAGACTGCGGTAAGACATTTTAAATTTTAATTAAAAATATGCGTAGTAATTATGAAATAATCAAGAAACGAATGGAATGAAACAAAAGTGACAAACATTTTTCATAATGAATTTATTTTGAGTTGAGTAAAAATCGCTCTAAATCAACGAAGCGGAGTAAGAAATTGATATGGAGTACTAATGAAAAATTTTTTATCCTTTAGAATTGATCATCTGAAGAGACACATAGTTGTTTATATATCACAAAGATTTTTTTATTTTTTATTTTATATTCCATTTAATTTTTTGACAAACCATTGGATTTTTTTTTTTTTACAAAATCCAATGAAATTCTTAAGACTTAAATTTGCAGTCCGTTCCGTGGTCAATCAGCTGATTTAATTTTAACTCATGGAAATGGTAAAAATACTTTAAGTTTGTTCCTTTTAATGCCGGACGAATCTATTGAAACTTTCAATAATAGTAGTGTTTTTTTTTAATTTTATTTTTTTAAATAATGTTTTGACAGTTTCTTCCCCAAACTAACATTCTTTCATTTTTAATGTTTGTCATACCATCTGTCGTCGTGTATTAAAAATTAAAATGAATTTATTTAATTCGGTTGATTACTATTACTTATAACTTTAAAAGTTTTAATACAATACTTATTGTATGTTGAGTCGACACGATTGGAGAGTAATAAACCTGAACACACCACGGAAAAAGTAACACTATAAGTTAAAGTATAGAACGTAACGGAACGGAACGGAACGGATCGAAACGACATTAGAACGCTAAGACAAATGAAGCTTTAAAACATTTTTTAATTTCGATTTTTTAAATAAATAAGTAAATAAGAATTTGTTTTAAGTTTAAGGTTGTGGCGATTTTAGTTTTTCATTATAACTAACTATGGGCCATTAATTCTATATAAGCAAAATTAAGCTAATCAAGATTTATTGCAGAATGTTAGTTTGTTCTCAAAATGTACGACACACGTTAAATGAAATGGACGAAAAAAAAAACAAAGGTGCTCCACAAAACCAAGTTGTTATGTAATTATCAATGCACAATTCGTTACGATTTTGTAACGTAACGTCTTTTACAAACAGGCTGCAAGTTTTTGTTATACGAGTACATATTTCGGAGAAAATATATGTTATAAAATTCTAAGAATAATCTAACTATTTAAGAAAAATTTAGTTTATATTGTGTCGAGTCCAGCCCAACAAGATGTAGAATTTCTTTTACAGATATACGTTGTTCAATATTTGTTTACATTTATATTATTGTATGTATGTATGTATATATTTTGATTATTTAGTTAAAAATAAAATATATATATATTTTCTCTTTTGTTTTTTTTTTTTTTTTTTTGGTATACAATACATTTTAATAGATTCGCTTATATTTATACTATATTTGCTTAAAAAAATTTATTATTGGCTTTATCGATAAAAAAAAACGAAAAGAAAAGAAAAACAACATTCACTTATTCTTTTTATGAATAGAATAGCAAAAATATCGTTAATACTAAAAACAAACAAAACAAGGTAATGCGAAGCCAAATTGAAAAACTTATATGACACAATTTCATTAAGGCCCATTATTACAACTTGCCGTTAGTTAAAGGTAGGATTTTATCAGACCGATAAAGTTATTGGGAATATTGCCTTACCTTTAAGGAAAAGTTAAATTGTAATAACACAAAGCAATTTATCAGTCTGATAAAATCCTACCTTTAACTAATGGCAAGTTGTAATAATGGGCCTAAGAATATAAAATACAAGTTAAGTTTACAACAAAAGGCAAAAAATTCGAATTTGTGCTACCTTCTCCTCAGACAGTTTTGGTTTTTTTGTTTTTGTTTTTGTTTTCTTTTAATTTATAATTCATTCTACATACATGCATATACGTACGTACATATATTTAGTTTTACACATATTTTACGTAAAGGGCGTTCAGACCTTGTTACGAAGTATTTCCTTCGTCTAAACGTATTCTTTGATTTGGTTTTCACCGATTGAAATCGCACATTGAAGTTGTAGAGGTTGTGGTTTTAATAGTCCCGAGAAAAGTTTCTTAAACGCCATATGTTATTTTAGAGTTGATTTCTTATTTACTAGAGAAACTTGCTTAGCCTTTACTTCGGCAAGTGTATGTATGCCTTGTTCTTCAAACTTCTTCCACTGGGAATAGTTTATTTGCATGTATGTTATCAATTCGGGCATATCGATAAAACCTTAGATTTAAAAGTAAAATTTAGAATGAATTTAAATATAGATGCTTATATTATTCTTACTGTCCCAAGCATGCATCATATCCTGTATAATATATTCAATGAAACCTATTTGACTTTTTGGTATGCTGCAGGTGGCACGATCAAACATTGGCATAACAATCGGTAAACCCTTTGCCTTTTCCTCATCCGTTTGGGTGAAATATTCTTCAGCAATGCGACGAGCCCATTCAATACAACAAATCATTGGTCTGGCGGGATTGCTTACGTCGGCAACTTTAATAAGCATGCGACGCATTAATATTGAACTTTCTTCTTCAGTTTGTACGATCTATAAAATATAAAGAAGATTTTTTTAATAAATATGTATATGAAGAAACAAAATTTACTCTAAAGCTACTGATTATCCATATTAATTAATTTATTTTATTTACGTAGAATGGAAAATTTTTCTTGTTTACAGTAACATTTATGTGATTCACTATGTATGCTTGTAGAGATAGTCAAGAACTCTTTATGTTTGAATTATAATTTTTGTCGTTTGTTTACGACAACAGCTGATATTCGTTATCGTGAATATCGTAAATAAAATTCTTTACTGTTCTTTACTGTTAAAAACACTGCATTCATCGCAGTTTGGGTGGTTAGCCAAACGTTGTCACAACATAACGTATCAGCTATTCATTTTTGTTATGAAAATTAATGAAAATGATTATCGAGCTTAACGTAATGTTGCTGTTACGTAACAACCTGCAGAAAACAGAAGTTTCTATAACGCTATGTGACATATTTTGGAGGAAAATTGATAATTTTTTTTTTTTGCCGTAATTTTTTAAATTATATTTGTAGATAAAGTCACAAAGAATTTTAGAAAATTTTCAAAATGGTTTAAACATTAAAATTTGATGTTCACCTTAAAAAAAATTAATAAAGAAGAGTGTTTACCGTGAAGTCTGCATGTAAACATGTATATTTTCATTAATATTTATTTATATATGCCATTATCGGGTATGTGCAGTGAAATAAAATTGCGTAAAATTGGAAACGCAAGAAATTTTAAATTTTACAATTTTAAAATACGATATTGTTTTGATATACCTTTGCTTATCAAGACTATAAAATAATTGGCTCGGTTAAGTTTTATTTGTCTTTTACAGAACACTCAATTTCTTCAAAAAATAGTGTATATAATTTTAATGGATGGTAGAATTACGTAATTGTATATTGAAAACAAAAAATCGATCGCGATTTTAATATCACAATAGATATTGAACATGTTACATTGCCTGAATTTTATTCCAATTTCAAGTTTGATATATGAACTTACTTCATGTTATAATAATAACAATAAAATGATGATTAAAATTGAAATAAATATGTAACATATGTATAGTTTTTACTTACATCCCTGGGTTCAACTTCAGCTCCGAATACACTTACGAATTTGGCCAAGTGTTCAAAATGACGAGTCATTTCAGTGGCCAAAATCATATCTATAATTGTACTACGAGCCAACTTATAAGTATCTTTTTCTAAATTCTTAAATATATTGACTTTGTCATCAGCTGCAAAGAGAATAAAACGTTAGCGATCAAGAACAATTCAAAAAAATTAGTAAACGTATGAGGATTTATTTACTTAATGCTAATCTAAAAGTAGTTGATGCATGATGTGATTCGAGTACAGTTAAATCGTTGTAAAGTACAGCTAAAGGGCTATTTGAGTTACATAGAAATGCAGATGAACGTCCCGGATGATCAACATCATGGGCAACTGCAGCAATCAATGCTGAAGCCTCTTCCAAACGATCCATAACAAGATCTTTGGCTGCCAGTTGTGAAATGAAAACTCCTGTTGCCTAAAATACAAATATATATATAATGTCATATTTGAATATGTAACGTGTATAAGTATAGTCAAAATCTTAAAGTGCAAACATGACAACGTCAAATTTAGTTGTTAAAATGTTTATCAGAAAAATTTTTGTCGAAGGATACCAACATTCCAAGAGCATATATAAAAATATTTTTTATAAAACAAATATGGAAACAACTAAAAGTCATAGCGAATATGGCTTTAAAAGTAAATGCTTCTGTCAGTGGAAAAAAAATGATACCATAAATGGCTATGTCGGCGTTCAAAAAAACTGTGATGTAATAATCGAAAAAGACTCAAAATTGATTAGAAATTTTAAAAATACTGGCGGGAATGCATTGTGTTTTTGTGTGTCTTTTGTGTGAAATTTTTTACGTCAATTGAGCTTTTAAACGTTAACACATTCACGTTTTTTTATGATAAAATTTTTGTTTTTTAACGGCTATATAAATTTGTATGTCTCTCTAAAAAAATTATAATTCATTCTAGTTTTACCGAACTTTATCTATATTATTATTTAATAAAAATGGTATATTGACTTTTTTTTACCTTCAAATTAAATTTAAATAAAATGTTCAGTAGTAACGAAAACTTTTACAATTTTATACAATTTCGAGAACTACATTTCAGTTGTTTAGAAACGCTTAAAATGGGATATGTATGAAAAAAAATTTACCTGCATTACATCGGCAGCATGTGTGCTATTGTGATAGGAGTTGTCCTCATGATAATGACTTTCCATTAAAGCCAGCCAATTCTTGCAAACAGTTTCATCTACACCTAGTGTTGCAAAAACGTCAAATCGTCTAAAGATTTCCATTCCTAAATATAAAAGTGGGTGTTTTTCAGTTACTTCTTCCAGTTTAAAAATATTAAATTCCCAGTTTAGAGATTCTTCTAGTATTTCCATAATAAGAGGAGTTGCCTAGAAAGAGGATTTTTATAAAATTTTGCAATATTAAAATGTTTATTTATTTCTTTAATAATACTACTAACCTTCATTTTAGCCGGCATAATTCCAGGAGTGTTTGTACTATTACAAGGCCGACCAGATTTTACTATTGAGTCATTCGAGCTACGCCTAGATGAATAGATATTCGGTCCCTAAAACGTTTTTTTTTTTTAACAAAATTCCACTTCTATGTAACACAAAAATTTGAAGATGAGTCTGCTTACTTACTGTTAAAAGAGCACCAATTAAATCAGTGGCAATAGGATCGTCTGGCCTAATTTCTTTCATTTGAGGACTGTATAAGCCTTCACGTTTTAGAAACTCCATTACTTTATCTATAAGTCGAGCTTCATCTGCTGAGCAATTCTCCTGTACTTGGGATAGCAAATTAATTATCTTCAGAGCGTATATTTTTAATATATGTCGGTTTTGTTATGTTGATTTTGTGGATTTTATTTTATGTAGATGTCGTATATAAACGATTCGACAAATGGAACGAATTCACGAAAAGTGTTGGAACAAAAGTAACGCAGATCATTAAGATGCAAGTGTGTGTACAAATAACAAACACAATCAAATTAGGAATAAATCCAAAAAGTACATAAAAATAAATTCAAATAAAGCGTTAAAATATTGGAAATTTCAATAAAATAAAATAAGAAAAAATATAAAAAATAAATATATATGTATGGTAAATAAAAATGAGTTTATAAGTAGGATAACTTCGGGTAATGTGGACTATTTTTGATATTGCGACTACAATTTGAGAAGGCTCTAAAAAAATTGTGTTCTCGCTATCGCTCTCTCACTTTCTCATTATAGGTAGATATGTTTCCTAAATGTACTTCTTTCTAATCAAAAATTATTCTATGCTTACGTAGAAAAATTTTGTGTGAAAAATATTTCGCACAAATATTACACTTCAAATAGTGTAAAAAAATGGTGGCGGGCATTGTGGACCACATTAGTCGAATTTCAGATTTTTTTAAGAAACATTGTTTTACATAAACACTCACGAAATGTACTTAAAAAAGTGAGTGTTTGTTGTTGCATAAAATTAAAAAAAAATTAAAAAAAGGTAGACAGGTGGGTAGAAACAAAAATAAGTGGGCATGATAAATATTTCAAAATTTGGTCCAATTAGTATCATGGTCACTGAATTTGCGTCAAATAATTATTTGACGGCTGCGTAACATGGAATGAAGCATAATTCCATAAAGGAAAATTGAGGGCTGACAATAATTTTGCGAATTTTTGACTAAATCGATTGAAACCAAACCCAATCAATGTTGAATTACGAACTTACAACTGGTGGAGATAGTTGAAGCTAAAAGAATGATTTTATGACCTTCCTTTAGAGGTTCTATGCTTCTCGCATAGATCTAATACAAATTATAACACTTTATAATTTCTATATACAAATTATAACACTTTTTCTAATATGTAATCATTTTTAGAAAGAATATAATATTATATTACTTTTCACAAATTCTTAATTAAAATATATTCATATTCATAGAAATCGCACATCAATAATAATGTTCTTTGTAAAATCATACTAAGTAGCCTTAGTTTAAGTTGATTACAACACTGTATCTACTTTACCTATCTAAGGAAACGGTTAAAGTGAATGTGTCCTCTTTAAAAAAAGCATATGCGCTTTAAATGTATGTACGTATGTATGTATTTATAAAACCTTTTAATTAAATTTTACTCACCTTTGTAATTGGTGCTTCTAAAGGTAAAGATGTAAGTTTAGCCAAACTGGTACGTCTTAGACCATCAGAAGCAATTGACCGCACATCAAAACTTCCACGGCGAATTGAGTGTAGTGATCCACGTGGTGCTTCTTTGGGTTGTGGCAGAGAAGCTATGAAGTCCGTCTGTCCACCAGGTACATCGAAATTAAATACAAAATGTGTTGGAACTCTGCAGTATAAAATAAACATTTGTTTTATTGGACATCAATGAAATATATGTACGAGTACATACATAGACAAAATATAGTTAATTAATCGAAAAATTAAAGATTTCTCACAACTGACAAGGCTGATATTGTGTTTATAGTTATAAAACATTCCCACCACAACATTGTGTTGACACCATGTTTCCCTTAAAAGTGTTCCCACTATATCTAGCCGTTACACGAGAGTGGCTTAATCAGTTTGTAAATATTGAAACTTGAATTGCCTCCAAATACCAGAGTATAAGTATATGTATATACTATACTTTGATAGTTGCATTGGTGGTTAACATTTTTACATTGTTAGCAATAAAAATTTTTGTTGACAAGATTTGTTTGGCAGTTGTCCTCTCGACGGTGTAAAAGCACAAAACTTCTTCAAAATTTACTTTAATCAATAAAGACTGTTGTGTTTTTGATTATAACATAACTACATACATATCGCGAGCTTCTACATCGCGGCTGGTTGAGGCCTAATCAAAGTACATGTTATGTTTTCTTTGTTAGATTGGCAGATGAGAAAAATAATCGGGTATGTTCTGTAAACCAAAATCGAGTGAAAGTGAAATTGAGTGTTTCTTCAAAGACAATTAATACTTAATTGCGTAAAGTATTTAAAAGTTTTGATGATCATAGAAGTTATATTCATGGTTATTTAGGGAATGAATAAAAATTTATATAAAAAACTTGTCGTATTTTACAATTATAGCGATTTGAATTTTCCTTCGATTTTACTTTCATTTGTTTTCGGTTTACAGAGCATACCCGATTATGAAATCGAGGGATCAGAATATGACGAATTGGTGCAGTTTAGATTACACCTCCGTGAATTTGAAAGCTTCTTTTTCATGCTAATTTGCATTAAAAATTTAAAAAATTGAGACATAATTGGTATATCGTAGAAATAAAATTTTCTTTCTTTAAGCTATATTTACACCACCTAAGTTCTCATCTGAGTTTTATATCAGAAGCGTACTCAGATAGGCTCAGATAGTTTAATTACAAATCTAATTTAATGTTTATTGTTTTTGACTGAGCTCAGTTGAAAGTAAAACATTTTCTATTGAAAATAGAACATTTTCTATTTTCAAAATTATTGCCGTCTGATACAATAATCTGTTATAATCAGATGAGAACCTAAGTGGTGTAAATATAGCTTTAGTTATTCACAAAGAAAATAAGTTCTACTTCAATGTAAGTGTTCTTTATAATAACATTTTATATTCGCTGTTCAGAATATTATTTAGAGAACTTAAAGCAAATTAATCTATAAAAGATAACGAGGACAATACACTGCGTTAGTTATAAACAGGTATAGCTGAAAAAGACCAACTTTTTCAATCTCAAAAAATTAAATAATTGTTATTAGTGGTCTTTAATTTAAATGAATTCAACTCAAGTAAAGATTTATTAGAAAAGTCGTGATAGTGAGATTCTTATTGAACCACTTCCATTTTATATTTCTGGGATATAAAGCATATATTTCTGTGGACATTTGACAAAACGTCTTCTCTCTAAATCAACAACTTTTCAGTAGAGCAAAAAAACAGTTAAAAAGGCTGATAGAAGTTATTGCTTGAAAAATTAAAGAAATTTAGAACTTGGATATCATACACAAATACTTAACGAACATTATGCGACCTTTTTTTCCAATCTAGAAGCAAGAGTTTTCTTTAAAACGACAAAAAATTAATTTAAGACTTCTTGTTAAATAGATTTTAAAGAAAAAAAATTAGCTTCCACCATACAAGTCGTTTTGCCAAAATTTTTTGGATTAAATTTGAAAATTATTTTAATCGCTTAAGTCAAGACAAGTTGTTTTGTTAAAATGGAATAAGAAAAAAAGGTTGAAAGAAGATGATCTGGAAAAAACATTTCGGTTTCATTAAAAAAAAAATACTTAAATTTTTCGCTACAATATGCAAATAATTAAAAAATAATAATAAAATTTTCTATAGACATTAAATTTTTCAAATTATTTTTAATTCTTTGAAAGAAGTCGTTTTATCAAATTGAAAATGGGGGAAAGTCTGAAAGAGGCCGTTTAGTCAACTGCATATCTTGCGTTCTAAAGGTCGTAGAAATACGGGGATTAGAGCAAAAGAAGGCCAAGGAAATTCTATGTATACTATAAAAATATTGGAAAATTGTCTTATTTCGAGAGAAGACGTTTTTTCAAAATTCCATAGATTTTATTTCTGCAAATATTTCTACTTACCGACCAATACATGCAACGGGCACTACTCTTACGTGCATTGGTATGCCTTCCTGATTTTTTCGCTTAACAGTGAGAATGCCATCAAACTCTCTTATGCCTTTGCCTGTATTATTATTAATAGAGGATACGTCCGAAACAAATATGTCTGCTAACGGTTTGTTTATAACTTCATCCTTTTTTCATTATAGCATTTAAATAGAATTGAAGATTTTTAAATTAGATTAATATATATTTCTTTGTAAGTGCATATCGTATGTGTATTGAGTTTATTTGAAATAAATTTTCTTACCAGTCGCATACTTAGCAATCTTTCTGCAGATCTATTGGCATACTGAATTCTAAGAAGGTCATCAGTTATTATTAGAACTTCCTTTAGTCGGTGCAGTGCTGTATAAAGAGCCTAAAAAAATATTTACATTCATTTTAATAATAACCTAATGGAAAAACATTAAATTCTAATGCTAAAGAAGAAACGCGAAATTAAAGCAATTAATTAAAAATGATTGACTATGATGACAGTTTAATGTCGACTCAGAACGACAGACTTGAGAAGCTTTTTCATGGCAACCAGGCAGTCGCCGAAAGAAATATGTATTTTTTCATTTTACTTTACTTCAAGATGTCAGAGCCGGGGCTTGAACCGGAGCTCTCGTCTTAGTAAACCAACACACTAACCACTAAACCACGGCTATTATATTAGCAATATCCTGCATATTTTTTTTTTTTTTTGTTTAAATGAATAATATTGATGAATCATTTTACTTTTAATTCTGTGGGATGGTATTTTAAACATGTTCAACGTAAGTACATATAACTAATTATACACTCCAACTTCTCTATACTGAACTTCTGTACAATGTAATCCCAGCAGAAATTAGTGCTTACTAGTAAGCTATTTTGTAAGGGAAAAATTGTAAACAATCACTTACTCGTGGGCATCAATAATGCATGATTTTTATATGAAATGAGCTGCTAAAATACAATAGAAACGCAAATTTATTGCAACCAGTAAGCAAATATTATACAAAATCAAAAATAATACCTTATCCTGTAGCACTTTTGGAAGTTTTAGGGTTTGACTAAACAATATAATGCTTCCATTATTGCATACAATTTTATTTATTGCTTCCAAATTTGAAAAATTTTCTGCTGGGATTGTGTCTATTATAAATTCATTTCGCAACCTCATTTTTTTTGTTTCAACGTTAGTGTATTTCATATTCTCATAATGAATTTTCACGAAGTCATATGTATGTGTATTGACCTCCTATAATGAATTATTGTCTCTCTGTAATGAATTCTTATTTTAAACAGCACAAAAGGAAAAAAACTAGAATTATGAAATTCCCAAAAAAAACAAACTTCTTTGCAGTTACTCGTCTTGAGTGAATGAAATAAATATAATCAAATTTATTAAAATGCAATTTCCTTATAACTAAGTGATTTTCTAGAAGTATATGCGAATACATTATAGGAAACATCGACTGTACTAATCATAATTATGATTTTTTTATAAATTTTACCTGCTGTGTTGATATGACATTGTGTGGCCTTACTATGGAGTGTAAAGTCTGTTTGAGTTCCATTGTGCACATGGACAAGTTTGTGCTCTCAGTTATGCACTGTAATGAAGGACAAAGTCTAAATAAAATTGAGTTTGCAAAAAGTTTTACAGCTTCTTTACCCTATTAACGCCAGCGTCTAATAGTGCATTCAGTACGTCATCTCTTTCTGAAATGCTAAAATATAAAACTTTTTTTGTAATAATTAAGTTAAAGTTATTAATTTTATGTTAACGAGAAACCATATGTACATATGTATAAGACAAAGTCAATAATAATTTTAGATAAGAATTTAAAAATTCTACTTGCAAACCTTTTCTTAACAACAGCTATTATTGTAGAAAAATGATGGCCACTCATATGTCGAATAGATCTACAAGATTATATGAAAAAAACAAAAATATTAAACATATTGTGACAAACTGTTGCGCGTTAAGTTATTACTACTTCAGGTTATCCATTTAGTGATTTCAAATACAGATAATTGAAACTTACTAGTAGAGTATTGATTTAAATATTTCCATGATCAATCATCCACTGTGCTAAAAACTGACAAGGTTACACAAAAATTTTAGGATATTGGAAGTTCCACAAACATGATTAGGTCTCTGTATCATTGCAATGTATACTTTGCCGAAAATATTCGCTTGGCTAGTGAAAGTGTGGCGGATAATAACAAGTTGACAATTCCATTACGTTTTCAAGAATTGGGGTTGTCTTACGGCTTGTTATTGTATATATATTTTACATTTGGATTTGCACCTCCATTTATATAAAGCCTAACCACATGCAACAACTATAGCTCATAGTAATTCAATACTGATTTTGGCACAAAATTTTTTTCTGACTCGGTGTTTAGATCATCAAACAAAATTGCCGCATATGCATCTCAAAGAACTTCGAAGTAATTGTGGAAAAACAATTGCACCGACAAAAAGTGACTGTTTGGTGTGCATTATAGTCTGGAGGTTTCATTAGATCGTATTGTTTCACAAATGATGCCGGAAAAATCTTTACAGTCAACTTAGAGCATCATTATAGCCATATGCTGACCGACTTTTTCATTGGCCTGCAATTAAAGATTATGAACTGGACAATGTGTTGTAACAATAGAATTTCATCAAGAGTCACATGAAATGACCGATTTTGGTTTTATTGCATGAAAAATTTTCCAGTTACGTAAACAAACATACAAACAAATGTCTACCCAGGTAATCTCCTTACAATGGAGCATTTGCAAACTAATGTGCAAAGAAGTGGTTGCAGACTAACTTAAAAGGATTGACTATTACAATCAATCAAGAAGCAAGACATTGTTATTCTTACGTAATGGCAAGGTTCAATCATTACATAAAACTTTTATTTCAATTTTTATTGAAACCGATAAATGGATAACTCTATATGAACAAATTTGTAAATAAATTTTATATACTTACGATACATATGTATGTATATAGTTTACCTGGCAATATGTTCTGCATCCAGATGTTTTGCATTACGCCCATCAACTATGATTATGTGAAAGTTTTCTGTGGCACTGCATAGAGTTTCCATGGCACTTTCCATTGACTTTACCAGTTTCACTTCCAAGTGTTGACGATTGCATGCTTCTTGCATGACTTCACAGATGTTATCAACTTTATGAAAGATCAAAAGAGCCTTTTGCACATTAAGCAAATAAAGTAAAAAAAAAATAAATAATAAAATAAAATAAAGCAATCCAATACGATACGATAAATCAATAACTTAATTTTATAACGAAATTTCAATAAACTTACTTTGAGATTGGGATTTGGTGGTAGCACAGTCGGATATTTAATTTCAGAAGCATTTCGCTAAAAATATAATAAAATTACATATTTTCACATGGTGAACAAAAAATTTCATTATAAATATATAGTAGTGGTAATCGAAGTAAAATAAGCGTATTTATACGGCGTTAGCAAATGTTTAAACTTACATATACACACATACAGTGTAACACTTAAGTAAGAATACATCTACTTAAAACAACCGAACAGAGGACATTACTATAAGTAAAAGGTAGAATTTAATCGGGCATATAAATTGCTTTTTATTATTATAAGAAAACTTTAACATAAAATTTAAGTTGTCGGGAATATAGAATCTCCTCGACAGTAAAGTTAACTTTAACTTAACATTATTTTTATAATCCATTTTAGACCTGACAAACAAACAAAAAAAAATTCTAAAATTTCATTCTCTCTTCCTTAAGCATACACCTTGTATTAAGAAAGTTATTAAGTGACTACAAATATTAATTTATTATTATTATCGTATGAGTTTTAATAGCCTAAGATCCTAATACTGGTATTCTTATGAGAATTAACATTCGTTAAGGAATATGTACAACACTAGCAGAACTGAACTAGTTTTCGACCCAGCTACGAAAAGTCTCATTAGAGTTCTTTGTCTTATACATATTCATATTTTTATATTACTATTTAAAGCACAATCTGTTGGAAATAGTTCAGTTCTGCTAGTATTGTACATATTTGTTAAAGGATGTTAATTCTTATAAGAATACCAGTATTAGGATCTTAGGCTATTAAAATTCATACGATAAATATAATATAGATCCAATAAATATTCGAATTTAATTCGAAAAAATATATAATAATTTGTTAAATTATTCACAAAAGAGTAAAATGCTATTTCAATTTAATAATACTGTATGTACATATTTATGAATGTAACCAACGGTAAATATCAAAATGGCTTCTTATTGAAGGTCTTTCTGAATACCTTCTGACCGTTGCAATAGAAATAAAACCCAAGGGCTTTTATGTATTTCTTTATTTTTTTCTTCATAAGATCGAGATTTTTTGTAATTGGCGTGTCAAAAATCACAAAACCCTTATTTTGTCAACCAATCTAATTAATTACTTAGATTTCTATAATCAATTTTAGTACTTTATGGTTGTATTTTTCCTCACTTTGTTTTGAGCTCAGGCATGGCTGTTTGCATTCACACATACATTTTATTATTAACTGAGAGCTAAACAGAGACGCAATTTTATTACAGAGAATTGATTTAGAAATAGAAACCAAATCCTAATTCTAAATATAAGTTCTTTAATCTGGATAAAGTAACTTAACCTGAAGATTCTGAAAAAAACATTAAACAAGGGCTATAATCACTTTGTCGTGGTGTAGAGGTTCTATGGCAGGGTCTCTCATGACAGAAAGGCAGTTGAGGAGCTGTTACTAAGAATTATCCCATAGGCGGGATCAGGGAGAATAGCAAAAACATCATCTCAAATATCATTGATATTTTATTCCTTCCCTAATTTAAGCTTTACTGTGTGGGCTTTTTGGGGTTGACTGCTGTAGGATTATTCAGTGGGGAAAGTAATAAAAGCGACCGATTTCCTTGAGGTTCGCATTTTAAAGTAGGACCTTTCTCTTTTTTTTACTGATATCAGAATGATATCAAATCAAAGTTCCATACCCTCCTTCCCATCATATTTTCCTAGACCATCACAATATACTGCATTAGCAGGGCTCATCCCCTAAGTGCAGACCTCGACAATCGATATTGAATACCATACTTGGTCTCTAAAGCTATAATTAATTTGCATAATTCATATAATTCAGACCCCACACATTCACAGTCAAATCTTAAATGCAAAAAGTGCGTAGAAGTACATGCAACATAAGCACGTAAAAACGCTCTTTGAAAACATGATTGTTTTTCTTTTTATATGTACATACATATGGATATTTAACAGTTTTAAAGATGAACATAAAATGGTATATCACTTGTGTAAAAAGAATTTCGTTACACTTTGGTTGTTTTAAAAACGAAATAGAATTTTGTTGTTAAATTGTTACTGACCCACCTTAATATCTGTATCAACATTTTTGCTGTATTTAGTTGCATTTACATCTTTAGATTTTTTATTTTCCAAAAGTAGTTTCAGTTTTGGGCGTTTAGGCTGCCGTCTTTCAAATAAACTTGTGCAGAACTGATCACTTCTATACGTTCCAAAAGCAACTACATCATGCTCTGTAGAGCAATTTTGATGACATAAATGTGAATCACTCGAAGTTAAACGGATATGGTTACTTTCGAGACTGTGCTTACGTTGCTGATTCTTATTCTCAAGCCGTTGCAACAGTTCAAATTTATCATCAACCGTTAAATTGTTAAGACGCAATGTATTTTCATCCAAACCACGTATTGCCTCTATAACTTCCGGTTGTATCGTCCTTTTACAGGAATATTGCTGCTGTTTTATTGCTTGTACTGCAGCCGATTTAGCTGTAGGTAGTGGCATCATAACATCTTTACTTTCCGCCGCTACTTTAGCATCATAATCAATTTCTTCCGGAGTCTTGACTACAACTATATCATTCTTTATTTCTGTTAATAAGTCAAACATGTCAGAAATATTAGCTGAAGATTGTGATTGAGATATATGTGGCATTTTTAAATCATTTTTTGCAATTAATTTATTGTTATTACTCGTATTATAGTTGTTTTGGGTTGTTGGTCGTCTAAGTATTACTTCAGTCGGAAATAGGTCCATGTTTTGGGACAGAGTTAATGGCACAGGACTCTTAACCAAACTAGGTCTGTTATCATTGACAAATGATTTATACTCTTCTATGTAAATATTCCCATCTACATCATTACCGTCTGACAACTTGGTTTTTACACTCAAAGAAATGTGTGTACTGTTTTCATTATTTTGTTTATCCTGTGACTGTGTTTCAATATGCTGCTGCCAGAGTTGCTTTTGCAGAAATTCAATATCATACGGTTTTTCAATTTTTGTTTCAGTGTGTTGTGTTGTTGTTTTGATTTCCTTATCACACTTTTTAATAACTTCTTTTGACTCTTGGCTGGTAAAGGTGGTATTTATCTCTAGTGGTAATAAATTTTGCTTTGCTATTGCTTGTCTTTCGAAGGACTTGGGTTTAAAATTGTTTTTCTCAATGTCTTTGTAAGTAGTTGCACATTCGCTGACGCTTATCTTTTGTTGTGCTATTACGTTTTTAGTTTTATTGTTGTTATCACGATTCTCCCTCTTATTTGTGCCAACATACATAATATCGTTGTTATCATTATTATTTATTTTTCCCGGCTGTTTATCAGTATTGTTTGTTTCTATAGCGTCAATTGTTGTTTGATATTCAATATTATCAATATCATCATTATCGGCCTCACAATTTTGACGTTGCTGCAAGAACGTCTCTCCATCTAAAGAACTGGCACCATTTTGAGTTTTGCTTGGTTTTTTACGAAATAAATTTGTAATTTTTGTTAAACAATTTTGCATTGTTATAGAATTTCCAGTAAAACTCGTGGGTACTGTTTAGAGAAATGTTATTTTGTGCTTGTTTTTTTCCCTGTCTGATTAACCGACCGACCGATGATTAGTCTATTCGTATAATTTATATTTTTTGTTTATTTATATTTATATTAATTATTTTATTGTTGATTAAATTTTATTCCATTTGTTTACTTTTACATTTTAACTGGCGTATTTATACAAAAAAAATGCCAAATATGTTGTTTATTAAGAGGAGGGCTTATGTGTCAAAATTATATGCATTGTGTATTTGTCGAATAAGCCCTTAATAAACCTGTAATATTTTTTTTTCATATACATACATACAACAGAAAATATTTAAGCTATCTTTGCACTTTAATGTAAAATTAAATACCCATATGATATATAGGTTCTAGCTAAATAATTTCAAAGTTGTTTGATGGCGAAGTTTTATTACTTTTAAAATAGTTTACGTATACATATAAGAAAGTAAAGAAATTTTTAATCACTTATTGTTTACACTTGTATATACATATGTACATACATACATAATGGTTAGTCTGCCTTTAGGATCTTTGTAGTTGGCAAACTTATAATTTTTTTTTTCTACTTCTAAGTATTCTGCTATTTATTCAATCAATAAATTCTAAATTACCAACACCGCAGATTAAACCTGTATCGTGTTTAATCATTGATATCATAATTCGGTCTGTTAGCTCTATCTATGGTAGGCGATATATTAATATACACCTAATTCTGTTTTTAAGCGACTTTTTTTAGACGCGATTTTAAAAGCACACTTCGTTCTATTTTTACGCTGTATAACGCGGCCTAAAAATGTACATATGTATTTTGATCAAAAAAATTTGTAAAATATTATATTTAATATATTTATAGATTGGAGCAATGCAAATCGCGTAGCACGGAATTTCTCTTGCCATATTGCGTTAAAAATGGCGGTCTCGTCACCACTTACATGGTTTAGTTTTCGACATCATATCAAGGGGCATCACATCATATGTTTTTGCGTTTATGCCACCCGAAGTATAGAAATAATTGATGTTTCCGTTGTAACTGCATTAATAGTAAAAAAAGGTTTCCAATGTGTAGCTAAATTGGGTTATAATTTTCGCAAATATCATCCCAATGTGAATAAAGCCACAATATTTCAACGTGATTTGAAATTTTTAAAGGGCAATTACCGCGTATATTTTTTCTCAAACAAAAGCAATTGTCAGAAAGTATATTCATTATAAATTTATTTTTTTATTTTTAAGTTTTTTGCTTACTTTTTTCTAAATGAATTTTTTATTCAATAATTACTTTCGTATTGTTTTTTGTTTAATTAAATAATCGCATAAAACACCGTAAATTATTTAGTTAAATGCATATTTTACTCATTTTGCTAGGGATTTTTTTTTACGTAGAACCAATGCTCTTTTTTCATATTGATATACTGTCTATCTATCACGTAAAAGCAGAATTAGGTGTACTTCTATTACAACTAAAAATATTATATTTTAATGTGCTGGAGGCCCGAAGTTCAAGCCCCAGGAAATGTGTGATCAATTTTTTAATTTAATTTTTGTTTCGTCAGAAACGCTTTAATTAGATCAAAGTTAACTGCAATGAATATTTTTGGTAATTAAAGGAGAAATCATGTCCGTGAAGAACATGTTCGTATTACTAGTTTGCGGCTTTTTATGTATGTTTTTGCTTGAAATTCGTGCGTTTTTAAGCAATTTTTTATTGGTTGTGAAGTAGCTTTGAAAATTAATTCATTCTTGATACTTTTTTTCATATCGTTTTTCTATTTCCATAAAATTTTTTTTTCATTCTTAGGCTCATTATTACAACTTGCAGTTAGTTAAAGGTAGGATTTTATCAGACCGATAAATTGCCTTATACTTCTTAAATAAGTAGTTCACAGTAGTTCTTGTTTACCATATTTGCAGTTCTTCTTAATTTTTAGGTAATAAACTACTAAATGTTTTAACTGGACTAATATCGTTTACTTTTTTTCACCACTGTATGTATGTAAAGGTTTCAATGAAAATTTTCTTTTGGAGACAGATGTTGAAATTAAATCTTTGTAACCTATTCCACCTGAGCCACAGCATGTTTTTTTATCTATCGATTTCATTAATAACACTTTTAAGATCATTTTTTTGTTATGTAATAATTTATTATCAGTTTTAATATATTTATATTTTGAAAATAGCCGAGTTACGCATATGACGATGTAGGTATGCACATAGTATGTAACATGTTTTGTACATACATAATATGTCGTATTAAATTTGTAATTTAGTTTGTAGTTTTAGTTTCATTTTTATAGAACTTATTTTAAAATATATTCATTTATTTATTTTATATGTTTTAATTAAATTTCTCTTTAACGAAACATTACTTGACAGTTTCTTTAGTCAATTGGCTACTAAACGTTTTACAAAGAATTACTTTTTATAAAAGAAACAATTAAAAATGTTTTCTCAAAAAAAAAACAAAAAAAAAAAAAAAAAACTTGAGAATTGTTTATACTCGTAATAAGTTCTCAATATTTTATTTTATTGCCAATTTCTTTATTTACTGATTACGGCTGCTAATGATAGTGAGTAGATATTTAAACATTTATACCAGGGGTGGGCAAATTGTTTTCTTTTTTAATTATCAAATATTTGTGCCCTTCATTAGAAATGCAGTAGATTTGTTGTACTGTACTGTACAGTAGATTTGAAAGAACACATTAAAACGTTGCAGGTTGTAGTATCTTGTGGTGTTTGTTCTATTCTGCTCCATATATGTATATTGGTGCATACGATGAACAAGTAAATAACTAATTTTAAATTCGCATTTTTTAAACTTACACAAATTCATAAAGAATTGAACCAAATACTGTGTTAGCATAAACTATTTTTAATATAAGTTTAAACATTTGTATATACATATGTATGTTCCTACCTGATTTTGTTCCATTGATTCATCTTCCGGTGTTAAAGCAAGCGATGATTTTCTATGACCGGCTCTTCCGCCTCCAGACGAACTTGTTCCGGATGTTCCTGTACCTGCAATATGTAGCAGTACTTTGTAATAAAACTAATTCATATAGGCATACATATACATACATACATATATGTATGTATGTATATTTAGCAAATTAATTTGTTCATATTTTAAACAATGAAAGAGTTGTAAAACATACATACATATGTAAAATATGTATAAGTATACATATTCATCTAACTTTGTTTTACATACAAAATACATAATCGGTAATCATTCTTCGCTGAAAACGTCCTTGGATGTATTGCAAACGTAGCAAATCATATCAAATAATAAAAAAGTGTAGGCAGATACATATGCTACGATTACTTATTTGCAAGGCCTGCAAGGGCGTAAATATAATAAATGAGTCCATTTATATATCTTATATATACTTTTCGGTTTTAAAATTTAGAAATTTATAAAAAGAGAATAGCAGATAAATGTAATGAGTTCGATAACAGTTTACGAGATGCTTCCAAGAAAATATGTTAGATTGGCTGAAAGAAAAAGCGAGACGGAAGAGAATTTTTTTCGCAATATTAAAGAAGAAATCTTATGAGTCTTTCGATTTGATTTTTTTTACAAAATAAGTTATCATGACACCTATTGTACATAATAAACCTGAAAATATTGTTCATAAAAATTTAATATAATGGTAGCTACTCGGGAATGTTTACTTCCTAATTCAATATACATATTTTCGTCCAACATATTACGTTTGCATTAGCAAAAACCCTCTTTGTGGTATAATCACCTTGACGTGGTGTAGAGGCTTACACTGCAGGGATTCAAGTCGCTAAGCTGGCGGAGAGCAATAGTTCTCTGGCAGGGTCTCCCATGCCAGAAAGGCAGTTGAGGAACAGTTACTAAGAATTATTCCGCAGGTCTGATCAGGGAGAACTACAACAACATCATTTCCAATATCATTACAATAATTTATTCCTCCCCTAATTTAAACTTTACTGTGCGGGCTTCTTGGAGTTGACTGCTGTGAGAATATTCAGTGGTGAAGGTATAACACTGGTCATTGAATAATCAATCAACAGCAACCGATTACCTTGCGGTTTGCATTTTGAAGTAGGACCTTTGGTTTATTCTGACTGATATCAGATATGATATTAGTAAGTTCAAATCAAAGGTCCATACCCTCTTTCCCCCTTCCCCATCACAATGTACAGCATTAGTAGCGGTCATCTTCTGAATGCTGGCCCCAATAAAAAAATCATAAAAACGGGGACATTTTATGGAATAGCCATTAATATCAAATGCATTTAAATTTAACATTTCTTTTATTTTTACTTGGCTTTTTAATTTAAAATGCAATTAGATAAAATGACTCTAAACAAACAAGAAAACGAAGAACAAATAACTTAGGCGCCAGTTTCAAAGTTTAAAATAAAATTAAAATAAATTTGTATTCCATAACTAATTTTATACATTTAATATATGTAATTCTTATATACATGGCGGCGGGAGATTCCAACTGATTTCTGTTGGGGTCAAACAAACGTCTAGGTTCTCTAGACTATGTAATGGCGTCTGCTTTCTGTCTGTCGCATATGTTTCCTAGAAATAGCAGCAACTAAAGCTTGAAAGAAACAAGTCAAATTAACATTATCTTCCTTTATACTTGTCTCCGCCCGAGGTACTTTATTGGATTCAGCGATACGTCCCGCCAGGGGCCTGTGATCTAGGGGAATATGAAGTTCACCTAGCTCTGGGTGGCCTGGCGGTCGCTACGGACAGAAAGTTGTTGGTAAATTACTTAAGCTCTCAGGGACTGACCAGAGACACCTATCTAATCGGGTACCGGTTTGCCTGTGCTCCCGTCATTCGGGGTGTGGGGTAGATCATGCTGATGGTTTGGATGTGGTAGTGGTTGTGGTATATGCTGGATAGTATCACCTCCTCATGATTGCAAACTCCATGTCCGAAATTTTAGAGCACCGGCATTGGATGGCGCTAGGTGAGCTGCATAGTATCCACCTCTACCCAACTCAACTGAGTATCGTGTGGTGTGTCTATTTTTAATTTCAACCCAAAGGCAGTTACGAACCAAGTCCTGCTGCAAACAGTTATGTATGTGTAACTAATTTGAAGCCTTAATGAACCTATAGGTTAAGTCCTTCTGTGGAATGCTCTCAATAGCACAATCGGGGAAAGACTTGCGTTTAAAGGAAAAAGACAAACCACAAAACAAATAAAAAATGGCATATAAAAGAAATACTCTTCACATTTTAACGAGGGGAATATACATATGTATGTACATATATACATACTTTTTTCATATGACTCCAAAAAAGCTAACAAAAAATTCAAAATCACCGTATCAAAATACATAATCTTGAAAATGTTGCACTCTGCCTATATAACAAAAATTTGGGTTGATAGATAGAAATGTAAAAGCACTGAAAACTTGTTTATTTTTCCTGTGACGATATATTATTTCTAAATAGAATTTGTAACAAAATAAAACATATTACTTATTTATAATATTGTGTTACAATCTTTTAGAAGGCACTTGAACAAAAAAGAAATATACAATGATTGACTATTTCTTACCACGGCATTCTGAAAATGGTTTTAAAAATTTCCGAGATATAATTTCAACACCATCGAAACCTTCAAAATGTACACTTGATCTTGACATTTCTTCAATGTTGAATTTTGATGCGACAGAAACCCGTGTTAAATCAATGGATGGCGCTGACGGTCCTATACTGTCAGCATCAGAATCTCTTAAAGAGATATTTATTTCTTCAGCTTTAAAGACATATTACTATATTTATATATTTACATATAAATTTAGATAACGAAATATTAATTACCTTGTCTTTGTTCAAGTTTGAAGCGTTCGGTTCTATAACGTGGCATTAAAATAACAAATCGAATTTGATTTGGATATTGAAGAAATAACAAATAAAATATCTTTTTTCTATGTTTCATTTCTTATTTAAATAGTTTCTTTTTTTATTAAACACAATATGTACATATATATATGTATTTTCTATTTTTTTCTTTAAGAAAAAGATTTTCAAACACCAAATCAAAATTTATATGAACATGCTAGAATTTTTAATTAGATTTGACACATACATATGTGTATACAAACATATGTATGTGTCAATGCCAATTATAAAAACTTCATTTATACAAGTAAACCTTGTTATATGAAACTACATATTTAGTTAACAAAGTTACGTTTAATGCCTATTTACATATATTTATTAATGCGCCTTGATTACGAATAATTTTTATTGGCAATATTGTGTTTTCTTTTAAGGCTATGTGTGTAATGATTGTAAAGTACGATTGCGAGTAAGATTTTGCTAATCCTGTAGATTGATTCTGCGTAAAAACAAAATTATATAAATTTTTACTGCAATTCTAAGTTTTTTTAAATTATATCCCAATTCACACGATGTATTTTACGAAGACGTCATTTTTTATTTACTTTTAAAGCAACTTTCAAAAACCCTTTGCGTTTATACGGTGATTTTTAGTTGATTTCTTTTAGTTTTTTCAACTAAAATATGAATACCAAAATTAGATATAAAAATACAAAACGAATCTCTTTCTTCTCTATACTCTGCACCATTAAACAAAAAGAGGATTCGAAAAATCGAACACTGATCGATGGCTTGTAATAAATAATTATTTTCAATTTTAGGGAAAGTAACCTATTGTGATAGACTTGTAGAAAATAATTGTAAGAGGTCACAAAGATGATCAGATTAGTTTTTAAGAAAACAACTCGGTATACAATCTGGATCAAGATAAGATCAACTTTACGAGGATTTTAAGTGTGATAAATGTATTTGTATAGTTTTTGGGCGAGTTAATGTATAAGGATTTAAATTAAATTTATTAATGGATATGATTTAGGTGACCCAGTCGTATAGTTGGTAGTATGCTCCACTGCTGGTGTGAAGGTTGCGGTTTTGATTCCAACCAGAGACTTTAATTTAATATACAACATATGATCTTGGTCACTCCGCTCGTAATTATTGGAATAAAAAATTTATTTTTAATTGTAATTTAAAAAAACACATTTTAAACGATTTTTTTAGCGTATGTTATACATACATACATACATACATACATAATTGGCCATTATAACCCTTTTTCAGAGTTACAGCCTAGCTTCTCACAACAGCCATATCGTGTGCGTCAATTTTAATCCATAAGTACCGCAACCTACAGTTCAACGTCGAATCTGAACGACAGACTTGACAAGCTTGTTCATGGCAATCAGTTACTCTCAGAGCTTTTGCCAGAAGACTGCTAAGAGGTGATCGCCGAAAAAAATATTTTTTCATATTTCTTTCTTTCAAGATGTCAGAGTATTTTAAAGATACTCGTACTTCATCCTCGGCACTGCAAGAACCAAACTTGAAATATATATGTATGTATGCTAAGAATGAATTAACCCATAATTTTTTTTCTTTATCTTCAAAATATCTTAAATGATTGTCGTGTTGTTTTCCTTTTGTTATATAATAATATATGTATGATATGATATGTAGTATTATTACTTCAATTTAAAGTTTGTTCAACTTAAAACTTACTCTAATTTTCACTATTGTTGCAAAATTATTAAAATAAAAAACAGTATTTAAATTTGAAGTTATTTTTTTTTTTTGTTTTTAAGAAACCACTTTTCACTTTGATTATGACCCATTGACTTTATTATAAATAAGAAACGATATGTTAGTTTTAAGCATTCATATGTTAATTATTGGTTTTAGTTTTCTTTCTGTACTTACTGCACTTTTTCCAATACATTAAATGAGGCAAAAATTAATTTTTAAAAATTCACACATATAATTCATACATACATATGTATGTATATAGTATATATGAGAAAAAAATCGTTTTCTAAATGTATCAATTTGATTGGAAGAAATTTTTTGGTTCTATTGCAGTTCATTAGTAAACATTTTTATTTATCACAGCAATTAACAACTACACTGTTCACATATATAATAGCAACTAAAACGACTTGAACGTCCAGGTCGATTTCCCATACCAAGAGAATATAATTTTACATTCAACGGACTAAATTGTCAAATAACAAAGTAAACTCTCTAATTAACTAACTACTACTACTTCTGGTATGGAAACATCAATAAACAAAAAGTTATTCTTTTGATTAATAATATGGAAGATTTTGTTCAAACTTTCATGTGAGAGCCATATTGATAAGATAGTACAGCATAAATATACAGGCAGTGTTTTGTTATTATAATTTTAATTTTTACATATAAATACAATATACTCGTGCTGTTGGTATCATATTTGTACGTTTAATAATTACAGAATTTTTTAGCATCTACTCGTATGTATTAAAATTAGAACGACAAAAATCTAATATTGTCGAGAACACATGTTGAAACAATTTCATATTGAACAACACGCATTTATCATAAGGTGACGTACAACATTCACAAAAATAATATGGCTTTTTGTTGTTGTTAAAACTGTCAAAAAAATATATCTATTTGTGGAAAATTAAGAAAAATTCACAGGCTTTTTACAATTAGTCAAAAGAGTATCTCAGCTGATATCTAAATGCATTCCATAAGCAATGTGACAGATATGTGAGAACTGAGATGAGAGTGTAATATTTCTGAAAATTCTAAAACTCTTTTAATGTGTAATTTCGGACTAAGCTAAAAGGCTTAGTTACTCATACATACGTAAAATTTCTTAATGTTCAACGTATCATATATACACACATAATTGGCCATTACAACGCTGTTTCAGGGTTACAGCCTCGCTTTTCGCAGCACCCATAATGTGTGCACAATTTTTATCCATGTGTACCGTGGCCTTCAGTTTAACGTCCACTCCGAACTACAGACTTGAGAAGTTCCTTCATGGCAATTAGTTACTCTCGAAAAAAATATTTTTTCATATTTCTTTCTTGCAATAATGCCAGAACTGGGGTTTGAACCCGGCTCTTTTGTCTAGTAAGCCAACACACTAACCAACGTATCACACTGTCTAAAAAGAAGGAAACGCAGTTGAGTCAGACGCTTTCGTAGAAAAATCTCTCTTGTCAAAAATATTTTAAGAATAAAAGTATTTTTTTTAGTTTTTATTATGTGCCATAAAAAACTATACGTATGTTTGTTTTAACAATAAAAGTTCCTATGTATACATATGTACTTGTACATAAAAACATAAAATTTTAAAATTAATTAATGATTAAAAATAATAAAATGATAATTGTGTGTATGTGTAGCCAAAAGCAATAAATACCCTGTTGGGACTTTCAAAAAAATTTTAAAATTTGTACTGGTAAAACTTTACTAATTGCACGTCGCTATATTTTAAAAGAATTAAAAGAATTGATTTAATTCTGTACACAATATGGCTTGTTATTGTGAGAGGTATAAAACAATAAAATGTCTCGAAAATTGATTACCTTTCTTATTTTATAAAGAGAAAAGCATTAAGGATACATAAATTGCATAAAATAAGTCTAACAGACCAAGCTAAATTATAGCGTATAGCGCAAACTATTTGTCAAAAATTTAAATGCGTATATAAAATCTATGAGACTATCTAACTTTTAGTCAAGTAGAGGGCTGTACAATAGATGTATAGGTCGAAGTACTGTAGTACCTCACATATGAATGAATGAATATATAAAAAATTTATTTTAAAAACCGAGTATGCGACGAAAAAATAACGGTTTAAGTGATATTCAAAACGTAAAGATTTAAAAAAAACTACAACCGTCATACCCAAAACAACCGACGAAAACCGATTACTAAAAACCGTTTCGACTACCCTATTTTTAATTATTAACGAATTTCAAATACACATATATATGTATGTATTAAAAATGAACACAAAAAAAGGAGGCAAATTACGGCATTCGATACCGATCGATACTTTTAGAATTGTATGAAATTTCGCTCAATATCGAATGTCGTAATTTGCCCCCAGTTCTTTTTATCCTTTTTATTATATATACATATAAGTGACTTCAAGCTCAAAAAATATTGAGATCCTACATAGGAGGTTGTATTTCCTTAAAAATAATGCTTCCAAGCGGAAACCGTCTTAGAAAAATCATCCCTTCCGTAATAAGCTTTGTAAACACTATTTACCTGTAAGCTCCAATTTTTGCTGGATATCTATTTAAGTGCCTATATTTTAAATGCTGTCAATCGACTGATTCAATGTTACACATACATACATACATATTACATACTGCCATTATAACAATAAGAAAATAATCACCCACCCAAATACGAAACTAGACATATAAATAGATATACATATGTATGTATGTGTACACCCAAATCTATAATAATTAACATTAGTAGACAGTCCTTCGCTTTCTTTCTTATTACATCAATACAACAATCACTCAGCATACACAATTTAGTATTAAAATAAAAATAATTTCATATTGTTATACCGGAACAAGAATGACAGATGAACTGAACAAGAAAATACATAAAAAATAAACTGTTGTTGAATCATTAAAATTTTGTGTTCGTATTGGTTTTTCTTAAAATAAAAAATTTTACTTTTTTTTGTAGATCCAGTTCATTAAAATTATAAAAAAAAAATTTTTTTATATATATATTTTTTTTTTATTGTTTGTTTTTTCTTTAAATAATTAAAATCATTCCAGAAACTAAATTAATACCGGAAGGAAATTAATAAAAGGAAAGAAAAAACTACACATGTATAACTCGTATGTATGTATGCAAAAATTAAAAAGAGAATCGTTAAGATTTTGTGTATCAGTGTGGAGAAGAAAGATAATCACAATTATTTGTGAATAAAATCGAGTAAGAAAAAGAACAAGATTACATATGAACGCATACACAGCAACAAACAAAATGACTTATCACGAATAGACATCAATTATATCTACGTATTTAAACCATAATGGAATTTCTGTAAATCAGAAATACCACTGTTTTTTTTTTTCTTTCCTTACCAAAACGTACAATATGGCTTTAAAAGCAGTTATTGAACAAGGGAATATCTCAAAAATGATTTTTTTTTCTTCTTCCAAGTCCTTAGAGCAGAAAATAAATTTAATAAATATATTATTAATCTCATACATTAATATTTAATTATTAATTAATTTATATTGAACATTATATATAATTTTGGGAAAAAAAAAATTTATTTCCACAACAGCTGAAATGCGAGCTGTCCCAGATCATTATACCAAAAGTTGTTACTTTTTTGTATATTTTTATCAGAACTTTTTGTTTTCTTTTTAAATGTATTTTGAGCATACCTATTTAAGAACGAAATACATACATACATAATTGGTCATTACAACCCTGTGTCAAGGTTACGTCCTAGCTTCTCGCAGCACTCATGTTGTGTTTGTGTTAATTTTTATCTATGAGTACCGGGACCTACAATTTAAAGTCGACTCCGAACGACAGATTTGATAAGCTTTTTCATGGCAATCAATTACTCCCAGAGCTTTTGCCAGAAGAAATAATTTTTTCATATTTCTTTTTTTTTTCAAGATGTTAGAGCTTAGATTTGAACCCGGCGCTATCGTCTTAGTAAGCCAACACACTAACCACTAGACCACGGCGACTACAAGAACGAAATGCCGACAAAAATTACAAAGGCATAGAAAAATCGTGTTACATATTACAGAAATGTAAAACGAAACATTTTGTGTAAAAATAGTTTTTTTAAACAATCTATGTCATGTCATGTCGTCTTAAACACAATGTTTTACCATGTCATACATAAATACATACATAACTGGCCTTTACAAACCTGAGTCAGGATTACGGCCTAGCTTCTCGCAGCACTCATGTTGTGTGTGTCAATTTTTTTTTGCTTTTGTAGCTCTTTTATGCAAAATTTTTTAATACTGTTTCATTCATAAATATTCGCTATTTTTTATATATAAAAATTTTAATAAATGATCAGAATTTATCATTAAGAACATACATATATCGCATTTGCTGTAATTGTCCATGTTGATGAGTAAAAAATTAGTACAAATAACATGACATTGCTATGACACTTGTTACTATGTTGTAACAGCATATGGAGGACTTTATTACATATAGACCCTATGTTATGTATGTATATACATACATACAAACATATGCAAATACATTCATATTAAAAACACACTTAAAACGCCAACTAAAAAAGTTTTGCAGTTACAAAAACTTTTTTTTTCATAAAACAAAGATTTTTTACGTCTAAGAAACGCCTGCCGCTTTAGTTTAAGTATTTCTGTACCTCTGCTTTTCACAACCTAAGTTCTGTTACTTGAAGTTATGAAACAACATATTTTGCTTGATGTTGGTAGCAGTTGGCATTTTTCGCACAGTTCAAAAGATGCAAATCAGTTATTTTATACTTACATATGTACGTATGAGTATTTAGAAAAATATTGGTAATTACGTGATATTTATCGATAAATTTATGACACTCGTGCATATACATACTTATATAAACATAGATAAATATGAACAAGTACATGTAATTTTACTATCTTTGTTCCTACAAAAATACTCGTATCTAATCATATTAATATTGTTACGAATTGTCATTTATATTTCATTTATTATTTCAAAGTTCCAATATTATATTTGTTTTATAACTTTATATGTATACACTCTATGACAATTTCTATTACATTATTATTTTTTTTAACTGCTAGGCTTGTTCTATCCTAGGGTACTGTGCATATACTTTAAAGAGTATGTCCATAATTTTTTTTTTTTTACAAAATAAATTAAAATATTTGTTTTGCCAAACGTTTGGTTTGCGATATTCTCCATAGAGTAGAAATATCAAAAATAGTTCTTATTTTGAAACATATATCTTTAATAAGTTAAGAAATTTCTGCTCCGTAAAGTTAATTGAAAAGATTTTATTTATATTATAAAATATCGATTTGAAATTTTGCTATTCTTGCACGCAATACGGTTTAAGAAACAATTGTAATTAATACTAAATTTTTTTTATGTTTTTTCCAAATTTCTTTTTTGTTTGCAAAAGTAGGTTCATTAAAATTTGAATTTAATTAAAAGATTTTACTTGTTCAAGTTTTTAATCAAAATGTTTTTGCTCAGTTTATTTTATTGGGTGTTTGGCTAATAGTTAATAGTAGTTTTTATTTATTGCTATTTTAGTTGTTGGCCATGATCGTTTTATTATAGTTGTCAATACAAGTTTTGCTACTTTTTGTATTAAGCACAGGGATGTTAAATAAAATAAATTTTAATAAAATAAAATATTTATGTACAATTCATTTGTACATTTATTTTTAATGGGTCATTCCATGAAAATTTGAGATATATCTACAATTTTACTAACATTAGATTATGAGGTTGTCTTCTCGCATAAAATATTGTTCTAAATAGCGATGCTAACTCAGTGATTTTGACACTATTTTTGCTGGTTTTTGATATTTTAATACGCCAAATTTTTAGCTCTGGTGCCAAAGTAAAAAAAAGCGCTAAACTATTTCTTAGCCGTTTTAAAAATATCATAAGAATTATCTACACTTTATAATCAATACTTTAAGTTTAACATACATATCTTAATTGAAAGTTTGTAATTAAAAAAAATTTAGTGCAATGGATTTAGTTAAATCCGAAATCAAAAAGATGCTGAGTAACTCTCAATTGTTTCAATTTAAAAATAGTTCGCCTCCACGCTGTGTTTACTTATACTTGAGCAGCGACGCTATAATTCGTGATATAGCGAATATATTTTCTTTTGTCGACAAATAAAACACAAAAAATCCAAATGATGTACATATAAGCTCAATTCAAATGATAAAAATTCAAATTTTTTTGCTAAAATAATTTTTCCAGAAAGTTGTAATACAGGATGGACAAAATTGAGGTTAAGAAGTAAATTATCTGTCAAATAATGAAATGTCAAGAATTAAGATGTCATCCTGGCATTTTTTTAATAAAATGTTTAGAAATTTTAACCATAGAACGTAGCACTACCATTATTTGCGTCGAACGTTTGTGAATTTGCTGTTTGAAAAGCTAAACGATAACAACGCATTTTTCAACAAAATCCTATTTAATGATTAGACCGATTTTTGTGGTCACAATTGGCTAATGTTGGCATCAGTGATATTTGGTTTCAGCGGGAGGGCGCCACAAGCCACACAGCCCGCCAAACAAATCAGTTTTTTCATGGGAAATTCTGCAGTAGCGATTTGGCGATGTCAACTAGCCACAAAAAAGCGAGATAAGCGAGGCTTTGTTGCAAAATGGGGTTCAAAAATTTGTGGAAAGAGCGGACGTCTGAACATTTGCCAGACATTACATTTCATTATTAATTCCCATATTTCTACTTAACATTAGCATTAAAACATAATTTGTCAAAAAATGTGTTTTTAAACCAATTTCTTTTCTAACCTCAAATTTGCTTACTCTTTATATATTTATAAATGTATCTGTGGTAATATGGAAGAATGGCTTAAATAATTTACTATTTTATGAGCTTCATAGAAATATATATTGTGCAAAGTATTGTAGTATGTGTTTGTCTAATAAATCTATTGTCAACTATTGTTAAACTACAAATTTTTAGTCAGAAATAATTATAGTAAAATTTGCATAAATTTAAGAATATTTAAAAATTTAATTTTTTGACTTAAGCTCTTCTTGCATACCTACACAGAAGAAGAATGCGAAAACAAACAAAATTAATTTTGTATTCAAATGTAAATTCTTAGCTCTTAATTAAACTGCAGTCATATTTTGTACTGATTTGCATGTTTGACTTATATTTAAATAAAATATTACTGTGATCAAATTGAGAGATGATGTTTTATTTAAACTTAAAGATTAATAGAGTTTTATGAACAAAAACTGAGTAAATATCAATTTATACAAATATTATAAATTTCTAATTAAAATCACTATTGGTTCTTTATATTGTATTTTCTTATGAGAATTAATGGAATATGAAATACCCCCGCAACGAAGGTATCATTATAGTTTTTTGTGTTATATATATTCCTTATCTATTTGATTCACAAAAACAATATCTTCTATGCATTCCAATAAGATCTCTGCAAGTGTAAACATTAAAAACGAATAAAAGCACTCAAAATTTAGAACAAGTGATTTTTTAATTTAAGAGCTTGCAGTGCATTTAAAATTCCGAGAATTCTGAGAATTCTAATTTTTAAGCGTTTACTGTAATACCAAAATCTGTAGAGACCTTGCTCGTTAAAAATTTTATAAAAATCGGGTCACTGTCACATGCATTAAAAAAAAAATCAACAATCACCGTTAGCTTTCATACTTTAAGTAAAAACACACAGTATTTAATGGTATCATATGGTACATATTTGGGCTTGATCGATTATCTTTTTTCCGTGTTATCCAACTTACAATCAAATAAGAAAATATTATATAAACATACGTATGTATGTAGTAAATAAGTATGTGCGCATAAATATTTACATATGTTTAAAATATACGAGCATTTTTTTTTAAATTTTACTATTTTATTTTATTTATTCATTAGATGTTTACTGAATAAATGTTTTACATATACACCTAAATATGTATGTACGTATGTATGTCTTATGTACAGATGCAGATACATACATACATACATATGTACATACATAAAAGTATTAAATACGAATGAGTACTTTTTTGTATAAAAATAATTTATTAAGTTTATCAGTCGGACATTAGGTACATATGTACGTATGTATGTAGGTATGTTATGTAGATATTTTTTTTTTACTTATTACACACTTTTCATATTTTTAATTCCATTTTGGTTAACTCTTCTCTACAAATACGAATTATTGTTATTTGTTTGGTTTTGTTCTATAGTAAAAGCTTTTAGATATTATTTTTTATATTCTGTATCTTTAAGATTGATCGCGCTCTTTTGTTTTTACTATTATATATTTTTTTTTTTTTGCATACGATATATAGGTATAGTTTGTCTGTAATTAAGTCGAAAGTGCTCGACCCGAATAGATTAAACAGCGTAAAACAACTAAACAGGGAGCGCAATTGTCAAAGCAAATCAAGTCTTAAAAAAAATTGGTGTGACCATACTATGATTTTAAGTGCTAAAATTAGGATATTTTTTTCTGGTTTAGCTTGAACAGTATTATTTAGCACTTTTCTGCTTTTGCTGTATTTATTTTATAGTCTATTTAATGCGGTCAAAAAAATTTCTAAAGGTGCCCACACACTAGTGATTTGTGACTATGATTTGTTGTGTTTGACGTCTTTTTACATGTTAATGGGGCTGTATGACAACAAATCATAAAAATTTGAAATTTTTCAATTTATTGTGATTTGTAACAAAGTGTATGGGGTTGTGCGCGAACATTTGAAAAATTTTTAAATTAGTTCACAATAAATCGCCAAAATATTCATTTGGGTAGAATTAAAATAAAAATACGAAAATTGAAAATATTTTTTGTGGTTGCGGAGATGGCTAGCAACAAATTTTTGATAGAATTCATTAAAATTTTACAAAATGAAAATGCCATTTAGAAAAGTAAAAGTTATGTCTTGTTGTTGACGTTTAAACTTATTGTGATTTTTTATAGTGTGTGGAGAAATGACAACCGAACAAATCACAGTCACAAATCACAAATGTATGGGTAGCTTAAGCGAAATAAAAAATACAAATTCTCTTTGTTTGATTTTATTAAAAAATTCGAAAAAATTTTATTTGACAGGTCGTACATTGAGAAAATTTTATTTGCAAATTCTTAAATTTGTTTGTGAGAAGAAAAAGATGAACGGGGGAGAATTCAGACTTTGTCGAACGATAAAGTTTTTTAAAAGTATACTTTTCTAATGTTGGCAGTAAACTAAGGTTAAATGTGCGACCAGTCTTTTTGGGCCTTGCATGCGTTCGCTAAAATTTTGTTTCAATATCGTGAAATAGGCTTTAAATTTTATTCCAAATGTATAACATATAATGTGAAAATAAAATCTTACATCAAAAAATAAAATAAAACTGTGTACATATCTACATGTACAAATATGTACATATCGTCGATGGAATTAAAGAACGCTGTAACTGACAAAACCTTAAATGTTCATTAGAGCCAAAAAACCTGTATGAAAGTAGAACAAAGACACTGGTATTTTTCAAAACGCAGACGGCGTAAGTGAATTTCTTTTCATCATAGAAATCTGGGACCGGGACCAATCGACGCGTATTTTTTTTTTTTTTCTGATAAAAATGATGCAAAAAACGTATTTTCGATTTTTTGTCAGTTACAACGTTCTTTAATTCTTGCGACGATATATATATAAGTAAAAAATTTAATTAAATTCGTTTGTTTTTAAAAATCATGGTCGTACCATGATAAAGAAATATTTGACAGTCTCTTTACTATTCACTTAGAATGTTAGCTTTGACATACAAGTCAAATGTAAATTACATAGTACTCAAGACCTCTTAATTTCCATAAAGTTTATGCAAAAAAAAAAACGTTTTGTGTTTAAAAACTTATTTGCCAAATTTCTATACAATACTTGTCAAATAAGTCCTGAATAAGCCTATAAAATTTTTTAAGAATACGACAGTTAATGTTTATGAAGATCTTATTTTTTTATCTATTTGTATATACATAAAAAATGTGTTAATATAATTCTGTTTTTTGGAGATTAGTATGTACATAAATATGTATGTATATATGGAAAGTAATTATATAATTTAGGTTTATTTCTTTAGCTTAAAAGTTTATCTTTATCACCTTTTTACACTTGTTTACATCTTAGAGGAATGGGAGGAATATGTATTTATACGTACATATGTTGAAAATTGAAAAAAGTTGTTTATATTGCAACATCTTTCATCTGTCTTATTTATATTCAAGTGTATAGTTAAAAAAAATTTAGCAAAAAAAAAAATTAAAGAAAATGTAATTAAAAATATCAGCAGTAATTTAATTATTAATTGCTCTTGAAAATCAAACATAACTATTACTATAATATGCAGAATTAGTAGACAGCATGCCAAACGTATTGTCGTCAGCCATTGAATGAATTTTTTATACATATTTTTTAGTGATGGCAGCAGTACTGTTTTCTAGTAAAGACAGTAATATAATGGAATGATTTTGAATGGAACAAAATCAGATATGAACATCTTTTAAAGATGTTGCACATTCAGTCTAGTGTAATTCTTATGGGAAATTGTTAACATCTTGGCAAATCAATGATGTGAACAAGTTGTAAAAAGCCTATTGATTAGCTTTTTGTTAAAGATGATTTACGTAGATGCATACATATAAGCTATTACAGAATCTGGTCACTCTAAATGTATGGAAAAAAAAAATAAAACAATACTACTAAAAACCACTGAGATTTAAAAATATTAGTATTACTTAAAAACGTGCTACCAGAGTTAAATGCAATCTTTTTGTACTTCTTATATTTCCTGTTGATCTAAACCGTTAAAAACTGGTCGTTGCATGTAGAAATTTATTTTATATGTATCCATTTCAACAGTTGTTGTTTGTACCCAAAATACACATTGAGAACAACAATGTTAATTTATTACTTCGAAGTACATCGAATTTTTAGATTCAGTGCGAAATTAATAACAAAAAAAAAAACTCCGAACTATTCCTGTTTTAAATTTTATTTCAAGTGCTCTTGAGAAAGTTTTATATTTTTAAATTTTTTTTTATAATAAAAACAAATCTATAAACAATATGTTAGAAAATCAAACAATATTGTTTTTTTTTTCTTTAATTTATTACAGACCGATGTAGGTACTTGTTCTTAATTAAATCTGGATATTTGTTCAAATAATTTAAATAACAATTAATATTTAAAAAATAAAAATCTGGTGGCGTTGTGAGAGAAAAATTTTGTACGCACAACTATATTTGAGAGAACTGAATATTTGTCTAGCGTTGTAGTTCGAAAAAAACCAGTATCTATCTTTACGAAAAATAAAAATGTGCCTTTATATCTATCATTTAAAGATTAACTGCTGTGTTCATAAATAAAAATTATAGATTTATTAAGGGCTTATTTGACAGTATTGCATAAAAATTTGTCAATAAGCCTTTAACCCTTTCAGCAACGATGTTGGCTTAAAGCAACTTTAAATCTTTGCTTTTTTAAATCGAAAGCTGTTACTAACACGTTAATAAATAAAAAATAAGAATCAAATCAAAAACGAAAACAATTACTTTAAATTTTGAAGTTATTTTTAATATAGTGGGGCGATGTTGTTAAACATTTCGTCTAGAAAAAACAGTTAATTTCTATTGAAATACAAACTTAATGCAAAAATCGTACTTTTAACAAATTAAATAACATTAGTTGGAAAGTAGCGAGAAGTTAGGCCGTAACCCTGAAACATGGTTGTAATTGCAAATTATGTATAAATGTAGTTAGAATGTGCATTTCTATGTTTTAGTCTGTGTTTTTATTACGTTTTTTTATTTTAAAAAATGCTTGTAGGCATCTTTTGGCAATAGTGGTAATTAAAAATTATATGTATTTCAGCCATGCTGTTAGAAGCAAAAAAATTGTCGTGCAAAGGAAATTCAGCTAATTTTGGAATTGATCAGAAATACTGATGAGATTTGTGGAGACATTAATCAAAAAGATTTTGAGGTAGAATAGAACATATTAACCAAAACTCTAAATAAATGAAATGCGTCTGTAGCACAATTGTGTACAGAAAATGAAGATTTTGATTGAGAAATCATTGTAAAAAAATAATGTAAATTCAATTTAGTTTTTGATTTAATTAAATTTTATTTTTTTTAAATACCTACAACAGCAAAAAAATATTAAATTAAAAAAAATAGTTCATAAAACATTGACTTCTCAATATTAAAATATTAAATTATACAGTTACTTCATAAATCGTTTGTGTTTTTACGTTATTTAAACACTCTTCTTCT
The DNA here is from genome assembly GCA_963576795.1 of Metopia argyrocephala. NCBI lineage: Eukaryota > Metazoa > Arthropoda > Insecta > Diptera > Sarcophagidae > Metopia > Metopia argyrocephala. The sequence goes on along the minus strand of OY756208.1, from coordinate 183,345,497 downwards.
GTATTTGTTATCAGTACCAAAATTGTATGTGCTTTTTATCTCATCTTTTGCATACAATGTACATACATATATTTTGTTAAGGTGAATTTAATTAAAAAAGAAAACAACAACATAGCACATTTGAAAGCAATATTTAGAATGGAAAAGTTGTTCATAACGAAAACCCCTGTTATGAAAGATATCTGTCTAATGAGAGTTGAAAACATAGTTGCCAAATTTGATTAATTGCTGTTATTTTAACGAATTTTTTTGTTTAACTTTATTAAAAATCTGATAAATTATAAAAAAATACTACTTTAAAACTGCATCACATATGGTTCAGAACCTTTTTTTCCTCTATTTTTCTATGAACATATCAGCCTTGCCAGATAAAAGCTGTGCAATGTGTATACATACATACATATTACACACAAATCAAATTATTATTTTGTATGCTAAATAGAATTCAAAAGGCAACGATTTTTCTATTCAGTAAAATCACTTTTTACCACATTCATTATCATTAGAGTCGGCTCTATTACAATTCTTAAAATGAACACAAAATGAATATAAAATTAAAATATATTTTAACCCCCCCCCCCTATTTATAATACAAACTCTTTGAAACATTTCGAATTTAATCAGCAAATAAATCAATTTATTACTTAATTAACACATTTAATTATTAATTATGCCAATATAAAATAATTTAAAAAAATTTAAAGAGAATTTCAAATTAAATTAAAATTTTAAAATCAAAATGCAGTACGCAAAACCCATTCTCATGAACATTCTCAAAAAAGACTTTTACTATAATTATTATTTTGTAACAAAATAAATATTAAAAAACTGAACAAGAAAACATTTGGTGCAATTTTTTATATATGATATAATTTAAATAATATATGTTTATAGTTGTACGAATATATACCTTACATACTGTATTTTGATAAGTGTTTTTATTTTTTGTTTGTTCTTACAAGGATGCCAACTGATTTCAATTTTTGAATATTCGGCTTTAGCGAGGAGTTACTGAATCATTTTAAATTTTAACAGAATATGTACATATATAATGTAGTCGCCGTGGTCTAGTGGTTAGTGTGTTGGCTTACTAAGACGATAGTGCCGGGTTCAAATCTCAGCTCTGACATCTTGAAAAAAAGAAATGTAAAAAAACTATTTCTTTCGGAGACTACCTCTCAGCAGTCTTCTGGCAAAAGCTCTGAGAGTAACTGATTGCCAAGAAAAAGCTTCTCAAATCTGTCGTTCGGAGTCGACTTTAAACTGTAGGTCCCGGTACTCATGGATAAAAATTTACATACACAACATGAGTGCTGCGAGAAGCTAGGCCGTAATCCTGACACAGGGTTGTAATGGCCAATTATGTATGTATGTACATACATATATTAAGGCGGGTTTAGACGGTAATACACATCTTACGACATGGCAAATTTTTGTGTAGAAGACACAGAATACTATCGTGTAAACTTAATAAACTTTGCGCAACAAAGATATTCTTTGCAAATATGTATAGTCAAGATTTAACGACCATTGTTAGCTTCGAACGTTTGTGAATTGGCTGTTTAAAAAACTGAACAAAAAGAACGCATTTTTAAACAAAATAATCCTTATTGATCATACATGGGCATACTGCATTAAATAAATACTGCATTAAAAATTTGAAATTTACTGCTTACTGAAAAAAATTGCAGTAACCAGTAAAATATTACTCGTTACTGAAAAAAATTGCAGTAACCAGTAAATGTTTACTCATTACTGAAAAAAATTGCAGTAACCAGTAAAATTTTACTCGTTACTGAAAAAATTGCAGTAACCAGTAAAATTTTAATCATTACTGCATTTTTTTCAGTAATCAGTAAAATTTTACTGCCAACTGCAATATTTTTGAAACGAGTAAAAATCCACTAGCAATTAAAGTGAAATTTTTCGTAAACTAAAGCGATGGTTAGATAGCGAAACTGATTAAAAATTGATTTCTGGTTTTTTAAATAAACTAATTTTTTTTTTTGTTAATATTTTATTCCATACTCACTTTTCTATTGTTTTTTGTTTAAAAAAATAAGTGCATGAAGCAACACAAATTTAAATTACTTATTATTACGTGGAAACAATCCTCTCTTTTTTATGAGTACTCTATTTTTTTACGTGATTTTCTTTTACGCGAGTTTTCGAGGAACGATCTATCGTGTAAAAACAGAATTAGGTGTATTGCATTAATCATTGAAATTTAAACATTTTTCTGTTTTAACAAAATATATCCCATAATAAAAGAGATTTTTTTACAACAACAACAAAATCATTTCCATTTGCTAGTGGATTTTTACTCGTTTCTAAAATATTGCAGTAAGCAGTAAAATTTTACTGATTACTGAAACAAATGCAGTAATGATTAAAATTTTACTGGTTACTGCAATTTTTTCAGTAACGAGTAAAATTTTACTGGTTACTGCAATTTTTTTCAGTAAGTAGTAAAATTTTACTGCTTACTGCTTCAAATACTGCATTAAAAATATAATGCAGTGTGCCCACGTATGTTATTGATGAACCCCATTTTCTATTATATCAACCAAATAAAAAGAAAAGACCGGACGTCTGCAAACGTGCTAGAGATGGACATTTGCCAGACATAATATTCCATTACTAATTCCTATATTACTACTTTGCATTGATATCAATAAAACTAAATTTGTAAAAAAATGTATTTTAAGCCATTTTTCTTCTTAAAAAAAATTTTGTCCACCCTTTATTTCATTCAATTCTGCTAAAAAAAATTTTTTTTCAATAACTGTTACTTTTGCAATATAAGAGCGTTTTGTAAAAAGAGCACATATGCAATTTAATTTTTGCTAATATAATGAGGAAATATTCAAGACTGATATTAATTTTCAGGAAAATACTCGTATAATGTACAACTTCGTATTACATTATTAGGTATAGAGCATTTTAAATACCGTGTTAGTACATTACGAGTATCACAATCAATATACATATACTAAAATTATAAAAGCAGAGAGGCACTTACTTCCTGTAGCACGACGTACAACTGTATGTGTGAAATTTCCTAATGCTGCCACTGTAACAATTGAATCCTTTTTTTCACAGCTCATCTAAAAATAAACATGAATAACATATGAACATTTTATTATTGTGTACGTTAAAAAATCACAACAAATAAATTTTTAACAAGGGTATAAGTGTGCATAAAACTAAAGTTAATATATACATACATTTAAAATATTCTAAAATAATTTAAAACAATTTGCTAAAATAACTCACAAAATTAAATAAAATTTAGTAAAAGTATAATATTTTATGTATGCACATATAATTATTTGACTGTTTTACTATAAAACCAGTTTAATAGTTATACATAAATATTCTAAAATTAACAAATCGCTTGTTTTTACATCCTTCATGAATTACATAAAATGTGTTGTTACAAGTGTACATACATATGTACTTGATATTTTGAAAAGCATTAAAACAAAGAAGTTGAATTATCGTCGTGTATAAATGCAAAGAAATAAGTTTTCGTACTTGTTTTATTTTCGTATAATATATTTAATGGCAGTTTAATAGTTCAATAGTTTTTATAAATTTATTTTTCTAAAAAACATCTTTAGAACTTCTCTTTTTTAACAATCGACAGATAATAATAGATTTTTCAAATTTTAATTCATTAATTACGCTGTATTAAGCATTCAAAATTATTTTTAGGAATGCCTAAAAATATGTTGATTTTTTTAATATAAGTTTCTTTTACAAACAATAGTACACCTAATGATGTTTTAACAGAGTAGATTCGTTCTAGGGAACACAGTGTAAAAAATTCGTGGAAAACCTACAGCATAAAAATAATGTATTATAACGATTATACTACTTTTAAAGACTAAGAAATATTACATATATGTACATTAGGGGGGGTCGTTTTTTTGTCGGACAAAGCGTATAGCAAAATCGAAATCTACGGAAAATTCTAAGAAAATTACTCTAAGAAACCATGGGTCTAAAAGAAATTCGTAGCTCCCAAAAATCGATTTCAAGTTATGATGTTATATTAAATTGTTCTCTAAAACCTACTAGAATTTTTGTTTACAATAATTTAAAAACAATAGTATGCCATTATCAATGCAGTGCTTTTGTCTTTTTTTTTGGACATTTGGCACAATTCGCCTTGACTAGAAGTGTGGGAGTGACTCGTAAATGTCAGATGGTCTGTCTGCGTTCAATAACCACCGTGTATTCCAAATTACTTTTTTCAACTTTTAAATAGTTTTTAATTATTAAATTATAATTGAAACGTCTGTAATGTGAGTTAATTACACCAATTCAGAGATTGATATAAATTCAATGAACTCTGGGTCTTGTGTTCTACCCAGTCTGAACATTGGCTTGCCCAGTGATTTAAGTGGGCTTAATCTACCAAGTAATCGTGACGTATTGAAATACTATTTGTTTTTACACTATTTGTGTTCATACTCCACAAGTGGCAAAAAATTGTTTGAAATTTGGAATAAGCTAAATATTCCGTTAATTCATGAAAAAAGTGTCTCGAAAAAACAAATAACATTACTAACTATACATCAATATCAAATAAAATGTCAAGCAAATTCCGGCAAGTCTTTTACATTTCTGCACACTATTGATGGCGTGTTTTTTTATATTGGAAAATGTCAGTGCGCAAAAAACATCGTTTTGCTGCTGTGGCTTGATAACCATTGACATCCAAGAGTTTATAATTGATCAGCACAGTAGAAGAAAGCTAACCATTCCCGAATTTGATGCGATTACTGTTGACCAATTATCAACACAAGCTAGTCGCGATCCAACTTTTAATCCTGGTCCATCACATATGGATATTGAGTCTGAACTGGAGTTTTCCATACCAACTGCAGAACAGCTAAGTTCGTCGTAAAAGAGATTTCATACAAAGGTACGATACACCCCATTTTGCTATGGCGTGCAATAGGTTTGGTATCGGGAATAAGCTTGCTTCTTTTTTAGCCACATCACTTTTCAAAGACATTGGTTTTAACGATGAAAATGTGGAACCAATAATTATGGGCAAATCTAAGCTTTCACATGGAAAAAAAAAGAAATGTAGGGATGCTTTTCATAGAAAGCAACGCAATGATTATGATTTAGTAGCATTCTCATTTGATAGCAGAAACAACAACTCTCTGACGAGAGAAGAAGAAAATGGTAGATATCATCCGAGAATTGTAAAAGAATCGAACTCAGTGGTTCTTGCAGAGCCTAAAGGCAATAAAAAGAAAACTGAGATTCCAAGCTAAACGGTGATATAAAATTTTCTATTAAGTATAAACCAGTAATTGGAATTTTCCTATAATTTCAAAAGGTAAAACAGCGTGTAAAATTGTCGTAAAACCCCTACCGTTTGCAATTCTTTTTTTAAATATAATCAAACGGCACAACCGATCGATACCAATGGAAAGCTGAAAAAATTACCTAACTAGTGATGTACAACCACCTATTATAACTAAAGTATTCTATTTTTCTTACACTCTTTAATTCTAAAAAAGCATTAATTTTACAACTTGTCAAAAAAACATCCTTTTTCAATTCTGTAGTGAACCCTGACTAAATGGCAACCCCGATTAGAATGCCCAAGCTTCCAATGGAAAGCTGAAATTCTAAGGTAAACGGTGGTATACAATTTTCTATTAAAAGCCATTAATTAGAATTTTCCTATAATTTCAAAGGGTAAGACAGCGTGTAAAATTGTAGTAAAAACACTACTTTGTGACCATACGGACAACCGATCGATTATTATACATAAATCGTATTATAATACTATTGAATAACCCTATAATAAGTAATACATGCCACCATTGTATACATAATTCATATAGTAATAAACAAATAAAACAAATAAGAATGTATCAATCAGATATTCAAAAACTAAATGATTTTTTTGTGTAAAACGTGACATAAAATTTTCAAATCGATTTTTGGGAGCTACGAATTTATTTTAGACCCATGGTTTCTTCGAGAAATTTTCTTACAATTTTCCCTAGATTTCGTTTTTGCTATACGCTTTGTTGACTTTTTTCCTCCCATACAAATCGACCCCCCCTAATGTACATACATATGTATGTATATAGTATGTATGTAAAATATTAAAAAATTAATTTTTAACTTAAAATGTCGCCGCTTTACTCGATTTGAACTAAGCTTAAGAAGAGAGTAGGAAAGAATTCGTATTTGTTAAAAAAATTTGTTTTTTTTTTATATTTTGTTTGCCATCAGACCATCAAACTCATATAATAGCAAGTATGTCAAACACAATGTAAATTTAATTTGTGTGGTTTGGTTAGAGTGCGCATTTTAAAAAAAAAATTATTAAAGTCTATGGAAGTTTGACAAACTTAGCTAGGCAGTATAATAGCGCAATATTCTGTCTCACCAGGTTGTTTTCGTCAGTTCAAGTTTGATCTCTTTTATGTTTGAAGGTGAGATTGAGATTTCAACAAAACTCATATAGACTGGCAATACTGCATTATTCAATTCCGATAATTTTGTTTTCTCACAGAAGTTTTTCAAATAGTTTTTTAGATTTTTTAAAATATGTATTGCTGTAAAAATTACTTTAAATAATATTTTTTGTGGAAAATAAATAAAAAAAATTGTCTTTCTACTGGTAAAAAGTAATTTTGTATTTTTATTTGCACTTTAAAATAAAAAAATATTAATTCCGTTCATAAAATTAAAAGTGATTTCATTTCGAAATTTTTTTTTTTTTCATTTTCTGAATTTCCAAAATACGGATTCAATTCTCTTTCATAAACTTAATACTAGTATATTCTATTAAAATAATATTTACCTTTTCATAATCAGTCTCGCATTTTACTTGAAGCGGATTTAATAGTGCTTGATTACAGATATCATCAACATTGGCTGTAGCAAAACCACTTACATTGCCACTGCCACAACTTCCTTCAGCACCATTTTGTTGACTACAGCTTCGTAAGCGTGATCGTCGAAATTTAATACAAAACAATAAATTTACACCCTTGCCATTTGTTGTAGCCGCAGTACCAGCTGCAGTTTCATCAGAATCTGGGGCGGCCGTTCTTGCCATTGTGCTAGGAAAGCAACCCATATTACGTAAATTTGTGTAAAAAAAACATTCAAACTTCCGAACTGATATCAATTATTTCTAATTTTAGTCTATTTAAAATATAATTAGAATCATGGTATAGTTAATATTCTGTTTTACATTTGTCTAAAACGCGTCTGTTATTAATGATAATGTGCAAGATCTATAAATATGTACATATGTATGCATGAATTGAAGTGCTGTTGTCAATTTGTGTAGTATGTTGCTATGCATTTACATCTCCGTCAAATAAACGTGATCTTTTTCCGAAATAAAAGCTCTAAAATAAATCTGGCATTCTGAAAGAAAAATAATAAAAAAAATTGTGTATAAATAACTTGAGAAATAAATATATACATACATATGTACATATATATCTCCTCTGATTTATTTTAATAAGTAGATATATATACAAAAAAATTATTCTGATTTATAGAAAATTAAGCTGTTGGGATCAAATTGTCTTGTAAGTCTACGTTTTTTTTTAAATTAAATTGTGCTAAAATTGACAGAAAATAAAAATATGTAGTTGGGTAGTCGCCGTGGTTAGTGTGCTGCGAGAAGCTAGGCCGTAATCCTGAGTTGTAAAAGCCAGTTTTGTATGTATGTATGTATGTATGTATGTATGTATGTATGTATGTATGTGTGTATGTATGTATACATATTTTAAAAGTTATAAAACATTGTTTTCGATATTTGTTGAAAATTTAGGAAAAACTGTTATATAATGTATGAAATTGTGCAAAATCATTGCCAAAACTTATTATTTATGGACATAAAATTAAAGATCGGAATATTTATTTTGACAATATTGACTCAGAAACCGAGAAAATATCGACTTTAAACCAATTCATAACCAGCATTTAAATAGAGCCAAAAAAGCTCGATTTTTTACTAAAAATCAATTTGTGCGATCTCTAAACCACTTCCGAAAAATCTGAAAAAATTCTCAAAAATACTTTACCTTATGAGTATCTAAATTAAGAATGATCTTCTGACAAACTCCAACTTTTAATTTTTTTTTTTGACACCCTAATGTACACCAATGTTCACTTCTTAAATAATAAAAATATTAAAAAAAAACTCTATAATCAACATTGTTATTCGATTAACCGTGAAAACCGATTATCCGTAATACTTCTGGTCCCGGCCATCACGGATAATCGGGGCCCGACTGTATTTTATTTTCTTTTATATATTTGATCCATTTCTTATATGGGTTCGGGATAAAAGTTTTTGAAAACAACGAACCTGAACCCAAATGGCTTTAAACTCGAGTTCTATTTCAGTCTGTGATATATATAAAGGGTGTTTTTTATTGAGGTATAGAACTTTAAGTTGGCATCACTTTTTAACTGGCGGCCATTTTGTCAGTTGTCAAGTGATTAATATTTAGTTTGGTTTGCCATTTCATCATGAACAGGTTGACAAAAGAACAACGCTTGTAAATCGTGCAAATTTATTTCGAAAATAATGGTTCAGTTCGCGAAGTTTACCGCAAGCTCCGTCCATTTTATGGTCGACATAATCGTCCATCAGAGCAATTAATTCGGTTAACCATGGATCGTTTTCGCACTACGTCTACTCTATGTGATAATACGCATCCGCAGAGACGTCGAACAGTGCGCACCGAAGAAACAATTGCCGCTGTAGAGCAAAGTGTTGAAGAGAAACCGAATGAATCGATTCGCCACCGTGCACAGCAATTGGAACTTTGTCCATCAACTTTATGGAAGATTTTGCGCAAAGATCTTGGCTTGCGACCTTACAAGATCCAGCTTGTGCAAGAATTAAGGCCGCGAGACCATGCAATGCGTCGTGATTTTGGTGTATGGGCCGAAAATGAGATTGATCTCGATGCTGATTTTCATCGCAAAATTTTGTTCAGTGATGAGGCTCATTTTTGGTTGAATGGCTACGTCAACAAGCAAAATTGCCGCATTTGGAGTGAAGAGAATCCACATGAGACCCTTGAGACGCCATCTACATCTCGCTCGTCTACGCCAACAAACCAGAAACGTTGGGGGACTTGGAAGCCAACATTCGTGGCGTTATTGCCAACATACGGCCCCATATGCTCGAAAAAGTGGTTGAAAATTGGACCTGTAGAATTGGCTTTATTGGAGCTAGCCGCGGCGGCCACATGCCCGAAATCATATTTAAACATTAATGGCATAAAATTATCCTTCCGATAAAGACAAATTGATGGACATTAAAACGATTTTCTTGTGTTTTATTTAAATTCGAAGTTCTATACCTCTAAAAAAACACCCTGTATTAGATACATATCTAGAATATTTTGGTTGCTTTTATTTTATTTATTTTTTATTTATTATTATATTTCTTTCATTTTTTCAATTTTGCAAAACACGTCTACAAGTTAATATGTAGTTTGTAAAAATTAATTATCCTTGGAACATATCGGTTAACTTTATCGAGATTCTACTGTAGGTCGTAATCCGTTTGTATTGTACGTAATCCGTTTGTATTGTATGGATGTATATATTTTCAGATTCTATTCGTTTATTTACCTTAATTTGTGTCATAATAAAATTAAAATATTTGTTGTTTATATTTGTTTAAATTTAATTGAATACACATAACAAGTTATTTATTTATTTATTGGTGCATACATACCTACATAAATACATACATACATATGCGTATGTTTGTTTGTATTAATATTTTATTATTATCATTATATTTTAATAATGTACCTAAGTATGCATTTCTTTTTAACTAAAATTAAAGTCATTTATTGCACTGAAGTAAACTGCAGCTGATAGATTTTAATTTTTGTTTTTATTAAATTACCGAATAAATAAAATATTTACATTGAAATATTTAATCAAATATTTTTTTCACCATTTCGCATTTCAAATTTACCAAAACAAAAAAAAAGATTAAACATCAACAACAACAACACCAAAGACACAAAAATAATGGAATTTGTACGAATGTAGTTTGTATGGGATAGAAATAAAATAAAATTATTTATCATTACTTAAAGGCGCTTTATTACATACAGTAACGTACAAAACGAACTTGCTTGTACACAATAATCCATTCACATACATACACACATACAAATAAAGTAGAGGACAGTCAGTAATTTAAATTTTTGTATGGTTTTTGTTATTATTCATTTTTCGTTTTGCTTTTTTATACGAATGTATGTTCTTCATCTATTCGATTAAATTAATAATAAAAAAACTCTTTACTTTAAATCTTTTTGTATATGATAAAAACATCAAAAAAATAAAAACAAAGTTAAGAAAAACAATCAATGCCGCATCTAAAAGCAAATAAAAAAAAAAAAAAAACAAAATACAAAATAATTAAATAAATAAATAAAAATAATAAAAGTAAGCAAAAATTCAAACACTAAGAGCAAAAAAAGAGAATAGGTACTCGCTAAAACGAATCGTGTGAATTTAAATTGTGCACCCTTTCAGGACTTGAGTTGACTTATTGCTAAGCGATAGTGATTCAGAGGTGTAACACAGAAACTAACTCATTTGGTTTAAGCAATAGTTAACCAAAACTATAAATTTTTTGTTTGTTTTGTAGCTCAATTGTGTACAGAAATTGAAGATTTGGATTACATTGGTTTAAGCTCATGATGTCATACAACATGGTGAGCACTCATTCATTCTGCATAAGTTTTAGCTAACCATACGTAAATCTATTATAAGATAGTTTGTGGTATATAAAACAAAAATGTACTATGAGTCAGCTACGAAATGCAAAAAATTACACATTTCAAGCAAAACCACAGCCTAAGAAATAAATCTATACCTATGAAACGACTGTTGATTTTTTTCTTCTTTTTATTTTTGTCTTTCTATTGTCAGCGTTGTCAACATAGTTTTTAGTACTTTTTGAAATTTCCGATGCGTAAAATTGTAATGGTATGCTTACATTTAGTGCTTTTAGTAATTTTTGAAGATAGTTTTCGATAGATAAAAAAACTCTTGTTAAATTTGATATACATATTTAAAATGAGAAGGTTAGACAAAAGCTTACATTATTGATTGTAAATCTTTTCCTTTCTAAAACTCTTTGAAATTTTGAAAAAATTTGACTTAAGTAGCTTTTTAAGTTCTTGCAAAAAGTAAAAAAAGTTGTTGGCAAAAAATAAGATTTGATATATCTATTACAAGAAGCTGCTCAAATTTCAAACAGCACTGTATAGCAACAGCAGTTTTATAAGTAAAAAAAATCTCTATAAAAATAGCAACCAGTGAATGAGAAATCATTTTGTTTTATTTTTTCTTATTTATTTATTGTCACATTAAAACGTAATGTTAAATTAAATTCTAACTAATAATGAGCAAGGGGACAAAGATTATTAGGCTATGTGATGTGAAACAGACCAGAGTCTCTGGTGGGAATCGAACTCACCCACTAGGCTGGCTACAAGGGCACTATGTTTTTTTTATTTAAAACAATTGATCTTCTGCATGTTAGTTGCAAAATAAAATCAAATAGGTAGGTGTAGGTACAGACTTATGTATGTAAGTAAGTATACCTATATTTAGTAAATAAAAAAATAAGGCCGACGTAAATATTTTTTTAATATTAATTTTGTGTGTACACATACAATGTATACTATATATACTATACACATTTACATAAGTACATAGATATGGATATGCGTATACACATACAAGCTCGAGTAATTGTTTTAAATGTTTTTTTTTATGCGTTAAATTATGGTAAGGTGGACAAATTGCCTTTTTTTTAGTTTTACTGCCAATGTTTTGTTTTTTTATTTTTTATTTTCGTCGTCATTGCTATTTTTCCCCAAAAATGAAAAACAAAAGTATTTTTGATATGTGTGCTCTTTTATTTATACATACTTATGTACAATGTATGTACTAATAACGTTTATGTGTATATAAATATATATGTACTATATCTCGATATATGTATGTATATTTATTTAAGTATACATACACTATATGCATCCATACAGCCATACATATGTATATACATACATACATACGTATAAGATAATATACGATAATTTTATTAACACTGTATATTTAATTTTAACGTTAAGCATCTATAGATTTTCAAGTGTCAGCTATTTGTAGCAATTGTTTTGTATTTCCAAACAGAGTAAAAATATACACAACAAACAAGCATATAACGGTGTATGTTGTTGAGAATCAGTGCCGCGAGTAATCACTGAACACGTTTAATTTTCGAGAAAATCAAGAGACCGAGCGACTACCCGAGATCAATTGATTGCATCGTAAGCAGTCAAGTAAAAACAATCGACGACTAAAGACCCTGTTGTTGACAGTAATAATTTACTTTATTTAATTTTACATACACTATAAACTAAGTTTTAATCGGACTGAATCACGTTAATAACTTAATCCCCACACAATAACATCACATTCATATATGTATGTATGTATATTCATACATACGTATGTACGATATTTTACCTCAAAACGCACTGACATACACACACAATTATTCCTAAATATGTATTTATCCACTGATTAATTATGCATACATAGTATGTATGTATGTAGACAGGCATATGCATTGTAATCATGTTACATACCTATTTGTTTATTAAAAAAAAATATAATAAAAGCAACAAGTCATCAACATTATGGGGTTAAAAAAAGAAATCAGTTCAGTATTAAGAGAAATGTAATGTTATTTAAGGTGGAAAAAATTAAACTTTGAATTGGCCAACCTCACTTTTGACATTAACTTTCATATAAACATAAACAAAGAAAAACACAAACATTAAGCCCAGTAAAATTTATTGGCAAAAACTCCGAGAGGGTCTCTCTAATAAAAAAAAAGAAATACAAACAGGTATGTAGAAACGCATGTATAGCTAATTTCTACTAATGCCAAAGGAAAGTTATTACTTCTACCGGCAATAGCGTTCACCAAACCATTTCTCTTTTGTCGCCACACACGCACTTATTTACACTATATACACATATTTTCTCTTAACTGTGTGCTCTCTATTTTTATTTTATTTTTTTTGAAAATAATTAGGTAGGTATAAAAAAAATTTTAACACAAAAATCACCTCTACAAAGCAATTAATTTCAACGATTTAATGCGTATGTACGTATGTATGCCTGATTGCTTCAATGTTATTATTGTTTTAAAATTTCTTCATAATTATCTTTTCTTAATTTATTCATCTTTTGTTAAATAAAATTTATATGCATACATATATTGTATATATACACATACAATATATTTCTCCCGTTATCACTACGCGATGCGTGTGTATCTTTTAATTTTAATAGAACGCAACTGAAAAACAAAATATTGAAAATATTCATACAAGTGTTTGCAAGACAAGCATTCAAATTGTCCGTTGAGAGTATATTTTTAAAAGGGGTTGGGGGCGGAAATAAAAATCAGAGATTCTAGTGTTTTTAATACTTTATTCCCAATTTTCAAAATTTTTACCCCAAAATTCCCCAGATTCCTAAATAGAACTCAATCAAAGTAATGTAGTAAAGTGTATACAATGCATATCTCACAAGTTAGAATTTCTTTGTGCACCGGGCAATTCAAATTTCTGAAAAGTTCGAATTTCTGGACTTTTTTTTACATAAAATGATAAAATTATAATAAAACTAGTTATGTAAGCTTTTTTTAATATTTATAAAACAATTTATATTTTTTAACATTTAATTAATTTAACATATTATAATCATAGAAAATCTATTACAAAATTTTTTAATTATTAGACACATATCAAGTATGAACACTTCACTTTGAACTTTGGTCATAAACTGACACAAATTTGTACAAACTATTAAATTTCACAGGCATATGAGCGGCTTGTACACACCACGAATAACTCGGTAATTCCTCCTTTTATTTTATCCTTTAATGAGCGAAAGAAAAAACAATTAATAGTGAAAATACTAAACAAAAATATTAAAAAAACATCCAGAAATTAGAACCTGTAGCTGTAATTTTAGAGTAATCAATACATTGAAATGGCAGATTCTAATTTGTGAGATTCTACTGTATTATATTTAACAAGAGGTTTGCAGAAGACGTCCTACTAAAAGCACGAAGCAAGGTGATGAGGTAGCCTTATAAGGCGCAAAATACGAAACGGCTGAGTTTTTTTTTTTTCTTTAACAAACGAGACATGTAAGAATTTGCGAAGTTGTGATTTTAGAACTCGAATACAAAAAATTGTAAATTTAATACATTAAGTTGAGTGAATTTTTAGAAATAATCGAAATGTTCAGAAGGTGTTCTATTATGTCATAAATTTGTAACTTTTTATATTAGCAAAAAACAATGTTTTTTAATACAAAGCAACAACTTTTTGACCGTTTCACATAATAGCACACCATTTGAATACTCCAATTGAATATTTTTGTTAAAAATATTAATTATGTATACCTATATGTATACATACATATTTCACCAATTATTAATTGAACAATGTAAAATTATGTTTCCGCCTTTTTAGTGTTTGGCATTTAGAACGTGTTACACAAACCAAAATAAGCAGTAAGTTGGTATGTTTTTCACAAATATAACATTACATACATAACTTGCCATTACAAACCTGTTTCAGAGTTAAGGCCTAGCTTCTCGCAGCACCCATGTTGTGTGTGTTAATTTTTATCCATAAGTACCGGGACCTACAGTTTAATGTCGAGTCGGAAGGACAGACTTGAGAAGCTTCTTCAATGCAATCAGTTACTATGGAAAGAAATATTTTTTCATATTTCTTTCTTGCAATATGTCAGAACTGGGGTTTGAACCCGGCTTTTGTCAGAAGACTGCTGAGAGGTATTCGTGGAAAGAAATATTTTTTTCATATACTAAAAATGAAATTACATTCACTTTATACGAACCCAAATTTAATTGAGATTTATATTTGTACCCATGTTATAGGCAAATCGTGTTATACAAAAAGGATATTAGGTAGGTCAAATGGCCAGTTAATCCGAAAAACGGATCAACTACAATTAGCACAAGGTGCCGTTTTGAAAAAAAGGATATTAAGCTATACAAATAATATAAACAATATTTTTATATCTAGTCAGATACCACATAGAAAAAAAAGTATATTTTATTTATTTTAATTATTGTTTCTAAAAAATATAGTAAAAATAGCATATTTTTAGGCGCTCTTTAATTTTGCTTGGTTTATTTTAATCCGAATATTGATTTGAATTTTTCTTGAAATTAATTTTTCTTGAAATAAATAAATAGCATATATAAAATGTTCATGTATGTATGTAATTAAAATAATTTTTATTTCACTGGAAACAAAAAATAGAAATAAAAATTCAAGAACATACATATATTTTTTCTAACAAAAATAAAAAGTAAATAAAATATTTTTTTTATACCTACTGTATATACATACCGACATACATACATAAAGATATAGAATTTGTGAACTAATAGTAGATTGTCAGATGCAAATTTTTATCAAAATATAAACACAAAATGTACATACATACATATGTATGTTTGTATAGGTATGTAATATTTAAAATAAACACCATTTATATCTGCATATGCATAAATAAATAAATACACACTACAGTCTAATATGTACATACATATGAATCTACTAGTGTTTAGATATACATATTACTTACTTGCAATTAGAAGTTTAAATTCATAAAAACATTAATAATCCCTAGCAAATTTGTGTGTTATTCCCAAAAAAAAAACTATTCAAGTAATTGGCAAGAAAGTATTATTAATAAACTGGAAACACTGGTAGCTTCATATGTGTGTATAGGTATGTATCTGGCTGTTTTCGCCAGTGTTGGGCTATTAAAATCTTTACATTTTAGTATCATCGTAATAAGAAGGTGCATAATTAGCACGAATGGTACACTAATTTTTTAATACTAGTAATTTTTTCCACACTTTGTAATGTATAATAAAAACAAAGTTTGTATCAATTTAACAGGCTATACATACGAGTATGTAAGTTAACATGGTGGTTAATAAAACAAAAGCAATGTTAAAAATTTTGACTTAAGTACATAATAGTTTGTCGAACTTAGCGAATGCAATCCAACTAAATATTTATTCAACTAGAAGAATGCAAGCTCAACAAACTATTAATTGGGTCAACATTGTGAATATTGTTTTTGTTTTATTAACCATTGTGTTAACTTGTATGTAGCCCGTACAATACAAAATTTTTTTTATGTGTAAGTATATACATACATATCATGTATACCTTCTTTACACAAATTGAAAAAAAACGTACTTATTGATTGAGAAATCTAGCATAGTTTTTGAAATTTTTTTGTTTGTTTGTTAATAAAATAGATTTGTATTTTAATTTGGTTCCATATTATTGATCACTATCGCGGTGCATTTATCATAAAGTGCCATTGATATTACAACAAGTGAAACATTAACAAATACAACATTATTTTTTGTTGTTGGTTAGCGTAAAGAACTGTCTAAGAAAAAACAAAACAAAAATAATTTGTACAAAATAGTGAACAAATTTAATATTCTGTTCACAATTTGTCTAACAAAAAAGTATCTATCTCAGCTGGTATGTCAAATACATCCTATAATCAATACGCCACTGTATCTTTTGTATTTTTATCAATACTTACCAGACATTTATGTTCAAATTAAATTTGGTAATGTTCAAATAATTGAAAACAAATTTAAAACCCATATAAAAAAAATAAAAAAAATTAAAATAAAAGTAAAAAATTAAATAAATACTAAATTGTTTTCGCTAAAAAAAAAAAAAAATATATTAATAATTATTATGTTGGTCACGCGATTTTTGTCAAATACTTGTTTAATGCGACCTTAATCTAGTAGTCTTTAAGACATATAAATGTGTGTACCTTACCAAATTTTTAAGGCATTAATAAATATGCACGCACAATGTAAGCGTACATCTATTTAATATTGCTATACTAAAGCCACGGTCACATGACGAAAAATGTGTAACCACTACTTTTTAAAAATATGTATTTCGTTTTATGCAAACGAATGAAAAATTAATAAATAAATGTTTTAATAAAATAGTGGTTGCTTTTCTTTCATCAAATATTTACCTAAGCTTAAAACATTGTCATTTAAAGAGAAAATAGTAAATATTATTTTATGGAAACGCATAAATGAATAATTAAATAAAATAATAAATAAAACAGTGAAGTCTATATAAATTTTTAATTAATTAAATTTGAAACAAAAAATAATAAACAAAATAATTGCCTCCATAAAATAGTTGTTACTCTTATCTCGCCAAATATTTTATATTTTATTTTACCTTAAGTCACCCTATATATATAATTTTTATTAATTTAATACGCTATACTCGTATGAATATAAAACTATGTGCGTCTCTTTATTGATTAATAGTTTTGGCAAGTAGGTTTTCTTATTGTTGTTTTTATATAACAGCATTTGTAAATTTCTTAAAAAAGTACTCTTTTTGTTTGTGTCCAGTACCCATACAAATTTTTAATTTTCCAACACTGGTAAAAGAATTAAGGAACATATTGGGAGAGAAGTTCGTTACTGTTAAATATATATTTTGTATCTTTTATAGTGTTGCCAACACTCAAATAAAATTTTTTTGTTTTCTGTTTTTTTATTACAAAAAAAACATTATTTCATTATCTAATATTCAAAACGCCATAAGTACACATTTTATTTTTGTACAAGAGTTATTAATAGAGTTTTATAAATTGATGATTATTGAAAATTTTTAGAATTAATTTTGAAATCAATTCAATTTTTATTTAAAAAGAAGTAATAAGAATTTCTTTTTCCAAACAGTAGTTTAAAATAATTCATTTGAATTGCTCTCTCCGTTTTACTAAATAAAGAGTGGCATGGTTTATAACATGACAAAATTAAACAGGTGGTGCTGAAGAGCCAGCCTATTAAACCTGGATGTGTCAAAATTTTTCTGTTTTTGTTTTGAATTTTTTAATTTTTTTCTGTTTTGTTTTGATATGTTTGTTTTTCATACACATAGCTTCTCGCAGCACTGATGTTGTGTGTTAATTTTTATCCATAAGTACCGAGACCTACAGTTTTAAAGTCGACTCCGAGCGATAGACTTGAGAAGGTTTTTCATGGAGCTTTTGCCAGAAGACCGCTGAGAGGAAGTCGCCGAAAGAAATAATTTATTCATATGTACATATATCTTTTTTTTTCTATATGTCAGAGCTGAGATTTGAACCTGGCGCTATCGTCTTAGTAAGCCAATACACTAACCACTAGACCACGGATACTACTAAATTATTTGGCTAAAGTATGTATCGTAAAATCGATTTTGAATGAAATGGTTAACAATTATTTTACCAAAAATTGTGAATATTGGCAACACTGGTTAAATATTTTGCTTTTTTTTTTTGTTTTTTCATTCTATTGAGCAATATACTTATGCACGTACCAGGGATGGAAAATGGCTTTTATGATTTTGTACCCACTATGAAAACAAAATGTACTTTTCATACCATGACGGTATCATTTTTTAACCTTCATCTGCTCCTCAAAATAAATTACATTGTCTACCCTGGCGTCGTTTTCGACGCACAATATATTTCTTATGGTTTTTAGTAGAAAAACGAAAAACACACATGATGAGAAAACTAAAAATTGGTAGTATTTATATTTGCTAAATATTTAAACATTGATTTTAGTTTTATTATATATTAGAGTGAATTATTATCAATGCATTTAACACGTACTTTTTGGTTATGTATGTTTTCACATGCACTTTTTACACAAGACCAACAAATAGTCTTATGCATGTTATTTTTTGAAGTTGAATTCCTTTCAAAACATATCGAACACCTTTTGAATACTCGTAGAAAAAATTAATGGGAACGGCTTTATGAACAAGGCTGTGGTATTTTTATAATAACTCATAATTGTTGGCAGCTTTTTAATTTCCGGGTTCAACTACATTGTAAAATTGTACACTTTTTTCTATCAATACATGCATTGAATGCAAAGGTTGATTTGTCAAATGTAAAAGCTAATGGTATCATCCAAAGGAATAACTTCATTTGCATATGCAAAAGTGTTTTTCGATATAATTTCCCTTAATATTATACTACTATACTCTGCATCGAATAAATCAACACTTGTTTCAGTTTTTTGATCTAAAAATATATACAACATTCATTTATAATGAGTAATTATTTTACCTATACTTATACACGCCAGCTAAAATCAAAACACCCATAGAAGCTCTCAACAAGCTGGAATCAATTTCGCAAGAAATCGTCGTCATACTTAGCTTTGGCATATGCATTTGTATACCTTAGAAATACCCTTTCAAGACGTATTTCGTGTTACAACGGGCGGAGGATTGATAACATTTTAAGTTCTAATCCTGCTATCTTGTGGCTGACTACACCCCTACTAATTACAGGCTTTCTAGCATCAGAAAAACTGTAGTTACTTTCAGATTCACTTCCATTTAGAAGAACTCCTATTTCTTCACTTGACAAATATTTTATTTACTTTTTTTAATTATTTGATATATTTTGTTTATAAATTAGTCAAAAATTACTTTATCACCTACAAAAAGCACATTGACTAGTAAAAAAACAAAGTTGCCCGCCAAAAAACATAAGTTTTCTCATATGTGTCAAAAACGACGCATGAGGGTAGGCAACGTAACTTTTTAGATACAATACAAAAAAATAAAATTTATAATACGAAATTAAGTCTAAATGTGCACATTTATGTATTCTACAAAGTCAGGAAATTCTACCAACTTTTAGCTAGCCATTTTAATAATAATTCAAAAATTGTATTGGGTATGCGTCGTTTTCGACGCAAAGAGCAGATGAAGGTTAATATGTATTAAAAACAGAAACTCAACAAAAGTGTGTACAAAAATTCAGAAGTATACAATAAAAAATAACATAAAAATAATAAATATTAAATACATAAAGGTACATACATTAGTCTTTTCAATTCTTGAGATCAGTTATTAAAATAATTATTTATAAAATATTTTTAGATAATAAATTTTCTGTTATTTGAAAATCGAAGCAACATGAATTTGTTGACTTTAATAAATCCTTAGTTAGTATCAAATTGGAGACAGTGGAAATGTGTAGTCTATTTCTTTCCTTTGTTTTTATTAGGTTTTGGAAAGAAAAAACATGTTCGACGTTGGCCGATGAATGTGGAATAGATAGAATGCCTGTTCAAACTCTTGAAATATCTGGAAACATGAACTCATTTAACTCATTTGTGATACCTTTGATCAAAAACAGGAAATACTTGAATCTTTGTATGATTTAAGTTCCACAACATCGGCTAGTGCTCTGTATTGGCTATTTATTGCCTCAAATTTTGTTTGTTCATATGGGAACATTACCACCAGAAGAGGTACTATTGAATTTGTTTTTCCCATAATTACATTTTCTGGAGTAAACTTATCGAACCATTTTAGTATTTCATTCCTAAAGTTAACCTTTGACCTTAGAACACTACAAAATTGTGAATAAAAAGCTCTAGCATTTGATTTAAATTTTTGTATAGTGTCATTGTCAATATTAAGTATTTGTTGAAATGTACACATCAACAACTGTACCACAATAAATTTCATCTATGGGAAGTTCACAGCAGATATATCACATTCATCTAGAACAGTCTTCTTTAAAAAATGTCGTGCTGCTTGGTGAAATAAAAAAATTAGCCTTAGTAAAAATATGTATGTGCATTCGTGCCTCCTCCGATTGCATTTATAAATTCACAGAATTTATAATCTTAAGAATATATTGTAGAAACAAAAAAGTTAACTTATAAAATGGGTTTTTAAGCCCTGATGAAAGAAATGCTGGTCTTTCATTTTTTAAATCGACCTCAAAGTCATTCAATGTAAAATAATAATTAAGAGGGTCCCACTGCTCAACTATTCTTTGAACTACTTGTTCTCGCGACAGCCATTTTGTTCATGCATATTTAAAAGTTATATGAATTTCTGCTTCAAAATATTCTTGAAATTTTAGGAAATCATCTCTTCGGCTAGCACTATTACAAAAGTGGTATTTCAAATCTCTGATAAATTTTTCTATTTCATTTAAAATACCATATTTAGCAGCAACTAAAGAAGCCAAAGTGCTTAGCATTATTTCTAGCTTTTTGGCAGATTCTGCAGCAGGACATTTGGAGACACTTGTCAGAAAGTTATTAATTTTTGGCGTAGTTTTTAATTAATGTTGCCATAGAGCGAAACGTTGATATTTTTAAATTGTACCAAGTAAGCCGCGGTAGTACCATGGTACCAACAAGGTCCAAAATGTATCAAAAAAAGTACAATTGTACCATGATTTCCATCCGTGGCACGTACATATGTTCATCGAAACTAACCAGTTTCGGTGTACTTGCACAATTATAAACATTATTAGCTGGCATATGCGTGTATTTATGTATATATGTAATTGCTTGAGCATTTGCACAAAAAACGGGTTTATTCTGTCAAAGAAGTAAGTATACTCTCCTATTTTTAATTTCTCTTAATTAGTATTTCTCTTAAAAAGTGTAACCACGGCCAAGCTTTCTTCCTACCAAATTTTGGGCCACGATACAAATTTTAATTTTTCCACTTACTACAGTGTTCATAAAAAATATTAAAGGCTTATAAATAGTGCTGGCAAAGTATTGAGTAGTGGGTACCGAGTATCGAGTATTTGTACTAATTTTTGGGTACTCAATACTTAAAAGTAACTACTCAATACTTTAAGAGTTGTATTTTTCCTTCGCAGTTTTATGAACAATTTAAAATTTAACGGTCAAAACAATATTTTATGAAATTGTTTTCTCTTAAAAATAAAATTCGTTAAAAGTATTGAGTAGTATTGAGTACCCAAATGGAAACACTCAATACTATCGAGTAATGAAAAGTAGTAGAATTTGACAGCACTATTTATAAAGCCCTTGTGCTGTGATAAAAAATATATTTGAAATACTTTTGCGGAGTGCATATAAATCAAATACTTATGTCAATATATTTTGTTTCTAGTGCCAAAATATTTCACAGATTTAGTGATGCATATGTATACCAAAATATTCAAAAATATTTTTGAAGATACAACGGAGAGACACGAGCTTGTGTTAATTACTTTAGGAGAAGTGCAACTGCGAGAAAATTGCAAACAAATTTTTTTAATGGAGAAAATTTTTCTAGAAGGGGAGCTTCTCAATCTTTTATTGCAAACAGCTGGAGCAGTCTCTGGATATCCAAAGTAATATCGTCGCAAGAATTAAAGAACAATGCAACAAATTTTTTTATTTAGAAGATTATTTATCCCTCTACGTGGGATAATCACCTAGCCGATTTCCTTCCATTTCTCATTTTTAAAGTAAGACCTTGTTTGTTTTCTGAATGATATCAGATATGATATTAGTGAGTTTAAATCGAAGGGCCATACCCACTTTCTCCCTTCTCCTCATATTTTCCTAGATGCATTAGTAGGGTTCATACCCTGAGTACTGGCCTCAATAAAAAAATGTATGCAAATTTAAGCCATAAGACAATTAGAAAATTCGGCAACCAGCTATGGTACATATCACCAGATTTAGTAACGCTTTCATTTTACGATACTTAAATTTCGAACGAGTCAAAAAGATTTACATATGGTTATACCTTTAGATCAGCCGAAGGAAGATGACAGTACAAAAATTACAATTCTTTCTTATCCCATGGAACAATATATTAAAAAAAATATTGAAGATCTTATTGCGCAAAAAAACATTCAAATGGTATTCTATTCCAAAGGATATTTTGAAAAAAGGCCTTCTTTTCCGCACATCCATATGTACACATGTATACATATAACGTACATATGTATTTGTCGGATATGGCCGCTATAAATTTATTCGATTAGAAAAGTTTTGTTAAGCTCGTTAAATTCGTATATAATTCAGTTCTCAAAACTAAAAATAATAAACTGGATACTGCTTTGCAAACAACTTTTAAAACGTATTGAAGCACGACGTGTGTAAATATATTAAATTCTTGTACATACCTTTCATTGTTTATTATCAAATAAAATTTTGTATTTATTACATTTGTTTACTTTACATTTCTATTTTTTTATTATTATTAAGCAGTAATTATTGTTAAAAAAATTCTTTTACTCATTTAATTGGTTGCAATTAAAGGATTTTCTCTGTTGTTTTAGTCAAAATTGGTAGGAGGAAATCCTTTTGAAAGTGGCAAAACGGATTATATACGTATACAACCTGTAGCCAAACTTGTTGCATAAAAACAACCAAAAAGCGAGTGTTAAGTGTAACGTGAGACATCTGGTGTAAAAATTAGAAATTTATAAATAACAGTACTTTACTATAAAGTAGAATATAAAAGCAACTTCAAAGTTAACGGAATTATTTTTGGTACTGTAACTTACCTCCACAAAAAATTCAATAAAAAAAACCTGCATACCTTAAGGAGACAAACTAAATGACAATATTAACAAACTGCGTTGCCATTTTGATCCAAAATACTAAAATTTTTGTGAAATACCCACATCGGAAAAACGGGTATTTATAGCAGTGGTGTCCACAATTCTCTTTCCCTATCACGCGTGATAGGAAAACAATTTCTGCTTGCGTCGAAGTCAAACACGTACAGAATAAAAAGAAATATTGTTACTCTTGCTCTTTTAATATTTTAGCTTCTCTCCAACATAGTGCAGGGATGGATAGTGCAAATTTTTTGTATCATTTTTATTTAACTGAAATAATTGTTCATTATTTCCTCCAAATTTATGTGACCTCGGTACTCCTTTATTCTTAATAGATCGGTCACATGTCTGTCGGACAATCGATTTCGTACTTTACTCAGAATTATGAAGAAATATTTATGAAGTTATAAACAGAAAGTAATTCGAACATTCCCATTTCTGGTAGAAGTAAGCAGAGTCTTTTCTCTGTTTCATACACAAGCGCAAGTGTGTTTATGTAGTAGTGGACATCACTGATTTATAGTATCATTTAGAACTTTTAGCAGTGCTTTTTAAGAATTGCTGTACAGGTATCCCTTGCATAACGCGGTACTTGTAAAACGCGGTTTCAATATAACGCGATTTGAAAAAATAATCGGTTTCAGTAGAACGCGAAATTTGGACTTTTATAACGCGAAGTTTAAAACATGTGTATTCATATTTGTTTTGAATGTAAACCAGGAATTTCCCATTTCTGCTTTTAAGACATATGTGAGTAACCGGGAATTTCCCATTTTTGTTTTCAAGACGTGTGAGTATACATACATACTGAATTAAAAATCTTAGTACAAAGTGAACTTTTGAAACAGAAACAGACTAATTGTAATGAAGTCTGTTAATAAACTTTTAGTTTTTTATAATATGAATGTATGTACATAATTTGTTTTATTTTGTTTTTTGAATTTTGAATTGTTATTAATTTTGTTTTTATGGTTTTAATTTTATAACAAAATCTGAATTTTAGTTTTGAGTTGAGAATATATATTATTTCTTATTAAATGTGTAATTTATTTTGTAAAAAAACTTATTGGAACATAACCCCCAAATTTATATGAAAACTAAGTCTTATATACCGCGAAAACACATAACGCGGATTTTCCCTGGAACGTAACTATCGCGTTATACAAGGGATACCTGTATAAAGGATTGTTTTTTCGGTCGACTGTATACTACAAGTATACGTATGTAAAGCCCAATACACTTCGGCGTTGGTTCGCCCACATAAGTTAAGTGACCAAATTTTTGGTATTTTTTTCTTTAAGACCAATACTCAGGAGTTTACACCTCTACTCAGGATGTGTATTGTATTGCATTTGAAAAGATATAGAGCTATTTATTTTCTATTAAGCGTCTTATGTCAATGGGACAAGTTGCTGTCAGTTGATCACTCAATGGCCAGTGTTATAGCTTCACAATTGCCTCATCTGTTGATGCATTGAAACATTTAACTACTATTCTTTAAATACGGCTGCTCATATTATTTACGGATTTGTGTTGAGTTTATGAAAACGTTTCTTGCCTCTTCAAAGCATTTTATTAAATCCGTAAAAAATTTTCATTATTACACTGAAATAAAACCAATTCTCCATACTACTTAATTCAATATGTATTAGAATTTTTAAAAATACATATATCTGAACTCTTTGTTCTTCCTTCTCAGAGTTTGACAATTATGCATATGTATACATACATATGTATGCACAAAGAGTCATTTACATACATATATTAAGTCTGTTTCTTTACTCTACTTTGGGCGCCCGCGGAAACCCAATTTTACCAAAAAGCGTTCCCGTACACAAAATTTGGGTAAATGGGATAAGTTTTGAGAGAGTAACATTCTTCTTCTTCATGCACGAAATAGCCCGTACTTTTTCTTCGGGTTAGTTTGTGCAAGTAAACAAATAATCAGCTGTTTAAAAAATAATAGAAAAATGAAAGGTTCAGAAAACTAAAAAAATGTCAAAAGTTGAATTAAAAAATATTTATAAACCTGCAGTGAAAGACTTATAGTATAATTCAGTTCAATATTTATATAAAAAAGTTTTTTGGGCTTAGTTAACATGTATAATTCGAATTATTGTCGTTTATTTTTTGCGAAAATACATGTTCAATATATGTGTGTGTGACATAAAGTTGTGTTTTTTTTCATATTTTTATGTGAATGGGTAAAATATTTGCTTTTTTACGTTCCCGTAGTTTTGGTTACATTTGTCTCTTATTGAGACTCTCTATTTACCGAACTTTACCCAAAAAGTAAAGAAACACACCTATTAAATCTCTAAATTACACTGAAAAAAAAAATACTGGAGAAGTAAACAACTTTTCAATAAGCAATGCTTACATTTAGAAATTCGATCCATATTTTCGTAACAAAGTCGTTAAATTTGTTCATAACAGGGTAACATTTTACAAGAACATGTATTCAGAGTGAAATCAGTCGATGCGGTGTTGTCGGTAAGCAAAAATTCCAAAAATTTGTTTTTGGTAAAACGACGAGTAAAAGTGCGTAAGATTTTTGACGCCATAAGCATTTCATATTGTTTCGATTTTAAATGAACAGCTAGATTTAAGAAAGTTGTCTGCAAGAATGGGCTCTTGAGAAGCTTGTTCATGCCAAGCAATTACTCTCAGAGCTTTTGCCAGAAGACTGAAAATGTAATACAGAACATCTAAAATTAAATTGCAAATTAAAAAAAATACAAAAGGAGTTACAAAACAGTTTTAAAGATGAGTATTCTTCTCTGATCAATTCCTTTAGAGTTTGTTTACTAAATACTGTCTTCCATTTGCGCTTAAATTGAACATGTTCATATACGTTCTAAAAATAAAAAAAGTGATTTGCCAGAACATGGTCGCATAATAGGAATTTTAAATTTACCAATCGATTCAATTATCAATCTGCTAAAATTGAAATTTTAATGAAACAGCAACCTTTTCAAATACAAACATATTGCCACGATCAATAGGAAATAAAAAAATCACCATTTTTACTTAAGCATTATTTACATACATAAACGTACATACATATATATTTAATTATGTTCCATAAGAAGCATAAAATTATAGCTACAAATACATTCATAGATATTTCATTATACATATCTGATTTTATTATTATATATTTTATTTATTTTTCTGATAAATTTGTCTATATTTACAAATAACATGAAATGGGATAATTTAGAGACAAAACAAACGCACGAAAACTGACTGCAGCAACAGCAGCAGCATATCCTTATGTTACTAAAGTACTAGTATATTATACATACATACATAGTATATATACATACATATGTATATATAAATAAATAAAAATGAAATTAATTTTGCTTATTATACAATTCATACTAAATTCATGGAAAATTTTTATATTTTTTTATTTGAATATCTGTACTTAAAATTAAAAGCTAATATATAAATTCTTAATAAGAAATTTTAAGTATGTTTTTGTTTATACTCGTATATGTAGTTTATTTTGTTTCTCAATTAGGGGAATATTTTATTTTATATACTATATAAATTTGGTTATAATTTTTTTTAACAATTATAGTTTAAATACAATCATAGTGTCTTTTTTTTGTTTGTTTTACTTTTTTCTTAAAAAAAAACTAATTAGTAAAACCTACAAAACTTTTAAAGGAATACATGTACTTATGTGTGTATATGAATATGAGTTATTAAATTAATTAAAATTACCGGATGTTGGTCTAACGCATTAAAACATGTTAAAGCCAGTTTAAAAGTGTATGAAGAACTAATAGTATTCCATAGGTGGAAATAAATTTTGCTTCATTGAAGCAAAATCAATAGCTGGAATAATTTTACAATAATTACCAATTTTAGTTTGGAGGATATACATATAGAAAGCCACATGGTTGTGGCTAAGGTTTAATTTTAATTACATAAATTCATATTTTTAAAATAGAACGTGAAAAAGAGAGTTTTACCAATTTTGTTTTTCAATTAAATATATAAAGGAATAGACTAATACACAATCAGTGATATATCGTAGTATGTACAACGTATTACATTTAAAAGATATTTTCGTAATAAAACCAGTGTTGTCATATCGTACAATAATTAAAAATTTTAAGAAGAATAATAAAAAAATGTACTCTACATACATACATAAATTTACCAATTCGTTTAAAGGAATATTGCTTTCAATACTATAATAAAACAGCACGAATGCACTTTTATACTGCTGGCCATCAAAGAGTATTCTTTATAATTGAATATGGTCTTGTAAACAGTTTTAATTTCGAGCGAGCTTCTTCAGTTTTTTTTAATTTTGCGAAAGTCATTTGTTATATATATATAGTATTTCACGGATAATTATCTCGACAAAATGTCGAAATTTTGGGCAATTATGCGTGGACGTTATTGAAACAAATACGCTTAATTGCCTATATACACTGCCCTCACTCAATACATGTGAAAAGCAAATAACTTTAAACTTATCCTAATACATAAACTTGGTAGACTTTAATTATAAGGTTGTATCAAAAAAGTAGTTTGAAAGTAAATTTAACGGACACTGCTGCACTTAAAAAAAAAATATTTTGGGTAATTAAATGAGGAAATTTTTAAGAGTAATTTCTCTTTGGAGAAAACATATTTGAGGTAATTAAGCGAATGACGCTATTAAGCGAAAGTTAATTAACCGTGGAATTTTATTAGAAAATGGTAAAAAAATATGGACATTTAGAAATTGAAGTAAATCAGCGTGAAAGACAATTAAGCGTGGGGTAATTATCCGGGGTCGCCGTGGTCTAGTGGTTAATGTCTTGGCTTACTAAGACTATAGCGCTGGGTTCAAATCTCAGCTCTGACATCTTGAAAAAAAGAAATATGAAAAAAATTATTTCTTTCGGCGACTACCTCTCAGCAGTCTTCTGGAAAAAGCTCTGGGAGTAATTGATTGCCATGAAAAAGCTTCTCAAATCTGTCGTTCGGAGTCGACTTTAAACTGTAGGTCCCGGTACTCATGGATAAAAATTAACACACACAACATAAGTGCTGTGAGAAGCTAGGTCGTAACCCTGACACAGGGTTGTAATGGCCAATTATGTATGTATGTATGTATGTAATTATCCGGGGAATACTGTATGTACATATAAATAAAATAATTAAAGTATTTCTGCAAGAAGACTTATCCTTCTTGGTAGAGTAAGAACTCCTTCTTTATTGAGAAAGAGGATAAGAGTGGTTGTTGTGGTTAAAGTCTACAGGAAGTACATGAGGGATAATAAGAAAGTCCTCAGAGAAGCACAACATAATTCTATCTAAGGAACACTACTTGTAAGACTCTAATTAGGATAGGGATGAGATGTGCCGCCTAGTCTGGAATGGAGTTCTTGAGCTTGATGGGACACATTTTCAGGAGAATACCGTTAAAAGTAGTGACTTTGTTAAGCCGGGAGGAGGGCAGGGGAGTTGCGTATTATTTCTCAGAAGTCTATTCTGTCACCGAATAGAATTTTCAATGTCTCTACTTTTAAATTATCGGATTCGAATGGTTTAATGCCGGTAATGTTGCTGAAGACTCAGGGATCCCTTATCGTAGGGTGAAAATGGTTTGTATTGCTTTTTATTCCATTGTCATAAGATGGAGCGAGTGTGAAGGACTGGGTATATAAGTATCATTAGAGCATGCCAAATTGCATGCTACACTTTCTGACTGTTGATATCACGCTATGTCAATTTCGGCTTAGAGTGCGATCAGGCTGAGAAAGATGTGTCTCTGGGGACTTTTTCTGTGTGGCTACAGTAACATCCTGGGGCAAATTCCATCGCATTCTAGGATATTACGAACGGGTCTAGTGTGCCAGGGAATTCTTTCCCACTAGGCAAGAATGGGAATCGAGCAGAGTGTGGTACAGATTCTGGTATTACAGTATTCACGGATGGTTCTAAAATGCAATCCGACGTGGGTTTGGTTTCTTCGAGTCCGTCAAATTTGCAGAATCATTTAGATTACCAGACACGAGTAGCGTTTTCACGCTGAGTTATTTGAAAATATTTAAACTTTGAGGATACTGATGGCAATTCGTTCCCAGACATTGGCTGCACAGAACAGCTAAAGTTTTTAAGTGTTGCTTGTAGAACTTTCTTGTTCTGCGTTCCGGGTCTTAGTGGCATGAGAGGCTGATGAACTTTCTAGGAGCGCCGCCGAGGGAGGCAAGGACTTCCTGTGCTGTTTCTAGGATTTTTTGGCCTCGATATGACCGCAACAGGACACTGAAAACTTTGTCCAGGTTTATATCGATACATACGGGTCATTGCATGAACAGTAAGTTGCGGGAATACTTCTGAAAGGTTGACTATTGGTCATTTTTTTTTTGTCATTACCCACTTGTTTGAAGTTTATTGGAGTGTCTTTTTCAATAACTTAGTGCAGTGCGCGAGCTTAGAACCCTTCCTTCTGCTTCACTTTGCAGACATGTTCAGTTAGCTGTAGTTCTTTTCTGGCAGAGGTAAGTTTAGTGTGGTCCTGTATGAATGTAGTTGATCACTTGTTTGCTTGGCTAGCCGTCTAGCCGTCTAGCCATCTACCTACCTATTGGAAAGAAATATACAAACTAAGACGTTACGACGGCTCTTGTTTTGTCGGCTCTTATATCCATAGCCCGCATTGGGCGATTATTTTCCTAAATAGATTTTAATGAAAACATATAGTAAACTAAAAAATCAATTACGAGTAGAAATCAATATTTTTTATGTGGCATTTTAAGAACATAATTTTGGAATTTTATTTGTATATATATACATACAGATGTATTTTACACATAATACTACACATTTATACTATTTGTTTGTTTTATTTTTTTAATAAAAGATTTTCAAAAAAAAAGATTTTTTTTTTAACAAAAAAAAAATGTTTTTTCTTATAAAAATTTAAAAATGTTTGCAAATATAATATGACAACACTGAGTACAACATACACATTGTATGTATGCATGCATAGTGTAACACGATAGGGGTTTACAATTATAGTCCTTAAATACATATTTATACTTGTTTATAAGTTTGTTTTTACCTTTACAAATGTTGTTAAGCAAATAAATACATATGTTGTAATGTAAGAAGTATATTATAATATGTGTACTCTATATATTAATTAATTAATTTTAGTTTACAAAATACACTATTAGTTTAAAATGAAATAATTATTATCTTAAATATTAACGCGTACATGTACCTATGTTAAGCATGTATGTTATTGTGTATGTGTTGTATGATTATTAGTTTTTTGTCTATTTTTTAAAATGATTATACTATATTATGTATGTATTTCTTATATAATGATTATACAACAAATCAAAAGAAATATAAAAATTTTACTTAATGCTAAGTACGGTCATATAGGCAAATATTTTATGAAAATAACATAACCACTATTTTATAAAAACATTTCTTTTGTACATTTTATTACTTCCCATTTAATTATGTATTTCAAATATTTAGCATAGATTTAACATGCGAGTTGTTTATAATGTTGATCTCCTGTCAATGGGTTACCAAATACTTATGAAGGTTATTTTTATGTTTATGTCAAGGTATGTATGTGTGTAAGTTTGTAAACAAACATGAACAAAGTTATGAAAAAAATAGTACAAACATTTTTATGGTTCTGGACAATTTATCTATTACTTTTATGAGTATACAGATTATTTTGTCATGTTTTTATGTATATGAAATGAAATGATAGGATCGGATCATTCGATTTTTCTCTAGAAAATTTTATAAAGTTTTATTTCGAGCTTCCTGCGCTTCGTCTGGCATACGTAACAAGGCATAAATAATTATTTCTACACTATGAATATAATATTTGTAAATAGTTGGAGAGATATTATAACAGGAATATACAGATCAAGAAGATATATATGAACTTGTTTTATTTCTTTCTTTGAGAGAAACTTTACAGATATTATGTTGTGTAGACACTGTATAGCTGAAAAAATCGCAAAGAAATGTCAATAAAGGCAGGTTTAGACGGTAATACACAAGTCGTACGTAAAATTAAAGAGAAAATATTACGAAATTCCATCTGTATTTTAAAAATGAGAGTAAAAATCATACGACAGATATTTTTTGCGTTTACACGGTTGGAAAAATACCAAAACAACATGCACACAACGTAAAAAAATCTGTCGTTGTAAGATTTTTACTCTCATTTTTAAAATACAGAGGGAGTTTCATAATATTTTTTCTTTGATTTTACGTACGATTTGTATACCGTCTAAACCCGCCTTTAAGTGCATCAGAGAGCTGATATGCAAATAAATAGTTGGCAATATGCCACAGTTTCAGAATTAATATATTATTATATGACAGCTAAATCAAACTCGTTATGAATAAATATTTTTCATTTATAAAGAGGAATTCTCATACAAAATTTAAGCAGTTTTAAATCGAACATACCTAAACTTTTATAAATATGAGAGAAACGCGCAATATATACGCGAATAGCTAAATTATGGTCAAAGGTATGTACATATGTCTACTAAATATTATTTCTTATTTAAATAATTTTTAAAATTCTTATCTAAAATGTTTTTATAAATTTGTGGTTACGATTCTTCTGTAAAATATATTACAAAAGTTGTTTTCAACAAGTTTTATATCTATTATCTTTCTTCAAATTCGAAAGAAATTTTATTCGAGCATTTAACCAAATCCCGACATGGATTATATGTCACATTCTGAATAAATCAAAATAATGATATTGGGAATGGAAATCATCTATGTACATACATACACAGTTGACTCTGGCTTAAAGACATCCTCGAGAATGGGTGCACGACAACAGACTATCATGTACGACGCATACACGACAGCCAAAACAATTCATCGACGATTTTTTCAAACAAATGTCGCAAAAATCGTGGACGACTAGTTGAGCGACAATGTCACTGAGGTTGTCGTCGACCGCACAATGTATTAGCTATGCAAGCATGTTGTAATTTTTCTGCTTATCATCAACTTTAACTTTAAGAAAATACATAGACCACAAAACGTCGTGTGCGAACACCGCCGCGATGTTGTCGCCAACCGTTAGTGACATGTCTTAAAGACATCCTTGACGCCAGTGTCATGTACGACTACTGTGCCAACTGGGTATGTATGCAATACACACACATCCACATGTGTACACATTCATACTTATGTACATACATAT
The DNA here is from genome assembly GCA_963576795.1 of Metopia argyrocephala. Classification (NCBI taxonomy): domain Eukaryota; kingdom Metazoa; phylum Arthropoda; class Insecta; order Diptera; family Sarcophagidae; genus Metopia; species Metopia argyrocephala. The sequence goes on along the minus strand of OY756208.1, from coordinate 183,312,691 downwards.
GCAAACATATAAGCCAAGTGACTATGACAGTCTATGAATAGATGGATTTTTGGGTGTATGACTAAATAATTAGATTGTTTGTTTTTTGATGCAATTAAAAATCAAAGAGTTGTCGTTGCAGTTATTTTTGAAGTTTTAAAAGACTTTTATTTTCTTATACATAATTCAACAGTCTTTCTTTTTATTGGTTTGAAAACGCGAATGCGTATCTATCTATGCATTTCGGATTGGAACGAAGCAAAGAACAAGTAGGAACTTCAATTATCATTTGTCTGAATGGATGTTTATATCGCACACTAAATCATAAAGAATCACAACTCAAAATTCACAAATTTTCTGTAGAGGAAAAAAACGATTTTTTGAAAATTGGTTGAAATTTAATAATCAAATTGAATTTTACACTAATCGAAACACTTTTAAAAAAACGTGTACTTGCTTTTTTTTAATTTTGTACGGAAATTTTGGTAATAAGAGGTCATTTTTAGTTGTGACTCTTTAGTTGAAAATTTTTCATTTAATAGTGGGTATTATTTTAAATTGTGCCAGAGTATAATGTGTAATACTTGAGCGGGACATTTTTCACAGCAAGGTGGATTTTGCAAATTAAATTTTGTATTAATCCCAATTTTATTTAAAAATGAATGTGTCTTAATAAACTAATAAACAATCTAGATTATTTCTTGAGCAAATTCACATCTCAGAATAATGTAGGAGATAATGGTAATAATTTTTTTAATTTAATTAAACGACTGAATAACTTATATTCGCACTGGAATAACTCTTTAGTTGATAAAAATAAGCATAACGTGTTATATCAAAATAGACATCTGTGAACCGATTTTTGAAAGATTAAAAAAAAACCGATTTTGAAAAATTTTGAGTTGTGATTCTTTATGATTTAGTGTGTGATATATATATATATATATATATATATATAGTATATATGTATATGGATTACATATTAAATGTGAACGTTCATAATTTAAGTACTATTTTTTTATAAATTTAGCATCTTTAAGGTTAAATTATAACTGAACTAAAATTTAAAATGTTTATTTTTATTTTCCTTGTTGAATACATCAATAAGCATGTATTTCCTTGCATATGCATGTGGTTGACTGTGTCAGTCAACGATATTTATAGTAGTTTTTCATCCGGCCTTATTTTTATTGTATCTACTTCTTTCAGTATTAAATAGATTGTTATTGTTTTTTGTTTTTCAGTTTTTAATTGTGTGTATGATTCTTGCCAGTCACCTGTTTATTTTTTCTCGTATTTTTATTTTTCGATTTCTCTCTGCTTCTTTGTAAATACTCTGACAGTTGTTGATTTTTCTTGTTTTTGTTTTTTTTAGTAAAGTCACCTATAATCGGTATTAAACATCTTATTCAAGGACTATATTTTCCCTGTTCAATACTTATTTATTTTATGGTTATGTGTGTATTTTTTGTGTGTAAATTTACCGATTTTCTATGATGTTATTGAATCACCCATAAGGGTGTTATTGAGTTTGCCGTTAGTACCGTTTGTAATGATAGTGTTTGAGTTTGAAATTGGTGGTGGTGTATCACTATCACGCACTGTCATGGCATCTGTATCTTCTTCTGTTGTATCCATGACAACGACTAAATCCTTGTTTGTTTCATTGTCGTCGCTAACAGGACTAGTAGCATTGTTAGGGCTGTCTCTGCCTGTCTTACCACTTTTGTCACTGTCATCGTTTAAGGAAATAGGTGTTGTCGACTTTGTTGCTGGAGCGGTTGAAGAGTGTGCCAGAGTTGCTTTTGATGGCGATAAATTAAATGAATTTGCAGCAACAAGTATACCCGAGTATTTAATTCCATTTAATTCAAGTTTTATCGCTAACTCTTGTTCCCCTTTAGCATTTGTACCTTTAGAGAAAAAACACAAATATTAAAAATTTAAATGTTAACAGGCTGCAAGCAGAATACATATGGTTATATTTTTACTAAAGAAAGTAACATTCATCGACATTGTTTATATACTCGTATATTGTACAGGGTTATCCATTTTTCGGTATCCAATGTTAAGTTAAATAAAAAACACTTAACAGGGTTTAAATTTTTAAGTATAAAAATTGTACTACAAAGCTTATTGTGTTTACACTTTTGGTGTAGAAAAATAAAAAAAGAAAAAAATGAATTCAAAAATAAATAAAAAATTACTCCTAAATTTCTTTTTAAAGAAACTTCCAACGACGAAGAAGTATAAAAAGTAAAAGAAAGTAGTTGAAAAATTAATATGAACAAAGACATGAAAAACATGTCTTTTTGTTTACCTCCCCCTCTTCTCTACACCCTTGGCCAACATAAAAAAAAAATGTCGAAGAAGCGAGGTTGTTAAACACATCGCGTAAGTTCATTGTCTGGATGAGCGAATTTTCTGTATGTGCTGAGGTTTAACAGCATAGACAGGGTCTTTGAAATAGCCCTAACAAGGGAAAATAGAGCATCAAATTTCTTTGTCTTGCTGAGCAGTTGACATCGCCAAATCGAGATATTTCGGGATCAGGCGATTTTACAATGGCAAACCAATCACTAAGTGAATAACACTTCAGATGACAGTCTTAATAAGCTTACGGTTTTGAAACCTCTAAATGGATAACCCGTTATTTAACTGACAAGATAAAATTTAGTTTTTCTTTTTAAAGGAGTCTTAGACATTTTTAGGCTAAGGATTGCAAAAAAGATCTAGAGTAAATGAATTAAGAATTAAAAAAATAAAAAATACAAGAAAGATATGAAAAATTATTTAAAAAAAAATGTTCAGTAACAATCATTTTATGTACATACAAGCATATGTAACATAAATATGTTACGATTATAATCGTACTTCTCATTTTAACCACTAGTTTATGAAATACATAATTAAAATATTTTTTCAAAATTTTTCATAAACTGTCTTTATGAATAGAATGCCAATTGTAGAAACATACCGTTGCGTGTTATGAGAAATTGCATTCCAGACAGCAAATTTAATGTTTCGCATGAACTTGATGGTGACACATTGTTTGCCGTTATAATTTCATTACAAGTTCCACTCGAACTTTTTGTACTGTGCTGCTGGGTCTGTTTAGATAAATGAATTTTCTTGGTGGATAAGGGTGAAATGTGGCTATTGCCTGCAGATGCAGCCGAGGTGGACGGAGAATTTTCAATAGCCGAATCGTCAGACTTATCGTTATGAACACTGGTACTGCTGCCATGATGTCGAGGTACTCTTAGTGATGATTCGCCGTTTAATTGTTGGTATTCATTTAAATTATGGGGGGAAGAATTGGTTGTTGTATTGTGCTCTCCGTCTTCTTGGTTTTCTTCATCTCCTTCCATATCAGGGTGTTGTTGGTGATGGTCACCCTTGTAGTTGTAGTTTGTTGCAGTCGCTGTAACATTCATACCACTCATTCTGGGTGGTAAATAAAAATTGGTGCGTTTAGCTGGTGGTGGTTGATTATGATGAAATTCACCACGTTCATTTATTTCCGGACTTGTTTCACGTTCTCGTTCACGTTTTATTGTGGAAAGATTTGGCGGCGAATCCGATAGGTTTAAAGCCTCGCTACTAAAGAAAGAAAAATATAAATACACCACTTTGTTGTCTTAGCTAACAGGAAAAATTGTTTTTTGTTTTGTTGTAAAAATTATTGTTTTTTTTGTTTCAACTTACCGTTGTGTTTCGTGAGCAATGCCACAGTTATTGGCTGTTTTGCCTGCATTTCCTCCAGCATTTGGTGAAATATTTATAGGGGTTGGTGGACTAGTTTGATGGTTTTGATACATTTGCCACAGTGCGACCCGTGACATTTCTAATGCATTCAGTGTTTCTCTTGTACTTACTTCAGGACTTGGCGATCTCTGTCGTTGATGTTGTTGCTGTTGGTGGGACGATAAGACCATACTACCCGAACTGTTACTAATCACATTCTGTTCCGTTTTTCCTTGGATTAGTTTTAGATATTCAATCATACGCTGTTCTAATTCTTGGGTTACGAAATTAGGAACTTGAGGTGTCATTAGTCTGTGATGAGCCGCTGCAGCAGCAGCTGCAGCTTGAGCCTGTTGGTTATTGGCAGCAGCCGCATGTGTAACCAATGCTAAAGGAGAAAGTTGTTGCATGCTACCCGCTAGAGACTGCCGTGCTATTTGAGGCTTTTCAAAAAAAAAAATATTTAAAAATATTTTTTACATATAAAAAATTGCAATATACTTTTTACATACCATTTGCATTTGGTTATGCATCGCCTCATACTGACCATAACTAGAACGACGGCCCTCGCGACGATTACCATCTATAGCCGCTTGTAATTCAGCTGGTGTACTGAGATTTTTTTTCTCGCACTCATATGGGTATAAATACTTCATATATCTAAAAAAGTAAATGAAAAAAAACAAAAATTTACAATTTCTTTAAATATCTGAAATTCTAAACTTTAGCATTTTTTTTTTTTTTATTGAAGACAGCACTTGGAGGATGACCCCCACTCATGCAGAACATTGTGCTGGTCCAGGAAAATATCGTCGATGGGATTAAAGAACGCTGTAACTGACAAAACCTTAAATATTAACCAGAGCCAAAAAACCTATATAAAAGTAGAAAGAATAGACGGGTATTTTTCATTTCGCAGACGGCGTAAGTGAACTTATTTTCATCGTAGAGATCTGAGACCAATCGACGCGTATTTTTTTTTCTGATAAAAATGATGCAAAAAACGTATTTACGATTTTTTGTCAGTTACAGCGTTCTTTAATTCCATGGACGATATGAGGGGAATTGGGAAAAAGTGTGTGGATCTTTAATTTAAAGTTACTAATATCGTATCTGATATCAGTGCCGATTGATTATTCTATGGCCAGTATTATACTTCACGACTAAATAATACAACATCAATCATGTTTTAACTTAAAACATTATTAATTTTTTGAAGAAGTGATAAAACTTTGAATAAGAAAATTAGAATACCAATAAAAAATTATAAATATTTTAATTCTTTCACTTAATCTTAAAATAAAAAAAAATATTATATTATAAAATTATTTTTGTCAGTGTACTGCAACCTTTTTACGTTTTTCTGTTTTTTTTTACTTTCTTTTTCTTGTTGTTTTTGTATTATTATTCATCATTCATTAACGTTTGTATTGCAAAACATATTTTGCATTTAATTTAATAAATACTTGAAAACTCAAATCAATAATTGTTTTTTTACACACACATTCATACACACATACAGTGAAGAATTAAAGTCTGCATACATATTCAAAATTCATATATATCTTATAAAAAGATTATTATTTTCTTCAAAAATTGATACTCGAAATATAAATAAAAATTCACCGAAAGTTTTCCCCTTTGCAATTTTTACAATTAAATTTATATGGGAAAAATGGGGGAAAAAACATAATCCCGTGGAATTTTATTAAAAATTAGGCTGAATAAAAATAATTTGAAATACCTAAAACACTACTCGTAAAAGGTAACGTCTATGCGGAAGTCAAAAACTTAAAGTGGCATCATTAATTCGAGATATATAAAATGGCGGATAGAGCACATAAACTCCCGCACCACAATATTTCTTGGGTTGGTTATGTTTTGAATTTTCAGACATGTATGAATACTTTAGTCCTTAACTCTATAAACAAGTGTGTGAGGTTACTACATACACATATAGAAAAATGCAAATAGGATGTCTTGTTTATATTTTTTTTTCTTTTCCTTCCTCTCTTCGTACTTATACAAACAAATACATAACAATATAATGGTCATTTGTAAAACAAAAAGCCAAAATTATGAATAAAAATAAAAAAAAAATATGACGATAATTTTCAGTTCATTCTTTTGTTACTGTCTGTGATCATGTTTGTACGGTTTTTAGTTAAAGCCTTTGGTTGGTTGGTTATTGGTAGATTCGTTGGGTAAACGTTGGCATTATCCTTTATGTGTGTCTGTCTGATGACTGAGCCAGCATTTCAGTATGAGAATCAATGTTTACTTTATAAGATTTTCTTTTGTGCATGGTTTTTATAACTTTACTTTCTGTGAATTATCAAACAAACAAAACAGAATTACAAAGATAGAGTAAAAAAGTACTTTTATTTGTTTGTTTATATTAGCCATCACTTAACAAGGAATGTCATAATGATGGTGATGACGATAATGATAATGATGGCGATGATGCTAATAATTCAAAAATCAAGATTACGAATAATCACATTTAAATGCAACACTATGCCATTAGCACATGAGCATAGAGAAGGAAACAGACAAGTTAACCACGTTCTTTCTATTCATTAAACCAAAGATGAAATATGTTTTGCACTAGCAAATATACATACATACATATGTACATATTTACTCAGTGTTGCCATTTTAGTATTTTTCGGGTATTACAAAAAAAAAAATTCCAGTGTGTCCAAAGAGGGTATATGCAATACTTTTCTCACAACTGTTTTTCAACTTTTTACAACCCTTTCTAGAGTTACGGCCTACCTACTCACAGCAACCATATTGTGTGCGACCATTTTTACCCATGAGTACTGGAACCTACAGTTAAAAGTCGAATCCGAATGACAGACTTGAAAAGTTTGTTCATGGCAATCAGTTTTTGCCAGAAGATTGCTAAGTTGTCGTCATATTTTTTTCTTTCAAAATGTAGAACTGGGATTTGAACCCGGAGCCCTCGTCCAATAAGCCAACACACTACATACTAGATTACGGCGATCATAACTGGAGTTTGTATGGTTTATACTAGCGGTAATCACTCTTCGTTTTGTTATTGTTTTACAAAGTATGCTACTTTTACAATATTTCCAACATTTGCAACATTTGTCTTCCATGGAAATCATTGATTTTGATCCGAAGAAGCAGTAAATATACAGTGGTTTGCGTGCAGATCCGTATATATTATATTATTATTATTATAAAGTCAATATTATTATTAATTAGATTATAACTAAATTCTATTAAATGAATTTAGATTATTTTTTCACAGAATTCTCAACATCAGCCGAATTAAATATGTTTTCGAATCCAGCTCATTAGAGTTTTTTGGACTTGTGTTTGAATTTTTATTTTTTTCTACATATTTATTGTAATAAGTTAGTCGAAATATTGTCAAATATAACACATACTTCTTTCTTATTCTTCACCCTTATTCATAATCTTTTTTTTTGTAATTGTCATTTATTCTGGATGACCAGAATTGCAATAGTTTCAGTATGTTTTCTTGTTCCATTTATCCTGATTAGTCGACATAGACGACATGTACGACCATGGCCAAGGTGGTGAGAGAGATCTGAAAATCTGAGTTCGAATCTCATACAGATTGATGATTATTCTTTATTAATCTTGTTTTAGGGGTGGAATCCAAAATATAATTGACCCCTTGTGGCGACCCTTTTTTTACCCCGTAGTAAACTATTCTTTAACCAAATGTTGAGCCTTGTAGGCTTGAACTGTATTACGTCTTTGTTGTCCTATTAAACAGTGTTTAACATGTATTTGTTCCATTCATTAGCTGAAGAAACATATAAACTTAATACTCCCAGTCAAGGATACCTATCTGTAGACTTCAAAGGGTTAACACTTCTTTTTTGATATTTGATAAGGTTTTCATCAAAAACACTTGGCACTTAATGCATTAAATTAAAGAAAACCAATTAATTCGAGATTTCTCTATTGAATTATTATGAAAAAAAAAAACTAAAGAACTGTTGGTCTACAAGCTGATTGTATTGCTGTAATACCCGCTTACCTTTCCCTACCAATAACGCTTCAGTGCTCTCATTGGAATCATTATAGTCGTCATCATCGCCTTATTAGCATTTTGTTGTGTCACTTCGTTTTGTCATTAAAAATTTTTAAGTACAATTCACACAAACGCGTTTCTATTAAGATGCATGTACATACCTATATACATATGTATATTTGTTTGTGTGTGTTCGAATAAAGATGCATCAAGCAACCAGCAATCGTCATATTTAAATATTGTTTATAACGTTAAATGTTGATTTAGGCATGTCTACGAAGAATGATAAATAAATTTTGTATGTATTTTTCATTTACCATAAAATAAAATTCTTGTGAATTTTTTCTTAATTTTATTTTTTATAATGCATTTGCAGAGAAGACGCGCATTATATCAAAGAGTTATACTGGATACAGTGTCAACGTTAATGTACCAGTATTTATTTGCATACGCACAGACATACATATGTACATATGTATGTACATGGTATGATCTATGAATTCTTTATACATATAAAAAAAATTATGATAATTTAGTTATAATAGCTATACTATAAAAAAAGAAACAAAAAGAAAATAACTAAATCTGTATTCAAATACGTAGCATATATGCATTCCTAAGCCTTTTTTTAATATTTTACCACATACATATGTATCTATAATAATTTTTATTTATTTATTATTTTTTTATATAAAAAATAAATTTTTTTTCACCGAATATTATACACCTATCCCCCGATTTGCACGGTAGATCGGTTCCTGAAAAAACCGTGTAAATCGAAATCAAATTTTTTGTATGAAAAATCGTGTAAAACGAAAAAAGTCTAAAATAAGTAAAATCAAATTAGTTTTTTAATTAAATTAATTTTTGTTTTATTTAGACATTGTTTTCATTTATTTTTCTTACATTTACGTTAAATAAAAATAAAATATACACGTAATAAGGAAAGAAAATATCCATTCAGTTTTGTATTAACAAATATGTAGATGTAAAAAAGAATTACATATTTTTAAAAAAATTAGAAAATTACAAAAAATATATCAAAGATTTGAGCAAATTTAATCACTATCGATGACTCTTAACCTTTTTTTCTTGATTGGTGACATGTCACTTTCATCACTTGATATTATTAGAGGCGATTCTGTAGTTGATGGATTGGTACCAGTTTTTTATGGGTTGTACTCAGTGCTGTCGTTTTACAAATTTGGGATGTAGTGTTTGAAATAAAAAAGGTGTAGCAAAATAACACAAATTTTTGTTTTTAACAGTTTTATATTGTAAAATTCGTTCGGTTTAAAAATCGTAAAAAAGCGAAAAATAACGTTGAAAAAATCCGTGTAAAAGTGAAATCGTGTAAAAAAAGTACCGTGTAAATCGGGGGATAGGTGTACTTTTAAATGTACATATAACGTAACTTTATAAAGTTTTTTTTTTCTTTTTTGAAAAGGTTAAGGCCCATTATTACAACTTGCCGTTAGTTAAAGGTAGGATTTCATCAGACCGATAAATTGGTTTCTGTTATTACAAGTTAATTTTAACCTAAAGGTAAGGCAATCTACCCAATAACTTTATCGGTCACTATAAGTTAAAATTAATTTTTTTTTTTTTTATTAAGACAAATACTCGGGGGCAAACCCCTACTCATGCAGTGCATTGTATTGTATATTTTGCGCCTTTATTTGTTGATGAAACAAGTTGCTGTAAATTTGTCCACTCAAGAGCCAGTGTTATACCTTCACCCTCGAATGATCAAACAGCAATTGCCTCATCTGTCGGTGGATGTTTAATGTGAATGGTGAGCGTCTTCAGTAGATTAGCTATTATCTTCCCAGAAGGTGGCGCTGTACTCCTGATCATTGGTTTTTGGTGGAATGGATTAGAAAATGTCAGGGGGCGGTTTCTTGCAGATGGTCTTGCTGGAGGGGGGGGGGGGGGGGAACCTCTTATTTTCTTAAAATTAATTTTTAATATAAATTGTAATTTTTTAGAAAACCGCAAATTTTTATTTTTATAATTTTGTCCTTCGCTGGGATCGAACCTGGGTCGTGTGAATTTCTGTGCGAGCGCTCTACCACTATGCCACGACCCCCCCAAAGGCCAATTTATCGGTCTGATAAAATCCTACCTTTAACTAACGGCAAGTTGTACTAATGGGCCTAAATCTATCAAGAAATTTTACGGATTTTTAAACAATTTTTATTAATGTTTATTTGAACGATAAAAATGTTTGCAATTTAAAACCTTTAATAGACGAGTACGTCTATAGGAACATTTAATGAAGGCTGAGTAGAATGGGCGACATAAAAAACTGACAATTGATAAGCGTTATTTTAATAACGCTGCATTTGCCAAATTAATTGTCATTTATTCAGCCTGTTTTGGAAAAGCACGCCGGCAATTTGAGTTTAGCAAATAAATTGGCTAAAAAGCACATTTTTTTAATGTAATAAATAATATAATGTCCAACTCTAGCACGTAGGCAGACGTCCGCTCTTTTCAGAAAATTTTGAAGCACATTTTGTAACAAAGCTTCCCTTATCTCATCAATGCAGCGCCAAATTTCATCTTACAGAGCATCAGTCGTTTGTGGTTTGTTCACATAATCTCGGCCTTTCAATGGCCCCAAAGAAAATAGTATATCACAAGAACGAGGAGGCCAATACACATCGCGAAATCAAACTTGAAATTACTCATGCAATAACTGAATTGTTTGGCAGGCTGTGTGCCTTGTGATGCCGTTCTGCTGAAACTAGATCTCTGATGTTAACATTAGCCAATTGAGGCTGCACCAGAGCGTTAATCAAGGTCTCATCCCTTAAGATGATTTTGTTGAAAAATGTGTTTGTTGTATCCGTTCACAACCAATTCACAAACGTTCGACGTAAACAATGGTAATGTAGCGTACCATTATTAAGATTTCCAAACTTTTTACTAAATAAACGCCAAAAGATGACAGCTCAGTTTGTGACCTTTCATCATTTGACAGCCAATATACTTTTTAACCTAGAAAACAATACTATCGATAGTACCAAATAGGTATTTATATAGATTGATTACCTAGTTCGTAATTACACGATGTTACAAAATAGAAATTAAAAAATATGCTTAAAATCACCAATCAGGGGCCCTATTCTGTAATTCTCTTAAGCTAAAATACTAAAATTTTGGGTTTTTGAAACAGGCTGGACCTTAGAATATATAAAATTAAAAAGTTTAGAGGTAAGAGGCATGAAGCTTTTAAATTACAATAATAGTTCAAGAATTGTATTCGTAGCCAAAAAGTCCTACATCAAGTGTATAAATTTTTAGCAATAGAGTTTTAGCTTAGGAGAGTTACAGTTACAGTCTTCAAATTTCAGAAACAAATTTAAAATTTTTTATAATTTTAAAAAACAAAATTTTAAAGGTCTTTCTGAAAAAAGATCTGCTTTAATTTAGGAAATTTTGTTACATTCTATAACAAAGTCTATTTTCTCTGTATGTATTAGAGTTTTATTGAAATACAACTTTTTTTGTATTTACTCAAATCAAAAATATATATTTCGCAATATATTATTATTTACTCGTATTCTACTACTTTAAAGGTATCTGCGATTTTTTTTTTAATTTGATGGTTTGATGATAATGAGTAATTTATCTGGCAGCTATTTTGGAAGGTTAGTTTAGATCTGTTGTTGCCAACAATCAGTCAGTACTTATTAAAGTGTAGTCAACATGATTAGGACGAAACAGCAGTAGATTGTGGTGATAGAAGTTATAATGCAATTTATGTAACTAATGACAGGCATTTTTATAATTTATTAAAGTGTAAGTTATGATTGTTCTCTATTTCTACTTCTTGATGAAGTGCTTTTTTTTAATTTATTATTAATACGCGCATTTTATATTATCATATACATATGTATGTATGTATACATATGTACATTATATGTCTTAATATATAGAAATAAAGAGTAAAAGACTCTTATTAAAATAAGTAATACATATTTAATCGCATATACGAGAAGTACTACTCTCTGAGTCAGCCAAAACAAGTCATTGACACACAACAACAATCAACCATTGAAAAATCAGCCTACCTAAGCAGTTAACCAACCAACTAACCACCAATCAGTTAAATTTCCTCTTCCTCCAAATGCTATTTCTCTGTTACATTTAACATTTAACATTTTGCTTTTTTGTTATTTTTTTTTTTAATTTCTTTATACATATTTTTGTTTTTACCAAACAGCTCTTTTATTTTTCTCAGGGTTTTTTTTATTGATGGGAGTTGATGGAAAGCCAAAAAATTCATTTTCTTTTTTATGTCTGGGTGTTGGTCTTAAAGCTATAGACGGAATAATGTTTGAAATATGACTGACTGGCTGACAAACAACTGACACACCAGTGCGCTGCAGCGTAGCAAACATAACATACGTATGTATGTATGTCTGTATGTATGTATGTACACACTTTTAGTTGTTGCTGTTATATTACAATGTTGTTTTAAAAGTCAATTAACCTTTTCTGTATTTTTATGGAATATATTGAAAATGATGTACATGCATGTTTTAATTTATAATAGGTTTAATTAAAGAACTAAGTATGTGTATGTACATACTATGTGCACACATACATACATAGTATGTATATTAAACTTAAGAAAAAATACTAGTAAAAATATCATATTTCAAATTTGAGCATACGTATGTAGTATGTACGAGTATGTGTAAAATTATTAATTAAACAATTTTAATACTTCAAGGGTTAAAATAAAAGAAAACTACAAACAATATTTAGAATATATCGCGATGGATTCCATATAAAAAAGGTGTAATGAATGTAATACTATATATTATCTTTATATTGTTACCACTTTAAACATACCCATTAGAATAGTAAAATTGAAAAAAAAAAATTATATTTTCAAAACACTCCGCCCGCTCGGCATTAGTCGCTTGTTCATCTACAGATGCAGAACGGAGATATAAGAGACCCCCCTGCCGGGCCGCCCACCTACCGTTCTGACACAGCAAGTAATCAAAGCCGTCAAAGCAAGAATTCAACGAAATCCTATCCGGAAACAGAAAATCATGGCCCGTGAGAGGAAAATCATACAAAAGTCTATGGAGTCGTATTTTTAAAAAAAGACTTGGGTCTTGGAGCTTTCAAACGGCGTACAGGACATTTGTTGACTGCAGCTTTAAAAAAATGGGATAGAAAAATCCAAACGTCTTTTGGTAAAGTACGCTGATAACTTGCAGAGAAAAATCTTGTTAACGAATGAACAAATTTTTACCGTACAGAAAAAGTTTAACGCCAAGCTGATTTTTGGATTTAAAATGTTTTCATCGAAAAAAATTTAATTTTTTATTGTTATTTTGCTCATTTTGTCCTTTTAATATCTATATTTATGAAAATAATATACGTTTTTTCAAAAACAAAAAAAAAAAAAAAAACAAAAATATGTATATATAGAAAATTATTAAAGCAGAGTGGGCAAACAAACAAAACATTTCGCAAACGGTACAACAAAGTCATACACTTTTCAAAATTTTTTTAATGGTATTGAACATGAGCAAAACCAAAACAAATAATTTCTAAATGAGAAAGAGCGCAAATGAAACAATTAGCTTTTCGCTCTTGTGCTTGCTTTGTTATTCCGTCACATTCGCATAATTTGCACTTTTTTCTCTTCTTCTTTTCTTTTTCTTATCTTCTTTCCTTTCTCTTCTCATTCATTTTTGTTGTATCTACGCACATTTGAGTTAGTGTATTTGTAGTACTCAAAACAAAAACAATATACAAAATTAAATGGGACAATCTTTCTCACTGTTTGTGTTTTATTTTTGCTTTACTCATTGTAAAGAACACAACAAAATGAGATCAAACGTTCAGTTTTGTTTATTTTCTTACTCTGTATTAAAGTGGTTTCCGTGAGCCGAAAATGGTACACGTGGTCTAGAAATGACACCTTCTCATTTTCAACTTGGCAGTGAACGTGATATATTAATATTGTATTTATCCAATGCACAAACTCCATTATCGTAAAATTACTACGAGGGGTAGTACTTGCTGTTGTTGTACAACAATAACAGCAAAATTTTTTTATGTAAAGAACTCTTAGTTGTCAAAAAAGAATAAAATAAAAAAAAAAAATTATTAAAGATGTTCGTAACTTCGAAATTTCTTATTCGTATAATGATTTTTATATGTAACTTATTAATGATGTTGGTAAGCCATCGTAGATCGGGGGAATAAATGCTGTATGTGCACAACATATCCGTCCATACATACTATATATGTATGCATATATTCATTGGCCCATAATCATAGTAATGAAAAAAGAATAATTTTTTTTTTTAATTTTATCAACTATAAACAACCAAAAAGTTAAACTAAGTTTTTTTATTTAAAGTTGTGTTTAAACCGAGACACCGATTTGCTATTTGGCTATGATTATGGGCCGCTTATGGATAAAATTAGCACATTATTTAAAAAAGATTTTAATGTCATTTGCAAATAGGTATCTGTCGAAGTACAAGTAGAAGAAATAAATGATAACTTACTGTGTTCGAAGTGTAAAAGCTGCACTTGTTATACTAGATGGCAGATGTAGCCCCTTGATGATTTCTTGCCATAGCTTTTTATTTATAACATCTACGAGGCCACCTCGAGCGATAACTAAATTATATAGTTCAAACAGATCTAACACAGATTTCGCCATAATCGGTAGACGATTAATGGGTGAACCTAGAAATATATACGGAAAACCAAATTAATAAATTGTAAAAAATAGTAATAAAAAAGTATTAATAAGTGTTCTTTGGACTCAATTGTGTATTAGTTGTATATTGTTGCCTTTTTTATATTAAGATCAGCACTCAGGAGATGACCCGTACTCATGCATTACATTGTGCTGGGCTAGGAAATTATGATGGGAAGGGGGAAAGAGTGATTGATTGATTTGATTTAAACTTACTAATATCGTTTCTAAAAATGCGAACCGCAAGGAAATCGGTTGCTGTTGATTAATTATTAAATGACCAGTGTTTTAAATGTTATACCCTCACCACTAAATAATCCAACAGCAATCAACCCCAAGAATCCCGCACAACAGTAAAGTTTAGATTGGGGGAGGAATAAAAAGTGACAACGATATTAAAAATGATGTTGTTGTCTTTGATCCAGCCCCTGAGATAATTCTTAGTTACTGCCTTTCTGGCATGGGAGACCCTACAAGAGAGCTATTGTTCTCCACCTCTAAGCCTCTACATCAAGACAAGGTGGTTATTCAAGGTGTCTTGTGTTATAAAATAAAAAAAATTAAAAATTTTTTTTAATGTAACTTTAATGCCCGAATTCACAGTTTTTAGTTAACGATTCAATGATTTTACTTAAACTTAGTTTAAGCTCTGTTTATTATTAGTTAAGTAAGATCACTAATGACAAACTAAGGTTTTACTAGATCTAAACAAGGGATGTGGATGAGATAACTTTAACTAAGCTACTGTAGTTAGCTAGCTAAGCACTGTGAATCTGGGCATAAAAGAGTTGTTAGTTTGATCAAAGGAATTATTGATTCAATTAAAAATTAATTGATAATAATTACTGGTAAACTCAGTAATATATTTTTTCAACGCGTTATAAGATGATGCTAATCTACCTTAAATATCTCAATGCAACATAAAATGTATAACAAAAAAAAAATTTTCACTCAAGTACAAGAAAATAATGAATAACTATTGAAAAGAATAACGAAACAAAAACAAAAATTGTTTAATCTTTTTGAATAATTAAATAAAATGTATTTTTAATTATTTGATTTTATTATGGTTTCACTTGCTATTTATTTGTATTCAAAAGAGAACATAGACTATTACGAGTATTAGAAAGAACAATTATAATAATTTAGGAAAAAAGAAGAAATAAGAAGGTAATAATAATACACAAATTAAAATCAATAAAATAAATCAATAAAAGCAATGAAAATAAAAAAAAAAAACGAAATCAAATTGAATGAAAGTATTAAACAATTTGTAATTTTATTTTAAATTTTTATATAAGCATTTAATGATTTTTTTTTTGTTTTGCTTTTTCTTTCATTTATTGGTTGCATTTTATTTGTTTACATTGTATTTTCTTTATTTTAGTTTTTTAACGAGCATTCTTAATGATTTTGTCTGATGAAGCAACATATCGTCAGCTAAAATCTAAACGGCCGGCCGTTAGTACACATTTTACTTTTTTTACAGAAGAAACAACAAATTTTATAACTTCAAGATTATCGAAGCCTTAGCAGCCACATTTCAAAATTAACCTTAAAAAGTCAGTGTGTATTTAATTTAATACAAAAAAGTATTAATTAAATTGTAGACCCAACCTTTCAGCGTGTTTACCGATCATCCAATGAACTGTATACACCGCTATAAGCTTAGATAAAGATTGGCGAGGGATCGCCAAGATTTTTAGAGTCCTGCTCTAGTTATACCGACTCCAAAGTTTCCTAGAAACAGCACATGAAGTGATGTTCTGCGATTTTTCATGAAAGAACCTGGATATCTTCTCCTTAATGACAGTTATAGGTTAGCGAACATCCGAGAAGGAAGTAGCAGACTCACCTCTTGCAGAGGCGCTCGTAGCAAGCCCATCCGCCTTCTCATTCCCAATGATATCCCTATGTCCCGGAACCCATACCAGATTTTATGCTTTCCAACAAAAATATTTCATACATTCGGAAGCTCAAAAGGAGCTTAACTACTATGCATTAACATACTACAAAGATTTACCGAGAAGCCAGACATATACCACTCAAACGATTTTTTAAGTATTGAAGCGAAACTAAATTAACTGCTTATAGTTAACTTTAACCTAGAAGCAGTTTGTAATGCAGAGGCTGCTTCCAAGTGGGAAATCTCCATATAAATGTTATGACTTCAGTAATAAACTTCCCTTCTTCGTAGTATATATAAAACATTTATTTATCAAGTATTCCTAAAAGCTGAATTTAATATTCTAAAGCACCTTTTTGTTAGACGCACACTATTCAGGGGGCAAATTACGGCATTCGTAATCGATCAAAATTTCATACAATTTGAAAAGAATTTTCATGCAAATTTCGATCGATACCAAATGCCGTAATTTGTACCCAGGTCTTTGGATCACATCAGACCAATAACAGCAGCATTGTTTGATAATTCACCAAAAATAGAACTTCTTGAGTTTGCTAATGATTGCGAAGCTCTTTTTTGAAAGGTACTACATACATATATGTAAATACATTTCTTTCTAATATTATTATGGAATTTGCTTTTCAAAACACTAAAGAAGAATACAAAACAAAAAAAAATTTTTTTACAGTGTAACCAGGCCTGCCATATTTGCCGATTTATCGGCATTTTGCCGATTTTTTACTTTAAATTTACCAATGTGCCGATTTGCCGATTTTTGCTTCAAAAATGCCGATTTTTTCAAAAAAGCGTAAATACTACATTTGTTCTAGTATATTTACAATTTTGAACAATACTGAAATATTTGCTACAATTATGTATCAAATAGTCCAAAAAGATTGGATTAATTTCACACATTTAGAAGATGCTAGAAATAAAACCAAAAAAGTTACTGTATCCAAGTCAATCCAGATGGCTATCTAGAATACTATATTTACATGAAGCCTTAGAAATTTACTTTTCGTTGGTTGCCAATGTGGATCAAATTGATACAACAAAAAAAAATTATTAAAAGTTTAAACAAATCAAATTGAATATATTTCTTTTTTAAAATATATTCTTAAAATAGTAAATAATATTAACAGAATTTTTCAAAGTGAATTAACAGAAAAAAAACGGTATTCTAAAAAATAAAAACATTTATTTAACGGATTTTATAAACACAAATAATATTTTTGAAATTTGATGGGGTGTATTTGAGAATATTGGCTAAAGAATTAATATCTGGATCAAAACTTCACAAAAACGAAATTAACAAAATTACTAACAATAAGAATAGTTCTCTTACGGAAATTCTGAGGGAATTTCCTAGCTTTGTTGCTAGAAAAATCTTTGAACTTTGAAGAAATTTTTGAAGGACTTGAAATAAATTTTTAGACTTTATGGCAAAAAAAATTTCTGAAAACGAGGGGATGTAACAGTTGCATTTCCAGTGCTGTCATAGTTTGAACAACTAATTATGATGCTTCCACGATCTTCAGCAAATGTGGATAGAATTTTCAGTAAACTCAATCTAAATCCAAAAAAAAAAAATTTCGATGTTCGCTGGTAAATGAAACACTAAAAGGAATTGTTTTTTCCAATAACACTATGCGACAAATGAAGACTTTTGGAAAAATGCACGAACACCACAGTAGAGGTTCGATTGTATTACCAAAAGTTAGTAAATGCAGTTAGATCTTGAAAATCTTTTGGGGTCCATAAAAAAAATTGGTGGCAAATCTGACCAAACCGAGTACAGGGTTTTACTAATCTTTGGTAGTACTGGTTGTCGCACTGTGGACTTATTTAAAATTTAACAATTTAAACTGTTTTGATACTGATGTTAAAATAGGTTTAAAAAATTGTTGAACTCAAGAATGAATTTATAAAATATATATTCATACAAAAATTTTAAACTTAATAATTGCAATTTGTAAAAAGTATATATATTATTGATTTTTATTTTATTTTCTATCAATTTTAATGCTGAATTGTTCTGTTTTTGTTAATAAATATAGGTGTATGGTACTTAAAACGGAAAGTTTTAATTTGCCGATTTTTTGCCGATTTTTTTACCTTGAAGTGCCGATAATGCCGATTTTTTTTTCGAAATTTGCCGATTTTCAATTAAAAGCATCTGGCACCCCTGAGTGTAACTCACTTATTATTTACAGATTATAATTAAATTCTTAATATGTTGAAATGTTTCCAAGCTCTTCGCGGACCCTCTAAAATGTTTATACGGATTTTTCTGAAAGTCACAAAAAGGGGATTTTCGGATAATTTATATTTACAGCTACCTCTTACAATTCCAAATTTTATAAAAAAAAAAAAAAACAGTTGCGTCTTAAGATAACTCAATCACGATTCTCTATTCTTTTGACAAGATGTCAAGGAAGATGTAAAATTGTTTATTCAAACCGCAAATAAATGTTAAATCAATTATTATATACATACATACATGCATACGTAACTATTTACTTTTTATAGAATTTTTTTTTAGGTTTTCTAATCAATAGTTATTAGCATTTAAATGGTGGTTCTTGTTATGATATTTGTTATCAATTAAACAAAAAAAAAAAAGACAAAAACACTTTTGGAAATATATAATTTCAATTTTTATTCCAGACAGTAACCGTTTGAACAATTAAAAAAGCATAATATGCACTCATGTATTTGAAATCAAAATATTTCGCATCTTTCAGCTGTTCTATATTCCATTAGTTCTTTCGATTCGTTAAGGAAAATACTGTTTGTAATCAATAACTTGAGAGGTTTTCATTGATTTTTCATATAATTTACACAACTATGTATTTGAATAAAAATTTTTATAAATTATAAAAATAAAAGACACATTTCCAATTTTTTTGATTCCGAGTACTTTTATAATAACACTATAGAGGGGCGGTCGGGTCTTGTAACTATGATGGCTTGGCGCAATGTGCGAACCTGGACCCCCTTGATTTACTCCACTTTATAGGCAGTGTTGTTGGCTGCAGTTCTTTTCCTATTTTTAGATGATTTCAGTTTGGAGCTGCAATGGTTTCAAAACTGCACCTTGTGCTTATTGTAGTTGATCACGTTTCTGATTAACTGACTATTTGACCTACCTACCTAATTTTATAATTCCGCACGCATTGATCCTACTCTGAATACAGAAAAGAGAAAATAATTTTTTCAGGTAGTTTATAGCCACTTTTCTAAAGATATTTATTAAAGACATATATCCGATTTCTTTTCAATTTTTGGACCAAAGAAAAGTCATTTTCTTGTAGAACTTGTTAATCAATTGTATTGATCAATAACATATAACAAACTTCCAAATGCCAGGTGGGATACTCCATATACATACATGCATATATCGATACATAAATAAATTTATTTTGATGTTTATATATTTTTATTTTTTTTATGTGCATGTTTATACGTTAAGTCGTTGTTTTGCGTTGGCCCTTAAGGTATCAATCAATAAAATTTTATATGTGTTGGATTACTCTGCACAAATATTTATAACAAATAATTGAAAAACTGAAATAATCAGATTGATGGACACTAAAATTAAATTTAATTTATGTCTTGCACATACATTTTATGTCGAAAATACAAAATTATTGAAACATTGATTACATTTCAATGCTTATAAATGCTGAATAAAAAAAATGATGCCTCTATAGGATTTTACTTTTGGCTGTTTGTAATGATTGTAATTGTGAATACATATTTATATTATAAATTAGGTATTGTTCTTCAAAATCTCTACTCTTATATATCGTCGTATGATTTTGAAAAAGCCATAAGTTAGAACATTTAAATCTACTTTCTGATAGATTAAAAAATTTTGATTGATTTGCTATGTTAAAGCTATGCTTATATGAAAGCTTTTTGCTCTTTTGCTCGATGTGTACGATTTTAAATTTTAAAATTGTTTGTGTCTAAAGCCTGGTATTGCGCTTAAAAGTTCGTACGAAATACTGAAATAATGTTGCAAAAGTAGTATCTACAAAATCATGTTGAGAAAAACATGTGTAATCTATATGCCAAAACTTTTTCGCAGAACTTTAGAATTGAGTTTTAACTACTTTTATAGTGTTGGCATCTTCAAAAAAAAATTGCTCGTTTATTAAGTTCTTCTAAAATCTAAAAGACAATATTACAGTTATTATGGTGCAAAATGGTTTTTCTCTTTCCAATTTATTGTTGTAGTAGTTTTAAGTTGCTTGCTTTGGTTCACAAGTTTTAGCGACAGCCTATATGGGGTTGGATTACCTGGATTTATATTAGATATTAAGTGCATGATATAGAATTCGAATTTGAACCCATTTCGTTAAGCATGAGGCTGTAAAGATTACGTTTCAACAAAAAATCATTTTATATTATATTTGAAAGGTTGAAATCTTCTTGAACCACGACCACATCCGATGGCTTTGATTGTTCTAACGCTATATGAGTGTAATCGTCAATATGTGTTCATTATAAGTTTTCGAAGATGAATGAGAAGAAATGTAAAAACAGTTTATAAATAAAAACTTTAACACAAGTTTAATGTTAACAGTAAAAAATTTATTGCTATCACTAGGCATGTGCACATATGTACATATGTATGTATGTACGCTCCACATTAGCATAAATATGTAAAAAAATGTAATTGTTTTTTTTTCTGGTTACAAATCGCTTTTAAGCTCTTATAGCAAGAATCTATGACTTCAGCTTATCTCTCATTTAAAAAAAAAATTGTTTGCATTTATTTCAAGTCTTATTTTCTAGTTCTAGAAAATTATTATCTTTAATATTTTCTGCAGCATTAAGGGAATTTGTTCGCCTGCTTGAACAAAAAATTTATTATGAACTTTTGTCCGCGAACAACATTAAACTCGAATAAATTAACAACTCTAGTTACCAGATTGAATATGTTTATGGCAGTCATATCATAAAACGTATTTTTATTTCACACATTGGCTGTAAATTTACTACGACGCATTGTCACGTCACGTCCGTTATGTGTATATAGCAATTTAAAACTTTTAAAATTAAAAAAAAGAAAGAAATATTAAAAGAATAAAATACAGAAAGAAGCAAAAAAAAAAGAGAATTCTTAAAATTTTTAAATAATTTCTGTTTGATTTTTTCTTTTTTGTTGTTTTTGTTTTTTTTTTCATAAATCGAAATCAAGGAAAAAAATAAAATAAAATAAAAAAATAATGAATATTTGACATTTAGTTACCATAATTTCTGTTATTAAAAGCATGTGATAGATGTGTAAACAACAAATACATTAAAAATAATTTAAATTTAAAATGCCACCAAATGCAGCAATCAACCGCAACAGCATTAAAGAGTTCGGTATTAAAAAAAAAATTATTATGAGTTTACGTGCATTTATTGGATAATAAAAACGAACGGACTAGCCATACATACTACATACGAGTATAAACAAGAAACAAAATGTGACTGACTAACAGGCATTCGGTCTAAATAAATGACTTTAAGAATGACGAATCGTTCAAGTGTTGATCATGTCATTAATAATTATTTTGACGTTGATATGCTTAAGATTTTTATGAAAATTATTTCAATTCCCCCCAAAGTGTTGATACACAAAGAGATTCGAAAAATAGAGAGACAGTAATGAAACACATACATACATACGTATACCCATATGAATTTGTATATTTGCACAATAGGGAATAATGAAAATACATAGATATGTAAGTATACATTAGGGATGACGAACGAGAAATCCCGAATTTCGGGATTTATAAAAGAAGTTATTCTAAGTTTTTCGCGAACCTCAAACTAAACTTTTTTGACCAACAAAAATATATTTTAATTAATGAATATTAAACATTTTCAGAGAATATCTTATTTATAACTAGAGCTTCGCTACTCCTATTCGTATGTCTATATAAATAAAAATAAATGTTGTTCGTTGGTCATTACATCAGTTGAGAACGGCTGAACCGTGATCCAACTTAGGTTTTTCGGAAAGAAAATTTTGCCCCGCCCACTTTTACACCCACTTTTTTTGATTTACCTAAAATCAGAAAACGGCTCCATCGATTTGACTAATATTTCTGTTAGTATTAATCCATTTTAAGTTTTCATCGAGAGAAAAATTTGCCACGCCTACTTTTACTCCCACTTTTTTCTATTTATCTCTATATACAGATTTTTGTATATCTTCTATATCTTTTGTATAGTTTCAGAATTTGGCCTGAATGACTTCATGGGCAAGTCAGAAAGTGGACGAAATTGGACAAGTGAGCCTGACACCCCGCATACAAGTTAAAATTTGATTTTTTTATACATACGTATCTTTAAAAGTGTTGAAGCTAAAGTTTCTGAATTTGGTGTGACTGATTTCGTGGCCATTAAAAATTGTCAGTAGAAAAAAGGGCGAACAAGTGGAGGTGGTAGCTTCCAGGAAAACTAACTATTGAGTTCAGTATATCTTGAATTCAGTAACAGTTAAAGTTTTTGAATTTGGTCTAAATTACTCCGTAGTCACTAAAAATCATCAGTCGAAAATGTGGACAAATATTTCATATACATATATATGAAGCGAAGAACAACGGGTTTAAGCTACTTAGTTTATAATAAAAGTATATGGAGAGCCGCTTTCAAAAATCCAACATCGCCTGTATATAATATATTGGCAAGGAAATTTTTTTGTTATCAAAATTTGAAACCTTTACTATTATCATTATTAAGCGTAAAAAGTTAACATTTATTCCATGCGAAATGTACCTTACCCACTTGTTTAGCTCAGCCCACTTTTTGCCTCATAATATGTATTGACTATGAAATCTTTTAAAACAAATTTTAAAAATTTCTCTTTAATCATTAATTAAACAAGAATCATTATATATTTTGTGTAGGAGGTCCCATGCACTGTTGCCCATTATCGTCCACTTTTTGCTGATAATTTGCATTGCATTGAGAACATTTTTTTCTTTATTCTATTAGAAAAATGTCGTAAAACGATAACGACGTCCCCAACTAGAATATAGCCTATTGTTTCTCTCTGTTTACATTATTTTTAACGTTGACACTTTTTATAAAAAAAAGGAACCTTGATTGATAAACACCGAAATACCGCTTTAGACAGACTTCACATTTTTATCGATAACATCGGTAAATACTTTGGCAATTCAGTATTGATGAGGCATACGGACTTGTAAGAGTGGCATAGCGAATAGTTCCTTCCAGGCATTAAGAGAGATACTGTAAACATTTCAAGCAAAGCCTTCCAGCCGTTTATAACATCAAGTTGTTTGGTTGCCCCAGTAAACTTTTGGTTAGTGTGCTAGCTAGCTGAACATATTGTCTTTGTCACACCTCTTGTTTTGAATACAAGAAAATAAACAAATCTTCCACTAATTAAAAAAAATCGTTGAATATTTGCAGTTTTTCAGTTCTAAGCTTAAAGACACAAAAAGTACAAGTCATAGACAATCAAAATTTAGTTCGACTAAGGGAGAATCAACAACATAAATATATGTACATAATTAATAGATGCTCAAAAGCCTATAATTTAAAAGGTAAGAAAAAATATTCTATTGGAGAGAACAAATCTCGGGAAACCGAAAAATTTCAACAGTTCATAGAATCGGGATTTTGAAAAGCTTAATTCCGTTTATATTTCAGAAAACTATAAAGTGCAGTTTTAATATTCAGTAGCATTTTAATGACTTTTTTTATAAAATCATGCGGTTACACGAAACACATATTTTATTTGAGATCACAATAAGGGGTACCAGCGATATTTTTATTCTTTTATACTTGAGAAAATAAAAATATTTTGACAGATTTAAAAAAAAAAAACTTAATTATAAAAATAATGACTTTCCAAGTGTACAAAATTATTGGTACCATTTTATTCTCTAATTGTGTTTTGGTACTTAAATAACGTGCTCGATCATAAACGTTGTTAATCATTTAATTTTATTTATTTTTTTTTTTTTTTTAGTTTTTCCTTTCTTTTTAAGTGTCTACTCATATAAACATGTGTAGAGAATGTCTTTTGCTGTTGTTTGTTTAACAACAATAATAACATTTAATGCATTTATAAATAATTTTTATAGCCGGTCCCATTTACATTACAGTACAAACATGCATACATACGGACAGAGATGATTTTCATACACATACATACATACATAGAAAAGAAAAGGAATGAAAGCAAAATAAATAAACTTGAATTACAAACATACATACTTATGAACACATAATTACGTGACGCCTATAAATAAATAATATTTTTTAATAATTTTTTTTTATACAACAAATCTACTATCAACCGAGAAAGCTGTCGATATGATGGCATTATTATTAAAAAGTTAAAGTTAAAATGGATCAGCGTGAAGTGAAAATTCTTTAAAACGATAAGCTGACTATTTACCGCTATTGCAATTGTTTGCAATCATTTCTGATTGCTTGATTATTATCAATTATTTTTTTTAACTGAATCAATAACTTCTTTGATCAATATAACAATTTCTCTATGTTAACAAAGGACCATTTAATCAGCTTGTTGATTGTTTCAATAATTTTTGTTCAACAAAATTAATTAAATGTGTTATTTTCGTAATTGAAATCTCTTTTCAGTTTTCGTTTTTTTTTGTAATTAGATTAAAAAAAATATTTTACTGATTGTAACTGTGATCACAAATATACTGAAATGTTATTGCATTATTTGACAAAACAGTGTTGCCATAAAATGTTGCTTCGCTTTTTATGAACGAATTTCACTGGAATGTTGTATTGCAAACTGCATTTATGAATTCAGCACCAATCTTCAACTTAGCATAGTACGTATTTTTCTTGTGAATTTACCGTATTCTTTACAAGCTTGTGCTAGGAAGCGACACGCTTTTCGCTGATGCAATCTACCTATAACTTTCCACAATGGATGTTTTGCTACAAAAACATTTCAGGGGAGAGTTACCATCCAAAATTTACGAACCAAATTGACCCAAAAGGTTCACATACATCCATATAGTACATATGTTTATGTATCTTTCTAATACTATATAGTATAAGTTAAATATGGGTGCCCCAGAAGTCATGGGTTTCATTACCACCCGAGCCTAATGGTATTCTCATTTCTCTTGTAATTATTTAGAATTTAATTTGACATTATAGTATAATATTGTAATAATAAATTTATTAAATAATATATAAATAAATATACTTATTTGAAAGACTCACCCCTCTTTTGCATAAATGAAAATAGATCATCAAGAAATTCCTTACGTTTGGGATCATCATTGATTTCGTACAACTGAAAGAAAAAAAAAACAAAATATGAAAAACGACATTTTAGACAAATAATTGAAAAGAGACTTGATAATATTATTACAGTATAAATTTGAAAGCCCTAATTATGATTGGCTGTATTACACAAATACGATTTGAAGAGTGGTATTTTTTTATATTGTAAGTAATTGAATATTGCTATTGTTAACATTTTAAATCCATAGGTGTCAGCATGTGCCAATTTTGTACTGGAATTACTTACGAGTATGGCAGTAACAAACTATACATATTGTATTTCTTTCCATTTATGCTTAATAAAACGAAACACCAAGAATAACAAAACCCAAAAATGCATGACAAAACAACCATTATTATGATAAACACATAAATACAAGATCGATAACGCCAGTCATTTTTGGTTTATTGGTTTATCCCAACACTATTGTTTTGTTATTATTCAGTAGTAGCTCAGGGGTTTCTAATTCATAAACTGGTTTCTTTTGTTTTTCATTTTTTGTTTCATTGTTTATACCAGTGTCAGACACTCTAACCCCCAGGAGCCGAGCATCGTTGGATTTTTACACACATACCATATCATGAACATGAACAACATTCAAAACAAAGAGTAAACAAGAGTTTAAAAATGATACTTCAAAAAAAAAAAAAAAAAAAAAAAAAATACAAAGCAAGTACACTCAAAGAATTTTAACAATAAATAAATACTTGTAACAAAATGGGTATCTTTAAATTTTAAAATATCAATATTACGGCATCTTTCTTAAAACATAGCAAACGTATTTAAATAAACACGCGTGCTCCGGTGGATTAGTGTGTAGTATTTATGGGTGCCATTCTCATCAAAGACCCTGGTCTCTGACACTACACCAAGTTTATGGCCTTTGTCATTCTGCTCCTTATAATTAATTATAACATAATTTAATATTGTATTGTAATGTAGTAAATAATTGAAATGAATTTTTCTTTAAAATCTCAAAAGGTAGTAAACAAATTCAAAATTCAATACACATTTATCAAATATTTATTAAAAATAATGTTTAATGGAAATATTTTACACAAAAATTTTGTTTTATATAAACATTTCTGAAAAAAATTTTTAAAACAAGAAATAATATTTGCATTTTTGATAGGATAAATTCGAAACAACAAACACTAAACAAACTAGATAGTGGTTACGCTTTTTCATAAAATATTTAACAAATGAAAACGTACCTTTTCTTGTTGGCTTCCATTTATATCCATTTTATTTTCTTTTTTATTTTTGTGTCATCAATAATATTGTAATATTAAAAATGATATACTTTTTCGACTCATAGTCGGGATTTAGAATGTAGAAATAGAAAGGTAAACATTTTTCAGTGCTCGTTTGCTCTTGCCTAGAACTTATAAGACAAACAAAGAAGAAGAGTGGAAGAGAAAAGCGAAAAGTGTCCGGTACAAACATTCGTGTTCTACCGTCTTCACATTTTCGTCCCATTTCTTCATAATTCGTTTGTCTGTCTTTCAACTTCTACATTGTAAATCCCGACTTAAATTTTAAATTTAGTATTAATTTTCATTTACACACTTAAAATGAACAACAAATTTTAGAACCATATTGAAGAATTTAAATTAAAACGTATTTTAAGATGTCATTGTGAGCACCCTCAATATGTCAACACCGTTTAATATACGAGTATTTTACTAACATTTTTTCATAGAATTAAATGATGCTGCTCACAAACACATGCATATTTTTTAAATGTTCTCTTTCTGCCTGGCTCTAGTTTATAATATTTCAGTAAAATTGATGAAGAGCAAAAAAAAGAAAGGGTGTTAAAGGATGTTAAAGGAAAAAAAAAAACAAGTTACAACAAAAATTAATTATTAATTGGTGGTTGTTAATACTGTGTTTTATCTAAATGATGTCTCTTTATTATTTCTTCTGTGGTAATTACCCGTAGAGAACATGATAAAAAAACTATAGAAGATGTCGGCTTATTTTAAGCTATTTGTTTAGATAAACAGAATTACAACTACATACGTGCATACGACGTATGTAGGTATAGAATTAAAACGTGTAATTAAGTGATATACAAAACAAACAAGCATTTTGAATAGACATAATTGAATAGAGGGCCAGATTATATTGTCTTGTTTGCTTTTAACAATTTTTTACCGTTGATGGACACACAATATGATCGCGTCATAACAGAATAAAAAATAAATAAAAAAAAATTGGAAAAAATTCTGTTTTCATTTAAGAAATCCTCAATTTGTTGTAATTATGTGTTAAAACTGCAAATTATATGATCATAACGTGTGACTTAGCTACCGGTTAGTTAAAGCAAACTATATGTATAAATACTGCAGCACGCAATTTAAAGCGGACATACATATAATTAAGCAAACGAACTAACCCTGTAATCAAATAACAAAAAAACCAATTCATTTTGTGAATAATATATGTATGAGTATAGAAACTGTTTATGTAAAGAGCTGTTAAATGGCCATTTAACAGAATCTTTAATCATTAAATATAAAATTTTAGGTGAATACAAGTTAATTACATACAAATAATTTAAAAGTTATCATAAGTATTTAATTTGTATGTACAATGTATGCAAATTTATTAGTTTGTATTTCTTTTAATTTTTTACACTCATACAAGTTTGAATCATAATAAAACAAAGATACTTTATTGGATAGAAAATTTTATGACATTTATGTATGTTAATATACATACATACATATGTATGTATGTATGCTTGCGGCCATGCAGCCATCCAACACCAATGTTCACATAATAAGGAAGTGTGTGTTAGATCACTCTGTTCTTACTGTTAACACAGTTAGTTAAATTAGTACCCTGATACATGCAACCTGCAAATTTTACCAATAATTCTCTTTTAAAGATAACCAAGGAAGTTTAGTAAGTCTTCGACTAAATTATTACAGGATATATAAAAAAAAATTGTAGTCGCCGTGGTCTAGTGGTTAGTGTGTTGGCTTACTAAGACGATAGTGCCGGCCGTAATCCTGACACAGGGTTGTAAAGGCCAGTTATGTATGTATGTATGTATATAAAAAATAATATATGTATTTCCAATACATATGCATATGATTTTTATAAAAACTGTGAGAACAAACCGAAAGAGAACCCAAAGAACTCTGATGAGGCTTCCGTAACTGGAGTCGAAAGCATGTTCGGTTCGTCTGGTATGCAATTCCTTCACGGATGTCATTTTCTTCTTTGATTTAAAAATAATTGCACAAACAATCTAAATTTGTAATAGAATTTGTTTAAGGCGTTTTAAAGACGAAACAAAATTAATAAACAAGTAAAAAAAAATTGTTGAGAAGAAATGGAGAGACAAAACTAATCTACAGCTTTGTTTCAGAAATTAAAAATTTCTGATTTTTCAAAACTTTTTAATTATTATTATTCAACAAAGTACGGTTAATACCAATCAACTCGTAGATGTCTTTAATATGATATGACCAGTAATTTGATATCAGCATTTTTAGAAAATTAATTTAAAGATTCGTGTTGATTTAATACTCCTGGTGTTAAACAATGGAGTCTCTACTAAGTATTTTGATATCCAAATTATAATCTCATTTTCCAGCGCTTAACAGAATAGTGCATCTACTACTACATTCTTTCTTTTAATCCTCTCATTGCTTTATGTTTTCTTAAATGTAATGCACTGCTGTTATATGCATATTATTTTTAACAGCCAGGCCCACGATATCGAATCGTGTAGTTTTAAGCGACAAACAGCTGATTTGCGGCACACTAATTTTTGTGTCGCCAAAAATAAATGCGATTGGTAACACAAAATTTTTTTACACACATATACATACATAAATAAACAAAATCGGAATAAGTTTGTTTACTACATTTCTGTCAAGTTAAACTAGCACACGGTTGCATTTTTTATTGTACAATTTAAGTATTTCAGCGCTTTTTTCGTGTATATTCGTGATTATTTTTTGATATGTTGATGTGGCAGCATTGTTGTTTATTTGCATTACGTTGGTAACGTAAAGCAAAGCGAGCGATAAAGTGACAGTTAGTGGGCCGCAGTTTAGATTCACAGTGAGTGACTGAGTTTCTTTCGCTTAAGTTTTCTTTCGATATCGTGGGCCTGGCTGTAAGTTTTGAAACCTCCGTTCTTTGTAAAATTTGTTTATAGCATTTTCAGTTTAAATTAAACCTTTTTCAAAATGAATGCAACCTTTTTCAAATTAAACGAAACTCTTTTCAAAATAAATGAAACTTTATTCAAAATAAAAGAAACTTTATTCAAATTCATTTAAACATTTTTCAAATTAAATTAAACTAGTTATAGAATTTTCTAGAAAACAAAAGAAAAAAAAATAAAACATTCATTTTTAATTATGGATAATGCCAAAATCCATAAAACCCAGGAAATTCGAAATATGGTAGATAATAGTGACTGTACGCTTACATTTTTACCACCTTATTCTCCTATGTTGAACCCGATAGAGAAAACATTTTCTAAGATAAAATTCCACGTCCGATCATTATTAAAGTGACATTACTACAGAACATAACATAGTAAGTGTATATAATTGAGGAAAGTGTCGCACAAATTAATCAAAATGTTTGTGCGAACTATGTTATGGATATGATCATGTTAATTCCTAAAGCGGTCAGTGGACCAATTCTTCATTAATTTTAACAAGTATTGTATAAAAATGAATATGTTTTATATGTTTTATTTTTTTTTCTTTTGTTTTCTATTAAATTCTATAACTGGATTATTTTAATTTGGAAAATGGTTAAATGATTTTGAATAAAGTTTCATTTATTTTGAAAAGAGTTTCTTTTAATTTGAAAAAGGTTTAATTTAAACTGAAAGTGCTATATATATGACGTGAATTTTAAATTTTCTAAACGTTTCTTATAGTGTATTTTTTATTCGCTCACCAAATTAATAGCAGTTTCCATTTTGGCCATCAATGCTTTAGAGCAGCGGTCTTCGTCCATATTATTCGGCTAACGAAATTGTCCGGGTATTTATTTACTCGCTTCGTGATTATTACAACTAAAATTGCTCAGAGCAAATAAATAATTTCCCAAGGTCTTGATAGTTACCAAAACTACCTGTATCTGTTGATTACTTTTATTTTACCATTTAATTTATACGAGTATATAATGTACTGTATTGTATTTACTGATATTGCTTTTAGAATTCCTGGAATTCCTGTCTTTGTTGTATTTTTCTACCCAAAAATTAATTTAAATTCTACAAAATTTTCCATAAAGACATATTTATACATTTTGTTGTTACAATTACACCAAAACAACATGTGTGTGAGATAAAAATCTACTCTAAGAAATTATTTAGCTTTCCATAGAGTATAATTTGCTTACAGCATTTAATAATAATTAATCTTATAAAAATTTTTAAAAATTACTTTAAATGTAGTCGCAGTGTTCTGGTGTTTGTGCTGGCTTACTAGGATGTGAGCATGGGGTTTAAAAAAAAAGAAATATGAAAAAAATATTTATTTTGGCGACTACCTCTCAGCAGCCTTCTGGCAAAAGCTATGAGAGTAACTGATTGCCATGAAAAAGCTTTTCAAGTCTGTCGTTCGGAATCGACTTTAAATTGTAGATCCCAGTACTCATGGATGAAAATTAACAAACACAACATGTGTGCTGCAAGAAGCTAGGCGTTACCCTAACAGAGGGTTGGAATGGCCAATTATATATGTATGTATGTATGTATGTATGTATGTATGTATGTATGTATGTATGTATGTATGTATGTATGTATGTATGTATGTATGTATGTATGTATGTATGTATGTATGTATGTATATAAAAATAAATGTTGTTAACGATGGTCAAAGTATATGGTACAACACGTAGGTGTTGTAAATAATAATCGTAATTTTAAAAGTACAACATTAAGTTTACAACTGTTATGAACCATAATCGAGGACTAAAATAATTACAATCGAATTCCATCAACAAACAAACACTAGCTTAACCAAATAAATACATATCGTCGATGGAATTAAAGAACGCTGTAACTGACAAAAAAATCGAAAATACGTTTTTGGCATCATTTTAATCAGCAAAAAAATACACGTCGATTGGTCCAGGTCCCAGATTTCTACGATGAAAATAAATTCACTTACGCCGTCTGCGTTTTCAAAAATACCAGTGTATTTGTTCTATACTTATGAAAGTTTTTTGGCTCTAGTGAACATTTAAGGTTTTGTCAGTTACAGCGTTCTTTAATTCCATCGACGATATGTATGTACTTTCATATGCCGTAAAATGAACTTTAATTTTTCAAATTTTCTTATGTATTTTCCTTTGCATACGAGTACTTTTAAGTTCAAAAACTTTAGAAACTGAAATGAAAAAGGCTCTTTAGCATGCAGTTAGAATTTACAAACATACTTTGGCTTTTTTGTATTTAATATACATATACAGTTACATATGTACATAAAATGCCTTAGGAAGATGCAACACTTACGGTTAAAATGAAAAATTAATCAATGCTCAAGTTGCAGATGAAATGAAGAGGAGTGAATAAAATAAAATGTTGGCAATGTCAAGAAATATTTTTCATGATAATTATGGTGTAGGATGATCTCTATCTCGTTTACTCTATGTCCCGAAATAAAATATTTGCTGTTCTGTAATCAAAAAATATTCAAGTAATTAAACTTAAAAATATGTAACCCTATATCACATGTATACATATATAAAAAATTTGTGTAAAATTACTTTCCTTTAAATAATATTTAAATTCAATTTAAACAAAATTAAAACAAATTAATCAAAAATCTCAATAAATGAAATGCGTCTTTAGCACAAATTGTGTACATAAAATGAAGATTTGGATTACATTGCTTTAAATGGATGGTGAGATTGTAAATAAGCAGCTAAATTAAACTGATTACGTTTCTTAAAAACCAAAGCCTACATATAGGTACATATGTAAGTATAGACCCGTATGTGTTCCTGTGTAGAATTTCGTTGTCATTTAACAAAATATTAATAATATTTGTATTTTACCGTAGGATTTGTCATATGACTCAATGATTCTTATATTGTGGGCATGTTTAATGATTATTTTTGCATATCTCACCAAAAGGTTTAAGCCAAACTCCTTTAATTTTGTCTAAGCGACTTTATATTCATTCATAACAAATCATCAGAAAAATGTTGAAAACTGTGTTTGATTTCTGTAACTCTCATATCGCGGGTATATGTAAATTATCAAAAAAAAAAAAATAAAAAATCTTTTCTCGCATTAAAAAGTGTTTCTGTTTTTTTGTCATTTTAGTTTTTGGCAGGCGTAAGATACTGAAAATATATGTGAGAGAGACAAAAATATACTTCATACATTTTTGCCTTTATCCCCACTAAATTTGTATCCCCGTTGCTGGAAAATAGTCCCCATTTTAAGGATTAATCTCCTAATCTGAAAAAGTGTTGTAATCGCCAATTGTGTAATTAATTGATTTTTGTTGAATACATACATACATATATGTATACGAGGATGTGAACAAAATATATAATAATTGTGATTAGACTGTCAAAAACTTAGTAGTGATAAAATGAGCACAGTGTTTTATGTGTCATATTACTTGATTCATTACAATCCATTGCATAGAAATTTAAAGTGGTTGTGTTTGAATACAATTTGTTCTTAAAAATATTATACAAATTATGTGTTCACATTTGCGTTTTTTCTCAACACAACCAAGTTTTTTTTAATGCACATCAATATCAGAAATGTTGTTCATCAGCACTTGCTTTTATGACTATGTTCTACACAGTCATAATCGTACATATAAACATTTAATACAAGAAATTTGAAACCAACCATATTGTGTTCAATTCAAATATTATATGTATTTCTACTTATTTGAGAATTTTTATAATTTTTCTTAATTTTTTTTTTTTTTTTTTGTTTGTTTTATTTTAAAACTACGTGTAGTATTAAACGATTCTGAAAACGGCAGTTTATAATTTTTGTAAAGATTCTGCATTAAAAAAAAATTGGTAATGTTTTCTATTTAAAGAATATTGCCCGTATTCATAAAAACTATTTTAGGTTTATTGAGGGTTTATTTGACAAGTATTGCATAGAAATTTGTCAAATAAGTCCTCAATAAACCAAAAATAGTTTTTATGAATACGGGCATATATTTTTATTTGTCCCTTTTTCATTACCGTGTCGAAAAATTATTGGGAAAATAAAATTTTTCATAAAAGAAAATATTGATACACTCATTTTTATTGCTATATTACATGTGGTATACCTCGTAGTTTATTGAAAGCATATTTTATCTCTAACTTCTTTCATTAAATATTACTTTTTTGTTTTTGATAATAAAAATTTATATACCTGTCTGTCAAGGCCAAATGCAGTACAGTGGTAGTAGAAGATTTTTAAAAACTATTATTTGAGAAATTTCGCCTGAATTCGAATTAATCCAACCCATATGCCCGTCTTACAGTTTTCTTACCACGTTTTAGTTTTAACTAAATGTTGAATATGGAAGTAATTCTAAGTAATAGCGCTTTATTAAATTAA
The DNA here is from genome assembly GCA_963576795.1 of Metopia argyrocephala. Lineage (NCBI taxonomy): Eukaryota > Metazoa > Arthropoda > Insecta > Diptera > Sarcophagidae > Metopia > Metopia argyrocephala. The sequence goes on along the minus strand of OY756208.1, from coordinate 183,278,393 downwards.
TTTGGCACTGGTTTTCAAAATATTGTAAATTTAAGTATGTATACATATGTACATACATACATATATACATATGTATGTATACACTTACATGCATATATTAAATATACATATGTATACCTGCACAAACCATAAATTAAATTGTACGTACATACATAAGTAGTGCTCAAAAAAAACTATTCGACATATACTTAAACAATATATTGTGCATACAACAATGTTTAAACCAAAGTAACAATAAAGGTTATATCGTAAAAAGGAGACGACTAAATGATGAAACAGAACTGGAGTTTGACGATTGTTTCCATAGAAATTGACTCATGAAAACGCAGTCGTGAAATAGAATCTTTTTTTTATCTGAGACCAATACTTAGGGTACTTCAAACTTTTGAGATGAGTAGAGTATAGTTAACTAAAACTCTCATAAAATGAAATGCATCTATAGAACAATTGTGTACAGAAAATTAAGTTTTGGATTACATTGGAATAGAGGTTCGATCCCATTAACAAGAGTATGAATGCGTATAAATACAAGAAATTATGAATCATGATTCGAGTCTACTCATTTTTCCGTACTCACTGCTGATCTCTGGTACCTATACTGGCGGGCCAATGCCGAAAACTCTTCAATAGACAGACAAAATCCCCTCCACATCTCCCTTTTAGACCTTCTAATCTCCCTACTAATTCTATAAGTCTGCCAACCGCCTGTGCGCTTGGCCTTATAAAAATTAATTCTGACTATTTTCCTTACTTTTGTCAAAGTGTCATTCCAGCATGGCACTCTACGTATACCAAGCGAGATGTCACCGCAGCCTTTAATGCTATTGAACGGAAGTCTGCAAAAATGGGTCTGGCGGTAAATGAGAGCAAGACGAAGTACATGTTGTCGACGAGTAGGGATATTGAACGTATCGGCTCCCATGTTATAGCCGGCAACTATACATTCGATGTGGTCAAGGAGTTCATCTACCTTGGCACCGCCATTACCAGCAAGAATGATGTCAGTCTGGAGATCAAACGAAGAACCACACTGGCCAACAAGTGCTACTACGGTCTCAGTGGGCAGTTTAGTAATAGAGACCTCTTTCGTGCGACGAAATTAACACTCTATATGTCGCTTATTTTTCTGGTGCTTCTCTATGGTGCGGAAGCATGGACACTGTCTTGTGCCGATGCAGCGGTCTGAGGAGTAGTCGAGAGAAAAGTTCTTCGTAAGATCTTTGGTCCCCTAAAACATGGCGATGAGTTTCGCATTAGAACCAACCATGAGCTGTATGAGCTCCTCGGTGATGTGGATGTTGGTCAGCGCATTAGCATCCAGCGGCTACGCTGGATCTGCCATATTATTCGGATGGATGAATCTGCTCCAGCGAGAAAAGTTTTCGATGCGAAGGTCACTGGACGTCGGCGTAGAGGACGACCGAATTTACGTTGGAAGGACGAAGTTGACGAAGCCCTGTCGTCAATTGGTTTGACCAACTGGAAAAGGCGTGCGCTTAGCAGAGACGCCTGGAGACTAGTGCTAAGACAGGCCGAAACCCCTTAACGGGTTGTTATGGCCATCTAAGTAAGTAAGTAAAGTTTAAATATCACGCAACAAAGTTTTATCTGATACGACCTTATGAGCTTTGAATGCATTCACACAAAATAAGAATACTGTTGTGAATTCTCCCTATTTTATTTAAGCAATACAAGACAACACAATAAAAAAAGTGAATGTAACGATATCCATGCACTGCATTGCTTGTTTTCTCTTAAAGTCATCTAACACTCAAAAAAAGCAAAGAGTATACAACGAATGATATGAATGATTGACATGATCAACATGTAACGGCAGTATAAAAAGAGTTTGCAAGAGGCAATCAACAAAAACAGCAAGTGTGAATAAAGCAACATCAGTAAAAATTGATGTTGAATGAGTGCATAGCAAAAGCAACAAACGCGAATACATTCAATCTTTTCTCTGACACGTACTATGTACATGTCCAGAGAATTCTGCTAATACTACTGTAGCTGGAGTCGAAAATATGTTTAGTTCGGCTTGAGTACAATTCCTTTACGGCTGTTACTTTCTACTTTGATTGAGAAACCAGTGCAAAATAAAATAATATTTCTACATTCATTTAAGATAATTTAGTTAGTTCTTCATCTAGTTAAGACGTTTTATGACGAAACAATACATTTAAAAAAAATCAATATTTTTATGACAATTAAGAAAATAATCTTGAATGTCGTTTAGTTTTTTTTTACCACTGTACATACATACATATCAGTAGATTATCTTGGGTCAACAGGTAAACAATCCTCTAAATTTTTCGATTAATTAATTTAAGAGCGTGATAAAATTAAGCCTCTCAAATGTAATTTAAGAAATTGAAAAGAAAATTATATATTATAATATTTTTTCCAAAGATTTAATTAATCTCAGTAGTAAACAAGCTTCAACAGGGAAGGTAGTTTTCAAATATAAGCCTACAAAGGCAAAGCAAAGCAAATATATGTATATGACCTTGACAACCTTATCGAAAATGTAATTCTCTAAATAAAAATAAAATTATATTTATTATTAAAAGAGTAAAATTCAAATAAATACCTGGAAAAAAGGAACTTACCTACTATACCTATTATTACAAAAATCTTTGAGTAAATCAATCTAAATTAATTCGATTTTTGCCTGAAATACTTGTACCAATAAATTTACAATTTTTCGTTTTACTAATACACGGAATTAAAAAATAATTACATGATTATGGAACAACTTTCATTTTTCTCTTCTACGAGGTGTATCTAAAGGGTGGCCAAATTTAATGTTAGGAAGTAAAGTAACTGTCAAATGGTAAAATGTCAAGAATTGAGTTGTCAGTGGTTGACATTTATTTGACAAAAAATTTCGGAAATTTTAACAATGAACTTCTACACTCTTGAACACAGAATTTTGATTGTAAAAACCATAATCGTTTGAGATTATGTGATTTTTTTCGGCGAAAAAAGGGAAACAAATATATAATTTCATTCGTTTTGTATATATTTCTTCAATAAAAAAAATATAATTTCATTCAGAAAAATTTAATTTAATTTTCGAAAGCTTTAAAATTTTCATACATTCTTTTATGTTTTGTTTACATTTTTCGCAATTTGCTTTTATTTTTCAAAAGGCTTTTAGAGCTACCAGACTATCAAAAAAAATTTTTTGTTTGTCAAATTAATTAGTTACTAAAAACAAAAATTCATTAAATTTGTCCATAAACATTAATATATTGTAAAATATTTAACACAGATTGGTTAATTTTTGAAATATAAATGTGCGATTTTAATACAAATCGAAGCAATGAATCTGGCAGCTCTATAAACAAAACAAAAAAGCTTTAAGTTTGTGATTTAGAACAATAAAAATCACTTGTAAAAGCTAAAGAGCTTGTGATATTTAGAACAACAAAAAATTATTTGAGTGATATCAAAATCACACGTGATTTTCAGAACATGCCTAAATACTTGAAAAAAGATTCGAAATAACTTCGAAATGTCAAATTTTGGACATTCTATTTAACATCAGAAATAATGTTGCAGTAAAAAATATATGTAAAACTAGTATTTCAAGCAAATATATTATTGATTAAAGAAAAAAAATCGGGCATATCCCAATTAAAGTTTAAAAAAGTAACAAGGTAAAGTGTTAACGTTTTAGAGTAGTCTATGTAAAAAAGATTTTCACGTCTCTGAGACGTTCACCCTTACGAGTGTTCACGTTTTCGCGAGTTCACTATATGTACAAATGCAAAAACAAAACAAACAAAAAATAAATTCATACATACATACATACAGTCGAAACTCTCTATAACGCATTCCAAGGGACTGGATATTTACTTCGCTATAAAGAAAATTCGCTATATGGAAAAGAAAAACAATATTGTTCCTTTTAACATTTTTTATTTGTAGTAGTCAGTTATTTTGGTTTGAAGTACATTTTTCCACTTTTCTTCTTCAATGCAAAGGCAAATGGATAGCGACTGCAAGAAATGTAAGAGATGGTAATGATTCCAGTTCTCACTTGCATAGTTCGGTTGTTCTCTCACTTTTAATTTTATGGTAAATAAACAATTCAAAGCATCAGACTCTGCTTGTGCGTTGTGAAAGCAACAAAGTACACACAAAGCAATAATAACAACACCAATAACACAAAGCGACATCGACTCCTTTTTTGTGTGCGTGCGTTTCGGTTTTACTTAATTCGTTATATGGAGATTGAAAACGCTTCAATCTTGAAGTTACGGTCACAAAAATACTTCGTTATAAGGAAATATTCGCTATATGGAAATTCGTTATATGGAGATTATAATACACTCAAAGTAGACCCAAAACACAGTGTTCTTATAATTGCTTCGCAATAAAGAAAAATTCGTTATACAGGAGTTCGTTATAGAGAGTTTCGACTGTACATACTTTTTAAAGTAAATTTTAAATGTATATTAAAAATGGGAAAAACATTTTTATGATTCATTACTTTTTTAGTTTAATTTCTATTTTTTTTTTCTTTTGCCGTCGTTACTTTAACATTTGCTTTAGAATTATAAAAATTGTAAAAAATGATGAATGTCTGTATGTTCAATCAAAGAGTGTATGTTGGAGTGTGTCTTGCAGAAGACTTTGTTTATTTTGAGCATCAACAAATTTAATGTCTCCCTCAAAACATTATACGATGGAGCAGAAGGGAACAACAACTCTTATGCTCTGAAGGTATATTTGTGAATATGTTGGGGCGGTAGAGTTGCAATTTATGGAATTCATATTTCTTTTCTGTAAATATATATGTACATAACATACATGTGTATTGAACACGGTTATAGTATTTTATGTTGAAGGCGTAACACATTGACATCAATCAAAATAAGTATCTTAAGTTTCAGATTTATAAATTTAGATTTGTTTTTTTTTATTTATTTAAAGTTATACGTTTAGTTAATTTTTTTGTTTTTTTTAACAACATTTTTTTTTACCTCTTGAATCTGATCCTCAGAAACTAACATTTTGTTAAAACTCATTAATTTTTTTTTCTATTATTTCATATGTATATCAATCGTAATATTTATATTATTTTTACATATTTTCTGTTGTTATTAGAAAATTTCTATTTTATTGTTGTATAATTATTAAACACGATTTCTCTCGCTTTGTTTGTCTCGAATTTAATGGCGATTAAACCGTTTTTAATATACCTAATTTGATGATGTGATAATATCAAAGGTCTTTTATCAACTAAAAATTAAGAGACCTATGGTATGTACGCACAATCAATCAGCCATTCTCAATAAACTCATATTTGTAGATACGCACCACTCGCATACATGCATAACAATTTGACATATACACATGCCTACATAAACATAATCCTATACGCTGGTATTGTGAGGAGTACTCGCGCGTACTATCGTTGAACAAGTAAACATGTATAGAGACAGACAACTTCAGATTAAAAACTCATTAATGACTTGAGCTCAACTCGATCGAAACAAGCAATTTTGTAGTCTTTCCAGTCTTATTATTATCAGTCATACATCCATCCATACAATCATACTTGTAAAAATATTACCCACAAGTGCTTGTGTGTGAAAGATAGTTATTAATATTTTTTTTTTTAAATTTAGTTGTTGCCATTTATAATAATAATATATATAAATAGGTATGTGTGTACAACAACAATAACCCTTGTTTGCCCACATTGTATAAGTATATGTATGTACAATATAACAACCTCAGACACACATTCAATAATAATTTATAATAAAAATTTATTTCAAGAAATAGGGAGACAAATTCATGTTTTAATTATGTGTTATATTATACGAGTATGTGCATATGTATGTATGTACGTATGTTTGCTTCAGTAAAATCTAGACCAATCGAAAACCTAAATCCATAAAATAAAACTTTTTCTTCTTTTATTCTCTTTTAGACTGTTTGAATGTATGAAATTCAAATAAACTGAAAGCGAGAGAGAGAGAGGGAATAAATAATCAACGTTTCATTTGCTTTTCAGTTTTGTTTCTAATTGTGTCTGAGTTCGTATAAATAAATATTTTTGTATAGGAAAATTATACATGCATAATCGTATGTATGTATGTAGATTTTACATGCAAATATTAGGTGCACAATAAAATTTTTGTAAGTGTATTACAGAGTGTTGCCAGAATGACGGTTTTTCCGCTAGATTTAAAAGCGACAATTTTGTAATTATTGTAATAATCATCAAGCGCCCAGTTGTTAATTTCATATTTAAATATTAAATTAGTTAATCTTAGTTAAAACTTAAGTGGCATTTAAAATACAGTTTAAAATTTTCAGTCATTAATTTACATACTTATCTAATTGTAAAAAAAATATATATAGATTTGCCCATTTCACACTGTTGCAATCATGAATAAATGAAATTTGTTTCTCTTCTTAACTATTCAATGTAGAATACATACATACATACATAACTGGCCACTACAACCCTAGGTTCTCACAGCACCCATATTGTGTGTGTCAGTTTTTATCCATGTGGATCAGGACCTACAGTTTAATGTCGACTCCGAGCGTCAGGCTTGAGAAGCTTATTCAAGGAAATCAATAACTCTCAGAGCTTTTGCTAGAAGACTGGTAAGAGGTGGCGGTAGGAGAAAGAACTATATTTTAATTTTTCACTACATAGCAGACTACGGCGATCAATGGCGAATATTTCCCTAAAAACAAGAAATTCAATTTCCGTTATCGTGATCGCTATTTTCCTATTTCACATTATTGCAATCATAAATAATTATTCATATGAAATTTAATTCTTTTGCCCACTCGCCATTCAATGTCGACTTATAGCCCTAAAAAATTGACATTTAATCTCCCGTATCGATAATTGTTTTTTCATTTCACATTTGTTTTGCTTGGAAATGTAGGAATTAGGGCGGGCGATTTAAAAATTACTCAAGTGACAAGAAAAATCGTATTCTAGAGGTCAAAATAAGAAAAATTTCCCAAGGAACCATATCTCTAGAATGAATTCTGATGTTCCTTATTTTGTCTCAAAGGTCAAATTTTAAAAAATCCCACTTTGTCCTATTTAAAGTGACCCAATCGTGTCTAAATGTATGACAGACTCCCATTAACTTTGGAGGATCGACCCACCCCAGTCTCACAGAGCCTTGAACCCCCTGGGTGTTTCACTAATTTTTTTACTATCGAAATCAAAAATTTAAGACTGTTCAGGCACATTTTTTATATGGGTTTTAGGTAGGAAACATTAAACTGTTCAAAATACAGTGCGAGCTCGATTTTCGCAACCCCCGATTAACGCAACACCCCGATTAGCGCAACAGACAATTTTTTTACATTACAGTCTTTATAAGTGCAACGATTTTAAAAAATGAGTCTCAATAAGTGCAACACTATTTTTTTTTTAATATACAGTGCGAGCTCGATTTTCGCAACTTGAAAAAATCTGGCCTGTTGCAATTACCGAAAAAGTTGCAATTATCGACCACTTTTTTTGTACCTGAAAATACCCCATTTTTAATAAAAAGAAAAAAATTATTTGTAAAAAACTATTTTTTTATTAAAAAAACAAAAAACTAACTGTTTAAAAACAGTCTTCTTGTTAAAACATTAGCGTAGTGAGCAATTTTTTGTTTTAAAAAGTGAATTTTATTTGTATTTGTGTTTTAAAACCTGTTTGGGACAACACTAACGTGGGAGAAATGATATTGAAATGGGATTCTTTGATTAAATATGATTACTTTTATAAAACTACGTTTCTGAACAAGAAACACAAACAGAATTTATTGTAAATATATTTAAAAAAAAAATAGTGTTGCACTTATTGAGACTCTTTTTTTAAAAATCGTTGCACTTATAAAGACCGTAATGTAAAAAATTTGCCTGTTGCGCTAATCGGGGTGTTGCGTTAATCGGGGGTTGCGAAAATCGAGCTCGCACTGTATTTACAATGATTTCTGTGTGTATTTCTTGCTCAGAAACGTAGTTTTATAAAAGTAATCATATTTAATCAAAGAATCCCATTTCAATAGCAGTTCTTCCACGTTAGTGCTGTCCCATTGTTTTGCAGAATATGTATGTTTACACAGATAAGTAGGCTAACATATATGTAAATTTTACTTTTTAAAACAAAAAATTGCTCGCTACGCCAATGTTTCAACAAGAAGACTGTTTTTTAAGATTTAATAATTAATTTGTTTCTTTTTATTAAAAATTGCGTATTTTCAGGTAAGTACAATAAAAAGTGGTCGATAATTGCAACTTTTTCGGTAATTGCAACAGGCCAGATTTTTTCAAGTTGCGAAAATCGAGCTCGCACTGTAACTAAATGCAGGCAAAAAGGAATTTGGAAAACCCAATTTAGTTATATTGTTTTTTTTTTTTGCCTTTCATCAAAAGAAATTGCTACATATATCAATGCGTATGAGCTATATTTGTTTTGTTATAAAATAAATATAAAGTATACCCCCTCTTATTTTTTTATGTTAAAATAACGCTTGCGGATGTTGGTAAAAAAAAATGTAATTCAAAACAATTAATTTGTTTATTAATTTTAAACTGCACGTTTAAGCTTCTATTAGTTATTTTAGGTCTAGAAGTATTTACACGAGAAAAATAAAAATCATCTATTGCTTAGTAAAATGCAAAATGAAAGGTGGGAAAATGTAGTAATATTAGTAGTTAGTGTGTTGGCTTACTAAGACATGGGTCCCGGGTTCGACTTCAGGCTCCGATATCTTCAAAAAAAAAAGAAATATGAAAAAAAATATTTCTTTCGGAGACTACCTCTCAGCAGTCTTCTGGCAAAAGCTCTGAGAGTAACTAATTGCCATGAACAAGCTTCTCAAGTCTGTCGTTCGGAGTCGACATTAAACTGTAGGTCCCGGTACTCATGGATAAAAATTGACACATACAACATGAGTGCTGCGAGAAGCTAGGCCGTAATCCTCACACAGGGTTGTAAAGGCCAGTTATGTATGTATGTATGTATTATTTTTAATTTTGTTTAAATTTACCAACTAAATTTATCGAATAGGTATTAAACTCTTCTAAGATATGTGCAAAGGCGGGTTTATTAAACCTGTAGTGTTGCACAAATCTACCATAAAACAAGTTATTAAAAACATTTTTTTATAATAACTTAAGGTACTTACGAAGGGAGTTCGATTAATTTCTTAAGTATCGACGAAGAATTCTATGTTCTTTTGACTCTTGTTCCTGCAACAAAATTTATGCACCGATTCTAAACATTATTTTTTATCTTCTTTGGTTCATGTATTTTTTAATTTATTTTGTTTAAACTTAATATAAAACGATAACGTTTAACAGCTGGTGTTGAAAAAGAATATAATTTTTTTTCTTTAATCTTTACGAAATTTTATTAATAATGATATGTGCAAATAAACAGCATTATATTTCAAATCATAAATCAATTTTGTGTAATTTATAAAGTTTTGAAAAAAAACTTCAAATTAAAATTATATTTGATTTCTGGCAGCTCTGCATAATATTTAAGAAATCGTGCATAGAATAACGGAAGTAATTAATCGACCCTATTCCATTGTCGTTTGAAAAGGAAATAAAGACAACACCAACATGTATCGGAAGTAGATTGATTTCTCCAGTTTGAAACGATTATAAATACGACAAAGCAACATTCTATCTGTGTGTGTGACAAATTTATGTTTTAGTTCCGGAAATCGAAAAAATCTTGCATATGCTAAGGATTTTTGGAGTGCAATAAAAACTTTTATTTTGATATTTTTTGAAGAACTTTAATAACGTTTCTAGTCCTGACAATTATTGGATTTATAAAGAAGCACCCTGTTCTGTTAAGGTACAAGTGGTGTGAACTTTTCTATGCACAATTTTTTTTATATGGAAAATGTTTTTTATATGCTTTATATTACGACATTAAAAATTCTACCCAATTATTACAAATTTTACTAACTGTGGTCGGAGTCAAGAAAAAATTTAAGCCATTTCCAGTACTCCGCCGTTGATACGATACTTGCGGCAAAAATAGCAGAGCTGTTGCGAGTTATACTGTTGCTCTAATTGCAGACTATGGCCTGTTGCATTATTTCAAGACGTATTGAAGTACAATATTATTAAGCCTGAATGTATTACCTAATCTAAAGAAAATTATTGAAAAAAATTGTTTGATTCTTACACTATATCTGACATGGCAAAGATATTTATGGTCTGACGTAAAATCTTCAGATGTATATATTATCTTTGTTATATCATCATCACTTAAATTGGAAAAATAAAGGTCAGTACTCGCTGTTCTTTAATTTTTCTTTTAAAATACAAAATTATTTGGAAATTTCTTAATAATGATCTAGAAATACGAGTTTGAATCCCAAGCGTTATGAACGTATCATAAGAAAAATATAATTCTAAAGTATGATTTCTACAAAATGGAGTGTGAGTTGATGAGACTTTCGGTAGCTGCCAATTGGGTTGGTGTGCATTTTCTTCATTTAATAGAATGTAGAACTGACCTATTAAAGCATTTTAATGACGAAATAAGAATTATTTAAAAAATTTTAACTATGAACTACAAAGCTTGTTTTGGTATATTTTCAATAACTTCTCGTCTTTGTTTAAATGTATTTCACGAATATGAATTTAGGAACGAAGCGACAATAAAAACTACAACGCCAGATGAAGAGACGAAATTTATAATGAACTGTCAATATATTAACTATCTTTTTAAAATTTTACTTAAACTAAAACTTGGGTACTGCCGTGAGAAAGGGGGTTTTGGATTTTGGATTTACACATGTCGATAAAAAAAAAAATCCCTGCATTAGCTATCTAAAAATATATCAATACAAAAAACTTTTTTGCTGTAAAAATTCCAATTAAAAAGTTAATTGGTGTTATTTAAAATTTCCCATTTATATTTTTAGTTAAGCACATAACTAGAAATTTGTGTATGTTTTCTTGTTTTGGTAAATACAATTAAAATTTTAATTGATACAATTAAAAGGTTAACTGATGTATTCATAAAAAATAAAACACGTTTATTAAGTGGCTTATTTGACAAATTTGTATGTAATTTAATAAATAAACAATAAACGGATTTATGAAAATCGCAGTAATTGTTTTAAATGATACAATTAAAAATTTAATTGTATTTACCAAAACAAATACACATAATTATTTGGAGTTTTTTTAATTCGTGAAATTTTTTATAGACATGTGACATTAATAATATCAATTAGTAGTGCAAATCTAATTAGCCATTTCTGCGAAAAAGAATAAAAAAGATTTTAATTTTTAAATTGACATAAAGAAGTCTTATATTAGAAGTGCTCATATTAGTTTAGATGTGAACTTTTCCTAGTTTTTATATATCATAGAAGCAATTTTTACTTAATCAATTTAAGTTAATTTATTTTTTACAATATATTGTTATTATGTTTTCAAAATCGTTTACATTTTCTATTAAATCTTTGTTACAATTATTTTCTTATAGCATACGAGTAAGTACAGGTAGACAAATTTGCACCTCTGTGTGCCCTTAGGCAACTTACAAATCTACGTAGAATAACATGTTGTAAAATAAATTAGCGTATTTTGTCGATATACTATAAGTATATTTATTTTTCGTTTTTTTTTTCTTTTTGAGAGAAGAGTTTTTGTTGTGGCAATTCTGTGACACATTTCTGGCAGCACTGGTATGTGTACTACACAAAGCATTTAAAATATTAATATACATATACATATATTATATGTCTAGTTAGTATGGATTTTGCTACCTAAAAAGAGGTTTTTCCTCTTTTTTCTTATTTTTAATCTTACAAAAGTACATGTGTCTGCAAGTACGCATTTATGATGTTGCATTTAAATTAGTAAAAGCATTTTGTAAGTATGTATGTTTCATGTAGGTTGGATGCGAATATGACACTGTACTTGCCACATTTGATTGTGATTTGATACTTTAGTTCCTAGAAGAAATACATAGTTAATAGTTAATCCACTTCTTTACTTTATGACCATTACTGGCTGCATATGCACAATTGAATGGGTATATAGTACCTATTCACATACATACATACATACATACATCCATATGTTATTTTTCCTTTTTTATTATTTTTCATTCTATGAATACAGCTTAAATATTTAATTTACAATTACTTCTTATTGATTTTATTGCTTCCAGAGTTGCCAAGTATGTATAAGAAAATACGTTTTCAAATATTACGTTCTAGACTTGTGAGACTCTCTTACATATGTATGTTAACTTTAGTACACTATACATACATACTAGTTTTTCTTGAGACACATTTTGTCTCACTCATGTTGTGTGTGTAAATTTTTATCCATGAGTACAGGGACCTACAGTTTAATGTCGACTCCGAACGACAGACTTGAGTAGCTTGTGCATAGCAATTAATTACTCTCAGAGCTTTTGCCAGAAGACTGCTGAGAGGTAGTCGCCGAAAGAAATATTTTTTTCATATTTATTTTTTTAAGATGTCAGAGCTGGGTGTCGAACCCAGGGCTCATATCTTAGTAAGCCAACAAACTAACCACTAGACCACGGCGACTACATATACATATGTATGTATAATGTAAATATGCTTAGAAATGTATTCCTGTTTCAATTTTAAACGGAGATTGAAACCGCTGTGATTAATTATTATATAAAAATTGGCCTACTGTTTAAAATTATTGAAAATTTAATTGGCAATCATAATTCGAAAGAAAAAATGTTTATGTTTAAAAATAAAAAAATATTTCTACATACCCACGTAGGCAAAGAAATTTGTGGCTTCTAAGGTTTTATTATTTTGCGTTTACCTGTATTTTGTAGGCTCATAATTCCAACTAGTTATACCTGCGTGGAAAGAAAATTTTCAGGTATTTATTTCTTATTAAAACTCAACTCTATAATAGAAAGCAATATGAACTTCTTTACTTGTGCTAAGTAATTAATTAGTAAGAATTGTAAAATATATTCAATTCCTAGTATGCCGAAAAAGAAGACAATGCGACATGTTTTGACGATGAAGACTATAGTGTTTTTAAATATACGAGTACATGTACAATGTACATATAATAATATAATGATATGTAAATTAGGGTGGGTCAAAAAATTTTTTTCGATTTTTTTACTTTAAGTTGTTTTAATTTGATCTATATTGTATTTTGTATTTTCAACGCAGTATTTATAAATCATTAAAATTTTTTCTCTTTGTGTTTCTCTTCCAAATAATACATTCAATATAAAATGTTTTTCAATCTAGCCCTCTAAGTATAAAAATCATATCTATCTAGGGTTTGTTAATTCTTTCAATCCACATTTGCAAAAGTCAGGCCTTGTGTCGGTCTTCAAAAGGGTCATTAAGAAAAGTTGTTATAACTCATAATTTTGCAAAGATTTTCTTTTTTTATAAACATTTAAAATCACAAATCAAAAACCCCTATAGGCGTATACATACATAACTATTAAAAAGGGTTTCAGACTATCCAACAAGTCATATAATTTGTGTAAGTTTTATGTAAAAGGGTAGCAGATGATAGTCTTAATATACATACATGGTATGTAATATAATATGAAATGTATTGCTTATGGGGATAAACATGTGTCTATGGCCATTTCGTGTCTGTTTGAGAGACTCGTCAGGAGACTTTTGCCCAAAGATGGTCACAGCTGAACCTACTAGCGAAGACACTCACCACACAATCAACATGCAACGAAGAGGCAATTGCTGTTGATCATTCAAGAGTGAAGGTATAACACTGGCCTTTGAATGATCAATTCACAGCAATTTGTCTCATTTTTAAGGCGCTTAATAGTAATATAAGAAAAACAAAATGTATGTTCCGTCATAAATTTACTGTCCTTTCTAAAAATTCCAATACAATGCACTGCATTTAGTAGGGGTTTACCCCTGAGTATTGGTCTCAAATAAAAAAAAAAAAGTACTTATGTTAAAATAGTTATAGACTAAATGGGAATCATATCCCATTTAGTATATGAAAATCAAACAAAAGAATTTATAAAGCAATACATTTCAGTTTTTCAAAAAATTCAAATTCTATTTTTCTGTTCTACCACAGCAACACAATTCTTATTATATTGAATGTATTTGTCTATATGGTGAAAAATATATATATTTTTTTGTAATATGTATAAAAAATATGTGAGAAATTTACAGTCTCGCTGCTTTAAAAAAAAAGTTTGTTTTTAAATATGTATGTGAAATAATGAAAAGTAATTTTTAATTTATTTAAAAGCTACAAATTAGTGCACTGAATTCCCACTACCACTAAAATTGTTTTATTTATTGGTTAATTATTTCCATCAGCATTTAGTGGTGGCTGCAATATTGCTGTATTAATACTAATTCGTTTAGTGGTAGTGGAAACGATAATGCATTATACTTATAAATTCAATGCAATCAAGCCAATTTCAAGCCGTCTGGCAACCCTAATTAGCATTTATATAGTATAAAAAATTTTAAGGTAAAAATTGAAATTTCTTATTTATCTCATTTTCTTCAGAAAATTTTATAACTAATGCTGTTCATTTAAATGTTATTGTTGTAAATAACTTGTAATTTTTAGTACCTAAAATATAATATCTATTCTAAAATTGATATTAAAAAAAAACAAAAAGAAATTATAAAAATATGTTCAACAGATTTGTCACCAAATGTCTGTATAATCTTATTTTATTATACTTGTAATAATATATGGTATGATATTATAAACACATGGCAAACACACGCACACACAAGCGATCTCAATTCTACATTTATTCAGTCGGTTCAATCGTCGTAGACAAAATTATCATTAATGATGTCCTTAAGAAATTATTGAATTATAATTTGTAATTGAAATACTTACATGCACTTCCTACACATATGCATGTACACATGTGCAAGTATTATATGAATGTATGTAGATAAAATTAATGAATGTACAGTAGTTTGTTTTCAAGTGTATGAGTCCGATGACTGAGGTTTCAAATCTCCAAAAAAAAAAATTACGTTCAAATTCATGTAATTAAAAAATGTCTGTAGACATTTTATATAAGCGATAAAATTAGTTAACAAATCTATATCTACATATGTATGTGTGTATATAAAATGATGGCTGTTTTTGGCTTATACATGTCGCCACATTCCGCTTAAAAGCGTGGACAGAGTTCAACCAAACTTGTAAGACGGTAGGTACTGAGACCTATACTATTTTTATTAATGTTTTGTTAAAATCCGAAATCGTATGTATGCCATTAAGTTGTCCTTGATTTTTGTATATCTTGAGAAATTTAATCTAAATGACTTAATAGTAATGACAAAACATCAGTCAAAAAGTGAGTGAAATTGGATAAGTGGACGTCGTACCTGCTATGCAAACTAACTATTAATTTTTGCGTATCTGGAGAACGATTAAAGGTAAAATTTCTGTATTTTGTCTGGATGACTTCACAATCAATGTAAGTCATTAGTCAGAAAGTGGGCAGAATTGGATAAGTGGGCGTGGTGCTTCTCATACAAACTAAATATTGTTTTTGTTTATCTTGAGAACAGTTTGCCTGGCAAAGCAGGCACAGGTTCTCATACCAAAAAAGTGTCACATGAAGTAAATAAGACTGATAAAAGAATTTAAAAAGACACCAATTAAGAATCTAAACCAATAAGAAAAATAAATAATAAATAATAAATGACTCATCAAGACGAGTCTCCTGACAAAAGTGTCTTTTGTGATCAGAAAATGAACACACATTCTGGCATTTAAACCATGCAGAAGAGTCAAAAAAATACTGGACGAGTTTCTTTAATAATTCAAAATAAGAATAGCTGGAATTTTAAAATTATGTTCGAAAAATCCTGCTTTATTTTGAAGTTTTTTTTTTTTTAATTTAAAATGTTACTTTTTATAAGATCAATAAATAATCAATATTTAACAAGAGCAAGAGTGCGAGTAATGACAAAAAACCACTGTTCCATAGACAGTGATTAATGAATGTTAATGTTAATGTCGAAAAAAAGCAATCAAAAATAAAAATATGAATATAAACGAATATACGATCGTTGTTAAGGAAACCGTATATATTATTGAACATTCAATGCATGCAGGAATTTTGCTCCGCTAAATGATGAAAAATAGAGATTTGAAATTCAATTTACAGAACTATTCAAGAGCAAAAAAAATAAATATATCAGATGTGACACCATTCGATGATCCGAAAGGATTTTCCAGTCTCATTCAAAAAAATAAATAAATAAATAAAACATACATAATTATGTATGTAAATTTAAAATATATGACTTCCCTTAAATCTTTGGCTCAAACTCAAAAATACGACAAAAATTTTTTGGCAAAATTGAATATTTTGTATTGATCAGTTTTTTATATTTTGAGATGAAATCGGTGTAAAAGATAACTACAATTACCAGAGCAAAAATCCAAACATACCCAAATAATTAAGAAGTAGTTGAGTGTAAATATTTCCTCAAATAATATTGAGATCTTTTATATTTTTTTCTTAAATAAAAAAACTGACAAAAAAAAAAACAAACAACATCCATTACATTGATAATTTTGTAATACAAAAATAAAAAAATTCATATATACTGTTCTTGATTATTTTAAAACAATGTTACTTACAAACGTGTAATACGAGATCTATAAGAATATGAAAATTTTATATACCCAAATATAATGGAATTATTTATAAAGTTTTAGTATTTAATTTTCTTTCGAATACTGTCGACTACCACCCCATACAAATGCATGCGTACTTATAAATACAAAGCATTTAAAAACGAAGTGAAATCAACTGATAGCCAGACTGACAGTTTGACATGTAAACATTTAAATTAGAACTAAAAAGAAAAGAGAAAAAGATTGTGCGCTAGGACAACATACGGAAACATTACTAATGCAATGCATAGATACATATATACTTGTAACTAAAATATAATTAAAAAAATTTCCAAATATGTATAAATTAATAAAATTTCATTAATTTATTTTCTTCTATTTCAATCATTTTTTCTGTCATATTTTACCTTTCTTCGCTATCAATGTATTTTTTTTTTTTTTGTAATTGTCATCTGTTCCAGATATTCAAAATTACAACAGTATTTCCATTCCCCTCTATTTCCATTTTTTAACATTAGACGACATTGACAACGTGAACGAATAAGAGGCAAAAATTAATTAATAAAAACTTATCAAGAGTCTTACAGGAACTTACCGAACTCAGGCTTCCAGATCATTAACAAACAAAAAAAAAAAAAAAAAAGATTCTAATATCTATCTTTAGAAAACTATTTCATCGAATAAATATATACGCAAATGGTACGAGCTTATTGATGGTAATGGTATAAATAAGATAAATGGGGTAAACCTAAAGGTATTGACCTTCGTAAGACTTTATAATAGGATGAACCAAACGGACTGAAAGGAAAGCTATGAGATATAACGTTATGAAATTCTGAGAGGGCATGAAGTCTCCAGCGGCAAGAGTATGTATAGGTATATACATACATACATATATTTTTTTTAAATTAAAATCTCGAAGAAACACAAATTTTTTATTCTTCCTTTTTTTCCTTTGCTGAGGTTTGAACCTGGCCTGTTTTGAGTTGTATGCTAGCGCTCTAACCACTATGCTACGCATACCCCCGAATTAACATAGAAAGTCTATGTTTTGACCATGTGGAGTAATTAAATGGCTAGGAAGGACAATTTTGAGTACAACTTGAACAGAGATGAATAAGTGGTGCAATGAGAACTTGTTCCACTGCAGAACCAGATACTCTCTTTTTGATTTAGGCCCGCTGCGCATTATAGTGGACAACGAAACTATTGACTTTTTAGGAGGTATGGCGAGCTAATAAGTTGAGTGATTGGCAGGACAGGATCAGAAAACTTTTTTGCTTTGAGAATCGATTTACGATTAAACTAATTATTAAGAGGGAATGGAGCAGTTTAGAGGCTGCATACTATTTTAGAGAAAACATTATTCGGTGGGTATGTCAAAGACGAAAACGGTAATGGTGAAATACACCGGCACTTTCCAAACGGAAATATAGGCCATTGAAAAATGCACTCAATTCAGCTTAGGCAAATGATATAAGATAGCACTGAACTCTCTTGTTAAACGGAACAGACTTGGCAGGGACAAAACGCCAGACTATGTTGATTATTTACATAAGTAAAAAGCGACGAAAATGGGGGAAATACTATATGTATGCCAGACAAGTTAAGGGTGATATAATAGATCTGCTTGTCAAAGTAATAAAATACATCTCGAATGAAATTCTTCTTCATGTGAAATTAAATGTTTTTCAATATATTTTCAATTAGACATCTACAGTCTCTGTTTTACACAACATTGGGCAAAAGATATTAGAACCCCATATTGTGCATAACAAAAGAGGATTTTATTACTTCTCCGAGCCCTTTTTTTACTTATAGTTCCGTACTATAGGGTTTCACATATCAGCTTTACATTGATAATATCAACTGCGTGTAAAATTATTTTCAAAATTAAGCAAATTATTACGTTTTGCAAGACTTTCTAACTTATTTAAAACCAGTTGCAATCCTGATAAAAGGGACACCCTAATGTATTACATACTTGTGTGTCTGTGCAATTTTTTAAAATGAAGACTCCCGGACCAGTCTCATAGAGTAATAAGGAAGGCATTTTACACATTATTCCGCACTTATAATTCAGAGGTATTAAAATAACTTAAAAAGAAAAATATTTAATATACACGTGCATACACATACACAAATAATATTTTTCATATTTTATATAAATATACAAAGAAATATGTATAAATGTATATCTATATACATATGTATATGTATCTATGTAAATATGAACGTATTTCTTTATTTTAGATTGTATGGGTTTTTGTCTGACTTTTTGTTATTCGTTTTTTAAAAGGAAATGCCATCATTAATTAATTTAAAAATAGTTATTAATTTGATTGATAAGTTATTTGCTTAACTCGATAAAAATAGATAAAAATTTACTTATACACTGAAAAAATACAGACAGCACAAACTTATATGTACATATATGCACATATGTGCGTATGTTTGTACATTAAAGTACATGTGCATACAAAATATTAAACAGAAGAATCTCTCAAATAGCTTCGAGCATATTCAGACATCATTAAACTTTTTAATATTTAGAGCAAAACTATTTCTTTTCCATTTTTGCTCTTTAATCTTCAAAAGGTGTGTGAAAAAATCAAGTATTATCTTTAGGATAATTATACACATTTGATGAAAAAAATAAGAAAAAAAAATAAAGAATAATTAATTATAAGGTACCGCCTTCTAAAATCATATTTTTTATACTCGTACATACATACATACATATATTGTTTGCAAACAAAAAAAAAAGTGTTTTGTTTTATGTATTCATTTTCCTGATTGTTTTTCCCGTACAAGGTATATAGGGTGGGCCATTTAAAAGTTTAAATTTAAAAATGCAATAAAACAAAACCGGTTTGAATTTTTGCCAAATTTATTTTTTTGTTGAGAAGTACAATTATTCCGATTTTAAAATGGAGTATTATTTCATTCATATGGCTGCCGCGGCTGGCCTCACAGTACCCAATTCAATCGGATCAATTTACGAGCACTTTTTCGAGTATATGGTTTCGTATCTCGGCAATAGCATTACGAATGTTGGCCTTCAATTGCTTAATTATCATAACACTTGTCTTTAACTGCACGCCACAGAAAATAGTCCAACGGTGTCAAATCGGCGGCTAATTGACAACATAAATTAAATTAAAATTAAAAAGACGTCAAACGTTTCATACAATAAGTAGATTGTGGCAAGTTGCACCTGTTAAAACCAAACATCGTTCCCGTAAATACTATGAAGAAAGGACACAAAATCAATTATCACAATTATTATTTTCAAAGAAATATGGGCCAATGATGTCTACACTTCACAAACCTCTTCAAACAGCGTGTGGGTTTTGTGAGCCCGAAATATGTACGGCAATTTTGCTTATTGAAGTACCCACAAATACGAAATTGAACTTCATACGAAAATATGATTTTTTTTTAATTTCGTTCAATTTCCGATCATTTGCCTTTGTTTTGAAAATAAATTTCCAATTAATCCCAACGTTGCTCAAATGTAAATCGATTCATTGGAGATAATATACTGAATTTTGTGACAGAGTAGAATGACACAAGTATTGCCAGACTCGAAATAACCGGTGGTTCAAATATATTGTTTACTACATTTATTTATTACTATATATTATTTATTTATTTATTTATTATTATCAAATATTTATTTTTTTTGGTTTGATGAAAACGTTTAAAATCTGAAGCACTGAAAAAATTTCGAACGGAACGGTGCATTTGGAATCAAAACCATTCAGAAAGGAATCTGTGACAGGCTGTGATAATCCTGAATCACACATATGTGTAACCATTACATTTTTATTGCTTTTTTATTTGTGAAGTATATTTTACTTCGGTCGTACAATTATTTGAAATTCAATTTGGATACAGAACTCTAAGGTCTGTGGCAGCACTGATAAAAACAAATACAAACACAAGCAAATAAAAAGAAAATTTCAACAAATGAAGAAAATGCAAAAAAAAATAAATAAATTTGAAATAAAATCATGTGCCAAAAAGAAATACCTACACAGTTTACATGACTAGTGTGAAAGCGTTGCCGAAAAAATTTGTGTTTGCTGGAGAAATACATACATACATATGTCGTATATGTTTGTATGTATGTATTTAAAATATTATTAAGTATGGTAAATTAAATATAAAGTTGCAGTTTTTTCTTTTGGAGAAGTTAGAGACAAATCAAAATCTTATTGTACTCAACAGCTTCCAGAAAAATACCATCACTTCCCTTGTACATATTTTTACTTTATTCATCATTGTCGAACAGTGTAGTTTATAGATTAGATACTATTTATTATTTTTTTTTTTTTCATTTTGTCTTATTAAACTTCACTTTTATATACAATAGAGTTGCATGGATATTAAAGTATGAGTGTATCCAATATGGTGATGTGAATTGGGCAACGTGTGTTTGTATCATGTAATACAGTCACACTAATTTTAGTACTTTGCAGGGTTTTAATTACCGTAAGTTGTTTCAGTTCTCATTCTTTTAACAGAGTATTCACACATTCTGTAATTTTTATAGCCATGAGGTTCAACAATAAAACGTAAATGAATTAATGAAATTTGTTCACACATGGAAACGAAAGCTGTAAAAGAATGATTTTTTAAAACATATTTTAATCTGTTGTCTATACAAAATGGAATGTTGCCAATAAATGCTTTATAGAAATTTCTAAAGAAAGTATTTAACTGAAACGAAAATAAAATTGGTCTTTAGGATGAAGCTTGTTCCGTATGGCATACCAATTTAATATCTATTGTATAGCTTATCGGAATGAAACTCATTGTAAGTGCTTTGATTTACCGGGAATTCAGACATTTAATACATGTTTCTATAATGGTCTCAACAGTTTCATGGTAGTGACTGGTAAAGGTCACGTGAATTAAATTAGGAGCAGACATTTTTAACTACTTCATGTGTTAATCAGCTTTTGCGTGAAATAATGTTTAAAGGTTATCACAATGCACCATAAGATATACGGATGCACTTGTTAAAAGTACTAATTTGATTAAAAATTTCAAATGTTTTGAAGAAGTCAATTTTCTGCGTTAATATAAAAAAATAATAAAATGAAGGTATATAAAATGCGATAAAAATAACACTTTACTTGAGGTTAAAGGTTGTTATCTTAAGAATGCAAAATCTAAAATGGAAAATAAATCATTGTCTTACAGCTCTGATGTGGGGCCAACAGAGAGAGTAGATTTTGTTTTTTTCTTTTTTTTTTAAATAAGTTCGTACAACAAACAAAATAAAAATAAAACAAATTACAAGAATAGAGATGTTTAATTAGTTTAGAATAGAGGTATTTAATTAATTCCGCTATAAAACCAAAGTTTTACTAAAAAAAAATTATTCAATTTTTTGTTGGATATAGAAACGAAAATTTTATAAAGGGTGGCATAATAATATTAGAAAATAATTGTTTACTTACATATTTTTACAAACATTGTATGTCTGTATACTTTTTGCGCCACATTTCACAATTATTTTTTTGAAAAAAATTTTTTTTTATATCTATGGCACAAATTGCTACCAATTTAATCACTCAAAGGCCAGTGTTATACCTTCCCCTTTGAATGATCAACAGCGATTAACCCATCTAGATGTTGAATGTGACTGGTGAGCATCCTTTAATGTAGGTTAGGCTCTTCCCAGAAGGAAGATATCAACTGTCATTTTTGAAATACGGATGGAATTTTATTATTATTTTATTATCGCCTAAACTGCCCTTAAAATAATTTTTTTTTTTCACTTTCACACCGTGTAATCATTCTCATTTACATCAAAATTATTGTTTTTTAAATCTCTAAAATATTTCTAGAGAAAAATATCAATTTTAATAAAAAAAAAATTAAAAAAAAAAGAATTAAAAAATCTAAAGCAAAAATCAAGTTTCAAGGATTTCATTTCATTTCA
This sequence comes from Metopia argyrocephala, assembly GCA_963576795.1. NCBI lineage: Eukaryota > Metazoa > Arthropoda > Insecta > Diptera > Sarcophagidae > Metopia > Metopia argyrocephala. The sequence continues at coordinate 183,255,781 of OY756208.1, read as the reverse complement.
TTTCATTTCAAGAAATTTTGTTTTTGTCCTTTATTTAATTGTTCATATTCATTATACTCGTATTATCAGGTTAATAAACAATTTATTTCAAATATTTATGTTTAGAATACCAATCGAAGCGTTATGTAAATGTAAGGGAGAAGACAAAGAAAAGGATAATTTAAACGATTTACATCTTTAGTTATTAACAACCCCTTTTTAAAAAATTTACACTTTGGATTGCTGATCACTTTTAATCTCACATAACAACTTGTAAAAAACAGACAAAATATTTGAATGAAATAAAGTAATAATGAGGTAAAACATAATGACTCGACTTGTTTGTTAATTGCTACAAGTTTCGACTGAGAAGCTTCATTAAAATCTTAAATAAACAAAACGTCTCTTAGCATTGCTAAGAGCAAATCATTTTAAAAATCAATTTAAGCTTCAACATGTTCATCATTATCTAAATGGTAATGCTCGAATATGTGAACACACAACCAGTCTAGACATTTATTTTTCTCTCAATGCATGGAAAGCAAAATTAGCACCTCTAATAAGTAGTAAAAACAAAAGGCATCCATATAAAAAAAAACAATTTAAATTCTTGGTACTTACTTACTGAACTACCGGTTTATAATAAAAATAATAAATGAAAATTATAAAACCAATGTGCACTAAAATGTTGTATATTTTGCATATAACACGGGTGGTTTCAAAAGACTTCATAAAACGTTTATCAAGAAAAAGATGAAAAATACCTGTCGAACTTGTTTGTACTGCTCCTCAAAACTCCAACCATTATTTTGCTGAGAGGAGTTTGATGTTTCACTCGATGTTGATGAATTTGAAGCAGGATTCACTAAAAGTAAATTTTAAGAATATTTATGTTATTAAAGTTTTACAAATACATAAATATGTATGTATGTAGAGTATAAGTACAAATATGTTACTCCCTTTTAAATAAAACACAATAATTTGTATGTCCTCACAACACAAACCCACAATTTAGTTTCTATAACATAAGGAAAGGTACATGCCACATTGCAATGTATAATAGATACTAGAAAATATGTAATATGAGTAGCAACTATCACAAAAATAGGAATAAGCATTACTAGCGGGATAAACTAGCTTCTAACTATACGATATTCGCAAAAGAAGTAAAAAAATATTGGAGTTTACAGTAATGATTATGTGATTCATTAAATACACATACACTTTAGTGATTAGTCGACAACTCTACATTGTTTTACGTTTCAATTATAATTGTTATCCTTAGTTTACGACAACAGCTAATAATGGCTATTGCAAATATTGCAAATAAAAGTAAATGAATAGCAGAATCGACAATTCTGTTGTTTACTTTTAAAAACAATGCGATTATCGTCAAAGCATGTTAGTTTTCCGATCCAGTGTGCATATACATATACGTGTGTGTCAACGAAAAAAAAAAACGACATCTTCCTACAATGGTTCGCCTTCCATACAAAAAGAAAAGTTGTGCCAGTCATCCCCTACTACGCACAATTGTCCTTTTTCGGGTAGGCCATCTATCGGTTTAAATTTGAACCACCGGTTATTCCAAATCTGACAATACCTGTGCCATTCTATTCTCCCACAAAATTCAGTATATTATCTCCCCTAAACTAAGGTAAACGATTTACGCTTTAGCAAGGTTGGGATTTATTGGAAATTTATTTCCAAAACAAAGACAATTGACCGGAAATTGCACGAAAATGAAAAAAATCATCTTTTCGAATGAAGCTCATTTTCGTCTTGGTGAGTACGTTAATAAGCAAAATTACCATATTTGAGATTCAGAAAACCCACACGTGGTCTTACAAAATTCAATGCATCCGGGGGCAGCATAGTCCCATATTTCTTTGAAAATGAGAACGGCGCAACCATTACGGTGAATACAGTTACCTATTGTACCATGATGACAGATTTTTTGTGCCCGTTCTTAATGGTATTGATGTCAACAGAATGGTGCAACTTACCATACACAACAACGAAATAAATTTACAAAATTTCAAACCGGCTCACTGGCCCACTCTTTATAACTCTCAGGTAAAACAATAATCAGTAAATTTTCTGAATCGTCTCCTTAAAAAACCAAAAACAGATCGGGCTTTACTTGTTATCACACTAAGGCCCATTATTACAACTTGCCGATAGTTAAAGGTTGAATTTTATCAGACAGATAAGTTCCTCTTTTTTATTAAAAGTAAACTTTAACCTAAAGTGATCGATTAAGTTATTGGGAAGCTTGCCTTACCTTTAGGTTAAAGTTTACTTTTAATAATAAAAAGCAATTTATCTGTCTGATAAAATCTTACCTTTAACTATCGGCAACGGGCCTAATACGATTAATAAACAACATACCCAACTCAAAGAAGATTGTGACCAGTAGTGCCGTTTTGGTTATTTTTAACCAATAACGAAATGGAATGAAAAAAGGTTTGTTTTCAATAAAACAACCTTGTTTAGTCTCTTTTAATTTTAATTGGATGTTTAAATAATATTCTTCTCAAACCCTTTACAATATTGTAAAAATGGGTCTACATACGAAATTAGGTAAAAGGATTGATGTTATTTTAAGCGAAAGAAATGAACAATATAACTTTACAATCGGTTTAGAATAAACCTATTGCTTGTGTTTTTATTTTCAGATGATTTAAAACCGTAAATTTATGGTGCTAATGAGTTCAGATTATTGTGTATGGGCATGTGGTTATCAATTCGTATGAGCATTTAACTTACCATCTTTTGTATTTGGTGCAGTCGGAGAGGTAAACGAAAATGCGTTATGGCTACCATTTGTCATCGATGAATTTCCAACAAACGGCGAGGAAGTATTACAACTCAAATGCGAATTAATATTGTTACCCGTTTGTGACGCATGAGTATAAGAGGCCATTGTAGAGGGTGGTAGTGTAAAAGCTGTATTCTTTGAATTTGATAAAGTATTTGACCCGAAAGCAGCTGCATGTGCCGCTGCATATTCTTGATCCTGTACAACAATATAAAAATATTTATATAACAACATACTTATGAATAAAACAGTTCTTACAATTAAAACTAAACAAAAAAATAAAAACAAAAACACTGGAAAATACAATTATTTTTAACACTAAAGGGTTTAAATAAGGAATTTATTTATTTGCAACTCTTTTTTAATATATGTAAGTAAACCTCTAGTTAGAATGTCATCAAAACATCAAATAACAACGACAAATATTAAAAAAAAAATAATTTTAAACTACGGTGAGACAAAAGTGAATCCATTAGTAATCTTGTTGATTATTTCTTTTATCTACAATACTAAAGATTGTACACTTGGAAGTCTATCCTTATCCTTTAATTATAAATAAATTAATAATCTTGGAAAATTCAATGACGTCTAAGTCAAAAGTAATATTACTGTGGAAAATAACGAGTTGAGTAATTACAATTGGTTAATAATAACGATCACAATACTACATTTAAAATACACATGTTGACAAACATTTACCCGCTTAAACTTCTATACAAGTTCGTGCCCAAACACAACTTTTGCTTCACTGTTATTTTGAGGCTACACAACTACACAATCATAATATGTATCTAGAATTACGACGAGAACTCAACATACAGCCATGTTCTGAAAATCACTTTTTGTGCAAAGTGATTTGAAATCATGTGATTTTCAGAACATGTCTAATAAACAAAATTCATATAAACATGCTATAAGACTACGTACCTGGGGGGCTATACTTATATTTTCCATTTTTGAAATATTTTATAACTTTATTTTTTAAGATGTGATCGTTATACAATTGTAATGCAATTTTGATACTTATTTAAGAGAACACTTTTAAACTTTCATCTTTGAAACCGTAGCAGACCGACAGTGTTTCCAACTGTTTTTTTTTTTAATATATGTATTTTTTTGATTGCTTCGAGTGTTGCCTTTAAGAAAATAAATTCACTTTTAATTCCATCACTTTTGGTCTGATGATTTTTTTTTTTTGACTATGAAGCTATTTGGACTATTTCGAATATATATAGACAAATAAATATTTATATTCTATGGGCGTGACAGGGCTCAATTGGAATTTTTAAAATTTATGTAGTCTATAGTTTCCTCCAGACATACAACGAGAACGCAATAAATATTTCAAGACAATCAGTTTACCCGCGTTAGTTGTCTATAGGTAGCAAAGAAATAAGCAAGCTAACTAATTCATATACTACATACACACATTAATTTTAATATTGTATTTATAAGATATGCATATGTATTTACTTTGTATCATATTAAGCCACTTGCGGAAGCAAGTTAGAAAATTATCTTTTTCTGGTACGTAAAGACACTTAAGAGGAGGCTATGGTTAAATTAGGCAAAAATTTGATGGAAAAAAAGCGCAACCACTATTTTATGAAAAATTTAAAATGACAATACGTGCTTCCAGAGTTGTTATCATTTCAGTTTTTTAGTTATTCATTATAGTATGTTTGATTATTATTTTTTTTTTAAATGTGCTATTTCACATTATCAATAATATATTAAAAAAAAGTTGAAAATATATCAGAATACAAAGAATAGGTTTAAACAATTTTAATAATGTAATATTTTTATATTTCACTAACCATTGCGACATTCATGTTACGTACTTGCTTTTTAAGCTGCTCCAGAACATCGTTGGTGAAAGTTGGAATAAAATTGCCCAACGCATTTAAAGGATGATTTGGTGGAAATTGCCGATGATGACTGTTTAAAAATATATAAAAAAATAAAATAAAACAATTTTCGTTTAAAAAAAAATCGAATTAAAATATTATTCAAAACTTTATTCAGCTTAAGTCCAAAAATATTTAAAAAAATAAAATGAAATTGATTATGGGGAGACAAGCTTGTCTCTATTGTTGTTTCGCTTTTGCTTAACCAACATATCAGGAGACTTTTCCTCAAATTAAATTTTATTTAAACTACAGATTATATGTATGTATGTCAAAAAAAAACTAGTTATAGAGACAAACCTATTTTTGGAATTAAGCTTGAATACTTAAAAATTAAGCCCTGCAAATTTTGCTCTATGCAACATAGTAACAAATGTCACATCATGTAATTCCAATGCCATGTTATGCCGTTCAAATATCAAAATAAGACATATTAGAACAATCGCCCATGTTCTGAAAATCGCAAATAGCTTGAATTTTGCCTTTTCTATTTAAAATCGCTAAAGGTGGTTTTACATTATCCCACTGAGTATAACGACATGTCAAAAACTCAAATAAAATGAAAAAGTATAATAGTGTGAAAACAATATGTAATGAATTGTCAAAAAATACGGATAGAAATTTGACAGTCATATGGCTCTCATCATTTTTAGAAATTTTTCTAAACCATGAGATTTTTCATTTTATCAGAGTTGCTTTTTTACATAAATATAAGAAAAAATCAGGGTTGGAAAACTGAAAATTTTGAGCCATAATTTTGCTTATTCCTTTTTTTTTATTAAATAACTACAAAAATACAAAATAAAGTTAACATTTCATGTTCTTTCGCTTTAACATAAAATAAATTACAAATATTTGTTGTAAAAAATAATTAAATATGGCTTATGTTATGAAATATTAAGTGTGTTTCTTTACTTTTTGGGTAAAGTTTGGGAAATAGAGAGTAAACAATAATTTCTCTCTATAAGAGACAAATTTGCCCAAAAGTACGGGAACGCAAAAAAGCAAATATTTTACCCACTCACATAAAAATATGAAAACACACAATTTTATGTCACACACACACGCATATTGAACATGTACTTTCGTAAAAACAAACGACAATAATTAGACTTATACATGTTAACTAAGGCAAAGATAAACTTTTTTATATAAATATTGAATTAAATTATACTATAAGCCTTTCACTGCAGGTTTATAAATATTTTTTAATTCAACTTTTGAAATTTTTTTTAGTTTTTGAACCTTTCATTTTTCTATTATTTTTTAAACAGCTGATTATTTGTTTACTTGCACAAACTAGCCCGAAGAAAAAGTACGGGCTATTTCGTGCATGAAGAAGAAGAATGTTACTCTCTCAAAAATTCTCTCATTTACCCAAATTTTGTGTACGGGAACGCTTTTTGGTAAAATTGGGATCCCGCGGGCGCCCAATGTAGAGTAAAGAAACAGACCTATTAATAAAACATATATTGCCGTATCAACATGTCCATCCTTGGAGAAAGAGAAAAACACAAACAGCTGTCGTTTCCATTTTATTTGAAATGTGATAGTGTAAAAGCAAAATGTAACACAAAACATTTTACGTTTGATTTTTTGACAATCAGACCAAAAACCATTAGATTTTGTTTCGACAAAATCCAATGAAAATCTTAAGACTTGTAGAATAGTGTAAAAGCACCTTAAATATGTGTTCTGCAAATGAAAACGTAAAGAATTTGGCGATTTCAAAACGCTAATGTATGCTGAAGAGTTTTGGTCTATTGTATTAAATGTACACTTTAAAAAATTTATAATTTCAAAATTTGCTTTTTTTAGTCCACTTGTCTGTCTCAATTGTTATCTTATTTATGATCCACTGAATACACAATTTTGTTTTTGAAAGAATTTCAGAAACAATTTTAAAGATGAGTATTCATATCCGAAAATCGCCATTTGCATTTGTTCAGCTAATATTATCATTTGGGTTAAAATCGAAATAAAGCAAATCGCGCATTGGTCAGAACATGCGCTTTCAAAATAGAATGGTTTTGAAAACGTAGCGTTTGTCAAAGATGGACGAATGTAAATTGCGTTGGAGTCAAGCGCAAGCATTGTTTTTAAACTCATTTTGTACACATCAACATGAAAAATTAACATGTCAACACATGCGACATATGTACATATGTTTTTAATGATGAATTCTTATCACAATAATTTAGAAATTATTTATATCGGAGTTCTTAATGCAATAATGTTTTATATTTAATAATTTTTTTTTCTAATAAAATTATAATAAAATATTACTGTAAAACAGGAATTAAAAACAAAAAACATTTTTCGCCATATAGGCAAATACATTTAATATACATAATATATGAAATGTATTGCTTTCGGGACAAGCATGTCTCTATGGCCATTTCGTCTCTGCTTAAGACTCGTCAGGAGACTTTTTCCCAAAGGTGGTAACCAAAAATACAAATAAAATAGGAATAAAACAAATTGAAAGACAGACTAACGCAACATTATATATGTACATTGTATATACATATAGTTTTACAAACTCCACTTATATAAATAAAATGACAATGTAACAAAGAATGATGTAGCGAATATTTATACAATAGTATTAAAAATATTGTATTTGTAATAACATGGTAAGATACTGTAATGACTGCATGACATGGCATAGCATTGTGTTTGAGACCATAACATGTTTTTTTAATGACATTTTTACACATTACATTTTTTATTAATTCAAATCTAAAACAAATTTTATTACTAATAAAGTATAATTCTTATATAGTTTTAGAATTGAATGTAAATCGATTTATAAAAAAAAATTTAGATAGATTTAAAATGTATTTTTAAAGAAAATTTAAAATACACAAAACACATTTGAAATCTATTTTCAGCCTTATGTATAATGAAAAATTAGCAGGTCGTTGTACACAGTGGCTAAGTTTGTCATTCCAATACGTAGAAATTCTTACTCAAAAGTACAAGGTAATTAATTTTTTGGATTCTTTGACTAGTTATTAAATAGAAAGTACGGAAAGTTTTAATAATATCCGTCAATAACGGGTGATAAAGTTGCCAGTTTTTTGTCCCATATACTAACGAGTTGCTAATTTTTCATTATGCATATGGCCGTTTATTTTCTATATTTTTTTTAAATACGAGCGACCGTAAAATACATACGTTTTTTTAGTATGTGTAACGTTGTTCAAATTTATATAAATTGTAAGTTATTATTGAAATAGAATAGAATATTGAAAAACTATTTATACCCACCTTACAGACATATCGTTTATATGATCAGATCCATTTAAATCACCGGCTGCTCCAACACCATTACTTACATTATTTGTATTCATTACAGACATATTTAAACGTGATTCTATTGTAGAAACGTGACCCTCCTCTATTGAATCACACTCACGCATTTCATCATCTGAATGGTCATCGTGTGACTGTAAATATAAGAAGATGCAGTAATATTAAACTCAATAAATATGTTGTGTTACAAGTATATGCTAACATTGTGACTTATAAAAATTTATACACACAAATAAATTCATAAATAAACGAAACTATATTAATTTGCAACATTTGCTGCAACAAGTAAAAATATTATGACCAACATTAATTTCGTCTTCATTCCTTTTTTAACTATTATGGATGCCAATTCCACTAACTGTCCCGCACACTCACCTTCAATCAAAACCCATTATGTATATGTGGTATCACAAACCTAAGTTTAGTTTTACACCACCAACCACACTACAACATTCGAATAAAAACACACCAAATAGAGTCGTTTAATATTTAATATAGTTTTGTGATTATTAATATAAATTACAAGACACCGTAAGTATTTTACACTCATAATAAAATGTTTGTAAAACTTATATGTAAAATAAAAAAAGAAAGTTTTATTTATATACGAGTAATCATACGTTGTGACAAAAACAGATATTTGGGAAGTGATACTTTTATAAAAAGAATACGTTTTTTTTTATTTCCCAAATAAATTCAATGTTTTAAAAACAACAAATCAGTTTTATTATTGTATCTCAGTGTAATTCTAAGTCAGACAGATACACTAACCACTAGACCACGGCGACTACGAAGCCTTGCAATCACAATCTATAAATATCTTCAACTATGATCGCGATTCTGTATTCCATACGATATATATTTCTAAGCACCAGTCTTTGCAATGTGTCACAGGAACATTTGGCAAATTTATATGTCATATGATTAACGACTGGCGTCCTCAAAGCAGCGTGACTAAGAAAATATTAATTGTTTTGTCTATGAGCTTAGTCTTTATGATGACCTCAGCACATATGGAAGAAGTCAGGATTTCAGGCCTGAAATACACTCAATCAAGTGACCCGTGGTTTTTGGGTTTACCGGTTTACAATTAGTGATAAATATAGACCGTGTTTAAACTAAGCTTTATTAATACTTAAGAGGCAAATTCATTATCAAGTGATCGATGTACTCTATGGCCAAAAATGATTAGCTTTAGATAATATAGACGAGAATTTTAGAGCTATACTTAGGTTTTATTGGCGGATTCGAGAATGCAATTATTGTTCTCAAGTGATATTCGAAACTAGGATGATTGTTATGCTAACGACACCACCGACGAATATAATCTTAACTGCAGAGACAGGATATTGGGTCATATTAAAACTGAGGAGAATTACTGGAGCGGTATTCACCAAAAAATATATTTTAATAGGCATTGTCCTAGATTCTTGTCAAGGTTTAGAATTTGAGGATTATAAACTAGACCGTCTTAGATTGTCTGATCGATCGATCGGACTGGATAGCCACCCTATAGTTTGGAATTCACTATGGAAGTAGTAAGAGAATGCATTCTGGCATATTGAAACATACGGGTTGTCTTAGATGAAAAGTATTCTACAATAGCGAACACAAAGTACGTGGAGAAAATTCTTCTCCCGTATGAGAGATGCATCGGAGCTAAAGATATTGCATAAAACAAAATTATGAGCCGATTAATTAAATTTTTTGAGTGTATAATGTTGTATGGAGTGAACACAACATGCAAAAACATTTTTAAATAAAACGATCAATGATCAATACTAAATCGATCGATTGACCGATATGACAAACAAAAATAGTTTTTTATTGAATTGTTAGATTGTGCTTGTTCTTCTTTTTTCTGTTCTCTTATTCTTAAATATTACCAATTTGAGAGGTGCACTTTTTTATCGCCAACTTTTGTTGAGTTCCTTTTTTTTGTTTTCTGTAAATGCTAAAGTATGTCACATGCTGGGTTAACATGACGTCTACAAATTTTGTTTGTTGTGATTTTATGTTTCATTTAAAGCCGTAGATGAGTTTAAAACTGGAGTTTTTGTTGTAGTTGTATTGTATTATTATTTGCACTACATCTTGAGGAAATCATGAATAAAGTGAAAAACGTGCTTTTCAACTTAAATTTTTTTTCTAGTTTTTTTTCTAGGAGACACATGTCTTCTGGAAGAATAAACATATTTATTTAAGTATCAGAATGCCCTGTACATTAATAAATGCAATAAATTGGCCTAGGCTCTAGGACAGAGATTCCCAAATGGGGAAAAACGTTCAATCATTTTAACATAATACGAGTAAATATTTAATTATAATACCTACGTAATATCTTTCTTTGAGTTTAATTATTTAATTTTTGAAGATAAATAGAAATAAATATAAAGTACTATAAATACTTTTAATGCATATTTTTCTCTTAATTAATATAAAAAGAAAAATAAAAAAAGTTGTAGGTATTACTACCAAGGTGGCTTAGGAACATGAGCTTTAATTTCATTTTCATTGTACATATTATTTATTAATTTTATTTATTTATTTTATTTATTTATTCATTATACATACAGTAATATTTTATGAATAATATCTCTAATTGGAATTGAAATACCAAACTTGAACACCGGGCATTGGTCTAGTGTACACGTACTTACTTACACAGGAGTATTAAAAAATTTAGGGGCTCGCTTATCTATTGAAATTTTCTAAGAAGTGCACGAAGCAATAGCTTGAGCAACCACAGTCCTAGAGTCTACTGCATTGATTTTAAATCAAAGTTATTACCAGAAATATTATTGAATATTTCCTAAATAAAGTGACCCGTCATAATACTCAAACACTAAGGCTGTTTGTTTTTAAATACAATTTTAAATCAAGGATGTCGGAAAGTTTAAATCAAATGTCCACAAACACTACTCCCTCTTTCCGTCTTCCCATAACATATTTTCCTAGAATAGCACAATGTACTGCATGAGTAGGGGTCGTCCCCTGAGTGCTGGCCTTAATGAAAAAAAAAAAAGTTCTGTGTAAATTTTCTTTACAGTTAATTTTTTTAAATGTTGTCTCAGATGTAAATATGTTTACTATAAATTCAATGAGTTGTTTCTAATTTTATTGCTACCACTGTAAATATATGACTTTTTAGTAAGAAGAATCAGCTTTTTATGTAAACAGTAAACAGCTGTTTCCATTAAAGTTATTGTTAGAAGTAAGTTAAAAACAACTTTAGTTTGTTTTAATTTTAAAATATGATTTTACGTTTAAAGTTGGTTTTTACTTGTCTAAAGTTGACCAGATTGTTATTTTTAGCAAAAGTAAACTTTAAAAACTTAATGAAGTATGTATACTTTTTTCGGACAACCATTATGGACCAATAACTTTCAATAGCGAATAATTTTTTTTAACAACAGTTAATAAGTGCCGTTCTTTCATAAATTTCATTAAACGATAGAGTATTTTTAGCAATTATGAATAAACATTTTTTTTCTTCCGTTCATCATTTTAAACTTTTTATTTCCTTCTATTCTGTACTTTGTTGTTCCTTTACCTCTTTTGAATAACATCAGAAGATTTTGTTAATCATATAGATTATAGTACGTGTCGTCTTAGAATGTTTTGAACGCTTTTGAATGTTAATTTAAAACTTAAACTAAGAAAAACTATTTAAAAAATGTATAATAAAAGTGTTAATTTTAAATTACTACGACGGTATGTATGTATGTATGTCTGAGCTTAAAATATCATTTGAAGAACATTGAACTTTAAATGTTTATTGTTTCTCTTTTTCATTTCAATATTCTTTTAAAAACGATTTTAGAAAAATAGTAGATTTACAAACTACATACATATATACTCGTATATTAAAGAATCGTGTTGTTACATTAAATATTTTTTTATGTTAAGTTTCATTCATTAATGAAATACATAATTTTAATGATGGTATCCATAGTTTCATTAATATCGCGTATGTAAATCATTCATTAATAAATGTGTGGTGGTTATCCGCTTGGCAAAATTATGAATGAAAATTATATGATAAATGAATTGTTTAAATTTAATTTTGGTATCGTTTTTAATTAAACAACATTTAAGGTATTTATTTATTTATATATATATTTTTTTTCTCTTATTAATTTGTTATATAATTTGTTATTTTGTCTAATTTTGTTAATTTTTTGTTTTTTGTTATTGTGTATAAAAATGTATTGCCTTTAAGCAATATAAATCTAAATAACTTTAAATTGTTTCTTTTAAATTAGTTTTTTTTTAATAAATAATGTGACTGCTAGTAGTGTCAAAAAATTACTTTTATTATAAAAAGTTTGTTGACCCTTTTTTATGATAAATGTGGCATTTAACTAAAAGCTCAGAATGCATTAGTTTAACTTAAAGTCGTTTTTTTAGTAGACACAATAATTGAAACTTTAAAAAACAAGACTACGAGGCAAATTCCTTACTACTATTCTATTTAAAATGTATTCTTTTTTTTTTTGGCAACATTGATAATAACTGAAATAAATTTTTTGTACCATATAATTTTTTTCTTTCCTTTCCTTATCTACAATATTGACCATTCAAATTAATTCAAAATACAGTATTACCTCTCTAATCCGGACAGATTAGTGGATCGTCTGGTCTACAGATAAAATAAAATTTTAAACCTAAGACATACTTATACATATATTTATATATAAACATGTATATAGTTAATTGCCATGAACAAGCTTCTCAAGTCTGTCGTTCGGAGTCGGCTTTAAACTGTAGGTCCCTGTACTCATGAATAAAAATTAACACACACAACATGAGTGCTGCGAGAAGCTAAGCCGTAGCCCTAACACAGGGTTGTAATGGCCAATTATGTATGTATATGTATTGTATGTCTGTCTATTTAATTGAATGAAATAAAAAAGTTTTGGGTTATTTTCGACGTAAAACTTTTACTTACATGCGGTCCCTTCTCTATTGATCTTATAAAAAAATTATGTTTATGTTGCGAAAACTATTTTTTATAGTGTTTTGTAGAGTTATGTGCCCTTTTTTTCATGCGATATATTTTCTGCGGACCCCATCCAGCGCACAAAAACAGGTTTCTCTGCATATATTTATATTTTTTAGACACTTGGAAAAATTAATAAAATATTATATAAACTACAATTTATTCAATTATAAAAGTTAATTGCAAAATTTTATTAAAAAAAAAATCTATTAAATTTCGTTGCATTCTCGAATATGCAAAAATATAAAATTCATAAAAAAACGAGTGTAAATATTGCCATCTATAGTTTTTTTTGTATCCTCTTAGCCATTACTCTTCCATTAACTATTTAATTGATTGTAAGTTACAACAAAAACGTACTTTAAATTGCCATAATCATATCATAACTGTAATTTAAAATAAGAAAAATAATAATTAATTATTTTTTGTTTAATTTTGTACGAGTATGTATAAGTACATCAAATCACTTTAAAGTTTTGTAAATAATGTCAACATAGTCGCTAGGTCTTGTTCTTACCACATATTTGTGCGATAATGATACTCGTAATAATAAAAAAACTCATTAAGCTTAATTATATATTTATCAAAACAGAAATTGAAAACACTATAAGAAAAACACAAGGAAATTCACTGCAATAAACAACAACAAAACAAAAGTAATTACATTTTAATGTCATTTTCCAGTTTAATGTACGAATACGTACATAAGTACATACATAAGTATGTACATATGCATGCATAAGCACTATTCTCAACGCTTTTTATTTAAATTTTTTGTTGTTGTTTCTTTGAAGTAGTTTTTACAATACAATACAAATAGTATGCATTTTTGTACTTCTTTTCTATATACATATAATTTTATATTTAATTTCGTTTAAAAGTATCTGTAGGTGTCAGAGCTTGAACCTCATATAGCAAACGTCTTAAACCAGATCTGCAAAACAATTATTTGTTTGGTAGTTAATATGAAAAATTTAAATAGATTTTAAAAAATCGCATTAAAGGAGAAGCTATATAAAAATTTAAGTTCTAGAATTGCAAATAAAAAATATAGTATATGTAAGTATATGGAAATAATCCACGAGAATACAATATTACGAGTATTAGAATTTTTGGAGAATATGGATATTAAGAAGTATTTTTTTCTTGCAAAGATATTACTGACTGTGGTACTGATTTTTCAAAACAAATACTGCAATAAGAAAATACTTTAAGCGACAATCAAAATATAAAAAACAGTGCGAGAACAAAATACAATTTATTTAAAATAAAGCATGAAGTACAACATTATTCGTTTTCGTTTCACAAGATGTTTCCACCATGTAAAATGAGGGATAGATATACATAAATTTAAATAATAAAATAAGAATAGTTGGTCTAAAATATTGCTTTTAGGATATAATAGCAAGAAAACTATTAATATTTCATAGAAAAATCTTGTTCACGGATGAAAACATTTTAACCATATAGGAAAATTTTAACAAACAAAATAATAGGGTTATGCCCGGTCATCTAAGGAAGCATAAGAACTCATTGCAGGGGTCGAAAAGAGTCATCATCAAGCTGCAGTCATGGTTTGATTGGGTGGCTCTTACGATGGAGTGACTAACTTGCATTTCTGTCAACAAGGGGTCAAAAACATCGGCCAAAGTTTACCAAGAAACAGTTTTGAAAACAGTTGTGAAGCCGCTTAACAATTCCCGGTTGCAAAATCAGCCTTGGACTTTTTAACAAAATTCTGCAAAACAATTTGCCAGCTTTTATATGCTCTGAAGATTGGCCATCTGGCAGCCCTGATTTGAATCCTTTAGATTACAAGTTGTGGAAAATTTTAGAGGATATGGTCTCCCACAAAAGATACATACATAACATACATAACTGACCTTTACAACCCTGTGTCAGGGTTACGGCCTAGCTTCTCGCAGCACTCATGCTGTGTGTGTAAATTTTTATCCATGAGTACCGGGACCTACAGTTTTAATGTCGACTCCGAACGACGGACTTGAGAAGCTTGTTCATGGCATTGTTTTGCCAGAAGACTGCTGAGAGGTAATCGCCGAAAGAAATATTTTTTTTTTTCATATTTCTTTTTTTTTAAGATGTCGGAGCTGGGCTCATGTCTTAATAAGCCAACACACTAACCACTAGACCACGGCGACTACAAAAGATACCATAGCATTAATTCTCTCAGAACAGGTGTGGTTTGTGCTGTAGCCAATTTTCCAAATGATAAGGTGTGTGCAGCTATTAATGACTGGCCAATGAGACATAAAGGGTGTGTGAAGGCCAAGGGCGAACAGTTTTAATAAAACTAAGATTTTTGTATTCAATACATAACAATAAATATATAAAAAAAATTGTTCCAAAACCATTCATTTGTTTTTGTTTTATAGCCCAAAGAACATATTTTTAGTTTTTTTTTAATCTGTTTAGTGTTATTGACGTTTACTTATAAAGAAATAACTCTTTTCGATTTCTGTATAATATTGTATTAGTTTTTTTTTCTTTTTGTTTTTTCTAACTATAAAGTAATATTACTTTCGTTACTGATACGGTGGTCGGTTCTTATTTCATTTTGTGGTGATACGGTGGCAAATGATGACTGAATTTTTAAATATAATACCGCTGCTACCTGCACTATTTCCTTATATTCTCCTATGCTTCACAGGCACATCTATTACTCTTATACAGGTTGTAGATTCATAATAATTCATGTACATATACTCATATGAATATCGGTATATACCACCTTCATGTTTCATGTTTAAATACATGCACTTATAATACTAGCGACATAACATATGTATTTGTGTAAAACAGTCTTGTAATATTTATTCAATAATGAAAAAGCAAATGAATGATTGATAAAATTTCTATTAAAAATTGCCATTAAAACTTCAAATACACTATATAATGGATGCATTAAAAAATTAAAAAATAAATGATAATAGTAATGGGTATATTTGAAAATGTTACTTATTTACAAATATAATAAGTATACAAACATATATGGGCAATTTCAAAAATTTTCGACATTTTGATATTTTTTTTTTCGAAATTTTTTTTTTGGATGACACGAATGACGCTTTGGTCACGTGAAGGGTGATATTTTAGCATACCAAAACAGTTCGCGTTAATCATTTATTGCAAACGGCGCGAAAGTTATGGAGGTTTTAAGTTAAAATCTCATTAAAAAAAATTTAAAGTTAAATTTATTGGTTTATTTTAATAAATGTTGTATGGATGCATGAAACTCATTTCAAATTCATCAGTGCAGTCAAAATTCATCAATGCACTGATAAAATACACACAAAAATATCAATTATAATTAAAATTCCTTAACATTAAAAAAGGCGAATTTTTGCAAATATGTGAATGTTTCACCGATTGTTATAATACGTGTTTATATAACGCATAACTAATTTACAGAAAAACAATGTTTTAACTTGCAAATTTAAAAAATAAAAAAATTATATAAGAATTATTTTTGAGGTTAGGATTTTTTTTTTTTTTTTGATCTGTAAAATTTAAAATCATGAAAATTTTTTAATGCCTATTCGGTTTTATTATCAAGCTTAAAAAAACCTTTCATTTGGTGTCAATCGCGGCGGAATCTATACATAACTGCAGATGTCACAAAGCAAAATGTGTTTCAAGAAAAATGCCACTGTACCCTCTAAATATGGACCGAATTCAACCGTATTTATATATGATCTTTAGTTCACCGCCGCACTTTATTTCCAATACTTTACATTGATTTTAAACCACGGATTAATTAAAAAAAACGCGAAACAAAATCATGAAATTTCGCAAAATTTTTATTTTCTTTATAAAATTTTTGCGTTTCAAAATATTTTAACGCCTTCTTGACGTTGAGGTGCCATTTATTAAGAAGTTTAGATCACGCAATACATAAATCAGTTTTAAATAAGATTGCAAATGTCAGGCGCGAAAAACTGTCATTTTTAAAAAATTTACGCCAATTCTATAAAAGTTTGAGGTCATCGTTCTCAGCAACTAGCAGCCTGACATCGACGTGATATGGCGCAAATTTTAGCAAAATATACCATCTTTTAAATACTGTTGACGAAATGCAATTTTCTTGAACGGCGCAAAAACGCTATAGAAAAAACTGCGAAAATTGAAAAATCGGAAATTTTTGGTTTCAAAAATGAACCGCTGTACAACTTTTTCCCAAATAGTAGTATGGGCGTAATTTATATAGTGTAAATATCTACTAAGTCTAGTGACTTTATTTTATATCAGTGGGCATCGGAAGTTTAAAACTAAAAGTAGAAAAGTGATGAAATATGAAAAAACTCTTGTAAATTTCAAGCCTGTTTTTGAGTTTTTCAATATTTGAGTGCCCATAACTTTAAGAGATAAAGAACTGATGGTCTGAAATTTTGAATTTCCCTGTTTTCTAGTGTGGCCTACCATTCCCTTTTGACCGTTTTGGTCAAATCGAAAAACTGGAGAAATAATAAGCATCTGAACGCAGTTTCAACAAATGTTGAAAATTTTTGAAATTGCCCATATACATACATACATATGTGCATATATGTAAATATGTATGCAATAAAATATGAATTTTACTGACAATAGAATTAATGTATATAATTATTTTGTTTTATATTTTTTGCACTTATATGTATGTATGTAGGTATGTATGTTTGTATATGAATGAATGTATAGTAAATAGTTTTGGGGAGGTCGTGGGATAGTGATTAGAGCGCATGCACAGAAACTCAAACGACGGAGGTTCAAATCCCAGCGAAGGAGAAAAAAACTAAAAAATAAATTTGCGGTTTTTCAAATATTATAATTTAAAAAATAAGAGGTTCCCCCTCCTAGAAGTCCATCTTCACGAAACCGCTACCTGACATTTCCAGTTTAATCCACCAAGAAACTAATAATCAAGAATACAGCGCCACCGTCTGGGAAGATAACAGCTAATCTACATAAAAAGACGCTCACCACTCACATTCGACATGCAAATAGGGCAATTGCTGTTGATCATTCAAAGCCGAAGGTATAACACTGGCCTTTGAGTAAACAAATTAACAGCAATTTTTCCCATTGACATATCTATGTCTATATATGTATATTCAACATTCCAATACAATGCACTGCATTTACTAGTAGGGATTTACTCCTCTTAAATAAAAAAGTCAATATTAAATTAATATACAATATTCCCACGATTTAGTTACGAACATCATTAATCTAAATATATAAAATTGAATGTGTGTTTGTTTATTTGTTTGTTTGTTTGTACCTTATAGGAGACCAAACCTCTGGACCGATCTTCCTGAAATTTTCACAGCATTTAACTGGGACTCTGGCATGATTAATAGGGTACTTTTTTCTACCACGCCTACTTTTACGCCCACTTTTTTAAAATTTTGTAATTGCTTCCATATAGTTTTTAAAAGATATACTTCAAATTGTACACACATTATACTCCAGGCGAGGTAGAAATACACATATTTTACGCCACGCCCCCTTTCACGCCCCTTTTCACGCCAAATTTTGTTTGAAAGTTTTAAACTTTTTGTTCTATATACAAATTTGGTGCTTCTTTACTACCTTTATTAACGACTTTACCTCAAATATAAAATACATTTGAATTAAAATAGTGGGGTAGCCTCACTCTCTTTCTCCCACAACTGTCTGCAAAATATATAAGTAAATACTTTAAATTATATTATACAACGAGGGGGTAGCGAAGCACACCGTGTTCAGCTAGTAAGTTATAAAATTCGTTATACGAATACGAAATTCGAAGTTACGAACATCTTTAACAAATTATTATTTTTTATTTTATGTATTATTTTATGCCGTATTATGTAAAAGTGTTTAATTATTACTTTGAGCCCAAAAACGGTGTATTTTATTTTGTTGGTTAAATATCTATGTACTATATATAGACTTTTCAAAACAGATATAATTTTATTCTAAGCTTTCATAGTTAATTTGATATAAGGGAGGAAACTTAAAGTTTCAAGGTGGTCCATTATAACTTTGAGCCTCTGTATTTATTTTCAGTAGAATGTCATACTAATATAGAGCTCGGTATACGAATATTCGATACACGTTTACTCTAACAGAACTTATCCTAATCGTAAATAGGGAGATTACTGTATGCACTTACATGCATGTACATATTTATGTTTACAGTACTGCTTTCAACAAAACCTTATATTTATAATTAAACATTTTTTAATTCCCATTTAAAATTAATATAAATTGTGGTATCAACATTCCCAATGAAAGCTCCCTTTACGGACATCTCTTTTGAACGGACAAAACCTAAATTTCTAATACCGTTTACATAAACCCAAACAATTAACATTCTCTACTGCCGAGGCTCCCATGACCGGTCCCGGACACTGAAAAGTGCATTCCTTGGAAAAAAAATCTACTAAGCGAACATTAAAAATATTAAAGTTAAATTAAACATGAAGAAATGCAAAACAGTAGTTTAAATTTCAAATTAAATTGTTATTTGGAAAAACAATTAATTTTCAGAAATGATTTTTTTTATTTTTTCTCTATTTGCAAATTATTATGATGAACCACATTGTGAAACTTACCGGAATGTAGTAATATTGAGTCTGTAATTTTTTTCAACACTATATTTACTACTTACTTATGTATGTTGTATATACTACATATTTACATATTCATGTCTTAATGCTTAAATTTTTAATATTTTATGGGAGATTTAATATTTTCTATTAGAAATATTTGTGGCTTTATTGCAATAAAGGAGCAACATAAAAATGTAACATAAAAACTACTTTTTTTCTATACGCACACGCACGCACACACATTCAGTATTTTAATGTATTTAACAATGAGAGTAATTGCCTAATTTTTATGATATTCTTCAAAATTTTTAAAGACATTATTATCCAAACATTAGCATTACGAATCGTTTCATTTTTTCCCTTCAATAACTAATAAGAGGCATTAAATTAAATTTTTATAAAAGTATAATACATATGTAATGCATGTCTGTATATACATATGTATGTAGAAATCAAGAAATATGTAGAAACAAAGAAATAAAATATTCATTGCACTCTAATGTAAGAAGATATTCTAAAGGAAATATGAATAAACAAAAAGATATTTTTATAAATTTTACTGAAAAATTTAAAAATAAACCTATACAGTGGTCAAAAGAATTATTCGGCATTCAATTTTTTTTTTTTTTTTTGTTGGCAACTAGATTAATTGCATTAGAAATGTTATCTAGATTACAGTTATATATTTAGTTAGCAAAGCGCATATTCAAATGAACAGGTTCATTTAAATAATTAAGATATGTAAAAAAAGAAAAATTGTTTAGATTTAATCTTTTTTTTTTTGTATATCAAGAAGTCGTTTAAACAAATATAAAATGGAGATGTGCAAGGTAAGCAAGCAAAAATTGTCAAACGTTTACAGAAAAATTAGAGTTGGCTGAAGAAAATTATGGCAATAATTTAACTTTCCAGTAAGACTTGCTCTTATAAACACAACCAAAAGAAAACAAACCAACTCTTTAAAGAAAAAAGAAAAAAATAAAGTTCTGAAATATCATTTCTTTAGTCTTAAAATAAAACCAGCGGAAAACCTCTGGCCATTTAATAATTTCTAATATATTAGGCAAATATTTGGCTAAATAAGCGTAACCACCATTTTATGAAAATATTTTATGGAAATCTCGTTTTATGTAAGCTTTTCAATAATAATTTTTCAAATAATAATATTTAATAAATTTGTTAAAATCAATCTGGAGGGGAAAAAAAATACAAATTTAAATATTTACCGAAAATAAGTTTGAAGGCGTTTATTTAAAATATTTCTGCAAATTCTTATGTCTTTTTTTATTTGATCCAACAACAATCAAATAATGAAAAACATAAATAATGGGAAACATGTTTTTCCTATGGTTACACTTGAACAAATCTTAAAAATAAATATTGTTTCATTAAACTGCCACACAAAATTAAATTATTTTCTACAAAATAAAAATATATATAAAATAACTTTTAAATACATACTTATATGATAGATGGCGATTTGAGGAAATAATTTTAGATCTGTTGTAAAAAAACTCAATGGTATTAATCGCTTGAATTAGTACTTTTGCAAAAAAACTATATAGTATGTGTATACAAACATAAATACACAATTGGCCACTACCCGTCCTGTTTCAGAGCTATGGCCTAGATTCTCGCAGCACTCATGTTGTGTGTGTTAATTTTTATCCATGAGTACCGGAACCTACAGTTTAAAATCGACTTCGAACGACAGATTTGAAAGGCTTTTTCATGGCAATCAATTACTCCCAGAGCTTTTACCAGGAGACTGCTGAGAGGCAGTCGCCGAAAGAAATAATTTTTTCATATTTCTTTTTTTTTCAAAACGTCAGAGTAGAGATTTGAACCCGGGGCACTATTATCGCCTTAGTAAGCCAACACACTAACTACTAGACCACGGCGAATGCATAGTATGTGTACGAATAGTATTAATTGGAAACTAATATTTTTGTTCTTGCAAAAATATTTCCTATTGTCACATTTACGCAAATATTTATTAGCTGGCAAATAATTGTATATTACCAATATCTACTGTTTTGTTGTTTGCTCTTTAAAAATATTTTGTGGTACCACTACGGCCAAGAAATAATTTAGGTCGTTTCCATCAAATATTTGTCAAATGTGACCGTGTCTTAAGTTATATAAAAATTTATTTTAATATTTATAGGTATAGTAGATGAAATAATGGTGGTATATATGTATATACACATTTCTCAAAATCTAATATACCATTGAAATAATTCCACTTGTACCATATATATACATACATACATATATATGTACATACATATGTAATCGTGTACATAAATACTTTCTTCTACCATGCCTGAACAAACAGAACATTTATTAAAAAGCAAACTGCGTAATTTTTAATTGTAATATACGAAGGATAATTTGCTTGTGACTAAATCAGAATTTCTTACCTACCGAATAACGTACTTCCATAAAAACTAGTAAATTTATGATATTTTAAGTGGTGACAACATACATACATTGACAACAAGTGATAAAATTCGGTATAATTTTAGTATTAGTTAGTCACAAGGATATTTTCAATAGAAATTTAATATAAGACACTAATTCTTGAAAAAAAAAATTCAAATACAATACATATCTACAGATTTATAATGTCATTATAGCTGCCCAATTTTTTCTTCGAAAATCTTTTAGTTCCTGCCATTAAATCTGATGCATACTTTTTTTATAAAACTAGTTAATGTTACTTGCATACATTCTACATACATACATACGTGTATATACATACATATGTATATATATTTTTGTCCTTTACGTTGCTTTATACAACATGACGCGTCGCGTCGAACATAAATATTTTTCAGAATTTTCATAGAAAATAAACAAGGATTATAGTGTCCTGAAGGCTATCATCATATGAATAAATACAATAAATATGTATGGATGTATGTAAATACTTTTTGATTCTTGTCTGTGTGTGTGTGTATTTCTTTAAGTAGCTAAATAAGTTGATAATGCGAGAATGCCTTAAATATAATCTATTGTTAGCCATACTACGTTGCATACGATCCCGCTGCGTTCAAGTTGATCCTTTTTTTGTGTTTAATTTTTAAAAATTTTCGTTATTTATTTCAGTGTGAGTCCTAATTTACATACAATGTGTGCGCATATTCGATTGATTTTTAAGTAGTGACCGTTTCAAACTTTAACATGAGGCCATCATATGATAAACAGATTAGGTATGGGATAAAACTCATATTTCCCTTTTTTCCTATATTTTTCTATACTCTACTAATCAAGAAAAATTATTGTGATAAAAGGATGTTTACGCCCATTGAGATGAAATATTTAAAATAATATATATTTTTTTTACAAATATTGCAACTGGAAAAAGAAGTATGTACATATTTAGCAAAGCAAAAAAGAAAAACATACACTCAGAGAAAATTCTATCATGCAGACAATAAAGCTGTTACTGATCACACTACAAGCTAAACACAACATTCATTCATTCATACATTTATAAATGAGGTACTAAAGTACTTCGACATGTAAATCTATTCAATCTATTGTACAGCTCTCAACTTAACTAGGGTCTCTATAGTATCTCCCCCAGTTTTGACTATTCCACATCTGATATCTGATAATCACCAAGGTCCCATCATTCAATGGTCTAAAGCTCTGCCTGGAAAATGCTTGCGAGTTTCCCCAAGGGTTCCGCCGCCTTCGGTCTTCGACCCAATCTTGTAAAAACGGATAGTTTTCTCCTTAAGAGTATGCAGCCTCTAAACTGTTCCATTCACTTTTAGTATTCAGTTCAATTTTAAATCGCTTCTAAAAGTCATAGTATTTAGCAATCCTGTCAAAGGGACAGTCAAAAAATGAGTTTCCAACCAGGTCGTCACATTTCCTCCCCCATAATTCTAGTCGCGGTCTCTATGGTCTTGTTTCCTATGGCGATATGCATTGGGCTTAATATAATATAAACACAGCATAAAATTTAGTATTTATTTTCCAATGAATTGTTTTCTATCATTATTATCTTTTTTATATTAAGTATATGAATCTACTGATTGTGAACTGAGGGTTATTTGTTATCTTGTAATATAGTTTAATTGGTCTGATTGGCTTATATATTACTTTGTGAATAAATAAATAAATAAATAAATAAAACATTGCTTTAATTGTGATATCAAAGTTATTTACAATACAAAAATGGTTTACGTTATGCTACTTTCTGAGTTAGTTCACGTTACAGAGTTGTCAATGTAAACATGTTCACGTTAAGCGATGTCCACGTTAGGCAGTATTCAATTTACCGCGAATGCACTGTTTATTATTTTGAGCAACTAAGTATGTATGGATATGTGTTAAGAAAAATTTATTAGTAAGTACACACGAGTATTTGTATTTATTAGAATATGTTTTAAGTACAATAGCATAAAGGATATTAAAGAGAAAAAGCGGTTTAAGTGTTATAAAAACCGGTTTTTAAATTACCATAGTTTAAGTGCTAAGCATAACCGAACAATGACCATTGCATTGACAAACGTTGCTAAATATAACCAATACACACACATTCATAAATCTATGTACTTGCATATGAATTGTTCCCAGTACACACAATGGTTTGATTACAATTTAGGAATAATTTGAAGTCAGTAATTTTTGGAAATACTAACCTCTTAAGAGATATTCTGAAATAAACCCACACAGATAGGATTCTCAACAAACAAGTGAAATTTTTCTTAATTTGATTTATTTTTTTTTAATTTTTTAATTGATATTCTAAAAAGAGTTAATCAAAAATACCGATATTCATTTAAAATCGTGTAATTATTATAATTTAAATTTAATGGATACTATAAATATTTTAATTAGAGCGGTAATTACTCTTCCTTACAAAGGAGCCGATTATGTCAGACAATAAGTAGGCATCTATGCTAAGGTATATTCAACAAAGTGTGATTACCGCTTATGTTTTAAATTTACTTCTTCTTTTGAATGAAAGCATTGGAGCACAATTTTTTGAAATAGTACCAGGAGTATTGAACTATAATTTATTTTAAATTTGTGATTTATTAATTTGAATTCATATGGAACAGCAAATCTAAATTTAGTTTAAAAGAAAAACGTCAGAATTTGTTTATTATCAGCTTACAAAGGAATCATATTTCAAACGATTGTCTTTGTGTTTGCTGGGTATTTACATGTTCAAATGCTGCAATGTAATGCATACTGTGCATAAATGTTCATATGAATGGACAACAACAAATAAGCGTTTTATTCGTTTATATTTTGCCTGCATATCTTAATTATAGAATTTAAAAAGGGAAAAAGAAATACAACTAAAGTTCCCTAAATTCGTTGTTTTGTTTGCGGTTTGTTAGTGCAAAATATTTAAAATGATATCGCTCCCTTATTTAAATGCAGTTATATCTTTTAAGGCAAATATTTGATGAAACAAACGTAACTGCTAGAATAACCATCCCGTCGGTTAAATTTGCTCTGATCTGAGAACACCCGATCACAAAAGGTACAAATCTCTATTGGTCTGCGTTTAGACGGGCGAACATTTGGAAGGGAAAGATTTTATTTGTTAGCAAATTACAGGTTACAGAAAATATAATTGTTTTTGTGTTCGGTACTCGGCGATACACTTTTTTTACGTTTTTTTTTTTTTAATTTTAACATACTGCATTAGTACGTAAACCAAACGTCAAATAATACCAATATAAAGGAATATGGCCGACAAAATGTTTGCCTGTGTAAACGTGAAATAATAAGCAAAAAGAATTCAAGATGTTTTCCTTCCAATATGGACATACAAATTGTTTTGTTTAGGACATTCTGTTTTTCCGATTGATAGTAGTTTTAAGTGGCTTTTGTCTAGCCACTCTTGAGCTAATGCAGCAATCTTCCTCACCAAAAACTTACTTTACGGAGATGTTTTCCTTCACATAAGGACATACAAATTGTTTTGTTTAGGACATTCTGTTTTTCCGATTGATAGCATTTTTCAGTGGCTTTTGTCTAGCCACTCTTGAGCTAATGCAGCAATCTTCCTCACCAAAAACTTACTTTACGGAGACTTTGAGCTATAGAATTTTGTTGTTATTATGTATTTTTATTTAAGTATATACAGTGCGAACTCGATTACTGCAACTCTCGTTATGCGCAACAACTCGATTAACGCAACACCTGAATCAAATGCATTGTAGACTCAGTCAACGCAACTTTTTAAAGAATTTACCTCAATAAACGCAACTATTAGTTTTAACTCTTTTTTGTCCTCTGGATAGTTTTTGCATTATTTTACAGTTATTTCTTGGAATAGTTTTCATAAAAACAGACAAGCAGCACGTGCCTGATTTTTTTTTATCAGTTTGGTAAAAAGATTTACGCGATCAGTCACAGTATTAAAAACGCAGAAAAATGGCGAAGGTGACAAAGTGCAGTAAATTAACCATTCAACAAGAGCTATTCAGCTACATAACAAAATAATTGAAAGTCGTGGTGATTTTCATGCAAGCAACGGATGGTGCTCAAATTTTAAAAAACGTCATGGTATTCGAAAAGTAAGCAAGGAACGCATTATATTTTAAGCCTGCACCAACGCATCTGGTTTGCACAAGGTTAAAATTTATGACTCGGTTAACGCAACTACCGCGGTTATCGCAACTGCCCGATTTTCTATTAGTTGCAGTAATCGAGTTTGTACTGTATGTATGTACATACATGTGTAATAAACAAGTTACAATCAAATAAAATAATCTGAAATTAGTGACGGAAAATTGTTTTTCTTTCTATTATTTTCGGTATAAAATAATTAATATTTGTGTCTAGCCTTATAATGCTCATCAGTTGTAGTGTCATTCATTTACAAATATGTACATATGTGATTTCAAAGTTCGCAAAGAATTTTCTACTTTGATTCTAAAAGCCTTCCTTCCACCTAAACCTATCATCACTCTCTGTTCCACTTAAGGCTGTATCATATATTTTGGGGCAGTAATGCTCAACAATGTCATCATCTCTAAGAAAGTCAGTTGTGAAAAGCTCACTATCTACTTCAATATAATACATATAACAGTAGTATTGCAAGTTATTTTGTTCACTTTTAACCAGGCTTGGTATCAGCCTCATATACAATTTGAATTTTATGAAATACATGATGTACTAAAAGGGATTTCCACTAAATAAAACAATACAAAATATACAAGCCAAATATGCAGGAAAACAAAGCAAAATAAATAAAATAATTCGATTTGTAGAACTCCATACATGTATTTCGTTTAAGTTATGGAAGGAAAATTTTACGGAATTTATTCTCTTAACGCTAGTGCCAACCTAATTAGTTCGAGTTATGGAAGTTCGACTTTATTTTTACTTATCCGTAGATTTGTTTTTTTTTTTTTATTAAAAATCCTGTTTCAGCAAAAACAAATCGCTAAAACAGAATTCGACTGTACCCACATACTTACGTATGTACATACATATGTACATAAAAGCTTTGAACTTATTTGTATCAATTGATGATGCGTATAAAAGAAATATATAAAAATAACATCAACAAAAAAAATCTTTCTGTATTCGTTTTTCTCTTTTCAAAAGTTGTGTGATAAGCACGACTGTGCATAAAATAATAATTTTTATAACAAATGGTACAAAAATATAAGTGAGTTTATTAATGGCTTTAACAACAGCCATGGTATGCATTTTTAACCACTCCCATTTGCATATACAGGCTTTTTTTTTCTTTTTTGCATATTTATACGTTTTATACGTACATATGAATACTCGCATGTATGTACATAAGTATGTATGCATATGCATATGATGGATGCATGACTGCATGTTTATTTTATTAGCATTTTGATAATTACATTTTTTTATTGTTTTTGGTTTGTTTTTTATTTTCTCTTTTTTGTTATTGTTCAACGTCTGTTTGCAGTTGCTTTTTACCATTCCATTATTAAATATTTTTTTGCTTTTACGTCTTTTCCTTTACACTTTTACGTTTAATTAGCATTTTAATTCGTTCATTTAGTTTACGTTGTATTCGAAGAAAAAAAATTAATTTTAAATATTTATTTCATAAAAAAATTATAATTGAAAAATATCAATTTTAGATGCATATGGTATATACATATGCACATATGTACATATATTATTTACATAAACAAGTATGTATGTATGTACATACAGTCATGGACTTAAGTCTTCATACACCCCCTGTATTAGAGAAAACTTCTAATTTAAGAGCAACATAAAAAAAAGTTCTTACAGCAAAAGTAATTTAATTCATTTTAATCAGTGTACAATAGGGTGGGTCAATTTTTTTGCCTACTAAGCGTATAGCAAAATCGTAATCTACGAGAAATTCTAAGAACTTTTCCCAAAGAAACCATGGTTCTAAAATCAAAATCGAGCTTCCGGTTTTTTACGAGAAAATTTGGTGTTCAGGTCACCCGAAAATAATCCCATTTTTTTGGAAGTATTCATTGCAATTGGTGAATAGTTGACCTGTAACGCTGGAAGAGGGCTTATTTTAAAGGAAATTATCTCAGCTTTCTATATCTGTCCTCATTTATAGAAAATTTTTTACCCAAATAATGGTTTTGGAGGTTTATGTCACAATAATAATAGTCAAACTGTTAAAAACCTAAACCTATTATTATTTTGACATAAACCTCCAAAACAATTATTTGGGTAAACAATTTTCTATAAATGAGGACAGATATAGAAAGCTGAGATAATTTTCTTTAAAATAAGCCCTCTTCCAGCGTTACAGGTCAACTATTCACCAATTGCAATGAATACTTCCAAAAAAATGGGATTATTTTCGGATGACCTGAACACCAAATTTTCTCGTAAAAAACCGGAAGCTCGATTTTGATTTTAGAACCATGGTTTCTTTGGGAAAAGTTCTTAGAATTTCTCGTAGATTACGACTTTGTTATACGCTTTGTCATGTTTTTCGGTCCCGAACAAATTGACCCACCCTAGTGTACAAGAATAAAAATTTTAATTCCCCTTAAAATTAACGGAATACACTAAAAGAACTAAAAGTAGAGAGGGACAAAAATGTTCATACAGTGTAATTTTGCTTTATTCCAAAGATTCGCATTGTAACTTTTTAAAAACCGTTAGTTTTTCATATTGCAATGAGGTGAGGTGTTACTTGAATGATTAGTGGATATTTTATTGGTTTTAAGTGATCAAGTGTCAAGATGAGTACGCGTAAAGAGCTTAGCCTTGATATAAAGAAATTAATTGTGCAAGAGCACAAAAACAACAAATCCTATCGGGAAATAAGCAAATTATTAAATGTGCCGTTTGCTACAATTCAGTATGTTATTAAAAAGTATAAAAATACTGGTTCCATCGAAAATATGCCAAGGCCAGGACGCCCGAAGAAACTCTCCAGAAGAGATGTAAGCTTTGTTTTGAAAGAAGTTAAAAAAAATCCGCGTACTACTGCCTCAAAAATTGCAAAAACTATTGCTAATACTTTAGACAAGACTGTTCATCCTAAAACTGTTCAGAGGGCGTTGCGAGCAAATGGTTATGCAAGCAGAGTTCCCCGCAGAAAACCTTTGATATCTGAAAAAAATAGGAAACTACGCCTTGAGTTTGAAAAAAAGCATTTAAATAAAGGAATAGACTTCTGGAAAAAGGTTTTGTTTACGGACGAAAGTAAGTTCAATTTATTCGGAAATGATGGTCGTGGGAAGGTTTGGCGCAAAAAGAATGCTGCACTTGATCCAAAGAATATTTTTCCAACAATAAAACATAATGGTGGCAACGTAATGGCTTGGGGAGCAATAGCAGCATCTGGAGTTGGGCGGTTAGTGTTTATAGATGGTATTATGGATCGATACTATTATAAACAGCTATTAGAATGCAATTTACATCCGTCTGTTGATATGTTGGGTCTTGGCCAGCATTGGATTTTCCAACAGGACAACGATCCCAAACACACAGCGCACATTGTTAGAGATTGCTTGCTTTTTAATGCACAAAGACAATTAAACTCACCTCCCCAATCGCCGGATTTGAACCCCATTGAGCACGTTTGGGATATTTTGAAAAGAAAAATTGATCCTACTGCCGTTACAAACAAGGACGCCTTAAAGCAAGCTTTGCAAAGGGCCTGGTCTCAAACAACTCCTGATATGACTGAAAATCTGGTCGCATCAATGCCAAGGCGTCTGCAGGCAGTAATTGATGCTAATGGTGGGCCAACAAAATATTAATTTTATAAAAAACTTTACTCAGCTTTCTTATTTCACATTTCAAAAAAACAAATAATTGTACTGTATGAACACTTTTGTCCTTCTTCATTTTTAGTTTTTTTTATCCATTGCTTAAATTTTTAAAAAGAAACCAAAAATTTTGTTTTTTTTACGCTAATAAGTAAATAATTAAATAATTTTTGAAAAAAAAAAGGTTTGTAATGCTTCTCATTTAGCAGCCATTGAAAATTTCGAGGGTGTATGAAGAATAAAGTCCATGACTGTATATCCTTTAACTACTGAGGTGGTGGTAAATTTTACCCCCTCCTTAGATTTTTTTATTTATTTTCTTCGGTTGAGCGCTGTTGAGTCCCTGTTTTGTTATACTAAATCTTTAATTTTTTTTTTTTTTTTTATAATCATATTTATATAAAAATGTATTTTCTTGTTCTTTTAAAAATAAATTATTTAAAAAAAATTAAATCCTTAACTCAATAAGCTATTTTACAACTAGTTTTAGAAAAACTGAAAATAAGATTACACCCTTATTTATAAAATACACTTGGAGTTATATAGGCGGCTTGAAGATTTTAAATTGCGGTAGAAGAATGGCGATGAAGATTTTCAAGTTGTTCTACTTTTTCCAGTACGGGCTAAATGAGCCATAAAAGTGTGAGTTAAATAGTTGATGTTTGGTCTTGAATATGCACAGGACACAAAGAACTCTGATGAGACTACCGTAGCTGGAGTCGAAAACAATTGTTCAGTTTGGCTAGTGTACTATTCCTTCACGGACATCATTTCTTCTTTAATTACCAAAAATATTCATTGCCGTAAACTTTGATCTAATTAAAGCGTTTCTGACGAAACAAAAATTAAATTATAAAAATATTGATCAGACCTTTCCTGGGGCTCGAACCTAGAGCCTCAAACACATTGAGCCATAAACCATTTGTTTTGTAACCGAGTGCAAGTTCTGCTAATGCAATTGTGCTCTAGCTTCTACCAATAAATAAAATACCAAAATTAATAAAAGTTAAATTTATACACACTTTTATATTAATGAATGAATGGATGAAAAATAAGCCTCATAAAATAGATGAAAAACTACTTGTGCATATTGATCTGTAAAATATTACGTTGCCATTTTCAAAATTTTTTTAGTTTCAAATATTTGAAAGATTTTATAATTTTTAATGCACGTGTAATACTAGGAAATTGTAGAGTCGGAGTCGTTAATTTGTATAGCGATTCCAGCTTCACGACACTGGTTCCAACTCCAACTCCACACCTCTGTTTACAAGCATTGAAAAAACTCTAACACTCATACACACACTCAATCTCTCTCTGTATTATACCTATCTTACGATAAAATCCAACTGGAAAGAATGTGGTGTAAACTTTACAAAAAAACAAACGCTTCTTTTTAAGCACTCGCTCTTTTATTTCATTTGTGGTCACCGCATTTTAGTAGATACATACGTATATAGTGTGTTGGCTTACTACACAAGAGCTCCGGGTTCAAACCCCAGATCTGACATCTTAAACGAAATAAATATGAAAAAAAATTTTAGTAATAGTGAACTATGTGTGTATGTATGAACGTTTCATTTCATAAATAGTTTACATTTTTTAAGACATCTTGAGGTATATTTGTATATGTTTTTTTTTATTTACAATTTTATCAGTGTTATAAGTAGATATCATCTTAAGGCAGCAACTAATTGCCAACTTTTCCGGTCGAATTGTTATTTAAAATGGATTTTAACAGTAATATTGACTTTCAATATTTTTAACTGTTCTTTCCAATATCTTACTTAAATTTAAACTTGGGGTCCTTCATAAAGTGGAATGCCGTTATCACAGGGTCTGAGTGCTTCTATTGGTACTTGGTCTTCAATACAACATCTCTCTCTCATAGTTTTATTATTAATCCAATGCATAAATAACGTAAAATTAAACAAAACTAAAAACTTTCTTTAATTATGTATGTATGTATGTATGTATGTATGTATGTACGTATGTAATTAAAATAAAAATCAAAACAGAAATAAACATGTTAATGTGTTCTGAGCACATTCTATGTATGTATGTACATGCATACTCGTATTGTATGTATAGAAAGTCAGTTTGTTTTAACGAGTGTGTTGTATGTGTGTATGTATGTTTTAAATGTGAAAAAGATATCTTTTGGTTTTTAGTTTTAAATTCCAAACAAGATTTCAAAGATTTCGGAGATTTAATGTGAGAAACATTTGCACTGAGGCACAGCACGTGTTAATTGTTGCCGACATTATTAAACGAAACGAACAAAATAAAAATAATTTTGGAAATTTCCTCTCATCATAATAATTTCCCGGATTTGTGTTTATCCTGCTGGTCAGCAAAAGATTTAAAACGTTTAAATTTGAAAATATAAATGTACATATACATACATATGTATGTATTTACGTATATACTTATGTTCTTTATATGTCTATAAATTTTATGAAAATATGTATTTTGATAAATAGATATTTTTTTTAATTACATATTTAAGATTTATTAGTGTTTTAATAAAATAGGTGAAGAAAATAGCGCAAACATATGTAAGTATGTATATTCAAATGCAAATCGAATAACATTTTTAAATGAGTTTTATAATAAATAGCTTCCCTAACTCTTTCTATTTAATGATTATTTGATGAACTGTTTGATTGATAATTAGAAAATTTCTAAAATTTAACTATAAATTACAGTATTTATAGACTTCACCCAACAAAATATTAAATACCATACTACGAGTATGTATGTTGGATTTTAACAAAATAATATCAATCATTTAATTTATGGGATTTTAAGTGCCAGTATTTTTCATTCAATTAAGAAAAAATGAGTCAGTGAAAATGATATAAAAACTAAATGATTTTTTTTTACTTCTCTCTCTCTATTACTGGAGGAGGTTTTAACTAGCGTTGAGGTTTTCATTTTAAAATTAAAAATTAATTTAATTTAAAAATATCAAACATATGTATGTGATTTGGTACTTGCTTAGACACCCGTATATAGAAAAAAACGAAATGATTTTCCCACAAAGTATGCATATGAATGTATAAAAGATTTTAATTTAAAATCTTTAATATGTGGGAGAGACTATTTAATTGATGCTGAATTTATTTTCTAATATCAATCGTAATAGCACAAGTTATAGCATTAATTACAGTACTAACTCGATAGTTGGAACACATCTACGAGTATGTATATACAATTCAGACACACAGACAACACATCTATAACATGTACAGTTTTTTTTTTACTCCTTCATTCATGTGACTCCCCCTTTTTACAATAATACACATTCAAACAATACGAACAAATCTGAATACAACTCGAAATTTAATTTATTATTCCATTGATCCTATCCAGCAGATTGCAATAAAATCATAATAGAAAATTGGGCGACGAAACAAAAGACTAAGAGATCTGATAAAATTTATAATGGCGTGGTTACCGGTGACTTTCTTATTTAAAAAAAATATACAACCGCGTGCTTTTAGGTTAAGATAGTAAGTAAGTGTTTTATTAAGTTAATTAAAGTTGTTTAATAAAGTATTTACATGGTTGAAATAAAGTTACAAAAACATAGTTGCCAATTAGTTTAAAATTTTACTCCCATATTTCAACATCCTCACTAAAATATTAAACTATTCCTAGGTCCCGAATACAATTAGAAAACTTCATCCTAACTAGGGGTTTAGTCAGAACATCCGCAATCATTTTCTCTGAGGGAATCTTGTGCAATTTTACTTTTTTATTAATTAAGCAATCTCGTATGAA
Source organism: Metopia argyrocephala (assembly GCA_963576795.1). Taxonomy (NCBI): domain Eukaryota; kingdom Metazoa; phylum Arthropoda; class Insecta; order Diptera; family Sarcophagidae; genus Metopia; species Metopia argyrocephala. The sequence goes on along the minus strand of OY756208.1, from coordinate 183,222,131 downwards.
ATGATGACGAACATCTATATGCTTCGTTCTCGGGTGGTAGGATTCATTGGTGGCAAGTTCTACTGCAGCGTGATTGTCGCAAAATAATTTTATTGGCTCTGATCGCTTTCCAAACAGCTCCTCTTCAAAACTTTTTAGCCATATAGCCTCTTGAACTGCTACGCCCATTGATATATATTCAGCTTCACATGTTGATAACGCCGTTGTTGTTTGTTTTTTCGATGCCCAACTAATTGCTGCTCCTTGTCTCATAAACACAAAACCGCTTACAGATTTTCTTTCATCCAAGTCACCTGCATAATCAGCATCACAATAGCCTTCTAAATTTCTATTCTTGGTTTTCTTAAAAATGATTTTGTAATTAATAGTTCCCTTCAAGTATCGCAGAATTCTTTTCGCTGCTTGCCAATGCTGTATGCCATAATTGTTGTTAAAACGACTCAAAAAATTTACCGCATAACATATATCCGGCCTTGTCAACTGTGCTGCGAATAACAAACTTCCAATGAGTTCTTGATACGGGTATTTTAACATTTTCAATTTTTCGTTTTCGTTATTAGAACATTCCTTTTTACTTAGTTTTATATTTATGTCCATCGGAGTGGATACTGGGTTGCTTGCTGACATTGAAAAACGCTCAAGAATTTTTTGAATGTACGCTGTTTGGTCTATTGCCAAATAGTCATCTGTTCTTTCAATACGTAATCCCAGAAATGATTTCGCGTTTCCCAAATTTCTAAGTTTAAATCTTCTTTTCATTTTTTCAATCAACAAATTTTTCTTTTTTTCATTATTCCAAAAAATTATAATGTCATCAACATAAATCGCTAATATAAAAATATCTTCATTTTCTATTTTATAATAAATACATTGGTCAGTCTTTAACTGCCTAAGACCAAGATTGTTTAGAGTTTCACTCAGTTTTATATTCCACATTCTGGAAGATTGTTTTAAGCCATATATTGGTCTATTCAATTTTAATATTTTACCATTAGGAACTTCGAAGCCTTCTGGTACATTAATAAAAATATCTTCCTTCAAATCGCCTTGTAGAAACGCTGTACAGACATCCAAATGATCCATTTTTAAATTAAATTCAACTGCTAACGAAAATAAGTATCTTAATGAGGTGTATCTTATAACTGGTGAATATGTTTCATTATAGTCTATATTATGTCTTTGCGCACAACCTCGTACTACGAGTCTTGCCTTATAGCGATTGATTTTACCATTTCCATCATACTTTAATTTGAATACCCACTTCGTTGAAAGTTTTCTTTCATTTCCGGTACAATCTATGACTGTCCAAGTTTCATTCTCTTTCAATGAGTTAATTTCATCATCAATCGCTTTCTTCCAAAAATCTTTTTCACTACAGTTCATTGCCTCCAAAAAATTCTGTGGTTCTACTATTTTACCAACAACAGCATATGTTATATTATTATTTAAATTATCATTTAAATTAGATGAACACCGTGTTCTTGAAGAACGCCGAATATTTTGAACTTCATTGTCCTCACTATCTTCATTAATTTCATCTGATGTAAAACCCAGAAAATCTTCATCATATTCGGACATATTTTGTAGATCCTCGTTATAATGTTGTTCACCTTTATCATTATTGCTATGATTGAAATTTTCTTCTAATTCAATACTCACTAAATTTCTATCATCCAAGAAATTGTTCTCATTCGTTGAATGATAATTATTATTTTCCCCTTTAAAATACATTTGGTCTTCAATAAATACAACGTTTCTACTTATGTGCATTTTCTTTAATACTGGATCATACAATCGATATGCTTTCGAAAGTTCGCAATATCCAATCATGACGCATTTCAACGACCTGGGGTCCCACTTTTTTCTGAATTGTTTTGGCGTCATCACCATTGCTATGCAACCAAACACTTTCAAGTGCGATAAATTTTGTTCACGACCACTCCATATTTCCTCAGGTGATTTTCCCCTTAGAATTTTTTGTGGTGTTCTGTTTAATAAATACACTGCTGTGTTTACAGCTTCAGCCCAATAACGCTTTTCTAAACCAGCACCATAAAGCATAGATCGTGCCTTTTCTACTATTGTCCTATTCATCCTCTCAGCCTTTCCATTTTGTTGCGGAGTGTACGGTGCTGATGTTTGGTGAAGGATACCACTAGCTTCGCATATCTGTTTCATATTTTTGTTGCAGAACTCTAAACCGTTGTCAGAACGTAATATCTTTATTCTTTTGCCTGTCTGATTTTCTACTAATTCTTTAAAGCATTTAAATTTTGCGGTAACTTCCGATTTATGTTTCAATATGTAAATAAATACCTTATTTGAGTAATCATCCAAAAATAATAGAAAATATAAGCCTCCGCCTATCGATGATTTCTCCATTGGCCCGCAAACATCGGAATGTATCAGCTGAAGTACGTCGTTTGTCTTTGTAGTCGATGGTTTAAATCGCAAACTAGTTTGCTTTCCTTGAAGACATGAAATACATTTTTCGTTTTTTTGACGTTGTTTCAAATCACCCTGAAATTGGCTATCGATATTTACAGCATGGCCTAATCTTTTATGTAATATCTCTTTTGTTGTACCAGCAAAATTGTTATGTGACAGATCGACATCTAATTTATAGATTTCCCTATAAAGAGTAGCAGAAGCTATTATTTCTTGAGCACGTTTAATAGTACAGCCTCTATGCGTAAACTGAATTTTATAGCCTTTTTTAACTAGTTGACTCACCGAAATCAAATTTGTACATATCTGTGGCACATATAGCACGTTCTCTATAATAGTATCAATCGATCTATTGCTTACCCTTAGTTTAATCATGATTTCGCCTCTACCTAACACTTTCAGACTAGTGTTATTTGCAACCACCACATTTTCATCTACTGAAGACTCGAAAAAATTTCTAAAGTGTTCTTTACTGTTTGTCATGTGGTTTGTAGCACCGGAATCTATTAACCAAGAATTTTCACTATAAGCATATTGTGAGTTAAACGCAGCGGTCAATGTGACGGCATTTGTGTTTCTCTGATAATTGTGTTTTTTGTTTCTGCAATTCTTCGCAATGTGACCTTCGTTTTTGCACTTGAAACAAACAATTTTCTTCTTCTTACTAAATTCTTTAGCATATAACGCAGTATCAGTGGGCACTGTAGAACTAGATGCATTATTATACCCATCAAAATCTTGTAGAAGTTTTGTCTTTATTGCATCAGCTGTAATGGCGATATTGCTGCTCTCTATTGCCATAATCATCGGCGTAAAATGTTCTGGCAAACCACTCAACAGCAAACTGCCTACCCACTCTTCACTTACCACCATCCCAATCTCGTTCAACTTCTGTGCTGTAGCTATTATGGTGTCTACATATTCACTTATGTTTTCACAATTCACCAACCGAGTAGTTGTCAGCTTTCTTAATAAGCCACATCGTCTTGTCAGACCAGAGTCGTCATACGTTGATTTCAACTTCTCCCACATCTCTTGAACATTGGAAATTCCCTGGATGTGAATATACAAATTCGGTGAAATGTATAAGACAAGTCTTGACATTGCCTTTTCTTGAACCTCAGGTTTTACTTCCGCGCCAATAACTGCCTTCCAATAGCCCTGCAGTTTCATCGCATGTTCTGCCGCAAACCTCCATCTATGATAGTTGTCCCTGCCCGTTAACTTTTCTATTTCGATGACTTTTTCCATTGTAGCGCATCTGGGCCCATAACCTGATAAAATTTATAATGGCGTGGTTACCGGTGACTTTCTTATTTAAAAAAAATATACAACCGCGTGCTTTTAGGTTAAGATAGTAAGTAAGTGTTTTATTAAGTTAATTAAAGTTGTTTAATAAAGTATTTACATGGTTGAAATAAAGTTACAAAAACATAGTTGCCAATTAGTTTAAAATTTTACTCCCATATTTCAACAAGATCATTCAGTCGGTTGTAGAAGAAGATAATGTTGCTGTAGGAAGTTCATGTACTTCCGTTGTCATCACGTACAAACTTCTTACCCAAAAGATACTTATATGTATGTAGAGTGGATTTATAATTTTTAAGAATACGAACAGCGCATAAAATATTTGTATACAAAGTATACAATATACTCACATTGAATATCGAGGAAAAAATCTATAACAAAAGTAATATTTGAATGATATTGTAATAATAATGATGATATGTATATGTATATCATTCCGTCTTCCAATTAATTGTATATATAAGTACATACTTCCATATTGGATATATGGCATTTGTTAAAAAATTTCTTTTTTTCTATTTTTTAGCTCAGCTTGTTTAAATTGTAAACTTCTTAGAAAATCCCATCATCAAAAATTAAAGAATTAACATAGGAGAAACTAAAGTGGCCTAAGTTTAGTTAGTCTTTACACATGAAAGTATGTACTCGCTTGACCTGACATTTGAATTAAATGAATACTCACTAAAACGAAGTACATAAGTATTTCTCAAAGGTAAAATGTTCGCGAAATTATCATTTGACTGAAAATTATCGAATATTATTTATCTATACTAAAAAACAAAACAAAAAAAGCAACAAAAATTGATATTCCCTTTCATGTCGACAATGTTTTGAAAATAATATCACGATGTTGCTTTTATCTAAGTTTTTTCTTCATTTTTTATACAGTTTATGAATCGAATTTTCAAAATCGAAACATTTGATGCCACAAACTGAGCGACAAGTGAACTCTATGAGTTCCTTATCGTTTCACTAGCAATACCTAGTCGTTTTCGAATGTTTTCTTGGGAGAAATATTTGCCAAGCGTTCGAAGGTGATATTATCGAAATTCATAGTCAACAAGCGTGTACTTTCATAAAATTTCAATGCACTTACAATTCTTTAGTAACAAATTACAATTTTTTTTTTTATTTTTTTTTTTTTTTATATACACACATATATAATACGTAAACGGAACTTTTGTGAAAGTACTTATACTTTCATGTGTGGTGGTGCCAGGGTAAATCATAGTATATGCGAAATAAACGACTATTCCCGAATAGCTAACAATAATTTGATATTTTCTATTAAAAATACAAATTTATTCTTCTGCAAATTTTAGAAAATTCTATAAGTTAATTGGACGTTAAGGAACATTTATACATACATACATAACTGGCCTTTACAACCCTGTGTCAGGATTACGGCCTAGCTTCTCGCAGCACTCATGTTGTGTGTGTCAATTTTTATCCATGAGTACCGGGACCTACAGTTTAATGTCGACTCCGAACGACAGACTTGGAAAGCTTGTTCATGGCAATTAGTTACTCTCAGAGCTTTTGCCAGAAGACTGCTGAGAGGTAGTCGCCGAAAGAAATATATTTTTCATATTTCTTTTTTTGAAGATGTCAGAGCCTGGAGTCGAACCCAGGGCCCATGTCTTAGTAAGCCAACACACTAACCACTAGACCACGGCGACTAAGGAACATTTATAATATTAGAAAATTTGAACTAGTTTTCGAAACCCGCTACCAGTTTTATGTTTTTATAACTAATAAAAATGTATACAATAATATTACGTAATAAACATCTAATTGCGATTCCAAATTCGAATTCTGAAAATGTGTTACTTAAAAAAAGTATGTATAAAAAATGAGTTAAAATACCCACATAGCATAACACACACAAACAGTCCTGTACTGTTTAACAAATATCAAGTAACGTTGTCCAAAAATTATATTTTCCACAGGTTGTTACGATACAGCAACGTTACATTAAAAATCGGTAACAAAACAAAAAGCTGACATGTTATATTACGGCAACGTTCAGCTAACCAGGCCTAAATTATGCTTATTGATACGTTACGGCAACATCGGAATAAAATTCGAAGAGATTTTATATTGATTTTCATCTAACAATAATGAGTAGTCGACACTTTAGCTATGTTCGGCTGATTCTACCCACAAAAACAAGCAAAACAAAGCTATTCGTTATAACCGGTTGACGAAAAAAAAGAAGAAAACGAAAAGCGGCAAAATTTATTAAGAAAAATTTATTATAATTAAAAAAAATAAAAAATTAATCAACAACGGCAATGTTTATGAAAAATATAAAAATCAAAACCCATTTAATATTCATTTAAGTTGCTAACAAATAATTCAAATATTTAAACAATTAATTTAGTTGTGAACACCATCAACACTAAAACAGAAAAGTTTATTATTTATTATTTAAATAAAAGAAAGAAAAAAAGAAAGGCAAAAATATGTGCATACTTTTAAACGACAAAAGCCCGATAACATTTAAATATTCGTTAAATCAATTTTATTTTATTTTTGATTCTTCTTACTTTTACTAGAGTCAAATAATGTTGTCTTAAGTACATACATATGTATGTATGTATGTTTTTATATATTTTAGCTCTGTGTTAACTTGCTCAAAAGACGCGTATTGGTTTTAATTGGTGTGGGACTCTTTAAAATCAAATCTTCACAATTGTATTTTTAGTTCGTCAAATGTTTAAAAGAGATGAGAAAAAAGTGTTGATTCTAAAACGTCACTATATTAAGCGTTAGAGTAAACATAAACATCATCACAACTTAATACTGGCCTGCCAGCCTGCCTCTGCCTGCCTATTCACAACAATTCACATCTTGTTTTGTGTGTGAATCAATTTTATTGAGTCTACAAAGCATATTCACACCTTTAACAACAAAAAAATAAAATATCTAAAATAAATAAATAAAAGGAAAATGTGAATATTTAACAACAGTGTCGTTTTAATATCAAAAAAAAAAAAAAAAGAAATCATTAACTCAAATGGAAAATTACTTTTATTTAAAACAGTTGGAGAGTAGTGTTATTTATGTTCGTCTGCCCATTCTCGTATGCATATACAAAAGATTTAAAATTAAAGTTCAATTCGACTGAGATGAAATAAAATATTAATTGTAAAGCACACTTGATCATTTCATTGAAAACGTTGTGTAGAGTATCAAATAGTCAGATATGGATAACTGATTTTATTTTGTTATTCATGATTTTTTTTAGTTTTTATGTGTATGAAATACATACATACATATGTATATAAAAACAAATATATAAGTATGTTTATAAACATTTTTCTTTATTCATTCAAAGAGTTGAAGATGCATACATAAATAAAGGTAATTTGAAATTAGAAAAATATGTACAAACATCCATATGTGTTTAGTTACCATGATTATTTCCAAAGAAATTGTATCTATTTTGTTTACTAATTTATTGGTATTTATTTGTGAAAGTACATTTCATTCAAATTTTTTAACAATAAGTTTTTATTGTTAAATTGTATGAGAATTTTTAAATCAATTTGAATTCATCAACAGTTTTTTATTTATTTTATCAATTAAATACAAAACTGATTATGAGAACCAAAATACAAAGTAATCATAAGTGTTACTTTTAAGTACTAAATAATAAAATATTTTTAATACTTTTTTTTGCAACACTACATTAAATGTCTTTCCAAGAAAATGAAAATACTCTCACATTATAATCATGGTTTTACCGTTATTGATTGCAGTTTTCTCAGTGTTGTCAGATTAGGGGATTTATCCCCAAAATGGGGATATTTTTTCTGAAATGGGGATAAATAAATTCATTTGGGGATGGGGATTTTATTGGGGATGATCGACAACTTTTCGCCGATTTTTAAAATTTGTTTGCTTGCTTAATTATATATTATAAACTTGTTACATTCGAAACACACTATGAAAGAATTTCAATTTTCAATACTTGCTTATAAACTTGTTTAAAACTCATACTTTCATATAAAATTTTTGCAACGTGTGCTCTTGGTTTTAGTTTGTTAATTTTATCATATAAATAATAACATCCCCATATCATTATGTTTCCGCCGCTAATAATTAATGGTTTTTATTGCGGAGGAATTCAGTATTTGAGGGTTTTCTTACAGCTAAATTTCTTCTTTCATATATAAACAAACTAATTTTAGTTTCGTCCGACCACAATTACTTCTCCACTTATACTTTATGGTATGGGAATGTTTTCCATCATATGGCACAGGATATCTATTTAGAATTGAGGTAAAATAAATGCCGTATACTATACAAATATTTCAAACAACATCATGATGTCTTATGCTGAATATGAAATGGCACAGCGATCAGTATTTTAACAAAATTACGATCCGAAACACATATCGAAGCGAGCAAGAGGTTGGTTTAAAAAGAATGTCCTCAAGATTTTAAGTTGATCTGAACAGTCTCCAAATTTAAAATTTACATATCAAATAAAACATATGTACATATGTACATGCAAAATTATTGATGTAGTTTATGTGGGGATTTTTGGGGATGAACTAATTAAGATTTTGGGGATTTTTGGGGATATGAATTTCAAAATTGGGGATAAAAATTGAAAACTATCTGACAACCCTGAGTTTTCTTGAGAAATTATTATACTCGTATCGAAATTGTAGTTTAAAAATACATATACATACAGTCGGGCCCCGACTATCCGTGCTGGTCGGTACCAGAAGAAGCACTTACAAATAATCGATTTTCACGGTTAATCGAATAACAATTTTGATTATACAGTTTTATTTAATATTTTTATTATTTAACAAGTAAACATTGGTGTACATATGTACGTATTTACATTAAAAGAATTAATTACAGATAGTAATATGTATCATAAACGGTCTGTATCCCAACTTCCTATTTTTGAGCTGGCATTTTAACACTCACATTTTCATCACGGATAATAGAGGTAATTACGGTTAATCGAAGCACATAATTTGAAAATATTGCAAACAAAGAAATATTAGGCCGTATTCCAATTGGCGACGTCGTCGTCGTGTAACGATATTTTTGTAATAGATTAAAGGCAAGAGAAACATTTTTTCTTTATTCTGCTACAAAAATGTCGTCAGACGACAACGACATCGCCAACTGGAATAAGGCCGATTATAGAACAAAAAGCCCCGAGGAAATAAATTGTCAGCAGTAGAACAGAGAAAATGTGAAACACAGGAATTGCACTCAAACTTCACAGATCTAAGACATTAAGATTTTATAAAAGACAATTTTTTTCTTCTTATTAGTCAGATCTAAAATTTTATGGAGCCATAAAAAGATCTGGCAGAAGACAACAGATTATGATAGATCACCAATTAAATTTGGTTGTAATTAAACCCCTGCAAATGTTGCTCTATACAACATAGTAACAAGTGTCACATCAACATATTCGATTTAGACAATGTAAAGTATGTTGTAGTCAAACCTATGCATTGTTTTTATACTCATTTTATACACATCAACATGTAAAATTAACATGTCAACATATGCGGCATGCATATGTTCCTAATGATGAGTTCTGATCATTTGTTTGAATTGTTATGTTTATAAAACAAAACTGCACATAAATTATACATTAATTCTTAATGCAATAAAGTTTTATGTTTAATATTTGTTTTCTGTAAAAAAATTATCGTTAAATATTGAATAAAAAAAATTAAAGATAACACTTCCAGACTAACTGAGCATTTATATTTGTTCGATTACACAGTGCAACAGCGAAAAAAATGCATGGAATCCACAGTATAGGTTCGATTGTACTACCAAAACTTAGTAAAACCCTGTACTCGGTTTGGTCACATTCACTACCAATTTTTTTATGGACCTCAAAAGATTTTAAAAATAACTGCATCACACAAAAAAAGGTGGCCTCAATTCTTGGCCAACAGCTAACTCAAACTTAAAGATATTGCCTAACTACGTTTGGCAATAATGTAGTGATGACTCTATTGAACAAATTTTAAAATATTTTTTGTGCAAAAAATAATTTTTTCTTGCACTTTTTTGCAAATATTTTTTACCTTTTTCAGCATAACTTCTAGGGACTTGTAATTTTTCACTAACAATATATGACAATATTGTAGCCATTGTAAATCTGAACAACTTTCGTGAACATATCAATACAATCTGAACGTGTCTAGGCATCCAAAAGAGCTTACAAAAACCAATTTGTACCCTAAAAATGTTATTTTTCACAAAATTTTTAAAAACATGTTCTATATTTAATCTGTTTTCCCGTAATTCCAAATATACAAATTTTACTTTCATCCGAAAAAAATACTTTCTTCTAAAAGTCTAGGGACATATTTACATATTTAATAGTATTTTTAAAGATTTGGTGAACGTCTTTAGCTATTTGGGCTGCTGTTGTCCTCGGCTTTTTTTACAAAAGACACTGTATATCGGCATTTTCTATTCGTTAATTTGCGCGGGCAGCCAGATCTTGGCTTAGAAGTTATTATACCCGTTTTTTTTTTAATTTATAATTACTGTTCGCACGGGATGTCCATGCTCTTCCACCAGTTCTTGCTATTTGTCTATAAAGGTGGAAATACATAATAAGCGTTAGCCGCTGATCGCGTTTACAACTTTAATGATTTTAAAATGGCAAGTTATCATATTTTAAAGAGGGCACTTTATTATGTATACATAAAAAATAGGTATGTGTATTATGTTTAAATGTATTTTTTCACAAAATTTTTTTTTTTTTAATAAAATGTTTTTCTCACAAGCCAATCATAAAACCACAAATAATTCTCTTTTATATTTTTTAACACTTTTTTTTAAGAAAAAAACAAAAACACGTTTTTTTTATTTGTATTAAGATTTTATTTTTTTTAAATCAACCAGCTGTCAACGCTGTAAAAGTTGCTGTAATTTGCTTTATGAAAATACACCATTTCAACTTTTTTTGGCATTAGCTTGAAACGCATAACGCTCGGAACGCTTGTTATGTATTTCCATCTTATTTTTGCCTATCTTTCTAAAGCGTTTTTTTTTTTTTCTTTTACAACGTTAATTTTTCTTATTTTTACATCCATAGTTTGAAATTAAAAAAAATAATAATAATAATAATAAACTCAATTTCTTGAATATTTAAAAGTTAACAAATATAAACACCACTTAAATTATGACCACAGTTCTCCAAAACACAAAGATTTATACTTATGAGCGTACACTTTTGATTCTTCATAAATATCGTTATAAATAGAATGAAATGAAAAAATCGTATGGAAGATGAAATATTTTGCAGATTTTTATGTTTTTACAAAATAATTTTGCCTTAACCGGTTGTAATGAGCATGGAGCGTACATTTATAACGCCTAGTGTATGTAAACAAAAAACAGCTGATTATTGAATTATTTTCAGAATTTATTCTAAGAAAGTCTTCCTTTCTTAATTACACAAAAACTGTTATCTTGAGGGCCCTTGGGTAACTTTATGCAATTTCGGGCCATTTTCTCCATGCAAGTGTTGATAACTAATTTTTATGTAAAAAGCTGGTACAATGAAGTAATGGCTTTTAATGTGTTTTTGAGAAGTTGTACTGTGGTAATAATATTAAAATAATAAAATTATTATTATACAATAGTTTACACATATAAAATTAAATTATTTCGCTTTTACTCTTTTATTTTTGATGTTGTTTATGAAAATCAAATTATGAATATTGATATTCTTCTTCTTCTTTGGCTTTGACGTTTAGAATACAACATACAGATATTAATACATACACTGGTTGATCAGAAACAAGTAAACTAAAGTGAATTTAATATAAGATACACCATACAAAAGTTTCTGAAAATTCGGTAAAAGTGTGGTACGAGTATATTGTAAGGAGAAATGAACACTGCCACTACATTTGAAAAAAATTGTTTTCTATCTAAGAAAACTCCATATATTTTGGATATGCATATGTACATATTTTGAACTGTTTAATTACTTGTATACCCTTTCTATTAAGATTCAGTTGGTAATTAAAATTTTGTATAAATGTATCACATACTTATAAAACATAGTTTGCTCTATTCTATATCAAAAAGTTTTACCACTGTTGTTTATATGTAGTATTATTTAGATGTATATACTTATATTTTTGTGTTCCAAGACTTTTTCTTTTTTTCGTGTTTTAACAGACTAGCTTTTTTTAATTTTTAATATTTTTTAACTAATTTGACAAAAGTTTTAAATATTACACATGTATTCTTACCATATCATCACCCAGCTCCGAATCACGTTCATTTAAATGTGAACGCCCCGTACAGTTCATGGTAGTCATTTGCATGAGGTGCAAAATTTAAAGTTAAAATTTAAAAACAAAATAAAATAAAACAAACGAGGACTTAAAGTTCATTACAGCAACAACAATCACTTGATATTTAAGCAATTACTGTAACCGCATCACACAAACAATTATTTAATATTTTATAACGTAACGGCAATTCTAACACTGCTTTATAACCACGGTGCAAAGGGTATATACATATCTATGTTTGGATGCATGTACGATTAAATTTTGTCACTTACATACCGACATAAGAGAAACTGCCACAGAGAGAGAGAGAGAGTTGGTTATAAAAGAGATCAACAGTTGATATTTATGTATTTTAATAAACCGTTGACATTAAAAAAAAGTAGAATTTTACCAAAATAAGGACACTAAAATCAACATTAAAATATTAATTATAATAAATTATTTATTAAATTGTCTTGTTGCATTTTGCTGTTGTTGATTTTCATCCATTTCTTTATTTTGTTTTATCTCACAAAACACCGTCGGAAAGGTTACTCTAAAGATAATGGGTGTTTGTTATAAGGTGGCAGATAAATAACTGCAAATTAATTTTTATTTTGCAGTATAACTGGTTATAATTTTTCACTTAAATGTATGTGTGCATTTTATATACATTTTAACACTGATAACACTATTTTTTGAATACCTGTAATTAATTGCATAGTTGATTAAAAACATGCAAAATGAACTTTTAAACACAGAATAGTTTATTTTTCTTTTAACACAATCACTAGGTGGTATTTCCCTATTAACATTTTTATTTCTTTACATAATAATTTTTTTTTAGTTTCTTTTTTATCGGTTTTTAATTATTTTTCTTATATGATATACTTTTTTTCATTTTGTTTTTATACGCGAACCGCTCTGTCAAACCCGCAAAAACGACGCCGTGCCACGGACAACGACGATCACAAACCGAATGAGATATAAAGGCAAATACAAATGAAACAACAAACAAATACAAAAGCAATAACAAAAATAGTACGAAGTAAAGAAGCAAAACAAAAACTTGGTGAAGGGGAAACAAAATTTTAATTCGATTCAAATTGGAATCAAATTGAGAACGAAACATTTATATAACATACATTCATTCATACATACACGTACATGTTTATAAACATATAAATGTATTTATATACATATTTTAATATGCTTTTCTTTCTTTCTGTCTCTCCTCTTTTGGATTATTATCAGTTTGTGTTGTTATTGGTTGTGTGTTTATTTTTGTTGTTATGGTTCGGTGGCGGATGACAGTTGATTTGTTGGACATAAAGCAACAAAAAATGTGGACGCTGAATAAAGCTAAAAGCACAGCAACATACAAGAATGAAAATAACCAATTACTTAATAAAAAATCTGATTGGATTTTTTATGCATTTTTTTCTTAATAGTAATTATTTCTATTCCGTTTCATTTCGTTTCTCTTTACAAAACAATTTTCTTATATAGGTATTCCGTTTATTTTTTATTTTGAATTAAAATATACATATTTTTCAATTGGTACAGGAAAACAAATTAATGTTAATAAGCAAAAAATAAATAATCAGGCCTGTCACAGATTCGATCGGATATGTTTTCATTTCGTATTTGCAATTCCGATCGGTTTTTTTAGCTTCTTCAGATTCCGATCGTGGTTTAAAAAATGGCTTCTTTCAGAAATAATAACAAAAATGTGTTTATTTTTAACAAAATAAATGTTAAAAAAATTATTTTGTTAAAAAAAAATAAATAAAAAATAATATTTATTTCCCATTAAAGTGGTTTTAATTAATTTTTTAAAATTTAAGTGACTGAAAATATCAATTCCACTTAGGAAACTGAGAGTGGTGTAATTCCGCAAAAAATTTTCGTTTTACATTACAAGAAGCAAAATGCGGAATTCATTCCACTTTCGATCGGAATGGATTTCTATGACAGGCCTGAATAATTAAAATTCTGCAAAAGCCTAATTCAAATCAAAATGAAATATTTTAACATTGAAACACACCGATGTGTCTGCAGAAATTTATGTATGTATGTATGCACATATTTTAATAGTAATAAATACAGTTCACTTACGATAATATGAACATTTCAATGTTGATCACTGTGCAAACGCTTTAATATTATATGAAAAACAATTTGAAAAATTATTATGAATTTAATAATGTCAAAGAAGTCCTTCGAAGATGAAATCCTTTCAATAAGGAACTGTTGTGGGAATTTTTTTAAGGTGCCTGGAAGAATATTCCAATCGAAATATGGCCTCAATACCAAAACGCTGCATGAACCTTATTGAAAATAAGAGTAATACCACTAAGTACAGAGGTAAATGAAGGGTAGTTGAAAAAATAATTTGGTTTAATTAGTAAAAAAAACTTTTTAGGCCATCTAATTTTGTGAATTTATTTTATTGAACAGGCAAAATTAGTTAATTTTATCAATTTGTATGAAAAATGGTTTTTTAAGTTTTGATCTTGGGAAGTTTTGTATTTGTCATGTTATTTACATACTTTATAATTGAACCAAAATAAAACAAAAAAGTATTAATCACGTTTTTCTTATGTTTTCTCGACCTCAAAGATATTAGATCAGGGTAAATCAATTTTATTGAACACCATTGTATATCGATTAGGACTACAAGCCAACAAAATTAATATACATATACCTACATACATATTTATATGCATATGTACATACATACATACATATATAAGTACACTATAGTAAATCTGCATGGGACTAGATATTATGTACTTCATTATGAAGAAATTTATTTTTTTAATGGTCATAATATGAGAAGATTATTATTACATACATACATACCTACACATTTCGTCGATGGAATTAAAGAACGCTGCAACTGACAAAAAATCGAAAATACGTTTTTTGAATCATTTTTATCAGAAAAAAATACGCGTCGATTGATCCCGGTCCCAGATTTCTTCGATGAAAATAAATTCACTTACGCCGCCTGCGTTTTGAAAAATACCAGTGTCTTTGTTCTACTTCTATACAGGTTTTTTGGCTCTGGTGAACATTTAAGGTTTTGTCAGTTACAGCGTTCTTTAATTCCATCGACGTTATGTACGTCGGTAATCGATTTCATTAATGCCCTAAAGAAGACAGTTTCGAAATCTTTTGCGTTTAGTATTTAATTGCTTGTCTTGTAAATTTCTTAAAATTACGTAAAAATTTACTTTATGGAACTTCATTATACCGAGATTAAAATATACTAACTTAGCACAAACAAGCTGTGTACTTGAAATAAATTCATAATAAAGAAAACTTCATTGTTCGACTGTATACTTACCTAAGTATGTATATACATATGTATTTTTGGTATTCTTGAGACCATTTTAGCATTTTCATTGCTAGATTTAGCAGTTTTCTTTACTTAAAAGCATTTAACTCTTAAAAAATTCTGCTAAATGCTTTTTTAGCAGAATTTGTTTATAAAAAAAATGTAATTGGTCAAAAACGCTGTAAGTAGATCAAAATTAAATATTATAGAGAATTAAGATTTTGTTGATAATCAAATGAGAAAATAATATCCGTGAAGGAATAGTACATTAACCCAACTCAACAGGTCCTCGACTCCAGCTACGGCAGTCTCATCAGACATCTTTGTGTTCTATACTATTTATAACCAAACATCAACTATTTAACTCACACTTTGCCAGAGATCAAAAACTGAAATTATTTTTCCATTTCCATATAAACATACATTTGTATGAGTTAATCGAAGTAAAGTCAAACACAACACATTCTATCCTATTCTCTTTTTCTTCATTACCATTGTATTTGTTGTATGTAATTGTCATCTTATTTGGATGAATCAGATTTTCTGATTATGTGATTATCAAAACTCAAGAATTTAAAAAAAATTCAGACCCATTTGTATCGAAAGAGTATGGTTCTAAAGTCAAGAAGGAATAAAGCATATGAATTACATAATAATAAATTGGATACCTATTATTTATTTATTTATTAAAAAGTAATATAAAACCACTTTTGGCCAATTTAATATATATTACAAGAAATAATTATAATAAATATATGTACATATGTATGTAATATGAAAAGAGAAAATAATATTTTACAAATATAAGAACATGTCCACTAAAACATTAGTAAGGCAGAAATAAAAAACTAGCACTGTCTTTAATTTATTGGTCCCACACAAAAGGAAAATAAAAGGGAATACATATATAGAAATGTAGTGTATATGGAAGGGTTATTATTATTAGTAAAATCAATTTATTCACCTTTGGGTCCATTAAACCCGCATAATAGACAGAGAGATAAAATAATTAAGTAGCTGGTAACTTGAATACTTTTGTAGTCCTGTGGTCGATGGTCGGTAGCTTTGAATGTGTATACCTAGCATACGTATGTATATTTTCAGTATGATAAAAGTAACTGTTATAAATAAAAAAAAAATTATTTTGCAAGGTCCCCGGTCCTAATTAATCTAAGGCCCATTATTACAACTTGTTAAAGGTATGATTTTATCAGATCTATAAATTGGTTTTTGTTATTACAAATAAATTTTAATCTAAAGTGACTGATAAAGTTATTGAGAAGATTGCCTTACCTTTAAGTTAAAGGTAACTTGTAATAACACAAAGCAATTTATCTGTCTGATAAAATCCTACCTTTAACTAACGGCAAGTTGTAATAATGGCCCTTAATGTACCTATTGAGTTTATTGGCACGATGAACTCAAAAATGTGATTGAAGTTTTGGTTATGGAAAGTTAATATTTTTTTAAATCCATACCTAACTTGTATAGCATTAATTCTTCTCTTATCATGTGCTTATGCATAGTATGTAAGTATGTAAGGTCCCAGTCTCATATTCTACTGTGTTGTGCAATGGACGAACAACATTATACTTTATTTTAAATAACTGATCCAATCGGACGAAAGTTGGACAACAACTTGTAATATTCATGGGCAGCGTATGATTATAATTTTGTTTAAAACCTGTTTATGATTCTATATAAATGAAAAGTGTTTCTAACCATATTGTTCCTTCTATCCATTCTGTTTCTTTCTGCGTTTCTTTTTCTACATCGTTCTTTTACTAGGAAACAAAATTAAATTAAACGGTTAGATGTTTTGGTTGGTTTTGTTTTTAGCTTTTTATGAGGAATAAGAATATATTCAATACCACTGATATCTCATCAATTTTGTTTTTATATTTATAAAGTATTTATAGTAGTACTATATGTCTAATTCTGCTTTTTTTTATTATAAAACAATTTCTAATTGCTCTGTTCTCTTTCGTACTATAGGATATTTTTATGTTCTTACTCTTTCGTTTCTTCATTTTTATTTTTTTATTTTGTGCTCTTATCAACCTTTTCTACAATTGTTGTTGTAAGTATTTCTTTTGGTATTGTTGTATAAAATTTATTTTATCGTTGCGCAGCCAATCGGATTTCGTCGTTTCATTCGCTTGCCAGGTGGTAGTTTTGATAATATTGGTTGGTTGTTTTCGCTTTTGATTTCGTTCCATCAATTTATATCGGATATATTGTAACCTTTTCATTCGTTTAGACATAATTACATACCTACATACATATGTATATACTTATATGCACACGCATATTGAATAGCAATCATCATACATACTTATAAAAAATACAGTAGAAATTCGATAAAATTTATTATATTATTAAAATGAAAAATATACAGAAATTGGTATATACATACATAGTATGTATTATGTATGTACATAAGAATTTAGGTATGTAGTACATAACTATTAGATTAATAAACAAAAAGTTCTGAAAATTATTGATTGCCATGAACAAGCTTTTCAAGTCTGTCTTCGGAGTCGATAAAAAGCTAAGTCGTAACGCTGAAAAAGGGAGTAATGGCCAATTATGCAAGTATGTATGCATCATTCATGCATACATACATTATAGGGTGGGTCAATTTTTTTGCCAACTAAGCGTATAGCAAAATCGTAATCTACGGGAAATTCTAAGAACTTTTCCCAAAGAAACCATGGATCTAAAATCAAAATCGAGCTTCCGGTTTTTTAAGAGAAAATTTGGTGCTCAAGTCATCCGAAAATAATGCTATTTTTTTGGAAGTATTCATTGCAATTGGTGAATAGTTGACCTGTAACGCTGGAAGAGGGCTTATTTTAAAGGAAATTTTCGCAGTTTTCTATATCTGTCCTCATTTATAGAAAATTTTTTACCCAAATAATGGTTTTAGAGGTTTAAGTCAAAATAATAATAGTCAAACTGTTAAAAACCTAAAACTATTATTATTTTGATATAAACCTCCAAAACCATTATTTGCGTAAATAATTTTCTATAAATGAGGACAAATATAGGTTGACAAGTTCATGAAGGGTTTAACGAAGATATTAGATTATTATAAATGTTATACAAATCGCTAATAACATAACATTTATCCACTTTATGAGATTTTGTAAATTTTAAAACATCAAATATTTTATTATAAAGGTTATTTACAAGGTGGGGGCAAAAGTCCCGCTACCATCACCTCTGAAGTTTAGCTCAGTTTAGCTTTAATCATTATGTTGTATAGACGTCCAAATTTTATAATGGTACTGTACGACATCAGACAGATCTAGTTTTGGAAGACAGATGACGCTTCGTAACTAGAGTTGTCAACTATTCGACGAAATCCAAAAACCGGTTTTCGAATAGTTTAAAAAACCGCACATTTTTTAAAACCGGTTTTCGGCTTTTTTATTTAAAAACCGGTTCGAATAACCCGGTTTTTCGGTTTTCTCCATTAATAAAAATATATACAATATACTACATATATAACAATTTTTTGTTTGTTTTTATAACTATTTTAACTTAAAAAAACAGAAGAAATACATCACATTTCATTCTTACCATTAATCTAAAATAATTTAGAATTTTGAAAATTATAAAATAGTACATATGTATGTAAATATGTACATATGTATATGTATATATAGTATATATACATCTATTTACATATATAGAAAGAAACATACATATATGTACATATGTACATAACAAAAAATATTTATTCAAAATTTAAACATTTTATTTACTATTATTATTTATTTTCATAAAATACTTATAGCATTTCAAATATAGGATGCAGTTTAAATGTTTAGATGACATACGGTTTCTTAGCTTTGTTTATATTGTTGAGCTTACTGAAAAGACACGTTCATTTTTGTAGAAGTTGGGTTAATTGTGAGCAGCGCTGTATATAAGTATCTGATTTAGTTTTTTAGAAAATAGTGTTGCGAAGTGTTGCATACGTAATTTAAATTTGTTAGAAAAAAATCAGTAAAATCATATGAAAAATATTCGAAAATGTCGAATAGTTCGACACAAAAAACCCGGTTTTTCGAATAACTCGAAAACCGCCACATTTTTAAAACCGGTTTAAAAAAACCGGAAAAATAGGAAAAAACCGGTTTTTCGAATAATTCGAAAACCGGTCTTGACAACTCTATTCGTAACACTGAAAATGTGGGTAAAACTCTATCGCTGAAATTTTATAAACTTAATTTAGGACTTTTTGGTTACAAATACAATTCTTGAACGCGTATTGTAATTTAAAAGCTTCATGCCTATTATCTCGAAATTTTTAATTTTATATATTCTAACATTTTAGCTTAAGAGAATTACAGAATAGGATTTTGAAGAAATTCAGCCTGAGATGCTGCAGGCTGTCATGAAAAATGTCTTCAAAATAGCAGAAATATCGTCCAGTTTCGGAAATAAATAGCCGAAAACGGATTGCAGATTTTAAAAATTTTGGTGTCAAAAATCTAAAGTGGCATCATAAACTCGAGATATATAAAATGGCGGATTGAGCACATAAACTCCCGCACAACGATACATACAGTATGTTTTAGATTGACCCGAATGTAATGCGTATCCAAAGTATTATTTTTAATTAGAATTTTAGACAAATTTAACCCATTTAAGTTGTTGTTTGTTATAGCCAGTAATGACTGTTGTAAACACATATTTACAGTAGTAAAGGAGCAAGTAAAGGTATTTTTATTATACATTTTGGTAGAATATACATACATATTAATGAACATACTTACATATATTCATACATACATTTATAAAAGAAAAAAAAAACTTAATTTTGTGTTCTTGAGATATTGTGCTTCGCGCTTTCTTTTCGTTATTCGTTTGCTTGCTTAACTCTCTATGGTTTCAGTTTCTGGTTTTTTTTTTTTGTTTTGCTTTAATTCTTGTGGCTACAAGTTGTTGTTGCTTTTGTTTACGATGTTTACGTTGTAGATATAAATTTATACAATTACGTGCTGCATGGGATAAAAAAAACCATAGTTGTTGTTGTTGTTGTTGTTAATATTTCTCTTATTTTTAATACAATAAAAACAACAAATAAAGTGTGTACGATGAACTGTATCTGATAGAACGCCCTTTGAGTTTTTGTTATTATTTTTATATATTTTTGTTGTTTTTTTTGTAATTGTTAAAATATCCAGACTCGTATACGAATAGCAAGCAAGCAAGCGTATCTTTAGGATAGTGTGCTTATGTACTTGAATACATACAGTAGATGCATATACATATGTATGTATGTATGTATATAATACACTATACATTGTATATAGAATTTTTTATTGTATTTTTTTTTTCTTCTATTTTTTTGTGATAATAAATGAATGAATGAATGAATGTTGCTTCTTTCAAACGTTCTCTTCTCCATATTTTGGCATTTTCTACAATCGCAATGGGCGTGAACGAAATTCATGATTTACAAAATAAAAAAGTAAAAACGTTAAATGTTTACCTAATACGTTATCAATTAAAAATAGGGTAGAAAGAAAAAAAAATATATAAAAAAAGAGAACGGAAAGAAAATAATAAATCGTTTGTAGTTTTCCTCATTACCTCGTGTTTAGCAAAATTCGAAAATAAATTAGAATTTCAATATATTAAATCAATAGCTAAAGGTTGTAATTAAAAAAAGAAAGAAAAAAAAACTCTAGCATTCTTGTATACAAGAAATTCATCAAATAATTATCTCAAGCTTTCCTAATTGCTGTCAAATTATTCCAACTACCATCCCAGTTGATTAATAGATTTTGTGAACATATATGCATACATACATATGTATGTACACACTTACACATTATGCATGTTGAGTGTGGCTTCCTAACAATCTTCTGCAGTGGAAATTGTTTGTTATGGACTTGCCAAAAGGTTGATTCGTTTCGGAATGTATCAAATGGATTCAAATATATTTAACATTAGGGTGTCCCTTATAAGGCAACATACATACATAAGTACATATTAACAATATTTTTATATTTTAGTTTATAGTCGCGGTAGCCTAGTAGTTAGTTTGTTGGCTTATTAGAAAAGAGCTCCGGGCTCCAACCCCAGCTCTGACCACCTCTTAGTAGACTTCTGGCATAAGCTCTGATTGTCATGAAAAAGCTTCTTAAGTCTGTCGTTCGGATTCAACGTTAAACTGTAGGCCCCTGTATTCATGGATGAAAATTGACGCACACAACATGGGTGCTGCAAGAAGCTACGCTGTAACCCTTCAACAGAGTTGTAATGGCCAATTATGTACATATGTATGTATGGCTGTAATTAAATATAAGGAGCTGAGCGACAAAGACGATTAATCACGGTGTAGTGTCGCAGACCAGCAGTGTCTTTGGTGAGCATGTTTCTTTTATAATAACAAAATTATGCGAGTATTGGCTGTAAAACGAAATCGCTTGAAATTCAAATCGAATGTTTCTTCAAAAGCAAATAAAATACATATATTCGCACCAATTATTTTGAAGTTTTGGCAAGCAAAGAAGTTACTATTAATGGTCGATGGGACAAGGAGAGAAAAAATTTTATTAAGGTTTGGTCACACACATTTGATTTCCACTAATTTATGGAAAAGATTTATGAAAAATTTTACTTTATGTGTAAACGTTTCTTAAGGAATTGTCCAAAAACAAATAATAATAAAAATGGCCATTACAACCCTTATTCGAATAATAATAAGAATAAGTAATACAAAATAAAGTTTTCATTAAATAGTGATTACGTGTTTTTAATCAAATATTTACCTAATATAACCGTAGCTTAACTGATTGCAATATTCAAATCAGTCAATATTTTTAAGGTTTTAAGAAATTTTAAATTTATTAGTTTTCATTAATTCATTAAAAAAATTACTATTCATTTTAATTCTCTTTTTTTTTCACACAAATTTAAAGTATTATAAATACTTAAAAAAAAGAAATAAGAAAAACCCATTAATTGTTTATACAATTTTTTCTAGTTCGGTTTGTGTTAAAGGGTTTAGACATTTTTTAAAAGAGTTA
Source organism: Metopia argyrocephala (assembly GCA_963576795.1). NCBI lineage: Eukaryota > Metazoa > Arthropoda > Insecta > Diptera > Sarcophagidae > Metopia > Metopia argyrocephala. The sequence continues at coordinate 183,199,689 of OY756208.1, read as the reverse complement.
TAAAATTTACACGTTATTAAATACATAATGTCACTTCATTAATATATTTCCTGTCAAATATTGTTTTTTTGTTTTTATGTATCCAATTGTTATTTTTGTTTATTGATATGTTTTGTATTTAAAAATTTGTTAAGAGAATATGTTTGTGTGAATTGTATTTTCTATTTTGTAATTTTCAATCACAATTTTACACCTTTTTGATATATGTATAAGCCGACAAAAATCTATTTAAATATTTGGTCACAAAAAAAGTGCTTCTTTGTTTTCATTAGTTTCGCATTAAAACGTTTCAATGAATGTGTACATCAACACGGGCATACACACATTCATACATACATACACATGTAGATAATAGATAGGGAATCTGTAAGAGAATATTAGAAATAAAGATTACGACATGCATATGACAAGACGCGGTGTGTCCCTTGTAGTGGGTCTTCAACGTACATTGTAAATGAACTTTTTTTTATAAAAAATTCTTTATATTTTTTATTTGATAAATCATATCTATTACTCTGGATAATTTCTTACAAGTTCAATTAATTTTTCCTCCATATTAAATTTATGTATGTAACATGCAATAAAAAACCTAAAACACGTCAGTGAAATGAAGAAGAAAATCGCTGCAAACTTGTGTACATACTTACTTATGTACATATGTATATAAAAATCACTGAACTGAAACCAGAGTGGGCAAACAAACAAAACATTTCGCAAACGTTACCTCAAAGTCATAAACTTTTCAAATTTTTTTTAAGAGTATTGTACATGAGCAAAACCAAAACAAATAGTTTCTAAATGAGAAAGAGCGCAAAGGAAACAATTAGCTTTTCGCTCTTCTGCTTGCTTTGTCATTCCGTTACATTCGTATAATTTGCTCTTTTTTCTCTTCTTCTTATCTTTTTGTTCTCATTTATTATTTGTTGTGCCTACGCACATTTGAGTTAGTGTATTTGTAGTGCTCAAAACAAAAACAATATACAAAATTAAATGAGACAATCGTTCTCACTGTTTCTGTTTTGTTTTTGTTTTACTTATTGTAACGAACAAAACAAAATTAGATCAAACGTTCGGTTTTGTTTATTTTCCTACTCTGACTGAAACTAAAGTGACACTGACAATTAAGACGGTACTATGCCGGACATGTATCATTTTTTTTATTGGGACCAATACTCAAGGATAAATTCCTACTGATCCTGTGCATTTTATCTGAATTTTTAACAGTGTCTTTATAGCTTCTGATGCAGAGTTGTCATTTTACTGGGGCTTTTTTTTAAATGGAACCGATGTTCGATCGAAAGGGGCATTATGAGACTAGCCGCAGCAGCCATATGAATGAAATAATCGCAGCATTTGTATTTCGCAACAAAAGAATAAATTTGGCAAATATTTAAACCGTTTTTGTTTTATTGCATTTTTAAATTTAAAATTTTAAATGGCCCAAATTAATTAATTCTATTATTATGCCTGTGCTGTGTTTGTGTGAAACACTCGTATTTCATCAGTGTTAAGTCAACAAAGTTTGACATTTTTTAAGTTTATTTTAAGTATTTTTTTTAATAAATACATAAATAGAATTAAACATAAATTTTATAATTAAAATTCAATTCTATGTACTAAAAATAACTCTATGAATTTTTAGCTTTACACCAAGGCTGGCTATGTTGACGCCTGAGCACCGAAATTTTATAGACTTTACATACATATGTATGTATGCGAGTATGTATAATTATGTAGGTATATGCAGCTGAATGAAAAACAATTATTTTTCATTTTCTCTTTTGCTTGTGTTGCTTTACTTTATGCATCTTATTAAGGATTAATAGTTAACAATTCTACATCTTTCCTGTCAATATTTCCTATTCACTCATATTTTTGACACTATTTTTTACACAAAAATGAGATTTTGTTGTTGTTGTGTTTCCACACATTTAATAAAATATGAAAATTTTTAGTGTGGAAATTGTGTTCTACTTTTTATTTCCCGTTTCTCAGTCAGAGGAAAATATTTTTTATTTTTAATTCATTTCAAATTCAAACCGTTTGTCACTTAATCAATCACTAATACTCATGATTGACAGGAATCCATTAAAATCAGACAAGCAATAGAAATTATAAGAAAATCATTAACAGAAAAAAAAAATTAAGTAAATAAAAACACACACACACAAATCTTAAATACGAAATGTATCTTATTTTGATTTTTGTTTTCTTAAATCAAAAAAATAGAAACAGTCTTTTTTCATAACAAAATAAGAAAATTAAAATACATACGCATATGTACGAGTATGTGTGTATATATGTATGTGCCTCGTTTTAATAAGAATCATTATGATTTTAAAATAATCTTAAACGTATTTTAAATAAATTAATTTTTTATTACAAAGTTAAATTATAAAAATTGTAATGTGGCCCACATTCCTATAAACGCACATCATATTACACGTTTGAAACAAACAACACCTTAAAGGAAACTCAATTTAATGTTAGTGGCAAAAATTTTTCTTTTTTTAAAATCTCTATTGATTTCTATTTACAAATAATCACTTAAAACGTAATATTAAACATTTAATTTTTATTTTTTTTTATTTTTCAAACTTTTAACGTTTTAAGCATATTATTGTCTCATAAGATATTTCATTTTTATGAATATATTTGATATATAGAATATTCTATATACTTGTATGTATACATCGTGGTAATATTTTACAATGCAGTCAAGAACTAGATCTTGTTTTGTATAAAAAATCTAGTGAAGATTTCCTATACTTCCCACACGTATAATGTATACAGCAGGACTGTGGTTTTGAAGTCGGAGTAGCTAAAAAAAATTCGTAACTCCGACTCAAAATTCAAAAACAATTTTCATGTATTTTCTAAGAGAAAAAATTTTCGAAATTGATAATCAGTAATCACTGATCAGTATGAATAAGTAGTTTTTCATTTATTTTATGAGAGTTAATTCATTCAAGTATCCAAATTAAGGAGCATAATAGTGTATAGCAAGAAATCAATTGCATTAGCACAACTCATATTCGGTTAATGAACTGTTTGAAACAAAAGGTTTGTAGTTAATTTAATACGCTCAGCTGAAGTGCAGGAATTTCAGTCAATTTTAGATAAAGCTACACCGGTGGGGGAGTATTTCCTTCTCTTAGTGACATTACAGGAAATTCTTCTCTGCCATCCTTATACCCCACTTAAAAATTTTCAAGCTATAGTTTTAACTCATAGCATGTTTTTCAATTACCGTTTATTTACCTCTGTACTTAGCGCAATTACCCTTTTTTTAAAGAAGTCCAATCGGCGTTTTGTCATTACGTCCACAAGTCTTTAAAACGTTCACACAACTGTTGTCGATGAGCCGCTTTGACAATTTGCCATATATTTTCAATAGGATTTAGGCCTGGAGACTGTGTAGGCCAGCTTAAAAGTTTCACGCCATTATTTTGAAACTAACCTTTTACTGGCTTTGATGTGTGTTTCGGCTCGTTATCTTGTTGAAACACCCATCGAAGTGGCATTTCCCATAATAATAAGAATAAAAATTATGTCCATTAAAAGCCATTAAAAATGGTGGCGGAAACATAACGATATGACGATGGTTTCATTTTTTGTCTTCTTAATTTCCAAAAACAAAAATATTTTTGCCATATAGGCAAATACATTCATGTATATATACATAGGTATATATACAATATCGTTAGAAATGCTGACGAAATAAAATTAAACAAATCTTACTTATGAAAAACTGATTGTACAGGTTCGTTCACCTTTGTCAAATATTTGATGAAAACATGTAGCCAATATTTTATTTAAACATTTATTTTGTTTACTGTTTATAATGTACTTCAAATTTAATTAAATAAAAATTTAATTACATATTATTTCTTGTGTTAAAATACTTTTTTTAAATGTTTAAACAAAACAAAATTTTTGTATAAAATCAAATAGTGATTACGCTTTTTCATCAAATATTTGATAAATCTGAATGTAGCTTAAGTTGAGGTACATATATACCTCATGCTGTTATTAAAAATTCTAAACATTTACCGAGATTTGCTTTTGGCCAATAACATTTGCCGCTCATTGTGTTGCTATGGTAGAAAAAAATATTATTTTTTTACATTTAAATATGAAAAATTGTTATTAACAAGTTTTATATTGTTGTTGCCTTAATTTTAAATTTTTCTGTGCGTCTTTTTATGGCACCCTACACCATTTAAGATGGTAAATATATACATACATACATATGGATATGTGTTGTTGCTTACAATTGGTCCATAATTTTAGCTTCCTCTGAACCAGTATTTGACATATACTCGTATATTTGTGAGATGTTTCATTAAACTGGTGGTAGTGAGTGCCGTAGCCTTCTAGTACGAAGATCATGGATTCCTAGCAAAGATTTTGATTTAAAGCTATGTATTTGTATAGCTCTTTCTAAGTATAGATTATATGTAGAAAGGTTGTTACATTCCTTAATTATAAATCGTTTTTTGAAACCACGAACAGTATTAGGTTACAGATCTTCAACTGGGAACATTTGGATTCGGTGGGGATCACATCTGTTCCTGTCGGTAATCTACTCAAATTCATTTGTAGGGCGAAGCATGGCATTCGGCACGCTCACTTATGTATATTTGGGAGCTATTTGAGCGGGATGGTGCCGGTGAACGAATATCTTCTACGACCGGTTTAGTATTGATAGTTCAGTAAAATTGATCATATAGATCAGGGATGGGCAACACGCGGCCAGCGGGCCGCTTGCGTCTCTTTCAACCTATTTATGCGGCCCGCCAAACAAATGTTGCTGCTTCTCAAAAATACACATAATATATAGCAGAGATCAGCAATGAGTACTGAAAAAGTGAGTATACTCGAATCATGATTCATAATTTCTTGTACTTATACGCATTCATACTCTTGTTAATGTAACGGATACTCTACTCTTCTCAAAAGTTTGAAGTACTCATCACATTTATACTTAATAATACGTATGATGTTGTTGACTTCAACTCTCCTTAACTCAGTGCATACTGATGAGAAAAAATAAGTATGATTCGATTACAAACTGTTGTGTGTTTGCTCTGCTTACTGCGTTAGTACAAGAGTAAATTAATGCTATAAACCAGTGATGTCCACTACTACATAAACACACTTGAGTTTGTGTATGTAGCAGAGAAAAGACTCTGCTTACTTCTACCAGAAATGGGAATGTTCGAATTACTTTCTGTTTATAACTTCATAAATATTTCTTCATAATTCTAAGTAAAGAACGTAATCGATTGTCCTATAGACATGTGACCGATCTATGAAGAATAAAGGAGTACCGAGGTCACATAAATTTGGAGGAAATAATGAATAATTATTTCAGTTAAATAAAAATGATACAAAAAATATGCACTATCCAACCCTGCACTATGTTGGAGAGAAGCTAAAATATTAAAAGAGCAAGAGTAACAATATTTCTTTTTATTCTGTACGTGTTTGACTTCGACGCAAGCAGAATTTGTTTTCCTATCACGCGTGATAGGGAAAGAGAATTGTGGACATAACTGCTATAAACACATTTATAGCTACCAACCATTTACCACACGACTGCAAAAGAAAAAGTTTTAGTTTAAATCATGAATCGTGTCAAATAAATTATATGTTTTTGACTATGTAATTTATTATTTTTTTATTATTTTTCGTCAATAAAAAGAAAATAGATATGGTGTATATAATAATAAACATTCAAAATGTAACAATGTGCATAAGCGAAAAAGCTAATGCGTATAGGAAATTTTTTAAAGAAATTAAAAAATTTTTAATTATTTTTTTATTTTTATAAGCAGGTTATAAAGAAATGGATTGCAAGAGTGATATTAAGGAGAAAATCAGTGTCGGAGGTCTCCGATTAGTTCGGAAACATAAAGGCAATAGCCCAATATGGGCAATTTTCGTTTCAATAATCTATTTTAGAAATATTGATTATAAAGATGTAGTTTGTTAAGTATACTATAAGTTTTTACAATGTAAAATTTAGAAATATTTTTTTTTGTTATGAATTTCTTTAGAACCTATTTATAAAAAATTAAAAAATAATCAAGGTATAAATAATAATTATGATATAATTGTGAGTATCATAATATATTCTTTTTATCGTCTTTAATACATTTCTTATAAACTTAAACTTTTTCGCTTATTTTTGTTTATTATTTGCATGTTCATTTTTGTATACACCATATAAATTTCCTTTTGTATTGTATACGTCTATCGACTAAAACGGTAAATTTTTTTTCATATGATTCGAGTCACTCGAATCAAGTGTGAGTCTCATAAGTATTTTTATAAAATTATGAATCCAAGTGAGTATGAGTTTGATGTCAACATTTTACTCATATTTATTGCAACCTTTGTTAATGAATCAACGTTGTGTGAGAATGAGTGAGTCAGAGTAGTTAAATTTCAACTACTTGTACTCACTTATACTTAAAATTTCATAAGTGCTTATGAATCGCTAAAAAGCGACTCATTGCTGATCTCTGATATATAGACACATTAATCAACGAATTTCAATTACGAAGTAACTGAGAAGAGAGCAGTTTCCATGAAAATGTTTTCCTAACCATTAATTATCGATGTGGATACAGTTCCCGAAGACTTTCAAAGGGAAGTGATGGACATGCAGAATAATACTGATGTAAAAAATGTATTTATCTCAGTAAACATGGAGAATGTTTATAAATCCGACCACCGACCAATTACCACCGATCAAGACTGAGTAATGCACGATTAGAAACTTGTGTATGTGTACCTACCTCATTAATTCCGGCTGATATTGATCAGGTTGTATCGAAAAAAAGTGCCAAATTTCTTATTAAAAATTTCAAGCAAAAATTTTTTTTGTTTTGGCATTAAATTTTATATTTTTTTATTCTAATTTTTATTATAAATAGAGTTTTGTAAATTATTAGTATTTATGTGCGGCCCGCCAAAAAATTTTAAAATTTATAAGTGGCCCGTTGATTAAAAAGGTTGCTCACCCCTGATATAGATCGTTGTTTGTAAACGAGTAGGACAAAAAATATAGTTTAGATGACAGTGTCTGCATTTTGGGCATACTACCTTGGGAATAGTAATAATAAAATTAACATAAACCCGAGGCATTAAAAAATAACATCTTGGTTACCAGTTGACATCAGAATTTCTGAGATAATTTGTTTTGAAAAAAAGTTGCTTTTCCATACGCGGTGTAACAGATGACGCCGTCTTCCTTAAACAATATGTCATCCAGTTGAGGTCACAATAACTCCGTTTTCATGTTCCTGTAACGAATGCCGTTTCTCGATGAAGATACCGACCAGTACGTTAACGCACCAGTCTTTAAATGATCGACTGAACATTTGCCGAAGTTTACGACCAAACTTTTTAATAAGTATTTATAAATGGTATAACGCTTTGTTATTTCGTTAAGCGCCCCATTATTAAGAAGCAGAATAACCATATGTGGCAATTGCTAAATGTCATAGTTGCCATAATTATAATATGCACTGTTATTAAGATATCCTTTATAAAAATACAATAATAATTATTTACAATTAAGAATGTACAGTGCGCCTATTATCATAAAGATAAGACGTCTTATTTTTTTATACTCGTATGTCAACAATCTGAAACAATAAATGAAACCATAAATTGCGGTTCAATATAAAAGTTATTTGGCTCAATAATTAATATGCAAGTTTTGTTTTTGTTACTATTTGATTTTTTTTTCTATTTAAGTACATTCTAAAATACGGTGTTATATTGTTCGGCTTGACCTAACAAAAATTTTTACTTTATTTACCTCTTCTTAAGTTAACAACCCGCAATTGTCACATTTTGACATAATTGAGATACGCTCGATGCGTAACTTAAAAAAATATTCATTTGTCATTTTTTTGACACTTCCGCTGTCACGCTCTGACGTTAAATTTTTGTAGAAGATCTTCAAGACCAGACTATCTTCATTTCGCTGCCTATCAATTCTATGCAATATGTAGTATACTTTGTATGAACATACTTATATGCATACATATGTATGTATGTTTGTATGGATTATGTGTTTGTTTTAAAGGCATAAATAAAACAAGAATTTATTTTATATTTACAAAACTGTTCGCTTACATGTATGTAAATAAAAACACAAATTATTTTAAAATATATGTATATGAAACTATTTCAACATTTTTTTTACCAAGTATATAAAATATCAAATCAATTTATTATGAAAATCAACTTCTTGTTTATAAAAGGCGATTGTTTTCAAAACATTCAACATTTGTATGAAAAAACAATAGAAAAAATTAAATGCACGAGAATGAATGTCAGTCGTCTGAAGACAATTGTGTTCGGTTGAGAAGTAAGATCCAGCAAAGATATTTCGCGGTGCGGGAGTTTATGTGCTCTATCCGCCTTTTCATATTTTTATATATCTCGAGTTAATGATGCTACTTTAGATTTTCGACCCCAAATTTTTCAAGTCTGCAATCCGTTTTCGGATATCTCGTCTAGTTTCGGAGATAAATAGCCATATACGGATTGCAGATTTTAAAAATTTTAGTGTCAAAAACCTAATGTGGCATTATTAACTCGAGACGTACAAAAAGGCGGATAAAGCACATAGACTCCTGCACGACGATTTGATACACATACATACGAGTATCGTTGTCGAAAAACCAAAAGTACACCTTACATTTGATTGATTCTGTATTCATTTTAGGTAAACCTATACCCTTCTTCAAATTTGTAGACTTCTGTGTTCATAATTCTATGTCATGTGGATGGTTTACATAAATAAAAAGAAGGTATGACTTATAGCGATTGATCGCCGTAGTGTAGTAGTTAGTGTGTTAGCTTATTAGACAAGAGATCCGGGTTCAAACCCCAGCTCTGACATCTTAAAAAAAAAATATGAAAAAATATTTCTTTCGGCAACCACCTTTTAGCAGTCTTCTGACAAAGGCTCTGAGAGTAACTTATTGCCATGAACCAACTGCTTAAGTCTGCCGTTCGAAGCCGTCGTAGGACCCAGTACTCATGGATAAAAAATGACGTGGTGGTTTCGTGAAAAGCTAAGCCGTAACTGTAAAAAAGGGTTTTATCACTTATACAAAAAGAGAAGATTGTAAAGAAAAATCAAAAATAGAGTAGAAGACAGAATAGAGCCTTCGGGTACTCCCCAATTCAGCCTAAACTCGTTGGTAGAGACGCCGTCTATAACCACTAGCGCGATCTCTGTGAATATTTTTAAGATAAAAATGTCATTTGATTTCTCTTTTTTTGATTTAATAAATGTCTTATTATTTTGTTGTTGCTAACATGATTTTATTTATAAAACTTAAATAAGCACGAAAAGATTTAATTTTTGAAATTGTGTCCTAATAAATAGAAGATTGTATAAAATTTATAAACTCTTATCACATTTATAAAATGAAGGGTAATATAAATCATCCATTATTAAACAATGTTTTTGTGTTGTTTTAGTTTTTATTTATTGTGCCTCCACAAAGTATTAAAATATAAAAACAAAATAAAATTATATTTGGAATCAACAATGTTTTAAACATTTGCAGTTGCTGCCGTCCATTTTATATCACAAAACATTTTAAGATTAAAAAAAATCTTTTTTTTTTTTTGTTTCCTTTTAATCATTGTTGTTTGCATTCCGTTTCTTTTCATTTAAATTAATCGATACACGCAGTTTTATTTTATTTTTAAACATATCAGAAAAGTTATTTTATTAAAGAATATTGTATTACTGAAAAAAAAAATTCGTTTTTTAAATTAGTTTATAGATTTCCTTATTTATAAATTGTTGTTGTTTCTTTTTTGGACTGTTCGAGTTCGATTAATTTGTTTTGACAGGTGACTTGTTATTTCAATGACAAGAAGAGGGAGATCAAAATATTATAAGTTAGTGGGAGGTGAGACCAAGTTCTAGCTTTGTATTGTTAATATGATAGAATGGAATTTTTATATAAAAAAGTTTTTTTTTCGCATTTCTTAAAATTAGTGCGTCAATGTTTGCAAAGCAAAAATTTATTAACTGAGCACATAAGAATTTATTTGTAGTCAGTGTGATTAGTGGTTGTGAACAACACCAATTAATTTTCAAAAAATCAAAAACAACAACAAATCTTGATATCTAAAAAATAAAAAATTAAAAGCTAGCCGGAAAAAAGAACCTTTTTTCATAGTAACGGAAAGAAAAGAAAGAGTAACGTAAAGTAAATGGTGGAAGGAGTTAAGTTTTCTCCGTTGTATGAAAGGAGTAGGGGTGATATTTAAATAAATTATTCATACCTACATAAGTATGTATGTATTTCATATTTTTTATTTCATTTCATTTCATATTTTTTCAATCTCAACATATCGATAAAATAATTGTTTACACCTGAGACTACCTCTGATACATATAATAGGCAAAAACATAGAAATGGTTAATTACACTGGTTTACAGCCAAAAAATACCAAGAACGCCACATTCCAAGATAAGTTAATTGGGACCTCCTAAACACGGAAAATGCTGTTATTTTTTTTCTAAGTACAGTTTTTTAGATAACGGTACTTTTGTGTTTTTCGGTGTATGGGCCCACTCAAACCCTTGTGGAGTCCAACCGAAAAGTCTGATCGCGACAAGTGACACACCGATGGAAAGGTTAATGAATGCCTTTTCCGTCCATATGCTGGAAAATTCTATCTGACAAGAAATGGCTGAGATATGGTACCTCAAAGTTCAAAATTTGCCTATTTTTTACGTTTTTTTCAAAAATTTTCATTTTTATTTCATTTTCTTTTTCCTATGTTATATTAAAGATCTGGTATGTTTTATTTTTTTACCAAATAGTTTGTTTCATTACCAATATTTTAAGCGTATTTTGAAAAAAATCCGATGAAAAATAAAGTTTTTATTAAGGATTTTGTGGAACGACAATATTTTCATTTTCATTGCTCACACACTATATTCGGTGTAAATTCAAAAAATTTAAATTAAAATGACGAGCGACATGAAATTTTGCGTTTTTTTCGAATGGATATTCGCGAATGAGGAACCGACAATAGTACGCCATCACTTGTTCATCCCACCATCCTTTGTAACGTCTCTCGATTTCTTCCATTTCCTGGTGAAATCTTTCACCTTGTTCAGCCCAAATTCGTGGGGAACATATCCAAATGACTGAATAAGAAGTGTAATTTAGGTATCATATTTGAACCTAAAAGTTAAAAAGAATAAATTTTCAAATAATAACGACCTTTTTGTTATACATGTCCTCACTCAACGTTTACCAATGGCATTGCATTTTTGCAGTACTGTATCGATCCTCTCAGCGTAATCAGGAGTTTTGTAGTTTCCCAAGAAGTACAAAAAGCCCATTACTTATTAAAAATTCGTAGCAGGAGTCGAAAACTAGTTCAGTTCCTCTAATATTTATACATATTTCTTAACGGATGTTAATTCACATAGAGAATACCAGTTTTAGGATCTTAAAATAGATATAATAATTTACTTAAAATGTTTAATTATTTTTAAAATTTTAGCCCTAATTTCTTCAAAGAGCTGTGAGAAAAAAATTTAATTTATTTATAAAATTCCACGCTTTACATAAAAGAAATTTAAGTTTTAAAGTTACAGGCATTAAATTTCTTTTCTAGTACTGTGTAATTTTATACAATTCCGTCGGAAAGAAGGTGGTTTTTGCCACCCGTCGTCCCGGACTCCACACCTGGCTCCATCCTGGAACTGTCAGTGTATGACATTACTTCAAGATGGAGCCTTGTGTTTCGGTCCATTTGGACCCCACGGTGCCACCGACATTGCAAGATTTCCCTCCTTTCGGCGGATGATCCCCTTCACGAAAAAGGCGATCCTTCTGCATGCGGCGGGATTTCCCATCATGACTCGCGTGATGGTATTGGGAGTCAAGGTGCCAAGATTCCTCTCCAGTGCACGCCTTTCCGATATCCACTTCTCACATTCAAATAATGTGTGGGAAGCGGAGTCTGATTATGCACCACAGTAGAATAAGAATCTTATAAGTATTCATATAATCGCTCTTATTCGGCGTAGAAAAGTTACGCTCTTGTTCTAAATGCTAACAATGATCAGAAATAAAAAAAAAATATTAAAAATGAAAATAATTCTTACGTTTTAATCTGTCGAAAAACAGTGATACAGAGTTCTTTTCGTTTTTAATGATGAGGAGCACGTTGTTCTGCTTTTATTTTTACACATAAATTTTCAGAATCATTTCATATATCTATCTATACTCGTATGTATGTGGGGATATTATGAACTAAATTAAAAAAAAAGAAGACATGAATTTATGTACATATTCAGCTTTAAGGGAATCAATCAAATCAAATGATCGACGTGTTGATTGAAAACGTTTAAATATACATACATATACATATGTACATCTACCTATACATACATACATACAATATTTATGTTGTTTTAAGTCAATGATCTCATAATAAACTTTAACAATTTTATTCATCTTTAAGAACGTAAGTAAGTATGCATATTAAAAAACAAATATTTTCTAATTATTTTTTTCTTTCCTGGAATAATTTAAACTCTTGGTTTTAATCGTTTTTTATGCTCTATCGTTTTATTTGTAGTCTTCAGAAGAACTACCATTAAAAAAAATTATTTACTTATACACTGTGGATCAAAATTGTTGGTGTATAAAAATATTTCTATGTATCTCAGTTTTGTATAGTTAGAATTTAAAGAAACCTTAAGTTTTAAATTGAGAGTATTTTGACGAAAAATGTAATAAACTCTTACTTATATAAATAATTTCTAATAAGTTATTTACAATCCGAGTTCGTAAACAATTCATAACGAAGGTAAACTTTTTTAAGCCTTTCAGATCTAACAATCTTGTCAGATATGTATATTCTTTTACATATTTTATGTTAAATGATCATTTCTGCCTTACAACGTTGCCAGAAAAAACATTCAAAAACTATTGCTTAGCTTTCGTTTCTCATCTTTTTTATTGTCATTTGTAGGAATTGTCATATGTAAGACCACATTTACATTTCGGAAATCGAATTACAGGCAGACGAAGTTTTTAGGAGAAAGGAGCAAGAAGTGAAATATTTACATGAACATACAGTGTATATTTATTTTTTAATTTATTGATTTTTTTTGATCATTTTCACTCATTGCCTTGTATTATTTTTCTCATTTTACGTTTAACTAAATTCTGTTCATCTTTTCGCGACTTGCCTAGAACATTATTCATTTATTAGCTTTATTGTTAAATACATTTGACATTTTTGGTTTTTCTCTATTTGCAAATTAAATTGCAAATTTGACTCTATGTATGGCGGCGTGCATTAATTTATCATTCGTTCGAAATCGAAATAATTTAAAAATTATGAGATTCGGTTGAAATTGAAAGAAATACATATACATATACCTGGGATACCAAACGAGAAATCCCGAATACCGGGATTTAAAAAAATATATTCCGGGATTTAATAAAATATTATTTTTACAAACTCTAGACAAAAATATTGAGACTTATTAGATTGTACTAAATTTTTGTAAAGCAAAATTTTTGTTTTTATTGAAATTTTTATGTTTTGTTTGTTTTGATAAGATATAAAAATTTGATATGATGTATAGAAAACATCAATGTTTTAATTCGATACATTGCAAAACATCGATGTAAGTTCTCGATGTATAGCATCGGAAAAAATATCCATGTATTTTTTTCGTGAGCTTCGCTCCTTATGGGTATTTATTTGCATAATATTGTAGCAGTTGCACACATACATTAGCATATTTTTACTCTACAAAAACAAAGCACACACATATCCTGCTAAAGTTAAGCAAATATTTGCAATGATGTCAAATATTTACTATTGATTAAAATTTTCCATGAATTTTTAAATTTTAGTTATTCTTAAAATACTTTTTAAGATGTTTTTAAAGAAAAATGTTTAGATAAATAAAATATTTGGTTACTCTTTTACGTCAAATATTTGTTCAATTTGACCGTAAAATTAGTAAACAAAACAAGAAAACAATTAAAAGAAATAAAAGTTTTTGATTTGCTCCAAAAAATCATGAGCATTCATTTTGCTTTGAATAGCATTCATGCATCCCAGTACTCATTATAAAAACCGTCAGATACCTTGTACATACATACATATAAAATAATATTGAATTACAAAAATACGTACATATTTAATAACAGGGAGTTAATTTCAAATTTATTACTATGATTATTGGTAGGATGTAACAGGTTAATTTAAAAATTTTGTAGGAATGACCTAAATTTCGCTATTAAGTTTTAATAATTGAAACTTTTATTACCTTTATTAAAGCTTAGTAAAAACAAGCTACTCATTATCATTTTTCACACACATTCATTTTCTCACTCACATTTTTTTCTACTTTTACTGTCTCGTTTGCAACATTAAACATTGTGCCAGATAAGCTGTCCACTTAATTCCCACACAAAACAACAAACATGACACACTTTAAACACACACATATAAATTAAAATAGAAAAACGGAATCAACTTACTTTTAATTTAATTGTTGCTGTTTTGTTCTCATGTCATATTCTAAGTTACCTACACATTCTCTAAAAACTACCGGCTAATGGAATAATATTTGTTCAATAAACGCATGTTAAGAAAATAACTCCACACACACAAACATGTTTATTTTTTGTTCGCACTTGCATTTTCTAGTTTTAGTCCGAAATATTCAGAAAATTTTAATGTATTTTATATTCTTTTATTAATTGTTATTATCAATGAAATGATAATATTTAAATTTAGTTAATTCTTTTACACTTGCATATAAATTTTATAATTAACTAGCGATTAAATAGGTAAGTATATATGTAAATACTTTAATCGCGAACCTAAAAAGCACTCACACGAATGGACCACGACCTTTTAACTATAGTTGAGTGGATTTTTAGGAAGACGACAAAAAAAAAAAAAAAATCTTCGAATCAATTTTTGAAAACACATTTTCTGCATGAAACTAATGCCATTTTTAAAACGTTCATTATAAAGCAGTTATCACTTTCTAATAAATAGTACCAAAAAATTAACCCATACTCGGTATCGTGTCAACTGTTTCTTTTTGTGACTTAAAGTCAATTTGTAGTCACCACATACAATGAAGGTAGATATTGCTACTACGATATAAAACTGTTAAAATTTAATTTCTATGGATTAAGTAGAAAATCAAAGGATCAATAAGAAAATGATATGGTATCATTACCATGTTAACGGTAATCACCCTTCGTGGTAAACGTTCTTGCAAGCAACCGTAGCATATACATACATACATACATACATAACTGGCCTTTACAACCCTGTGTCAGGATTACGGCCTAGCTTCTCGCAGCACTCATGTTGTGTGTGTAAATTTCTATCCATGAGTACCGGGACCTACGGTTTAATGTCGACTCCGAACGACAGACTTGAGAAGCTTGTTCATGGCAATTAATTACTCTCAGAGCTTTTGCCAGAAGACTGCTGAGAGGTAGTCGCCGAAAGAAATATTTTTTTCATATTTCTTTTTTTCAAGATGTCGGTGCTGAGATTTGAACCCGGCACTATCGTCTTAGTAAGCCAACACACTAACCACTAGACCACGGCGACTACACCGTAGCATATACGCTATGTTATTATGTACATATGTGTCATTATTATAATTTTTCATGCAATATACAGTGGTGGCCATATAATTGGAGACGACTTAGCAGCACACATTTTTCTTAATATAATTTTAAAATTAAGTTCACAATACCAAAACTAAATACTATAAATTGTAAAGTATTCAATCATTATTGAATTTATAGTAAAAATATTTACAGCTGAGATAACATTTTTAAAAAAATTAACTTTAAACGAAATATAGGCACTTTTATGTTGGTCTTATAATTAGAAACGACACAAATGTTTTCACAAAACTTAAAATTTTTCCACAAAAGTAAACAAAAATTGACATAATCCTCTAATAGGATATTCTCTTACAAATTTTATTTTTGAAAATATTGGTTTATATTTGTCTTCTTTGTAAATTTTGTATTAAATGCTGATGTGTTTACAGAGACATGTTATCGTTATCATGTTGAGAACGAGCATTTTCTCAAGAGAAATATTGTTTTATTACATTTTTTAAATTGTTTTTATATTGATGTTAGTTAACTTTTCTCTTTATTCTAAGAATGGCTTCACACCACACCACGAAATTGCATCCCAAGTTATAATACACCACCACTGTTTTAACAAAGTACCTAAAGTCTTAAGGATTTTACTGAGGATCATCTTACGTAAGATTTTTCGTCAGGTGAAAACAATATATTCTTAAATTCATTGCTTGTAAGAATTCTATTTCAGATAACATGCATCTTTGTTGAGCATTTTGCTTGCAAAGCGTCAGTGTTTTTTAATATTTTTTTGCCACATGCGGTTTTTTTTATACAATACATTTACGAAAGCCTCAAGCTTATAAACGCATTGTTATTGTCCGTGTAAATATTTCTCCTCTCATTTGTTGCCCAGTTTCACC
The DNA here is from genome assembly GCA_963576795.1 of Metopia argyrocephala. Taxonomy (NCBI): domain Eukaryota; kingdom Metazoa; phylum Arthropoda; class Insecta; order Diptera; family Sarcophagidae; genus Metopia; species Metopia argyrocephala. The sequence continues at coordinate 183,183,104 of OY756208.1, read as the reverse complement.
CCAATTTTGTGTGAATTCAGAAATCTGATACCTTTACTGATGCTGCAAATAATCTTATTTTCTACTTGAGGAGTTTTTCTAGCACTGGGCTTCCTGGCTAGGGTTACAAACTTCTTTTGTTTAATTTTAGAAGTGAACTGCACCAAACTTCACTTGTTTGGATTATGAAAACCTTTGTGCCATAGCCCACATTGGCAGTAATTCCATTGGATACGCCTTGAAGAAGCCCTCCCTTATTTATGGTGTGCATCACTTGTTTTTTCCAGTCTTGAAAACTAAAACGTATTAAGGTTATTTAAATACGATCTACTGAATTTTAAATTTAGGACTCATAATAAAAAAAAGTTAATTAATTAAAGAAAACCTGAACGTTTCTAATTACATGGCCAGCTAAAAACGAAGTACTTAGAAATTAACCAAAATTTTTTAAAAGTGTAAGCTTTAAACTTAAAGTTTTTTTTTCAGCGGCAATAATGTGGACTGTGGAATGTTCGAATAGCGGTGCATATAATTTTTAGTAATGGTTTTAAAAGAAGTTACACTTTGATTTCATTTTGATTAACCATCGTTTCTAATTATATGGCCACCACTGTAGATACATACATACATACATACATACTTATATGTATAATAAAGTGGGGAAAATTTTGAATTAGTGCTAATTAATCTGTGGTGTGGCATTGTACCTTTAATTTGCAAATAGTACTAAAAAAATTACAATTGTACAAACCTTTACATCTCTATTTGCAGTTGAAATGTCATGATCAAGTCGCCTGAGTGTTTTCTAACGTGTCCGTATAAAAACGCTAAATTAATCGTCAGTTAATTAGAAAGTTGACGTGTACAAAATAATTATTTTAACTAAATTAAAATATATTTTTATTGGTTACAAAAGTTAATAAAAGTATCTAAACATTTTAAAATTTTTGTTAACAATTAAGACAAAAACTAGAAAAAAGTGCGAACAAAAGATAACCATGTGTGTGCGCAGTTGGTATGCTTGCATAAGTACATACACACATGCATATTGAATAAATTATTCCATTGCGCGGTGGTGTTAAGAGAATGTGTAAGTGAATTAAAAAATGGAAACATGAGAACAAGCAACAATAAAATTAAAAGTAAGTTGATTAAGTTTCTTCTATAACTATCTATGGATGTGTGTGTGTATTTCGAATAGTGTTGGGCTTGACGTTTTGTCTGCGAATTAAGGGGTATGTTTATCACTCGCAAAGGAGAAGATAGTAAACGCATAAAAGTAAATTTGAGTGAGAAATTAATGAGTGATAAGGAATGATTATGAGTTGTTTTAATTATTTTTACTAAAGGCTTTAATTTTAAAGCTTAATAAAGCAATTTAAATTAACAAGAACAACAAATTTTAATTTTATTAAACATTTAAAAAAATATACTACACCTGTTCACAGCCTAGCCATAATCATAATAAAAAATTTAAAAATGAAATCCCCATTTACTGTTCATATTTGACAAATACATATTTGATGAAAAAATCATGACAATCACTTTATGGAAATATTTTACGCAAACATTTTGTTTTATTGAAACATTTCTTAAACAAATTTTTAAAAATAGATAACAAAAAATATGTAATATAATATGAAATGTGTTGCTTATATGGGGATAAGCATGTCTTTGCTTAAGAGACTCGTCAGGAGACCTTTTCCCAAAACAAAAAAAAAAGTATAAATAAATCCATACACAATGCAGAAAAAAATAACCTATTTTGGTTAGAAATAACTAAAAACAGTAACACTGTCTACCATCATTTTACAAATTGATGATAAAACTTTACACTGTTTCGTCAAATATTTGTCTAATATGACCGTAGTTTTACACTTTTCGGACTGATAACTTATTATTTGCATGGCAAAAAAATATCTAACTATATATGTATGTATGGATGTATGTATGCCTTACAACCAACACTTTTAATTTTTTGATAATGCACAGCCAAAAAAGAAATGGCATATTATTAAGACTTAAATAATCTTAATCAAACTTTTTTGTACATGCATTTTATTTAAAATAAGATTTTTTCTTTTCTTTATTTACTGTATTTTCTTTATACTGACATGTGTTGTTTATTAAATGTTTGCTGCAATTATTAATGGTTGTTTCTATACGATCCCATTAAAGTAAAAATTCATCATGAAGCCCCTGCTGCCAAAATTGTTGGATCTATCGCATAAAAATAACCAACTCGATGAACAACATCATTTTATCAGTATCATTTCATATTACGAGATATTGAGAGATGATGACTGCTTAAAGTAAAAGTCAGTTGGGTTTGAAAATACTACATAGATATCACATATAAATGATTTAAAACTTATTTTAAGACTTATAATACCTTAGATTCGACTTGCTTTGCTTCAGCTGCATTAATGAATAAATATATGTACATATGCATGCATACATACAATATGTATGTATTTGTATACGATCGTGTACATAAATATGTATAAAGCTTTTGTATGCATACACAAGGATATACTAAATATGTACGTGGCAATATGTTAAAGTTAATATTTCATTTTATTACTTTTAACGCCCTCCCTCATTATTAGTTTTTTTTAAGAACGCATCAAGAAAGTATTAAATGTATGCTTTCGTGTGGGTTCAGTAAATTAAAAATAAAAATAAAAAAGAGAAATACATACTATGCTATAAGTCTAGAACAGGAATTAATTTCTTAAATATTTTTTTTTTTTTTCAGACTCTAAGCGTAGAATCCAGCAACTGCATTCTTATACGATGAAAAAATAAATAAATTTCTGGGGAATTTTTTTAGTAATTGTAATAAATAATTTCTAGTAATTAGTAATTGGAAAATCATAAAAAGCACTAAAATCTTTTTGAATACATTCTTTATTAATATTTTAAAATTAATGGGAACTTACAAATCGATACAATTCCCTCTTCTAGGATAATGAACATTGTTCGTGGTGTTGAATAAAATAGATTCACTCTGATCTAACATCTTTGAGGCCGAAAAACATTAGAAAAATGTGATTAATATTTTTAATAGCTTTTATTTTATTTCAGTTATTAATTAAATAATATGAAAAATATTAAACTTCCCAAGATCAAAACTTAAATAACCATAATAAAAATAATAATAATTATTGTTAAATCAACTAATTTTGTCTTTTCAAAAATGTGAATTCGTCAAATTTGGTGGCCTAAAAAACTTCTTTATTAATTAAACCAAATTATTGTCATCAATTATTGTTTATTTACCTCAGTAGTTAGTGGAATTACCCTTTCAATAAGTTCCAAGCAGCGTTTTGACATTGAGTCCATAAGTCTTTAAAACGTTTCGATTGGAATGTTCTTCCCGGAATCTTTAAAAAATTCCCTAAACTGTTTTTTTTTTTTTGAGGGTTTCATCCTCGAAGGGCCGCCCTGACAATTTGCTATAAAATTTCAATAGGATTTAAGTTTAAAAACTGTGTAGGCCAGCTTAAAACCTTCACGCCATTATTTTGAAAACAAGCTTTTGCTCGCTTTGATGTGTGTTTCAGGTCGTAATCTTGTTTAAAAGCCCATCAAACTGGCATATCTCATTTAGAATAAAACAATATGATGTTGCTTAGACTATTTGTGTAGCAAACAACATCCATTGTACCTTCAATTCTAAATACAGGTCATGTGCCATAGTATGAGAAATTATTTCAAATATTAAAATATTTGTTTTTATTAAAATTTGTTTTTTAATAGTTTGTAAAAAAATATTTGCACCGAACGAAACTTTTACATAAAATATCAAAAAAAAAAATAGTGGTTACGCTTTTTTCGACAAATATTTGCCCAATGTGACCGTAGCGTTTTCTGTTTATAATGAAAAAGGACACTGTTCTCATTTTGAAGATAAAAACAAATAAACATACTTTGTTTTGACGTTTCACTTTTCAATTGTTTGGCTGTTTATAAGCTTCAAACAAACAAACATATCTACTTACGTATGTATTTATTTACCTACTAGTACAACTAATATATATTTTATAAATATTTCGCACTAATATTGCCATGCAAATCAAAAAATAAAAAAACAGTAAAAAAATTATTTTATTAATAAGAGGGTGGGTGGTATTAAAGGAGTACTGCTTTTTATAATTCCCATATAATTAATAATTACTCAAATACGATATTTGTGTGAAACCTTAACGAAACTTTGTGTAAAATATCCAAATAGCAAGAATTTAATTTATGTATGTATGTACATATATGTACATATATATGTAGATGTAACTGCAATATTATAGTGTAATATTACAATTTGTACTTTTTGTTTAATACCACCAAAAATATTACAATGTCTGTTTACAAAATATTTGTTTTATGTTTGACGGTATATGGATATGTTTAAATAACTGGCTGGCAGGTTTCATTTCAATTTGTTTATATCGAATATGAAAAGGTGGAATATAAATGTTTAAAGCGTATGTATGTTTGTGTGCATGTAACTTGGTATAATCTTTTTCAGGTTATATTTAAAAAAAAATTATAATACTGTCTGTTATAAAAATATTGTTGAAAATGAATTTTGTATTAATATTATACTGGCGATACAAAATAACTTTTATGGTTTCAATGAAAGAACTATAAATATAAAAACGAAAAACGAAAGAAAACACAAATCGATTAAAATAGAAAAAAAACAATGTTTTTTATTTCTTTTCATTACTAACTGAACTTGACTTCGAAGCAAGTGAATTTTGAAAAAATTCGAAGGACCGGACTATATGACTTGGTGATTGTTTGTGATTCTCTCTTTTTTGATAGCTTCCTCTGAGATGGTTTATCTATCCAATTTGTTTATTTATTATTTCAGAACTCAGAGAATTTTGTGGAGATATTCAGCATGTGTTAATGTTATGCTAACAAAGTATTGAGTAATGGCTATCGAGTATTTGTATTAATTTTTGCGTACTCAGTACTTAGTCGCCGTGGTCTGGTGATTAGTGTGTTGGCTTAATAAGACGATAGCGCTGGGTTCAAATCTCAGCTCTGACATTTTGAAAAAAGAAATATGAAAAAATTATTTCTTTCGGCGATTACCTTACCTCTCAGCAGTCTTCTGGCAAATGTTCTGGGAGTAATTGATTGCCATGAAAAAGCTTCTAAAATCTGTCCTTCGGAGTCGACTTTAAACTGTATAGGTCCCGGTACTCATGGATAAAAATTAGCACACACAACATGAGTGTTGCGAGATTCTGACACAGGATTGTAATGGTCAATTATGTATGTATGTAACTTCATAATTTAAGAGTTGAATTTTTTCTTCGAAAATGCCGAAAATTCCAAAAGCACGATACTTTTTGAAAATTTTTTTTAATAAAATCCGTTAAAATTATCGTAGTAGCCAAATGAAATTTCTCAATACTATACAATAATGAAAAGTAGTAGAATTTTACAGTACTAGTACAGACTACGGACAAAGCAGGAATTGTTTTATTGACTGTCTTATGGAGAGCAGATATTAGCTACATCAATGACATACAATTTCGGCAGCAATTTTTTTACAAAATGACTGGAGAAGTAGTATTCCTGTAATAATTTTGGGATTCGAATTTTGAATTTGAATTTTTCAAATTAAATTTTCTCAAATGATACACCTTCAATTTCCTATTTTACCATAATGGCCACTTTCTAAAAAAATTTAATTTTTCAAATTAAATTTTCTCAAATCCCAAAATTATTTCAGGAATACCACTAATACAGTTCCATTAGGGACCCCTTGGACTGTCATCCCCACATAGTCTGATACACCTGAAAATTTTCTATTTTTCCATAATGACCACTGATCTCCACTTATTTTGTTTTAAACGTCTAATAAGCCCTAAAATTCCCGTACATAGTCGCTGTTATACTATTAACAGATCTCTGTTAACGAAAAAAATGTGTTTGCTAAAAAAAGATGGTTTGTGTCGTTGCTTTTCAAATTCAAATTTATCTTCACACAAATTTATTTATTTCCATTCTAGAACGTTACAGGTATTTTACCCTCACTATTCAAACAAAATTAATTAAACATATGTATGTATTTGTAATATTTTCTTTGACCTTTTTATTAAATATTATCCCAAAAAGAAAAGACCTCAAGCTTTAAAATAACATTTGAGCAATAATACAAATTTAATTAATTAATCAAACAAAAAATTATTGTTTATACGATTAGATTTGCTAATTTAATTAATTTATAATGTGCATACATATGTTGTACATCAAAATAAAGAGGATAGACATTTGTAAATTATAGGAATTTATACATATTAATTAATATTTTTAGGACCATAATTATTATTTCTAACAAAGCAATGGAAATATTAAGAAACAATTTGTAAATACTTATGTATGCTATTCAGACATTTCTGTCTTTATTCACTCACATTCAAACGTTAATCGTGAAAATACCTTTAAAAGTTTTTGTTAGTGTGAGGTTGGTTACTCGTACCAGAGGAGGGAGAAATAATAAAAAAAAAATTATTTTATGATAAATGAGAGTTGAAAGGTGTGGGTATTTATTTCCAATAATATCTGCTATTTAACTGAAATTATTTTTATGTGACTCTGTGATCTGCTTTCAATTACAATGAACATGGAAATCTCAATGACAATAAAGCTATTATTTTCTACTTAATAATTGTCATCGAACCTTTTATAACGAATGTTAGTCACCCATCTTCTATTATGCTTAAATTTGTATGACGAGTTTATAAAAAGATTTTGAAAAAAAAACCGAAAAAACAAACATTATAAGTATAATGCGAGCAGCAAACAATGATGGATTTTTTTACATATTCGTACAAATGCACACAATCACACACATACAGCATATTGCTAAGGCAATATTATACAAGATCTCTCTTCAAAACAAATGGTGTCAAAAATCGAAATAATGTTAAACAGGCAACAGTATCTGATATTTGAAATATTGAATTTGTATATCGAATAATAAAAAGGGCAACACACATAATAAAAAAAGGGTGATAAATGTTATAATGACCGCAGATTTAAATTACGTTTATTTACAATGTACACACAATACAACACTTTGTACGCATACATTTTCCGACTTTGACAAATTGTTTTTATTCAAACGTGACTTCGAATCTCGCAGGCATTCAATAACAATCATTAAGATGCTGCTAATGTTAATACTCGTACTGTTTAAAAATGATGATGAGGAGGATAATGATAATGAGGGCAACTGTATAACTTTGTGTACATACATACAGATATAAGTGAATAAGAATAGTTAAAAAAGAAAAAAAAAAAAAACAAATTAATTTCACAATTTGATATTTGGTGTCGAAGAATAATGCAACATCATTGTATGATATTAAAGAGTGTAGTAGTACATATAAATGAATATTTTTCATTTGCTATTGTTGTTGTTGCTGTTTTTAATAGTGCTTATAGTTGTTTATTTAACAGTAAAATTTAGAAAATTGTTGAAAAACAAAAGGTTGTTTCGTTTTAACTTCTGATCTCAATTCAATTAAGTGAAATATTTGTAAATAATTTATCATTTTAACATTATCTACTCGTACAACAAACTCTGATGTGATAAATAGTCAGTAATGAATTATTTAGACGGCGAGCATACCAAATTACTTTGCAAATATCTCGTAGGGTTATTACAAAATACAGCCATGTTTGCATAAATAGCAAAATTTTTGTTTTATTTGTCATTAATAGTGTAAATTAATTATGTTTCTTTTTTTTTTATATGACAAATTTTCTTGATAGAATATTTTTTCATGTGACACAATTTTTTAATATGTATGTATGTATGTATTTTTTTAAAAAAAAATTTTTAAATAAAAATATTTCCTGAAGAAGCTACGCAGAGAAGTAGCGAAATATCGAAAAAATAATTATATAATAGACCTAAAGCTTAATTAAACGCTTATATATTAAAATTAATAACGTTTATGCTGTCATACATACATACATAAGTACATACATACATACTTATACATACAAATATTATTAGTATTAGTATTAACGGCTTTTTTGACAAGTATTGCAGAGAAATTTGTCAAATAAGCCTTTAATAAAATAAGAAATCTTTAAGGATAAACAATCGTTTCCGTCACTCGAGTATTAACAAAGTCTGAGCAAATTTAAAAATAACCAACTTACATATATAAAAAACAAAAAGTAAATTCCTAGCAAATAAAAAATTTTATTATAATTTTTTCACTTCCAATACCCCATCCTGCTTTTACACGGTTTTCTTGTTCACGATTTTAAATTAATACAGTTTCCAAAAATAAACTTATATTAAGGTATGAGTTACGTTGTTAACAGCGGTTGCAACGCATCTAAAAGTTACCCAACTTCTATATAAGTAGGTATATATTCAATTTGCCGAGTAATTTGCTTTATAAAAATACAGTAATTTAACTTTTATTGACAGATGTGCGAAACGCACAATTGCCGTAACACTTGTTATGTACTTCTGCCTTTACACCTTTATTTTTCTTGTACATTTACAAGTGGTGTCCTACACATCAAACAGTTTCCATAATCCGACTAACTTATGGAGAACTTGTTTAAGAATACATTAAAACTTAAATTCGTGTTTTTTACGAAATTGTAATTTCTTTACGTCCTTGACAGTGTAATCAATATGCATAATCCATTATCTATTGCTACATTTTTTATGCTGTTTTTCTTGAAGAGCATCTACCATGAAAACAGAATTGGGTGTACAATTGTTTACGAAATAAAAATATACTATAAAATTATTAAATTTGTAGAATTTCTTAAAAACATTATTAAATAAATTTATATATGGTGGACACACCTTGATGTAAACTATTAAAAATGAACTTTGAATACACTGAAACTGTTTTATAACGAAAAATTTGGTATGTATGTATAACGAATCTCCTAGAAAAAAACTTTTGCTGAATTTTCTAAAAAAAAAACTTTATATTGCAAAGTCGTTTATACAAAAATGCTCTATAACTATAGCGAAGACATAAAGCCTCCACAACCCAGCAGAAAATAGTGCTTACTAACAAGTTATTTTGTAAGGGAGAAATTGTAAACAATCACATCAATATCGCATCAATAATGCATGATTTCAACAGGATTTGAAATTTTTATAGGGCAATTATTGAGTATACTCAAATTTTGAAGTCAATGACTTATTTCGGAATTTTTGACAAAAACAGTAAACCACTACCAGCAATTTGAGATGATTCCAGAAATTGAAATGAAGGTTTTTCTAAACGAAAGCGATTGTCAGAAAGTGACACTCATTAAGAATTGATTTTTTTAAATTCTTTGATTACTTTTTCTAAATGAATGCTTAATTCATATTTTTTTATATTTTTCTCATTTTGCTAGGGATTTTTTCCATGGAACCAATGATTCTTTTTATATTTATACTCTATAGTTTTTAAGCGAGTTTTCTAAGAACGTATCTATCACGTATCTATGTCTATGTATTCATTCACTCAATCTGTACAGCGAAGTTAGAATAAAACAAAATAAGAAAATCTTTAATGTTTTTAAAAAAATGTGTTGCCCTTTCGATTTCTTGTCTCTCTTACCTTGTCAAAATATCTATATATCATGTCTATAAAAGGATTGAAATTAAAAGAAATCAAAAATAATTATGTAACAAATATGTATTATGTTTCGTCAGAGACGCTTTAATTAGATCAATGAATATTTTTTGGTAATTAAAAATTAAAAATCATTGCAGTTAACTTTGATCTAATTAAAGCGTTTCTGACGAAACAAAAATTAAATTAAAATTGATCACACCTTTCCTGGGGCTCGAACCCGAGCCTTCAACATCTAAAATATGTATTATAATATTGTATATGAATACAGCCATAAATAAATAAATATGTTTACAAGTGCATAGTTAAGCCTCTCTATCTAGAAAAGTATTCCTGCAAGAGATTCTATGCAAGGAAAGAAAATATGTTATAAATACTTACATATGTATCTATTAAAGGTCTGCACGGGTATGTTTGAAACGATATTCAAGACATTCTAAAAATTTCAAACACACTTCCAACTCTAATTCGTAAAAGCGAAACGAATAAAACAAATATAAAAAGTGGTTGTTGTCGTTAGAATGTAAATAATGAGAGAATAGAGACAAGAGAGTATAGAGACATGAGAGACATGAACAGTGTTGCCACTGAAACAATTTTTATTCTACCAAAATTTCTTTCAAAATCTACCAAAATTGATCAAAATCTACCAGAAACTATTTTAATTTAAAAACCATTTAAAAACACTTTGTTGAGATGAAAAACAATTTTTATTAACACGTTTACATGTACATATAAATAACCAAAAATAGAAAATATAACGAAAAGAATTCAGTTCTTCGAAAGTACATATAACAAAAAATACACATATAACAAAAACAATTCAATTTCTAAACAATAAAATCGAAAAAACATTTATAAATACAAAAAATAAAAAAAAAACAATTCAATTTTTCAAAAATAATCTAAATGGATATGTAGGTATAGAAATCTAAATTTTTGCTGACCACACATAGTGACCATCATAAGATTTTACAAGCTCTTTACAGAGCATTATATTATTAATTGTATTTATTTCGAGAACCATGCTTAAGAGAAAGTTAATTAAAACAGAGTTGTTTAATTCACCAAAACTTTTCTCATTTAAACCGTTTCTAGTTGAACTAACTTTAGCCCAAAATAATTCAATGTTTAATTCCGTTGAAAGGTTTGTTTCTCTTAAACGCAACATAATACTATCAGGATCACAGTCTATAAGATTAGAAAATTTTAAAACAAGGGGCAATATAATCAAGTTTTCTTTTGACAATACTTCCTCAGGAGCAATTATTTGTAACAATTTAATATCTTCTCGATTAAAATCAAATCTAGCATTGATTTGGTTTAGTAATTCAATGTTAAATTGCAAAATCTCATGTTTAACATCAAAAACTTCTTCCTGGTTAAGATTTTTAGTAGTATACATTTCGGTTTTTGTACCGATAAAAATTTTTGAAACTTTAATCAATTAGTATTTTTAAAATCAGTTTCAGTGTTGTGTATTCAATATGTTTTGATAAAATTGCTTAATATGAGCAAAAAGTTAGATTTTATGCTTGAATATAAATACGCCAATCTTGAACTTTCTGACTGAAATTCCTTATGAAGATGTTTTTTAGCTTCTGATAAAATCTACCAAAATCATATTCAGCCTACCATCCTACCAAACGAAAAATTTTCTACCAGTTTTGGTAGAATTCTACCAATAGTGGCAACGCTGGACATGAAACATAAGAGTTAGAATGGAATGAATAGAGTGAATAGAATGTCTTGTTTGTAATATGATAGAAAAGAATTTCTTGTACTGGTATTATAAGTACTAAAGAACTGAATAATAAAAGTAATGAACTGAATAATTTTTCATGTTATTTTTCTTTATTTTTTTATATTTTTGGCTTAATTTTTAAAAATACATACATACATATTTACAAAAACTTAAAAAAAAATTATAAATAAATTACATATTCAAAAAGTGATTAATTTTTTTTTTTTTGCCTTTAAATGCTTTAATATACACACACTATTCTTCTTGCTAGATTTCAATTTGTTTGTTTTCATTCGCTTGTTTGTATTACAAACTATCGTGTTTACTTCAATACATGCTTTCATTCACAAAGGAAATTCAAGACATTCCAAGACATTCGAATGTCTCTATAATAATTTAGAATTATGAGAGTAAATTTAGATTTATTCTATTCAATTCTATTCGTTTATTGAGGCTGTTCGTTTCGTTTCGTTTCGTTGGCTGCAAAACGAATAGAATGAATATTTGTTTCTATGCTTGAATATACTCTCAATTAGAGTACACTTCTCGAATCATTCTAAACTGGCAGAAAAGCAAAACATTCATGCAGACCTTTAGTATCTATATACATAACAATATACATTTGTGTTTATATTTTTAAAACTTAAGTGGTGTAAAACTTTATTATATTTTATTAATTACAGGGGGAAGTATTATTATTAAGTGTGTACATTTATATTTTGTAATTATCACCTTCCTTTTTACAAGTCCTTAGTCCTTTGTAAGGATTCTTTACAATTTAATATCTTTTTATATTTGTATCTCATATTAAAAAGGGATTTCATTTCGTATTCTTCTTTTTCTTTTTGAATTACAATACCCTACGCCACAATGGGTTGTCATAAGGCATGAGTATTTCATAAAACCAATATAAGATTCAGCTTTTAAATGAATTACAGCAAATATTTCCCGGCCCCATTAAGAAGAAAGCCTGTTTATGTTTACAAAAATTATCAAAAATGTGTTGAAATCGATAAAATTCATTGATAGACAGATAACGTATGTAGTTTTGAAAAGTGTATTATGTTATACATATGTACATATGTAGACTGTTAAATAGTCGTACTAGATTGATTTAAACTTTTTTTATTTCCCGCATTGTTGTTGTAAAATCATAGTAATTGATTGTCAAAGATAAGTACACCCTCAATATTGATTTAGTATACTTATCGTGTAAACAATACACAGTCAATAGCAGTGAATTTAAAAAAAGACATACACAAGGAAAATAATTCAATATGTGAAATGAAGAAAAGAAAGACATGAACGTATGTAGACATGTACATACAACCATACATTAATATATTAATAAGAAAGCATAATACAATAAGTTTTACCATACAGAAGATTAGATATGTTCAAAGAGACAGAGAGGATTTAATTTGTTTCTGTAAAGGCTTGCGGTGGGATTTAGTATTAATTACAATGAGTAATCGACAAATGGACAATAGAATAGAAACACATAAAACACAATTGTTGTGGTTGTCTGTTAAGTTAAAAATCTGTGCTTGTGTTATATATACGTATGTATGTGTGTCCGAACATCCGTGTTAATAAGTTTTTTCTTTATAATAAAGACAATTTATTTTCAAATAATGTCCAAATATGCGCAAAGACGATTATAGAATTATTCACTAGATTTTTATTCCAATCAGATTCGGAATCTGATGAAATACGAATAATTGTATAGATTTTTGATTTTAAATATAACTTAGGTACAATTGGTTACTGCAAAAAACCCGAAAAATTATATTTTCTATTTACTATAAACAACAGCAATATTTTTCTATAAGGATATAGAGTACAATCGCTGCAAAAACGAATGCATGCTATTTTATTAAAATATGAAAACAGGCATAAAACAGATTTATATCACAGGTGGTTATAGCAACTGCAACTTTTATTTCTATTGCGTTTTTCTTTTATATCTCTAATACTCTGACACCAAAAGGTAAAGACGGAAAATTGATTTTGTGGCATGCAATTTCAATGCTGCTTTGGTTACATGACATTTTATTATCCATTTATTCCTTGCTTTACTATTATTGTTATTATCTTTTTTATATTTTATTGTCGTTAGATAATAAATGTCTTATTAAAAACAATTCAATGCGGTTTGTCATACTTTGCTATCCTATTTTAAAAGTAGAGCAATATGCAGATATAAACATAGACGACACTTACATAGTTGTTTACAGACATACAGATAAATTTAGTGCCAATAATAATCTATGTCTGTGAAAAAACGAAAAATATATAGTATTTTTTTTTAAAGAATTAATACTCGTAGACTTGTTTAGAAGCAAGAGAAACAATAATTTATTACATAGTTTCCAACCAAAGTGCATATTTTTATTTTTACTATTGTAGTTTGCAACGTTTTTTTAGTAAATGTAGGCATCTTCTTTAAGCTAACATACATACGTACATACTGCATACTTACTTATATTCATATTATTGATGATTAGAAAGAGAAATTGCAATTAAAAATGAGGAAGTCCTTAAAAAACCCAATAATTTCTCAGTAACGTTTTTAGGATAAATGAAACGAAGTTATTTGATTTGAAAAATTTGCGTTTATAAAAGTAGTTTTTGAAAAATAGGCAATTGTGCACATATACTCAGGGAAAAAAGCGGTAGAAAACTATCGATATTGAAATTGAGTTAAGTCCGTTTGTGCTTACACATTAACGGTTGGTATCAATATTTCAATAACAAGTCGGTATCACTTTATTCTAAACCGTTATTGTTTTGATAACACACTGTTCCCTTCTTGTTACCAAGTTTTCTTATTTTAATAACGCACCATTCGTACTTTGACACCGGTACCATAATTTTATCAGTTTTGTTCTTCCTTCCTAATGTAATAACAGATCGTTCTTAATTTATTAACTTATGGTATTTTTATACAATTTGTTCATGATTTTACTACCGATTGGTCTTGATTTATTAACTTGATTTGATACCGAAAGTTAACTAAATATTGTTCACGATCGTTCTTAATTTGATACCATTGGTTAAAAATTTTTGAACGCTTTTTTCCTTCTGTGTATGCCAATATATACAATATATATATATGTATGTATATAGTACTTCAATTAATAAAGTTTTTCTATAATAAAAATCAATAATAAATAGATTAATCTGCCTGTTAAATTATTTAGAGGTTTAGTAATAAATTTGCAGTAATACATTTATTTCGGTATGAGCCCAAAAGAATGTTACGTTTTGACCTGAATTAGGTCATAGATCTAACTTTTTTTATTTTAATTTATTGGTTTCCAATTTTGTATTATTATTTCTCAATGTAGACCGATAATAACTGCAAGACACTGTAACATACTAGTATAACATCTATTCTATTCCTTCGAGTCTATAGTTTGTGCAGCAAGCAAGTTTAGAAATTTAGTAGTACCAGCCTCACTCAGTAGTAGTACCATTATCCTCATAATATCATAATACGAGCATGCGAATTAAGCGCCTGTAAAGTAGCTTGGTTGTCTAAGAAAATATTAATTGTTTTACTCTGTTTAGCCCAGTTAATGAATACAATCTCAGACATGAAAACACTCTATGTTGCTGGGTTCATTAGCATCTGCACCAACGTCTCTGTTCATATTAGGGCCATTCATATATAATTGATTTCGACTTAAGCCGGTGTGATACTTCCGGTCTATAGCTTCTACTATAACACAGCTTGAAAGCCATGACATCTTAGAACCGACCACACTGTAAAAAATTGGCAAACTCCTCTACATATTTCAAGGCACCCTTATCATACAAATGTGAAGTGTTGTTAAGCCAATCAGTGCCAATTTTGAGCCAGTTGCATCAAGGCAGACAAGTCCTTTGATATTTCCTTAGCTTTTATAGTTATTGCCGCACAATTGATTATGGCCCAAAAATGGCACTATACATTCATTGAGTTATTCTTGACGATAAACTTAATGTCTTGCCATAAGTAGAGCGACTTGCCCAAAGTACGCTTGTTGCCTTACACTGGATAGCAATATTGTGCAAGTTGACAACTAGACAATAACATCCTTAGAAAGATTGATGGTGGTAGTAATAAAAGAAATTCAGTTAAGTGTTAACCTGTATCTTTTCGTAACAAGTACAACAATTGTCTTTAACTGATAATTCTTAGTTAGAGCACCAATTCGACAAATCTTCCAGTGTACTCCAGACAAGGTCGTACAAGCTAAAATATATGACTTACAATTTTTTTTTATTTATTTACTTACACTTTTTTAATTTTGTAAGCGAAAAATTGTGTTGCAATGAATTACATACCGGTTTTTCTAAACAGTCAAAAATAAAATAATTTTTTGATCCAAATGTGTACAAACTTATACAACCCAAACCATCATTAAATTATAGATTCTTATGATTTGTCCGAAACAGAGCAGGATCCGAATTCCTACTTATGTAGAAAGATATCCCATGCGAAGAAAAAAAAAATTATTAGAATTTTTATACAGAGAGCAAATTCAGCTCTAGCTGAATGATATCAAATAAGAAAATATTTTACATACTTTCATCCCCAAAAATAGAAATGCTCTTTGGTAAGGCTGATTTGTTTTTTTTTTTTTTGTATCTTATCTTTCTCGTTCAGTCTTTCAACGTTTGTTTTTGTGTTCATTATTGTTGTTGTTGTATATAATTTCTTCATATTTGCGCAGCCAATCAAACAGCGTGATATTTGATGTGATGGTGTTGGTTGGTTACTGTGTTTTCCTCTTAATTTCATTCCATGAATTCTAATAAGTCTGGGAACACACATTCAAGGAATTGCTTATGAAAGTAATTTTGTTGGCTTAACATTAGTTAGTAAGATAAGAATCGTAAGGGGATACAGAATTTACTATGCACTATGAAATATGCTTTTGATATCTAACTCATATATGTACATATGTATAGTATTTATTAGGCATATAAAACTAAAAATGGCTGCAAATTTATTTAAGTTCTTGTTAATTTTTTTCTCTTGCTTGAGCCACAAAAGTATAGCAACAAACTCAAACAATTTACATCTGATTGACATACATTTATATACATACATACATACATATGTATGCGTATAAAAAATATTTTTGGGTTCTTCAGTAGTCTACTGTAACAAATATTTGCTACAATATAACCATGATAGCAGTTTTCGTCCATATTTTTCGCAAAAAGTGACTAAAAGTGATAAAAACTAAATCCAAAAGGGCCATTGCAGCAGGCATTTAAAAAGAGCTAAAAACAGCGTAAAAAGTTGGCATAATGTAGATGCTGCGAGAAGTAGGTATCACTTATACATATGCATCCAATTGAGCTCAAATAAATTTTAATGTGCTGGAGGCCCGAAGTTCGAGCCCTAGGAAAGGTCTGATCAATTTTTTTTTTTTAATTTTTTTTTATAATTTAAATTTTGTTTCGTCAGCGTTAGCATTGCCATTAGCACTAAAAATATGCATTTATACATATATGCTTATAATGCATATGCAATAAATATGCATTTATGCACTAAAAATATGAATTTATGCATAAATGTATTAATGCTTTTTAGTGCATAAAATAAATATGCATTTATGTATAAATGCTTATAATGCATATGCAAGTATACAATAAATATGCATTTATGCACTAAAATATGCATTTATGCAAAAATATGCTTTTATGCACTTATTTTTAGTGTATACGTTAGTGTGCGTTAAATAGTTGATGTTTAGTCTTGAATATACACAGGACACAAAGAACTCTGATGAGACTACCGTAGCTGGAGTCGAAAACAATTGTTCAGTTTGGCTAGTGCACTATATTCCTTCACGGACATCATTTCTCCTTTAATTACCAAAAATATTCATTGCAGTTAACTTTGATCTAATTAAAGTGTTTCTGACGAAACAAAAAATAAATATTATTACACCTGCAGTGACTGACATTTGGTTAGTAGAGTTTTTTAAATTCAGGATTATATTTCGTATGTAATAGCACATAAAAAATAAAATTTTGTGATGCATATTTTACAAAGTTTAAAACGAATGAGATGCCAATAACCGCCTTATTTCCTGGAGCTTGACATACATACATATACCATAACTCCCTGCTTCTATAAATCTAATGGTTCTCATTCAAAAGAGGTATGTCTTACTTGGGGGTTACACTTTCAATTTCTGGCTTTCAATTTTCAATACATTCAAACTTTTTTACTAATACACTGACACTTTTGGACATTGAAACGAACTGGATATCAAAATTGCTTTTCATGCGAGTGTTTCAATTTACTATCAATTCGCCATGTTATTTTTTTCTTCTTCTTCTTTTATTTTTCTTTTTGGTCGACTGCCATAGTTATTTTGTTTTGTGTTGCATTTTGAATTATAAAATTGCTACCAAATTGAATGCAGCCTACGTCACAGCTTTCGATTTCTACAAATTTTGAGAAGAAGTGTGTGTGAAAAAATTGAAAGAAAACATTGAACGTGTGTCATCAGCGTTAAACAAAAACAAAATCTTTGTTGGTCTAAGTAGGAATTGAATTTAAAATAATGTGTTCTATTTATTAATAATAAAATTTATATATTGTTTACATAGATATCTACATACATACTTTATGCATATATGTATGTATTATTGTAATTTAAGAAATATATTTATTACCGAAATAAATGCAAACAAAGGTAAGAAATTAATCAAACATAAAAGCATACAGTTTTTAAAATTTAATTTAATTTTAAATCGAATTGATTTGCCTCATATACTGCTGTATGTACATACATATATCTTCTTTTTTAATTAATTTAATATATTTTTTTTAATACAAAACGTATGATTAAATTCTACAATCATTAAACTCCCTTTCTCACAAGCACTGATACATATTAACGAGTTTGCCAAGAAAGAATAAAACTTGATTGATTTATAGCTTCTGCAATAAAATATGAACAAATCGCTGCTTTTAATATCTGCGGTATTAATGCGGAAAAAAATATTTCATTTCTGTTTTAAACATTTAATCAAAATCAAATGCTGACATGCAATTTTTAACGTCAGATATTAAGGATTGCAAACACTAATTTCATATATCCGCCAGGGCACAGATACGAGTATTTATAAACATTCATAAAAATTTTATTTTAATGAATTTCAGGGATAGAAAAACGAACGGATATAAAAAATGCATACATACAATAATTAATATGATAAAAATTTTGGATCACTATTAACTTGGTTTTGATTAATCAATCAACGTTAAAATTTTTTGCTTTCTTTTATTTCAGTGGCTTGCAAACAGGGCTGCCAGATAAAATTTGAATAGTCATGAAAACATCGGGCCAAAATAAAAATATGTATAAAAATTTTGAAAAATTACAATTTTGATCGATTTTAAACAAATTTCACCAATAATAGATTAGTCAGAACATAAGGTAAATTTATAAATAAGTTAGTGAGGGGTATGGCAACCTTTGCAATCAGCAATCTTTACTAACAGCCTGTTTCTAGAAGACTATATTTTACAGACGATCGCCAACATTGACAGTTCCCTATCTGCACAAACTATTCGCTACTGAGTGTGCAGTAAGTGGTCAGAAGTCTCGTTAAAATCCTCAGGCTGTCCCTAGATAATCTAATGCACTACTCATATTTCCTTCGATCATAGTTACCAAGTAGAAGTTTGTAAAGTCTAAGACCTGTCTGGTTCAAGAAATGTTTCCGCCTCTCCATTGCCCTTCCAAACTCCCCTTCACATTCGATAAAAATGTTCAAGCCCCATCAGTGGCATATATGCTTCTTTTCTGGTTAATTTTTTGCCATTTCATTTCCCTGAATACCTATATGGTCCTGATCCCAGCATAGGCCGACCTTATGGTCTCTGCCCAGCCGGTTTAGTTTCACCAGACAGTCCCATAATAACTTCGAGTCAATTTCATAAGTGCTTATATGGCAGCTTGACTTTTAGCTAGTATAGCTATCTCCTGTAATGGCTAATTAGAATTTAAAGAATTTAAATTTCAATTTCCAAATTCTGGTGTCGCCGTGGTCTAGTGGTTAGTGTGTTGGCTTACTAAGACGATAGCGCCGGGCTCAGCTCTCAGCACTGACATCTTTTAAAAAAAGAAATATGATCAATCTTCTATCAAAAGCTCTGTGAGTAATTGATTGTCATGAAAAAGCTTCTCAAAACTGTCGTTCGGAGTCGAAATTAAACTGTAGGGCACGGTACTCATGGATAAAAATTAACACACACACAACATAAGCGCTGCGAGAAGCTAGAAGCTGACACGGTTGTAATGGCCAATTATGTATGTATGTATGTATATAGCTATTTCCCGTCCTTTGTATCCTTTGTCCAAGTTGAATTGGTCGCATATCGAAATGGTATAATCCTCCGCCTGGAAAATATTGATAAGTTTCTCCATGTTTATAGGACAATTTAATGAAATTTTTTCTGTCAGCTTTTATTTGTTTATTGAATCTTTATTCACATTAAGAAAGTAAGAATAAAAAAAAATACAAAACTGAAAAAAGAAATAACCAGTGCTAGAAACATAAATATGTATTTTTCTTTTCGTCGTTCTGAATGCAAAAATAATATTCTTCTTCTTATTCACAGTTTTAAACATCACAGACTAGCTTCTTTAGATACCTTTTAGCCTGTGTTTTAATGTTTAATACTCGTACAGCATAGAAATGCAATAATCATTTGTAGAACTTTATTTTGACTCCTTTAAGTTTTTTTTTTAACTTCATATCCTGATCTTACTAAAGGATCACTGCCATATATGTATGCATATATGTGTGCGTGTACAATAAGTATCTTAATTTATTTTTCCGTCGAATATATCACGATAAAGGGAAATAAAATGTTTTCCATCATAGCGCTGAATTTACATGCTTAAATTTATAAAGCAATTTTCATTATAACAAATTACAAAAATTAATGAATTCACCAGTTCATGCTAAACATTGTTTCATAAGTCAATGAAAATTAAGCACTTCATGGAAAACATCATAAATTTAATGTAATAATGACTTGCAATAAAAATATTTTACAAGCGTAACTTCAAAGCAACAATATTTAAAGAAATATTCACTTACACCGCATTTTTGCTATCATCACTAAAACAAGCATAAAAATTGCTAATACGAGTACGAGTATCTATGAATAAACGTCAATAATGCAGTAGAATTATAAGAAACTAGAATGCAGAATAGAATAAAGAATAAAGAAATATTATTAATATATTCAAAGAAATATTGAAAAGGTGAAATGCTGTATATTGCAACACATTTTGGCGTATTAATAATATTAACTGAAAGCCCAGCGCACACGAGCATAATTGTTCTAGCAAAAAATAATAATTTGTAAGAAAGGAAAGCGGCAAAGAGAATACTTTTTAGCTGAAATTATATTTCAACCAGCTTCAACCTCACACAAACAGCACAATACAAAGACATAAGAATTTATGTAGTCTTTGGTAATATGACCAGATTTTAAAATAAATTAAAGCTAAATTACATAGAAAAGCAGTTCACTAAAATAAAACTGAGCTGTTTCTTTATTGCTTAAAAAAACAATTCTTAAGTTGAATGACATTTATGAATAAAAAAGAACGATATACATTTATTAATTCATTTATTTTAATTAATGGTATTATAATTAAATAATCCCTAGAACGATATACAGTTTTAATTTGTCGTTAGAGAGATTTTTTTGAGTTAGCAATTTAAAACATCATTTATCGACAAATAATAGGTGTGTTTCTTTACTTTTTGGGTAAAGTTCGTTAAATAGAGAGTAAGCAATAATTTCTCTCAATAAGAGACAAAATAAACGACAATAATTCGAATTATACATGTTAACTAAGGCAAAAAAAAACTTTTTTATATAAATATTAAATGAAATTATACTATAAGCCTTTCACTGCAGGTTTATAGGTGATTTTGTTTTAATTTACTTGTTTTTTATTTTTGTGTTGGTTTTAGCTCAGTTGGTTTTGTATTGTTGTACATTGCCACAAGCTTATATTATTTCATCATAATGTTAAGAAACCAAGCAATAAAAACCCTTAGGAAAAAACTAGAAATCTACTAATATTACCAGATACATACGTAGTCGAACTACTCTATAGAGAATTAACCCTGCATTTTTATACGCACAAGTTATTCGCATTAAGAATAATAGCGGAGGACATATCATCCGTACAGGTAGAAATACACAGCATGCGTTACGGCGTTAACAGCGATTACAATATACAATGTAAGGCAACTTTTCAACTGTTAACGCATCTAAAAGTTAAAATTTGTTTAACTTCTATACGTTTGAAGCGTTGCCAATTCTGCCAATAAAAATTTTTAGAAAAATTTCTTATTTTAACTTTTTTTGATAGACGGGCGAAACTCCCAATTTGCACAACGCATGTTATGTACTTCTAACTTAAGTGCAATGGTCAAGCCTCATTCCGGGGAAACCGCCTTAATAATTACGGTAATCGCTACGCCAAGTAAGTATAATTAAGAATTAAGCTCATTAAATGGTTAGCTTGTGGTATATAAAACACTTATTACTTTCATTTAAAGTCGCATAACCTGTTAACACATTAACCATACATCATAAAAATCGATGAACGCGTTGTATTCGTGTATTAGTAGAAAGTTTGAAAATTTCAGTTCAAAGAAGCTTTAAGTTTCTTGATGGCGCCAAAAAAAACGGTAAACAATAACGAATATTTTATTAGTTTCATTACAGATATTGAAAGAAATTGTTGTAATGACTTCGAACTATAGCTGGGGCAATAAAAATAAGCCCTCTATTCAAGATTATTAGATAAAATCTTATAAAAGAAAATATTTCGATGCTTTGCAATTGCATTAAAATATTTGTTTCCTTGAAATATTTCCTCATAAAATATATTAGAGTAAATTAAATTTAAACTTTTAATCGAGCTATAGGTCAATTACAATAATATTTATTTTAATATTTCGCTACTTCTCTGAATAACTTCTTTAGAAATTATTTATTTGGAAGAAGAAGAATTTATTTATTTTCGATTTGGTTTAAAAATTTATTTATATAAGTAATATACGGATGTGTATGTGAATATTTTATATATAAAAAAAATTTAAATAAAAACATAAATAATTTGTCCTGGAATGTTTTGTAAAACGAAATCGAATGAAATTGAAAGTTTCTTAGGTCAAAAAAATAACTTCATTGCTCTAAATATTTAAAAATTTTTTAATCAGAAAAATTATGTTAATGGTCATTAAGCGAATGAATAAAAAAATATCAAAAACTTTTCACATTTTAAAAATATTCAAATTGCATTCGATTTCAATTTAACTCGTTTCCGGTTTTCAGAACATATCCGATTGTGAAAATAGCCTCTACTCGTCTGGTGTTTTAGTTAGGTTATGTCTACATGTACCCACATCTACTGCCCACTGTATGCGTAAATGAGAGTACATACTCGCATATGTTTGTATTGTACTTACATATATACAAATGTACGAAAAATCATTCTTAACTATTAATTGTATTTGTAAGTTGGAAATTTTAGTTCATGCGTTTGCATAAAAAATTCATTCACCGAAAAACGCATAAAATCATTTTTTATTAACAATAAACTTTTTGCAGCGGCTTTTTTGATATGAAAAAATAAAACAAAAGTGATAACAGACAAAGTAAGACGGAGAGAAAAAATGCTATTAAAATAAAATGAATTATACCGACAACAGCTTCATATTAAATCTTTTCAAGTCTTTATGAATAAATCTTATATTTATGCAACACTTTATATCTTCATGGGTATTTGCAAAGCAAAACCACACAACAATAAACTTTAACAAAACCAGCGTTTTTTAGTGTCGGAAAAAATTGTATGTAAGCGTAGTAAAATAAATTAAAATACATATTTACATACATACATATGCTTATTTAGTACCTATGTATGTGCTAAAACTTGTTTCCATATGTAATAGATCTACTTAACGTACATACATAAATCCGATTAAAGTCCGGTAAAATGAGAGTAAATAAAAGATTCTGTAACAAAACGAACTTACCAGACATTGTTGAAAGGCAAAAGAGGAGATTTCAAAACTCAAACTAAAGTTTAACACAGCTGTTTAATATTCATTTTGTAAAACCTGTTTCACGATATGGAAAAAATACGTTCGTTTGCTTTTCTACTACGTTCAGGCAGCGCATAAAATTGTTCTTTCAAATATTTTAACACTAAAATAAGCTTCAGTTGTTTTTAACTTATTTATCTATTTACAGCCAAACCTAAATTATAGCGTTGTCTGTCTATCAGCAGTGTTTTTACGTATGGTTTCACTAAGGAATAGCTTAAGCTAGGGTCACATTAGGCAAAAATTTGACGAAAAAAGCGTAACCACTAGTTTATGAAAACATAGCCTTTTTTTAGTTATTATTGCTTAAAGTTTAATTAATTAGATTTCGAAAAAGTTTTTCTATTAAAATTTATCTGAAAATAATTTTATATGGAATGTTCGCACTAAATTAAGTTTTTACATAATATCATACTATTGTACTTTCATACTACATACATATATTCAAAAAATACTGGTTACTTTTTTTCGAAATGATTGGGAAGTAGCAGAAAACAGAAACCTACTTAGCAAAGACACTCACCACACAATCAACATGCAACGATGAGGCATGATTGATCATTCAAGGGTGAAGGTATAACACTGGCGTTTGAATAATCAATTCACAGCAATTTGTCTCATTCCTAAGGCGCTTAATAATAATATAAGAAAAACAAAAATGCATGTTCTGTCATAAATGTACTGTCCTTTCCAAAAATTTCAATACAAATGCACTGCATTTAGTAAGGGTTTACCCCTGAGTATTGGTCTCAAATAAAAAAAAAGATCTTCCTAACGTGACAGCAGCTTTATTTTTTATATAATTATTTTTTATAACATAATATGTAAATATTCATAGCAAATAAAATCAAAAAGAGCATGCACAACCTTTTGGATCTGTATCCCAGCAGAAAATTTTTAAGATTTGGAAGCAATAAATAAAATTGTAAGCAATAATGGACGCATTATAATATTTTTTATACGTTAAAGCTTCCAAATATGCTACAGGATAAGCTATTATTTTTTATTTTTTTACTATTTGCTTACTAGTTGCAATTAATTTGCATTTTAGCGGCTCATTTCATATAAAAATTATGCATTATTGATGCGCAGGAGTAAGTGATTGTTTACAATTTCTCCCTTACAAAATAACTTACTGGTAAGCACTATTTTCTGCTGGGATACATTTGTTCTGCTTTACGGATATACACGGAATTACAGATGTCTGTATCATCCTGAAGGTCGTTTTTTAATGGAATGTAGAAGAAGCCACATTCTTTAAAATCCCAAAAAATACAAAACAGAAGAAGATCTGCATATGATTTATTATGTACATGGTCTGTAACATAGAAAATGTGAAGTTTAAAATTTTTCGGGCTACGTGCTTTCGATAAGGAATTTTTTCTTTTTTTGTTTTGTTTTCAAATTGGTCCATTTGTGCCGAATATTATAGTATGTTCTTAATTTAGATTGCTTAGTTTGTTTAGACAGTCAAAAAATTCTATAAAATTGGATCAAAGAATTTGCTGAAATTTTGTGTAAAAAATTTAATTATGGCCGTGGTCTAGTGGTTAGTGTGTTGGGTTACTAAGACGAAAGCGCTGGGTTCAAATCTCAGCTCTGACATCTCGAAGAAAAAAAGAAATATGAAAAAATTATTTCTTTTGGCGGCTACCTATCAGCAGTCTTCTGGCAAAAGCTCTGTAAGTAATTGATTGCCATGAAAAAGCTTCTCAAATCTGTCGTTCGGAGTCGACTTTAAACTGTAGGTCCCGGTACTCATGGATAAAAATTAACACACACAACATGAGTGCTGCGAGAAGCTAGGCCGTAACTTTGAAACAGGGTGATTATGGCCAGTTATGTATGTATTGAGAGTGACATATGTGGTAATTGTTGTACTTTAACCCAGAAAAATGATTACAAGTGGTACAAGCTATTCAAAGAGGATGAAAAAATGTCCTGGTAGGTTTATCACATTAGAAACCAATGAAAATTTTGGTAAAGGGGAGAAAATTCTTATAGAGAATCGTCGAGTCCCTATTTGGGCATTAAGTTTGTGGCAGCGAAGTTCTTTGCAAAATTGTTGAATTTTAAACAAAATATTGTTGAACGGGAATCGCTTAGGAAGTGTTGAATTTCGTTAACGGCGATCCAGGTTTAGGGTCAAAATCATGGGTGAATCGTTATGAGCCAAAACCCAAAAAGCACGCCAAGTTTGATCAAATGTAAAAGTTTTGCTTACTCTTTTCTTTGTCAAAATTGATGTTTGTAAATTGGGAGTTCGATGTCTAAAGCAATAAGTACCTTTACATTGGATGAACAAGTAACAAATTTTGGTAGCCAAAGTGCACATTTACTTTTTATTGCTGGTTTCTGCTAGAAAAGTTAAAGAACAAACCTAGACTTCGTATTATACAAAATGAAGAGCCACTTTTTTAACAATATTTTTTTGTTTTTCTGAAAAAAGAAAAACAAAATTTAACAGTTCACACAAATGCACACTCGGGCGGGCATCTGAGCAAACATTTTGTATTCATGTATATTTGCTTAAATAATTTATCTCTCACATATGTACGTATTTGTTTTCCCAAATTTTATAGCATTTTAATAGAGTCTTAAAACAACTGCACACATTGCATACATTCTTCGGTTGCTTTAATTAAGTGCTTGAAAATCTACGTACTAGCCAAAATGACAATAGTAGAGCCATGGGAAATTTTACAGGTTGCATACACATAAACATTTTTATTATATATGTACACTAGGGTGTCCCAAATAAAATTAAAATTTGGAATTCGTCGGAAGATCATTCTTAATTTGGAAACTCATAAGGTAAAGTATTTTTGAGAATTTTTTCAGATTTTTCGGAAGTGGTTTAGAGGTCGCGCAAATTGATTTTTAATCAAAAATCGAGCTTTTTGAGCTCTATTTAATTTTTGGTTATGAATTGGTCAAAAATCGATATTTTATCTACTTCTGATTGAATATTGTCAAAGAAAATATTCCGATCTTTAATTTCATGTGCATAAATAATAAGTTTCGGCAATGATTTTGCACATTTTGATACATTATATAACAGTTTTTCCTAAATTTTCAACAAATATCGGAAACAATGGTTTATAACTTTTAAAATTTGTATGGAGACTAAAAAAACTAATGATGCAGTTTAAAAGATTATTAAGTTTTAAATAAGATAGCAGAAAAAAAATAAATTCTCTTTTACCGTTCTCGAGTTATACCCTTTTAAAGCTTTGTACCCATTTTTAATACTAAGTTGGCATCAAAATTAAATATACAACAATTTTATAAACAACAACAAAAAAATTAGATTTGTTATAAATCATTTATTGGGGTTCTTGCGATGCTGCTCTATGCCCTGCCGTAAATTCTGAAAGTGAGTTTCAGAAGTTGTGATATTAAAATAACTACTAGCCAAGGCCACACCACGTTCTGCGACATCATTTACAACTTGCAATTATTGAACTTTGTGTTTTGCTTCCTGGAATGCCTTAAAAAACAGATAAGTGCAGAACGGTAAAATAGCGGTTTTTGATTAGTGCTTGAGATAAATTTTATGGCTTGAGATAAAAGGTTTTATGCTGGAATCTAACTGAAAATTTCCAATTTATGTGTTCGGACACGACAAGCTCCAATACAGGACGGCGGATTGGGGCATGCGTTTTACTTCTGCAAAAATTTAAAAGAGACGTCATATTTTTGACATGTCGTCACCATATGTTGGAACTAATTGCTGGATCAGCTTTTAGGGCCCTTAATATTGAGGATCAAATTACATCCCCACAAATTAAAATTTTCGTCACTCTTCAGCAAAGGTGGGCTAAAAACAAATTTTGGGATTGTACGAACCACGAAATTTTTGGAAAAATTATCCCAATTAATTATTATTGATACGAAAAGATCTAATAATTTTTGTAAAAGGGCAGCTGGAGAATATGCAATTAAGGGAAGATTATAAAGAAATGCACAACTGAGCCTTATTTTTTTGGGTGATAGACCTGAGCACCATCCAACAATAAAATCTCCTGGAGCTATTAACAGAGCTCGCTGGATGATGAAAAATTATATATACTTTAAAAATATGTATTTTTCAAAAGGAGCTACAACCTTTCATTCAAAATTCAGAAATTGATGCCTTCTGAAACAGACTTTCAGAATTAACTGCAGGGCATAGAGCAGCATCACAAGAATCCCAATAAATGATTTATAACAAATCTAATTTTTTTATTGTTTATATAATTGTTGTACAACCTAGTTCTCACTTTATGGTATTAAAAATTTCATACAGTGGGTACAAAGCTTTAAAAGGGTACAACGCGAGAACGCTCAAGGAAAATTTATTTTTTTTTCTGCTAACTTATTTAAAACTTAATAATCTTTTAAACTGCATCATTAGTTTTTTTAGTCTCCATACAAATTTTAAAAGTTATAAACCATTATTTTCGATGTTTGTTTAAAATTTAGGAAAAACTGTTATATAATGTACCAAAATGTGCAAAATCATTGCCGAAACTTATTATTTATGCACATGAAATTAAAGATCGGAATATTTTCTTTGACAATATTGACTCAGAAGTCGAGAAAATATCGATTTTTGACCAATTCATAACCAAAAATTAAACAGAGCTCAAAAAGCTCGATTTTTGATTAAAAATCAATTTGCGCGACCTCTAAACCACTTCCGAAAAATCTGAAAAAATTCTCAAAAATACTTTGCCTCATAATGGTCCAAAATAAACTTGATCCCCAAAAAAAATTTTTTTTTGGGACACACTAATGTACACATACATACATATGTACATACGTATATATATTTTTTAATTGTTAAAATAGTAATTTTGTTGCATACCTACTAGAGAATAGGAAAAAGGCACATGCCAGATAAAATTAAATTTTAATTTTTATCCTTAAGGTAACAGGTAATATAATATAATAAGGTAATAGGTAATATTTTGTAAATTTTGCATAAAGCTTAAAAGCGTGAACCGATTTCAACTTATGGAGAGAATAGGTACTGGGACCTAAATAGTTTATATTAATATTTGATTAAAATCTAAAATCGTATGTGTGCTATAAGTACGTTGTCCTTCTGAATTTAGTCTGGAACACTCCAGAGTCAATAAAAATTATTCAGGCATGTTCTGAAAATCACGTGATTTCAAATCACATGTAAGTTTAAAATCACACAAGAAATTCTTAGGTGTTCTGAAAATCACGAGCTTTTTTGTTTTTAGAAGTGTTTTTCATTGTTCTAAACCACAAACTTTAAGCTCTTTTGTGTCGTTTATAGAGCTGCCAGATTTATTGCTGGCATTTGCATTAAAATCGCACATTTATATTTCAAAAATTAACCAATCTATGTAAACTATTTTACATTATATTAATTTTTATGCACAAATTTTATAAATTTTAGTTTTTAATAATTAATTTAATTGACAAATTTGGTCAAATTATACATAAAATAAAATAACATTTTGTAAATCTGGCAACTCCAAAAATCGTTTTGAAAAATAAAAGCAAATTGTGAAAAATGTAAACAAATCAAAAAATTTTATGAAAATTGTAATGTGTTTTAAAATTTGCAAATTTTAGAATTTTTCTGCATGAAATTATATTTTTTTTTTGTAAAAATAAATAAAGAACAAATGATGTTATATGTTTGTTTTACTTTTTTCGCCCAATTGTAAGTAAAATAGTGTTTAAAAAGGCAAGTGATTTAATATCGACAAGAATTTACCTGGCGATTTCAAATCACAAAATTTCAAAAAATTTTGTGCTCAGAACACCTTTCTCGTGATTTGAAATCACTCCTACAAAAAGTGATTTTCAGAACATACCTGATTATCACAAAAAATTTTATCAGAATTGCAAAAGTAGGCGTGGTACCTCTTATACAAACTACATATTGATTTTTGTATATTTGAAGAATCATTAAATGTACAGTGCGAATGTTTTCATGGCCCATGCAAATCATCACTTAAAAATTGGACGGAATTGGACAAGTGAGCGTGGTACTTCCCTTACAAACTAAATATTCATTTTTGCATATCTGGAGAATAGTTCAAGGTAAAGCTTATTTTGGGTGACTAATTAATGAAAATCTCCAGTCAGAAACTAAGAGGAATTGAAGGAGTGGGCGTGATACTTCCAATACAAATTAAATATTGATTTTTCTGTCTTGAGTACGGTTAAGATCTTTTGTGCCCAATTACAGTATACATACATATGTATTGGGTTGGCAACTAAGTAAATGCGGATTTTACTCATTAATGGCATTAGTTGAATTTTTAGGTTAGATGACGTAATTGAAATATCAAATACATTTTGTTATTTGATAGTCGGTACTTCAGCTGTCAATCAATAAAAAAAATTTTTTGATCGGTAGCGTGGTTTTTGTTTGACGTCTTTAGAAAAATGGAAAATCAAAAGAAACATTTTCGTCATATTTTGCTTTTTTATTTCCGGAAAAGAAAAAACGCTTCGCAAGCTCATAAAAAATATGTGC
Organism: Metopia argyrocephala; assembly: GCA_963576795.1. Classification (NCBI taxonomy): domain Eukaryota; kingdom Metazoa; phylum Arthropoda; class Insecta; order Diptera; family Sarcophagidae; genus Metopia; species Metopia argyrocephala. Next base: position 183,153,088 of record OY756208.1, on the reverse strand, counting down.
TGTTTATGGTGACGAAGCGTTAAAAGAACGGCAGTGTCAAAATTGGTTTGCCAAATTTCGTTCTGGTGATTTTTCACTGACAGATGAGAAAGGCTCCGGTCGTCCAGTTGAAGTGGACGACGACCAAATCAAGGAATAATTAATTCGGATCGTCACAGTACAACACGTGAGATTGCGGGGAAGCTTCATGTATCACATACATGCATTGAAAATCGCGTAAAGCAAAATTGACTTTTATTTTCTAAAAAAATGCTAACCCAATATACTACATTAAAAACAAATTAAGTTCTATTTTGGTCTTTTCTTTGTAATATCAAAACTCAGAAAGTTTTCCCATATAAAATAAATTTTATGTAATCTCTTTTAAGGCGAACTACACACAAATATTAAAGCCTTTCTAAATGTGTTTAAGTAAACAAATAAAACCATGTGACGTTCTAGTACCGGTTGCTACGTTACAGTAACGTTGCATAAAAACTCCATAAGCATTTACATTGATTTTCATATACCAGAAACGATCAGCTGATACGTTATATTTTCATATCGCATAGTTCACTAGTAGTGCGATTCTTTATTTCATTGACTAATAAAGTAATTTCAATTTTTTATGTTTTGCATTTTGGATTGCTATATAGGTACAAAGGATGCAAATATGCATATTATTTTACAGTATAAAATATTGATACAAAATTTCTATTTAAGATTCAGATTTTATTGCAATAATTAAAAAAAATTCTTTTATAGAATTGATTATTACCAAAGCTTTTTAAATTTAAACATTGAGTAGTTTGCATTAATTGAATTATAATTAATTACGGGCTTTAAGTTAGTTCGTTTAGCATAATTTAAAAGTTTTTCTTCAAAATTTTGTAAATTTTCTTTGCGAATAGTTGATAATAGCTTTGTCTCAAGAATCAAAAGCGATGATAGCTTTAAAATATTAACAAAAGTATCATCGAGAAAAGAAAAATAGTTGTGACCAACAAAAGCTATATCGAAAAAATTCTTCCATTGCCCTTTTTCAACACGTTGTAGGGTAAGAACATCATCGCATGATAAAATATTTATTTTTATTTCCTTAATATTTGTCAATGGTTTATCATAGTCCTGTATTTCTTCCGAAATGAACTCATCGTACGTCAACTTTTTACCCATTTGTAGGCGTACTGCACCATATTTATGTTGCACATTCGTATCATTCACATATCTCGTTTGTGTCATCAATTCGTGAAATAATTCTAACAAATTTTGTTCAGCCACATCAGTGGAACGAAACGAATTTTCTCCATGCACACACTTATGCATTCGTTCGTCTTCTGATCTTAAGCCAAACGCTGCAAAAGGACCTGTTTGAATGTCGCCGACATATCCTCGGTGAAAATATTTATCACCGTTGCGTAACAAACCTGCCACCATAGTTTTATTTGGTTTGCTATATTCATATTCCGGAAAAGTGAAAGCAATGCCAGTTTCTCGCCAGTAGCGGTACTCCTGCAATGAAAAAGAAATTTATTATAAATATGTATGTATATTGCTACATCAACAAGAAAACAGGCTAAAATCAAAATTTAAAAGCTTTAATTATTATTGATTTTTTTCAAAATACAATCCTTAATATTAGTACCGATTTTTGAAAATTTTTCTTTTAAAATATCTTTTACTGTGTAATTAAATTTTTGACTACAATTACATACAGGGTGTTTTTTTAGAGGTATTGAACTTCGAATTGAAATAAAACACAAGAAAATCGTTTTAATGTCCATCAATTTGGCTTTATTGAAAGGATAATTTTATGCCATTAATGCTTAAATATGATTTCGGGCATGTGGCCGCCGCGGCTAGCTCGAATAAAGCCAATTCTACAGGTCCAATTTTCAACCACTTTTTCGAGCAAATGGGGCCATATGTTGGCAATAACGCCACGAAATGTTGGATTCCAAGTCCCCTAACGTTTCTGGTTTGTTGGCGTAGACGAGCGACTTCACATATCCCCAAAGAAAATAATCCAATGGTGTCAAATTACACGATCTTGGTGGCCAATTGACAGGTCCATTCCGCGAAATTATGCGCTCATCGAATGTTTCCTTCAATAAATCGATTATGACGTGCGCTGTGTGGCATGTAGCGCCGTCTTGTTGGAACCACAACTCATCCACATTCATGCCATTCAATTCGGGAACAAAATAGTCGGTTATCATGGCTCTACACCGGTCTCCACTAACGGTAACTGACTCTCCAGCATTATTTCGGAAGAAGTATGGCCCAATGACTCCACCAGCCCATAGAGCACACCAAACAGTCAGTTCTTGTGGATGCAATGGCGTCTCAAGGGTCTCATGTGGATTCTCTTCACTCCAAATGCGGCAATTTTGCTTGTTGACGTAGCCATTCAACCAAAAATGAGCCTCATCACTGAACAAAATTTTGCGATGAAAATCAGCATCGAGATCAATCTCATTTTCGGCCCATACACCAAAATCACGACGCATTGCATGGTCTCGCGGCTTTAATTCTTGCACAAGCTGGATCTTGTAAGGTCGCAAGCCAAGATCTTTGTTCAAAATCTTCCATAAAGTTGATGGACAAAGCTGCAATTGCTGTGCACGGTGGCGAATCGATTCATTCGGGTTCTCTTCAACACTTTGCTCTACAGCGGCAATTGTTTCTTCAGTGCGCACTGTTCGACGTCTCTGCGGATGCGTATTATCTCATAGAGTAAACGTAGTGCGAAAACGATCCATGGTTAACCGAATTAATTGCTCTGATGGACGATTATGTCGACCATAAAATGGACGGAGCTTGCGGTAAACTTCGCGAACTGAACCATTATTTTCGAAATAAATGTGCACGATTTGCAAGCGTTATTCTTTTGTCAACCTACTCATGATGAAATGGCAAACCAAACTAAATATTAATCACTTGACAGCTGACAAAATGGCCGCCAGTTAAAAAAGTGATGCCAACTTAAAGTTCTATACCTCAATAAAAAACACACACAAAAACGAAATTAACAAAATTACTAAAAATAAGAATAGTTCTTAAACGGAAATTCTGAGAGAATTTCCTAGCTTTATTGCTAGAAAAAAAAAACAAATTTTAGATTCCGAATTAAAGTTAAAATCTTTGAACTTTGAAGAAATTTTTGAAGGACTTGAAATAAATTTGTAGACTTTTTGGCAAAAAAAAAATGCAGATTTAAAACGAGGGGATGCAACAGTTGCATTTCCAGTGCTGTCATAGTTTGTACAACAAATTATGATCCTTTCACGATCTTCAGCAAATGTGGATAGAATTTTCAGTAAAGTCAATCTAAATGAAAAAAAAAAAAAAAAAAAATCGATGTTCGCTGGTAAATGAGTCACTACAAGGAATTGTTTTTTCCAATAACACTATGCGACAAATGAAGTATAATCGAACCTATACTGTGGATTCCGTGCATTTTTTCACTGTCCCACTGTGTAATTATTTAAAATTTTACAATTTAAACTGTTTTATTACTGATGTTGAAATAGGTTTAAAAAATTGTTGAACTCAAGTATGAATTTATAAAATATGTATATATTCATACAAAAGTTTTAAACTTAATAATTGCAATTTGTAAAAAGTATATTTTAATTGATTTTTATTTTATTTTCTATAAATGTTAATGCTGAATTATTCTGTTTTTGTTAATAAAAATAGGTGTATGGTACTAAAAATGGGAAGTTTTAATTTGCCGATTTTTTGCCGATTCTTTTACCTTGAAGTGCCGATAATACCGATTTTTTTTTCGAAATTTGCCGATTTTTAATTAAAAGCATCTGGCACCCCTGCTTATGATATGGCGCAAAAGCTCTGAGAATAATTGATTGCCATGAAAAATCTTCTCAAATCTGTCGTTCGGAGTCGACTTTTAACTGTAGGTCCCGGTGCGAGAAGCTAGGCGCTAACCCTGACACAGGGTTGTAAAAGCCAATTATGTATGTATGTAATTAGTATTGCTGATAGGCTGTTTGGGAATTTGGTAATTGCTAGGTTATTTGTAATATTATACGTTTAAAATTTTGCACACATATGCGTTATGATATAGGGAATAATATTAAATAAAAAACCCTATTTTAAAATTTTTGCTGATAGGTTGTTTGGTCTTTAAGGTGACGATATACTTATAAATGTAATTATCGTTGTATACTGTAACAAAACTGATCGAAACTTTAAGAGAGTTCTTGGTAAAGCTTATTTTTATATAAAATTGAGACAGCAGTATCAATTCAATTGAAATTAAATAGTCATACACGAATTTCTCTATAACGAGGTAAAAAACAAACTATTACTAGAAAAAGACAATAATATAATAATATTACATGAACAGGTTTAAGCGTTGCAGCCACTAACAACTGAAAAAATATATATGCACATGCATATGTATGTAAAATATCTGAGTAAGTTTATTAATTACCTGTGAACATATTTGTTTTCCACTACGTTCCTTTAGAATCATGTTAAGATCCCAATCAAACGTTCCCTCTTTATAATCGTAGCGTGAGCCTAATAGCTTTCTTAAACGAGTATTCCAGTAATCCTGTATCTTGAATATATTGCCTTCTTTTGGTAACCAAAAGTTGAACGCATTTTCTAAGCCATCACGATCTCGATACTTTATTAAATCAATATTAATCATTGGCATTAGTTTTTTTAAATATTCATCATCTGTTACTGCTTTTAAGAATATCTTTGTCTTAGCCACCAAATAATGATATGAGGAGGCTTTAATCAATGAATTTCCGTATATATCCATAAACAAATGCACTTTATTCCGAAGATTAAGATTTTCTGAACTTTCTAATGCTATGCCTAATAAAAGCATATTTCTAGCTACCACTTCAATGCATCCATCGACAAGGTAAAAGTTTATTGATAGTGTCATTTCTTGATCTCTATGTAAGTAAATTTTACTCATTGTCTTAATTAAATGTCTCGGATCATTTGTACCAAACAATAAAATATTAATTTCTTTCTTTGGTTGTGGCAATTCTTCGCCTTCTTGCGAAGTCTCTTCTTCATTTTCTTGATTCTTAACCGATTTTTTATACTCATCATATAAATCCAAAGCTTCACTTAATCCCCAGAACATTTTGTATATCTTTCAGTAGTTTGAAAATAATAATATTTGTAAATATGTATTATATATTTGAATAAACAAAAATATGAATATCATAAATAAGCAGGTTGCTATGGTTTTTCCCACCTTATAAACATTCACAATGTAGAGTTACAGGCTTGGTATAATCATCATAAGGTAGTCCCAGTTTGAAATAGCATAGAACTCTGTAGTTTTGCAACCCTGCTGCTCTTAGAATTGTCAAATAAAAGCAACACTGTAGTTGGCCGTTGTACACAAATAAATATATTATTGTAAACAAAATCTTCCTCTTCTTTTTTTTATTTTGTGGAATATTTATTTAATGCTATAAACACAACAAAGGCTACCGACCATCGAGTACAAGCTGTCAAAAATAGAATGCATGTGTGCATATGAGAATAATTATTTTAACGGCTACACGACTACCGAACACACGACTACTTTTGTAGCCTGTAGCCAACTTAAGGCCTGGTTAGCCAAACGTTGCTGTATCGTAATGTAACGTCCCCTAACGTAGAAACGTAAGTGCACTTATAGAACATTTAAAAACGTGCCATATGTTTTGGACATAAACAACTAACAAAAAAAACAAAACAGAAAATATATTGTGAAATAGTAATTTGTTTATAGTGTGTACTTAATAGTTTTTTATCAAATAATTAGAAGACAAATAAATAAATATGGATGCGGATTTGTGTGTTAGGCTACTGTTTTTTAGTTTGCTAAAAATTTCTTAAATTTGCTTTTCTTTGTAATATTCTTCCTGAAAATTTGTATAATAAATGTAGGGTTGCCAAATTTTGAATTGAAAAAAGTACATTGAGGGAAAAAAAACGTACATTTTAGTAAAAAAATACATTGGATTTTATTGAAAACTTTTTTTAAAATTCATTAGCAAAAATAAAATGGCAAATAATAATACAAATAATAAGATCGTAATTATTGTTTACAATAAAGTAATAGCCCAAATTTATTCGGATTTTTATTTTTAAATTCTAGTCTATATTATTCAACTTTTCAAATGTAAAATAATTTGGTATAAATTTAAAAATAAATTTTATGTCCGTATTCATAAAAAGTATTTTAGTTTTATTGAGGAATTATTTAACAAGAATTGCATAGAAATACATACATACATACATATATAACTGGCCTTTACAATCCTGTGTCAGGATTACAGCCTAGCTTCTCGCAGCACTCATGTTGTGTGTGTCAATTTTTATCCATGACTACCGGGACCTACAGTTTAATGTCGACTCCGAACGACAGACTTGAGAAGCTTGTTCATGGCAATTAGTTACTCTCAGAACTTTTGCCAGAAGACTGCTGAGAGGTAGTCGCCGAAAGAAATATTTTTTTCATATTTCTTTTTTTGAAGATGTCAGAGCATGGAGTCGAACCCAGGGCCCATGGGCATAGAAATATGTATTGTATATTTTATATACATTCATGTATTTATAGAAACTTTCACAAATACATACTTACTAGTTTTTTTGAACTTGGCTTACAATGCCATTTTTGCCAATGTAAGAAAATTGTAAAACACACTTGGCACAAGTGTGCTAAAATTTGTTTCAAATATCAATTCACGTTACAAACTTTCTATTAAAAGCTTGTTTGTTCATTTCCTTCTTTCAAAAGGGCAAAATCGAACTGAATGTTCTGTCAGATGCCGCGTTTGAATGCGGTATAGCCAATATAAACATACAAATTCTTTTCAAAATTTTGAAACAATCTACTATTTAACAATTCTATTCATTTTCTTTTAATACTTTTTCAGTAAATAATTTTAATTAAATGAGAGTTGGGTTTATTGCATTGAATTTATAATACATTTTCGTTTCCACTACAACTAAAGGCGGGTTTAGACGGTAATACATACATGTCAAATTTTTGTGTAGAAGAGAATGAATAGTATCGTGTAAACTTTATATGTAATGAGAACGTACGACATTGAGAGAAAATACGGAGGAAATTTTGACAGTAGTAAGGCTCGCTTTGTTTTTTTTTTTAATTTTTAAGAAAATAATCACATTTCATTAGACCAGAGATGCGCTTTTATTTTATTTTTTATTTATGTTTAATGTATTCACAATGTATGTAAAGTTTGTGTGGACGTATACGTGCATTTTATTCTTTCAATTGACTTTGATTTGATTTTTAAACAACCGTGTAGACGTAAAAAATCTGCCGTAAGACTTTTATTTTTAAAATACTGATGGAATGTCATAATATTTTTTCTATAAATATACGTAAAGTATTATCTTCTCAACTGTCCTTAAACGATATTGCAGCCTCCACTAAATGCAGATGGAAATAATTAACCTCTAAATTAAACCATTTTAGTGGTAGTGAAAATTTAGTGCGTTATATTAGAGGCGATAATGCACTATTTTTTTTCACTACCACTAAATTTAGTGGAAAATTAAATTAAAATGAAATAAATAAATTCATCAAACGGTAAATCCATGTTAATTGTATTGACAAAAAATTATTCAATAACTTCTGTAGAATTACGAAATAAAATTTTTGAATTGAGACTTAAAACATAGACCTTTTTAAAATTATAGTACTTTGGTGGCAAATGTACTTTAATATTATATATGTTAGTTTCAAGTGTTCAGAGCAAAAAAGAAATACAAAAGATTAAAAAAAGTACATTAGCGTACCTTTTTAGGTGTTATGCAGAAATAAGTACATTGAACAAAACAAAATTACCCTTACTGCTTAAAAAAGGACGTTTGGCAAGCCTAAATAAACCAGCTGTTTGCAAATGTCCCGTAAAAACGTAGAGAATTTCTATTTTCTACAGATTGATACGTGCCGTTACGTTACATTTTTTATTCGGTAAGCGCTGCCATTACTTTGCATGTAAAATAAATGATCAGCTGACTCGTCAACGTTAAGATACGCTACGTTACGTTTGGCTAATTCTACCTTTAGGCTAATTTCTATTTTTCTTGGCGACAATAAACAGTTTAGTGCTGCCAATACAATAAGATGCATGAAAAAGGTATTTAAAAAACGCAATATATGAAATAGATGCATTAAAAATGCGAAAAAAATTTGAGTTGCACCACTGCAAATAAATAATCATTTGTTTGCATATTTTGTTTAATTTTCATTTACTTATTTCATTTATATACATCAGTTTTTATTTTATTTTTAATTTATTATTATTTGATTGCCTTTTTAGTTTCTTAAATTTTTATAAGTTTTTTTCAGACATTTGTTGTTTTTTATTTCCTCACAATTTCACTTACAAAAAATATATTTTGTTTAGGTTATGTTCAATGTGTCAAAACAGATGTTTATTTTGTAGCTGTAGTCGTTATTATAATTAAGTAGCTGGCTACTTGGCTACTTTTGTAGCCAGCGATTTTTGTAGTCGTGTGTTCGGTGTTCGATAGCCTTTGTTGTGTTTATAGCATAAAAGTTGAAAATTTTACTTTTGTTCTGTAAAAAAATAGTTTATTAACATTCGCCGGTTGTGAAATATAATTATCCAGAGGCTACCTCATGGCGTATTAGATGGTTGCATCAACAGTAGCCCGGAATGAATAGATAAATTTTATTGTAAAAATTTATATTTTATTAAATATGCAACTGTATTAAAAAATCATTTGTATTGAGTATATGTGTGTGTATGTCGGAAAATATAAATAAATTAATAAAAATATAAACATTTTGCAATTTATATTGAAAACAAAAATAAAAAACTAAATTTGGTATTGATAATTTGGTATTGCATTTCATAATTTTGAATTTTAATTTCTAATTTGTTTTCGAAGAAAAAAAATTAATTTCAAATTTGCTTAACGTCAAAATAAATAACAAAGAAGAAGAATAAGATTTTGACAATTCCAAGTAAGCAGCTGTAATTGTTTTGGTAAAGCGGGACTACCTTATGATGATTATACCATGGTTACAGGGATAAAAAAATAAACAGGTATGGTGTATGTATGTATGTAATTATTGGGGTATTCCTAAAATGTGCTATTAATAATAGCCTACTATATCTTATATCTTATTATCAGCAAAAATTAAGATAATAAATTGACAGTTCCCGGCCGACACTACAAATTATAACAGAATAATACATATTTCTAAACTAAAGCATAAAATTTTACAAAGGTCAAGGAAAATACTCGTAGAAATCAACAAAAATTTAAACATTCCTATGGAAAATTATATGTATATGTACATTAGGGTGGGTCAATTTTTTTGCCTACTAAGCGTATAGCAAAATCGTAATCTACGTGAAATTCTAAGAACTTTTCCCAAAGAAACCATGGTTCTAAAATCAAAATCGAGCTTCCGGTTTTTTACGAGAAAATTTGGTGTTCAGGTCATCCGAAAATAATGCTATTTTTTTGGAAGTATTCATTGCAATTGGTGAATAGTTGACCTGTAACGCTGGAAGAGGGCTTATTTTAAAGGAAATTATCTCACCTTTCTATATCTGTCCTCATTTATAGAAAATTGTTTACCCAAATAATGGTTTTGGAGGTATAGGTCACAATAATAATAGTTTTAGGTTTTTAACAGTTTTACTATAATTATTTTGACATAAACCTCCAAAACCATTATTTGGGTAAATAATTTTCTATAAATGAGGACAGATATAGAAAAGTGAGATAATTTCCTTTAAAATAAGCCCTCTTCCAGCGTTACAGGTCAACTATTCACCAATTGCAATGAATACTTCCAAAAAAATAGCATTATTTTCGGATGACCTGAACACCAAATTTTCTCGTAAAAAACCGGAAGCTCGATTTTGATTTCAGAACCATGGTTTCTTTGGGAAAAGTTCTTAGAATTTCTCGTAGATTACGACCTTGCTATACGCTTTGTCATGTTTTTCGGTCCCGAACAAATTGACCCACCCTAATGTACATATATTATATGTATTCGCTATGTTGAATTTTTTACTGTTAAATTTAGTTTCTACTGTATTGCCTTAAATTAAAAAAATACAAGCAGTCCTCTATTTCCTTAAAAGAAAAACAAAACATTATCATTAGTGAAAGAATTTCTTTGCATTACTTATGGATTTTCTCTCTGCTTCACTTTACTATTCATAACTATGTATGACTGTATATGCATGTACACACTTAAATACATACATAGATGCATACATAGCTTTTACAACCACTTGTATGGATTAAGAGATTTTTCAATGCTTAAGCAGATTGTGGTGTATTTATCTTTGAAAATCAATCAGACTTGTTATACCTACAAGAAAAATAAAAATAATCCCAAAATTAAGAGAACCAACGGAAATAAAAAAGCCAAATATAAAACTTTTATAAATTGTAAAGAATCCTTACAAAGGAGTTATATCGTACATACATACACACATACTATATGAAGTGATAATTACGAGTACAAATACAAACGTATGAAAACAGGCAAATAATAACGTCATTGAATTTACCAGCCAGTCTTCAATTACATTGTTCTTAAATGCGAACTACACTGTGTTGTATATACATACATACATGCATATTCTTTAAGGGTGCGTGGTATAGTGATTAGAGCGCTCGCACAAAAACTTAAACGGCCTAGGTTCGAATCCCAGCAAAGGTGAAAAATGAAGAGGTTAGCTTGCGATTTTTTTCAAATACCAAGAAGTTCATCTACAAAGTAACCGCTCCCTGACGTTCCACCCTAACCTTTGACAACGAAAAACGAATGACCAGGAGAAAAGCGCCACCTATTGGGAAGTAGCAGATAACAGCTAAAAACCTACTTAGCCCAGGCACTCACCGCAATCAACATGCAATGATGGGGCAATTGCTTTGTGCCGCAAATCAGCTGTTCGTCGCTTAAAACTACACGATTCGATATCGTGCGCCTGGCTGTTAGTTTTTTGCGTTCCCATAATTTTCGTTATTTCTGTCTCTTATTGAGAAAAAAAAGAGTTCACTCTCATTTTACCGAAGTTTACCCAAAAATTACTAATATATTTATTAGTTAATGTTTACTAATATTTTTTTATTTTTTTATTTTTAGTAATAGTTTTTTATTTTTAATATTTTTTTTTTATTAAAAATTTATTTTTTGTTAACAGCCATGTTCACACGAATAGCAAATATCGAGGTTCGCTCTCTCATTCGCGGCTCGTGTCCGAATCTTGTTTAAAACCAGTGCTGTCAGAGTAGGGGACTTATCCCCAAAATGGGGATTTTTTTCTGAAATGGTGATAAACAAATTCATTTGGGGATGGGGATTTTATTGGGGATAATTGAAAAAGTTTCGGCGATTTTTTTTTTTTTTTGCTTATTTAATTGTATATTTTAAACACTTACACTTTGAATACACGATGAAAGAATTTGTTATGAAAGTATGCGTTTATAAGCAAGACTTGCATTTTTACAGCCTTATGTATAATAAAAAAATAGCAGGTCGCTGTAAACAGTGGCTAATTTTGTCATTCCTATAAGTGGATATTCTTGCTCAAACGTACAAAGTATTTAACTTTTTTGATTCTCTGACTAGTTTTCAAATAGAAGGTATGGAAAGCTTTAACAATATCAGTCTATAGCGGGTGATACACTTGCCAGTTTTTTGTCCCATATACTAACGAGTTGCTAACTTTTCATTATACATATGGCCGTTAGTATTTGTGTACATTGTGGTTTAGTGTTCTTGGCTTATTTTTTGAAAAATTTCGAAATATTTTCTTTTTTGCATTTTTTATCAATTAGTTTAAAATAAAAAATTTTAAATAATGACAATTTTTTGTATAGGTTAAGAACAGTATATTCGTTATGTAGAAAATTAAGAAATATTTAAATTTGTTTATTTTGAATTTCCTACGCAAACACCAGTGTTTGTGTACTTAATATTCTACAGACATACATAACAAATAAAATATGTATTTACATATAAAATAAAATCTATTATGTACATACATATACATATGTATATGAATTTCTAAATTGGGGATAAAAATGGAAGACTATCTGACAGCCCTATTTGCAACAAGTAGATTCGCCATACAAAATTGTGAGAGAGAACCATTGGGTTTCATTTTGAATTTTGTTGCGATCCTCGTAGAATGTGCTATCATATCTAATTTTGATAACAATTTATCACTACTTTATCTGAGCTAACTGACAAAGCAAAACAATAATTTGTTGGAAATAAAAATTTTTTAGAAATAAAGTAATAAGAAATTTACTTACGTAAATATGTAAAATAAAAATCAGAAAAGCAATAAACAAAACCAAAATACCGTCCCGTATGTATGTATGTACATATTGTATATACATTATACATTGCGGTATACATAAAACAGAATTGCCAAAAAAAAAAAACATTAAATTTCGCAATCGTAGGTCAGAAAGCAAACCAAGTCACAGTGCATACAGTGATGAAGGAAGGATGTTGTGGCTATCTTGCTGTGTGTTGTTCTTGCTATAGTTGTTGGAATTTCATCACTGTATACATTGTGACCAAGTGGTTCATATTGTCGTGTGAACATAGCATGAAAAATTATGACAAAACAAGTAACCAATACCTAGTGCAATCTCTAATATGTATCGGGTTTTTGTCATAACTAGTTTGTGGACGCCAAACATATTTAGAGACAGAAGAAAAAAATTTATTTATAAGTACGTAAACAAAGCAGAATATTAGTTTATATTACATTATTAAACGTATAGTAATAATTATAAATAAATAACAAGAAGACGAAATGTTAAAATGAATTCCAAAAATGCCATCTGAACTAGTTAATTCGCATAACTAATTGGAGAAGCAAATGAAGTACTCGTAAATTAAAGTGTCCTATGAATGTAACCACAGAATTATAATTTACTACATAAATATCTATAACTAAATAAATATAAGTCCAATTTAATGTTTTGAATTAGTAGTATAAAAGTCGTTATGAGTGTAAATAAAATTATAGAAACAAAATATCAGTGTTCTTATTTACAATCAAAAAGTCTTAAAAGAATAAATGAATTCTAAAGGTCAATTAGTAATTGGGGGCCAAAAAACATACATATCGTTGGTCTCAGGTAGAAAGGCCCTAACTCGCATTTTCTGAAAACTTACTTTTTTTTAGTAAATCCAATGCATTTTAGAAATATGCTGCTCCTCACAAAAAATGTTTACAATATTATTAAAAATAACGGTATTACAAGCAAAAGTACAGCATTTAATAAAAAGTTGTATATTAATAATTACAGTATCTGTTGTATTTTTACCTCCTCCTGTAAGTTTTAAATTATTTGAGTTAGGGCCTTTCTACCTGAGACCAACGATATGCACCTATATACGAAATAAGTAAACATTCGAAAGATGTTTCCATATACTTTTCTAGTCAGATAAAAAACTTTTTTAATGAGCAAAACAGCTAGTATTAGGACGTACAGGCGTAAATCCCTAGCAAAACCTTACTTGAAAACTTCTGTGAATTTGTTTTTTATAGGTCTTTTCAACATGACGCTTAAGGAACTTAAGCAATTAAAATGACAAAATTTGTGGAAGAAATGTATGCATGTATTCTGGCTATAGAGAACTATGTAAGTTCCTAGATTTTGTGGTTTCTAGACTTACAATAAATTTAAATGTACAAGAGCCACACAATGTTTTAAATACATAAATAAATTCTTAAAATCTATAGTAAATACAAATTTTATTTTATGCAATTTTTTTTTTTTTTGCTTAAAAAATTAATAAAAAAAAATAATTTTTTAAATACATAATCACATAAATATGTATGTATGTACTATATATTTGTAGTTATTTATTTGAGGTTTCCTGCAGCTAAAATGACAACTAGTGACGGTTTGAGATAGTCATGTTACTAATTGTAAAAAGAGTGTTGCAAAATCTCCAGATATAAAATCGTACAAAAGGGACAAAAATAAAAAGATAATAAAAAATTACGAATGGTGCGCTCTGTTACATATTAAAAAGCATTGATTATAATTAATTACGTCAATACTCAATTGGATACTGAAAATGGCATACTATCTTCAACAATGCAACTGGTTTAGAACAGAATAATAGGCATTAGTAAATTACGCAACTAGTACGAAGCTAGTTGGGCTCTTATAACAACCTAATGTAAAAACGATAGTTCGATATATGAAAAAAGGACAGATAGGCAACCACTCTAAAGTAAAAAGCAACTATTATACTTCTAATCACGTACTAGTTATTTTGTCTACAGGGTACTTGTTTATAGGCCGTATTCCAATTGGCGACGTCGTCGTAGTATAACAACATTTTTGTAGTAGATTAAAGTCAAGAAAATATTTTTTTCTTTATTCTGCTACAAAAATGTCGTCAGACGACAACGACGTCGATATTTTGTATATGTACATGCATATCAAAAAAGAAAGAACACTATCTAGGGCAATAAATCAATTTATCCACTTACAATTTTTTTTTTATATATAAAAAAGTTTAAACACAAAACATAAGTTCATGAATTTTGCTGCGTTGTTATCAGACGTTTATTAAGGTTCGCTAAAAATGCTATATCACATATCACTGTCTATGTTTCTTTGAAGCCCATGTTGATATATTAAATTGATAATTATCCTTATGCGAACGAACACTTTTATTATTATTATATTGTGTGGAAGTTTCTTTTTCATTGTTTAATAAATCAGCAATGCGAACATTAATACGGTTTGTATTTTTAAGCCATTTGTTTGTATCTCTCTGTACATCAGTAACTTTTCTACGTGGAACATGTCGAAGTGATGTCATCCAATCTCCAGTGTTTTTAAGATCCAACATAATTTTTACCATTTGATTTAATGTTAACGATTTTCCAGAACCTGAACCCCATTGCAAATATCGATCAAGAGGTAAGCGTGCCATACGTAGACCCATTTTTTTCGCTTTTGCCAAAGACAATGGTTCATTATTGACCTACAAATTTTAACTATAATGAATACAAAAAAAAAGAAAAAACCTAAAAATGACTAACTTACAGTATCAACCATTGCGCCTACTATGTACACATCGTCAGGGTTATATGTCAGCAAATCTGTATTGCAATGTGGTGTCAAATAAACAAGATTCTCTTTAGGAAAAATTTCTGTAAAACACTTTTGATGTACATTCAGGGGAATTTCTGGATTTAACATCGTTGGTATGTATCGCTGTAATTTCTTCATACAAGTTGTATCTGTATTTACATTACAATAATGCATATCAAACGGATCGTCGTTAACACGATTTTCTGCAAAACATAGCATTAATTGTTTAGCTGCATTTTCTGCTTCCCTTTTTGTCATATAGTCATCATATGAACAGTCCAAAACCAATTTTGGTGAGAACTGCATGGCCCGTATAAGTCTATGATAAATATCATACAATAAATTTTCATAATAAAGATTCAATAGGGATTCCAATTTGGAATTCCGAAAAATGTATAATAATTGTTAACAAAATGATGGTTTACATAAAATTTTTTTATTGAATTCAATTTAATCACCTGTGATTCATCCAATTGTCAATTGTGGAATCGTATATGCGAAGAAACATTGACACATGACCTAATCCATATATAATGTGGGGATTTTCTGCTCTTTCTTTGCGCACTTTATCTATGCGTTCTTGGGCAGTCGCTGCTTTTTCCTCTTTCTTTCGTTGCCTTGATTCTTTTCTCATTTCAACTTGCCATAGATAACTGTAATATTTCATTCGTGCAGATCTTGAAGGCAACGTTAAAATATGCTCCCAATGGTGGTCTTTAAAAAAATCCAGGGCAGGTACACGATGTCCTTCCTGGTGCGCAATATCAACCTCTAATTTCAATACGTTCAGATGTTTCTCTTTTTCTTTATCTGTAACTGGTATCTGTGCCATTTCACCTAAAAATGGATTACAATGCTTTTTTATCAGTTCCCCATCCAAATTCGGGTTATCTGCACCTCCAGCAGTAGCATCGGAAGTTGTTTTTAAATCAGCAGAACAATTTCTTATTTGTTTAAAGTGTCGTCCCAAAGGTCGCACCACATTCAATTTTAGTAAATTTTTAAACATTTTTATTCAGAAATGTCTTAAAAAAAATTGTTGCTATTAAATAACTCAATCTTTCAATCGTGGTTTTGCTTGTTTTTAATTTTGTTGTTTTGCTGAAAAACTTAATAAAAATGTGTTTTTGACACTTCTTTTAAAAGTTTTTCTTTGTCAGTGTTGCTAATCCTTCCATTATTATGTCTAACTAAGCGATTTTAATACAAAGCGTATATTGGGTAATAAAAACACATGAAAAAACGTTTGTTCATTTATTTGTCTAGAAGAAACTCTTTAAAACACTAAAAATTAACGCCTGTATTCATAATACAATTCATATGGATTTATTTGACATGTATTTCATAGAAATTTGTTATACACATGTAATATTTTTTATGAATACAGCAGTAAATTTACATTTTAATTGCAATATTTTGCGAATTGTGTTTTACTTACTTTTTTGTGATAATGAATTAAATTCCTTTTTACACTTTATTTTGATACTGTTGAACTAGCATTCGTTCATTGAAAGTTTCTTCTGTACAATATATATGTATATAATATCATTTCATAATTAAGGTAGAAATACATATCATGCGTTACGACGTTAACAGCGGTTGCATTGTACAATATAAGCATTGTACAATATATACAGAGAAGTTGGTAATTTTTAATTACTGACCATCTCAGGGACTGACCTTAGAAACCTACTCTAATCTGGTGCTACGGGCATCAGGAAGCCCCCAGTTATGTCTGTGCTTCCCTGTCATTCGGGGAGTGAGGCAAACCGGTCTGATGGTTTGGGTGTGACCCTTGGGGAGTACACGTAGTGGCTGTGGTAGTGCTGGGTAGAAACCCCTCAACCAGGGGGTATCACTACCCAGGCAGTGGTGGTGCTAAATTGCTAATTCGATGACTATAGGCCTTCTTCTGACCGGGATGTCTTTGACATCTCCGAAATTAGAGGGTACCGGCATCGGGTGGCGGCGGTTGGACGCATTGTATTCAACTACCACCCTGGCAATGGGCGGCGTGTGGTGAGTCAAAGAACAGGTACGCACGTTAAACCCCTATACAGTTATCCAATTTTACCAGTAACTTGTTTTATGAAACTTCACCATTTAAACTTTTTTTACAGACGTGTGAAGCACACAATTGGCGCAACGCATGTTATGTACTTCTACCTTTAAGTCCGAATTCATACTTGACAGTAAGTTCAAGTCTGTATAAGAGGTACACTTTAAAACTCAAGACTTGCCGAATCAAACTTCATGCCTGTATGTGAATTGGAACTAGCAATTATTTTTAATTTTTTAAAAATTTAATTTTAAATTTTACAAAATATTTTTACTTTCGACTTCTTTTCGATGGCTTATATTATCTAGATCTACATGGATTTACAGTCCTATTGTACCGGTAAAAATGCATTCAAAATTTTTCATCTGTTTGCCTTAAGTGAGGTACATATTATCGAACATGACTAATAGTTTTGCTCAAATTTCTGTTGAAAGTGTGAAGAAAAAAGTCATCAGTCAACAACAACAAAATTTTCAGATTAGTGACATACAGTGGCTTTGTTTGTTTTTGATTGATAGTGTGATAATATTTTCTGATATTGTTATAAAATACAAGGTTTTTGTGGGACATTGCATGTGTATATGATTTTTTTTCTTCAGTGCGTATTGAAATATACTATGCCATTATATAGCTAAATATTTTATACAAAATTTTATTAATATTTGTTCAATGACTACAGGATTGTTATAAATGGATATTGAGAAAAATAAAATTGCAGCACTATCATAAGTGTGTTTAGTGAGCATTATTTACAATTAAGCGAATAAAATTTGTTGAAATTTGACAATTTTTTATTTATATATGTACGTTATTATTTCTAAATTGTTTATACATATTTCAATTGAAAAATCTAAAAGACATCAACAAAAATCATTGTATAAATGAAGGATTTTTGGAAGTTTTTTCAAAAGGAAATTTAAAATAACGACGTCTTAAAAACATCATGTGAATTGGGACAACGACTATTTTACAATCATTCAATTACATTCAACTCGAGTGTGTGTTGGTATTCGGTAATGAAAAAGTATCGATACCAAAAGAATCGATAACACCTGAGTTGTATTGTTTCATCACTATTTGTAATTAAAAGAAATAGGCAATATTTTGCATCTTGTTTTGCCGCTGCGAATTTTGTAGGATATTTAATTAAGTTCTCTACAATTAATAATTATATATACATATATCTTAACTATATAGATTAAAGAATTTTAAAAAATGTCTTTGATTTGCGCAAGTAAGTTTATTTCAATAATTTAAATACATGTACAGTTTAAGGTTATGTATATGTATAATTCAGTAGAAACTATAAATTGATGGTAATGTACACTATCCCTTTCAGTTACAAATGAGGTTCCAGACATTCCTGTTATTTCACCATATTCAGGAGCTATTTTTGAAAAGCGTATCATAGAAAAGTACATATTGGAAAACGGCTGTGATCCGATATGCGGGAAAGAAATGAAAGCAGAAGAGTTAATTGAAGTTAAAACTCCAACGATCGTCAAACCGAAACCTCCAACAGCTACAAGCATACCGGCTACATTGAAAACATTACAGGATGAGTGGGATGCATTAATGTTGCATTCATTTACACAACGTCAACAGCTGCAAACAACTCGTCAAGAGCTTTCACATGCTTTGTATCAACATGATGCGGCTTGTCGTGTTATTGCTCGTCTTAATAAAGAAGTTGCGGCCGCACGTGAAGCTTTGGCTACTTTGAAACCTCAAGCTGGAATTGGGGCATCAATAACGCCTACGTCGATACCCCAGCCAGCCATTGCGTCTGAGGCTGCTGGACTCGCCACGCAGCCTATAGAGCAGGCTGGTATGAGTGCAGAGGTTATACAGAAGTTGCAAGAGAAGGCCACTGTCCTGACACAAGAGCGGAAAAAAAGAGGTCGGACTGTACCAGAAGAACTAGTAACTCATGATCAAATAAAAACTTTCCTAACTGTAGCGTCTCATCCAGGATTGCACTCGGCTTCTATACCTGGCATCTTAGCATTAGATATAAATAGCGCTGATCATAGTAAAATTTTGACCGGCGGTAATGATAAGAACGCTACTGTATTTAATAAAGATACGGAGCAAGTCGTCGCTATACTTAAGGGCCACACAAAAAAAATTACTAAGGTTATATACCATCCGGACGAGGACACTGTGATCACAGGTTCTCCTGATATGTCTATACGCATTTGGCATGTACCTACTTCGCAAACACAATTATTGCTTAGATGCCATGACGGCCCCATTACTGGGTTGTCCTTACATCCAACTGGTGATTATTTGCTTTCAACATCGTCAGACAAGCATTGGGCTTTCTCTGATATTCGCACAGGACGTTTATTGACGAAGGTATGTAAAATGTTTCACAATAATAGTTGCCGTTCTAAAAGGTTTCTTTTCAGATTATAGATACTGCTGAGGTTGGTCTAACGACAGCACAATTTCATCCAGATGGCCTAATTTTTGGCACTGGAACGGACGATTCACAAGTAAAAATTTGGGATCTTAAAGAACAGAGTAATGTGGCCAACTTTCCTGGGCATACAGGACCTATATCTGCAATATCATTTTCGGAAAATGGTTATTATCTTGCTACAGCCGCTGATGATGCTTGTGTTAAGCTTTGGGATTTGCGTAAGCTAAAAAATTTTAAAACAATTCAATTGGACGATACTTATGAAGTAAAAGATTTATGTTTTGATCAAAGCGGAACATATTTAGCAATTGCCGGTACTGATGTAAGGTAAGAGAAAGTATAATTTTTGTATATATTTGTTTTTACATAATTATTTATTAATTAATTATTTCGTCGTTGAATATCGTGCTTTTTGAAATGTTTCATCCAGTTTATCAGGCGGTTTTGCTTTTCTAGCGCTCGTCTTGATAGATCCTTTTGAGTTTGGATACGCTTTCTCACTTTATTTTCAAGCTCATTACACTGGTCTGTAGAAATTTGTTCCAAGTCTTGTAATAAGCTCTAAAAAAATATGTTTGCTATAAACCATAAAAAAGTTAATATTAATATAATTATAAATTACCATTAAGTACCAC
This sequence comes from Metopia argyrocephala, assembly GCA_963576795.1. Classification (NCBI taxonomy): domain Eukaryota; kingdom Metazoa; phylum Arthropoda; class Insecta; order Diptera; family Sarcophagidae; genus Metopia; species Metopia argyrocephala. Next base: position 183,132,837 of record OY756208.1, on the reverse strand, counting down.
TGAAGTTCTTCAACTTTTTCAGTAATACTGCCATAATTTTTTCTAATGCCTTTAGTCTCTAATGGTGTTGATGGCACTGTTTTATTAGGCTTGAGAGATAACATTTTCTTCCTTTCCATTTTATCAGTTGTCACTTTTCTAGTTACATCGCAGTGTGAGAATTTAAATTCAATTTTTTGTAGAATAACTGGCAGTGTTGCAAATAATTTATTATGAAGTTTACTACAGAGAAAAAGAAATATTTTAAAAAAAATTGCATTGTGAATTATTTTAAAATTGGCCTACTCTTTTTTCTGCCTTTTTTCGAAGTCATCGAAAATTTCTTTTTTGCGGTGCTTCAGAAACTCCACTCTTTCTTTCAAAAAGTCTGGATCCTTTAAAAATATTGGTTTTTTTGTGTAACAAGCTAAGGTTTTTTCCTAAACAACAAATATCATATTATGTAATATTTATAATGGAAATTTTTTATATACCGATTTTTCATTAACAATTGCGACTAAGTGATTTAAAAGAGCAACATTGGTTAAACGCCGACTGTAATTAAATATTTTTTCTCTTGTGCTTTCATATCCCTTAAAGTGTGTAATTTATAAATTAAACTTAAAGTAATCTTGAAAAAAAAATATATTACCTTTATCCAAATCTCAGCATTAAGATGATTTCGCCTTGATAAATAGGGTCTTACAACTTTACTCATATAGTCAGTAATACATAATACTTCCTTTTTACCTATTGGAAATTTTTCACTAATTTGCAAATGTACAATATCCTTAGGCTGTGGTAAGTTGTATCCCCCGTTGCTAATATCTTCTATTTCAATTATATTATCAAAATATCCCTTAAAATAATATGTTTCTTGTGGTTAATTTTTTATTACCTATGAATTAAATACGTACAATCAATTTAAGAAGAAACAAAAATCTTGCGTATACTTCTTGCACTTCCATTAGAACGCGTTGATGTTCTGAAATTTCTGTTTTTAGCTCATCAGAGATTTTATTCTTCTGTAAATTTTCTAGCTGTTCTTGAGTCTTTCTCATTTCGTTGAAAGCATTTGACTTAGATTTACATAGAGCAACGTCTACAGACTAAAAATTTTGATTTTAATGTTAATTGACTTGTAGAAAAACAATTACATTACTAATGTGAATATTTTTAAATAATTTGTAATTTGTTTCTCCATTTTGAAAGTTAAGAGTAAATCGGGCATTATTTTGTAACCCGAAAACGAGTGAAACAGAAATAGAGTGTTTTTTCAAAGATAAGAGATATTTAAAACAATTATACTGCGTTTCATTAGGATAGTACCAGAATATTTAAAATTAAAAAAAAAAAAAATTATAAAAATTGAAAATACAAAACAAAAAAGAAAAAAATCCAATACTCGTATAATTGATTCTTTAAATGACAATTTAATCAGACAAAAGTCTTATGAATATGCATTCAAACGGTCCTTTTATATATCTATGTATTATATCTAACCTTTCGTAATTATTACCAAATATACGTACACAATTTTTATTTAAAAATGTTTCATAAAACAATTTTCATTTTTACCTTTTGGTACTGCTTTATTTTAACATATATTCCCTCTTGGAAGGTAGCTTCTCTCTTTTTTTCTAAATATCTCTGTTGAGTAGCATATATCATGAATTTTTTTCGCGTAATTTCTCTCAAAGTCAATATATCCCTAATAATAAACAAAAATTTTAATTATATGTAATCATAAACACTAGATAATAATACAGGGGCTCTACTCCGTAATTTGATTCGAAAAGCAAAAGCATTCGTAATTATCTTTCAAATCGAAAGACAATTAGTGCGCTGTAATTCGTTCAAAACGAACGCAGATTTGTATTTGCAATTTAGTAGGAAATGTTGTAAAAGACTAGGCAGCATTGGACTAATATACACCATAATTCAATAAAAATCCCAAAACAAAAAGCATAGAAATATACGTATATTTCGGTTATAAAAGTTTCTTTTATATAAATTCGTAAAAATGGCATGTAATGATTTGTGGTATGAATTAAAGATGAGCGGCCAAAAAAGTTAAATATAATAGAATATTTTAATATACTTTAAGTTTGTCAAAATTTAGTTTAAATAAAAAATAATAGTTTTCCATTAAATGCTGAAGACTCGGGTTCGAGAGCCCCAGTATCTTTGACCTAATTAAAGCGTTTCTGACGGAACAAAAAATACTTTTCCGTTTTTTAGTTTTATTGGAATTTTCTGCATTAGTAAAGACACATTTGTAGAAACAAGAATGTCTTCTGCCAATCCTGTGAATAAAGCAAAATGATTGTAAATGTGTATAAATATATTAATAAAACTATAAAATTGTATGAATTTTAGTAGCCTAAGATCCTAAATCTGGTATTCTTATGAGAATTAACATCCGTTAAGCAATATGCATATACAACACTATCAGAATTGAACTAATTTTTGACTCAGCTACGAAAGGTCTCATCAGAGTTCTTTGTGTTATACATATTCATAATTGTAATGGTTACCATATTCCTTAACGGATGTTAATTCTCAAAAGAATACCAGAATTAGGATATTAGGCTACTAAAATTCATACAATAAGTATAGATCAAGCGATATTGTACATACATTTTACTTTCTTTAGTTCACTTGTCACTACAAAAATAGATTTCGAATAATTTCCTAACGCTTTTTGCATAACAAGCATTAAATTTTGTCTTACAGTGTTGGCATTTTTTAGGGCAATTTTTGTTTTCGTAAAAGGAAAAATGAATGTCCACACTTTCGAAGAGAATGTACGAATATGGTGTTAAGTGGTGCTGTTTGCAGGAAATCTTACTAATTTGTAAATTTCTTCTTTCGAATCGAATTACAGGGTAGAATTCAGATTTCGTGTACATACATACATTTTCAAAATTTTTACAAGATTGTAAATTTAACAAACAACAGCGCTTATATAATATATAACATATCGTCATATTAAATGCAAACGGACGTAACTACATTTATTGTTTCTTTTTTTACATGAGAATAAAATAAAAAAAATTTATAAATTCTGAAAATTATATGAAATATATCGAGATCTAAGAATTGGCATTCCTATATAAAACAAATAAGTTTGAATGTAAGGTTTTTATATAAATATGTAATTATGTCTTCTTGCATTAGAAATATGTACATATATGTATGCACTTGTAGTTACGGTAATAAACTTTTTCAGATTAGAGCTGTTTAGCATTAAATTATCTATACTTACGTTTTCATTCGAAAATTTCTTGTTCTTTGACGCAATATTGTATGTTTATTATATTCAGAATCTATAGTTGTTACAACGCACGGTGCTTTAGGATTTATAATTTCTCCGCACTAAACAAAAATAAGTACGTTCATATTAATTTTAACTTTTAAATTCCTTATCATATTCTTACCGTATTAAAATCTTCTATAGTCAAATTTATAATATTTGGTGTTTCAGAAGCTTTTAAATCATCATTGTTATAAAAATCTAAAATAATTAAACTATCCAGAAAAAATAGGACACAATATAATATATTAAATTCTACCTTCAAATGAACGATAAATTTTATTTTTCTTTTTTATTCGGAACATTTTACGATTAAAACAGAATGCTGTTTTCGCTTATTTGCTTGCTGATTTTTATCCTTTTTATAACAAAGAAGTAGTCATAACAACTTATTATAATAATGTCCTAAATTGCCTATATGTACATAATACTCTGTTGCTAGGGAAATGTTTTGATCGTAACTCCATATACTCACACACTTAAAAATATTTACACCATTTAAAATCCATATTCATGAACCTTTTGTAATAAATGACCAAGTGTTAATTAAAAACTATTAGCGGTTTTCATTCTTGGTAGTAAATTTACAACCCTGACTCACTACAATTTATTGTATAACTACATACAAAACGGAAGCGTCGCTGAATTTTTCTTACTTCTCCTCCTGCAAATGCTCTTATTTTAGTTCCCCTACTCAAAATTAATTGATTTTTGTTTTGATCACTCCATCTATTTTTGCCTATTTGTGCATATATTTCACAATAACCGGAGAGCAATTAACCATCACAGCTGGAAAGTATATCAGTAACTACATGTATTTAGTATATCCTTTCGAAATCTTGTTGTCGAAAGAGTTTTTGCTGATTTTAATGTAAACAAATATTTTGGATCGGACAGCATACCAGCTCAGATACAACTTATCTATTCCTTTTGTGGAAAGAATATTTCATAAATTAATTAGCAATGTCGCTAAAGAATGGAATTTCGCAGAAACGCTATAATTTTCAAAATGGTCTTTGGGGCTTCAGCGCATACAGGAAGTGTTGTTGTATTTGGGACGAACGCGTAACTAAACTAAATACGTAATACAGTTTAATTTTTCATTTTGTAATATATAAATATTTTCTCTTAATTCTTTCGATTTATGGTTTTAAACTATTATTTCTTTTTTTACTTTTTTTCAGAGTTTATATGTGCAAGCAATGGCAGGATTTAAGAATATTTAATGATCACACAGCTTTAGCAACTGGCGTGCGCTTTGGCAAACATGCTCAATATATAGCCTCAACAAGCATGGATAGAACTTTAAAATTATACGCAATTGAATAAAACAGTCTTTTTTTAAATTAAAAAATAGTTTTTAAGACTAATTTGTTTATTACTAAGATGTCGCTATACATGTGTATAAGCATTTTGAGAGCCAAAATTAAATCAGTCGAGTCCTTGAAACAAATAAATTCTGAATATTTCCGTATTACTGGAATGTCCGAATTATAGATGTTTTTTTACTATGGAATTACATTAAAAATGCGTTTTTTTTATTAAAAACACTACATACGAGTATTTCAATATAATTTATATACATATCTGTGGACATTTGACAAAACGTCTTCTTTCTAAATCAACAACTTTTCAGTAGAGCAAACAGTTAAAAAGTTATTGCTTAAAAAATTAAAAAAATTTTGAACTTACTTACTTAACGAACATTATGAGACCTTTTTTCCCTCTAGAAGCAATAGTTTTCTTTAACCCATTAACGCCCAAATGAAAACCAAGAACAATTTTTAATATTCAATATTTATAACTAGATTTGAACAACATTTTTTACAGTACAGTAAAAGAAAAAAAACCAAAAAAAAATATTCTGAGTTGTGTTTTTTCAGGTATACTAAGCTTAGTACAGCAGCACTTAATATGCTATAGCTAAAAAAATTCTATACGAACTAAACCGTCTTATATTGCTTTTATTAGAATGTGATATTATCAAGTAAATAAACTGCTATTTAACGTTCTTCAAAGTTAACTGATGTAAAATAAACTACATGACCATTCACAATCTCACAAGAAATAAATCACCAAAATGGAGATTTCTAGATAACTAGCCAAAATCGAGTTTCCCATAATTGATATTTTTCAACAACAGCTACGTGGATGTTGCATGTACTCTTATTGACTGATAAAAAGCGTTTCCCGGGTAAAAACTGCATTTTGTAATTTTTACTTCAACTTTAAGTTGTGTACTATATATAGTACAGCGGGCGGAAATGGGTTAATTTAAGATTTTTTGTTAAATAGATTTTAAAGAAAAAATTAGCTTCCACCAGTCAAGTCGTTTTGTCAAGACAAGTTGTTTTGTTAAAATGGAATATAAAAAAAAATGGTGAAAAAAGTTGATCTGGAAAATATATTTCAGTTTTATTAAAAAAAATACTTATATTTTTCCCTACAAATTGAAATTGGGGGAAAGTCTGAAAGAGGTCAATTAGTCAACTGCATATCTTGCGTTCCAAAGGTCTTAAAAATACGGGGATTAAAGCAAAAGAACAAGGAAATTCTATACTTACTATAAAAATCTTCGAAAATTGTCTTATTTTGAGAGAAGACGTTTTTTCAGAATTCCACAGATAGTATGTATGTACTTAAACGCAGAATGCAAATCAAAATGGCATTTCATAATCATTCCAATTATTTTTACAGTGATCATCATAACTCAGACTACAATCATTGATTACACTATGGCAATGATGTAAATTCATAAATGGTTAGTAAACTGTTTAAATGCGCAATATTTGTTAAATTTAAGTTTTATTCTAAATCAAATTAAAAAAAAAACAAATGGTGGTTTCTGTGTTAAATGAAATGTGTAATTCTAAGTGTATTTTTAAAGTATTTTAGTGAAAATGTATAGAACTAATGCAATTTTTGGGTTCGGACTACCTCCCATTCTACGGGACTACGTTTTTTCAGTCGTTGATACTTCTTATAGAATGGCCAGACTATTAAGTTCTTCTACAAGAGAACTTTATTTTTTTATTTAGTTCGCCAACTAAAAGCAAGCTGAAAAATCAATGTTTAAAATTAAAATATTTCTAGGGAAAAACATTTACGATTAGGGGAATTATGTATGCTTGATGGTGGATTTTTTCATTGAAATCATTCTCCATTGAATTATTAGGTATCTATAAATGGAATTTACAATACAACACTGCAAAAATTCGTAGCTAAACTAGTTTTCAAACCCCCACTGTAAAGGTCTCAGGTATTTGTGTTATACACATCATTTTTGAAAATCTCCAAAACCACAAACTTTTATAAATACGCATTAAAAAATTTTACAAAAAAAAAAAAAACATTGCCAAAACTATAATGAACCTACATAAGGTAGTAAAGCAGTTACAGCGCATTAAAAAGTATTGCCATGCATTAATGAACTTGCGTCATCGTCTAAATTTATATCGTTGGTCTCAGGTAGAAAGGCCCTAACTCAAATAATTTAAAATTTACAGGAGGCGGTAAAAATACAACAGATACTGTAATTATTAATATATAACTTTTTATTAAATGCTGTACAATTGCTTGTAATAACGTTATTTTTAATAATATTGTAACATTCTTTGTGAGGAGCGGAATATTTCTAAAATTTACTAAAAAAAGTAAGTTTTGAAAAAATGCGAGTTAGGGCCTTTCTACCTGAGACCAACGATATTATTTGTACATATCAAAATAGCTTAGCCTAATAGGCGAGAAATTCCACAACGAGCAACTCGAACAATGTATAAACGTCCTCGTTGCGGATTCTTGAATTAAAGATCTAGTAAAAGTAATTAGACACATATCAGCAGAAAAATTGAATATCTACATTTCTTCCGAAAAATTTTGTCTATATATGAATGTATTTACTATTTGGTTATATTTATATTAATAATAAGGGAACAAATAAATTTGTCTGTTTTAAACGATTTAGATATTCTACGATGCAGCTATTTGCTTTAGTGGTCCTTCAAGGTAGGAGGCTAAGGCTATGGCTTTCTGTTTCAATAGACCAAGACCGACATTTTCTTTGGCGTACAGGCATAATAAAATACTTGCAACCTAAAAGAGAAACGGAAATTAAAAATAAAAAAACGGTTTATTTTATTCCACCTTGGTTATTGCGACATGGCCACATTCACAGTCTAGCAAAACGAATTGGAGTCGATCTTCACGAAAGGCATTTCTTCCGTGCTTTTCGTATGCAGCCCAAATATTACTTGCAATTGCTGCAGTAACTCTTGCGTCTTTGTCCCCGTAACCAGAATATGCCAAAAGCGCACCCTCTTGACTAAGAAGCCTACATTTACATGGAAAGAAAGCAAATTTTATCCATTAAACAAAAGAAAAGATATTTCAATTATTACAAAGTATTTTGGACTCCTCCTGTGTTTGCTTGACTCAACACTTGTGTTAAAGCTTTGGGTTTCAACATATTTCCTTATTTGTGATTATCTTTTCCGCAAGAAATTGATGTCTGTAATGATGTCAACGAAAAAGTAGCAAAGAAAACGGTTAGACAAAAACGCGTTTTCTTTTTTCTAAGTGAAATTTTTTTAAACGCATTACATTTTATGAACTTATAGAATTCTAATTCTATGAATCAGCAGAGAACATTCGTCAAATAAATTTTTGAGAAAAACTGAGTTTAAAAAATAATAAAAAAAAACTTTAAAAACTTTATATTTTAGGTCTAAAATTATTAGATCACAATAATAGTTGTATGTGTGATAATTTCAAATAATTTTGTAGAAAAAAAATGGAGTACAGAGATCAATAAATTGTCCCATATTTTTCCAGCAAAAAACCGTCAGATTTATTGTTAAATCAGGGAGTTCGGCGCTTTTTCAGACCTAACGTGTTTTAAATTCAGGTCACTTTCGACTCTTGTTTCATTTATAGTACTTGATCATGCAATTTTTTGTACAGAAGTTTTGGAATTGGGATACATCGAGATTTTTAAGCTTGATGAAATTTAGCAAATAAAATTATCCCGAAAAGGCTTTTTCTTCTTGACATCTTCAATTATATATTTTCGTTGTTATCTAAACAATCAAAAAAATTGTTGTAAACAATTTTGTCTATGTTAACAAACGGGAAACAATCATAAAAGGAAATCTAACAAAACAACATGGGTTTTTGTTGTGGATGAGGGTAAAGAACTGTCAAAAACAAAAAAAGTGTGAAAACAAAAATAATTTAAATAAAACAAAGAAAAAATTGACAACTCTCCACAAATAGTCTAAAAAAAGTAGACCAGCTGATATGTCAAAAGCACTTTATAATTATTGTCATGCGTGTACCCTACGTTTCACTTCTTTGCCACTCCTCGTAAAAACTTAATTTCCCAATAATAAAAGGGGTCTTAACAACCTGTTTACACAAGCCGTCAAATTTATATATCGCTATATCGCTCATTTTCTACGTCGTCATAAACACAGAACAATATTTATTAGACTGTGGTCATAAGAAGAGGCATCAATGGTGGAGGTACGTTTAGTATTTCATTATTTATTCTGATTATAGTATACATAAATAAAAATTTGGTAAACATATTGACCTGTATTTGAGATCGTATGTAAACCCACTGTTTAGCTTCTTTTACCAGGCTTATGTCAAAGGGAGGTCTGTTGAGCTTTTAAGAGCGATAATGCCTCCTTGATTAGGGACTTGTTTAGAATTTTTTTACTGAGACCAATACTCAGGGATGCAAACCCTTGAATGATCAATAGCACTTACCCCATCTGTCGTTGGATATTGATTATGAAGTGGTGAGCACAGTGTATGCAGTGACGAAACTCCAACAACTATAACAGGAACAACACATAGCAAGATAGCCATAACAAAGTTTTTAACACGGCGCAATTATCATAAGGTGCCTTTGAGATTACAACAAGTAAAACAGTAACAAAAACAACACAGCATTTTGATGCTTGTTAGGGTAGTTAAACTGTCGCTAGGTAGTTAACTGTCAAAAAAACCAAAACAAAAAGTATGAAAACAAAAATAATGTACATAAAACAAAGCAAAAATTGACAACTATATTCACAAATTGGCTGAAAAAAAGTAGCTCAGCTGCCATGTCAAATGCACCTTATAATCAATACGCCATGGTTTTTAGCATACACACAACATCACAGTGTATAACAAGATAGCCACAACAAAATTGCACACACAGCATTACAGTGTATAAGATAGCCACAACAAAACACAGCTGATTTTAAACTTTTTGAGCTATCATCACTGTCACAATGTATACAGTGATGAAAGAAATGACAGCTGAAAAAGTAAAAATCAGCTGTTTTATTTGTTTACATTATTTTACATCGTGAAGAATTCGACAAAAAAGCATGATTTTTTTAAGCGTAAGAAAATGAATGAGTTAAAAGAGCAAGACGATACATGCTTTTTAATAGAAAAACAAAGCAAAAAATTGTGTATACATAAGTATTTTTATTTATTTGTAAAATGTGGTTAAATTTTTGCATTGGTAAGTAGGAATAATTTTATCAAACTTATATCTTTTTTTTTATAAATTTAATTTCAATTTGCAGCTAAAAATAATGTCTATTTATTCGTTAATTACCCGTTGGAGTAAAACCTAAATATGTGCTTGGAAAACATATTAACTCCAGTTTAAAATAACAAAGCTTTAGAGGCGTTGGAGGCATGCATGAAAAATGCTGTTGAATTTGAGTAACATCATGGAAAAAGCATCAAGACAATGGCTATACACCCAGGTAAGTTTCATATAAATATTTTAAAAGATTCAATATAATGTGAAATGTATTGCTATTGGGGATAAGCATGTATCTATGTCCATTTCGTCTGCTTAAGAGACTTGTCAGGAAATTGGAATTGACATATAATCAGTTTTCTTAACAAATTAAAGTTTGTATTAATTGTTTCATTCTGGTATGTGATGGAAAACGATTTTGCTTATCCCCATAAGCAATACATTTCATATTATATTGAATGTATGTATTTGCCTATATGGCGAAAAATATTTTTAAAAGGTAAAGGTAACTAAATATTATTGTCATACAAACCTATTACAATCATAATAATAACCTCTATAAAACTTGTACTTTTTTATTTATTTGATTTTTTAAGGAGTTTTAGCCAAAAAAATGAAGTTCCATTTACGTAATCAAGAACTATTGACTAATTTCCCCTGTGAATACTGTACAGAAGGTAAGAATGTCATTTATGAACTTACAATTAGTTGCTTAGAAACTATATAATTAATTTACCAATGTTTTAGTTTTTTCTACAGAAGATGAACGGGAAAATCATATTTGGCAATTGCATGCCAATGACTGCAATAACTTTCAAACAGAAATTCCCCAAGAAGTTACCGATGATGATCAGGAAGAAATACTCTGCCAAGAATCGGTAATAGATTTACTCCCATATAAATTTTTATGTGCTCATATTGATGAACGATTTATGGAGCAAATTGATCTAGAATCGCATGTACATGAACGACATCGTCCTCAAACACATATAGTACAAAACGAATTAATGGCGAATACACAAGTTAGGCAAGATTCAATACCAAATGAAGAATGTGAAGAAATGTCTGATAAGGAAATAGATAAACATGAATCGAACAAAATAGCAGTATTTGAAGATTACGACAATGATGAAAAGCAGCATTCAAATGAAAGTGATATATTTAGTAATATTCTTATAGGTGAGCATACAATAAAAATATTATAAATAAAACTATACATGAAATTTAGGATAAAATTATTTGTTTTACTGAAAGCAAGATCGTCAAGTCAGTTTTATAGACAGTAAGTATGTATAAAATTATGTCGTGATAACGCTGATAATAAAATATCATATTTTTGGAAAACAGTCAGATTATGTTTTTATATTTAAAAGTGTTTTATGTTATGATTTTTAAATTAGGTTTTTTTGTTTTCATAAAAATAATCTGATATGTAATGTGCTTAAAATGAGATCGATTATGGTTTCAGATACTAAACTGAATTGCGCTAATTATTTTAATAATCAAAGAAGTTATGATAATAGTCCTTAAGCCATTGTATATAAAATATATAACATTGTCACATTTGATATTTCATTGGATTCAATTCTACCAGTTTTACTTCGATCGAAATCGTTTTTCATCACATACCGGATTATACTAGTTTTAGTTATTGATTGTATTACTTGAATTTAGTTTTTATTACATAATAAAAGTTTTAAAAATTCAAAAGAAATAAGCTTTTTTTAAAGAACTACTTATGTGTATTGAAGGAACTATTCGCATGTTATTATCTCTTCCAAAGAATTTTAAGTGGTCCTGAAAAGAACCGATTATGTTATACAGCTACTTCAGTTATATAAAAAAATTATCTCTTTCAAAAGAATTTTAAATGGTCCTGAAAAGAACCGATTAATGTTATCGTTAGAGTTGAAGAAAATCTGAAATTGGAAGAATATGAAAAAAGAAAATATAAAAAATTTTTCATTTATACTCACCTTTTCAATAATGTAGTAAAACAACCTGGTATGTTACGCAGCTTTAAAAATTGTTTGTATTTTGTCTACCTTCTACAGTGGAAGAAAAAAGTTATGTATAAAGTAATTAAATTTCTCTTTGACAAAAAATTATCTCTCTCAAAAGAATTTTAAGTGGTCCTGAAAAGAACCGATATGGTACACAACGTTGTTCATGCTTCCGGGTATTCACGTTTTTGCGAGTTCACTGTATAATTTAAATAAATTTTATGTATGTTCATATAAACTATATGAAAATAATATTCTATTTAGACCCATTATTACAACTTGGCATTAGTTAAAGGTAGGATTTTGCCAGACTTGTAATAACAAAAAGCTATTTATCGGTCTGGCAAAATCCTACCTTTAACTAACGCCAAGTTGCAATAATGGGCCTAAATAGAATATTATTTTCATATAGTTTATATAAGTATTTGTAGTTTTGATTACAACCTTTGGGAAAGTCTCCTGACGCGTCTCGTAAGCAGACACGAAATGGCCATAGAGACATGCTTAACCCAATAGGAAGTTTCATGGAGCACTAAAGTCCCAGACTTCCTATTATTCATTAGGAAGCCAGTAGGTCTGCTCAACAAACAGCAGACACAAAGGGACACAATTAATCATACACATAATCTGTATATCTACATTACACATAAAAAAAAATTAATATATATGAACCACTCACCTGGAAGCATAGCGTATATTTCTTCCGCATACAAATTTCTCCAGGTTCTTCTTATCCCTGAAATATTAATAAATTGATAATTAGTATCTTTAAAATTTTTCAAAAGGCATTTTTACTTACATTTTCTCCAATTTCCACAAAGCTACGGCAGTTGAATAGTAACCTAAAAGAACAAATAAAATAAAGGCTATTACTATAAAAATTTAAAATCGAAATACCAAATATACTTACTCCTTTTCCTGCACACATGAAAATAAAACCTATTATAAAAAAATGTTAGAAACAATTAATTATTTCTTCTAAAATATTTCTAATTTTTCTTACCTCTTAAATCTTGTTATTTGCCGCCAGAAAATAAAATGTAAACAAATGAAATTTTTACTACAAATTTGGAGCGAAAGAGATAGCTATATATGAAAATACTTGTTGTCTCACCGTTTTTTTCACGATGTAGAGTTGTTGTGTTGTTCTTGTTATAGTTGTTGGAGTTTCATCACTGTATACATTGTGATCACTGTGGTGGTGAGCAACTTCGCTAAGTACGTAGCTGTTACCTTTCTTGTAGGTGGCTCTTTTCTCCTTATCGTTAGTTTTTGATGGCACGCCAAAGGTGGAATAGAGTAGAATTTCAGGGGGCGGCTTCTTATGAATGGATTTCTTCGAGGGGGAACATTTTATTTTTTTTAAATAAAATCTCGAAAAACCGAAAATTTTTTATTCTTCATTTTTTTCCTTTCTGGGATTTGAACTTGGGCTATTTTGTGTTATATGTGAGCGCTATAACCTTTATACTTCGCACCCCCAAATAGTGAACTTTTCAAAATTTCTGGTGTTTTAGTAGCCGTATATTGAAGTCGAACCTATGTAGGTTTTCCCTCACAAAACGTACCACTAGAATCATTTCTCAGGAGGGGTAGATTCTCCACTCTTCTGAAGTGGTTTATGCGGATATTGTGGTCATTCCGCTTGGTGGTAAATTTCTTTCGATGTTCGGACAACAAATGCAATCTGCTCTTGAGGACTTGCGAAAATGGATTGCAGATTGCGGTCTGCATACAAATTCCAGTAACATACCTGACCAAAGGACAGAAATGTGAGGAGAATAGCTCTGATTGCCACGGGGTTATAAACGGCTGCCTCTCGATTGTTAATGTCAGCACTAGTTCTCTTCTCTAAGTTAATAAGCCAGGTTTGAAAAATACGTAGGCTTTCTGACAAGATGCTTGTATAAGGATTAGGATCTCAGCCGAACTTTTATAGGTAGACAAACTCTGTAGTTGTCTGGCTCTTTGTTGGAGGTGAAATACTCTTAGTAAGAAGTTTATCGATGGCTTCACTCTTTGTCGGGAACTAATATTCTGACTTTCCTGAAGTTCTTTATGAGACTTTGTTAGTTGCGAAATGTAAATCCATCTGGGCGAAACTAATCTCTCTAATATTATTTCGCCTTTGTTTTTACCGTCTCCTGTTAACATTCTTTTCCAGGAATGTTATTTTCTGACCTATCTTTTAGCACAATACTTACGAAGCTCATTGAAAACGGGTTTTGAATGATTTATTTTAATAAAAAAAAAGAATAGATTTTAAATCAGTAAAATAATTTCCAATTTTTTATATAACAAATTGTTTAATTAAAAAAAAATTCTGTAACTAGATAGGGAAAGAGTATATATTGCTTAAAATAATACAATTTTAAAAACATGAAATACAAATGTTGCCTTATAGTTTCTATATATAATTTATTATGCAATTAGATATTCTTCTTATTAACATCTGGGTACATATAAATATAAATATATTTTAATTTTTTTTTTTTTTTTGCAAATCAGATGGCAATCTAAAATTTAATTTCTAACTATGAACAAGAATAATTATTTAAATTCAAATATACTTATAATTTTTTTTTGTCGCATGTCCTACTGAATATTTGACCTCATTCTTCTTGATAGAGCATTGACTAGGCATGATGATGGGGATGGGTCATTTAAATCATGTACTGTTTGTTTTTGTTGTTTATCCTGTAAAGGAGGTAATCGATTTACGTAGCGTTCAGGTATTCCCGCTTTTATTAAAGTACTACGATCAAAATTATGTAAATTGTTATTATAATAAGTGACTGCATCCCAACAGATATCACTAAGCTTTGGTATAGTCATCCACATTTTAAAAAGGTCATTACGACGACGCATATCTTTTTCACTGTATTCAATTCCACCGAAAATATACATACAACCATTACCACCATGAGCTGCAGAATGAAAGTAAAGAGGTCGCGGAAGATATGCGCTATGTATTTTATTCCATTGCTTTGTACTCAAATTCAATTTCCATATATCGTTAAAATATGTTGTAAAATCACCCTGTAAAATATAAATTACATGAATTAGAATATGTTTATGTTGAAAAAAATGATAATAAAACTTCCTTATACCTGTAAGCCTCCTGTAATAAAAGCCTCTATATCACCATTTGGTAAAGTGTGTTGAACACAGGAAAAACATTTACGTGCTTTTGGATAACCAGGATCGTCTAAGGTTGCTGCCGTTCGGTCGGGAAAAGTTTCAAAATAGTCCCAACAATTTGTTTCTAAATTAAATGCAGGTATACGTTGCAAGTCATACACAGTATGTGATGTTCCACCACCTAAAACGTAAATATGACGGCCATCGTATACTACCTCATGCCTATATCGACCTTCGGGATCATCACGCATCTCAGGACGGCAAATGTAAACATTTTCCCATACTTTCGTAATTAAGTTAAGTCGGTAAACGTCACATGAATAATCAAAACCTGTGGTGCCACCAATCGTGTAGAGATAATCTTTGTGTATCACGATTCCTGGACCATACTGAGCAACTGGTAAATCTCCAGTAGTTTTAAGGAGCATTACTTGGGGATTTTCTCCAGTTGTGTAGACGTAACAGTCATTGGAGCATGTTTCTCCAAATGGAAATCCTGTTCCACCATGGGACTATAATTAACAGTATTAAATATATTTAAAAAAAAGACAAATAATAGCCACTACACATATAAAAATAAACTTAAATAACAATTATAGCTTTAAATCATAAAAACGACAAATAGGGACACAAAAAGTTAATTGTGTATCTTATGATGATTGTGGTTGGACCACTGAAGATGATCATATCTAGATCAGTTCAAAATTCAAGTATTTGTCGAGCTAACTATTTTCTTTTTTCACTTCTCACAAAAATGTAATTAATAAACTAACAAAATTGAAAATGATCTGGAACTGTTGACTAAGTTTCCAGGTACAGTTTGGTTTGTTTCAGTCTTGACTCTGTCAAATAAGTATATATAAACAAACATTTGAGGACGGATTGGGAGCTTTTTTGTGAAGACTGAAGTTTGCCCTGAATCGATTTACTAAGGCGGTTCGAAGGTCTATCCGGATAAGAGTCGTCGTCTATCCAACGACAGATGGGGCAATTGCTGTCGATCATTTAAGGGTAAAGGTATAACAATGGCCTTTAAAGTGATCAATTGACAGCAACTTGTCTTATCGCTATATTCTGTAACGTAAAAAACGGCGCTGAATGAAAAAATTTCTCAATCTATCATCGACTTTTATTCCAATACAATTCACAGCATGAGTAGGAGTTTACTCTCCTGAATATTGGGTCTTAGAAAACAAAAACCAACGGAGCATGATGAAAAACTTGTATAAGTCTGTCGATTGGGCCACCGCACTGTCAAGTTTAAAGAGGTAAGTAATCTAAGAATCGTAATGCTTTTGGTACCATTCAAATATCGGATGGTTACCGGGCAGAATCTTACTCCAAGTACTTTTAAAGTAGTGCGTTTGTTTTACTTATTAACTGATAACCAAGTTTGACAACATTTTAAATGAAGTGAAAAGAGCAGAAAAGCCATCTGGAAAAGGCTCACAAAATAGGTATTTTGGAAAAAAAATTGCAAAGTGCTTGATATTATCGAAATATTGCAAGATGAGAGTTTGAAAACTAATGGGCGTCGTGGCAGAAACCAATGATCAGGAGTACAGCGCCACCTTCTGGGAAGATAACAGCTAATCTACTGAAGACGCTCACCATTCACATTTAAACATCCACCGACAGATGAGGCAATTGCTGTTTGATCATTTGAGGGTGAAGGTATAACACTGGCTCTTGAGTGGGCAAATTGACAGCAACTTGTTTCATTAACAAATAAAGGCGCAAAATATACAAACATCTATGAAAAAAAAACCTTCTATCAACCATCTTCACATTTCAATACAATACACTGCATGAGTAGGGGTTTACCCCTGAGTATTGGTCTTAAAAAATAAAAAAAAAATTCCTTATATCTTTATGTATATAAAAAAAATCTATTCGTTTGCCTTATTCGTAACTGACTTCCTATTCATATTTTTCTATTATTTTTAGTAAAGAGAGCATTAAAAGCTGAATAAACATTGTTCATGTTAAAATAATTAAAACTTGATTTGTGTTGTTATTTCAGAAAACAATGGGTTTAATTTGTCATTATAAAATCAACTAACTTTCAACTAAATTCGATCGAAGCACCGATTAATCGATTTGCAAAATCGAAATTATAACAGTTGATCGCTCAATCGAAGATCGATTTTTAATCTTGTTTACCATTCCCCATGGGATATTATTGTTTATAGTCCACTTAAATTATGCTTGTGCGTCTCTTTATTTTAACCACATGCAGTACTGATCTTTTTTTTAGTTGCTATTGTGTAAAAGCGTGTAAGATAATTTTGTTGGCAACTGTTTTTATAAAAAAAAAAGATTCTAAGTGCTTTCGTCATTATTAATTTGTAAAAAACGAAACAAAAAATTATAAAGAATGTAAATACAGCGTTCGAAAAAAAATGCATATTATACTAAACAGGGCCAAATAAACAGTAATAAAACAGAATGAATAACATTGTTATTTAACAATTTTTTTGGTGCTTGGTAATTGTAAATACATATATGTATGTATGTATGTATGTATGTATAAATTTCAAATAAATAATTAAAAAAAAAAATTAACATGTTTTGTACATGAAGCGTTTTAAATAGTCCAATAAATAAATAAAATAATACTTACAATTAATACATGATTGTAGATAACTAAAGCATTCGAAGCTAGTTCTCGGGGCATACCAGGGTTATCCGTATTCTGAATAAGCTTCCATTTGTTACTAGCAAAGTTGTAGGACCATAATTCCTGAAATAACATGCACGCATCACGACGCATTGCATTTGTTATTCTTTTTGGATTATACCCTCCTAAAGAGAATAGATGAGATTCCGATGCAATTATCCGATGCCCACTACGTGCAACTGGATATTCCCATGGATCATGGTGGTTTTTGTAAGAGCATTTTATAAGATGCAACGGTTGAAAACTATAAAAAGGTTTCTTTTGGCTCTGATGACGCTTTATAAAAATCTTGTGCATTCGCCTAAAATTACGAATTGCATACTCCGGGTCCATTTCTGATAAATTATCATATTCGTCTGAGGAGTAACTATCTTGATCCATTACTTCATCCAATTCATCGTAATTACTATTATTGTCGTTCTCATAATCATCATCCTCACTGCTGTAATCTTCGCTATCATCATCAGCAATGTTATTATCAAGGACTTCAATGCTTTCGTTTTCACTGTCATCGAAGTCATCTATTCCCATAATTTCCAAGATTCGACCTACTTCTTGTAAAGCAAAATATTACAATGGTTCATAAGGGCTTAGTAATTAATACATACCAGCATCTTGTTCAACAACATTCCCTTGCTCTATCTGCCTTTCATCATCGTTCATTTGCTCCTGTTGATGATCGGCTTCATCTTGATCCATTTCGATCTGACCTCTAAAATAATTGCATGCACTCTGTATCAGTTTATAATTAAAATTTTTCAACAAATTCAGTATAAAAATAAATGGTAGTTTTAATGTTTTCATAACAATTGAGTTTCTTTGTCAAGATTTATTAAACGCACAGCACAAGCAGTCTTTCAAACAAAACAAAAACGGCAAGAAATTTAATTAAAATTGTGTTTAAAATTTTAGGATTTTTTTATTCGTTTACTCTTTTAATTTTGTTTATTGTTTTCTTATTTTAATATCTTATAAACATTTCTCACTAAAACCAACCAGCTGATAACGGTATGTGTGAACAAATCGAATTGGGCTGTCACTTCTTTATTTTTTCTTACCTTTTGTTCTCTTCTACTATTTAGTTATTTATATTTATTACAGACCCGTATAAGGTCTTCCTATATTTCTCTTTAACAAACACGTTTTCACTTCAAATTTTAAAGTAATTGCTCATGGATTAATAGTAAATATAGACACCAATATTACTTTCGATATTTTTTTACGTAATCGAAAAACATGACCTTCATTATTTATCACTTCTTTTTTGTTATAATAATTAGCACCAGCAGTTATAGTTTTTTTAAACGCGTATTAATTAATATATTATTCTCTCTCTATGTGAACTGGTGTCCCAAAAGAATCAAACACGTCATTTATCTTTTACGCTGTGGCCAAGAATAAAGAAAATGGAATAAAAATAAAAACAAATAATAATTAGAAGAAATCACAAAGAGAACTTGATTTTGATGGTGCCAGACTATTTTGATTGAATAATACAATCGGTTGATAAAATGACAGTTCGATACAAGATAATATATATTAGTTTTTATCGGACAAATATTTCATAGTAAGAAATTGTAAAAAATACATAAAAATTTATTTATTCAAATGGAAATAATTTATATTTAGATGTTACTGTTTCTGGATGTTTTTGTTTTGTTAAAAATTATTTCATAGTAAATATTTTCTCCTGTTACATGTTTGTAGTCTGTAGTTTTTTCTTTAAATTAAAAAAAAATTATGATATGATTAAAACAGCTCGAACTTCGGGCATCCAGCACATAAAAATCAAATCATATCGTCGTGCGGGAGTTTATGTGCTCTATCCGCCATTTTATATATCTCGAGTTTATGATGTCACTTTAGGTTTTTGACACTAACATTTTTTTAAATCTGCAATCTGTTTTCGGCTATTTATCTCCGAAACTGGACGAGATATTCGAAAACGGATTGCAGACTTGAAAAATTTGGGGTCTGTGTTCAATACTTCAATTATCCTAAAATTTTCTGGAGAAAAAATAACTTATAGTCCTCTTTTATCGCATATTTATTTTAACTTCAACATGGTTTATTTGTTTTTTTTTTTCTTTTGTATTTACAAACAAATGCACAATTAAACATTTTATTTTTGAGATTAGGTTTTGTAAATTTCTTATTGACAATTTTTACTGAAAAAGTTAATCTATTTTTGAAAATCAATTGTTATTTAGTATATGGTTTTATGCCCGTATTCATAAAAACTGTTTTAGGTTTATTGACAACTTACTGGACAAATTTCTATGCAATATTTGTCAAGTAAACCCTCAATAAACCTAAAATAGTTTTTATGAATACGGGCATTAGACTATAATTGAAGAGGTTTTTTTAATAATGGAAAAATTTCATACTTTACTGTAAACAGAATGCGACTTTACGGATTTGTAATTGGCTCTTATTAATAAGAAAATAATTAAAATTTAACAAGTAAATTTTTTCATAATACCCAAGGCTCCGTATATGAGAACCTTTGCCGTAAGTTCTTAGAATAACGGAAAACCAAAAGAATTTTTTTACTATAGACACGAACCCCTATTTTTACGAAATGTTTATAGGCACCCTCATTGGAGAACCTTTACAATATTGGTACCTACATCTTTTCGAATAACAGAATTAGTGTAGAATTTAAATTTACCACTCAGAGAATTTTTGTTACTTTAGACATAAACCTCTTTGTCCAAATGTAGTTAAAATTAAATAGTTTAAATACTACAATAATTTGCTTGGAATCCTCACGGCGTGTATTTCTTTTTGGATTGTGTAAACTACTTTATCGACTTTTTTGACTTCAAAACAAACGAAATTTTGTGAACATTTCTAATTATCGACCACCCTATTAGAATTATGTTTTGACATCATTTTTTACTTGTTTACATTTGATTTATAATACGACTCTGCTATTTGAGACGTCACATTTTCTACATTAATATTTAAAGAACCTCGCAAAACGAAATATTATTATTAATTCCGTGCAATAGATTTTTTCAAGTAAAAAGTTGCGTCAATACCCCAATGTCTCGGTGTGATAAACGTTTTTACATTTGCAATAAAAATTATGAAAAAACTTTGGCTGTGAAATGGTTCTGCCACAGCTAATAAACTGATATAATTTGGAAAATTCCTTGTTCTTTAACAAAGGAATGAATCTTTCAGAGTGTGTTAGTGAAAATATATATTTGGTGTCATGTGCTCCATGCGGTTATTTAGTTTTTAGTATGTATATGTTGTGTATATTTCTGGATGTATGTATTTATAAAAAATCAAAATTAGAAAAAATATAGGCTAATTGAAAATAAAATTCTGTATTAGTCTGGTGAATAATGTAATATAATCGAAAAATCAATCCTTCTACGTAACATACTAACCTTAAAAATTACGAAAAAGAAAAAATAGAAAAAAGTGAAAGAGGAGACGGGCTAAGACTTGACGATTAACACAAACTGATTCAAAAATACAATTCAATATACAACCAATTTGAAATTCAAAATTTAAAAATTTTAAATTAATTAGTATAATGGAAGAGTCTGCTTCAAGCAAGAAAGGCTCCGATTTAAGGGAGAGCCATAAAAATGATAGCAATTCTTCAGATGTAACTGCTTCAGTGGTGGAAGTACCACGATTAAAACTAAAAAAAATCAACAATGATCATCAAGAGAAACGTGTTTATAGGATTGTACTTACAGGAGGTAAGTTTGTAATACATAAAATATACATATACATATATATTTACATATCTCCGGTTAATTATTAATGCAGATTATCATATTGTTTAGAAACAATTTAGCTTAAATGTGTTATACACACCCGCATTAGAGAGTATTACATCGTTTTATACTTGTGTATTGTTATTTTCAATGTCAAGGTCGTTTCTTTTTTTTTTCTACATCTACTTATTTCTTTACAATGTATGTTTTTGCCACTATTCTTGTAGTACAAAAGCAATATTATCTGATACATACAGTGCATATCAAAATAAATAATACGTTCAAAAAGTGTGTATGTAAATTGCGTATTAGAACTACAATATTACAGGGTTTCTTCAAAACATGAAGTAAATTGGTACGTAGATAATGGTGTCAAATTATTTTTGTTTTTTTAAAATAAACATTCAAACAAATATAGTTTCTCCGTTTTAACAAATTAAATTTATATTTTCTAATTGTACGTATTACTCAGTTTCATTACTTTGAAATTTCTTTTTGTTCTGGATAGATTTGTGTTACCTTAAATGATATAAATAAACAAATAGCAAGGCGCATTGAATAAGGTAGTACTGCCGGATCAACTGTTTGTACATATTTTATTGATTTGTGTGTGATTATACCTATATACATACATATGTAACTTTTTAATTTGCAATTTGATTAATATAATGTTAATTTATTTTATTTCACGACGGAAATCATCGTTGGTTTGTCTTTTAATTAATTGTTTTGTTACATCTATTTTTTTAGTTTTTGTATATTACATATCTGTATTTTGACACAAAGGCCTATTTATCGGTCTGATAAAATCATACCTTTAACTAACGGCAAGTTGTAATAATGGGCCTAAAAGATGTATGTTCACAGTAGTAACAATATTTATGTCCCTGCTAAGTATTTTAAAATGTTATCGAGCTATAAAAGAAAAAAAAAATTAATAAATAAATAATAAATAAAAACTGTGACAAATAATGATAAAACCATGATCACAGTATAAACGAAAAAAATGTCATTGAAAGTTTTTAAAACTACATAATACATATCGTCACAAGAATTAAAGCACGCTGTAACTGACAAAAAATCTAAAATACCTTTTTTGCATCATTTTATTAGAAAAAAAAAAAAAAATACGCGTCGATTGGTCCCGGCCTCAGATTTCTATGATGAAAAGAAATTCACTTACGCCGTTTGCGTTTTAAAAAATACCAGTGTCTTTGTTCTACTTTCATACAGGTTTTTTGGGTCTGGTGAACATTAAATGTTTTGTCAGTTACAGCGTTCTTTATTCTTGCGACGATATATTATTACATATTAATTTTATGAATAATTTGTACCATACAAATATTTTTATACCTGAACTAAGCCAAGCCAATAATAAATTTATATACGAACGAAGCTGGTTTGTATTAGAGAGAGATTTTGAGAATTTCGCTTATCATCTTGAAGTTATCCATTAATATTCTATTAAAACTGCTTCTAACTGTTATACAATGCTATATTTTTTAAATTAATTTAATAAAAAATACCTTCATTTACCAAACTGCTTCTCTGTATGCCTTCTTGCCCTTGTGAGCAAACGTGCTCTTACTTTTTAAAATGTTAATAGGTCAAAAACTAAGGCAATGTTATGTTGGAAGGATATTTGTATATATACTCGTACTCTTAAAATCTATCAAGTGACAGAATGAAATTTTCTATTTACACATTCGTTTTTGCCGTTAGCGTGGTGACAACTCTGAGCTATACTGGTTGCAATATTCAGGAGAAGAATAAACATTTAAATACACGAATAATTTCGTTAGTTGCATATTATAAATGAAGGCCAATGATATAGTCTTTCTTGCATCTTTTATTATATTAATTAGCGATAATCGTTTTTAAAAATTGTGATACTACAGAATAGTAATACACTTTGACATTGGTGTCGTCTATATATACAAATTTAATTTTTTTTACGAAAAATTATACATTTGTCAAACAATTTTGTGTAAAATCCAGCTATTAACAATTCTCTTTCTTACCATTCAAGTGACTTATGCCTGATCTTTATATACGAATCCTTCTTAATTTAATATATTTTTTATAGGTCCTTGCGGTGGCAAAACAACTGGACAATCACGTTTATGCACTTTTTTTGAAAATCTTGGATGGAAGGTAAGATCTAAAATTTTTAATGCGAGTACTTATACAAATTGTTTTGAGTGTTTTTTTTTTGTAAAAAATATTTTTTTAATAAATTAAAAAAATTAATTTAATACTTTTTAACATTTTTAGGTATTTCGTGTTCCAGAAACCGCAACTGTGCTACTAAGGTAAATAATTTGTACAAAATTAAGAAATTATATATATTGATTTTTTTATTAGTGAAATATATTGTAAATGATTAAATTATATTTCTATTTTTCATAGCGGTGGAGTAAAATTTTCGGATCTTACTGAGAGGGAAGGTAAATTGAATACATAAATTACAAACAGGAATATGTAAATTTTTGTAAGCAAATTAAAAGAAAAAACAAATTAATACAAAAGAAAAGAAATATCGCAAAAACTTAATATTTCGAGCAATAATTTTTCTATAAAAAATTAAGTTAGTTGTTTACGATATTTTTAACAACTCAGATTTGAAATGATTAGGCAAAATAGTTCAAAATGCCAGTTTTCAGTATAGATTATAGAGTGACCGATGAAATGCTTTAGATTAATCCGTCTTTTACTCTAAGCATGGAACTAACCAATGAACCAGTTATGTCTGTATTGTAAAGATCCAAGAAGACACAAAAGGAACTTCTCTATTCAATACTTTAATTATAAGCGAGCTGACGTTTCAAAAGATACGTCTCTTAAATATGCACATATTTCAGCCTCTTTATTGTCTTCAATAGAGACTATAAGAGACTAGTAGGACTTTGGTATAAAAATAACCACAAGATTGTGCGACATAACCCAAATCAAAGTTATCGGAAGATTCGACCGGATTATTTGACAACTCCTTTGAAAGTGAGTAAAGAAAATTTTAACCCTGCTTAGAGCTTTGTAAGGGTTAAAGAGATTAATAGCCCACAAAACTTCGTTCGGAGTAGATATTCTATCTGTAAAACTCTTGACCCTTCTAGTCACACGTATTGGAGTGGGAATATCATTGCTTTCATGTATATACGCAACCGCTTAGAAATTTGCAAAATTTTGTCTTAATATGAGATACAAAGTCGCCCTTCTAGGTTTAGTGTAATATTCAGTATCAGTATGTAGTGATCCAATGCCTTTAGAATTGTCTATTTTGAGAGGCTTTTGAATACTTGCCAACGCAGGCCGTGCGTCTGACTCTATTTAGCCTTATTTTCTCTGTTGGTGGTCCAATGTATCTTTTTAAAAAGATGTAATCGAATAGGGATACATCGCCAGACTCCTGCTAACCCTGTTAGCAAAAGTAATACTAATAAGACAGTTAACATATCCCAAATGATGAACCTTGCAATGGAAAAGGAGGTAAATTTAGTTTTTACCATAATGAAAGCTCAGGGGAGCAGATCTTAGCTTGAAAGTAACTACTACCTGCGCTTATTAGGAAACACCGATGTCGCATTTTTTGGTTTTTCCAGTACTCTTTACATGACTACTCTCAAGCGTCTATTCCGAGCTTAGCACATCAAAGCCTTAGCGTTCGACTGATTTAACAAGTGTTTGAAATATTTCTAGAAAGGGTTTAGCAATTAGTTGACCAGTGTTATAAACAAACTACAAATATGTACATATTTTTATGTTTGTATTTATTAAAAATTGTATGGTATATACATAAATATATTAATGCACTCAGGTCCTCCAACACCAACCACATTTAAATATAAAAATTTGCCCTTTGCCGCGCCGGAACATAGTCTTATCGATTTAACTGCATCCTGTCCACGTTGCTTGGCTAATGCTGCCTCTCGGCCCAACGGCAGCGAAGGTGAGTGTGTGTACACTATCTTTGTTCTCGAAAATAATTTTATACTTTTTATTGGCTCATTTGCACTTTTCTTCTTGAATATAAAACTGTTTGAAACAAAATCCGTTAAGCCATTTAATCATTATTTGTTTTAAGCGTTTATAGTTAATTCCAGAACTTATGGTATTAACTACATCATGTCAGAACAATAAAATATGCTGTTACTACTAAGGAAATACATTAATCTAAAGGAAAAAATATGCTTTATTTATTGCTTGTATGTTTATTAATAATTTTCATATTTATTTGTAATATTGGTTTTTATATTTAAATGCGAACATGCGAAGAGTGTTTAAGATTTCGTACTAGAAAAGTGTTTGTGGTTCCATAAATGTCAAAGCCTAAAATTATTTTATCTTATCTTATGTTAGGGGTATTCGTTAATATGCTCGCTTATAAACTCGTAAAAATATATGAAAGTTTGAAATGTCTAAAAGGCATTTAGTAGATTAAATGATTACCCCTATTATTTATAAATTTATAAAGAAGTTAAAACACACACAAGACTATGTTTACATATATCATATTTTTCTATCAATTTTTGAATTATGTCATAGGACGACATTGATCACTAGATTTAGAGGTTTTCAAAAGTACTCTAGTATAGCATGGCGTTATTTTTGGTCTTTATTATTTTATTTAAATAATCCCTGTTTCGAAATACAGTACAGCGCTATTTGGAAATTAATACTTTTCAAAGAATACATTACATTGTTTTTATGCTAAACTGACTTGTCATTTGGGATGCCATAGAAGCGTCTAAAAAAAGATATAGTGATCTAACCAATTTCAATTCATCTGAAACAGTATAATAGACTTTAACTCATAATAGGGCATTCGCTTAGGTGTTGGAGATATGAAAAATGTCTTGTAAGACTTAAATCAGGTGTTTTAGCCGGTTATTCAGACACAATAAAATGGGCCACCCTAGGTATTAAGGCTATCTTCGACGCGTTGCTGCTGACAATTAGGTGTATGAACCAAATAAAGTTAAATTTTGTTTACTATCTGAAGTAGAAATCGACTTTAATTTTTTATAATTTATTCTTTTAATATTTTTTATAACATTGATTATAGTCCTGACTCTTCAAAGAACGAGATTACGGCAATAAACCATGAAACAAACATTCAGGAATCGTGGTAATCACTCTACGTTGCAAACACTCCAGGAGGTAACAAACATTGTATAATTTTAACTACAGGCATATTATTGTTTTGTGATTTGGTTTACAACGTTTGAAAGCATTTGCAGCGAGGA
This sequence comes from Metopia argyrocephala, assembly GCA_963576795.1. Classification (NCBI taxonomy): domain Eukaryota; kingdom Metazoa; phylum Arthropoda; class Insecta; order Diptera; family Sarcophagidae; genus Metopia; species Metopia argyrocephala. Next base: position 183,106,188 of record OY756208.1, on the reverse strand, counting down.
GTGATTGCCACTAATGTAGAAACTTAAAATTGCTTAACCTTTTACCAACACAATGCTTGCCTTATTGTCAACGCTCTTTCCTTAAAAAATTTTTTTTTTGCTGAATTGTATGCTTTTTATATAGTACATATAAAAACTTAATATACATATTGAAAATTAGGGACAATTTTATTGGACATAAGCTATTCTTTATTTTAATAACAAAAAGAACTAATTTCTTATAATTAATAAATAAATGCAAATAATTAAAATTATTTGAGCACACACCGCACATAAAATGTTCGTATGTTATTGCTCTTGTGCGTAATTTTGTTTTGTTAATTTGCTTGCAAAGGTTTTAAGCCCATATGCCAAAAAAAAAGTAGGCTTGAAGTGTGCGTTAAACAAAAATTAATATGGACATTTTTTTATCTCACTTCAAGCCTATTTTATTTTTTTGCATACGGGCGTAAGTGTGAGTTTATTCACTAATAAATTGTTAAAAATTTAATACCATACAAATACATATCATTACACTTGATCAACAAGAGGTTATAAAACCAACATTTTTAAAATTTGTACTTACTTACTTAGCTGGCCATAGCAATCCGTTAACGGGTTTCAGCTGCTTCAGCACTAGTCTTCATATTTTCAAATAAAATTTGTTTACTATGATGTATTCGGATTTTCAAATTTTTTTCAAATGTACCCACAAACAGTTTTGGACCTATACTGAAATTATAAAAAGTTCGAGTTAATACCCTCTTGTTAATCAACTGCGATATATAGTATTTATGTTTAAATAACTTTTTTTATTTGCAGCATATAAATTCCAAGAAAATTTAATTCGTACAATGATTCAAATAGAAAATACATATTTCGAATTGGGAAAATCGAGTACACGCAATTGTTTGATTATCTGCGATCGTGGAGTTATGGATGCAAGTGCTTGTATGTACAACCTGTATAATATGTAATCTTGTTGTATTTAATTATCATATAAACTTTTAAGACATCTCAAAAGAGAAGTGGGAGAAAATGATGGCTACCAATGGTTGGAATCCAATTGAAATGCGTGATAATCGGTACAATCAAATACTGCATTTGGTATCCGCTGCTAACGGTGCAGAAGATTTTTATTCCACAGAGGTAATTTTGTTTATTAAAGCTATTTAATTACATATGTTTGTATGTATATGATACTCGTAGTAAATAATAAAACATTTTTTTCATATATTTCAAATGATTATATTTTTTGTCTTAATTTAGAAGAATAATTATTTAAAAAATTTTTTTTTAATCTGGTAATAAAAAATTTCATCCAATTTAGAAACATCATATAAACTTTAAAAGGCTTATGAACTAAAAACAGATTTTTCTATGTTTAAAAATAATAGTTTGAGAGATATTTTTTAGTCATGTGAAGTTTGCGCGAAATCGGCCCATTGGTTCCGAAGCTTTGGCATTTTTTGGCAGATTTTTCTACATATTGCCATACAAATTCAATGTAAATTTTTTTCATATTATGCTTAACTTATATCTTGAGAACTGTTAAAGCTAAATTTTCTAAATTTAGTCTGAACGACTTCATGGTCAAGAAAAATCATCAATCAGAAAGTAGGCGTGGTACCTCCCATTCAAGTTAAATATTAATTTCTTCATCTCTTGAGAAGTGTTAAAGCTGAAGTTTCTGAGATTGGTTTATTTGATTTCGTAGTCATTAAGAATCATCAGTCGAAAAATGTGTACAAATCGTCGTGCGGGGGTTTATGTGCTCTATCCGCCATTTTATATATCTCGAGATAATCATGCCACTTTATGTTTTTGACACAAATTTTTAAAATCTGCAATCCGTTTTCGACTATTTATCTCCGAAACTAGACGAGATACCCGACAACGGATTGCAGACTTGAAAAATTTGGGGTCGAAAACTTAAAGTGGCATCATTAACTCGAGATACAATAAAAAATATAAAATGGTGGATAGAGCACATAAACGACGAAACGGTAGCGGTAGGTGTAGCGAAGCACGCCGGGTTTAGGCTAGTGCATTATAAATAACTTGCATGTTAAATCCCCGCTAATTTTTTTGTTATAATTTTTGGGATTCGACAAAAATTCTGGAATAGGTGGTAATAATATCTAGAACTATACCTATGTCCGATCTACTAACATATTATATTAAAGCAACTCCTGGTATTTTCATAAAAAAATTTAGGCAAAATAAATAGAAATCGGTTCGGTTTTGGCATAGAAGGCACTTAAAAAATGCTAGATATGCGCCAGGCATGTTTGGAGAAAATGTCTGGGAGGAAAAATTAAGTTAAAGAGTTTCTTTTACTTTATTAATTTTTGGGGACAAACACAGAATAACATTTTTTGAAAACTTAAATTTTTAATAGTGACAAAAACAAATTTTTCAATTTTTAATAGTGACAAAAACAAATTTTTATCGAAATCAAACGAAATTTACATATATGAAAACTGTTTTAAAATTTGTATGAAATTTCGCACGATATCGAATGCCATAATTTGCCCCCTGGCCTCTAATAACTGCTTTAAGCGAATCTTTACCCGTTGCATAGTTTAATCATGTCATCATTCATAAAATATAGATGCAATATGTACATACATGACTGAAATATTTGATTCATTTTAAATTTTATTGTATTTTTTAAAGAGACTGAAAAAATATTTCGAGGTAACGTTAATTTTTTCTTAATTAGTTGCGCGGAAACTATTGCTAATATTTTTATGTTATAAACTCGATTTATTTTTTGCTTAAATCTATTTTTGAGTATGTAGTAGATGTAGTAAATATAACACCATTTTCGTACTAAATTATATTCTTTAAGGAACATGCTTGCCGTTCTGAAGGCGTTGATTTAGCTAGAGAACTTGACTACAAATCTGCTGCTGCTTGGGTTGGCCATCCCTATTTTGATGTAATTGATAATTCAACAAATTTTGAAACTAAAATGAATCGAATGATTGAATCTGTTTGCCAAAAACTTGGAATTGATATTGGTGATCGTTTGCAGGCCACCTCGAGAAAACTTAAATTTTTGGGTACATTATTGCTAAAATATTTATTTATTTTTGATTATATATATGTATATATATTGCCTTAAATTAGTTGCTTCGTTGCCGCCGGATTCCGAATTTCCACCTTTTCAAGATTTCGAGGTTGAACATCATTATTTACAATCGTCCGGGCCTAAAGTACAAGCTCGTCTTCGCAAACGTGGCCAAAATAATCATTATAGTTATATACATACTATTCGACGACCAAATGTTCACGGCCAGTCTCGTATTGAAGTAAAAACGCAATTAACTCAACGTGATTATATTAATCTTTTGGCCCAACGTGATGATGCCCATTTCACTATTTACAAAAAGCGAAGATGTTTCTTAGTAAATAATCAATATTTTCAGTTGGATATTTATAAGGAACCTAGTCATCCAAGGTAAATTTCCATTTATATAAATTTAATTAATATTAAATAATATACGAAAATGTATGTACGTATGTATGTGTAAATATAAAATATTATTCTATAATTTCCAGGTGCAAAGGTTTGATACTCTTGGAAACATATTCATCATTGTCAGGAGAGGCTCTAAGAAATTGTTTACCAAAGTTTTTAAATATAGTCAAAGAGGTTACTGGTGACGCTGACTACTCAATGTTTAATTTATCATTAAAGGAAGATTGGAGTATAACGAAAAAATTTTGCCATTCATTGCATGGTAAGGAAGACCACAAATATTTAAAATAATATCGGTGAACAAAAAAACAAAAAAAAAAAAATATGATGAAAATGTCATTTCACAAGCTATAAAATGAGTGATAATACTGTTCGTTGGTCCTATTGCCATTTTTAAAACAAGATTTTGTATTTTCTAAAATATTATTTTAAAAAGCATTATGAAATACTATTTTGGCCGTATTCATAATAAATAGTTTTGATTTATAAAAGGCTTAAAAACGAATTTTCATATAAATTAGTTTTTTTTTTTTGTTTTTCATAGTAGGTAGGTAACTATATAAAGGCTAATCTATGATGATATGACGCAAATTTCGCAGGCAGAATAAAAAAACTGTTTTTGAATAGATTTGATGTGCTCTACGTCAACAAACGTATTGATCTATCTGTGAATCCTTTACCCTATCTCTTATCGAAGACAAGAATAAATGCGGATGAAGACCAAGTTTAGAATCACGCATAATTCCGAGTTCAAGATTCACTAATTCCATTCATTAGATATATGTATGCATATAAGTGATGTAGTTAATCGAAACAAACTCTCAGGTTTTTACATTTGCTAGACTTTAGTTCCATTATATTAGCGGTGCACTACGCATAGAAATTGTTCATATTTTGTTGTAAAGGTAGGGGTAGGTGTTATTCAACGTATAAAAATTTTTAACATCAGTAGCAAAATAAATAATATACCGCAATATTTCAAGGCAGTTGGAAAATCATTTGTTTATTTACATAGATGTGTGCTTATTCCTATAGGCAGTCTTTTTCAATTTGTATACATTTTGTTGGAAGTAAACATGAATTGTAATATACATATAATTATAAAATCTTTTATTAATAAGCCTTATTTTGGTTGGTGGCATCGTTGTCGTCTATGCCATTTTCTTTATGAGAAATATATTTTCTTTATTTTATTACAAAGTAGGTCGTCAGACAACAACGACGTCACCAACCAGAATAAGACCGATTATTCGAAAATTCTGTATTATTAAATAATATTTTCTTTACGAATTCGCTTACAGACTTTAACCCTGTTTAAGAGAATACCATTTGGATTATATAAAAATACAATAACTAATAAATATTTATGTACATATGCATGCATGTATACATATGTGTTTACTTATGTATGTGGTAACGACTTATTAAATTTTGATGCAGAACTAAAAAATTTATATCGAGGTAACTGGATACCGAAAGTTTTTTTATAAAAGTTTTAGGTGCAACATTATCTGCGTATTTACATGTAAAATAGCTATACTATATATGAAAAATTCACAAGCTTTATTAACTCATGTTTGCATTAATATGCTTATGATCTACAAGAAATGTAATTTTAACTATTTTATTTTATTTGTTTTTTTCTTCTTCTTCTTTCTTTATAGAGGAATGTTCCGGCTACAAAGCTAAACAGGCAAAGGGAGTATCGAATAAACAAATTGTTCTGAATGGACATGCAAAGGGTTAGTTCAATTGTAAATAAGAAATAAGTTAAATAAATATATGCCCTAAAGTAATGAGACTACTAATTAACATTTATAAATTTACAAAGCTTTTAAGTAAAATTGACTTAAAACTAGGAAATAAAATACATATTTCCTTGCCGGCAGTCATTCTACTGTTTTGCTACTAAAATCAATTTGATTTCATTTAAATCCTTTTGAAAGCTACAAAAAATCTCTGTGAAAAATTATATTCTTCCTATTTTAAAACCGCTTAAACGAGTTAATTTTAAACTATTTTCCACTACACATTGAGTCTATAGTTTTAATGCAAATTTCTGTATTCACTAAATCGAAATTTTAATTTAAAAAGTCAAATAACATCAAAACCAAAGTAAGTTCTTTAATTTGCCGTAGTACTTAAACACGAATTAATTTGTAAATGTGAAGAATTTTTATTTTACTAACATTATATTACTTGAATTTTCACAATTAAAATGTTAAAATGTAAAGTCATTTGTAATGTTAACTATTTAATTTAAAGAAGAAAATAAAAATACAAGTTTTATCTATAAGTCCTAAATTTAACAACAAAGTTGTTTTCTTTTTTTCTATTGTAATTAACAAATAAATTGGGATCCGCAGAACACAAAACGTACATTTGCACATTTTTTCACAAAATGATTTCTTTTTTTTTTTTGCATTTTTATAATGTTGACATGAATAACAGATAACACTTATGACCATTTTAAGATTCATATACATACATACATATGTTTTTTAAGGGACAAAATATATGCATAAACTCAATTTCATAAATATCATAATGATCGAAAATATACGTTTTGTTCTGCCGCTCCACAAATATAAAAAGATTTTAAAATATAAAACGTTTTTTTATTTAAAAAAGTAAAACTAATTTTATTTAAGAAGTTATATGTTTGACTAACTGAAAAGGAGAAATACATTAATCATATGCTGTTGTTATATTCTATAATTAATGTATGTCAGTCATCAGGTTTGTACCAAAAATCTAATTTATTTTACAATTAAATGTTTTTTAGCTTTTAAAAAATATTAGTAATCGAAAATTAAGGATGAAGACCGACGCTGAACTTTTTATTTTTCTACGCCATTTTACAAATAATTACAACAAGAAATCAAAAAATAGCATACTTATACAGAGCGATACTTCTTCAGACTATTTTAACATTATCTTTGATTTTTTCGGATGACTTTTTTAAGGATATCTGCAACTAAATGATCGCTTGATATATGTATGTAAAATTAAAAAAAAAAAATTAAAGAAACAGTTGGTTGGGTGAAGACCTGGGGGGTTACTTTGTATTTCGATTCGAATCGAAAATGCTTTCGAAAGAAATTTCCCATTCGAAAAATCAATAATAAATGAATACAAAAATTTTTCGAAAACTCGTAAATTTTTACGAATTCGTGAGATTTTCGATTCGAATCGAAATACAAAGGAACCCCCCTGATGTTGAGTTTCTTTGACAGTTTACGATCCATCTTAGCTCACGTAATGTAAGATCCCTATATTTTTAATCTTCGCCTGTAGAAATAGTATGAATAATTAATCAAATATGAATGGAATAAAATTATGATATAATCCGGTATTTGATGAAATTCGATTTTGATCGAAATTGAAATTTTTACTCATTACTTTACTGACGATTGTTACTACATCCTTGATAATTAAAATTTTAAAATAATTAAAACAGATAAATTTTATATGACTTTGAAAATACAAACGATTTCGAATCGATTAAAATCGTTTTTCATCGCATACCGGAATAACAAAAATTCATAAAATTAATAATAAATGAAACGGTACAATAATATAGAAAGTAACAACTGTATCCTTTCCTATGCCACAGTATTTGTGTTTAGTAGGTCTTAGAATAGGATGTAAATTATATAAATTTCTACACTCCTTAACAATATAAATATTTATTTGTCTATATTTTCAATATTTCTAAATTTGGTCCAAAAGCTTTCTAATCGTAATAAATCATCGGTTAAAGAATATGCGGTTTCGGATAAGTGGACTTGCAACCTCTCAATCAAAATTAATATAATAAAATTAAATATAAATGTTAATTTTTATATTTCTCCAAAACGGTCGAAGTGAAAATTTGTGAATTTGCTCCAAATAACTTAATTGCCAATACAAATCACCAGTTAAAAATTGGCGAATTTGAGCAAGTGGACATGATACCTGCCATACAAAATTATTGATTTTTGTAATCTCAAGGACGATTAAATCGTAAGTTTCTAAATTTGGTCAATTTTGTCTGATTTTTATATGTTTCTTGACGATAAGGGTAATATTGAAAGTTTGAAAATTTTATACAAAAACCTTCGTTGCCGTTAGACATACATTCTCAATGAAAAAGTGGCCGATTTTGGATTTTTAGAACTGGTTCTTTATTAAATTTTTAATATGTGGTAGCGAAGCACGCTGGGGATTGGCTATCTACAATATATAAAAACCGATGAGTATGCAATTTTATAACCATAAATTAATAGGATTTCAAAGAGCGCCCTGTCACGCCCATTTTATTAAATACATATACATAATTAGGAAACTACTTCGCTACAGCAATAACATTATCTACTAAACATCTGATCATTAATCTTTATGTATATGTGTAATGGATCTGGTTTTTTACAACTCCTTTACTGAAGATAACAATTAAAGTTTAAATTATTTTCTCTCCCTCAAGACAAAAATTGGTACGTTACAAACGTTCAATATATTAAAAACACAAACCCAAGCAAAAAATTTGTAGCAATAAATTCTTTTTTTTTATTGATATTGTATTAAAATAATATAAAAAAAATTATAAAACATAAACAACAAATGATATTTATTAAGTAGATTTTTCAATAAATTAATTAAAATTTTATAATACAATTCATTAGACTAGTAGAAGGTGCTTACCAAAAAGTATTAAAATAATTACATTTTACTTTATTTTGTTGATTTTACTTATTAAAGTATCAACACCTTTATGTATACGAATAATTAATAAAAATCCTATAATTATTGCTGGCATACTAACAAAAGTCATAATTCCCTCGTAAATAAATCGAGGGGCGAATATTTTCCAAACCATTAAATGACGGCAATGTATAGTACACGCAAGCATTGAGCAAAATACCTAGAAAGTGAAAGAGTAATTAGTCAATATTGTTCACTTGAAACATAATTAATACTTACTTTTATACCCTGTAGTATATAAAACTGTATTGCTAATTTAAATGCAGTGCCGATAAATGTTGCTTCCTGTTCGAACAGAACAAGTTCTCCACGTGTCATGTCAAAACCAACGCTTTCATTGGAAATATCACTTAGTGACCGATCATGAATTGAAAGGGGTATACTGGCTGCTCTTAATGCACTGGGCGCATCAGTTTTGCGTTGTTCGCGATTATAATTAGATTTTATAAGACTGGGAAAAAGCGCAAAAATTGAAAATGTCTCAGTAGACAATAGCCCATACATGCTGAAGAACAGAACTTGACCGCAAAATGTATTTAGGATAACCAAAATACCCGATATTATATTCGAATGCCCAATATTTGTAGAGCGACCAACAAATGCTGCGCGCCAGTCGATTTGCGAGAGTGTGCTTTGATGCGAAGTTGCGAAAAAACAAAAATGGGCTAACAAAAACCAAGCAACAATAGCTGTAAATGTGGGCTGAATGCAGGTATCTAAAAAAACATATATTTTTTTTGTTAGTGATAATAATAAAAATTTTAATGCAATGTATAGGGTGTTTGTTTACTAACCAAAACTTGTTGCAGTTCTATAGCGTAAAATGGCATGAAGTAAAAGTATTATTGCACCCACAGCTATACAGAGCACAATACCAATGGAAGACCTCGGCTCCAATATGACAATAAGAACCATTACCAAAAATGTACCAAACGATATGATTACTGATGAATATATAGTTGCCAAGCCATAGACTACTGGGATTTCATTTTGCCGCTCTGCATCATTTCCTTCGTACATACGCTTCATTTTCTTAAATATTTCCGGTATCACACTATTTGAGTGCTTTACAGCAATAGTCGAGGAACTTTTGGGTGGCAAAACATATACCATAAGAGGGGATATTGTTACAATAATAATTTGAACTATTAATAACGTATAAATTACTAATGCCATTGTGTCTATATGAGTTCTTTGTATGTTTTTAATTGCACTGTTCGATAACAGAATATGGCCACCCGCACAAATACTAGCAATAGTCGGACCATAACGGGCCAATAAGACATTAACACAATTACCCGTTAGATTTCCGCATGAACGTAGATATATTCGGCTCAGTGTCGTATACAGAACAATTATAACCACTGATAAAATATATGTTTTTGCACTTGAAGGTTTCTTTAGAGAAAATCCACCAGAATCACTGTTGTTTGTAAAGTCTGCACAGTTGCCTTGCTCTTCACGACAACGAAATAGGAATGTGGCGAAACGAATTAAAGCAATTGCTAAAAAACTAGCCACAAACAATTTCAGTGCAGTAGACCTTATAAATTGTTGATATTTAAATTTATTTTTAAAATCCATCCTCACACTTACATGCAATAGTTCATAAGCCAAAAGTATAATTACAGCAATCAATAAATAAGAAAGGATTTTACCTTCCTGGATTATAAAGCTATTGGAGAAAAAGACACAAACCAAAATTATCAGAATTAGACGCGTAGGCAAATTACTAAATCTCTTTACTTTAGACCAGTTATAGGCAATTGTCGGCCAGTTTTGTACAGTATGAAAGACCATTATTAGTGTACTAATTATACTGGTAAAAAAAATAATGGCATGTTCTTCAGTTTTAAAAGTAAAATTTTTATAATAGCGATAGCCAAATACACCTGCAGCAAAATTTAATAGATAAGTGTAACCAACCTCCTTTGGTTGAAAAATCTTGTAAAAGTCTATAGATCTTGTATTATTTATTAAAATAAACGAGAAAAATATAGGCAAAAAAGTAGCAAGTAAGCCTTGCGACATACGCGTAGCATCAAATTTTATCCAAATTTCGCGACATGTACTTAATATTTGCCTTAGATTTGTGTTTAAATCTCTAATAAATGATTTAAAGGCAATTTCATTATAAATTGTTTTTACTCGATGCGTTAATAGAATAAATTCCGTTTCCAGACTCTCCATTTTATCTAAGTTAAATGTGCGCTTATTTTCCAAAGCATAATTAAAAAAATATTTATAAATCTGTTGAGCGTTTTGCCAGGAATGCAATATGAGGGTTTGAATTTTGTTAAGATGTGGTATTGGAATATCAGGAACTATATTGAAGTTGATTAAACCTAAGTTCGAGTAAGGTATTGGTATTCCGAGAATCGTTGATAGAGTCGGTACAAGATCAATCTGAAAAATAGAAAATTAAATGATATTAGTTTCATCGCTAAACATAGGTTTTATTTTGAGCACAATTAAATTCTATAAAATGAATTTAAATTATTTTTTCAATATTTTCTCAGAAATTAAGTATAAAAACAGTGATCGAAAATCTTACTGGGATAATAACACAGATTTCAAGATTATTAATGAATTAAATATGTAATTTTTATCATTTTTAATAATGTAATTTTTATTTAAGTCCATTTTAGATTTAAAAATAAAAAAAAAACGAACGTTCAGCTTTGTGTTGGTTTAAAAATTTTGTTTGATAGGGATTAAAATGAGATTTCATTTTTTAAAATCAGCTAGATATCTAATGAGTTCGTAATAAAAATTTAATTTAATAAAAGCAAAACTCATTAAAATTTGAACCCTCAAAACCATCAAGCTATTATTTTCTAATTGGAATGGTCAATGGCACTTGTTTTAAATTTTGCTTTATTTACAAATTTAAAAACTCTGTCATATTAATCGTAAATACTTTCTATCTTAATAAATTACACCATTTCTTAAATTACTTGTTTTTTTTAATTATCTTATCTATGCTTAATATGTAAACACTAACCTGCTGCATTGTAGTATTGTCAGAACTGTCAGTTTTGAAGAAGACACCTTGTTTAGTATAAGCAAACAAAAGAGCATTAGTTTCGTCATCTGTGTCGCCACCATGATCACCAGACGCAGTCATACCGTGATCTCCCATAACAAGAAGAGTAGTTTTATCATCCATGCCAGCAACAACATTTCTAGAATTTTTAATTCGTAGATTTTATTTAACAGCAATAAAAAATACTCTTACCTAATGACGTCATTCATTTCATTTAGCTTACGTGACATTTCTTCATGAAGTGGACCATATTTATGGCCACAATGATCTACTCCCAAAAAATGTGCAATTAAAACTTGCCAATCATTTTTCTGCATTTCTTTAGGTAAATGCTTTTCTATTTTTCTATCGACGGTATCCAAATCGAATATATCAAAGCTTGGATAAGCATAAGATCTCTTGAATCGTCTAGGATATAAATCAGTCCAGGTACTATCTCCCATGAAAACTACCGATAATTGACTTTTGACCATCTGATCAATAATATTGTCTTCATTAATTTCTGGCGAAGCAAAATTTGACCCAATATCAACAAATGTGGGCAGGGTACCAGTGGTTAACCCCTTTAAACGCTGCAATGTAGTCGTTGGCGGATCAGCCTTGAATCGCAAAAGTCTTGCCTGCTCAGGCATATGTTCCAGTAGCTCATGTAAAACGCTAAGTTTATTTTCATACGGGAGCGGTTGGGTTAGATTTTCTTTAAAAAGGCCGAATTCATATTTCAAAGCATCGATAAGCAAAATTATTACTTTCGATTTTTGTGGCAGACACAAGTTAGCTGTAGCATTAACATCTTTGAAAATCTCTTCCACCACTTCTTTTGTTATAGAGAATTCCTATACATACACACATATAGAACAAAATATGTCTAAAAAATTTTTATTTAATGTGGTATAATCTTACGTCATTTGGATCAAGTGATAAACGCCGGCAACTGCTGATGTCAGTCTTAGACACACGGGATAGTAAAAATCCTTTAGAGAACAGATACACACCAGAGGCAATCAAATAGGCCACCCACAATAGGACTAAAGCATAACTTATAGCAAATTTCATTTCAGAAATATTTTTAATACTGTGCTACTTTTTTGCAATACTTCGTAAAAGTTCACTTTCTTACGCATTTAAAACAATGCCTTTTTATTTTGAGGAAATTTTTATAAAATCATGACGGTACTCTTTGGAAGTAAAAAAAAGGTTACAAAATAGACTTTTATGTCGTTTTTTGTATTAAATAAACATTTTAATGCATGCAATAAATCACTTCTACAATTAAATATGAATAACAGCGTTGCCAGAAGGTCTGGTATGTACATTACTATTTGGCAATACCATGGCGTAATGATTATAAGGTGCATTTGACATAGCAGCTGAGCTACTTTTTTTTTAAACAAATTGTCAAGAGAATTGTCAAATTTTTCTTTGTTTTATATAAATTGTTTTTGTTTTAACAGCATTTTGAGAACAAAATATTTCTGAGATACCATACTAAATTTAAAAACTTTTCTGTAATCGTTGTCTTATTTATAAATCTTTTCCAGACGTAATTATGCCATTGAGTTTGTATTTTAGTATTTCCGTTTCAAACAGATAACCCAAGTAACTAGGCTTAATGTAATTTTTAAAATATTCGATTTTAAATTGATTTTCTGTACCGCATACACTTAAAAAGTAAATGACAAATATTGCTATTTTAGATTTGTTTAAGCAAATACAAGGCTATAAAAAACATCAAAAACCAACAACTGAAAATATTTTGCAGCTAGAAAGACCGCTTAACGGTTCTTTTTTTCAAAAATACCCGCAGTAGGCTACAAAATACCACCAGATCAGCTGAAAAACCGCCGTTTTGGCAGCACTGATGGCAGGGTAAACCATATGTATTTTATTTATTTTCATAATGGTGTTTTAACAGGAAAGTATTGCCAGACTGCTGTCGCAAGTCAAAGGGAAAATGGGACACATGAGAATACAAATTTAAAAAGCGCAACTACATAATAGTCAACCAAAATAACTTTGAAGAATTATTTAGGGCTGCCTTGAATGTTGTGAGTGACAAATATATATTTTTTCCTCTGATAATGCCTAAATTTATAGTTAATCACAATAACTCCATAAATTCTATTTTTCATTGATTAATATAGGGATTTTAAATAGTCAAAAGACGGCTTTTATTTGATCAATTAGCCCATCTTTGGTATTCATCGTATACCTTACAGGTTAGCCAATTCCAAACATTTTGTTATATTAAGGTCTCAATATTTTAGCTGGTAATAATGTTGAAAAATCTACTCTAGTGGTACAAGGATATCGTCTATCTAAACTGTAACACTTACCTTAACGTCTCTATCTCTGATTAGATGGTGGTTGAGAAACCTGTAATTTTTGCGGATATCGTTAAAATAAAAGTTGTAGCCATCGGGACCATCCATATTACATTTTTTGAATTCGAAAAAATTACTTTTTCCCAGTCATTATCGATTAATTATCTTTGAACATCCCATTTGATTTTAAGCAAATTGAAGGATGATCATAAGATTTTTTGTGTTTAAATTGTCATTTGAAAAAGCAATTATTTTTCTGCTGTAAAGCTATATACTTATACGTATATCTGTACATATTTTATATAAGTATACATTAAAGGGTACTAAAAAAAAGTTATCCACATTTTAAAAGTGAATACTCAATTAATCTTCTCTTAATAAGGTAGTTTTGGGTACAACAATATTGCCAGTAAAAACTAATTGTTATTCATTTGCATTGTAAAACTGTTTTTCTATTACTCCAATACCTTATTTGGTAAGAAAAACTTTTGCGTTGTTGTATGTTTATTTGTTTATTTCTGGATCATTAAAATAATTCTAAAGCCAAATTATAAAAAAATTAATTACATTCTTTATTAATTGTTTTGAAATGTTTTGTTTGTTTTTTTAATATTTTTTTTTTATTTATATATATATTATATAAAAATTGAAATTTAAATAATTGCTAATATATAAATTAATATGAGAATATGGTTTGCTATATAAATGATGAATGTTTGTATATGAATATAGTATTTTGTTTTATATATGTATATTTATTTATTATATATGATTAAAAATAATAAAAAAACGTGAAAATATTGTATCTCTATTTATAAGAATAATTTTAAATGTATAAATAATACGTTATTACATTTATAATAAAACAAACAAACACAAGAGAAAAAGAAAGTTTTAAAACTTAATTTATAATATTAAATTATTAATTAGTGTAAATATATATAAATATGTTTGGGAAAAAAAATAACAAACATATAAATATACAACGAAAACTTGAAATATATTCAGTGGCGAGCACTTGTGTACAGCATATGCTTAAATATATGTATACATAAAAAAAATAAAATTAAATTAAATATTTATTTGAGTTATTATATATAAATTTATATAAATTGCCATTTATTTAAATACATTATTACACTTATATGTGATTGATATCTACTAACGCCTTTTTCGTTATCTGTGTATGTTTTTGTGTTTTACTTTATTTTCAAAGACATAATCGAGTTTTATAAACGCTTTTTATTTCAATTGTTCTTTATTTTGTAGCTTCGACAAGCGTTTTGCTTTTTTTTTTCTAATACTAACGAGTTGCTGAAAATTTTCAATAGTTTTTGTCCTTTTTATTGCTATTTTTAATATCCTTTCTGTATTAGTTAGTTAAATTGTATTCTATTGAAATGGTTAAAGAGTTTGGAATTCTGTTAAAATTTATTAACTGTGTGTCTTTGTCATTTGTCTACTTTTAATTTATTATTAAAGTAATATGAAATAAATTTGCAGACATACATATGTACTCGTATGTAGGTATAGCAAATACGAATATGCAGGTTATTTACTTGTAATTCTTTTTTAATGCTGTAGATGAAGATTTCAATACAGGTGGTGATGTTTTGGTTTTTGTTGTTGTAGTTATTACAGTCACTGTGTGCTGTGGCAACGCATTGAAAACTGTAGTTGTTGGTGATTTGTAAGATGGTTGTTGATTGGAAGCAACATAAAGCATTTATCAGTAGGCTTGTGCTTCTTTGTAATCACTCTGATCTGAGGTATAGAAATCTTCTAATTTCCATTGTAGAGTTTCGAATGTTGGTCGTCTCATGGGATCTTTATGCCAGCACTCCAACATAATCTCATAAAGTCTTTGATCACAATTTGGAGGCTGTGGCATACGATAACCATGCTCAACTTGGGTTAAGACTTCAGCATTTGTCATTCCTAAGGAAAAATATTTAAAATGTTTAAATGAAAACAAAAAAAAGAAAAAAAAAATAAAAGAAAGAAAACATTCTTTAAGTACATACGTTTAAACATATATTGGAAATAATAATAATATTTACCTGGATAAGGAATACGTCCATATGTTACTAGTTCCGTAAGTAAGATACCGAAACTCCAGACATCAGATTTAATGGAGAACTTGGAATAGTTTGCAGCTTCAGGTGCAGTCCATTTAATGGGGAATCGTGCACCAACACGGGCCTCATACTCATCTTCTTTAATAAGTCTGTAAAGTAGTTATTATACGTGTATTTTCATATATGCCTGCCTGTATGTATATTATTTTCATACGCATTATGTAAAGCATTTGGCCAATTTACAAACCCTTTTATATTTTCATTTTAATTTTAATTTAAAACTGTGGTATCAATCACTTGACTTTTAATTTTATATACATATTTTAAATAATCAATTTAAATTAAAATCAATTTGCAATCGCAATCAATTTATTGTAGAAATATAGAAATATTACTGTTCTAATCACTCACTATTTAGCGGTATACACTCTTTGTTGTAAACACTCTTGAAAGTCTTTCAAACGTAGTAAAACTAGCATATATGTATTTTGTTACTGCTTGGTGTGGTGCTTTGTTACGTTTGCAATAATTTTAAGGGCGTTTACAATAAAGAGTGATTACCGCTATTGATTGCAACATCTTAAGTTACAATCAAAAATTAAATTAATGTTCAAATTTTATTATTTTTATAAAGTGTTATCAGTAAATTTTGAAATATTTTTTATAACTTGATTGTAAAATTTTATATTACAACAAATGATTGCAGAAAAATAAACTTTCCCATCAATAAAAAACATTGCTTCATTTTTAACCCCAAATATATAAATTCTTTTTGATTGTAAATTCAAAATTTAATTGCAATTATATTGAAATCGCAATCAGTAAAGACTGCTGCCCTAATTTCCTTAATATTGAATTTTCACAAGGGACTTTGTTAATTGGACCATAAAAAATAAATGTATTTGATAAGAAACGTAACAAAACTAGACATTAATCTTCCATTGTATACAAACTTACCGAGCCAAACCAAAATCTGCTATTTTTACGATATTATTGTCACCAACTAATACGTTTCGCGCAGCCAAATCTCTATGAATATAATTCTGTGATTCCAAATAAGCCATACCAGCGGCTATTTGAGCAGCCATGTCAATTAGCACCGGCATTTTAAGACTACGTCCTTTACCTGCAATAGCTAAACAAATGAATTAAACTGACAAAATTATACATGACAATGGGGGCAATGAATATGAAATGTTGCACAATTAACCAGATACAGATTTGACTTATTTTCTACACGATCTGGATGAAGTTTTGTTTACAAAAGATTAACCAAAAATGACAAATGACAAGTATTCAAAGCGTATATTGTGAATAAGAATTAACAATTTCATAAAATACTCAACACGAAAACCAAGTTTTTTTTAAACATAGAAAGTAAAATTATAAAAAAAAAATTAAACAAATTTTGTAATTACTCGTACCATTCAATATATTAGGCTTTTATTTTATTTTTTTCATTAAGCACTCAGGGGACGATCGCTACTGCTGGTCTAGGAATATATGTTATGGAAAGGGGGAAAGAGGGAGTAGTGCTTATGGAAATTTGATTTACACTGATTGATATCGTAATTGGCAGGAAAAATATTGTCTGGAAGTCTGTTCCATACACGAGCGGTACGACTAAATAACGAATTCTCTCTATAATGCATTGTGTGATTCACTGGACGACAATCAATTACAAAAGGATGTGTTCTGTTTAAAATTTGTTAAGAATCTTTTCTTATTTATAAAACTTTAGAAACTTTGGAAATTGCTAAAAATGTATATATTCGTAAAAGACTAACCACGGCGAATTCATTGTAAGGTACGAGCAAGTTTACAACAAACACAATAATGAAATATGCTAATGATAACATTCATAAATTCCTGTAGGAAGGATTTCATCCACCAGGGAGGTATTGTCAGAAGTAAGGCTGTTTGTTGTGATTCAACTGAGGGTGGAATCCTCAGTTGTCTACTATGGTTTAAACACAACTGGAGGAAATTGGACAAGGTTTAACGGTACGTTTTAGACGGCACTCACAAAATGCTCAGTGGTTTCTACAACTCTAGGCCACCTGATATTACGTTACAGCGAAGTATATGACCGCTTTGTGGAGTGGAAAAACGAACAAAAGCGCCACATACTGGGAAGATAGTAGCTGTCTGCTTAGTGAAGACGCTCGCTACTTCATAATCAGCTTTCAACGACAGATGGGACCATTTCTGTTGATCATGACGGTATAACAATGGCCTTTGAGTGATCAAACTACAGCAACTTGTCTCATTGACATAAGGCGCTTAATAGGTAAACAAAAAACTATCAATCTACCTTCCCTTCCAATACCATGATGCACAGCATGAGGCTGCTGAGTATTGGTCTTAAAAAAAAAAAAAAAAAAAATATAGACTGCCAGTGGAGTTGTGGGTTCGCGGTGTTTGTTGCCAAACTCCTCCGAAATGTCTCGGCGTATTTTCATGAAATTTTGTGTGCATATCGGCTAGATCTGAGAATCAGTAAACATCTATTTTTCATACCCCTAAATGTTAAGGTGATCCGCCCCAAGAAGAAATTTATGCATCACCTAAATATCGTACCGACGTCGATGAAATTTTAAACTAGATATGTGCATCTGCGTACCGTAAAACACATATGGTTTACGTTTTTTTAAGAAGTACTGAAAGGAGGCGATACAGTGGATATTTCTCCCTATTCCCAACTATCAAACTGAAGTACCGAAAATGGCGGATAGTAATTTATTAAAATTGTTAGTAATGCAGACATTGACTGCTCATATCAATGTTGACTTTTGCAGTTCGGGGAAGAGTATTAAATATATTTGAACTTAAAAAATGTTTCCAGCAAAACAACGATTGCCGTGTTAACTAGTATATAAGTATATAATATATTACTCTATATGAGTGCTAATTACAAAACAACTTTATTATGTTTTTTGAAAAATTCTTTTACATCTTGTTAGTTGTTGAAACGATTGTATAATATAATAATTCATCCTTTTTACAGCGCATGAGATTGATGTACATATGCATGTATGTACGAGTGTATTAAATATTTCATTAACAGAAAATTGTTTCAAATAAATGGATAATTGAAAATTATAAATTTACCTTGTAAATATTCCAGCAGGGAACCATGCTTCATTAATTCAGTTATTATATAAATTGGCTCTTCAACTGTACAAACGGCATATAATTGTATAAGTTTATTGTGGCGAAGTTTTTTCATAATTTGAGCTTCAGCTAAAAAGTCTTTTGGATCCATTGTGCCTATTAAGAATTATACCAGAAATGTAAATCAGAAAAAGATTTGGGAAAAGTTAACAATTTTTTTTTACCTGATTTAAGAGTCTTTATAGCAACGGATGTTGTGTTATTCCACAATCCCTCCCAAACTTCACCGAATTGTCCAGAACCTAATTTGCGCACAAATTTAAGCGATGTTCTATCGATTTCCCATTGATCGCGAGTTCGGTGTGACAATCCTTCTGTTACAGGCTTTTCAATCTAATGGGAGTAAAAATATGTATAGATTTTATTAATATTAAGGCTCTAAAGGTTTTAAACTTAATAAAAGAGGACTTTAATAAATGCTAGCATTTTGTATATGTATGCATGTATGTATGTATACGTATGGTATGCATGATTATAAACGTACATTACATTTTTTTTAAATTTGAAAAGTTACTTTTAATTGATCAGGGTCTTTAAAAGCTGACATTATTTTACTTTTTTCATTAAAAATACCTAAAGCTTTAAACAAAATTATATTCCCTATAATGCCAATACACAAAGCAATAAAAAAATAATAAAATTAGCTAAACAAAATATATATCTACATATACACAGTAAAACACATTAATAAAGAATATCAGTTGTAGCAAATTATGTATGTCCCTGTATTGAAAACTTTTTGAGGGTCGCAAGGTTTGTGCTTTGATTTTTCGTGTAGAAAACTACGTTTATAATTTGTCAAAAAAAAAAAAAAAAAACCTAGCATGACAACTTGCTTAGCATAGCTGAAAGAAACCAGCATACTTGTATAAATAAATTTGATAAACTGTTCAAACACCAAACGTTTCATACCACACAAATAGGCAACTACGGTTATACTGGTAAGGAATTGAAATGAGTGGTTCCGCCTTCAAGTTCAATGTAATCGTGTATTATTACTGTGTATGTTATACTGTATAAAAATATAAAAAATCCATAATTGTTAAGTTAAAAATTGTGCTCTTTTTAAAATTTTTTATTACATTTTTTTTTATAAATAAAAAGTGCAATAAATCATATACAAATATTTATGAGATGATAAATAAACCTCTTCTAAAAATGAACAATTTTCTGTATTATAATAAATCTAAAAATATATATGTACAGTAGCTTAATAAAGTGTACATACAGTATAAAAAACTAATTTCGCTTTAAAAAAATAATAGGCCGTATTCCATTTGGCGATGTCGTCGTCGTTTAAAGATATTTTTGTTATAGATTAAAGGCAAGCGAAACAGTTTTTCTTTATTCTATTACAAAAATGTCGTTTGACGACAACGACGTCGCCAACTGGAATAAGGCCGAATTTTCTTAATTTTTAGGTAACGAAATATGTTTGTTTTTAATAAAAAAAAACTGAGAATTAACAAGAACTTATTAATACACCTTATTCTGTTTTTACGCGATTTGATTTGGTATTTCTCGACCTAAAAATATATATATGTATAAGTATATATTTTAAACTGAAAAACGTATTTTTATATTAGGTTTAACAACTTTTAAATTTAATACATTTATAGTTGGCAGCACTGCAAATGGAGTGGTTCGAAAATTTACTATAATAAAAATAGGAATTTCCCCTGCCAGATTGCGTTAAAAATGGCCGCCTCGTCAGTTTAATACGTTTAGTATTTCGACATTATATGAAGGGTTATCATATTATATGATTTTGCGCTTATGACACACGAAGTAAAGAAATAAGAAATAAATGCTTCTGTCCTAACTGAATCCATAGTTAAAGAAGAAGGTCTCTAAATATTATTCCAATGTGGAAAAAGCCTCGAAATTTCATTATGATTCGAAATTTTTAATTACCGCGAATTTTACTTACTTTTTCTAAATGAATGTTTTATTCAGTGATTACTTTTTATTAAAAAACAAAAAATTTTTTTCGCCATATAGGCAAATATATTCAATTAAATATAAAATGTATCGTTTTGAGAAAAAGTCTCCTGATGAGTATCTTAAGCAGACTATAGAGGCTATAGAGATATGTATGCTTGTCCCCATAAGTGATATATTTCATATATATATATATATATATATATATATATATATATATATATATATATATATATATATTTTACTGTTACACGTATATGTATATTTTTCTCATTTTGCTCATTTTTGAGGAACGTATCTATTGCGTAAAAACAGAATTAGGTGCATTTTTCTTTAAGTATAATTCAAATAGAAAATATACTTCAGCCTTAAGAAAAATTACAAAGTTTGTGTACTTAAGCATCTTATTTTTTGATTTAAGTCTTATATTTATTTAGATTTCTAAAAGCATTTAAGACAAGAAACTATCGATCGGCTTCAAAAAAGGATGTGTGACGATTTTTTTTTGTGTATGTTTGAAGAGCATCTATCCAGTAGCCATGTTAAGAACTATCAAAGATATAACGTTGACTTTGAACATAACTCTTGTGCAATTTTTTATGACATGGAAATATAACCATATACGGACGTGATAAAAGACCAAAAACAGGATGACCCGTGTCTCCCAGTTTTGCCCAAAGCCATGAAAATTTCTTTTATGGGCCCTCAAACATTTGGGGCCTCGGTGTCATTTTTGCAGCATAAAAGTGATAATTTTCTTTGTAATTCCGTTAGAGAATTTTGATTTACTTTTTGAGGCAAAGTTGTAGCTCTAGTCATGAAGAACAAAAATTGTGAACATAGAAAATCAAAAAAACTTCACCTTTAAGACCTAAATCGCAAAAAACGTTAAAAAAATTAGATTTTTTTACCTCTTCCTCCCCTGTTTAGGTCCATAAGTAGCAAACCGTTTTACATATGTATAAGGAAGCAATGAACTACACAAATTTACCTAAGATCTCAAGAAATAACTTTCTAAAACATATGAACTTCCTAGGAATTATTCTTAACTCCATTCAGGAGCGTCGTGTTGCTTTTATATTGTGTGCTGCATCCTTTAATGTGTGTGCAGAGCAGAGATCGCGTGAGTTGTTTATTGAGATTTTACGTAAATTGTGTATTCAGTCTGACGTCTCCTATGAATGGAGTGTAGAATTTTGTTACTTTTAATAATATGGATGTTTTGGTACTGTAATCATTAGATTACTACGAGTAAATATACACAAAAATACATGTTGTAATAGAAATGTAGTCCGCTTAATAAATGACAGCTTAGACTAAGTTCCTTTCAACTTAAATATCGAAAGCTACATATGTTACTTATGAATCATACTAATAAGTTAAACAACGTTTTGAATAACTTAAAATATATATTTGTATGTATAAACGCTAGTTGTAAGCAATAATAGGACTACAATAAGCAATGATGCAGGTTAGAAAACGCTAAAAATAATCATGATTAAACGAACCTGCGCAAACCTTCAACGGAATAAATTTGCTGTGCATATTGCGAGAGTTCATGAGAGGACTTTAATTTACATCTCAGCCATTGTTGTCAAGAATACCGACTCAAAAAGTCTGGCAACAAGAACTGTAAACATATTTTTGAGAAAATAAAAGTTTGTTACAAATAAAAATGGCTAAATGCAGCGAAAAAGAAATAATTGACTTTTTAATAATAAAAAAATTCTACTAATGAAGTTGAGTTCACGGTTTTATGACAATCAAAATTTTAACAACAACTATTGCCACTTATTTGTTTCGGAGCATATATACACATTTGTACAGTTTGCAGTAAACTTTGTGAGTAATCCTAACCACTTCAAAATGACCATAAAAGTCGAAGCAAATTAATACTTTTGGCGATATATAATGTATGTGTGTACATATGTATGTATATGTAAGTAATATGCCAAAATATTTAAAGCCTATTCTTACTTAAGTAAAAAAATGTTTTTTTTTTTCTTGAACAATAAAACCTGGCAGACATTGCGGTAGATTAAGTAGTTATATGCATCTTTTAAAGTGAGCGAGCCCGTCTACCAATTATTTGCAAAATTCACGAAAAATATTCCCACCAAATTATATTCGTTTATAATTATTTTTTATCGACTAAGTTAGGTTTTATTATTTTCCCATCCAATTTTTTGTAGCTCTCAAATATTTTCCCAGATAAAAATACAAACACTTGTCAAAGTTCATTGCTGCAACTGAAATAGTTTCATAGCTATATAATTCTCTAGAAGTGGACGTGGTGCATCGTGCATTTTTTGTAGAATTGTCGACAATTATTCCAAGAGTATACGTACTAAATTATTTTCGTTTATGGTAATTATATATTAAGCCATTAAGTTTTTATTAATTAACCTTTAGATCGCTCCCGCCTGCCTATATGAAACTCCTACATACCTATAAAAAAAGTACTTTATAACTATTGTTCAATTCGAGCACAATTGCAAGACACTGCGACCTGTAAGATCTATTGTGTCCTTTTTAGACTACTGTATATTAAGCAGACCTATTGTCTTCCTAACAAGTCTGGAAGTTTAGTGATGAACATATCCTTCAGAGGGATCATGTGCCTATCTATCTATCCATATCCACCATAATATGTGTTCCACTGTTTGTGGTGACTGTAAGCACAATCTACAAACATCTGTGATAGCCATTCTCTGTATATGCGCTTTAACCCCTTTTCATTTAAATTTTTAGAATTATACCAGAATTCTTTTGTAAATTCTAGTTTGAAATCAGCACATATAAATCAAAGTAAAATTTATTATTTGCCAAATTATATTTAAAATATAAATAAAAATAACTTTAATTAAACAAGTAAAAAAAAAAAATAAGTAATACTTCAAATACTTTAGTCAGGAAAACTAGCTTACATAAAGAAATAGATTTTGAATATATTAGCCGGAAACAAGACCTCATACTCGTATATATAATTGAACTTTTAATCTTAAGCGTTTAATTTAAAAACGTATCGGTAGTGACATTTACTAGCACATTTCTGGGAACTGATGGATGTTATTAGTGGAAATGAAAATGTATGTACATACATGGATGATATATAGAAGTAGTGATTGTGGTTACAAATATTTAAAAAGAAATGTATTACAACGACATTTATACTTAATAATGTATGCATCAACAATCCTACCTCGAATATACCGGCAAACTGACTGGTCTTTTTTTGTTAAGTGTAAGATTTTATTTTTTTTATTAATAATTATAATAATAATAAATATTATATTATTAGTTCAAAATTTTTATAACAATAAATATGTATGTTAATATGTAATAATA
Organism: Metopia argyrocephala; assembly: GCA_963576795.1. Lineage (NCBI taxonomy): Eukaryota > Metazoa > Arthropoda > Insecta > Diptera > Sarcophagidae > Metopia > Metopia argyrocephala. The sequence continues at coordinate 183,082,068 of OY756208.1, read as the reverse complement.
AAAATCCTGAGAGAGTGTATGTAATTAGATATGCCCTCCTTAATTTTTAAAATCAATTCGAATATAAATTAAAAATGAAAATATATTTGACAGTTTATTTTATGATGCTCGTATTGTTGCGATGAAAGACATAAAATAATAACTAGAATGGAAGGTTGAAGATATTGTCATGTGTTTAAGTCAGGTTTTTGTAACTCTAGAAAACTAACTTTTTATACATAAACACTTACCACCATTAGTCGATTCAATCACAAACCGAATAGTTTGCCTATTTACTATACATATGTATATGGGTTTTAATGCTTTTTTCTACATATACATATCTCTATATGAATTAATACCACATCTTATTTTGTCTGATACATATTTGGTTTTATTTTAAATCTAAACCTTATCTCTATATTAATAGAAATATTTTTAACTTATAAAAATGTTTATCAAAAATATCTTTTTATGAATATAGGCCAAGTTTGCAAATAACTTGGCCACCTTTTTTTCATAATTTTTATTTTGCATTTTAAATGCAAACGGACGTAAATACACAAAATTTAGAAATTAATGCCCGTATTCATAAAAAATAAAATTGGTTTATAGAGTACCTATTTGACATATTTCTATGGAGAAATTGTCAAATAAGCAATTAATAAAACTCTTTAATTTTTAAGAATACGGGCATAAGTTTTTTATTAATTATGGTTCGTTTTATCAAAATACATGTTCGTGCAAAATTTTAGATTCCTACGATCAAAATTGGCGATATTATTAACGAAATTCAAACGGACGTAACTAAATACAAGTGCGTGTATTTCTACATTAAAGAAGACATAACTTCATACATATTTATATGAAAACCTTACATACAAACTCATTTCATGTATGTATATAGGGATGCCAATTCCTATATCTCGATCCTGAAAATTATATTTTCAGGATTTACAAAATTTTGATTTTATGGTTTTTTGCTTCTCCTGTAGAAAAACAAAAAGTGTAGTTACGTCCGTTTGCATTTAATATGACGATATGTAGGTCTGAGAATAATCAGCAGAATTCGAAGGTAAATAGAAAGAGACCTAGGCCTGGTAGTGATCAAAAGGATTATCTAATCACGACAGGGCTGATCCAGAAGGAAGAAACAGCTTTGAGCTATAACGATGAATTGATGAAAAGTTTATTTATTATTATTGCTCTTGTAAAACAAAAACCGGGCGAAATATGCTATAAGGGTGCGGATTGGTTGAAGGTGTCAAAACCATCAACTGTGGTACCAAGAAGTCTCTGAACACTAAACCGAAGTTAATAATTTTAACTCTCTTCCTCCAGGGGCATAACTCAAGGTTATACTATAATTATATCCCTAATTGTATGCCGTCACATACGGATGATACAAAACCAAAACCCTTTATTTCCCGTTCCATACAGGCAAATAAATATAATTCTTTATAAAATTTAGGGAATGTAAGTTTAACACAATACTACCTCCCTTCCATTCTAGTTAATATTCTACAGTGGAGGGTATATCATAAAATCATAATTTAAAAGAAAGTATAAAAATAAAAAGTTACTTAATATACACATTTCTATAAATATAAGTATATTGGTGTGAAAAGGTACTGAAAGTAATCTTACCTGTACACATGGTTTGCATAAATTAACACACAGTCCATCGGAATCCTTGGAATAATGTTCCACCAGTTCTTGGAGAGTTCTATTAAATTAATAATCATTTATTAAAAATAAAATCTAAATGGTTATCTATAGCAAAAAAAAAATTTCTTAATAAATTTGATGGGCGTGCAATTAATCAATGACATTTTTGTTTGTCTTTTTGTCAGAATTTAGTTTAATGTTGTTGATGATGTTATATTTGTAATCTTAAGAACATCAGTTCCGATTGTGATAAAATTTATGTTTTTGATAAAAAATTTAAGCTTTGTCGATAGAAATTTAAGTGGCTTTAGTTGTATGATAGAGAGTGTTACTATATTGGATTTATTTTTGTAACGAATTAGAATATATTAAAATACTATGGACAAAAAATTGATTTTCAGAACATACCCGAATATTTTAATTTCGAAGTTCGTAATTTCAAAATCAAATAAAAATCAAATTACAAAAAAAAAAATAATCATAATTATCATATACCTGAATGTTGTGCGCCTTGCTATAAAAAAACCACCTTCGTCCAGCTGTCGAATACGATAGTGTTTTACAGTGTCACCATCTCGTACTGAAAAATATTTAATACAATAATAGATATTTTAAGTTTTATCTAAGAAAATAATAAATACATACGGCCATATGCAAAAAAAAAGTAGATTTGAATAAAATCTTTATTTGTCCTACAAATTTTGAAATAAAGTCTACTTATTTTTATTTTTGCCAATGGGTAATAATATAATAATAATGGATAAGACTTACAAACCAACCTAAATTATAAATCACAAAATTGACCTGACAAATAATTTTGTGCAAAAAACAACTGTTGTGCTGCACCTAACTTAATTTTTAAACGCGCTGACAAAATTGGATTTTACAAATGCACAACGTTAGCGCCGCGCTTGTTATGTTGGTCTCATACATTTTGTAGGAGGTTGAGAATTTTGACAAATATATTACGCTTAACGCTCTTATTTAGGTTGGTCTGTTAGATAAATAAAAGCATTTGAGTAAGCATGTATAGGATTTTTAACAAAAAGAACTCTGTTTTCTAAAAGAAAATTAACAAAAAAAAAACATTCAAATTTTATTTGTATTGGAAAGAGCATGATAATATGATAATACAAGGTAATCTTGCTTTACCAAAAGAATAACAACTGGAACGTGTTTATTTTCAATATCTTTTTTTTTCTTTTTTCTCATTTAGCCGTTAAATTTAAAATGTTAACTTGTAAAAAGTGTGATTTTGTCCTGTGCCCTTTAATACAATAAAAGCTAAAATCAACAGCAAATAAACAATCGGTTATGTTCTGTAAAACAAATTCGAGTGAAATTGAAATCGAATGAAATTTGCAATTGCTATAATTTTAATATGTGAAAATCAATAATATTTTTTTTTAAATATCAAAACTATAGCATAATTTATGCAATTAGATTTTATTTGCCTGGATTTTTATTTGCACTGGATTTTAATTTCACACGAATTCGATTTCCAGAACGTAACCTATTGTTTATTATTTAAAATAAAATTTCAAACAAAAAGTAGTTTTAAATATTTATTTGCATTTTAAGACAAAGAAAATGTTAATTCCGTTCATAATATTAAAAAAAATAGATTTAATTTAGAAAAATTTTTTCATCTTCTGAAGCACCAATATATGAATTTAACTCCGTTTCCGAATGATGTTTGCAGTTACCAGTTGAAATTCGTGAAAGTATGCGTTCATTAAATTTGATTTGCAATAAATTCATTGTGATATTCATATAATACCACAAAACCGAAATTCCAATCGAAGATATGTAAAAAAATGACTAAATCACGCCTTCAGCACTCATGCAGTTACATGTCTTGCGGTTAACAGTTATGAAATATGACACATGCATAGATACACACACTTTTGTAGGGAACCTTTATTTTTAAACGCAGTGTAACGAAAGCCAAAACTTCTAATACTGATGATATACACAACCACAGTTTTGAAATTATACGGTTGACAACAATAAACTTGTCCTGTTTTTACACATTTTTTTTCTTTTACACGGAAAAGTAGTGCCAAATACGACAAAAAAAAATCTCATCAATATTTAGAACTATTTTTGAGATTATATAAGATATGTATTTGAGGCCTTGGAAGCAGTTTGATGTTGTAATTTATTGCACGCTTTTTTACACACTGTTATCACAAACGTAACGACTGTGTAAAAATACTCGTAGAATTAGGAGTATATATCGTCGCAAGACGACAAAAAAATATAATAAAAAAAGAAAATAAGTTTTTTGCATAATTTTCATTAGAAAAAAAATACGCGTCGATTGGTCCCGGTCCCATATTTCTATGTTGAAAAAAAATTCATACAGGTTTTTTGGCTCTGGTGAACATTAAATGTTTTGTCAGTTACAGAGTTCTTTAATTCTTGCGACGATATGTATGTATGAGTATGTTTTTTATACAAAGTTCTTGTTAAAAGTTCCAATACGTAAAAAAAATTGTTTTCACTTTAAACAAAATTAAAATTAAAACTAATTTTTCAATTTATCAACTATGTACATACATATGTAATACAAATGAAACTTACCCGATAGTGAATAATCATTATGACGACTCTCAGAGTCTCTAATTAAAAATGCTCCGTGCTCATTTTCTGGCAGTAATAGTTTTTTTTCAGCTTCAATACGTTTAATTTTACGGAAGTACCAACTGTAACGACAAAAATAAAAAAAAAAAACCTTTCAATACATACATTTAATATATATTTAATTATTAACTATTGTAATTAACAAGTTAATATACATATAAAAGAATATGAAGAAGAAAGCTTGCCAAAGAATTCTTAAATTTAAATGGCGTTATGAACAATAACATATGAGTACCAAAAAATTAATTAATTAATCTCCTGCATTTAAATTTTTCTGATAATCTTCAAAGTGTTACAATTGAAAAGCTTTTTAAGGGGGGAAAAATTATTTCACCAAACTGAGGGTGTAAACGACACATCAATGTTTTGACAAATGTTTATCGGTCATCAATTGGAAAAACATCGACATTGTTCTTTGTACACTAAAATTGATAGTACGTATAGTAAGATCTTAGAATAAGATTGACTGTCAATATTAACCGGTTGTAGGCATAAGAATACATAATATGGAGGTCTAATATCTCAACATTTTAAGCACAAATATAGGAGTGTAGTAGGTAGAGCCCGGGTTCGAGTCCCAGTACTAGAGAAAATTAAGAACAAAAATTAGTGGGGCATTTCGGAGTTTTAATTTAAAAATATACAGACAGATTATTATTAATACACCATGTGGTGGATTTGGTTAAATATGATTTTTCATTTTTTTACTAACCGTTGTATGAAATACTTTGATTTGTTCAAATACAATACAATTTGAATTTGATATTTATTTTATATTTTAAATAATGAGAATTTTGGTAATGTATCTAAATTTTCAGACATGTTAAAATGCTTCAGTTTTTATCTTTTAGTAATTTAATAATAGTAAACTAAAACAACGATGTATCGGTTTTATTAATAATGTTTTTTTAACATCGATAGTTTCCGTGAGTATGATGTTGCATTCCTAATATTGTGTTCTCTTAAAAACTCTGTTTCAATAATAATCTTAATTACTCATTAATTGCCTAAAAAAATATAAAATATAAATGTATTTTTAACTAATACCAAATCGGACGGTTTCCCTCTCGCCAATTTTCTGTTGATGAAATTGTAAATTTCCGTAATTTATTTTTTTTTCAAATGTACGAGTATATTCGAAATATTTTCCATGTTAACAATTTTCTATAATTGTTTTTGTTATAAAATAATAATTCAAATTAAACATACTATATACGGTTTGAAAATTAAAAGTGACTTGACAATTTTTATATCAAATGATAATAATATTTTTTTCGAAGTTAAACAAAAACATTGGTTGCCAATTTCTATTGTTTTTAATTTTATAATTTACATTGTATATCTAAAATTAAGGAAACTTGTCCCGTTTTTCATTTGGTAGGTTTTGAGTAAAAACAATGCAAAAAATGTAAGATAAGAGTTTTATATATTTTATTGCTCTGCCTCTTCTTTAACCAAATGCCAAAATTTTACACAGGGTGTACAAATTTGAAATTAGGAAGTAAATTGGCTGTCATATGATGAAATGTTAAGAACTGACCTGTCATCCTTTGACATTTATTTAATAAAAAGTAGGTACATTTTAACCATGGAATGCTACACTATCATTGTGTCGAACGTTTGCGATTAGATGTTAAAAAAACTAAACGAAAACAACGCATCTTTCAACAAAATCATCTTTAGTTATGAGACTATATAACCGATTTTTTGTGGCTACAATTCGCTAATGTTGATATCAGTGACCAGCCACACAGCCAGCCAAATAATTTAGATATTGCATGAGAAATTTCCCAGACGCGATTTGGTGACGTCAATTGGCCGTCTCGTTCTTGTGAATCGAAAAATTTTTTTTAAAGTTTTAAATGTTTAAAAAACTAACTGCTGTACATAATAAATATTATAGGTTTATGAAAGGCTTATATGAGAAATTTTCAAGCAATACTTGCCAAATAAACCTTTAAAAAACCTAAAATATTTTTTAGGAATACAGCCGTAAATGTGTATTACCAGAAAATCAGCAAATATTTTGGTTCAGGACTAAACTGATTTCAGTTCTCCTGGAGAGTCTAATACTTTGAAGAATTTTTTTAATATTTTGAATCTAACTCTAGCATTTCTTTCTTTTTTTGTAGAAAATATTAGTAGTATTTTTTTTACGGATTTATCATTCTCTCCTAATCATTTTCTGGAAACACTGAGAGAAAATTTGTTGAAAAAGAATAAAATATGATGCTTGTCCTATTTCTGAATGTGGATCTATTGTATGGGATTCTTACTATAATAGCTATAGCAGAAATAATTTCTTTTATTTTACTTGAGAGGACTTAGTTGGAACTCATATGTACTTGTACATTGAAAAGACGGAAGACTATGCCAAGTGTTTCATTTATCTTGCGTGTTTGTTTTTAATGGTGATGTTGTTCTTAATGTTCTAATAGACGTTCTAGCAACTTTTTACTTTTCAATATAAAATATCACCGCTCTCCTTTTGCCAGATTTGCACAATATTTAATAACTTCTATTATTTAATCGATTTATCTGAAAGCACAGAAGTTCTGAAGAGGAAAATAATATTGTATTTGAATAAATAATTATTAATGTTTTTGATTTTTTGTATTTTAAGTGTAATACTCGTACATTATTCTATAAGGTAGTGTTATCCATAGACATAATAAATAAGTAGGCCTCTCATGTTTTAATTTAAATTTCCTTGAATTATTATGACTAGAGAGATAGATCCGCCTTTAATAAATTTATTGACTAGAAAAATCTTGGAACAATTTTTTAAGTCGGTTTAAGATGTTTTGTCATGCAATATAAATGAAAATAAGTAAAAAAAAAAATAATACAAAAAGCATTCTTTAAATTTCCTAAGCGTTGTGCGCTTATGCATACATATGGACAACGCTCGATTGTTAGGCGCCATCATTAGTTTGACAATGTAATAGGCAGGCAGGCCACATGTTTTGTGATTGTGGTCAGTTTTTTTTTGTAGTCATGTAAGTTTGTTAATTTTCGTCTGAGTTTCCACTTTGGTTTAAACACAATGTTAATTTTCTTTGCAGTGGTATCCGATACAAGTACAAAATCAGCTCATGTTTATTTATGTTGTTGTTTCATCGATATTTTTAGATAGCAATGAATAGCAAAATAACAAGAAAAATACCACAAAAAAAAAAAAAAAAAATAAATAAATAAAAACAATACAAAAAGAAAACAAATTATCGCATATAAAAATGATACGACCTTAGGTTTGAACGTCTTTTTTTATTTTTTTAATTAAAAAAAAATCAAATGCATAGCAATGCGCGCATGCGCTCAGCATTAAGATCACATCGTTCTTTTAACGTTGACTTAGAAATAAATAACGAGTATACCAAACGTAGTCACCTTCTATCTGATTGTATATAGATGAATTGGTAAACCGACTATTGGATCCATATATGTATGTACGAACATATTATTAAACCAGTATATATGTAAGTATGAAGAGAATATATTTTTTTTACTTACAATTTAAACACTACATATTTGTTGAAATATGCACATATAAAATTTAAAGAAGAAAAGAAATTGTTTCTTCAACTACTACTACGGTATTATTATTTCTATTTTAAGCTTGTAAACGCTTTAGATAGATGGATGGCGGCTTGATTAGTTGCTTGTTTAGCTGGCAAGTTGACTGCTTTAATTTATTTTTATTTTATAAACTATTTTTAAACCAACACAAAATGTGGTTTTTCTAAAAATATCCCAAATATCTAAAACAGCGACAACAACATGATGTTTGAGTAACAAACTTTGTTAACATGGTTAATAATATTCGTTATTTAAAAAAAAAAAATGAAAAAAGAAAATAACAAGCAAATTAATATAATTAATATGAATGATTGCACGTTTTTGCTGTTGTACACTGAAGTTGTTGTCATTCTTGCAGCAATTATTATTAATTGTTATACTATTGTGACTGCATAGTCCGAAAAACCTCAAATAAAAACAAGTAAGAAAGTTATTTAAAATCAATCAAGCCTGAGTATATAAGTAATACTATAAACATTTTCAAATCATATGAGTATGAGTGTTACTGAAAAGTTTATATTGTGAGTTTTAACAATAATAAAGATTAACGAAGTTAAATTGCATCCATAATCACTCTTCCAATTTGGAAGTTTTCTGCACTTTCAAAAAATCAATTTTTATATCGTTTCCTTTCAAGTATTCCCCCTTATATTTAATAAATTTACTCAATTCACGAAGTTATGCACTTGTTGGTATGGCCTTGAGCTCTCTCAGTGATTCAGTTCTTATCATCTCAAACGTTGCAGAACGCTGTACTTTCGTTGGTCTTTTCAAATTTGGGAATATGAAAAAGCCACAGGGGGCCGAATTTGGTGTATACGGTTGCTGAGAAATGATTACGGTATTCTTTTCGGTCAAAAAATTTCGAACAAGCAATGACAAGTGAGCCGGTGAATTATCGTGATGCAAAAGCCATTAATTGTTTTTCCACAATTCCAGACGCTTTCTTCGTATTGCTTCTAGCAAGCGTCACATAACTTCAAAACAATACTTCCTTTAAACCGTACGCCCATGTGTCAAGAACTCATGATGTATTACACCATGGCAACCGAAGAACACAGTAAGCAAAACCTTGTCTTGGCTCTTCCATTGAAATGACTGGAGTTTAATTTTCAAATCCTAACCATATACCCACAATTTGTATAAGCAAATCTGGATCATCGTTAACGTCATCCAACATTTCCTGAGAGATTCAGCCATTTTGGAACGAACTTCGCTGCCACACACTTATGCCATGAGTCAACCGATAGGCGGACATCCTTTGCAACTTCTCGAACAATGATTCTCCAAAACCTTTTTTTTATTTTCTTAACATTTTCATTGGTTTTTGACTAGCGTCCTCATTCATATCTTCTCTGCCTCCTTTGAAAAGCTTATACCCCACTTGTAAACATTATTCTGGCTCAGATTAAAATCACCATATGCCATTTTCAACATTTCAAGTGAGCACTTAATTTTATTTTGTACACAAAATTTGGTGTAAATATTTTAAACATTTTTTTGTTTATCGTAAAACACGTTTAAAGCTACGATCACAATGACAAATATTTGAAGAAAAAAGCGTAACCACTATAATAGGAAAGCATTTGTTTTCTAATTTTGCACTGGTTCAAGTTTAATTAATTAAATGACGAAATTATATTTCTTTATTAAATATGAAATATATTGGTTATGGGGATAAGCAAGTCTCTACTTAAGATATTCGTCAGCAGACTTATTTCCAAAAATGTTAATCAAAACTCTTATGTTCAAAAAGTTACAAACTAAATGAGAATCATATTCCATTTAATGTATAAAAAACAAACAAAAGAATTTATAAAACAATACATTTCTGTTTTTCAAAAATTCAATTTCTAACTGTGGTAGAACAAAAAAAAATTTTTTTTAACTTTTGAAAAGCAATTGTATTGTTTTATAAATTCTTTTGTTTGTTTTTTATACATTAAATGGGATATGATTTATTTATAACGAATTAATTTTTGTAAATCATATCATCACAGTATCAATTGCAATAACGTAAAACATGACTTAAATAAGCCTTTTTTTCATTTTAACGATTTAAATATACTCGTATCCTCAGTAGACAAATAAATGTTTTAAAAATATTTGGATATATGGCCTTACTTAAATTAAGTTTGCATTTAAATATGGAATTTGTCTACTATGTTTTTTAAATAAAAGTTTTTTTTACTTCCTTTATATTTTTTACGTACGTATGTTTGTGTATATATATTTTTTTAATTTTTATTTATTTGTTTCAAAATTATTTAGAATATAGAAAAGTTTATAAGCGTAACCACTTACAGTCATATATGCTAAAACACTTTTAAACTATCTATTACTACAACTTAAGAAAAAACATATTCTTTTATATACATATGTACTATATAAAATTTTAAAAGTTATATACCTTTTTACTAACTACTTATTCAAGTTATTCATGCAAGAGAATAATAAAAACGACTGATACTGTTTTCTTGAAAAAAAAAAAATATATCTAGTAGTATTTAAATGTATTTTTGTTCGTACTTTCTCAAATAAAAAAAAAAAAAATTCATACATACCTAAAAGGGTATCGTGTTTTTTATTGTTGTACTTTTTGCCCTCAATAAAAAATCAAAAGGTGAAAATTTAGTCATAAGAAACAATTAAATTTTTAATATAAGTTTTGTTTTTGTGTATATCAAACACACCGCTTAAAAAATATTTTTTAAGCCTTTGTTTTGTGTATTTTATAAAATTTCATCAAAATTTGCTTTCAAAATTGATAAATTGTTAGAACCGCTAAGAGCTGCTAATGATGAAGTCTTAGCAAAGCGGTGGGAATACACGGTTGAATTCTTTGAAAAGGATCAAAATTAATCTATGAGAGTTTAAATAAAACAATTCGTAGAATCGAGGTTACTTTTCAGAAAAATTAAGTTGTGTTGCCATGAATGAAATTTCTATCTATCATTTAAAAAATTCCAGTATGTACTGTACTAGTAAAAAGAAAAAATAATTCCATATTGCATATGCCAAGTTGGATACAATTCTTCGGTTTGGCTAAATGTGTAAGTTTATGAGTAGTAGGCGGCTGTGAGAGAGACTCCATTTCAGATAATGAACACAAAATAAGAAAAATTTTATTTCTATTATTGTGTAAATTGTAATAGGGATGTCAAATTACTAAAGCTATTTTTTGGAAACATTTCATAAAAAAATTTGGTTTTACGCAAACATTTCTGAAGAAAATGTTTTTAAACAAATAAACACCAGAAACAAATTTACATTTTTTATTAATTATATTTGAAGCAACAGGCAATAAACAAAATAAATGTTTCAATAACATAGTGGTTAGGCTTTTATCATCTCTCTCAGTTCAAAGGAATAGTCGCATCCCTTTAATTGTGGCGAAATATGCTTTGGAAAATCACGCAAACAAATATTTGTCAAATGTACCTTAATGAGTACTAAGGTTAGCTAAGGATGTAAACAGGCATTATGTAGGGCTAATCAAATATTTTTGCTTATTGACTTACAAAACATAAGACACTATTATTAATAAAAACTGCTGAAAAATCAGAAACAAATAAATTTTTTGTTGTTGTCAAAAAGAGCTTCAAAATCAAATGATACAATTTTACAATCACAATATTAATTTTTGATTTGCTTTGATTAACCCTTAAATATGTAGACCCTCATTTTGAAAAAAGAAAAATTGAATCAAACAAGAAGTCATCTATTTTTCATTACATACATACATATTTAACCATTACAACCCTGTGTCAGGGTTACGGCCTAGCTTCTCGTAGCACTCATGTTTTTATCTAGATTTGAGAAGCTTTTTCATGGCAATAAATTACTCCCAGAGCTTTTGCCAGAAGACTGCTGAGAGGTAGTCGTCTAAAAAAAAATTTCTATCTGTTTTTCCTCTTGGTATTTTTAGGATCACCAATATCGACCATATCGACTTATATATCCAAAACGATTGAAAAAACATTTTGTTAAACTTTCTTAAAGATAGTTTTATTGCAGAATTTCTGTTTTTTTAAGTTACGGAATATATGTTGTGCAACCTCCACTATTTTCGTAATAACGGTATATCTCGAAAACAAAAGCTAAGCCAACCTTAAATAAAGGTTAGCACCACTGGACACAAAGTAATTAGTTGTACCCGCCCTATGCTAATTTTCTAACTAGCACATACATATATTCAATATATATTATTATTTAATTTAGATCTAGCAGAATTGGAAGATACTGCGACCTATAAGATATAGTGTGTCCATTTGAGTTTACCGTTTGTTTAGCAGACCCACTGTCCTCCTTATGAACACCAGTAATATCTATAGTCTGTATGGATTATTCCATAGATGTAAGTAATTGATAAATATTTTATTGAAACAATTATTTTGTTTATTATTATTAAATTTATTTAATTGAAAATTTAAATATTATTTCTTGTTATTTATTATATGAAATTTTTTAATGAAATAGTGGTTACGCTCTTTTCGTCAAAGATGTCCATACATATGGATGTGAACATACCTTTATAAAAATAAACAATTAACAAACATTAAAACTGATATATAAATTATAGAATTAATTGATTGTGGCGCCAAATTTTTATGCGGAATGCAAATTTATAAAAAAACCAACAAAATTATTGGATAACGTGTAATTCCAGTAATAATACGAAACGATAATAGAGGGTTGATTTGTCTTTATTGTTGTATTACTTATTCATGTATGTAAAGTATATTTCAAGTGAAGGAATAAATAAATAAATACAAATTAAAAAGAGCCACATTTATGTACATATGTATGTATGTATGTACATACAAATATTTCAGTCGTCAGTATGCTTGCTAACGAATAATTTTGTAAATTTAATTGCTTCCATTGGTTTTATTTTTATTTTTCAAAATTTCTACTAAAAAGTATGTTTACAGCGATAATACAATTTATAATTTTAAATAATAACTAATGTTGACTACTATCGACTATATAATTTTTTTCTTATTAAATACATTATCTTGAAATTATAAAAAATCTTTAATAAAATTTTAATAAAATTACAGTAGAATCTCGAACACGTTAACCGAAATGTCTCATGAGTAATTAATCTTTTCGAAAGACTAACTTTTCTAAGCGTTTTTCAAAATTTAAAAACGAATGAAACCAAATAATAAATCTAAATTTTTTAGATATACTCGTACATATGTATGTATACATGCATGTTAGCAGGTTAAATTTTACCTTGTTGAAATCAACAAGAAATAATACATATTTTCATGCCTAAACAAAATTGATTTGTACGGGGTGGTTAAGACTAGTGCTTAACCTTGCTTTTTCTTAAAAATATTAAAATAAAATAAAAAATAAAAAAATAACAATACGATAGTTGGCGTTATTATAATAAAATCAATGATCAACAAGTTATATAAAGAATTTGTGAAAAAAATTCACATATACATATTTTACTAAGAGCTGACACATACATATGATATTTTTTAAAATAATTAAATATGTGAGCCTCAAGTTAGCGCAAGCCACCTCGTTTACAGATTGGTACTAAGAAAAGAAAAAGACAAATTCTCGAGAACGTAACCCTTTTGACAAATAGATTAAAATCTAAAATAAATAACCCACAATTTTTTTTAATATAATTGTTATATTAATAATATATTTATTCGAAATCAATGTAAATCTTTAAAACTAATTGAAATTCTTCATGCTTAATTACTTTATGTTGTATTCTGTTGCAAAAATTATTATTGAAAAGGTGAAGTCAAGTTTACATACATACCATATATTGAAAATTATATTCAAAAGTAAAAGTTTCAAGTTATCTTTATTTACTTTTAAAAGGTTAAAAATTAAAAAAGCCATTAAAAGCACCGTTTAGTATTGAGTACCCAAATGAACCTATTCAATACTATCGGGTAATGGAAAGCAGTATGAGTAGAGTTTGCCAACACTTTTTGTTTGTTTGTGGAATATAAATACTATTGCCCGTATTCATAAAAAATAAAATTGGTTTATAGAGTGCTTATTTGATATATTTCTATGGAGTAATTGTCAAAAAAGCAATTAATAAAACTGTTTTATTTTTTATGAATACGAGCATATATATATAATTTCCGTGCGGATATTGAAAAACAAGGCTTGTCTTTTAATTTCCATCGTTTTTGTTTTGATGCTTTCAATTGCTTTTGAGAAAATGGATGAATATCTTTTTTGATAGCTGAACCATCGTTATAATAATCTGATACTTTGAAATGATTGTTATCTTCTACAATCTAATCATTGTTCCGTTATTTTTAATGTCATCACTGCGGATGACAAGATAATTTGTTTTATGACCGGAAAATCATTGTATAAAAAAAATAAATATATACGCATTAAAAAGATAATTCATCTGTTAACATTTCAGATTGCCACGAAAGTGAGAAAATTCTGTTGTCTTATTCGAGTGCTTAACTTTAACTATTTCGAGATTGTACTGTATAAATGATTTTAAAAATTAATTAAAATTTGCAATTTTGTGGGTAGTTTACACTTTGACAATAAAGAAAAAACATGAAATTTTTTTTTAATTACAGTATTATTAATATTACACAAATATTTTGTGTTATATAACGTATTGCTTTAATAATTTTACAAAAGTAAAGAAAGTTTTTTTTTTTCAAATAAAAACCTTAATGAGAATTTAATTACGAAGAATGTATCTGCAAAAAATACTCGTAAATTTTATGGTCATAAAAAAAACGGTTATTAACTTACTAAGTGATTTTTGATATTATCTTTTCTATATAAATGGAATTTTAATTTCATTAAATGTAATTTTTATAGATAAAAACTCTAAAGTTTTAATCAAAAACCAATTTAGAAATTGTAGTTTTTTCCTTTAAGAATTTTAAATGCCACTCATTCATTTGTAGTTCTAGCTGTAAAGTTAAAGCTTTACATGCAATATTATTAATAGCGGAAAAAATGTTATATAGATTTAAGCCGCGGTAACATTAGCCATATATTTGACTAAAAAGCTTAACACTTTTTTATGAAAATATTAATATTTTTTTTACTGATTTAAAAAAAAATGTTTATATAAAATGAAAAACTTTCATATAATACTACTCTACTTTGTCAAATATTTCCCTAATGTTACCCCAGCTGAATTCTATTATTAACATTTATTAAACATTTAACATTTACATTAACTTTAGCTCTTCCATTATGTATATGCTTTGTATTATAATAAATGGATGAATTAATAATACTCAACATATATTTATTCATTTAGTTCCTCAAGGAACACCTTCAGTACTTATGCCAATTATAATACATATTGAAACAATTAGAAATATTATTTGTGCTATAATTTTAGCTGTTCGTTTAACTGCCAACATAATTGCAGGACATTTATTACGAACATCTTTTTTTTTATTTTGAGACCAATACTCAGGGGTAAATCCCTACTAAATGATGTGCATTGTATTGGAATTTTTGGAAAGGACAGTACATATATTATTATAAATTATTATATTATTATTAAGCGCCTTAGGAATGAGGCAAAATGCTGTGATTGATTATTCAAAGGCCATTGCTATACCTTCACCCTTGAATAATCAACAATTGCCTCATCGTTGCATGTTGATTGTGTGGTGAGTGTGCCTTCGCTAAGTAGGTTTTAGCTGTTATCTGCTACTTCCCAATAGATGGCGCTTTTTTCCTGATCATTCGTTTTTTGTTGACATTGGGTAAGGTGTAATAGAGCGGAATGTCGGGGAGCGGTTTCTTTGTAGATGGTGTTCCTGGAGGGGGCCTTTTATTTTTAAATTATAATTTTGAAAAAACCGCAAACTAACTTTTTAATTTTTCACCTCTTGTGGGATTCGAACCTGGGGCCTTTGAGTTTTTGTGCGAGCGCTCTAACCACTATACCACGCACCCCTTTTAGGAAGAACAGGACCCTTAATAATAATAATTTTATTAATCATTTTAATTATTACACAAATTGCTTTATAAGTTTCAGAATCAGCAGTAGCAATAATTCAATCTTATGTATTTGCTGTACTTATATCAATTTATTCTAGTTAAACAAATTAATGTCAACTCATTCTAATCATCCTTTTCATTTAGTCGATTGTATCCCATGAACTCTAACAGGATTAATTGGAGCAATATCAACAGTTTCAAGTATATTATAATGATTTATCATTATTTTTTAGAAAATGTAATTCCAATTTTAACAGTTTTTCAATGATGACGAGATGTTTCACGTAAAGGAACTTATCAAGGACTTCATACTGTGCCAGTTTCTGTAGGGTTACGAAGAGGAATAATTCTATTTATTATCTCAGAAGTATTATTTTTTACTTCTTTCTTTTAAGCTTTGGTCGAATAAGTCTTTCTCCTTCAATTGAATTAGGAACCTTAGGAATTATTCCATTTAATCTATTTCAAATTCCTCTACTTAATAGTTTAATTTTATTAACTTCAGAAATTACTGTAACTTGAGCTCACCATAGACTAATAGAA
This sequence comes from Metopia argyrocephala, assembly GCA_963576795.1. Classification (NCBI taxonomy): domain Eukaryota; kingdom Metazoa; phylum Arthropoda; class Insecta; order Diptera; family Sarcophagidae; genus Metopia; species Metopia argyrocephala. The sequence goes on along the minus strand of OY756208.1, from coordinate 183,065,670 downwards.
AGCAATCATTCTCAAGCTACTCAAGGTTTTTTTTACAGTAATTCTAGGAATTTATTTTCTTTATTACAAGCCTATGAATATATTGAGGCCCCTTTTACAAATGCAGACTCACTTTATGGTTCTACCTTTTTTATAGCAACAGACTTCCATGGAATTCACGTATTAATTGGAATAACTTTTTTATTAATTTGTTTAATTCGACATTTAAATAATTATTTTCAAAAAATTATCATTTTGGATTTGAAGCTGCTTGTTGATATTTTTTCTACCATTAATAGGATTAGAACAGTTAAAGTTCTGACAAGGAATGGTGTTTTGGTAGCAGTGTGTTAGATACTCGTATAATGAGGACTTAAAAAACAATACAAAAACAGAATACTTACAAGAAAATTAATAAGTATGACGTTGGATTGTTAATTTTCGGACAAATATAAAAAAAGACACATTTTATTATGTTGGCGATAGTATAAAATAAAATGCATTGAGAAATAAGTAAATGAAAACAAAAACCAAATCAAAATAAAAAACATAAAACTTTAATTTAAATTAATAAGAAATAAAAATTAAAACAAAAAACACACTAAAGAAAAAAAAAATCACTTACGGTTTTTCATTTAAAAATTCACCACGCGTAAATTCCGATAGTCGTCGTGATTTACCTTTCTTGACCGAAATTTTGCTTTTGTCATTAGATGGTGTTGTTGATGTAGTTGTTACTGTTGTTGTCGTGGTTGATGTAGTTATTGCTGTATTTTGACTTGCCAAACAATGACACGCTGAGTCTAAATGTATTAAACACGTATTACGCATTGACTGAGTACAAGGCGTTGACGGGGAGGTAATAAAAGTGGAGGTTGGGGAAGAAAAAAATTTTGTATTATTAGATGACAATTCAGTTTTGAACGCTTCAATGACACCACCACTACTACAGCTAATTATTTTACTATTATTATTACTGATATTATTATTATTACAGTTGTTATTGCTATTTGAACCATTATCTGAAGTAAGTGTTTGTAAGCAGTTGCAGTTGCCTGTCATTTTTATTTCTACTTCCCAAGATTTGCATCGATTAGGTTCTGATGTTAAGTTGCTGGTATTATTATTGATCGATGACATTGTTATAACGTCACAATTGCATTTCAGGGGAATTTGATTAGACCAGCGGCGAAGTTTGACTTCTTTTTCAATGGCATTAGTACTACGATCTTCAGGCGATAAAAAATTATCAAGGGATAGTTTTTTGACCAGCTGTAATTGTTTGGTCTTCGGTTCATCACGCGTTACACAATTGTGTGGCTTCAATTTTCGACTAGGTCGAGCTGGAGAAGGGGACGTCGGTGGTGATATGACAGCTGAGGTGGATATTGCATCTAGAGAATTTGATTTTTGTATTTGACCGACTAAAACACCGTTTTCACCAACAGCACTGCTACTAAAATTATTATGATTTTTTGCAATTATTCGCGAATATAGTTCTTCGCTATCTAATGGTATTAGTTTTGACTGAAGCATAATATCTTTGGGATGATTTTGTTCGTTAGTTTTAGTTTCCAAGTTTGAGTTGTTTTTATCGCAAAATTTCGTTTCACTGCCCATGTAACTCAGCATGTTTGATATCCTTCTTATTTTGTTTGGTTTTGTAGTTTTTAATAATGGTTTTTTATCTCCACCATTCTCCTCATTATCCTTTTCTGGGTCTGACGTATTCTTATCTATTAACTTATTTAGATTTTCTGTTAACGGTTCACTTATTTTGCTGACAATAAAGCGATTACTAACAAGAACTTTTGGCTGTTTTTGTTGCAGCAGTTGTTGTGTTGCTGCTACATTTTCATCTTGTTTTTCGCCTTGTAAGATGTCATATATGGTGCCGTATTTGTAACCAACACTGGTTGTTGTGGTACAGTCATTTTCTTTATTAGTTCCTTTAGCATTATTACTTGAAATATATTTTGTTGTCGCCGGTTTTGCTAATGGCAGAATGTTGTCATTCTTGGCAGCATGGATATTTAGTTCCACAATTTTATTAGATTGCTTTTGTAATTGTTGTTTTTGTATTATGTCATAAATCATGCACGATTTCTTGGTTTTTTCCAATTCAGATTTCGTGCTCTTCTCCTTTGTTGAGAAAATATCTTTTTCTAAAATTGCTGACAGACTTTTTCTTTGACAAAGTTTTTCGGAACTGGAACCGTTATAGCTGTGGGAAGAGGATAGGCACGAGGACTGTGAAGTTTTGCGGTGCAATATTTCATAAATAGTGCCATATGTCATATATTTATCGTAACGCTGACATGTTAGGTTGTAAATATCGTTTTTACGTTGTATGATATCGTAAATTGTTCCGTATACTAATTTATCGTATATTTTAAAATTATGTCGATAATTTGTGCTCTTATTGGCTTCTGGAATTTGACCCGCTATTGGCTGTAGCTCCAATTTATTTTTGCCAGTATTATTTTTGGCCTCGTCACAGGGGGGTGTAGATTTTTTTAACCGTTCATTTTTGTGATCTTTTGCGTTTGAATTTCGTCGCAGTAGTAAGAATGATGCGTAGCTCTTGCGATGCCTAGAATTTTGTCGCTTAAAAGGAGTTTGTGGAGGAGTTATATTTCCAGTACTAGTTGAATTATCAGTGTTTATCTCACATTCACGTACAAGACGCTTGAACTCCTCATACGATTTACGGCGCATATGTGCTTTTTCTTTTTCTTTGGCCATTAACTGACGATCGAGAATTTGCGATAAAAAATCAGAATTCTTACGTAAAATGTCTGTAGTGCTATTGTTGCTGCTGCTGTTACAGTTGTTATTATTGTTGTTGTTACCAGCTTGACTTAGTGTTGGACAGTGTAAATTCGCTTTGCAGTCATATTCTTTGCCTGCACAATCATTGTCATCAAAACAATCACGAATACTACCACCAGTTTCCATTTCACTTGTACCAGGTACGGTATTGAAATTAAACTCGTTTAACAAAGCAGGTTTCTGGCTACTGCCAACAGCACCACCACCACCACTACTACTACTTCTATGACATGCGACGTCAATAGTAGAACTGAGATCGATAAGGCTTTGTTCAGTGTCTAATATCACTGTTGCCAAAGTTGGCTGTTCTGATATGGATTCTAAACAATTTGAAGATGATATTGTTGTAGATGGTAAAGGTGATACTTGTATTTCCGTTTGGTTTGCTGCTTGTTGTTGCTGTTGTGCATCTTCGCAGTGCATGTCTTTGTCACATATATTTTTTAGATCTTGATTTGCTTTAAGTTTTATGGGTATTTTATTTTCGTTTGCATTGCCATTATCTTTTAAATGCGATGTTGTTGGTGATGACGATAATGGCTCTAAGTTAGAGTTTGCAAACATGGCTTTAAATTCTTCATATGATTTTCGACGATTGCGCGATTGTGTGAGACATTCCTTATAATTGAGTCGTGCTATTTTTTCGCCTCCTTGTACATGTACTCTACCATCTTCATGGTTGGCTTGTTGATTCGCGGCATTAGGTTGAGATATTTTCTTAAAAATGGTAGTCAAAGTTGGATGGCCCAACGGTAAAGGATTTTCTAGTTTATTTTGCATCTCAATAAAACCAGAATCCATTGAACTAATGGTGCATGTTGAATCGAAACTAGTTTTTCTACTTGAAGCATTGCTTCGTGGGAGAGGTGGTGATTTATGAGCTGGTAAATCTTCTACTAAATCTTTAGGAAATAACAGATTTTTCTCCCCTGAGGTTGGCAAATCAATATTCGGTTGAGAAAGTAAATCTACAATTTGACTATTAGTATCACATGTATTGTACTTTGAGTGCTTATCGACATCTTCTACTTTTTTAATATTATTCGTGTAATTACAACTTTTTTCATTATCATTATTGTCATCCTCAAAACTAATTAGGTCTTGTACTTCTGGTAAAGAGTCCATTATAATATCACAGTTTGTTTTCTGAAAGTGGAGGGTTTTAAATTTGTGTTTGAAATTGTTGAGTTCAATTTGAACCGTGTCTTGTAGGCTGCCATGTACAGCACCCAGTTTACGTTGGCGTACTGTATGTTCAGAAGCATCTCGACTATTATCTTGCTGTTGGTCAGAGATTTTACTCGACGAAGCTTCATGAACTAAAGCGTTTACCGTAACTACCTTCGCGGATGTAGACTGTTTACAGGCACTTAAATCCATTGTCATTTTCTTTTTACCGTTGCCTTTATTAACCGTTGCATACAGAGGCAGCTGAAGTGCAGGCGTTAACAATGATTGTTGATTTACTACTAATGGAATTTTTTTCAAAGCTTTTATCATTTTGCCGTTGCTGCTTCTGCTACTAATAACATTACAGTTACAATTACTTTGTGTTGTCGATGCTATAGTAGTAGTAGTAGTAGTAGTGATGGTTGATTGTATTGAAACTTCAACATTATTAACGTTAACGTCTTTACCAACGCTATTGTCTACTGTCGTACTACGAGTACTAACTATACTATTACCTCCACTTCCATTACTGCACGCGTAGTTTCGATTGTGAAAGATTTTAACACTTTGCATCGGTAATTTGTGACGATGACGATTACGTGTAATAGTAGCGGCCATCATATTGCAGTGTTTTCGTTGATATCGCCGCGTATATTTATTGGCAATATAATATGTAGGATCGTGTCGCGGTTCGTTGACTTTGCTATTATTGCTGACACGATCAGGTGGTAATGCATTAAAGCAACCTATCTTCTCTTGTATTTGGCGTTTAGAAGATCGTTCACAAGCTTTAAGAAAACGTTGTAACATTTGTTGAGATTGTGTCTTGCGTTGCTGTGCTACTGTTGCTGCCGTACTAGAACAACGAGATGTGGATGGATCATTAAAGCATTTGGCGCAACATAAAAATTCATAAAGAATATTGTCATTTTCCGCTGATGATGGTGGAGTTGTAAATATTGAATACTTTGGCAACAATTCGAAATTTGGTTGCTCATCTGTTTCTAATGTATTAGTGCATGCCATTGATGTAGATAATGTTGGGGTTGGCAAAATCATTGTATTTTGCTGAGCTGTCGCTGTAACTGGCATAAGTGCATAAGAACTGTTTCCTGTTTGACGCTGATTATCACATTTTTGTTGGCAATTGCTGCCGATGTTTTCCTTATTGGATATTTGCATTATCTTTGATGTTGACGCTGTGGCAGGTGTACAATTTTTAGATATATTATCTACACATATTGGGGGCGTGAAACTTTTAACAGATGCGTTAGTGGTTTTATCCTTTACAATGGCACTCTCTATACTTAAGCCTGTGTCGAGTAACATAAATGTGCCGTCAGAGGGTAAAATTAAACGGCCTTCAGCTGCGGCACTAACTAATTCCCTTAATGCTAAAACTTGCTTTTCGGTGACATTGCCTTGCAATTGAATACCATGCAGAGTAAATGCTGTGGGCTTATTATTGACCGAATTGGGATCGGTACACCAAACGACTGGCATTGTTGCCATACTGATTATTATTATTTCTTGAACTTTCTTTTTTAACACAAATAATTTTTACTTAGTATTGTTGTTTTTATAACTCTATAGCGTTGTGTTGTGTAGCTGTTGCGCAGGAGTAGAATAGGGTGGTAAATTCGTTTAATAATTTTATGAGCTTAAATACTTCAAGTCATTTGTATTTCGGCAAGTACTGCAAATTTTTGTTTGAGAAAAGTAAATGAATGATAAAATAAAATTACTTTTTTAAATTTCTTGTTAAAATCAATTAACAATTTCACGATTACCAATGTTTCTGTCTACTGTTTTACGCCATGTTGTTCTTTAAAAAAATTGCCATAAACAAAAAAATATTTATTTTATTTTGTTTTGTTTTGTTCAGGATGAGTATTACTTTACAATTCTTAGAATTTAATAAATGGAATTGCATTTCTTTTCATGGAAAATTATTGAATGTTGTTTAATTTGTTATGGGTACTTGTATGTGTGTATGCTCATATACATATATGTACGTATTGCGATTTTTATACAGATTTAAAAATAACAAAATCTTATAAGTCTTGAGTTTCTTTTTTTAAGGTTTTAATTTATTTTTTTAACTCATTTTATTTAAAACAGTTTTTAAATGAAATGCAACCTTGATTTTAACGAACGGTTATTTGCATTGTGTTTGTATTATTTTATTTTATATTTAACGTGTTAATTTTATCTAATCGTAAAATATAAGGGAATAATCGTCATAAAATAAAATGTCGTAGAGACAATAGATGGAAATAAAAAACAAATTTTAAATTAACAAACAAATTAAATAAAACACATTGAAAAGCAATATACTCGTAAATATATAAAATATGTACTGATCAAAAATATAGCGCACATTACCAATAAATGTTTATACATGAATTACTTTAAACAATATTATATATGCATGTAGCAATATGGAATAATAGCTTAAGTCCACATAAGCTTAACTAAATTTTGTGTTTTTGACTCTTCATAAAACTCAGTGTATTACTACCCTGTAAAAAATTATAGTGCATATTTGTTGTATTATAAGTCTATTATCAGTAGGTAAAATTACAGATTTTTTGCAAGAACAAATTATAGTAAAATTTACATAAATTTGCGAATAATTAAAATAATAAATAATAATTGTGAAATCAACTTCCTTTTGTAATGAAGAACAACAATAAAAAATCTAAAAGCTGTTTAAAATAAGAGAGGCATGTCATTTCGAATCATTCGGCATTAAGTAATGATAAGAACGGTTCTTTGTTCTCACAAACATTTAATGCAAATAATAAAACGCATGCAGTCTTACATTAAAAGCATGATTTAAGTGTAAAATTGTTTGGATATCAGTGAAGAATTATCACCAATTTTGTTTTTATTGTATTTGAGGTTATGGGTCGTAGAAGTACTATTCGGAACATTTTTCCCTTACCGATATACATACATTTTTAAAAAAGTTTTTGCTGGAAAACCACTTTCAAGTAAGCACGGCCAGGGACATTCTAAAAGTACAACTACTGCGCAAGATCGCCCACTGGTACAAATTTTTAAGCGAAATCGATCTGATGATAGCCATCATTTAACTTCCGAAGATTTATTAACACTTGGAAAGTGAAATAGCGCAAGTACCATCCATGGACGTCTCAAAAGCTACACCAAAAAACCATCACTTTTATTACAATAAGCTTCAGAAAAACCGATTTGATTGGTGCAAGAATTATGTAAACTGAACATAGAGATTGCAATCAATTTGTAAAATATTGTTTACACGCGTTTTGATAAAGCGCACTATCATTTTGAGCAGTACTGTAGTTATCTATGTATGTATTTATGTTTTATACATCTTCTAATATATAATATAAATTTTAATGTCAACACTAACCGCAGAAACAGATTGATCGATTTCAGCCAAAATTAAAGGGTAAGTTGTTTATATTAAGTTTGTGCGAAATCGGCCTATTGGTTTCGGAGATATGTCATTTAGATTTTCCTATATATTCTCATACAAATTCAATATAAAATTTTTTCATATTATGCTTATCTTAAGAGATGTTACAGCTAAATCAGAATCAATCAATCAATCAGAAAGTAGGCGTGGTACCTCCCATGCAAGTTAAATATTAATTTCTTTATATCTTGTGAAGTGTTAAAGCTGAAGTTTTTGAGTTTGGTGTAATTGATTTCGTAGTGATTAAAAATTATCAGTCGAAAAATCTGTACAAATGGGAGCGGTAGGTATAGCGAAGCACACCGGGTTTTGGCTAGTATTTTATAAAAAAAACTGGGCTTTTTAGGTCACCAAAATTAAATTAAACAAATTTTTATTCTAGTTATTTTTCACCCGACGTTTCGTTGGAAGATCTCAACTTCTTTAGGGATGTTTGTATTTTGATCTACATATTGTTTTAGTGTATAAATATATGTATTTATTGTAAATATGCTCATAAATGTACATATATTTGGAAAATTCAATTATTAATCCAAAACCGTTTAAAATTTAAAATCGCTTTAGAATTTTTAAATTTAACAATATTTTTACCATAAAGTCCTCAAAAAACGAAGTTTTGCCTTAACTTTAGATATTGAGGCTGTATTCTAAATTCTGAACATATCAAAGTCGCTATAGCTTACAGTGAGACCTTATAAAAGTATATTAAATTAATATATTATTAGAATATTATTAAAAATTTCTTATTAAAAACTTGAGACAATTCAATAGAATATAAAAAAGAACATTCAACAGTTGTTTTAATATGCTGCTGTCACGTTTATGTTAAAATTAAAAAAAAAAAATCTAAAACAATTTCTTCTGCCATTGCTCTTGCCATTGACGTTATTCCCAATGCTGTCAGTTCTACAAATTCTAAATGCTATTAGAGAAACCAGTTCCACTGGAATGACTTTTTTCCATCAGTCTCTTTTTTTAATAATATTTTTTTTTTTAATTTTTCTTGCTATAAAAAAGTATTTAATAAAATGCTTTACCTTTTATAACAAAATATATGTACACTTACATACGAGTATGTACATTGTACATACAAATATTTTATTAAAAGAAACAAATAAAAAATAAAATATTTGTGTTAATAATTTAAGTCATTGTTTTCAATATCAACACCAACCACCACAGCTTTGTGATCTGTTGGTTCTATTTCAAACAGAAAAAACAAAACAAAACAAAAAAAGAAAAAGTTGTTAAGATCTCAAGACAAATCAATAACAATTGGAAAAAGACCTGTTCTTGCAATACTAACACATAAGCTTTTGTTTTGTTTTGTTTTATGACATTTTATTATTACTGCACCAAGAAAAATTAGAAGGAGACATGAATAATTTTCTCTCATTTGTGGTTTGAATCACACCACAAAACTTCGTCTTATGGCATATCAATTGTAAGAAAAAAAATAATAATAAATACGAATATAGTGCCATACGTACATTACAAACAAACCAGTTTAAAATAGTAAATCCGTTGTACTTATACATTATGACGCATTATCATGATACTTGCAACAACGAGATGCAATGTATTAACACAATGTACCTATAAATTAAAAACAAAAAAGTTATAATTTTTAAAATACTTAAAAGAGGAGACATAAGTATTTACGAGTACATATGTACATACATAGTACAAAGCCGTTTGTTTAGTTTCAAAACAAAACGTTTTGAGTTAAAAAATTATTTGGCACAGTCAGCGTTGCCAATTTCTGTGTAATTACACAAAAATGTGTCAGATTTTTTTTTATCTGTTTTCCGACCGTTAAATTTTTGTGTAATTTCGTCTAACCAATATTTCATTTAATTATATTTTTAATCTGAAATTAAATAGAAAAACAATTTATAGCATAAACTAAAAACCAAATACAAAATGCTAAAATTTTTTTGGGAGTGATTGAGACTAGTACGTCCAATATATTCTTTTCAAATTATTGCTCCACTTCCCTTCCCTCTTATAGAAGTTGATATCCAAAGTTCGATTCATGCAATACAACAATTGGTGGTATGTAAGGCATGTCAAAAATATAGACTTAATAGGTGTTTTGAAATTACTATCTAATAAAATTCTGAAAGAAAATTTCCTCAATTTTGCAAGTGAAGCATGTTAGCTGTTAAAAGACTTTAAATTTTTATGTAAAAGATTTGCTAGCTGAAAGATGCTTACATTTTAAGATCAGATATGAGAAAATTTATTTAACAAATTAATAGACAACAAAACTACAACGTACAGCGATATGTTATAAAAAAGTAAACGATTTTCATGTATTTTAGCGCCCATTTTTTGACAATCGCAAAACTCTTGAATTTTGGGTTTTCGATTTGAAATTGCCAAATAGGTGTTCTGCAAAATGAAAACGCTAAAACTTTGACCATATCAAATCGCTAATGTACCCTGACGCGTTTTGGCCAAGTATTAAGTGTAAACTTTAAAAAATTATACATTCCACTCTATTCCACCATAACAAATGTCAACAAAAACCGAATGATCAGGAGAAAATCGCCACCTAGTGGAAAGTAGCAGATAACAGCTAAATCTACTTAGCGAAGGCACTCACCACACATTCAACATGCAACGATGAGGCAATTGCTGTTGATTATTCAAGGGTGAAGGCATAATTCACAGCAATTTGGCTCATTCCTAAGGCGCTTAATAATAATATAAGAGAAAATATATATGTACTGTAGTAGGGATTGTAGTCGCCGTGGTCTAGTGGTTAGTGTGTTGGCTTACTAAGACATGGGCCCTGGATTCGACTCCAGGCTCCGACATCTTCAAAAAAAGAAATATGAAAAAAAATATTTCTTTCGGCGACTACCTCTCAGCAGTCTTTTGGCAAAAGCTCTGAGAGTAACTAATTGCCATGAACAAGCTTCTCAAGTCTGTCGTTCGGAGTCGACATTAAACTGTAGGTCCCGGTACTCATGAATAAAAATTGACACACACAACATGAGTGCTGCGAGAAGCTAGGCCGTAATCCTGACACAGGGTTGTAAAGGCCAGTTATGTATGTATGTAGTAGGGATCTAGTAATGTAATGTACTAATTCAAAAAAACTCTTAAAAGGGGTTTAAAAACAATCTTTAAGATGACTATTCATATCCAAACATCGCCATTTGCGTTTGTTTAGCTAATATTTCCATTTGTGTTAAAATCGAAAAAAGCAAATCGTGCGTTTGTCAGAACATGCTCAAATGCGTTTTGCGTTTTCGAAATGAAATGCGTTTTAAATATGTAGCGTTTTTCACAACATGGACGTATACTTAGCTTTGTGCTGAATGATAAAAAATTAAAATATTTGTCAAAGACTATAGAAAAGCACAATAGAAAAACAAAACTGTAAACATATTCGAATTTAGTTCTTTAAAATCCTTATATTTCCTTCTTCATGCAGGCCAGTGTAATTAATGGAAGTCGCTTGTTTCGTTAAACAAAGAACCAGTAACCAGTTCATTAATTAAATATTTAAATATTATTTTTTATTCATATTAGTTTTTAAAAAAAGAAATTTTTACATCAAACGAAACGCTTTTTTGTCAAATATTTGTCTAATGTGACCGTAGCTTTAGCAAAAGTGTCTATACAATACTAGTAAATTTAAGACAATTAATGCCTACAGGGTAATTAATAAACAGGCAGGTATAACAGTATTTCAATAATAAATCAATAATTTTTAAGCTTTTCCTGTATAAAATTTTATTCAATTTCTGGTAACACGGCAACATTTATTAAAAACGTTTTGAAAAGAAAGATACTTTAGTTTACTTTAGTATACTTAATTATTAAAACATTCATAACTTTCTCTATAGGTCAAGACTATTAAAAATATTAGAATAAATTAAAAAAAAAAATTTTTTTAATATTTTTTTCTAATTCAAAAACAAAAAATATTTTTCACCATATAGGCAAATACATTTAATATACATAATATATGAAATGTATTGCTTTGGGGATAAGCATGTCTCTATGGCCATTTCGTCTCTGCTTATCCCCAAAGCAATACATTTCATATATTATGTATATTTTTTTCTAATTTTATTTTATGTACAATTATAGTTAAATCTTTCATTTTTTACTGGTTGCAAAAAAATTAAAACAAAATAATAATAATAAATAAAAGTATTAACTAAACATAAAATTTAATTATGAAAAAATATTTCTTTCGGCGACTACCTCTTAGCAGTCTTCTGGCAAAAGTTCTGAGAGTAACTCATTGCCATAAACAAGCTTCTCAATAGTACTGTCAAATTCTGCTACTTTTCGTTACTCGATAGTACTGAGTGTAATTTTATTTGGGTACCTAACACTACTCGATACTTTTGACGGATTTTATTTTTAAGAGAAAACATTTTCATAAAGTATTGTGTTTTTAAAACACAAATTTGTTTGGCCGTTAAAAATTAAATTTTCTATACAACTTCGAAGAAAAAATACAACTCTTAAAGTATTGAGTAGTTACTTTTAAGTATTGAGTACCCAAAAATTAGTACAAATACTCGATACTCGGTACCCATTACTCAATACTTTGCCAGCACTACTTCTCAAGTCTGTAGTTTAGAGTCGATGGATTAAATGGATAAAATTTGAGACACACAACACGGGTGCTGCGAGAAGCTAGGTCGTAACCCTGAAACAGGATCGTAAAAGCCAATTATGTATGTAAAATATGATTTGAAATTCGCTTTCAATGGCATTGAACTGTGTGACATGATTTGTTACGTTCAAAAGAAGAAAGAAAACCCATTATTGACGTACAATATTAAATGATACCTGAATTAATTTTTTTGTTGATATTTTTATTCTTTTAATAAACAGATTCTCCAATTCCAAAATAAATTCTTAATAAAAAGAAAATATGTTTTTAAAAAATACATATTTGGTTTAAGACGAATGACTTGAATAGAGAATTTATATGTATATCTTTCATAAAACCGAATATTAATGACAGTCACTGTATGTATGGTATTAGGTGCATAATACTTCTCAGTATTAATGGTGTATTCGTTATATCCATTTTCACATTACATTGTGTTTTTGTTTTTATTTGTGTTTAAATTTTCACTTTAATTTGATTCACTTTTGCTGTTGTATTTGTTTCCTGATATTTGATTTGGTTTGTTTATTTTTTGTCTTATTGGTATCTGATTGGTTTCTTGATAAAAACTGTGTTTCGTCCACTTCTAAATAATAGTAAACATATTGCAGTATCAAATATTTGCTCGCATGTTTTGTTATAATTATTTTTTTATTATTTTAAAACTTAAACTAAAACAATAAAGAAAGCATCTAAGATTTCCTTATGCCAATTTTTTTTTTATATATCAGTTTTATTTGCAGTTGCATTAATGCCTGTATGTAGTTGCGATCCTACAATTAGAAATTGCTTGTAATACACACATACATACATCTTGGATAGCGTATGGTTATTTAAATACCCGTATTTTTATGTTCATTATACGTATGCTGTAAATACACTAATACGGGTAAAATCGAGATTAAATGTCATGTGTGAGGATGTTATCGGAATTTTGTTTAAAAACGATAAAAAAAGATACTTTTGTGTTTATACGAAACGAAACAACTACGTCAATTATAAACAACGAAAATAATAAAATAGGACTGCTTCTACTGTCGCATATGTTTCGCTACTCGAAATTACAAACTTGTGCTATTGCTGTTTTCTGTATATCTACGAGTATTACTATGGAGACTTTATTTGACGAAGTTGGTTATACTTTAAATATTAACATTCTCAAGAAAAACAAAAAATCAACCCTCCCCACTTGTCCAATTATATTCACTTTTTGATTAATGATTTGTATTGATTATGAAGTCATTTAGACCAAATTTTGACCTTTCACTTTAACCGTAAAATTTAATATATATCTTGTATGGGAAATTGTACGATGCCCACTTGTCCAATTCTGTGCATATTTTAACTGCTGATTTCTTTAACCAGGGAGCTATTTGGACCAAATTTAAAAACTTCTGCTCTTACCTACTATTCTCATGATATACATACAAGACAATATTTATGTATGTAGAGTGAGAGGTACCAAGTCCGCTTAGAAATATTCGAAGAGAAAATATGATTATTCAAGAATGATTTCAACGCGAAGATAAGATCTATTGGAAACCAAGACTGCAGAGTTAAAAACAGAGAGTGGTTAACTGAATTGTTCCAGACATTTCATTTCGTCATAGTTGACTCTATTTTGCGGCAACTCGCGCAATTAAACGGATCATATATACGTGAGCAGAAAGTAGAGACAACAGAAAAATGTTATATATATATGTACATCCAATTATAGGTGTATGCGAAATAACTCGAGCATTTTTATTTTAATCTTAATTAGATCATAATACCATTAGATTATATCGAACTTTTAGTCAGAGTGAATAAGACCGAACAATGATACTTGATGCAGAGGTACTACAATAATTAGTATTCTTTACTAAATATTCAATATTAATTTGTACTTTTATATACATACGAGTATATGTATAATGACACACATTATATATTGTATTTTACTGCTATATATTGACCAACTTATGCAAAAATTATTCAAAGTGTTTAAATAAAATTGGCTCTTTAATAGTCAAATCATTTGTTTATCATTAACAACAAAAACTATGCCAAATATCAATTCTTTTTCACATCGGCTATTACGTAAAATTGTTAGAAGAGGCAACGTAACGGTTGGCCTTATAACAAAAGAATTAACAAAAAAATTTATTGACAAACTACTTATGTATGTAAAAATAAAATTTTAATTCACAAATATACATACATATGTAGATGAAAATACGAGTATTCAAAAAAAAAAAAAAAAAAAAATAAAAAAAATAAATAAAAATTACGATAAAGTTTGAATCTGATGAAAGTTTTAAGCATGAATGTACAGGTACAAACCTACATATCGTATGAATGAAACAATGAATTTACTGTATTCATGTGCGATTTATTGTATCTTATATACATATATAGTAAGTATGAATGTACATTGGACATGTTACTATTGTTATAAAAAAGAGTTTTAGCTTTTATTCTATTTCGTTTTGTTCTTTTGTATGATATTTTCAAATATACACCACCACGTATTTAACAAGAATTTTATAATACCAGCACAATATAAAAACTATTTTAACTGAGTCGATTAAAGCGTGACATACCATTATCCCAAGTTATATATAAGTATGTATGCTTGTATATAATTCGAACATTTGTATGTATTAATATAATATATTAACATACTCGTACATTAGTCCATAAAAATACATATCGTCATATGAATTCATAACAGCCCCAACTTACATGGAACAAATTTTGCAGGAGCAAAATATTTTTCAATAAGCTATTCCTGTACATACATACATAGAAAATTAATCCAAGCGTTTGTTCCAAAGTCATAATTCTTGATAGCCGAGTAAAATTTTGCATAAACATGTACATTTTGATACGGTGCCATCCATCATAATCAATAAAAACTAGATTTTGAATATTTTATAATTTATGACTTGTTGGAAATTATATGACGATATGTACATACGGTTGGCCAGTTAATCGAAAACGTGATCAACTTCAATTAGCACAAGGTACCGTTTTGAAACCGTTGCAGGACCTAACTGAATTCAGCCAAAATAGGAAAAGAGCTACAGTCAACCAGAGCTGCTTATAAAGTGAAGTAAACCAAACAAGGGTGTCGTAACTAAGAACTAGTAATAATTTCTAAGAGTAATTTAATACATCATCCATTGTTAAGAATATTTGTAAGGCAACTTTCAGCTTAGCATTATGAGGATTTTATACAAGCTTACTTGTTAAAAAATTGTATTTCCCAGGTTTCTTACCCGACTTAATTTTCCGCCCACAGGACAAAAATCGGGTTACGTTATTTGGCTTAGGAGTTTTACGATATACATGCCAATATTTAGGTTTCTAGCTCATCAGTGGGCTTCAAGAAGCTTTGGTTAGCCAAAAAATTAAAAGCAGAATTTGAGCGGTGCTATTATTTTGATACGCAAGTCTTTTATTTGTAGGTTGACAGGTAAAACTCACTAAGTGCTAAGTGATCTGACTACACTTAGTGAGTTTTACTTGTCAACCGACGATTTATTTTATACGTATTATTAAATTTATCCTAATGGTTTTTTATTTCTTGAATAATTCAAATTATATTCTAAATTCATTCTTTTCATTGAATAAAAAATAAATTTAAAAAACTTTGAACAATTACATGTGTATTCCCTTAGCAATGTACAATAATATCACATACGTATGTATGTACATAAGTAGTTATGTATGTATGCATATTTAAAAATATGAATGAATAATAAAGAAAAACAAGTTTTTATTAGTGGAAGATTGTACTTTTTTATATGCACTATTTTGCATAGGTATGTAGAATAAAAAACAATACATACATACATATGCAGGTATAGGAGAAAACGTTACAGAAAAACAGAAACATTGGTAAAGTAATTTGTTTTTTATTTTTTTATTTTCTAGTTAAAATTATTTATTATTACGTACTTAATAAAATTGTATTTTAGCTTACACTAATGAACAAAATAATAATAAATACAAATTGGAACGTGAATCATGGCAATCAAAGATTAAATAGAAAACAAACAAACTTTATAGCGTACTGTCTGTCACATTGGGCAAATATTTGAGAAAAAACGTAACCACTGTTAAGTACGAAAACATTTATTTGTTTTTTAATTATTATTGCTTTTAGTTTGATTAATTAACTATTCGTTTTTAAACAAATTGTGAAAGAAATGAAAGAAACAAACACATACATACATAGTATATAATCAAATATTTGCATAAAATATTTTCATAAAGTTACGCTTTTTTTAGTCTAATATTTGCTTAATGTGATCTCGTACGTATAGAAATTTTAAATCTACAAGATATTAGTTTATTGCAAAAAAAAAAAAATGATTAAAATTTAAAATGTTGCCAGATTTGGTGTACTTATTATTATTATCTTTAGTGTAAACTAGAATAAAAAATAAAAAAATTAAATATTGCAAAAATTACCTTCGGAATCTTTCTTTTTTCTTTTTAACAGTAATAATGAGCAGCAACGTTTACAGATCGCAGCATATCAAATGGTTTGATGATTAAAGTAAAAATTTTTTTTTTTTTAATTTATTTTTATTTTTAAATTTATTTTTAAATTCTCTTCACTGTTGAAAGCGCATATGAACGGAAACATAAACGACGCATATTTTGTTGCAACAATTAATTATTCCACATGTAAGAGAATAGCACCCGCGTTGTCACACAAACTTTTTTCAAAAATTTTTTAATTTAAAATTTAAATATTTTTGAATACATACGTATGTAAATATGTAAGCATATAAATTTTTTTCTTGCTCTCTCTCCCTCCCTCCTTCAAACCATTTTTCTGTATTCGTAGAATTAAGTCTTTTGTTGCAACATGTAATTGTTTATATTCTTTGTATTTCTTTGTTTTTTTTTTAAATAAAAAAAATTATACACGGGTATACATACATACATAAGTATGTATGTATACAATATTTAAGTAGAAACTGTTTTAAACTTTCGTTAACACTGTAATAGGGAATAAATAAATTTGCATATTATCTACTTTTTCATTTCAGTTACTACTTCATTAAAACTGAAATATTTTTTTTTTAATTCTAATATTTAATATACCCAACAAGTATATATTATTGTTTTTGGACTTTAGTACTCGTTGAAGCCATAGTTGATTGGTTTTTGTTTATTTTGTCTTCTCTCAGCCTCGTTTAACAAAGTTAAGAGAAAAACTATATAATTGAAGCCCTTAGCAACAACAAATTTACAACAAAAATTTTATTATAAATATTGTACAATATTTTAAGTTAATATTGCTTTTACAGATGCATTTAAAAGTACGAGTATGTATGTACATATAACAGCAGATGTATCTGTTTACATTAATGTTTATTCTGTTTTCCTTTTTATTTTACTTTCCTACAGTCCAAATCGTTATTTTTCTTATGCCTGTGTTTTCTTACTGTTATTGTTTAAATTCGATCTTTACAAAAATGCAAATAATAAATAAACCCAGTTTTATATGCTTTAGTGGCGAATTAACAAAAAAAAAATCACAAACTGTGTGCTCACCACATGATACGTTTATTAACACAGAAAATTATAAAACAAAAACTTGTTCATTACAATTGGCAAAAATTTCATGAAAAAAATTTTTTTTCAACAAAAGACAAAATAAAACCGTAAATTAACTCCAATCCATCTTTACAAATCAATGATTTAAAGACAGAGCACTAAATAACATCATTCATATCTTAACAAAAATGCTAAACAGTTGTCAGTTCTATTTTTTTTTGCATACTAGCCTAAACCCGGCGTGCTATTCTACACCTACCGTTACCATATGTTCACATTTCTCAACTGATGATTTTTAGGGACTTCAAAGTAATTCAGACCAAATGCAGAAACATTAGCTGTAAACGATCTCAAAATATATGGAAGTCAATAGTTAGTTTATGTGGGAAGTACCACGCCTACTTGTCCGCCTTTTTTTTCTACTGATAATTTTTATTGAATACGAAATCAATCACACCAAATTCAGTAACTTTAGTTTTAACAGTTTTCGACATATAAAGAAATCAATATTTAACTTGTATGGGAGGTACCACGCCCACTTGTCCAACTCCAAACACTTTCTGACAGATGATTTTCCACGCTCAGGTTCAATTTTGAAAAATAAAAAACATACCCTATTGCCCTTTCGGTAGTTGAGTCTATTTATGTTCCAAATTTCAACAAAATCGGTTTAGTCGTTTAGGCGTGATTGATCGACATACAAACAGACAAAAAGGCTTACAAAGAATTTTATAATTTATATATCTATATGGATTATTTGAGCAGCTCCGAAATAAACATTTCTTTTTTCTGCATTTTTATAATACAATAATCCCCGCAAAATGGCATTTTACATTTATTAGCCTTAATTTCTGAATCTGCGTTTTTTTTTCTATATACTAATAAAATCCCACTGATAGTAATTTTTCGCTTATTTACCTAAAGTGTTCACTTACAGCAGCTTTATTTATAATAAAAGGTTGACATATATGTAGTTAGCATAGAGTTGACATAATACATACATAATAGACCTAGCTTCTCACAGTACCCATATTGTGTGAGGCAATGTTTATCCATGAACACTGGGACTTGACAGACTAGAGAAGCTTGTTCATATGGCAATCAGTTACTATGAAAGGTGGTTACTGATGGAAATATTTGTTTCATATTTCTTTCTTTTAAGATATTAGAAGTGGAGGTCCGGAGCTCTCGTCTTTGTAAGACAATACATGATATACTAGAATATAGCGACTGATACTCTGATAAACGAGCTGCTAAGTTTTATTTAACGTCTAAGTAAACAGTTGTGGAATATCAAATTTACACCAACAATTTTACCACTTTATTTACTGGCATACCATTTTTTTAACATTTTGTTTGAATTGTAAACATTTTTTTTTGGTTTTTTGTAAAATACAAAATTGCATGTCAAAATTAAAGATGATTGACTTTTGGAAAAAAGAATACGGTAACATTGAAATTCAGAGTTGCTAACATTGAAATTCAAATGGAATAAAGTGTGTTATGAATAAGCCATGTTCTAACAATCTGCTAAAACAATCTTTTAGTTGGATCAGAACGAAATCCTATTAAATGAGTTTAGATTGTTTGTTTGTTTGTTTTGCAGTGATTTCTTCATGAATGAAGAAATGACAGCCATGAAAGAATTCTACACCAGCCGGAAAAAAATTATCACCAATTTTACTGGTATTCAAACTCGAATTTTTTTTTTAATGTGAACGGTTAAATTTGTTCGACTTTCCGTTTAACTCACTGTATGAGTAGATATTTTTATTGTTATTAAGAAATTTTAATTTCGTTTTTTTTCTTTTACTTTTTCCTTTGTCTTTGTTGTCTTGTACCAACAAATAATATCTATATTTAAATTTAATTTGTTTTTTTTTTTTTTTTAATTAAACCAGGTTTAAAAATTAGAGCATCACATGGTATGTTTAAAGTTATTTAAAGAAGACTAAGTCATAATACTTATTATCATAATACTTATAATTGAATTAAAAATCTGTTAAACTAATTTCGCCACAAAATTTTTTCTAATACTGGTATACGGTAAAAAAAAAGAAAAATAAATTTAAATTGAAGTTCCAAAGAGAACACTGTTTTAAGGCATATTTGAAACTTTCTTTTTTTTAGTATAATTTTTTGTAATTTTGTTTTTATATTTGTTTGTGTTTCAAATTTACGAATTTATTCTTAAGGTCTTCTGATGTATATAGTTTGTAAAACAATAACAGCAAATTATGACAAAAAACAGAAAAAAAATTAAAAAAAAAACGTATTTGTAGAGATTCGTTCGTGATCGCGTTATATACACAAAAAAGCAGAAAAATAATAGCCAATACAGAGAAAAACGTTAATAAAATTACAAAAAAAGCTGGCAAAAACCAAAAGCAACAGTTCGTTATTTCATACAAAAATGTTTTTACGTATGTATGTGTGTATGCATTTGTGTCAATTTGTTAAGTTTACATAGTCTGTAAGTGTTTGAATTTTTTCGAATTTGTTATTTCTTTATTTTATTATTTACTTTTATTTTATTATTTTAGTTCTTTATTTTTATTTTATTTGTAGTTGTTGTTATTTCCGTTGCATTTTTTTTTGTTACGAGGTATTCAATTAACGGAAATAGTTTAGTAACCGAAAGAAAAAAGAAATAAATTTGTAATAAATTCATCACAAAAAAAAAAAAAAAAAAAATAAATAAAAAAAAAAAAAATCAAATAAAAACACAGTCATGCGAATTTCCGTTTGATTTGATAGGAAAACTAAAATGTTTCCAAAATTGTTTTGCCTGTTATTTGTTTGTTTGTTAATTTTTTCTTAATTTTGCATTAGATAAAATATTATATACATACATATATGTATATATATTAAAAACTTTTCTTTATTTTCCGGAATTTATTATCACTCACAAATGTTAGTTTTTTCCGTTTTACACGACCGTTTTCTTCACCGTTTCGCAGACAACTAGTAACTTTTTGAAAAAAACTTTATAGAAACGATCATTTTATTACAGGTCTTTTTTGCTCTGGCAATACTTTAAGCTAATTTTTAATTTAATAACACACAATACAAGCATAAATTCAGTTTTAGTTTACTCCCTTTGAGCCGGATTTATTTAAGTTAAGGAGAAAAACAATTTTGCTGAGCGAATTTTTCAGTTTACTTTACTAGTCTCCCCTGACTCCCCATGATTATAAAGCAGTGCCAGACAGCAAGAGAATACTGTCTAAATGTGAATGCAAGTGTAGGTGAGCAGATAGTGTCTATGAAAAAATGTAAACAATAAGTTATAATCCGTGTTTTTATTGTAATTTCTCTGCATTTAAATTGTTTTTTTTAAGAAAATAGACAAAATTACATATGTATGTATGTATGTATATATAAATAACAACAATGTCACTAAAATATTAAGAGTGGATAAAAAATTAAAAGAATTTTATTGTTAACATTTAAAGCGATACATACATACATATTCAAAATTAACTGGTTCTTTCTTTGTGACCAAAATACTCATTGAGTGTGTGTGCTCACATTTTCTGAAAGTAATATTCTTGTTAATCTCTTGTTTGCTCTTTTTGTGATTTATGTAGGTATGCAGACAACGATCGTGTGGTAATTGTGTGCAAAAAGCCAACGATGTTGGGCCTCTGAGCCATTGTTAAAAAGAGATCTAACTAAACTCAAACAAAAAATAAAAAAAGAAAAGAAAAAGAACAAACAATAAAAAAAGTTTGGTTTGGACATTGGCCTGAAGATGGCAATGGCTGGGCTAACTAGTGCTGATGGCAGCAAATTAAATAAGAGTTTAAACCAATGTCGTGCGCAAAGAAAAATTCTGTTTAATTTCTTCTGTTTCTTGTTTATCTGTTGCTCGTTTTATAATTTTAATTTCTCTTACCTTGTTTATATTTTTCTTTTTGGTATACAAATACATACATACATTAATATGTTGTATGCATGCATATGTAAAATATTAATATTACAGTAGGAAAACAGTAGCGTTAAACAAGAAACTTTTTAAACTTATACGATTTTATTTAAATTCACATTAAAAAATTTTGAAAATTTTTTAAATCTTACACAAAAAATTAAAAATAACTGCTCATATTTGGTTATTTCCATTCTTCGTTTTATATCATAAAATAATATCAGAAAACTGTGTAGATTTATTAGACAATAATTTAATAAAATATGGCATTGATTTTAATTTCCAGCAGGACAATGCACCTTAAAAAATACAAGAAAATTCTGATACTATTTACTCCCGACTTACGTGTATTTAGTGGAAAATCTTTAAGACATTCTAAATCAAGAGTGAGGGGACAAATTAAAGGTTAGAAGTAAATTGGTTGTCAAATGATGAAATATTCAGAGTTGAGCTGTCATTCTCTGATATTTATTTAGCGAAGAGTTGGGAAATTTTAACCATGGAACGCTACTATTGTTATGTCCTATGCTTGTGAATTACATACATACATATATAATTGGCCATTACAACCCTGTGTCAGGATTACGGCCTAGCTACTCGCAGCACTCATATTGTATGTGTTAATTTTTATCCATGAGTTCTGATTCAGATTTGATAAGCTTTTTCAGGCAATCAATTACTCCCAGAAATAACTTTTGCCAGAATACTGCTGTGAGGTAGTCGCCGAAAGAAATATTTTTTTCTTGTGAATTAGCTGTTTTAAAAAACTGAACTGAAAGCAATGCATTTTATCAAACAAAATCAAAACAAAATCATCTTTAGTGATGATAAAATGATAGGCGATTCTTAGTGGCCACAATTGGCTTGGTTTCCCTTGGTTTCAGCAGGACTGCGCCACACAGCCGGCCAAACAATTCAGCTGTTGCATAAGAAAATTCCCTGACGCGATTTGGCGGTGTCAACTGGCCGCCTCTTTCATCTGGTTTAACCGCTGGATTTTTTTTCTGCAAGTTCATTTGAAAGACCAAATTTCGTTTGATTTTATAGGGTTTACGTGAACCACAGTGTAACCGTGATGAAACAAATGACAACTCCAAAAATAAAAATTTGCTGTTAATTTTACTACTGCTTAAAACAAACAAAATTGCTGTGTTGCTATTGTTATTTTTGTTGGAGTTTTGTCACTGTGTGCATCGTGACGTGAAAAAGCCTCAACCAACTGATGTGTTGAAAGATTAAATTCAGATAACGCATAAACGAGATAAGGGAAGTTTTGTTGCAAAATGTAGTTGAACATTTTGTAAAAAGAACGGACGTCTGCCAACATTTGCCAGGCACCATATTCCATTATTAATTTCCATATTTCTACTTTACATTGGTATCAATAATGCTGAATTTGTCAAAAAACAAATATGTTTTTAAGCCAATATACCTATACTTCCTAATCTCAAATTTGCAAATCTTTATAATACCCAAAAGGAGCCAAAATTAGCTCTAATTGAATAATAAAAAAAAAAATAATTCACAAAACGTGTTTCATATCGTCGGTTGACAGGTAAAACTCACTAAGTGCTATGTTATATGACTACAGTTAGTGAGTTTTTCTTGTCAACCGACGATATACCAATACGGGTAAAATATGTTGTTGTTAGTCGAG
Source organism: Metopia argyrocephala (assembly GCA_963576795.1). Classification (NCBI taxonomy): domain Eukaryota; kingdom Metazoa; phylum Arthropoda; class Insecta; order Diptera; family Sarcophagidae; genus Metopia; species Metopia argyrocephala. The sequence goes on along the minus strand of OY756208.1, from coordinate 183,042,440 downwards.
AATGATGTGCAGAGTGCAAGGTGCAGGGATGTAAATTAAAGTGCTTTTAATAAAGTTGAGTAACTGCTTAAATTTTAAAACTTTTCTTTTGTTTAATTTAATTTTTAATTTTTTAATACAATTTTAAAACACTGTTCTATAAATTAAATAAAAAATTGTCTAACTTAAGCTACGTTAACATTTGTCAAATATTTGATGAAAAAAGCATAACCATTATTTTACGGAAATTTGTTGTATGTAAATATTTCTTAAAAAAATATTTAAAAACAGATAAACACAAAAAATAATATTTAATCTGTTAATAAACTAAATATGAAACAACAATAAAAAAATATTTAATTTGTTTATAAATTAAATATAAAACAACAACAAAATCAGAATAAATTTTTAAATAAAATAGTGATAAATGTGAACGTACCTTTATTATAAAAAAATCATATCAAATATCTATTTTGTCTATAGAAGATGTCATAAAAGATATTTTCTTTTAAATATATAACAATAAAAATAATTCCTATAAAAACATTTGTACCATATAATTTTGTCCATGACTGTATTTAATTAATGAATATGTTTATTATTATTTATTCAAGTTTTTTTTATCAATTGCTGAGTTTTTGTTTTTTGTTGTTGTTGTTGTTGTTGCAATTTTGCATCTTTTAATAACAGAAATGAATAGAACCAAGATTTAGCATTAAAATTATTCTGGCATTAAATAACGTAATTAATAACCAGAAAAAAGACAATTGTTAGAAAATATGCAGTTAAACTTCTTATCCAACTACTTAGTTGCGTAATTTAAGGTTTAACATTCTAAATATAGGTAATCTCCCGCTTGTATAAAAACTTTTTATATAATTTATAAAAGACATAAAGCTCACATAGTTTAGACTATAATTAAATTTAAAAATGGTCAAATATAATAATACAATATATACAAATCTTTTGTTTGTAGCTTCAATTTAATTGAAAAAAAAAATAACATTTAAAACACATCTTAAGAAAAATGTGGAATTTTTTCTTTTTAATAATACAGTTTTTCATTAGAGAAATGATTCACAGTGTTCAATAAAATCAGTAAAACTTCCGTTTCTCTTCTCTGTTTAAATGTCACAACGTACGCAATTCTTTCTTTGTGTTCCCTATTATCAAGCTATTAAATACTTTTCTATAATTAAGAATCAGGCTTATTGTAAATTCTTTTGCCATATGCTGGCTAAGCAAATAAATCAGAATTTCATTGTGTTATTATGAATTGAATTATTATGAATTAAAGTAAATATCATTCCATTACAGATCACGAGCTTGCAAAATGTCATAATAAAATAAAAGCAGTTGTGACGTGAATTCTATGCGTAAATGAATGAATTAAATCATGATTCAGTCTGTTTATAAAATACTAGCTCAGCTCATGACAATGGCCAAATATATTGAATTTATTTGATGTAAAATTACTGAAGTCGAAAATAGACCTTTGGCTACTTCGTTAATTAAAAAAAAACTAAAATTATCACTTTTATCTGTTGCAGAAATAAATACCAATACGGAATATTAACTTTATTTTTTGGTCAGTTCCATTTGAAAATAATTGCTTTATGGTTGAGAGTTTTAATTGGAATGGCAAAAAAACATAATATTGTGGTAGGAAATCGGCTTTTATCGTTTATAATTATGTTAATTTCTAAAATATGTACATACATTATTATTAGTTTTAAACAAAATCTGTCAAAGTGTTTCCATATGAGTATTTTACTCACAGGCATATTTAAGGTAGAACTAACAGCGCTTACAATGTACAATGTGAGTCAACTGCTCACATGTTAACGCATCTAAAAGTTAAAATTTTTTTAACTTCTATATGTTAAATGCCTTACAAATTTTGTCCATAATTTGCTTTATGGAAATTCACTATTTTAACTTTTTTGACAGTTGTGCGAAATACAATTGGCACAACGCATGTATGTACGCATGTGCACATGACGTCTTCTAATATTTTTTCCTCAAAAAAACGAATCTATCAGTCCTGTCACAGATTCCGATCGGAATGGTTTTCATTTCGTATTTTCAATTCCGATCGGTTTTGTTTTAGCTTCTTCAGATTCCGATCGATTTAGCAAATTCCGATTTTTCTATTTTTCTCTTAAAATATGGCAACATATTGTATACCAAAACAAAAATTATGTGTTTTAAGCGAATAAGAGCAAAACAAATTGAAAAAATTTTAACAAACTGCATAAAAAAGTTATACAGATTAAAATAATTAATAATAAAAGAAAAATGCCGGGAATAGAAATATTTCATTTTATTTTGGTTTTGATGTTCTAATTGGCAGAATATAAACTTTTTGAAAGTTTTTAATTTTTGTTGAAAAATTAAAAGTGCTTTCAATTCACTTTTTTAAATTTAATTCACTGAAAATATCAATTCCACTTAGGAAACTAAAAGTGGTTTAATTCCGCAAAAAATTTTCGTTTTACGTTTTCTGGAGAAGCAAAATACGGAATTCATTCCACTTTCGATCGGAATGGATTTCTGTGACAGGCCTGTATATCCTGTTTAAAATACTTCATCATTACACTCCTTGTAGCTTTTGTTAAACTTGGTGTTTCCTTGGTGTTTATTCTTATACTTCAGATTCATATGCGTGTGACAAAAAAGTAATGTTAAACGGTCGAACAAGAAGGCAATTAATGGCCTGTTTCTGTATGACAAACAATTTTAAGCAATTGAAAATTTATATGAAAAGTGCTCAAAATTATTACAAACTAAAAATTCATACAAATTTTCAAACGTTTGAAATTGCTTGTTATACAGAAACAGGCCATAAATATTTAAAAGCAAATAAATGTCTTTGATTTGATTTTTTTGTATAATTTTTGTAATTAAAACTTAATCAATTAATCAAACGATGATTGATCGAATGCGTACTCTAGTACATATGTACATACTGAACCTATCTTCTTCTTCGAAATTTGAACCACTAAAGAAAGCATAGAAAGTAGATCTCACTCTTATTATAATAGATTTTACTCTTACTTATTTCAATTTCATTTACTCTAAAATCTCTTACAACTTGATCAGACAATAAAAAAAACAAAAATATAGTATATTTACTATATTCAATGTATGACTATACATATACATACATACATATGCACTATAAACAAACAATTGTTGATACTATATTTTTTTATTAATACGTGATGGTAATCACTATCCCTAATATAGGATGCAAATTAAAATTTAATCATTAACGCGTAAAAATGTACAAAAAAAAAGTTATTTTATTCTCACAGAAATAAAAAACACAGTCGTACCAGCACGCCGCGAGTACGTTTAGTCCAATGTGTATGTGTGTAAGTTATTAAGTCAATATTTTAAGGTCGACTTATTTAAGTAATGCTACACAAATATAAAAATATATGTATACCTATAAAGTATATATACAGAGTGTTTTTTATAGAGTGTCACAATTTTGAGTTGGCATCACTGCATTATTGGAACAACCACTTGACAGCTGATAGTTGCTTTTTGTTAAGTTTGTTTGAAATTTCAATATGAATGGACTTTTACCAGAGCAATGCCCGCAAATTGTTGAAATAATTGTTCTATTCTATTGATGTTGATTTTGAATTTCCATTCAAAATTTTATTTTCCGATAAAGCCCATTTCTGGTTGAATGGGTACCTGAAACAGCAAAATTGTCGCATTTGGAGTAAGAAGAATCCACCAGCTTTTGTCGAAACACCCTTGCACCACAGAAAATTGCTGTTTGGTGCGCTTTATGGGCCTGCGGAGTCATTAGTCCATATGTATTCAAAAACGAGGATGGTCAGTATGTTACTGTCGATGGTGAACGGTATAGGAATATAATTTGAAAGTTTTTGTACCTCAATTAATTCTAACAGGGCGGAGCCACATGCCACACAGCGGGCGCTACAATTGATTTACTCAAAGAAGCTTTTGATGAAAGAATAATTTCACGTAATGGCCCAACTAATTGGCCACCAAGATCGGGTGATTAAACCCCATAGGATTATTTTCATTGGGGTTATGTTAAGTCACTTGTCTACTTCGATAAACCACAAACAATTGAACACATCGAAATCAACATTCGAAGAATTATCGGCGAAATAGGGCCGCAAATGCTGCAAAAAGTTGTTGATATAGCAGAAATTATATGTAAGCATTAATTTCATAAAAGTTTCTTTTACATAAAGCTCGTTTCATTAATATAAAAAATATATTTCATTGCTTTATTATGATTTAAACTTGTGTCACTCTATAAAAAACACCCATTATATAAAATGTGATACAATAACCTTTCTAGAATATAAAGTAATTAAATAAGTACTCATAACTTGCCGCTAACCTAACCAATCTTTCCAATAACTTTATCGGTCACTTTGGGTTAAAGTTTATTTGTAATCCGACCTTTAACTATCAGCAAGTTACAATAATGGGCCTTAGTATTTTTAATATTGTGACTACACTATGGGGAGGCACTAAATAAATCGTGTTCTCAATTATTAGTAGATCTAAATATACTTCTAATCAAGTCAAACAAAACACGAATATGTCAAAGTTTTGCAGTTTTTGCTGTTGCTTTAACTGCGACTGTATGATTTTTAAGAAGCATAAGTTTACCAACAGTTTATTTTTGATCACTAGGGAATGAAAAAGTTGCACTAATTTGAATAATTAATTTTTTGACGATTAATAATTTGACGATTTTTGCTACTTTGACTGCAGTTTTTCAAATCACTGCTATTTTAAATAAAAAAAGGGAAGAATGGCATAAAGCAGATCAAAACTTATAAGCTGTTAAAGGATATAAACAAACAATTTGTGCTTAAAAAAATCTTTATATAGGCGTAGGCCTCTAACGAACTAAATTTGACCGCATAATTAAAAGTTCATTTAACTAACTTATTTTAAGTTGAAAAGAAAAAACTTGAAATTTTAACTATATTTTGTATATTTGCAATTATTTATTTGAAAAAAAAAAAAAAAGGGAATAAGTAAAGTTATGTTGAATAATTTTCAGTTTTCCATTCCTAATTTCTTTTCTTGTATTTGTGTAAAAAAGCAACTCTGCAAAATGGCTCAAATTTTCGATACGCATTTTCTGACATTTAATTATGTATTGTTTTTTCACTATTATAAATACTTTCTCATTTTATCTGAGCTTTTGACATGTCGTTATACTCAGTGGGGTAGTGTAAAACGAGCTTACTAAATATTGAAACGGAATGTATTATTAATAAAATAAAAGCGAATAATGAGTTGCTTAGGTTTTGATCTTTGATTTTATGTTTATATTTTATGGGGTAAATGTAATTATCTTAATTAATTTAAAAATCCAGAGAGATTTAATAAATGTATTTGGGAGGAAAAAGTATACTGATGAGTTGGCTAATCACTATCGAAATAGACATAAAGAAAAGCTTATTCCCCATAAGCCATCGATATCATATTTACAAATATTTTAGAATTACGGATGAATAATTTTAACATTTTTGGTTTTTTGGTACTCGGTGACATTGTCAATAATCATTTACTTACTTGACTTGTACTACTTTTTCTTATAAGTAATTTTACATAAAAAGATCCAATGTATGTACTTACCTGAAAATAAAAGAAAATAAGAAAATGTTAATAAAGTTTTACAAAAGTTTAGTTTTAAAATTTTTTTTTTTTTTGAAATTTTATAAAAATAAATTGCATGTGTTGTAATGTGTTTTCCGATTGTTTCCCAAGCTTTTGATGATTTCAGTTTTAATTTTGACAATTTTCAGATTTAAAACTAGAATTGGGTTTTCCCTACCACAAAACGACCAAGTATTAATGCAGCAATATTGCAATCAGGACTAAATGCATGTGGAAATAATTAACCACTAAAAAAAACGATTTTAGTGGTACTGGAAATTTAGTGCACTAATTCTAAAGGATTAGTGTTAATGGACTATGAGTCCATTGGCATTTAATGAGAATTCATATTTTTCTAATTTTTTCCAAATATGTACAGGAAAATACAGAAAACATGAAAAAATTACTTTTAGTATCCCTTAAGAAACCCACAATCCATAAATCAGTTGTTGTCTTTTTTATTAACAAACGTTCCTCAACTTTGAATCAAAACCTCAAGTCTGTAGGTAAAACTAAATAAAATAATTCGTTAAAACAATCACTATTTTAATCATTGTAGAGAAAAAAAAATTAAATAAAATAATTCGTTAAAACAATCACTATTTTAATCATTGTAGAGAATTTAATCAATCACATATATACATATGTGAAGAGTTCAATTTATCATCTTACTTAACCACATAAAGCATTGTTGTTCGTGTGAATTTTAAAATACAATAAGTACACTTGTCAGATAAATTTATGCATTGTGTGTTACTAGTAATACGATTTATTGTAAAACTTATCAATCATATTATTTTTTTTTAATTTTATCTTAGATTTAATCACGTCACTACAATGTCATATTATAGAGCATATAATAATATAATCCTAAAGAACAAAAAAATTTTATGTTACGAAAGAAAGGGATTTCCAATAATTTTTTTAAGTTTGTAGAAAAATAAAAAAAAAAATGTTTATTAATTTAAATAATTATCAAATTATCTATAAACATTTATAAATAATTCCTGAAGACGCTTCACGAAGGAGTAGCGAATTATCGATAAATATAAGTAAATAACTTTTAATAAGACCTTGAGTTTGGATAATTATTTTCAATTCAAAAAAATATTTATTGGTAATGTTCACCTTAACCAAAGCCGTACACACTACTACATACATAAGTATATGACAAAGCATCTCAACTACAAATAGTATAGAACGACATTTTTTAAAGTTCGTCAAACTATTGAAACTGAGGGAGATACTATAGCAGGCCTGTGCAAAGGTAAAAATGTAGTTGTGTTGGTGAGAAAATTAGAATTACACTTCTGGACATGTTAATAGCAGTATTAGCATGTCATCGCAAGAATTAAGGAACTTTGTAACTGACGAAACATTTAATGTTCACCAGACCCAAAAAACCTGTATGAAAGTAGAAACTGGTAGTTTTCAAAACGCAGACGGGGTAAGTAAATTTCTTTTCATAATAGAAATCCGGGACCAATCGACGCGTATTTTTTTTTTTTTTTGATAAAAATGATGCAAAAACCGTATTTTCGATTTTTTGTCAGTTACACCGTTCTTTATTCTTGCGACGATATGTATGAATTTATTTTTAAATAAAGAGTATAAGTACGAGAATATTTTTTCTAAAAATATAAGCACTATAAGAAAATTTGTAAATACTATTCTGCTATAAGGAATTCAAAAATAAGAATCCAGCTTAAGACAGAAAAATAACATTAAAGCTTTTTTTGTTCTATAAAATTTTAGGTTTTTTAAATCATTTAATACTGCACTGCTAGAAGGAACTAAACAAAAATTGAAAAAAAATATAAGTACATATGTACACACATATGTATATTTAATACATAAAAAACGAAAAATCGCATTTATAATTATAACAAATGTATGTATCGGCAATGCTATTAATTTTGTTCTCGCTGTAAAAGAAAAATCAGGGTACAATCGACACGAATGTTATCTCGTCGCTGTTTTAGTGACGATTGAAAGCAAGAGCGTAAGAATACACGTGAGTTAAGCAATTTCCTGTACCACAGAAACACTAGTTAAGTTGGGGGCTGTATAATTGATCTTCAGGTTGAAGTATATACTTTTATTACCCCCTATATGCACATATAGAAATATATTTCAGAATTAAAGAAAGAACTCATTTGTACACAATTTTTTTATATACAAAATAAATTTTGCTTCAATTTGTATACAATTTAAAATTTTCTTTTTTAAAATATGTCTTAAGATATTTATTTCTGTTTTAAAGTTCATTATCAGATTTCTTTAAATTACAACAACATATACTATTTTACAACAGTTTTAACAACCTTCAGAGAAATCACGTGTACAATAAACAAATAAATAAAATATTACATTTTGAAATTAAAAATAAAAAAATAAGTATTGGATTTTAAAGAAAAGAGGATAGGGGGAGAGTTAAAAACAGCAATATATTCCTACAAAAGCAAAGGAAAAAAAACCCCGCACGTTTATTTAACATCGGAGACACAGATCGTATATCGATTTAATTAAATATTAATATGCTAAATGTGATTTAGAATTAAAATGACATTGAACAATATTTAACGAAAAAAATTATTTATTATAATTATATAAAAATTATATTTAATTTGTGTTATTCAACTACAAATTGTTAAAAAAAAGACTGTAGTCGGCTTAATAGAGTGCATTTAATGTCTTCCGTTATTAAATGAAATAGTGCTGAAAAATGTCTGCGTATTTTCATGTGCATGTATTTCCCTAACATTGAGTGAGTGCAATTAGCAGATATTCTTCTCTATTTCAGTTCACATTTTCAAACAAAATTATATTTCTAATTAATTTTATTCTATCTTATTAGTCTGAAGTAGAGTCGTTGTATATAAACCTTGTGATGATATATTTACTCAAGCGTTTAATACCGAAACAAATCTATAAAGCTTTAACCAAGTTTGGGCAATTCCCGGAAGAATTAGTTCAATTTTACAAATCAATACATTAGTGAGGATGAAAAAACATGCTGTTTTTAATTTAATAGTTTGAAAGAAGCTTGTTTAATGTTCACATACATAAAGGGTGGGCAAATTTGATGTTAGGAAGTAAATTGACTTAAAGACATATTTTTTTGACAAATTCAGTTTTATTGACACTAATATAAAGTAGAAATATGGAAAAAATAATTAATGGAGTGAGATGTCTGGCACGTCACCAGACGTCCACTCTTTTTATAAAATTTTGAGCCTCATAATGCAACAAAATTTTCTTGTCTCGTCAATACAGCGCTGAAGTTAATCTTTCAAAGCGTCAATTGTTTGAGGTTTTTTCACGTAAACACGGTTTTTAAAATGGCCGCAGAGAAAATAGTCCAGCGACGTTAACTTCCAAGAACGAGGCGCCCAATGAACATCGCCAAATTGCAACCGGGAAAGTTCTCATGCAATAACTGAATTGTTTGGTCATGAGTACCGGGACATACAGTTTAAAGCAGACTCCGAATGACAGATTTGAGAAGCTTTTTCATGGCAATCAGTTACTCTCAGAGCTTTTGCCAGAAGACTGCTGAGAGGTAGTCGCCGAAGGAAATAATTTTTTTCATATATTTTTTTTTCAAGATGTCAAAGCTGAGATTTGCATGATCCATGGTTAAAATTTCCTAACTTTTTACTAAACCATCAATGTTTTAGTAAAAACAATATATCGTACATATAAAATTTAACAGAAATTATAGAAACTTTTGTCCAATATTGTATATTCGTAATCTATGAATCAGTGATTTTGTTATACTTCGAAAAAAAAATATTAACAATTATATTATAACAAATCATAGGTCATTAACCTACTTACCTCCCCACTCAGCTTTAAAATAATAAATAAATTAAATCCATAATTCTTATGTAATATTTTTGTTTTTTGTTTTTTTTTTCTATACGAACAAAACATTCTCTGAATAATTGATTAAGTAAATAAACTTAATTGTATTTGATTAGTATTTCATGAAATAATTTAAATGTTTTAATCACACTAATGACTTAAAATGATTTATGATCTGCACTACTTTAAAGTTTTAATAGTCATCAAATAACACATTTATTTTAATTTGAATTCTAGAATTTTAAAATTGTTGCAGGTAAAAAAAAATATCTAAAACTTAATTTTTGTTTATTTTATTAAAAATAAAAATATAGTTTTACTAAAAAAAAAAAAGAAAAACTTATAAACGATAACAATTACCATAAGTTCATTGGCAAACACTTTGCAAACATCAGGTGATAAATTTTAACAACATTTAATTTAAGTTTAACTTCCGAATTTCGAGAAAACGCTTCCAAATAAAGTCATTTGTAGTCACCGGGTGTAATATTTTATGTATTTTAAATGCAAATTCCATATTTTTCTACGGCTGATTTTTACACTACACAACAATTTTTTACGAACGCAAATAAATTTCAACAATTGATCTGTTCTATAGACTATTAAAGATTTCAATTAAAAAATTTACATATTAATTATAGGTGGACAGAAATCTGTAGTATGTATATGGTTGACATGATATTTGCAGCAATTAGTGTAATGCAATGCAATGAATTTTGAGAATTTGCATTTTAAATTCGTTCGAATTTTCCTGGTACGAGTATGTATGCATTCCTAACATGATTAAAATACCTTGAAGTGTTTGTAAATTAATTAAATATTAGAAATCCTATATGTTGTCAACTAATTATCGAGAGATATTATTATACACAATTAATTCGCATTCACATACATATATATATATTTATTAAATTTTAAATATAAAATCTATGACATTATAACATGCATTAAACAGTTGTTTATCTATTACGAGTAAGACAAGAATGCTTAAAAATTTTAAATTAACTAATACCTCCTTCTCAAATGCATAATCATTGAATAAAACAAACGGAAATGCGAAAATAATCGTTCTAACCGAAATTAGCATATCACAGGCTGTTAAAAAGTTTATTTCTATTGATTTTATTCAAATAAATATGGGTTACTCCATACATATGTACATAAATAACATTCCTTCTAAGACATTTTACTTGTAATTTAGCTATTAACTAAATTATATATGATATTTAAAATACCATCAGAATAAAACAACTTAAGACCCACGTTCAATTAGCTGATTTACTTAAAATCTAAAGGCCCAACCATACTTGGCTTAAGCAACTGTCAAAAATTTACGAAAAGTCTGTCAAAAGCATAAGTAAATTAAAGAAAACTTTTAAGTGGCCATAATGTACTTACATGAACTTAAGATAGTTGTAACCATTGTTGCACATTTGTGCAATATTTTGTTTCTTTGCGAGTGTTTTCAATAAAAAAGTACCCAAAATTACAGACAAAAATTCGCAAATGTTGTAATAAAATATGGAAACGAAATCAGAATACCTAAAACTAATGAAGTATACTCTAGAACTATTATGTGCAAAGCATTTGCTATACAAAAGACAAACCGCTCCTTTTAATTCAAGAAATTTTAAACATCAATAAACAAAGAAACACATCCATATGCACATGCCACTTTTGCAACAGATTTCTGCTATTTGTTTCCACGCCTTTTCTTTAAAATGTATGTATGTTGACATAAAATGGACTTTTTCTTGTTATAAAGTCTCTTGTGCTGTATCAAATTTTCAATTAAGTTAAAAATTAATATTGATTCCTCATCAATTTTAAAATTTTTCATTTTAATTTTTTACTTTAGAACAGCTGTTTCCGTACGGAATATGCGATCAGTTTGGCACTTCACTTCAGCAAACAACATATGACGAAGAGTTTGATTAAGTACATTATAGTTTGTCACATACGTTTTATATGTATTCGCACAATTGCTTAAGTTAGCTTTTAAGGCTTAAGCTAATTCATGCACAGTAAGGTTGGGTCTTAACATAACATCTTAACATCGCTTCTAAATCTTAAAAATTTTCTGCACCATAATCCAACCTTTTTATTGCATATTTTCGCCATATTGAAGGCGATTTTTCTTTAAATTATGCTCGAATAAAAATGTTGTAATACTGATAATTTTTCTAGTTATCTGCTGGTAGTTGTTTGAAATGAAAGCAATCAGCATTAGGAAGTTCAAAAAAAGTCAAAAGGTGGGACGAAAAAGTGAAAAAATGCTAAAAAGAGTCAATTATAAAAAGAGTCAGAAAAATTGGCAAGGGCTTCAAAAAAACTGACAAATTTATACTTCATAACGGTAACGCCATTTTCAACAAACACAGTATGATGCTTTGGCTCACATAGGCTTGTAAATTTACTACCAAAAATGATACCCCTATTACATGCATAACATACATAACTGGCCTTTACAACCCTGTGGCAGGATTACGGCCTAGCTTCTCGCAGCACTCATGTTGTGTGTGTAAATTTTTATCCAGTTTAATGTCGACTCCGAACGACAGACTTGAGAAGCTTTTTCATGGCAATTAATTACTCTCAGAGCTTTTGCCAGAAGACTGCTGAGAGGTAGTCGCCGAAAGAAATATTTTTTTCATATTTCTTTTTTTAAGATGTCGGAGCTGGGTGTCGAACCCAGGGCTCATGTCTTAGTAAACCAACACACTAACCACTAGACTACGGCGACTATATGATACCCCTATTACGCTTTAATATTAGTGTATGAATAAGAAATACTATTTTCATAAACATTTATTTAGAAATGCTGACCTTGTTTGGCGATAGTTTTTAAATTAAAATATTTTTCGTAAAGATATTACGAATTCCTTTATAAGAAAATACTTTAAGCATCCAAATATCAGTTATTTTGCATATTTATGAAAGAAACAAGGTAATAAAATATTTTGTAAATATTACAGTAATGTTTTCACCCATATGAAAAGGTATTTTGTAAAATAACTAAAATTTCATACATATGTAAGTTTAATAGCACCACTTTAGAGAAAAACCGTTTAAACAATATACATACATACTTATAAAGCCTAATAAAATATGAACATATCTACATATGTATGTATAGTATTATAATGACGTCTTTGTTAAAAATATTGACATTCAAATCAAATATATAAATCAATTCATATTAATGTGAATCATATTTTCTAATAAAAACCTAATTTTTAAATAACAAATAGATATTTATGTACATATGTTATACAGATAGACAAATTAAGACTAAACTAAACAAACAAAATTAATAAATTGAATTAATAATGATTTAAAAAAAGAAAAAAAAAATTTTTGAATGGATTTCCCCTCTTTAACAAGAAAAAATAACAAAAAAAAGAAGGTATTTATAAAATTTAATAAACGAAGTCACTCTGTCATTTATTGAGCCAAGTACCAAGTACCAACGTATGTATGTATGTATGTATGTATGCATGAAAAAGAGAAATAAGTACATATTTTGTCACTACAAAATATGTTAAAGAATAACGGCCGTATACAAGAAAACCTAAAACTGGTTTACAAACCTTTTTTAAACAAAATTTCTTAGTTTTTTTTAAAAAACGATTTCTAATTCTGTAAGTTTCTGGTAAATTTACTTTACTTTACTTTACTTACTTTAAAATAATAGTAAGAAAATATTTTTTTGTTGATAAAATGTTACTCTTCTATAACTATAAATTATAGTACTGCAAAACGCAACATTTTGTTTAACAATGTCATTTTTAAACAAATCATGCTATACTGTCATGTCGTCTCAAACACAGCATTATGCCATGGCATGCAAAGCCGTCATAATGTCTTAGCATGTTATAACAAATCGGCACGAGTTGGGACAAACTATTTATAAAGACTGTTCATAGAAACGGAGTAATTCTTATAATTAAAAATGGAGAGGTTCTTATTGGGATGTATGGTATACCTAAATTAAAAATTAAGGAACTTAATTTTCACATACATACAGGGTGTTTTTTTTAGAGGTATAGAACTTCGAATTGAAATAAAACACAAGAAAATCGTTTTAATGTCCATCAATTTGGCTTTATTGGAAGGATAATTTTATGCCATTAATGTTTAAATATGATTTCGGGCATGTGGCCGCCGCGGCTAGCTCGAATAAAGCCAATTCTACAGGTCCAATTTTCAACCATAGATTACTTCTTAAAATAACTTATGTTTTTCTCTAATTAAAAAGCGATTGCAAGCTACATACGAGTATTGGTATATTGCAAACTTGTGAAACTGGAAACATATAACAAGCCCGAACGAAAAGATAAAGAAAAATTAGGGCTGTATAGCACACACGCATATGAAAGACAATATCGAAATAATCTGCGTTAGAGTTCTTAGATATATGTACATATGCAATTTCCAGGGTAGTAGAAAACGAGAAAGACCACAAATACTAGACAAAAAACCACAATACACAACCCGTACTCTCAAATGATTCATACTTCCCGAATGCGGATACCGAATAAAAAATACATATTTGCTTTAATAAGCCTCTAAACTAAAGTCATGTTACACAAATTATATCGCCAAGCTGAATTAGAAAAATTTTCTAAAATTTGTATTAGTTAATGTATTACAAGTATTTTTGAATAAGAAATCTTAATAACCGTTTTTTAACCTTAAAGGTGTTCATTTAAATAAGTAAGATTTTTTTTTTGCTAATCTTAAAAATCTTTATAAAACAATTTTAAAAATCATAAAAAATTCATATTAGATTTATTTTAAAATATTGTTATAAAATGCAAAATGTAAATAAATGTATATTTTAATTATTATTTTTGAGAAAAAGTATGCATTACTTTTTTAAAGAGACATCTTGATAATTCAAGCCTCCTTAATGTCATATCGAATAGTTTCTTAAAACTGTTTAATTATATACGGTATACAAATCAATTTAGTTTTACCAAAGAAATATTACGTGTTTATTCGGAGAAATTTTTTAAATTCTTGGTATTGATTTTATTAAAAAAATTTTTATTTTTTACAAGCAGCAAACAAAGGTATGGTTGTAGAAAAAATTATACTGAAATCTATAAATGACTTAAACTGGATTTCTTTTTGTTTTTTTATTCAATGAGGCACAGGTTCCGAATACCATTGACGTCGACTACTGCAAACATACAATAAATTTGATGATATTTAGTGTACATGCACAGTTGAAGAGATGACGTTTATAAATTTTCTTAAAACAAAAACTAAAGATAAATAAAAGAAATAAACAAAGAGATGAAAGCAAGAAAATAATTATGTGTGACCCAATTAAGAAAGATGTTCAATAATCGCATGTAAATTTCGTTAGGAATTTTGTACCCGAAATATTACATACATATTAAGTATGTATGTATGTATGTATGTAAATACATACGTATTTTATTAATAAAAAAATCAAAATTCAATATGATTGATTATATACCATTCATACAATTAGTGTCATTAATATTAAGATTTTAAGTTCGTTGAATTGGGTAAGGCTATAAAAAGAAAAACAAAAACTTTAAAAAATATTCTTCAGTAAGAGCACCAGTGACGAAACACCAGCAAAAAGAACAACAACACAATAATTTTGCCATTAATTAACATTATATTTTTAAGAGATAGCAAATAGTAGTAAAAGTATGTAATTTTGTTGGTTTTATGTTGTGGTAACGTTGGTAACAGCAGACATTTACCTTTTGAGCTGTTTTTCGTTTCCTCACTGTGGTAAAATGTAGAAAAAAAAGTATCAATTGTAACCCCGCAACCACGATGATCGCTATTTATTGTTTGATGTCAGTTGTTTGCAGTATTCTTAAAAAGGTAAATTAAACTTGAAGTGTACTTTAATTTGTCATCAATACAGCAATTAATTAATTTTCAAAATATTTTTCAAAGTAACAAAATACATACATATGTACTAATTTTACTTAAAGTGTACTTCAAGTATACTTTATCTTTTTAAAATACAGCAATAATTAATTAATCCCAAGTAATATAATCAATAATTTTTTTTATTTAAAAAAGAGAATAATAAGTGCAATACTAATATTACGAAATAACTCGCATTAATGAATTTAATTAAAAACATTTTAAGATTGATAGCGGTCACCATTATAGTTAAAAGAAATATGTTTAGTGATCATCTTGAGAAGCATTAATTAGAGTTTAGGTAAACGTGATCTTAAACCTCAGATAATTGATAAATCACTTTCATTAAACATTTCCAGTGAAGGTCGAAGTTTCTTATCATCTGCAACGGTTTAGAGAAGATTATTGGATAGAAAATATTACATTAATACGAGTATTATATTATTACCAATTCAGATGTACAGATTTGTCCAATTTGCTATTCATACATAATTAACCTTTACCTTGTTTCAGGGTTCACTAGCTTCAAGCAGCACCCATGTTCTGTGTGTTAATTTTTATCCATAAGTACCAGGACCTACAGTTCGACTTCGAACGACAGACTTGAGAGGCTTGTTCATGATAATCAGTTACTCTCAGAGCTTTTGCCAGAAGACTGCTAAGAGGTAAATTAACCCATAAGTATTATGTATCCCTATTAATTCTTCCTTCTGCTCTTACTCTATAGATTGTGATTATTTTTTCTCGTTTCGTTTTACGCAAACATTTTAAATAAAATCGGTAGGTAAAGCAAAACTGCAGTTTTTAAAAAAACGTACGAACATAATTTTTTTCCTGTTTATGTTGATGGAAACTTTTTGAATAATTGGTCGTGCAATTTTTGTTCATATCTTTTTTGTATTTACTAAATTGATCACAAGTAATGTGACAATATGTATAACCACGGGTAGTGAATTTCAGCTTAACAAAAACAAAGTTTATTCTGAGGTTTGTTTTTTTTTCTTCCAAAATGTTAAAACACATTTACAATATTAATTTTTATTATCTTTGATTATCACAAATTTCGAGTAGTTTTTTTTTTTTAACTGAGTCTTGTTAATAAAAGAGTGTGTCAATGCGAACATAATCGTAAACTTCATAACCAACTTAAATACGGCTGCAACAGAAACAAATAACTTGCAGAGTATTATTTTTCCAGTGATAATTAATGATGAAATAAATTTATGTGTGAATAACAATCATTTATTTTCATTTTAAGGCACATTCACACCTTTAAGTTATTGACAAGGGAATTTTTGTCTTCTGTGGACTGAGGTTTTAGTAAAATATTATTGAAGTTGTAGGTATAATATGCGTTCTTAGTCTTTTCGGTATTTTTTTCTTCTTTTATTTCCAATAAGACATAAAACATGCACTTTCGCAACATTTCACTTGTATAATTTATTTCTTATGCATTTTATTTTTTCGAAAATTTTCCATATTTCAAATTAATTTTCTTTTTAAATAAATTTCAATATAAGTTGTATATAGAAACAAAAAAAAATAAATAAAAAGGGTATTCGTTTGATCTGCTAAATACCTCTTATATAAAGATGTATTGGATAAATAATTTTTGACGACACATCAGAGACATTATACCTATTTTACTTTTGTGTAAATATTGTATGATATGGGATGTATTTTAGGAACTCTAAAAACAAATTACACCATTGTTAGTAAAATTTTTACATTTTTAATAGCACATCAAAACATCGATGCACGGTCTCAAAATCCAGTATTATACTCCGTTTTAAAAAGTTAGCTCAAAATTAAGAGTACCTTTTCAATTTTAAGTTTGTATTGGCTATTAAAGATTTTTGATTATATTTAATACTACAATTATAAAACTTACAATTTCCCTAAAACCATTGTATTGACAAAATTGTCCCCTTGTACTAATGCTCGTATTCATAAAAACTATTTTTGGTTTATTGAGGGTTTATTTGACAAGTATTGCATAGAAATTTGTATTTTTTATGAATACGGGCATAAGAGTATATTGCCCGTATTCATAAAAAATAAAACAGTTTTATTAATTCCCTACTATAAGGTTTATGAAACAAGTTCATTCATTAATTAAAATTAAAGTTAATTTTTTGGAAAGCATATTTCGTTACATAAGAATATTGTTATTGTGAAAATTGCTGAAGTCGTACTCTGTTCATGTTGAGAAAAACATGTTTAACTACATGTATTAACATTTTTTCTAACTGCAACAAGTTTCTGGCAACATTTTGCCAACACTTATTTCGGACAAAATAGAATACATTTACATCAGCCTACAAAAAGTTTTTTTTTTATTATAATGAGCAGGGTTTCAGAAAAGAACTTTTTTACTATTTATATAGCGTTGGTGTTGGGTTATTTGGAATTACATATATTGGATATTTGAATTACTAGGGGTGCTCTTTTGAAATTTTTATATGTATATAAATGCATGGTATATCATTATAATTTGAACTTACTGCACAGCATAAAAAGTACAGGTCTCAAAAAGAAGAGCTGAAAAACTAAAATACATGTAGAGTCTGAGCCCCATATAAAAGTGAAATCAGTTCTTGATATAAGCAACAAAAAAATTATTTTGTTGAATTGTGTTATTTGTTGCGTAAAAAAAGTAGCATGCTTCTGGGGATGTTTGTGAAAAAAGTTTAGCCACATTTTTTTATTAGAAAAATTTGATATGCAACAAATATCCCTAAAAGCATGCAACACCTTTTTACACAACAAATAACACAGTTCAACAAAATAATTTTTTTGTTGCTTTTGACAAGAACTGATTTAACTTTAATTTGGGGCTCAGAATATACATGTATTTTAGTTTTTCAACTCTTCTTTTTAAGACCTGCACCTTTTATGCAACCATTAACAATCCAGCTGCTGTGCAATGAGTTGAAATTATAATGATATATCATGCATTTTAAATACAAAAATTTCAAAAGAGCGCCTATAGTAATTCCAATATCCAATATAACTCTAAATAACCCAACACCAAAGCTATATCAACAGTAAACACTCTATTCTAAAATCTTACTCATTATAATAAAAACAATTTTTGTAGGCTGGTGTAAATTTATTTTATTTCGTTGGAAAGAAATGTTGACTATGTTGTATATGTAGATTTCACATGTTTTTCGCAGCAAGAACAGGATACTACTTTTGAAACATTTTTTCACAAACATTTCGTACGAAACATTTTTATATGCAATATGACAGCCTTTCGTACGAAATGTTGAACTCAGTACCAGGCTTAATTTGACAGCTTTTCGTGCGAAATTTTGAACACAATACCAGACTTTAGACAGGAATAATGGTGCTGGATTATTTGGAGGTGTCTTCAGTTACATTGGAAGCTCTAAGTAGAAATATTTGTATGTACATATGTACATGTATGTACCTATATAATGTTCATGATAAAATTTTAATTCTGTCTTAAAAGTAGTGCTGAAAAAGGAAAACTAATTACAATTCAGATTTAGAGCCCCAAATAATAGTGAATTAACTTGTAAAGTCATAGGAAAAAAATATTAGTAGGATCGTGTCATTTGTTTGTCTTGTGTCTCTCACATACGCTCTTGTGTATTGTCTATATAAAATATCTGGCAGACTAGAGCGCTTAATACTGAGAAATTTTAAACAAATAAATACAAGAGTACTTTAGGAAGAATGTAATGTTGGAATATCGTACGAAAAAAATTAAAAAAATTGAAATAAAGAACAATTCGAAAAAAAACACTTATTTCTATAAAAAATTTTGAAAAAAAAAATTATCATTATGTGCTCATATAAGCCTGATGTGTTCACTCGCAAAGAGCCTTATTTTATTTCTTATATTCAAACCAAGTATCTAACACTCTCAAAAACCTTTGGAAAATTAAAATATTATTTGTACTTCTAAATTTTACAAAATTTCAATTATGGTATAGGAGTGTATTTCCGAGAATGGTGTTTGGGTTTTGGTATTTCCCAAAACAACAATGCATGCAAAATACTATTTGAGTACATTAAAGTCTCAACTAATACAAAGTACAAATAAATTCGGATTAAAGAAATGCAATAAACAAATGTTGGAATTTTATAAATAAAAAGTAATGGATACTCCTGCTTAGAAATCAGATTTAAATCCAATTGAACATTTAAGGGGTTATCAAAAAAGAAAGTATTGCAAAAAGGAGTCCCCTAAATAAAGTATCAGTGGAATATCAATTTTACAATTAAAGATCCATTTCATTTTTTTCATATACATACATAATAGTATGTAAACTGGGTGAAGAAAAATTTTCTGCACATCGTCATAGACAGTATCAGATCAAACAATTCTTTATCCCTACCAGAAGAATATCTAATAAACTGTTTTTACTCAATAAACATACGCCTTTTAACGGGGTGCCTTTACCACTTCAGACAAATGTATTACTTAAACAAAATTTGTCCATATAAACCCAATCTCTGCCGTTTTTGTGAAGGTAGTTGTAATTATTTAACATTCCAAATGTAATCTTTTTTTTTCTAAATAATTTGTTATCCATTAAATTTAATCTGTCTTCGTAAGTAAGTAAATAGAAAATATTATGCGTCTCATTATCGCCCAACGAGAACAAAGGGATGAACCCACATTTTTTTGTGTGCTATATAAACAAGTATTACCAGCATATGGAAAACTTCCAGCAGTAAAATAAAATTACTTTTCATATTGCAAGTATTTACATACTTAACAGTTGCAAAGAGACAAATTTTATATCATAAGATTTACTACATTATATTGTTTCATACAGATAAATTAAAGTTCAATTATACAAATTTTTTTTGTAAACCCTATATACAATTTTTAAAAAATATATAACTTACGGTTCG
Source organism: Metopia argyrocephala (assembly GCA_963576795.1). Classification (NCBI taxonomy): domain Eukaryota; kingdom Metazoa; phylum Arthropoda; class Insecta; order Diptera; family Sarcophagidae; genus Metopia; species Metopia argyrocephala. Next base: position 183,022,112 of record OY756208.1, on the reverse strand, counting down.
GCTTCTATAGATTTTAATTTGGCAACATAATTTGAGGGTATATAACCTTCTTGTCTAGTCTTCTTGCTACGTGCCAGCCACCAGTCACCCTAAAGAATAAAATAAATTGTTGTTTTACTGAATAAGATCTTTTAATAAGTTTATAAAAGGCCTTACACTCTCTCGATGAAATGATTAGAAACACTTACATTTTTGTAAGTTTAAATCTTTTTAAATTGTTTATGGATTTAACAAAAGGTTGCTACTATCGGAAAGGACATTTTATTAAGATCACAAAAATAGCATCAATAACATTAAGGTTTAATTGTTATATGGTGTAGAAATCGAAGTTCGAATACCAGTAAGAGTGATCATTTTTTAATTAATATTGTTTCGGCAGAAACGCTTTAATTAGATTAAAGTTAGAATTTTTTTAAGAATTTTGATTTTTTTTGCAGTGATTTTCTAACGAAACAAAATTAAGGTTTAATGTAGTCGCCGTGGTCTAGTGGTTAGTGTTTTGGCTTACTAAGACATGGGCCCTGGGTTCGACTCCAGGCTCTGACATCTTCAAAAAAAAGAAATATGAAAAAAAATATTTCTTTCGGCGACTACCTCTCTCTCTGAGAGTAACTAATTGCCATGAACAAGCTTCTGAAGTCTGTCGTTCGGAGTCGACATTAAACTGTAGGTCCCGGTACTCATGGATAAAAATTGACACACACACAACATGAGTGCTGCGAGAAGCTAGGCCGTAATCCTGACACAGGGTTGTAAAGGCCAGTTATGTATGTAACAGGTCTCTTACACAAAAAAGATAAAAAAGTGCAATTATTTCAGTGAATTTTAATTTTTTTACAAGTATATGCCTTTAATTTATACCTTAAACTGTTATTAGAAGAAAAATATTAATCTGGGGTGTTATAGAATAAAATTTTTATGAAATTGAATTTGAAAACGATAGGAAAAACATACATTGGTGTCATAAAATTGAATGCTGTCCTAAATCGAATGAGATCCAGTCAGTTCATTGTATAACATTGAATTTAATGAAACCAAAGTAGCTTCTTTCATGTCGGTTTGTAATCCAATTTTGACAAAATTGGTTTCTATGACACACCAAATTGCTTTCTAATAAACGTTAGTGAATAATAGGCAAGAAGAGTATTTAAAATATAGCAAAAAAAGCTGAAATCGATATTTATTGTTTACAAGGATATTGCTATCGAGAAATTCAAGTGGTTCTAATTAATCATCTGGTCGAGAGTGTATTGTTAAATTTATTACGACTTACCTGTGTATCATTCAATATTTCCAGATGTTCTCCCTTACGAAAACTTAAATCCTCATCAGTTCGAGCGTCGTAATCATACAAGGCTACAAATATTTTAGCATTAGCGTTTGAAGTCTCATTCTCTGGTATTTGAGGTACAGGACGAATTTGTTCCTGAGGCTGTCCAATCGGTATCGTTATTTGGGGAACTCCTGTGACACCAACCGCGGCGGCATCATCAAGTGGAATGCGTTGATCGACATGCGTCTTATCAATATCTGATTTTTCTGTGCGTAAACAATTACCCATAATGAATTGTTATTAGAAAACGTGTCAGCTATTAGTTTTAAGGTGATAACAATTTCTTAGATAAGAAATAGTAAAAATGCAATGTTTAGGAAGAATAAACCAAAACAATATTGGGAAAATCAGCGTAACGTTACAATGATGTTTCCAAAGAACGTTTCAAATACAAACACTGTGTAGATATTTGTTGTTGGTTGGTTGGTTGGTGTTGTTTTTATTTTTCGTTGTTGTTTAGTTGTAATTAAATATAAATTCAATAATTCAAAATAACTTTATTTTTACAATTTTTAAGCTTTTTATTCTGCTGCATTTGTATCAATACTCGATGGTGTACATATAATTTTGGCCGTTTATATTTAGTTTCCATTTAGTTTGTGTTTCTTTAAATTTTAATCCTCTTGAAAAGACTTCTCAATTCGTTCCCTTTTTGTAACTCTTTTGCAATTTTTAAAAATACATTCCTTTTCTTCTTCTTTTTATATATGCTGTAATAAGAAAAAAAGATGCGATTTAATTAAACTACATAAAAACAAAATTAAATCTTACATTATGATTTATTCGACATTTATCAAGTCTTAATTAAAATTGCAACTCATATAAGTGGTAATCATTCTTCGTTGCAAACGGCTAAGTTTGCTCTGTAGATTAAAGAAATAATTTCAATGTACATGTACGGATATGGCCTGCAAGCGATAACGTGTTCTAAGAGATAAACACAGCTTATTGTGAAAGGTTTGTTCACAAATTTCTGACCTCTAAAAACAAAATGTTTCTATGTTTCTATTATGTTTTGTATGTAAAATAGTAGAGAAATTTAAAATTAAAATTGTTGAATACCCCTCCGACGATATATGTATATGTAAATGGTAAAAACCTAGACTGCTCACAAATAGTCATTATTATTTGTGGATGGTTATCATGTTGGTACCAGAAAGCATTTCCAGACTAAAATATTTCCCTCTCCATGTTTTACCGCACCCTTGGTATATCGAGGGATAGGACGTTCTTTTTTTGGTCTGTGTACCAGTCTATTAATTAAATTCGGATTCATCAGAGAAGAGTACAGTCTTTCATTATATAGTACTCCAATTTACGTGCTCCTTTCCAAACGCTATTCTAGCTAGTCTGTTTTTATATGAAATAAATGGTTTTTTTATGCTTCGGTATAATTTTAATCCATCTTCAAGAGATTGTCTTTGAATAGATCGAATCGATATACATATCAAGGTTCAATTGGTTTGATACAGATCTTGCTGACATAAAGGGATATCTTTTTTATTAAACGGAGTATAGTCTGACCGCCCCACTTGCTGGTTTTGCGGGGTCTCCCACCTCTATGTATAGTAGCCAAAGAACCTGACAACGAAAACGGCTTAGTATACGCGAAATAACACAATTTATTTAACAAATTTATATTTAACAAATTTATTTGCAATAGGTATCACTGATTCGACATTCTTATAGTCATCAATTATCTTTTCTTTTAATAGCGCATAATATTTACTGTTGGCCATTTTTTAAATTGATTATTGAAAAATATGACCGATGACTTGAAAAACTCTGAGCACGTAAAAATATTTTCCATTTATTCTTAAAATGTTGTAAAGAAGTGCTTTTGTAATTAACGGTTCCTGTTGTTGGAAGTCTCTTTGCAAATAATAAGAAATATTTATACAAACAATTTGGTGCATTCGAAATAGCGGTCTTTTTGAATTTTATAAAAAATAATAACTTAATTGAAAACGTTTATATGTTGTTTTTGACTGGTGGTAATAAAAAATCATTTTATCATTATAAAATAATAAAGCAAATTTTAGTTCGTGTGATTTGTTTTTTATGTTATGAGTATGTACGATAGTAAAAACTGCCTCGTGCGTTTGTTTGTATATATATTCAAGTATATACTTAAATACACACACATATGTATATAAATGTACTTGAATTTGAATTAATTAAATAAATAAATAAATACAGCCGTTTGAGTCGTACAATATTCATTGATATAATATATTAATATATTATTAACATATAGGAAACTCGGATATTGTGGACTAAGCTTCTAATGTCGACTAGGGGCTTTTTTATTGCAAACTTAGAGAGATATGGAAACAGTATTTTGACTAACAAGAAAAAAAGCCGCCCTCTGACATTTCGTCTTAGAATTATCAAACAAATGCTCAGGATAAAGCCCCACCTACGGGGAAGTAATAGACAGAGCTAAGCAAGGATTAAAAACCTACCATTTAAGATCCTCACCACTTCACAACAGAAAAAGCATTAACAATTAAAGATGGGGCAATTACTGTTGATCATTTCGAGGGTGAAGGTATAACACTGGTTTTTGAGAGATCAACTGACAGTAACTTGTCCAATTGACATAAGGCGCTTAAATTAAAAATGGAACTATTATATCTCCAAATATTCCAATACAATGCACAGTATAAGTAGGAGTGTAAACCCCTGAGTATTGGTCTTACCCAAACAAAAGAAAAACACAAAAAAAAAAAAAAAAACAAAAAGCAAAAAAAAATAAAAAATTTCTTTCATTTTGTTCAGGTTGTTCTGTGTCACTTTCGCCATATTCGCAATTTACATATTCTTGTAATAAAATGTCAAGTTCCCCGCTAGTTAAAGAGAAAAGCTGGGATGGTGTTACCTTAAGTTTGTTCGACCAATAAATTATTTCTTGTTTGGTTATTTCTGACAGTTCATCGTCCTGAAGAGGATTAGATGTCGAATTTGAAGCTGATGCAGTAGAAGGTACCGACATTACTTATAATTTTGATTTTACCCAAAGTTAGTTTTTTTTTTTTTTTTTTTTTTTTAATTTTATAGAATTCTAATTTATATTTCTTATATGATAAATAAAATAATATATGATAAATAAAATAAGAAATATAAATTAGAATTCTATAAAATTAAAAAAAAAAAAAAAACTAACTTTGGGTAAAATCAAAATTATAAGTAATGTCGGTACCTTCAACTGCATCAGCTTCAAATTCGACATCTAATCCTCTTCAGGAAGATGAACTGTCAGAAATAACCAAACAAGAAATAATTTATTGGTCGAACAAACTTAAGGTAACACCATCCCAGCTTTTCTCTTTAACTAGCGGGGAACTTGACATTTTATTACAAGAATATGTAAATTGCGAATATGGCGAAAGTGACACAGAACAACCTGAACAAAATGAAAGAAATTATGAACTGAGCCAAACGAATGAAAAAGTAATACAGAAACAACAAAAATAAAAAATAGTATGAACAAGAAAAGTTTTATTAAAAGTTCTTCTGACATTGTTATATACCCGAATTGTTGCAACCTGATACAATTGAAGATAGGACATCTGCAAATGAAATTTAGAATTGTCTCTACTTCTTCTGTGTTGCATAGTGAACAAATTGCAGAATTTGTACTCTAAAACCGTAGTCATAAAATATGTTCTAAATATAGACATTCTGCTATCGCAAACATTATCTAACTTAATCTCCAACTTCTTTTAATAACTGATACGGCTATGTTCGCAAATTTGTATGTAACTTTTATTACCCTGTAAATAATTTATTTATCTTCCCCTGAATAAGATTCTTTGTATTTCTTTAATAATTCCAATTAGTCCATCCTAGCTGTATGTCATTTCCAATCAAACCATCGATTTCTTGGATAAAATTTAACTTTGGTGTGTGTTTTTATTGTTGTGAACTAACTTTTTATAATATCTGTAACAGCATATAAATCTATTACAGTATTGCTTCCATGCGATTTCCGTAATCGAGACTACTTTTTCTGTGTATTTTTGTTTTAATTTATCATTAACCCATATCAGCCCGCTGTACTATATATAGTACACAACTTAAAGTTCAAGTAAAAATTATAAAATGCAGTTTTTTAAATCTAGTAATAAGTATTGAATTTTAAAAATTGTTCTTGGTTTTCATTTGGGCGTTAATGGGTTAAATTGTATTTTTGTCAAAATCTTTACCGGTTTGTCTAATGATTTTTCTATTGTAAATTTTAATGACAATCAAATTGGCAAATGATCCGACCAAGATTTGTTTTCTATAATGAAATATTCAACAAAAGGGCATAAATCATGTGAGAAAGCACAAATATCGTTAACATAAAATCCCATCGTACATAATTAAAAAAGTAAGATTGCCATTTTCATCATCTTTCAGTCCACCATTTGCCAAAATTAAACCGTAATTTTCACACAATTCCATAAACTTCATTCCCTTGGCATTAATGGTTTTATCTTCTCCCCATTAAACTTGGCCATTTATTTTGAATCTTTTTCTCTTTTCTTCCTATATAAATATCTCCAATTACTATCGTTTTATATGCACCTTTCTCCAGAAAATAATCCCAAAATAAAGCAAAATTTTCTTCCCATGTAGCTTTTTTTTATAAATATAATGGGTAAATATTGATATCTGAAATTTTAGTTTTAATATTTATAACATCTACCCCTAATACGAGTATATTGGCAAAAACAGCACCTAATTTCGTTGTGATTTATTCGTTTGTTAATTCTATTCATACATATATACACATATAGCTCTTCCATAATTGTTTACTCTGTATGCGGGTTTCCAATAGATATCAAGGTTTGAGAAATATTTTCTGTGATTTTAAAGCTTGAGTTCACAAATATGTGTTTCTATTAATAAAACAATATAAAAATCATTTATGTAATTAAAAAATCATTATATAGGGTGTCCCCGAACTTAATGTCAAGCCGAAATGGGATGGCAGGATTGATTGTAACCGTCATGAGAAAAGTCAGAAAAAAAATCTATACCATGCAGTTTGATCATTTAAACTTTGGAACTGTAACCCTAAATAACATTTCTAGAACTACACTCGAAAATAATGACGCAATTGCCCCAAATTTTAGGGAATTAAGACTATTTATTAAACTACGAATTTATAATTTTCAAAATTTGTGCCTTGGCATGGGCCAGTAAAAGATACATGTTAGTTTCATACTAGAAAAAAAGGGAGTAAAAAAATAAAAACCTCAAGTAACCCGATTTTTGCTAACCCATTTTACTCAATTCAAAAGTTTTTTATTCGTTTTTTATTACATTTCGGCTTGATGTTGAGTTCTGGGACTCCCTGTATATGTATGTACATCATCATTATATTATGTTCACACGAAATTTGAGGTGTTTTTTTAATTATGCAATCTACTGCCTTATTCATAGAAATTACAAATAATGATAATAATAATAATAAATATAAAATATTTATGTTCTCTAATAAAACTGTGCCCATAAGTTTGTTTATCAGAAAATTATATCCGAAATAAGATTCTTTTTTATTTTTTATAAATATCTTTGTCAGCGATAAAAATAAGTTATAGGGTCATACGATAAAGGCGGCCTGATTAAATATTTTATATAAAACGCATACGAAAATCGATAGAAACGTTAGTAAAACATTGATAATTATAGAAGGTGTAAAGGTGACGAGCCAATAGAAAATTCAAAAAATGTTCTTAAATAAAAACTTAATTTTTATAACGATTTGTTGCATTATTCTACATCAAACCAGTGGCGAAGATGTATGTATATATCTTTTATATGAATATGTATGTACTTTTAAAAAGCTAATTTGTCACTTTCATTAGAAATGTGGTGAATGTATGTCCAATGAAGTGTACTGCGTAGACGAAACATCATATTACTTTTGTATGAATGGACAACCACTGGAATCTATGCTAAATACCTGTGATGAAGGTCTAGTCTGCTCTTCAGATGACAGAATTTGTGTTCCAAAAAACCAAACTGGCGTAATAGCATCCTGTGGTTCATCATGTAATAAATGTTCTGGCGGAGCTAGATACACCTGCGTCAGTAAAACGCAATATGGACGATGTGTTAACAACAAGGTTACTATAATTGGTGATTGCGAACAAGATACAATATGCAGCTTAGAATTATTGGAAAAAACTAAAAGTATTTGCGTACCATCATGTGTAGCAGATTTCGTAAGAAAAATTTTTTTAAATATTTGAAGTCTAAAATTTGTATGTATGTATGTATATATTATTTGCATGTTCTTCCCAGTATGGAGTATCTACTACCTGTAAAAATGAAGTTGCAACAACAACAACTACTAAAGCAACACCGCCTAATTTGGACAATCTTCGACAAGCGTGCAGATCTGCTGGAGAAACAAATAATAGGAAATATTTTTATATACAAAACAACAACGATATCGATTGCAAAACGTATTTAACTACTTATATTCAATATATATTTTTATATATATTTTTAAAAATAATAAATTAATTAATATTGCAGATACATTTATTGCGAAAAAATTGGTGATAATTTATACGAAGCAGTTCTTATGAGATGTAAAAATGGTTATTTTGATGGAACAAATAAATGCGTTAAGGAAAAGCCGGAAATTTGTGATGCTTTATCAACCACACCCCCATATTAACATTAAAATTACAAATTAAAAAAGTTGATGTACTATGTGAACACACATACATACATTATTTCAAGCTGCATATTTCAAAACATATGATTTATTTGTTGTTTCTCTTGTAAAGAAAGAAATCACTTGACGTTCTACAAGATTCGGTTTTTAAATTTTGATCTTCGGAAGTTTTGTGTTTTTCATATTATTTACTTTATAATTGAAATAAAATAAAAATAATAAAAATATTATTACAGTTTACTTCGAATGATATACTTGAACAGCTTTAGTTAGAAGACTGTTGAGAGGTAGTCGTCGAAAGAAATATTTTTTTATATTTCTTTTTTTTTAAGATGTCAGAGCTGCGCTTTGATCCCGCAGCTCTTGCCTTAGTGACCCACTAAACACTATACTACGGCGATCACAATTAATGAGAACACAATTTTTTTATAGCTTTTTCATATTGTAGTCAGAATGTTAAAAATACTAAATCGCAGTCTACATTACTGGAACTTACCCTACTTTTAACTTTTATTTATCTATGGTAAATGTACATCATATATGGGCGTTTGATGAAATATCGGTAGGAAAGATTGGTAGTTTACTACCCAAGTTTGGGAAAAAATAAATGGTTTTTGGCAACACTGGTTACTATAAAAAAGAGCAACACTCAAAATAAAACAAAAACAGAGTTTAAATTCATTAAATTGCAAACAAAATAATTTAAAAGCAAAAACGGAAAACAAAGAAGCAAAGGGAGTAAACCAATCACGATGGAGTACATGAAAATCAATTTATAGTATTACAGATAAATTAGGCCAGTAGCCAAAATAAATAAGTTTTCCATATTATATTTTTGGTAATATTAATTTTTTACATTTCTATGTAATTTTATCAACTGTTAGTTTTTTATATGTTGTACATACATATGTGTGTATGTAACTCTTTATAAACTCGATGATGCATCAAATGGCTTGGCTAAATGTGTCTGTTGAAAAACATGCATATGTACATATGTATATAGATACATATGTGAAGGTATTTGGAGAAAATTATTACAAAAAAAAGTGAAGTGAAGATAGATTGACCAGTTGTTCACCAAGAGAAATCTGTCTCTGGTATTAATATCATCTTTATATATTTTGGAGCAATTTTTCTATTTTCTTCTAATACTTTTATCTTTCTTTTTTTTTTCAAATATTTATATGATATCCATTTATTTATACAACAAAACATTTTGACGCACTCACACTTATCCACAAGGATGTTTATCTCACTTTATTTTATAGGAAATATTTTCTTTTATAATTTATATTCAGCGATAATAAGCATATGTCTGTAAATACAATATCTATATTCCTTGTAATTTATAATTTTTTTATTTTTATGTTACTTTTTATTATATGTATTTTCTTCTTTTTCTATGTTTCTTTCGGTTTTCTTATTGTGCCATTTAGACATATACATCGTTGCTCCACCTCATACCATGTCAGACACAACCGTTTAAACACACACAAATACACTCACTTATGCACAAAAAAAAACCTATAATAAGAATATATAAATTGCCAAATGTAAAACTCACACTAATTAAAACAAAACATTAACTTCACAATTTTTGTGTACATAAACAAATAATAAACGAAACGAAAATAATTCACTATTTTAATCTTTTATTTGAAAATTAATTTTTTTAAATACTCTGCCATTTCTATGCAGAATTTCGTATAGGAAAACGTAAAGATAAACGAGACTCAACGACACCAACAACAAATTGACAAGCAATATTCAATCAAGTGGTGAAATTCAAATTAATTGAGTGTGTGTAAATCACACTCTGGTGAAAATTTTCATTAAAAAAAAATAATAACAAAACTTTGTAAAAATACAACACTGAACGTAGGTTATACCGCAGCGCCCCAAACGCATGTGAAGAAATCAAACTTTTTTTATCAAACTTTTTAAACAGCTGATGTCGTGGAAGAGAAAAATGTAAACAAAAAATGTGAGAAAAACATGATAAGTTTAAACAAATAAAAATATATGAAAAAATTAATTAATTAAAAATATAAAAACTGAATTTAGAAGAGCAACACTTCGTTAATCAAATTTTTTATTGGTCATAAAAATAATTGTTAAAATAACAAAGTTACAGCGCACCAAAAGTTGTGAAAAAAATGGAATATATAAGGACAGATTATCCTATATAAAATTAAAAATACAATTTGCGCCGCGGGTTTCTCATTTTGGATCGATAGACCACGAAAGTACGAATCTGGAATGGTATAAATGATTTCCGAAAAAACTCCAGTTTAGGAGATATTTAACATCAAACTTTATGAAAACCAAAATTTTCGCATGTATTAACAGTTTTTGTACTTTTTAAGTATTAAATACTTTTTGCGCCGGAACTTTGTTCCAACAGATCAATAGCCCATAAAAATGTGAATTAAAATTGATATAAATCATTTCCCAAAAAACTCCAGTTTAGGAGATATTTAGTATCAAAATTTTTAAAAACCAAAAATTTCGCTTCTATTAACAGTTTTTGTAATTTTTAATTATTAAATACTTGTTGCGCCGGAACTTTGTTACAATAGGTCAATAGCCCATAAAGATATGAACCAAAAGTGATATAAACCATTTCCAAAAAAACTCCAGTTTAAGAGATATTTAGTATCAAACTTTTTGAAAATCAAAAATTTCACATGCATTGACACTTTTTATAATTATTAAGTACCAGACATTTTTATCAAACTTTTACAGTTATTCGTGGAAGAAAAAATGTAAACAAAAAATGGGAGAGAAACATGCTAACTTTAAACAAATAATTATTTATGAAAAAGTTAATTAATTAAAGATATAAAGACTGAATTTAGAAGACAAACACTTCATTAAGCAAATTTTTTATTGGTCATAAAAATAACTGTTAAAATAACAAAGTTACAGCGCAACAAAAGTTGTAAAAAAAATGGAATATATAAGGACAGATTATCCTTTATAATATTAAAAATATGGTTTGCGCCGCCAGTTTCTCTTCTTAGATCGATAGACCACAAAAGTACGAATCTGAAATTGTATAACTGATTTCCGAAAAAACTCCAGTTTAGGAGATATTTAACATCAAACTTTTTGAAAATCAAAAATTTCGCATGTATTACAGTTTTCATCATTTTTAAGTATTAAATATCTGTTGCGCCGGAACTTTGTTTCCATAAGTTAATAGCCCATAAAAATATGAATCAAAAGTGATATAAATCACTTTCGAAAAAACTCCAGTTTAGGAGATATCCTGCCTTAAATTTTTAAAAATTGTATTAAATTCTATATGTGCTATTAGTTGTTTGAATATTTTAATGTTAAATATCTGTTGCGCCGCAAGTTTGCTGCAATAAATTAATAGCCTACAGTAATACGAATCAAAAGTGATATAAATGATTTCTGAAAAAACTCCAGTTTAGAAGATAATTAGTAATGAAGTTAAAAAAAATTTTAAAAATGCTGTAAAAATTAAATTTCCACGTGTTAATTTGTTTCATTTCAACTTGTGTCGCTTATGAAGTTAGGTAACTCCATGTTTCTCGTATGGATTTTTTCAACGAAGTGGCAGTCTTTGCAAAATTACAAGTAATAAAATGTAAACAAATATTGTTAAAAAAATACCAATTTTTAATTAATTATAAAAACAGTATTTCTTAATGATTTTTTATTTTTTATTTTGATAATTAGACTATTAGAGAAGCTTTATCAAATTTTATGTGTGTCATGAAAAATATTTGTGTAGTTTAGGCACTAAATAAGTTGCAATATTTCATATATATCCAGAAGTATTTTCTATCTCAAGTCAAATGGGTTTCCTGCGCCGGAACCTTTTTAATGGTATTTAATAGGCCTTAAGAATAAGAATCAAAATTGGTATGAATCATTTTTTTAGAAAGTCTAGTTTAGGAGATATTCAGCAATAAACTTAAAAATGTTCCATGTGTTAACAGTTTTTTGTATTTTTAAATATTAAATAGTTTTTGCGCCGCAACTTTGTTTCAATAATACAATAGGCCACAACAATACAAATCAGAAATGGTATAAATCATTTTTGAAAAAACTCCAGTTAAGGAGATATCAGGCCTTAAACTGTCAAAAGTTATGTCAAACTCTATATGTACTTACAGTTTTTTTATATTTTAAATATTAAATAATTGTTGCGCCGCAACTTTGTTGCATTAATACAATAGGCCACAATAATACAAATCAGAAATGGTATAAATCATTTTTGAAAAAACTCCAGTTCAGGAGATATCGCTCTTTAAACTTTAAGAAATTTTCGCAAACATCTGATATGTGTTAAGAGTTTTTCGAATATTAAAATATTAAAAAGTGGTTGCGCCGCAACTTTAATATAATAAATCAATAGGATATAGTAATTTTAATTCGAGATGATATTTTATTAATTAATTATACCAAAGCGTCCTCCATGTTTTGTAATAAAATTTTAAATGAAAAACGAAAGAAGGTAATGAGGGTGAAAGTGATAGCGTTAAAGTGATAGTGATAGATGTAATCCTTTTTTTTACTTTTAAATAAATCTCTAGTTTATAAAACATATCTTAGTATTAAAAAAACCGATTTTCAATATTTTAAGATGATGACGATGAAGATGATGGATCGGGTTCAGATGATCAGACGTAATGATAATATAGCAGTCAAAAACTTAAATCAATAATTATAAAAAAAATTAATGAAAACTTGATATACAAAAAATATAAATTTTAATTACACATTTCCATGTTAAGAAATATTTTTTTATTTCTTATAACTTTAATTGAATGAATGTGTAATTCGATATTTTATTAATTAATTATAATTACAAACAATAATACAAGCAAGAAGTATTTAAATAAAACATTAAAAACGTTAACTATTTACATTATTTTATGTTTTTCTTTTAACTATTTTTTTTTGCACTGTTAAAAATGCGATTTGGTTAGAAACGTTCATCTGCTTTGTAAAACATGGTGATATGCGAGATTCATATTTAATTTTTCTCAATGAATGTTTTATTCAATAATTACTATTTTTGTTTAACCCTGGATGCACTTTCTTCATCGAATCGACGAACACAGTCCATTACTTTTGATTTTACTCCTTAGTTGCTCACTAAAATTTGCTCATATTTTACATAGCTTTAGTGGTCATTAATCTGCTAAAGAGTGCTCAAGTATAGGCCGATTAGTTGTATGTAAGGTTGATTTTTTCATGGTTGTGTTCGTCGGAACGACGAAGAAAGTTCTTTGTGTAACTTTTTAAATGTTTGCAGTTCATATAATATGAATATATAAATATTTTTTTGTATGTTTAATATGTCTTCTATAAACAGTTATATATACATATAACACAATGTATGTACAATGTACATATATACGGTTTAACATAGATGTCAAGAAAAAAATGTATGTTTTATCTTATCTTTTGAAAAAAATTTTTACTCTAGTTTTTGACAAAAACAAATTGGGAAATGATTATATTTTACGGGTTGAATATGGATGACAACCGAAAATTTATAACTATTGTACATAAATTTCTTTACAAGTAAACCATTACTAGTCAGTTGCCATCTGTGACTCTCTTTTTGGGCAATTAACAACTCAATTAAAGTTCGATTGATATTCCTAATCAATCTATTAATGTTTATTTTCTTTGACTTCAAATAACTACCCTGTGCTACTGAAGTATGTGGTCTTCAAAACTTAATTGATTAAAACAGTGTGATTATATATTAGGAAAACAGTAAATCATGCATTTTTTTATTAACTTCTCTATAAATACAATTGAAAAAAACTGGAAATTGAAAAAAAGTTATTAATATTAAAAACATGTTTATTTTAAAAGCGGTCTTTATTAAGCTACGGTCACATTGGGTAAATATTTGACGAAAAAAACGTAACCACTATTTTATGAAAATATTAATTTTTAAATTTTTCATTTCTTAAAGTTTAGTTAATTATATATCCAAATATTTTTTCTTATTAGTATCGTTTTTAAACAATTTTTGAAGAAATGTTTACATAAAAAGAAATATTTGCATAATATATTAAAAAATAAATAAATAGTGGTTACGTTTTTCCGTCAAATATTTGACTAATGTGACCGTAGCTTTCGAATTGTAATTCAATTTTAAAATAAAAATGCGCGAACTTAATTTAAATCAAGTAAATGATCAGAATTATGAACTGAAAAAAGTATTATAAACGAAGTAATTTTCTAGGTAAACACTGTTCTAATTCATTTTGTTGTTGTTGATGATGTTGTTTTTGTTTCTGCTGCTGTATATGATGCAGCATTATTCAGATGTGCAGATGTTGAATTATCATTAATATGTTTCTAAAAGTTAAAAACAAAAATAATTGTTCATTGATTTTTTTTATAAAAATAAGTCGATTCTATATTTACCTGTTCTAATTCATTTTCTGTTATTGTTGTTGTTGTTGCTGCTGTATATGATGCTGCGACATTACTTGAGGTGATGAGTGTGTATTTGAACGTCTCTGAGGCCCGTAAGATTCCATAATATTATCGGCTTTTAAAAGACTAGGCACTAAAGCAGCATCTTTATGAAAATCTGGATGTTTAGTGTTAATATAGGATAACTCAATAGCAACTAAATGTTCAACCATGACATTTGTTTCTGGTAATCTGCGTCGTAACAATGTTGTTACAACATACACGATTTTTTCGTGTAATTTTGGAAATCTAAAATAATTAAACATTTAACAACGATTTGTACAAAATTTCGACTTTAACTTACCTTAAAATTTCCTGTTGGGCTTCATTGCTGCAATGTTGAACAATACGTTGCATTTCTTCATGTATCAACTCAACGCAACGCAGTGAAGGCTATTCCAATCTGCATATTTTCCTTTTGACTAGCAATTCAAATGAAACTTACGTATAGCTGTCAAAATATCCATTTTTTTTATTTTTAGTGTGCGTCCAAAAGTCTCGTGAAAATACGTGCACTACCGTACAATTCAGTCTCAATATTACGTGCTGTACCCTCAATTGTTGAACACTAGCAAACTTTATTATCTGTAGAAATTAATAACATCACGTTTACACGGGCTTTCAAGTCTGGTAAGGCATCTCTAATGTAATGCTTAAGAAGACGATTCAGAGTTTTGGCCAAATAAGGTGTGCCGTTGCGTGTTGCTAATGTTGGATATTTACGCTGTAGAAAAACAGATTCATCTTTAAGTTGTATGAAAATCTGGATGTTTAGTGTTAATATATGTAGGCCAATTCAATAGCAACTAAATGTTCAACCATGACATTTGTTTCTGGTAATCTGCGTCGTAACAATGATTAGGTACCTGGTAAATCGATAAGGGACAGATTTACTACACGCGTTGAAAAAATTTTCAAGTTAATCGGTTCAGAACAGATTCCTTTATTACTGCCCGCAGCACGATCTGTTTCTTCTTCGATTTCTTGACGTATTTGATTAAAATCAGTGAATATCTTCCTTTTATGTAAAAATGTACCCCATTCTTCTTATTCATTGTATCCTTTAAATAGAAATATATTATTAATAAAACTAAAAAAGAATTAATGTTTTTGAACTAACCACTTTCAGCTGATCGATTAGTAGTATCATCCAAAGGACAATGGATGGTCGTGTAACAATGCCTATACCTCTTGGTAGAAATGATCGTCCTACTAAACTTTCAAGCACAGAACTCTTGCCGGAACTCTGTAAGCAAAGAAAAAAGAAAACAAATTATAAATAATTATGGTAAATGTTTTAAAAAAGCAGACACCTTTGTTCTTATTCCGCTTAAATAAAAAAGAAAATGCGGGCAAAACGAAAATGACAAAGCCTATGTAAAAAGAGATGCCATATCTTAAAGTGAAATGAAATGGAATGCAAACAAAAAATGGCCAGATAAATTATATACTAGAGTTTTTCCAAAAATTATTTATACTATTTTTGGTTTGTACTTATTTATATTTATTATTACTGAGGCTTATTGAATAATTAAAACAAAGTTGCGGCGCAACAATTATTTAACATTAAATAAATAAATAAAATAAAAAAATTCGAAAATGTATAATAATTATAAAATAAAAAAAATAAATATAGTGTTTGAAACAATTTTTTTAAGTTTATGGTCGGATATCTCCTAAACTAGAGTTATTTCAATAACAATTTATATCATCTCGAATTAAAATTACTATGTCCTATTGATTTATTATATTAAAGTTGCGGCGCAACCACTTTTTAATATTTTAATATTCGAAAAACTCTTAACACATATCAGATGTTTGCGAGAATTTCTTAAAGTTTAAAGAGCGATATCTCCTGAACTGGAGTTTTTTCAAAAATGATTTATACCATTTCTGATTTGTATTATTGTGGCCTATTGTATTAATGCAACAAAGTTGCGGCGCAACAATTATTTAATATTTAAAATATAAAAAAACTGTAAGTACATATAGAGTTTGACATAACTTTTGACAGTTTAAGGCCTGATATCTCCTTAACTGGAGTTTTTTCAAAAATGATTTATACCATTTCTGATTTGTATTGTTGTGGCCTATTGTATTATTGAAACAAAGTTGCGGCGCAAAAACTATTTAATATTTAAAAATACAAAAAACTGTTAACACATGGAACATTTTTAAGTTTATTGCTGAATATCTCCTAAACTAGACTTTCTAAAAAAATGATTCATACCAATTTTGATTCTTATTCTTAAGGCCTATTAAATACCATTAAAAAGGTTCCGGCGCAGGAAACCCATTTGACTTGAGATAGAAAATACTTCTGGATATATATGAAATATTGCAACTTATTTAGTGCCTAAACTACACAAATATTTTCCATGACACACATAAAATTTGATAAAGCTTCTCTAATAGTCTAATTATCAAAATAAAAAATAAAAAATCATTAAGAAATACTGTTTTTATAATTAATTAAAAATTGGTATTTTTTTAACAATATTTGTTTACATTTTATTACTTGTAATTTTGCAAAGACTGCCACTTCGTTGAAAAAATCCATACGAGAAACATGGAGTTACCTAACTTCATAAGCGACACAAGTTGAAATGAAACAAATTAACACGTGGAAATTTAATTTTTACAGCATTTTTAAAAATTTTTTTAACTTCATTACTAATTATCTTCTAAACTGGAGTTTTTTCAGAAATCATTTATATCACTTTTGATTCGTATTACTGTAGGCTATTAATTTATTGCAGCAAACTTGCGGCGCAACAGATATTTAACATTAAAATATTCAAACAACTAATAGCACATATAGAATTTAATACAATTTTTAAAAATTTAAGGCAGGATATCTCCTAAACTGGAGTTTTTTCGAAAGTGATTTATATCACTTTTGATTCATATTTTTATGGGCTATTAACTTATGGAAACAAAGTTCCGGCGCAACAGATATTTAATACTTAAAAATGATGAAAACTGTTAATACATGCGAAATTTTTGATTTTCAAAAAGTTTGATATTAAATATCTACTAAACTGGAGTTTTTTCGGAAATCAGTTATACCATTTCAGATTCGTACTTTTGTGGTCTATCGATCCAAGAAGAGAAACTGGCGGCGCAAACCGTATTTTTAATTTTATAAAGGATAATCTGTCCTTATATATTCCATTTTTTTTCACAACTTTTGGTGCGCTGTAACTTTGTTATTTTAACAATTATTTTTATGACCAATAAAAAATTTGCTTAATGAAGTGTTTGTCTTCTAAATTCAGTCTTTATATCTTTAATTAATTAACTTTTTCATAAATAATTATTTGTTTAAAGTTAGCATGTTTCTCTCCCATTTTTTGTTTACATTTTTTCTTCCACGAATAACTGTAAAAGTTTGATAAAAATTTCTGGTACTTAATAATTATAAAAAGTGTCAATGCATGTGAAATTTTTGATTTTCAAAAAGTTTGATACTAAATATCTCTTAAACTGGAGTTTTTTTGGAAATGATTTATATCACTTTTGGTTCATATTTTTATGGGCTATTGACCTATTGTAACAAAGTTCCGGCGCAACAAGTATTTAATAATTAAAAATTACAAAAACTGTTAATAGAAGCGAAATTTTTGGTTTTTAAAAACTTTGATACTAAATATCTCCTAAACTGGAGTTTTTTGGGAAATGATTTATATCAATTTTAATTCACATTTTTATGGGCTATTGATCTGTTGGAACAAAGTTCCGGCGCAAAAAGTATTTAATATTTAAAAAGTACAAAAACTGTTAATACATGCGAAAATTTTGGTTTTCATAAAGTTTGATGTTAAATATCTCCTAAACTGGAGTTTTTTCGGAAATCATTTATACCATTCCAGATTCGTACTTTCGTGGTCTATCGATCCAAAATGAGAAACCCGCGGCGCAAACTGTATTTTTAATTTTATATAGGATAATCTGTCCTTATATATTCCATTTTTTCACAACTTTTGGTGCGCTGTAACTTTGTTATTTTAACAATTATTTTTATGACCAATAAAAAATTTGATTAACGAAGTGTTGCTCTTCTAAATTCAGTTTTTATATTTTTAATTAATTAATTTTTTCATATATTTTTATTTGTTTAAACTTATCATGTTTTTCTCACATTTTTTGTTTACATTTTTCTCTTCCACGACATCAGCTGTTTAAAAAGTTTGATAAAAAAAGTTTGATTTCTTCACGTCGATGCGCCCCAATTGATTTATTTGTGCGTGAACATATGTTAAAAGAGTTTCATATGAAACTCATGGTGAAATTACTTTCAAGGTGGTGTTACCAAACCAGCTGAGTTTTTTTTTTTGGTCATACCGCTCCTGTCAAAAGTTTTGTTTGTATTTATGTTTTGTTTACATTTTGCTTTGTGTGTATTCGTGTTTTTGTTTTGGTGTAGAGACATGTATGTTGCTAACAATACACACACACACTTCTCACATGTGCTTTTTTAATTCACCATGCCTGCTTTTGACATTAAAAAGCTGAAAAAACAAAAACAAATTCCCTGTTGTTTTTGTACTATATTCACCTGCCACCACCTTGTAAGTAATTTCACCATGTATGAAACTGTAAGTATTTTGGCACTACGTATGGGAATATGTATTTCGTTGCAGGGAATTAAAGAACGCTGTAACTGACAAAAAATTGAAAATACGTTTTTTGCATCATTTTTATCAGAAAAAAAAATACCCGTCGATTGGTCCCGGTCCCAGATTTCTACGATGAAAATAACTTCACTTACGCCGTCTGCCTTTTGAAAAATACCAGTGGCTTTGTTCTACTTTCATAAAGGTTTTTTGACTCTGGTGAACATTTACGGTTTTGTCAGGTACAGCGTTCTTTAATTCCATCGACGATATGCGGTAAAACTTTTCATCCATCTAGTTGCGTAATTAAAGGTTTAGCATTCTGAATATAGGTAATCCCCCGCTTGTATAAAAACTTGTTATACAATTTATAAAGCTCAAATAGTTTAAACTTTTATTAAATTTAAAAAAGGTCAACTATAACAATACATACAAACCTTTTGTTTGTAGCTTTAATTTAATTGAAAAAAAAATAACATTTTAAATTATAATCATACACGCTGTGTAAAGTAGAAATATTATGTCAGATCTTAAAACAAAACAAAAGAACTTGCAGAGAACAGTCAACTTTGCAATCAATCTTACCTAGTCAACCACAAGCATAGCACGTTACATGCCTAGTCTGGTCTTTAAATTGAAGTACCTACATACAAGCTTTTTTTATTACTTCTTTATAAAATTTTAAATCTTCTTTATTTTATCTTTTAAGTACAATAGATATCAAGACAAAGAGTATAAGAGATATACATACGGTGACCATATTTTTAAACAAAAAAGTAAGGACATTTAGAAAATAAATAAAAACTTTTAGTATTTACAATAAGTTTACGTTTTATATTATATATCACACATAAATTATATAATATTATATAATATAAAATTACTAGCGACTAATACAAGTTTTAACATACTTATTTTAATGTTTATAAAAATAAAATATGCTTAGAAATTCACACGGCTTTAAAAAAATTGTCTATATTTAAAAATAGTTAATTAAATTATTTTAAAAACTATGATTGATACTTTTCTGTAAAATGTATTTTTTTTAATATATCACTATTATTCGTTAAAAAAAAATTAATTCGGCACAGTTCATTTGAAAATTGCTGACAAGTTAAAGCATTGAACATACCTCATTCGGTGTTGCCAGGTAGTTCACGCTGATTATAATTTCTATTACATTTGATGTTTAAGTTTTGGGAATTTGGGGAAAATAAAACTTATAATTTGAAGCTTAAAGAAATAATAAAATAGCGAATAAAAAAGGACAATTCAATTGAAAAAAAGGACAAATTCTTTTGGTTTAATTTTTAAGGACAGCGTGTCAAAAAAAGGACTGTCCTCTAAAAAAAAGGACGAATAGTCACCGTAGATATACAAAAAATCACAGAATTCATGAGCTTTTATAACCCAAGTCACAAAAATGGCATATCAACAAAAACTTTCGTCTATCCACTTTGCAATTTTTCAGATTTCTTTTAAAAACATTATCTATTAATTTGCATTTATACTACAATATACACATATATTCTCTTTTTAATCCTTTGTAATTATTGAATTTTCTTACTATATTATAAATTCATTTTACTCAGTTTATTAATGTTACTTTGTAATACGTTTTATGGCCTATGTGGCTTTGTATTACAATGGATGGTATAAATAAATAATTACTGTAGAAATAGTTTCACAGTGTGTACCCAGTTGACAATAGAAATTTTGGGTTTTTTGCTTTATAAAACGAAACAACATATGAATATCGTTTTTTCAAACTTAGGGTTTGTTTCTGCACTTTTTAGGGTGAGATTCACTGCTGAACAAACAGTGGTCTAGGGGAACAAAATACATCTTATGCAGCGAACCAAGAATTTCCTTTAATAGTTTACTACAAATAATTGTCTTTTTGCACGAATTGTTTGAGATCGTATCTATCGTGCAAAAATTGAACCAAGTGTAGTCGGTACATTATTTTGTAAAAAAATCATTTACCAAAGTTTTGAAATGTATAATGAAAGCAACAATAAAAAAACGTAATGTTTTTGAGAGTCGTATTCTTTTGGACAGACGGTTAAAAAAGAAACGTTACGGTAAGAAAAGAAAACAAACTATTTGAATTATCTTTTTATTTAACAATCTTCTAGTTTCATTTGCTGTTTTTTTTAATTTCACACTATAGGTAATATTTTAAATACACACTTATCTTATAAAAAAAAAAAAAATTAAAATAACTTTTTAACTGACGGACAATCGGACAATGGCATCGTTAACCATATACATATCAACCATAAAAAAATATGTTATATAAATTAACTTTTCAATTTAAATAAAAAAAATTGCACTTTTAACAATTTTTATATTGTTTAAGATTTCTATTATTAACCCTGAGACATATTTAAACGTTGGTCGTGCCTGCTGTCTTCCTTTCCATTACTATTAGCAGGCTTCTTATTGGCAGTATCTTGAAAATTTAAATTAGAAGGCTGATTATCATTGCTATAGTTTTCATTATTAGTATTGCTTTCACTATGTTGTTCTGCTTTGGTATCTGCGTTTTCTTTTGATACACCGTGTTTTTCCTGTTGTCGAACCAAGTCATAATAAAGTCCACGTTTATTCATTAGTTCATCGTGTTTTCCCGACTATAATTTAAAAAACATTTTATAAAACTCGAAAGAGATTTTGCTTATGATTACTTACCTCTACTATATGTCCTTTGTCTAACACAACTATAAGATCTGCATTACGTATAGTCGAAAGGCGATGGGCAATGACTAAAGTGGTACGATTTAATACAGCAGTATCTAAAGCTTTTTGAACTTCAGCCTCACTGGTAGCATCTAAGGCGCTGGTGGCTTCATCAAGTATCAGAACTTTAGGATTTTTTAACAGTGCTCGAGCAATAGCAATACGTTGACGTTGGCCGCCACTCAATTGAGCACCACGTTCGCCCACATTTGTTTGGTATCCGTCTGGAAGAGCTGACACGAAATCATGCGATTGTGATAATTTTGCTGCCTCATATATTTCCTCCTCTTTTGTTTCTGATCGGCCATATCGTATATTTTCCAAAATTGTTGTGGCAAATAGCACCGGTTGTTGCTCTATGAATCCTAAAACATTACCTCGCAGCCAGTGTGGAGAGATATCTTCTAATTTGTATCCATCAATTTTAATGGTTCCCGAAGTAGGCTCATAGAAACGCTCGATTAACGAAGCTATAGTCGATTTTCCGGAACCACTAGCACCAACTAAAGCCACTGTTTCGCCAGGCCTTAGAATCAAACTAAAGTCTTTAAGAACAATCTGAAATTAAAATACGTTTAACTAAGTACGTTATATAATCAAAAAATAAAACTGAGTTACATGATCTGGTCTGGTAGGGTAGGCAAAAGAAACATTTTCAAAACGTATTTCACCATGTAGACGCTCCGATGGTATTTCATAGCCTCTTAAAAGTTCTATTTTTGGTTGCACTTGTAAATACTAAAAAATACAGCCAGAGGGAGAGAAACAAAATAAATAAATCATTTGATATTTTATGGAAAGTTTATACAGAACGTACTTCAAAAACTCGAGATCCAGCTGTCATGCCACGAATCATTGTGCCCAACAGTACTGATCCCTGAGCCAAGGAACGCTGTACACCCTGAGCAGCAACAAGAAAGGCCATTAGAGCGCCCGGTGACAAACTCTCTGTAGACATAAGATGACCACCCATAAATAGTGTAGAAAGAACTAATCCATTTAGGAAGAAATTCGTTAACCCCTGGAATACGGCTATACCATAGCCCAATTCCTGAGATAATCTTGCAGCCTCGTTAGTTTCATGCTCAAACAGCTCTATTTCCTGATATTCACAAGCGCTTGAACGTACTGTTCGTACATTTGATAAAGCCTCTTCACACACTGATGTAGCTCTCTCCGATTGAGCTTGGGAGTTTTTACTTAAAGTACGCAATTGCTTTCCCAAATATGTCATTAACATAACTACACATGGCACGGATGCTAGGGCAATAGCCGCCATATGAGGTGAAATAAGGAAAAGTGACACCCCACCACCGATTAACTGGGCCGCACTACGTAAACCTTGTGATATAAGCTGCTTAAAGCACGATTTGAAGTCTTGCACATCCGCTGTCAAACGATTTACGAGCTCTCCTGTGCGGTTCTTATCAAAAAATTCAATATCTTGTATTATGATTTGCTTGAATAAATCTTGACGCAGTTTTGCAGCCATCTGTTCTCCAATACGACTTAGGAGAAAGATATAGAGGAACGTGAAACCAGATTGCAGGATATATAAACTAAGTAAATTGGATGCTGGCTTTCTTACATCTTTAAAAAATGAATTATTCAAGGGATCTTTAACATAAGTGTTTGCATATTTAGCCAAAATATTTATCAAATCACCCAACAAATTAGGTATGCGTATGTTAATATAGGCAACAACCAGCGCAGCCTACAAGTAAATTTTATAAAGTTGGTTAAAAAATTAAATAGATTTAAATTAAATTTCGCAACTTTGCGTAGGCATAGTTTGGTTTCAGACTTACCGCAATAGCTCCCAATAATGACCACAAATGAGGCTGTAGATATGACCAAAAGCGCCGCCAATCGAATTTTGAGTCTTCTTGTTGCAGTGTTTTATGTATTACGCCTACCAAGCGATTACCTTCACATTGCACCCTATGACGACTGCTCTGTAAACAACTGCGCCCCAACAGGTATATTGAAGTACAACCGCCACCGAACAGTAAAGCTCTTAGTTTTAATGCATTTTTGGAGGTGTCAGATGTTTCAATTTTTGTTTCGGCATTTCTTAGAGTACTGTGAAAACTTTTCGAATGTATAACATCTTTCAATGACTTCTTGACTAGAGAAGACTTGATATGAAATTTTGAAATATGTTGCAGTAACTGACAGCTAAAAAAAAGATCGGTAATACCTATACTCTGTGAAATACATGTTTATAGAAATTCATTAAATGAATTAATTCATCGGATTTTATTTATAATTATTAAGATTCTTTTCTACTAATATTTAAATTAATGAATTTATAATTGGGTCATAGTTTATAGTTGTTGATTTTTCAATTAAATTAATTAAATGGCAACTTCTAAGCTTTTGGGCAGAAGTTGGTGTTCTGGTGTAGCACCAGATAAATAAACACCGAATACAAAGCATAGAATTTTAAAATATAAATTATAATATTGGCAATCGAAGTCATGAGCAGGTAGAAAATTTACTCATCAAACCTGGTGACATAACACTTTTTGCTGCTAATGCTTAGTGCATTGTAAACATTTAACTTGTCACTACATGAAATCTATGCCTATATGACCATCACACAGCTCTTATTACCTGTTATTACTACGCCAGCAATTGTTCGCAATCAAACGTAACATGATAAAATAAGTATGTTGTTAACAAACTTATGCTGAAGTACTGTGGGATTCACATTCATGTAAAAAACACACACACTCTTTCTATGATTTGTATGGCAGTAGATATATTGTCAAAATATAACTATTTTATTGAATATTTTACAGTGTTTATATCTTAAACTCTATTCATTTAGAGAAAAATAAAAAAAGCATTTAAATTCGATGTCAAGTGCAGAACTAAAAAAAAACAAAATAAGTAAAAAAAAAAAATAAATGTCAAAACTAAAAAATTGAAACATATGAGTTCTACAAGGAGTGTCATGTAACTATAAATATAATGGCCGTTACTACACAATAAAAAAACAGTTACTTTAATTATTATAAAATTTATTTTGCTTTCTTTTGAACATCATTTATGTACACAACCCGTTATATTAGTGCTGTTTTTTTCGAATCTATTAATGCTTATATAATTTGCTTCGAAAAAAATGGCATTAGTGCTTAAGAAATTAAATTGGCAACGCATCTAACGTATAGAAGTTGAAAAATTGTAACTTTTAGATGTGTTAACAGTTGAATAGTTGACTTACCTTGTACAAGTAACAGCTGTTAACGGCGTAACGTATGCTATGTACTCCAAACGCATCTAAAAGTTAAAATTTTTTTTACTTCTATACGTTAGATGCGCTGCCAATTTAGCCAATAACTTGTTTTACAAATATTCTTTATTTTAATATTATTTGACAGACGTGGGAAGCACACAATTTGTGCAACGCATGTTATGTTTTTCTACCTTTAATATGCGGAAGATATGAGAAGGAAACGAGGAAATGAGCAAAATCAATACATAATAAAATGTCATCTACATATTCTATATGGCCTAAGTCACACGGGATAAATATATAATCGAACAAATTTTGCTCTTTCCGATACACACTGGATGAACGTTAAATAGCATTAAATGTGTACGTATACACAGCTTTGTCTGTGTTAGTGATATTGTTTAACTGTCAGCAATTGGAACATTGTTTTTTTTCACCAAAATGAGTCTTTTAAGACTCTCTTAGGTGATCAAAAACTGATTAAATGTGAGGAATCATAAATTAATCGTGCAGACGTTCGAAATACGACTGATTTTATAATTATTTTGCGTCGTATTTTATTGTTTTCTTCTGCATTTCGTTATAATGGGATTTATTTTATTTAAAAGAATAGGAGTTATGCAATTATTGTGATGTCGTGGTATAGTGGTTAGACGCTCGCACAAAAAAGCAAACGACCAAGGTTCAATCCCAGCGAAGGACAAAAATTATAAAATAAAATTTGCGGTATTTCTAAATTATAATTTAAAAAAATAAGAGGTTCCCCCTCCAAGAAGTCCATCTTCAAGAAACCGCTCCTTACATTCCAGTCTATTCCACCAGAAACTTGTCTCATCAATAAAAAGGCGCATAATTTACATATAAATATCTATGAAAAAAAGAAGAATTCCTTCTGTTGAGCTTGTGGTGCGGTTGCGCACTTAAGGTATTACAATATTATGACTTTGTTTTTTTTTATACATTTTTAAACAAAATACAATATTTTTATTATTGTAAAGATAATAAAAAGGTAAGTAAAACTCGTTTAGTGTGCGGAGTCACAAATGACTTGTTCAGGGGAGTCATAAATGATTCGTTCAGCGGAGGTACAATTTTCTCCCGACAAAACATTCATTTTTGACTCAAAAATGAGATCATAAGTGACTATTTTAATCGCCCAGAGGAGTCAAAAAAGACTCAAAATTGGAAAAAAATGCTGACTGGGGATGAACGACTGAATAAATGCATATGTATTGGTGTTGTCTTGTGAATGGACTTGTATTGTTCTGTTGATTAGGGGTTGAAACCGGTTGAAATTTTACTCCATCCATACATACACAGCACAACACAAATGCATAGGCATTTATTTAATCATTTATCGATCGTCCTAGCGTTAATATCGTAAAATTACATGTATTTTTTTCATTATGCCTTCAATTAAATAAAAAATATCACTAATACATACTGTGTATACATACACATTTCATGTCAGAAAAATTGTTCGCTTAAATATTCATCCGGTGTGAATTGGCCCTATTACATAGACGGATGCATAACGGATTTTCTCTCAGAATTGACTAAACGGAAGAGATCTGGGGTCACGATTAATATTAAAATTTAGATTACTTAAGGAATACTTATAAGACTTTGTAGCTGCTGTACAATTGTATTCACTCCTGATTGCAGCGTATACATATGTATGATCTAGTCGATCAACGAGTCTGTCCTTAATAATACCTATAAAAAAAAAGAAAAATTTAATCCAACCAACCATGTGAGTTTAAAATACAAATAGTATTTAAACTAATCCAGCTAATGTTTGAAGAACAGATTATTTCTATGATTTTTATTTTTGACTAAATTTACGCCAATACATACATACTTACATACATGTTTGCGTACGTATGCATGGATGTGATCATTAATTGGTGAATAATTTAAAAATAGGATTTTAAATTTCGTATGAAAACTAAACATTTTTGTTTGTTTGTTTTGAAAATATTTTTTTTTAAATAGCACAAAGTTTTCATTTTTTATTTTACCTTAAACTATTCGCTGGCTATTTAAGCATTTGGTCGGTGTTAATGCTTTTTGTACATTTTGTGGGTTTCAATTGTGGTAAAAGCATTTACTGCCAGAAGCTACAATACATATCTATTTTTTGTGTAGCATTAGATTTTTTTTCAAATTTTTATTATTGTTTTGTAAATGCATTTTGGTTTGTTTGTCAACATGGCCGTTACTTCCTGCTTTCGAAAATGGTTGGTATTCAGAGTTATTGAATTTGCATCTGATTTTGAGAGAGTGTGTGTGTAAGGCCGTTTGTTTTTTTTATTCTGTGTTGTTGGTTTTGGGGTTGTTGTTTTGTAGATTTTCAAGTTACGTATGTACTCGTATTTTGTTTTATTTTACTGTCTATTCAACATGAGAGCTTTTGTAACTATTTTGTGGTTTTTTATTATTTGGCGATTTTTAATTAAAAAGTACTCTTTATTCTATCACACACAACAACCAAACCAATATTGGTTATTTCGTTATTGTGCCATTGTGAAGAAGTAAACATAAAAAAAAACAATGAATAAATAAATAAATGGAAAGAGATATACTCAATCGAACACGGAATGTAATATTCTGCCCTACAACTACCTATCATTTATCTTAGTAACACAAAAATAAAACTGCTATATTTGCTAATAACCAAAGGCAAATACTTATACTTACATACAATTTCTTTTTAAATTCATTGAAATTAAGGATCGTTATCCTGTTGAAAAACAAACGATCATAATTCACATTTTTTCGCCTTAAGAGTTTATTTTAACTTGAATTTTGATTTGTCGTATCTGATATAATTTTCTAAAACGAAAAGACAAACATGTACCCTTATCGTGTTTGGTGTATTATTGTCGTATTTCAACATTTTTGTAAAAAAATGACATTATAAAAGATTAATGACAAATTTTGCTTGATGTCTTTAATCTAGGAGAAAAATGTCGAAATACGACAACGACTACGCCCAACACGATAGGGACGATTATTTTTGGTTCATCAATCTGACTGTCTTAGCACAAAGCTCATGCGGAAAATAGTAAAGCATGGGGTAAGCACAGCACTTTTTAAGAATACAGAAGATAGGTAATTTTGAAGTTTTTGATGGTTTTTTAATTTTACCGCCGTCAATTAATGTCAAATTAGCAATGCAGCTCATAAGGCATATTATTAATACAAGATGCAACATTGTCATGTCGACTCAAACTCAGTGTTATGCCATGTTATGCAAAGTTATCATAGTGTCTTAGCATGTTGTGTTGAATACTATGTCACAGTGTAATACAGTGACGAAACTCCAACAATTATAACAAGAACAACACAACCAAGATAGCCACAAATTATGATAATGAGAGATGGCATGCATTATCATATACAGCTGGCTTTTTTTTTCTACAATATTTAAAATAGCCACAACAAAATTTTTAAAATACACACAACATCACAGTGTATAACAAGATAGCCACAACAAAATTGCACACCTAACATTACAGTGCATATTAAGACAGCCACAACAAAACACAGCTGATTTTAAACTTTTTGAGCTATCATTTTCTTCATCAATGTATTAAACTATGACCATGTCATCATACAACGATCAATAACAGTGCAATACAACAACAACATACGTAGCATATATAGCACTTAAACAAATACGGTCAGTTGCGTCACAACAAAGCATTGTTTGGACAAATGCAATGTGGTATGCGTTGCAGTGTCTTGTAACATGCGCTCGCTGCTTGCCCAGTGTATTATTTGATATTAATTTATATCTATACAGTATACAATGTATGTGTATGGAAAGGTAATTGAATGCCTTTTCCGTCGATATTCTATCTGATAAGAAATCGCTGAGACATGGCACCTCAAAGTTCAAAATTTTCCTATTTTTTACGTTTTTTTCAAAATTTTTCATTTTCGTTTAAATTTTTTCCTACGTTATATTGAATATCTGGAATGTTTTATTCTTTTACCAAATAGTTTATTTAATTACAAATATTTTAAGCGTATTTTGAATAAAATCGGATGAAAAATAAAGTTTTTATTAAGGATTTTGTGGAACGACAATATTTTCATTTTCATTGCTCACACAGTATATTCCGCGTAAATTCAAAATATTTAAATTAAAATGACGAGCGACTTGAACTCTTGCGTTTTTATTCGGATGGATCTTCGCAAATGAGGAACCAACAATAGTCCGCCATCATTTATTCATCCCACCAGCCTTTGTAACGTCTCTCGATTTCTTCCATTTCCAAGTGAAATCTTACACGTACTTTGAATTTCGTTAGTAAAATCGCAATTTTTGATCGTAGGAATCTAACATTTTGCACGAACATGTATTTTGATAAAACGAACCATAATCAACAAAAAAAACTCAATTTTCAAAATTTTGTTTAGTACGTCCGTTTGCATTTAATATGACGAATTCGTATAAAATTAAAAACTATACAGTTTTTTTTTTTTTGATTAAAATTAATTTTTAATATTTTATTTAAATATTTTTAACAAAGTATATACGTATGTATGTAGTTATGTATGCATATAAATTTATGTTTTTAGATATGAATAATTATATTATAAGTAATTGTAATTGTGATATTTATTAAAAATATAAAAATAAATCGCATATTCCATAAAGGATAACAGAAAGAAATTTATTTATGAATTTAAAGGAATATAAATTAAACTACTTATATACTATATGTATGTATGTATGTAAGTTGTATGTATGTATGCATGTACATATATTATACAGCCATAGCCAAAAATGCTGTTACAAACTATTAAAAATATGTATTTAAAATATCTTAACAAAAGAGGAAAAAAGACTGTTATTTTCAAATTATTGTTATTTTTATTATACATCTTGGTAGGTGATGGAAATCGATTTCGATCTATATTGAAATCGTCTGAAACTTCAAGTCGTTATAACTTCGAAATCAAAAAAAAGTTGGAATTCCTTTTATACTCATAACCTTAATAACTATTGCCTCTGTTTTCATAAATTTTATATGACGTTGAAAATATAGTCAATTTTCATTTCAAACGAAATCTTTTTTCATCACATACCGGATTATACTGCATTGTAAAAATATTTAATTTCGAACATTTGCAAATAGAGCAAATTAGAAATGAAAAAAAATATAATTATAAAATAATAACAGAATATCTCCTTGTGCCTACTGAAAGTAATTAAACAAAATTACATGATGGAGGTTTTGCTGAAATTATATTCTTATATATTTTCATGAAGATGCCCTATGTAAGAATCTTTAAAACTATTTAATTTAAATATTTTCAATTTTAGGTGTCAGAAAATGCTTTGTAAAACACAATACGATACTAAAAGTTCTTTTTTTGTAACATAAATTAAAAATAACAATAAATTATGAAATTTCTTTTAGAAGACAAAACATTTTTGTTAGTTTGTAACAGTATTTGGCTACGTCTGTATAAGTATATTCGTATATGCAAACAATTATGTTTTGGGTATGTATTATTAAGGACTTATTTCGATTTATACTCAATATATGCAATACGTCAATCTCGAATCAACAAGCGATGCCATTTCTTTTACTACCAGTAGATTCCTATTTTATGTGATGAAATTAATTATTTTTATTTTATTGTAACGAAAAAACCCATCAGGGAATAACAGAAGTAATCGTTCTGAACATCTCATTTGTGTGACTCGTGATTAAGGTAAAGCACTTAAATATCTAAAATATAAAAATAATGATAAAAATAATAATAAATTTAGTTTATTTTATATGCATGTATGTATGCGTGTCTATTAGTGTTTAATTTCTTCTAATTTAATTAATAACGACACACACGGTACTTTTCATATGACCCAATAAATTGTAGGCCATGTTGAACGAATCGCTTTTCAATTTTCAGAAACTTAAAAACACACTAAAACTGGGAAGTGATGCCGAAAAAAAATAATAATTAGTTCTGAACCGATTTAAAAATTTTAAACAATTTTCGAAATATGAATAGTTAAGTTTAACAAATATTAAGTACATACATATATCGTCGTAAGAATAGAAGAACGCTGTAACTGACAAATAATCGAAAATAAATTTTTCGCATCATTTTTATCAGAAAAAAATACGCGTCGATTGGTCCCGGTCCCAAATTTCTATGATGAAAAGAAATACACTCACGCCGTCTGCGTTTTGAAAAATAACAGTCTCTTCTTTCTACTTTCATATAGGTTTTTTTGGCTCTGGTGAGCATTAAATGTTTTGTCAGTTACAGTATTGTTTAATTCTTGCGACTATATGTTTCTTTATTTTGAACAAACCCATGTGAAAATATTGCAAAAAAAATTTCAAATTTTAATATGTTTTCTTTTGTAATTTTTCCAGGGACAGCAATGGATTGTAACATTAAAAAAAAAACAATTTTTAACGGTTATTGTGAGAGTTTTTTTTTTCTAAAAAGGTCAAAAAGGTTAAAAAGATTATTTTTCAATGAAAAAAGCAAAATTCGAGTATAACTGCTAAAAAAAATGAGTTAAATTTTTCCATCATTAGAATAAAACTTATGTTGGTATTTTTATTAATTAATCAAAAAATAACAATTACAATTCGCTTTATGACTGTTTTTTCAACATAACCACAGACACGGTAAGAGTATCCTACTAAGGCTCATTATTACAACTTGCCGTTGATTAGAAGCAAGATTTTATCAGGCTGGTTTTTGTTAGTACAAGTAAGCTTTAACCTAAAAGTAAAGCAATCCTCCCAATAACTTTATCGGTCACTTTAGGTTAAAGTTTACTTGAAATAACAAAAATCTTACCTTTAACTAACGGCAGGTTGTAATAATGGGCCTAAGAATCGTATGGTATATAACAACAAATCGTCGTGCGGGAATTTATGTGCTCTATCCGCCATTTGATATATTTCGAGTTAATGATACTACTTTAGGTTTTTGACACCAAAATGTTTAAAATCTGTAATCCATTTTCGGCTATTTATCTCCGAAACTGGACGATATATCCGAAAACGGATTGCAGGCTTGAAAAATTTGGGATCGAACACCTAAAGTGGCGTCATTAACTAGAGATATATAAAAAATATAAAATGGCTGATAAAGCACTTAAACTCCCGTACGACGATATGTATGTATAAGTCGGCTCTAACACAATGACTGTTATAGCCATTGTATAACCGTTTCTAATTTTTTTCAACATTGGCGTATTTTTTTTTTTCTTATACATTATTTGAAAAAAAAAACATTTTTCTTCTTATTTTTCTTTAAAAGTAAATTTGATAATGAGTAAGCTGACACCTGGTTTTTGAAACTTATAACTTTTCCTAGCGTATGCATGTGTATAATATGTAGTACGCATACCTGTATGAGAAGATCATGACACCAATTTTACAGTAGCTATAGATTTGGTATATCAAGAACAAATTTTTGTTCGATCATCTATTTGGCTCGTGTAGTCTCTTTAAATCCACGTCATGTTCTTGTGAATTTGACAACATCTTTTCTACATTTACATTCGATGAAATAAATGAAAGGAATTTGATGTAAAATTTTAAATGATGATTTGGTATGCCATATTTAGTTGTCAAAAAAATTTTGTCATTTTTGCTGACAACATTTTGTTCATGATAGTCCGTGTGTTTAAAATAAAAAAAATTTAATGTTTGTTGGTTTATGTAAAGTAATACCATATATAAATTTAATTCATAAGAAATAAAATATATAAATATAATAATAATAAAACTGTTTTATTTTTTATGATTACGGGCAGTAGTTTTTAATTTTTAAATTCATCGAATTTATATTATTTTGGATACTTACTTATGTACATAAATATACATATAGTATATGTATCTGTGGCAATAAATAATAATGGCTTAAGTCGAAATTTCGCGTTTTGAGATATAAGGGTTTTGTCTAAAATAAACAGTGTTTAAGTTAAAATATAAATGCCTACAGTTCGATTAATAATGTTATGCCACTCTCGAAATTTAGCCAAATGATAGATCTTGAAGAAAAGAATAAGAATAAGCAATAAAATGGAAAAAATCGCTTATGTCAACTTAAGCCATTATTATTTATAGCCCTAGATATGCACCTATGATTGTATGTTAAATGTACATATAAATCTGAATGTATGCTTGTGTGAGCAATATATTGTGTCCGTGTAAGTAATTTAGACGTATGTTACCGTGATATACATAATCTATCAGCTATTCTTGTTTAATATATAAAAATCAATGATCACTTTAATAGTTTCGGTCGTTTTCTTAGTTCTATGTGTGAATAAAGCAACTTAAAAAAATTTCGAAAAAGGAGTAAATTCTGAAGTTGTGATAAAATTACTCAGGTTTATCTTAGAATATAATGCAGTCAGTGTTGCATGTTAAAGCAACAAAAAACGTTTTTGAAATCCAATTTGTCGGCCTTATGTTCGAATTAGAAATAATTCTACTTTAGACCCCATAATACGTAATTGGATTTTATGACATAAAAGTATATATTTGGAGTTTTAAAATGAAATGCTGACAAAATTGGATCCTACAGCATATATAAATGAACTAAAACTTAAAAAAGAAAATTCGATAAATTCAACTAAATATAGGTATATATGTATGTATCACTATATATGTGTGCACGAGTATATATATAGTAGAATAAATATTTGCTTAGAAGAAATTATATGATTTTGGCTTATACATACTCGTATGTATGTATTCATTTAGGCTTGTCATAAAATGATTGCTTATGGCAATAGTCTTGGATTAAATCGGCCCATAAATAATATCATTCCTGTTGGATTGTGACGGACAAAGTAGAGAAAGGGTTTGTCAAACTTCAGCCTTGGAGCATCGGGTACACGAGCTTGTCTTGGTCTTAGCGGCAGAGGCAGTTCCAAGTACTTGGGATCTAATAAATCATCGTAAAATCCACGGCCAAGTACAGAGTCTTGCACAAGGGATCCAAAATCTATAATCGCCTCGGAAGAGTCAAGTTGATCATCGTCGTGGGCGCCAACATCTTTATTTCGTTTACGGAGTGGTGGTGCAGGATACATTTCTACATGGTGGTGATCAGCAATTTTTTCTTCGCCACATGTGCTGAAGGTATTGATTTGAATCATATCGGAGATGTAAATGTCGCGATTGGAGGAACCGGTGAGGCCACCCAAGTCAGCGTAATCAGATTTAAAAAGGCCTTTAAAGCCCATTTTTTGAAGACCTAAAGTGGCGTTGATGAACGATCGATGTGAGAACCTGGGTAATTGAACTTCCATACTAGGACGATCCATTAAGGATGTAAGAATGTTGCTCCAACCATTTTTAGATATAGCCGCGTCTAAAAGTTTCTTTTCAAAGCGATCTAAATTATCGGACGGCGACAAAGAATCCAAGTGTCCGGGCATTACATAAATCATGCTTGTTGTGTCTTGTATGCGTCCAAATGCTACAACGGTGGCATCCAAATTAGGCTCATAACCAGCTGTAAAACCACTTTTGAAAAGCACTGCCGGAATGGGAACGAGACGCCTCTGTCTTACAGTCGGATGGACTTGGAAGAATAACTCACCATCGCGGTCTTGTGTTGAGCCATGAGAACAGTCAGTTTGAAAGAGATTCCCTGAGATTGTAGCTAAAGGACCATTCACCCATACGCTATTAGTACGTAAATATTCCAAAACTTTACCCATAGTGTGACGTTTTATCAACAAATTTGTACGTCTGCGTATGATATCATTGACGACGTGAAAGTTTACTTCTTCCACATGACCGGCATATAGTTGTTGGGTTTTTTCTTTAAAGAATTGCAAAATTTTGCCATTCGCACGATCGCTAAATATTTCACGTACAAAAGCTGTAGTAGCAATGTCACTGTCTGCAGCCTTTTCAACTGAATCTGTAATATTTTTAAATACCAAGTGA
The DNA here is from genome assembly GCA_963576795.1 of Metopia argyrocephala. Taxonomy (NCBI): domain Eukaryota; kingdom Metazoa; phylum Arthropoda; class Insecta; order Diptera; family Sarcophagidae; genus Metopia; species Metopia argyrocephala. The sequence continues at coordinate 182,987,068 of OY756208.1, read as the reverse complement.
GGATTGAATGACACCATATCGTCAAGTCTAAGCACGTCGTTCATTTCGCCAGAAGTGCTACCACGAGCTCCTAAGAATACCATTGAAAGCATAGATGTTAAAGCAAAAGGAGAAATCACCAGACTTCTTGCGGAACTTATTTTTTCTGAGGTAATGGATTTCCAATAAGCAAATGCAAGTTCATTACAAAGTTTAGTAAAAGCCAAAATGTCTTTATCTAAGTTAGCTACGGAAGCTTCTAGACCCTTGGAATTGCTAGGTGGTGGTTCTAACTTGATGGGTGGCCTTGTAGCTTGGGTAGAGGAAATCATTAAATTGCTGAGTTGCGGTGGTCTGTGCATAGGTCGTTGTTGAGGTGTTGGTTTGTTATAGGTAACTACTTTATATGGAGGATAATCTTTTTCGAGAGATTGTGCAGATTGTTTATGGTAAAGCGGTTCCGACGACGCAGGATCTTGGTACAAGGTATACGCTGGCTGCTTATTAAAATATGAAACCGGCTTAAGAGTATTTAAACGACGTGTGGTTGTAATTTTTGGCTTTGAAGTAGTTGTTGTAGAGGTTGTTACAGAGATTGGTAGCTTTGGTGTTTGATATCCGAATTGGTCTTCTTCATCTTCTTCATCTGCTTCTTCAAAAGGTTGAACAATTTTTTCTATTAACACGGTCTGTTCAGTAGCAGTAGGTACATCATATTCTATTAGCGATTGTATTGGTTTTGGAAGTCCCAATGTAGGCATGCCATCTTCCATATTTGGTTTTGCTTCTGAAATATTTGCTTCAGTTAGTTTGTTTCCATTGTGACTGTCGTTTGATTGTGTGTTGTTATGAAAAGGAATCTCCGGTTTTTGAGTAGTTGTTTCTCCGAGCTTTATGTAGGGATCCTCATAAATAGAATCGTCTGTTTCATCTTCTTCAGAAATCATAGCGTTGAGTTCAGCTGAAGTTTCCTCACTCATTTGATAGGCCGAAGTTGTTGTTTCTGGGTTTTCTTTATTTTCTTCAAATTCTTCTGCTGTGGATTCATTTAATACTTCTTTCGTCGGTGATATTTTAATTGTTGTAGCTTCTAAAGAATCCTCAATTTCATCTTTCTGAGTAATATCATCTTTAGGTGTCTGGAATGCTGGGTTTGAATCAATGTCTATAGAAGTGGCTTCAGTGCCTACAGAAATGGTCAACTCTAGAGATTCTGTAGATGTGGAATCATCGAGTAAAGAAATTTCTGTTGGCTTAGTATCTGCATAAGTATTGCTTTCTAAGCCTTCTATTGATTCTTCTATTGCTGCGGCAAATTCAGTTTCATTGCTATTAATTTTCTCTTCCTCACTGGCTTCGTTAGAGATTTCTGTAGTCTGTTCCATGTCATTACTTACGTCTTCTTTTATCGTGGTGGTCTCCATAAGGAATTCGTTTTCTGTGCTCTGGCTAATAGTTTCTTCTGTAATTACATTGTTCGATATTGTTGATATTTCTTCTGTTTGTATATTTGTTTGAGTTTTTTCACTGGGAGTTGTATCTTCAAATAAGTCTTTGTCATTAGTAGTGGTATCTACGGAACTTTGTATTTCAAATGAATCTTCGCTTTCATCCTCCAACTTCTGTTTTTGAGCATTTATTTCCGAAAGTAGTAAAACGTTGTCTTTAAGTGTTGTCATCTCCTCTTCCTTGCTTTCATTCAAATATTGATGTGTTGTGCTATCATCTGCATAAGTTATTGTTGGCGTATTATCGTCATCTTTTACTTTTTCTTCGACAGCATATTCCGGAGAGCTTTCATTGCCATCATTTGTTTTGGTTGTGGCTTCAAAAGTACTATCTTGGATTGATTGAATTGTAGTCGATTCTTCGTTGGACGTTTGAGTTTCTTCAGTCACTGTATCTGAACTGATAGTAGATGGTGCTTTTTCTGTAGAGTTCAATTCTTCTATTTCGCTTTCAGATAGTGTAGTAGTTTCAGGTATTTCAGTTGTGAAGAAGTGATTTTTGAAATCGTCTTCTAAGTGCTCAGTTTGGTGATCTTGATATTCAGTACTCTCGAAAATGGGTTTGTTATCTTCTAGTTGATTACCGTAGATCGAAGTTAAACTCGGTTGTATAGCTGCTTGTTTGTTGGGATGCATTAAGAATGATACATCAAGATGAGCTTGATTAGAATATCGATTATCGTTTGAAGAAGATATTTTATCGGAATTAGATATTTGTTTAATGACATCGGACATAAGAAGTTCGATTTCATCTTTGGTTTCGTTGGAGTTCATTGAACTGTAATCAGTGGTGGCTGTAACTGTACCATCAAGTAATGTCGATGCGACTGTTGCTGCTTGAGTTTGGAAATCGGACATACTTATTTGTTCAGATGGTTTAATGACTTCCATATTAAGCTGCGGCTTTAGATCAGCAACCAATACTGGATAGTTAGCTTCTTTTTCATCATCAAACATGTTTTCGACTTTATTTGGTGACGAAACAGGAAGTCTAGTTTCTATCTTCGATTGTTCAGAAACGTCTTGTTCAGTTCGCCGAATAATCCCGGTTGTTTGCTCAGCTCCATATGCATATGTGGGTTGTTGTTGTAGTTCCGATGCTGAGTCGTATATATAATCATCGTTATTTACTTTTTGTACTGTTAAGTTAGCAGGTTCTGAAACTTTTGAACCAATTATAGATGATTCGTTGATGACATCTGTGAATGATGCAAAGCTAGGAAGCTCGGTAGTCTCGGCATCTTCTGTTGTTGTATTATTTTGACTTGGTATGTTTGTGAACATATCGGAAGTCTTTGTTGTGTCCTGTTGTTCGAGTTGAGGAAGTAATTGTGTTGTAAAAATCTCATCCTCCTTTTCCATGGCAAAATCTTGCAACGTGGTGGAGAAAGTGCTGCTTCCATAGTTCGCCGTATTTTCTGCTGGGTAATTGGTTATTTGCTCTAAAATTTCCTCGGGACTGCCATATTCAACAGGCTTGACATCAGGTTTAATTAGTGCGTCTATGGAATGGTTTTGGGTAATTTGATCAGGCTGCTTAAGGGTTTGTAGTATTTGATCAAACGCCTGTTGCGTTTGCTTATCTTCTTCATATGGTTCGGATACAGGTTTAGACATAGAAAACGATGGCAAAGGTCGTTTTTTAAACTGATTAATAGTAAGGTGTTGTGGGTCATCGCTTGTTATGGCATAAGCAGGTACAGGATAACCAGAAGTTCCTGATACTGCAGGCGTGTTGGCAGATGTTGCAACTTCTGGCTTTTCAGTAGTTACTCTTGCTGTCAAAATAGCTGACCCGTAATCGTTAAATTCTGTTTGATAACCAGAGAAATTCTGAACAATAAGAGATTCTGGCTGAGGACTGACGGTAGATGAAATAGTTGGTACAGGTGATATTATGACTGTTGTAGACATTTCCGGACTTGGAGTAGAAGTTGTCGTTGTTGATGTGGTGGTGCTGGTTGTTGAAGTAGTATATTTACTGGGCTTAGGGCGGGGTCTATGATATGATACGTGATGATACTTATTTTGAGACACTTCTTGGTGAGCTGAACCTTCAGCTGCCAAGTCGGTGGAAGTTGTGATATGTAGATGACTGTTGCTTTGTTGTTGAGTAGGTCTTGGCTTTGGTCTATGTGGTATCGGTGAAGGTTTTCTTTTTTCACCTGATAAATGAGGTCTTAGATTTCCAGCACCGGTATTTGTATCAGTTGAATGTATCGGATGACGTGTCGGTTTCTTCTTTTTTTTCTTTGGTGGTTTGACACTGCTAGGAGCTGCTGTAGATGCTGGTATTTGCGTAGTGGTTGGTGTTGATTGTGATGTAGAACTAGTTGTTGTAGTTTCAGTACTTGTAGTCAAAGGTGGTGGTGTTGTTGTTGTTGTGGTCGGCATAGTTTCCGTGGTCGTTGTAGTTGTTGTTGTCTGTGGCGTAGTTGTTGTTGTACTTGGCGTTGTCGTTGGAGCAGGGCTAGTTGTTGTTGGAGCAGGACTGGTTGTTATTAATGGCGGTTTTGTAGATTTATTTTTAATCTTTTGCTTATTAGACTGTGGTCGTTTAGTAGTTGAAATTTCTCCATTAGGTTTCTTAATTCGATGTGTTAACGTGGGTTTGTGGTGGACAGATACAGGTTTCTTAGCCAAATTTTCATTCAGCACAACCTTTTCGTCACTTGCAGGTCTTTTTATAATTTCTTGACCGTTAATAAATACACGACGTGTAGAGGTTTCTATTTCTGGTAATTTATGATAAATTGGTTGCATGTGAAGTTGAGAGAATCCATCAAAGTTTTGCATTGTAGCAGCCAAATGCTGATATTGTTGCATACCAGTATACACCGATTCTTCTGAATCAAGTTCCTCTTGTATTACCTGAGGTACCATTTCAGTAGTAGTAGTTGTAGTAGAAGGTTTTCGTTTTTTTAGTTTTGATTTCTTAGTAGAACTAGCCACGGATTCCTTTGTAGATGTTTCAATAAGTTCTGTATCGGGAGTCATGACAATTTGCTGGGGTTTTTGCTGAGGGAAAATTTCTACATTGCCATTATTGTTGAATATTGCTGGCAATATCATTGACCATGATGATGATACATCAGGTGTATCAAATACAGGCAAGTTATCAGAACTTGTGTTCTTATTTGATTCGACTTCCTTATTTAAGACACTTTGAACACTATTCACAATGTCTTGAACATTTTTTTCCGGATCACGATCTTCAACGGGGCCATTATGAATGATTGTTGGACCCTCGCCATCACCATTTGCTACAATGCTTTGAATTTCTTCTATGGTCATAAGGCGTTTAACCAACTCACCATTTTCGTCAAATGTATAGAATTCATATCGATCGGGATTTAGAAGATCAATTGGACTGGCTACTTGTAAAGAGGGTTGTGGCTTTGGCACTTTATGACCCAAAGCGTCAGTGAATTCAGGTTTATTTCCATTTAAAATCACCGATACAGAGGTAACAACACTGTAAAGAAGAATACAAATTGAAATATATTTAAATATTATATTAAGTATCACTGAATAAATAAAGATTTAAATAAAGTATAAAAAATATATTGTTATGAATTGTCTTTTAAAGTTGGTTTTAATATTTCCGAGGATTAATTTGTCGTGAATTGAAACACCAATATTTTCTTATTTAAAGTTTTATTACACTCCATAACAGATAATATACTACGAAAGTAATGAGTGATTTTAATGTCCCCCCGTAATAAGTCTTAGAATTTATTATTTGTAATTCATAAATTAATTTTTTATTAATCATTTTAAGGAATAATGAGAAATAAAATTTCTTTCAATAAATGTAGAACAACGAATTCCTTCTTCTGAAGAAGTGGGAATACACATGGTAATCAATATTTACTTGTGTGTCACATGAAATCACATTCTTGATTCCAGAATTAATATATTCTTTAATTGATTATAAAATAAGGTAATCAAATTGTTTCCTCTGAGAACATTTGCGGGGTCAACTAGTTCTCTTACAAAAATCCCCAGCGGGAAAAGATTGATTACCTTATTTTATAATCAATTATATAATATATTACTTCAGAATATATTACTTTTGGAATCGAGAAGGTAATTTACCGTGGCACACAAGTAAATATTGATTACCATGGGCATTCCCACATCTATGAAGAAGGAAGTTATTGCTTGTTGTCTTTTTTGTATATTAAAAAAAAAAACTGTAATTTTTTTATTATTCTATTTCACATATCAATTACCATATACATTCCCACATATATAGAAGAAAGAAGTTATTTTTTCTGCGTCTATTTGTTTGTGAATTTTTTGTTTTCTATTTTTTTTTTCATAGTTAAAAAATCCGTTATTTTTTTCGCAAAAAAAAAAAAATAATTTTATTAAATAATGCAGTTTATGTTGAAATGCGCAGAAGTGCAGACACGAAATTAATGTTTAAGATTAATTAATAACTAAGTATGTATATTAGTAGCTATTCGGGATTATTTTATGGAAAACATGGAAAATAGTAAAACAAATACCCGAATAGCTACTATTATTTTATTTATAGTGGGGGAAATTAATTTATTATTAATAATTTAATGCATAATTTAATGTATTATAAATACATTAATAATATAACGCATTAAAAATAATGCATCATAGAATTTATTCCTTCAAATTATTAATAAATAATTACTTTATGCATTACAAATAATGCATTCTAATACTTATTACGAGGGGACAGTAAAAGAATTTATTACTTTCGTAGGACATGATCTGTGTTAAGCGTAATGCTTTCCGTAATCAATAGATTACACATTCCTTGTATTACCTTCTCGATTCTCATTGATTACCATTTCCCGCTGGGTCTTTTCTCTTTTCACTTGTAAATTTTGAAAAAATTTTATGTTTTTTTTTCACATTTTCATGGCATTTTTAGTAACTTTATCGCTACAAATACCCAGCAGAAAATTTTTCAAATTTGGAAACAATAAATAAAATTGTAAGCAATAATGGAAGCATTATATTGTTTTTTTTACATTAAAGCTTCCAAATATGCTATACGGTAAGGTATTATTTTTTATTTTTTTTACTATTGGCTTACTGGTTGCCATAAATTTGCATTTCTATTGCATTTTAGCGGCTCATTTCATATAAAAATCATGCATTATTTATGCGCATGTGTAAGTGATTATTCACAATTTCTCCCTTACAAAATAGCTTATTGGTAAGCACTAATTTCTGCTGGGTAATCAGTATTTCATTGTTTTATGAACCATACAAACCACTTCTTATATTGGTTGAACTAGTTCGGGTACAAAGTCCCTGATTGAAATGCTAGATAAAATAACAAAAACAAATATAAGGAAACGTAATGATGATTTTTCGATATAAAATTATTTCTTCAAAAGAAATACGAGTATGAAATTTTAAACAAACATTTTAATATGGTGTCGGCTACTAGACGAGAGCTCCGGATACAAACCCCAACTCTGACATATTGAAATAAAGAAATATGAACAAATATTTCTTTTGGCGACTACCTTTTAGCAGTCTTCTGTCAAAAGCTCTGAGAGTGACTGATTGCCATGAACAAGCTTCTCAAAACTGTCGTTTAGATTCGACGTTAAACTGTAGGCAGAGTACCAAATCGCTCACTCATTTTTCACTTATGAGTGGACGTGTGCATTTAGTTTTTATTTTTTTTCTTCTCACACATGTTTGAAAAAACAAAAAATATTTTGCTTTGCTCTTCTTCATGTATGAAAAAACAGAAAATATTTTGCTTTGCTCTTTTTCATGTGTGAATATTACTTTTTTTTCTTTTTTGACGCATATTCATTTATACAATTTTGACGAATACTCTTTTATGAGCATATTCGTTTATGAAAAATTACAATTTTGACAAATACTCTTTTATGAGCATGAATATTTTTTTCACACACTTACTCGCTCATGTATACTCGCTTTGCTTTTCAAGTGACAAATTCAAATTTACAATTGTACGTATGTATGTATATACAACAACAATACTCTTCTATTTGGGATATTTTTATTAATTGTTGTATTGTGTGTTCGCGACACGCAGGCGTCAAAAAATTTATGAATGCATTACAACAACAACGTCATGAAACAATTTTGCTTAGAAAAATATGAACGTTCGCGTGTGAAAAAAAATTTGTGCTGCTCATTTATGTGCATGAAGAAAATAAAAAATTTCTTTACTCTTCATATATGGACGCTTAGAAAAAAATGAATGCACACGTTCGCGTGTGATTTTAAGAAAATAAATTTTGCTACTCGTTCATGTGCGTGAAGAAAAATAAAAATTTTTAAAAATCGCATTCTTGATAATATTCATAAATGTTAGTTTTTGAGTATTCATAAATGGAAAAATTTGAACTCTGACTGTAGGTTCCGTAGGGGTGCTGTGGGAAGCTAGGGCGTAACAATTATGTATGTATGCATGTTTCATTTAATAAATGTGCAATTTACATACATACATACATAACTGGCCTTTACAACCATGTGTCAGGATTACGGCCTAGCTTCTCGCAGCACTCATGTTGTGTGTGTAAATTTTTATCCATGAGTACCGGGACCTACAGTTTAATGTCGACTCCGAACGACAGACTTGAGAAGCTTGTTCATGGCAATTAATTACTCTCAGAGCTTTTGCTAGAAGACTGCTGAGAGGTAGTCGCCGAAAGAAATATTTTTATCATATTTCTTTTTTTGAAGATGTCAGAGCCTGGAGTCGAACCCAGGACCCATGACCACGGCGACTGTGCAATTTGGGACCCAAAAAAAAATAATAATCGTTTCTATTTAAATGGTTATTAGAAGCAAAACGTGTGAAAAAGTTAAACTTAACAATCAATACGAGGTTTACTTGTTATTAAAAACACAATTTTTTTTAAATTTAAAATTTCTACGATATATGTAATTGTTTTAAAAGAAACTCTCGTATATAAAGAGTAATATTATTGAAAAGAAATTTAATGAGGTATAATATTTCTACATATACTGTCGTGGTCATAAAATATATTCCAAATTTATTAAGGGCCTGAAAGCAACATGTATCATTTAATTATAGCCATGCCTGTAGAATTCAATTAAATACAAGTATTTTTGAAATTTAATTTTATAAAAATTTAAGTCTGTTTTTATTTGTTAAAAATTTTGTCATGACACTCTCTAACAATATTTTTTCTGTTTTTAAAATATTTTGTAAAAAATACCTTTTTTTTACAAGGTTACATATATTTAGGGAGAAAAATATTCAAATTAAAACAGAAAACAAGTGTTAATTTCATTTTAGTTGTTAAATTTGCCTTGCAACCAAACACCAATATAATTTATATGCAGGTGTGAATGTATGTATGTATGAGCATGTTGCTACATACAGATTTCTATGCCAGGCTATATGGTACATTTTTAGTTAATTTGAACTAAAGTATGTAGGTATGTATGTTGATGCATATATATGTAAGTAGATATATTTTTTGGAACAATTTACTTACCTTGAACCAATAATTTTCTTTGACAAGTCACCATCCTGTTCGGTATCGTTGTTAGAATTTGTATTTGCCTGTGCATTGGTTGTGTAAGAAGATGATGATAACGGTTGAATTCCAGTTGTTGATAATGTCGTTGCACTATCCAACTTGACTGCATTAACAACCTTGTTGGTTTCCGGTTCAATATGCGTTGGTATGTCAGCTTTATAAACGTAGGCCGATGGAATAGAAGTTTTTGTTGACGATGACAACGTTGATGTTGATGATGCTGATGAAGTACCAGGCAATGTTGAGGTTGATGTTGAACTTGTTTGCGATGTTGTAAAGTAACTTAAGTACCCATTTTGATCTGGATATTTTATATTATGCTGTTGTTGCTGTTCTTGTTGATTTGAATGCTTGTTTGGACTTTGTTGGAGTTGGGAATAATGAAGATTGAGTTGTGGAATTTTGTAACCATCACCATATTCATTATCATTGACCACAGTTGTTGGATCATTTGAATAAGTGGGTGGTGGTGGATAGGCAAGGGATACTTTTGTACAATAGACAGCAATAATACAACATGTAGTTAACACTACAATGAATATATTTGAGCACATTGTTGCCAAAACCATAGTCTATATGTTTTTATTGCCTTCTATTCGTATATAACAATATATTATAAAAAATCTTTATTTCAATTAATTGCTTTTTTTAAGAATAAAGTTTTTAATAATTTCTTTTGTTCTTTAACTTTATTTAGTTGTTTTTTTTTTCTTAAAGTTCTGATAAATTGTTGGTGTTTTCTTTGTTTACTGTGTAGCTTTCATGTTGAGCAGTTTGATTTCCCGGGTTTTTCTTTTGTCCATCAAAGTAAACCACTTTGTGCATATGGTTTTTCGTTGAAATGTATTTTTATGTTCTAAAAGAATAAAGTAAAGATGTAAAATTTTAGCAAACTATTAATAAGTGAATGAGTTTTATTTAAATTTTAAATTAAATTTAAAAAACAAATTTCTTAATTTTATTTTCAACTTTTTAAAATCATCACAAAATAAAATATTTTGAAAAATACCACCAAAATACTTGCTAAAATAATATTCTATAAAAGTTTTCTGTTTTCTTAGGGCCCTGACGACCTTTAGCTTTCGTGTTTGGTTCTACACGAGCATCAATTAGCATCATACGTTACCGTTTTAAAAAAACCACAGCACCCATGACCACGGTCAGAATGTCCTTAATATACAGCCCGTCAAATTGAGGTATTGGAGGAAGTTTCCCGGATCAATATCAGATACCTACGCAATATCGTGTATTAACTCCATGCCGAGAGCATCATGACGACGTCTAAAGACGGTCTGTAAATTGTAAAGGAAGGGCTCAACTGTCTTCTCCTCCTCCGCATCACCGAAGCTACGACAGTGATCGTTTTACCGAATACCCATTCTGCGAGCATGGTTTCCAATCAGCCAGTGCCCAGTAAGTAAAGCTACCAATCTGAAAATATCATTTCTGCTGTGACACAAGTTAACCTGGAGATCCTACAGGAGACAATTATCATTCACCTGATACTTGTCTCCCTATAGACGTAGCCGAAAATATCTCTTTTTAAAGACCCAATTGGAGGCGTTACTTAAGCAACACGGGATATCCATACTTGTTTATAAGACAGTGCTTTAATGATAGTCAAGAATATGTATGTATTGGTTGTCAAAAATTACGATAATTGTGAGTTGTGACGTAAACGTCCAGACTAGAGAAGGGATATCGACACGAGCCCAGCTGGAATACCGACCCGTGCAACACGTACGAAAATGTACTTCAACAATTTTCCCGACAGGACACAAACGCTACTTATTTGAAACCAATAAAAAAAGACCAGAAAGATATTTTTAAATAACGCATTTGAAACTAAGTTTGATTTCTTTAGAAAAGTGTGAGTTAAATAGTTGACAATTAGCATGAGTTTGTACAACACACAAAGATCTATGACTATACTTCGATAGCTGGAGTTTAAATCAGGTTCAGTTTAAATCACGGATGCCATTTTCTTTTATGATTTAGAAATCATTGCAAAAATAATCTAAAGTCATTTAATAAAATTTAGTTCTGCTCTAATTAAGACGTTTAATGACGAAACATAAGTTTTTCTAAATTAAAAGTCAAACTTTTGTTTCCTTTTAATATTTCATGGAACGTATATGAGTTCAAGATTTGAGGTCGATAATATTTCATTGAGTTAGCTTCGCGTTAATCTAGAAGTGGAGAATACTCTCTTCGCGGAATTTACAGGTGGGTGACCCATATAATGAATCTCAGTTGGACTTTTTTTTACTTAATAATTAAAATAAATTTTAAAAATGTCATTCAATTCATCTTTCTTTAGTAATTAAGGCACCTTTATGGTGTTTTGTTGCATCTTTACTTTTTATGTAATATGAATTATTACATATTTAATAAAATGTTTAACATATTTAAATATGCTTGTGGCTTTGTTTTAATAACTTCATGCTACATGCTGTGCATAATTCTGCATATTCAGATAATTACCTCTACAAGGAATATAAACGTATTCGTCTAATTGTCTACAACATGCTGTTAAGCGTATTCGTTTAAATGACTTGCATTCATAATTGCACACAAATGTTGAAATTTTTGTTGAGGCAATTATCTAGGGAATACTGTATGTATACCTATCCACCTTAACAATTTGATAGCAACTGTAAACAATTTTGTCGATGTTTTTGCCTGCACTAACTAATTAAAATTGCTACATGCAGATCTAGTATAAAAAGCCCACACTCCCCGTTGGCACTTTTTTAAAGACATCCTCGAGGATGGGTGCACGATAATAGAATATCTTTGACGACGCATAGGCGACAGCCAGAACAATTCGTCAAGGGCATTTTTAAACAAATGTCCCAAAAATTGTGCACGACTGGCTAAGCGACTATTTCACTGAGCTTGTCGTCGACCACACATTATATGAACTAAAGACGTGCACTGTTACAACTGTTTGTACAAGTTTGTGTGTGCTTACTGATGTCTGTGAGTATAGATGAGTAATTTTGTGTTTCTGTTATAGGTTTGTATTGTTATTATTTGTAGCAGATATAGTGTGAGTGGATAAAGAGAAAATGAGAGTAACACATTTGTTTTCCTATGTTTCGCTCAAGCAAATACTTGTAGATACTGGTGGAATACAATAAGTAACTTATTGTGCGATGCAAATAAAAATTCGTATTGCATGTTTTACAAAAATTTTACCAAAAAATTGTCTCAAAAAATCTTATTAAATTTTATTATTTTTTACTTAATATATATATATGTATATATATATATGTATATATATGTAGGTTTCGATTACTATTTTGAATTATTATAAAAAAATATTTTTTCATTTAATTTAAATTTAATTGAATTAATTAATAAAATTAATATATAATAATAATGATTTAAATTAAAAATTTTAATTTTGTAAATTTTCCAGTCTTCTGTCGGTATAAGGGTTGTTTTTTATTTTACAACCCTTATCTTGTTTTTCATTGTTTTGTTTGGTGCCGGCTTGTCGGATTGTTTGCAAATTTTATTTTTTTAAATTTTGCCTATCTGCCGTCGGTATTCTACATACATACATACATAACTGGCCTTTACAACCCTGTGTCAGGATTACGGCCTAGCTTCTCGCCGTCGGTATTCTGCTGACATTTTATTGTATGTATTTATTGATAGGTTTTCTTTTATTATTTTTGGCTTGTTTTGTTGATTGTGTGTCACCCACGCTGTCTATATGGGTAAGAAGAGGAAGCCTGCAAAGGCTAAGGCCTCCAAGTTTCTGAATGTTCGAGAGATGAAACCTGGATACGGTTTTGGGACCTGGAGTGACTAAGCGGTGTAGACGTATCTCTTCTGGAGATATTTATTGCTTATGATTACTCATAAGGGTATTCTATTCTTTCTTTCCTAAGGAAAAAAATTGGTTTTTAATTGACCTGAAACAAAGAAACCAAAATTCCCAATAAACAACCCTTTCAATTTTTTTTCCGTCGAATTTTTCCCATTCCACTTTATGTTTTTATTTTTATAGCCTTTGCAAATCATTTTACATGAATGTTTTTGCAAAATTATATCGTCGATGGAATTAAAGAACGCTGTAACTGACAAAACCTTAAATGTTCACCAGAGCCAAAAAACTTTTATAAAAGTAGAACAAATACACTGGTATTTTTCATTTCGCAGACGGCGTAAGTGAATTTATTTACATCGTAGAAATCTGGGACCGGGACCAATCGACGAGTATTTTTTTCTGATAAAAATGATGCAAAAAACGTATTTTCAATTTTTTGTCAGTTACAGCGTTCTTTAATTCCATTGACGGTATGAAAATTATGTAAATGTTCAGATACTTGTTACCTGCTTTATTTTGAAGTAAACCGTTTATCTACAAATTTTGGGATTTTTCTATTATTTCTATGATATTGTGTAATGTTGTGTGATGGATTGTCCTATTTGATAAAATTTTAATAGAATTAAGCATCGTTTTCTTTTTCTTCACATATTTATAGATTAATTTTTATTTCTTTATTAGAAAAATTTTATAACTAAATTTTAAAGTTTTTTTTTTTGCTTTTGTAATATTTTTTAAATTTGTAAAAAAATTATTTATTCTTTTATATCAACTGAAAAACGAAATAAAATAAATTTTACATAATCAACATCTTAATTAGGTATAATTTATTAATTATGTATATACAATTTTTTTTAAAATTATATGTACATACATAAATATGTTTATACTTTATTATTATTCTTTTAGAGTTGAAAAATTTAGCAAAATCCTACTTAAACATTTTCATTCATTCTCTTAAACCACGAATTCAGATCAGTTCACAAAAGTAAAGAAAACCAAAAACACTATCAGAGTTATCTTGTATATTTGCTTCACCAGTAGTATTTTGAAAATACTTATGGTGACAATAAGTATTTGAGAGCAAAAAAAAATCTATACCATACTCAACTCAAAACCATAAACAACTGTTATTGTTTATAGGAATATAGTGTGTGTGAAAAAGCAAAAGCATACAATATTGGTTACACTCGTTCTCTCATTTATATCCATAGTAACATAGAAGTATATGGTATATTTGTTTTGGCAATACTTTATGGTACACTCGTGCACGTCTATAATATGAACTATGCAACCGTTTATCTTCGACAACTTCAAGGAAATATACTACAAAATATCGTGCACGAACACCTCTGCGATGTTCTCGACTACTATTGTAAAAATATGTTGTAAAAGCTTCCTTGGCGACAATGTTATGTTAGGTTATTTTTCACTGGAATTTCATACCTTCGCATTTTTGTCGTGTCAATTCTGGAAATTAAATTTCTGTAAAGTCTATATTAGGAACAAAAAAAAAATATATTTTATTTGGCTTTTGAGAATCAGCCTAAACACTATTGGAGTTTCTTTTTAAAATATTCAAAGAAAATCTTAAATCTTGAAGAATAATGCAAACTAGTCTTCTTTAGAGATAAAAGTACTGATACAGTTTTATTCGTACATACACATATACAAAAACGCTTGTACGTATATTGATAATGTATTGTGTAAATATCTGCTTTCATTAATGAATTTTACCTTTACTGTTATAACACAACTACTACTAGGTTGCACATAACGATTGTGGTTAGACATTTAAATACTGTGTTTCGTATCATTTTTGTTGAAAGTATTATTGTTGCAGGTAATTATTCTAATAATACCATATACATAACATTTACATTCATACTTGAATTCAAATACATACCATCATATCAAAAGAAAAACTAAGTGGTTAAAAGGATATTTTGTCTTTATTTGCTTGTTGATTCCCTTAGTATAGGTTGGAAATTGCTTCGTTTAAAATTTTATTGTAAGGAGTTGTGAACACTTTTAGAAATACAGAAAATATGGATATAAGAGGGTTCCTTGGAGGCTTAGTACTAACTTAAAAATATGTATGTAATATTTATGTATATATGTATGTATCTGTTTAAATTGATGTATTTGAATACACCCAATAAAATTTACATAAAGATACAATATATTATGTTTGTGATTGTTTTTACTTGAAATTGTGTTAAAATTTATTTAAAATACTGTCATATTTGCACACACATATTACATATATAATATTACATAAATAAATAAGATTTATAAAGAATGAATGTGTCGTTTTCTAATAATTGAAAATGTTCAAGTGGATTTTATTAAATTCTACCGAGTATACATGTGTATACGAATATGTTTTGTAAGTATGCAATGCTTTTGTGTTACGCTTAAGCCTTAAAGTATACAAGTGTATTTGGTGGTTCCTTAAAATGTACCACCAAATATGTAAGTATGCTATTTTACAGCACTCGTATAAAAGTGTTTTGCAAGATTGTACGAGTATAGTACTTATGTATGTATAACAAACACAAAAAAATTTACACACACACACACTCCTTTAAATGTAAAACGGCAAGTAACAACAAGTTGCTTTTGCTCTATATTATTTCCCATTGTACAATATACTTACAATATGACACATATAAATATGTGTATACCCAGTTGGCTTTATATTTAAGAAATCTTGGACGATCGAAAATTTTGCACGAAAGTTAACGAATACTTAATGCAAATAGCAGTTGGGCTTTGAAAATTTTTTTTAGTTGAGCAATATTAGAACAAAGATTTTAGAGAAAGAGACTCTAAGAATTTTCAAAAGAAAGACTCTTCGAAAACTATTGGTTCCTAGAAGAATTGAAAAAAGTGATTACATTCTGAGAAGTATATATAGCTGTTACATTTTAATCATGGCGATAATGTTGTAAAATTCAGCAAATCATAAATATTTGGGTAAATAGGCTACATAAGCGTCTAAATGACAATATTGATTACGACATGCGTGCAATGGCACAAGATATGCATGTTTTGTTATTAGATTTTGTTTGTACAACATTTTACCTCAATTAACCGGTAAAATCTTTTGTTCTTGAGTATCCTGAATAAACAATACAGTTGATTTTATGTCACCAAATTATAGACACGAATTGTCATTGAATAATTCACAAATGTCGTCGACACATTATTAATCGGTTGTGCCAACTGGGATATTTTAAAAGCATATTGTATACATACATATGTATGTGTATGTATGTACATAAAAAGAATAAAACACTACGAATTTGTTGAATAAGTAGTCAGGGTATTCAAGCTAAAGTGCTGGGATAAGGTAGAAAAAAGAGAGGAAATTGTAGTAATAAGTTATTTTTCAGTTTCTTTTTAACACTTTATAATGTATAAAAAGACATATACTGATACAAAATCAATAGGATTAAAAGTACATTTAAACAATACGCATTACAGTCGTTAAATATTGAAAACTTTGGACGATTCTATTTAGTCCTATTTAATTCGTTTGCTATGAACAATTTTAATTCGTGCTCTATGCGCTTTATCGCAATATAATATAAAAATATGAATCAAAATAAAATCTTTTAAAGATTTTGATATATTTTTTTGATTGCCTCATCTTATGGGAAGATATAAACATCTTTTTTAGATTTGT
The DNA here is from genome assembly GCA_963576795.1 of Metopia argyrocephala. NCBI lineage: Eukaryota > Metazoa > Arthropoda > Insecta > Diptera > Sarcophagidae > Metopia > Metopia argyrocephala. The sequence continues at coordinate 182,970,505 of OY756208.1, read as the reverse complement.
AACAAATGTATTTATCATAGATCAGTATAAAAAGGGTATGTATGCATATGGCTTAAAAGTTAAAATGATGATAATAAATAATATATAAATACGAATACATACACATATGTATATTTTTTATTTGATACCAATACTCAGGGGTAAACCCCTACTAATGCAGTGCATTGTATTGACATTTTTAGAAAAGACAGTACATTTATGACAGAAAATATATTTTTGTTTTTCTTATGTTATAAAGCGCCTTAAGAATGAGACAAATTGCTGTTAATTGATCATTCAAAGGCCAGTGTTATACCTTCATCTTTGAATGATCAACAGCAATTGCCTCATCGTTGTATGTTGATTGTGTGGTATGTGTCTTGGCTAAGTAGGTTTAGCTGTTATCTGCTACTTCACAATAGGTAGGACATTTCTCCTGATCATTCGTTTTTTTGTTGACATTGGTAAAGGTGGAATAGAGTGGAATGTTGGGGAGCGGTTTTTTTATTTAAATAAAAGTTTTTTAATTTTTATATTTTAATTGTATTTTATGTTATAATTTTTATAAAATTTTTTTGCTTTTACTAACAATAATACATACATACATATATAAATACCTAGTTGGCACAATATTGTCGTCAAGGATGTCTTTAAGACCTGCCACTAACGGTTGTCGACAACATCGCGGAGGTATTCCTGCATGGCATTTTGTGGTCTATTTCATTGAAGTTGTCTATGATAAAAGAACAATGGCGACACGCTTGCATAGCTCATACAATTTGCGGTCGGCGACAACCTTAGTGAAATTGTCGCCCCAATCGTCCACGATTTTTGCGACATATGTTTGAAAATTTCGTTGATGAATTGTTCCGGCCGTCGTGCAGCATAGACTATTGTTGTGCACCCATCCTCGAGGATGTCTTTAAAACAGAGCCAACTGGGTACATATGTATGTATTACATATACCGCTGGTTTCATGAAAAAGGCCTTAATTGATATAATTTTAACTTTACGGAAGAAGGAGATTAAAACTGTATAGAAACTTTAATTATCAATATTTGGCTTTCTTTAAATAAGTGGTGTTTACATTAATTACTTTTTGTTTGTTTATTATAATAATGCGACATAGAACTTTTGACAGTTGATTTTCTATGAATTTGCAATTCTCACAGACTTTTTACATATGTATGGAAAGATGTTAAGCAGGTATAAAGAAAAAAGAAAACGAAGCATTTATTAGGAAAAATATACCAACATTTTTATTATTTAAAGCAAATAAAATTATATCAAAATTAAATGAAAAATCGCCATACGAAAAAATTTCTACAGCATTAAAGGAAGGGGTCAGAGTTGGCAAAGTTTGTTTTAAATGCTGAAACCAAAGTTCATTGCGTTGTAAAAAAAAATTTTGTAAGATTTACACTTAAATATTTTGACCCAGGGCCTTCTGAAAAAATACACTTTTAATTAATTTAGGGCTTTTTGTGTTATTTCTTATAAAATCGTGAGTATTATGCTTTCCGTTGTCCTTGTAAAAAAAAAACTCCAGTTAGGGCCTTTCTATATGAGACTAATCATATGTCCATATATTCCCTTAAAGAAAGTTTTATTTTAGTTTTTCTACTTTTGTAATTCAATTTAAAATACAATATTTTCTAAGTTGTATTCAATATGTCAATGGTCATAATAGACCATTTTGCTATTTTCAAATACATACGTATGCATGTAAATTTCAAAGAAAATTCAATAGATAGATACTCGTATTTACAAGAATATAAATTCAATAAAATCTTTGTAGAAAATGACAAGTTCTTTGTTTGTCTATTTGTTTGAAATTAAATAATAAAATATGCTTTGTGACCCATTTTTTTTTCTCTCAGTGATGGGTACAAAGAGTAATCAAAATATGTTTAAAGGCATATATTGTCTGTTGGCGTTGAACTTAATGTGTTGCATACATATTTGCTTACAGAGAGCGTATACTTTATTTGATACTCCAACTGTAGCCACAATAATTCAACAATTTTGTTTATAACACAATAATACACATGACATTTGTAAAAGAAAAAAAAAGACCCAAATCCTTTAAGAAAACATATAAACAATATGTCTAAACATACAATATTTAGGAGTGAGTTAAAGTGTAGGAAAATTTAATTTATTGTATATCAAATACTACAAATAAAAGAATTGTATTTCTGTATTATGTTGAATTCCTGTTTTAAACAATGCCCTTAAGAATTAAGATACCCACAATATTTGTATGTATGTTTCTGTCAGTGTAAGATGCCATCTGAAAAGTTCTTGCAAAGAAGGTAAAAACTTAAGACACAGAAAAAAAAAAAAAACTGAATGAGATATGGTTTTTGCCTTATTTGATAAAATTTAACAAATTAAAAAGTAAAAAAAAAAAAATACAAAAATAATAAATGATAGTAAAATAAGTCAAAAGTTGTAAATTTATAAGAAAACTATAATAAATAAAAGTCAGATTATGAATTCATTTAAGCAGAGTAAACAAAAATAAAATAAATAGTATAAAAAAATATAAAGCTTGGGTCAGATTAAGTACATAATTTATATAAATATTTTAGGCAAAAACTTTTTCCAAAAAATTATTTAAAAACAAATAATAATAATAAGAAATAATATTTAAATTCTTAATTAAATATATGTATATGAGAAGCAACAGATATTTGCCCAATTTGAACGTAACTTAATGTGCTGAAGGCTCTAGGTTCGAGCCCCAGGAAAGGTCTGATCAATATTTTTTATAATTTAATTTTTGTTTCGTCAGAAACGCTTTTATTAGATCAAAGTTAACGGCAATGAATATTTTTGGTAATTAAAGAAGAAATGATGTCCGTGAAGGAATAGTACACTAGCCAAACTGAACAATTGTTTTCGACTCCAGCTACGGTAGTCTCATCAGAGTTCTTTGTGTCCTGTGCGTATTCAAGACCAAACATCAACTATTTAACTCATACTTTTCTAGAAATCGCATACTGAAATTATATTCCTCCACCTGTATGTACATACACTTGTATGAGTTAGTCGAAGTAAAGTCACACAACAGTTTCTATCATATTCTTCTTTTCTTACCATTATTGCTGTTCTTGTAATTGTACCTTAAAAGTCTTTAATTTAAAATTTCCTGTTAGGGAAGCTCACGAAAAAAATATATCAATGTTTTTTCTGTTTTACGATGTATCGAAAGAAAACATCGATGTTTTATTTAATAGCAAAACAAAAAAAAAAAAAAAAATAAAACTTTCAATAAAACATAACATTTTATTTTACCAAAATTTACTATAATTTAATAAGTCCAAAATATATCGATGCATTGAATAATATCAACATCGATGTTTGCGATGCATCGATAAACATCGAGAGTCCCTAATTCCTATGCACATACCAGAGCTGTTGAGTTGGCGAAATAATATTTAAAAAAAAATAGTTCCTAATTTCTTTGAAGAAGGACAATTCATTCAAATATATGTAGTGCTGGCAAAATCTCTTACTTGTCAGTACTCGATAGTATTGAATATTTTTCATTTGAGTAGTCATAATAAGTCTGTTTCTTTTCTCTACATTGAGCGCCCGCGGGATACCTATTTTACCAAAAAGCGTTCTCGTACACAAAATTTGGATAAATGAGAGAAATTTTGAGAGAGTAAAATTTTTCTTCTTCTTACACGAAATAGCCCGTACTTTTTCTTCGGGCTAGTTTGTGCAAGTAAACAAATAATCAGTTGTTTAAAAAATAATAGAAAAATGAAAGGTTCAAAAACTAAAAAAAAAAATTCAAAAGTTGAATTAAAAAATATTTATAAACCTGCAGTGAAAGACTTCTAGTATAATTTAATTCAATATTTATATAAAAAGTTTATCTTTGCCTTAGTCAGGGTTGTCAGATAGTTTTCAATTTTTATCCCCAATTTCGAAATTCATATCCCCAAAAATCCCCACATAAACTGGATCAATAATTTTGGATGTATGTACATATTTTTTATTTGATATGTAAAGTTTAAATTTGGAGACTGTGCAGATCAATAAAAATCTTGACGACATTCTTCAGGTCGTTATTTTGTTGAAATACTGATCGCTGTGCCACTTCATATTCAGCATAAGACATCATGATGTCGTTGGAAATATTTGTATAGTATACGGCATCTATTTTACCTCAATTCTAAAGAGATGTCCTGTGCCATATTATGGAAAGCATTCCCATACCATAAAGTTAATATAAGTGGAGAAGTAATTGTGGTCGGACGAAACTAAAATTAGTTTGTTTATCAACGAAAGAAGTAATTCAGCTGTAAGAAGACCCTCTAATACTGAATTCCTCCGCAATAAAAACCATTAAAAAAGGTGGCGGAAATATATTGATATTGAAAGTATGAGTTTTAAACAAGTTTATAAGCAAATCTTGAAAATTGAATTTCTATTGAAATTCTTTCATCGTGTGTTTCGAATGTGAGAAGTTTTTAATATATAATTAAGCAAGCAAACAAATTTCAAAAATCGCCGAAAACTGGTCGATCATCCCCAATTAAATCCCCATCCCCAAATGAATTTTTCTATCCCCATTTCAGAAAAAAAATCCCCATTTTGGGGATAAATCCCCTAATCTGACAACACTGGCCTTAGTTTTCTTAATGAGAGAAATTATTGTTTACTCTCTATTTACCGAACTTTACTCAAAAAGTAAAGAAACACACCTAATGTATTGGATTTTTTTTTTAATTACACAAGTCAACAAATTAAGAAAAGTTAAATTAGTGGTTCTGTGATATATGGACACTGGTAATACTAAAAATGTGATAACAAAAAAAATTTCCTACGTATAGTTTTGTATATAATACATACATAACTGGCCTTTACAACCCTGTGTCAGGATTACGGCCTAGCTTCTCGCAGCACTCATGTTGTGTGTGTCAATTTTCATCCATGAGTACCGGGACCTACAGTTTAATGTCGACTCCGAACGACAGACTTGAGAAGCTTGTTCATGGCAATTAGTTACTCTCAGAGCTTTTGCCAGAAGACTGCTGAGAGGTAGTCGCCGAAAGAAATATTTTTTTCATATTTCTTTTTTTGAAGATGTCAGAGCCTGGAGTTGAACCCAGGGCCCATGTCTTAGTAAGCCAACACACTAACCACTAGACCACGGCGACTGTATTTGTATATATTTGTATATAATGTCCTTATTTAATATAGTAACTGTCACAGTATTTTCGGCCCGGTTTGAAGTCCTATCGGTAATTTTGTTTAAAAAAATTTATTATAATAACATGCCGTCGTCGCCAAGAAGTTGTCTTATTGATCCATTTCTGTTTTGTTCCATTTGTGGTGACTAAACGGTTAAAAAATTTTGAAAACCTATAATGGATTTTACAAAAAGTGCTCCTTTCTTTTATTTGAACTTAAAAATTGAGAATGAAAATAAGCTGTGGATTCCTCAAATGGTTTGTAAAATGTGTTGTAAACATTTAATACAATGACATCGTCTTCAAAAAAAAAAAATCTTTATTTTATTTAAATACAAAATGCATTTAATTTAAAACAGAATCTAAAAGCTACAGCAAACGCACACAATTTTTTTATTTATTGCTGTAATACAATATATACCACGCTAAATTATATTCCTACTATGAGTGGAGTGAGAAAGACCAAATGCTCGGTGTAGTATAACAGACCAGATGCTCTCATGGAAATGTACGTTTATATTCGTATGTGTGCTATTGTACGCAATTCAAATTCCTCTGTCATATTTACAATATTTGGTATCATTTTTGTCTTGATAGGAAAATGTCTACGACAAACTCAATTTATTTCTACTTTTCATTTAATACTTTCCTTTAAAATGTTAAGGTTAACATACATACTTGTCCATTATACGAGTATCATAAATAAATACGATTTCCCTCACAGCCGCAGCATACATGTCGTCATAACTTTTTTGCCACCATATTTAACAGTTGACGTATTTATCATTATCATTTACTCAGTATACAATGACTACAACCCCAGTTGTCACAATCTCCTTTAAGATATTATTAAATATGTCATTGATAACTTTTGTCGATTACAATTTCTTTAGCGACAAAGTTGTTGAAATCTTCTTGTATGATATTTTGTATTCTATGCTCTCAAACTTGTCGATTATATGAGTATAAACGAATATTCTTACAAGGTAGGGACTATGACAGACTGAGCGATATTGCTATTGCCGTAAAGCAATTGTCGAGGATGTCTTAAAGATAAGGCCAACTGGCATATTATCCATTTTTAATACATTAATATGTACCATGTACAAATGTAATAGTACGAGTATGTATGTATATAAGTTAAATTTGGTTTAAAAATAAGTTTTTTGTAGTGAGTTTTATACACACAATATGTTTATTTGTAATTTGTACTACTCGTATTAGATTGCAGCATTTCGAATGGTTACTTTATCAAGTAGTTTGTAAATCTCAGTATTGATTTTATACTTTATGTAAAGGTTATTTTTTTAATCCCGATAGAACTTGTTAACTGTCTAATGAACTGTGATAATGCATTCACTTTTTGACATTTATGTTCAGTATGTCCTTACATAACATCATAAATAGATTCATACTTAAGAAACGCAACTGAGTTATGCAGAGAGCCAATACCAAAAATCGATTGGTAACTAAGCTACTTGTATCAAATTGGAAAAAATTTTGTTATTTTCATTTTTAGGATGTATACAAAATCAATATTTTGTATGGGAGTTAAATTCCGCCACTTTTTTAAGCATGATTTGTTTTGAAGTTAGAAACTTCTGATAATACCAAATTCAAGATATCCAATATTTAGTTTGTATTCGAGATACTATACTCACTAATTCGACTCCGCCCTATATTTGAAAGATGATGAGGTCACGCGAACAGAGTAGAATTTAAATCGCATATGACTCAATGGTGTTTTATTGCACATAGGCGTGGTTGTGATGATGCAATCTTGTCATCTGCATATATAGGTAATATAATTATTGAGTAGGCGGACACTCTTGATGTTCTCGACATGAGAATTAACTGTGATGTTCGTTGGAACGAGTGTCGAAAGAAGCATTCAAGTGTCTAGGTTTTTTATATCGGTGCAATAAATACTTCTCTCCACCTGACCTTCTTTATAATTATACGTACAATACCATTATCCGACCTCACATATAGGCCGATATTTCAAAGTCTATTATGGAGCTTCTCGCCCTAATGCTTATCTGTGACGGTAGCGTATCCAACTTTCCCGATTCATTGGAGGATCCGTGCAATAGTAATTGTACTATTCATTGTAGAGAGAATTTCTACTTTGATCGCACTGTTCGTTTATGGAATAATCTTCTCACCTATCAATTAATCCGATATGAACAAATTTAAATCAAATATCACAAACACTACTCCCTTTTTCCTCTTCCTCATAATATATTTTTCTAGCACAAGTACAAAATGCACTGTATGGATAGGCATCATCGTCTATGTACTGGTCTCGTAAAACAATATTAATGCCCGGACTATAAACTTTTGGCCTTAGTTTAAAGATTTCCACTATTTTGAAAATATAGACATATATATCGTCGTGTGGGAATTTATGTGCTCTATCCGCCACTTTATATATCTCGAGTTATTGATGCCACTTTAGATTTTTGACACCAAAATTTTTAAAATCTGTATTCCGTTTTCGGCTATTTATCTCCGAAACTGGACGAGATATCCGGAGATGGATTGCAGACTTGAAAAATTTGGGGTCGAAAACCAAAAGTGTCATCATTAACTCGAGATATATAAAGTGGCGGATAGAGCACATAAACTCCCGCACTACGATATGTGTGTAACAATGAATGTGTATTTGTTTGTTTGTTTAAAGTCTGTCGACAGCTAAATGGCTGAACAGATTCTTCTAAATATTTCCCAGTATCACTCTTTGTGTCTTGAAGGAACTACAGACTATATAAATTTAAAAAAATTCCAACTGGGTAGTGCCATAGCCATACAAAGTATGGTTAGGTTTTTGACACCAACATTTTTGAAATCTTTAATCCGTTTTCGGCTATTTATCTCCGAAACTGGTAAAGAACAAAGTGACTATTTTTCTCTTCGATGTGTAAATGTGTACTTTTATGCCATTTTGTTTAATTATTGCTTAAATTCAAACATTTACTTTTATTTAAATGTATATTCCTATAGTAAATTTTATTATAGCTATTATACATAAATTTATGTTATATTAAGCTTAAAAAAACACCCTTTATTTAGATTTAATTTTGTCTGCTATTATTGTTCTAAAAGTGTGTATTTATTGTAAAATAGAGGCACTTAATAAACACGTATTGTACGCACATACTTTAAAACAACTTAGAGATAAAAAAGTACCCTTTTCTTATTGTTTAATAGTAAAAGTTTTCTTCAGTTATACATGTACGTTTATTTATAAGTGCGTGTGTATGTGTGTGTATCTTACATAAGGGTACTATTCATTTAAGTTTAAAAGAGAAATTTTTTCAACAAAAGAGTTTTTGTTTTCACGTACCAAATAATTACTGTTTGTTGAGTGGAATGAAAATGCTTGTAATACCGAGTAGCACCAACTAAATTGTGTTCATTAATATTCATTATACCAGCAGTACTTTTTCATAATAAATTGATTAATAAAAATAATTCCAGTACAATATTTTATGTCAATAGTAACATATTAGGGAAGTACAAGCTGTAACAATTCAGATGACCCCGCATAAAAAGAGCATTATTAAAACGTGGTTGAATTACTCCCTATGGTTTTTAAGGAAGCTGTAGAATTATTATATTTAAGAACATTAAAAGTACTTATACAGTGACAGAAACTTTTAGGATGTACTCTATCCTTATGTAGATACATTTATGTACGTAAATACATGTATATGAATGTATATTTAAATATTAAAGGGTTTCACAGTGTAAATTTACGCAAATATTTACTTATTATTATTCTAAAGTAATTTGGGCGAGTAATTATTTCTAAAATGAAATTAATTGTATAAAAAACTCCATAAAGAAGAAAAAAGCGGTTGTCAAATAGCCAAAATACTTCGTTGAAACATTGAAATTTTCTAAAGTGTTAAAAAAAAAGAAACCGAAAGCAAAAATACAAAGTTTAGAAGATTTAAAAGCAAAAACATTTTGTAATTTATAAGAAAGAAACTTTCGCTACATACAATTAATGACCTAAAAAGAATGGTATGAAATGGACGTTGGCAATTTTACAACGAAAAAAATTATTAAAATTAAAATTGAAAACAATTTAAAAAGCAATAGTGGCTCTAAAAATCTTCAATCAAAACATAAGAAAATATTAAAATTCTTCAATTAAGATATAAATTGAACTATAATAAGCGGTGTAATGATTTGTGTTCAAATCAATGTGGACTGCATTTACAAGGCTTTTGCAATACCATATACATATATATCACCCCGAATACATTATAATATCCAAAAAATTTGGTAACGACAACATACTGGTATGTGAGTGCTTCTCCTTATTGCAAAAATTTTTTGAATTTCTTCATGCTGATTAGGAAGTGCCACTTTATTTATGTATTAAGTATGTTGATCCACATTTACCTTTCTAGTTGAATTGATTTTTATTTTCTAGTCTTAAAAATTGTGAAACTGAATATATAACTTTTTGATTTCCAATTATTAACCCACGTATATTGCCAATTTCGATTTCTAATTTTTAACTGTTTAATTTTAGGAACACTTTCAGGTATCCCGTTCACCATTGGGAATTTCTTGTCTTGACAAATCTTTCTTGTATAAATATTTAGTCACACCACGATCTTCTAATTTTTCCATTACCATTTTTCAAACACCTGTTATTATAAGAATAAGTTGCCAGATCTAAAAGAAATTTAACATGTGTTCTAATAATGGATAGAAGTTTCCTTATAAGAAAGCTTTTTGCTGTTTATACCGCCATCAATATGTTAGGCCACTGCCCACAACTTTTTTCTTTACAAATTCAAACAGTATTAGTCAACAGAAGACGACTTAGAAAAATTGCCTATTTATTTATATATATATCTTAAATCTTCTTTAGTTTCCTACTTCTGGTGAAACATTTTTTGTTCCATTTCTCACCTTTCAATTTGATCAAAATTTTTTTCAATAATTACTTTTATATATGAGGCTTAAATGTAACTCCTTAAGTCACAAGCAAATCGTCGTGGGGGAGTTTATGTGCTCTACCCGTCATTTTATATTTTTTATATATCTCTAGTTAATGATGTCACTTTAGGTTTTCAACCTAATTCATAAACTAATGGCATATGAATTCTTGAGCGACAAAGCTTGGTTTTCGAAATACAGGCCTATTGACCCGCCTATATTCTGAAAATTTGAACTATTAAACTAAACTATTATATAGTGGCCCACTGTGAACCTAAATCCAAAAAAATTTTTACAAATGTGTTTTAAAGTCTGTGTCAATAAAGCCTATAGTTTAATATTCTCTTCATCTATATTTATATCTTAGTGGTAGCAATCCTTTTTCATTCCAGCACCTGAGAATATAATTATAAGGCGTTATATAGGAAACCATTTTAGTATAACCTTTCCTCTGGTAGATAAATATTTCTCATCAATATATTTGAAAGTTTTAGACGATAATAATGTTATTTTTAGTAATTCTTTAACTTTATATTATCACAGAAGATTTAATTATCTTGACACTGTCAACACAGTTTACAATATTTCACAATATATACCTTAATCACATTACATTACCTGTAATTTTATCTTTTTATACTTAGTTAGCTCAGCTCCGACATCTTTAAAAAAAAAAAAGAAATATGAAACAATTATTTCTTTCGGCGACTACCTCTCAGCAGTCTTCTGGCAAAAGCTCTGGGAGTAATTAATTGCCATGAAAAAGCTTCTCAAGTCTGTCGTTCGGAGTCGACATTAAACTGTAGGTCCCTGTACTCATGGATAGAAATTTACACACACAAAATGAGTGCTGCGAGAAGCTAGGCCGTAATGCTGACACAGGGTTGTAATGGCCAATTATGTATGTATGTATGTATACTTAGTTAGTAGGTTTTTATATGTACGTATTAGTTTTTAAGGCAACGGAACATCTTTTTTTCCCATTTTTTTATGACTAAATTTTATAAGCTTTGTAATTGAACATTTTTAACCTTAATTTGTTTTTAACTCTCTACCTAATGTATAATAATCCTAGATAAATACTATTGTATGTTAGGAATACTTTTTGATTAAGTTTTTTTTATTTTGAAAATTTGTAAAATTATTTTGGGTTTAATAAAATTGAAAAAAAAAAAAAAATTGAAAATAAGACGTTAAATTTTTGTATTTCGACTTTGATAGGCCCAGGTCCATAGATATCGTTAAAGGTCAACAACAAGATTTCATAAATTTAATTTTAAAACTTTGAAACAACTGTTAGAGAATTATCAACTTTGTAGCAGTAAAGCCCTGATAATCTAAGTTTCAAAATAAAAACTAAATTATGTCTCCTAGGGTTATAATTTCATAACGAATTAAATGAACTGAACAGTGTGTCCTGGATCAACACATATTGTTACGTAAACAGTGTAATACTGACTTTTGGTCATCGCGTTCTGTCACAAATCGCCATTGGCCATCATTGTTAAAAATTAAAAAAAAAAAAAATAAAACCAAAATGTGCACATTTTCTTTACATAAGAATACTTCAAGAGAATTTTTCTTATTTCTTCTACTTTTTAAATGTAAAACATAAAATATTTGCAAAAGTGCCATTTAATTTGCCATTTAATTTGCGTTGAAAATTTTAATTGAAAAATAAATGCAAAACTTTCCATGTGCTGGAAATGAAACTCCTTTATAAAAGAGGATATGTGATAAAAGTTGTTTTTTCTAGAATTATATTTTAACAAATAACGACGTTATTGCAACATACTTTTACCATTACACGTAAGAATTGGAAAAAGTGTTAAACACTGCAAACTATTTCAATACGTGTTTAAGTGGAGTTAATGGCGTTAACAATGTGGTGGGTGATACAGACATTGTAGTTTTTAGTTGCAACATGCCAGTATAGATAGAGTTGTGCAAGTAGATTTAAATGAAAATGAACAATTATTGTTTTAAATTAAATATTTGGCATTTCATTTGTATTTAAATCTTTAATAAAAAACCTTTTGAGGATATAACCAAAAATCATATCATGATTCCTTATTTTAGTTTTACTTACATTATTATTTTCATCCACTTTCAATTGGAATTGTCTTTTCTGTATTTCTGTAAAGAAAAAAAATTAAATTAAAAACTAAATATCACAAAAAAAAAAAATGATTAAAGGCTAAAAAGAAAAATACAATACTACAGGTAAAGAATTGTGAGGAATAGGTGCGAAGCCTCCTAAAGACCAATGAAGCTAAAAATTAACAGGCATATGATACTATACTTGTTTCGTCATTTCTTTGTTGAATGCATTTGTATTTCATATTGCATGTGGGGTATAGTGGTTAGAGCGCTCACACAAACACTTGAACGGCCCAGGTTCAAATCCTAGCGAAGGTGAAAAAAATGAAAAATTTAATTTGCGGTTTTTTCGAAATTATAATTTAAAAGTAAGAGGTCCCCGCCTCCTCCATAAAGGCCATCTACAAAGAAACTGCTCTCTGACATTTCACTCTATTCCACCTTAACCACTGACAGCAAAAACGAATGATCAGGAGAAAAGCGCAATGTATTGGGAAGTGGCAGAGATAACAACTAAACATTTTTAGTGAAGGCACTCACCACACATAATCAACATGCAACGATGAAGCAAGTGCTGTTGATTATTTAAGGGTGAAGGTATAACACAAGCCTTTAAATAATCAGTTCACAGCAATTTGTTTGATTTCTTTGACGCATAATAGTAATATATAGAAAAAATACTGTCCTTTTCAAAAATTCCAATACAATGCATAGCATCAGTAGGGGTTTGCTCAATAAAAAAAAATATATAAAAAAAAAAAATTTTTAAATTGCAATTATTTATTTACTAATTATTCAGTTCATTTGCATTGTACGTTTTGTTTGTGTTATAATATTCGCCTATTTGAATAAAAAAAAAGAACTTCATGATTTTTATATTTTCATTTATGTACTTCCTGTCAAGCAGGGACAAGGTTAAAAGCTAGTTTTACTCGTGCCATATTTAACTGCATATTTCTTTAATGTTTTAGTAATCCCCTCATACATAAGTTAAGAATGGAAGGCAATCACTAAAAAAATTCTAAAAACGAAATAAAGTCAGCTGTTTTGAGTGCATTTAACATTCTTTGTTATTCTTAGCGCAATAACTTTTTCACGAAATTTATTTTTTTTAGAAAAGAATATTAAAAATAAATTCACTTTTTTTTTGCTACAAAGGAAACCACAATGAGTTTATTTACAAATAATTTACATTATTTTGTATTTTTTTTTTTTATTTACATACTCATACGTACACATGTGTTTTCTTTGTTGTACAATTGAAACAAAATTTGTATTAAATATTAATTATTAATGTTTTATTTATGAGAATTTTTTTAGTAAAAAAAAACCTTTATAATTTCAATAAATGTTTATAATTTTTACAATAGAATTTGTAAAAATAGTCTTTAATTTTTTTTTTTGTGTAATTTATTCAAATTTAGTTTTTTTTTATATTTATTGTGTTGTTGAATTGTTTATTGAATTAAATAGAAAATATATTTATTATTAATTAAATTACATATTTTTAATATTTTTAAAAGTTTTCTGCAGAAATTGGTTTTTACAAAATGTAGGCAAAACCTCAAAATACAAAATGTTCTCTTATTGGTGGTTTGAAGAGGAGTTAATCCAATAACAGATTTTTTTTTTTTTTTAGATTCACAATTGGTTTATTAAAGCTTTAATAAGCTTTTTGTCATGTACGAATACAAATTTAATCAGATTTTTTTTTTAAGTTTAACAAACCAGAAATAAATTTGTGAATACAGCGGTTATTCTGTGAAATTTCACAAAACTGATGATATTTAAAATAAAATTATGTGATTGTCGAATATCTCGAAGTAGTATAATATTTTTGTATAATACATTTATTTCAGAAACAACATTTACATTTAATTCATTGTATGAAATTTAAATGTATCGGATATTAGAACTATAGTTTAATGTCGACTACACATCGTCTACACACATCTGTTGTATTAAAAACATTAAAATTGAAAACAAATACAACGGATTAAATGTATAAGCATAAACATATACATATATGCATATTTTATATTATATGTATGTAGGAAACCGACCGTAATGTCTCCAGATATTTAGAGATATGCTACCTTTTATTCCGTCTGCGTTCAAGGAAAATTTATTGAATTAGATTTAAGTTTTAATGAATTATGTACTCTTGTAATCCCATCTTTCTTCTTAGAATTTTAACATGTAAGTAAAGGCGAGTAGTCAAAGTATTTTAGTTTTTGCAATTTAATATTTAATATACAGTGGTGGTCAAATCAATAGAAATGACTTAGCAGTATACAACTTTTATAACTTTATTTTAAAAATTAAGTACACACTACTAAAACTATTACATGTTTTAAATTGTTTCAATTATAAAAATTGGTTGCACACCACACCACAAACTGGCATTCCATCACTGTTTTACCAATAATGTGGATTGTGAGTCCTTCGAATAGCTGTGCTTGCAATTTATAGTGATAATCTTGAAAGAAGTTATAATTTAATTTCGTTTTGATTAAACATCATTTCTAATTTTAAGGCCACCGCTGTATGTATGTAACTAAGTATATATGAATATATATAACTTCATAAAAATCTATATAAATATTCTACGCATATATGGGTATGCCATTTTCACATAAAATTTTTATTTTCCTTTTATATTTACTAAACATTCCAATGCACAAATGCTAAAGCAGCTATACTTATACATACAAGTAAACACTGATATCCTCTATCCATTCATGACTGTGTAAAAAATGGTTGAATGCGTTTTTCTCCTTGACCGATTTCAAAATCCTTTTTTTTTATTCACTTTTTAAAAATGATTATCCTTTCTTTATTTGTCTCTGTTTATTTACTTATATTTACTTTTCTTCTAAGTGAGAGTAATTTTTTTTATTCTACATTTTCCATCTGTGAACTTACTCTCACTAATGCTCGTACATACATACACATTTATTCTCACTGCAACCTATTTAAAAATTTTCTAATTTTATCCTTTTTGGCTGTTTCGAAATTCTGTTGGCTTTAATATTTGAACCGTTTTTTTTCTTTTAAACTTAATGCTGGGTTGGAATTTTTAGATGTAAAAAATATTTATATTTTATTAAGTAAATTTGTTTTTTTTTTTCAAAATTTTTATAATTTTCAAGCATCCTATATCATACTACAATACGCAAAATATTTTTTACTTATATTTCAGCCCGCACTTCTCATCTAAACTGTGAAAGATATTTTCCAAAATATAAATATTAATTAAAAATTGTCTGTTTTTAAAATAAAAGTTTATAGCATTAAATTAGAAATAAAATGCGTTACGACGTTAACAGCGAAAACAATATACAATGTAAGTCAACTGTTAATGCACCTAAAAGTTAAAATTTCTTTAACTTCTAACTTTATTGAGACTTTAAAGTCATCATCAAGAGCCAGACGGAGATACAAGCTTTAATATGACAGACAATGTCCTCGAGGTATTTTGAGAAATGCAACGAAACACTAAGGCGGATACGTGAGTGTTATTGGATGACTGTAATTTGGGTTCCCGGTCACTGAGATATTGAAAGGAATGAGGTGGCAGGCATGCTGTCTGTAGAGGGGATGCTTTGTCGCAGGTTCAATACTAATATGCGTAGTCAGCTGAGAACAATAAAATCTTTTTCAGAGAAATGCAAGTCTTAAATAGAAGAAAACGTCTATCATTACCATTTATTCATTTTACAATGAAAGTGGAATGCAAGACTAAGTAAGCAACGTATCTTAGAATTTAAATCAACAATTTCTGTAGAACCTGCTGGGAGGACGACAGCGAATATTAAGTTTTATATATTTTCTAACTGACTTTCTCTATATAACTGCAGTTTAAGAATATAAGGTTTTAAATGGTTTCATTCAATTTTTAAATATTGTGATATTTAGGCTTTATTGAACTATATGAAGTTTTTTCTAAACTCAGTTTCTTTACGAGCAGCCAAATACCAGATAAAATTTTATACGGAAAAATTTCAATTAAAAAGTTAATTGGTAGCAATTAGTATATCCAATTATTTTTTTAATTAATAAAATTATTTTTTTTGTTTAAATAGTTTGTTTAGTTTAAATATTGTTTGTTAGGGCCAAACCAATAAACAAATTAATTAGTCATTCCAACAAGTGCAAAATTTGTTAAATGGAGTCGATTATCTCTTTTTTTCGGTGTATACCAAAATTTAAATAAAAAATATTTCTTATGAAATGACTTTTTTTCTACAAAAACTTTATTATTTTTATAGGATTATTAAAAGTGGATTGTATCAACATTTTTTCCAAATATTATTCAGTTTGTCTGTGATAGCACGTAAGTAGTTTTGAATCATCATTTTCAATGGTTTTTAGAAATGTATATATACTTTTAACAATATAAGGACACATTATCTTATGCTTTTGCTACACAGAGAACATTTTTTTTTATTAATTACTTACTTCGTATATAAAATAAAACTGTTATTTAAAATGTAATATTTAACTTTCATTGGACTAGCAAACTAATGGTCAACAACAAAAAGTATTTTTAATAAAATTTTACCATTTCACCAATTTTGAATGCCAACAATGCTAGTGTCTGATCTGACTTTTTCGATAGTGTTGTGTAACGCTAAATTATAATTTAATAACAAATGAAGTGACGAAAACGGAAATCATTTTATAGCTTAAGAGACTGAAATCAAATAAATTTCGATAAATACGAACAACAAAATTTGTTAAATTTTCATTTCGGTGCTATTTTTTTCTGTGTACTGTACAGAATTCGTTTCTTTTCTTATTGAATTTAGTTTTATATTGCATTATCTAAATAAAACATAAATGTATGATGGATTACATTGCAAACTGTCAAAGCAGTTTTAGATTTGAATTAAAAAGAAAATAAGGGATTAGTAGAAATGGTACTCAGCATGAAGCAGCACTTTGATAGACACTTTTGAAATACTTTTAAGAAAGAATAAATAAAAGTGAAGAAATTTAAAATCATACGAGTATTAGAAGGCAGAAAAAAAATGTACTCAATATGAGTTTTGAAGAGAAGAAAAAAAAAATATAAAAATTATAAAAATTTAATTTCTCAATTATTGTGTTTTTTATAATGAAATATATTAAAAATTAAAAAAAAATTTATACCACACATACATAATAGCAGTTTTTATATAAAATCTATAAATAACAAATAACTTTTGAAGTCATTAAATATGGAGAAAAAAAAATATATATATATTGAAAAATTCGGTGACATTTATCCTAAAGAATTAAAAAGGGCTTGATGAGGATTAAATTAAGCTAAAGGATTGCTTTGTAAGGCTATAACTAATAAAATTTGCTTTAAATTATGTTTTTATCAGTGATAATATGTTGTTTTTCATCAAATAAATGAAATTTTAAAATTTTTAAATATCTTAAATTAAAATTTGCATGTCTTTTGGCGGAAACTAATTATTATTTCTTTTTTAGAATTTTGTTTACATTTCGATTTTACAATACGCCTGTCACGTTGTTTCTCACCCCAATAAACTGACCTATCCTAGTTTGCATACTTCAAAACAGCATATACGTTTTTATATAAAAACCGAATCGTTCTACACGTTTTAATTACGTTATTATATTATTATTACGTTTGCTTTACATTACATTATTACGTTTACATTACACCACATAGCTAATTAAGCTTTAAGACTTTTCAAAGAGATAATAACTGTATACCAAGAATAATAGAACTAAAGACTACGACATTACGCACACAAAATTTGAATTTTCTGCGCATCTAGGTGAATTTACGTCACGAAAATATTAAATGTGTTCTCATAACAGTGAGAAAATTCTTTATTTCGCTCTCTTTTTTCTTTCAAGTACAGGGAAATCTCCGTGAGATAACACGGCCATTGAATTTGCCTCGCACAAGAGCCATTGTTTCGTTAGCTGAGTGGCAAGTGGCACCGTCCTGTTGAAACCACATATCGTCCACATCATAATGTTCATCAATGACGAGCGAGAGAGGTGCAATTGTTGGGCACGACAGAGAGTTGAAGTGGATGGGTCTTCAGCCACACTATCGCGAATAGCAGCAATATTTTCTGCAGTACGAGCTGTATGAGCATATACTGATGTTTTCTCCTACACACCCGGTTTGCTCAAAATTTTCAACGATTTTTCCGATTGTACGCACATTTAGACGATTAAATTGACCAAAAAATTACGAAGTGCACGATAATGAACGCCCATTTTAATAATAAGCCTGAATAACATTAACACGTTGCTCGATTGTGTATCTTTTCGTGGTTCAAATTGATTGGCTACGTGCATTATTACTGGCCACTGCAGTAGAAGTTCAATGACATGTAAATAAAAAAGGGGTAGTGTTGATTCTGTAGTTTCTATGGCGATGAGAAGAAAACGAAGACGATCACTTATTTTATCACTGGCCAATGATTTTTGGTATAGAACGCAACGCATACTGGCAGAATGTGTGATTCTAATTTTCTGCTTTAGGACCTGTCGCTATTTTCTTATTAGCTAAGGCCTTAGGTGGCTTCTATACACACATATGTAAACTCTTCCGGACTATTCCTTTTCTATCATCTTGTTCTGTTATTTTTAGGGTTCTTCCCACATTTTTCACATGGTTTACAAATGGAGTGACTAGTCATCACTCGTCCTCAAACCTAACATAAGCTAAGGTATACATATATGTATA
This sequence comes from Metopia argyrocephala, assembly GCA_963576795.1. NCBI lineage: Eukaryota > Metazoa > Arthropoda > Insecta > Diptera > Sarcophagidae > Metopia > Metopia argyrocephala. The sequence goes on along the minus strand of OY756208.1, from coordinate 182,951,536 downwards.
TGCATGTATATAACAGGTTAGTCAAATCTACTTGTTCATTACTTCCTCCCTGAGATTACTTTATTCACACAAAACCTCTTTTGTGCTGCTATTTTTCTTCTTTATTTTGCTTTGTTAATAAAATTAATGTTTTCAACCAAATTTGCATAATAAATATAAAAGTGTTAAGAGTTTAAAAAAGAAGAATTAAATGAAATAAAGTACTCGTATAAAACGTTAACAAAAGTAACGAAAAGATTTATGAACAAACAATTTATTCATAAAAAATATCAAATGCACATCTTATACAATAATTTCAAACAATTGCAAAAGCATGACGTTGAGATAATAATAGGTGGTGGTCAAAAATTATTATAAGGTTTTACCTTTTACGTACACTGGCAAAGGAAACAAAAAACTAAAAAACTAACTTTAAAATGATGATTTGTAGAGACTAGTAAAATACTAAATTGCAGTCAATAAATAAAAAAAGGCCACCAACAACCAAAACTAAAAATATGCTAAAGCGGATTTGTCACGCTGAAATTCTAAGTCAAATAAATACAAGAAAGTAGAACGAGGGAAGGAAAAAGAAAATACTGTAAACTTTATAAACCTTTTCCATAAAATGCGGTTAGTAAGTTTCCTTTTTCTTAAACTTTTTCTTTTCTTTTTACTTTTCATTTATTTTTTTTCTAGAGTTTTTTAGTAGTGTCTTCAGCCAGATATGACACTAAATACGTTTTCAGTTTTTGAAAGCATGAGCAGCTTTAGTCGACAAGAAAATATAAAAAAGAATAAAAAAAAATCGAAAAATAAAATTATATATTAAGTATTTGTATGTATTAAACAAAAAAGAAAAAAAGAGAAAAAATAAAATCCAGTGAAGATTTGTGGCAAGTGAGAAAGTTCAAAAGTGCATTTAAAATTCGTATATCCAGTAATGCGTTTATATTTATAAGCAGGACAACACAGGAGTTGAAAACGTTTCAGTAGCAAAACTTCAATTAAGGTCAACAAACCAAAAAACAGAGAGAGAGAGAGAGAGAGAAAAAAAAAGAACGTAAAAATATTATATTTTTTAAATATTTTAATTTTTATTAAATTATAGTTCAGCAAACAGATGTTGTTTGGCTTTTATATAATGCTTTTCCCGTAAAAGAAGGCAATATGCACTGAAAACTGAATTTTAAGTACAAACAAATTGAAATTAAATTGCATTTATTAAAACCCCATTAAGAGAAACATTCGAGCATCGTTGTATTATAATTTCAGTTACAATTTTCTACTCTTTAAATTATTTACAAATAAATAAATAAAAAAAACAAATTCTAATATATAAAATTCTCGTGTCGTGGGGTTTGTTGCCAAATTCATCCAAAATTGCTCAACCGAATTTTAAAGAAAATTCGTGTGTATATCGGGTAGGTCTGAGAATCGTTTATCATCTATTTTTCATACACTTAAATGTTAAGTGTGACCAAAGAGACAATTTATTTATAAATAACGTACCGACTTCGAAGAAATTTTAAACTAGTTAGATCTGCTTAAAGCAGAACACATGGTTCAAATTTTGTTTTAAGAAGTACTCAGAGGGAGCGGTACAGGGATTATTATTCCCTATCCCCAAATATCATTTATTAAAACTATCAGTAACGCAGACAAGGTACCCTATTCTTCTCTGCTGAGCAAAACATTCCATGCTCATATGAGTATCAATGTTGAGTTTTCAGTTCGGTGAAGAGTATCAAATATATTTGAACTAAAAAAATATTTTCTCGAAATAAATTATATGACAAAACAAAGTTTAGCGGATCAACTAGTTACATTCTTAAAGCTATTAACTTACTCTCATATTACGTAGAAAAAATATTTCATATATGGTATCAATTAAACACTTAATTGATGAGTCTTATAAAACTAAGGATGAATTTGCCACAAATCAATGAAAAATACTTTTTACTTTTCATAACTTATTGCATTTTAAAAATTTCAACTACTTTGTAATTTAGTTTTAATAAAATTTTTTATAATTTTTGTTTGTTTTCAGTTTTGTTTTGCTTCAGTATTAATTTTATTTTTAGTTAGGCTTTTTAATTAATATCATTAAAAAGTTAATTAAAAATATTTTCAATTAAAATATACACTACCTTAGAAAAGACAAAAAAATAAAGCCCGTGTCTCCCAGTTTTGCCCACAATCATGAAATTTCTTTTATGAGGCCCCGAACATTTGGGGCCTTGGTGTCATTTTCGAAGAAATGTGATCATTTTCTCAGATTCATATCTCGCGAACTGTTCGGAATTTTGATTTACTTTCTGACGCAAATTTGTAGCTCTTGTCATGAAAAACAAAAACTGTGAAGACATAAAATAAAAAAACTTCACCTTCAAGACCAAAATTGCAAAAGAATTTAAGAAAGTTGATCTTTTTTTACCTTTTTTCTCCTGTTAAAGTCCATAGGTAGCAAATCTTTCAAAATTTAATGAAACAATGAACTACAAAAATTTACCTAAGATCTCAATAAACAACCTTCCAAAACATATGAACTTCCTGGGAATGAAATTTAACACCGCACACTGGGGATTTTTGTATGAAGGTGAGGAAAAAAATATATTTGTCAAAAAATGTAGTAATTTTATCATACCTGGTGGCACTTGAAATTGATTAAAAATGTTAAAACACATATGAGACAATGTATTAGTAGTGATTTCCAACTGTGCAAATTGCAGGTCCAAATGTTTGGAGAAAAAAGGGATTTTTGTTATATGTTCATAAAAATAAACAAACAAAAAAAAAAAAACAAAAACAAAAAAAAGTCTGTGTAGAGTTTATTTTCCCAATTTTGGTATACTGAAATATCCTACTTTAAAAAAAAATAAAAAATAAAACGTTAGCTCACATAATAAAAGAATATTCGCTTTGAAATTCATAGGCTTAAATTAAGTTGGTTTGGTAAAGCATACAAGTACTGAGTTTGAGACGGCTATAAAAAAAAACTCGCAGTCAGATCGGAGTAATTCTTTTTAATTTGATTGTACCATTTAGTCTAAAATGTCAAAATATCACTGCATATTGCATGAAGAGTATGTTGAAAACTTGACTTTTTTCCTCAAAATCTCTAATGTGCACCGTTCAGGTAGCGCTTAGGTAGTCGCAAAAGTAAAAATTTTCCGATATTACAACTTTATGACAATAACACAAATAGCACATCTCGTGAATACCTCAAGTTCATACCTTGTTCAAGTTTTCAATTCTGTTTGTACAAAAGAGTGCAAATAAATGACACGTGATTACATAAAATAGTTTGTTTTCAAATTTTAATTTATTATATAAAAATAGAAATATCATTCTTTTTTAAATTTATAATTGATTTAATTTTTTTATGGTACGCCTTAAACTGTGCTTTTTTATTATATTATTATTCTCAATATTTTTAGGTCCTTAAGGTGGCCACACACTAGTGATTTGTGACTGTGATTTGTTCGGTTGTCATTTCTCCACACACTATAAAAAATCACAAAAAGTTTAAACGTCAACAACAAGACATCACTTTTACTTTTCTAAATGGCATTTTCATTTTGTAAAATTTCAATGAGTTCTACAAAAAATTGGTTGCTAGCCATCTCCGCAACCACAAAAAATATTTTCACTTTTCGTATTTTTATTTTAATATGAATATTTTGGCGTTTTATTGTGAACTAATTTAGAAATTTTTTCAAATGTTCGCGCACAACCCCATACACTTTGTTACAAATCACAATAAATTGAAAAATTTCAAATTTTTGTGATTTGTTGTCATACAGCCCCATTAACATGTAAAAAGACGTCGAACACAACAAATCATAGTCACAAATCACTAGTGTGTGGGCACCTTTACTGACTGTTAGTATGTAGTTATGTAGGAGTTAAAAAATAACTTAAACGAACAATTGTTTCAAAATATTTCCGGTATTATCGGTTATACTTGCATAACTGAATATATAAATGGATTTTGATTTAAAACAAATTTTTATCACATGGCCATAATTTTCCATCTTAATTTCTAATATATTTTACCAATTTTTATAATTTCCTATAGGGTCAAAAGTAGTTAATTGCACGTAACATACAATGTATGCATGTATGTATGTATTTATACATAATTTTTGACTTTAGAATGAAACTTTTCAACATTCAATTAATAATGGACCAGTTTTTACCACAGACTCCCTCAGCAAAATGTTTCATCGTAAGAGGTAAGTACGTGTGTGTATAGGTTAAAACACAAATCTTAATGTTTGAAACCACAACTTGCTGACGTTCCTGATAATTTTTTTAAACACATTTAAGTTGAACATGTCTACCTCCCAAAAAGTATTTTTCAACGACAAAACTTGCTTAGAAGACATCTGATTTTATATGCATGGCAGGCAGTATGTACGTACGAGTAAGTATGCACAACTTATACTAATATGTATAACCCAGAGATTCTCAAATGGAGGGTTTGTAATCTTTTTGTTGTTATTTAATATAACGAATTAGAAGAAAAAACTTGTTCTTCAGCAAGTGAACATACCACACTAGTAGGTTGCTGTGTGATTCAGAACAACTTTCGGCACCGAACCCTCTTCTATGATACAGATGACTGCTCGAAACAGTACCACATTGCTGGAGGAGAGCTTTAAAGTGATCCAACAAAAACCATGCCTTATGTCGCTACCATTAACTTGAGTTGGAATGATGAGGGATTTTAATGGAGAGCGTTTTTGGATGATTTTCCCTTGTTAAGAAAAAACACAAATTTCCAAGGTAATCGCGAAGCAATAGCTTGTGAGAATCTCTGGTATAATCTTATCTAAGCAAAATCCACATAAACACTTATACAGCCATATGTACATATTTCTTAAAATTTGCAAGGTAATGCACTCAATGCTAAAGTGGTAAATAATAGAAAGAAAATTACATATTTTTATTTCTATTTATTTGCTTTGACAATTTTTGGTGTTTCAGGAAGTTAATATGAACTTCGCATACACTCTCAAAGGTAAAATTTGGCACAATACACCGACAAAGATTTAATGCAATGCACGATAAGAAAAATAGCGGCAAGAGTATTTTTAAGAGGTGCTGACATGAAACTGCAAGGAACATACATACATTAAAAAAAAGAAGAGAGAAAAACTGTGAAACGACAACTATGTATGTATGTATTATATGCTATAAAACAAATTTACTGAAACCAAACTATATTATCTAAATATATACTTATGTGGCCACTACTTTCTTTGACAGTGAAATTTTTAATTCCATCAAGTTATAAAATGAAAATGAAAATATAAAATAAAAATCTTCTTAATACTTATTGATTTGTTTAAATCTAAGGGTTGTTTAGTAGTCGCGGTAGTCTAGTGGTTAATGTGTTGACTTACTCGACAAGAGCTCCGGGTACAAGTCCCAGCTTTGATATCTTTAAAGGTCTGGGAGTAACTGATTGCCATGAACAAGCTTCTCAAGTCTGTCGTTCGGAGTCGACGTTAAACTGTACTCCCGGTACTTGTAAAGAAATATTGACGCACACAACATGGATGCTGCCTGAAGATAGGCCTTAACCCTGACATAGGGTTGTAATGGCCAATTATGTGTGTGCTATTTACATGCAATCTAAAAAGAATTCTTCAATAGAGGCAATATTATATTTTATAAGCTAAGAGAGATTTCAATAATATTTTCATAAATATTTTTGGATTAAAGATGAATAATTATAACATATTATATAAGTAAGTACAAAAAGATTAAGTTTAACAATATTGTTATGACAATAACAAGGCAAAATTTTTATTTTTACAGAATACTTTGACTACGTGTGCTTTAGGTGTAAAAGAAATGAAATGGGTTCTTGAATAAATATTTTCTTTTGTGACAAAAATAAAACTCGTCTACATATGTACCTATTTTGTTTATAGTGTCATCACTTTGTTGTAATTCTCTTTAATCGCGTTATATTAATTCACTTCGATTCGGTTGTTTAATATGAAGGCTTTTAATAATAAAGTGTAGCAGACATTCATATTCACAAACAAATATTCACAAAAAAAAAATTCTAAAATATTGTTGTACGTTTTAGAATGTGTATTGTATTGTTGCTTTTTCTATTGATGTGTAAACATTTTTCAATTCATTTCAACTCATACGATATTCATAATATTCTGTCAGTGTTTGAGTACTTGAATCTATCGCTCATTTACCTCAATATTGTGATAACAAAAGCAGTACCATTTTTACTTAAATACAGCAGTAATATTTTCAATATCATGGTTGATGTTTTGCATAAAATGTAAAAAGCTAAGCGCTTGGGATTAGTTGTTTCAAGATCAAAAACATCACCCACATATAATTAAAATCATGGGTGTTAAAAAAAAATCCTACATATTTTGTTTTCATATTGCTTGTATTTATTCAGAGGGAAGGATGAGTATAGCAATAAATTTAGAAGAAAAGTAATGGTACTACAATTTATTGTGAGTGAAATTTAAAATAAAAAATTTAAAAATTTAAGGCAATTTTGAAGTGAATGAGCGATACGCATAGGTATGTTTATATTCACATGTACATACAATGCACCCAGCTAGCATTTGAAAGATTGTTTTTTTAAACTCACCTAGCTGAGACGCTTCCGGGTGTTTTTGATGATGGAAAACTGAATATTTACCAACACGTTCTTAAAGGAAGTTGAAAACTAGTCGCACTTATATTTCGAAAGTTATTAGTCCATATAGTATGTACATATGCTTATATATAAATCTCTTTGTAAGTCTGTTTGCTTGTCGGTCAATCACGCCTAAACGATTGAATCGATTTTGTTGAAATTTTGAACATTGATTGCTTCAATGTAGCTTCAATTGATTGTAGACGTGGTACCTTCCATACAAACTAAATACTAATTTTTGTATGTTTTAGGAACGATTAAAGCTAAAGTTTCTAAATAAGATCTGAACGACTTCACAGCCAAGAAAAAATTATCAGTCAGAAAGTGGGCTGAATTAGACAGATGGGCGTGGAAGCAAACGTACAAGTTAAATATTGACTTCTTTATTTCTTGAGAAATGTTGAAGCTAAAGTTTATGGGATTGGTGTGATTGATTTCGTAGTCAACAAAAATCATGAGTAGGAAAAAGGGCGTATAAGTAGTCCTGGTATCTCCCACACAAACTAACTATTGTATTCTGTATATCTGCAGATAGTTTACAGCTAAAGTTTCTGAATTTGATCTGAATTACTTCAGACGAAAAAAGGTAGACATATCGTCGTGCGGGGGTTTATGTGCTCTATGAGTCATTTTATATCTCTCGAGTTAATGATGTAACTTTAGGATTTTGACACTAAAATTTTTAAAATCTACAATCCGTTTTCGGGTATTTATCTCCGAAACTGCATGAGATATCCGAAAATGGATTTTAGACTTGAAAAATTTGGGGTCGAAAACCTAAAGTTGGATAAACTCCTTCACGACGATATGGTAGTGGTAGGTGTAGGTTTAAAATACAGAAACAATTTGTATAGTAATCATAAATTAATCATCCAGGGCAGCGTTGCCATTTTCTGTGTAATTACTTACATAAAAAGAGGACAAAAATATTTTTCTTGAACTACGAGTATTTTCGGACCATAAAATAAAATTTTTGTTTAATTTAGACACGCTATTATTTCGTTGGTCCGTGTAAAATTATATTTGAGTTCTGGGGTTTAAAATGTGTGAGTCTAGTCCGCTATATTATATCATATAGTTGTGCTCAATGACTTATGACCACATATTAAGCAAATAAATGATTTAATACTGATTGTAATGATTAATAGTATTTGACAAACATTTTAATTAAAAAGTATATAAATGCAGAGTAGACACATGCTTGGCATTTAAGTCTGCCTGTCCGATGATCAAGGCTTCGAATCTGACAAAAACCAATTTGCACGCGAAAAATTTTTATAAAATGGGGAAAAAATTAAATAAATCTGGCTTCTAAAAAAGTGTCATATGCGACTGTGACATTATTGGAAAAAGAATCATTTATGAAGTAAATAAGACTGATAAATGGCTGGTAAAGGATTAGCAAGAAAAGGAGAATCATAAATGATTAAACAAGGAAATTCGTCTGTAGATACAATTTGCTACTGGAAGACAAGTCTTTTGTAATCAGAAAACGAGTGACTGCATATTCTGGGTTTTTAATCGCGCAAAAGTGTCAAAAAAGACTAAAATTTTATAAATATTTCAAAAGAAATGCTAACTATGTATACATTTGAAATAAAAAATCATGTTTTGTTTATCTTTTTTTAATTCACACTCTGAATTTGTCGCCATTACCCAGCAAACGTGCAAGTCTAATTTTAAATAAATTGTACAATAAAGTGTTTTCAAAGAATAAATGCATTTTCAAATATTTTCTTATAATTTTTTCCATAATTATGTATTACATATATGTGAGACATATGTAAATATTGTAAATACATACATATATAAGTAATTCTGTCTTTACGCGGAAGATACTTTCTGGAGAACAATGTGTAGAGAAATCGCGTAAAAAATACAGAATTTATGTTTCTGTATTAGATTGATTAACTACTCTGAAGACATGTATGTAAATGCACTACTATTAGATTAAAACACAAGACCATCATATTTCAAATTCTTCACCCTCGTGTTTGCTAGGTGTTATTGTTGTTGCTGTTGTTGTTGTTTATAGCAATCATCAAATGTATCTTTTTCTGTTCAGAAGTGCGTCTATTGAACACTTTGATGTTTGACAATTTTAAACGACAATCAAATCAGAGAAGAAGATGCAAAGCTAAAAAAGATTTCGCACAATAGAAACTTTGCATATACGAGTACAAACATACCTATAAACGGGGGGATTGAATAGAGATCAGAATGAATGAAAAATGTTTACACTTGAACAAATGCAAGTAATTGTATTTTTTCTTTTTGGTAGCACTTTTTTAAACTTAAAGTTTAAGAAAAAAAAATTAACACTTTTTCAGTTGATTGGAAATAGATTAAAGACAATTCGATTTTTAAAGTAGAAACAACAAAACTGTATAGAAACATTCCTACAAAATAAAGTAAATTCGCTAAAATGCAATGAAGATTTTTTAAAATGCAAAAAAGTTTAATATTTTTAAGAAATAAAATATTTAGCAAAACATCGAATTAGAAATAAATCAAAGACCGTATGCTTGAAATAAAAAATATTTTAATAATATTTAAGAATTCATTTTAGACGTATGGTTGCTTGAGCAAAGTTTCTTATTTTGATCCCTATAATAGGATTTCACTGTCTCTTGGGCGATATTTTTGTGTCCCTACAAATCGGAAAGCCTTGTATGTACTACATATTGTTATAAATGCGTCCGGCTGAAGTCCGATAACATCATTCTACATAAAACAATATTACAGAGCAGTACTGTATGATTTGAGCTCCTATTTCGTTTCACTTAGCAATTTATTTTCATTTCATTAGAGCTTTATATAAATTTCAGGTTTGGGTTGCTATTTAATTATTTTTATTACCTTGTTTAAAATATCTATGCCAAACAAATTAATATATAGTTAGAGGACCTGAAGCTCCTTGGGAACGCTTGCAGCTTATCCTGCTCTACGACTGTCATTAAAAAGGGGATATCCAATGTTTTTCCTTGGGAAAGCACAGAGCAGATGGAATTCCATCACTTCCTGTGCTCTTTCTAGGACACCTTGGCCTGGGTATAACCCGGGCTAGGACACTAAGAATCTTGGGGATTCCTCGTTAGTCCTTGTCCAGACTTATAGCGGTGTATACGGGTCACTGGCTAATCGGTAAATACGCATGGAGATTGGGCTGCCCTTTAATCTGCACTACACAAGTTACGGGGATACTTCTGAGAGTGAGACTGAGTTCATTTCCTTTGTGATTGCCCAGGTCTGGCAGCCAGTCGATTGAAGTTTTTTGGGGTGCCTTTTTTCGATAGCTTGGCGTAATCTGCGAACCTAGACCCCCTTGTTTTACTATACTTTATATGCAGCTCTGGTTTGCTGTAACTCTTTTCCTATTTTGGGTGAATTCAGTTTGGTCCTGCAATGGTTTCAAAACGGCACGTTGTTCTAACTGTAGTTGATCACGTTTTTGATTAACTGGCCATTTGACCGACCTACCTAGATGTTATTAAACTTATTTTAAAGACGTGTTCTCAACTTAATTGTAGAATTAACATTTCAAAAAGATGCTATCATATCAAGTGTCATCCATTACAAGTGTAAAATAAACAGAAGGTCCAATTAAATATTTGAACAGGATATATATTTTTAATGTTCACTTTACTTTCCATTTTAGTGAGTAATAAAAAATTACATTCAAATCATTGGACTATTAATATGATTCTTTCAAAAAACTCAGAATACTAAATTTAGAATTTACTTAGTTGGTATTGAGTGAAAATTCTATAATTTTGAAACAACTTCCACTTTTTTTTTTTTGCTGTCTGGGCTAATCATTATATTAAGCGAGATACGAGTAATAAAAAAGGATAAACTTTTTTATATAATTTTAAATCTGTCGACAAGTCTAGATATTAACTAATACAATATTATTGCATTTTGCTTTTCTATAACTATTGATAAGATTTATGGCCATATTCATAACAAATTAAATAAATTAATTTCAAATTTATTTTAATTCTTGTTTGTTTTTTTTTTTAGGAATTAATTAATAATATATTCATAACACGCATAAAACTTATTTGAATTAAATGCTGAATTTGTTTTTGAAAATTGGCAATATTTCTTTTTTATTTTTTCTCTTAAGCGATTAATTATTTAAGGCATAATCTGAAAATACACATATTTAGTTTGCAATTAACTATCACTTAAAGTAATATATACAAATTCATAGTCGATTTATATTTCTATTTAAAATGCAAACAATTTAATCTGCTTTAAAAACCAACTAAATATTCACTATGTGTTGTAGTAGTAGTAGTAGTAGCATTTATTATATCTTTAAAATATCATCATAATATTTTTAATAATACTACTTTTTACCTTAAATTTATACAGATTATATATAGATATGTAGGCATATAATATTATACAAAAATAATATATAAATAATATATATATTTATCATGTACATTTTTGTGGGAATTTTGGGTCTATTGCAGAATTTCTCTTTGACAAGAAAGAACAGAACATTTAAGTGCATAAAGCCGTTTTTATTATATATTTTTGTGGGTGTGTGTGTGTGTTTTTTTTAAATATATATGCTTATGGCACATATATTAAGAAACCCCACAATTTGTTTGCTTTGGCAAGGACCCATACCCAAAAATGCAAACATTAGTATTTTAGTTTAAATGTTTAGAGTACATACAGTAATGAGCATAAACGGGAGCACGTTCTCAATTTTAGCAAGTTTTTGTCAATATAAATTTTTATTTTTAGTCAATATTTTCTCATTTTTATCAGAATAAACATACTATATAATTGATTGCCATGAAAAAGCTTCTCAAATCTGTCGTTCGGAGTCGATTTTAAACTGTAGGCCTCCGTACGCATGGGTAAAAATTAACACACACAACATGAGTGCTGTGAGAAGCCAGGCCGTAACCCTGATATAGGGTTGTAAAGGCCAGTTATATATGTATGTAAACATATATAGAGTCCGAAAATAGAAAATATATTCAAATAACAGAAAAATGATAAAATTCAGAAGAGCTCGAATACACCGAGTATGGTATTTTATGTTGAAAGTAACATTGTAATTCCAATTTAATGATGTTTTTTTTTAGATAATAAGGCCCAAATAATTTTATATAAATAGAATCAAGTTCTTATTTTCTATTTTCCGAACGTTTCAAGAAGTTTTTGTTTACTTTTAATGGCTAATATATTGTCCAGTTGAGATTTTTTTCTTTATAAAATTCTCGACATACGAGTACTTTCGCATTTTTTCATTTACTGACGAATATTAGCCACTCACGCTACACATGATCTTATGGCTCCTCAATATTTTAAGTTCTCTCCCGTGTTCAGATAATTGCCGTTTTACAACAGTTAAGTTTAGGTTTCTATGCTGGCCATTGCAGAGTCTTATATTTTAAAGGGTGTAGCTTGATTCTCCATCCTACCGAAGGATTTACTTTCCACAAAATCTGGTAAATTTAACACAATTTATGGAGGTAGATAGACCTCTTTGTGCATGATTCCATCAAATTTAGCAAGTGGTCAAGAATGTAACAAATTTGCCCGACTTAATAGAAAAAAGCTGCCTCTTTCTTGCTTGACCGTTTGCTTCACTGGAAGTTTTTCATCAGGTTGTTGCCAATTATACTCCTCTTTGTTAGAATTCAAAAAGTTTAACATTGGCTTCATTTAACTGAAAACCATGCTTTTAATCATCAATTGTTCATTTTTCATAAGACTTGTAAATTTGTAAGCGTTCTTTAATATTTTTTACCAGACAGAGCCAGTTAGCGTTTTTTATAATTGCGTATACAAACCCGATTCTCTTTAAGGCTCTTCTATTTTTAAAAAAGAAATTAGCAGCCAGCCTTGATATTATATTTATTTAATTGCCGGATCAAAAGTCGTACACCTAAATACTTCAATAAAGTTCTTCTTAAAGACATTTTCCTTCAGAGTTTCACATTTAAAACAGCTGATAAACTGATGCACAGACTAATTTAATTTTTATGATTTTCCTATTAATTAGATAACTTTTATGTTATATAGTTTATTCTAATTTAAATTAAATATATGTTAAAAACAAAAAAATATTTTTCGCCATATAGGCAAATACATTTAAAATATATAAATAATTTTGTTTTGTTTTTATATACTAAATAGGATATGATTCACATTAAGTTTATAACTATTTGAACATAAGTATTTGTATTTTTGATTAACACCTTTGAGAAAAAGTCTTCTGAAGAGTCTCTTAAGCAGAGACGAAAAATATATTTCGATATATATGTTATTTAATTCATTTATTGAAAAAAAATGCTAATTCTGTAAACATCAACTGTATTTTGCTTCCTACTGTATATATGTATGCATACATACTGCTTTTTTTAATAAGAATGTACATTGTACATGTAAATATGTATGCCAAGCATATCTGTGGTAATATGCAAGAATAGCCTAAGTCGACATATTGTCGAAATAATTAGCTTTGCACAGAACTTCATAGAAGTCTGGATAGTAATATAGTGTACCTTTCTTGCTTAAAAAGTCTCTTATCATCATAAAAAATTACAGATTTTTTACAAGGAATAATTACGATAGAATTTGCAAATATTTCAAAATTTAACTTTTTGACTTAAGCTATTCTTCCATACCGACATAGATTAATAAATATTTTAGAAACAGATGCATTTATATTAGTTTGTTTGACTGTAAATATATCCAAATGTTTAATAATTCTCATATGCATACAACATACATCTACACGTTTATACATACTACAATAAAAAAAAACATTTAGGTATGTACATATATATGTTTGTTAAACAAATATAAAGATAAAGGAATAAATGGAGAAAAATATTTATGTATGTAATTAAATTTTACCGATATTTATACGTTAGTTTTCTATAAAACAATATTTATAACATAAACAATTTGTTATGAAAATATCAAACGCCTATGCAAGTCTTGCAAATCGTGCAAACTTAGCTTATCTGCCTACATTTTGTTTTTTTTAACGTAGTTGGCTTTAGTTGCAAAACTTTTGAAACAAAGGTTATCCGACATTGCAATTTAAAAAAAATTTTTAAAAATTCCTCGTCCACAATATTATTTTTTTTTTCATTAAGGCCAGCACTCAGGGGACGGTCCCTACTTACACCGCGTTACACACTTCCTGTCCTATGAACCAAATATACTTTTTCGGAAAGGGGAGAAAAAATAAAAATACACGTGTATCAGCGATTTTCATGTGCACGTCAGAATTTTTTTTTATTTATAAAGTATAAAGCTCGTAGTGTCCGTCTGTCCGCTTGTGTGAAAGGCTTTGGATCAATTTTTAACCCTTTTTTCGTAATCCAATCGAGCCGAATTTTTGCAGGCAGACTCGTGTAAATGTTTGTATTTAACAAAATAGATTTTTATCAATTCAGATTTTCCTGAATTTTTTTTAAGTTTTTTTCACTTTTTTCAGCATAACTTGTTGTCTGTTTTTACAAGGTATAAACACTTCGGGCCAGATTGTGTAAATAAAAAAAAGGAAAAAGGACTGCATGAGAGAAATATTATTTATATACATATAAGTATATTAATAATGTATCATTTTCAAAAAAACTAAATTTAAATATGACAAGTATCCCAAAATTTAGGCAAATTTTGAAAATTGTTCGAAGTATATGACAAAACTTGTCTGGGTAAAATAAAAGTAAATCTAATGAAATATACACGATATCTATTCTCTAAGATTGGCATTGAAATTTATTTATTAATGTTTTTTCTAAGTAAATCAATTTCAGATAATTAATCTCACACAGAGGAGAAATTATTCAAACACCTTAAACCAGCTTTTTTGAACTTCCTTTTTACAGAAATAATTCTAAAAGTTCGCTACTAACTTATTTATGAATTTGAATGAAGCTGTACTTCTGTATATGTATTTTAGACTACATACATATGCATATACACATACATACATACATATGTATATGTATGTATATTATAAGAACTTTCTTGAAATTTGATTACTTTTATTAGGATTTCAACATAAACTGTAGGAAAATATTTATCTTTTGTAATTTACTGTAAATATTAAATAGCAATAAAATATGTGCGCAATTGTGTATATCCAAAAAAAAAGTAACACAAACCTTCCTGCGAAATGCATGCATATAAGGGTGTTCGTTATTTTGCAACACAATTACTTTCGTTGCTCATAAGATGTATAAATTTCGTAAAAATATCAATTTTGGCTTGTTATTCGTGTAGGAACCAGTGCCAACTTGCGCTCAAGTCTATCTTTATTTACGTCTGTCAGTGAGATTAACTTTTACTGTTGTAATCTAACTTTATGTTTTTTTTTTCATATTTTGCACATTAAATTGGTCAACAAAAATTAAATTTAATGTATTTTAAAACATTATACTGCTGTAATCATGATAAAAAGATAAAATTTTCTATTTAAGTTTTGTTTTATATAAAAAAAAAACAATTTAAGGACTGGTGTTTCGAAATTTAAAATTTTTTTAAGGGAAACCCTAATGTATTTATTGTATACGAGCAGATATAAAGCATCAACTAAACGCCGCACAAATTTTCATCCATCTATGTACTTCCACAGCTTTTAAAATCTATTCTAAAAGAACGGAATTAAAAATAAAATATGGAACATTTTGTTGTTCACACTGTAATAACCTCAGATGAATAAATACACTGATAAAAACTATGACCCATTTTTATAAAAAATATTAAAAAATTATAAAAGATTTATTAACCAATTTTTTTTTCTAAAACAACAAATATTTTTCGCCATATAGGCAAATATATTTAACATAAAATATGAAATGTATTCCTTTGGGGATAAGCACGTCCTTCCCCCTATCTATTTCATAGAAATGAAATTTTTCATAAAGACGACTTACAGGTCCAAATTTATCAAAATTTGTGCAAAATTTTTTGATTTTAACGGCTACATCCCTATGTATACATATGTAAATTTTTCTTTGATATATACAATGTAATTAATTAATTAATTAATTATGTAAACAGATATGAAATTGCTGTTAAGAATTTGTTCTCTTCTTTATCTATAAATACATAAACCTTTATTTAGCAATTACGAAATAACCGCAGAAGGTTGCATTAAATTTGGTTTTCAATCGCTTTTAAGTCTTAAGTAACATATGCATGTATACGTATGTATGTATGCAAACAAACTACAATTCACTTTTAAAATACGCATATCGTATATCTGTATGTGTATCTATAGATGAGATAAAAGTATATTTGCTTTGGATTTAAAATAATGAATGAATGAATTGCATATGAGGCAGACATTTAATTATGATCTGTTGCCAAAAAACTTTTCACTTAAAATCTTTCTATAAATGTTTAAAAAAAAAATCCTCTGCTTTTATGTTAAAACATGAATTTAAGACCAATTCATTTTCTTTATTATATTTGCTGCCCATTTCGGTTAACAAGATAAAGGACTACATATTTTCATTTATTATTTTTTTTTTCTTTAGTAGTAAATTCATTCGTGTGTGTATGCATATGTAGCATATCCATATACATTTGCCTCTGTTTTGAGAGTGTATTTTGAAACAGAGCAATAAAAATGGTTGCACAATTTCACTGTTGATGAAATGCGTTCTTTTGCCGTTAAATGTAATTGAAATTTTTGAAAACAGTTTTTATTTAAAATTTGATGCAGTTTTAGTTATGTTGTTTTTTTATGAGCAAGGGACTTACATATATTTAAAAATTTTTCTTTAAATAACAAACATTGAGTTTTAATTGAGCATTTCAAATTACCTATCAAATAATTTTTATTTGTTGCACAAAACTCTTTACTGATGCGGTTTTATAAATCAGGACATTTATAAAAATTATCAAATAACTAAAATGTTTTCATTAAATATTTTGCAAAGGGTCAATTTTAATAAGTGTTTAGATTGTATAAGTAGGTATAGGCCGAAGAAAATTAAGTTAAAAGTTTAGGATTTTATAAACAACTAGTCATAAAGACTGTCCCTGCCATAGGCGTAAGCACATTTTACATAAACCCATCACCACAGTCGGAAAATCAAAAACCCGTCTTGCACATGTGGAGCAAATGAGCTTTAACTATTCAAAATGTCAGCTTTCTACGACTGCAGACGGCTTCAAAAAGCTGCGGAAAGAGAATTGGACATACATCCGGGCAAACAACGAAATTTTATATACAGATTTTTGAATTAATCAAAAAAATCGTAAAACATATTCGATTTTGATTTTATTACTAAACCGATATTTTGTCCGTGAGTCGTTTTTTTAGTTTTATTAACAAATTTTATAAAAAATTAAAAAGGGACGTACTCACTTATGATTTATCCTTTGTGGTCATCTAACACATCCAGTAGTTCTAAACACGGTAGCTTGTTTCTCTCGTCAAGCGTTTACCTATAATGATATGAAACAAAATTTTAATAAAAAATCGACCATGAAATACACACAAAATATAATTTTAAGTAATAAAAATTAAATTTAATGCATTCTAAATCATAAAAGAATAGACATTTCTTTATTTAATATGAATTCTAACAAACATTCACAAAATGTTTTCTAGACAGTTTAAAAAGACACTCGAAACCCACCAAAGGGAAAAACTTAGTGTCAGACAGGGTTAGATTTTGGTTCGGTAAACCGCTTGATTTTTAAATTTTGGCCTTTGGTTGTATTATTATCCAATGTTTCAGCTCTTAAAAATTTGCCCTGTGGTTCAAAGCATTTCATAGTCAGTTGGTTTTTTTTAAATAAACATGCAAAATTTCTTAAATGTACTTAAAACTGAATAAAAAACATTTTTGCTTTATCTTGAAAATTTTTCATCTTAAATATGTACTTATAAAAACACAATAATTGCTTTTGAAATGGCATAAAATGTAGTAACAAATGATTTAATTCTTACCACCAAAATACGAGATTGTTGGATTTTCTTGCAAAGCAGAAAAACAAAGGCCAAAATATGTTCTCTTAACGGTATACTTAATGCATACAAAGTAAGTCTACAATAAATTACAAAACTAAGCACCACGAAAGCGGAAAAAAAATAGTTTTTTTTTTCTTAAATACACAGGCACACTTGTACAAAACATGGGCTCGTACTAGAGGTACTTATTTTAAATATCTGCAAACGTTACCATTGTGTTAAATTTTCTACCCTACGTTTTGCAATTTATTTCGAATAACGAAATGAATAATCCAAATTTCGGTGTATGAAAATAATTTTGGTGAGTTTTAGGTAACGAATTAGGGTGTTTTTTTTTTTCATTATATTTCATTAAAAAAATTAAAGTACATACATAAATAATAATAATTTATAAATTTTTTTCTGGTGCCCTAGTCGGTTGTGTGCTAGACGGCTAGTGTGAGGTTTATGGGTTTGATTCCCACCAAAGCAACTGGTCTGTTGCACTACGCCTAGCATATGATCTTAGTCTCTCAGCTTATTATAATTGATTTAAATAAATAAATGAAATAAATTTATATTAATTTCCGTAAAACTACAATCCGAAAATATAAATATATCGTAAGAAAAATCATAAAAAATTGTGTATGAGGTTATGATTTAAGAATCTTAAGAAATATTTTAAGTAGTACCCAAATAAATTCTGAACTTTCAATGTATTAAGAAGTCGTATTAAACAAACATTAATGAATATCTGCGTGTAAGCAAATACAAATGTATACCAAAACCTATCCGTAATCAAAAATGAAAAAAAGCACGGAGTTTACAGAAAAATTTAAATTGTGGGAACAAGGGTATGATAAAGTATTGTTTAGCTACGAAAAGAAGAATCGCTCAGATGAATTTTAAGAGTTTGGAGAGCTTAAGGTCAAAATCAGCACACAAGAGAGGCAATTTGTAAGCTACACACAAATCAAAAAGAGTTTTGAAGAAAATTGTGCCAATAACTTTACTTTCCAGCAAGAAAATCGACCTGTACATTCATCCAACTGATATAGATGGAAAATAGCTCGTGTAAAATTTAAGAGTATTTTAATATCAGTTCAGTAACACTTAGTGATTTACTTCAGAAAATTAAATTAATTAGAGCTCATGACAAAATGCAACAGTAACTGTTAGTAGTTTAAATATTTTCTTAAAAACTAAGAACGCGTGCGTTCGCTTCTTTACTGTTGAGAAAGCGAACGAAAGCATTGTTTCGTTATTATGAAACAGGCCGCTAAATCAGCAAAACAGTTAAAAACAAAATAATTCTTGGGCGTCTTGTGTTGACCACTTACTATGAGAATTAATTTTAATTCTATAACGTCTACCGATAAGTGGATCAAACCTCACAGGCCATCAATTTTGTACACAGGCATACATACATAAATGGTCATTACAACCCTGTTTCAGGGTTACGGCCTAACTTCTCGCAGTATCCATGTTGAAAGTGTTAATTTTTATCAATGTGTACCGAGACCAACAGTTTCAAGTCGACTCCGAACGACAGACTTGAGAAGTTGCCAGAAGACTTTTGAGAGGTTGTCGCCGAAAGAAATATTTTTTTTTCAATTCTATATAACAAAATAAAGAAGTTAAATTAAATTAATGCTTCGTCAGAAACGCTTTAATTAGATAAAAGTTAAATTCTATTAAGAATTTAGATTTTTTATTGCAATGAATTTTTTGGTAATCAAAGGAGAAAATGATATCAGTGAAGGAATATTATACAAGCCAAACTGAGCATGTTTTCGACGCCAGCAACTCATCATTTCATCAGAGTTCTTTGTATTCTGTCTGTATTCATAACCAAACATCTACATTTAACTCACACTTTTCAAGAAATCATCATTAATCTAACTAAAGTGTTTCTGGCAAAACAAAAATTAATTTAAAAATTATCACTCTTTCTGGGATTCGAACTCGGGTCTCCAGACCATATAACAATACATTAAATTGTATTTTAAGGTGCCAATAAAGTCGTTCTATTGGTATACCTTGCATTTATAAGTATTTTGAAGTAATGCACGATTTCGACCAGTAAATGTTAAATGAAAAATATACGGTTGTGACCGCAACGAATAAACGAACAAACGAAAAAACGAATTTAAGTTAAACGGAGCAGACAATGGAATGAATTAACCAAACCAGTTGAGCAAATTATCATTTTATATAAAATAAAAAAAAAATCATCAGCATCGCTTGAACCTCATCTTCAAGTTTAGTTTTGATGTACATTTCGTTCATTCATAATTTTCATTTATTTTCCAATAATTAAATGTTTGGTTGATTTATGCCTTTTGGCGTTCAATCTAACTGAAAATTGTTAAGGCATAAAAGCTATAAAATGTTGCAGTTGTAAATAGTTTTTATCTTTTCTTTTTTTCCTTTTGTTTTCTGTTTTTTATTTTGTTGTGCATGCATCTTAACCACAGTTAATAATAAAAATTATGGCTTACATTTTAACAGATAAGCCAGAAACAATTGCAATATGACAAAAAAAAAATTAAAATGTGAGTTAAAAAATCCTCTGGCTTATTGAGTGCTCTAAAAGAAGTTTCTTAGTGAAACCAAACAAATTTGGATCAACTACAACAAAAAAAAAACTTTGGGCAAGAAAGAGTTATGAAATGATAACACGACTTTTTTTCCCAAAAGAAAACATTCATAAACAGTTTTAGTGTAACCATTATATTTCATGCTCGGCTGAGAATGCAAAAAAAAAAGGTTCTAATTTAGAAAGAAATCAATACAATAAAATTGAAAGTTCCAATTTATGTTCAAATTTAATTTCTGGGGTTTCACTGTACAAATAAAAAAGAGCAAATAAATAACGATAAAAATTAATATTTAGGTGACCCACTTCTTTGGCGACCACTAAGAAATATGTTTTCAAAAGAAATAAACAGCAATCAAATTCACCAACAAACACATAAACACTCACTACCAATGACCTTAATATAAGTATGCAGTTTGGTTGTTGTTCTTGTTTTAACACAGTCTTTTCTCTCTCTCTCCTAAATTAATACAAATTTAAAATTGGCCGATAAAATCAGAAAAAAAGCAACAGCACTCAATATAACATCAACAACAAGAAAGAAACAAAGAAAGAAAGAAAAAAAACAAAAAGTTTGCCAATTACGTTTTGATTCTGATTCTGTTTATTTTTTTTTAGTTTTCTACATACATACCCACACACAAACATACAACTGTATGAACCATATCATTTGATTTTTTCTCATTTATGTTGAGGTAGAGTTAACGTTTATATTCTTTTTTGCCTAATTTACCCGGTTTTTAGTTTCATTCCCTTATGGCATTAAAAAGTTATTCTTGTTTTTTCGTGATTTCTCGTCCATTTTTTTACAATAATGTTTAGAATTATGATGATGAATAAAAGTGAAAACTCATATAATAGACTTTTTGGCATTCACGTTAAAATTTACAAATTTAATGAAATATATCGTGAAAGTTTGGCATATTTGTTTATTTGTTTTGGTTTCAAGGTTACAGTGTTTCTAAATTTTTTCGTTTTTTTTTCAAATCTATAAATAGCTTTACAGGGGTTGCTGTTACAATATATAGCACAGGGCAACAAAAATATTTAAATTTAAAATATGATCTTTAAAATTTGGACAGAGTCTTAAGAGCCAACTTCGTCTGATTGCATTATCTAGAATCGAATCTACAACCCTCGCACTAACAGTGTCGCCACTCGATTACCGAGGCACATACATATATATTTCTTTTTTGTTTTTATCATCATACAACCATTATTGATAATTTACGATGATCTATAAAAACTTCTTCTGTTTCGGATTTGTCTTAAATGTCTTAATTTGTGCTTTATTTTTGTCTTTTATTACATATTCTGACGTTACTTGTTTTAGTTTCATTTGTCTTTTGTTCGTTTAAGTTTTAAAAATTTTTTGAAAAGAAAGGCTGCAAAAAAATATTCCAAATGCCAAAAGCGTTTGGTTTGTATTTGTTTTCTCCAAGTGAAAAGTACAAATTACCATTCAATTGACAAGACACAATAAATTAAACAAATAACTAAACATTGCCAAACAAAATTGAAAACTTCAAAAATAACAATAAAATTTCACTTTGAACCTTCATATCTTTTTTTTTTAAATGTCTCAACTTTATTGTGAAATTAAAAATTAAAATAAACTTATGTTTGTATGTAGTAGCAGTAACTACAAGTATTTATAAGCATTTTAAATTTGTTTTTATATTTTAATTGAATAAATAAATATTTGAAGTTCTTCGATTTTTAACTGTCTTTTATTTTTGATATGAAATAAGGTATTTATTTATAACAATTACAACCTTAATTCGATTACAATAAATAAATAAGAATTTATTTGTATGAAATATTTTTAGAAAACATTATTTTTGTACAATGAATATTTACTATGTCTTTAAATATCTGTTTTAGAGCAAAGAAAAAAAGTTTTGAAATAATAATAGGATTATAAAAAATTATTTCTTATTATTGAAACAAACTAAAAAATTATATGTATTTTTATTTTTAATTTAAAAAATAATTTTAATGTAAGGCTTGCGCTTTTAATGTCATTTATATCCTGGATAATTAGATGAAACAAAAATCTATCTCATGATATGGAAGATAATTATAGTTAATAAGGTAAACTAACTAACAAGGCAGGGGAAAAACAGCTTCAAATTTATCCCAAATTTTATAAACTACACAAAATAAATATATTATTTACTTTCGAATAATTTTTTATTTATAGTCTGTTCATATTAGGCTAAAAAATTATCGTACTCCTGCTTTAACTTCAAAAAAGTTAAAATTTATACGAACGTTAAGGTTATCATTGTAATTAAATTGTGGAAAACAGAATCGATCAAGAAATTTATGTTTTTTAATAAAATAGATTTGGAAAAATTTTAATCCCTGCAATTATTTACCGGGTTTTTCAATAAGTTTTTTTAAATAAAACAAAAACGGTTTTAGATATCAATGAAATTCTTTATTCCCGTAAAAGTACGTTCGATGCCATTATGTATGGAACTCGATTTCTTTGCATGGCCACCATGGGTACGCTAGCAGAAGTCCAGACGCTGAACCCAATTTTCGACAGTTTTCAAGCATAAATCGGCCGATACTGCTGCAATTTCACGTTCGATATTCATACAAAGTTCATCAATCGTCGCTAATTTGTTGGCATAGACCATAGACTTGACGTAGCCCCACAGATAATAGTCTAACGACGTCAAGTTGCACGATCGAGCCCACCAATCGACTGGACCAATGACGCCGCCAGCTCATAAACCGCACCAAACCGTAATTTTTACGGGATGCAATGATGACTCATTGTGGATTGCTGCCTAACCAATAACGCATATTTTATTTATTGTCGAAGCCATTCTGTGAAATCTGGGAAAGAAAGAAATATGAAAAAATATTTCTTTCAGTGACCAGCTCTTAGCAGTCTTCTGGCAAAAGCTCTGAGAAAAACTGACTGCCATCAACAAGCCTCTTAAGTCTGTCGATCGTATTCGGCGTTAAACTGTAGGTCCCCAGTACTCATGGACAAAAATTGACGCACACAAAATGGGTGCTGCGAAAAGTTAGGCCGTAGTGTGTATATACAAGATGGGAAAATTTGAGGTTTGTCAATTGATGAAATGTGAAGAATTAAATTAAGCTGCCGTCCCATGACATTTGTTAAGTAGAAAGTTTGGAAATTTCAACCATTGAATGCTACATTATCATTCAGTTGACCGCCTCGTTCTTGTGATTTATTGCCACTGTATTATTTTTTCTGAGGCCATTTGAAAGATCGGGTTTACGACAATAAACTACAAACCACTGACTACGTGTACTACTACACTGCTCTAACTATACCAATCAATTTTTTTAGTTGCGTTTTCAAAATAATATTTTAGTAGAAATTAAAAAAAGAAGATTGATTCTAAAAGCTTCACACATACCCAAAGAAATCATATTGAAAAAATCAATGAAAAATGTTTTTAATTTTTTGGTTAATAAATTTTTTTAAAATACTAGCGGCGTATGTATAATGAAAAATTAGCAACTCTTTACTATATGGCTCAAAAAACTGGCAAGTTTATCACCCGCTATAGACTGATATTATTAAAACTTTCCATACCCTCTGTTTGATAACTAGTCAGATAATCCAAAAAATTAAATACCTTGTACGTTTGAGCAAGAATTTCCACGTATTGGAATGATAAATTTAGCCACTGTGTACAACGGCCTGCTAATTTTTTATTATACATAAGGGTGTATATTTATTTATTAAACTCACATTATCAAATACGCAAATGTGCCGTATACGAGTAATATTATGCGTTTGTTTCTCAAAATTTCTATAAAAAAATTTTAAATTTAGAAAATATTTTTTTGTTATCTTTAACAAATTAATTTATGCTTTAAAATAAATAAAAAATAAAAATTTTTATTCTTTCTTCTTAAAAAAAAATGTTGAACAATGTTATGGTTTCTTGAATAATCTGTTAAAGCACATTTTGATCGATGTTAGCGAAATTAAATATTTATTCAGAGTTTCATTTGAGAGTCTGACTGTTTGAATAATAAATATCACCTTCAATGTGTTTAATATGAAAAGCAAAAGCAAAATGAGCAAAATGTGTGCCACTTGTACGATATCGTCGAAAATGAAAGTTTTAAATTATTAAAAAGCATTTTACATTTGAATATTAAAAAAAATTTTTTAAAGAAATTTCTTTTTAAAGCCAAAGCTGTTGATGTTTTAATTAAAAACACATAAAGAGGTTAATGATTGAGTTGGTATTTAAAAGAACAAAAACAAAAAAAAAAATCAAGTTTTAAACTTAAATAAAAGCACAATAAATTTGAATTAAGTATTTAAACATAAACCGGAGATGAAAAAACAATTAATTATAAACTTAGTTTTGAATTCGATTTGAAGCTCTACTTCTATACAATGGGAAGTTAGGGGTCAATTCGAAATTTATGACTAAATAATATGATAAACAAATTTACCATTTGAACTTCATATCAATTTATCATTTCGCTTCGTCATTTATAGCTATTCTTACACACTAGGGAGACTATGACACTCTGACCCTTTTTTTTCTTTCTCAAATTGTGAGTTTTTTTATCTCTTCTCTACATATGAGTTTATAACAGCTGTCAAAAACTTCAATAGATTTGCTGTAATTGAATGGCCTTTTCTGAAGCCATATTGAGATGGTAATACAATTAAAGAAACTTGATGTTAAAGTGTATAAAAAAGTTAGGAAATAATAGTCAAGATAGCTATGCCCCTATATTAAAAAATATTAGATTTAAATAGGTGTATTTTATTTTCTTATATATATGCATACATTTACAGTGGGTTTTTATAAACCCTTTGGCTTGGCTTTAACATCGAATCCGAACGACAGAGTTAGTAGTCTAACGACTGTTATGCACAGAGCTTTTGCCAGAAGACTGCTAAAAGGTGGGTGCCAAAAGAAAGATTTTTTAAAATTTCTTTCTTTCCAGTTGTCAGAGCTGTGGTATGAACACGAAGCTCTCGTCTAGTAAGCCGACACACTACATACTAGACTACGGTGACCACAGAGTGTGCAAATAACCATATGCTAATGACAAGTTAAACAAATATGCAATCGTCATAAGAACCGGTTACAAGCATTTTAATACAATTTAGACATTTTCAGAATTTTTCAATTTAAGAATTTCCTAAAGTGAAATGAACATTCACTAAATTATTCAAATTACTGGTTCTTATGTGATATAGGCCGTTTATAATTCTTATACCTTTTACGAAGAGGCCCTATTATTTTTGCATTGCGATGTAATAGGGAAGGTCTATGTGACACTATTTTGAGTACTTTAATAAGTCTCACATCGATTGTGAACTAACCTGTGTTCTCAGTGAGATTTACAATAATTCTTCTCCTAATTGTTGTCCTGAAAAGATATTCTAGAATTAATATTGAAAACTGTTCCAAAATATGTTGTTGAATTAAGTAAAATCTTCATACAAAAATACAAATCAGGTTGTACATATATAAGGACTTCAATAAATTGTTTGTTTTCTATTCTTTTCAACCAATTAAATTTCATGATAATTTTTCAATCGTCATGACTACGAACTTTTGCTACTACTTACGCTTACACAAGTAAGTTCAGATTAATGGTTTAATTCATTCATACATATATGAAATACAGCAGTATTTCGACCTGTAGATCTATTGTACAACTCTCAACTTGACCAGAACTCCTACAATATCGTCCACAGTCTCGTCTATCGGACGAATTTTAAAATGTCGGCCAGTGTCAACCCTAAAAATTCCCTATGTGATAACTGATAGTTGTTGGGCGTTGTTTCAAATACAGTATTTGTACAAGTCCAGGATTTTGGTACGGATATTCATTAATTCCATTGACTTAGAAATTATTTCATATTTTTTATTAAAGAGGTTGAGAAAAAAATTTCAAACACGCCACTAGTTTCTTAACCATTATATAACTCAGTGATGTGATTTTTCATTATTGATGGAAAACCTAAAACTCTCTGTTTTGAATTTAAAAATTTAAAATATGATTTTTATTGAATAAACGGGTATGTCTTGGAAAACGAATACGAGTAAAATTAAAAGAGACTGTTTTTTTTTTAAATTTAAATTCTCGATAGTCATTTAAATACGTTGTGATAATAGTCATTATGAGAAGGGGTAAAAAAATTCAAAAGATTTTTCACATTTTAAAACTATAGCAATTTGAAATTTCATTCGATTGTCATTTCACTCGAATTCGAATTTAATTTTAAATAAAAAATTTTAATTTCAGTGTCGAATAAATGTAAAATTTGGAACTACAGTGTTAATACCATTTTTAAAAAATAAAATTTCTATGTGATTTTTTTAGTATTTAAGACGACTTAACATGGACACTTACTTTTATATACAGTGTGAACAGTCCAATGACAGCTCAGAAGTAAAAACGTGCAGCATCATTATTACTCATAATTTTTTGTTGCTTTCTTTAATTTTATTTTTTTTTGCAATATCATGATAAATTTCTTTCATTCTTTTCTGTTAGACTTTGAGTATATGATTTAATAGTGATGACAACAAGACAACAAGTCAATAAAGTTTGATTTGATTGTTTTGAAATTTTGACGCGTGTGCTTGGCAAACAACCTACTTACACTTTAGCGGATTAAATTAAAGAATTGTATTGAAAGATAGAAATAATTATGTTATTATTAAAGTCTTTTATTCTTTTTTTTACCTTTCTTGAAACCATTATAATGCTGGGATTTTTTCACTTTCACAACTTGTGTGAAGACAATTAAACAAAAGTAAATGTATAGTAAATACAGGAAAAAGAAAGGCAAGTAAATAATAAAAGAAAAAAATCTTGGTCATTTCTTTTGAGGTCAAAGAAAACTGCAATATATCACAAGTAATTGTTCCTATCAGCTATTCAGTCATAAGTTTGTCCGTGTATGTGTATATTATGGTTTCATTCAGTATACTGACATACTTTCTTAAATATCAATTTCAGATCACAATATTATTGATCTCTACCTTAACGACTACAATACATATAAGTACGAGTATGCTTTTATATATGTAATCATATGTACCTAAAGTTGAAATCATTCATCAGTTCTAAAAAAATGGTTGTCTTTAGGCTGTTGATGGATGAATTAAATATTTGAATAATTACATTAACAGTTACAAACGGTGGCCTGGTAATTGGATAAGTGGTCACAGTTTTTTATTTATTGGCCCAATATAATATATTTTTTACAATTCCTATAGAGTAAAATTGTAAATTAAATCTTTTTCAGAACTGCAACTGCTAAAAATTATATATTTGGAAAAGCCCAAATATAAATACTGATATGCGTACAGCTTTGGGGTATTATCGCATAAATTCAATATATTGTTGAGTGTTAAAAGAATATTAATTTAATTTTTTAATTTAATTTATAAAAGACAAACCTTTAACTAAATTTTTCTCAAGTTGCGATTTTTATTCGCCACAACCACAACCATAGTTTTCGTCAGAGTTTGATGACAAAATTCCAATACAATTCCAAAAGTAAAAATCAGCTGATATTAACTCCACTACCACTTAAAACCCACACATTTTTGTTACTATGTACTCTATCTCTTTCATTTTAAGTAGTAGTAACATTGTTGTGCGGTTTTTGTTGGTCTTTCGTCACTGTGTACTAGTGACATCGATCGGGATATCGCGAATCCCGAAACCCCGGAATTTTCGGGATTTTGTAATTCCAGTTATTTAGAAAGAATATGTGGAATTTGAAAAATTTTTCAGTACAAAAATAAAAATCTATAATCTGTTTCCAATAGACTATTTATAACACAAAGAACTCTGATGAGACCTTTCATAGTTGGGCGAAAACTAGTTCAGTTCTGCTAGTGTTGTACATATTCCATAACGGATATTACTTCTCATAAGTATAACAGTATAAGGATTTGAAGCCTTTAAAAACCATACAATAAATGGAAAAATATAAAAAAATTTAAAATTTTTAGATATTTTAACTAACTATTGTAACATAAAATTCCGAAATCTCGATTAGTCCCGAAATTCGGGATTTTGGAAATCCCGATCCCGAATCCTGGGATATTTTAAAATCAATACCGTTCGTCATCCCTACTGTATGCTCTGTGGTTTTCGTTTTCGGCATTAGTGAAGAGTAGTTGAATTTACTTGTAATGATATACAGCCGTAGTGGTGGAGAGCATAGATGAACACTTCACTGTATCATTCACAATTCACAGCTTTTAGCACTGTTTTCAGCGAATTCGTAAACTTCCGATTCAAAATATTTAAAAGTTAGTGCTAATTAAAGTATTCCTTTTCCTTTACAATGTATAGTGGCGAAATAAATAACAGCTCACGCTTAAAACGAACAAATGAGTAGATGAGATGCAAAACTCATTCGTTACCAAAATTAAAAAAACCGAGATAACTATTGATTGTGGACTTTTATGAGAAGCAATATAGATATTGTATCAATGTATGCTCAAGAACGCGGTAACATCTCAGAAATTAAACTATTCCACTGATTTGGTTAACTTAATCAGCCGCAACATGTTTTTTCCATTTTTCCAAATTCTGTTATCGTGTAACGAACGAGTTTTGCATCTCACCTACTCGAATATATGTAGTTTTGCTAATGATTGCTACCTTTTTAGTTTAAATGGCAGTAAAATTGTTGCGTTGTTCTTGTTAGTATTGAGAGAAAACTGAGTTTGATTTTACCCAGAATCCAAAATTTTGGTTTTCAAAAATACAAATGTAGATTGAAAAATCGTTATAAGACAAAAGTTGACTATAATCAAAGATACTGAAGAAAAAATTGATAACCTCTTTACAATTTATCTAATAAGAGTAGTGACACATCTGGCATATCAAAGGCACCTTATAATTAATCTTATACATTTATTATATCTTAAAATTTATGATTTTTAGGTGTCTTCTGAAAACCCCATGATTTTTTCTTGCTCATTCGTAATTTTGATTTTTAAAAATGTTAGCTTGAGCAGAAGTATAACACCCTGTCCGATAGTCTAGAAATTCTCATTTGAATGACAGTTCTAATTTTAATGCACTTTCTAAAGAAATTTTTTTGCCAGCAACAACTAATCAACTGGTAGAAAATTATACATTTTTAGTTTGAAATAAAATTTAGTATTTGAATATTTTCTTATTTATTTCTTCAACTTGTAAAACTTTAAAGTTATTTTTATCCCCAAAACATAAACAGAAAAAAGTTATTTCACAATTTGCCTCTCCTACTCAACTATTTTAATTTAATCTGTTTTTTAGTTTGAATTGTTTTCTGAAATAATAAATTCCAGATGTAAAAAACATCCTTACAAATAACAACAAAGATGAATAAATAAAATATCTTTTTATTTGTGTAACTTTTATACGGTTTATAGTTTTGCTTTTATTAACTTTTATTATCTTTAAATTTGCTCAACGTTTGTTGCAGTACAATTGTTTTTGGAGAGTTATTTTTAATTTGATAATTAATTAAAATGTCTAGATTAGTTAGCAAACCTATACAGATTTTAATTATATATTTTTTTTATTTCATTTTTATTCTTCTTAACTTATAATGATGAAAAATTATTTGTAACTCTCTATTGTTAATACGAGTACCACCAGTATTGTTATGGAAAAAACAAAAACACCTAATTGTGTAGTAGAAGTTTCATTTGGCAAATGGAATGGCAGGTAGATTTGTTGTTTTAGTTGCTTTATTTGGAACAAAAGTATATTTTACTTTTAAGTACTTGAATGCTAAAAGTACAAAGGGAAAACTGTAAAAAATTAACATTGTTGCATGTAAATATGTCTTTATGTATGCGTGTATATACAAGCAACAAAACCTTGTCGGAACTTGAATGAAATTAAAGCTTAAAAGCTTAGAGTTAATGAGTAATGCGCCAGATATAGCTCCAAAACTAACTTATTTGCATAGAAAAGTTTAATTTTGTTTTAATACACTAGCTAGGTGAGCTCAACCTTAGATGTTAGCTAACCATAGGTTATCTTATTATAAATTAGCTTATGGTACATCAAAAAAAGATACTATGACTCATCTACAAATTATAAAAAAAGATATGCTTTAACTGAAACCAAATGTTAAACTGAAAAAGTAAAAAAAAACATATGAAAACTTACTGCCATCTCTAAATAAAATGGCAAGCATTTCTATCTGTCAACATTTCTCATGCCCATACAATCTGTATGGATCATTCCGAAATAACGCGGCGGCAACATTAAATTTTGACAGAGTGTTTAATAGTGAAGTCAGTTGCAAATGGTAACTAAAATGTCAAAACATTAAAACAGGGTTGTGATGTTTACATATTTATGTTGTTTGGAAAACCATATTTAATTGCAACAGGCCACAAAAAATAAAAAACTAAATAATAAAATAAAAACAAAAAATATAATAAATTTTATGTGCTGAAGGCCGGAATTCGAGCTCCAGGAAGAGTGATCAATTTCTTTTTATATTAATTTTTGTTTGGTCAGATATTAGTTTTATTTTCATATTTTATTTAACTTTTCTTTTTATAAAAATTAGTTTACGTTACAAAGACCAATAGAGTAATGCACTTTCTATTTAATAGTCGGGGTAGTTATTTAACCGTTATTTAAACATTTTTAATGTTTTGACAAAACATTGCCTCTTTTATTTAGAGATTCAGGCGATTCAGGGTAAACGCTGAGCGTTCGGCTTGCCGCTTTTAAGTACTTAGGAATACATATCAGTTAACGTCTTTTTTAAATTATTCTTAGTTATAACAGAAAAACTCCTTGAAATTGGTGAGCACAGTGATGAAACAAATGACAGCTCCAAAAGTAAAAATCAGCATATATTATGTATTTTTGCTAATATTTGTTATCTCTTTCATTTTAAATGTTAGTAAAATTATTGTGTTGGTCTTGTTATGTTTGTTTGAGTTTCTTTACTGTATTCACTTATTACTGTTCATATAAGTACGACAGGGTATTATGATATAATATTTATGTGTTGGTATTTTTAGCTTAATTATTATCAAAACTAAGTTAAAGAAAACTAACGTACATACACTGATTGAAAGATAGCAATGCAGTTGAAATTTGTTTTAACTTTAATGTTGTAAATATGTACTTGAAGCAAATATTTAATCTAATTTGCATTTGAATACTCATCAAAAAGTATATAAAATTTTTAAACTGGATTCTTATTATATTCGTTTAATTTGGGTTAATTAATATCTGTTTATTTTATACCTTTAAAAAAACAAAAAATAAAAAAAAAACAAAAAAAAAAAACTTCAATTTTATATAAGTATCTAAGTCGGTGTGGAAGAATTGTCTAAGAAAAAGAGAATATATTTGGAATTATTTCCAAATTTATGTAAATTTTGTTGTAATTATTTCCTGCAAATATTTGCAAATTTTACAAACTGTTAAGCTATGTTTCCATATTACAGATACATACATACATTAGACGATAAAAAATGGCTATAGAAAAAAATATTTTAATGTGATTTCAGCATCTTCCAATCAACACACTCAAAATAGATTAGCTGTGTGCACAGGATTCTGATAAATTTCACGACAGCATGACACTACATGATTACACGACCACCATTGTAACCGTGGTGAAATTAGTCTCATCTCCATATGTTGGTCACAACAAACATGTTAGATGCTACAAAAATGCATAATGGATGCATTATTTTTATTATTGGTTTTTGACTACTTGGTCGTTGGCCTTCAGTCTTGAATGTGTTTAATGCATTATTTTAAAATGATTTCTGCTTCTTTTTCAAACACATGCTCTGACTTATTGGTTAAAGCTAATTTACAGTTTATAAAAGTTTGAAAATAATCTCACTGATACGTGTAAACAGACAAGCAAATGACAAAAGAACAGATTATTTCGAAAAATGTTTCGTTGATAAAACGTATACACCACTTGCATGTGTAAGCGTTATTGTTGTGAAAGAAAGAAAGACTCTCTAGCTATAAATTCAAATACGTTTGATTTATTGCTCGAAATTTCATTTAAATTATTATTTAGTTTTAATTAAAGTGTTTAATTGAATCAATAAAATTTTTAAAAATTTTTTCACTTCTGGAATTTAAATTTTTGAATGATTAATAAATTGTTTAAAAAAATGAAAATCTAAATTTTTTATTAAGTTTTGATTTTTCTATTAAACTATTTAATTTATTCAATTAAAAATTTTAATTGATTTAAGTTTTAATTTTTTATATAATCTATTTACTTGATACAATTAAAAAGTTAGTCAATTTTTATATATTCCAATTAACAACTCTTGTATGAGACATTCAGGTGTTGGTTTTAAATCAATAAAAATTTTATTTAATACAACAAATATTTTAATTGCAATTAATTTTAACTTTTTTGTGTATTTTCCCTTTATATGGACATACATATTTAATACATATTTATTTTGTAGTCGCCGTGGTCTAGTGGTTAGTGTGTTGGCTTACTAAGACGATAGCACTGGGTTCAAATCTCAGCTCTGACATCTTGAAAAAAAGAAATATGAAAAAATTATTTCTTTCGGCGACTACCTCTCAGCAGTCTTCTGGCAAAAGTTCTGGGAGTATTTGATTGCCATGAAAAAGCTTCTCAAATCTGTCGTTCGGAGTCGACTTTAAACTGTAGGTCCCGGTACTCTGGATAAAAATTAACACACACAATATGAGTGCTGCGAGAAGCTAGGCCGTAACCCTGACACAGGGTTGTAATGGCCAATTATGTATGTATGTATGTACATATTTAAACTGTCGTTAGTTACACTTTTATTTTCATATAAAATTTAAATTTTATAATTTAAATTCGATGCCCCAGTAGTCAAGTGGATAGTTTGGTAGACTGCTAGACTACTAGTACGAGGGTTGTGGGTTCAATTCTTACCAACGAACTGCACCGAGTATAAAGTCTGTGCCACTCTGTTTCTAATAATAATTAGAATGTAATTAAATATTGTATTGTAATTTATTTGTCTTTTTGAGAATATTAATGAAGCAATAGATTACCGCTGCACATAGTAAACATCTTTTCATATCTGGACAATTAAAGGAAATATATTTCCTCATAATGAAGTTTCTATATAACGAAGCCATTTTTTGGATTCATACATACTCATTATGCGGAAGTTCGATTGTACTTATACATATATTTTAAATTTTGAATAAATACGAGTGTAATATCGTAGTTTATACACACATAAGTACCTATCTACGAGTATGTATTAGTACTTATATACCTATGCATGTGTTACTTTTATACATATTTGGCATTTTAAACTTAATTTAATGTGTTACAATGTTATTCATACCCTCAAACTATTCAAAAGTGCAAGCATTGCATGGTGTGAAAAGTACTGTTGAATTCATTGAATTTATTAATAAATAAACAAAAGGAAAGATTCCATAGCAAAACAGAGTGTTGAAATTCAGTTTTTTTTAAGTTTTATTGTTGGTAGTGTGCAACTTTTAACGTTAATCTTGAGAAATATATTACAATTTTAATGCACACAACAGTTAATTTATACAAAATTAACTGCAACATTACAGTTATACCAGCTAGTATGTGTGTGTGCTGGTACAAAAATTCACATAATTCGCGAATTAAAATAAAATTTTAGTAAAAAACTATAAAAGAAACAAATGAAAAATATTGATAAAAAAGAGCAATAACAGAATTTCTCAGATGGTATTCTTTCTTAAGAAAAAAAAAATTTGTAATAAATTGTATTTTTTTGTTTTGCTGACCTTTTATTTTAAATAATTTTAAACTTTATTTCGAATTTCTCCTTTTTATACGTTTGTCAGGAAATAAAAATATCTCTTCGTCTGGAAATACATTTGAAATTGATTTAAAAAAAAAATAACTTTGCAACTTATATTATGAATTTATTATATTAGTACTCCTATACAAAGAATTCTAATATATTGCATTCATGCATTTTTATATCTACATAAATGACCAATATTGGCTTTTTTTCTATTCGATATAATAAAATAAACATTTACTGGCGTTCTTTTTAAGTAGAAATGTATTTATAAGTGCACAAAAAGATAAAATTAAAAGAAAAATATAAAAATTTTAAGATTGTTTATTCATCATATATTTTTATTGCAAAAACCCCTGTTTAAAGAAAAAAGGCGCTGAGAAAATTATACAGTCAGAAAAATTTTGCTAGACATTTATATTATATTTACCGTGTCGGGGATATTTGTGAAAAAAAAAAAATCCAAAATCATCATAATTTTTTTAAAAATTAATTAAATTTAATTTTTAGTAAAATTTATAAATTCTTGTTATTAAATTGTATCAATACATACACAAAATACATTTTTACTAATATTTTTTTCACACAACACAGTCATACTTTTAGTAGCATCTTCTCTTTGCGCCGACCATTGGCCAACATTATATAGTATATATTATATAGTATACATATGTATGTGTGTATGCATACGGACATATTGATGCTTCTATAAACCAATATAAATACAATAATAAAGAAGTGTGCCTTTTTTACATTATTGGGTCAATGTTTAAATTGAATTTATTATATAAACAACGTTGTGGCAGTGGCAATGATAGTGCTTTAGAAGTGCACACTTTGTTCTGGTTATAGTTGGGTTGGTTGCTGCACTGGCATTTAAGCTACATCAGCTTGCAAAAATTCGCACATGACTATAGTTGTATATATGTACGAGTATGTATGTGCACATGAACAATACAGAAACAACGTTGCCAATTTAGCGTTTTACATGCTAGATTTAGCGCATTTACCTCAGTTTCTGTTAAGGTTTTATTTCTTTGTCCTGTGACACTGAAAGATTTGGTAGATATTTAATAAAAAAAAAGAAATAAAATTATCTTGTCTGCGAGAGAAAATTGTGTATTTGTTTTCAGCTAAAATTTTTACAGCATCTCTCTGTATGCCTGGAAGGTTCTATAGTCAATATATACAAACATATTTCAAAAATTGCTTCTGGGCAATACCATGCTCTAACAAAGTAAATACTTATCTGTCTTTTAAGAGTTCATAAATTTGGTCCAAATTGAATTATAAATCTTTAGTCAAAAATTGAGCGAAAACGAATAAGTGGGGGTGGTTCATCCTATACTAACAGCCTGTTCATAGAAAACGAATGGTTCGAGACCTTCGTCTTTTTATATGAAAAACACTCAAAAATTTCAGTGATTTTTTGTTGTTTCACATATAAAAAGGCGAACGTCTTAAACCATTCTTCTTCCATGAATAGGCTGTGAGAGAATAGTAATTTTTGTATATTTCTCTTGACGACTACGTCTTAGCGGTCTTCTGGCATAAGCTCTGAGAGTAACTGATTGCCATGAACATGGTTCTCAAGTCTATCGTTCGGAGTCGACGTTAAACTCTAGGTTTTGGTACTCATGGATAAAAATTGACACATACAACACGGGTGCTGCAATTATGGCCAATTATGTATGTTTATCTTAAGGACGGTTAAAGCTAGAGTTTAGTTTAGTCACCGCATAAAATATCGAGCTTACAATCGTATCGAATAATATTTCGCTATGTGCCGATTAAGCTAGACACTCTAAGCGCGTGCTGTACTCGTCAATAATGTCTTTAAGACATATCACTAATGGTTGTCTATAATATCGCAGAGGTGTTCGTGCAGAATATTATTTGGTCTGTTTCCTTCAAGTTGTCGATGATAAACAGAATATTGACGACACGCTTGCATAGTTCATACAACGGTCTACGATAATCAGTGACATTGTGGTTTAACCAGTTATGCACGATTTTTGAGACATTTGTTAGAAAATGTCGTTGACGAATTGTAAGGGCTGTCGTCTATGCGTCGTCTATTGCCATCCAACCATCCTCGTCAAAGTTTTTAAGACAAAGCTAACTGGGTTATTTGCTTTCTTTATCCATAATCCACAATTCCGAATTACTCTACATGTTTAGTTATTTAATGCTTTCTATGTATTGACTTTTAAACTAAAGGATTGTGCGTTTTGATTATAAATACCTGGCAACGCTGCACAGAAGCCAGATCTATACATTTTGTATAAGCCATCAATATGCAAATAAAATTACATACACACAAAACATACATACTCGTATCTGTTTGTATGTATTTATTTTTAAATGTTTATGCAAATATAAACATTGTATATACCAATCACTGTAATATGGTTTTGGTTTCCTTTATTTATTTCCATTTTTTTTTTGCCTTTTCCATACATAATCCGCACTATTTTTAAATCTCGTTCTTTTATTTTAGGACTTAAACTGTGTGTATCGAAAAACTTCTTTAAGTATTTCTGATTTTGTTTTTAATCACATTCGTATGTACTTTATTGCTGGCGTTTAGAAAAGTTGAATGCATTTAGTTTTCTTTACTTTAAATAAAAAGATATGATAACTTTTTATTGGATTCTTATCTCTTAAAGTCTGGCAAGAATTAAACTATAAAATGCATGTTTTAAAAAGTTTTTAAATTCCAAATTTTCAATACTATTCGTATAATAGATTTTATAAAATTTACTTTCTGCTTATCAGACTTTAAAGAGTTGTTTCAGACATACATATACGTATAAAAAATATATTTTAAGTACGAAAAGGATGTGGTAGTTTTTAAATTCAATTATTTATTTATTTTATCGACATTTTAAGTTTAAATGAAATTCAATTTACATACAAAGTTTCATATCATCATAGGGTTTCAGAAAAAATTGGGAGTTACAAAAAAAAAACCAAAATCTACTTTTTGTTTCTGCAACATTTGACAATTTTGTAAGTAAATATAACAAAAATTTGGAATCTGTCTTTTAGTCTTATATCAGATATTTGCAATCGCAATCGCTTTCACTAAAGCTTATGAAAATATTTTAGGCAACTAACTCCGTTTTTTCTTTATGTTCATTCTGTAGAAATTTTCCTTAAACTACGATTAGTCCTTCTATTTTTGTTCAACGTTTATATGAAGATAAAACACTGTGCAGCGTGCTGTATTTCACAGTTTACATGAAAAGTGCATTTGGCTAAAAATGATTTCGTAAAACAAGTGTTTAACACGTATTTCATTTGATTGCGGTAAGTATGCAAAATTTAAGCAAAATAATATATTTGAAGTATCATTTAACGTCTATCCTTTCTGCCACTTTTTTATTTAATGAATGAAAATAAATCAGATGCATTGTGTATTGCTGAGTCAGTTAGTTTTGTGACGTAGAAAGAGATCTTTTTTAACACAAAAACACGTAAAAAACCCAGTAAAAATGCAAAACAAAATGAAAGCTGTTGTGGTTTTTTGTAAACAAAATTATTTTAAAAAGGGAATTGGACCATCCAAGTTTGTGGCATTATGGATTTTTGTATAAGAATGTTTGTACATTTGTATGCATGCAAGTATATAAATTGTACATTGTAAGTATGACAGACACCATATATAGCTATATATTCTGTGAGCTGGTGGTATACATACTTAAGAATGCAACAATTACATACGTACATACATAATGATCTTGAGGCATGATGCAAGAATACTGAAAACTGGAAAAAAAAGAAAATAAGAAAAGCCATATATAGATGATTTTCTTTATTGAATTATAAGATATACCATATGTATGTGTGTATGAACATTTTCACTTGTTATTTTTACAAGCATTCTCATTAATAACCACAATTCTCCCTATACAATTCTTCTATATATAGTATGTACATACGCACATGGAGTACATGCATAGAAATTGGTTACTTTCTAAAATATTATGTACTTACGTATGTATGTACATATGTATTGTTAACAGAAGAATGGACGAAACATCGATAAAATTATAGAAGAGCAACATTTAAAAGAAAAGGAAAAGAATAATAATATTACAACAATATTATAGTGTTTACTGGTATGTACTGGATTTAGTGTTACAAATGCATTTTGTTTCAGTCTTTTTGACATCCGGTAGAACTGATTTACGTATAGATTAAATATTTGATTCTATTTCTATAAATATTTCAATACTTTTTTTTTTGAGATCATTACTCAGGGGAAAACCCCTACTAAATGCAGTGCATTTTATTGGAATTTTTGGAAAGAACAGTACATTTATGACAAACATACATTTTGTTTTTCTTATATCACTATTAAGCGCCTTAGGAATGAGACAAATTGCTGTGAATTGATCATTCAAAGGCCAATGTTATACCTTCGCCCTTGAATGATCAACAGCAATTGCCTCATCGTTGATTGTGTGGTTAGTGCCTTCCCTACGTAGGTGGCGCTTTTCTTCTGATCATTCGTTTTTTGTTGACATTGGTTAAGGTGGAATAGAGTGGAATGTCGGGGAGTCGTTTTTTGTAGGTGGTCTTCTTGGAGGGGGGGGGAGGAGCGACCTCTTATTTTTAAATTATAATTTTGAAAAAACCGCAAACTAAATTTTTCATTTATTAACCTTTGCTTAGATTTGAACCTGGGCCGTTTGAGTTGTTGTGAGAGCACTCTAACCACTTTATACAGTGAGAGCTGTAGTAACATTTAGCTCTATTAGCCAGTAATCTTCGATTTTTCGAACACACATGTGTACGCTAAAGCATCTCTTTTACACGGACAAAAGACATCTTAAAAAATCAAGGATATTTAGAGTAATTCCTTTTGTTTTTTTGCATATACATATATGTAAATAAAAGTAGAGTTTAAGAGCTTATGAAGGTTCTTAATTTAATGAGTTCATGTTGGATTTCAAGATTTATAATGGCTGGAGTTGTTGTAATAGAAAGAACATTATTTTTTCTTTTTTTTTGACAACATTGCTGCCTCTTTTCGTCGAGACCTATCCCTTGACCAATATTTTATTTTTTTTTAAATTTAAGGAGTAATTGGAAAATACAAGGTGTCTAATAAAATTAGATTATAAATTACAAATTATGAATAAAATTCTGAAGCAAAAGTCTAGTCTTTCTTCAAATTAATGGAAACATTTTAACTTTCTATTGTGCATTATGAATATTAAATATGGAATGTATTGCTTATAGCGATAATCATGTCCCTATGGCTATTTCGTTTTGCTGAAGAGACTCGTCAGAAGACTTTTTCCAAAAAAAAATTGAATTAAAACTATAAACTCTTATGTTGAAAGAATTATACACTAAATGAGAATTATGTCCCATTTACATAATATGTCAAAAACAAATAAGAATTTAAAAGAAATATATTTCTGTTTTTCCAATTAAATTATATTTTTTTGTTTCACTACACACAGCCACCAATCAGCTGAAATAAATACCAGCCTCTTGAGACGAAATGGCCATAGAGATATGCTTATCCCTATAAGCAATACATTCCATATTGAATATTGAATGTTTTTGTCTGTAAGACGAAAAATATTTTTTATTTTTTAATTGTACACATAAATATGTTCATACATAATTGGTAATTATATCACTGTTTCTGGTATACGACCTAGATTCTCGCAGCATCAATCTCAATAGAGTACCGAGGCTTACAATTTAATGTCGATTTCTTGTGAGGCTTATTCATGGTAATCAGTTAATCTTACAACTTTTTTTAGTTAGTATTTTATTTTGGCCTTTTTTGTCGTAGCTTAATTAAAATAAGCCAACTTTGTTCTATACCCAAAAATTTATATACGACAATAATATAAGTATGTATACTCCTGTATTCCTAAAAAATATTTTAGGTTTTTTAAAGGTTTATTTGACAAGTATTGCTTAGAAATTTGTCAACAAGTCCATCATAAATCGAAAATATTTTTTTTATCAATATAGCAGATAATAATATTCTGTAAAATTAAAAAAAAAAATTTAAAATGTAAAAAATTTTTTATATATATTTTTTTCAACTATTTACTAAATGACTATTCAAATAACATCTGTGAACAAATAAAAATAAAAAAAAATTAAAATAATTGGCTTAATTAAGTGTCGATTTCAGTTTACAGAACATAACCGAATAAAGGGTTGCTGTAAATATTTTTGTATTTTATATGCATTTAGCGTTTTGCCTTTTTTGTTATATACAATACATATATTTGTTGGTATGTACATACTGTAACAGCTGTTACATATAATTTAACTGCTGCCTAATTTAACAAGAAACAAAAAAAGTTGAAAAACCGCAAAGTTCTAACATTGTCTTTTAAACAACACCAACAACAACAACAAGGGTAAATATGTACGTATAAAACTACTAATAAGAAATACATATATATATATCTAAAGAGTACACATTCTTATTTAATATTTTGTGACTATTATTTAGCACTTTTTTTCTCTACTTTCATGTTGACTACCAAGTTTTACCAAGAAGTTAAATAAAATGGGAAAAAAAAGAAAAACAAAAAAAAATGGTAAAAGGAATGGTCAGAATGTACATAAAACTTGTCTTTAATTAAAAGACTTACAATAAAAGGCGTTTAGTTTAAACAACTACATATAAACGATTACACACTCACGTGTATGCCATACACTTTACAGGAGAAGTAATCTAGAAGAACGAACATAACTTTTCCAAGTCAAATTTGTGCAACAATAGTTCATCGTTTTTAGAAACTTCAGAAAAGTGTAGAGTGACACCATTATGTAATTAAATTCAAATTTAAAACAAAAAAAAGCTTTTGTGAAGTATTGCAGTGAAACTTAAAACTTTAAAAATTAAAAATTTTTTTGGTAATATTCCCAACGATTGTTCAAAGTATGGGCGTGGCACATGTCATTGTTTTAAATGAATTTGAAATTATTCATTTTAGTTCTGTTTTATGCACCGCGCCGTGTATGGTAATTCGTTAGTTTAAATAAATAAAATGTTAAAAATGCATTTAATAATATTGGCTTGTCCAGTAGTCTAGTGGGTAGTGTACTACGATTCCCATCATACACTCTGATATACTTCAATACTCCGAGCACTACGCTTCTAATAATTTGAATATTATATAAATATTGCATTGTAACTTAAAGAATAAAATAAAAATTTATTGAAATTAAGAGCCATTATTACTAGTAACTGATAGTTAAACACGTCCCTTAAAAATATTGAAAGCTTGATTTTTATATACATACATAATTGGCTATTACAACACCTTTTCAGAGTTACGACCTAGTTTCTTACAGAAACCATATTGTGTGCCTCAATTTTTATCCATGAGTACCAGGAACTACAGTTTTATGTCGACTCCGACTTAAGAATCTTCTTTATGGCAATCAGACTGTTGATGTGCTTCAGTTTTTTTATTGCTTCTGCTTTAACCTCGGAATTAACTTGAAATTAAAGTTAGTCAAATGAAAAACGAAAATTTCGACTGTTGAAGTTCTACAGTTTTCTGTTGCTTTAGCTGCGACTGTTCAAAGCATAAATTTATCAACAGCTTATTTTTGTTCAATTAAAAAGTTGCAGTAATTAAAAAACTTCGCAGATTTTGCTATCTTGACTGCAGTTTTTAAATCGATGTTAAAATATCGGGGTATGACTGTATAGGAATAGCTACATGTGCACTTATACAGAAGGGAATAACTTCAATATTATATTAATACATTAAACCTCGATGCTAGGGTTACTTTCCCCACTCATGGGTATAAATATTTAACAAAATTTAGAAACCCATATGTACACACATACACTCACACACACATTTATAACTGTGTATATTGAAATGAAGGAAGTGTTAACCATATGGTTATAAAATATTCACATACATACATACGTAACTATATATGTATTTACATACATATGTATGTACTCTATGTACAAGTGTATGGAAGTATGAATTTAAGTGTGTAAAAATTAGTTTTAAAAGAAAAAAAAAGAAAAACAACAAAACAAATTTCAAAAGAGCAAGTGCTGCTTTTATAAGAAAAAGTAAATTTTACTTACAAAAAACTGTTACAGCCAA
Source organism: Metopia argyrocephala (assembly GCA_963576795.1). Lineage (NCBI taxonomy): Eukaryota > Metazoa > Arthropoda > Insecta > Diptera > Sarcophagidae > Metopia > Metopia argyrocephala. The sequence continues at coordinate 182,909,382 of OY756208.1, read as the reverse complement.
CACAAATACAACAACACTAATAATAAGAAAAACAAGTAAAGACTAAGAATAAAAGCAAAGAATACAAAACAAAAAAAAACATAAAGAAATAACAAGTAGATCAAGTACAAAAAGAAACAAGTTCAATACTGCAATAAAAACATCACCAACAACAAATAAATAAAGTAATAAGACAAAGAAGAACAAGAGAAAAGTTTTTACATCACTTGTTCTTTTGTGTTTTCAGTTGAATCACACTTATCAGGGAAGTCATTAGAAAGTTGGAAAATGTACCAACTAGGTTTAGATATGGTACTAAAAAGAGTTCTTTTTAATACAGTTTTTGTATACTCGTATTATAAGAAGACGTCCTATTACAAAACATTGGGACTTGAATAGCTTTACGATTGCAATACCAATCGAAATCTAAAACATATCCGATAATTTCGGTACATACTTGTATGAAATTATATGTCAGGTTTAATACTTCCATTGAAATTAGATATCAATACTTGACGGCATAAAATGCCCATTTAGAATGAGCATCATTGAATTGCAGTTTGTAATTTGTTTCTTCCACTGGTTTTCTATTTTTTGTTAAAAGAGATTTTTTTCAAGTTTGAAAATAAATGTGAAAAAGTAAAAAGTTTCACGTCTTTTTATTCTAAGGTATAACGCTGACCATTCAAGTTTGCATTTTATGGAGTAAGACCTTTGATTTTTTTTCTGATTGATATCGTAATGACAGGTCTTTTTCGTTTGTATATTTGCAACTTTCTTGAGCAAGTTTTTTCTACATATAAATATCTGTGATCTATGGAACAGTTTAAGTAAAAATATGAAATTATGAAAATTTTCAAAATTTATGTAAATTTCACCAGTACAATTCCTGGTAAAAAAATCTAAAACTCAACACATTATTAACAGACTTATTAGACAAAAAATGTACACTACTATAATTTATATTATCGTAATTTATTTATAATTCTGTAACTTTCTCAAAATAATAAATTAATTCGACCTTATATTGACTTAAGCTATTCTTCTGTATTACCAGAAATATATTTGTTGGGAAATATATGCGGAAGTAGAGCTAAAAATACTGTCCTACCATATAATGTCAGTAATTATGCCCGAATAATTGGCTGCACTAAAAAAAAAAAAATATTAAAACTTCTATTTTATTGTACTTTTCGAGTTTGAATAGTACCAAAACAAAAGTACAATTTTAGCAATTTCCCGTCTCTTGTTTATGTGCTTTTTAACTATGGGTCAGTCAGAATAATGACTATGACTGGCTCTAATTAAATCTAGATTTCTTGATTTTATAATGGTGGAAATAAACGGTTATTGAATCTATTTGAGATCAATAGACATTTTTAAGAGATTTTTTTATGTGCATAAGTATACATATTTGCTTTCACGTAAGAGCATGCATTAAAGTCTAACGTTAAAAGGCTTTATAATGTAAATGGCGTCGTCGTCGATGTTTTTGTAATAGATTAAAGGAAATAGAATACATTTTCTTTATTCTAATATAAATTTATCGTCAAATCGACGACGACTTTAATAATAAGGGATAAATTTATTGTTGTATGAATTATTATTCAACTAATTAATATTGAACACTTATTGGGACATTAAGAAGTAGCGATAATGCCAATCAGGCATGATAAAGATATTGTTGAAGTCACACAAGTTATTTATTAATTTAAATTGCTTTAGCCACTGACGGTGTAAACAATTTAATAAGTTGGTGCAGATATGATATGTATTCCGCAAACTACTGGACTAATCTTTTAAAGCTTTCTAAATATATTGTTGTGACAAATTCAATAAATATAATTTAGGAAATTTGACTCTCTGCTTTGGAACTTTGAACTCCTTTCCCCAGCGTTTAATAAATCAAAATATTTCTTTTGTCTTATTTATAATTTGCGAGATAAGACTTAAATTTTGAATCAATGAATACGCCCAGGTTAAGCAATGTATTGATGTTTTTAATGTTATAAGTATCAAACTTATAAGTCTGTAGAACAGATTTGGCTCTTTAAAAATTGAATGTATTTAAATGCATTTAAATGTATTTACCTGCTGAGAGGTAGTCGCCGAAAGAAATAGTTTTTTATATTTCTTTTTTTTCAAGATGTCAGAGCTGAGATTTGAACCCGGAGCTATCGTCTTAATAAGCCAACACACAAACCACTTGACAACGGCGACTACAACAGTAATTAAAATGCGAGCAGCAGTAATTACTTTTGATCGAATTCCCCCTTTTTTTGATCAGTACAGTACAGCTCTACTTCTTTTATTGTCACTTCCTGTTTTAGCAGGAGCAATTACTATATTGTTAACTGATCGAAATTTAAATACGTAATTTTTTGATCCTGTAGGAGGAGGAGATCCTATTTTATATCAACATTTATTTTGATTGTTTGGTCATCCAGAAGTTTATATTTTAATTCTACCTGGATTTGAAATAATTTCACACATTATTAGTCAAGAAAGTTAAGTAAGTCATTTCGAAGCAGATTACGAGTACTGGAATATATTTTATACAAAATGGTAAATGGTACCAGGCACACATGACTACCTTTTGGTACGCCAGATAAAACAGAAATAGTTTTTGACTTCTAATATGTAATCCTTAAGAAAATGTTTTGAACATATATTTAAAATACGGACTATAAACTAGCTAATAGAGTTAATTACCCTAATTTTATTTTTCTTAATAATTTTCTTTGCATACATACACACATACGTACATAATTGGCCATTGCAACCCTGTTTCAAGGTTACGGCCTAGCTTCTAGTATGTTTTTTTTTATTTAAGATCAATACTCAGGGGTAAACCTCTACTCATGCAGTGCATTGTATTGGAATGTGAAGATGGTTGATAGATAGAGCATTTTTTTCTATATAAATTTGTTGATGAGGCAAGTTGCTGTCAATTTGACCACTCAAGAGCCAGTGAATCAATCAGCAATTGCCTCATCTGTTGGTGGATATTGAATGTGAATGGTAAGCGTCTTCAGTGGATTAGCTGTATCTTCCTAGAAAGTGGCGCTATACTCCTGATCATTGGTTTCTGGTGGAATAGACTGGCAAATGTCAGGGAGCGGTTTCTTGAAGATGGACTTCTTGGAGAGGGGATAACCTTTATCTTTTTTTATTATAATTTTAGAAAAGCGCAAATTTTTATTTTTATAATTTTCTCCTTCACTGGGATTGAACCGCAGTAGTGTGTGGATTGAACCGCACTATACCACGATTCCCATCTACTCGTATGTTGTGCGAGTCAATTTTTATTCATGAGTACCGGGACCCACAGTTTAACGACGACTAGGAATGACTAACTTGAGTAAGTAATTTTCTTTTATTTATTTTATGTTGGCAAGTAAGCAATCCAGCTTTGAGTTAGTAAGTGTAAAATATTTTTTTTGCTTACTTACTATACCCTATACTGTATGTTTACGGTTCCAGTTCAAAATAGAATAAATCATTTTTTTATAATTTTTATAAACAATAATGAATTCTCAACAATTTTATTTGTATTTTAATAAACTTACCTGTTGAGATCAATAGACATTTTTAAGAGATTTTTTTATGTGCATAAGTATACATATTTGCTTTCACGTAAGAGCATGCATTAAAGTCTAACGTTAAAAGGCTTTATAATGTAAATGGCGTCGTCGTCGATGTTTTTGTAATAGATTAAAGGAAATAGAATACATTTTCTTTATTCTAATATAAATTTATCGTCAAATCGACGACGACTTTAATAATAAGGGATAAATTTATTGTTGTATGAATTATTATTCAACTAATTAATATTGAACACTTATTGGGACATTAAGAAGTAGCGATAATGCCAATCAGGCATGATAAAGATATTGTTGAAGTCACACAAGTTATTTATTAATTTAAATTGCTTTAGCCACTGACGGTGTAAACAATTTAATAAGTTGGTGCAGATATGATATGTATTCCGCAAACTACTGGACTAATCTTTTAAAGCTTTCTAAATATATTGTTGTGACAAATTCAATAAATATAATTTAGGAAATTTGACTCTCTGCTTTGGAACTTTGAACTCCTTTCCCCAGCGTTTAATAAATCAAAATATTTCTTTTGTCTTATTTATAATTTGCGAGATAAGACTTAAATTTTGAATCAATGAATACGCCCAGGTTAAGCAATGTATTGATGTTTTTAATGTTATAAGTATCAAACTTATAAGTCTGTAGAACAGATTTGGCTCTTTAAAAATTGAATGTATTTAAATGCATTTAAATGTATTTACCTGCTGAGAGGTAGTCGCCGAAAGAAATAGTTTTTTATATTTCTTTTTTTTCAAGATGTCAGAGCTGAGATTTGAACCCGGAGCTATCGTCTTAATAAGCCAACACACAAACCACTTGACAACGGCGACTACAACAGTAATTAAAATGCCAGCTTTGAGTTAGTAAGTGTAAAATATTTTTTTTGCTTACTTACTATACCCTATACTGTATGTTTACGGTTCCAGTTCAAAATAGAATAAATCATTTTTTTATAATTTTTATAAACAATAATGAATTCTCAACAATTTTATTTGTATTTTAATAAACTTACCTGTTGCAAAAAGATTTGTAAATAATCGCTTAAATTTTTTGATTTGTAGTTTTTTGTTTTTATGAAAATATTTCAGATTTTTCCTCTTAATTATTTTTAAATCATATCCTTGTTTTTTTTTTGTTATTTGCAAATTTATGAATATATGTACTATGTATTTATATTTGTATGTGTTATGTTTACGTATTTTTTTATTATTTCATATGCATATAATACGAGTATCCTGTGCTTATTTCCCTGCTATTGAGAAATTTGTAAAAAAATTTTCTATCCATGGAGAGAACCATAAATATTTTATTATTTGTTTATATTTGTTTTACATATGTATACATATATGTATGTATGTATGTATATACGTACCAGTACATACAAAGTATATATATTGGGTTTATGCTTTTTTTTCCTTTCCTTAAATCAAATATTTATATTAATATTTTTCATGCAATATGTATACGAGTACATACATCTGTATAACAATTTATGTATATTTTAATCCATAACACAATATTCTTTCTTATATGCATTTAAAATTGAATTTTTAAAACAGTAGAACATTTGTTTGCATTTAAACTCAAATGGCACTGATCTAAATCAAAATACTTTGGAAAATGAATTCTTACTTTTCGTTTTTTCTTTTTTGTTTTTTTTTTTGTTTTTGTTCAGTTAAAAACAAAATGAGGAATACAAAATGCAATCCTTTTGTGTAACTGACATTATTCGATTAGAATTATCGGCAAAGAAGATGTGTTTACATGTTTTCTGTTTTCTTTCACTTAATTTTTTTTGTAATAATTTTTTTTTTTTTTTTGAATTCTTATCCGATGCTACGAACTAAACGCTTTCAGCATATGTAACGTACTGGTTTGCCTAGTTTACAGTCTAAAAGATTTTTAACCATTCTTCATTGTCGACATCAGGCCAAATTAAAAAAAAAAAAAAAAATAAGCAGAAAAAAGTTTTTGTTAAAGACTTTAAAGCTACTGTTTGTTACTGTCTCCGTATATTTTATATTTTGATATCGTAGTCGATCTTACCATATTTTGTTGTTGTTGCTTTTAGCTGTCACCGTTGTTCTTTAAAGCTTCACTACTTGGGTCTCTATTAAAGCAACACTAACAAAGAGAAACAACGTACCAACAAGTGGTCTTTAAGTCAGTCATCAATTTAAAGCCACAGACATGGAGCAGACAGAAAACGCAAACAAATAAACAAGAAAGTGCATGATGGTTAAGAGCAACTTTTACTGACTTAAAACGCTTATACGTTTTCTACCATTAAACCATATAACCATGATCTGCAGCACAGCAGCAGCAACAGCATAAAAGAAAAGTACAAAATTAACAATAAGTCTGGTTGTTGTTGCTCTTTTAACAACCAAATGTTTGAATGAAAGTTGCGCAGTCGCAACTTATTTATGTATAAAAAGAGTTAAAGCTCTCTCGTAAACACATAGAGAAACATAATAAGCAGAAGAGTGAGAAAGAACCTCACTTTATAAAGTAAAGTCTTCTTTTTTGTTTTTTTTTTTGTGTGTTTTTTTTGGCTAAGATGTATACGGTCTATTGACTTTGTGTATTTGTTTAGACCGGCTTTGTTTTTTTTTAAACAAAAACAAATTCTTTGCCATTGATTAATGAGTTCTTCTCTTATAACCGAGTTTGAAAAAGTTGTGCTTGTAACAGGTTCGATCCGAGATGATTTTACAAACAAGTTTTTTTTCCTACTTTTTTGTTGTTGTAATTTTCTAAATTTCCCACATCTTGATGAAAACAAACACACACACACACATAGAGATGTTCGAAATTTCCAGAAAAATTTTTCATACTACTCGTATACCAGACATTAGGCTCCATGCAAACTTAATAACAAAAATAAATAAAATATGTATGAGTGTACAAGGAAATAAGTATACTTAACAAACTATGTACGGCCACATTGGGCAAATATTTGATGAAAAAAAAAATGTTTTATTAATTAAATATCAAAATATGTATTTTTTCTAATTAATAAAAAGAAAGAAAGAAAAAAGAGAGAAACAATTAGAATGAAATAAACATAAGAATTATATACAATATTTAGAGCAATGGATGTGGTTGAGAAAAGGCAAGACAATTTACACGAAATTTGTTTCAACGCACTAAAACTGATTTTCTTAAAACACGTTGATGTTTTATAACTTAACACTTGTTGTGATATCCTCTTGCCAACAAATATTGTGCAACAACATCCAAACTGCCTCGTATTTGGTTCTTAAGCCCACTACTAAATTGATAATTATAAATTATTTATATATAATTTCTTATAGGCAATTGTATTGTAATATATATTAGAGTTTCATATTACATAGATTTGTAATTAAGAAAACTTAATTAAAATCACATCTAATTGACAACTGGTTCTGGCGTTCATGTGTTACGCTAAAATCAAATGTAATGGGATTTTATTGACAGCACTTACATATACATATTTCCTTACCGAACACGTGCATGCTATCAAGTAATCCAAATTAAAATGAAGATTTTTTTTTATCAATATATAAGCTTTTAATTACGCTTTAGTTCGATTAAATAATTATTTTTTCGATATTTCGCTACTTCTCTGCGTAGCTTATTTATTAAAAAAAATAAAAAATATTTCCTGAGGAAGCTACGCAGAGAAGTAGCGAAATATCAAAAAAAAATAATTATTTAATCGACCTAAAGCTTAATTAAAAGCTTATATATTAATCAATAATAAGGTCAACTAAACTTATTAATACAATTTTTTTATATCTAAATATAGGTATACAGTTTATTGTTTTTTCAATTTTTCCATTTAACGGACAACAAAAACAAATTAAAAAAATTAGCAAAAAAAAAAGTAAAACTCACGGTTTATTTTATTTATTTACTACCACAACCCGATGTGCTTTGTTACTGCTATTTTTAATTTATGACATACACATACTATATGTGTATGGGCAACGAAGTTATTTGCACCAAATTTAAAAACTTTCGCCTTAACCTTTCTTAAGATATACAAAAATTAATATATTTGATTTGTATGAGAGGTATCACGCCCACCTGTCAAATTCCGAGCATTTTCTGACAGATGATTTGCCTGAAACTTGAAGTCATTCAGACCAAATTTAGACATTTTAAGTTTGTATGAGAGTTACCTGTCCAAATAACAAAAAAAAAAAACTTTCCAAAAAAAAAACTTTCCAAAAACTTCCCAAATTATCACGGCGATTTTATGTAGGGATTATATGGAAGGAGGGAAAAAGCTTAATGCTTCGGATATGTCGGACTCACCTAAAAGAATATACCGCTTAAAAACCCCTCTCTCCTCACCACGGGAAGAATACCACCTTCGAACCACATTCGCATTACTTCACAGTGGACCCCCTTTTTGGCATGGTCGCCAGTTTCATTTAGGTTGTTCTGAGTTCAGAACCCACACTTTCAATAGCTTCAAGGGCTTCTTTTTCCGTTTCAGGATATATTCAAAGTATTCTGCTATGGAAATCTAGTTCACCATATTTGTCGTCATAATCTCAACGGTATTCTCGACCGTAATTCTTCCAAATGCTAACATCAGTTCCGCTCGATTGCAATGCCAGCGCCTGCAATCGAAAATGGTGTTTTCCGCGTCGTCAGTCACATCTCCATCCTCCTCGTAAATGCATAAAGGGGAGTCACATTTTCGCATTTGACGCAGATATTTCCTAAAATATCCTTGACCCGATAACATCTGTGTGGTGTAAAAGTTCACCTCTACGGATTTTCGGTTTATCGATGTCTCATATCTTGCTGTCCATCTGCCTCGTTCTTCAGCGATCCAGCTTTGTTGCCATTTGAGAATGGTAACCTGCCTAATAGAATTAGTTATAGGGCGTTCTGTTGTTTTGGCCCTATATATCATCATCCGCTCTTCTGCCACTAGGTGCATAGGGACTTTGTTGGGTATAACAATAACTGCAGGTCCCAACACCAAAGATATTTGGATATAAAAATATATTAAAAACTTTTTAAATTACATTTACGATACAATGAATTTTTTGCAAACAAAGTTCATAATATTTGTTGTGATTTCAGCTAAAATGTACTTAGCGAAGGCACACACCACAATCAACATGAAACGATGAAGCAATTTCTATTGATCATTCAAGGATGGAGGGGTAACACTTTAATTTTTGTTTCGTCAGAAAAGTTAACTGCAATGCATATTTTTTGGTAATTAAATTTGGTAATTAACTTTGATCTATTTAAAGCGTTTCTGATGAAACAAAAATTAAATTAAAATTGATTACACCTTTCCTGGGGCTCGAACCCGAGCCTTCAGCATCTAATATAAAATGCGCTCGCTATGGCACCGCGCTCTAACCACAACGGCTACAGTCGTACACATCATTGATGTCGACTAATGTAGACAAGGTGGAATAAAAAGGGCAAAAACAAAATAAATTGTAATTCTGTTTCATCCAAATAAGATGACAAGTACAAGAATAGCAATGATGGTAAGAAAAGGAGAATATGATAGAAATTGTTGTGTGACTTTACTTCGACTAACTCATACAAGTGTATGTACATACAATAATAATTTCAGTATGCGTTTTCCTAAAAAATATGAGTTAAATAGTTAATGTTTGGTCTCGAATACATATACACAGGACACAAAGAACTCTGATGAGACTACCGTAGCTGGAGTCGAAAATAATTGTTCAGTTTGGCTAGTGTACTATTCCTTCACGGACATCATTTCTTCTTTAATTACCAAAAAATATTCATTGCAGTTAACTTTGATCTAATTAAAGCGTTTTCTGATAAAAACAAAATTAAATTGATCACACCTTTCCTGGGGCTCGAACCCGAGTCCTCAGCACTTAACATAAATTGCGCCCGGCTATGGCGCCACGCTCTAACCACCACAACCACCGTCGTACATATCATTCATGTCGACTAATGTGGATAAGGTGGAATAAAGGGCAAAAACAAAATAAATTTGTAATTCTGTTTCATCCAAATAAGATGACAATTACAAGAACAGCAATGATGGTAAGAAAAGGAGAATATGATAGAAACTGTTGTGTGACACAAGTGTATGTACATGCGGTAATAATTTCAGTATGCGATTTCCAAAAAAGTGTGAGTTAAATAGTTGATGTTTGGTCTCGAATATACACTGGACACAAAGAACTCTGATGAGACTACCGTAGCTGGAGTCGAAAACAATTGTTCAGTTTGGCTAGTGTACTATTCCTTCACGGACATCATTTCTTCTTTAATTACCAAAAAATTTTCATTGCAGTTAACTTTGATCTAATTAAAGCGTTTTCTGATAAATTTCCTTTATATTTACATATCGCTCATTTGGGAAAACAGTGACATAACTCAAATCATCATTATTAATGCAGAAATATTAGACGAAAAAGTATGCATTTATGATGAAATATGCAAAAATATGCCGAAACAAATAGGGGTTAACGTCGTAGTTTCTCCTAAAATGAATTAATATTATGGTTGTTTTGTCAGTAACATTCGGAAAAAAAAGATGCTAATGCATACTTTTGGTTGCCCTAATTATTAATAATCAAATTTTTGCTCCATCTTAATGGAATGTGATCAAAAAATGTCTTTCGTATTTGATCGTTGAAATGTAAGGGGAATAAGAAACCAGTTATAGCTTGGTTTACTTGCATGCTTAGCAGTAGGATAATCAACTCGTCTACTGATCTTGAGGAATCGACTGTTATGATGGTGAAAAAGTGTCTCCAGTGGCTAGATCGTTGTAGTCGGTTGTTGTAGTTATAGTTGATGGATTGCATACTGGATAGTTCATAAAATCATCTGTGTTTGTATAGGAACACAGGTATAGCCGTTAATTGTTTTCTCTAATTCCTTACCTTGAATCATACCTTCTTTATATATTTATATATTTTATTTATTTATGTACTTGAGTATGTAATTAAAATGAAGAATTACGTAATAAAATAAATTTTACACTTACAAATAATTTTACAAATTTATATCCGATATCCAAATGCCGGCTAAGAAAAGTAATATTTTTAACAAGTTGCATTGCTTACAAAGTGGTAATATTTGTACAACCGACAGCAACCTGTATATGAACTTCTAATCAAACAGTCACTGATATTGTTGTTGGTTGGTTGGTGTTACCGGTATCTACAAGTATGTATGTACATTGTATGTGTATATGTTTATATACTCGTATATTAATTAAATAATGATGTGTTTTGTAATGAATTTTTCAAATTGATTGTGAGGAAAGATGTAAGGAGAGGTTAACGAAAAATAACATTTCTATTTAATAAATTCGAGTTTTTATTTATACATACGAGTACAGTGATATATGTTCGTATAAACGAACTCTTATATATTAAATTTGTTTCCGTTTCTCATTTTTAACAAAGCATTTCTTAAAACAATTTCTATTTCATATTGTCTACTAAAATAGAGGTAATTTGTATTGGAAACCAAATATGCTTTTGTAGTTGTAAATAAATCATTGCAGTTTAAATATTTCACTAAAAACAGGACGTAAATATTCTCCGACTTGCTTAATGACTTACTTCATGAGCAATTTGATCAGAGTTGCAGTTTGATAAAGGTGTAAATAAGATCTTGGTCCATAAATTTGACTTAAAATGCATTCATTTTAAGTATAAATTATTTTTAAACAGTAGTCGGCTTACTAAACGAGAGCTCCTGGTGCGAACCCCTGCTCTGACATCTTGGAAAAAAAAAATAAAATAAAGAAATATAAATAAAAATTTCTTTCGGTGACTAGGTCTAGTAGTCTTCTGGCAAAAGCTCTTAGAGTAACTGATAGATATGAACAAGCTTCTTAAACCTGTCGTTCGAAATCGACTTTAAACTGTACGTCCCTGTACTCATGCATAAATTTGGCACACACAAAATGAGCGCTGCGAGAACCTAGGCTGTAATTCTGAAACAGGGTTGTAATCATAGTATAGCGTGAGTTTCTTTATTCTATTATTTCTGTGGCAATATGGAAGAGTAGCTTAAGTCGAAAATTTAAGTTTTGGGATATCATCAATTTTGTGTAATTTTTATTCTGTATGTTTTTGCGAACAATTTATGAGTTAATATATTGGTACCATGTTCATTAGAGAAGAAGGATGAATATTTAAAAAAAAATATGGTTGATTTTAGAAGATTTTACGCCTTTTCTACTTAAGCGCTTTTTCGAAACTGAAATCTGCGTTGGACAGTTCCTTAAGTAACTTAAGCGCTTCTGTTGAAATAAAAAGTACGTATTGTGTAGTTTTAAGTAAACATAAGAGGATTTATTCAAGAACTTACATTCACTTAAGATAACTGTATACAAGAATCACATTTTATTAAAAAAAACTTATGTAAATATAAGTTATATGATAAATCGAAAATCTGAATATGTAAACAAATCTATGTGTACATAAGTTGTTTTGTTAAATGCATTATTGATTCAAAAAACTTAGGCTAAAAAGTAAACGTACATAACATTGATAAAAAATAGAATTTTTCAAAACGGACTAAACACATTTAAGCGCCTTTGCTTCTGTAATGCCCCAAACGCCTTAACTCAATTCTCTCTTATGTCGACTTTAGCTACTCTTCCAAATTGCCACAGATTTGTTCCATTTTTACAAAATGAGTGCACGACTGCTTCTGCGATCTATTATGGTTAGTTTTCCTCTGTCACTTTCCTAAAATCTTAACAATTATTAGTAAAAGCTAACGCACTTTAGTGCAGAGCAAAAATACCAAAAGTGAAGTATATTTTATAGCTTCAAATTCAGTTTCGTTTAAACGATCATGACGATTTATTTACAAGAAAAAGAAACATAGATTTTTGGTCTGAATATAAAATACAATAGAAACAGATTTTATTTTGACAAATGAAATTAATGGAGAATAAATAAAAAAACAATCATAAAATTGATGGCAAAAAGTATTGCCTTTTTTATTTAAATTTTCTCTCTTACCTTTTATAGAAACAGCTAAAGAAAATATATGTATACATATGTGTGTACTTTATCGTCGTGCGGGAGTTTATGTGCTCTATCCGCTATTATTTATTTTTTATATATCTCGAGTTAATAGGTTTTTGACACCAAATTTTTCAAGATTACAATTCGTTTTCAGATATCTCGTCCAGTTTCAGAGATAAATAGCCGAAAACGGATTGCAAAATTTAAAAATTTTGGTGTCAAACACCTAAAGTGGCATGATTGACTCGAGATATATAAAATGGCGGATAAACTCCTGAACGATGTTATGTTAACATGCAATACTCATATAATAAAATAACAAAATATTTATTTTTTTTAGAAACGAAAACATTTATACAAATATGAGCCACTGTACACACACATTTGATAGACATGTTCCACTTTTATGTCCTTGAGCTAAAGCGGATAGGATTTTATATTTTTCTTGTTTTTTTGTGTATAAATGCGTCGTTTGCAGGGTAATTGTGTGGAAATAGTATGTGTGTTTACAATCTAGTTTTATTCCTAATAAAATAAAATAAAAAAAAAAAAATTAACAGATAAAGCAAATTCTGTTAACATTTAAATGCGATTGCACAATTCCGCATTTTATGCAAATAGTTTCTAAATTTGTTTATCAACCAGAAACTTGTCAACAAACCGATGGGAGTTAATTATTTGCGTTTAAATCTACAGTGGCTCGTAGTTTATTTCGTGTCGTTTAAACTCAAAATGTTGCATGCCTACAGCTTAAATACTGGTGATACTTTATTATACGAGTATATAAACAAACCAAGGTTGGCAACCGTTACCGTTATTAATACCGATACCGTTTAAATACCGTTTGAAATTGAATACCGGTACTCATACCAATACCGAAATTTGTTTTGCGTAAAATACCGGTATTTGTATACCGTTTCCGTCAATACCGGTATAATACCGTTATAAAATAGGTTTAATACCGATAAAATACCGGTACATAAATATTTCTAAAATTTACATACTGGCGACATTTATGTTTTTTTTTTTTTTTTTTTTTTTTAAGACCAATACTCAGGGGTAAACCCCTACTCATGCAGTGTGCATTGTATTGGAATGTGAAGATGGTTGATAGGTTTTTTTTTTTTTTTTTTTTTTTTTTTTTTTTTTCATAGATGTTTATATATTTTTGCGCCTTTTTTATTGTTGATGCAACAAGTTGGTGTAAATTTGTCCACTCAAGAGATAGTGTTATACCTTCACCCTCGAATGTTCAAACAGCGACTGCCTCATCTGTCGGTGGATGTTTAATGTGAATGGTGAGCGTCTTCAGTAGATTAGCTGTTATCTTCCCAGAAGGTGGCGCTGTACTCCTGATCATTGTTTTCTGGTGGAATAGGTTAGAAATGTCAGGGGCGGTTTCTTGCAGATGGTCTTGCTGGAGGGGGGGGGAACCTCTTATTTTATTTAAATTTAATTTTTAATTTAATTTGTAATTTTAGAAAACCGCAAATATTTATTTTTATAGTTTTGTCCTTCGCTGGGATTGAACCTAGGTCGTGTGAGTTTCTGTGCAAGCGCTCTACCAGTATGCCACGACCCCCCCTGTAGTCAACGATAAAACAATACAACGATACAACAATACAACGATACAACAATACAACGACAGGACGATACGACGATACAACGATACAACGATACAATGATACAACGATACAACGATACAACGATAAAACAATACAACGATACGACGATACAACAATACAACGATACAACAATACAACGATACGACGATACAACGATACGACGATACAACAATACAACGATACAACGATACAACAAATACAACAATACAACAATACAACAATACAACAATACAACAATACAACAATACAACAATACAACAATACAACAATACAACAATACAACAATACAACAATACAACAATACAACAATACAACAATACAACAATACAACAATACAACAATACAACAATACAACAATACAACAATACAACAATACAACAATACAACAATACAACAATACAACAATACAACAATACAACAATACAACAATACAACAATACAACAATACAACAATACAACAATACAACAATACAACAATACAACAATACAACAATACAACAATACAACAATACAACAATACAACAATACAACAATACAACAATACAACAATACAACAATACAACAATACAACAATACAACAATACAACAATACAACAATACAACAATACAACAATACAACAATACAACAATACAACAATACAACAATACAACAATACAACAATACAACAATACAACAATACAACAATACAACAATACAACAATACAACAATACAACAATACAACAATACAACAATACAACAATACAACAATACAACAATACAACAATACAACAATACAACAATACAACAATACAACAATACAACAATACAACAATACAACAATACAACAATACAACAATACAACAATACAACAATACAACAATACAACAATACAACAATACAACAATACAACAATACAACAATACAACAATACAACAATACAACAATACAACAATACAACAATACAACAATACAACAATACAACAATACAACAATACAACAATACAACAATACAACAATACAACAATACAACAATACAACAATACAACAATACAACAATACAACAATACAACAATACAACAATACAACAATACAACAATACAACAATACAACAATACAACAATACAACAATACAACAATACAACAATACAACGATGCAACAATACAACGATACAACAATACGACGATACAACGATACAACGATACAACGATACAACGATACAACGATACAACGATACAACGATACAACGATACAACGATACAACGATACAACGATACAACGATACAACGATACAACGATACAACGATACAACAATACAGCAATACAACGATACAACGATACGACGATACAACAATACGACGATACAACAATACGACGATACAATAATACAACAATACGACGATACAACGATACAACGTACAACGTATCATTGTATCATTGTATCGTTTTATTATCATATCGTTGTATCGTCGTATTGTTGTACTGCGTATTGATGGTATATCGATAGAAAATTACGGGCGGCATGTCCACACAAAGCCAAAATGTTTGTGGTATCGGACATGTGGACATGGTACTGCCTAGATAAAGTAAATATAAGGAATTTCTGAGTATTTCGAGATCGGTTTAAACGGTGAGTTTATAATTTAGCTTTGAGTGGTGGACGAAGTACCTTCCGCACAGAGTAGATACTCGTATTGACTGGTGCAATAATCAATTATAAAAATTTTTAATACTGCTGCAATTAAAATATTTGTTCTTTCAGCTGTGCTTTTAAAAGTGAAGCCAATTTTGCACATTTTTACATTAAACTAGAACTTAAAAACTATTTATTCTATGTATTCCATTCAATATCCATGAAATGTATTCACAGTGAGCCACTGTTTGCATAGGTATATCACTGTATTGGCTTTATTGTGTATTTTGGTTGCACATACTCGTATTTGTATTTCAAATTTGTTCTGTAGTTTTGAATAATTTATACAAATTATTTCAATAATAAATATAAATAAATTGGTTTTGCTAGAATTGCTCATAAACTATTTTGATATTTTATTTTTAATGGAAGGTTACATTTTTATTTTATGGCAGTTTATTTATAAAACTCGTAAATTTCCCAAAGCTATGAGAAATAAAAAAAAAAATTATTTAAATTCTTTTAAAATTTAAGTAAAAACGAAAATATATTTTTAAAAATGCAATGCTTTTGATTAAATTGAATTTTTTTATTTTTTGATATTCTTCATAAACAATTTACTTCTTTAGAAAGCACTCTTTGTTCCTGCATAGAAACATTTAATCCTGCTAATTTAGAAAGGAAAGGAAGTCTTGTATTGTATTTTCGTGGCATTATTTTAATGGCTTGTGTTTCATTTTAATCTAATGAGTCGCTCTACATAGTTGGGCTTTTTTCAACAGCAAAAGTAAATAGTTTTGATGATCATTTAATGTAATATCTGTTTGAGCACAAAGAACAAAATTTTATTGTTAAGCCAGATAACGGTCATTTCAATATTATCATTTTTAGCTTAAAACATTATATATAAACTATACAAGCCTCTAATAAAAACCGGAAATATAAAGCATTAAAGGCTCACACTCGTGTTCAAGAAAATAATATAAATTTTTAAATAAGTTTTAAGTAAAATTTTTCATACAAAAAATGTCAAATCTATTTTACTTTTTAAGAATATGTTGGGGGGCGGGGGATGGGTCAAAATTTAATTTTTGAGGGAATGCAAAAAACCAATTTGACTCAATTCAAACAATTAATTGTAACTGAAAATAAAATAAATTAAACTTTAATTTCTTTTTTTGCTAGAATAGTGGTTGTAAGTTGTTAAAGTAAAGTAAAGTATGAGTATATAGAAAAGTACTTAAAAGTAAAATTATAACGTAATAACATGCTTTTAATTTGTAATACTTTATTATATAATACTTTTCCATAGCAAACCTTTTCTCTACCAACTTTATTTAATACGAAAAAAGTTTATTGAATAATAATCCGAGATATTTCAAGTTATTTCTAAATGATACTTCAACAGCATTTAAAAGCAACTTTAACCTTTTACGTGTAGGAAATACAAACTCAAGAAAAAAAAAAAAACAAAAATTTACCAACAACAGAATAAATAATTAGTTTGTCTATCTTTGTCATTTAATTTTTCTTGTACATGGAGTTGTACAAAGTTTGTCTACGTCACTCGTTGATTAACCGTTAATTTTTCAAGGTGACATTTTCATTTGTCAATAAAAATTGTTTTGACCATTTCAACAACCAGCCAGTCAACGATAAACGGCAGTAGCAATAACGACAACACCAGCAATTAATATTTGATTTGCAATATGACTTTTAAAAGAGCTAAAGAAATATGTACGTTTCGTTTTCTGGCGTATGTCAAATTTAATTTTAAGGACATTCGATTAGCTTCTAATTACTTTGTTGTTGTTGTTAACGAATATCGTTTAGTTTGATGGCGATGCTAATAATGAAATAGAATATCTAATGATAAGTAGTGTGGGTGATGATGTTGCTACAATTATTGTGAAAGAGTTCCTTGTTTGAAATGGATATGGTTTTTTGTTTATCATGAAGAAATGTTTACAAACTCAGGTAAGTTTCCAACATACACATATTTAAAATTATTACATAATGTAAGAATTATACATATATAGATACATAATTGGCCATTATAACGCGGTGTCAGTATTACAGCCTTGCTTCTCTTTTATTCTTAATTGATTTTAATCTTTATCCAAGTGAACACATCAAATTACGAACATATTTTGTAACTTATAAAATGCATATAGTGCTCGTCAAAACTATAGGGTGGGTTCACCTACTATCTGTTCACTTTTATATTAAAGTTCAGAAAATATTTATAGTAAAATAATTGTTTGTAATCTCTTGAAATCTTTTGACATATTGAAAAAAATAAAGAAATATGAAAAAATATTTCTTTCGGCGACTACCTCTAGCAGAACAATCTGTTCAAATCGGAGTCGAATTTAAACTGTAGGTCCCGAATAAAAATGGACACGCATAGCATGGGTGTTGCGAGAAGCGAGGCCGTAACCCTGAAATAGGGTTGTAATGTCCAATTATGTATGCATATATCTAAAGTTTGGTTGATTAAAAACTAATTTGACTTCATTTAACTACCGTTAGTTTTATTTGGAACAAAAATATCGTAAACGTGAATTTGGATTCACTTCAATAATAAGGTCAGTCCAGATTATTAAAATGCAACAATAAATATTATAATAATCATATAAATATATCGAATGATAACATATCATCCGATGCATCGATATTTTAACGATATTAAAGTATTTCCTGTCCTTTGTAGTGTTGGTTTTTTTTAGCTCTTTTGATTGAGCGTTCTTTTTAGTTCAGCTCACTTCAATGAACTAGGTCGTTCATTTAGTTCAATATTTCATTTGAAGCATATTACAGAGTTGCACTTTTTAATTTCAAAGCTGGACGTCTGACCATTGATGCCAGACTTGAAGATGTTTTTGCTTTTAAATTCAAACTCAATCGATTTTGTTTTACAGTAATCGGTTATCAATTATCATACTCTAGTGAAATTCAGGTATACAAATTAATTTTAGCCTTATAGAAAAATTTAAAGAATTTTGTAAATAATATACAATTTTATTTTCGATCTCAAAAATTACTCATGTATGTACACACATGCACGAATTTATTATTATTGTAATTGCAAGTTTGGTTATTATCTAATTATTTAAAATATTTTATTAAAAACGATAATTTTTATTCAAATTCGACAGTAAAAAATAAATATAATTCCCTTTTATATTGCTTCTACAATTATCATAAAAATCGTTAAATTTCCAAAAATGTAACGTCCTATAAAGTTTCTGGCAGCTACGTATATTATTTGCAGCTGGCATTACCAATTAGTATGTAGCTTCAACATGAAATGTCAAAGAATAAAAAAGATTCAAAAAAGAAAGAGAACGAACTAATGAAAAAGATGAGCTAAAAGAAACGTGAATTTACAAGAAAGAAAGAAAGAAACATGAACTACTGAGCTAAAAGAGCCGTTCATTACAATATGCTTGAGAGAATAGGTTAGTTAAAATAGTTCGTTCATGAGCTACACAACTCTAGTCCTTTGTATTTTCTGTCCAGGTTGAATTGAGCGCATCTTTCAATGTCATAAACCTCAGCCTGGAAGATACTAGCGAGTTTTCCCAGGGCCAAATATCCCCGCTCCTGTGCCGCCTTCAGTAGTAGACCCATCCGTATACCACCGAATAGTTTTTTTTTAAGAGTACGCAGCCTATAAATTCATTCATTCTTTTTATTTAATTTTATCAGTTAATTACTGATACTACATTCTATATTCAGTTTCGGTAACAATAATTAAAATATCATTTCAATGGTATTTGCTTCTTTTCTGCTTCTCGGTTAGTCTTCAAAGCATGTACAGTACGAGTACATTAAGTCTTTTTTGGGCTTCCAAAAGAATGAAATATTTTTGTTGGGTATAGGTACCCTAAATGAGTTCAGAGTAATTATGGTATCTTTCATACAAAGTAAATGTTGATTTTTTTTATTATATCTTGAGAAGGGTAATAGTGAAAATTCAGAAATTTTGTACAAATAACTGGGTTGCTAAATTGCGTCATGAAAAAAGAAAAATGGGCTGCCATACTTATTTATATTAAACATTTTATGTAATACAAATAGAAGTAGCAAAGCACGATCAAAGCTGTAGAAGTAGCTGGTGTTGATCAAAATAACACTAAAACAGTAACAACAGCTGTGCTGCCCTTTTGTACCGGCTTTAAAATTTTGGAGCAATTCTAAATGCAAGTCTATGATATTTTTATTTGTAAGTAAAAGCAACATTAGGCAATCGATTTAAAATCTTATTAAAACGAACACGACTTTATAAAAAATTCTTTTGCATTTTTGCAGTAGTACTAAAAAATTTAAGTGACATTATTTTGAGGTACACTTTACTATTTTTCTTTTAGTTTTTGTGTGTAACTTTAAACGGATAAATTGAACTTTGACAGGTGATAATATTGCTGTAATAGTTTACAGCTATTTTTCACAAAATACCGGCCACAACAGGTACAATATAAAACGATTTTTATGCTTTAGAGACGATTCTGTTAGCCAAGTTTTTCTTTTGTTTTTTTTTAACATTTCATAATAAAATTGTATTCAAATACTTACTTTTATATTTAAAATTTTTACTTATTTATACAGAAATGAAAAAAATAAATTTTTTTCTATATGAAGAATTACTTTGCAGAGTTTTCATGAAAATGCTTAAAATTGCAAAATGTTCAATATGGCAAAATTAAGAGTTCGATTTCATAATGCCCCTTTTTCAACTGTGTTATGCAATTTTAAATAGTTAAAGTTAATATGAAAATAAATTTAATAAAAATGAAGTAGGAAAATTTAAGGAATTATTTATAATCAACGATTAAAAAGATGCTTAAAGAAAGCAAAAATATTAAACTGGGCTGTATCCGGTTTATTAATTTTAATAAGTTTTCAAACATCTGTTAATCGCTTTCAATTAGAAGCAGCTACACAGTAACTGATTTATCAAACACACAAATTAAATAAGGAAGTTTGCGATTTTAAATTGTATCGTTTACTTGCAAGGATTTAAACAAAAACGAAGAAAACAGAAATATAGGTAAAACATTTTATTAGAAAGCTTTAAGCTGAATTAATTTTAATGAATATTTCACTGCATAAAATAAAGAAGAATGAGTAAATAATTGCAATTTATTTGATACGAAAATTTGTCCAGGTGGCTATTTAGAACAGTTAAAATAATTAATGAAAACAAAGTAAAATAAGTAGATTAAAAAAAAAAAAAACTAAATAAATGTTAAAATCTCATCAATTTATTTCTATTAATTGAAAATCTTTTCCAACACAAATGCATAAATACACACATACATGTATGCACATCTGTTTATGTATTATTGTTTACACATACACAGTAGTGACGACTGGAAAGTTTTTGTAGAGTAACTGTTAAATAAGAAAACGTTTTTAGAAACTGAAACATCATTTAAAATGTACATGAACATGAACATGAACATGCACATGCAACCAACTAGCAATCTTAGTTAAAGACGTCAAACAGACCCCAAGAATCCATACAATTTAACTTGAGAACTAAGAATACATTGGTGGATATTTAGTTGTGGCGTATATAGATCTGAGTAAATGTCATGTGTACATTATAACAGTTGACATTGCATGTATATATGTAAGTTGGTGTAAGTGGATGAGTGTTCAACAGTTAAAGTCTTGAATGTGTCAGGAAAAGATTTCTTCAATAACACAGCTTATGCAGTTAAAAATGTATGCACTCGTACATATAGAGAGATATATGTACGAGTATTTGGCCATTTCTTTCTCCCAAAGACAGTCATTCAATAGAATTATTTCTTGATTACTTCGTTTCTAACCACTATCGTTGTTAAATGGAATTTATCATCATTTAAAAATGAATTCTATTAAATAAAAATTGAAAAAGAAATCAATTCTTTATCTTACTGTTCTACTCGCATACTATTGTAGTAAGATGATGATGAAGAAATGAAAAATATGCAGCATCACGCAAACTATAGTTTTCAGCACATTACTGGGCCAGTAAATCTAAACAATGAACAATAGAATTAAACTATAAAATCCAGCAATAACAGAACAAAGAACGAAATAAGAATTGGTAAAAGAAAAGAAAAGAAATAAAAGTAAAAATAAAAATAAATATCATAAGAACATACAAACATACTCGTATAGAAGCAGCAACGGCCACAAATGTTTTGTCAAGTGCATGTTGTTGCACATCACATTGTAAATCTTATTTACAACTACTCCTCAAGAAACTCATTGTTAGTAATACATGTAATTGTATGTTCGTATGTAATATATGTATTACAAAAACAAATATTGGAAAACATACATACGTACATATTTTTCCAGCACATTAAAAAAAGACAAGGCATTAGCATTTAAGGCCTCAATTTTCGTTTAGAATTCTTCTCTGTACTCGTATGCCTAGAAATACTTAGTAGACAGTTTGAGAAAATAGTTTTCACATTCGTTTAAAAAAATTGAATTTGAAATTTGAATATATACATTAGATATAGATAAGCGCCTTATGCCAATGGCGACAAATTGCTGACACTCAAGGCCAGTGTTATACCTTCACATTTAAATGATCAACAGCAATTGTCCCATCGGGATGTTGAATATGAGTGGTGAGTATTTTTATGTAGGTTAGCTGTTATCTTCACAGAAGGTGGCGCTGTACTCCTGATCATTCGTTTCTTTTTGGAATAGGCTGGAAATGTCAGGGTGTGGTTTCGTGAAGATGGACTTCTTTGGAGGGGGGGACCTCTTATTTTTTAAATTACATATTTTGAAAAACCGCAAATTTATTTTTTAATTTTTTTCTCTTCGGTCGTTTGAGTTTCTGTGCACGCGCTCTAACCACTATACCACGAATGCTGTTGTTAACTTTCAAATTTCAGACGCAATTAAAGTCGAAAAAACCATAATTTCTTTCGAAAAAAGGTTTTAGTTTAAGAGCATAAGTTTTTTCTTGTAATTTAATTTAATATTCTTCTTTTATTTTTATATGTTATACACTTACACCTGTTTTTACACGGTAAATATGTAGTCGTTCAATTTTTTTTTCAAATAAGGTTTTTGATTGCAATTTAAAATTTGTTTATGGTTTTTATTGAAATGGGCAACTGTATGATATTTTCATACAATAATTTTTCTTTCAAGATATCAGAGCTGGAGTTTGAACCCGGAGCTCTCGTCTAGTTAGCCAACACGCTATATACTAGATTACGACGACCACAGTCAATAAACATCATCAGTAGAAAAAAGGAAAGAGAAGTAGGTGTGGTACCTCCCATGCAAACTAATCTGTTACAGCTAAAGTTTCTGAATTTTATCTGAATTACTTAGAAGTTACTAAAAATTATTAGTTAAAATATTTGGACAAATGGTAGTGATAGGTTTAGCGATGTACTCCGGATTTTGGATAGTATAATAATATATATAAAAATTGCCATTTGTTTCTATTTAAGATTCAGTTGACACAAGAGCTTCTACCACAAAACCATTTAGGCCGCCGTAAATATGCCAATAGAATGCTACAGCTCGCCCATGACAACCCCGAGTTTTATGGAAAAAATCATAATGAGTGACGAGGCACACTTTTTTTGAATCGATATGTGAATAAAGAGAATAGTCAGGTCTGGGCAATAGAAAACCCTCAAATTATTCATCAGTCGCCTTTGCATCCACTAAAAGTGACAGTCTGATGTGAAATTTGGTCAGGAGGAATCATTGGATCTTACTTCTTTGAAACTGAAAACGGCGTAATGGTAACTGTCATTGGGAAGCGATATCGTGATATGATTGAAAACTTTTTTACACCACAACTGCATGCTTTGGACTTGACTAACATGTGATTTCAGCAAGACGGTGCCACATTGCATGCAGCCAGGATTTCAATTGAATTACTGCGAGAACCGGTAGAAGCAGTTGGCTTCAACCAACTAACGAATATTATTTTAAACTCTATGTAATAAGGCCCTCTTAATTTTGCAATTGCTCCCCTTAATTATGGACTTTGGAGAGAAATTATTGGTATGTATGTATGTATATAAATAAGTATTAAAAGAATGGATGATTTGCAAGTTGACACAGCGCTTGAAAGCGACTTCAAAGTTAACAACACATTTAACACATTGTGTTTCGTAGAACCGGCAGCTATCGATCCGATTCATCCACATTCAAACTAAAACGTTGTTCAGAGGCATTTAATAATATGTATAGATAGATGCATGTATGCATTCGTTCTTCTTTTATGTTATTCTTAGAAAAAAAAATTAAACTTTTTAAATAATTTCAAAACTTTAATTGTTGAAGCTTATGTGTTATTTCTTTAAAGATCTTGTTTGCCGCAAACAATTTAAGAAAATATATGCATGCAATATATATACATACATACATATATAGGAGTGTACACATATATCTCAGTGAAATAATTCTAGGTGTAAAAACCCTTGTTGTTTTACTCTGAAGGTGGAAATATGAATTTAAAAAGTTATATTAAACTTGGTTAGTTATAAAAGCGTTTTTAGTCAGCCGTTTGTCTTTTTATTTTTTTTATTTGTGACCAATACTCATGGGTAGACCCCTACTACTAAATTCTGTGCATTATATTGGTATTTTTTGGAAAGGACAGTACATATTTATTTTTTCTTATATTATTATTATGTGCCTTAGGAATGAGACAAATTGTTGTGAATTGATTATCCAAAGGCCAGTGTTATACCATCACTCTTGAATGATCAACAGCAATTACCTCATCGTTGCATGTTGATTTTGTGTTGAGTGCCTTCGCTAAGTAGGTTTACCCGTTATCTACTATTTTCCAATAGCATCAGTCTTTGTTTTTAATAGAATTTAGTTCTTGTTTTATTTCTTTTTTTTTCAATAATTATTGTCTTTTTAAAACCTCAAAACATAACACTGCACGTATAATTCTTTTACTGGGGATATAGGCAAAACAAAACAATGGAAGTGTCCATCTTAATGATATTTATTTAAACTGGCATTTCATTTATTTTCTCTCAATTGTGGTAAAACTGTCTATGAGTTGATAGATAGACAGACAAGAACTTCAAAAGAGTGTTCAGAATCATGTACAGACTCATACATAAAAGCACATGCAACCAAAAAAATGATCACAAATAGAAAAACATCCAGTAAATGAATTGTGTCAAGAAAATGAGGACTCTTGAGTCGAGGTAACCTGTTCAGCTCGTTTTATTTCAACAAGAAACATTGTATTCGTCTACTTTTTATTCAATTGTTTGCAATTTCAATTATACTCGTAAAGGCATTTTTTTGTTTTATCAAGATAAAGACTACTGAAACAAGTGCATTTTGTTTTGGCAACTTTGTAATAAATGCAATAGATAAACATGATAGTTATAAATATGTATGTATATATGCACATAAATTCTGAATAAATATTTAATAAAAAAAAAAAATATTGCATATGTTTAGCACAGTGTACACACTGAGGAAACAAGTGACAGTTCCAAAACTAGATCTTAGCTGTTATTAATTTTACTATCACCCAAACACAACAAGTACATGAATTTTTCTAAATACTTGCTTAATTGTTGTGTTGTTCTAAATTTGGAAATTGTTCTTTTCCTTGGCAAAGAATACTTCTGCAATGTGATTTGTTTTTATCCAATCATTATGTTTGGAAACCTTGAGACTATATTTCACTAATAAAATATGAAATACAAAAGCCCAATTTCAGATTGTAAATATGTTGGTAAGAAAAATTACTTACTATGACTTTTTTTAAAATTTTCTAAAGAACGCTGTAACTGACAAAAAATCGAAAATACGTTTTTTGCATCGTTTGGTCCCTCCCGTTCCCAAATTTCTACGATGAAAATAAATTCACTTCCCCCGTCTGCATTTTAAAAAATACCAGTGTCGTTGTTCTACTTTCATACAAGTTTTTTGACTCTGGTGAACATTTAAGGTTTTGTCAGTTACAGCGTTCTTTAATTTCATCGACGAATATTATGTGGCTCAAATAATACGTATTTTTAATGCTTCTCCTTTAACTCTTTTTTTATTTTCTCATACTTATAAGTTAGTATGTTGGATTACTAGACAAGAGCTCAGCATTCAAAACTTAGCTCTGACATCTTGAAAAAACTGATTGCAATGAACAAGCTTCTCAAGTCTGTCGTTCGGAGTCGACTTAAAACTGTAAGCACCGAACATGGGTGCTGGTATTGGTCGGATAATCCTTTGTGCACACTGGAAACTCATATCTTATTATAGGTAAGACACCAAAGAAACACTAAACTTTTGAGTACTTTTATATAAAAAGACGATCATCAGTAATCAATCGTCTTCCAGAAACAGATTGTACCGCTTATAGGTGACTAACAAAAATTGTCCGAATTCTAGATGCTCTAAATTTTATTTCTGTATTCATAATCTATAGGCTATTTTTTTTCTTTTTTAATTTGTGACCATTACTCAAGGGTAAACCCCTACTATGTATGAGACAAGTTGCTGTGAATTGATCGTTCAAGGGCCAGTGTTATACCTTCACCCTTGACTGACCAACAGCAATTGACTCATCGTTGGATGTTTATTGTGTGGTGATGCCTTCGCTAAGTAGGTTTATTAGGTTTAGCTGTTATCTGCTACTTCCCAATAGGTGGCGCTTTTCTCCTGATCATTCGTTTTTTGTTGACATTGGTTAAGGTGGAATAGAGTGGAATGTCGGGGAGCAATTTCTTTGTAGATGTACTTCTTGGAGGGGGGGGAACCCTCTTATTTTTGAATTATAATTTTGAAAAAACCGCAAACTACCTCTTTCATTTTTTTTCACATTTGCTGGGATTGAACCTGGGCCATTCGAATTTTTGTGCGAGCGCTCTAACCAGTATATCACGCACCTCCCCTATTATTGTGAATTATCTGATTTTATGTCACATTTTTAGGCGTGCAGTCTTAGTATTATATTTTTTTTTTCTAATATTCTCGTCCCGGGATTTAGGCGCTTTAAAATTCCAACTATAATCAAATTGTACACACATGCGGCCGACATGAAAACACAAACCATAAGTATTCATAGTTACAAGATAGGAAATACAGGTTATGCCACACGATTATATTTTTTTTCCACCTTTCGTTTTGTTTCGCTTATGTGTGGATTCTTAGTGGGCCTACGACTATGATATCTACTATTTCTGAGTATATATGTATGTGGCTTCAATGAAAGAATGTAATTCGAAGTGTTTTGTGATTTTCTTGATTTCTTTTATTTCCCTAAGAATTTTTATAAGAGAAGTTACTTTAAGTGAACGACCACTTCTTGCTTTACTTTCTATTAATTTAGTTGTTCAAAGTTTCTAATTATTGTTCATACAGTTGCCATGGGACATTTTCCAGCTTCATTGCTTATAGTGAATTACTCGTATTTCCAAACATGTCTGTTGTCACAACTAAAAAAGTAAAAATATGAGATGGTGGAGTGTAAAGTGTTCTTTGTCATTGTACTTTTGTATACATTTGTCTATTGTATTTGAATGATGGACAACTAAAAACATTTTGGTTTCTTAAAAATATTTATTTGATGCGCTTGATCGATTTCATATTGTATGTGCACCACACAATAAAAGTGTGTCGACATTTTTTTTCAAAAATTAAATTTGACCTTTATTTGAATGTCAATAGCTATTATTAAATGTTGTCTATTCAATAAACGGTTAAATTTTTGTTTATTGTAATTACTTATGTAATTACTTTACAGCATGTGCTATATTAATATACTTACAACTTGTATATGTCCACTGGATATTTTTTTATTTCATAATAAATAAGTAACTTTGTAAACTGCCATTAAGTTTGAAATCAGACGATTCACAAAGTTTTTAAATTTATAAGAAAATTAACAAAACAAAAGAAAAAGAAAAATAATAATAATAAATAAACCAATACAGTTGTGTTTTAATATTCTTAAAATAACATCCATTTGCATACATATATAGAAAAAAGTTAAACAAATTGATTATGCTTTTCCTGTGTGAATGCAGAAAAAAAATAAAATAAATTAAATTCAACAAATTTGTATTTTTTGTTTGTACTACCAATTTAATCGTTTACTAGTTTTGCCCTTGTAATCAAGATTAAAAACGTCAAACCTTAAATTAGTTATTTCGAGTTTTTCTTAAAAAATAAAATATATGAAAAACAAAATTTTAATTAAAACAATTAAAGTGTTAATGCCATTAACCAAAACAACATTTCACTTTATGTGTTTAAATTAAAAAACTTAATAAAAAATTTGAAATTACAAAACAAACATGTTTTCAATGAATTTTTACATTCATATGAATAGTGGGATTTAAAATATTAGTTGATTTTGGAGGACGAATTTTCATTTACAGCTGCCTAATAACTCTTAATTCAAAGGGTGCATTATAATTAATCATAATGCAGATTTTGATTTTTTTCTGTGATTCATCTTTTAGAATACGTGAAAGTTTTGTGATTTCTTTTTTTAATTCGTGTTTAAAACACATTATGGCGGAAGGCCAGTTTACGTGGAAAGTGCTTGCGATTATTTTGTTTGCAAAAATGAACATACAAAAGATTCGAAAATTGACATTTAAATAAATTCAGTAATGCTGTTAGAAACGGCTAGGCTTAACTTGACATTTAAAATTGCCAAAATAAAAAAATAATAGAAAATTTATAAAAACAAAATAATAAAATTTAAGTAAAATTATAATTGTCGAATTTACTAGCTTCTGTAGCGTTGTATTCTTTATTGAAGACAGTTTTAGTTTACATGCTTGTGAACAATTTGTCAAAAAAATCGTGTGTGCTAAAAAAGTATAACAGTGTGGCAGAAAAATATTCGACTTAATAATCTTTTAAAAAAATTCATAAACACTTTATAAGATGTTAGGAAAACGTTTATTAAAATTGAAAAAAATTGTTCACAAAAGATAAAAGAAGAGGAAGAAGAAGAACTTGTTTAAAATAATATATTTATGTGTTAACAACAGCTAACCACAGTGTTGCATTCACTTGACAATCGAAAATGAAACAGGGTTGCATGTCACTTCAAGCTAGGAATACCACCTGATGATAACACCATTATTTATGTGCTCAAACCCCAGCTCTGACATGTTAAAAAAAAGAAATATGAAAAAATATTGCCATGAACAAGCTTCTCAAGACTGTCGTTGGAAGTCGACTTTAAACTATAGGTTCCGGTACTCATAGACAAAACATGCGTGCTGCGAGAAGCTAGGCCGTAACTCTGAAACAGGCTTAGAGAAGCTTTCAGTCCAGAGAGTAAATAAAAAAAAATTAAATAAAGAAAAATTAGCGCTTTAAAATCGGCGAAATCATAGTTAAATACTTTAGAATCATATTTACTACATACTTATATGTATATAAATACATATGTATGTATGTACTAATTTTGTAAATAAATTCCCAAATTTAAAGATTGGATTTTTGTGTATAAATAATAATTTGCATCGTCTTCCAAATCGATACCAGTTCGTCTGCTTACATAAGAAATTAAATCTAATCAAAAAACCTATTAAAATAATTCGTCAAGCTTTTTGTAAAAATAAAATTATTTACCATGCATTCCCATATTATGAGTATAACGAGTATTTACTACGTTGTATGTAACCCATACAAAAATAAATGAATGCCCTAAAAATTTAAAATTTTAAATTAACTGCTACTTGTATTAGAGCATTAATTTAAAAAAGAAAAAATGGTAATTAAAGAAGAAAGTGTTACTACTGCTGTTGTGAAGATTTTCTTGTACCTTTTAGACTGACTATTCGACTGATTATCAACGTATCTCAGTATGCATGTTTGTATGTAAGTATGCAAGTATGTAATTATTTACGAATAAAGAACAAACATTAGAATTTGCCACTGTTGTTTACTAAGCTGTAGCTGTAGCTGCTGCTGCTACTGTTGTCATTAAATTCTAGTTTTCACAAAGGTTTACATTTGATTCTTCTTTATTTATTATCATATTTCCTTATTTTCTCATTTTTTTAATTCTTTCTATGCTACTTTTAGAGAAGTTGACCCAGATAAGTAACGATTTTAAATCAAGCCAAGAATATAAAATAAATGAGTTCAAACATTTAACTAAAACATTAACACCACGCGAGAAAATTTTATAACAATGACGATGGAGACAGAAAAAAAGAAATACAAATAAAATTAAAAGAGTATATATTTTGTTTGTACATAAAAATGAGGGTGTGAAATTTGAAAAAAAAGTATTTCAAGAATAAAATGTTTTCTAAATATGAACTCTAATTAGAGAGGAAGTAAAACAATAACTTTCATAATTTTTGAAGTGTGAATTTAAATAACGCTGGTTAAGTCAACAAACTAGATTGGTTTATTTTCTTTATTGTTTTTACTAAAATATAGAGCATAATTTAAAGAAAATCATATTACTCATCCAAATTTAAAAAAAAATATTTAATTTCTGCGCATCTCGAAATACAATCACATAAGCCAATCTTTTTAATGTGGAGACATTTTGCAACATTTTGATTTTATTGCATTTTTATATCAAGTAAAAGGACAGAGGAGTTCATAAAAAAAAATTGTTAAAAATTTGTTATTTATCAAACGATAAGTCTTTTTTAAGTCTTTCTGTTGGCACATATGAATATTGATCAAAAATAATGATGAAAACTTTCATAAAATACTTAGTCAAATATCAAAATTTGTAAAAATCATACGTTTTGTGGGTACTCTCGGTTAATTATATTGGGTCTATTATGGATGCCAATCGGTATTACAGATGACAACGGAAAGCTGGAAACTCAGTTGCTAAATAGTGAATATATTGGTTGTTGGGTAGGTGTTTTATGCCATAAAATTTATGTCAAAAATAAAGTATATTTTTGATTTCATTTATAAAATTATACTACAAATAACGTGGATTGAGTCATTCCCAAGCTAAAATCGTTGCCTTAACCTTAGAGCCGCACAAACTTTTTAAATTGTTGGCATTGGGGTAGACCAATTTTGTTTGCTGTCTATATATAAAAGCATTAGTATGTGCCTGACAGCATCTTAAAGAAGACGTAAATATTCCTTAAAGCTATCAGAGGTAAATACAAATACATAAGTACTTAACTATTCATATTTTAAACAAACTAGACATTTCTATACTTACAGCGCGGGCAGTAAAATATTGGATTAGTATAGTCACTTAAATGTAGCCTAATAGATGTTACCTTCATTTCTTCTTCGTTATTATGAAAAATAGGTCCAGCGAGCTCATCATATTTACAGTTTTTTTATTTTTTCAAAATATTCACACCATAAAATTCAACGCAATTGTTTACTTCTCATAGTTGCCTATATGTCAAAAGAGCAACTGAAAACAGTTGCAGTACATAATATGAATTTCAATTTCGTTGCAGCTCAAGTTGAGGTGCCATCCATAATCGACTTATATGTTCAGACATGCACTTTTATTGAGTCAATTTAAATTATTTGAAGTGTTCAGACATACTCAATTTAGCTTATTCAATAATCATTTGACGGCTGGAATCCATAAAACAGCTGTATGGAATATTGAGCTCACTAATGGCATTTATTGCGATAATCTTAGTAATAACGCATGTATGAACACAGTGTAAGCTCAATATTCCATAAAATTTTAAGTAATTATTGCTCAATAAGTACGAAATTGTTATAAATATTGAGTAAACCTGAAAATGCAGCTCAGTCACATGTGTGTTTAGTGAGCATATTACATTTAATGAAACAAATTTTGTTGATATTTGACAATTCATTTTTTAACCCTTAATTGCATGAATTTTTTTTATTTTTCTAAAATAAGCCACTGATAAAATTCATGCACAATTTTAAGGAAAAATATTTAAAAATATTTTATTATAAATATCTAAAACTACAGTCCAATGAGTATAATCTAATGCCGAAATATTTCAACAGCGACCAATTTACACTAAAGTTTTTGTACATTTCTTTTCTTTTTCTTTAAAGAAATTTATGATGGAAATTTCCATCACGATGCAATGAAGGGTTAATAAAAATAAATAAAAAAAAATTAATTTTAATTTTTCATAAAAAATAATTAATTTGTACTTTAAATATGTATATAAATAGATAAAATAAACAAAGATGCCAGTGAGACTGCACTTCTAAGTATATAGCCAGCTGTTTTCTGGTTTCAAATTAGTATTAAGTAAGGTATATTGCGTATGTCTGAACAATTAAAATAATTGTGTCTATTAACCGAATATTAACTCAATAAAAGTTCATGTGTGAACATAGTATAATGCCCGTATTCATAAAAATTTAAATTGGTTTATAGAGTGCTTTTTTGACATATTTCTATGGCGTAATTGTCAAATAAGGAATTAATAAACCTGTTTTACTTTTTATGAATACGCGCATAAGACTACAAATAAGAAAGACATTTTGGCTTATTCAAAGCACACGTCAATGTTAAAATCTATCAAAAACATCTATTGCTCATTTCAAAAATGGTGCAAGAGGATCATTCCCTGTGAAGAGCTAATCATTATTTTTCTATAATTTTGACCATTTCTATTAAAATGTATCAGAATAACGATATTGCTAAAATACTGCTATACTGCGAACTACGAGCATATTATTCTTTGAACCAAAGAAATTTTAATTTTAACATTTTCCATTTACAAATCAAGAAAAATTTATTCAGCTTATCTAAGTAATGACAAGTGTTTGCTCTTATTCAATATTCAAGGCCCAATATCATTCCTCTCTTTGCGAACTGTTTATGTTGCACACATAGGAAAGCCTGTCACATTTTGGAAGTTTTTCAAATTGAAACTTATTAGGATTACAGCATAGGAGGTGCTTTAATTAAGAAAAAAAAAACCTGCTATCCTGGCATAATAGCTATATATGCGAAACGGTCTGAAAAACTTATGATTTTAAAATTTTTATTTAGCGTTAAATTAGGCTCTTTTCTTTTACAAAATCTGATACTGTTTTTATATTAAAATTTATTTGATTTGACAGTTTCAAATAAAATTGTAACTTCTATATAATTTCTTCTTTGCTTAATGCTATATGCTTTGTCGTGTCTTATATAATTATTTTTATATACATATTATGGTGTATTGTTTGCGTATTTATGTTTATGAGACGAGCTATTTATTCAATTATAGCTCTCACTGCGAGAAAGAAGTAAGCCAGATATGATACCAATGGTGTATTAACAACACTACAGCAAAGATCCAAAATGGTCAGCGGCGGAGAATCGAAGTGTCAAGTGATTGCTTCTTTTGAGTATATTCAAACATTGTACGAGTATATTGCGCTGACGATCAACAACACTGTATGAAATCGTCGCATGTGTAATTTGATATCATTTTAGTTTTACCGTCTTATATGGTAATAACGGCAGTAATGTCACGCTGTGCTTTGTCGGCATTAATGATTATGACGTCATGCTAAAGTGAATCAAATAAAAATATGATATATCACATGATATTTTGCACCAGATGCGGAATAAAACATCCAATCCGGATTAACTACTGTGTAAAGGAATTTAAGCGTTAAGCGAATCAGTTGGAACAAACATGCCGTTGTTGAGTAGGTAACAAAATTATCCATATTAAATGGAAATTGTAAACGATGGAAGTAGAAGGGACACGGTGTATACAGTGATGAAGGAAATGAAAGCTCCAAAAGTTTAAAATCAGCTGTGTTTTTGTTGTTGCTATCTTGCTATACACTGTAATGTTGTATGTTTGCTAAAAATTTTATAGTGGCTATCTTTTATACAGTATAATGCTGTGTGTGTTGCTCTTGTTATAGTTGTTGGAGTTTTGTCACTGTATACACTGTGCTGGGGACTTCTCACTTTTGATAGTTTTGATAGCTCTAAGATCTAGCCTAAACTAATCAGTTCATTGTCATTCACAATAATTTTTTCTAATTACGGTTCTTACACTCAGAAAAAAAAGTGGTAGAAAACTACTGAAATTGATACCATTTGGTATTCAAATTGAGTTAAGTCCGTTTGTGCTTACTTCGTTAACGGTTGGTATCGATTTTTTTTCTTTTTTATTTACTTATGATGTTTTTATACAATTGTTCACGATTTTACTACCGGTTGTTCTTGATTTGTTAATCTATGGTATTTTGTGCCATTTGTTCTTATTTTAATAACACATTAAGCTTGATTTGGTACCGAAAGTTAACGAAATATTGTTCACAATTTGCTCCTAATTTGATACCCTAGGTTAATAATTTTAGAACGCCTTTTTTCCCTCTGTGTACAAATATTTTATAGAGCAAGTTTTTAAGCCTTTCAGACTTGTTAAATGGTACGAGTATATTTACTTTTCCGTAGTCAAGTCTTGGGATAAGTTGTCTAGTTGTCTCAGAGTTTCTTGCAAGGATTATAATTCGAATTGAATAATTAAAAGCAAAAAAGTGCCCAAAATATTCATATACAGGGTCTCAGCCGGGAAGGTATACTACTTTGTTTGTTTGTAATTTTGGATTAATTGAAAGGGAATTTCATCAATTATGTATGCAATATAATATCAGATAACTGTCCGTCTCTGTTAGTCTCACAAATGCGAGGTCTTTTGAGCACATTTTTCATTAAATTCTCACACATTTCACGCGGTATTCCATTAATGTCATGACGAAAATTGTTTGAGTTGCTTCAGCGTTTCTGGTTTGTTTGCTTACAATTTGCTTTTCAGATATCCCCACAAAAAGAAGTCCGGAGCAGTCAAATCAGGTGACCGTGGAGGCCAGTCAATATCACCATTCCTTGTAATAACTGCTTGTGGAAAGAGGTCTAGCAGAAATTCCATTGTAATCCTAGGTGTATGCGATGTCGCACCGCATGTTAGTGAAGTGCAAAGCATGCAGTTGTAGTGTTAAAACGTTTTCAATTACGATATCGCTTCCCATTGACAGTTACCATTACTCCGTTTTCAGTGTCAAAGAAGTAACGTTCAATAAAAAATAATAAACGAAAATAATAGTTTTCGGAGTGATAGATTTTAATTTTATGTATCATTCATGACGTTGTTGAAGCATTTGTTTTCTTTTTTTCTATAAATCTAGTGATTTACAAGAGACTAATACGAGTATACTACGATATTACTTTCTACTGTTTTATTATACTGAACTACCACTGTTCAAATGGATTGTTATTTTGACTTTTTTGTTTAAATTATTATTAAAAAATTTTATTATTTTTTTGCAAAACATTTATTTTATTATTTTTATGAACTTAATCTATAAAATGTTGGCACTTAAAAATTATAGTTTTTTTTTTTGTAATTATATTTTAAGTTGCAATATTAACTTAATCGCCTCCAGCGTGTTTCGTTCTTTATTAAAAGTCATCTACATTTAGTTGAATGTCGTGGAATAATTTATGTAAGTTTTGTATAAATATTTACGTGTCGACAAAACGAAAAAAAAAAGAAAAATAAAAAAGTGAAGTTGTACAATAAAAAAACCTTAAACTGGTATTTATTGTACGTTAATGATAAATAGCTTCTTAAAGTAGACCAGAAAATCAAAAGTTCACACTGTGACTATTAATGGCCAAATGAAACGCACATTCAAACACTCACTCACTCACTCGTCTTTTTTTTGTCAAATTCGATTTTACTTTCAAACTTACCTTGATAAACATGCGTGTCACGTTTCTGGCTATTTTATTATAGCCAAGCAAGCCAATGTGTTTTAACATTTTTTCTTTTTAATATTTTAACTGTTGAGGTATTATTTTCTTATATATTTTGTTGTTGTATTTACTCGCATAATGTGAAAGTTCTTTTAATCGTATTTCTTTTTTGTCATCTTTCCATATACATTTTACATCTTCACTAAATGTGTTATTCAGCATATGATTAAAAATCTATTCATATAGATGTTTGTTAGAAATGTATTAACATATGTATGCATATACTCTACATGGAAGACTTTAAAACATCATATTTAAAGTGATATGAGTATTATAAATATGTATGTATTGGCTGTCATCTTATCTGTATTATTTGATTGTTAAAGATTTCTAAAGTCCAATCAAGAATTTGAAATTTGTGGTATGTGTGTGGTATGTGTATCAAACTATTATATTGTAATTAATAAATGAAAGTTAAAGTATGTATGTATGTAAGAAAATGTTTATTATCTCTAGTATTAAGTTAGTTTAATTGGAAATTTACTTAAAAGAAACATCGTTATTCTTATATATTTTTGAAAGTGATTGTATCTTTGCATTTTGAAACAAATTGATGTTTGTATGTTTGTTTGAATATTTTACAGTATCCCTCTGTCTAGAAGAAACTAATACATACATAATTGGCCATTAGCACCCTGTTTCAGAGTTACGGCCTAGCTTCTAGCAGCACTCATGTTGTGTTTGTCAATTTTTTATCCATGAATACCGGGACCTACAGTTTAAAGGCGATTCCGAACGACAGACTTGAGAAACTTGGTAATCAGATATCTCGGAGCTTTTGCCAGAAGACTGCTAAGAAGTAGTCGCCGAAAGAAATATTTTTTTTATATTTCTTTTTTTCAGGACGTCAGAGCTGAAGTTTGAATCCTGGGCTATCCTCTTGCACCGCATTTAGACTATGTTACTTGTAACATGACTCTTTTCTTATTTTGTTTCAAAGTAACTTTCAAAAACTTGAAGCATTTATATTATGTTACTACATACTTGTCTCTTTTTTATTTTTTGCTTTGGTGTCGTTCTTTATTCTTCTTCTTGAATGTTTTGATTGTCATAAAAATTTCAAATTATATTTATTTATTTCACAAATTAATAAATTTGATAAAAATTTTCAATTCCTTTCTTCTTTTTTTCTATACATAAATGTATTTTTCTGTTTATTTATTTTTTTTTAAATATTTCAATTTAATTTTTTGATCAATTAAGGGATCACTCCTGTTGGAGATACGAAAAAAAAAAATAAAGAAAAATAGTAGAAAAAACGAAAATGTCAAAAGAGAAACGTCAGAAAGTAACATGAAAAATAGAAATCGTGTTACTTTTGTAACATCTCTGCCTTTTCTACTCCCTTCGCCTACAAATACATGAAACATGTTACAGTAACATGTTACAAGTAACATAGTCTAAATGCGGTGTTAGTAAGCCAACACACTAACCACTAGACCACGGCAATTACTAGAAGAAACTATTGGTTACGAATATTCAAAAAAGCCTCTATGATTGCATTCCTATGCAAATAAATATTTTCTTATACATATACATATGTATAAAAATAAATGGTAGAAGAAAATATTCTTAAATTTGGTCTGAAGAATTTGGTGGTTAATACAAAAATTGTGCAGAATTAGATGGTTCGATGATTTCGCAATCAAAGAAGATAAGTAACTTCTAGAGAAAAGTGTGAGTGAAATGTTTTATGATTGTAATGCATATATACAAGTCCAAACAACTTTGGTTTGACTACTGTAGCTGGAGTCGAAAACATGTTCAGTTCTGTTGGTATACTATCTTCAGGGATCTAATTTTTCTCCTTTGAGTGAGCAATCATTGCAGAAAAAAAAATCTAAATTTATTTTACAGAATTTAGTTTCTGATCTAATCCATTTGACACTTGAACTCGGATTTCCAGATCATAATCCTTATTTACTTACAGAGCTATAGAAGGTAGATAACACGGTGCTACAAATGAGCAACTTTTTTTATACTTGGAAAGTGACCTAGTGCAAGTTGTAGGCCTTATTGAGTAGATCATAAATCAATTTTTAAAAGTTCGGAAACACCCTCAAATTTCGGAGTTATTCCGAAAAAACTATTTTCGGGTAGGTTCGAGTACTTATGAACACGAAACTCAGTTGATTTTAAACCGATTTTCAATTTTTAAACGGTTTCGGAAAGAAGAAGTATGTGCCTTTTTAAATATGTACACATTTGGGTACATATATTAAACTTTTGCAGAGTTATTTTAATTTATATCCGATTTTAATTTTATCTTTTCTAAATTTTTTAACTTTGGCGCCATTTTTTTAAATTATATTGTTTAGAAACATACCCTTTTGTATATATTTCTTTAAAGCAAATTTAGTTCTGAGTTAAACAAGCTTATAATAAATAAAATCGAGTAAGAAATAAAAAAGTTATTAAGGTTTTTCAAAAGTTAAAAATTTTGTTTTTACAAATATGTATCGATCACGATACTACATTTTCTTTATTTTTTTAGTCCTATCATGATATGAGTATATAAATATTTTAAAATAACTGTATTCAAATTATTTAATTTAGAAATTTTGAATATTTGATAAAAGTGCTTGCTAGACCTCTTTCGCTTGTACATCAAATCGTCTGTTTCGCGCTTAAGTGACCAGAAGTAATTTGAAATCATTCATTGAAATCTAAATGTGCATGCAGAAAATGAACTTTAATGGACATTCTGCATCCCATTTGTGTATAAGCCCCAAGAAATTCATTTACTACATCAATATAATTTTCACTTTTTTCATTTCCCAAAAAATTTTCACGTAAACTAATAAAGCTTCTCCATGCTCTTTTTTCCACACATTTAATGTCATTGTGAATTCTTCGTCAAGCATGATTTTGCGGATTTGAGGTCCAACAAAAATAAAAAAATAATACAATTTATGTTTAGAAATCAATAAAGATTTGCACCTTCTTTTATTTTTGCTTCACCTATTCTTGGGAAAACTGGTTTTAAGTGTAAAAAGGCATCGCTTTCCCTATCCAGGCGTTTCATGAACTGCTTCATGTATCCCAATTTGAGGTGTAATGGTGGCAAAATTATTTATTTATAATCATAAGAATAAAAAATAAAGAAAATATAGTATCTTGACCAATACATATTTGTAAAAGCAAAATTTTTAACTTTTGAAAAACCTTAATAACTTTTTTATTTTTTACTCGATTTTATTTATTAGAATCTTGTTTAACTCAGAACTAAATTTGCTTTAAAGAAATATATACAAAAGGGTATGTTTCCAAACAATCTAATTTAAAAAAATGGCGCCAAAGTTAAAAAATTTAGAAAAAATAAAATTAAAATCGGATATAAATTAAAATAACTCTGCAAAAGTTTAATATATGTACCAAAATGTGTACATACTTAAAAAGGCACATATTTCTTCTTTCTAAAACCGTTTAAAAATTGAAAACCGGATTAAAATCAACTGAGTTACGTGTTCATAAGTACTTGAACCTACCCGAAAATAGTTTTTTCGGAATAACTCCGAAATTTGAAGGTGTTTCCGAACTTTTAAAAATTGATTTATGACCTACTCAATAAGGCCTACAACATACACTAGGTCACTTTCCAAGTATATTTTCACTGTAGCACCGTGTAATTAATATTCTTATCGAATTGTAATATTTGTTTTTATTATGACAGATGTTAAGGGGGTGAAGACATACTTCTGAAGTTTAAAGTGTGTACCCGCGCGTATACACAACCACATGCTACCCAGAGGTAGGGGTGAGATACCACGCATCAGACCAGCGTCACCGGTACTTTCAATCACCGGACATAGCATACTATGCCGCTCACATCGAGAGCCCTATGACAGAGGACTAGCAATCTTGGTACTACCAATCCCTTTATAGTAGCAATACCACAACTAAGTACTACATGTACTTCCCGAAGGGCAGCAACCAACCATCAGGCAAGATTCCCGCATACACCGAATGATAAGGCATACAGGCAATCTTGGGGCTCCTGATGCCCGTAGTACCAGATTAGGTGTCTCTGGCCTGTCCCTGAGAGCGCCAGTAATTTGTAATTACCAACAAGTATCTTCCTATATGAAACTCCAGAGTACTCATTAGATACCCGTGGGGAGGGGATGAGGAGGAGACACCCCTTACAGAGAAAATACGTTTTATCGTTTATTTAAAAGCTGTAGCAACTAACGTCGCAGCAATCTAGTTGTCAGTGTATTGGCATACTAAACAAGAGCTCCGGGTTCTCAATCCCAGTTCTTGTATCCAGTCCAAAACATCTTAAAAAAAAGTAAGGAAGAAATATGGAAAAACTATTTATTTTTAAATGGCCAATTATGTATGCCTGTATGGATAAAAGTCTACTCTGAGTGTTTTCAAATTTCGTAGTGGAATTATTATTATTGAGATTAAATTATTAATTTATTGGTTTGTCAAACATATTGTATAGGAACTGAAATTCGGCAGGGGTGCGGGGTATAGTGATTAGAGCGCTCGCAAAAAAACTCCAACGGCCCAGGTTCAAATCCCAGAAAAGGTGAAAAATGAAAAAAGTTAGTTTGCGGTTTTTTCAAAATTATAATTTAAAAATAAGAGCCCCCCTCCAAAAAGACCATCTACAAAAAACCGCTCGCAGACATTCCACTCTATTCCACCTTAACCAATGTCAACAAAAAGCTAATGATCAGGAGAAAAGCGCCACCTATATGTATTGGCAAGTAGCAGATAACAGCAAAACCTCCTTAGTGAAGACACTCACCACACAATCAACATGCAACGATGAGGCAATTGCTGTTGATCATTCAAGGGTGAAGGTATAAGAATGGCCTTTGAATGATAAATTCACAGCAATTTGTTTCATTCCTAAGGCGCTTAATACTTAGTAATATAAGAAAAACAAAATATATGTTCTGTCATATATGTGTGTACTGTTCTTTCAAAAAATGTCAATACAATTTAGTAGGGGTTTACCCCTGAGTATTGGCCTCAAATAAAAAAAATATAAAATAAAAAAACTGCGCAACTATTGAACAGAAAGCGTAAATGAAACAAAATTTGTTAAGAATAGATAAAGTCTTCCTAACATTTCTAATACCAGCACCTTCCATTCCATCCCAAATTTAGATATTTTTCAAGTTTGTTGAAAGAGTTATTTTATTCAGTACGTACAATCGGGGTTATAATCTAAAAGATTTTAAAATTATGTAGAGAATTCTGCAAAATTCTGTAACTAATACTTGCAGCAGTTAAAGTTCCTTGCGGTTAAAATAAAAATATAAGTTCAATTTAATAAAAGTGTTATCAGTTTGTATTTAAATTTTTGTGCCAATACATACAATCAAACATATGTATGTGTGTCCACATATTCTTCTTTTAATCGACATCACCTGCAAATGAAAGATATCACCTTCCAGGTACTTACATATGTCCAATTTATGGGTTTTTTAATCACTGTAATTTTCTTTTTTTCTGCTTAAGAAATATTAAACATTTGTTTCAGCCTTTTAACCAAAATTATTTATTAATACTTCTTATCCATTTCTATCGCCTTAAAAACTTTAATCTCATCTTGCCAAGTTTTAGTTTCTTTTGTGTTTTTGGTTTGGTTTGATAAAAACAAAAAAATAAAAACATTTTTTTCTACGTGACTAATAAATAGCCGTACAAATATAGAAAAAAACTATTATCATAGCAACGACAACAATAAATTAAATGAGAGTTGGCAAATAGAACTTTTTTAAATAAATAAAAATAATAAAAGAAAAAAAAGAAAAAGAAATAAAAGTGAAATTAAATTAAATCATGTCAGAAGAAGAAAGCAAAACAAAAAAGAAATATATGTCAGTGTGTGTATACACTCTAAACCACTTTTGCTGAAAATTAAGTCGATAATAGTAGGCAACACTTTACAGACTGTTTTCGACCTAAAATTAAACATCTAGTTTTTTTAGACATTTTGTTAGTTTTTAAGCAAAATATGTCTAAAATTAAACAAAAAATGTTTAAATATTTTAGGCAATGTGTGTCTAATTTTCCCCCCTTTCATATATTTATTTTCAACACCCCTTAAATGAAAATGTCTGCAATACATATTTTTAATTACATTAT
Source organism: Metopia argyrocephala (assembly GCA_963576795.1). Taxonomy (NCBI): domain Eukaryota; kingdom Metazoa; phylum Arthropoda; class Insecta; order Diptera; family Sarcophagidae; genus Metopia; species Metopia argyrocephala. The sequence goes on along the minus strand of OY756208.1, from coordinate 182,867,707 downwards.
TTAATTTATTAAAAATTATATGTCTTATAAACTATCTATATATACTTATAAATATATATAAAATACATATATGTATATACATATGTGCATAACTGTCTTATCTTTTAACAAGTTACATATTATTACATATACTTTACATACATATTGTCTTTTTGTAACAAAAGTGTCATAAGTTTACGTGTACATAAAAAAAGTTTAATTAAAAAAAACATTTTTTCATATATAAAGGATTAAATAAATGATAATAATCATATAAAAAATCACTTTTTATATGGCATTATCGAGCTTACGTATTAAAGTATTAATCTTTCTTAAATTATTTTAATGACACTTTTTTCCTCTCATTTGCGAAGGATAAAATCTAAAAAAATATCGCAATGAGAATCCAAAATTTTGAGTAACAAAGCAACTATAGAAAAAGATCCAGTATATTGAAATCATCCTCTTTCGACGTAATCTCCTTTTCAAAACAAATGTATGCAGTGGATTTGCAACTTTCCTCTATTGATGTTTCTATAAATACAAAAGCTTTTTAGTAAAATAAAATATTTAATATTAAAAGATTTGCTTACCAACTATTGACATCAATGGCTCAAATTATATTTATTATTGCACATGCAACTTTTAGTAGAGTGACTCCATGTGAAATTAACTGCATAGGAATTATAATTGGTATATATTTTACCACATTTTGAATACAAACACTTAAAAACATTGCATTCTTCTTCATTAAATAATAAACTCATAAACTTTGACATTTTGCACACAACAATTTTTTTGTGAATAATTAATTAACACTTTAATATACTTTATTAACTACTTATAAATTAGAATAAATACCAATACGACGCGACTCTTTTGAACTTTTTATTGCAAATGAATGCTTCTTCTTTTTTTCGTCGCTTTGTTACCACGTCTTCATACAGTTTTTACTCAAATGTTCTCAATATTACACATTTATATCTATTTTTAGGCAAAAGTGCTTAATTTTACAAATTTTTTGCTGATTTCATGCAAATGTGCTTAATATTAAACACTATTTTGTAAATTTAAACATAATTTGTTTAAACATTAACAATTGTGATAGCAAATTTAGTTTTTTGTGTAATTTTTTTACTTTTTTTAAAATTAAGATTGAAATTTATATAATTTTAGACAACAACAAATTTTCAACACCAATTTAGACATAATATGAACCTAAATTTTCGGAAAAGTTTTAGAGTGTAGGTACGAGCATTATAATCTTAACCACACACGTATTCTTGCATACGAATTATAAAATTATTTTTATTGAGTATTTACATATTCCCATTCATTATTCGTTAATCTTGCTCTACGTTAAAAAGGAAAGTCATTAAACAATTTATGTTGAAGATAAAAAACAAAAAACTAATTCAAGTATTTTGAATTTGCAATAACTCTTAAAATACTTTGTATTTGAATCAGTTGCGTCCAACATACTCGTATAGGTTTTTAATAGGAATTTATTTATATTTGTGGCACATAGAGTTGAATACTCTTAAGATTTTACATTGCAAGACTAATCGTTAATAAACAATTATTGTTTACGGCAAATACTGCTTTAGTTTGGTCAGTCTAACAGCTTTAAAGTCCTTCGCAAGAACTTGTAAACTGTATATTGATTGGATTGGACAAAATTGATTTAAACTGAAAATAACTAAATAGTTAAGAATTCTTTAGCATTTTAACAAAATTTTTCTAAATTTATCAGAAGAATTTTAAAACAATTTTGTTTTTTTTTTCAAATAATATTAAAATAAAATAGAACGATTATAGAAAAATATTCATAACTCTTGTATTTACAATAGTTAAATGTATGCATGTATGTATGTATTTGCAATTATAACAACATTTTGATGCATGTTTTTGTATTCAAATTGAAAATTGTTTGAAAATAATAGTTTTTTTTATTGCTTTTTAGTATAAACGATTTAACAAACATGAAATATTAAAACAATTTTTTAAATCAATGATGATAAAAATAAAATTAAACCAATAAATAAATTTAAAAAATAGTTTATAATAAACAAAACACAACTTCAATATTTTTATTAAATTGCTACTATTACTTCTCTAACTCAGTCTGTACATCTGTCCCTATATATACAATATTAATGTATATAAAATACTTTTAGCATGATCTGCCTGACCAACCAAATATCGTGCACACTAATGGAATGGACAATTTGTTTAAAAATTGGAGATATTTGATCTAAAAAAAATTGTATTCCCTTTTCCCTAAGGGACTGACGAATTTGTCCACTTATGAGAGATGTCCGCTTATGAAAAAAAATCATAGAAAGAATAATTAATAATCTATACATACATACATAATAGGCCATTATAACCCTGTGTCTAGGTTACGGCGTAGCTCTTCGCAGCACTTATGTTATGTGTGTGTTAATTTTCATCCATGAGTACGGAGACCTACAGTTTAAAGTCGACTCGGAGCGACAGATTTGAGAAGCTTTTTCATGGCAATCAATTACTCCCAGAGCTTTTGCCAGAAGACTGCCGAGAGGTAGTCGAAGAAAGAAATAATTCTTTCATATATCTTTTTTTAAGATGTCAGAGCTGAGATTTGAACCCGGCGCTTCGGCTTAGTAAGCCAACACACTAACTACTAGACCACGTCGACCGTTATACCTCTGTATAACTTTTTATAGCAATAAGTGCTTGCTCATAGTAAATCAGACGGCGTTTCCTTAGTGTAATATCACAGGGGCCTTGCTCTGTAACTCTCCTAAGCTAAAACTCTATCGCTAAAAATTTAAAAACTTGATTTAGGACTTTTTGGTTATGAATACAGTTCTTGAACGCGTACAGCGTAAAAGCATCATGTCTGCTATCTCTAAAATTTTTACTTTATAATATTTTAACACCCAGCTTGTCATAAAACTGTGCATTCGCACAGAAACTCAATCGGCCGAGGTTCGATCCCAGCGAAGGACAAAAAATTATAAAATACAATTTTGCGGTTTTTCTAAATTATAATTTAAAAAATAAGAGGTTTCCCCTCACCCTCGAAGGTGTCCATCAGCAAGAAAAACCGCTACCTGACATATCCAATCTATTCCACCAGAAATTAATAATCAGGAGTACAGCGCCACTTTATGGGAAGATGACAGCTAACCTAATTAGTGAAGACGGTCACCACTCACAATCAACATCCATTGACAAATGGGGCAATTGCTGTTGATCAATCAAGGGTCAAGGTATAACACTGGCCCTTGAGTGATCAACTGACAGCAACTTGTATCATTGATATGTGGCGATCAATATAATTACAAAAAAAAAAAAGAAAAATTTATGTATGTATCTCTCTTCTATCTTCAATATTCCAATACAATGTACTGCATGAGTAATGGTTTACTCCTGAGAATTGGAATTTAAAAAAAAAAAAGAATTATAGAGTAGGGCCCCAGAATGCCAACTTTTAGCTCGTCTGTGCTTAGACTTAAAATTTTTAATATAACCGCTGCTTTTTAAACCAAAAACTATTCCATTTGATGACCTTGGCTTGTAATTAATAATAACAAGTGATGAAAAAAAAAATGTTTGTAATTACATATTCGTTTTAGTTATTCATATTTCTTTTACAGTTCTTTTTCCACAGTTTTAAATTCAACGAAACATTTACAAATTTTGTCAATACAAAACCATTCTCACAATTCGTTTTACCCATGTATGTATGTATTGAAGTGTTGTTAAATTAAGCGCAAGTATATTTTTTTATGTGCTTTACAGCATACCTTTAGGCATACTGTAAATATGATCAACAATTGGCAATACTATTTGTTATTATATATGGACTAATTTACACGTGAGAGGGTTAGTACTTTTTATTATTTCCCTAAAGTGAATAATCTGAACTGAATTTTGAGTATTTTTTTTATAATATAAATTATCTAAAACAGTTTATTAAGAGAATGTAGCAATTTATTAATAGCTTATACACATAAGAATCGGTATTTGTTTTATTAGTATTATATTCAAACTAGCAGGAAATAATATGTGCATTTATTCTAATCAACGTAGGAAATTTAGCTATTTGACTGTGAAATCTAGAGATTTTTATTCGACAAAAACAAATTGTGAAATACAATATTTTAATTTATTGTACAGACGAACATATAACGAATACCCCTAAAAATCTTCTAATTATACAGAGTTTTTTTTATCGAGTGTCACAACTTTGAGTTGGCATCACTGCTTTATTGGACCACCCACTTAACAGCTGATAGCTGGTTTTTGTTAAGTTAGATTTGAAATTTCAATATGAATCGACTTACACCAAAGCAACGCCCGCAAATTATTGAAATTTTTAATCAAAATAATTGTTTTATTCTATTGAATTTCCTTTCAAAATTTTATTTTCCAATGAAGCCCATTTCTGGTTGAATGGGTACGTAAATAAGAAGAATTGTCGCATTTGGAATGAGAAGAATCCACAAGGTTTTTTCAAAACATCATTACATCCACAGAAAATTACTGCCTTGTGGGCTTTATGGGCCGACGGAGTCATTGGCCCATATGTATTCAAAAACGATGATGGTCAGAATTTTATTGCCAATGGTGAACGGTATAGGAACATGATTCGAAAAGTTTTCGTACCTCAATTACTTGGCATGAATCTTGCTGATATATGGTTCCAACAAGACGGAGCCACATGCCACACAGATGGCGCTACAATTGATTTAGTTAAAGAAACTTTCGATGAAAGAATAATTTCCAGTAATTTCCCAACTAATTGGCCACCAAGATCATCTTTGAGGTTATGTTAAGTCACTTGTCTACGTCGATAAACCACAAACAATTGAACACCTGGCAATTAACATCAAAGAGTTATCGGCGAAATACGGCCACAAATTCTGCGAAAAGTTGTTGAAAACTGGTGTTCCAAATTCCAGTCGTGGCGGCCACATGGCAGATATTATATTTAAACATTAACTTCATAAAATTTTCTTTTCCCGTTATATTGATATTAAAAATATATTTCATTGCCGTATTATGATTTAAACTTGTTTCGCTCTATAAAAAACACCCATTACATTTATGCCTCTCTAAATTTTCTCTGTAAGAATTTGTGTCCTCTAAATTTGTCTCTAAATAAAATAAAAGCCACATAATGGGGGAGGGGGAAGAATATCGTACTTTGTTATACTTCGGCGTGATATTCTCTCTTTAAATCTTCTTCCCTTTGAACTTTATGAGACTGCTTTTTCTTCATTATTATTTTGACAAGTTTGACTATTTTCTTTAAGTGTTCTCAGGATAAGTGATAAAGGAAACACACTTTTATAAACGATCACGATAATTTCACTTTTTGTTTTTTAATTTTATGTGCATTAGTTTTTTAATACGATATTATTTGAAATAAAAATGAATGTTTTTAGCCTGATACATCATTTAAATATACACACATGTGTTTTGTATACATACAAGTAAATATCCTTAAGTTTCAGTCTATTCTCTTTTGTATTCAATTCTACTATTTTTTCCCTTTCTTCGCTTAGTTTAAGAAACATTATGCGATGACCTAAAATAATTTATAAAAATGCGCCAGGCAACGTTTAGCATACAATAAACCAGGAAATGTTGTGGAAAAGTATTATAATATAAAAATATAAAGAACTGAATAAAATAAAAAAAAATAAAAATTATATAAAAAAGAATAAAAAGCTCGACATAAAAAATAATAAAAGCACAATAAAGTAAACTGTTTATGTTTTAAATATTTCATTATGGAGTCATAAGTTAAAGCAAACGTCAGCAATTTAAGTTCAACATTATTCTTCTACTTATTTATTTACGAGTATTTCGTCATTGTCTGATGCTGTAAGAAACCACAACTTCTCTATACCACGCCATTAACGTAATGATGAAAATATTTTCAATACCAACCAGCATATTTCCTCACTATTTGAATATTCATACTCGTATTCGTATTCGAATAGATAAAACGACAGACTTACCAACTAAATGTACTTTTTCATTGTAGCAAAACAATTTATGTGCATTTAAGGAGGAAAATACGGAAACAAAAAATAAATAAATAAAAGGCGCGACTATCTTGGGGCAATATAAAGGCATACAAAAAACAAAACCAGAAAACAGAGAAAAAAAGTTGTCAAAGGAATGGGCCAGAGTAGAAGACAACAAGCAGCAGCTTCTTTTTCCCTTAATGTTTATACAAAAATATGTACTTAAATATTCAAGCCCAGTAAAATAAAAATCCAAGAATATGAAGAGAAATGAAGATGAAAATTAATATGCCCTTAAACTATTAAAGATTTTTGTGTTCCACTCATCAACAAAAATATGAAGTAAACCTACTTGAGGTCAAAAAAATATTTGTTTATATTTACGAGTACGAGTATGTATAGAAAACAACAACAACAACACAGTCAAAGAAAAAGAGTCGTTAATACATTGTAAACGGTAGGGCTTTTGTACACGAAACGTATAAAGTCTACGTAAATTTCCTTTATGATATTACCATCGCCCCTACTGTCAAACTCTCTTAAACAAAATAGAGGAAAAAGTGAAATATTAAAGCTCCATTCAAAATGTATGCCAACAACTTTGCATTTGTATTTGTGCAGATGGGGCTGGAATGACAGTTTATAGGTGTATGTGTTTGGCTGCAAGTGAGTATGTATTAGAAAAAAGTTTTATGCTAATTAGATGGCAGAAACATCGGTGTTGAGTTCGGCAGTTTGAATGGCTGAGAGCAACTACTACTGCCAGTAGTATATTTGTTCAAGGAATGTAAAGTTTTTCCACTTTACGAGTATTTTACAACCCCAACACTCACTAAATATCATTGACAAAAAACAAAAAAAAAACAAAAAAAAAAGATGAATGAATAAAAGTCGTACCCTTGTTGAACTGAATAAAATGTGAATACTTTTGCCCTGAATTGTCGTTTTTCATTCTGTTTACTTAAATTGTTCCTACAAATACTACGAGTAGTATTAACTTAAATGAAGAAATTTCTGTAATTTCTTTATACAAATTCATAAGAATATTGTATTTCAACATTAAATATAATTTTCTTTTATTGGGTGTTTTTTCCCCAAGATTTTATTTTGACGTTATATTTTAATGATTTAAACCCTAAATGAGCCGTGAAAAATTTAAATAAAATTTCGTTATTTTAATAGGAAAAAATTGTGGCATTAGAATTATAAGTTCTTAATATACATATATTGGCATACTTATTACATACATATGTAAGTATATCGCTAGTTTGCTGCAAGGTTGTCATAATTTAAAAATTGTAATTTTTCAGGAGACATATTTTTAGTTTTTTTAAAAAAAAATTTCTTTTACTCCGGAAAACGTCAACTAAATAAAACCGCGGGTGTTGACATTTAACAAAATGTTGATGTTTATGAACGTAAAAATTTTTAATAAAACACATATTGATAGTGTGCTTTAAAATAGTTTTATTGCCTTTAAACTAAAATGAAACATAAACAAATCCAAAAAAGGAAAAAAAAAGACTTTCAGCCTAACTAAAACTAAAAGAACACATTTTAAATTACTTATGTAGATCATATTTTTAATTTCACTTATTCGTGCATCTAAAAAAATCTGTTAAGTATTTACGAGAACAAAATACAACTGAACATAAGAAAGACTATACATACATATGTATGTAAATAAAGATTTCTTTTCAACTCTTCATACTTATAAGGGGAATCCCGAATTTCTGAACTAATTTCATAAAATAAATATATGTGTGCACAAAGTTGATGTTTTAGAGCAAGGGTGCCCAAGCCCTATACTCTTGGTGCTCATTTGTTTTTGTAAATGCTCTTAGCTATAGGCTGTGTATTTTAAGACACACATACAGCACTCAGCACTAGCAATACGAAAAACACAAACAACTTTGTATACTCTTCTTTGACCAGGGTTGCTCGGTGGGAATAAAAATCCTACCAAACTGATTCTTAAAATGTACCAAAACTACCTGTATCGTTAATTTTTATTATAGCATTTAATTTAAATATACTGTACTGTATTTACTGACATTGTTTTTAGAAATCCTGAAAAGCTGTTTTTATTTTATTTTCCTATCAAAAACATAAGTAATTGTAATAAATTAACAAGGCTACAAAATCTTTCACAAAGAAAAATACATACGTTTTGTTTTCATCTTGCACACGACAACCACAATTACAACAAAAACTACATCCATGAGACAAAAATTTCATTCAATGCAACAACACTTTCGTATGCCTTGCCGATTTTATTATTTGTTTTTGTTTGACGTATGATATCGTTTAAAAAAGTGTGTTTTAAAATGCACTTGGGAAAAATTGGTGTTAGTTTCAGTTTTCAAACTTTAGGTATTATTCACAAAAAAATGATTGTATGATCAGTCACAGTCTACCCTCACATAATTGAAAAGCTATTTGTGATTTTTTTGTATTCCTTACAAAATGGATTTGCAAAGTAAATAAATAAATTATTTTTTTTTTTATATATAATTTTAAGGCTGAAGCACAATTTTTAATATGCTTTCAAATAATTCAAACTAACGCCAATAATATAGCAGGTGGTTCATAAGAACAATTAGTTAGGGACCTTAAAAAGTCTTTTTTGGATCAGGATGCGCTCCGAATCTTAGAGTACATTGAAAGTTATGGTGACGAAATAAACATGCAACGTTTCAGTCAAAAATTTTCAGTCAAATGATTCTTATACTGGACCTCTAAAAGCATCCTATGTTGCAAGCTTCTAATTTAAGTGGCATTAATTTTTGGAAATCTGTACAACCAAAAAATACCCTTTACTTTACAAGGAAATTTTATGTTTGTTTTCCATGTTTGGTGCATTTTCAAATTTAAAATTAATAAAAAACAAGCTTAGCAGTAGAATGAGCAACGAAAATTTGGAGGCCTTATTAAAATTATCTACAAATGATATTGACATAAATTTGGATAATTTATTGGAAGGATAATGGAAAGGAATTTTTTTGCCGTGTACGTATACGAAAAAATATGAAATATTTTTTTTTTCTTTTGTCTTTGTATGTATTAGTTTTTACAACAAAAAATATTAAATAAAAATTAGTTTTTCTTTAAATGTATTGGTGTTTACTCTTCCATAAGAAACTTTTGGGCACCCCTGTTTTAGAGCTTTGTGGTTTGGTTGACGTTTTAGAGTAGACAATGTAAAAAATTAAGGGTTGACGTTTTGAGATGTTGACGTAAACGAGTGTTAACATTTTCCCGAGTGCACTGAATAAATATTATCAAAAAAAAAAAGACGTTAATTCTAGGGAACTTAATGAAGTTACCACACAAAAGCTGAGGCACACGTCAATTCCCATTAAATAGAGGTTTAAACGATAATACAATTCGTACGACAAGTCACATTTTTGTGTAGAAGAGAATGAATAGTATCGTGTTAACTTGATATGTAATCAGAGCGTACGACATTGAGAGAAAATACGGATGAAAATTTGACAGTCGTACGGCTCTCTTTGTTTTTTGAAATATTTTAAAAAACCATCACATTTCATTAGATCAGGGATGCATTTTTATCTTTTTGTTTGTTTATTTATTTATTTATTAATTAATAAAGTCTATGGAAGATACTCCGTACAGACTAATAACTAATGTTAAATGTATTCACAATATCTGTAAATTTTGTGTGCATGTGTATGTGCATTTTATGTTTTAATTTTTCCTTGTTTTGGTATTTTACCAACCGTGTAAACGCAAAAAATATCTGTCGTAAGATTTTTACTCTCAGTTTTAAAATACGGATGGAGTATCATAATATTTTCTCTTTGATTTTACGTACGACTTGTATTACCATCTAAAACTTCCTTAACGAATACAAGATATTAACTAAAATTTAGAAAATTTACTGTGCAAAAGATTACAGATCGTGAGCGTCCTTTTATATTTAATTGCATTTCTTTATAGTATTTATTTGAACTGGTGCTGCCGCAATTAACAACTCAAAAAATCTGGCATCTCTTTTCCAAAATGTCAAAAACTTAAAAAAAACAAGCCTAAAATCAGTGAAAAGGCGAAAAATAATTGATTTATTATTATCGTTTTCTTGTTTTATGGCTGTAGAAATGTCAAAAGTTTCTAAGCAAAATTACGTAGACTTAAGATTTTTTCACTGCAATTGATGCAAATTGCAAATGATCATATTTAATTGTTGTATTAAAAAAATATAATGTATTTTTACACACTTTGCATCGGTTGCACAGTTTGCACTACCCTTCGTGAGTACCCTTATTAATTTTGATTTTGATTGTATTGCACAACATATAACACATAATACATATAACGAATAATCCTGTATCATATCTCAAAATTCATATTTTCTGAGTTTTGACGGCGTTGCAAGAAATGAGCGACAACTTTGAAATTATTTGCTTTTATTTGTTTTGGGTATCTAGGTCGATCCAGGATTTGGCCTGGATCTTTAAGTAAGTGGCTGGAATTATAAAGGTGGGCGTGGCACCTCTTATACAAACTAGATACTCAATTTTAAATATTTTGAGAACGGTTAAAGTGCATTCCTTATGTAGAAAATTCCTTATTTTGTTTTGCAAAAGCAGTCACTGGGCCCGCTTATATTAAACAGATTAAATTATTCCAAATAGAAACTAAATTAAGAGTTATGTAATACACAGTTTCAAGTTAATTTTTACTAAATAATTAAGTTACAGTAATTGTAATAAATCATAATTTATTTCTCCCATTATATTCAGTTTCCTTTCGCCTTTATATTTCACAAATATAAAGCATTTTACATAGATTTCACTGCCAGATAAGTTTTTCTCACTATTATAGTCTATTGACCTATTTAAATGCAACAAATAATAATTAAAATGAAATTTAAAAGATTTTCTGGCACTGAAAAGCTATTCGTAATATAAATAATTTAAATTTGTTTTTTAGCAAGTTTTGTGGAGTGTTTATGACAGCTGATTTTAATTTAAAATGATGGCTTTAAACATGAGGAAATATATGTTTGCACATAAATATTGTAATTAAAATTTATTAGTAATCATGAATGTCACAAAAGAAAAGGTAAAATCATAAAATTTATTTAAAAGGTTGTCATCTAAAACAATTGCCATTCTAACGAAATATTTATTGGCATTTATGAAGTATCAAATACTTTATAAATTAATATTTGCAAATGAACAAAAGACAACTGACTTGAGTTTTGAAAAGTTTACAATAACAAGACTACTTTAGCGTTTCATTTTTAATTCGAATATTCATGTTGATATAAGAAAATTGAGATACGAGTATGTAACATAATCCTAAAATGTTACTATAATGTTATCTCTTCCCTTGACGGTGATGGTTTTACTCTATATAACTTGTGTAATGATATCACTGATATAAAAACACAGTTATTACAGTATATTGTTCAACTATGATACGATTTTTCCTATTCGTTAATACAAATGCATATATACTACATATTCGTATATATTTTTACCATAAAAGAAAAATGAATTCTTTTTTTTATCGTTCCGTTTATTTGTTCACGGACTTAGAGTAAAAGAAAGAAAATTTGCTTCGTTTCTTTTATTAATTCCCAAAGTCTCAGCTCAATTTCTTCTTTTGTTTGGCGACTGAAGACACACATACATATGAACGTAATCAGAAAACTTACTAAATAAAGACTTATGATATCCTTTTCATTTAAAGTTTCAAATAAAATATATGTTTGTGTATTAAAAGATTGGACTTTTTCTTAATAGTAAACAATTTAAGGAAGATGTATAATTTAAAATACAAATTTTGATTATGCGTTTTGCATGCAATAAACATTATATTTATTTTTACCAACTTTTCAATTAAACTATTTAGATCGAGTACCAAATTTGCTAGATTTAAATTTACGAAATATTTCGCATCGACTCATAATCATTACTTAGCACAAAAGACTTTTTTCTGTTATTTTTAAAACAAAGTTTACGTCTAACATCTCTGTTAGTTATTTTGAAACTGCAGTAACAGTTTCAATGTATTTTTAAATGAATCAAATTAATTTGATTAATTACAAATTAAACAAAGTAAAACGAAATACAAACCAATGACATATGCATGACTCTGAATAGCTTATATAAAAAGTACAGATACACCTATTTGCACCAAAAGTTCTTTGTAATATCAATGCAATATTTAATTGATTTCTCACCAACACCCAAATTTGTCATATATATCAAAAAATTATTTTTAAATAACTTTTTAATAGATCAGTTAAACATTTCAACTGAAATTTAAAACAAAAATAAATTAAAAATTTTAATCGAATAAATTTAATTAAAAAGGCAAACAAAAATCTATTAAAATTTTAATTGAATCAATTAAAAAAAAAACATTATAAAAAATTAGAACATATTTTAATGGTTGAAATAAAATTTGTTTTATATATAAAAATAAAGTGCCATTAAGAAAAATAAAAGCTATATTTTTCTTATTCAGCAGAAACGTTTTAACACCCAACTGCAGTGTGCATGAATTAGCTTCAGTTAATTTAGGCAACTGTAAGATTATGTCCATGACAAACTATAATGTATTTAATCAAACATTTCGTCAAGTTTCGTCAAATGTTATTTGAGAGTACACTTCATTAGGTATTTTAATTATCTTTCTATATTGCCAATTTTTCTCTTTTTTTGTGCAATTTCAATAGAATAAACAAACACGTAATTTTGGGTACTTTTTTATTAGAAGTACTCGTAAAAAACAAAATACTGCACAAATGTGCAACAATCGTTACATGTAACTTGAGTTCATGTAAAGTATTCTTTAATTTACTTATGCCATTCACAGATTTTCCTTAATTTTTGACAGTTTTTTAAGCCAAATCATGCATATTATAGCTGGGACTTTAATTAGATCATAGCTAAATTCTATTAAGAATTGTTGGTTGATTTTGCAATTATTTTTTTACAATCAAAGGAGTCAATGACATCCGTGAAAGAATGCCGAACTGAACATATTTTCTAAATCTAACCCAGCTATTGTAGGTATTTCTTTATTTCTTTATATTAATTGATGTGTTGACATTAATTACAGCATTTCAAAAATTTAGAAAGAATTACAAAAGAAACATAAAGAAATTTTTAGCTTTTTAATATATTAGAATATGAAACATGTAGGGTATTCACAAGGTGTTGTATTTTGTCTTATTGTCATAAAGTTGTTAAGTAAAATAATAACAATTTTATGACAATATGACATAATATTGGGCCTTATGAATCCCTCAAGTGTGTATTATTTAAACAATAAAAAATTTTGAAATATATTAAAAAGAACTGGGAACTAATGGGTATCTGCAGAAAATGATTCAATACAATGGGGGGTGCGTGGTATAATGGTTAGAGCGCTCTCACAAAAACTCCAACGACACAGGTTCAAATCCCAGCAAAGGTGAAAAATGAAAAAGTTAGATTGCGGTTTTTTCAAAATTATAATTTAAAAATAAGTGGTTCCCCCCTCCCACCCTCTCCAAGAAGACCATCTTTAAAGAAACCGCTCCCCAACATTCCACTCTATTCCACCTTAACTAATGTCAACAGAAAAGCAAATGATCTGGAGAAAAGCGCCACCTATTGGGAAATAGCTGATAACATATAAACCTACTTAGCGAAGACACTCATCACCACACAATCAACATGCAACGATGAAGCAATTGCTGTAAATCATTCAAGGCAGAATGTATAATACTGGCCTTTGAATGATCAATTCACAGCAATTTGTCTCATTCCTTAGGCGCTTAAACTTATGGAGGTATCTTAAAATGAAACGATTATCGTGTGATCAGCTGATGTCACGAATTGTCTGAAATGAAATTTGTATTGAAAATTTTTTTCTCGAAAAAAGCCCATTTTTGATTGAAGCGTTACAAAAAAAAAAAAAAATCTAATGCACAGAAAATTACTGTTTGGTCTTCTTAATGGGCTGGGGAAATCATAAATCTAATGCCCGTATTTATAAAAACTATTTTAGGTTTATTGAGGACTTATTTGACAAATTTCTATGCAATACTTGTCAAATAAACCCTCAATAAACCTAAAATAGTTTTTATGAATACGGGCATAAATATATATCGTTAAGAACGATAATGTTAAAATATTACTGTCAGTGATGAGCGGTATGCAGTTATCATTAGCATTGTTGTTTTCAATTAGTTGGCATTTATTTTGCATACAGCGTGCGCTACAAATTAATTTACTCAAAAAAACTTTCGATGAAGCAATAATTTCAAGTAATGGCTTATTGAAATGCCCAATAAGACCATTTGATTTAAACCCATTGACTTTTTTGTTTTGTGGCTAAACCAGAGAAAATTCAAAATCTGTAAATGAACATTCGAAAAGCTATTGGAGAAATACGGTTGCATGTACTGCTGAAAGGTTTTTCTTAAAATTGGTGTTTCAAATGGCGTACGCGCCAGTCGTGGCGACTATATGTGGAAATTTTCCATCCATATTTTTCTTTACTCATGATTTAAAATTACGTAATTAGTAAAAGCTTGCGATATAAATATATTTTTATATTTTACAATTTTTTTTTTATTTCTCATGCTATTAAAACTTGTTTTAATCACTCAAACAAATTACTCTCAAAACAGTTGTTTTACCCAGTGTAATTACAGGGTTAGATGTACACATATTTGTGTTAATTTGCTTTACGTTAATACACTGAAGACTAATTGTGTTTCTCTAGTGATACCAAGTGTAAATAAGTGGAAGTGGTATTTAAAATCCCAGTTGTTGTCAATGATAAAAAATTAATTTTGTAGAATGTAAGTACATCCTTTCCTTAGAATTTGTACAACTCAAATTAAGTTTGTTAATATAAATAAATTATAAACTCAAATTTATATATATACATACACACTTACATATGCATAACAAAATTATATATATGTACATCTAAACATACATAAAATTTTTCCATATACTCTTAAATTTATCAATAATGACACAATTTTATCATCTTCTGCTCCAGGGACTTTATGTGCTATCAACAAATTGAATAAGTCACATAAGGTTGTATTATTACATTATTTTAACCTCGATATCATTTCACATCTTTTTACACATAAAATTTTATTTTATTTTAACCACAAATATTACAAACATTTAAGCTATCTATCTGTCTTTTGCCTTCTTTTGCAATGTGTACATACGTATGTGTGTGTGTACCTTTAATTGTATCTCATAATAAATAAAATCCCTACATAGTTGTCCTCATATCGTAGCATATCAAATTCATTTGAATTCAAAAATATTTCTAATACGCAGAGATTAAATTAATAGTTACGTAGAGAATGTGTAGATTGAATTTTGACACTTACTCGTATCTCATACCAATAGTAATTTGAGGTTGTATTTGAAGTATCAATTTGACAATCACTTTAGTAATTAACACAGAGTAAGTCATTTACTTATGTATTTAAAAATTAAACACATTTGATGATTTTCTCTAACGGAAGTTTTTTAAGATTTCGTCGAAAAAGTTTTAGATTGCAACACATAATTATTGAAGTACAATGAGAGTCAAAAGTTTATCAATAAAATAAACTTTATAAGAAAATCTGTAAGAATTTCGATTTTATTAACTAATAAAATTAAATTATTTATAATAATTTTATAAAATATTTATTAAATATTTTTTGGGTGTTAATTTTATACCAAATATTTTCCAACTGAACAAACTGGATATTAGGGAACCGGATTAAGGTAGACGGATTTGAAATTTCGAAAATCAGGGGAAATTTCGAAAATCAGGAAAATCTTAAGCTAAAATGCTAAAGTTTGGGTTTTTAAACAAGTTAGACATTAGAAAATATAATATTGAAAATTTTAGAGATGAAAGGCATGAAGCTTTCAAATTATAATACCCGTATAAGAGTTGCATTCGTAACCAAAATGCTCTAAATCAAGTTTATAAATTTTTAACGATAGAGTTTTAGTTTAGGAGAGTTACAGAATAAGAAAAGAAAGAAAACATAACTATTTATAAAAGTAATAAATAGTAAATAAATCAAAATATTGTTAAAACCATTAAAAAAATATAGGATGAACGTTTTTGTAAAAAATTACATAGAAAATATATCTCAAATGTCATCGTCGTGTATCTGTTTTCTAAAGGGCATTTTTAGATGACAATTGGAATTAGCCCTCCCAAGAATTAAGAAAATTGTGGAAAATCGAAAGTGAGCTTGCTAACAGTAATAGAGTAATAATAATAATCGGATAATAATAAACGGATAAATGCATTATAATCAAGATGTGTGTCTGGTGTGTAGCTGCGGTTGTCTAGTGGTTAGTTTGTAGACTCATGACATCTTGAAAAAAGAAATATAAAAAAAGAAATTTTTCGGTAACTACCTCATAGCAGTCTTTTGGCAAAAGCTCTGATAATAACTTATTGCCATGAATAAGCTTCTCAAGTCGGTCGTTCGGAGTCGACATTAAACTGTAGCTCCCGGTACTCACGGATAAAAATTGACACACATAGATGAGTGCTGCGAGAAGCTAGGTGGTGACTTGCAAATTCAGCAGGTCAATTTGGCCAAAGAACGACCTGTGGAGAACAAAAACGTTATTGAGCATGATGCGTAGGAATGTCAGTAGGATAATGGCGGTGATAACTATTGCCTTGACTATTGGGAGCAAGAAGCCAGGAAGAACATTATATTTAATTCATTACCACCACAGCTGGAAGTAACCGGAGAAAACAGAGTCAGTATTTTATTTCCTCTACAAATGCCCTGCCCTATGGAGAGAGAGAGATTAGGACAATTTTTGTAGTTAATTTTTTCCTTAAATTTTGAAAGGTTCGCTACCAATGGACCTTAACAGGGGAAAAAGTGTTAAAAAAGGATTGAATTTCTTAAAGTTTTTTGAGATTTTTCCCTTAAGCGTGAAGTGTTTTCGATTTTATGTCTTTACAATTTTTGTTCTTTTTGACAAAAGCTATAACTTTACTTTAGAAAGTAAATCAAAATTCTGAGCGGTTTGCAAGATACCGTCGGGCGAGAGTTTATATGCTCTATCCGCCATTTCATATTTTTTATATATTTCGAGTCAACGATGCCACTTTAGGTTTTCGACCCCAAATTTTTCAAGTCTGCAATCAGTTTTCGGATATCTTGTCCAGTTTCAAAAATAAATAGCTGAAAACGAATTCAAAATTTTAAAAATTTTTGTGTCAAAAACCTTAAGTGGCATCATTAACTCGTGGTATTAAAATGGCGGATAGAGCACACAAACTTCCGCACGACGATAAGAGCCTGAGAAAATGGTTACTTTTTTGCAAAAATGACACCGAGACTCCAAATGTTTAGGGGCCCAAACATTATTATCTTTTATTACGTAGAGGTGTCCGTATATAGTTATTTTTTCCGTGTTTCACTGTGTTATTAACTACTCTAATTTAATAAATATTATATTTTATTTTTTTATAAATTCAAACTAAAGGAAGAAACAAATTTGTTGTATCTTCCAAGAAGAGTTTTTGTCTATTGAAGACGACCGTTTAAATGGGAACATAAAAGACTGCAGTTTTATAACGTGTTTGTAATTTTAGGAAACGAAATCTATAAATACGAGTTGACGAAATTAATACTCGCAATAAAAGAAATTTGATATATTTGATAATAATAAATGTTTCAAAAAAGAAGCTTTTCAAAATTTGTGGCAATACAATAAAACAAAATAAGCTCAAGGAACTACAATTTTAGTTTTATGACTTTTGTAAAGTTTTTTTCAATAACAATACCAGTCGCATTTAACATTTCAGGAGTGGAATAAAAATATTTTCCTGAATAATTTTAAGGTTGTGTGAAAACGAGGAGCTAGAAAGGACCAACGATGGCGGTGGCAATAGCGATTTAGATGTGCATACAGTAAAATAAAAGAAAGACATGAAAGGAATATTTAATGGGGCTTTGAATTGGATTCATTTGAAATCTTTTCACCGGTTTTGTTATTTGCTTTTACTTGTTTTTGAATTATGAACAACAAAACAGCTGCAAGATTTTCAGGTGCATATTTATAATGTTCCGGACGTTTTTCATAAGCCCTTCAGTTAGCTTCTCTCTCTCTCTCTCTGTCTCTCTCTTTACTGCTTTTGTGTCTGTCAAGAACATGTGCTGCAATCATAGTTGCCAGGTACTTTGGGCATAAAATCGTCAATTTTTAAGAAAAAAATCGTCAAAATCGTCATCATGTTTTAAAAAATCGTCAGAAAATTAGAAAAAATCGTCAAAACACAAAAAAGTTTTTCTTTTTAGGTTTTATTAGCAAAAAACAAACAGTTGTACACATGCACTTCAGAATATAGTTTTATTTTGTATACAAAAGTAAAATTAAGAAAAAAACTAATGAAAAACGGTTAAAATAATTTTTAATTGTACTTTGAAAAATAATAACTAATAAAAGTAAAAATATAATTTTGAGATCTTATTAGGTCCTTGAAATTTTTTAAAATTATATTTGAGAATATACGTAAGTTTATTTACAATATAAATATACATATTTCACAAATATATATCATTATTATACATTTTTAATAAATCTGGTTTAATTGGAGTATCAACACAATTTGATTTCTTTAATTTCAAATAATCTTTAGTATATAAAATACCCTCAAGTGTATCTTTTTCCAATCGATTTCTCAATATTGTTTTGTTAATGTCTACTTTGCTAAATATTCTTTCCACATTAGGAGAAGAGTGTGGTAAAATTAAAATATTTTTAATACATTTTTTTAAAGTAGGAAATATGTAACTAGAGTCATTTCGTTTCAATTCGCAAACTAGTTTCCAAAAATTTAATAAGTTTGTTTCATTTTTATTACACAGGTTTTTCAAATCTAATAATTGGAGTTCTCTGAATTCCGAAGCCAGCATTTGTACTTCTTCCTTATTTACAAAATTTGGAAACGCTTTGACACTAACCCCATTACTGATTAAAAATTGGTAATAAAAGGGTAAATTGTAAAATAAATATGTAATTCCGGTTACTTAGAATATGGTAACACTTACATTGAAAAATATGTTGAATTTGAAAAAATTTTCAGTTCATAAGGAAAAAAGACTGGTGAGAATAACATTCAAATATAATTCACATAATCTATTTCCAATAGATTGTGCTTTAAATAGAAATATAAAAATATGAATATGTATAACACAAAGAACTCTGATGAGACCTTTCGTAGCTGGGTCGAAAACTAGTTCAGTTCTGCTAGTGTTGTTGCATATATTCCTTAACGGATGTTACTTCTCAATAAGAATACCAGATCTTGAAAACTATCATTACAATTTGGATTTATAGAGGCAATACAAAATAGACAAATATAAGAAATACATATTTCCAGCAAGAAAAGAATTAAAAAATCACTTATCGCAATCACTTTATTCAGAATTACTTTTAGCAAGAAAAGATTTAACGTTCGTTTTAAATCAACATTCAAATCAGAAGAATGAGAGTAATAAAGCAAACGAAAAACTTTGACACATAGAAACAAAACATATGATTTTGTTTTGGTAAACCGAGTTTACCTTGTCAATGGTTGTACCATGTTTCTAATCATGGTATAATCATCATAAGGTAGTCCCGCTTTACCAAAACAATTACAGCTGCTTACTTGGGATTGTCAAAATCTTATTCTTCTTCTTTGTTATTTATTTTGACGTTAAGCAAATTTGAAATTATAATTTTTTCTTTGACAACAAATTAGAAATTAAAATTTAAAATGACGAAATGCAATACCAAATTATCAATATCAAATTTAGTTTTTTATTTTTGTTTTCAATATAAATTGCAAAACGTTTATATTTTTATTTATATTTTTTGACATACACACACATATACTCAATATAAATAATTTTTTTTAATACAAGTTAGATATTTAATAAAATATATATTTTTACAATAAACTTTATCTATTAATTCAGAGCTACTGTTGATGCAACCATCCAATGCGCCAGGAGGTAGCCTATGGATAATTATATTTTACAATGGGTGAATGTATTATATTGTTTATAAACTATTTTTTTACAGAATAAAAGTAAAATTTTTAATTTTAAAAAAATTTTCCACAAATCAAAAAAAGAAGAGGAAGAGCTTGTTTACAATAATATATTTATTTGTGTACAACGGTCAACCACAGTGTTGCTTTTATTTGACAATTCTAAGAGCAGCAGGGTTGCAAAACCACAGGGTTCTATGTTATTTCAAACTGGGACTACCTTACCCCCAGTCTACACGCGCCATAAACTTGGAAATAATTATGTTTTCAATTGTCAAATTCTATTTCCAACATCATATGTTCAAGTGTAGACCGCAAAAACATGTATTTGCACATGTATGTTAACATAGTTGTTCGCACATTTTGCAAAGAAATAATGTTAAACATAAGCTGTCAAATTATACATTTAAACTCGATTTTTGTTTGAAAAAATAATTTTTCTGTAATTACGCTAAATTATTTAAAAAGAGTGTTTTAATTGTCCTATGAAAAAAATAATAAATGGTGTGTTTTTTAGACATTTTATTTATTTATTTTTACTGCAATACGTGTTCTCCACCTAAAAATATAAACTTGAACATAAACAATATTTTACTGTTACTCTGCCGACGCTGGCTCTTATGTTTGGAAATAATTATTGTACGTGTAGACGGGGGGTTATGATGATTATACCATGTTTCTAATTATAAAATACTATGAAAAAGTGTTGCAAATTTTTCATATTAAAAATCGTCAAAATTAGGACAAAAATCGTCAAATCGTCAAAGGGTCATTTTTGACACTAAAAATCGTCAAAATGACGATAAATCGTCAAATCTGGCATCTATGGCTGCAATCAAAGTCATAAATTTAAATAATCTTGTTTCTTATTTTTTTATTTTTTCTCTTTAAACTCTTTAAAAATTTAAATTAAAGTTTTTAAAAAGAGCCGACTTTAGTATGTATGTATTTTATTATGATTATTGGCAAATTAAATAAATGTAAGATTAAATTTTTACATAAAAATTTTATGTATGTTAATATGTACAATTGAAGTTGTTAAGCGTCAATTTTTTTTTCTTTTTGAAATTATAAAAATAAATTTTATTATGGCCTATTTACTATACTTATATATACATTTATGTATACCTACGTAGATATTGTAAAACGTTTATGCTTGTGTTGTTGCACATACATAAATATTAAATTACATTTTAATAAATCTTCAGATTATAAAACCAATTATTTACGTTATTTCATCTATAAATAAATTCCTGAAATACATGTGTTACCTGCCAATAGAGTTGACTTTTTTCACACGCACTGGAATTGAATTTAATACAGTACTCATATTATTATTATTATTATTTACCATAAATGTTTCCTTTTTTTTTCTTAATATTAAACGAGCTATTTCCAAAATGTTATGTAAAATGCACACTGATTACACTTATTATTAACAATTTATGTAGAAACGAACAACATATGGGTGAAATAAAATTTCCACATGTCAGAACAACCGGAATGAATTATAAAAAAGAAATATCACAATTGTTAATTTAACACCTTTTTGATTGCAGTGATAAAAGCCTATTTTATATAAACTATGACAGATATTAAATGCGGAAAATTTTTATTATTTAGCCGTATCTTTATTAAAAAAAAAAGAAAAGAAAGATATTTACATGTATAAAGTAATAGGGCCATTCCCTTAATCTATTAAATGCCTCTTATACCCCTTAAAATTCTTCTAACTTATACGTTTAAAGTCCAGTCTTTAACTTCATATTTAAATACGAAATTTCAGTCAGAAATAATTGAAACTTTTTTTAAGAAACAGCTGTAAATAGCTTTAACTGGAAGAAATAAATAAAAATAATATTAATAATAAAATGTAAATTAATCCAAGCTCTGTTCACCGCTTTGGTGAAAGCAAAATTGTTGCCCTAGATATCTCTACGACCTTTGATAGAGTCTGGCACAAGGATCTTCTTTCCAAGCTTGCTGCTTTTGATGTCTCTACCCATTTCTATCGTTTCTTACCGAACTTTCTCAGAGACCGTGCTAAGTATAATGGTGTTTATAGACGGTGTCACTTCCAACGAATTAAGATTAAATTCGGCAGTGCCGCATGGCTATGTTCTGTCTCCTATACTATTCCTATATTTCCTAAATGATCTTCTGCTTTCAACCTTTAATCCTATCTACTCTTTCGCAGATGACAGAAATATTTGCGTTCATATGCATTTGATCGTAGGCCGAGTCTTTTGTAGATTGAGGTGCGAAGGTAGAATATGAATGACACAGTTACAAATGACCTACAGATAATCCCTGAGTGGGTTCGCGCAAACAGGGTCGAATTTAATACGGACAAGATTCAATGTTATTTTATCACGAATAGACGTAGTTGTCATGATGCAATCTTGTTATCTGTGACTATGGGTAATGAATGAGAAATAATTGTGATGCCCATTGGAATGATTACATACATACTCGGAGTGCCGAAAGAAGCATTCAAAAGTCTCAGTGTTTTAAAATGCTGCAAGAAACACTTCACTCCTTTTCAATACTTACAAGACCTTTATCCGACCTAGGCTAGAAAAAAACTGGTGCTTCAAAGTCTATTTTGGGACTTCTCAAAAGCGTACAGAAGAGGGCGAAAGTGCTTATTAGTCACAGTAGGATAGAAATTAACTCTCATCTATGGGCCGGTGCTTCAAAATCTATTTTGGGACTTCTCTAAAGCGTACAGAAGGGGGCAAAAGTGCTTATTAGCGACGGTAGGGTATTCAACTCTATCGATTTTTTGGAGCATAGGCGTAATGTATCGTAATGTGGCGTGAGTTTCATTGTTCTATCGGTACTACCATCGGAGGTACTCTGATAAAATAAGGAACTCAATTCCGGATAATCGCATACTTTTACGTATTACTCGTACGTCTCTCAGAACACATCCTTTTCTCGTTTATTGTCAAAAGAATCGTACAATGCCTTATAGAGAGAATTCGTTTTTTAGTCGCACAGCTCGTTTATGGAACAATCTTCCAGTGAATGGTTTTCCTGTCAATTACGATATCAGTAAGTTTAAATTAAATGACCACAAGCACTACTCCCTCTTTCCCCATAATATATATTCTTAGACCAGCACAAAGTACAGTTTGAGTACTGGCGTTCTCTGAGTGCTGGCTTCAATAATGAAAAATAAAAAATCAAGATCTTATTAATTACCATTTATTTATCAATTCTTCATTACTTCTTCGTGTAGTGTTTTCCATTAAAGCCCACTTGCATGAAAAAAGCTCACAAAAATTTTTTTTCTTTTTGAATTTGCAGAGAATGAAAACCAGCTAGCAAAAACATATGAATGTAAAATATAAAAGAACATTTACTGATAAACTCGAAGTTTTCGTTAAAAACTCGTAGCATTTATTTGACACTTGAATACGAAGTACAAAACTGGTTGTTACCGCCATTGTCATCGTATTTTCATAAACTAATTTTTCTTCGTATATAGCTGCACTATAAATCCTTGATTTCTGTCAAAATTAAAATTACAAAATAACTATTCTTCCAAGCAGAAAATCTAAATGTGGGTAGAAATATGTTATTTATCGCATGAATCAGTTAATCAGTTTGCCAACATAAGTAGAAATCTCTAATCGAATGTACGTAGCCCGAGAAATTTCAAAAATTACCTTTTCTTTTGTACAGACCTCCTATACTTATACCTTGTTTTCTTATAAATTTGTAAAACAAATTTCTTCAAGATTATTTATATAAAGTATCACTTAAATACAAAATCTGAATGATGTTGCAATTTAAAAGAGTCTCATTTTAAAAAATTAAAAGAAAATAATGTTTTTAGCAGAATAACAATGCAGTTAAACTCCATGTAATCGGTACATAAGTACATACATAAAGAATTCTTTATTGATTTTGAATTTGAAGTATTTTACTCGGAACTACTTACGTTTATATGCATGTCGACGGCCATGTTATAAAAATGCCAGTTAAAGAACTAAAAATACTTTTGTAAATAGAAATGAACAAAAAAATTTAATATATATTTTCTGATGTATCACTTGATACATTATGTCTCCTCAAACCAATAAATAATAAAACCAATTTACATCAATATTTAAATCATTATTAAAAAAAAGATCATTATTTAATAAGAAATTACGTTATTTACGTGTTTCGAATATTATAATTACAATTATATAGATAGAGTACAACTACAATTTGTTTAAAGTTAATCTATGTTTATTTTTGTTTATTTAATTTAATAAATTATTTTTATTTTAGACGAGGGTAATTATAATCAACTCTTCAACAATTCATTGCATGGATTAATTCTCTTACATATTTTGCTCTTTAATCTTTATTTAATTATTTAATAATTTTATTTCTTTATATACAACTAAAAGGTAAAAAACTAAATAATTCGTTACAATACGAATAATAAAATTAAACAATGGATGGTCAAAAACTTAACAAACAATTTCTGTACAATAATTTACATATAACGCTTTTTAGTTGCAACAGTTGCATCTATATTTCGGACAAAATGAAAACTTTGCAAAATACGTATGAAGTTACAAAAGTTCGGTATGAGAAGAATACGTTTTTTATGATACTGTTGCAATAAAGGAGCAGAAAGTATATTTAATTTTAAAATTTCTACATAAAATTTAGTTTTTCATTTCACTTTAGATATTATTTTTGTATTATAATTACTGTATAATATAATATTCATAAATGGCTGTAATTGCTCACAAACAATTACGGCCAATAGCGCGATTCAGTAAATTGGAACTATACGACATTCGCAAAAGAGGTGAAACATTTTTGTTCTTTGCAGTAACGTTTATGTGATTAAGTAAGAATGTCTCAATAGCTCTATTTTTTTTATGTTTAAATTACTTTATGACAACAGCTGATATTGGCTATAGCGAAGTTAATGAATAACAAAATCGACAATTCTGCTGCTTAGTATTAAAAACTATGCTATTAGCGTTACTGAATCGTGCTACTGGTTAGCCGAATGTTGTCATAATTTAATGTGCCAGATGTTCTTTTGTTGGTAAATGAAAATTAGTGCCGAGTTGCAAAGTAAAGTTATTTTAAAGTAGCAACTCTTTAAATCTTTAATTTTATGGGAGTATTTCGATCTTTTTTTCTGAATAAAGTAACGTACGGAATTTTAGAAAAATTTCATAAGGACTTAAAAACTGTAGTTCGCTTTTAAAAAAATATAATCATATATTATTATTATATATAGTATATTATATTAAGTAGTCGCCGTGGTGTAGTGGTAGGTGTGTTGGCTTACTAAGACATGAGTCCCGGGTTCAAAACCCAGATCTGACATCTTGAAAAAAAAAAAGATGAAAACAAATATTTCTTTCGTCCACTACTTCTCAGCAGTCTTCTGGCAGAAGCTCTGAGAGTAACTGATTGCAATGAAAAAGCTTCTCAAGTCTGTCGTTTGCAGTCGACTAAAACTGTAGGTCCCGGTACTCATGGATAAAAATTAATACATACATACAATACAATACATGTAAAGGCCAGTTATGTATGTAACCGTATATTACACATATTAACTTTTTACTTTGTAATTTTAACAGAAAAGAACAAAATAATTATTTCAGTTCTTAAGGGGGGTTTAGACAGAATTACAAGTCGTACGTAAAATTAAAGAGAAAATATTATGAAATTCCATCCGTATTTTAAAAATGAGAGTAAAAATCTTACGACAGATATTTTTTGCATTTACACGGTTGGTAAAATACCAAAACAATGCAAAATGAAAACATAAAATGCACATACAAATGCAAACAAAAATTTACACGCATTGTGAATACATTTACCTTTAACAAACAAAAACATAAAAATGCATCCCTGATCTAATGAAATGTGATGGCCTTTTAAAAAATTTCAAAAAACAAAGAGAGCCGTACGACTGTCAAATATTCATCCGTATTTTCTCTCAATGTCGTACGCTCTCATTACATATCAAGTTTACATGATACTATTCATTCTCTTCTGCACAAAAATTTGACATGTCGTACGACTTGTATTACCGTCTAAACCACCCTTTAGCAATATATGTACATATGTATTTGGGGTGTTCACAGAATGTCTTATCATGTCCTAATGTACTATTACAATTTTAGAATGGTTTGAAGGTCGTGTTATTGCTTTTCAAACAAATATTGTTTTAAAATAATAAATATGTATGTATGTATATTTATATGATATGTTTATTGTGCTGTCGTATTTACTTGATTCTGCCTTTACCATACTTAAATGTATTTTTCATACAAAGTGGCTTTTGTATCCCTTTTCTTGAATAATGAAAGAATATATATTTAAATTTATAACTGTTTTAAGCTTACTTAAAATCAAATACTACACTAAATTTTGAAGGGTTATGACACTTCGTGAATCCCCCAATTGCATATTACAACCCCAGCGAAAAATTTTTAAACTTTAGAAGCAATAATTAAAATTGTAAGCAATAATGAAAGCATTATATTTTTTTTTCATACATTAAAGCTTCCAAAAAAGCTTCACGGTAAGGTATTATTATTGGTTTTTAATACTATTTGCTTATCGGTTGCAAATATTATTGTTTTCAGCGGCTCATTTCATATAAAAATCATTCATAGTTCATAGTTCATGATTGTTCATAGTTTCTCCTTTACAAAAAATCTTATTGGTAAGCACCATTTTCTACTGGGATTGTGCATAATAGGTATTATAGGTTGCAGTATCTTACAACCGGGCTCAGCCTATATTGAATAATACTCGTAACACATTTACCAGGTATGTTAGTCAGCTGTGACTGATATATTAACCCTCCGTCACGCACAAGTTCCGATAGTCACATACGTTGCGCATGCATCTGGCCAGATATACTATGTATTTCAATACATTTATATGAAAAATATGCAATTTTAGTGATAACATTACATATATTATTATAACATTATTTTATATATTTTAATTTTTTTTCCTTTTTTTTACTGACATCTGGCCAGATGCATGCGCTACGTATGTGATGTGTAGATGAAGAAATCCACATAAATTGTTTTTGTGTTATTGTTTTTTTTTTTCAAAAAACGAAAGCTTATAATATTTGTAGTGGGTACCTAGAGCCACCAACACCTAGCTAAATTAGAAATTTGTTTAAATTGGTGTTAAATTCGTAAAAAATCTAGCCAATTACATGCGCAGGACGGAGGGTTAAACATGAGTTATTAGTCAGCTCTGACTAATACTTACATCAGCTGTGATTATAAAACAGCAGTAAAAGGCTGAGATATATTTCCAAAAGTCGACATCATATATTAAGTAGAATAGGTTTCAAAATCACATGTTCACAAATATTTTCATAATTTTCTCATATTGTCCTTAAGAAAATAATTTAAACTCCAGATAGATATTTCGGTCAGAAATGCCAGTCACACTCAAACAACTGGCACTGTATTCTTATAGGGTATGTACTTCTGTCAAAAATATATGAAACGTTTTTTTTAACTTTTTATCGAATCACAAAAAAGTCGACACTATTTTTTCCTTATTAATTACTATTCGATTAGTGACACTTACATATGGAAGGCATTTTTTTTTCTAAAAAAAAGACAAAAATAAAATCCTATAGTCTTTAAACAGTTAACATATTATAAATCTGTGGGTCTCAAAATGTTGCTCTTTTTCCTCTTTAAAACATGCTTAGAAAAGATGCCCTGCTAATAGTTTTATCCTTTCAACACGGCAAAAAAAATTTTTTTAATTATAATGTGTTGTAAAATCGTATAACACGTGTTTACACTATTGAAATCCTCTCTCACAGTTAATTCTTTGATATATCCTTCCATCCAGTCTTAAGATGTAAATGTTACCATACTTTTAGAACTTTTTCTATACCTCCACATGAGCATACCAAAGACAGCGTTCAAAGCAATTTCCGTTTTGCTGATGTACAATAATTTGTTTGCGTTCCTTTACTGCACTCCTAATTTCTTATTTAATGAGTTTTTAGGTTTTTCAATTTCATTAATAGTATTTATTTTTTTAGACATTTATTGGTATATCTTTATTACTTATATAATAAATATTATTATTTATTTATTTAATTCTTTTAGTTGAAGTAATATTAGTTTATAGTACATTAATAATAATTATTTTAATAAAAAACATGCATTTTGTTTTATTCTTCGGTTGATTTGTATTCTTTCTTCATACTTTTATTAAGAACTAATTACAGTATTGGTAAGTAATTTTAAAGATGTTTTGTTTTTCTTTTTTATTTTGGTTTTATTTTCTTTAACTAAATAATAATACATATACACAAACATGTACCTTATGCAGAAACATACACATTTAAACATAAATGTGTATGAACATATAAGTACACATACATAATTAATTAATAATTAATTTAATTATCCTAACATTTGTAAATTTTATAACTTAAATAGGACTTTAATTAGTTCTATAACACTTTCATTTGCTAAATAGTAGATAAATAACTCTTAAGTTAAAAATATGCGTCTGCAAAGAAAAATAGAAAATAATTAAAGATTAGTGTGGCAAAGTTGTACTATTTTATTTGTGGTTCAATTAAAATTAAGGAATAAAATAAAGACCACAAATGAGGCCAGTTAAGTATAAGTAATTTGAAAAATGGAAATGATAATAAAAGAAAAATGTAAAATGTGTTTTATAATCTAATCAACTCTATGCCACTACTTCAACATATAAGTAGAAACTCTAGAACTGGTCTAAAAAGCTTTGTAGCTAATATAAATCATCAGTGTAAAAGTGAGCGAAATCCCAGCAGAAAATAATGCTTACGAAGAAGTTATTTTGTAAGAGGAAATTGTGAACAATCACTTACTCGTGCGCATCAATAATGCATGATTTTTATATCAAATAAGCCACTGAAAAGCAATAAATTTTGCAACTAGTAAACTAATTGTATAAACAATAAAAAATACTACCTTACAGTGCAGCATTTTTGGAAGCTTTAAGGTATAAATAAACAATATAATGCTTCCATTATTGTTCACAATTTTATATATTGCTTCCTTATTTTAAAAATTTTCTGCTGGGATTATACAAGTGAACAGGCTATGATATTTGGAGAAGTTTCTAAACTTGCTCCAAATAGTTTCATGATCAATAAAAGCCAAGAGTTAAAAATAGGCTGAATTGGCTAATTGAGTATTATACCTCCCATATAGAGTGAATAGTAACTTTATTATTTCATGAGCAAAACGGCCATTTACAGTAGACTTGCAAATTTTGGTTGACATAAAAATTTTAAAGTAAAGTCTATTATAAGTTTTTTTGCATACGAGCAAAAGTGTTAAAATTGTTTCTAAATGACTCCATAGTCAATACAAGTTATCAAGCAAAAAGGTATGGTACTCCGCATATTTTTATTCCTTAGAACAGTGATTCCTAATGTTCCAAAATTGGGTACAAACAACTTGGGTGCCAATATACATATATGAGTATCATAAAAAAATGTAAATGACATTGGACTTTTGGAAGTGGCCCTCTCCACACGTATTTACTATATTAAACTTTTTGTTCAATTCAACTTATAATTGAGTCACTATTTAATTTTTTAAATTAGTCCTTTATAATTTATTCGTACGATTTCCAAGTTCTGTATAACAATTTTTAAACACTAGCCCACTAATTCATAACTATTCAAATTATAAACAATTATTTAAGTGTATATTTTGTACTAGAAGTTATAAAATGCAGGGTGAACAAATTTGAGGTTAGGAAGTAAATTGGCTATCAAATGATGAATTTCAGAAAATGAGTTGTCATCCTTTGATATTTATTTGGTAAGAAGTGGCGAAATTATTACCACTACTATTTTTTTATCAAACGTTTGTGTTTGAAAAACTAAACGAAAACAACGAAATGTTCTATAAAATTGAGGGATACGACCATGACAACCGAATTCTTGTGGCTATAACTTTGGTTTCAGTATGTCCGCGCCAAGAGCCATATAAGCTTGTCAAATTATTCAATCATTGCATGAGAAATTTGCCGGTAGGGATTTGACGATGTCAGTTGGCTGCCTCGTTCGTGTGATTTAACGCCCCTGGATTATTTTCTGTGCAGGCATTTCAAAAATATCGAATTTATGTGGATAAACCATAAACGACTAATCTTCTGAAAGAAAGATAAAATTCGATGCTGCATTGACGAGATATGTAAGTGAAGATTTGTTGCAAAATGTGGATCAAAATTTTGTTGAAAAAGCAGGCGTCTTCCGGCATACAACAGGTGATATATACAAAACTGAATTATTCAAAAAAAAAAAAAAATGTAATATGAAATGTATGCTTTTGGGGATAAGCATGTCTCTATGGCCATTTCGGCTCTGCTTAAGAGACTCGTCAGGAGACTTTTTCCCAAAGGTGTTATTCAAAACTATAAATAAAAAAAAATTTTTTTAAGCTAATTTATTGACTAACCTCATATATATTTAAATATATGAGTATCTAAAAAAAATTCTTACCAAACAATTTTTTCTCTAGCATTCCTATAGAAAGGCTGTGAGAGCTTAGAATCAGTTGCTTGGTGATATTTACAGGGTAGAGAATATCAAAATCATTTGTAATGAGTTTATATTATGAGAGAGACGTCAGTATAAAAACTAAAATAAAAAGTTACAAAATATTTCAACTTAAAATAGGAGAATTTAAAAAACTTATTCCGGAATTTTTATTTATAATATAGCTGTTTAAAAATACAAAGTTCTTAGTAGAAATATAAATAATAAAAAAAAAAAACTGATTGTACTCTAAGTATAAAACTCACCGTATTACTAAAGTATTCACTAATGCACAAGGTGCCATAACATACATAAATATGGCAGCTATTCGGTCGGCAGATGAAGTTTTTCTTCTTGATATTGCCGCCATATTATCACCTGAAAACAAAAATATAAAAAAAAGGTATTGATATTATATAAAAAAATTAAATTTCTTAATATTTGTATAGAATTAAAACAATTTTAAAGAAATTTTTATGCTTTTCGTCATATGTTTACTCCATGAAGTTACATAATTTAATAAAATTATTTCAATAATGCATATTCATAAAAAATAAAATAGATACATATCTGTGGCAATATGGAAGAGTAGCTTAAGTCGAAAATTGAAGTTATGAGATATCTTCAATTTTGTGTAATTTTTATTCTGTATGTTTTTTGCGAATAATTTATGAGTTAATATATTGGTAACATGTTCATTAGAGAAGCAGGATGAATATTTTAAAAAAATATGGTTGATTTTAGAACATTTTGCGCCTTTTCTACTTAAGCGCTTTTTCGAAACTGAAATATGCGTTGGACAGGTCCTTAAGTAAATTAAGCGCTTCTGTTGAAATAAAAAGTATGTATTGTGCAGTTTTAAGTAAATATAAAAGGATTTATTCAAGAACTTACATTCACTTAAGATAACTGTATACAAGAATCACATTTTATTAAAAAAAACTTTTGTAAATATAAGTTATATGATAAATCGAAAATCTGAATATGTAAACAAATCTATGTGTACATAAGTTATTTTGTTCAATGCATTATTGATTCAAAAAACTTAGGCTAAAAAGTAAACGTACATAACATTGATAAAAAATAGAATTTTTCAAAACGGACTAAACACATTTAAGCGCCTTTGCTTCTGTAACAATTATTCCATAGAAATTTGTCAAATAAGTCCTATATAAACCAATTTTATGTTAAAAAAAGACAGCAGTTAATTTAAAAAATTAAAATTTTCTACTGTTGATATACATTATCTCTCAAATACGATGTTTTTGAAGAACCTGAATTTACGAGTACTAACCTTTTGATACAAATACGTATATGCTTGCCGGCTCTGTATTACTTGCTGAACACGTATAATTTCCTGAATCGGAAATTTGTGGTTCTCTTATTATTAAACGACTTTGCGTTCGTGGACCCGGTGTTGTTTCTATTGAAATGTCTCGTCTGGAATCATAATAATTTATTAAACGATCATTCTTTTGCCAATAAACATATTGTGGTGGCGTAGGACTCTGCAAAATAGAAGAAAAGAAAAATAATAATTTAAAGAAGATAAAAAAACGAGTTATTATTAATAAAATTTCAGCAGTTGCTTGGATAATATACTGCATTTGAAGGTATTAAATATGCTTTTCATTGCTTTAAAATTATTGTTACGTTTGATAAAATATGTTATATTCATCCTATCAAATTCAAATACAGGTAAACCTCGATTAACACGGCCTCTATTAATCAGTTACATCTATTAACCGGCATGCGTTTTATTTTATTTTTTCCCTCTATTATACATGCTTTACATTGATACCTTTATTAACCGTGTTTTACATCTATTATCCGTGCAGCATTCATATGTTTTTTATTTTGAAAATCTAAATTCGTTAGTTCCCTTTTTTTGATATTACATTCTCTGTGGAATATTTGTATCTGTAGCTATATAAATCGAATATTTAAATAAAAAAAAGTAAAAAAAATAAATTTCTGTATATTTTAATATAACCTTTATTAACTGTGTATTTCGATTATCCGTGTTTGTGCCGGTCCCAGGACAGTCGCGTAATCGAGGTTTAACTGTAAATTTTTTTATAATTATAACAGATTAATTGTCCTCTGTTACAATTAAAAAAGAGAAATATTCTCAAACAATAACAAACTTCCACTGCTGTCATATGTTTAATTTATTCAAAATTTTTATGTTTTTACTCACCTTTTCAATAATGCAGACTAAATTTATAGTTGAACCCATGTCAACATGTAATTCGCCAGAACCTAGAATAAATGCTTCTGGTACAACCACTTGAAGATTTACAAAATGTGAAATAACTCCTGTAGGAGTTGAGACCTATAAAAATCAAAAACATAATATGCATATTATTTATTAAATTACAATAGAGTATTAAATTATATTCTAATTATTATTACGAGCGGAGTGTAGAAAACCACTGTTTTTGGTGGGAATAATACCCACTAGACTACAGAGGCACCCAATATGAGTTTTAATTTGTACAAAATATTTTATTTTAATTTTCAGTAACATACTTACTAAAAAATTTATATCAGCAATTAGAAAAATTTGTTACAATTAATGATGACAAATTAAAAGAATATAAGAAAAGTACCTGTAGCACTTTATTTTGTATTCTCATTTAATTAATTTTTTTTCGTAAATACGAGCATCTTAAAATTTATGCTTTTAAAAACATGAACTTAAAATCTGCATACCTTTGCAAAGTATTCTTAATTCATACTCATCTTGTATATACGAGTGTGTATATGAATGAACATTCTTTGTTATTGAGAGCATCAGACACTTAAAGAATATTTTTTATTGTTTAAAATCTGTACACGAGTTGTTTGTGTTATTGACCTTTATAGCGAAAATACGTGAGGGTGCACAATTCTAAGGGCATTATTTAAATGGGGGGGTTAGAATTCTAAATATAAGAAAAAGAGTAAAGAAAAAAAAACGAGTAAACTTTTAAGAAACTCGTATTATTTTTTAAAGAATATTTTTGTACAATATCATTTTGATATAGAAACATCTTTATCCGTTAGGCATCTTTTATTTTGCGAAGATAGTTTTTCTTCGCAAATATGTTGTAAAATGTTTCCTACTATTGTAAGTCATTGAGCTTATTCACACCAGCACTCAATTTTAGTTCTTTTCGTTAAAAATGGAATGAATGTTAACAAAGAATATAAATCATATAGAATGTGCATCACGTACAAGTAAAATTTCTTATGGCGGGTCGTAATGTTGGAACCCGCAAAAAGAATTGTTACTCTCTTACTCCGCAAAGAGAATTCGTTTACTCTCTTACTGCGCACACACAACATCACAGTGTATAAGACGATAGCCACAACAAAATTTTTACTTCGTGTCTTTTTTTTTTTGCTTAAGTACAGAAACGGTTTCATGCTAACAACAATATTCACATACAATACAATTTATGTGTTTGTGTGTCTTATTCATTGTGAGCTGTTTTCGTTTTTAAATTTTAAAACTTAGAGAATAATGTTGTTGGTTCAAATATTTTTGTTTAATAAAGAATACAGTGCTCCGATACGAACATATATGCTAGTGTAGGGCAAAGCATATTTAATTTGTAGTTGCGCGAAGGAAAATACATTAATCTACATCGAATATATGGCGCCCTATTTAATATCGTAATAAAAGTGTAGTTAGATATATATTAAATCTATACATTTAATCTTTATAATTTTCCTACTATGTAGGCTTGAATCTGTTTCTGAAACAATAATTAAAGACTCCAAGAAGTTCACATTATTATCCCGTTAACTTGTATATTTTGTGGATTTTCATCTCCATAAAAAGGCTAATAAAGCTACTCTTTTTAAAGATTATTTATTGGATAAAATATCTAAATATCTAAATTCAATGTTTTCGAAGGAGTACCAATAATAGAAAATCCAATACCTCTATTCTGTGTTGAGAACAAGTGTCGGCCAACTACTCTGGGGTCATTCGTTTACATGACTCAATAATAAAAGATTTTATACCAATTTTTTGCGGTTCAGATTTAAAGACATTATGAAACATTAAAATGTGTTTTTCGTTTGCATCCATTAGTTTATCTGATGGGGCAGCTAAATTTCCAAAATCTGTTAGCGATTGATAATTTTTATAATATATGAAAAGCTCGCTTGGGGCTTTTAGAACTTCATCATTTTTCTCAATTCCGCACTACACTTTTCGCACTTAATTTTATAGTGACTTTAAATGCTATGTATCCAACAAAGTATCTCATCGACACAAGTTCGAAATTTATAGCTGCAGAATTATGGATAACATCTTCCAAAAAATAATCTGCATATATATTGCTGTCGAAATCAACGTCATCAATTTTATTGTAACTTGGTTCTCTATGTTCAATATATAAATCTGCTTCAAAGTTTGCATCAACTTGCGTTATCTCGTCTTGTAAATGCAGACAATTGCTGGACGAACTTGACTGAATTATTTTAGTTACCATTAATTTTGCCAAAATGTTATTCAATTCGGCTACGGAAGGGTTGTTATTGTTGCCACCTTTTTGCCGTAATACAGAAAAAGTGTTTTCTAATTTGTCTTGATTGAGAGACTTTGTCATTAAGAAATATAAATCACCACCTTCCCTTAAAATTTCATTTATTAACATAAGAATTGAATTTAGGGTGAGTTTCATTTTATTTGAAAAGAAAATACGCTTGTTTTGATCTACAAACTCCACCTTTTTTAAATATTCTAAAAAGAACTGAATATATTTATATACTTCATTGTTAATCTGAATTGCAGATCTGTAGCAATTATCTCGATAAAGGGAGCCACTATTAAGACAATCAAAAATTTGGCCATTTTTTCCATAAACTGAGCTGTTGATAAAGCCAATTCTGCGGAACATATCTTAAATTTTGTGGTTTCAGACGTTGTTTTAATAGCAACAGAAATAGCCCTGTTAAAGATTTGTGTGGCAAATATTACACGCATTTTTCAAAAGTGTTAGGAAAAATATGTTGCCGTGTTACTTTTGTGCACATTTTTGTTTTTGCATTTGCTTCCATTTCTTACAATTCCCTAATTACCTGAAAGCTTGCCGTCCCATCCGGGGTTTTTATGTCACATATTAGCCACCCGTTCCGCAAAGGTTTAATTGAGTGTGGGAAATTAAGTATAAAGTCAAAAAACTTTTTGATCGCTTAATTCAAAAAACGGTTTTTTAGCAGATACTTTAAGATTGGAAAAGCATTTTCGGTTAGTCGAGCACATATAAGGGCACAAATATTAATACCAATGCTTTTTAAAATATTAATATTCTCTTTAACAATTTAACTTAAAGAATCTGCAGATAAATCATTTTGGGAAGTAAAATAATTTAGAATGATAGCAAAATGGATGCAAGCAAAAAACACATTTCAATATTTCATAATGTCTTTAATTCTGAATCTAAAAAATTGGTATAAAATCTTTTATTATTGAGTCATGTAAACCACT
Organism: Metopia argyrocephala; assembly: GCA_963576795.1. NCBI lineage: Eukaryota > Metazoa > Arthropoda > Insecta > Diptera > Sarcophagidae > Metopia > Metopia argyrocephala. The sequence continues at coordinate 182,831,586 of OY756208.1, read as the reverse complement.
GATCCCAGAGTGGTTTGCCGACACTTGTTCTTAGCACAGAATAGAGGTATTGGATTTTCTATTATTGGTACTCATTCAAAAACATTGATCTTGAACCACAGAAAAAGGAAGTTCCAAAAAAAGAAAATTAGATATTTTATCCAATAAATAATCTTTAAAAAAAGTAACTTTATTAGCTTTTTTATAAAGAAGTAAGAAATAATTTTAATCTTGATTATTATTTATTTTTAACATAAAAAAATTGAAGTGTCTTTTCTTTTAAAAATGTATACATATATGTATATGTACATATGTATATATAATAAATACATAACATATATAAATTAAAAATAAAAATTTAATTTTCTTATAATTGAAAGATCATCAATTTATCATTCGAAAATTTGTCATTAATGAATATATACTTGTTTTTTTTTTATATTTTTGGAATTACATTTTTTGGTTTAGTTAACCTTTTATTTCAAATAAATATAAAATCAATTGTTCAGCTTAAATAAATAATAATAATAAAATATATTTCTAACTACACTTTTATTACGATATTAAATAGGGCGCTATATATTCGATGTTGATTAATATATTTTCCTTCGCGCAACTACAAATTAAATATGCTTTGCCCTACACTAGCTTATATAGTCGTATCGGAACACTGTATTCTTTAATACACAAAAATATTTGAACCAACAATATTATTCTCTAAGTTTTAAAATTTAAAAAACGAAAACAGCTCAGAATAAATAAGAAACACAAACACATAAGTTGTATTGTATGTGAATGAATATTGTTGTTAGTATGAAACCGTTTCTGTACTTAAGCAAAAAAAAAAAACACGAAGTAAAAATTTTGTTGTGGCTATCGTCTTATACACTGTGATGTTGTGTGTGCAAAAATTTTGGTGTGGCTATCTTGCTGTGTGATGTTCTTGTTATAGTTGTTGGAGTTTCGTCACTGTATGTACTGTGGCTGAACAAAAAAAACTAAACAACAATGCAAAAGAAATAAAACACACATTAGCACAGTGCATACACTGTGACACTAGTTTCTCTTTGGTTTCTCTTGTTTTGTTACGCTCTTTTCTTTTGTTTTGCCTTTTGCCCTTCCTTCCCGCGTCTGAAAAAATGTTAACAAAATATTTGGATAAGTGTTGAGATGCGCATTCTATATGATTTATATTCTTTGATGTTAATTTGGCTTGAAATGTATACATATACACAGCAGACATTAGTGCTTACCAATAAGCTATTTTGTAAGGGAGAAATTTTAAACAATCACTTACTCGTGCGCATCAATAATGCATGATTTTTATATGAAATGAGCCGGTAAAATGCAATAGAAATACAAATTTATTACATTTATTACAACCAGTAAGCAAATATTATACAAAATCAAAAATAATACCTTATGCTATAGAATCTTTGGAAACTTTAAGGTATGAATAAAAATATATTGATTCCATTATTGCTTACAATTTTTTTTATTGCTTCCAAATTTGAAAAATTTTCTGCTGGGTATGTATTAAGCTGCGGTCACATTTGGCAAATATTTGAGGAAAAAGAAACTTTGTTTTGTGCGAAATTTGAAACAATCGAAAATTAAAAAATAAATGATTTTTAAAATAGTTGTTACGCTTTTTTCATCAAATATATCTCAAATGTGAGCGTATCTTTAGTAGGATTTTTTTCACTTGGGTTGCATGTTTAGTGATAAGAGTATAATAGTACGCTATAAAGTTCTATCAAATACTGAATAAATGCATATATTTTGGTTAATGTATTCGTTTTGTGCTTCTTATGCGGGGTTAAAGCCAGTTGAAACGTCAAGGCACCAAAAGACCATTCTCTTTTCCTTTCTGGTTTATTAGCCATCGTTTTTTACCAACTTAATTATTCTAGCGTGAATATGGCCATTTTTCCAAATTTTTGCCTAAAACTTAGTCCTGGAACACTGAAAACAATTGCAACTGAAATTCAGGACTTTTTTTCTTTTGCATATTTTCTTCATGAATTTATTAAATATTAAGATTATTTTATCAATACAATATTGAACCCTTGCAAAACAATACGACACATATCTTCGAGAGACTAATGCCAAGACTCATAGAGTTTAGTTGGATAACAATAGTGTATTAGATAAGACTATAATATTCATTTAACCTTTGTTAAGCTAACTAATAATACATTAAGGTTTAACTAGCTCTTAGCAAATAATGAAGATGAGGTAATGTTCTCTTAACCACTTTACTTAGCTATTTAAACATTGTGAATCTGTCAAAAAGAGAATATTCCACTTGTTGTCCAACCTCTTCTTGACTTTCACTTAATTATTGAGGACTTTATTGAGGTCCTCCATTGATCCTATATCATTGCCTGAAATACCCGAGTGATTCGGGATCCAGTAAAGCACAACAATCAAATTTCTCTTTAATCAGACGCTACTTCAATGTAGCAATTTATGCACCTTGATACCTCTATGTATACAAGTGAACCAGAAAATTATATTCTAGATCTTAGTCTGAAAGACGATTTGACAAAAAGCACCGAGATATTCATATTAGTTCCAAACAATCTGTATGTATATGTCATTCTTTGTTCGTTCGTTCCTTATTATTACCAAGCAAATTTATTTTGGAATTTTAGCTAAAAAGATTATTATAATATTTTATAAAAGGTTAGCTTTTTGTAGTCAACAATAATATCCCTGCATGACCCTGTATAGTCTTCCTTTAGTAAAAGGTAAGTAGCTGTGTACGTTTTTGACCTACTTTGTGTCTATATATAATTCATTTATTTGGTAGGTTTATCATAAGTATTCTTCCTTTGAATAAAGGAAAATTGGTTTCGATTTTTTTTTTGGAAATTAACGAGTTATTAAATATAATTATAACTCTTACTATACAAAATCTTTCCAAACATATGAAAACTACATTTTTTTTGGCCTTCTGAAAATATAAGTTTTCGTACAAATAAACAGACAACGAATAGCAAATGAAATGTTGCAAAGTTATTAAATGAATCGATGCTACCCCATCAAACATTCTACAGTTTGTGCTAAAGCTTACAGGCAGGTTACGTTTAAACAATTTTAAACTAAAAACTAATCGCATAATTTTAAAATTATTCATTTATGACACTTTTGCTGGCTTTATGTATGACTGTAAGCTAAAGCTACGTCCACATGCCACATACAAAATATTTGAAAGATAAAAACCAATATTTTATGAAAACACTTTACACAACTCTCGTTTTAGGTGAACGTTTCCTATAACCAAAACAAAATTGTTTATATTTTAATTCAATAATTAAAAAATTATATAAATGCTTGGCTAAAATACTGGTTATAGCTATTCGTCAAATATATGCTAAAGGTGAACCTTACCTGAAGAAGTTTATTTTATTGTGGAAAACAACTTTTCTATAGAATTACAATCATATATCTAAAAACCTTTTATTATTCTCCCTCTAAAATTGTGAATTTTGGTACAATATGTAGCAGTAATTAAGTATTAAACAACAAATTAAATACAATTAATACCTAAATTTTATTGTTTGCAACAATTAAATTCAATTTATAAAATAATAAAATATTCAATAAAAGAAACAAAAAATCATGTACTTAAGGCCGTAAAACCATTATCAATTCAATTAGAATAAATACATATTCATTGTTTTAGATAAGACGTAAATGTTTTTATTCCCTACACAAGATTACCATATTTTATATTCTTTTTTAATGTAGAACAAAACAATTTTTATGTTTTATTTTGTATATATCTACATGTTTGTTTATATACATATGTAGATAATATATTTTTTTTTGATGCTAAATAGTTCTGGGACATTTTCATAGAGTTTTTAAGCAAACAACGGAATGCATAAATAAATATTTTTTTGTTAAGGCTTACATTTATGAATGTGTGGCATAAGCACACGTATGCATTTATGTACGAGTATGTGTTTGAAGAGGTATATTTACTGTGTTCACTACCCTAGATGCATAAAAATAAATTGATTTCCCGGGGGCCACAAAGTCAAAACAATTTCAGAAAAGTGAAAACTCAAATAAAATATTAAAGGAAAAGCATAAATTCATTTCAACTCACCTGACATTCATACATGCCATGATCTCGTCGTTGCACAAACTTTATCTGTAACGTCCACATATTTGAGCCAGGTGTGTGCAATATGGCAAAACGTTCATCATTTGTATACAGTTGAGCACCTGACGACAGTATGTGCCAATCTCTACGTCGTATCCAAGATATTTGGTTCTGAATTGCATGTTTTATGCAGGTCGACGTGTGCAAATAAATATAAAATGAAAAAAAAGACGAAAAAAAAAAACATTTTACATATACAATAAAATTTTATTTGAAATCGTTTTACTTTTATACACATACATTCATAACAAAGGTAAAATAAAACAAAAAAAAAGGAAACGGACATACACATATGCACGTATGCAGGCGAGTTTAAGTATATTTTAAACGATAGATAAATACTCAACATACCATTCACCATACATAAATACATCCATACGTAAATATATGTATGCTTGAACTAAATAATAATATTTATAAAATGTGAATTTCTAAACAACTTTTAATCCTATTTTAGAAACTCATAAATGGTATTTGTCAATAATAATTGAATAATTTAAACTGCTATTTTAAAAGTGGTATAAGTATAAAAATAATTATTTTTTTATTATTTAAAATAATTTTGGAGAACAAGGAAGACTTAATAACCTCGACAAAGCTACTCTGTTGTAACTATATTAAACCTAGAGACCCTTACACGTGAGAACTTCAGTGACATAGTGAATTTGCTGCTCTATATGACATACTACCACTTCGCTAATTGTAAATGAATATTATAAAGCCAAAAAAAAAAAAAATTGTGTCTTTAGTTAACTTGACAAAGGCATTACTTATGCATGTACATATAGATAATTGGCCTTTACAACCCTGTTTCAAGGTTACAGCCTAGCTTCCCTATGTTGTTTGTGTAAGTACCGAAACCTACAGTTTAATGTCGACTCCGAAGTTATTTGTATTACATGTTATAAATTTCTTAATTTTTTATATAAAAAAAATGTTTGATTAGCATGGCAAGAATCGACTATATTTTTTAATAAAAAAAAAATTTATTTAAACTTAAAAAAACTTTAATAAAACATGTTATTGAAACGAAAATATGCACGTGTTTTTTTATATTTTAGACCAATACCCAGGGGTAAACTCCTACTAAATTCAGTGCATTGTATTGGAATTTTTGGAAAGGACAGTACATTTATGACAGAAAAAACATTTTGTTTTTTCTTATATCACTATTAAGCGCCTTAGGAATGGGACAAATTGCTGCAAATTGATCATTCAAAGGCCAGTGTTATGCCTTCACCCTTGAATGATCAACAGCGATTGCCTCATCATCGTTGCATGTTTATTGTGTGGTAAGTGTCTTCGCTACGTAGCTGTTATCTGCTACTTCCCAATAGGTAGCGCTTTTTTCCTGATTATTCGTTTTTTTTTTTGTTGGCTTTGGTTAAGGTGGAATAGATTGGAATGTCGTGGAGCGGTTTCTTTGTAGATGTAGATGCCTCTTTAGGTTTTTGACATCAACATTTTTAAAATCTGCAACACTTTTTAGGTTTATTATCTCCGAAACTGGACGAGTATACGAAAACTGATTGTAGACTTGAAAAATTTGGGATCGAAGACCTAAAGTGGCATAATTAATAATATAGAATAGTTTTCAAGGGCACTAGTGATTACGAATGACAAGCACATTCTATATTGTTATGTGTCGCGATGGCACTTGAGGGAAAATATCGGACAAGCTCATGTCGCCACTGATCTGAGTTTTTATCCCTCACCTCTAGCCGTGTGAAACAACTTTATTTATTTACATCTATCCTACATCACAACAACAAAAAACAATATTGTTAAAAATGTCTATAGTGATCCAGTATTCTTTTACCATCAACATTTCCTACGGTGTAGTTAATAAAGTTTTCTCTGTGGATGTATAACTTAAATTCTAAGTATACAAAAAATTAAGAAGCTAAAGTTATTTTGATGTGAAAGTTATCAGTTGCTTTCAAATATAAAATTTTATTAAAACCTGTTTAATTTTCTTGTAATTGAAATATAAATTTTTTTTAACAAAATCATCGAATCACAAAAATTTGCGGATTTGAGAACTCCAACTTAAGTGTTATGGATATTAAAGAAATTTTGGGTTTTCAAAATGAAACGAAATCTAGAATATACCCCCCCAGATTTGGTAAAATTATATACTGATATTGTACCTTTTTACCTGGAAAATTTTTTTATTAATTTATTTGTTTTTAAAATTCAAAAAATCAATTTAACAATTTTTACGATTATTTGCTTCAAATTTGATGATTATAAGCTTTAATTATTTGGTAGCTGTGGGCAGTATATTAATGAAAATATCATTTATATTTTATACTCGTATATCGGTATTCTATTCGAACTGATTTGTTTTAAAAGAGATCCTGCAGAATGGTAGCAATGATTGATTGTGTAGAATTGATTTTGGTATAGTTGGCAAATGAAAAGTTGTTTATGATACTGCAGAAACGAATCTAGACTTTATGAAATAACCCACAAAAATTTTAAAAATAATAATGCTGAGAAACAATTCACTATGCAAATTGTAGCTGAATATAGGAGAAAATATTCTAATGAAAATAAATACGTTTTATTAAAATAATAGTATAAAATATATAAATATGTATATACAAAAAATAAATAAAATAGCAAAAATAAATAAAAATATTTTTGGTACATTTAATATGAAGATATGTAAATGAACAAGAAGATTATGAAAAATTTATCAAAATAAATGAACTATTAAGTTTTATGCTAATTTAAAATCTATTTTCAATATGTTAACTATTTCCATATAACCCATTTAATTCCTACTCTGGCGTTGTGTCATTATTTGGTTGAGGGATAGATAAGAGGATAGAAAAATTGATAAGATTTCACTTTTATTTTTTTTTTACTGAGTACGACTGCAAATTTTATTTTGGCATCTGTTGATATTGTACAGCATATCGTTTTTAAATTGTTTTTATAAATACTTTCTTATTTCATTTTTATTTTTGTTTTGTCGTTATACTCAACATTATAGTGTGAAAATGGCTTCAGTAAAAAATTTAATTAAAATAAAAAAAAAATTTTAAATATTAAAATAGCATTAAAAACAAAAAACGCTGGCTGTTAAAAGAAAAGGTTAACATTAATGAAAATTTAATAGCATTAAAAACACATGTAATGCGATCTTAAGCTATAAATTATTTCTGTTAATGTGTCTCATTTTTATTAGTTATAATTATACTTGGTTAACCTCTGGTTTATTTTTTGCAATTTATTATATTTTACCAACAGCATATAATTTGTATATGCACACATATGTACATACATACATCCATATGCATACATATACCCGTTTTATAAATGTATAGAGAACAGAGAACAGTTTAATTGCCTTATTGTATGCTTTTGAATTTATTCACAAAAATGAATACAAATTTTGCTGAAAATAAACAATTTGAACAAAGCAACACACATGATACAATTAATGCACAAAAAACAAAAAAAAATATAAAAAGAATATGAATTATGAACTAATTTTATTGCATGGCATTGCATGTTTTCTGTAAATATTTATTAATTTAGGTACTCACAAAAGCAACGAATACCACAAAAAGGAAGAATTAGTATGAATAGTTTCAATGGGAAATGAATAAAATTTTAAAATTGTTTTTGTTTTCATTCATAAGTCAAAAGCAGCAAATTAATAACTGTCGCAGAAAAAATTCATTCGCTCTGACAAAGAGCTGCTGGCAGGAAAAGCTCAAATTTAGGTTACCATATGTAACGGTATTTTCGGAAGGTACGGGTGGTGTTGAAAAGGCAATAAATAAAAAAAAGCACAAATAAAAAAAAAAACTTAAAAATATAATAGAGAGGCAATGGCATAAATAATTGTTATCGAATGAAAGCAATGTTTAAACACACATTTAATATTAAAACGGGAATTTTCATACTGTTCTCTGCTGTAGGGTAATTTTTATTTTCAAACATTCTTTTTTTTAATAAGAAAAAAAAACAAGAGAAACTTTTTAGCAATTTTTTTTTAATTTTCTTTTGAATTTAAAAACTGAACTTAATTTTGTAAATTTTAATTTTTTCTATAACTTATACTAAACGAGAGTGACTCTGCACATTGCTGGACAATCCATATAATGGGTGTTTTTGTAAAGTGACACAAGTTTAAATTATAATAAAGCAATGAAATATATTTTTAATGTCGATATTACGGGCTTTTTTGAAAAGAAAATTTTATGAAATTAATGTTTAAATATAAATTCTGCCATGTGGCCGCTGGCTGGCGCGTAGAAAGCGCAATCTGGAACACCAATTTTCAACAACTTTTCGCAGCATTTGCGGCCGTATTTCGCCGATAACTCTTCGAATGTTGATTTCCAGGTGTTCAATTGTTTGTGGTTTATCGAAGTAGACGACTGTTTAATATTACCTCAAAGAAAATAATCTAATGAGGTTTAATCACACGACCTTGGTGGCCAATTAGTTGGACCATTACGTGAAATTATTCTTTGATCAAAAGTATCTTTGAGTAAATCAATTGTAGCGCCTGCTGTGTGGCATGTGGCTCCGCCTTGTTGGAACCACATATTAGCAAGATTCATGCCACGTAATTGAGGTACGAAAAACTTTCAAATCATATTCCTATACTGTTCACCATCGACAGTAACATACTGACCATCCTCGTTTTTGAATGCATGTGAATTAATGACTCCGCCGGCTCATAAAGTGCACCAAACAGTAATTTTCTGTGGACAAAAGCTTCTGGATTCTCCTTACTACAAATGCGACAATTCTGCATATTTACATACCCATTCAACAAGAAATGGGCTTCATCGGAAAATACAATTTTGAATGGAAATTCAAGATTGCCATCAATAGAATAGAATAGTTATTTTGATTAAAAGTTTTAACAATTTGCACGCGTTGCTCTGGTGTAATTTAATTCATATTGAAATTTCAAAGAACTTAACAAAAAGCAACTATCAGCTGTTAAGTGGGTGGTTCAATAAAGTAGTGATGCCAAATCAAATTGTGATTCTCTATAACAAACATCTGTTATAAGTGTATACAAGGGCCAAAAACCTATTCGACATTCTTAAAAATCTCATCAAAATATTAATGTGCGTGTAAAAATTTTATACATGGTGCCAAAATTATAATTATAAATGTAGTAAACAATGTGCATTTGCAAACGAATAGGACAATTCCAAAGTAATTCGATAGTATTAGATGCATCCGAAGTTCTTTATTATTTAATGCTTTTATTTAATGGTATACTAACTGTCTAGATTATATGATTTGCTTATCATTTTTGTACAAGTAATCACAGTGTACATGTTTATTTTGTTTTTGTTTATTTGAAGGACGTTTAGAGCGAAAACTTGTTCCAAGTAGCTTCATGGTCAATACAATTTATCATGTTGATCGCTCTTGCATTTTTGGAGGAGACTTTCTGGATATTTAGCAGATATCGATTTTTGTATACATTCGATTCTTGTATACAGTAAGAGCAGATGTCTTTAAAAAACGCAAAAAAAGGAGCTCATATTTATAAGAGAAATAATAAACAGAAGACTTTATGTGAATAGTCTTAAAAAAAATGTTTAGAAATATGCGCAAAAAAACCACATTTAAAAATAATATGTTCATTTTTGAGTCTTCTGCAAGACTCTATATATTTCTTAAACTCTACTATAATCAACTGATATCTTTTAAATTGAGTGTTTATGTGACCATTTCGATCGATTCGTTTGAAAGCATCACATTACACCAACATATATTAAGTACTAGCTGACCCGGCAAACGTTGTTTTGCCTAGAAAAGTATTGTTTTTGTGTATATTTAAAATACAGGTACAGGTAATATTTTAGAGAGTTCGGTGCAGATAATTTATCTTTATTTACAAAAAAAATTACGAAAATGTGAATAATATTAGAACTGTAATAAACAATATTTTTCGTTTTGTTGTCATACTACATAATTTCGGTATTCTTACCAAGCTTAAAAGCATTATGTATAACAACTATTTAAATAAACGACAGAACATACAATAATTTACCTGTTTTGGGGAATAACTTCCTCTGCACCTAAAACATATAATTCTAAGTATTCTTACTGAGCTTGGAAGTTTTATGTATTACACTTCTATCAAAGAGCGATTAAATGTGTTCTAACTTCTGCGGGAATACATCTTCCTTTGCCCTTATCCAGCTTGGATTAAGGTGTATCATAAAAGCTAATTCTGTTAAAAGTACCATGTTTAAAATTTTTATGGGGAACGTAAACAGGGTTTTAAGTTCACGAAAAAAATGGGAGGTGAAGTGGGCGTGAAGGTATAAAAAATAGATTATGGTCTATAGTCAGCTTTACTGAATATCCAGACAAAATTTTATAAGAATCGGTCAGACAATCTCGGAGAAGCTTTGTTACGAACATTGTGACATCACCCCATACAAAATGTAAGGGAAAAGGAGTTTTCTTTATAATTTATTTTTTCTGGAATATTTTAGAAATTTTTTCTTCTTCTTATTTGGCCAGAGACCATTCCGAATGGGTACGAATCATCGAAATCGGTCCAGGCGTTCTTGAGTTATAAGCGTAGTAACTAACGCCACCTTCTTTTATACACATCTCATATACATAATTGCTAATTTGCAATTAAATCACTCGACCTCACTCCAATAAAGTATTTGTAGGACCCTTTGGATCCACGAGTTTATGAGAATTATATCACAGAAAAATATGCTTAATTCTCATTTTACGTTTGCGTATATCTTGTAGGAACGCATAGAAAATGTGAAACATTATTTTATGTTTTGGTGGACGTATAATTCACATGAAATTCATGTTACAAAAACCAAAACAATCTGTCAGTTGTACGTTTTTTACACAAAAAGTGACATTCGCTTTATATTTATGAACGTAAATTTGCTTGACGTGTGTTGTGGGCAATTCATGTGCTATGAACTAACAGGCAATCACTATGTAAGAAAAACTCGCAATTAGTAGTGCTGTGCATTGAAAAAATAAAAAAAAATTCAAGAAAAATATGAATTTATTATGACCAAAAGTGCGTGTGGTTATTTGAATGTCACTTTATTAATGAAAACAGAATAATAATCAAACTTTTAGCCATTTTCTAGTGATGACACTAAAATTATTGAAAGATGTAAGATAAAATAGAATGGGATGTTGAAAGGTGTTGATATTTTGCCCCATGCAATTCTTATAAGAAATGCTTTCAAATTTACAATTTTTTTATGTAAGAAAAAATGCGCCCATGTGCTGGAAAACGTGCGATTTCAAATCACTTGTGATTTCAAAATCGCCAATTTTAGTTTTTCATGTGTTGGAAATCGTGCGTTTCATTTATTTTTCAAAGTTATGTTCGAAAAATGAAAACATGTTTTAAGTGTCAAAAGTAATAAAAACAAACATAATATAAACAAATTATTAAATAAAATTAATAAAAATGCCAGCTGCGTCATTGTTAAGTTTAATTTAAAAAAAAAAAAAAAACAATATGAAAGAAAACAACGTATTAGAAAGCGTTTTCTTAGAGATGAGCAATGAAAAAGAAGATACTTTTTATTTTACATTTTCTATTAAAATTAATTGTAAAATATTACTTTTTTACTTTGTATTTATAAAAAACAGATTAGATTTTATTCATGTATGCTTTTATGTTAAATTACATGCAAGTTTTTAAGAAAAAATGCAATTTCACTTATAGATCACATGCGTAAAAGTTTGTGATTTGAAAACGCCTAATTTCTGACGATTGTGAACTATAGCACACCTCTTTTGTGATTTCATATCGAGTTCGCCTATTTAATGCGATTTGCGATTTCCAGCACATGGGCGATGAAGTCTCAATAAATAAATTAAATTCAAATTTATAAATTGTTAAATGTTGATCAATGTGAAAAGGGTTTAAGAAAACGTGCTGGAGTACATTCGATGCAAAAAAAGAAAATATATATATGTAGATATAAAAAATAGTGACAAACACACTGCATGCTAATATACGAGTATATGTTATGCATGCTAATAAGTATATAATTGTTTAGGTTGAAATTGTATTTATTGTAAATACTCTAAAATATTTGTTAAATAAAATAATTTTTCTTTTTTTCAGTTTTTTTTGCACATGATAGCTGTTTAAATATTCTAGAACATAAAGTACCGTAATGTTTTTTTCTAACTGTGAATTTATAAATAAAATACTCGTATTTGTCTAATGCATACATTTTATTAAACAGCCAACTACGAGTACTAGGTAGGTATAGCCTTTTTTTTTTTGAAATTATATGTATAGTGTTTTTAAAATTGATTTATTTACTTTTCTCTTGAAATTCCTGCTCTACTACAATTTATACTCGTATGTACATTTATAGAAATAAAATATTTATTAAACCACTTTATCCCTTCAGTCATATAATTTTAAAATTAATATGAAATTTTTGGTGATGTGATAATAACATACATACGCAAAACTTTACTCAGAATAGCATTACAAAACGAAATACGAATGCAAATATTTTGTAATAAAAATTAAATAATAAATTAAAAACTCATTTATAACTTTTAATTGAATATGTTTTCTCTTTATTTCAGCCTAAACTATGTAACAAATTTCATTAAAATTTTTTAAATTTAAAATGGTCCACAAATGTTCATGTTTTTTGTCCTACTTAAATGGTGAAATAATAATAATAATAAAAGGTGACATTTTAACGACAGCTGCTTTAGTGGTATTTGTGGCATTTACTACGAAAAAAAATTAATAATAATATTTTTTTCTTTTTGATAGTTATGTCGTATAGATATTTAATTAAATGGATTCCAACTAAATCCTGTAAAATGTTTAGGCTATAATCGCATTGTATTTAGTAGTAAACACCAGAATAAAGAGAAATAGATTTGACAACTATCGCTAAAGTGTACTTATAAAATGACATTCAATTAAAATATTTGTAGTATCAATTAAATTTTTAATTGATTATCAAAATTTAAATTGAAAATATTTTTAAGTCCTTTTATTTAATTGAAAACAATAAAAAAAATTAATAAATCAAAAAGCTTATTTGAAAATGAAATAAAACCTTTGGCAGTTTTTATTGAATCAATTGAAAAATATGTAAACATACCAGAACGCCCTTTTATGTTTGGAATGGATATTTTTTAATTTTTAAAATACGTGATTATGAGTATTTTTAAAAATTTAGAAAATATAACAATCATAAAATAAAGGTTAAAAATAGATAAATAGGAAAATTGCTTTAAAAAAATTTTAAATTTTCAACTCTTGGTTTTTCACTTGTTCTTTTGGAAACAAAAAAATAAAATTGATTAGAAAAGCTTCTAAAAATGTTGAAATTCATGCGACTGTCATATTTTTATAATTAGTTTTGGTTATTTCATAATATATTTTGGTTACAGTAGGTACTTAATATTTTTCTATGAATACTAGTTCAGTTCTGCTAGTGTTGTTACATACATATATTCCTTAACGGATGTTACTTCTCAATAAGAATACCAGATCTTAATACTATCATTACATTTGGATTTATAGAGGCAATACAAAATAGACAAATATAATTACTATTTTTTTTACTAAATTTTTGACATATTATAGTACACAATAATATAAGTATAGTGTAAAATGCCCTCTAGAGACTCATGCTAGTAGTAGAATGAGGGTTAAAGCTTAAACAAATAAATATCTATTGTATGTTGTAACAAAAGAAACAAATAAAATGTATAAACATGCTAGAAAAAAGTCAATTGCAAATACAATAAAAACCATATAAAAAATCATAATGCAAATAATTTATACGTTAGCAAACATAAAAAAACCAAACAAACCCAATTTACACCCACTCTATCCACGCCAGAAACTTTGCACACCAAAAATGCTGTTCCACCCAATTGGACGGTTGTATTGTGCGCCATCATCTGAAATAAAAAGCAGTTAAAAAAGAGTAAAGTTTTACACATTTTATTTTAATTAAAATTTTAATTATACAAATCAAATACGTACACACATATGCACATACATACAAACATACGTACATACATACGTATAAGTGAAGCTTTGACTTATATGTATATTTAAAATTGTATACAGAAAGTTTTATATGAATTTTTCGAGGAAAATATTTATTTTCTACTTGAATTTTTTTTGTACAAAATAAATTAATTCAACAAGAGGAACTTTTATAAAAACTCATAAAATATTAGAAAGAGCTGTCAAATAATTTGTTCTGAAGTTTCTATGGGCTCTTGTCTCAGTAAGCTAACCACTAGACTATGGCCACTATAATATATTTAGCAAATATAAAATATGGTATAGTGACCCGTAAAATAGGAGCAATCCCAGTAAAAACTGCTGATATATTAATTAGAAGGCCTACCGAGATTCAGGATAAAGCAAATATAATTGTTAATTACTGAAAGTGAAATTGTAAATAAATTAACTACGAGTAGGTACTTACAATCATTCCTTATAAAAAAAGCTTGTAATTAATATTACGTATAAAAATGTATACGTAATATCTTTCTTTTCTTACATGGAAGCAAGGGTTGCTTCCAAGTAGGAATCCCTCATATCATCATGTCTAAGGCAATAATGTGTATATAAGCTGTAATTCAACTTCTCCCTCTTATAAAAGTATCTAAAGCAAAGATGCCCAGTAGTGGCTGATATCAGCAAATTAAACTCACACGTTTACTTACGCTCTTTTATTTGATAATAAAATTCGGCTCTTAATTAACTTTCACTTAATATTGTTATACCATTAATTACCTAAAATTCATATATTTTCCTCAAAGCCAAATTTCCCTTAAAATTCTCTCGTTTAATTACCCAAAATAATTATTTTCTAAAAACAGCAGCTTAACTCAACTATGTTTATAGAGGTAAAAAATGTCCGTTAAATTTACTTTCAAACTACATTTTTGATATAACCTTGCAATTAAACTCTACCAAGTTTATGTATTAGTATAAGTTTAAAGTTATTTGCTTTTCACATGTGTTGACGGCAGTGTATAAAGACAATTAAGCGTATTCGTTTAAATAACTTCCACGCATAATTGCCCAAAACTTTGGAAATTTTTGTACTCGTAAGTAAACTCTTTTCCGAATTTAGACTGTATACAGTTAGTACTTAGAGTAGTTAATAATACTTACTTCACTATCCTCGAACATTGGACTATCACTCGAATCAATATTGTTGCTATCCGATTTTGAATCGGGATTTATACCTCCTCGCATCCATAATTTTCTCCAATCACTGTCGGTAAGTATTGATTTTTGATCTGAAAGAAAACAAAAAATTAATCAAAAATTAGAGTTCAATTCTCAGATATATAAATCAATTAATAGTTTTTCGTTTTTTGTTTTACTAAAAAAAAAAAATACTTGAGAAGAGATACAATTTTTCTCATAACTATTCCCAAGTAAGTATAACAATGCTAAGGGTACTAATAATCGATTTTAACTCTTACAGCAAATTTAGAGAATAGGGACTAAGAATTCTCCAAATAGACAGTATAAAATATTGCATAAGCTTTTGAATTTTAGCAGAGGAATAATGAAAGATGTTTGTATGAATAGTTCGATATGAATGTACGTATGGAAATTGTATTAAAACTGGTTATAAATATTCACTGGTTATAAAATACACAAGTTGGAGTTCCATTTTGATCATTTTTCAATATTAATTTATAATAATTTGAATACTGGATAGGAAAACTATTATAATCTTAAATAAAAACAAAAAAATTATTAATACTAAAAGAAGAGCAAAAAAAAATTCTATTTTGATTTGGATTTTAATAATAAATTGCTTTTTGATTTATTGTCATTAATGTAGGATAATAATAGTTAATGGTCACTATAATAATACTTATTATAAATTTATTAGAAAAACAAAATTGTTAACTATCTTTGCAGATTCTTAATTAATATTCCCATTATACACCATAAAATCTATTAGAATAAAAATGTTATCTCTTGCCGGGTTCATATTTCAAATCTATTTAGTTTAGTCACACCCAATAACATATATTAAAAAATGATTTAAAAAAATTTATGTATGACTTTGATCACCAATTAAAAATCAGTTCCCAAAGTACTTAAAGGAATACTTAAAGTATCATCAATTTATTTTGGATTATTCTTTTTTTTGTTTAACTTTGTTACTTCAACTGGAATACTGAAAATCCAAAAAAAGAAGAGATAGAAAAAAATATTTGGCCTAGATTTGTAGTACTTTAGAATTTTTTCTCTTACACATATAATGAGTTGCAACTCACGACACTAAAGAGTGCAAGAGAAAATCACAAATTGAATATAATCAGGAATAAATCCATTCAACCAGCAATCTATCGATCCAATTTATACACACAGTTTCTCATGCTGTATTCCTTTTCTATTCAATTTCTTTTTTTTTCCTTTTATCAATGACATTCAATAAAAATCACGTTTAAATAAAAAGATGATTTGTTTTTTTCCGTTTTTTTTTAATATTTATCGACAAGCACGTCAACTTCACTTGATTGTACGCTTTTAAAAAACATTATTATTGGATTTATTAAATTGTGGCAATCAAAAATTTATAAACAGAATATAAATACATCCATATATACATACTTGTACATATACTTACAAAGAAGGACAATTTGAAGCAAAAAGATTTAACAAAGATTTATCGCCAGATTACATTAAGGAGGAGTACTAATACAATTTACTCAGTGGTGAAATGCTAGACAGAGTAATTAAAAAGAAACTTATATTCATAATTATATGGTATATCAGATCATAAAAAGGCAAACGTTCTTGTATTAAAAGACGTTTTTTAATCTATTACTATACAACCAGTGCTAAATAGAACATTTTTAGTTATAATTGTGGCAAAACACAAGGTATAGGTACGGGTATAGAGTGCTGCTATGAGTACTGACGTATGCATTTAAGGGTTAAGTTTGTGGCTTTAATTTTAACATTATAAACATCTGTTTTAAACATATAGAATTAAAGGCAAAAGAAAGTAGTGGCACTGGATATGTTTTTGAATCTGAAACACAATCTGATATAGTGATTAAAGCGGTGGAACAAAAACTCAAACGTCCCAGGTTCAAATGCCAGTGAAGGTAAAAAAAAGAAAAGGTTAGTTAGTGGTTTTTTCAAAATTATAATTTAAAAATAAGAAGTCCCCCCTCTCCAAACAGTCCCTCTACAAAAAACCGCTACCTGATATTCCACTCTATTCCATCTTAACCATTGACAACAAAAGGCGAATAATTAAGAGAAAAGCGCCACCTATTGGGAATTGGCAGAGATAACAGCTAAACCTACTTAGCGAAGGCACTCACCATACACAAGCAACATGCAACGATGAAGCAAGTGGTGTTGATCATTCAAGGTATAACATAGGCGTTTGAATAATCAATTCACAGCAATTTCTTTCATTCCTAAATCGATTTAATACTAATATAAGAAAAAAAGATATATACTGTCCATTCTATTGGTCTCAAAAAAAAAAAAAAAATATTTATCGTTGTGCGATTCACTGGCAATCAATTTGAAGAATATATGCCTTTTTTATATTACGGCTAGTACACAGGAGATGAACTCCACTCATGCAATACATTTCGCTGGCCTAGAGAAATACATTATGTGAAAGAGTACATACTCTCTAAGTATTTGGATTTAATGTTTTTATTTCAGTAGAGTACCCAACCTGGTAGTATTCATAGACCTGCGTAACCTGCGGATACCCTATTCGCATTGATAATTACCTACGCGCTTATCTGTAAACGCTCGAGAAGCTCCAAAGTAGACTTTGTAGTCTATGAGAGTTGTATTCTATTTTTGGTTAGATAAAGGTCTTGTAGATTTTAAGAAGCGTTGAGCAAAGTATTTTTTGTATCTTTTTAAAAAAACCGAGGCAATTTAAAAGTTTATAGTAGATGCGTTCAAAAAAAAAACCGTACAAAGGAAATCTGCATAAAAAATGACAAATTTTCACACAAAATGGACGATTCGCTCCGAAAAGTTGAAAAACCGCAGAACTTCAAATTTGGGTGTAAAAATTAGACCAAAATCGCATTAAAAAGTCACAAGATAAGAAAAAGAAAAAAAAAAAAAAAAAAAACTATTCATTTATTTAATATAAAAATCCCATAAAATAGGAGGAAAATAGTCATTTATCTGGTTAAACCAATTTTATAAAAGTTAAAAAATATAATTATTATACCTTTTCGAATTAAATTCGAATATTTTAATGGATCGTTATTATACTTATTGTATGAAATTTAATAGCCTAAGATCATAATACTGGTATTCTTATGAGAATTAACATCCTTGACGGATGTTAAAAAATATATAAATACAAACTGGAAACAAAAAAATTCATTTTTAAAATATTAAGATGTGATACATAAAAGTAAGACATTACACACTATCGGAATCACCACTTGGCAAGGGTCTGATCCGCTCTTAAATTGATGGAAAATTACCCTCATCGCTAGAGAAACCAAGCAAATCATCATCCTTATCAACTCTAGATAAAATAAGACAAGCATTAGCAGTTAATACGCTAGGCCAACACAAAAACATTGATTTTAAAACCGCATAACTTCAAATCCGTATAAAACTAAACCGCCTAAAAACAGACCTAAGTATACATTTATAATTAAAAAACAAAAAACCAAATAAAAATATTTTTTTTATTTAATAAAACTTTACAAAACGAAACACAAACTTATTTGAAAAAAAAAAAAAAAACATTTATTTTTCACAAATTTTGTTTCCATTTTAAAATTTGTCACATTCACAGACGTAAACTTCTATGCCCGTATTCATAAAAAATAAAACTGGTTTATAGAGTGCTTATTTGACATATTTCTATGGAGTAATTGTCAAATAAGCAATTAATAAAACTCTTTTATTTTTTTTGAATACGTGCACTAATCTTTAATAAAATAACATGAGCAGAAAATAGTATTTGAAGAATGAGGAAATAAATGAAGAATTTGAAGATATATGGCATCCATAAAAGATAAAAAGGTCTGAAAAAATTAAATTGAACCTGATCCAATTTAATTACGGTCAAGCAATAATTTTAATGTTGACATTATAATGAGAATAAATCGCTTGCGATTATTAGCAATGAGCTGTCCTAAAACTAAGTCGATTAGTGTTACATCATTTGACAAATTCTTAAAGAATAACAAAAGCAGCATCAAGAATTTGTAACCATCAAAAAATCTGCGAATACGAAATATTAATTCGATTTAATAATTCTTATTATTGACATTTTACTTAATTTTGTTTTACTATTGTATTTTTGTATAAATTCAATTACTATTTCTAGCAAAGTTAAAATAGATTTTTTTTGGTATTTTTCATAAATGCCGTATCCCTTCTTGCTGTATATATACAACATATCTTTCCTGTGTGCGAATGGCCGTGTGCCTGAAACTTTCTATATGTATGTGTGTATGTATACGTTTGAAAATTGAAAAAGAAAACTTCAATTATTACAATGAAGAATTGATTTTAAAAATTGAAATATTGTTTAAATAAAACTATTCAAATTAACATTTTACGAGCCTTAATTAAAAGTTTGTATTATAAATTTGATTTTTCGGAAACTTTTCTAACAAAGGAATTATAAAACAAGTTTGTGTGTATGTATGTAAAAAAAGTACATACAATATGTACGAATATTTATTTTGGTTTTCGTTTGCTCTTTTTGTTGGCAATTTGAACAGAAGGATAATAAAATATGAATTTTTATTACATGTGCGTGTATACGAATGCTAATATTCTGCCTCTAATTTTTTCTCTTTTTCTCATACTCCAAGATACGCATACACACGCCTAAACTTATACATATAAATACTTTAAGATATATAATACATAACCGCTTGACCTCAGGATATATTTAAAAATAAACAGCAGTAATACAATAAGGGTTTCTTTGTATTCGATGTCCTATTCTTAGAAAGCAATTCTTGGACTGTAAATAAGTACAAAAGCGTGATGTTATTAATTTCTCAGTTATTTTAGTTTTATATTTGACTCCATATTTTAATACTTCTTTGTCTTCCATTTATAATTCAAAATACTTAATACTGGAAATGAATACAAATTATATTTAAATCTACCACTCTTAAATACATACATACTTATCATATATATTATGGAAGTATGTACAGGAATACAAATGGATACATTTTTTATGAGAATATTTGTTGGTGTATAGGAAAAAAAAAAAAACAAAAGTTAAGCAAACAGATTTTTACAAAAAACCTTGATTATGTGTTAAAATTAGCAGACCATTTTTATATAGAACTAGATAAGCCTATATTAAATTGAATAAAGCAACAATTTAAAGTTGTGTTAATAAAGTCCAAAATGTTATAAAAAAATCCGAGCATGTTCAATTTCTGCACAGATGTCATTTCGCCCCTCGACTAAGAAATCATTAGTCAACATTAATCAACACTTCAAGGTTCTCCCAGCCCTATATGGTACACATTTATTTTCATATAAATTAGAGTAGTCTAATCGTAGTCGCCGTAGTATAGTGGTTCATGTGTTGGTGTACTAGAAAAGAGCTCCGAGATCAAAACCCAGTTCTGACATCTTGAAAAAAATGAAATATGAAAAAATTATTCCTTTTGGCGACTACCTCTCAAGAGTCTTCTGGCAAAAGCCCTGAAAGTAACTGATTACCATGAAAAAGCTTCTCAAGTCTGTCGTTCGGAGTCGACTTTAAACTGTAGATCCCGGTACTCATGGATAAAAATTAACACACATAACATGGGTGCTGCGAGAAGCCTGAAACAGGGTTGTAATGGCCAATTATGTATGTATGTAGTCTAATGAGTAATGTGCCAGACTACCAGGGTTGTCAGATGGTTGTCAACTTTTATCCCCAATTTCGAATTTCATATCCCCAAAAATCCCCAAAATCTTGTTTAGTTCATCCCCAAATATCTCTACATAAACTGCATAAATAAGTTTGCATGTATGTATATATCTTTTATTTGATATGTAAATTACAAATTTGGAGACTGTGCAGATCAAATTAAAATCTTGAGGATATTCTTTTTAAACCAACCTCTTGCTCGATACGATGTGTGTTTCGGTTCGTTATTTTGTTGATATACCGATCGCTGTGCCATTTCATATTCAGCATAAGACATCATAATGTCATTTGAAATATTTGTATAGTATACGCCATCTATTGCACCTCAATTCTAAATAGAAGTCCTGTGCCGTAGTATGGAAAACATTCCCATACCATAAAGTATAAGTGGAGAAGTAATTGTGGTCGAACGAAACTAAAATTAGTTTATTTATCTTCGAAAATAGTAAATTAGCTGTAAGAAGACCCTCTAATACTGAATTCCTCCGCAATAAAAACCATTAAATACGGTGGCGGAAACATAATTATATGGGGATGTTTTTATTTATATGCTTTTATTTTATATGAAAGTATGAGTTTTAAACAAATTTATAAGCAAGTCTTGAAAATTGAAATTCTATTGAAACTCTTTCATCGTGTGTTCCGAATCTAAGAAGTCTATGATATATAATTAGGATAGGATAGGAGGAAGTGGCAGCCTCGTAATGACAAGGAACATTTGAGCACGCATAGCGGCCCGTTGTGATACCACATGATGCAGGGAGCCCTGATAGTCAGAAGCTCCACATAAGAAGCACTACTTCCCCAAAAAATTATGCTGGAAACCAGCCAGAGAGCCTAATGAATTTGGCAATTGAACCCATGTCCCGGGTGGGCAGGTCGGTCAATCCATCGAGAAAAGGAGAGATATATATTAAACAAGCAAACAAATTTTAAAAATTGCCGTAAACTTGTCGACCATCCCTAATAAAATCCCCATCCCCAAATGAATTTTTTTAGCCCAATTTATAAAAAAAATTCTCAATTTGGGGATAAATCCCCTAATCTGACAACACTGTAGACTAATAGTGCAAGGGTTGTGTGTTCGATTCCCACAGGAAATTCTGGGGGCTAATTCTGGCAGTCGTAATCGAAATAACATTCGAATAGAGAATAATTTCGATAACGAACAATTTTCTAATTCTGTCATTCGATACGATACGAATCGAATTTTTGTTTAGTGTTGTAAAACATGCAAAAAAAGTCATTTTACAATACTGACAAAAATTCAACAAATAGTAAACAAAAAACATATGTATGCACATATATACATACATACATATGTAAAAAAAATTAAAAAAGGAAAAAAAACAAAAAATATTTTTCGCCTTATTGGCAAATACATTCAATATAATTTGAAATGTATGCTTTTGGGAAAAAGTCTCCTGACGAGTCTCTTAAGCAGAGACGAAACGGCCATAGAGACATGCTTATCCCCAATCAAAATTCAAATTAAAAAAAAATAAAGCAAGTTTACAATGAATCCATCATTATTTTTTTACTCATCACCTTCCGATACTGATGAGAATATAAATGTGAATCTTGTTCGGCAAAAAATGAGGAGTACCACTGCTCTTAAGTCTGCCAAGCAATGCGTAAATCTTGATATACATACATATGTAAGCATTTTGAATTAAATCATATTTTTTGATTTAATCATATTTTGATTTAAATCATATTTTTTTATTTAAATTCGTATTGGTGGACTAGAAGCATTTAATTTTAATTTAAATTTAAATTTAATCCCAAAGATGGTAAAGTCTTGCCTTTCCTTGCTAAGTATTCGGCAATATGTTCTTTGCCAAGTCCGTAAGTTATACCATGAAATTTCCTAGAATTTCTTTGTGCATAATTTATTTTTGACCTGAAATATATTTTATAATTTGAAGAAATTAAAAAAAAATTAACTTAAGTACATGTTTATTTTTTGTCTTTACTTATGTATGTATGTATATAGAAAAACGTTAATTCGAATGGCTTTTTGTTTGCGAGTAAAAACTCGCAAGACAAACATTCGTTATCGAATGGCATCATTAGAAATTTCGATACATGTTATTCGATAACGACTCATAGAATCCCAAAGGTAAAAAAACTCGTACGTACGAGTAAGAATTCGATCGCAATCGAATGACAGAATTAGCCCCCTGGTCTGCAACAGTATGCAGTGCTCGTAATATTTAATTAGAATATAATTTAATATTATATTGGAATTTAGTAAATAAATAAATTATAAAGGTGCCAAAATTTAGTGAATTAATAATTTTATTTAAAAATTTTAGCTCAGATTTAAATAAAAAACTTATTTTTTTTTTAAATTTTGATAACAAAACAAAATTGAAAAACGAAGATTTTAATTAATTCATTAAAAAATCTTTATTATATCTAAGGCGTAAGGGTTTCTGTACTTCAAGCCTACCTGAACTAGAATAAATGTATTCTTGTTATGGATAAAAGATTAGCATGCAAGATATCGCTTCTTTATTGCAACACAGTTATTTGAAAAAAAATAAATATTACTTGACAAAAGTCGCCGTGGTCTAGTGGTTAGTGTATTGGCTTACGAAGACGATAGTGCTGGGTTCAAATCTCAGCTCCGACATCTTTAAAAAAAGAAATATGAAACAATTATTTCTTTCGGCGACTACCTCTCAGCAGTCTTCTGGCAAAAGCTCTGGGAGTAATTAATTGCCATGAAAAAGCTTCTCAAATCTGTCGTTCGGAGTCGACTTTAAACTGTAGGTCCCGGTACTCATGGGAAAAAATTAACACACACAACATGAGTGCTGCGAGAAGCTAGGCCGTAATCCTGACACAGGGTTGTAATGGCCAATTATGTATGTATGTATGTACTTGACAAAATGCGTTGAAAGAATGTGAAATAAATTCTTTAAGATAACAATGAATAAATTATATTTTTAAATAATATTTAACTTTTGTTAGAAATAGATTTTTAAGAGTTTTTTGTACGAGAAAGTAAACGAATAAATTTTATTTTTGTGTTATGATACCGTTGCAATAGAAGAGCGATACACATTTTCATCTACTTATATAAGTAATATATAAAAACTGCATGAATAGAGGAATACGTTTGCATTTATGCGAATATAATGTAACCAAAAATAATGCAAAAAAAAAAAAAAACTGTTGTTAAAAGGAAATAGTTTTGTTCTGAATGAAGGTCTGTTTATTTTGTTACGACCTTGTTATTTACATAAATGAACAATATTCAAGTAAACATAGTATTTTAGATATTTGCATGACACAAGGTATACGATTACATACATATATATTACTACGTACTACCTTAAACCACTTTCCAAATATAATATTTTTAAGATATGCGAAAAAAGTACAAATGAAATATATCATTATACGGAAATGTTTCCTGCAACAAATAATAATGATGCAGAGTACAATAATTCGGCATTAATGTAAATACTCATAAAAATGATGAAATTTTAAAGTTTTTTTTTTTGTCGTCGTTAAAAAAAAAATACGAGGTCGTCATACACCTTTAATGACTAAAATTGCAAACAAAAACAGGAAGCCCTTTTATATAATTTTCTAAGAAGGTAAGCTGAAATGAACACAATGAAAGCAAAGCTCAAAATTTATTTATTCCTTAATAAATTCGCTGTGATATAAAATGCTTAAGCTGAGTTTACACTTGACAAATATTTAACCAGAAAAGCGTTACCATTATTATATGGAAATATTTTATGAAAAAATTTTATTTTATGTAAGCAATTCTTATAAAATTATCAAAAGATTTATAATAAAAGAAATATTATTAAAGTTTTGAATTACTTAAACACGAAACAACAATTAATATATAAAATTAACGCCTCGATACAATAGCGAACGTGAATGTAAACATATCCTTGCAATTGCCGAATTAACAAGACCCTTTTGTCGTTGTTTCGTTGTTTCAGACTACAACAATATATGCTTGCTGTTGGTAATTTTCATAAAAAAATTCTATACTCTCATACAAATTTTCATGTACTTTTAAAAAGTTGTGTTGGTTTCTATGCTATTAATGTAATGTGAATGCCTATTATTAAAAAGAAGAATAAAAATATAAAAAAATGTATTTATTGTCACGGGTAAATTTATTTAAAAGAAAAATATACCGAAGTATATAAATATAGAAATGAAATTATTAATTTATTTATGAATAGTGCCCCTCTTCTTCTCATGGGATTTTTAACGTTTTCGATACAATGCTCATGAATACAATGATACATTAAGTGTTCACAAGCAAGTAAACACAAACTGTTTTCAATAATGCATACAACGATGCAGAAGCTTGTGAATTCGGCAAATGTATTTCACAGGTAGGAACAGTCGAATATATCAAAAGTGTATTTTTGTGAATTTTCCACACAACTTAAAAACTTATTCCCGTATTCATATGTAAATAATATTTAAGGCTTATTGAGAGTTTGTTTGGCAAGTATTGCATAAAAATTTATCAAATAAACCCTTAATAAACCCAAAATATTTTTTATGAATACGGGCATTATAGTTTTTTGTTTACAGATAAATCATTAACAAGTTGGTTATTTATTATGCGATTTATTCAGCGAAAGTAAAGACTTATCGCATGATACATATATTGCACACACATATTACTTGTTTTCTGTAAAACAAAAATATTTGCATCAACTTCCTGGTTAGGAGAATATGCTTTTTTATTATATTTATTTATGTCCACTAAAGAAAGCCTTCCTTCTATTGATTATTTATTTAGGATGTTCAAAAGGCATTGTATTGCATTATTGTTAATAATGTTGTTGCCTCTCAAACAGAAAGGGTTTCAGTTATAATATTAGAACTTTTTAAAATAAATTTAATGTGCTCTAGTATTTGAGCATAAGCGTTATGTACCGATCGGATTTTACGCCGTTACCGTTAATTGTATTTCATTTTCCGACATTTAAATTAAAGCTTTACAAACCAACCTATATTAGACCGTAAAACGTCCAACCCAGCAGAACATTTTTAAGACTTGGAAGCAATTAAGAAAATTGTAAGCAAAAATGGAAGCGTTATATTGTTTTTTATACATTAAAGCTGCCAAATATTCTACAGGCTTAGGTATTATTTATGATTTTTTATACTACTTATTTGCTTACTCGTTGCAATACATTTGCAGTTCTATTGTAGTTTAGCAGATTTCTGCTGGGAAAATTGCGTCAGGAACTGTAATGTTTACTTATTTTGTTCTACGAAAACCACTGAATAATCATAATAAAGAGAAATAAAGATGAATAAAAATACAACATTGGCATTAAAGTAACTGAAATGTCATTACATAACAAATTGGCAGATAAAATTCTAAGAATTGAAATTCTAAGAAAATAATTGTTCAACTTCACTTTTTACGCGATGATGTCAAAATTAGGTTTTTGAATTTCATCACGCTATTTGAGTTCGTCTCATACACTTTCCAAGGGCATGATAATTTCTGAGGTATAGTTTACGCTTAACGATCTAATTTAGTTTGATCTGTTACTCTGTAAGAACAGTGAGAGTTATTTAATCAGTCATGCAACTGACATTTGTTACAGACCGGTTGATCGCCGAGGCTTCCGGCTAACGTCTTTATCTCTCAGGAAGGTTCCAACCCTCCTCGACGAACGCGTATCCGAACAAAAAAAAATGATAAATGAAACTGTAATTTACTAATTCCAAACCAACAAAACATGCACCATTTGCCAGTGTTCCTAGAGACTAGATGTTTATCTCAAGCCCTCCCAACCTTGTCATAGCCATCTCCTCAACTAAATATTGCCATGACCCGAATGCCGCCAAGCCCCGTGCTACCTTATCCAGCCATCACAACCTTACCTTCTCCTCAATCTACTCCAACATCATGACTTTAACACGATCAGTATTTCTTTAAATAATTGTGGTTTATTATACAGAAAATATTCATATTATATACATAGATCTAATTAATAATCAAAAAAAAAAAAGGCATACATACATCTACTTAAATAAAAAAATTAAAAATGCTTTGAGTATTCCTTATTTCGAATGTAATTAATCTTTTTGTTTCCCTACTAAATTTTTCTAACTAAAAACAAACTGATTTGTAGATATTATTTTCTTCTTTACAGATATTTACTTATTATTCTCGTATTTTTCTTTCCTCTATTCAGCTATTTTTTTTTCTCGCTATTCTTTTAGGAGCCTTATACTACACTAGCCAGAACACTTCGCCTGAAGGAGCTCCCTAAGGGTAGTCTATCTGCTCGTACACTCAGACTCAAAATTATGCCCCTATTCCTTTTTTCCCTTCTCTTTTTTTCAATTTGTTTTTAGTTAATATAAAAAAAAAATTTGTACTTTTTTTTTTTTTTTTTTTATAATATAATAATATAGCTTTTTATATATGTATGTCTATGTATTCCTATCTTTAAGTAGTAATTATTTATCAATATTAACACAAAACAATTAAATAAAATCTGTACATGATAATAAAAATGTCTAAACTGATATATATATACCTTAATTAAATTTACAACACAAAACATAAAATTGGACATATATCAGGCAATATTTTTGTGCACAATGACAAAATCAGGTTCTCACAACGTGTCCGAATTAGGTTCATGCAAGTGTAATTATCTCTTCCTAACTCCCAGTGGCTGGTATATTATTGGTACGAGGTTTGAAGCTCTTAGTTCGATTACTTCTTCTTGTTTTGCTCTTCGTTATCTCAACGCAATATAAAAAAAAAATATACATAAAACTTCCTACCTGGTATGACAATAATCTTGGCTTCTGACCCCCTTGAATATACACCACGGGTCCCACACCAGCTGCACATTAATATAAAAAAAAATTACTTATCAAAAATGCAATTCTTCTTTCACTTTCACTCACGTAGGTCAAGTTTTAAGAATCCTATATCACTCAGTAAAGGTTTTCCTCCCTCTCCCTGCTGGACGGGAAGTTTCCACAGTATGATTCCCTTGGCACGAATACCTGACACGCTAGATATTTTCTCCAATGGATCGTAAGAGGAATCGCTATCTTCCTTGAATGCTGTACCACACACAAAACACTCGCACAGCCTTCACTTCTTAACCCACTGTCACTAATTACTTCGACGCTGAATATACTTATTTTTATTCCTAACTTTCACTTTTCTTTTTCTCTTTTTCACACAACCACTGTTATTGCACACTAACGCTTAAAAACAAACTGATCGCGAATCCAAAAGGTTTCCTTATAACCGCGGTTCGCATAATTGCGGTATCTATTTATCAGTTTTCTCCTTTATTCTGTTAAATATTCTTTCTCGAAATTTCACAATATAAATTTCCATCCACCTCCATCTTTTTCTTTTCTTTATTTTCAGGTCCTAATTTTTTTTTGGCGCACTAATTATTTTCCTTTCCAATTTTTCCCTTTTTTTACATTTTTCCTATGATCGTCTACACATCTATTCAAATTCTTCCCATCATTATCATCAATTCCACTTCCGCCTAATAATTTCCATATCCCTTGCCATACCAAGTTTTCATAATTTTTAGCAAGTATGTGTCCTCATTCATAAAATCCACAAAACCAGCCACCTTATTTCCAATACCTTGAAATAGACAATAACAATTTCAATCTACATGCAAAACAATAAAAAAAAAACGCTACTTTACTATATTTATTTTACTATAAACCGCATTACAACACTATTATTACTTGTCACTGTTTTTGTACTAAAAACAACATGTAAAATATCTATTGGTCTCCCTCTCTCACATAGATATTCTCCAGTAATCTCTAACCATTACACAAAAACTGGCATGATGGTAAGTATTACTTTGCAAGAAAAATTTTATATTTTCTTCTAATTTAATTTTTCCTTTTATGTTTACAGATGGTTGACCCTCAAATTCTGAATGGATGAATTAGACTCTACCCGGGTATTCATAAGTATCGTTCCAACACCATATTTTTATTCCTAATAATATTTTCTCTTCTTCTTCTTTCAGGTTACAATAAACAACCACAAAATAAAAAAAAAACAATTACAAAACAATTCATAATGCACTGGGGATTATGCCATATTATTTTCGCAGAAAATTAGTCCCCAGGCATGAAAAATTATAAAACAAAAACCAGCAATAATCTGAGCAAGAATTCAATTATGCCGTTACTAAAAGACACTACCAACGGGAGGTATCACAAAATCGTCTCCCTACCCCTTTCCTCTCCATTTGGCCATATACCCCGCAACTATAAACCAATTTCCTTCCTCCCCTCTTTCGTCAATTAACACCTCACCCATATCAGTACCTATTATAGCCACATACGTATATACCGGGTGTTATGTCGGCATTAAGGTGTCATGAAATTGATTCAAAGCCCTTTAGGATACTATATTCAAACATTTATGTCTCACACCACGCAACAAAACTCCGATCACGTCGTCGCAAGACGAAGGGGGCGGTGTGCGGGTGTTGCTTGCTTCTTCGGCCCAACGTGGGGACTTCTCACAACCCTGAGATAAGGGTCTCATCTCAAATAAAATCTAGCCGGGCTCTACAATGTAAGTTCGATCCTTATTTCTTCCTGCTCTTATTAAATCTAACTTCACCTACACTTTTCTCTACTATTTAGCATCATCTATCTCCCAAGTCGGTGTTTATCCATGAGGGTTATGAGCAAGCACACTCTAAACAAATTTATTTTCCCGGGGAAAAAAAATCATAGAGGCGATCCACAATAAAAAAAAAACAAATTTATACACTTCATGTTACTGGTATACAGTAGGGCATGGCTTCATGCTCGATAATATAAATAAACCGATCGCCTACAGAATCTGACAATCCGAGGCTTTTCATAACAAAATTTAAAATTCTAGTTCTACTAACGCGTCATATATTAAGGTACATGGACAAAAACCTCTATTCACTCATCCCCATGGGAACAAACATTGCTCTCTGCACCCCCATATCACTGATACCTTTTCTCAAGAAAAAGTATAGTAATGTTCGACACACCAACAAACTCACGGGAAGTATTATATAACAAATTTCCCTGAAAGTATCTTTACTTTGTGAAACCTTTACCTTTCTTTCAGGACTTTCATCCCCCAGACTCTGCAACCTATTGATATTGCACACCCCTGGGACTTATACCTAAAAAAAAAAAAACAAATGGACTTCACAACTTAAATCTACTATCACAGATGAATATAACCAAGAACTATCATTCCTCAGATTGTAAATATTGCACTCGGAGATCTTAATACTATATCACAGTAGAGTCAAGGTAAATATCACAGATGGTAAAAAAAAAAATTATTAAATAATAATCACAGGTAGAAATAACAGTATAGGTTCAGGTGTATAAACGAAAAGAAATTAATCCGTTTATGACATATTATTGCACCTATCTTTCCTCAAAGTATATATAACTAGTATGTGCCCTAGATTTTATAGAACAATATGTAGACTGCTTAGACCTTTATATCTTTTGCATGATACGTGCCTAACAGTTTCCCTTGCAAAGTTTCTAATTCGTACATATTTCTGCCAACTGGTTTTACTACTCGGCATTTTAGAAATTTTCTGCAAAATTTGGCATTTCGATTCTTGGTAAAATCGCTCAGAACTTGATTACGCCTGTATACTTCTTGACCAGGGATGAATACTACATTTCTAGCTCTCTTGTTATATCTTATTGCGCTCTTTTCGTAGGCTTTCTGTATGTTTTGCTTTATTTCCTCTCGCATAACTTGTAATTTGTCTTCTCTATTCATATGTATGATTTGGTGGTCGGTTAGCGATTTAAGTTTTCTACCCAATTTGTAATCTGAGCCTGATGTATACATATGATACCCAAATAACGCAAAAAAGGGTGTAAAGCCAGTCGCTGAGTGTACCGATGTTCTTAGAGCACATTCGATTTCGGACAGGTACATATCCCAGTCCCGGTGATCCTTTTCTAAATACGATCTGATTGCGGACAAGACAGACTGGTTCACTCTCTCACTTGCGTTACTCTGTGGTGAGTATACTGCGGTCTTTATATGCTGTATTTTATAGGCTTTTAGGAGATTTTGAAAGCTTTTAGCGACAAACTGCACTCCATTGTCGCTATGGATTATTTCAGGGACGCCAAACTTATGAAAAATCTCTTGTACTAGAAACCGAATTACATTATTAGTAGATGCCTCTTTCATTGCCTTTAAAAACGTAAACTTGGTGAAGTGATCTAAAACAACAAATATATAACAATTACCATTTTTAGAACGGGGATATTTTCCCATGAAATCTATATATAATTTCTGAAATGGCCTTTCTGTTGTCACTGGTGATCCAATCTCAGGTCTCAAAATCTGGTTAGTTGGCTTAGCTTCTTTGCATATCTGGCAGTTATTTATAAAATTTTTGACATGATGAGTCATCCGAGGCCAATAATAAAAACGCTTTAGCCTTTCAATTGTTTTCGCAATTCCGCCGTGTGCTGAGGTGGGTGAGCAATGAGCCTTTTCTATTATGGGATTCGCTAAGTTTTCTGGGATCCATAACTTCCACTTATATTCGTCGTGATCCTGCTCAAAAGACATTTTTTTGAAAACCATACCGTTTTCCACTTTCAAATCCGGTAATTTGTCTTTATTTTGCTCAATTTCCTTTACTAGCTCTAGGTATTCATCGCTATTGAACTCAGTTGTTTCAAAATCTAATATTTCATTCCAGTCCAGTTCACTTATATTATTTTCAACAGGCAATCTAGATAGTGTATCGGCGACAATGTTTTCAGAACCCTTACGATGCATTATTTCAAAATCAAAGTGCTGCAGTTGAAGAGACCATCGAGCAAGCTTGCCTGATAAGTCTTTAAGGGACATTAACCATTTGAGACTGGCGTGATCAGTCACTATGGTAAATGGCATCATCTCTACGTATGGTCGAAATCTTTTCACTGCCATAACCGCTGCCAAGCACTCCTTTTCGGTCACGCTGTAGTTTCGCTGGCACGGGTTTAGTTTGTGCGAGTAAAATGCGATCGGGTGCTCTTCTTCTTTACTATTCAATTGATACAGCACTGCTCCGATACCGTAGTCCGATGCGTCACACTGGATGTAAAAACGTTTGGAAAAGTCAGGGTGTCTGAGAACCGGGGCTGATGTCAATGCTGCCTTTAATTGTTCAAATGCATCTATAGCTTGTGTTGTCATTTCAAATTTTTTGGATTTTTTTAGCATATCTGTAAGAGGTGCTGATATTGAGGAGAAATCTCTGATAAACCTCCGGTACCATCCGGCGGTTCCTAAAAAGCTGCGTACTTCTCTTGGGTTTCTAGGTATTTTGATCTCCCTAATTGCCTTAATTTTTTCTGGGTCTGTTTTTAGAGTACCTCCGCCTATTATAAAACCAAGATATTTCACTTGTTGATAACAAAATTTAGATTTCGCCAAGCCTATTGTCAAATTCGCTTTCTTTAGAGCCTGTGCCACTTCTGCTAACACTTTTAGATGTTTTTCAAAACTATTTGATATTACTAGAAGGTCGTCAAGGTAAATAAATACATTTTCTTTTAGCCTTTGTGGAATTACCCTATCCATTAAACGGCACAATCGCTGAGCAGCGTTACATAGTCCGAATGGCATCACCCGAAACTGGTACAGAGGTCGACCTGGAACCGTAAATGCTGTATACTGCTTGCATTCATCCTCCAATTCAATCTGCCAAAAGGCATGCTTCAGGTCGACACTGCTGATGAAATAGGTCTCGTCGATTCGGCTTAAGATCCCATCAATGTTTTGTAATGGATAGGCGTCCTTCACAGTTACTTTATTTAGTTTGCGTGCGTCTAAACAAAAGCGATTTTTACCTGGTTTTCTAACCACTGTCGTTCTATTGTTCCAGGGGCTTTCGCTCTCTTCGATAACATTTAATTTAAGCATCTTGTCTATCTCCTGGTAAACTATATTCTGCATCGCTGGTGAAATCGGGTAATATTTATCTTTTACGGGTTCTGCTCCTTCAACTAATTTAATATTGTGCTTTTCTAGCGGTGTACAACCAAGACCATCTACTTCAAATGTTGGGAATCCCTGTATAACTACCTTTAATTTATTTTGCTGTTCATTATTTAATATGTGTGGATTTGACATGTGGTTTTCTGGTTTCAAATCCTCTGATAATTTACTCAAATCAATTTCACTGACTCCTACGACTTCTGGTGCCAAATTAAACTCTCTCCAAAAATCAACTCCTAAGTAGGCAGTTTGCTCTAGATCAGGACACAGGTAAAATACTATATCCTTACTTTCACCATTGTATTTTACTTCTATCACTACTTTACCTAACAGTCGATGTTGTTGACCACTAGCTGTAGCTATTACCGAGTATATGGGGATTATGTTCAAGTCCATTTCGCTTATCAGCTCTCTACAACCTTTTCCTAAAAGACTAACCGTTGCTCCAGTATCTAGTAGACCTTTAATTCTATTATTACCAATTTGAAATTCTGCATAGGGCCTTGGGTCTTTCTTTTCTTTATTGTTAGCTGAATTAATGGCCGCTATTGCTTGTCTTCTATCTTGTTTCATCTGTGCGTGCCTGTCTCTCAATTTCTGAATTCGCTTAGATCTTTTGTGATTCACCATAGTCACTTCTTCGTTGAAGATTCTATCTCTAACATTATCATAATTTATCTTTCTTTCCTCTAGAGAATAAAGATGTCTTTGTTGGGGTATAATTTTGTTTAATGGAATACTTATTTCTTTTAAATTTGTTGTTTTATTTATTTCTTTTAAATTTGTTGTTTCATTTATTTCTTTTATAGATTTACTTGCGGGTTGGCTGCAGAACGATGGTTCCCCGCTCTCCCTTCGTTCTTGCGAAAATTTTTCGCCTTACAATTTGAGCAATTTGGGGATATAACATCGGGTTTACCACACCGGTAACAAAAGATTGATCTTTCTTCTGCAGGGCAGTCCATGAACATGTGACCATTCTGTCGGCAATTCCAGCAATTCAATGGTCTTACTGTTTGGCTATTTAAATGACTCACTCTCACTTCTGTCACTTCTTCAGCCTCAAATTCTTCATCCGGATATTTTCCACTGGTTTCGTCGTATATCTCATTAATTTTACCGATATACCTGTTTGGTGCTTGTTGGGGCTTCAGGTCTCTTCGCAGAAAGGTTTTTTCGGCGTCTAGGCAGTGTGTTTTCAATTCCTCTACCGAGGACACATTTATAGGGTAAACAATTCTTCCTACCGCTTCTCTTAAATTTTTCTTAATCATTTTCACCATTTCTGTTTCAGGCATAGAAATAGATAAACGGGATCTAAGTTGCATCATCGCAAAGAAAAACGCATCAATTGATTCTCCTGGTAACTGTCGCCTCTCCACTATATCACGCATGAGCTCGAAACTTGATCTTGTTGATTGAAACTGCTTTAACAGTGCCTGTTTTAACGTGACCCATTCAGTGACATAACTTGTTTGTATAAACAGCCAGTACCACTTTTCAGCTGATCCTTTGACTAGTAGGTGAAAGTTGTCCAAAACCTCTTTCCATGGTACACCATACTGGCTTTGCAGACGCTCCACTCGAAAAACAAAATCTTCTACAGCCAATTTATTGCTATCACCATCGAATTCAACACCCCATTTGTCCACACGTGGTCTATTTTCATGCCTTATTGAATTTTCGCCATATATCGATGAGGATCTAGACGAGGTATTGGATTGAGCTGGTAGCGCTGATGTCTCCATCATCTGTTGGGAACTTATTGAGTTTTTCCTTGTGCCTGGTAAGTGGTTTTCCAGCAAGTTCTTATTTTCTTTTTGCGTTTGTTGTACCAATATAGTCAATCGGCTTACTGTTGAAGTTAATTCGTTTATAACTTTCTTTATATCGCTGACTTGAGAGCTTACACTGTGTTCAACCAGTTTTTTTAAAGTCTCGTCCATCATTGTTGCAGCAGCTTGTTTGCTTGTACTTGGACCTGGCAGATCAGTTGGTAACGGGTTACTGCCTTGCTGCACTCTCGCTGCATTAGATATAATGGTCTTCGACATGTCCCTGATTTGTGCTTCTCCCTCTGGATTCATTTCGGAGTCTTGTGGCATTGGGTCTATTTTGGGGGTATTCGGTTTATGAACCTTACGAACAACGTGCGGTGTCGATCTATTTAAATCAAAATTCAAATGTCTGTTTCTTTTTCGTGATCGAGTCGTAAGCGGGCTATTACTCATACTCGGACCCGATAACAAACAAAAATACTCAATATATATAACCTACACTCTTTCGCGATACTAAGGCTAACTCACGACAAACTAAATAGTACTTATATTCCACCAATAAAGCTCCGCTAAGTGGAAATCAGAATCGTCTTCAATTCAAATCTACTGTGCCCCGAATAACGAAAATTGATAAATATTTAAAAAAATTTAAATATGACTACGTGAAAAGACCAAAAAAAAAGAAAATAAAAAATAAAAAGACTAACACAATTCTAGTAATACCAAAAAAACAAAATAAATAAATAAATAATTAAATAAATTGATTAAAAAAAAATAAATTATATAAATAAATAAATTAATTAAAAATATTTAAAAACCTGAAAAAAAAAATAATAAAATAACGTTCAGGACCGATTAACTGTCCCACAATAAAAAAAACATGCAATACTAAATGATAAAAAGAAATTTAATACAAAGCTGAAAAAAGAAAAACTAATTTTTTAAATAAAGTCGGATAATATAAACACTAAAATATAATTATGTATAATCTACACCTAAATAAAAGACTTAGAAATTTCTGAGGCAAAAATGTATATCAAATAATTTAAATCTTAAAATATACTCCTAATAACATACACTACAATAAAATTGACTTTACTTCTGATTCGTATAACTATACCTATCATTCTGTCGGTGAAGATTGTGATGACGTAAATTAAGGTCAAGGCGGTATACATTTACATGCACTAGCAAATAGTACTGAAAAAAAATATTAACTATTAAAACTAAATGAAGTCGCGTGCTGCAACACTATCGTCTGGGCAGTCATCTATCTATCCTGTAGAAGTGAAAGATCTCCAGCAATTACCAACGGCAACCCAATACATCGTACCCCTTGAACAGTGTCACGGGAGGCTACTAGGCAGCTGTTGCAAATACGTGCAGCACTCGGGGAAAAAATAAAACGTTGACATACTTAAATAAAACACTTGACCAAGCAATAAGGACAATCTGTTGTACCTTAAGTCATGGTCTGTTATCCACTATTGAATCTATGGTCAGGCTATTGTCGCGTGTCTTGGTGTTCCACACGCCTCACATTCAATTTGGGCGCCATTTAATGTTACAGACCGGTTGATCGCCGAGGCTTCCGGCTAACGTCTTTATCTCTCAGGAAGGTTCCAACCCTCCTCGACGAACGCGTATCCGAACAAAAAAAAATGATAAATGAAACTGTAATTTACTAATTCCAAACCAACAAAACATGCACCATTTGCCAGTGTTCCTAGAGACTAGATGTTTATCTCAAGCCCTCCCAACCTTGTCATAGCCATCTCCTCAACTAAATATTGCCATGACCCGAATGCCGCCAAGCCCCGTGCTACCTTATCCAGCCATCACAACCTTACCTTCTCCTCAATCTACTCCAACATCATGACTTTAACACGATCAGTATTTCTTTAAATAATTGTGGTTTATTATACAGAAAATATTCATATTATATACATAGATCTAATTAATAATCAAAAAAAAAAAAGGCATACATACATCTACTTAAATAAAAAAATTAAAAATGCTTTGAGTATTCCTTATTTCGAATGTAATTAATCTTTTTGTTTCCCTACTAAATTTTTCTAACTAAAAACAAACTGATTTGTAGATATTATTTTCTTCTTTACAGATATTTACTTATTATTCTCGTATTTTTCTTTCCTCTATTCAGCTATTTTTTTTTCTCGCTATTCTTTTAGGAGCCTTATACTACACTAGCCAGAACACTTCGCCTGAAGGAGCTCCCTAAGGGTAGTCTATCTGCTCGTACACTCAGACTCAAAATTATGCCCCTATTCCTTTTTTCCCTTCTCTTTTTTCAATTTGTTTTTAGTTAATATAAAAAAAAAATTTGTACTTTTTTTTTTTTTTTTTTTATAATATAATAATATAGCTTTTTATATATGTATGTCTATGTATTCCTATCTTTAAGTAGTAATTATTTATCAATATTAACACAAAACAATTAAATAAAATCTGTACATGATAATAAAAATGTCTAAACTGATATATATATACCTTAATTAAATTTACAACACAAAACATAAAATTGGACATATATCAGGCAATATTTTTGTGCACAATGACAAAATCAGGTTCTCACAACGTGTCCGAATTAGGTTCATGCAAGTGTAATTATCTCTTCCTAACTCCCAGTGGCTGGTATATTATTGGTACGAGGTTTGAAGCTCTTAGTTCGATTACTTCTTCTTGTTTTGCTCTTCGTTATCTCAACGCAATATAAAAAAAAAATATACATAAAACTTCCTACCTGGTATGACAATAATCTTGGCTTCTGACCCCCTTGAATATACACCACGGGTCCCACACCAGCTGCACATTAATATAAAAAAAAATTACTTATCAAAAATGCAATTCTTCTTTCACTTTCACTCACGTAGGTCAAGTTTTAAGAATCCTATATCACTCAGTAAAGGTTTTCCTCCCTCTCCCTGCTGGACGGGAAGTTTCCACAGTATGATTCCCTTGGCACGAATACCTGACACGCTAGATATTTTCTCCAATGGATCGTAAGAGGAATCGCTATCTTCCTTGAATGCTGTACCACACACAAAACACTCGCACAGCCTTCACTTCTTAACCCACTGTCACTAATTACTTCGACGCTGAATATACTTATTTTTATTCCTAACTTTCACTTTTCTTTTTCTCTTTTTCACACAACCACTGTTATTGCACACTAACGCTTAAAAACAAACTGATCGCGAATCCAAAAGGTTTCCTTATAACCGCGGTTCGCATAATTGCGGTATCTATTTATCAGTTTTCTCCTTTATTCTGTTAAATATTCTTTCTCGAAATTTCACAATATAAATTTCCATCCACCTCCATCTTTTTCTTTTCTTTATTTTCAGGTCCTAATTTTTTTTTGGCGCACTAATTATTTTCCTTTCCAATTTTTCCCTTTTTTTACATTTTTCCTATGATCGTCTACACATCTATTCAAATTCTTCCCATCATTATCATCAATTCCACTTCCGCCTAATAATTTCCATATCCCTTGCCATACCAAGTTTTCATAATTTTTAGCAAGTATGTGTCCTCATTCATAAAATCCACAAAACCAGCCACCTTATTTCCAATACCTTGAAATAGACAATAACAATTTCAATCTACATGCAAAACAATAAAAAAAAAACGCTACTTTACTATATTTATTTTACTATAAACCGCATTACAACACTATTATTACTTGTCACTGTTTTTGTACTAAAAACAACATGTAAAATATCTATTGGTCTCCCTCTCTCACATAGATATTCTCCAGTAATCTCTAACCATTACACAAAAACTGGCATGATGGTAAGTATTACTTTGCAAGAAAAATTTTATATTTTCTTCTAATTTAATTTTTCCTTTTATGTTTACAGATGGTTGACCCTCAAATTCTGAATGGATGAATTAGACTCTACCCGGGTATTCATAAGTATCGTTCCAACACCATATTTTTATTCCTAATAATATTTTCTCTTCTTCTTCTTTCAGGTTACAATAAACAACCACAAAATAAAAAAAAAACAATTACAAAACAATTCATAATGCACTGGGGATTATGCCATATTATTTTCGCAGAAAATTAGTCCCCAGGCATGAAAAATTATAAAACAAAAACCAGCAATAATCTGAGCAAGAATTCAATTATGCCGTTACTAAAAGACACTACCAACGGGAGGTATCACAAAATCGTCTCCCTACCCCTTTCCTCTCCATTTGGCCATATACCCCGCAACTATAAACCAATTTCCTTCCTCCCCTCTTTCGTCAATTAACACCTCACCCATATCAGTACCTATTATAGCCACATACGTATATACCGGGTGTTATGTCGGCATTAAGGTGTCATGAAATTGATTCAAAGCCCTTTAGGATACTATATTCAAACATTTATGTCTCACACCACGCAACACATTGTTGGCTTAAGTACCTATCACAAGTTTCCGTCATTTACATGGGGGCAAAATAAAAAAACTGATTTAAACATTCGTGTACCCATCAGATTTTAATTTTTAAATTAAAATTTAATTTATT
This sequence comes from Metopia argyrocephala, assembly GCA_963576795.1. Taxonomy (NCBI): domain Eukaryota; kingdom Metazoa; phylum Arthropoda; class Insecta; order Diptera; family Sarcophagidae; genus Metopia; species Metopia argyrocephala. The sequence continues at coordinate 182,792,142 of OY756208.1, read as the reverse complement.
AAATTTTTCGACTACATATATGATTGATCACTACAACCTTACTTCAGGATTACAGCCTGGCTTCTCGAAGCTCTTATGTTGTGTAAGTCAATTTTTATCCATGAGTACCGGGACGTACTCCGAACGACAGACTTGAGAAACTGGTTAATGGCAATTATTTACCATCAGAACTTTTGCCAAAAGACTGCTAAGAGGTAGACTCAGGAAGAAATATTTAAAAATATTTAAATATATAAAACAAGAGCGTGGTACCGCTCATATAGTATTCGATGTAAAACTTGTATAAACATTTTTGTTGCCAATACAGAGAAATTTTTCACTTTGTTTTTTTGAAAGTTTAGTTCTTGATTTTAGAAATTAATAGCAATTTTTTTTAAAACCGAGTGAACCGTTCATGAGAAATAGGATTATAATTAAACAAACAAATGACTTGTATTAACTATGAAGTTTGTTGCAACAAATTTAAATACTCCTAAATAGTAAGACTATAATAATAATAAGCAGAAATATAATTATTTTTATTATACGAGTACCGTTCATTTACAATTTTTTAAATTTATATAGCCGGCAGGTCCTATTAGTGTGATATTCTAACACTTGCAAGAAAATCCGTTTAGTTTTTTTTTATTTTTATTTTTATTTTTAAAATAAATAAACGCACAGGAATTTGTATACAAAAGAATTTATAATCTCTGAATATAAAATAAATATTGTCTATATTGTATTTGTAACCATACCACAGTTGCCTTTTATTCATTTCCTATAGGCTTTATATTTTATTTAGGTTTCTATCTTATTTATAATATTTCTTAGCAAATTTTTATGGTTATATGTATGTATTTATGTACATACTTATATACAAAATTCTTTTTCCTTTTTAGTTTCATAATTTAAAAGTATTTTTTAAATAATTTATGAGAAAATTCTTCAAAAGGCGCAAAATGCCATTTTCTTTAAAACTGAGAAACAAGAACAAATAAAAATAAATAATTTCTTTAAGAAACTTTTAATCTATCGTCTCTAAGGAAAATAAAAATATTTCTTTATTATTTGAAGAAATATTATATGCATTGAAATTCATGGCCAAAGTTAGATCCCACACCATTTTCTGCGGTATGACATTGTCTTTTTCATAAATAAACTGACAATGTTTTTCTTGTACAAGCTTTTGTGCTTGTACTTGTGTTTGGTGTTACAAGTCCGTTAGATATTTTTTATGTATTTTTCATAGCACCTGTGCATCTTATCTACACAACAGCCAATTCACTTTCAGTTATTTTAAGTCTTAAGATGTAGTAGCACACCAAGTAATAAAAAAATATGTAAATACACACAACACACATACATAAATATAAACAAACACGTGATTTATTTTCAATTTGTATTAATGGTTTCTTAATGGCCCAAAATATAAACTGTTTGAATTTTTATAATTTATGGCACTAAAAATATTTATTGACATCGAAATTCTTGTGTCCTTTCATTTGAAAGTTAGATAAAAAGCTCAAAAAAAGAAAAACAAATGTTTGCATTTTATAATAAACGGAATAAAAAATATTTAAAATTTTTTATTTTTAAATAAAATCCGTACAATTAAATATTTAAATTTGGAAGTAGAATATTTTAAATACTACGAAAATCTTATGTATTTTTGTATGTACAATGCAATATATAATTTTAGAGTGTTAATGGCCATTCTACTTATATTAGAGATGCAAACGCAAATGAATTGATAACAAAAAAGGTTTACATATTAGAAACTTAGCCTATATCGAATTGATCCTTTATGGTTTATAACATGAAATATATTACATCGTTAGGTACATAGTAAAACAAGTAAGCAAAGTTTACAAACACGTTTCCTTTCCTTTTTAACAACAACAAAACAACAGTTATTTATTTAACCTTAAAAATACCTTTAAAAACTGATAGAGCTAATAAAATTATTTGCTGCTTGCGGCTATCGGCTAGACTACGTTTAAAAACGAAGTCTGATTTATTTTAAAAACTCCCTTAGGAGCTTGATTAGTGTTATTGGATAGTGTGTACTTTTTAGATTGGATAAGACAAGATAATTAAAGATATGTCTTCTAGTTACATACATACATACATAATTGGCCATTACAACCCTGTGTCAGGGTTACGGCATAACTTCTCGCAGCACTCATGTGTGTTAGTTTTTATCCATGAGTACCGGGACCTACAGTTTTAAGTTGACTCCGAACGACAAATTTGAGAGGCTTTTTCATCTCAGTCAATTACTCTCAGAGCTTTTGCCAGGAGATTGCTGAGAGATAGTCGTCGAAAGAAATATTTTTTCAAATTTTTGTTTTCAAGATGTCAGAGCTGAGATTTGAACCCGGCGCTATCGTCTTAGTAAGCCAACACACTAACCACTACACTACGGTTTTCTAGAGGACACAATTAAATACGTTGAAAAATCTAATGGTAACTTCTTTTAAGAAATATTCATAGGAGAAGAATGTGCGGCTAAGCCTTAGTTTCGAAAACGTGCTAGGATTATGTTTGTTTATTGCTATATATGGGGCTAATGTTGTTCAGATTGATGACATGTTCAGAATATGCCGTTAAAGATAAAGTTTTTTGTAAGTTAGTTCTATTGGTACTGGCGCATATAAAGCATATTTTACCACGATCTTGGCAGTGAATTTAATTGGTTTTTTCTTTACCAATAAGAGCATCTTTTATTTTCATGATTTCAACCGAGTTGTTGTTGGAAGAGCGGGAGATCGCTTTCAGCACCGAGAGAGAGACGAAAAATACAATCATTTTCTTTTTGGAAAGAACTGAAAGCAAACGAGTATAGACTTCTTCCTTTCAAAAGTATTCCCGCAACTTCTACAATGCTGATTAAAGGGCAGACCCAATTTCTCTGCGTATGTACCGATCAGCCAGTGACCCGTATACACTGCTATAAATTTGGATAAAGATTGACGAGAAATCCCCAAGATTCCTAGCGTCTTGCCCCGGTTAGACGAAGACCATAGTGTTCCAGAAACAGCACAGAAAGTAATGGAATTACATCTGTTCTATGTTTTCCCAAGGAAAAACTTGGATATCTGTTCTTTAATGACCTCTAAATGCCTCTGCATTTGTCACATTTGAATTTGCGCTGTTAGGATTTGAAACACTGTACGGCTGGTTGGCTTCTAACATCGATAAATGGTTCCATAAGAAGGATATAGAAGTGAATAACTTCGGTAATTAAATATTTCCACAAGAAAAGCAAGTGTATTACATACTTACTTATTGCCTATGCAAGGGAGAGGATATTTTAGAGGAGCCGAGTTGACATTTTCCAAATGTTCATGTCGGTTTTATCCGAACTTATAATATCGTCAATGGAATTAAAGAACGCTGTAACTGACAAAAATCGAAAATACGTTTTTTGCATCATTTTTATCAGAAAAAATATACGCGTCGATTGGTCCCGGTCCCAGATTTCTACGATGAAAATAAATTCACTTACGCCGTCTGCGTTTTGAAAAATACGAGTCTCTTCTTTCTACTTTCATACAGGTTTTTTGGCTCTGGTTAACATTTAATTCTTTGGCAGTTACAGCGTTCTTTAATTCCATCGACGATATGGTCACTTTCGAACCATTGTAGTAGAAAATCTGATGTAAACTACGATAGGGGATGAGACAAAGTGGTGCATTGTATTAAAATACTACCATTGAATACCTTGCTCTACATACTAGTAAACAAAATCACAGTAAAAAGTAAGGGTCCGGACGCAAATTAAAAAATGATGAAGGCGAGAGAGGATCCCTTGGGCTCCGATGAATATTATTTTGAGTAACGGTTCATTCTGGATATACACAATTATTTTCTCGGCTTTCCAGCGGCTTTCGGGTTTAAAACAATTAAATTCGAAACATGCCCCCATTACTCACATATCCAGATTATTGATGTCCTAACTTTTTGTCAAAATTCAATTGTTCTTTCTTTGTTTTGTAGTTTTACAACACAATTTGTGTTGTATTTCTCTTAATATTCTTTAAACTTATAATCCCATTTTTGATGATTTATTAAGTTATTCCCTCTCTATAGTATTTGAGCAAACATTTCTGTGGAATTTTGAAAAAACGTCTTTTGCTTCTAGAGGGAAAAAAGGTCGCATAATGTTCGTTAAGTATTTGTGGATAGTATCCAAGTTCAAAATTTCTTTAATATTCTAAATAATAACTTCTATTAGCCTTTTTAACCGTTTTTTTGTTTTTTTTTTTTTGTTTTTGCTCTACTGAAAAGTTGTTTATTTAGAAAGAAGACGTTTTGTCAAATCTCCACAGATTTATGGCTTTAATATTACTGATTTTGTTAAGGATAACTAAATAAGCATGAACATTCGACATTAAAACTTTCTTCGTCTACAGCGGCTCGAATTATCTTTCAGTTTGTAAACTCCTACGCAAACCTATTTTCTTCCATCACACAATTATTACGTTTTTAATGTCACTCTGCTGACCCAGATAAATTAAATTTTCGAATTCTATCAGAGTGCAAAAAAAAGAAAAACCAATTCCACAAAACAATTGTCCCGTTTATTGCGTTGAAATTTATTAATATTGTCTATTCTGAACCAGTGTACGCGGGCCTGGAATAATTAATTACGTATTTGGCTTTCATATATTTTTAACATGTTAAGTAATTCCCTTATATTTTAAGGAGTTTTATTTTTCATTTCTTTTTTTTGTGCAGCATTTAGAACTGCTGTAATGCAATATTGTATTCCTAATTTAATAAGACTAAAATTAATTAGTTCTAATTATTTAGTGGCTATTAAATTCCTGATTCTAAAAATAAAATTTTAAATTTTAATAAACTTACCTGGTTCCAGTGTTGTTGCCAGTAATATCGATGGCAGGCAAAGTAGAATGATACGTATTTCTAGTATATGCATTGGCATTAGTATTGGCAACATTTGTAGTGGATCTGCCAAATTTTCTTCCTGCTACAGAGCCAATGTTGAATGAAAAAGCAAGATATTAATAAAGGCGGTGATGATGGCTTTGTTAGATATACTGAAGTTGATGTTAATAATGATGCGGTATGCTTTGTCACACGTTCAACATTTGTTTTAATGATAATAAAAGTTAAGTCTTGATTTTAGTGGCGTCTTTGCTCTCAAGTCTCGGTCGTTGTTTGTATTTTAATTGTAATTCTGATTGTTTTTGTTCTTTTAAATTGCTTAAGAGTAATATTTATTTAACTACAGCAACTACTAAATAGGGGAGCCAGAAAATGAGCTGTAATTCTTTGTAAGCAATAGTCTTTTGCTACTTATAGCTTTTGTTTTTCTTGCATTATTGCACAAATAATAAATGCGAGTTGGAAGATGTCAGCTTCAGGAATTTTGAATGCTATACAACATTTTATCCTCCAAGTGAATGTACAAAAGAATAAAAGTATTTTCTTGTCATGACTACTGTTTTGCAATCATAATAAAATTAATTTTATTATGTCGCTTTTTTGTTCACCAAATTTGGGGTGATTTTGTCTTCGTTTTGCTTTCTTGTTTTCCTTTTTTTCTGTTTCGACTTGTGTATTATATTGTTATTATTTGAAATATAATTTATTTTTTTATACTTTCGGTGCACGTAATGGTTTTTCTACTATCCAAATATTGTTTTGTTTGCAATAATCATATTACGGTGCATCATTTTTCATTTTGATCTTCCTTCCTTCTGGTATTAAGTTGCGTTTATTGTTGTTATTGCTGTTACGGATGGTCTTTGTTATGGAATATAACAAATGATGTTGATTCGAATTTAATAATTTTTATTTCTTTTATATTATATTATTACAGTTTTTTTATTTATTTTTTTTGCAACCAAAGTATCCCAACATGTGTTCCATTAAAATGCTTAAATCATTCTATAACTTTTTGTGTTGATTTAAGTACATTGAGAGCCATTTCGTATAACAGTGTGACATGCAAAATTTATCTCTTTTTCTTTTCGTATAATTTCCATTTTCCAATTTTGTATTCTCATTTAGTATTTTGAAATGCTTCACTTGCGTAATTTTGTTTTTTGAATAAAGTTTTATTTGTTTTGTTTTTTTTTTTGGTACAATAACGAATTTTTATTGATTTTATTACTGCAAATAGAAAAGATATAAAACAGAAAATTAAATTACATACGTATAGGAGTAAATAGTTTTCGTTTCGAAAACAAAAAGAAAAAAATGAGTTTTTGTTTTATTTCCTAATAATTTTGTTACACAGAAATAATTTGATAAACTAAATTGTTAATACATTTACTTATATAAGTTTTTATTAAAATTTGCTTAAACAATAAAATAAATAAAATAATTCGCATATTTACATAAATTATTACAGCGATAATAAAAAAAATTCAAATAGAATCTGTGTTTTTGAATATTTAACACAATTCATAGTTGTAGTTTCGGGTATAATTCCAGTTTACTGTAAACAGAGCTTCATATTTATGTTTCGAATTGGTTATATAAAGGTCGCTAATGGTCTCACTAAAGGTTAAAAGAGAAATCAGGAAACAAGAGTTTTTCCAAACTATCTCAGTTGTAGAGTTAGTTTTTCAACGGTCAAAAAGTACAAAAGTAATAGGTTAAAAAAAGAGTATTTTTTATTTGTCGTAAAATAAAAATCATTTTATTTTATTTTTTCAGAAACGCCTAAATTAAAATTCTATGAAGAATTGGATTTTTTTGCATTTTTTTCTGATAATTAAAATAGAAAATAATGTTCGTTAAAATTCATTTTCTTTCATACATACATAATACATACATACTTGACTATTAGAACCCTGTGTCAGGGTTACGGCCTAGCTTCTCGCAGCACTCATGTTGTATGTGTTAATATTTTTCCATGAGTATCGGAACCTACAGTTTAAAGTCGACTCCGAAAGACAGATTTTTCATGGCAAACAATTACTGCAAAACATTTGGCAAAAGTCTGCTGAGAGATAGTGGCCGAAAGAAATAATTTTTCATATTTCTTTTTTTTTCAAGACGTCAGAGCTGAGATTTAAACCTGGCGCTATCGTTTTAGTAAGCCAACAAACTAACCTCTAGACCACTGCGACCAATAATTGCAATAAATCATTTTTATTTGCAAATATCTGACAGTGTTAAAGCAAATTATTGTTGAAAGAAACAATGCTTAAGGAGTTTGAGTTGTAATATGAAAAGCTAGAAGCAATGTTATCCATTCATTAAGTATCTTACAAAACAAGGCCGTGGTATCGTGGTTAGAGTGATCGCACAAAAACTCAAGCAGTCCAGGTTTAAATCCCAGCGAAAGAGAAAAATGAAATAATTAATACATGCCGTTTTTTAAAAATTATAATTTAAAAATAAAAAGTTCAAAAAAAAATAAAAAAAATAATTTTCGCAATTCATTATTTGTTATCCTCGATGTTAAAATTTTATACGAATTAGTTTAGTTTTCCAGGACCTATCAAGTCAATTTTCGGACTACATGTGCGTCAATTAGAACTTAACGTATGAGTAATATTTAATTTGATCACATGTTTCCTGCATTTATTAATGAAGCATACTTTTGGGGTCATTAATAAAAGAATAAAATAAAAATGGTGTACTACAGTGCGTATGATTAATAAAACATATATGAAATAAAAAATAAAAAATAAGATAAAATGCAACGAAATGAAATATAATAAAATTAAGTAAAATTAATATAAAAAATAGGATTACAATAAGCTCATTAATATTCCTTTTTTTATTTCATTTCAATTATATTTTATATTATTAAAGCAATTTAATAAAATATATTTTTTTTATAAAATATAACACTATCGGGTATGTGCTATAAAACTAAATCACCTAAAACTAAAATCGGCAAAAGCAGCTTAATCTTAATGGCCTTTAAGCCAAAGGATTCAAAATAAATCAATACACATATATTCTCATATGAAGAAATATTTTACAATAATTTTATTATACCTAACAAAGCATGACAATGACCTGACTGTGGCAGTAAATATTATTGACGCTATTGTTAGATGGCTTACAATATTGTTGTCAGATGGTTGTTTGGCAAAGCTATTTCTGGAAAAGTTGTCAAGCAAAAATTTTCTGTTTATACGATTTTAAGTTATTAAAAGATAATTTTATAGACTCTATTGTAAAAACTGACATTCTAGACATAGCTTAAGACTAAATGAAAGAAAAGTTACAAAACCAGTTTTTAATTTGTATTTGTGCATGGTATAGTATTTCGTAAAGCCGTAGGGAAAACAATAATAATGGGTAACTTTAAAAAATCTCAAGTTTAATAAAGCAGCTTTTTTACCTAATAAATGCATAAGTATTTTCTGTAGTAATTAAAAATTAGTTTTACTCAGATTGTAATTAATACAATTTTTATTCTTTTGCCCTAATTAATGCCAAGAAAGAACTCAAAAATAAAATTATATTACAATTATATATGATTGTTCAATTACTTATAATTAAAAAAATATTATTTCAGTTAACTGACCTTCAAGATCAAAAAACATATATTGAAATAAAACCATAAATTAAATAAAAGTTTTGTTTATAGTACGAGTATATAAGTTCATTTACTTTGTCTTGTATTAACTTATATATGGTTATTGTATATAAAAATTACTATGGATGGATAATCTTTTTTTTAGAGTTAAGGTATAAGAAGGATTAAGTAGGTCTAATGAATAATTAAATAAAAAAAATTAATTAACAGTATATACAGTAAGGGTTAAAATTGTTCACAAAATTACTTGAATTGTCAATATACCTAAAAAATATATGTTTGATTCAAATTTATTATAATTTTTTAAAATAAATTAAATAAACAAAAATGAATCAAATTTTTAAAGATTGTGTCCCACAAGTGTGCAAAGCTAAACTAATTCAAAGTTCCAAATGTGAACAAATATGATTCGGCGAAGTACTCTAAGCTGGTTTCGGCGAAAACACGTTCTTTAGAGTTCGAGTTCGCAAAAATATGCGAAATTAAATTATGAAGACTGGATGCGTGTAACATGTTTGTTAGAAATAAAAATTAATAGAATGGAATAAACGGATGGGAGTCGACATGATTCAATAGAAGTGTTGGAATAAAATAAAGGAATTTTTGCTAAACGTTGCAATTTGGATTTGGGGCTGCTTTTGCGGAAACCGACTTCAAGTATTTCTCCGATATAGAGATAAATGTGTGCATCGGATTATATAGACATTTCAGAAGACTGATATATTCCAAGTTTCGATATTTTTAACTTAGATGAAGAAAAACAGAATAACATCTTTATGTAGGGAAACGGTTCTATAACGCTATGAAAATTAAATCACATTGGTTTAAAGAAAATGGGATCAAGCCTTCTCAATTGACGGACCTAAATCCGATAGAGAACTTGTGGTTCGTACTAAAGCAAACGAGTTTTGCTTGGTGGACAACGGCGGAGGAAATCGTCACCTTAAGGAAATTAGGCAAGATACAGCTACTTGCCTGGCTTGGTGTAACCGATATGATGAGAACATGCTCACCAGATGCTTTGGAGTTCCCATTACATTTGTTTGATTAAGGCGGCTGCATGTTATAAAGAACTCGTTATACACTATGCCGAGTACTGAGGAAAATACATTTTTATAACTCCGGTGACATGTAAAGAGAATAGTAAGTAATTTATTTACATGTGAGATAAATTGAGGAATATGCTAGTTTTCCAGTAGCCGGCATTAGAATGCTCTCTGAAAACTACTTAATAATTAAATAATTTACATTACAAAGGACATTAAATTTTTAAAATATTTAAAACATAAAAAAAAAAAACACTTGCTTGTAAGCCATCTCTGTCTCTATTTATAATGCGTAAATAAAACAAAAGCTCTTTAGTGAGAATTAAAAAATCCAATATAAATAAAATAGTTTAAAATGCTTCGTAAAAAACTAAAACCTCTTTCTTTCTTCTTATCTGCACTTCTACTTTAGTTTTTGTGAAACTTGTAATTTTTCTTTAAAACTTAAAACTATATTGCATTTATACACTTCAAGGCTTTAATCAATTTAATTAAATTAAATCCAGGAGCTAAAATTAATTTATCTAAGTAGTTTTGGTTTAGTTGCAAGGCATCGTTCCACAGAAAGGTGTATTTTAAACTGAAACATTAAACACCCATAAACCGTAATCATACAGTTTTACTTTTAAAACTATACAAACGGATTGTCCTCTGATTTTTATTCTTCTTTGTTTTGTGTTTTTTTCTTTTTACAGTGACTTTTTGTTTGTTTGTTTGCTGATTTTTTTTTCGTATCATAATATTGGCTTTTTGCCGACTTAATTAATTTTTAATTACTCTGTGCTTTTATTTTCAGCTTCACTAATGAGCTTTCGTTGTTGAAATTTGTTTTTCCCCCCTTCTTTTTTCATATTTCGGGTTTAATGCTTATAAAAGTAAGATGACAGGGCATATAAAATGTCCGACTAAGAAATATCTTGAATGCATAGAAGTTAAGGGAAGCAAGAAACAGTAAGACATGAAATATGTAATTTAATGGGAAAAATGCATACAAAAAAGGAAAAAAGTAAAAAAAAGGAAGAGAGACAAGAAAAATTACATTAATTGTTTTTAATTTCATTATTTTCTGGCATAGACTTTCATTTTCATTCCCAGTTTATCACGACTTATGTATCTTTACATCAATGACTGGCACTAATGGCTCCCGGGAGACAATTATTTTGGGTTTTCTTCATAAGTACATACATATGGCATGAATATCTGCAAATTTAATTAAAAAAAAAAAAGAAAAACAAATGAAATTATAAAAATCCACCAGAAAAGCTTTGCAAGAGATTTGATTATTTTTACCCTGCGAAATGAAAACATTCATAATCATTGTATTTTAATCAAAATTAATTAATTTTTGTAATGAAATTTGCAAATTTTTTCAAATTGTAATAGTTAATGCATAAGCTGTAACATATTTTTAACGTCATCTCATAACAGTCTGCTCACAGTTGTAATCAAATTTTTACCATGTGTTCTTTGCGCCGTTAATTGATTGACATGCATCCATATACATGCAAAGAGTAAACAAATTTTAGGTTAGAAAGTAAATTGACTGTCAAATGATAAAATGTTAGGAATTGAGCTGTCATTGCTTGTCATTTGTTTAGAAAAAACTTGAAAAATTTTAAACAGTTTTGTGATTGGCTGCTTGAAAAACTGAACTAAAACAAAGAATTTTTCCAAAAAAATCATTTTTAGTGATGAGATTATGATGGCTACAACTGGCTAATGTTGACATCGGTGACCTCTGGTATAAGTATAATAGCACCACAAGCCACATAGACAGCCAAACAATCCAGTTATTGCATGAAAAATTTTCAGGTCGCGATTTGGCGTTATCAATTGGCCGTCTCGTTCTTGTGATGCAACGTCGCAGGATTATTTCTTCTGGAGCCAATTGAAGGATAGTGTTTACATGAATAAAAAACAAACAACTGCCGCTCTGAAATATGAGATTTGGTGCTGCATTGACGACATAAGCGAAGATTCTTTGCGAGATATTTAAAGAGCGAAATGCTGCCAACGTGATAGAGGTGAACATTATTAATTCAAATATTTCTACTTTACATTTTGGTATCAATTAAACTGAACTTGTCAAAAAATGTCTTTTTAAGCCAATTTACTTCCTATATCTACGCTATTAGTTTGGCTTTTTTTTTGTTTATTTTATCAACTGAATACTAATTTTTAAATTTCTTATAAATTCTATTTGTTTAGCAGACTGTTAAGACTCTATTTTTAAAAAAGAACAGGTACGTGTAACTAAGACCTGAAAAGTTATCCATTGAGTTGGTTAAATAAAGTTTGATTTTATTTTAAAATTTATTTTTAAGAAAAGATTATTACATACATAAATAAGTAGTTGGTCATTACTACTTGTTTTCAAGTTACGGTCGGACTTCTCACAGCACTCATATGAGTACCGAGACCCACAGTCTAACGTGTACTTTGAACGACAGACTTTAGAAGGTTGGTTATGGCAATCAGTTATTCTCAGAGTTTTTGCGATAGAACTGCTAAAAGAATGTCGCCCAAAGAAGTATTTTTTTCATTTATTTTTTTTAAGATGTCTGAGCTGGAGCACTAATTCGGATCTATCTACTAATCTACAGTGATGAAAATTTGTCAAAGCTGGAATAGTTCCTAAATTGATAAAAGTTAATCCCCTTTGCTGATTATAATGTGCTTAATTGTTATTGAAGCAAATTATGAAATGAGAGAAAAGTTTTTTTTTGTTTTTTAAGCAAAATGCACAATTAAAAGTTGAAAAGAAATATTATGAATATGAGATTTTTCGTTAAAACCATCAGTGATTATCTTAACCCGATTGTGTGTAAAAAAAAGAAAATCTTATTATCGCCTTATTAAGATAAACTCAAAATTTATTTTTAATAATATTCTTATGTTTGTTAACAAACTATTTAATTTTTTGTAGAAATTTTTTTTTTTTTTTGAGATAAACTTGCCTCATCAACAAAATGGCGCATAGTGTTCAAATAATTGTAAAAAAGACTCTATCAATCACCTTCACATTCCAATACAATGCACTGCATGAGTAGGGGTTTACCCCTGAGTATTGGTCTTTAAAAAAAAAAAAAAATAAAAAAAAAAATTACATTTACATATATATCGTCATATAAAATCTAAAAGGCCGTAAGTTACATAAAAAAAATAAGCCAAGTTTTCTAAACAGCAAAAAACCAAAACAGAAAAAAAACACGAGAGAAGAGTGCTTGTATTTACTTTTTCTCAAAGGACGTAGTTAATTGCACTTAGGGCGTTTAGCATTTTATCCATAAAATCATCGTTTTGAGTTGTAGAGATTTAAAATTTTACAGGAACATGTAATTTGTTACGGTGCATCAGAATTAATCAAAAAGTCGATTTTGAATTTTTGCAACTTACGGCTTTTTTGATTTCATACTACGATATGCACATTGAACAAATATGTATATAATTAATTTAAATTGAATTTAAATATAAAATGAAATATAAACCAAATATTTCATTCCGATTATAATTCATTTGAATACGAGTACTCAAGAAATACTTGCAACCTCTTAACGTTCTTGGACAAATAATAAATATGAATTTGTATGTACATACGAGTACATATGTACTTATATATGTATGTAATCATATTTATTGTAATATATTAAATATATTTATGTATGTACGTGTATATATGTGCATAGAAAACTTTTCTCAAGAATACAATATTACAATATTTTTGCATTTAAATATTTTATATTCGTTTTGTTTTTTTTTTTGTTCATACAACTTTGCCGATATAACAACAATAACTGTGAAATATGTACGTGTCTACGCGTTAAATTTTCTTTCTGCAAAGAAAATTTTTTTTTTAAATTCTTTCTTTTCAACAACTCCCAGTCCACCCACTTACTGTGCCATTCTGATTCCTTTCATGAAAATTCATGCGTTCTTTTTAATTTTTAAACATGTATGTATAAATACACCTCATTCTGTTTTTACACGGCAGTTTCGTTTAAAACTATACTATGCAGAAAAAAACCGAAAAACGCGTTTAGTTCCAAAACCAAGTTTGAAAATTGAAGTTAAAGTTCATGAACAAAAATTCGCACTAGAAAACAAAATAAATTTATAAATAAAAGGAATATAACGCAATTTTTCAAGTAGATTATAAGATATTAGAAATTAACACAATCTTTATTGTAAATAAATCATTGTAAATAATAATTTCTGAATATATGTACATTAGTGTACTAAGAAGACGTATATATCAGATTTGATTGATGATTTAAGACTTAAGGAGCCGAAAAATATTACATAAACTTTGTCTTAACCAAAAACATAACACACAAATGACGCCAGGTAAAGAAAAATATAAGTAAATTTTTGTAGTGGAAAGAAATTTATTTGAGATTTCCCAGATGTCTTTAAATGATATTAGTGAGCTTCACAATAAGCATATAAGAGTAGCAAGAACATTTTTAATAAAATCATTTATAACCTGGAATCCATGTTTTTGGGTGTATTTAGAATACATCCACCAATTTTTGTAATATCTCTTAAAATTAATCCAAAGAACCACATAGATTTTTTTAAGTAGTCGCCGTAGTCTACTATATAGAGTGATAGCTTATTAGGCGGGAGCTCCGTGTTAAAACCCCAGCTCTGACATCTTGAAAGAAAAAAATTTGAAAAAATATTTCTTTCGGTGGCCACCTTTTAGCAGTCTTCTGGCATTTACTCTGAGAGTAACTGGATATCATGAACAAGTTTATCAAGTCTGTCGTTCAGATTGGACGATAAATAGTATGCTGTGGTACTTATGCTTTAAAATTGACATACTCTAAATGGGTGCTGTAAAAACCTAGGCTGCAACTATTGTTGTAATTGCCTTTGCACATATATATGTCTTATAGAGTTGTCAGATAAAAAGTATGGCAATAATTTTAGTTTTACAAAGAGAAAAATTAAAAATTTCTTCAAAAAGAAACCAAAGTATGAACTTCACTTAATCCTGGCTGAAATCCAGTGGCAAATTTTCATGTTATTCGACGTCAAGAAATATTTAGAAATTGTTGAAAAATTAACATCCTAAAGGATTTTTTCTTTTATATTTTTTTTTTATTTGAGACCAATACTCAGGGTTAAACCCCTACTAAATGCTGTGCATTGTACAGTACAAATATATTTTTCTTATATTATTATTAAGCGCCTTAGGAATGAAACAAATTGCTGTTAATTGATCATTCAAAGGCCAGTGTTATACCTTCACCATTGAATAATCAACAGCAATTGCCTCATCGTTGCATGTTGATTGTGTGTTGAGTATCTTCGCTAAGTAGGTTTAGCTGTTATCTGCTACTTCCCAATAGGTGGCGCTTTTATCGTGATCATTCGTTTTTTGTTGATTGTCTTCTTAGAGGTGGGGGAAACCTCTTATTTTTAAATTATAATTTTGAAAAAACCGCAAATGAACTTTTACATTTTTCACCTTTACTTGGACTTAAACCTGGGCGTTTTAGTTTTTGTGCGAGCGCTCTAACCAATACATTTATTTTGACAATTTCTTAAACACTTGCCTAAAGTTTTATAAAAAAAATTGTTTAACATACTAAAAAAAGAATTATTTTAATATCTATTTTATAGTAGGTGTCATAAAAAATTTATTTCCTTTTTTGTTGCAATTTAAAATAAAATAATTCATATAAAAACATTTCTAAAATTAGAATTTTTTCAAAGCAGTACAAAAAAAAAAAAAAAAAAATTAAGAAAATTAATATGAAAAAAAAACCTGAAACCTTTTACATATTTTTGCTTAAAATTTATAAAATTGATTCAATCATTTAGGGTACCTTGATTTATGCTTTACACTGTTTACGTTTGTATGCACTTGTTTGACTATGGGGTTATTTAAGGCTGAAAAAGTTACTGGTGGGCAGAGCGAAATATGCAGTTTTTTTTTAATTTTATGAGTTGAACTCAATTTTTTATTATATTGCCATTGCTATTGTTATTTTTGCTTTTGATTTCCTTTTTTTTTCCTTGATTATTACGTGCAACTTTATTATGTGACGTAGTTTTTTTCGTATTGTTTTAAAACGTTTTTTTTCTTTATTATCTAAAATAAATTGGACACAAGTGTGTTATAAATTAATAAAAATTTTTTGTTTTATTAAAAAAATATTTTTTTAATAAAATGTACAAATTGCTAAAATAATTAAAAACGTACAATTTTAACAATTTTAACAATTTTAAATTATAAAAACATACTCGTAAAAATAAATTAAAACAATATCTTTGTACTAATATTCAGATACCGTTTAAGTTATTTAAAATATTTAACATTAAAAACTAAATTATTAAATTATTTCAAACTGAAATAAAATTCTTTAAAAATTTTGTAAAATTATAAATGAAATATTTTCCAGTGAATTTTAAACTTAGGAGTTAAGCAAGAGGAAAATGTTTATCAATTTAATAAAGGATTCTAACTGTAATTAGAATAATGCGAATAATTAAATAATTTTTCTCCTAGAGTAGTGTTTTAAGGGAACAGAACGTACAAGCGATCACTACGCTTGCAAAATTCATAAATAAATAAATTCTCGTCGTGCGAGAGTTTATGTGCTCTATCCGCCATTTTATATTTCTCGAGTTAATGATGCCACTTTAGGTTTTTGACATCAAAATTTTTTAAATCTGCAATCCATTTTTGGCTATTTAGCTCCAAAACTGGACGAGATATCCGAAAACGGATTGCAGACTTGAAAAATTTTGGTGTTAAAAACTTAAAGTGGCATCATTAACTCGAGATATATAAAAAGTATAAAATAGCATATAGAGCACATAAACATCCGCACGACGATATTTGTTCACTAAGGCACATGAACACGAACATACATACATACATACATAACTGGCCTTTACAACCCTGTGTCAGGATTACGGCCTAGCTTCTCGCAGCACTCATGTTGTGTGTGTAAATTTCTATCCATGAGTACCGGGACCTACAGTTTAAAGTCGACTCCGAACGACAGACTTGAGAAGCTCTTTCATGGCAATTAATTACTCTCAGAGCTTTTGCCAGAAGACTGCTAAGAGGTAGTCGCCGAAAGAAATATTTTTTTCATATTTCTTTTTTCAAGATGTCGGTGCCGAGATTTGAACCCGGCACTATCGTCTTAGTAAGCCAACACACTAACCACTAGACCACGGCGACTACACGAACATACATTTTTCATAAACTTAACTTGAGAGACAAACAACTTTTTATTTCATCAGTCCTTTATGGAAAGCATAAATTTCTTGTTTTTTGTGTGTCATCCACTAAATGTTTTAATAAAATAATCAGCTAACAAACTGACATGGAACGCCAGCACAAGAGAAAGAACAATATAATATTCGTCTGTGTACATCAAGCAAAGACTTAATTATTCATGAGGCAAAAGCTCATTAAAAATAACCGGAAAATATTGCAAAATCTCAAAGGTAAATAATTACCAGCATCTAAACAGTAGTAAAATTTAACAAAACGGAATGGAGAACAGAGCAAATAACAATTTCATCAAATAAAACAGAAACTAAAATTAAAACAAAAAGTAATGAAAAATGCTAAAGTAACCTAGGCAGGTAATTCAGGCAGTAGGAATTCCTTTATAAAAAAGTTGTGAAACATAAAAACCATAAATTTTTATTTACAACATGGTACAGAAATTAATCGCAAATAGTTGCACATATTTTCAGTAAAATTGGTGGTCAAAATGTGTGATAAGCTTTTAATCTGTCGAAATTACAGAAAACTTTTTATGAACTTATATCGTCGATGGAATTAAAGAAAGCTGTAGCTGACAAAACAATTAATGTTCACCAGAGCCAGAAAAACCTGTATGAAAGTAGAACAAAGACACTTGTATTTTTCAAAATGCAGACGGCGTAAGTGAATTTATTTTCATCGCAGAAATCTGAGACCGGCACCAATCGACGCGTATTTTTTTCTGATAAAGATGATGCAAAAAACGTATTTTCGATTTTTTGTCAGTTACAGCGTTCGTTAATTCTTGCAACGATATATTAAAATTAATTCTTTTTTGGTGTGTTAGCAATGAAGGAGTTTCGAATTTTATAATTTTATTTGCAAATAAGAACATCGAAAAAATGAAATAGACTTTTTTCATATTTAATTGAAATGAAAGAATAATGATAACACTGGTCAACACCACTTTTACTTCCTTTATTTTTTTCAAATATTGGCTACTTTTGTGGCCCTGGTTATGAAAAAAATAATGGGAAATTGCCAACAGCTTTACTTTTTGAAACATACAGTTTTATTATTTTGACGAAAAAGTACAAAAAATTAATACATATATTAAGAAAATTTCTATTGAATACTAATAACTGATCTTTTATAACATTTCCTTGAATGAACGTATGCAATATTCTGCCATCATATGTGAGCCCCAAATTCCTGGATATCGATCTTTCATTCTACTAAGATCCTTATGAAACCTTTCACCCTGTTTCACACTAAAATCACTAAGTTTTTGTGGAAATCGGTGCTAATACATGTACAGGAAGTATAAATTTATGCTCATGTTGCACCTCGATAGCTTACGCTTTAAATTTTCAACATGGTCGTCAAATTTCTTTTTGCCTAGGAAATTACTCATAACCAAAAAAATGAATGCTAGGCTCTGGTTTCGACTTCTGTCATTGATTTGACAAAACTAGGATCTTGCCTAATCTGCGGCCCTTCAAAAATACCAGCTTTTAATTTTTCTGTACTTAATCTTGGAAATTTTCGTGAGAGAAAATAGAAACATTCGCTACTTTTGTTAAGCGCCTTCACAAACTATTTTATTTTGTCCGATATAGGTTTTCGATATTTTTTAAATGTGTAGTCACCACAGTCAGAATTACGCAACAAATTCTTGACGAAGCCGTATTGAAAACAATAATAGTATATATTTATATGTTCAATAAACAATGAAAATCTAATTAAATATAATATGTGAGAGCAGTTAGCTATAACTTAAAAACAATAGCTGTTACGAAAAAACTGTTGACTTTATGAAAAAATATACGCCATTCTGATATAGAAACAAAAATTTAATTGCAGGAAACAGTGAATTTTTGGTCTTTTGTTGACCAGTGTAATAAATATTATGGAACGTAATAATATGTATTAGAAACAGAGGAAAAAAAAAGTATTTTTTAACAATTATTTTGAGAGTTTTTCAAACAAGTTGGTTGAAAAAATCTTGTTGAACAAAAAACTAAAATTTACGAGCAAAGCGTTATTCCTTCATAAAAGAAGCTCATTTAGGGATTTCTGTTTACAGACTGTTATTGTGTTCAAACTTTCGTACAAAATTCTGTTAAATTACATATAAAATCTTTTGTATGAAAGGCTTGTGAAATAATATTGCTAAAGTTGTGAAAATCATGTGTAATCTGCAGAGAAAAATTTGATTGCCTGATTATGAGCTTTGAAAAAGCAATGCAAGACAACATAATGAGAGAGTGAAAGAAGCGAATCTCATTTGAGGGTTTTTTGTTGTTTCACACCTAAACAAATTATTGCTATAAAATCATTCGTTGCACAACATGTAACAGTATTATAAAAAAAGAGTATACAAGAGGTAATCAACAAAAACAAAGAGTGTGAGTAAAGCAACATCAGTAGAAATTGATTTAGAATGAAGGGATAGCAAAAGCAACGAATGCATGAATACTTAGCAAACGTGAATATATTCAATCTGTTCTCTACAGCATCTCAATATTTTTTCTAACTGCAACAAGTTTCTGGCAACATTTTTATTTTCATAGGAAACCATATAGCCAACACTGATTTCGAACGAAATAAAATAAATTTACACCAACCTACAAATGGATGTTTTTATTATAATAATCAGAATTTCAGAATAGAATTTTTACTAATTATATGGCTTTGAAGTTGTTGAAGTTATATTGGATATTCGAATTACTAAAGGCGCTCTTTTGAAATTTCTTTTATAAAATTCTTGGTATTTCATTATAATTTGATTTCGGTACACAGCAGCAAATGCACACAACATTCTCTTTAACAGTTCTCTGGATATAAAATAATCCATACTTATTTTGTAAGTTGTGAACCACGCCTACTTTTCTTATTTTATTTATTTGAATTGATTATGAAAGTCTTTGTAAAAAAATATTAAAAACTTTTACTGTTGCAAAAAAGTATGGGATTAGCACCGCCCAGTTGGAGTATTTAAATATTATATGGATTCACCTGTTTAGCTGTCTACAGACTTCAAAGAATCCACAAAGAAAAACATATATATTAATTTTTATGTAGAAAATATAATTGTTGGAGATTTGATCTATTTGTAGGCCGAATTTTAAATAAAACTTTCCTTAGAAGCCGTCTACATCCCATTAGAAATAATATAAAAAAATTTCAAATCTATTAGCGATTGTGCGATGTTTTTTCAGCCAGTCGTGATATGTTATTTTATATACTCATATGTATGTAGATATATATAGCCAGTACGAATGAACATAGTAAATATAAGGCCGAGGCCAGCCAATGAGCGGCAAAGCGGTGAACGGCTGAGCAGTGAGCGGCAAGTGCCTTATTACTGAGAGTCATTTCTGAGCGGTTAGTGCGGTTAGTTGTTAAAATGCCATATTTTTATTCTAAAAATTTGGTAATCTACGTTGCCATAATAGGAATGTGTTTATAGTTTTAACCCTATTCTTACTGACATAAAAGTTTAACAAACAAGCTAACTAACGTGATCCTCTAAGGCTCATGCATAAAAACTAAAAAAAATCTGTCGAAAATAATAAAAACTAATTTATTTATAAAGAAGTCGTTCACTCATTACAATTTTTACACAATAAAACTTTAAAAGAACGTTCATTGCAGACATTTTTGTTAAGTTTTTGATGGGATTTTTGTTTGTTTTTTGTATATTGAGGCCAGCAATCAGGGAATGACTCCTACTCATGCAATACATTGTGCTGGTCTGGGAAAATATGTTATGGAAAGGGAGAAAGAGAGATTAGTGTTTGTGGACATTTGATTTAAACTTACTAATATAATAATTCCTAGGAAAAAAATTCTCGGGAAGGCTATTTCATAACCGATTAATTTATAAAGAGATTTGTTTTAGCACAAAGATGCCCAGTAGTGGCTGATATCAGCAAATTAAACTCACACGTATACTTACGCTTTCTTGTTTGTTCGTCAATCAACCAATAGAAAATTAGCATGTTGATTGGGAGAGACAAACTACACTTGCAGAACTTCTGTGTCTTATTTTTTTTTTTATCTCACCAATACTACTACCGTAGGCATCAATATTTTAGCATCACAAAAATAGTTTTCTTTGCATTTATTTGTGGTACAAGTGGTAGTATTTGGAATATTTCATCTGGCAGAACTTATTATAGAATTCTGCAATTTATTTCTTGACCTTCTATGTATTGAGGAGTAGTAAACCTCTGAGGCTCTGCCAGTACTCAATATATTCCCTTTTTATATTTCGATCTCAAACAAATAGAAATATTTAATAATTCTTACTGTTATTTAACAACATTTTTAAAACTATATGTAAAATAAAACTCATAAAATTTAGCTGTGATATAAATGTTAGTCATTTTCTTTATTACATTGATTTGAGTGTCTTTGTAAGCCTAGCAGGCAGCAGGCTTATGATATTAAAGAATAGGGTTAAATTATTGTAAATAAAACTTTGCAATATTACACAAACAATAAGAGAAATGACTCTTTAGTAAAACTGTATTTGCTCAAAATATATTTCTGTGTGTGGCTGTACGTTTGTATATCTTTTGAACTGTATGTTGATTTCTATAAAGTTAGAAAAAGTTTAGTTTGCAGACTGTTTTATACTCTAGAGTTCTTTAATAACCAACCAACCAACTAACCAACCAACCATTCGTAATAGTTGGAACAAAGCAAAAGAGGTCATTAAACTGGGTGTGAATATTCCTTCTTAACGTCGTTTGGTATGCTGTACTCCAATGATTATAATAAATAATAACAACAAAAAAGAAATTAAAGAGAAAATAAGCTAAAGTGTATAATAATTTAGGTGCCTACTGTTAAAATGGAAGCAAAATTAAACAACATTTACCGTAAAACTGTCATATTTTAAATGTTTAAAATAATAAAAGGCTTTCATCCTAACTGCAACTCAAACTCAGATTATTCAAGAATAATATATTTATTTTGTCTTAAATATAAATTAAGGGTCTGCGTTTAAAAATTATAAAACATTTTTAATGAATTCAGTTCTTTGACATTAAATACAACTTGAATGACTGAAAAAGAAAAAAACTGATTTTTCCCCTTTTTAGGACTTTTTGGACAGTAAGTATAAGTAATCAATTCAAAATATTACTCGTATAGTATCTTCCCTCAACAAAAGCCAATGTTTCGCAGTAAATATTTATTAATATGAATGCAGCAAAAAGAAAACTATAAAATACTTAAAAATTTTTTTTCTTTTTAAATTTTGTAAATAATTTTTAATTTGTTACAAATGAAAATGCAACAGAGCAGTTATCAAAAATTGTGTCGAAATATATATGCATATACATATGTATAGATATTTTTTGGATTACTAAAGATAAAAATGAAGGAAATTTATCCAAACATAATATGAATGTCTATGTTTATAGATTTTATTGTCAAATATTAAAAAAAAAAAAAAAACAAAAAAAAAAAAAAAAGAGAAACAAATTCTCTGGGGATTTTTGATATTGAATTTGGCAAAAGAAAATGTTTAAATAAAATCAAAACCCAGTGTGCAAATGAAAGTTTGCATCGCTGTCTATTGTTGGTTAACAGTTAGCTTGAGGCCTGAATAAAGCTTAACGTTGTCGTAGCCGTAATGTAACGTAACTAACCGTTGGCGCGTCTGTAAAATTACACTAAATTACAAAATGTGTCATATGTTTTTGTCATATACCTTATATATGTACATACATATATAAGAATATAAATTTAATTTTTTATAATCAGGGCAATTCGGAAATACTTTCTTTATATTGTCGAATGCGACCATTCACTTTCGACAACTAAAATTATATACATTCTAAAATACGTGTGATGAATTATCGATAACAACTGTCATACTTTTTTATTTTTAGTATTTGATTAAATAAAAATACATGTAAAAACATACAATTTTATACAAAAATATTAAAAAAATCTTCGTACTACCCTCAAAACATTCCCGAAAGTCTTTTTCAAATTTCACTACGATGATGAAGTCCTATAACTACAATAGTAAGAAGTATTTTTTACTTGAAAATACAAAAATAAGAAATAATTCAGGAAATACTTCCCATTCAGTTATTTCTTTAAGTTATCCCAATTCTTTCTTTAAAGCAACGTAATTTTCATAAAACTCTTCTAATTGCTGCTGCAAAAAATTAGGTTGTTTAAATTTTTTCTTTTTTTTAGGTACTGGCTCTTTAGCAGCAATGTTATTGATATTTAAACAAACTCCTTCTTCTAATATTTCCAGTTTTCCAAATACTCCAAGTGAATTTACATTTGAAACACCTTTCACGGATGTTTTATAATTTAATAGTAAACACTGCCTTTTCCAAATCACTTAACGCAATGGTTTTGTTTGGACCTTCACCTGTGGCCTCAATTTGCTGTTTATTTATTACCATCTTGCTTTTTGTATTGGTCTCGCCAGACCTTAGGAATTAAATATTTTAAATTTAGGGTGTGTGTGGATATTGCTATTACCCAGTTTGGAGATATGAAAAGTCATTTCCAAATGGGATTTTACAAAAATTTCCCAAATCATACTCCCATGTAGTCGATAATTGGAAGTAGAATTCAAATTTGAGCCATTGATTAGATCCACTTACCTTTGTCCATCCTGCTACATCTCTAGCAGGAGGGCCATTTATATTAACATTTTGTGTAATTTCTTTCCGTAAAGCATTTTGATCTTCTGGTCGTAATGGGCTGACTCATCCTCCAATGCCTTTATGTTCCATCATAAAATCAACCAACAATTTAAATTGACCTGACTTATATTAGTTTTTCATGCTTTCTTCCTAATAGATTTACTTCTAGCAAAATTCGGTAAAAAAAGTTGTTTTTTTAATTATGCATGATATATTTTTTCCGATTGTTTATGTAAAACGCACCAAAATTTTTGACGAAGAAAAACGACTGATTGTGATGGTGAAAACGTTTTTTAGAATATATAGAAATTGAAAAAAAAAACGTATGTTTTCAAGTTGTTCATCCCTAACGTATTATAGAATTAAAAAATAAACTCTATGAGCGTGTTTGAGGTGAAAGCGAGAACAGGAATTGCCCTAAATATTTCGTTAGATTAAATGGAACATGTGTAACTTTCAATAAAACCCAAAATAGTTTTTTTTTTGATAATAAGGAATACTATTTAATACTATCCTTTTGCAATTTTATATATTTCGACTTAATGATGAAACTTTAAGTTTTTGATACCAAAATTTTTAAAATCTGTCATCCGTTTTTGGGTAATAATTTCCGAAACTGAAAGAGATATTCGAAAACTGATTGCAGACTTTAAAAACTTTGAAAACCTAAAGTGGCATCATTAACTCGAGATATATAAAAAATATTAAATGGCGGATAGAGCACATTAACTTCCGCACGACGAAATTTTACGTTTTAGGATGTGTATGAACCAAAGCCAGTAGACCCACTAATCATTATTGGTCATATTATGTCTGTTCTAATTAACTGTATAATTGTATGTTCTAAATTTGGCTACTTTATATTAAAATTTATTTGTCATTTGCATTAATTTTCTTATATGAAAAACGCTACGTTACGGCAACGTTCCGTGGCTCACCAGACCTTTAAAATTGAAGCAAAACACAAAACATAAAAAAATGAACATTCATATATAAATTCTGAAAAAAAAAGAAATTTTGTAACCAATATAATGCACAAAAACCATTTTGATGACCTGCTTTCATAACAGTAGATTTTGTTGATGCTTCTTCGCTTTTGCTAAAATGCCAAAAGCAAAATTTTGAAATCTGTTAGCCGGTTACATCCCAATTTTTTGGTTTGTGCAGTCGTTTTTGCACTTTAAAAACATTTCACATTGATTTCAGATAAAAACATTCCAAAACTAAAACTCGTATCACTTTATGCCGTTGAGTGTTTTGCATGTGTTGGTTTAAGAATCATTTTGAAAGTGCCTGAAACAGCAGCAGTAGTTGTATTTAGAAATTTCGTTCAATAGTAATTTTTTAATAGCTTAAAGAAAGAGATGGAGAATAACAAAAAATAAGAACTAAAAAAAAAACACAATATGAGAAGAAAAACATAAATGGACTTGTGCTGCCAGAAGCATTTTACATTGTCAGTTAGTTGCACAATTTACGACCAAAAAAAAAAAAACAAATGCACTTGGTTTGTATCATTGTAGAATTAAATTTTAAAATCATATTGCTAACAATCAGTGTCTATTGTAAGCTTATCTTTAACGTGGTGGAGAATCTAAAATTTATCTATTTTGCATACACATTCAGTAGTTTTTGTCTATGCAAACGAATGAATGACCAAATAAAATTGTTTTAATAAATTTAATGTGTTTCCATAGATATGAGCCTTTGCTATCATTTACATTCATTGACTATGAATAACCGCAAAGGGAAAAAACAAAGAATCGATGTAAATAGTTTCATAAAACTTTAATTTTTATGCATTTAATTAAAAGCAAATGGGTAGACGAAATGTGTATATAGTAAATGGTAATTTTATTTAAATCGTTTAACAACATCTAATCTATAAATTTATGCAAAATTAAAAATTTGTAGAAACTAACCAAACTTTAAAAGTATGGATTTTAGTTTGATTTTTACTTTGAGTTTCAATATAAAAAGG
This sequence comes from Metopia argyrocephala, assembly GCA_963576795.1. Classification (NCBI taxonomy): domain Eukaryota; kingdom Metazoa; phylum Arthropoda; class Insecta; order Diptera; family Sarcophagidae; genus Metopia; species Metopia argyrocephala. The sequence continues at coordinate 182,766,680 of OY756208.1, read as the reverse complement.
GGGGAAAACGGAATCGAAAGCTGATGTAGCAAAATGTTAAAAGTTTTTATTATTTTTTAACAAAATGAAATGAAAATTAAAACTAAAAATTACTCAAAAAACTTGTAATAAATTAATTACAGTCCGATTTATGAATTAAATAAGAAGAGAGTTATACAATAAAGTAAATATTTAAATATTTTTTTTTGTTTTATAATTTATGCGTTAAATTTTTTTTAATAAAACTAAAAAAGCAATTATTTATGGGTTTATTTGATGGCATGAAGTCTATAGATAGTTAAAGGCAGGATCAGATTTTTTAATTTTTACAGTGCCTTTCTAATGTCTGGAAGGGTCTATACTATAGGTCGTATAAATTTCAATAGCTTCAACTGGACGGTGCCACTCCCACACAAAGTAATTATTTATATGGTTATATACTGAAAATGGTAACAGAAAACATCTCCAAATGTATTGAAAACGAGCTGGTTGTTATATAATCAATAATCAACAAATAATGGACAAGAATCGGATAAGGGTTCAATATAATATCACCGACAAAAATATGATGGTTTTTGTATACCTTTAGAGAGTAGTTTATGTTTACCAGAAAGCACTTGCAGATAAAATGGTTCTTGCGGACCTCAAAAAAAAAAGTCAGAACAAAGAAGTGAGAAAGCAACACTAGGGTCCATTATTACATTATTTGGGGTGGTGCGTGGTATAGTGGTTAGAGCGCTCGCACAGAAACCCAAATGACCCAGGTTCCAATTGCAGAAGAGGTGAAAAATGAATTAGTTAGTTTGCGGTTTTTTTTCAAAATTATAATTTAAAAATAAGAGGTCCCCCTCCTCCAGGAAGACCATCTGCAAAGAAACCCCTCCTCGATATTCCACTCTATTCCACCTTAACCAGTGTCAACGTAAAACGAATAATCAGGAAAAAAGCCTCACCTATTGGGAAGTAGCAGATAACAGCTAAATCTACTTAGCGAAGGCACACTCACCAGACAATCAACATGTAACGATGAGGCAATTGCTGTTGATCATTCAAGGGTGAAGGAATAACACTGGCCTTTGACTGATCAATTCTCAGCAATTTGTCTCGTTCCTAAGGCGCTTAACAATAATATAATAATTAATAATAATATATGTACTCTCCTTTCCAAAATTCCAATACAATGCACAGCATTCAGTAGGGGTTTATCCCTGAGTATTGGTCTCAAAAAAAAAAAAAAAAAAACTTGCCTATAAAGTGTCCGATAGTTAAAGGTAACTTTTGTTAAAGGGAGGAATAAAGTAACCTTTAAATTCTTTTCGTTATTACAACTTACCTTTAAGATAAAAGTTATATTTTTAAATATACGGCAATACCCGAAGAAGAACCGATTACTTTTTGCATTAAATTTGTCTAAACGACACCAAGTGGCAACAACACGCATATTTACAAGAATAAATAAACAAAAAAAATTTTTTTATTAATTGTGCACTAAAAAAACTTAACAGAAAAGAAATGTGTTTGACTTTCCATTCTTTTTGAATTAATTTCTTTGTTGACAAAATAAGCAAAATATTTTTGTTAATAATTCAACGAGGAAAAAATATGGCAGCCCTAATAAAGTATGATAAGCTCAAAAGTTTAAACCTTACATTAAAAATTAAAGGTAAGGCAATCTTCCCAATAACTTTATCGGTCACTTTTAGGTTTAGCTGTAATAACCAAAAGAAATTTATGTGTCCGATAACATTGTACCTTTAACTAAAAGCAAGTTGTAATAATGGGCCTAAGCCTTGCAAATATAAAGATAAATAATTTCAGAAATTATCGCTCAAAAGCAGTTTGTTCGACACTCTCTAAGATTTTGCAGATTATGATAAATCTTCTCCTTATAATGTATTTAGTACATTGATGCCCAAGGTAATAGTATTGGTGAGATAAAAAAAATAAAACACAGAAGTTCTGCAAGTGTAGTTTGTCTCTCCCACTCAACATGCTGATTTCCTATTGGTTGATTGACGATCAAACAAAAGAGCGTAAGTATACGTTTGAGTTTAATTTGCTGATATCAGTCACTACTGGGCATCTTTGATTTAGTAGCTAGTGGCTTCCAAAATTTTGTGAAAGTAATGTTCTCGCTCTAGATATCTCCGAAGGGTTTGATGAAGTATGGCATTAAAATCTCATTTCTGAATGTGCTGCTGTTGGTATTATTGACATTGAGCTTTCTCAAAGATCTCACTATGCAACTTATTATAGGTCTTCTCTTCTCCAACGAGTTTAGGTTAAATTTCTTAACTATCTACTCTTTCTAACATCAAATTCCTTTATCACTCTTATTTGACCATAAAATGAGCCTCTAGAAGATTAAGGGGCGGGAAAGCACCCAGCAAAAAATTTTTAAGATTTGAAAGCAATAAATAAAATTGTAAGCAATAATGGAAGCTTTATATTGTTTTTTATACATTAAAGTTTACAAATATGCCACAGGATAAGGATTGTTCTCAATTTCTCCCTTACAAAATAACTTACTGGTAAGCACTATTTTCTACTGGGCATAGGCATAGTGATAAGGATGCAACCTTTTTACGTCCCAGCAGAAAATACTGCTTACCAGTAAGTTATTTTATAAGGGAGAAATTGTAAACAATCTCATACTAGTGCGCATCAATAATGCATGATTTTATATGAAATGAGCCACTAAAATGCAATAGAAATGCAAATTTATTGCAACCCATAAGCAAATAGTACAAAATATCAAAAATAATACCTTAGCCTGTAGCATATTTGGAAGCTTTAGTGTATAAAAAACAATATAAAGCTTCCATTATTGTTTACAATTTTATTTATTGCTTTCAAATCTTAAAAATTTTTTGCTGGGGTATGGCTTAGGATAATATAAATATTGAAAAGACAAACGCTCTTGATATTTAGGGTAGTGGAATTTACTGTCAACTTCGTTGGAATGATCACATATTTCGTGTGAAAAAAAAAACTCAAGTAGCTCGGTTTTTAAATCTGTGACGTAGGCCTTGGTTTTTATATGCTAAACTTCCACAGGTTCGAACCCTAGCTTAGACAACTTGAAAAAAGAAAGAAATATGAAAATAATATATTTCTTTCGGTGACTACCTATTAGCAGTCTTCTGGCAAAATCTCTGCGAGTAAGTGATTGCCATGAACAAACTTCTTAAACTTCTGGTTCGTAATCGACTTTAAACTGTAAGTCCTGATATTAATGTATACACATTAGCACACACAGCATAAGCGCTACGAGAAGCTAGCCTGTAAAAACTTCCACGTGGATGTTTGCCTCTATTTATATAATATAATCTGCTTTTATGTAAGAGAATAGAGTCAAATGTATACTTATTTATATATAAAAACGTTTGCAAATTGCTTCCATATAAGGGGTAACTATAAGCAGTTAATTAATTTTCACTTCCAGTAATTAAAAATCTTTTTAGTTGTATTGTCTTACTTCCCGTCTGTTGTTAGCATACAAGTTCCCTTTGAATTATCAAAAGGGCTGGATAGTTATTTAAAAGACGCATTTACAGACGTGAGTAGTATAAGTATTGTGTCGTGCTTAAATGAAATCAACTATTTTGTCTGTTTTACAATAATGTTTTTTTATCTTTATAGGGACATAAGGGAGGTGCAGATTGTATACACTCTGCATATTTGTAAGTTAACCAGTTCAAGTGCGACATGTCATTTATGATTTTGCAATTGTGACAAAGGAAATGAATAAAAATATAATAAATTGAAATACATACTCTCGTACTTACATACATAAGTGCGCCTGTACTTTAATAAAATCAACCAACAAATGTGCACACACTTCAATTGTGTTGAACAGTTTTAATGACACTTTCAGTTGAACAGAATTTCTTTATGATGAATTTGTTTATGTCATTCATTAATTTAATAGTCATTACAAAAGAAAATAATACAAAAGAATGAACAAATATATGTAAAATTTTTGCACTGTCAATATTTATTAAATTTTTCACAATTGATTGTTTTTGTTTTCTTGTAAATAAGTACTAATCATAATTTTATAAAAAAATATGATTTTGTGTAAAAAGTTTAAGCGTAATTATATTTCAACCATGACTTTAATTTCCTTGTATTAATATTTCTATTTCTCGTTTTAACATTTATACTGATGATTTGCTTTTATATTTCTAATTTTTTTAAGGGAGTTTTCGAATGAAACAATTTAATCAAATGTATACAATTTATTAGCAAGGGAACATGACTAATAACTTTCAATATATAAGTATATGTATATAAATTTGGTCTGTCTAGTAGACTAATGTGTGTTGTGCAACAGTTATGTTCTAAAGATCGTGGCTTCAATATCCACCAGAGATACTGTTCAGCTGCGTTTAGCTTGTAATTTGCCTCCGAAGAATTATACAGTGAAATAACAAGTTCAGACAAAAAATCATGAAAGGTTCTATCAGAACCATTCATTTCGATATTTTAGTAGTAGTAGTACATAAATACATTCGTGTACCCTATTATTTCTATTATATAAAATCTTCTGTCCACAAAGCAAGGCTCTGCAAACAAGGAATTAATTATAGCCAATAAGTATATTATAGCGATCCATTTTTATTACTTTTACTTTTCTTAATTATTGCGTTAATTATATTTTTATTTAGTTTATATATTTTAATTTTTTATCGTACTACTGTAATAATAATGCCAATGCCAACAAAATACAAATGATCAGGAGAAAAGCGCAACCTATTGGGAAGTAGTAGATAACAGTTAAACCTACTAAACCTACTTAGCGAAGGCACTAACCATACAATCAACTTGCAACGATGAGGCAATTGCTGTTGATCATTCAAGAATGAAGGTATAACACTGGCTTTTGAATGATCAATTTGCAGCAATTTCTCTCATTCCTAAGGAGCTTAATAATAATATAAGAAATAAAAAAAATTCCAAAATTCAAAAAATTCCAATACAATGTGTAGCATTTAGTAGGGGTTTACCCCTGAGTATTGGTCTCAAATAAAAACCAAAAATAATAATTTCTACTCTAGTTATTTAATGCAATATTGACCCACCAGATTCTATCACGACAGCAATAAAAAAATCCCAATGAAACACTTCCCTGCTGGTATTTGGAAAATTGATTAGTCAAAGAAAACTTTTTGAGATTTTTTTGCTCAATTAAAAATATGAGTCTGTGTAATACGAATTAAGCTTCGTCCTACTTTTTTCATCTCAGATTTATTCTTTCAATAGAAGAATTACGATATAAGATATTTAATTTGTTTAGCTGGGTATGGCTGATTTTGTTTAGTTCCATTTTGTGTGTGTTTTAATAGATGAACTGCTGAGATGTCGACAGCTTTAAATAGTTTTTTTTAAATTGAGTTTTGATTTTAGAATGCATCTCAGCGTCAGTCTGCATCTACTTCGAAGTATAGAACTTTAAGTTGTCAACACTCTTCCAACTGACGGCCATTTTATCGGCTATCCATTGATTTATGTTTAGTTTGGTTCGTCATTTCCACATGAATAGACTGACGTTTCATTAAGCAAGGGGTAGAGTAAATTATGTGAGTGGACCCGAAACAAGATCCGTTGATTTCAATTTTTATAAGCGAATTTTTTTAGAGATGAAGCACACTTTTATTTGATGGGATCCGTCAATAAACCGAACTGCCATATTTTTAGTGATGATAATCCTTAAGTGTATGCTGAGCTTTATGGGGTGGTGTAATCATTGCTCCGTAATTCTAGTCAGAACGTTGCAGTCATTATTACTTACCTTTTCATCCATAAATTATATAACAATACTGTGTAGGACCTATGATTTCAACAAGACGTAACATTTTAACACGCTACTGGTGGAACATTTAATTTATTAAAGACAGCATTTAGTAACTTCATAGTTTCATATGTTGTACCCTCGAATTAGCCTCCAAGAACATACGATTTACCCATTAGTCTATTTTCAGCAAAAATTTGTCAAATCGTTAGCCTATGCTGATAAGCTCAAAACGATTGACCACTTGAAGAACAACATATGCAGCATTATGATAAATATACCGCCCCAAATGTTTGAAAAAGTTATGGAAAATTGGACTACGTCTGAGCCAGCCGTGGCCGTGTTATCTACGGCGAGAATATATTTTTTATAGATTTTTTAAGAAATTTTTTATTTAAATTTCCTATGGGAATCACCAGCAACTATTTATTTAGTTTTAGTAATCAAGTCTTGAAAACAATTGAAGAAACTGACAAAAAATTTCTCAGTTTTATATCTAATTTCATTACGATCCTGTTAGTTAGCTACAATTATATTCAAAACAAATTTTAGTTAATAAAATGCAATTAATTTATTGTTATAAAACTCGATTTCCCACAATTGAATTTCAGTTCACTGTATGGGTTATGTTTCGTTGCTTATTGGTGAGCAAAGCTCAAAAATATCTTCAGGCCTGAGCAACGGGTTTATACGACTCAGTTTAGCATACTTACGTACACACAGACGTATAAATATTTTTATTCAAAACAAAAATTTTTCGCCATATAGGCAAATACATACAATATACCATATACTAGTCATAATGCCGACCGTAGTCGGAAAATCAAAAATCTGGCTCCGTCTTGCACATGTGGTCAATGAGCTTTGAGTACGAAAATTTGATCTTTCTGCGACGTCAAGCGGATTCAAAAAGCTGCGAAAATAGAATTGGACATACATCCGGACAAACAAAGATATTATATATATAGATAGATATACACTTCATATATTATTTTAAATATTTTTATTAAAACTTTAAAAGTTTTTGGCAAAACAAAAAAATCTTAATAATGGATTTAATACAAGAAACTGAAATGCACTTTTTTGTCTCCTTCGCAATCATTATTATTTAATTTTATAACAAACCAAATAGCTTTTAGTTGCGTTCTTTTCTTTTTCTTTCTTTGAGACCAATTGTTGTCCTCATTCTCCTTTTGTTAAGGATTTATTGACAAGGGGTGATGATGAGTCTCCCTAGACCAATTTCGTATGCGATTTATCTTGTTTTGGTAATCAAACGCTTTATAACGAAAACTTTGTGATTGTTTATGGTGATTGCTGCTGTTGCCATTTTCGTTTATATTGAACACTGTATCTGTTAAACTTTATATCGTCATATGATCTTCAAAAGTGCCTAATTTAAAAAAAATAAATATCTAAATTTTAGTTCATTATGATGTACCCACCCTAGCAAATAATTTTATGATAAAAATTTGAATTGATTTTCTTTAAATCTTTTTCAATTTAAATTACAGCTTTTAAGAATTCATATGGCGACATGTGCGTATGTACATGCTTAGATATGTTTTTCTATATTCTTTTTTTATGATGTACTATAAAAGCTTGCTAAATTGTTGGCATGCCTGTGAATGTGTGTGTGTATGTGTAAGATTGTGCAGCAGCAGAAGTTTTGAAAACATACAAGGAACACCAATTTATTTCTGTTTCTCTATATGCTTCCATTTTTATCTACTTTTAGTTTTTCCCCATTTTTCTCTATTTTACATCATTCAATGAAACGGAAATTATCTATTTTATACTCATGGGATTTTCTTAAATATCAAACATTATTTTTTATTTTGCAAGTGTGTTTGTACGTAAGATCCTTTATATGATACTTTCGCAAATTATATGCGATGAAACTGCGTTACTTACAATGGACTCATTTCTATCTATACTCCAATCAATTTTCGTTCATTTGATTTACTTTTAAATCCATTTTATTGCGTTATCTTGTGTACCTGAAACCACCTTTGTATTACAAGTTGATAGTTATTGTAGTTGTAACTAAAAGGGATGAACATATGCTTTTTTTTGCTTTGCTTTGTGTAATACAAAAACAGCTTATGCATGTGATTATTTGTATATTTTTAAAAATTTTTGAAGTTTTTAAGAGTATTAACAAACAAGAAGGGAAATGATTAAAAAAGGTTTCCTTCTTTCTTTAAATGTACGTGTGAGTGTGTGTCATTATTTCGAAAGGTAGGATATGAAATTTTATTCTTTAAGTACTATTTGAAAAGAATAGATATTCTTCTGTAATATACCTCATAGGACCCTAAAAATACCTCTTTTTACTATTTATATCAAATGATTTGTTATTTTTGAAACTTTTTCACACATACACTTAAAGTAAATGCTATTATATAATTAATCTGTATGTGTACATATGTACGTATATATATATATATATATATATATATATATATATATATATATATACATAAGTATAATTGAAAAGAAACAAAAAAGATTTTGCAAAAAATTTGAAGTTAAAATAAAAGATTGTTTTAGCTAAAAAATAAAATAAATAAATTGAAAGTGGCAGCACAAATTCTTTATTTATTTCGTTTTAAATTTTGCCAAATTTGTACAGGGTACAAGGTATTCCAAAAAATCGAACGCTGTCTTATAGTCGACAAAAAGGTGGTGTGTGTCGACTTGACTTTTGTGAGGTCTTCTCCAAGATTTGACGCAGTGTGAATATCTGGTCAATGGTGGACTTACCAGGTCTGAAGCCGCACTGATAAGGTATAATTAATTTAAATATAGCAAGGGTTTAAAGAAACAACCTGAATAATGTATGCTTATCATATACAGTGACAACCTTATGTTAAATGAACAACAATTCCAAATATTTAATTTCGTAAATTTCAAGTATTCGAGGTCATTTGTTTATGTTAAATCCAGTGCAGTTGGCTTTTATGGAATGCATTTAAAGTTGAAAAATAAAAACTTTAATTTTTTAATAAAGCTTTTTAACACGTATATCACCCCCCAACCTTCCTAGCTATACAGAAACATGCTATTACTGTGCCGATTTTGATATCACCTAATCATCTTGCCATAGTTATTAAAGGTACATACTTCAAAAGTTATTACATTGGTATATTAACAGCTATTAGTATTGTTAACTGAGCGGGAATCTAGAGTTTATCTTAAACAGGTTACTTAAAAGACCAACTAACTCTTCAAGGTGTTGTCAGCAATGTAGCCTATATTACGGCTTGGTATGATGTATTTTGCATTCCATTTCAGACCTCTATTCACATAAAGTAATACGAACTCTATAATTAAAGCCAGCATACCATTTAAAACGACATATAAATTCTGATTAAGTACTTTAGCACAAGACTTTAGCCTTTCTCTAAATTGTGTTGTACAAAAAGCTTCTAATAAAGTTCTGATTAATTTGGTAATTTAATATTAATAAACTAAATAAATTATTTATCAGATAGTTAATTTATAAAATGCTTTAAATAATCATACTTTAGTCTTAACAATTATTTTATTTTACTTTTTATACTTTATTATTTTATAATCTTTTTATTATTATTATTTTTATTGTTTTTGTGTATTTCATATGTTTTTTTTTAATTTCATGTTTTTTATTTAATTTTATGTACATATGTATTAATCATACGCACTGTAGTACTCAAATTGTTTTATTAACCCCAAAAGTATGCTACAACATAGGATATATAATTAAATTACTCACTTCCACTCAATGCGTTGTTAATCATAAAGTAATATAATAAAAACAAATAATTTGTGCATAATTTATACAATTAAACCTGTGCATAAAAATGGTTTAAATACATCCGCATCTGTAATTTATATGCCCCTCTTAGTTTTACTATTATATTATAAATTAAATTAATCCTATAAAGTGTGGCTTATTTAGCATCCTTTTCATGCTGGATCTTGCACTTTGGTATAATAAGGACATTTTCTTTTATAAAAAACTAATTGTTAACACTTCTTCTGAATTAATTAAAGAAAACTGATTGTTTTTTATTGAAACCTCGATATGTTTGTAGTTTAAAGAAAACTGATTTTTTTTTTCTTTAATATTTCTCAAACTTGATCTTCAATTAGACATAAATAACGAAATAGTTGATTGCTATAAATTTAGTTAAAAAAAAGTAGTCATTCCAATAATGTGAATGATAAAATTATTTTCTTTGCAAGAAACTGCTCCCTGGCATTTCTAATCTATTTCACCAGAAACCAATGATCAGGAGTACAGCGCCACCTTCTGGGAAGATAACAGCTTATCTACTGAAGACGCTCACCATTCACATTCAAGCATCCACTGACAGATGAGGCAATTGCTGTTTGACCATTCGAGGATGAAGGTATAACACTGGTTCTTAAATGGACAAATTGTCAGCAACTTGTTTCATCAACAAAAAAAAAAAAAAAAAAAAAAAAAAAAAGACGCAAAATATACAAACATCTAAAAAAAAACCCCTCTATCAACCATCTTCACATTCCAATACAATGCACTGCATGAGTAGGGGTTTACTCCTGAGTATTGGTCTTAAAAAAAAAACAAAATCTCATCGCTTTTGAAGTACAATTTATTGCTTCCACTTTGAATTGTTTTTAAAATATTTTTTTTCCCATTTTCATATTTGGTGACCTTATCAATACAAAAAAAGGTTTTTATATTTTTTAATTTTTTAAGAACCATATCTTGTATGTGTTCCACCTATTTATTTTCATAGTTTTTAATATTAACACTTAATTAAATTAATATTAAAGCTGAATTGGTTCAAAAATTACACGATTTCTGTATCTAATACTTAGAAAATATCTCGGAATTTAAGATATTGCAAAAAATGAAGCAAATCAGGTAAATTTTTCGAATTCATTAAAAATATGTTTTTTTTTCATAAATTTTATCAGAAAAAATACGCGTCGATTGGTCCCGGTCACAGATTTCTATAATGAAAAAAAATTCACTTACGCCGTCTGCGTTTTAAAAATCAGCAGTGTCTTTGTTCCACTTTAATTCAGTTACAGCGTTCCTTAATTCTTGCGACGATATATTGTAATCAACACTACTTTTTCTCAAACCATTTTTAATTATATTGTAGATGTTTGGCAAATAATTATAATACACACCTACCTAGCAGTGCTTACTCAGTGTTTTTAATGAAATCGATAAAAAGCAACTTAAGCACTTTAATAATTACTTACTTGCATACATACATACATACATAAATATATATTCATATTATCATATTTTTTATGCTTCTTATTCTGCAATATTATTATTTCATATTTTAATTAAACGATATACAGCCAACTGATAAAATCAACAAAAACAAAAACAAAGACAACGTTAAATAAAAGCTGCAAGCATTTGGAAGGAGCACAAGGTAATTCCTGAGCTATCATTACATTTGCATTTATATGAGTTAATTAAAATAAAAAATTAATACTGCTTCGCTGTTCTTTTTCATATCGCCTTTTTTTTTTTTTGATTTTGCACATTTTTTGTTAAGCAATTGAATCCAACATTTATTTCGTCATAATATTCCTCATTGCAAACACAAACATGGTTTCAAATTAAAGTTGATACTCGTAATAATTCTAAATCTGGTTGAATAAAAAAAAAGATATTATTTTAAAGTTATTTTCAAAATAGTAATGAAAGTACAACAGATAATATCTAAAAATAATTCCATACTGCTGAAGGAAATAATACATCATTCTGAAACAATGGTCGGCACAAAGAAAATATGCTATAAATGTGAGAGTAGTTGTGAATAACATTTGTGAACAATTCTCGCTATAAAAATATGTTTATTTTCTGTATATTAACTGGTACGATTTAATTACAAAAATTTACATATTTTGGCAAAAAATAATTAATTTTGATTAGAATATAGGGTTTTTTAACAAACACTTCCGGATATGAACGGTCGCCCTATTGAAGTTGTATCAGTATCTTTTGCCAAATCAACAAAGATGAATATAACATTCAATAACATGTGGAAATAATAAAATTGGTTTAGCAAAATGAGTATTCAGTTTGGCATTGATTTTCATAAACAACATCTGCAACAATGAGGTAGATGTTTGAATAATAGGCATGCGAATAAACAAAATTGTTGAACGTGGCTCGACACCAAACGACACGAGATCAAAAATTTTGGATGCCGAAAAAGTCACTGTTCGGTATGGATTTTGTGATGTCACACTGTGAGGCCGAAGACCGCATTTTGCGGCCAAAATTCGAAAAAAAAAATTTTCTAAATAGAGTTTTTCCATCGATTAGTTTTCTGAAGTGATCCCCTAAGAAGTAAAATCCGCTCATATTAACGTCCTATATCTTAAGTCTCACCTTTTATTTTCAGTAGCAGTGTAGCCTTCAGAAAAAACATCATCACTGGGAAAGTTATATACATTTGAAAGTTTCTGTAGTAAAGGAAATCTTACAAAAGCAAATGGAATGTACATCTACAGGTCAGTAAAATACGTAAAAACTTTAATAAGGTTCAATATTTTAACAAAAAAATTTTTAGCAATTGAAATTTGAGGATGTATTTTTTGGGTTTTTTTTATAAAATCTAAGTTTTCAAACCATAAAACGCTACAGTATGATGCCTTAAAACTTATTAGAGGTTACTCAGAGAACTATTAGTTACTGAATAAAATAAGATTTGGCTGCTACCTTCTGCTACTTTTGTTTTTATATAACTTTATGTGGAATAGAATTTTTCAGTAAAATACATAGCATGACAATCAAAACTATATCTGAAGATATAATTTTTTGTTAATTTATCAACGTAATTTAACGATAATAAAAAATATGTACTTATTTCGTAGGGTCTTCGGCCGCACTGTGCGGCAGTATTATCGTTTTATATATCTTTTACAACGACATTGGTCAGGTTAACGGAGCACTATCATTCGATGATCACCAATTCGATGATTAGCACTATCATTGGGTGATCAGCAACATATTTTGGCTCGAATTAGACGATCTAGAGACATACGACAATTGCTTTCTACAGCATGACGACAAGTTCCATACAGCTCATTCTACACGAGGGATTTGAGGGCATAGTAATTATAAGTCGAAGTACGGTTTGACTATATTTAACTTGTTGTTGGTATTAAAAGACTATTAGGAGATTTGCTAATTCACGACGACCAACAAAAAGTAAAAAAAGGCTTTGCAAAAGGCTTTCCAAATGACTAAGAGGTTAAACCGAACTATGCACCACCTTAACTAAACTTAGGTTACCTATTAGTACTAAATTTCTAAGAAAACTCTGATAAAATTGAGAGGGTTGTTTTTAATTACACTTAAAATTTTTTAAAGCATGAGTCTAAAGATAAGAAAAATTTTGTGCCGTAACAATAAATAAAAAAATATTTTTGCTTGAAAATATCGATGTAAAAAAATTTCGTACAATAAAGAACAATTAATACGGTTCTGTCTTCCATCTCACCCCTCGAGATGTGGTTTAGAGACAGTTTTGTTATTTTCCTTACCAGCCCAACTACAGTCTTTTTGGCATAATTTTTAGCAAAACCACGCCATGGAAATGATTTTAGCATGACGAAATTAAAAAATCATGAATTATCCCACCTCAGATGTAAATATACGAGTATTCATAACTTTTTAAACAATTTATTTTTCTACAATATATTCATCTTTTGTAGTACGAGTTTTGTAAATACAAGTTTAATTTTATAAAATTTTTTTGTTCACATTTGACCTGTTTACGAGTGTTTAATGCTTTTGTTAATATTCTTTTTTATATCCTATTTGCTTTCTAACAATTTTTTACATTTATTACGACCAGCATTTTTATATTATAAAAAAAAGTTTTTTATTTTTTTATTTGGGATGACATTTATAATCTTATGGAATGGAATTAATTAAGACCCACTTGTTACACAAACAAAATGTTAATTCTAGAGAACATCATTTAAATTTACATATTTTTACATTTAACATTTCTATAAGTATATATTTAAGTATTATTTTTTTCTGGTTAATAAAAGGAAACACATGTTAACATTTAACAAAGCGTATAAAGTTATATGCTTCATTAAACTTTGGCAAAAGGAATTTAGATAATAATACTCAGATATACACACTTTTTTTTAAGCAATGGCATCTGTAATTTTGATTGCTTAATACAGAGTATATTTAAAAAAGATATTATTTTTCTACTCTATTTCCGTTAATATTACGACTGAGGCTAAATTAAGTAATTAATAAATAATTGTTATTCGAATTGCTATAAAATAAACAGACTGAACGATAAATTTGTATGTTTGGGGAATAGAATGTTTAATTTGAATGAAAAAAAAACAAAATTTTTATGCATTGATCTGTACGTCTTATTCAAAGTGAAGCATAAAATCATTTGTCATATCAAACTGTGTTGCCAACTTATAATGTTAAGCTTGTGAAAAAATGGGTTGTATAAAAACATAAGTACTCGTAGTACATATCGCACATATTAAATGTTCAGCTTTAGTGTGCAGAATGATTTCCGCCGTGTTCACATACAATACATATATACATAATTGGTCAGGTTTACGGCCTAGCTTCTCGCAGCGCTCATGTTGTGTGTATTAATTCCTATCCATGAGTACCGGGACCTACAGTTTAATGTCGATTCCGAACGACAGATTTGAGAAGCTTTCTCATGGTAATCAATTATTCCCAGAGCTTTTGCCGGAAGACTGCTGAGAGGTAGTCACCGAAAGAAATAGTTATTTCTTATTTCTTTTTTTCAAGATGTCAGAGCTGGGATTTGAACCAGGTGCTATCGCACACTAACCACTAGACCACGGCGACTACACCGTGTACACAGAAACTATTATAGGTTAATTAAGGACTTGTTTGACCAATATTCTATAGGCATTTGTAAAAGTCTGTAATCTACTTGTTCGGAGATGACAGCTACATTTGTCGTTTATATATTCATTTGCTCGTATGCCTAGCCTCTTGGAGATTGAGGTGAGAAATCAGATTGTAAATAACACACTCACAATTGACCTGCAAATAATCTCAGAGTGAGGTTGCGCAAACAGAATCGTAATCTTGTCATCTGTGACTATGGGTAATGTAAACATCGAGGAGGCGAATGCTCTTGATGTTCTGGGCATGAGAATTAATTGTGGTGTCCATTGGAATTATAACATATTTCGAGTGGAAAAAGAAGCATTGAAGTGTCTCGGTTTTTTAAAACGGTGCAAGAAATATTTCACTCCGTTCGACCTTCTCAACATCTACAAGACCTTTATCAAACCTAAGATAGAATACAAACTTTTGGTATGGGCCTGTGCTTTGTCTATTTTGGAGCTTCTCGACTGTGTATAGGAAAGGTCAAAGGTGCTTATCAGCGAAGGTAGAGTATCTAAATCTATCTATTCGCATTGGAACAATGTGGCATGCGCTTCATTATTTTATCGGTGCTACCATGGGAAATGCTCTGATGATATAAGCGCTTGATTCCGGGTAATCTCATTTGCGGACTACTTATGCCTCTTTCAGAGCACATTCTTTTGTAGTTGATTATTCGGTGAACCACACAATGCACTATAGAGAGAATTCGTTCTTTACCTGCACTGCTCAGTTATGGAACAATCTTTTAGCGAGTGTTTTTCCTTTTAATTACGATATCAGTAAGTTTTAATCAAATGCCCACAAAAACTACTCTCTCTTTGCCCCTTCCCATAAAATATTTTTCTAGACCAGAACAATGTAGTCGTTCCCTAAGCACCTTAATAATAACAAAACTAAGCCTTTAATAAAAGTAGTTTTAATTTTCTATGAACAAGACACTCGTGTGCGTTCTGTAAAACTAATTCGAGTGAAAATAAAAACGAATGAAGTTATATTTTTAAAAGATAATCTCACCAAAAGTGATATTATTACTGGTCACGTTATAATAATTCATAAGCAAATAATAAATCAACATCATTCACAATCGCAGTCACAGTCACAGTCACAGCAAAAGCAAACCCACATATTTTACCCAATTTTTGAGTGTAAAAGAGCATATGTAGCATATGTTCTACGCAACTTGCCCTTGTATGAAATGTATAAAGTGTCATAAAAATAATTAATGGATTACGTGTTATATGTTGTAATTGAAATACAAAAAACAACAACAACAAAAGTAGCTTTAGCATTAAAAAAAACAGACAATAATGATAAAAATTATAGCATATAATCCTTATACAACGGGTTGATATAAATTAGCCATAATTAACATTAAAACAACTGGTTAGTAAAGACATTTACATATATGTGTGATTATTACACACACACACACACTCAATTTATTGTTGCTCATTTTGTATGCTCGATTATGAGTAACTGAATCACTGACTGTACAGCAGGAGTAAATAAAATTGTAGGAAAGACGAAAGGATAACTATAATGATTATTATGCTTAATTATACTCACATTTTTATATTTTAATATTATTATTTAATATTACAAACAGTACGAGTACTCTGCTACACAAGTTTGTTATCAGAACTTATCAAAACTATCATCGTAAAGCTGAGAGTCGTTTATTTCATGGAAATAATTCATGCATTAAATTAATCTTTTAGCTTTTATTGTAGTTAAGGATATAATTATATATAAATAAATAATTTACGTTATTGTGTGTGCCAACACTTCAAATTTCCATTACAGTTGAACCACGACTGTTCAGGTTGAACGGGAGCAGGTGGTATAAAAACAAAAGTAGTCTGTATTGAACAAAACAAGGGTTAAGCTTACAAAATTAGTTCAGATTTATTAAGGTCTTATCTTAGTGTATTGTAGTCGCCGTGGTCTAGTGGTTCGTGTGTTGGCTTACTAAGACATGAGCCCGGGGTTCAAATCCAGCTCTGACATCTTGCAAAAAAAAAAAAAAACAATATGAAAAAAAATATTTCTTTCTGCTACTCTCACAGCAGCCTTCTGGCAAAAGCTCTTAAAGTAACTGATGGTCATGAACAAGCTTCTCAAGTCTGTCATTCGGAGTCGATTCCGGTACTCATAGATAAAAATTAACACACAAAAAATAGGAGCTTAGATAAGCTAGGCCGTAACGCTGAAACAGGGTTGTATGGCCCGCCATGTATGTATGTATTTGATAAATATTGCATAGATGTTTACAGCCTTAATTATAATGAAAAATTAGCGGCTCGCTGTACGTACTGGCTAAGTTTGTCATTAATACACGAGGAAATTCTTACTCAAACACATGAGTTCTTTAATTTCATTCATTAGCTGAAGGAGGTATGGAAGGTTTTAATAATATCAGTCTATATCGGATTATAAACTTGCCAGCTTTTTGCACTATATGCCAACGAGTTGCTAACTTTTAATTATACTTACAGCCAATATAAAACAAGCTCTTTAATAAAAGTTTAGTTTTTTATGAATAATGCGCAATGTGGCGTGCGTTTCTTTGTTCTATCGGTACTATCATGGGAGGTGCTCTGATGAAATAAGGGACTTGAATCAGCATAATTGCATATTTTTGCGGACCACTCGTCACTTCATCAGAGCATTTGTATTTGATTGTCCAGGGAATCACAAAATGCATGCACCACTCGTTTATGGAACAATCTTCCAACGAAGGTTTTTCCTTTTAATTACGATATCAGTAAGTTTAAATTAAATGTCTCTCTCTCATTCCCCCTTTCCATAACATATTTTCGTCGACCAGCACATTCTACTGCATAAGTAGGGTTCGTTCCCTGAGTGTTGGCTTTAATAAAAAAAGGCAGTATATATATAAATATATAAAATAAAATATTCATACTGAGTGAACAAATTTCTCATAAACGAATATGATAGGTTGAAGATTTAAAGTTTGAAGCGATTACCTCTGTTATGAGGAAGACACCCGCTCACTACCTTTGTATCTCTCGACTTACTTGCTTACTTATCTGGTTATAAGAAACCGCTAGTGGGTATCGGCCTGTCTCAATTCTGATCTTCAGGTCATAGCATTGATAACAGGTCTCCATCAACCTGGTTCTCTCAACGTAAATATGGTCGCCTTCTAACCCGACGTTAAGTGACTTTTGCATCGTAAACCTTTTTAGCTGAAGCAGATTCTTTCATCCGAACGATTAGCCGAACTTGCGCAGCCGCTGGCTGTTAATACGTTGGACAACGCCTACATACTTAGCTGATGAGCTTATACAGCTCATAGTTGATGCTAAGCGGAACTCGTCACCATGGCTTAGTGGACCAAAGGTCTTACGAAAAACTCTTCTCTCAAATACTCCCAGGATTCCTACATCGGTCAACTACTAAGTTATATAAAAGATATATTATTTGCTGTACAAATCTATTCGAATATATTCATATATTCCGTACATACAAACATATATGTCTGTATATATCCATATATGGGCATTTCCTGGGGTAACGAACGTACGTTCTTACTTTGAAATATTCCAGTTTCTACTCCAATTTTCTCAAATAAAACACCTGAGATATGCTAAGAATCCAATTTATTATAAAAATATAGACACTTTTTTATAATTATAAGCAATAAAACACTATCATTATCAATATATTTTTTTCGATCCTGGTTTACCATTTTGAGGAAATGCCCATATTCCATACTGATTATGTTACAAGTTGATAACTCAATGACTATCACCGAAAAATTTATAATTTTTAATAAGTTCAGAGGCTGTTCCTAAAATTTCTTGTTGCATTTGTAATGCACTCAATGAGACCTATAACTAAAGCAGGCCGTTTTTCAAGTTCTTATTTTGTTGTCTGTAACACGGTGTTGCTTTCTATAAATTGAATTATGTTTTGTTAAACTCTAAGAAATAATTTTGATATCTTTTGTCAATGGGACAAACATGTTTTTTCAGTTAATTAAAAAAAAAATTTTTTTTATGAATATTTAAGGGAAAGTTAATTAGTATTATGGAATATAATTTACTTTTGGACTAAAATCTTACATTCTATAACTTAAGCTTTTGCCTCCAATCAAAATTTGTATCAAATCATTACTTTACAAGTAAGACTAATCGATTCTATTATCACTTTTTTATTTAGTAATGAAAATTTATTTAAACAGGATTTACATTATAATCGTCTGTAAGAGAAATAGTTTTTATTTTGTTGCCTTTCAAATATCAATTATCGCTTAAACTATAACAATTGCTGTTTGCCAGTCTTGAATACCATTTCGACAGATTTGCTTGTGTTTGTTATTTAAAGCAAACAATCATCTGTTTGGCACAATATTTGTTCGTTCATTTGCGGAAAATATAAACGCATGGCCTTGTGTTTTTTTACTTGGTATATCGACTATATCGTTGCAAGAATTAAAGAACGCTGTAACTGACAAAAAATCGTAAATACGTTTTTTTACATTATTTTTATCAGAAAAAAATATACGCGCCGATTGGTCCCGGTCCCAGATTTCTACAATGAAAATAAATTCACTTATGCCGTTTGCGTTTTGAAAAATACCGGTGTATTTGTTTGACTTCCATACAGATTTTTTGGCTCTGGTGAACATTTAAGGTTTTGTCAGTTACAGCGTTCTTTAATTCCATCGACACATATTGTCACCTTTAAACAAAACGGACGTAACTAAAGTTTTTGTTAGCATTACAGAAGAACTATATTCTTTGTTCATTAAAATTTTGTGTATGACAACTGATATTTTTTAAAAAAAATAATATGAAAAAAATATTTCTTTCGGCAACTACCTCTTAGCTGTCTTCTGGCAAAAGCTCTGAAAGTAACTGATTGCCATGAACATGTTTCTCAAGTATGTCGTTCGGAGTCGACTTTAAACTGTAGGTCTAAAACTTTTGGAACTAAAGGATAATGATGCCCCCAACGTGTAGAACCTCATCATACGTTGCATTTGTTTTATGGAGAGGAGTCTGTTATGCCTTTGTTTCATCAATATATGAAAATTTTGTTTATCTACAGAATTTTTAAACTTAGTTTGACATTCCAGCAAAACGCACAAAGCATTGTAGAAAAATTTCGTACTTTAGCTAACGATTATAATAAAATTATGTGTGAGTACCTATAGGAACTTTCAACAGGGAAACTTGCACTTTGGCTGTTGATATTGGCTGTCTACTCAATCCATTCTGCCAAATCAAAATGGACGGAAATAGCATTTACCAATATGTGTGCATGATTAAATTGTTCTTTAAAAATGCGTCTTCTGTTCGGGTAACGTACTGCTAGACTAAATAAAAGTCTTGACGATGACAATATACATAAGATTCAGGATTGTCCAATGCATTCCCACAAAGGCGTTATTTTGTGAGCGTTTAAGATTGGCTACATCATCTGTCCATATGTCCTTATGGACAGCATTGGCCAGGTAGTCAATGTCGACATCCCGACTTTTTTTTGCCAGAGGAATGAAAATTGTGAATATTGAATGCGGTTTATCCAGAGAAGCTATATCGGATACTTGAATGATATTACATTCGAACATGTAATGAGGTCAATAGCAATGTTTTTTAATTGCCTATGACATATAGTAAGACATAAAAAAACAACAGTTGAAACATTTGTTGCTAAAAACTTTTTCTATATTATTTTATAAATAGAAAATTTTTTAATCCTCATAAGTTTTTGGATTCATTTTATACAAACACATAAAAAATGCTGATACATATGAAAGCACCTATAGTCAATAAAAATTTCAGTTTTTATTTTGTATAGTTATGCCCGTTTGCATTTTTACAGGCGATATACCTATACATAGATAATAAACATACATATATTATCATGTCTGCATATACAAGGACATTTACGGGTTATAGTTCGAGTGATAGTGAAATGGTATATGTATACTTCAATATCAATCACTCATTTCATTTAGCTTTTTTTGTTTTCTTCTTATATATGTACAATAGACTGTAATATAACTACAAACAGACAGCCACACGAATGCCTATTGTAGAAGTAGATTGAGAGATAAGTGTGACAGCTGTATATCTATCCTTTGCATGAATAGCGTCACTGAATACATACGCATGTATGTATGTGTGTGTACATTGTGGTATTAAATAGATAATGGATTTAACAGTTGTTTTCATATTAACGCATAAATATTTATAATATATGCAAGCAAACGGACAGACATTGCTCTTTCATATTTAAATATTTGATTGATAAACACTAAAATATATTGCTGGCTGAGGCAGTTATAAGCAAAACTACAAGTACTATGGAAAAAAAGATAATCGTATTTCCTGTAACAACAGCTGTCAATAACAGTTTGATAAAATTCTTGTTGTATGATAAATAAGTATCTGATTTGTAAGTTGTAAATTAAATGTTCCCAAGTGTACAGCATCTCAGTTCCCAGTACAAAACACGCAAACATAGTTCGCATTGTAAATTATGAAAATTGAACATGTCAGAAATGCTACGATGGACTTATTAATCGTTTTGAGTTGTAAAAATATCAATTTAAATTTAATTCCTTAAATTTAATAAATTAAGCAGACAAATCTCTAGATGATAGTCTCAGTTAAAACTAAATATTGCATTTGTTTCTCTCCCATGTTTTAATATTCAAATTCTTTTTAAAAAAATTTTATAAAGGGTGAATTAGTTTTTAAGTTAATTTCATTGCAAGTATCTTTAGGTTGTGGCAGGAT
Organism: Metopia argyrocephala; assembly: GCA_963576795.1. Classification (NCBI taxonomy): domain Eukaryota; kingdom Metazoa; phylum Arthropoda; class Insecta; order Diptera; family Sarcophagidae; genus Metopia; species Metopia argyrocephala. Next base: position 182,745,211 of record OY756208.1, on the reverse strand, counting down.
ACATTTGTGAAAATTTTTTAAGATTTGAAAGATTTACCTAAAAATCACAGATATACTTATGTAATATATTAATTAATTAATATTAATTTTTGGATGTTAAAATCAATTTTTTAATCATAGAAAATTAAAAAAAAAGAGAAAACTATTAAATGAAATTTTTAGCATTTCAGATTTGCCACACCTTTTCTCTTGGTAGCGTTAATCAAACGTTAATCAAATTTTTGTGAAATTGAAGAATCAATATTTTTAGTTTTAAAAGTAATGAGAGTAAGCAATGTTAATCATAAATATTATATTCCGAAAAAATTACGGTTACAATTAGAAATGTGAGCATGAGTGTTATTTTCTGCCTCATATTCACGCACAATATTCTGTCATCTCTTAAAAAAACTGCTCTCTAACATCTCCAGTCTGTTCTATCCAAAACGAGTGATCAGGAGTAGTGCGCCACCTTCTGGAAAGATAACAGCTGACCTACTTAAGACAATTGCCACTCACATTCAATAAAAGGCTCATAATAAAAAAATGAAACAAATCTATCTATGTACTCTCAAATTCCAATACAATGCACAAATAGGGGTTTATCTCTGAGTTATGATGGTCTTAAAAAAAAATGTGAAACAAACAAAAATAAATAGACTAGCGGTAGGCTACTGGAATAAAGGATATGGGTTCCATTTTTTCCGGAGATCCTGTTGTTGCTCAGTTGTACTTCACTATGCATGCGCTGTTAGTCACTCAGCTCTTAATAATTAGAATATAATACAAAGTATTTATTGTAGAGTGTCACAATTTTGAGTTGGCATCACTGCTTTATTGGACCACCCACTTAACAGCTGATAGTTGCTTTTTGTCAGGTTTGCTTTGAAATTTCAATATGAATCGACTTACAGCAGAGCAACGCGTGCAAATTTTTGACATTTTTAATCATTTTTTCTATTCTATTGATGTCGATTTTGAATTTCAATTCAAAATTTTATTATACGATGAAGGCCATTTCTGGTTGATTGGGTACGTAAATAAGCAGAATTGCCGTATTTGGAGTGAAGAGAATCCACAAGGTTCTGTCCAAACACTATTACATATACAGAAAATTACTGTTTTGTGCGCTTTATGGGTCGGCGGAGTCATTGGCCTGCAAATGCTGCTAAAAGTTGTTAAGCATTGATGTTTCAGATTGCTCCAGTTTAAAAATAAAAAAGAAAAATCAAGTTGTTGTTCAATAAGTATAATGGCCTGTTTCATGGTATAATAATCAGGTAGTCCCAGTCTGAAATAGCATAAAACTTTTACGTATACGTGATATTTAATATTGAGATATAAGGTATACGCCCTCGTGGCTTTTACAATTTAATTACAAATCCTTCCCATTCAAAAACATGAAGTCGCTGTAAAAGGTTCAGAAAATTATAAATAAACCTTATACAATATGTTGCATTTAACTCTTATACAACGATTGTAAGAAATACGCAATTCTATTTATTTCTGTGAAATATTTTCTGATCTATGTATATCCGTAGTATATGTATATGATATACTACAATTATAGGCATAACTTTTGAATTAAAACAAATCAGTAAAAAAATTACATATTCGTAGAGATATTATTTTAATCTTTACTATGCTTTTATAGTTAACAAAATAAATACATGAATGATTATATATTGAATGTACACAGAACACTCCGTATATCTCATGTTCACTTAGGACACTTTACGATGTTGCAAACTGCTGATTGCTTACATTTTAAAACTATCGAACATAACAAAATTATATAGTATGGCGTGGTGAAGGTGAGTTGGTATGCTGGCAAACAATTTGATAATTAGTAGCGTTATCTCTTATCTCACAATTTCTATCAGATTTGAAACCAGTTTCTGATTGTTAATCTATAAAGAGTAATAATTAATTTTTCGGTAGCTAAATATTCAAATATGTATCTCTATATTTGCAAATTTTATTAAACTAGTTTGCGCAGTCAGCTTCGCTAATATATTTCTTAAAATGTTATCTATTCGTATACGTTTCAATTAGTAGGTTGTTGTAACGTATTGCTAAATGTCTTACAAAGAGCTTTCATTTTACGATTTAATTTAGTACTTTGGAAAAATGTCCTGTTGTGCCATCATTTTTTTTAATGATTTGTTTTAACAATTAAGACTTCATACACGCTGTGTTCTACTTTTAGTAGGTTTATCATTTAGTGCTGCTTTTGTTGCCAACATCGAATATTCTTTAGTAAATATAATATCCTTCAGACAGAACGGCCAATGCTACTTTTACAACACTTGCAGTGAATTAATATAAAGATAAATGATATGTGCAGCATTAACATTATAAATATTCATATATGTACTAGTATGTATAGCACATAGGTGTACAGGTTTATACGTACATATGCGAAAGTGTTTTTAAATTCAAAGGATGCAATGTGAGACACACACACACACACAGAACTTTAAGACAAAAGACACTTTTTTACAACAGCTTTGTGATTGTGTTTAAATGTACAAGTAGAAAGTAGTGTATGTGCGGATAAAGATAATATTTAATAATAATGGCGTTCTTGTTTAAAAGTCGATTGTGTTCTTAACTGTCAGTATATACTCGCATATACTTGTATCCCAGCAAAATTATAACGTATCTTTGGGAAAAATATACTGTAAATACAGAAATTTATCAACTCAAGGCCCGTAAAAACATTACATTACTGAATCAGGCTACAAGTCTATTGCTTAATACTACACATATGGACTTAGTCACTTAGCTTGTAGTAATTAGAAAATAATACTAAATTTGTATTGGAATTAAAATAATTTCAATAAATAAATTTTGATGAAACACAAAATAAACTGGTTGAATAAATGAATTTAATTTTCATAAGAAATAGCACAAGCAAAAACTTAATGTAAACGAACGTTTAAACATATTTGATGCTCTTTTGTTTGCTGTCTCTGTCTCTGTTGTCATTTTACTTCTTGTGTCTTTTCGCCCAAGACTTTTATTCCGGCATTTTAAATAGTCGATAACACACAAAACACTTTTACATCCTTAAATTAAACAAAAATGACAAAAAAAAAAAGAGGCACAAATGCCGATAAGAAACTGAAACGTGCTCAAGTGTAAGTTTAAGTTACTATTGCTGTTGTTGCAGCATTGGTCTACTGCTAGTGTAACATATGCAACACGTTTTACATACATACCCTATTCGTTCAATAAGGTGTTACAACACGTCGTCATCGTTGAGAAAAACACATTTGCCAATATCATACAGAAAGTTATCATCGGCTATACATACTGCAGGCACAAATTGTACGAGTATATTCTGCGAGCAATAGTGTTTGCAAATATGCATATTCTGAGAGCTTATTCACCAGCATAACAGAAGGTACTGTATTAATATATAAGAGTATGTATGCTGAGAGTACAAACATCTTAATGAAGCACTCATTTTGTTATTTTAATGTCAAACTATTATTTGAATCGGTAAAACAAAATTTTATTTTAAGAGTACGTGTAAATGAAGTTAAAGCTTAAAGGCCATATTTATAAAAATATTTTTGATATTCACGTTGTCAATATTATTACATTCATTGAATCTTGGATTTTAAAATAAGTGCAATATGTGAAAGTACATTTAAACAACAGAAGAATTTTAATATAAAAAAGAAAAAAAGTGTAGAAATATGAATTTAATGTTAAATATGATTTCCTTTATGCAACATCCACGGCTGACGCGTAGAAGGCGGATCATACAACTCACATATTGACAACAATTTGCAGCATATGCGAATATGCTGGTATCTCTACTTACGTCCTCCAGAAGTCCTAGTAGAATTTACACATTGGACATACGCAATTGCTGCTTAAATATGGCAGTACTTTACGTTATGAATTGTAGATGCCCTAAGAAGTTTAGCGCTAGAGAATGCAGTGCATTGTATTGGAATGTGAAAATGGTTGATAGAAGGTTTTTTTTTCATAGATGTTTGTATATTTTGCACCTTTTTTTGTTGATGAAACAAGTTGCTGTCAATTTGCCCACTCAAGAGCCAGTGTTATACCTTCACCCTCGAAAGATCAAACAGCAATTGCCTCATCTGTCGGTGGATGTTTGAATGTGAATGGTGAGCGTCTTCAGTAGATAAGCTGTTATCTTCCCAGAAGGTGGCGCTGTACTACTGATCTTTGGTTTCTGGTGGAATAGATTAGAAATGTCTTAGAGCGGTTTCTTGCAAATAGTCTTGCTGGAGTGGGGAGGAGAACCTCTTATTTTTTTTTTAAATTTAATTTTTAATTTAAATTGTAATTTTAGAAAACCGCCAATTTTTATTTTTATAATTTTGTCCTTCGCTGGGATTGAACTTTGGTCGTGTGAGTTTCTGTGCGAGCGCTCTTCCACTATGCCACGACCTCCCCTATAGACTATAATGAAGCAACTGTAGGATCCATGACAGATATACCAAAACCTAGATCAAAAGTGTTGTCGTCGCAAGAGAGTAGCATGGTAAATACAGCAATAGTGACTTAGAAGGTCGTAGTTGTTATTTTGCCAGCATTTTTCTGGAAGCTAAGCCTATGTCATTATATTTAAACTATAAATCAAATTGAAAGAACATTCTTTTATTCACATATTATTCAAAGAGGCTTGGATGAGTGAAAATTTTACATTAAAATGTTTAAGATTTTGGGGAAGAAAACGATCGACATTTTAAAAGTTGTCAGATTATCGAACAATAGATTGAAACCCGCATTTCTTACACTCACATGGAATAAATAATTGAATGGAAAAACAAATATCCAGTATATTCCACCACAAACGAATTATGTAAAATGTAATTTTCTATTGCTCACGCTTATTAGTCAATGAGAAATAAAAAAATTACTTTCTTGTTTTATACTCGTATACCAGTTTCACAAGAACGTTAATAAGTTTAAAAAGTTTTCTTCACAGATTTTGTTTTTAATTGTTGGGAATAATAATAAAAGAAAAATCAAAGTTTGAGTTGACAATTAGAAAACCAAGATTTTTGTTTACACAACGACAAACAGTTCCTTCAAAGATTGTGGTGGTGGTGCATTCTGATGTTAAACGAAAAACTTTTGCAATAACCAATCACTTTAATAAGTCCCCGTTCATGCTGTAAAACATTTGCTGCGAAACATTTTTGTTGTTTGTAATGATGATAGAGGGAAGAAAAGTGATACAGGGTACTTTGTTTCGTGTACATATAGTTTATTGCCCGTATTCATAAAAACTATTTTAGGTTTATTGAAATTTGTCAAAAAAAAAACCCTGAGTAAACTTAAAATATCTTTTATGAATACGAGCATTTTGCTTTATTTTGATTTAATTTTTTTTTTATTAAAAAACCAAATATAAAATCTTAAAGGCCGTAAGTACACATTTTACTTTTATACAGAGGCAAAAAACTTTAAAAATTCTAGATTTTTGAATTTTATTAACACTTACAGAAACCAGTATATTTCCTTTTCAGTTTCTCAGGAAACAATAGCACTCGGAGAGTAAAATTTTGAAATAAACCCAACTTGATGTTGTCTTAAGGCAGCCTTTTTTTTAAATTGCCTTTTTTAAGGCTGTTTAAAGTTGGCTTTTTAATCCATATTTCTTTGTTAATGTGAACCTCATTGTCTGTTAAATAAAATTCACTATTTGTGTTAATTTTTTTGACGCATTCTTATTAATAGTTTCCAAAAATATTCAACTTAGTAGTAAATAAACCAACTGTCCTCTTTATTTTAATTTTCTTTGTCCATTAAATTATAAGCGTAAATATGGTTTTTATCTTTATACAGTAGCTGATATTGAATTTACGCGTTTTAGATTATATTAACAAGGCAAGTATTTCCAAACATAAGTGAGTAAAATGTTGCCGCCGGTGTCTTGGGGTTAGTATATTGGCCCACTAAGACAAAAGTTCTGGTTTAAACCCCAGCTTTGACATCTTAAAAATAAAAAAATGAAAAATTTCGGGGACTATCTCTTAGCAGTCTTTTGGCAAACGCTTTAAGAGTAAGTGATTGTTTCTTAAATCTGTTGTTTGGAGTTAAATTTAAACACACACAACATGGGTGCTGTGAGAAGCTAGGTCATAACTTGGAATAGGTGAGTAAGATTCTATAAAAAGTGCGATTCGATTAACTTTATCATATTCAGTAAAAACATTAATTTTGGGTATTTCCTTGCTATAGTCCTGTTTTATTTTAGGTGACAATATAATTTTTATTTTAATTTATTTTTAAACAGAAACGTTAAGATTAAAATAACATTAAAATTAAATATATTCGAGCTGAAAAACAAAAAAACCTTATTTTGAACACGAAAGCGGTTTCAAAAGAGATTTTAAAAATGTTTTACACCAAATGTTTCATAGCATGAACGAGGACTTAACACACAACATGAACAAAAATAAAATAGAAAGAGAATTGGTTCCTTTGGTTTATACATGCATACATACATACATACTTACATACATACATACACATATGTACATGTGTACGTGTACGTGTACGTACACATGTACATATACTTGCTGTTTGTTGTGTCATATACGCTCCGTATACGTTTATTTAAATTAAATCTTTGTCTCTGACACATACTGACTGACAAAATAAAATGTTTGCTGACATATCACAGTGGGTGGTCTTAATAGATATACAAATGTGTGTACGATGTACAATTGTACGTAGATATAGAAATCAGTGGAATCATATAAGCATTTTTGCTGCCAAATTTAGCATACTTTGCCTTCTTATAGCTAGCAAATAGTTAAGAGTTATAAAAATATAATAAGTTTTATTTTTAAAAATAAAAACAATCGGAAGAAGACTGAATTTGAAATCTCATAAAATACTTTTGAAGACAAATCTATTTAAGTAATACACATAACATTACTTTCAGCATGAAAAGTTTACGTTTGTAATTTGGCATAATATCAAAATTTTATCTTCTCTACCTGTTATATTCAGGGTTTCATTTAATATACCATTTGAAACTTAAGGTATGACTTATTATGACTATTTACAATTGAACATTTTAATTGAGGCTATTAAAGTGTTAATTAATTTTCCATTTTTTTTAGTTAAACTTTGTAATTTTCACAATTTTTTTTTTATTGAGACCAATACTTTGGGAAAAACCCCTACTAATGCTGTGCATTTTATTTTAATTTTTGTTGAAAGGACAGTACATTATAGCAGAACATATATTTTGTTTTCTTATATATTAATAAGCGCCTTAAAAATAAGACAAATTCCTGGAAATTGATCATTTAAAGGCCAGTGTTATACCTTCACTCTTTAATGATCAACAGCAATTGGCCTCATAATTGCATGTTGATTGTGGTGAGAACCTTCGCTAAATAGGTTTAGCTGTTATCTGATAATTTCCAGGCGCTTTTCTCCTGATCATTCGTTTTTGTTTTTAATTGTTAAGGCGGAATAGAGTGGAATATCATGGAACAGTTTCTTTGTAGAAAGTCTTCTTAGAGGGAAGAGGGGGAGCCTCTTATTTTGAATCTATAATTTTAAAAAAACCACAAACAAATTTTTTCAAATTTCACCTTTACTGGGATTTGTACCTGGGCCGTGTGAGTTTTTGTGTGAGCACACTAACCACTATACCACTCACCCCCCACATATTTAATTGATTTTTTATTTTATTTTTAGATAATTTATTGAAATAATAAAAAATTAATTAAAACTATTTTAACTTTAAATTTTTAATCAGTTTGATAAGTTCGGGTGTTGATTAAAAATTGATTTAATATTACAAATATTTTAATTGAAATTAATTTTTAATTTTTTCTGGCTAAACTGGAGAAGCTACGCAGAGAAGTAGAGACATATCGAAAAAATAATTATTTAATCGACCTAAAGCTTAAATAAAAGTTTATATATTAATCAATAATAAGATCAACTATACTTATTGATACTATTTTATTTTAATTTTATTTAACTTTGTTTTTCTATTTTTTAAAAATTATAACTTTAGTGGCGCATATTGTATTCTTAGGTGCCACACAATGTTGAGACAATAAATTGTGAAATCACATGACTGGCATTTAAAATAACTCTTTAATTAATGCATTGCGACAGCCATGTGGTCTTAAACTTTATGTTTCTGATATTAGAACTAAATTTTGTTAGATTTTTGTCTCATTATTGTTATTATTATTGTTGACCATTATTTATCTCTACAAAACTCTTAAACAATTTATTTCAAAAACAAAGAAACAAAAAGTTTTCGTATACAAGTATAAGTATATAAGTACATACATACATACTACATAGGTTTTAATAATAAAAATATTAGTTTTAAAAATACATACGCACTATATGATGAATTAAGCTAAATAACAGAGACAAATAGGTACTCAAGATGTCTGTTTTAAGAATAATATTTTAAGTAAATTTATTTAGACAGACATACATACTTGACACCACAATAAAGAAAGAAATTTTCTAAATTTTGTAATGAAATGGTACATGACAGGACTTGCTTGAATTTCTTATAAATATAATTAATTAACTTAATTAAATTGTTGCCTACATAATAATACATTAAGGCCATTAAATTTACCAGTGGCCTTGATTTTATTTTGGTTTTAAGTTTTCGCATAAATAATGAATGGTGGTTACAAATGCATTTAATATGTGCTTATCCTCCCTTTCAAACACAAATACAAATACATTTATGTATATAAGTGTACACACATACATACAAATTCTAATGAAAGGAAGGTAAAAGATTGATAGAGTCATTAATTAAGTTTCACTTTATTTATAAGATAGTATTTGTGTGGGTGTGTTTGGGTGTGTGTGTCACATGAATGTAACTCTACCCACAGATAACCATTTCTTGTTAGAGTGCTAATGTTAGTCTAGGAAACTGGTTTTCAAGAGTTTTAAAGGCCATCAATTATTTATTTTCTTTTTTTGGTTTTTTTTTTTTGAGGTCAATTTTTTGGTCAGCATTTTTATCCAACACAAATTGTCTTTGAAATAAAGACCAAGAATATACATATACATGTACAAAGAAATACTTGCGTATATAGTTACGTTCTCTGTTACTGTTGGATTATTCAATGTTGCAAAAAACAAATATATTTTGAGCAAAATAGAAACAAAAATGGGACAATTTTTTTTTTCACTAAACGCCATCTTTAAATTGCAATATTTTAAGAAAACTAACCGCCTTCAAAATTTAAAGTATTTTTTTTCTAGATTAACAACTTGAAATATATGGTATTTGTGTATTTACCAGGGACGGTATCTTGTTACTCAGCGCCTTTGAGACTGAGCAATAATATTTATATTAATAATGATATTAAAATTATACTGCAATTAAAAAAATAATTTATTTTTTGTTTGTTTTCATAATATTCTGTCTACAGATCTTTATATAAATTTATTTTATTTTATAAAATTGTTCTTTTAAAAGTACGAAGAAATTTTAAACCCAACCCAAATTAATTTTTTAGATTAGTAAATTCAAAATGAAGTCCTTTTGGTTTTCCATTAATGATGAAAAATTAGTTCACGGAAATATATAATGATTAATAAGAAACTGGAGTGAATGTAATGAATATTCATCTCAAATTACTGAATTCACACAAATAATGCATTCCATTTATGATTTTAAAATCAGTATGTAATTTAAAACTTTTTAAAATGTTGGTTCATATAGAGTTTCAAGCTGTGCTTTTGAGAAAATATTACGTAATATACGTTTGCATCAAGTATCTTCATCTTAATCACATGGCTGCAAAAGAGGCCTTTCAAACTATTGGGATTCCAACAGTGATGAATGAAAATTGATCTACACCTACACAGCCTTCAGGTAAACATTCGATATAGCAACTATGATTTTATTTTTTTTAGAAATAATCGATATCTACGTATCTTTTCAACAGTGTATTGCATTTAGAAACCACAAGTCAAAAATTATTTCTGTACATACGGAATTTCCTCAGGGAATTTATGTTGCATCTGTACATAAACAACTCGCCATCTTGCATAATGTATTTCAACGTATTAATGTATACCGATGACATGAGGCATTTTCCTCATCTTAACTCTTCTAGATTTAGCTGTTTACTTTGAAGATTTAGAGACTTTTTATCATTGGTGTGTTATGAGTCCTAGAAGTTTCGTGATTGGAGTGTTGGTTTACTAGACAAAACGACACATACAAAAATTATATTTCTTTCGGCAACTACCTTTCCTCAGTCTTCTGGGAAAGCTCTGAGAGTAACTGATTACCATGAACAAGCTTTTCAAGTCTATCGCACGGAGACGATTTTCAACTGTTCTCCTGGATAAAAATTAACACACACAACATAGGTACTGCAAGAAACTAGGCCGTTACTCTGAAACAATCACGAATGATGAGAAGACCAGCGCTACCTATTGGGAAGTAGCAAACGACAGCTAAACCTTCTTAGCGAAGACACTTCCTCACCACACAATCGACATGCAACGATAAGACAATTGCTGTTGATCATTCAAAGGGGAAAGTATAACACTAGAATTTGAATGATCAATTCGCAGCAATTTGTCTCATTCCTAAGGCACTTAATAATAATATAAGAAAAAATATTTACTATCCTTTCAAAAAACTTTCCAATACAATGCATAGCATCAGTAGGGTTTCCACCTGAGTATTGGTCTCAATAAAACAAAAAAAAAAAAAAAAAACAAAAAAAACACAAAAAAAAAAAAAAAAAAACAGGGTTGTAATCGCTAATTATGAATGTATGCGGAAAAGAAAATGAAAGTATTTATAAATAAGAAATATGAAATAAATAGGATTAATTAATTATAATTTATTTTATATTTAAAACAACATTTTGTTTTAAGACTAAGTAGTGACTTTAAAAATAAACTTTTATTTCGAATTAGAGTACTAGAACTTAAATTACAACCATCAAATAAGCAGATATTTATGTTAATTAAAATATTTGCATCAGGGTAAAATACAATTTGAATATAAACATACTATTTTGTTCTTTTTTATTGTAAAAAAAAGAACTCCTTATGCGGTTTATATAGACAAAATGATTTCTTTTATTTCGACAATGAGTATTCAACTCAAAGATATTGTTTGTTTTTGACATTGAGATATATTATGATGTTATTCACTGTTATTTCATTATCATTCTCTAATTAACTGATAAAGTTATTTTTGGTTTGTTTAATTTAAATACCTTTTTCCATTGTGTAAACATTTCTTCCTGGAATTGGCTCCATTGGGATTACACTCATTGGTTTTACTGGCTTTTACAAATAAGTGCTTTGTCCCACAAAAGAGAAACACGAAATGATGTGACACTGCCACAGGTATTGCAAAAGACTTCATTACAGAACATTGATTATGCTTCTACTGTTCATTTTTGTCAATGCAAATTCTCAATCCATGAGAACATCTACTGCAACTGCACCTCAAGACAAAAAATTTTAACTTTTTGTGCAAACGTATTAAGTAAATAGTTATATTGCTTTTTTCATATTGCCATTAGTTTTCCAGCAGACAAGCGATAGCTTTTATAACCACTTAATAGAGAAGAAAACTAAAGAGTAAGTACTCATAATTATAATATTTAAATAAATTTTGCAACACTCGTAAGATATTAATCAGTAACAACAGAGTATAATTAAATACTTAAATTTTATTCTTATTATTAATTCTTATTGAAGGCACTTATTTAAAAAACTTAAAAATCTAAAAGTGTAATAAATTTGTCTTTATATTTCTAATGATAGGCCAAAATTAAATACTAAAATAGATTAAAATATTAATTTCGTTTAAATTTGATATCTTAAACAATGGCTTTGTTACTCATAAAAATGTATACTTACGGCCGTATGTATAATGAAAAATTAGCAACTCATTAGTATATAGAACAAAAAACTGGCAAGTTTATCACCCGCCATAGACTGATATTATTGAAACTTTGAATACGTTCTACTTGGCAACTAGTCAGATAATCCAAAAAATTAAATATCTTGTACCTTTGAGTAAGAATTTCCACATATTGGAATGACAAACTTAGCCACTGTGTACAACGACCTGCTAACTTTTTATTATACATAAGGCTGTTAATGTACATACTTTTTAAAATAGTTCATATTTTAAGAACATCATATTTAGATGATAATTTTATTTTATTTAGTTTTTTTTTTTTTTTTTTGATTTTTGATTGGATTACAAAATTATACCCACAAGAATTAAGACTTTTGAAACACGTCTTTGTAATAAATGGTTTGTCTTTGTTGCTGTAGTCCATAGTTTTTTGAATAATATTAAAAGGAAATTAAAATAAAACATGTTTTAAAAACAGGATATAAATTGGGAAATAAAAGCCAAAAGGAAAAAATGCTCGTTTTATTTTAAAAATAATTTAAAGTTAAAATAAACATTAAAAATCATTCTTTATATGATACATTTTTTTAAAGTCCCTCTAGATTTATTGTAATACTTCAAGTAGTAGTGATTTAGTGCCATAAAATTTCCTTTAAATGTAGAAATGGTATTATATTCAGAGAGAGAGAGAGAGAGACCAATGGATTAGTATATCCAGTATTACAACAGCCTTAAATATTTTGTAAACAAATTTCCATAAAAAAGTATTTTTGGTTACTTTATTATAATCATTCGTATTAAAATTTTTTGCTGTTTTTTCAGTCTATTTTATAGCTTTGGATTAAAAAATAAAACAGTCAATTTGTCAACGTCCACAGTCTACGCCCACTTAAAAGGAAGGTACCAAAACTGAAGTTAATTATTTCTTACAAATTTCAAAGATGATAGAGAAAATAAAATTAGATCAACCTGTCTTATTTGTTTTTAATTAATTTGTCTTAGTATATGAAGAACTCATTCTATTTGTAAATAATCTTTGTGGCCGTTTGCTTTCCTTACTGAAAGCATTTCGGTATGGTAGATCGAAAATTGTGCTATAAAAAATTGATAATTATCTGAGTTTGCTAAAAAATGCTGGCGAGATATTAATGTCCTCTTAAAATATAGACTTTGCCGAACAATTTTTTATTTAAACCTCCATGCAAGCTCGTGCACAAACACAAAGTTTAGGTCCACGGAATTTATAGACTATGTTGAGACTACAAAACTACCCAGCCAAAAAGAAGATAAGCTCTCAATATAACTAAAATTCGAAAATATTCCATAAAACTACGTATCTAGGAATATATTTTACACTTTTGAAATACTTTATAACTTTATGTTTAAAGGTTTTGCTCGTTTTACAATTGTATTGCTATTTTACCACTTATTTAAGAACACGTGTTTAAGCTCCCAACTTTGAAAGCCCAGCAGACCGGCAGTGGTTCCAACTGCTTTCTTTTAATATATTTTGTGGACTGCTTTAAGTGTTTCTATTAAAAACTAAATTCGAATTTAAAAATTTCTTAAATTTTTTTTAATTTTTGACAAAAAAAAAAATCGTTACGAAACCATAGTGGAATGGATTAAAAAATTTCCTACAAAAAGAAAAAGGCTTACCCTACGTGCAGCTTTTTTAGGGACTGTATCAACGTTTTTAAGAATTGTGCTGGACTTCAGTCATTAACAAACCATTGCAAAATGTGTGTCAAGAAATATTTGTGGATGACACCGCTTCCCGAGAAAATATGATACTTGAGAAATGTTGATATATTTTGGTAGCAATCATTTCATATATAATATATGTATAGTAGATGTATGTGTATGTGTATGTGAATCCTGTAATCCTGTGCTATACTCATTAACTAGAAACTATATTTTTTATTCTCATTTAAACATTTTGTGCAAGTTCCATTTTTCATCGGAATATTTCGTTTCTAAGCAGTTTTCCTGTCATTAGTCGATTGTTCCGATAATACTCTAGCCAAAAAAGATTGTATATTTAAACACTAAATAATCACAGTTATACAACTGTTTCATTCTCTACTTTTACAATTGTGTGTAACTTTATGACACAATAAATTCTAATAATAAACGTACCCAGAAATAAATATTTTTGTTAAATATTATTTATATTTATTAATACCAAAACTTAAAATATTTAATTTTTTTTTTTTTTTGTTTTGGGAAAGAAAGTAACCAAAATAAGAAAAAAGTCCACATGTACACATTGAAGAAAAAATAACCAATTTTGGTTAAAAATAAACAAAACGGCAACACTGATTATATCACATATTTTCTGCATTAGCCTCAGATATATAAGTATTTGACCCTAAAATTAAGGGTAAAAACGATATTCGTTAGTTACCGGAAAAAATATATTTTAAACCGCACTGAATTTTGAAGCAAAAATAATTCATTTATTTTTATTTTAAGCCAGAGAATTATCTCTGTAGTTTTAGTTTTTTTTAAGATATGACACCCTTTTTATAATAAATTAACTGATAAGTTAAAATTTTGTTACAATAAAATTTTATTGAAATAAATTCTGCTTATTTTTATTTATTTTTTTATGTTTTTTTTTTTTTTTTTTTTCTTTAATTTCATTTTATTATTATTTATTCTAATCTACTGAGTTTACGATGGCATATCCACATTAAGTTTAATGACCTCTGTTGCTTTGTCTCAACTATTTCATTACGAATGGCTGGTTATTAAAAAAAAAGGAAAACTCTGAAGTATAAAACAGTCGGCAAACTAAACTTTTTTATAATTTTATATAAGCCCTATATACAGTTTGTTGAGCAGGCATTCGTGCACATTTACTTCAATATAAGTAATTTTAACAAATTCAGATCTATAAAAGACTAAATTCTCGTTATACTGCAAATGAATTTTTTTCTTTTAATTTAAGCATAAATTTTGTGAATTTAATAAATTTGAACTTTAGTGTGCGTTTTTTGAATTAAATACTATTTCCTACCATTTAAAAAAAATTGTTAAGGAAAGGATTATATCAAACGAAACTTTTGCATAAAATATAAAACAAATAAATGTGGGGAAGAATTTTCAAGCATAGAGGACAAAAAGAAATTTTTTTATAAACTTTCGTAATACTAAAATATAGTTTTAGTTCAGAAAAAAACCCTTAAAATAGTATATTAAGCTAAAAGTTGTTTTATTCAAAGTCCCACATACAGAATAACACAAATTAAAAATTTTGGTATGTTTAGAAATAAAAAAAATGTTGAAAATTTTTAGCACAAAACTTGGCGCTGTTGTTTTAAATTACCAAAGAAGTCTACGCTTTATGTTTCAAAATTACTTACACACTTACTTTGTCTGTCAAAACTTTTTACACATTCGTGAAATTAATTTAAAAATGCTGCAATATTTTAAAAAACCTCATTTGTTTTGATAGATAGCAAATTTATATAGCATAAGACTAAATATATTTATAGAAAAGTCGCTAAAAAAACGTTTAAAGTGGTGAAAACAAAGAAAATTCCCATCGGAACGCTAGTTGAGATGGCAACAAAGTTTGGAATGGATTCCTCGGCGTCAGGCTTAGGAAAAGGGTACGGATAATATCGGAAAACAGTCTACAATTTAGTAAAGAAGAAAGAAACCTACACAGAGGGAAAAAGGGCCTTTTAAAATTATTAACCAATGGTATCAAATTAAGAACAAATTGCGAACAATATTTCGTTAACTTTCTGTACCAAATCAAGCTTTATGCGTTATTCAAATAAGAACAAATGGCACAAAATACCATAAGTTAACAAATCAAAAACAACCGGTAGTAAAATCGTGAACAATGTATAAAAATTTAATGTGCTGGAGGCCCGAAGTTCGAGCCCCAGGAAAGGTCTGATCAATATTTTTATAATTTAATTTTTGTTTCATCCAAATAAGATGACAATTACAAGAACAGCAATGATGGTAAGAAAAGGAGAATATGATATAAACTGTTGTGTGACTTTACTTCGACTAACTCATACAAATGTATGTACATACAGTAATAATTTCAGTATGCGATTTCCAAAAAAGTGTGAGTTAAATAGTTGATGTTTGGTCTTGAATATGCACAGGACACAAAGAACTCTGATGAGACTACCGTAGCTGGAGTCGAAAACAATTGTTCAGTTTGGCTAGTGTACTATTCCTTCACGGACATCATTTCTTCTTTAATTACCAAAAAATAACATTGCAGTTAAATTTGATCTAATTAAAGCGTTTTCTGATAAAAACCAAAAAAGAAGATCGTTCTATTCCTTAAATATTCGCAGAAAATCCAGTGGCAAGTCCGGTTAAATTTGCTGCAGAAGCAGAAAACGTCATTGGAAAACCTGTAAGTGAATCCACAATTCAGTGAAGATTAAGCACGTATGATATTAAGACCTATGTCGTAAGAAAAGTGATAGACATACATATCTGAACAACCAGTGGAGTTCTGGCATAATGTATTATGGACGGATGAGTCCTTTTTGAAAGGTTATTTGGAACATCTTATATGCACCTTTCCAAAGGATCAAAACATAGAGCAGTACAATCTCTTAATCGTTTTGTCGGGGGTTCAGTAATGTTTTGGGGATGGATTTGGACATATAGTACCAATACAAGACACTCTAAACCAGGCAGGATACCTATATATTTTGATTGACCCTGTTTTTCCTTCGGCTCAGAGATTATTTACTCATGAAAATTGGATTTTGCAGCATGATAATGCTCCATGCCACTAAACATGGTTACCAACAACGTTTTTAAATCGAGTTGGACAAGATGTTCTTCCATGGCCACCTAAGAGTTCAGATGTAAACATAATAGAGAATGTATGGGCATTCATAAAAAGGCAGATATCTATTCAAATGGGCGGAAAACGAGAGGAAGCTATTGATGGAATTATAAATATCTAGAACAGCTTAGAAGTCGAGTTTGTACGCAATTTGATTGCATCTATTCCAGCTAGACTACAAGCTGTCATAGATGCTGAAGGAAATTTTTCTGGCTACTGATAATTTTTGTGTGTGTTTTATAATGTTTTTTCTATTGTGTAAATACTTTTGGGAAGCAAAATAAGTGTGTAAATAATTTTGAAAGATAAGACACAGACTTATTTTGTGTTTTTAATCAACAATTATCTATTTTATTGCTAAGAATTTTAAACTAGCAAAATCTATACATTTTGAGGAATACAATTGGCAAAGTTTTCTTGTCGCAAATTTATTCATATCATTCATATCATTATTCATTAAACATGCTAAAAATTTCAATTTGTATAAATATATATAACTACGAGTATGTCTGTATATGTATATATGAGTAGGTGATATGCAAAACTTGTTCGCTACACGTTAACAGAATTTTGAAAAAAAGAAAAAACATATAGTGGCTGATTAAATGGACCAAATTAGTGTAATAGTTTAAGTTCTTAGATGATACCTCGTTCTTGCGTATACATTGATACAATCTCTATATTGCTTGTCATAAAACTCCACAAGAACTACTACAAACAATAGTTATCTAGATTTTTTTAACTTTTGTAACGAACGAGTTTTACATTTCACCTACTCATATATAAGTCTATATATACATATATGCAATAGTATGTATTGGTTAGGTTTTTGTCGTTAAGTATTTGCCTAATGTGACCCTAGCTTTACCCATTTTACATATATTATATCGGACGATTTTACAAACACTTTTTCACCATCATCTATACTTTCCATTGATCATTAATTTAATATTTTAGCCCATGACAGTACAATTTATTAATATTTTAATAACAATTTCATTGAGAGCTATTTTCTATTGAAATTTATTAATTTAAGCAGTTTCTCTTACCAATATATTTAATGGATAGAAAACAAATACTAACGCTCTGGAAAAATGTAAAATGTCTGAAGGATTCTAACAAAAATGCTATTACCTTGATTACAATTTCCATTATTCGTGTTAGTTGTTTTTGTATTGTTTTTTTTTTTTTTTTGTTTGTTAATATTCGTGTAATACAATGAACAATAGCCATCAATCACTGCCAATAATTTTAATTTTTTTTCTACAATTTCCATTGCAATAACATTTTGTTATTTCTCTTATTTGCTCACTTATTTCGGAATCGATATATTCTTGTCTGTATCATTTTCCATTGTTCTATTATTTTTCTTTTTTTCATATTTTTCTTTTTTCGAGTGCATTTGTAAAAGATTTATTGATTCACTTCCTATTTATTTATGCATTTCGCAATGAGCCATATAAAATGGTATAACAGTAAAAACAACAACAGTAATAATGGTAAGAAAAAAAAGAAAAAAACATCAATCGAAATAGTAATTGCATGTTGCAACAACATATTTTAGTACGAATAGAATAAAAAACCTTTTTTTGTTTTTTTTTTTTTCTTTTAAATAAATAAACAAGTAACATACAAATGTCATTGATTTATTTCAAAACACGGAGTTTAATTTTTCTTGTAATTAAATTTATTTACTTTTTTTCACTGAATTAAAGCGAAATAAAACAATTTGAACAGACACACACACATACATACACACAGAAGAAAACTGCTTAAAACAAACATTAATCTTTGTCCTACAAAGAAGGACAATAACAAGAAACATTTAACAAATGACCGGTGACAAACGATGACTTTTAAAAGCGGAATAAGATTTACGAGAAATATACTATTTTTTTAGATTTGGACAAGAACACATCGTACATACCTATTCCTAAACAATAAGTAATTTTAGCGAAAACTTATATACTGCAGCACATAAAACAGGCTAATATATAAAATACATTACAGTGAATATAAAGTGTATTTAAGGAAACATAGTTATATACATACGAGTACGAGTACTTATTTTTCATAAAAGTCAAATTAATTCAAATAAACCTTTGCCGTTTTGCTCATATCGAACAAAAATTGGTAGATTTTCGTTGACAGGAAGCAATTTAATAGTTTCATTGGTTTCCTGCAATTTATTTACTTTTTTTAGCAGATTTTTTCTGTTTGCTTATCGTATCTCACAAAAAGATATAAAGCACTGTTACCACAAACCATCATTTGTTGGGTCATATTTAAACTGATATTACATATTTCGTGTAAAAACTAAATTTTGTTTTCAGGGAAGAAAATTTTTATTTTTATCAATGAAATTAAAATACTTTCATCTAGCAAATGCTAACATATACGAGTAGCAATTGCACTATATATGAGAACCAAATTCGTCAACCCAATTATGGTTTATATTGATTCAATTAAATTACTTAGCGAAGGCACTCACCACACAATCAACATGATGCAACGATGAGGCAATTGCTGTTGCTTTAGCAAGAACTTTGTAAAATTTCGCCAACAATAAACTCATGATTTACACTTATAACAGTAGAAGGCTCACCAGAAAATATTTACAATCTTACATTGCTTATTGGCTCATTATTTGGGGCAGACAGTCCCAGATGAAAAGCTAATAGCAGACAGTATTGCGAGAAGAAATGTTATAAAATACTTATGCTTTCAAAGCCTGTTAAGAAATACTGTGTAAAATCGCATAAACAACTGGCAGTGTTGGAGTGCAACAAGCAGTGACCAGCGTTTCCTTCTTTGAAATAATCATCCCGCATTCCATATCTTGTTGTGATTCAAAAATTCTAAGGAGTAGCTAGCGCAATGAATTGAATGGTTTAAAATTGACCATTCATGCATTTAAAATCGACTTTTACAACCCTTTTCAGAGTTACCGCTTAGCTTCTCACATTACTCATATGACGTGCATCAATTTTAGTCTATGAATACCGATACCCACAATTTAGTGTCGCCTCCGAAAGACTGACATAATAAGAGCTTGTTCGTGGTAAGCAGTTACTACAAGAGCTTTTTTTAAGTTTTCAGCTCTCGTTTAATAAGCTAGAATACTACTCACTAGGTGGTATTAACTAAAGCAGAGTTAGTAAACACAGTAATGCGTATGATTTCTCGAGGTGGACCTCTAATTTGAAATTCAAACTAAAGCTAAACAAAAAAATCCATTATACGGCTAACGCAAAAGAAAAGCAACTGGTTAGTAGAGCAGAGCATGATCCTATTTTGTGCAACATCAAATTATTTATAGAGACCAGTACACTGCCTACCTACAATGAGACACCAACCGAAAACCATATTCACATACAAGCCTTAATTTCGAAATTAGGGAATTTTCACAACTAAGGCCTAAATAGAGCCGAATTTGCCATTCTTAATTTATAATTGGATTATTAGTATTTAATTTCACTACCTATTGAGCCAAGTTATAAATGCAACACTGACAACTCTAAACCAATGCCAAATTAAATATCATTAATCATTAAATATAGAAATAAAAAATATTGGTATTTAGTGTAAAAGCAAACAATTTTTGTTAGGCAAAAATGATTATTTTTACTTCTAAAGATTTCACTCACAAAATTAAATTTCTTTCAACCAGAGTACCAAATCGTTCACTCACTTTTCACTTATGAGTGGACGTGTGCATTTAGTTTTTATTTTTTTTTTTCTCCTCTCACATGTTTGAAAAAACAGAAAATATTTTGCTTTGCTCTTCTTCATGTGTGAATATTGCTTTTTTATTTTTTAGACGCATATTCACTTATGAAAAATTACAATTTTGACAAATACTCATTTATGAGCATGAATATTTTTTTCACACACTTACTCGCTCATGTATACTCGCTTTGCTTTTCAAGTGACAAATTCAAATTTACAATTGTACGTATGTGTGTATATACAACAACAATACTTTTCTATTTGGGATTTTTTTATGTAATTGTTGTATTGTGTGTTCGCGACAGGCAGGCGTCATGAAACAATTTTGCTTAGAAAAATATGAACGTTCGCGTGTGAAAAAAATTGTGCTTCTCGTTTATGTGCATGAAGAAAATAAAAAAATTTCTTTACTCTTCATATATGGACGCTTAGAAAAAAAATGAATGCACACGTTCTCGTGTGATTTTAAGAAAATAAATTTTGCTGCTCGTTCATGTGCGTGAAGAAAAATAAAAATTTTTAAAAATCGCATTCTTGATAATATTCATAAATGTTAGTTTTTGAGTATTCATAAATGGAAAAATTTGAACTCTACTTTCAACTGATATATAGTAATTGAGCTATATGTGAGAACCAAATTCGTCAATCAAATTAAAATCTGAATTGACTCAATTAAAATTAATGTTTGAATAGGCAGAAGGCCCTTAGTAAAATAGTCTGATTACAAAAGATAAATGCTAAATAGCATCTGATAAAGTGCTGACTGCAATTTTTATCAATGATTTTTGGTAGGCAGCAATTGGTTTTATTGGTTTAGTAATAGTTTTTTTATCTTTCCACGTTGTACAGTAAAACAACTGGTTTTGAATATATTTGAAGGCCCAACGATAATGTGCATGACTTAGTTTAAGCAACTGTCAAAAATTAACGAAAAGTCTGTCAAAGGCATAAGTGGTCATAATGTACTTACATGAACTTAAGGTACATGTAACCATTGCTGCAAATTTGTGCAATATTTTGCGAGTATTTCCAATAAAAAAGTACTCAAAATTATAGCCGCGGCGGGTTTGTTTATTCTATTGAATTCAGGCACCAAAAGACAAAAATTGGCAAATGTTATAAATTATAGATAAAAAATTAAAATACCTAAACCTAATGAGGTGTACTCTCGAAGCATTATGTTCAGTGAAAGCATTTACTCTAATAAAAGACAGTCCGCTTCTTTTAATTCAGGAAATGATAAAAACCAAAAAAACTAACAAACAAACATACCCACATGCGCATACCACTTTTCTAAAAGCATTCTGCTATTTTTCTACAAGCCTAGTCTTTCAAATATTTGTTAAAGCCACTTGTGGTTTGTAAAATTTTTAATTAAAAATAAATGTTGACTCCTCGTGCATTTTAAAATTGTTCATTTTAATTAATATATTTTAATTTCATTTATTTAATAACAGCTGATTCCGTACTATGCGTGGAAATGACATTTGACGAAATTTGACAAAAAGTTTGATCAAGTACTTTATAGTTTGTCACATATGTTTTGCTTGTATTAGCGCAGTTGCTTAAGTTAGCTTAAGCTTATTCAGGCACATTATGATTGAGACTTTAGTCTTTGTGATTTTGTTTCGTTTCTGTTCTTTTATATTGCTTTAAAAACCATTTTTCGATGGTAACATTGCTGAATGCGGACACGTAATAAAAAATCAGAATCGGGGTGATTACCTTCTTAAAATTGAAAAAAAAATTTTTTTCTAAATTTTAAAATATTTATGTACGTACGAGTATGCATACGCAGACATATGGTGTAAGTGCAGACATTGTCACTGACACATACAGACAAATGTTTGCATTAATTTTTCAATATGGATTGTGTTCTACAAGTTAATAAACAGATGTATTGGGTTGTATTTGCGTACTCAATGTCACACATTTACACATTCTGTCAGTTAATGTACAAAAGCGATACTTGAATATAAAGACTGTGTGTAAAAATTTTTCACATTAAAAGCATTCATTTTCAATGGCGCAAAAGAAACAATAACGATAAAAACAAGTTGTGAAAAAAAGTGCCATAAAGGAAAAGAGAAAAAGCGAATATGAAAATAAGAAAAAAAAACTGCATGACACATTGACAAAGGATATGATGGGAGACGGCAAACTCTTAATATTGTACCGGTTGACGTTGAAAACAGAGATAAGGATGTTGTCATAGAGGATGTAGTGTAGTAGTGATGGAGACATAGGTGATGCTAATGGTGGCAATGATACTCAAAAGCAAATACATTTGACGGCGTTCTAATTTAGTGTAAAAAGTGTTACAAACACTACCATTAACAAGAAAGATATTTTTAGACGAACAAGAGCACTAAACATAAGTATTTCTTAACAAAAAACACAAACATTTACAACACCTACAAACACAGAGACGTACATACAAAGAAATGTGTGCTTTTAAAAAAATTGTTTACAGTTTATTCCACAGAAATTTGTGTTTTTTTTTATTTTTTTCTTCTAAAAAACACTTTTAGAAAATAATGACCTTTTTTTTTGCTTTTCAAGGTTTATAAAATCTATTTCCCCTGTGACATGCAAGTTCATTTCCTTTTTACCTAAATTCTGTGACGACACATATAATAATGTGCACGAAGGAGCATGATGCGAGAGTACTACTTAAGTGTCAAGTATCGGCTGTTTAAAATTTTATTCCATTAGCTGTTTATATAGAAAAAAAATATTATCTAAAATTTCTTATGCAATCTCACAGTGGATTAAGACAAGTCAAAACTTTTTTTCGTTTATAAGTAATTTAAATTTCTTAAAAAAAGCACTCAAAGCTGCTTTAAATTTGTAAAAATAAAATTCAGGTAAAGGTGAAGATTCAGTTTATGCACTAAGCCACCTCATTAAAATTATCTATTTGGCCTAAGGAGAGCATATCCCTTATACCTCTAGACAAAGCCAAATCTGTGAACTTTTATAAGTAATTTATATTCGAAATTTTTAAAGGAATTTCTATCTGCACTCATATACAGTAAATTTTCAGTTTTTTATAATTTTTAATTCTGGTTTTTTGATCTTTATTATTTGATGTAAAGAAATTCTCAAGCTCAAGGTCTATTTTTAAATAAAAATCTTTTATTTAATTATCGATATTTCGCTCCTGCATGTAGCGTCTTCAGGAATTTTTTATTTATAAAAAATTTTCAAATTTCAATTTTTATATAATATTAAATTTCTTAAATTACATCAATTAATATTTTGTATAGCCACAGTTGGCAATTTTTGCAGCTTTAATTTTTCGTGGCATGCTCTTAACTACATTCTATTAGATAGTGGGAGGTTTTTCTCCCCAGGCTTTAACCACATGCCCTCACAATTTATTTCAAGAAGTTTGGATTCCCATCACACTCATTTTTAGCTCTCACTGAGGTGGTCAAGCGGATTGCGGTGACCATGATATTAATTTTAGTCCGCTATCATTTAGCCATTTTTGAGTTACTTTGGAGGTAAATTTCAGATTATTGTAGTGCTGGAATACAATGCCTGAGAACTCGACAATCAACATTTAACAAGTGGCTGGGAAATTTGTGAACAAAACGTTGACGTAATAGTTGGCACTTATCTTGCCAATTATTTCTTGCATAGTGCCAACTCCACCCGGCATCATACATGTACCCAAACTTCAAGTTAGGCTTACCGTGTCATGCCTCTGAAGTACTTCCAGGCTTTCGCCAAGTCCACTTCCTACCATCGGATTAATAGTATGAATTTTGGCTTAATCAATCCTCCATAATCTAAATTAATTCAATTTAAGTGCGTCTGATCAAAATCCAGTCAAAGCTTTCGATGGCGTTTTGTGGCCAGTGGTTGCTTTACTTTTGCTCGACCACCCTGACCTGATTAAAATTGTCAAATAAGATTAAATTTTTAAGAATTTGCACTGCAGTCTCCACTCTCTGCTGGTGCAGATCTTTAAGAATCCGTCTCCCCTGCTCTACACTAAAGATTTTATTTCATCTACTTGCACAAATACTCAGTGGAAAAGCCACATTTTAGTGCAATTTTATAACCACCCTCTTACTGACGTCCATAATTGTTGCTTATGCACGAAAGCTTTTACCTTTTCTTAAAAACTAGTGAATCACGCTCGACAGTAGTCTTCGGCCAAAAACGTATCATTTTTGTCTTTAAAAATAATAAATCTATCAAAATTTCTTGAAAAAGATTAGAAATTTTCTTAACAAGTCCAATGTAATATCAATGTTAAATTTTTTCTGATTTATTCCGTTATTAATTTTTCCAGTAGTCCGATTTTACTTTTAACTGCATTTGGGGATGTAGACAATTTAGCACAAAGAAGTGACCACATGCACTTTTTTAAATTATTTGAATATAAAATATAACTGTTTCCGAGATCATTATCCTAATGAACCCATTTAAAAGAAATCACAATAACAAAAGAAAAGAAAAAAAAAATTAGTGCTCCATGAACAAGATAAGTAGTATTAGCGTTGTAAGCATTTGAATATAGGGTATTCAAATACGTGGTCAATTGCTTGAGTCACTCTAGGTATCAATCATTTCAATTACAACTCCCATAGCAAGTAACATATCAATCTAAATTAGAGCACAGAGCGATAACTATCCGTCACAAATTGGCATGTCCATACAATATGTATGAGACCGAATGAAATAGTGCAGCGAAAATTCATTGCTATTGGAAAATTCAATTTTGACAGAGCGTTAAGCATGAAGTTAGTTACAGAATAGCTTTTATTATTTAAAAACTATTTTTTGTCATTTTGGAATGGAGTCGTTTAATTGCTTTCTTCGAAAACTTTCTTTTAAACCTTGATAGGCATTTGTGTGGTGAAACTTTTCTCAATTCAGCTTAAAACAGCTGTTTAGTGACAGGGTAGATACTTCTCTTGTTTAAGGAATATTTTAGAACTTCTTAATTTCATTTTAAATTTAAAGTACAAGTACTTATACAGCTACAGCATCTAAAATTATTTGATTATCTGTTGTAATCAAATCATATCTTACGTTTTTTCTGGGCTGCTCATTAGTTGTTCTATTTTTAATAAAAAAACATTTTAATTTGTTATGCAAAATACAAGAACATTTCACATTTAGAATTATTAAACATTGAAATTTTCTTCACTCTCAAACTATAACAACAATTAATTTCCTTTAAGTCTTGTATTATGCTGCTGGTTTTTGTAATGACCATCATCGTGACTACCGGTCAAAGTCCGTCAATTCAAAGTAAAAAATTACCAAACTTAAGTGAAATAAATTTTAATGGAAATTTAATAAATCAACGTGTTATTTTCTTATCTCATTCGTATACAAGACATACAAACTTGAAAATGTATGCCGTACAAAATCGTTTGTAAATATGTAAATCTCTGTAAATATGTATGTATGTATGCTTGTACATTTATAGGTATACGAGTATGCGTATGCAAATACTTGCCTTTTTTCATTATCTTTGCCTTATTTAACGGAAGTTTATAAACTTCTGTCTAACGCATGTTTATGTTGTTGTTCTTCTATTCATCAAACACTGTTCTTTGCTCTCTTTGACCAATTACCAGTTTCCGGTCTATTTAATTTTTCTTTTTTTTTAATTTACCCTCACACATACATATACGAGTACATATGTATATGCTCAGCATTTTAGAGTGGCTTCAGGCAAATCCTTATAAATGTTTGAAACTTAATTATGCTTTAAATGAAATGCTTTGAAAATGTTGTTATTGCTACCACCGTTGCTGATGTTGTTGCTGTTGTTGTTGTTAGTCTATAACCATTGCTGCTTATAACTAAAAATGGATTAAGTTTCTAAGAGGATTTTGTAGTTGATTAGCATTGTAATTAATTATGTTACCACTGCCAAAGTCAAAATATACAGATCGACCTAGAGCAGTCATTTTGTGTTTTTTGTGTACAGTTTTAAATAAACTGGGATATACAAGAAATACTTTAAATGGCCATGCATTTATGTGTGTGCACTCGTATTATTGATGATTCATTGGTTACGTTGGAATAATTAAACAAAATTGATTTTGGACGAAAGTAAAAAATGTTTTAAAACCAGTAGTGGTATAGAAAATAAAAAAAAATTGTTTTGATGAAAAAAAAAAAAAAATAAAATATTTTATAATAATGAAACCATCACTGAGAAGAAAATCAATCCTAAAAAACAAAACTACTAAACTAATAATACTGTGTGTAATTTTATACAGACACCACTACATGATAAAAGACCAAATAAAAAGAAAATCCTTGTTGCCCAGTTTTTACCGATGTCATGAAATTTTTTATGGGCCTCCAAATATTTGAGGCCTCTGTGTCATTTATGCAAAAAAAGGATAGTTTTCTCCGGCTTATATCTTGCAAACGGTTGGGAAGTTATATTTCCTTTCTGAAGTAAAGTTGTAGCTCTTTTCATGAAGAATATATAAAATC
This sequence comes from Metopia argyrocephala, assembly GCA_963576795.1. Taxonomy (NCBI): domain Eukaryota; kingdom Metazoa; phylum Arthropoda; class Insecta; order Diptera; family Sarcophagidae; genus Metopia; species Metopia argyrocephala. Next base: position 182,718,287 of record OY756208.1, on the reverse strand, counting down.
CAAAAAACTTCACTCACAAAACCAAGATCGCAACAAACTTAAAAAAAACATCGACCTTTTTTATATTTTTTTACCCTGGGCGGTCCATATTTAGCAAACCGTTCAAAATTTAAGGAAACAATGTACTACAAAACTTTACCTAAAATCGTAATAAACAATTTTCTGACACATATTAACTTCTTAGGAATGATTCTTATCTCCGTACAGGTGGCGCTTAGGTAGCCGTAAAAGTAAAAAAAAATAATTATATTAAAAAATATTTTTTAAACTAATTTAATTCCCTTTTTCTTTACTTTAGCATTGAGATACTATGCTATCTATTGTTTATCGAACTAAGTAAATTGCGAATTTTACTCATTGATGGCATTAGTTTAATTTCTAAGTTAGATGACGTAATTGAAATATCAAATACATTTTGTTATCGGTTGCGTGGTTTTTGTTTGGCGTCTGTTGAAAAATGGAAAATCAAAAGGAACATTTTCGTCATATTTTGCCTTTTTATTTCCGGAAAGGAAAAAACGCTTCGCTAGCTCATAAAAAGTTATGTGCTGTTTATGGTGACGAAGCCTTAATAGAACAGCGGTGTCAAAATTGAATTTCCAAAGTTCGTTTTGGTGATTTTTCACTGAAAGATGAAAAACGCTCCGGTCGTCAAGTTGAAATGGACGATAATAATTGATTCGGATCGTCACAGTACAACACCTGAGATTGTAAGGAAGCTTAATGTATCACATACATGCATTGAAAGTCGCTTAAAGCAACTTGATGTATGGGTTCCTCATGAACTGAAAGAAATTCATTTAACACAACGCATTCACATCTGCGATTTGTTAACTAAACGTAATGAAAACGATTCATTTTTAAAACGATCGATAACTGGTGATGAAAAATGGGTATTGTACAACAATATCAATCGGAAAGGATCGTCGAGCAAGCCAGGTGAACCAGCGCAAACAACATCAAAAGTTGATATTCATCAAAAGAAAGTTCTGTTATCAGTTTGGTGGGATTACAAAGGAATTGTCTACTTCGAACTTTTACCACCCAATCGAACGATAAATTCAGATGTCTACATTGAACAACTAACAAAATTGAAGAATGCAGTTGAACAAAAGCGACCCGAATTGGCAAATCGAAAAGGTGTTGTATTCCATCATGACAATGCAATGCCACACACATCTTTGGCCACTCGGCAAAAACTATTGGAACTTGGTTGGGATGTTTTGCCACATCCACCATATATTCCAGACCTTGCACCATCTGATTACTTTTAATTTCGATCTTTGCAAAACTCCTTGAATGGTAAATATTTCAATAATGATGATGATGTCAAATCGTACCTTGTTCAGTTTTTTCCTCATAAAAACCAGAAGTTTTATGAACGTGGAATTATGATGCTGCCTGAAAGATGGCAAGAGGTCGTTGCTCAAAATGGGCAATACATTACATAATATAGTTATTTCGTTTCATGAAAAAATTGACTTTTATTTTCTTAAAAAAATCCGCAATTACTTAGTTGCCAACCCATATTTCAAATTAAAAAAGACCCTAAGCTCAAAAGGAGATTTATTATTATCTTTAAATATTTTATATGAAATATTTATTAATAATATATTTTCAACAATTTCCAAGAAGTCCATCTTAAAGAAACTGCTCCCTGACATTTCAAGTCTATTCCAAAAACGAATGATCAGGAGTACAGCGCCGCCACCTTTTGATAAGAGCTAACCCAATGAAGACGCTCACCTCTTACATTCAACATCCACTGACAGATTGGGCAATTGCTGGTGATCACTCATGGGTGAAGGTATAACACTGACCTTCGAGTGGGCAAATTTACTGCATCTTCCATCATCAACAAAAAAGGCGCATCATAACAAAATTAAATAAAAAAATATCTATGTATGTATCGTCAAATGCCAATACAATGCACTGCATGAGTAGGGGATTACCCTTGATTATTGATCTTAAATAAAAAAAAAAAAATAACTCATAAAAGCTTTTAAGTTAGATTTTAATTAAGCTTTTAGTTACTTTTAGTACATTTTTAAAGCTTTTAATTGTAAATATTGGTAATTAATCTTTTAATTATATATTAAAAAAAATTATATTATTATTGCGTTGGAATTAAAAATATAAAAAAAATATTTAAATCAAAATAAAATTTAAATCCTTCATAGAAAAAAAAATTTAACTAAAAACCCAAACAAAAATTAATAAAATTTTGTAGAGTATCAATTAATTTATTTAATTAAAATCAAATTAAAAATTAATTAAAATTGTGATTAAATCAATTAACGTAGTTAAAGCATTATTTTATAGTTTTAAGTGTAATATTTTTATTTTACAAAACAAAAACGCAATTAATTCCAATATAGACCAGTATTCGATTACAGATTTAATTGTAATACTTTAATTCAAATTCACTTTTATTCTTTTCTGTGCAGACTTTTTGAAAATTTTAAGATTAATATTCTTTGCACTCAAAATCACAGAACTATTTAAATAAAGAATTGCTGCTTAAAATTAAGCAGAACAAACGTTTAAAATAAAATAAAAAGAAAATGGCGAAATAAAATGGTAAAAAGAACAAGAGGAATTGTTTTGTTCATGTCTTCGAAGTGACCTATTTGAATGTGAGTGCTTGTGTACATGCCTTTGTATAGGCAGATGGTGCCTACTATGTTTACATGATGCATACAATGCATACCTACATACATACATACATGGATGTGAATCTTGAATTTTAACATGACATCGCCTAAAAGCGAAACAACTGTTGCAGTTTTAGTTGTTGTGTTATAATCGTTTATCAGTCGCACAACTATTCTCTTCCTTTTACTTATTTATATGGCCTTAAAACAGATCGAACAGAAAGCATGTATATGTTTGTATATTTGTGAAGGTCTTACATGAGTACATGGCGCATACACGATTTAATTAGTCGTTCAACTATCCTGAGTTAAAACAATCTTTGTTTTTTCACTATTATGGAACGTGATTGGTTAATTTTAACTTTATAAACAACATGGCTGTAGCGTGTATAGACTACATAAGTGACATAAACTTGTTCCAAAGAAAAAAAAAAAAAAAACAAAAACTTATTTCCTGTCTCCATTTTGCTTTCGCTACGCAACCATACATACATACGTACTCGTACATATATTGTATGAACTTAGGTGCTGTGTATGAGTGTGTAAATATTTTCTTACTTTTATATTTTTCTGCAATCAACACAAATTTTATTTTAAATGCTTGATTTCAACCTTGAAAAATAAAACAGTTAATATGTATTTTGCAAAAATAATGAATTAAGGAAACATTTAACGTTTTGTGCGTCTTTATATGCAATTAAGAATTATTGTTCACTTAGCAGTGGCGTCGAAAGAATGCTTGTATAAGTAAACTGATAAAGCAGTAGTACTTATATGTTAACGACGTTATTTAAATTGTCAAAATTTAACTTACAAGAGAAGTTTATAAGAACTGTTGACATATAACATTTATACAAACTACTTACTATTTTACAATAATTTCTTAATTACTCGTATTTCCTCAATACTCGTACATACTTTGTATAATGAGATTATGCGATTAATCACATTTTTGGCAAAGTTTTAACTAAACAATCCATTTCGATATCATTTCTACTCAATACTGGCGTTTAAAATAATCTTTCTTTAACTTTAATTGGCATATTTAATTACATTGAATTTAAGTAAGCTAAATAAGTGTTTGCCATTTAAACATTTATGAATAATTAAAGTTAACAAAGTTGTTAATTTACTTTTGTTTCGTGTTAATTAATGAAAACTAATAATGTCTAGATTAGCTTCTGGATTTAAAGGCAATTGCCGAAATAACAATATTATGTAATTTAATTCGTATTAAATTTAAGCAATAGTTTTCAGTTTTCAGAAATAAATCAATTGTGCGGAAGTAATAAATAAAATAAGTATATGCATATGTTTACCAATTACAACAAACAGTTTCTTAAGTTGATCTTTTATTATTTTACTTCACACACACATACACACACAAATATCACAAGTATTCAGGCTATAGTAAAATTGTTACATCCACAGAACAATATACTATTTCTTTTATATTGTATAACATCTGGAGGCGAGTGGGGTAAGAATATGAATAAGAAGTATAGCAATAGTTTGACCTCAATTAAAATATTTTCTTCTGTTATTTAGTTTTTAATACAACAAATACGTGAATGTATGTGTGTATACACCATATAACTGCCACTACAAATAAAGCTAAGAAGAGAAAAAATACATAAAATAAGATGGCAATGTTAAAACAAGCACAGTCTTGTGTTTTCACTACAAATGTAAAATATTTTTTTTATTCTAATTGTCACTATCTTAAGGCATTTAACCCTTTTATACATGTTTGCTCACAAATGTAACTACATATGTATGTGTTTGATGTGTTCGAACACTTAGTCCTGTGTTTACACGTTACACGTTGTCGGTATGCAAAAGTAATACTGTTCAGTATTTGCAAGTCTTGCAAACGTGGTAGACCAAGTCGAACAACAATTAAATGTCGGCATATAAATATATATACTAGGTTTTGTCAGAAAGCTATTTTACAAGGAATAGTAATTTTTTCTTAATTTTTACTTATTATAAAGAAATGAATGGTATCATATCTGTGCAATTTTTAAAAAACGTCTTTTCTCGAAATAAGACAATTTTCCAAGATTTTTATAGTAAATATAGAATTTCCTTGTCCCTCTTTTGCTCTAATCCCCGTATTCCTTCGACCTTTGGAAGGCAAGATATGCAGTTGACTTATCGACCTCTTTCAGACTTTCCCCCAATTTCAATTTGACAAAACGACTTCTTTCAGAAAATTAAGAATAATTTAAAAAATTTAAGTTCTTTAAAAATGTAATTCATTTTATTATTATTTTTTAATTATCTGCATATTGAAGGGAAAAATAGAACCCAAATATATTTTCCAGATGAACTTCTTTCAACCTTTTTTCATATTCCATTTTAACAAAACAACTTGTCTTGACTAAAGCGATTAAGAGAATTTCCAAATTTAATCAAAAAAATTTTGACAAAACTACTGTATGGTGGAAGCTAATTTTGTTCTTTAAAATCTATTTAACAAAAAGTCTTAAATTAATTTTTTATAGTTTTAAAGAAAACTATGGCTTCTGGAGGGGAAAAAAGGTCGCATAATGTTCGTTAAGTATTTGTGTATAATATCCAAGTTCAAAATTTCTTTAATTTTCTAAGCAATAACTTGTATTAGCCTTTTTAACTGTTTTTTTGCTCTACTGAAAAGTTGTTGATTTTAAAAGAAGACGTTTTGTCAAATGTCCACAGATAAATATGTATATAGCTCAAAAATCTTGTAAAAATTGCTTAATAAAGTTTAGTTTTCTTGTGGGAAAAAGCTTTTATTTCACAACCTGTTTTTTCTCTACAAGTGGTTTTATTAACCATTTTCTATTTTCATACATGCTGTCTTTTATTTATGATTTTTATTAATCTATGTAACCTGGAACTAATCTACTAGGGACTAGGTTTGTGGGAAGTTTGAGAGCACATTATGTGACCTTATGACTGATACTCTCAGAGATGGTGCCCTCAGGGAATCCTTCAAAAACGGTTATTGTACCCTCTACAAATCCTGTCAATTCCACTATTGAAGTCGTTGAGTATTTTTCAGGCTAAAATCCTGACCATAACTGCATGTGCTGAGATCAACCTGGATATTGGGCTCAAGGGCAAGGCAATTAACATATTCTCAGGTAGTCAGGCTGCTTTAAAGGCACATGAATCCCATCCAATGACATTTGGACTTGTAAAATATTGTTATGCTAGTTTGCAAAGATTATCGCTTTGATACAGAGTGCGTCTGGGATCCATTGGCAAGGAGGGTTCTGCAACGCAAAATTGCAACATTGGTTCGGAGCCCTGCTATGTATGTAGCACCGCTTTCTACTATTCTCAGACTGATTAATTAATAGGAAGCTGACAAACGTTGCTAGGTTGGCTCAGTCGGTTCTCAGGCACGCCAGAGCTGTGATTCGACCACGATTTGTAAGCAAGTCTGATTTTCTAAAGTATAGAAGACCAGACCCAAAAATTCTAAAGGATTTACTTACGGGTCACTGTAGTGTGACAGTGCTTTTGCTGAGAATAGCGATCACATATGTAGATGCTTGTATGCTATGCTCACAAGCATCAAGGAGGGCAGAGAATATATTGTGTGAATATGCGGCTCTTGATAGATTTAGATGGATGTGTTTAGGGAGACATATGGTCTCATTGGCGGACATATCCACTTATAGCTCGCAGTGTCTTGCATTAGAGCTAGGTCTGTACCAAATAATAATAATAACAATAGGTTCGATATATTGTCAATATAGTAATTTCTGGTATAACTATTGACTGTTTAGCCAATAGTATTAGCAATTTCTATTTAATTCAGCTTTGGCATTGACATCAAAAACGAATTTTCAGGAGTAAAAGCGCGACATAATGGGAAGTAGTAGATAATAGCTACATACTTAGCAAAGATCCTCACCACAATCAACATCTAACGACAGACGGGGCAATTGCTGTTAGTAAAGGTATAACACTGACCTTTTTAGTGATCATCAAATTGACAGCAACTTATCTTATTCATTAGCCGCTTAATAAGAGAAACTCTATCCTATCCATTCCAGAATAAAAATTACATACCCCTTTCAGACCGTGATGCATAGATTGTGCGGGTGGGTTCAGGTCTCATTATTTTCGTTTATATTTGATCAACATCAAAAAGACCGACATGCATCGATAGCGCTGATTGTTTTTTATGTTTGTTTCTCACACTATTCTGCCATTCGATTTACCGTTTTTTAAATTATTTCGAAAATCTTGTGTCAGATTTCAATTTTGTCAAAATGAGCGGTAGAAACAATTTGTGTTTGCAACTACATAAGTATTAATGGCAAATATATAGTAGAGTGAAGCATATTTTAACTAAAAAAATTATAAGTTTTAATGTTTCAAACCATTTGAGGTCATTTGATGAAATAAATATGCGTTTCAGCTAAAAAGGGTAACGAGTGCATCAATTGTGCGTATATTGAAAATCCTTGAAGGATATAAAAATGGTAAAATCTAAACACTGATTATATTTTCGTACGATATGGAGACTATATATTGCAAAAATCAGTATAAAATTCCCATTAATTTAGTGTCAGGTCTGAAAGGGATACAATGTACGGAATGAGTAGGGGTTTATTCCTAAAAAAAAACTAACTGGCTCATTAGTAATACTAAATTCAATGACATCAACATCTCAAATAATAAAAAGTCCAGACAAACAATACTTTAAAAGTTTAAATTACACATTAGTTATAATAACCTTTTTGTGGTTGGAGTATTCTCCAAAATTGCTTAATTAAACCATTTTCAGTGACTGCAATAATTAATTAGTTTTCTTTTCTTAATTAAATTAAATGATTCGTTCTCTGTGTTCATCATAGTAAATTCCAAAAAATTGTCTCTTTTTATTTTGAGAAAACATTTGCACAAACACAACATCTTAAGTCAACTTAAACAACTTTTCAAAAAATTTCGTTGTCAATAGAATTCAGCTGTCTAGTCGTGACTTTTCTCAGAAATACATATTGAGACACAAAATAGCTTTCAATACATTAACCTTCATACATTATATAACGAAACAAATTTAGTATTTCATGTGAAATTTGCTCATGACAAAATAATTTATGTTTTTGCTGATTTTATTTTTACGAGAGTATAAATTACTTTAAAAGTTCTTGCAAAATGTCAAATAAAAAATTAATATACACGTAAGATGCTACTGCGATGTTGAGCAAAAGTTTTTGTATATACATATATACGAGAATATAAGTAAAGAAGAGTATATAAAGTGGTATACATTGTTTTTTACCCAATTTTTTTTTTTTTTTTTGATATTCCAAGAAAGTATGTGGTTTTTATTTTGGATTTTTCTTTTTTACTTTTCAAATGCATTTAATATTGAGGTTTCGTCAATTATTATAAGAACTCTTAAAATACCGTGAGAACAACGGTCTGTAACAGTGTATCTAAATTTATTTTCTGTAGAAAATAGCCTCGCCTGGTCATAAGCTTTAGCTCACGCCGCTCATTTAAGCAAGCTAGTCTTCATTTACCTTCGACACTTGAATAGTAGCGTTATCGTGCAGAAGGATATATTCTTCTTCAGGAGTTTCATCAATAGTTTGAATATAAAATTCAAAGAAAAAAATTATAGGTTAATAAAGACTTACATACGTATGTGTGCACAAAGATAAATATATAAAAATTTCTACATCTGCTTTAAACAACTGTAGCCAGTTTTGGTTTTTTTATATTGAAATCTTTTCTATCAGTTTATAGTGGTTAGAGCACTCGAAAAAAAAACTCAAACGGCTTAGGTTCGGATCCTAACAAAGGTAAAAAGTGAAGAACTTAGTTTGCAAGTTTTTTCAAAATTATAATTTAAGATGAGAGGCTCCCTCCTCCCTTCCGAGAGGTCCATCTACAAAGTAACCGCTCCCTGGTGCACTCCATTCCATCTTAACCATTGACAACGAAAAACTAATGATCAGAAAAAAGCGCCACCTATTGGAAAGTAGGCAGATAGCAGCTAAAAGAACCTACTTAGCGAAGGCCCTCACCGCAATCAACATGCAACGATGGGGCAATTGCTGTTGATCATTCAAGAGTAAAGGTATAACACTGGCTTTTGAATGATCAATTTATCTTATATCTAGGACGCTTAATAATATACATACATACATACATACATACATACATACATACATACATACATACATACATACATACATACATACATACATACATACATACATACATACATACATACATACATACATACATACATACATACATACATACATACATACATACATAAATACATACATAATGGGCCATTACAACCCTGTGTCAGGTTTACGGCCTTTCTTCTCGCAGCAATCATGTTGTGTGTGTTAATTTTTATCCATGAGTACCGGGACCTACAGCTTAAAGTCGACTCCGAACGACAGATTTGAGAAGCATTTTCATGCCAGTCTGTTACTCTCAGAGCTTTTGCCAGAAGACTGCTGTGAGGTAGTCGCCGAAAGAAATAAATTTTACATACTTATTTTTTTTCAAGATGTCAGAACTGAGATTTGTACCCGGCTCTATCGTCTTAGTAAGACAACACACTAACCACTAGACAACGGCGACTTCAGTTGTCGAATAAATCTTTCGCTTAATAATATAAGAAAAACAAAATATATGTTCTGTTGTCATAGTGGACTGTCCTTTCCACAAAAATTCAATACAATGTACAGCATTTAGTAGGGGTTTTACCCTTGAGTATTGGTCTCAATAAAAAAAAAAGAAATGGATCAAGGACGCTTAACATCTTACATATCTATCTATAATTTCAAATTCCAATATAATGCACTGCATAAGTAAGGGTTTACCCCTATTTTAAAAATTAAAATTACGGAAACGCTTTTACTCACATATTTTGAATCACTTAACACACAGATTTAGTACAAATAGTTTATGAAAAATTTCTCGTTGCGAGAGCTACAAATCTAGGCACCGTTTCGATTCTTGCAACTACGGTGTAAAAATAGGATAAAGTGTATTTTTTATATGTATTCATAAGCCCGAGTCATTGAATACATTCACAAACATTTTATATCCTTTTAAGCAAACTCTTTCAATGAATAATAAATGAAAACTTTTTCCCTAAAATACAATTCACAAATCATATGTGAAACACTATATGAGTGGCAAAGATTTAAACCCTTCAAATGCTGTTTATAAATTATGAAGTTACACATACATACATACCAACATGTGTATCCATAAACAGCTACAAGATTTTACTTTCATTACAGGATGGACACACGAACATAAATGGAAATATTTAAATGTAAAAAATTTTATATATTCAAATGTATGCCTTGTATAACAACGAAAGTGTGTTATGCTGAGTTATACCCAGTTGACACAATTGTTGTACACAGAATTTTCATCAAAGTTGTCTTTAAGACATTTCACAAACAGTTGTCGACAACAGCGCGGAGATGTTCATGCAAGATAAATTGTGATCTATGTTATTGAAATTGCCGATGATAAACGGAATATTGATGACACGCTTGTACAATTCATATAATATTCGTTCGACGACAAACTTCGTAACAATATCACTCAGCCAATTTGGAATGATTTTTACGGCATTGCTTGAAAATTGTTTGTCTTAGTCATGCATGATAATCCTATTGCCATGCCGCCATTCTCTAGAATGTGTTTAAGACAGAGCCTAGTGGGTACATTTGATTATATATGAACATATATACTTATATATGTATGTACTTGCAGTAATTTAATTAAAATCTGTCGTTTTCTTAAAAAAAATTTTTTATAGTGGGTCCACAATGCTGGTGGTGTGGGAGTCTTGGATTCGATTTCCGCTAGAGGTTGTGGTAGGGTACACTACCTCGAACATATCGCTCATTTGCGAGAGTTAATAATGCAGAAATATAAGACAAACTATAATTTTAAACATATCTAAAAATAGTATTTTTATCTCTTTTTTTCACTGAGTGGCGACCATAAGTCTCATGTACTCATACGTTAGGGCTAAATTAAAATCTTTAAATGCATTTTTCACAGAATTGCTTGAGTTATGCCACTCTTCTCGCACATGAGCGATGAATGTATACGGTTTTCATCAATCTGCTCTTAATTAAAATATAATTTAAAAACGGTATTATAAGAGAAAAATAAAAAAGGAAAAGCTTATATATTTTTAAGTTATAGGCTTAACTACGAAAAAAATATTTTTTAATTCTCCATTTTAATGCATACATGTGACAGCATTAAACATGTGCAGCAACAGATTAAAAAAGCTTTTTCCTTTTCATTTTAATAAGCCACGTGCAAATGAATGCATATAACAATGATTCTTTCAAGTGTTTAAAATAACACAAAAACAGAAAGATACAAGTAAGTATAAATAAGTGTGTAGGTTTTTGTGTACTAGAGATGGAAATTTAAAAACAAAAGCCATTGTTGCTGTAGTAGTTGTCTATTAAAACTTTGCAATTATTGTAAAAACAAATGGAAGAACAAAACTCGAAAACTACACATGAATTACACATGAATGCAATTACAAATGGCCTACAGACATACTCAAAATTTACACACAATATGCACAATCACACACAAAGTGTCAATACTGTCATGGTGACATAATGCGGAAGTTTCAAACTAATACTGTATTATGGCCAAATGTTAGTAATTACAATATGATTAAACTAGTTATTATAGGCTTTTGTCATATTTAGATATGATAATTCAAGTTGATGAGTGAAGTGACTGCTAGTTAAGTGGGTTGTAAATAGGGTTGCCAAGCCTGCTACGAAAAATATGCTAAAAACAGCTACAAAAATACTCAAAAAGGAGTATAAAAATATATTAACCAAACGATCATATTATTGGTAAATAATTTCATAAAAATAAATAAATGAAATTTATTTCTTTAATTGCAAATCATATTCCCATAACCATTTTACTGGTTTTCAACCAGGTCAGCACAACACTTTTTTCCATAAATTGCCATCTACCTAACATAGACAATGTTTCTGATCAGCAATGCATTGAAGATAGGCCTTTTGAGGAAAATGCTAAATTTGTTGTTGAAATTACTAACACAATTGACCTTTAATATTGATCGTGAGGATAAGTTGGAAATTATATAATTGAAGAGTCTCGCATAGACAAAACCAATTATAGTTTTTATCTACAAGCAAACTTCCTTAATAGTTTTTATAATGAATAACATACATGCCTTCACTTAGTACAAGGTTTGTTTTATTGATGGGAAATATAAAAAAATTACCTTTATTTGCCTGACAAGAACTAGGATGCTTAACTGACGACACTTATGTCAACTATCCTTATAAACTGCAGCACAAAATTTGATTTGTTTTAATGTTATTTTGGTTTGATGGAGGGGGGTTGTATTCCGAACGGCTCAGAAAACAATGAACGCCGAATTATAGCACACTAGTATATAATGTGTGTAGGTAATCGACGCCTTGTTAATAAGATTTTGTGTCGCCAAGCTAAGTATAGAGGATTAGTTAATAAACTTGAATATCCATTTAAATTTATTTTCGTATGAATAGATGCATTTTATTCATCAACTATTCTGAGTAGTTGATAAATGAGGATTTAAAGGTAGCTCTTAGGCATAGTTTTCATTAACTGTAATTGTTGCTGATTACGTGTAGTCAGCAAAGTAACTAAAAGGCTGTAGGTAAAATTATTCTATAAGAAAATAACACACAAAAGGGAGAGAAAATTAGAAGAATCAGTATAAAACAAACTCCTTCAAAGGCACAATAAATTGTACATACAATGAGGTCAATCTACTTATTGGCCTAATGTCAATTTATTTTATAAATCTAAATGAAATAAAAGCTCTTTCAAGTATTCTGAATAATTTATTCAAAAATTTTAAATGAGTGCATAATACAAACAAACAGAAATTTATTTCATTTGAATTAAAAAACGAAATGTATTTACACAATGCAAATACAAATAATTTTCACAAAATTAAATGTTAATTTTTTTAAATAATAAAAATGATTTGATTTTTGCTAACAAAGAAGTTCTTTTTAGAATATTTCCTTTTTACTTTAGCAATAGAAATAAAACAAATAAAAATATAGGAGAGAAAAGATAAACATTTTTAAATAAAAATTGGTCAGGAAATTAATTAAAGTAATAGATTTTTTCTCTTCAAACTCCTAACTATATAAGAAAATATAAAAAAGAAACGAATAAAATATTTAATTATTCATAGGACTATATGTTTTAGTGCCTTAAAAAAGACTTTTTAATTGCGACGTGTACGAATGCCTTTTGCATTGTAAATATTCTTAGTTAGCATCTGTAATAAATTCATGTGTAGTAGGTTATCCGGAATACTAACGGCACAAGGTCGTGTCACAGAAGTAGTCACAGTGGTCTAGTGGTTAGTGTGTTGGCTTATAAGGACAATAGCGCCGGGTTCAAATCTCAGCTCTGACATGTTGAAAAAAAAAATATATGAGAAAATTGTTTCTTTTGGCGACTACCTCGTAGCAGCCTTCTGGCAAAAGCTCTGGGAGTAATTGATTGCCATGAAAAAGCTTCTCAAATCTGTTCTTCGGAGTCGACTTTAAACTGTAGGTCCCAGTACTCATGGATAAAAATTAGCACACACAACATGAGTGCTGCAAGAAGCTAGGCCGTAACCCTGATACAGGGTTGTAATGGCCAATTATGTATGTATGTATATATATGTATCAAAGAATTACTTGATGTTTTAGAAAACATATATACTATCAATATGCACTAAGTAACGAATAATGATAAATGTTTTTGATTTTAATTTTTTTTCTCATAAAGTTCAATATCCTTTTTGTTTTTATTAATCTTTTTTTATCCAATTGGCATTCGATGCAAAATGATTATTTTCTATCTTCATTTTGAAGTTTAAATAAATATTTACCATGAAATTTACAACACTTGCTCACCCTGAAATCACCAAGAAGGGCTCGTCGCTATTTATTACGTGACTCCGTACTAACAGCCACGAGTATGGGTAATTATACGGATAATAAATAAACTGTAAACTTAGTAGTCATTATTTTATTTACAGTTACAAAAGACAGTCTAGAATATATGACTTCACAACCCAAAACTTAACAAAAAAAAAAAAAAAAAGAAAAACATTTTTTTCGAAATTCTATATAATTTTTCATAATAAGTATTAAAATCGTTGTCCACATTTTTTTGTCTTGGCACTTTTGAGCAAAACAAAATAGAGCAAAATATAAACAGTAGTTGCCAAAAATTAATTTCAAAAATAATAAAAATAAGCACACTTTTGGCTAGAAAAATTTCTTTGACAAATTTTTCGATTAATCTTTAGAGTTTTCCATTATTATTCTCGATTTTATACATTATTGTTTGTGTTTGCTACTGCTGCGAACACAGACTAAAGTAACTTTGTAAGTTTGGCATAATCTACATATTTTTTTCTTTCGACTTCTAAGAACTCAAAACTTTGCAAAGAAGTCTTTTTGAATAAAAATTTATTTATAAGAGGTGTTCCAAAAGAAACACAAGGTTTTAGTTCGCCTCCATTTTTGCAATTAGAAATTGGCAATTCTGAAAAAGTAGAGTTTGAGATCTAGAAGGATAGGATTTGTAAAATTGTCGATACAGCGGCGTGTTTTCATTGTTGCAAAATATTTTGAAATTTTTGAAACTTTTCGTGCAAGGTTGTCCTAAGCCTTGAAACACCTTTTTACCTCACTGAAAATTATAAATTTAAGGTGTGACATATTTCTAAAGTAAAGCAATTAATTGTTAAACTTTCACTGTAATTAAATAATTTGTACACAATAAAATTATGGTACAAAAATACCTTCAGAAATTGGCATGATTATGAATACGTCAAGAAATTAAAAATGGAACATGGTTTTTTTCTTTTTTCTCTTCGGCAGGAACAACCCTAGTATATAAATATTTTCAGTTAATTTAATATATTTATTAAGAACTTACTTACTTATTTAAGACAACACATAATCAACTTAATTTCAAAAAATTTTTTTGTATATTAGTTTAGTATCGCATATATAAAACAATAATATTGATTTATGAAATACTTATATGGCAAGTAGTGCCATATAAACTCATAATAAACATATTTTATTTTTTTATTAATACTGCAGTTATTGTTTATCGAAATGATAAAAGAAAAAACGGTTTTACCTATATAATAAAGTAAATTAATTTAATATTAATCATACGTACCGTAGTATGATTTGAATGCTTTGAATTAAATATCACTGATACGTATGGGGGGGGTCAACAAAGTTATCTGCAACTTACCTGCAATGAAAAGAATATAAAAAGATAATAAATGAGAAATGTGAACAAATAAAATTGTGTAGATTATAATGCAAAAGTTTAATATTTTTTTTTTTCTTATAATTTACTTTATTATTTGTGTTATTGAGGAAAAAGGGTAAGAAAACAAAAAAAAAAAAAAAAAAAAAAAATAAAAAATGATTTCTATTGAATTTAAATATTCAATTAAATATTTATATTAAATTTATTTAGCTTAAGGTCTTTCAAATTATAATAATTGATTTAAAGGATTTATGCTCAACAAAATTATTGTAATTGTTATATTGTAAAATGAAAAAAAAAACAGTAAAATTATTTAAATATTCTCTTTCAAAAGTCATGTTTTTATAAAATTTATATATTTAAAAAGTTTTGTACTTTATATTTATATATAAGTTCTTGCATTTCATATATCATAAATTAAAAACGTGTTTTGGTTTTATTTTTTCTTTCTTTTTCTAGATACGTTAAGTTTTGCATTTACAATGATTTCTGTTGCAAAATGCCGAACTTAATCTATCAAAATAAAAAGCAAAAATGGCATTGCAAAAAGCAAAAGTTCTTTTCTCAAGAGTTAGCAAAATAATCGTTTCTGTATGGTAAAGGGCCCCATCTTAGCACATCTTTATATATAGAAACCCTCTGATTCCACCAAATACTTCCCTAGTTCGTCTTTGGCTTAAATTATGTTAGTCTGTGGCTGGTTTTTATCAATTCGCATAATTTTATTTGCATAAAAGATGCATTTAAGTCTTGTTCTTAATGTGTTTTAATGTTTGTCAAAGTCGCAATCAATATTTTCTTTAACGGCCGGTGTTCTTTTATGTTGCTTTTTTCACTTATTTTAAGTTGCAGGAATTTTTCCTCTCTTTTTTTGTTTGTTAAGTGAGCGCGATACTTCGGAAATTTTCCCGTTTTAAGAATTTTCTTAAATATTTCACTAATCCTTGTAAGTGAGAATCAGTGAAAAAATAAAACTCTTACTTTTATAAGTAGTATTGAGTAGTCACTTTTAGGTAGTAAGTACTCAACATTGTACTGGCACTATTATACTTATACATTATGACTAATAAATATAAAAAAAGTGCTGTTATACTTTCTCTTTAATTAAATAACACTTAATAATCTAAATTATTAATCAATTTCACATTTATTCACACAATGGATGAGAAAGCTTTGGCCTCATGTATGATATTTAGTAAGAATTTAATCCAATTATCGTTACTGTTTGCTTAACACAAATAAGACACACTGCAATACAATTATTTGCCAAAAATACATAAATGGTCACCAGCAAAAGATTATTTGAAATAATTTATTAAACGAAAGGGAAAACGAAATAGTCATGATGTTAAGAAATATAAAAAGAACAAGACATAATACCCTTAAATTGTAATGGAAACGTTTTAACATACAACTGACATTAATGCCCCAATAAAAGGACATCTCTAGTAAATGTAAACTGGGTTCTTATTGGTAGCGATTAAGATAAAATTACCTTGTAATATAAAGAAATCTGTATGACAGTTAAAAATAAAGAAAATAAAAAAATATTAAGACAATTCCAAAGGTGCCTTATAAATGACAGATATTTATTTGCTCTTAAATATAAACTGACACTGACACAATAGCACTTTGTTTATTGAGAATAAAAGAGTGTCATTTAATTTGTACCCGAATTTAAGAAATTGACAAACAAGAAAACTTTGCATCAAATTTTGTATTCTTAAAATTTTATTTTGTTCCGTTGTTAAAAGTCCCAATTTTGTTTGTCAATAAACAATTGTCTTTTTCAGGATATAAGAAGGATAAAGAATATAAAAAGTAATTTATATTTAATGCTGTGTGTCAATATTATTGTCTTATGTCCGTCATTATTTTAGTTCGTTTAGAGGGTTTAAACATAAGTGACTGCTTCCTATGCTTAGTTTTTTTCTAAATAAAAGACGGGAAATTATTTCATTATTTGGAAACAATTTTAATTTAATTATTTTTGTAATTAAATCCAACTTAAAAAAAAATTAATTAATTATTGTCATCAGCAACAATCTACCAATATTAGAAGAGTAAATGATGTATGTCTAATTAATAATGAATCACAAGGTAGTCAGGAATCCAATTTCGGTCTTGGATGCCATGCCTTCGGAACTGTGCTTTGGCAAGGGATTCAAGGTTGAGGTACCAGACCGGGAACGTTGGTCTACTGGGCATTTGACTCGAAGTGAGTTCGACCTAAACTGGTACACCGATGGTTCCAAAATGGACAGTGGAGTAGGAGCTGGGGTCTATGGACCCAATCGAAACCTGTCAATTCCACTAGGGAAGTCACTGAGTGTTTTCCAGACTGAAATCCTAGCCATAACCGTATGCGATGAGATTAACCTGGATATTGGGCTCAGGGGCAAGACAATTAATATATTCTCGGATAGTCAGGCTTTCTTAAAGGCGCTTGACTCTCATCGTGTGACACCTAGGCTTGTCAAATATTGCTACGACACGTTGCAAAGACTATCGCTTAGAAACAGGGTGCAGCTGTTCTGGGTACCTGGACACTGTGGCATAAGCGGGAACGAGGAAGCGGATGCATTGGCTAGGGAGGGGTCTGCGACGTCTTATATTGGTCCGGAGCCCTGCTTTGCGGTACCGCTTTCTACTATTCTCAAATTAATTGGTGAATGGGAAGTTGGCAAGTGTTTTTAACATTGGAACGCCCAGTCGGGTCTGAGGCATGTCAAGGCTGCGATCCGTCCGCGATTTGGGGGTAAGTCGGATATTCTAAGGCATAGAAGACCGGACCTGAAGATCCTTACGGACTTCCTAATGGGTCACTGTAGTGTGAGAGCGCATCTTATGAGGATGGCGATCACAGACGTAGATACTTGTAGACTTTGCTCACGAGCATCGGAAACAGCGGAGGACATATTGTATGAGTGTGTGGCTGTTGATATATTCTGATGGATGTGTCTAGGGAGACATATGGTCTCGTTGGCGGACATATCCACCACTCGGACTTCGGACATGCTTGCATTCATTAGGAGGGCAGTAGGTCTGTTGAACAGACAATAGACTTAAGGGGACACAATAGGTCTTATTGGTCGCAGTGTTCTGCATTAGTGCTGAGTCTGAACCAATTAATAATAATAATAATTAATAATGAAAAAAGAAGTGGTCTCATATCTAATACTTAATATCAGATCCACGTGGGATAATAAACTTGTTGTTGTGTAGAGGCTTACCGTCCACTTACTCAACTAGCTGAGCTGGCGGAAAACAATAGCTCACTGGCAGGGTCTTCCATGTCAGAAAGGTAGTTGAGGAGCAGTTACTAAGAATTATCCCAGGAGCTGGATCAGGGAGAACAACAACACTATCATTTGATTATGATATTTGCTTCTTCCCCTAATTTCTACTTTACTGTGTGGGTTTCTTAGACATTTGCTGTTGTATTACTCAGAGGTGAAGGTATAACACTGGCCATTGAATGATCAATCAACAGCAACAGATTTCCTTTCGGTTCGCATTTTTTTTAGTAGGGTCCTTGTTTTTTTCTTATTGACTCTGATGATGATAGACCAGCACAATGTACTGCAGTAGTAGCGGTCATCCCCAGACTGCTGGCTTTAAAAAAAAGGATGCCTCTTCCTGCTACCTAATATATGCTCTGATGACTATTTTATCTTATCACAACTGCACAAACAATTCGAAACTATTTTTGTTTTATTTATAAGCCCACTTAATCTACAGTGCCTGGTTAGAAATGTTGCTAAAATCGTCAGTTTGTCTCTTAAGAATCTAATGCACGACTCAAGTCTCCTTTACTAATTATTACAAGTCTGTAAATTCTAAGACCTGTCTGGCACAATAAAAGTATATTTTTTCTTCCGAACTTCCTTTCCCAATCCATAAATGGATTTTGGCCCCATCAGTGGCAAAGATGCTTCCTCCCTGACTAATTTATCCGCTATTTGATTTTGCTGAATACCTACATGTCCCTACCCAGCCGGTTCAGTTTTACCAGACAGTCCCATACTAACATCGAGTCAATTTCATGAAAAATCATACACCGCCTGACTAGAGAAGAGTATTCACTTCTCCTTATCCTCTTTTTCCCTATGTATACCCTTCCCAAATTTAACTTCCCAGAAGACCGACACAACTGGGGTACTATCTTTAACTTGCCTTATTTTTACTTCACAGCCGGTTCAATTTCACCAGATAGAGTCATACTAACTTCTATTAGATTTTATAAGAGCCAAATGCTCCGATGGCAGAAACAGCAAAACCCTTCATGAAGTTGTCTTGATTTTGACAACATGTCAGTCATATATTAAATTTTGAACCTAATTGTGTGTGTATAGTTTGTGTGTATGCACAATAAAAGGACTACAATATTTTTTATGCTTTAAAAATTATTTATTCGATCTAATAGTTCATCATACAAGAATGCCGTTTGTTGAACGGTGTAATATAGAACGCATAGGTAGTGTAAAACAGTACACCCTGTTTTACTAACAAAAAAAAAAAAAAAAAAAAAAAAAAAAGAGAGAGAAAAAAAAAAAAAAAAACACCATAATATCCATGATTTCATCTTTTATAGGGGTTATAAAAACAAGAATAAGAAAATTACAAATAAAAAAAAAAAAAAAATTAATAAAAATGTATGGTGTAGTAAATTCCTAAATAAAAATTGTAATATTTTTCATCATATTTATATACATCACTGTACATCATTTCTAGTCCTTCAACTATGGCACACCCATATATACAATCTAGAAAGTTTGTATAAATTTACTGCCATTTAATAAATACTCGTCTGTCCATGCATATTGACAAACTAAAGGACACTCCTTATCCAACTAAATGAACAACATCTTTTACTAACAATGTTTTCTGGTCGATACTGCTTGACTGTCTTACTTCGTTTACTTTTATGTTCCAGTTGGCCTAATTGTCGTAAATAATATCGTAATAAAGAAAATATTTCTTTTTTGGTTTGTTACTGACTATTCTTGTTGGGTGAGAAAAGAAATTAAAAACACATAAAATTTGACAAAAATTTTAATTCTCATGGTGTTATAAAAATATCAACACATTTCGATACTCTTACACCTGTGTTGGAATAAAAACCTAATCATACAGATTAAATTTAACCATATGTCGAAATGATTCTTTTTTCTTTTTTAATTATATTGATAAAAATCTCTAAAAGTATAATTTCCGCTAAGGTGTATCTGATACATTATTACAACTGGGGGTCCCCTACAGAGCTTACCTTAAGATGGCCCTGTAGGTGAATGACCATTAACATTACTTTCAATTTAATTTTATGTTGCTCTTATCTCATTAAAATCATTACATTCTATCTAAATTGTATCTTTTGCTTTCTTTTAAATTTCATTTTTACCCTCTCAAGGTTACAAGTGAGTATAAAATCTAATTGACATGTGGAGTAGAGAGAACTGAAATTATATGAAAACGAACTATATTTGTCTGTTGCATCGTATCTCCTTCTACCATTTATTTTATAACCAAGAAAAACAGTTTTGCAATATAAAAAACTCTACCAAAAATTTTCTTCACATATCGCTTCTTAACTGCAACGTAGTCATTTCTCAAATTATTAAAATTTTTTTTAATGCAAAACCTTGGAGAGAAGCGTATTCTACCTTAAACAGACTGACATATTATATTTTATTAATTCTACCATAAAGTACAAAATAAATTAAAAAAAAAAAAATATGGAAACGCATTTTGTTATTTATGTGCTAGACAACAGCGTAATTATATCCCGCTGATAAATAAGAAAGACATTTTTTGTAACCGAGTAGTAGTGGCTCTGAAAGGCTCAAAACCAAAAAAGAATGCAAACATGAGTACAAACATACTTGATTAGATATAATGTGTTGTGAATAGATTTTAGGTCCCAACAAGAATTTTGTATTAATGTAGGGTAGATTTTACGAATTGTAGTCGTCGTGGGTTCGACTCCAGGCTCTGACATCTTCAAAAAAAAAAGAAATATGAAAAAAATATTTCTTTCGGCGACTACCTCTCAGCAGTCTTCTGGCAAAAGCTCTGAGAGTAATTAATTGCCATGAACAAGCTTCTCAAGTCTGTCGTTCGGAGTCGACATTAAACTGTAGGTCCCGGTACTAGTGGATAAAAATTGACACACACAACATGAGTGCTGCGAGAAGCTAGGCCGTAATCCTGACACAGGGTTGTAAAGGCCAGTTGTGTATGTATGTATGTATGTAGATTTTACGAAATTAACAATTCTTACATGTACAGAGCAAACTTATAAATTAAAATATAGTAACAGATTTCAATCTTATTCTATTTTTATTAATTTGTATATATAATTAATCCAAGAAGCGGCTTCTTGAAGATGTCCGGTCTATTCCACCAAAACCGAATGATCAGGAGTACAGCGCCACCTTCTGGGAAGATAACAGCTAACCTATTGAAGCTCTCTCATATTCCGCATCCACCGACAGATGGGTCAATTGCTGTTGATCATTCAAGGTGAAGATATAACACTGGCTCTTGAGTGGTTAAATTAACAGAAACTTGTCTCTTCAATAAAAAAGGCGCATAATATAAAATATATCTAAGCAAAAATAAACAATCTGTCTATCTTCAAAATTCCAATGCAATGCACTGCATGAGTAAGCGTTGACTCCTGGTATGCACACTTTCGACATTAAATTTTATATTTTCTTTTTGTAAATATGAATATATTGCTGTTAAGTAAGCATATACGCATTTGAAAGTGAACATTTTTGCACACTTTAATGTGAGAAAAGAAAAAGATAATCTTGCAATAAATGAAATACGAAAATCTGATGTACCAACTGACAACAAACAATACAACCATAGTTTTTAAATACAATTAATGTTTATAAAAACAATGGCACGGAAAAATACATTTATGAATATAAAAAATGAAATGCTTAAGCATTTAGAGAAAGCTAAAATTTCGTAAGTGTCATCATAAGATTATTACGCTATACAAGCCACTTGCTTGTAACATTTGTATTGAGGAGGTTATCATAAAAACCACAAATTACGTTTTTTTTAGAAATGTATTTCTGCCTCTTTTATAAAACCCATAATTACTTACATGACGTTGGGTAAAAGCCATGTGAAAGAAAGTAGTGGATCTATTGGGTGTCAATTTTGATAATTATTAATAGTGCGGAATTCTTTTAGTGACCTAAGATTAAAAGGTATATCTCAACTGAAAGGGAAAATATATATTAGGTGGTGTTTGGGGACTTGTCTTGGTTATAATTGGTGTTCAGGAAAAAGTTAGAACACATAAACTTGGTAGAATAGAAGCAAAAATCAATGGGAAGCAAGCATATTTGCTGTTAGGAAATAATATTTTACGCTAAATAAAATAAATTCGATTAAGTTATGACCGGTCACCGATTCAAAGATTAGATTACCAAAACGCGTCAGAGAGAGGCCAAATCTCTATCCCATTAGCAGTACTAAACTCCCCTTAAATCTAAGGCAGCTGCGAAATCAAATCGCGGTGCATATCCCTTTAAAACATCTATTAGAGCTCCGGCATAAATGAGTTGCTATTCTAAGAATCTCTAACTAAGCTCCGAAGATTTGGGAAATCCATTAGCAAGTGTCACGAATTTCAACTAGCCCATGCTAATTGGATCACTTGCGTATCTACTACAGCCGAAATTACCCAGCAGAAAATAGTGCTTACCAGTAAGTTATTTTGTAAGGGAGAAATTGTAAACAATCACTTACTCCTGCGCATCAATAATTCATGATTTTTATATAAAATGAGCCGCTAAAAAGCAATAGAAATGCAAATTTATTGCAATCATTAAGCAAATAGTACAAAAACAAAAAATAATACCCTATCCTGTAGCATATTCGGAAGCCTTAATGTATAAAAAACAATATAATGCTTCCGTTATTGCTTACAATTTTATTATTGCTTCGAAATCTTAAAAAGCTTCTGCTTTACCGGGTCAAGTCCAATAGCTGGTTAGCCTTTAACTACAGCTTCTTTGCCTGTTTTTTCTTTATTTCTGTCTTAGGTTCTAAAAGTAAAAGACAGGTAAAGATCGCCTTAGTAATGCTTTCAATTCATCTGCTACACAATTTTTCGCCGTCATATCACCATGTCCAGGTACTTAAATGAGCAAAACGGCAAATATTTTGCCGACCCTTGACAAGTGGTATTTCAACAACAACAAGATTTAATAGTCACTTAGCTATTAATATAAATGATTACCTTTCTCTTCCTTTTCTATATGGCTTTTGGTAAGTTAAGTCTAATCCAATACTTCTAAACTTTCCATATTAAAAGCTGAATTTTTAAAATACATTTTAAAGAATTAAAATCTTGGTCTTATTAAAATATAGAATATCTTAAATAGGTATGCAGGTATTAATATTACAAACTGTAAATAAATTTTGCTTTGACTAAAGTGTATGTATATGGTATCAGAATATAATTCACCAATATATGTCAGACTAATTAAATAATACGTACACAACTATTTACATACATATGTATACTTGGACTTATTGTTAATAGTTTATTAATATAATTGCTCCACATCCACAAATTTCTATTAATAAGTGAAATTTTTAAGTTTTTCCTTCATGCCTTATCTCATACTACATACTAGTATAAGCATATATGCAATTGAAATATGTCTAAGAACTTATGAACATACAATCATGTGTATGTATGCATTTGTGCATACTCTCATATACATATACATTTCTGGGTAATGTCCTAGACTTATTGTTTATGCCAGTTTGATGTTTCTTTTGTTATAAATGTACTGATTTTATTATAAGCTTTAAACACGTACATTATTAGTGTCATACGTAAATTTAAAGATTTCTGGTATACTCGGTAATGTATTTAACTATATAGTGTGCTAATGTTTTATCCCCTACGCAAAGGTATACACATCAGGAATGGCCAAAGAGAGAATGCTCTAGAGTTTTTTCTTTCTATTCGTTTATATATTATTTTAGGTAAAGACGATTTAGCTGCGTCACTAAGAAGCCAAAGCATGGCCAACACTGATTCACTCTGGCCCAGACAAAAGGGAAAAACTCTTTTCTTAGTTATTTTAATAAAAAAGAATTGTCAGATATTTATTTTTCTTTTTCCACCCCACTTCCTTTTCACTTTATTCCATATATTTTTATTACTTGTGTTGTTTTTTGTTTCTATTGTTCAAATAACATTGTGTTGTTAAAACTAAATGAATAGATTGCGTACAGTGTAAAGCATAAATCAAGATACCCTAATTGATAAAGCTGATACTGAAATGGTAGCAATAGAAAAAATCAAAACAAAAATGGATGCGGTGTTATTACAACAAAACAAAAGTCTATTAATATATCGATTAATCTTTTTAAGCGTGTTGTTCTTTTTAACCTTTTCAATAGAAATAACCACTTTATGTGAAGTTGTGAGTGCAAATTTAATTAGGGCCTCTTAAAATGACTTCAATATTGCTATACAGTTGTATTGAATATTAGACTTTGCTAACAGTAGGTTTGTTTCTTTACTCTACATTGGGTGCCTGTGTGATCACAATTTTACCAAAAAGCATTCCGGTACCTAAATTTTCTGTGAATGATTAAATTTCGAGAGAGTAACATTCTGCTTCTTCATGCTCGAAATAGCCCGTCCTGTTTCTTCGGGCTAGTGTGTGCAAGTAAACAAATAAACAGCAGTTTAAAAGGTGGGGGATCGTGGTATAGTGGTTAGAGCGCTCGCACAGAAACTCAAACGACCGAGGTTCAATCCCAGCGAAGGACAAAAATGATAAAATAAAATTTGCGGTTATTCTAAAATTATAATTTAAAAATAGATGTCCATCTTCAAGAAACTGCTTCCTGACATTTACAGTCTATTGCTAGGAACACAATTGGGACGAACGACGAATTTCGTCCAGCATGACGAATTCGTTGTTGAAAGTTCGTTGCTTAAATTTGCAGTGTGACGCAAAATAAGGACGAAAAAATAACAGCTGCTATAATAAACAAAATTGTGTGTGGCAAAAAATAAATATTCAAGTTCAAGCTTAATTTATTGAGAATTTTTTCTAGTGTGTGGCAAAAGTGTTACCGTATAGAAAAAATAATTTGAATGCAAAAATTAAGCATTAACAAAAAACAATTAAAAAGCAATTTTATGGTAAATAATTGTGTATATTTAAATTAAATTGTGTTATTTAAAATCAAACAATTATAAAAAATTTAAATATATCTTCTTTTACTAGTATGTTTGAAAATAAAAAAGAAACACGGTAACTCTGTACTGATTTGTTCGTCGTTCGTCGGCGTTAAAAATAGAAATAAATCTATCGAAGTGTTCGTCACGCACGACGAATTTTGTTTGACAGCGGTATTGTGTTAATTTTCATAAGCACAAATGTGTTTTATCTTTGACGACGAAAATTCGCACCGAAAAATTGGTTGTTCATCCCAATTGTGTTCCTAGCATATTTCATCACAAACGAATGATCAGGAGTACAGCGCCGCCACCTTGTGGGAAGATAACAGCTAAATTACTGAAGACGCTCGGCACTCACATTCAACATCCACTGACAGATGGGGTATTTGCTGATGAGCACTAATGGCTGAAAGTATTACACTGACCTTTGAGTGGTCAAATTGACTGCAACTTCTCTCATCAACATAAAAGGCACATAATAACGAAATTGAACAT
The DNA here is from genome assembly GCA_963576795.1 of Metopia argyrocephala. Taxonomy (NCBI): domain Eukaryota; kingdom Metazoa; phylum Arthropoda; class Insecta; order Diptera; family Sarcophagidae; genus Metopia; species Metopia argyrocephala. The sequence continues at coordinate 182,692,553 of OY756208.1, read as the reverse complement.
AAATCTATCTGTGTATGTATCTCCAAATTCTAATACAATGCACTGCATGAGTAGGGGTTTGCCACTGAGTATTGGGCTTAAATAAAAAACAAAACCTGAAGTGAAAGGCTTGTATTATATTTTAGTTCATTATTTATATAAAAGATTTTCTTTGTTAAGTTAACATACCGTCGTGCGGGAGTTTATGTGCTCTATTCGCAATTTAATAATTTTTATATATCCCGAGTTAGTGATGCCACTTTAGGTTTTCGACCCCAAATTTTTCAAGTCTGCAATCTGTTTTCGGATGTCTCGTCCAGTTTCAGAGATAAACAGCCGAAAACGCATTGCAGACTTGAAAAATTTGGGGTCGAAAACCTAAAATGGCATCACTAACTCGAGATATATAAAAAAATAAATTGGCGGATAGAGCACATAAACTCCCGCACGACGAGATATAATTCGAATTATTGTCATTTATTTGTTATGAATGTATATGTTCAATATGCATGTGTGTGACATAAAGTTGTGTTTCTTCATTTTTTTATTTGAATGGGTAAAATATTTAGTTTTCTGCATTCCAGTAATTTTGCGTAACTTTGTCTCTTATTGAGAGAAATTATTGTTTATACTCAATTTATCGAACTTTGCCCAAAAATAAAGAAACCGATCTAGTATTGGTTTTTTCGGTAACGATCTTTACGTTATGACAATTTAAATACAATTGATTCATTGGTGATAATTGCATCTGCTTTTGCTAAAAACTAACTTTTACCAAAGATTTCTTGTAGTTTCACTTATGCCATAATATTTGTTTTAATTGCGCATTGTATATACTCGATTATTGTTTAAATCGAAGCAAGGACTGTCAAGTTCTTGTAAATTACAAGGTTCTTTCAATTTTTTTTCTATACAGTTTCTTTGTATTTTGCTGTATAGAAATGAAATGTAGAAATTACTGTAGTTAATTGATTCCAGACTAAAAATATTCACTTGTCAGATAAATATTTAGTGTACCTTGATTTATGCTTTACACCGTATGGAAATGCTTTTTAAATTTGTTGTCAAGATAATCCCGAAATGTTTTGCAGGAAAACGTGTTCCATATCATTTGAATTTCAACACATACATTCATAAATAGATTTTCACATACATGTCTAACTCTTCATGTGTGTACATTGGCACAAGAAATTGTAGACAAAAATACGAGTATACTTTCACATATATCCGTACATATGTGTGCATATATGGAAATATGTAAATGTGTTTCTTGTATTTGCCAGAGATTTCATATATTTTATATGTCACGGTATTCAAATGTAAAATGTTTTTGTCATATGATGATTTAGCTTTAAAACATGATAAACCGTATTTAATTTATAATCATTATGCGTACTCAACCAGAAAACTCACCCAAAAATTTTATTTTTATTTTTTGGAATATACAATTTCATTATAAAGTAAAAGAAAAGAAAAAAAAAACTTTTTGTATAACAGTGATTTAAATGCGAGATTTTTAAACACAAGTTGGTTTAAATAAATTTAAACTTGTTTATACGTACTAATAATAACTTTAACCCATATTGTGTCACTACCCGAAATCGTTTACATATCAAGCATAAATTTGGAATGCAGGCTCTTGGTAACCTACTCGTTAGTAAAAAAAATTTTAAAAAATTCGGGACCAAATTTTAGATTTTGTGGGCTATTGCGAAAACGCAACGTTGGCTAATATGTGGCAAATCAGTTTTGTAACAACATATAAAATAAAATTAAATTTTTTTCAACTAGAAATCATACAAATACTTTAACAGCCTTATTTATAATAAAAAATTAGCAGGTCGTTGTACACAGTGGCTAAGTTTGTAATTTCTATACGTGGAAATTCTTACTCAAACGTATAAGATATTTAAATTTTTGGATTCTTTAACTAATTATCAAATAGAAGGTATTGAAAATGTTTTGTCCTATGTGCTAACCAGTTGCTAACTTTTCATTATACATACGGCCGTAAGTTTTTATTTAAAGGCTTGCTTTAATTTTGAATTTCATTAAATAATTCGAATGATTTCGTTTAAATCACTTTTAATAATATTTATATTTTCCGTGCCCTAATGCGTGCATTTGTCCACAAAGAGTTGCACCACTTATTTCCACGAATTTAAACATGGTACTTAGACACAGCATTATAGTGTAAATTAACTTCAGTCATATCGTCGTGCGGGAGTTCATTTTTTCTATAAGCCATTTTTTAAATCTCGAGTTAATGATGCCACTTTAAGTTTTTCACACCAACATTTTTAAAATGTGCAATCCGTTTTCGGCAATTTATCTCCGAAACTTGATGAGGTATCCTAAAACGGATTACAGATTTGAAAAATTTGGGGTAGAAAACCTAAAGTGGCATCATTAACTCGAGATATATAAAAAATATGAAATGGCGGATAGAGCACTTAAACTCCCGCACGACGATATGTTTATTCCATTACCTGGAATAAAAACAAAGTAATCTTTAAAATTTACCATTTTGTTTTTACCTAAGTTATAACTTCAGGACTACTTGCAACAAAATTTTATACAGCGGTGACTTGTAATTTTTCTGCTAATATGTAGGAATATGAAGAAGAGAAATTGTCGAAATATAGGGCATGATTTTCTGGACTCTTCACTGATTCTAACAACTTTAGCACTACAGAAGCCCCTAATTTAGCGTTTTAGTATATGATGAAGATGCCACAGTTAATGGAATAGGTCAAACAAAAAACCTGAATCAGAGCAAAAATACCAATATCAAAAACTGAAACGTTTCAGTTTCTCACGCATAAATATTTTGTACTTATGCCTTCCAAAATAAAGTATCATACTCTGATCTATATAGACAAATAAGTTGTGAATATTCTAAACAGCTGATATTTTCTATTTTATATATTTATAGGTGGACGTATTTTAGGAAATCTAAAATAAACTTCCATTTCACTGTTGTTATTCAAGTGCAATGCCCTTTTTATTTTGTGGAATATATGCATGACGAGATAGTGCTTACTTTACTACTGGCACACCCAAAGTAGGTTCGTAAGATCAATAATTTTGGATATTAAGAACAGTATGATAAACAGGCAATATAAGAACGCTTTTAAGTATTACAATAATTTTGTATTTAATTTTACCCATTGATTCTACGATTTTTCTTAGATATGGTAAGGCAGAAGATTCGTCTGGTCTCTACAAGTTAAAATTTCAGCATCAAAATATTTTCTTTTTCATTTTGGAACACCAAATTAAGAAAATATACAACTTCGGTTTTTACATTGGTTCGGTTTTATTATTATTTTATCGATTTCCCTACAATCATTATATTTAGAACGTATGTTTCTTCGAGAAAGATGTTAAACGAACTAATATCTATATAATATTATACACTTTGTGTACGTTAATGTAATATTTAAGTCATTACTATTAAAAACAATTAAATATTTAATTACATGTGATTAAATGTTATTAAAAATCTGATTTGTATCATATTAGCTAACGTTGCGTTTTCGCAACAGTTACTTTTGAAATCTTACAGTGAAAATATGTTAAAATTATTTTGACAAATCCTTTTTGATAACTATTTTTCAATACTTTTCTTAGAAAATAATATATATACATAAATTATATATTTATGGTTTTGAAGCGTTTTTGAGAAAGGATATTTTTGAATATTTTTAAAATTTCAAAAACCTGATAAAGCACTTAAAGTTTATTATTTTTTTAAATAAGGTTTTAATTGGAAACTGGTGAGCTAAATTAAGAAAAAGAATTTTTTCAACTCAAGGGATTAGAAAGGTTTTTGTATACTTATAAAGTTGGTGTTGTTGGGTTAAGGGTTATCCGGTAGGAACCCATACGACAAAGTCAGTGAACAATTCTTATGGACAAATACACAAAATGTATTTTGAATTTTGAAATTTGCATTTAAATTTTTGTAAAATTTTTTATAAAATTAAATTTTTTTAGGCATAACACACTTGACCAGTTTTCTTTATATTTGAAAATAAAAAGCAACCCCCACACACTTAATTAAAAATAGTGTCAAAATAATAATCAAAATTGCAATAAACCAAAAACAAAAATATAAAAGAATAATTAATTAGTTGAAATATGTTTTATATTTTTAAATTTTTTATCTACAACTAGATTATCATTTGGCTATACTTGTAATCTGTTTAACCTAAAATCGAGTTGAATAGTAAATATTAATTATCGCTTGTCATAAAATGTGTGTATTTAACCACAAAACACAAACTATAGCTACTACATATATGAGTATTAAATAATAGAAAATTATACTCAGCATTTATTGGGCAAAATGCACAAAATAAATAAAGAAAAATACTGAAAAAATATCATTAAATATTTTAAAGAAATGAATAAAATGTTTTAAAAATTACAAAAATAGAAATCATCAGTTGGATGAAAAATGTATGATATTTTAAAGTGTTCTAATTCATCACAATCATAATCATCTTTTGCTCTTTTCCTTTGAAAAATGGCTAAATTTTAAATTTTTCATAAACTCATCCGATACAACAAAGTTTTGTATTATTTTAGTAAAACGAGTAAATAAATTATTACTCTTTTTCAAATTATAAGTATTATCCTTATCAACTATAGTATATTAGCAAATGAACTGGGCTTAACAAGGCATGAAACCATAAATATAAAAAACTGCCTAAAGGTATACGTGCTTGAAATGTCTGATGACTTCACTTACCTATATAGAGAATTGCTCGTATATTATTTGCCTCATTTATTTTAATGAAAAAATTTTAAGGATTTTGAATGTACATTTTAATATAAATTTGATTAAATTAACAATATACTCGTTTACATACATATACTACGTATGTATGTATGTATGTATGTTGGTATGTATGTAAATGAAGCTCATCAGTATAAATTACTCTGCTGATCAAAACAATTTTTTTTTTGTTCAGTAGTTCGGTTGTTATATTTTCGGTTTATTTTTTTTATCTTTTTATAAATAAAACCAATGATTATGAGAATGTGTTAAATTTAATTTACATACAAAAATATTTATATATGTTTTTTTGTTGCTGTTGGGTTTTGTAAAGACACAGCCATATAAACCAATGCATACATACATACATACTATGTACGAAAGAGTGTTATCGAAAATAAAATGAATTCCATGTATAATTCAGCAATTTAATACGCGCTTACCACGATTTTTTTTTGCATCAAATTAATTCAAGAAACAAAAGACTAAAATTAAAAATGTGTAATATTTGTTCAGTTGTCAATAACACCTGCTGAGGCCATAATTTAAACAACACACAGTGACAACAGTGGCAACCCAACAAACATATAAACAAAATTCAAGCTCGACTTTAAGCCCCAATTTGATAAACTTCTTTAGTAATAAAAAAAGAAATTAAAAGACATGGCATTCTCAATAAAAAGGAAACATATTCTGAAGTTAAGAGTGTTTGTTATTGATTGTTAACCAGTTTCAACTGAAATTTTATACAGATTTTGTCGCCATATAGTAGTAGACTGGACCTTATAAACTGGCAGCTTTTAAAAGCCGTTGAATTCAGTTAAATGTAATGTTTGTTTTAAATTTGATAAAAGGAAAGCTAATCTGTGATTTTTTAATTAATAATTTGTCTTTTAATGTTTTTTTTCCATTAATAGTATATATGTAGGACAAATTAATAAACTTTACTCTTATATTTCATTGATACAGAATTTAATTTACTCCTAGTTGTAGGCTTGTTGACGTAAACTTTTTATTTCAAATAACCATATAAGAAAAAATGCTAATGCCGTTTAATCATATAATATAGAAGACCACCGATACGAGAGAGTAAACGACAGGAATTGTTTCTTGAAGTAATTGAAATCTTTCATTAGCTTTATGATATGTGACCCCGTCTAGTTGAAACATGTTAGCCATATCATTTGCCTGCGATTTCGGCAGAGAGAAATATATTATCATATCACGATATCAAGCCTGGATCCCCTCTTTTTACTCCACTTTATATACGGCTCTGGTTAGTTGTGGTTTTTTTTCGACTCAATGAGTACAATTCGGTCCTGTAATGGCATCAAAACGATACCTTGTTCTAGTTGTAGTTGATCACGATTGTGGTGAACTATCGATCTGACCTACCCACCTGATCACTTTCATTATACGACAAATATGGCCCAATGCTAAACGACTTGGTTTTTGATGACATTAGGCACCCACTCATGCTGTGAATTATATTGGAATTGGAATGATATAGAGATATTTTTTTTCTTTTTCGACTAAGCGACTTATATCAACGAGACAAGTTGCTGTCAGTTAATCATTATAAGGCCAGTGTTATTTCTTCACGCTTGAAATGATGAACAGAAATTGGCGCGTCTGCTGATGTTTATACTGAAGTGGTAGTTTATGATCCTTGCTTAGTTCTGTCTATTGCTTTTCAATAGGTAGCACTTCTTCCTGATTATTCGTTTAATAAGTCAAAGGTGGATAGGGTGGAATGTCAAGGAGCTTCTTTTTTAAAAATGAACTTCTTCTACTTATTTTTTTAATTACAAATTTTTTGTTCTTAATTTTCTTCAGTCGTAGTCGTAGTCGCCGTGGTCTAGTGGTTAGTGTGTTGGCTTACGAAGACAATAGTGCTGGGTTCAAATCTCAGCTCCGACATCTTTAAAAAAAAAAAGAAATATGAAACAATTATTTCTTTCGGCGACTACCTCTCAGCAGTCTTCTGGCAAAAGCTCTGGGAGCAATTAAATGCCATGAAAAAGCTTCTCAAATCTGTCGTTCGGAGTCGACTTTAAACTGTAGGTCCCGGTACTCATGGGAAAAAATTAACACACACAACATGAGTGCTGCGAGAAGCTAGGCCGTAATCCTGACACAGGGTTGTAATGGCCAATTATGTATGTATGTATGTATGTATGTAATTTTCTTCAGTACTGGGATTTGAACCTGGGCTGATTTGTGTTGTGAGCGCGCGATCTAACCACTACATTACGCTAGGGTGGGAATAATTTATTGCCAAAATGACAAAAAATTCAAATATTGAATTAATTTGGGGGACCTTAACTCTTTTTAGTTCAAATTCATTTGATTAAATCTTCTAATATTATCTTATTTTCAAAACTTGACGTAGTATTTGCTGGGTTATACTTAACACTACAGAGAGAAATGTACTCACATGCTGTTAAATTTTTGTCTCGTATATGTTTTATTATAAACTTTCATTGTTTGTTGTCCTTTTTATTATTACAAAATGACAAAGCAGTTAGAAAATAACCATGTTTCGAGATTTAAAAGTGCGAACCGTCATTTGATTTATTTATAACTTTAATTTAATTTTTTTTTAATATTTTTTAAATTAATTCGATTAATTATGTTTTCATTATTTACAATGAGAAGCAAATGATACGATTACATATGCATATGGATAAAAATAAAGGCTTGTGAGCCTTAATTGGTTTTTAATTCCTAATATACAAAGTTACAGAAAAGCTTTCGCTACGATTATAGAATAAAAATGAATTCAATAGCTTTGACAATAACTAGAGCGTATATTAATTTAAATATAATTATTTAAGTGAAATACAAATTTTTTTTTAAATAAAATAACAAATACTTACTGTTGTAATTATGAGAAATATATTAAGGTCATTAATTATTTAATTGGCAAATAAAGCATATAAATTTGTTAAGAAATTATTTAATAAATGTAGATACAAATGTAGAACTGGAACATCTATTATATGAACTCTCTAACGTAGTATCTGAAAACTTTTTATATGCCGGTGTCTCAAGTTTGTTTTTAAACGAGCAGCTTAAGACGCCGTAACTAATTGCCACTTTCATATAGCTTTTGCTTATTGAAAAATATTTCTAAAGAAGAATCTCAAGAAAGTAAAGTCTTATTAGAGTTAATCGCTCGGTTAAGTTACTTGAATTTGCTCTTACTACTGCTGCTATTAAATGTTAACAATAGGTATATTATGGACTACAGTATCAAACACCCGTTTTCATACCAGTAATAGATGGCTAACAAATTTCAAAAAAAAAAAACACGAAATTTCACAATTTGTGAGGAGTTTCCTTGAAGGTGAAAAACAAAGCAAAAGTATTACTCTACAGGATTTTTATATCCATATCAAAGAAAAGCAATAACAGCTGCAAAGTAATGCAAAATTGCAAAGCAAAGAAGTAAATTGTTATGTCTTTGCAACCTTTAAACAAAACAATCCATGTTAATTTAAGGAATTTGAACTTAAACAAATTTTTTGAACGATTTCTGAGTTGCATTTCTCTGATTTTATAATTATTTATGTTTAAAATTCTGCCGCCTTACACTTAATGTTGGATAGAAATATTTTTTCTATATTTCTTCCTTTCAAGATGACAGAGGTTGCAATTTGAATCTGGAACTCTAGTCTAGTGAGCCAAACTCGAGTCTAGTGAGTTTGCTGTATACTACGGTGACCATAAAAGTTCTTTGTATTAAATTAAAAGAAAGTACAAAACAAGTGGATATCATATCGTAAGCAATTTATTAGAATATTACTACCTCGTTGGCAGAAGTTTAGAAAGTGTATTTTTGTGCTAAAAACCCTGTCAACGATATGCTAATTTTTTGTTTAATTTTTAGTACAGAATGGAAGCTTTTTTTCTTCAGAAGTTGAAAGATTAATCAAAATCCAGGGGGTATAACTGTTGTGCACTATTTATGACGAAATATTTGTACATCTCTTACTCATAGATATATGTGTGTGTGGATTCGTTTAAATTCTAAACATTTTGTCTTGCTGGAAAGAACTGTAGGCTATATAAATTACAAGAATTTTAATTAAGCCAAACCAATTCCATACAAAGTAGAAGCTGTGGTCTTGTGATTATTGTGTTTGAAATGATAGCTGTGACATCTTGGAAAAAAGAAAAATAGAAAAAATATTTTTTTCGGTGACTACCTCTTAGCAGTTTTCTGGCAAAACCTCTGAGAGTAACTGACTGCTATGAAAAAGCTTCTCAAGTCTGTCGTTCGGAATCGACTTTGAAATGTTGATCCTGGTGCTCATGGACTAAAATTGGCATACACAACAAGAGTGCTGTGAGAAGCTAGGCCGTATGTATGTCCGTACATAATTCTATACAAAGAAAGTATTTGCTTCATAATTATAGCAGTAGAGCTATTATAACATTAGGAAAATACAATATTTGACGAATAAAGCTTAAACACTACTTTTGTGATATATTTTATGGAAAAATTTCTTTTTGTGCGAATATTTGTTTTTAATTTTAAATAATATTTTTAATTTTAATAATAAATATTATTTCGATATTTAATTAAGATGTGCGTCACTATAAACTGTAACACATCAAAAGTCAAATAAAAACTGACTGGAGTAAGCTAGAGTTAAAAATAAAACAGTTTTATTTTGCATTTTTATTACAGATTTATATTCTGTATTAGTTTATTTAAAAATTAATTTAATTTTATAAAATTTTTTATTTTATTCATTATGCCATCCATAAGCAATGTTATAGTGTTTTCGGTGATTTTTTTGGTACCAGCTGTCCATTTATATCGAAAACTAGTAATGGTTTTGGGAACAGATGTACTCTTCTTTAGTTCTCTTTTGACCAGAGCCCAATATCTTTCAATAGGCCGCAGCTCTGGGCAGTTTGGTGGGTTAGCCTCTTTTGGAACAAAAATAACATTATTTTTATTATACCAGTCTATTGCGCTTTTACTGTAGTGACATGTTGCCAAATCTGGCCAGAAGAATGTTGATATGTTGTGCTGTCTTAGAAATGGGAGCAACCTCTTTTGAAGATACTCTTTAATATAAATATCTGAGTTTATTGATCCCAATGTAACAAACGATGCACTTCTGTTGCCGCAGCTACAAATAGCCTGCCAAACTAGGAACGTTGTGGGAATTTTTGATAGTTTTTTAGTTCGGAACTCTTCAGAAACATTGCCTCTACTATCCGCTACATAAAACTCTTGGCCAGGAAGCTGCGCAAAGTTTGCAAAAACGTAAGTTTCATCATCCATTACACAACATTTGAACTTTTGAAAATATTCTTTTTTGAGGAGTTTTGCTCTTTTTTTTTTGCTTCAATATTCTTCTTAGCATTTCTATCCGGAACTTTTTGGACTTTAAATGTTTTAAGGCCAGCGTTAGCTTTAACTCGGCGCACAAAACTTTCCGAACATTACACGCGCCGGGCCACTTCGCGACCAGAAATGTTTGGAAGAGCCAGCAAAAGCTTCTCAACCTTTTTGGCTTTCGCGTCGTTCGTTACCAGTTTTGCTTTACCTGTTCCAGGCTTTCTTTCAATTTTTAGGTCTTTGTTGAACTTTTTGACCACTCTGGAAACACATTGCCTGGTCACGTGGACTTCCTTAGCAACTTTTGTATAACTCCAATATGGTTTTTTTTGAATTATTTGAATAATTTTTGTATGCACTTCTCTTTGATTATCCATTGTGAACTAACTAACAAGTCAAATTTGACAAACTGATACATTTTAAAATCTGACACATTTTTCAAAGATATTGTGATTAAGAAAAATAATTTTGATTAAAGGTGAAAAAAGTTATTAAGAAAAATGGATGTTACACTTTATAGTGACGCACATCTTAATTAAACCTGAATCAGTGAAAATCTAAAAAAACAAATGCCTGCTAATATGACCATAGCTTCAGAGTCTCTACAATTGGTCTAAATGGCTTCATAGTCAATACAGGTCATCAGTTAAGAAGTCGAAGGAAAAGTGGGTATGATAACTACCATACAAGAAGAAGAATATTATTTTTTATATCTTTTTTATATCAATATTTTTCTATATGTACTTAATTCTATGCAATAATCTTTTTTATTTCATTCAAATATGGGTAGCGAAATACGCCGGAATTTAGCTACTTTTACGTTTTTTGTGTAATAACTTTAAATGTTTGGAGGTTTGAGATATAATCAAATTGCATTACTGGAAAGAGATACATGCATGTATTTAATTTATATTCCTACTCACACAAGTGAAAGTAGTTTTTTTTTTGTTAGTGTATCGCCTTGTGTTTCACAAAAATACACAATAAGAGAACTTGAAGAATGTGTCCTTGACATGCCATAAAATATTACGAATTTTTGTTTTCAATTCAATACTACCTCTTCTTCCTTATCGTTTTTTAGCTGAATGGTTTTATAACGTTTTTCTGTTTTTTTCTTTTTAAGAAATAACGTTTTTTTTGCGACTGTTGAGTGCCATGGCAGCCATGACAAAAGGCGAAACACTTTATTTGAATTCTATGGCTTAAAGGATTGTTTGATGCAACAAAATCAAAATTCGTTTTTGTTTTTTATTTAAAAAGATATTGTTCGTTATTCTTTTACGTCAAAAAAATGAAAAGCTGTATAACAATGTCAGAAGCACAATAAAAAGTACTCGAAGCAACAAAAGAAAATTTTGTAGATTAAATATTCATACAGAAAAAGGAAAAAAATTAATTAATTCTGATTCGTTTTATTGTGCAAAAATTTTAATTGCAGATGGTATTGAACAAAAAACACAACTACAAAATAAATATGTATAATATTTAATAAATATTTGATATTTTAATTTTCAGATTTTCCAAATTTATTCTTTGAAATTCAAAATCATATAATTTTAGCCTTGGCAAACTAATATTTTACAATTTGCAAAATTTTAAAATATAATTTTTAAAGGTCAAACGAACAATATAAATATTTTAAAAGTAAACAAAAAAAAATTTTTTATTTTTAATATTTAGGGTATATTGTGCTGAAAGATTATTTTAGTTTTTAGCATTTATAAACCTACAAATATTTATATTCATATAAACTGTAAATAGAAGTTAATCAAATTTATTTCTTATAAAGGTTTAAGTTAATAAGAGAGTAGAATTCTGAGAAATACCAAAATCTCTTCTTCAAGTCACTTTATCTTCCATCAACTTACACTCTCATAGAGAGATGTTTGATTTGGGTTTCTTTATTGTATAAAAATATAAAACAACTGGTATGGAAACTGGGGATTTTTGGGGGATATTAAAAAATATATTTTTGATATTTTAAACATTTACATGCCTGTCAACATTTTTTTTTCATACTCCTTATAAATCAGAAATATATAAATTATTATTCATTTGTCATTGACATATTCACGTAGCCATCCAGTGTGTGTAGAAATTTGTGTAATTTGAATTTAAAAAAAAATCACAAACGAATATTGAATACTTCATAAGAACCAATCATCATCGCTAAACATTGATTAGTAAAAGTTAATGTATTTCGGTCAGAATTTAGCCCATACATACATACATAACTGGCCTTTACAACCCTGTGTCAGGATTACGGCCTAGCTTCTCGCAGCACTCATGTTGTGTGTGTTAATTTTTATCCATGAGTACCGGGACCTACAGTTTAATGTCGACTCCGAACGACAGACTTGAGAAGCTTGTTCATGGCAATTAGTTACTCTCAGAGCTTTTGCCAGAAGACTGCTGAGAGGAAGTCGCCGAAAGAAATATTTTTTCATATTTCTTTTTTTGAAGATGTCAGAGCCTGGAGTCGAACCCAGGGCCCATGTCTTAGTAAGCCAACACACTAACCACTAGACCACGGCGCCCATAGTCTGAGTAAATTAAATTACTTTTTTCAACCTCATAGTCAAGTTTATTTTCAATTTTATTATCAATATTTTAATTTTTTTAGTAAACGAGTATTTATTTGTAAAAAATTTTAAAAGTTATCCGTAGTAATTTATTTAGTAATACTGAACGTATAAGTAATATTTAATTTAACTGGGCATATAATGTAGCATACCTTTGGGGATAAATAATTCAATTTAGGTGTAACCGTGCGCATGATTAATATATAATTACATTAAATTTTCAAAGAAATACAAGAATAAACAAAATAAAAAGTTAAATTAAAAAAATATATATAAGTAGTCCAATAAAACAATATATAATCAATACAATTATAGCCTTTTTTGTTTTATATATAAAATATTAAATTATTTTACATTAAAAGGTATTCACCATGTGTGTATCTGTGTATCTTTAAATTTTAAAAAATCAATATTACGGCAACTTAAAACTTTCGTTGTGACCACCATTTCATAACACAGCAAACATATTAAAATAATTCTTTCTTCAAAATGTCAAAAGGCAGCAAAAAAAAAAAATAAATTATTTATAAAATAATACCCAAAAAATAAAAAATGTCTTTTTGTCTAACACGTTTTTAATTTTTTTGTTTATTTTCTTTTTGTGTCAGCCGCAATACTGCTATATTAAAAATGATATACTTTTGCGACTATTAAATTTTAAATTTAGTACATTTACATACAAAAACGAAAAACAAACTTGATAATGCATACGAAAGATTTATAAGATGTTATTTTGAAAAAACTTATTATATTGTTACGAAGAAATTATTTTATATGTAATTATTTCTGGTATTTAAGTTATATAAATGTACAAATTTATAGTAATATAAAATACAAGTAAAAAAATCAAGTACATTCTTATGTTTAAAACTATATAAAACTTAAATCTAAAAATTTATGTTGTTTGAAAATTATTAAACAATATGTAGCAACAATAGGAAATCCTTAAATAACTGTAATTACTCTAAAGAGAGCTTTAAAATGATATTTTTAGTTCTTTCTTAATAAAATATTAAAGAGCATAAATAAAACTATTAAAACGAAATAATCCTTCTTCCAATTAACGAACCAACGAACGAAATATCAACAATTTTCAAACCATTATTTATAACAAAAATATAAGTTACTGTTTTATGTACTATTACATATTACTATTATTATATGTAGCTCAAATTTTATGTAATCTACATATAAATTGTTGCATAAATTGAGTGACTTATTATTTAACTCACTTAGGTGATGCGTTGCATTATTTCTGTAAAATTTGTTTTGTAGCAAAAACGATTTTCATTTTAGAAATCCAACGTATCACTTAAGTTATTTACCCCTGAATTATTATTGAAATATTATATCTTATTTTCTAATCCAATATGTGATGATAAATATTTAAGTTTGAAATTTAAACCGTCTGTATTTTTGAAGTCACACAAAACTTATGTGCTATATTCTTTTTTTTTTTTTTTTTTTGTAAATTTTAATAATAAGGCCAATAGCCATTGAGAGAATGAATAAAGAAGGTGTATAACTTTCTAAACTATTTTTAAACAAACCTTCCTTACAACAGTCGGAAAATAGGGTGTAGAGAACAAAATTCACTCCTGTAAAGGAAAAGTTTGTAATTACATTTTTTTTAAGAAACAAATATAATTTATGAGTTAGTTTTATGAATTTTAACGGGAGAGAAGAATATAATATGGGTTCGGACTTTTCTTGATATGGGGTATTTTGCATAAATTCCTACATACCACTAATGTGTGATAGAAAAAATACAAACAAATTTTAAGTTTGGTGGCTTCAAAAGTTACTTCTCATTTACATAATTCATACATACATACAAATTCATTTTAATTATTTTGTGTTCACAGCGATTTGATTTGAAATTTCAGTCGTTCTCAAGTTGGATCGATAACGATTCCATATTTTGTTTTTTGTGGTAAAATATACAAGGTAGTAAATTCCAACAATAAATTGTTCCGAACTTTACTGTTACTCTGTTATAATTAAATGTAGCTTTTTAACTTCTCAATTTTGATTTAACTTTGCCATTAAAAACAACATAATTTTGGGAAAAGCATATTTTTTCGTACAAGACTTGTGGTCTTAAAAAAAAATAAAAAAACTTTGAAAATTTTTTTTGCAAAAATGTAGCAGTAGATGTCTGCTTTTCTAGAAACCAATAAGCATAACTACGTTGTGCAATTGTCGAGTGGGTTGAACCTTACGTTGATAGGTATGTTCACACTATTACTCTGAAATATCATTTGAAAAACCAAATTATCGGATCATATTTTATCCAGAAACAACAGCCAATGATTTGATAGAATTGTCATTCTGATATCCTTATATATTCATATGGCTTTAAAAATGATTAAATGTGCATATGTAGTATGTAAATGTGCCTGGCAAAAAAACGACCTCATTTAGTTATATCTTTTCTGAAATTTCTATGAGTATAGCAATTAGTTGTCATAAGAGAGAGGTGATTCAAAAATCTGAGCAATGTTTGGTTTTAAGTCTAATAAATTCAATTCTTAGAAATATTTTGTGTTCAATGAAAACAATGTGATTTTTGAATAACATCGATTTTTTTGTATGGATAATCACCATGCCATAAACGTTGCATTTGATTGTCCATCTGCCCGGGGTTTAAAATGGTGTGGCATTGGACAATTGAAAACATTCACAATTTTATTTTCTAGTCTATGCTTCGATAATGATTATTGGGTTGTCTACATATTTTTGCATTCCATTATTAGTTTTCAAATAGTTTTTAAAATAAAATATAAATGTTACATAAATGTTTTGTAAAAAAAATAGTAGTAATGCTTGTTTTTTATCAAATATTTGCATACTTAATCTTTCATTCAATTATTGTGCAACGTGATTGGTTGATTTTGCCTTTTTACAAATACACGGTAGTGGAGTATATGGACCGCATTACTCTCATACACGTGCACTTGTCTAAAAAAAACGTACTTCCTGTCGCCATTTTGCTTTCGTTTCACATGTATGCATACACACTTATATTGTGTGAACTTATGTACTGTATATGAGTGTGAGTAGTTATGCAAATATTAGTTTTGTTTTTGTTATTCCTTCATTTCCTTAGATACTATCAACAAACATTTTAGTTAAGTGCTTGATTGTAACCTTGTAACGTTTTGCGGAAATAATGAATTAAAAAATCATCATCATATACGAGTATTGTTTGTATTTGTAAGCAATTAAGACTTATTGTTTATTTACTATAAGTAATAAGGTTGAGAGAGAGAGAGATATACTCATACTTAACGAGTTATTGAAATTGTAAAATTTTAGCATCCAACAGAATTTTATAATATGTAGTTGCTAAAATAATTTCTTTTTTAAATAATTTTTTTTAAATAATTTCTAAAGGCATATTGCATATATAGTTTAAGGTTTGTGTTAAATTTTTAACCAATTTTAACTAAACAATTCAACTGAATATCACTTACACCCACTGCTGTGTTTACAAACACTATATTATTGACTTTAATTCGCAATTTTAATTACAATAAACCTAAGTAAGCCAAATAAGCAGACTGTCATTTAAATGTTTATGAATAATTAAAGTCAACAGAGCTGTTAATGTACTTTTGTTTTGTGTTGTTTATTGTTAATTAATAAAATCTAATAATAAAATAACATATGGATTAAAACACACTTTGTTTAGTATTCATTAAATAAAGAAAAATACATTTTAAATATTTTTATAATATTTATAAAGTTTTATTAATTGTTTATTGAAAAATAAATTTTACACGTTCGTTTAAAGGTACTTGGCTTTTATGTGAATTTACCCAGATTTTCATTCTGTACTCGCATGTTTACATTCAAAATCTTTTGATTTTATTTTCGCTGATAATTTATACTATTCTGAGAAAAGAATAACGGCAAAAAGAAAAGGCGCTTATCTATAAAAGGAGATATTCCTGGGGGCTTATTCTGTATTGCGATGCAAAAGTCAATATAATGAGCGAATGAATTGCAATGCGAAAGAAATTTGCTATTCCCTAAGTCAAACGAAAGTTACAAGAAATTGTGGTTTTGATAAAAAAATATATATATATATTTTAATTAAAAAAATTTACCTAAAATTGATTCTGTGGCACTATTTTTTTAACGAAGAAGAAGAAAGTGGGCACTTTGAAAGGATGCAAAGAAGATTGCTTCGAAGCAAATAAGATATTCTAAGCTTGAATGAAAAAAAGCAATTCATATTATTTTTGCGAAACAAACATATTTACTTATGCAGAATAGAGGCGTAGAGGACGACCGTGTTTACGTTGGAAGGACCAAGTTGATGAAGCCCTGTTGTCAATTCGTGTGACCAACTGGAGAAGGCGCGCGCTTAGCAGAGACACCTGGAGACTAGTGTTAAAGCAGGCCGAAACCTCTTAACGGGTTGTTATGGCCATCTAAGTAAGAAAGTAAGTACTTATGCTGAATATTTGTTTTTTTAGATTTTTTTTTTTTTTAATATTTCTAAATGCAGTGCATTTAATGTTTTTAAATGACCTTTTGCCAAATGTCCAGGGTATTAATATATTTCACCAATATTTCAAACTGGCGTTATATTGTGAGTTTATTTTTGTTTTCTTCAATAAAATTTTGTATTAAAATAAATAAATTATAATAACTTTCTTACAATTTTGTACTTTGCGAATGCTTTTTTGCTGTCTAATAAATTTTGCAATGTTAATATCGAAATTCACATTATAGAATACCGAGTAGGCACATTACTTTTCGATCATCGTAACACAGAATAGAAGTTGTTCATATTTATAGTATATTTTCCAGTCGCATTGACTTTTCCATCGCAATACAGAATAAGCCCCTGATAACTCACAGCCCAACTTTTGTTATGGACAGTTTGGGATTTGACTATCCCCATCAAAATCTATACAGAAAAGGATGAACAAGATTACAAAGATACTCATTTATATTAATAGTTTGGTGGTTAATGCATACATACATAAATACATACATGCATAATTGGCCATTACAGCCCTGTGTCAGAGTTACGGCCTAGCTTCTCACAGCACACACGCTATGTGTATTAATTGTTGTCCATGAGTACCGGGACCTACAGTTTAAAGTCGACTCCGAACAACAGATTTGAGAAGCTTTTCATGGCAATCAAGCTGCTGAGAGGTAGTCGCCCAAATAAATAATTTATTTTTTTCAAAATGTCAGAGCTAAGATTTGAACCCGGCGCTGTCATCTTAGTAAGACAATACACTAGCTACTAGCCCACGGCGACAATTTTTCAATATTTATTGACAATATTGTCGAAATTTGAAGAAAACACTTCTGCACACAACGATATTTTCCACAAATGACCCCATAAAATGAATATTGTTGAAATGGCTCCACTGGCTTGAACTACACATATCATACGTGTTTCCTTTCAATAAACTATGGCCACCAATTAGATACCATACCAGTAGTAGATACAGTTAAAGTCAAAGGTAAAAACAAGGCTTCAGAAATGTTGCAAATTTATGGCACTTTCAAATTTTTTTATTGCGATATGAGATTTCTAGCAAATTTAATGTTAACCAAATAGGTTCCAATGATACATTGTGTATAAGATTTGTTAAAATCGTTCGACACATTTGACGATAATACGGCCATATATTGCTCATTTGTATAAAGAGTTAAAACATATTAAAAATTGTATTTTCATCTCTTTCTTTGTCACTGAGTGGCAACCAAAAGTGTCTTGTACTTTTCCTATACATTAGGATTAAATTTAAATCTTTAAATGAATTTTTCTCAGAATCCCTTTTTTTGAATTATGCCACTCTTCTCCCAAATGAGCGATATGTACCCGGAAAATCGCTTTCATTTTTTTATGTACATGTATACGTACGTGGTGTATTCTTGCAATGGTAATCAGTAGAATAATTAATTTTAAATTTTTTGATGCATATATAACATCCATGTGAATGTTTGAAAAAAACCAGGTAATTATTAATTTTACTTAATTATGGGTTTAATAATATATTAATATATTAGTTATATAAATATTTTAATCAAGTTGAAAGATATCAATAGATTATGCAAATTTTTATTTATGTGGAATATAACACAAAAACATTTCCTTATTAAAGTGAACAGTGAACGGCTTTAAATAACCATACTCGTACATATTTCATGTCACTGTCACTGAATTAATTTGTTTTCATTGAAAGAGTATTAAGAAAAAGTCATTTAAATGTTTATGCTGGCATTCACTTTTAAGTAAGTAATACTAATGTATTTACACCCGTGATACCTTCTGCAGGAGACGCTAAAAATAATTGAACAATAAATTCAAAATAAATAAAATGTTGCTAGAAAATACCATTCTATTGCACAAAAAAAAAATAAAAAAGTTTGAAATACTTTTATTCATGCTTTTAGTAAACTGAATAAATACCGTTATTCTTAAACAAAATTTCAATTTTTATTCTATTAAATATTGACACTTGATTTTCCATACCCGTACACGTAGCATGTCTTAAACACCCTTAAGCAAATGTAATTTTTTCATATAAAAAATCAATATATATTCAGAAAGTAAACATAAATACTTTGCTATGCTATATGTGATTCAATACATTTTAAAAAGTACATTTCTTTTAAGTATCTTTTACTGAAGTACACAAAATAAAATAAAATTAAATCAATTCTAGCAAAAGAAAGAAATCATTTTTCAAATCAATTCACCTTTAAAATCTGTATTGAAAAAATCATGGGATTTCATTAGAAATACTCGTAATTTATCATTTATTATGTTAAATATTATATACAAACATACAGGTAACTACTCAAGGTTAGCATACTCTTTCAAAAATATTTGATTTATAAATATTATATATTTTTTTAGAAAATAAAATCAGCTTAAAACAGATTTGCTAAACCATTTTGTGCAAAAATATAGCCTTGAAATTGTATTAAAAAATCATAAACCTACTAAACCCTTTATAAAATATATTCATGTCTTTTAGATTTTAAATTACATCTACTTTGCATTAAAATTTTATATATTAAAACAAAAAATTAGATTGAAGGAACAAAAGGTAAAAACAAAAAAGTGAATAAAAGAAGTATTTAAATGAACTCTTGTAAGAATTATGAAAAAATTTATGATTTTTTTCTAAAATAATTATATCTCTCTGAGAGAAATACTGCACTTCATCTGCCCTTCTCAATATTTACACGATCTTCATCCGACTTATAATAGAATACAACACGCATTTCCGTACATGAGAGTACTTGAAAGTCTATTTTGGCGCTTCACGACTATATAAAAGAAAGGGAGAAGGTGCTTATCAGCGACGGTAGGGTATCAAACTCCATCCATTCGTTGGGGCATCGTCGTAATGTGCGGAGCATATCCTTTTGCAGTTGATTGTTCATTGAATCGCACAATGCATTATAGAGAGAATTCGTTTTTTAATAGCACCGCTTGTTTATGGCCCAATCTTCTTTACATACACACATAATTGACAACTACAACCCTGTTTCATTGGTACTGCCTAGGTTCTTGCAGCATTAATGTTGGGTGTGTGAATTTTTGTCATCCAGGAATATCGAGATCAACAGTTTATTGTTTACTCCGAACGACAAACTTGGGAAACTTGATAATGGCAAATAGTTATTCTTAAAGCTTTTGCCAGAAAACTGCTAAGTGGTAGTCGGCGAAAGAAATATTTTTTTTTTTTCATATTTCTCTTTTCAAGATGTCAGAGCTGGAGTGTGAATCCGGCGAATAATTTTCATGCAGATACATGAGTAGGGGTCAATCAATATATTAAAATTGTGGGTGCTGCAATAATCTAGTTTTAGATTTATAATGCTAGGGTTGTGGGTTGGATTCCTACCAGAGGCTCTGGTCTGTGAAAATAATCCGCTCGTAATAATAATTGTAATATGAGTATAACTTAATGTTGTATTGTAAGGCTAAGGCTTGTGCTATGCTGTGGTGTAGACGATGCTAGTATTGAGTAAAGTTTGTTAATTTTTTTATTAATTATAGAAAATATATTTTAAACAGAGTGGGCAAACAAACAAAACATTTTGCAAAAGTTTCCACAAAGTAATAAACTTTTCAATTTTTTTTTAATTGTATTGTACATGAGGAAAACCAAAACAACTACTTTATAAATGAGAAAGAGCGCAAACTAAACAATTCGCTTTTCGCTCTTGTGTTTGTTATTCCATTGCATTTTGCTCTTTTTTCTCTTCTTCTTTTCTTTTTCTTCTCATTTTTTTTTCTACCTACGCACATGTAGTGCTCAAAACAAAAGCAATATACAAAACAAAATAAGATGTGCGTCACTATAAACTGTAACACATCAAAAGTCAAATAAAAACTGACTGGAGTAAGCTAGAGTTAAAAATAAAACAGTTTTATTTTGCATTTTTATTACAGATTTATATTCTGTATTATTGTATTTAAAAATTAATTTAATTTTATAAAATTTTTCATTTTATTCATTATGCCATCCATAAGCAATGTTATAGTGTTTTCGGTGATTTTTTTGGTACCAGCTGTCCATTTATATCGAAAACTAGTAATGGTTTTGGGAACAGATGTACTCTTCTTTAGTTCTCTTTTGGCCAGAGCCCAATATCTTTCAATAGGCCGCAGCTCTGGGCAGTTTGGTGGGTTAGCCTCTTTTGGAACAAAAATAACATTATTTTTATTATACCAGTCTATTGCGCTTTTACTGTAGTGACATGTTGCCAAATCTGGCCAGAAGAATGTTGATATGTTGTGCTGTCTTAGAAATGGGAGCAACCTCTTTTGAAGACACTCTTTGATATAAATATCTGAGTTTATTGATCCCAATGTAACAAACGATGCACTTCTGTTGCCGCAGCTACAAATAGCCTGCCAAACTAGGAACTTTTTGGGAAATTTTTATAGTTTTTTAGTTCGGAACTCTTCAGAAACATTGCCTCTACTATCCGCTACATAAAACTCTTGGCCAGGAAGCTGCGCAAAGTCTGCAAAAACGTAAGTTTCATCACCCATTACACAACATTCGAACTTTTGAAAAAATTCTTTTTTGAGGAGTTTTGCTCTTTTTTTTGCTTCAATATTCTTCTTAGCATTTCTATCCGGAACTTTTTGGACTTTAAATGTTTTAAGCCAGCTTTAGCTTTAACTCGGCGCACAAAACTTTCCGAACATTGCACGCGCCGGGCCACTTCGCGACCAGATATGTTTGGAAGAGCCAGCAAAAGCTTCTCAACCTTTTTGGCTTTCGCGTCGTTCGTTACCAGTTTTGCTTTACCTGTTTCAGGCTTTCTTTCAATTTTTAGGTCTTTGTTGAACTTTTTGACCACTCTGGAAACATATTGCCTGGTCACGTGGACTTCCCTAGCAACTTTTGTATAACTCCAATATGGTTTTTTTTTGAATTATTTGAATAATTTTTGTATGCACTTGTCTTTGATTATCCATTGTGAACTAACTAACAAGTCAAATTTGACAAACTGATACATTTTAAAATCTGACACATTTTTCAAAGATATTGTGATTAAGAAAAATAATTTTGATTAAAGGTGAAAAAAGTTATTAAGAAAAATGGGTGTTACACTTTATAGTGACGCACTTCTTAATACAATCGTTCTCACTGCTTTTGTTTTGTTTTTGTCTTATTCATTGTAAAGAACAAAAGAAAATGTGATCAAATGTTTCGTTTTGTTTGTTTTCCTACTCTGATTTTAAGTCAAATTTTATAGTTTATTTTGTGTGGGAAATCTTGATACAATATAGTGGATATTAAACGAAATTTCAACAGTAGTAGTCGCAGACATTAAACGAATAAAATAGAATAATAAATTATTCGGGTACCGAGTGAAAACAGATTATGGGAAAAACAGCATATCGACGTGCGGTAGTTTATGTGCTTTATTCGCCATTTCATGTTTTTTATATATCTCGAGTTAATGATGCCACTTTTGGTTTTCGATACCAAATTTTTCAAGTCTGAAATATGTTTTCGAATATTTCGTCCAGTTTCGGAGATAAATAGCTGAAAACGGATTGCAGATTTTAAAGTGGCATGATAAACTCAAGATATATAAAATGGCGAATAGAGCACATAAACTCCCGCACGGCGATATGGTAATGTAGTTATTATATGGCACAAATTATTTTTAGAATTTTTTAAAAATTTGCAATTCCAAAGTATATAGGAAATTATGTAAATACCTGACAAGTTTTCTATAATTTAGACAAGAAGAAGAAAAAAAAAACATATACTCGTATGGCTGATAAAGCGTGTAAGAGAAAATGAACCCTGTAGAAATAGGCTTAGATGTAAAAATTAATTAAAACAAAAATTTTCTTTGACGTCTTTGAATAAAGTTTTTTTATATGCACCTAGTTATTAACATATTAAAATCCTCTTAAAATTAAAAAAACAAAAACAAAATTAATAATTAGTTTTTTTTTTATTATTATTCAACTCTTTTGTGGTATAATTATCTATTTTTACAGATATTTTCTTTTATGTTTTTATTAATGTATTTAATGTGGGCGTATATTGATAATTAACCGTTAGTAATGAGAATAATAAAATGAATATTAGGGTCGGCGTACTTTATAATTAAAAACACGATTTTAATTGACCATAATTCTCTTATTGCAGAAAACCTTGGCCAATATTGTATATAAAAAGTTTAAAATTATTAAAAGTATAAATTAACTTTTATACTGTACTAGTTATGAATTTAATGTTTAAAGAGGCGTTTACATTTACGAAATTCAAAGTAAAAAAACCAATTTTAATTAAAAAGAATAAGAAGAAACGAAATAAAAAGCAGATACTCATATAAATTCTAATCAACTTGTAAAATATTAAAATTTTCAATATTTAGATTAATAATTAAAAGTGGAATGAAATTAACAAAATTGAAGCAAAATTAAAAAAAAAAAATAAAAATAAAATATTATTTAAATAGAATTTTATACTGACCAGTAGATAAAGAAAAAGAATACAGACGCAATATCTAATATAGAAACCGACAAATGGATCCCTATTTTCAAATATATCGTATTTATTAATTTAGCGAACATATAGGGTCGTAGCATTTTATAGGATTGGAATTCTGTGGGATTTGTGGCTTGAAAAAATCAGAGGTAACTTTATTGTTTGAAAGTGGTAAAATGTCTATTAGACCCAACTGCTAGTTTGCGGTAAGAAACTGAATACACAAAAGATAAACAGATAGAGTATGTGACTAATTAATAAATTAAATATAAGTAAAATTAATTCAATGTAAAGAATTACTCAAGCTTAAGGTCTTTTTTAAATAAAAATCATTTATTTATTTATCAATTTTTGTATTTAAAATTTGAAAATAATTTATAAATAAATATTTCCTGAAGACGCTACACGCAGGAGTAGCGAAATATTGATAAATAAATAAACGATTTTTATTTAAAAAAGACCTTAAGCTTGAGTAATTCTTTTTTCATTAAATAATAAAGGTCGAAAAACCAGAATTAAAATTATTAAAATTAATTTATCTTTAGGCCCATCAGACCCACGAGATAGACAGAAAATTTTCAATAATAATTTTATAAAATTAAAAAAAAGTGGTGAAATAAATGTATTCAAAGTTTAATTCAAAATTGAGGTAAAGATTCAATGTTTTATATGGCGAAGAAACGTTATCTTATTTTTTATCGATGTATGTATAAAAGATAGTTGTGCTTCAATTACTGGCAGTTATCGCAACTTTATCTCAATGCATCCATATACTGTGAGCGTTTTTTGTGTATTACGCTCATCACTACAGAGTGTTCGTCGGTAAGGTATACTACTTTCTTCGTTAATAATTTTTTATTAAATGAAAGGAGTTGGATCTTATATTGATAAATGTTTTTATTTAATGTCGGCAATTCTGTGTGGAATACAATACCAGATAAATGTCCGCCTCTATTAGCCTCAAAAATGCGAACCCTGTTTTTCATCATTTTTCATTACATTCTTGCATATTTCACGCGGTATTTTATTAATTTCATCAAAAATATATTGTTTGAGTTGCTGCAGCGTTTCTGGTTTGTTTGCATAAACCTCGCTTTTCACACATTCCAACAAAAGGAAGTCCGAAGCAGTAAAACCAGGCGACCATGGAGGCCAATCGACATCACCATTCCTTGAAATAACTTGTTGTGGAAAGGGGTCTCGAGTAATTCCATTGTAATCCAAACTGTATGCAATGTGGCACCGTCTTGTTGAAACCACATGTTAGTCAAGCCCAAAGTATGCAGTTGTGGCGTTAAACATTTTTCAATCACATTGCGATATCGCTCCACATTGAAAGTTACCGTTACACCGTTTTCAGTTTCAATGAAGTCCAATGATTCCTCCTAAACAAATTGCATACCAGACTGTCAGTTTTAATAGATGCAAAGGTATTATTGACCAGAACCGGCTATTCTGTTTATTCGCATATCCATTTAAATAAAAACTTTCAAATTTGGAAGCAATAAATAAAATTGTAAGCAATAATGGAAGCATTATATTGTTTATTCATATCTTAAAGCTTCCAAATAATCTACAGGATGAGGTATTTATTTGATTTTTTGTACTATTTGCTTACTGATTGCAATAAATTTGTATTTCTATTGCATTTTAACGGCTCATTTCATATAAAAATCATGCATTATTGATGCGCACGAGTAAGTGATTGTTTACAATTTCTCCCTTACAAAATAGATTATTGGTAAGCACTAATTTCTGCTGGGATCACTCATTTCACGTAACCTTCTCATCGACACAGTAATCGATGATTGTTATTGATAAAATATTTTAACAATTAAATCACGTTGGTTTACCGAATATTTTCCATAATAAATTTGCCACGTCTCTACTTCATTGTAAAGACTAAGATTACAAAAATGGTGGCAAAACATAGTAGTATACCTTCCCGGCAGACACCCTGTATTTTGTTTTCTTACAATTTATTTTCAAGTGAATTCGGCATGTGTAATATTGATGGGCTATTGTAGACAAATATTATATTTAAATTACACTTAAAAAGAGAAACAAAAAATATTCAAGAAGTAATACAAATCAACAACAAAAATAAAACAACAAAAATTAAATTTTCAGAATATAACACTGCAAGTTTTGTTCTGATTGAAACAAAACTATATTGTTATGTGTGGCAACAATTGTATGTAATTAAAACATTATTGCATCAGTGCTTTTATTGTTTCCAAACCAAAAACTATTCATAAAATTTAAACTGTAATGAACTTATCTTGGCATGTCCTTTAGAATTTGGAAACTCACTCAGTACAGTCGTAAAATTGTAACGAATACAAAAAGGAATTCTGTAAGAATAACCGTTGCTACTACAGAAACAAATGTACAAATGCACATACATACATACTTACGTAGTGTGTATAAAGTTCTGGCATTCTGAACATGGATAGATTGCCGCAGAAAATGTGCAATAAGAATTAATTCTAACGATGTTGTAAAATGTAATAACCTTTTACACTTAATGTTATGTACACATATGTATTTATATACATACATATACTAAATATGTATATATACATATATGTATGTATATGTATACGAAAATTCGAACATATTGTTCGACAAGCACACATGACACAGAAATATTTATGTATAAGTATATGTACATATGTACGAGTACATTAACATATTTACATATTATTTTTACTAAAAAAATTAAAACATATATACACATATAACCGTATGTATATACTATTTGTGTATACCCAGCCAATATTTTTTTGGAATTTTTAATAAAATTCAAGATCTTTAAAATTTATCTCTGTGATTAAAAAGACTGGATATATGCTAATTTTTTTGATACTTTTTCAAGCGAAATTGGTCCCGAGTTTTTTTACGATTTATTTTTTTTTTCTTGTTCATTTGGAATCAAATTAATTTACACTTTTTTAATGGTTATGTTATTAGTCATTCACTAGATATATTTTCTTTTCTTTCACTAGTTACTCCCTTTCGAGTAATTTATCAGCTCTTGATTCGTTTTCAATAGGTTTTCTAAAAAAAATCAAAGAAAATCCTTGTCTGACTAAATTTATCGCTTCCTTAAGGCGTGAAGTAAGGAGGAGGAAGGAGGTTTATGCTTCCGATTTTGTTAGTATTATCCAATTAATTTTTTTAATATTATTCTATAATTGTTGCTTTACTAGCGGACCCTGTGCCTGCTTTGCCAGACAAAATAAAATAAGAAATTTTCTTGAAAAATACGAAAATCAATGTTTGTTTTGTATGGGAGGTAAGACGGTCACTTTTCCAACTTCACTCATTTTCTGATTGAAGTCATTAATTCAAAATTCAGAACTTTAGCGCTAACCGTTCTCAATATACTTATACAGAAATCAATATATCACCCACTTGTCAAGCTTCTCACAGTTTGGACTGAAGATTTTCATTGATTGTGATGTCATACAGACCAAATTCAGAAACTTTAACTTTAACTTTCTTGTTCGTATAGGAAGTACCACGCCCACTTGTTCTATTTTTCCCAATTTTTAACTGATGCTGTACATTGGACATGAAGTCATTCGGACAATTTTTTTATTTTATTGAGACCAGTACTGAACAGAGTAAAGATCTACTTACATATGCTGTTCATGGTTTTGTAATTTTTGGAAAGGAGAGGATAGTTTTATCATTAAGTTTCATACGAATTAGACAATTTGATTATAATTCAAAGGCCAGTATTTTACAATCACCCTTGAATGATCAACAGCAGTTCCACCATCCATCGCTGAATGTTGATTGTGGTGAGGATATTTGCTAGTAGATGGGGCTTTTCTCCTTATCATTAATTTTTTTATGTCAATACTAAATGTGGAAATATAGTGGAATGTCAGGAAGCGGTTTTCATGTGGATGTACTTCTGGGAGAGGAGGTAACCTCTTTTTTAATTTTTTTTTTAATTAAAATTTTGAAAAACCTCCAATTTTTATTCTTCATTTTTCTTCTTTGTAGGGATTTGAACGTGAGCTGTTTGAGTTTTTGTGCGAGGGCACTTGTCACAATATTACGTACTCCACTTTTCAAAAACTTTACTTTTAACCGTTTTTTATATATGTACAAGAATCAAGGACAACTTAGAAGTGATTTGGGGCTTACTTATCGCATAATACGAGTTCGGATTTTAACAAAATAATAATATATAGTATGTACGAGTATGTCGCAATACCTGCTCTCTTCATACGTTAGCCCAAAATCGTCTCTTTTTTTATATTTATAGATTTTTACTACTTCAGAAATATTTCTAAGGAAGAACTCCTTTTTAATACAAAAGAAATATTTTGAAGTTTTTGTTTTTTTGTAATAATAATACTCTTAATCAAAGAAACCTGTGAAAAAAAATTTGCACTTTCCGAACTGAACTAGTCTTTGACTCCAGCTACAGAAGTCGCACCAGCGTTCTTTGTGTATTATATCGTTCAAACAACACCTACTTAACTCACAGTTCTCTGAAGAAATCGTATAAGAACGCTATGTTTTTATATTTGTTTTTAGCTAACTTTTAAGAGCCCACCACATGACAAATTTATTTAATTAAAATTATTTCGTGTTTGCTGGGTATGTTTGTGTTTAAGCATTTATATCAACAACACGCTCTATATGCAATACCACTATTCGGTGGTGCAATTAAATCTTTGGCCTCACGTGTTTATTTTCCCAAATGAGTGTTAAAGTATATATGATCATATATATGCATATGTGGATAGCACACACAGACATACGAGTACATATTGTTTGTTTGCCTTTACGTATTATTTTTGGAATTATTTTAACTATAAAACAATAAAATATTGTAGGATAACGATATTTGGATAACATTTAAATACATATTATGGCACTATTTAGATGCATTCTTGTAGTTGTAGTTTTTACAAATTTATTGTACTTAAAGCCATTGATAGAAATGTTTTTGTTTTTTTCCTATTTTTATGTCGACATGCAACTGTGCATGTGGTTATTTCTAACAAACATAAAGTGGCACAGTTCTAAAATCAGGAAAAAAAATCAAACAAATTTTATACGTACACAATGGACAATAAATAAATAGGTACATGCACACATACTCGTATATATACATATGTGATGTTTTAAATTTTGTATGTTTTTCCATTTTTAATCCACAAGGAATAAAAAAAGTATTGCAAAAATAATTTTCAAACAATACGAACTGCAAGAACAAAAACACAATTATTGTTCTGTTTTGTAGAATTCAAACATTTTTTGCAGTACAATATTGTTAATTTGCAAAAATAAAAGATAAAATTAATTTGTATATCCTTTTAGATTTTATTTACTTAAAGAAAGTTAAACTAAAACAAATACTTATTTACAGTAAAGTTTTTTGAATTTTTGTAAACTAATTTTTGGATTATATGTAGTATAGCATTATTATTAAGTTTCCTAACTGAGACAGCAAAGATAAGGACATCTATTGAATTTGTAAAAAAAATAGAACTAAATAGATCGAATAAGAATTATTTGTAAAAAATATTGCATTTCCAAATGAAGAAATTGTTTCAAACAGTAGCCAGTTTAGTTCGGTAAATTATTTATTATTTTTTAGATTAAATTTAAAAAATTCTGTTCCTTTGCCGCTTTCAAGATCGTCAAATATTAATGATTTTTATTGTATATGAAGCCATTCAGAATAAATTTTGCTTTAACCGTTTGCATGATACATATATAAAAAACCATATTTAGTTTAGATGTATATGAGAAATCATGCCTATTCAGACCACTTTTATATTGATGATTTATATTGGCTAAGGAGACATAAGTATAAACCAAATTAGAATCATTTTGAATACATATTCAAATAAATAGCTATTAGTATTATATTCGACTTATGTTTTCTGAATACAATAGACTGAAATCTATTTATAAGACTTGTTATTATAGTTATAAATGAGAGAATCATGGCTGACCTCTTTTCAAAAAGCTTTTTACAGCATACGTACATACATACATACCAAAGGACTGTGTGTCCATGCTTAAATATTTCAACTAACACAACAACTGTAGCCTAATGACCGTGAACAGGGGAAAGAGTTGAATAGATTATTAATCATAAACAAGTAGATGCTAATTTTTCGAATAAAATAATCATAAACTATGAAGCATTTTTCATCTCGAAGGCTTAGCTCATAGCCGAAATTGCCATATTTGCGATTTAGAGAACTCAAGTGGAAAAGGTAACTACCAAATTTAATCACACCGAACACTGTTTAGTTCGTTTTTTGGGGAGGAGAAAGCATTCTTTTAAATTAAAATAGTCAAGCAGCAGCTCTCACTAGTGCTCTATATTGCCACATAACGACACTATTCTTTCTGCCCACGTTGGATGTTATTGATTTGACCAATATTCGGTTTTAACAAGACGGTGCCAGATGATATACAGCCAATGAAATAATTTATTTACTGCATGAGACTCGCGCAGAAGTGTTATTAAGAGGAAATTAAATACGGCCTCAACGAAATGCAGTCACAATTATGTAGAAATGGCTGCGTAAAAGTAAAGGCCACTTGCCCAATGTGTAAGTCCATAAATAGCTCCATATTTATACTTTCTTATTCAATAGATAAACTATCAATCCGTGCAATACTCAATGTTGTTTTTTCACTCAAAGGCTTGTTGGTAAAAAGCAAATCTTATCATCTATGTCTGTGGGTAAATTATATCGTCGTGCGGAAGTTTATATGCTCTATCCGCCATTTAAATTTTTTTATATATCTCGAGTTAATGATGCCACTTTAGGTTTTCGATCCCAAATTTTTCGAGTCTGCAATTCGTTTTTGGATATCTCGCCAGTTTCGGAGGTAATCAGCCGAAAACGCATTGCAGATTTTAAAAATTTTGGTGTCAAAAACCTAAAGTGGCATTATTAACTCCATATATGGGTTAAACCATATCAACTCAACTTAAAATATGCCGTTTTTGAAATGACTGTCTCCGAATTTGTTAATTTTTGGTATGAATAAAGTATATCATAACACTAAGACAAATATAAAATTTAAGGGCACTGACACTTCTGGATCCGGAAATATGAGGTCTTGAAAATCGGAAAACAGTACAAAAATGCACAAAGTTACACTTACTTAATTGTAATTTTCTTGAAAAGTATTATAGCTACGCATCTCGTAAAAGTCGCATTTGGAAGGGTATTAAATTACCTTTGATTTAATATCCAACATGATTTTTTCTTTGTAGAAGTCAAGGGTCAATTTTCTTTATCTATAAGTCGGAAGCCTATATCTCCGAAAGCGACCTTTTTAAAAATTTGAAAAAAAATTATGCCAAAGATAGTTTCGTTCTCTACAGCTGTGAAAAATTTCAGAGTGGAGGTATTTCTGGATCAAGAAATAAAAATCAAATCGCAAAAGAATGTGATTAAAACTAGTCTAATAGTGGTGGGATGGTATACGATTTTTCGATTTCGATTAGCTAGAATCGCTTATTTTGTGAGTTTCAACAAAAAAATACATAAGTCAAAAAGAAGGGATGTGGGATGGAGGCAAATAGTTCTTCATCGGGGTCAAAGGTTGGGTTGATGGAATAAAAATCTACAAAAAGCTCCACAACTTCCCCGGATTAGCCCCTAGAGGGATAAAATGTAAGACCGACACTTACTAATATTTTACCCCCAACTTTTTTTCGAACATAGCTACCCCCTATCTCCAGTCCCTAAGGGGGCTCCAGTTCAAAGTTTATAAAATTTGCTCCTACCACTCTAGAGAGTGGGAATAGGGGTTAGGTATGTTCGGAAAAAAAGTTGGGGGTAAATACCTACCCCTACCTATATACCTATCCCCTATCTCTACTCTCTAAGGGGGCTCCATTACAAAGTTACATTTTTATATAAAATTTGCTCCTACCACTCTAGGGAGTAGAGATATGGGTTAGGTATGATCAGAAAAAAAGTTGGGGGTAAATACCTAACCCTATCTAACCCCTACCTACATACCTACCCCCTATTTCCACTCCCTAAGGAGGCTCCATTACAAAGTTTATAAAATGTGCTCCTATCACTCTAGGGAGTGGAGATAGGGGGTAGGTATGTTCGAAAAAAAGTTCGAGGTAAAATATTAGTAAGGGTCGGTCTTACATTTTATCCCTCTAGGGGCTACTCCAGGGCAGTTGTGAAGCTTTTTGTAGATTTTTATTCCTTCAACCCAACCTTTGACCCCGATGAAGAACTATTTGCCCCCATCTCACATCCCCCGTTTTTGTTTCATGTATTCTTTGTAGAAACTTAAAAAATAAGCGGTTCCAGCTAATCGAAATCGAAAAATCGTCTACCATTCCAGCACTATTAGACTAGTTTTAATCACATTCTTTTGCGATTTGATTTTTATTTCTTGATCCAAAAATACCTCCACTCTGAAATTTTTCACAACTGTAGAGAACGAAACTATCTTTGGCATAATTTTTTTTCAAATTTTTAAAAAGGTCGCTTTCGGAGGTATAGGCTTCCGACTTATAGATAAAGAAAATTGACCTTTGACTTTTTCAAAGAAAAAATCATGTCGCATATTAAATCAAAGGTAATTTAATACGCTTCCAAATGCGACTTTTACGCGATGCGTAGCTATAATACTTTTCAAGAAAATTACAATTAAGTAAGTGTAACTTTGTGCATTTTTGTACTGTTTTCCGATTTTCAAGACCTCATATTTCCGGATCCAGATGTACCAGTGCTTCCAAACTTTGTATTTAATTTAGTTCTATGATATACTATATTTCTACAAAAAATCATAAAATTCGGAGGGGGTAGGTTAAAACCATTGGTTGATTTGACTTGGAATATCCCATATATAAAATGGAGGATAGAGCATATAAACACCCGCACGACAATATTTTGAGAAAGCAAACGCTTTTGATGTTCTGGGCATGATAATTAATTGGGACGTCCGTTACAATGTCAAAAGAAGCATTCAAGTTTCTCGGTATCTTAAAACGGTGCAAGAGATACTTGACTCCGTCTGATCTTTTTAATACTTACATTACCTTTATCCTAACCAAGATGTTGTATAGATATCAGTTATGGGCTGGTGTTTCAAAACCTTGCTTGAGGATTCTGGACCACTCACAAGAAATAGCAAAGGTGCTTACCAATTAGAGCAATGTAACGTGTGTTTTACTGTTCTATCGATACTAGCATGGGAGATGTGCTAAAATTTTAACTGCTAACAGTTCCACATTCTAGGTACCAATCGAAACTCTCATAGAGCACATTCTTTTTTAGTTAATTGTCAATTGAACATCAGAGTGCATTATAAAAAGAATTCGTTCTTTAGCTGCACGGTTCGTTTATGGAATAACCCGTGAAACTTTTTCTCAGGGTAAAACCCTACAAAATGCTGTGTATTGCATTGGAATTTTGGAAAGGACAGTACATATATTATTATATTATTATTATTAAGCGCCTTAGTAATGAGACAAATTGCTGTTAATTGATAATTCAAAGGCCAGTGTTATATCTTCACCCTTGGATGATCAACAACAATTGATGTGTGCCTTCGCTAAGTAGGTTTAGCTGTTATCTGCTACTTTCCAATAGGTGGCGCTTTTTCCTGATCATTCGTGTTTTGTTGACATTGGTTAAGGTGGAATATAGTAGAATGTCGGATAGCGGTTTCTCTGTAGATGGTCTTTCTGGAGGGGGGAAACCTCTTATTTTTAAATTATAATTTTGAAAAAACCGCAAACAAACTTTTTCATTTTTCACCTCTTCTGGGATTTGAACCTGGGTTCTTTGTGTTTTTGTGCGAGCGCTCTAACCACTATACCACGCACCCTCATTATTACGATATTAATAAGTTTAAGTCAAATGCCCACAAACGCTTATCTTCCTATTTTTGATTTTACTAGAATAGCGCAATGTACTGCGTGTGTAGTCCTTGAGTGCTTGCCCCAATGAAAAAAAGAAAGACTAAAATCTATTGGACTAAATTTTCTTATTTGATTCGCAAAAAATCATTGCAAAAAATTTAAATTCTTTATCTAATTAAAGCATTTCTGGCAAAACAAAATTAATTTTAAAAAAGATCACTCCTACTCTTGTTTATGTTTAATTGAAATATTGTTTTAATTTTAGGACACCCTTTATAAATAAAGGCGAATTTTACACTTTTTGTGTCAATTTTTGTTTAATTCCGAAAAACAAAAGAAAAAGAAGATTTTATTTAAATACAATCAACAAAACTTTAGAATACAAGTAAAAATAATATAAAAGTTTTCAATAGAATTAACTTTCACCTTTGGTCTTAGAATGATTTTAGCTGTGAATTAAATGTGATTCCTAAAATTATTTCCTTTTTCTAAGGGCATTTTCATTAATCTAAAATGTTTTCTTCTGTGATTATTTTAAGATTTTCCCATCATTATCTACAGCAGTTAGAAACAAACAAAAGAGTTTTACAGAGACTTTAGTTAAATCATAAATACAATTCATGCCAGACACACTTATTTCATAAGCCAAACAAGATTATAAGACTTATCTTCTCCAACTTCATGGAGGGGGGGGGGAGAATTTTCAAATGGGGCCAACAATTTTTATGTAACAATAATATATTGATTTTTTCCCCTGCTTTGTCATTCGCATATTCAAAGAGTACACACACAACAACTGTCAGTAAATCATTTAGACAGTCAGACAGACAGGCAGTCAGTCAATCAGCAAATCTCTCAGTCAACTGGTATGCCATTCATTTGTTGAACGTACCATACCTTTTAGGGAATTATGTGCAAATTTATGTGTTGCGTTAGAAAAATTTAATGGAAGAACAATAGCAGCAACAGTAACAAATTACTGTAATAAAAACGTAGACCAGAACAATGTAGCAAAGCTATTTTTGTTGTAACCGACCGTATTCAAATGAGGAGGTAAAGTGGCTGTTACCTGACTTGTTCGTCACTATCTTCAAACCGTTGACAATCCTGACAACAACCATCAATATTAATGGGTTTGTTTGATCCTTATTTCCATATAATTGAATTTTTCTTTCTTCTTCTTCACATTTTCTTTATACTACAGTTGTTATTATTTGTTTATCTTTAGAAATAAATTGCAAAATTCTTTGTTCATCTTTTCATGTTTGTTCTTATCCTGACCATTTAAAGTATTCGTAACAAAATGAAACAACACTGGTTTTGTTAATATGTAGCACATGATGACAACTGCTACAGCAAACAAGTAAGAAAAAAAAGTTTAATTTAATTTTTATATTTATTTATATATTTTGTTTTTTTCCTATTTTTGGTTCAAGTGTGATAAAATTCAATGAAAGGTTATGGTTTATTTTGCATTTGTGTTACATTGTTATCAGCTCATCATCTTCAACAGTCTATTTTATTATCATTGTCATCGTTTTCACAAAACCTTTTATTTATTTTGTGGTATATGAATGAAATGAAATGAATGAAAGAAATACAATATATGTATTTTTAATATTCTATAGAAATATTGAATTCTATACAAATCTCGTTAGAGGATATCAAAAAGGCCCTAAAAATTCCAAATTTTATTTTTAATTGATTCAAATATATATGATATATTTGTTTGCGGATGGTCGCATATTCTTGCAGACTACAGGTACCTGTCTCAAAGAACACTATTGAGAATGCGTTCCAGCGAATGTTTTTCCTGCCAATTACGAAATCAGTAAGTTTAAATCAAATGTCCACAAGCACTTCTTGTCTATGCCCCTTCCCTTCCCTAAATAGAGTTTTATTTTCTGACTGAAAAATAAAACTCATTTTGTGAGTTTTATTTTATGACGGAAAAATAAAACTCTATTTGAGAGAGTTTTTTTTTAACTTTTATTTTTCCGTTGAAAAATAACTTTTTCTTCTGACCTTTTTTGGAAAAACTCTCAAAATAACCATTAAAAGTTAAGTTTTTCGATATAACTTATAACCGTTACAGTCCCTGATATTTTTCTAGACCAAGAGCCCTATTCTGTAATTTTCTTTTGCTAAAAAACTAAAATTTTGGGTTTTTAAAACAAACTGGACATTAGAATATATAAAATTAAAAATGTTAGAAATAATAGGCCTGAAGCCTTCAAATTGTAAAATGCAATGAAGAATTGTATTCGCATCCAAAAAGTCCTAAATCAAGTTTATAAATTTTTAGCTTAGGAGAGTTACAGAATAAGGCCTCAGCACAATATACTGCATTAGTAGCTGTCGTCCTCTGAGTACTGGCCTTAATACTACAAAAAAAATATACATGTTCCTGCAAAATGTTTCACTTCCCCAGTTGAAAAAGAATACTTTATTACAGATTTTCGTAGTAAAGTTCTATGTAAATGCAATGCTTATTGAAAGAATTTGTTCTGCTCTAGTAAAATTTATCAGTGTAACATAGAACTTTAACGAATTCAAAGAACGTTATATTCTTTCTTGTTTCTTTTTCCATTTATCTTTTATTTTATGATTTTATTGTTTAAAATGAAAAAGGAAAAATCAACACAAAAAAAAAAATAAAAATACACACGAGCCAATAAAATAATGAAATTTTTTTTGTTGTCGTTAATGTTTTTTTGTTTTATTTTTTTTTTGTACCTTTATTTGAAAAGCATAGTTGAGAAGAAAGTCCAGATATTGTTTAAGAAAAAAAAATTATACATAATGAAATGGATAAAGTTTTACGATCTCAGTTGTAAATTTATTACCTGGTTATTGCATTTAAATAAAGTTTTATGAGATTACAGAAACAGAAATTTAAAATTTTATCTACAGTGTCATTAACCATAGCAGGAAAGAGAAAGCCTTTTAAAACGTCATCAATGACATTACGACAAATAATATCGCCACAGTGTAATACAGTTGCGAAACTCCAACAACTATAAGCAGAACAACACAGCCAAGATAGCCACAAATTATGATAATGTGAAATTCATATATTAGTATATACAGCTATCTTATTTTTCTCCAGTATTTAATTTTGCCACAACAAAATTTTTAGCATACACCCAACATTACAGTGTATAACAAGATAACCACAACAAATTGTAACAGCTGATTTTAAACTTTTTGAGCTGTCATTTTCTTCATCACTGTATTACACTGTGATATCGCCATAACAACGTGGAAGACAATTGCCCTTATTATGAGACACTTTCGATGTTCGATCTTCGCTGGCTGCTAAACAATGGCAAACGATATATAAATTCTTTCATGGGTTGGTATATTTATTTTTAAGTTGAACAGCGTTTTGCTTCAGAAGATGCTGAAAAATATTAAAATATTAGTTAAGAAATAATTTTTTTTTCGTCTGGAAAACAAAATATAGATTTTGAATTATTTTTATTAAGGCCTACAGCAATATTCAAGTTCAATATTTTAAAAGTTTATACAACAAGTAAAAACCTAAAACTAAATTGGCTGTTATGGCAGCATGAATGACCTCCAAGGCGAACATAATTTAAAATCTGTGAGAAACTTTCCTACGTACGTATCAAAACAAAGTTTATTGCTTGCATCTAAAAACGTAGTTAAGACTCTGTGCTGAAATTCCGCAGTACACTGCATCACAATTGCATGGCAACACAGCCTTGTATCTGCATAAACAAATTTTAGAGTGGTAGAGTAAAGTTAATTCGATTCTAAACACTAAATATATCGTGCTGATATATTTACAATTATATGACAATTATCCAGAACGGGTAACAATTACAAAATAGAAAATGGAATGTTGGAGATAAAAAGGAGATAAATGTAATGTGTTTAGTAAATCTGTGACTTTCTCATTACAGGATAAGTAGAAACAAGAAAAGAAAAAGAAAAAATATAATTTAATGTCCGTATTCATAAAAAATATAACAGGTTTATTATGGTTTTAATTTGTTGCCTAGAAATTTGTCAAATAAACCCTTAATAAACCTACAAAATTTTTTTATGAATACGGGCATAAATATATAATTTCTATAAAAGTGTGAGTGTAATATTTCATAATTTGCATGAAATTGTACAGAGCGCTGATGAAATTTCCATAAAATTTCGAAATTTCCATTTCGAAAACATGGTCAGTTCGGCTGGTGTATAATACCTGTCCTGTCATTCCTCGATATCATTTTCTACTTTGATGAAAAAATAAATAGAGTTTAATGTCTGATCTATTTAAGGCGTTTTAAAGGCGAAACAAAAAAAAAAAGAAAATTATGATCACAACTTTTCTGGAATTCAATTTCGGGTTTCCAGACTACATATTTCAAGAATTCTGAGAGCCCCTAACAATTATTTTTAGGTTCCTAAAGAGTATAATCACACCACAATTTCGTCAAAGTTTTTTCTTTAAAATTTTAAAATTATTTTACATGCAAAATATATTTGCTTTTAGAATAAAAAAAAAAATTCATAAATTCATAAATTAATCTTGAATACTTGTCATAATACCAAATGAAGATTTCTTCGATCTATTTTTTCGACTACAGTCGAACCTTAAATGCATCTATCATAGGCTAATTCTGTAAAAAAATATTTAGAAATTTCCTATTTTAAACAAAAATATAAAACGAAATTTATTTTCAACTAGCTTAAGCCCGGCGTGCTTCGCTACACCTACCACTATCATTTGTCCACATTTTTCAACTGATGGCTTTTAGTTACTAATAAGTAAGTAATGCTAGAAAAGAAAATAATACACGTTGTTTTAATATAGACTGTGGTAGAAGAATGAAAAGTTTATTTTTGAAAAAGAGAAAATACAATATTCAATTATTTCAATGCCTAAATTATTTAAATATAACAAGTAATAATACAGCAAGTAAAAGGATTGAGTA
Source organism: Metopia argyrocephala (assembly GCA_963576795.1). NCBI lineage: Eukaryota > Metazoa > Arthropoda > Insecta > Diptera > Sarcophagidae > Metopia > Metopia argyrocephala. The sequence continues at coordinate 182,653,988 of OY756208.1, read as the reverse complement.
ATTATAAAACAAACTACAGTTATTTCTGCTTAATTGAGTCTCTAAAAATGCACGATTTTTGGTGCAATTAAACGGGAAACTCAATTAAGCGATACTCGGTTAATTGATTCGCCGACGCAATTAAAACGAAAATCACTTAAATAAGCCAGACGAGCAATAAAGCGAAACATCCACGTGTATAGAGAAAAAGAAATTCATTTTTTTATTTATTAAGTTAAAAAATAGTGTTAGTTTATTAAAACAAAACAAAACAAAAATCAGATACGTTCATCGTACAATATTTGAAAAGCAACAAAAATTACAAAATTCTATATAAAAAGAGATCAAAATTTAAAATAATTACATTACATATGTGCATGCGACTGTACATTAAATGTTATAAAAAAACATTATACATACATAAGTAAAACTATGATTAAAAAAATCAGTCATCAACATTTGAATTTTAGATTTGTTTGAGGCTTCCCATGATTCGTTTTTCTATATCGTTCCTTTTACATGGTGAACAGAAACATGACAAAAATTTTGTTCGTGCAACATAAATGGTTTTAAGTTTGTGGAGAAAAAAATTAAGCAGACGAAATCAATTAACTGAAACATTTGTTTGTGTTTTTCGCAATGCGGTCTCATTTTATGAATCAATTAAACGGGAGGCACAATTAAGCGGAACTCAATTAAACGGGTACTTTTGCATAGGAGGTTATACGGAATGATTTCGTTTCATGATTTTTAGTACAATTAAGCGGGAAACTCAATAAGGCGGGGCTCCATTAACCGAAAACAACAAACAAATCTCAACAAGTAACTCAGACTAAATTCAAAAACTTTACTTGTTACTGATTTCAAGATATACAGAACTTTGTCTGAAAGATACCACGTCTACTTGTCCGCCCTTTTTTTCACTGATAATTTTTAATGACTACTAAATCAATCACACCAAATTCAGAAACTTTAGCTTCAAAACTTCTAAAGACAGGTTTGTATAAAGAAACTAATTTTTAAGTTGTATGGGTGGTGTCACGCCCACTTGTCCAAATTCGCCTACTTTCGGACTGATAATTTGCCTTGCCTATGAAGTCATTCAGGCCCAATTCCGAAACTTTAGCTTTAAGCGTTCTGAAGATATACAAAAATCAGTGTTTAGAGATAATGAAGAAAAGGTAGGCGTGGCAAACTTTTCTCTCATTAAAAACTTAAAATGGATCAATACAAACAATAAAAAGAAAAATTAGTCAAATCGATGGAACCGTTTTCTGATTTTATTTAAATGAAAAAAGTGGGAGTAAAAGTGGGCGTGGGAAAATTTTCTTTCCGTAAAAACCTAATTTGTTTCACGAGGATCATTAGAAAGAAAAAATCATTAAAATCGGTCTAGCCCTTCTCAACTGATTCGATGACCCACGAAAAACATTGATTTTTATTTATATAGATACATATTCAGTATAAATTTCCAAACCTTTATAAACGATTTATTTATGGAATAAGCGTACCAATAGCTGCTATATATTAAAAACATTTACATATAGAAATATGCATACAATCTGGGGCTGACAACAGACTGAGCGACATTGTCGCCCTGATTAGAGGGCATGAATTTTGCGAAATTTGTGTCAAACGATTAGCATTAAGTGTCTATTATACATATAACGCACAGCCATCGTCAAGTTGTCGTTACCAGATGGCCAACTGGGACATTTTATTGAACATGCCCCTGCTATTTGTGTTTAAATTCTATTATAAAAGCAAATCAGTTTAAAATTCACTTTTATTTTAAAAATGATAAAAACGTAAGATTATAAAACGAAACTTGTATGTTTAAATGCCATTACTTTAGCTTAAGTATAGTTTTTTTTTTCCAATTTTAACTTATCTGTCAGTCTCTTTGTCCATCTACTTTTTAGAAAAACTAAATAATTTCAAATAAAACGACATATCAGACATTGAATTTTAAATGAGTTAAAGGAATACTTTGCCAAAATTCCAAAAAAAAAAAAAAAATTCACAAAATTGATGAATTCAAAGAAAAACTTAAAAAGGATTTCAGTAGTAAGTGTTCTTGCACACGAGTATGTATGTATATGTGTTTGTATGTTTATCAGTTCTTTATCACAATAGACAATTTTAAAAAATATCAAAAAAAGAGAAAGAGAAAAAAATGTAAGTTAAAGTTAAAGAACAAAAAAGAAAGGCTCTTTATAACATCTTTATATGTAAGAGAACTTAGGAAAAAATATATTTGTTCATCATTACACCTAAACCAAAAATTTAACATGAATATCTGTTATCCTCTTAGATTATATAGCCATTACTTTGTCAAGTCTTTGATTTTTTCAATGTGTCAATATAAAAATGAAAAAGTGATGTATTCATACATTATACATTAGGGTGGGCCTTATAAGGCCAAGATAATTTTTTCTTTTGTGGAATTTTAACACACCACATACCTCTGTTTCTTTTAGAAATACAAAAATCTATTCAAATATGAAATTTTGTCTTTCTATCATGATTACACTGGTAGCATAACAGTAGTAAATAAAAATGTTCAACAGGGTTCTTTGTGACCTGTACAGTGTACACCTTCATGTCAATCATCAATAGTTTAACTCACACTTTTCTAAAAAAAATCATATATTGGAATTATATTGAATCTAAAGACTTTGTAATTAGTTATTCAAAGTCTTGGCAAACACATCAATTCTTATCCTTTTAACTCCATCACTGCATTTTTGCATTTCTCAGTCGTCAGAATAATCAGAATTACAACAGTAAGACTAGAGCTCAAGCCGAGCTAAAATTTTCTTTGAAGTTATTTTCACTCTCTTAAAAGTCTTTTCGCAAACTAAGGACCACCCTATTATTCATACGCATGTTTTATACAAATTTTTCTTGTTCGTATAATAGAATGATTTTCTGTTAACATGACAAACAAAGATTGCATGCCAGTCTTTACAAAAATTTCTTTGTATGGTATTTTCTACAATGCTTTCATCAGCCAGCATCTTAAACCAACTGCATTAGGTGATGGCGGAGATGTCGATTGTTGTTGGCAGTACCATTTATTGGAAATCAAGAGTGGATGGTTGATAAACAGTGGCGTTTACTGTAAAAATTTGCTATATTTTTGTATTTTTTAAAAGTTCTTATATGCTTTACTGCTTACTGGCGTACCAAAAATGTTTTCCTGCCTGAACTACTGTTCTACAAAAGTTTTTAAATTTCAATCCTGGCAAGAATGTGAAAAGATTTAATTTCAATATTAAAAACCCTTTAGATTGCAAATAAAATTCCAAGAAAAATACGAAATAATGTAGAATATTTAAAAGAATTTTAAGAATAAAATGCAGAAGTTATTCTCTCTATTTGAAATATGTTCTCACTTTTTTTTATTTTCAAAAGTTAAATGGAAATAAAACTAGAAAACAAAGTAAGAGTAAAAAGTTTAGGAATTGTAAAAACTTAAAAGAAATTATTGTCAAAAAAAAAAAAATAAAAAAACGAATGATCAGGAGAAAAGCGCCACCTATTGGGAAGTAGCAGATAATAGTTAAACCAATTAGCGAAGGCACTCACCACACAATTAACATGCAACTATGAGGTAATTTCTGTTCATCAGTCAAGGGTGAAGGTATAACACTAAATGAACAATTCACAGCAATTTGTCTCATTCCTAAGGCACTTATTAAATATATTGGAATAAATATATATTCACTGTCCTTTCCAAAAAAACTCCAATACAATGCACAGCATTTAGTAGTGGTTTACCCCTGAGTATTGGTTTCTCAAATAAAATAAAAATCAACAAACCTTTCACGAATCAAGTTAGAATATATAAAAGAAATTTTTTTAAAATAAAAGTTGTACTGATAGTTAGCAACAAGCGATAATACCAAAAAGTAACAACGAATTCTAAATTCTAACTTGTTTGTCAAATATCATCAGTGGTTGGATATTCGATAATACGGATGTACAGAGTAGCTGATGTTAGGGACTTTGCTTCCATAACCAATACCATTTTATCTTAACCCTTTCAGACCGTGATGCATCGATTGTGCGGGTGGGTTTAGGTCTCACTATTTTCGTTTATATTTGATCAACATCAAAAAGACCGACATGCATCGATTGCGCTGATTGCTTTTTATGTTTTTTCTCATACTATTCTGCTATGTGATTTACCGTTATTTAAATTATTTCGAAAATCTTGCGTCAGATTTCAGTTTTGTCAAAATGAGCTGAAGGAACAATTTGTGTTAACAACTACAAAAGTTATAATGGCTAATAAATAGTGAATTGGAACATATTTTAACTAAAAAAATTATAAATTTTAATGTTTCAAACCATTTGAAGTTATTTGATGCAATAAATATGCGTTTCAGTTAAAAAAGTTAACGAGTACATCAATTGTGTGTGTGTCCTGAAAATCCTTGAAGGACATAAAAATGGTAAAATCTAAATATTGATTATATATTTGTACGATATGGAGACCATATATTCCAAAAATCAGTAAAAAATTCCCATTAATTTAGTGGAAGGTCTGAAAGGGTTAAAGCGTTTCTCACTTCACATTTTCAGAATGACAATTTTTGACAGAGGAAATAATAGAATTATTTTTTGTAACAAAAACTCAGGTGACAAATATAAATCAATATATGAGCTCGAGAAAAAAATGAAAAGCCGAAAATTTAAATGTGATTCAATAAGTTGTCTTGAGTCATAATCGACAGCTATGATTTTTTTTTTTGTTGTTGTTGAAACTATAGTTTTTGTCGTTGGTTTACGACAGTAGCTGACATAGACTATTGCGAATATCGTAAATAAAAGATGGTAAAAATCAGAATCGACAATTCTACCTATTTTGTACTATTAAAAGCAAATTAATTATCGCCAAAAGATGTTATTGAATCGTGCTAGAGGTTTGCATTATTTCTTTGTTAATTATTTGCTCTAATACAACTAATTGTAGTCGCCGTGGTCTAGTGTTTAGTATGTTGACTTACTAAGACTAACATCTCAGATCTGACATCTTAAAAAAAGTATATGTAAAACGGATTTCTTTGAGAGTAAGTGTAATGATGGCCATGAAAAAGCTTCACAAAAATCTGTAGTGGGGAGTCGACTTTAAACTGTAGGTCTCGGTACTCATGCATTAAAATTAACACACACAACATGAGTGCTGCGAGAAGCTAGGCCGTAACCCTGTTACAGGGTTGTAATGGCAAATTATGTATGTATGTATGTAATAGAACTAATGCAAGCCATATTACACAAAGTGGAGACATTTGTCATTGGCTATCCCGCACACTTGACCACAGCAAAAAGCAACAAAAAAAAAAAAAAAAAAAAAATTACGTTTAAGCTAAAAAGTCTGAAATTTTGAAACTATAGCGGCAGTTCGTAATTTTCTATATCAAAGCTGCAATTTTCTTTGGACAGAATGGGCACACCCAAACCTCTGCCTTATAATATACTGAACTTGTGTATTGTTTTATATTCACATCACCATGTATTTTTTAAATCGTAAGACTTATGATTGATTATAGTTTTAGGCATAATATTCAATATTATCATTATGATAAACGATTTAAGACGTTTATTTTTAAAATTAAAAATTTTCTAATACAATTTAAAAATATCAATTTCATTAATGTAGAAAGGCCAGAACTCATACTCCTATTTAAAAATTCAATTTGCTTTGTTAGGGTTTATACCATAACTATGGTATGAGTATCAAATCCAAAAAAACTTCAATGTTTATTAATTCCAACCACACAAATCAAGCACACCACTTTCGCACTTTATTTATTCAGTTGCATTCAAAATGAAATTTCAATTTGAAAGACATACATAAGTGTCCTTAGAACCACACGTGAAATCCATTAGCTACAATTAGCCATTTGGCTTTTATTGTCCATACAAAAACTAAATGGTAAAACATGCACAATTTGTTAAAAGAAAAAATTTTTTATTTGTACAATAGAACAACAAAAAGTTTGCCAAAATTAGCATTGGCATTCATACCACCGTATCTATAGCCGGCGACTTTTAATTTAAGGACAATAAGGCAGCTGGTAAGTGAGAGGTAAATAACAAAACTGATATGCATGAGTATCTAAAATTGGTATTAAAATTAATGATTGCCTTTAAAATGCTTATATCTCTTCCACTTTATTTTATAGTTTGTTTCCAAATTTTTTCATGCATAAGCAAGAAATGATAATTTGTCTTGATATTTTATATTCAAAGAAAATAGGGCAAAAAAAGAGAGAAAAAATTGCATTTCAAACACGATTTTTGTATTACTTGTACAAGTGATTTCAAGTAGAAATAAAAATAATTAAATTTTATTGGCATTTGGTATAAAGTTATTAAACCTTTTCCATTCAATAAAAGAAATTTAATCATCAATGAGTTTGCAAAATGTATCCTATACTAGACCCCAAAAAATAGGGTGCCCCAGTAGTATAATGATTAAACTGCAAGTGAGAGAGTTGTTGGTTCAATTTCTACCAGTAATACTCACTACATTCGTAATAATTAGAATATCAAATGTATTTTGCATTGTAATTTGAAAAGAAAAAAATCTCTTTTATTTTAAAATTCATGGAAAAAAAGCTAAACTTTTTCGTAGAAATTCAATGCCAAACATCATTGTTTACAAATGTACAAATACAAGTACATACTCGTACATATTCATATTCATTTAAGTAAGATCAAAGGTAGAAATTATTTCTTAACATATGGGACATAAACAAGAACAAAAAGTAAATTAAAAATTTTGCTTATTTTGCCAAAAATCATAACGAAAAACTTTGAAGCAATTTAAGTTCTTAAAAGGGGATAACTTCTACGTACGAGTACGAGTTTAATAAATAAATACACTACAGAGAACTGCTACATTGCTTGGTTAAGTCTCTTTCAGTTTTATTTGAGTTAATTTTGAGTTGAATTTAGTTCTACAAAGTAAATAAAAAAAAGAAAAAACAGAGAAAAAATCAAAGCTAAAGAAAAATTTAAATTAAAATGTGAATTTTGTATAAGTAACCTTTACTTATAAGTACACATGCTTAAGGATACAAACATGTGTACCGTACATGCATATCTAAAAACATATATGTACATACATACATATGTATGTACATACATATGCACATAGTTACCCCAAGTTGAATCTTAATCTATATAAATCTACAAAGTTTTAGTTTAAGAATATGTTGAGAATTTTAATGAGAAATTGCATAGAGCAGATATGAATGTAAATAAACTAAAACTGAAAAGAAAAAGAAATGTAAAAATCAAAATATAAAAAAATACATACTGATGACATCAGTCAACTGCGACGACAGTAATGAGTCGAAATATGTATGTACTAGTATGTATGTATATACATTTCGAAAGATAACTATTCGTATATTAAAATATTGTATACATAAGGATGTTTCTATTGGGAGGAATGATTGCACAAGGATGTTCTACTCTCTGTTATACATAAGCCACTTAAGTACTTTTATACTTCTTTTATATATTTAGAGAAAACATTACGAGCATGTCATGATCATTGTCAAAATTAGTTAAAATAGTCAAAAGAACAATTTCTGTTTTTTTTTTTTTTTTATAAAACCACTTAAGCACCCACAGAACGTTAAAAATGAAAAATTTATTTACCATGAAATTATGTTTGTAAAACTCACAAAAAAAAATTTTTTTTTATCAGTATATACGTATGTATGTAAGCCTATATAACAGGCAAGTTTTGGTAATTTGATTTTTTATTACATACATAATACATAATTGTGTCAGGGTTACAGCCGAGCTTCTCACAGCACTCATGTTGTGTGTGTTACTTTTTATCCATGAGTACCGGGACCTACAGTTTAAAGGCGACTCCGGACGACAGATTTGAGAACCTTTTTCATGGCAATCAAATACTCCCAGAGCTTTTGCCGGAAGACTGCTGAGAGGTAGTCGCCGAAAGAAATAATTTTTCATATTTCTTTTCTTAAGATGTCAGAGCTGAGTTCTGAACCGGGCGCTATCGTCTTAGTAAGCCAATACACTAACCACTGTGTTACAAATTTCACAACCAATACCCAATTGCAACTGAAAACGTTGCATCAATGTGTGATGGAAAAATCCAAAGTAATTTTTTTCGATTGGATTAGAATTGCATAAACTAGCAACTGGGGAGGTCTTGGTATATTGGTTAGAGCGCGTACACAGAAACTTAAACGACCGAGGTTCAAATCCCAGCAAAAGGCGAAAAATTAAATTTGCGGTTTTTAAAAAATTACTAGTTGACGGGCAAACGTTGTTTTGCCATATAAATTTGCTCTAGGAAACATTTTTTTTTATTTCAAATACATTTGATGATATTCACCGAACTGCAAAAGTCATCATTGGTATGAGAAATCAATGTCTGCGTTACTAATAATTTTAATAAATGATTATCCACCATTTTCGGTACTTCACTTTGATAGTAGGGAGAAATATCCCCTGTATTGCCCCCTCTGAGTACCACTTAATAAAAAAAACCTAAACCATATGTGTTCTACGGTACGCAGATATATATTATCTAGCTTAAAATGTCATCGACGTCGGTACATTATTTAGGTGAGGCATAAATTTCCCCTTGGGGCGGATATCTTTACATTTAGGGGTATAAAAATGGATGTGAAAATTTACATTTGTTAATCTAAAGTTGTGTGAAGACACCAATAAAATTGAATTAGTTTGTTAGTTGGGGATAGGAAAAAGTAGCCCTTGCGCCGTTCCCTCTGAGTACTTAAAAAAAACGTAAACCATCTATGCTCTACCATACGCTGATCTATTTAGTTTATAATTTCATCGAAATCAGGTGATGCATAAATTTTCCCTTGGGGCGGGTCAGCTTAACATTTACGGATATGAAAAATAGATGTTAGCCGATTCTCAGACCTACCCGATATGCACACAAAATTTCATGAAAATCGGTCGAGTAATTTCGGAGGAGTTGTTGCCAAACATCGCGACATGAGAATTTTATATATTAGATAATTTAAAAATAAAAGGGCTCCCCCCTTCCCGCCGAGAAGTCCATCTTCACATAACCGCTTCCTGATATTTCCAGTCTATTCCACCAAGAAACGAATGATCAGTAGTACAGAGCCACCTTCTGTGAAGATAACAGCTAACCTATAAAAAAAAGATGCTCACCACTCACATTCAGATGGGGTAATTGCTGTTGATCATTCAAAGGTGAAGGTATAACACTGGCCTTTGAGTGATCAAGTTGACAGCTATTTCTCCCATAGACATAAGGCGCTTAAAATCTAACTATCTATGTATATGTTCAATATTTCAATACAATGCACTGCATTTAGTAGGGATTTACCCCTGAGTATTGGTCTTAAATAAAAATAAAAAAAAATTAAAAAAAAACACAATCAATATTGCGGAATGCAAGTCAATTTGGAATGAAGTCGATTTACAACCGCAATAAACTAAATTGTTACTGCTTGAGCTTGCAATCTTTGTTTTGGTAAATTATTGCAAAAATGAAACAAATTTTCAGTACAGAACATATTGTCATACCGGAGATTATGTGCTCCATCCGCCATTTCATATTTTTTATATATCTCGAGTTAATGATGCCACTTTTGGTTTTTGACCCTAAATTTTTCAAGTCTGCAATACGTTTTCGGATAGCTCGTTCAGTTTTGGAGATAAACAGCCGAAAACCGATTGGAGATTCAAAAATTTAAAGTGGCATCATTAAGGCCGAGGACACGCAGTGAGCGGCAGAGCGGCGAGTTTGAGCTGCAAGTGCAACCACAGATTTCACCAAACTTCACTCCATAATTTATGGGTTATATTTTTATTTTTAAAATTAGGTAATCTGTCTTGCCATAATAGCGTTAGACTTTATACAGATGAAATTACAATTTCCGCATTCACTTTTGCCATATTCATTAGGGTAATAACCTTTTGCATTTTTTGCAAATATCAAATCTTCCCAGACAAAATCGTGTACGGCATGGACAAATATTAAGAACTGCGTTTTTAGTTTTTCGCTATCGTTAAAAAAGCTTACGCACCAAACGCGTTAAAGTTTTGAATCAAACAAAGTTAAAAAAAAAACTTTTTTTGATGGCTTAACGTCTCACCATCACATCTATATAATTAAGGCATGCTGATTTCAATGGTAAAGTCCGTTTTCGAGTCAATGGAATAGTTTTCTTCAAAATTTGGAGTTTTTATATAAAATAAATCTGTTTTCACATATTTTATTTCATTTTTTTTAATAAAAATTCATAGCAATTCTTTTCATTTTCATATATTGGTTGTAATTTAAAACAAATAATTAAATCGGTTTGGTAAAAAAGAATTATAAGAAAAGCAAAATAAGTGTTGAAAAAAATTCCAAAATTTGGACCAAAAACTTAACTAAATTTCATGATGTTGTTAAAAACTGTTGAACTGAAATAGTTTTTTTTATCATTAATACAATATTTGTCATTAGAAAACCCCTGGGAAGAATATTGTCCAAAAAAAGTTATCACACTAATGTTCATACTTCGCCGCTTAAAAGTCAACTAAAAATTAGAAAAAGTTCTATTCCTAAGCGGCGCAGCTTAGCCGCTCCGAAATGCAGCTCATTGCATGGCCACTTAAGTAGTATTCCATATGTTTTAATTTTTTGCCGCTCAGCGCTCAGCAGCTTACCGCTTTGCCGCACATTGTGTGGCCTCGGCCTTACTCGAGTTATATAAAATGGTGGATATGGCACATAAACTTCCGCACAACGATATGTATTAAAAAAATCATATAAAATAAGTAATTATTTCTAATACAACAGTTGCTATGAAAATTTACAAAATGTTTCTGTAATTCTTAAAATAGACAAAAAGTATTAGTTTTTGTGTTATGAGGTTGCGTTGGAAAACCATTGATGAAGAAACTGCATATTTCCCTTTTCTTCGTATTTTCATATAAGATAAATCCCTACTGTGATTTTAATTCTTATTTTGTTAAATAAAAGCTTTTTACAATAAAACGCACAAATTTATATAAGAAATGCGTACGCATGTACGTATACTGTATAACTAATTTTATATGTATCTCTATGTGATTATGTATGTACATGCACATGCATAAGTATGTAAGTAGGCTTGTATAGTTGTATAAGTAAATCGATATTTTTTTACGTATCGTAAGTTAGAAAAAGCTTAATTAGGTTTTAACCACAATCATAATGACAAAGACTATATAACGAACTATTTGAGTGTAAGCTTAGTGGTTAAAATTGTACGAGTATGTACATATATTTTGATCTTTATATCCTATATTCTAAACACAAACTCTCATTTAACTTCTATGTATCTATGTATGTACGTGTACGTGTGTGTTGTTATTATTAGAATAAAAGAAAACAAAATAAGGTTGTTAAATCTAATCCTATTTTCTTTATGCATTCTAGTTTCTATACTCGTTTAGTTATGCTTTTTATTACTTCATGCTTATATTAGTTCAGTTTGTGCGTTGAACTGTCAAAAAGTCATAAATTACAAACCCATATAAGCCAACAACGTTACATACTCGTACGTAACTGTTAAAGATGGAAAACCAGAATTTCCAATAAAAAAATTTAAAGAATTTCATTGAAGCATAATTTATTTTTTTTTTCTCATTTAAGATGAAACACAATTTTGTTTATTTGGTCAGATTTCTCTATGAGAAGTTTTCTTGCAAAACTTTTTATTACAATGTATGTGTATGTCAAACTTAATGCAGCATCTATTTTAACACTAAAAATATTAAAAGAAATATATATGAATTCAAATGAGATTTTGATGTCTACAGCACTACTGCAGGAGTTTTCTTATGAACCAGAGCTACAACTATTTAGACAACTCGTAATATGTAACGAAATAGTTTCTGCATAAAAAGTATCAACTATTTTATAAATGGGCAGGTCTATGGTAACGGACACTACATTCACACACTTTTGAGACAAAAAGTCAAAAGGTTTGGAAACATATTTTTATCGTTTTATTAAGGTATAACAATAAGAAGTTAGCAACACTCTAGTCTTTCAAATTCTAAGTGTCAATTTCAATAGAAAACTTTTCAAATTGTTTTTGACAGACCTCAAACCTTTCTTTATCGCTACCATCCGTAAAAATTTTGACAATTCTGTATTGATGTGATGTGAATATAGTTTAACACCTGTATTCATAAAAAATATTATAGGTTTATTAAGGGATTATTTGACAAGTATTGCATAGAAATTTGTCAAATAATTTGTCATAAGCCTATAATAGTTTTTATGAATAAAGCAGTATGTCTTTACACCCATTATACTTACTTATTATATTTGCACTGTTCTCCAAATCTATACCAATACAAAAAAAAAATGTAGTCTCATAAGCACTTAACTAAACTTAAATGAAAAGTTTGCCCCATTTTCAGGTAAATACAGAAAAGCTGAAAATTTCTTTGTATTTTTTCAAAATTTTCAAATTTAACTTAATTTTACCAGTTACCACTCAGATGTTCGCTACCTTATGACTATTATTAGGGAGAAAATATCCAAACTTTATCTGGGAAAAGCACAGAACAGATGGAGTTCCATCACTTTTTGTGCTGTTTTAGGACTTTCAAAATTTTAAGAATTCCTCCTCAGTGTATGTCCAGGCTAATTCCGGTGTATAGGGGACATTGGAAGATCGGTCAACACACAAAAAGTTGGTTCTTCACTTTAACCCTCACTGCAGACGTTGCTGGAATACTTCATTTTCTTTGAGATTGCCTAGGTCTGGCAATTAGATATTCGAAATTTTTTGGGGTGCCTTATTTCGATAGTTTGGAGTAGTATGCGAGCCTGAACCCCCTCGTTTTAGTTCACTTTATAGACAGCTCTGGTTGGCTGGAGTTCTTTTCTACTTGCGTGAGTTCGGTTTGGTCTTGTAATAGTATCAAAACAGCAGTTTGTGGCAATTATAGTTGATTACGTTTTTTGGTTGACTAGACATCTAACCTCCCTACCTCCTTACCTACCTTGTCTTTCCAAAATATCAACATAAACATATATACCTGAAGAGAGTACCTTGAATTTTGTTATTATAGCTCCTTCCGTTCATATATTGCTGCCATATGTGTTCAACTTCTTTCATCTTCTCACTGAGATTCGACCGCTTTTTTTTCATGAAATAATTTTTCCATTTTTAAAATACAATTTCATCTTACTAATAAAAAATAATTATTATTTATTACTATTGATATTACTTTAGTTGAAATATTAGAAACTTATGGCTACTGATGCAACATATTAACATTTTTCCAAAACAAGTCTATTACCTTCCGTCAAGAGCACGAGGAGATTAGATAAAGAGCCAAACTTGTTCATATTTCAAAAGCTTATTTATTAATGACAATAAATTGTAAAGATATGAGTTGCGCGGATGTCACATTCAGATGTAAGTTCAAACGAATTCAGAAAACTTCTATTAATAGAATTTTGCTTTATCTGCCCTTTGTTATTAATGCACAAAATTAAATAGGAAATTTGTAAAATAAATAGGAATTTATTTTTTCCAGGAATAACTTTTTAAAAGATTACAGAGCATTTGATGTGGTACATTTTCGAATTATGTCTTATAGACGAGCTTTTATATATTGAGCTTTAACAACATTTTCTTTTCTTTTATGTTTATTTTTTTTTTTAATATGGGGTTTGAAAATGCATTTCTGATTTCATTTTGTGTTAAACAGTAGTAAATACCTCTTAGCTAAGCAGTTGTATAAACATTTCAAGGAATTTCTCAAATACGTTTTGCAATCCTGTAATTTAAATATCTTTTGTACAGAAGAAATATTATTAAAGCAGCAATTTGTTTTTAAATTTTTGTTTTCTATTATTAAAAGTTCTATCAGAGTTACGTTACAGCATTGATAGATAGACGTTTTTTTATAGAGTATTTTTTTGTAATTTCTTTGGGCATATTTAAATAATTTAAATTTTCAGAAAGAATAACTGAGTTTTCTGTCAAATTTCTGAAAGCATTTCTCTAATATTAAAACAATATTAATATTTCCGACTAATAAATGAACACTCATTTATTATACTGTAAGTAAACCAACAAACTTGTTATAGTAAAAAACTAAACGCACTTTTGGCAAGAATCTGAAACTTTTTTCTAGATATTCTACCAAATTTACGTACTTACATAACTATATACTTTTTTCTATGTATGTTTATTTAAAACTTTCTTCTATAATTTATATATTTATAACTTGAATAATAAATTAAATACAAACACAACTTGAAAATAATAAATATAAAATAATATCCAATATTACAAAAAGGATTTCTGTTTGACACCAGTACCTTAAAAAATTCATAGAAATAAAATTAATACAAAAGGAAAAAGAAAAAAAAAACAACCGATTGATTTACAAGTCCCTTGTTAGGCTACTAATTGTCCTGATGGAATCACAATAATTGGGAATTATTGAAAAAGAAAAACCTTTTACTGTTTTTTTTTTCAAATTTAGTTATTTTACTAAAGCCATCACTCAATCACTGTTACATTTGGATATAAAACTTAAAGAAATAATTTATATGTTTTATAAGTAAATATTTTATAAAAGTTTTTAAGTTGTTCAGAAGAAAAATTAACTTTATCCAATAAACAAATAAAAAATCAATATTATAATCAAAGCTGCCAGATGGTTTAAATGGAAAATCGTTCGATTTTAGGGTTAATATAGTTAAACTGGCGCACTAAAATCGTCACATATTCTGTGAATAAAACAAAAATATTTACGTGGGTGCAATGAGACTATTGTGCGATTATTATCTACAAAGCATAAAAAAATATATCGCTCCTTTGCAAGAAGAGTGGCATAACTCAAAAAACAAATTTTTTGAGTTAATAATGCAGAAATATAAGACGAATTGTAATCTAAAACATATCTAAAAATTGTATTTTTATCTCTTTTTTTCACTGAGTGGCGACCAAAAGTGTCTTGTACTTTTCCTATACCCGTACGTTAGGATAAATTAAAATCTTTAAATCTTATCATTAGAGGACTTTTTATCTACTTATACGTAAGCGACATACCTTTCCAATCAATACCCTTATGGCGAATTATACATCAATACGCTTTCTATTGAAGAACAATATATAATTTATTACTCAAAAAAATTAAAATAGTCTTATGCTGCTTGGTGTGATGGCGTACCTGGTTGCATATTAAATAAGTACTCTCATCTGTTATATATTCCATGATAATTATTTTTAAGAAGTCGCTTTAGTTGGGTTATTTTCAAGGAATAATTTCTTATTCCGCTGTTAATGTCTGATTCTAAAATTATAGGAGAAATTTAGTACTACAACAAAATTATTTCAGAAAATTTGAAATGCTTCTTTATCACATCAAGTTTCATCTATTTTGTTTTCGAAACAACATGGCTTCCGCAATTCCTCCTCAGATACAGTTACAAATTTATAGGAATTTACTGCACATGTTAATGAAGGCTTTGCTAAAAGAAAGCAAACAGACGTAATTTATTATGACTTTAGGAAATCATTTAACCAGGTTATTTATAGGCTTTTATTGTTTAATTAAATAATATTGGTTTTAATACACCATTATTTAAATTGCTTGAAACGTACTTTTATTAAAGAAAGCAGTGTCTTAAATTTTGAAAATCGTTCTCAATATCTGCTAAGAAAAGTAAATTTGGATTCGCTTTTCATTGATTGTCCTAGAAATTGTGAAAATTTAAATATTAAACATTATTATGCTAACTTTGATCCATTTCAAAGAGTTCTATTTTTTATACGGAATTTTAGTAGTGTATTGTAATTTATTTATTTTGAATTTATTTTAATGTATAGTCTGGTAGTATTATTTCCACTGATGTAAATAAATAAATAATACACCTAACACCTTATACGGCTTACTTCTATTCGTTTTTGAACTAACACGGTCGACAAAAATAAACTTTTCCATTTTATTTTTCGTTCACACTGACAAGTTGTTTTCCTTTGATCGTACTTACAGCGTAAAAAGAGGATTAGATCAATAATTATTTGTAACATTAAAATATATTTTAAGTATAATAATAAAATATAAAACGTCAAGTCTGGCAGCCGTGTTTACAATAAAAAAAATATATACACACACGCGCATACAAAAATCAAATTTTTGGAATTAAGAGAAAAACAAAGGAGGAAAATATTTATATATAAATAATATACGAGTATATGCATACGTAGATGATTTTAAACTCCAAAATAACTGAAGCAAAAACTGTAATAGTAACCACAAATGGCCACTATTTAAAAAACAATACCCGAAATAAATTTAGTGAAAAGAAATTTGATAATGTGATTTTATTTTATTTCTTTTTTAAATAAGTTGAAGATTTTTCTGGTCAGGAATTTTTATTTGCCCACACGTTTGGTTTTGTAAATTCATTCATTTTACTTTTAATGTTAATTTTCTTTTTTTCCTTTGTTGTAAGAAAAACGGAACGTAATAAATCAGCATTAGTATTCTTTTAGTATTAAATCCGTTTAGATTATATATTTGAAAATTGGTTAAATATTTTTTTTATACATTTATTCACATTGCAATGTTGACATGAAGACATACGTACATACATACATACTTGTATGTACGTATGGAATGGACAAAATTATAAGTACACGAATATTTTTTCTAGTTATTTCTTTACTTAGTAGTCGCAGCTGTGACATCTTAAAAAAAAGGAATATGAAAAAAATATTCCTTTGGGCAGGGTTTAGTTTAGTTACTCATACCAACTTAATTAATCTAAACAAAATGTGCGATTAAGCAGAAATATAGTTCAAAATAATATTGGAAAGTGATTTAATTTTCCATATTACCCGATTTAAGTACAAAGACAATCTAATAACAGATTTAACCATTATTTTGTATCAAAAGTATATCTTTAATATCTAAAAGCAGTTAATACAAATTTTTAGTTCAAAAGTTCTTCTTTTCTATATTTCCAACACAATAAAAAATGTGTAAAAATAAGGTTATATTTTTCCTGTTTGCTATTCTAAAAGTTATTGCATATTTGTGTACTTATTATTTTGGCCATTTACTCGTATTTGTATGAGTACATATATAACATTTACTTAAAAAATTTTACTTGATTTCAATTTAACTGATTTCTGACTTCTTACGTGTGCTGGATTTGCATATAAAAACTTCCTTAAATGTCAGTGTAAGTAACGAAAATCTCATTTAAATCTACACACCAACCGGTTTTTTTTATTTTTCAAACATCCAGGACACCAACATTCATCACTTAAAGTCATATACAGACTTACATACATACATACATACATACATACGTATATTAGTTAGATATCTTATATCCTTCAAAGTTCACATTTCCATGCGAGTGTTTATTGTTGTGGCTGAATAAAATTCATTGTCTAACTGGAGCTCGTTTACATACATATAAGTATTGTACAAAGAAACCTCTTTCTATACGCATACTTACATATATATGTATGTACATATGTATGTTTAATGTATGAATACACATAATTTTAAATATATCTGTATGTGTGTCACGTATTTTCTAAAAAGTGAATTTATTTTGAACACTAACACATTTTTTCATAATGTATGTATACATATACTATGTATGTATGTATTGGATATATAAACAAACATACACGTACATACATATATATGCACTTATTCATACATGCATATATATTTTATTTAATTGTGTTTATTTCACAAAAAAATTTTAAATATAAACTTATTTGAATGCTTATTTATAATTCCTGGCCATATGCCTGTAGAATTTTCTATTTAAATTGTTAAACAGTTTTAGAAATTTTTTCTTTATTATTTAAAAGTAATTGACATTTAAAAATAAAAAAAAATTTGTTTCAAACTAAAGTACAAAACAAATACAAAATAATTATTCTAAATTTGATATTATATGAAATGTATGCTTTTGTGGATAAGCATGTCTCTATGGCCATTTCGTCTCTGCTTAAGAGACTCGTTAGGAGACTTTTTCCCAAAGTTGGTATTCAAAACTATTAATACTTATGTTTAAATATTTATAGACTAAATGCGAATCATATACCATTTAGTCTCCTGACGAGTCTCTTAAGCAGAGACGAAATGGCCATAGAGACATGCTTTTCCCCAAAAGAATACATTTCATATCATATTGAATGTATTTTCCAATAAGGCAAAAAATATTTTTTATTCTAAATTTTTAAATAATAATTTGGAAATGCTTCCTGGTTTTCAATTATTAAAAGGACTGAGAACTCAAAAAATTACTTCCGTTGCTTAGATTTGCTGGCCCCTTCTTCATTAAGGCCAGTACTCAAGGAATGACCCCTACACATGCAGTACATTGTGCTGGTCTAGGAAAATATGGTAAGGGAATGAGGAAAGAGGGAGTAGTGCTTGTGGATATTTGATTTAAACGTGCTAATATCGTAACTGAGAAGAAAAAAATTGTTCTATAAACGAACGGCGCGGCCAAAGAGCGAATTTTCTCTATAATGCATTGTTCGATTCACTAGACCATCAACTACAAATTGATGTGCTCTGAGAGATTATTCGTAATCAAATCCTTTATTTCATCAGAGCACCTCCCATGGTAGTGTGGATAGTACAAAGAAACACACGCCACAATACGCAGATGCTGCAATGAATGGATAGATTCCTTACCTTACCACCTTTGCCATTTCCTGTAGGCGGTCGAGAAGTCCCAAAATAGATTTTGAAGAACCGGCCCAAACATGAGAGTTGTATTTCATCTTAGGTCGGATATAGGTCTTGTAAGTATTAAGAAAGTCATATGGAGTGAAGTATTTCTTGCATCGTTTTAAAAAACCGAGGCATGTGAATGGTATCACAATTAATTCTCATGCCCAGAACATCAAGAGCGTCCGTCTTCTGAATATCTACATTACCTATAATCACAGATGGTGTATAGAATCATCACCACAACGTCTATGCGTGATAAAACAACATTGGATCTTGCGTGCGTTAAATTCGACCCTGTTCGAGAGATCCCACTCAGGGATTTTTTGCAGGTCATTCGAGAGTGTATCATTCATATTCTGCCTTCTCACCCCAATTTTTAAAAGGCTGGGAATACCATCAAATGTATATTAATGACAAATGCTACTGTCAAATGCGAAGGATTAAATGGGATTTGAGCTTAAAAGGTGAAGATCATTAAGGAAAATTAAAAATAGAGTAGGAGATAGAATACAGCATTGAGATGCTCCCGAATTTAATCTGAACTCGTTGGAAGAGACACCGTCTACAATTACTTTTTTAGAACTATCCCTGAGAAAGCTCGCTATGAAACGACAAAATTAGTTACCGACACCAAAGTCTGCTAGTTTCCACTCCCCAATATAGGTATCTTGTATTTTGGTCTTTTTTTTCTTTAAATAAATGCCACGTTTTATATTCACACTTTTAAATTAGTTTTATTTAATTCAAACTTAAGTACCATTCGAATACAGTATCAGTTTTTTAGTCTTTTAATTGGCTTTGTTTTTAGTAAGCAAACAAACAACAAAAAAATCAAACTAATAAATATGTTATAAAAATAATATTAATTGATTTCAATTAGTAATAACATGTTGTATTATAAAATTAGTTTTTTGTCAAAAAATGACAATTTGATTTACATAGAAAATTAAAAAAAGGCAAATTATTTAAAAAAAAAAAAAAATAATCTGTCGAAAACATAAGATTATATGTGAAACTTAAGAGCACATTGTTGGCCATTTAAATTACAATTCATTTAACTTTATACACAAAAACTTGAAGTTGTATTTACATAAATAAGATTTAAATTTATACGCAATTTGTGTTTAAAACCTGAGAGTAAATAATATGAAATTAGATACGATTTTTGAAGAGTTTTTAACCGGTGATGCTTGTAACTGATTAATGTCTTAAGGTCCTTGCATTTGTATTTAGTGATTAGTATATTGGATTGAAAATCCTAGGACTAACATCTTCAAAGAAAATAATATTTTTTATCGAGACCAATACTCAGCGGTAATCCCTTACTAAATGCTGTGCATTGTATTGAAATTATTGTGGAAAGGGCAGTACATTATGACAACATGTCTTATTTTCTTATATAATTAAGCGCTTTGGAAAGAGACAAATTGCTGTGAACGGATTATTTAAAGGCCAGTGTTATACCTTCACCATTGAATGATCAACAGCAATTGCCCCATCGTTGAATGCTAAGTAGGTTTTTAGTTTTATCTGCTACTTCCCAGTGGGTGACGCTTTTCTCCTGATCATTCGTTTTTCCTTATCAAAGGTTAAGGTGGAATAGAGTGGAATATCAGGGAGTGGTTACTTTGTTGATGGACTTCTTGGAGGGGGGATCTCTTATTTTCTTAAATTAGAATATTGAAAAAACCGCAAAATAACTTTTTCACTTTTCACCTTTACTGGCATTCGAACCTGTGCCATTTGAGTTTTTGTAAGAGCGCACTAACCACTATACAACGCATCCCGCTCCCAATGTGAAAAAATAATTCTTTCGGCAGCTATATCTTAGCAGTCTTCTGGCATAAGCTCTGAGTATAACTGATATCCACAAACAAGCTTCTCAAGCCTGTCGTTTGGAGTCGACGTTAAACTGTAGGTACTAGTATTCATGGATAAAAATTGGCACGCACAACATGGGTGCTGTGAGAAGCTAGGCCAGTAACCCTGAAACCGGGTTGCAATGGCAGATTACGTATGTATATATGTAGGTAATTTAAACAAATTATAAATTAAAAAAGATTGTAAAGAAATGTTGTATAAGGTGTCAAATTGAACATCAATTGAAGTTTAAGAATGTTTAAAGCAAGAGTTTTTTAATTTGGTTTAAATAATTTCAAATGAGGGTGACATTTTCCATACAAAATAAATATTGATTTATTTATGTCTTCGAAATTGAGCATTAACAACCTTGTTTGCAAATACACGTCATTAATCTAAAAAGGGGCCATGTTGAATTGTGGCTCTCGTCGTACTTATTTATATTAAACTTTTCATTTAATTCAAGTAAGGTTAGCAAACCATGCCGTGGTTGGGCTAGTCTTATATACTTACATTTATATTCGCCATCCCTATTTGAATTAAATAAAAACTTTTATTTAATTTAATATTTTTTGTTATTGAAAAACTTTCCAAGAGGTATGAACAGGTTGTTAAAAAAAGTTAAAGTAATAATTAAAAAAAAGGTTCAGAATTTTATTACTCCTTATTTCATTCAATTCTTCTTCTATCAAACTTGGCTCTTAAGGTAGAAAAGAAAGAAAACCTGCAGAAAGTATAAAATACTTATTTATTAAATTAATATAATTTAAGGCTTTTCTTATTATAAGCCAACAAATAAATGCTTAATACGGAATAATTAGAGAGCTTTAAGAAATGTGTCTTTCTTAATTAGAGTAAAGTAACGCAAAAAAAATAAAAAACGTTTATTTTTCATTTATTGTTGGATTCTATGGTTAACCATGCTAACAATCTTTCGTGTTTTTTTTTTAATATTCTTTTTTGTTATTTTTCTTTAATAAAATGTGTGTGTGTGTTTTTTTTTCCTTCGCAAACACAAGGGAAATTTTTCATTTCATTTTATTATTTCATATTCTTAAGATATTTATAATATAAAAACAATAAACACATACCTTCAAAACAATATGAAATTTTTTGTATAAATTTGTACAGTGTTTTATTTATACTTTAAAAGTTTTAAGCATCTTAATAACGGCTTTGTTTTTAAAAATATTTTTATTACTCATGCTATTAAGAGAGAAAATTATTAAAGAAAATATTTTGGTCTATGGTCGTGAGTGAACTGTTTACTTTAAAAAGTTATTACAAATTGAAAGCGATAAAATTGTTTAATTGTTTTGTGTGAAAAGCCAGGCTGCTCTCCTTGCACTTGAATCGTACGCTACCATCTCCCAGCTAGTGGAAGAGTTTGTAAATGCACTGAACACTCTGTGACTTCTCGTTTGTAAGGTGACAGTAATTCTGATTCCGAAGCATCGTAAGTGTGATGAAAAGGTACAGTCGGATGAAATATTTAGAATGGATTTTGTCACAAGAGTATTCTGTTTTGCTACAGTATCACCTTAAATAGTGTCTTAATAGAGGAGTATCCTCAGCAACTTTCATAAGAAGGGGAATGTCATGTGAAGGTAATTGACTTCTGTATTATCTCTAAAACATAACATCAGGGTTCAAACCCCAGCTCTGACATCTTGAAGAAGAGAAAAAAATATTACTTACGGCGACTACCTCTTATCAGTCTTCTGGCAAAAGCTCTGAGAGTAACTGATTGATATCGGAATAGGCTTTAAACTGTATGTTCCGGTACTCATGGCTGTAGTGGCCAATGTTTTTGATATTGGGTCGTTATGTCACAAAATTGTTTGAATCGATTTGAAACCATGTTCCCAGCATTCCTTTCCAGTTCTAAGAGGACGTCATAATGTTGCGGTTTATGGTTTATACAGGTTGTTGGGAAGATAATACTTATTGATTAGGGAGATTTCTCTGACACCCTGAAAGAGGGACATTTTGTCCTTGATCACGACAAACGTGAATGCTAATTGGTGTTCATACATGACCAACGAGAATCCATTTAAAATTTTAATTTTTCCATTCACATTAAATAATAAAAACCATTCCACTAGCATTTGTGATTTGGATGGTTTAAAATAATACTTAGTTTGAATTATAATGTATCCATTTGACTTCTTAAGAAAATTCTGTGTAAATAAATAGAGACTTTAAAGGAGTCGCCCTTACATTTTTATGGTTCCTTAATTGAATATATAAAGTTCACAAACTCCAATGGGATAACTAACACTAAAATTAAATTTACTGGGAATCTGTAGTTAATGTAATTTTTAGGTGTGTCAGTTACGTAGTATAAAATGATAGACATGTTAATGCTATACACGATTTTAAAATTGGATTCCAAAGAATTCTACAATTGTATTTTGCCCAATTTTTAAAAGGTACTGTTATGCTCATACCTGTCTCTCTCACTTTAGATTTTTGAAATATTTAATTTATTATGCAGCACATAATCATGTTAAAAAAAAAAAATAAAAGAAACGAAAAATAAATATTTTTTCATAATTTTTAGATATTTTGATGTAATCAAGTACATGTGCTGTATATAAAACAAAATGAAAAACTTATATCTTATAAATACATACAAATTCTAAGAAAATATACATTTTCTACATACTCGTATAAGCACATGTACTTTCACTCGTATATGTATATTTTTCAATATAAAACACAGGGAGAATATTTCGTACATATAAAATATTTAAAGGGATATGTTATATAAAATAAAAATATAATGCAGCAAAAAATAAATTGCTTATTTTTATATACAATATATATAAACTCAAACAAGAAATAATTTAAAAGCTTAATAGTAAATAAATAAAATAGAAATATTAAATCTTAAAAAATTCTGCGTAGAACTAAAATTTAAAAAATCTATTTATTTGGTTTTGTCTTATAAACTCATGCATAAAAATTTCAAAATCAAAAGCTTTGTTATACAGAACATATCCTGTTAATTACTGTGAGAATTGGTATATAAATTTGAAAATAGAAAGGAATTGTTTGAAACTGTTTTTCATTTTTTTAGTTTTATAAACTCAGTAAAATAATTCTCATTTAGTATTAAAAATTTTGAACGTAAAAATGTATATTTCCAATAAAATCTTTTGTAAAATCCTCTTGATGACACAATATGACTATCGATCCAGGCTTATTCGCATAAGCAGTGCATTTTTTATTATTATTAGTGATATGGCATGTATTTGTCAATGTATTTGCATGTGTGACAAAGAATATATTAATTTTTTTGAATCAATTAAACAATTTAATTAAATTTTGTTTATGGATTTATTAGAACTTAAAATTTGCAATAACAATGCGGTTATGAAAATGCTTCTGATGTTAGTCAAATATTTCTTCAATATAACTCATTAGTCAACTTCACATATAATTGAATCAATAATACAATTAATTAAAACTGAAATTAAAACCAAATAAATATTTAATTGAAATTTTTGTTTTCTAGAGATACATATATTAAAGGTATTCTTCTCGAGATTTACAGAAGCACAAAGAGGCATATGTGTATTTGTGTGTGTATTTTCATTGATTGTGAAGTCTTAAAAACTTTACCCTTAACCATTCTCATGATATACAAATTATAAGCTTATCGGAATTTCATATTTTAACCTGTCATTAATATGTACAGACCATACATGTCCCAATACCAACGCTCCTCCGCTTTTAAGAGTAACGCGAAGACATACGTAAGTCAAAAATTACATCCGTTTTTATGAATATATAGGGATACAGAAAACATCTTATCCAAAAAATAGGTTTGAACGGCTTTAATCAATAAATTTTAATTTAAATAAAAAATAAAATTATAAAAGTTTGTAAATGATGTGTTTTAGCATTTGTAAATACATTTGTTTCAATAAATTTCTCTTGTACAAAATTTATTTTTATTTCGCGTTCAATGGCATTAATATTTGTAATAAAATTTTAATGCTTTGATAAAATTAATACAATATTTATGTGTGTGTTGGGTATATCAGAGAATAAAACAATAAACAGCTAAACAACCAAAAATTACTGAAATTCGAATACAAAAACACACCAGCATTAATGTCTTAATTCTGAAAGAGACTCAATACACAAATGGCACTTTACTTTCATAATGTTCGCATATTAAAGGCAGCTAAAAACGATAAGTGGGAGTCTAAATAAATTGTATTTGATCTCAAGTACATATAAAATATACATAATGTATGCTACGTTTATAGAGTTTTCAATTTTTTTAACCTAATCCCTGATTTAAAATTTATTTTTACCAAAAAATCCCCCAAATATTGAGTTTCCTATATGTAGAAACCCCTCCATTGAATAAATTCCCTAAATATTAAAAATTAATTGTTATCCTATTATTTTAAACACAAAACCTCTTCTTTAGAGAGAAATCCTTAACTTTGGAAACACTACACAGCTGATGAGTTTAATAAATAGGGTTTATTTAGGTGTATAATAATGTTCAGAAGGGGACGTACTTTTTATGATAAGACTACAGACATGGAAATAATAATATAGCACAAACTAATAATAAAGAAGTAAAAAATTGTTTTATTTTTTTAACACTTCATCGATTCAAACCATTTTTTCTTTTATGTTGAGCGTTACTTTTATTATTATTTATGGAAGTTTTAATTATCGTAATTTTCTTGTAAAATAATTACAAAGTAAATATATAAAACGTAATGAAAATTACCTTTTTATCATAATTAGGTCACAATTTAAATTTAAACAAAGTTATGTATTAGGAAGGTATAAGTACTATCTATAACTGTTTAAAAATACCTTTTACTATACATTATAAAACTATAGAACAAGATGCACCAAGGAAATCAATTGCCATAAGTAGAATAGGCCAAAATATAAGTTTTGTCTGAAAATAGTTTTACAATAAGAGAAATTGGACTCAAGCTGAACAGATTTATAACAACAGTATAATAATATTTGTCAGATCCTAAATTTTATGGAACATCGAAAAAAACTGACAGAAGACTACAGGTAACAAACCGTCTAATGATGTGTGTATCCAAATAGGATCCCAATTTAATTTAGTTGTGTAAAGAAGGAGTTTCAATTAAATACAAAATGAAAACTTACGTGTAAACAATCAATAATTAATACCTAAAGTCCTCAACCGTGCCCAGATCAAGGATCAGAGTTAGCTCTGATGGCTTGGCATTCTCAGCACGAAATTTTAATGGAGGCTCACATATAATTTGGGTGTACTTATAGCACACGTTCACCAATTTTTTAAAACCTTATGAAACGCATGCAGAGAAATATATGGAGTAGTGAGAAAGCGTTAAAATAAAGGCTGCTGAAATTTTTTGAATTTCTGTATTAGCCTCTACTCATACTAAGAGAATACATACACAATAGACCATTACCACCCTTCTTCAGAGTTAGAGCCTAGAGTTTTTCGGCATTCATATTGTGTGTGTCAATTTTTATCCCTGAGTACTGGGACCTACAGTTTAAAGTCAACTCCGAACGACAAACTTGAGAAATTTGTTTATGGCAATCAGTTACTGTTAGAGCTTTTGTTAAAAAATTGCTAGGAGGTAGTCGCCGAAAAAAATATTTTTCATATTTTTTTTTCTAAATTGTCAAAGCTGGGGTTTGAACCCGGAATTCTTGTCTTAGTAAGCTTGATTACAATTGCTATAAATCTAATAATAATGCATTTAATGTTTCAAATTCAGGTTTTTATTTAAAATTGAAATTTTAAGCAATTTGCAATTTAATTTTAATTAACTGCTGGTTGTTCGTTGGTCATCACATCAGTTGAGAACGGCTGGACCGATTTTGACGATTTTTTCTTTCGAATGATCGTCGTGTTCCAAATTAGGTTTTTAAGGAGAGAAAAATTTGCCCCGCCTACTTTTACACCCATTTTTTTATTTTTATTTTTGAACCTAAAATCAGAAAACGGCTCCATCGATTTGACTAATTTTTCTTTCAAATGTTTGTATTAATCCATTCAAAATTTTCATCGAAAGAAAAATTTGCCACGCCTACTTTTAAGCTTACTTTTTAATATTTATTCTAAATACTAATTTTTGTATATCTTCAGAACGGTAAAAGCTAAAGTCATCAGTCAGATAGTGGGAAAAATTGGACAAGTGGGCGTGAAACCTCCCATACAAGTTAAAAATTGATTTATTTATTATTTATACGTATCTTTCGAAGTGTTGAAGCTAAGGTTTATGAATTTGGTGTGATTGATTTCGTAGTCATTATAAATTATCAGTAAAAAAAATGGAGGAAAAATAGGCGTGGTAGCTGCCAGACAAACTAACTATTGAGCTCAGCATATCTTGAAATCAGTAAAAATTAAAGTTTTTGAATTCAGTCTGAAATACTCCGTTGTGACTAAAAATCATCAATCGAAAAATGTGGACAAATGATAATGGTAGGTGTAGCGAAGCAAGCCGGGTTTAAGCTAGTTTATTTAATATATATGAAAAAAAAAAGTATTTTTAATTTGTTTTTAGTTAAAAATTTTAATTTATTCATCTATTAAAATTCTATTTATTTAGCAGTAGAGCCATTGTTTCGTTAGCAGTGTGGCTAGTGGCACCGTCATGTTGAAACTACACATTGTCCACATCACAATGTTTATCAACGACGATCATTAGAGGTGCAATTGTTGTGCACCACGATGAAGAGCAGCAATATTTTCAGCTGTACAACCAAGCACTGGTGTTTTTACATCTTCTACAGACCAGGTTTGCTCAAAATTTTAAATGATTTTTCCAATTGTACGCACATTTTGACGATTAAATTGACTGAAAAAATCATTTTGATTTGAACTCCCATTTTCATAATAATCCTGAATAACTTCAATGTGTTGCTCGATTGCGTATTTTTCCATGGTACAAATTGAGTTATTCTGAAATTGAAAAATTCTAAATGAAATACAGAAAAAAACTTGACGTTTAGATGTGGTTCACATTCAACATCGGCCCTTAAAATTTAACCACCCGATAGTATGATATCGCATAATCTGTTCCCTAACCTGCCGCTCTTGTTAATCAAGACTTGTAAACACAGTTTTAATGGTTTTTAAATTCTTTCTTTTTAATACAACATTTAAATATTTTCTATTACAATTTTTTAACACTACATATCGTATAAATTTAACAAAAATTACAAAATCATTTAAAATATAGTTTTCTCGAAATATGATATAATAACATAGAATAATACTTAACAAAAAAACCATATAATTTTCTCCATGCCTGTATATAAATAAACGTCCTATTTTCATTTATTTCCCCTTCTTTCTGTCTTTACTTTAACAGTGAAATAAAATATGAGTTTGAAATTTATGAACAGGGCACAGATTACGAGTATATTTTATGAATATTGAAAAAAGAAGGAAAAAGGCTTACACAAACACTGTACTCTTACAAAGTAGAAGCAAACAAGGAAAAAACAAGGACATTTGAACGTTTTTCATAAAATTTATAAGTAAAATAAAACAAGTTTAAATGAAATGTTTCTCTTTAAAGGATTCAGGACTAATGAAGTATGCAATCAGTTAAAGCGTCAGATTCTACATATAAGCGACACGATGAAAATAGAGCCATACAAACATGCAGAGATCCTAAAGAAAATTTACTGAAGCATAAAATTTTTCAATACACATACAGATATGTATGTATGTATGTATGCTTGTACATTGTGTACATACATACATACATTAATTTATAATATAAAAATAAATTTTTAGAGTTTTTCATTTTGTTCGAGCTTGAATAGACATGCACATCAAGTGAAGTTATCTCTAAAAACCAAATAGAAGAAAAAAAAAAATCTTTAAATTAAAAAATAATAGTGACCAGTCAAACTGTTCATAATATTATAATTTAATGTATTTCCTATGGATTATTTGTTTTATTTCATTTTCATCTTAGCTTTTATTCGTATTTCTTTTATATATATTATGATGATTGTTATTAAGGATATTTTCTTTCCCCAATAGCCTGTGCTATAGTCGTTTTCATTTTACATTTATTCCGGTCACTCCATACTCGTATATAAAATGGTGTTCTTCTTTTAGTGTTTTAATGCCACTTAAACTGACATTTTGGTTTAGTGGCCATTGCAAATGAAAGACGTTATGCTGGTGGTATTTGGTATCAAATGGACTTTGAAATCATTTGTTATTTCAGGCATATAATATTCTCTAGATAAAAAAAAATTCAATTGTGTTGTACCGAAACAGAAGAGACATTAAAAGTAAAAAACAAAATCAGATAAAAATATAAGTTTTTTTTGTTTTCGTTTTAATCTAAAAGTAAAAAATTTTATGTAGGATTTTTGCACAGTAAGAAATTAAAATTAATTTTAATTAAAATATTTGTAGTAACAACAAAATTTTTAATTGATAACGAACCAACAACCAAATTTTTAATAATATCATATATATATAAATTTTTAATAATATAATTTAATAATATCAATTTTTAATAATATCAAATTAAATTTTTAATTGATAACGAACCAACAACCAAATTTTTAATAATATCAATTAAAATTTTTAACAGAAAATAACATTTAAAATCAATTAAAAAAGTTTTTTTGAAGGCAAAATATAAAATTATGAGAGATTAAAATTCAGTTTTGAAATTGACTTCTAAACGAAAAAGTACGTCCTTAAACTAGCAGATTAAAAGAAAATTTTCTATGATGTACAAGCAATCTTTTGGAATTAATCGAAGATTATTGAGGTTTTAAATGCCAACTACTGCTAAAATTTAAATTTTTATTATCCGGTTCTTTTGATTCCGAGAACCTATGGAGATCTATACGGAACTACGCCGAGCACATACTCCGGAGAAACAAGAGAGATCTGGATATTTTCCAACAAAATCAGATGAGAGGACGAGCCGGTAGCTTGATACTGGTTCCAATTCTGGCCTCTCCCGACATGGGTGAGTAGAAAATGGTCCTTATGAGGAAAGCGCTCTGGGTCTTCATAAAGTAATGCGGACGGCGGTTTCGGGATGGTATTCTGAACAGAGGAGGAGTAGGGATTGTTTAAGTGGATTCACCACTCGAAACAGCTTTTGATGATAAGCTGTAAGTGGGAAGACATTTTAAAACCTAACTCACACGCAAAAAAAAATGCTTCGAGACTTCGCACACTCGAACTGTGCTAATGACTCCAAAATGGAAACGGGTACGGTTGGATTCTGATGAAATTGAATTGACTGTATGATTGCCAAATGATAGACTCGTGAGTTGTTTATTTATTATTACTATTCTTTCAGTAATATCTGCTTGGATGATCATGTACTTATAGGTGATATAATATATTTATTAGAGGTACGTTTGTCTAATAAGCAGTTGGATACCGTTTGTTGAAGAATACTAAAGTTCTTGAGCGTTATTTGGACAGAATCAAATCAATTTACGACTAAGCTGATACAACTTAGACTTGAGACTGCATATTCTATTGCGAAAAGATCTTTCCGTATTCATTTGAAATTTTTATTTGTTTTCAACATTTGCATTGGTTGTCATTATAGCCGCCGATTATTGTTCACAACAGTTGTAAATTTGATGTTGTATTTTTAAAATTACCGTTATGATTTACAATACTTACATATGTGTTGTACCGTACCAATAAGATAAAAAAAATATATTATTTTTTGAATATCTATAATGTTTTCCAATTTCAGTAATATATATTAAACAAATATGAAAATTATTTTACTTACTTAAGATAATTTTGTTTTTCGAAAATTGCATACCTTGTCTGAAAATAAAAGAAGAAAATGAAAATGAATTAAATTCAATTAAACTGCATAAAATATACAGTTGCACAGTAAAGTCTGCATACCCACTTGAAAAACGAAGTTTTGATTTATCTGCGAACAAGGCAACAGTAAAATACATTCCAAACAAATTCAAACTAACAACAACAACAAAATTTTGAGAACAAAATGTTATGTTATAAATACTATTAGTAGAAATGAAGTTCTTGTGTTCGATGTTAACATTGTACTTTTTCTTATTTAACCAAAATGGGTAAAAAGATCTGTGTTCAAGTACGTGAGCTTATTGTAAAGTATCATAAAGAAAATAAGTCATTAAAAGAGATTGGAAAACTAGTTGGCATCTAAAATCAAGCATTCAGACAATAATTCGAAAGTATAAACAAACAAAAAGTGAGGCAACCAAACCAAGAAGTGGTCGCCCACCTAAACTGACTCTGCGTGCAAGGCGCCAAATTTTGTTATATGTTGAAGAAAACCCTAAAATTACTGCAATAGATATTGCAAATACTTTGGAAGGCCAGGATATTGCTTCAGTGCATCCAGAAACGGTGAGACATCTATTGAAAATTAATAGACTTCATAACCGTGTATCTCGAAAGAAACCCTTTATAAGTAAAATAAATATGCAAAAACTTGTCGAATTTGCTAAGAAATACATTGATAAAGATGAAGGTTTTTGGGCAAATGTTTTATTTACTGACGAAAGCAAGTTCAACTTGATTTAGACTGAAAATAAAAAGTATGGCGTCGGAATAATGAAGCACTATTACCCAAAAACTTGTTTCCTACAGTGAAACACGGTCGAGGCTCCGTTATGGTATGGGTGTGCATGACGGCGGCTGGAGTGGGCAATTTAGCATTTATCGATATTAGTATGGATCGCATGGTATATTTGAATATTTTCAAAGATAATCCAAGGCAATCCACGGATAAATTGTGTCCTACAGAAGGTTGGTACTTTCAACAAGACAATGACCCAAAGCATAGCGCTGGTGTTGTTAAAGAATGGTTACTCTATAACATGTCTCATCAACTTCATTTTATCCCCAGTCAACGTATTTGAACCCCATTGAGAATTTATGGGATGAACTAGACCTTCGGGTTAGAAAAGGAACATTAAAAATAAACAGGACCTTAAAAACGCTCTGTTTGAAAAATGGAATTTAATTTCAAATAATTACACAAAAATATTAGTAAATTCTTTGAAAAATAGATTAAATGCTGTCATACAAAGCCAAGGCGGGCCCACAAAATATTAATTTTGTTTACTTTTGCTTTTATTTTTATGTAAAATAAATTTTTTGTACAAAGTACATATGTAGATTTTTCTGTGTTTAAAAAATGACCTTTTTTTATTTTTAATAATAAATGCTTTTGGAAAACAAATTTTTTCTCAAAATTTTGTTGTTGTTGTTAGTATGAAATTGTTTAAAATGTATTTTGCTGTTGCATTGTTCGTAGATAGCTCAAAACATCGTTTTTTAAGGGGGTATGCAGACTTTACTGTGCCACTGTATATTTACTTATAATAAAATACATACTTTAGTCAGTACATAGAAAAAAATAAAAATCTGTTTCAATTAAAAAATTTGTGATATCTATTAAAAAATTACTTATTTTTTTACCAGTAAACAAATTATGTAATGCTATCAATTAAGCTAATTGTAATATTAATTAAAGGTATTAAAAGTAAAGTTGTATAAAACATTAAAAAGTTAATTAAATTAATAAATTAAATTATTTAATCAAAATAAAATTTTTTATTAACATGTTAATTGAATAAAATACATCAATAATTATTTCTGTGTAGTTCTTCAGAAAAAAGAATTTAAACTACGATCTTACATACATAATTACATACACATAATTGCAACCCTGTTTCACTTTTACACCTGTCAGAGGTGGGTTTTGAACTCGGCGCTCTTGTCTTAATAAGCCAGCACACTAACTACTACTAAGATTACCTCGTTATATTAAAAATATTGAAAAAATTACCATTATATATCTTAAGTATATATTGATTTGTATATGACTATACAATATATACTGCATAGAAGATTTTATTGGTAATCCTTTCAGTATTTAATTTAAGTCTAAAGTAAGGAACATGTGGGATATATTTTCTGAAGCCTAGGTTACAAATTTTAAGTTAAAACATCTTATTTTAACTCGAAATTAGAAAAATAGAAAACAATTTAAACCAGCTTATTCTACATAATAAGACTATAAATATTTTGTTTATCGAAAGTATTAAACATTTTGCTTTTATATATATATTTTTGTTTAATAAAAATAAAAATACTTAATGTTTTGTCAGCTGAATACGCCAATGTCCTTTAGCATTATTAAGTTTAATAATATGTATGTCCCTGTACGATGTAGTTTGACTGATAAAAAAGCATATTACATGTTATTTTTACATTTACTAAGCCAACACATGCCCGTATTAATTAACTACCGACCCTAATTAATATCTACTTAATTATATCGAAGGTTGAACTATAAAAGCCATGTGGTGGTCGTATTAGGTTTGTTACACAGAAACAATGTGTCAATAATGAAAGCTTATTTCAATGTTTTAGTTATACGAGTATGATACAAAACCATTGTAAATGTTATACTCACACTAATACATATGGATGTGTGTATGTTTGTATGCCAAAACAACATCAAATTACTCTATACCTGGCTGGTCACATAAGAATTTGAGAAAATTAATTTGCAGATAAAGTACTTTCAGAAGTTGTTCAATATTCTTTCATATACAAGTAAAAAAACAACAAATTAATTTGTAATCGGATAAGTAGGCATGGTACCTCTCATTTTTTATACATATCTTAAGAAACGTAGCAGTAGTAGATAGTTGGGAAATTAGAAACAAACAAGTTCGTTAGCAATGTATGTATTAAAAAAGCCAAAAATTGGGCGTTGCTGTTTTTCTGAAAGTGGTTCGCCACATACATATTTATATTAAATATTTTATATAATTTAAATAGGGGTAGCGAAGTGTCCGGAGATTTTCGTGAAATATGTATAAGAAATAAAGAGTAAGCAAACGTTGTGTGTATGTCAGCAATAATCAAATTTAAAACTTTTGTGGTGTTCTGGAAATTCATAATCTTTATCTTTTTTTTAATTTTTTAATATTTACAAGTAATCACTGCTTATTATACAATTTATTTAGTTTGTTTTTAGTTTTTTAAAGTAATACAGATGCACATTGACCTCAAAACTGATTTTTGGCACATATTTATTTTTAACATCAAAAAGTTTATTTTTAAAAAAATTTTCCTTTAAAACTACTTCTGTGGAACTACTTTTGTTTAAGTTCATTTGTAAAGATACTTATGTACATACAGCAAAGCAAAAAACAAAGACATATTAACATGCACACATACCCAGTTGGCACAATAGTCGTATATGACATTGTTGTCAAGGATGTGTTTAAGCACTAACGGTTGCCGATAACACCACCGAAGTGATTGTACACGATATTTTGTGTACTATTTCCTTGAAGTTGTCGATGATAAATAGAAGAATGCTTACATAGCTTATACAATGTGCTGTCGATGACAACCTCAGTGACATTATCACTCAGCCAGTCGTCCACGATTTTTGCGACTTTTGTTAGAAAATGTCGTTGATGAATTGTTCAAGCAGTTGTGTATGTGTTGTCGAGGAAAGTCTATTGTCGTGCATCCATCCTCGAGGATGTTTATAAGGCAGAGCCAACTGGGTATATGGGTAAGTGTTTAACGACTGCAATATAGACTTTGTCTGTATATCTGTTTTATGCATTTTACTGAGTTTACACTGTAATTTTTTTTCCAATTTTTATATTCCTTTAAAACATAGTTAACCAAAACTCTCAATTTTTTACTTTTGTAGCACAATTGTGTACAGAAAATGAAGATTTGGATTACATTTCTTTAAAACGTCTGAAACTACTGTGTAAACAGCTTTAAAATCTTAAGGTTTTACTTTTTCACACCTTATAAAATTAAATGAGTACCATAAAAATACAAATGGGTACCCTAAATAATTACGTTCTCAAAAATTCCTTGTTGTGGGAACTCATATTATACAAACTTTAAAATTTAGCATAAATAGGTTGTTAGATTTTATAAAAACGTACATAAAAAATTAAAACTTGCAGGTATCTTGATTTATTACTCGCAAATTAAATTTATTTATTTTTACAGGTGCCTAAAAGTATTTGCTGTATGTGAAAATTGTATGAAATTTTAAAGAAAAATAGAACAAAATTTATGTTATGGTTCTGTTTTACATTTAACAAACGTTTAAATTTGAAGGCATATAATTTTTAATTTATTATTTTGTCTTAGTTTTTTGTTTTCTTTAATTTTTCTTTTACAGATTTTGGGGATTCAAAACGCTCTTGGTTTAGTTTTCTTATTCTTAATATTCTATTATTCTTATTCTGAAATACATTTTTTTTTACTTTCACATTACGACTCTATCTACTGGAAGTTGTTAATTTGGTTTTACTGGCATTATAACAATTTTAGCGCTTCAGAGCATAATACACAGCATTTTTAATTTTTAAATTTTTTGTTAATTTCTTCAATTTTCTTCGCATATGTTTCAATTATTTTCTTAGAAATTTCAATTTCTTTTATTTTTTGTATTTTTGTGTTACAGCGAATTCTTGATATAAGAAACCCTGTTATAGGAGGCTGATTTGTATCTCAAAAGTTGCGAAATTTTTTAGAAGCTACCAGTTATTAGAAAATACTCTTATAACTTGCCTTTTAACTGTTGGAGTTTTACCACAGTGAATAAAGTGATGAAACAAATGACAGTAGCAAAAATAAAAATCTCTGTAGAAAATGCGGCTACTCGGTACCCGTGTGTAAAAGACCAGGACTAGTCCAGACATTTTTATTTGTTTATTTATTTAATCTAAAAACTAGTTTATGTTACTACTCCATGAACTATACACAAAGGGTTAGCTTCGTAACTATTTCGTGTTAGTTAGTACACCATGGAATACAGTTGCCAAGTTATTAACGTTTTTGAATAAAATCTGGGTTCGTAAAAAATTAACGGCCTCCGGCAAAGCAATTACTACTTTTTTTAAAGTGACATGGTTCATATCTACATTACAATGGACTATTTTGTAACTAATCCTTTTAAACTTAAATGGATTTCGTTATTCATTTTACTAACACTTGTAGAGGCCGTGTTCTAGTGGCTTACTAAGACATGAGCCCAGTATTCAAACCCCAGTTCTGACATCTTGAAAGAAGAAATATGAAAGAATCATCTCTTTCGGCGACTACCTCTTAACAGACTTCTGGCAAAAGCTTGGGGAGTAAGTGATTGCTATGAAAAGCTTCTCAAATCTGTCGTTCGGAGTCGACTTTAAACTGTAGGTCTCGGTAGTCATGGATAAAAATTAACACACACAACAAGAGTGCTGCGAGAAACTAGGCCGTAACCCTGACACAGGGTTGTAATGGCTAAGTACTTATGTATGCATATATGGATGTAACAATTCAAACTAACAAATATCTATATATGTATGTATGTAGTTTTACTAATACTTTCCCACTCTTTTATTTTAAATATTCGTATGTTTTTTCTGTTGTTCTTGTTTTTGTTGCGCTACTGTATACACTGTGGTTTTTATATATAATAAGTGACGGTGTCATATTAAGAAAATCTATCAAAACAAAAAAAAAACAAAAACAAAAATTTGTAAAAAATTTTTCAGTTAAACTTTGTTTAGTTTTAATAAGTTAAAGCAAAACTCAAAGCAAAATAATTATAAAAATGTTTTTCTATGTTGCTACAGTTACCAATTTTTTTTTGTTTTCTGCTCTTCTACAGAGAAAATACTACAAAAAAGAAAAGTTTTAAATTTTATACAAGAAACTTGTATATTGTGTATTAAGTTGTCTAAGTACTTTGCTTTAAATGAAATATTGTTTAAATGAAAGCAATGCACAGCAAAACTATCTGCAAATAAAAAAAAACCAAATTTGAAGAAGAATTAAAAATATTTACACAACCTTAATATAAATTGGAAAAGGATTCTAAGCAACTACTAATGCCACCATTACCAATACCTACATACATACATACATGCATATTTCTATAAAGAGAAAGTTTACAAACTGAGCATACATATGCATATACACACATGCATATGTATAAGTGTGTATGCACTTCATGTAAACACACAGAAGTGAAAGTAAAAAATCTCATTGAAAGGATGTTTTGAAAATTAAATTTAAAAGTATTGATAGCTGGGTATGTGTACACAATATCTACACAGATAATGGCTGCAACAACAGCCAATCAGTATTCAGGTTATCAAATAGAGTCTATTTTTGGAAATGGTAAATAAATACTTGTCCAAAATGTAGTATTAGTGGTAATGATATACTGGTACCAAAAAGAAAAGAAAGGAACAGAACAAAAAAAAAACAGATCCTTCTATTTTTAAGCTGATGTTTAAACAAACCGAAATGGCAATGACTAGGTACGAGTATGCAACTGGTAAGTTGTTAAAAATAAAATTCAATGTGGCAAAAAATAAAGTTCAAAGAATGAGTACAAGAAACTACATTTCTCACTCCTTCTTTCTTTGCTATATTCTTTAAAAAAAAATAAACTTAAATTGGTTTCAGTAAAATGTTTTTAATTTTTATCTAATTAACCATTTAAACCAAAACTGGTTTATTTTTGTAAATTATTTCAAACTGTTTCAATGTAGTGATTTGGCATTCGAAGACTTTACGTTATATTTTAAATTATTATCTTTTCCTAATAAGGCTTTACGTTATATTTTAAAATATTCTCTTTTCCTAATAAACAAATTCGAAACTTGAGTTTCTATAATTGCCACGATTACGATGAGATGAAATTACTGTGGGCACTAGTATCATGCTTTTTAGCGTATATGGAGGATATACAAATGTAACTACTCATAAACACGTAATAGTGATGCTTATTCAGGCCAAAATTAGATGAGCATTGACATCCATGAAATTAGCTTTTACCTTGAAATATTAATACTAAAATGGTAGATAACAAATTTTTAGTATAGGATGATTTTTTTTAGCGAATGAACGTGATTATGGCTTTGTCGAAGCAGAAATACATTTTCGACAAAAAGAAGTTCGCAGCCGCATTTTATCACTAGAAGAATCAATAACAAGAAAAGTAAAAAAGTATTACGGAGAAACGCGTCTTTCGCCTACTAATTCGTACATAGAATTTTTTTTTTATTTGAGACCAATACTCAGGGGTACACCCCTACTAAATGCAGTGCATTGTATAGGAATTTTTGGAAAGGACAGTACATATGCATATATTTTTCTTATATTTTTACTATTAAGCGCCTTAGGAATGAGACAAATTGCTGTGAATTGATCATTCAAAGGCCAGTGTTATACCTTCAGCCTTGAATGATCAACAGCAATTGCTTCATCGTTGCATGTTGATTGTGTGGTGAGTGCCTTCATTAAGTAGGTTTAGCTGTTATCTGCTACTTCCCAATAGGTGGCACTTTTTCTCCTGATAGTTAGTTTTTTTGTTGACATTGGTTAAGGTGGAGGTGGAATAGAGTGGAATGTCGAGGAGCGGTTTCTTTTTAGATGGTCTTCTTGGGATGGGAGGGGGAAGGGGCGAAGCCCTATTTTTTTTAATTATAATTTTGCAAACCATCATTAGACCAGTTACGGAAGAAAAACATAAAGATACTCGTATTATGTGTTTACTACATACATCCCTCCAGTTTTTCAGAAACTTTTTAAGAATCTTAAATACTCGAAATAATGATACAAATTAGTTACTGCCAAAAAATAATAAAATGTTCATATTTTTTTTTTATTGAGACCAATACTCAGGGGTAAACCTCTAGCGATGTTGTGCATTTTTTTTTAAAAAGGACGGTAATAAATATTTTTTCTTATATTATTATTAAGAGCCTTAGAATTGAGACAAATTAATCATTTAAAGGCCAGTATTATACCTTCACCTTTAAATGATCAACAGCAATTGCCTCATCGTATCCAGGTATTGTTTA
The DNA here is from genome assembly GCA_963576795.1 of Metopia argyrocephala. NCBI lineage: Eukaryota > Metazoa > Arthropoda > Insecta > Diptera > Sarcophagidae > Metopia > Metopia argyrocephala. The sequence continues at coordinate 182,615,462 of OY756208.1, read as the reverse complement.
GTTCTTTATGGCTTTAAGTAATTTATACGAAATGTAGTTAATTTTGAAAATGGTCTAAGTCAACTCAAATTTTAGAAACAATATTTTCGTATAAAAAATATCATATAAATAATAATATAATTATATATGTATGTATGTTTGTACATATATTAAAATATCGCATAATGTAAAAATATTTTTTTCAATATTACAAATGCTATTCAGTAATTATTTTTGAACATGGAATTTGTGACTTAGACCACTTTTATAATTACTTATATGTAATAAAAATCAATTACAGTGGAATTCGGATATAAGCATACCGTTTCAAAGATAAAATCGGATAATTGCAAAACAAATGCATTTATTTTTATTTTCTTTTAAATTCAAAAGTATTTAACTTCGTTAAAAAAAAAACTCGTTTTAAAGAGAAACCGCTTAAAAGAAACAGATTTTGAAAATACGAATATTAAGAATTAACCGAATACCAAAAAATTTTAGCACCGGTTTAATTCTTTTTTATTTTGTGCATACCTGCATTTTTAAAAGTATTTTTTATGGCAAGAATGTACATTTATTGCTAAAATATTTTATAATTTTTCTGTTAACTTTGTCAGAATTTTAATTTTTCTAAAACATATCGATTTCTTTTATTTTTATTTCAATAATAAAAAGAAAATATTTTTAAAAGAAATAAGTCCGAAGTCCTTCTAAAGGAAAATTCCCGTTAAACGAAAAACAAATTCTGTTTTTTTTACATTTTCTTATAACCGAATTCGATTGAACTACACATTTCATAAATATAAAAATGCCATGTTTTTATGTTTTTAGTAATAACTTTTATTAATTGTTTGTTTTTTATTGTTTTAATTCATAAAAATATATTGGTTTTTTCTATTGTCAAAATTAGAAATTGTTTAATTATTCCAGCTGTCAGAACAAAAGTTCTTCAATTATTTTTTGTTTAAACAAGCAAATAAATGTAAAATATTAAATAAATAAATAAATAAATAACAATAGAGAAAACTTTATTCATATTGTTTTAAAATACTTATGTAGGTACATAAATACAGAATAATATTGAAAATTCTAAATTGGAAACAGATATTGTATATTCATTCGAAAATTGATTTAGATTACTTATTAATAATAAATTTATTTTATATTTTAGAATTTTGTTTTTTATACTTTCTAGTTATTAGAACAAATAAAAGCTAGTAAAAATAAAGTCTATTAACTTTTTACGGTAGTCGACTTAAGTCAAACTTTGCAAGATTTTTGTGTATACCTCTCTATAGGTGAAATTTTTAGGAAATTTTAAACAAACGATATAAAAGGACATAAATCAATATGAATATGTACATGCATATGTAAATTTTGCGTAAAAATAATCTCCAACTGATGAGCTCAACTTTTTGAATACGAATGAATATATTGTTTTATTTGGATGGATTTTTTAGACTTTAGTAATTTTACGAGTATTATTAAACCTGAAAAAAATTTAATGAGGTAATATTTTATTAGAATCTAAAATTAGTGTAAAATTTAACATAAAAAGAAGACCCGTGTCTCCCATTTTTGCCCAAAGTTATGAAATTTTTTTATGGGCCCCCAAAAATTTGTGTACTCGGTGTCATTTTTGCAAATTATTGATTAGTTTCTCAGGCTCATATCAAATCGGAATTTTGATTTACTTTCTGAGACAAAGTTGTAGCTCTTGTTGTGAAGAACAAAATCAACTACAAATAATTTCATTTTTTAAAATCTTTTAGTTTTCAAAACTTAAAAATTCGTAAATATGTACTTTTATTGGTAATGGAAGGTGTCCCAGTAGTCTTGTGGGTAGTGTGCTAAATAACTACTACAAGTGATGTGGTTTCGATACCCACTTTATAACTCCGCTCGCATTAATTCAAATATATCATAATAATATTAGTATTGTATTGTTAGTAATATTAATTATAACAGTACACAATCTTTGATGTAAACGACTTGGTTTGCTACGTTCGCAACAAATAATAATTACCGCTATTATTATATATAAAATTTATATATTTATGCAAAGGACAGTAAATATTATTTCTTATATTATATTATTATTAATTATTAAGAGTCTTTGAAATGAGAAAAATTGCTGTTAATGTGCCAAATTATCTCATCTTTTATCTCTTGGATTGTTGCTGGCTTATCGACGTACACCTTTACTTTCAAATAATTCCAAAGAAAGAAGTCCAAAATTGTCAAATCACATGATCTTGGCGGCCAATTGATATAGCTATCGTGCGAGAAAACACGGCGATTGAATTTGTAGCACAAAAGAGATATTGTTTAGTTAGCTGTGTGGCAAGTGGCACCATCCTGTTGAAACCACATATCATCTACATCCATATATTCCAATTCGGGCTATAAAAAGTTCGTTATCATCTCACGATAGAGAACACCATTCACAGTAACTGCCTTGCCGATATTCAAAATCGTTATTTAATAAGAGCGAACCATGCGCCTACAAAATAACTGTTAAGTTTTGTATATCTAGAGAACGCCGAAATTTTCAAATGTGGTCTAAATATCTTCATAGCCAATAGTTAGTGAATATATGGGCGATATTGGGCAGATATGCAAGATATCTTTCATTTTTGATAAGAGTTTAATCAAATGTTTCGAAACTTGATATAAATAGTTTTCTAGTCAGTATAAATCCTTATTTATTGTGTCGCATTTTCAAAAAACAAAAAAAACCCAAAATAAAAAATAATACAGACACTTACCAAAATATTTTGATGGTAGCGCCTATTATATGTTTTAATTTAAAATCATTTATCTTGTTAGAATAAAAGGCACGAGTAAAACAAGAATTTCTTTTCAAACTATATTGAATTCAACTAAGTAACAGTCCTGTAGTCGCCGTGGTCTAGTGGTTAGTGTGTTGGCTTACTAAGACGAGAGGTCCGGTTCAAGCCCCGGCTCTGACATCTAGAAGCAAAGAAATATAAAAAAAAATATATATATAAAAAAATATATAAAAAAATATTAAAAAAAAATATTTCTTTCGGCGACTACCTCTTAGCAGACTTTTGGTAAAAGCTCTGTGAATAATAGATTACCATGAAAAAGCTTACTAAGTCTGTAGTTCGGAATCGACATTAAACTGTAGATCCCGGTAATCATGGATAAAAATTGATACACACAACATAAGTGCTGCGAGAAGCTAGGCCGTAATCCTGACATAGGGATGTAAAAGCCAGTTATGTATGTATGTAAGTAGACAGTGCTAGAATTTATATGTATATGTAGGCAGAAGAAGACTTTCAAGTATCTTTTAATTAAAAAAAAACTATGTTCTGGCAGACTAACTTAAATGATTTATACTTTGAAATATTGCTAAGTTTTATGAATGCATTTATTTACTATGCACTCATGTGTATTTTATACACGTGAATAGATTTAAATAGAATAAAAATTAAATTCTAGGTATACAATAAATCACTGGTTTATTTAGGAATTATTTTTTTTTTTTACTAGTTTTATAATCCTACTCTGATTTGTTTTAATTTTCTAACAATGGCTTTTAAAATAAATGTTTTGTTTTTAGCAAAAAATTAAAACTAAATTTCCATTAATATTTTATTCCATTCCATTACAGTTTTTTTTATTTACTAAAGTTTATTCCTTTTTTTATATTTGAATCGAAGTTTAGAATTAAAAAATCTTTGTGTAAAAAATCAGAATATAAAATCAGAAAATAAATAAAAATCATTTGTATTGTAGTTTTTATACTGCATGATATTTTTAATTATTCTTATAATTCTTCTTTTTTTAGCGCATTCTAACAATTCGTGGCACAATTACATAAATTCATTTAAAATTGTCAGAAATTTTTTGTCTGTACTAGTTTACATTTAATTGGTGAATTTAAACATTTATTTTCATAATATGTTTTATTTAGATTTAAGGTGAACTGATTGCTTTGTTGCTGGCTGAAGTTGTCAAAATGTATTGCAATATATGGCTGTGGGAAATGTCAAAATTTATTTTATTATTGTTTTTTGTTAAAAATACATCACAAGAATCTGCTTTTAAAAAATCTGCAATAAAACTTAAAAAATAATAATAAACTCACACGATTTTCGGGTCTATATAAATTATCAAAATTTAATTTAAAAACTAATTTTTGAGACATTCCAAGGTTGTGTTTAAAACTTTTTTGATTTCTAATTTCATCATGAAATACATTTTTAAGGCTGCTGGAAAGCACACAAAAAAAAAAGAAAATAAATGCTATTGGCATCGCAATAATTAAATAAATTTACAGGCACTTATTCGGTTTTCAGCAACTTTTATATTTCGAATTTCTAACACCAACGTTCAGCAGTAAAAATTTTCAGTAAAACATAGAATGAGTAAGAGCGATAAAAATCAATAAATATTTACTTTCACCTCAAATCTTACATTCTATTTTTTTGTGTTTTTTGTTTTTGGTACTCAAAGAAAAAACCAATTAATCTTATGCAAAATAAATAAAATTTGTAACATCTGTTATCTGCTGGTAGAGATGGAGAACTGTTGAAACATATGATACATAAAATACTGCATATTGTAGTCATGAGATAAGGCAATTTTGTTTGTGTTTCTTTTTTTTTTAACCTAAAAAAATTAGCATATTGTTTAAAAAAAAGAAAAGAAATATATATGTATATATATATATATATTCCAATTTACTTGTATATGTACAATATATGTTGATTTTGTCTTTAAGACATCTACAATGATGGCTGATTGTTCAACAATATCAAATACTGTACCAAACTTCAGAAAAATTCTAAACAATTCATCAACGAATTTTTACAAAATAAGTGATGAAGTGATCAATATAATTTCACTCACTGTTTTATTTATGTGTGTCTAATTTCTCCAGAGTGCTCTAGAAAGTGCAACCAAGGTGTCTTGACCAGTAATGGATTAGAAATTGTCTGATCGTCATCTGGATCTGTATGAGCTACCTAAACTAGCCAAACGCTACCCGAAACATTTTGTATAGAAATTTTACAACTCTAACTACTGCTATTGCTGTTTCCAAGATCTACAAAACTCACAATATACTTATTATAATATAATGCCATAAATTGGCACCAAATATCCCAATCTTAAGAAATACATATGTACATACATAACTGGCCTTTACAACCCTGTCTCAGGATTACGACCTAGCTTCTCGCAGCCCTCATGTTGTGTGTGTCAATTTTTATCCATAAGTACCGGGACCTACAGTTTAATGTCGATTCCGAACGAAAGACTTGAGAAGCTTCTTCATGGCAATTAGTTACTCTCAGAGCTTTTGCCAGAAGACTGCTGAGAGGTAGTCGCCGAAAGAAATATTTTTTTTCATATTTCTTTTTTTGAAGATGTCGGAGCCTGGAGTCGAACCCAGGGCCCATGTCTTAGTAAGCCAACACACTAACCACTAGACCACGGCGACTACTCTTAAGAAATACAAAATCAATATTAACTTTCTATTTAGGTACCGTGCCAAATTATCAGATTTCACCTATTGAATAACTGCTAGCTTGTAGCTACCATTAAGCTGTTTTTTGAAATTTTTTAAAATGTTCTCTTATTCTTCTTCAGCAATAAAAAATCAGTAGCAATAGACAGCAAATAAATCAAAAAATTAAAAAATCATCGTTTTAGAGTCGACAGGCATATATGATGTTATATACCAAATTAGTCATCTTGGAGAGCTCTCGTAGAATCTGTGGTGATCTTGCAAAAATTATTATTAATCGGATTTTAACTGTTACTTTTTGAGGGAAATTTAAAATTTTTAAGTTTTTTTTTTTTCGTAAAAAATAAAAATTCTTTTTATTTTTTCTGTCATAAAAAAACTCGTTTATATAAAAGATTTTATACAACATCACATTATCCTCTGCAAATTATTACAAATATCATTTCTATCATATTTCGTTCCGTGCAAAACGTCGTAGGAGCCGCAGTCTCCGGTCCCGTTTTTTATCCTCCTCCTCAAATATTTGTCACATTTTTAGCAAATAATTGTATAAATTTGGCTTTTAAAGCACCCTAAAATTCGTACAACTGGATACCAAAAGCAACAGGATAAGTTTAAAAATAAAATCTCTCCTAAATAGAGTTTTATTTTTTGACTGAAAAATAAAATATAAAACTCAAAAAAATAATTTTTATTTTATGACGGAAAAATAGAACTCTCTTTTTGAGAGTTATTTTTAACTTTTTTCCGTTGGAAAATAACTTTTTCTGCTGACGCTTTTTGGAAAACTCTCAAAATAACCATAAAAAATAAGTTTTTGGATATAACTTATAATCGTTACGGTACCTGATATATTGTTTGCACGGGAGATTAGATGCCCACTTATTCGATACCTCGTATTGATCTTTAACCTCGTTCAGTAATAATATTTATTGAATATGCAGCTATTTTGATCAAATTTAGAGACTCGTACTGTTATATACATATATAATTGGCCATTACAACCTTTTTTCAGAGTTACGGCCTAGCTTCTCACATTTCCATACTGTTTATATAAATACTAAAAGATAGTCGCCGAAAGTAATAGTAAGCCAAAATACTACTTGCTAGACTGCGGCGACTCTTACTGTTAATATTTCGAAAATATAGGTAAAAAAGTATTTACTTTGTATGGGACGTTTCAGTTTCTTCCAGACATACAAAAGAATTCTATAAAAATATATTAATTTTTATAGGGCTTCTTGCCAACATAGCTTATAGCAATAAACTCTCTTAATCACTTATGTGTTTAGTAAAGTTTTTGTTTTTGCTTTTGCCAATTAGTCCTTAAATGTTCACCTATAAAGTTCCTCTGTTATGGCTAAGGGTAAACCAAATGCTATTCAAAATATTAATTTTTTTCATGGCGGACTAAAGACATAGGGAGGAGTGCACAAGTGAGCTGTTATGTAAACCGCTCGAATTAATTATGGTGGGCAAATTTAGGCGGCAAATGAAAGCAAAAATTAAAAAGAAAAAAATTACAAAATTCTTTTTCGCCATCTAATTAATTAACTTCCATTTATTTGTCAATTCAATAAAATTTATTTTATTTTTTTTTACATTTTTTTCTCCATTTTGTAAAATTCACGCTTCAAAAAAAAAAGTATAAATAGGTTTAACTTTAATAAGAGGTCACTAATAACGGCATGGCTTAATTCAATTAAAGGTAAATTGTAACATACGAGAATTTTGCGTAGAAGTTTTTGCAAAACCTGGCCGCGCTGGTGGCTAACATTGGCAATTCACTTTTTATTTTTTGTGGTATATATGAAAACTTTTTTAATTAAAGTAATTAGTTGACAAATTTTCTACAGTTTTTTCTTTTGTTTCAAACGCAAAAAATAAATTGAAAATAAAACCAATTACAACAACAAGTTAAACCTAATGGCAAATAATACATGCAAACACGAATACATATTGTTTACTGAACACATATAGGTAAGGTGTGCGTCACTATAAAGTGTAACACCCATTTTTCTTAATAACTTTTTTCACCTTTAATCAAAATTATTTTTCTTAATCACAATATCTTTGAAAAATGTGTCAGATTTTAAAATGTATCAGTTTGTCAAATTCGACTTGTTAGTTAGTTCACAATGGATAATCAAAGACAAGTGCATACAAAAATTATTCAAATAATTCAAAAAAACCATATTGGAGTTATACAAAAGTTGCTAGGGAAGTCCACGTGACCAGGCAATGTGTTTCCAGAGTGGTCAAAAACTTCAACAAAGACCTGAAAATTGAAAGAAAGCCTGGAACAGGTAAATCAAAACTGGTAACGAACGACGCGAAAGCCAAAAAGGTTGAGAAGCTTTTGCTGGCTCTTCCAAACATTTCTGGTAGCGAAGTGGCCCGGCGCGTGCAATGTTCGGAAAGTTTTGTGCGCCGAGTTAAAGCTAAAGCTGGCCTTAAAACATTTAAAGTCCAAAATGTTCCGGATAGAAATGCTAAGAAGAATATTGAAGCAAAAAAAAGATCAAAACTCCTCAAAAAAGAATTTTTTTAAAAGTTCGAATGTTGTGTAATGGGTGATGAGACTTACGTTTTTGCAGACTTTGCACAGCTTCCTGGCCAAGAGTTTTATGTAGCGGATAGTAGAGGCAATGTTTCTGAAGAGTTCGGAACTAAAAAACTATTAAAATTTCCCAAAAAGTTCCTAGTTTGGCAGGCTATTTGTAGCTGCGGCAACAGAAGTGCATCGTTTGTTACATTGGGATCAATAAACTCAGATATTTATATCAAAGAGTGTCTTCAAAAGAGGTTGCTCCCATTTCTAAGACAGCACAACATATCAACATTCTTCTGGCCAGATTTGGCAACATGTCACTACAGTAAAAGCGCAATAGACTGGTATAATAAAAATAATGTTATTTTTGTTCCAAAAGAGGCTAACCCACCAAACTGCCCAGAGCTGCGGCCTATTGAAAGATATTGGGCTCTGGTCAAAAGAGAACTAAAGAAGAGTACATCTGTTCCCAAAACCATTACTAGTTTTCGATATAAATGGACAGCTGGTACCAAAAAAATCACCGAAAACACTATAACATTGCTTATGGATGGCATAATGAATAAAATAAAAAATTTTATAAAATTAAATTAATTTTTTAATAAAATAATACAGAATATAAATCTGTAATAAAAATGCAAAATGAAACTGTTTTATTTTTAACTCTAGCTTACTCCAGTCAGTTTTTATTTGACTTTTGATGTGTTACAGTTTATAGTGACGCACACCTTACTTACATATATAATGGAAAGTAGCATTATAAATACTGTGTGTGAATAAGCTCATTAATAATTTACTCCCCAAAGCGGTACATCAATAACCTTGTTAAGATTGTATTTGTTTGGTCTGTCATGGGAATCTAACAAAACTAAATTATACCCCTTCGCTTACCTACATATGTACTTGCTTACATACATATGAACACAGAAACTTTTCTATGCAATAAACACCACATTTCTTGCAAGAGAGCTTGATTACAATTTGAATTTGTAAGAAGTAACAGTTTAAAATTGAACTGAAAATAATTTGAACAGCACAACGTTCTCAATAGCAAATTGTTCTAAATTGTAGCTCCTGGTTAAAACTGAGCTTCAGTTACTTTCCCAGTTGAGTACAACTGTATTTTTATTTTTACTTTATTTATTGATACTTTTTTTGTATATTTAACAAAAAATTGTTTTCGTAGTCAATAAAATTGTCGTTGTGATATCGTTATATTTCTGGAATTTTAAACCAAAACATATAGGAGTTCTTAAATCAACATTTTATGTTTGCTTTTGTGTTTGTGTACTCAATAAAGTAATTTAAAAATATTTAAAATTTAATTCTAAAATGTTTACAAGCCATTAGTGTATTTATGTTGTATGTACATACATGCATACGTTTTATGTTATTTTGGTTCAGCCTTGTTGTGATACTGCGAGTACTTATACATGCTAAATAATTACTCGTACAAGCTTAAATAACATAAAATAGCTTTAAATGCAAAGTAAAATGAATGGGAATGGGAAACTCGAGTTTTATAGGCTCTTAATTTGCTTCAAGCATCTCTTATAAATATATTAATACGTAAAGCCATGCATACATAAATATATATCTACATACGTACACACATAAATACATCTATATATAAATGTTCCATAGGATGGCACAGAAATGGGCAGGAAAGGCAAAAAAAAATTATATTTTTAGTATATCGGTAGATAGTATATCCCGTACATTTTATTGTTGTTTGAACAACATAATACACATACGGTGTTATCATCAATGTTTTATTCTTTTGTTTCACATCAATACATACTCGTATTTAGAAATAGAGCAGAAATATGAGAAACACTTCGATTGATTGCTCTTGTATTGATTTTAAATAAAAATAGATTGATTACCTGTTGTTAATGTTCTCTTAGTTTATATGTATGTGTGTGTTTACGAGGTTTGATCAAAAATTAACCGTTATTTTTAAATTTCGTGAGATACATATAGTCGATTTTCGTATGTTTTTTTGTTGTTGTCTGTTATGTTGGTACACATGTCCGTTATATATGTGGGTAATATCAGCCATTTTGGATTATCAGTTTAGTTTTGACAGATAAAAAGGTTAGTCGTGTTTTGCTGTGGTCTTCTATTTTTTACTATTCGAAAAAATGGATCAAAGAAACTCTATTAAGTTTTGTGTAAAAGAATGAAATTAAATGCACAAGGACATTTGAATTGTTGATTGTGGCGTTTGGAGAGTCTACTATGAGCAGAACACAAGTTCAATTAAGGTATAACCGGTTTAAGGAAGGCCGAAAAGATGTCAATGACGATGGATTTTGCACCATGTTAACTCACCAGCTCACACATCGATGCTTGTGCGTGACTTTTTGGCCAAAAACAAAACCGTTATCTGGCTCCAACATCATATTCACCGGACTTGGCCCCGCTGACTTTTTCCTCTTCCCAAAACTGAAGACACCGATGAAAAGAAGGCGTTTTGCTACGATTGAGGAGATAAAAGAAAACTTGAAACAGGAGCTGTTGCCGATACCAAGAAGCGCGTTTCGGAAGTGTTTCGAGGATTGGAAAAAACACTGGCATAAGTGTATAATATCTGAGGGGGACTACTTTGAACATTTGTTTTCGACTCTAGCTACGGTAGTCTCATCAGAGTTCTTTGTGTTCTCTGCATAATTAAGACCAAACATCAACTATTTAACTCATACTTTTCCTAGAACTCACATTCTGAAATTATTTTCTTCCATATTTACGTATATACACTTGTATGAGTTAGTAGAAGTAAAGTCACACAACAGTTTCTATCATATTCTCCTTTTCTTATCATCATTGCTGTTCTTGTAATTGTCATCTTATTGCACAGGACACACAAAGAACTCTGATGAGACTGCCGTAGCTGGAGTCGAAAAAAATTGTTCAGTTTCTCTGGTGTACTATTCCTTCACGGACATCATTTCTTCTTCAATTACCAAAAATATTCATTGCAGTTAACTTTGATCTAATTAAGGCGTTTCTGACGAAACAAAAATTAAATTATAAAAATATTGATCAGACCTTTCCTGGGGCTTAAACTTCGGGCCTCCAGCACATTAAGTTATATTTTTTGATCATACCTCGTATATATATTAAATGTGGCATAAATACTCAATAAACCATGTACTAATGTATGCACATTGCATAAGTACATGTGTGTTTTGAAGGATAATTTTTGTCTTTCTTTTTCATTTCTATTGATAAAAAAATAATTTTTTTGATATACAAAATGACAATTAAGTGGAAAAATTGTGTGAAACACCCATAATCTTTATTCATTACGAAAATAAAATGAATTTTAAATAGGTGTTAAAACCCGGTTAGCTAAACGTTGCCATAACATAACATATCAGCTGTTTGCATTTTAATATATTGTACTACCCAGTTTATAATTTCTTACAGAAGTATGTTTACATGCAAACCCTGAATGAGACTCAAGTTTACGAGGATTGGTCATTTAAATGGCATTTAAGCTTTATTTAATTTTGCACTAAAAAATTTTACATTGCATATAAATTGTAATTGTGCAAAGTTGAATGAAGTTTTAACACCATTTAAATGACCAATTTTGTCCATTTAAGTTTTACATAAAAACATATATTTTCGTCATCTTATTTTTATTCACTACAAATAAAAATAAACACTCTACAGCAAATAGGACATGTACTGTCATAAATAGTGGTATAGTGGTTAGAGCGCTCGCATAGAAACTCAAACGACCGAGGTTGAAATCCCAGCGAAGGAGAAAAATTAAAAAATTAATTTGCGGTTATTCAAAAATTACAATTTAAAAATAAGAGGTTCCTCCCGTTCTCCTCCAAGAACTCTTTCTTCAAGAAACCGCTCACTAACATTTTCCAGTCTATCCCAGCAAGAAACGAATAAACAGTAGTGCAGCGCCTTCCTTCTGAGAAGATTATAGCCAACCTACTTAGTGAAGATGCTCACCACTCACATTCAGCATCCACCGCCAGATGGGGCACAATTACTATTGATCATTCAAGGATGAAGGTATAACACTGGTCTTTGAGTGATCAAATTGGCATAAGGCGCTTAACATCTCAATTTCTATAATCCATATGTCTATCTATATATTCAACATTCCAATACAATGCAGTGAATAAGAAAGGGTTTATCCTTGAGTATTGGCCTTAAAAAAAATTTGATATTTTCCAATTAAATGTTTGTAATTTTTACTTTAAATATAAGTATAATTGTGATAAATTCTAATTTAAACAAAATGAAATCTGATTCCACGAATTTCACAGTACTGGAACGAACATAAATTTAATTTCTTTTGTTCGCATACACACTTTTAGTTTTACAAACAGCCATTGGTTATTATCTGTATAAAACTTTATATTTAATAGGAAAAAAAAAACTCAAAAACATTGTTGATGGTTAGTGCCCAAGAGAGGAAAATAATAAAAACAACAACATGAAAGACCACAGAATATAGAGAATGTAAAAGAAGACATCAACAGTAAAATATTCTCAATAAATATGCACTAGAGAAGTTGGTCGACTTTCATACACACACACACACATTTATTAAAGTTTTATTTATTTTCTAAGAACTGTTTTGAATAGAAATATTAATTTAAAGTGTAGAATTTACATAAAATCACGTAAAAATACACATTTATATGTGAAAGGGTAGACTTTGAATTGGGTAAAGTTCATTTATAAATATAAGGTGGAGGTGGACGGCTCTTCAGCCACACTATCGCGAACAGCAGCAATATTTTTTGCAGTACGAGCTGTGCGAACATGCACTTGTGTTTTCACATCTCCTGCAGACCCGGTTTGCTCAGATTTTGGACGATTAAATTGACCGAAAAAATCACGAAGTGACGGTATGAATTTTGATTTGAACACCCATTTTCATAATAATCCTGAATAGTTTCAATGCGTTGCTCGATTGTATATCTTTCCATGGTTTAAATTGATTTAGTCTGAAATTTTGAAATGCCAAATGAAAAACAGAAAAAGTTGACGTTTAGCGGAGGTTCACCTTCAACATCGGCCCTTAAAGTTTAAACACCCGATACATTGTAAACGTTACTCTCCTTCTTGGTAGGATGTTTCTGCACATCTTTAAGCATATGGTATACAAACCGATAAATAAAATAATGTCAGATTTTTAGTCACGAGTTTGTCTACCGAAAGCCGAAAATGTTATAGAAGAATTGTAAGTGTTAGGAAAAATTTTCATATCGTTGGAAAAAGGGAAAACCTTTTTCATTTTACCTGGATTCCTCAAATCAAATTACTACGCTACTATTGACTGTCATAAAACTCTGCACTCAAAGCAATTGTTTAAATGTCATGGGAACAATATTTTTTTTATTAAGACCAGCACTCAGGGGACGGTCCCTACTCATGTAGTACATTGTGCTGATCTAACAAAATATGTTATGGAAAGAGGAAAGAGGGAGTAGTGTTTGTGGACATTTGATTTAAACTTACTTACGACTAAAGAAAGAATTCTCTCTATAATGCATTGTACGATTCTCTGGACAATAAACTATAAAAGGATGTGCTTTGAGAGAGGTACGAGTAGTCTGCAAAAATACGCGATTATGCGGAATTAAGTCTTTTATCTCATTAGAGAACCTCCCATGGTAGTATCGATAGAACAAAGAAGCTCCAACGAATCGATAAAGTTGGATACCCTACCGTCGCTGATAAGCAACTTTGCCCTTTCCTGTATACGGTCTAGAAGCCTCAATATTTCAATTAAATTAAATTTTATCTGCGAAAAAAACATGATGTAATCAGTGAACATGTACGAGTACTGGTTTAATACATTGCTGTTCATGAGTTAAGCCCATGATATCGTTTGCATTTTGCTGTACTGCTTACGTTTCTTACAACAAAAGTCATTAAGACTGTAGCAGAAGATGTCTTATATAGAGCTGCCATAATTATAAAAATTTTCTAATAAAAATTACTGTGTATTGAAATCAAATTTAAAGAATTTTTATTACACTCTTTTAAAATTTTATATGACAGTTTACTAATAAATACTTAATTAAATTAAAATAATTCAACTAAATTACCAAATTGTTTCTCAACAATGTAAAGCTACCAATTTTGGTTCAATAAAACTAGAACGATAACACTGCTACACACACACGCATGTGTGTAATTATTAACTCTGCTACATATTTTAGAAAAGTTTTGCGAAAGTTAATTCAATAAAAAAAGTAAATGTTTTACTTCTTCTGTTCAATATAAAAACAATTTCCTGACCTACTGTATACACGTGCACACATAACACTCATATGAATTCATAAAAGTCTATCGTTACACTGAAACGATTTTATTGAGGATACAAAAAACTTGTTTGTAAGTAATGCTTTTACATAGAAAACAATCTAAAGTTTTGTTATAAAATCTTACAAAAAAAAAAGAGTTGGAATTTTTAAAAATTGGGTATAAAACCGATACAAACATATTTATGTATGTATTTAATGGAAAATCAAATCCCATTTAAAATAATAGAACCAATGTATTGTTACAGCTGAAACTACATTTACATGTAGATACGTATGTACCTTTGCATGGAGTACTAAACGATTGTGCTCTTTTTTTAATTTTGCATGAATGACAAAAATTTATATGCCTACACAAAAATAGAAGCATTCCTTAAATATCGTATTTATTAATTAATGTACATTCTTTGCTTTTATTTGCCTTATAAAGAAAGAAAAAACAGAAAAATGCGAAAATGTTTAAATATCTGTTTAACCCTAACAAGGTAAAAACTGAAAGCTTATGTTGCCCACTTTAATAGTAGTAGGTCTTGCTTTACTGAGTAAAGTAGACATTTATTATTGGGTTTTCATAAAATAAAATCAGTAGTAAAAATACTTAGCGTTAAAATATACCGCTGCCACTTCGTATAACTTCGTATTTAACTAATAAATTTTTACTAATCCACTTACATTCCTGGTAATGGCAGTTATAGTGGCAACAAATTTTTGTTTGACATTGAAAATTAAACAGTGGCTTATCTCCAAGACATTAAAACGGTAATCAATGTCAGTAGTGGCATGTCTAAAGCCATTGTAAATGAAAGATAAATTGATGACTTCAGCGGGATTCACTACATTTTTAAAAATTATGTATTAGAGTGAAGACGAATATAAGTGTCAGAAGAAAATTTTTTAACTTTGAAAGAAAGTTATAGTTGAATACTCTGGAATAAAAAAAATATTTGTATAAAAAAAAAGACGAATGATCAGAAGAAAAGCGCCACCTATTGGGAAGTAGCAGATAAAATCTAAACCTACTTAGCGAAGAAGGCACTCACCACACAATCAACATGCACCGATGAAGCGATTGCTGTTGATAATTCAAGGGTGAAGGTATAACACTTTTTTATATATCTCGAGTTGATAAAGCCACTGTAGGTGTTTGACATGAAAATTTTTCAAGTCAGCAATCCGTTTATGGCTATTTATCACAGAAATTGAACGAGATATCCGAAAAGGGATTGCAGACTTGAAAAACTTGAGGTCGAAAACAGAAAGTGGCATTATTAATTCGAGATATATATATATATACTCCCGCACAACGATAATTCTTGAATTTTCGATGACCCTGGGGCATAATTGAGGTTGTATGCCGTTATTGTGCCGAATTATCTCATCCTTTAGCTCTTGAATTGTTGCTGGCTTATTGACGTACACCTTTTCTTTCAAATAACATCAAAGATAAAAGTCCAACGGTATCAAATCACATGATCTTGGCGGCCAATTAAAATCACCACCACGTGAGATAACACGCCCAAAAGAGCCATTGTTTCATTAGCTGTGTGGCAAGTGGCACCGTCCTGTTGAAACCACATACCGTGTACATCATAATGTTCATCAAGAACGAACGTGAAAGGTGCAATTGTTGGGCACGACTACGAGTTAAGGTGGACGACTCCTCAGCCACACTATCACGAATAGCAGCAATAAATTCTGCAATGCGAGCTGTACTAGCACGCATATCTTCTACACACCCAGTTTACTTTGATTTTTGCATAATTTTTCTGATTCTACGCACATTTGGTCGACTAAATTGAACGAAAAAATCGGTAAGTGCACGATATGCATTTTGATTCGAACTCCCATTTTCATACTAACCCTCCCTTGGTTCAAATTGAATTAATCTTAAATTGAGAAATGTCAAATGAAATGCAGAAATAAAGTTAAAGTGTAAGTGTGATTCACATTGAACATCGGCCCTTAAAATTTAACCACCCTATACAATAAAATCAATTCGTACATACAGTTGTACGCCACAGGGCCAGCAGGTGACAAAATTAAACAGAATTATGCATCACTGTTTAAAATATCAAACAGCTTTTTTCTCTTTTATTAGTTCGATTAATTTTTTTCGTAAAAATTTACTATTTCTGCTGGATTTACACACTTAAACTGATGTTGTGAAGTAGAGAAAATCATTCTTGAAACTCTGAACGTATTTTCTTGCTGGTCATTGTCGTGGAACAGCGTATTTTAATTTATTGACTATGCTTACAGGCATCGGAAATAGCAGAACACATATTAAGTGATAGATGTGTCTACGAATATGGTCGCGCTGAAGGACATATCCACTACTAGAGTTTCTGACCTGCAGTTGTTCATAATAAAGACCCTAAATTTGCTGAACAAATGATAGACTCAAATGAAATCAATAGATCTTATAGGTCGTAAGGTTTAGCAATTTACGCCAGGTCTAAATTTAATATTTCCAATGTTCAAAAATGCAGAGTTTAGCTAGTTAATTTAGCGCTTATTTAGAGATAGTTAAAACTCAAGGTTAGGCAAAAGCTTTCCATAATATACGAGTAGCGTTATCTAAACGACTTTGATTAGCGAACTAAACACTGTGAATCTGGACTTAATAATACTTATTAAATACCCATAAACACAAGTGGCTATTTATCTTTCTAAGGGTTAAAATCATAAAAATTCTTCTTGTATTGTAGGGAAGTCGTTAGAAAATAATAATAGACGAAAGGTAAAATTAAAAGTAAATCGAACAAACAATGATTATACTCACATTTTTGCTTCCTTTTTCTGCCTTCTTGTTATTTTTTTTTTTTTCCTCCTTCAGCTTTATTTTATTTTGCTTACGTATATAATTTTTTAACAGACAACCTTTAAAATGATTTCAATGATTTTGTTTTAGCCTGTCTTTGGGCCTAATGTGTGTGTACTTGGAAAAACTATATTTTGTTTTTTTTTTGTTTCTTCTTTTTTTTCACACAAATTTTTTATGTGTTGTTTACATGTTGGCTTACTTTACACACACACTTTTTCATACACATTCACAAAATTACTGTTGTTGTAGACATTCACTTGCTTTTAATGGTTTAAATACATACCAACAAAACACAACAAAAAATGAGCAAAAACAATGAAAGAGAAAAGAGGAAAAAGAACTGCAAAAAATATATATTCTTATAGCCAAACAAATATTTGCGTATTGCCCAAGAATGAAGTCAACGATGAGTGAAATAATATACAAACACATACATATGCAAACTGCCAGACAGACTAACACACACACACACACGCGTTAATGTTAACGTTATTATTATTTTTTTTGTTTTGTTTTTTGCTGTGCTGTGCTCAATTTCTTTTTACCATTTGTAAACACACAATCATACACAACATGTATGTGCATACATACAACCTTATTTTAATGAGTACGTTAATGTTTTGTTGTTTGTTTCTTTGTTTGTTTGTTTGTATGTAGAAACGTATGCAAGTTATTAGCTTATTTACTCATGTTTCTTTGTTTTTGTTTTTATTTTTTCATTTTTGTTTTGTTCCAGGACAATACATTAACTTATCCTTTCTGTGAATATGTTTTTGTTTGTATGAGACCAAAAACAAAAATGTTGTTCGCCATACAAGTGCAACATAAATACTGTTTATTTATGATTTTACATGATTTTCGGTAGTAAATTAGTAAGAGTGTATAGGTATGTGGCATTAATTTTTGTTGCAGCTGGCCCATAAAATTATTTATATTTTCACTTTTCTATTTTATGTTTTTTTGTTTTAATTTTTTTTTTTCTTTTGTAACACAAGGAACATTACATTGATTTATAGCAGCATTCCCTACTAAATGGACTTGTATTGCTTTTGTTGTCTTTTTTTTTTTTGCTTTTCCTTGGGCTTAATTTTTGTAAATTTTCCTTTTCCTTTTCATTTCACTTTTACTCGCTATTTGTGATATTTTCTTTCAAACGTTTGTTTAACAAATATAATTGAATTTTGTCCTTTTTGTTTTTCTTTAGTTTGAATGGGTCACAAACTTCTTTTGTTTAACAAACAAACACATTTACATTTTTTTTGTATTTATTTTAGCACAAAATACATTTATAAATCAATTTTATCAACGTTAGTTGATTTTATTTGTGCTATGGCAAACAATTATTAACGGTGTCAGGCTTTAAGGCTATGACAGAGTTTTTTTATTGTTTATTTTTCCTTTTATCCTTTATTTTATTTTTATTTTTCTGTTACATTCATAAAAGACAAATTCCCAATATTTTGTTATTTTTTTTACTTACTTCACTTCATTTTATAATAAAATAATCACATTTTATCTGGAGATATTGAAAAAATAACATGATTTTTTGTTGCTTTACAAATCTTAAAAATTTGTTGTTTTTAGACTTTTTTTAGCACATTAGTGACGTATTTTAAGTGAAATTGGAATGATTATTTTTATATTATATTTTATTAATTTTCTTTTTACAAAGCCATGAATGCAATCACTTGATTTCAAAATAACTTATGACTCACATTTTACCACATGTTTGCGCTTTAATATAATAAAACCATTATTAAAAATAAAACAAAAAACAACTTTAAAACACTCAAAAAATTGCATCTACATTTTTTTTATTATTTCTTTTTATTTATTTGATTTTATTTTTTTAACTCCATTTACTTATTTTTTTTATTTTTTTTTTTACTTATTTTCTTATTTTTTGTTTTTTTTTATAGCAACCGGCTAAAAAAATTTAAAAATTATTTTAGACTCTCAATATAAAAATGTAAACAAATCAGTTGCTAGAGTTGTATCGTGCAAGTTAGTTTGTAAGAACAGCTTTCACCGAATCTTTACCGTAGACTAACTGGAGTAGCCTTGTTAGAGCACACCCGTAAAACATAAAAGCTTAGGCATGTTATCAGTGGTTCAATACAAAAACACAATTTAGCAAAATAGTGCGCAGAATCTTTATTAAAAAAAAAGCTTTCGGAAAACGTTTTGCTATCGAATAAAGAGAGTCACATGGATAATGTTTTAAGCGGAACATATTTCTGCTCAGCTGTAAAACTTACGCATATAGTTTTCGTTAAAATTGTGGAAATTGTAACATTTACATACGTTCATGCAATTTACAACAAATATTAAATGAAATTCTTGTTAATATATCGTAGATAACAAACTGGTTTCACTATTTGCTTAATAACAAGTAATTGTTGTTAGCATAGAAGAGCATTTGGTGACCTTATTATATGCTGCATATTTTGAAAATTATGTATTAATAAAAATAGTGTATCTGTATATGGGGGATATACAGGTATATTGGAAAAAAAGTTTTGCCAATTAGCTGTAGGATTAAAGATAATGTAAAAACAATTCCAACAGATAATTTTTTCATTTTTTTGCCACGCCTCCAACTACCGCCTTTTCAGTACTTTGTTCACAGTGTCATCATTTATACTCCCATCTTAACATTTTGTATATCAGTGTTCATAGCTGTTTAAGAGCTACATTTCTACATTTCATTATAAAATTTTCATCAAAAGAACACTATCTTATTTTCTTTCAAATTTATTTATAAAACGAGTATTTAAAAGTTAGTTGAGTTATGCCACTGTTGATATAAATGAGCGACATTCACGCATATTTCAGTTTTATAGACCAATTTCATTGCTCAACTGCACTTTGTTACAAAAGGATATTATTGATAACTTTGATTGATTCAACTTTTTGCCTAAAAATATAAAAAGAAAAAAATTGCAGGTAAAAGAAAGCAAATATTTTTATGCAGATTTCTGCTCTCGTTAAATTGCACTCAAGAATGAAAATAAAATTTGGATTTTAAAAATGTTACAAACATAGAAACTACTTAACAAGTTTTTACAAAGAAAAAAAATAATAATAATGATTTCATTTTATAAGTACTTTATGGGTTAAACCATATCAACTCAACTTAAAATATGCCGTTTTTGAAATGACTGTCTCCGAATTTGCTAATTTTTGGTATGAATAAAGTATATCATAACACTAAGACAAATATAAAATTTAAGGGTACTGACACTTCTGGATCCGGAAATATGAGGTCTTGAAAATTGGAAAACAGTACAAAAATGCACAAAGTTACACTTACTTAATTGTAATTTTCTTGAAAAGTATTATAGCTACGCATCTCGTGAAAGTCGCATTTTGAAGGGTATTAAATTACCTTTGATTTAATATGCAACATGATTTTTTCTTTGAAAAAGTCAAAGGTCAATTTTCTTTATCTATAAGTCGGAAGCCTATATCTCCGAAAGCGACCTTTTTAAAAATTTGAGAAAAAATTATGCCAAAGATAGTTTCGTTCTCTACAGCTGTGAAAAATTTCAGAGTGGAGGTATTTCTGGATCAAGAAATAAAAATCAAATCGCAAAAGAATGAGATTAAAACTAGTCTAATAGTGGTGGGATGGTATACGATTTTTCGATTACGATTAGCTAGAATCGCTTATTTTGTGAGTTTCAACAAAAAAATACATAAGTCAAAAAGAAGGGATGTGGGATGGAGGCAAATGGCTCTTCATCGGGGTCAAAGGTTGGGTTGAAGGAGTAAAAGTCCACAAAAAGCTCCACAACTTCCCTGGATTAGCCCCTAGAGGGATAAAATGTAAGACCGACACTTACTAATATTTTACCCCCCAACTTTTTTCCGAACATAGCTACCCCCTATCTCCAGTCCCTAAGGGAGCTCCAGTTCAAAGTTTATAAAAGTTGCTCCTACCACTCTAGGAGGCTCCATTACAAAGTTTATAAAATGTGCTCCTACCACTCTAGGGAGTGGAGATTGGGGGTAGGTATGTTAGAAAAAAAAGTTTGAGGTAAAATTTAGTAAGGGTCGGTCTTACATTTTATCCATCTAGGGGCTACTCCAGGGCAGTTGTGAAGCTTTTTGTAGATTTTTATTCCTTCAACCCAACCTTTGACCCCGATGAAGAACTATTTGCCCCCATCCCACATCCCCCGTTTTTGTTTCATGTATTTTTTGTAGAAACTTACAAAATAAGCGGTTCCAGCTAATATAAATCGAAAAATCGTCTACCATTCCAGCACTATTAGACTAGTTTTAATCACATTCTTTTGCGATTTGATTTTTATTTCTTGATCCAAAAATACCTCCACTCTGAAATTTTTCACAACTGTAGATAACGAAACTATCTTTGGCATAATTTTTTTTCAAACTTTTAAAAAGGTCGCTTTCGGAGATATAGGCTTCCGACTTATAGATAAGGAAAATTGACCTTTGACTTTTTCAAAGAAAAAATCATGTCGCATATTAAATCAAAGGTAATTTAATACCCTTCCAAATGCGACTTTTACGAGATGCGTAGCTATAATACTTTTCAAGAAAATTACAATTAAGTAAGTGTAACTTTGTGCATTTTTGTACTGTTTTCCGATTTTCAAGACCTCATATTTCCGGATCCAGATGTATCAGTGCTTCCAAACTTTGTATTTAATTTAGTTCTATGATATACTATATTTCTACAAAAAATCATATAATTCGGAGGGGGTAGGTTAAAACCATTGGTTGATTTGACTTGGAATATCCCTTATAAGAAATTCATTCGTAAAAATTGTCAAAAAGAGAAATAAAAAATAACGAACAAAAAATTGCATTTAAGGTTTAAATACTATATGTGCCCATAATTACGAAAGTGGTCTAAGTCAAAATTTAAAAAAATGAGTTTATCCGTTAATTCACACCACATTATTTTAAATTAAATTTAAATAAAATTGTCGAAAATGAGTCATTAGTAGGGCAACCAAAATTATGCATTAGCATCTTTTTTTTCTGAATATTACTGACAAAACCACCGAAATATTAATTCATTTTAGGAAAAACTACGACGTTTAACCCCTATTTGTTACGGCATGTTTTTGCATATTTCGTCATAAATGCATACTTTTATATTTTTCAAATTTTTTCATATTTATATGGCATATTTTACAAATTTTTTTTATGAATTTACGTGTAGTACCAAATTTTATTTTTCAAAATAATAACTATATACTAACATATTACTTAAGTATAATCTGTTAAATAATAAGGGTATTCATTAAAACGCTTAAAACTAACATTGGAAAAATTGGTGAAACTTCTTTTTTAAGCTACTGTGCAATAGTTAATGCCAATTTTATAAAAATGTCAAAGCAAAAAACCAATTAAATACAAAGCATACAAATTTTACATACATTTATGGGAATTAGCGTTTAAAAAATTGCTTAATAATGAATTCTCAATTAAAAATTACGTATTTTTCAACGTTGCACCTATTGGAGAAAAATTGTCATAATTGCATGATAGAAAAAATTAAATTAAAAGTTGATTTTTAAATTAATTAAATTTTCATAAGAATATGCAGAAAATCAAGAAATCCGTGTTAAACAGACTAAATAATATATAAGCGAATACCAAGGTTTTAAAACTAATAGGAATATTCTGTTTTGTAAAGTTTGCAATAAGCCAGTGTCAGCAAAGAAAATATTTACCATAAAACAACACCTCGGAAGTCAAAAACATATTAAGTTCAACGCAAGAAATTATGCTAGGAAACGTTTGCTTTCAAATTTGCACAAATTCCTTCCGTCGATGTCGAAAAAAAGTTTCTCGATATAAAGAGCGTTTTACGACAAAGCTTTATGTTTAAAAATTTGAGCATTATGATTATTATTTATTGCAACAATAATTGAAATTATTTTTTTACTCTTTTATTTTGTATTCTTGTCAGTCTGAATTTTATAATTTTTTTTTTTTTTTTTTTGTTAATTTTGGAATTAAATTAAATATATCGCTCATTTGCGAGAAGAGTCGCATAACTCAAAAAAGCGATTCTGAGATAAATGCATTTAAACATTTTTATTTATTATACTTATAGGAAAAGTACAAAATACTTTTCGCCGCCCCTCAGTGAAAAGAAAATAAAAATAAATTTTTAGATATGTTTTAAATTACAGTTCGCCTCATATTTCTGCATTATTAACTCAAAAATTTTTTTTCAGTTATGTCTCTCTTCTCGCAAATGAGCAATATGTAAATATAAAAGAATTTTATTTTATCTGGTTGGTAGCTAATTGTAACTTTTCATGTTTTCAAATTTTTGAAAAAATATATAAGTAATTTTACATCAACATATGTATGTATTATGAGTTTTATAGAGAATATTTTTTATGCTTAAAAGTGTTTTTTGAATGCATATTTTAGGCGCTTAAAACTAATTTTATAGAGCATATTTTTGGTTGCCCTAGTCATTAGATAGTGTTTATTATTATAACATTATATGGAATTCATTTAGTGTTAATTATGAAAGTGGTCTAAGGCTTGATAGAAATGAAAATAAAAAAAGCAAATTACTTTTACAACCCTGAGCATTATTATGAATTGATAAGAAATGCATTTTCGATAAAGCGAATGTCGCAGCCGGATTTTATTTCAACGAAATCACTAGAATAACAAGAAGAGTAAAAAATACCTCGAGCGAATCTGTCCCTTGGCTACAAATTCAATGGATGAGATTCTTGAAAAATAAAATCTTATAAAATGTTTTATAAAACTTCTTTAGATGATTCAAAATTTCATGTTTTGGCTCTTTCACTTAAAATATAAATATTTAATATTAATCTTTCTATTAATATATATATATAAAAATATACGGAAATATTAAATTACTGCCATTATACACCACCATTAGACCAGTATCGGAAGAAAAACATAAAGATATTATGACTTTACTACCGTACATAAAAAAAAATCTTAAATATTCGAAATAATGATAAAAATAGATTACTGTTTAAACATAAGTAATTAATAAATATTCACGAATTATTTCAATCAAATTATTGTTTTAAATAAAACTCAAAATTCTTTATAGGACATTCAGTTAATTTTGTAAATGGTCTAAGTCACGTCGAACATTATCGCATGAAATTCACACACAATTTCATATTCATAATAAACTTCCCTTAATTAAGACTAATAAAATTATAAATTAAAATGTCGCATAATGTAAAAATATTTTTTAATTTATTCAAATGCAATTCATTAAATATCTCGAAACAAGAAATATATGACTTAGACCACTTTCATAATTATGGGCACATATATGCTTCTGATTTTATTAAATATTTTTCATAAGAAATTGGTTATTGTGAAAAGTACACAGAGAGGCTTTTAAACATAATCCAACGATATATACGAGTAATGTATGGTTACAATAAGTAAGGACTACAGCTTTAGAAGATTTTAAAGTTCTACAAAGATTTAGAAAAAAGTGTGTTACTTCTTTTCATAATTTAATTTATTTGTAATCAACAAAGACGTAAAATTGTATTAATTTTTCACAAAATTTATAGAAACCTTTTGCACATTCATTTCAAATTAAATCTAAGCTTTAAGAACATTCTTTTTTTACTTTAAATAACATAATCAAATGATATTGGGTAATGTATATATGTAAGTATGTACTATGTTTATATCTATCTGTATATATTTATTTGTATTTATATTTTGTATTTAAACACAAGTTGTCCTAGGTCTTCAGACATACTCTGTTGTTGAATGTTGAAACATTTTTCTGTAATTGTGTATTACAGTGTACGAGTAGATGTACGTCATATTTTCTTTTTCTTTTTTTTGCATTTTTTTCCCGTATTCTATTATTTTAACTCTTGGGAAATTTTCTTTTTTATCCCTTCCATTGCTAACCAAGAAATAAAAGAGGGTCACAACATATTTTATCATTATTTTCATTTCGTTACTACTCTATTCCCATTTTAACCTCACTAACTGAATTTATGTTGATGCTGTTGATGGTACGAGTATTCTTCTTCTGTTTTATTTCTAAAGTTTTCTTTTAGCTTTTTGTTTGTATCACTTGTTCGTAATAGTTATCATTTTTCTAACATTTATTTGACCTTTTTTTTTGTGAGTGTGTGTCTGTGTGTGTGTGTGTGTGACAGTATGTGAGACGAATTTAAGTGTCACTTTCTCATCTTTTTTGTCTCTTTGTTTCCTCGAGCATCCCGAATGGCATATTTTACAACAGTTCCACACAATCCGACAAATGCATGTGACGATTAAATGTTGTTCATCAACATGTACATAAAAGTCATTCTAAATCTTTAATATTTTTCAAAATCACACATATATACATTACATATACATACATACATATGTATGTATGTGAAGTAAAAACAGTGCTTTAACCCAAGCAGCATTTTTATAAAAGATGGTTTTGTTAGGATAAAATAGCCTGCCTGGGATCCTTCTTCTTTGGCCTTCTGTGATAGCATATTCTTGTTAGTTTTGAAAACTATGACTTTTTTCACAAGGTTTCCAAAAAAAAATATTTATTGGTTCGTTTTTAGCCAGATTTATATGTAAAATGAATTCAAGTGAAATAAAACTCGATTTAAATTTCAGATTCGTATAATTATTTAGTAATAATTTGGGCAATAAAGTTTGTTTTGTATTTGAAAAACACCCGATTTCCATTACACTCGAACTAGTGTTATAAAAAATACCCGTATACATATATCGTCGAAGGAATTAAAGAACGCTGTAACTGACAAAAAATCGAAAATACGTTTTTGCATCATTTTTTTTTTTCAGAAAAAAAATACGCCTCGATTGGTCCCGGTCTCATATCTCTACGATGAAAATAAATTCACTTACGCCGTCTGCGTTGTGAAAAATACCAGTGACTTTGTTCTACTTTCATACAGGTTTTTTGGCTCTGGTGAACATTTAAAGTTTTGTCAGTTACAGCGTTCTTTAATTCCATCGACGATATATTAATTTTTCAAGTGTAAGTTAAGGTATGATCACATTGGTTAAATATTTAATGACAAATCGTGTTAATCACTTTTGGTTTTAAATTCTTTAGTTAGGAAAAAAATTTTTTAATTGCTTATACAAATTCTTTTGCTTTTTTTTATATATTAAATGAAATATAATATAAAACAAAACGGCCATTGAGATATAATTGTCTCCATGAGTGCTACTTTTCATATTAAGTTGTTTATATAAAAGAAAATTTTCGAATGAAATGTTTCCATAAAATATTTGAAAAATGTAAAGAATTCCGACTGCAATGGTTTTAGTGTGGGATTTAACCCTCGATGAAATGATTATTGAAAAAAAAACAACAATCTTCAAAATGCTAACTGGGAAAGTTCTTTCTTAGTTCTTGCTATTAAGTATCGTGACTTTATGAATTTTTTTTTTTTTTTTTTTGTTTTAAATCATGAATATTCCTAATGGCTGCATTTTTGAGGATGTGCTTTATTTTGTAAATTCAAAATTTCATTTTACTAAAACTTGCATACTATATATTTACATATGTATGTATGTATACTCGTAAGTATAAATAATTCAAATAAAATTTATGTATATATACGATTATTAAATTATGTAGGACTTTTATGAATTAACTCACAAATAACCGATTAAAGATAACATGAAAAGTAATGTTGATATGTGAGTTAAAGAAATCAAAAGTTATATATACTCATACGAGATTAGCATATGGTTTTACGGAAACGTGTCGTTCAGACAATTCAACTTTTTAGATTCTAAGACCACAAATACCAAATTTATAATAAAAATTCAAACGAACGTTACTACATGTGTCTGTGTATCGCAATGCAAAAAGACAAAACTATTTCGTAGGAGTGACGTACAAAATATGGGGATTTTTGGAATTTCAAAGAACCTATTCGCCTTGAAGGCTGAGATTCGAGATCTGCCATAGAACCTAAAAAAAAATCAATATAAAGTTTATGACTTACTTATTTGATTTTTTACTTAATATGCCATTAGTCTTATCCTATATATCTTGTAAGTATGAGTAAATTATAATTTTTTGTTTTGAACATTGAAAACCTATAAAATTCATAGAAAAATGTTTCAAAATTCATTATTATAAATTAGTGTTTGATATGCCACTTATGTAAGCAATACTTTTCATCATCTCTTGTGACATAAATATTTTATGAAAAAATACAACCACATGTGATACTCGTATTCGTATGAATTATTAAGCTGTTCTTGAATTTTAAAATTATAAATTTCTAATAATTCATTGTGTTGCAAAAATATGTCTACATTGTATACGTATATACTCATATGTAAATATTTTTACTTTCATACCGACATTTATAGTTAAAATGTAATAAAATATTATGTTTTACATATTTCCTGTCTTTTGTATAATCTTATGTTAGAGATTTAACATAGATTGAGGAATTACATAAATCGAAAAACTTTGAAATGTAGCTGCAGGTGATGGATGGAAGTCATATTATTTGATGCGAATTTCAAAATAAGTACTTTGTTTTAAAATATTTATAAAGTTTGGATCAAACAAAACTATTTTTTTAGTCTTCATATTAGTTAAACTTTTAGTTTGTTACGGTGACAGCTATTGCAAGTGCAAGTGAGTGGAGTAAATTTTATATATAAGTACACATATATCAATATTTTATAGAAAATGTTTAGAAAAAATTGTCTTTATAAATTTTTTTTTAAATGCCACTAAAGTATTTTGTGTAAGTAAAACTTTTCATTATCTCCTGCGACATAAATATTATATGGAAAAAAATACAATCACATGTGATATGAATTTTTAAACTTTTCTTGAGTTTTAAAGTTACAAAATAAAGGTCGTTGGATTTGAAAGATTATTTCTATGATGATGTTGATGTCTGCTACGAAATCAATATTAAAAATGTGTGCTGCAAATGGTCAAACTCTCAAAAATTATATACAAGAGTCATGCATAAAAATGCATGTGTGTTTTTTGTGGATATGCAAAGAACGCTAAAGAGTTGAAAGTGTTTTCTTGAAATGTTTAAAGTATGTCTCTGCTAACTGATAGAAACTGCAGACTACATAAACCTAAAAAATCCCAGCTGGGGGGAGCCACATCCATACAAAGTAAAATTGTTGTCTACATTTTTAAATAATAGCAAGAATATCTAACTTTTTCCTACATAGCTTCACATTATTACGAGTCATCTGTCAAGCAGTGGGCGCAATTAGACAAGTGCGTATGGTGTCTTCAATAAAAAGAAAATTTCTCTTTCTGTATATATCTTGAGGACGGATTATGTGAAAGTCTCTGAATTTTGCCTACATTTTTTTAAGACCGGTACTCTGGAGTTAAAACCCTACTAAATGCAGTGCATTGTATTGGAATAAATAGATATAGACAGATAGATAGATGTGAAGATGTTAAGCGCCTAATGTCAATGCGACAAATTGCTGCCAATTTTATCATTCAAAGGCCAGTGTTATACCTTCACTCTTGAATGATCAACAGCGATTGTGCTCCATCTGGCGGTGGATGTTGAATGTGAGTGGTGAGCATCCTTTATGTAGGTTAGCTTTTATCTTCTCAGAAGTTGGCGTTGCACTCCTGATTATTCGTTTCTTGGTGGAATTGTCTGGAAATGTAATGGAGCGGTTTCGTGAAGATGGATTTTTGGAGGGGGGAAACCTCCTTTAATTTAATTTTGAAAAACGGCAAATTAATTTTTTATTTTTCTCCTTTGCTAGGATTCGAACCTCGGTTGTTTGAGTTTCTATGGACGCGCTATAACCACTATACTTATGATATCATTATCAATATAAATCAGCGGTCAAGCAGTGGGCTGAATTGGAAAAGTGGTTATGGTATCTCCAATATGAAGTATGTGTTGAGTGTAAATATCTTAAGAAGAGATAGTAAAATTTTCGAAATTTGGTAAAAAGTCAAAAAGTGGACGATGTTTTGAAGTGGCTCTCTCCATACTTATTATATATTGGTTTTTGTATACAAATAACTTCGTTGTCCGGGTAGTAAAGCACGGTTTGTCTTGTTTGTTATATATGGAGTTCTATTTTATTAAAAAATCTCGGAAAACGTCAAATTTGTTATAAAAAATCTCTTATTGGGAAGTTTTTTAATTTATTCTAGAGGTTTTGTATCTTAATTTATTTATTTAAAGTACATGGTAAATCCAAATAATAAGCAAATACTTTTTTCAAGCTCAAGGTCAAGTTTATTTTCAATTTAATAATCAATATTTCGATATCCTTCGGATATCATGTTCTTATTGGAACAGTGGTTTTCAGTGTATTTTTATCTGTTTATATTTTTGTATTATTATTTTTAGAAATCCTGAAGATGATATCCGAAGGATATCGAAATATTGATTATTAAATTGAAAATAAACTTGACCTTGTGCTTGAAAAAAGTATTTGCTTATTATTTGGATAATTTGGAAACAGGTAGAACAAATTTATAATTTTTCTGATTTGATTTACATGGTAAAATATTAGAAATTGAAGTTATTGAACAACAGGCTGGTGAGTAGGAAATGGATAAAAGTTACCCTCTTTCAGAGTTACGGCCAAGCTTCTCACAGCATTAATGTTGTGTGTGTCAATTTTTATCCATCAGTACCTGGACCTACAGTTTAAAGTCAATTTCGAACGACAGACTTAAGAAGCTTTCTCATGGCAATCAGTAGAGAGTAGAGCTCGTAGAGCTTTTGCCAGAAGACTGCTAAGAGGTAGTCGCCGAAAAAAATATTTGTTCTAAATTTCTTTATTTTTTCATGATGTCAGAGCTAAGGTTTGAACCCTGAGCTATCGTCTTAGCAAGCCAATACACTAACCACTAGACCACGACGACAAAACATTATTCTATTATTACTTACAATCTCATTTATTGCTTCCAAATCTAAAAAAAATTCTGCTGGGTATGCA
Source organism: Metopia argyrocephala (assembly GCA_963576795.1). NCBI lineage: Eukaryota > Metazoa > Arthropoda > Insecta > Diptera > Sarcophagidae > Metopia > Metopia argyrocephala. The sequence continues at coordinate 182,585,328 of OY756208.1, read as the reverse complement.
GAAATGTACAAGTAGAACTTAAGGTAGAATAAATATTTCTATTATTTATTTTACGATATTTCGCTACTTCCTTGCGTAGCATCATCAGGAATATATATTATGTGACAAAACAATAACAAAATTATAAAAAAAAAATGTTTGAAAAAATTTGCAAAACTAGATCGTTTACCAGTGGCAGTAATATTCTGACCATTATAACCAATAGACTCTTCTACCCTATTAAGCGCATCAAATAATAATTTTCTGTGGATATTATTGTTTTTCAACAAAAGTTTGTGGATTATCCTCTCAAGAAACTCGACATTACTGCTTATTTGCGCACCCATTCAACTAAAACTGAAATTAGGCCCAGTTTTTAATTTCATATTTAAATGTGAAATTAATTAATTCTAATTTAAACTTAAATAGCATTTAAATATAGTTTCAGTTTTTCAGTCATACATTTAAGTTTGTATTTAACCCTTAACTACAGACGTCCGGTACTTTTTACCGGGAAGCAGTTACAATTTTTCAATTTCGGAGGATCCCGGTAAGTTACGCATTTTTACGTTTATGTACCTTTTCAGTGTATAGTGTAACTTTGTTTGCTGAAGTGCCAGTTGTGTGCAGTGCGATTTGTTTAACTTACTACTATTTCAATTTAGTAACCGGTAAAAATTACCTGGTGTCTGTATTGCCGTAAGAATATTTTTAATTTGTGTTATAATTTAATTGGATAAAAGTTAATTTTATTTATATTATTACTCTGTGTCTTTCATGTGGAATATAGTAATGGATGGTAGAAGCAGTCCGGGCTCTTCAAAGAGGGTTAAAATGGACCAAAAAAATTTTTTTGAAGAGGCTGTGAAAACATGGCTGGTAGAAATTGATTCTGATATTAGTGGTTTAGATTCTGATAATGTGGTAAGTAACCATGACTCTTCATCTGAAATAGAAGAAGAAACTGAGGACATTGATATCCACCCACTGTTGTCGATTAAAATACCAACTATTTTCATGGTAAAAATCGTTTTAAATGGACAAACGATCCTGCAGTCCGACCTGAGTTTTTAACCAAATTTACCTCTTGCAGGTTTTTTTTCAAATGCATATTTTTCATTTTCATTTTTATATTTTGTATCTGAATATATTATATTTTAAGTTTCTATAATAAAATGAATTTGTGTTCTGTTTAAGTATTTTTTATTGTCATTTTTCTACAACCTTAAAAAACACTAAAAACGGTAACTGAGTATACTTTGCTTTAAAAAAAATTGTGCGGATTTATTAAAGTAAATAGTTTTACAACTTTTTCTAGATCTTGATATACAAGAAATATAGAACAGATATATATTAAACAAATTTATCAATTGTGTTATACAAATTTTATATATTTTATATAACCGGTAAAAATTACCGGTGGTCTGTACTACCGTTTATATAATTTGACGTCTGTAGTTAAGGGTTAATTGCGATAAAAGTACGGTAGCATCACCAAATGTAAATAAACTTTGCAGAATTTGTCGCAGAAACAGCTGTGATTGGCTGCAACAAAATAAAACACCAGAAATAAAATAAAAATACTATTGATAAATATCAATTAATAACAATAAACGTAATTAATATATATTAATTTTATTATTTAAAGACGAGTCTTATTCATAATATGCCCATTTTTTATAAAAAAATTAAAAACATTGTTGATTGTTTTATTTTTGTTTGCAAAACATCTGTTTATATATAAAACTTAAATAAAACTTAAATGGACAAGGTTGGTCATTTAAATGGCTTTTAAGTTTCATTTAACTTTGGGCTGCAAAACTCAAAGTTGCATTTAAATGGTATTTAAATTAAATTTAAATGGTATTAAAATTAAATATGAAGTTATAAACTGGGCCTTAGTCGGAGAACAAAAACTTTAAAAGTGAATTCAATATCAAAGTGAAGGTTTGTTGCAGCGTATACTGTAGTCGTATGGTTATAATTGCTCCACAAGTTTATTTTAAGAAGTTCTTAAGCCAAGATTCTTGCTCAAGATCTTCTATAAAGTGAATAATCACAACACTAACTGCTGAAAATGACGACGAATTTATTGATTTGGAACTTTCTTAATGCTGCTTGTGCACCCTTTTCGGCCTTTGATGAGGAGAACGATTTATTGTTATTCAAATAGCGGTAAATGAACATGGTGCATGATACATTTAACGAACAAACTCCTTACTTTAGTAAAAAAAATTTTAAGATTTTTTAAGTTTTGCTCTGATGTATGTATGTCTGTCTATAGTTAATTATAAAACCAAACTTTACAAAAGACAAATATCAGTTGATAAATTGGTTGTCAAATAAAACAGTGCTGCCAACTTGAAATTATGAAACTCTAACATACAAATTTTATATATACTTACTTATGCTTGCATACATACATACATATGTACTTATATATATATTTTTTTTTTATTATTAATTGGTAATATAAGTAATAAAATAATTTTAATTTGTTAAACAGACAATGTTTTTTTAACTTTAAGGGGATGACAGTTGGATTTTTTTATCATATTTTTAAATATAAATAAAATTTAAATAATTATTTCCGTTTTATATAAAAGCAAAAATAAAATCAGCTTCAAATATGCTAATTTTTCTCATTGATAATTAAAATTTTATTATTTTTAAATAAAATAATTGTTTTATATAGTATATGTACATATTTATGTATATTTTTGCTTATTAAATAAATATTTTTAAACGTTTTTAGCATTAACGAGTACATAAAACACTATTTTTTTTAGTCGCTTGAAATACTATTTTAATGATTATGAGTTAAAAGTGAAACAAAACAAATTTAATTTTTTTGTCATTGGTTGTCGGCCGTATTCATTCGTTTAATTGATTGACGTTTTTAACCAACAGTCCAAATGAACTCAATTTATAACAAAAAAAAAAAAAAAAAAAAAAAAAAAAAAAAAAAAAAAAAAAAAAAACAACAACGATTTCAAACAAAAACATATTACGCCACCACTATAAGTTGTTACAATGCAATGCACTGAACAAATCAAAAAAAGGTCCTCAAAATTTGAATTGGATTTTAAATTTTAGTTTTCCGGTTCTCACTATAAGTACTAGCACAAGTACTTTTTGCTGCCATTTAAGTCTTTATCCTTTATCAGTAAACCAGGTAGCCAAAAACGAGTATTTTGAATATTCAAGAAAAACGAAAAAATATTTTTTTTAAACTCTTTTGAGGTTATACGAGTATGAAAAGAAATAATGACCCTACATTCACAATGCGGTAGTCACATACGAGTACGAGTGCAAACCGAAAAAAAAAGAAAAAAAAAAGAAAAAAAAAATTATAATAAAAGGGAAACCAAAAACAAGCCAAAAAAAAGAAATGTTTTATTAAAAAATTCAACTGCCTGCATTAGTGAGTGACACAAGTGTCAAAAATATTGGACGCTGATTTATGGCACGTGCAACATTTTATTCATACAACACCAAATTGAAAAATCATATCGGTAGCTGAAGCGAAATAAGACTTAGATTTTAAATATAAAAATAATTAAATTAAAATCGGTTTTTTTTTAACATCATACCTAATTATATTTTAACAGAAAATTTTACCAAAAAGATAAAGGAGAGACAATACAATATTAATGATTTTTCAGAGCTGAACCAAAAATACTCGTATACTCGTTCCTGAAGAATACTGCTAAAATATAATGGTAATTATTGGCACTATAGTTACGATACATAAGAGTTATAAAATGTTTTCCCAATATCGCATAAGTTTTTAATATTAAAATTAAGTGTCAATAAGGCTGTGTTTAACATCAACACTCAGGACTTGCTCATGTTAAGCTCTTACATATCGTCGAAAGAATTAACGAACACTGTAACTGACAAAACATTTAGAGCTTTGTGCATAATAAAAAATCAGCAGGTCGTTGTACACAGTGACTAGTTATCAAATAGAAGGTATGGAAAGTTTTAATACTTAATATCAGTCTATAGCGGGTGATAAACTTACCAGTTTTTTGTCCCATATACTAACGAGTTGCTAACTTTTCATTATACATACTGCCGTTAATGTTCACCAGAGTTAAAAAACCTCTAGGAAAGTAGAAAGAAGACACTGATATTTTTCAAACGTAGACGCTGTAAGTGAATTTCTTTTCATCATAGAAATCTCTGACCGGCACTAAAATGCATATTTTTTTTTCTGATAAAAATGATGCAAAAAAACGTATTTTCGATTTTTTGTCAGTTACAGCGTTCTTTAATTCTTGCGACATAATTTAATATATGAATATCCATATATATTATGCAGTTAATCTCAGAGCTTTTGTAAGAAGACTTCGCACACTTTTGTCAAAAGTCTTATCCAACTTCTTGGATAATCTGATTTCCAAACAGATAGACCATTACCTGAGAACCAATAATTATCTTTCAGGCTCACAATACAATCAGAGTTTAGGAAAGCAAGAAGTTGTACAACACCTCTAGCTAAATTATAATTTTGTGGCTACTTTAGTTCTTTGATGCAGTTGATCGGAAAAGTTTATACTTCTCGAGAACAGCTTGTGAAATTATCAATTTTTGTCTCATTACTAGATCGCAAGAGATACAACTTAAAAATAAAACTTTCATTACCCTCATGATAAAAAGAAGATTAATACTGAAATCAATTTAATTTTTTGTTTGTATGTTAATGATTTAACGGATATCATGAGAAACAGTAGAGCTCATATGTATGTACGCTCATGATGTGCAGGTTTATTTAAGATTCACGCCTTTTATTATACGTACGTTACTTGCCAAAATATATTTATATTTCCATGAATAATGATTTGAGCAAAATAAATAGCTGATCTATGGATAGTGAACTTTGCATAAATCTCTCTCTGTCTCTAAGTTGAATAGACCGTTTCCAGTTCTGGAAATTAATATCAATGGAAAATTGAATATGTAAAAGCTTACTCTAGTTTGGGTATCATCTCTTATGCTCGGTAAACGTGGTCAGATCATATTAGTATATTGGGACATGCAACATATACTTGCTTCGGAATTGTGGGCTGTTATCGATTTCACGCCTTTTACTGTACGTACGTAACTTGCCAAATTATATTTAATTCTCGTTTTGCAGAGGCTGTAATTTTGTGGGAGAAGACGAAGCAATGGAATATTTTCTCTTCCTTTCCTTGAGAAATTAAGGCACTTAAAATTTTTAGACAGAACCAAGAAGTGGTTTGTATACAATCTGAGCTCTCAAAAAACTGTGAGTGCGGCTGGAAAATAGCCTCAAATCATTGATATAATTATAAAGTATGCCTTGTTTAACGGCCATTGCATATTTAAACCTAATCCAACTCACCTAAAACATTTTCGTAGAAAAATTTATAATTATTCGCAATATTTTTGATGTGCTTTTGCGTACACAAAATCAACCAAATATTCGTATTGGAAAAAAACGAAAGTAGGCATATATAGATAATAATTGTATATATAGAATGATATTGTATATATAGAAAGATAAGTGCAAGCACCAAAATATATGATATATTATATATTTCATAGATTAGCAAAACGTTATGCTGCTGGCATTGTATGCAAGTCACAAATGTATGTATTAGGAAGTCGACATCCTTCTCCTATTGATAATTTAATCTACTAGAAATTTGCAAAGAAATTAGCATCTTCCCATATAATTTTCCTATACCTCTAAAATATGTATATTTTTATCCCACATCTTTCGATGTCATCACTAGAAAAATGTGAAAAAGTGTGATTATTATTCTGTCAACACTGATAGAGCAATATTTAAAATTAAATTACAAGTTCCTTAATCAAATTAAAGTCACACATACCTTAGGGTTCTGTACAAATTCAACTTTTATTGCAGAATGTTTTGCATAACTTCAATGCTTTGCATTAATAATTGACAATTATAATGCTAGTGCTATAAACACATTTAAGGCTATCGACCACCGAATACTCGACCACAAAATTTGCTGGCTACAAAAGTAGCCAAGTAGCCAGCTACTTAATTATAATAACGACTACAGCTACAAAATAAACATCTGTTTTGACACGTTGAACATAACCTAAACAAAACATAATAAACTTATTTTTTTAAGTGAAATTTTGAGAATAAAAAAAATGTTTGAAGAAAACTTATTTAATTGTATAACAACTATTGCCAAAATATTCCAAAAAACTGCTTCAATGTATGAAGTGTATAATAAAGACCACAATACTAAACTAAAATGAAATAACAACTGATTTAAATGAAAACTAAAAAAAATGTAAACTAATTATTATTTTCCAGTGGTGCAACATACATTTTTTTCTAATTTTTAACGTACATATTTTATGATTGCATTTTTTAAACACCTTTTTCATGAAACACCTTTCAACACCCAGCTCTGACATCTTAAAAAAAAAAGAAATATGAAAAAAATATTTCTTTCGGCGACTACCTCTATGCAGTCTTCTGGCAAAAGCTCTGAGAGAAACTAATTGCCATTAACACGCTTCTCTAATCTATCGTTCGGAGTCGACATTAAACTGTATGTCCCGGTACTCATGAATAAAAATTAACACACACAACATGAGTGCTGCGAGAAGATAGGCCGTAATCCTGACACAGGGTTGTAAAGTCCACTTATGTATGTATGTATTTCATGCATCTTATTGTATTGGTAGCACTAAACTGTTTATTGTTGCCAAGAAATATAGAAATTAGCCTAAGTTGGCTACGCGCTGCAAAAGTAGTCGTGTGGTCGGTAGTCGTGTTGCCACTAAAACAATTATTCTTATATGCACACATGTTTTCTATTTTTGACAGCTTCTGATCGATGGTCGGCAGCCTTTAATTTGTTTATAGCACAAACACCTACCATTCATACATGTACCAATTTTTTTAAAATTTTTAGATCCCGGAACTTTGGACTACCAAGCCAACACACTAACCACTAGACCACGGCCGCTACACCTATAAGTTCAACTATTAATATCTAATAATTATAAACACTATGCTACTGCTACTTAAAAATCAAAAATCTTGCATTATTTTTAATACTCTTTTGCCAAAAATAAAAATTCAGTCGTATTCCTCCTTTAAAGTAAAATGCTCGTAATTTTTACTTTCTACAAAATATTTTTAAGTTTTGAGTTGAACCCATTTAATTGATCAAGTGTAATATGTTACGCTATTCTATTCAATAAAAAGTATAACAAAATACTTAAAATTATTAAATTAAAAATTAATTTTCTGCTGATCCAGACCAGGTTTATTATCCTGTCATCAAGCTCTTTGCGATAAATTCAAAACGTGAAATCTTCAAAACCGATTTTTTTTTTTGGCTGAGAGTTTTATTAAAATATACATTTGTTTTTAACTAGAAATGAGACCACCCTAATATTTTGCGTTCCTCTGTACATTCTTTAATAAAAATAAACTTTTGTATCTCACTTATGAATGTACGTACATATGTATGTACATAATATACGAGTATGTATGCAGATATATATTTTCATTTAACTAAATATGCACAGATGTGTGTATATAGTATTTATGAACGTTGTAAATGAATGTCAGTACGTGGTCTAATGGTCTATTTTTGTGTAGTTTCAATGGTTGTTCTTTTGATGAAGGTTTGTTTTACAGCAGGAATATTAAAAAAAAAGTTATTACTTTTGAAGTCAAACCGCAAGTGGCAAATATGAACGAACGGTGCAATTTCTGGGGGATATGTGAATAAAGAACACGCTTTAAATAGATGTACAAGAGAATAATCGGCAAGTTCGGCAATATGCTTTTTAAAAATAAATATATTTTTACCTTTTTTTCTTTTTTACAAAAGTTAAATCCATCATTTTTCTCTTAAAATTTCATATAAAACCCTTTGATGTTTTTATTTCACATACAAACCATATGTACATACAAAAATATAGGAATGTTTTTGTAAAAGAAGTTATTAAAGAAAAAACAAATTTGGTTTACCGATTAGTTAACAAACTTTTTTTGTTTTTAACACATTAACTGTTTCCCCATGCCATTTATAGGGTTGAGTGAAAAATACCTGAAATGCATATCTTATAAAAGTTATTCAGCACTTTGTTTTAAAAAACATGAATTCACTTTTATATATTCACAAACACAAATATAAAGAAAAATCTTATTCAAACCACAAGGTTGGACCTTTTAACTGAATTTATGCGAACTTATGTGCTCAGAAGTCAGAGTTGGAAATGCAGCATTTCTTCAGAACTTATGCACGTAATGCTTTTATAAAATTAACTTAAATCTACAAAAGAAAATAAAAATATTTCATTTTTCTCTAATACATACATACATAGTATGTGTATCACCAACAAATATTAAAACTTGTATCGTTAACCACTTTGTTCTACACAAAATTAGTATTTGCTGTTTAATATCCATTACCACTCGAAAAGGAAAACATGAAAAAAGCAAATAAACTCAGACTACATACTGGGCACTTGAGCAGAAATAATGTATAGAAGGAAAACTACCTGATGATTATCAGATGTTGGTTAGGTTGGTATCGGCCTTAATTTCTAAATTCGTCAAAGCGACTAAATTGGCAATCTACAGATCGAAGTACTAATGTTTCATATTCCATCCCGACATTCCACTCTATTCCACCTTAACCAGTGTCAACGTAAAAACGAATGATCAGGGGAAAAAAGCGCCACCTATTGGGAAGTAGCAGATAACAGCTAAACCTACTTAGCGAAGGCACACTCACCACACAGTCAACATGCAACGATGAGGCAATTGTTGATTATTCAAGGGTGAAAGTATAACACTGGCCTTTGAATGATCAATTCACAGCAATTTGTCTCATTTCTAAGGAGCTTAATAATATGTATAAGAAAACAAAATATATGTATGTTCTGTTGTCATAATGTACTGTCCTTTCCAAAATTCCAGTACAATGCACAGCATTCAGTAGGGGTTTTCCCATGAGTATTGGTCTTAAATAAAAAAAAAAATATGTGAAAGACTGGAAACAGAAAAATTAGATTACATTTCAATATGTGTGTGCCTATACTTGACAATTCATAACATTTGTCAACACTTGTAATAGTGAAAGATAAGGAAAGACAACGGGGTAACACTAGTAATCGAAATAAATAAATTAAATTAAAATTTTTAATAGCTAAAAAATATTTTTTAATTACATACCACCTTGTTAAGTTTTCATTTAAATGGGAAAGTTCTTTAAAGGCTTACAGATTTATTAAATAAAATATAAAAAACTATCCCTTTTTAAATCAAGCATTTATTTTTATTTTCTACAAATAAGATAATCATAACTACACTGACGAAAAAAGAAGGTCTAAAGAACATAGTTCTACACAGCATTAGCTGTTAATTTTATTAACTAAGCCATTAATTATAAACGCAAAGCATTGAATCTTTTTTATGTCAGTATGCTACGAGTCTAAAAGTGAAAAAAAATAAGCTTGAAGTGAGCTTTTAGTAAAAATTTATAGAAATTTATATTAATGGATATTCTGTAAACCGCTAAATAGAAATAATTATTATTATACAGAAATGTTTTTAACGTCATATAACCATCTCTGGTTAAATTCTTGATCATTTCTATGTGTAAAAGAAAAATGCAAAATTTGTTAGTGCATATGATGATTTTATGTCAAGTTGTAATTCATTTTTTATTTGCGCAAAAGTCTCGTAATACATATTGCAAGATTGTTAAGGACTCTTATGAGTGCACATATACATAAATATGCATACACTGTCATAACCCAGAAAACATAGCCAATAACTTGCTATACAATGATCTTCTAATTTTAACCGTAAATCTTTTATAAGCCAAACTTTGGGTTCACTTTTATGATTGGGAATACATGGACATCTATTCATTTTACTTACATACGAGTACTTAATCTTTTTAATTGATTACGCCCTTATGACTCTATTTTTTTCAAATTTTTAAAAATAAACAGCAAATTTTAGTAAGAGAGGAATATAAAAAATTAATTTGATTACTGTCAAAATCAAATTACGAAATAATTAGTTTCTCTTTTCACAAGTACATGCATATATAACTGGCCATTACAACCCTGTTTCAGGGTTACGCTCTCGCTTCTCGCAGCACCCATGTTTTGTGAGTTATTTTCTTGCAGTTTAAAACTCCAAACGACAGACTTGAAAATCTTGTTTATGGCAATCAGTTACTGTCAGAGGTTTTGTCAGAAGACTGCTAAAGAACAGTCGCCAAAAAAATATTTTTTTTTTTATATTTCTTTTCTTTTTCCAAAATCTCAGAGCTGGGGATTGAACCAGGAAATCTCTCGTTTAGTAAGCCAACACACTAACCAATAGACTACAGGTCAAAAATATGTTAAATAGGAACTTAATAAACCCAATTTATTCATTTATATCAGGGATGAGCAACACGCGGCCCGCGGGCCGCTTGCGGCTCTTTCAACCTATTTATGCGGCCCGCCAAACAAATGTTGCTGCTTCTCTAAAATACACATAATATATAGACACATTAATCAACGAATTTCAATTACGAAGAAACTATGTATGTATTACGAAGAAACTGAGAAGAGAGCAGTTTCCATGAAAATGTTTTCCTAACCATTAATTATCGATGTGGATACAGTTCCCGAAGACTTTCAAAGGGAAGTGATGGACATGCAGAATAATACTGATGTAAAAAATGTATTTCTCTCAGTAAACATCGAGAATGTTTATATGTAAATCCGACCACCGACCAATTATCACCAATCAAGACTGAGTAATGCACGATTAGAAACTTGTGTATGTGTACCTACCTCATCAATTCCGGCTGACATTGATCAGGTTGTATCGAAAAAACAGTGCCAAATTTCTCATTAAAAATTTCAAGCAAATACTTTTTTTTTTTGGCATTAAATTTTATATTATTTTATTTTAATTTTTATTATAAATTGAGTTTTGTAAATTATTAGTATTTATGTGCGGCCCGCCAAAAAATTTTAGAATTTATAAGTGGCCCGTTGATTAAAAAGGTTGCTCACCCCTGATTTATATAATTATAGCAATACTATTCATATAGTGATATACGGACTTCACAGTTTGTTTTGAAATTACTTTTAACTTGTTTTTATTCAAACGCTTGAGAAAACTATGGAATTCAATCTACATATTTCTAATTTGAATTCGAGTCTATGTGTTTGATGGGAAACACGCACACTTTAACAAATTCATCATTCTCATATAAAGGATGTGTTTGTAATTATTTTTTTCTTTATTATTTTTGAAATTGTGTTCGTTATCTTTCATTGCAAACTCTACGTATGTATGTGTATGTGCACATATACATACATATTTACACTAACAAATAATTATAAATGTTATATGAATGCATGCGGTTTGCGTTAAAATCATGCATACATACATTCATATGTATGTCCATTAAAACCATTCGTGTTCTTGATGTAACCAAAGTTTGGTTAAATACTTAAATTTTAGTTTAGAAATATACAATTTTCCCCTAAATAAAACCTAGTTTTATGACTTTTTATAGAGTTTTTCTTTATTTTTTTTATTTTTTTTTTTTTTTGTTATTTTTCAAACAATTATCTCTAAACTTGTAAGAGTTGTAATTTATTAAAAAATATTTATTGCTCAAACTCTGCATTGTAATCAAAATTTTTAATAAAATATGAGCATAAATATACAAATAAATAAATGTAAATATATATACACATATTAAGTATGTGCATTTTGACCTAAATGGCAATAATTTCGCGGTAGGCTTCGTTTTTTCGTTAGTGCCATCTAATACCAGTAATGTCAATGTGTTATAATGAATTTTTAAAAGAATTGAAACTGTACTAAAATCGCCTTTAATCACTGGAATTGAAAAATCATCCTGCATTGTTTCGTCTGATACAAACTACTAAGAGTACTACTGCATAGTACTGTATACCGATTTTCATATATAAAAAAATTATGTCTGCAGCAGACTCTAGACCTAGAAACTATGATTTATAAAATTATATATCACCATTTAGCTAAGGATTTCAGCTTTCAATTTGTAGCATGGGCACTCTAATCGGATGCACTATTTAGCCAAAGTATAATATATACTATTAGACGTTTGATTTTTAGGTTAAGGTATTGCTTTTTAACATATATGTTTAAGATCCATATGCATTCCTATATATTTGGCTGTCGAATTCTGCGGAATAGAACATTTAATACGCTCAGCCGAGTAGTTTTGTCGGAGCTAAGTAATCATTTTATATTAAGGTCTCTCTAAGTTCCTGTTTAATATAGCCCTGTTTCAAGTTGTTTTAATGCTTGATGGGTTTGTTAACTAAATTTGCCGCTCATACACGAGCGTCAATACGCTTCACGCGACGCATCATTTGAAACACTTGTAGCCACGGCCAGAATGTCTCCATGATCAAGACCCAATATCTTCATAATTTTCTGTATAAACCTCACGATGGCGCTTAAGGAAGACCATACAATAAAAAAGAAAGTTGACAACTGGCTTCTGATGCGTCAATCATTATTGTATAGAATACCCATTCAGCGACCATGGTTTAAAATAGGCCAGTGTTCAGTAAATACAGCCACCAATCTGTCTTTGCTATTGTAATACAACATTTAGTATGTCTAATAATATGTATTTCAACGCGAGTGATGTAGAAAATTTTTGATGTTTGGCCTGGTATACCTGGTAGGTATATCAGTGAGGAAAGATATTGAAACCTTAAAAGTTAAAGTCAACTGTTTTTTTTTCTATTATTTTCTAACTCTTTCATTTTAAGTGGATGCAAAATTTTTATTATTTTTGTTGAAGTTATGTCACATGAAGGTCTACACCATGCGTTTATACGCCTATCGTTGTTATTCATCTGACAAAATAGTAGAATCAGCGTAATTGTATGTGACAAGTTAAACAGCAACGAGTAGAATGCATGGACGTATCAATGCAACAAAGAAGGTTTACTTTCTACTTTTGTATCCGTCGCATGAGTGGTGAAAAAATGTCAGCTGTTTTTGATAGTCATGGATGAGAAATTTATTATTTATTTTAAATGTTATCGATAAATATAAAAAAGTTTTTAATAAAAGAAAAAGCTTTCATTAAAATGGTTGTAATAACTTTCAAGAATAAAATTCATAAAAATTAATTTTATATAGAAGTTTTATATTTCGTTTTTATTTTATCGATTTGTATTCTATTTATCTATTACTTTTAAATACTGAGTGCCATCTCTGTTGTGTTTATTATTATCTAAAAAACAAATGCTATGGAGGAGATGAAGTGAAAAATCACGAATTCGTGGCCCTTGTAGCAAAAAATAGTATAAATATAAAATCAATAAAGTCTATAAATTCTTGTTTTTATTTGATAGCAATATTAACACATCAATTGATTAAAAAAAATAATATGGCGCATAAGACGCTTCGCATGTAGCTAAATTTAGAAACGCATAGAATGCTTATAAAGTACCATGGTGTTTTTTTTTTTTTGCTGAACCTTCTTCTTTTATTTAAGGTAATTGTTCTAATTTCTGTAGATGCATTTGATTATTGCGGATTTCGGATGATGGTCTTGATAAAAATACGGTTTCAAAATCAAGTTACTAAACGTTTCTGAAGCATCATCTAATTTAATTAGTATGAAAATTTTATTGATACGTTTAGATAATTGTCTTTTTTAAGAATCCTTTTATTATCAACGGTCTTTTTTCAACAAGCAATTGCTTATGCACGTGATGTATTGTACTTCGTCGAGGTTAGTGATTTGTACTAGGTTATTGTGATCAGACTCTATGTTTTTGCTGTTCTTTGTTTACTCCTTGTACGACTATAGTTAAAATAAATGCTTGTGATAGTCAAACCGAAAGAATAAGGCGTTGATATTTTTCATATTTCTTTAGTATTTCCTCTGTAATATTTTTCGCAATCCTGCGGGAAGAACTTTTTGTTGTTTCGAATTGTCTCTGTGATATCCCTTTAGAGACCTATAGGCCTAAGCCAATAACGAGTATGTTATTGGTTCTCAGTGAAGTTTAAAAATGCAATTTTACTTGTTTTCTTCTGCACTAATTAATTAAGTGAAATTTCTGTTGGTTTATCTATTTAATTTAAAATTCAATTTTATTAATTCTATAATAAACAATTTGTTGGAATTTGTTGTAAAGTATTAGTAAAAAATAGGTCAAAATAAAATAATTATGAAATATACGGGTATAATGAAATACATAATAATATCAAGAACAAAAACAGACCAAAAAAATAAATAATAATTAAAAACTTATTTATGACTGGCCCGATTATAAATTGTATAAAAATTGTGAATCGATGAGTAATTTAAATAGGACTGTTGAGTTGTGTACCTGACTGGTTTTGTTGGTGGTGGTATTGAAATTTTCGAAACTCTGAGTTCACCCATTTTTTTGTTACTTTTGTTGTTTAATTAGAAAGTGAGTGTAATTAATATAATACTTGTTTTCCGATCAATCTTTGGAAAAAATGTTTTTAATTTATACAGTATGATATGATTACTGTGTGTGCTCTGTAGACTATTGCTCAATTGAAAGTCGTGAGTTCGATTTTTACTGAAATGACTGGTACAGAACAAGACAAATTGCATGCTGGAGACACTCTAAAGCGTTGTGATATGATCTTACTAATTTTTATTTTATAATTTCTAAATAGAAAAATTATTTAACTGTTTTTAAACACTCAACTAGACAAAGTAATTTTTTGATTTTTATATATGTATGTATTTCTGCACAGCTTATTGTTAAATTTAAATGCATATCTGCAAATGGCAATGAGTTTCAGTTCATAGTCTTCTTTTAACAGCATTTAATTGTTTTCTTCCTTTAGCTTCAGTGAATTGTAAAAAGTTAATCCCCGAAGCAACTGTAAACAATGTTTGCTAATAGTATTTTCTTTTGTAGCTCAAATGGTTGTAATAAAATTGTTTCTGTTTTTTTTAATTCTTTCTTTTTTTTGTAGTCATTTTCCACTATTTAATTACATTTTTTCCTTCATTTTTTGTTTTTTTTTTTTTTTGTCCAAAAAGAGGAAATCCCTCCTGACTAATATCATCTTAAACAATCATTTTTATATATCAGTTGCCTTCCACAATAGATGAATTCTGGATTTTTTGATGCGTTATAAACCTTCACATAAAATAACACATTTCTACTACTATTCACTCTATTTTTTCCAGCTTGTTTTTTTGCTTTACTTTTATTACAATCTTTTCTATTTCACTGCTGCTCTTTGATAACTATTCAAATCCCTGGGGATAAAAATACTCGTGTGCCTTGTAACAGTTAACACTATACGTACATACTATGTACGTATCGTTTAGAGTCTATGTGTGTGTTATAAAATCATTTTAAGGGCTAAACTAAAGTTATTTTACACATATAAAGATAAACATGAAATCTATTCAAACATCTATAGAGTGCATTTTTAAGTGCAATTGAACTTTTGTTCACTGAAAAAGACTCGCAAGTCTATAGTATATCGACCAAGTATATCCAAAAGATGGTATTGAGGAGCCCGGCGTAGTTGCTAGTTTAATTTTACTATCCAGTAACTTAATTTACGGCTAAATTTGAATGTCTGACTATTTCACCAAAAGAAGCTTTGAATAATTAAACACGTGGCAGGGTATTGTATACTCTCGCTGGAGATCTTAAGACCGCTTTGCTATCCTTAAATATATGTACTGGTATATACACAAAATATCACAAGATAGCTTAATCCGTGCTATGCAGATTATCTGATATCCAGCCTATATTGCTTTGTCCTTTAGTTCTATTTCTGTTGGAGATTTAATCAACGGATAAATTAATGTTCTATGAGTAACATGGCTTTTTGCTTTGATAAGAGTGGGATGCAAAACATTCGTTGTATAGCAGTATCTGGCTTTGGGTACAGAAAACGAACTACTGGATGGGGATACTAAATATATCGTAACTGTCAAACGAGCTGCAAACTCTGGAAAATCATGCTATCAATATATTCCCATTTGTTTAATCACAAAATTGTCAGCAGAGACCAATAACTATTTTTTTTTTTTAAATAAACAACAAATTCATTACATTCAGAAAATTGCAGCATATAGTGCGTTGATTTTACAGAATATGGAGATGTAGACATCCAGTCTATTCTGGAAACGAATGATTAGGAGTACAGCACCACCTTCTGGTAAGATAACAGCTAACCTAATTAGTGAAGACGGTCACAACTCACTCACAACATCCACCGACAAAAGGTGAAGGTATAATACTGGCCTTTGAGTGATTAACTGATAGCAACTGGTCTCATTGATATATCGTCGTACGGGAGTTTAAAAAATATGAAATGGCAGATAGAGCACTTAAACTCCCGCACGACGATATGGCGGTCAATAAAATTAAAAAAAAAATCTATTTATCTCTCTTCTACCTTCAATTCCAATGAGTAGGAGCCTACTCCTGAGTATTGGTCTTAAAAAAAAAGAAATTGGGGGAGAGGATGCCCAGTGGTCTAGTTTGTAGTGTGCTAGACTGCTAGTGTAAGGGTTGTGGGTTCGATTCCCACCAGAGACTCTGGTCTGTGGCACTACACAGAGCAAAGGTCTTTGTCACCTGTCTCGTAATAATTATATATAGTATTAATATTGTATGCTAATTTAAATAGATAAATAAAATAAAATAAACCAGGAAAGATGTGGTTTCAACAAGATAGCCCCATATGGAACAAGATGACAGAAATTTCATACACATCAATGATTGAAAATGAGTGCGCTTCTTGAATAGCAGGCGCATTGTCTACGAGTATATGCCCGTAATCATTGTTCAGGCCATTTATTGGTATTCAGAATAACCAATTTTTTGAATTGAAATTTAACTTTTTGTGTTTTTTTACATGTTTAAACTATATTACTTAGATCTAAAAAATAACAACCTGTAAAACATTTACATACATACATACATGTTAATCTATAAATATATATATATGTATATATACACGTTAGATACATATTTTAAAACAGCAAAAAGAGCTATATGAGTTTACAAGTTAGATCAACAAAACTGGACACGAAAAAATTTACTCATAAAATATATCCACTCATGTTATCTGTGTATGCACTTTTGTAAAGACAAAAAAAGCACCAGTGAAATAAGCAAATTTAGGTAACATACGATACACACACATATGCCCATACATACATGCATCGTCATTATGTCAACAATTGCAACCGATGTAAAAATAAAACAAAACTGACAACATGTATGTATAAATGTGGGAATGGATATGCCTCATATAACACGTTACTTCTACAATGTGTATAAAACGAATTTTAAAAAAATTTCGATTTTTAAAAGTCAATGCTTAAAAATTACAAATATATAGAAATTTAAAGAAACTAATGTTTAAAAAGATTAAACATACATACCTATGTATTTACGTCAATACATATGGAGAGGAGTAATTTCAGTATGTAATTTCTTGAAAAGTGTGAGTTAAATAGTTGCTGTTTAGTCTTATATATGCACATGACGCAAGAAACTCTGATAAGACTACCGTAGTGGGAGTCGAAAACATATGTTCAGTTTGGCTAGTGTACTATTCCTTCAAGGACATCATTTTATCCTTGAGTTATCAAAAAATTAATTGCAAAAAATCTAAGTAAATTCTTTATAGAATTTAACTTTTATCTAATTAAAACGTTTCTGACGAAGCAAAAATTAATTTAAAAAAATTTATCACTTTTCCTGAGCTCGAGTCGTCAGGATCGAATGTTAAAGCTATAGTTTTTGAATTTATTCTAAATGACTTTGTAGTCATTAAAAATCATTAATCGAAAAGTTTAAACAACTGAGCCGGGATTTTGCTGTTTTAATAATAATAAAATAATTAAAAATTTCATTTAAGCACATTCTTAAGTATTTTCATGTAATCCAATAAGTAGTCCATGAGATGAAATAGGTTATGAAATCCTCTTTCAAATTAGTTTAAGAATAATGTAATTTCAAAGGAATGTATAAGTAGAATCTTTTCGGCGATTCGAAACTATAAGTTCTAGCATATGTAGAAAACCTTCAGATTCTATGAAATAAAGCAGTGAAACATTCATGAAAGAAATGTTCATAAAAGTTATTATGATCTTCATGCAGGCGAAAGACTTATTCGACAACTGAAAAGAAACCAGCCGTCGTGGTCTAGTGGTTAGTTTGTTGGCTTACTAAATCATGAGCCCAGGCTTCTAGTTCTGACATCCTAAAAAAAAGAAATATAAAAAAATATTTCCTCTTAGCAGTCTTCTGACAAAAGCCTTGAGAGTAACTGATTGCCATGAACAAATTTCTGAAGTCTGTCGTTTGAAGTCCACTTTTAAACTGTAAAAATTAACACACACAACATGGGTGTTGCAAGAAGCTAGGCCGTAACCCTGACATAGGGTTGTAATGGCTAATTATGTATGTATGATTAAATTTGGACTTTAGCTTACGCCACTCAAATTGGTTCTCATCTGAATCATGCAAATAAAATCTACTCTTCTCAGTGAACAAAATCCATTAAATAATGTAATCCTTCAATATAAATGCATTATAAAATGATTTAGCATCAAATTACCGAAAATTCTCAAGTTTTAATAAATATTCCTATTCATACTTTTTTCGTTAAATATATGCCATAGCTTGGCGCAATGTGCGAACCTAGACCCCCTTGCTCTACTCCACTTTATAGGCAGCTCTGGTTGGCTTTAAATCTTTTTCTATTTTAGGTGAGTTCAGTTTGATCTTCGAGGGGTGGTTTCAAAACGGCACCTTGTGCTCACGTTTTCGAATGAAGCTTCAGTGTTACTAAGGGCCGTGATACACTATCCTATCGAGCCGTACAATTTGTCCAAAAAAATCGTTTGTATTAAAAAAGAATAAGAGTGTGGCAAAAAATGTGTTTATATGATAGATTTTTTGACAAGTCAGTCCGATTTCATAGTCTTTTGAAATAATTCATTAAAATTTTTTTCTCCCCGCATTTTATAAATTTGAGCAAAAAGCAACTCTGAATATGCTTTATGTGATGGTGTGGCACTAATGTTGCCATTTTGATGCGACAGAAATCGATAAGATTTTCTTGTGAATGAATCGTACGACTGTGTATGATAGTGTATCATGGCGTTAAAGTCCTACAAAATAATTCGAAAGTTTTTTTCAATTTTTCTACTTATTACCGTAATAAAGCTACTATTCAGATTCCGAAAGAACCCAGAGGTCACTAAATAATCTTGCTTGACCCATATACATAAATTATATTTTTCAATGCATTCATTATTCCCTTTTTTTCATTGCGTATATGTACTTCGAAATTTAATTCGTTTCACTACATTAAAACCAACTATTGAAAGTCTTATTCAAGCACATTTTCTTTTTAAAAATATTATCTCATACATATATTTTTTTTTTGCTATTTGCAACAGTGGCGACCATTTCCGCTTTTTTTTTAGAATTTTAATCATCCGCACTCTCAACAGCAATCACGTTGAAAAGGGAAGCACTATGACAAAAATCACTTCCTTTTAAACATTAAAATATAACCAACTCTTGTTTCATTGTCGTTGACATTGTCGTGGTTGTTGTCATAGTAACATTTATTGTTGTTGGCCCTGTAGTTTAGCATTGAGAAGTTGTTTTATTTGGTTTCATTCACTTTAGCATACATTTTGTCCGACTACTCTATAAAGAGGAGTACTTGAGTTCCGTTACGCAAAAGCGGAAAGTATTTGTAAACATTAGAGAATGACTGGGATACTTATAAAAATGAAAATTTACGAATTTACTGTTAGTGAATGCATTTGCCATTGAATTTTAGAATGAAATTCCCTGTTCTCGGCATTATTATCATGGCATTGGAAAATGTGTGTGTTTTTATATTAGAAATGAGCATTTTTATAATTCTATTTCTAATTTCATAAAACTACAAATTCTATTGAAATTAAAATCCTTGTTATAAATTTTACTTGCGAGGTAAGATATTTTTGTAAATATTCATGTAAATACAATGCAGATAGAAACTAATAAACATATGTATGTATACATACAAATGTGTTGATATAATCAGAAGTATGCAGACTTTATTATTGATTTTAATTTAATTAGAATATATAATCGCATATTATGTGCTGATTGGATATATGCATTGCTTGCCAAATCGATTAAGTCCACTTTTTAAACAAATTTGCTTGATTACTAAATTTTATAAAAAAAAAAACATTTTCAGATCATGTTTCAGTAGCCTTAGACTGTAATACATTTTTCAATAAAATTAAGGACAATGAGAAAATATTTGGTGATCCCCCTTATTAGTTGCATAGTTGCTGAATTTTAGTTCATTTAATTAAAAAATAAACTACAAATTGTTCTGCAACAATTTTTGTTATTTTTATTACCAAACAACATGTTTAGTTTATAAAAATACAAAAAAAAAATTAAATTGGTAGGTTGCAGAAAATTAAATAAAAAAATCTTTTTTACTATAAGTAAATTGGTAGGAAAATTGTTTTTGAACAGGCAAAATTGATGTATCATAATTACATTTTTAAAATAGAAATTTCTTCTACATAAATATTTAACTGAACATTTCTGGCAATCTTGTAACATGTTGCATTGGAATCGAAAAATATTGAATAAAATATGAAATTAACAAATGGATTATTATTCTTGTGGATATGCATACAGATGCAGCTACATTCACATGTATAAGTAAATGTATACTTATATAAAAAATTGGCTCTCTTAGTAATTAACAACAACGATACATATATATTATATAATAAATTTACATATATACATACAAATGTATACATATGTATGCTGGTGTGTGTACAATAATATAATGCAAGGAGCATTCACCGGAAATCGGTAAACTAAGAAAATTAAATTTTTCAGTAAATTGCTGAACATGTAAAAATTGTAATAAATTACTTACGATAATCACAGACAAAAATGGCACACAAATGTGCAAAGAGTTGCATTCCATACTAAAGTGTATACTTGATAAATATATCAGATTTTTACCCACATAAAATATATTAATTTGTTTTATAAGTCACAATGAAAAGTTGTGATAAATAATTTAAATTGACGGAAACATAAAAGGCTATTTAAAATAGGATTACCATAGAGTTTCTTAATTACACAGAAACAAGTTGTAAAAAAAATGTTTTTTAAAGCCAATTCCTGCCAGAAATTCTGTAAAATTTATTAAAAATTTGAATTTTATAAAGAAAATAAAAATATAAATTTATGTATTGCATATTGTTATGTATATAAATTTGTGAAACTTTTTTCTTCTTCACGATTTTGAACACATTTTTTTTTTTTGCTTTCACATTTACAAGTGGTGCCTTATAATCAAACAGCTTCGTAATCAACAGTTATTATTTAAAACTTGAGTTTAACTATTTGACACGCTACAGAATAAAGTAACTTTCCCTTCTTTCATATATTTTGAATTATTAAAAAAGTTTCTACATCAATTATGTACTCTGTACTTAAATATATAAGTATATATACGTTTACATATAAATAAAAGCGATTGAAATGGTTTAATACATCTTTACGTGACCGTGGAATGCCCCAACATTTTAATATATAGCTATGTATGTGTACACATAAATAGTTTAATATTCCACATCCAAATTCATAAGTTTACAAATTGTATCCCCCAGTGACATACATACGTTTGAAAGAAAAAAAAATCAGCGAATTCATTTGTTTTTCTCAGTAAAATTTTGACTACTGAGTGTGCTCTTACCCAGGCATAAGTTTTTTGAAGCTTTTTTTCAGGGACTGTAACGGTTATAAGTTATATCGAAAAACTTAATTTTTAATGGTTATTTTGAGAGTTTTTCCAAAAAAGGTCAGCAGAAAAAGTTATTTTTCAACAGAAAAATAAAAGTTTAGATGAAACCCTTAAAAAGAGTTTTATTTTTCCGTCATAAAATAAAACTCATTTTGTCAGTTTTATTTTTTCGTCATAAAATAAAACTCATTTTGTGAGTTTTATTTTTCCGTCATAAAATAAAACTCTATTTAGGAGTTTTATTTTTTCGATCATAAAATAAAACTCGTTTTTATGAAAGATTTTATTTTTAGTCTAATCCCTATCTCCTAAATAGAGTTTTATTTTTTAACTGAAAAATAAAACTCGAAAAATAACGGTTATTTTCCGACTGAAAAATAAAACTCAAAAATAAGTTTTATTTTATGACGAAAAAATAAAACTCACAAAATGAGTTTTATTTTATGACGGAAAAATAAAACTCTCTTTTTAAAGGTTTCATCTAAACTTTTATTTTTCCGTCAAAAAGTAACAGTTAAAATCTGATTAATGATCACTTATGCGAGATCACCACAGATTCTGTAAGAGCTCTCCAAGACGATTCATTTGGTATATAACATCATATATGTCTGTCGACTCTAATACGATGATTTTTTTTAGTTTAATATTTAAGCAATAACTGTTATTTGCGCTCCCTGCTTTTTTTTCGCTTAATCATATTGTACATAAAAATTTGACATTCCATATGAAATACTCAATTTACATATTTAAGTATGTATGTATGTATGTAATTGGAAATTGTAATGTTTAACCAATATTTGTAATAAATCTAAGCACATGTTCATTTCTCTAGGTACAGGGTTCAAGTATAAGACTTTATCAATTAATCGATGTGCTGTCGTAAATCGTAAGTAGTCGCCCTAGTCTAGTGGTTAGTATGTTTGCTTACTAAGATAATAGCTCAGGGTTCAAACCTCAGCTCTGGCATCTTGAAAGTAGAAATATAGAAATAATTATTTCTTTCGACAGCTACCTCTCAGCAGTCTTCTGGCAATAGCTTTGAAAGTAACTGATTGTCAAATTTCTCAAGTCTGTTGTTCGGAATAGACTTTAGACTGCAGGTCCCGGTACTCACGGATAAAAATTGACACACACAACATGAGTTCTGCGAGAAGCTAGGCCGTAACTCTGAAACAGGGTGTTAATGGCCTATTATGTATGTATGTTTGAACTCGTACCTCTTGCCAAAGATAAGAAAGAAAATCAATATTAATAGAATAGAATTTTTAAAACTTAAATACTTACCTTCTGTTGTATTCATAAGAAAATATTATAAGTTTATTAAGAGCTTATTTGACATTTCATTTCATAGATCTATTATATTTTTTGTTATTAATACGACCGTTCATATTTTAATATCTGGGATTTGTGCCTGCTGTTATACATTTTAGTGAACCAGGCCAAATTATTTTAAATTATTTTAAAACTTATTCTTTGTGCTTGTTGGGGATGTAGTTTGATTTTTATGTGAAATGTTTGTTGTGCAATGAAAAAATATAAATGGAGAAAGTGCAAATTACATGTACATATACATATACGCACATATAAATGTATGAACATATATTAATACAAAAATTTTACAGAAGGAAATTGCTAATAGGGGTTTCAGTAATATGTGTTTTAAAAGACCACTTCCATTTGAAGAAAACTAAACAATATATGTATGTATTAAATAAAATTCTAAGATTATTTAATGTAATAAAGATTTATATATAAAAAATATATTTCTCTTAAAATCAGTTCCTGCTTAGGATATCAATAAACAATTTTAATTTAATCACGAAAACCTTAACATCTTCTTACACGACTTTGCGACGGCTGGCTGTTGAACAATTTTGGATTAACACGGTTGACAAAAATAAAGTTAAACTTTTATTTTACACTTACAAGTAAAATGCGTATATATATTATAGTAAAATTTTGATTTTTTTTTATATTTTACGGAGTTATAATTTATTTAATTTTTTTATTTCGCTTAAAGTAGTGTAGTCAACTCAACACATCTTTTGGCTGTCTTTTTTTGCGACTTATTTTCTACAAAAAAGGACGATTAATGTTTATTGTTTGTTTAAGAAAAATGTACTATAAAATAAGCATATTTTGAAACATCTCACACGATCACGCACCGAACGCAACAGCACAAGCAAAAAGGGAAGCTCAGTACGCACATCAAGGGATCTAAACTGAAGAAAAAAAAAGGTAATAAAGATAGAATTTTTTAAGTTTTTTGCTATTTTGGTTTTGAAAGTGAAGTTTTTTGATTTTATTTTACAATGTTGTAGAAAGTAAATCAAAATTCCGGACGGTTTGAAAGATATGAATCGGAGAAAATTATCACTTTTTTGCAAAAATGACAACGAGGCTCCAAATGCTTGGGGGCTCATAAAAAAGAAAAAACTTCAAGACTGGTAGACACAGGTCTTATTTTTTGTTTTGTCTTTTACCACGTAGGTATGTCCGTATATGGTTATTTTTTTCGTGTTGCACTGTGTTGTAATTTACTACAAGTTCAAAACAATGTACTATTCCAACTTAATCGGATGAACTTAATGGATTTCATTAATAATTAAATTGCAATAATATTTACATATACAGCCATATATCTTAACCAATATAATTTACGAGCCGTATTGGATGCTCTCCATGTGAATTGTTGTCATGTATTTGATAGTTTAATTCGTTGTCTTATCCATCGATCTAGAAATACGCCTTATCATAGAATAAAATTTTTAAATAAGAATTATAGTCAATCTCTATCAAAATACCTTTTGAACCAGACAATTAAAAAGTATAGCTACAACAATATAAGTAAATATAATCTTTAGTAGTGGTATAATTTAGGAAGTCCCTATGGAATGAACTCCTACGAGTATATAGTACATGATGTAGGTATATATATATATGTAAAGATGAAACATTTAAAGTAGATCAAAGAGCTCGCGTAATATTGCATATTATTTTTAGCAAGCAACTTTACGGTTTTAACTGAACTCCCTACAAATTATTTACTCACTTACATGCATACATACATATGTACTTATACATTATTTTCTTTTTTTTTTTGGAAAAAAGTTAACAAATGTAAGTATTTTCATTAATGTCTGAATAGCCTTAACTGACAATTTAACAAAAAGTTTGCAAAATTGCAATTATAAATTAAAAATGCAAAATATTTTTGCACATACACACATACATACATAACGTATACATTTACAGTGCGTGACAGCTTAATGAAAACATTTTAAAATAAGTACTTTTTTTTCTGAAGTTAGAATTTCGTAAAAGTTCATATAGAAAATTACAACATCTAACAAACTAAGACAGAATATCAATCCTACAATTCCGAAAGAGTTTGTTGAGTTTACTGTCACAGTTGTATGGGGAAATTTTGTTAGGATTATTCTTGTCTAAGAGTCTAGAAAATAGGAAGACCTTTGAGGACTAAAATATTATTACTTAAGACAGCAAAGTTGCAAAAATTACACGCCAACTTGTACCAGAAATATTGTTGGACAGTGTAACTATTACTTTTCAATATATACATATACTCTTATGTTTTGTTTTGTTTTCAACATTTTGTTTTTCATTGTTTCGTTTTAATTTTTTACCCACAATAATTTTTAATATATAATGTTGGAATGTGTAACACATTATATGTTTTACAAATGGTTAGAGTCAAAATTAGC
Organism: Metopia argyrocephala; assembly: GCA_963576795.1. Classification (NCBI taxonomy): domain Eukaryota; kingdom Metazoa; phylum Arthropoda; class Insecta; order Diptera; family Sarcophagidae; genus Metopia; species Metopia argyrocephala. The sequence continues at coordinate 182,559,744 of OY756208.1, read as the reverse complement.
AAAGATTTAAACACTAACAACAACACGAAATAATTTTGAAACTAAATTGACAAAATATTTGTGGTTAGTTATTGCTGAATAATTCCTTAATTATTAATATAAAAATAAATATGGGGACTGGTATTGTAATTCTCTACCTTAATGAAAAAGTCTAAATAAATCTACACCAAAACAGAATAGTTTAATAGGAAGGGATTGCAAGGAAAACCTGCTAATGTCATCAAAGGAATATGAAATTATTCTACCATTGCCTACCTCCTGCGCCAGAAAAAAACTGCACTGCTTGCTTAAAAGATTTTCACAAAATTATATTTTCCAATTGTCTTTGTTTGATTAATTTCCTCTCATAAACAAAAAAATTCTTCTAGTCAAAACAATCAAGTTTATAGAATATAATAAAGCTGTAGAACATTTAAAGTTTGATTGCAATTCTACTGATAATTAAATGTTCTGAGAGTTCTGTAAGCAATTGTCTAGTAAATATTAAATAAATTTTAATTTAATAGCATGCATGAGTGAGATTTGTATAATATCTAAAGGATAAATTATATTTCAGAATATTTTGTTAAGAGTTAAAAGAAGGAAAACTTACAGTCAAACATACCAATAATTACAACACAATAATTACTTATTAACACAGTTGAGAAGCATGCCATGTGTGATTAAATGATACAGAAGTAAATATAAGCATTTATTATAATTTTGATATTAATTTTTTCCATCGAAATACATGCATATAATAATATCCTACAATAATACAGCCTCTGATAAATATCTTGTAGTAACACAACTTAATAACGCACATACATACATACATACATATGTGCATATGTGTATACAATTGCACAATCCATATAAAATTATGCAAATGAAATATCGTTGCATAAACTGTTAACTGAACGTATGAGTATAATGAAACCAAAATGATGACATGGATCAACGAACATGCTGTCACATTTTTTACACTTAATACGCAATGCATTTGTAAATGAAATTTTACACTATGCTACAAAAAAAAAAAACAGGAGATATTAATTCGGTTTTCGGGTAGGCAATCTAACAAGTATGAAAAGAACTGCTTTCAAAAATCCAATATCGCTTACTTTTTGATTGATCATGTATAAGTATAATACGAACGAATTATATTAATTGATTGATAAGAAAACAACAGCAATATATCACGCTAGCTGCTTTGAATCGGCCTATCTTTTAACCGATTATATATTATAACTGTATTGGTTTTTCGACCAAACTCTGAAAGCAGCTTTTATCGTTCTTAAGAAATGAAAATATCATCAGGCCTGTCACAGATTCCGATCGGAATGGTTTCCATTTCGTATTTTCCATTCCTGAAGGTTTTGTTTTAGCTTCTTCGGACTAGGATCGATTTAGCAAATTCCGATTTTTCTTTTTTTCTCTTATAATATGCAACAGAATGAATACCAAAACAAAAATGTGTTTTAAGCGAATAAGAGCAAAACAAATTGAAATAATTTTAACAAAGTGAATAAAAACAGTTATACAAATTAAAATAATTAATATTAAAAGAATAATGCCTGCCTTTATATCAGTTTTGAGGTTTGTATTGCCAAACTATAAACTTTTTGAAAATTTTTAATTTTAGTTTAAAAAAAATTGTGGTTTAAAAGATACCTTCTTTCCGAAATAAAAACAAAATAAATATTAAAAAAATTATTTTTTAATAAAATAAATCAAAAACAATATTTATTTTCAATTAAAAGTGGTTTTAATTAATTTTTTTTAAATTTAAGTCAGGAAGCTGAAAGTGGTTTAATTCCACAAAAAATTTTCGTTTTAAGTTTTCTGAAGAAGCAATATACGGAATTCATTCCACTTTAAATCGGAATAGATTTCTGTGACAGTCCTGTATAATTTGCTTTGTATCGTAGGCATTCTTGTGTAATTTAGCTGGTGATTTGTACTAACCATGCAACCATTTGGATATGAAATACTTACTTTAAGTATCTCTGTTATTATGCGAGAACAACTTAAGTCAAAAGAGAAAATTTTGAAATACTCCTAAATATGTGTAATTTTATCAATAATTATTTCTGTCGAAATAAAAGCAATTTAGTAGACTCGCTACACAACAAATATACACTATAATACATTACATTATAATTCTAAGCGGACTTGTATGAAGCTCCTAAAATAATAAATTAATTTGGCCTTAAATGGATTTGAGCCCTTTTTGCATATTAGGACAGATATACAGTTTATAATTCGTTCCACATTTAAAATAGGGGTCATAAAGAACCACAAACACACATTCAATTCTATATATTCATGATTACTTCAGATTTTGGCGCTGTATTCAAAGTACTGAAAATTGAAAAGTGGTTCACTTATGAAAACCTTTAAAGATCAGTTTTAATGTTAATTTTTTTCTGTAACACCGTGTAAAAAAGAAACAAAATTTTTGATAAAACTCACTGGTTTTTTCCGTGAAATATTTGCCTAATATTTGCGTAAATGTATTATTTCTACTATAATGTTTCATTGTATGATAGCTATGACATTGACAGTAAGTAAATTTTTTCAGGAACCTATACATACATACATACATAACGGGCCTTTACAATCCTGTGTCAGGATTACGGCCTATCTTCTCGCAGCACTCATGTGTGTGTCAATTTTTATCCATGAGTACCGGGACCATTTAAAGTCGACTCCGAACGACAGACTTAAGAAGCTTGTTCATGGCAATTAATTACTCTCAGAGATTTTGCCAGAAGGCTGCTGAGAGGTAGTCGCCGAAAGAAATATTTTTTACATATTTCTTTTTTTGAAGATGTCAGAGCCTGGAGTCGAACCCAGGGCTCATGTCTTAGTAAGCCAACACACTAACCACTAGACCACGGCGACTAGGAACCTATGGGGATAATAAACGACAACAAAATAAAAACCAATTGCCTTGAAAAGTTTTATTTATGATCTTGAAATTAAAAAGTATGGAAGATATTTTAAAATGACAGAAAAGTAACAGAAACCTTCGGAAAAAAATTAATCTAATCATGGCAGGTTCATTATACACTAAGTACTCGTATCAGTTGTATTTATTACTTTAAAATACTTCTTTCTTAGGAAAACTAATACTATTTACGAGTATTCCAGGCTACGGAAAACTTCTGTCCTATGACAACCACATCTTAACCCTGCTGTTAGGTTAGGACCATTTGGTCCATTTTTTTTATTGTTTTGTTTGTAATTTTTGAACGGTGACATATGGTGACTTAATTTTTTAGCTCATGTGGTCTTTTTATAAAACCATGTTATACACAAAAATTCAAAGTTCTGACTTAAACCAGGACTGAGAAAAATAAAAAATTACGAATCTTAGGTTAAGAGACCATTTGGTCCATAAGGTATTTTCTTTGAATTTTTTTACATTTACTTAAAAAAAATTAGTATTTATTAGTTGGTTTTATAATAATTATCATTGCATAATAAGCAAAATTTTTCTATTAGTTTTGCAAATAAATTTACTGCAAATGGAGCATTTTATTTATATCACACTTACACTTGCAGCAACTACCAATTCCATGATTTCGGGCCTCTGAATTAGAAATATTATTTGAAGAGACAACTGGAACTATACATGATTTTAGTATTTTCATAAATAACTGTGCTGAGAACTCTTTTTGAGGTAATCTAGTCCGTTTCATCATATAGGCGTTTGCCAGAGAAAGTGGTAGTTGCTGCAATAACTCTGGTCTCGTGCAATTCCGATCAGCTGGAACCCATGAATCGTCGATTTCAGAAAATATTATGTACGCATTCAATGCGGATATATCAATTATGTTTGCAAATAAAATGTTTGGCCATCGAGTTGTTTTGCGTTAATAGAATGGTACAAAAGTATATTTTTGAAAGTCAGCAAATTCGGAGGATATTTCCTTTTCTGAAGTTTTTTTGCCAACTCAAAAGTGGAAGAAAAATTGTTGTCTGTTATATTTTGCCCTTTAAAGCCTTCTGTTAAGTCCAATAGAACGCGTTCTCCTTGGTTCTTTTCAGGCTGTGCAATTCTAAGCTTAACAAGTTATAGTTGTAACCTGACTTGGAGGCCACCGAGAAGCAAAATTTCAAACCATATTTTGATGGCACAAACTGTCAAAAAGTTCATCGCCCCCTTAATGCAACAAGTGGCTCACCAATGGTGACATTTTCGAAACAATTATAAAACTTTGGAAGAAGTTGTTTCCAACGGTTTCACAGTTCACGAATAAATTATATTAATTAAATAAATTAATAAATTTATCGCATCTACGCATTTTTCGTCGACTTAAAACATCATCGAAACGGATGGTAATCATATGAAATTTTTCTAAAGACATTATTGCTCCGGAAATGCTCCGTGATTTGCGTAGTTTACGTGAATAACGCGTGAAAGTGAGTTATTTTAATTTTACTGACGTGAGTAGTGCGTGAGTAAAGAAAAATTCGAGTGAGTAATTCGTGAGAGATTATAAAGTTTCTTGCGTCAGCGTGAGCCAAAATTCACTCACTCGCCCATCTCTAGCGTTAAGGAAAGCTTAACTTAATAATATTTAGGGAGAAGTGATCCAAAATAGATACAAATATAAAATTAAATGGTTATTTTGTATGAATATTGAAGTATGGACCAAATGGTCCATTAACCCAACATTCGTAAGTTTTTTCTAACCTAACAGCAGGGTTAAATTCATTCGTGATTCAGGCCAAATAAAACTATTTGAGATTGATTCCATCAATGATTTTACTAATTATTGGTAACCTTAGCTTTCTTTTGTTGCCGGGAAGGGCTATTTGAAATATTTAATAAGTTACGAGTAAGATCGCTTCATTTTCATGGATAGCAACAGTATATTTGTAAAATTTTTTATCAATTATGAAATTTAATGATCAAAATTTCATTCAATTCTTGTAGGCAAGCAAATGCATTCACATATGAAAGTATAGGTTTGGATGCTTTTCTGCAATTGTGGTTGGAATAATTAATTTCGCATGAGTGAATATTAAAATGTTAAGCAGTTTTTGTTGCCTTAAGAATTTCAATTATTTAAAGACACTTTTTTTCTCTTTTTGTTTTTTAATACCGCGACAATAGTTGGTGTTTAAGTTGTGTTAGTTAAACACGCTTGGTAAATGGTGTATAGGATAAAAAGGAAAATAAGGCAGAGCATACAATACGTAGCATATCCTGGCTGTCTACTTGAATGTGCACTCAACCATTGGCTATTCAATATAAAACTTTTGCTTTATATTCACATGCCCATAAACCTATAGGTGTTGTCGTTGTTGTTGTTTTTAATGCTGCATTTTAATGATTTTTACTGTTGTGTTTTTAAGTTGAAGTAACACAAAGTGCATCATTACACGTTAGTTGCAAACACACCAATACTTTTATTTCATGTAAAATATATGTTTTTAACTGTTTATTGAATTGTTAAGTATTTACAAGAGTTTTAAAATACATGCATAAATAAAGGAGCCATCGTATAACGGAAAGAGAGTGGGATGAAATGAAATGTTATCATTAGAGTTCAGAGCTTGTTACATATTCTTAAATGTTTTTTCAATGACATTTTGTTTTCTCTTCTTTTCATCTACTTTTTATATTGTAATTTTCTTGGAAATTTAAAAATAATAATTGTGGTTTTAATAACAACTGAATTAAAATTGAAATTTATAATTATTGAAGTTCCGATTTTGATCAAATAAATTTAATTCCGAAACCATTTAATCATTATAAAGCTTTTAGTGCAAAAAAAAAAGATATATAAAAGTCGTATATAAAATGATCGCAATTAACTTTTTAATTAAAGTTTTTTCAGAAACAATATTTTCCGTGTAATCAACACTTAATTTTTATTAAACTCTTTAAACGTTATGTATGTCTTCTGATTAGTTGTTTAAAAATAATTTTTGAAAAATATATGCAGAAAATGTTTCCATAAAATAATTGTTACGCCTTTTTCGACAAATATTTGTCACACCTTAGAAATTGTAAATTAAAGAGTTTAATTAATCCTGTGCTTACCCTAGGGTTCTGATGGACTTGAAGGCAAATTGATTCTACTTATATCTAATTTATTAATAAACCAGATGATTTGACCCTTTTTGACTTTATTTTTGGGTATAATGGACCATAATGTTTGCTAATTACTTGCTTTTTTTTCCAGTAGACAAAGGGTCTAATAAATGTGTTTTAGTTTAAGTTGCTGTTTAATATGTACAAACAACTCAGATATAAAGATTTTATAAATGAAAACAATTATAATAAATATTTAATGAAACCCTCATTCAATTATTTTGTTGCTGTACTTAATCATCTATATTTAGCAAATTGTTTAACGAACCATGCATCTCTTCTTCAATCAATCAAGGAATTTATTTAACCATTGAAATAGTTTTCTTTCAACTAACAAGACATGTCCTTCATATTAAAACTGTATGCTTTAATTCTTTCCCAGTCGATAAAATTGTTCAAAGTTAAACTCTGAAACTACACAAACTGTTTACCAACTCAATGATATTTAAACACTCACCGGACTTATTATACTGCCCCTTTCTACCAACCAGTGGCTTTCATAAAAAGCTTTTTACACTTTTAATTAACAAATTACCTCATTCTGTGTTTAGTTTTAGAATACAAATACAAATAAGAATACATATACTCGGTTATTGCAAATATTAATATCAACATAATTTTGATTTAAAATAAATCTTTTGTAAATTGTAATTATTAAAGCTAAAAAAGAATTTTTATTTATGTAACAGGACTTTGGCAAAGAGGTTATGGTTATGGAGAGCTTGTGTACATTTTTTTAACTTTTCTTCAGATAGAATCTTTTTAAAGCAATGGAAATTTATTTTCTCTATAAGAAAAATTAATGAAATAAATAGTAAATACATTTTTTTATGACTTTTATTATCTGTTCATTATGAAGAGGAATTATACAAATTATTTTTAAACTACTTAAAAAAATATAATATAACAATACTTTATAATATAATGGTGAGATTTTTTATCGTTTTTTTTAAACATATTTATTTATTCATCAATTTTTATTTTACCCAATTTTATAATATAATTGTGCAAGTTAGTTTTCAAAATCCAATTTTGTTGTGCACTTTTTGTAATTTTCTTGAATCTATCAAATATATAGTTGTTATGGTTTTTTTAAATTTTGGAAACAGAAAAAGTGACAGAGGTGTTAAGTCTAATAAATACCTTCAATTTACGGTGTAGTTCCTGGGAAGATAATTTCAACAAATTTCAAATAAGCAAAAATAAGCATTATGTAACACAAAACGAAGAATATTTTTTTATATTTATTCTGGTAAGCAGCACTCTCACAGAAACTCAAAAAACCGAGCTTCAATCCCAGCAAAGAACAAAAATTATAAAATATAAATTTGCGGTTTTCAAAATTATAATTTAAACAAATAAGAATTTCCCTTCTCCCTTGACATTTCCACTAGATTTCACCAAAAGCGAATGATCAGGGTACATCGCCATCATATGTGAAGATAATAACTAACCTACTGAAGATGATCACATTTAACATCCTCCAGCAGATGGGGCAGTTTCTGTTGATATTTCAAGGGTGAAGGTATATCACTGCCTCTTGAGTGAACAAATTGAGAGCAACTTGTCTTATAAGAAGGAAAAAGGCGCATAATTTATATCTATGAAAACAAATCTATCTATCTTCAGAATTCCAATACAATGCAACACATGAGTTTTGGTTTACCCCTGAATATTGGTCTTAAAAAAATATTTCTTATTAACTATATGGCCATGTGTTAAGAAGTTATGATTCTCTACGCCATAGTTATCCAAAAAAAGTGTGAGCAAAACCTTTACTTGATGTTAATTTTTTGGTCTTGGCTCTTTCATTGGGACAATGCGTATAGTTTATCCCCAAATATGACTCTTTTAAACACATCTGGATCGTGGTTGATATCATTCAACTTTTACGTTGTTTTTATTTAAAATTCAGCATGTTTGGAATGAACTTCGATGGCACATGATTCATGCCCAAAATTTGCGAAACAAATGTTACGGCATTAGTCAATCAATATACTGATATTCTTCGCAACTTTTCCAATAGGGATTCAATGATTCTCGACAAAAATTTTCTTCAGTTTCGCAACGTTTTCAGTGGTTTTAGAATATATTATTGTCGACCTTCTATGAAAGGTTTGTGTAACTTGCTAATTTTTTTCTGACTCAGTGTACAATCATCATTTGCCACTTTCATCATTTCAAGCGATTTTGACCACTTAATTAAATTTTTTACACAAAACTTTAGGCACATTGTTTGATCCGGTTTTTTCCACAGCAGAAAGTCGTTAAAAAAGCATAACACGTCAAATTTTACATTCACTTTTCTAATTGTAATGGCTCTAAACAAGCATTTTTAGCCATTTGTGCAGTAAAAATTATATTGCAATCACAAATGCATATGCCATGTTCTTACAAAACCAGCTGTAAGAAATGAATTAAAATTAAGAACCTGTATAACCAAGGCGCTCATTTGACAAATTTCGATTAAACTGATAATCATTCCACCTTTTTCTACCCGATTCTTTTAATTATAAAGCCAAATGCAGTTTTAGGACTGTTTTTAAATATTCAGTTTCTAAATTAAAAATTCACTGCAAAAAATTTGAACTTTTCAACGCAAGCGGTTTATGTATTTGCAATATAACTCTTGCCTTAAAATAAAAATATATATAAATTTTAAATGATTTTATAAGTATTTTTTTATAACAGTTTTGACTCTATTCTTTATTTACTCGTTCTTTCTATTTTTATTTTATACAAGTATGGATGTATACCTGAATATATATATTTTAATTTTTCAAACTTTCTTTTATTTATCATTTTTGTTTTTAACTTTTTTTTTTTTGATAAGTTTATGAAAAGTATAAACTTATAATAAACTTTTTTAAAGCACAACATATACAATCCAAACTCTACTAAAGAAACAAAGAATTTTTCTTCCTCCTTTTTTTGTTTTTGTTTTTTGGTTAACAAATATTCAACTGATTTTTTTATGAAGAGTAAAACTAAGAAAAGAAAAACTATGAAAATAAAATCTACTTTATTTGTTATATTCCTGGCATTATTGGAAAGTTTTTATATACAAAAAATAGAAAAAAACGAAAAACATTTCCTCAAAGTATAGCCAACAAATGCAAAATTTATGTACCATTTTATAATATTAGCAGTATTAGTAGTAAAGAAAATGAATATAGACGTTGACATGGACTGAAAATTTTATTTTTTATTTATTTTTTTTTATTTTTATTTATTTATTATTTCCTAACTTTAAACTTTATTTTAATTTTTTTGTAGGTAAAACTGTTATATCCTTTAAACAATTTTTTTTTTGGAAAAACTTAAAGAATTTAAAATGCGACAACAGCAATTACGCTTAAATTGAACGTTTTGAAACATTTCAACAAAATTAATTTCTTTCTTTATATTCCTTTTCATATTTAAAAATTGTAACTACAAAACAAAAAATAGAAAAAGAAGAAGAAGAAGACAAAAATTCCCTATAAAATCTGTATCAATTTATTTTTTATTTATGCTCGAACAAAGGCCATGAAAGATTATAAAGATTATATAATGAAATGCCACATTGGTAGTAAAACTTAACAAATTTGTAAATTTATTCTTTTGCAAATGATGGTGAACAACAAAACTGTCCTCGATGTAACGAACCTCTAAAAAATATTATATGACTTTGCAAATTGTATTGGATAGAATGAGGGACGACGGCTATGCACAATGCTTTGTTTCCCAGACAAATATAAAAAGAAAACTGAAAATTGCAATGAAAAACATAATCATCTAGAGGAGGCAACATAAATCAAATTAATTTAAAAGAAAAGTTTTTCTGTAAATTCATTAACCGCCTTTAAGAAACACTAAAAACAGAAAATTTAAAAAAAAACTACTGAAGAAAAATAAAATTATTGCCAAAAATTCTGCTTTCTTAAAACTTCACCTATTTATTTGGTTCATTTTATTTATTAATTTAATATGTAATACGAGTATGTAATACGCTTCCAATAAGTTAATTTGTTTTTGTTATGGCCGAAGATTCCGTATATATAAGTGTACTAGTTGAACCGGCAAATATTGTTTTGCCATATAATATATTTCTACACAATATTTTTTAGTTCCGATATATTTGCTACTCTTCACTTAACTGCAAAACTCAACATGACCATTGAATGTTTTGCTCAGCAGAGGTCTATATGGTACCACCCATTGAATATCAACGTCAATGACTGCGCTACTGATAGTTTTAATGAATGATTGTCCATCGTTTTCGGTGCTTCTGTTTGAAGTTAGAGATAGGAAGAAATAGCCCCTTTATTACCCCTCTGAGAACTTCTAAAAAAAAAACGTAAACCATATCGTCGTGCGGGAGTTTATGTGCTCTATCCGCCATTTTATATATCTCGAGTTAATGATGCCACATTAGGTTTTTGACACCGTTTTTTGCTATTTATCTCTGAAACTGGATGAGATATCCGAAAACGGATTGCAAACTTGAAAAATTTTGGATCAAAAACCTAAGGATGCATCATTAACTCGAGATACGTATATAAAAAAAAATAAAAAATGGCGGATAGAGCACATAAACTCTGGCATGACGATATGTGTTCTGTGGTAAGCAAATTAATTTAGTTTAAAATTTCGTCAAAGTCGGTACATTATTTGTAAATAAATTATCCCTTGGGTGGTCACCCTTAACATTTAAGAGTGTGAAAAATAGATGTTGACCTATTCTCAGAGCTACCCGGTATACCCACAAAGACACGAGAATTTTATATATTAGATATTTTTTAGTTGTATATTCTCTTTAATTTAAAATTTATGGCTTCAAATAAAAGTGTTTTTCTGTTGAAGATTATTGTCTGTAGTTATTTAAAAAAAAAAAAAAAGAAAAACGTAAAAATGTCAGAAGCGGGCTAAAAAGCCCTTCTAAGTTATTTAATACACAACCAAAAGGTAATGAAGAAATTTTTTTTTAACTGGGATTCGCATCTGGGCTTATGTATGCCGGCACTCTAACCACAACACTACGCCAAACTAGAATTCTCTTTTAAAACATAAGCAATTATTAGCAAATAACAATATAAACTGAAATAAGTGATCATGTGCAGTAAACAGTGTGCAAAGTATACATTCATACAACAGTTTTCTTTTTCTTTTGTAATGTAATTTTAGTTGAATGAATATAAAATGCTTACTTTGTGCAGAGTTGTTACATTGTTTAGAGTTTGTATGCACCTCGGAATAATGAAATATAATATTAATATTGTAATTTAAATAAATAAATAAAATTAAAACTGTGTTTCAGGGTTACGGCCTAGCTTTTCGCAGCACCCATGAGTAACGGGACCAACAGTTTAACGTGTTCTCCAAAAGACAGACTTGAGAAGCTTGTGCATGTTCATTTTTGTTCTTTCTTTCAAGAAATAGTGTTTGAACTCGGAGCTCTTGTCTAGTGACTACAGTAGTAGTGCTGCTTACCATCAAAAATTATAATTTAATTTCACCATTTGTGTAATACTTGATACAAAAACTGCTAAAACTCTAGATATGAAAACACTGATATCACATTTATGGGTAGGTGTCATTACGTCGTTACAAAATTAAAAATCAAACAAAATATTCCTTAAAAACTAAAGAAAAATAGTTATAAACATTTTAAAATTGCAACAATAAGTTTAGTTGACCTCATTATAGATTAATATATACATTTTTAATTAGACTTTATGTCGATTAAATAATTATTGTTTCGATATTTCGCTACTTCTCTGCGTAGTTTGTTGAAAATATCTATTATCCTGTATACAAAATTTTAAAATACGTAAAAAATGTTCCTTCCCAATCCTCGTAAACCTCTCTATTACATCCCATTTTTCTTCTACAGTCTTCAAAGTTAAATTAACCGGAATATAATTATTTAATCGACTTAAAGCTTAAATAAAAATTTATATATAAACATTTTAAAAATAGTGCAAGCAAGGCTTTTGGTTGAAATTATTTCAATAATATTTTTCCAGTATGACTCACTCTAGTTTTATCCAATCGCTGTCCGAATTCAAAGTACTGTGCAATGTGGAATATAACATAGAAAGTTTTATTTATGTTGGTTTGGTTTTAAAACTGTAGAAAGATTTATAGATTTAACATGAGATGTATAGCCTAAAGCAAATGAGAAAGGAGTAATAAAAAGTAAAGAATAAAAGTTTGTAACTTTTTATAGAAACAAAAAATTTACCTTCTAAACTACACGGATTATGGTTAATATTATATGTCAACAAGTATATTTCCACAGTGAACGATGTTTGATTTTGTCATCACTCAGTTTGAGGATTTAGTTTATTAAGTTGTTTTACATTTAATTACGACCTTTTAATAATTGTCAATATTTATTGTGGATTTTCAAAGTCTTTGTCTTTGTGTTTTTATTTGTTTTATAACGTTAATTTAAACAAAATACATACATGATTGCTTTGCATAATATATGTCGCTCCTTAAATACAAAAGTCACACATTTCAAAAAATATCAAAAATTATTTTTTTGCATAAAATGCTTCTTAAACGATGAAACTTTCATGTTTCGCTAAAACAGCCGTCATTTTATGATCGAAAACACCCGTAAACCCAAAACCGTTAGTTTTGTTTTGTACCGTTTCTGTAACTGAGTTCGGCGCAAAAGTACCACATTTTCAGTTGTCAACAGTCATTCGCCACGAGCACACGAATTTTTTGTGAAAAACTACCACATTTCAAAGTACTACCTGTGTTGCAGATCACATACACGTAAGTATCTTATAATTTTTATGTGCAATAGTACAATATTTCGAAATAGGTTAGTTTTGCATTTATAAATTTGATATTTTCTCTTATTTTTGTTTAGAATACATACTACAATATTTTGAATTAAGTTAGTGAAGAGTTTATGAATCTTTTTATTCTAGTCTCTAAATCAGTTCATAAGTTACTGTTGGGAACAGATTATTAATGCTTTAGTTTAGGTTTTTTTATACCTTTACGAGCAATACACTCAATGTAGTTTTAAGTAAATGTTTTATAAAAATATTTTTGTTTAAAATAACACTCAAATTTTCCTAATTATGGTTGTTTAGTTTTTAAAATTTTAATGCTCTCGAAGTCAAAGTTTATATACAAAACTAACTTATTTGCATTTTTTCGAGAACCCATTCGAGGTATGTTTAAGATTGCTTTATTGAAAAATAGGCCATTTAATTACGCATATTTTGATACCAAAAAAATCTATGTAGTACACATAGTTTTTACAAAAATCATAAAATAATTAAAATTATTTTTAAAACTGACGCTCCTGTATAATTTGCTTATTTTGACTTGTGGTGCTTTTGTATTTAAGGAGCGATGTGTGTACCCAATCTATATACCGCAGAACAACTTGTATTTATATATAAGTACAAATTAGTGCTGAAAAATTCTACTACTTTTTATTGCTCTATAATATTGAATACTTTTTATATGAGTACTTAATAATAATCGATACTTTTAACGGAATTTAAACCTTGTGTCTAAAATTTAATGATAAACATGAACTCAAACTAACAATGAATGTTAAGAATGAAAAAGTAAGCATTCCCACGATTTAGCTGAAGGAAACAAAAGTATTTTTATTTTTGTTTGTGATTATTGGATACACACAACATACTGATTATTATGGCTTAACATATATTAGGTGTGTTACTTACTTACGAATATATGTTTAAACAGTTTATGAATTAATAGTAGTAATTCAAAAATGTACATACAAATATAAAAAATATAAATTTCAAACCAAACGAATTATTTCTAAATTAAACCAGAATTCCACATTAAAAAATCACAGTAAATTATAGGAAATCTATATCACAAAGCAAAAAAATAAATGTTTCTCATAAAGAAATTATGAATAATTTCTAAAAAAAAGTGTTGTTGCCACAATATCTGATTTTGAACATTAATTCAAATAATTGTGTGGTTTTGTTCCTTAAAATATTCGCTCTCAAAAATTTAAATTTTGTTTATGGATGTACATCTAACCCTTACTTTTCCAGCTTATTAAAATTCTTCCAGAACTGGGTAAACATAATGACATTTTAATATTAAATTTTTCAAACATGTTTTGAAGCCAACTGACATCAGAACAATCAACTTTTTTTTTTTTTGTGAACTATTTGAAGATATGCTTTGCAAATTCGAACAAAAAAATAATTTGTATACTAAAGACAACAATAAACTTTGTGGTTTTTAAAAGGATGTAAAAATTGGTAACAAGTATAATTACATTGGGCTATGGTTATTGTTTGTATGTATGTGTTATATACCCGTACATTTGCAAACCAACAATATATTAAAAAACAAAATAAATGCATATACATATCGCTTATTAATTTCAATAGTGTCATAATGTAAAGAGTGCAGTTTTCAGTTGAAAATTCAAAATAAAAACGCAGTTTATATGACGTTCTTTGAAAATACTTTTTAAGTTCGATGCATTTTTTGCATTGAAGTTTCCAGTTCCAGACGAATTCATTATAACGAAATCCTATTGCATATGTAGACGGTGTCCCCCAGAAAGGTATGCTACTCTGTTTTGCCGCCTTTTTTTAAACATTAGTCTTGACAGTTCAGATTTGGCAGTCGTAAAGTAGAGACGTTGTAAATTTATTACGGAAAAATATTCGGTAAACCAACGTGTTTTAATCGTTAAAACATTTTATCAAAATCAAATCGAAAAAAAAAGAACTGTAGCTGATAGGTCCAAAAATGGACCGTAACTCACTGTAAGATCGGCTGAAAAGATTTCTGCTGTTCAAGAAAGTATTCAAAACAATCCCATAACCTCAATTCGACGCCGTGCTCAGGAGATTGGTCTTCAAAGAACAACTGTTGCCACAATTTTGCACAAACATTTGTATCTTCTTCCAGAAGACCATTTACGCCGCCGTGCATATGAGAATAGGATGCTACAGTTCGCGCATAACAATCCCGACTTTCATGAAAAAAAATGCTATTTCAAGGAATGGTGATGTTGATTGCCCTACACGGTCTCCTGATTTGACTGCTTCGAACTTCATTTTGTTAAGATATCTGAAAAGCAAGATTTAGGCAAACAAATCAGAAACGCTGGAACAATTCAAACAAAATATTCGTGATGAAATTACATAATGAAATATCTCGTGAAATACTCAAAAGCGCTCGCATTTGTGAAGCCAACTGAGTCGGGCATTTAACTGATATTGTATTCCATATATAACTGCCGACATTAAATAAAACATTTATCAATATAAGATCCATTCCCTTTCACTTAATCAAAAATTATAAACAAAGTAGTAAACCTTCCCGAAGGACACTCTGTATAAGTGTACAATAAGATATCGAGCATAAGTTGAAAAAATGCCATTAAAAAAATTTAAGTTTAGAAACGGGAAAAGAGAATACTATGTTTCCTACCCGTCTTGAGAATACATACATACATAACTGGCCATTACAACCCTGTGTCAGGATTACGGCCTAGCTTCTCGCAGCACTCATGTTGTGTGTGTCAATTTTTATCCATGAGTACCGGGACCTACAGTTTAATGTCGACTCCGAACGACAGACTTGAGAAGCTTATTCATTCATTCTCAGAGCTTTTGCCAGAAGACTGCTGAGAGGTAGTCGCCGAAAGAAATATTTTTTCATATTTCTTTTTTTTTTTTTGAAGATGTCAGAGCCTGGAGTCGAACCAGGGCCTATGTCTTAGTAAGCCAACACACTAACCACTAGACCACGTCTTGAGAATAAATTTATAATTTCCAATAAAATTCTTTCCATGATAGTCTATTTTTTTTAAGAGTCCCTTCAAATTTACGAGTCACTTTTTAATTAAATTGAATTAAAAATTAAATAAACGGTGCCCCAGTGGTTTGGTGGGTAGTGTACTAGTCTGCTAGTGCTTGGGTTCAATTCTTACTAAAGACTCTGATCTGCGATACTTCACCGAGCTTATGCACTTTATCATTCTGTTTCTTATAATTAATTATAATATTTTATTATTATTAAGTATAATAATAAACAATAAACATAATAATAATAATACAATAAACCTAAAATATTTTTTATGAATACGGGCATAAGTATATTAAAAGAAGCCAAAAGCTAAATAAATGTGTTTAAGCTAAATTTAGCTCTGAAAAAGCTAAAAAGCTTAGATAGGTTATGCCATTATATAAGTACAGGAGCGATATAAGTATTTAATAATATTTGTAATATAAATACCACATCAATAACACAAAATTTAACTTTATATTTTATGAAATTGCATTTTCGTTATCGCCATTAGGAAATGTTAAACACTTTTTCGCCCAATTTATACTGATTTTCAAGTACTCTGCCAATTTTCATAAAATAAGAGTGTTCAGAGGAGAAGAAAATAAAAGAATTGTTAGTAAGTCTCTAATAGCAGTTACAGAATTAACAACAAAAAAAAAAACAAACAAAAAATGAAAACATTCTAAAAACTTATTATTTTTTTGCAGTAGCTGGTACATACATACATATCTATCTATGTATGTTTGTGTGTATGTATGTATATATTTGCATGTAAACATAGTATATTGGTAGAACGTTGTATGTATTTTTATTTGGAATGCTACTGCCACTACCAATAGAAGCAAAACTAATTCATACATTTTGTATGAAATAATGGCTTAAAATTGCAAAATATTTTGTTTTTCAAATTTGAACGGCAATGAGTACCAGGTGGTATACTTTAGATGGTGGTACGAATATTATGGCGGGATGTTCGATAACAAACCGATGAAGGATAGCAGCAGCTCAAATAGTGGGAATACATAAATGGCTCTTTGTATACATTGAATATTTGCAATAAGTTTACTTGTGTTGCCATTGTGGTAAATATTATATGATTACACCCGTATATGAGAAAGCATCACTAATACTGGTACATTGTTATTTCAGCAATAACTACGTACATACATAGTTACTTACAAACATTCGTATTATAAGTCAACATACATATATTTGTGTACATACATACATATAAAAACTAGGTGCTGAAATAGTTTATGATTATAATAATGCATGCAACAAGAACAACAACAAATAAAAACAATATAAAGTGGTAGCAAAACTAAAAGGTAAAAGTGTATATGAGAGATGCTTTCTGTAGCTACAGGAAAAATAAAGAAAAAAACAACACCCTTTCAACTTAACAAAGTGGTAAAGATTTTAAATGAAAAAGTTTGTTATTGGCTTTAGGATTTAGAAGTACTTATTGCCTGTTTCACATTTGGTTTTTATATTGAAAAAAAAACTAAAAAATAAGTTAAAAGAAAATGAATGGATCGTTAATAATGACTCTAGACTTTAGATTATCTATTGATTTTTTTTATTTTAAAACCATGAAATATGTACAGATTAAACTACATATTTATTTACAAAAAGTATATCGGGTATTTTTGCAAAAAAGCATATATTAAACCTATTTGTGTCCACTGTTAAGAATTTTTAAAAAATACGAAGGATTAAGACCTTAAGCTAAGTAAGTAATTACATACCCACAATAATTAATAAAGGTCAAAAAATCAAAATTTAAACTTAAATTTAAAATGTTTAACAAACAAAAAAGATAATCAAATTTAAAAATTATAGCCATTAATTCAATTCGATTGCAATTTCACTAAAAAATTAATAATATATATGTATAATTCCGTATATTTTATTTTGCATCGAAAATTAGACACCGAGAAAAGATGTCTGTGAGATGGGTGCCGCATTTGTTACAAATTGACAAAAAAAATATTCCAATAAAAATATATCAAACTTTTTGTTTTGTTTGTATCGGTTTAAACAAAATAAAACAGATTTTTTCATAGTTTCATAATTGTTGATGTCATATGCATCCACCACTATGCAACAGAGATAAGAGGACAAACCAAATAATGGACTAAAGTTAGAGAAAGTGCACTAAAAATGGCAAAAATATTTCAGTCGGTTGGTATGGAGGGTATGGAACGTTTTAATAATATCAGCGGGTGATAAACTTGCCAGTTTTTTGTCCCATATACTAACGAGTTGCTAGTTTTTCAGTATACATACGGCCGATATTATTTTATTAAATATACTTATTACAAAAATATATATACAGCGTGTCCGCCGCGAAGGCGTACTACTTTGTTTGTTTATAATTTATCAACAAATGAAAGGGAATGGATCTTAGATTGATAAATGTTTTATTTACTGTCGGTAATTATTTATGGAATACAATAGGAGTGTCAAATAAATGTACGCCTCTGTTAACCTCACAAATGCCAGCCCTTTTGTGCTCATTTAACATTACATTCTCACACATTTCACGATGTATTTCATTAAATTCATAACGAATATTATGTTTAAATTGCCAATCAACATCATCATTACTTGATATAACCTGTGGTGAAAAGAGGTATCGCAGTAATTCCATTGTAATCCTGGCTGTATGCCCTCACAGTCAAGCCCAAAGCATGCAGTTGTAGCGTTAAAAAGTTTTCAATCATATCACGATAGCGCTCCCAATTGAAAGTTACCGTTACGCCGTTTTCAGCTTCAAAGAAGTAAGGTCCAATGATTCCTCCTGACAAAATTTCACATTTAATATTAATTAATATTTTTTAGCTGGCTCTTGTGCTAAGAATTAAAACTGATACCAGTTTATTAAAAACAAATTTTTATTTAAAAATATTCGAAATTAGATTTCTGACAAAAACCTTCGAAGAAGAGTCACAACTTATGTGTCATTTTCTACCGCCAAATGTATCCTTTATCATTTTAATCGCGCCGAAGAGTGAAATTAGACTTGAAGTTGAAAACCGGTAAGTGTGGTGTCTGGGCTATAAGCAACTTTAGCTTCTGTTGTGACTATTGTAAATGCCTGTTTTGTATTAACTGTTTTAAATTAAGGTAATACTTTTATTCAAAAATATTTTTATACATATTCTTGGTAGTAAATTGTTCCCCAAAAATTCTGTAAAAAAGTGCAGTTGAAAGGAATTAATTTTGTGCTGAACGAAGGATTCTTGTTTTTTTTTTTTTGTTTTTCTATGACTGTGTTATTTAAATGAATGCAAAAAACACCCTTCAAACAAACAAATATATGTACATATACCTTAAGAACCTTTTTGAATTACTCAAAAGGCATAGGAAAAAAACAAAAAAAAAGAAAAAAAAAGAGAAGAAATACAAAAATGTTTTTATATGAAAATTTTTCTTGTAATAATAATAACAATAGTACTGTAGAGTATAATAATGATGATGTTGGGTTAACATTCTCATAAAAATTATAAAATTTCATAGTTTCAAGCACTTCTTTATGTACTTCATCACAAATATGAGGTCGTCATAAACCTCAAAAATTAAAAAAATAAAAATTTGATTCATAAAGGCAAAGAGAAAAAATACTAATTTTCCATATAGAAGAATAAAAAGTTGTATTTCGTTTAAGTTTAATGAAGTAAAAATGGACCAGAAATAAACAAAAGAAAACAAAGCCCCAAACACTTGGTTGTTATTGGTTGTTTGAAAATACATTTAATGAACTTCATATAAAAGTTAGCTTTATAAAAATTCTTTACATTTTAATTGTTTATTTAATTCTTAATTTTGAATTAAAAATATAGATTCATTTATCCATACAATCTATATATTTTGTATAAAAAGGAATTTTAGAACTGCAACTGAAAACATCTCATTATATTATTCATTTTATATTTTCAAATTTATTTAATTTTCATAGTTCTGTAACTATTTATACAAAAAAATGCCAAAATTTTTTTAATTAAAATTAAAATTTTGTATACCTAATTTTTTTGTTTGCATTGTTTTCTTTTAATTTTGCAAAAATACAGGTATTTGGTCGGTATAAGATTAAAAATCTAATTGTTTAGAAAAACTTGATAAAGTGTTTAATAAAGTTCATATAATTTTAACTATTTTATTAATTTACATACATACATACATAACTGGCCTTTACAACCCTGTGTCAGGATTACGGCCTAGCTTCTCGCAGCACTCATGTTGTGTGTGTCAATTTTTTATCCATGAGTACCGGGACCTACAGTTTAATGTCGACTCCGAACGACAGACTTGAGAAAGCTTGTTCATGGCAATTAGTTACTCTCAGAGCTTTTGCCAGAAGACTGCTGAGAGGTAGTCGCCGAATTAAATATTTTATTCATATTTCTTTTT
The DNA here is from genome assembly GCA_963576795.1 of Metopia argyrocephala. Taxonomy (NCBI): domain Eukaryota; kingdom Metazoa; phylum Arthropoda; class Insecta; order Diptera; family Sarcophagidae; genus Metopia; species Metopia argyrocephala. The sequence continues at coordinate 182,539,433 of OY756208.1, read as the reverse complement.
TTGAAGATGTCGGAGCCTGGAGTCGAACCCAGGACCCATGTCTTAGTAAGCCAACACACTTTATTAATTTAGTATGAACAATTGTAAACATACTACACACATACATACATACATACATAACACTGGGTATAATTTTTTAAGTCACGGACATGGAACCATATACGGAGACCCCAAGGTGATAAAGGACCCAAAAAAAAAGATCTGTATCTCCCAGTTTTGCCCAATGTTAAGAAATATTTTTTTATGAACCCATAAATATTTGAGGCCTCGGTGTCATTTTTGCAAAAAAGTGATCATTTTCTCAGGCCCACAATTTGCAAACCTTTCGGAATTTTGATTTACTTTCTGAGGCAATAAGCTATAAGCTCTTGTTATGAAGAACAAAAATTGTCAGCATATAAAATCAATAAAACTTCACCTTCAAGACCAAAATCTCAAAAAACTTAAAACAATTCGATATTTTTTCCTTTTTTCCCTTGTTTAGGGCAAAAGTAAGAAAACCGTTCAAAATTTAAGGAAACAATGAACTACAAAAATTTTCCTAAGAAAGTTTGCATGTAATGTAATGTAATGTAAAAAAAAAGAAATTAAGTAAAAAAATTTTCGGGCAATTTTTACTTCTGCGGCTACCTAAGCACTACCTCAACGGAGTTAAGAATCATTCTTAAGCTGTTAAATAAATTTTTGTAGTTAAATTTTGAACGGATTGCTACCTATATTATTTTTTTAGGATGGCCTACAACATAAACACTTCACAAAATGGAGGCGTTTGTTATGGGACATATTTTTTATACAGAAAAATATGTCAAAATTTTTTCACAATTTTACAATAGGATGAGTTCCAAAATGTCATTTGAAATGCAACCAAAGAAAGTCATGCACTCCTAAACACAACAGTGTAAACATTGACAATGTCACACATTCCTGAATATATGTGCCCATAATTATGAAAGTGGTCTAAGTCATATATTTCTTTTTTCAAGATATTTAATGAATTGCATTTGAATAAATTAAAAAATATTTTTACATTATGCGACATTTTAATTTATAAGTTTATTGGTCTTAATTGATGGAAATTTATTATGAATATGAAATTTCGTGTGAATTTCATATGATAATATTGTTTTTAAAATTTTTGAATTGACTTAGACCACTTTCGAAATTAACTGAATAAATGACTTAAAGCAATAAAGAACTGAGTTTTATTTAAAACAATAATTTGATTGAAATAATTCCTGAACATTTATTAATTATTTTTAAGCAGTAATCCATTTTTATCATTATTTCGAGTATTTAAGATTCTTAAAATGTTCCTGAAAAACTGAAGGGATGTACGTTACTAAACTCATAATATCTTTATGTTTTTCTGTATTCTTACTGGTCTAATGGTGTTGTATAATCAAAGTAATTTAGTATTTCCGTATATTTTGGGTCTTCCTCTTTTAGGTGAAAGATCCAAAACGTGAAATTTAGAATCATCTAAAGAATTTTTGACTTAGACCACTTTCATAATCAACACTAAATGAATTCCATATAATGTTGAAATTACAACCACTATCTAATGGTTCATTTTTGACGATTTCGTAAAAATTACATCGCACAAATTTAGTTTAAAATAATGTGTTATGATAATAAACTAATTTTTTTTAAATTTTGACTTAGACCAGTTTCATAATTAATGGCACATATGATTAAAATTATCGATTCGGATACAAAAAGAGAACTGTGTATCAATAATTTTGCTAGTGCTTTATATTGACATTAATACCATTACAATGTCGTAGGAGAAGTAACAAACTATATGTGTTTTTATTATTATTTAAAAAAATTTAATTATTTTTGAGTGGAAAAAAAAAGAATGGACCTTTGAACCGAAACAGCTTATTTCTGATATAATATTTTTGTACTATTGACAGTTCCATTTTAAAAACAAGTGAATTCAAAAAAGAGTTTTGCTATATTTTGCTTGCTTTGGATTGTACTTTATGACTATACGTGGAATAATCACCTTGTCGTGGTGTAAAGGCTTACACTGCAAGGACTCAACTGCTAGGCTGGAGGAGAGCATTGGCAGTTCTCCTATGCTAGAAAGGCAGTTAAGTTGCAGTTACTAAGAATTATCCCAGGGGCTGAACCAAATACGACAACAACAACCTTATCTACAATACAGTAGTCATCAACAGAAATGAATACCAGTTGCAACAATAACTACAACCGTTGGCTTTATGAAAGTCGTATTCCTTTAAACGAAAACATGGGACAATTGGTAGTGTTGCATATGGGGCTCTTATGGCACCATTAGCGGTAAATTTTTGGTTTTTCTTTTATTCCTCTTCTAATTTAAATTTTACCGTGCGGGCTTCTTGGGGTTGGTTCCTATTGATTGTTTAGTGGTGAAGATATAACACTGGTCATTGAACAATCAATCAATAGCAACCGATTCAATTGCAGTTCGCAGTTTTAAAGTAGGACCTGTGTTTTTTTCGAACAGATATCAGTAAACTTATATCAAAGGTCCACACACTCTTTTCCCTTCCCCTCATATTTTTCTGGACCAGCACAATGTGCTGCATGAGCAGGGATTATTCTTTGAGTGCTGGCCTCAATCAAACAAAAACAAAAAACAGCATCATTGCAATGTGTTGTGACGTTTTGGGACTCATCCATAGTTATAAAATTAATAAACTCTAGCTTTGTATTTTTTTTTTTTTTTTGCATTTTACGATATTGTATTTTTTATACTTAAAAATTCATTAGAATTCAATTCAATTCTTAAAAACTGTTTAAATAAATGGAATAAAAAGCAAACACGACAAACAAAAGTATACGCTGACCTTCATCTGCAACTGGCGTTAAGCAATTCTTTCGTAATGCATTGCCTCTAAATAAACAAATTTATTTAATTCAGTTAGAAAATATTTAAATCCATTTTTATAATTCCGGTCCAGTTGAAAGACAGCTTTCACCATAAAACATGAAATATTTTCCAACGAAAATCAAAAAGTTCTTAAAACTGTTTCGCTTTCAAAAATATGAAATTGTACTCGCATGACCTTCCTTAAAGTTAATTTTTTATTTTTTATTATTTTTTGTAGTTTAATAATATTGGCTTTTTGCCCACTTAATTATTTTTAATTACTCTGTAATTTTAGTTTCTGCCATTTAATGAAATTTTGTTGCTGACATTTTTATTTTTTAGTTTTTTTTTTTTTTTTTTGTTTTTATTTGATATAGAAGGAGGTAATGACCACCAACAAACACAAAAAAAAGAAAAAAGAAAAACGAAAAAAATGCATAAAAATTAAAACAAAATGAAAAACTTAAGAACTAATAATTCTTAACTTAGAAATTCTTTTAAAAGCAATAAAAGAAAAAAAGAAAAGCAATTCCACACAAAAAGCTGGCGTTAATTGCTTAAATATCTTTCTTCTTAAGCAAAAACGTTTTTATTTTTAATTTTTTTATTGTCTTATCATCCTCATGTCTATATCACTGTTTTCTTTTTTGATATTACTTTTCATTTATCATTTTATCTATAAAAATGAAAGTGTCTTTGTTTGTTTGTTTGAGGTCTTTAAACAGATAAATATGCGAGTGCAAGTTCTTTAAATTCTTTACCGTATCTATTCGTTTGTCTACAAGAAACTTCAGGCTCTGGTTGTAGGTTGTATCATGCCCAAATAACAAATATTTGCTTGTCAATACCATTCAAATAATATTCAAAATTTATGCAAAGACTTAGTTTTATAATTGTCGAATTCACAAGCTTCTGTATCGTTGTACATATATTGAAAAGAGTTTTCGTTTACTTCAGCTAGTGTATCATTGTATTCATATACGTTGTATCGAAAACGTCAAAAAATCATACAAGAAGAAAAATAGCAAAAGAGCAGTTTGTATTTTTATCACTTTATCAACATTAATTACATTTTATTAATTACGTACTTCGTTATCTTTTACTTTACTGCTGACACTGAATAAATTTTTTTGTATTTTTATCAGAGTAGGAAAACAAATAAAACTGAACGTTTAATCTCATTTTGTTGTGTTCTTTACAATGAGTAAAACAAAAATAAAACAGAAACAGTGAGAACGATTGTGCCATATAATTTTGTATATTGTTTTTGTTTTGAGTACTACAAATACACTAACTCAAATGTGCGTAGGTACAACAAAAAATGAATGAGAAGAAAAAGAAAAGAAGAAGAGAAAAAGAAAAGAAGAGGAGAAAAAAGAGCAAATTATACGAATGTAACGGAATAATAAAGCAGGCACAAGAGCAAAGAGCTAAATGTTTCTTTTGCGCTCTTTCTCATTTAGAAAGTATTTGTTTTGGTTTTGCTCATGTACAATACCATTAAAAAATTTTTTAAAAGTGTATGACTTTGTTGCAACGTTTGCGAAATGTTTTGTTTGTTTGCCCACTCTGATTTTTATTCTTCTTTTCAATAATATTCATACATTTTACACTAATAGCATATAAACCAATACAACTTTTTAAAACCATAAGTAAAACAATTGTGTGAGCGTATAGAATTTGATCATGAAAATTACCAACAACAAGCATACACTGTTGTAGTCTAAAACAATGAAACAACGATATATGGGCTTTGTGAATTCGGCAAACACTCGTATATATAAGTGAACAATGTTGGATTTTTAGTGGTAACATTATTTCTATTAAGCTTTATACTTAATTTAAAAAAACGCAAACGAAGCTCGCCGGGCTTTAACTAGTTCTGCATACAAATTAAGGTTTACATTCCTGATGTGGAAAAAAGTTTAACATTTTAACTGTTTTTGTTAAACACACAGCAAACTATATTGCTTTGAAGAACATTATTAAGTGAGAAAAAATGTAACGATTGATAAATTTTTTTTCAGTGATGAAAATAAATTTGTATAAGAGCTTGGCGTAAAACACACGTATTTGTATTTAATTCGAACGACTTAGTTTAAAAATCACTCATTTTTGTTTAGAGTAGAATAAAATTGAATTGAATTGGTCGAAGTGTATTTAAGGCCTTTGTGATCTGTGTTGGAGTTTTTACTTAAATTGAAAATCTTATTCAACTAGAATTGTCTTTAAAACCTTAAAATACTATGCCTAACGCGTTTTGTAATACAAATTTTAAATGGTAACGCGAGATCAGAGCTTTTGATAAAAAGATTAAATTTTTATGTTTCTCCCTGGTTTTCAAAGTTTTATAATTTTGTTGCTTTGGAAACTCTAATTTTGCTGCTTCTGCTGTCTTTAATTCATAAAACTTGGTCAGATCGTGTATAATTTTGTATTTCAATTGTTTCGTCGTTTTTTGTCCTTTTTCTATGACTTCTTCGATTAGAGCAATGGTTCGCATAATATCATTTTAGTCAGGAAAGAGTTTAAGGGTGAGTAAATTGATTTCCATTGGCATAGGTTTTTTCTTCTAAAACAACATCATTCTTCTTTGCAATACAGAGTCAAATAACAAATAACAATAAGTGTGTCCCGAATTTATATTTAAACTTGTAAAAATTATGTTTAAAACAGAATGAATTAAAAGTGTAGTAGGTCTCTGTCATAACTAGACTGTGGTTTAATGCAACCGACAAACACTTTATACTGTACAAACGTGTGACATTAATTATTTCGAAAACGTAGCCATATTGTATTGGAAATATTAATAGAATTTTAATAGAATTTTTTAACCCAATGCATATTTTAAACAACAAACAAGAAATTCTTATTAGCAACAGATGTTTCAAAGAGAGCATATATTGTTAAAGCGTTATAAGGTTTCCTCCCACATCTGTTTAAAAATATAAAAAAGAAAAAAAAGAAAAACAACAATTTTATGGCACTGTTTATTACCCGTGCTAAGTCGTTTTCCAAGTTTCCTTTGTTCACTGCAAATCCGTCTAATTTAAAGTTTTAAATTTTAAATATATTTATAGTTTTTTCTTGCAAAAATTTCAACCATTTTTTTTTCTGCCATCAATTCATTTTTGTTTAGCCATTTTTTTTTTTTTTTTATGTTTCAATAATTTCTGTATTGCTGTTATTTTTAATTACACAAATAAAGCTCAACGTCAAAAAGCCATAAATGGAAAAAAGTACATAAGTCTGCGTTATCCTACAAAAAATATTTAAAAGGAAATGTAAAAAAAAAATCAGTCGCAAAAATTCATTTGTAAAACGGCACAGAGTCTTAAAACAATTGCGTCCAAACCAATTTAATCCAAATCTTTATTTTCTGTACATAAGTGTGCTACAAACTCATTTCATTTATTGAGAGTTTTAGTTAACTATGGTCCAAACGCATATGTTTTGCTGGTTGAATTTGTGTCAAATAGCTTTGAAGGCGCTCATACTTCTGCATTGGCGGATCATTGTAACTTAACAGAAAACATTGTTGCTGGTGAAATCTGGTTGACTGTTATAAAAGCGTGGACACAATTGCCATGAAAAAAGTCTTGACGTTTGGGATTGGTACAAACATTTTTCAATTCACTCTCTTTATAAATTTCAAACGTTTAACTTTGGTTTCGCTAAACATTTAAATACTCAGCTCTCAAAGGCTTAAGATCTGTTAAGCAGCAAATGTAAACAAATTGTATACTTTGCTGTTAAGAGCCAGCGACAATTATTTCGAAATACATACCTGCCTGCCTATGTATGTTTGTAAATATCCTTGTACTTGTATTTAATTTCATATTCCACTCATAAAGCCTTGTACTCGTAAGTATATAATTTTTTGTTTTGATTCATCTTTGTACTTTTCGTTTATATTTAATATTTTAGTTAAATTTGTCAAAGGACAAGACATGGGCATATATAAACACTTTATTTTTAAGAACTACAATAAAACAATATGTACATACATATGTATATGTACCTTTGCCCCATTTTTTATATTTTATTTATTCAGCCTATTTGCAGTAACAACTGTGTCAAGAAAATAATAGTTTTACGTACATGTCTCCCTACATGTTAAAAATTATTTCATACCCTTTTACCCTCCACTGCTGTAATATTCCCAGCTTTGGAGGTTTGCCTCTAAATAAACAGGGCAAACCGGTTACAATCAACCGTGTGAAAGCGCTTAAGCGTTAAGTGTCTGAAATTAGTTTAAAGGAAAGCAAATAGGGGTAGGTAGACGTGATACCCCACATAAAAGTTAATTTCTTTATATTATACCCAAACAGCTAAGGCTAAAGTTTGCTGAATTATAAAATAAAAATAAAAATTATAATTCAAAATGTGGGAGTAAGTACTGACTATTGTACTCGTATACATGAAAAATAGCTTCATAATCAATATAACCTATGAATTAAAGAATGAGCGAAATTGGACAAATGCATGCCCATGGGCAAGCTAATTCAGTTATGGATTAAATATTTTACAAGTACATTACCATTTACAATATTTAAATTTTATTTTCGTCCTTCAAATTATTATAAATATCGTTACAATATTCGGAAAAAAAGAAAACATAAAAAGAACGTCTTACGACAAAAGTTTTAAAGCAGAAATAAAATTCACTCCACAGCTTACGTTGCGATAGCCTAAAGTAAAATCAGTTTGCATAGAGTAAAATACGGTTATAGATCCCCTGCAGAGAATATTTTCTTTTACAAAAATCTCTCTTCATGGGAGCACTATTAAGGTAATATCTTTAGTGGTAAACTCTTTAGAGCTCTCAAGAAAATGTTTTTTTTTTACTCGGTTGGTCTAATAAGTTTTCACAAAAAACTTCTGCAATCATGGATGTAAATCTAGCATTCGCCTTTTTTATCAATGTTAGTTGCTGTGCCAACTCAGAATCTTTACACATAAATTGAAGAAGATTAATAGTCATTATACAACATCACGCACTTAATTTTTCGCCAACACATACTCAAATTCCATTGTTTTAATATTTTAAATAAAATACCAATTATCACAGGCTCAAATGTTTAGAACAGTGAAATTGAAATCGATTGAAATATAGTTTTGAAAAGTTATCATTCTAATACAGTTTTTTATTCATTGTCTTAATGACCATTAATGTAACTTCTTTCAGTACTTGTATTAAACCTTTAAAATACTATAAGCAAATAAGTTTTATTTGCCTTCGAAAACACTCTCGATTTTGATTTCACTCGAATGAGTTTTTCAGAACCTACACGATTATTTTATAGAAAATTGTTATTTCCTGCACCAAATCTCAATTACAGATTCTGTTATATAAATTATTCCTTTCCTTGCCACCAGAGGCATCATTCTCTAAAATCTTTAATATGTTCCCATAACTAATATATGGGAATATGAATAATATGAATATTTTCATATTCATTTTCATTAATAAATTAATTTGTTAATACGAATACCAAATTAAAATCAAAATATTTTTTTCTATCTTAAATTCAATTGAAAATTATTCCAACTTCATCAGTTTTTTTTCTTATTGAGTTCATTCAATTGATACAATAGCGGAGGCGTTTTTAAGAGAAAAATTCAATACGAGTATCTATTAAAGTATACATTAATAGTCGGGCCATGATTATCCGTGATGGCCAAAGATCAGTCTATTGATTTTTGTTTGCAATGGTACAATCAATCATTGACAATGTAAAACTGGTTTGAAATCTGATACAACACTGTGTATTTATGACCTAAAACGTCAAAAAAATGCAACACAGCAGCCAAGGTAAAAACAAAGCAAAACAAATCCATACAAAAATAAAACACATGAAAAAGGTTAAAAAACACGAATATAATTTTATTTTTTATGTTAATAATTAATATTAATAATATCCCAAAAAAAATATTTATATGCCTTTAAAATTGAAAAAGGATTAAAACAAGTAAGAGAACGTCAAAATAAATTATATGATATATTACAATGCCGCAAAATTTTTCCGACAAATTACACTCCACTTTTTTTTCTCCTCTGTATTTTTTGGTATACTGAACAATGTTCCTTTTCCGGCACCGAATCGATTTTTGAAAATTGAACAAATACGCATATTTTATTGTATTATAAAATAATAATTTATTAAATTTATTCAAATATGTACTTATAACATTCGTTTAAAATCAACATTCAAATAAGAAGAATGCCGGAAATAAAGCAAACGAAAAACTTTGACACATGGAAACAAAACATATGAATTTGTTTTGGTAAACCGAGTTTATCTTGTCAATGATTGTACTATGAATTAACCGTGATTAGCTCTATTATCCGTGATTAAAACGGGGAATTTCCTTGTTTGCATACGATGAGCCAGAAGCATTTACAAGTAATTAATTTAATATTGAAATTTGAAAAGTGCGGGTGGTTAAATCTAAATTTGTTTAGTATGGCATTGTTACCAGTGGCAAAAAGACAAAGAAACGTTTTAAATATTGAAGATAAAATTAAAATAATTAACTAGCATTCCAAAAATAATGTATGTGTTGAAATGTTAGCTCAAAATTAAGATGTTGTGGTACAGACCGTTTACGACACATCCTATTAATTTTTTTAATGTACACCAATGTTTACTTGTTAAATATAAAAAAAAAATCCATTATCAAAATTATTATTCGATTAACCGTGAAAGTGATTTATCCGTAATGGTTCTGGTCCCAATAATTACGTATAATCAAGGCCCGACTGTATTTTATAGTACATCCACTGCAGTGTTCTAAAATTGTTAAAAGGAGTCAATGCTGTTTTTTTGAAGGGTTGTGTACCATCTTTTGGAATAAATTATTACGGGTAATAACATTTCAGCACTTTTCTTAAATAAAAAAATAATTGAATTTTTTCTCTAAATTATTGCAATTGAACAAGATATAAAAACGAAATAGATTTCCGACGAATGTGGTTAATTTTTTCCAATTTGGTGATGATTAAAAAATATCATCAAACCCAACTGCTTTTAAAGAAAAAAACTATTTTAAAAGTTTTGGTTTTTGTGTTATATGTGCTCACGTTACAATAAACCCTCTAACAAATACAACCAATCTTCAGTCATAAATTTTATTTAAAATGTACTTCAAACTCCTTTATTTTCTTTTTTTTAATTTTGTATCACAGGCTATTGTTCAACAAAATGCAGGCTCGAATTTTAAACAAAACTAGGGGTCTTTAAATTAAACACCCATAAAACAGAAAATGTGAACAGTTATCAATGCAAAGTTTTTAACCTGAATGCACAAAATTTTTGATGACCTGTTTTGTAAAAGTTACATATTTTTTTTCTTTTTCTGTTTAGTTTACTCTGTTTTGGCTAAATTGCCAAAAATAAGAATTTAAATGCTACTGGCTGGTCACATCACTATTTTTATTGTAGTTTTTGCAGTTGTTTATACTCTTAAAACCAATTTAACGCACTTCGCTTTCAGAAAAAATTATTTCAAAACTAAAAATCTGTTTGTGCCATTTTGAGTTTGTGAAAATGTTTGCATGTATGAGTAGAAGATTCATTTTTAATAATGGAAACAGCGTAGAAACAGCAGCTTTCGGTTGCATATAAGAAATTTTAAAAACGTTGAAATAAAAAGCAAAAACAACAAAAAATATGTGCTCGCAGTAGCATATTACATTGTTAGTTATTTACCCAGTTGGCATAATTATTGTTAGTATCTTACAGTTCCTGTCGTTGGTATTTTTATTTTAAGAAGATATCGTTTCAAACTAAGATTTGAGGATGAAGAAGGAGCTGCTAGTTAGACTCTTATGCATTTCAGGTAACGAAGGGATTTTTGGCTTAGGTATGTCGCCATTTACCCCTTAAATATGTGGATCAACCAAACTTGTGATGAGGGTAGGTACTGGACTTTATATTATTTATAGTAATGTATTGTTGAAATACGACATCGCGTGTGTGCCATAAATTGCCTGTAAGTTGTCCTTGATTTTTATATATCGTCGATGGAATTAAAGAACGTTGTAACTGACAAAACCTTAAATGTTCACCAGAGCCAAAAAACTTTTATAAAAGTAGAACAAATACACTGGTATTTTTCATTTCGCAGACGGCGTAAGTGAATTTATTAAAGGTAAAATTTATGAATGTAAATTGGGCATAGTACCTCCCATACAAACTAAATAATGATATTTTTTATCTCGAAATTCCTTATGTAAAATTTTTTTAATTTATTATTTTATTTTACCTGTCAATACAGGCACTGAGTTCGCTAGTATCATCTAAAAAATTAGTAATTTTGTGTTTTTTTTACGAAAAAGAAAGCCGACTAAAATTTTAATTGAGACAATTAAAGTTTTAATCGTATTAACAAAAACAGTAAAACAAGCTTAAAAGCATTAATTTTATTGCTTTCAATTAAAAAAAATAGTTGGAAATTTCAAAAGACACCATTTAGCTTTTTAATTGAAATTTTTCTGGCAAATATTTTTTCTATGCAGCTGTTGAGGAAGTAGGAAATAATCTACAACATTCGGTGTGGAAGAGACTTCTAGCTATTAAGTGAGCTTAAAGACATCATTTAAAATACAAAAACGTAAATGTTTTTAAATTTTATTCCGGCAAAACAATATTTTTACTACTGTAAATCTGGTATATTTAGTTCGTTGTGCGTCTTGTCATTGTACATAATCCTTGAGATTAACACGCATTAAAAATATAGATTATAGGCTTTAATATTTTACTAATTAACCAGATTTAATGGAATGGCAAAGGCTCAACTGGGCGGCGTCTAGAACGATTCTTGTTCCGGTTGTATTAAGTCAACTTAAAGTCTTCTCAATAATTTTAAATCTGGTTTTTCGACCTTTATTATTTCATGTAAAGAATTACTCAAGCTTAAAGTATTTTTTTAATAAAAATTGTTTATTTATTTATCGATATTTCGCTATTTTTAAAAATAAATATATCCTGAAGACGCTACACGCAGGAGTAGCGAAATATCGATAAATAAATAAACAATTTTTATTAAAAAAAAGACCTTAAGCTTGAGTAATTCTTTACATTAAAGTCTTCTCGTGGCACTACTGAATGGCATGTTTGGAGCTCCCGCTAGTTTGTTACCTAATGTATGGGGCGTGGCCTAATCCTCTAGAATTTATGTTTGAGTTGTCCGTTGAGCATGGAACCCACCACGTAGAAACTACATTCACGAAAACACCGGGAAAATATGAAATAAAAAATTTTTTTATATTTTTTTACTCACCAGGTGTAATAGTATTTTTTTTACTATAGATATTATTAAACTTTAATTTTACTTTTGCTGTAATTGACAGTAAGAAACATGCCTGTGTTCATTTTAGTTTGAGAAATATGTGGACCCTGTGGAATTAAATTTAAAATTCGTTGACTCTCAAAATATCATGTAAGACAATTCGCTGTTAGTCAAGACCAAAATTTGTTTAAGTTTGTGTACAGTGTAAGGCAGACTTTAGTAATCAAATATTAAAACAAACAATATGAAAGGAATGTAGTATGGCAACCATTAACATCTACTTATACACACAGACTAATAACGGTAATAAATAATAATTTATTCAACCTGCAAGGCACAATAAACCGTTAAGTAAACTAAACAAACAACAATCAACTCGAAACCATTTCAATGCATAACACCACTTATTCACCCCTAACAATGCAAGGCGTCTGAAAAAAAGAAAATCCATTAATACATGGAAGTATAAAAAAATACTATGATTTTAATAATATTTTAAGGACTACAATAAACTTCTGTTTTTTTTATTTTTTCTGTGTTGTATTGTATGTGTAAATATAGAAATCTAAGTAAAATAAAAAATACAATTCAAATAAGGTTTGTGCAGTTGTGTGTGCTTTTAACAATACACTTCTCACAACACCAAAAGTGTTCAAAAAAAAAAATTTTTTTATTATTTGAAATCAAATTAATTATATTTCGCAATTTAGTATTTTTCGCCTTTTTAGTTGTTTATTTAAGTTGTATTTTATACCCAAAGGGTACATTAATTTATAATAACAACTATAATTAGTTAATGGAATTAATAATAGAACGGTATCCTTAAACTAAATTGAATTTACTCGCAGACATGCCATAAGACTGCCTGTACTCGCTAGCAGTAAAAATGAATGCAAAATTTTTAATTAAGAAATATAGAATGGAAAATATTTGCTTCGCTACTCCAATACTTATATATATGGTGTTGTAATAAACTTCAAATTTTAGTTTAACAATGTATTTCAAGTACGAAAAAAAGCAATACAATACTTTTATAATAATAATAAAGTTTAAAAATAATTTTTATAAATTTTCTCTCTATACAGAAAAAAAATTAAACAAAAATATTTGTAGTACTTGTATCAATTAAATTTGAAATTGTTTCGTACCAATAAAACAGTTTCTCACATTAAATAAACGTTTTTAGTTAAAAGTACGGTATTCCACGGATAATTGCCTCCACAAAAATGTCAAAATTTTTGGGTAATTATGCGTGGAAGTTATATAAACTAATACGCTTAATTGTCTTTTTGAGGTAATTAAACGTATATCGTCGTGCGGCAGTTTATGTGCTCTATACGCCATTTTATATATCTCGAGTTAATGATGACTCTTTATTATTTTTACACCAAAATTTTTAAAATCTGCAATCCGTTCACGGCTATTTATCTCCGAAAATCTATTTATCTCACGCAAAATCGTGAACAAGGAAACACGAACACGAAAGGATTCAATTAGTGGTAAATTCAGTTTACTTTATCGCGAGTTCACTGTATAAGTACATACAATATATGGGATATTCCAAGTCAAATCAACCAATGGTTTTAACCTACCCCCTCCGAATTTTATGATTTTTTGTAGAAATATAGTATATCATAGAACTAAATTAAATACAAATACACTGATACATCTGGATCCGGAAATATGAGGTCTTGAAAATCGGAAAACAGTACAAAAATGCACAAGGTTATACATACTTAATTGTAATTTTCTGGTAAAGTATTATAGCTACGCATCTCGTAAAAGTCGCATTTGGAAGGGTATTAAATTTCCTTTGATTTAATATGCAACATGATTTTTTCTTTGAAAAAGTCAAAGGTCAATTTTCTTTATCTATAAGTCGGAAGCCTATATCTCCGAAAGCGACCTTTTTAAAAATTTGAAAAAAAAAATTATGCCATAGATAGTTTCGTTCTCTACAGTTGTGAAAAATTTCAGAGTGGAGGTATTTTTAGGTCAAGAAATAAGAATCAAATCGCAAAAGAATGAGATTAAAACTAGTATAATAGTGGTGGAATGGTAGACGATTTTTCGATTTCGATTAGCTGAAACCGCTTATTTTGTAAGCGGTTATCAAAAATTTGCAAATTCGGAGACAGTCATTTCAAAAACGGCATATTTTAAGTTTAGTTGATATGGTTTAACACATATGTGTGTGTTTTTGAATTTTTTTTTTTTGTATATATTTTATTATTTACTTATTTTTTTTTATTTATTTTTTTATTTTTATTTTATATATTTTTTAAATTTTTCACTTTTTATTTATGTTTAAGAATTTCGAATGTGCTTTAAATCACATTCAATCGGTAATCTTAAAATTGTTATAAATTATTTCAAATTCATATTTAATATCGTTTTATTTTTGTTAGTGTCATATCTCTTCCAATCAGTGTATCTGTATGAATGAATTTGAAAAAGAAAATTGTTTTCTTCATATTTTTTGGTTTTATTTGCTATAACAGAGATTGAGTGAAAAACAAAATTTATTTTTTTTTTTTCAGGCAAAAATGCATTTTGTATTTCAATGTTCGTGCCAATTTTCGTTTTTGTGGGATTGCGTTACTGTGATTATTTTAGTTTATTTATTTCTAACGTTTATATGATTATTATTTGTCTGTTTTCCTATTTATTTTCTTTAATGCCACATTGAAAACCGTTGTCTCTGCTTTGGTGAATTAATCAGCAGATTATCGTATATTTCAGTATTTTCTAAATTTATATTTATAAGGAATCCTGTACTGTTTTTAATTCTTCCCAAAAATGGTTATGATTATAAATACTGAAAGAGAAATAACCAATTTCTGAATTTTAATTCAACCATAATAACTCTAAATCAGAGCAAAGCCTAAATTACTAATACGCTAAATAATGGCATTAATATTGTTTTTAAGGGCAAAACTAGCATACAATCTAATTGTTACTACAAACGTGGTGCAAATTTGCTACATTAAATTGACTTTCTGTTTAATCTGTTTTAAACTCCAAATAATATACACTCGAATTCGGACATAAGAAAACCATTTAAATGAAAGAATCGCTTAATTGCAAAACAAGTGATGGTCGGGACCAGAAGCATTACGGATAATCGATTTCCATGGTTTATCGAATAACAATTTTGATTAGAGAGTTTTTTAATATTTTTATTATTTAACAAGTGAACATTAGTGCACATATATATTTACATTAACAAAATTAATTCAAGATAGCAATGTCATAAACTGTCTGTATCCCAACTTCGTATTTTTTACCTAACATTTTAACACTCACATTATTTTTTGAATGCTAGTTAGTTATTTTAACTTTATCTTAAATATTTAAATTGGTTCTTTGTCTTTTTAATACTGGTAATGCTGCCATACTAAATATATTTACATCTAATCATCCGCAATTAATTAATTACGGTTAACCAAAGCAAACAATTTAAAAACATTGCAAACAAAAAACAACAGACTGATCTTTGGCCATCTTGTAGTCGCCGTGGTCTAGTGGTTAGTGTGTTGGCTTACTAAGACATGAGCGCTGGGTTCGACACCCAGCTCCGCCATCTTATAAAAAAAAAAAAAAATATGAAAAATATATTTCTTTCGGCGGCTACCTCTAAGCAGTCTTCTGGCAAAAGCTCCGAGATTAATTAATTGCCATGAACAAGCTTCTCAAGTCTGTCGTTTAGAGTCGACATTAAACTGTAGGTCCCGGTACTCATGGATAAAAATTTACACACACAACATGAGTGCTTCGAGAAGCTAGGTCGTAATCCTGACACAGGGTTGTAAAGGCCAGTTATGTATGTTATGTATGTATGTATGATCTTTGGCCATCACGGTTAAATGGGGTTACCGGTTATCCGGATCACGAATAATCAAAAAGTATTCAAAGTATTTTTTTTTTTTCAAAAGTATTTTTTATAGCAAGAATGTTCATTTATTGCTATAATTGTTTATAATTAGTCTGCTAACTTTGTCAGAATTTGAATTTTTCTGAAACACATCGAATAGTTTTATTTTTAATTCCTTAATATTTTAAGAGTTTGTGTAAATGAATAAATTTAGCATTTATCCGAAGTCCTTTTAAAGGAAAATTCCGCTTATAAGAAAAACAAATGCTGTTTTTTTACATTTTCTCATAACCGAATTCTACTGTACGTCTATAGTGGTCGTGGCGTAGTGCTTAGTGTGTTGGCTAACTAGACAAGAGTCCTGGGTTCAAAACCCAGCTTTGACACTTGAAAAATAGAAGTTTGAAAAAAAAAAGTCTTTCTGTTTTGTTATTTGAGACCAATACTCAGGGGTTAGCTCCTAATAAATGCACTGCATTGTATTTGAATTTTTTGGAAAGGACAGTACATATACATAGATTTTTCTTTTTTTTTTTTGTTGACATTGGTTAAGGCGGAATATGGTGGATTGTCGTGAAGCGGTTTCTTTGTGGATGGTCTTCTTTCTGGGATTTAAACCTGGTCTGTTTGAGGTTATGTGCGAGAGCTCTAACCTTGTAATCGACGTTAAACTGTAGGTCTTGGTACTCATGGATAAAAGTTGACATGGGTGCTGCGAGAAACTTAATAATTCTAAAACAGGGTTGTAATGGGCAATTAAATATGCACGTATGTATAGTGCCTCAGTTTAATAAAAAAACAGCAATTTTTTGGAAATAAATAGAGTACAATGGGGGAACAACACTGTGAAAGATGGCTGTCCGGTTGCAAATTTTAATTACTATTTTTATTTTCATTCCCTTAATAATATTTTGTTCAACGAACTCAGTAATTTCCGAATAAAACGAAAGAAGACATATTTGTTTTATTTTCTTAATTCTTTATTATAATACGCTTTATTAAAGCTAAACAAAAAAAATTGTTTTTACTTTTTATCATTATAAAAAATGATAATTAATTAATTAAAATCCATTTGGATTTACCTGCATTGTAAACTGTTATATAGAAAAACCTTCATCCTTAAATAAGAAATAATTTAAGAATTTGCTTGAACAAATACAAGCAGCATATCGACGCTTCTCATCAATGGCCACTAATTATTATTTTAATTATCATTGGAAAATAAAATCAGCATTTTCTGCTTTATATATACGAGGGTTGCCTTTTATGTTTCCGGAATTGGTAATCTGGCAACTGACAGCTTTAAATTAAAGTTGGCCATTTTTGGAATATTTAGAAAAAAAATAAAGTGATTTTCGATGATTAATATTTGTTTTTGTTCTCTAATCTTGAAATATAAAAGGCAACCCTCGTATTTGTAAAGTTTACAAAAGAAATGCATAAAATAGATGGAAGAAAAATATTGACCTGTGGAACAATATATACAACTAGTAAAAGGAAAAAAGTTTGAAAAAGAAAAATTGTAAAAATATTCAATAGGAAATGCATAAAATTGTAAGTAAGCATTACATGCAGCTCTAATAACCACTATAAAATGTGTGTATGTTGTAAAACTTTTTATGGATAATTTTAGCTGAAGTGCATGTCTGTACAGGCAAATTCTAAAGGAAAAATAGAAACAATAATAATAAAAATCTATTTTGAAATTATAAATATCTGTATTACAGTATGTTGTAGTGCCATTCACTAGGAAATTTTTAAGCAAAAATTGTCCCTCCTTCATTATCGTTACGTGCACAGAAAAAATATTAGTTATAAAATGTATAATAAAATTAATAATTGGTGTCATTTAATTTTCAAATTAAATTGGTTTGTTAATTCAATTATTTTTGTTTCAATTGAAATGCACATCTAAAGAGATATATTTGTGACCATATTTTCTTATTTTGTTTGATATATGCAATGTCTCGCAAATTAAAATTTTAATCTTAAAAATCTCAAAACTACTAATCCGTTAATTGATAATTATAAATTAGAAAATAAAACTATAAACAATTGAATGGTCTTACAGAAGTTGAGAAAGTTTGTTAATTAAAAAGTGATTTTCTTTTTTTCTCTGTTAATAAAAAATAGTACAAAATAAAAATGAAATAAAAATTACTCTCTTGCTCCTATTTTTTATTAGAAAGTCATTAAAAGCTTTTAAATTTGATCAGTATATATGGGCAATTTCAAAAATTTTCGACATTTTGATATTTTTTTTTCCAAATTTTTTTCTTTGGATGACACGAATGACGCTTTGGTCACGTGAAGGGTGATATTTTAGCATACCAAAACAGTTCGCGTTAATCATTTATTGCAAACGGCGCGAAAGTTATGGAGGTTTTAAGTTAAAATCTCTTTAAAAAAATTTAAAGTTAAATTTATTGGTTTATATTAATAAATGTTGTATGGAAGCATGAAACTCATTTCAAATTCATCAGTGCAGTCTAAATTCATCAATGCACTGATAAAATACATAAAAAATATCAATTATAATTAAAATTTCTTAACATTAAAAAAGGCGAATTTTTGCAAAAGTGTGAATGTTTCACCGATTGTTATAATACGTGTTTATATAACGCATAACTAATTTACAGAAAAACAATGTTTTGACTTGCAAATTTAAAAAATAAAAAAAATTATATAAGAATTATTTTTGAGGTAAGGATTTTTTTTTGATCTGTAAAATTTAAAATCATGAAAATTTTTTAATGCCTATTCGGTTTTATTATCAAGCTTAAAAAAACCTTTCATTTGGTGTCAATCTCGGTGGAATCTATACATAACCGCAGATGTCACAAAGCAAAATGTGTTTGCAGAAAAATGCCGCTGTACCCGCTAAATATAGACCGAATTCAACCGTATTTATATATGATCTTTAGTTCACCGCCGCACTTCATTTCCAGTACTTTACATTGATTTTAAACCACTGATTAACTAAAAAAAACGCGAAACAAAATCATGAAATTTCGCAAAAGTTTTATTTTCTTTATAAAATTTTTGCATTTCAAAATATTTTAACGCCTTCTTGACGTTGAGGTGCCATTGACTAAGAAGTTTAGATCACGCAATACATAAACCAGTTTTAAATAAGATTGCAAATGTTAGGCGCGAAAAACTGTCATTTTTGACAAATTTACGCCAATTCTATGAAAGTTTGAGGTCATCGTTCTCAGCAACTAGCAGCCTGACGTCGACGTGATATTTGGCAAATTTTAGCAAATTACACCATCTATTAAATACTGTTGACGAAATGCAATTTTCTTGAACGGCGCAAAAACGCTATAGAAAAAACTGCGAAAATTAAAAAATCTGAAAATTTTGGTTTCAAAAATGAACCGCTGTACAACTTTTTCGCAAATAGTAGTATGGGCATAACTTTTATAGTGTAAATATCTGCTAAGTCTAGTGACTTTATTTTATATCAGTGGGCATCGGAAGTTTAAAACTAAAAGTAGAAAAGTGATGAAATATGAAAAAACTCTTGTAAATTTCAAGCCTTGTTTTGAATTTTTCAATATTTGAGTGCCCATAACTTTTAGAGATAAAGAACTGATGGTCTGAAATTTTGAATTTCCCAGTTTTCTAATGTGGCCTACCATTCCCTTTTGACCGTTTTGATCAATTCGAAAAACTGGAGAAATAATAAGCATCTGAACTCAGTTTCAACAAATGTTGAACATTTTTGAAATTGCCCATATACGATTATGTTCATCAATTAGTAATTTATTTAACACGTTTTAATAAAAATATTATTAAAGTAAAAAATGCACCCAATTCACAATGTGACTCAAAAAACCGTGAAAAAAAATTTTTTTATTTTTAATTTTTTTTTAAGATTTTTTCAAACTATGCGTGTTTTTTTTTTATTCATCCGAAAGAAGTTCACAAAAGACAGGGTAAAAGACAAATAAAATAAAGTCACAGAAAACAGAATTCATGAATTTTTGTCAAACTTCCCTGACTCCCTTTTTCCACAAAGAAAAAATTCCTGCATTTGAAGCACGAAAAAAATTAAGAAATATTCATATTTTAAATTGACTATTCAAATTTATTTTAAAGAAAATTAATGAAATTTTTAAGTACAGTGTGCAAATATATATTTATCAAAAATATCGGGTGTTTTTTATAGAGTGTCACAACTTTGAGTTGGCAAGACTGCTTTATTGGACTACCCACTTAACAGCTGATAGTTTCTTTTTGTTAAATTTGGTTTGAAATTTCAATATGAATCGGCTTATACCAAAACAAAGCGTACAAATTGTTGAAATTTTTTAATCGAAATAATTATTCTTTATTTTTCGATGACGTCCATTTCTGGCTAAAATGTCGAATTTTAATTAATTAGAATCCATAAGCTTTTGTCGAAACACAATTACATCCACAGAAAGTTACTGTTTGGTGTGCTTTGTGGGCCGGCGGAGTCATTGGTCCATACGTATTCATAAACGATGATGGTCAGAATGTTACTGTCAATGGTGAACAGTATAGGAACATGATTCGAAATTGTTTGTACCTCAAGTACGTGGCATGAATCTTGCTGATATGTGGTTCCAACAGGACGAAGCCACAAAGAAAAGAAACTTTTGACGAAAGAATAATTTTTTGTAATGGCCCAACTAATTGGCCACCAAGATCGACTGATTTAACCCTATTTGATTATTTTCTTTGAGGTTGTGTTGAGTCACTCGTCTACGTCGATAAACCACAAACAATTGAACATTTGGAAATCAACATTCGAAGAGTTAACGGCAAAATACGGCCACAAATGCTGCTAAAAGTTATTGAAGATTAGTGTTCCAGATTGCGCTTTCTACGCGCCAGCCGTGGTGGCTACATGGCAGAAATTATATTTAAACATTAATTTTATAAAACGTTCTTTTCAATAAAGCCCGTTGTATTAATATTTAAAATATATATTTTATTGCTTTATTATAATTTAAACTTTGGTAACTCTATAAAAAACACCCATATTTGTAAAACACATTTGTCTATAATTGCTACTTTGTAATAGAATGAAGCACAAAAATAAATTAAAGTGTAATATCTAATGATTAAGTAAACAAGAAGATATTTTGTAGAGTTGATTTTAAAGCAAAATAATTAAAATAATGTTTTAAATATGCCAACATATGAAGTAATTTATTTAAGGCCAGCTTACAACACTAAAATTAGAGTCTATTTATTAGAATTATTATAACTCTCCAATGATTTTATTCTAAATTTTGAAGTTACGATCTTTCATTTCAGGTAAAAACTATAAATTTTGTTCACCTAAACAATAACTGAAAACACAAATATTTGTATAAAAATATTGTATTAAATTTATTAATATATTAGCCAGACTAAAGGGAAAGATAATAAAACTGTATTTCTTATAATAAAATACTAACCTTTTGTTAGTATTTCTTCTACACACTCAAAATATCCTATACCAAGAAATATCTGAACCCATATTATTATCTTTTCCCATAAAATAATCATTGCTCCAACAGTTGTTGCTACTTGTTTCTTAAGAAAATATAATTACACACTCTTTTTTATAATTAAATTTTACTTAAGAATAGCTAACCAAGTTATTTTAAGTTAACTCATCGTGTTTATTTTCTATATTTTTATAATTTTTTATACTCAAAGTTGTATGAAAATATAGCTTTCATACTGTATTTTCTTAATATTTTTCTTTTTTTGTCGTTCGCTTTATTTATATTTTTTTTACTGTCGTTAACCAGGTGTTATCGAATCGCACTATCTCTGGCTGGCGAAATTACTTAAAAGGTGCTACAAACAATAAAAATTTACAAACAACTTTTTGTTTTTGCTATACACCAGTTTTGACAATTAAAACTGTGCTGGAAAAGTGTATGAAAATATAAAAACATAACAAAGTTGTAGAACAAAAACAAATTTATCACGAAAATACTTCAGCGTTTATTAAAAGAAAATTAATCGAATGGGTCAACATTTAGGACGCCAAATGTATACATTTTGGCGGTAACGGGGCCACTAAGTCTATAGATAGTGATGTTACAAACAAACGCAGTAGCTTGCAAAGGCCTTTTAAAAGCAATCAAAATTGATAATTAAATTTGAATCCCAGGAGGGCAGACACACACACAATAAATATAATTTTTATATAAAATTCACAAGTTTTGTACAGTTTGCCACAAATTTATTTACAGCCATTTTTTTTTTATTTTTCATTTTCAATTCGCTATTTCCGTAAGACAAATAACTTTAAACGTTTGAAAATGTATATGAAGAGTACTTAAAATTATTTAAATAATTAAATATTTTTCATACAAACTTTCAATAGCCTGGAAATAAGTGTCATACGGAAATAGGCAGTTAATTCTTTAAATTATTTATAGTTCTCACAAACAAACAAACAAGGAAACAAACTCTAACGACAACGTAAGTAAAAATACATACAAACAAACAACATTATCGGATGTACAGTGAAGTGAAAAAAAAAATGTTTCTCTTAAAGTTTATATAAAGAGAAATTAGAATATAAGAGCAAAAATTAATGAACCTATTCAAGTGAACGGCAGTGTAAGCTCTTACAGTTATACATGTTTAGGTCATAGTAACACAAAGATATTATTGATTATTCAATTAAAAAGTTATCAAAATAATTTTTAAATTGGTTTTCGGCTATATGACCTCCATGCCAGGTGCACAGAAGGCCCAATCTGGAACACCAAAAATCTTATATTACCGAAAACTCAGTTTTCAGATGTCTCTGGTATAGCAACTTAGGAAAATAGTTCAACTTAACCATAAAGTAAGTAATTAAATAGAAATAAATTAAAAGATTTTGCAGGCCAACTTTAAGTAAAACAAATTGGGTGCATTATTTCTCCATTCTTGTAAAACCACAGTTCAGCAAAATTTATGTCAAATATTTGTCGTCTACATCGTTTTTGAAGACATATGCACCCTTTGATTTTGGCAGCCCATAAATACGCTAAACTGTAATTTTGTTTAGATGCAATGGTGTTTCGACAAAAGGTGGCAGATTAGCCTCATTCCAAATGGAAAGTACTCTTATTCACATACATATATAACTGGCCAATACAACCCTGTATCAGGTTTACGGCCTATCTTCTCGCAGCAGTCATGTTGTGTGTGTTAATTTTTATCCTTGAGTACCGGGACCTACAGTTTAAAGTTGACTCCGAAAGATAGATTTTAGAAGCTTTTTCTTGGTGATCAGTGTCTCCCAGAGCTTTTGCTAGAAGACTGCGGAGATGTAGTCGCTGAAAGACATAATTTTTTTCTTTTGTTTGTTTATAAAATGTATGAAATTTAATAAAAGTGTGGTAATATGGTTGAAAAAATTTGTGTCTAAAAATGAGAGCATAAGAGAAATCACTGTCAAAATCACTATTTCACGACTGCATTCACCAGCGTTTTTATGTGTCAATTTGTACGGAAAAAAACGTCATGCCACAATTCTGTTTAATCAGCCAAATTAAGCTACAGCTTCTGTAATGAGAAATTTCCGGGTCTCACGGCTTGCTCATTATCAGTAAGAGTAAGCTTGGTCCTAAAATATTCCAACTAGCTGCTCTAAAAGACGATAATCTACAACATACAATGTTGTTCTGATGTAAGTCTACGAGTATAAGTAATACAACTGAACATAAATCAACTGTCAACTGTCGGTTTTCAATTGAAATTTGTAAAGATCTAAAAAAAAACACACTCGGCAGTAAGGGTGTACAAAAAAAAACCAGCTTATTCTTCACCACTGCCTTATCTGAAAATTCACAATTTCGCACTATCTTTAGTGCAAACCGTGAAATAGACTTTAAATTTTAACAGAAATCAAATCGCTTAAAGTTAGTGAATAGCAGTTTTGGTATAATTGCCTGATTGAGTTTTTCTATTTTTATCGCTATTCTTTATTCTGAGACATTGATGCTTCAACTGATTGCATACTTCATTAAATCTGAATTCCCTATATATGAGAATCACATTTGTGATTGCGTTTGTGTGTTTAAAATTAATAAAAACGCTTACACGTCCTCTTTTTCTGTGTGTGTGTTTTATGTTTATGAGAGTGATGATATACATTTTGTTTCTATTTTCATCACTTACACTTACTTATACAAACGAGTACGTACGAGTATGTATGCTGGTAATCTATACAGAGCATATTTGCAGAGATTTTGGTCTTTTTGTAATGTTTTGCAAAATAAAAGGCTAAAAAATAAATGAAAGTCGGTTGTGGATTTTTCATAATTTCTAAAGCCCTTTAACAAACATCATCACTCTTCCGTATTAAGCCACTACATTATTAGTATCGTCTGTAGCAAACTCATCAGTATCATTGGTATCTATATCACTGTCATAAAATACAATTATTTAAGCTTCCACTTATCATCGTTTCGAGTTGCGTTAGATGTGTATACACATACATACATGCATGTGTAGATGTGAACGTTAGAAAATGCTTCAGATGTTTAGAGTATCTCTTGAAATTAAGATATTGATGTTAACGCTTTAGATATTTTTGGGTGTTTATTTCATAATTTTATTTCTTAATGATATAAAAACGTTTTGAAACATTAGGATTGCTAGTTAATTTATTGGAAAAAAAAATGGGAGAACCTATCCAGAAAAGGGGAAGAAGAAATCAACTTATATAATAATTTAGTATTGGAGTAGCTCTGTTTACTTTGTATGTATTTGGAAAGCGATGCAAAGAACACAATTAAATGCTGGCCTACCGGAGCCTGGTTTTTGCTTTAGATTTAGTTTAACATAATTGCAAAAATAAATCTTAGGAGAAGTTTTCTGGACTAGTTCTGGTAATATAAATCACTCGGCACCAGTTGTAATCGTGACAGAGAGACACAATTTTATATTTGTTTTCATGAAAAGAATTGGGGTACAACTTTCTTTTAGGGTTACGGCCTTGTTTCTCAGAAAATCCTTATTGTGTACGTCAGTTTTTATCTATGAGTACTGGGGCCTACAGCTTAATGTAGGCTCCGAGCGACAAAATTAAGAAGCTTGTTCATGGCAATCAGTTACTCTTAGAAATTTTGGCAGAAAACTGGAAAAAGGTAGTCGCCGACAGAAATAATTGCCGATATTTTTTTCTCAAGATGCCAGAGCTGGGGTTTGACCCAGAGTTCTTGCCTAGTAAGCAAATACATTACATAATACAGTACGGTTAATACATACATACATAATTGGCCATTACAACCCTGTGTCAGTGTAACGGCCTAGCTTGTCGCAGCACTCATGTTGTGTGTGTTAATTTTTATCCATGAGTACCGGGGCCTACAGTTTAAAGTCAAAGCCGAACGATAGATTTGGGAAGCTTTTTCATGGCAATCAATTACTCCCAGAGCTTTTGCAAGAGGACTGCTGAGAGGTAGTCGCGGAAAGAAATACTTTTTTCATATTTCGTTTTTTCAAGATGTTAGAGCTGAGATTTAAACCCGGCGCTATCGTCTTAGTAAGCAAACACACTAACCACTAGACCACGGTGGTACGGTTATTACACAATTATTAAAACCTGTTTAAGCTACGAACAGTTGTAAATATAAGAAATAATTTTTCTTCTTGGTTTTTAATTTTTTTCCAAAAAAATTAAATTAAACTTTCGTTATTATTACTCATATTAGAAGGTCAGAGTAAAGTATAATTAAAAATAAAAAGGTTGTTTATTTAATTTATGTATTTAACTTGTGTACTAGAAGAAGTTGCTTAGGTTTCAAACATGACTGTAAGTGCCCTTAATAATGTAAATATATTTAAGACTACGGGTCACCGTATACACTACTTTAAATTTCGTCTGATAGCCAGCTACTGATTTTTGAGACAACAGCAACAAAATTAATTAAATTAATGATATAAAAGCTAAAAATAACTTTTTTTTTTGCGGTTTCTATTATTATCATCCATGATGTGCATCTGATTGTATTGACACCATTTAACCAAATCATAAATCATTGTTGCCATTAAAAATAGAAGTTAGCCACAGTTGGCCGTAATTGCATTGATGGACTTATAGTCATGTTGTCATGAAAATTAGTATTTTGTAATACCCATACGTATTTTATTTTTGAAAGGTTGTAGTCGGTGGCTTTTAGTTTTGAATGTGTTTAATACAATAGATGCAAGTGATTTAATTAAATAACACAGAGACTACGTTGGTGTCACTTAAATGCTTTTTTCTGTTTTGTCTTTTCATGTTTACGAGTATATAGTGTGCAGAACATAATCGTGCTGCGAATAATTTGCCTCACTTCAGGATAAGAACAGCAGGCGTAGAAAAAGCGAAACCTTTAACAGGGGTAAGTACAAAAGAGGGAAGGAATGCGCCTGGAAAAGTAAAGGAGTGTCAATATTCAATGCGACAGTTGGAAAATATAAAGATACGAGTGTATGAAATCTAAGGTTATGGATTTGTGTGCTTTAAGAAGCGAAATAATTAATCACACTCGTATCAAATTTTTAATTCTCAACAACTAACTCTCAACAACTGCCTTGCAGTCCGTTTTGTTTTATAGGCTCTTTTTAAAAAACGTTTTGAAATTAAACTGTAACAAAGAAAGTTTACAATATAACTGAATTTAACTTTAAATTTTCTTTAAAAACTTTTCAATATTTTCGTATTTGTCTTAAAATTTTATTTCCTTTGTAAACAATTTTGACAACGAATATTGTAAGTTCTTTATACTATTCTTGAGGGATTACTTTAAAACAAAAGCAACAACAGCAGTTGTAAAAGTATGTATAAGCAATAGTGGTAGTACTCGTATTAGCAAGAAAGTAGTAAAAGAACAAATGTTTACAGGAAACTACCATTCACTCATACCATCAATTCTAGTGTTTAATACACCAACATCTGTAGCAGATGACTTAATAAGGTCGTACATACATATATGTAAAGTAGAGTGGGAAAACTGTTTCTCCCTCACTCTCTCTCTCTCTCTCTCTCTCTTTTGAAAACATATAGGGAAGTATTGAATTTAAAACTATATGTCGCATTTGTTGAAATAAATCGTCTGATTGTATACGAATTTGTACCAAATGTTTGTAATGATGAATGCGAAAAACTGTGTTTACACAAAGAAATATTAAATATTGAGAGAAAAAAAAAACGATAAAACCTTTTACAGCTTCAACGTATAAAAATTAATTTTTATTTTCAATGTTCTTAAATTCATTTATTACAATTTAAAATAAAAAATTATTACCTGATGCGTACTATACTATTGACAGCAATTTGTCCCATTGACATAAGGCGCTTAACATCTATGTATATCTATGTATTTCTATGTATCTATGTATATCTATGTATTCAACATTCCAATACAATGCACTGCATTTAGTAGGGGTTTACTCCTGAGTATTGGTCTTAAAATAAAAAAAATAAAAAAAATACTAGGCAGAGAATGGCTTAAATTATAAAATAAGGCATGAAAACAATTGCTGATATTAAAACTGTGGAAGTGGAAATTGTTACCAAATAAAAATCGTATAATTGATTTCATTTTTATTTGTCTGGTTTTAATTTAATTTTATTTAAAAGAGAACATATTTTCGAAAATCAAGTTTCTCGTTAAGCTAGCAATGTAAAAGCAATAAAGTCCTGTATTTTTCAAACGCTCTTAATTTCCCTTAAATTTAAATGGGCATTTAATAACAATAGAGCTCAAGAAAGGATTATAACGATTCATTATTTTTTTTTTGCAATAAATAAATTTTTTTTTAAGACCAAGTCATAGTCACACAAATGACCACATACCTGCTTTAGAAAGCAATTACATTAATTCGCACTAGAATCTCTGTATTGTTATGGCTTCCCTAGACTTCAAACGAGACAGTCTGAAATATTGCTGATATTCTCGTTGCTCAAGAGCGTAAGATATTGGATTATGTCTCAGGTTTAAGCTAAGACTGTCTTTGTAATTTTCCATCATAGCGCAGCCGAGTCATAGTTCACAAAGCAACAGCGTTGTCAACTTTGAAATTTTAAAACGCACTAAAATGGAGAAAAAAACGAGCCATTTAAAAAAACGCACCAAGTTCAGAATTTTTTTTATTGAGAATGTTTAGTAAATTAATGTTGTAACAGTTCAGGGGTTTTAGAAAATTAAAAATGTAACAAGAATAAAAAACCAAACAAATATTTTAATTTCATATGTTCTATATAGAATATTTTTAAAAGATATTAAGGTTTATTAGTGGTCTTTAGTATTTATCATTTTTTTTAATATTTAAAAAAACAATTTTTTTATTTTAGAGTAATATTTTCATATTAAATATGTAACAATTAAAAATAAAATAAACTTAACAAAAAAATATTTCAAGAGTTTGTAGAGTTTTAAGAAGAGATTAAAATCTTTTAATAATTATTCCAAATTAATAAATCAGTACTATTTTTGTAAAAATATTGCACTGTTGATTGAAATGGTATCGAAATAGGTGTACGAGTATTTTATTGTGCAAAAATTTTTTTCTCACGCTGAAACAAAGAGTTGTGTTGGATTTATTTTGAGCCACCAAAAATTAAAAAACGCACCGAAATTTAAAAAAAAACGCACCACGCACTCTCTGAGGAATTTTTCGCACAAAAATTTAAAAAAAAGCACCAAAAATGGTGCGAAACGCACCGAGTTGACAACGCTGCAAAGCAACTCTATACGCTTAATTTAATTTCTTTCTGTCTCTCCCTCTCTCTTGATGTTGCTGTCTGTGGTGCTGGGCTAATAAAACAATTAATTAATAACACCAATTCTATAGTAGGTAGTCGCCATGGTCTAGTGGTTAGTGTGTTAGCTTACTTAGACGATAGTGCCGGGTTCAAATCTCAGCTCTGGCATCTTGAAACAAAGAAATATGAAAAAACTCAGCAGTCTCAGCAGTCTTCTGGCAAAAGCTCTGGGAGAAATTGATTGCCATGATAAAGCTTCTCAAAACTGTCGTTCGGAGTCGACTTTAATCTTTAAAGCACACAACATGAGTGCTGCGAGAAGCTAGGCTGTAACCCTGACACAGGGTTGTATGGGCAATTATGTATTTTATTGATATTCTCATTTTGTATATACAGCCTGTTTACGTTAGATAAATAAATATATAAAAAAAAATAAATATGCACTTTTTACATGGTGATCAAAAAAATAAATGTTTTCAATAACATTTTGTTATAAAGTTTATTTGCTGTCTGTACTGTTCTCTTTGAATTTTCATATATTTAAACACTCTTTGGAGATATTCCGGCTTTATTTAAAAACAAAAAGAAAAACTAAATTTGTTTCTTTCTCTTGTGTGGTTAAATTAAAGCCATAAATAAATCATGTACTCATAGTAACATAACTTTTAAAACCCAAAACAAAATTTATAGAAACAATTTTCAACTTTTCCCAAAATATAAAAGTAAATTTGTGTAAATAAGAGAAATCCTGGCGAAAGTGGAAGCTTATGCAGTCGGTCGGTCGAATTTATTGGCACTAAATAAGTGTTGCTTACGAGTATGTTTTAAATTATTGCCACAGCAGATGTTGTTGACAAGTGAACAAATATTTTTCCTTTTTAAATATTTTTCTTTGATTTTGTTGTTTTTTTTTTTATTATTATTTTTTAATTAATTTGAAGCATACATTTTTTGTAAACGAATATTAAATTGCTGAATAATAAATGAAATTCATTTTATTTTGTTTTAAATCATACATGGATTTATAGTTAAAAAAATATATATATATTTGCAGTGGCAAACTTATACTTATCGCTCCTTTGTTGTAACAGTATCATAAATTAAAAATTACAACTTTACGCATTAAAGGTTTTTCAAATAAGTCAATTGCCAATTATGTGTGTATATGGCTGAAATATTGAGTGTTTGTTAATAAGTGTAGAGTAATTACTTTTGTAAACTACCAATAGAAACGTTAGAAATTTTTAGGAATTTCTAGCAAGCCCACTGTTAAGGCTTAATATCATATCAAGTCACTATAGACGAATATAAAATTTAATGTGCAAATCAAAAAATGGATGCTTTGTTCACATCACCTTCCTTTGCTTCTTCAGCAATGGGGACCATAAATCCTGTAAAATTAATAGTTTTGGTGATTTTTGGATGGAATACTTATCGGTAAATATTTCTTTTATAGATGCCTTCACCAAGCCAGTTTGGTGATTACCAACTTACTATGGATAGAGTTATAAGAGATGGAAAACGGCATACGGTTTCAACATTATGCTGCTACACGCCGTACCATTAATGCCATATTGAATGCCTTGCATAAGCAGTTTGGATTTAATTTTATCTCAAAAAAGAAATATACTGTCCTTTCCACAAAAATTATAATACATAGTACAGCATTGGTAGAGGTTTACCCCTTAGTATTGGTCTTAATAAAAAAAAAGTGCAGATAATGTGTGATCTGTCAGCCAAATCGTGAGCTTTAACTGTTAAACTTTTTCTTATAAGGTTTTCTTAAGGCGCACATCTCTGCAAACTCTTCAAAGAAAACTTATGGATGTTAAAGGTTCATGTCTAGTGCTGTGAGTTTCTGCTACTTTTCATTACTCGATAGAATTGAGTACTTTCATTTGGCTAGCCAATACTACTCAATACTTTTAACGGGTTTTATTTTTAAAAAAATTTTGTTTTTAAACAATATTTTGTTTTAACCGTTAAAATTTAAATAATTGATTTACCTTCGAAGAAAAACTGCAGCTCTTAATGTATTGAGTAGTTACTTTTAAGTATTGAGTACCCAAAAATTAGTACAAATATTCGATACTCGGTACGAATTACTTAATACTTTGCCAGCACTATCCATGTCACCCAGTGATACCTTGATGGACATTTGCACGATCTTTTGCAGTTGACACAGAAAAATCAATAAATATGTTTGTCCTAAAGTTGCGGGAGCTTATATGTACTCACATCTACATACTGTGTTAGGCAATTATAAATTAAAAAATTTAATTAAAACTGAGAGTCAATTAGGAATTTTTTGTAATGCTAAAACGATATGTCAGTATATACGTATGTTTGTGAAATTTATTTTTTCAGCATTAAAAATCCACCACCGAAATAGTTAAATATTTATGTATATATACTATACAAATATAGTATATGTATAGATGTACATATGCAAAATAAATTCAAACATACCTTTTATCATAGATTACATGACAAAGAAATAATATCAAATTACAACAAATTTCGAGGAAAAAAAAGTTAATCCGTAAAGCAATTTATTCTATTATTTTATTAAATTAAGAAAATTTATTTAGTAAAACACCGATATAAAAATCATTGAATCATTTATTAAAATATATTTTTGTAAATAAAAAGTGAACTGAAAAAAGTGATTGCTATGATTACTTTGTCAAATTTGAATCATCAAACATTTTAAACACGCTTAATTGTGTAACTTGATTTTTTTTTTCAAAATTGGTAATTTCCTTTATATCTCAACTGAAAGCAAGAGTGACAAGAAAAAAGTAAAAAATCATAGAAAACAAAATGCATGCCTTTTTTAACCTTCAGGTCTTGGTAACAGCATTGGCCAACAAACATAAACCGTATGTGCTTCAAAGGGTTATTGAACAGTCATATTTAGTATGTAAACATAAGTTTGTGTACTTTCTTTTCAGAAATTATACTCAATTACTCTCAAAAAAATTCTTTTAAAATGTTAGAGCGGGAGTTTGAATCAGGAGCTTCATCTTAATAAGCCAACACACTACATACGAGTACTAGACTACGGCAAAAAGAATTGTTATTGTATAGCACAATTTTAATATTTACAAGCTACCAAAAACGTTTTGGTTTTATAATAAAGACAGAAATGTCAATATAAGGTCAACTTTAAAAAACACAACATATAGCAGGATTTTGTTGGTGATATTGTTCAAAACACACAACTTTGCCAGTTTTATAATGAAGAACAGGCTCAATTATAAAATAAAAAATGGTAAACCTCTTAAACCAACAATAAATATATTAATAACTAGCTCGAACCCGGCGTGCTTCGCTACACCTTCCAGTATCAGTTGTCCACATGTTTCGACTGATGATTTTTAGTGACTATAGAGTACTCGTAATTCAGACCAAATTCAAAAACTTTAACTGTTACTGATTTCAAGATATACAGAACTCAAAAGTTAGTTTGTATTGAAGCTACCACGTCTACTTATCCTCCATTTTTTTTACTGATAATTTTTAATGACTACGAAACCAATCACACCAAATTCATAAACCTTAGCTTCAACACTTCGAAAAATACGTATATATGTATAAAGAAATCAATTTTTAACTTGTATGGGAGGTGTCACGCCCACTTGTCCAATTTTGCCCACTATCTGACTGATGATTTGCCATGAAGTCATTCAGACCCAATTCCGAAACTTTAGCTATTACCCTTCTGAAGATATACAAAAATCAGTATTTAGAAATAAATACAAAAAAGTGGGCGTAAAAGTAGTCGTGGCAAGTTTTGCTCTCGACGAAAACTTAAATTGGATTAATACAAATATTTGAAAGAAAAATTTGTCAAATCGATGTAGCCGTTTTATGATTTTAGGTAAACCAAAAAAGTAGGCGTAAAAGTGGGCGGGGCAAAACTTTCTTTTCTTTTCGTAAAAACCTAAGTTGGATCACGACTATCATTAGAAAGAAAAAATCGTAAAAATCGGTCCAGCCTTATAGATTTCAACAATTGTACAATGGTTACTTGCCTCAATATTGAGTTGAGCTTACTTAATAGCAGGCTTTTAATTTACATATTAAAAAAATATTTCTGTTTTTATACAAATTAATTTCTTTATTTATTAAATTACAATACAATTACGTTCTAACAAACGGACTGACTATGACCATATGCTCGGTGAAGACCAGGATCTATTTTGAGATTCGAACCCACGAACCCCACAATAGTAGTCTAGTGCAGTATTCACTAGTCGACTATGGCACCCAATATAAAAGGTCAGTAAATCATATTTCCATTAAATCAGAGCATGTGTAAAAGCACCACCTACTGGGGAAAGTAGTAGATAGCAGCAACCTATTGTACATAGCGAAGCCCTTCACCTTAATCAACATTCAACGGCATATTGGGCAATTCCTGTTGGTCATTTAAGGGTGAAGGTTTACACACTGACCTTTGAGTGATCAAATCAATGACAGCAATTTGTCGCATACGTAGGAAGCTTAATAAGAAGCAAAAAAATCTATCTCTATATATAATTTCAAATTCCAGCCCAATGTACAGCATGAGTTGGGGTTTACTCCCCTAAGTACTGGGCTCAGTAAAAAAAAAAAACAAAAAAACAAAAAACAATTCCAAAATAACCAAAATATTTCCCATATTGGAGTATATAACCTACTTAAGCCCCTTAAACATTTTTCATATAAATAATTTATAAATCGTATACACTCAGTTTTATTGAAAAAAAGACCGTGTTTAAAAATTACTAAAAATTGTAAAAATAAAATTATTTATGATCTTAAACAAAATGCATAATGAAAAACATCATTTATGCTCATAAATTAATGTGTCTCTGTACGAGTATTGCAAGTGCATGTATATCTTTAAGTTGAATTAACATTAAAAAAATATCTAAATATGCTGGCAAGGATACAATATGTTTGTATATATAGAAAGTGTTAGAATCTATTGCTATATACATGTGTATATGTATGATATGTACATATGTATGTGTGTTTCTAAGCTATCACATCCGTGCAAATTTCGCACATTTCCGCTTTACTTAACATCCGCCGCAACTGTTACGCCAACATAAAAAATTCCTTAAAACTAAACTATGAAAAGTTGGTATTGAAAAAAAAAGATGTTTAACGGTTTCATTTAGAGTCAGTTGCTTTACTTCCTTTTCATTTCCTTGTAGCCTTTTAGCGAAGTTTTATGACCATCTCTGCTTTTTAACAAACTTTTAAAAATACAATAAAACGATTTTTTTCATTTGTCTTTTCTGCTAGCGGGACCCATTCCGCATTGCTGGCTCCAAATAAAGTATTTATATATTGTAGAAAAAAATTGTTATTGTAATACATACTTACATGTTAAATAAAATAAAATAAAAAAAACCATTGTTTAATGCTTGTTTTTAATTAATTTTCTACAATTTTTTAGAGGAACTTTTCACAGCATATGGAATAAGTTCGATTATTGCCAAATTACTGTAATTATTTTGAGCCAAAAAAATTTTTTTGTTTAATTTAGGCTAGATGAAAACAATTTCTCATTTATTGGGTAATTCAGCTCTCATTAGCCTTTACAATGAAGTGAATGAAAGACGTACAATTTATTAAAAATTGATTGACAAAGACATCGTAATGTTCTGAATTCCCTTTTTATTTTTAAGTTTAATAAAGTGCTCATAGGTTTTCACACTGTTGATCATTTGCTTAGATAGCGAATGATCCTTAACATTAATTTTAATTAATTAATTTTAAGTTATTTTTGTGGGCGATTTGATTGGGTATAAAAATGGTTTTGAAAGTTTATTTTAAATTTTACAAAATTTTAAATAAAATTAAAACAAAATATGTGTATACACATATCGCTGTGGCAGTCATTTTAGCATAAACCCAAATTGCAATTAATTTCAATAAAGTTTAACCTTTAACACACAACTTTTAAACGACTTTACTTTTTACCATAATTTTTTTTCATCAATTTCTTTGTTACTTCTAATTAATATGTTGTGGGTAAAGTTTTTCCTACACCGTTCAACTTTCACCAAGATGTTGGAAAAGATAATTATGTTGGAAAAAAAACTAATATACAGTAATAAATGAAAACTCCAACAACATAATTAACATTAAAATAATAGTGGCTCAAAAACTTATTGACTGTGTTGAAAAGAATGCCAAAATTAAGCGATTATTTTGCGTAATGGTTAGAGGAAAGACACAACAAATTTGAAATATTTTCAGGTTGAACAATATATTGAAATACTATATGCCTGCCTGCTATACATATAAGTATAGTATTCAAAACTACACCATTAAAATATTACGCACACTCACAGAATTTTACAGTATTGCCAATATTTATTTTCTTGAACCACCTTCGTAAGAAAAAGTTTTTTGTAATTTGTTCTCAATATTATATGTAAAATAGCAGTTTGGACATTTAAAAAAAATTATTTAAAAAATTATATTCTTTTTATATTGATTAGAATATATCTATGTAGCAGTCTAGCACGTTATCCATTAGAACCTAACGCCTATTGTTTTTAATTTACATTCCAAAATTAATAAAATGAAAAAATAAAATGTGGCTTCCATTTTTTTTTTTTTATTAAGACCCATACTCAGTAGTCACTGTGGTCTACTGGTTAGTGTGTTGGCTTTCTAAGACATGAGCCCTCTGTTCGACACCCAGATCCGATATTAAAAAAAAGAAATATGAAAGAAATATTTCTCTCGGTGACTACCTCTCAGCAGTCTTCTGGCAAAAGCTCTGAGAGTAATTAATTGCCATGAACAAGCTTCTCAAGTCTGTCGTTGGGAGTCGACATTAAACTGTAGGTCCTGGTACTCATGGATAAAAATTTACACACACAACATGAGTGCTGCGAGAAGCTAGGCCGTAATCCTGACACAGGGTTGTAAAGGCCAGTTATGTATGTATGTAAACTCAGGGGTAAATCCCTACTGATGCTGTAGGAATGAGACAAATTGCTGTGAATTGATCATTCAAAGGCCAGTATTATACCTTCACCTTTGAATGATCAACAACAATTGTCTCGTCGTTGCATGTTGATTGTGTGGTGAGTGTCTTCGCTAAGTAGGTTTAGCTGTGATCTGCTCTTTTTCAATAGGTGGCGCTTGTCTTCTGATCATTCGTCTTTGTTATCGATGGTTAAGTTTGAATAGAGTGAAATGTCAGGGAGCAATTTCTTTGTTGATGAACTTCTTAAAGGTCGGGAACCTCTTATTTTTTTAAATAATAATTTTGAAAAAACCACAAATTAACTTTTTAATTTTTCATATTAAAGACATTAAATAAGCTATTAACTACTTCTATCAATTGTTCTTTATTTTACTGAAAATCTATTGAAAAATTGTTACTTAAGACTGATAACATACTCAAACAGAACTCACTGATTAAATGCATAAAACTGCTTAATGGCTGACAAAAGATTTTAAAAGACAGTAAATAATAGCTTTCAAAAAAGACCTTAAACTAACAAGAAAAATGAATCATAAATAACTCAACAAGAAGTATTACCTGCAGATACAATTTTCTTTCGACTGAGAAATATTCTGGCTTTTTAATTTCACAAAAAAGTAGGACAGGGTATAATTACCTTATTGTGGTGTAGAGGTTAAGACTGCAAGGACTCAACTGGCTAAGCTGTCGAAGAGCATTAGCTCTCTGGTAGGATCTCCTATGCTAGAAAGGCAGTTTAGTAGCAGTTACTAATAATTATTCCAAGGGTTGGATCAAGAGGTACAACAACAACTCCATTTTTAATATCATTATGAGTTTTAATTTCTCCTCTAACATAAACTTTACTGTGCGGGCTTCTTATTGTTGATTGCTAACTAATGAATAATCAATCAACACCAACCACTCTTTCTGGGGCTCGAACTCTTGTCTTCAGAATATGAAACCAATTTAATTGCGGTTCGCAATTTTGTACTAGGACCTTTCCTTTTCTTCTGACTGATTTCAGATATGACATTAGTATGTTTAAATCAAAGGTCCACACCTCCTTTCCCCTTTCTCCTCATATTTTAGTATTCCAGCATAATGTACTGTATGAGTAGTGGCCATCTACCAAGTGCTGACTTAATCAAAAAAAAAATTCTATCTGGTTGTATTGTAGTAGTTGTCCGATCACTAAAATAGATCAAGCCCAACTGAATCTGTAGTATAAGTCATCCCTACTTGTGAATCATATAAACAAAAAACAAATTTTTGTGTATAATTTATAAAATTTTAAAACTTTGTTTGGGCAAAATTAAATTTAAATTCTGGCAACACTGGTCTGACATACTTAGTATGGGTTTTCTTACACAAATATTAACAACAACTATACGCTAAGTAGGCTTAGATGTCAAGACAACTGGGAAGCATATATCGCCATGGTGTCTGTTTTTTCATGTTTTTTTTTTTTTTTTTCTTTAACTTTTATTTCGTTGGTTGCTACATATATGTTCATTTTGTTGTGGTTGTAGAAAGTTTCTCGTTCAGCATTCAGTGCTTGTATTTGTCTTGATGAAGAATTTCTTCTTTTTTTTTTTTCTTGTGCACTTTGAGAAACGAAAATCTTTCTTTGTCATTGTCAACTAAAACTTTTACGGTTTGCTTTCTGTTTTGTTTCTTTGTTTAGTTTTAACACAAAATATCAAACAAAATAAGAGCAAAGTTTTTTAGGCAGAACTTTTATAGTAAGTTTATCATCTTGAGAAATAGTCCGTAACAAATAAATAAATAAATAAATTTAATAAACATATGTACCAGCTAATACTTTGTCCTTTCGTCTTCTTCACTAGCCTTATATTAAGAAAATAAACTTAAAATTTTAGTAGAAGAATTCTCCGGCAAACTATTACCCCTGCATTGATTAAAATTAAAAATTTCGCACTAGCATGATCAACAGCAATTGATACATCTGTCGTTGGATGCTGATTGGGGTGAGGATCTTCGCTAAGTAGGTAACTGTTATCTACTACTTCCAGTAGGCTGTGCGTGTTGGCTTACTAAGACGATAGTGCCGGGTTCAAATCTCAGCTCGGACATCTTGAAAAAAGAAATATAAAAAAATTATTTCTTCCGACGACTACCTCTCAGCGGTCTTCTGGCAAACGCTCTGAGAGTAAAAAGCTTCTCAAATCTGTCATTCGGAGTCGACTTTAAACTGTAGGTCTTTGTACTCCTGGATAAAGATTAACACATACAACATGAGTGCTGCGAGAAGCTAGGCCGTATCCCTGACACAGGGTTGTAATGGCTAATTATGTGTGTATGTATGTATGTAAACATACGCACAAAGGCTTTAAAAAATGTTTATACAATTTATTTTATTTTTTAATTGTTATGTCTTCAGTTAAAATAAAATAATCAATTTTTAAGAAAATAAATTTTATTAACAATTTAATTAAGACATAATTTCATTTTGTTTTAATTTTTGTTTTTCAAAAACTTCTTAAATATCGTTTTCATCTGAAGGATAATAGAAAATAAAAACAGCACACATTCTCTTCAAAACAAAAACAAAATTAAGAAAAAACCCCAAATAATTGTTTTTATTTTTAACATTTTCCTTTTATAGAGCCTTGGGCACAACATTAGGAAAAACGTTAAAAATGTTTTATTACTTTGAAAAGAAAAGCCTGAAAAATACAATGATGTCCCTTCGTCATCATCAAGACAAATAGAGAAAAATGCAATCGCTTAACGCAGTGCAATTATAATGAAAAAAGGAAAGTTTTAAAATGTTTTCATTGTTTTGTGATATGAAATGAAAGTGAAGAAGTCAAATACTCTGCCAACAGTCAAGCCTTCATTAAATGCTTTAAATGTGTCAAATGCTTAGCATTCTAAGAAAAAAATGTGACATCAGGTTCTTGTGCTGGCTGGTAATTTGTCTTATTTAAAGACTGTAAAATATAAAATAATTAAAAAATATGTTTAACAGTCTCTTTTTGAATAAAAAAAAAAAAAAAACAAATCTCTTTTAATTAAAAACTCAATTTTATTTTTCATGTTTATGTAAGTCATGTTTTATATGGGGAGTATATCACGTATAATTGCCAAAACAAATTTTTTTTAATTATAACGTTAAATGGGAAAAGTGTGTTAAATATTTTGTCTTTTCGGCTTTGATAAGTAAATAATCAAATTTTTTTTTTTTTCATTAAATTTTTTTTTAATTAATACGTATTATGTTTAAATAGGTAATTTGGAAGGAATATTATAAATATGTATGTGGTGTCGTGGTATAGTATTTAGAGGGCTCGCACAGAAACCCAAACAACAGAGGTTCAATCATAGCGAGGAACAAAAATTATAAAATAAAATATAAAAATAAAATTTGCGGTTTTTCTAAATTTTAATTTAAAAAATAAGAGGTTGCCCCCACCTTTAAGAAGTTCATCTTCAAAAAACAGCTCCCTAACATTTCCAGTCTCGCCACTAGTGGTATAGCGGTTACTATCAGTTGATCACTCAAAGGCAAGTGTTATACTTTCATCCTTGAATGATCAACAGCAATTACCCCATTTTTCGGTGAATGTTGAATGTGAGTGGCGAGCTTCCTCAGTAGGTTAGCTGTTATCTTTCCATTAGGTGGAGCTGTACTCCTGATCATTCGTTTTTGATGGAATAGACTGGGAATGTCAGGGAGCAGTTTCGTGGTGATGGTCTTTAATTTATTTTTAAATTATAATTTTTCGAAAAACCGCAAATTTTTAATTTTTTTTTATTTTTCTCCTTCGCTGGGAGAGTTTCTTTGCGACCGCTGTAACCGCTATATCATTAATTAAGATAATTCGCTTTTTAATGTTTATTATTCCCATTACACAAACTCAATAAAGGGTTTTCATTGTTATCTTGGCACCAGTTTGTTTATGTTGTTAAATCGTAGTTACGCCTACTTCACGTATGTTACATTTGGGCTAATAATTTGTATATGTATCCCATTTAGTTGTTGTGTCACGTCTAGATTGAGGCTTAAAGATATTGCTACTCTCTTTATAATCTCAAATGGTGAGATATATAAAATAAATTAAAATCTAGTGTAGAATCTAAGTAGAATCGGAACGAATTTAGGGATCAATATACTCAATGATAATGGTTTAGTATTTTTAATAAACGCTCAAATAATAAGTTGTAATAACAGAAACCAGAGACCAATAATAACTTTTAGTTAATTTTTTTTTTAATTTATAGAACAAAGATAATGTTTTACGTTTTCAATTAGAAATAGTTTTCAAAAATAATTCTTCTTCGTTGCTCATAAATTTTATTTTTAAGTTATATGTTTTTACTTTGACTATCATAACTTTTATCTTTTTTTATATAGTTTTATATTTACTAATAAAAATTATTTCCAAGATTTTTTTTGTTTTTTTTTTTTTTTTTTGTTTTTTTTGTTTGATTTATGTTGCTCATATCTCAAAAGAAGTATTATTTCATCGCCTTACTTCCATTTTTTTTAGTATACCTATATACACATGTCTGTAAATTGTATTTTCATATACGAACGATCGCAAAAAAATATAATTTTTGAATTTTAATTGCTTGTTAATTTTTATGTAAAAGAAGAAAATGTTTCAGCGGGTACTTTTTCCTTCGCCGAGTTGCTCCTTTTATCAATCAACAAAAGACGTGCAGCAGAAAACAGTTTGTCAGCTGATGGCACTGTATTAACAATATGAATCTATTTACGTTTTTTTTTTTGTTTTCTTTTCTCTACTTTTACACGGAAAAGTGTTGTCATAAACGAAAAAGTTTTAAAAATGTGCCCCAGACTATATCAAATACAAACATATGTATATCAAAACTTGAAATTATAAGATTATAATTTGTTTGTCCTATTTAAAATGATTATATCATTATATCGTACAAACGTGCCTGTCCTGTTTTGCACAAAATTTTTAAACAGAGTTTTCCGGAACATATCTGGAACAATATGAAAACAGCATTGGGTGTAAGTACATCAATATAAATGGATACAATCAATAATACCCACAAATACATGTTACATACATACATACATACACACATACATACATACATACATACATACATACATACATAC
The DNA here is from genome assembly GCA_963576795.1 of Metopia argyrocephala. Classification (NCBI taxonomy): domain Eukaryota; kingdom Metazoa; phylum Arthropoda; class Insecta; order Diptera; family Sarcophagidae; genus Metopia; species Metopia argyrocephala. Next base: position 182,498,586 of record OY756208.1, on the reverse strand, counting down.
ATACATACATACATACATACATACATACATACATACATACATACATACATACATACATACATACATACATACATACATACATACATACATACATACATACATACATACATACATACATACATACATACATACATAAATGGCAAATTCATTATCTACTTAACGCCATTGTGTATGATTTGATATGAGCGAAGAATAATTTCGCAATTGTTCTTTGTGCGAGTATTTATAACTCCATCATAAGCAATTTGTACGAGCACTCGTGGTTGTATTTCAGTGTAGTGCAAAACTAAGAAATGATAAATTCAATTAATGATTAATACTACACTGGTACACATTCATTTGGATGCATCTTGTTATAGTAAAGAGACAGGGAGAAATATGATTATCAATTTCTGATTTTTATTCAAAATTAGTAAATCATTTCACAAAATATCAGAACTGAAAAGACAACACTTGGAGCTTTGTACCAAAACTAAATGAGTCGTATATACTCGTATAATTCATTTTTTCGATTATCTTTTTATTTAATAACTTAACTTTTAAAGGTCCATAATGTTGCAGTAAATTGGTAAAAATTCGGTTAGAGTTCTTATCTTCTTTCCTTATTTTGTTGAGAGTAAAACTTAATATATTTCACATGATTGCAGACATAAGAGATATGTTTTTGTCACATTGGTAAGTTAGAATTTAAGTAAAAATTTTTTATTAATACGAAATTTACTTTATTAGACTTTACAGCTTATATAGAGACACTTCTTTTTTATATTGAGGCCAGAACTCAGGGGATAATCCCCATTAATGTGCTGGTCTAGGAAAATATGTTATGAAAATGGGGAAGAGGGAGTAGTGTTTGTAAACTTTTGATTTAAACTCATTGACATGGTAATTGATTAATTTAATTTATAATTAAAATAGTTCTTATTTTATTGCTACTAAAAAAATGTTCTTTTAATAATAGTCAAATAGGAACAAGAAGTTAAAAAATCAAATGCACGCTAACGAATTTTTACTACTGTGCACACAGGCACTCGTACTATTAATTATAATACTCATACTATACACATAACACATGTATGTATATTAGTGTGTCCCAAAAAAAATTTTTTTTTGGGGATCAAGGTTATTTTGGACCAGTATGAGGCAAGGTATTTTTGAGAATTTTTTCAGATTTTTTGGGAGTGGTTTAGAGGTCGCGCAATTTGATTTTTCATCAAATTTCTAGCTTTTTGGGCTCTATTTAAATTTTGGTTATGAATTGGTAGAAAATCAATAATTTCTCGGCTTCTGAGTCAATATTGTTAAAGAAAATATTCCGATCTTTAGTTTTATGTGCATAAATAATAAGTTTCGGCAATGATTTTGCACATTTTGATACATTATATAACAGTTTTTCCAAAATTTTCAACAAATATCGAAAACAATGGTTTATAACTTTTAAAATTTGTATAAAAACTAAAAAAACTAATGATGCAGTTTAAAAGATTATTAAGTTTTAAATAAGATAGCAGAAAAAAAAATAAATTCACTTTTACCTTTCTCGAGTTATACCCTTTTAAAGCTTTGTACCCATTTTTAATACTATAAAATGTGAACTAGGTTGGCATCGGAATTAAATATACAACAATTTTATAAACAACAATAAAAAATTAGATTTCTTAAAAAGCATTTATTTGGGCTCTTGCGATGCTGCTCTATGCTCTGCAGTAAATGTTGAAAGTCTGTTTCAGAAGGCATCTACTTCTGAATTTTGAATAAAAGGTTGTAGCTGCTTTCGAAAAATACATATTTTTAGAGAGTATATAATTTTCATCATCCAGCGAGCTCGGTTAATAGCTCCAGGAGATTTTATTGTTGGATGGTACTCAGGTCTATCACTCAAAAAAATGAGGCTCGGTTGTGCATTTCTTTATAATCTTCCCTTAGTTGCATATTCTCCAGCTTCCCTTTTACAAAAATTATTAGATCTTTTCGTAACAATAATAATTAATTGGGATAATTTTTCCAACAATGTAGTGGTTCGAACAATCCGAAAAATTGTTTTTAGTCCGCATTTGCTGAAGAGTGACGAAAATTTTAATTTGTGGGGATGTAATTTGATCCTGAATATTAAGGGCGTTAAACGCTGATCCAGCAATTAGTTCCAACATATGGTGGCGACATGCCAAAAATATGACGTCTTTTTTTAATTTCTGGAGAAGTAAAACGCATGCCCCGATCCGTCGTCCTGTATTGGAGCTTGTCGTGTCCGCACACATAAATTAAACATTTTCAGTTAGATTCCAGCATAATACCTTTTATCTCAAGCCGTAAAATTTATCTCAAGCACTAATCAAAAACCGCTATTTTACCGTCCTGCACTTACCTGTTTTTTAAGGCATTGCATGAAGCAAAACACAAAGTCAATAATTGCAAGTTGTAAATGATGTCGCAGAACGTGGTGTAGCCTTGTCTAGTAGTTATTTTAATATCACAACTTCTGAAACAGACTGTCAGCATTTACTGCAGAGCATAGAGCAGCATCGCAAGAACCCAAATAAATGATTTATAACAAATCTAATTTTTTATTGTTGTTTATAAAATTGTTGTATATTTAATTCCGATGCCAACCTAGTTCACACTTTATTGTATTAAAAATGTGTACAAAGCTTTAAAAGGGTATAACTCGAGAAAGGTAAAAGTGAATTTATTTTTTTTTTCTGCTATCTTATTTAAAACTTAATAATCTTTTAAACTGCATCATTAGTTTTTTTAGTTTTTATACAAATTTTAAAAGTTATAAACCATTGTTTTCGATATTTGTTGAAAATTTTGGAAAAACTGTTATATAATGTATCAAATGTGCAAAATCATTGCCGAAACTTATTATTTATGCACATGAAACTAAAGATCGGAATATTTTCTTTAACAATATTGACTCAGAAGCCGAGAAATTATCGATTTTCTACCAATTCATAACCAAAATTTAAATAGAGCCCAAAAAGCTAGAAATTTGATGAAAAATCAATTTGCGCGACCTCTAAACCACTTCCGAAAAATCTGAAAAAATTCACAAAAATACTTTACCTTATGAGTATCCAAATTAAGAATGATCTTCCCAAGAATTCCAATTTTTAATTTTATTTGGGACACCCTAATGTATATGTAAGTACAGTTACCCAGTTGGCGACATCGTGGATGACAATTTCTGCATTATATTCTTAACAAACTATAGAATTTTAATTTATTTGACACTAAGCAACATTTCGTAGTTTAAAACTTATATTAATTACTCGAAATTAAGTGAATAGTAAAATAATTTGGAAATAAGAAGTAAAGAAGCAAATGTTACATTTTTTAAATATGAAAATAAATGTCTTTGTTATTAATTTAATATCAGCCAAAGACCATTGTGCTCAACAACAATTATTTCGATGAAACTTAATATCTCTATTTCTATGAAGTCAATGTCCGTAATATCTTGATTGATATGTATTTGTATTTGTACCAAATATTTAAACTTTCCATATTCCTGTTCTCGGGACATACAAACATGCAGCATTTATTTTGTATGGGATATACCACGCTTACTTGTTCAATACCTCCCACTTTTTGGCTGATGAATAGTATTAACCCTGAGGCCTTATTCTGTAACTCTCCTAAGCTAAAAGTCTATCACTAAAAATTTATAAACAATACAATACAATCTTGAACGCTTATTGTAATTCAAAAGATTCATGCCTTTTAATTTTATATACTCTAACACCCAGCCTGTTTCAAAAACACAAAATTGTGGCATTTTAGCTTAAAAGAACTACAAAATAGGGCTCCTGAAGTTATTTAAACCAATTTTAGAATATTTCACTTTAGCCGTTATCACGATAAGCAAAAATCAATATCTACTTTGTTATGTGGCATGTCCAATTGTTAAATTACACTTATTTTTATGACAAACACTAACAAGTATTCACTTTGTGTAGACCAGGCACTATCTAGTTGGAATTCTTTATATATATTATTATGATATATTCACAAAAAATGAGACCAGCGGTTTTGTTGTCTGTAGACTTAAAACAATCACACACAAATAAAATGTTCTTCTACAGGTATTATAATACTTTTTTATTATTAATTGTAAACAAAGCCGGTATTCATTCTTCGTTTTAATAAAAAAATTAATCAAAGTCCCTTTAATAAGATAATTATCGACGGCCTTATTGTGTTAAAGATAATAACTATCTGCTTCATAAATTCTAAATATATATACAAACCGGTCTCCGATAACATGGTTTTTTATAACACCAGTTCACTCTAATACGGTTAGAAATTTATTTTATCATTTAAATAATAAAGGAAATTGGACAAGTGAGCATGATTGGCTCCATTGAAAATAAATATTACCTAATTGGCCATTACAACCCTGTGTCAGGATTACGGCCTAGCTTCTCGCAGCGCTTATGTTGTGTGTGTTAATTTTTATCCATGAGTACCGGGCCCTACAGTTTAAAGTCGACTCCGAACGACAGATTTGAGAAGCTTTCATTTTCATGGCAATCAATTACTCCCAGAGCTTTTGCCAGAAGACTGCTGAGAGATAGTCGCCGAAGGAAATAATTTTTCCATATCTCTTTTATGAAAGCTGAGATTTGAACCCAGCGCTTTCGTCTTAGTAAGCCAACACACTAACCACTAGACCACGGCGACTACAAATAAATATTGACTTTTGAATATTTTGAAAGTGGTAATTGAAAAAGTTTCAAAATCTTATTTAATTCAGAATGAATCAAATCTTGGTCCATTTGCAACTACAAAAACTATAGATTAACGGTTTATTTTTTTTTTTATTATTTTATTGGTTGAAGACTTCTATAATATTAACTTCAAAGAAATTTAAATCTACGAGGGCTCTCATTATTTTCTTAAAGTGGGGCTAAAGACAAACACGTATACGACAATTGTGCCAACTGGGTACATATTTCCCAGTAATTATACATTTTCAAATATATTTTGTTCACTTGCGTTACAAGCAAACTAACAAACCAAAGAATAGAGACAAACAATGTGGCAAATAGATGAATGACTGAAGGTTTTGTTTATTTGTTTCAATAGACGCACGCACTACACAATCAAATGGGTAATGAATATTGGCAGTGGGCAATTGTTGTGGATGAAACATAATTAATAGTTCAAATGGATTATATTTTAATTTCTTGATTACTGCTATTAAACAATGTGGTTAGTGTAGACGGAGAAGGATATTCAATTTTATATGATTTTGTAAACGTTCGAAAGAAATACAAAAAAAAACATTTTAATTTTATTTCATCAACAAATGACTTAATTAGACCAGAACTACATTTTCTTACTCGTATATAAACTTAGATTTAATTTATAATTTCTCAAATAAATAATGAAGATCACAACACCAATTTCAAAATCATACAAATTCAATTTATGGACATACAGAAAGCTAATAACACAAATAAGGAAGGAAGGGCAGAATACTAGCTTTCGAGTATTATACCCACATGTGCATATAAAATTGATCCACGTATTCCTTTTGAATTTAACCAAAAGCCATCGAGTCCAACTCTTAGCGCACACTGTCCTCAAAAGAATGACGATATTGAGAATTTTATTTTTGCCTTTATTTATGGTCCGCAAAAATTGCAAATCATTCGTCGTCAAATTTTGTTACAGTAATACAAATTCCATTCTTGAGAACAAATATTACATCTCTTTCTTAAAAGTTTTGTGATCCTGAAAAGGACCTTTATGTTTTTTATTTTTCTTTTTTTTTATTTGAGACCAATACTCAGAGGTTAGCCCCTACTATATGCAGTGCATTGCATTGGAATATTTTGGAAAGGACAGAACATACAATTTTTCTTATATTATTATTAAGCGCCTTATGAATGAGATAAATCGCTGTGAATTAATTATTCAAAGGCCAGTGTTATACCTTCACTCTTGAATGATCGACAGCTATTGCCTTATCTTTAAATTATAATTTAGAAAAAACGCAAACTAACTTTTTAATTTCTTAATTTTACTGAGATTTGAAGCTGTTAATACACTACTGTGCAGTCTGTATGACAAAACAGAAGTATAAATTTCCCCAGTAGTTATGTTGTCCCTTTTTTTTTCTTTTTATACGAAACTTGTATGAAGGGTATAGGTGACCATTTTATTAACCGCTTTTCAGTCATTAACAATTCAAATGGGTCTCTAAATATAGGCATTCTAAAAGCAAAATCTCATTTTTAGTTCTGAATCTGTTCTCAGTTTTTCAGTTTCGGCACTTGAAATGAAAATTATAAAATTTTATTTTTTCGTCAGAAAAAGCTGAATTATATCACACCTCAATTCTATTAACATTGTTGTTTTTGAAATAATTTTTTGTAATCAAAGGAAAAAATTGCATCCGTGAAGGAATTGTACTGTACATGTTTTCAAGTCCTACTACTATAGACTCATCAGAGTTCTCTATGTTCTATATATATTCAGGACAATCAGTAACTGTTTAATTCGCACTTTTCTATAAAAATCACATGTTGGAATTAATTTTTTTTTCTATATTCCTGTGATATAGTTCTAGTGAAACATCAGTATCATGATTTATTTCTTACAAATCTTTGTAAATCTATTTACATACCTATATGGCCCGAGTTTCTTAGCGTACATATACAATTTGTTTTCTGCTTACAACACTTTTAAGTACTAGTTTGCCCTAGGTGGCCATTTTTATTGCTTGAGATGCTGTCTTTAGATGTTATTTTCTTCTTTTTTTTATTTGTTTTCACTGAGTAAACACTTTACTCATCTTAAGATCTTAAAATTTTACTTCCTTCGCGAACATGGATTTTGACCACAAAATTTAAAAATAATTATTAATTTTTCTCCTTCAATTAAATATGTTTTACCGTGAATTTTTGCATCTTTCTTTCGTTTTCCATTACATAAAACCACAGAAGCAACGTCGATGGTGGCCATTAAATTATTTCTTTTTCTGCTTTTATCTACATTTTTTGTTTCATATAGTAATGCTGGCCATGTAGGCGCTTGAGTGCTGTATTGTAATCGCCTTCATTTATTATACATCCTAAGTTGGTATAGAGGAGAATGCAAAAAAATCTTTTTGTTAAAATTTTTGGCCAGCACTGGTTTATAGATAAGAACATAATTAAATCATTATTTTTCACACTTTGCCTTACGAGCACCGCATTATCTTGAACATGTTTTTCGTATTTAATTTTTTTTTCTTTTTCGGTAATTTTCATTAAAGAAAATTATATTAAAAAACAAAAAATATTTTTCGCTATATAGGCAAATACATTCAGTATGCATACATACATAATTGGCCATTACAACCCTGTGTCAGAGTTATGACCTAATTTCTCGTAGCACTTATGTTGTGTGTATTAATTTGTATCCACGAGTACCGGGATCTTCAGTTTAAAGTCAACTCCGAATGACAGATTTGGAAAGCCCTTTCATGGCAATAAATTACTCTCAGAGTTTTTGCCAGAAGACCGAAAGAAATAATTTTTTCATATTTCTTTTTGTTTCAAGATGCCAGAGCTGAGATTTGACCCTAGCGCTATCGTCTTAGTAAGCCAACACACTAACCACTAGACCACGGTGACTATTAAATATTCAATATTTAATATAAAATGTATTGCTTATTAGATTAATAATTTCTTTATGTCCATTTCGTCTCTGTTTAAGAGACTCGTCAAGAGCCTTTTTGATAAAGATGGTATTAAAACTATAAACTCTTATGTTCAAAAACTATATACTAAATGAGAATTGTATATCTGATTGTGGTCAACTTGGCGCCCTCCAGAACGATCCTTGTACCCAATTATATTGAAGTCCACATAAAGATTTCTCGTGGTTCTTCTGCTAGCACCTGCTAGCTTGTTAACTAATGTAGTCGGCATTGTTCAATCCCCTAGACTTTAAATTTGTGTTGTGCGTAGGGCTTGAAACACACCACATAAAAATATTTTCAATGAAAACTTCAGTAAAAGCCTATAAATTGGCCCCCTTTATTGTTGAAGACCATGGCAAATGTAAGCACCGGTAATGTGAGATCTCTTTATAAGGAAGATGCGTCTATCCAATTGGCGGATGTTCTTACAAAATATAAGGCTGACGTCACCGTCATCCAGTAAATGAGATGGATAGGACAAGGTTGTGCAAGGCAAGCATTCTCCCCGACGGAAGATAAGCATGATGTCATAAAAGATACTTCCTACGCCAAGTCGAGGATACATACCTACATAATTGGCTATTACAAACCTGTGTCAGGGTTACGGCCTAGTTTCTCGCAGAACACATGTTGTGTGTGTTAATTTTTAACCATAAGTACCGGGACCTACGGTTTAAAGTCGACTCCGAAAGACAGATTTGAGAAGCTTTTTCATGGTGATCAATTTCTCCCAGACCTTTTGCCAGAAAACTGCTGAGAGGTAGTCGGCGAAAGAAATAATTTTTTCATATTTCTTTTTTCAAGATGCCAGAGCTGAGATTTGAACCCAGCACTATCGTCTTAGTAAGCCAACACACTAACCACTAGACCACGGCGACTACAAAGTCGAGGATGCATACAATAAATGTTCAACACATGACGCCAAAATTGTCTCCGGCGATTTCAATGCGAAAGTTTTTTTTTAAGACTAATACTCAGGAGTAAACCCCTAATCATGCAGTGCATTGTATTGGAATATTGATATATAGATAGATTTTTTTTTCTTTTCCAAATTTTATTGATCGCCATACATCAATGAGACCAGCTGCTATCAGTTGATCACTTAAAGGCCAGTGTTATACCTTAACCCTTGAATGATCAACAGCAATTGGCTCATTTTTCCGTGGATGTTGATAGTGGGTGGTGACCGTATTCGCTAATTAGGTTAGATGATAATTTGTTTCTGGTGGAATAGACTGTTTTTCTTGCAAATGGACATCTTGGGGGAGAACCTCGTATTTTTAAATTATAATTTAGAAAAACCTCAAATTTTATTTTATAGTTTTTGTCCTTCGCTGGGATTGAAACTCGGTCGTTTGAGTTTCTATGCAAACGCTCTAACCACTATGGCCCCACTCTAGCACAGTTCAGTCTCTATTATTCCACCTCGCCGAACGGCTTAAGAAGTTGTAGTCTGGTAGTTTGTAGCACGAGGTTCTAGCATTTCGATTTCCATAAGACCAAGTGACTCTTTCCTTATTCATCTTCCAACAACTATTTATAGGAATAGTAAGAAAAATTTAAAAAATTTACAATTTTTCTTTCCATTTCACATACGAATTTATCCATTATTAAATAATTTTTCTAAACCCAATAAGCAGATTACGGTATTCGATATTCAACGAAATTTTCGAAACAATTTACATTCAAAATTCATTTTATATCGAATGCCATAATATGCACCCGGTTTAATTCTTATGCATAGTGGCATAGTCCATCCTTTAAATTATTTTGTTTTTAATAAAATTGTGTTAAAATCTATCCATACAGTAATAATTATAGAGAGCTCTACCTAGTGCGTCCGTAGGGATGAATCACGTTTGTTAAAAATGTAATCATTAAAGAACTACAAAAACTGAATGAAATCATTTCATGTCGAAATATAATTTTAAATATAAAAAGAATTTTACTAATGAAGCAATCCGTACATCTAATATATAAAAAGTAATGTACATTTTAATGTCACAACTAACCACGGAAACGGATGGAACGATTTCAGCCAAAATCCAGGGTACGTTGGGGATAGTCTGTAGATTGTTTATGTGAAGTTTGCGCGAAATCGGTCTATTAGTTGCGGAGATATGGCATTTAGGTTTTGCTATATATTCCCATACAAATTCAATGTAAATTTTTTGCTTAACTTATATCTTGAGAGCTTTTAAAGAAAAATCATCAATCAGAAAGTAAGCGTGGTATCTCCTATGCAAGTTCAATATTAATTTCTTTTATCTTGAGAAGTGATAAAGCTGAAGTTTCTGAGTTTGGTGTAATTGATTTCGTATTCATTAAAAATCATCAGTCGAAAAATGTGTTCAAATAGTAGCACATTTAAAAATGTAAAAACAAACACAAAAAGTTCAATTTTAATTAAAAAAATTTGTTTATTCTGAACATCAATAAATGACATTTACAATGATTATGGGCGCAGTCGTGTTAATGAGTGATGTGTGTGAAATTTCTGTCCATAACTGATTCAATACTAATAAACTTAAAACAGTACTAAGAAATATTTAAATTTTGTAATCAGAACAATCATATATTTTGTTATCTTTTCATTGTAAATAAAGGAAAACAAACCTAAAACCACACCAGTGTGTTAAAAAAAATCATTTTCTTATGTACTGGCTTGTGTAATGATTGTCTGGCTTTTGACTCGCTTCTATGATGGAAACACCCTGTTATGCAAAAGAACAAAATGAATAACATTTTCATCCGATAGGACTTAATTTAAACTTTTTATTTATGTATTAACGTCAGATACATAATATGTATGTACTTCCTGTTATAAAACCTTAAGTAGATTTTTATAAAATATTTTTATTTTTTATTTTTCTTATTTTTAAGTACATTTGTAAATGAGAGCTTTTCAATTTATTTTCTTTAAGACCATTACATCCGGACAAATTCCTATTAAAAAATATTTTTGTAGTTGTTATTTATTTTTTCTTCTTCTTTTTAATTTCTTACAGAACTTCTAGTTGTTGTTTGTTGTGTTGACATGCTGGTGCAGACAACTACACGCAATCTCGACTGTATCGCACAGGTCTAACGAGAAAGCAATTAAACTAAAAGCCATACACTCGTCAAGTCATATTTTATAGATATCGCTATTTAAATGCAATACCGTCATATAAGTATTAAAACAAAAAACAAAAAAAATTATTTTTCAACAAAAAAAAAATAAATCTTGCAGTTCAACTTCAATTGAAAATTAGCGCAAATTTTTATTTAGTTATTATCATAATAAAGCTGGAATTTAAAAATTTTTTTTAAATATTTTGTTAAACTTTACGTTTTTCTTAGTTTAAAATATGACAATGTTGCAATAAAGAAGCGATATATGTCTAGTATTACGCAGCATTTTTTTGCATTTGATGCTCTCCTGTTGTCAAATAAATGTTAATTAGAGATTAACACTCTGTCAGCTTTTTGAACTTTTTTTATTTGTCAGAAAGGAAACATCTGTTTTATAAAAAGACTACAACAAATTTCTCAACAACAACATCAAATTTTACTCAAATCTGTACAATAAATACAGGGACCTTCATATTTCTTTTTTTTTCAAAACCTTTTAATTTATTTTTTTTTTTCTTTCAGTTTTTAGGTCTTATCCCAAAGAGAGTGCCTGTGTATGTGTATGTGTATGCATGTATTCTTCATTTCGTAATAATCACTAAAAACAAGACAGCGATGCCAACACAACGGTGTCAAGCATTTAACTTCTATCTTTTGTTGTTGTTTTATCCTTTATTTACTCGCACATACCCATATGCACATGCATTCATGGGAATGAATATGATGAACATGTTTATTTAACTTTTGTTGTAAAATATAATAGTATGGGTGACATTTTATCTTCCATAAGAGTTATATTTAGTTGTCGATTCACACGAGTTAACATTAAATCGTACACAATTCTACCTTTGTTTTGTTTGCTACAAATAGCGTAACTCCGAAGGGAGGCTGACAACCAAGGTTTATTATTTAACAAGATGTATGTAGATATGTATGTATGTAAGTGAAGAAATGTTTTCAATTGATTGCAACTGTCATTGCTGTTTTTGCAAATATACGAGTATGTATGCGGAGAAGAACATGCTTCTGAGCATGGAAATCAATTATACTGACCGCTGGAGAGGTCAACTTTGTCGAGATGGAAAGTAAATGTTAAATTATCAGTAAAATGCTACTCCAAAGCATTTTTTTTTAATATTGCGCTACTTTATTATATTTGGTTTCAGTGACAAACATACAAATGGGTTTTTCAAAAGTAAATCAAATCAAATGAATTGGGCACAGTCATCATTGAACTTAAGACGGCCTCTTGCTGCTTATTTTTCTTATCAAACTGTTTTAAATTGGATCCTGTTATTTTTAGTTATATCAGGGTAGTTCGAAATACTATAATTTTAGAAAACAAAAGGCTTTAAACATTTTTGGTTATAAATTTTAACCTAACTTGACCGATAAAGTTATTGCGAATATTGCCTTACCTTTAAGTAAAAGTTAAATTGTAATAACACAAAGCAATTTATCAATCTGATAAAATCCTACCTTTAACTAACGGCAAGTTGTAATAATGGCCCTAAATGGCAAAACAAACAAATAAATTCTTTGCGTTTCAACTCAATTATAAATTATATTTTAACTAAGAAAAACTTAACTATATACATACATAAATGCTGAAATTCAATATATACCAAATGAGGGCAGTACTAAATGTTATAAGCTTAACGTAAAGATAGCTATATAAATGTAAATGTAAATGAAAATTTCTATCCGCCATACGAAATTTTAAATAGATCTACTAACTCATTCGTATAGCAACAGGTGTTCAAAAAGGCGCTTCAATTCGAAACTTGTGCTAATCGAAAAACTACAATATGCTAGAAAATTCTGGATATTTTTGAAAAAATGCTCATAACTTTGCTACATGATAGAACGGTATATATTTATTGCCAAATAAGTTTAAAAAATGGTAGATCTTGCTTTAATTAAAAACGCTGAACTGGCAATATTTCACTTACTATAAGTACGTATCGCTATATAAATTGCATTAAACAAATTTAACAAGAGAAGCAAAAAATTATTCAATGAGCAATGGTTTTTATGAAGAAATTTAAGCCATAACTTTGTTATTAAACTTATTATTTTTAAGACCAATACTCAGGGGTAAACCCCCACTCATTCAGTGCATTTAATTGGAATGTGAAGATTGTTGATACATAGAGATTTTTTTTTGTAGATATTTGTATATTATGCGCCTTTTTTTGTTGATGGGACAAGTGCCAGTGTTATACCTTCACCCTTAAATGATCATTCTGCAATTTCCTCATCTGTCGGTGCATGTTGAATGTGAATGGTGAGCGTCTTCAGTATTCCTGTATTCCTGATCATTGGTTTCTGGTGGATTTGATTTTAAATATTAGGGAGCGGTTTCTTGAAGATGAACTTCTTGAAGTGGATGAGGAGAATCTCTTATTTATTTTTTAATTTAATTTTTAATTTAAATTATAATTTTAGAAAACCGCAAATTTTTATTTTTATAGTTTTGTCCTTCGCTGGGATTAAACCTCGGTCGTGTGAGTTTCTGTGCGAGTGCTCAACCACGATACCACTTGACATTAAAAAAGTGCATATCAGTGCTAAAAATTGTGTTACTGTAGGCAATCGCCAACTTGTTCTAACATGTAAAACATAATTTTTCTTCTTGAATTATTCTTTACCCAAAGAAGTTACGTAAATATAATTGATTTTTTTTTATTTCTTTTTTTTCATCGCATATTGTTTCAATTGAAAATTTATTCATTGGAGTACATACTCGTAAAATAGTGGGATATATGCTGTAAAATGAAAACGCGTTAGAATGAAATGGCAGTAAATTTCAAATTGTTATAATTTTTAAATGTAACACGACATTTGTCCTAAAGTTTTGAGAAAGCTATATTTACACCATTTAAATTCTCATCTAAGTTTTATATCAGAAGCGCACTTACTAGATACGCTAAGAAAGTTTAATTACAAATCTAATTTATTTTTTATTGATTTTGCCTGAACTCAGTTAAAAAAAAACATTTTCTACTTTCAAAATTATTTCCGTCTGAGTTATAACTGTTATAATCTGTTATAATCAGATGAGAAACTTAGGTAGTGTAAATACAGCTAAAGCGATGCTGTTGTATTAATAGTCATTAGGCGAATGAATAACAAAAATCGTGCGTGGTATAGTGTTTAGAGCGCTCGCACAAAAAAACTCCAACGACCCAGGTTCAAATCCTAGCAAAGGTGAAAAATGAAAAAGTTAGTTTGCGGTATTTTTAAAATTATATTTTAAAAATAAGAGGTTCTCCCCCCCTCCAAGAAGACCATCTACAAAGAAACCGCTCCTCGACATTCCAATCTATTCCATGTTAACCAATGTCAACAAAAAACAAATGATCAGGATAAAGGCGCCACCTATTGAGAAGTAGCAGATAACAGCTAAACCTACTTAACGAAGGCAGTCACCACGGGCTTAAGTGAACCAACCACAAGCATCTGATGCTCAGAAAGATGAAATTTAGCGCTGCATTGACGAGATAAACGAAGCTTTGTTGCAAAATGGGATTCAAAATTTTGTGAAAAGAGCGGAAATCTGCCGATGTGCTAGAGGTTGATATTTACCAGACATCATATAACGTTATTAATTCCCATACTTCTAGGCTATATTGGTAGTAATAAAACTAAGTTTTTTAAACCTTAAATATGCTTACAATTTATTAGTGATTTTAATATTTATTCAGCAATGAAATAAATAAAATCTTACGGGCGTTGTAGTAGTATTTTTTTTTCTTTTTTTTATAAAACCTTCCTATTTTAACTTAGCTTAAAGAGCATTTAGAGTTAACTGAGTTGATAGTATGGTATGTTTAAAAGCACACTAATTGGCAAACTTTAAAATAATGTTAATGTTTTTGCCAAATATGATATTTTATCATTTAAAACGTTCTATTGTGTAGTGTTTAAAAAGGCAGATGTTGCTTCTCTTTACACATTTTACACTTTACATATATTTGGTGCTTAAATAGTTTCGCTTTTAAAGGACTCTAAAGATCAACAAAACACTGAAACGAAAAAACTAAAAACTACAAAATAGAAATCTAAAAACTAAAATACTAAAGCACTAAAAAGAACTTAAAAAATGTTTTCTTTTTTGTATGTATATATTGTATATATCCAAACAAATATTTGCTTATTGCTTAAGGATGAAGTCAACAAGAACGAAAGAATATATATAAACAAGCAGAATGGCAGACAGACTAACTAGTAAGCACATGCACACAAGTTTGCTTTGCTGCTGTTGTTGGTGCTCGTGTTCTCTACTCTTTTTCTATAGTTTTTTTACACACACTCATACACAGCCAATCTAATTTTGATAAGTACGACAATGTTTGTGTTTTTTTTCTAAACGCTTATTATTGTTGTTGCTATTGTGATTAACTTTTTTGTCAATATGTGTGTATTTGTATTTGTATTAGAAAAATTACAATACAAGACAAACAAATGCAATATAAACACGAATTGTTTTTATGAAATTGAATTCGTAAGTATATTAGAACAAAAGAATTTCGTATTACTTGTATTATAATTTTTAAATGGGCTATTAAGCGTCTTTAACACTCTCATATTTTCATATATTTGCATTTTAAATTAAATATTAAGTATGCAAGCACTATAAGAGTACATATACAGATGGCAATACTCTTCACTTTATGAGTGCGAGCGTTCATAATATGCTTTTGTTATTTGTTGATCTTTTATTTTTTGAATTGTTTTTTTTTTTTTTCTGGTATATATCGAATAGTTTGCATAAATATATGTTCAAAATTTTAAATTTGGTTTCATCAGAAACGCTTTATTTAAATCTCATATAAATTCGTTGAATAATTTAGATTTTTGCAATGAATTTTTTGTTAATCAAAGGAGACAATGATGTCCGTGAAGGAATAGTACACTAGCCAAACTGAATATATATTTTCGATTTCAGCTACGGTAGTCCATCAGATTTCTTTGTGTTCTGTGCTTATTTAAGACTAAACATCAACTATATAACTCACACTTTTCAAGAAATTACCTTTTTCCATATGTGATTTATTGAAAAGTGTGAGTTAAATATTTACTCAAATTCAAATTACGAATTTATTATAGTTTTTTTTTAGTATATAGGTTATAAAATACAAAGCCGTGTTTCACTACCTGTTTCCGTAACAAAAAAAAATAAAAATAAATAATTTCAAACGATTGAAATTTTGTATGAAAAATACTAAATTTTTCAAAAAAATTTGAGCACTTTTCATATAAATTTTCAATTGATTAAAATGGTTTTTCATACAGAAATAGGCCATATATCTGTGTTCGAATGCAGGGAAACTTATTTTTAAGAATGGTAGTTTATAAGCGAAATAGGCGATGGGTAAAGAAATGTGTTCCTTCTATGTTGTACTGGCATTACACTTTACTTTTTCATGTATAATTGCATATCTGCGTGCACACAATTATTCATAATATATATGACGTCTAATATAAAACTTTTATTGTAAACGTCGATGATAGTTTAGAGAAGAATAAGCCAAAATATTAAAAATAAGACTCTCATATGAACACAAGCTAAATAAATGTTTGCAGCATGGTGTAAGCTTATAAATCTGAGCGGAATAATAGTTGATATCTATTTGTAACCGATGATGATCGCAAAAAAAAAGTAAAAAAAATTTTGATCTCTCTTCCTGGGGCTCGAATTTCGGGCCTCCAGCACATCAAATTGTAATGCGCTTGCTTCTGGCGCTGTACTCTAACCACCAAAGCTACAGTCGTACATGTCGGCGATATCGACTAATGTAGATAAAATGGAATAAGAGGGCAAAAACAAAAATAAATTGTAGTTCTGTCTCAACCAAATAAGATGACAAATACAAAAACTGCAATGTTGGTGAGAAAAGGAGAATATGATAGAAACTGTTGCGTGACTTTCCTTTGACTAACTCATACAAGTGTATGTACATACATATGGAAGAAAATAATTTCAGTATGTGATTTCTGGAAAAGTATGAGTTAAATAGTTGATGTTTGGTCTTGAATAGCTGGAGTCGAAAACAATTGTTCAGTTTGGCTAGTGTACTATTCTTTCACAACACAACATTTCTCCTTTGATTACCAAAAGTATTTATTGCAGTTAACTTTGATCTAATTAAAGCGTTTCTGACGAAACAAACATTGCAAACAATTAATCAGAGGTTTCGTTAAATCCAATTAGGTTGCACTTGAACACAGGAAGAAAAAAGTCTTTGATATCGTCAATTCTATTGTTATATATTCGTTATTTGAAATCGTACTAATTGCAGTCTATATCATTGCATATTATTGAATTTAAAATGATACCAAAGTATGTTTTTTTATGTCGTTTACAAATTTAATTTCAACAACAAAAGATTCTAAGACATTCCTGTAGAGCAATTCAGTAAGAAGTCGTAATCGTTTGTTGTTTCCAGTAACGAGTATGTGATTCACTAACTACACTATAGCGATAGTACACAACACTACTTTTCTATATGTTTTAAATATAATTTATATCATTAGTTTATGATCAAAGCCAATGCGAATACCATCAATAATGCCATTATCATTAAAACAGAGTACTGAATCCCGCTACTGCATAATAAGCAAGTGAATGCTCTCATTAAATAGTTACAACGCCTTTTTTTAGAAACTTCAGCAGGTTTTAATAATTTCTAAATTTCTTGTTTAAATTTTGGAATTAAAACTTTTACTCCAATCAACACTAAGTATGCATTTAACCAATTATTTACAACTTTACACTTTAGCTACATATGGATATGCATATAAGTATTGGCATATCTACATATATTCATATGTTTTTTTAAGTTTTCTTTATGAATTTTTCCAAATATATATTTTTGTTTATTAGATTTGATTTTTTTTAATACTCTAAAACTTTATTTCTGTATTACCTAAATGTTATTGTTTAATAAATGTATTTTAATATGTTTTTCTCTTTTTTTGTGTTGCTTTTACAGACAACCTATTATACAATTTCTTAAATTGTTTTGAATCTCATTGCACGAAAAAATAAGCAAATCAATTATTAAAGACGTAAATTTTTCAATTGTTAGGAAAAACAGCTGTCACCGAATCTTCATCGTCACCTAACTGAAGTAGCCATGAAAATTTAGGAATGTTATCAGTTAATAAACTTTAAAATGACAAGAGACAATTATAAGAGAAGAGTGCGCAGAATCTGCTCTAAAAAAGCTTTCGGATAAAATTTTATTCGGTATGAGCTAAAGAGAAAGAGGAGTGCAAATAGTGGCACATACATTTGCATGAAGAGTTCTATTAAAAATTTATCAACAATACAAAGTTTCTATTTTATGTGCCATATTAAGATTTGAGAAAGGTCTGGCTCAGCTGTTAAAATAGCGCATTCGCTATGGATATGCATTCCCATGTGGATTTTGTAACATTTACATGAGTTTTAAGGTAATTTTCAACGTATTATTGCTGTCATATCGTAAATATTGAATATTTTTTGTTTTGTTTACTCTTTACTTTAATAGAAGTTCTTCTTTTGTAAAAATTTAAGAGCATTTGATTTATGACGTGAGCTTTAGTTTTTTATTGACCTTATTATCAGTTGTCCTTAGTTTTCATTTACACATACAGAAATCAAAATGGTTAAAAATAAGTTGGAATAATGAAATATTAGTGCGATTCATAATTAAAGCAATTGAAAATGGTGAAGCCAATATTGAGAAACAGCAACAATTTCATTTTTATGTCTTGACTTTATTATAGGACAACTTTACTTAATTGACTTTTATTTATTTCTGTGCACATATGTGCATGTTGTAGAAAGCTAATTTAAAGGATTTTATATACATAGCTCAAAAAAACTACACTTAGCTGACAGCCGATCAATTTTGAGCTCGAAAACAATATTGTTGTTTTTTAAGTTTAAAAAAAATTTTTGAGTCACAAAGATAAAAGACCGTATGCAAAAAAAAAAAATTAAAACAGGGCTTAATTCAAAATACGTATGGCAAATAATGATGTATATGGCCGAAGATACTTATCTTAAAACAAATTTGAAAATCGCTTACTTAGAGTATAGATATGTTTTTTTTTTTTTAATTTTATGCCCGTATTCATAAATAATAAAACAGTTTTATTAATTGCTTATTTGACAATTACTCCATAGAAATATGTCACATAAGCACTATATAAACCAATTTTATTTTTTATGAATACAGGCATTAATGTTTGAAAAAAAGATAAAAAGTCCGATTATTATCAAACTAATTTATTTTACAAATTAGTAAAAAAAATACTAATAAACTTCTCAAATATAAACAAGGGAGTTTAATTTCGTACCCTTCTGTAATTACTTTGAACTGAACGTATGAGTAATATTTAATTTGATCACATGTTTTATGTGCATACTTTTAGGGTTAAGACAGCAATTATGTACTACATTGCGTATGATTAATATAAAGAAAAAAGTATAAAATTAAATCAATACAAAATTAAAAAATAAAAACAAAAATACATGAAACAAAATTAAATAAAAATAACTTAAAATTAAATTAAATGACTAGAATTTTATTATATGAGTAGAATAAATCTGATTATATATCGTCGCAAGAATTAAAGAATGCTGTAACTGACAAAAAATCGAAAATACGTTTTTTAAATCATTTTTATCAGAAAAAAATACGCACCGATTGGTCCCGGTCCCAGATTTCTACGATGAAAAGAAAATCATTTACGCCGTCTGCGTTTTGAAAAATGTCTTTGTTATACCTTCATACAGGTTTTTTGGCTCTGGTGAACATTAAATGTTTTGTAAGATACAGAATTCATTCCTGCGACGATATATAGGTTTTTACTTTCAAATAAATGATTTTTCGATACAAATTAAATATTTTACAAGTCAAACGCAACTGTTCTCAACACAAATTAAATGCTTATAACTTCAAATCAAAATTTTTTAATTTTAAATTAAACTTATTTTTATTACTTTTTTCTTATGCTATAAAATTAAACTTGCTATTTATAATATTCACCGCAGCGGCTAACGATAAATTCTAGTCATATTAAGATAATAACTGTTACAATAAGAAGATGTTACTAGTTCCACAGATTGTTTAACTATATATATAATTATATATATATACATATATATTACTTTCTGGATCAGTTAGTCAATTTCTTGCACAAAGTTTGGTTTTTGAAAACACTTTTTCAATTGGATATGGCATTGGAGAGTATGGAGGAAGAAAAAGTTATTGCCGGACTAATTTAACTGATAATTTGAAAGTAAAAACCCATAATTCAAAAAACCTCAGTTATCTGCCAGTTTTTGTTTGTTTTTTTTTTTTTAGATTATAAAATTTTTTCAAAACAGAACAGGGTTTAATTCAAAATTTGTATGCCAAATAATGACTTCAAGTCTACTTTCTTTTTTGTATATAGACCAAGAAACTATTCTTGAATAAAAAAAAACATTTGAAATTCGCTTACTTAAGAGTAAATTTATGTTTTTTGAAATTTAAATTTTTGAGGCAAAATGATAAAAAGTACGATTATTATCAAATTAATTAATTTAACAATATAGTAAAGAAAATATTCCAATAAACTTCCCAAATATCTACAACGAGGTTCAATTTTGTTCCTTTCCTTTGAACTGAGCGTATGAGTAATATTTATTTTGATCACATGTTTTATGTGCATACTTTTAGGGTTAAGACAGCAATTATGTACTACATTGCGTATGATTAATACACAGAAAAAAGTATAAAATAAAGTCAATACAAAATTTAAAAAACAAAATTAAACGAAATTAAATTAAATTAAAATTAAAGTTAAAATTAATGAAAAGAATTCAATTATATGAGTAGAATAGAAGAATTTTGATTATATACATGCAATACAATATTATGTTGTAATTATTATGAGAGGACGAAACGAAATTATTAAAACGAACCCAGAACCTTCTAAATTGAATCTTCTAACACAATACACACTAGACCAATTCAAATTGTTTTATAAAATGTAATAATAAGCCCAGTCACAGAGTCAATTCCATTCGGAAACGGAAGTCAATCCGTAATTTGGTTCCTCAGAAAAAGTAAAAGTTTCATCGACTAAAACCACTTTTATTTTCCTAAACTAAATTGACAAAGGCAACAAACTTTGAATTACAATAAATGCGTGCACCTACTTTTAGCAGAGAAAAAAAGTTTCTTATTTGATTTTTAAACTATTTACAAAAAAGAACTTTAAATTTTTGCATTGATAAAAACGTTTGAAATACAAAGTACGAGAAATAAAATCAAACGTTATGCAATTACGGAATCAAAAACATTCTGAATGGAGTCTGGGATATGGATGAATGCTATGTTTTTAACGCAATATTTCAGTTGATGTGGTTCAAACTGATTATCTTGTTGGTCAGTGGTCTACAACCCTTTCGTTGGAGACGATATTAAATAGAAATTATAAAATGATTTCAATCATTGTTTGTTTGTCTTTGAAATACGGAAAACACCTAAGACTCGTTGTTTTAAGTTTTAAATTATTTAAATTCTTTTATATTATGTGTGTGTGTGTTGACATAATTTTAAAAATGATTTCCCCAAAATTTTTCCCATACATAGAAACTTATATTTTTGTATCTTTGAATATTTTATTAAAATTTATATTTTATTACAATACTATTCTAGTTAAAAAGTTTAAAGTCGACTCCGAATGATAAACTTGAGAAGCTTGTTCATAGCAATCAGTTAGTCTCAGATCCTTTGCCAGAAAACTGCTAAGAGCTAGTCGCCGAAAGAAATATTTTTTTCATATGTTTTTTCAAGATGTCAAAGTTGAGTTTGAATCCAGAGCTCCTGTCTTAGTAAGCCAACACACTAGCCACTAGGCCACGACGACCATAATTTTAATTTAAATTCATAGAAAATATTTTTTCCATATTCTTTTTTTTTAATAATTCTTTAATTCTTTGATTTATTTGAATTGCAAACAACGATTTAATTGTAACCACATCATTTCGCGTTGATGAATGCTAATCTTTGGATTTTGTTTTCAATATCATAAAATGATTTTATGCTTTTAATTTGAAATCATGAAATCAATACAATAAAATTCATTGAACCAACTTTTTGAAATCAATTCATATTTCAATTTTATGCAAATATGGATTCATGATGAAAATTTTATCCGATAGTATTTTTCTTTTTTATTAATATTTAAATTGTGTGTTTTTCTTTTTTTTTTTTTTTTTCTTTCTTTCTTTAATTAACAAGTATTATATGCAAATTTAAAATGTTTTACACAAAAAAAAGAAACTTTTTTTAAAAGATAAATTTAGTCGGAAAACAAAAAAAAAATACACATACAAGAAGATTTGTTCCCATTTTTTATAAATTTGTAGGATTCACTTAAAAAAAAGAGATACGTTTTACGTAAAATTCTTATAAATCAGAGTTGTAAAGTTTTGGAATACCAGTTTATTGTAATCACTTGATTTCTTTTTAATGATTTCTAATCTTTTTTCGAAATCGTCATACAACCATGAAGTAATGTTAGCTTTCGCATCAAAGCTGTAAGAAAAAATATAAATCATACAGATACTGTTCTGTATAAATTTTTAATGACTAAAATCGATCTTTTTTACCCTTAGAGGAGGCATGGAAATTGGGATATTATTTTGTTGGAATATTCTGATTGAAGCTTTCAGATTTCTTTATAGAATACCGGTGCACTAATGTCTTCCCATATAGTTCTCAGTTAATATCAACTTGACTCCAAAAACTTACTTTCAGAAATTTAATTCCTCATTAATGTGAACCCAGGTAAATATTAAAGCCCGTATGATACCTCCTTTTTTTTGTATTAATATTGATTTGGAGAACAGAGCAATTATAATATAATAAGAAAGTATAAGGGGTGTAAAGAGTTCAACTATATTCACATCAATACAGAATTGCCAAAACATTTACAAATTTTATCGATAAAAAAGTGGAGTTTGTCAAAAACAAGTTAAAACCTTTTACATTGAAATTGACATTTAGAATTTAAAATACTTTAGTGTTGCTAACTTTATAGTGTTATTCTACAATTAAGCGATTTTACGATATTTTTGCATTCAAGGTAGCGTTTTTTGTACAAAATAAAAAGTATCAACATTGAAATAAATATAAACACAAAAACAAAAATAAATATTATGTTTACATTTTTTATATTCCACTCTTTCTAGCATTTGCTGTTTCTTTCTATCAATTCTATAACAATTGAATACAAAAAAAGTAGGTGTCATGCTGGCTTAACGAATTCTGTAGCTCTTTTTATTACTTTTTAATTACCGTTTAGAAAAGTTTTTATGTGGATGACCACAAAGTCGTTGTTGATGCTGAAATTTTTAACTTTTTTTCAAATTACTTTTCATCTACTTATACTAATGTTTAGCTGTTGCTTCATAATAATTTACATTCGTTTCTGGAATCTGTTGGAGGAATTATCAAGTCTAACTTGAATAAGGAAGCTTAAATTTTCATATAAAACTAGTCGTGATAATATACCGATATGTTTTCTTTTTAATTGTGCTGATGATCACTTCTCATGCAGTATATTGTGCTGGCCTAGGAAAATATGTTATGGCAGAGTTGTAATGCGTTGTGTAAACAAAATTAGTTCTGCTTTTATTATAAATTAAAATTATAAAAATATAAAATTATTATAAATTAAATTTTATGTTACAAAGTTAAAAACTACACAAAATTGTTAAATGACTATTATAAAACAAATAATTTATATCATAATTTCATGTAACTGAGAATAAAAGAAGAATAAGAATATGTGTGTATGAAATTTTATCCATGAGTACCGGACCCTACAATTTAAAGTCGACTCCGACTTGAGAAGCCTTCTCATGGCAATCAGTTACTCTTAGAGCTTTTCCCAGAAGACTTCTAAGACATAGTCGCCGAAAGACTACTGAAAAATTTAAAAAAACATGATTTTAAATTAAAAGGTTTCTATTTATGAGATGCACCAATGATGTTCCTCTTAGATTTGTGTTTAAAATATCAAGCAAGTTTGTTCTGTTTTTTCTTAGATTTGGAAAGATTTCTTTATCGTCCAATTATTTATATTTAACAGTACACCTGTGTTTTAAATTTCAGGGAATTGCTAAGCTGAGTATCATCTTGAGCTTTTCGAAAAACTTATAACAGATCATTTATGACATCAGTTGTCGTCATTATTATCTTCTAATAAACATGGATTCTGTAAAATTTGTTCACTTCTTGCATATCACTATCTTAGTCATTTATGTATTTCTACATAAAAACACACAAACAAAGCATTTGACGAGGTGTAGCATAATTACTTCTAAAGAAACTATAAATTTTTGGGGTTCATACAAAATTATTTAAGTTCTATCAATTCATTTGTCAATAATAAACAGCAGAACGTCCTATTTAAAAATATTATAAATGACATATAAATGCAATTGAATCAGTGCAAGAACGATTTTTATTATTTTTTTCTACCAAGATTTCTATAAAGTCCACTTTCTTTGATTGAAGCACGAAAATCCATCTCCCATATTTAATTGGTCGTACTTACTTGTTAAGTTATATGCTTACTTTAGAATATAATTAACAATTATCTCTGCATAAAGTTTTTCATTAAAAATATACTTTTAGATATAACTCAACGTACATCCTACACGAAAGTATTTACCACTATTCATTAAAATAATCAAAACAAAGTTTTTTAATTCTGATCCTTGTTTTCAATGCTACACAGATTTCTTATGAATATTGTTCCCTCAAACGAATATATCACCAAAAATGTATTGTCCAAGCAACATAGATGAATAAACCCACTTTAAGCAATTTCCTTGAATAGCCTTTTAAACTTTAATTAAAAAAAAACAATGTTTCTGATGTCTATTAATAAAAATTGATTTAACGCTTTTGGTTTCATAAAAAAACAAATATTGTGAGTAGTGTACATACTTACATACATGCATACATATGTATGTGTATACTCGTACAATGTAGAATTAAGTATTTGTATCACTACCTGAAATCTTTTTAGAAACGTCCTTTCATTTGGTGCATAATAAAGTCTCTTTTTTTTTCTCTTGTGCTATTATAGCCAGAGGCTAAAAAGTAACCAACACATCGTTAAATCAATAAACAGCCGTTTTACAGACAATCGTTTATTTTTAAATAAAACTCAACAAACAAAAGAAGGAAAAAAAAAGAAAAAAGAAAAAAGAAAAAAGAAAAACCATAAATGAAAAGCGAACCAACGCAACAAGAAAATATTAAAACAATATGTTCGGTAGTATGTTTGCATTCATCGTCCGTCATGAATAAAAATTAGATTGCAGGGAGGCAAAAATAAATAAAAAAAAAATCTATATTTTTTTATTTTTTCATTTTTTTTTTTTTTTTTTTATAAAATGAAAAGTAACTTTAGGGTAAAGTTATTTGCATATAAATCTTTTTTTTTTTCTATCTCGCTTAGACCCACACAACAAATGCATACTTTTTTGTTTTATATAAATTCTTGTTATATAATCGTGGCACCAAGATATTGTATAATAGAAGGAGTAATAGTTAAAATAAAGAGGCCACTTGTGTATAAATAAAATATTAATAAAAATAAAATAGAAATAGAAATGTAAATGGAAATATATAAAAGCAAAAACAAAAACAATACAATTGTAAATAAAAAGAGAATAAAACATTTTCCTGCTTTTCATACAGTCACAAAGAGTAAAGCAAACACAACAAAATAAAGAGGACTTTAAGGATATTTCAATCAACAAACCATCAAACTTTTCCAGTAAGTTCTTTTCAGTCTTTTGATACCGAGTGCATTTTATGTTTTAGGCGTACTTCTACTCATTCAATTTATTTGTTCACCATAAAACTACACACAAATCGACTATTTGAATGTTAGAAAACTTAAGGTTTGTAAGTAGTACAGTAAGTTGTTTTTTTTTACATTCTTACTCGACTTTAAAAAATAATTCAATTTTTTAAAAATCTAAAACTTATTTATTTTATATATTTATTTCCATTTAACGGTAGATATCAGCGATTTCTAAATTAGTTAAGGAATAAGGCTTGATTTTGCTAACACTTTCTAATAAAAGTTTTCATAATACAAAATTTATAGTTTCAACAACTAAAATATTGAAAGTAATGTCGAGGGTGTGTACTTTAATTATACTCGTATATAGTGAAAAATTGGTGAACTCATGCAATAAATTAATTTAAAAAAAAAAAGATTTAAAATTCATCTGACAACTACTTGACCTTATAAAAATATTAATTTAATTTAAAATTAATTTAATTAAAAAATAATACCACAAAATAGCCATATACCGTAATAGTTCTCTAGAATAATCAATTACATTCTGAACTTAATAAAATTCAGCTGTGGATATTTGCATACCAAAATAACAAATCCTGAGGCATCAAATATATGAATATATAAACACAACCAATATGGTAAAAGAGCTGTTATTTGTTCCCATTACTTTTCAGATATTATTAATAATTATTGTTCAGAAAGTTTTAAGAAAAATATAAACAAACAGTCACAAATATTTTGTACAAATATAAATGCGAAATGGCATAAAAATTGTAGGAGTTTGAAAGTTCTTGTAAAACATCATGTTGCTTAGCTTAAAAAGAAACTTGAAACGCTGTCATACACACATACAATTAGTCATTACAACCATTTTTCAGAGTTACTGTTTAGCTTCTTACAGTACCCATACTGTGTGCGTCAATTTACATTGATGAGTTCCGAGACCTACAGTTTATTTTCGACTCCGAACGATACATTTGCGAAGCTTGTTTAAGGTAATCAGTCATTCTTGGAGATTTTTTCAGAAGACTGCTAAGAGGTGATCCCCAAAAGAAATATTTGTTTATATTTCTTTATCTCAAGAAGTCAAAGCTGGAATTAGAATCCCAAGCTCCTATCTAGTAAGTTAAAACACTTCATACTGGATTACTGCGACACGCCTGGATGGCTAAAATGAACTTTTTGTCAAAAATTTAAGAAAACAAATAGAAAAAGCTACCTCTTAATCGCGCCTCAAACTATAAATCTGACAGATAGCATCATGCATAAATAATTTGACAAACCTTTTTAATACAGCAATGAATACATCAGATTCTTATATATCCAGCCTTTCGTTGAATAAGCGTATCAAGCACCAGAAGAACTGTAATCTTCTACCAGAAATGATAGAATAACTGAGGAGTAAAATATTTTGGAAAATTTTCAAACACACAAAGAAAATTCCAAAAGCAAAGATAAAGAAACGTAGATATGTTTGTTTTTGCCAGTGCGGCTTTCTTTCTATAGATATGAATCTAAGTATAGCCCCACAAAAGATAGTCTAGAGACGTTAAATCGCATTATCTAGGCGGCCAATTAACTGGCCCCAAACAGCAGAATTATCTGGTGCACTGTGTGGCAACTGGCACCATCTTGTTAAAATCACATGTCAGCCAAAAGTTAAGAATTGTTTATTACGATGGCTTGAAAGTTATACTGCAAATTAATATTAAAAAACAATTTTGATATTCCATTGTTAACACATAAACAGTCTCTGACGTCTACCCCAACAAAATAAATTACAACACAGTATATACATACATATGTATGTAGATATATTTGTATGTAATAATTGATTCCCATTAATAAATATTTTATAAACTTAATTTGTATTTTTCATCTAATTTTGTAATTATGAAAGAGAAATTTGATGAGTTTATAAATAATGCTTTTGTATAATCAGCGTGTTGCGAATTATTTTGTATATTGCTAAACATCTTACAACATAAACTCTTATAATTTATCTTATTTGATTTAACACAATTATTGTTGATTTATTAATTATATGTACCCTAATATCATATTAATTAGAATAATGACCATTAACTTCTCAATTACAATTTTATCTCTAAATAATTTGTTCTCTCACTTGAATTTAAACTGTTATACCATATGAATTTATTTAATATTAAGATCAACAACAAATTAACTAAGAATATTGTAAAGAAAAGTAACTGTGCTTTGTTTTTTGTGAGCTTTAAATATTCATGTAAAATTCTTTTAATACCTCACTTCTTTCTTATCATTCAACAACATCAGTAATAAATTTAAGGGTACAAACCAGTACTTGAATATTTTATTAATTTTTTTTTGGGGATTCAAACCGTAATATTAATTACGGCATACTTGAACATTGGTGCCGAAACCCGGGAATTAATGGAAATTAATTTCCAAGCAAATTTGGTAATGTCCAGGTTTTTTGAAAGGTATACATATTTGAAAAATAAATAAATAAAGGTTTGGTAAGCAAATATATGTAAACTATAAATAATTCTTTAAAATTAACTATTTTATACTATACAGATAAATACATATTTCTTATCAAATTTTTAGTACCTTTTGAACAACTGGATGATTATTATTTTTCTTTTCTTCGTTGAATTTGCTGGTTGGTTAAGGTTGAACATATATATACTACATATATAAATATATATGTATGTAATTTGTTCATTCTACAAATTTGTACCGTTAAATTTTTACTGTTTTATGTATGTATATAATGGTTCTTTGAATTTTATACATATTTCGGATAATTTTATTCTTTTTTTTTTTTCTTCCTAAGAAGGCGTTTGAGCATTTCTTTGATACAACTGTATCTGCAACAAAAAAAAATAAAACGCTTACTTCTTAGTTCAATATTTTCTATCTGGATTGTTATAACCAGTTTTTATAGTCTTATTTGAACCATTTGTGATCGGTAAATATGGTTAATTTAGAAGACCTTATAGAAGATCAACGTAATTTACTTGACACTTTAAAACGTCTTTATGAGCGTTTTTTGTCTAATGATAATTCGCGGTTGACACGTGGTTATGTGGAGGCCCTTACTATTGAGGTTGATGATTTATTTAAAAGATTTAAGACGGGTCACGATGAAGTACTGAGAATTACTCGCGAAACATCCTTGAATGTTTCTGAAGTACCCTATTTGGTTGATGAGTGTTATTTTGATTTTTCTGACGTTTACTTTTCCTTTAAGGGTAGACTTTTTGATAGTTTGCCAGGTGACAACGTTCGTTCTCCATTGAGTAGCACGTTTGCTACCACGAACGCTCACGCGGATACAATGTCGAATACAGAGACCAAACTGCCAAAGATAACTCTTCCTAAGTTTTCGGGTGACTACATTGATTGGATTCCGTTTAGGGATATTTATTTGTCACTTGTTCATACAAATGCATCTCTATCTAAGATTCAGAAATTTTACTATTTAAAGGGAACTCTGTGTGGAGAAGCAGCTTCATTAATAAAAACTATTTCTGCTACGGAAGCAAACTATACGTCAGCCTGGAATATTTTGGAGACGAGATACCATAATAAACGCATGATTGTGGGGACTCTTATACAGAAACTCTTTACTATCCCGAAATCGGATGGAAGTTTTCAGAGCATAAAGTCTTTATTAGATACGACCCAGGAGTGTATGTCATCTCTTGGAAATTTGGAAATTGATACGTCAACTTGGGATCCGGTTATAATATTTTTAATTTGCCAGAAGCTTGACATTCAAACTAGAAAAGAGTGGGAGCATTCTTTGAAATCATCTACAGATATTGCAAGCCGTTCAGAACTTTTTTCATTCTTGGAAAGAACTTTTCGATCACTGGAATCACTAAGTGAACTAAGCCCCTCTACAAGTAAGCAATCTTCTAAAATCAACTCTAAAAATAGAAAACAGTCGTACGTTCATAATATTAACGTGTCAAAGTCCAAACCATCTTCATGTGCGTTTTGTGGTAAACCACATTATATTTCACAGTGCTACAAATTTTTAGCTTTACCTCTAAATTTAAAGGATGATTTCATTGCTAAGAGAATGATTTGCAGAAATTGTCTTTCCAATGGTCATATCGTTAGTAATTGCAGCAGCTCAAAAAGATGCGGTACTTGTAAGCAACCTCATCATACAATCTTGCATACTGAAAAACCTTTATCGGCAAATAACTCCAGCCTTTCTACACTTCCACTGAAAGTCTCTGACCAACTAACCTGTTCTCCGGTAACAGCTTATAATTCGAACACTTCTGGAAGTATACTTTTATACACCATCCGTCTTTTTGTTGAAAATGACGGTAAGCTCTTTCCCATAAGAGCTCTACTGGATCCTGGCTCTCAGGGAACCCTGATTTCTGAAACAGTGGTTCAGCTCTTAAAACTTTCTAGGAAAAAACTGTTCTGCCGAATAGAGGGAGTTGGAGGCCAAAATAATTCAATCTCGAGACACTCAGTTGATCTTGAATTGTATTCACTTGAAAAGCAACCAGTATTATCTTGTACAGCGTTTGTGCTATCAAATATTTCATCATACAAACCTGATGTATCTTCTACTGAATTGTCTTTGCCATCGTTGATAAATAGCAAACTTGCTGACCCTTTCTTTTATGAATCTGATCCAATTGATATGATTCTTGGTTCTGATATTTGCCATAAAATTAAGGTTCCTACTGAATCGTTTGTTAATGGTGACATGTTTTTCCAAAATACTGTCTTTGGTTGGGTTTTTTCTGGATCAACGAAACCACTTTCTTTAAATACTATTTCTTTTCATAATGTCAATTTGGAAAATCTACTTAGGTCATTTTGGGAGCAAGAGGAGATGATTCTGAAACGAAATTTATCAAATGAGGAATTGGCTTGTGAACGATATTTTGAGACAACTACTACTAAAATTTTTTCGGGACGATATTTGGTTAATTTACCATTTAAATCGCTTATAATGGAAAATCGGTTCCCAGAAATACATAACAATATGGTCAATGCAATGAAACGATTTATTCAACTGGAACATAATTTTTCTAAACGCCCGTTATTTGCGGAAAACTACAAAGAGTTCATGAGTGAATATGAATCTTTGGGTCATATGTCGAAGATTGGAACTTACCCACAGAATGTTGAGGAAAATTCTTATTTCTTACCGCACCACGGTGTAATTAAGGAAGACAGTACAACTACGAAACTAAGAGTAGTTTTTGATGGTAGCAGCAAAATTAAAGGAAGAAAATCTTTGAATGAGGAACTTTCTCCTGGGCCTGCTTTACAAAATAATTTGCCAAACATTATTACAAAATGGAGACGCCACAAAATTGCATTCAGCGCAGACATCGAGAAAATGTTTCGACAGATTTATGTGGCCCAGGAACATCGAAAATTTCAGAGAATATTTTGGAGATTTGACCCACATGATGAAATATCTGTTTATGAATTAAATACGGTGACTTATGGAACAACATCAGCTCCATATTTGGCCATTCGAGTTCTACATAAACTGGCAAGTGATTATGAGACGCTGTTCGTGGATGAGTCCAAAATTCTTATTTCTGATTTTTATGTCGACGATCTACTGTCTGGTGCGGACACTTTAACTAAGGCAATTACGTTACAGAAGAATTTATGTACTTTATTAGGTAAAGCCGGTTGTAGGCTTAGAAAATGGATTTCCAATTCAGTAGAGTTGATGAATGTGATTCCCTCAGAAGATAGAGAAACATCTACAACTTTAAGGTTCGATGAAGATAACGTGGTGAAGACTTTAGGAGTTCAGTGGAACACTACTACCGATTCGTTTTCTTTCAAGGTAAATGTTGATAATTCTTGTCCTGTTACAAAGAGAACTATTTTGTCCGAGACCGCCCGATTATTCGACCCATTGGGATGGTTGACACCTAGTACGGTTATAGCAAAATCTTTATTTAAACAGCTATGGGAACATGGAGTGGATTGGGATGATAGGATTCCTTACGAACTTGAACAAAAATGGATTCAGTACAAATCAAATCTTCAAAGACTAACTGAACTTAAAATTCCAAGATGGTTGAACTGTAACAAAAATTCGAAGACTGAATTTCACTGCTTTTGTGATGCATCAACTGTTGCCTATGCAGCCGCCGTGTACATTAGGGTTGTTACCCCACAGGGCATTTTTGTCAACCTATTGCAGGCCAAATCTAAAATTTCTCCTGTAAAAACAGTCTCTATACCAAGGCTTGAACTTTGTGCTGCCGTCCTTTTGGTAAAACTAGTCTTACGAGTTGGAGATTCATTTGCAAATACAAAAATAGAAAATATATATTACTGGAGTGACAGTTCAACGGTGTTAAGTTGGATTAGGAAACCGTCTTCAAATTGGACTGTTTATGTTGCGAATAGAGTCGCAGAAATTCAGCGTTTTAGCCAACCACTGCAATGGAATTACGTTCCATCTGATCTTAATCCTGTAGATTGCGCTTCAAGGGGTATATTTCCAAATGAGTTAGTAGAATGTGATACTTGGTGGTATGGACCAAGGTTTTTATATAAGGCTGAGTCTTATTGGCCTAAGAGTCTTAAAATATTTGATACCATAGAAGAGAAAAGGATGCCTAAATTTAAAGTCGTTTCGAGTGCTACAATTTATTCTAATGAAAAGGAAAATGAGTGTATCCTAACCTATCCTTCTTATTTCTTTAAATTTTCTCGTATGCAAACATTTTTGAGAATAATGTCATATTGCTTTCGATTTATATATAATTGTAAAATTAATAACGATTTAAGGAAAACAGGTGATATAAAAGTTGCCGATATTAAAGAAACTTTAATGAAATTAATAAATGTTACACAGAATATAGAGTTTTCGGATGATATTCTGAAGCAAATTTCCACAGGCAATGTCAAACAACGATCGCTTTTAAGACTGACTCCTTTTATTGACAACGATGGCTTTATTCGAGTAGGTGGTCGGTTACACAATTCTCATTTACCGTATAATATTAAACATCCAATTTTGCTACGTAAAATGAATCCGCTCTCAAGGCTCATCATTACAGATGCTCATGAGAGAACCTTACATGGTGGTGTTACTTTGACCATGGCATACGTTAACAGAAATTATTGGATTATATCAGGAAGACAATTGGCTAAAGATATTATAAGTAAATGTTTGCGTTGTTTTACATATTCCGCAAAAACTGCTTCTCAAATTATGGGCAATCTCCCACCAGTGCGGCTGAAAATTACCAGACCTTTTAAGCATAGCGGTGTTGATTATGCAGGACCAGTTTTAGTTAAAAATTCTACCATAAGATCAGCTATTGTATCCAAAGGTTACATTTGTTTATTTATATGTATGGTGACCAAGGCAATTCATTTGGAGGCAGTTTCCGATCTTACAAGTAATTCATTTTTAGCCGCTTTTCGAAGATTTGTCTCACGCAGGGGTGTTTGCACTGATATTTATTCGGATTGCGGTACAAATTTTGTAGGTGCCTCCAAAGAACTCCGCGTTTTATTTCATAAAAATGAAAAATCCTTACCGGATGATTTAGCTAAAGGCTTATCATCTGTTGGTACAGAATGGCACTTTATTCCGCCTGCCTCTCCTAACTTTGGAGGTTTGTGGGAGGCAGGTGTCAAATCCGTCAAATACCACCTTAAAAGGGTTATGCATCAAAGGGTATTAAGTTTTGAAGAATTGACAACACTATTATGTCAAATCGAAGGCTGTCTTAATTCACGCCCACTTTGTCCACTTTCATCAGACCCTTCCGATTTGAATGCACTCACTCCAGCACATTTTTTAATAGGAGAGCCAACTGTATGCATTCAGGAAGAAAATCTACTTAATACTAACGTTAACCGTTTGTCCAAATGGAAGGCAATTGAGAAGATTAAGCAACATTTTTGGAAACGTTGGTATTCAGAATACCTAAATAGACTACAAGCACGCCCGAAATGGCTAAAACCAAAACCTGACGCTAAAGTTGGAGATCTTGTCCTTATATCTGACGAAAGGTGTGGACCCGGTCAATGGTTTTTAGGACGAATTCAAGAAGTTCATCCCGGTCAAGATGGCAGGGTTCGAGTAGTATCTATTCTTACAAAAAATAAAATTATAAAACGACCAATTTCTAAAATTTGTTTTCTTCCCACAGATTCACCAACAGAAGCCACTTCTGAGGAAAGGATACTGCCTAATTCAATCGCTGTGAGTCGGAGCACAGCGCAGTCTGCGGACTAAACCAAAACACTCCCAACAATAGGCTATCTTTTTCCTACCATCTTCAAGAACAGTAGTTCTTAGGGGCGGAGTATGTTGCGAATTATTTTGTATATTGCTAAACATCTTACAACATAAACTCTTATAATTTATCTTATTTGATTTAACACAATTATTGTTGATTTATTAATTATATGTACCCTAATATCATATTAATTAGAATAATGACCATTAACTTCTCAATTACAATTTTATCTCTAAATAATTTGTTCTCTCACTTGAATTTAAACTGTTATACCATATGAATTTATTTAATATTAAGATCAACAACAAATTAACTAAGAATATTGTAAAGAAAAGTAACTGTGCTTTGTTTTTTGTGAGCTTTAAATATTCATGTAAAATTCTTTTAATACCTCACTTCTTTCTTATCATTCAACAACATCAGTAATAAATTTAAGGGTACAAACCAGTACTTGAATATTTTATTAATTTTTTTTTGGGGATTCAAACCGTAATATTAATTACGGCATACTTGAACACAGCGGCTTTAAAATAAAAAGTATTTCACTTTATTTCCCATACAGAATACATTGGCTGTGTTGCAGTGTAATTGTAATTTGATTTCTTATAGGTAGGCAGTTCGAAAAATGTTTAGCCTAGCAATATAATCATCTGGAACTTTAAGACCTTGTTTAAAATAATGTCCCTAAATCGTTAACATTACGTCTTCATTTGAGGTAAAACATTTTTCAGCAAAAATTTTTTTAGATTTGTGAACAGAGGAAGCAAAATCAAGAAATTAAAATGGGTGGCCAAGGAATTTGTTCTTTAATTCGTTGAATTTTGTCATAGCTAAAACGCTCCTGTGGGACAACTTCACTTTTTCAACGATGGGACAACTGCTGTTGATCATTCAAGGGTGAAGGTATAAAATTGGCCTTTTAATGATCAATTAACAGCAACTTGTCCTATTTTTAAGACGCTTAATAATAATAATATAAAAAAATATATATACACAGCATTAGTAGGGGTTGGTCTTAAAAAAAAAACATTTAAAATAGATTTTTTTTATTTGCTTAAATAAATCCAAACAAACTGGAGGAATTTGCATTCAAATGAATTTTTTTATAATAAAAAAATATTATTGAATCATCTTTTATGAACACCTGTTACTATACGATTGAGTTGCCAAACCTAAATGAAGTTTATTTTGTATTTCTATGACGTATAGAAGAGGTTAGTTATTATTATACACACAAAGCTTTTTGCTGTTTATACTGCCATCACTATGTCATTTTAAGAATATTTCACACTGCCCTCGCATGGTATCTGCATTGTGTGTTTTTCCAACATTTATATGTAGTTTAAGGATTTTATGAGTAAACACTCAGAATAAAATTGGAACGCAAACAATTTATCAATGTTTTTTTTTTTTTGTTTTTGACTCGAAATTGTCACTTTTATACTTACTCGTAGTGATGTTTAAAGCTTTCCGTTTTTAAAATTAAAAATTCAAGGACAACCATTTAAGCATGTGAAAAAAATACCATTGTATGCAAATTTAAACGGATGATACATCTTAATACAGTGTCGCGTTAATGTCATTGCCAACATTAAGAGGCCTACGTAAATACATGCAGAAATGTTATATCCCTGTCGGGATTATAGACGCTAACTCAATAATAACATACCTAAAATTAATTCGAAGCTAATGCGTATATGAGCTATTCTTAAAAAAAATACAAAAAAAAAAAAGAAGGAACAAGCTGGCTCATAGAGCCTTGAAACAAAAAGTGACGACTTCTACTTGCTGTGGTTATTTTGTACTTCTGTTTTACTCTTTGTCAATCTATCTCACTTATATACATACTAGCTTTAAATAAAGGATAAAATAAAGAAGATTGGCAAAGTAATAAAAAAGATTTAAGAGAACAGGATTTTGAGGCGCATAATGCTAATTCTAAAACATTGTCAAACACGCGTTTAAAAGAAAATAAAAAAATTCCAGAATATTTTAAGTAATCATCTAAATGAGACTCATTGCGGGTTAATAGTAAGTTAGCTTTAAGTTTACTCAACTCCCGACAGGGATATGATGTATGTACTTACATATAGACATATATATTGCTTTGCAGGTGAGAAAAATTATTTATTCCACTTTTAGCAACTTTGTTTTGTATAAAAGTGCATATGTTGTTTATTATTTTTTTTATTTTTATTTCTTTTATTGTTGTGTTCATTGTCAGAATTGTTGTAAACCACTTGACAACTGCTGCAATACAGGGCAAGCACAAAGACAATATTATAAGTGCATATGTATGTATTCCATGAATATGCCAGTTTATTAAAGTATTTTAGCATAAAATTAACAATGTATACGGTCGAGCAAAGGCTTAAAAATTATTCACATCCATTTTATTAATACTTTCATAAATTCTATTCTATTCTATTTCTATTTTTTTAACTCATGCACACATACATACATATATAAGTTATTACATACATACTTACGTACTCTGCCGGATTTTTATGAACTAACTACAGGTCTGCAAAATACAACATTTTGTATCCTTTCGAACACAGTTTTATACCATGTCATGCAGAGTCATCATAGTGTCTTATCATGTTATTGCAAATCGCTTAAGCTGTTCTAGCTCGTTGTATTGCATACCATGTCTATGAATGTTTTTAGTGCATAATATTTTTAATACTGTTGTCGCTACATCACTCGGTGTTACAGATTATATTTACTATTATAACTGGAATTTGTTTTATTCATATTTTATAATAAAATGTTGCTATGTTTACAATCCACTATTCAACAATAATCACTCAAATTTAATTAAATGAAAATCTAATATACAACATTATTGCATTGAAAACTCTTAACTAAAAAATGTCTAATTTATGTGCATTTTAATTTTATAGAACAAATGAACAAACGTATGTCGGATGTGTTGACATTATAATTTTCCATTTTGTTGTGTAAAAATTAGTATACAAATAATGCATAGGTTTGACTGGAATTATTTCACGTTATCTTAATATGTAGTCGCCGTAGTCTAGTGGTTAGTGTGTTACTAAGATGATAGTGCCGGGTTCAAATCTCAGCTCTGACATCTTGAAAAAAAAAGAAATACGAAAAAATTATTTCTTTCGGCGACTACCTCCCAGCAGTCTTCTGGCAAAAGCTCTGGAAGTAAATGATTACCATGAAAAATCTTCTCAAATCTGTCGTTCCGAGTCGACTTTAAAACTAAAGGTCCCGGTACTCATGGATAAAATTTAACTCACACAACATGAGTGCTTTGAGAAGCTAGGCCGTAACCCTGACACAGGGTTGTAATGGCCAATTATGTATTACTTATGTATGTATGTCTGTCTTAAAATGTCTTCGTCTGACCTATTTAAACGTCATAATATGGCATTGCGATTGCATGATATGTGACTTGTGAACATATAGCATAGAGCAACATTTGCCGGGCTTCAGAAGTAACTGATTTAAAGCTAACTTGAAACTGATGCAGTTAGTTATTTTTTAAGAAAATATAAAACCGAAGGCAAAAAAGTAAGGCAGAATAAAAAAGTATTATTGCTGTCAATTTATATGTTTCAATTTTTTTTTTTTATTTGTTTTAGGAATTGTTTTTTTATTTAGACCAATACTCAGGAGTAATCTCCTACTAATGATGTTCATTGTATTGCAACTTTTGTGGAAAGAACAGTACATTATGGCAACAGAACAAATATTTGGTTTTTCTTATATTATTAAGAAGTGTTATACGTTCATCTTTGAATGCTCAACAGCAATTGCCTCATCATTACAACGTCAATGGAATTAAAGAACGCTGTAACTGACAAAAAATTGAAAATACGTTTTTTGCATCATTTTTATCAAAAAGAAAATACGCGTCAATTGATCCCGGTCCCAGATTTCTACGATGAAAATAAATTCACTTACGCCGTCTGCGAAAAGAAAAATACCAGTGTATTTGTTCTACATTTATGAAAGTTTTTTGCCTCTGGTGAACATTTAAGGTTTTGTCAGTTACAGCGTTCTTTAATTTCATCGACGACATGTTGATTGTGGTGAGTGCCTTCGCTAAGTGGGTTTAAGCTGTTATCTGCTAATCACCTTTACTGGGATTTGAACCTGGGCCGTGTGGGTTTTTGTACGAGCAGTCTAACCACTATACTACGCACCCCCAAATTTGCGATTCATATCGAAATTAGGTATATTGACTCCTATTGCAAGAAAAACGATGTCCAGTGGTAACTTTTTCTACCATTAATATGTTACTGCATTGGGGAGAGAACAACTCACGCTCATATTTCAATTAAAAATATTTGAATTTGTTTGTCAAAAGTTTTATATTTATAAATTTTTTTTTAAGAAACAACAAATCTTGTTTCTTGGAACATATGTACGTGTCTACCATGCAAAACTAGAAATAAATTCATCCTCGTATTTTCATGGTTGAAAAACTACACCTACTCTCTATGCTTATTTTTGCTAAAAGAAAAAGAGCAAAACACTACTTTGAAAGAGTAACAAAATTATAAAAAATTTTATTTTTCGCCAACAGTGTTCCATGTTTTCTTATAAAAAATTAAGTAAAACATAATTTTTATATTTTATTTTCCTGTTGTTTACATACTCACAAGTATGTAAGTACATAAAATATATCTCTTTCCTGTTTTCTTTTTTAGGTTTTTTGTAATATTTTTCAACGTTATTATTTATATCTAATAATTTTGACACTTACTTGTTATCTGTCACATTTCTTACGAGTACTTATGCGGGTATGTGACTACTACATATATTGTGAAAGTTCGGATATTATGTTATTTAAAATTTAAATAACCCCAAATGACTTTAGAAAAAAAAATAATTTTTTCTATTGTTTTGTGCAATGTTCGTTCTCGTCTACCCAGTTGCCTCACAGAAGATAAAATCTAAAATTAGATAAAAAAAGTTTCCGTCTGAAATAGAGAATATTCCTGAGGGAAATTATAGTGGAATATCGCATTTTAAAAATAGGACGCTCATCCTTATATTCACTTGTATAACTCCACCAAATTTTTTACTGACAATAAAACTATTTGGCCCAAAGTTAGAGAACCTTTCTGTTACCACTTGGAAGATATAGGAAAAGAAATAATTGAGAAAACAATTGACATATTTGATATTCATATAGTGGATAAATCCCTTCATGTAGACGATTAATCTTTCTGTGAATATTGTAAGTATTCAAGAGGCAAATTACGGCATTCGATTACAAGTGAAACTTAATAAAATTTTAAAACATTTTACAAAGAAATATCGTTCGATACCAAATGGCGTAATTTGCCACCAGCTCTCTATGATATTCAAGCAATCAAGCCCACAAAAATTTTTATATATAAAATTGTATAAGAGTGTACATTTTATTTGTTCACATGCTCTTGTTTAACTGTCCTATTAAGTTTTATTCGTTTGTTTTTAAATTTCTTGATCTTATTTTTATTATAAATCCCTTTGACACACATTGAGAGAGGAAGCTAAAACTAAAACAAAAAATATTTATTGGATTCATAAATGTAATATTTTATAAATTATATTTTTTTAAATAGATATTTTCCACAAATGTTTTCATTAAGGTCATACAATATTATCTTTATAAATGGACTCACTCACTTTGTGCTTTACGCATTCTTTAAAAATTCATAGGTGTACATACTATATATAATACATATACGAGTATGTACGAGTACATCTACCAAAAGTAATTGTAAACCACAGACCATAAGAGGTCATGTTCCTAAATGTGATATATTATTTGATATGCATGTGCATGTATATATAAGTAGAAGATTCGGAATGTGGTTGTCTACAGATTTTTCTTATTTTTTTCTATTATTGTAATATTTACAAGTACTAACCAATGTATGGCCATATTTTTATTTGCTCTTGCATACGAACATAGAATGTATGTGCAATTTATTCGAAGAAGTATATGTAATACTTAGAAAGCTTCAAAATTTATAAATGCCATTTTAATATAAATGAAATAAAAAAAAATTATAAAATGCCATTTCATTTGATTCATCTATGTTCCTTTCATATGGCTAATTATAAACCGAAATAAAAATTAAGTTTTTGAATGTAAATATCGTAAATTTCATCGCTACTTCGATGTTTTTCCAAGGATTTCTTTTCCTATCAGTAAACAACTAAAAATTAAACCTGAAGCATTTTAACATCATTAAACCATGATGATTTTTTTTTCATTATACAACCCTTACCTTTAGTAAAGTGCAACAATAAACGAGAGGAGGTATGATACATAAATTTACTTTTTTAGAGTACGAGAACGATGTCGATATTTTTCAAATTGAATACCGATATATAGCCGATATGTACATATATCGTCAATCAAAACATTAAAGTTTATGTCCGAAACATATTTATGTATTTATTTTGAAATAGCTTTATGTTAAAGGTAAGTCGTGATTTTTACAAAAATTATTCCCACATTTTGGCATTGTAGACCCTGGTTATATTAAACATAATTCACATATGAATTATAAGTAATTGACATGTGTAAGTATGTTGCTCATAATTTGGCTCTATAATGAAAAGATAAGGGATTTTTGTATATACGAATCATTTTAGTTTACGATTCAAACGTCAAAGAAGCAAAATCATATTTAAAATATTTTTTTTTTATTTTGAGACCAATACGCTGGGGTAAACCCCTACTAAATGCATTGCATTGTATAGGAATTTTTTTGAAAGTACAGTACATTTATGACCGAACATAAATTTTTTGTTTTTCTTATATTACTATTAAGCGCTTTAGGAATGAGAAAAATTGCTGTGAATTGATCATTCAAAGGCCAGTGTGATACCTTCACCCTTGAATGATCAACAGCAATTGCCTCATAGTTGCATGTTGATTATGTGGTGATGAGTGTCTTCGCTAAGTAGGTTTAGATGTTATCTGCTATTTCCCAATATGTGGCGCTTTTCTCCCGATCATTCGCTTTTTCGTTGACATTAGTTAGTTCTTTGAAGTAGGCATCTTGAAGGGGGGGGGACCTCTGATTTTTAAATTATAATTTTGAAAAAACCGCAATATTAATAATTCTATAAAGGACTTTAGATTTTTGCAATGAATTTTTTGAAAATCAAAGAAGAAAATGCTGTCCGTGAAGAAATATTACACTAGTCGAACTGAACATGTTTTCGACTGTATCTACGGTAGTCTTATCAGAGTTCTTTTTGTCTGTACATATTCATGACGAAACATCAACTATTTAACTTTGATCTAGTTAACTCGTTTTAGGGAAACAAAGTTAAAAAAATAATCTTTTACTTTTAAGAAAATATATATTTTTTTGTCACATTCTGTCCTATGGACCAAATACATAAAGTTTTTCGGAAAGGGGAGAAAAAATAAAAATACACATGTATCGGCGATTTTCATGTACACGTCAGAATTTTTTTATGTATAAAGTATAAAGTTCGTAGTGTCTCTCTGTCCGCCTGTGTGAAAGACTTTGGATCAATTTTTAACCCTTTTTTGTTTATCCAATTGAGCTGAATTTTTGCAGGCAGACTCGTGGAAATGTCTGTATTACGTCAAATTTTTAAAAAAATTGATTTTTGTCATTTCTCAGATTTTGCTGAATTTTTAATTACAATTTAGTTACTCCCGACATTTCACTTAAATCCACCTTTACCAACGGGAAGAAGCGATAACAGCTAAACCTACTAAACCTACTTAGCGGAGGCACTCACCAGACAATTAACATGCAACGATGAGGCAATTGCTGTTGATCATTCAAGGGTGAAGGTATAACACTGGCTTTAGAATGATTAATTCACAGCAATTTGTCTCATTCCTAAGGCGCATAATAAGAATATATATAATTAATAATAATATATGTAGTGTCCTTTCAAAAAATTCCTATACAGTGCACAGCATTTAGTAGGGGTTTAGCCCTGAGTATTGGTCTCAAATAAAAAAAAAGTAATTGCTTACATTGTGCAGAAAATTTAACTCATTTAACTCTCAGATAAGCCTTTCTATGCTATTGCAGCCATATGACAAAGTGATCATAAATTTTAACAATTGCGCACATATGTATAACATTTAATAAAAATAATAAACTTATCTCTGTTATTTAAAGTTTAAAAACAAAAAACAATTCTTTTTAGATAAAAAAATTATTAAAAAATTACCAATGAAACTATAAGTATGAAACTTTAAACGTTCGTAAAAACTACTGCTGCTATTGCAAGCTAAAGAAGGCTTTTGAAAATAAAGAAACAAAAATCAAACACAATTACGAAAAAAACTATATTTCGACCCAAAGTTTAAGAATAAAATGTGCCATTAATCATTAATCTTATCAAATTGCACATAAAACAAACCAACAATATTATTTGGGCTTCTTTTTTCTTATAAGAACGCACAACTAAAAGGAATATACATACATATGAATATATGTTTGTATGTATGTATTAAATACTCGTAATAATAATAGAAAAAGGACACCAACAAAAGGTAGAAAATAAATTTTTTATGAGTCCATTGTTTACAAATATTAAATTTTATATGAGTGGGAGTGTGTCTGTGAGTGTAGATTTGGGTTTAAATCCCAGCAAATAAAGAGGCTTAATTTCAGATTAGAGATAATTTAAATGCAAACGTTTGTCTCTTGTAAACGGGAGGATTAAGTGATTGCCGAGCTCAAAGCAAACTGAAAAAAGCGTTTTCGATAAAAACAGAAATGTTTTCTTAATTTTAATTTTCAGCTCATAATTCTCTTCTCAATTTATATTCGACTTATGTTTGTTATTTTTTGTTTTGTTTTACCTGTTTTAAACAACACGATTTTACAGTAAAATTTTTCCTTTAAAAAGACCTTCTGGTATAAAGTGCACTAGTGGTAACGTGAACTAATTAAAACCAAGGGAGTTCATGTTAGCGGAATTGTTCACTTTAACGATAGTCGAATTTCATGCAAAAAGTACAATCTTTTACAATATAAACCTGTGTTTAACACACTAGAAAGTAAAATCCTCTTAATGTTATTTGAGTTATTAAAATATAAAATTAAAAATGAAAATCATGAGAAAACCATGGTTGAGATTTTCATGGATTTCAATGGTACCATCAACACAAGGAACATTGACAAGTTAATCAGAAGATAAAAGTTAGTAAAACAATGCCTTAATTGTGATAACAAGATCATATGCAATAAAAAAAATGGTTTACGTTATAGAGCTTTCTAACATTTTTCACGTTACAGACAAAATATGTGCAAAGACAAAGCATATGAAAGAGTGAAACAAAAATAATTGTCCTATAGTTGAATTTTCTGGCTTAATAAAAAAATGTTGTACCAATTTTTCATAAAAAAATAGTTTCAGATAAAATAACAGAAAGAAACATGACAGCTGTTTGAAGCAAGTTAGATGAATTGCTTAAGAAAAACTTAAAACCTTCCTGGAAAATTTAAAGTAAGTGTTATGTATTCAGTTTTACTCATAAACATGTATTTTTTGTTTTATTTCGTATGTAATGAAAATCCGATTGGAATAAGGCTGCTAATAGTGCCGTAAAGATGACTTCCCGCTGTATTTAAGTGCATAAGTTTGCTAAGCCTACCTTATTATTTTAATAACAAATTGTTTTATATCATATTCGAGTATGGAAAATAATGAATGTTGCTTTAAAATTGAAGGAATACCCGTGAGATTTGACGGGTTTATACATTAGTTGGAATAGTTATATTCATTAGGTTTGTTAGTGAGTAAGGTAGAGTAGGATGCAAAACCACATACACACAAAAATTTCCATCAGAGTTTTCATATTGACTTTAAGATTATGATACAAATTACTGATGGGTATTTCAATCAGCAATGTCAGTCATATGACCGCTCAAATTACTGTCACTGTTCTTACAGGGCGAGTAGTCAATGTAAACAAAAGCTTGTTCACGTTAGGCGATATTCGGTCGGTACTCACTTTACTTCAACTACACTGTATTTTGTAAATATTCTTAAGTAAAAAATTTTTCATTTTTTAGCAAAAAATAATTTCAAATTTTATTAATTTCATTAACAGGATTAACAATGTCTGTGTCTTGTAATTTAATTTCAAAAAAATTATTTAGTTTTTAAAAGAAATAAAATATGAATAAAACATCCTTTCTAACTACTACATTAAAAAATTGAAGAATATTTATATAAAATTATTAGATAGATTTAAAAATACTGGCAATTTTAACAATAGAATTTATAAAAGTTACGTATTGAGTAAAACAATAATTTTTCATTTAAAAACACAATAATACTGGTTTACTTATATTCGTCTTGCTTTGCATATTCATGTTGTTTCATCAACAGCCAAGCAAACAAAACAATAGAAATTATTTTTTCCTACTATTTTAGCA
The DNA here is from genome assembly GCA_963576795.1 of Metopia argyrocephala. Lineage (NCBI taxonomy): Eukaryota > Metazoa > Arthropoda > Insecta > Diptera > Sarcophagidae > Metopia > Metopia argyrocephala. The sequence continues at coordinate 182,454,226 of OY756208.1, read as the reverse complement.
CAGATTCAATGTACTCACTGTAAACTTCGTAGTGCGGATTGATAAAACACGCTAATGTTTAACGACTGAAATCGTATGCATTAAGAAACTATTTACAGTACAAATGTATGAATTAAAACATACTCTTATTACTTTAATCTTAATTTTCTCTGGTAATTAATTTAAATTTAATCAGAAAAGAAAATTTAACCCTACTGTTAGGCCAACAAAATTCCGAATCTTAGGTATAGGACCATTTTGGTCCATACTATACTATTTTTGTAATAAATGCCTGTTTTAATGTCGTAATACGAGTATATATATCTTTTTTATCTTTGAAGTGTTTTAATAAGTTACCTTTATCTCTGTCTGACTTATTTAATTTTCAAAAACAATGGATAATCGACGATTAATAGCAACTAGAATACCTGGAACTTGCAGCTGCTGCAAAACTAAGAGCCATCCCTAAATAAAAGCGGCAGGGTTTTGTTAAAATATTAAAGACAGGGTAATACAAACAAAATATGCTTATATAACAATTCTGTCTATTTGGATTTTCCAATTGCAAAGCGTTGCCGCCGCGTTATTTTGGGATGTTCCACTCAAATTGTATGGCCATGAGAAATTTTGACAGCTAGAAAACGCTTTCCGCTTTTATTTAGGGATGACAGTAAGTGCGATAGCAAATGCACCACATGTAACAAATTTATATGTAAATTGTAACGAAAGATCATTTGCTCATTATGTAGTGAGAAGATTTAATAAGAAAAACAATAACGGACAAAAAGATTCGTAATTTTTTATTTTTTTGACTTCCATTTTACAATTATTTTTGTTTGAAAGTTTTTCAGTAGTAATAAAATATAAAAATATCCCAATAGCAAATGTTTTCAGTTGATATGTTTAGCCATTTCTCAGATAAGGCAAAAACAAAACAAAAATTTTCCGAAATTGTCCAAACCCAACAGCAGGGTTAAATTTGGTTATAAAAGAGGCCTAAGACATCGACTTATTATCAACACACATGTGTTTGCTGTGATATGTTGTTATAGGTGTTCCTTTATTTGTCCTTCGATAAGGAAGAATGTGTTTAATTTTGTGTATATTTTTATTTCTACGTGAATCTAAAGGAAAACATGAAACATGTGCGAGTACGTACATGTAAATGCCTGCATAATAGGGGTTTGTGGGTAGTATTTGCAAAAAAAAAAAAGAGTAAAAGTTACGAAATAACTTTTGAAGCCTTACAAAAAAGAAGAAAACTACAAAACATATAAGGGAGATTCAAACGGTATCCTATCAAATAAAGTTGACATAATCAGGTATGTCTTGTTAAACAAAATAGCGTGAAATTGAAATCGAATACAACTAATAGCGCCGATTATTTTAACATTTTAATAAACGTTTTTGTTGTTAATGAGGTTTAAAACACTGAAAAAAATATATCAAAACATTGTTATGCTTCAATATTATAACAATTTGAAATTTCATGCGATTCCAAATTCACTCGATTTCGTCTCCCGAATGTCAAAATGTTTAACAAAAGTTTAAAAAAATTTCGTTAGACAGTGAAAAAAAGATGTAAAATTATAAATAATAATAAATCTCTTTTTAGGAGCTTAAGGTCTTTTTATATTAATATTAAATATTTATTTATTTTCAATATTTCGCTACCCTTTCGTGTAGCGTCTTCAGGAATTATTATTTTAACAAATAATAACAAAATTAAAAAATTTTTAAAAAAGAGATACCTCGGTCATTATCGTATAACCGAAGGGGCTTTGTCAGAGTTGGCACCGGCCAATATTTTGAAGTTAGTTTTGGTGATGAAACTGGGGGAAATACTATAAAACCCCAGTTAAGTTGGGGCTGTACAATAGATCTACAGGTCGAAATACTTAATTACTTGATAATGAAGTACCTCCTGTATGAATAAATTAATGAATATGCATTTACACTTTAACTTAATTATGCCAAAACAAATTTTTTTTTTAGATAATACGCTATATCTCAAAACACATCTTCAGCCATTATTATTTATTGTCACAGATATGTATTAGAAAGTATTTTTTATCATCCTATTGAAATGTTTAAATAACACACTAAACTATATCGAGTTCTTTACAGCAATCGTACTTTTCCGTGTTATTTTTTTATGACATATGACTTTACAACGATAATTCGAATCCCCCTTATTTGAAAGTAAACTTAAAAAAAAACGAAAAACTGAAGTAGTTAGAAATAAAGAAACTTAAAAAAATGATAAAATGAACAAGAATACATATAAAAACCAAATATACCGCAATGTAATGAATGTTTTCGTTCGACTCTGTAGTTTTTGTTTTACGTCCCTTTTGAAGAAAGTTCACTTGAATTTTTTTTCTTTATGCAATAAAAAATTATTGATTCGGTTGTTTTTATATGCATAAGATATATACATTAAGGTGAGCCTTAATTATAAAAATGCTAAATTTCAATCAGAAATATTAGCCGAAATAAAAAAAAAATATTGTGGAATTTTGGGCTGTTTGCTTCACGAAAGGCATACCGCAAACGCCCATGAGCTTTCAAAATTGTATAAATTAATATTAAAATAGCACAAACGTATACTTGAGGGAAACAAAATTAATTTAAAAATGTATCACTCTTCCTAGGGCTCGAACTCGGTTCTCCAGCATATCATGTATATTTTAATGTTGATAATGTTTATCCACTGTAGGAATTCTTTAAAGTAATGCAAACTTTTATATCTCTGTGCATTCCCAATAGAATTTTTACATCTAAATCTTCAACTTTAGATTTAAATTTATTTAAATAAATATATAAAATATTTTGACATTAGGATCAGAAGATAGATGTTCACATTTTTGTATCAAATGCTCTCCACAAATGTTATACGTACTCTTTTATTCTTTTGAATATAAGTATTTCCTGGTATCATCAAAGAGTATGTCTTTTTTCGGTATACTCTTTGCTGTATACTCTAGCACATTTTTAGTATGATACGACAAGCCTTCTCCTGATGGGCTATCTGTCTACACTTTTTCTTTTAAAGTCCGGAGGTAATATTTCTCGAGGAAGTTATAAACCAAACTTTACAGTCAAAACAAAAAATACTCCTTCAGAGAAGTAGCACCCTAATGTTAATATTTTGTATTGTTTGTTTTCATTCCGTTAGTTTCTGCTTTAAGCCAATTTATCAGCATTGAAGAATCATAAACTTTTATACGTTTAGCAAAATTCTGTTTTATTTTTTAACGTTTTGTTCTTTGAAGATGTCTGTTGGCATTTCGGTTTTAATTTTATTATTAAATATTTTATTTGACAAAATTACAGAAATATTATAATATGTTATGAAGATAAGAAAAAAAGCAACCAAAGTTCTCTACTGGGGAAGAATTTTTTCTATATAGAGTGTGGATATACTCTATAGAGTAGGGATTTTTTTTTTTTTTGAGAGGGGAAATGCATTTACTCACTTAGGTTGTTTTTGCCACCCACCGTGCCGGACTCCACACAGTTATTGCGTGCCTATCGGCAAAAACCCCTCTCTATATCACCAGGCTCCATCCTGGGACCGTCAGTTTATGACATTACTTTAGGATGGAGCCTTATTTTCCGGTCCGATTGGACCCTACGGTGCCACCGACCTTGCAAGGTCTCTCTCTTGCCACGTTGATTTGCCTGCCTCTATTACATACATACATATGTTGTGTGTGTCAATTTTTATCCATGAGTACCGGGACCTACAGTTTAATGTCGACTCCGAACGACAGAATTGAGAAGCTTGTTCATGGCAATTAGTTACTCTCAGAGCTTTTGCCAGAAGACTGCTGAGAGGTAGTCGCCGAAAGAAATATTTTTTTCATATTTCTTTTTTTGAAGATGTCAGAGCCTGGAGTCGAACCCAGGGCCCATGTCTTAGTAAGCCAACACACTAACCACTAGACCACGGCGACTAATTGCCTGTCTCTATTACTTTCTAAAAACTTTTCCTAGAAATTATTAAAAATATGGCAACATTGGCTTTAAAATCAAAACAAAAGGTGGAGACGGTTAACAGTAAGAGATCTTCAAAATATGTAAACAATAATACTTCAAAATTAATGTTAAATTAATTTTTTTAATTAAAATTGAAATAGCGATAGAATATGTAGCTGTAGCTGAAGACAAGAATGAATATGTGGAACGAGTTACGAAATGTATTTTGAAGTAGTCGCCGTAGTCTAGTGGCTAATGTGTTACCTTACTAGACAAGAACTCAGGGTCCACACCCCAGGTCTGAAATCTGTAGAAAAAAAAAAGAAATATGAAAAAGTATTTATTTTGGCGACTATGTCTTAGCAGTTTTTTCTGGCCGAAGCTCTGAAAGTAACTGATTGCCATGAACAAGCTTCTCAAGTTCGTTCAGTTTCGTACAAATTTTTCAAATTAGTAAAGATGTCTTATATTTATATATATGTTTTAAACTTTATTCAGCACGAGCTAAAGGCTCAAAAAAATTGCACAACCAATGTAATAGTGACAAAACTGGCCTCTGCATTAAAATTACTTGAACAAGGTGGATATCAGCACTAATTAAGCCAAGACCATTAGGTCGATTAGGTCTGTCACAGCAGTTTGTCTCTTTGCTAGCAATAATTGACTGCAACTATACCTTAACCAAGTCACTATGTCGCACCATGAAATCTATTAAAATTTCTGGAATTTTTTTAAAAAAAATTTGAATACAAAATATTATAATTTTTAATCTTTACGCTTCATGTTTTGCTACCACAAGATATTAGTGTTCAGAATTTGTTATTGACAAATGTTTTCTCAATACGGGCATAAAAATAAACACTAATATACCTTTCCCCTTTCCAATAATATATTTTCCTAGAGCAGCATAATGTACTGGATGAGAAGTTGCCATCCCCTGAGTGCTGGCCTCAATGAAAAAAAAGTTACTTAAATTAATAGCAACTTTTTTTCGTATTGCATTATGGAGTAATTCCCCAGATCACTAAACGCTATTGGTTAATTAGAACATCATAGCAACTTAGCATGAGTTTTATTCTTCAACCGTTAGTGCAATCGTAAGTGTTTTGATTGTATTCGCATATTCTTATAAGCCTATCCTTCTTTGCTTACTTGTCTACCTAATTCACACCTTATCTGCATGGTTCATTTGAGAAATAATCTTCCCACAAAAGTTTTTCACATCATTTACGATTTAAACAAATATCAACCAAATGTTTACAAACTCTACTATTTGTTTCCCACTTTTCACATACTGTTTTCCCAACACTAACACAAGAAAAGGTCATCCCTGGAGTTTAAGTCTTGTGAGAAATAAAGTTTTCTATAAAATGTTAAAAACTAATGATGAATTATTTCTATAAGTATATCAGAATTCAACTTATCAAACCATGTCACATAGTTTTTTATTTTTTTTTTTTTAGAAATAAAACGAAATGTGCTTCTCATACAAAATGCACAATTAAAAGGTAAGTAGTTAAAGATTTAGTTTTCTATTCTCTACATACAAATTCAAATATGAGTTCATATGCCAGTTTATTAAAAAGTTAAAGGTGCAGCAACATTGAATTGCTGTTCATAAATGCACAAACACGTTTAATGCATTTCAAATGGCTGTTCAATATTAACGAAGTAAATTGAAATGCTACCAGAATGAGAACAATAATACTCGTAACAAAAGTAGCAACAAGTCATCTTAACAAATCATTATATTTTTGAGTTCAAGCATCTTTATTTAGCAAATGGTTCATTCAACCATTCTATCCTTTAGTGTATTGAATTTATTTTGCAATTGAAATACTTCCTTTTAACACGCGTCCTTCGTATTTAAATTATGTGCTCAAACTTCTGCTATTGTGTAGTACTCAATCGATAAACTCAATCAAAGTTAATTATTTAACCTGGATAAGCCAATCGCCAACTCAAACCAATTCAACCAAATTCAAACACTTTGTAGATCTATTGTGTTGTTTCTCTCTACCAGCCAATGGCCTAAATACGATATTCTTTGTAAAACATTCATTTGTTCATGACTCCAATCAATAAATTTCTTATTCTTCATTTTATGGCTATACAGCAAAATGTATGTGAAATTTTGTATTGGTTTGATGGGTGTATTTATGCCATTATATGTGATATATAATACCGTTTAAATGTTTGCTATGGCTTTTCTAGATGGAGCGAATCCAAAATATCAAATTTTTCATAACTCTGACAAATAAATTAGACTGAATTTGACCACTGTAATCTCTGTAGTACTTGATCTTAAAAAAACAAAACAAAAAAGTTTAATGGAGGAGCAAATCGCACATTTTCACTGACTAGTTCATATTATTGCCATGAAAAATGAACACGGCCTCCAATAGGTCAAACAGAATATCTAATGTGGTATGAGCTATTTTGCAAGTAGCACTGTTGTTCTAAAACCACATGTTGTTTGTGTCCAGATGACGCAATTCAAGCCTCACAGTTAAGTCTGTCGCAGCCAAGACGCGACTGGGTATATACGAATAAGACACGATCTAGTGTGCTGGACAAGAAAAAGCTGCGATCACAAGAGAGAGCTAGGTCGTTTTCGATCTTCTTTCTAATAAGAAAGTATATGGCAACAGATGTTATATGAAATTAAGCCATAATATCATTCGCAACTATTAATGCGAATCCCTATTTACTGTTTTTTAAATTACTAAAAACCTTATTCAGTTAAGTTATTATTTATATATATTTCTTAGAATTTTTTTACGAAATTTTTTTTTTGAAATTCTTATATGTACTTACTTGCATGCAAATGTTTTCAAAGCATAGAATGGTAAATCCTTTCATTTCATTACAGTGATTTATAAATTTATAATTTTACAAGATCTACAACATTATGTTCTTCAATACACTCTGCTCCATACAAATAAATATAATTTCAGTTGCATTTAGAAAATTTAGGAATATTATTAATTTTTATTTCTTTACTCTTTGAATTATCTGTCAATTGTATTGATAAACTAAAAAGAATCTCTTGGAAATTCAATTTCAACATTGATTTTTTGTTTATTTTTTAATGTCATTCATTCAATAAAATAAAAAAAAAATAAAAACAAAACTTTTCAAAACAAAAAGTTCTTATTATCGTCTTGAGCATTAAACACAATAGAATGCTACTGTTCTTATTCCAGCTGGCAAGATTTTTTAAATTTACAATTATAAAGACACATGATGCAATTTCATTTCCGCCACGCTTGGCCACACCTTTACGTCATAGTTTTGAAGTCATAAACTGTTAACTAAAATGTCTTGTTTTGTCTTTTATAAAAACTAAAAAGTTTCGAGAAAAAGGTGTTGGTAGACATTGTTGTAAATCAAAATCAAAACTTTTCATGGTGTCATTGATTCTTTTTTGTCGTTTCCGTTTTGCTCTGACACATGAACCATGTCAACTTTAATTAAATAACTTTTTTTCTGTTCACTCAATAGATATTTTTTCGTTTGCGTTTATTTTTGAAAACTAATAATCTGTCCGTTAATTTAGCGTTTTTTTTTTAAGATCAATACTCAGGGGTGAACCCCTACTCATGCAGTGCATTGTATTGGAATTTTAAGATGGAACGATTTTTTTATATATATATACATACTTCTATATAAATAAAAATCAAAGCTCTTCGTTGGTCATCACATCAGTTGAGAACGGCTGGATAAATTTTGACGATTTTTTCTTTCTAATGATCGTCGTGATCCAACTTAGGTTTTTACGGAAAGAATATTTTGCCCCGCCCACTTTTTTTGGTTTACCTAAAATCAGAAAACAGTTCCATCGGTTTGACTAAGTTTTCTTTCAAATGTTTGTATTAATCCATTTTAAATTTTCGTTGAGAAAAAATTGCCACACCTACTTTTATGGCCAATTTTTTCTATTTATCTCTATATACTGAATGAAATCTGAACGACTTGATGATTGATTCCTTTATACATACGTATCTTTATAAGTGTTTGACTCTAAAGTTTTTTAATTTGGTGTGGATATTGGAGTGAATTTGAACTGAACTGAATTTATACTGAACTACTCCGTAGGCATCAGTCGAAACATGTGGGCAAATGATAGTGGCAAGTGTAGCGAAGCACGCCGGGTTTAAGCTAGTATATGTATATATTATGCGCCTTTTTGTTGATGAGACTAGTTGCTGTCAATTTGAGCACTCAAGGGCCAGTGTTACACTTTCACCCTTGAATTTTCAACAGCAATTACCCCATCTGTCGATGAATGTTGAATGTGAGTGGTCTTCGGTAGGTTAGCTGTCATTTTTCCAATAGGTGGCGCTGTACTCCTGATCATTCGTTTCTTGAGGAATAGACTGGAAATGTCAGGGAACGGTTTCTTGAAACTGGACTTCTTAGGGATATGGGGGGGGGGGGGGGGGGGGGCTCTTATTTTTTTAAATTCTAGATTAGAAAACGGCAAATTTTAATTCATAATTTTTGTCATTCATTGGGATTGAACCACGGTCGTTTGAGTTTCTGTGCGGGTGCTCTAACCACTATACCACTAACCCCCATTTGTAAAAATATTTTTTCTGGCGACTACCTCTTAGCAGTCTTCTGACAAAAGCTCTGAAGGTAACTGATCCCCATAAACAAATTTCTCAAGTCTGTAGTTCGGCGTCAGCGTTAAACTGTAGCGAATACAACATGAGTGCTGCGAGCCGTAAGCCTAAAACATTTTGTCGTTTGCGATGTTATAAAAAGAGTTCGTCCATATAATACTCGTATGTTACAATTGTTCGTTCATTTGACAAATCCACGTTAATGAAGTAAGTCATATATTATTTAAAGATAACGTACAGATATTAATATATTGGAAAATAAAAAAAAAAAGATTTATTATTTATTATTAGTCGCCGTGGTCTAGTGGTTAGTGTGTTGGCTTACTAAGACATGGGCCCTGGGTTCGACTCCAGGCTCTGACATTTTCAAAAAAAGAAATAGGAAAAAAATATTTCTTTCGGCGACTACCTCTCAGCAGTCTTCTGGCAAAAGCTCTGAGAGTAACTAATTGCCATGAACAAGCTTCTCAAGTCTGTCGTTCGGAGTCGACATTAAACTGTAGGTCCCCGTACTCATGGATAAAAATTGACACACAAAACATGAGTGCTGCGAGAAGCTAGGCCGTAATCCTGACACAGGGTTGTAAAGGCCAGTTATGTATGTGTATGTACTTATTGAATTTCTGCACAAAAAAAATTAATCTTATATTTAAACTACAGAATTAATTACTAATAATAACATAGGGGTTTGATGTAAGAATTAAATAACGATAAAGAAAAGAACAAATAATATATGGAAGTCAACGTATTCACGTCATATTTTTATTTTCCGCTTTACTTTTCCAAGTTTCTCTCATTTTATCTTTAAATTTGATTTTTCTCTGATTTATTTTTAAATATGTATATGTATATGTATATGTATAAAAAAATGGCTCAATTAGTTTTAAAAATCTATTTTTACCATTAAACCTTTATAAGTATTATCGGTGCAAACATGTTAAAAAAAATATGTTTTCGTTTCGTTATAAAACTTTTTACATTAACTTCCCAATAGAGTCGCTATAAAATTAAAAAAAAATATATTTCATATGAAAACTTTTCACTGCTTTTGTTTTTGTTTTTTAAGCGAATATAACCAGAAACCACTATTTATATTGCTCAGAGGAAATCACTTGTGGAAAGAATAAATTAGATTCGAAATACGTTTATATTTTACCATCGCGTTGAAAAGTTGCTTGAAAAAAAGGAACTGAAAAAACTAAACTTTAGTCACACAAAAAAAAATTTGTGTGTGACCTAAAAACAATGTCCCGTATCCTGAGTAATTTGATGTCTGGTTGTAAGTGTTGTTGCAGTTATCTTATCGATATGGTCTTTTGCCATTGTTGTTTTCTTTGAGCTTTGGTAGTGCAACTCTTGCACGAACTGTGGTGGTTTACAATAAATGGTGTTTCAAAAGAATATACTTACATATATATATTAAAAATCAATATTTTAGGATAATATTAAGTATTTTAAATTGCAATAATAAAGAGCGTTAATGCCTTTTATTTAATTTATATAAACTCCTGCTATTACCACTTTAAATATCTACTAACTATGGAGAGAGCAATATTCAAACATCCGTCACTTTTTGAATGGTGATATAAATTGACACAGAAGCAGTTTACACAAAATTTTAAAACTTCTCAAGATACACAAGAAATCATGATTTAATTTTTACTGAAAGCACTATGCCCACTTGTACAGCTCATTTTTTGATGAATGCTTGTGTATTGATCATCAAGCTATTTCGACTTGATTTAGAAACATTCGCCTTAAATTTAAAATTATTTGTTATTTTCTTTGTTTTTCCTAATATGAAATTAGGAATTATTTTCATTCGGCGACATTTAAGAAGAAAAACAAGTCGCGAAAAATAAATAAATAATAAATAAATTCATAATTCGCCTTAAACGTTCTCAAAATATACAAAAATCAGCATTTAATTTGCATCGGAGTAACCATGTTCACTTGTCCGAATCTTCCAACTTTTTTACTGATCATTTGTATTGAATATTAAGCTATTTGGCCCGAATGTAGAAAGTTGTATTGTTACTAGTCACAATATTTATTTTGTATGGAGTAATGGCCAATTATGTATGTATGTATGTATGGGAGCTATCATGATAGTGAATAATTCTAAATAATACACATTTATCAGCCTTATATGTATTTACTTTGAACCCACTTTGACCAAACTTACCGGACAATTGGAATTTTTTCCATCTATATGTCCAGTAGTTTCTTCCAGATACTGCAAATATTTCAAGAATATCGGATTTGCAATTAAGATGCCTATTAATTAAAAAAACCACACAAAATTGTGTGTAGTTGTAAATATAACTAGTTTATTTATTATTGTAGTCGCCGTGGTCTAGTAGTTAGTGTGATGGCTTACTAAGACGATAGCACCGGGTTCAAATCTCAGCTCTGACATCTTGAAAAAAAAAGAAATATAAAAAAACTTATTTTTTTCGACGACTACCTTTCAGCATCTTTTGGCAAAAGCTCTGGTTGTAATTGATTGCCATGAAAAAGTTTCTCAAAATCTGTCGTTCGGAGTCGACATTAAAACTGTAGGTCCAGGTACTCATGGATAAAAATTAACACACATAATATGAGTGCTGCGAGAAGCTAGGCCGTAACCCTGACACAGGGTTGTAATGGCCAATTATGTATGTATATATGTATGTATGTTATTCTACCTACTTTAAAGCTTAAATTTTAAATTAAAAGAAGTAAGTCTTTTTTTGTTTTTTTTTGTTCATAAAATAATCCAAAAATATATTTTTTGGTTAATGGGATCAGATACACTCAGTAAAATAACGAATGACAGCTGAGAATTTAAAGATCAGCTGTAAATATCATAAGAAAAAAAATTTATTTTGTTGCCTTAGGAAATAAACTCCTATGAAAGTGAAGAATGATACACAGTGTACAGAAAATAGAAAAAAGTCGCACCTCAGTTATTGCAGCTTCTACTAACCTCATGCATATAGAAACCGGCATGATTTTTGTTCTGTGTTGTATAGCCATTAATTGCGGTTTATATGTATATTATCCATTCAAAAAATCTGAAGATTACTTTTTTTACTATAGACTACAGTAGCTGGATTCGGAAACATGTTCAGTTTGGCTGGTATACACTTTCATAACTAATGTCATTTTCTCCCTTCATAGTTAAATCATTACAAAAATAGTTTGAATTTGAATCATGGCGTATTGAATACAAATTGTATTTGACATACCAGCTGAGCTACTTTTTTTGTAGACAAATTCTGAAAAGAATTGTCAATATTTCCCGTATTTTATACAAACTGTTTGTTCTTACACTTTTTGTTTAGGTTTCTTTAATTTGACAGTTCTTTAACCCCTTTTACTTGTTTCAATCTCAAAGGCACCTCATAATATCTGTTACTTTAAGATATATGTACTTTAACTAACATCAGTTATTGTTTATATATAAAATCTTTTCTATGAGTCAAATTTAATCCAGCAAATGTCAATGTCAAAAACATTCAGAACATCATAAAGGTGGAGTATATGCGTATAGCGTAGTTATATGATGAATTTATTTTTAACTACAGAATTATGATTTCCTTTTCTAATGAAATATTAATCTTCATTTGTTAACGTTTTCAACAGTTTAAGTTGAATCGTTTGTTAAATATGTATATGAATTTATGTCATCGATTAAATAAACTTCCGCCAATAGCAATGTCTTGTCATTATTGTTTTAACGGTTTGTATTATTCCGCTTCCTTAGTGCAGGAGCAGAAGTAAAACGACAACACAAAATATTTTTTTCTTTATCTTAAATAACATCCTCATTGGTCTAATCGTCATAAGCAATTACTTTTAACAATATATTTTAGAATTTATTGAACATGTTACTGATGGTACGACCCAGCAGAAAATTTTTAAAATTTGGAAGCAATAAATAAAATTGTAAGCAATAATGGAGGCCTCATATACTGTTTTTTATACATTAAAGCTTCCAAATATTCTACATATTAAGGTATTATTTTTAATTAGTTGTACTATTGTTTACTGGTTGCAATATTCCTATTGCATTTAAGCGTCTCATTTTATATAAAAATCATGCATTATTGATGCGCACGAGTAAGTGATTGTTTACAATTTCTCCCTTACAAAATAACTTACTGGTAAGCACTATTTTCTGCTGGGGTACTTGCCGACCTAAAGTTGTTTGACAAAAGTATTTTAAAAATCTTTGAGTGCAATTTTTTTTTTGACAATTGACCTAAAGCTGTTGAATGTAGATTTGTATTGACGACAGCAGAAGGAGCATCATTGAAGCTGTATGAAAAATAAATAATAGAGAGCGACTTTGATTGAAAAACCATTATAAAAACAATTCAAAATCATTAAATAAAATTTAGTTCTGATTGAGTTTGGCGAAACTGAAGTTTATTAATAAAAACTAGAACTGATTTACAGATCATTATGGAAATATTATAAATAGTTCTCAAATAAAACGAATATTGAATGACACCTAACTTCAGCACTGCTACAGTATGTATCATTATTATATAGAATTTTGCGGCTTACATTTGTAAATGAAGAGTGCGAGGTATAGTGGTTAGAGCGCTCGCACAAAAACTCCAACGACCCAGGTTTGAATCCCAGCAAAGGTAAAAATGAAAAAGTTAGTTTACGGTTTTTTCAATATTATAATTTAAAAATAAGAAGTCCCCCCCTTCCAATAAGAACATCAACAAAGAAAAAGCTCCTAGATATACCACTCTATTCCACCTTAATCAATGTCAACAAAGAACGAATGATCAGGAGAAAAGCGCCAGCTATTGTGAAGTAGCAGATAACAGCTAAACCTACTTAGCGAAGACACTCACCACACAATCAACATGAAACACTGGCTTTAGAATTGTCAATTCACAGCAATTTGTCTCATTCCTAAGTGCTTAATAGTAATATAAGAAAAACAAGATGTATGTTCTGTCTTAAATGTAATGTCCTTTGAAAAATTCCAATACAATTCACTGCATTTAGTAAGGGTTTACCCCTCAGTATTGGTCTCAAATAAAAAAATTTCCTTTTTAAACGACAAAATACTTTGAAAATGTTCACAAAAATAATATGTTGCAAATTTAAAAATGACTTACAATTTTGTAACAATTACTTGTTCTATTTTCTATTTTAGTCACTCTATGTATTCAAAAGGTAATTCATTATTTCATGGATTTCATCTATAATACAGATAATAACTTGTCTAGTGTCCCTAATTTTATCTCTCTGACAACCTTAAAAATGTCCAAGTGTACCAACAGATATTTGATCAACACTTCTTACTATACATTAATGCGATACCTGTACGTGTTCTGATGACTTGATTCTTTTGTCCTAGAATCTGTATGAGCTACTCGCAACGATTTCTATTCTATTCAGATGTATATTGATTCTGCAGTTCTCGACATTCTTAACTTATCTTTCAACAATCTAATGATCAACCTAAATCTCCCCCGATTATAGTATTCAAGTAAAAGTTAAGAAAGCCTTAAACAAGTCTAGGTCAGGTAAAGTGACGGCATCTTCTTATTCTCTATTTTTCTTAATAAGCTCTTTCAAACTCAGTGTCTCAGACTTCAAAGAGAATACATTCTACTTATTTCAACTGGCTCAACTTTTTGCATTATTTAAAAAAAAAACTGAAAGTTATTTAAGTGTCAGGCAACTATTTAGTAAAAATATAAAAAATAAACTATGGAAATATTAATAAAATGGCAATATTATTGGAATTACTAATTTAATGAATTTTCTTAAAAAAAAGTACTAAATATTGCTAATGAAATAACTAAAGACACGGCCTTCTGAATACAATTAAAAAAAAATGTTGCAGCTACAATTTCGTTAAGGACAACATCATAAATATTACTTTTAAGCAGCGTTGTTGACAATGAGTGCATTAGGGAAAAAGTTTTCAAACTGGTATCTACCACATGTTGTTATTTGTTTGTCCATTGTCCATTATGTTGTAATATTTCTAAGGAAAAATTCTTAGATTCCGAATCATCTCTATTGTGTAAAGTCTTAAAGATTAGGCCAACTGGGACATGTACAATACATATAGAGTGTTGTGAATGAATACAAATTTGCAATAAAAGCAGAAAAATATTGGCAAAATCCTTTCACAACAATGAATTGAGTTTTAATGCAAAAAAGAAATAATAAAAACAAAATGGCTGAAGGGACAATAATGAAGGACAGAACAGAGCACTGAAATAAATGAATGGTAGTGACACACACAATTACATGCTTTTTCATGCAGCTACTACTTGATATTGTAAATAAAATATAAAAACAAAACCGAAAATGAAGATGAAAACTGAAAACTGAAAAAATTAAAAACTATTTTCTTATATATTTTGTTTTCATTTTTTTTATTTTTATTTTATTTTATGTGAACGAAGAGTAATGTCGTTGTTAAAGAGCCAGTACAGGACACACATAAGCAATTTCAGCAGCTTGAAACAGTGTAATTCCATATTCATAGAAACTTATGAACTGTATCTTTTGTACTCAGTGGTTAAACTTAATTAATAGAGTTTCATCCAAGCATTTTATGTCCCTTTGCTCGTTAATTCTCTTCTTTTCTTTTATAAAAAGAAAAACAAAAACAAAAAATTAAAAAAACCAACGAAAATAATAAATATTGTTGAGATATGGACACGTAAACCTTAAATAAGCGCATATTTTAAACACTAAGGACCTCTTCTTGAGTTTAACATTAAACTCAAGATTATTATTTACTCAACTAAACTTAAAGTTAAACCAGCATTAAGCCCTACAATACAAACAACATTTTTTCCGTTTTTTCATATCAATTTGCTTATATAGGTTCAGTCGAATTCGCATATAGGCACACCGTTTAAATGAAAAAATCGGTAAATGGCAAAACAAATGTATTAACTTTTGTTATCTAATAAATTTAAAGGTATTTAAGTTCATTTAAAAGAAAATCCGTTTTAAAGAAAAAACGCTTAAAAGAAGCTTTTTATACATTAGTTTACTATTCTGGTTTTTTAACATTTACTTCTATTAATCAAATATAAATATTTATTCAAGCTCAATGTCTTTTTAAATAAAAGTCTTTTTTTATAGCGATATTTTTTATTACTTTGTGGTAGTTTTGTTAGAAAGTGCATATTTCTGTTATTTCCTTAATAATATTCAAATTTAAAACCCCCTTAAAAGAACAAAACATACCCGTTCATACATACTTAGGTGTGTACATACATATGGACGTAAATAAAAAAATTATTTGTTATATGAACAAATGATTCTTTCCTCGCATCTGCGAAATATTCACCTATTTTATATATTCACGTTCGTTAAACATATGCGAAAATTAAAAAGCGGCTGCAGTTCATAAGATCGGGTAACTTATTTGACGAAAATATAAAATACCAAACGTCAAAAATAAAAAATAAATATTTAAAGAAAATATCAAAAATACCTACTTATCAAAAATGTGGATTTTTATAAATATTTTGAAAGTTCCATAGCTTGTATTTCACTTTACATTTGCAAAAATACTCTATTGCTGCTTATAAATCAGAGTTTGCATGCATAATTGGACAATACAACCTCTTTTTAGAGTTCCGGCCTAGTTTCTTAAAGCACTCATATTGTGTACGTCAATTTTTATCAATGAGTACCGGGACCTACAGTTTAACGTCGAATCCCAGCGACAGACCTAAGAAACTTGCTCATGGCAATCAATTACTCTCAGAACTTTTGCCAGAAATTTGCTGAGAGGTGTTGGCGAAAGAAATTTTTTTTTATATTTTTTTTTATATTTTTTTTTTTTCAAGATATCAGAGCTGAGATTTGAACCCGGAGCTCTCTTCCAGAAAGCCAACATACTAGACTACGGCGACCATTATTATTACAAAAAAAGCACTAGTCACTAACTTAAAAGTATTTCACATAAGAAATTTGAAAAACCACTAAGAACAGTGCTAAAATGTTTAAGTTGACAGCGATGCTTTGAAAGCTTTTATGTTTTTCATTGGCTGATCGTTGTTTCAAAAAAAAAATAAGACACCAAGCTTTGTTGTAGCCGATCTCTAATTTACTATTGTGCTTACGTCGGTGCAAATGTACAAAGCTCTTTTTTAAAAGCTTTCACGTTCTGCATAAATCATATATTGTTAAAAATAACAAAACGACTAACTTTTATAAATAATAAATAACAAAAATGACGTCCATATAAAACTTTGCTTAATACTTTACATACAATATATTACAAGTTTACTGTGTTTTTATTTTCGATGCAATACCATAAATAAATCCAAATTTATAGGAAACTCCAATCCTAACGAACTACTCATTTTACTTAACGATACACAATATAAATGATTTAATTGTTTTAAAAAAAAACTTACATACAATGTAAATGAAAACATGAGATTTGAACAATAAAAATATTATAAAATACTCAAATAAAATAATTTCTTTTTACTAAATGGATTTTTTTAGAAGTTTTTAACAACTGCACAACAAAAATTATTTACAAATGCACGGACATACAAATAATTTTCTTCTTCTTGAGGTTTTATTTTTGTTGCTTCAAATAATATTATTTTGCATGTACGAGTATGTGTGAAAAAAAACAAGCAGTTGAAAATTTTTTTTTGCAAGTGAAATAATTTTAATTAAACTTTCAATGAATACGAAAAAAATAAATACTAGGAAAAGTATTTCAAAGTTTTTATAAATTTTGAAAAAGTACAAAAAAACTATTAAAATTAATCCTGAAGATTACAACATCACTTTTATAAGTACATACATATACACTTACATTTAATAAAGATGTACATGCATGCTAAAAAAACGATGTTTATAAATTTACACAGAGCTAACGTTATATACATACATACATATACAGTTATAGACACAATTTATATGCAACCTTAAAGTGCAAGTGAACACAGTGATGTACACAGACACTCCTTTATATATACAAATTAAACTAAAAAGTTTATCAAAACAAAGATGCAAAAAATGTCAGAAAACATAAAGAGCAATAACTTTAAAACCCGTAACAACACCATAAAGTTTGCCAACGCAGACGGATAAGAACTTTAATATTCGTATGTACGTATTACCGAAATATGTCAAACAAAAAAATTGAGAACAAAAATTAAAACAAAATCATATTTTGTTTAATAAAAAAACTGAAAAGTAAATATTTTAATTTTTTTTAATAATGGTGTATTATTTTTCTATAAAAAATGTCAGACATATTTTATCTTTGGTTTGTGTTCCTTTTTTATTGAGTGTCAATCTCGGATTATTTAAATTCTAAACTTACGTACTCAATATACATCCATATTTCGGGAGTTTGTATACAAAATCAGAGTAGGAAAATAAACAACATTTTGTTTTGTTCTTTACAATGAGTAAAACTAAAACAAAACAAAACGATTGTCCCATTAACTTTTGTATATTGTTTTTGTTTGTGAGCACTAAAAATACATTAACTCAAATGTGGGTAGGTAGAAAAAAATTAATGAGAATAAAATTGAAAAGCTTGAAGAAAATTCGTTTGCAAACGTGTGCGAATTGATTTGCTTTTTTTCTCATTTAAAAAGTATTTGTTTTGGTTTTGTTCATGTACAAAACGATTAAAAAAAAATTGTAAAAGTTTATGACTTTATGGAAACGTTTGCGAAATGTTTTATTTGTTTGCCCACTCTGGTTGAAATCAAAATGCATATCGTGCACTTCGTGATTTTTCCGGCAAATCTAACTGCCCAAATGTGCGTACAATCGAAGGAGATGTGAAAACACCAGTGCATGCTCGTACAGATTGTACGGCAGGCAATCTTGCTGCTATCGTTTGGGCGGACATTTGGCAGATATATTGTTTCATACATAATTACCAAATTATCATAATAAAACGAAGTGATAATAATTTCGTAAACAATTTGTGTTTTATTCAAAATCAGCATCGGCCCTTAAAATTTAACGCCTATTTATTATAAAAGGCCCATTTGACAATTTTCTATGTAATATTACTAAAATAAATCTTTAATAATATTTCTTTTAAATTCAGTAATACTTATATACTTTAAAATTTACAAGTTTTATAAAGTACATACATAAATACTACACTTGCAATGGCTCTCTTTACATTCCTACGTACATACATATATTTCTATACTTTTCGATAGGTATGATCTTCATTATATGGAGTTAAGTTGCCAATTTTTCATCAATTATTGGTTTCATATTCTTTTAGTCTCTCCTAATTAGCACTATTCTTTTAGGCAAATTACAGAACTTTATGTAATTTTTTTAGGAAAACAAATTGAGTTTCTCTCCGATAAGCCAATAGTTCTGGATACTCGCCAGCATCACTTTTTTCTAAATTGAATTCATACTTTCAAAAGTTTTTTTCATAATAAAATTAAAATGAAATAAAAATAAATTTAGATAAACTTTACTTTAAAAGTTATATAATAGTTTTTCTTTTTTACAGTTTAAAGATGGCTTTATTTTAAATTTGTTTTTTCAATTTTTTTTTTTTTGCTCCACAACGGAACAAACTAGTTGTACTGCTATTTAAGTACAAGAAAGAAAGTGCATGCAGTTTAATTTCATTATTTTTCAATAGTTTTGTTTGTATGTACTAAATATTTAATTTGTATGTTTAAACGTAATACATTTACATATGAAATGAATGTATGTATGTCTTAATGTTTATTTGTGAAAGATTTTAATTTTTAAGTTTTAAGTATGAATATAATATGTTCATATGTATGTGAGTTTTTATACATACATAAATACTTATATGTTAACTAATATTTTCCCACAAAAATAAATTTTATTGAAAAACATAGAAATTAAAATTAAAGAATTATAAAAAATTAAATTATTTATAATATATGTGGAACAAAGAAGATGCTAACAGAATGCAACTGTGCTGTGGAAGTATGACTTAAAGACTTTTAACGGAACAGAATAGAGGCTATGGGATAACCTTTGAAATAGCTATGAAGCGATTTTAGCAAATTGTATTTTTAATTAATGCAATCGTGTGGTTCTGGCTCAAAAATAATAAAAGAAAAATAAAAACCTAATTCTGATTTTACGCTACTTTTTTACGCGAATTCGATTTAACGTGTGTTAAATTGCTTTAAAATTCAATGGCAGGATTGTATTTTATTTTACGTTGTGTTACAAAATGTATTACGTAATGTAACAAGAGTTATTGGAAAACAAAAACATTTCAAAATATTGAAACTCATATGTTTTATATCAAGGGTTATGTATTTATACATCCTTATGTAAATAAAAAAGCATATTTATTTTTATTTCACAAAAAAAAAAATATATTAACCAAATAACACTGTGCTAAATAAAATTTTTCACATTTTAAAAAATTACCGTCTATCTAATGGAAGTCGTTAAATGTAAAACCACTTTTTCGCCCAATTTATAATGATTTGTAATTACTCTGCCAATTTCTATGAAATAAGCGAATAACAAAAACAAAAACAACAACAGTAATAAGTTGGCTTAAAATTCTTTTTTATATGAAATATATTTAAAAAAAATATAACAATTATTTATATATGTTTGTATATATATTAGAATGTTACTGCCTACCACCATTTTAATACATCCATGTAATATTTATTATGAAATGATGGCTTAAAGTTTCTAAATACAAAATTTCTTTTGCTCGGTGCTGCGTTATATTGCAATAGGGAGGAATGTTTAATAACGAGGTGTATTCATGGTTACCGTACGATGAGTTGTGTGGCAATTTGCCTCTTCTTCGACAACTCATCTAACTTTTTCACTTTACTTTTTCTTGTGACTTTTTCTTTTCTTTTTTTTGGAATTTAGCTTGAAAAAATATCAGATTTATATACAATGCAAAGTTAAGGCATTTTTTTTAACAATTGAGTTTGCTTAAGTCGCTGTTTTTTTATTTTTCACTGTGACTAAAATGTCCCAACAATAAAACATTGAAACAGTACATGCAATTATAAGGTATATCCAATTCTTTAAATGTGCATTTTTGGATTGCTTTCTTATATTAATTTTGCCAGTCAAATATTGTTAACTTTTGATATTTTGTATTATTTTGTTATGATCTTACAAATAGACAACTTAACTTGCATACATCTTATAAATTTGCCTTGATAAGGTTTATTTAAATTTTCAAGCCTTCATAAAACAAATTTTCGTTTTAAAAGTATTTTTTAAATACTTGTTACTGCATAATTAATGAATTAAATAGAAAAACAAATTTAACATTAATTGTCATTCACTAAAAGTGTAATAAAATTTATTTAAACTCGAAGGTGTTTTAAATTAATTTTAAAACGAATTTTTGTGGAATTTTGTCCATATTTTTTAACGGTAACTCTGAAAGTCTTGATGATTAGCTTGCTTGTGTTAAATTTCTGGCGAATTTTTTGCGCTTGAAAGCGAACATAAAAGTAACAGCAACATTTGTTATTTAAACAACTGTTACATATTACATTTTAAATCGTAAATAAAGAGTCTTTCATTAAGCGCTTCCAATTTTAAAGTGCATTAAAAGAAAATACGTGTGACATATCATTAAAATTTTTAATTGTCATTATATACACTTGCAGGCTTTTAGATCTCATGTCCCACATTTTAGAATTCATTTGTTGATCATCTATAAATTAATCTTTTCAATTAAATTAATGTATTTATGAGAATTACGTTAATTTTCCCAATATTTTCATAAAAATAATTTATCATTTGCATGTATTATTTAACAAAACAAAGTAAGTAAATGTAGGTCAATTCAGCAGTTATAATTTTAAAAATATGACCGATTTCAACTGACCAGGTCTCTATTTGAAGACCCATTATACCATATGCTGAAATAGTTTATGGTTATAATGCATTCAACAGTAATAAAAGCAACAGCAAAAGCAATAATGAATGAATAGTAAAACCTCTAAATGCTAGCGATATGAAATTATTCGAGTTTAAATTTGTAGAAAAACAAAATTTCTTAATTCACCGGCTACTTGAAAAGTGGTATAATATTTCATGTAAATACGGCTATTCATTCATTCATTTCACATTAGGTACTAAAAGTATGTATGTACTTCGATCTGAAAATCTATTGTACAGCTCTCAATTAAACTAGGGTTTCTATAGTATCTACCCAATTTTCGGCGCTCTGACAAATCTTAAAATGCCAACCGGTGCCAACCTTGATAGTTCCCTATCTGACAATCGATAACCACCAAGGTACCTTTTTATATTTTTAATCAATTCTGCACAAGTGCTCGGATGACACAATGGCCTCATTACAAAATCTGAACAAACTACTCGAGCCGATTCCTATTTAATTTACATGTCCATTGAGTATGCAGTGTCTAGTCAAAAATTTATTTTGTATTAAATAAAACTTGCTTGCGTACTCGAATAATTTTTTTTTTTTCGAATAAAAACTCTTCGGGATATATAGGCTCAATTGCCACACAACATTATTTGATGCGAATACTGATGTGGTTGTAGCAAAAATTCATAGAATAACGCAACAACCATATTCTCAACTACATATGCAAAAAACCAAAAATGAACAACAAAAAATAAAAAAAGAAAAAAAAATATGAAATGAAAAAAGTTGTAATTGGTTTTAGAATTAATAAGTACTTGTTGGCTGATGCTCATTCGGTTTTTATATTGAGCATAATAATAATAAGAACAAAAAAAAATGAAAAAAAAATATGAAAAAAGTTAAAAAGTATTCCACCCTAAATGGTAGGCAATATTTCGATAAATTTAAACTTTAAGCCAACTGGTATAAAACTTTGAGTAAATCGAATTCTTATACTATAGGTAGAAATTCAAAATAAGAATATAAAAAGCTTTTTAATAGCATTCCAGGGAGGAAATTTTCTATACAAATAAATGATTTTAATTATTATCTTAAATTTTATCAGAAATGGAGTTTCGTAATTTGCAATATTGATTTAATAAAATTTAAGCATTTTCATATACTACTATATAGTATGTATGAACGTAAGGGTGAAAAAGTCGTATTGAGAAATTTTTTATGCATAATTTTGGTAATTTTTTATGGTAACAGAATTATATGTGTATATAAAGAAAAAAGATACATGTGTATGTGATTTGTAAGAAGTGGTTGCCATTATTTAATAAGTCCCAATATTTTTTGTCTAGAGTTTGTAAAAATAATACTTTATTAACCCTTTTAGCCTGAACTCTACTTTGCTGTGCCCAAACTGATGAAGCTTTTAAAAAAGATTCTTTTCTCGCTGGAGCAGATTCATCCATCTGAACAATATAGCCGAGCCAACGTAGCCGCTGGTTATTAATGTGCTGAACAACGCCTACATCGCCGAGGAGCTCATACAGCTCATGGCCATGCCTTAGAGGACCAAAGATCTTACGAAGAACTTTTCTCTCAAATACCCCCAAGACCGCTGCATCGGCACAAGACAGCGTCCATGCTTCCGTACCATTGAGAAGCACCGGAAGAATAAGCGACTTATAGAGTGTTAATTTCGTCGCACGAGAGAGGTCTCTATTACTAAACTGCCTACTGAGACCGTGGTAGCACCTGTTGGCCATTGTGATTCTTCGTTTGATCTCTAGACTGACATCATTCTTGCTGGTAATGGCGGTGCCAGGGTAGATGAACTCCTTGACCACATCGAATCTATAGTTGCCGGCTGTAACCTGTGAGACGATAAGTTCAACATCCCTGCACGTCGACAACATGTACTTCGTCTTGCTCTCATTTACCGCCAGACCCATTTTTGCAGACTCCCGTTCAATAGCATTAAAGGCTGCGGTGACATCTCGCTTGGTATGCCCAAGGATATCTATGTCGTCTGCATACGCAAGGAGCTGGACACTTTTGTTAAATATAGTGCCATTTCGATGTACACCCGCCTTTCGCAAAACACTCTCCATGACGAAATTGAAGAGGTCGCAGGATAAGGGATCGCCCTGTCTGAAACCTCGCACGGTATTTAAAGGTTCGGAGAGGTATTTTCCTACCTTGACGAAGCTGTAGGAGTTGCTCAACGTCATTCTTCACAGTCTTATAAGCTTTGCAAGATTACCGAGCTCAGACATTGCCGCATATACGCGATCTATTATCGGGCTATCGAACGCCGCCTTTGGTCGACAAAAAGGTGGTGTGTGTCGACTTGATTTTCATGGTTCTTCTCCAGGATTTGGCGCAGTGTGAATATCTGGTCAATGGTGGACTTACCAGGTCTGAAGCCGCACTGATAAGGTCCAATCACTGAGATTGCGAATGGCTTCAGTCGTTCACACAATATGCTTGTAAATACCTTATATGCGATAGGAAGAAGGCTTATACCCCTGTAGTTGGTGCATATCGTAGGGTCTCCCTTTTTCAGGATGGGGCAGAGGGCACTTAGATTCCAATCTTCGGGCATACTTTCCTCCAGCCATATTTTGCAAATGAGCTGGTGCATGCTCCTAACCAGCTCATCGCCTCTATATTTAAAGAGCTCAGCGGGCAGACCGTCAGGTCCAGCCGCTTTGTTACCTTTCAGCCGCCGTATGGCAACCTTGACCTCTTCATAGCTGGGTGACGGGATTTCAGTGTCGTCGTCATTGATTGGATCCGGCACAGCATCTCCAGAGGCGGAAATTGTGTTGTAATCGCCTTGCAGTAAATTAGAGAAGTGCTGTCTCCATAATCTCAGTGTCCCTTGTGCATCTATAACCAGATTTCCATGTTTGTCTCTGCAGGAGACCTCTAACTGTTCGCACGTCTAGAATACTGGAAACAGGATTTACAGGACTAATTAAATACACAGAGAGTTCGTCAGACAGGCTTTCTTAATTTCTATTTGTTTTCCAATTTTTGCGAACTAATTTGTGATGATCACTCCAAAGATTAAAGTTGTCTATTACCTTGTCTGAAGTATCAGAGCCGGACTCGTATGTATGAATTATAGAATTTCAATTCCAATAAATACATTTCAAACTTTTCATTAATTTTGCATGCATTCTACTAGTTACACACAAGTAATATTTTTAATTTTTGGGACAATATGCATGCGTTCATAATTTTCTACTTCTCTGGTTAAAATAAGAAGACAAATTCGCCTTCAAATTAGACTTTCGCAGTAATCGAATATTGAAAATTCTTTGTGTTTTTTATAAATATATACGTATAGTACATAAATATATAATTGTAATTAATTTGCCGAATTTTTTGGCAACATACCACGTTTCCTATACCATTTTTAATAATAGCCTTTGAAACCATCATCCATCGGACAGCAAGAATTACGAACGTGTACGTTATTTCTTTTTACTTTTATTCTCATGGTGAAACAATTATTCCATAAACCACGTAATACATAACAAAAGTTATTAACAAATTAACGCAGTTTATAGTTTTTTTTTCATATTGCCAGAATCATTACCATCAAGCTAATTAGAAAATAATTAATTTGAAAGATTTATTAAAATATTTTAATAAAAGTTATCTCTGAAACAAACAGAAGTTAAAAATATATTTTTTCTCGGTTTCTAGCATTAATATTAATATTTCTTTTTTGTTGTGCACAACGGTTAAATCCTTTGGGAAATATTAAATAAAATGACTGCTTGCCTGCATAAATGATGTCATGCGTCTACTCTTATCTTTAACAGCTTGTTTGTCAATGTCACAGCGCCTGGTGATATCCAAGTTATTCTTTTTTTTTTTTTTTTGTGGTAATTTTTAGTCAATTGTTCATGTTTATAAAACAGTCATTTATATATAATGAGCATTGAGAAATTTTTATTTCTATCATTATTACAGGAATAATTGTGATAACCTGTCACACATGCCTGAAATGCCACATTTATAACAAAATGAAAAAAACAGAAAAATAACCAAATGAATACTGAATTACGTTTACTGTCACCACTATTTTATCCACCAATAAATCCCAAATGACAACAAATATGTAGCTGACAAAATAAAAAAATAAAAATACCAAAAATAATAAAATCTACTAACAATAGATGTAACAGTGGAATGTGAAATTATATTATTAAATTGTACCAATCGTGGCACCTTTGACGTGCATAGACAAACATACAATGCATAGAATCATACGTATACTATATAAGTATACAACAACCGTCCAACAAATTTAAGCCACTTGGAGTTGATTATGAAAAATGTGTGCCTTTGTTGCAACGATTTATATTTATACTGTATGTGACAAATTCTAATAGCAACTTAGTATTACTTCATTAACTTCAACAACATTTTAAGGCTGTAATATGTATGCATGCACTGCTGCATTGTTGTCATTTTAGCATTTTCACTGTTATTTCATTGAAAAGCATTTAACTTGTTAAAAATGTTATCAATTTTTGTTGCACTACATTTTAATAAAATGTTTTTGTGACAAAATTTATTTAAAAAAAACAGTATATGCACATTTTCACCCTTAATTTTATTCAATGTAACTTTTTCTAATATTTCGCATACCGTTCCACATGCAGACTTTCTGCGACAGTTTTCTCACTTTACCTTTAACAACCTTTTGTTTGTGTGTCTCTTTTAAATGTTTTTGCATATGCAGATATTGCAATCTATAGTTTTTTATAGCCTTTTCACAATTGTTTACATCTTTCTTCATATCACCAAGATGTTAACGTCCTCTCGTAAGAATTAAATAGAGCAAAAAATAAACATTTGTTTACATATGTATTTAAACTATGTTCTTGTCTCATTTTGTTTCATCTTACATCCTTGGATAAGTAAAGTGTTATTAGGATTAGCCAAATGTTGAATAAAATTAAAACCATTTAAAATTAAAACATCGAAGTTGAATTGTCCGGTGAGCAACTTCATTTGTGGACAGTCGAACAGCTACTCTTAAAACACAAGAAGGTTTGAATGTTTTACTTTTGGTTAACAGTTACAACGAGACTCTTAAAAACCATTTTATTTCGGTTAAATCGATTCAAAACAGGGTTGCGAAATTTCTATTCGAATACGTTTTTGGTCACCTGGTAGCAAATGCAGTAAACATCTTGTAGAAAGTTAGCTCATTTACTATAATTTCTTATGCTAGGTAAAATGTACTCTATCATTGAGATGCCTATGGCATTATCTCGTTCAAGCACTTTTACTTGTCGATCATATATAACCATATCAAGCATTTAAGCTATGATTTCTGGCCTTGTAGCACTTTGAAACGTCCACTCTGTGGTTCAACGTCAATGTTTATATGGCCAAATATAAACTCAGCAAACAAATTTTTTACCATTTCATATGAAAGAGCACTTTCGAGGAAAACATTCACCATATCATTATGAATTTTTTGTTCCTATAATCCTCTCTTATGTACATAAAAATGAATTACTGAATCACTTTCAACATTTGAACATCTCTTACTGCACGAATGTGTTGCCAAATCTAAATGAAATTTAACTTATGGTTATATAAAGGATGGCAGTTTCTATTATGCAAGCTTCTTGTTATTTGTATATCCATTACCAGTCTAACATTTCATACTGGCCTCGTATTATTATAAAATTTTAAAGTTTTTTTCATACTAAAAGAAAAAATTTTTACAGATAAAAAAAATTCAGTTCATTTGTTTTTTCTTCTTTTTTTTATTAAATAACACTAAAATTTTTACGAGCACTCTTGGACTCACGTCTCTGTTATCAGTAAAACAAAATTATAAATTTACTTTTTAATCGATTTGATAGAATCGAAGTAATTCACATGTTTTATAGACAACACTGTGACAAGAAAATATTTTGTTGTATTGGAATCCAAAAACATTGCAACCCAAAGTGACAGGGGCTTAATATTCGGCACTTTATTTAATAAGTGTACATACAGTGTATCACTAAATTAAGTATGTAGATATATACCCTATAAACTTTTCTAAAATAATAAAAAAAAATTTTAATTTGTAAGCTGAAATGAATTTTAAAATACATATTAATAAATAACATTAAAATTTTTCTTCGATTTTAAACCTGCTTTGACTCGTGACTGTTGTGAAAGCACATTGTGTTTTTAAGTTTTAATTTCCTTATTTGGCAACAAAATTAATTTCACAAGTTCCTTATTAGATTAAGATGGTGTAGCTGAGTTCTATGTTGTATTTTTTGGTAGTTCGAGTATTATTCTACTGACGTTTATAAAAGTTTTTATAATTTTTATGTCAACTATTCTTTAGAATATTCATTTCATTTCATTTGCCAATATCTTATATATAAAAATTATGTCTCTGTGAGAAATTGTTTGTTAGTTTGTTTAAAGTCCATAAACATATAAAATGCAGGTCCAACATTCGAGAATTTTTTATAGTATCTTTTTGTATGTCTGTAAAAAATAGTAGACAAAAAAATTTCAAATTTCACAAAAGAAATAAATATTTATTTACAAATATCTTCAAAATGATCGTTTAATTCGGTTCGAATAGCTTCATAGTTATTACAAATCATCAGTTAAAAAGTGAAAGAAATTGGACAAGTTGGCATAGAACTTTCCATACAAACTGTATTTGGTCCAAATAGCTCAACAGTTAAAACATATCATCAGTCAAAAATAGAGCGGAATTTATATGATACCCCATATACAAAATAAATATTAATGGTAATCACTCTTCATTGCAAACTTAGCAAACATAGCATATCTGGTTACATTTTTTTTACATAGTTTGCTACCTTTCTTTTTTTATTGAGACCAATACTCAGGGGTAAACCCCTACTCATGCCACAGCATTGTATTGGAATTTTGAAGATATATATGTAGATAGATATAAAGATTTATTTATGTAGATATACTATATTATGCGCCTTTTCGTATCGATGATACAAGTTGCTGTCAATATGACCACTCAAACTTTAGTTTTATACCTTCAACCTTTAATGATCAACAGCAATTGCCCCATCTGTCGGTGGATGTTGATTGTAAGTGGTGAGCATGCGTCTTCACTAAGAAGGGCGTCTGCAACGAAGCGTAATTACCGCTATTAATATTTGTATATCTTGAGAAGGATTAAAGCTAAAGATTCTGAATTTAGTTTTAATGTCTTCATAGTTAATAAAAATTATCAGTCAAAAAGTGAGCGAAATTGTACATCAATAGAATAATTTTTAAACAACTTCGTTGTCTATATATGTATGTATGTGCGTCATGAAACATTTATGAACTGTATGAAATAGCATTTATTTAAAAAAAATTATATAAAAAACGGAAGGAAGTATTTTTTATTATTTTTGCAGATATGCTCATTTAAAATAGTTTTAGCACAACAGAAAAAAAGTTGCAAAAGCATTATATCTACAATATACAATTGTATGTATGTATCTATATATGTATGTATACCCATTAATATGTATATATACTTATGTATGTACATATATAGCAGCACTTAAAAAATAAAATAATTGATACTGATATCATTTGAACTATTTTAAACATTACAAATTAAATCGTAAATGCTATCACATTAAATACGTAGTACTAAAGGCCTACCTCCTATCCACGAGTATAATACATAGTAGTTATTCACATAAAGAATTTTTTTACCGAAAATGTATTTATCATTGTTTTTGCTGGCTGATTTACTTGTTATTAACCGTCTTTCAAATTTACAAAAAAAAAAAAAAAAACAGAAAAAGTATGTACTAAAATATTTATATAAAAATGTTTACCCTCATTCTGTAAAACTTTTTTAATTTATATTGAAAAAAAGTAGAAACGAAATTTGTTTTGCTTTATACGAGTATATAAATTTACAAATTTTTTTTTTATATAAGGCTCTTACATTGTAGTTTAATAGTAATGTTGTCAGACTATGGGATTTGTCACCAAAGTATGATTTTTTTTTTATGTGCTGAGCATTAAATTTTACAATTAATGATGTGGATTTTATTGGGAAAGGCAGTTTTGGAAAGGCAAAAATAAACGGCGCATACTTTCAAGCAATTAATAATTTACATTTCATAGATCTTAATTTTTTAAATATTCTTGAGTACTTTTCATGCATACGTGTATTATTAATCGTGTGGAAATGATAGTCTTACGAAAACAGGTAGTAAGCTTTCGCAGCTATATTGTACTTATAAGTATATAAGTACTTATACAAACAGTTGTTGATACTACTTTAGTGTGACAGATATATGTAAGTATAGTACATGTACTACTGTCATTGATTTTAAGTTTGATGACATTCAATAGTGTTATAACTATTCTACATATTCTACATAGAAATAAAATATCTGTTTTGTGTGCTGACTTTCAGCTATGACGGATTTTTTAGTTTTTGGGAAATTTTGAAGAGGAGAATTTTAAAATCGGTGCTAAAAATTTAAAACAGTCTGACAACTCAGTTTAATTATTTTAAAACTATTAAATACACCAGTCATTTGCAAAGACCGGCAAACGCACTAAAGTGTAAAAAATATATTCAAATAAATACTCACACACAATTTAGTACCTTCGCACAAGTGCGATAAAATTCTAGTATGTTATGGTCATGCATGCTATAGTAGTAATACCGCAATAAATGAAAACTAAACACAAAATACGTTTTCACAAGAATAGTTGTTGTTTGTTTAGCCGTTGGAAAACAAATTTTGAGGGCTTCACTTAAAGAGTCAGTAAGTACGTTAATTTACCACCCAACGCTTAGCATAAATAAAATTTGATCGAGGAGAGCATATTTTTAGAAATTATTCTCTCTGGTAGATAAAATTAATTTAGAATTTAAATTTAAATAGAGAATAAGATAGAGTTACCAGATTATTTGAATAAATATGAAAAAAGATGATTTGATTAAAAATAAGTTATTTTTACGGATTTATGATCTTAAAAATGATAATTGCTTTCTGGTTCTGGCACGTTTTTAGTTGTAATTGTTAAGATATTTTAAAACAAACATGCTACAAACAAAACTAAAAAGATTTATAATACAATTTTTAATTTATATCTCACTATATAGCATTAATATCCAAAAAGAGAACGAAAGTGATTGTTTCTTTATTCGGCTGTATTTTGTTATATGTACATATGTGAAGCGTGTTGTTATTTGTGAAATTATGTAAATTAAGTAAAAATAATCATGTACCTTTTCTATATTTCTTATAACTCTGTGGGGAGTACATTTGTATTAATCGAACTTGAAACGTTTTCGAAACCGAAAACCGAGGAGAAAACTGTCGACATTCGACTTTTGACACTTTGTTACTATTAATAAGTTTAGTTGGCCTTATTATTGATTAATATAAGCTTTTAATTAAGCTTTAGGTCGATTAAATAATTATTTTTTATTATTTTTTTTCCTGAAGATGCTACGCAGAGAAATAGCGAAATATCGAATAAATAATTATTTAATCGACCTAAAGCTTAATTAAAGGCTTATATATTACACTTTGTTACTTAAAAAAATTTTAATCTTATTTGATAAATACTAATAATAAAATTAATAAATAGTTTGTAATAATTCAAACGTATTTAACAAATTCACAGACGAGTAGGGAAATGTCGAATTTAATGGAAGGTTTTTCTTTAAAAACGCTTTGATCTTGAGCAATCATTGAAATTTAAATTAACTGACTTAAAAAGAATCAACTTGTATTATCATTATGATAAAAGAGATGCTCATAGTTTGCAAGAAGTAGTGGAACATGCTATTTAAAACGCTTTTTCAGATGTTAAGACTAAAAGTGATACCTTTAACGTTTTTAAATAAATTTTTTTAACGCCGGTAACTTTTGTACAAAATTAGGATCTAGTTTCTCTTATTATGTATTTGCAAAATGAAATAAAAATATGTATTGTTTTTTATAACTTTTTTTACCAAATGTTCTTTTTTTAAATATAAATACCTGAAGTGATTACAAACAAATTAAAATTCTTAATTTTAATAAACAAATTTTAGAATATCAGGTTGAAAAAAATCCGATCCGAAACCGGTCAGTTTGTAGCAAACTCTAACGTACATACATACATACTCGTATATAACGAGTTGTTGCGTCAGTGAAAGTGCTATTTTTTTAATTTATTGGTTTTTATAATTCATAGTACGTAAAGATTACCGAACGTCTGTTATAAACTAAGATTTTTTGTTTAATCTTGGTTATAATAATTGAATTATTATTATTAAAAAATGACTATATGTTAGAATACAGTATGTTGGTAATGGACGGCGAGAATTTCTAAAATGTATGCGAGTTGATTTTTTCAACTTCTGTATCCCTTTCAGGGTTTCTGTGAATTGTATGTTTTTCTTTCATATTGCCAAAGTTTTATGCCCATATTCATAAAAAAATATTATAAATTTAAAATGAGTTTCAGATGAAATTTTCTATACAATTTTTTTCTAAAATAACTTTCAAAACTATTTTAATTTTTTATGGATATGGGAATTAGTTTTTAAGTTTGTGTAATGAAAGTGGGGTTTTTCGAACCGAATACAAATATTCCATACAATTTTCTATTTATATCCGCTTACATAAGCGGTTAATTTTAAAAGTGATTAGTAAGTGTGCACATATAACAATGCTGCCAAGTTGGATTTATTTTTATCTTTACGTAATCTCTCTAAAATTCTATGATATTTTCTAAACTAAAAAAAATTTACGTTGTAAATATGGCTGAAGCCAAGGAATGTTATTATTTTTGTATATTTTGAATTCTTTTTTACAAAATAATTTCAATTCGTTTTATTTTTCAGGCAATATGTACTAAATTCTAAACAACTTTCATTGAAAGAAATTCATAATTATATGTTTTTATGAACAATTGTGCAAATCACTGTAAGTACTTACATAAACTCTTTCAGTCTTATCTATAAAAAAAAACTTTTAGTAGCTCGTTGTGCATAGTGGCTAAGTTTGTTATTCCTTCAAGTTGGAAATTCTTATTCAAACGTAAGAGTTCTTAAATTTGTGGATTCTCTGACAAGTTATCAACTAGAAGGAAGGTTTTAATAATATCAGTTTACAGCGAGTGATAAACTTACCAGTTTTTTGTCTCATAAGCTAACAATGTGCGGACTTTTCAAAAAAAAAAAACAGCCGTTTCATTTTTATTGGACCCCAAAACACTTTAATTAAGCTGGCAACGCTTGTACACAAAAAAGCAACAACAAACTAATTTATAAATGTACTTATAAATGTATATAAATTTATACATATGTAAATATGTATGATAAACAAACGGCAAGCACACAGTAATTGTGCTGTCAAGCAGGCATGAAAGAAGGCGATCAATGTTGAAAAAGAAAAATAAAAAACAATTTTTAAAACACAATTTTTCTTTAGGATTTTTTTTTATTCACTCAGTATTAAATGTAGACGCGCTAAGGTGCGATCGTGAGACTAAGCGATAAAAAGAAATATAAAATAAAATAAAAAAATTACAATAAAACACAACAAAAACATTATTATTTTAATTATAGTGAAATTAATTACAGAAAACTAAAGTGAAGTGCTTAATTGAATTTATAAATTAAAACGTTTTTATATAAATAAACAAAAATAAATTATAAATAAAACCAATAATAACAAAAGCAAGTGAATAAACAAAATAAAATATATATCATTAAAACACACAACCATACACATGTAGATCTGTATATGACCCCAGTTCCATCCGTCTGTCGTTTATATTAAAAACGTAAAATCGTTTACTCACTTACGTTTGATTAGTATCAGCAGCAGAGATAAAGTGTTAATTGAAAACGTCATAAATATCATAAATATTTAGATACGTATGTATGTACATATATGCATGTATATGTATGTATACATATTTATATGTTATCTGTGTATATATTTATGTTTATAAGCCTACAATATAGTATAAGCGTTTAATTCTATACTTCGTTCTTTATTTGTTTGACAATAAAACATATTTTATTTATAATTTTATTATTCTAAAAGTAATAAAAAAATATTTTTCTAACAAATTTAAATAAATTTTCAAAATGTTTAAAAGCAACAAAACTATAGAGCAATAACTAATAAAATATTTCAAAAGGTGCTGGAATTTAAGTGTTGCTTGAAATTCCTTTACCTTTCTATTAAAATTATAAGACATCTTAAGATTTGAAAGCTGAAATTAATTACTTGGATTTACAATAAAAGGAAAAAAAATGTATATACAAAATAATGTGTTTAACGATATTATTTAAAAAATCAATAATTTGCTTCACGTTAGTTGCACTAATTTTTGTTTAATTTTGTATACAAATAAGAGCTTTTACTTCCCCTGAAAGAAAGACTTTTGATATCGTTTTAAAATGTTGTCTTTCATCACGAAATAGTATACGAATTATTGTTTTGACTAACATAGAAGAATGTGTCAATGCTTTCAAGTTCTATTTGTCATTCAGAAAACAATAAACCGCATGAAGTTATCCAATGAGAAGATAAGCTTGTAGTAAGAATAAAAAAAGCTAACATTAACAGGTCGTCAAATACTGACTTATGAAGATAACTTTAATGGATTAGCCCCTTTGGCGGTTTGCACATAATCATCTAAAAAAATCAAAATTTGTGTTAAATTATAGCATAGAGTGATAAATAATATTTATGGATGAGAAAAATTTAACAACTCTAAGTTAGAATCTAAGTAACTTAAAAACTCAAAAGCACGAAAATAATTCTATGCATTCACATGTAATGATTAGTTTGATGTTTAGTTCTACTGTACTGCGATTCACTAATTTTTAACAAAATTTTTTCTGTTCAAAATTAAAGACAGTTTGACTTGACTGATATCACAAACGATGATGCGATTTTTTGACATCCATTTGCTAGAATTCGAAATCAAGTGGCATCACTGTGAGAATGAAAAAAAGAAACTTAACTAAAATATTGTGTGCAAAATTAGTATTCATACAACCTTAAAAATGTATTTACTTGAATTGTGTTATAGTTCTCAAAAAAAAAAAAATATGATTAAGAAGTCTTTTTGTTTATTGTTTTATTAAATTTTATTTGTTTTTTATCTTTATTCTATTACAAGGTAGTAGTTGTACAATAATATTTTATTTTCTTTTCAATTTGTATGAATATAAATTTTGCATACTGTACTTAGTGAATATTCAATTAAATTAAGTTTTTTTTTAATATTTGTTTGTTTTTTGTGGAGGGAGGGAAATACTATATAAACTACAATTGTTAAATAACGAACTAATTTATTTGCTGATTAAATTCATTATATATTAATATGTATTTGTAATAACCAATGATTTTTTGATTTTTTTAATCACTTTCGCTATCATTAAGTGGTTTTAAGTTGTTAAAATACACAAAAAAATAGAAACAAAAATGTTATTCTTTATATTACAAAGTTACTAGAATATCGGGAATTTAATCAATAAATTAATTAATAAATTACAAAAATATAAAATATTTAATTAATTTCAGAATAAATTATACAATAATTACAGTTTGCAAAATCCATATTCACACATAATTTTAAAACGCATTTCTTCTAAAAGCACTAATTTATTATAGAATAAATAAATAACGAAAATTATATTTAAGAAAACAAAATAAACAAAGATTTATTACAATAAATCTTTTCAGATAAAATGAAAATAATTTAAATGAATTTAAAAAAAAAAATTACAGACCCAACTAAATTAAAGCGTAAAGTACAATGTAATTTTGTACTTGTTATGTATGACTCCTGTAATCATTAATTTAAATAAAAGCGTTAACGTTGTGTCATGAACAGTAATATTTACTTACTTTGTTTGATAAAAACTGCTAAATAATAATGATAAATAAAATCACAAAACTGGCCTTAAAATAGCTAAAACGTCACAAACCAAGCAATTATTTTTCAGCTAACTTCACTTCTTTACGTGCTGTCAAAATTTTATTTTCAAATGGCAAAGCCTTAGGGCCACCCTATTTGAGTTGGTATCATACATTTTGTACTGTCATAAGACGAATATGTAGTTTGCGCATTATTGAATAGTACTATCGTTAAAGCAAACAGCAAAGTCGGCTTTAAATTTGAATCGCATTACTGACAGTATACATTTTAATATGAATGTTATTTCTTCAGAACACTATTCAAACAAAATCCGAAAAAAATTATATTTATCAATACCTTGAATATCAAATTGGAATCTTTATACCCGTAGTACCAGATTAGAGTAGGTTTCTCTGGATAGTCTCTGAGAGCGTCAGTAATAAATTACCAGCCTCTCTGCCTATAGCGAGATGAACTCCATATCCCCCGGTGAGTACAGGTCTCTGGTGTGACGTAAGTCACCAGAAGCCATTTACTGTACTCCCGGGGGGAACACACAGTTTAACGTCGACAATTATGGCTGTTAAGTGGCCGATATAAATTTTTTTATACATATTTATTTTTTTTTTTATATGCCAGTGCTGTGGTTTGAACTAATATAATAAAATATATGGGCAATTTCAAAAATTTTCGACATTTTGATATTTTTTTTTTCGAAATTTTTTTTTTGGATGACACGAATGACGCTTTGGTCACGTGAAGGGTGATATTTTAGCATACCAAAACAGTTCGCGTTAATCATTTATTGCAAACGGCGCGAAAGTTATGGAGGTTTTAAGTTAAAATCTCTTTAAAAAAAATTTAAAGTTAAATTTATTGATTTATTTTAATAAATGTTGTATAGATGCATGAAACTCATTCCAAATTCATCAGTGCAGTCCAAATTCATCAATGCACTGATAAAATACACAAAAAAATATCACATATAATTAAATTTCCTTAACATTAAAAAACGCGAATTTTTGCAAAAATGTGAATGTTTCACCGATTTTTATAATATGTGTTTATATAACGCATACCTAATTTACAGAAAAACAATGTTTTGACTTGCAAATTTACAAAATAAAAAAATTTATATAAGAATTATTTTTGAGGTTAGGATTTTTTTTTTTTGATCTGTAAAATTTAAAATCATGAAAATTTTTTAATGCCTATTCGGTTTTGTTATCAAGCTTAAAAAAACCTTTCATTTGGTGTCAATCGCGGCGGAATCTATACATAACTGCAGATGTCACAAAGCAAAATGTGTTTGAAGAAAAATGCCACTGTACCCTCTAAATATGGACCGAATTCAACCGTATTTATATATGATCTTTAGTTCACCGCCGCACTTCATTTCCAATACTTTACATTGATTTTAAACCACGGATTAATTAAAAAAAACGCGAAACAAAATCATGAAATTTCGCAAAATTTTTATTTTCTTTATAAAATTTTTGCGTTTCAAAATATTTTGACGCCTTCTTGACGTTGAGGTGCCATTTACTAAGAAGTTTAGATCACGCAATACAGAAACCAGTTTTAAATAAGATTGCAAATGTCAGGCGCGAAAAACTGTCATTTTTGACAAATTTACGCCAATTCTTTAAAAGTTTGAGGTCTTCGTTCTCAGCAACTAGCAGCCTGACATCGACGTGATATGGCGCAAATTTTAGCAAATTATACCATCTTTTAAATACTGTTGACGAAATGCAATTTTCTTGAACGGCGCAAAAACGCTATAGAAAAAACTGCGAAAATTCAAAAATCGGAAAATTTTGGTTTCAAAAATGAACCGCTGTACAACTTTTTCCCAAATAGTAGTATGGGCATAACTTTTATAGTGTAAATATCTACTAAGTCTAGTGACTTTATTTTATATCAGTGGGCATCGGAAGTTTAAAACTAAAAGTAGAAAAGTGATGAAATATGAAAAAACTCTTGTAAATTTCAAGCCTGTTTTTGAGTTTTTCAATATTTGAGTGCCCATAACTTTTAGAGATAAAGAACTGATGGTCTGAAATTTTGAATTTCCCAGTTTTCTAGTGTGGCCTACCATTCCCTTTTGACCGTTTTGGTCAATTAGAAAAACTGGAGAAATAATAAGCATCTGAACTCAGTTTCAACAAATGTTGAAAATTTTTGAAATTGCCCATATACATACATATCGTTGGTCTCAGGTAGAAAGGCCCTAACTCAAATAATTTAAAATTTACAGGAGGCGGTAAAAATACAACAGATACTGTAATTATTAATATATAACTTTTTATTAAATGCTGTACAATTGCTTGTAATAACGTTATTTATAATAATATTGTAACATTCTTTGTGAGGAGCGGAATATTTCTAAAATGCATTGAATTTACTAAAAAAAAAGTAAGTTTTGAAAAAATGCGAGTTAGGGCCTTTCTACCTGAGACCAACGATATGTATGTATATGATAAAACCAAACCTTCTATCAATAACTAAATTCGCTAACAAAAACTACAAACAGTTGTATATTTATATATACATATATATCGGTTTCTTTGTATCTGTTTTAAAAATAAATTCCTAATTATAATAGTAGTGACCAATTTTAAATTTGTTTCAAAAACATTTGCACTTTTATTATCTATATTAGTTGTGGGTTATAATGTTTTTATCAGTAAAATTTTTATCGCAGTTTAAATTGCATTAACAACACATTTTATTGTATCGTAATAACAAATAATAAAAAATAGGACAACACGGCAATAAAATTAAAAATTTTATTTCTATACTCGTACAGTGACTCTCATGAATGTTTATTTCTTTTTTTTTTATTTAAAATAAAAATATAGTAGAAAAAGCCTTAGATTAGGGTTTCCCTTAAAAATTAATTTTGAAAAACACACTCTCGGTTTTTTTCATACACATAGTAAAACTAAAGCTAAAAACAAAATTTTGTCTGTGCCTTGTTTCTGTAACTCATTCATTCATAAAAGAGGTACTAAAGTAATTCGACCTGTAGATTTATTTTATAACCCTCAATTTAGCCAGGGATTTTTATACTATCTCCCCCAGTTTCGTCGCTTTGATGACCTTCAAAATATTGGTCGGTGCCAACTTTGGCAATCCCTCATCAGATATTCGATAATCTACTATGCATCAATGCTGCACAGTTGCCTAGTATGTTCTCTGATGATTCGATTGCCTCGTCACAGAATCTGATCATTTTTGTAACTCTCTTCATGAAAAAACACTTTTCATGATTCGAGGAAATTGAAAGAAAACAATGCAATTAAACAAAAAAAATCCATTTCCACATCCAATTTCTTTCAAAGTTTTTGTTTATGAGTATTTCTTTTATTTTTTAGTGTAAGATGCTAGAAATACTATATATGAGCAGAACTGTTTGTAAAATTGATTTGGGACTACTTTCTTGCATGAACTGTCAAAACAACTAACATTTCAAAACGGTGCAGGTTTTGTGGAGAAGACAAAAAAGTTTTAAAATTAAAAAAATAGATTTTGGATCCGTTTAATTTCAGCTCAACTATATAAATTTTTATTTTTTAGAAATTTTAAGTGACGTATTCATAAAAATTATTATATTTAAGTTTATTAAGGGCTTATTTGTTTGGTGTAGAGGTTTACACTGCAAGGACTCAACTAGCTAAGCTGGCGGAGAGCAATAGCTCTCTGAATCAAAAACAAAAGAATCATTTGGGATTCAAATTCGGTTTTCTAGACTATCTTGAAATTATTTTTATTTCAAATACTAAATACCATAAATTATTGGTAGTCTCTGTATATAGGAATGTGTAAAAATATTTTTTAAAGATCGTATATAGTATACGAAACACAAACACAACAAACAAACACAATTAATAACAAAAGCAAATGAAAACAAAAAGTTACACGATAGTTAAAAAAAATTTAAAACAATTACACATATAAAATACATACAAATACTAACAGAATAACCCGCAATATGTCAAAGTATCACATTTTAAAAAATACCAACGATTACAATGCTGATACGGACAATTTGATAGAAATTTCGACAACAACAAGTACAAGCAACACTCACACTGCATCACTAACACCACTTACTGATAATGAAATTTTTAACCATATAAGTGATCATTCCTCTCATAATCATTGTGATAGTGATGATGAATTATTTTATCGCAGTAGAAACCATAACAGAGAGCCTGTAATCAGTGGTAATCATTACACTGATGATCTTATAGAGTACAGCAACAAAGAAAACAACAATTGTAGTGACAAAATATTAAATCAGCAAAAAAATATTTACAATGACAATAACACAATTTTAGCTACCGGCAAAAAGCACAAAACAAAACAATTTAATAGCACATTTAATTCTGTCAACGCTACTTTTGCTGTGACTGCTGCTGATACTTGTGACGATACAATAATGGAAATTCCTCTACTTCAGCCAAATAATATGAATGAAAACGGCACCGGCAACAATGGAGATATCACAAAAAACTATAACAACAAAGTAAGTAAAAATAAAATGTTTTTTTTTTTTTTGTTTTTTCTTTTTCTTTATTAAATTTATTGTTTATCATTAATTTCCTCATCTCTCCCCTTATAACATTACATACAAACACATACATAACTACACAAACAAGTCCATGATGACGAATGAATTCAAGTATGCATCTCCAAGAGATGTTTTGCTTGTGGCTGTGTGTGTGTGTGTGTTTTTATTGTTTTAAATTATTTCAGGTGACTAAAAATATTTATTGTATTTTTAGTGCACACATTCTTGTATTTTTAATTTTTTGTTTTGTATTTGAATTGAGGAAATATTGTCACGTTTTGAACTGTGTATTCATTCAATTCATTCGCGTTATATTTATTGATCAATAGGAAATTATGGAAAACTTGAAAAGTATATTTTCTTCTTTAGGAAAATATAAAAATACCAACAATTATTGATACAATAATTGAATTGAAGAAATACATTATTTTGTGTTAGTTACAGTTATCCCCCTTATAACACGGTGTAGGATTTACAGATACAGACATGAATGCATTATTTACAAATATACATAATAATTAATTATTACAAATCGTCATATTAAATGCAAACGGACGTAACTACACTTTTTGTTTTTTTACAGGAAAAGAAAAAAATCTTAAAATCAAAAATTTTTTAAATCCTGAAAATCATATAATTTTCAAGGTCGAGACATAAGGATTGGTATCCCTATATACATACAACAAATGAGTTTGTATGTAAGCTTTTCATATAAATATGTATGTATGTAATTATGTCTTCTTGCATTTAGAAATACACGCACTTGTAGTTACGTCCGTTTGAATTTCGGTAATAAAATCGCCATTTTTGATCATAGGAATCTAAAATTTTGTACAACCATGTGTTTTGATAAAACGAACCACAATTAATAAAAAACTTAATTTCGAAATTTTGTGTAGTTACCTCCATTTACATTTAATATGACGAAATACAATTTGAAGTTTGCTCAAATTAAATTTGTTGAAATAACTAAATATTTACATATGTTAATCAAAAATTTACTTCTCACCAAAAATGTCAAAAAATAAAATTAAATCTAGTAAAGGCTGAGGTCGCTTTTGGCATTGGTAAAAAATTAAAGTTCCATCTCATGGTTTAAATACGCTTTTAAATTCATATGTATGTATGTATATATGTATTTACGAGTATGTATATGGATTTGGGTTGAACCACCTCATCAACTCAACTTAAAATATGCCGTTTTTAAACGGACTGTTTCCGAATTTGCTGATTTTTGGTACGAATAAAGTATATCATAACACTAAGACAAATATAAATTTAAAGGGCACTAACAAATCTGGATCCGGAAATATGAGGTCTTAAAAATCGAAAAAAAAATACAAAAATGTACAAGGTTATACTTACTTAATTGTAATTTTCTTGAAAAGTATTATAGCTACGCTTCGTAAAAGTCGCATTTGAAAGGGTATTAAATTTCCTTTGATTTAGTAGGCAACATGATTCTTTTTTGAAGAAGTCAAAGGTCAATTTTTATTACCTATAACTCGGAAGTCTATATCTCCGAATGCGACCTTTTTAAAAATTTAAAAAAAATTATGCCAAAGATAATTTTCTTCTCTACAGTTGTGACAAATTTCAGAGTGGAGGTCTTTTTGGATCAAGAAATAAAAATAAAATCGCAAAAGAAGGTATTTTACAAGGAGATTAAAACCATTTTGAGGGTGGGATAGTATACAATTTTTCGATTTCGATTAGCTAGAACCGCTTATTTTGTGAGGTTCAACAAAAAAATTCCTGAGCCAAAAAGAAGTAGTCGCCGTGGTCTAGTTGTTAGTGTGTTGGCTTACTAAGACATGAGCCCTGGGTTCGACTCCAGGCTCCGACATCTTCAAAAAAAGAAATATGAAAAAATATTTCTTTCGGCGACTTCCTTTCAGCAGTCTTCTGGCAAAAGCTCTGAGAGTAACTAATTGCCATGAACAAGCTTCTCAAGTCTGTCGTTCGGAGTCGACATTAAACTGTAGGTCCCGGTACTCATGGATAAAAATTGACACACACAACATGAGTGCTGCGAGAAGCTAGGCCGTAATCCTGACACAGGGTTGAAAAGGCCAGTTATGTATGTATGTATGTAAAAAGAAGGGATGTGGGATGGTGGCAAATGGCTCCTCATCGGGGTCAAAGGTTGGGTTGAAGGAATAAAAGTCCACAAAGAGCTCCACACCTGGAGTTGCCCCTAGGGGGATAAAAAGTAGGACTGACCCTCACTAAAATTTTACCACCAACTTTTTTCCGAACATACCGAACACAAAGTTTATAAAATTTGCT
The DNA here is from genome assembly GCA_963576795.1 of Metopia argyrocephala. NCBI lineage: Eukaryota > Metazoa > Arthropoda > Insecta > Diptera > Sarcophagidae > Metopia > Metopia argyrocephala. The sequence goes on along the minus strand of OY756208.1, from coordinate 182,411,994 downwards.
CCTACCACTCTAGGAACTGGTGATCCCTATCTCCTAAAGGTATGTTCGGAAAAAAAGTTGGGGGTAAAATATTACTACATGAGGTATTTCCTTTTTGTGTACTCTCTCATTTCGGTGAGAGAGTAAATCATGTGATTTAATATTAACTTGTCTTATCAACAAAAAGGCGCATAATATGTATCTATAGAAAAAAATCTATATATGTATCTATCAATCTATGTATCTTCAAAGTTATTGGTCTTAAAAAAAATAAAAAAGGAGCTATTGGAAGCCTATGTCAATAAGCCCATAGCAAATGCATTGCTAAAAGAAATTAAACGCTGCATCAACTAAACTCAAATAATACGAATGAATAATACTATTCTATATACTCTATGATTCAATGAAAAAATAAAAATCTAAAAACTTAAAAGTATTTTTTATACAATTATTTAAGGCAAATCTTGTCTTAACTTCTTTTTTATCAATTACAAAAATCTAAACACACAGAAAACGGAGACGACAATTCTCATTTTTATTTTTTTTTTGTTACTGCTCAAGCTACGGAAATTTACGCCATTAGAGAACTTCAGGCAATATTGTCTTCTAAATTAGAATTTTAGGTAAAGGGAACATAAAAACAATGGCCCTATTTATAGTCAGAAATTCTGTCGACTTTTTTTTTGTTTTTTTTTTTTTCTTTTGAGACCAATACTCAGGGGTAAACCCCTTCTCATGCGGTGTATTGTATTGGAATGTGAAGATGGTTGATAGATAGAGATTTTTTTTATATTATGCGCTTTTTTGTTGATGAGACAAGTTGCTGTCAGTTTGACCACTGAAAGGACAGTGTTATACCTTTACCCTTGAATGATCAAACACCAATTGCCTCATCTGTCGGTGGATGTTTAATGTGAATGGTGAGCGTCTTCAGTAGATTAGCTGTTATTTGGGAAGCCAGAAGGTGGCGCTGTACTCCTGATCATTGGCTTCTGGTGGAATGGATTAGAAATGTCAGGGAGCGGTTTCTTGCAGATGGTTTTGCTATAGGGGGGGGGGGGGGGGAACCTCTTATTTTTTTAAATTTAATTTTTAATTTAAATTGTAATTTTTAGAAAACCGCAAATTTTTATTTTTATAATTTTGTCCTTCGCTGGGATTGAACCTTTGTCGTGTGAGTTTCTGTGCGAGCGCTCTACCACTATGCCACGACCCCCCTTTAAGAAAACTCCACACTTATATTCGACTTACAGCCTGTTTTTAATTTTTTAAACAACACAGTTGCTCGTTTTGAATTAAAGAAGAACTTCGTGAAGGTTATAAAAATATTCAGAGATTTTGAAATTATTGATGATTTCAATGAATTTTCTGTTGAAAGAAAGCCAAAAATAATAGAAATAATGATGATAGTTTTTAAATAAAATAATATTGAAGTAATATACAACTTTAAACCTCCTATTACCAGTTTTGCCGCTTTGTATTTTCTTTCATTTTTATTTAATTTTTTTTTTATTTGTAATTTATTTTTTTCACGCTGCTAAAACTTCGTTTTTGGTTTATGTCTTCTAATTGTGTATGTAGTTTAATTATTTACTAGAAATGTAAACAAAATGAAAGCAACTGTTCAAGCAACTGCAATATTTGTAATATTTTATTAGATTAGATTTTATAAGAAAATAAATAAAAAACACAATATAAAGGTGACAGCCATTTAAAGCCAACTCAAAGTATACTTTGATAGATTTTGGCTATGAATACCAAAAACTTAGTAAGAGCTGTTTATTTAAAGAATTATTTTACAAAGAGAAGACTTTTGTCTATGTCTTTTGTTAATTAAACGTATATAATTACTTACTAATCTTCATATAAACTTTCAGGATATTCTCAAATTAAAGCAAAAATTTGATTCAAGAATCACATATACAACGAAAAAAAATTAAAATCGAATTGTTCTTCAAAGAAAAATAAAGGTTAATCGTGCCAAACCAAATAAGGCTTAAACGTTATGTAAAACAAAGACGTTGTGTGAATGGTTCTTAAGCCAAAGGTTAAAAAAATTTATCAAAACATCACAATTTAAAATTACTCTTGAAACAATTAAAAATTTCATACGATTTCAATTTCAAGTGATTTCGTTTTGCAGCCCATACCCGTATATATTATTTATTACGATTTTCTCAAATTAAATATTTTACTAAACTTCATCTGCTTTTGTTTAAAAGTTAACAAATATGACAACCCATTAATTGACTGCTTAAGAGAGACGAAAACTAAATAATAATATTTAACGATAAAATTTTATATCAACATGTGCATAAAATGATTACCATTCACGCTTAAATAAATATTTGCCACCCACATTGTTATCTCTTCAAACATATTTGCTATACGAGTATAGAGAATAAATAAAACAAATTTTCGCAAAATTATTTTCAATTAAAATGCATATTTTAGTTCAATGTAAAGTTATAATTCATGGCTGTTTATTTTTAATACTTCATTTTTATATTTTGCATTTTAATTAAAAGGAATATATGTATGAATGTTTGTATCTATTTTACAGCAACATCACCAGTATGATTTTGAATGCGTTTGCCTCTGCCAACAGAGAGGATTTGCATCCCACCTCAATAGCAATTCAACACAGACCGCCAAATCAAAAATCCTTTGGGCCATTGCTCTATGTTGCATATTTATGGTAAGTATCTCTGCGGCTGCCGTTATAGATTATAATTATTAGAAATAAGAAGAAGAAAACAACATTATAACAACAATTCCAGTATGTTTTTATAAATACAAATGCATGTTCACCATGAAACAAATATGTACTCGTAAAAGTCCGTATATGTATGTATATACTTATTTATGTTTTATATCCAGCGAACATTTAAATTTTATTTGTATAGAAAAATCAATTGTTAGCACTACTCTATTCAAGAGTAAATTTAACCTTTTATAGCCTCTTACGACCTATCTGCAACAAATGTTAAAGTCTCTGTAAATTATGTTTAAAAAACAAAAACTTTATTTTTTTAAACCGTTGTTTTATAGTCGCATGACATAATTTTTTACCGTTATAATTAGTAAACACAATAGAAAGCGGCGTAATAGACCATGGAAATGCTGTTAGCATCACTAAGAAACTTTAGCTCTTCTTTACAGCAACTAACTACAGCAGACTAGCTACTAAAAGCCAAGATACACTATCATACACAGTCGTACGATTCATTCACAAGAAAATCTTACCGATTTCTATCACCCTTTTAAAAGTCGCATCAAAATAGCAACATTGGTGCCACACCATCACACAAAATAAGATACAAAGCATATGCGGAGTTGCTTATTGCTAGCATCTTATAAAATGCAACCCTGATCGCATGGAGAAAAAAATGTTTATGAATTTTTTCAAAAGACTATGAAGTCGAACAGACTTGTCACAAAATCTGTCATACAGATGCATTTTTATGCCACACTGTCATACATTTTTACCACACAATTTTTTTTTGACAAATCGTACGAATCGATAGGATAGTGTATCACGGCCTTAAACGATGTCAATGCTGTGATACCCGCTGTCAGAGAAAACTTTAATTTTAATTAATTCTCTCAGCTTGCAGACTAAAAATCACTATAATAATTATATAGTCTAGAGGATTCTGCAAAGTTGGACAAAACATCAGTTTACACGCCGAACTCTGTATTAGAAACGTCTGTAAAGAGTGCAAACAAAACTTGTAAAAACCCTGATCGTCACCATTCTTTTCTACTAGGGAACTTTCAACTTCCAGAGCGCGAGATCTATACACATTTATATCAAATGTGTAGAAGGTAGTCACAGGGTATTGCTTTGGCGACCAAGGAAATATCCACAGAGTGATCGCACTCCGAAGTCTACATAACATGAAGAACAACAGGTGCAGTGCAGAATATCTTTAAAAGCAAAATTTGTGTAAATTCTGCCTGCTCTAGTGACTACTTTACTAGCAGTTCTCTGCGCTCTTTACAGTTTAGTGACTATATAGCTCTTACTAAGCCATACCCACTACACCAAACAAATGTAGGAAAAAATTGGCAAAACTAACATGTTGTACAGCCAATTTTCGATCAAACATAGATTTGCAGGTTTAAAACCCATTTCAGACCTTTTTTGCTCACTGCTCAAAATGCAGCATTTAATGGAGCTTGGAATTCAATATCACACCAAAATATTTGACTCCAGAAGAGAGACGAATATATTAATTATTCAAATTACGTAATCTACGGGAGGTTTAGTTTTCCTAGGATTAACGTTGAAACCGTATCTAGTGTCCCAATCAGCTTTGCTAGCTAAAGCACCCTCCACGGTTTCATCCATAACTGAAACAAATAGTCATGAAACTAACAGAGCCAACTCATCAACATAAGTCACTAAATTTGCACTAGCACAATTATTTTCGGATAAAATATTATGACCTGTACCTAACTACAGAAGAGGCAAGTGAACATCCCTCTAGAACACAGCGTTAAACTCTCTGTAACTCAGAAAGGTTACAATTAAAGCTGCCAAAGTATTGAGTACCGAGTATCGAGTATTTGAACTAATTTTTGGGTACTCAATACTTAAAAGTAACTACTCAATACTTTAAGAGTTGTATTATTTCTTAGAAGTTGTATGGAAAATTTAAATATTAACGGCTAAAATGAAATTCTGTCTAAAAAACAATACTTTATGAAATTATTTTCTCTTAAAAATAAAATCCGGTAAAAGTATTGAGTAGTATTGAGTACCAAAATAAAATACTTAATAGTATCGAGTAATAAAAAGTAGCAGAATTTAACAGAACTAGTTACGATCCAGAGATAGATATGTCATTCCACCTCGAAGCCTCTTAATGTACTGATAATAGACCCAGTTGTAATATTCACTACCTCATGCAGCGTTGTTTCCATCCATCTTCCTCTCATGTAGGCGTACAGGCCATTGGACAGATTGGCCTACAGGTACTGAGGGATCTCACTTTAAATTTCACGAAACCAATTCAATTATGTGTTTGCTGGATATTATTTCAGATTTTTATAACAACTAATAACACATTTAGAAATATGTAACTCATAAATTGAGCACTCGTATTCCTGTGAATTTATTGCATCCATTTTTTTTATTTTTTTTCAAATATAATTTAGTTTCTCTGTTTATTTTCTATTTGAATGTTTATTTTGTTTCTCTACCTTTTCTTTTAATTGCTTCTATTTTACATTTGCAGATTGTTGAATTCCTAGGTGGTTATATAGCCGGAAGCTTAGCTATTATGACGGATGCCGCACATTTAGCATCGGATTGCATTAGTTTTATTATTGGTCTTGTGGCCATTTGGCTGGGCACCAGACCACCGGATGCAAAAATGTCATTTGGCTATAAACGATTTGGTAGGTAAACAAATGTTCTTAGTCAAACACATAAAATATACTCGTATTTTATATAAGTAAAGATGTATGTCTGTATAAACATAAATGTGGGTACAATGTACATATATTCTTGTGTGTACAAATGTATGTATAAGTATATACATGGTTTTAGTTGGTAAAAACAAAATTTAATTATTTTTGTTTAATTATTTCACAAGGTTTTATATTTTTGAACTAAAGTCTTGAGTTTAAGGCTTTAAAAATTAAACAGTAGTATAGCGATTAAACGGCTTCTCTTTCCAAGAGAAAATTTTCAAGTTTGCAATCTGTTTTCGGATATCTCGTCGAGTTTCTGAGATAAATAGCCGAAAACGGATTGCAGATTTTGGTGTCAAAAATCTAAAGTGGCATCATTAACTCGAAATATATAAAATGGCGAATAGAGGCACACAAACTCCCGCACGACGATAAGTTGCAGTTTAAAGACTAATTTTTTTTTTTTTTTTTGAGCTTTACTTCATTATCAAACTCGTAGTTCTTTTTACTTTTGGGCTTTAATTTCAAAGTAATGCATATAACAGATCGCCATATAAATCGTATATGTACTCAAATACATTTATATACTAACAACTTGCAAAATTATGTGGAAAGTACCGATTCTTTTGTGGAAAAACATTTGTTGAAGAGTTGCCCTAAAGTACAGTAATTCCTCTATTAACATTGCCTAGGATTCTAAAAAAATTACGACAAAAATCGAAACGAAGTAAATTAAAATTATAATAAGGACATACATACTTATATTTATTATGCGAAATAAAAAAATAAATTGAATCACTCATAATACCCATGTATATACAGCCTTTTGACCGTTTTGATGTGTGTTTCGCATCGTTATCTTCTTGAAACATCAGTCAAAGTGACACTTCGTATTCAGCACAAGATATCATGATGTTATATAGAATATTCTCTTCTCTCAACTCAAATTTTGTATTTTTTAAATACTGGAATATTAAAAAAAACTTGCTTTTCCAATGATTCCAAAAATTATGTTTTAAAAAAAGCGGTTACCTTTTTGGTTCTTTGTAAAAAAACCAATTAATATAATTTTTTTATGCAACATTGTTAATTAATGGTTATTAGTTGATTTTGTGTATTTAAAACAATAAAGATTTTTTTTTTATTCCTAACTATATACTGATTTATTTCTTTAGTAAATGAAATTTAAGTTTGAATTAACACAAAAGTCAATAGAGTTAAGATGTATTGAACTGAATTGAATTATGATTCTTTTCATAAATATTAATTGGATCAATATCATTTATTTAGTAATTAAATGAATATGTAGAAAAGCTCTCCATTTAAATTGGTTTGACATTTTTTGTTCGCAGTAATTGAAGCTAAAGTAAAAAGAATTTACTTTTGAAATGAATACCCTGCAGAAAATATGGATAGAAGAAAAAGCTACTCGTATATTTCAATTGAAACCCTATGTAATTCATAATCCATTAGAGATTAGTATATGGATTATAATATATATATATATTGTGTATCGTTTCCAAAGTATTATATAAATATATTATATATGTAACTAGCCTAAACCCAGCCTGTTTCGCTACACCGACCACTACCATTTGTCCAAATTGTTCCACTGATGATTTTTATTAACTACGAAGTAATTTAGACCAACTTCAGTTTCAACACTTATCTAGATATAAAAAAAATACATAATTACCTTGTAAGAGAGATTCCACGCCAACTTTTCCAATTCCGCCCACTTTCTGATTGATGATTTTCCTTGAGCGTGATGTAATTCAGAACAAATTTGTAAACTTTATCTCCAACCGTTCTCAAGATTACTTAATTAATTTCTGTAGCACAATTGGCACAATGAACACTTCTCTCAAACAATAAGTTGCATCCGATTCTACTCCTAGACTCACTATAAGGTACCTTCAGTTTAACACCGGCTATTATGATACTATGCTAAAAAGTAATACCGCTGTTAAAAAGTTTTGGTTGCGTGGCAGTACACAACCCTGTAGAAAATGCGGCTACTCCGTTCACGAGTGTATAGAGAAGTAGAAAAAAACTAGGACTAGTCCAAACATAACCCAAATGTATGAAAAAATGTGTACCATTGAACATTGCAATGTCATAGGCGAGGACTACGTAGTCCAGCTATGCATTACACAAGAGTAATCTAAAAACTATATAGTTTATGTTACTACTCTATGGAGTATACAAATAGAGTTAGCTTCGTAACTCTTTCGTGTTTGGTAGTACTGTTAGTGTAAATTTAAATTTTTTTTTTTTTTTGTTTCCAAGTAAGTTACATTTTAGCTGAAAATCTGCTTTCGTAAATAAACGAACGGTCTTCGACCAAGTAATTACTTCTTGTTTTAAAATGACATGGTCCATGTAAGCATTACAATGGACTATTTTATAATTACTCCCTATAAACTTAAATGGATTATGTACTCCAATATTTTCTATAAGGATCTAGGACATAAAAATATATTACGTTTCCACTAATGCTAGTCTGTTTTGTTATATGCTTTTGTGGAGCAGCCACATTTTCTGCAGGTATTGTTTAATAACAAGTCTAATTAAAAAAATATATTAATTTTCTTTCCTTATTAATTAGAACGAAAATAATGGTAATGAAAAAAAGGAATTAATAAGAATTAAGAAGATTTGTTCATTGATAAAAATAATATTTTATACGCACATAATACAATAAATAAACAAAAATATATAAAAATAATATTTAAAATATTTTTTTATATATATAAAACTGTCGAATGCATCATATTAATTTATATATTTTAATTGAACATATTTTTAATTAATATTTTAATAATTTCACTAATAAAATCAAAAAAAAATAAAAAATTATAAAAAACTAAATAACAGTTATTAAAAATGTTGGTGAAATAAATAACCAATTTATTTAAAAAATAAAATTACAAATTATTTAAATTTATAAAAATGAAATTAAATTGTGATTATTTTTAAAAGTTTTTTATTGAGATCTTAGGTAAATTTTTTTAGTTCATTGCTTACTTGAATTTTGAACTATGGACCTAAACAGAAGGAAATAAGGTACAAAAGATCAAACTTTTTTAAGGTTTTTACGATTTTGGTCTTGAAGGTGAAGTTTTTTGATTTTACATCTTCACAATTTGTGTTCTTCATGACAAGAGCTACATCTGTGCCTCAGAAAGTAAATCAAAATTCGGAACGGTTTGCAAGATATGAGCCTGAGAAAATGATCACTTTTCAGCAAGAATGACACTGAGGCCTCAAATATTACTACGGTAACAATAATAGAACTGCAACTCCGATTCCGACTCCGTATTATATTTAATATATTAACTTAAACAAGAATATTTTAATGTCGTTCACAACTAATACTCTATTTTCATACAAATTTATCTGAAAAACGCATCTATTATGGTGTTAAAACAGAATTAGGTGTTTGCATAATAAATAATATAATACCAATATAAAATTTGCATAGAAAAGTGTAATAGTTGCTGATGTCAAAATGAACTCAGACAAGACTACCGTAACTAGGGTCGAAAACGTGTTGACTTCGACTGGTGTACAATTCTCTCACAGAAGTTATTTTCTCCTTTGATTGAGAAATCTATAAAAAAAATTAAAATCATTTCATAGAATTTCGTTCTAAACTAATTAAGACGTTTAATGACGAAATAAAATAAAATTTTTCGTTGACCTACATAAGAGTACACTGACATTAAAAAAAAACTATTTTTTATATATTATTTGTTATTTAATAAAATTCAAAAATTTAATTTTGTCATTGCTTATTTACTTTAATTGGGTCTTAATTAGAAGTGAACAAAAGTTAAAATGGAAAAAGTAATACAATTCACAGACAATTATTAAAAAAAATTGAACAACTTGAATAAAAGATGCAACACTTAAAAAAAGAACAAAAATTTATAATTGACCTTTTTGTACGTACGAGTATGTACTTATACCTACTTTGTATGTATTTTATAAGTATATTCATATACGACATACATACTCGTACATGCGAATACAATAGTAAAAACTGAAAATAATTTTTTATCATACCCAGTCAGCATTTTTGGTCAATTATGAGTCTTTTATGACTCCTCTGGGCGATTAAAATAGTCACTTATGAGCTCATTTATGAGTCGAAAATGAATGTTTTGTCGGGAGAAAAATGTACCCTTGCCGCGACTCCCCTGAACGAGTCATTTATGACTCCCTTGAACGAGTCAGTTGTGACTCCCCTGAACGATTCATTTGTGACTCCGAACACTAAACGAGTTTTACTTATCTTTTTATTATCTTTAAAATAATAAAAATATTGTATTTTGTTTAAAAATGTAAAAAAACAAAAAAAAAAAAAAAAATTAAATTCATCAAGCTCAACTGAAGGAATTCTTTTTTTTATATGTATATTATGCGCCTTTTTATTGATGAGGCAAGTTTCTGGTGGAATAGACTGGAATGTAAGTAGCGGTTTCTTGAAGATTAACTTCTTATTTTTTTAAATTATAATTTAGAAATACCTTAAATTTTATTTTATAATTTTTGGCCTTTGCTGGGATTGAACCTCGGTCGTTTGAATTTCTGTGCGAGCGTCTTACCACTATACCACGACATCACAATAATTGCATAATTCTTATTCTTTCAAATAAAATAAATCCCATTGTAACGAAATGCATAAAATACGACGCAAAATAATTATAAAAGCAGTCGTATTTCGAACGTCTGCACGATTATTTTATGATTCCGCACATTTAATCAGTTTTTGATCACCTAAGGGAGTCTTAAAAGACTCATTTTGGTGATTTATGAGAAAGCAATCTTCCAATTGCTGATAGGGTACTCATATGTATTCTTATTGTCTATTTATCTCAAATTTAAAGAATATAACTTCCTTTCTGTGTGTGAGTGTGTATGTTAAACATAAAAGAATCAGTTTAACTTTAATTGTTTATTTTGGACTCTGTACTTACTTATATAAAATTACACATATGTACATGCATATCGCTCCTGTATTGCATAGTGGTCATATCGTCAAAATAAAACATAGCAAAATGCATTTAAACCTATATAAAGGTCGGAGTGTAAGCAATTTAACTGAAATATCTATGAATGAATACGTGACAATATAGCAATAAAGGAGCGATATGAATTCTTTATATTTATTATTTAGGATGTATGTATGCATATCTATGTATGCATAGTTGTAATTTAATCAAAATGGCTTGAATAAATAAATATAAATACGTTTAATTGAAAACTCTTTTATTTGCAGAGGTCATGGGCGCAATTGTTTCAATTTTAGGCATTTGGATATTGACCGCAACGCTGGTTTTAGTGGCAATACAACGCATTTATTCGAATGACTACGATTTAGATGCAAATACTATGATGACCATATCTGGTATTGGAATTTTAATTAATATCATGTAAGTGTATGTGTGTGTGTGTGTGATTGTATCAAAGTTCGTTGTATCAGACTCTGCACGTTACTGAACATAATTCAGTTATGAATGTTGATTCTGGTATTTAAAAGCATTTTTTTTTATTATTATATTTGTTTGTATTTATGAAAAATTCATAATAGAATTTGGTTTTGCATAAATTAAAAATAGCGATAAGCAATTCAAAAAAAATCCACTTGTACTCGTACATACATTTGTGTCATTCTATTCATTCATAGTCTTTTATTTCTATAGTATGCTTATAAATATAAAGTTTTGTGCATTTTTTGTTCTTTTTTTTCACAATATTTTTTCAGTATGATTTTTATTTTACACACTTCAATACTTGACCTACCATCGGGTAATATTGGTGGATCTCATTGTCACTCGCACAGTCATTCTCACAGTCACAGTCAGAGTCACAACAGCCATCATGGTCATAGTCAGGGCAACATTCATGCCCACACCACAACTTTATTACATCGACGACGACACAGTAATGATAATGACCACATGCATACAGATATTTCAACGAGGTCACTGCTTCCTACTAACAGCGATGCTGAGTCAGATGGTGTTGTTGCAATTCCTAGTGCTGCCATTGACACTGATGAAGCAACATCAATAGAGTTGTCGTCTGCGCCAATACTGTTCAATGGAAATTTATCAAAACATCAACAAGATGGGTAAGAATTTTGGTCTTTTTGTTTTAGTTTATTTAACAGGACATGTGACATATTATTCAAATATTCGAAAAATAATTCTTATTTTTGTTCAAATAAACAAATTAAATTACAAAAATTGTTTGTGTCCAGCTATATGTATGTATGAAGATACGTATGTATATGTAGCAATAAAAAATAATGGCTTATATCGAAGTTTCTTGTTTTGAGATATTAAGGATATTGTTTAAAATAAATAATGTTTTAGTGTGTTGAAGTTAAAATATAAATGATTCTCGAAATTAAGCTCAGTTATACATAGATCTTGGAGAAGATTAGAATATGTAATTAAATAAAAAGTAACTTACATATATCAACTGAAATCATTATTACTTATTAGCACAGATATTTATAGATAAAAAGACACGATTTCCATCTAACGTATGTCGAATAACGCTTAAATGCTTAAACCGATGTCAACCTAACTTATAAGGAGAGTGTGTACTGCTGAAACCTACATACATATGTATGTATATGGTTGTAGTCGCCGTGGTCTAGTGGTTAGTGTGTTGGCTTACGAAGACGATAGTGCTGGGTTCAAATCTCAGCTCCGACATCTTTAAAAAAAAGAAATATGAAAGAATTATTTCTTTCGGCGACTACCTCTCAGCAGTCTTTTGGCAAAAGCTCTGGGAGTAAATAATTGCCATGAAAAAGCTTCTCAAATCTGTCGTTCGGAGTCTACTTTAAAACTGTAGGTCCTGGTACTCATGGGAAAAAATTAACACACACAACATGAGTGCTGCGAGAAGCTAGGCCGTAATCCTGACACAGGGTTGTAATGGCCAATTATGTATGTATGTATGTATGGTTCATATTAATGTTTGGTTAAAAACAAAATTCTTATGTGTGCTATAAGTAAGCCCTATATCGCCTCTAACTTATCTTTGATTTCTGTATATCTTGAGAAAGGTTAAAGGTGCAGTTTATAAATTTAGTCTGAAAGATTTCATCACTGAAAAATTTTAGCAGCCGTGGTCTAGTGGTTAGTGAGTGGTCTTACTAAGACGTTAGCGCCAGGTTCAAATCTCAGCTCTGAAAAAAAGAAATATGAAAAAATTATTTCTTTCGGCGACTTCCTCTCAGCAGTCTTCTGGCAAAAGCTCTGGCAGTTTTTGATTGTCATGAAAAAGCCTCACAAATCTATCGTTCGGAGTCGACTTTAAACTGTAGGCCCCGGTACTAATGGAAAAAAATTAACACACACAACATGAAAGATGCGAGAAGCTAGGCCGTAACCCTGACACAGGGTTGTAATGGCCAATTATGTATGTATGAAAAATTGTGGTAAATTGGACAAGTGGTTGTGGTTTTGATTTTTCTTTATCTATTTATTCTTTCTTATTTATTCTTGACAAAGCAGACCCAAGGTGCATTAGTATTTTGATAAAAATTTTTAATGTTAAGCCCTTGCTCACAATACTAGTACTAGTTTTGGTTTACAAACCAAACATTATATGAAAAATCAAAACTATTTCCTTAAAGCTATAGCTACAGCTAGTAACGTTTTGAGACAGTTATTGTACTAATTGTAAAAAGAATATCACAAAAGGGACAAAAAAAAAAGGAGAATGTAAAGTTACGAATGTTACGCTCTATTAGCGATGATCTCTCTCTTGATAATAAGTTGTTTTTTTATGAGAATTAAAATATAACCCTTTGTTTAAAATGGAATGGTAAGCATTAGTAAATTATACAACTAGTACGAAAGTGTCTTAAAAATACCAGTTAAAAGACTAATATTGACGTATATAGTACATGCTCTAGTTAATAATTACTAGTATAGTACATTTTCTATTTGAATCTATGCTCAAATGATCTAGTTGAGCTTCTATGACAACCTAATGTTAAAATCGATAGTTCGAAGTTAAAAGTCTGAAGTTAAAAGCAACTAGTATACTTCTAATCATACACTAGTTATTTTGTCTGTAGGGTTATTATGAAAAACATAAAAAATGGCCATTAAATTTGTGAATAAAAGAAATACAAAAATGTATTATTAGTTGAATTATTTGAATTATCCTAATAATGCTACGCAAGGAAGTAGCGAAAAACCGAAAAAGAAAAATAGATATTTTAAATATTTATTCGACCTTAAGCTCAAATAATTCAACTAGTTATAAAATTAATAAAAAGGTCAAGGAAAATAATACAAATATATAAAATAAGTAAATGTTATAAATCTATTATATTTTCTTTAAAGTTGCGATTCGATACTCAACAACTATCGAAATATTGTTGGATGCGACAGTAAAATCGAAATGTAGTGATTAGACTCAAGTATACGTGAGGTATCATGCGTTTTCTCCAAAAATAAAAATCAGCTCTTCTTGTATGTGTGCCGTGTAACTAATTGAGATATTTTTTTAGACATAACTAAATTACAAGATATCCATAATATAATGACAAAGAATATTGATAATATTGTATCAATAAGTTTAGTTAACCTTCAACGACACGGCAAATAGCAAGCAGTGACCTTTTGAGGTTTTGAGCTTGATCGTTAGTAGCAATACGAGTATATCCAGACCAGCATGTTTGGACAACTTGTTTAAGAATTCTTTGTTGATTTCATTAATATGTCCATTATTTGCCATGGGGCAGAAAAATATAGCGATTAAGATGATTAATTTTTTTTCGTTACTGGACAAAAAAAATTTTTTTATTTTTTTTTTATTTTAGTAGTGTATACATAAGGTATATAAAAAATAAAAATTTGAATTTGAATTTGTATGCTTTTGTTTATAAAAATAAATTTTTATTTTACAGAAATGAAAAAAATTTAAATCTGCGTGCGGCCATGATACATGTTATTGGTGATTTAGTACAAAGTATAGGCGTGTTTGTGGCATCAGTATTAATTAAAATATTTGTAAGTCAATGATTATTTATGTCTTTAAGATAAATGAGTATGCCTTTAATAAACACACACACACACACAAATGCATTTCTTTTATTTCCTTTTAGCCAAAAGCAGTATTTCTTGATCCTTTATGTACTCTGTTCTTTTCGGTTATTGTGATAATGACAACAATTAATTTATTCAAAGAATCAATGCATTTAATAATGGATGCAGTACCTAAAGGCATTTCATTGGATGATCTCGAAATGGATTTACTAAAAATTGAAGGAGTCAAGTAAATACATATCTTGTTTTTATTTTTAAATTATTTATTTTAACATAAATTTTTTGTTTTGCTTCCTTTAAGGTCCGTTCATCATTTAAATGTTTGGGATCATACTTCAAATTACAGCATTTTAATGGTTCACTTAGTTACTGGTAATTATTGATATTTTAAGCAATTATAGACAGCATTAATCATAATTTATTTCAAGTATATGAATATTATTTAAGTAATAGTTAATTAACTGCATACATACACACACGCATACATGCACAATGTTAGGGCTTCTAACAACACATAAGATATGAATAAAAAAAATATTTGGAAGTTCTTAAAAAAAGGAGCTTCAACGTAAACATAGAACATTTGTTAAAAATTTCTGCTTCACTGAATTAAATAAAAGAGTTTCACAAAAATGACAGAGATCTAGGTTTTTCAAATATCATCCGTACATATGCAATATGACTGTAGAATCCACATGCCTAATCGTGTATTTATAGTTTACCAATTAAACAAACAATAAATTTTTTATCAAAAAATTGGGCCGGCCATAAAGCGTACCAAATAGTAAGTTTCTGTAGGCATATGAACAAAACTTTACAATTACTTGCACTGTATATGGGGCACTTTAACTTACTTGTATACCTGCTTATAAAACCACCCTAGAACAACCCATTCGCTAAATTAGAGTAAGGTCTTACATAACGTGGAAGGCCAAAAACCTAGTTGCTCATACAGTGCTTCCCTACACAGCGTATACAGCTTCTTCAATGTGTACTATTAGGCCGAGGCCACGCAATGAGCGGCAAAGCGGTGAGCGGCAAAAAATTAAAACATATAAAATACTACTGAAGTGGCTACGCAATAAGCGGCATTTTTGAACGGCTAAGCGGCGCTGCTCAGGAATAGAACTTGTTCTAATTTTTAGTTGATTTCAGAGCTGCGAAGTATAAACATGGCAAAAGTTAATGCGGAGCTTATAATTTCATCTATACACAGCCTACCGCTGTTATGGCAAGATAGATTACCAAATTTTAAAAATAAAAATATAACCCATAAGTTATGGAGTGAAGTTGGTGAAATTTGTGGTTGCACTTGCCACTCAAGCTCGAGCTCTGCCGCCTACCGCTTTGCCGCTCATTGCGTAGCCTCGGGTTTAGGCGTCTAATGGTCAGTGAAAGTAAAGTAAATAATTAAAATTAGCTACTCTGAACAACGATTATGTGCGCCATAAAATGGACGAAATAAACGATGTGCTTGAAAGGTGAAAAAAAAATGCAATAAATTTGAAGCGCTGCTCTGGTGTAAGTCTGTGAAAGAAATAATAATAAAATAATAATAAAGAAATATCAAATAAAAATAAACAAAAAACAATATCAGCTGTTTAATCGGTTGTCAAATATAGTCGTATTGGCAACACAAAGTTGTGATTCATTAACAAAACACCCATTATTGAAAAAATATTATATAATACTTGTTTCATTTGATTAAAATAAGTATCATTTAAAAAGCTTATAATTAAAATAAAACCATTTTCAAAACTATAATAAATATTTAATAAAAGAAAAATTATGTATTTATTTTGTAATTTATCTGAAAGCCCTATTTCTAAGAATATATTAATTTCTTTTATTCATTAATTTGCATATTTATGCTCAAGTAATTTGTGTTTCATATATTTCAGATATTCTCACTGAAGGCAATACAATCCTAATGAAAGCAACACAATTGGCAGGAAGTTCAAAATATAATATAAAACATAGCACAATACAAATCGAAACGATGACATCCTAAATTTTCTCCTGCTATCTTTCATATATGTACATGTGTATGTACATACATATGTTAACTTACATATGTACATGATATATTTAAATAATTGTAAGCTCTTTCAATAATTCTTCTAAAAATATTTTATTTACAGAAAATTAAATGCCAAAGTGTGCCAAAATATGTATTGTTCCTAAAATATGCACAATGTACATACTTGTGTATGTTATGTGTATATAAATACTTATATTTATTAGTTAATCATACAAGTATGCATATTAACACATGTGTACTTATATATATTACATATCGCCACCATAAATGTAAACTAATGTAACTACATAAAAATTAAAAATCAGATTTTCGTTTTATTACGCTGGGGCTTCTGTTCGATTGTTTCATGAGCTCTAAATAAAAAAATAACTTCGGTTTTTTGTATATTAAGTCAACTTCTTAGTTTACAATATACCCAGTTTTTGTCTCAAAAGTTATACAAAATGTTCATATAAAGTGGAAAATTACCAAAAATATTGTTTACAAAAAAAAAAGTACCAGATAGTAAGTGAAAACATTTAATTGGGTACCAAGTTAATAATTTATAAAATATTTCCAGGGATTTATTTTGATAGACCTGTAATTCAAAACAATCAGAGGCATTAATATTAGTGATATGATTTCAGGTGGCGATATATGTACATAGTTTGTAATAAAAATAACAAATGCAAGGATGTCTATAAGTAAATATTAAGGCATTAATGTAAGAAATATATGGACCTGTATTCAAAACAATAGAATAAAATTTTAGTTAAACGTTTGAAATAATTCGATTGCATTATTACTATAATCATATCATAAATTACTTTTATTATATATACTCGTTATATGTTATATGATACTCGTATGAATACAGTCGAACTTCCATAACTCGAATTTCGTTTATCCCAAAAACAAAACTTCGACTTACGGAGACTTCGTGTTATAGAATTTTTTTGTTATAAGTATGTATTTTTATTTACATAAGTATGTAATAAACAAGTTGCAAAAATTGGGCTCGCACTGCATATATTTTTAATTACAAATTCCTTATAGAAACAAGCAACGAAAATAGTGATAAAGATAGTGAAAATAGCGAAGTTGATACTACAACTATACCGTTTAAAAAAGCTCCCAAATGTAAGTCGGAAGTCTGGAAATTTAAAAAAAAAAGAAATAGAGAAAATGCACAATGTCGTTTGTGTACGAAAATTTACAAAACTAGCGGCAACACATCAAGAGAAAATTTTGTTAATAGTGAGCGATAAGCGACTTACTTCAAAAAAGGAATCTTCTATGCATTGCACACACTATTAATCTTGTTGTCCAAGATTGCTTATTATTTCTTTATGCTTTCGTCGTTTTTTAATAAAACAACTGTGAAATTTACTTGCAATTCTTAAATATATTAGTTTCCTTTAATTAAAAATATTTTTAGTTCATATGAATTTATTTGAAAGAGAAATTTAACATTTCTAAAAGAATTCAATACTATCGACAGTTTTTCAACCAACTATCGAAAGTATTCAATGGCGCGACTATCGATAGTTTGCCAGCTCTAGCACGAAGCTCATTATCTACTTTAATTTGTTTTTCATGAAATACGTAATGTACTGTACTAAAAGGGAATTCCCCTAAATTACATACATACATATATACATAATTGACCATTACAACCCTGTGTCAGTGTTATGGCCTAGCTTCTCGCAGCACTCATGTTGTGTGTGTTAATTTTTATCCATAAGCACCGGGACCTACAATTTAGAGTCGACTCCGAACGACAGATTTGAGAAACTTTTTCATGGCAATCAATTACTCCCAGAGCTTTTGCCAGAAAAATGCTGAGAGGTAGTTGCCGAAATAAATAATATTTTCATACTTCTTTTTTTCAAGATGTCAGAGCTAAGATTTGAACCCAGCACTATCGTCTTAGTAAGCCAACACACTAACCACTAGACCACGGCGACTTCCCCTAAATTAAAGACTAGAAAATATACCAACTAAATACACAGGAAAAAACAAAGTAAAATTGTAAACAAACCAAAAAAAAGAGAATTCAACAAACCAAACGTGCAAAATACTTCTAGTTGTAGAATACCATACAGTAGATTTCCTTCGTGTTATGGAGAAATTCAACTTATAGAAGTTCGCGTTATGGAAGGAAAATTGTACGTAATTTATTCTCTTAGCACTACTGCCAACCTAATTATTTCGCCTTAGAGAAAATTCGAGTTATAGCCGTTCGAGTTATGGAAGTTCAACTGTATTCTTATATTTTTGTTACATTTTTCATAACAATTTTAAATACATATTCCACTCTATTTAATATTTAATCAAATTTAATTCTTACTCTTAATACTGATTTAGAAAATATTGTAATTGCAGTTGATATCTTTGCAATGTAATTGTGCTCAAATTAATTTCATTTACAATTAGTTTAGATTTAACCTAAATTTAATGAATCATTATTTTGATTTTAATTAAGTCTTTATAATCGGATATACATACATAAATAAATAATGTAAAACAAAAATGTATTGATTGTTTTTAAATGCTCTTCCTGATTTTAAGACAGTAATGTAGCAACGTTTCTTTACAAGTATTTAAAATATTTAAAGTGGTTTATATAAGATAGTTATAAATGCTTTACAAATTTGCTATTTCACCAATTAATTCATTGAATTTAAAAAACGACTTGACTTTTGAAAAAAAAAGGTTTTCCAAATACTAACTGCCTACAATGACTCTGGGTTAGGTTCGGCTGTAACTTCTTTAGTTCTCGTTTTATTTTAAGGATTGTCATACTTCTCACTGATTATCTCTATAACTATCGCTAACTTACTCTTAATACCCGAATCATTAATACAAATTATGTTTTTAATACTAAATCTCGAAATACGTTAAAAACAATATTCAAAATAAAAACGATTTAAATAGCATTATAATGAGAAATAAAAAACAAATTGTTGTTTCAAAAAATACAAATTCATTTTATTAAACTAAACATACTCGTACAAACAGCAAAATTATATTTTAATGTTAATCCTTAAATATAAAATAAAGTAAACTTATATTTGAACAATTTTAATTCAAAAACAGAAAATTAAAACATAAAATTAAAGGACAGTAGAAAAATAATAAAATTAAACACAAAAACAAAAACATAAATAATACATAAAAAATTATTATATTATAGAACAGTGGATCAATAAACGTTGAGGTAGGTACACCATGTTTTCAAGGAAAGATCTCTCAATGACTATTTATATTCTCTACCTAAAAATGTAATTTTGATGTCACTTATGAGACTTTTAGTATTTGGCCGGCCATCAAGTACAAAACCAATTCAATTTGCAATGCATTAAAACTAAAATATGGCAATGAGCTGACATTCGAAAATTTCACTAGACGGCGGTAAAATAATGATAACTTTTCACGCAAAAGGAAAATTTTACAAGAAAATTGATAAAGATACTTTACGATTGCAAGAGACATCATATAATATTATGAAAACACTTAAAATTTAGAACTTAATAACAAATCTGTACCCATATTCTGTAATTCTCTTAAGCTAAATTGCTGAAATTTAGTGATGATAGGCTTATATTACAATACGATACATACTGAAGAATTGCATTTGTTACCAAAAAGCGCTAAATCAAGTTTAAAATTTTTAGCTCTTAGAGATTTAGATTTGATGAATTACGGAATTTGGTCACTAAGCTTCCAAATATATTTGGACCACGCTAAAAGCGGATCAAAACAGAATGATTTTTACAAAAAATGTAAGCAGAAACAAAGTGAAAATTAAGAAATACATTCCACAACATTGTATTTCTTCATATAGAAGGACTTTGTTTAAAATTATGGCATTTCGTAAATTAAATTAATTGGTCGATTATGGATGGAAACCGAACTGCAGTTGCGTTGTCAGCTGGCAACCAAAAATTTCTAGTTGCCGAAAAGTTATTTTTACAAGTAAAATGTTGCCAGTGCCCACTCCACCAGAATTCGGTTGCCATCCATTATCGAACCATAATGTTCGATAAGAAAGTTTATGCTATTACGATTGAGACGATTTGATTCCTGGTTATACAAATATTATACTACACAAGCTGTTATCTTCTTACGGAATTAATAAACTTTCACCAAACTTCCTATGAAACTGGATTCTGTAAAGGTGCGTTATTTAGACACGAATCAATATTTAGATTCATGCTTTAGGCACATTTAAGAGTACCGACTGTCGAATATACCACTACATAGGCGACTAGCGGCAAATATCCTTGATTTGTCAGCTAATATTTAATTCAGTTTAAAGCATCAGCAACGATGTAAACATCTGTACTCAAGTGATTACCCATTTTCAGTAGTAGCACTAAAAACTTTTTCCCTACAGCTACAACAGTAGTTCAGTAGTCATGTAGCCGTTATAATAATTATTTTCATATGTAACTTGTAGTCTTGAGAGTGTTTATACTAGCGTAAGATGGTTTACAAAAGCAAAGCAAGGCCTCTAGGTAAATATGAGGGTTTATGGCGACATTAAGAATTGTGAATTATTTTCGAATCCTTATAGACGACAAAATGGTTTAAAATACTTGCGTGTATATACTCAAGAAAGATCTATCTCGAAGCGTCGAACCCTTAGGCTTAAAAATTTGTAAATCAAGTGCAGTAATTGTCTATGTACCACTTCAAGCAGATTATGACACCTCCAATTAATGCGAACCTATTAGATCACGTTTAGTACTAGCTGGAATAACATAAATTAAAATTGTTTTTGAACTAAATGGCCATCAATATAAACGAGTGATAAACTATCTCAAAAATATGTTTTTAAGTTTTGGGATCGTTGTTTGAAACAGTGACGTCCCTAAATTTTATTGTTTCATTGTATGTTTAGGAAGCATATAAAACAAAGTATATATTTATGTATGTATGTATTCTTAAAATTTAGATTGTAAAGGTACAATGAATGTCATATGTAATATTATGTTTTGAGACTGCTGGGTTTGTGGTTTTCTGGTGGAAGTAAGCTTTTGCACAATCTTAATATTAAAACAAAATTAAAATAACGCAAAAGGATATAGGTATGTATGTGTGCGAATAAAAGGAAGGAAAAAGCTCAAAGAAAAAAGTATTAAATTAATTTGTTAAATAGTTAAGAAGTCATATTTTTTGTTATTTTTTTTTTTTTAATAATAAGTTATATTTTTTTAACAGATTTGTATGTCCAAAAATATGTACATTTTTTACTTTGTATAGGGTATGTATGTACATATCAGTATTAATTAATAGTTCATTTTTACATTAAGCCATTTAGGCTCTGTTCATATTTTTCATTTTTATATTTGTCACTTACTTTAGTCTTTTTACATTAATATGATTAATTTTTGTTTTTTTTTTATAAAAATCACAATTTACAAACTATAATCTCATAAATATCTACGGTGTATTCTACTCTGGGGTGATACTAAGCTTGTGTTGCCATAAACTAACGAATCATTTCCATGTGAGAAACTGCCACCACTTTCGGGACTACCTCTAACGCCTGTAAAAAGAAAAAATAAATTATAAAATTATTTCTGTACAAGGGAGGTTGAATAGAAGGAAAAGAGCGAAAATATTCTTAAAATATTGTTGTGGGGTGTTTATTTGGTGCTCTTAGCAATTTACTTTAATTCAGTTTTCTTTGAAAGAGGTGTAATTGCATTTTGACAAAAATTATTTAATGATAAAATGAATGAAATTTACTATTATTTGAGGGGCTTAGAGCACAAAGGATTCAAGTGACTTAATATTAATGAGAAATATGTCTTTTTTTTTATATTAATAAAAAATGTTTAAAAAAAACATAATTTTATGACAATACGACATAATAGCACACCTCGCAAATACCCCAGTTGTTTTATTATGCATATACTTACGTAATAGCACACCTTTTGAATAAACCAAATGTTTTATTATGCATATACAGTCGGGCCTCGATTTTTCTTGATGGTCGGGACCAGAACAAGGGAATTCTCCGTTCTCATCACGGATAATAGAGGTAATCACGGTTAACCGAAGCAAAAAATTTAAAAACATTGTAAACCAAAAACAATAGACTGATCTTTGGTCATCATGGATATTCGGGGTTACCGGTTAATCGGATTACGAATAATCGAGGCTCGATTGTACTATAAACGCATATATCGTCGGTTGACAAGTAAAACTCACTATCTGTAGTCATATAACATAGCACTTAGTGAGTTTTACCTGTCAACCGACGATATAATAATACATTATGTTTATATCTATACTTATATATGAATATGCATATTGCGGACACTATTACTTGCTTAATTTATAATGTGATATTTATATCGCGATTCATATTTTGGATTTCAGAATATTGAGTTATTCTGTGATATGGATCGCCATCATCAACACTGCATATTACACTTTTAATAAATTTAACGATACTGGTTTGCGTTAATATAATAATATAATATATTTATTTATAATTTATTTATAATATACATATTTATTTTTGTCTTTAGTAAACATGAAATTGTAGGAGAATTTAGAGAAATTAAATTCATTTAACTAATTATCAAAGTAATGAATCGAACCTAAGGAATATACGCAAATCAAAAACTTTGTTTCTTGAGTTGACCAAAACAATTGCAATTCGTTTTCATTAATTATCATTGCAAACATCTGATTGGATAGCCTCTTTTTATAATATAAAAAAAATTACGAATTTATTGTAATAAAAAATGCACTTAAAATGTATTCAATTCATGTAATAATTTAGAATTCATGAAATTTTTTTCGAATCACTTCCATTTTATTTTGTCAAGGTCGCCGTGGTCTAGTGGTTAGTGTGTTTTCTTACTAAGACATGAACCCTGGGTTCGACACCCAGCTCCGACATCTTCAAAAAAAAAAAAACAGAAATATGAAATAAATATTTCTTTCGGCGGCTACCTCTCAGCAGTCTTCTGGCAAAAGCTCTGAGAGTAATTAATTGCCATGAACAAGCTTCTCAAGTCTGTCGTTCGGAGTCGACATTAAACTGTAGGTCCCGGTACTCATGGATAAGAATAGACACACGCAACATGAGTGCTGCGAGAAGCTAGGCCGTAATCCTGACACAGGGTTGTAAAGGCCAGTTATGTATGTATGTATGTATGTAATAAAATATATTCTCCATTAAAACTCTTTCTTCTAATATTTTTAGCTTTAGTCTAGCATAAAAGTGATGTTTAACAAATAAGAAAATAAAAAAATGAATAAGTTTTAAAATTACAAAGTTTTAAAATCTTATGATGCAGTATGAATATATTTGAAAGATGGGATAAACCCGCTGCCTAAAATACAATATGTAGTCAAATAATAATCAGACAATATTTATAGCCAATTACATGTTAAATAAGAACTTACTGAATGGAGATTGGGATGATGTTCTTATTGGAGATGCTGTGTTTGAACCAGAACCACTACTTTGTGAAGTATTTGCTTTATTTTTCATTGACGTAGAAAATACTGAAAGAAAAAAGGAAACATTATTATAATTTTTATATATGTATAATAAATAATAAAAACAAATTAATGATTACTGAAGAATGATTAATTAGTTGGTTATGAAAAATGTATTTACAATAATAAAATAAGAGAGGAAATCATAATCGCAATTTATAGAAAACTAGCTGAACCCGGTGTGCTTCGCTACCCCCTCGTTATATACATACATATTAAAAAAAAGTATTTTGTATAGCAAACATTATTAGTGGTGTAAGTAAGTATCTGAATTAAAAGAGAAGGGGGCGGTGAAGTGGGCGTGGTTCATAGTTATATGACGACGTTAACAGTATTAAGAGCAATATATTACCAAATAAAAAAAAATAAAAAAGTTTGAAACTTTCAAACAAAATTTGGCGTGAAAGAGGGCGTGGAGTAATAAATTATTATTTATACGTTGCCTGGAGTATAATGTGTATACAATTTGAAGTAAATCTTTTAAAAACTATATGGGGGCAATTACATAATTTAAAAAAAGTGGGCGTAAAAGTAGGCGTGGTCGAAAAAAAGTACCCTATTAATCATGTCAGAGTCCCAGTGAAATGCTGTGAAAATTTCAGGAAGATCGGTCCGTAGGTTTGGTCTCCTATAAGGTACAAACAAACAAACAAACAAACAACCAAATAAACAAACAAATAAACAAACAAACAAATACACATTCAATTTTATATATTTAGATAGGCAACTATTTTAATCAATTTAGTATAATAGTTCATATTGAAGTACATATTTATAAAAAGTATACAAAATTATATATACATACATATAAATAGAAAAATATACATGAATACATGCATACAAGCAAAAAGTTAAGATTTGATTCAGAATCTCAGCTCTATAATTTTTTGACATCTGATTAATGGTAGATGTTGCCAATGTAAAAGCATGTTTTACATTTTCAACATATTCCGTGCGTTTCACTAAGATGTACGTGAGTGTAAAAATGCTATAAAAATTACTATGCCAAAGGAGTTATTGCGGTAAAAGGACATCACAACCGTTATTAAAAATAAATTAATTTACATTTTTTTTACGAACCGCTTTTTTTTTAATTAAAAACAAATCGTATTAAACTAATTTTTTATATTTGTATTTAATTATTTTCTTTAAACCTTTAATTATCTTTACCGCCTTCCTGGTACATACATACATCGAAAATAGTTTAACACAGTACATACATATGAGATACATCATGTGTATGTCATATTAATGATTTAATTTGAGATTTTATAATACATACATACGTATTCTACGTAAATGTGTTTTAAATCTTTAAAAGAATTTAAATTTTTTTTGAAAGCAATCTCGTATCATAATTAATATAAAGTATACGATCATAAGCATGTTTCACGTGAGCATTTACCGTAAAGTCACTATTTATAAATTGCATTCAAACTCAAACTACTGTATAAAATTCTGTTTAAAAGACCAGAAAACATTATTTAATAGTATAAACCATTCATTAAAACCAACCACTACATCTGTTCGTCTCACAACAGTTGTAACAGATACAGATTGTGGGTTAATGTAATTAAAATTTAGGTTACACGCTAATGAATTTAAAATACCATGAGTCTCGACAACTGCAAAAAAAATAAATAAAATATAAAAATACAAATCTTTTACATATCAGCATAAGATAGACGAATACTCGTACATAAGTAGGGATGACGATAGGGATATCCCGAATGCAACAATTTATAATAAATTTATACCCAGATTTTTCGGGATTATTTCTTTACAAGTGTTTTTTTTTACAAAACGGAGAAATTTTAATAGTAATATAAAGCATTTTTAGGATGCTAAATAATAAAGAACGCGTGCTTCACTACCCGGGCAGCGAAGATATATGAATTAAATTTGGTAGCTTTTGCCTTCTCCATTTTCAAGATGTGCAAAAATTAATATATTCTATGTATAGGGAAAATGACTTCCAAAAATCGAACGTCGCTCACATTTTGATTAACGATGCATATTGGCACAAAAGTTGTTTCTGCCTAGCTTCTCGCACCACTCATGTTGTGTGTGTTAATTTTTATCCATGAGTACCGAGACTTACAGTTTAAAGTCGACTCCGAATGACAGATTTGAGAAGCTTTTTAATGGCAATCAATTACTTCCAGAGCTTTTGCCAGAAGACTGCTGAGACGTAGTCGCCGAAAGAAATAATTTTTTCATATTTTCATGAGATTTGATTTGAACCCGGCGCTATCATCTTAGCAAGCCAACATACTAACCACTAGACCACGGCGACAAGAAGTTTCGATATTTTCAATATTATCGTTATAAAGGTCAATATTTAGTTTGTATAGGATGTACACCTCCCACTTGTTCAATGAGGATATCTATTGGCTAAAAAAGCTATTTAAGCCAAATTTAAAGACTCCTATAAACACACATTCATTTTTATATAAAATATAAATTTTAGGGCTTTTCCCCTTTTATAAGAAGAACTGTGAAACTCCTAAAATCTCGCCAACTTTCAAAACAAACAGCCTACCGGTTTTGTCTGTGCCATATTTAGTCAGTCAGGGCAAGCTATTTAATACACATACGAGTATGTATGTATATACATGGATCCAGGTTTATATATTTTTCACTGAAAAAAGTTATTAAGACAACTTTATATTTCTTTTATATAGCCAAGAAATTCTGGGACAAATTTGGCCTATTATGGATTGTATTACAGATGGCAACTGGCAACTGAAAGCTGGCAAATCAGTAAGTACATTTTTTGATTTTATTTATAAAATAATAATACCATAGACAACGTGGATTGATCTATTCCCAAATTAAAATTGTAACCGTGAGATTTCTGAAAATTGCATTCTGCAAAAAACCTTAGAGCCGCACAAACTTTTAAACTGGAGGCATTGCAGTAGACCAATTTTGTCTGCTGTCTTTATATAAAATGTAGTAGTAGCTGACAGCATCTTTAATAACACGTAAATATTCCTTAAAGCTATCAGATGTAAATACACACAATACATAAGTACTTATATATTATTAACTATCTATACTTTAAACAAACTAGACATTTCTATAGGCAGTAATTTGGAATAGTCACTTAGATGGCGCCTAATAGATTTCACCCTCATTTCTTCAAAAGGTAAATCCACTGAGCTTATCATATTTAAAGTTTATTTATTTTTTTAATTCACAAAATATTCACACCACAAAAATCAACGTAATTTTTTAGGTTTTCATAGTTCCCTATATGCCAAAATGGCAACTGTAAACAGTTGCCGCACATAATATGAATTTTTAATTCAGTTGCGTGCTATTGTAAATAAGGTGTGCGTCACTATAAACTGTAACACATCAAAAGTCAAATAAAAACTGACTGGAGTAAGCTAGAGTTAAAAATAAAACAGTTTTATTTTGCATTTTTATTACAGATTTATATTCTGTATTATTTTATTTAAAAATTAATTTAATTTTATAAAATTTTTTATTTTATTCATTATGCCATCCATAAGCAATGTTATAGTGTTTTCGGTGATTTTTTTGGTACCAGCTGTCCATTTATATCGAAAACTAGTAATAGTTTTGGGAACAGATGTACTCTTCTTTAGTTCTCTTTTGACCAGAGCCCAATATCTTTCAATATTCCGCAGCTCTGGTCAGTTTGGTGGGTTAGCCTCTTTTGGAACAAAAATAACATTATTTTTATTATACCAGTCTATTGCGCTTTTACTGTAGTGACATGTTGCCAAATCTGGCCAGAAGAATGTTGATATGTTGTGCTGTCTTAGAAATGGGAGCAACCTCTTTTGAAGACACTCTTTGATATAAATATCTGAGTTTATTGATCCCAATGTAACAAACGATGCACTTCTGTTGCCGCAGCTACTAATAGCCTGCCAAACTAGGAACTTTTTGGGAAATTTTGATAGTTTTTTAGTTCGGAACTCTTCAGAAACATTGCCTCTACTATCCGCTACATAAAACTCTTGGCCAGGAAGCTGCGCAAAGTCTGCAAAAACGTAAGTTTCATCATCCATTACACAACATTCGAACTTTTGAAAAAATTCTTTTTGAGGAGTTTTGCTCTTTTTTTTGCTTCAATATTCTTCCTAGCATTTCTATCCGGAACTTTTTGGACTTTAAATGTTTTAAGGCCAGCTTTAGCTTTAATTCGGCGCACAAAACTTTCCGAACATTGCACGCGCCGGGCCACTTCGCGACCAGAAATGTTTGGAAGAGCCAGCAAAAGCTTCTCAACCTTTTTGGCTTTCGCGTCGTTCGTTACCAGTTTTGCTTTACCTGTTCCAGTTTTGTTACCTGTTTCTTTCAATTTTTAGGTCTTTGTTGAACTTTTTGACCACTCTGGAAACACATTGCCTGGTCACGTGGACTTCCCTAGCAACTTTTGTATAACTCCAATATGGTTTTTTTTTAATTATTTGAATAATTTTTGTATGCACTTGTCTTTGATTATCCATTATGAACTAACTAACAAGTCAAATTTGACAAACTGATACATTTTAAAATCTGACACATTTTTCAAAGATATTGTGATTAAGAAAAATAATTTTGATTAAAGGTGAAAAAAGTTATTAAGAAAAATGGGTGTTACACTTTATAGTGACGCACACCTTACTTGTTTTCTTATTAACTCTTATTTAGAATTTTTAATGTTGCTTTCTCGAAAACTTTTTTCCAAATTATATACTATATTACAATAACTATTTAATTCAGAATCAATATTGTCTTCAAAATAACCAAAATGCTTCACTGTTATTATAATTTTAGTTGTCAAACTTTGTATCAATAAATCCTCGAAAAGTTGTGTATGGTCTGTCTTACGATTCCAATGCAACGTTAACTTTTTTTCACTTCAGCCAAAAATAAAATGCTAAGTTGGGGTAATTTTACAAATTTCTTAGTTATAAAGTTTTACATGGCTTATCATTTATAATATTCAAATGCATTTTTAATTCTAACCATATGTCTAATATTATTTTGCCTGCTCATTTAAAGGAGTTGGCATAGCCAAGGAAATTTTATTTAATTTTAGTTTAAAAAAAGTATTCAAAAAAGTAAGAAATTGTTAAATTTAAGTGGTTTGTTAAGTTTAACAAAAATGCGCTAAGTCGCCAAAACGCTTTTTTCTAGTAAAAACGCGATAAATTTGCAACGTTCTATTTTAACGATCTCTTTGGGGTCCACTTATGAGAGATTATATTATATTGTATGACCAATTCTCAAGATCACTCGGTATATATTTTAATTCATCAATAAATATTTTGATTTCCAGTCTATGACGACCCTGAGTGATATTATTTCAGCTTCATTTGTATGTTTTTTTTCAATTAGGGATATTGTTCAACTTGTATAGAAACTTGAATTCGCTGAATCCCAAAATCTTCACAAATTCTGCTATTCGAGATTTTTAAAATAATTGTAAACCCTGTTCGTTATGCCTATACATACCTAAACTAGTAAAAATAATGGTATCGGCACTATTCTATACGAGCACACTTAACACAAAGAAATCACCGTCATTTGACAAAACTTAACAGTTACTGAGTGCAGTAGTGTTGAGGTGAAATTAATTTATAAACGAATGTATGAGAAAAAACAATCGGGAAGGTACTAAAGTCAAAATATAGGTTAAATAGTGAAGAAGAAGGAGAGAAAAAAATGAAAACCAAAACAGCTCAATTTGTGATGTTACTTCAACCGTTAACAGGAAGCTGTTTTCAACGTGTGTTATATGAAAATTTTGCCGTAGGCAACTAAGGCAAACACACCAACTACTGCAAAAAAAAATTAAAAATAATCATCAGGATGCACGTTAGTTGGTATGTCAGTGTGTGCTTATTTTAACAAACTTGATGCTACAGACACAAAATCAGCCCTTAACCAGATGCTGTGTCTTCACTCTTTTTTTCGTTCATTAAAATAGCATTTAAATTTTGTAGAGAAAGTGTCATACTATAGATAACTGCTGCTAAGCGTTGCTAAAGTTTATGGTTTTCTACAGTGAACAACAAAATAATTGTTGTAAAAGTTTTAAAAATGTTTAACAAGTAATTTTTAAAATGGTCATAAACTTTTGCTTTTTCTGACTGTAAATTTTGCGTATTTTATATCTGATACTGTCTGCATACATAAATTCATTCACCCACCATAAATGTTGAGGCATAACGCAAAATGTCAACCGCCAATTTGTGGCTGAGTGTGTTTTTGATTCCAAATTGTGTCTACGTATACAAGAACTTTATATGTATTAATATATATATAGATAGATAAAATTTTACAATGAGAAAATAATATATATGTATGTAAGTGCATACATAAATATAAAAGATTTTACATTGAAATTAAAATCAATTTTACACCCCCCTTTCATTACACTTAATATTGTTGAACAGGAAAACATTGTAAAATTTTGGGAAAGAAAAATGGTAAAGGCAAAGAAGCGCAGTAATATTTTAACATTTTAAAGAAGCATTTGAGAATCAACCCAAACCTCATTAAGAAAGGTCTCTAAACAATAAAATTTTAAAATTATATTATGTGTTTCTTTAAGTTTATAATTAATACCTTTTATTATCGTAGTTTTTGATGTTTTGATTTTTTGTAATTTTCACAATTAAAAAATTTTAATTCTTAAATGTAAACTAAACTTAGCTTTTGAAAATAGAGCCCAGTTGTTTTGAGTAGCACGTTACTGTAGAATAAGAAGCAATAAAGCTTCAGACGCACTGGCTAAAAATTGATTTGTGGCAACCGATATGGGTCCGGATGCATCTTTGCAACACCGCTTACTATTATTCTCAATCCAATCAGGAATGGGAAATTTGTCAGGTTCATGGTAAAAACTGTATATTAAATCGTATGTTTTTTTAGAACAAAATTAATATATGTAGCACAGACATGGATTAAAATAGCTCAACTATCAAATTATAATATTCTGCTTCCCACAGACTGATTGTGTTTTTTGGGTTAATACAAATGAAAATAATACTCGTAAAGCAAATTACTATGAATTGATTGACGAATCTAGAAGAATCATAGAATAAAGCGTGATACGAGTATGCAAAATAATAAAAATAAATCCCAGTACATTTCATTTTTGATATTAACAAATTCCTAAAAACTTTTATAGTGTTTTTGCAATATTAGCCACTCTGCTTTACTTGCTATTCACTAAATATTATGATTTCAATATATTTTTAAGATTATAATAAATAAATTTTAGAATATTGTAAATAAAAATAAAAGTGTAGTCTTTTCAAACTATATTATTATTACTATTTAATTTAAGCCCAGCACAATTGCAAGACACTGCGACCTATAAGATGTATTGTGGGCATTTGAGTCTACAGTTTGTTTAGCAGAAGGCAATTGGTCCGAAACTTTAGTGATGGATATCTCTGCCCTAGACACATTCATCTAAATAATTAAAGATGAATAATATGTGTTCCGCTGTTCACATTCTTTCCAAATGCGCCCTTACACTATATAGACCTACAAGAAAATTTGTTATGATTTTCAGGTCTGGCGTTCTAAACTTCAGAAAATCAGATTTACACCCAAATTTCGGATAGATTACCGATTTGACATGCCTGAGACCCGCTTCACCCATTCCTATAATCCAAGGATTTGCCAATTTTCCATTCTCTAATCGAATTGATAATACTAAAAAGCGGTGCTGCACAGCAGGGCTCCGAACAAATATAAAATGTCAAATATTCCTTCCTAACCAATGCACAGTGTCCAGATACACAAAACAACTGAACCCTATTTCAAAGCGATAATTTTTGCAAAATATCGTAACAAAATTTGTAAAGTTAATATGTCTTACGATGACACCCAAACATCCTTAAAGCACCCTCACTATCTTAGAAAAATTGAGCCCAATATCCTGGTTAATCTTACCACATATGTATACGGCCAAGATCTCAGCCTGAAAACAATCAATTATCTCCCCAATCAAATTAATATGTCCCGACAGGGTCCATGAAAAACAACTGTCACACTGTAAGTAACTATAGTTCAGCATATAAGACTTAACTTACTCGGTAAGCAAAGTTTTTTCTGAGAAAATTTAATACAAAAAAATTTATGTTTTAATCAGTTTTTGGTGCACTGAATTCGAACATGGACTTACACTATTAATATTTTTTTTTTTGTTAGTTTAATAAAATGATTAAAGAAAATTAAAAAAAAAATTCTTAGAATTCGTATTTAACTTACCGTCTGGATTGATTTGAATGCAGGAACTTGCAGGACTTAAATATAAATACACTAAAAAGAAATAAAAAGAAAAATACATATAATATACTTATACGATATACATATGTACATAATTAATGTATAATCAGCTGGATATGTAAGTTGTCTAAACTTCGACGCTCCGTTCAAAAACATTATTCATTTCTACTTTCAATTATATGTTCAGTGTATTTCACGTTGGACTAAACTAATGTACTTAGTTTTTGAGAAGTGTTAAAATACTTGAGATATCGTATTTAATTATTAACAGTCCTATTCATAATGAAAACTCTTAGCAGAGCATTGTATGCAACGGGTAACAAGCTGCCAATTATAATGCCGATTTGGCTTAGTAATTTATAAGCACTGAGTTTATTCATAATAGTTACACTTTACTAACTTTTTAACTAACCATTTACTAACTTTTCAAATATCAACTCTGAATTTTTAATGTTGCCATATTCCTTTTTTCAAAAGTCAACCCTTTTCCTTTTAAATCATCTCTGATTTTAACATTTAAATTTGTATTTTACATAATAAAAATTAATAATTTTAATTCTGGTTTTTCGACCTTTATTATTTAATGTAAAGAATTACTCAAGCTTAAGGTCTTTCTTTTAAATAAAATCGTTTATTTATTTATCGATATTTCGCTACTCCTGCGTGTAGCGTCTTCAGGAAATATTTATTTTTAAAAATAAAAATTAAAAAAAAGACCTTAAGCTTGAGTAATTCTTTACATTTAATAAAAATTAAAATTCAACAAACATTTTGGACTTTTGTGAAAAAAAATGTGTGTCAATAAATAAAATTGTAAAATTGTTAGTGCAAATTAGAAATTTAACAGCTGTTTTTTACAAGATAACTAATGTTTGACAACTGCCTGTCAAATCGTTGTGCGAGGGTTTATATGCTCTATCCGCCATTTCTTATTTTATATATCGAGTTAATGATGCCACTTTTGGTTTTCGATCAGAAAGTTTTCAGGTCTTCAATCCGTTTTCGGATATTTCGTCCAGTGTCCGAGATAAATAGCCGAAAACGGATTGCAGATATTAAAAATGTTGATGTCAAATACCTAAAGTGGCATCATTAACTCGAGATATATAAAATGGCGTATAGAGCACATAACCTTCCGCACGACGAAATGTTTTGCGTAAATTTGGCAATAATTAAGACAGTGTATTATGAATAAACTCTATCCTAAATACATGAAATGACAGGAAAAAAAAGTTGGCATGTAGTTAAAATGGAGCTCGTTGTGTCATCACATAACTGTAACTAAACCAGTAAGGGCCATTATTACAACTTGCCGTTAGTTAAAGGTAGGATTTTATCAGACCGATAAATTGGCTTTTGTTATTAAAAATAAATTTTAAACTAAAGTGACTCATAAAGTTATTGGGAAGATTGCCTTACCTTTAGGTTAAAGTTAACTTGTAATAAGAGAAACCAATTTATCGGTCTGATAAAATCCTACCTTTAACTAACGGCAAGTTGTAATAATGGCCCTTAGTGTTTTTATTTATCATTTGTGAGTGTTGTAAAATATAATCGTTTAATATCGACTAATAGAATAAGTAAAATACGTACTATCGTCAATGTTTTATTAGAGACTTGATAGAGACTTTGAATTATATTTTAAGACTTAGCTTTGAAGTGAATATGAATATACTTACACCAAACAGACGCTGCTAAAATAACAATTGCTACTACAATTAAGCCAAGATTTGACAAAAGTTTGATCAACAACGCCGATGAAACATTTAGGGGTTGGTTTGAGCACTTCTGAATCTTGGTGGAACCTAAGACTGGAATCTGTAAAAGAGAAAAATTAAATTGCATTATTTAACCAAAACGAAACAAAAAGAGATAAAATTGTAAAAATGTATTTCTCTTATATTTTATATTTATGTTTTAACATAAGTAGTCAAAAAAGTTAATGTTCATTTTAAAAATAAACGATCTGGAAGTAAATAATTTATGAGCAACATACATGAACGATTTCATAAGTAATTAAAGAATATTTCTGTCTCACAATAAAAAAAGAAAACACTTTGAATGATACGTAAAATGAAGAAGAATTACTGAAACAACGTTTTCGTTGATTGCATAAATTTATGTCATCGATTACATAAACTTCCGCCAATAGCATTGTCTTACAATTGATGTTGCTATTGCAAATTGCATGCTTCCGTTTCCGTTACACATATGTATACACAAAAAGAAAACACGAGTAAAGACAGGAACAACTGCACAAAAAATTAATCTTTATAAAAAATATAATATACAATAACAGAGAGAAAAAAAAATTGTTCGGTTTACCCTACAGCAGTTACAGCAACTGAATTTCACAAAAAAAAACGAAAAATAACAAAGATATTCATGAATATAAAATACTGCAGAGATGAGGAAGTGCCAGAGTATGGATACTTAAAATGAACCAACAATAAAGCAATTTCAACCATGCAATGTCCACAAACATTTCAAGTGTAACAACAAAAAAACTTTCACAAAATATTGTCATATTTGTTGCACAGCATTTTTGGGGAATTTAAGTATACAATTATGAAAGAAAAATAACAATCAATGTTCGAAATTCCAGTTCAGGATAAAGAAAAATTATAGTTGTTGAAGAAAAACAAAAAATATGTGGCATGTAAGTAACTCACCCACCATACAGCGATGAACTTATACATGTACGAGTATTTGCTTGCATTTTATTCCTTCAAGAACGATTCCTTCTGACCCCCCATGTATACCATATTTTTTAAAGCATGTCTTTCTTTTAATTTATTTTTGAACTCAATATATTTTGTGTTATAATTTATATTTTTAAAAAGTTTTAAAAAAAACTTACATCGCGAATGTCTTAAAAACACAGCCCAAGAATTCGTACAATTTTTTTACTTCATTTTACTAAAGTTTCAAATACAATACAATACAAATCGTTCCTCACTTTCAAATTTCGCATATCGCTTATTTTTTGCCAAACACGTGTTCCGTAAAACGAAAACAATAGAAATTTGGCGATTTCAAATCGCTAGAAAACTTTGAAAAATATAAAAGATGATGAACAATATAAATTTACGGTTTTTTTTATTTGAGGAAAGTTTTCTTTTCTTATGTTACTTGAATGCACAATTTTGTATAAGGCTGCAAATATTAAAAAAAACTCATAAAAGGAGTTATTAAACAATTTTATGAGTATTTGAGTTTGTTTATCGAATATTTATATCCATTTGTGTGTAAATCGAAAAAAGCAAATCGAGCGTTTGTCACAACATGTTCATATGCCTATTGCGTTTTCAAAATAAAATGCGACTTGGAAACATAGTGTTTACTAAAACATGGGAGATAGTTTCTTCTAGAGAAGTTAAGTTACAATGAAATAAATTCAATTACTGTATGTGATTTCCATAGTTATTTGGCAATACTATGGCTCCCATTTCATCTCTGCTTAAGAGACTCTACAGGAGACCTTTTTCCCAAAGCTGGTTGTTATAAACTAAATGAAAATCATATCCCATATAGTATATGAAATTAAACAAAAGAATTTACAAAGCAATATATTTCTGTTTTTCAAAAAATGCAAATTCTATTTCTTTAATTTTATGTTACTGTACTGTCAAAAAGATTCTTGCAAACCTTAAGATACAGAAGTCTTCTGGGCCGGGTGGTATATCAGCACTGGACCTGCAGCAGTTCTCCTCGTTGCTTGCGCATCCATTGACTAACCATTTCAAAGCGGCTTATCATGCCGGTTTGTTTTCATCTAACTGGAAAAGTGCTTATGTAACGCGAAACTCTAAAAAAGGTGAGGCTAGTAATCCTGAAAATTACCACCCAATCCCAGTATGTTCAACACTTTCCCAAGTTATTGAGAGTATAATAAACAATCACCTGTCTGTACCAGAGTAGGAAAATAAACAAAACTGAACGTTTGATCTCATTTTGTTGTATTAATTACAATGAGTAAGACAAAAATAAAACAGAAACAGTGAGAAAGATTGTCCCATTTAATTTTGTATATTGTTTTTGTTTTGAGTACTACAAATACATTAACTCAAATGTGCGTAGGTACAACAATAAATTAATGAAAAGAAAAAGAAAAGAAAAAAGAGCAAATTATACGAATGTAACGCAATAACAAAGCAAGTACAAGAGCGCAAAGCTAATTGTTTCATTTGCGCTCTTTCTCATTTAGAACGTATTAGTTTTGGTTTTGCTCATGTACAATACCATTAAAAAAATTTTGAAAAGTGTATGACTTTGTTGTAACTTTTGCGAAATGTTTTGTTTGTTTGACCACTCTGGTCTGTACACAGCTTTGGTAAGAATGGTAAAAGTTAAAGTTTCTAAATTTGCTCTAAGTTACTAGTCACTAAAAGTTATCTGTTCAACAATGTGAACAAATGAGCGTGGTAGGTGTAGCGAAACACGCCAAGTTTTAACTAGTAATCTATAAAATTTCAAACGAAAAAATACAAAATCTCTTTAAGGATTGACAAATTCATAGAAATGTTTGCATTTGATTATTAAAAAAAACGACATAATTTTTTCGTTCTATTTTTTTAAAACCTACAATTTAAACAATCTTGTCCCTTTCAAAAGGCTATTTATTTATGGCTATTTATTCAAATTTATAATAATAATAATATATATAAAATAAAACAAAATGCCTTAATCTTCTATTTGAATACTTACTTGAATATCTTGCATTGTTGCAGGTGAATGCACATGTACAAATAATTGTTCATCCAATGATAATTCCTTTAATATTTTTATCTTGTATTGAAGTGTTCCATGTGCTTTTGTATGTGTTGTTACTCTTAACTTTGTACTATCGGAAGGTTTAACCTGCAAAAGAATTTATACATATACTTACTGTTGTATTTATTAATAATATTATAGGTTTATTAAAGGGCTTATTTGAAAATTTTCTATGCAATACTTGTCAAATAAACCCTCAATAAGCCTAAAATAGTTTTTATGAATATAGGCATTAATGTTTAACTTTAAACTAAATAAAAACTAAAGGTAATGAATCTACATAAAATAGCTATAATTGTTTAATCTAAACGAGAGTTGTCAAGGTAAGAATTTGTACACTAGATTTGGGGTATTTTTTTGTGCTTTGGGAAATTTTGGGGAATAAAAAACTTTTAAGGAATAATTTGGAGAACATTTTTGTCAGTATTGAAGAAAAACAACACGAAGGCTGCTGACTAAGGCAAAAGGGGTTTGCCTCTAAGGAAAGACAACTCACAGGTACATACATAATTGAACAAATATCAAGTTTTTCCTTTAAAGGACAAGAAAACGATAGCGCCGTGTTCAAAACTCAGCTTTGACATCTTAAAAAAAGGAAATATGAAAAAATTATTTCTTTCGGCGACTACCTCTCAGCAATCTTCTAGCGGCAAAAGCTCTGGGAGTAATTGATTGTCATGAAAAAGCTTATCGAATTAGTCGTAGTCGACTTTAAACTGTAGGTCCCGGTTCCCCCCGGGGATACAGTAAAGGTTGCTGGTGATACTTTACACCAGGGGCCTGTCTTCTCCGGGGAATATGGAGATCACCTAGCTCAGGGTGGCCTGGCACTCGCTATAGGCAGAGAGGTTGGTAATTCTTAATTACTGACCATCTCAGGGACTGGCCAGAGAAACCTACTCTAATCTGGTACTACGGGCATCAGGAAGCCCCCGGTTATATATGTGCTCCACTATCACTCGGGGAGTAAGGAAAACAGGCTTAATGGTTTGGGTGCAGACCTTCGGGGAGTACTCGTAGTGGCTGTGGTAGTGCTAGATAGAAACCCCTCAACAAGGAGGGTTTCACTACCCAGGCAGTGGTTGGTGCTAAATTGCTAACTCGGTGCTATGAGCCTTCTTCTGACCGGGGTGTCTTTGACGTCTCCGAAACTAGAGGGTACCGGCATCGGGTGGCGGTGGTTGGACGCATTGTATTCAACTACCGCCCTGGCAACGGGCAGCGTGTGGTGAGTCTAAGGACAGGTACGCACGTTAAGCCTAACACACACAACATAAGTGCTGCGCGAAGCTAGGCCGTAACCCTGACACAGGGTTGTAATGGGCAATTATGTTTGTATGTATGTATGTATTTTTGTAATAAAACACAAAAACGTCTAAAGTTATACGAATGTACAGTTTTTGATTTTTATATTATAATTCCATAGAAATTTTGGGATTGATTTTTCTTCGTTTCGGGCTTTTCTCCATCTCATCTAAACTCAAGGGTAATGAGTAAGCAAAATTATAATGAAAAATTACTCAGTGTTTTTGTCGGTTACAGTACGAAACTAGTGGGTAGTGCGCTACTCTACTAATGTGAGCGACGTATGTTTTATTAGAACCAGAGTTTCTGGTCTTGGGCGTTGGGCTTGCAAAACTCAAGTTATCCATTTTTTGGTTAAGACTAAAATCAGAGTTGATTATCTACTGTTACCAATCAGATCAGATCTAATATGCGGTCTTTTTAAGTGATTTGTATAGCTTTCTTTAATACAAATAGATTATAGATGTCTTATATACTTTTGTGTACAACAATAATCATATTTAAAGTAGATTAATTCGTTTAATACTTACCTCAATTTTTTGAAGAACTTTATCCAAACCTGTAACTGTTAAATCTTGTTCCTTCAAGTCATCAGATTCTAGAGTATCTGGTATTACTTTAATGCCTGGCACAAATTTCAACGAAAGATTATCAGCTAATCCAGTTGGCAGTGAAACCTAAAATATAAATTTTTTTTTTTATTAGGGACGAAGTGGTTTTAGTAAATATATATTTATTTATTTATTTCTTTCTTTCCACTTTTTGTCAAGAGTATTTTATATATTTATATAAAAAAGTATATTCTTGGTAGTAAGCTGGCTTTTTTACTACACATTATAACAACAAACCGCGGCGAATTTTCACATTAGGATTAGCATTAAATTAGATTTTTTAGTGTTAAGTTTATTTAATAATAAATTCCTTTTTAATGTGATTTCATCATTCAAACTTACCTCTACTTCAAAATGTACATCGTTTGTTTTAACAATGCTTAAAATTTCATTAAATGATGTTTTTCGTTCAATTTGACAGGCATATCGTCCGGTTTCGGCTTCAAATATGGGCGTAATTTTATAATGTTCCAACAATTGTTGCCCTAAACTCTGTTTTGATTTCAGAACACAATTAAATAATTTAACAGGAACATTTTCCAAAAGTCCTGAACATTCTGAAACATTTTTAGCCACCTACAAAAAAATATAAAAAAAATCCCATTTTTACTTATTAACTTTTGTAACCTATACGTATATGAATAAATAAACTATTTTAAAAATATTGAAGGCTATACTTACCAAATTTGTGAATTTATCTACTTGCAAATGATTACGTACAACAAAATGTGCGCGGTATAATGAACCACTAAATATATCATACGACTTTACAAATTGTATCTGCAAAAGAAAATGGCAAAAAAATATATTATAAGTGTTCTTCATATTTAAATAATTGATCATAAAGCAATATTTTTAACATTTAAAAAAACAATAACGCAGCAAACAAAAAGTCAAACGCTTAATGGACTTGTGATATATAATGATATAAAAAATTGTATATAAATTTGTTAAGTAGAATAGTTTAAGAGAAGCGGATTACTTACAAATTTTGTACTTATATTGGTATTATACCCTTAGCTCAATTTGAACCTGTTGTTTAAAAGGGGATGATGTTTTTAAGGGAATATTTCATAAAGATGCTTTTAATCATAATTCATTTCAGGAATTTGGCAATATGGCTATTGGAATTCCTATTCAAGGAATTTTCCGTGCAAAAAAATTTAAAAACTAAGAAATCTAATGCTTTAAAAAGTGGCTAATGAAATTAGTGCAAGATTTGAAGCTGCCGCCACTTTTGAAGGAAGTTGTTGGCAACCCTGAAAAAGGACAGTTTGACAGCTGAGAGTTTAGGCTTAATTAAAATGGAGCGTTATGCGATACAACAACGTACTTTCCATGGTATAATCATCATTAGGTAGTCCCGCTTTACCAAAACAATTACAGCTGTTTACTTACGATTGTCAAAATCTTCTTCTGCCTTATTTATTTTGACGTTAAGCAAATTTAAATTTCAAATTTTGTCTTTGACAACAAATTAAAATTAAAAGTGATGAAATGCAATACCAAATTATCAATTCCAAATTTAGTTTTTTTTTCAATATACATAAATTGCAAAACGTTTATATTTTTATTTTTTATTTATTTATACTTTTCGCCATACATACACGCATACTCAATATAAAGGATTTTTCTTAATACAAATTGTAAATTTATTAAAATATAAATTTTTACAACAAAATGTATCTTTTCATTTTGAGCTACAGCATTGCCACAAAAAAACATTTTTTAATATCAAAAAATTTAAAAAAAAAAAAATTGGAAAATAAATGCCAATGCTAATGCCAATATGTACCAATGCTAATTCCAATACCAATGCTAAGCCAATTTCAATGCTAATGCCAAAGGCAATGCTAATGCCATTGCTAATGCCAATGTCAAGGCTAATTCCAATGTTAATGCCAATGCTAATTCCAATGCCAATGCCAATGCCAATGCTAATTTTAACAACTTAAAATAACTTAAAAATGAATTTGTCAGGTGGATTAATTTGTACCCTTTTTCTGAGAAAATGCTATGCATCTCAATTTGTTTTCAACTCTCATTCAAACGATTACCGAGTCAAAAAATTAAAATTACTTTTAATTTTAAATCAGGACTGAGAAGGCAGAAACATTTTAGTTCATTTAGGCTTTTGTGTAAGCTTAATTCATATCTTAGATTTATTATAGTCGAATCATAAATCGTAATTGTAAATTAAAATATTGAAATTAAATAATTACAAATATCAACTTACCACATCAGCATCACGAACTTCTACATCATATTTTATAAAATTACCACTTGACTTATCGCCGTTAATAACTAATATCTTTTCACCCAATTTAAAACGATTTCCAAGAACTCGACCCACTCCTGTAAAATTAAAACCAACGAAAAAACACAAACAATTAGTATTTTAATACATACATAGATACATTTCCTAACTCATCACTATTTTATGAAATCTCTAATTTTTTTACTTTCTTATTTTTTTAATAACACGATGCAACGAAAAATACACTTTAAAATTATTGTAAATTCAATTGTTAATTGTCTAATTATTTGAACTTATTTTTAATATGATTTACTTTGTTAGAGAGGAGTGTCCATATTTATGCATTTCATTGGCTAATCAAATGTAATTTTTAAAATACAAAAGATTATGCGGTATTTTTGAAAATTTGCATAAGCATTGATTAAAATATGTACTAATTTTAAAGTAATAGACGAATAATAATAACGAATAAGAAAGCAAACAATACATACCTGTTTGTCTATCAATAGAGACAATTTGTTCATCAGAACTCAACCAATTCGATGATAATGGTAATGGAGAATCGAAGCATATAATGTCACCAACTGAGAATATTGTCTAATGAAAACAATATTTGAAGAATCATTAAACAACACAACAATAGCCATTAGGATGAAAGGAAAACAGTTCCATTTAAACCCAATAAAAACAGCAGCAGCAACATTAGAAAGTTGAGTTGGTATTTAAAGTTAAGCATCAATAGAAACAATATTAATGACAGTGGTGATAATGGCAGCATAATCAACATTAACAGCAACACAAGTATCATGTTTGTTTTCACAAGAAGAATTTTATTGTTGATAATAAATCGTGCATTTATTATTTATTTTTTGTCATCATGCCAAAGATTATATCGATTACGTCGAAAAGAAAAATAAAAATAAAAGAAAAATAATTGAGCGATTTTAGAAAGGAAGGTAAAGTAGTAAAAGTTTTTATCATCTTGTTCCTCGCATTATGAAAAAGGAAATATAATTATATATGTATGTAAGTATGTATGTATAATCCCTTTTACTAAAAGATATTCTTTATATTTATGGCTGTTTTACTCTTTACTTACAACAAGAGCAACACTTTAATTAGACACGAAAACATCATAATTAGTATTTTTATTTCTAATTAAGGAATTTTAGCACCTATCTTAAATTATTTTATAAATATTTTAACTGGGTTGCAATACAAATGAAAACTAAATTTAATTCGAAAAAAATGATTATCAACCCAAATTAATTTTTCTAAATAATATTTACTTTGTATGGGGTGTGGCACTGCCCCGTCAGAATTTTTTCAATTTAAATAGCTTAATAGTGAAACAAGTTCATTGAAGTATAAATTCTGACAGTATAGGTAGGCATCTTCTGCTAATGTTTAATGTAAGTCTATCCATTTAATTATAAACAAATTCAAAACCACCGAGACCAGGCAGGCTTCGAAAAATCGGCTGACAGAAATTTTTTTTAAATATTACCCTTTCAAAGTGAAATTGTACGCTTAAAGCGATGGCGACTGCAGATTTAAAAAAAGAATACTGTTTTCTTGAAGTTTTCGGCTAGTTTTTGTCTAAAAATCAATTTTTTCAATTTTTCTCTTTTTGTTATTTTTAACGCTTCGACCCAATTTGTAAATATTTATTTTCTCCTGTATGAAATATCTAAAAGAAGAAAATCTAAAGACACTCGTAGGTTAAAAGCAATGGTGCAGAGTTGTTTTCGAATCATTCATTTTTTAATTAATTCATGAATCATTCATGCACTGAATTGGTAAAATTTTGAATTTATTCTTTTCGCCAAAAAAGAATTGAATGAAATTTGAATCAATTTATTTAAATTTAAAAAACATGAATTGCAATTCATTTCGCCCAATTCATTTGAATTAGATATGAATTGCAATTCTTTTTGATAATTGAATTCATTTGAACTGAATGGATTGCAATTCATTTTGCCCAATTCATTTGAATTAGAAATTAATTGAAATTCTGGTTTGCTAAATTCAAATGAATTGATTTAAAATACATTCAATCCGTTTTTTGGTGAAAGGAATAAATTACAATTTTAGCTAATTCCGAATGAATTAAAATAAAAAAAGAATGATTCGTTTACAACTTTGCGATGGTGATGTCATTTTTTCTAACAAAAATATAATCTTGAGTCGAAAATTGATTCCTTTCTTTTTTTCATAACCGAAACTCAATTCCAGCATCTATTTAGCAAATAAAAGATATTTTTAATATTGCTTCTTACCTAAGTCGCCATCATGATAAGCACTATTTTCATTATTTAACATTTGTCTGCATAAATGTTATGTAAAAATACCATTAATACTGAACGTGCTGGCCTTAATAAAAAAAATATTTTCCGATAGAAAAAAAGCTGGAATTTATTTTAAAATTCAGATATTTCCTTAAAAACCTTGCTTGGATTAAATTCAATTCCATTTGTTTCAGCTAGCTAACGTAGTCGTCATTATCCTTTTGCGGTTTTTAGCAATTGTGCGTTTAGCTACGCTGGTTAGGAGTTGAACGTACCGGTCCTATATGTACTATTCTCTGAGTCATATGTTAGAAAGGTAATAGTTAAA
Source organism: Metopia argyrocephala (assembly GCA_963576795.1). NCBI lineage: Eukaryota > Metazoa > Arthropoda > Insecta > Diptera > Sarcophagidae > Metopia > Metopia argyrocephala. Next base: position 182,368,134 of record OY756208.1, on the reverse strand, counting down.
AAATTAAATCAGTCGTTTTTTTAATACCTTCTTAAAAAACTTTACAAATAAAAGTTGGGAAAAAAATCGTATATGTCGTAGTAACATTTTTTCCTCATACCAAAAGCTAGAAAAAGATGGCACAATATCGAAAATGTTTTGTCCTAACAAATCCGCCCACGCTCATTCTTATAATCAGCGTTACCGCTGGGATTTTTCTAATAGTGGCACAAAAAGGGGATTTAAAAAAAAAAGTGGCACAATTTTTTTAACGTTTTTGTTTAAACAAAAATTCATAGTACAAAAACAAAAATAATTCAATAGTTTTAAGAAATAAGTAACAGTTCATTTAAAAATCATATTTTTTATAATATATACTCTTATAATATACTTATAACATATACATATACAATGTATTAAAGTAAAAGCAGATGTATTTTACTAAAATTCTACTTTTTAGAAACTTCTCTTCTGTAATTTGCCACAAGGTTATTACTAGGACTCCAATTTGCAATACAATAGATCCGCTTTTTCACTTCATCCTGTTAACCCATTTATACCGCAGCTCCCATTCTTTTGAATAATATCTAGAAACTTTTGTTTTGAAAGAAAATGTGGGGGGATCAACATTATCTTACAATACTTTAATGTGCTGTTACTTGCTTATTCCTTCTCTTTTAATAATAAATTCGTAGGTTAACTCCAGAGTTCGAAAGTTTAGTCCGCAATATTTAGTATTTTGAGGTAAATTTTAATAATATGTTTGCGATTTTTAAGTCAGATTTTTTTTTAAGTCAGATTTTAAATTAGAAATAAAAGATATAAGAATGTACAAATTATGATGTAAATAAAAGGAAAATGTTTTGCAATGCCAAATTAAAAAAAGAGGAAAAAGTCGCAATAACTTAAGAAAAGTGGCAAAATTAAGTGGCTTTTCAAAAGTCGCACAAAAAGTCGCTGGCCGCAAAAAAAGTTGCAAATTGCGACTTTAGTCGACCAACGGTAACACTGCTTATAATGCTCTTTTTTTAGCAAAAATATGTGCATAATTTAAAAGGTCAATATTTTTGTTACAAATGCCCAAACACTTTTAATACGTTCTAGCTCAATCAAATACATATAATGGATTTAACCACTTTATAGAATACTTGTCTGTTGTGTAATTTTTTCGGGGCAAATATTTGTTCCAGTATAACAACACAGCAACAGCTGGTTGTGTATGAAGGTATGTACATGCATATATAGTGTTATAAGTATATAAAAAGCATCCATACATACATACCTACATAACTACCCTAAAAATGAATCACGTAATATATGTATAACGTACAAAAACAAGATTTACAATTTCAAATCTGTTTTCATTTCACACATTTCAAACTGTCAATAAAGTACAGTAAAGAAAACGAAAAAAAATAGTATCGAAGAAATATTCCACAAAGTTATTAAAAATAAAATAAGATGAAGCTAAGTTTGACAAAAGTTGACGTAAGAATATATAATAGCAACAGGAACATGTATAACAAAATTCACAATTTGTAATGTTTTTTTTATTAAAGTAAACTGTTAATATGGAAATTTTCAAATTAAACGCTCTAATTCTAATATTAATATAGGAATACCACTAATACATTTCTATTAGGGACACTTTGACCTCTCATCCCCAAATAGTGCGATATTCTGACAATTTCTTATTTTTCCATAATAGCCACTAACCTTCTCCAATTATTTGGTTTTTTTTTAATAATTTGTCTAGGTTTTCTACCCCAAATATATGTTTTTGTTTCTTGCAAAAATTAGATAAATAAACCTGAAATCACCATAAGGGAGTAACTTCTATTTCCATATTTGGAATATATGTATGTCCGAACATCCACATAACACAGAGCTCTGTTAGCCGAAATATTGTGCTTGCTAGAATAAATGGTTTGTGTCTATGCTTTTCAAGTTCGAATTTATCAACATATCACACACATGTTTTTATAATTTACTTAGACTAGCTTAAGAAATTTCTTCTAATTGGCAAACTCAACATGCTTTTACCATTTTATGTTCCAGTTTATCTCTTATTTTCTTTAAGCGGAATGGTAGATGCTCGTCGAAGAAATAGAGTAACTGATTCCAATTTCAAAATGTTAGATTTTCGTAAGTCAAATAAAATCAATATTTGTCCCCATATATTTTCACTTTAAATATTTTTGATTTACTACATCCATTTAATACAATTTTGTTGTATTCGTGATGTATTATTATTATGTTTTGAATTTTTTTTAATAATCTGTGAATACAAGTTCGAATTCCGAATTCGAATTTGTTAATCATTTATATTAATATATGTATATACATACATATACATATGTATGTTGCATAATGAAACGCCTTAAGTAGATCAGAACTACGTTCTATTAAATGAATTTCGATTATCCAATGATGGAGAGAAAGAAGAATACGATAATCAAATGTTGCAATCAAATAATTGCAGGAAATAAAAGATGAAATCAATAAAAGATTGAGCAAAAGCATTTATTTTGATTGACCTTTATAAAAAATTTAGGTTTATTTAAACTAAAAATATGATAAATCTAACCGTTTGCGAATAAGAGTTTTACATTAACTATTGTTTGCACAAACTTCGTCATAATTAATTAACTATTTGAGTGAGGAGTTTTCATAAGTTTCTTTAATTGTACTAAATATAACATTGATGCACATTGTACTTTGAAAAGTACCAAAAATAGTACATTTTTACTTTAATTTTGCCTTCCCTGATACACACACACGGTCGTAAAGAAAAATACCCAGTTGACCCTGTCTTAAAGACATCCTCGAGGATGGGTGCACGACAATAAACTATCCTGCACGGCGTATAGACGACAGCCAGAACAATTCAACAGCGATATTTTAAAACATATGTCGCAAAAATTGTGCGCCATTGGTCGAGCGAAAATTTCACCGAGCTAGTCGTCGACCGCACGCACCTTGTGTAAACTATACAGGCGTGTCGTATATATTACGTTTATCATCGACATCTTCAAGGAAATAGACTACAAAACATTGTGCACGACCTCATCTGCAATGCTGTCGACAACATGTCTTAAAGACATACTTGACGACAATGTCGTACACAACGATTATGCCAACGGGGTATGTTTAAAATAAGTATGTATATATAAATGAATTTTAAAGTAAAATACAATACACGTTGACTATACGATATACATGTATAGGTTGTGATTTAATGATATTCTTCTATTGCTTACCTTGGTAGGATAAATATGTTTAGATTCACTGACAGACAGCTTTATATAATCCTCAGCATATTGAACTCCAGTTGCATCCTTTAAACCGATAGCAATCATATTACTCGTTTCACGTGGAAGATTTATCTAAAATACAAAATATAAAAATAAAAAAACAAGAGAACAAGAGAACACAAACTAAAGACTGTTGACAAACAAGGCACAAATTAAATTAAAAAAGTAAATCAATTACTGTAATTTATTAAATAATAGTCGGTTAGATGCATGTATGTGTATGGTATGCATCTCGTTCCTACAAACATATCGGCAATGTTACTAAAACGTAGTTTAACTAGTAGTTTAATTAGTTTTAAAGTTTTTTAAATGCATACCTAAAGATTCAATTTAAATTTAATTTATAATTCAAACATATGTATATTTATGATCATATTCATAGAAATAAATTTAGTCAAATTTTCTACACAATTTTTTTCTAAAATTAATTTCAAATCTATTTAAATTTTTTTATGAATATAGGAGTTAATATAAGTATATAGCAAAACCGTTTAACTTTAAATATCTGTCGTACTTATAAGGGAAATATTTTAGCCAATAAATTTGTATTTTGGATACTTACCGCCACAGTTAAATTATTTAAAATTTGAACATCGACAATATCTTTTTGAGATAAATCATATTTTAAGCCACTAATGTCTTCAATATTATGAGAAAATTCGTTTCCCAAATTATCATGCAAAGAAACTTTTAATACAAAATTCATTCCACGAGGTATTTTCTCTTCTAGCTGTTTAAATTTTAAAGTAGGATACTGTAAGGAAGCTAAAACATATTGAACATTTTTAACTTCAATTCCAATAGCTAAAGTCTGATCAAATGTTTTTGCCTAAAATAGAAAAAGAAATAAAATTAAAAATGTATGGTTAATATAAGAGATAGAAGCCGGTATTCTTTAAATATAGTATTTCTACTTACTATAATTAAATCTCTGCCTAAGGTTTCTTTACTGCGTACAATACCATCAGGTGTAACTTTAAGTATTGATTTGGCTTCATTTGGTAGCCGGTAAAGAACATCTTCTAAATTTGCTTTTAGTTGTATAGAACTGCGTGGTGCCATTAAAATACTATCAGTGGTAATATGTTTTGGATGTTCCAATTCCAATGTTTTAAAAACTAAAAAAATTATTATGGAAAATTATTTCAACGTTAAGCTTAATGTGAAGAGTTTTCAAACTTACCAACAACTTCAACAAAAGAAGTTATTTTTTGTCCGTTTGGCAGTTGTACAGTTGCTTGAATTTTGGCTTTTCCAGGATTTAATGCTTTTATTCGTACAGAAATTAGGTCCGTATCAGAATATTCAATTCCTGTAGTGTAAAAAAAATACAACAATTAGTAGTAGTTTGCAGGATTTAAAAAAAACCACTTAAAAAGCAATTTATAAAGAGCATTTCTGAATCAGAGTAGGAAAATAAACAAAACTAAACGTTTGATCTCATTTTGTTTTGTTCTTTATAATGAGTAAAACAAACACAAAACAAAAACAGTGAGAACGATTATCTAATTTAGTTTTGTATATTGTTTTTGTTTTGAGCACTACAAATCCACTAACTCAAATGTGTGTAGGTAGAACAAAAAATGAATGAGAAGAAAAAGAAAAGAAGAAGAGAAAAAAGAGAATGTTATACGAATGTAACGGAATAACAAAGTAAGCACAAGAGCGAAAAGCGAATTGTTTCGTTTGCGCTCTATCTCATTTTGAAAGTATTTGTTTTGGTTTTGCTCATGTGGTAACGTTTGCTTATGACTTTGTGGTAACGTTTGCGAAATGTTTTGTTTGTTTGCCCACACTGTTTCTGATAGACCGACAAAATTATTGTATTATTTTTCGGCAGCGCAAGAGCAACACAACTGCTCTGTGTTTCTTAAGAAGACAAATTCGTGAAGCATTTTCTTATTTTTTTTCTTTTTTTATGAAAGACTTATTTGACAAATTTCTATGCAATACTTGTCAAATAAACACTTAATATACCTATAGTTTTTATGAATACAGCAGTTAATTTGATTTTTAAATTTAAAGTATATTTTTAATTATCTCTAGTTAAAAAATTTGTTGATTTAGGCCCATTATTACAACTTGCCTTTAGTTAAAGATGGGATTTTATCAGACCGATAAATCGTTGTGCGGGAGTTTATGTGCTCTATCCGCCATTTCATATTTTTTATATATCTCGAGTTAATGATGCCACTTTAGGTTTTTGACATCAAAATTTTTTAAAACCTGCAAACCGTTTTCGACTATTTATCTCCGAAACTGGACGCGATATCCGAAAACGGATTGCAGACTTGAAAATTTGTGATCGAAAACCTAAAGTGGCATCATTAACTCGAGATATATAAAAAATATGAAATGGCGGATAGAGCACATAAACTCCCGCACGACGAAATTGCTTTTTTGTTATTCGGAATTATTCCAGTTGGCGACGTCGTTGTCGTCTGACGACATTTTTGTAGCAGAATAAAGAAAAAATGTTTCTCTTGCCTTTAATCTATTACAAAAATGTCGTTACGCGACGACGACGTCGCCAATTGGAATACGGCCTATTAAAAGTAAACTTTTACCTAAAGTGAGCGATAAAGTTATTGGGAAGATTGCCTTACTTTTAAGTTAAAGTTTACTTGTAAAAACAAAAAGCAATTTACCCGTCTGATAAAATCCTACCTTTAACTATCGGCAAGTTATAATAATGAGCCTTAAAGTATACTTTGCCGATTATTATGATTATTTGCTAATATATATATGACTCTTATACACTCGCAACACACATTTAGAAGCCAATTGATAGCAATTTAAACAGAGTTAATAATAAATTAATTTCGCAATTTGTAAAAAATTTTCGACTTTTGTTGACAAACCCTTATTTTTAACTTGATTATCAGATCGCTTTAAACGGATAAGCGTGTTTAAGATAAACTTTGCTATTCAGTCGTTTTAAAGAATTCTATTAACTAAGTTCATTGTATGTTTCGTATCTGTTCTTGAATTAAAACTTAACTATTCAAGATCATCAGAAAACACATTTTTTATATGAACATTCTGTGAGCATTATAATATATTTGTACAGAATATAATGCTGTATCATAGTTCAAATCGTTGAAACGTTTCGTTTTTCTTACTAATTTAACTTACCAGCATCAGCAAAGATGTTGTAAATATTAACAACATCAGGTTGATTGGTGGACCAAACAATGTGCATGTTGGATAGGGTGCCTAATATCATGGGTGATAAATCAGGATTTCCTAACAAGAATCAAATAAAAAATTATATCATTTTACACAAGTACTTAGCATTGCGTATATTTACCCCATATTGTAGCTGGCATTACAGCGCCACTGCGTATTCTGACCAAAGGTGTCTTTATTTGGATATTCACAAGCGTTACAACATGAACTTCAACTGTGTCCTCCGAAATTACGATTTCTTTACCATTAACGGGATTTTTTACAATGCATTTGCCAGTAATTTTAGTATCGCCCAATTTATTTGCCGTCACAATTGATGATTCCATATCTAAAATAATAGAAAAAAAAGGTATAAAAACAAGCTCGTTTTCAATTGTATACCACAAATCTTACTTATAATTTTCTTATCATGCACATAATACACTATATTAACGTCAGGTTGTGGACCACCATGATAGTATAGCTGAACACTTGAACCTACTACTAGCGTAGAATTGCGCGGGTAGAGACGTAAAGGTGGAAATACCTAAAAAATTAGCAATTTTTTTAATTTTTTAAATACAAAAGAAATTTTATAGCTTACCTGAACATTTATCGATTCGCTCGATATACGAGCATCGCCACTGCCAGAACTGAATATAATTTTAGTTTCACCTAAATTATTGCCACTTATAATATATCTGTAAGAAAATTTTTAACGCAATTTTAAATACCGATTCAAATTTTCTTTTATGTTTGCTATATACCTAATTTCTCCAACGCCTAAATCAAATTGATCTCCTAATTGAATACTTAAAATATTTTCATTAAAAACTTCTTCGGATAATTCATAGATATGCAAATTAAATGGATCAATATGTAACAGGTTGTCATGGGAATCATAAAGTTTAACAATGGCTTCAATTGATTTTGTACGTTCTACACGATCGGCAGCTTCTACACGTATTGCACCAATACTGACAACAGAAATTGATAAATGGGCCGGTTCATTCATTAAACAGCGATCAATTAATTCTAGACGGGTCTAAAATAATGACAAGTTTTATTATTGCTATACCAAAACTGGAAATAAAAATCATTAATACTTACATGGCCAATACGTAAAGGTGTTACAATCAACACCTTTTCTTTATGATCAAATTCAACTTTTACAATACCAGGCTCTGCCAGCTGAAAATCGTAGAAACCACTTCCCTGTGACATAGGAATGCGTTCTCGCCTATTTTTAGCTAAATATATGCTAATATGATCCATTGGAAAGAATGTAGTATTAACGGTCATGAAACGTATTTCATTTTCTATTATTGGTGTCGAAATTTCACCGGTTTTGGGCTGTAAAGATAAAAGGTACATATAATAATATCACACATTTCAATGTGGTTGCATACATACATTTTTAATTCCAAATGGAGGTACTTCCGGATAAATATCTTGTTTGCTCAATACTTTTTCATCATATTTGGTAACAACACCTTTGATGCGAAAGTTTTGCGCAACTTCCGAAAGTGTAGTTACAAGTAAATATCTGCCGGGTAAACGTATACCTTCTACGAACTCTTCCTCTGATTGACGTTGATATGTGATGGCCCCAGTATGATAACGCTGATCACCGGCCGCAAACTCCCAATCAATATATAATGAGGAAATATTCATTAATTTGCGATTTTTAGCATCCTGTACTTCTATCTCTATTTCAAATTTATCATCTCGTTCCTTTAATTGTAGCAAAGCATTCTTCATCTCCATGGGACAAGAAGAACGCATTTGTTCTGTTGTATACAAGTTAAGGAAGCGCGGCTTAACACAATAAACCTTGGTGACAATGGACGATACATAAGGCTGAAAATTTGGTGCTAATAACGCATTAAACACATTAAATTGCATGGCAGTTTCTCCTATTTCTTTGCATAAAACATTAAAAGCGTATAAATTATTCTTTGTATCAAAATTTATTTCCGATATACGAACAACGTTATTATCATATTCTGCGCCTTTAGTCAATTCCGCTTCTAAAGTATAAATCTTTTGTGGACCATTTAAATAGATGACATTGCGCGAAGCACCAATTGGTAACACAACCTGGTTTTCAAGAGGTTCTAAAATTGTTAGAGGCTCAAATACATTTAATGTTACTTCATCTTTTAAAACTTTGTCTTGGAATTTATACGAGAGTCGTAGATGTGATAGACCCACGGCAGTGCTACGAAGATGTACAACTTGACAGGCATTAGGAGTCATTTCGACATCCTCATCAACATTACTATAATCAACTTGAAATATTTGATTTGAAAATTCAAAATCGAATGCAAGATTTTCACACATTGTGAATGGCATCAAAGTTTTGTTTACATACGCATACACAGCTACATGAAGATGGACATAATCTTTTAAGGCAGTTTCGAAATTATATTTTAAAATTTCTAATTTTACGGGTGGCACAAAATATATATCGGCTTGACGTGCTATTTTCTGATTTTTAGCCAGGGCTACTTTAATATGGCCATGTTTTGTAAGCATAGAACCGGTTGATACATCAAAAGTATCCATAATGTGTTTGCCGTCTGTCTCACGTATAACAGTTGTGGCCAAACCATTTTGATTGATATTTATAAGACGAGGTTGCTGAGATTTCCAAATGTATGAACCATCACCACCTTTAGCATGAAATTGAATTTTTTGTGTTTTCATAACATTTAAATCATACGGTAAAATTACTTTTTGGGGTTTAAGAGTCAATTCAGGAAATATTTGCAATTCAGCTTGCGCAGTCAACTAAAAAAACAAAAGGCAAGTGCAGGGGTAATTTAAAAATAGGTTTTCAAATTAAATCAACTTACGTCTTTGAAAGAGGCATAAACGGGGGTAGTACCTTCTCTAATGGCTTCACCAAAAATACGAGAGCCATTATTGCTTCGTTTCTGAATCAAAAATAGCATTTCATCTAATTCAGTATTTACAGAATAATGTGACCCCAATGTAATTTTATAATCGTCACTAAAAATAGAACGCAATTAAACATTTAAAAAGGAAATAATACACATAATTTTGTTTAAAATAGATTCTGAGTCTCTTAATATCCGTCATTGCTTTTAAGCAGAGTTTTTATATTATCAACCAAGATAATTTGATATCTAATATAAAATATACAAATCTAATTGGGAATATGAGTTTCAAACAGTCTTCCCTGATTTTCACGAATGTATTTTTATTCATAAAAAAAGAAACATCGCAGTACTATGGAGTTTAATGATTAAAAAAAGGAAAACAATTTTACATTTTTGGATTTATTCTAAACGTAAGAGCTCCATGGTGTCGTAACCTTAGTTATAATATAAGGTGTCTTATTTTACTGACTCTGACATTGTGACTAATTTTGAAATTATTTTCTCATTTGCATTACAAGAAATAGTCAAACTGAATCTAAAGATATTTTTCTTTCTTTTTTTTCTCACATATTATGTGAAATAATTTTTTAAGCAATTACCTACAGTCTGTTTACATACATTTTTTTCTTATGAACTTACTGCGTATATAAATCGACAGCAATTTGATGTTTTTCACCTTCCACTGTCATCCAGTTGTTATATGGTAAAAGACTTAATCCAAGTTTCTTAGGATGTGCTACAGTTATTCTGGCACTGGGTACAGATGACTTAGTAAGCTCCTTGCCAGCAGTAAAACTTCCGTCATTTGGAACATTACGATCACGTAATACTACCATTGTTCGTCCAACCCTAGCTCCAGTACAAACTGTTCCTTTAATACTGGCAACATTGTCATCATCAATTTCCAAAAAGTACTGATTGTTTAATGAAATTTCTTGAAGTCTTCCCATTTTTAATTGCAGTATTCGGAAATTCACAGTATCTCCTGGTAAAAGGAAAATATCAGATGGTTCCAAAATTATATTAGCCAATACATTAATGTAGACGTTTAGCTCTTGTACTCGGCTATACTCCGGATAAGGAAGATTTACAGTGACCTGTATAAAATCGAGTTGTTGTTATTTAAAAACTTAAAGAAATAAAGTAGCCTAAGTACCTTTGCAGTGCCGGTGTTTATGCCTTCCAACAAAACCATGTAACCTTTTAGTCCTTGAGCTTCGAATTTCTCTAAAGTTTCAGGCACTTCATAGTAAGAGCTCTCCGTAAAGGTTAAAAACCTCAGCGCCGGGGTCCAATCTTTGTTGTCCTTGTTTAAGGATGATATTGCCCAATTAAATTCTACACCTTGTAGAGTTGTAAATGCATTTCCCTGTGAATCCTCTGCGTGTATTACAAATGTTTCCGGAGCCTCTTCCAAATACAACTGGCGTGTCGTTGTAATTACGCTCAGTTTATCAATAACATCCAGAATAACATCACAGCGCAAAGACTCACCCGTAGCAACATCTTCAGCCAATACAATTGCAGTGTTGCGTCTTCGCTCACGTGATAAAACAGTCACTGTAGCTTTGTAGGTGCATTCAATTTCAGCATCTTCATAAAGAGGGGTGATCAGTATTAAGTCCTGACGCGATGATGTCCTAAAAATAAATTTAAAAGCATTATAAAAAAACTTTTATTTACACATTTTAAGGTTAAAAATGTATAAAAGCGCCAAAAATATTCTGCTAAAATTAAGAGAAATTCTCCCTCTCACAAAAGAGAAGCCGGCATTAATACTAACAACAATACTGCCAAAAATATATTTTACAATAACAACAGTTAGTCACAAGAATTTAATAGAAATCTTACCATTTAAAACAGCCTTTTTCCTTCACTTCCAAAGTGAAATTAATAGAAATTTTATCAAATATTGGTAATAAAACTCTCGGGTAATTTAATTTTGTTGCTTCGATAGATTTTAAACCACAATAAAATAACAAAAAAAGACACAAAATAATTCTAATTTTCTCCATCTTAGCACGTTGCGACCGTCAATTGTGTTTAACAAAAAGAAAATGTCAAACAGCACATATTGCAAAGGTGAATAAGTAGTTAGTAGGGATGACGATGTATAAACACCGAATCCCGTAATACTTAAAACTTTATTCCACGATTTTACGATATTACATATTTTTTACACTTAGTTTCAAATTTGCAGAATATATTTTGTCTGTGTGTGAAATAATAGAAAGTTATTATGGTCAAATAAAATTCTTTGGGGTGGAAAAATCTTATTTTTTTGTTTTTTGTGTGAAATGATATATGTTTTAACTCTTGTATTAAACAACAACATTGTGTAATTATTCTGCATTTTTTTGGATAAGAAATCATGAACTAATTTCTATTTTCGTTTAAAATCATTTAATGTGTTATTGAAAGAGTAACCGGTTTCCACCGAAAAAAAAACGTATATAAAAAACATATTTTCGATCATATAGTAAAAAAATAATTAACAAATTTTTTGAAAACAGCAAATTATTAAATAAACACGGTAATAAATTTTTAATTTAATTTTTTTATGCTCCGTAGCTGTCCAATATGGCAACAACGTCATAATACACTGAACATACTCAAAGAATTACACATATTTACCTCTGATTTTTGTCATGATTTTGATACAGTAATATCACTCCAAGCTATACTTGAAAAATCTTGTCATTTTTGGGAATTTTTAATACATAATTTTTTTCAGTGTATTTAAAAAACAATTTAAAACGAGGTGTAGGCAACTCTAAAACTTAGAATGTTGACATTTCAGTCAATAATTTTTTCTGTGCTTAAAGTGAAGTATTTTTGCATTTAGAAATTTATGAATTTTACTGAAAAAACTCATAAATATTAATAAAATGTCGAGTAGTGAAACCGAAAACACAGATAAAGATGAAACTAAATCAACAAGCATTTTAAAATTTAAATTCAAAAGTATCGATGAACTAAAAGTTCTTGAAAATGAAACAATTTTCGAGTACATTGATAATCTCCATGGTCTGGTTAAAAAGCAGGACAAAATGTTAAAAAGATATAAAAATAAATTCAATAAATTGGTAATACATTTCACCTAATAGTGCTTTTAAATTATACTAAAATAATTCGATTTTAGAAGAAAGAATTGGACAATTTAAAAGATGTGAGTAGCAAAGGCGATTTGCTGACGGATAGTAAGGAAAAGAATATGGTGTGCTCTGAAGCTGAAGAAAAACAACATTTAAGGCAAGATAGCAAATGTAAGTGAAAAAATGTTCTATAGTTTGGAAAAAAAATTATATTGGATACATACATTATATCTATGGTATTAAGTAATAACAGCTTAAGTTGACAAGAGCCCAAATTATTTTAGTGCTTTGGTAGCTTTCTTTATACGAGAAGAGGAACTGTAGAACAGTAATGCAAAGTATCTATTAGGGCACTGCTACACGTTCAATAAATATCGTGATATTTGCAATATCGTGATAATTGATATAAATAATTGTTGTCAAATACACACAGATTTGGGAATATTTCAAAATTTCATTATTGTGTAAAATATATTCCAAAGGGAACACTAGTTACTTCGATATGTTTATTTTAAAAGTGGCATTTAGGCGTTCTTTATATAGTGACTTCTTTTATTAAGATAACTTTAATGATTTATTAATTGTCAAAGTCAGTGTTATTTTATTATTTAGAACTTGTTTTATGGTATGCAATATCAAAAGCTTCTAAAGTATAAATCTGCTAAAATAATATAAGTAAAATTATGGTTAGATTACTAACCACAGTGCATTTCTCCAAAGAGTTTTGTTATATTGTCAAAATGGTGGGAGTACACAATGAACGTGACATTTTTTTTTTGTGTAATACCTTCTGATTGTGAAAGTATCTGCTGTATTTAATCTGGCAATAAAGACAGTTATAAACGGTATAGTATACCAAGAGAGCTAGGGCTCCAGCTCAGGCGAAATATTCCGATTCAATATCCTAATGCTTTTTCTTAGCACCGTCTTTTCTATTACCTGTAAAAATAAAGCATTGCCAACCATCATTATCAAAATAATTACATTGTGAAAATAGTTTGCGTCAGCTTGAGCGATCCCATTGAAGAAGATGTCCAAAATGTAGCACTCAAAAGTAACGAACAATAAACTGCCTCTTGGTAAAAAAAAATATGAGCGGGAAACACTCTTCTTTTCAATGTTATGTTGAAAAGTGTGACCTTTTTAAAAATAACAGCCTGTCCCACAATATCGAAAGTTATTATTTGATGGCATTTGCAACGAAAGTCAGCTGTTTTGCGTCCTAGTAACTATATTTAGTACGACAATAAATTCGAACGATTACAAAAGTACACAGTTAAAGATCACAGTTAAATTTACCAATTTCACCAAATTTGTTAGTACATCGTGGGTCAGGCTATAAGTCGTATTTAATTTTGTTTCCTAACCGTGATTGAATAATGTTTAGACTCCTACACAAACTATTTTTCCAAGTTTTCAAAACTATACAAAGTTTTTATTTTATTTTAAGATCTGAATAATTTTTACTCTTAAAATAAATTTTACTCTTAAAATAAATGTTTTTTCTTCTATAAATTCTTAGTTGGAATTCATTTTTACTCATTACCTTACTGGCTATTGCTACTACATCCTTGATTATTAAAATTTTAAAATAATTAAAACAGATTAGTTTTCTATGACTTTGAATATACAAACGAATTGAATTTCGGTCGAAATCGTTTTTCATAACATACCGGAATATATTAATATGTATATGTTCCTATATTATGGATAAGATTTTTTAACTTACCTATGAGACTTTATTTACTAACTGTGAAAAAGACGTAAAAATACCAGTTTTTATATGATATAAAAAAACGTTATTTAAAAAAAAACTTTGTTTAGACTTTGGTAATTTTTTTTTTTACAAATTTTATTAAAGAAACTATTCATTTTGGCTTGCCACAGCAGCTACTAGAGCTGCTCCTCTTCCAGATCCATCTTCGGAAAGCATTAAATCAAATTGAATCTTAGGGTTAATTAATTTCTTAATTGCTGCTCTCATATATGCATCGAATTTTGGATGAAATCTATAAACCGATCCATCAATACCAACAACCACTTTGGGCTCATTTATTTTATTTATTAAACCACTTATACCCACGGCGACTAAATTAGCTGCACGCTGTGAAACACATTCACAAATGTAACGTAATTTTTGACAATCTTCCACTGTTGGCTTTTCAATTTCAAATAACTGCTTAATGATTTTACGAGTTTTTTTGCATTCGGGAAATGTATCAGATTCAATATCGGAAATCATGCTGGTTTCGAAACATTCACTATCATTTCTTAACTTATTTATAAATTCTTGTTTATTTTGATAGAGTACAAAAACTAGATTTCTTTCTATGGCATCAATTAAAATCAATCTCACCAACTCGCCGAGATACATTCCTGCAACGAAATTATTTTATATTATTATACATATATTTTTAACATAATATATTTATACATGAATTAGTACATATGTATGTAAGTATATTAGTCTATTCTATAATTCGCCTTGAATTTAGTGTTACTGCATTTTTTAATACGAGTATACATCCATACTTCTTAAAGTAAGTTTTTAGTTTAAACATTTCTAAAAAAGCGTGATTATTACTTTATGTGAACAGTTATTTTTTTAAATTGCATTGCTTCACATTTGATTAATTAAATATTAAAATATTTGCCGAATTCACAAGCTTCTGTATCATTGTATGCTTTGATGAAAGCAGGGGGCAAATTACGGCATTCGATGTCGAACAAAATTTCATACAATTTTAAAACAATTTACATAGAAATTTCGTTCGATTTCGAATGCCGTAATTTGCCCCCAGTTTTTGTTTACTTGCTTGTAAACACCTAGTGTATCATTGTATTCATGTTCGTTGTATCGAAAACGTCATAAATCACATAAGAAGAAGAAAAGCACTATTCAAAAATAAATAAATGTAACTTCAATTTATATTTTTATTACTTTATCAATATTAATTTTATTTTTATATTTATGTATTTCGTTATCTTTTTCTTTTAAATAAATTTGCTGACGACAATAAATAACTTTTTCTTTATTTATATACTTCTTTTCAATAATAGGCATTCACTTAACATTAATAGCATAGAAACCAATACAACTTTCAAAAAACACATGAAAAACAATTGCATGAGTGTATAGAATTTGATCATGAAAATTACCAACAATAAACATACGCTGCTGTAGTCTAATACAATGAAACTACGATACAAAGGTCTTGTGAATTCGGCAATTATTTTTCTATAAATATGTATATATGAAATGTATTGCTATGGGAATAAGCATGTTTCTTTGGCCATTTCGTCTCTGCTTAAGAGACTCGTCAGGAGAGTTTTCTCATTATAATTTGTTTTTTAATAATTTTTCCAAAAGAATAGTGGTTACTCTTTTTCACCAAATATTTGCTTAATATGATCGTAGTCTAACACCTACATATCTGCATGTAGATAAAAATGTTAAAGTTAAATTTTTCTTATCAATAATTCAAAAAGAAATACAAGTAATAAAAACCCCCCCAAGAATTAGTACAATTTTAACACTCTGCAATCACGTTTTTAACAGTCTTTGGGGGCAAATATGTTCTGTATTAATATGTATGTATTTGTATAAAAGAACTTTTGTTTTTTATTAACTGAAATATGTATGTATATCAAACATCTTACTTGTCATGATAAAATGTTAAACCAAAAAAATTTGTTTTCAAACTAACTACTTTGGCTTTTAGACCTTTTAAAAAATATGTTAAAACCATTTTACGTCTTATATTTTCATTTCCGCAACAAACAATAATATGAAAAAATTTTATAGAGTACTTGTATATGTATTGTGTTTTCTATTCTATTGAAATGTGTAGCATTTTGCTGTTATATTAATTATATGTATAAAAAACGGTTGCTATTATGTCATATATTCATAAAGTTGTTGTTTTTTTATTAATAAAAACTTTTTCTTACGAATAAAATATTTACAACTTTATGACAATAAGACATAATAGCACTCTTTGTGAACACTACAAATATGGTATACGTACTTATATACTCCTATTTGATATAGTTGTATTCAGGGGTGTCATAAACATTGTGTCAAAGTTTCCGGAATTGGTTTAGAAAAAGAAAAGAGAGAAGAAAAAGAGAAGAAAAAACATACTTTGGCATCATAAAATCCAATGTTATATCTTTTATGTTCGTAATTGTACTAATTTTAACCGATATTGTTTTCAAATCGCATTCCGACAAAATCGGATTCCATGACACGTGTGATTGCAATTAATTTTATTTTAAATAATATTATTGGGGATAAGGAAAAAAGTTCATATTTTGGCAAGGTGAGAAAAAAAATACAAAAAGGCAGGTTTAGACGGTAATGCAAGACAAAATACGAACGAAAATTTGACAGTCATACGGCTCTCTTTGTTTTTTGAAATTTTTAAAAAACCATCACACATTATTAGATGAGGGATATATTTTTATGTTATTTTTTGTGTGTGTTAAATGTATTCACATTATATATAAACGTTAAAAAATCTCTCGTAAGATTTTTCCTCTCATTTCTCTTTGATTTTACTACGTAAATTATTATTGTCTAAACTGCTCTTAACTGGAGTATATACTTGATCAATTACACTGGTCAACACAACTGTTGTTTCCTTTAATTTTTTTTTCTATTATAGGCTACTTCTGTGGCCCTCATTATGAAAAAAATACAGGGAGATTGCCAACAGCTCCAGTTTTTGAAATATACAATTTTATTATTATAACGAAAAGGTACAAGAAATTAATACATATGCTAACAAAATTTCTATCAAATACTACAAATGATCTTTTTTAACATTTCCTTGAATGAAAAACAACCAGGATTAAGCAGACAAGATATTCTTGACAAAGCCATATTGAAAACAACATACATACATACATAACTGGCCATTACCACCCTGTTTCAGAGTTACGGCCTAGCTTCTCACAGCTCTTATGTTGTGTTTGTTAATTTTTATTCATGAGTACCGGGACCTACAGTTTAAAGTCAACGTCGAACGACAGATTTGAGAAGCTTTTTCATGGCAATCAATTACTTCCAGAGGTTTTGCCAAACGACTGCTGAGAGGTTG
Organism: Metopia argyrocephala; assembly: GCA_963576795.1. NCBI lineage: Eukaryota > Metazoa > Arthropoda > Insecta > Diptera > Sarcophagidae > Metopia > Metopia argyrocephala. Next base: position 182,350,570 of record OY756208.1, on the reverse strand, counting down.
ATCAGTGTTATTGTTCAGTTAATCGAAAAATGTTTATACGATTTTTAGATATGGTGTTAATTAATTTTGAACTACGTTACAAAATCTAGAAGTCTATTATAGCCATTAGAAAGTTTGAGAACAATGTGAGAAATACATATAATATAGATTGCAACGTACTCGTATATACAATTTGTAAATTTTAGATCTGCACTTGATACAATTGTCTGTTAACATGTTGGCCGAAAAGTACGAGATAACTTTTAGATGGCGTTCTTTGCTTTATCCGTTGTGATTATATAAAATTCTAATTTTTGTACATACAGTGGTGGCCTTATAATTAGAAACGATGCTTAATCAAAATGAAATCAAAGTGTAATTTTTATTAAAAACATTACTAAAAATGACAAGCACCGCTATTCGAAAAGCACACCCTCCACATTATTGCCGCTGAAAAAAAACTTTGGATTTAAAGCTTGCACTTTAAAAAAATTTTGATTAATTTCTATGTACTTGGTTTGTAGCTGGCCACGTAATTAGAAACGGTCAAGTTTTATTTAATTAATAAACTTTTTTTTATTATGAGTCCTAAATTTAAAATTCAGTAGATCGTATTTAAACAACATTAATACGTTTTAGTTTTCAAAACTGGAAAAAACAAGTGATGTACTCCATAAATAAGGGAGGGCATCTACAAGGTGTATCCAATGGAAAAACTGTCAATGTAGGCTATCGCACGAAGGAATTCATTATCCAAAAGAGTGAAATTTGGTGCAGTTCACTTCTAAAATTAAACAAAAGAAGTTTTCAACCCCAGCCAGGAAGCATAGTGCTAGAGAAACTCCTCAAGTAAAAGATAAGATTATTTGCAGCATCAGTAAAGGTAACCAATTTCTGAATTCACACAAAATTGGGATGAAACTGGGCAACAAATGAGAGAAGAAATATTTACACGCACAATAACAATGCGTTTATAAGCATTTTGGCTTTCGTAGAAGAATTGTATAAAAGAAACCGCATGTCGCAAAAAAATATTAAGAAACACTGAGGCTTTACAAGCAAAATGCTCAACAAAGATGCATTTTATCTGAAATAGAATTCTCACAAGCAACGAATTTAAGAATATATTGTTTTAACCTGTCGAAAAATCTTACGTAAGATGTTCCTCAGTAAAATCCTTAAGACTTTAGGTATTTTGTTAAAACAGTGGTGGTGTATTATAACTTGGGATGATATTTTGTGGTGTGGTGTGAACCCATTCTTAGAATAAAGGGAAAAGTTGATTAACATCAATATAAAAACAATTTAAAAAATGTAATAGAACAATATTTCTTTTGAGAATATACTCGTTTTCAACATGATAACGCCTCAAATCAAAATTCTAAGTTAATGACGTACTGGATTTCGTATAAAAATATTGACTTTTTGGACTTATTATCGTAATATTTTTATCTAAACCCAATTGAAAACTTATAGGTAATTGTAAAAAGGAATCACACGAACAACAGTCCAAAAAACAAAAAGTCTATTAGTTCCAAATGATGCAGCAAACCTAGGGAAACATGTCTCTGTAAACATGTCAGCATTTCATTCAAAATTTACAGAGAAGACAAATATTAGGCAATATTGTCAAAAATAAAATATGTCAGAGAATATCCTATTAGAGAATATATTAATTTTTATTTCCTTTTGTTGCAAAAATTTTAAGTTTTGTGAAAACATTTTTGTCGTTTCTAATTATAATGATTTAATACTTTACAATTTATAGTATTTAGTTTTGGTATTGTGAACTTAATTTTTAAAATATATAAAGAAAAGAGTGTGCTGCTAAGTCGTTTCTAATTATATGGCCACCACTGTATTTCTGAAAATTGAAGGGGCAATCAATGTGTTAATTAAAAATTTCAATAGAATGGCTTTACTCGGCAATCTTTTTGGGGATTTACTACACCATGTAAAGAGATGTTTATTGTTTTATTCCTTTAAAACTCTGTTTGTAAATATTTCGGTCAACTTTTCCTAAAGCATTTCTAAAAGAAATTTACTGCAAATCAAAAGTATTTATCAAATCTAAAGTTTAATTCAACAGTGTTAGGCTATGATCACATAAGGCAAATATTTGATCAAAAAGATGGAACCACTATTTTAGGAAATCATTTATTTCTTAATATTTTATTGCTATAAACTTGATCAATTAAATATTTAAATATTATTTCCAATTATTATTTGTTTTTCAAAAACCTTTAAGGAAATGTTTACATAAAACGAAACTTTTGCATAAAATATTTGAAGAAATAATAGTGTTTACGTTTTTTTTTTTTCAAATATTTGTCTAATGTAACTATATATAAAAATTTTACAACAACAATCGTTTCTTCATCAACAATGGCTAAACGGCCTACGAAATTTTTAGCCCCAAATGTTAGCTAAACAATTTTTAGTGTGTAAATGTTAAATAAATTTGTTTCCTAAATATTTCTAAAGTACGTTTAGGTAATTTTAATAATTTCTTGATTTTCAATTTAAATATGAAGATTAATATTCTAGCAATAATTTTAAATATTGATTGCATTCTAACATTGTGATAATTAATTGATAAGTATTTAAAAGCGATTAAAATTGCGTCAAGTGTTTTTAAGGAAACAAAATTGAGATTAAATTTTTTCCATGTTTACATGATTAAATTAAAGCGATAAGATCAAATAAAGACGTACGTAACGTTTGCATGTACGAAAATTAATAAATTTTTCAATATACTCGTATACAACATTACATATTTCTAATTAAAGAATTGATTAACAAATGTTTTTAGTAACCAATTAACTAAATTTCGTTTATTTACATTAATTTCGAAGATTTCAATACCAAATATACTACATACACACCTAAGCTACACGTACATATGTATACAGGTTTCTTATAATACCAATTCGCTCTAACACGGTCAAAAATTTGCGAGAAAAAGTATCACAACACGGCTTTGCTACCTCTTATAGCAGGGTAAAATTTAAAGTATATACCCGAATGTATGTATACATACATATATACGTATGTAGGTATATATTTTAATTATTTCATTAGACTCGATTACGATTACTTTAAAATCAATTTAGGAGAGACACGTTTGTAGGTATTCTTGATGGTATTGTGCAGCAAAAGATAGAAACGTTTTCTTTTCTAATTCTTTAATGTAGAAATAGATGAGTGGTTCGTAACTATATACAACAGTAGTAAGAAGTCATTATTAGTCCAATAAAATCTGCAGAAATAGTAATTTTTAATAAAATAACGTTATGAGTACATTAGAAATTTAGTTTGATTTACGATTAATTTCATGAAAATAAAATTGATTTATTTGATGGAAAACCGTGTCTCAACTTATCAGGAGACTTTCTGCATAAAAAAATTACCTCAAACACTTATTTTTAAGTTTTGTAGATCCTAACCACCTTATTTTTATATTTATTTCAAATTTCGTAAATCACAATTTTTGAGGAGGCCGACCTGTATTATTTGTTTATCCCGTAATTATTTACAATTACATATGTAACATACATACCTGAAATCATTTTCTCAAATAGTTGTGTACCAGCATTGAGAGATTTCTCATCAATTATTTTATCATAGTTTGTACGAATAAAGTCTAGACTCCCACTATCACCAAATGCGCCCCATTCAGTATTTAAAAGAACATTTTTATTTGTTGTCTTATATTCTGCCTCTAGCAAATCTACTTCCTCAACACGTTCTACATAACAGGCATTACAACCAGTACCCACTATAACACCTATACGACAATCTGGATTACGATGGGCACAAGACATAAGGGTTCCAGTGGTATCATTTAATATTGCCATAACATGAATTTCTGTATCTCCTCGTCGTGCTATGGCCTGTTTAAGCAAACGACCTACATCTTCTTGCTCCACACCAGAACATTGAAAGCCCTTGGTCCATCGAACTAATAAAGCTTTTGTTAGACCGAGCTGTACGCAGGGAAATGAAAAAGTAAAACCCAATGGCAAGTGTTCATTATTCACTTTATGCTCCTCCACAAATATGGCCAAACAATTGGCAATGTGATCAAATAATTGTTCTCCTGTACCCAACATGATTTCTTTTGGTATGGCATAAATCATTGACTCAACTACTGCCTCATGATGTCCCTTTAAAGTAACAAGCAAAACACGAAAATTTGTGCCACCCAAATCCAGTGCTAAGTATTTGCCCACTTCATCACCAGTAGGTAGATTCTGAACGTATGTCACGTAATTTTTGATATCTGCTTCATTATGTGTTGTACGCGACAATCCTTTACGTATTTCATTGCAGAAACGTTTATAAACTTCCTGTAATTGAGAATCACTAAAAACAAACGGCTTAAGGAATTCTTTTAGACGTTCGTCGTGCATTGTAACTGTTGCAATATGTTATTGATAGTTGTGTAATTTGATTCTTGTTTAGTGTTTTCACTGCTTACAATTTAATTTTGTTAATAGATTTTAATTTTAAATGTTGTGTTTGACCGATCTGTTATAAGAGTACTGCTACCCTTGGCAGCAAAAATTATATTGGTAAGAATGTCATTCGTTTTCACAAGCTTATTCGCAATCATTTTAAAATATACCTTTGCTTTACTATCGGTTGTCAGAGTTGGTTGGAATGATTTGATTTTGATAAGAATTTATTTTATAATTGTGTAGTATTTTCTTATAACCCTGTGTTGTTTTTATTAGCGCTTTTAATGTATGTACATGGTTTATTATAATAAAAAAGTTAACTTTTGTTCGCCATACACTCTTTCTCACTCTCTGAGGAAATGGAAAGAAATAATAATGCCTTTGATAAGACAATAGAATCTGGCTATTGCAAACTAAAGAATCAGTTACGTTTTTCTTCTAAAGACTGACAAATATCTTCCAAAAAAATATATATATTTGATATTATTTTCTCGTTAAATGTTAAGTAGAAAAGAACAGTTTAAATTAAATTTGTTTTCATAATTTACAACATAATTTTATAGATAAATGCTTATCAGAATTTTATAATACCCTGTTGCCAGTTAGTATGGGTTTGAGGAAGTAATTTACTTTAATGCCGACGTTTAAAATTTTGTTTTCATAATTTAATTCAAATAAGCCCGCTTATGTGCTCTATTTTGTCTTAAATTTGCCGTTTAAAATCATTTTTTTAAACATTTTCTTTAATGATTTGGAAATCCAAAACTCAGTTTTTTGTCCTCAAACGCCTCAATTAGATTAAAACTAAGTTCCATTAAATGAAATTATATTGTCTTTTGCATTTGCAATGATTTTTCAATCAAAGAAGAAAATAGTATCCATGAAGGAGTTGTGCAAGAGAATCAAATTGCTGCATTCTGTTTCCAGCTCTGTGCTCCACCTCATAAAAGAATTCTTGTAAAAGTAAAGCCCATTGATAAACATTAACTCTTCAATATTCGAATTTTATCAATGCTTCTTCCATGTCAAGAATTTATTATTAGGTGACCTATGTAGTAAATTTAAATCATAGCCATCTGCAGATACATCGGTTTGAAAACGTTGGTTTGGTACTGATTTTTTACATAATATTTCATTAGAGCGGCGTTTTCACCTGCAATTTCTTTCATCTACAAGAAATATTCCTAACTGCTCTCGTCAACATTTTATGTATTCTGTTTTTTAAATGTAACTCAAGATGTTGAAGGTATTTGGCATATATTAAACTCATATTCGGCAATACCCAACAGAAAAATAGTATCACTTACCTGGGAAGTAAAAAAACCACAAGTCGAGGCACAGTACTGTGTATGCCCTGTCGGGATTTAAGTTAACTTAAATCTAACTTATTGTTAACCAGTATTGAGTTAGTTAACTAATTTAGACAGAAACTTTGGTGGGTGGTCACTCTGTGGTGCATAAAGTCCATTTGAGTATAAACATTCCATTTGATTTTAAAACACCATGTCATACGAACGAACCCCATGTCACTCTGCATAAGTTTCAGCTAATCATTAGTCAATCCATTTTAAGTTTGCCTGAGCTGCATAAAACAAAAGCTCATTAAGTTAGCTAAGAATCTCAAGAAACACGAAAACATCAATTTATCGTAAAGATTTTGTTATTGTTACTGCTCGTTGTCTTTGGCTTATTTTTTGCACAAAGTTCCAAGTTATTACAGAATTGGTTCATAGAAGTCCGACAGGGTATATATGTACTTAAATACATACATATATGGTTTTTTTAAGCGTATTGTAGGCATTTTAGTTAACATAACTGAATTTGTGTGTATATGCTATACTATACATGGGGAAAAATGTAAGATTCGAACATAAACTCGACATAAAAATATTTTCTTTTTCGCTTCCACTTTTGACAAAAATTAGAGTATATAACTCTCCTGAATATTTCTTGAAGAGAATCCGACTCTTAATATAATTTTCTAACAGTTTTACTGTAGTGAGACCTATAACACAAAGTGATAAAATTCTGGCCTAATAAGTATAAAAAACGTGTAACTATTTGTATTAAAACCTTAAGTTCAAACATAGAAAAGTAATAATAAATTCGGGCGGAATTTTTATCAAACACTCAAACATATTTCTTTAAATATAATTTGTTTTATTCACATTTTTAATTAATAAAAAACATTTTTTGTGCAATTTTATACTGCGTCTTGTTAAGGTGAGATTGAGTATGAAAATGTGTATGAATTTCTTTTTTTTTTTTGGTAAAAAGACACGTTATCTCTATTTTGCGAAAAGTTAATTATAAGATAAGTGGGCTCTGCACTTTTGGTGAAAAGACATAATGTTTTTTAAAATTATTGATAATTTGGTGTTTAACAAATTCTTACAAAAGTTTTAAGAATATAAACGGATCTGTAAACAGAAAGCGAATGACATTGAAATCGAAAGAGTCAAAAGGAATGGTATACATCATTTTATATTTAAGCAATGCATAAAACTTATCAAGTATCGAATCCAATGCGATTTTTCTATATTTTAAAAGTGAAATTTAAAAATTGGTACGTTTTTTTTTTCTGAGGAGACCAAAAATAATTTTAAGCCTACTACACTAGTCATTCAAATATATTATACGGAAAATTTATAAGCTAAAGTACCAAAACGAGGTTGAAAGTGGCCAATTAAGCTATCGCCTGAGCTCCATTGTTATATGTGTAGCATGTTTTACAGAAATTAGAAATTTATTTGCTCTTATAAGTGTTCAGTTAATGCATAATGCACGATGTATTTATTTTTTCGATAAATTTCTTAATTTAAATTGCGAAATCTTACGAATATTTTAAAAACAGCTTTATATTGTCAAGCGCAGAGTTGATTTAATACTTTCTTTCTTTACTTTTAATACGTTCTTTAGCCGCACCGCTAATTTATGGAACAATCTTCCAGTGAATGTTATTCCTGCCAATTACGATATCAGCAAATTTAAATCAAATATTCGCAAGCACTTCTCCCACTTTCCCCAAAAATATCCAAAAAACAGTGCTAGCCAAAGAGGGACAGATGCTTGGTTTATTTATTTCACTCATAACGATAACTTCATATGCGTTTATGCCTATATCTTGAGTCGAAACAATTTTAAAACTGTTTTAACTAACAGCTGATTGTAAATAATTCTAATTCTAATTATTTCATATTTTCTATAATAATACACATAGAATAATAAAAACAACCAATAAAAGAAATTGGCAACCCCATCAAATTTGACAAAACATTATTTACAGCTGAGTTTCCTAAAGGTTTCAAAGCCGTATACATTTATACTCAATTTTTAAAATGCTAGGTCTGGCTCAAACATGTTTGAAAAACAGTGTCAGTGTAAACGTTTCGAAATTTCAAAACGTTTTCAAAACGAAAAAGATCCAAAATGGTTTTAAATCAAATTTTCCATGAAAATATCTGCAAAAGTGCATTTCAAATAATTTAATATTGTTAATGATAAATTGGTTTAAATAATATAAACAAATATCGATTGAAACTAAAGACACAAACTTTGTATTTCAGGGAGATTTAGTACCTTAAAGGTTCATTTGAAGAGTAACAATAAAAAATAGATCACCACAATCTGTCTGGGGATTCGATCTGGAGTCTCCAGACCATGTAAAATTACGAATGCTTTAGGTCATGTCCTTGTGACTTCATCTAAATTTTATATTATTATTTTATTTATTTTTATTATATTTTGTTTGTTTATTTCATGTTTATTATCTTCTATTTTGTACAAATTAAACAGAGTTATCCAAATAACATATGCTCATATCATAACCCTATTTTTTTCTTATTTTTGTTAGTGTTGTACTCGTTGTAATCTCAAAAGCACCTTATGATAAGTGCGCCGTGCTAACATTTTAGTTGTCGTTTGCCCCAACTTTACTACTGAACGCTCTGTCAAAATTGGATTTTTCAATCGCAAAGCATTACATACATACATACATACATAACTGGCCTTTACAACCCTGTGTCAGGATTACGGCCTAACTTCTCGCAGCACTCATGTTGTGTGTGTCAATTTTTATCCATGAGTACCGGGACCTACAGTTTAATGTCGACTCCGAACGACAGACTTGAGAAGCTTGTTCATGGCAATTAGTTACTCTCAGAGCTTTTGCCAGAAGACTGCTGAGAGGTAGTCGCCGAAAGAAATATTTTTTTCATATTTCTTTTTTTGAAGATGTCAGAGCCTGGAGTCGAACCCAGGACCCATGTCTTAGTAAGCCAACACACTAACCACTAGACCACGGCGACTACAAAGCATTACCGCGCTTTATTTTGGGATGCTCAATACAAATTGTATGGGCATGAGAAATTTTGAAAGCTAGAAAACGCTTTCAGCTTTTATTCAGTGATGGCAGTAACACATTGCATTGTAGTCGCCGTGGTCTAGTGGTTAGTGTGTTGGCTTACGAAGACGATAGTGCTGGGTTCAAATCTCAGCTCCGACATCTTTAAAAAAAGAAATATGAAACAATTATTTCTTTCGGCGACTACCTCTCAGCAGTCTTCTGGCAAAAGCTCTGGGAGTAATTAATTGCCATGAAAAAGCTTCTCAAATCTGTCGTTCGGAGTCGACTTTAAACTGTAGGTCCCGGTACTCATGGGAAAAAATTAACACACACAACATGAGCGCTGCGAGAAGCTAGGCCGTAATCCTGACACAGGGTTGTAATGGCTAATTATGTATGTATGTATGTATATGGCAGTAACACATGACATGCAACATCGTTCATAACTTCTATTAAACATACATATTGTTTTATAAATTGTCAGATTTAAGACGAACGCTAATGAATTATTTTACGTTGTCTTAATGGGTTGTTTTCAATAAGAAATTAATTAATCTCAATTAATTATGTATTTATTGCAAATTTTCTTATTGCACATAATTTCCTTTTACGAGTATTCGAGTAAATTGAAAACCTTAATGGTTTATTATCAAAATTCTAAAACCGAATAATTATTTAATCGAATAAAACTAAAACTCGATTTCTATTCGGTAACGCAATTGAATTTCGTTTTATTCACAATCGCGACCTATTAATCACTTTAAAATATTAAAATGAGTTATATAGGAAAAGTTTTTTTTTTTTTGAACTACAAAGCCAAAGATAGATAAGCAAGCCGATTAATTAACGCAGCAAGAAAAAAAAATTGGCAAAAACTACATGCCTAATACTATTCGTACATATTACAATATCTATTAGTTAACTAACGATTGCAATTAAATGGGCTTAAATAAGTTGTATAAGTTATTTGAAAAAAAACAATCGACACTTTCTTATCTTTATTGTTCTGAAAATGTTATATTCCACATTAGTTTAACCTTCAAATTTACTTTCGCAAAAAAAAAAAAAAAATTAAAGAATAAATATTAAAGTGAAAAAAGGTATTATAAAAAAATATTAGTTTATCTAAAATGAATTATATGAGTAAATCTTTTGAGACTGCATTTAATCTATTTACGATTGTTTTCTTTATTTTATAAGTTTTATAATTGCAGAAAATATTTTTCCCTTTGTTTTGTTGATTTTTTTTATAATTTATTAATGTGCACGTTGAATTGTTATTCTAAATAAAAGACATTAAAATAGAAAAAATATTATAAATTAATAAAGGCCTCTCTGTTGGAAGTCTTATTATGTTCAGAGGATTTTTGCAAGACATTAAAATAAAAGCCTAAATTTTGTGCATTTTTATTATAAAAAAAAAATAAATAAAAAAAAATTAAATAAAAATTAAATAAAAAAAAATTAAAAAAAAAAATTTTAATAAAATGATTGCTTATGTTTGAAGTTGAATCTTTTCGTTTAGGATTTTATGAATTAAATAATTTTGAATAACAGACTTTATTTTGAATAAATAAAAGGCTAAATATAATAATAATAATAATATAATAGGCTAAATAAATATCGGGTAGAATCCCATCTCTATCCATAGACATAAATAAATAAAGTAAATTACATAAGTATGTATATAAGCTAACTCATTATATTATAAACTATAAACTAACTTGTGGTGCATAAAACGCATAGAAAGGTTTCATTTGGTTTGAACCCAAAATGTAATACGAGTATGTGTAGTTTGGTACTCACTCGCTCTGTATACTTCTCAGCTAACCATTGCTTTACTCGTATTACTGCCTGTTACCGTAAGACAAACAATGATATAAAACCGTATGGAAAAAGTATCATTTAATAAAGTGTTGCCAAAAAATATTTTACAAATATTTATGTATTACGAGTAGTACTTAAAAGCAGACCTCTTAAGTAATGATTAGTAATCGTAATCAATAGTAATTAGATTATTTTGTTTAAATTCGAAAGGTAATCATTAAATTTCGATTATTTTCAGTTACTTACGATTACTAATTGATAACTATTAGAAATAATCAAAAAATAATTAAAATTACTTGAGATTACAATAAGTAATAATACAAAAAAATATATATTTTTGATTATACTTATACTCAAAATTTAATATATTATTACTTTTTTTATAAAGCGTTTGATAAGATGGCACATAATATTCTCTGACTTAAACTTGAAAAACTGTGTTTTCCTGAGTTGGCAAAGATTTTATCTTATAGAAATGTGCACAGTTGTTGAACATTTTGTGTCTTCTTCATATATTTTTATGTCGCTAAAGCCAATCTATTAGGCCCTTGGCTTGTTTTTAATTTTTATAATTGATATTGACCTTTACATTGTTGGACCTCAGTTCTTGTTATATACTGATATGATCTCAAAATCATTAAGGAAATACTTACAGACTCTGATGTTCATATTCTGCAAACTTGTAGCTATTGTATAGTATAAATATGAGTATATATTATATGATGAACCTGCATGAATTTAATATTTGAACTCGTAGACGTTTTCAATATAAATTTCGTTATTGAATTTGAAGGTTGTGGACGATATACTGAATTTTAGCATTGTTCTAGCGAGTGAACTAAATGTTAATGCCACTTTTGATTCCTTAGGTATATTCCCGGGAAGTTTCATACCAGAAATTGGGCGGAATTATATAAGTGGGCGTGGTACTCCCCATACAAAGTAAATACTGATTTATTCATATTTTGAATAAGATTAAAACTAAAGTTACTTTCATCAGTAAGAAAGTGGGCGGAATTGGAGAAGCAGGCCTGGTATCCCTACATAAGTTATATATTAATTTTTCCATATCTTGAGAACGGTAAAAGCATGTATATCTAAATTAAAAACTTTTTATTAAACTTAAATAGAGCTTCGCTGCCTCTAGTTTATTTTCTTTTTTTAGCTTTTCTAGTCTATTATCCCTTTCAGACCGTGATGCATCGATCGGTCTTTGTGACATGCATCGATTGCGCTGATTGTTCTTTATATTTGTTTCTCACACTATTCTGCCATTCGATTTACCGTCATTTAAATTATTTCGAAAATCTTGCGTCAGATTTCAGTTTTGTCAAAATGAGCGGAAGGAACAATTTGTGTTAACAACTACAAAAGTACTAATGGCTAATAAATAGTGAATTGGGGCATATTTAACTACAAAAATTATAAATTTTAATGTTTCAAACCATTTGAAGTCATTTGATGCAATAAATATGCGTCTCAGTTTAAAAAGTGTGTGTGTTTTAAATTGTGTGTGTGTCCCGAAAATCCTTGAAGGATATAAAAATGGTAAAATCTAAACATTGATTATATTTTCGTACGATATGGAGACCATATATTCCAACAATCAGTAAAAAACTCCCATTAACTTAGTGGCAGGTCTGAAAGGGTTATACATTTTTTATAATTTATTAAAAATAAAGCGGTAATTTGTATTCGCTATAAATGCCTTTGCCTTCCGATTAGTTCCGAGATTCGAAAACCTGAAAAATTTTAAGATTTCGGAATTGGAATTTTCGGTATTATAAAAATCGAAGCGTTCGTTATCTTTAACTTGATACCTTTATTTAGTTGGTTTTTATATTATTAAAAGTTTTAAGATCACTGTTGATTTCTGGTGGTCTGGTGGTTAGTGTGTTGGCTTACTAAGACGATAGCGCCGGGTACAAATCTCAGCTCTGACATCTTGAAAAAAAAGAATAAATATGAAAAAATTATTTCTTTCGGCGACTACCTCTCAGCAGTCTTCTGGGCAAAGCTCTTAGAGTAATTGATTGCCATGAAAAAGCTTCTCAAATTTGTCGTTCGGAGTCGACTTTAAACAGTAGGTCCTGTACTCATGGATAAAAATTACACCCACAACAAGAGTGCGCCAATTATGTATGTATGCTGACTTTTATTTACTTGTCAATTTGCCTGACCGATATCAGTAATTTTACTCTCTTGATTTAGTTAAAATAGTATTATTATTTGTATTCATGTTATTGGTAGTTCTCCTTTCTACACAAAGCATTAAAAAGGTAAGGATTTGCTTTCTATCTCTAAAAAAATAGTCTATAAACCTCTGTATCAATATTTTTATATTTTTTTTTTCTTTGTTTACTTTCACTTACAGTTTCTGCTTCAGAGGCATTTGATTTTGTTGACGAAATGCGTCAAGCAGCTCAAGAAGCTCAAAACATTAGCAATTTTATTTATGAACCAACATCTGGCCTCTATTATGACCAGAAATCAGGATATTATTATAATGCGGTATTTATGCAGATAAAATTTATAGTTTTTACTTTAAAAATTGTGCTTTTTTTCTGATTTATACTAAAAAAACAAAAATAGGAGTATGGCCTTTATTATGATGGAAATACTGGATGTTACTATAAATATAATACTGAAAAAAATTGTTATGAGTTTCATTCACAAGTTCAGGTACAACCAACCACCTCAACAGCAAAGGTAAGATTTTTAAAAATTTATGCCTAAAATTAAATCATTAGTTTTGTTTGTTTTTTTAACAATAATTTACTTCTTAAAGAATTTTAAATGTATAATTGTTATTGTTTTAACACAGCAAATAATAAAATAATTTGCACAAATAACTTTTCAAACATAATTTTTTCAACTTTCTTCTCAAAAATTTAATGCGGTATTTATCTTACCTGATTTGACAAGAAGTTACTCGTTGATTTAACTTTGTTCTAGGGTTCCAACAATGATGACAGCAGAATATTTGAGAATTACGTAAATAATTCACTTTTAAACCGTTTTTCAAAACTTAATATAGACCGAATGCGTAACAATGCATTAGGTAAGAGTTAAAGACCAGAATATTCGATGAAAACGCGGATTTCTTTTCTACTGTTGCAGGGCGACGACAATGGGGATGCGGATAATGTTGAAGAAGTTGTATTTGATGAATTTGGAGTAGTCACTGATCGTGAAAAATTGAAGAGGTTACGTGAAGTAAAAGAACAACAAAAGCAAGAAAAGGAGCGCAAATATAAAAAGAAATCATCAAAAGAAAGAGAAAAAGAAAGAAAAGAAAAAAAGAAGAAACATAAGCACAAACGTTCAAAGAAGCGCTCAAGATCCAATAGCAGGGAAACAGACAATGAAAGTGACAATATAGAGCAAAAAAAATCTCGTGGCGATATAGAAGAGGGTGAGCTATCTTCTTCCAGTACGAGTAGTAGCAATGCGAATGAAAGTGACTCAGACGATGAGAAACGTAAAGTGCCCATATTTAAAAGTAGTGGACGATTTCAAGGTACTGTAATTCAGTGAAATAAGAAAAGAAATTCGCGTTACAAAAATGTTGTACAGCATAAACTTACTTGTATATTTTAATTTTTTTTGTTAATAGATATTGCTAAGAAATATCCTCCTTCAGTACGTCTAGTTGTACAGGAAACAAATCTGGATGACCTTAAAGTTGGTACCTTAAGTTTAATTACATATAAAGGTGGTAGTTTGGGACGTGAGGGCAATCACGACGTGATAATACCTGATGTTAATGTCTCAAAGGTGCTCATTTCCTATTAAAATCATTAGAGTAAAAACTAAAGTTTAATTATATTGTTATAGTATCATTTGAAATTTACATACGATACCAAAAAGTCCATATACAAGTGTGTTGACTTAGGTTCTCGTAATGGCACAATATTAAATGGTGTTCGTATGTCTGCTTCAAAAACAGAAAGTAAATCATACGATTTAGTTCACGGAAGTGTCATTCAAATTGCGCAAACTAAACTTCTTTGTCATATACATGAGGGGAATAGCACTTGTGGTCTATGTGAACCTGGACTTTTAATAGAAACACAACAACGCGAAGTTTCATCTGGATCCACTGTTGTACTTTCTCATAAAGAGCAGCTGAAGAAAATACAAAGGAAATATGGATTGGAAAATGAAAGTTAGTAAATCATCTCCAGCAATACATTTACAATTCGCTAATTTGGATTATTATAATATTTTATTTCTTTTTATAGAGTTTGTTGATTCTAATCAAAGTGCGGGAGGTGGAAACGGTAATACCAATACAATAAATAGCAAAACTAATAATTATCAGGATCGTGCCGCTAGCAGACGCTTAAAAGTCGGTAGCAGTTCAGATAAGGAGAAAACACAGACTGCTTCTGTTGATACGTAAGATTTTTGTCTACAGTAACTAGTATTGGCTATGATGTACAATATCTTTCTTTATTATTTTATACAGAGCAATTTCCAGCGATAACAAAGGATTTAAAATGCTTTCAAAATTGGGTTGGAACAAAGGTGAAACCTTGGGGAAAACTCCAGATAGTGGAGGTCTATTAGAACCGGTATGTAATTAAATAATATATTTTATCCTTCTATATATCCTTACCAACTTAAATCTGTCTTAATACTATAGATCAATGTTGACTCAAATACTGGTTATAAAGGCTTAGGTTGCAATGACCCACTCGCTGGAATTTCTCTCAATGCAACGGAAAAGAGAAAAATAGAACTAATGAAAAAGACTAAAGAACGTTATGAGCAGACAGATATTTTTAGTAATTCCTATGATAGCAATTAAAAATATATTTTTATAATATGTATATGCTTATTTTAGAGTATTGAATAATAAAAAATAATTAAGTTGCCTGTTTGTAGCTTAGAATAATAAAATAATATACAATAGAGAAACAGATAAATATATTATTCTAAATAAATATATATTTTCATTCAAAATTCAAAACTACTGATTGTTCAATTTTATTTAGTTTTTTCTTTATGCTTTTTATAATGAAATACAACATTAGATGTCAATAAAATACCCGTTATAACAAGGTAATCAGCATAAGCAATTACTCTAACTCCCTAATGATGAAACATGATAAGCATATCATCAACTACAACCGTTCATAAGAATGGATAGTATATTGGCCATTCTGTTTCAAAGCACCAATAATGGAGTCAAAGCCTGTATTGTCAGAAGCAAACCAACTAAACAACTTTATATTTCGATTCGAATCGAAAATGCTTTCAGAAAAAATTTCTCATTCGAAAAATCAATAATAATAAATACAAATGTTTTTCGAAATTTCGTAAATTTTTACGAAAAGGCCCAAAGAGCAAATTCTCTGTTAGAAAATGTTTTTTCAATACTTTTAAAAAGATATAAAATTGCACTCTTGGTCGAACTGCTTTTTACGAACATACATATGTACATACGGCTGTGGGGGCATGTTCATCTATAGGTTTTTCTCTTGCCATCAATAGAAACTATTATAGACTTATAGATTAATCACTAATTCTCGCCAAACTTTTAAAATATATAAAACTAAAACTGGCGGTAAAAATTAATAAAAATTTTATCAGCAGTATGTGAAAATACCGAAAATCGTATATATCTGCCTGGAGCCTTATAGCCCACAAAAAATTTGCCCGGAATGAATATTCCACCTGCGAGACATTTGATTCACGTACCGATGTGAAAATATCACAGGTGGAAATAATGCAAATGTATTTTTAATAAGAGATCCAACATAGATACCCATAGTATCTATATATAGAGACTTAGTACGGTTACTCGGCCTGCTTTAATACCCCAATTTGAAAAAAATAAAGTATTTAATAATAATAATTAAACATCACACACTTTTTGATGACAACAAAGTTATTTGTACCATATTTGAAACTTTCACTTTTACCGTTTCTAAGAAATAAATCAATATTTACCATTCGCTTTTAGAAACCTTCGTTTTAATCGTTTTCAAGACATACAAAAATCAATATATACTCTGTGTTTGAGGTACCATATCCACTTGTCCAATTCCACCCAATCTCTGACTGCTGATTTTTATTACCAATGACCACGAAGTCTTTTAGAAACTGTAGGTTTAATCGTGGCTAAGATATACAAAAATCAATTTTTACTCCGATTCCAAACACTTTCTGACCGATGATTTATATAGGCTATAAAGATATTTGGAATTTATAGAATTTAACCCTTAACTATTTTAAAATATTGACAAATATAGGAGTATAGGAGTACCACCGACTAGTTGAAATGGTAAAAATCTATACAATCTAAAGTTCGTTTCAGATATACAGGGAGATACAGTAAAATTAAAAAAAAAATCGGTTCATTCAATCTCACAAACACAAATTTATTTTTATATGCAATCCCTACATAAGTTGAAAAATTTCTTTCTTCTTTAAGAAAACATTGTTATAATAAATTAATCCAAACTATGCAAAGAGTCTTCTATATACTACGAGCGGTTTAAGTAAAAATTTTAGTTTAAAAAACACAAAATAAAAACAAAACATTTGTACATATTTATGTATATAATTTTATATTTCAACATTTATTTAAGCCTCTTAAGATATGTTTATGTTTAGAATAAAAGTGTATAATTATTTTTTTTTATCGTATTATGTATAACTAAAGTGAAATTATATATGTATTTGGGCTCCTTAAAATGTATACGATTATGTCTTTTTGTCATAAAAATTGAAATTTTTTTTAGATACACACTTATGACAATATGACATACATAATTACACATTTCGTGAAACCCTCAATTGTTGGTTTTGATGTGCTATATTTTATAATTTATTTTCTAACTGCCGTATTCATAAAAAAAATATTATAGGCTTATTGAGGACTGATTTGACAAATTTATATGCTAGACTTGTCAGTTATACAATGAATAAACTTATTTTATTTTTATGAATACGGCAGTAAATATTTATGTACTTGAAAAGAAATTGATTTTTTATGTTTTTTTCTTTCTTTGCTTTGAGAACTGTTTATATTTTTATATTTAACACAAATAAAATCCTTGCTAGGGTGTTAGCGGATAATTAATTATTAATTGCAAGTATTTACGTTTTATTAAAATTTTAATAACACTGGGAAGTGATAAATTCTGGGAAGTAATGACGGTTTCCTGGTAGCTATTGTCGAGTATAGAAAGAAAAATGGGAAAAATATTGGACTTAAAATCCTTTTAAACTTAGTATTATGAATATTAATCCCTTTTTTACTTATTTGCAAGAATTTAAAAAGAGGAGATTAAGAACTTTGGTATGGTGTATACATCCCATAATAAACTTTATAAATTTGTATGTATTTGAACAGTGAATACAAATTATTTTTTTTTTCCGCCGAAGTTGTTCCGCTTTTTATGTATACGGGTATATTCTAAAAAAACGAATTCGAATGAAATTAAAAAAAAATACATAAAATTTAATTTTGTAGATTATTTTATAATTTTTATATTAAAATAAGTTACCTTAATAACCATTAACCGAATGAATAACAAAGTGTACCAGAAGATTTCCACATTATAAAATTTCACTCGAATCAGTTTTAGAGAACATACCCGATAAGGTCTATTTGCATACTCAACAATTTTTAGAATTTCGTAAAATATTTACTGGATCGTGTTTGTTTATACTGATAGTCTATAAGGGGGAGAGAATAAAGAGAGTAAAGTGACAGTTCGATGTAAGAGATCTTACTGTTTTTTACGGAACAAATTGTTGCTAGTAAGAATTTGTGAGATAAATAAAAACCCAGCGGGAAATGTTAATCAATGAGAAACGAAAACTTAATAGAAGGAATTTATAATCTTTTTATTCCAGAAACCATTACCCTTAAGGGTAATCATCAAGTCCTTCGAAAGTAATAAATGTTTTTAATGCCCCCCATAATAAATATTAGAATTTATTGTAATGCATAGTTTATTTATTCATTGTAATGTATAGTTATTATTTTTTAATAATTTGAAGGAATAACGAGAAATAACGAAGTTTTTTTAATAAAATATAGAACAATGATTTCCTTCTTTTAAAGGTGTAAGAATCCACATGGTAATCAATAACTGCTTGCGTGCCACAGGATATTTACTTCTCGATTTCAAACGTAATACATTCTGAAAGCAGATATTATTTAATTGATGACAAAATAAGGTAATCAGTTTTTTCCCGCTGGGAATAAGCTGATTGAGAAATATACATATATACTTGCGAAAAAAAAAACATAACAACTGATAAGCTTCTTACTATTTAACATTAAAATTATTATTTCAAAACATTATAGATTTAAGTTTACTTTGTAATTATTTTTGTTAATTTTTCATTTTAATTGTTGTTTTAAAGTCTCAAATAAACTCAACTTAACTATGCTTATATAATGAATTCTAATACTTTTTACGGGGGGACATTATAAAAATTTATTACTTTCGTAGGACATTATCTGTATTAAGGGTAATAAATAGTTTCCGGAACCAAAAGATTATACATTCCTTATATTACCTTCTCGATTTCTTTTTTGGAAGCTTTATACCGAGGTTTCTTAGCATAGTATGCAAATCAAACTTTTTTATGACACTATCTTATTAGGCATAACTAAACACATATTTAAAATAGGAGTAACTCGGCTTTTTGCTACTTTACAGGGAAAGGAAAACATTTTTGACAAAACCCAATGTATGTATAATTTTTTTTTAAGAAAGAGGCAAAAACTTTTTACCAGATTTTATTTTTTTATTAGGGATTTTATTAAGTTTTTCTTGTCGCCTGCCTGTTACGTCACCTAAAATCCAGATAAAAAATCGATTTATTTCGATTTGAATTGTATGTAATGTACGGTTTTTTAAAAAAAGAAAAGAATCGAATACTATAATTTTTAGACAGAAAAAAGCGTGAATACAATATAACACTTGCTTTGCTTTATAAATAAAAATGTTTATAATATATAAAGAGTAATAAACACTTTGTAGAGCAAACGCTATTGCAAGCTTTGCAAATATAGGCATATTGCTAGGTTTGCTACCTTTGCAAAATTTGCAAAGGCGTTTGCAATTTGTATTAAAAGTAATGACAATTTCTTCTATACAGTTGCAACATTCAATTGAATTTCTTACATCAATATTTTTTATTTTTTTTTATATATTTAAATTAACTAATATTCGTCAATAAATTATCTTAAAATGTAAAATAATAATAATGCATACTACTTTGTGTGTATGTATGTATGTGTATAGCCTATATATGTATGTATGTTTGTATGCATATAACGTATAATGTGATTCAATGCTTTTTAATAATACTTTTAGCTACATATGTATGTTGTATGTTTTGTTTAAGAGCACCCTTAAAATTACTGCTACATTTAATAATTTTTAATTCTTAGAGATTATTTTAAATAATATGGTCTTTGGAGCATGTTAAGTTTGACATTTAATTTGCATATATTTTTATGATTATATTAAATTCCCTTAAGCCCTATTTGTGGCATTACCATAGTTAATGACAATTTCCCGAATATTTTAAATCAATATAGAAGCCAGTGGAACAAGAGTCTTTACGCATTTCACACCACGAATTGTAGGTACGGTTATTGGTGCCACAGATTTTACTCTCTTCCGTATGTGTAAACTGTAATTGCAAAAGAACATAAATAAATACATGGAAATCTAAGGGTTTCTATTGTTTATGTGAAAATAAAACTCACCAATGGACTTCGCTTACGTGAACACTTGTAACGGCACGATGTGCATCTGGGTTTGTGTGTCATCAGATCAATTAAACAAACTTGTTTTGGACCACAATTAATGTCATCACAAGTAATTTGCTCCTCTAAAAATATTTAAATAAATTACAATAATAAATTAAACTTGAATTAAATTAAATAATTTCTAAAATTTATTTCGGTGTTTTTTAATATCTTAAAATAAAAGTACACAGCAAGCGTTACGGCGTTAACAGCGATTACAATGTACAATGTAGGTCAATTATATATACTATCAACGCATTTAAAAGTTAAAAATTATCCAACTTCCATATGTTAGATGCGGTTTTAATTTTCCAGTAACTGGTTTTATGAAAATTCACTATTTTAACTTTTTTTTATACAAACGTGTGACACACACAATTGGCTGAACGCATGTTATGTACTTCTACCTTTATAATTATTGTTTTGTCATCTCATAATTATTGTTAACCTAACAGCTGATTGCCGTACGACGCACTTATCACAAAGTACGTTTTTGGTTAGGGTAAAGAGCTGTTAAAAAAAAAACTAAAGCAAAAAGTGTAAAAACAAAAATAATTTATATAAAACAAAGAAAAAATTGACAACTCTCTTCAAAAATTCTCTAAAAACGTCTCCAGTAGATTAGCTATTATCTTCCCAGAAGTTGGCGCTGTACTCCAGATCATTTTTTTCTGCTGGAATTGATTGGAAATGTCGGGGAGCGGTTTCTTGAATATAGATTTCTTGGAGGGGGGGGGGAGAACCTCTTATTTTTTAAATTTAATTTTTAATTTAAATTTATATTTTAGAAAACCGCAAATTCTTATTTTTACAATATTGTCCTTTGCTGGGATTGAACCTCTGTCGTGTGAGTTACTGTGCGAGCGCTCAACCAATATACCACGACCCCCCATATTTACATAATTATCCCTTAAAACCCTTTTTCAGAGTTGCGGCTTAACTTGCAACACCACCAATATTATATGCTTTAATTTTCATCCACGAGTACCGGGACTTATAATTTAACATCGAATCCGAACGACAAACTTGAGAAGATTGTTCATGGAAATTAGTTACTCTGAGAGTTTTTGCCAGAAGACTTTTAAGAGGTAGTCGCTTAAAGAAATATATTTTAATACTTAGTTATTTCTTTTAAGATTTTAGAACTGGAGTCTGAACTTCTTTACTTTTAACAAAAGGATTTATTATTTATACAATTCGTCGTGCGGGAGTTTAAGTGCTCTATACGCCATTTTTTAAATCTCGAGTTAATGATGCTAATTTAGGTTTTTAACACTAAAATTTTTAAAATCTGCAGTCCGTTTTTGGCAATTTATCTCCGAAACTTGACGAGATATCCTAAAACAGATTACAGATTTGAAAAATTTTGGGTCGAAAACCTAAAGTGGCATCATTAACTCGAGATATATAAAAATATGAAATGGCGGATAGAGCACTTAAACTCCCGCACGACGAATTATTAACAAAATTAAAATCATAATATGACATGAGAATAAGATTTTCTCAATGGCCATTTCGTATAAACGAAATTTACAATTGACATAACCTGTACCAAAAACTTATTTTCAATTACTCAGTTTATATGAGAGAAATGTGAAATGGATCAGACTGATTGTAAAGTTGCTATTTGCAGAGTTATTGCATTCGTTACTTATTTTTTAAATTTATTTTATTTGCTTTTATTTTATTAAAACAGGTGTTTTTATATGTTGTGTCACCCAGAATTAGAGTCTGCTCTAAATGGCAATATATCATATATTATATACAAGAAATGTTTAATGTGGACTAACACGACATGTACGAGTACATACAAATTTCAAAGTCTTTGCAGCAGAATATTACATACTCGTAAAACAAAGACTAAATGATAAATTTAAACCTATTAGTTTGTTTTAGAGTTTCTCTCTCAAATTGGTTTTATTCTAGCAGATATTCCATCTTATTTTACAAACACCTGCCTTGCCGTACAATTTATTAAAAATTACAAAAGTTTAATATGTAAAAAGAATAAATCATAAATTGCTATAAAAGAGTAGTTTTCAATTGCAGTAGTTGGTAATATCTGTAATTAATGGCTGTAAAATACATGCGAGGATAATTTCATATTTGCCACATTCAATATTGCCACTTAATTTAGTTTCAACGGACATTAACAATTTGTGTTTGTGGTGCAACAGTTGTTTGCTGCAATCAAATTATTGATTATCATTTGAAGGGGAGTGCTGACCCATTCAAGATTAATAATTTTTTTTTTTTGCAAGAAAACGACATAAAAAATTAAAACATTTATTTGTCACAAAAGGTAATTATTTTATAAAATAAAATTTAAAATGAATTGAAGAGCACACTAGAACATAACGTTTGAATTACATTTAACGATTCGTTTTCACATGCTTCGTGTATTAAAGAGTTTTATTTTTAAATGTGTGGTTAGTGCAACATTTACAAAATACGAGTATGGCATGTATATATGTAACACAGAGAGGTAATATTTACTTAATAGCGATATTCATACTTCATTGCTAAAGGACCGGAGTAAGGTCGATGGTAAACACAAAATGGTATTAAATTATGAAAGCTACAATTTTTAAATATTATTTTTTTTATTTATTAAAAATTTGAAATTTATAAAAAAAATAACAGCATTTTAAGAAAAAATCCATCTGCGAAAAAAATTAATTAGTTAAAATACGCATACGAACATATCAACTGACTAAATGAAAAAAGAAGTGGATGAATATATTGAAGAATCTTGGTAGCAAAATTTTTTTGTTTCGCTTCCGCATCCTTACAATATGAAATACGAGTAGTAAGCATAATATGCATACAGTAAAAGCTGTGAAGCTTTGCTTAAATTCGACATCGTGCAACAAATAAAGAAGAGGAAGCAGTGCATTCACTATACACACACATACATACAGCCCTGTTAAACGATTACGGCCTAGCTTCTCCCATGTTGTGTGCGCAAATTTTTATCCATGAGTACCAGGACCTACAGTTTAACGTTGACTCCGATTGGCAGACTTCAGGAGATTGTTCACGGCAATTAGTTACTCTCAGAGCTTTTGTCAAAAGACTGCTAAGAGGTAGTCGCAGAAAGAAATATTTTCCTATTTCTTTCTTTTAAGATGTCAGAACTGGCGTTTGAACCCAGCACACTAACCACTAAACCACGGCGAATACTATTATTATTCACTATACATATTTGTATAGTTAAGCGTATTAATTATATTTTATTTACGAAGTAAAACAACTATTTAAGTTTGTTTATTACAACGCAATTTTTGGAAAAAATATGTGAGTTTAGTTTAAATTAGGATTTACATAATCTCTCATTCAGTGTTTTTGGAGGATGTAATTTTCTCCTTTAATTGAGAAGTCATTGTAAAAATAATCGAAATTTTTTCAGTAGAATTAGCTTTCATCTAGTTAAAGCGAAACAAAATTAATTAATTAACTGTAATTGGAACTTAAATGTTCAGATCATTCAACATTAGAAAACTGTTTTTAAATAAAAAAAAAAACAATAAATAATTGTATGAAATTATTTAATTAAAAAAATTACTGTCAAAACTATTCTAGACAAACTTACGTGCATCCCTATGGACACAATATAGCGAAAGAACTAATGCTGGATTAACTTAATTTTAAGTTTAGTTGTCGATTTAAATAATCATGAGTGAAATATCAAACTTAAAAAAAGGGCCCATAATGTACCTTGATTTATGCTTTACACTGTATGTATGTATGCATCATACATGCATGCATTTCTTCTGTATGTAAAGGAGTATTAAATACCTTTGTAGAAAATTTTGGATGGTTTGATCATCGAAAAAATAAAAACACACGCATAAATTCTTATGCATATGTCGATGATTGTAATCCGTTCTTTTTTTATTTACCAATTTTGTTGTTGGGTATGTTTTGAATGCGAAATAACTGAGACGTCCGGACGCTTAAAAACTTTCTTAAATACCACGCATAGCAATTGATGTAATGCAGATGCAGAGTTGTTTTTATTTATTATTATTATTATTTTTTTCTTAATTTTGTTTTTTTTTTATTTCAATAAATTTATTTTTATACCCTACACAGGCATACAGTGACCGCGTATACAATGACAAACCCCAATAAAGATACGGGTATGCTACAATTTTACAACCATTTTAAATAAAAAATATAGAAAATATTAACACAAATACATATACATATTTGTTGTTTTTAAATGGTAGTGAAATTAATAACAGCTGCTTTTTACTTTTGGACTGGAGACTGTGAAATGTACAAATGAACCGTACTGTATTCATAAAAATTATTGTATGTTTATTAACGACTTATTTGATATTTTTCTATGGTAAGCTCTTAATAAATACACAATAACTTTTATGATTACAGGCACATGTTGTTTAATTTTTGGCTAAAACAGTTCTCTCTATGGAATCCACAATTTACAATTTAAGGGCAAAAAGTCTCGTATTATAATAGCGGTAATCACTCTTCGTTGCAAATGCCCTTGGAAGTGTTGTATGTATGCTTGTTTGCACGACTTGCAAGGACATTAGCAACGAAGAGTGATTACCGCTTAAAAAAATTAAAAATAATAATAATTTTGTTCTATTAAATTTGCTTCGAAAGTATTCATTTGGGCAGGTTTATCAGCTTTGAAATTTTCAATAGCATTTCTTTTATTTTTTCAAAAAGTAGCAATAAATTTAAATTTTGTTATTTCTATGTTATTCAATACCTATTAAATTTCATTAAAACTATAATTCATAAAACGAAAAACGCAGACAAATAAATAATAATTACTTAAACATATAGGCAATAAATTTCCTAGCCAGATCGAAAAATTAGGCTCACAAGTATCTTGGAATTGATGTTGTCTCTGCTAAACAGCTTGATCATTCCCCCCAATCTTAACCTATTCAAGAGTTTGTGGCATTTTGACCAGAGCCATTTGTAATAAGAATAAGCTGAAATCTGTAATATCAGATTAATGGTTAAAAATTTAAGCCTAATAAAGGGATCGATGTCACGTACATTTTTCTGTTTTCTTAGAGAATTGTTTTTTTTATCTGTAAAATATGTCTGTTTTTTAGAGTTTTAAAGCCTTTCATAATATTTAGAAACAATAGAAACTCTTTCTTGCTAACGCCCTCGAAAGCCTTACAAACAATCAATCGCACCCTTATATGCCTATATTTTGTTATTGTTTGATAAGGTTTGCTAATGTTGCAACACCTACAAGGTCATTTGCAACGAAGCGTGATTACCACTAATATAAAATATTAAAATTTATCATATTAAAAAAAATATTTAAATTGTAATAAATATTGTAGTTATATATCGTATTGAGACTTACAGTATTTGTTTGATATTCAATTTGTAGGGTGTTTGAAGATCGTATTGTGTTTATAAGTATTACGAAGAGTTGTTTTTCTTTTTTAATGTTCTTTATATACTCGTTAATGCTGTTGTTACAGTCTTATACGTCAAAGAAGTGTTTGTTTGGGTAAGTATTGTATATAAGAAGACCTTCTTAATGGCAAACGTGCCTTGGTCACGAGAGCAGTACTCATTCACATATTTACGCATTTTACATGTTGCTTTATGTTTATGTTTATTGTTTTTTATTTTTGGTTAGAGGGATGGCACTAGAAATTTTTAAATTGTACCAACAACTTTAAAAATGTACTCAATTGTTGTATTAATTAAAACATGGAAGCGAATAGGGAC
Source organism: Metopia argyrocephala (assembly GCA_963576795.1). Classification (NCBI taxonomy): domain Eukaryota; kingdom Metazoa; phylum Arthropoda; class Insecta; order Diptera; family Sarcophagidae; genus Metopia; species Metopia argyrocephala. The sequence continues at coordinate 182,324,436 of OY756208.1, read as the reverse complement.
ATATCAATTTTTTATTTAATTTTACATTTAAATTTCTGATTTACATAAATAGGCTATACCAGTATTTTTTTAAATGTTTTATCAAGAGCAACAATTTTAATGCCATTGAAGAGGGCATTTTCTTAAGATAATAAAAATAACAACAACGTTTTCGTAATTAGAATTGCCTAGAGTTTTTGAATTGCTTGTAAGTACTTGCCTTTGATTCCTGCATTAAACTGTTAGAAGAAAAATATTAGTTTCTAATGAAAGTTGGTGAAAGATAAAGCGGAAACAGCCAAAATCACTGTTTATCGCTTGCAAGAATATGCCTATTACGCCAATCCAGAGAATTTGGGCGTAGGTACTAAGAAGATACACTTACTCTTACAAGATACTTAGAACAATATAAATCGTTATAAAATATAAAATACGAAAAGAAAAGTTTCTTCTTAAAAACAGGACGGTCTATTTAGATTGTAGACCCGTAGTTTTTTTACCAAATTCTTTTTAGAATTCATCGCAGATTACTCTTAAATTAAATTAAAGCGTTTTATTCATTCAGTCCAGTGAAAATGTATTATGATATTTGTTTTCTTATAATAAGTTTAATTTAATTTATTGACAAAATTCCCAATATTTAGACTGTATAGGATGTACTACGCCCACTTGTCCAATTCAGCCTACTTTCTGACTAATGCGTTTTCTTGACCACGAATTCATTTAAAACAAAACTCAGACACTTTGTCTTTAACCGTTCACAGGATATAAAAAAATCAGTGTTTATTTGGTATGAAAAGTACCACGCCCACTTTCCCAATTCCATAGATTTCATAAGGGATGATTTGCCTTGACTATAAAGTCATTTGGAACCAATTCAGTAACTTTATCTTAAGCCATTCTCAAGATATACAAAAATCAATATCTAGTTTATATGGGCGGTGCTACGCCCAGTTTATTTCCTTCAAATGTAACCGTTTGGAAGGATATGCAGAGATAGACTAAAAATCATTTATACACTTTCTTGCATAATTGTACTTTCTGATATCAAATAGTACAAAAAGGAGAAACATAATTGTACCAAGTTTGTCATCAATGCTTGACAATCCTTGGTTTTAATAGCTAGTGAGTGTATGTCTCAGTTCGTCTTTTGGCTGCTGCAACATTGTATGCAACACATTTAAATTTGTGTCTGTAATGTATACATATGTTTTAAATATATGTACATTTGTTGTTTTGTTGCGCTTTAGTAAGTTCAGTTAGTTCGTTGGTTGCAATCGACAGTGACCGCCACTTATAAAAAATTACCTGTCGAATTTAGTAGTATGCAGTCTTAAATACTTTGTTTTTTTGTTTGTCTGTCTGGATGACTGGTTTGTTGACTGGCTGTTTTTGTCTGGTCTGGCCTGGCCTGGTCTTAAGTGCACGAGTTTGCACTTTTAGCCATTAACGTAGTGCGCTGTTTAATCGTTCCGTTGGCTGCTGTTTTGTTCTTTTATATTTTTAGTATTTGTGTGTTTGGATAAACAAAGAAAAAAAACAACAAGCAAAAAATTGAACAAAAAATTAAGGAAAAATGTGTGGGGAGCAATACGCATGCGCAACACAGTAGCTATAAAAAATTGACGTTCCAGACAGAAACGACAACAAAAAATGTATGTTTCGACAATTCAGTTTGCTGTTAATCCATTTTTTCGTTTCGTACTTCAGTCATTATTGTTGCTGAACAAAATTCTCAGTTATATTCATTGAGAAGTTTAACCAGTAAAAAAACGTCACGAATATTCTTTTAAACTAAACTTACATACATAAATAGGCATTAAAAAACGAATTGATTGTTTCTTTAATGATCGTTATCTGAGCAGATCTAATTAAAACACATATTGAAATAACAATAAAATTTATCTGTTTTGTCTGTTACTTATTAATTATAATTTAAATTAGCAGATCTGTTAAGAAGCTTAAAATAATAATTTAGAAAAAATTGAAAAAAAAGGAAAAGTGTTTTAAAATCGTACAAGTAATTTAATGCATTAAAAATTATTTAAATATTAACTGCCGCAACCATAAAACATGAAATTAGTATGTTTATTAAGACAGTATTTTTTTTAATTGAGACCAATACTTAGGAGTGTTGTATTGAAATTTTGAAGATAGAAATGCAGTTTTTTATATGTAATACTTGTCAAATAAGTTTTTAATACATCGCTGAAAATTTTTTTCTTGATGATATTAATGAATAATATTTACATTTCAGCTCTGACATCTTGAAAAAAAGAAATATGAAAAAATTATTCCTTTCGGCGACTACCTCTCAGCAGTCTTCTGGCAAAAGCTCTGGGAGTGCTTATTGCCATGAAAAAGCTTCTCAAATGCAATGCATATTTCCTTTTATTTCTTATTTCTCATTGAATGCTCTTATGCAAATATTAATTGCTCTATAATTTAGTGTTTTTTCTAAAACAAATTGTGTTGTAAGAATGGTTAACCACACTATTCATTGTTTTTCTATAGGAAGCAGTGAATTATAATTTATGAAATAATAATTAGAATGACTCTTGTCATAAGAAAAAAAAAATTATAATAATATTATAACATTTAAATTGTGCATTCAAGATTGATTGTATATCTGTAAAGTGGTTAAAACACAGTTGGTCATTGAATCAAGATTTCTACACTCGTAGATATAGATAGATAGAGTATATTTAATTATAAGGATTCTTTAGCGTTACATAAAACGTGATCTTTTCAGATCAACTTGTATGCATATATGCAATTAAGTATGTACATAAATACGAATGTGCTTATTGTTTGGAGCAGTAGTGGAAAAAATGTTTATCAATTATTATTACCGACAGCATCAATTACATTGCGCTAAAACATCGTATACACCCATCATCCATCTACAATCCAGTTATCAATTTCTACACTATTAAAAAAAATGTTATTTTTTTATAGATATTTCTAATAATAAGGATTAAAATACAATATACATATGTAAAACATTTTTTATAGAAGAAGATTTACAATATAGAAATTGAACGACAAACAGACGAAGTTTGTAGAAATGCAGACGAAAATATGAAGGGTGTAGTACACGAATGTTGTTACCGGACATTTTCCCTTTCTTATCAACTTCTCGTAATTTCTGCTTATTCTATTTGTCTTCTTGAAAAATGTCTGCCATCAATTTCGACATTGTAAATCCCGACAAAGGAAAGCTTGTCTAATTTCTAAATAGAGCCAGTCAAAGCATAAACGTTACAAAACATCAGAGATAAGTAAATATTAGTAATGCAGCAAAAAAGTGAATTTGCTTCCAAAATATAAACAGTTTTATGTAATTTTAAAATGATCTATTATTGTAGGTTGTACGCCTTATTGAGTAATTTACTCTTAATTTTTAAGTTTCAGAATGAGTAATATTGAAGATTCTTCACTTCTCGAAGGGCGAACTAAAGCAGAAAAAAACCAAATGCGTACATTACCAAACTTAAAATAGCTAATATCTTCCCGGGAAGATATTAGTAAAGTAATTCAGTAACTTTTAATCACACGTCATTCGCAAGAGAACTCGACAATTTGTGTTGTCTGCAGCAGAGTAGGAAAATAAACAAAACGAAACTTTTCATTTCATTTTGTTTTATTCTTTACAATGAGTAAAACAAAAACAAAACAAAAACAATGAGAACGATTGTCCCATTTAGTTTTGTATATTGTTTTTGTTTGTGAGCACAACAAATACACTAAATGAAATCTGCGTAGGTAGAAAAAAAATGAATGAAAAAAAAAAAAGAAAAGAAGAAGAAAAGAATAACGAAGCAAGCACAAGAGCAAAAAGCGAATTGTTTCGTTTGCGGTGTTTCTCATTTAAAAAGTATTTGTTTTGGTTTTGCTCACGTACAAAACGAGTAAGAAAAATTTGAAAAGCTTATAACTTTGTGAAAACGTTTGCGAAATGTTTTGTTTGTTTGCTTAATCTGGTCTGCAGTAACGATTATGTGATTTACTCACTGTGTGCCTATAGTCGGCAACTCCTGTTTTCTATATAAATTATAATGTTCATATTTAACAGCTGATATTGGCTATTGTGAATACAGTAAATAAAAGTTAATGACAATACTGGTATTCACTGCGATTACTAACAAAACATGTTACTAAATCACGCTACAGGGTCCGACGGTACACGAGAGATAGCTGATTTTTTGCTAAAAGAGTTTAACAAAGTAAAATGCCATTTTTTATTTTTTTCGGTTGATTTATTTTTTATTATTTTAAAGCCTATGTCCAACCTGATTATTCCAACCAAAAGTTTTTGGTAGCGTAGTATTGCTAGCACTTCGCAGAATCCAAAAAGTATTAAAACTTTTATTTGTTACTTAAAACAGCTTAGATAGGTAGATTTGAATATTCAACTTTTTTTTTCTTTTTCAAAAATTGACCCTTTGCATTTTTCAAAATATCTACTCCATGATAAATCGAAAGTAAATGATTTAAAGATGCTAAAATTCTGAAGACTTCACGAAATCGGAGGAGTATAAAACCTTTCCAATAGAGCTTGTCGCTAGTTTTAAATTTGTAATTGAAAATGTAGGAAATTTTTCGTTCAAAAGCTTCAAATCACAAACAAACCTTTGAAGCAAATTCCGGAGGGTCAAAACTCGTTTTAGACCTATGGTTTCTTTGGAAAAGTTTCATGGAACAACCCATAGAATAAAAATTGCGATGAGCACTTTAACATTTTTTGGCCCCATACAAATTGCCCCACCCTAATATATATAACTGACAGGTTATATTAATAAATATTTTCATTTTTTATATCTATACATACATATGCATATGTATGTATGTATGTGGAAAATATTTCCATTACTGTCTTAAATTTTCTTCATTTAACGTATAAATACATAACTGATGAATGTATGCAGTTCTACGGTAACCGCACTGACATTGACACCGGCAATAATATGGTGCAAAATAACAAATTTTTATGTAGATTCTGCAACTTTGTTATTATTTTTGTTTTCTTTTCTTTAATGCCAACAAGCAACAAATGATTTTTTTCCTTTGACAATAAAAAATTACGAACATATGTAAGTATGCAAAGAAAAATAATAATGGTTTATATTTGATTTGCTTACCACGACATGGTCCCAGATATGCTACACCAATTGATCGACCAATTTTACAAATCATACGATTTATATCACATACACTCTTGTATGTTTTACCATCGGCGCCACAAACAGCTTTCTTTGCATCGGCAACATCATTATTATAATCATCCTGTAGGCATTCTATTTTACATGCTATACAGTGTGGCAATGAATACTGATCTTCAACACACGTTAATCCATTCAAACATTTAACACCGTTACATGTTGCTGTAATTATTAAAAATATAAAAAATAAAAAAAAATTAATACTCGTATATTAAAAAAATATAATTTTTATATTCATAAAAAAATTTCGAGCATTAACTTTTTAACATATTTTGCTTTTGTTAGAATCTGTAAGTGCAACTCGTCGCAAGAATTAAAGAACGCTGTAACTGACAAAAAATCGAAAATACGTTTTTTGCATCATTTTTATCCCGGTCCCAGATTTCTACGATGAAAATAAATTCACTTATGCCGTCTGCGTTTTGAAAAATACCAGTGTCTTTGTTCTACATTCATACAGGTTTTTTTGGCTCTGATGAACATTATATGTTTTGTCAGTTACAGCGTTCTTTAATTCCAACGACGATATGCAAGTACTTTTTTAATTTTCACGATCGCTAGAAGGAGATTTCTGTCGTGCATTAAATTCTCTAGGGTGATGATACACTGCAGATTCAATGATCATTAAAATAAAATAGCAATTTTTTGAATAGGTTGTGAAATTCTGTAATAAGGCAATCGAGTCATCAAAATACATACTGGGCACTTGTTCCGTTCCGTATTGATGCAAAGTAGAAAGAGGCACCTTGGTGATTGTCAAATATCGGATAAGAAACTGACAAGGTTGGTACCGGCTGACATTTCAAAGGTTGTCAAAGTGACGAAACTGAAACCCTAATTAAGTTGAAGGCTGTACAATAGGCCTTCAGGTCGAAGTACTTTAATTACATTCTATATGAAGGTATGCATGAATGAAAATATTTTTAGATATGTAACTGCTCTATCACTCATCCCCCCGGGGAAACATCCTGGCTGCTGATGATTACGTCACGTCAGTGGCCTATTTTCTCCTGGTAATATGGAGTTCACCTAGCTCTGGGTGGCCTGGCACTCGCTATAGGCGGAGAGAATCGTAATTTATTACTGACCATCTCAGGGACTGACCAGAGACTCCTAATCTTATCTGATACTACTGGCATCAGGGAGTCCCCGGTTATGCCTGGGCTTTCATGTCATTCGGAAATGAGGCTAATCGGGCTGATGGTTTGGGTGCGGCCCTTCCGGTAGTAATCGTAGCGATTGTGGTAGTGCTAGGTAGAAAACCCCTCAACAAGGGGGGTATTACTACCCAGGCAGTGGTGGTACTAAATTGCTAATCCGATGACTATGGGCCTTCATCTGACCAGGGTGTCAATGACATCTCCGAAATTAAAAGGTATGGATTCGAATGGCGGTGGTTGGACGCATGTATTCAACTAGCGCTCTGGCAACGGGCGGCGTGTGGTGAGTCTGAGGACAGGTACGCACGTAAAACTCATATAGTTGTTGCTCTAGCACTCAGTTAAGCACACAAGTTGTTCGATGTGTTATTTCATAAATAATCATTTCCTAAAGACTAAAAGCTCTTATTCGAATTTTAATTAAAATCTTGTGTTTTTTTTAGACCAATACTCAGGGGTAAGCCCCTACTCATGCTGTGCATTGTACTGGAATGCGAAAGTATGTAGACAGATCTTATTATTGAGCGCCTTTTTTGTCGATGAGACAAGTTGTTGGCATTTGATCACTCAAGGGCCGGTGTTGTACCTTTGCCTTTGAATTGATTAACAGCAATTACCCCATCTCTCGTTAGATGTTAATTATAAGTGGTTAGTGTCTCCAATATGTAGGATAACTGCTATTTTCCCGAAGGTGGTGCTGTACTCCTGATTATTCAGTTTTAATGCCTGCCAAAGGTGGAATAGAGTGTAAATGTCAGAGAGCGGTTTCTTTGTGGTAGACAACTTTGGGAGGAGGGGAGAGGGTAACCCTCTTTTGAACCTGGGTCTTTGAGTTTTTATGCGAGCGGTCTAACCACTATACCACGATTTTGGGACACCCTTTATGTAGATCCATACAGTGGGTGCCATTTATTTTCGATTGGTTTTTCATTCACAACAAACATTTTGGGAAAAAAAAAGTAGAAAAAATTTTAATGGTTGTTTTGGCCATTTTTAGAATATATGTACATACATATGTTGTTAATATACTATATGTATATAGAAATAAAATATTATCATATTTTAAAATATTTATTTTAACATACTATTTTGACCGAACTTTAAGAGAACTTTCTTCAGCCATTTTAGGTGGCTTCATTATTTGGTCTAAAAAAGGAAATGCAAAGGAACTCGTTGTTTTATAAACTGTACATCTGGATTTTATCAACTGGACGTGGATTTCAAATCCAATGTTTTAATAACATTTTACATTCTTATGTGATTATACCATGGGGAGGTTAAAACCAGCCATGCTACCATTATTATGATATATTTTGATTTACATACATATGTATGTTCGTGTATAATTAAGAGATTTGCTTGAAGTTTGAATAATTTTCATTTGGAAAAATAAATACCGAATATGAATAAGATTCACTGTGTATGAATGTTAAAAACTACAATGTGAACAATTCTATATTATGTGCTTTATCATACTTTTGTTTAAAGATTAGTTGGAGCCACATTTATGGCACACGTCTACTGGCTTCAAAAGCACGTTTGATTTTTAAATGGTTTACCAGCTTGTTTATTGTTCATTTGATCACAACGTATTTATGTAGAACATACCCATGCAATCAAGCATAAATAAGCATTACCAACAGACCAACGACCATTCATGAATAGACAGACATACATGGATGGGGATTTCTTTATTTTTGCTGTTGTTACAACCAGTTTTCAATAACAGCTATTAGACATCAATGTCGTTAATAATTTTCCATACGATTTGAAAAATTGAAATGAATATCAAATTTTTGTTTTCCATTTTGGTCGTTTTAGTTTTCTCAACCATTGAATTTGTTACTTCCTGTATTATTAAATAATGTTATCGTTCAGATTCATACAAGAATTAGTAATAAATGTGTTAAACATTGATAGATGAATCTTTATTCCGTTTTTCCATATATTATTAGCAATAAGATTTCTTCAGTTTTCTTATTTATGTTTTGGAAAACAAATTTAACAAGATCAATATGATATGATTCGTGATACAGTGGCACATATTTGTATAACCACACATCAATTAACTTTAAATTAATTTTAATTGCAAATATTTATTCCCCTCAACCCTCGCACTAGCAATCTAGCACATTGCACACTAGACTACCGAGGCATTCGTATAAGTACAAGTTCAAAATCGTGTACAGGAAAACCGTGTAATATCTGTGTAAGGTATGCGAAGTGATTAAATTAAAATTTAGTATTGATGTCGTCATACGTATAAATGGTTTGTTTCTACTTACTTTTGCAATGGCCGCGATATGCAATTTGCAAATTTGGATTATCCGTTCTGCAGGCACGTTTTCTCAGCTGACATTCGGTATTATAAGTGCGACCATCGGTTCCACATACGGGATTCAAAGGTCTTATGTTTTCTGCATTCTATGTTGTATATGAAAAGAAAAATATAAAAGTTATCATATTTGCCTATCTAAATATTTAATCAACAATTTTTGTTTTATTGAATGGGTTATAAAACCGAAAATTTATGAAATGAATAACAAATTTTTGTTTTTAATGAGCAAATTAATAAAGAATGTTTTTTCTTGTTTCGTCAGAAACGCTTTATTTAAGATCAAAGTTAACGGCAATGAATATTTTTGGTAATTAAAGAAGAAATGATGTCCGTGAAGGAATAGTACACTAGCCAAACTGAACAATTGTTTTCGACTCCAGCTACGGTAGTCTCATCAGAGTTCTTTGTGTCCTGTGCATATTCAAGACCAAACATCAACTATTTAACTCACACTTTTTTGGAAATCGCATACTGAAATTATATTCTTTCACATGTATGTACATACACTTGTATGAGTTAGTCGAAGTAAAGTCACACAACAGTTTTTATCATATTCTCCTTTTCTTACCATCATTGCTGTTCTTGTAATTGTCATCTTATTTGGATGAAACAGAATTACAATTTTTATTTTGTTTTTGCCCTCTTATTCCATTTAATCCACATTAGTCGGCATCGACGACGACTTTCCCGGGGCTCGAACCTAGAGCCTCAAACACAATGTTTTTTCTTGTTTTTAATGAACAATTTTAATAAATCATTGTACATACATAGTGCATACATATCTATGCATATATTCAATTTGCTTAGATTATTTTAGTAATTTTTACTTATATAGTCCGGACAACTCGATAATCCGTACCTGCCTAAAACTATATGGGCGTTATGTATAATGAAAAATTAGGAACTCGTTAGTCTATAAGACAAAAAACTGGCAAGTTTATTACCCGCTATACGCTTACCTTAATTCTCTCCCTCTCTATGTGTGTTTCTGCTGTGGTGCGCTGGGTTGACAAGTTCATGAAGGGTTTTACAAAGATATTAGATTATGTATGTTTCAGATTTAACCTGAGACTGCCTTTGTTTAACCCGTTCACGTTGTTAACCCGTGCAGCCACGGCATAGTTCACAGAGAAAATCCTCCTCTTATCACCCGCTATAGACTGATATTATTAAAACTTGGCATACCATCTATTTAATAACTAGGCAGAGAATCAGAAAAATTAAATACCTTGTAGGTTTGAGCAAGAATTTCCACGTATTGAAATGACAAACTTAGCCACTGTGTACAGCGACCTGCTAATTTTTTATTATACATAAGGCTGTATGTGTCCGGATTGTCGAAGTTGCACTGTATATTTATACCGAAATAGGTAACAATTCTTTACGAGTATTACATACATACATATATAATTGGCCATTACAACCCTGTGTCAGGGTTACGGCCTAGCTTCTCGCAGCACTCATGTTGTGTGTGTTAATTTTTATCCATGAGTACCGCGACCTACAGTTTAAAGACGACTCCGAACGACAGATGTGAGAAGATTTTTCATAGCAATCAATTACTTCCAGAGCTCTTGCCAGAAGACTGCTGAGAGGTAATCGCCGAAATAAATAATTCTTTCATATTTCTTTTTTTTTCAAGATGTCAGAGCTGAGATTTGAACCCAGCGCTATCGTCTTAGTATTTCAACAAACTAACCACTAGACCACGGGGACTAGGTCAATTATGTATATTGTAAACACATATTGGCAAAGACATCAGTTCTCTTAATTTACACTACAACTTAGGATAAAACAAAATATTTGCTTTACGAAAATGCTTTGCCATAATTTAAGAAAAAAACATAGGATTTATATTTGAAACAAATAGATATAAAAGTGGGATAAGCATAAGCCAAAAGTATATAAAAACAACAAAAAAGAGAACAACTTACCGTAATATGTTGCTGTTTATTTGGAATACCCATCAAATCGATTTGATCCGAAATTGCATCAAACAATGAAGAATGGAAATATTGCTGATGGGATTGCATTTGTTGGTCTTGTTGTTGGTGTTGTGGCATATTATTATGCAAATTTGAATTTAATGCTGAAACTAAATGATCAGCATTCTTATTATTGTTGTTGCTGCTGTTGTTTATTGATGCCGGTATTTTAATATGTCGATGCTGATGATCATACTGCAAAACACCTTCGCCTGATGGTACAACTGGCAATTCGGATGAGGAACGTGCTGATGCAAATGCAGATGCAGACAATTGCGTATCTGACAAAGAGGTTGATGAAGGTGATTGTGATGAAGATGTTGATGATGTTGCTATTTTACTTCCGCGATTTGGTAAATGACTATGATAATGATCGTTAGCTGTATCAGAAACAGCCGTTGTACTATTTATTGTAGACATTGTGGAATTTACAGGAGTGGCCGTGGTTAAAGAAGACATTGTAGATGATGAACACAACAATTGTGATGGTGATTGTTGAATTGGTGTGGTTATTATTGTTGTTGTTGTGGCTCTTAGTACCTCTTCGGATGATGACAGTGATGATAATGATGATGATGACGATGATAAATTTGGTAGTGGTGTTATTGTAACTATTGTCGAAGATATGTTAACAGTTTTCGTTTGGTGAAGAGTCGTACACGGTTCAAGCTCTTTGGCATCAGATGTGGTTGATGGAAGAACAGCAATGCTGGCATTAAGATCCCTATTATTCTTTGGTTTTTTTAGTTCTGTAAAATGTTGCTGTTGTTGTTGTTGTTTTTTTCTGTTATGTTTTTTTTGCCTGTCATGATGGCGATGATGATTTTGCCTGTGCTGGTGATGTTTATGATGATTGCGTTTTTGATGTTGCTCTTTATGCTGCTCCTGGTGCTGCTGGCAATGCTGGTGATGATTGCGGTTTTGTTGATGATGACTACGATGTGAAGCATCCTCAGCTTGACGTCCATTTGTTTTTGAATGTTTAATGCTGGTATTATTGTTACTAAAATGTTGCTGTAAATCATGATTTGTTTTCAATTTAGTTTTTACTTTTTGATTTTTCTTTTTGTTATTATTACTGCTGCTGTTGTTGTTGCTGTTGCTGTTGCTGCTACTGTTGTTGCCATTGTTATTCTTCGTTTTAATAATATTTTTAAGATTATGTCTAGACATAGACTGGTTTAAAAATCTTGTTGCATCATCGTTACGGTTGTTTTTATTCTTGTTGTTGTTGCTGTTGTTGTTATCGCTGATACAATATTTCCTTTTGGCCTCATCGCAGTTACCATTTTCTTCCGCATCGCTATAATCAAATTCTTTATGTTCTTCATCATTTGAGTCTGAGGGATCAGTGTCCTCCTCTTGATCGTGTTTATTTCTGTTTCTGTTTTTCTTACTTTTATTGTTGTTGTTGTTGTTTTTCTTACTATTATGCCGTCTGGCATGTGTTGTTCCTACATTACTAAAGATTTGTAGTCGTATGGTAGTGGGCTTTTCCGTATGTTCAACATTAGCTGTTATCAAGACTCTTCGACTGCCTTTTGGCTCCTGGTCTTTATGCTTTAGTTGCTGCTGTTGGTGCTGTAGTTGTTGTTGTATTTGGTGAGTATACTGTTGAAAGTCGTTGGGTTCTTTCGTATTGTGTGGATACGAATTTCGTTGCATGTGCATTTGTATTAATTTTCTTTGGTTTTCATTATGTTCTTTGTTATTGATGTGATGTCGTGCTATTTGTGACGTTATGCCGCCACCATTGATCATCATCACATCTTTACCACTTTCTAAACCTAAATTAACATTTGTTATTTCACTACTTAAACTACGTGTATCGCGTGATTGTTGTGATTTGTCTATCTTAATTTTAAATGCTTTTGCCGATTGCTTGGTGGTAGTGGAAACATTGTCATCATCATTGTCCCTATCACTAGCCTCCTTAGCAATACTGCTAATCAAATGAAATGTGTGATGTTGATGATGTTGTTGTTCTTGTTGCATTAAATGTTCCTGTTGTTTACGTCTCCTTCTAACTGCACCACACTCTGGCGCACAAATACATTTTGGTCTTCCCTTTCGTTTGACGCATTTCTTATTTGGTCCACATTTCACATTTTTACAATTTTCTGAAAATTCAAAATAGGAAAAAATTGAAAATAAAACTGCTTTTAAAATGTGGTGATTTAACCTGTAACATAAATTGTCATCACAAATAGTATTTGTTAGTAAACCAATTATTAATTATAATTAAAAACAAACCAAAAATTTAAATTAAAAAATAGAAATAATAAATTTATGTCTCCATTGGCAAAAAGAAAACTTACCTAAGCAGGGTGAACATTCCATTCCGCCTCCAATCGCTGTTGCAAAGAAGTACTCAACATTAGTTGGTTCGCGTTCAGTGTAGGCGAACTCTTGATTGGCGCCACAACATTCACTTTTGCTAATGTTTAACGAAAATATTTCGTTGCATTTACCATTGTCTAGTACTGTCTGCCAACAGGCACCAGCTGAAAATAGTATTCGTTTAATTTTATATTATTTTTAAGTAAGTAAATGTACAAGTAAATACATAAATATGAATAGTATACCTATCGCCCCCTCATGGCTATTTAGTCATATTATGAAAATACTAACTTAGCTTGACCAAATGCATGTTTGGATCAAAGAAATACAATATTTGTACCGATAAAGACGTTATTGAAGATAATTTTTTATTCTGTTGCCTAATTTGGACACTCTTTTAATTCCTATTATTAGTTCAGCAACTCTACATACATATTTTCTTCTTATTTTCAATCAATAATAAAAACCGCCACATTCATTCGATTAAATAAGTTATAAATATTTCACTTGTAGTGGATGATAATTTATGTTAAAACCGTAAATAGTTTTGTGTGATAAGTTCTCGCATCGAAAACTGTGAAACAAACTATTCCATAATATTACATACATACATAAATGGCCATTACAACCCTGTGTTAAGGTTACGTCCTAGCTTCTCGCAGCACTCATGTTGTGTGTGTTAATTTTTATCCACGACCTATAGTTTAAAGTCGACTCCGAACGACCGATTCTGGTGGAATAGATCAGAAATGTCAGGGGGCGGTTTCTTGCAGATGGTCTTGCTGGAGGGGGGGGGGACCTCATATTTTATATAAACTTAATTTTTAATTTAAATTGTCATTTTAGAAAACCGCAAATATTTATATTTATAATTTTGTCCTTCGCTGGGATTGAACCTTGGTCGTGTGAGTTTCTGTGCAAGCGCTCTATCACTATGCCACGACCTCCCCATATAATGAAAATTGACTTTGAGTTTTCAAAAAAAATCATTTTGCATATTAAATCAAAAGTATTTTAATACCCTTTCAAATTCGACTTTTACGAGATGCGTGCCTATAATACTTTTCAAGAAAATTACAATTAAGTAAGTATAACTTGCATTTTTGTATTCTTTTCCGATTTCCAAGACCTCATATTTCCGGATCTAAACTTTGTGATTAATTTAGTTCTATGATATACTATATTTCTACAAAATTCATAAATTTACATATCTAAATTTTCTTTTCATTCCTTCCCTTTATTTTCTTAAACATACTACTGCTGTAGGGTATTGGTATAATTCGCATTATTTTAATTCATTTCCTGTGAGTACAAATTAAGTACTTATATTTATGAAACAAAAAATCTGATTTGAATTTTGTATTCCGGCTTGTTTTAGCATCAAAGTAAACATTAATCATAAAAAAAAAAAATCACAAATAAAAATTTTCTTTTTGATCACACCAGATTATGCATTTTTTGAATTCTATTTAATTATGATTTATATCGTTGGCGTGTTTATGTGACCATTAAAAGCTTGAATGCAAAAAATAAAATAAACTATTTTTGATAAATATTAAAAATTTCTATTTTAATAATAATAACAGTGTGACACAAAAAGGAAACATGGCAGAGTATAGCAGGTTTTTTTTTTTTGAAATTCGCTAATTCCTCTCTCTGACTGTATTCAAAAACTTAAATCGCTTAATATTTAATGAAGTTATTAAAAGTGGAAAGTTATTAAGTGAAAAAAAACAGTGAAAAATCGGTTTTCTATTGTAACTTCAATTTGTTTGTAAAGGTGCTTGGCAAATTTCAAAAACTGATTTTTGTTATACTAATTACGCATATTTGTCACACCGTGTAATCAGTAATGATAGAATAGAATACTAATAATTTCATATATGTATATGTAAGTATGTATTAAATATGTTTGTGTATGTGCGTGTTTTTGCTACTCACCTGTTGTACCGCGTACACCGATGGTAACCACGATAAACAATGTCAGTAGAAGACAAGATAAAGTGTAGCTACGATTACTGGTTGAATTGACATATTGAGCATCCGATTGATGATAGACTGTTACTCCATTGTAAGTCGTTTGTTCAGTAGTGGTACCAATGTTACTTTTACTTCTTCTATTTCTATTAATACTGATACTGTTATTTTTGCTAATGCTGCTGTTGCTGTGGGTTTTGTTACTTTCGCTTAATAATTTACCAGATGTAAATGGTTTTATAGGCAGTGCGTGCTGTTGCCGTTGTTGTTGGTGGTGTTGCTGATGATACTGATGGGGAGATTGAGTGTGTTTGTATTTATGATGGTGGATCGATGGACTCTCGCATACATAATCATGTAACATTGCTGGCCATTGATAAATTTTATAATTTATTTTAATGACTATAGATGGTAAAGATAACAACGAAGTCGTTTTAGTTGGCGTCGATGATATCGATGGCGCTATTGGTGACAAAGATGATGATGATGATAATGACAATATGGACGTTTTTGTGGATTTTATGTGATGATGCTTTCGTCTTTGGCACTTTATAGGTGTTGATGTGATTGTTGACACTTTGTCATAATTGTGTTGTTGATTTCTAATTTCATCGGCAATATTACTTTTGATATCAATATAGTTGTCGGTGTCTGTATTAGCATCTTTATACGCATGATGGCTTTTATTTATTCCATCATAATTGACATTCAGCAGGGACGGTAATGTGTTAGAAATTTTAATCGTTTTTATTTTTACAAAAAATCTTATTGCCAAGCCATTGCTGCTGATATATTTGTTCTTGTGCATATAACTTTTTATTGTTGCTGTTGTTGTTTGTTTTGCTTGTTGCATAATAAAAGTTACTATTCTTAGAAAACACTCAAGTCTAGTGTTGTCATAAATTATAATTCTCTTGACAATTTGCTTCTTAACCATCAAATCTAAATAGATTTTCTGTTTTTGTTTTCTTTTGTGATTTTTACTCTGCACCAATTGTGAATAATTTTTGCGATCTAATCGTCCTTGATCACTATTAGTTTTTCGTAAACATCTTCGTTTGTACTTGTAATTTGATTTTAAAAATGTTTTAATTTTTCTATTATGCTGATAATTTTTGGCATTTTTTCGATAAATTATTTTATTGGAATTAAGTTTGTTTCGAATATACTTCATAGTTAATATTTATGCACATAGTATGTATGCATGGACATATGTATGTAAAACTCTTCTGGTAGGGAGCTGAAATTCAAAAGAAAAATATTTTACTTCTTCAAAAACGCTTTAATTAGATAGAAATTAAATCCTATTAAGACTTTTAGATAATTTTTTTGCGAATGATTTTTGATAATCAAAGGAGAAGACGATATCATGATGGTACACAAGCCGAACTGAACATGTTTTCGACTCCAGCTATGGTAGTCTTTTCAGAGGTTTTTGTGTTCATATTTATGACAGACATCAATTATATTACGCACACTTTTGTAGAAAACATATATTGGAATTATATTTTTTCTTTATACTGGTAAGGAGTTAATCGAAGTATTTTCAGACACAACACATTCTATCAAATTTTCAATTTCTCTTCATTATTACATTTTTTTTAGTTACAACTTTAATTACAACTTTACATTACATGACGAGAATATGTTCGACAGTAGCCGTGGTGCTTAGAGGTCATCACCAGCAAGTGTAAAACATTGTTACTATATGGTCTGAAAATCCGAGTTCAAATCCCAGTAAGAATGATGATTTTTTAAGGCTACAAAGTTTTTTGCATCAAACTATATATGTAAAATTGATATTTACTTCTTATAGAGGTATCACGCCTACCTCTTCAATTCTGTCAACTTATTGACTCACAGTTTTTATTGACCATGAAGTCATTTTCAATAAGTTTAGAAACTTTTGCCCGTATTCATAAACAGTATTTTAGGTTTATTGAGGCTTTATTTGACATATTTCTATGCAACACTTGTCAAATAAACCATCAATAAACCTAAAATACTTTTTATGAAGACGGGCATTTAGCTTTAACAATTCTAGAAATATACAAAAACTATTTACAATGTAACTATTTACTATAATTTAATCTTTAAGCTATTGGGGCCACATTTAGAGACTTCTGGAATTGCTGTTCTCAAGATATGTATATAAAAGTTAATAGTATGTTCAGTCGTCCAATTCCTTCCACTTATGAGAATTGCATTTAAAAGATTCTACTATTAATGTTCTCAGACTATATCATTCTAATTATTTACTTTGTTTAAAAGGTACATTTTCCACTTCTCCAACTTTGCCCACTTTATGACTGTCGATTTGCATTGACTATGAACTCATTCAGATCAAATTCAAAAACTTTAGCTTTAACCATTCTCATAAGAAGCCAAACTCGATATTTGCTTTGTTTTCTATTTTTATAAAAAGTCATTAATAAGTATATAATTAAAATAAAAATTTATAAATAACTTTCACGACAGGCCGAGTGACAAAGTCACTGAACTTGTCGTCCACCGCACATTGTATAAACTATGCAAACGTGTCGTCAATATTCTGTTCATCCTCGACAACTTCAAGGAAATAGACTATATAACATAGTGCACGAAGCTGTCGACAACCGTTAGTGACATGTCTTAAAGACATACTTGAAGACAACGTCGTGCACGACGATTGTGCCAACTGGGTATATAATTACACAGGTGAAGATACATACATTTAAAATTTATATATGCATATGTATGTACTACATATATTTTTTTTCAACTTTTTTTATAGTCCAACCTTTTTTATAATTCCTAAACCAATTTTTATATTTCAGTAAAAAGCATGTCATCGTACAGCGACAACGACCGTTGATAAAAGTGCACTCCAACAAGTGGCAGACGTACCATATTTTACATATATGTATTTCCTAAGTACAGATGCACCATCCACATTTAAATTCATCAAAACCTGAGAATTGGCTTGTAAAAAGTATGTTTCTCTATATTTTATTATATTTGTGTAGATATTTTGTCACACAAGTTTCTGTTTTTGTTTACATACAAATAACAATTAAAAAACTCAACAAAAACAGACACAAAACTCAAAACCAATTCAGGAATACTTAAAAAAAGGTTTTCTTCTAAATACTTAACATTTGTAATTTTTTTTTGGTGTTGTTATACATGCCCAACCATAACACAAACAATAATAAATAGTGGATACTTTTATGTAATAGTACATAGTCATCTATGTACAGTGGGGAGCAGAAGTGGATATACAATTAGTAATTCAAAATCTGTAACAATATTATTTAAGGCTAAATTTCATATCGTCTCAAGGCAAGAAAGTGTTTAACAATATTAGCAAATTCATTGATGAAATCAACATAAAGTAGTTCTATTTTTGTGATCATGAAACGAAAGTGAGACAAGAGATGACTAGTATTTGTTTTGCTACGAAATAAGTGTTTAAGAAAATTTTTTAATTTTTTGAAAAGCGTTATTATTGCATTCTGCAATAAAAAAACTTGTTTGCAACTGCTAGTTTATACAAACGCAATAAAAAAATAAAAAAATTTCTTCCAATGGCTCATTGAATGCAACATTCTAATTGTAATCAGTCACTAAATATAAAATTTTTAACAGAATTTAAAAATTAAACAGATGTTTATGAAGCTATTAAAGTTTATTAGAATAATTTGAACATTTGAAATATATATAAATAAGAAGAGATCTTTATTCGCTAAGAACTACTTATAGATACGAGTATGCTGGTACAGTGGTTAGAGACGTCGCAAAATCCTAAACGGCCCATGTTCCAATCCCAGCAAAGGTGAAAATTTAAATATTTGTTTGCGGTTTTTTTTAAAATTATAATTAAAAAAATTATATTTATATTGCACATATATTTGAATTTTTGTACAAGAATTCTATCTACAAAGAAACCGCTCCCTGAGATTCCACTCTATTCTAACTTAATCATTGACAACAAAAAACGAATGATCAGGAGAAAAGCACCACCAAAAATATACTGTTCTTTCCAAAAAAATCGGATACTTCCGTAGGGGTTTACCTCTGAGTATTTGACTCAATAAAAAGAAAAAAATTTTCAAAACTAGCTTGAGCATTCTTAAAAAATGCCTGCTCATCACAAAAAATATTTTCAAATTCAATACGCTTTTGCTATCTTCTGCTCCAGTTGAGCATTAACTTTTCTTAAGCAAAATTAGAGATCCTCCTTGAAATAATCTACAAACTCACTTGTAAAAATGTTGTAGAACTTTTGCTCATTAATAAAATAGTAAGTATAAACGTAACGTAACGAAAGAACCGTAACATTTTAGTAATTGATAATAATTATGGATATGCAAAACTGAGAACATATGATATATTTTTGGATTGTGGTCGCCTTCCTCGGAATTTATGGGTTTTGTTCTTGTCTTATGTATATTCAATTTAATTAATAACTAAGCCATCGACATATATCAAAAATAAATAAAATCTTTAACTATTATTTTTTAATAGTATGTTGACATGTACTCACTTATGCTTCTCACTGTATGTATGTATATTATATATTTAAATATTAAAGCATGTTTACTTATTTGAAGTCTATAAAAACGATAACAGCTAAATCGATTTTCTTGAAATGTTTGCTGTAATTCTCTGCATATCTAGCAGGAACAAATTTCTAGAATTTCCACTAGGCGATGCCACGCCCATACGAAGTAGTATTTATATATTCAAAATTAGAAAAGTAAAATTCTCTAAATTTTGTTTAAATACTTAGCTTCATAGTCAAAACAAATCATCAGGCAAAAAGTAATCGAAATGGAATAAATGGGCATGGCACCCATACAAAGTTAATATTGTTTTATGTAAATATGTCTTTGAGAAGCATTAAAGCGAACGTTTTTTTTAATTTGGTCAATAATGACTTCCCAGTTATTGACAAGTGGGCATGGTGCCTCTCATTTGAAGGAATTCTAAATTTGTTTATAATCGTATCTTGAGGATCGTAATAGTAAAAGTTTCGTAATTTGATACAAACAACTTTGTTGCATGCATCAAAAAGTGCGTTATATTGGTTTGTTGGAAGGCATCTGTTTATATTTATTTAATTCACCAGAAAACATGGTTCTGTCATTTGTAGATGTCAGTGTCCACGAAAGGTTTAATTATTTATACTTTTTATAATTAATTTTGCTTAGTTTGTATTAATTTTGTTTTTTTCAATTGTTTTTTTTTTACAATAACACGATAAGAATTAAAGATTTTAATACATTTATTTGTAAGTAATTTGTAAGGCAACTCGAATAAAATAACATACAAATAAAGTAATTTTCTTTCAACTTATACATATGTATATATATGTATATATATAAAATTATGTAATTCCGCACATAATATGAAGTTGAATTACGAATAAGAACTGTCGTGTGAACAAAGTATTATTCTTCGTATGGTACATGTCACAGCATAATAACAAGTTTTGGTTTTCGTCTATTGTATTATTTAATCTGAAGGCGCTGCTTTTGCTTTTTAAACTATTTGACTAAATAAAAGTAAATGCTTACTGGGTTTTAAAATTCTGTTTTAATTTTTATTGCTATTTTTTGTTCTTATGATATCCCAATTGACATCACTAAGTTAAGTAAACAATCAGTGTCTGTACTGCAAAAAAACTAAATTATGACAACAAATAAATTGGCTCTTAACCGAAAATGACTGAAATTCTTATAAAAAAGATGCGAATGGAATATCAACCAAACAGAAAAGGTTTCCTTCAAAAACATGGTGTGGAGTACTGGGAAACATATCCACCTGTTGCTAAGTTTACAACTTTTGTATGTTGACGATCTATTTATAGTATGGAAGTACGAGTATGAACAAACAAGATGAAAGCTATGTATACTTGATGGTAAATTTAAAATATCTGACTGTTGTGCTTTGAAGCACTTTCGGAATAGTCAACAATTTTAAAAATAAACGTGTAAAACACATCGATATTAGGCACAATTTCGTAAGGAATAACGTTACAAATGGAAGTATCAAAATTGAACCAATAAGTAATTAAAATCAATTGGCCGATATTTCTACGAATCCAGTGATTACATAATTTAAGGCGAAATTATATTTTTTTTTATTTAATTAAAAAAATGTATTTGCACACAAAGAAAACAAATTCAGTCTTTGCAGTACTGCCACGTTCCAAAACTCTTGAATTTTATATACAGCAGCTTTGGTCATCATTGCAAAGTATGTGAAATGAGTGCTACGGAAAACACTTAATAAAAAAATTTTGCCAGGACAAACATTGTTTTATTTTCGTCAGTCTATCTTAAGTCGTCTGTTATTTCAGCAACACTGTATTTGACAAATGAAAATGCAAAAAATGCAAATTTTAAATGAAGTTTACCAAGAATTGTGCTAGATGGTTGTCAACTAACATGCACAAGCAAGACGAGAATTTCCAGTGGCAAATTAAAAAATTTCTAAGATTTCGATTGTTTATGCAATTATGACAAGTGGGATATTTATTTAAGTGTGGTTCTATGCTTCCAAATGTGGGTTTTATTTTTTATACAAATTTGTATGTGTGTTGGTATAATGCGTTACATGTTTGTTGGTGATAATAGGCTGCAGACAACATGCCAGACATGCATGCAACAAATGTTGTTAGAAATGCGGTTCGAAATTTTCAATTAACTTTTGGCTCTTGATGTTTGATTTTTTATATTTTTTTGTCGTCCAGGTAGTCGTCAATGCAGTTGTTGTCGTTGTGTGCATTGCAACGCAAAGAAACTTGAACGTGACTCAAGTTGTTTTTATTATTACCTAAAAAAAACACGATTTAAAAATAAAAACTGAAGAAATAAAGATTAAAAATAACTTATATGGTTTGACAACAGACGCAACAACGTCCTTGAGATGTGTTTTCATTTCTCTTCAATACTTTTTTTTTTACATGCCAATGAATAAATACATCATGTCGTTGTGATGAAAAAATTCAGTTAATATTTTGCTTCGAATAATTACATTCATGTTTCTACGTAAATATATATTTTGTAGATCATACTGTTAGAAAATTCTGAACTTTCATTTCTACCGATCATAATCCTTTAAACCACATACCCATATTTCCCTATTTAAAGTGAAGGGTTACCATCAGATTGCATTTTTGTCAAAAAGGGAACTAGCTCAAATTTAAAAAAATGCTGAGACCCGTATTTAATTACATCGACTAAAGATTAAAATATTTATGTTAATTTGTTAATTTTTATTACAAAAAACCCCGAACAAAAAATTCAAAAACCCTTTTTTTCAGGATATATATACAGTTAAACGCGCCCTAAAAAATCTTTCTTATGATACCCATATTGTATATGTTGGTAAGGAAACAGATTCTCAAATTAACAAAACATGTAGAAATAAAGCATTTTTCAAAATGGTCCAGCTCACGAGAGATCAAAGCTGGAGACGAAATATTTTAAATGTCATCATAAAAAAGTCCAAGTTTAATTTTTAGGAGGGTACATCGAGCACTTTTTTTGGTGAGTCGCATCTAATCTTTATATGTATAATACCGACTTACAATTTGAAATTGTATGTAGATACAAACGTAAGTACATACTCATTTGCATGTCGCTTTTCATATCCAAAGAATTTTCATTATTTGTAAAATATTTTATTCATTGCAGTTATTTCGAGACTTTCTTAAGTTTAATTCTTTATTTAATTTTAGATGAACGTAAAAATAGCTCTTCTGTTAACCTGTTAAATAACTAAAAATAAGGCTAAACTAATAAACCAGCCAGACCGATCACAGCTAATGATGATTATGTGGATGTATAACGGCAATGTGTTTATCGAGTAAGATCTGTGGGTAGTGTAATATATATATACTCACTCATATGTATGTTTAAAGAAAAAATTATGTTCTCAATCAGCCTTTAATTGTTTAAGAGGAAATCATAATAAGGATATTTAAGTGACATTTACGACTGTTTCTTTTCGTTTTTTTTTGTTTGTTTATTTTTCTTTTTTTTATACATTTACATATACATGCACATACATATGCATATATGCTGTTATAAAAGCTGAGCTCTTTTTTTTATACATTTTTCTAGAAGTGTCAGCACACGACATAAATATTTTCGTTTTCAATATAAAAGTAAGATTATACAATTGAAGACATTATTCTGTTGAATGGGTATATGTATGTACGAAAGAATTTAAAAGTAAATGATTAAAACTCCGGTAAACCGATCATTTTTGTACAATGATTTGAATTCATAAAAAAAAGTTGGCCACAAATAGAAAAAATTTTCGCAGATGTAAGAAAAAAAAAACGAAGTTTGCTGAAAATCCACGCCCACCGCCCATATATCTATTACTTGTAAAGTGGCGTATCCTAAATTTTTCTTTCAAAACTACCTACATATATATTTCATGGAAAGTTACAATTCGAATGCTCGTAACTATTGTATTTGGTGGGAATTAAGCAATAGTCTACCACTACTAGACCAACAAATGGATCGTATATTCTAAAATTGTTTAAGGTATGAAAATAACAAATGATTAGAATTCAATAATATATCACAGAATACCCTGATTGTTTTTTGATCTGGGTTATTAAGGAAATGAAATACAAATATCAACAGTTTTATTCGTTTTCAGTTTCTCTCGTTTTTGGTTTACAGAATATGCCCGTATGTTAAAATATTAATTAAATTTTGAATGGAATCTTTTGAGACCCCTTATTTTATCACTGTGATCTAATAGTGCTATAGTTAAATATATACATACATAATTGGCCATTGCAAACCTATTTCAGGATTACGGCCCAGCTTCTCACAGTACCCATGTTGTACGTGACAATTTTTATCCATGAGTACCGGGACCTACAGTTTTATGTACACTCCGAACGATAGACTTGAGAAGATTGTTCATGGCAATCAGCTACTCCCAGAACTTTTTTTTTTTATTGAGACCAATACTCAGGGGTAAACCCCTACTAAATGCTGTGCATTGTATTGGAATTTTTGTAGAAAGAACAGTACATTATGACAACAGAACATATATTTTTTTATATTATTAAGAGCCTTAGGAAATGAAACAAATTGCTGTGAATTGATCATTCAAAAGCTGCTAAAAGGTAGTCGACGAAAGAAATAGTTTTTCATATTTCTGTTTTTTAGGATGTCAGATCTGGGGTTTAAACCCGGAGCTTTTGTCTAGTAAGCCAACACACTAACCACTGGTCTACGGCGACTACAATATAGTTAACAAGTTAGTTTACTGTTCATAGAAACCGTTAGTCTAAGAGCTCGAACGAATCGTGCATTGACGAATACATAACAATTTAGGTTTTCATAACACACTAATTCATATTCCTTTCGCTTTACGTGATGTGAATATTTTCAATTTAAAAGATAAACAGAAAATACAAATATGTGTGGAATCGGTAAAGTTAAAATAAGTGTTAATTATATCAGTGTTTATAACCGTAGTATTCGTAGTAATTTATTTAATTTCCATGTATGAATAACAATTTCCATTTTTTACTTTTCACAACAACAAAATAATAAAAAAAGACATTCGCTTTATACGAACGAAAATTTGCTTGAAGTTTATATTTACACGTGCATTATAGGCAATTCGTGTTATATGAACAGGCTGTTAGCATTTAAAGATATGTATTTGATACTAAAGTTGTTAAGATGCTCCTTACTGTTTACATAGAAATATGTAATTGTATTAATCCTAAAGTTTTAGATTAATATCTCTGAAGTATTGACTGCCAGAGTTGAAGATCATCAGTTTCAGGATTGAACCGAAACCAATTTAGTCATCTAATTAAACACAGTGAATATGGGCATTAATATTTAAAATTTAAATATATAAACTCTTTAGAAAAGTATGTGTAATGCTTTTTCCTTTTTTTTTTTGCAACATAACTATCTCTCAAAAATATTCAAATGTTTAAGTCACTTAAACAAAATGTGCACACATTGTAAGTTTAAAATATTTTCTCATGGAAATAATAATAATGATCACCATACGTACATATTTCTCAAAGTTTTTATTTGAAATGTGTGCTTATATTGCTTTGTATTTGTGAAATTTAAAAATGTTTGTACAGTCAAATACGTTTATTACGAATATTACAACCTACAATATGCAACACAACGTTAAAACCATACATGGGCATACTGCATTAAATAAATACTGCATTAAAAATTTAAAATTTACTGCTTACTGAAAAAAATAGCAGTAAGCAGTAAAATTTTACTCGTTACTGAAAAAAATTGCAGTAACCAGTAAATGTTTAATCATTACTGCATTTTTTTCAGTAACGAGTAAAATTTTACTGCTTACTGCAATATTTTAGAAACGAGTAAAAATCCACTAGTAAATGGAAACGATTTTGAAAATATTTCCAGCAAATAAAGTGAAATTTTTCGTAAGCTAAAGCGATTGTTAGAGAGCAATACTGATTAAAAATTGACTTCTGGTTTTTTAAATAAACAAATTTTTTTTTGTTAATATTTTATTCAATAATCACTTTTCTGTTGTTTTTCTTTTAAAAAAATAAATGCATGAACACAACATAAATTTAAATTACTTATTATTACGTAGAAACAATCCTCTATTTTTTTACGTGATTTTCTTTTATGCGAGTTTTCGAGGAACGATCTATCGTGTAAAACCAGAATTATGTGTATTGCATTAATCATTGAAATTTAAACATTTTTCTGTTACAACAAAATATATCCCATAATAAAAGATTTTTTTTACAACAACAACAAAATCGTTTCTTTGCTAGTGGATTTTTACTCGTTTCTAAAATATTGCAGTAATCAGTAAAATTTTACTGTTACTGAAAAAAAATGCAGTAATGATTAAAATTTTACTGGTTACTGCAATTGTTTTCAGTAATGAGTAAACATTTACTGGTTACTGCAATTTTTTTCAGTAACGAGTAAAATTTTACTGCTTACTGCTATTTTTTTCAGTAACGAGTAAAATTTTACTGCTTACTGCTTCAAATACTGCATTAAAAATATAATGCAGTGTGCCCATGTATGGTTAAAACGTTAAAAATACTAATTTGTGCATTACCTTTGAGTTCATTTGCAACGAGTTGTACTGTAAATGCATAAACAATTCTCAAAGTAAACTTACAATTTCAAAAATTCTGATCCTCATTGTCATTGCACTTTTTTTTTGTTTTTTTTTTTTTATTTTTTGTTTATATGAACTTTTTAAAAGGAAGATAATTCTTCATTTGTCATAAGTTGTTTATACGGAATTTTTATTCTAAACGTGATTTATTTACGCAAACTATAACTTTAAAAATTTTATTATGAAACGTGAGAGTCTCGTTTAGTTAAAAAAAAAACAAAATAAATAAAAAAAATAAAGAGGTTGCTGACTTTAAATTCGTAGTGTATAGTATAATCTCGGATAACAGTATATGTCGCTTTTCTTTTTGTTTTTTGTTTTTGTAACAAAATACAAATTTATTTTGAAAAAATATCAGCATATACACTGCCGCTCACTTGAATAGGTTTACTATTTTCATTACATTCAAATTAATTTTTTTCTAAAAGTAATTAAGTTTTTAGTTATATTATTTTCTAAAATGGTAAAATATTGGATTATGTGTGTTTACAATAAAAAAAATTGTTTCAATAATTAATAACTGAATTTTAGTAATTTTTTTTCCCAAAACGATTATGATTTTCAGCACAATTTTTTGGGTCATTTGAATAGGTTTACTATCATTAATTTAAAAAATTAAATAAAAAAATGATTTTTTTGTAAACCTTTTTTAATTTTTTAAGATTTCTTACAATGCTTGATGATTTTTTAAGGAGTATATCCTCCTTTATTCGATATAACTTCAAGAATACCATTTGGGAGGGAGCTATAAAGGTTTTCAATTAATGATAACAAAATTTTTGGACCAAGCTTTTTTAATTCCTCCAATGAAAGCCTATTTGGTTTCGTATTGTCTGCCGGACTCGTAGACTTTGCGAGAAAGCAAGCCCCATACATTTTCTATAATATTTAAGACAGGGGAATATAGTGGCCCCATCAACATATCGACATTTTGGCTTTAAATCCACACTTTTACAAACCTGGCATTGGGTATCGGGGCATTATTTTGTTTAAATATCCAAAGAATTGGTCTAAAAATAGTAGAAAAATATGGAAACACCTTCTCAAGTACTGTTTTGTAATTATTCGCGTTCATTTTTGATGTGAGGAATTGAAGCACAAATGTACCATAATATGAAATCGCCCCCCACACCATTACACTTCCCTCACAGAGACGAAACGACTAAGGTAGCGTTCCTCCTTTTGTTGGTCGTGGAAATAGTAGTTGTATCCATCCGGACCTTCCAAGTTAAACATTTTTTTCGTCTGAGAAGGCAACACGATACCACTCATTTTTATCGTTCATGTGTTCTCGTGAAAAATGAGACCGTGTCGCTTTACGAGCAGCAATAAAAGATGTTTTTTTTTTAATTTTTAATCTCCTTAAATGTTTAGAACGTCGAATAACACATCTTACAGTGCCTATGATAGCTGTGATACCCAATTTTTGTCTAATTTTTGCAGCAAAATCGCTCGAATTTGAGGCAGCTCTTACATTAACTCTTCTGTCCGCTTCTGTTGTGGCTTTTTTCGTCAGCCCTTTCATGTTTTTATACTAATCGGACAGATTTCTTAAAAAATTACTTACAACATTCTGGCTGCGATCAATTTTTTTGTCGATATTCCTATGGCTTAAGCCAGTTTCATTGAATGCTTTAATTTTACCTCTTCCTTCTTCAGTTAATCCCTTGCTACGCCAAATTTTACGTAAAATATATAAAATATTATTGCAGTAACTCACAAATATTTAAAATTTAAATTATACTGCCGATGGTCAAAAGCAAACTAATTTTATTCCTATTAAACCTATTCAAGTGACCCAAAATCTACACCTGTTTTCGCAGCATTTTGTAGTAAAATCAAAAAATAACAAATTTTTATTTATTGTACCGATATTCTTTTCTTCCTAAAATATTATTTTTCATAATATCTCTTAATTTAAGTGAAAAAAAATTATTCTCCTAAAGTTTATATAAAGAAAAATTAAAATATAAGAGCAAAAATTATTAAACCTATTCAAGTGATCGGCAGTGTATAGTATGTATGTATTGTATGAATGTAAGTATATTAATAAATAAGACGACCTTAAGACTTATATAGTTTTTTACAAAGGTATCGAAATTCATTCAATTGCAATTCATATTTAGTCTGCGACACAGTCAATAAATGTCTATCATGTTATAACCAACATTAAAATATAAAAATTATTTCATGTAAACACAATCAGAATTCTGATCATCGACAAATTTATTTGGCCGAAAATATTCTTACAAAAACAAAAAATTCAATTGTTCAAAACTGATTGAACGAAAAATTCTTTTTGTATAATTATTTATATATATATGTATATGGGTTAAACCATATCAACTCAACTTAAAATATGCCGTTTTTGAAATGACTGTCTCCGAATTTGCTAATTTTTGGTATGAATAAAGTATATCATAACACTAAGACAAATATAAAATTTAAGGGCACTGACACTTCTGGATACGGAAATATGAGGTCTTGAAAATCGGAAAACAGTACAAAAATGCACAAAGTTACACTTACTTAATTGTAATTTACTTGAAAAGTATTATAGCTACGCATCTCGTAAAAGTCGCATTTGCAAGGGTATTAAATTACCTTTGATTTAATAAGCAACATGATTTTTTCTTTGAAAAAGTCAAAGGTCAATTTTCTTTATCTATAAGTCGGAAGCCTATATCTCCGAAAGCGACCTTTTTAAAAATTTGAAAAAAAATTATGCCAAAGATAGTTTCGTTCTCTACAGCTGTGAAAAATTTCAGAGTGGAGGTATTTCTGGATCAAGAAATAAAAATCAAATCGCAAAAGAATGTGATTAAAACTAGTCTAATAGTGGTTGGATGGTATACGATTTTTCGATTTCGATTAGCTAGAATCGCTTATTTTGTAAGTTTCTACAAAAAATACATGAAACAAAAACGGTAGATGTGGGATGGGGGCAAATAGTTCTTCATCGGGGTCAAAGGTTGGGTTGAAGGAATAAAAATCTACAAAAAGCTTCACAACTGCCCTGGAGTAGCCCCTAGAGGGATAAAATGTAAGACCGACCCTTACTAATATTTTACCCCCCAATTTTTTTTCTTACGAGATGCGTAGCTATAATACTTTTCAAGAAAATTACAATTAAGTAAGTGTAAGTTTGTGCATTTTTGTACTGTTTTCCGATT
This sequence comes from Metopia argyrocephala, assembly GCA_963576795.1. Lineage (NCBI taxonomy): Eukaryota > Metazoa > Arthropoda > Insecta > Diptera > Sarcophagidae > Metopia > Metopia argyrocephala. Next base: position 182,295,093 of record OY756208.1, on the reverse strand, counting down.
TTCAAGACCTCATATTTCCGGATCCAGATGTATCAGTGCTTCCAAACTTTGTATTTAATTTAGTTCTATGCTATACTATATTTCTACAAAAAATCATAAAATTCGGAGAGGGTAGGTTAAAACCATTGGTTGATTTGACTTGGAATATCCCATATATAAAATATGCCATTTTTGAAATGACTGCTTCCGAATTGGTAGATTTTTGGTACGAATAAAGTATATCATAACACTAAGACAAGTATAAAATTAAAGGGCGCTGACACTTCTGAATCTGGAAATATGAGGTCTTGAAAATCGGAAAACAGTACAAAAATGCACAAAGTTACACTTAGTTAATTGTAATTTTCTTGAAAAGTATTATAGGTACGCATCTCGTAAAAGTCGCAATTGAAAGGGTGGTAAATTACCTTTGATTTAATATGCAACATGATTTTTTCTTTGAAAAAGTCAAAAGTCAATTTCTTTACCTATAAGTCAAAAGCCTATATCTCCGAGAGCGACCTTTTTAAAAATTTGAAAAAAAAAATTATGCCAAAGATAGTTTCGTTCTCTACAGTTGTGAAAAATTTCAGAGTGGAGGTCTTTTTGGATTAAGAATCAAATCAAATCGAAAAAGAATGAGATTATAACTAGTCTAAATGTGGTGGGATGGATACGATTTTTCGATTTCGATAATATGAGTCAAAAAGAAGGGATGTGGGATGGGGGCAAATGGCTTTTCATCGGGGTCAAAGGTTGGGTTGAAGGAGTAAAAGTCCACAAAAAACTCCACAACTGCCCTGGAGTAGCCCCTAGAGAGATAAAATGTAAGACCGACCCTCACTAATATTTTACCTCCAACATTTTTTTCGAACATACCTACCCCCTATCTTAACTCCCTAAGAGGGCTCCAGTACAAAGTTTATAAAATTTGCTCCTACCACTCTAGTGACGAAGAGAACAATTATCTTCATAATAAATTTGAACAGTTTGCAAGCGTTTCTTTGGTCTAAGTATATACATACATACATACATAACTGGCCTTTACAACCCTGTGTCAGGATTACGGCCTAGCTTCTCGCAGCACTCATGTTGTGTGTGTCAATTTTTATCCATGAGTACCGGGACCTACAGTTTAATGTCGACTCCGAACGACAGACTTGAGAAGCTTGTTCATGGCAATTAGTTACTCTCAGAGCTTTTGCCAGAAGACTGCTGAGAGGTAGTCGCCGAAAGAAATATTTTTTTTTTCATATTTCTTTTTTGAAGATGTCGGAGCCTGGAGTCGAACCCGGGACCCATGTCTTAGTAAGCCAACACACTAACCACTAGACCACGGCGACTCTAAGTATATCCCAAAACGAAACTAAGCAAAAGCCAACTATCTGTTGTCAAATCGATTTTCATATAAAGTTGTGCTCTTCTAGAAAAAACATGCTTCATATTAAACAATTCTGCAAATAAATTTTAACAGATTTTTTTTTTTGAATTATTTTAGTTCAGATGTATTTTTTGTTACACTGCTCTAACTTTTCAGCTAATACTCATAAATTGCCAAATTAGTTACAACAGGTATATAAAATATGTATGTATGTAAAATTAATAAATAAAAAAAGTAAATAATGTAATGTGTACAAATTTTATTTAATAAACAGATCTTATAAAATATGTGATTGGAACATACACAAAAAAAAACGAATTCAAATGATCAAAAGCGAAAAATTAGTTTATTTGATATTTTATCAAATATTGTTTGTTTGTCTAAAAAAAACTTATATGTTACATACCTACATACAGAAAATAAATACTGTGAGAATTGAAAAACGTTATAAGTATGACATTTACAGACAGACGACAAATAGTGATGGTTAATTAAAAATGTCATTTAACGTATACGGCCTGGCCTGCGTTTATAAATACTTTCTGTGTTTTGCTTTTATTTGCACATTAATAAACAGGAAAACGTATGCAGAAGAAGTACATATTTTTGCACATGATGTCTGTATTCAATCTGACAAATTATTAATGGAAAAATGTTTATTTGCCTATGTGACATCATAGTCATCGTCATCGTTATCAGTAAATAAAATGAATCTTGAATGTTTTCTTATGTCAATACTTGTTTAAATATCTGATTACGAAAGGTGTAATATGTTTATTACAAAAAAAAAAAAAAAAGAAACAAATACAAAATCATGAATCGAGCTTTCGTCAGCTAGCATGTTTATTTATTTATTTATTTTTTAATTTTTATTTTAAGTCTAAATATTTTCTTGCTTTCGATACTTTTGTTTTATTTATGCTTTTCCACACAAATGTTACAAATTACAAAACAAAAAAAAAATATATATATAATTTTTAAACGACCCATTGTAGGTTATAGGGTTTGTTGAATGAATCTGTTTTCAATTTTCAGAATTTTTACAATACCCTCAAAATTTGCTAATAAGACTAGTTTGAATGGTTTATGAAATTTCGAAAAATACTGAAGTTATTTTGAAAGTTCAATTTTGGTTTTATTTATTATTTTAATAATTTTTATCTCAAAATATATGGCGATAACAACATTATTTATTTCTGTAAATTTACTTCATAATTTTGTTTAAGGAAATGCAAATTTGTTTAATTATTTATTAATTTTTTAGCACTTTTTCATTTAATAAATGTTAATGAAAAAAATATTAGCCAATAATTCGTTTATTTGCGGTTTATATTATTTTAATTGTTTTTATTTGAATGAATTGTATTAATTTCCTCAAAAATAAAAATAAAATGTTAATACTATTTTCTGTTTATTAATGGAAAATATTTAATCGAAAATCCTTTGTCTATATATAAAAACATACACATAAAAACATATCTATATATATAAAAGCATAACGCTCAAAGACGTAAATCGTAAACATCGTTTATATAATATATTTGCAGTTCTGTTGGAATCTCAAATAGCAGGTGTGCGATTAGTATACTTCTCTTTGACAATGTAGGAAAATTGTGAATTTAGGAGTATTATGGATCTAATAGAGTAAATTCTCAGAAAATTTCTATTGGTGAATCAGTGAAGAGATTTGCCCTTTTTATTCACAACAATTTTATGTACTTTTGTATTCCTTGGCAATGTAGAAAAGTTGTACTTTTAAGAAAGTGTGATCGGCCAATGCAGTTTCTATAAATGCACTCATCAGAAGTTCTTTGCAGTCTGTACATGGTTATTGAACTCAAACGTTTTTCCATATAATCAGAATTAAAATTGCGTTTTCATTGTCTTCTTCCATTTATCTATATAAGTCGATATTTGCGACATATATGCATATAACCGTGGTAGTTGGACGTCTCCTTCACGGATTTCGTGTTTCTCATGCAATTGAGAAATCAATGCAAAAATAATTTGAATTTATCTACTTATATCGGGTGGTTAAATTTTGAGGGCCGATGTTGAATGTGAATTACATCTAAATGTCAAGTTCTTTTCTGCATTTCATTTGACATTTCTCAATTTCAGACTAATTCAATTTAATGGTATAGTGGTTGAGTGCTCGAACAGAAACTCACAAGACCAAGGTTCAATCCTAGCGAAAGACAAAATTATAAACATACATACATACATACATACATAATTGGCCATTGCAACCCTGTGTCAGGGTTACGGCCTAGCTTCTCGCAGCACTCATGTTGTGTGTGTTAATTTTTTATCCATGAGTACCGGGACCTACAGTTTAAAGTCGACTCCGAACGACAGATTTGAGAAGCTTTTTCATGGCAATCAATTACTCTCAGAGCTTTAGCCAGAATGCTGCTGAGAGGTAGTCGCCGAAAGAAATAATATTTTCATATTTCTTTTTTTTTCAAGATGTCAGAGCTGAGATTTAAATCCAGCGCCATGGTCTTAGTAAGTCATCACACTAACCACTAGACCACGGCGACAACAAAATTATAAAAATAAAAATTTGCGATTTTCTAAAAATTATAATTTAAATTAAAAATTAAATTTAAGAAAAAAAAAAAAAATTAAAAGTTTCACATTCCAATACAATTCATTGCATGAATAGGGGTTAAAAAAAAAACTCGATGAGGCCATTTTGGCCGATATTTTGTTCCATACATAATTGAACCATACCAAATAATCATATGCAATAAAAAGTAAATAATTTGTGTTTTAATTAAAATTTAATCACCCTTTATATACTCGTATATAAAAATGAAGCCGATTTTTGGCTTACGTATATTACCGCATCTGGCTTAAAGGCGTGGACTGATTACAACCAAACTTATGAAGAAGATTGGTACTGAAACCACATACAATATGCTTTATATTAATACTTTGTTAAAATCTGTGTATATCTTGAAATCTGTTGAAAGTAAAGTTTCAGAATTTGGTCTGAAGAACTTCATGGATACGGTAAATCAGTAGGCAGAAAATGAGCGAAATTAGACAAGTGGGTGTTGTAGCGTACATACAAACTAAATATTGATTTTTGTATATCTTGAGAAGGGTTAAAGTTCATTCCTTATATAGAAAATTTCTTATTTTATTTATCCAGGCAAGGCAGACACAGTGACCGCTAGTTTAATAGTTCTATTAAGATGTTTAATGGCGAAATATAAATTAATAAAACATGATTAACAATTTTACTGGGATCTTAAATCGGATTTCCATATTATTAACCAAAATTGCATTAAAATTTTTTTTATATAAAATTTTACTAACTTTTTACTTTCCCTGTAAAGTAAGAAAAAAATTTAGTTAAAGTCGCTGATATTTGTAAAATTTAAAAATGTGTTTCTATGTTTTTGAAAAACTACTTAAAATTGTAGTCACCGTGGTTTAGTGGTTAGTTTATTGGCTTACAAAGACATTAGCTCAGGGTTCAAACCTGAGCTCTGACATCTTCGAAAAAATGAAATATGAACAAATTATTTCGTTCGGCGACTACCTCTCAGCAGTCTTCTGGCAAAAGCTCTGGGAGTAATTGATTGCCATGAAAAAGCTTCTCAAATCTGTCGTTGGGAATCGACTTTAACTTCTAGGTCCCGGTACTCATGGATAAAAATTAACATGCACAACATGAGTGCTGCGAGAAGCTACGCTGTAATTCTGAAACAGGATGGTAATGGCCAACTATGTATATATTTTCAATGGAATTAAAGAACGCTGTAACTGACAAAACCTTAAATGTTCACCAGAGCCAAAAAACCTGTATGAAAGTAGAACAAAGAAACTGGTATTTTTCATAAAGCAGACGGCGTAATATAGAAATATGGAACCGGGACAAATCGATGCTTATTTTTTTCTAATAAAAATTATGCAAAAAACGTATTTTCGATTTTTTGTCAGTTACAGCGTTCTTTAATTCTTGCGACGATATGTATGTACTTAAAATTTGCGGTTTTTTGAGCACTTTAATTTTTTACTATATTATTGATTCCGCTCAATACTTTTCTTAAATATGGTACTCTTTTTTGTTTTTAATTTTAATAAATGTATACGAATGTAACGTCTGTCGTACAGGAATTGCTCATATGACTTATAAATCTTTTATGACTTCAAATTTAAGTTAAGGCTCGAAAGGTGTTGAAAATGCTAAGAAAACATATTTTCAAAGCAATAAAAACTTGCAGAAGAAGGAGTAAGAGATTAATTAATGAGACATTTATATTTGCGACTTCATAAGGATATAAAGACTTGCTTGATTTGTTTTAATAAAGAAGACTTTTTCAAATATTTCAAATATATGTACATCCATATATGTCACATATTTAATTGACAAATAAGTTAAACAATAAAAGAAATAAAATAGTTTACGATTTTGGGAGCAATATAAAATGGAAATGCTTTTATTACATCCAACGGCAAGGATATATTCAGATGGTCTTTCCAGCCTTAAAGAATCACACAAGAGAAAATTATATTATTAATAGAACATATTTTTTAATTTTAATCTCAAAACAGAACTTAAACCGGACATTTTAATTAACCGGAAACTAAACCCATTTTTTCAGGGTTTTAGTCCCTGCTCCATAACATAATTGAAACATAGTGCAAGAATAGTGCATAATGTTTGAAAAAATTCTTGTGTTGGGCAAAATAACTAAACAATTCACATATACTCGTACTTATGCGTTTAATTTTAAGAGTTGGTCGATGCATTAACTCATTAAATGCATTTCATTCTGGCCTGTTTATAGTTCCATTAAAATTGTAAGTATGTTTAAGGGAAAACTATTTTTGAGAGCGTCATAAAATACATCCGCAAACATATATTTTGTTTAGAGAGGAAAAAAACATATTTTGCTCCAAAATTGTTCATACCTTTGCGTTCATAGCGAGCGAATATCGCATTCAATTTATTGGTAAAATTAAAACAAGTGCAGCAAGAATTGTTGTATTCTTAGATTTTTATTGTTGCTTTTGTATTATTTTTTTATGGAAATTGAATAAATAAAGTACACACATACACATACACAAACAAGTAAACAGCTGTTGAATATAATTTTTTTTCTATTTATTTATTTATTTATGAATTTTTTCCTTTTTTTCTTTTTTGTTTAATGTTTTTCGTTTTCGTATACGTTAGCAGAAATCTAAGATGTGCGAACGAGTGAATTACTGAATGATTTGACTGAGTGAATACGTTTAAAAGCGATATAATTATTAACACCCACGGGTTTTTAAACACTTGCTGATTTTTGTTGCAGTTGTTATTGCATTATTATTTTATTTCTAATTTTTTTTTTTTAATTTTCTGGTTTTAAATGAGAAGAAAATTGCATATAAAACAAGGATTTTTCCACTTTTTATTTTAACAATAAATTTTTTAGCACAAAAATATTTTTACTTTCTCTTCACATTTCATACTCTACTGTTGTATATTTTTTTTTACTATTTTTAATTGCAATTATTTTATTTCTATAATAATAATAGTTAAGGTAAATAAATTTTGCACATTTATTTACTTTAAAATGTACTGGAAACGTTTTTACTTTTGATTGCCGTAAAACCCGTTCGTTGCATTTGGTAGTCGAACACAAACTGAATTTTTTGAAAAACCAAAATTCTTATTTACGTAAGAAAAAGGCAAATTTCTATTTATCCATCTAACCAACAATAACAACAACCAAAAAACAGTCAGCTTTATTGCCAGCCATTCAACCAACCAGCCAACAATCCATCGAATCAACAACTAAAACATTTGTCCCCACTCACACACTACAACTGACTGTTGTAGCAGCTACTCAACCATCCAGTTGTTTAGGTAGTATTACATTGAGCGAGCAACTGAAACATACAGCAACAACAACATCGCCAATTTTAAGTACAATAGTAACAGCAATGCAGTTATTGCTGCAGTTTTGTTGTTGTTCAATTGCCGGTTTAAGCCGAATGGCTAAGACTGTGAGCAAAATAGTTGTGTGTGTGTGTGTGTGTTTATGGATCTGTATACGCGTGCTTATACATACATTTGTAGTGTGCTCGTCGTATTAACAAGTACACACAACCGATAACCACATTATCAAAGCATGCAACAGTTGTAAAGCCATCAACATTTTCTAGCCACATCTGAGAGCAATTGTTGCTGTATTTTTCTTGCATTTTATTTTTTTTTTACACTCAACAAACGTTATTGTTTTATGGAGGGAAATCTACTTCCGGCAATGTGCATTGTTTACAATTGAAAGGTAAATGGTGTTGCATCAACATATTGCTAAAAACCACGTGTCATTTTTTGTTTGAGAACTTGTTGAGAAAATGAATGCTGCTCTTAACCAGTGTTACCGTGGCTAGACAATTTGACTACCAGCGATTTTTTATGCTACTTTCTAAAAAAAATTTAATTTTTTAAGAATTAATATTAACAAAAACAACCATTAAGTTTGAATAATTAAATTTTAAAACAATACTTTTTATTGTTATTCTGTTTTAAACAATTTTTAGGGAAATGTGTACACAAAAATAAATATTTCCATAAAAAAGGAGCCACACTTTTTTTTCGTAAAATGTGTGTTTAAAGTGAATACACCTTAAAAACGATTGTTTTCATGATCTAATAATCACACTTTATAATCTCTAGAATAATATCATATGTATATGTATACAGGGTGGGCAAATTTGTACATATATCGCACTTGATCGGCAAGAGAGCACTAACTCAAAATGTTTAAAATTTCAGTTATTTTCAAAAAAAAAAAAAAAATTTGATGGGAACATCTCAAAAGAATTTTTAAATCTGAATACATAGTAAGCAAATTGTATTTAAAAATAAAATTACATTAGCGGTAACCACTCTTCCTTGCAAATCCCCGTGCAATTCAACCACCACTTTATATATACATAGTTATATTAAAATTTAGGTGACTTCCAATAAAATAAAATAGTATGTACTCACCTCGTTCTTTTATTTCAGTTCTAATCCAAATGGTGTGCTCGGACATTCTTCTTCTTTATAAAAGAAAATCTTCGTCAATGGGCCTACTTAAATTACATATATGGGTTAGTGACTTTTTTAACTTTATGGCACACATTATGAAATAATACATGGTGTTCCATGATGTTAATGGTATGACAATCGATCTATATGTTGTGCTATTGATGCGAGGTTGTAGATTACCAACCAACCCCGGCAACCCACCCATCATCTTGTGTTGTCTGCAGTATTCTCGTCGGAATTGACCCAAAGTTTGTACATACTCGTACGTTAGAAGTACTGTACAATAATGAGCTATGTAATCGCAGACCATAAGGATCAACTGCCTGAGGGCTCCACCACAGCAATTACATAGGGAAAACTGAAAATAGATAACAAAAAGACATTAATAATATTTTTAGCAAGAATACAGGCTCTAGGTCAATTATTCTCATACGAAGAACTGTTTTTGGTATCAGTAATTTATACAGTCACAAAATGAGAAAATTTATGTCGTCGAAAACTCATAGTACTCATAGTACTATCAAAATAAGAACTAATATGTTACCCTTTATTGCGACACCAGCTCATATTATAGCTATATACTATTTATTTTTGTAAATTGGGTGCCTCAGTAGCCTAGTGGGTTCTGTGCCAGACTGCTAGTGCGACAGTTGTGAACTTGATTCCCACCAAAGTCACTCTGATCGTAATAATTAATTAGAATATAATTTAATATTATTATTGTGGTTTAGTAAATACTTTTCAACACAAAATGATTTAAAGATCAAGTCCTCTCCGAAAATTTAACACAAACTTAAATTCCTGGAGAACATAACATAACATAACTGGCCTTTACAACCCTGAGTCAGGATTACGGCCTAGCTTCTCGTAGCACTCATATTGTGTGTGTAAATTTTTATCCATGAGTACCGGGACCTACAGTTTAATAAAGAGTGAGAAGCTAGGCCGTACTACTGAAACAAGGTTGTAATGGCCAATAATGTATAAATGATATAATAGGATATTTTACGTAACTTATTTAGAAATTTAAGACGACAAATAGCTGAAGAACAAAGTCTTTTTCAGTATATGACTCACAGGTGATTGACTACAAAAAGGTTGGTTGACATGCACATATTGCTAAAATAAAAAATAACGCTTCTTTTTGCTTAATTGGGTACCAAAAATAAATAGTTGTAGATTTATTTAAAGTATGCACTTTATTTATTTAACTATTGTTCCGATAAATGTTATATTAGCTTTGTACTCGTATGTATGTACCATATCATTCTATTTAAAATCGATTTGGCTAAGTTTCTTTTTTTTTGTATTTGCAATCACCTGCAACATCTGATAAATAAAAAAAAATCCTTACACACCATTTTGTTGATGCTTAAAATCGAATCGTGCTAAGACCGTTCAATAAATTTATATTTAATGTGTCTATTGTTTCTTATTTTGCATTGTTTTTACTAATGCCATCATCTATTGAAGTGTGTGTCATGTATGCATTGTAGAAATGCAACATTGAAAAGTATGCAGCAATAGAAAAAAAAAAATACTGCAATGCAATGGAATGGCAATAAATGGATAATGAGCATATTGGCAATGACTAGAACTATAAAATTGTACCATAATCTTTGAGATGATTTTACAAAAGGAAATAAAAATAAAGGAAAATATCTATGCAAAACTATACGAAAAACGATATCTTTATGGATTCAACGAAATCATAATTTAGATCTAATTGCAAGATCAAAAAACAACATGTGACAAAATGAAAAAAACAACTGTAAAGCAACGTTCATGTAAGTAAAATATTTAACAGAAAATGTCAAATATTTCTTTGTCATATAATATGCATTTCAAGCATGCACTCAGAAAACTGAGTAAACACATTTGTTTGATCAAATAATTATTTGATGATGTACATATCCTTAATATTTTTAGTAACAAAATGGGTTTGTTTTGTCTTCTTTTTTTGTCTTTTTTTGACAATTATTAAAATTATATCCGAAGTATTTATCAAATTATTTATCAAATATCTGAACTGTAATTTGAGCATTAAATAATAATTTTTTTTTTCTAATTTTGTTAACGTTTCAAAGAATCTAACACGATATTAAAGTTAGTTTTATGGAAAATGGGAAATATGTATACTCGTATGTTGCGTACTCACCATGAATATCAAACCAGTGTTTGAAATATGATGGCCTGGTAATGTAATATTTAGCCCAAGCTTCAAGCCTCTTTTTAAGACTTAAGCTTAGATTTGGGTTTATCAAAAAATTTCAAGTTAAATCTATTTGAGAATAGGCGATAAATAATTAATATTACTATTTTTGTGATACGAGTAATATTACATAAATGCATAGCTAGAAACAAGCTCTAAAAATAAAACTAATAAAGTTTCTAGATCTGAAATAAGAAACAAACGAAATGTAATTTCATTAAAAACTAAAGTAGAAATTTTTTTAAAAGACTTATAGTTACTGGCTACACCCTGTGCGCTGTACTGGAACTGGAAAAGTAGGTTTTTTTAAAGACCAGGGTTATACCTTCAGTGCTGAAATAATCAACAGCAATTTCCCCATTTGTTGAAGTTAATTTTAATTAGAGAGTGTAAAAATTTTAGATAAAGAGAAAATAAGCAAGAAAAGATATATTATTGAGAGCTTACGGATACAACAGAAAAAAGAGAAGACCATGAATTTAAAAGAAGATACAAATAATATAAGCTCAAGTTACACAGTTGCGTTGTCACGAACAGCAAAGTGACAATATTATTTAAAAAAGTATCTGATATGTATATTAAAACAGTGAGAACCATACATTGAAATGTTTTTTGTAAAATATCCTTTTTTAATATGTTAATGAAAATATAATAATTATTGTAAGTGTTATATATATATTTTTTTTTTTTATAAGTCAACAAAAAAAAAAAGTCAACAAATAATTGACGAAACGTCGGGGAAAAGTAAAATAAAAATTTTGTTTTTATTTACATAAGAAAATTGTTTGATCTTATTAGCTTATCTATCAGTTTAAAGAAAAAAAAAGTTAATTTTTGTTTGTTGTGAAGGGGAGAGGATCTTGGCTAAGTTGTTGTTGTTAGGTTTTGAACCTTGCTTTTAGTTTTGCCTGTTTACCCAGAAGGTGGCTCTTTCTCCTGATAATTCGTTTGATAGCTCAAAGGTGGATAGAGTGGAATGTCAGGGGGCTGCTTTGTTAGGGATTGATTTCTTGGAGGTGGGGATAAATCCTTTTTATATATTTTTTGTTTAATTTAAAACTTTGAAATACCGCACTATTTCTTTCATATTCTCGAACTTAGGGTGCTTGGTGTTATAAGCTAGTGATCTGATATCTACACTATACCACCCCCATTCGCCTTTCACCGACCAAAGTAGGAGGAGAAAGTGGGAGCCTCGTAATTACAAGGCACACTTGAGCACGCATAGCGGCCCGTTGTGACCAAAGTAGGAACATTAAAAACATTTTAGCTGACATTGGCAAAAGAGCAACGCTGGCTAGAACTGGTTTTATAGAAACCATTTATTTTTTATTCATTTATACCACTTTTTTGTACTCGTATTTTATCTATCTATTTGAATTAGGTAGCTGTATTTCTTAAGTTTTTTGTTAGTATATCGGCAATAATGTATGAGGAATTCTAAATTCGATTTACGTCGTTTCGTTTAACGTTGTCAATCAATCAATCAACACGTAAATCGAGGGTTTACTGTAAATAGAAAGGTATTATTAGAAAAATCATTATTCTGAATAAATTGTGGGCTCCACGAGAAGAATTACTTTTTTTTTTTTGTAAAATTTGGGAAAGGAAAATGGATATGCTGCGAGATGCAAAGAGGCATTCTTATATAACGAGGGAGATGCGCTTGGAGTTGTTGGCTATTCTATTCCGTGTAGAATGTAAAATGAAAATTTCAGAATATTAGTATCGTATAGAATTTTACCACTGATAAAATGCTACGTTTAATGATTTACTTTTTAATACTGTTAGGAAGGAAACAATTAGTTCATTCGGCCTGGGAAGTGTATACAAAAGTATGCGGTATTTTGGTGTCACTTAAAAGAAACAATTTTAAAAGGGCAGCATGAAATAAGTCTTATTCATTTTTAATTATAAGTACAATTTTTATATGTCAATTTTTTAAAACTGATCGTTCTATATTAGTTTTGAAGAATGAAGAATTCGTATATGTCACCGAATGGATTATGTTGTATGAAGCAACTAATGATTTTTCTTTCTTTCGTTACTTTTTGTTTACTACTACTTTTATTCTTTTATTTATTCTTTTATCGACATATAAGATTATATTTATCGGTAGTACTATAGAGTGTGCTGCATGCAATTTTCAAACAAAGCATCTACGATTCATTTCATGCAATTTAGAAATAAAAACATTTTTTGTTTTGGAATTCACCTATTACTTCTTCTGAGTCGTTTTATTTTGTTTGGTATAAAAATTAGTCAGTCACTTGAAGAAATGAATTCAATGTTATTATTCAATGTCAGTTACTTCAAACCCAAACTAAGAAGACTTTTAACAATCTGCAATTACTAATAGTTTTCTTAACAAAAAAAAAAAAAAAAACAAAAAGATTTATTTATTTCGTAATAGTTTCTGTGTTAAACAAAATGGTAGAATAATTTATAACAACACGAAAGCTAAAGAAAAACTTGCAAATTACATACAATGAAATGCAATATTGCACACTGATTGTAAAGCAATTTGTTATCAGTGTTAAACACAATCTAGTGTTTTTTTAAATTTTTAATTTTAAATTCTATAATAATGTTGTGTGTTCCATTTGGTAAATGCATATATATATTAGTATGTATGTATACATATATCGTTAGCTATAATGCAGAAACGCTTAACTAGTAACTAACAAAAGTATAATTTTACAGGAGAAGCAGAAGTCTTTACAACAAACAATGATTTTACATAGAAAATAATTTCGAATTTTCATAATATAATAGTCGTTTTTGATCGCAGTAGTGTAGTTCAATGACATAATAATCAAACAAAAGCTCGATTTTGTTTTTATTTGCTAATTACGTGTTTTTGCATTTTAGCAAACATATATTGGATATGTACATAAATACTCATAATGAATGGTGTTGTGCTTAAAATTGCTAAGAATGCATTAATTTTATACCAATTCAAATAAGAGAGAGAGAGATAAAGTAAAAAGTAAAGCATTAAGAGAAGTTTGTTTCAAATTACGATATTTTATAAATATGGGAAATTTTGTACAAGAAGTCCATCTACAAAGAAACCGCTTCCTGGAATGTCCATACCACCTTGAGAACAAAAAATGTATGATCAGGAGAAAAAGCGCCACCTATTGGGAAGTAGCAGATAACACCTAAAACCTACTTAGAGAAGGCACTCACCACAATTAACATGCAACGATGGGGAAATTCTGTTGATCATACAAGGGTGAAGGTATAATACTGGCTGCCTTTGAATGATCAATTCACAGCCGTTTGTATCATTCCTAAGTCGCTTAATAATATAAAATAACAATATATGTTCTCTTGTTATACTATACTGTCCTTTCCACAAAAATTCCAATACAATGCACAGCATTAGTAAGGGTTTACCCCTGAGTATCGGTCTTAATAAAAAGAAATATTTATAAAATATGTTAGTGTTACCTACTAAAATAGTTTTTTTTTAATATTTATTCATTAATTACGCTATAATAAGCAATTAAAAATACTTTTGTAAACGCCTACGAATATGCTAACTTTTGTAATATATTTTACTTTTGCAAACAAAAGTGTATATCGTCGCAAGAATTAAAGAACGCTGTAACTGACAAAAAATTGAAAATACGTTTTTATGCATCATTTTTATCAGAAAAAATGCCGGATTGATCCCGGTCCCAGATTTCTATGATGAAAAGATATTCAATTACGCTGTCCGCGTTTTGAAAAATATCAGTGTCTTTGTTCTAATTTCATACAGGTTTTTTGGCTCTGGTGAACATTTAAGGTTTTGTCAGTTACAGCGTTATTTAATTCCATCGACGATATGTTTCTGATTCTATACGATAGATGCTGTCTTTCTCTAGTATTATTAAATTGTGCAAACTAGACAGCATATAGATAATGTCCTATATAGATTACACCAATATCAAGGTCTTAAAAAATTATAATTCTCGAAAGTATAAAAAATTAATTGGAATTTTACTTTATGTACGTTTGGTAGTCGCCGTGGTCTAGTGGTTAGTGTGTTGGCTTACTAAGACGATAGCTCAGCTCTGACATCTTGAAAAAAAAAATAAATCTAAAAATAATGTTTCTTACGGCAACTACCTCTTAGCAGTCTTCTTGCAAATGATCTGAGAGTAACTGATTGCCATGAACAAGCTTCTCAAATCTATCGTTCGGATTCGACATTAAACTGTAGGTCCCGGCACTCATCGATTAAAACTGACACACACAACATGAGTGCTGCGAAAATCTAGGTAATGACCAATTATGTAAGTATGTATGTATGTACTTATGTACGTATTAGGGTATTCAATTATTCGACTTTTTTCTTTGGTCGATTAATCGAGTGAGTAATTATTCGGGTTTTTTTCTTGATCGATTAATCGAATAAAATTTCAAAATTGATCGATTAATCGCATTATGTTTTATATAAAATAACATACCAATTTTGTGTATTATTAAAACGTTTTATTCAAAAAAACAAATAACAAAAAACATAGTAATGTAATAACTTTTTAAAAATTCATTAATTTTAGTTAATTATAGTGTAGAAAATGTTATGAGATCTCATATTTTATTTTCAAACATATTATTGAAAAACTAAACCATAAATAATAAATTAATTAATTTTAATATTTGAGATCATATATATAACGGTTTAATATATAAAAGTAATAATTTACTACTTCGTATGCAATAAAAATATTAAATAATTAATTAAAAATAATTCATATTATGAGTTAAAAATTAGTTAAAAAAATTATGCAATTCTATTAAAGTAGTCTTTTAAAAAAAGGATGTAATTTATATGTTTAGCTTTCAACCGATTGTTTTCTTTAGTTTTAATAAAACTCGATTTTGAGAACACTCTCTCGCTGATTGTAGATGTTGGAGAAATTGAGAGAAGTGCATGGCAAAAAATATATAATTTTAGAAATCATCCATTAAATCATTGCAGCCTCTTTTAGGTTTTTTGAAATTTTGTACACTTTTAATTGTTTCATTTAATTGTGATAATCGATTATTTTCGTTTATTTCAATTAAATCTTCTGCAATCATATCATCATCTGACACATTTTGTTCCATATTTTCTAAAAACATTTTCAAAAACTATTTGCAAAATCTTTTTTTTCAGATTTTATGCAATATTTTAAAAAAGTGAAAATGTACCAGAATTTAGATATAAAATAAGTGTACTAAGTCGTTTTACACATCTTTCATTTATTCGAATCTTAAGCCTTTCTAATAAATAATTTGGAAAAGGATTGTTTGCATTTTCCTTTGTATTAATAACAAATTGTATAATGCCTTCTAAATCTATTAATGTAGCAGAATCCTTGCTTAGCTCTGTAATAGCGACATCAAGTGGTTTAAGGGCTTTATTCAAATTTGATAAAACGTTAATTTCCATATCTGTAAAAGTCGTCAAACCAAAATCAGATAGAGCGTAATTTACGTATTCATAAATACGAAGAAAATGTTCAATCATGGTAGATAAAGACGACCATCGATGCTTTACATCATGTACAAGACGAATTTCTTTTTCTTTTCTTGCAGCATAACATATGTTTGCAATTTCTTTGGTTTTTCATTAGATTTATTAAATATTTTACAACACTTAGGAAGTTTATTATTACCATTTATTATTTCTATAAATAAAGTATTTTTTTATATGGATTAATCGATTAATCGTAGGAAATTATTCGAGTTATTCGTTATTCGAAATTTGACTATTTTTAATTGTTCGAACAATTATTTGAACAAAATTCTTCGATTAATCGACTAACGATTAATCGTTTGAATACCCTAGTACGTATACATGTCAACTTTTCTATAATTTAAAGAAGTTTACAATACTGTTTAATGTTTTACTCGTATAGTGCACCATGTGTCAGTGTAACAGAAAATTTTGTGTGGTAGGGACAACTTTATTTTTGTCAACTATTTTGATTCAAAATGGTGCAAAAGAAAACTGTATAATAAATTTTTTTGCATTAATTTAAACAAATATTTGAATGTATGTTTTATTAATTACAGCATTACACACTGTTATGTTTTATTTATTTTAGCCAAGATAATAACCGGATGTGTTCTGTTAAACGAAATTGAATAAATTTAGAAGCAAACATTTTTCAAAGACAATAAAAACTTAATTGCGCCAATTATTTTCAAGGAACTTATGTTAATAGTCATTAAGCAAAAGAATAAAAAACATCAAAACATTTATTATAAAAATAAAAATATAAATTTCGTTCAAATTCAAAATTCCTCGTCTTCGGTTTACAGAAATTACTCGAAAAATAGAGAAAAAAAATTATTAATACGAGTATAAGCATGCACTGATATTAATCTGTAATTTTAAGAATAATCACCTTAACAAAATATATATTTCATTTTTATGAGCAAGAAATTTTTAATATTTATGTGTATCAATATTAAAATTAAATATTTCTTATTCGAAATTGGCATAATAAGTAAAATATTTATTTTAAACTATTTACGGAAATGACTGCAATAATTATTTGTTTGCATTTTTTGAGGAATTTTTATCTTTAATTATATTTTTACATTAATGTTCTAAAAATTTCATTGTTCAGAAAATGTTCAATTTTTACAATCAATTATTAAAAGTTTATTGCTCTGCAGCGATGAATCAAGTAAAAAAAAATTCTATGTTGTGATTAATACTCGTACATGCATATTAAGAAAAAAAATTAATAATGATTCATAAAAAAAAATTCATGAGAAAACAAAGATGGATGTAAAAACGAAGAAATGAATTTCTAAGTAAATGCCTCTTATACTTCCGAATCTCATAAGAAAAATAAACCTTGAAAGGTACAAAATGTGTTTAGCAATCTAAACGAATACTCCAATATCAGTCAGAAGAGTTTAGCGAAAATGGTCAGTAGTGACTCTTGAAAATTGAGTCCCTACATACAAAATAAAAAAAATTATAACTGGCGACTACAATTTACAGTATGCCTTGTAGAAAAACGCGGGTTTTAATTTTTGAAGAACTCTAATTTACAAATGTTCTAATCTTCAATCGTTTACTGAACAATAATACCCAAAAAATTTATGCATTTCTAGTTTCTATACAATTGTGTGCAAACGTTTTTCTGTCGATTTGCTATGCTTCCTATTAAAATGAAACAAATCAAAAATTCGAAATCCGATGTACGCAATTTGTTTCGTTTTGCTGTAAAAAATACATTGTTTTAGAGGTAAAACAAAGCGAAAACCAATATCAACAGATTTTCTTTTGATGAAATGGCAAACATAAAAGAGCAATATACATAACCCTCGATTTACACGATAGATACGTTTCCGAAAAAGTAATGCTAAACGAGAATATGAATAGCTTATCTGAAAAAGTTTGTACATCGAAAAAAAAAAACATTAAAACTGAAAATAATTTGTAAATACTAAAAATTGCTTAAATAAAAAACGCAAAAAATTTTCACTTAATTCAATATATTACAAAACAAATATGTAACTAAAACAGAACAAAAAGGTGACATCAAATACATTAAATAAGAAAAATGAGCTTTTATCAACCGTAAAAGCACATAAATTCAATTATACAGTTTTATATAAGGTATATTAACATATAATATCTAATATATAAAAATTAATGTGCATTTTTATGTCACCACTAATCGTCGAAAAATGGATCGATTTCAGCTACGTTGGGGATAGTCTGTAGATTGATTGTGTGAAGTTTGCGCGACATCGGCTAATTGGCTCGGAGATATGCCATTCGTAGGCATTAAAAACCATCAGTCGAAAAATATGTACAAATGGTAGCGGTAGGTGTAGCGAAGCACGCCGGGTTTAGGATAGTATTTTTTAAATATATATGTACATTTAATATTGCTTTGCAAAGTACATGAAATTCGAGTAAATCGAGTAAATTTCTGTATGTCTCGATTCACGTAGTCGCCGTGGTTTACTAAGACGATCGCTCCGGGTTCAACCCTCAGCTCTGACACTTTGAAAAAAAAAGAAATTTAAAAAAATAAATCTTTCGGCGACTACCTCTCAGCAGTTTTTTTGCAAAATCTCTGAGAGTCACTGCTTGCCATGAAAAAGCTTTTAAGTCTGTCGTTCGGAGTCGACTTTAAACTGTAAGTCCCGGTAATTAAGGATAAAAATTGACATGCTGCGAGAAGTTAGGCCGTAACTTTTAACTACGTATAAAGAAGTAACTTGCAATTTGAGGGATAAGTGTATTTAAAAACGTTGTTCACGTTTTGTCTTCATTGATTGTTACCCCAAATTGATACTCTTCGATCTAAAGAAAAAAAAAAATATAAACATGCAATATATACGGATTGTTTACAGTGGGGAAAAAAAGTGTTTAAAGTTTACCAAGTTAAAAGGAGACTTAAAACTTTGCAAAAATCTTATAAAAGTTAACGTTTTGTTAGGATTGGCTGGAGCTTTACTTATTATTATTTATCTAAGGAAACTATTTTCTATGTATAACAAAAGTATTAGTCTAATTTGTGTAAAATACCATATAACGGCATTAATGTAAACCGAAGGAATGGGGATATTTGAAACTCGCCAGTGTTTTTCAGGCGGAAAGATGACATTGAAAAATGCGCTCAATTCAACATGGGCAAAGGATATAAATGGCATTCTATAGCCATATTATCTGATAGTAAGAGTGCTTTCTTAGCATTTTGCTTTATGAAATTGAATCGAGGTTATCCTTGGACTGTTTGGTGAGACTAAATTAGTTGGGCAATTCCAATAAGGTCAGTCTATGCTGAGTTCCGGATCATGTAAGTTTTCAGGCAAAACGAAATGCCGAATAAACTTGCCAGAAGGGAATATCCATACCACTGGTGGGGCTTATTCTCTTTTGTTGAATAGGAAGTTGAGTTTTAAAGGGCATACTGAGTGAAAGAGAGTAGAAGGAAAGGCGTGATAATCAGGTATAGTCACCGGCCGGTATTTGAAATTTCGTTAAAGTGGGCTAAACTCGAGGAATGAATATAGAAACCCTATAAGTTAAGAGCTGTACAATTCGTCGTGCGGGAGTTTAAGTGCTCTATCCGCCATTTCATATTTTTCTCGAGTCAATGATGCCACTTTAGGTTTTCGTTTCGTTTTAGGATATATCGTCAAGTTTCGGAGATAAATAGCCGAAAACGGATTGCAGATTTTAAAAATTTTGGTGTCAAAAACCTAAATTAGCATCATTAATTCAAGATTTAAAAAATGGCGTATAGAGCACTTAAACTCCCGCACGACGAATTGTAGATCTACAGGTCGAAGTATATGAAGGAATAAAGATATCGGTTCAGCTGCTTGATGCACAAGCTTCTAAATTTAGTTTAAGTGACTTCATAGTCAATACAAATCTTCTGTAAGAGGGATCAGTATCATTAAAATGGGCATGGTGCCTCCCATATAAAGTAAATATACTTTTTTAATATAGAGGATGATAACAGGAAGTTTCTAAAGCACGAAGCATATCGGAAAATGACTAATAAAAAATAAAAATCCTCATCAAACGACGATCACAATACGATTGATAGTTTTTAACGGAGCTATAAAAAAATCATATAAACATATGATAACGAAGCTGTTGAATATTACCGGAAGATGGTGTATAGAACTAATACCATTCTCCACCGCAAATGAAAGATGTTGCAGGGCTATAAGATATTTCAGAAGCTGCTTTTAACGCACATTTAGTGGCTGAATGGAGAAAACAAATTTTACAACTCTCAAGCTATTAAACCAAAAGATACAAACTGAGTGCAATCTACAGCCTCGATAGTTCAAATGGTGAGTTATTTTACAGTTAACAGTTTTATAAAATGGGGTCTTTTTAATTCAAAAACAAACGATTTCATTTTTCTTTACAATAATTAGTCTTTTCTAATTAAAAAAAATCATTTAGAACGAATAACGATTTGTTCAAATTGTATTTTGATTGGCATAGAAAAAGTTTTTTGCGAATACAATTTAATCTTTAACTGTCGTAATAACTTACGAAATTGAGAATTGCAAGTTGTTACTATTTGTATGAACATATGGATTTTTGTGTCTAAATTCTAGACATTTTTTGTGTGTGCTAAACAATGAATGTACGAGTATTTTTGTTAATAGAATTTCACACAGACAATATAGTAGACAGACAGACAGATGGACAGACAGAAGACGAATAGACAAATGTAAATGTTCGCTATACAGCAATGTAAAACAATCAAGGTGAGTCCAATTTTACCCGAATAATACATTGAATTTCTAGTTTGTAGTTTCCATTTAAAACTTAATTAAAACGTACATATGTATGTACATATGTTCGCATAAAATTGCTTAACAATCTTGCAACACATTCAATGAGCGTTTTGCCTGAAAACCGAATAAATTCATTTCTGTCTCAGAGAAAATACACAAATCAACAGCAGAAGATAACTAGAATTGAAGAAAAAACAATGAATTTATATTTGTAAGCATTCATTTAGAGGAAAAATTGTATTCGAAGGTAACCATTAGAATAGATTTTGTTATCAAATAATCTTATAAATATGGGAAGACCTTTTTTTGTTTGTAATCACATCACTCTTGGTTAATAAGCCGCAATTTTCTAATTGTGCGAAAATTATTGTTGAAATAGAACAACTATAACAATAATCTATTCTATAAACCAGAGAAAAATATATAGCTATGATTGGTCTTGGTTGTTGTCAGCGTTGCCACAAACAACATAAACTTTAAGTCGACATTAAAATAAAAAATTATCAAATGAGAAGAAAATATAGCAAATAGAGAATTTTATTTTTTAAGTTAATGTGTTTGAGGCTCTAGGTTCGAGCCCCGGGAAAGTTCTGATCAATATTTTTATAATTTAATTTTTGTTTTCGTCAGAAACGCTTTAATTAGATCAAAGTTAACGGCAATGTATATTTTTGGTAATTAAAGAAGAAATGATGTCCGTGAAGGAATAGTACACTAGCCAAACTGAACAATTGTTTTCGACTCCGGCTACGGTAGTCTCATCAGAGTTCTTTGTGTCCTGTGCATATTCAAGACCAAACATCAACTATTTAACTCACACTTTTCTGGAAATCGCATACTGATATTATATTCTTTCATATGTATGTATGTACATACACTTGTATGAGTTAGTCGAAGTAAAGTCACACAACAGTTTTTATCATATTCTCCTTTTTATTTTTTAAGTCTTGGACATATTTTTCCTTTTGATATCTTTTCATTAATGTGGTCGGCATACTCTAGTATGTAATTTGTTGGCTTGTTGGTTAAGCTCCGGGCTTAAACCCTTGCTCTGACATATTGAAAGAAAGAAATATGTACAAAATTTCTTTCACCGGCCACCTCTTACCATTCTTCTGGCAGAAGCTCTGAGAGTCACTGGTTGCCATGAACCAACTTCTCAAGTCTGTTATTCGGAGAAGACGACAAACTGTAGGTCTCGGTGCTCATGGATAAAAATTGATACATATAATATTTTAAAATTCTTATTGATCAAATGTCATATAAAACCAATGATGAAAAGCGGTTTTAGCAACACATGAAAGTACAATAAAATGACATAAAGGTTAAAATCACTATTTTGTAATTTCGATTTTAATAAACAATTAAATTTTTTGAATACCAATGTTTAAACAAAGAATGCATTTTTTAATATTCGTACTTAAAGTGTTCTTAGGTTGCATGCATTGTCAAATTAAGTGTGTTAAAGTGTTTTAAAAGTTTTTGTTTTTTTTGTAGTGCAGCAAATGTGCATGTGGATCACTATTTATATGTGAATACAATATGTTGTGCCCATTAGTATCAAATATCAAATGAAATGGATGACCAAGCAAACCCGATTATTGTAAAAACATCAAAGTGACAACTTATTTTATTTTTCTTATTTTTTTGTGTCGAACAATTACAAGGTAATATGTGTAGGGTTTGAAAAAAAAAATTACTCTCTACGTATGTATCTAGGAACAAAATATAACAAATAAATATGTATATTGTATGACTACTTAAAAAAAAAAAAAAAAAAAAAAAAAAAAAAAAAACAACAAAATATAAATGTAGATTTTTTTTACTAATTCATAAATTTAAATACCTATGCAACATACTAACAAAAATTGAAAATAGTATTTATAATAGTTAGAGTTGCCATTTCTATTTCGAGACAAAAAGGACGTTAAACTAGGGGAAGTCTACAAAAATATGACAAGCTTAAAACCAAAAAAAAAAAAAAGAAAGAGAAATAATAATAATAATTTTTAGAAGTTAATACAGTAGAATCTCACAAATTCGAACTGTCCAGAAATTAGAACCTGTCAATTCAATATATTGGATACTCTAAAATTAGAACTACAGGGTCTTATTTCTGGATGTTTGATATTTTTATCACTGAAAATTATTTTTTTGGTTCATTAAAATAAAAAATAAAACGGGGAATCACCGAGTTATTTGTGTTGTTCACAAGATTGATATGTTTGTACAAATTTGTTCAGAAATTCGAACTTTTCATAAATTCGAATTGCCCGGTGCACAAAGTGGTTCTATTTAGTGAGATTCTACTGTAATGCCAGTAAATATACAAATAAAGTAGTGGGGGAGTCAAATGGTGGGATTAAAGTCATATATCATAAAACAATAACACGAAAAAATATGATTGCTGTGAACAACCCATCATAGTTCTGTATGTTATTTTTCATTTCAGTCAGCTGGAATACAAAAGTAATTCATATTTCCAATGGCGGCTAGTGTTCAGTGGCTGCCAGTCAAAAAAACTATAAAAACAAAATATTCTATCAATTTTTTTTTAAGTAATTGAGTGTAAGGACATAAGATGGTGAAAATTCTTTTACCATCTTTTTACGCTTCGTATGTTTTGACAGCGGCTTTTAAATACTATCGTGATCTAATTAAATAGCTTTAGTCATTTAACTCTGCATTTAACTGGCAATTTATTACAAATGACTTTTTTGTTCACAGCCCAATGTTATGATATTATGACAATTTGGCTCGATACGACACCGTTTGAAATCCCCTATATATTTCTATTCCTTGATATTTGCAGTTGTAGTAAACAGCTCTTTTTTTGTAAAGCACTTGCCAGTTTTTTACACTTAAGCTTTAGTAGATATTCTGAAATTTGGAAAATTAAGGAATTTGTACACTTTTTAATAAAATACTTCTTTTTTAAGAAAAAACATTAAAGCACACAACAACTGAAAAGAAGTAATGCCGACGTAATGCATTTCTTGCACAATTTTAATTTTAGTCAATGTTAAAAAACCTAAAACTGTTATTATTTTGACATAAACCTCCAAAACCATTATTTAGATAATAATTTTCTATTAATGAGCACAGATATAGAACCCTGATAAATTTCCTTTAAAATAAGCCCTCTTCCAGCGTTACATGTCAACCATTCACCAATTGCAATGAATATTTCCAAAAAATAGCATTATTTTCGGATGACCTGAGCACCAAATTTTCTCTTAAAAAACCGGAAGCTTGATTTTGATTTTAGAACCATGGTTTCTTTGGAAAAGTTCTTAGAATTTCCCGTAGATTACGATTTTGCTATACGCATTGTCATGTTTTTCGGTCCCGAACAAATTAACCCACCCTAATGTGCACATTACAGAGTAACAACTGGCTATTTTTAATTGCTATTTTTTTATTTTATTTGGTTTTTTAATTTTCTCTCACAAACATTAATTTGATTTAATTTCATTTTATGAAAATTTTAAAATCGACTCTTTACCACAAACAAATTATTATTTATGTGAAAATTTTTAGAAGCACATAACTTTGGCAACTCTTCATTATAAAAACTATGTCATCTAACGGTAAAGCATGCGGTTGTCGTAATATTTTTTTTTCATCATTCTTAATTTCTGATTTAATAAATTATATCCCAGTTTGTGATTGACACAAATTAATTTAACAAAATAATTGTTTTCATGTTATTAAAATCCAAACATCATAACCAACAATATTGTTGTCAGCCAACTATCAAATAAAAGGTTTATTTATATTGAATATTTTAGTGTATTATTCCTTTCATTTACGTATCATTGTGCTGTTTTTTTTTAATTTGCGGAACTTTAATGGCCGTTACCCAATACTGTCTGGCTTTTAAAAGCGATTTTGTACTTCCTTTAAGTTAGTTTGCAACCAGTCAAGGAGATCAATTACCCATCGCTGTCAGACAGTTTAATCCGTCTTAATATTTGTTTAATCCACCTCAAAGCAAATGTTTTGTTCCTATATAAACGTATTGTTTACTTAACAAAAATAAAAGAGATTCCCAAATAAGAATCTGGGGTTCCATATTGGGTTGTATGCATAAGAGAACTCACAGACATACAATACTTTATAATAGAATATGTAACAAAACTCAGTTTATTATTATTATAATAACCGCCACAAAATATTTAAGTGTAAACATACTAATATATCGTCGATGGAATTAAAGCACGCTGTAACTGACAAAACCTTAAATGTTTATCAGAGCCAAAAAACCTGTATGAAAGTGGAACAAAGACACTGGTATTTTTCAAAACGCAGACGGCGTAAGTGAATTTATTTTCATCGTAGAAATCTGGGACCGGGATTAATCGACGCGTATTTTTTTTCTGATAAAAATGATGCAAAAAACGTATTTTCGATTTTTTGTCAGTTACAGCGTTCTTAATTCTTGCGACGATATGGTAAAACAATTTTACAATGACAAAATAAAGACTTATATCTTCGCCTATGTTACTATTAAGAGAAAATTTACAAAAAAAAAAAAAAAATGGCAAAGCATAATAACAAATGATTCATTGTAAAAAGAATGTTTTACGCGTTCTCAAAATAATTTTATTCTAGATTTTATATGGGATAATGTTGTAATGACACCACACCTTTTCAACTGTCTTTTTAATTTGAAAAACAGTAATTTTGGACAGTGTTTTGACACATAAAGACAACAATTTTAGGGTTGCAATGTATCTTAAGAAAAAGACGAAGAAGAAAAAAGAAAGTACACTGAATTTAATTATTTTTAATTTACTTTTGTGATCTGTAAATGAAGAATAAATAATAATAATAATAAAATTAACGGAAAATGTTCTGATTCTCAGCGCTTTTAGTAAAATTTTTTGATTTGCAAAAGAAAAATAAATAAAAACTGACGACAACCTGATTTTGGTCATCGCTACATCGATATATTTTTATATTTTTTTTATTATCACTTATTTAAATGTTTTCTAAAGAATTTTTTTTATTCTAACGCCCACTTTTTTGCGAATGATTTTTATTGACCATGAAGTCATTAAAACCGTGTTTCTTTGATTTTCAAGTTAGTTTGACTGGGAAGTACCACACACAATTCTCTGCCATTTTTGAATGAATTCAAATCAAAAAATCACTACGAATCCATTCAAATCAAACTAAGCAATGAAATCAATATTTAGTTTATATGGGAGGTACCACGCCCACTTCTTAAATTTCGCCAATTTTTTCTAGATGATTTCTATTCACTGTGAAATTATTTGGGCTAATTTTAATGCATTGAAGTTGGAATTTTCAAATTTATATAATCTATATACTATATAACCTATAGTTCTTCCAGACACATAGACAGATATTGTAAAAAATCTAAAGAAAAGTGATTCTGACGTCTAGCTGTCGATAAGGAATGGCCAAACCAACAAACGTACGTACAAACACTCATTAATTTGTGTATATTTATAAGATTGTGTAAATAACATACATACATACATACATACATAGCTGGCCTTTACAACCCTGTGTCAGGATTACGGCCTAGCTTCTCACAGCACTCATGTTGTGTGTGTCAATTTTTATCCATGAGTACCGGGACCTACAGTTTAATGTCGACTCCGAACGACAGACTTGAGAAGCTTGTCGCCGAAAGAAATATTTTTTTATATTTCTTTTTTTGAAGATGTCACAGCCTGGTGTCGAACCCAGGACCCTTGTCTTAGTAAGCCAACAATAAATAAAAATTAGAATAAATAAAAGTACTACTCCTTTGATCATTTTTGTTTTTAATTTCCGGAGCTCTTGCAAAACTTTTAAGGCCACAAAATCCATTCTAACTTTACTGTTCTTTTGTACATTAGTTTAAAATGAATTGTCATAATTATACGTTTACGTCAAATTAAATAATTTTCTTATTTTTTGATGACCTACACTTATTCTTTACTGTTATGGCAATTCTCTATAAGGTAAAGACAAACTAATGGGTGCACGAACCAATAGCTTGTGAGAACCTCTGATATTGAGAGAACAATAGTGTAGATGTGTATGTAAATTACATGCAGCGTATACACAAATGTTTTATGGTTAGGACATGGACGAATAGAAAAATACATTTGCTTGCATGAATGAACGTGAGATACTGTTTACAAAAATGCCGACCAGCCGACACTTATTCTAAAGATGGTCTTACACTGTTAATCATTTATAATGTTTTTATAACGGAATGAATAATGAAGGAAAAATCAAATGAACTCACTTTATAATATAAGTATGTATGTACGTACATACAAAATAGAAATATAATGAAATTAAGTGCGATTAGAAATTCGCAATCAACTATTTAATAACTTTGAACGCAACAACTTTAATCTGGAGTAGACAAAAGGATCATCTTTCATTTTCTACGTGAGTGCAATAGCAGTAAATGTATCAACTTATTATTGACTGATAACATTACATACATACATATGTATGCTTGTATGTATGTATGTATGTACATATGTAGTAATAATTCTGTTTCATATTTTTATCACCAACTTATAACATCGTTAACAGTAGATGGCTTTACGAATCTATTTTAGTCATGTTAAGTAACAAGCACGAGTACATTTTAAATATTTTGGAAGACTTTGCAGCGTTGGTAATTTATTATATTGTAATTTCTTAAACTTTGGAAAGAAAATTAAACAAGTACAGCTTTTTAGGAATTCCAAAAGTGATATCAGTAAATACAGTACGCTATATAAATTAAAAGTTCAGTATGCTCTTTCGCAATTAATTAAAAAGTCGTAGTGCTAGTCCTACGTTATGGCATTTATATATCCAGAATTAACCAAACCGGTTAATTGTGCTCAACAAAGTTATTTGTGCATGCATTTGATGCACATCAAATGTGTGGGCCAAATGTCTGCTTGTGACAACTCCTATCTTATAAATATGTATGTATATGGCTGCATGGCTGTCTAAACTACAATGTCTTTGATAAGGCAAATTCTATACTTTATTTTTTTTTTTTTTGCCTTGTTTAAGGTTGATGTCACAGCTAGTTGTGTATTTAAACATTTTGAGGTGAAAAATTTTATTTCACCACTAGAAACACATTTAGTATTGCCGCTTATTATTTTTAAATAAAATTTTAATTTTTCCTTTGAGGTATTTATACGAACTTTTTCATTTTAGTTATTTTTTTTCTCAAAGTCAAAAGTAATTTCATTTTATAAAAATATGTGCATACGAGTATATGTTTGGAATTTTCTTTATAAAAAATGCATATTATTCACATTATTTGAGTATTGTTTTCAATTTTTTTTTTATATTTTGTCCATTTTAATATTTTTTATTTTAGTTTATAGGGTGGGTTGGTCGGTTAACTTGGCTGATCTACATGAGCGTCAATTAGCATCATACGAGACCATTTTGACAAAGGTCAGAGTGTTCGTCATATCTAGTTCATCAGAGTTAGTTATTTGAGGATGCCTCCCGAATAAATACAAGATATTTCCGCGATATCGTGTATTAATCCCACATCGAGAACTTCAATCAGTCATTTAAAGAACGACGGGTGATAACCGCAGCAACGACAGTAACCGATGTAACGAATACCGTTCAGGCGAGTCTGCTATTCAATCGGCCAGTATCTAGTAATTACAATCACCAATCTGGAAACAGGTATTAATAAAAATGGAAGTAAAAGTAGTAGGAAATTTTCAAGCTGCGCCCTTTGAAATTAACATTCATGAATATTCTATATTATGTAAGGTATATATAATTGAATTATAAATAAAATTTAGTCGTAAATAAAACAATAATATATTTGAGAAACTAAAAACATGAACGAATAATAACTTAAAAGATTGTATATTTCACAAAATTTATAGATTATCGTTAATAGTGTGCCAAAAAAAAAAAACACGATTTAAATAAAATTATAAATTTTCACGGTCACAACATAAATATAAAGCATTTAAATATTCCAAGGCTCTAATTACTGGACTAAATGGCATTTATGTATCATTTTATACTTTTTGTTAAACGAGGTTATTACTTGTTTCTCTTCTAAATAATTTTATTTTTTGAAATTTGTTAAATACATTCGACGATCAGTTAAATAATAAAATATTGTAACAAAGATACGGGTAACAAATTAATTTTTATTGTTCGATTGTTCTAAGATTGTCAGCGAACAAAAAGCAATGAAAAGCACAAATAAAATTGACAAGATTAACTGCTTGACTGACACACAAAGCAACACAAGTTTATTACTTGTTTTTAAATTCCATTAAATTGTCAACGAAATTGAGGATGTGAAATGAATTTGTTCGCTAAGTATGTTCATTGATTAGTAATAATATTTGTCTACAGTATTCCCCGGAAAATTGTACCACGCTTATTTATCTCAATTTCTAAATACCCATATTTTTTCTTACCATTTTCTAATAAAATTCCATGGTTAATCAACTTTCGCTGAACTGCCTTATTCGCTTAATCACCTCAAATATATTTTCCCCAGAGAAAAATTTCACTTAAAATTTCCTCGTTTAATTACCTAAAATAATTATTTTCTAAAAACTGCAGCTTAACTCAACTATGTTTATATAGACATAAAATGTCCGTTAAATTTACTTTCAAACTACTTTTATGATACAACTTTTCAATTGAAGTCTACCAAGTTTATGTATAAGTATAAAGTTACTTGCTTTTCATATATATTGACGGAGGTGTATACAGGTAATTAATCGTATTCGTTGAATTATTTCAAAGAGGCAATAATTGCCCAAAAGTCTTGACATTTTGTCGAGGCAATTATCCGTGGAATGCTGTATAAAACATTACGATGGCTTATAGAAAATGTCTAACTCGATTTTGGGTTACTTTACAGGGAAAGCACATGATATGACAATGCTCTCTAATTCTTCGTACAGAATCACCAATGTGACATGACATGGTGTTTCTCAGATAAAAAAACAATTTTGATGAATCCTTAGTTAACTATTGTTTTTTTTTATTATTATTATTATTTGTCAAATATTTTGTATTGTTAAAAACTTTATAAATTATTTATTTATTTTTGGCAAAATGATTCAATATTACAAAGAGTTTTATTTATGCAATTGTAAAATTTATTTTCCAAGTGCCACAAATATGAATTTACTTAAATTACAAAATAAAATATTCATTTAAAAACCATTAGGGTGGCGTCTGTGAATGTAACTTTTATTTTTCAATGAAAATATAAGAGGACAACAGGATTTTAAAGAGATTGTTTCATTTAAATTGTCTACAAAAATTAGACCATTTTAACCCTTTCATCTTTCATAAAATCATAAACGTGCTCATCTCATCCACGTACATATTTAAAACAAACTAAGAATTATGATAGAAAATAGAAAAACCAATGACAACAAAAGTATTTTGTGTTT
Source organism: Metopia argyrocephala (assembly GCA_963576795.1). NCBI lineage: Eukaryota > Metazoa > Arthropoda > Insecta > Diptera > Sarcophagidae > Metopia > Metopia argyrocephala. The sequence goes on along the minus strand of OY756208.1, from coordinate 182,264,767 downwards.
TATTATGCTTGTCATAAATGTTAATTGAATGTGCTAATAACCTGTTTTTATATCCTTTTTAAATTTGTCAAAAGGGCCCGCACAACACAACAGCAGGCACGAGCAATGAAGTGTTTGTGTCAAAGGTTTGGTCGTGTATGGCCTTGCTGTGTGATTGTACCGTTTGCAGTAGCGGTATTGTGACATTGCTTGATAGTCTGTTGATGGTCATTGACGCCCGTTTTAGCAGTTTCCCAAAAAAAAAAAGAAAAAATATATTAAATTTAAAGTTCTTCGAAATGTCATTTTTTAGCAGAATTTGTCAAATAAAGCATTAAATTCTTTATCCATTTTTTTTAAACCATTTTTTTGTTTTTGATTTCAATTAATATCGATTTACGAATACTTCTTTTTACCGCAATTTTTCATAAAGACTTCATAGAATTTTATTGGAGTAATTTTATTAATGCTAAGATCCTAGTATTGGTATTCTTATGAGAATTAATATTCGTTAAGCAATACGAGTGTTATCTTATTACACTAGAGGAACTGATCTATCAGTATTCGACTCCCGTTACAAAGGTTTCATCAGAGTTCATATTAATTTTTTATATTTTTTAACTCTTTAAATCAATATCATAAAAATATGTAGAAGTATTTTGATCATATGTATGACATGCTTAATTGCTTAAAAAATTTGGCCATATCTACGATCTTATTTTCAAATGATTTGGTTTAAATCTAAATTTCTGAATAGACTATCATTAATGCTTTTATTAGATACGAGCCAAGAACTATGAGCGTTTTCGATTTACATCCGTATGCTACAGTTCGTATGTACATATCCTCGTGGGTTAGTTTATGTGCTCTATCCACCATTTAATATTTTTTATATATCTCGAGTTAATGATGCCACTTTAGGATTTCGACTTAAAATTTTTCAAGTCTGCGTTCCGTTTTAAGATATCACGTCCAGTTTGGTATCAAAAACTTAAAGTGGCATCTTTAACTCGAGATATAGAAAAAAATTGGAATGGCGGATAGAGCACATAAACTCCCGCACGCCGAAATGTTGAGTTATATAAAGCCACTTTTGTTTCAGTCAAGATTTCACTTTTTCTGTTGAAGTTCCACTATATTCCAATAGTATTTTAGAATACATTTATTCAGACTTTTTTTACTTATATAATTTATAACACGCAATAAAGTGTCAAAAAGCTTGTATTGAGGTCTATTACGGAGACAAAGTTCAGCTCGGTTGGCAGTTCCAATTGGAGTTAACCTCTTGTATATTACGTATGTACATTCATATCTGTTTTTTTAAATAAATAGAAAATCGACAACTACTCTGTAAGCCTAAAGAAAACGTCCTGCCATTCGATTGACAATTTGAATATTATCTTGTTTGGCAAAAAATTGTCACATTTGACAACTGCAGCTGCATAAAGCATTTTATTTAAGATTTTTAAAGAAAAAGAAAAATTTATATCTTGTAATCTTTGACCCATACAAAAGCAATTTTATACATGAGCATTATATAGAAAAGTGCCCTGTTGGAACTGGAATTAAATTAACTTGTAATGAGTCCGCGGTGAGTCAAAAAGTAACTCATTTGAGTACAAACGTTGCATTAATCATACAATATGATGAGTAGGCACACACTCTGAATAAGATTTTGCTAACGATAACTTAATTCATTATAAGTAAGCTTGTAATGAATAAAATAAAACAAAAAGTCACTACAAGTCAGCTACGTACTGCAAAAATGACTCGTTTCATCTAAAATCACGAGTTTAATTTAAACATTATTTTTTTGGCATTGTTTTCTTGTGAATTTTCTCCAGCAACTCATATATCTCTATCAGTTTCCAGTTAGGTTTAAGTCAGTTGTTAGTAATTTAGTTCATAAAAGTCCTATAGGGTATATACTTATATATGTATATAACATTCATACCCGGATGGCTCTGTTTTAAATATATCCTCGAGGATGGGTGCATGACAAGGAAGGAAATAGACTACAAAATATCCTGCACGAACACCTCCGCAGAGTTGTCGACAACCATTAGTGGCATGTCTTAAAGACATACTTGACGACAATGTCGTGCACGACATTTGTGCCAACTGGGTATATAGAAATATTTACGAATGGTTGAATGTGATCGTAAAAACTCTGTGTAAATCTATGCCGCATGGAAATGCTTTTGTGAAGAATATTTTAAGTAAAATGCAACCCCAAAAGTTTTCGGATGCCCTTGATTTAATTGTGGCTTTTCCGTTGCTATTTTTAGAAGGTTTACAAATATCAAATGATGCCAGTGTTCGAAAATAAACTGTACATTATTATAGGTACGGTTCACAAATCAAAGAACGGTATTTATTTTTTTAGTGTTTGTGTATTTCTACACAACCAGAATAAGTCGTTCCGTTTTTTGTTTTAAAACAGTACAGTTTTAGTGTTTGTATACAATTTGGTTTAGTGATCTTGGGTTATTTTTCCCCAAATTTCAAAATATTTTCTTTTTTTGCATTTTTTATCAATCAGTTTAAAATAAAAAAATTGACAAAAAATTACAACAAAAAAAATATTTTTTCTTTGTTGTTTTTTCTATAGGTTAAGAACAGTATATTCGTTATGTAGAAAATTCAAAAATATTATAATGTTTTTTGTTTGTTTTGAATTTCCTACATAAACACTTTTAGTGTTTCTGTATTTAATATTCTACAGTACAGAACACTAAAGTACGTTTTATAATGTAAATTTTCGAACACTGAATGATGCAACACATATGCATGTTGATTTCACTTCATTTACTAATACTTGCCTTAATTATAAAGGAATATACAAATAAGTGTGTGTAGAGACACACTCGTGGACATAAAGTTCAAACAATTATGCGTAACAAGTTGTAATTTTTATTATATATCAATGTTTTAATTTAAGCATTATAACATTAAATGTTTTTCTTGCATTAAACAATCTAAACTGTTGTGATTATTAATAGCCTGTTTCTATATTACAATCGGTTCGACAGACAAACAATCCATACACAAAGAATTACGTAAGAAATTGGGTTTTTATAACACAATTGTCTGACTTACGTTTGTTTACGTTATTTTCTCAATTTTCTTTTTGAGCCCAAATTCCATGATTGCCAGGGTATATAATTTTCAGTTTTGCTCAATTTTTCTAATATAACAAAATAATTTTTACATATAAAAATGGCAACCCTATTTTTTGTTTACAAAATAAATTCAATTAGAGAAAATATAATTTTTATTGTAGAGAAAAAAAAAATAAAATATTACCTATTAATAAATTTTTCATTACAGGGCTGTTCTGAAAATCGCTTTTTGTAAAAAAATTACGAAATTTATGAAATTATGATTTTTATATATAAATATGATTTTTATATGTAAAAAAATTACGAAATTTATGAAATTATGATTTTTATATATAAAATATATGATATTAAAAATAAAAAGTAAAACAATAGCGTGGAAGGCTTTTCTTTAAGAAAGTGGTATTTGCCTTTATGATTTTTCTTTATGTTTTTCGAACTATAGTTTGCTTTTAATTGTACCAACAAAGTTTTTGATCTTTGTATTCACTTCTTAATTGGATCAAAATACAAAAAATTTTATATTTAAAAGTAAAATATCACCAAAATATGAATTATTATATTTCCTTGTAATTTGAAACCAAGTGATTTCAGAACAGGCCTGTATGATTTTGTTCGTACACAATTAAATTTTTTTGATTGTGTGTTTTTGACTTTTTTAACAAACGAAATTGTGATATAGAAACCACATAGAGACAATTTATATACAGCTCTTACGTTTTTACTCAAAATTGTTTTATAAAAACCCAAATGAAATTTTTATACACAAACAAACGAAAATTGTGTATCAATTGTAATATTGAAACAGGCCCTAAAAGTATGCAATCGTTGGAAATAATGGTTTAAATAGAAACTTAAAATATACATACATATGTATACGAGTATTAGCAAGTTAATTATTTAATCTTTTAAACCAATTGCAACCACGCCATATGCACAATACACAAGATTTTAAAACATAGATTTCACATCGACAAAAGTAGAACAGGCAATCAGTGTCGGCGACAACAATGCTTGCGCCTTATAAAACGCAACTGTTTTAAACAGTAGCGAAAAAAAAATACATAGTTGTACTAAAGTATGGTTATTTACTCAGGTTCCATTGCATTGAACCCATAATAACATTAAATTTTTGTCATGTAATGTTTTGCAAAGTAAACCCGAGACTACATAAATTAAATAAATTGAGTTTATTTATTATTTATTCCAGAATTCAGTAAAAAAAAATCATCATTTGTGAAGCTATTAATGCTAACATGTAATTCTCGTAATGGTTTACTAAAAACCAATTAAACTTGTTTCCATCAATGGATTGATTTGATTCATTCATTTCAAATGAGAGTTCAATTTCTCTAAATTCTTTCAAAAACACATGATCTTCAATTACACTAAAATGTTCAAATGCATGCTTGTTTTATCTAAAATTCAACCTGTGATTCGTTACGTCTATGGCATGAACGGTTTTGCTGGGTATATAAATAAAATATTACAAAAATTGTTCTACATTGATGTATAGGGTGATAGAATTGTATGCCCGAAACTGTACATGTGCATGTACATGCAAAAGAATTTGTTTATTGCGTAGAGACAACACTATAATTGAGAGTTTATTTTCGTTTTCGTTTAACATGGAAACGTGGTAAAAATTGTTTTCTCTTTTTAAATGGATTAGTTGTATGTATTTTGTTCATTTTTTAAATTTTAAAATCACTTAAGAAACGTAATGACTTCAATTTAAACATTTTCATTTGTACACAATATGGATGCATCGTTTTTTCATTTTTTCTTTTAACGGAATAAGTATGAGTGTTTAAGCAACTTGGCGATTTTGAACTTACAATCAGTTTTATATAAAAAAATTTACCAAATTGAGTGATTATTTCAATTGCTTAATATATTCTATTCTTCATAAAACTCACAAATGTTTAATTTTTCAACATTATTTCATCACTCAATTCATTATTGATTCAATAAGAAGGCAACAATTTTTGTGAAAATTTTTAATAATTATTATTACCATTTAATCTTTTAATAATTTTTTCTGCTAGCATTTAAAATTAATTGAAACTTAAGTTTTGCAATCAATTAAAAAAATTGGTTAAAATTTAATAATATGTAATCTATGTAAGTATATATAAAAATTAAGGCTAATTAACTATAAGATAAAGGCCCAGTTTTCAACTTCTTATTTAAATGGCATTTAAATTTAATACGATGATACAACGATACAACAATACGATAGTACAACAATATGACATGCTTCTGGCTTGCAAAAAAAAGAAAAGAGGGTCGCACGATTAAAACAATGAAAACCCGTAAGAGATGTTCTAGATGTTCGGAACCTGTTTGCAACGAACGCTCCAGATATAACACTAAAAGTGTTCGCAAAATAGTCACCGTAGTTTAGTGGTTAGTGTGTTGGCTTAAAAGACAAGAGCTCCGGATTTAAACCCCAGCTCTGACATCTGAGAAATAAAGAAATTTGAAAAAAAAAATATTTCTTTCGGCGACTACCACTGACAGTCACAAACTCTGAGAGTTACTGATTGCCATGAACAGGTCTTTTGTTTGGAGACGACATTTAACTGTACGTCCCGTTACGAATGGATAAAAATTGGCACACATAATATGGATGCTGCGAAAATATAGGCCATAACTCTGAAAAAGGGCTGTATTGGCCAATTATGTATGTATGTGAGTTATCAAAGAAGCGAATAAAATGTATTTATAGCTAAGTTTCTATATACATATGTATCTATATAAATATATGTATGTGTATATGTACATCCGTACATATATATTTGGATGTGTTTTTATTTTTTTTAACAAATAAACTCATTTTATTTTGAAAATGTTATTTCTTTTGTTAAATATGTTTAAAATATCAAAAAGAAAGTATTTTATACTGAGTTTCTACACACAATAAATATATGTACCCGGGTTCCTCTTCATGATGTTAAGCGTGTAGGTTGTGAAATTGTTTCCTATGCCTATCTAAAATTATGATCTATCCAAAATTTAGCAAAATTTGAAATTATTCTAAAAGTTAGAAGTTCTCAAGGAGATTCAAGTAAGATGTAGATAGTCAATTTCGCTTAAAAAATGTAAACCAAAAATCCTAAATGTACCCGGGTACCTTGCTATTAACATAAGGGTTAATAAGAAATAGATAATCACAACCGGTCTGGGGTTCGATTTCAGGTCTACAGAACATATAATTAAACTTTTTATTTAACACAAATATAATTTGCGAAGAAGGTTTGGCTAGTATTGTGTCTATAAAACTTTTTTCTTTCCACTTTAACTGCGTTTAATTTCTTTTGTTCTTTTTACATGCATTTTGGCAAAAGTTGTAAAAGTATATTAAAACTAGTAAGTAGTTGACGGAAGTTAAATGATTCATCACATTAAAAAAAAATTTTTTTGTTTAATATGTGAAGAAACTATAGCGAAAATACTTATAGAGATATGCACGTACTTATATAAATATGAAAGTATTTACATACGTAGTCAGCTATAAATAATTTATTTCGAATTGAAAAGCTAAGAATCTGTGGAGTCTTTCCTTGTTTTTTGATAATAACTTTTTTAAAACTGTGTTTTTATTATTGCTCATTTAATTTAAATCTATTTTTATGACACTGTCGTACGCTAGAGCAGCAAAAGAATGATTAATTTTATATTTAATTTGCGACACTGAGTTGCGGTATTTAGAATACATTTTTTAAAATTTTTGGTTAAATTTGAAAAAGCAAACTATAGTTGAAACCTTTTAAATGCCGTCACTATTTAATTTATTTTATGATTTTTTCTTTCTAAAAAGAATAGCAACATATCGAGGGCTTATATTCAATACCGTCTATCTACAAAAACATAATTTTTCAGGAGAGCCAAAAAACTGTTTTATTCGCAAATAAGCAACATTTTTGATGAACTCATCTTCCACAATATTAACAGAATGTGTCTAACAAACGTTCTAACTAAAAAGTTGCTTGAAATTCGAGTTATTTTAGCTTCTATGATAGAAAGACGGTATTGCCTCAAAAATAAAATTATTGTGTAGGAAAATAATATGTAGATAGACGGTATTGCCTAATTTTAAAATTAAGTTTGTATTACGGTTTTTGTATGGGGACCCCGAAAAAGGTGAGAGATAGGGGTTAGATATGTTCACAAGAAATGTTGGGGATAAAAAAATAGTACGACCTGTTCTAACATTTGAACCCTTCAGAGAGCTAGGGGTTGTTTTTGACTAGTTTTTGTTTGTTTTTGTTTTTGGCATGGGTGTCTCCAAAAGGGTGTCAGATAGAGGGTAGGTGTGTTCAGAAGAATTGTTTAACCAGTTTAAATTCAAAGACAATGTTTTCTATAATTTTTTTATTATAATTTGTTATAATTTTTACTGCGCGTAAGATTATCATAGAAGTTGTGATACTCGTCTGGAATTACCGCCTTTAACTCCTGTAAATGTTTCCATTTGTTTTGCTGAATTGGTAGTCGACCGGTATACAATTGTTTTGGTTTTATGTTACCTTCATATTGCTTTATTCTAATAGGTAGTTCAGTGTAATTATGATCAAAATTCACTTTAAACTTAATGGCACCACTTGGGAAATATAAGAGAGATCTTAGTTGGGATACTGTAGTAACATTTTTTGCTCGACCAGGTCTTATACTGGAAAATCGAATAAGTTTCGTATCCTTATAGTTTTGAAAAAAATCATACTTTAAATGTAATGCATCAAATAGCATTTTAATAATTTTGTTCTTGATTTTACTGTTTTGCGTTCATCTTTGGTTACCTTGACGTAGTCGTTTGGCAAATATATGGTTTGATTTTTCAACTTAGCCTCTATCTTTGCATGGGCATTGTCACACTTCATCTGGGTGTGTCCTTTCTGCAAGTATTTTTGTTCTATGATTTTGTTATTTTCTATTGATAAATTGGACAAAGCATTCGACAAAAAGTGATTACGATTTTGGTAACCGTATCCATCGGAGTAAATTATTATTATGGTATGTATTGATCGTTCGACAAGAGAAGTATGTATCCGAAAAACGAACAGTGAATAAATAGATATCAAACAGAGAAATAGCCTGAAATTAAATAAAACGACAAAAATCTATGATGTAGATAGACGGTATTGTCGTCATAAAATTCATAAATTAGTATCTTTGTAGATAGACATATGATAAAATATAGGATATATAGTACTAAAAACATTTCTTTTCCACTGAAATTTTTACAGTACATGCAGATGTGGTCAGAGATAAGTTTGGCATGAAAAAAAAATTTCGTCAAAATGTAGATAGACGGTATTGAATATAAGCCCTCGATATTTTTTTCAAAAAACTTTGTATTTAATTTCTTTTATTTTAAATTTTGAGTTCTGTTTAGCCCATTCTACACAGTTTTACTCAACAAACGTAAACAAAACTGTAATGTAAAAAGCACAATTTTATTTTAATGTTTCCAAATCATAAACAAATTCATATTTTAATTAAACTTAAAAAAATAAGTATTTGAATAATTAAAATGGTTTGATTGCAATGGTAAGTCATATCGTTTGTAATTAAAAAAATTTTTCTTCATTTGAACAGGCAACGTTCTCGTTTTAAATCGGAAAATATACGGTCAATACATTTGTCTCTGGACTCTACATATACATATGTATATGTAAATGGAAAGGCATATAAACTATTCCTAGAAAACTAAACTATTCCTTAAAAATGAAGTAAAAGCTGACAGACTTAAATATTTAGTCGGTACTTACTTTGAATAATTGCTGCGCTAATGCTTTTTTGGCAAAATCAATTGTCAATTGATGATCACATCAGCTCACTGGTTCTCTCAGGGAACTGTGCTGGCTGGGTCTCATATGACTCCTTCACTTATGCGCAAAAAAACATATACAGTGGCCGACAAAAGTCTACATACGACCTATATTTTTGCGATTTTAGGAGCCCAAGATACTTAAATAAAAAAGTAATGATGCAGTTTTGTTTCAAATACATTTTTATTAAAGCAGACCAAAATTTACGTTTTTTCAATAAACATAGGAAAAATTACTCAAGAAAAACATTTAAAATGCATTGACAAAAGTGTACATACGATCAGCATACCCAGGCGTTTGTTGCTATTAAATAACGAGATAGCGCCGTTATTTATTAAAAAATTTTTTTTTGTTAAGTTTATAGATTGTTTTAAACAGCTTTAAGTTGTAATTTAGTCTTCATCGGTGTATATTTAAGTAAAATAATGTCTTCTCGTAAAGAAATTTCAATTGATATCCGAAATTTATTGGCTAAGTACAGATCTGAAAAGAAATCCTTTGAAGAAATAGCAAAACTATTAAATTTAAGTAAATCTACAGTTCAGACAATATTTAAGAATTATAAAAATAGTGGAACTGTTGAAAATAAGCGTCATAGTGGACGCCCAAAAGCACTTACTCGCAGAGATGTAAGCTTTATTTTAAAAGAAATGGACAAAAACCCTAAAATTAATACAACAAAATTGGCCGAAGAGCTTGCAACAAGATTAGAAGTGATTGTAAATCCCCGTACTATTCAAAGAACATTGAATGGAAATGGTTATTTTAGCAGAACTGCTCGAAAAAAGCCATTAATAAGTGAAAAAACCGCAAATTTTGTATAGAATTTGCCCAAAAGCATATTGACAAAGGTTTTGATTTTTGGAAGCGGGTCTTGTTTACTGATGAATCTAAATAACATTTTTGGTAGTGACGGTAGATCTAAGGTGTGGTGAAAAAGAAATACTGGCTCCTAAATACTTAATTTTTACTGTTAAGCATGTGGGGGTTGTGTAATGGTTTGGGGTGCCATGGCTGCTTCTGGCGTAGGAAAGTTGGTGTTCATTGAGGGTAATATGGATCGGCACCTTTACAATTCCATTCTAGAACAGAATCTAAAACCCTCCGTCGATATGCTAAGCCTTGGTCGAAATTGGTACTTCCAACAAGACAACGACCCGAAGCACACTGTTCAAATTGTGAAAGATTGGTTGCTATACTATGCTCCCAGACAGCTGTACACTCCACTTCAAAGCCCAGATTTAAATATTATTGAGCACGTTTGGGAGATATTACAACGAAAAATACGTAACTACCAAATTACTAATGTCCAAATGTTAAAACAGAGACTCCAAGAAGAATTGCAGAACATAAGACCCTTAGAATTAGAAAATATGGTGAACTCGATGCCTCGGCGACTGCAGGCAGTTATAGATGCCCGTGGGGGTCCGACAAAATATTAATTTTATTAATAGGTGATGATTTTTTACATTTACGCTAAGTTTTTCTGTGAACACTCTTGTCGTATGTAGACTTTTGTCGAATGTTTTTTATAGTTTTTCTTGAATAGTTTTTTAAGTTTATATCGGAATAAATATTATTTTGGTTTATATTAATAAATATAGATTTGAAACAAAACTGCATTATTATTTTTTTCATTTATTCACTTGGACTGATAAAATCGCAAAAAAAAGGGGTCGTATGTAGACTTTTGTCGGCCACTGTATGTACATATTTAAGAAAAAATTGAAAGTATTAAGTCAATTAGTGAAACACATCGAGTAGTGTTGACTACTCAAAAGTATTAAAGATTTACAACTCTAGTGATAAACCACAGTTCTCTCTCTGCTCTAAGTCAGCAATTTCTGTAATATATAGAGTAAATATTTTTGAAGCATAAAATATTTGCTGCGTAATAAAAAACTATATCTGTTTTAATAATAAATCTAATGACGAGAAAGTGTATGAATGAAAGTACTGTAAATTTCGTTACCAGATTTTTTTTATTTTTTACTTTTTGTCATAACAGTGTTAAATGCTTCTGTTTTTGTCGGTCACGTAGTCACGCTAATGCATTGATGTGGTTATGGGTCTTCAACTAAAAAAATCTGTTACTTCATATTTAACCATATTTGTAAAGAAGACACAGGTGTTTCAGTGTTTAATTAACATTTATTAATATATAATTATTTATTATTAATTTTTTAATAGTGTAAATAAGGTACACGTGATCATACAAAAATAGAAGGAATAAAATTAAAAAAAATATACATATATAAAATTTATATTATAAATTAAAGCTGAAAAAACAAAATCATGTAAAATACTTAACTCAAAGGCATAAAACCATTTGATCTCGGTAAAATTAATCTGAAAGTGGCTAAAATTTCATTACTTAACAAAATTTTACATAAAATTGTGAAAGGACAAAAAAAAAACAAACAAAAATATTTGTTTTGCCACTAACTTCATTTAAATAGCAGAAAGGAACACAATTGGGACGAACGACGAATTTTTCGGTGCGAATTTTCGTCGTCAAAGATAAAACACATTTGTGCTTATGAAAATTAACACAATACCGCCGTCAAACAAAATTCGTCGTGCGTGACGAACACTGCGATAGATTTATTTCTATTTTTAACGCCGACGAACGACGAACAAATCAGTACAGAGTTACCGTGTTTCTTTTTTATTTTCAAACATACTAGTAAAAGAAGATATATTTCAATCTTTTATAATTGTTTGGTTTTAAATAACACAATTTAATTTAAATATTCACAATTATTTATTTCGTAGTCGCCGTGGTCTAGTGGTTAGTGTGTTGGCTTACTAAGACGATAGTGCCGGGTTCAAATCTCAGCACCGACATCTTGAAAAAAGAAATATGAAAAAAATATTTCTTTCGGCGACTACCTCTCAGCAGTCTTCTGGCAAAAGCTCTGAGAGTAATTAATTGCCATGAAAGAGCTTCTCAAGTCTGTCGTTCGGAGTCGACATTAAACTGTAGGTCCCGGTACTCATTGATAGAAATTTACACACACAATATGAGTGCTGCGAGAAGCTAGGCCGTAATCCTGACACAGGGTTGTAAAGGCCAGTTATGTATGTATGTATGTATACACAATTATTTACCATAAAATTTCTTTTTAATTGTTTTTTGTTAATGCAGAGTGTACTGTAGTGTACCAGAGTCTCTGATGAGGATCAAACTCACAACACTCGCACTAGCATTCTAGTACACTACCCACTAGACCACTGGTGCACCCATTATTTATTTATCCTATTTATTTATTTCGTAAATTTAATATAACAAGCACAAATACTTTATCATAATATTGGTTAGTAAACTATCGTATATAAAATAAGATTCATGTTAAAAATAAATTAAAACAAAAATCAATTATTATCTGTAGTTGAAGGTCAATCAATCACACCAACTCCCTACTACCACAAAGTGAAATATTTTCACACCTTAAACCAAATCTTGGAACTGATAAAACAAACCATATATTTTGCAAACTATAACATTTTTTCATTAAAACTTTTTTCTATTTATTTGTTTTCTGGTTTTAATTTATGTGAATGTGTGAGTTAATTCAGGTTTAAATATTATTAATAATGGTTTTAAACAGCAATTATTTAAACAAAAACAATTAAAATAGTACTGTAAATAGCATTTATATTAATTAAATACATCAATAAATACAACCAGTTTTATTAGATTACATTGCGGTTCATAATTGTGTGTTTTATTCTTTAATAATAAAATATTTATTGCATTTAAAATGTATGCATATACATACACACAAACTAATGAGTATATATTTCAATACAAGTGGGAAAAAAGTAAACAAATATGTACTCTTTAAAGATATTTTAACACAAATACAGGCAACTTGTCTCTATATTTATTGACGAATAAAGAAAAAATTACTTTAATTTATATTTTCGCTTTTATGTAAGTGTGTACAATGTACATATGAATATATAATTTGTCTTATTTTATTTTCTTATCACAATAGTGACGCTCTACACAAATCATTACACCCGACGCGCGACTGTAGTACGTATAGCATTGCTTTAGAACTTGTGTTTGTATATTATCCGGCCCAGAAGGCTTGTATATGTTATGATCTGCAAGTATACTTTTAAAAGCACGAGAAGTAATTTTGTGTGGGCGTGGCACCAGTTCTTATTTTTGAAATTTGTATAGTGTACAACATCCTATCCTCAGGCAAAAATGTTGTCAAGTCATTTCGGAGAAATTTTGTTACAAAAACTGTGCATAAGAATTTTATATTTTAAATAAAGATTGCTGCTATACTTTTGAAAGCATAAAAAATTTTTAAGAGATGTACTTTTTAGTACATGTATTCTTTCGGCGACCACCTCTTACCAGTCTGCTGACGAAAGCTCTAAGAGTAACAGATTGCCAAGAAAAAGCTTCTCAACTATGTCGTTCGTAGTCGACATTAAACTTTAGGTCCCGGTACTCGTGAATAAAAATTGACGCACACAATATGGATGCTGTGAGAAGCTAAGCCGTAACTCTGAAAAAGGGTTGCAATGGTCTATGTATTATGTTTGTATATACAAAGTATTTATGTATAATTTAATTAAATGCATATATTTTAGCTTCGATTGTAGGGAATATTTCATGTTAGTTCTTCCTTTGTTGTTATGTTTATTGATCATAAACTGGCGATGATTAATAAAGCAGTTGATTTACAACTGCTTATAAAAATAATTTACATACTCGTACATACATACATATGTGTGCACATAAACAAACATATGTATGCATAAGTAAATGCAATTTTATGATTTTTTTTCTCAGTACGAGTATTATCGTTTTAAGTTTGTTTTCTTTTTGTAGGCGTCTTGTTTAAGTTCTCGTATTATTTTCATATTACTTGTATTCTTACCATCCGGCTAATGAGGAGGCTTTTTTTAAAATCTTACAGTCACAGTCAAAATCACATTAACATACTTACTCATATATACATACATATATAAGTAAACTTGTATAAAGAAATGTGTGCATAAATTCATATGCATTTATTCAATACGAGTACAATGTTCATAAAAAAGTGTTTAAAAACTGTAAAGTGTGGTTCTTTAAACCCTATAGAAATACAAATAATACTGCTGTATTCACAAAAAATATTATAAGTATATGAAAGGCTTATTTAATAAAAAATCTATAATATTTTTTACTAATCCAGCCGTAAGTATATATCGTAAAAATATTTTAACTCACGGAGCCGATGATTGGATCCTAAAAAAAGTTCAAAATTCATCTTGTAATTCACACCAAATGGTATTTTCTTTTATGCAGTGGAGTCTATAGATTTTGTTTTGTGCGGTAAATTTGCAGAAAAGAAATCCGCTGATCAAATAATGAGGGGATGACTACTTTAGTCATAAAAATTCCGAAATCGTCCTTAAGTTGCACTAATTCATGGTTTTTAATTCGACTGGTAGGGCGTTATGAAAGTAAATACAATAGACTTTCATTTCAATATATAATAAAATTTTTAACAAAAACAACAATTTTATTTTTAGTTTAAAATGTTCTTTATTCCATTTATAAAAATAATAATTTGGGACAAGTCCATAAGTAAATGCATAAAAAAATTTGTTTTAATTATTTAAAAATTTTATATACAAAAAATTGAGAAATTGAGACATATTTATTTTTAACTGGATGCTCCAGAGGTTTAATGGGTAGTGTAATAGACTGCTAGTGCGGAAATTATGGGTTTGATTCCAACCATAGACCCTGGTTTGCGGCATTATAAAGAGTTTTAGTCACTCCGCTCGTGATAATTAATTAGAATATAATTTAATTTTGTATTGTAATTTAAAAATAAATAAATAAATAAATAAATAAATAAATAAATAAATAAATAAATAAATAAATAAATAAATAAATAAATAATATTTTTTAATTAACAGATAATCATTTTTAAAACTCATGTTTAGTTAATACATTTTTCTTTGTAAATTTATATGGAAATATCAAATACAAAATATCACGAAAGCTTCTGGCATATTGATGCAAAACTTATATATATATTTTTTTTTTGGAAACAATATTAAATTTTAATATGCTCGTAAATTAGAAATTTTTATCGAACAAAAACATCTTATCCCATAAATGTCTAAATTCAGAAACTTTTGTGTTTTCAAAAGGAATCAAACAAAATCTGGGTATTTTGGTAGCGTTTTTCAAGTTACATTCTATTCAAAATGATTTACCGGATTATGCTGAATTTAACTGTTGAAAACTGTACGTAAATTCTATTGAGCTTAAAAAACACCCTTTTGTGGTGGTGACATGTGCTCTTTTGATATGAAACAAAGACATTTCCTAGCATGCACTACACTTTAATAACAGTATGTGTGTAAGCGGACATACATACATATACTAATTATAAGTATGAATGACTTTATGAGAAGTTGTCATGCAAATGTATGTAAATACATAAGTAGTGATGTAGCATACATACAAACAAAGTGTGGCAGAATAGGATATAACAAACAGTTGAAATTCTTATTAGTAAATAAGGGGAGAAGAAACATTATACAACACATACATTCTGTATTATCATTTTGTGAATAAATAAGGCACCCTTGTGACCCTAAAGTGTCAATTTAATGCATTTTTGATGCTCTTGTCTACTTTTCTGACCTTTTTTCAAATTAACCCTTTTTAAGTAATTTCAAACAATTCACGTCACTTTTTAACTTTTTTTTACTCTGTTTTACTGTTTTTAAATTTTTGTAGTTTTAATAATATCGTCAATGGAATTAAAGAATGCTGTAACTGACAAAAAATCGAAAATACGTTTTTTGCATCATTTTTATCAGAAAAAAATACGCGTCGATTGGTCCAGGTCCCAGATCTCTACGATGAAAATAAATTCACTTACGACGTCTGCGAAATGAAAAATACCAGTGTATTTGTTCTACTTTTATGAAAGTTTTTTGGCTCTGGTGAACATTTAAGGTTTTGTCAGTTACAGCGTTCTTTAATTCCATCGACTTTATCTTAGTGCTGCATTTATAAAAAATAATACAGTAGATCTATTAAGGGTTTACTAAGCTTTAAATGAACTTATAATTCCTTTTATGAATACGACAGTTAGTCTAAAAGTAATTGTTATCCTTAACATACATTCATAACTGGCCTTTACAACACTGTGTCGGGATTACGGCCTAGCTTCTAGCAGCATATGGTTAGTGTGTTGGCTTTCTAAGATGATATCGCCGGGTTTAAATCTCAGCTCTGACATCTTGAAAAAAAGAAATATGAAAAAATTATTTCTTTCCGCAGCCTTCTGACAAAAGCTCTGGGAGTAATTAATTGTCATGAAAAAGCTTCTCAAAACTGTCGTTCGGAGTCGGCTTTAAACTGTAAGTCCCGGTACTCATGGATAAAAATTGACACACACAACATGAGTGCTGCGAGAAGATAGGCCGTAACCCTGACTGACACAGGGTTGTAAATATTTTTTATTTTTCCACATAGAAGTGCATTCATTCAAGTTGTTTTTATTCAAGTAATACTGCCAAAATGTAAATTTACAAATACACTCAATATTGAATCTGGCGACTCTATTTATTTCTCTCTAAGTATAAACAAAGGGCAAAGACTGATCTTTAAGTTGTGACTTAATTGAAAGCATCGATGATCAGATTTCTTAGTTTTATTTTATTTAAAAAGAAAAAAAAAAAAACATATTGAAATATGTTAGTGGTGCTCACTCTCTGTTAAAAATATAGCAAACCAAGTAAAACAGCAAATCTAGGCAGAAATTCAGGGTTTGTAATATTTGCAAGACTTGCAAGGGCGTTTGCAATGAAGAATGATTACTGGTACTGTAAAGTACAAATATTAAATTTTTATTTAAAATGAAATAAAAGGGAATTAAAAAAAAAATAATAACTTTTTTTTTTGTTGTAAAAAAGGCGAGTTATTATTGTCCTTTAATTATTAGAATTCAAAAGGGTGAACAATTCAATTAAAGTTAATTCATGCTATCGCGAATGAACTGTATTTCACATAAATATGTACATATTTACATACATAAATATAATCATAATTTAGAAGTATAGAAAGTCGCTTTAAGCTCTTTGGCTGCATTTGCTTTCTTCACCATAAGGTTTGATCATGTTTGCCTTCACATTTTATAAGCATTTATAGAATTTATTAATGCGAGTGTGTGTGCTTGTAAATGCTTTGATATGGGATATCATAGTGGTATTTTGTAACGCTGATGATATTAAGAGAGCTAATGACCCCTATTATCAAATATGTAGTTGCTTGTCGACATAATGCCATAAAAATGAAATATGTTGTAGGTATACTCGTAATGAATGTGTTGTAAACCCAGTATGGTATTGTGTACCACTAATATTTGTATACGTTATCATGATTAAACATAATTTTTTTTGTTTTACTATTAATTAATTTAATAGCAATGAAATTATACTTTTAATTTTTTAAATGACTGAAGCACATACATACATATCTACAATGTACATACATATGTATGTAATTAAACATCATAACTGATTACCGAAATCAACTCCATGCATTGGCAATTAAATGTTTGACGATCACAAAAATGCCTTGTTGAGGTAGGCAATGTTCACAGTCATAAAGAGGAAAAAAGCGATAAGAATTTTTATTACACATTTATTCATATTGTAAATACATATGTACATACATACATATATATATGTATGTATTTATATTATGTATATATTTTGTGTCACCACCGGAATTGGATGTAACAATGATATATTTCGGTTTTAAATGGGGTGAATTTTGTATCGATTTATTGAGAATGAAATTTTATTTCATAAGTTTTTAGGAAAATATAAGAATATTTTAAATTAAAAAGAAGGTGGTTTCAAAGAGTTTAATTTCTTCTGAAAAAAATTCTTTCTTTTGTTTATTTTTTTTTTCAATCGAAAACGATACGATTTTTGAATATAAATTTTATTTTGTTGTTGTTGTAGTGTAGTTGTTGTTAAAATTAAAAGCGAACATCAAAAACTGAAGTAAACACTTTAGTGCTCTTTTTTTTTGTTGCATTAACGTGTGTGCAATTGGGTGGGTTACTCATATACTCGTAAACACCATTATGGTGTTTAACTGAAACTTCTTGTTGTAAAAAGTATTGTGGGCGCCGTAGTTTTGTAATAATATGAGTGTTTCCATTAATTTTATCTTACATATTACCAACTTAATTGAAATCTCTTTTAGAGAAGTTCTGGTGTACATAAATAAATTATCTGATAGAGAAAGAGCAGAGATAACTGGCATTTTGTCAAAGCACTATAACATCAAATTTAATTTTAATTACAAGACTTCGATCGAAATAGTAACAAAAACGAAAAATCAGTAACTCATGATTGTGGCGTTGTTTTGTAAATTTTATAAAACAGATTCTTGTTATACTCGACCATACATATCATAAAAATAATATTGCTCTGCAAGAATTTTGTTATTTTAAATTGAAATTGCTTCTTTTGGCCAACATAAAAGAAATTTAATCAAATATTCCGTCACATTAAGTAAATATTTAATAACAGAAATTCTTAACCTCTATTTTGTAAATGCATTTTTTATGTTTTATTGCTCCAAGTTGGATTAAATTAATATCTCTATGCTATCCTTTTTTTATTCGTTTATAACAAATATTTATAGAAATGCTTATAAGAAAAAAAAATTAATAAATTTTTGTCATATTTTTACATAAAAAAATTGCCTATTGTGATCATATATTAATTGTGATGCGTCCAATGCTATTAAAAATAAAGATTTTATGAATCATAATGGTTTTACAATAATGAAGGAAAACCCCATATTTTTCAACGCAAGCAATCAGACAAATTATAATTTGACTACTACTAAATACACTATTATTTGTAACAATAACAAAAACAAAGAAAACGACAACTATCGCCAGTGTGACCAGCTAAACAGTTTTGCAACTAATTCAGCTTATTTTATTTAGTTTAGCAGCAAAATTGGCATTTAGCATTTAAAATATTTAGCATTTTAATACTACTTTTCAATTTTATTTTTTATTGGTACTTTTTTCCATTTAATGTTAAATGTTTCTTATTTTATTTTACTGTTTATTTAAACGTTTAAAAAAAGAGTTTAAAATTCTTATAACAAATAATTAATTGATTATGCAGAACCATCACAGAATTCAGTATATGTTGTATTTTGAATTTTCAGGATCAATTTTATTACTCTTTTTGTTCCAATGCTGTTTTTTAATTCAAGTTATGAAATATTTTCGGACAAATATTTGAAAGATGACATCAAATGTACTGGGTTTTTAATTAACAGTATTTATATTTTTGTATATTTTCTTGTATTTACTTGTATTATTGTAGTCGCCGTGGTCTAGTGGTTAGTGTGTTGGCTTACTAAGACATGAGCCCTGGGTTCGACACCCAGCTCCGACATCTTAAAAAAAAAGATATATAAAAAAATATTTCTTTCGGTGACTACCTCTCAGCAGTCTTCTGGCAAAAGCTCTGAGAGTAATTAATTGCAATGAACAAGCTTCTCAAGTCTGTTGTTCGGAGTCGACATTAAACTGTAGGTCCCGGTACTCATGGATAAAAATTTACACACACAATATGAGTGCTGCGAGAAGCTAGTCCGTAATCCTGACAATGGGTTGTAAATGCCAGTTATGTATGTACTTGTATTGTTTAATTCGTATGCGAGTTAACTTTTTCCAGATTTTACTGTATAAAATTAAAAAAAAAATGAAATAAAGACAGTTACATGACAACTAGTTTGATGTCAGTTTATTTTCCAATAGGATTTATTAATAAAACTAAATACGGCTAATGTGCTTGTTTATGTTTTTATTCAACATTCTTGTGTTCAAGAAAAAACCTAATGCCCGTATTCATAAAGACTATTTTAGGTTTATTGAGGGTTTATTTGACAAGTATTGCATAGAAATTTTTCAAATAAGTTCTCAATAAACCTAAAATAGTTTTTATGAATACGGGCATAAATTTATAAATTTTTGTATGTATAACTTAAAAAAATTGCTTTCAAATTTTCCCAAATTATTTTTAGTAGTTTGTATAATTTGTTTAGCATTTTATGGCACTATTTTAAAGCAGATTTAGCAGCAAACATTTTGTATATCTGGTCACATTAATCAAAATGTATTGCAAGAGCATAACCATGAAGGCACTGGCCAACTATTATAGAGCAGAAAAGAGCGACGAAACAGCAGCAAACAATGCAGAACCAAAACAAACTCAATCGAAATAAACTGAGCAGCAGTAAAAGCGGAGCTTGAAGTATTCAGAGAAACCAATGGATGTTTATTTTGATTTTAGTTGCCGGCGAAATTAGAAGTGCCAGACAGCGTAAATGTTTCGTTTATTCAGGCTGCTAGTAAAAGTTTTAAAAATAAATTAAAGAAAAAAAAAATAAAAAAATTAAACGAACGCGTAAGTGTAGTGTAAAGGCAACTGGAAAATATAACAGATAAATAAATAAGAAATTCAATTGAAGTCGAAGATTGTCTACAACATATGTACGTGCATGCATACTTGTTGTATATACATATCGAATTTGTTTAACAATAAAAACAACAGCAGCAGCACAGAATTAAAAGTAAAATATATACAACAACAACAACAACACAACGTCAATTACATTAATAAATAACAAAAAAAAAAAAAGCAAGAAGAAAACGACACCACCACAGCCCAGCAATTTATACCAATAAAATTAAAAAAAAGAAAAAATAAGAAAATATATAAAAAAAATTTAGTGCGTGAATAAGAAAGAACACATACATACATACACATACAAAAATTAGGAAAATTATAATAAAAAAATATATATATTTTTTTGTTGCTCTGAGTGAAATTAATGAGAATATAACAATTTACATCCGAAATTTATTCACAGAAAGTGAATAAAAATTGCCTGCAATAGAATAAAAATAATAAAAAATAATTTTTGTTAATTTTTATAATTTATTCAACGAAGTGGAAAAAAAGTCACAAGAAAATCAAAATAAAAATGCATTTATTCTTTCACAAATGAAAACAAAACCCGTTAAATATACAAGATAAGTGAACATACATAATAATCAAATAGAAGTGCAGTGTTTTCATATATTAATCTGCTATTATTATTTATAAAATAATTGCATATACATATGTATGTATTTAAATAAATAAAGAGAAATACATACATTTGTACATACATACATACATATGTATGAAATTAAAACAACTAATAAAATGCGTAAAATGTTTTCTAATCAACAATTATATCAAGTGCAATGTATTATATTCTGTGGTCTATTTTTTACAAGTTTATTTACCTCCACACATACCTTCAATTATGCACCAAAGCCACAAATAGTCATAACTGGACCCCAGTTAAAAGTTTTTCAACCTCAACTTCGTAGCTCATATTTTGGATACACAATTGTCATGCGTACCTCGAGGTAAGTTATCACCACCAAAAACGGTAAAATCCATTATCAACTAACTGACTACATCAATTACAAATAATAACAAATCACTAAAAGTATAAAAAAAGTTTTATATATATGATGTTGTTGTAAAAAAATTAATATCTTATTGAAAACCAGAAAAACAAATAACACAAAATATATTTATATTTAAAGTAGAACAGTGACAATGAGACTAAAAGCAACACATCCACAATACTATAAAGAGTCAGTATTTGTGTACCATGTAGATTACTGTGTAGTGTGCAAGTCGCCTAGTAAGAGGTCGTGGTTTCAATTCTTACCAAAGACACTGGTCAGGTGCGTTTAGCTTGTAACTTGTCTCCCCAGTTATAGTGCAATGAAAGTAAGACTTTAGACTAAATTAAGGCGGTAATTTGTAATTTTTAAAACAATTTATTTTTTCTTAACGATTATTTTAATACAAAAATCAAGCATTATTTAGCAAAAACGGGATCTTTAGAGATATATTCTATGAGTATTAGCGTTATAATAATAAACTATGAACACTGGGGTGTCCCAAAAAAAATTAAAAATTAAAATTTTTCTGAAGATCATTCTTAATTTGGATACTTATAAGATAAAGTATTTTTGAGAATTTTTTCAGATTTTTCGGAAGTGGTTTAGAGGTCACTCAAATTGATTTTAAATAAAAAAATCGGGCTTTTTGGGCTCTTTTTAAATTTCGGTTATGAATTGGTAAAACATCAATATTTTCTCAGTTTCTGAGTCAATATTGTTAAAAAAAATATTCCGATCTTTAATTTTATGTGCTTAAATAATAAGTTTCGGCAATGATTTTGCACATTTTGATAACAGTTTTTTCTAAATTTTTAACAAATACCGAAAACGATGATTTATAACTTTTAAAATTTGTACAATATAAAGACTAAAAAAACTAATGATGCAGTTAAAAATTAAGTTTTAAATAAATTATCGGAAGAAATTTAATTCTCTTTTGCCGTTTTCAAGTTATACCCTTTTAAAGCTGTGTACCTATTGTATGAAATTTTTAATACTATATAGTGTGAACTAGGTTTGCATACTAACAACAAAAAAACTATAGTTTTGTTATAAATCATTTATCCAGATTCTTGCGATGCTGCATCATTTACAACTTGCAACTGTTGAACTTTGTGTTTTGCTTCCAAACAGATAAGTTCAGGAAATAAAAGGTTTTATGCTAAAAATACCTCATATTTTTGATTTATTTAATTGATTTCGTAGTCCCGGACACGTTTTTTATACCATACTTTATAGCTCTGCAATAAATTTATCTTATAGTACCCATCATTTGTTTATATTTATTTTGTTAAAGTGTTCAGCTGATTACTTGTTAAAGATATATGTATGCATACTAAACGCAGTAAGAGGTTCAAAGTTAACCAACTTTCTTGCGCAGACTCGTTAAAGTGCTTTTCATGTAACTTGTTCTATTACAAAGCACTAGTTTAACATTTTTGACAGAAGACGTACTAGTACGTGTTATGTACTTCTAACTATAGCCTACGACGGCTTACAGACCAACCTAAATTAGAGTTTTGAGCATTGCGTTGTTTAGAACACTAAAATATAATTTTAAATATATGACTACATACACAGATACCAAACAAATATAACTTCACTCAATAAAATATTGTTTAATGTTGTTAAAAAGAAAGATGAATATTTATGAAAGCAAGGTTTACCAACCACTGTGCACCTTATTTTAGTTATGGCGTAAAAACAGTACAACAATACCACAAATAAGAAACACACGCTATTGGTTGGTAATCATATAATGCAATATGCTGAAGACATAGCGTTGCCATAGAATAAATTTTATTTATATAATAAATGTTAAAAAAATCTACAAAAACAGTGGAAACCGAAAAAACAAAAAAATTTTCTTAAAACTTTAAAAATTAACTCCTCACACATACAATGTGTGTGCTGCACTTTTAAATACAAATACGAAAAACAAGCATCATAATTAAAAAAATACTTAAATTTGGAAGTATCTATAAACATATAAAAGTATGTATTTGTAAAACTTATGCATTCTCTTTAC
This sequence comes from Metopia argyrocephala, assembly GCA_963576795.1. Lineage (NCBI taxonomy): Eukaryota > Metazoa > Arthropoda > Insecta > Diptera > Sarcophagidae > Metopia > Metopia argyrocephala. The sequence goes on along the minus strand of OY756208.1, from coordinate 182,241,258 downwards.
CAAAACCTTATAAAAATTTTAATCGGTTCAGAACTAATTCAGAAAACTTTATTTTTGTTCGCGAAGTCATAAGAACAATTTTTAGCGATACTTTCATATTTTGAATGGGTATTCAAAATTCTGAAAATTGAAAGTGATTCAACCTATGTTAGGTCTTTCTTAAAAGTACATTTCTACTGCAACACCGTGTTATATTATAGAGTTCATAGAAAAGAAAATAATTTTTTTTTTGAAATTAAAATTTTCTTGAGCCTTTGATTTTTCAATTCAGGTTAATTCGTCAAACAACTATTTAAAAACCATACAAATAATATAATAGTTCAATATTACCTACGGAAAAACCTCAAGAAAAAAAAACTAAAGATGAACTGAAAAATTTTCAAGCTAAGTTGCAAATAAATGAACTAAATTTAGCATTAAAAAAGATAAAATGCACACTCTGGTTACCAAGGCAAGTAATACAAAGAAAATAAAAAAGGAAACTTTTGGTTTACTAAACATTTATTTTCTTGCTTCTTGTTAGTAGTCATCAAGTTAAATTATTATTAAAAAAAGAAAAAAAATAAAATAAGAAAAAATCCATTGCCATGGAAATATCAACAAAATACTCGTTTTCATAAGAATTTAAATTGTTGTCAAATCATATTGAGACCTTAAACGCCAGTCTATTTTTGATTTGCAATACCAAGTTTACTCTCGTTCTGTGTATGACAATTGATTAAAAAATTTTTCAACACTTCTTTAACAGCCAGTCGGAGTCGGAGCCGGAGTCGTTCTGTTCTTTTCTTTTCGCGTCTTTTTTTCCCCAATAAAAAAAAGTTTTAATTTATTACGAACATGATTGTGTTATTCAATTAAAGTTTTCTGCATATTTCTCCATTAATATTTAATTTTATTAATTGAATTAATTGGTCATTCGTTTTATGTTTGCCTTTACGATTTATTTATTAAATTTTTATGATTTAAATGGAATTAAGTTTTAACGCGCATAACCACACTTTGTAAATTTAAAATGTATATTCAAAAATAAATTTGTAGTAATTTGTCAATGTTTAAAATGAAATTTTTAAAATAAATTTATTTACATGGGACGCCAGATAAATTCATAACTCAGACTTAATTCTCTTGGTCTTGAAGAAAACAATAAACTATTTCACCAATTTTGAAATTTGAAATTCAAAAATTATATGAACGTTTTGGTTACTTAATTGAAATCAATTATTAAGTTTTTTCTGTGTAAAATATGCAAAATGATTTTCATATACTGTTTTACATTTCATTCAAACGACTACGTCACACTAGGCAATTTTTATAATTTTTGACAAATAATACGAATTTTGTACTGGATTAACAGAATTTATTTATTTTTTTATTTATTTAAATTAGAATACAATTTTAATATTTTATTTAATTAATCCGAAAAGAGTGACAAAGACCTTTGCTCGGTGTAGGCCGCAGGAGATCGAATCCACAACCCTCACATTAGCGGTTTAGCACATTACCAACTACCAGAATTGACAAATGTAAATGGAAGGTTACACAATTTTTTTATTAAAAATTTTTTTTTTAATTTATTTTAAATATTTCAAACAGCTGTTAATATTTACGAAATAGTACCTAAATATATAAAAATTTTTGATCAGAAAATTTGACAACAATCATTAATGATTAAAACAAATATTTTTTTTTTATATTTATTTAGACTTACTTTACCATTTCACACATTTTTTGTAGTGATGTGACGTATTCTGTTGTGTAAAGAATTTTTAAAACATAAAAACATAAACACAAAAGGTTAATGACCTTCCTTTTCAAATACCAAGAAAAAAACTTTAAGAACAATAATCTGGATATTTACTTTAGCCAAGATTTTGCAAAAACAAAAATAACAAAAGCATTCCTATAAAAAAACACGCACAGCACAGTCAATTTTAAGTGTGTCGTCAATATGAAAGGGAATAATTTTTATTTTTGATATTTTCTTTGCACTTTTTTATTTTAAATACAAACGAGTACATATAAAATTGTCGCCGGAAAATACTTAGTTATACAGGGTTACTCATCTAGAGCAGCTAAGTATTCTCAATTAGTGAAATCTGTCGAGTCTTTTATTTATTATGAAGTCAGTAATACTACATCTATAGATAATATTGCTGTGGATTCAGACAATGTTTTTTTTCGCGAGTTAGGGGTTTTGAGCTAGTGAAGAGAGTTGTTTTTTACTCTTTCACTACTTGCTTTAGATGAAAGAGATAATAAAGCAGATTGATAAAGAAGAAATAAAAGAAAACCACAACTTGAGATGCATAATGTGAACACCAGATTTTTTGAAAGATTATTTTAAAGATAATTAAAAAAGTCACTGTTCTTTGGGACTTTGGGTAACTCTCGTGTTAAACAATAGTGCGGCTTATGCGAAATGATTAAAATAGTATTTTAGTTTTTTTAGGCAGACCTTCACAGTTAGCTTTCTACCGTTTGGTTGCCAAATTGGTGATAAATTGTTTGGTAAGCAACAAGGATTTTCGAGAAATTTCTACGTATTTCGGTTAGTTAAAGTTTTAAACAAAAGCGGAAGCAACTAATTCTACACAGACATTTTTAATACTAAATTTTTACTCACTCTATAAAAGACAACGGCTGTTTTGCTTTAAAAAAGCTAAATCGTCTAATAAAAACAATTATTTAATCAATTAAATAATTAGCGAATCGTCGTGCGGGAGTTTATGTGCTCTATCCGCCATTTTATATATTTCGAGTTAATGATGCCACTTTAGGTTTTTGACACCAAAATTTTTAAAATCTGCAATTCGTTTTAGGCTATTTATCTCCGAAACTGTACAAGATATCCGAAAACTGATTGCAGACTTGAAAAATTTGGGGTCGAAAAGCTAAAGTGGCATCATTAACTTGAGATATATAAAAAATATGAAATGGCGGATAGAGCACATAAACTTCCGTACGACGAAATAACTTTTAATTGAATCGATAATTTCTTCCTATTTACTGCCGTATTCCTACAAAATATTACAGGTTTATTAAGAGATTTTTTTTCTTATGCAGTACATTGTGCTGGTCTAGGAAAATATGGAATGGGAAGGGGGAAAGAGGGAGTAGTGCTTGTGGACATTTGATTTAAACTTACTGATATCGTAACTGTCAGGAAAAACTTTCGCTGGAAGATTGTTCCATAAACGAACGGTGCAGCTAAAGAACGAATTCTCCCTATAATGCATTGTGCGATTCACTGGACAATCAACTACAAAAGGATACGAGTAGTACGTAAAGTATGCGATTATCCGGAATCAAGTTCCTTATTTCGCCAGAGAACCTCCCATGTTAGTACCGATAGAACAATAAAACGCACGCAAATTTGTATGTAGTGCAATGTATCCTCTTTTTTATGAATCAGGCAATTAGAGTTTAAGGAAATTGGTTTCATTAACTTTTTAATTGTTTTACCAATTTTCGTTCATCGGAAAAGTGTCCTATTACATCCAGTTTATAGATCACGAATTGCCTTTTACATGCATATACATATGTAAATATAAATGTCAAAAAAACTTCTATGTGAAGTCATCTACAAAGGTTAGATTGTTAGCGGAATTAGTTCTACGCGGTAGATTTATTACAAATTTGGATATCGTGCTGTGCATATTTGGAATAATGAACTTAAAAATTAAAAACAATTAAAATTATATGAAAACCTCATGTACAACTTATTTAATTTCATTTCAGCATTTTACTGTCACTCTTAAAGAGCCTACATTTCGTCATCAAATCGTCAAATCGGATTAAATTTATTTTTATATATCGCTCCTTTATTGCAACGTATTCAAAAACGAAAAAAATAATCGTTTTTGAATGACATACTTAACTTCTGTTTATATTGGAAATTTTTATGGAATGTTTTATACAGATTGTAAGTTGTTGGGGAACTCTTTGTCTTCAGTAACTAAAAGCAAAGATATGACTGCATTGCAATTAAAGTACGATATCTTTATACTAAAAGATGCGTTGTTTTTCATGAATAAAATTATGATTCATTTACTGGAACTTTGAAAGTCAAAGGAAAAAAAGTATAACAGACATGACACTAAAATCTTAATATGCTGTGGTTTTAGCATAAAAATATTAAGAAAAGTATGTACAATTAGCAGAGTTTAAATGAAATTCTTTAGGAAATTAAAAATCAACTAATTCCACGAAATTTTGCCATAAGAAGAAATATTTTGTCATACATTTTTTTCTTCTTAAACTTATACGAACCAAGAAGTCATACACGTAGAAGTAACTTTGCTTTATTAATCAAAAATTATTGGAAGTTTAAGAACACATGTTCCCGTTTTGATTACTTTAATTTCTTAATTTATTTACTCCGTTTTTGTTTTTTTTTTTTTTTTTTGATTGCTTGTAAATATTTAACCTCTTCAAAAATATGTATTTAAGGGGGTGATTTTGTTTGTTTTACAAAACAAAAGAAGTCTTACGAACAACAAAGCAGTTTGAACTCATATTTTTGGCAATAATGTGTTCGTTGTGTGTGTGTGTGTATGTGTTGTGGTCAAAAAATAAATGGAAAGAAAGAAAAGAGCTCTTCTTTATGCGCAGAATGTTATGCATTTTAATAATCAAATAAAATTGATTTTTTTTTCTTAACATAAAAAGTATTTATCCATGACTCACATATTTTATTTGATTACAAACAAAGTTGCACAGAAATAAACGAGTATATGAATTCTGAATGCATTTAGTTTTTCTTTTCTGTCAGACTAGACTATATTTTTATTCTTTTTATATATGCACTGAAACAATTAAATGTAAGTTAAGATTTGCAAATACAAGTATGTTAGCAAATATTTATTTATACTGAAAAACTTACACTTTGTAAGGGGCTTTGTCATTTAATAATGTCTTAATGGTATTTGATTTCGGGTTATGTCTCAATTATCTAACATTACGTTCATATTAGACAAGGCTGTGTGTCATGTCAGTAAAGAAAATGTATTGGTTGTAAAAAATTATGGCAAATATTTTGAAATAAAATATAGAATAGTAAACTTGATAGGCACTATGAGGCAATAAGAGTTCTACATGAGCTCTCGCAATTAAAATTTAAACGTTTTAAAATGAAAATAATCAAAATCATCTCCTTTCGTTTATTTTATTTCTTTCTTATTTGCAAAAATCAGCATTTTTATTTGGAAATCAAATCAAAATAGTTTTTTTTTTATAAATTTTTGTTTTAGTCTTCCTTTTCAAATTAAAAAACTTTTATACAAAGTATGGGAATCAGCAAATTTTGCATCTTTTTAATCACAAAATTTTTGAAAATTACAATACTCAGTGTTTCTTTTTGAATTTATTTTTTCGTGTTTAATTTTTTTTTGTACATATTTTTTGGATCTACTTTATGATTAAATTTAAAGTCGGAACTAAAATGCTCAGATTTTTTTTTTTGCAAAATTCTTGTGAAGAAGAACCGTAGACCTAGAAAATAAACATGTTTTCGATCCCGATGAAATATCCTATTGCAGTTCTTAATGCCACAGACTACTATGAGATGGTAGGCGAAAGAAATAGTATTTTTATATATCTTTCTTTCAAGATGTCAGAGCTGGGGTTTGGCTCCGAAGCTCTCGTCTAAGTGAGCCAACGCATTACAAACTAGACTATGTCCACTACAACATCTTTTTGTTGTGGGAACGAAAAGCTTTACTTTTATTTTAAAAATGTTTCCTATGGCATAATAAAATTTCTTAAAGTGTAATAGCAAAATACGCAACAGGTAAATACCACAACATAAACAAAAAAATCTATAAATATAAATTTAAGATTTTTATTGTATTTATGTAAGTCTCTCCACCAAGGCAATTATGAATAAATTAATGGTAATGAACTTTATTTTTCTTCATTTTTTATTGCTTTTTTTTACTTGCTGTTTAGAACCTTGAGTATATTGAGCTTTAAACAGTTTGCTTGTATTAAAATTTAACTTTTTTTTTTCTCCTTTTATTAATTATCTTTTAAGTTTTGATAGTTTATGGCAAATCTCTTTTAAGTTAAACTATTAATTAAATCAAAATGAAAAGGATTAACAACACTCGATGAGAATGACCTTTTTATAATATTTTTTTAGTATTCATATTATTTTTAAATAAAATAATAAAAAATAATATATTAAAAAATAAAGTTTTACTCAATAAAGAAACTTATTAATAGAAAATAAAGAATATTAGTTTTAAAATTATGAGTAATATTTAAGTAATTTGAAGTTATTGAAGAACTATTTATTTATTTCTTGTTTTTAACAGCGTATTATAAACAAATCTATTATATTGTAACGCCCGTTTTCATGAAAACTATTTTAGGTTTATTGAGGACTTTTCTATGTAATACTTGTCAAATAAACCCTTAATAAACCTAAAATAGTTTTTATTTTATTTAAATAACACTGGCCTTTGAATGATCAATTTTCAGCAATTTGTCTCATTCCTAAGGCGCTTAATAATATAAGAAAACAAAATATATGTTCTGTTGTTATTATGTACTGTCCTTTCCACAAAAATTCCAATTTAATGAACGGCATTTAGTAGGGGTTTACCCCTGAGTATTGGTCCTAATAAAAAAAATAAGTGAAATAAAAATTAAATAAATAAAAATCAGAATACATATTATGAAATGATAGCTTTTTACAAACGCGAAAATATAATCCAAGTAATGACTGAATCATTTCGAAAAATTACGACAAACAATTGTGGTCGCCTCAATCTAGTGTATGTATTGTGTTGAATTACTAGATGAGATTTCTTGGTTAAAATCCCAACTCTGATTTGTTTTCAAATTTCTTTCTGCGACTACCTCTTAGCAGTCCTTTGACAAAAGCATTGAGAGTAACTGATGCCATGAATAATCTTCTCAAATCTGGGATTAACAGCTCAATAATATCGTAATGGAAATGGTATGTTTAATTAATTTTCATGTTACGAGTAAAAATTACTTGTATTTTAGATTTTAATATTAACTATAAAATATTTAAATTGAAATGTCTGCCTATTTTGTCAGTCTCTTTTTTTTTAATTAAATAATTTTAGTACTTCGTACTGCCACAGCCTAAAAGAGTAAACAAATTTAAGTACTACTTGACAACACAATTAAAAAGCAGTGCTGAAGAAGGCACGTTAAGAAATCTGTATATCTACTTTTACACACTTCTTATCCATAAGAACGTTGAATCTTTAACTAATAATACGTACTTATATACACACAAACGTAAGTACAATAGTTTAAAAATTTCACATACAATTAAATAAATAAATTAGTACTGTACTAAAAAACAAAGTAAAATGACATCAACTTTTAAAAATTTTGTTTAAATTTTGTCTTGTGTTTTTTTTTTTTTTTTTTTTTTTTTTTTTTTTTTTTTTTTTTTTTTTTTTTTTTTTTTTTTTTTTTTTTTTGTTAAATTTGTTAAAGAATCTTTATCTTCGACATGAAATATTCTGAGGAAGAGAAAATAAAAATTGTGTTGTTTTGCAATTTGGAAACACTTTCAAAATGACTGGTTGAATCTCTATCAATTACTATTTAAAATATAAAATAATCATACCTTTTAGGGACTACCCAGCAAACATATAGTCTAAATTTTAAATTTGTATATGCGATAGTTGGAGGTATTCCAATCAATTCTAATTGAAATGAGGTTTGTAATCGCAATCAAATCAAATAAATTTTATTGCAATCGTAATCTTTCCTTTTTATGATGGCAATCACAATTAAAAAATTTATTGGAAATGTTAATTTAAGCAACCAATCCCTCATTGATTGCAATGTTTTAAAATGCAATCAGTAATTTATTGAAAAATTTTTATCAGCAATCAACATTAAATTAAAGTTCATGAAGCTATTGAAGTTAAATTAAAATAATGAACATATCAAAAATTAAATGTGATTGGGATATTTAAAACTAATTAAAAACGAGAGTATACGCAAGGTACTAGAAATTATTGTATTATATCCTAAGGCTCTGTTAAGTACTCCTAACAGATACCTGCTAATCAGACAAATGATTTTCTTTTAAAGCCTAAACCATTTTCTGTTTCATTTGAGCGTTTATTCTCTTTAACGGGAATAGTAAAAGCACTTCGAAGAAATAGACAAATGATTTCTTAGTTTCGATGTGTTAGTTTCGTCTACATTAAATTTAAATTTAATTTTGCCTTCGGTTTTCTTTTGTGCCAAAATAAGTATTCAGAAACTAATAAGTGGAAATGGACTTTTAAATAATGTATAAAAAGAGCGCCAAAGTTAAAAGATTTTCACGGGGAAAAAATTAAGAATTCGAAATATTTTGGCAAATATACATTTTTACATGAGCTTATTAAAACTATGAACATACATATATACACTCACACATATTTAAAAGCTACACTAGTTATAAAACAGTTAAAACAAATTTAAAAGTAGTTCAGAACTCATTAATTTAAAACAATTTCTGTGCATAAAAACCTGACCGTCGGTTTTCCGCCTTAACTTTTGCGTTCCAAAAACTGATTAAAGGTTCACTCAACAAGCCTACAAACCACTTGTACTTATTTTAAAAGTGCATTTTTACTGTAACAATGTGTTATTATTTTATATTTTATACCATAAATATGGTACTTTTCTCTTTTTTAATATAAAAGAAAAACAATCAAAACCATCGTATGTATTTCAAACGTTTGATTCACTGTTTGCTGGGTTCTTGTATTATGGCATAATATTTTTCACGCATATCTACACATACGAAAATAATTAGAATTTAAAAAAATTTTTTTAAATGTAATTTCAAATTGTCAGTAATGAATGATATTAAGTGAAGCAGAATAAGTGGAAAAAATCGACGAAGAGGAAATTATACGCGTAAAATCACGAAATATACTCGCAGTATGTCAATTGTAGATGTAATTTCCTATTTTTATTACATTTATCTCTATACTCGTAAATATAAATTTGGACATTAAATTGAAAATGTTATTTATGTGTTTTATAAAAATCTGAAATTAAAAGGTCACTCTATTCATAGGCATTATGTGTAAGGGGTTAAAAAACTAAATGTATAAATAAAAAAATAAAAACAAAAAAAATTTTAATAAGACTTTATTTAAATTATAAATTATACACTCTATCGAATTACGTGTATCTTTTATATAAAAATAAATAAATATATTTTTTTGTTGGCTTGGCAAAACAGAACTTAATAAAAGAAAACTAATTTGACAGATGTAGCTTGAACAATTTTTACAAACTGCCAATCTTTGGAAGTCACTGCTAGAAGACCTTTTACAATACAAAAATATTAAGTTCATTGGAGGGTGGGTGACTAAATTGAAGGAGTTAAAGCCGAAATTATTAAATCTTGATACAGTTGTACCCTTCAGTGTACGGATTAAAAATTTGGTAGGGACCTTTTAATTTAACAAACATGTTTGTATAATGATGTATAGATCGGAATTTCATAAAATTTGTAAATAAAATTTATAGAATTTACGTTAGAAATCCAGCGCCCTAATTTAAGCCCTGGTTTTATTTACAATTCCAATAATAATTTCAGTAGTTTCTACGACAACAACTTTTACTAACAGTATAACGATATTATTCTGATTTTTATCGTCTTAAAATTAATTTTATTTATCTTTTTCTGTTTTTTTATATGTAGAAAAAATTATATTTATTTAGTACAACATGGTTTAAAACATTAATCAAGTCTTTTTTTTAGAACCTTGTAATTAAAATTATAAATAATTTTAATTTCTTTTGAACCGTAAAAAGAAAAAAAAATATTAAAAAAAAACATCTGAAATAAATATTTAAAACTTTCTCTTTGATAAACAAAAAAAAAAAAAAAACAATTTATTTGTTGTTTTTCTTATCAACTTCTTGCAAAATAAGTTTTACCTGGCGGTCAAAAATTTTAATTAAATTTTGATGATTTTTATTATAATACTTTTACTTTTCGCTTTTGTTGAAAATCTTTATGTCTGTAAAAAGGGAGTGTTTTTTATTGTAGTAAAGATTTACTATTTGTTTAACATATTTCCGGTGATAAGTTGTTTTCTTTTTAAATTTGCAGTAGCTGTCTTTATTTAACCCACTAAAAGTCAAGGCCATTAGAACGAATTTTCTTTTTTTATTAATTTATTTCATTTTAAAAACAAGCTTTGTAATAAGAAACTGATTTAATTTAATCACTTCACACACAGTAGCCTGTTTTTATTCGGTCTTCTTCTGTACGATTTGGAATTACCACTGTTGGTCAAAATAAACTTGTTCTTACACATTTTTTTTTTACAGTTACAAGTTTTACCATGTATATACTATATACAATTTCCATAATTTGTTTAAATTATGCAAAACTTGTCATTTTAATTCATTACTTTATATTTTACGAAATTATGAATTTTTGTTAAAGTCCTTTAAAGTGGAGTAACCTATATAATATAAGTAATACAATACCTTATCTGTTCACTCCTGTAAATATCACTAATCTAGCTTATATCTCCATTGCTAAAGCAATAAAATAGAAGCTGAACAAAAACTAAAGTTTGTTCGCAAATTTGCTCAAATAGATACATGGGTCAAGAATGGGTTAAAAAATGTATGAAATAAACAAGCAATGATTTATGATCTATATGATTGTTTTTTTTTTTTTTTTTTTTTTTTTTTTTTTTTTTTTTTTTTTTTTTTTTTTTTTTTTTTTTTTTTTTTTTTTTTTTTTTTGTAAATTTTTGAAACCACTAAAAAACAGTTGTTATAACTTCCGATATTATATTTAAATGTTAGGCACTTTTATACAGCTTTAGTAATATAAGAACTTAAGAGTATTGTAAAGAAACAAAATTAATTAATCATCGAAAAATTTAATTTAAAATGAGGAAAACATTTAACAACGATTGTTTTAAACGTTAAGTTAAGCAACAAATTAACTTTAAAATATAGAAATTAAAATTATTAAAAACCTGCACGTAACAATTCAATTCATTAGTTAGAATCTGTTTTAAGCTGCCAACTTATAAGATTTATCATAACCAATCGTCTATTATATTATTATAGGGTTAGTCCGGTTGATCTTACTTGATTAAAAGTTTGTTCTTTTTATATGTATGCACATATATATCTATGTTTGGGTTTTGTTCTTGAGTTTGCATTTTACAATCGTTAGCTAAGGTACATGATTGGTTGGCACTTCAGCTTCGTGCGTTCTTTCAATTTGATATTTGATCAAAAGAATATAAAAATTAAATATAATAGTACATGTTTTTTATTAGATTTATTCTATTCCTTTTTTTCATCAATATTGTGTTACATAATTTACAATTTTTGTTTCTAATCTGCTAACCTTTTATGTTATGCCGAGATTTATTATTTGAAATATTACTTTATTAACAGCTTTTTTGTCGGCGTAGACTAAATGACAGTATGTTGGCTTAATAGACGAGAGCTACGGGTTCCAACCCAGCTCCGAAATTTTGAGAAAAGGAAATATGGCGACCACCTCTTAGCAGTCTTCTGGCAAAAGCTCTGAGTGTAATTTATTGCCACAATTTGAAATTAAATTGTAGGTCCCGGTACCCATATGTAAACAAATTACGCACACAATATGGGTGCTGTGAGAAGCTTGGCCGTAAATTCAAATCAATTGAAATTTAAAGTCGAATCTCCATATTATTTACAAAAAAAAAAAGAAATACATCAATGTATATTTGCTCTGGAGATTTATTTTATCCATCTCAACTCTCTTTGGTCCTACATGTCGGAAATATTGAATAACATTGCTCGTACTGCTTCTCCTAAACGTCGCATAATTTCAAAGATAATATTTCTAATAGTATTTTGACGATTTTGCAAAATAATTTTTTTCACTCTCTCAACATTTTCGTCGGTGGTTGGGTGACGGACTGTCGACGACGAGCGCCGTCAATTACATCTACTCAACCTTTTTTGATAAGCTTGTACCACAATTTTCTGACTTAAGCCACTGGCTTTTGAGCACTTTACTGCATTTATTGATCAAAATTATAAAAAAATTTCTAATCGTACAAACCTCTTTCTATTTTACAAAACTCATACGTTTGTATATATTACTTTTTAAACCATAGTTAACCAAAACTGTAGCACAATTGTGTACAGAAATTGAAGATTCGAATTACATTGCTTTAAACCAATAATAAAAATAACTACTCGTAAAATATAATTGTTGTCTTTGACCTGGAATTTTTTTTTATACATCTTGTTAATTAAAATAAAATGGAAAAACAATTTAAATATTTTGAAAAAAAAAATCAAATTTACTAACCGTTCGTTAACTTTTGTAAGACTGTGTACGTCTTCAAAAAACCAGAAATAGAAAAAAAATCCGAAGTCTATTGTTGTTGTAGTAAGTATTGGGTTTACATTAAAAACAAATGTGACAGACAAACGGACGGATTGGCAGCAGCAAATAGCGATGATGATGATGAATCATTCGACATTCCCGGTACACATAAATGAGAAATCATAACAATTCAAATAAAACAAAGACAAATTGTAAACATTCCAGCATTAAAAAAAAAAAAAAACAATACAAAAGAAAGAGTATTTCAAAAATCAAAACAAATCAGAAAACTTCAAAAAGTTGGTAGAAGAGAAAGAGAGAGTGAGTTAATTAAATGCCAACTCTGAAGAGACAAACTTTTCTAACTGTTTTTGTTGAAAAACGAAAAGAGATAAATGAGAGTAAAATAATTTAATTACACACATACCGGTTAATTCGAACTCAGCCATAATGATTGACTTACATGTAAACAAATACATACAGTGTGTGGATCGTAATTAAAGTGTGGCTAACTTAGAGCTTTTAAATTGTAATAAGTATTTTTTTAATGGCCTTTTTTATAAAAATGTAAATCTATTTACGTACAAGTATAAAAAATATTTAATGTATGCTTTGTTAAAATAGAGTAGATTGATAGTATGCAATGTTTTGTTAAATAAAAAAATTTTACTTTCAGAAATATTCAACTTTATTTAAAAACAAATGTTGTAAAGTTTGAAATTTTTTTAACAACAACAGAACAACTGATTAAGTAGGTTTGAGAGTTTTACGATTTTAAACTATAGAAACTAAAGAAAAAGTCTGTACTTATGAACGTTCTTAGGTTAAATAATTTTCAACATTTCAGATATCCGCGAAACATACATATATGGCATACGCTTATTTACAATATATGATGAATCATCAATTTAAATAAATTTTAAATATAATCGTTGCTATTCACTCATATTTTTTTCTCTTATAAATATATAGTAATAACTGAATATTTAACAGCAGGTAAATACGGGTCATTTCTAATTAACTGTCTCATAAACAAACACCTTCCTTTAACAAACAAACCTAATGTAACGGTCGATGTCCGCTGACTCGAGTATATACGAATGTATCTCTATATATTTATATATACAAAAATCCATACATTCAATCGCCGTGAAAGTTTGGAAAATTGTTTAGTACATCAACGGGAAGGGTTTTGTCAGAAAGTGGGAGAAATGGGTGTGGTACTTTTCATACAAACTAAATACTTATTTAGAGAAAGGTTAAAGCTAAAGTTACAAAATTTGGCCTGATTAATTTCATGGTCAAGGCAATATGAAAATGAAAAGAATTGAACAAGTAGGCGTAATACAAGTTAAATATTTGTGTATATCCTGAGAACGCTTAAAGGTAAAGTCAATAAATTTGGTTTGACTGATTTGATGGCCAAGGCCAATCATCCATAAAAAAGGTTGAAGAAATTGGACATGTCAGCGTGATACCCATCATACAAGTAAAATATAAATTTTTGTACAACCAGAGAATGGTAAAAGCAAATACATACATATATCTAAATTAGTTTTTAGGTTTTGTAAAATAAAAAATAAAAACGCAATTAAAATAGCTGATTTATATAGGCAAACAATGTGGAACACACTGATGGTTAATATTACTCATACCCACTGAGGTTTACATTCAATTAATCTTAAATGAACAGTATTGTTGTTGGTAAAAAATACAATATTTTTAAATAATTTTTACTCAGAGAGCTGAATTAAATAAACAACAAAACACAATGAGTTATTAAACACGGTAAGCAAACTTTTGAACAAACTGGTTAGTTGGCAGTTTGCGCTCATTTAAAGCTGTCTCGATGTGCGACCGTTAAGAATTTGTAAATAAAACAACACTTCAGTTAAGTGTGCGCGATTCGTGGGTTTGGTTGGTTTTAAAACACGAGCGAATATATTTTATGAATTTTTTTTAAGAAAAACCATTTGTGCATAAACAAATAAAAAATTAAAGTTATATAAGTGTTGGAATTAAAAAAAATAATCAAAATTAGGTTATATGAGTTAGTTTGATTTTGAATACAAAAAAAAATGTTGTCAACTTTAAAATTAGAGTTTACGGCCATGTGCGTAATCGTTTTTACGATAAGCCAAAGTGTTATGGGCTACAATTTATCGCCAAAACCAAATGCAGTCATGAAAGATCCCCAATTTCCAACGCCCATTGCCAAATTTGAATCTTCATATTTCGGTTTTAGTTTAAATTTAAGACCTAACGGGTGAGTTGTTATGCTAATTTTTTTTTGTTTTTTGTTTTAACATACAACGATGAGTCTTACAGGTATATAGTAAGTGATTTAAATGAATCATCAACATCATTGACAAAAGATTCAATAACGCTTTATTAAAAAGTTTTGTTTTTATTGCATTGAATTTTGTTGTTAATATGTATCTACTCGTACATACATAGGTATGTACATACTTTTCATAATGGCTATTTATTTATTTATTTCTCTCTTTTGGGGCATACATGAATAGATTTTATTCATTTATTTATCGAATGAAGTCATTCTTACTTAAAGTACAAATAATTCTCAAAGTAATAATATTTTTTATCGCTGTTCATAACAAATTCATGATAATAAAAGTACTCACTTACTTCTACCTACAATACACCTCATGCGTTGGAGCGAGTTGATATACTATATCATTATTTTTTTGCAAACAAAAACAAAATTATACCTTCAAACATACTCATATATCATCTACCCAAATGGAGTTGTGTTGTCTTTAGTTAATGTTTAAAAAATAATTGCAAGTTTTGTTTATTTTTTTGTTTAATACATACCTGACTAATGTTGTTGAGGATAAGTATGAGTACTATTATATTACGAATAGTAAAAAAATTAATCATTTTTAATTTAAAAGTTTTAAAAATTCTACATGTTTTATCTGCAAGACCAAATAAAATATATATACTCGTTTTAGATTACATTTTCTCTTCGATTTTTAAAGCCGATAAGATTATTTCTTATTTATATATACGAAAATGTATGTATGTATGTACATAACATTTTCTGATTCAATTTCTTCATTAAACATTTGTGAAGTATAACAACAAACAATAGCATTAAAATATGGTTTTATATGAAAACTTTTCGAGAATTATAAGAAACAGCTTTCTTAAGAACACATTTTAGTAAATACCAAATTTTAGCGATTACGGGTAAATTTAAAAGTAAAGAATTATTTGTAATTTCTATGTTTAATTCTTAAGAATGATTTTTTTTTTGTTTGCAATTGGTCATTCATGCCGGGTTATTTAAATTTATTTTTTGATTGTCAATATTCAAATAATATACTTGCATATTAATAATGAGGTTTTGTAAATGCTTTTTATTAAGAATTTATTCGATATAAGAGTTTGTCACAGTTTACTTGATCACTGTATGGGTCAATTGATAAAATAACTGATTGATACACGTATGTGTGACACACTTTAGATGATGTCATAACAATAATTATTATCAGTATTATTATTATTATTTCTTAAGAATATCTTACCAATACTACATAATTGCTGTATAAAGTTTTATTTAAATAACGAATGAATAACAAATGCAAATATCTTAAAACAAAACAAATAATTGAAATAATAAATGTATTCTTTTTACAATAAACGACAAAAATTAAAAACAAATATCATTGAGATGAGTACCACTGTAAAGCCAAAAAGAGAAAGTAAATTAAAATACAAACAAAAGTTTTTTTTTGTTTTGAAAACTGTAACCGTTGAAAATTTATTTTTAAACGAGACCAGTATTCAGGTGATGACACCTTCGCATGATTCTAATGTTTGTAAAATATGGTAGGGAAAGAATGAAAGAGGGATTAGTGTTTGTGAAGATTTAATTTGAAATTGTTGTCCATCACCAAGAATCCGCTCCCTGACATTTCCACTCTATGCCACCTTTGGCAGGCATTAAAAATAACTAATCAATAGTACAGCGCCACCTTCTGGAAGATAGTGAAGACGCTTACCACTTATAATTAACATTCAACAACAGATGGGGCAATTGCTGTTGATCATTCAAAAGTCTTCAAAAGTCAAGGTATAACACTGGTCTGTGAGTGACCAAATGCTATCAACTTCACTCAAAAAAAATATATAGTAATTGGTAGAAAAATGATTTATGGTAAGATGGATTTATAAACAAGCTGTTAGGCTAAAGAATGAATTCTGTCTCTAGTGCATAGTGTGATTCACTTGAAAAGCAACTATAAAGGGATGCGTAAGAATATGTGATTAGCGATTATAGTACCTATTGAACAGAAAAACGATGCTCCAATGAATCGATAAAGATGGATAATCTACTGTAATTGATTATCACTTTTGCCATTTCGACTAAGTATAGTCGGGAAACTGCAAAATACAATAGAATTTGAAGCACTGGCTTCATCTTCGGTCGAAAAAAATTCTTGTAAGTATTTAAAAGGGGTGATGGAGGGAAATATTTCTTACAACGTTTTAAAAAAGCAGGGCACTTGAATGCTTTTTCAGCACCCAAAATATGTAATTACTCTAACGAACATCACAGTTAACTCTTGTGACAATATCAAGGGCGTATGCCTCCTCAATATTTGCTTTACCCATAGTCACATGTGACAAAATTGTATTATCTGCACCACAATAGTACAATATTATATTAAGTTGTATGTGCATTAAGTTTTACCCTGCTTATGCAACACTACTTGGAGATTTATTGCAGGTCATTTTGAAATGTGTCATTAATATTTCGCCTTCTCACCACAATCTCCAAAAGCCTTGGCCTACAATCAAATAAGTATGAGGGACAATTTTGTTAAGCGTGGTTTTGCAGGTACTAATTTGCAAAAAAAAAAATTATAAGCAAAATTTCATAATAACGACAATCACTCTTCATTGTAAATGACCTTACAAGTTTACAAACGTAGCAAACCACGTCCAACAATAGCAAAAAAAAAATAATAGTAGACTAATACGCTATACGAGTACTTGTTATGTTTGCAAGTCTTGCAAAGGCGTTTGCAATTAAGAGCGAGTTCCGTTATTGCTTTTAATTTCTGAAAAATTCGTTTTCTTTAAATTTTTAATGTATTTTATTAAGTTGTTTATAAACCAGAGTTACATCTAAATTACTTCGTATAACAATACTGCAAAACAGTGCTGAAATGAGAAAAAAAAATCAGCTCAAAAGTCGGACAAATTTAGCAGTGATAAAAGTATCGTTCATTGGATGTTATATTTGAGTATAATATTTAAGTTGTTTTAACACAAAACCTGCCGTCAGGTTGTTTAAGGCAATATAAAGGCCCTTCCAAATCTTGCAAACCTAGAAAATATGGCAGATATGCTAAGTTTTTCCTTTTTTGACGTGATTGGCTACAGCCTTTTAAAAAGGATAGGCCTTTTAAGGAAATAGCTACGAAATGACATTTTAAATTTATTAATATGTACTTTGTGCAAAAACGTTTATATTATTTGTGATGTAGTCTGGAGACCCAAGTTCGAATCCCAGAAAGAGTGATAATTTTTTAAATCAAATTTGTTTCGTCAGAAACGCTTCTATTAAGAATTAAATTTTTATTATTTGTTATGAGCACATATTTTTTAATTGGTTTTTTAACATTATTTTTATTAGTTATTAAATTAATATTAAGAAATATTTTATATTATTAATTACAGTCGAAACTCTCTATAACGAACTCCTGTATAACGAATTTTTCTTTATTGCGAAGCAATTATAAGAACACTGTGTTTTAGGTCTACTTTGAGTGTATTATAATCTCCATATAAAGAATTTCTATATAGCGAATATTTCCTTATAACGAAGCATTTTTGAGACCGTAACTTCAAGATTGAAGCGTTTTCAATCTCCATATAACGAATTAGGTAAAACCGAACGCACGCACACAAAAAAGAAATCGATGTCGCTTTGTGTTATTGGTGTTGTTATTGTTGCTCTGTGTGTACTTTGTTGCTTTCACAACGCACAAGCAGAGTCTGATGCTTTGAATCGTTTATTTACCATAAAATTAACAGCCTGTTTCTAGAATACGAATGGTTTCTGACATTCGTCTTTTTATATGGGAAACAATAACAAATTTGAGTGTTTTTGTTAGTGTTTCACATATAAAAAGACGAATGTCAAATACCATTCGTGTTCTAGAAACAGGCTGTAAATTTTTCTTGCAGTCGCTATCCGTTTGCCTTTGCATTGAAGAAGAAAAGTGGAAAAATGTACTTCAAGCCAAAATAACTGACTACTACAAATAAAAAATGTTAAAAGGAACTATATTGTTTTTCTTTTCCATATGGCGAATTTTCTTTATAGCGAAGTAAAAATCCAGTCCCTTGGAATTCGTTATAGAGAGTTTCGACTGTACTTAAATAAGTACTCGTAGTTATGTTTTCGTTAAAAAAACTGTGCTGTTTTTTTTATTTAACACTTCAAATGACGCTATCCTAGCATACATACACACATAAGAATAATAGAAATATGTTAAACTCTTTACATACCCTGCAGGCAATTCAGTTAACTTTTAATTAATTTAAAACTAACTATTTCTCAAGTAGTGGAGGTTGACACTTGGATTACTTTTATATAAAAACAACTAACTATTTTAACTTTGCGATGTCCTAGGAAGTAGTCAATTGTCCGACTCTGCATTACTTTTAATTAACTTTAAAGTTAGTTACCTAGCCGTTAACTTAAAGTTAACTTTTTGTAGCTAGCTATAAACACATTGATTTTGGTAAGTTCTGGATTACAATGTAGTTAGCTTATAGTCAGCCCATAAAAGTGAATTATAAGTTAGCTTTATTTGTAGTCGACTACCAATTTGCCGGCAGGGTAAGAATACAAATAAAAGTTTTCGGCATACAAATTTAGAAATATGTTACAATCCATTAAAAATTGCGAGAATTGGCATATTTTGTTTTAGTTTTGAGATCATATTTACTGTGTAGTTTATGAACTTAAACCTCTATTTTTAGAAGATATCGCACAAAACATGATGGTTTAGCTAAACTGAAATTTTTTTCCAATACTATTATGGTTAAATTGCGTACAAAATTTATTCTTATTCATAAAAAATGTGTTATTGACGTGTAATTTTTTAATAAAGTGCTATATTTTTAACTTTGATACCTTTGGAGACCCTCACTAAAAGTCTCTGGCAAAAATCTACTTTAATCGTTAAATATTTTTCAAAAAGAATTTTTGTTTTAGTTTCTTGAAAAAGAGATCAAATCCTGCATAAAAAGGATCCTCATAATATATATTTTGTGATATATTACAATGCTCACTTTGATCAAACATTAATATTCTGATTCGCTGAAAAAAAGTTAAAATTGGACCAAATCGATTATACTCGTAAATTTTCTTTCAGTATTATGAGCGTCGCTATTTTGTTTCAATCTAAAAGTCGAAATTTATTGGACAGTAGAATTAAAAATATCGTATTAAAAATGTTCATACACTATAACAACTAATATTTTAACTACATAATCTTATAACGCTTTAAAAATTCTTATTTTCTATACTTTTAGTATAATAATTGGAGCGCCAAGAGCTCAATCAACTTTGGAACTACAACGAAAAATTAATGAAACGGGTGCTATATATCGTTGTCCTTTGGATAGGCCTACAACTTGCTACCCTTATGTGTTCGATGATAAAGGAAATCGCAATATTGAACAAAGTGAATATACGTTTGATTCCGAGAAGCGTGATTTCCAATGGCTGGGTGCTTCTATGGATGGTGGATTAAAAGATACTGACAAATTAATTGTATGTGCCCCTAGGTTTATAGCACCAGTTCTGAATGTGGATTATCTTATGCACGGCATATGTTATTGGATTAATGATACATTGACAGATAAACCTCTAAATATACGAAAAATATCACCTTTGCGTCTAAGAAAAGATCAAATTCGCCATGAAGGCGATACAAAATTCTATTATTATATGTTGGCTGAACAAGGTCTTAGCGTTCATGTTACTCCTGATAATGAAGAATTTCTGATTGGTTCTCCCGGTATACATACTTGGAGAGGTTCTGTTATTAGGCATCGTAAGCGAGCTACATTCGATGATCCTAGTTTAAGTCGTCGCGACACTGAAAGAGCGTTGCGCATTCCGCGACAAACTGACTTAAGTCCTGAAGTATATTATGAATCCGATATACCAAATCCTCAAACTTTTAATCAACCAAATGACTCTTACTTTGGTTACTCAGTAAGTTCCGGTTATTTTGATTCAAATGATAAGCAAAAATTATTATATTTAGCATCTGCACCACAAGCAAACGAACAATCTGGCGAGGTAAGTTTGTACTTTTATGTTTTATAAGCAATTTTGCATTCTTTGAATAATTGTTTTTTTGTTCTTTTGTTTCATAGGCCTACATATTTGATTTTAGTCGTGGCACTATTACAAAGCACTACGTATTTCGTGGTGAACAGTTTGGTGAATATTTTGGTTATGCTGTATTGGCTGAGGATATTAATGGTGATGGTCTAACTGATGTTATTGTATCAGCACCGCAACACAGAATTTCCGGTTTATATGACGATGGTGCAATTTACGTTTTTGTTAATCAAGGCAGAGTGAGTTTTCTATTTCCAAAGTTACGAATGTGAGGAAACAATAATTTTTCTTATTGCAGTTTAATTTTGAGCGCAAATTGTTAACTTCACCAGTACATGGAAAAGCACGTTTTGGTACAACTCTAACAAAATTAGGCGATTTAAATCATGACGGTTACAATGATATAGCAGTTGGTGCTCCATTTGCGGGCAATGGTTCAGTTTTTGTTTATTTAGGCGGAGAAAGAGGATTGCGCGAACACCATAGCCAACGTCTAGATTCACCAAAAGAGTTTATTAACACACCCTATGGTGGCCATATGTTTGGTCACGGCTTATCCAAAGGCTCAGATATTGATGGTAACGGTTTTAATGATTTGGCCATTGGTGCTCCAAATGCCGAAACAGTTTTATTGTACAAAGCCTATCCAGTTGTTAGAATTATAGCTACAGTGAAATCAGATACACGTGAAATCAAACCTGGACAAACCACCTTCCCTTTGACAGTATGTTACAGTATTTCGACAACATCATCACAAATTCGCTCACAAGAACTGGCCATGCATATTGTGGTTGATCCCCAAGTAAACCGAGTAACAATAGCTTCAACCGGACGCAATGAAATGAAGTTTAATGCTGTTGCTCAAACTCAATTACAATGTAGAAATCTAGATTGTAATGTAAAGTTTGTTGAATCAGACATTTTTAAGCCCATTGATTTGGAGCTGCATTACAGTCTTGTCAATCAAGTACCAGACTCGGAAGGTAATTTTATAACTCCAAATATAGAAAGAAAGCTCATAAAAAAAAAACATATTAAACTTGTCTTTGTTACATATTTTAGTTTTCTGTGATACATGTGCTGCTGTTGATCCTGCCGAACCGAAAGTTTTTACCGAAAAAATAATTTTCAGCACTGGATGTGCTACCGAAATTTGTATCGCCGATATGCAAGTCAAGAGTAGTGGTTTAGAGTAAGTTTACTTCTAGATAATTTTATGTTTATAGAATTAATTTATTCTTTGTTTTATAGTCATTCTTATATACTGGGTAGCAGTCGCACATTAAAAGTTACTTATGAAGTGTCGAATGCGGGAGAAACGGCCTATTTACCGCAAATAAACATCACATCGTCGAATCGTATGCCATTCGCTAAATATCCCTCAAATTGTAAAGTTCATGATGCTGTCATGTTGTGTGACCTTAATCGAGGACAAGCCATGGAAAAAGGTGCCAAAGACAAGGTAACAGTTATTTATGATGTCAGCAATTTAGCCGGTACAGCTATGATTTTAACTGCTGCAGTGTTCAGTACCGGCAAAGAGCTAAATCCACAAAATAATATTATTAAAGATGTTATAACGTTGGCGGAATTTACCGAAATCGAAGCAATTGGGTAAGTTATATAAAAATATACAATTTATGTAAATTTTATAAAAATTCAAATATTATTTTCATGCTCAGTGCACCCAAAACTCCACACATCAATTTAGAGAAGGTTTCAAACTCAGCAGAAGTTATAAACTATTATGAGGTAACACCTAAAACATTTACGGAAGTTGCAGAATTTTCTTTAATAATAAAATACATTTTTTTTCAGATAAAAAGTAATGGTCCTAGTAATGTGGGAGCTATGAAGGTGGTGTTTAATATACCGGTGGCCTATAAAGTTCCTGGATCTGCCGCCACCATACCTATTATAAATATGGACAACATAACCATGCAGGCCACTTACAATTCTCAATTGATGGCCTTTGATTATTACCAAAACAATGTCACCTTACTACGCAATGCTATATCCACTATGACCAGTTCAACATCTCTTTCCACCAAAACTATTATACAAAATAGTAATGGCATGAACTATGATGCTATTAACATGGGACATGTTAATGAGATTACTTTTAAAACAACATCTAACAATGATTTTGCAGGTAAAGTGATTGGTACTTCTTAAAAAGTATAAATTTTATTGAATTGAATTATTGAATTTTTTCAGACAATGTAATGGCTGCCTCAATGGGTCATAGTCGTCGACGTAGAGAAGCAGCTGCTCTTACCGCCAATAAGGATCAATACGCACGTATTGCTCAAGCAAAATCATATGATTTGTTAAGCGAAGATCTTAAGGGTACTTTGCCTGTGAATCGTACTATTGTGTTCAATTGTAACGATCCCGAAATGACTGTTTGCGTTCAGGCTGTATTGGAAGTATACAACTTTAAGCCCGACACACCAATTGTAGTCTCAATGTCATACACGGTGGATCTGAAAGAAGTCAATGAAATTCTTATTGAACCCTGGGAATTCTTTGTGGTATTAGTTGGTTTGGATGTGGTTAAAACCAATGGTTTGTCTTCCACACTGGCAGTTACGAAAAAAATCGAATACAATATTATTTCCAAACATCAGCTGTACGGAACACCAATATGGGTTATAATTCTTGCCATATTAGGTGGTATTCTAGTTTTGGCTTTAATAACATATGGCATGTATAAGGTGAGTTAGGAAAATATATCGTCGTGCGGGAGTTTAAGTACTCTATCCGCCATTTCATATTTTTTATATATCTCGAGTTAATGATGCCTCTATAGGTTTTCGACCCCAAATTTTTCAAATCTGTAATCCGTTTTAGGATATCTCGTCAAGTTTCGGAGATAAATAGCCTAAAACGGAATGCAGATTTTAAAAATTTTGGTGTCAAAAACCTAAAGTGGCATCATTAACTCGAGATTTTCAAAAATGGCGTATAGAGCACTTAAACTCCCCTACGACGATATGTCATACCTTGTTTTTCTTTGTAATTACTTTTCGCTATTTTACACATTCATAGGCTGGATTCTTTAAGCGTGCCACTAAAGAGGAAATGGATAAATTAGTGCATCAAGCTCAAATATCTAGTGATGGTGTGACTGAAGCGTCAAATTTAAATGATGAAAACAATTAAATTCTAAACACGTTTTGACTGAATCATCAAAATTTATCATCGTTGTCATAGACAAATTGAGTAAATAAATGTTAAAATGGATGGAGAATGAATCATTGTGATCTTGACTAGTTTACAAAAGCTGTGAATACACCACTTGCGCTATTTGCGTTTTATTTGTATATTTTTGTTTATTCTGTACTCTCTGCTTAATTATAATAACAATGTAATTATTAAGTGACAACTATTTTCAGTTTTAAATGTAAGTGTGTTTTAAACAGATTAGTTCTGATAAAGAATAAATACATCACTCAGCAAAATGTTGAACTACTCGTGTGTTTGTGCGTATATACGACTATGTGTGCGTGTATATCCATTTAAAATAATTTTTATTACGATTTCGATACCAAATGTTACTATTTTTTTTTTATTATTATTTAAAAAAATATTTATGCTGTTTTTGTGTAATACAATATCGTATTTTTTTTTTTTTTATTTGTATTTCTAAGTTGAATTATTTGTTTTAAGATTTGTTTTTATTTTTTATTTTTTTTATTTACTATTAAAAATAGTTTATTTGTATAAATTATATTCTTTTAATAGCTGCCATGTATATAATTGTTTAATATTTTAATTCTGCAAACGATTTAATTGTGTTGCAATTAGATTTTGTAAAATAATTTCTTATTTATATAATTGTATGTATTTGTATATCTTTTTTAAACGAATTGCATTTATATTCTTTTTATTAGAGTGATTGTAAATGATTAAAAATAAATCTAAGCTAAGAAAAAAAACTTCCTAAGTATTAATATACATATATTTTTATATAAATATAAAATAAATAAATAAATAAAAGATAATTTAAAAGAACCACATATTTTACCGCGTATGTTTTGAGAAGAAATTAAATTTTTTCCATCTATTTCGAAAAGATGGTTGGTGAGTAAAACCACAACTGCCATTCATTCATTCTTGGCAGTAAATATACACCCCTGACATATTTAACACAAATTTCGATTTTTGTCCAAGACTATAAATTTTCTTAAAGTTAAACAAAAGAAAAATTTTAAAATATACAAAATTTAGAGAAAGATATAAGAAAAACTAACAAAAACCATTAGTGTTCTTTGAACAGGCTGTAAGTTTTCCATACAACAGAGAATTTTGAATATACACTAGCTTAAACTCGGCGTGCTTCGCTACACCTACCGCTATCATTTGTACAAATTTTTCGACTGATGATTTTTAATGACTACGAAATCAATTACACAAAACCCAAAAACTTCAGCTTTAACACTTCTCAAGATTTAAGAAATTAATATTTAACTTGCATAGTATGTACCACGCCTACTTTCTGATTGACTATGAAGTCGTTCAGACCAAATTTAGAAAATTTTGATTTAACAGCTCTCAAGAATGAAAATGGAAAAATTTTACATTTGAATTTGTATTTGAATATATAGGAAAATCTAAATGCCAATAGGTCGAATTCGCGCAAACTTCACATAATCAATCTACAGATTGTCTGAAATCAAACCATCCGTTTTCGCGGTTAGTGGTCACATCAAAATGTACATTAAATTGTATATATTATTATGTATGTCGGAACTATCTGTACAAAGGAGTAGCGAAATGTCGATGTACAAATTTTTTTGTAAAGATCTTAAGTGTGTAACCATGGCGCAATGTTGCTTGTAAGCAACATTTCATAACGATAAAACCAGAAGTGTTAGATTCTTGAAATTCATACCAGTTCATATATCGAGATCAACTAATAACCTAATGTATTCAAAATATTTTTATTCACACCAACTTTAATTCTGACATCAAAGGGTTAAAAAATTTTTAATTAAATATTCTCGCTTTGTATGAAAAGATATTAAATTTTGCAATTACTCTTGTCCACAATAAGATATTTTACAATAATAATTGCATGTGAAATTATGACTTACCTTATATATTTAGAAAACAATCCGAATAAATAAAAGTACATACGATATCTTTAAGCTTTCTAGCAGCGTTATCAGAATCTCATTACAAAATACCACAAGATACCAAATCGAAAAATTGCTCTAAAACAGCAAAATTCTTGTAGAAACATATTCTTATATGTGAATCCCTATAGGGTTACGGCCTAGCTTCTCGCAGCAACCATGTTGTGTGTGACAATTTTAATCCATGAGCATCGTGACCTACAGTTCATCGTTGACTCGACTCCGTACGATAGATTTGAGAGGCTTTTGCTAGAAGACTGCTAACAGGTAGTAGCCGACAGAAATATTTTTTTCATATATCTTTTTTTTAGATGTCAGATTTAGGGTTGGAACCCAAAGCTTTTGTCAAGTAAGCCAACACACTAACCACTATACTACGGTGACCACTATATAGTACAATAAGGAGATAAATATAAGCAATTTCCAATAAATGGACATTTTAAGCAAAACAATATATTAATTTGAACATTCCATGCAATATTGGGAACCAATATACATAAATGTCACAGCCTGCATTTAAAGCAATATTTCATTTCATTGCACTCATTTGATATATCTATCTGCTAGGGTTTATTCGATATTTACGAATATCGAAAAAACCGTTGTTTTGTCATCGAAAACTCCAAAAATAGTGCTAAAGGCGCTAAGATGTCAAAGCTGTGTTCTGTTTCTAAATTTGAAGTTTTTTCCTTTTTTTTTTTAAATCCACAAATAAATCTATTTTCACTCCAACCATAAAACAATAATTAAGTTATTCATAATTATTACATTGTGACTTAAAATTTCTCATTTATTGATTTCAAGCAAAATAAATACATATTTTTGATTTAAAAAATATTGTACATTGTTATAGATTAAAAATTCGATATAGTACATAATATGTATATTATACATATATTTTAAGGATTATAGATATTTTAGGTATTGACAGCCTAGAAGTATGCAAATTTTATGTATTTTGTAAATTTTGATTCTAATGAATAAAATAATATCTAGACGAGCTTCGAGATTTTTGAATTTAAAATCATTTTTTTTTTATCTATACGAAATGGAGACTGAAATTGAATTCGAGTATTTTTTTCTAACACAAATTAAACTTAATTGAGCCTTATGTTTTAAAGTGTTGATATAAAAACTTTGTCACATTTTCAAATAAATGCAATTTAAAATTGTATACGATTTCAATTTCACTCGTTATCCTCTTTAGAGATCATGCCCGCTAGACTTTTCAATGAATTGCTTAAGAATCATTGATATTTTTCTACCATTTCTTAAATTATATCTAAATTTTTAGCCTAAGAACTCTTGCACACATACAATTAGTTTAACATTTAATTTCTTTTTTTATTTGTTTTTTTCTTATAAAATATCTAGAAAATACATTAAACATAAAAGTTATAGTTTTAGAGGAAAGTATATAAATAAAGTAAATTTAATTACAGATATGTTCTAGAATTAATTTACATACCGAGAGTTACAATGCTTATATATATATACTTTATATATACTTTATAGTTCCATAAATATTATTGCGTTTTCTAAAGTAACAATAAAATAAGTTTTTAAATAGTACTATTTTTTGTCAACTGACTGTGAGTATAGTGTTAGAGGAATTAAAATTTATTTTTTATATTTATTCATAGAGGTTAACAATTAAACATATGAATACTTGAGCAGGACAAGAAATAATAATTCAGGAATGGCAAGAAAATGTTTCATTAAATTAAAGAGAAACTCCTTCAAATAAAATTAATTAATGAATTGTCACACGTTGTTTAAAGTAAATAACTGAAACTATAAACTCTATAAAAACTTTAAATTTCATAGTAAATTAATTATTATTCCTTCAACATGAATACATATAAAGCGTATTCATAAGTCCCCTTGTATCGAGTGTATTGTTGTATTATGTATCGCCTGATTTTGATTATTTACATAATTAATGTTTTTCATGTGTTTTTAAAAAGTTGTATTGGATTCCGTGCTTAAATGTAAAACAACAAAAACAAAATTATTGTCAGAAACAAATGTATTTAACCCTCCGTCCACCATGCGGTTCTGATGGACCCGAAGGTAAATTAATTTTAAATTTTTTTAATTTATTAATAATCCAGATTTATTCATGTGCTAATTTTTCATGTGTTTTTAGTGTAACCAATTTTTTACACCAAACTACCAGTCGGGATTATTAGATTAAAGGATACTGGATTCAGTTTGGTAATTACTGCAAGTTTTTTTTTTTGCGGTTGACATAGGGTTACATGTAATTTATCCATAAAAAATTACAGCCTGTTCATAAATACGAATGGTTTTGACATTCGTCTTTTTATATAAAAAACAACAACAAAAACACTCAAATGTGTTTCTCATATAAAAAGACGAATATCAAACACCATTCGTGTTCTATTAACAGGCTGTTAATTTACATTTTTGTATAATTTTTAATTTTCTTTGTGAAAGTCAGCCAGTGAATACTAGTTTTCTTCCTTTTATCTAGTTTTTATCAATTAGAATACAATATACGTTAATGCAATGATACACGAGATGTTCATAAACAGGTAAATTAGAAATCTATTCAATACAACATACATACAAAAATACAAGGGTTTTTCATTACATTTTGTATAATACTCGTAATACTTATAACAATCAATCCTTATTATTAAACTACAACATGGGTAAAATTTAAAAATCTTATATAACAAAACTATTTGAAACAATTTTTCTTATTAACAAATTATTTATACATATGCTTCTGTGTATATTTATATATTGTCGCTGTAGTCTATCTGCCGTATTTGTAAAAATTCTCTATAGAATTATTAAGGTATTATTATACAAATACAATACTATGCAATACTCGTCTTAAAAGCTCTTAAAAAATCTATAATATTTTTCGTGGTAAAATAAAATACAGGTGATGTGATGTTGGGTCAACATCAGGGCTTGTTTTTGTTTAGGTCTGTTTGGGTACATTTCGGGTAGAAATTACTCAGTATGAAATTAACAGAGGGTAAGACAAAAATTTACTCTGGAAAATAAAAATATCTATCGTAGTCGCGTGGTCTAGTGATTAGTGTGTTGGCTTACTAACACATGGGCCCTGGGTTCGACTCCAGGCTCCGACATCTTCAAAAAAAGAAATATGAAAAAAATATTTCTTTCGGCGACTACCTCTCAGCAGTCTTCTGGCAAAAGCTCTGAGAGTAACTAATTGCCATGAACAAGCTTCTCAAGTCTGTCGTTCGGAGTCGACATTAAACTGTAGGTCCCGGTACTCATGAATAAAAAATTGACACACACAACATGAGTGCTGCGAGAAGCTAGGCCGTAATCCTGACACAGGGTTGTAAAGGCCAGTTATGTATGTATGTATGTAAAGGTGGAAGTACATAACACGCGTTACGTCATTAACAGCGGTTGCATTGTACAATGTAAGTCAACTGTTCAACTGTCAGCGTCTCTACAAGTTAAAAGTTGTTCAACTTCTATATGTTAGTTGCGTTGCGAATTTTGCCAGTAACTTGCTTTATGAAAATTTACTATTTTATTTTTTTTTGGCAGACGTGCGAAACACCATTGTTATGTTATGTACTTCTACCCTAATAAAGTAAACAGATGGAAATATAGTAAGAATTACTACTTATAAACAGCTGATTGTGAATATAAAAAACAGAAAAATTAAGTTAAAATTAAAGTATGAGATATAAGAGAGCTGCAAGTTATTTTTTCTTCAGAAACTTTTTGAATAATTGAAGTTGATAAGTATCAGAACATATGTATTGATCATATTGTTAAATTCGTTTAAAATATTTGCCGCTAAAATCTATAGATAATTCTTAACGAAACATGGAATAGGGGCAATCTTTTCACGATTGAATACTTGTTTTATTTTATTAGTTAAGTTTCATTTAATGGTAAAATAAAATATTTTATTTCACCACAATTTGTTTTGGATATATTTCAACTGAAAAGCAAAAACAAAAAGCCTTGTTGTTTTTGTATTATTGTACGATACTATCACCTCGATGTTTTTTCACCATGATATTTGTTATAAATACGGCAGTATGTCTTTTAAACTAGAAAAATGTATTAAACATTTTTTTTTTTTTTACTTTCATGGCACTTTTATATTTAAAAAAAAAAAAATATTATGTTTAAATTGCATATGCAATTTATTTTCGAAATTCAGTTTTTCAGTTATGCCACTATTCATGTCAGTGAACAATGCGTACATATCATTTTTAAAACACACAGTATCTACTATCAGTCATTTAATGTTTACTGAATATTTTTACACAAATCAGTACTTTTTACTGAATACTGATTTCTCTTTTCAGTAAACAGTACTTTTTACTGAATACTGATTTACGTATTGCAGTAAAAAAGTAAAGCAGTATGCCCATGTATGTTCTGTAATTATTATTACTCGATACGACAGTTTATTTCATCACGTGAGTGACGATTTGTTGCTCTTGCTCTTTTTAGATTTTAGCCTTTTTCAAACATTGTGCAGGGATGGATAGTGCATATTTTTTGTATCATTTTTGTTTAACTGAAATAATTTTTCATTATTTTCTCCATATCTATGTGACCTCGGTACTCCTTTATTCTTAATAGATCATGCAAATATCTATCGGACAATTGATTCCGTACTTTACTCAGAATTAGTTTCAGGTTTGAAAAAGCAACTTCACAATTATATGTGGTTCCAAACAATGTGTACAATTTAAAGATCTCTAAAGATAATAATTTGATAAACTCAATTACATATAACACATTGTGCATTACCATCATTATTTTCAACAAAAAATAATTCGCTTTGAAATTCCGCTTTTGCGTGCGTTGTCTCAACAACTTACTTCTGATAGAAGTAAGGAGATTTTTTTTCTCCGCTTCATACACAAGCGCAAGTGATTATTATCCACAAGTATTTATCGAAAATAAAATATTATTCGCAGAGACGAAATATCCATACGACATGATTATCATTATAAGCAGTACATTTCATATTTAATATTGAAAATAAAATCAGTTAGAATTTTTTTTTTTTTGATATATTTTAATAATTAAAAATGGCAAATGTAAACATAATAATAGCAATTAAATAAGTACATACATAATATAATATAAAATAAAAACAAATGGGGCAAAGTGTTTACATAAAATTTTTAAGGGCTTTTAAATTTTAAACAATATTTTTGAACAGTAGAGGTAAAAATTGTTTGGAAACATACGAGTACGAGTAAATATAAATTAAACATCCATACAATCACAAAGACATTCGTTCATAAATAATCAATTGCTAGGAATTATTTAATTTTTCTTTTATAATATGGCCTAATAATTACGCATTTACATATGTATGTATGCAAAATATATAATATACATACATACATATGTAAATAATAAATCATCTATTTGTACATACATACTTACAATATATACATTTTTACTAAATCTATAATTTATTAAATTATCTACATAAGAAAGTGTGTTTTTGGAGGAAGTTTATGATTAAAATATAAGTAAATACGTAATATAAGGTAGAGGGGGTGAGGGATACTTTAAAGAAGTAATAGACATATTCTGATATAACATACATAATATGCATATATGGGACAAGATTTCGTTACTTCACATTTCTAACAAATACGAGTACTAATACATTAAAATACTTATAAAATGAAATGTTTAAAATTTTTATATTTTATAAACTCCAGTCGCACTTGTTTGTTTGACAATGTGAACGATAATACTGAAGATCACATTGGCTTTCTGGTTGACTGAAATGGCTGGAGTGTAACTTTATTTGGAACATTTTTTTAGTTATTGATGCAGTTGATATATTCAAACTGAGTTTTAATAATAATCAGCACATTGTTTCATTGTAGGGTGGATCCTTTTCAGATTCGGTGCTGCTCTTAATATTCGATGAAAGTTTTGCAATTTCATCTTGAACAAGATCTGTACTAATCTGTGGTATACTAACGCTAGGAGAGGCAACATTTTGATCACCATCTTTGGATTCCTCAGTGCTCGAGCTACTTTCTTTCAGTATGTTCATACCAAGTTTGCTAGTGAACGGTGGTTTAAGTGAAGAAATCAATTTGGCAGGAACCGAAGAAGGCAACACAGCAGTTACTGCTGAGGAAATAGTTGAAACAGCATGCTTCGAAGGCGTCTGTAGTTTTGCAAATACTGAAGGTGGTGTTGATACTGGTACAGATGCAGAGATTGAAGATGATTGGGAAGATGCTAAATCTGAAGTGGTGGGTGTATCGGTGTATGGTAAACGTATAGTTGATGGAATCGGTGGTGGCTGTTGTTGTTTGCTTTGGTCCATGCTAAACTGTTTCTTCAATTGCATAGCTCGTGGAGGTGGCTGCACCTGCGCTATTATACTCGTTGTTCCAAAATCTAAGGAAGGCGATCCTTCATCGGTAGGTCGCTTAAAATCTGAAGCTCCAACAGAAGAAGTACGCAACGGTTTATAACGTGCAGAAGTGCTTAAGCTACTGCCTCCACTTAAACTAACACCACCCTCGAGCACTGTTGTTTGTGTTGTATGCGATTGCGACTGAGACTGTGACTGTACATCGACACCATCTAGTGAAGGCTCAGCGGTTAAAGAAGGCGTATCGATATTATATGAACCGGTCATAGAAGTGGTGGTATCATTTGAACTTTGTTTAATAAAACGGTATGGATGTGCTGAGTAATCGGTTTCGGTACTTGAATTTTTCTGTAAACTCTCGCTGGACTTTTTAAATAGACGTCCCGTATTTTCATAGGGTGGATTTAAAAACTCACTAGTAGCTCTTTGTGGTACTACTGGTGACTGATATGTTTGTTGTTGTTCCATTGATGCATTACGTTGCCAAAGACGTTCATTAGCGACTTGAAATACGCCAGTAACTGGTCCACTTGTATCACTGCTATCGCAAGCACCAACAATTCCACCACCTGCAGGAGGTTTAGACGGTGATAACTCAATGGCAGTCTCACGTCTAAGAGGATGGCGTTGATTAAAGTCAACTGATGCTCCAACCTATAAAAAATATATATATTGTTGTAATACGGATTTGAGAGAAATTCATATTTATATAAATAACCGGAACAAAGAGAGCATTAAATAAATGTAGTTATGAGCAAGAATGATAGAACTAGAGAATACCCCAAGCGCATGTTTTCTCATTAAATGAAGTAGATTCCCCTATACTTTAGAGAAAATCAAGAGAGAGAGAGAGTTAAATTTTTTGAGAAGTCAATTTATCGAATGACCGCACAGAAATATTAAGTTTTATATGCCTGCTATTGTCGTAATCTTTAATCCTATCATTCTTGGTTGTGAATATCAAATGTATAACTGTATGAAAAAATGTTAAGCTATATTTACACTGCCTAAGTTTCTCATCTGAGTTTTATATCAGAAGCGCACTCAGATAGTTTAATTACAAATCTAATTTAATTTTTATTGTTTTTGCCTGAGCTCAGTTAAAAATAGAAAATTTTCTACTTTCAAAATTATTGCCGTCTGAGTTGTAACTGTTATAATCAGATGAGAAACATAGGTAATGTAAATATAGCTTTAATAAAACAATGTCGGTTATTTTGATTAGTTTAACTGATAAAATTCAATAATGAAAATGTTCCTATTTTATTAAAAAAAAAATAAAAATTTTCGTTTTTATCTCACATGGTAAAAACAATCAAATAAGTACATAATTTTTAGCAAAATTTCTTTGCATGTATAATATTTTAAGTGATTTTTTTTTAATTTTTTGCGTTTTTTATGAATCTTATTATTATATTATTTATATGTATGTATAGACATTTACCTCACATGATCCATCAGTATCATCTACTGAGACACGTGCTTGAAATAGACCTTCGAGCATTTGGTAATCGTTCTCTTCGCACTCTTTCAAATGTTGCTTTTCTAAAAGAGCGGCTTTCTCAGCTTTCGACAATTCCGTTTTTGGTCGATCTAGCGATGCTTAAATAAGTAATAAAGTAATCATTATTAAAAAAATAGAAATAAAAATCATTTGATGTTCTTAAATCTGTTACTAAAACTTAAAATTATGAACGGTAGAACCCTACACGACCTCTTATGCCTATATGCGTCAATACAAAAAGTTTTAGTTTGCAAAAAACTAAATTTTATAGGAATTTAAATAAGATTTCAAAAAGAGTTGGAAAATTAACTAGTTATTAAGCAAACTTTTAGAAAAGTAAAGGCCAAGCAATTCGGGTTTTTTTTTAATTTTTATATTTTATCATTTTAAACAATATAAGTATTTATATGTATATAAATACTTTTATCTTTAAGACCAATACTTAGAGGTAAAGCTCTACGTATGCAGTGCATTGTATTGGAATTTGAAGATAGAAAGATTTGTTCTTCATATTATGAACTTTTTGGTTGATGTCAGTTTGACCACTCAAGGGCCAGTATTATACTTTCACTCTTGAATGATCAACAGCAATTGCCTCATCTGTCAGTGGATGTTGAATGTGAGTGGTGAGCGTCTTTAGTAGGTTAGCTGTTATCTTCCCAAATGATGGCGGTGTACCCCTGATCATTCTTTTCTGGTGGAATGGACGGGAAATGTCAGGGAGCGATTTGTTGAAGATAGAATTCTTGGGAGAGGGGAGAGGAGGGTATAACCTCTTATTTTTTCAATTACAATTTAGAAAAACCGCAAATTTTTGTTTTATAATTTTTGTCCTTTGCTGGGATTGAACCTCGGTCGTTTAAGTTTCTGTAGGGGCGGTCTAGACACTATATCCCTTACAGGAGAGAGTTTTTATATCCCTTATTTTTCACTGGGTTTGAAATTTAGCAAAGGTACAACTTAAAATATTATACTTAACACATTTGCCAGTTGTTTTTTAGTTAATAGTAAAAAATTTCAATAATTATTGGTTAATGGTTGAGAATGCCAAACTATTTTGAAAGCTCTGTTGAGGAAGAATAGACAGATCATCATGAGTCGTTTAACCCAAGAGTGATGCTTCCAAATTGAGAATTTTTCTTTTGAAAAAAAGTAAGTAAATTCGTGCAAATATTTCACTACTGTCGGTTTAAAACTATCCACAAAACAACAAAATGTGCTTGTCAATGAGAATATTACTGCTGTAGCGCGTAGTCTTGAAGTGGATGTAAAAGTGTCGATTCGTTTTCGTTCTCAATTTTTTGGCCTTTAACGTAGAAAATTTTACGTAATGACTTTGGCTTACGTCTTATAAAATTGCCTTTAAGAACTGAAAACTAGTCAGACATTTGTAAGTGGTCAAATCAGGGAAAATAAATAGAGATTTATAAATATTGATTTAGAATTTTTATTTAAAAGAATTGCAGCAAATATTAGCCTAACTAATTAACAAATATATGCGACACTAATTCTAATTTTCTATTATGTAACGGAAAATGATACCAAAACATTCTTTTACAGTGAAATTTTTTTCTCTTGTCTGTGCATAGAAGGACAAACAAACCCGAATATGAGTACAATATCAAATACTTACTTTTATGACTCGGTAGCGAAACCGTGGGTGATGCAATCAAGTGACAGACACTTTCTAATTCATCAGTAATTGAAGTGTATTCGCTATGCAATTTCAAGAGAATATTTCTTGAAGGTTTTGCATGCAACATAGATTTTCCTAAAAATTATAAATTTTAAATAAATTAAAAAATTTATTTGGTATGTAAAGGTACACCAAAGCTTACAAGTATATCATTTTCAAAGAGAAATACTCGCAGCCGAGGAATATGTATATAAACGAGAAAATATTAAAAGAAATTACCTGCTTGAGCTTCTTTATCGCTGTCTGGTTCAGATTGTGTAAGGCTCATTTGGCGACGTGGTAAATGTAATTGATTCAGACTTATATGTGAACGACTGACATCACCAACAACGGAATGGGTCTCAGAGTTTCTGCGACACAAGGATACAGTACGTTGGCGCATGGCACGATGTCTGGCAGCTTTAAGGAAAAAACAAAATATATCTATTCTTAGTACATATTGACTCTACTAATAATTGACTTGAATACCTTCGAAGGTTATATCTGGTCCCGTTTCATCAGAATTTTCCCCCACTAGTGTTTGATCATCATCATTACCGAGCGGTGTCAGAGTATCTTTACTTTCGGTACTTGCCCCAGTATCCTGTCGGACTGTTACGTATGGCGTACGTTTAATCGTTTCACACGTTGAAGGACGTTGAGATAATGGTAAATAAACATCGGAATCAGACTCAGATTGTACTGATATTTTACGCACAGCAGGCTGTTCATTATTAATAGTGTCTGGTGATTTGGCAACTTCATCAGCTTCTTCTGGAACTGGTACGACTTCAAAGTGGGCACCATCATCAAAAATATACGCATCTGGTCGTACTTCAGTCAATGAACGATTAAAGCGTCGACGGTGTGTTACCTAGAAAGTGAATTATTGAAATTTGTGTTTTTAAAGTTAAACAGTTTTTCTCTAAATATACTTGTAAGGTGTTTGATAATCCGCCAAAACCACCACCATTTCCACTGCCAGCTCCTCCACCTTCATTGTCCGACATCGATACTGTACGTATTCGTTGCAGGTCACCTGGTATATTTACATTGGATGTACTAAACTCATCTTGACCCATTGTATGCATTGCCATAAAACGATGTATAACAGCCAAGTGGTTTAATATTTGCTCCGATGACTCTTCCATTTTACGTAATCGAAACTCGATATTCTAAAAAATAATAAAAAATGATATAAAAATTAAAATTAATGCTGGTTTTGAAAATTATCGGATAAATCTAGTTTATTTATTCTTTAATTATGTTTGCTTTAAAATAAGAGCAGTTGTTAGTAATGCCTTCAGTGTGTCAAAGGTTCAGGAACAGAAATTGAAGACGTTATTTTACACAGATTATTGCTGATTTTACGGATATATCATGAAACCTTGAGAAGTGATTAGATGACTTAAATCTGCAATCCGTTTTCGGCTATTTATCTCCAAAACTGAACAAAATATTCGAAAACGGATTGCAGACTTGAAGAATTTTGGGTCGAAAAACTACAGTGGCATCATTAACTCGAGATATAGGAAAAATATGAAATAGATAGAGCACATTAACACTCGCACGACTAAATGCTGACTTGATTTTATTGCAAGCAAATTGACAATTCCCCAAATTAATTTAACTTTCCGATCAAATTCTCTAAGCCTTCGATAAACCTTTCATAATTCCTTCAAGTGTTGTTTGAAAGTACCTATTAAATGAACACAAATGAACAGAATCATATCTCTCATAGGAATTTTAATCGTACCAATGAGTCCCTGGTATCGCAATTCGTGGTATCGCCAATCTGCGATTATCATATCATCCACTCGTGTATTGATTTATAAAACTAGAAAAATAAATCATACCTGATTGGAACAACTATATAGAAACCGTATCTGCTGTCGTCCCAAATGAAACAAATACTACCTGAGTGAAATTATACCCAGACAGGATGGAGATATTCTCAGAGACTTGAATGATGTGTAAATTCCTTGCACCAAAACATGGGTTACTGAATAGGTTTGCTAGATTTGCAGTGCGGCTAAAGAACGGATTCTCTTTGAAGTGCATTGTGCGTTTCATAGGAATAATCAGCTACAAAAGGATCAGATCTGTGCAACATAAGAATTTAGGTTATTTTGAATTAATGTTTTTATTTTATCAGAGCACTTCCCATGTTAGTACCGATGGAACATTAGAACTCCCACTGCATTGTACCGTGACAGATATGCTCCTAATCCTAGAACCGCTAAACCGATTTTATAAACTGGAAACTGATGGTTTTTATATAAGTGGGCGGTGCCACTCCAATAAAAAATTTTCAAAATTGTACTACCCATAGTTTTTCTATTTAATTCAAACAACTTTTTCATCAATACAAATCATCAGTCAAAATGTGAGTTAAATAAGTGGGAGTCTCTCCTCTCATACAAAGTAAATATAAATTATTGCATATCTAGAGAAAGCTTGTACATTTAGTCCAAATAACTTTGTGACAATACAAGTCATTATACGAAAAGTGGGCGGAATTGTGTAGGTGAAAGTTTCACCAAGCATTACAATACATTTTTCCCTTATTCTTACCAGAAAATCCAATTTTTTATATAAAAACTCATACTTTTATGCTTTTACTATAGTAATGTCCGGCAGCGAGGACTGGGTTACTCTAACATGTCAACATAAGACAGTTTTATGTATTGCCACAGATATATTAAGATGTTAATTTGGTTTTTAGATATTTCCGATAAATATTTGATAAATGCGATTTAAATAGTTACCTGTACAGTAGCAGTCTGTAAATTCTCCTTTTGATTAATATCTTCAATTTTCTGAGCCATTGTTTCTACACGTTCTGTAGTATTCTTCACACGTTCTTCAGTTGATTGGTTTAGAAAGATTTCTTGTTCATGGAAAAAGCCTTCAACACATTCTTCTTCGAAGTCGTACAAACGTTCCAGATCATCCTTTTCCAAGAAAAGTTTCAAACCATTGTCTCGTTGGACTTCCAATCCTGCACATTCATTCAATTCAATATGAATTAATTGTTTATCGATAAAAAAAATAGAAGAAATTACGCAGATACAGAGTAATAATATTGAACATATTTGAAAATGGTTCAATGGTTCCATTTTACCATTCATAATAATTAAATTAGAAATCGGTACACGAGTACATACATATGTATATAAAGAATTTTTAAATATTGTAAGAAAATTTGAAACAAAACAACAATCAAACAAAAAGTGAAAGTTTTTATCACATAAAAAAATAAGCAGGCAAAATTAAGAAAAGAAAAAAAAAATAGAAAAAAATTAATTAAATTGTATTATAAAATGTGTAAAGAGTTTAAAATTGATTTGCATAATATACAGCAGCATTGTAATAATAAAATATTTAAAAAGTAAGGAATTTAATGAGTATTTTTTATTTGTTTGTTATTTTAGGCATTTAATAAACGATTTCAAAATTATATTTAAGGGAGTTTCAATTTTATTATATCATCCGTATCATATTGGAAACGAAGTATTTTATTATTTTAAATGTTTTTTTTGTTGTTTTAATTAAGCATTAAACAAATTCAGATGAATATATATTTAAAATAGTTCATTTACAACATACATATGTAGTTTAATAAATAATACGAGTAAATAAAAGAAGAACGAGAAAAAATTGGGTTTAAATAAAATGAAAGTAATTAGAATATGATTATTGATTAAATATATTTACGAGCTTATAAATGAAAACTCACAGGGAATAAAACTTAACCTTCTCATCCCTCTCTCACCTTTGGCTTTACGTATGCAATACTTAAGCAGCGAATAAAAATGACAAAATGCAATAAATGGTGGTGGCAGTACTGGTTTCTGCTGGTATTCCATGACCACTGTAAATCGTTGAAACATCCATACCTAAAGGACACCAATAAATGGTACAATTAATTCCAATCATTGATATTTATTTTAAAATGTATTTGCATTGTATGGGTATAAGTAAAATTAACAAAATCAGTAATGGAAAATTAGATTTTCTTATATACACAAATTCTCTGCCTCTATTGATCTTTCTAAATTAAAGTTTTGTTATACAATATCTTACCTGATGTGAAACCGAATTGACTTCGTTAAAAATATTATTGAAAACCGCAATTAATAAATTAATTAATAAAATATTTGCAATCAATAAATACATTGACATTGTAATCGGAGTAACCCAGTGGCCTGTAAGAAAAAAATATTTTTTAATTATAAATTTCGTTATTAAAATTTGCTTTTAATAAAAGTTATTTATTATTTGTAGTAATAGATTTATTTTTTTTGTTTTTTGTTTTTGTCGAATGCTCCAGTAATCTAGTAGGTAGTCTAGCGAAAAAGTGTCTGGGCTATGTATACACTGCGCAACGTATAATATGCCGTTTGATATCTTAATGTATAATGATAGCAATAATGATAGAAGTTTTGTTTTTAGGAAACTTAAAAAAAACTTAAACATTTTGACTAAATTTCATAAAGGTTAAGTGGGTTAAGGTGTATTCCCACTTGTCAAATATTTGGTAAAAAATTAGCGAAAAAATTTTTTTAAGATATGTTAACATAAAACAAAATTTTTGTATAAAATGTTACTATAAAGTAGTGGTCTTGCTTTTTTCATCAAATATTTGACAAGTGTGAACAAGGCTTTAGAATTCTAGTACTCTCGGATAGGAATTAATAGTATTTGAAAGCATAAATTAAGAGAGAATACACAATTATTTACAAACAAGAATGAGAGAAAAAGAGATATTCTACAAAATAGCTGTGCTCATGGACAGCCGCATACCCAAATTGGCACTACTTGGAGTTAAAAATTTACAACATTTTGTAAAAATTGGGAGTAATTGTGATATAAAAACGGTCATATATCATTTTAATACTAATAACACCTACCTGTTACACACGCCGGTTGGCTCGGATTTTCACCGCAAGGAGGATCAATATCATCGGCAAATACCTCACCATACAACATAAAATAAGGCTGATAAGTGACCTGGAAATAAATATTGAAAATATTACTGTTACTTCGAGCATACATATGTATGTATGTTGAGATTACTCTCCTACATTTAAAATTTTAACACATATACATACAATATATTAGGGTAGTACAACATCAATTAAATGTTATTTGACAGGCAGTTTATTTTTTTATTTTATTTAATTTTATTTTAATAGATATACGTATCGTATACATATAAACTATTTATGCATATCGTATTAAATGATATCATTTCTATTAAACATTTCTATAAAAAAATTATATCATTTTTATACATACAAGTAAAAATTTTTTACAGCAGTTCTTAAATTTCAAATTAACTTAAATGATAAAAAAACAATAAATTAATACTCCTCTTTTAAATATTTATTAAGTAGTAAAATATTATCCATTTCTTAGCTAATTGCAACGTAGATATATCATTTATATACTTATATGTATACATCAATGTATGTATATTTCTTACAAGTACTTTTCGTTAATTTAAAATTTTAATTTTGAAACATATTAACGCATGTTATTAACGCTTCTGTCATATTAGACAAATATTTGATAAAAGCATTTCCTTATTAATTTGCCATTGCTTCAAGTTTGATGAATTAAATATCGAAATAATATTTCGCATTAAAATTTATTGTTAAAAACAAAAAATATTATTTTTCAGTAATTGAAAAACAGAAATGTATTGGTTTAAAAATACTTTGGTTTTTATATACTAAATGTCATATGAGTATAAGTATTTGTGGTTTTTTATTAACATCTTTGGAAAAAATTCTTCTGTCGAGTCTTCTGCTTATCCCCAAAACAATACATTTTATATATATTTTATGAGAAATAATTTTTTTTATCGTCAAATATTTTCCTAATGTAGCCGTACATTTTGTTCGATTATGATATAACTACATTGCAAGAAATAAGCGATATGTATATAAAAAAATAAAACCAAAAGTATAGAAACTAAAATACTAAAATTTTAATTATGGAGAAGTTAAAATAAATTGAGAAACTTTTCAATTTGACAGAAGTTGACTTTTTAAAAATAAAGAGAAAACAATTTTTAGAAGAAAACAATGAAAAATAAAATTCGTATTCTAATCAGCACTTTTAGGTACATGCTAAGTCTGATTTTCAGTCTTAAAGAAATTTTCTAGGTAATCTAGAATAGTATGAAGATAATTTCAAAAAAATTTTTTGAAGCCCAAAGTTGCCGTAGGAAAAGTTTTTCGTAATTTAATTAATTTTAACGAAGAAAACAATTAAATTATTCGTATTGTCAAATAAACTTTTAATTGGATTCAGATCAACACCCGAATTTATTACATTAATTAAAATATTTTAACACAAAAAAATTTAAAATGACTTGTTAATAATATCAGTCCCTATTCCAATTGACGTTTCTATGATAATGACGAAATTTTCAGATTTCATATAATTTCATTTTAATATGTACATCCTGGAAAGAATCTGTTCGCAAACAAAATTCGAAAGTTTGCAACTGGAAATTATTTTATATTTTGTATTTGCACTAAATAGGAGTAAACTAAAAATGTGTTTTCTATGAAAGAACTGGTTTCCTAGGTTCGTAGGAGGCGAGGATCCTAGTTGGTACCTGCAATAGTTTACAACATTAGTAATTTGACGGCAATGATTGCAAGGAATAGCAATGTCAGCAAAGTATCGGGTTGTATTTCTTTCCTTTTATTTTTTAAAAAATTGGATGAGATTATTACCTTTTATAACACCTTAGTACGAAAATATGTGGGACCTTTCCATTGCAAAAACTAAAACTTCATTAATTTTTGTTATTATCCTTGTGCTTTTTTGTTAAATTTGCGCAAAATGATATCATTTCTTCGCTATAGCTTAACCAGTTAAGCTTATAATTATAACAACAAAAAAAGTTAATATAAAATATTTTTTTCTCGGAATAAAAAATATTAATATTAGAGGTAATTACAACAAAATGTAGAAAGATATGCTAGGTTTTGTAAGTTTGCAAGACTTGCAATGATGTATGTAACGAAGAGTGATTATTGCTGATATTACGAGAGGTATTAATTACATCCATTGAAAGGTAGTATTTTAAGCTGAATTTTGTTAAGACTTTATAAAACCTCTATTATTTGGTGAGAAAAATTATATATTTTTGAATTAT
The DNA here is from genome assembly GCA_963576795.1 of Metopia argyrocephala. NCBI lineage: Eukaryota > Metazoa > Arthropoda > Insecta > Diptera > Sarcophagidae > Metopia > Metopia argyrocephala. The sequence continues at coordinate 182,198,614 of OY756208.1, read as the reverse complement.
CGGAACATATCCCTGATATTTTTCATTTTTATTATACAAAAAGTTAGAATGAGAAGCAGGCTGATAAAATTATTGGTCAATTATAAGAAAACAATCAATCAAAATCGACTTTTTTGTTAAAAGATTAATGACAAATTTAGCTTAATTTCTTTAATCTAGGATAAAAATGTCGAAATACGACAACGACTACTCCAAACACGATAGGGGCGAATATTTAGAAATTAATCATAAATATAAAACTACAATCCAATGGATGTAATCTAATACAGAAATATTGGAGCAGCTATCAATTTACAATTTTTTTTTCTTTAAAATTAATTTTAAAATAAACACCTATAAAGGCATATATAAGTAATATAAACCCATCAGCCTAATTCTGAATAAAAATTCCCCAAGAGATTTTTTCCCTTTCCTATTTTTACAGTTGAATTTATATAGGAAAAATGGGAGAAGAAATAAAACTCCCGGGGATTGGATTATTTAGAATTGGACTGCATATGTTCTAAATTTATTACCACCGATCTGATTATTATTTTTAAGGTTTTTGTATTTTTTAAACAACTTTCAGTATTCAGAAAAAAGCAAAGAGAGAATAAAAAGCACTTCTTAAGTTCATTTCAGTTTAGTTTTAAAAATTATTTACAATTAGAAGTTCTAGAGATATAGACTTTTCTTATATGTATAAAGTTTTATATAATAGAGTACATACACACATAGATTAACATTTATGTACAAATTATCGTTCTTTAAATAATTCCATGCATTATTCAAAATAAAAGAAAACACTTAAAATATGTTTTTCTTAAATGAAAATAGCAAATTATTAAAAAATAGGAAGTTAATGAAGGCAGGTTGTTAAAATATTCGTAAATGGCAGGGCAAACACAGATGCCTACAATTCATTTAAAATTTCCATAGAAAAAAAAAACAGAAGGGACAATCACAGAAAGTAGTAGAAGACGGAAAAGAAGGAGCAAATTAAGAAGTATCAAGATGCTTTTACAACATCAAATATTTGCATTTATTTTTGTTTTTTTTTTTTAGATTTTTTTTTACTCAAACAAAAATTCAATTATTCATTGCAAATAGTTTACATTATTGGTCATATTGCCACTTAAAACATTAAAGAGCTCAGATTTTTGCAAAATTTGTCCTGATGTTGTGGCGTGATGCGGTGAAGCTGACGATGAAGTCGTTGGCATTTGTTGTGACATGGTTGAGTGGCCACGATGATGGGATGACATGTAACTGCCAATGCCACCTGTCGAATCACGTGAACCATGAGATGGACTATTGTGTCTTAAAGCACCCAAAAATCCTGGTGCTACTATGGAACCAGCAATAACCTATTTTTTTATGTACACAGTTTAATATTTGTGTGTGCGTGCGTGTGTTTTATTTTTTTAATTTTTTTTTTTTTCAATTTTCATTTAATAAGTAACATGATAATTATTTATTCAAATGCGTTTAATGGTGTCGAACAGAAAAATATACAAAAATAGAAAAAGAGAATTTTAAAAGACAAAAAAAACAGACAAATGACAATATTATTAATTAATTAATTATTTTTTTATGTACGTAATATTTAATATTTTTATTGTACTTTTATGCCCGTATTTATACAAAATGTTTTAGATTTATGGAGGGATTATTTCACAAATTTCTATGCAATACTTGTCAAATAAACCCTCAATAAACCTAAAATATTTTTTATGAATACGGGCATTATACTGTAAAATAAAAGAAAAATTAGATTCTTGTAATTAGTATTTAACCATTTTTTTAAATAAATTTATGTGTATGTACTCTATAAGTTAATTAAATTATTTCTTACATATGCACATGTATTAATTGAATTATTAATCAAAGAAATCATTTGAACTCTGCTAAAGCCATTATCAAATTAATAGTTAGAAAATTAAATTCAAAGTTTATGCCATAATTTATAGTGCTATTTAAGCTTGCAATTAAAAGCTTGTTAGGTTGAAATTATTACTGAAAGGTTAAAAGATTAGTTTATTATGTACGAGTAGTAAAAATATAAATATGTAAATAACATACATATGTCTCGTTGAGTAAAGGATTGTTAACTACGTGTTTGGAAATCTCTTCCATTCACATTATGCTTACAGGCTAAACTAATGTTTTTGACTCTTGTATGCAAATAAAATCTCAAGATGGATTCTTCCTTATCCTAAAGATATTAAGCAATATTTGTATATATTTTCCAAAAATTATTCATCAAAACCTATCCACAAGAAAGCCATCACAAACCAACCATACCTTTTTTCTCTATTTAGAAATGATTGTATTTCATATTATAAATAGAATTTAAGTAATTTATATTATTGATGCTGCGTGTTGAAATAGAACTCTAACAACTGCAAAGATATGAGTTCCAGTGGTAGCAACTAAATTTCTAATTACTATCTAATGAATTCACAACCACCTGAATTTGTAAGCTCCTCTATTGAATTGGGTAGTATACTCGATGCTAAACTTAGTTTATTCTGCACATGATTGCGGTGGTCAATGAAGCTAAAGTAGTGATTGTCTTTATGAAGTGATAAGGCAAGCTACCTACTCTAAAAAGCAGAAGAGTTATGCTAATCGTAACTTCTTTGATGAATGTTATGACTGACAAAGTATACTCTGAGTTCCTTAAAAAAATATATATACTTGTTGAATGAAGAATAGCAAGTGGTGAGTGTCTGCACTAAGTGGTAATTTGATATCTTCCTAACAGATGGCGCTGTACTTCTGATCATTCGTTTCTTGGTGGCATAGACTGGATATGTAAGGGAGTGGTTGCTTGAAGATAGACTTCTTGGAGGGGGGAGAACCTCTTATTTTTAAATTATATTTTTCGAAAAACCGCAAATTTATTTCGCTGGGATTTGAACCCCGGTTGTTTAAGGTTCTGTGCGAGCGCTCTGGCCACTATTCCACGAACCCCCTGAAAATACTGCAGAAGGCTGCGTATATAGGTATCACTGCATCAAACAAAACTTGCCTTAATGCTGTTCTAAATGTCATTCTGCACTTATTGCCTGTTGATTTCCATGCCATGCTGATTTCGGCTCAGAGTGTGATAAGATTAAGCGACGAATTCTTTGCGGCAACAGTAACATGCTGATGCTATTTTCTCTGCATTTGAGAATATTGTGTATAGGTCTGACCTTCGGAAGTTAGATTTTGGTGGAGTAAAAAGGGGTATAAAAGGGTACTGGTGTTAGGTTCCAACTACCAACTTTGCAGAGTCCTTCGTTGTCATATTTATTGGTAATAGAATGTGGTCGCCGTAGTCTAGTAGGTAGTGTGTTGGCTTACTAGACAAGAGCTCCGCGGTCAAACCCCAGCTCTGACATCTTGAAAGAAATACATATGAAAAATATTTCTTTCGGCAACCACTTCTTAGGAGTCTTCTGACAGAAGTTTTGAGAGTAAATGATTGCTACTAACCAGCTTCATAAGTCTGTCGTTCTTCGTTCTGTCTAAAAATTTTATCAGGTCTCCAAGTGCAAGACAAGTATTTTTCAAGCATACCTGTTAAATTTCGATTACTAACCGATGAGATTATGTATAAAAAAATTCGAAATGACTCCGCTGGTAGAAATAAATAAATCAAATAATTACAAAAAAATTAATCAAAAGAGTTATGATATTATTTTTTTTACAGATTTTTGATTTAACAGCTAGCTTAAGAACTTAACAGACAATATGTTTGACGATGATTTGCGAAATTTGATAGAATGTGTTTGACCTTTGGTTTTTTATTTTTTTATATTTCAGTAATGGACGTTTTACCAAAAATATTTCCAATTGTAGTGATCTCTTAAAAGAAGAGTAAAATTCTGTACAATAACCTCTAAACAAAGGTACTATTTTTTTACAGTTATGTATATGCTATACATACATACATATATTATGCGCTAAAAAGATTTCAGACAAATATGTATATTAGATTTTTCTATGTATACAGAGGTAATACATACAATATTTCTTTAATATTTTGTTAACATTAGGAAAACAATTGTATTATATACACACACACGCACACACGATAAAATTTCAAAATGATAGAATAAAACAAACAAAGTTTAAATTACGTTAACTTACCTCTCTTATAAGACGCCAAGTTGGCTCCATATTAGGAAATAATATTGCTTGGCGACTAACACCAAAACTCATCAAAACCACAGCCAAGAGAACCACGAAATAAATCATATTTTTAACCATTTTGCCCATCATTGTGACAAGGGGACCTAAAATTTTTTAACATTTATACACAAATTTATAGGTGGTATTAGTAAAAATACAAACAAATTACCCAAATATTTGTTAACACCCAAAATATTTAGAATTCGCAAATACCAATAGATGCTGTCCACACAATAAATAACTCTACCAATATCCATGGTGTTTGGCCGAAAACGTAAGGAAAGCCCTATGAAAAATAGTATAATTGCTGCTCCATCACAAGGATTCCACATATTCCAGGCCCAAACCGAAAATTTATGGCTAATAAATGAAAACAAATAAAAAACCAAAAAGAAAAATCGTATATTTGTATATGTGAATGGTGTTAGTGATACACTTACGTTATAGCCACTGGCTCCGACGAAATTATTTCACGAATTTTTTCAAATCCTAAAGTTGCAATATAAGCAATTGAATACATTTCCTGCCAACGTGGTTTGTGTTCCATTTTAACCAACACCGTAAAGGTAAACATTATCAGGAAGAACATGTACGCCATCTAGTAAAATGAAATAAAAATATTATGAAAGAAAAAGTTTTATAACTAATAAAAGTTGTTTTATTTAAAAAGAAGATAAAGAAAATAGTTTTCACAAATAATACTGGTCAGCAAAAAACAAATGAAAGGCTTTAAAAAATTTCGAAATTGTTTATGTAATTTTTTTTTCTCTTTTCGACGCTAGTTTTCAAATAAATCTAAAGCTTTCGAAAATATCAAAAAAAAAAATTAAACAACTATATTTATAATTATTATATCGGTCTTAAGATCCTAAAAGTCTTATTCTTTATGAAGTATTCTCTGATAAGGCCTTTGTAGTGGGTGTCGAAAACTAGTTCACTTCCGCTATTAATTCTCATTAAGGATACAAGTTTTAGGCTTTTAAAACCGATATAATATTAGGAATAAATTTGCATAATAAAGATCCAATAAGTGATTCCAATTAGAAGTTATAGAAATAAAATAAAAAATAGAACACATTTTAGAATATTTTAAAGCAATTCAGCATCATTTAAGGCTTAATTTTTTCCAATCCGAAAACCTTTGTCGAAGTATAATGTAAAATGATAATGCCAAATGTCGACTCCGGCTTTCCTATAGAATTTAGTATTTAAGCCCAAAAGTTGGTACTATTTAATATTTTTACAAATGTTCCAATTTTAGAAGAAACAAAAACGTGTTTTTGTTGTCGCATTTTTGTTGCTTTCTTGGTGGTAGTCTATTTTATACGAGTATGTACTTCATTTAACATTTGATCGTGCTTACAAAATGCCTGGGATCAATCCAAATAGAGCGAGGCCACCGCTTTGCAATTGGCAATTCGATTTCAATAGCTCACTAATAGTGAATTTCGTTGCAAAACTTCTGAGTTGCATTTTACGCTTTTAAGCAGTAATGAAACTTTAGCTATTTTTAGGTTAAGTTCACGATTTTAGTTCTAATTTTAACGTTTACGCACTCATTTTAGCGACACACCTTATTTTAGCAAAAATTGCGAGTATTTCCCTTATAATCTATATTGTTAGTGTGATTACTTTACAATTTAGTTCTTTTAATAAAAAGCACTTACCGAATCAGCCCAGAACTTTGTAACAGGCGCCGTATAAAATTCGTAAACTTTCTTTTTCAGCCTTAGGGGTTGATGTTGTTTCACCTCATAATCGGTTGTGTGAAAAAATTCCCGGAATTGTGATGGATCAGAGTCTGTTAAGGATACCTAATATATGACAATAGGATGTTTGTGTTTTTCAAGTACACAAATAAAAAAAAATAAATAAATAAAAGAGTTTGAAACTGGCATTAGTATAATTAAATTAATAAAGTTAGAACATTTTTTTTATTTCGTAACTCTAACAACTACTAAAAAACCAAAATAATATTACTTTAAGCTCAATAAGATTATTTACAAGACGTATAGAAATTAAAATAAAAAAAAATACAAAAAAACTCTAAAACAAAGTACACTTAGTAAATAAAAATAAAATCGACCATTAACCCATTAATAATACAATAATGGCGACAAAAAATTTAGTTGTTAATAATGAAATAATAACTTTAAATACGAATGCAACTACAACTACTTTAATAGTTTAATAATACAGTGTTCCAAAAATAATAACTTGAAATACTAGAAAGTGGCACCATTATTTCTTATCACCATTTATCATTATATAAGAAGAATCCGTTTTTGAAATTGGTGAAATACCACCACAAAATCTTAGGTTATGGTTATAAGAAAGCACAGTTTTCGGTTTATTTTTCCTTTTTAATTGATAAATATTCCTTACAGAATAATGAACCGGAGATTTGTTAAATAATATTTAAATTACATAAGTAGATTTAAAAAATCTTTAAGTATGAGCACATATATATCTTAATATATAAAAAACGTTTGTGCCGGGTACGTGTTACAAAAACTCAAGAACCGCTGGACCGATTGATACCAAACTTGGACAATATATAAGTTTAGTCAGAAGCCAGGTTTCTCTTAAGTTTAACAACGATAGGTGGTGCCATTGTCGTAATATTTAAATTTTTTTTACTTATGGTACGATTTGGCTCAAATTCACAAAATATATTTATTAAACAAAAATAAGTATCCTTTTCGTTTATGGGCATTCAAAAATAAAAAATTGTCAATATATTTTTTAATTTAAAAAAAATGAAATAATTGGAGACAAAATCAAAATATATCAGGGCAAAACAACGTTTGCCGGGTCAGCTAGTATAACATATATAACTGGCCATTACAACCCTGTTTCAGCGTTACGGCCTAGCTACTCGCAGCACCCATGTTGTGTGTGTTAATATTTATTCATTTAACTACAGTTAAGTTTAAGTATTTCCGTAAAAAACTCAAACTTTCTGAGCTCTGTTTAAGCAGTACTTTATGTTGTAACCCTGTCAGTTTTATACAAGTTATAATTAAAACAGATTTAAATGAGTGCAGTTGCCTTTTTCTCAATTATTTAGAAATTTAAAATCGTTGAAATTGAAGTAAATTATAAGCAAATTAGAAAACCATGATTTTGCAGTACTTTCGCAAATTTCAAGAGCTGATTCTTGATATACGTGACAATACGAGCTTTTAGAAATATAGAAATATATATCTGAAAATTCAACAAGCAACTACAAATTAACTACTTCCAGCCCTGTTAGTAATCGTTGCAAATTAGATTATTTTGTTCGCATTTTCAGATAATTAATTTTATTAATTAATTTTAATTATTTTCAGATAATCAAATAATAAAAATTACTTTCGATAAATAATCAAAAATGTAATAATCAAAAATGTATTGCGATTATTTTATAATTTATTATTTTTAGCCCTTATTTCTTTATGTGTAGTCTCACAAAGGGCTTTGTATATCGGATCTGCTATTAAATCATTTAGGTATTATAGATTTAAAAAAAGTGTTTGTAAACAATTTATTTATTTTCAAATTATTTATAAAAACATACAATTAGTAATCACACAAGAAAATTAAATACAAATCGAACACTACAATTTAAAATCCAAATTTAATACGTCTGACTACTTCCATACCGTATTGAAATTTTGAAAGCCATTAGACTGGGGCGCTCTAATTAAAACGTAACGGAGTTATTTTAAGGGTCTTTTAAACATTTTAGCATATTAATTACACTATGCGACAAATGAAGAAGTATAGGTTCGATTGTACAACCAAAATTTAGTAAAACCCTGTACTCGGTTTATTCAGATTGACTACCAATTTTTTTTTTATGGACCTCAAAAGATTTTGAAAATCACTGCACCCCTAAAAAGAATGTGTCCTCAGTTTTTGGCCAACAGCTAACTCAAACGTAAAGATATATTGATATAAAAAACTTGTGAGAACCCCTGCTCTAAAGCATGCATAACCAATTAATTGATCACATTATTGTTTCCAATTTTATTTTTGCTTCGAAGTTTTAAAAATTTTCAACTGAGTATCTACTTATATCTTAAAAGTACCTATAAAGCGTGAACTATACCGATATTACAAATATATTAAAAAAATAAAAACATAAATTAATATATTAATAGTGCGTGTCCATTACTAAATACCAGACACGTTTTTTTATAGCTTTAGAGGAAGCATCTAAATATAAAAATACTACTTAAAATTAAGAAAAAAATTAAAATATAAAGAAATTTTTAATTGCAAGTATAATTCTAGTGTAGATCTTATTGCGATAGGAAAAATAAATTTGTTAACATTATTGGTTATAATTAAACGTGCTAAAGTACCAACCAAATATTATATCAAAAAGAGCGTTTACCTGGACTAAGAAGAACTTTTAATAATTTTTGGAAAATATTTTTGTATATAAAAAATTATTAAAAAATTTCAAATAATGAGGAGTGTCATAAAATCCGATATTGTCAGAATTGCGTTTAAAAACGATATGAAAAAATAGGTATATTTTGGTGTCGTTAATTATAATTTTATCTATTACATATTAAATTGGGCTTTATGACACCACAGTATGGTTGTTCTTCACCTTTTTAAATCCAATTCCTACAACATTGGATTCTATGACATTCCTGAATTATAATAATTATATTTTAATTGATATTTCGTTACTTTAAACCAATATTTTACATAATGCTAGCTGAAAAGAATATTTGATTTCTATTTCGAAAAATGTCAATAATTATTGATTGTTCTACAAAGATTCCTTCAATCTACTTACAAGTAGTGACCCTGATTTACTTCAAGCCTACTTATTATTGCTAGATTTGATTCTTTTAGGTGTACTTAGCACTTGTTTAGGGCAATTAATCTATGACCTACAGACCTTATTGTAAACACACTTGTACGTACATATCTAAACAGAAAAAAATAGAAAAACGAGTTTTATTACTAAATATCTACTATCTTTCTACAATCAATTAAAATGTGTACTAGTTTTGCCCTTGCAGAGAATATTATTAATATTTATTAAAAAATGAATCATTGTCAGTTTTACTACAAGAAAAGCCAATTATTATTTTAATTTTATCAGTTAAAATTTTGGAACAAATTTTACTTCCATGGTCCACAAATAATATTATTATTCTAAAACTAATGGCAGAAGACATTAAGCGACAAAGACTAATTTCCGAAATAAAGGCCTATGAGGTCAAAACAGAAGTTTGAATAGGAAACATATTGACTGAGTATCAAAATAAAGGTATTAAGAGACCTTTCGATTGATGTATATTAAATATGTCTGGATCCAGATAAAAAATTGAGGTTTATTTTTCTCTTAATTTGTCGTATTTTCTAGGAGGTAAGCTAAAATGTTTATTTAATAGTGTTCTAAAGGCAAACTCTTCAACGAAATTAACAGAAAATAAGAAAAAAATAATTCAAATCTGATAGTTAAAGGTACGAAATGGGTTTATAAATATTAATAATTTTGTATAGGAGGTAAACTTTTAACTGTGTTGGTATTTTCTTTAAATACATACATAAGATGTTTAAAAATTAAAAATTAAATAAAATTTAAAACATAAATATTTAAACAGCTGTTTTAGATATTTGGAATTGCCAAAATGGCAATAAATCTGGCAATTAAGGAAAACAAAAGATAATATTTTAAAATGAAGAATAATAAATATGAAGAAATCTATGTAATACTGACGTCAAGGCAGTGTAATTGCAGCCCCAAAAGCATAAATCTGAAGTATAATAATATTTTCTTTTTCAAGCTTTTAATACATAAATAGCAAAAGTACTACAAATATTAATAACAATAATAAAACTAAGAAGAAAAGCTTTTTCTATAGCATCAAAAGAAAAAAAGAAATTCTAAATAATATTTTTCGATATCGATAAAATGCAAAAAGACTAACAGAAAAATTAAACATTTAATTGTTTATAAAATCAAGCGCTTATACATTGATTATGGAAAATGGTGAAAATTTGTATACGGAAACTAACTTTGGAGGGTGGTTCTTCCGCTCCGGCAGTGACATTAACCTGAAATTAGTCGTTGGTGACACAAATGCATACAAAGTAGATAATCAATTAAACATTCACAATAAAGGGATATAAATAATTATTTTAAAGGTAATAGATATACTTTACTTATGTGTGTATGTGTATGTCTGTATAATTGAGCAAATTTATGATACATAATTAATTAATTATTTAGTTTTTACATAAAATATTAAAAAAAATTAAAAAAACGAAAGAAATATATTTTAATAAAGACACAATACAAATTTTTCTGATAGATACTTTTTTACGATACACAATTCTAATAGAAAGTTTTTAACGTTGTGCCCTTAAACCTTAATGGAGCAAAAAGCTATATACGTATGTATGTGATTTTGGTGAATTTCGTGTGAAAACTAACTATGAATACATTTTGCATATTCACTTCGTTTGAATGATCTACAAATTTCTAAACGATTCAGTGATCTATTTATTGAGTTTTTGTTTTCATATACATACTCGTAATTTTAAATAAATATTGAAAAAGAGATAGAGAGCAAGTGAGTGAGAGAGTCAGAGTGTGTTAATGTATTTAAAATGTGGATTACGGTACATACGAGTATGTGTGCTTAATAAAATTCAATTTGAAATACATATTTGGAAATAGAAAATTTCTTTACAATTTTATTTTGTTATATATTTGTTCTACCAGTTACAGATATAATAAGTTTGTATTTATTTGTGCCTAAAATATTAAGAAATAAATATACAATTTTTTTTTTTAATTGCCAATAAAATGTTTAATTACGAGTAAAATAAAACTATATTTGTATGTATATGCATATTAAAATAATGTTTTTATTTTTCTATATATATTTAAATTTTTATTTCAAGTAATTTGAGTACGTTATTATTACTCACTTTTCCGTTTTCATGAACTTTGGTATCACGCAGTGAATATGTATCCGCCAAAAGTGCCTGAAAATGTTTTAATGCGGAATTTCACTATAAATTAGTTTTTTTTTTTTTTTTTTTTGTTTTAACAAAATAAGTCAGTTATATGGAACTAATAAAAAAAACGAACACTAAACTATTTGAAAAAAGTAGTTTGCAGTTTAATTGTATTAGACTGGGATCATACAATTAGCGCAATGCAACAATAGTAATGTCTCAATCCAATTTGCATGTGTTAAAAGCATACAATTTTGTACTCTAAAACAACGATATAAGGTCTTGTGAATTCGGCAAATATATATATTTAATTTTAAAGCCGAATTTATTTAAACTTTTTATTAGGTGAGTCCTTAATAAACTCTAAGTGTATGCTAAATCTCTAGCACCTTTATTAGAAATACAGTACGACACAGATTTTCAATTTTTTCTAAAATTGCATTTCTATTACCAGCATATTTTTTATTGAAAGTTTGTTTATATGAATCATCAAAACTATCAAAAACCATATCGTCGTGCGGAAGTTTAAGTGCTCTATACGCCATTTTTTAAATCTCGAGTTAATGATGCTAATTAAGGTTTTTGACACCAAAATTTTTAAAATCTGTAATGCGCTATCGGCTATTTATCTCCGAAACTTGACGAGATATCCTAAAACGAATTACAGATTTGATAAATTTGGGGTCGAAAACCTAAAGTGGCATCATTAACTTGAGATATATAAAAAATATCAAATGGCGTATAGAGCACTTAAACTCCCGCACGACGATATAAAGATTGCTCTCACATTGAAATGTCAATCAGTAATGATTGCTTGCTAAAGATTACAATACCCTCAATATTTCAAATCTTTTTTTCACTTGAAATACCCTGGATTCATACAACAATTTTTAGCTGGTAAAGAAAGTAAAAATGAAAAAAAGTTGAAAAGAAGGCACAAATTCTGGTTTCTGTGACTTTTTTGTTATTCTCTTTTACTCTTCGTGGTTCTATCTCACTTTCAATTGCTTTAGATGAAAGGAATAAAAAGATGATTGAAAAGGACATAAAAAAATAAATAAAAAACCCTATGATTTGAGACGCATAAAGTGAATGCTAAAAAAAAATTGGGAAACTCTTCTGAAAAAAAAGAGACAGGATGCTTTGAGTCATCGTCTAAATTCACGAAGAGAATTATCTATTTAATTGACTTGTTCTCAAAGGGCTTTTAAATAGACTATTTTTCCAATTTTTGTTTTTTTTATCAAAAGAAGACACAGTACACAAGGAGGCTGCGTTTTTGTGTTTCTAAATTTTTGTGAAGATGGCTGATAGAAAGTTTTTTTCACCTTTATTTGTTGATGAAACGAGTTGCTGACAATTTGTCCACTCAAGAGCCAATGTTATACCTTCACCCTCAAATGATCAAACAGCAATTGCCTCATCTGTCGGTGGATGTTTCAAATGTGAATAGTGTTATCTTTCCAGAAGGTGGCGCTGTACTCCTGATCATTGGTTTCTGGTGGAATAGATTAGAAGTGTCAGGGGGCGGTTTCTTGCAGATGGTCTTGCTGGAGTGGGGAGGGAACCTCTTATTTTAATTTTATCTTATTTTATTTTTTAAATTTAATTTTTAATTTAAATTGTAATTTTAAAAGACCGCAAATTTTTTATTTTTATAATTTTATCCGTCGCTGGGATTGAACCTTGGTCGTGTGAGTTTCTGTGCAAGCGCTCTACCACTATGCCACGACCCCCCCTAAAATTAATCATATTTATTTGTTATGTATATGCACATCAAATAGAACAAAAATAATGAAAAAGATCTTGTTCCGCTAAGTTGCCGCTTACTAAAACAATTGTGTGATTAGAATGTGGTAATTATGTATCTATAATCGCTTGGCATCTGTCAAATTTATGTATTTTATTGGAATAATTTCGTTATATTGTGCAATATGGCGCATTTGCGGTAAATGAATGATCCCAACTTATAAGTTTACAGTTGTGTGATATTATTTTAATTTTATTTTTATACATACATATACAGTAAGGGACAAAATTGTTCACAAAAATACTAAAATTTATAATATATCCAAAAAAGTATGTTTTATTCAAATATATTTTAATTTTTTTTACCTATATAGAATAATGTACATCTAAAAAACTTAAAAAGAACAAAATTTTAAAAGAATGTGTGTTAAGAGTAAAAAAAATAAATATTAATTTAAAAATTCACATGTGAACAATTATGACCGTTGTTGAATATTCCATTGATTTTAGGTCCTAATATTTGGTATGTCTACCGTTTGCTTTTTTAACTTCCTTAATTCTTTTTGGCATACTTTTCACTAAATTCGTCAAGACATTAGGGTCAATACTTTCCCAAGCTTCAACTCACGCTCCCAGAGTTCGTCTACGGTCTTTGGAGGGTCTTTTTGAGCAAAAATTTTTCTCTTTAATATGGACCACAGGTGTTCTATCGGGTTTAGATGCGGCGACTGAGGAGGCCAATCCAAAAGCTTGATCCTATTTTCTTCAAACCAACGTTTTGTTATCTTCGCGGTATGCTTAGGATCGTTGTCCTGCATAAAGATGCTATTCTGTCCCGGATCTAAACCAAATATGTCGAGACTTGGAATGTATGAGTCTTCTAAAATGTCTATATAATATTTAGCACACATTTTGCCTCTAATTCGGCGAAGTACTCCAAGTTGATTCCCGCGAAAACAGCCCCAAGCCATTAATGAGCCAACTCCAAATATAATTTAAGACGCCTAGAGTTCGCGAAAAAATATGAAATATTCACTTTTGAAGACTGGATGAGTGTAAGATGGTCCGATGAAACAAAAATTAATAGAATCGGGTCAGACGGACGACAATGGACATGGGTGGATAAAAGTGTTGGTGTCAAAGAAAGAAATATTTGCCAAACACTTAAATTTGGAGGTGGCTCATTAATGGCTTGGGGCTGTTTTCGCGGGAATCAACTTGGAGTACTTCGCCGAATTAGAGGCAAAATGTGTGCTAAATATTATATAGACATTTTAGAAGACTCATACATTCCAAGTCTCGACATATTTGGTTTAGATCCGGGACAGAATAGCATCTTTATGCAGGACAACGATCCTAAGCATACCGCGAAGATAACAAAACGTTGGTTTGAAGAAAATAGGATCAAGCTTTTGGATTGGCCTCCTCAGTCGCCGCATCTAAACCCGATAGAACACCTGTGGTCCATATTAAAGAGAAAAATTTTTGCTCAAAAAGACCCTCCAAAGACCGTAGACGAACTCTGGGAGCGTGCTGTTGAAGCTTGGGAAAGTATTGACCCTAATGTCTTGACGAATTTAGTGAAAAGTATGCCAAAAAGAATTAAGGCAGTTAAAAAAGCAAACGGTAGACATACCAAATATTAGGACCTAAAATCAATGGAATATTCAACAACGGTCATAATTGTTCACATGTGAATTTTTAAATTAATATTTATTTTTTTTACTCTTAACACACATTCTTTTAAAATTTTGTTCTTTTTAAGTTTTTTAGATGTACATTATTCTATATAGGTAAAAAAAAATTAAAATATATTTGAATAAAACATACTTTTTTGGATATATTATAAATTTTAGTATTTTTGTGAACAATTTTGTCCCTTACTGTATGTATATTATTTAGAATTATTTTATATAGCAAAATAAAAAAAGTGTTAAAGTCTACTTGCATAATTAGAGAGAAAAAAGGCTACAGTGAATTTTATACTAATTAAACTGTACAATTTTATAAATCGTATTATTTAATTTGAAATAGGTTTTTTTAAATATAACTTCATTTCTTCGCAATACTTGGGATATTTTTAAAAGATTCGAGTCCGAGTTTTGTAGTTTTTATTTGTAAGATAGTACTCATTGAAGTTTTTATTTGGGACAATTTGATCATAATAAAAAGTACCAGTTTTTATGGAGAAAAAACAAAACATTTATAAGATATTCAAGAATTATAGATTTTAAACCTATAGAAAATTTAATTTTATATTTATGCCTTTCATGTGTATAACTATTAAATAATTAAGTCAATACCATATATTTTAAAATTTTTTTTTTTAATTTTAAATACTTAATTTAATTTAAACTCTAAAGACTTGAATTATTTTTTTTTTTTGTATTAACTTTTACTATTGCTTTTATGTTTTGTTTTTATTTTTAAACTTTTGTTTTGTTTGAGAAATGAAGAAATATTTAGTTTTCCACTATTCGATGTGGCATCTTATCACAAATATATAGATAAACAAGGTACTGAATTCTTATGCCTTGTATCATCTATAAATATTTAAACAGAGTAAAAACTCTACAATACTCCTTAGATCTGAACCTCATTAAACTTGTATAAAAAATATTATTGAGTTAATTAAACTATTTACTTTAAATCGAATTACCTATTAAGTAAAATTTTAAAATAAAAATGCGAATATGAAATGAAAACGTATTTTTTTAATTGTTGCAATTGTTGTCTCTGCTTTTATATATAACTAATTATTTAATTAGACAGATATAATGGAATTATTTAACATATTTGCCAGAGTATCCTTAATTTTTTTCACATTAAAATAAAGAACTGAAGTTTTCAATTTTTTATTAAAATATCGTTTTCAAATCATACCTAACGTTTTTTTTATTAACAGAAGTGGTTGTCAGGAATTCCAGCTGTTCAGCCGGATGTGTGTTAAAACAATTAATTGAAATTAAAATAAAATCAAGTGTTTAATTAAAATCAAATATGAAGTACTTTTTGCTGTGATTTTTTTTAAAGCAAAATAGTTGAATGAATCCTATATAACAAAATACACATTTTTAACTTACATTCGCAGAATTTGTATAACTATTGTTTGGTGATGGTGAAGATTTTTCAATTTTGGTTTCGATTTGTAACAATTTGTACTTTTTCGAAGGCAACAAACAAACAGAACAAAAGTGAAAAAAGAATAAAAAAGAAATTTTTAAGTTTACAAAACAATTCAGGTTATTTTTTTATTTTTTGTAGACAAAATATAAGTATAAAATCATAACATAAAGTATCTACATAAGTACGACTACAACAAGTAATATATTTTTTTATATTTTATAGCGGTAGATATAAGTTATTTAAAAAAAATTTAATAAAATTTTGTAATTTCAGAAAAAAAAAACCTAAAATAGGAAACTATAGTCTTTTTTCTTTTTATTTTTGTTACTCAGTGTATAATTAAACCCATCTAGATGGTCATATTTATTATCTTTGGAACTAATTGAGCTGGAATTTTGAATTTTCGTACAAATTATAACTAGACCAAAACATGTCCATATATGTTATATGTATATAGGGTGAGCCATCTACCGGTTTAAATTTGAATCACCGGTTCTTTCGTATCTTGCAATACATATCGCTCATTTGCGAGAAGAGTGGCATAACTCAAGAAAAGCGATTCTGAGATAAATGCATTTAAACATTTTTATTTAGCCAAACAAAGTACAAGACATTTTTGGTCGCCACTCAGTGTAAAAACGAGATTAAAATATAATTTTTAGATATGTTTTGAATTACAGTTCGTCTCATATTTCTGGATTATTAACTCAAAAATGTGTTTTTTGAGTTATGCCACTCTTCTCGCAAAAGAGCGATATGTCATTCTTTTTTGTCACAAGATTCAGTATATTGTCTTCACTGAACGAAATGAATCGACTTACGTTGGGCCAAAGTTAGAATTTATTGGTAATTTATTTTCAAACAGAGACAATTGGGCTGAAATTGCAATTAAATATAAAAACAAAATCATCTTTTCGGCTGAAGCTCATTTTCACTTTGATGGTTGGTTACCTAAATAAGTAAAATTACCATATTTAGGGTTCAGAAAACACATACGTGGTCTTACAAGAAGCAAATGCGCCTTGTGGAGCGAAGAAATCATTTTTCGAAATTTCTATCAAAATTAATAAATATTGGTCCGACTGACAGGGGCCCTATTAGGCTCGTCGAGCAGCCATATGAATGAAGCAATTTAAACTTTTAAATGGTCCACCCTATAAATATAAATAAATATAACAATTCCATTTATAAAATTTTTTATGCAGCCTGTTATTCAGAAGACTAAAAAATATAAGTACGAACTGATCAGTGTTGCCCATTAAACATATTTTTATTAAAAATTATAATTATATAGTTAACATGTTAAAATGCAGGGATATTCATACCCGCATTTGGGAACTCCTGATTTACATCAATGCGTCAGAGATTAATGAAAAGAGTATAACATTTTTCTTTAAAGAGCTTCGAAATATTGGCTTTAATTGCATGTTATACAACAAATCGTCTTTATGTTTTTTGGTTTTGTTTATGGTAAATATTGATATATTTTGGAAACAGAAAAGTAGTACATTAATTACATATATGTATAAGTATAGAATGTGCGTTATATTTCAGCCACATTTAGAAGCACACACATGCAAAGCCATTTTTTATTATCTAAACCATTTATCATAAAGTCAGGTGAAGGTCGTCAATGGAAAATCAAATCAAACTGTAATTCCAGCAATATTTATAAATCATTATGAACAAATTTAAATATAGATTTCCTGTAATTTACTTTTATTTTACAAGAAATATTTTTATTTGACAATTTACATCTGAGTAATTGAAATTATTGTGACTGTTTACTCAATTCGATTCGTTATCGAATTGTGCGTTTTGTCTACAAAAGAATATTGTGAGTAAAAAGTGTGACTTTTAGTGTCTAAATAATGTTTGGGTAATTTTTTTTATTATATTTACATAAATGTAAATGCATTTATATATTAGGGTGGCCCCTAATTTTTATTTTTTAATTTTAAACCTCATTCCCTATTTTTTTTTTATTTTTTTTTTTTTGTAAATAATAAATTAAACTAAAATAGGAAATTTTTTTTTTTCTAACATGAAGGCAATAGGTCCGAAATAGTTTTTTAGCTAAGTTCATATCACTTAAATCCATATTTTTTCAATTGCTTTTGTAACTTTTAAAGAACTTTGTTTTAAAACTCGAATAAAAACAATTTTATGGTTTGCAGGCTTATTATTTTATTAAAGACACTATACAAATGTTTAGAGAGGTAAAAAGCATGTTTATTGCCAATAGGCCTTTATTATTTACCTACAGCCTTACCGATTTTGCTTAGCAGCTCATTAGCACAGAGTCTGCCAACTTAATAGAAATTAATTATAATATAATAAATAAAATTAAAATTTTAAAAGTTACACTGATTTTGTTATTTTACCATAAAATAAATTTATGAAATAGTTAATAAAATTAAAATATATAATAAACCAAATTATATTCCTCTGTTCTAGAATTTGAATTTTTTGAAAAACAGAAATGTATTGCTTTGTAAATACGTTTATTTGGGTTTTATATACTAAATGGGATATTATTCGCATTTAGTCTATAACTATTTTAACATCAGTATTTATAGTTTTGAATAAAACCTTTGGGAAAAAGTCTCCTGACGAGTCTCTTTAGCGGAGACGAAATGGCCATAGAGACATGCTTATCCCCAAAAGCATACATTTCATATCACATTGACTGTATTTGCCAATAAGGCGAAAAATATTTTTTGTTTTTTAATATAATAAACCTTTCAAAACTTCCGTAAATTTGAAAAAGAAAAAACAAATGGTTAGAACATCGTAAGCTACAGTTTAGTAACACATTCTCGGAAGCTTGGCAAATGTTTTAAAACTAAACTCTATGTCAACAATCTGCTAATTTTTCGTTATGAATAAGGCTGTTTATATTGACTTTAAATAAAACTCTTAACTCTTAGGCCCATTATTACAACTTACCGTTAGTTAAAGGTCGAGTTTTATCAAACCGAGAAATTGCTCCTTTTTATTAATAGTAAATTTTAAGATAAAGTAACCAATAAAGTTACTGGGAAGCTTGCTTTACCTTTAAGTTAAAGTTTAAGTTTAATAACAAAAAGCAATTTATCTGTCTCATTAAATTTTAACTTTAACTATCGGCAAGTTGTAGTAATGGGCCTTAGTCGTGAAAGGAAAAATTAGTAGTCTCTCTCGGGAAAGCAGAAGTTTCACTGAATTAGAACAGAAGAGAGCTTCTTATAACATTCTACCATTAACTAAGGATTTAGTTTTTTTACTAGAAGAAATTGATTGTTGTCAGTTTTAAACGTCTTTAGAAATTATTGATTCTATTGAATGAAGAGCATAAATATGAGAAAATAAGAACACTTATCATTTTATAGTTTTCTGTTCTACATTTGTATGTAAATGGCGTCGACGAACAACAAAAGCGTCCATAATTCGACCATAGTTTTTTAAAAATGAAGCTAGTCAAGCTACTCTTTCGAAAGAGAAAAATGGCTTAAAAACATTACAATGTGTTAAGGTAAGTAAGTATGTAGTGTATGTAAGTTTGAAGGCAAACATATTTATGTTTATCACTTTAGTTTATCACAAATGTATTAATTCGTTAGGAAACATAAAGAAAGGAAAAAAAGACAATAAATAGTTGTTAATAAAACACAAATTAATTACAGTTTCTTAAAATGTTTACGTATAAAACTTATAATTTTCAATATAAGAAGGAGGGAGATATTAAAATAAAAATCAATTTAAAAACACACAAGAATGAGTTTTACAAACATATTAATATTGACATACATATACGAGTACATACTACATACATAGTATATGAATATGATTGAATAAAAATTATTATATTAACGAATAAAACATAATGAAAAAAACATTTACGATACAAGAATTTAATGTCAATTAACTACCTTTTCAGCATTATTGTTATTACTGCCCATCCTATATTTTAAAGATATTGATCTTTTCGCTTTTGCAAGAGGATTCTAAAGAATAAGTAGTAGCAAGCGGTAGTAGTAGTATTGATATTGATAACGATAGACGACAATAATAGGAGACAAAATAATTTTTTTTTGGTTTTTTTTATGTAAGTCGAAGGTAGGAATACATATAAATATTTTTAAAAATGTTATACAATTTCGATAATTATATAAATATATAAATAGAGTATGCTTTGGATAATTAGGTAATACAATATATAGTAGCCAATAAAAAACTTAATAAAATATTTCATTTGAAATAAGTACTTGTATGTTTAAAAGACAAAAGTCAAAACATTATAATCAATAAAATAAACCATTTAAATTAAGTATTGAAACTTTTATATAAAAATACTGGTATTTTTCACAAAGAAATATATATTTTTTTAATTAATAAAAAAAAAGAAAAAACAGGATTTTTAAAATAGAGATAAAGCAACAAATCTCAATCCATTTATTATCAATCCATAACATAGTAGTTGATCATTTTTTTTGTGCTTATGAATCGATTATGTTGCTATTACTCCATAAAAATATTCAATTAATTAAACAACGAATTAATTAAGAATAATATTAAAAAAAATTTTAAATGTAAAGTTATAAAATATTAAAATGCAATAAATGAAAACAAATCGAATTTCTAATTAAATAAATATAAAAAAAAAATTATATCTTTTAATTACACGTACACTCACCTCAGCATCGGGATGAGAACGATCCGAGTCATCGTTATCTAAATTTTGATTTTCTAGATGTTCTTCTTCAGTTTGAGGCATTTGCTGAAGTTCTTCTTTTGACTTAAAATCCAAATGTTTTATATAAAATGGCAAAATTAATCCAAGTATAACCTAAAAAATATGTTTGTAATAATAAAATAATTTTACTGAACTTTTCTATTTTATAAAACTTATAAATCATACATATATTGAGATCAAGGTTGTTAAATTAATAGTTTCACTTTCATAAATTTCCTTAATTAAATAAGAATTAAATTTTATTAAACAAGTTTTAATTGTTTTTGCAATAATTTCTCAATTAAAGTAGACAATGGCATCCGTGAATGAATTGTACACCAGCTGAACTGTCTATGTGACCTGTACATATTCGTAACCGTTATCTACTATTTAACTGGCACTTTTCCTCTGGAAATCATTTAATGAAAAATTGCTTGTATCACTTTCTCATTTAATAGGATTTCGGATCTAATTAAAGCGTTTTATGACGAAACAAAATTAATCAAAATTGATTACCAATCTTAATGTGATTCGAAATCGGATTTTCTGACGACTCAACAATAAAAAAATTATAATTATAAAAGTAATACACAAAGAAGTAGCGAAATATCTATAAATTTATTATTATAATTTAATGATATTAAGCTCAATCAATTTGTTATAATTTTAATAAAAATTCGTAAAAAATTTGAAATTAATTTTAATTAAAATATTTGTAGTATTAATTAAATGTTTAAATGATTTCGGACCAACTCCAGAATTGATTACATCAATTAAAATATCTTAATTTAAAGTATTTTTCAAATATCTGTGTAATAATAAATAAATATAGCAGAAATCTTTATTTTTAAAAATTTCATTAAATAATTTTTATAGTTAATTAAATGTTTAATTGATTTGAGACCAACTCTAGAATTCCATTAAAATATTTTCAGTTTAAAGTATTTTTAATTAACTATTTAATAATAACAATTAAATATAAGAAATCATACGACCATACAACTTGTTTAAATGAAAATTTCTTTGAAAATAAAAACTCGATTATTATAAATAAAATGTATTTTTGATATATGTGGTAGTTGTCAGCTTTCTTCCAATATAGCTCAATAATCAATTAAATATTTAATTGAATCAATTAACACGAATGATTGAAGTTAACATAAATATCAATTAAATGTTTAATTAAAATCGAATTTATTTCATTTATAAAGTCTAAAGTATAATGATGCCAGTTTTACCTTGAAATTTGTATTTTTGCGGGTACGTAAACCACCCATCCATAAGTCAGCTAAAATAACTTGACTACAAGGATGTGCTAGTAGCGCTCTATGATTTGCTGCTACAGCAAGTGAAAGGCAACTTTGATTGGACCAAGAATGAAGTTCGCAGGTTAATAAACGTTGAGCCTTTTCTCCATCTGTTCTGTAGCTGAAATCAAGCAATTTGATGCCTAGAAACGTAAATTAAAAATAAAAATTTTTAAAGTTTTCAACTTTTTAAACATTTTAAAAATAAAAAAGATATATGAAAAAATTCAATTCCTAATTTTTTATTTGTATATCATTAGCCGATTCCCGGTGTTCTTCGCTACTTGTACTTATTTGATTGAAATAAAAAGTTTATTATTATGAATATGTACTTATTACTCATTGACTCAGCTAATTTATTAAAAAATTCTTCAAGGAAAGCCTTGTTAACACAAAAAATTTTAATATTTTAAAATAAACAGTATAAATAAAAAATTTATTTAATTTGAAATAAAAAACAATTTTATTTGGTATGAAAACGAAATTAATTGGAAATGAAAAAATTTTATTTGTGTTGAAAAAAGTTTAATTTGTACCGAATAAAATTAAATTTGTGTTAAAAGAAAATTGCATTTGACTTGTATAATCTTTAATTTGTATCGAAAAATAGTTAATTTAAAAGTAAAAGCCTATATAAGATATATACTAATCAATCAATTTTTAATTTGAATGAGAGGTACCATGCACTCTTTTACAATTCTGTGTATTTTTTATTCTATTATTTGCATTAATTTTAAAGCTTTTGGACCAAATTTAGAACCTTCTACTATTATCGTTGTTAAGACAGAAAAAACACACACACATTTATCTAATCCTGCCAACTTTTTATTCGATTATTTATATTGACTATGAATTAATTCAGACTAAATTTAAAAACTTTTACTTTAACCGTTACAAAAATATTTAGAAAGGAATATAAACTTTGTATGGGAGGAGGTATCCATTTACTCATACAGAGTGCTATTTAAAAAAAATTTTTTTTTAATGAAAATTTTTTTTACTATGAAACAAGTTAAAACTTTTATGCATCTTGAATGCCCTAAATAATTAAAATACATAATTGCATATATGTATGTATATGGGTATGTTTGTAAACCATACATACATATATTTGCTCACAAAAAAGAAACAATCTGACTGATTTATTGATATCTTACTTTTATTTGTCATGTTTGCCTTTAAATTTCTTTATTTAAAAGGCAAAGTAAACAATATTTAAATTAAATCGAAATAAAGTTATATAAACCTCCTTACCTTTACTTTCAAATTCCTTAGCATAAGAACGTAATTCTTCGTAAATTTCTGTATCCAAATCATCTTCAGCCGCCTCATGAGCCATTGCTTTGTACAGCTTACATGCTACTAAGGATTTGGCTAAAGCCTCCTCACCATGTGTCCACATAAGTAAAGCCATTTGTTGACGTTTTGTTAATACTGCCCAAATCTATAAAAATTCATATTATTTTACAACATGGAAATGTAAGCCATACCAAAATGACACAATTTACATATTTTTATAAAAATACTAACAATAGACTTTGATTTTTATTTAAATTAAATCTAAAGTAGAGTAGTAGTAAAAAAAAGGTAAAGAAAACTTACCAAAAGCTCATTGAACGGAAATTCGAAGAGTGCCATTTCTGTGGTGAAAGGCAAAAGACCCGTCACCAGACTTAAGGAGTTTGCACCCGCATAGCGTTGATAAGTGGACGATTTTCGATGTGCATTTGCGTAACTGTTCATTACTTTGGCGTAAATAGGACGAAATTTTCGGCGTGTATAATAAGATCTAACAGTTAAATTACAAAAAAAGAAAAAAGAAAAAACCATGATTAAAAAAAAATGTTTTAAAAATACTGTTTTGAATAAATAACACATAAAAACAATATTAAACTGACAGTTTACAAAATTACAAATTGACTCTTTTGTTCTATATTACATATTATCTTATTGTTAGCCTGTATTATAAATAATGAAAATGGTTTGAGTTTCACATTTGTTATAGGGATAACGAAAAATTGTGTAACATTTGTAAAATATTTTGTAAAAAGTTATAAAATGCTAAGCTGTCCATAAATTGACGTTTAACAACTCATTTCTTTGCATGGATAAAATGGTTATGGAAATTGTGTTATTTTTTATGCAGTTAGAAGAAAAAAAAAGAAAACCGTTAATAAACAGTGTTGCCATTATTATTTGTAAGCAAATTTTAAGAAACAAAAATAATCAAATGTTTCATTTATAAACATTGATGCTTTCCTTAGGGCAGCTGGTAATTTTAACCTAACCTAACCTAAAGCTGATTTAAACAACTGGGGAAATTGAATCCGACCAATCCAAACTATTAATAGTTTTTTTTTTTAATTACAAGATAAATATTTCTACTGGTTTGGTGGTCAAGAAAAAAATGGTTTATTTTATTAATTGCACGTTTTCCACCTCAAAACCAATATCAACCAGATTTTTTTAGCAGATAGACAGATAGGATATGCTGCATATCACAACTAATAATTTGAATAAAACTCAAAGGAAAATATGTAATGCGTTAAAATTTATTCGTAACATTTTTAACATAAGTTTTCTCTAATGATTTGGGGACTCTACAGACGGACTCTAATGAAATTATTATATTATAGAATATGTAATTATGCTAAATACAAATAAACATTTATTCACCAGTTCGGTTAATGCGAAAAAACTGTTTAAGTCTGATATGTTTACACAATTGCACATGAGCCACAGACATGGTTTCCCTATTCTTAATCTAAGCTTATCAGTAGCTTTAAATTAAAATTTCTACCAATAGCTAATGGGAAAGTAGTCGTCGTGGTCTAGTGGCTTACTAAGACGAAAGCGCCGGGTTCAAATCACAGCTGTAATATCTTAAAAGGAGACTACCTCTCAGCAGTCTTCTGGCAAAAGCTCTAGAAGTAATTGATTGCCATTAAAAGCTTTTCAAATCTGTTGTTCGGAGTCGACTTTAAACTGAAGGTCACGGTACTCATGGATAAAAATTGACACACACAATATGAGCGCTTCGAGAAGCTAGGCCGTAACCCAGACACAGGGTTGTAATGGCCAATTATGTATGTGGGTTTTTTTTAATGAAAACACCATTGAATTTTAATTTTATTGAATTAAAATTTATTATTTTATTAATGTAAAATATAAAACTTAAAAATATATTCTTAGGGTTATATGCTTATGTGTTTAATGTTCAACGTCCAAAATTCAACTCTTCTAATCTTAAAACAATCATAGTGTCTACTCTTTTATTCGTTACTATTACATTGTTCGTCAACGTTACTGTTCGTTATTATTGTAGTGTACAGAGTTGTATGCCTAAAAGATGTTGCCACTTCTTATAAAACGCTCACTGTTAGCAATTCCCACATGTATCTAATGGGAAAGGTAGATTCAATTTAAAACCATTTTTCTATCCATTGGTTTAACAATTTATTAGTTAGATCCAGTTCTAAAATATTGTCACGAGTGTTAGAATTATAATGAGTAAATATATGGATTTGAATTAAATGTAACATAAGCATATAGGCTAAACAGCTTTGTTTAACTTAAAAGAAGTTTTAATTTTTGAAATTTTATCAAAAGTGTTACATACATACATACATATGTAGTTTCTCGCTAGAGGTCTTAGTGGAAATCATGAAATATTCCTATAATTTCTTAGAAATGTGCTCCATATGCTTAACTGATGATAAAATTTATATCTTAGTAATTAGTTTCTTAGAAATTTTTCCTTAGACCAAATTAACGATATTGATATTAAGATAAAGAAAAAATTTTATTTTTTTGGCTTTGTAAACAACGACTTGCCAAATTTTTATTTTTCAAAGTTGTTTTAGTGCCACACAAGAAGTTTGTGTCTTTCAATTAAATACCATAATGAAAAATTATTAACGAATAATAAATTTATCCTGTAAAAATAGTTTTCTGTTGCTTTGATTTTAAGGTAAAAAGTAACTAAATCGAGAAAAAGTCTACAAGAAAAAGTTTTGTTGGAGATAACAAAAATGGCAACACTGATTGCAACCAACTTCAGTGCCTAGAGCACTGTCCAAATTATATTTAGTCTGCATTTACACTTGGGAAATTGATTGACAGACATTTTTTCAATTGTTGTTTGCTGTTGCCTAAAGCTTTTACATTATGGAAATTAGAAGACAGACAGAAATATTTAACCTCTCTTTCTTTCATACACTGAGGAATAAAAATGCCAGTGATATGAGAAAAATAATACAAAGCAACAAGTGAAAATGATGGAAAGTATAAAACAGAAGAAAAAAATTTACGTTTTATTTCTTCATTCACCTTCCTAAAAACTTCGTCTGTATGTCATTCACTTTTCAATTTATGTACTAGATGCAGACAAGCTTATATGTATAAGTGTATCAAGTATACTAGGGAAACTTTTAGATTTTATATGGTTTTCTATGTTTGCAAGGCTTGTAAGCACGTTGGCAACGAGGAATGATTAACGCTAATAAAAAAATAAGATTTCAAATAATACTATTATATAAGTGTCAAAAGTGGCACAATTAAAATTCAAAACAAATTTAATTTTGTAATATAAAAACAATTTCGCATTAAAAAATTTGTGTTACGCACATACATATGTAAAAAAAAACATTATTAATCTGATTTTTTACTTTTTCTTTTATAAAATTACGTCTTTAGACTCCTATTGTTAAAAAACAACAAAAAGATAAAACACACTCCCAAATTCCTTTCTTTTTTTCAGATTTAAATTCCTTAAAACTTTTCAAAGTATTTTACAATGTTTAATTAACAACAGTAGCAACTAAATCAATTCTTACAAGAGTAGGAGTTATACATTGTATAGGGTATTTCATTAAGCGCTTCTTATTTTTAAATTTAAATAAAATAAAGTGTTTGTAAGATATTATTGAAGTTTTTAATTCGTTTAAAAGACGTATTGATTTCAATATGTATGAAGTGTAACATCGTTAAACTGTTCGCCATGACTTCTCCGGCTCAAGTGCATACGAAACGTCTAATTTATAATGATTCTGGCACATAGATTAAACTAATTTTGAAAAATGACAGGTTATGTTGTGATTTGTGTCTTATTTGCTTATACCATCCACCTAAAAAAACTGCACATAAAAAATTTTAACAGTATCATGCATACGTGCATACATACATAATTGGCCATCACAACCCTGTGTCAGGGTTACGGCCTACCTTCTCGCAGCACCCATGAGTACAGTGACCTACAGTTTAAAGTCGACTCCGAACGATAGATTTAAGAAGCTTTTTCATGGCAATAAATTACTCCCAGAGCTTTTCCCACAAGACTTCTGAGAGGTAGTCGCCGAAATTAATATTTTCTTCATATTTCTTTTTTTCAAGATGTCAGAGCTGAGGTTTGAACACGGCGCTCTCTAACAGGATTGTATTCCATAAACTCCTTATTAAAATAATAACCATGCCTTCAACTTATTCGTGCAGAATATCCAATGTGCCATGAGCTGTATGACACCCAGCTCCGTCCTATTGAAATCACTTGTCGTTGGTTCAATTTAGACAGAAAAAGGTTGGTAGTGAATGGCAATAAAGTCTAAATAAATGACAACTAGTTTGGCAGATGTATCTTAAACAAAATTGCAGTTGTTAACTGTCATAGTTCGGAGGTCTTTATTGGACAACCCTATAAATCTTTATATATTCAAGCAAAGTAGTTATACTTTTATCACTTTTTTTTCTTTCCGACCACCCTTCAGTTACAATAATTACTTTTTATTCCTCCTTTGGTAAATAATTATTTATGTTTTAGACTTTATAACCAACAACGTACTTGGGATTTTCTTTTGATGTGTTTTCGGAGCCACAAATTAACTTTTTTTATAGCCGTATTTTCTTTTGTAAATGTTCTTGTTGCTTTCTATGTTCTTCATTTATTATTTATTTAACAAAGCAAACGAAACAAAAAACCAGTATTGAAAACACGCTACTGTTGCTTTAGTACGAGTATTTGCAACAATTTGTGTTAAATAATAAAACTGAATTTGTTAAGTAAATATGTACTCGTATATTTGAAAAGACTAAATGAGCCATTAAATATTTAATTGTTCTTTAATTGTGAAAACATTAAAACTCTTCATCATTTTATTTTTAACAAATTACGGAAATTTTATTACATGCTACAGCACTCAAAAATATCAACGGCCTTAAAACGAGTAGTGTAGTTGTGTGTTTTCTTTTCTTAAAATGCTTAAAAAAATTTAAACAGAAAGAAAAATTAGATTTTCCTTTAAATTGTGAAATATCTAAAAGCTTAGAAATATAATTTAAATGGTCTATGAAAATTGATGCCATGAAATACAGTGCTGGACAATTTAAGAGGGAACTATTTTTAAAAACTTTTGCTTCTTCTTAGAGGTGGCAGTTAAATGAAAATATAACACTCAAAATTTAATGCTGCTTTTCACGCTAAAGACATTATCTTAATTATTATAAAAATTGTTTATTTTTTACTTGCCAACGCGATTTCAGTTTGGCAACTTTTAGATCAAAGCATTATCCAAAACTTTAAGGTAAAAAATTTATTGCCTTGAGTTGAATCTAGTGAATATAAAAACGCTTTCTCTTGCTGGTTTTTATTTTTTTTTTTTATTGAGACCAATACTGTGTCGGTAGTATTGAGTGCCTTAATTTGGGTACCCAATACTATTCAATACTTTTAACGGATTTTATATTTAAGAGAAAACAATTTAATTTTAAGACAGAAATTTGTTTGGCCGTTAAAATTAAAATTTTCCATACAGTTTCGAAGAAATAATAAAACTTTTAAAGTATTGAATAGTTACTTTTAAGTATTAAATACCCAAAAATTAGTATAAATACTCGATACTCGGTACCCATTACTCAATACTTTGCCAGCACTAGTAAACACCCCTACTCATGGTGTGTATGGTATTGGAGTTTTGAAGATATATAGGTTATATAGATATATAGACGCCGTGGTATAGTATTTAGTATGTTGGCTTACTAAGACGATACCGCTGGGTTCAAATCTCAGCTCTGACATCTTGAGAAAAGAAATATGAAAAAATTATTTTTTGGGCAACTACCTCTCAGCAGTCTTCTGGCAAAAGCTCTGGGAGTAATTGATTGCCACGAAAAAGATTCTCAAATCTGTCGTTCGGAATCGACTTCAAACTGTAGGTCCCGGTACTCATTGATAAAAAATTAACACACCCAACATGAATGCTGCGAGAAGCTAGGCCGTAACCCTGACATAGGGTTGTAATGGCAAATTATGTATTTATGTATAGATTTTTTTGTAGATACATATACATACAATATATTCAGCGCCTTTTGTTGTCCTTTTATACCTTTACTCATGAATGATCAACTGCAATCGCCCATCTGTCTGTGAATGTTTATTGTGAGTGGTGAGCGTCTACACTGTGTATGTTAGCTGTTATCTTTCCAGAAGATGGCGCAGTACTCCAGATCATTCGATCTGGGGAGGGGAGGGATCTCTTATTTTTAAATTATAATTTTTGCAATACAACAAATTTTATTTCTTAATTTTTTTCCGGCTGTTTGAGTTTTTTGTGCAAGCGCGTCCCCCCGTTATTCTGCCCCCTTTTAGTTTATTAGGCAATTATAGGAAAAAGTACTACCCGAAGCCTATAAAAAACTGTTTTAGTAAAACAGGCCAGCCAAGACTTTGGTTGTGCTGGTATCTAATGGAGTTGGGTGATAAGAAAGCCTTTTTTTACAAATTAATTTTTTTTTTTTTTCAAAAAATATTATAAATATTCTGGATTCCAAATTGGAATCTACTATTGAATATTTATAACGTCAAGTTATTAAATAATTTTCCATTAGTCTTGAGATCCTGAAGCTGGTATTCTTATGGCAACAAACAGATGTTAAGGAATATGTATAGCATTGTTTTAATTTTCGAACTTTCTTCTATTAAGGTCTTATCAGAGTTCTTTGTGTCGAACATATTAAAAAAAATTATTTTCAATTTTTTTCTAGTAAACGGACAACATTTTCCACCATGTTATATGTATATCCACCTGTGAAAGCGTTCATTCATATTTTAAGTGGAGCATAATTTTTAAACTTATTTTTACAACCTTTTATTTTACTGGTCCCTTCCTTAATTGATTTAAAATTTTACTTATTATATGACATGAAGAAAGTAATATAGGGTTTATTTATGGCAATTGTTCTTTTTTTTAATTTTATTTAGTGTGTTAGAAAACTATAATAAATAGTATGGTTTTGTAGTTTATTTATTGTTTTAATTTTTATTTATTCATACTAATCCACTGTGCAACGATTAATATTGTGCATTTTAAATTATTTTAATTAATTCAAAGAAGTAAAACTTACCTGTAGGCACCTCCCATTAATTTATTAATTACTAAACCAATATCGTGTAGGGTATAAACGTAACCCTTAGGTATATGTGGTCGTACATCACGTAAAATGTAACTAAAAATTAATAAAAAAACAAACAAAAAAAATAAAGAATATAAGAAATCTAAGAATTTCGTTTTTTTATTTATAAATTTACAAATTTACTCATTACCAATATACAACTTTCAATAGAAAGAAATGAAGAGTGAATACAATGATGGCAAAAATAATAGAAACAACATGGCAAAATATTTCTTCCGCATTAAAAACAAACTTTTATATACTAAAATATAAATAAGTATATATAAATGAATTTAAAGAATATTAGTGGAACTTTATATCTATCTTTATCTCTTTTGCTGATCGTGTGAAAATTTTATTGTGTTTGCACACGCTGCATAATGTTACAAAGTTTTAAATTTGATGTCATTTGTATATAAGTAATTCATTTAAATACTCGTTAAATAAATTCAATACATTTTTTATGTAGCATCTATAATGTAATTTTAAAAAAATGGCATAAAAACTTTGTCCTACAGGTATTAATTAGTAAACAGTATGTTATTTAGTTATTATCTGATTTAGACCCAACACTAATGCAGGACATTGCGACCCATAAGATCTCTTGTGTGGTTCACGTTATAGAGTAGCCATTGTAAATAAAACCTTGTTCATGTTCAGCGATGTTCACGTTACCGCGGGTGTACTGTATGTATAAGTACTTATATATAAAAGAAGACATTAACGATTAATTTCTTCTATGGGGATGTACATATTAAATACAAAACTGCACTTACATAAAAATGAAAAAATTTTTTTTACCATCGTATGTAAATATAAAAGGAAAAAGAACTGAATAAATATTATTTTATAATTTTCTTACTTACCCTAAAGTATTTGCTGGACCATGTTTTGTATTATAAAGCTCCTCAAGGCGAGGTATTGTCAAAAATTTTTTCATTGAAACACCATTTTCTAATAATAATTTTACAAAATCGATTCTATCATGTTCTAGTGCCTGCATCATTGCCTCATCCAATGCTCCTTTATGTAGACAAGAAGGCAAAAAAGAAAACAAAAAATGTAAAACCCAAAAATAATAGAGACAAAAAAATTGTTAAAAATAGGAAAGGGATAATAAGCAATAAATGATTTTAATGCAAAATTAATGTTAAATATTGACTACTTCGTTAAGCGAAGAAGAATATAATCATTCACTAAAATTCTCTCTAATTTACTTTCTACATACTTTCGCAAACGAGCAGCCAAATACATTTCATTTAAAGTGTAATCCAAATATGTGACATGAGTTTCTGTGGAAAGTTCTCTTTCAATTCAATTTTTTACTATATTTAATGGAAAAATAAAAAGTGAAAGGTGGAGTTGAAATCGTAAGAAATTGTGGTGAAGTAAAATAATTTACATTTAATTTAGTTTTTATGAATTTTAATGTCTATAGTCTAATAATTCACTTTACTTAATTTTAAAATAACAGAGATATGACGCTAGTCTGTGCACTAAAGCAAATTTACTTATTTACGAATTCACCGTTATATGTATGTACTTAATTTGGAGAAGTAAAATTATTTCATCAATTTGCAAACACCGTTTTATTTTATGATAATATGAAAGAGATATTAGTTAGAGCGGTCGCACAGAAACTCAAACGACCGAGGATCAATCCCAGCGAAGGACAAAAATTATAAAATAAAATTTTCGCCATCCATCCATTGGAAATATGGACATCTTGGAGAGGGGAACCTGACATATCCAGTCTATTCCACCAGAAACGAATGATCAGAAGTACAGCGCCACCTTCTGGGAAGATAACAACTCACCTAGTTAGTGAAGACGGTCACAACTCACTATCAACATCCACCGACAAATGGGGCAATTGCTGTTGATCATTCAAAGGTGAATGTAAACACTGGCCTTATGACGATTAAAAAAAATAAAAAAAATCTATCTATCTATCTATCTTCTATCTTCAATATTCCAATACAATGCACTGCATGAGTAGGGGTTTACTCCTCAGTATTGGTCTTAAAAAAAATTATTAAAACTTACCGATTGGCCATTCCTGTCCATAGACAAAAATTTCACTGCGTGCAATATCAACACGGTTCCATGTCAAAGCCAAACTTAATTGCTCAGGCGGGCTTAAATGCTGTGATTTAAAAAGTGCAGTTAAAATGGTTTGATCCAATTCCTGGGCCTCACCTTCAGGCTTTTCTTGTATACGAAATATTGTTATCTATGGCAGAAACAAAAGTTATTAATACAGTTAGAAAATCTAAATTCTTAAATAGAAGTATATTGTGTTTTAAATTCGTACTATTAGTTCCCAAATTCTCTCCCTCACTCTATTTCTCTTTCTATAAATATTATTTAAAAATAGAAAATCCTATTCATATTATTAAGGCCAACCTAATTTAGTTACTTTTATTTCATAATAGATAACATCTGATGTTAAATCAAGTTTTGCAAATAAAAAATCATTAGTTAGGCTGTAATAACCATTTAAAAATATTTGTAAGAATGCCCTAAAATATGCTACTTTTATGGTATAAGTCTTGTTTACAAACAATAGTCCTCTTTTTAAAAAAATCTCAGATTACACAAATTTTAAGGACGTTAAAAAAATATAATTCCTATTGTATGAATTTTAATAGCCTAAGATCTGGTATTCTTATGAGAATTCACATCCGTTAAGGAATATGTATAACAAACACTAGCAGAACTGAACTAGTTTTCGACCCAGCTACGAAAGGTCTCATCAGAGTTCTTTGTGTTATACATATTCATATTTTTATATTACTATTTAAAGCACAATCTGTTGGAAATAGATTACATATGTGAATTATAACTATTTGAATGTTATTCTCACCGTATTTTTCCATTTGAAATGAAAATTTTTCAAATTCAACTATTTGTTTTAAATTTATTAAAATATGAATATGTGGAAATCCCAAGGGTATCGCGACAGTCGCCGACAATTTTGAAGTTTGTGGTCAAACTCTACAGGGATCTGACCGTCGCACAGAGGGGTATTTTTACGATCTGGGCGGCCAAAATTCGATTTTTCAAAAGTTTATTCATGCGGGTGCTAGACGAAGTTATTGGGATGTAGGGCTCTTGGAATCTTATCTTTTGTTATGGAAACTTTTTTTTTATATAAAAATGTATAAATTTGAGATACTTTTTTTCCAAAATCTGTAAAAAATCCCTGTTCCCCTCAATTTTAAAAGATTATTTTTTTTACGCCTCACCGAGTCATTTTTTAACATTCTGCTTCGTTAATTTACTTAAAATAATTTTGGCCGCCCAGATCGTTAAAATACACCTCTGTGCGCCGCCTGGCTGTCAGATATAATGGAGATACTAGCAATGGGAGTGCCACTCTGAAGTATCACATTTGCAGCGTGACATATAGCAATTATTTCGTCCCGAGGAGAACTACACATAAACTGCATAGAAGTTTCTTCAAAACCTATAATATTTTTTTTTTTTGAATACAGCAGAAAATATGTACTATTACACCATTATTAAATCTATAATTTCTAGCTTTAATTTCAACAAAACTAAGTACGTTATTTTTTTTTTTTTTTTGCCACTTGTCTCTTTCAAATATTTTCTGATGAACTGAGGATTTTATTTAAACTAATTTTTTTTAACAATTGAAGAAAAAACTAAAATATATTTTGAAGACAAATACACGTACGAGTATACATACCAAATTTTTGTTACGTGTGCACTGCAGAAGCTCACGATAAAGTTTTTCCGACTGGTCCGAGCCCACTTCAAATGTTTTCTGTATTGTACTTATTAAGTAGTCACGCATAGATTCTAAAACAGGCTGTTCATCTTCATCTGATGCATATCTGAAAGTGTTAAACGAAAAACTCAAGTACTTTTTATACCTAAATTTTAGTTTTAGTATTAAGTTCACTTAAATAATTTCATATGCCCACCTTTAATTCATTAACAATGTTATAAAATAAAATAAAAAAAATAAATCATAGCATATTAAAATCCATCTTAAAATACAAAAATTCATGTGAAAACAAACTTTTCTGTTTCTTTTTAACTCGCATTTAATCAAATTCATGTAAAAAGAGAGTTAGATGTACATTTATTTCTTTGTATTTTCCGGTTCTATTTAAATAACTTTTTAATTTAATTAAAATGTTGTTTCTTCACGTGGTTTTAAACAAAAAAAATGCTTTTTCTCAATGTTTCTTTGTAGATAATTATGTAGCTAAAGTTCAACAAACTTTTATATAGCAGTAAATAAAGGAAATGAATTTTTTTTTTTAATTTTTCAATATGCCAAGAAAAGCGTTCAAGCCATAACAAAAAAAAAAAAAAACAACATTTAGTCTTATATTATAATAAAAAGAATGTATTTATAATAAATTCAACAATATTTGTGCCAAGTAGATAGAAATAAAAAAAAAATATTTTAAAATTTATAAATTAACGCCCGTATTCATAAAAAAATATTTTAGGTTTATTTAAGAAGTATTGCATATTTTCTATGAGTATGGGCATAAATATTTGCTCCGATATTAACAATAAATTAAAATTGATTTGAGTTATATATGTAAGAAAACTTGCAGAGAAAATTTTGCATTTAAAAATCTATTACTTATGTTAATACTTATGTATACATACATACCGTCGTGCGTTAGTATATGTTCTCTATCCGCCATTTCATATTTTTTATATATCTTGAGTTAATGATGCTACTTTAGGTTTTCGACCCCAAATTTTTCAAGTCTGTCGAAATAGCCGAAACGGATTGCAGATTTTAAAAATTTTCGTGTCAAAAACCTAAAGTGGCATCATTAACTCGAGATATATAAAATGGCGCATAGAGCATATAAACTCCCGCACGACGATATATAATTGGCCTTTACAATCCTATGTCAGGATTACGGCCTAGCTTCTCGCGGCACTCATTTTGTGTGTGTAATTTTTTTTCCATTGGTACCGGGACCTACAGTTTAAAATCGATTCCGAAATACAGGATTCAGAAGCTTTTTCATGGCAATCAGTTACTCTCAGAGCTTGTGCCGGAAGACTGCTAGTGGATAATATTCATATAATTAAAATCAAAACCGACCAAAAACAGGTTTTCCTTTTTTGTCTTATGAAAGCTGTCTTGCACTTATTAAACTATCGACACTTAAGAGCAGCAGATCTGTTGATCAGATACGTAGATATCCAATTGAGAAAAGTATTCAAAAATCCAATTTTATTTTATTTATAAATGAGAAGATAATGTTTGTCTTTATCAATGCTTTACTCAAGTCAGTGTATGTATTGTTAGTTTTCATCCCTTTTGTAAAAGAGTTCATTACATACATACATACATAACTGGCCTTTACAACCCTCAGTCATTTTGCGGCCTAGCTTCTCGCAGCACTCATGTTGTGGTAGTCAATTTTTATCCATGAGTACCGGGACCTACAGTTTAATGTCGACTCCGAACGACAGACATGAGAAGCTTTATTCATGGCAATTAATTACTCTCAGAGCTTTTGCCAGAAGACTGCTGAGAGGTAGTCGCCGAAAGAAATATTTTTTTCATATTTCTTTTTTTTAAGATGTCGGAGCTGGGTGTTGAACCCAGGGCTCATGTCTTAGTAAGCCAACACTCTAACCACTTGACCACGGCGACTACAAAGAGTTCATTAACGTTGTTGAAAACATGCCGGTAAGCATATTTCTATGGCCATTTCGTCTTTGCTCAAAAGACTGGTCAGAAGACTTTTTCTAAAGATGGTGATAAAACTATAATCTTTTGTAGGCAATATCTTAAACACTAAATGAGAATTATGTATACTTCATTTAATATATAAAAATCAAACAAACAATTTTTCAGTTTTAATTTATTTTTTTATTTTTTATGTTAAAATTTTAAGCCTGTTAGTACTAACGATAGTGCAAACTGAGTGGAGGAAAGAATGACAATTATAAAAGCGCAATGACAGAGAAAAAAGAAGAATATAAGAAAAAAATTGATGTGCTTGGTAAAACTTTGACTCCCTGCAAAGTATATAAGAAAAAGTTTGAGTCAAATCGATAATGATTTATTGTTCAGTTCACCTGCTATACCTATACAATTCCATTTCTTTGATTAAGAAATCATTGCTAAAATAATCTTAAATCATTCGAAAGTATTTAGTACTGATCTGATGATTTAATGTCAGAACAGAAATTAATTAATTCTAATAGAGTTTGTCTGTATTAAGATTATACATACAACATACACGTATATATAAAACATTATCTACTTTGCTCGAATTACACGAATAAATAATAAAGAAAAAGGTTAAAATGAAAAAAGAAATTAATTTCCCTGTACAAAGGAGTAGTTAACATTTAAATAAATAAATCTT
Organism: Metopia argyrocephala; assembly: GCA_963576795.1. Classification (NCBI taxonomy): domain Eukaryota; kingdom Metazoa; phylum Arthropoda; class Insecta; order Diptera; family Sarcophagidae; genus Metopia; species Metopia argyrocephala. Next base: position 182,161,757 of record OY756208.1, on the reverse strand, counting down.
TTAGTTAAATAGTGCGATAATAAGTACCCTCAATGGTTTAAATTTAAATGATTTTAAACAACGTCTGACATATTTAAAAATAACGAATCCAAACAATGGCTAATGAATTTTAATAAGCCTAGAATAACAGTTTTAAGATAATGGGTAAAGAGACAAACGTTTATTTTTGCAAATATAAATACTATTTCGCATCCTTTTTTTCTTTTGTATGAGAAAAATATGCGTTTATTTAAACTTACTTGTGAACAAAGGCTATTAAATCAGCAGCACGTCCAGAACCATCACAAACTACTACAGGCACGGGAGGCGTATCCGTCACGTACTCCAAAACTGCACGTATTGTGTTTGTACCACCCTCGATAACAAGACAAACAACGGGTGTACTGGAATGTGTAACTTTAAACAAAAGAAATTAAACAAAAATTACAAAGAATCCAAAAAAGAAATCAGAATAACTAAAAAAGAAAAAAAAAAAACAATTTTATGGTAAAAAAAAACAAATTGAAACGGTAATGAATATTCAGCAACCAATGAAACAAAGAATCACAGACAGACATATCTTCAGACGGACACAATATCCTTTTACAATTTAAAGCAATTTTTTGTATGACACAGCACGCACGCTTTACCAATTCACTTAGTTTGATGAGTGCAACGTGTGTCTATGTTTTTACAGTGATAAACCTCGTTAAGTGTTGCATGTAATTGTTTCACAAGTTAAATGAAGACAATTACTAGACAATTTGTATTTTATTCCTTGTAATGTTCTTTACGAACATGTAGTTTATTCGATACGAAAGTTACATTCAAACTAGAAATACTTTTCTCTACAATCAAATTTCTCACGCATGTACATACAAATGTTTTTTGCTATATTTTGATTTAAGGCTTGATAATAATAATGGCACAAACTCTGTTTAAACTTACATGGATGCAGTTTTAAATTTGATATAAACTTTTCTAATTTTCGTCTCAATATCAATTCAGCACCATATTTAGCCTGGGTTCCGTTGTCGACTAATAAGAAATACGCATGACGATTATTTAGCACCGCCAATTTGGATCTAAAAATAGAGAAAAAAAAATAATACGAGTAAATGCAAACAATTAAAAAACAAGTTTCTGTGTTTCATAAAGTTATTTTCTTTTTTTTTCTAGTGTAAGTCGTTTTGGAAGCACATGCTGTTTAGTTTTTAATTTTCAAAACAATTTTATCGGTTCCACAGGGCGTATTATAAACACTATTGTTGTCTCTTGCTGATTATGATATTGCTTATACGTACCAGTGGCAGACCAATAAAAAATACTTATTGGCGAATAAAACTTGTTGGCCATTAAACTTTAGCACGAGAATGTTGCTAAAGAATAAAAAACAAGTTTTAATAAAAAACTTTTTTAATGAACGTATTTTATAGAAGAAGACAGACATACAATGTTTAAAAAAAAACATAAGAAAGTTTAGGCATACACACTATCTTCTTAATGGCGCTAATATTTACCATTTTTGTTTATAACAAATCAGATATCTTTACCTTTGCATGCACATATTCAATAGCATGTAGTTGATTTAAGTAATAAAACATTCTTTTTTATTACTTCTATGTAAAAGTAAGGAAAAATCAAAGACATAACTCTTATAAATAATATGTATGTAGAAAAGAAATAATACTTCCTTTCAATATGACAATTCCCACCAGATTAATTGATCTGACACAAAATGATAGCTTACAGGCAAGTGAAAAGGAAAGAATAGGTTTTTTTCTGGTGTATAGTTTCAATCGAATTCATTCAACCCCACATTAATAGCACAAAGTCATTCCATAGAGATTTCTTTTCATCATTTACCGATTGTCATAACGTTAATGTGCAATAGATTGAAAAAATAAATAAATAAATCACGAATACCTACAAATTTCATTTCAGATTAATATTCATCCAGTATGTATCGAAAAGAACCGAAAATTGTTCATATAAATATTGACTTGAAAATACGTTTAACAAGTGCTATTCATAATAGACTTTTGTTTTCCGTAGTACAAGTACATATATAGTTTTTATTTTCTAGATTCTTTTTTTTTATTGCTCACAACTTAAACAAAGTTTTTTTCAATAAATTTCCAACGAAGAAAAAATACAGTACTCGTATTTGTTTTGGAAAAATAAATAAAAATCCCATAGTGCACATTTTAAAAAATATATTTGTTGGCTTACCTGGGTGAACTAATGCTGTGACAAGGAACTTCGCGATTGTGACCCAGAAGCTCATGATTACGTTCAACAATACCCCAGGGCGCAATGCCAATGCTGACAACACGTCCGGTGCGTTGTTGACCTTCCAAAAGCAGAGCATCACCAACTTGTTTGGTTACACCTTAAAACAATAGCAAAAAAAAAAAAACAAAAACAAATAAATAAATAAACAAAGTATGCTGAACAGACAAATACGTAGAAACGAGCATTACAAGTAAGCAAACAACCCATTTGACTACGACCATGGGGATGAAAATAAAGAAATCTCGTTACTTTAATAAATATTTTGTCTTTAAATATTGGCATAAGCAATAGCTCCTTTATTTAAAAAATTAAAATTAAATTTAATAAAGGAAAGCGAAATGATAATTATTCACTATTAAAAATGCGCTCAAGTAGTACAGTCTTAAAGCCAATTTTTTTTACTTATTGACCTCAAAGTATTACATTTTGATTAAAAAATCAAGGTTCGTTCTTAAAAATTTTAAATATACGTTCACATTTTTCAAATGTTTAACAAAAAACACGTAACCACTATTTAGGGTGCTCACAATAGAATCTGTTCAAACTAAAATGGCTATAGATCGTGAGCGTCTTTTTAAAATTAATTGTATTTTTTTAAGTATTTATTTGACTTGTTGCTACCGGACTTACCGAATAAACAAAAATTTTATCATCTCTTCCCTAAAATGCTAAAAATACTGAGTATTAAAAAAAATAATAATAAATATATTACAAATCAAGATGCCTAAAATCAGCAAAAAAAAAATAATTGTATTTCTAATAAATAAAGGCAATAACGAAAAAGGAACGCACGTGTTTTGACTTGCGTCAATATACGGCTGTAGAACTGTCAAAAATTTTTAAGCAAAAATACACACACAATTTACTTTAGGTTTTTTCAGTGCAATTGATTCAAATGGCGAATGTATATATTTTGTTGTTGCACTGAAAAAATAAGATGTATTTTTACACAGGTTGCAAGGCCCTTCGTGAGTACCTTTAATATATGTATAATATATGAAATGTATTGTGTTGGGGATAAGCATGTCTCTATGACCATTTCGTCTCTGCTTAAAAGACTTGTCAGAAGACTTTTTCCCAACTCATTGTTGGCTGACTGTGGTGAAACAGGAAAACTAGATTTTGAATTCTTTGAAAAACTGAAATGTATTCATTTTTAAACACTTTTGTTTGGTTTTTATAAAATAAATTGGAAATGATTTACATTTATTGTATTAATTTTTTTTTTGTTTCTGTCTTAAATATAAATTTTCAAGCTTCTTTTTACAGCATGGGGGCTTTTAATGTTTCTATAGAATAGTGGTTACTTGGTTTTTTCCGCAAAGTATTTGGCAAATATGAACGTACCTTAAGGTAATAAAAATGTCAATATTTACGAGTAATATTTTTTTTTATACTTTACAATTAAAAAATTTTATTAAAACATTTTGAATATTTTAAAATGGAACAAAATTTTTACCTGTATTTGTGCCTCCAGTGAAAATCCATGCACCCGTTGTTTTGGCCGCTTTCAGTAAACCTTTACGAATTTCCTGCAATTAAATAATTAATAATTTTTTGTCTTAAATAAACCTAAACAAAAACAAAAGCGTGTATATAGAAAATGTTTTTTTATTATTAATTACAAATGAATGTATATCAATAACAATGTTCGTTTTCTACCAAACTAATCACCTTTTTTAATTTGGGCTGCAATTCAAAATTTGCTTTACCGCCTTGTACTGTAATCAGGAGTTTTGGTAATTCTAAATTCCATTCTTTGGTGAAAAGTTGCACAAGCAGTTCTGGACGGGTGTCAAACGCTAAACGAACATACTGGAAAAAATAAAATTTAAATTTAAACAACTTAACGAATTCCGAAAAATTATAGAAACAAAAAAAATTTCATAGCAATTTTTAATAAAAGTAAGCAACAAGTTTTTTGTTTAATCCAATAATATTTAAAATAAAATTCAATTCTAATTTTTGCTATAAGTATGTACGAGTATTATGGTGTATGAACCACTAGAACAACACAACAGTTTTAAATCCACTTAAAATAAAAGACATAGCAAGAATATACAGGCTAATACAAATATTTTGGTATTTCACTTTTTGTATTTAACTGGTAGTAAATTATAGTAACAGCTCGTGGTGCGGGAGTTCATGTGCTCTATTCGCCATTTCATAGTTTTCATAATGATATTAACTCGAGATATATGAAATGGCGGATAGAGCACATAAACTGCCGCACGATGAGCTGATATTAATTATTGTGCTATCATTTGCTACCTCACTGTGTACTGTGTGTATCATTGTATGATTGTCAACCACTTACCTGTGCCTTCGTTGGATGAGCACCACCTTGAAATTCTATTGTTCCGTAAGCATCTGTAGGTTGAGGTCTTGTATGCTTTGTGGGCATCCATAAATCACCGGGGGAACCGCTTTCGATGCCGGCTATAGTTTGATGTGTTTGTCGTGATTGTCCACAACAACATCTTCAAGTACAGAAAATAAAAGAACAAAAAATTGAAGAAAATAAAAGTAAAAATTAATTTTAAAATTGAAAGATATACTATTAAATTTAATAAACTAATTCTACGAGTATACATATAATAATTTTTTTTAAATAAGATAAAATTATATTTCTGGCATAGATTTTAGCAATTGATTTTTTTTATACTTCTTTATTCCTTCCCATACTTTACAGAATTGATCGAAAGCTAAATGTTCCCTTTACCAAAACGAGTTTAACAAAGTTTTTCTTTTCAGAATTTATGGTTGATACCTTGATATTAAAAAAAATGGTTGACATACAACAACTAGCAATCGTTTTGGCGATTTATCACATTGCATTTTGAATTTTATGTAAGAAAATAAGGATTATGACCTTAGACAGATATTGTGTTATATATACTTCCAATTAGATTTGAGTTGAATTTACTTTTGAATTAGATAGGGAAAAACTAAAGAACAAAATAATAGCGGTAATCACTTTATGTTGCAAGCGATCTTGCAAGTAAAGCATTTGTAGCTAACTGAGCATATTTGCCGGCATTATGTCGTTATTACTGGACGTGGCTTGATATGCAACGCAAGAGAAATGAAGGAGAATTTTCAATCACTCAAAGAAAAAAGAAAAATTGCAGTCGCACTGAAAAAAAGTTTAAAATTTTATTAGAACGTTTGTACCATAAAATAGTTTCCATGCCTGTACTTTTAACGTTTTTTAAATAAAAAAAAAACTGTCTGTATAGATAAGGATTATTTTAAACTAAGAGTATATACCATATTTTTTTTATAGCGTTCAATGTTAATGGTGTTCAATGGTTAGCTGGTAAAAGTGCATATGCTATCCGTACAATTTTTAGAGAGTATTATTTGTTTCTAAAAAATTAAATATCATCCTACGGTTTTTTTATTTATATTATTTTCTAAATTGTAATGAATTGAAATATCTGTTTGGTTTTTTATAGAAACTTTTAGCAATTATATATATACTTATGTATATATAAAACAATTTATTACAGTGTTGCAACATAACATTTTCAAAAGATTTTTTTCTGAAGGAAATTAATTTTTTTCTTTTTCCTATTAAACTCAGTTTTTTACAAGCACTTTGTACCAGTATTTGCAGAACAAAATTTTAAATAGCGCAGTACGAGGTTAAAGTTGTATTATTTGTTACAAGCATTGCATTTTACATGTAATCAGGGATGATTAAAAATGTACAAAAATTTTTAAATGACAGCTTTTGTTCTTGTTGAATAATATAAATTTCATTATTTGTCTTTCTTTCTCTTTTACTTTTATTTTAAGTTTTTCTTCTTTTTGTAATCCTGTCAAAGACAGGGATTTCAATTAATATTTGGTTTTATATTTATAATAAAAATATTTATAAACAAAATACCTTAAATTTAACCATACATACATATTTATAAATACATACTAGTATAATGCTAAATAAATCATACATATATAATTGGCCATTGCAACCATGTTTCAGGGTTACAGCCTAGCTTCTCGCAGCACCCATGTTGTGTATGCTAATTTTTTATCCACGAGTACTGGGACCTACAGTTTAACGTCGACTTTGAATGCCGGGCTTCAAAAGCTTTTTCATGGCAATTAGTTACTCTCAAAGATTTTGCCGGAGGACGGAAGATATATTTTTAAATTTTATTTTTGTGAAAATGTCAGAGCTGAGGTTTGAACCCGGACCTATTGTCTAATAAGCCAACACACTAACCACTGTACTACGGTTATATATACATACATACATACATAACTGGCCTTTACAACCCTGCGTCAGGATTACGGCCTAGCTTCTCGCAGCACTCATGTTGTGTGTGTCAATTTTTATCCATGAGTACCGGGACCTACAGTTTAATGTCGACTCCGAACGACAGACTTTTGAAGCTTGTTCATGGCAATTAGTTACTCTCAGAGCTTTTGCCAGAAAACTGCTGAGAGGTTGCCGCCTGAAGAAATATTTTTTTTTATATTTCTTTTTTTGAAGATGTCAGAGCCTGGAGTCGAACCCAGATCCCATGTCTTAGTAAGCCAACACACTAACCACTAGACCACGGTGACTACCCAGTCAGCATTTTTGGTCAATTATTTGACTCCTCTGGGCGATTAAAATAGTCACTTATGAGCTCATTTACGAGTCGAAAATGAATGTTTTGTCGGGAGAAAAATGTACCCTTGCCGCGACTCCCCTGAACGAGTCATTTATGACTCCCCTGAACGAGTCATTTTTGACTCCCCTGAGCGAGTCATTTGTGACTCCGCACACTAAACGAGTTTTACTTATCTTTTTATTATCTTTACAATAATAAAAATATTGTATTTTGCTTAAAAATGTAAAAAAACAAAAAAAATTAATTTATCAAGCTCAACTGAAGGAATTCTTTTTTTATATGTATATTATGCGCCTTCTTATTTTTTTAAATTATAATTTAGAAATACCTTGAATTTTATTTTATAAATTTTGCCCTTTGCTGGGATTGAACCTCGGTCGTTTAAATTTCTGTGCGAGCGTCTAACCACTATGCCACGACATCACAATAATTGCATAACTCTTATTCTTTCAAATAAAATAAATCCCATTATAACGAAATGCAGAAGAAAAGAATAAAATACGACGCAAAATAATTATAAAAGCAGTCGTATTTCGAACGTCTGCACGACTAATTTATGATTCCGCACATTTAATCAGTTTTTGATCACCTAAGGGAGTCGTAAATGACTCATTTTGGTGATTTCTGAGCAAGCAATCTCCCAATTGCTGACAGGGTACATACTATATTATTATATATATATACTATAACATACATATAAATAATTTGCTAAATGTGTTTGTTTATCGGCCAATCACACCTAAACGAGCACAGATTGCTTCAAAACTGGAACTGGACATGATATCTCCTATACAAACTAAATAGTAATTTTTGTAAATCCTGTGAACGGTTGACGATAAAATTACTGAACTCAGTCTGAATTATTTCATGGTCAAGGTAGAGAGTCAGCATAATCGAACAGGTGAGTGTGGCACCCTCATACGAACTAAATACTGATTTTTGAATATATCTTGAGAACAGTTTGAGCTAAAGTTCTGAATTAAATTTCATTGATTTCGTAGTCAATAAAAATCTTCAGTAAAACAGGCAGACAGCTAGACGTAGTATCTTTCACACAAACTAACTGTCGATTTTTGCATATCTTGAGAACGGTGAGAGTTAAGGTTTATAATTTTGATCTGAAAAATCTGAACAAATGGTAGTGGAAAGTTTAGCCAAGCACAAGCAGGTTTAGACTAGTAGATTCATACGAGTAGATTAAAAATAACTAAAAACTTCTATACCGCAGAAAATGCTGGAAATTGTTGGAAAAATATAAGAATATGATATATGGTGATAGATCGTTGTTTTTTTTTTTTTAAATATTTCATAAATAATATTTTAAAATTAATATTAAACTGAAAAGAATGTTAATGTGATGAATAGCCTCAAATTTTATATTTACAGATTTTTAATATTAAAATGTTTTCTGTTATAAATGCTTTTTTTAGATTTTTTTTATTTTATGTATTACATTAAAAAAAAATATATTAAATCGCCTCAATTCAAAATTAACCCCTTTTCTGTTTGCTGGGTTGTTAGACCTTATAATTGTGTGCGTGTGAAACTCAATTTACTTTGAGTAACAAAGTATTTTCCGGCTCTATTATATATTACTTTTGGCTAAATTCATTTAGGATTTCATTTGCGCCTGCTTATACATTATTATATAAGGATGTAAGTGTGCTTATCTGTGTTGCAATGGTAACAACAAAACAAACGTACCAATGTGAATGCTGTATTCAAGTATTTAAACAAAGCTTTTGGTTTAACGACCCTAATGGTAATGAGATTTCCTACAATAATGATGTTTCCGATGATGGTCTTGATGTTGGCATTGGTCATGATGATGCTATTTTCTGTTGACGTACAAACACACACATTTATTTGTATATACAGATATGTACTATGTATGTCTGTATGTATGTATGTTTTAAGATTCTAAGCAGTTTTTATGAATTGTTTTAAAAAGCAATTTAATCTGTGTTGCAGACTAAAAGAGAAAATACAGAGAGACAGAGGAAAGAAATGAAAGTGAAACTTTATGATTTACATCAGTTGTTTGTATTTATATTTACTTTTTCAAAGATAATATTTATTATGACAAGGGTTCGCGAGACAAATCTAGTTGGAAAAAATTAATTATCAAATATATCTTTTTTTATAGAACAAACAAACTCATATTTAGATAGAGTAAACGACAAAAGTTTAAGTACAAAAGTTAGTTTTACTTATCATGATAAGAAGGACTGAACAATTTTGTAAAAATATTTACTAATCTTAACTTTAAGAATAAAATAGAAGTACACCTAATTCTGTTTTTACCCGTCTTTTTTACGCGAATTTGATTAAGTGTGCTTTTTTTTATAATGCGTCCTAAAAATGTATATGTTTTGAACAGAAATACGTATTTATTTGTATATTGAGTTTATAAAACTTTAAAATTAAAACATTTACAGTTGGCAGCACTGCAAATCTTGTTGTACGAAAATTTACCACAATAAAAATAGGAATTTCTCTTTGCCAAAAGGGGTTCAAAATGTCTGTCTCGTCCCCTCTAACATGATTTAGAATTCTGACATCTTTTTATTTATTTGAGACCAATACTTAGAAGTAAACCCCTACTAATTGCTACTGGAGTTTCTGGAAAGGGCCGTACATATACATATATTTTGTCTTATATTATTATTTAGCGCCTTAGAATTGCTGTTAATTGATCATTCAAAAGGTCAGTGTTATAGCTTCACCCTTGAATGATCAATAGAAATTGCCTCATCGTTGCATGTTGATTGTGTGGTGAGTGCTTTCGCTAAGTAGGTTTAGCTGTTATCTGCTACTTCCCAATAGGTGGTGCTTTTCTCCTGATCATTCCTTTTTTTTTTTTTTTTGGTTGGTGGAATGTCGGGGAGCATTTTCTTGATAGCTGGTCTTTATGGAGGGGTGGGGGGGAACCTCTTTCTTTTTAAATTATAATTTTGAAATAACCGCAGACTAACTTTTTAATTTTTTTCCACCTTTGCTGGGATTTGAACCTGAACCGTTTGAACTTTTTGCGAGCGCCCCAAACACAATGCCACGCACCCCCCGATATGATTTGGCACTTTAAATTGAGTTATAATTTTCGCCAATACTATCCCAATGTGGAAAAAGATGTAAAATTTCAAAGTGATTTAAAATGTTTAAAAAGCAACAATTAAAGCGATTTTTTTTTCGTAAACGAAAGCAATTGTCAGAAAGTGATACTTCTCATTAATTCCCGTTTTGGGAACTTGGGGTTACCACTTTTGAGTATTTTGGGGATTTTGACTTCCCCGTTTGGGATTTTTGGGATTTCGAGTTGCCACTTCCCCGTTTTGGGAATTTGGGATTGCCACTTCTGGGTATTTTGGGGATTTCAAATTTAATGAATGATATCTCATTTTAAAGCTTATTTCTAACACTAATGACGCAAAATAATTAGAAATTGAAAAATTAATATTTTCATTGATAAAAATTATATTTTATATAGAACTGCATGATAATACTGTTGTCATTATGATTATATGTTTTTGTTCAAGTGTGGTAATACAGGGTCGCTTAATAGTAATACAGTTCTACATAAGATAGTATGTATATATTAAAATCCATTCTGGCAATACCGCTATTTATTATAAAAAGCTGTTTTGGCAAAACTTGCAGTAGTTATACGTTTAAAGATATTTTTGTTTGTAATAAGCAAAAAGTTAACGATGATCATGTCATTTTTTTTTTTAAGACCAATACTCAGGGGTAAACCCCTACTCATGCAGTGCATTGTATTGGAATGTGAAGATGGTTGATAGGATTTTTTTTTTTCATAGATGTTTGAACATATTGCGCCTTTTTTTATTGTTGATGAAACAAGTTGCTGAAAATTTGTCCACTCAAGAGCCAGTGTTATACCTTCACCTTCGAATGATCAAACAGCAATTGCCTCATCTGTCGGTGGATGTTTAATGTGAATGGTGAGCGTCTTCAGTAGGTTAGCTGTTGTCTTCCCAGAAGGTGGCGCTGTACTCCTAATCATTGGTTTCTGGTGGAATGGATTAGGAATGTCAGGAGGCGATTTCTTGCAGATGGTCTTGCTTTAGGGGGGGGACCTCTTATTTTTCTCAAATTTCACTTTTAATTTAAATTGTAATTTTAAGAAAATCGCAAATTTTTATTTTTATAATTTCGTCCTTCGCTGGGATTGAACCTTGGTCGTGTGAGTTTCTGTGCGAGCGCTCTACCACTATGCCACGACCCTCTAACATTGTATTCAAAGAAGTATTATAAAAGCATTTAAACATATGTATGTATGTATGTATGTAAATATGTATGATATATTATGATTTCTAATATTTTTATACTTTTAATAAATTGTATTGAAGTTACCACAATTTCTATTAATCATTTTCATTTTATGTTACAAAAATGACAACTAACGTTGCGAAATATTCGCACGGGTCATCTAGTAATAAAATAAGTCCATGCAAAACTATAAACTATTTAGTTGTATGTGCGGTATGTGAATTTTATTACTCGAGTTTTCGAGGAATGTATCTATCGCGTAAAAACAGAATTAGGTGTACTAATAAACCAAGAACATAACAAGGTATTGAAATGGAAAAAGTTTTTTTTTAACAATTCATACTTAGCAATGCAATAAAATACAATATTTTTCAGTTAATTTGATTACTTCGTACACCTTATCCTGTTCTTACACTTTCTTTTATACGATTTTGAATTAACACCGCTACACTTTTATATTTCTTTAGCACAAAACATTTGAGAATATCGTTGTCTTTTTAGAAAAACAAATAAAAGAAAAACTTCTAAAAATTTAAAATCCAAAAAAAAAAATTGTTTAACTGCTTTCGACAAAAGAGAACGAACATATTTGTCTGCATAATACAACATCGGCTACCTCTTTCTTACTTTCAAATAATTACAATTATATTTGTGCATATTTTCTATGACTTGCAAATTACTCGCAATAAAAATATCTACTATTCAGAAAACTATTTCAGTGATTGTATGTTTTCAGTTTTATCCAGCTGCTCTAAAAACTTTGAGTGCAACGCATGTCTATACAGTTGGTTTTTAATTTCAAAAACTAAGTATTTACTGTAATCTCTTTTTATTTTCTATAAGAATTTATTTAAAAAACATGCTTTCGTAATTGTTAAGTTATCAAAAACTATTTATAATGCCAAAGTTGCTCGTTAGTACATATACATAAATAATTGAGTGGGTGGTTAGTTTGTAGCTTAATGGTTTAGATTTTATACTTACTTTGTCTCGTCTTTGGGACATGGTATGAATTTGATGCATTCACGTTTTTGAAAATTTGTTTCAATCCAACTGCGAGGTTGATGCTGCAGTATTCCATAACATTCAGGATATTTAGTTTGTCAACATTATTTATTTTTATTTTTTCAACAAGGATAAAAAATATGGAAAAAGAAATAAAATGTACAAATTAAAATACAATTTAAGCAAGAGAGATAGAAAGATATTTCATTCTTTTTGTTTTGTAATAAATAATTTCTCAGTTTGAAGCTTCAAATATGCAATTAAATTTAAAGTCTACTTGAGCTTAAAGTAGTTTAATAAAAGCTTTAATATTTTATATCCTGTTCACACATAAGCCTTAATTGAGCTCATATTATTTTACAAGCATTTATATTAATAAATTGTTTTATTAGTTTTTAATTAAAATACTATTAAGCAACACTATTAAATGCAACCCTGTGTAAAGTATGTGCGGTGGGAAATTGCAACTCTAAATATTGTGTGTTCTGTAACTGTGTAACCTAAATAAGAACGTAAAGGGCAACGTAATTTTACGCTTACAATTTATGCTGTAATGAGCAACTTAAATAAAAGCGTCAACTTTGTGCAAGAACAGTAATGTTTACTTATCTTGTTTGATAAAAGCCGCTAAATATCCATAATAAAGAGAAATAAAATTAAAAAAAAATCATAAGAAAGCAACTCAAATATTATTACTTAACCAAATGGCGGATAAAATTGTGGAAGAACGAAAAACAACAACAGTTGTTTTCAACTAAACTTCATCTCTTTATACGCTGTCAAAATTAGACTTTCCAATTGCAAAACGTTAGCGCCGCGCTATTTCGATTGCTCTCATACATTTTGTATAAACATGAAAATTTTTGACAGATAATTTGCGCTTTACGCTCTTATTTAGATTGGTCTGTAAGAAATAGCAATAATAAAATAAAATCTTCTCAAAAGTGACAAAAATAATCAGGAATGGCAGAAATGCTGTTAATAAAATTTTGGAACCTATTTATCTCCCTACTTAAGTTCTCTAACGTGTATTTACATTAACTATTTATGATAAAACTTAACACATAAATTTTTAAGTGCTAAAATTAAAGTCTGTAGACGAATGGTTTAAAACATTCGTCATTTTATATATGCCCATAATTATGAAACTGGTCTAAGTCAAAATTTAAAAAAAATTAGTTTATCAGTTATATCATAACACATTATTTTAAACTAAATTTGTGCAATGTAATTTTTACGAAATTGTCAAAAATGAACCATTAGATAGTGGTTGTAATTTCAACATTATATGGAATTCATTTAGTGTTGATTATGAAAGTGGTCTAAGTCAAAAATTCTTTAGATGATTCTAAATTTCACGTTTTGGATCTTTCACCTAAAAGAAGAAGACCCAAAATATACGAAAATACTAAATTACTTTGATTATACAACACCATTAGACCAGTATCTGAAGAAAAACATCGTACATCCCTTCAGTTTTTCAGGAACATTTTAAGAAGCTTAAATACTCGCAATATTGATAAAAATGGATTACTGTTGAAAAATAATTAACAAATGTTCAGTTAAATTATTGTTTTAAATAAAACTCAAAGTTATTTATTGCTTTAAGTCATTTATAGGACATTCAGTTAATTTTCAAAATGGTCTAAGTCAATTCAAACTTTGAAAACAATATTATCGAATTAAATTCACACAAAATTTCATATTCGTAATAAATTTCCATTAATTAAGAGTAATAAAATTATTAATTAAAATGTCATATAATGTAAAAACATTTTTTAATTTATTCAAATGTAAATCATTAAATATTTCGAAACATGAAATATATTACTTAGACCACTTTCATAATTATGGGCACATATGTAAAACAACCAAAAACCACTTTAATTTTTAAGTGTTTTTATACTTAAAAAGACAAACGTCTCAAAACAAACTTCTTTGGACAGGCAGTTAGCTACCAGGATAATTAGTTATAATTACACAGTGCAACAGCGAAAAAAATGCACGGAATCCACAGTATAGGTTCCATTGTACTACCAAAACTTAGTAAAACCCTGTACTCGGTTTGGTCAGATTGACTACCAATTTTTTTTTTTATGGACCTCAAAAGATTTTGAAAATCACTGCATCACTCAAAAAAGGTGTCCTCAGTTTTTGGCCAACAACTAACTCAAACTTAAAGGTACTGCTTAACTATATTCGGCAATGATGTAGTGAAGGCTCTACTGAACAAATTTTTAAATATATTTTTTGTGAAAAAAATAATTTTTTCTAGCACTTTTTTGAAAAAAAAATATACGAAAAAATTTTTACTTTTTTTTAGTTTTTTCAGCATAACTTACAGGGACTCGTAATTTTTCACTAACAATATATGACAATATTGTAGCCACTGTAAATCTGAACAACTTTCGTGAATATATCAATACAATCTGAATGTGCCTAGGCATCCACAATAGCTTACAAAAACCACTTTGTGCCCCAAAAATGTTGTATTTCACTATTTTTTAAAATAAAAATATTTTTTTTTAATTTTTAAAAAATTGCGAAAAATAACAAACCGAGTACAGGGTTTTACTAAGTTTTGGTAGTAGAATTGAACCTATACTGTGGAGTTCGTGCATTTTTCCAAAAGTCTTCATTTGTCGCATAGTGTTATTGATCAGCTTATAATTCAAAAATTTTAAACGTAATATCAATCAATGTTGACATCAAACTTAGATTTTAAGGAGACTTTCCGTTTGGTATATAATAATAAAGCTATAAAAATTACTCTGCCATTAGTTATAGAATTGTAGGATTCTAGCTAAGTCTCGGCATGTTTCGCTACGCCTTTTGAAGTTAATCAAACTAAATTCTGAAACTTTAGCCTAAATTGTTCTTAAAATCATTATTTATTTTAAGTGGGAGGTTTCACGCCTACTTTTTTGATAATGATTTATATTGACCGTTCTTTAGATAAACAGAAATCAATATCTAGTTTGTATGGGATATACTACGCTCACTTGTCGTTTATTCCCACTTTCTTCCTGATGAATTGCACTGAAAACGAAGTCTTTCATATTAAATTCAGAAACTTTAGCTTAAACTAGCTTCAAGATGTACAAAATCACTATTTAGTTTGTAAGGGTGGTACCATTAAACTATCCAGGTCCAATTTTGACCCAGTAGTTAAAACTATATTTGTATTTAATCTGTCTAGAGATTTGTTATTATTTAATTTATTACCCAAGGCCGTATTCCAATTGGCGGCGTCGTGTTACGATTTTTTTGTAATAGATTAAAGGCAAGAGAAATATTTTTCTTAAGTCTGTTATAAAAATGTCGTCAGACGACAACGACGTCGCCAACTGGAATAAGGCTGAATGTTTAATAATATATAGTTCAAATAGGATAATTCATATTTAAATTTCAAATTTTAAATTCTAGTTTTTATTAATAAATGCTAATTGTAAATAGCAATTTTGATTATTGAATTAAAAACTAAATTGACTCAATTAAAATTTATTTGTGAACAGGTTATTTAATTTACTATTAATAAAGTTAATACTGAGTATTACAAGATCTGAAAAGCTCAAATAATTTTTCAATTTAATGCCGATTAAGAAGATAAACAAAACTATGAGATTGCTTTTTTTTAATATTTGTTTAATGCTTTTTAAGCTTTTTGTTAAGTAGATTTAAAAATATAAAACACTTGAAACACTCGTTAGGAAGTTACAGTAAGAAAAAAAATTTACTACAGAGTTACATACTTCTATACATACATAATTCATAAATACACAAATAAAAAAACGGATAATTTTCAGTTTTATTTGTTAAAAAAGGGGGTTATTTTATATACATATATACATATGTACACACATACATACATATACATATATAAAAAAGAAACAGTTAATTTTATACAATCAAAATAAAAATAAACAAGGCATTGCGTGTTAAAGACAACAATTATCTTTGTACGTCATTTTCATAATTTCCAAAATTATTATATTCTTAAATTTATCATATTTTTTTATATTTATGTAAATAATAACAGATTAGTTAAACCTTATAAATAATCATGAATAATAGCCCCGCTATGCCTAAATAGTATCTTTATAGTTTTTATTTTTTTTACTCTTTAATAAAAAACTACGTCATTTTATTATTTACAACACTTTCCAAAGTCTAAACCACACATTAAAATATGCTTTTTAAATACTGCAATTATAAAATACATTAAAATCTGTTTATAACGAACACCGAGTAAAAACTTATGGCCTGTTTATGTACATATGTATGTTGAATGGAACTGTATACGAAAGAAAGCTAGTCACTAACTTTCGCATCAAATTGAGTTTATGTATGGGTACGTTTGTAAATTCAGCAGTTGTACTGGAATAGTACTGGAATAGTACTGGAATAGTACTAGTGTTCATCAATACAAAAGATGGCATCAGAAATTTAAGTCAATTGTTATTTATTTGTTGTAATTTGGTTGCAGTACAGATGATCTTTGATGCAATATATGTTTTTGTTTAATGGTTTTGTCTTTCTCATAGAATTTTTCTATTTTAAAATTTAGGATAAAGTGCACAAATGATACGTTCTTGAAAAGCATCTGCAACAGCTAATCGCAGTGATAGACACTTACTTGCTTTAGTTAATTTTTATATATGCATACATACAACATAACTGGCCTTTACAACCCTGTGTCAGGACTACGCCCTAGCTTCTCGTAGCAGTCATGTTGTGTGTGTCAATTTTTATCAATGAATTCCGGGACCTACAGTTTAATGTCGATTCCGAACAACAGACTTGAGAAGCTTGTAGTAGTCGCCGAAAGAAATATTTTTTTTTTAATATTTCATTGCTTCAAGATGTCAGAGCCGGGGCTTGAATCAAAGCTCTCGTCTTAGTAAGCCAACACACTAACCACTAGACAACGGCGACTAATATTATATTAACAAAAACAGTTTCAAAATTTTAATATTTTAATGCAGTTTCCTTTCAACTAATAAAAAAATACTACTGAATTATCTCAAATAAAGCTCAACATTTTGAGATCACAAATTCCAAAATAATGCAAAGCAATATTACTTAATTCAACTATAATTGAGGTGGCTATACCAAAGCGTTTATCCGCTGAAGAAAAATCCAATATATCTTGGATTCGAATGAAAGCTAATTGGTGTTCTGTAAATGGATGGAAACGAACACAGAGTTGTGTTTATAGTTTAGTGGGAAATAATGTAAAAAACTTGGCGGCACTTAAACGAAATGCTAAAATTTAATAAAAAAGAAAAATAATAAAACAAAACGCATAAACACTGGACCGTACCTTAGGGAAAAGTTTCACCGTACTGGCTCTAATATAAAGTATTTTTGCAAGGAGATTTCGAAAAAAAAGTTTTTTTTCTTTTCAGTCCATAAAATCGTCTCCTATGTTCGGCAAAAAAATTTTATATTTGAATGTTTTTGCCTCGAAAAGGTTGATGTCAATAGCTCTTAAGGGCAAAATATTAGTCTTCTTGAGACAAAAATTTTTCATAAATCACACTTTAAAATCGGACTGCACAAATACCTAAGATATAGTGAAAAAACTGAAAAAAAAAATTTTTTTCGAAATCTCCTTGCAAAACTACTTTATATTAGAGGCGGTACTGAGAAACTATTTTTTTTCCTTGTAAGGTGGTACGCTCTAATAAACACGCATGAATGGGTGTATATTTCGATTATAAAAATTTTAAAAAATTGAGACATATTTTATTTACCAGAATAATACCTCAAATTTATAAAGTGAACTGTGCTTTTTTTGTTGTAAGAACATAACACGAGATGTAAAAAAATAACAATTGATTATTGATATTTATAATATATTGGAAAATGATCATAAAATGCTAAATTTGATTTATAAAAATCATTTTTCACCTTCCTATTATCGTTTCATTACAAATCATCGTAATTTATTTAGGAAGGAAGCATTTATGTATGGCTTTACAAAAATAGAAAGTGAAATTAACTTAAAAAAGGTCATCTGCCATTACTTTGCAGAAAGAAAAAATCATTATTTGTAAATGTGTGCATGTAAATTAATAAAAATATATTGTTACATATTACTTATACACCTATAATATAAAAATAAAATATTCTTTTTTATACATATTGTAGAATTTTTATTTAAAGAAGAAACTTAATGTTAAATTTATGCATACACTTATTTTTATGCGGTTTTGAAGTGATGAGGTTTCATAATTCATTCATTTCATATATGTTACATATTGTTTTTATTGAGTTTTTATAATTATTTTGTCGAGAAAACAGACCAAAATATTCCAAATAAAGATTGCATGCATTGTCCGACCGTATCAAGTGCTAATGTTTGTCTTATTTCATTTAGCGATGGTAACGATGATAATTTGATTGGTTTCTCTAGCGATGAGGGTAATTTTCCACCAATTCAAAAGCCGATCAGACCCTTACGAAGCATTTATTCTGATAATGTGTAACGGGTTACTTTTATGTATCAAATCTTAAAAAAAACTGGTGGTTTCCACAAAGAATCGGTTTTAGGATAAAGGCTTTTATTACACAAAAAACTGTCCAACATCAGTCACAGGGGTTGACTAAATTGAGTAAATAAATATATAGTAAGTACCATAACCAAACTTAACAGATATAACAAAATTGGGTAAAAAACCGAAATTATAATATGTTTTTATACATATATGTACATACATATATATCTGTGGCAATATGGAAGAGTAGCTTAAGTCGAAAATTGAAGTTTTGAGATATCATCAATTTTGTGTAATTTTTATTCTGTATGTTTTTTGCGAATAATTCAAGAGTTAATATATTGGTACCATGTTCATTAGAGAAGAAGGATGAATATTTTAAAAAAATATGGTTGATTTTAGAAGATTTTACGCGTTTTCTACTTAAGCGCTTTTTCGAAACTGAAATCTGCGTTGGACAGGTCCTTAAGTAACTTAAGCGCTTCTATTGAAATAAAAAGTACGTATTGTGTAGTTTTAAGTAAACCTAAGAGGATTTATTCAAGAACTTACATTCACTTAAGATAACTGTACACAAGAATCACATTTTATTAAAAAAGCTAATGTAAATATAAGTTATATGATAAATCGAAAATCTGAATATGTAAACAAATCTATGTGTACATAAGTTGTTTTGTTAAATGCATTATTGATTTAAAAAACTTAGGCTAAAAAGTAAACGTACATAACATTGAGAAAAAATAGAATTTTTCAAAACGGACTAAACACATTTAAGCGCCTTTGCTTCTGTAATGCCCCAAACGCCTTAACTCAATTCTCTCTTATGTCGACTTAAGTTACTCTTCCAAATTGCCACAGATATGTATGTATATATGTAGATGCCTAAAAGTTCTGATACAAATTCAAAACCATAAAACTCAAAATTCTTTTCAAAATGTTCCATCTTTTGTCATGTTTTTTTATTATTTTTTTTTTTTTATTTTATGTGTATATTTTAATCAATTTTTAATATCAATTCTTATAACATGAAAAACGTTTTTTTATTAAAAAAAAGATATCATAAAAATATGATTATAATAGCAGCTGTTGGGAAAGTGGCGTGTAATAGATGGAAATATTCGTTAATTGTAACATAAGAAATCGATAAATTTTTAATCACAGCTTTCATACATAAGTACTTAGTTAGAAATGGAAACACTCAACCGAACAAAAAGATAAATATTTTTTGCTTTTTTTTTACTAAATCAAATTTACTTTTATAGTAAAACGTTTATTTACTTCAATTCTATTCAAAAATGAGTTTAAATATGTTCATTATATTGCTTCAACATTTTTAAAATCTGGAACCCGTTTTTGGCTATTTATCTCCCAAACTGACCGAGATATCCGAAAATGAATTGCAAACTTGTAAAGTTTGGGGTCGAAAACTTAAAGTGGCATCATTAACTCGAGTTAATGAAATAACGGATAGAGCATATAAACTCCCGCACGACGACATGTATATACTAATTTCTCTCAATATCGAATATTTCGATAACATATTACATTCTACTAGATTTTGGTGGAAATATTGAAAGTTATTAATTTTGTACAGATGTAATTGTCCTATTAGTTTTCAATTAGTTTTAGTTAGCATCTACTCATTAAATACATATTTTTGTATTTATTTTCAATGTTGTTATTTTATGAATTTCATTTATTTTACTGTAAAAAAGAAAACGTGAAGAGAACAAAAAATGAATACAAAACTTTTTCTCTAACTTGTAAATTAAATTTGTAAAATCATTAATAATTAGATTTTACAAATAACATGAACTCAACTTAAAAATTCACTCTAAGTAAACAAACGAAACTAAAGGAAAAATGGTATAAGTATTAAATGAAAAAACAAAACAAAACAATTAGCGAAACTATAATAGGAAAAACGAAATACGTTCATATATCACAAAGTCAAGAAAATTTCAAAAACAAACTTGCACAGCAGCAACATGAACAGTTCAAAAAATACTAGACAGAGAAATAAAAAACTTTCTATTTTGTTTTTTTTTTGTTTTATTGTATTTTCGCCAAAATTTTAAAGTAAAAACACACATCACTATGGCTAGCTGTGGTCACATTAGAGAAACATTTAATGAAAAAAACCCCGTAACCACTAGTTTAAGGAAATATTTTATGGCAAACATTTTATTGTACATAAAAACATATAAAAGTTAACTTGATTGATTAAACTGGAACCAGTAAAAAATAAAAAAACAACATACGTCTTTATGTAAATAGTGGTTACGTTTTTTTTCTAATAATCGCTTAATGTCACCACAGCTTAACAAACAGTTTCAAAACAAATAAAATAGAAGAATTTTGATAGAATAGAAGGCATACCTCATCATTATTACATTGATCGGGAATACGCAATAAATCACGAACGTTCAGTACCAGTACCTTTGTGAGAGTCGATGAAATTGATGAACGTTTACGAGCATGTTTACGAAAACGTGATGAAGTATTTTTACGCGAAAGAGGCGAGTCATTTAATATATCTATTGGCGAGGTACTAAATCGCCGTACTGAAGTGAAATCCTTTGAAACACTGCGTATATAACGGTGTGTTAATTGTGGTGATTCTATTACCATGACAGAAGGTTGTGTTTTTCAAAACAATATACGAGTATATAAGAAAAAACTTATTAGATGCTTTAATTTTTAATTAAGTTTTCTTTATTTTATTGTTTATTTTTTTTTTCTTCACATTTTTCTTTTTTTTTACTTTTCTTTGCAGTGGGAAATTAAAGAAACACCATGCAATTATACCAGCAAAAACATTATTTCGGATGGATTAAAGTATTTTCACATATATTTCTTAGGGTAAGCAATAAAAGAAAAAACAATGAAATAAACAATTTCGTTTTATACTCTTAAAATTTATATTTTTTTCCTTGTCTCTTTCTCTCCCTATAACTCTCCCCACTTTTTTTTTATAGTTTCTCTAGTAGTTTTTTAGAGGTATTTTTTAAAGCACTTAAATATAAATCCCCATTGAAATATTTCTGTATTGGTTGCAAGTATTTTCTATTATTATTTTCTATGCTTTTCTTTTGTGTTGTTTTTCATAAAATAATACACCGTTACAGCAACGTTTTATTTAAACCAACACGCGTTATGGCCAAGTAGCGCGAATGCACTGATGCTACCGTTTTTCCATCTTCTATACAGCTGATAATGTAGATTGTCTGCCTGGCTGATTGGCTCGCAATTTATTTATTTTTATTTGTTACGCTACACACTTACACTTAAGGTTTTAAATTTTTGCCAATATTGTTACTACAGAGAGGCTTTAATCAAGGTTAACTCAAAAAAAAAAGTTGTCTTTATTAAGTTAATAGGACTTTAAGGTGGATTTATGCAGCGTTTTTATTTCTTGAAAAATCTAATATATAAAATTTACGTTTCGCGGTGTTTGTTGCCAAACTTTTCCGAAACGGCTTGACCGATTTTCATGAAATTTTGTGTGCATATAGGGTAGGTCTGAGAATCCGTCAACATCTATTTTTAATACCTCTAAATGTTAAGGTGACCCGCCCCAAGGGAAAATTTATACCTCACCTAAATAACGTATCGACGTTGATGAAATTTGAAACTAGATATGTATATCTGCGTAACGTAGAACATATATGGTTTAGGGGTTTTTTTAAGAAGTACTCAGAGGGGACGATAGAGGGGATATTTCTCCCTATCCCCAACTATCAAACTGAAGTAGCGAAAATGGCGGATAATCATTTATTAAAATTAGTAACGCAGGCATTGATTGCTCATGTCAATGATAAGTTTTGCAGTTCGGTGAAGAGTATTAAATATATTTGAACTAAAAAATGTTTCCTAGAGCAAATTTATATGGCAAAACAACGTTTGCCGAGTTAGCTAGTCTTTCTATAAAAATTTCTTATACATATTTTATATTAAAATGAGGTACCTTTAATTCGGCTATAACCACCGAACTGATTTTTAATTGTTATTTTTCATTTTCACACACTTTTATGGAGATAGTAAATCTCTACTGTAGCATGAAATATTTAGATAAATTTTGTTTGCACTTCGAACAGTTTTAAGTGTGTATGAGTATTTTTATAAACATACACATACCTATACATACATATTTTACAGTTACATTAAAAAATAAAAAAGCTACGGCTTATCTTTAAGCAACAAGTTGTGTCTGTGTCTCTCTAATAAATGACATTGGCGTAGATAAATACGAAATTATAAGAGAACATGTAAATATTGTTAATAAGGCTACATTAGTTTATTTGGGAAACGCTGATTTCTTATTCGATTCCAGCAATAAAATGTAGGAAAACAAGTGAAAAATATTTGTTTATTTATAGACTTCTTTGAAAACAAGTCAAATGGAAATAAATAAGAATTTTATCGATATTCTTCTTAAGTATTAAGTTTTATTTTTATTTTTTATTCCTAAATTTGCTTAATAAAATTTTGTTTTCTCCTAATTCAAATGGTTAAAATAAGGAAATTACATGAAAATTAATTTGCAACATTTTGCTACAATTTTTGTAGCGTTTTGCAGAATTTTTGTAGCAGTGCAAATGTAATATATGTCTATACATATGTATGTATGTACGTATCTTAGCAAATAAATTGTCTCCCTCAAAATGGTTTTTGATTGAAATAAACCATAAATCTATGCATACATATGTTTATAAATCTTACAGGATTTATTTTCCATAGCAATATATCCGTATGTAGTGTGTGTTTTTCAAACTTTTAAATCTGAAATCCTAACGCTTATATTTTAATTTTGAAGAGTTAAGTATTTTAAAATAAGTAGCATATACACACAATTTAAGCCTAAAAATAAAAACGATATAGCAGACTTGGAGATTTTATTTTTAAATCTAAACATTTTATGTAGCCACGTAGCAACTACAGTGGTTTAAGAACAAGAAAATGTTTGTAAAGTTAAAATTTACAACAAAAAAAACAAAAAATCAAACAACACTAAATTTTTAAGCATTTCACGTTTCTTAAAAAAAAAACATATTTTAGAATTTTCCTCTTATTTTCGTTTTTTTAATGTCGATTAAATGATTAAACAGAATACGACCGCAACTGCAGGCAAAACGACTCTCAGAGAAAACATGCTCAAATTAAAACGAAGGCCGGAAAGCTATTAAAAACTAAGTGTATGAGAGTTTTTGCCAAGAATTGAATTTATATTTTATAATTTAAGTATGTTTACGCACTTTTTCAATTATTTTTCTAAAATATCACTCATTTAACAAATTTCTCCAGCGTTTTTATGTGTCTCTTTGATCATTAACTGTTTATTTAATTTATGCACATCAATTAAAGCCATTATGCAAAAAAGCTGCAATGATTTTTTGTCAGATTGTTTAAAAATCAATTAAAAAAATATCTCATTACGTATTGCGTGCAACCATGGTATAATCCTGGTAGGGTTGTCTCGTTTTACCAAAACAATAACATATGTCAACATATTGTTTTTCCTCTTTCTTTATTTATTTTTCTAAGACTAATACTCAGGAGAATAAAGCCCTACTCATCCATGCAGTGTATTGAAATCGAAGTTGAAGACAGAGTATTTTTTTTCTATTAAGCGCCTTTTGTGCGCTACACAGTATGGCCATGAGATAAATTAATTACTGTCAATGGATCACTTTAAAGACCTGTATTACACCTTCACGCTTGAATAAAAACAGCAATTTCCCCATCTGTCGTTGGATAGAGACTACGCCTCGATGTTGACTGTGCACTGTGAAGTGGTGAGGGTCTTTGCTTAAGGAGGTAGCTATCATCTACAACCTCACTGTAGGTGGCGTTTCTTCTGATCAATCGTTTTTGTGCCAATGCCTTGGGGGATATAGTGGAATGTCGGTTTGTTATGGATAGTCAACTTAAAAGAGGGGAATCTCTTATTAATAGCAATCAGTTACTCTCAGAGCTTTTGCCAGAAGACTGCTAGGAGCTAGGAGCCGAAAAAAATATTTTTTTTTTGTCATATATCTCTATTTTTAAGAGCGAGCATTCTAACCACTAAACTACAATTACACGTTACCCAACACGTTAAACAAAAAAATCGATATTCTCCATTGTATTATATATTGCATATATAGTTTTACAAACTCCAGTTATATGGATGTAACGAATATTTATATAAAAGTATAAAAAAATTCATAGGCATTGAATTTAACACAGCGAGCTACAATAGCTTAGTCGATTTGCAATAACGTGCTAAGACACTATTATGATGACTTTGCACGATGTGGCAAGACAGAACAAACCCGTTCAGACAAATCGTCATGGGGGAGTTTATGTGCTCTATCCGTCATTTCATATTTTTTATATATATATCGAGTTAATGATGCCCAAATTATTCAAGTCTGTAATTCGTTTTCGGATATCTCGTACAGTTTCGGAGATAAATAGGTGTAAAAAACTTAAAGTGGCGTCATTAACTCGAGATATATAAAATGGCGGATAGAGCACATAAACTCCCACACTACGAAATGTGTATTGCTTTTATTTTAAATATTGGCACTGATTTTCTAATGAATGTCTTTAGAAGTTAATAAGTATTTCTTCTAAGGATTTTATAATACAAGTTTTTTATACTGTCATAATATACACAAACAAAGATTTATACAATGGAGTAGTAAAATATTAACAAAAATTAATGTATATCTTCAAATAGATTTTTTGTTTGTCTTACTAAAATTATAATAATAAAAACATTGTTAATATTTCTGTTGCTATGCTTATGAAGCATATTTTTTTATGTTAAGAAATAAAAATTGTAAATAATATGAGTATGTAAAGCACTAAATATGGAAACAAAGAAGTTAATGTTAATCTCTTCATGGATCTGTTATTAACAAACGAAAACAATAATAAAAGATATAAAATCATAAAAATTATTGCAAAAAATACAATATTAAATAATAAAAAACAGGATATATGTACATACATATAAGCAAAATAAGCATTTACTACAGTGCAAAATATGCAATAGCACAAAATAACTATGAACAGAAAATTAAATCAGGAATCAAGAGGCAGTTAAAGAAAATATTGTTAAAAAAATGATCATCAAATTAAGGTTGTAAAATCGTTTTATTAAAGTGTAAACTCACATTTTCAAATTACTAATAATAAAATGTTAATTTTCGATTAACTCTTAAAGTTAAATTCAGTTGCAATTACTGTGCATGTATGTATGTTCACATATACATATGTGGCCATAACACTTACAACTTTTATAATGCGTTTCGGGTGCACATTTTTATGATACTCGTATCATAAATATGGTTTAACACATGTTGTATTATGTGGTATATTTACTATACACAAGTATACAGTAAGGAGCAAAACTTAGCAAAAGCAAATTTAAACTACAGTTTTAAAAAGTTGATTAACTGAATTTTAAAATTATTTAGAAAATACATACTATGCACTATACAAATGATATTCATTGAATTATACTAAAATTAAAGTTTCGAATAAAATAAAAAACAAAAAAACTCTGAATTCGCCCATATGCTCAGAAATACGTATTGTTATCAGAAAATTTGTGTGCCAAGAAAATTATCAGACCAAGGCACATACACTAATTTTTTCAACCGGCAACTAAGTTAAAATACATGTTTTCTATGAACTTTGTTACGAGTTCATTCAAGTCTTCGCCGTCAATGCAAAGAAAAAATTTGAGCAATTTGTAACGTACGTAGTGTTGTTTGTTGTTGTTGCTAATAATTATTTTAATCGATGGTTACAGTTAACCAATGGCTTCCTTTTTTGTATATTGTACTTTACGATCTGTATATAATTAAAACCAGCTGGCTTTGTTCCCTTTTTAAAATAAGTTTGTTTCTTTTTCTTCATTGTAATTATCAGAATCAGAACTATATTTTTTACGATTGTATTCTCCTCTCAATACAAATACGATCACACAATCACAAAGTTGGTGCAACATTAAAGAAATGTACATTTTATTATGGCACATTTTAGAAAAGCAAATGTCTTAGAAAAAAACTAACGAAAATAATTAAGCAATATTGTTATTGTGTGCATAGGTTTTGTTTTTGTTTTGGTAAAACATATGAAGTTTCCCACCTACGAGTATTAGGCAATACTTTTAAATACTATTTTATTAAAATTAAAGAACATACATATGTAAGTACGGCTGTGTAACATACCCAGCAAACACAAAGTTCAGCATTTGTATTACATTTATGATGCCTCTGGGAGTCGATATTATGCCAATGCTTTTTCTCAGTCAAGCATAGAGTTGCTTTTCTAATTTACCTCAAGTAAATTCATATCAATTTCTAAATTATTCTAAAATTTGAAACTAATTTCGAGTGTGCATATTGCCAACAAGCAAAAATTATTACAAATTTTTAAAATATTTATATTTACAGATAAAATGATACAAATGATTATGACTTTGACAAAATTTTGTACCACATATGTAGTATTTAAACGAAGTTTAGTTCTTGTCCAAAAGGTGACTCAAAAAATTTGTAGAACTAAGTAATAAAAGTCGAAAGATAATATTTCGAATAACAGCCCGATCATAGAAGACAAATGCTTTAAAACGTTCATCTTTTTATATGATATACATATATGTACATACATATGTATGATCTTTCACATATAAAAATATGAACGTTTTAAATCATTTGTCTTGTGTGAACAGGCTGTAAGACACAACATTAACAATACGTTCTATAGATATTTCCGATTGGTATCGTAATGCTGAAAAATGCCGTTTTAGTCCAAATGGTGGCAAGTATTTTAAAAGAGAGACAAAACCAGGAATAACTGTAAAAACTTTGAACATGTTTTTATTTTACCAATAGATGGTACCAATACTCAGGGGTAAAGCTCTACTAAATGCAGTGCATTTTATTGGAATTTTTGGAAAGGAAAGTACATTTACGACAGAACATACATTTGGTTTTTTTTATATTACTATTAAGCGCCTTAGGAATGAGACAAATTGCTGTGAATTGATCATTTAAAGGCCAGTGTTATACCTTCACCTTGAATGATCAACACCAATTGCCTCATCGTTGGATGTTTATTGTGTGGTGAGTGTCTTCGCTAAGTAGGTTTAGCTGTTATCTGCTACTTCCCAATAGGTTGCGCTTTTCTCCTGATCATTCGTTTTTTGTTGACATTTGTTAAGGTGGAATAGAGTGGAATGTGGGTAAGCGGTTTCTTGTATATAGTCTTCTAGGAGTGGAGGACCTCTTATTTTTAAATTATTATTTTGAAAAAACCGCAAACTCACTTTTTCATTTTTCATTTTTTTGTTTAAAAAGATGCTTTAATATTGACGAAAAGACACATCCACGCTTTCACAGAAAAAAATATTATTATTATTTTTATTTTTTATTTTAATTAACTTGTTAATTGAAAAACAAATTTTTTTGATTTAATAATTAGTTGGTTTAATTTACTTTTTAATTTTTTATACAGCTTTATTTTAAATACTTTTAATTAATATTACAATCAGCTTAGTTGATAGCATTAATTTGTTTAATAATTTTTTAATTGATAGCACAAATTCTTTAATTGAAGCACATTTTCATTTTTTTCTGAAACACATATGTGAATTGCCACCAATTGTTTTATTTAATTGATATTTTTTCTCATAAAATAATCATGGCGGTTTCATTATTTTTAAATATTTATCCTTCGACAGACGATAAATATATTAATTCCAGGTAGTAAAACGTTTATCATTCCCAAATCATCAAAGGCGTCCACCTAAAACATATATTCGTAAAGATACAACATTCGAGGCTTACACGCACAAAAATCCGTTACAAATATCCACGGAGGCCACAAAAGAAATAGCATAGCTTTTGACAAAGTGTAACTGATAGTTTTTTTCCATTTTTAAATTCGTTATTAATTATATTATTATTACATATTAATATTCTTATATACATATCGTCATATTAAATGCAAACGGACCTAGCTACACTTTTTGTTTTTTTACAAGAGAAGCAAAAAACCTTAAATCAAAAATTTTGTAAGTCCTGAAAATCATGATTTTTAGGATCGAGGTCAACTAAGCTTTTTTTAAGCTTCAATTAATTTTAAAAAAAGTACAACCACATTTAAAAAAAAGTTTATAAATAAAAGCAGCTGCATATTTTTAAACAATTGTAGTGTAAATATAACATCAGCTGATTATGGTTTTAATATTGAAACAAAATTTGGATCTAAAAGCTCTAATGTACCATATAAAGGTACATATAATTCTTTAAGCCTGGTATTGTGTTAAAAATTTCGTACGAAAAGCTGTCAAATTACATATAAAAATATTTCGTATGAAATAGTTGTAAAATAATGTTGCCAAAGTAGTATTCTAATCTTGTTGAGAATAACATGATCAACAGTTTTTCTAACTGCTACAAGCTTCTGTCAACATTTTTGAAATAAATTTACACCATTTTTTTTATTATAATGAGCAGGATTTTAGAATAGAGTTTTTACTACATACTAACATAGCGTTAGTGTTGTGTTATGTGGAGTTACATTGGACATTTGATTTACTAGAAGCTTCCTTTTGAAATTTTTGTTTATAAACAGCAGAACTAATGTTGTGTGTGTAAATTTTCATCCATGAGTACCGGGAACCTACAGTTTAATGTCGACTCCGAACGACAGACTTGAGAAGCTAGTTCATGGCAATTATTTACTCTCAGAGCTTTTGCCAAAAGACTGCTGAGAGGTAGTCGCCGAAAGAAATATTTTTTTCGTATTTTTTTTTTTCAAGAGAGAGAGCTCATGTCTTTTTGAGCCAATACACTAACCACTAGACCACGGCGACTACAACTGGATATATCATTATAATTTCAACTCACTGCACAACATCTGGATTGTTAAGGATTATAAAAAAACTATAGGTCTTAAAGAGAAGAGATAAAAAACTTCAATATATATAGATTCTGAGGCCCAAATGAAAGTTTATTATTTTTTAGGGATGTTTGTTGCTAATGTGGCGAAACTTTTTTCACAAAATTTTCACACAATACCCCAGGCTTTATAGGACAGGTTAAAATAAAACGAAATCAAAACAATTATATACAAATTTTAAATGATTAATTTATTTTTAAGTTTTGAAAAGTTATAATTTGGATTATACGTGATATAAGGATTTAATAAAGTGAAAATGAAAATGGAATCGAAAAAGACAAACAATTTTAACATCAAAAAGTAAAACATTTTCTAAATGTTACACAAACACATTCATATTTACATTTACAAAATCCTTAATTTGCTTTTAATATTACAAAGGCACCTGAGCATGAGTTATCGTACAAGCAATAAAAAAAGGCATTTTTTTTTTGGTTGCGAACGTTGTATTTTTTAATTTGTTTTCAACTCGCTTTTTAAGCACTTACTGTTTGAAAATGTTTGTAAAAACTCTTGAAATCAAATTATTCTTAATTTGAAATGAATTTTGTGTGTTTGCTGGATACTTATAAAAATAACTTTTTTGCTTTTTATTAGTTTGCGGTATTTTTTAAGGCCAATAATTTAATTAAATGATTATGAACAAAACGAAAATGTTAAGTTTTATTATTAAAATACAATAAATTACAACACAATTATAAATAAATAAAAGCAAAAACATAAAAATTTCAAAAGACAATAGTGTAAATTGATGAATTTTTTTTTTTCTTTTATGATAAATTAATATAAAAATAGCTTACCCTGGGCACAGTAATATTTATTAGTCCCCAACAGATTTTTTTCAATCCCCATGGTATCTAATTATTTCATTTCATTTGATTTGATTTGATTTCATTGGTTCATTGGTTTTATACGTTTCATATAATTCATTGTACGTATTATTCAACAACGCACAATATTTAAAAATCGTTTGTGGTTTAGATGATTGTGAACGATGTGGTTGGTTGGTGGTGGTAGAAGAATTGCAGGTGGTTGTAGAAAAAATTAAAAAAAAGACATTTTTTTCGTGGACAAGTGCGTGATAATTATTTTTTTAATAAGTGAGTAATAGACAAATATTAGACAAATTTTATTTTGTTCGTTTTTAGGTTTTAGGTTTTTTTTGTAACATTTAAATTTAAAATTTGTTTGTCGTAAGGAAATTCACAATTATGTGTTTTACGAGTAAATGTATAAACGGTAAAGAATTTCGTTGTTTAAAATGGAAAAACAAATACATGTTTTCATAGTATTTAATAGGACATTGTGTAGGTTGGGTGGGGCGGAGGGAAAGGTGCATTTCAACGAATACGTTACATTAAGTGCATAAAGAGTTGTTGTTTTATGTTTGAAATTATTTTTAGAAACGCAAACGTCATAAAAAAAACACAAACAGACTCAAGCAACAAGCGCATCGTCATTTTTTTATAGTTTCAATATGAATTTAATTTTTTTTTAATTTTTAAAATTTAATTTTTAATATACCAAACACAGAGTTAAATTTCATTTTTGGATTCAATTGCGTTTCCAGGATACATATTTGTTTTGTAATATGAAATTGTTTAAAAAAAATAAAGGAATAAAAAAACAAAATATATTTAAAATAATAAATTTTAACAATTCATGTATAGGTTGTTTTATATATGTTTTCAAATTTAAATAAAAAAATTTGTTATTTAGAAAATTTTAAATTATTTTTATTAATTCAAAAAAAAAGGAAAATGATGCCATAGTAGCAGCACGTTAAATTAAAGTAGTGAGAGAGGAGACAGGAGTGCAAAGTAAAATTTTAAATACAGGGTTTCAGTAGAAGAGAAAAGAAAGAAAAAACAAGAGAAAGTAGAAGAAAAATATAGAAATTTATAAATTATTAAGAATTCATTATAAAAAAAGGTTAAAATTTCATTTTTTTTCAGGGCGCTTAATACGTAAAAGGAAATTCAATACTAAAAAAAATATCTCAAAAAAAAGATATGTTCAACATATTTAGTAATTGACTGCCTTGACTTACAACCATTTCTCTTTTATTGTATGAAATTTCCATTATTGATTATTATTTTATAAAAAAGACTTATTTTACATACAAACATTCTATACACACACACATACAATGCTTTTTATTTACCCATTTAATTACATAAAAATTAATTTTTTTTAACCTGCCGTTTACATAATAATTATCTTAAAAGCAAATCACTAATACATATTTGATTATATATACCCTATGGCCTATATCCTATGGGATATCAGTCATATTACAATTAATAATTAACACAACAATTATTTTAGAACAATTAAAATGTTGTCAGTAGAAATTGTATATGAAACCTTTTTAAAAGTAATCACTAAAAGCACATCAGGTTAAAAATTCTCAGTTACATTAACATTTCATATATAAAAGTGAATAGACAGCTCTACGGCTAAACGAACAGTACAGTATCTCTCTGATCTTTCTGAAAGGAAACTAACATATCCTATAGAAATGTCAAAAATTTCTACTAAGCGGTGACATGTCCATATAAATTTTATATTAATATGTCTATATTTTCAAAATGGCTACAGTTTCTGAATTTGTTCCAAATGGCTTTATACTCAATACAACTAGCAATCACAAATGAATAGAATTGGACAAGTGGGCATGATACCTCCGGTGCAAATTAAATATTGATTTTTGTACTTAATTTTGAAAACACTTAAGACTAAAGTTTCTAATTTCGGTCTGAATTACTTCACAGCAATTGTAAATCACGTACAATATTAATGACGGTAATAGCAGAAGTTACCAACTATAGTTCAAATTATATAAGTACTAGCGACCCGACAGACGCTGTCCTGTTCAAATTAGAAAAAATGTTTGCGTTGGATTTTTAAAATGCATTAAAAAGAGGAAAAAACCTTTTTTTAAATTAAAACTTTATTCCTCCTCTAGATCGGGTCGGCGTTATTTAAAAACAAAAACGATTTTCCGGAATTTTGAATTATTATTATTTTTTATTGAAACTTAAATTCTTTTACAAATTGTTTTAAGAAAATTTTTAATATATGGAAAATTTTTTATTTTTGAATGCCCATAAAAGAAAATGATACTCATTTTTGTTTAATAAATATATATTGTGAATTTGAGCCAAATCGTACCATAATTAAAAAAAATTTAAAACCTGGCTCCTGACTAAACTTATATTTATATTTTTTGGTGTCAATCGGTCCAGCAGTTCTTGAGTTTTTGTAACACGTACCCGGCACAAACGTTTTTATATATTAAGATTTATACAAAAAGTGGGCGGAATTACTCTTGTAACCTCCCATACAAAGTAAATATGTACTGAGATTTGTAAATCATGAGAACGGTTAATGGATTTTACTGTAAATTATTTTTTTAGTTAATTCAATAAAATACTTAATTGATTATTGGTCTATATTACCGTTTTATCTCTTATAATTCCCTGTTTATTATCAAAAATAAAAAATTATTTATTCAAGTCAAAGTCAGTACCGATTTTTAATACTTTTTCAATTAAATGAAAATTTTAATTGACTTTTTAAATTCCTTTCATTATATTGTTTAATCAATTCAATACAAATTTTAATTATTTTTTTGATTTAATTTTCAATTAAATATTTTAATTATTATGATAAAAAATTTAATAAAAATATTTTCAATTAATATAATTTTTAATTTTTTTTCAATTAATATAATAATTTTTAATTGATATGATAACTTAGGATGTATGTCTGAAATCAATTAAAAATTTATTTAATACTACAAATCTTTTAATTGAAATTAATTTGTATTTTTTCTGTCTTAAAGCGTAGGTTTTTAAATTCGATATAATTAATGTCACGAGTCAAAAACTGGGTAAAATTGGACAAGAACTATAACAGCAGTAGTTTCTAAATATAATTTAAATTCCTGCATATTCAGTATAAATTAGTACACAAAAAGTGGGTGGAATTGAAGTTGTAATCCTCCATACAAAGGATATATTGATTTTTTTAAATCTTGAGAAAGGTTAAAGCAAAAGTTTTTAAATTCGGTCTGAAAGACTACGGTCATTGTAAATCAAAAAACCTAAAATGGTAAGCGGAATTGGACAAAGTGGACATGGTACCCCAAGTTCGAAGTAAATGTTGACTTTGGCAATCAATCAAAGAATCAAATCAAAGAAGAAGTAATCGATATTGGACTTTTGGTATTTGCTCTCTACATACTTATGTATTTATCATAATTTTCTTATTTAACACAAATAAGGGTAGCGAAATACGAGACGTTTAGGTTCGAATAGGTGATATGCCGTTTTTGTAGGTCCAGTTCCCAAGGCCCACTGTCATACCACTAGCCCCCCCCCCCCTCACACCCATTGGTATATTAATTGGCTTCTGATGATACTTTACTCACTATGGGCTCTCAGGGATACCTATATAAACTAGTACTACGGGCATCAGGTGCCCCCGAAATGCCTGTGCTCCGGGGAGTGAGGTAAATCGGCCTGATGGTAGGTATTCAAAACAATTTTGAAAACCGTAAATTTTCTATGTCTCAGCAATGCTTACAGTGTATGGTTTTCTTTTGTAACAAAAAATACTGAAGAATCTAAAGTGAACTTGACAGAGAATTTCAAATGATCTTTTAACTTAAATTCATTGAAAAAATGTAATTATTTTATATAAAAAAATAAGTTCTTAAATGAAAACAAACTTTTAACAAAATCTTATATTCTTTTGCATAAAATAAATAATTTTTTTTTATAATGAAAACAATTTCAATATTTTCAATATTAAAATATTTCTTGTACATATTTGTGTTCAATATTTAACCTCAATGTTATCAGACAATAAATACATGCTTCTGTTGTTGCAGACCACTTAGCAAATTGTGTATTGCCAAGGGAAAATTTTAACAACTTTTTAATGAGCATTATTAAGTATACAAAACTTCAGCCACATGTTTATTCCAATTACGAGTATATCTACAAATATGAATGCATGTATTTACATATATCTTCATATGTGCCTGTACATACATAAATATTTTTATAATCTACAATACAAAAAAATTTTAATTCAATTGATTAAATCCAGTTCAATAGGCTTTATAAAATCACACAATCTAGAACAACGATTTAATTTAAATGGAGGCAGACTGATTTCAGTAGTATACTAGTAAAAGCGAATACTAAAAGGATATTTCTATAAAATAATAATAAAAGCAGTTACAATTTACAAAAAATTAACGACAATAATGATTTTAATGTGGTAGGCTAGACTGCTAGAGATACAGATGTGGGTTCGATTCTTACCAAAGGCATTACCTGGTCTGTGACAAAACACCCCATGTATATATTATGAAATAATTTAATATTGTATTATAATTCAAATAAAATAAATACATATACGAATAATTTTAGTGTCAATATTTTTAAACATAATTCTCTCTTCAGAATTCTTCAATTCAAGAAAAGCTGAATTTAACACAAAATGCGGTGAACCAAACTTGGTCACTTTCCCAGCTTTATGAAGTAATTATGTTCATCAATGTTGAATAAATTCACCAGATTACAAAGAAGTTTGAAGTCTGCAGGAACTAAGAACGTACACACGGCCGAAAATATAACTTCCGTTAGTGAACATATGGTACATATTTCGAATTTTTTGTATTACCGACGTTTCAAGCAATTTGACCGATTTTACGGATTATTGTGGCGAATTTTGCATTCGGATTTGCACCACCATCAACATATAGTCCAACTCACGCAACGATTAAAGTTAAGTGACCTTTCACAACTCTTTAGATATGCTGATAGAGCGCTAAAGCAACACGCTTTTAATGCTAACATTTCGAACAGAATTTTTTTCAGCGATAGAGCGTATTTTTCACTGGTTACGTTAACAAGCGATATTAACACGTAAAAACCCCAGAACATTATTGTCTGAAGGTATCATTGAACCTATTTTTTTTTCATTTTATTTCATATATCTATCTATATGTATATACTAATAAACTTGGCCCCGACTGGCTGTCTCAGCACTATTTTAATTTCAGTTTTTTATGTAAAATAATATAGTTTTAATAATTATCTGGTAACTAATGTTCTTTTTTGTATAGGGTTGTGTATAAAAATATATGAACATACAAACATATGTAGTACAAAGATATACAAATTTGTTTACACAGTATTCCCCGGATAATTGCTAGGTTGTATCAAAAAAGTAGTTTGCAAGTAAATTTAACGCACATTTTATGCCTATATAAACATAGTTCTATTATTAAGCTGCACCTTTTAGAAAATAATTATTTTTGGTAATTAAATAAGAGAATTTTAAGTGAAATTTTTCTTTGGGAAAAATATATTTGAGGTCATTAAGCGAATAACGCAGTTAAGCGAAAGTTAATTAACCGTGGAATTTTATTAGAAAATGGTAAGGAAAAATATGGGGATTTAGAAATTGAGGTAAATAAGCGTGGAAGGCAATTAAGCGTGGGGCAATTATCCGGGGAATACTGTATAGGCATAAAATGTCAGTTAAATTTACTTTCAAACTACTTTTTGATACAACCTTGCAATTAAAATCTATGAAGTCTATGTATAAGTCTAACGTTACTTACATTTCATATGTATTGACGGCAGTGTATACAGGCAATTATGAGTATTCGTTTAATTACCTCAGAGGAATAATTGCTCAAAAGTGTTAACATTTTTGTCGAGGCAATTATCCATGGAATACTGTATGTATATACATAATTGCATGAATCTAAAACTATTCAGAATATTCATAGCAATATGAATTGAAGTCAAATGCAGATTTCCTTTTATTATTCAATTTTTAAATAATTTTACTTTTGTTAGGATATACACACATATTTTTTTTTAATTAACAAATACCATATACATACATATGTACATACAAGTATGTACATCTTTAATAAGTATTAATTGGTATTTTTTCTCCAATACACATTTTATTATATTTCTATTTTAGAAATTACTTAAAAAGAATTTATGAAAGCAAAAGAATATATAATAAAAACCTTTTAGTTTAAAAACATAAATTACAATAAAAGTGAGAAGGTCGACAAAAGTTTAAAAACTTTCAAAAACATGCATATTAAGAAACAAAAAAGAAAACGGAGAAATGCACACAAAACAATTCTAAAAATTGCAAACGTTATACTGGGTTTTACAAAGTTTTCCTTTATTTAAATTCATATTCAATGGTATTCCTGTTTTACATGAACAACAATACAAGGAAGTTTTTAAACTTTTTAATATTTAAATAAAAATTAAATTTATTGAAAAAAAGAAGAAAATAAGGAAGGAACTTTTATGCAAACATATTATTGTAGAACAAAAATTTTAGCTTAAAATGTTAAATTTTTAGCAAACTTGGTCTAATACTTTTACTTGTTTTTAGTGGCCCGGTTCTAAAGGCATAATAATGCATAAATTTCTTAAGTTGCGCATATATTCGGTAATAACTTGATTGTTTTATTTTTTCTTTCCTCAAATTTGAATACTTAAAAATGTTAATATTGTTTTTTATTTCAAAATAATGTTTAGAAATTTAACTCTTTTGGCATTATATTCATATTAAATTGCGGTACTTTTAGCATTAAAAAAGTACTCTTAAGACACTTTTTAGTAGTACCAGAAGAACTGATCTTCCATCCGAAGCAAATAAAATGCTTAATAGCACATTCACACGTGATATTACAAGAGAGAATATAAATTTTTTTAGTTAATTAAAAAGAGAAATGTAAATTAAAATAGGAATGTAAATAATACACAGAGTTGCCAAGGTTAAACTATTTTTTTTGTCAACGAAGGTTGGTAATCTACCAATTTTTAATTGTTTATTGCCATAACAATTAAATAAAATATATTAAAAGATATTTTCAGGAGACAAAACTTATTACAAAAAAATTGTTGACATAAGCTATGGATTTCAAATAAAGTTGTCATTCGAACAAATATTGTTTCTAATGTGCATTCCGAATAACGTCAACTAATCAGATTGCTACGTTAATAAATGTACGAATTTGATTTCAACCGAAATAAATTGCAACTTTAATTTTAAATTAATAAAGTAGTAGTTCATGAGCAAATATAATATATAGAATGTAAGTTTACATCGGAATTAATGAATTTGTAATTATTTAAAAACAAAATTTAATATTATATTCATGCATAATCCTTTTTTTAAGTATATTATGGCATAAGTTCTGAGGGAAACTGATTGCCATGAACAAGCTTCTCAAGTCTGTCGTTCGGGGTCGACTTTAAACTGTAGGTACTCAAACATAAAAATAAGCACACACAACATGGGTGCTGCGAGAAGCTAGTCTGTAACCCTGACACATGGTTATAATGGCCAAATTTTTGTATATGTATGAATGTATGTTTATTTCGTTTGAAAAGAAGTTACATGCTTTTTAAATGTTATTAATATATGAATAAGTACCACAATACTAATATTATTCATTCATATGTACAGGTTCGGCCTATATAAAGTTGCCATCCGTGCTATTTTCCCCGGACAATGTCCTCTTTTTTATGGCGTCCAGCGGAGTCCTCTTTCCTTTTTTGCAAATGTCCAGATTTGTCCTATTTTTTATACTTTATCCATAAATTATTTTCTTTTACCATACAAAAATTTTAAATTGTTTTTGTCGTTGTATATGAAATGACTTGGCATCACTTGCTTTGGTTCTTTTTTAATGTACGAAATACCGTAGTATCCCTGACGCATAAAAGTTCTTGTTTCCAGTCTTTAACGTCTTTTTTAATAATTGAATCATGTTTTGAATGTGGTTTCCAAAACTTGCAATTGTTTCATAGAAAAGAATGCTACAAATTGTTTTCTTTTAATTTTGAAATCTCAGTTTAATTCTATTTTAAATCTTTGTTTTCCATCACTGCTACCAGATATTGTGTGACTTGACGTGGGCCGGAAAAATTTTTGTTAAGAAAATTCGCCCTTAAAAAACTATAAACTATAAAAATTACTAGTATATGCCCAAAGTTTAGCATATTTTGTTTTATTTAAGATCTCTTGTATGATTTTTGATTTTTTTGTGCAATTAATCTGTTAATTGTTATGAATGTTCGTTTTAAGTTCCTTTTTTTTTTTTTGTTATTCTGAAAAAAATTTATTTTCTGTATGTACATATAAATCCAAGTTTGTACTATTTTCTGGCGTTTTTGTTCATAAAAAAACTTTTGTCCTCCTTTTAAGTTCATGAGTCCTCTTTTTTTGGAGTCTCATGTCCTCTTTTTCTGAGAAAGGAAATGGTAACCTAGGGCCTATATATATTTTTGAAAAAAAATCGATTATTTTTCAACAATAAGATTGTTTTTGGAAAAGTACCCAAATGTTGAAAAAAGTACTATTTTCGAATTTTTAACTTTTCATCATTAGTATAAAATACTCTTTGCGATCTTTGTACTCAGTAGAAAAAAAAAAACTAAAGCATTAATACACAGCCAGGGTTGTCAAATCTAAAACTCGTTTGACGTTCTAATTTACGAGTTTGTTTCTAAAGAAATCAAAATTATTTTATTTTTGTTCTGAAATATTTTTCTTTGAAAATCAAAACCTTCATTGTTTTGGCAAATAAAAAAATTTAAATTGACTTAATCATTAAAATCATGTGAAACAAGTCATGTAGTAGCCGTAGTCTAGTTGGTTCGAACCCCAGCTCTGACATCCTAAAAGTAAGAAATTGGACAAGCTATTTCTTTCGGCGACTACCTCTTAGCAGCCTTCTGGCAATAGTTCTGAGTGTAACTGATTGCCATGAACATCCTTTTCAAGTCTGTCATTCGGAGCCGACTCTAAATTGTAGGTCCCGGTACTCATTGATAAATATTGACACACACAAGAGAATTTAAGCCCGTATGACACTACCTTTTTTTGTATTGGTATAGATTTGGAGAACAGTTCAAATATAGTATAATAAAAAAGTCTTAGGGCTTAAAGAGTTTAACTAAATTAACATCAATACAGAATTGTCAAAATATTTACAAAAAAAAGTGGAGTTTGCCAAAAACAAGTTAAAATATTTTATACTTAAATTGACATTAGAATTTAAAATACTACAGTGTGGCTAACTTTATAGTGTTAATCTTCAATTAAGCGATTTTACGATATATTTTCTTTCAAAGTAGCGTTTTTTACAAAATGAAAAGTATGTACATTGATA
This sequence comes from Metopia argyrocephala, assembly GCA_963576795.1. NCBI lineage: Eukaryota > Metazoa > Arthropoda > Insecta > Diptera > Sarcophagidae > Metopia > Metopia argyrocephala. Next base: position 182,121,864 of record OY756208.1, on the reverse strand, counting down.
TACATATATATAAACAAAAAAATAAATATTTCGTTTACATTTTTTATATTCCACTCTTTCAATACAAAAACAAATCTAGTGTCATAAGGGCTTTAGACCGTAACTCTAAAACTGGGTTATAGTGGTCAATTATTTATGTATGTTTTTAATATTTAATTATTAATTGTGATTTTATTGCCAAAATATAAAAGTTGTTTAGGGAATTTTTGACATTTAATTTGGCGAAAACATGACAACCCTGTACACAACCATAATATTTATATGAGAGCGCAAAACAATTTTACTTGATTCTGTTCGCTCATTTCGTTCGCTTATATACAAGTTTCACAAACTTCATATTAAAAAAAGCAAAATAAAGAAAAATAAAAACTAATATGTATATCTATAAACAAAAATAAATGATTTTGTTATTAAGTGTTAAAATAATAAATTTAATTAATAGATATTGTGTATTAAAACAAAACATATAAAAAACTTACAAATACCCAATTGGTGTGGTAATACATTTCACCTAAACGGGCTGAATGAATGGAAAAAAAAGAAAACACACTCTTAATCGCAAATTTTTATTTATTTTCTTTTAATTTTGTTGTTTTCTTTTCTTGAATATTTTTTTATTTTCTTTTGTCAAAGTTTTACTTATATTTTTAATATCGGTGTTGTTGTTGGGTTAATAGCAATAAATCGATCACCTTAAAGTTATGTTTTTTTTTTTTATTTAATATTTTTAATAGATAATAGAACTCTTTAGTTTTATCTATAATAATTACGGAAAAGGCGACGATAAAGTTTGGTTGTCGCGACCCATCTTTAACTGAATTCAAGTTGTACTACTTGTAAAATAATATACATTTAAATATTTTGGTAAAAGAACAAATATGGAATAAAATGAATAAAAATATAAGCAAATAAATGCGATTGTAGTTCGATGTGTATGTTTTTTTTTTTTTTTTTGTATCTCTCTTAATCGATTCCGTCACTCTGAACGACAAAAAGCGTTAAAATAAATAAACAGACATTGAGTATTAAGTGCGTTACAGAAATACAACTGATTTATCAAAAAGCAATACTCTCAATATGAAATACTGTGCAAGGGTTGCCAATTACCGTTATTGGTATTATTTTTTAGAGAACACAAAAAAAAGGAATTTTTTGTTGCATTTTACGAGACTTTTTTATTACTTTTGTTTATTGATAAAATAAAATATTTCTTTCACAATAAAAGGCACTATCAAAAATGAAAATCTTTTGTTACAATTTTTTCCTATAAGAAACTATTTACTAATAATGTTTAAACAAGTTTTTCCTACATTACTTAAAACTATAGTCCAACTACTCAACATTATTTTAATTCGTATACCGAAGCCCAGTGTACTTATATTATTTGTTATTTGTAACAAATTTCGAAACTTTCTTTTGCGTCCTCAAAACACCTATAAAAAATCAACATTTACTTTATATGGGACTTGTTTTGTCCAACTGTTTCGCCCGCTTTTCCACAGATGATTTAAAATAAATTCTGAAATTTGCTCTTTAACCAAAAATATTTAAAAATCACTTGGTACAATGCTAATTTCACTAATTTAGCTCACTCTTTGAGATATGATTCTTATTAATTATGAGGCCATTTGAACCGAATTTACAATCTACTCCTGTTAGCATTTTGAAGATATGGCACCTCCCAACTCAAAGATTGATATATTCTATAGTTTCTTCAACACATACAGAGAGATATTGTAAAAGTTTCACGAAAATCGGTTTAGCAGGCCATAGACTTGAAAAAAAACATACAAAAAAGCGCACATAAATTTAAGATACTTGAATACATTTCAGCGCTTTAGCCCATTTGTATGCCGAATTTTTAAAAATTCTTTCTCCTCTTCACATGTCAGTCAAAAATGTTAATTTACATAAATATGTACGTGCGTACACTCAGAAAAAAAAGTGATAGAAAACTACCGAAATTGATACCATTTGGTCTTAAAATTGAGTTAAGTTGTGCTTACTTCGTTAACGGTTGGTATCAGTTTTTTTTTTATTAACTTATAATATTTTTATACAATTGCTCACGATTTTACTACCGGTTGTTCTTGATTTGTTAACTTATCGTATTTCGTGCCATTCGTTCTTATTTTAATAACGCATTAAGCTTGATTTGGTACCGAAAGTTAACGAAATATTGTTCACAATTTGTTCTTAATTTGATACCCTTGGCAAATAATTTTAGAACGCCTTTTTTCCCTCTGTGTACATACATCTGAGTCAGATTTGTGTAATTTTAACTTCATAATTATTTCTTGCAAAAATATGTAGTTTAATATATAAATAATAGACTATCGTCTCAATCTAAAACTGTCAGAGCTTTCCAAATTGTTTACCACTGATGCAAAAATCAAAGTACCTATATGTTTTTGAAAATATCTGCTCTACTCTATTCATATTCTACCTAATTTGGTATTAAATTGGCATTACTGAAAAAAAAAATTTAGATAAAAAAAAACCTTAGATAAGAAAGGTGATAACTCCTATTATACATAATTATCTTTATATCAGTAATACATACTACATACATTATGAATATTGGTCACGAACTATGTATTAGCAAACATTTTCTTGAAAAAGTAAATGCAAAAAAATAAATACATAAAAAAAAACATTATAATGTCAAATTAAGAAAAATTTTAGAATTAAAAATAAAAATTTAATGAATTTTGAATATTCTTAGCTCTTCGAATCAAATCAAATATTAAATTATAAAATGAATCGGAAATTAACTCTTTTTATTTTATTTATTTTTACATAAAACTTTAGACGTATTTGTTTAATATTTTAAATGTCTCTAACACCTCTCAAGCTCTTAATTTGTTATGAATTTCCACGAAATTAAATTTAGCTGATTAAACGAATATCCGTTTTATTTTTTGACTGTTTAAAAAATTTATCAAAACAGATCTGTCAACTTTCTGTTCTTATCACTTTAGAGTTCTTTTTGATTGGCCATCATTTTGTATACGAGTTTTTGTCGAACTTATTGTAAAAATCCAATAAATTGTCAAACCAAACGTCCTAAACCATTCTTCTTTTATGAATCGGCTGTAAGTTTTTGACTTAATTAGTAGTACCAAGAGCGGTATGCACTTGATGGTCAAGATAATTCTTACTTTTGGAAACACATTATGTGTGAATTGAACCGATCTTACAATTCTTATAATAAACAAAAGAAGTACGACGTATGCTGTATGCATTTCCTAATTAAAAACTTTTAAAATTCACAATATTTTCTATTTCGACGACGAATTTTAATGAGAAATAACAAAACAGATTTAACTAGTTGGATATATATATATATACATACTTAAAAATTTTGCCAAAACAAACTAATCTCTCATTAAAAAGTCTGTAAATTACACTACACAATGACGAGCTGTCCCAAAAAAATCGCCACAATTTGCAAAAAACCCCTATATTGACAACCCTAAACACGATCATAAATTAATTTTGAGTTGGCAATACTGATATATCACTGGTTTCAGTCCGCACTAAAAATTCACAAATTTAAAATTGCCATATACAATTATTTATTATTCGATCAACCTTAGTTACCGATCTTCTGACAAGTGTTTATGAATCGAAAACGGATGAATTTGAATCGAATGTAATTTCAAATTAAAATTTATTCATTCGCTTAATGAACTACTTGACTTCTTTAAATATTAAAACTGTAAAATAAGTGGAGAAATTTTGTTAGTCATTGAAAAACATTTAATATAAATTTTAATTAAATAATTTTTTTTTTCATTATTATTTTGGGTGGGTGGTTTTCATCAAAATAAAGTATAAAACTTGAATATTCATTTAAAATGTATATATATATATATATTTTTTTTTATCAATGACTACCACTAAAGGAAAGGTCTAAAATTTTTTTTGAGAAAAATCACAAAACAGATTGAGTTTCATAATTTTCTGCGCTGTTTCTAGGACACTTTGACCTCGATATGACCGGAACTGGACGTTGAACATTTTTTGTATCCATCGTCAGTCTTTGTCCAAGCTTATAGCGGCATGTACAGGACATTGGATGACCGGTAAGCAAGCTTAAGAGTTGGGTCTGCCATTTAACCCTCAATTGAAAAGATGTGCTTATACTTCTAAAAGTGAGACTATTGATCATTTCTTTTGGACACCCTTATGGTTGTCTGTAATACTTTGCCTGTTTGTGTTAATTCAGTGTGGTCCTCTAATAGTCTCTTTGTGCACATTTACTTGTTTGACTACACATTTGACCTAGTCAAATTATCATGGAAAATATGTACATACATATATTACACTCCTGAACGAATGGCATTTTATAGTCAATCTTACGCAAAAAAATTTAATCATGACTGGTGTCGTAGTTCTAATAACTTTAGAAAAGCAACAAAACTGACAGTCTAGTTTATTACCCCCCGGGGATACTTTATGGCTTCTGGCGATTCTTCGCTCCAGGGGCCTATGCTCTTGGGGTATATGAAGTTCACCTAGCTCTGGGTGTCCTGGCACTCCATATAGGAAGAGAGCTGTTGGTAAATTGCTGGCGCTCTTAGGAACACCTAATCTAATCCGATACTGTGGGCATTAGGAGCCCCAGGACTGAATGTACTCCCCTGTCATTAGGGGTGTGAAATAATCCCTCCCAGATGATTTGGGTGCGGCCTTTCGGGGAGTAAACATAGTGGTTGCCGTAGTGCTGGATAGTAGTCAATCCCTTCAGCAAGGTGGGGTTCTACTATCATAGTAATAGTGGTAGGAAGATTGCAAATCCTTTGTCATAGGGCTCTCGATGTGAGAGGGGTAGCATGCTATGTCCGGTGCTTGGGAACATCGGCATTGAATCACGCTGGTCTGACACATAGTATCTTACTCCTGCCCTGGGCAGCGTGTGGTATGTCTGTGTGACGGTACACACGTTATAAAAATTTCCGTTTGGAAATTGAAATGAAACGATAATAAAAAACTGAAAATTATTTTTATTTTCGAAATACATAATGTCTGCCACTAAAGACTAATGCCCGTATTCATAAAAACTAATTTTATTGCATAGAAATTTGTCAAATAAGTCCTCAATAAACCTAAAATAGTTTTTATGAATACGGGCATAATACTTTTCGTTTAAAAGCACTCAACTTTCGACTACGATCGGTTTTATGCCGTAGACACAACTAGAATTTAATAACATCGCACTTCGACGGTTAATTTAGTAGTGCTTAATTTAGTAGCAATAAAACCCTTGTTCGTCCTATAATTACAATAATTAGTTAATTTAAAACTATTTTTAATGCTATTACTTATATTTATTATGTACAATAAAAGCGAATTGGTTGTTAATCACGTTGCTAGTCGGAAAAGCAAAACTTTTTATATAACCATTGTATATAATAGTATTCTCTAAGTTCTACAATATTATTTCTATTGTATGGTATTTCTAATAAATTTTCTATAGATTTTTTTTAAAGAGAATTATTATAAAAAGAAAAAAATGAAAAATAAGCCTTATAAGAGAAGGAAAGAGAAATACAAAAAAATTAGGAAAAAAGGAGTTCGAGTTAATAAAAGAAAATATTTTCATTTCAAGTAAAAATGTATTCTTTTAAGACAGAGGTGGTTAAAGGCAAAGGTTAAAGTAAATCAAATTAGATTTAAAAAATTTTTAAATTTTATTATTACGAAGACAGAAAAAGTAAAGGGAAGAATGAGGAACATTTAAAAGGAGGTTGATTTCTTAATAGATTAAATTTTTTTTCTTCTACTTAATCTTGAGTTTTCTGCTTACCGGTTTGGCTTTAGGTTTCTGTTTTGCTTGACGTTTTGGTTTCAACATACTCCGGAATTGCGGAATTTTTGTAATTTTTCTTTTCTTCTTAAGAAATTCCAGTTTTTGGCGTTTTATTTCTTTTTTTTGTGTTTTTATTTTATGTAGGAAGAAAAAAAAAACGCTAAACAATTGTACGAATACTGTCTCAAATATGCATAAATATGAAAGCAATGTTGTGAATTGTCATCTACAAAGTATTTATTGTAGCTGATGTTGTTGATTTAATGGCAGTTGGCAGTCAATTTCTTCCAGCCGATGCTAACACAGATATTCAGTAATGATGCCTTGACAAAATGTCGCTTTTTCTTTTATGCCATTTACTCTTATTGTTAATATGTATGTTATTTTAGAACGGTATTTATTTTTTTAATATAATTTTCAAGAATATACAGTTACATTCTTGGGTAAATTTCAATTTCCCTTTAACCGGTTGTGGAGGAGATTTTCCAGTGCTTTCGAAAAAGGTAACGTTTAGCTATTTATTTATTATTTTTTTTTTTTTCTTTTTTTATTAATAAGTTGCACTTGACAACAGTTGTTTTTTATTTGTCTATATATATTTACATTTTTTTTTTTACAAAAGAGAGAAGAAAAAGATATGAAAATTAAATTAATTTTTATCAAATCTAATTTTCTTTTCTTATATATAAAATACTTTCTGTACATGCGCATGCATGCATGCTTTAGTCGATAGAAATAACCATGCAAAACTAAAATTATTTGAAGCAACATAGCCCAACTTATGATACAAAAAAAAAAAACCAAAAGCAAAAATTAAAATTAGTTTCTGTTATTTACCTTCTTGCTATACACGGGCAGTACGAAATTTTCTTAGCTTTAGAATGAAAAATTCGTATACGAGTACTTATATGATCTCTTAAAAATTCAATACATTTTTTGCAACATTTTTCTAGAAATTCTAGTTCTTGATTAAAATAATTTTCCTGAAACCTTAAAATTGTCGTTTACAGCCACCGTTGCAGTTTTACTTGAAGTAGCATGTCTGCTAGTAAGCAACTCGTACTTAAACTCATTGAATTTTGCAATTCTTAAAACAGTCTTGTAGAATGATGTTTTCTTGATAATAAATTATTTTTTTGTAAATCAGATCCTTGTTCTACAATTTTCAAATTCAATCCATCGAAAAGTTTACAATTACATTTCGAATTTATTGTTTTACTTTTTTGAAAATTGTTGATCAATAAAATACTTTTGGTATACCAGAATACCGTTGCAATGACCTTATCAGCTGATTAAACTGTTTTTCCCTTTTTTGCTGCTCTTACACCAACTTTAGTCTATTGTTTGGATTGTTCATTTGTCTTTGGTACTTAGTGATAAATCCATGTTCGTTCGGCAGTTATAAAACGATACTTAAAATCCATTTTATTGGTTTTCCCCAATACTTAGGGGAAAACCACTACTGATGCTGTGATTTGTATTGGAATATTTTGTCAAGGACTGTACATTTATGACAGAACATATATTTTTGTTTTCTTATATAAGTAACTAAGCGCCTTAGGAATGAGACATATTGCTGTGAATTGATCATTCAAAGTCCAGTGTTATACCTTCACCCTTGAATAATCAACAGGAATTGCCTCATCGTTGCATGTTACTTGTGTGGTGAGTTCCTTAGCTAAGTAGGCTTAGCTGTTATCTGCTACTTCCCAATAGGTGGCGCTTTTCTCCTGATCATTCATTTTTTTTTTTTTTGTTGACTTTGGTTAAGGTGGAATAGAGTGGAGCCTAAATTGAGCCAAACAAGTTTGTGACATTTTCATTAGAATTCGTTTTTGGTGAACAAGTCGTCGTGCAGAAGTTTATGTGTTCTATCAGCCATTTCATTTGTTTTTCATTTGTAATTCGTTATGCAATATAAAAAATATATTCGATCATTTGAGATGCATATAGCATTACCTATTTTAACTTTCCTTCGTATTTTGGCTAATACCATATCATGCATTTTATCTACGATTTCTGGCGTTTTTGGAGGTTTTCGACGGCCACCACATGATTTATCTGTAATAGTTGTTTAAATTCAGCAACCTAATTTTTCACAGTTGCAGACAACGGGGCACCTTCACAATGTCATTAAGACATTTTTGTTCCTATAAACTTTATTTATAAAAATTGTTCATTATAAAACAATCACTGAAGCCCCTTTTTTGAATACCTGTTGCTATACAAAAGGGTTGTTAGATCATAAGTATGACGCATGGAAGTTTCTAGTATGCTAAGCTTTTTACTGTTTATACTGCTATCACAATGTCCGGCTAAGAACACTTCGTACTGCCCTGGTACATACTATATGTATATGCATATTCATATTCAATAAAATTGTAATCAAATGTAAAAAAATAGATTTGTTATTAACAATGTGTTAAGCGAAAATCTTAAGTTTATTTACAACAATTACCGCATGCTTTTTATCTAAACAAATTATTGTAGTCAAAGAAAAATATAAACAGATATATGTATGTATGTATGTATGTATTAATGAATGGTATAAGTAGACAAGATAGTTCTACTTCCCATTTTTTGTTTTATACATATTTATACCTTCTTGACAATTAAATGATTATAAAAAATCGTAATGTTTTCTTTGCTTTACTTATTATGTAATTTGAAGATATATACGTAGTTTTAAAACATTAAAAGAGTAGGAAATACCAGAGTAAGAAAATAAACAAAACGAAACTTTTGATCTCATTTTGTTTTGTTCTTTACAATGAGTAAAACAAAAATAAAACAGAAACAGTGAGATCGATTGTCCCCTTTAATTTTGTATATTGTTTTTGTTTTGAGTACTACAAAAACACTAACTCAAATGTGCGCAGGTACAACAAAAAATTAATGAGAAGAAAAAGAAAAGAAGAAGAGAAAAAGAAAAGAAGAAGAGAAAAAGAAAAGAAGAAGAGAAAAAAGAGCAAATTATACGAATGTAACGGAATAACAAAGCAAGCACAAGAGCGAAAAGCTAATTGTTTCATTTGCGCTCTTTCTCATTTAGAAAGTAAGTATTTGTTTTAGTTTTGTTCATGAACAATACCATTAAAAAAATTTTGTAAAGTGTATGACTTTGTTGTATCGTTTGCGAAATGTTTTGTTTGTTTGCCCACTCTGATATATACACATATATAAAGACTCTTCCCAAATCATAGCATTTTCTTTGAACACCAAGATTTTCTAAGAAATGAATTTAATAGTCTAAAGCTACCGTCACATTAGAGAAATTTTTAATCAAATATACGTAACCACTACTATTTTATAAAAATATGCCAAAAATTTCTTTGTAAGTAAGCATTACTTTAAAGATTGTCTAAAAACGAATAATAGTAAGAAACATTATTTAGATGCTTGATTTATTAACCTGGAAACAATAAAAAATATGTAATTAAAAACATAATTACGTCAAGTATTTGCCTAATGCGACCATAGCTTAAAATACCTCGTTCTTAATAAAACAACTTTTATACAGGACTTTGAATCACTTGCATTTATGAAAGGAACCATTAAATTAATAATTAAATCAGAAAAAAATAAATAGCTGAGATTGATTTCATTCATAAGTTTCTTTATGATTGTTAAGCTGGTTATTAATTAAATTTTTACTTTTATATTTTCCGTAGAAATATGTTTGTGTGTATGTCTTAGATTTATATACTCTTATATACAATATTTCTAAAGAATGTTCAATAAAAATGTTTATTATTATTATTTATTATTCAATTAAATCAGTTTAAAGAAATTTAATAAAGCATTTTTCATCCTTTTATATATGAGACAATAAGAAACAAGCCCAAATAAGTTAATTCTCATAAATATCTTCATGTAGTACATAAAGACCATTGGTAAACAAATAGCTAAGAACTGAAAATATCCCATCATCAGTATCATCACTTTAAAATGAATTCAAATTAAAGCCTTACAAGTTTCAAAAGGTACACGGTCTTACAGCATAAACAAAAATATTAAAATCGAAAGAGCAAATGAGTTGTTACTACTTTTACAGTTTTTTTTTTGTGTGTGTTTGTTTCCATAGCTTTTGTCAATGCTGCCTGTATTATTGTAATGATTTATGGTGCGATACATAAACATTTCTTCACTTTGAGATGATTTAGCTCACGAATAATATAATAATAATATATAATAACTATTGTAGTTATAATTTTCCGTCTAACTATAACAAAATCACATTATAATGTTTTAATTCTATTTCGAATAACTTTTGTTCTATAAAAGTTAGATGCGTATACTTTTGGTACCTTATAAACAGTATAAAAATCTGTCACTGGTAATTATTTGCCATAGCTGGCATTATCATTCTACAAGTATTGGCATTGTGAAGAAGGTAATATGGGCGAATCAGAACATCATCAACAAATTCTTTTAGCCCTTTTGAAATTCTACTCTCTTCACAAATATAAATGTAAAAAGTACAGGAACAGGGTTAAAATTGTCCCACAAAGTTCAAAATAAAAGTAGACCGTTACTACTTAGCATCTGTTAGTTAACAGTACAGTAAAATTCTATTTTCCATAGATTGCCACATTACAGCAACGTTACATTAAATTTTATTCAAAGCGAGTTTAGACGGTAATACAAGTCGTACGTAAAATCAAAGAAAAAATATTATGAAATTCCATCCGTATTTTAAAAATGAGAGTAAAAATCTTACAATTATTGTTTGCGTTTACACGGTTGGTAAAATACCAAAACAAAGTAAAATGAAAATATAAAATGCACACACAAACAAAATTTACATGCATTGTGAATACTTTAAACATAAAGAAACAAAAACATAAAAATGCATCCCTGACCTAATGAAGTGTGATGGTTTTTTAAAAAATTTCAAAAAACAAAGAGAGCCGTAGGACTTTCAAATTTTCATCCCTATTTTCTCTCAATGTAGTACGCTCTCATTACTTATCAGGTTTACACGATACTATTAATTCTCTTCTACACAAAAATGTACGATTTGTATTACCGTCTAAACCCCCCTTTACGATATACCAAAACGTTACGTTACGGTAACGTTCGTCTACCCAAGTCTTTACTATTATTCTTCTTTTAGTAATTTTTAGGGTTACTTCAAGTATCTTATTTATTCAAGTGTTGCCTTAAAATAATAGACTAAATGAAAATAAGAACAATAATAAAGATGAAGAGTTTGTTAATATTAAAAACACAATTTAAAAAAATATGTATGTGTGTTTGTCATTTATTAGAATTTATTGGGGATTTATTTGCTAACATTTGTTCTATTAATATTCAATTAAATCACATTTTCCTTTATTTACCACAAAATTAATAAAAGATTAATTTTTTTTTTAATTTTTTACTTGATTGTAAACAATCTATGTATGTATGTATGTGTGTAGAAATAAATGAACCTGTATTTGTTGTTTTGGATGTATGTATGTATGTTTGGTAAGAACCTTACGCAAAGATATTAATTCTAAAAAACTTTTAAGCTTTCAAACTATATCATTATTAAATTAAATTTTAAACTGTTTCATTAAGCTAGGAACGGGTAAAATAGCAAAATGTTCCCCTTAACAAAATATTATTTTGATGCTGAACATACATATCCCAGCAGACATTTTTTATAATTTTAAAGCAATAATTAAATTTGTAAGCAATAATGGAAGCATTATATTATTTTTTCATACCTTAAAGTTTCCAAAAATGTTACACCGTAAGGTATTATTTTTGAATTTTTATATTATTTGCTTACTGGTTGCAACATTTATTGTTTTTTAGCGGCTCATTTGAAATAAAAATCATTTATTATTGATGCGTACGAGTAAGTGATTGTTCACAATTTCTCTCTTACAAAATAACTTACTAGTAAGTACTATTTTCTGCTGGGATAATAACCAGGTGTGGATGAATAGGGTTTAGTCAGTGATCATATAATTTCTTAATTTTTTTTTTCACGGTATTTGCAAAATTTAATACTGAATCTTAATCTAACTTTTTGTAAAAAAAGAAGTTGATTACACGATATAAGAGAAATAAAAACCTAAAATTCAGTGATGACAAGATTGTCGCCATTTTAAATACTTTTAAACTGATCCGTAAGTATAAATAAAAATTTTAAAAGCGTTTTTATTTACCTTTACTAACGAATGTGATTTCTGGGACATACTTGAATATTTGATATTTTTCTAAGACTAAGTACCTAAAAAGTGAGCGGAATTGAACAAGTGGGCATGGTACGTACCATGCAAAGTAAATTTGGTTTTTTATATAACTTGAGAATGTTGATACTTCGGCGTCAATTGGGTGTATATTACCTATAAAGAAGTAAGCGACGTTAGATTTTTGGTAAATGATCTCTCCAAACTTAGTACATAATGATTTATATTTATCTTAAAAATTCCAATAGCAAGAGATTATAATTTGAATCCAAATAGCATTTGTTGCTCTGGTGGCGAAGCAAGCCGAGATTTGGCTGACTAGCACTAAAACAAAGGATATTTTGTAAAATAATTAACCATATTTGCTTTAAAAAGGCAAATTATAAATTTATTTATTCAATTGTATTATTCATTAAATTTTTAAAGCTTGAGATCTCTTTTAAAATAAATATTTAATCTATTTATATTCCAATGTTTTGCTATTTCTTTGTTTCTTGTTTTTTTATTTCACCAGGCAATAATTAATTATGTATTTGAAAGACTATTTAAAAAAAACTAACATTGAAGAAAACAACTGAAATATATGCGGAATTAATTCTCTGGCCATGCTACACAAAGTAGTATTGTAGTAGAATTTTAAAATAGAAATATATTAGAAATTTATGTAAAATGAACCTCAAACTGAAATAATCTATAATTAAATTTAAAAGAAGGTAAAAGAAAAAATACATTACAAATACGAGTTTATTTATTGTTTAATTATAAAAAGAAAACTTTTTTCCAATGTCCTGGCTATGTTTTTCAAAAACTTTTTCTTAAAGCTTTCTTTGCTTTTGTTTATCTATTGAAAAGACCAGTGATATACATATGTATGTATGTGTCTTTAGAATAATTTGCCAGTTGCTTTTTCAAACTTGTGGCATCGTATTATAACGAAGCCACATACCATTAAGAAATAAGACTTTCTGTTGTTTTTTATCTTTCAGAATAGAATAATTGAATTGATTGTACTTTTTCTTATTTCCGCAAACCGTATTTATCTGTGTTTGTCACCTCATAGTACTACGTATGTAGATATATTTTTATATTTTTTTTAACACTTTTAATCTTTAATTATAGATAAAATTAATTTCAGCTTGAGATCCCTTCAAAAAAACAATATCGCAAGATTTTAATAAAATATAAAAGAAAGTCTTCAGTCTTTAGATTTCTAATTTTTCATTGAATTGTAAAATATGTACGGAAGTTTGAATGTTATGAAATAACCCATAGGGTAAATATCCATCACGGCTTTGTTGGCACATACGAAAATTTCGTCGCAAGTTTTCATGAACTTTCTGTATGTTGGCTACTGTCCAAAGTCTGTATCAAACATTTGCATTTGTTTGCCAATTAAAATTGGTGAAAAAGAATTTTTATTTGACTGCTAGTCTAAGCATCGACTTTGATCTTTGACACTACACCGAGCAATATTTCTTAGACACTCTTCGAGTGATAATTTAAATACGTGAATAATCAAATAAAATGTATAGAAATTGAAAGGCAAGGACATGTAAAAGAAGATGCTGTTTTACAACTTATTGGTGTTTTGTAAAAATGTAAAGAATATGGTTGTTTTCAGTTAAGATCAGGGATGGTAACGTATGAAAAAATTATTTCATTAAACCTTAAATAACACTGGTTTACAGCCAAAAAATACCAAGAACGCCACATGCCTAGATAAGTTAATTGGGACCTTCTGAGCACGAACAACGCTGTTATTATTTTTTTTCTAAGTACCGTTTTTTAGATAACGGTACTTTTGTGTTTTTCGGTGTATGACCCCACTCAATTCCTTGTGGTGTCCAACGGAAAATTTCGATCGAGATAAGTGGCATATTGATGGAAAGATAATTGAATGCCTTCTTCGCTGATATGCTGGAAAATTCTATCTAATAAAAAAATCGCTGAGATATGGTACCTCAAAGTTCAAAATTTGCCTGTTTTTTCAAAATTTTTCATTTTCATTTAAATTTTTTCCTACGTTATATTGATGATTTGGAATGCTTTATTTTTTTACCAAATAGTTTATTTAATTACCAATATTTTAAGCGTATTTTGAAAAAAAATCGTATGAAAAATAAAGTTTTTATTAAGAATTTTGTGGAACGACAAAATTTTCATTTTCATTGCTCACACAGTATATTCGGCGTAAATTCAAAAAATTTTAATTAAAATGATGAGCGACTTGAACTTTTGCGTATTTTTTTCGGATGGATCTTCGCGAATGAGGAACCAACAATAGTCCGCCATCAATTTTTCATCCCACCACTCTTTGTGGCATGTGGCGATTTTGGTATTTTTCCAAATTAAAAATTTGTAAACCTGTGTAATTAGTCAAGCTCAACCTCTTGTTTTAAATAAAAATCTTTAACTTTAAATTTTTAAAATAAAACTCCTCAAATGAGTTTCAATTTGTAAAGTCAATAATTTCATCCCATATATTGGTAGATCAAAGTCGCCGCTCATACACTAGTGTCAATTAGCATCCTATGACATCGTGTTGAAAAATACCACAATACTTGCAACAAAGTTCAGAATGTCCCTCATATCCAGTTCGTCATATTGGAGGTATCTAGGAGTGTATCCAGATACTTGATATCTCCACGATAGTATCATGACGAGGGTCGGGCAATCGCAAATTATCTATTGCTTTTTAGTTAAAAAATAACTCTTACCTTTGAAATTAAAAATTTGTTTTAATATTCCAATTTTCAAATTTTTGGTCTTCATCTACAATGTAAATATAAAGCTGGAAAATTTTAAATTCACTAGACTTTTTTGACAGTTTAGTTTTTATTTTCTTACCAATACAACCACAGTGCCAGTTTTGCCCATCTACATGTATAATTTAAAACTAAAGCATTATTTTTTTCACATTAAAACAAAAAATATTAATTATACACTATCGATTACGGGGATTGAAAACAATATTTCTATCTCTTAACGAAAAAATTTCTTCCAAGTACAAACTGTGCTCTTAACCGACCAAATTTCATTGCAATATTACACAAAATTTATCTCATTATCCGTAAATTGGTTTCAGATTCTTGCCGAATTTTGTTTTTTTAGTTTTATGTGACACTGTTTTGTGTCGATTTCCATTTTATTGTATATCTAGAAATTGATTTTGAGTGAATCTTTGTTATAAAATCTGCTTATAATTTTATTCCTTAAAATGTTTAGGTATTACACAAAGTGACACAATATTAGTTTTAAATTATTAAATCACTAATTTTTCTTTGACTACAATTATGAAATGGTGCGAATGTAGATTCTATTTTAGGCAAAAAAAATTAAATGCAATATGAAGCATACTTTTAAATTCTACACACAAAAAGCAAATAAAATGGGTTAAAAGAAGCAACTACTCGTATATTAAAATTTTCTTACCTTTTTCGTCTTCTTTAATGAAACAGTTCGTGAGTACTGATGATAGACCTGCACATGATTCGATGTAAATTTGCCCAACATGGAGAAGTTTTTTTGTTCTTTAATTAATTTGATCTCGTTTGTCTTGAATAATGGACGTATTTATACTAAAGTAATCAATTTTCTTGAAAAATCTGAAAAAAAAAACAAACAAATCAAATTAATAATTACATTTGAGATTTTTATAAATGAATCAATTTCTTAATTTTTAAAAATATTTACAAATTTTTTAATTTTAGCTTCTATAAGTATAAAAAAATTTCAAGATTAATATCTTAACAATTAATATTATTTGCTTTATTCTCCAGCATATAAAATTCTTGTGTGGCGGTGTTTATTGCCAAACTCCTCTCAAATTGTTCGACTGGTTTTCATTAAATTTTGTTTGTCATATCGGGTAGGTCTGAGCATCCGTCAACATCGATTTTTTATACCCTTAAATGTTAAGGGTGACCCAAGGGACAATTTATTTATAAATAACCTACCGACTTCGAAGAAATTTTAAACTAGACAGAACACATAGCGTTGTGCGGGAGTTTTTGTGCTCTATCCGCGTTTTTGTTTTTTTTTTAAGAAATACAGAGGCTATTTCTCCTTATCCCCAACTATCAAACTGACGTACGGAAAACAGCGGACAATGATTGATTAAACTAGCAGTCACGCAGGTATTCACATTGGGTTGTGCCATATTCACCTCTGCTGAGCAACATATCAATGTTGAGTTTTGCAGTTGATGAAGAGTATCAAAATGTTTCTTAAAAGTAAGAATTAACGATCGTATGCTACAATAGGCTAAATGTTAACGGTCTTACAAAGTATGATAATAGGACTTTATTGTTGTATATCTCTTTTATCGCTTATCGCCTAAAGACAGTATTGTATGTGGAAAAAATAAGAGTTATTTGAGGTAAATTTTAACAAATGAAATAAATTCAATACTAAATTATTGCAATACATGTACTGCACAATTACAGAGACTACAACAATTGAAAAGTTAAGGGCTGAAAGAATGCTCTGAAAAAAATAAGGTTTAAACTGTTTTCATATTTGTTCTAAGAAAGCAAGTTACAGGTAGAAAACAAGCAGTAAATGATTGATTGTAGTCGCGAGAAAGCAAGTCGTAAAGAACACAAACATTTATCTCATTGATGAGGCTAAAATATTAGCTGAAAGTTTCTATAAGAATAACGAGGTGAAATAGGCTTTGGAAGGAAGGATTAAAGGCATAAAATAATATAAAAACTGATAAAAATACAACAAATAGACAGTGAAATACTGAACACACAAAATAATTGAGCTCAACATCAATAAGTCATGGACTTAAGTTATTCTACGGTGATATGATTATCAGGTGCCTTTAGCAAACCAGCTGAACTACTTGTTTTTTAGACAAATTGTGGATAGAATTGTCAATATATTTTCTATTTTAAATACATACATTCTTTTCTTTTTTGTTTTACGAGTACCTTTTTGTTTTGGCCTTTGTAGTGGCTGATATCAGCAAATTAAACTCACACGTAGACTTACACTCTTTTGTTTGATCGTCAATCAACCAATAGGAAATCAGTATGTTGAGTGGGAGAGACAAACTACACTTGCAGAACTTCTGTGTCTTATTTTCGTCACTCTCACTAAAACTACTACTTTGGGCATCAATGCTCAACAAACAACAAAACGCCATGTTGCTTTTGGTTAATGTTTTACTTGTTGTAATCTCAAAAGACCGTTATGAATGAATTATTTTTTTTTTCTTTTTTGTTTATGCTTATGCATGTGTTTCATTACATTAAATGATTAACAATGAGAAGAGCAAATAGAAGAGAGAAACATAATTAACTTATAGCTGTTGAAAAAATTTGTTTAAAAATTTATGTTGAGAAAGAGGTTGGGTGATCCTAGAATTCAAATTTTACAATCACCAATCAAAACCAAAAAAAATCACTACAATCTTATTAAAATAGCACTCAGTAATGATTGTTGATTTCTTAGGGTTTCGAAAAATTTCGTCAAGTTTGTGAAAATCAACCTCAATTAATCTTTTTCATTCATAAATATTGGGTTGTAAACTAAATAATTTCCAATTTCAGTTTTAGATGTCTTTCACTTCCATTCCTATTATGATATTATGCCTCCTTTCTAGAGCTTTTTCCTCATATAAATGTCTAACGTTAAGTTATTTCTTTGAAAAAATCGTGAATTACTTTTTTGCCAACCCAATAACTATTTCAAAAATTTAACCTTTTATTTTAAACAATCTAAGTCACACTAAGTGGTAATTCCACACCCAAAATGGGAAAGCCACCTGCAGCATTCAACCAACCAACCAAACATCATTACATCCAAAAAATGTTTTATATAAAATAAAGAAGAAAAAGTATGAAATATATATAATGCCAAAGCTGAAAGACAAAATGTATGAAAAGAATATAAATAAAAAAATAAAATAAGAATCCCAGAAATTTAATGAAAAAATGTTTGAATGTGGGTGTATGTATGTACACAGTAAAGTTTCTCATTATTTTTAAGTGGCTTTAGCTTCCTCCTTATGCTTGACTTAATGATAACAATAATAAAAATATAAAAATAGGAATAGAGAATTTGTCTAAGGACATTTCAAATTCCTTAATTTTTATCTCTTCCGCTTTTTTGATTGACTTGTATTTGTTGTCCCCTTCAACATAAGTGGTTTATTTATTTTTGTGGCATTGTGTGAATTTAAAATGCATAGACGAATAACTGAAAACCTTAGAGACAGCAAACAATCCTATGAATACATCGCAATATGCTCTTACAAACACAAAACAATAAATCCCTAATTGCACACTTTTACAGACGTTATTGTGCAGGCTCATACCCAATTGGGATTTTTCTATATCATTTCACTTTATATAGAAAGTTATATTTTTGGTATAACCCTGATTATAAAGTTTACACGTACCTTGTAGGTATAATATATTTCATATATAATTATTTGCTGGGTATATGTGTGTTTACTTAGAAATGTATTCATTAAGGAAAATTAATAATTCAACTTAAGAACTTTTATAAAGATGAATTTGCCACAAATTTCACACATTCAACTCGACTTATTTTTAAATATATATGTGTATATAGATGTTCATATATGAATACATATGTACGTATATGTGTAGATAGAAGTCCTGTTCCGGTATGTGCTGTAAAACGAAATCGTTTGAAATCACATAAAATTTGAAATTATTATAATTCAAAAATCTAGCAATATTTTAATATATTTTTTCTCTATATGACAGTTAACATAACTTCATCGCCTATCAAATTATTTCAGGCGATTTTTTTTACGGCATATACTCCGTTATCAACAAAGTATGTGTCGTATGAGTAACAAAAAATTCTAAATCTACACTTTATTCGTTCAAAATATGATCAGAAATAAAGAGTTTGCGACAAAAATTATTATGGATTTTTTACGGCCTAGCTTCTAGCAGCACCTATGTTGTGTGTGTTAATTTTTATCCATAACTATCGGTACAGTTTCAAGTCGAAGTTATTTTCAGAGCATTTGCCAGAAGACTTTTGAGAGTCGCCGAAAGAAATATTTTTTTCATATTTCTTTTTTTTTTTGCAAGATATCAGAGAGCTGGGGTTTGGACCCGGGGCGCATGTCTTAAAGGCCAACATACTAACCACTAAACCACGGCGACCCTGTCAAAGTAACTTGAATTTTTTTTTCGAATTCATATGATGATATATACACAGACTGCTGCCTGACTGCATAGAATTTTTTGGTGAACTGTATCTTGCGGCAAAGAAATAAACAAATGTCACGTCAACCGTATCGAGTCAGTCACTAAGCACTTTCTAATAATATAAAGTGTGTGTTAGAGGCTATCGAAATTTATTATTGGTTTGAAAGTCCTATTCTATTATGTGTGGATTATAACATCGTTTAAATGTTCGCCATGACTTCTCTGGTATGGGGAGTATCAGAAACGTTCGATGACTCTAGCGCATAAATTAGACTGAATTTGACTTGCGGTATGGATTACGTTGGTTTTGAGAACTACTGTAGTTTGTGACTTATTTGCTTACACCTGTGACTTAATAAAATTCTAATACACCGTCAAATCGAACAACCTTGAGAGTCAGTTTACAATACCTTTACGTAAGATATAAATGCCCTCGAGTCGCTTGTGTAGAATATCCAATAAGCTATGAACTGTATAGCACGGAACGCGGTCTTATTGAAAACACTTTTGGTAATTAGTATCATATAGAGTTCGCTACTGGCAGTGATGGTATTGGCCACGATCGTTCTCAAAAAAACAAGGTTGACCGATGATGCCGCCAGGCAAAAAGTCAAATGTAGTTGGTGTCGAGATTATCCAATTCAGGTCCATATCACCGTCATTGACAGTGATGGCCTGGCCAACGTTATAATAACGCCACCAGCCTAAAATCCACACCAAATAAAGACCTTTTGAAGATACATTAGACAGTTTTAGAACTTATGTGGATTAATAAGATTCCAAATTCTACAATTCTGTTTGTTCACTTGCCTCTTCATCGCTGAGAATGATTTTCTATTAATTTTTTTTTTACGTTGCCCGCACACCAGCTTTGATAAAACAATTTTATTATATCCGTTCATGGTAATTTGGCAAAACAGACTGAATAAATAAAAAACCAACTTGAGAGATAAAGCTTCAACAAAATGCAATTACCAACAGTCAAAGTTTGGAAGACGTTATTGGAAGACCCTAGAGAAACACAGCAAAAATTAAGATAAATGTTAAGAAAAAATTCAAGAAACTCCTTTTGACCAACAAAAAGTACTTCACTGTGGTGATAAAAGCCCATTACTTACAGCTCTACGCTCTTGGATGCATTTGTTTGCTTTATAGATGGAAATTGTTAAAATAACATTTCTTTTATAAATAAAGGAATCAAAACATGAAAATTTCAAGAGCGTACATACATACATACATACATATGTAAATATGTTTGCACATATAATATTAAAACTAGAAAACTATTTACATATATTTGTTTATGTTTCCTTTTATTCTTCTTCATTTAATATTTATTGTCTTTTACATATGAAACTCAATATTCCAAATCAACATTCGATACTCGTATATTTTAAGATGAAAGCAGCCAATTTGGTTATTTAGTTTTCATTAGTTTTATTTACAAACATAAAAATCGTTCAGAGAAAACACTATTACATAGCAATGCAAATATTAAAGGCACAGAAATGTAATTCCAATACATATAAACATTCATTAAATACTTTTATAGATATTTGACAAAAGAACTTACATACATATTTCAAAAATACAAATTTTATAGCAGTGCCAAATATGTCTATAAAATATTTTATACAGAATGTTTTCTATACATTTTTTGAAATCATAGTTTAAGAGCTGAAATTACAAAATAGAAAGCAAAAGCAATGTTCATAGAATTTTTTATAAAAAAAAAAAAAAAACAAATTATATTAGCCAAAGGAAGCTATAGAAAATTTGTTATAAAATTATTTCGATATAATATATAAAGTTACTAGAAATATTACCACCAGTCACATACCTTTAACCCTCGAACGATATATTTATTCACTACAAAAATTGTGCTAAATTTTCGTGGTATAGTGGTTAGAGCGTTCGCACAAAAACTCAGACGGCCCCGGTTCAAATCCCACAAAGGTAAAAAAATGAAAAAGTTAGTCTGCGTTTTAATTTAATAATTATTTAATTAATAATTAAATTTTAATAATTTGTAATTTGAAAATAAAGAGGTTCCCCCTTCAAGAAGATCATCTACAAACAAACCGCTCCCCGACATTCTACTCTATTCCATCTTAACCAATGTCAACAAAAAAAAAAAAAGAATGTTCAGGAGAAAAGCGCCACCTATGGGGAAGTAGCAGATAACAGCTAAACCTACTTAGCGAATGCACTCACCACACAATCAACATGCAACGATGAGGCAATTGCTGTTGATCATTCAAGGATGAAGGTATAATACTGGCTTTTGAATGAGCAATTAACAGTAATTTGTCTCATTCCTAAGGCGCTTAATTATAATATAAATAATATGTACTGTGCATTCCAAAAATTTCAAGACAATGCACAGCATTTATTAGGGGTTTACTCTTGAGTATTGGTCTAAAATAAAAAAAAATATAAAAAAATTGAGTACCGGGATTTACTGTTTAAAGTCATTTCCGAACCAAAGACTTGAGAAGCTTTTTTCATGGCAATCAGTTACTCTCAAAGCTTTTGCCAGAAGACTGCTAAGAGTTAGTCGCCGAAGGAAATATTTTTTTCTATATTTCTTTTTCTAAGATGTCAGAGCTGAGGTTTAAACTCTGAGCTGTCGTCTTAGTAACCACTATACCATGGCGACTACAAAATTTTTACATAAATTAATTATATTTTAACTTTTTCCAGTTTTTTAATACCAACACGCACCAAGTTACTCCAAATTACGGGTTTCAATAATTTTTTTTACAAATCTTTTTAGAGAATAGAAACGTTGTCTATACAACTAATTAACAACTGTCACATCAATGCATATATAATGCCAATGATATATTAAAAGAATGTAAAATATATTGGTAGTCGCCATAGTCTAGTGATTAGTGTATTGGATTAATAAGAGCTCCGGGTTCAAACCTCAAAATTTCTTTCGGCGACTACCTTTTAGCAATCTTCTGCCAAAAGCTCTGAGAGTAACTGATAGAAATAAGCAAGTTTCACAAGTATGTCGTTCGGAGTCGACTTTAAATTATTGGTCCCCGGTACTTAGAGATAAAAATTGCCACACACACCACGAGTCCAGCGAAAAGCAACGACGCAACCCTGAAACAGGGTTATAATGGCCAGTTATGTATGTATGTATGCATTGTTTTATGTCATATTTTATTGGCCTTATTTTTTGCATGCCTTACCTTTACTTAATTTTAAAATCAGGTCTCTGTGATGGCTGCCTTTGCAGTCTAGTGGCTGTTAGACTGCTATATTCTCGTGTTAATTGATTAAAATATTAATATTGCATAATAATTATAATTTCTTATGAAAAAAGTTCTAATAAATATTGTAGAATATATTTAAAAATCATGTGTTTTTTTATCAAAGATGGATCTTCGTTTACTTTTTGAATAGCTTCGTTTATGAGTTACCCACTTAATTGCACTTTAGCAAGTGTTGGAAATATTATGTCAATTTACGTATAACTTTTCGTAAAATAAATCTTCCCTTTTTGGCAGAAATTCCACCTTAAAAGTTTTTAAGCAAAATATTTATACATATGTGTGTGTATGCATATGTACACATGGACTTATATTTATTCTTTATTCTTCCTTAAAAACTTTTTTTCTTCATTTACTTTACTTAGTCACTTTCATAGTTTGTATTTCAAAAACAAACAAAAAAATCTTTGAGCTCTTCCAAGAGATAAAGTTTTTAATCAAATAACTTATATGTTGCGAAGAAAAAAAACCATTTCAATATCTTAAATAAATAACTTTTGACTTGAATTCGTGTGGTTTATACTGGAATTAAGTAAAACCCTAATTTGTTAGTAATTTCTTATAAATTCTGTACTTAGTTTACTTTCTTTCTGTCAGTGAACGAATTCTTAATTCAGTAGAGCAATTTGTAATTGTGGATGATGTTGCTTTTTTTATTGCTTGTTGTTTCCTATAAGATTTTAAAATTCTTTTCTTTCTAAAATTAGTCCAAAGAAGAATAATAATAATGTAAAAAAAGTCCAAAATATCACACTAAATAAGCCCACATAAAAAAGCAAAATTGTGTAAAAAAACCTAAAAAGGATTTTCACGATTTACCTTTTTATTTTTCTGGGTTTCAGTTTCTTTTCAAGGCAAAAACTTTAACAAAAAGTTAGAAAATCTAAATTGTTATTGAAGAAGACTAAAAGGTACCCCACATATGTATGTGCAATAAATGTGTTGTAAATTTATTGAATGGAAAAATGAATTCATAAAATATTCTATTGTGTTATATTGTAAGCGCAGTAAATGAATAGCTTTTCTTAGTCATTTCCTTAGTGACCGGATATAAAAAATATGGGTAGTGGTAAATTGTTCTATTTAAACAAAATACTCAGATGCATGTGTTTATATGTATGTGTTAACCCATATTAATGCGATATCTTTTTGATATTTAATGGTATTACTAGATGGTTTTTCTGTGTAAACACAAAATCCATTTATTTAAATTTTGTTAAGCTTAAATAAAGCAACATTTTTACAGTCCAGCAACGAACACATTTTTGTTTTAAATTTTAAAATATTTACAAAAATTGTCATCTTTGCCTTTGAGTAAAAGGTATGTACGTGTGAAATTAATTTCATCAATTTAAACAATTTTATCAATAATTTTATTTAGAAATTACCAACATATTCCTATATTGTAACATACATTTTAATTGAGTTAAAAGTATCGTATCCACAAAATAAAATATGAATTTGAAAAGAGTTGTGTTGTGCTGATTGAATGAATTTAATTATAAACTTTAGTTTTTCAAAAAATTTTAAAAATAAAGGTTTAGAAAATTTGGCTTAAAACATTAAACAAACAATATACACAACATTAGTGTAATATTTTATGCAGCATTCCATGGCCATGAACAGACAAATTTAAAACTGTGATAGGGCTTATTTTATATACAGTTCGTTTTTGTTAAAGCAGATACTCTATATTTCTAAATAACTTAATTATCTAAAATAATTTTAATTAATTCAAGATAATAATTTTAAATAAATTATAAAATGCTTTACAAAAAAAGTAAATAACTTTCCCCACGTCTTAAAGATTTTGAGTCAACCAACATTTAAAATTTTTATGATTCAGTGCGAATTTAATGGAAATTACAGCACATGAAGATAAAATTCTAAATGGCGAATTAAAACTCATAATGAAGTTTGCTGTTGGTGATGAACAACATACTAAATAAAACATATATTTTAATTAGAACTATATATTGTTATATTTTCCTAAGTATCCAAATATCGCGTTATATCACGGATAAATATAAGTGAATTTATATCTAACAAGTAATCAAAACATTAAATTAAACATGATGTTTTCATGAGTTCAAATAAAGTGGAAGCATTTTAGTTATCACTAGGAATACCAATCCCGATACCCCGATTCCAAAAATCCCGAATCTCGATTGACAAACACCAGTCCCATTTCTCATCCCTACTTAACACTTTGATATGACATAAAAGAAGGGTTTGGACCATTTTGGTCAATTTTTGTTTTGTTTTTTCCTTGACTAAGGAATGGTGCAACATATCAACTATTGCTATTGAGGTATTTTTATATTTTATTACTCCTGAAAAACATAATATATGAAATGTATTGCTTTGGGGATAAGCATGTCTCTATGGCCATTTCGTCTCTGCTTAAGAGACTCGTCAGGAGACTTTTTCCCAAAGGTGGTAAGCAAAAATACAAATACTTATATTCAAATAGTTATAAACTAAATCGAATCACATTTAGTATATAAAAACCAAACAAAAGTATTTACAAAGCAATACATTTCTGTTTTTAAAAAACGAAATTCTATTTTTCCTGAAAAACTTTTAACCAAAAATAATAAAATGGAAGTCAGAAAAATACAAAATTACGAATCTTGGGTTTAGGACCATTTCGGTCCGTTGTTGTTTTTTTTTATTAAATCTTCTCACTACATGATGAGCAAATGATCTTTCGTTGCAATTTACATAGAAATTTGTTGCGTATGGTTCATTTGCTATCGTTCTTAGTTTTGCAGCAGCTGCAAATTTCACGTTCTCTAGTTGCTGTTAATCGTCGATTTTCCATTGATTTAGCAAAGTAAACAAACCAAACATTGAATATAAGCTGAAGTTAGCTACCGCGAATGATATCTAAATTTACAAAGGGGAATCCCAGAAATAAAGGTAACTTATTAAAACACTTCAAAGACAAACTGGGTACATCATATATATATTTCGACATTAAACCAGGCAATTATTACAAAAAAAAAGAATAATATGGATCAAAATGGTCCAATACATAAGATTCGTAATTTTTTTTTTTTACCTAACAGCATGGTTGAAAATATTCATAATTAAAAATATAAATAATTTTCGTTAAAAACATAATCTTACTATAAAGGCCTAATTTAAAATTAAAACTTTCCATATAACTTCAAAGAAAAGTAAAAGTACTGAGTAGTTACTTTTAAGCAAATACTTTATCAGATCTAGCTTTAATCCATATATAAAATCTTTTTGTAAGTCTGTGTAATAGGGTATGTTTTGTTTTTCAAAATTAAAATTTGTATTTTTTGAGAACGGTTGAAGCTAAAGTATCTAAATTAGTCTGAATGACTTCATGATCAAGGCAAATCATCAGTGGGAAGTTTGATATTGATTTTTTTATATCTTGAAAAGTGTTGAAGGTAAATTTGGTGTGATTGACTTTGAAGACAATAAAATCAATCAGTAGGAAAAAAGGGCGGACAAGTAGGCCTGGTATCTCCCACAAAAACTAACTATTGACTTCTGTATATCTTGCGATCGGTTAAAGTTAAAGTTTCTGAATTTGGTCTGATTTACTTCGTAGTCACTAAAAAGCATCAGTCGAAAAATGTGGACAAATTGTAGTGGTAGATGCAGCAAAGCACGCCGGGTTTAGGGTAGTATGCTATTGTGTGCTAATTAGCAGCAATAATACATTTTAATAATGAACTTTGAAAATAAACTAAATTTTTAATAACATCAAAGAATTTTATACGTTTAACATAACTATATATGCATATACTGTCTTATACATAAATATTTACATATATGTATGTATACATATGAATACCTGTTTACATTTATATTCTCTTTCGTGGATAGTTTTTCTATATTATTTTCCCATAAAATGTCCTAAAATTAAAAGCCATGGTTACTTTACAAAAACTTTTTATGTGAGTAATAATAATAACAACAACAACAATAATAATAAAGAGTACTTGACTTTTTGTACTTTTTCCTGGGTTCATTAAAAATATTTACACAGTTTAAAAAAAAGTTTATGTTTTAATAATTTTATACTGTAATGGACTTTTTAATAAAATGTTTTTTTTTTTTTAGTTTTCGTGTATAAAACCATAAATTTTAAGCGGTCACTAAAGCGTTGTAATTTAAAGTCATTTTAATATATAATTTTTTACTAACGGTCTTCGTCACACACTTACCCACCCCTACCAGTCGGCAGAGTTCTCTTCAACAAGATAGAGAGACACGCTATAGTACCAACTGTGATACAGCCGATAAGAAAGAATGAGTAATATCTACGGTAACACAAATAACCACAAGCTGAACTTGGAAAAATATAAAAAATATTTAAAATTGCAAAGAGTTTAAAAAGTTTAAAATTTTTTTAAAAGTTTCCAAACTAACTTATGCAAATAATAATAAGCAAATACTTTTTTCAAGCTCAAGGTCAAGTTTATTTTTAATTTAATAATCAATATTTCGATATCCTTCGGATATCATCTTCAGGATTTAAAAATTATATAAACAACAAATTTAAAATTAATGTATATGGGTATCACTGCACCGACGTTATCACAGTACATTAATTTTAAATTTGTTGTTTATATAATTTTTAAATCCTGAAGATGATATCCGAAGGATATCGAAATATTGATTATTAAATTAAAAATAAACTTGACCTTGAGCTTGAAAAAAGTATTTGCTTATTATTATTTGGATAATTTGGAAACAGGTCGAACAATTATATAATTTTTCTGAATTGATTTATTTCCAAACTAATGTTAAAAAATTTATATTACAAGTTGAAATAATTGCTTAATCTATGGAAAGGAAACAATATTGAATCATATAGTGCTAAAAAGATACCAAATTTAGTATCCATGCAGCATGACATATATTGTATGTTTGCAATTTGCAATAATCTTTAGATCTTAATGACATTAATTTCTTAAGTGAAGTTATATCAGAGCTGAGCTGAAACAGGCACTGGTAAAAGAATATCATAATTTTGCCAAAGAGGCCATACAAAATTTGAGATATGTTCTATTCGACTTCTTTGCAAACATATTCATTTAGTTTGTTTTCGAAAGTTTTTGTTTTTCAATAGACCTAGCCAAACTTTCGAAATGTTCCACTTGTGATGAATTTAACGTTGATTTAATTAAACATATCACTTCATACTGTAAGAAAAAAGTGAAGTCCATGCATTCGACTATAATTGTATAAAAATTATTAATGAACGGTTTATAACTCTCAGACATTAATAAGAAGCTTTAACACAAATTTGATTCCACTTTAGGCCTTAAAACTTTGCAAGAAATATTTTCATTTCGTTTTGTTCAGACATAATAAAATGACAGCTTTTATTTTATTACTAAATAGTCTATAATAGCATTATATGTGTATCAATGTAATTCTTTTTATTTACGAACGTCACCAATGACAAAAATTATAAAAACAAACACATTTCAATAATATTTTTTTTATAAATACAAGTACAACAAGACAAGAAAATATAATACAATTATTTAAAAATCAAGTAAAAGTTGTGTTACTATACATATGCACGTGCAAATGTATATAGGTTTGTTTAAGTTAAATTTTATCAAATATGTACATACACTGTAAAAAAAACTTATTTACAAATGCATCATATCATTTAAAGCACAAAGTAATGTCAATGTCAGCATTTCTATTTGAACAGAGATAAATCTCATAGGGAAAAGATAAAAATAATGAAGAAAAAAAAAAATAATAATGTTTTGATAAGATAATATCATAGGGATACAGTTTATTTGAATATTTTTGCTAAAAATTAGCTTAAATTCAACATTTACACACATTTTCTTTCAACATTTAGTTTTCCAGCAAAAAAAAAAGCAATCGTTGACAACTATTTACGTCAACATAATTCGATTACACTATGTGACAAAAAAACAAACAAAAAATGGAGATAAGAGACAAGGAAGGCTATAAAATTTTTTTTTTTTGTTTCTTTTTTTATTATTGTAAACCAAAACAAGAATCTATGTTTAAAATTTGTCAAATATCACTACAATCCTGAATCACGGGTAAAAATTATCGGTTATTCACTTGTTTGCACGTAGTAGGTAATATCTTACTTACCAAAGACTGTCAGTAATGACGATTTCGCGCCAAATATAGCGAATTTGAAACTGGTTTTGGCCTCCTAATTTTCGAATTTTTGACGTATCAATTTAGAAGCCATTTTTATTAAAGCCAACAGTCAAGGAATGACTTCTACTCATGCAGTACATTGTGCTGGTCTAGAGAAATATGTCATGGAAAGGGAGAAAGAGAAAGTAGTGCTTTTGGACATATGATTTAAGCTTATTGATATCGTAACTGACATGAAAAACAGTCGCTGGAAGATTGCGGCTAAAGAAGAAATTCTCTTTATAGTGTATTGTGCGATCCACACGACAATCAACTATGAAAGGATGTACTCTAAGAGAAGAAGTACAAGTAGTCCGTAAGGATATGTGGTTATAAGGAATTAATACTGTTATTTCATCAGAGGATCTCATATGACAGTGCCGATAGAATAGTGAAATGCATGTCACACTGGGGATTTATAACTTTGTGGCGATTTTCTTATAATCAATGGTTTGGTTTAAAAATTATAAAACAATTTAAAAAAAAGCATTATAGCATATCGTTGTGGGGGAGTTTATGTGCTCTATCCGCCATTTTATATATCTCGAGTTAATAATGCTACTTTAGGTATTTGACACCAAAATTCTTAAAATCTGCAATCCGTTTTCGGCTATTTATCTCCGAAACTGGACGGGACTTGAAAAATTTTGAGTCGAAAACCTGAAGTGGCATTATTAACTCGGTATATATAAAAAATATAAAATGGCAGATAGAGCACATAAACTCCCGCAGGACGATATATATCCGTACAAATTGATGGCTTATGATGATGGCGTACTTAGAACGTTAAAAAAAGGGTGTCGCAAAATTAAGATAAAAACAAAAAGAATTAAATATAGAAGAGAGTTTCCAGCTTTTTATTTTTAATTTAATCATAAAATATACAGGATAGGTTTATTTATGAAATAGCTAATATCGAAGACCATTAAGAGTTATTGCTTGACTAGCCTCATTCTCAAAAAAGTATGTCCAATGATGCCTTGCTTTAGTCAAACGGCACGTCTCCGAACGCCTATCAGGGTAATTTAAAGGATCAACAAACCCATCGAGGTGAAAATAAGCTTCATCACGGTACATTCCAGGAGCTCTCGTCGCAGTTCAAGATTATTAGGCTTTAACTGTTGTGTTAATTGAATTTTATAAGCCTAGAGACACAGATCTTATGTGTATATACAATGTAGAGGGCTTGAGATTTGCTATTCTTTGTCCATGACAAAACCAAAGTCAAAGCCATCAAATAAATTTTTCTCGATTAACAGAAATTAAAAAATGTAATTTCTTAAACTAAGTAACACTTTAAATGAAATCTAGACTAAATAAGTATTTTTTTTACAATAATTTCAAGTGAATGTACTAAATTTGTAAAAACCTTTTTAAATTTAAATAAATCTGTCAAACATATGAACTGCATGAACGTGTATCAAGTAGAGTAAAATAAAAACCGATTTTTTCTGGGGTAAAGAGTAAATTTTTTAATTTGGTTATGTTTTTGCTAGCTTTAAACCTCTATGTAAAAACTGATGATATGCATATGTGGGCATATGTGCCTAAAAACCAGTCAAACTCGAAAAATTTTTGCTGTAAGCTAACGAATTTAAGTAAATAAAAAGTAATATTCTTAAATTAGTCACTTGGTTTTTTATGGTTTAAGTTGAATAAATACTGTGTGTGGCAAACACAAATAAATTTATAAAAAGAATATATTTTTATTAGCAAAGCAAACTTTAGCTTGGCCAGAAAGTTGAAAGTAAGACTGATTAAAAACATAAAAATTGATTAAAAGTTTTAAATTTTCTTTTAAATAAATCAACAACGCAACAGCTTCGGATTCCAAACATCTCTAGATTGCCAGAAGGAACACCTGTATTTGGCTATAATATGATTAATTGCTGAGTGTTTATAACGTTTATTTGCTAATTGGAAATGTTAACACATTTTATTTAAAAGCATATGTGCGAATGGGCTGCTAGGAAACAGCAAATGTAGCAAAACTAAGCGCCAGTAAAAAAGCTTTCAGGAAGCAGGTATGGACTCTGTCTTGTCTATTAATTATTTAACCGAGTTAAAGCAGGTTATTAACAGCACACTGCAATTGATTGCACAAAAACACTTTTAAAATTAAAAATTATTTTACAGAATATTACTGGCGATGAGAATACATAACTGTTACTCGTAATTACTGCTAGTTATTCCGTCAAAACAAATGGGCAACATACTTGTATCGTAAACAAGCCTTTAGCATATTGCGAACAACAAATAAGTAGCTTTTGGGCAAAAGTTTGGCAAGTGTTTTATAACTGAAATCTATACCAATCAGCTGATAATTTTTTGCAGAATCCTGTAGATTACTGTTTATACCTATACATTTAACAACAACAAAAAATAAGTTTAAATAAAACACTTTTGTTTAAAAAAAGATATGAAAACAAGATCTAAATTTGAAATTCACATTTGATGTTTTTACAAAAACTTAAATACTTAAAACATCATGCCAACATGATTTTATTATTATCTGTTGAGAGAAGAAGGTCACAAAAGAAAGTTTCACAAAAAAATATTATAAAAACTGAAATGTTATTGTTGCAAATATAGTTTTAACCTTTACTCCAAAAAGATAGCTTTGCAATTAATTTTAAATATTTATAAAATTCTAAAAATTATAAAAAAAAAGTTTAGTCTTAAGTGCAATAAAAAAACACTGCTAGTAAAAAAATATAAAATGTTAAAATTTAATATATTTAAAACAGAAGAAACGTTAAAATATACAAAACTAAAAATTTTAGTGGTAAACTTAACAATAATAAATTTACAGCATTCCACGGATAATTTCCTCGACAAATATGATAAAATTTTTGGGCAATTATGCGTGGAAGTTATTTAAGCGAATACGGTTAATTGCCTGTATACACTGCAGTCAATAAATACGAAAAGCAAATAACTTTATACATCAACTTTAAACATAAACTTGGTAAACTTTAATTGCAAGGTTGTATCAAAACCCTAGTTTGAAAGTAAATTTAAGGGACATTTTATGCCTATATAAACATAGTTGAGTTAAGCTGCAGTTTTTAGAAAATAATTATTTTGGGTAATCAAACGAGAGAATTTTAAGTAAAATTTCTCTTTGCGGAAAATATATTTGAGGTAATTAAGTGAATAACGCAGTTAAGCGAAATTTAATTAACCGTGGAATTCTATTAGAAAATGGTAAAAAAAATATGGGGATTTAGAAATTGAGGTAAATAAGCGTGGGCAATTATCCGGGGAATTCTGTACTGTGGTAAACGGAACATTTGTCATTAAATTTCTTTTTGAAAATAGGATTCGTTATCCCAATACAAATGTTTTGTTTTTAATAAAAAAGTATCAATAATATTAGAAGATAAAAAATAAAATTTCTTTAGAGTATATAAAAAAAATTAATTGTTGATTGACATCCAAATACAGTCAGGCCTCGATAATACGTAATTCGGTTAACCAATAACCCCGATTAACCGTGATGGCCAAAGCTCAGTCTATTGTTTTTTGTTTGCAATGTTTTTAAAATTATTTGCTTCGATTAACCGTGATTAACTCTATTATCCGTGGAATTCCATTGTTTGCATACGATGAGTCAGTACAAGTGATTACTATGGCATCGTTACCAGTGGTAAAAAGACAGAAACGTTTTAAATATTGAAGATAAAGTGAAAATAATTAAAATAATATAAGTGCTTTCTTCCTTTAATAAATTCTCGGTATCGTGAATCCCAAACGCATAAAAAACACGGTGCGCTTCCGTTTGAAATAAGGAAACTATAGAGTGTGCATATTTAGAATTCCTAGATTTTTCTAATAACTTTGCCAGAGTGCACAATTTAAACATGTTAACGATTGAAAACTATTTTCGTTTCAGGTACAGAGGAAAGAAATCTCTACATGCAATACTCGCTGAAATTTTTTGGTGGCATAAAAATACCTTTGAAGAAGATGAAGACGAAGAAGAAGGGCAAGACAAAAATGAAAGTCCAGAATATCTATTGGACGAAATTATCGACCTTTCTGATGATGATGACTATGACCAAGATATTAGAGAGAGCAGTAATGTTGATACAAAGCCGTCTGCTAAGCGGCAACTGGACAAATCAATAACTTGATTTATTGAATTTTTTTATTTAAAACTTTTTTTAAGTAACGTTCCAAAATTATACTTTTTTCCATATTTATAAAATTTATTTTTAATTTTTGTTCAAAACCAACACTGAATAAAACTGGTACATAAAAAATGAGAAGCAAATTAATATTAAGCTGGAAAACCCAAGTTGTTTTCTTTTCAAACCAAATTCATTGAAGAAACTGAGAAGCATATTATAGATCAATCAGAAAGCCAAAAAGACTTAGTTTTGTAGAAAATATTTTCAAAAAGCATAAAAAACAAATAGTTTCTCCAACATTTTGCTTCATAAGCACCACAAAAATTTTCTAAATCAATTTCTTAAAAAAATTTGTTGCACAGGTCTCTAGCACTAATTTGGCTTTTATAGATTTAAAAAATATCAATTAGTCTAGTCGACGAGTTATAGCCAAAAAAAAACATAAAAACAATATGCTGAACCAAGATAAACAAACGCCGCTATACGGGTCTTCTAATTTAGCCTTTATTTTCACCCCTCACTCTCAGAATCGACCTAACTTTTGCTAACCTGAATTTGTTCCACAGTGTTTATTATAATTTTAAAATGTGAAAATGTTCTACATTTTTCACATGAGTTCTATGAATTAGTGGCCATGGTCTAGTGGTTAGTGTGTTGGCTTACTAAGACATGAGCTCAGGGTTCAAACCCCAGCTCTGATATCTGTTATCCTATTCTGCTTATTAAAACTTTAAAATAAATTACGCTATTTAAGTTTACTTGTCTTTCGATTTAAATTTCATGCTATTTTGTTTTACTGACATACCCAATTATTTTAACGTATCTTTCAGGAACTTTAAATTTTTTGCTTGTGCTTTTTTAATTTTTTTTTTTTTTAATAATTTGATTTTCAAGCAATTAACTATTAAAGGCTTACCATTCTTCGGTTGAATTTATAATTTCGATTTAAAAGTTGTTCTTGTTTATTAACGACCTACATATGTATGTATATACGAGTATATTCTGGGTGTTGTATGTACATATTTATCTCTGGAATACGTGGTGGTATGCATATTGAAAATATTCCATAGAATATTAATCGTCCTTCGTTTCAAACTCCCTCTCAAGTCAATCAAGCATATTTGCCTATATCTTACTGATATTTGATGCGGTTTGCTATGTTTACACGGCTTACTAAAGCATTTGTAGTAAATAGTGATTACAGACATTATAACAAAGTACTTTAAGAGACGAATTTGTCATAAAACTTACTTTAAAATTGTTGTCAAAAACAATTTGAAACTTAAGTATAAGTAGATTGAAATACAAATCTACTTCATTTCAATAGCAGGATAGTATAGTTTTTGTTACACGTTTTATCATTTTAAATGTAAAATAAACAAATATGGTTTAACTTTTTTAACCACAATAATGGTCACATCTGCAAATAATGTTGGCATGCCAGTGATATGAAAGAAAATCAAACGATATACCCCAATGTAAAATTTTCATAATCATAAGTTTTCACCATGACAATTCTCGTTAACCTAAAGTGTAGATAATTGTGTACATTTGCGTGAAAAAGTATGTGTATACTCACTCGTAGATGTTAACAGGGATATATTAAATTGAATACAGTCTTGTCCTCTCAGATTACAGATACATTCACCCATACATACGTACATAGATATAACGAAACTTTCGAACATAAGACAAGTTACTGTAAAATGAAAATATTTTTTATGCATAAGCATGGTGGAAAAAAAGTGCAGTAAAGTGAAAATAACTTAAACCCTTAAAAAAGAGGACAAATAATTGATAGTAAGTAAACAGAGAGCACAAACACAAACACAAGCCCAACTACAAACAAAAGCAACCTTACAAGTTACAACAAATCTTGAAGCTGTCAATTACTTGCAAATGCTGTCAGTTTAAATATCTTTTACTCAGAAGTGTTAGTGAATATGAGGTGGTGCATATGTATATGTATGTGGTTAGCACGTGTATATCCATGATAATGACACCAGTGGTTTAGTTTTCTTGTGCAATTGTTTTAAAGAATGTAAAATAATACTGCATCTCCTGTGGATGCTTTTTTCATGTTTTTTCTAAGCTGAGCAAGAGAAACAAAAACTACTGGAAATATTAACTACAAAAACAAAAAGGAAATCATCAAACTTGAATTTTTGATGACGTTGTTGTTTCTTGTCAATGCCAGCCATAAAAATTTGTACTTTTTTCTTTTTTAATTTGCTGTCATTGCCACGGAAATTTTGTTTTTAGTAAAATATCAAGAAATAAATTATGATAAAATGAATATTTGTAGTCGCCGTGATCTAGTAATTAGTGTGTTGGCTTACTAAGATGATAGCGCCGGGTTCAAATCTCAGCTCTGACATCTTGAAAGAAAGAAATGTGAAAAAATTATTTCATTCAGCGACTACTTCTCAGCAGTCTTTTGGCAAAACCTCTGGGAGTAATTGATTGCCATGAAAAAGATTCTCACATTTGTCGTTCGGAGTCGACTTTAAACCGTAGGTCCCGGTACTCATGAATAAAAATTAACGCACACAACATGAGTGCTGCGAGAAGCTAGGCCGTAATCCTGACACAGGCTTGTAATGTATGTTTGTAAAATGAATATTTACTGTAATCTGACTTTTAATTATTCTCGCTTCAACATTTGGTTTTAAATTTATCATTGTAACGTGTTTACGTTTTAATTCTTTTCCTTTAAATATAATAAACTTATAACACTTTAATTAAGATTTCTAGATTATTAATGCAGACAGATTAAAAAAATATTTTCTTTATTTCAGTAAAAATTATATTTTCTTATATGCTGACTCTTTTGTAGCAAATTTGAATAAAACATAAAAGAAAATTATTGCTTTAAATATTTCCATAAAATATTTGTAACGCTTTTTTCATTAAACATTTAATCAATGTCAACCAACGTATGTAAGTGCTTTATTTTTATTTCGTCATAAAAAAAAATTCAAAATTTCTGATTTCATTTTCCTATTCCCATATTAAGCCTTCAACATTATCACTCTTTTTACTTAAAATAAATGAAAAAAAACTTCTTAATTTCGTTTTAAAATAATAATATAAAATTTAGTTCAAAATCAATACCAGACAGTTGGTTCAGACTTGAAAAAAATTTTATTTATTTTGATTTTTATTTTTATTTAAATCAGATCCATTTTAGTAAAATGAAAAAAAAAATAAACATGTTCATCAAGTATGAAATACAACAAGAATAGATGCAAAAACAAAAAAAGAGACATGGAAATCACATTCACTTCTATGACTTGTTAGCCATTTTACTCGAGTTTTCCTTTATAGATTTATACAGCCACAATGTAAAAAAAGGAACCCATAACAAGGACATACAGTTTTGAATTCATACATATTGTATAAACATATGTATGTATATCGCACCTTTACTATTAAATAGTTATAATTTTAAAAGAAATCAAATTTTGGGAAAATATATTTTAAACTTTAAAATTTTGCTACAGTAACTAAGTTTTATAAACAAACAACAAACAAAGGCGTTGTAAATGACCTTACAAGTCTTGCAAAAGTTGTAAACCTGAGGCCTTATTCTGTAATACTCCTAAGCTAAAACTCTATCGGTAAAAATTTATATACAGTTGAAACTCTCTATAACGAATTCCAAGGGACTGGATATTTACTTCGCTATAAAGAAAATTCGCTGTATGGAAAAGCAAAGCAATATTGTTCCTTTTAACATTTTTTATTTGTAGTAGTCAGTTATTTTGGTTTGAAGTAAATTTTTCCACTTTTCTTCTTCAATGCAAAGGCAAACAGATAGCGACTGCAAGAAATGTGAGAGATGGTAATGATTCCAGTTGTCACTTGCATAGTTCTATGGTTCCCCCACTTTTAATTTTATGGTAAATAAACGAATCAAAGCATCAGACTCTGCTTGTGTGTTGTGAAAGCAACATACAGAGCAACAATAACAACACCAATAAAACAAAGCGACATAGATTTCTTTTTTGTGTGCGTGCTTTCGGTTTTACCTAATTCGTTATATGGAAATTGAAAACGCTTCAATCTTAAAGTTACGGTCGCAAAAATGCTTCGTTATAAGGAAATATTCGCTATATGGAAATTCGTTATATGGAGATTATAATACACTCAAAGTAGACCCAAAACACAGTGTTCTTATAATTGCTTCGCAATAAAGAAAACTTCGTTATACAGGAAATCGTTATAGGGAGTTTCGACTGTACTTGATTTCGGACTTTTTGGCTACAAATAGAATTCTTGAACGCTTATTGTAATTTAAAAACTTCATGCCTATTATCTCTAAACTTTTTCAATTTTATATATTCTAACACCCAGCCTGTTTCAAAAACCCAACATTTTAGCATTTTAGCTTAAGAGAATTACAGTATAAGGCCCTTGGCATATGCTAACCAGCTATATTTTGTTATTGTATCAAATGGTTTGCTCTCTTTATTAACCTACGGTTACAATATGCAAATATTTGATGAAAAACATAAACACTAGTTTTTGGATATACTTTGTGGAAAAATTTCGTTTTGCCAAATACATCCAATATATCGGCATGCGGGAGTTCATGTGCTCTATCCGCCATTTTATATCTCCCGAGTTGATGATGCTACTTTAGGCTTTTGACACCAACATTTTTATCTCCAAAACTAGACGAGATATCCGAAATGGATTGCAGACTTGAAAAATTTGGGATCAAAAACCTAAAGTGGCATCATTAACTCGAGATTTATAAAAAATATCAAATTGCGGATAGAGCATATAAATTAGCGCACCACGATATATATAAAATGTACTGCTTATGCGGATAAGCATGTCCCTATGGCCATTTCGTCACTGCTATAGAGACTCGTCGGTAGACTTCTTTCTAAAAAGTTATAAACTAAATGAGAATCATATCCTATTTAGTATATAAAAATCAAACAAACAAATTTGCAAAGCAATACATTTCTTTTTTTAAAAATTAAAATTTTATTTTTCTTGTTTCAGCACAGTCAGCCATCAATTAGCTGGCACAAAAACCTGTAGAAAAATTCACCTAACGAGTATCTTAAGCAGAGACGAAATAGCTATAGAGACATACTTATCCCCATAGGCAATACATACGTTCCTAACTAGCCATTACAACCCTGTGTCAGAGTTACGGCCTAGCTTCTCGCAGCACTCATGTTGTGTGTGTTGGACCTACAGTTTAAAGTCGACTCCGAATAACGGATTTGAGAAACTTTTTCATGGCAATCAATTACTCTCAGAGCTTTTGCCAGAAGACTGCTGAGATATCAGAGCTGAGATTTGAAACCAGCGCTATCATCTTAGTAATACAATAATGTGCCATAAGCAATACATTTCATATATAATACAATAAATTTTATTTAAAATTTTTATTTTGATATTTAAATATTCAAAATTGAAGCAACGGAAAATAAAATAGTAGTTACGGTTTTTTAGTCAAATATTTTTCAAATGTGATCGTTCAACTTAAAAACGACTTATAGCGGGCAATCGAATTTTTTAAACAAGGTGTCATTTCAGTGAAATTATCATGCATGTTGGAGTAATTTTTAAGCAGATACATTAATAAAAATGTTCATATATGTTTATTTCATTTGAATTAAAGCTTGATACTGATTCTGAGCCTATAATTCTTCCATGAAAAAGTCATGTAAATATTTTATGTCTATTTGAATAGGCCACCGGGTAGTTGCCCCTCAAATCACATTGAAATAAATGTAAATATCTTCCTCTCACAGCAATCCATGTGTTATCATATTTTAAAATATTTTCATTAAAAAGAAATTCCAATAACAAATAGAAGTACGACTTTTCAATTAAAACGTCCCTAGTTTATCAAATCGGATAAATATTTTTTATTTTTTAATTGGCAACACAGTTATTGAAATCTGTATAAAATTTTACATTATTTGGTAAATCGATGCAGTAGTTACGTTTGTGTTTATGAACAAAACAAAAATTGTTTCTTTCCGCTTAATTTTATGGGGGCGATATACATTCTCTATAACTACTTACATACATACGTGGGCATATATTAACCATATACACATGGATTTGACAACAAATTCAAAAGAATTTTATTTCAATTTGTAAAATAATTCTAAATTTCTAAGGGTACGGTTATATTAGGCAAATATTTAACGGAAAATGCATAATTAACATTGAATGAAAAAATATTTATTCAAATATTTCGTTTTATGTCAACATTTATTTTATCAAAAAAATAAAAATAAACAAGAAAAATATTTTCAGATAAACGTTCAGTGAAACAGAATTGAATAAATGAATGCCATATTCATAAAAAAAAATTCAATTATTGTCTGAAATTTGTCAAATAAGCTTTTAATTAAGGTATTATATTTTCATGTATACGGCAATAAAAAATTTATGTTTTTATGAAAGACAGGTTTTGCTTTTTTCTTTAAATATATGGAAGTATGTTTAACTATATAAAATTTGATTTATTTATTATGTGTAGTTACCAGCTATAAACAGATATTATAATTTCTTTTTAAATATTTTTACTAAATTTCATTGTAATTTAATTAAAATTTAAACTTTCAAGCTTAAAATGTTTAATAATTAGATCGCCATATTTAAAATGTTTGAGTTTTTGTTTGCAGGGCTTTTTCTCTTTTTGTTTCCGTTTAAGTCGAAATGAATACGTCTGTTCTCTATAACAAATATTGATTTTGAGCATTTGCCAACAACTGAAGAAACACCAAATGTTTGTGATAATGACATAACAATACAACAGCAAAACAAGAAAGGAAAAATGCATTTGGCACTTTCGAAACAACTAAAAATGAAATTTCGTTATTCATGGACGAAATTATTTTGATACAGAATTACTTTGATACCACCATTTACTTTATAACTTTGTGAACGTTCTGCTCTAGCAAGGAATTGCTAAAATAGTGTTTAATTTTATGTCAAAAAACATAAAAGAGAATAACAATTGGCTGCATTTTTCTAACAAAAAAAAAATCATTAAGAAAAAAGTTTAATGTAACTTTAAAGCATATCTGCAAGATCTCAAGATTTGTCGTTATTTTTTACCATTTTTGCGGTTACAGGATATTTCTAAACCATTTTGTTGCACACTGCAACAATATTCTCTAAGAACTACATATGGGATATTCCAAGTCAAATCAACCAATGGTTTTAACCTACCCCCTCCGAATTTTATGATTTTTTGTAGAAATATAGTATATCATAGAACTAAATTAAGTACAAAGTTTGGGGGCACTGACACTTCTGGATCCGGAAATATGAGGTCTTGAAAATCGGAAAACAGTACAAAAATGCACAAAGTTATACTTACTTGATTGTAATTTTCTTGAAAAGTATTATAGCTACGCATCTCGTAAAAGTCGGATTTGGAAGGGTATTAAATTACCTTTGATTTAATATGCAACATGATTTTTTCTTTGAAAAAGTCAAAGGTCATTTTTTTTTATCTATAAGTCGGAAGCCTATATCACCGAAAGCAACCTTTTTAAAAATTTGAAAAAAATTAGGCCAAAGATAGTTTCGTTCTCTACAGTTGTGAAAAATTTCAGAGTGGAGGGCTTTTTGGATCAAGAAATAAAAATCAAATCGTAAAAAAATTAGTTTAAAACTAGTCTAATAGTGGTGGGATGAGTTTTGTGAGTTTCAATAAAAAAATACATAAGTCAAAAAGAAGGGATGGGGGATGGGGGCAAATGGCTCTTCATCGGGGTCAAAGGTTGGGTTGAAGAAGTAAAAGTCCACAAAAAGCTACTTTAAATTGCAGTGCGTTTTAGGGGGCGTATGATTTATTTTCAATATAAATTTCATATTACTTATACGTCCCTATGACGTTTATACTCACTTAAATTTTCAAAAAAAAAGAAAAGGAATTATAAAGACTTCTAGCAATGATTTTTTTGTACAAACAGTTTTGTTAGTATGTTTGAATGTTTTTGGTGGAAATACAAATGTTTATGTGACAAACATTACAACAACAGACAAGCACACTGTCTCGACACTACTTATATAAATAGCAAAGCCCGAATGTTTGTGACTTGGCATAATCTTCTTTGCTTAATTAATTGAATGCTGGACACTAATAATATAATAATATAAATGTTCTTATTTATCAACTTTCAAGTTGTTGTTTATTGGAAAATATTATACAACCTAAACAAAGTTAGCGTTTATATTGAGTGGTGAAAGAATTCTGTTTGTCAAAATTGGCGTCAGCTTGTTGTGGAAAAATGTTTACCACTCGTCTGACTGCTGATAATGCACATTTTATGGGCCACTTTACTTTCAAAAGAAAAAAATATTTGGAAGTTGCCAAATTACATAGAAATATAATAAAAAAATTGATATTGAGATTACAAACGTACTTATATCCCTGACAGACATGTGGTATAGAAACTATGATACGAATACTATGGTGTTACATACTACAATATACATAGTGACACACAGATAGGTAGGCATAGGTTGTGGCTTTTTTTTGACTTTTGATCATATGTTATGAAAAATCAAAGAAAAATTATTTCCTTGTAATGCTATTCAAAATGTAAATGTAAAGAAAAGCACATTTAAAAAACGACTTTCTTCATCTCGTCGTGTCGTGGGGAACGCATTTGGCCATCTTAAGGCCAGATTCAGCAAAGTCGGAAGAGGCATGGAGGTTTATATGGAAAACATCAACGTTATTCTTAAAGCTTCTTGCATTTGCAAAATATTTGCATTTATTTGGACATTTTTAATTAATATACTAAACAGCTGATCATATGACATTTAATGAAATTTTAGCTCTGTTTATTGTGAAAATGTTATTTTAAAATAAATTTTTTTTATATGATATGAAATATATGCTTTTGGAGATAAGAATATCTCTATGGCTATTTCCCAAACTAAAAAGTCTCCTGAGGAGTCTCTTAAGCAGAGACGAAATGGCCATAGAGACATTGTTATCACCAAAAGCATACATTTCATA
This sequence comes from Metopia argyrocephala, assembly GCA_963576795.1. Lineage (NCBI taxonomy): Eukaryota > Metazoa > Arthropoda > Insecta > Diptera > Sarcophagidae > Metopia > Metopia argyrocephala. The sequence goes on along the minus strand of OY756208.1, from coordinate 182,080,046 downwards.
TTATATTGAATGTATTTGCCAATAAAGCGACAAATATTTTTTGTTTTTTAATATAGTTTTTCTTTAGTAAGTTTTTCCAAATCTATCTTCCTTATTTCTATACAATTTAAATTCTTTCTTTTATATTATTAGTTATAATTCAAGGTTTAGTTAAGTATTGCCGGCATTATATTTTGTTATTTTATATCTTCTGATAAGTAATTGTTATTTCTAATTATAATTCCTCTTATTATTGTCAGCTTTTTGAATTCTTTCAAAGTACCAATATTTTTTAAGATGCATATCATGTTGTGCTATAATACAATTATATACATAAATAAATAAATGAAAATAAGTTACAAACCACTATCAGGATTGGCCGCTATAAAATATACGGGTTTGATTTTGTATTCACTGCCATTTATTTGTTATTCCTTTGCTGATGCCAAAGTGTTTCTGTCCACAAAGAAAAACTTTAGCAATTGTCACTGAAAGATAAGAATCTCAATTTTTGTAGTGTGTTTGTAATGGCCTGTACATAACTGTAAAAAGATAATACACAAAAGGTTAATAGCAAAGGTTAATACCAGGTGTTTACCAATATAAACGTACAACGACCACAAACTGAAAGAATTGTAACACGATAATGAAAATTAAAATACAGTCAAATCCCGTTTTAACAAGTATTCACTTAAATAAACAAACCTAAAACGAATATAAGAAATGACTAAGTATATCTCTTCATAGAATACCTTGTAATATGAGTAAGCATTTTATTTTACCTACTGTTTAACAGTGGCAAAGAAACAACATTTAAAGTAATTCTACTGGAAATTTTTATTAAACAATACCCTTGAGCTTACTAAAGGTATCTTGGCAGAAAAGATTAACATATTTTAAGGTAAAAACACGCAAGTAATGGGTGCCAAATTTAAGGTTAGGAAGTAAATTGATAAAATATCACGAATAGATGTGTTATCCTTTGACGTTTATTTAGTAAACATTTTAGAAACTTTAACCATGGAAAACTCTAATGGCATTGGAACGAAAAATTGTGAGTTGATTGTTTGAAAAACTAAATGAAAAGAACGCATTTTTCCACAAAATCATCTTTAGTGATGATACCATGATAACCGAGTTTTTATAGTCACAATTGGCTAATGTTGATATTAGCAACTTTTGATTTCCCCAAGTTATACAGTTATTGCATGAATGTCAGTTGACCGCTTCGTTCTTATGATTTAGCTCTGCTTAATTATTTTCAACTGATGCTCTGAAAGGTGAATTGAAATGACTAGGTAAGCGATGCTTTGTTGCAAAAACAAATCAAGAAGTACAAACTCACTTTCGGCACGAGTGCTGTGGTATTTTCTGAAATGCTCGCGTATAGTGAGCACGCGTAACCAACGAATCAATAAATGCATGTAAAAAAGGCAAAAAGTTTAACATTTTAATTCACTTTATTTTATATAAAATATTGTGCTATATAACAATTGTCTCAATATTGTGAATAGATCATTTGTTTTACCAGGATTAGACTGTATTCGAAATATATTGTTTGACAAAAAAAAGAAGGAAAATATAATCATGTATGTTATACTGTATGTATGTATATGTAACAGGTGAAACTATAAAGGTAAAAATATTTCATATTATATTTTTTTATATAAAACGTGTAAAAATGTGTAATTTGTACAATTTAAAGGCTACGCGAGGTGAATGGTTATGTTTCCCTATAATTTTATTAAAAGCTAAACAATACCATATGCCTTGGTTTTAAATTTAATTTAAATTAGTAAAAGTTTTAAAGAAATTTTAGCTGCTTTTCAGCAAATTAATAGACCCATAAAGAAACTACAATTTTTAGGTCAGCTGTACTTATTTATATGTTCCCTTACTGTAATGTTGAAATAAGCTTGAGGCTTCAACATTAATAAAAGTGAAAGCATAACATTACTGAACATTACGTGAAATTAAAATTGATATGGTAGGCAACTGATTCTCCGAAGAATGTTAAGCTGTATTATTGCCGTAGTCTGGTGGATAGTGTGTTAGTTTACTAGACAAGAGTTCCAGGTTCAAACCCCCAGCTTTAACATCATAAAAAAATACGAAATTAGCAGTCTTCTGACAAAAGGTCTGAGAGTAATTGATTGCCATAAACAAGCTTCACAAGTCTATCTTTCGGACCTTGGGCTGTAAATCCCGGTTTTCGTGGATAAAAATTGATGCTGCGAGAAGCTAGGCCGTAGCCCTAAAATAGGGTTATAATAGCCAATTATTTATGTATGTATGTATGTGTAACAAATAGATATTTTTATTTCGAAGAATATAATTATTTATTTAAAATAATAAGTCATCATACTAAGTACTTGCTTCCCCCAAAGACTATATTTTTTTTTATTGAGACCAAAACTCTGGGGTAAACCCCTGCTGATGCTGTGCATTGTATTGGAATTTATGAAAAGGACAGTAAATGTTTGTTTCTTATATTATATTATTATTAAGCGCCTTAGGAAAGAGACAGATTGCTGTAAACTGATCATTCAAAGACCAGTGTTATACATTCATCCTTGAATGATCAACAACAATTGCCTCATTGTTGCATATTGATTGTGTGGTGAGCGCCTTCGCTAAGTAGGTTTAGCTGTCATCTGCTACTTCCCAATAGATGGCGCATGTCTCCTGATCTTTGTTTTTTTTTAATATTACCAATAAAAAGTTTTAATTAAATATAGATTTTGTTTCAAATATTTATAAACCTTAACAACTGCCGGCTTTTACATTTAGTTATGTGTGTACACCTGTATTAATTTTATAATATTGTTGTCATGATATTTCTCTTCATAACAGTTTGTAACAATTATTATAATACTAATATGCGATAACACTAATTTGAAGTCTACACACAAGACAACTTTCTCAGTGATTCAATATGACGTTTGTTAACACGTGTAGACCACCATGGAGTAGTAAGTGAGATATAAAATAAAACTAAACACAATATACTCACCTAACGTTTACTGTTTTTGCTTTAGAGTATCTGTCAAATATTCTTCTTTCGTATCTGAAAAGCAGTAAAATATAAAAATTAATATTATTTCTGTACATTTGTCTGGGATAAATAAAAATGGGTTTAAGTTTATTTCTATTTAATTTTTGTCGAAGAAATAAAAGTCTTTAATTACTAATGATAATAAAATGTCTGCTTTTTTAATAAATTAAAACAAAACACCACTTTTGTATACGAAAAAAGAATGAAATAAGATGCCAACACATATTAAAGCTATAAAAAGAATCTAATGTTGACCACTGAAAATCAATATTGCACACAAAGTGTGTTTTAAAAGTATATTTCATCTCTTTCTGCGGCAATTTGTGAACATATTCTTTTATTCATGGAGTTTATTATCATTTGATACCTATTTGGAGTTCCAAATTTCTTGTAGTTGTATGCTTTAATGCTGCCACAAAATCATTGGCCAAACGAGACAGTACTAGGGCACTTACATCACTCTCATAAACTATTTGGAACACCATCTTGTTTTAAAGTGTTTTTTTTTTTTTTGAATTGGAACGTACAGATTATTCCTCCAGTACATTAGTTTAATTCCTAGCATTTGTGAGATTTCAATAAAGCACAGGTCACCCAATATTTTGGCAGATGAGACGAAATTCGACGAAAAACAAAATATATACATATATCATATAGCATAAAGAATTTTTTTCGTCAGCTAAAAATAAAATTCTAGATTTGAATGATTGAACAGAATACGATCGCAACTTCAAGCAAAAACGACTCTCAGAGAAAACATGCCCAAAATTAAAAGGACGGCTGCAACTTCACGAACTATCATTTAATGTTTTTACATTTCTTGCATGAAAAACTATTAAAAAATAAATTTATAAGACTTTCTGCGAAGAATTTAATTTACATTTTATAATTTATTTTTTTTGTCTAAAATATCACTCATTTTATTTAACAAATTTCAAAATGTATGAAGTTTAAAATTTTTTTCCATTTTCTTTTGTTCTTATTTTTCTTTGCGCCAACAACAAAAAACAAATGGGTTTTTTTAAAAAATGTTTGAAATTAAATAAAAGTATGGTAACATTGTTGAGATTATTTGTTTCTAAAAATTAGAGCATAAGGAAAATTGTGTCATTTTGTGTCAATTTGTATGGAAAAAAAGTCATGTCCCAGTTCTGTTTAATCATTTATTGTTAAAATGCTGCAGTGCTAGAACCATAGATAGGTCGATCACATGGCTAGCCAACAAAAACGTGATCAACTACAATTAGCTCATGGTGCCGTCTCGTTACCCTTACAGGACCAAATTGAAATCAAAAAGAACTACTGTCAACCAGAGCTGTCTATAAAGTGGAGTAAAATGAGGGGGTCTAAGCTACATTTTTTGTGGTGGTATAGTGATTAGAGCTCTCGCACAAAAACTCCAACGGCCAAGGTTCGAATCCCAGCAAAGGTGAAAAATTAAAAAGTTAGTTTGTGGTTTTTTTAAAATTATAATTTAAAAATAGGGGTCCCCCCACCCTCTCAAGCAGATCATCTACAAAGAAACCGCTACCCGACACTCCACTCTATTCCACCTTAACCAATGTCAACAAAAAACGAATGATCAGGAGAAAAGCACCACCTATTGGGAAGTAGCAGATAACAGCTAAACCTACTTAGCGAAAGCACTCACCACACAATCAAAATGAAACGATGAGGCAATTGCTGTTGACCATTCAAGGGTGAAGGTATAACACTGGGCTTTGAATGTTTAATTTACAGAAATTTGTCTCATTCCTAAGGAGTTTAATAATAATATAAGAAAAATATTTATGTACTGTCCATTTAGTAGGGGTTTACCCCTGAAAACAAATAAAAATTATTTGACAATGTTATTGTAACACACATTTCGTTTATATATATACAAAAATCAACTCGGAAAAGTAAAAATAACGCAGGCCTGTCATCTTAAATTACTAAAAGCTTATAAAAAGGCAAGTCAGAGCTTAAGTGTTCACGTAGAATAACTCCATATCCGTATAGAATTACCATTTAGTAATAATTTTAATAATAATTGTTTCTATTCCTTCAAAATTTACATATACCCACCATCATTCAACTGCGGAGGACTCGCCCCTATAATGTTGAGTCATATGGTATAAATAAATATATAAGTAAGGGAACGTTATTGCATAATTAATGCTGTAAAAGTCCGACCAGGACATTGAAATGCAATATCTAACGCAAAAGTAGCAGCCAAAACTGTGCTTCTTCATTTTAGTTTAAAGATTTTGATCAATCTATAACCATGAAACTATTCTAAGCCATTCAAACAGAATAAAAAAAACTGCCTTTGTATGGACTCTATCCAATCAATATGGCTCTAGTAGTAGGGATTTTAAATAACCCCCGGATTTGGCTTGACAAGCAAAGTGTAAAACCATCTCGTAATGTATCAATGAATTCTCTAAAGAAAACTCCCCTTTACAAACACCCAAGAAAGAACTACCAACTTTAAAAAGAGACATCATACCATATGATTTATATTACTTTATATATATATTTTTTTTAATAAACTTTAAATTCTTCTTAAGATAATACAGCTTCTGTGACATTGTTCTTTTATTTTCTTATTCTTCTATATAAATGCGAGTCATGTGTGTAATATTGTAATTGAGCAGTTAAGAACTGAAATAAAGTTTATGACAACATTAATAGCACATTTCCCTCTTACAGAAATGATAAAAAATTGTTCATAATTTTTTAACGTCTTTTTCCAATGCACAATAAATTATTTACACCTTGAGAAAGTCACAGAAGAAGTTAAAAGATAGGGTGGCATAAAATAATATACTTCGTGCAACATAATTTAATTTTTGCAATCTTATTTGACACAAATTCTTTAAGGGAAGAGTAGTTTAAGAAAAAGAAAAGAGGATAAAGAAATAGTGTGGCAATAATATTCTCAATTTTAAAACGTACATTTTGTATACGAGTATCAAACAACAGCGAAGTCAATAAGGTAGTTATTACCGTTGATGTGGAAAATAAAATTGAACTTTTCAATGTTGCTTTCCTTTAGGGTATTAGTTGGCTCAATTCAGGAAAAAGACAGCGAAAGCATTAAAGCAGTTGCAAAGTATTATTTTTATTTTTTATTTTTTTATTTTTTTTTAATAATACACCTACACAATAAATACTTTACCAATATGACGTTACTAACGTGGTTTATGTATGTACGAGGGTGGTCTCAAAACTAATTGACTGAGCAAAAAATTCCAAAATTTTAGTTATTCAATTACTTTGGATTTTTTTTTTTCTTTTAAAAACAAAATAAAATAGTAGTCTGTTTTATAAATCAACACATAAATATAGAAAGATTATTATAACTTTGCTATGGAAAAGTTTCCTATGGTCTGAGTGCCATACGAATATGCCACATCAAATGTCAATAATTAGGACAACATTTAAAACATACGAATGAAATATTTACACCGACAAACATATTAAAAACAGAAATATAATTTGGCTTATTTATTAAATCTTTCGTTTAACAAGTACGAATAATTTGTAACCCACAAAAAAAAAATAAAAAATAAAAAAAATTGCCGACCACTCACCATATGAATACAAAGCACATAAACACAACACCATTCGTGCAATAACTCTCAAATGACCATATTTAAAAAGTGAAAAGGATTGGGAAACGAATTAAAAGGTTCAGCTTGTTTGAAATGATTTTGTTTTTTTTTTTTTGTTTTATAACGCACAGTGATATGGAGGTCACTGAAATATTGGTCATTGCCATTCAAAATGTCGCAATGCTGTCAGTTTGTAACAATCAAGACTTTAAATTGGGACAAATTTACTAATGAATGAAATAACGATTTTTTTGTTACACAATTTGTAAATATACGTGTGAAATTACTTAGTTTTTAATGAAATAGAAACAAAACTCAATTAAAGCAGCAGTAAAATATTGTAAAAATTTATATTTAAGCTCTACATTTTTTGCGAAAATTTAACGAAAAAAAAAATCCAGTAAAAAGAAACAAAAAATGCAGTAATAAATCTTGAATCTATTCAATAAGGAACTTAATATTAAGGGATTACCTCAAATTTTTTCAATCACGAAATCAATAGAAACTGATAGCAAACATACACAAAGAAAAAGAAGCAACAAAATGCAGTAATAAATTCTAAATCTACTCAATAAGAGATTACCGCAAATTTGTTCAACCACAAAATCAATAGAAACTGAAATCAAATACATCCGAATTGAAGGAACTAAATTTAATAAAGTTTAAATAAAATAAATAAAAGTTATCCTATTTTTGTCAATTTATAACTCAACTGATTTAGAAGTCAATCCATTCGTTAGAATAAAACTACTTTCGTTCATGGTTAACAAAAAAAAAAAACTTTGTAAAATATCTTTGGATAGGCATTATACACACACTCGTTTGTGATGGCGTATTTTGTTCATATAAAATGTATGATTTCCTTTTGAGTTTTCCTTTAATAAATATATTTGGCAGTATAAGTATACTACAATATTAATATAGAGTGCCACAAGTTTGAGTTGGCATCACTGTTTTATTGGACCACCCACCTAACAGCTGATAATTGCTTTTTTTTTAAGTTTGCATTGAAATTTCAATGTGAATCGACTTACACTAGAGCAACGCGTGCAAATTGTTAAAATTTTTAATCAAAATAATTGTTCTATTGTATTGATGTCGATTTTGAATTTCCATGCAAAATTTTTTTTCTCTGATAAAGCCCATTTCAAGTTTAATGGGTACGTAAATAAGCAGAATTGTCGCATTTGGAGTGAGGAGAATCCACAAGCTTTTGTCAAAACACCATTACATCCACAGAAAATAACTGTTTGGTGCTCTTTATGGGCCGGCGGAGTCATTGGCCCATATGTATTCCAAAAAGTTTTTAAAAATTGGTGTTCCAGATTGCACTTCCTACGCGCCAGTTGTGGCGGCCACATGGCAGAAATTATATTTAAACATTAATTTCATAAAATTTTCTTTTCAATAAAGCCCCTTATATTGATATTAAAAATTTATTTCATTGCTTTATTACAATTTAAAGTTGTGTCACTATATAAAAAAACTCTTAAGGTCTGAATGGAACGCAAATATGTATTAATATTTCCGAATAATAATGCAGAATTGAATACCCAGGAATTAGGCCAAGAAGAAAAGAGACATGTAGCATAATTCGACGACTTAACTTAATCTATAAAATAAAATATTCTTTAATAGTAATTGCAATATAAAAAATATCAAATTTTATGAACATGTGTTCTATTGAAACTTAAATAGAATGTATATATTATCACTAAACTAAACAGTGAAACAAACGTTAGACAGTCAGACTTGCGCTTGTAGTATTTCAACGTAAACGCTACGGTCATGTAATACTACTGTGAATTTAATGGCAATAGTAAAATATAGGGTACGTTTGGAAATATATCACTGCACTTCATCACGACATTTAGTGATTGAAGTCAATCTAATTTGAATTTTCATTTTAGGATTTTTTATGCAAATATATGGTACAGTCCCTGCAAGATTTTATAAATAAGTTGTGTATTATTTTTATTCTATTGTAAAAGTCCGCCGTCATGGTGAAATGCATTTATGTATTATATAGTCTTATGCCCGTATTCATAAAAAATAAAATTGGTTTATAGAGTTCTTATTTGACATATTTCTATGGAGTAATTGTCAAAAAAACAATTAATAAAACTGTTTTATTTTTTATGAATACGAGCATTACAATACCTAGCATAATTATGTTGTTTGAATAGAAGTAAATACGTACAACAGAAAAAAGAATAATTCAGTGTTGAACTGTATGAAGAAAAAGCAATCAAAATGCTTTATGCATACGTTAAATATTTAGTTGCATATGAATTATTTTCTAACACTTCCCAATATCTTTTTCAATAATGTGATTACATTGAACTGATTTTCAAACTCTAAGAAAAGCTGTGTTCTACAATCAACCACATATACCAATTAGAAAATTGAGGGGACCAGGACATACTTCGTTTTGACCGCGCTATAATAACATTTGAGACATGCAAACGTCGAAGGCATGCCATACTATTTAGCATAGGAAAGCATAACTGATCTTAAAAGATTTCTGTATACTGTTAGCATCATCTTGTTTTTGGTACAGTAAACAGTATCACCTACCATGATGTTTCCATCATGATGTCTTGTTTTGGCTGTCGTGTGTCGGACGAAGTTAGACCCGTTAGATGACAATATTGTGTTCCATTATTGTGACATCCAATTCACATGTGTTCGGGTAAAGTTAAGACGAATTTTTCTGTCCTTTTTTGAGCACAAAAGTATATTTGTACTTAAGAACTTCTGAGAACTTCTTCAGTTTTATCTGGTCCAGTACTCAATTATAGTTGCGAATGAAAATGTTTGCTTCTATAGAAATTGTTTTAGAATATTACTGCAGAAAGTTTTTTTTTAATATTTGATCTTCACATACTGTTGTCAATATTACCAAAATTTAGTAGTATATTGGAATTTTTAAAACTTGTTTTGAAGTGTTTGCAATAAATAAGAATTTTTAGCAAATTAATAATTTCACGAGATTTGAATACAAACTAATTTTTTTAACCGCAGTACGTATCTATGTACTATATATTTTATATATGTGCATGTAAATTGAATAAGTGCTTATTTATAAATTTTAATTTAAATATTTCTATTTAAATCTACAATGTTCTAGTGGCAGTAATTAAAATTAATTAAAATAATGCTGTTAATTGAATTGAAATTAAACATAAGTATTGTTATCAATTGAAAATATTTTATTTTTTAATACTTTTTTGTCAGAGACTTTTCTGATTATACAATTTATATTTAAATTCCTTAATGTACGTGCATTGTTATGGATTAAAATTATGGTAATTGCATATTACTTAATTTAAATCTTTAAAAATGATTAAATTGCGTTCATTAGTAATGAGAAAAAATAAATTTAATTCAACTTTGAAATAGATTTTTTTTAATAAAAATACACACAAATATGCTTCTATTAACACAAGAGAAATTTCATTTCATTCCAGCTAGAATCACATTACACATCAGTGAATTCTAAATCAGTTTTATCCTTTGTAAAACAAAACAAAAAAGGAAAATAAATAAATAAAAATCTAAATAATCACATATTCTGATTAAATTATAACACTTGGCGAAATATTCTAGTTAAATGGTAATTTATTAGGTTAAATATATCTATGGATAAACATCACATGGCTCGAAAGAGGATGCCCTAAAGTGCCATTAATATACAGTTGCAGTACTCATGGACAAAAATTAACACACACAATATGGGTGCTGCGAGAAGCTAGGCTGTAACCCTCAAACAGAGTTGTAATGTCCAATTAATGATAATCATAAGTAATCATAATGAATGACGAGGTACATTTTCATTCGTATGAATATGTGAATAAACAGATTAGTCGGTTCTGGGCAATGGAAAACCCTCAAATTATACATCAGCCACCTCTGCATCCATTAAAAGTGACCGTCTGGTGTACAACTTGGTCAAAAGGAATCATTTTAGCCTGAAGATTCTATACGAAATCCTCACAAAATTTAATAATTTTAAATTGAACATTAAAAATCTCTTGCCTTTGATTCTGTCATTTTAATGTAATTAAAAGCTGGATAGACACAAAAGAAAAAAAGATTACGAAGGATATCAATCAAAAAGGTCTTTTATTTCATTGCGAGAAAATTAATATTATTTTTTTCCAAGTGTCAATACTTACTGATATGACTGAACAAAAAACAAAGAGTTTATTTTTGTAAACTTGTGCAAGCAAGAAAAAAAAAGCCAAAATATTTCTCCATTACATTCTTGTCAAAGTATGTGTAAAAGGAACTTCTTTGAAGAAGCTAAAAAGGAAAAATAAGAATCATAAAAGAAAAACTCATTACTTTTACTCAATTGATTTTGAGCAACAACTGGTGGTATAAAATCATAGAAATCTTTGAAGCAGAAGTGCCTCTAATAGAGCAAATGTATTAGTAATCCTATACAGAAAAAAAAATAATAATAAAATACTCGTATCTATAATAAAATAAAAATTTTTTACTTTTTAATTTAATAAAGGCAAAAAAAAAAAATTTAAAGTGGTTAAAAGAGAAATATTTAAATTTGGGAAAAAATGTTGAAGAAGTAATAAAATACACATGAGAAAATAGTAAAAACAAAATAACAATCGCTGGGCAATTATAATTCGTTAAAAATTTAAGAAAAGAAAATTTAAAATTTAAAAAATCTTTTTAACTGAAATTTGTTTATTGGAATACACAACTATTCTCTTTGTTAGTTCACATAATATTTAATAATGGGGGTGGGAGATTATTAATTTAGGACTGTTTTGTCAGATACCGTGGGCTTAGGTGCTTACCATGTTATTTTTCAAGAGAATGTGGATCCTAAACATATGGCAGAAATCATTAGAAACTACCAAATCAAAAATTTTAAATAATCCAATTGGCAATATAAAGCTCAGATCTCGATCCGAATGAAAACCTATGGGCTTTGCTAAAAAAAAGTGTATTCTACGGTACGTTAAAGTAATATCAGACAACTTGCTAGAAAGAATGCCAAGATGTGTCACATGCAAAAGATCTCATAACAAAATATTGAAAATAGAAAGAAAAAACTATTTTTTTTATTTTATAAATATACAGAAGCAAATATCGCCGATGGAATTAAAGAACGCTGTAACTAACAAAACCTTAAATGTTCACCAGAGCCAAAAAAATTTCATAAATGTAGAACAAATACACTGGTATTTTTCATTTCGCAGACGGCGTAAGTAAACTTATTTTCATCGTAGAAATCTGGGACTTGGACTAATCGACGCGTATTTTTCTGCTGATAAAAATGATGCAAAAAACGTATTTTCGATTATTTGTCAGTTACAGCGTTCTTTAATTCCATCGTCGATACATACTTAGAACTTAACCTTCAGTTTATCATTAAGTATTATTGAATTTCATTTTACTTTCATTAATTAAAATTTAATTAAAAAATTTAAATAAAAATTTTAAATATTGTAGTTTTCCTTTATTTTATATATTTTACATATTTTATTCCAGTTTCACTAATTTCTAAACAAACTTGTATCAGTAATTGCTCTTCACTCTATGACTTTTATTTTTCTAATCTCTGGCTATTAGACCATTAGTAGCAACTCAACTATTAATATATATACTTATATGCTGTTTATAAACAATTCGCTTATAAATAAGAAAATTTTATCGACATCAGCATTATTGAACGAAATTTTTAGTAAACCTTAATTAAATAAAATCATTTTCAGCAGACCAAAAAAAAAAAAACATATGTATTTGTAGTATTTTGACAGGAATAACTTCTTAGAGTAAAAAAGTTAAATGGCAAGAACCCTTAAATCAAAAAAAAAATAAATAAATAAATGATACGAACGATTTAACACATTAACAACAACATGAAATATACACTACTTGACAAACTAATAAACTTCAACACCACAAAATTATAATGAATTGCAAATGCCATGACCGACAAGTTAAAAACTCTTGTTAATACTCGCATAATGAGTTGGGATCAATATTGTTAACTAAGCAAAAACAAAAAAACAAGTATGAATAACGAAAGAAATCTAAATTGTTTCTCTTATAGAATCCCAGTCGGCACAATCGTCTTGCACGACATTGTCGTCAAGTATGTATTTAAGACCTGTCACTAAGGGTTATCGACAGCATCGTGGAGGTATTAGTGCACGATATTTTGTTGTTTTCTTCGAAGTTGTCGATGATAAACATAATATTGACGACACGCTTGCATAGTTCAAACAATGTGCAGTCGCTGACAAGTTCAATGAAATTGTCGCTCGGCCAGTCGTGCATGATTCTGACGATATTTGTTTGAAAAAGGTGCTGACGAATTGTTCTGGCTTTCGTCAATGCGTCATGCACGATAGTATAATGTTATCGTCACCTTATCCTCAAGGATGCCAACTGGGATATTAAGTATCACATACACAAATATATGTATGTACTTATGTATGTATGTATATGTAATTACGATATTTATCGATAAAATTTGTAAAAGTTTGTATGTATGAATGTGTGCATGGTTCTTCATTAACACATACGATATTAAATTAGAAATTAAGTGAACACACACAATGTCATCTTATTGTATATAAGTACACTCTGTCGTATGAGTATTGTGACTGACAGAAAAAAAGATACCTTTTAGCATGAATAGCAAAACACGTGTACGTTAATAGTGTTTAGATTTTAGTTCATCTTATGACTTTAGAAATTCGCTTAACTTTTAGTTCACAAACTCTATCTGTCATATTCATATATATTTATTCAATTACACATTCACTTCCAATTTATGCTTTATACTTGATTTTTTGTATATTTATAATTTTGTTTATCTTTTTTTTTTTTTTGATGAGATCTGTACTCAGGAGACGACCCCTATGTACTAGTGTTATGTAGAGGGGGACGAAAAAGGTAGTATTATTTGAGGATATTTGATTTGAATTTGTTCATATCGTAATTGACAGGAAAAACATTCGCCCGAATATTGTTCCATAAACGAACAGTGCGTCCAAAGAACGAATTCTCACTCTTTAATGCATTGTGCGATTCAACTACAAAAGGATGTGCTCTGTGAGAGGTACGAGTTATACGTAAGAATATGTCATTATTCGGAATTAATGCCCTTATTTCATTAGAGCACTTCTCGTGGTAGTAGCGTTAGAACAGTTAAATGTGGCGTGCATTGCTCCCATGCTCCAAAAATGGATAGAGTTGTGTACCCTACCGTCGTTAACAAGCACCTTCGCCCTTTCCTGTACGCTATCTAGAAACCCTATAATAGACTTTGAAGCACCGGACCATACATAAGAGTTGTTTTCGTTTTTAAGTCGGATAAGGGTCTGTAAACATTAAGAAGGTCAATTAAATGAAAGTATTTCTTGCACGGTTTTAAAAAAACCAAGGCACTTGAAAACTTCTTTCGCTGCTCGAAATATGTCATTATTTCAACGAACATCACAGATAATTCTCATGCCTAGAACAAGATTGCATCATCACCATCACGCCTGTGTGTGATAAAACATCATTGAGTCATGTGCGCTTTAAATTCAACCCTGTTCGAGTGACCCCCTTAGAGACTATTTGCAGGTCATTTGTGAGTGCGTCATTCTTATTCTGCTTTCTCACCTCGGCCTATGATCAATTGAATATGAGTGCCAATGTAAGATAGGATTTGAAGTTGAAAATAGAAGTTCGTTAAGAAGTTCGTTAAAAAAAAAATACAGTAGGAGACAGAACAGAGCATTGTGTTACTCCCGAGTTAACCCTGAAATCGTTGAAAGTGACAATGTCCACTCTTATAGCACGGTCCTTGAAAAAGCTCATTAAGAAACAACAGGAATGATTATCGACTATCGACACCAAAGTTAACAAGTTTGGAAATAAGAGTCTCGTACCAAATAATACACATATATTATTTATATCTTTTCCAAAAATGTTGACCAACAAATATAATTCGGTCTTAAAATAAGACTTTTACATGATTATCATTATTGAGGACTTATTTCACATGAAATAAAATAAAATTAAATAAAATCCCAAAATACTAGTTGGGTATGGGGCCGGCAGCAAGCATTAAAAACTATATAATAGCGACTACACGTCTTCGCTCAGTAAAATATTTCTATATAAGAGGCTCTAAGGTTTGGCCTTTTGAAAAGTTTAAAGACCGAAACCAAAATCTTCGGCTTATACTTATTTTTTTTTTGTACTTATAACTACAAGTAGAAGTGTTTTCATTATATTGAGAGGATAATTCGTATTTTAGAGAGTTATTGCATATGACAAACAATTTTTAATAATCACTTTCAATTCCTTTAAGTATTTTAGAAAATACTTGTAATGTTTGTAATACATTATATTATTATTATATAAGACATTAAAGCAATTGTAAGACAAGTTCTACTAATTAAGTTTAATAAAATCATAAGTATGCTTTCATATGTTTGTATACACAAAGTATATTATGATACGTTGATTATTATGACATTCGTATGTAATAAATGAAAAAAACAGCCTTAAAATGATTTCCTTAATTTTTTTTTTTTTTAATCATCACTGCTTCAAGGAGTTTCAATAATGCTCAATCTAAAACTGATTTCAGACATGAGAATTTAAATATATATTGCGAGTACGTTCTTAATAAAGTTTTCTACTACATACATGCAAACATAATTGGCCATTACAACCCTGTTTCAGGGTTACGGCCTAGCCCCGGTGGATTATAAAAACCTTTGTGCGATAGTCAATGTCGACATATTTTCTATTGAATGCGCCTTTTACACGTCCTAAACTTATTTAGAGAGCTCGCACAAAAACTCAAACGACCGAGGTTCAAATCCCAGCGAAAGAGAAAAATTCAATTTGCGGGTTTTCAGAAAATTATAATTTAAAAATAGGAGGTTCCCCTCTAAGAAGTCACTCTTCAAGAAACCACTCTCTAACATTTCCAGTCTATTCCACCAGAAACGAATGATCAGGAGTGTAGCAGCACCTTCTGGGAAGATAGGACAATTGCTGTTCATCATTCAAGGGTGGAGGTATAACACTGGCCTTTGAGTGGTCAAATTGACAGCAACTTCTCTCATCAGCAAAAAAGGCGCATAATTATATCTATTAAAAAAAATCTATATATGTATCTATCTCTCTTCAAAAGTCCAATGCAATGCACTGCATGAGTAAAGGTTTACCCCTGAGTATTGGGTTTTAAAATACATTATATTTATGGCTTCTAATAAAAAAGTTCATAAATTGGAAAAAAAGCTGAACAGCCAAAAACCAACTATTTTTTAAGACCCATACTCAGGGGAGTAAACCCATACTCATGCTGTGCATTTTATTATGATGATTCGAATGGATAGATGTATAAAAAGATTTTTTTCTCATTCCATTAAGCGCCTTATGTCAATAAAACAAGTTGTGTATTGTAAAGTGGTGAGGATCTTTGCTCTTTGGTTACGATCCGTGCTTAGTTCTATATATTACTTCCCAATAGGAGGCGCTTTCTCCTAATAATTCGTTTGATGCCAAACCCAAATGTGAATAGGATGGAATGTCAGGGGGCGACTTCTTATGGATGGACTTCTTAGAGGAGGAAATTTTTATTTGTTTTCAAATTTTTTTGAAGCGACAAGAATATAGATTGTGAGCCATTCGAATAAGTGTGTTTACACATTTTGATTAAGCATCGTTTCTAAATATAAGGCCACCACTGTAAATATTTTGTTGCAACAGCAAAAATTTTATTATAAAATTATTCAAATGTTTTGTATAATATGAGTATGTATGGTAAATTATTAAATTATTAAATTATTATTTGTTATTATTATTTTTTTTTACAAAATCTTTGTTATTTTCTCATAATAGATGTTTAATTTTTATAAAAACAAAAGTTAACACATTCAAAATTCTAAAATGTTTGTTTTTAAATAACACAGAGAGAATTGTTTTTATTGCTAAAACAATAAAGAAAAAATAACAATAAATAATAAAAATAAAAAGATGCATAAAAATCGTTAAATATTTTAATGCCTTTCAACGATCAATACAATTAAAAAAACAAAAACAAACAAAATAAAAAGTTATTTGATTGTATATTTATTTTGATTTTTTTTTCTTTTCTTGTTTTTCTTTATAAAAAAAGCAAAATATTTCATCAAAAAAACATGTCATTTTATTTACTCACCAAACAATTTGTTGCTTTATTGTGTTATAAATGTTTTAACAGTAGCAATAAGTACGAGTATATAAGTATTTAACAGCAAAAAAGCTAAACAGCATCACGAAGAATAAAGTAGAAGTGGGTATAATAAATTTTGATTATTTATGGTTCCCTTTGGTTTAAGAGTTAATAGACTAGTTCGAGTGCTAAGAAGATGGCAATTTAACACCACTGGACTTTATAATACAAGTAAATATTCTTGTGATTCTTCCACCACTAAATTTTAAACACTTTACTTTATTGGATTATAAAAATAGAAAACGGCGAGGCGTAACGAATGTTTTGATTTTTATTAGATTTTTAAATTAAGCCAAATGCAGCAATATTTGCAATAAAAAATCATAGCAGTGGCAATAATTATTGCAGCATCTGTAAATTTAGTATTTGTTTTAGCCAACTAGCATATACTCGTATTATAATTTGCTGCAAATTTAAATATAAACACTTGCGATATATGTATATAGGTTTACTAATAGTTCAGTATTTAATTTATTTTTCTAATTTTTATCTTTAATATTCTATTAATCTGTTTATATTTTATACAAAAATGTTTTTATTATTTTGATTTGAATTTGAAATACTAATTTTTCTGTTTTATATAAATCTTTTTCTCACACACAGCAACACAAACGTATGCTTTTATATTTTCTTTTGATTAGTTTTTGATATTTTTTGTTCTCCAGTTTTAATTATTATTATTGTTTTGTAGATGTTTAATTTCAATTAAAAGCTAAACAAAATAAATAAATAGAAAGATAAATTATAAATATATCAAAAAAAAATATCTTAACAAAGTTTATATACATATGGATGTTTAGGATACACTTTGTTGCACAATAAGCATATAAAGTGTACAATGTTGGATAAAAGTTAACACATTTTACTATATTCAGAAGAAGTCGTAAATTAAATATGTTTTTGCTTCTCATGTATATAATAAAGTAAAGTGTAAATCTTTTAATTTAATTAAAAGTAAAAAGAACTTTCAGAACTTATGAAAGTTTCATTGTAGTTTACAGTATAAATTTTAAAACGTTTAGAAACAAACAGCCTCATGTATAATAAAAAATTAGCAGGTCGTTGTACACAGTGGCTAAGTTTGTCATTCCAATATGTTTAAATTCTTACTCAAAGATACATGGTATTTAATTTTTTGGATTATTTGACTAGTTATCAAATAGAGGTTATGGAAAGTTTTAATAATATCAGTCTATGATGGGTGATAAACTTGCCAGTTTTTTGTCCCATATACTAACGAGTTGCTAATTTTTCATTATACATATGGCCGTAAGTTTTTATAGAATGAGGGTATATATTTTAACAGTATTTAGGGGTGCGTGGTTAGAGCGCTCGCAATAAAACTCAAGCGACCCAGGTTCAAATCCCAGCAAAGGTGAAAAATGAAAAAGTTAGTTTGCGGTTTTTTCAAAATTATAATTTAAAAATAAGAAGTTCTACCCCCCCTCCCGCCTCCCCGCCAAAAAGACCATCTACAAAGAAACTGCTCACCAACATTCTACTTTAAATACGAATGATCAGGAGAAAAACGCCAGTAGCAAATGACAGCTAAACCTACTTAGCGAAGACACTCACCACACAATCAATTTGGAACGATGACGCAATTGCTTTTGATCATTCAAGGGTGGAAGTATAACACTGGCCTTTGAATAATCAATTCACAGAAATTTGTCTCATTTCTAATGCGCTTAATAATAATATAAGAATAATATTATTTATCTATATGTACTGTTCTTTCCAAAAATGCCAGTACAATGCATTGTATTTAGTAGAGGTTTACCCCTGAGTATTGATCTCAAATAAAAAAAAAATATGTTGCATTATCTGAGTAATCTGCAGATGAGTATCAATAATTTTTTGTGGAAAATGTTAAATGTGATATTAATGGAATATTTTTGATAAATTTAGGAAAAATCAATGTGTAGATTTACAATTTTGTGTAATTGTAGTATTTAAATAAATTGTGTATTATCTCTGCCGAAAATTCTGAGACAATGCTAGTACCAAAATTTCGTAATAGTGACTGCCAAATAATGAACATGTAATTTAACTGGATTAAATGGGTTAAAAAAACACTTTATCAAAGTAGTTTTATATATAATATTCGTACACAGAAATAGACAGAAATTTTTTAGTGCAGAATTTAATTTATTCGCCGTTAACAAGTTTTGGAGAGGTTTTCAGGACTAGTTCTATGATATGTTTTTAAGAGCTATACTTAGGACACAGATTAGTATAGGTTAGTTGGGTTAGTTAATTGGATTCTTTCTCTGACATCGCCATGTAAAAATGACATGTTAGAATCTGTCACGTGACTAGTTTGATGTCAGTTCATGTCCCTATAGGGATCTTACAAATTTAATAACTTTTGTGTAGAGAATTGGGTAAATGCTTCTAAATAAAAAATAAAAAAAATATATTCAAGTAAGACTAATTGGTGTTTATCTTTTTTTATTAATTTAATTTTACAAACAATCATATGCACCTAACTCTTACCCAATCAATAAGAATCCATCTCCATTATGTTAGCACACTATAGTATATACCACAGGAGGTTAGTAAGAGCATCTTTTTAATATTAATCTACTTGTATAAGACTGTAAATTAAAGGAAAACGTCCATTGGACATCACAAAGATAAAATAATTAAAATTATTTGTAAACAATATCAAACATAATCATCTATATTTAACCGAAAAAATATTACAAATTAATCATAAATAAATGCTTTTAACACTTTTTTACAACTTTTTACTAAATGTCTTCCCAATTAATTTTCTTCTCGCATATGATGATTATAGTTTTGACATTATTTTTTTTATTATTATTATTTAAGACCGATACTCAGGGGTAAACCCCTACTCATGCAGTGCATTGTATTGGAATTTGAAGATACATATATAGATAGATTTTTATTTAATGTTTTGTTATAATGCGCCTTTTTTTTTGTTGATGAGAGAAGTTGCAGCCAATTTGACCACTCAAAGGCCAGTATTATACCTTCACCCATGAGTGATCAACAGCAATTGCCTCATCTGTCAGTAGATGTTGAATGTAAATGGCAAGTGTCTTCAGTAGGTTAGCTGTTATCTTTCCAGAAGGTGGCGGCGCTGTACTCCTGATCATTTGTTTTTGATGGAATAGACTGGATATGTCAGAGAGAAGTTTCTTAAAGATGGACTTCTTGGAGGGGATGAACATCTTATTTTATTGGTAGTTTCTTTTGACATCGTAGCTGTCTTGAGAAATATTGCGATAGGGTTCAAATTTAAAAATTAACTAATTTAAAATTCTCATTTAATAACAACTAAATCAGAATTTTTGTTAAAACAAACGTATTATGCAAATATATATGTTTCCGTCGTTCCTATAAGGAACGTTAATGAATACAGCAGACAGTGGGAGTATAAGTATATAAAATTGAAGGAACATCTCATACTTTGAAGAAGCTTAGAAAAGATCTCAAATAATTTTTGTGTTCAATAACATAAAGGTTTTAATTGTAAGTCAGTCACTTTTTTGTTTTTAATTAAATTCTTACAAAATTTTTATTTGAATTTACAAATTTTCTGCTGGATGCCAATTCATAAATTTTTTTATTTGATTCTCTGAATTCCTTTACTAAGTCTTAAATTTATTTTCTGGTGTTTCTTTTTTTGTAGAATAATTTTCATTAGAAAACATTTGTATCATTTGTATTTCAATATTTATTTTTTTTTTATATACACTTAAACATATACTATTTAAGTACTTTAAATGTAAGTATGTACCGTTTGTAAAACATCAAATTTATTTCCAATGAAACAACCCATAAAACACAAGTATTATATATAATAAATTGTTATCAATTTAACGTTAACCCGTTTTGTGCTTAAGAAACCTTCATCAAATTTTTAGCATTTCATTAAAGACTATCGTAAATAAAATTAATAAGTTTTCTGTCAAACACTTTTACCGTGATTAATTTTGACCTTCTTTAACTTTCTGTTCATTAGTGTTTAATGCCATTCATAACCATGCCGAATGACTTTTAATGTTTTACTTCTTCAAGTTAAAAAGAAAGAAAGCACTTATTTTTAATTGCGCTTTTTGCTTTTTATCCGGCTTGAAAATTAAAAAAAAATTTAATTCTATATAAAAAAAAAAAATTTTGCTTTGTTGCTCTTTAATAAGTTGCTAAAATGTTCATGCAGGAAATGACAATGGTGTACTGTGTGAAAACACTAGTACAGTACATTCTATTTTATTATTTAGGCAAAGTGTAACAAAACTTGACAAAAAGAAAGAAAAACAGAATGGTTAGCAGTTGTTAAGTTTTGATTTTCTAACTACAAATGCAGTACGCCGATGCTTGGAAAGACTTCGTAACTAAAGATAAATATATTTAAAGTTAAACCATCTAAAGGTAAAGGTGAAGGTGCATAACACGCGTCAAGTGCTTCTATACATTTATTTGCCTCTGTCAGAAAATTAATTTAATGTACTTTCATTAAAAAATTTACGAACAAAGTGTGCAACACTTTGAAAGGCAAAAAGTTGGACAATTTTAAACTTTATTTATTAAACTTTCATAAAGCAAAGAGCAACAAATTTTGAAAGGATTATGAAAACAAAAATAAAAATGCAGGATCCTATACATACATATAAAAAAATGTGTATTTTAAACGTAAAAAGTGTACTTTAATTTTTAAATAATTTCAATCTTTCACTATGAGTCAGTCTTTAACAAAAATGTTTATTTATAATCGTTTAATACACAACCATAAAACAATTATAATCTTAAGGTAGTTTTATTCAGATAATACCATGTCCTGGTAATTACCATTTCATGTTTAGTGATGCAAACAAATCGTAAATGGATTGTTTTTTTTAAATTTTTTTTTTATTTTTTTATAATTTTCTTATCACTATTATTGTATATAAATTATATATTGTTGTAATTCATAATTGCAAGGGACCAGCCACTTTTAACGAATAAAGGACATTGCTGTTTAACGGGTTTCGGTTTAACGGGGTTTAAATTAGAAAAATACGAATTAACGGGGTTTTTCCATTTATTTGTTAAAACGAACAATAAAATACAAACCGAATACAATTTTTATTAAAATAAAAAAAACCCGTAAACACTGCGGCTTGATCGCGTTTTTTTTAACCAATACTCAAGGGTAAACCGCTACTGATGCTATGCATTGTATTGGAATTTATGAAAAGGGCAGTAAATTTTTTTTTTCTTATATTATATTATTATTAAGCGTCTTAGGAATGAGACAGATTGTGAACTGATCATTCAAAGGCCAGTGTTATACCTTCACCTTTGAATGATAACAACAATTGTCTCATCGTTACATATTGATTGTGTGGTGAGCTCCTTCGCTAAGTAGGTTTAGCTGTCATCTGCTACTTCCCAATAGATGGCGCATGTCTCCTGATAATTTGTCTTTATTGTAGATGTTTGAGAGTTTTCTCGTGTAAGAGTATTTTCTATGATTATTAAAGAAATAAAAATTTGTTCATCAAGTTTTTGTTGTGATATGACTATGTATGTAGAAATGTAATTACT
Organism: Metopia argyrocephala; assembly: GCA_963576795.1. Taxonomy (NCBI): domain Eukaryota; kingdom Metazoa; phylum Arthropoda; class Insecta; order Diptera; family Sarcophagidae; genus Metopia; species Metopia argyrocephala. The sequence continues at coordinate 182,057,596 of OY756208.1, read as the reverse complement.
TTTCCTTATTTTCAAGATGTCAGAGCTGGGATTTGAACCCTGGGTTCATGTCTTGGTAAGCCAACACACTAACTACTAGACCACGGCTATGCTTATTACTTTATTGAATATTAGAAACTTACGGCAACGGACGTGACGAATTTAAAATACAAATAAAATTTATTAAATTGTTGTTCCAAAGTGAATTTTTACTTTTACGTTAAAACTTATTTAAAGAGGTGAAATATTTTGTCATAATTATTGAAGTGGGGTAAATTTTACCACCTTTTGTGTTACCAAAAAAATTAGCCAAAAAAAAAAATTTTTTTATTAATGTATTTTTAAAAGAACAGGAAAATACATTTTTATATAAATAGGATTATAAAAATAAAAAAAAAACAAAGATTTAGTATAAAAAAACAGGGACTCAACAGCGCTCAACCGAAGAAAATAAATTAAAAAATTTAAGGATGGGGTAAAATTTACCACCACCTCAGTAGTTAAAGGTTAAATGCATATCGCTCATTTGCGAGAAGAGTGAAATAACTCAAAAAACACATTTTTGAGCTAATAATGCAGAAATATGAGACGAACTGTAATATAAAACATATCTAAAAATTGTGTTTTTATCTCTATTTTTCACTGAGTGGCGACCAAAAGTGTCCTGTACTATCAGTTGGGCTAAAATAAAATGTTTAAACGCATTTATCTCAGAATCGATTTTTTTGTGTTACAAAATGTACATTAGGGAGGGGTACAACCAAAATAAGGCGATATCACCTCGCTGTAGCCGAGCATTTCGGAACTAAAACGTTCCGCGTCCAAGCCAATTTCTTAAAGCCCTTAAGATTTTTTGTTTTATTTTTTCAAAATTTGTTATTTTATAATTATTTAACTATTTGCATTTCTTAATGTAAATCTATGACTAATAAAAATCACAATCTAAAAACTATCTTTGTTAGGTGAAATATAACTTATGAATATAATTTATTTATCATTTAATGAATTTATAAAAAAAATATTTTCACTTTTTTTTAAGACCAATACTCAGGGGTAAACCCCTACTCATACAGTGCATTGTATTGGAATGTGAAGATGGTTGATAGAAGGCTCTTTTTTCATAGATGTTTGTATATTTTGCGCCTTTTCTTTTTTTGATGAAACAAGTTGCTGACAATTTGTCCTCCCAAGAGCCAGTGTTATACCTTCACCCTCGAATGATCAAACAGCAATTGTCTCATCTGTCGGTGGATGTTTGAATGTGAAGCGTCTTCAGTAGATTAGCTGTTATCTTCCTAGAAGGTGGCGCTGTACTCCTGATCAATAGTTTCTGGTGGAATAAATTAGAAATGTCAGGGAGCGGTTTCTTGCTTATGGTCTTGCTGGAGGGCGGGAACCTTTTATTTTATTTAAGGATTTTTAGAACTTACTGATGCCAAACTTAATTGCATTTGACGCGGAAATCTCAAGATGCAATTCTTATTGTTTTTTTTTATACACTACATGGTATTTTGAAATTTTCAAAAATTGTAAAGAAGTTGTATCCCTAATGTACATATACAATAAAATGCATCATTTTCGTTTATTACTCGTCTATTATAAGAAACGCCCTAGCTTAGGATATTAATTTGCATGTTAACAAAAACTACCGATGAGGCTTCGCAATTATGTTATTCAAATCTATCTTGGAACATGTCGATAAGGAAGTTTCTGTAATGATTGTAGTAAAATATCTTCTCATTCGAATCCTAATTGTTGCTACTGAAGTTAAGGATTGGAATATAACAGTTTTTTTAGTCGCCGTGGTCTAGTCGTTAGGCTTACTAAGACATGAGCCCTGGGTTCGACACCCAACTCCGATATCTTAAAAAAAGAAAAAAAGAAAAATATTTCTTTCGGCGACTACCTCTCAGCAGTCTTCTGGCAAAAGCTCTGAGAGTAATTAATTGCCATGAACAAGCTTCTCAAGTCTGTCGTTCGAAGTCGACATTAAACTGTAGGTCCCGGTACTCATGGAAAAAAATTAACACAGTGCTGCGAGAAGCTAGGCCGTAATCCTGAATCAGGGCTGTAAAGGCTAGTTATGTGTGTATGTATGTATACATATAACAGTTTTGTAATTGAAAATAGAATTCGAAAATTAATTAATAGAATGGTATTACTAACCAGGATTCAATTTTTTTTTGTAGCACTGTGTTGTTATTGTTTATAATAGAAATAAATACATCGTATATTAATTTCAATTACACAAAGAAACCCGCTTCAATATGTATTTATGTGTACTCGTATATGTACAAAAAAATCCCATTAATTACAGTTTGTAATTGAGTCAACCGTAATTGTTGATTGTTTTTGTTAAAATCAGTCAATCCGTTCAAAGAAAGTGAAAACGAGTTTCATTTATATAAAAAATATTTTAATTTTTTTGCTATCTCATGTACTATCCGGCCCTCATAACTACAACTTGAAAGGATAGAAAACAAAAGTATTAAACGATTTGCATAAATTCAAACGACAAAAAATATTTTAGTAGTAACAAAAAAAAATAAAAAATATGTATTTCAACAAGTTAAGAGATGTTGTTGAAATTGTAAAGTAAAGGAAATAAAAAAAATGAAAATCATTCAGCATTAAAATAAATTAAAACAACATTTGCAAGGGAATGCAATGAATAGCAAACGGAAAAAGAGAAATAGATGTTTTTAATTTAATTTTAAAATGTTAGTTTTGTGATGAAAATAATAGCTATGAATTAAAAGAAAAAGGAAAATATGCATTACAATTAAAAGAGAATAAAGTAAAATATGTTTAAAATTCTACAACAGATTTGTTAATCGATAAAACAAAACGTTTGTACACTTTAAATTAAAAAATTTTCAAATCTCATTAACACTCAAAGGGTACTTTTACATTCTCAAGCTATAAACAGTTTAAAACTTGGCCACTGTTATAATGTTTTATGGTGCGGCAGACTAGATATGAAACTCTTAAAGGCTTTTTTTTAATGTTTACTGTAGATTGAGATAGCATTTACATAAAATAGAGCTCCCGGATATATTTCATACTGGTTCTTTGTTGGTAACTTTCTTGATATTTCCAAATATTTACCTGCTATTTGAATCAATAATCATATATTCAATAGCACCTTATATTACATAGACGGTTTATGTAGAGATAAAGTTGTTGCAAATAAAATAAAAAAAAATAAAAAATAGTTCATAGCTTGTAAATTGTGATTAAACCATCGATGCCCAAGGTAGTAGTATTGGTGAGAGTGACGAAATAACACTGGAAGAAAGACACAGAAGTTCTGCAACTGTAGTTTGTCTCTCCCACTCAGCATACTGATTTCCTATTAGTTGATTGACGATCAAACAAAAGAGCGTAAGTATACGTGTGAGTTTAATTTGCTGATATCAGCCACTACTGGGCATCTTTGGACTAAACCAAAGATTTTTTATCTCACCAATACTACTACCTTGGGCATCAATGGACTAAACATTACAAAATGTATTACGAGTAAATGAAAAGATAAGTAGCATTCTATCAAATTATCGTGCAGGAGTTTATGTGCACTATCTGCCATTTTACATATCTCGAGTAAATGCCACTTTAGGTTTTTGACACCAATATTTCTAAAATCTGCAATCCGTTTTCGGCTATTTATCTCAACTTAACTGGACGAGATATCCAACAAGGGATTGCAGACTTCAAAAATTTGCAGTCGAAAACTCAAGATTTATAAAAAATATTAATTGGCGGATAGAGCAAATAAACTCCCACACGACGAAATATTGTTAGATTCTTATTGCTAATGTTTTGATTCTGGTATAGGGTGTTCAACCGTCTGAACCGATAGACTAATATTTCTACACTTGCTGTTATTTTTTTTTTATATGTTAAAATAAACAATACGCGGAAAAAGATAAAAAAAAGTAAATCTTAACAAAATAATAAAATGGAAAATGTTACTGAAAGAAAAACTAAAATAAAATTTTTATTTGATTAAATTTTTCTTTATTTGTTCATATTCTTTGTACTTTTAGATTTCCGGAATGTCAGGGTAAAGGCAGACATTCCATTTTTGCATGAGAAAATTGAATTATAATGCACTTTAAAATATTTGAAAATCAAGAAAATCGTAATAAGTAAAAGCTATAAAAATAATTTTGTATTAAAAAATGTTTTAAATATTTTTTTCTAATGTGTGTTTATGTACATATGCATACATACATATGTATGTACAATATATTGTATATAATTTAAATTTAATGGGAAGAATAATTTTATATGAAGATTAAATTTAAAACCATAAAACAGATGTAAAATATGTATATTTTGAAAAAAATTATATATCACAACAAATATCACTTAGACAAATATAGTATTGAATTATAGTTTTAAAAAATTACAAAGTGATGCAATTTTAGTTAAGTAAGGATGATTGGAACTTGCGTATTTTTGCTGTATAAGAGACAAAATAGGCAAAATTAAATCAAAATAGTGGGTATGCATTTTTTTATCACATTTTAACGGTTACAGTTTTTTACTAATGAATTTATTCAAATTTTTTAAAACATTAAAAATTATTAATTATTGTATATAAATATGGTCGCCATAGGCTAGTATTTAGTGTGGTGGCGTATTAGACAACATTTTGAAAGAAACAAATATGGACAAATATTTCTTCGAGCGACCACCTCTTTGCAGTTTTCTGGCAAAAGCCAATAGTTTAACTAATTGCAATGAACAAGCTTCTCAAGTCTGTCGTTCTGAGTCGACTTTAAACTGTATGTTCCTGTACTCATGGATAAAAACTGGTGCACACATTATGGATGATGTGCGAAGCTCGAACATAACTCTGACAAGGATTGTAATGGCCAATTTCACTTTTTGAGGAATGGCAGTAACTAATTTCACAATATCGAAAGAAACTTTCAGAAAACGAAAGCAAAAAGAAAGAAAGAAAAGTTTTCCATTTCGATTTAAACTGACATCGAACGAAATATCAAGTTACTTGAATTGATTCTTAAAATTCTAAAATATGTAAAATATATAGATTTTATCAATCTAGGTTTTATATGACTTCGAAAATACAGACGATTTTAATTTCGAACGAAATTGTTTTTCATCACATACCGAATTATTTTATATTTATTAAGAAAATCTAATAAATTAGAGATCACAATAAATTTTCCTTCTCTTAGAAAGTACAGAGAAACCTATTTGTATGCGGTGGATAGGGACCGCATAAAATTAATAGCATAAAAAAATTACACAAAACTTCACAAAACGTTACTAAAAATAGGTTCGCAATATCAAAACAAAATTTTTTTATGCCACAAAAAAAGTTTTATCTCGAAAATAACCCAAAACTTTTTCATTTCATTGAACTAAGTTCACATGTGGATACTTTTATATTTATATCTTTATATTTATATCTACTTGTATACACAAAAATCATCATCCTCCTACCAACTCGCTTACCATGTAGGTAGTAGGTAATCAGTTTTTGCGACGTTGGTTGTATCGAAGAAGCGTTTAGCGCCATAATCTTGTCTGAAACAAGTAGATTTGCCATTCAAATTTTGGAAGCAAACTATCCTTCTTCATTTTTAGTCTTGTTGCGAACCTCGAAGAATTGCTATCACCTCTAATTTGATAACAATTTAAACTAAACTCTAGTGTGAACGGTGTGATTTTCAATCGTGGTACAGAGAGTGAACCAAATGGTTCATATTATCGTGTGAACTGTTACATATTGGCATGAAAAGCATGTCAGGAATCGATATAAAGAAAAGAAACCTATATTTTTGTCCACAACATACGTTCCATAAGAGATTACCGAAATATTTCGTAATTCTGTGTATTTCTTTTACCAACACTGCTGATAAATGTGTTTATTATGTTTAACTATCATATAGCGACCAGAAACTACCGTAAAAATAAATATCGCACAAAGAAACCGCATAAAAGAAATCGCATAGAAATAGTTCGCATAAAAACAGGTTCTACTGTAAACGAAAGCAATCTTTTGACATCGTCAAATAGGCTATAAGTATTTGCTTATCATATGCATGTTCGTTTAGCAAGCAAGTTTTGTTGATTTTTTTCCTAAATCAGTTTTATAACAACAATTATAAGTTTTAATTTGCGGCAAACTGTGACAAGAATTTTGTTATAAATTAATCGGAAATATCTCACACTTATGACAGAATATTGCCCACTATTTGCAAATACACTAAAAATCAATAGAAAAAAAATATTCGTAATACAAACACAATTATCATCGTAATAATCAGGTATGAGCTGTGTAATATATAACAGAGAAGTTTTCTTTTTGTTTTAATTTTTCAGGTGCACTTATTGTTGTTAATTAACTAACACACTAGAACAATTTATCAATTATGTAGATATTTTTGTTTTTTTAAATAAAATTGATATGCTAATTTAAGTTCACATTTCTCACTATTTAAAGATAATAAAATAAAAAATAATAACATTCTATTTCAATGTAAAATTAAGCAAATTCTAATAAACTGTTTATTCAAATCGTTATGTGCTATAACCCAGTTTCTTAATGAAAGTTTTAATAACTAAAAAAAACATCGTATAAATTACGATTGTACTATGAATTCTGTGCTTCATTAGTATATTGGCATAAACAAATACAGATACATGCTTTTCGCACAAACCCTAGCAATTACATACATACATAATTGACCATTACAACACTGTGTCAGGATTACGGCCCAGCTTCCCGCAGCACTCATGTTGTGTTTGTTAATATTTATCCATGAGTACCGGCACCTAAACTTTGAAGTCGATTCCAAAAGACAGAAGAATCACCGAAAGAAATAATTTTTTCATATTTGTTTTTTTTAAAGATGTCAGAGCTGAGATTTGAACTCGGCGCTATCGTCTTAGTAAGCCAACTTACTAAACACTAGACCACGGCCACCACAACCCTAGCAATAATTTTACGTAATTCCACCTTTAGTTTTATTTATATATTTGTAGGAGATTTGAGTTTTTATAAGGCGTTTGTCCATTTGTCGTTCATTTTACGCTAAGTAATGCACATGTCTTCATAGCGTGCAAATAAAGAATTTTCATTATACTATAAATCTGGTTTTGCTTACTTTCGTTTAAATAAAATTTAAATTTTATACAAATTGTTATTCAAATTCGCATTTTTAATATTAATCAGTTTAAATATCATTAATATTTATTATAAAGGCAAAAGTATCGGATATATTTGTCTGATACATTTTTCATTGACGAATGTAAAATTGTGCTCAAACAACAAAATAGTGTTTTTAAGAAAAAATTCGTGTTAATAACTCAGGTGCAGACAGCCAGTTGTAATATTTTTTAAAAAATAAATGGTATTCACTTTATACGAACGCATATTTGCTTGAGGTTTTAAAATTTATAGCGTTTGACTTAAGCTGGCCACACACTAGTGATTTGTGACTGTGATTTGTTCGGTTGTCATTTCTCCACACACTATAAAAAATCACAATAAGTTTAAACGTCAACAACAAGACATCACTTTTACTTTTCTAAATGGCATTTTCATTTTGTAAAATTTCAATGAATTCTACAAAAAATTGGTTGCTAGCCATCTCCGCAACCACAAAAAATATTTTCACTTTTCGTATTTTTATTTTAATATTTTAATATGAATATTTTGGCGTTTTAATGTGAACTAATTTAAAAATTTTTTCAAATGTTCGCGCACAACCCCATACACTTTGTTACAAATCACAATAAATTGAAAAATTTCAAATTTTTGTGATTTGTTGTCATACAGCCCCATTAACATGTAAAAAGACGTCGAACACAACAAATCATAGTCACAAATCACCAGTGTGTGGGCACCTTTAGAGAACAATAGCAAATTAAATTTGTGATTTTCAAAAAGTCAGGTAATCTAAATTCACGTAATTTTTAGAACCGTCCAGAAAATTTATTTATTTTTAACTGTACTCTGCTAAAAATTGTAATCTCTGGATTTATAAAAAAATATATATATTTTTTCTTTTGTAACTCTTAGAAGCGAAGCTGGTTTTTTATGCATTCGTATTCAGTTTATTATCTCATTATGTACATATGTATGCATGTATGTGTGTTTGTTTACCATTTAAATATTATCTGGAAAGAAAATTTCCACGGTTTTTTTAAAAGCAAAATTGTAAGTCTTTTTAATACAGTTATAAAAAAGTCTGTTTAATATTTTAAAGATCAAAAAAGTATTTTATGGTTATTTTGTTTTTTTAATTATTATCTGTTTTTGTTTAACAGGTACATAAATGGTTTAATAAAAATGTAAATGTACTCAGCACCAATATCTGGGAAAGTCATTTCAACTGGTATTTACAAACTTTAAACCATTTGACCTGTTATGTGATTATAATCACTTATGCACCTCGTATGATTTTAATTACACGATCTTGAGCGATACAACTATAGTATCAGTAGGTTTAAATCAAATGTCCACAAACACTACTCCGTCTTTCCTCCTCCCACAACATATTTTCCTAGACCAGCACAATGTACTGCATGAGTAGGGGCCGTCCCCTGAGTGCTGGCCTTAAAAATAAAAAAATAAAAAATAAGAAAAATAAAAATTATCTTACAATTACTTGCGATTTATTAAAAACTAGCTAAACCCTGGCGTGCTACACTATCCTATTTGAATTAAATAAAATGTTTAATGTATATAAGTATGGAGCCACCTCCATAAATTGATCAGATCACACCCACTTTTTGATTAATACATACATACAAACATAATTGGCCATTACAACCCTGTGTAATGATTACGGCCTAGCTTCTCGCAGCACTTATATTGTGTGTGTGTGTTTTTTTTTTAAGACCAATACTCAGGGGTAAACCCCTACTCATGCAGTGCATTGTATTGGAATGTGAAGATGCTTGATAGGTTTTTTTTTTTCATAGATGTTTGTATGTTTTGCGCCTTTTATTGTTGATGGAACATGTTGCTGTAAATTTGTCCACTCAAGAGCCAGTGTTATACCTTCACCCTCGAATGATCAAACAGCAATTGCCTCATCTGTCAGTGGATGTTTTAATGTGAATGGTGAGCGTCTTCAGTAGATTAGGTGTTATCTTCCCAGAAGGTGGCGCTGTACTCCTGATCATTGGTTTCTGGTGGAATGGATTAGAAATGTCAGGGGGCGGTTTCTTGCAGATGGTCTTGCTGGAGGGGGGGGACCTCTTATTTTCTTAAATTTAATTTTTGATTTAAATTGTAATTTTTTAGAAAACCGCAAATTTTTATTTTTTTAATTTTGTCCTTCGCTGGGATTGAACCTTGGTCGTGTGAGTTTCTGTGCGAGCGCTCTACCACTATGCCACGACCCCCCCCCCCCCCCCCTAAATTTTAATTTTTATCTATGAGTACCGGGATCTACAGTTTAAAGTGGACTCCAAACTACAGATTTTATTTATTTATTTATTATTTCAATTCATAATATCGAAACTTACTGTTCTAAAGATATATAAAAAAAATAATATTTGCATTCTATACAATGCTAAACTGTCCAATTCCTTTCACTTTTTGGTGGATAATTTGTATTGACTATGAAGTAATTTGTTTTAAACTATCAAAACGATTCTAAAGATAATATGTGTAATGTTTACATTGTATGGAAGGGTGTTATGACCGTATGCATTGACCATAAAGCTATTTGAAGCAAATTTAAAAACATCTAATATATTACTGTTCTCAAGATATACAAAAGTCAATATATATTCTGTATGGGAAGTGCCATGCTAGGGTGTTCTCTTTATAGGTATAAATAAAATTTATAAATTAAGCTAAAATGTTTTTTGTGTTTTTGATAAACGATGGATCATTTTTATACATATTACTTAAAAAAAACCAATTTTGGAAATTAGGAAATTTCGAAAATAGAACAAAGTAATTCTACCTTACGAGTGTCTACTGTAATATTAATTTATTACTGTAAATTCATATTTCTTTTGTTGTTGTTATTATTAAGCAATTATAATAATAATTTCTTGTGTTGTGTAAACTTGTTTACATACTATGTACACTTTATATTATATGTACATACATATTGTACTATGAAAATACATTTTATTTTGTTTTATTTTTTATTAAAACATTTTTTTTCGCTCTCATTTGATCGCTACAATGATGCCTCATTTAAGTGGTGATGAATGAGCAAGGCAGTAAGCCTTAGGAGATTAACACATGGTAAGAGAAAAATAAAAACATAAAAAACAAAACAATACTAAAGGGAAACAAATCAGCACCAAAACAATATTAAAGAATAGGAAAGAAATCCAACCTCAACGCTGATCGTAATAATTTTATTTCTTTATTGCTTTTAAAATGTTTCTCTTTTATTTAATCATACATATGAATATATGTATGTAATTAATATTGTCGTTCACTTACTCTTACACAAATTATTTAAATACTGCAATTAAAACAATATGTACTGTGATGTTCTGCTTTAATTTCAATTTCATTATCAATTCACTTTATTTATTATTCCTCCAAAGAATTTTTTGTTTATTTCATTGAATTAAATGAATAACGCCGTCAATTAATTAAATATAAGTATGTTTGAATATGCACATGTATGTATGTAATTTTATTAATTATTTGTTTTGTTATTGTATATTTTATATTATTTATTTATACGTTCTGTTTTAATTTTTTTTTTTTTTTTTTTTTTTGTTTAACTATTTTAATTTTATATTTAGAATGATATTTTTTCTCTTAACATTTTTTTTTCACTTATTTCTGTGCTTTTTTGTTTGCAAATATTGAATTTTTCTATTTAAATTTTAATTTTAAGACTTCGGAATTAAACAAAAGAACGTGCGCGAATACGTAATTATCCTATGTTTTGTTTTACATTTCATAAACTGAATAAAACGGACCTAAACACGCTATTTTTATAAATATATGTATAGGTATATATGTATGTATGTCTGTATTTATATATTTTGTTATTAAAAATAGGTTTAACACAATTAAAATGTTTATAATGCTATTTTTAATTTTGTTTAATTTCTTTTTTTTTCTTAATTTTTTGAAGCACGCAGATCAACCGAAAGAAAATTTATAAACCACTAAACAGGCCGAACTCCAATTTAAAAATGAAATATTTTCACATGCCGAGCAGGCTCCAACTCTGAAAATCGAATAAAAACAAAAGCTAAAAAAACTAGAACACGTTATAGAATTTAATGTGACTCTCTTCATGTTCTCTTTTTTATTTTGTATTTTTGTTCTGTGTTCTCGTTGGAGTTTTGTTTTGATTAATTTTATATTCTAGTGTGTGTATGAAACTGTGTGTTTTTGTTTATATTCTGGTGGGGGTATTTTTATTTTGTTTTGTTTTTATTTTTCGACATAATTCTGACATTGATTACAGCTGTTTTTTGGAAAGCAACAGATTACGATTTAAAATATTCAGGCTTAACAGGGTGGTTATGTTAAAATGTTACCAGCCTTAAAATGTAAATATATTTCCTTTATTACGCTATTTAATGAAATGCAATTGTATTTAAGGAAATCTAGTGGAATAGTTTTGAAATCTTTGAAGAAACGAAAAGAAGGTTTTTCTCATTCATTTAGTTTTTTGATTTAATGTTTTCTTGTAAGTGGTATTTCCCGTTCGGACTTTTATTACTTAACTCACTAGTAACTGACTTAATGTTAACTCTAACACAAGAGTTATTATTGATAAAAATTAATTTGAACTAAATTTCTCTATTTTTTATAAAGAAAGACAAAAAAGGAAAAAAATTAGTGTTCTCTTTATAAATGTCAATATATATGGTATTGTGTTTTTAAACCACAAGCTTACTTATGACTTATAGTTATAGTGACCACCCACCAGCTCATATAAAATATTATTTTTTTTTTTCTATGGAAATGAGTTTACCTCTGACTCATACTGCTTAAAATTAACTCATATCCCTACAGGTTAGTTTCGTAGTTAAAAAACTAGGTGTGTAACTTTAGAAGAACAAGACTTGTTAAGATATTTTACAGACGTATTACTGTATTACTCGTAATAAAAATTAAGGCTAGCTTGCAATGTGCTCTACGAAAAATTTTTTATTGAATATTCGGCCAAAAGAACATTTCAAGTATTTTTTCTACTACAATTAATATATTTACATAAAATGATTAGTAAATATTTTGTAAATCCCATTGTCAATTATTGTTAGCTCTTTTAATCCTCTGTTTAACAGGGCTAAAGGCGATTTGGTGAAAAATGTATATTATAGAAAATATACAGATAACATAACACTAGAGTTATTAGCGCAATCAAATAGTATTGACTGTCGTTCACTTCACTCTACTCCAAAAATAAACTTATACAAAATATAAAACCTTCCTAATACCACAGCATTTCAAAGTGGTTGAATTATTGTATTTTTCTGGGGAAATATCTGCATATATACATACATAACTGACCATTACCACCCGGTTTAACAGCTACGGCCTAGCTTCTCGCAGTATTCATTCTGTGTGTGTTAATTTTTATCCATTAGTGCCGGGACTTACAGTTTAAAGTCGACTCCAAACGACAGACTTGAGAAGCTTGTTCGTGTCAATCAGTTACTCTCACAGCTTTTGCCAGAAAACTGCTGAGAGGTAGTCGCCGAAAGAAATAATTTTTTTTTATATCTTTAATTAGTAAAACCCCTTGGACAAGCATCATATTAAAACCCAAACCTTTCCCAATATATTTTATGATTTCCAGATAGTATCAATTCTATATAAAACATCGATTAGAGATAAATGGAATATGTTATGAGACTTTAAAGACTTCATATAGATTTAAGGAGTAATAAAACTTTTAATAAATCAACTTTTTACGTTACATGAGCAGACTGACAAAAATTCATAATTTTTAAATGTTTATCAGATTATTCAATACAAATTATGAGAAGGTTTAAACGTACTTCCTAATTACAAATAAAAGTGTAGAATATAGCCACATAATTGTTTTGTTGTAACGCTATAACTCGCAATCACAAAATTAACGACAAGATTTGCAATATAGTTTGCAACGAAAAGTGTTTACCGCAATAAGAATAGTTTTATTAAACTGCAAATTAAATAGTAAATACTGCAGCTAAATTTTTTTAGGGTCATTATTACAACATTCCGATAACTTGTCCGTTAGTAAAAGTTAACTTTAAATTAACCCTCACGTTGAAAGTTAGAGGAATGCCTATCTTACAAATAGCTTCACCTATAACTTTTATATTACACTTTGCTTAACAACAAAAACAATTTATCTTTAACACTAACAAACTCCTACCTTTTAGATTCGGTAATAATGGCCCCTAATAGTTTTACAATAGTTTTACTACATTCAATATTACACTTTAGAGGCCATACACAGGTAACTAACAACGTGTTTGTTTATGTAAGGGATTATTTAATCACTTTAGCACAAAAAATTATTTTCCTTATAAATCTAGAAACAATTCCACAATTCTCTGTTGCATTATTTGCAATGTGAAAACGTCTAACACATATACAATATGTACTCGTATGTAAATGCAGACAAGAGGCACTGCTTTTTTTATTTCTTAATACGGTATCCTTTTTGTTTTAAATAAGCAATTTTGCTGAATTAAAATAATATGTATTTATTTTTTTAAATATACTTAATTTTTTTTTAATATTTACACTTTTACTTTTATTTTTTTAAATAATTAAAGTTTTAGCAAAATTGTAGTTTTTTTTAACTTTAATTTAATTATTAACTAATTATAAAATCTTAAGCGCTCGACTTAAACTTTACACTGCGACAATTTGTCAAAAACTAAAAATTAAATTTTAAAAGCAGCAAGAAAGCAATTGAAGAAAGTTTGACAACTTTGAAACTCTCACGGCTTACAGAAGACATGCGCTGCTATTCGTTTTTGTTTTACGGTAAATTACAAAAGCAACAATGTGCTATAAAAAATGTGCCAATTTGTAAGGATTGAACTTTTTTTGTTTTGAATACAAAATATTGTATTTCTCCGCTAGACAAATATCTTAGAGGGCAGGAAAACAAATATAGAAAGGGAAATTATGCATATTCGTATATATATCCTTGAGACTTTCTATTTTTTTTTTCGCTTTTGTTTTACTTTTTCTTCACAAGATTTATAAACTCGGAAGTTCTTATATCCTCGTGTATTGAATTTTATCAAGCCAAGTAAGAAAAAGCGAATAAAAACAAAAGAGGGCATTTTACGTTTATACATACATGTATGTACAGACATACATACATATTTATGTATGTACGTCTATATATCAGTGACAGCCATAAATTTTATAACCTTAGCAGTTGGATATTTTGAAAGGCATACTTAAACTTAGGAAAGTGCATTGAAAGTAATACTAGTAAACATGATTATTTACTCAAAACTTCTCTCTTGGTGTCTTTTATTTACATGCATACATACATTCATACATATTTTACTAAGAGCCTTTAAAGGTGAACCGTGACCTATCTTAATATAAAGTTAATGTTATCCTTTAAAATAAAGTTAAATGTTAAAGTCATGAACACAGTATGTACATATATTTTATGTTTATTAACATTGACTTTTCTTTGACAACAGCTAAGAATTTTGTCAACCATAATTTAAACATAAAAGCATAATTTTAAGTACAAATGTGTTGTTATAACAACAGCTGCACAGTACTCTTACAAAACAAATGAAAAATTTGGTTAAAACCCTGATTTTTAATAATCTGTTAAAAAAATTAATGATGTATTAAGATTTTGTACATTCCATTCCTATATTTTTAAAAATGAAGTCTTCTCTTAATTCATACAATGCATGAAAAGATGGTCTTCATTTTCAAAAATTAAAACAAATATGGTGAATAACAGGAAACAAACAAAAAACTCACCAAAAATAAATAAATTATAAGTCTGCAATATCGAAGCATCGGAGATAAATATTGTCAATCACAATTGGCTACGTTCAAATAAAAAGTCATCAAATGAAAAAATCAAAACTCTCCGATTTTCAACAATCAAAGCCGACAATGTGTATGAGTAGCCGAAAAAGAACGAAAACACGCACACATATAAGGCTTTGATGAGTTTATTTGATCCTCTCCAGAGGCCTTTAGTAGTCCAATATCAGTAATCAGCAGTTGTTTGTAGACGCAACAGTACATAGAGTTAATATTTTAAAACTTGAAACAAACATATACAGAAAAATTAAAAAAGAATAGTTTTAAGTGTTTGTTGGTGGGAGGAGAAACTTAATAGGAATTGAAAATATGTACATAATACAAAAATTATATTTTTAATATTCTTTCTTACAGCATAAACTTTTGCAACATGAGCTTACCAGTCATTCCCTACGTGACCCATAATGATGGCACTACAATGCAGGCAATTGGTATGGGCACCTGTATCGTAAGTAGAACAAGACAATTATTTTTATTTTTAATATTATTTTTAAAAAGAATAATTTGAACAATACTTATGATTTAATTTATTTATTCCGAACAAAACCTAATAGGTATGCATCTTATAAAACAAGAGATTTACAATGTGAAGGTTTTTATTTCATATTTTATCTCCTTCAATAAGTGATGAGCACTTTTCTAATTTAAAAACACTCAATAACAGGCTTCTTAAGATAGTGCTGCCTTTTTTTCTATCTTTTAAACAGTGATGACATAATGCATAGTTAGAAAGTACTTAAACATTTTAAAGAGAGTACTTTTTAGTACTCTATAATAGTACCATTAAAATAGGAAATCATGTCTTTTCTCATCATTTTTCATGTTAGGACCCTAAACGCATAGAGACTTTAATACCTCGACAGCGTATAGCGAGTTTTCTCTTTGACTAAACGCTTAAAAATGAAAATTATTGCAATGGCAAAATTTATTTTAACATCCGTATGGTTTCTTTCTTTCGTTTGGTACCCTGGGTGGCTGCGATGCTAACAGAATGGATCTGATCTCTGTGACAAGTGGGTGCTTATCCTACAAGTAGAGTTCGAAAAAAAAAATTAAATTCTTAAACTAAAAAATGTATTGATAAAATTTGTTAAATTAATTTCTCGTTTCACAAAGTAAAACACAAACAAAATTATATTTCTCCGTCTAAATACTCAGTAAATATATATTTGTTTTAATATTTCCTGAAGATAGTTTTAACTGTTTTTTTTTTTTTTTTTTTTTGTTTGTTTTTTGTTTTGATAATTTTAAAATCAACATTTATATAACAACTAAAATTAGTAGTCAGCTTATTAGCCGATTTATTAAAGGATACCTTATTGGCAGGAGACTAGAAGAGAATGATTTTTTGATGGCGTAAAATACCAACTGTTCAAAAAATCAAAAAGTGTGCGTTTAAATAATATGTCGGTGTGAATGTGCCCATTGTAGTCGACGTGATGTAGTGGTTAGTGTGTTGGATTACTAAGACGATAGCGCTGGGTTCAAATCTCAGCTCTGACATCTTAAAAAAAAAGAAATATGGAAAAATTATTTCTTTCGGCCACTTCCTCTCAGGAGTCTTCTGGCAAAAGCTCTGAGATTAATTGATTGCCATGAAAAAGCTTCTCAAATCTCTCGTTCCGAGTCGACTTTAAACTGTAGGTCCCGGTACTCATGGATGAAAATTAACACACACAACATGAGTGCTGCGAGTAGCTAGGCCGTAACCCTGACCCAGCGTTGTAATGGCCAATTATGTATGTAGAATTTCTTTACGAGTGAAATGTGTATAACAATCAAAATTCAGTAGCGTTGCCAGCTATCAATTGATATTTTTTATTATCATACTTATGTAACTGCACTGTCACATTGCAAATGCTGGGTCAATCGGGTACTATGTTGTAAAAACAACTTCGAATTGCTATAATTTTAAAATGTGAAACAGTCTTTTTACATTCCTTTAATTTATTCGCTTAATAACCATTCTCATTTTCAATCTCACTCGTAATCGTTTTACAGAACATACCCGAAAATTAAACAACTTTTCATTTTCTTATGCGTACCAAAAGAAAAGTACCTAATATATTATATTGTACTAATGTGCCAAAACTCCTCTAATATATCCTTTATAAATAACAGTATAGCTTTTCAGTTATTTATTATTACTGTATTACTAAATAGATACAAATCGTCAAACAAGTTGTTAAATGCGAGCACACATTTGTATAAACATTTTATTATTTTTTAATTAAAATGTTCTCTTGTAACAAGTTTGTGTGCGGAAATTTTAAATGCATGTATTTCAAAAACCACCAGCCACTTGATTTCAAAGTAAATTTCGTTTTATTGAAATTTGTTTAGAATTTCAAAAAATTGTACAGAGTTTTCTTTCTCGATTGTAAAAAATACTGAAATATTAAGCAGTATTTAGACTAAATCCAAAGTCATCTGATATGCCAAAAAAGATAACCAAATTCTAATAATACGTTTGGAGAGACCGATTGATCTTTTCACTTAAAGAGTTCTGATACCAACAAACAAAAACAGTTTTAAAAGCAATTTATCACATTACCGAAGCACAAAGAAAGCGTATTTTGGTTTAAAATAATAAAAAGAAAATTAATTAAATTGAAAAAAGTTGTTTCCTTTTTTTCAATTTATAGAAAAAAAAACATATTCAAAAATATCTAATTTTTTATATTTAATTTAGATTTTATAAATTGTTTAATTTAAAACAAGTATTTTCATGTGATTGCATTTCATTTGCTTCCAATCGAAAGAGTTTGAAACCAAAGACTCGATTTTAATTTCACACAAAATCGTTCTTTAGAATATTTCCGCTTAAAAGCATCTGATTGTAATCCTATATCTTGAACATGAATGCTTAATGAAATCTTTCATAAACCCAATAAGTCGCTGGCATTCTAAATATTGCTGTTGCTCCTCAATATAAATCTTATAGAAAATGCAATATAAACTCAAAAACTTCTGCACAATTTTTGTTTCGTTTTGCTGGTGCTCGAACTTCGGGCCTCCAGCACATAAAATAATAAAAAAATTTTACTGAGAAAAAGTAACACTTGTCCGTAGAAAAATATCTAAACTGTCCGGATTATTTCAATGTTCGGATTACTGGGTAGCCAGATATAGCCATTGTCCAAATTAGACAGGTTGCACTCTAAATTTGCAAATTTTGAAACTTTTCTGAATGAAATTATATTTTTTTGGAAATACATATATAAGCAAAATATTGTTTAAGGCGGGTTTAGACGGTAATACGAGTACAAGTCGTATGTAAAATCAAAGAGAAAACATTATGAAATTCCATCCGTATTTTAGAAATGAGAGTAAGAATCTTATGAAAAATATTTTATGCGTTTACACAGTTGGTAAAATACCAAAACAAAGTAAAATGAAAACAGAAAATGCACATACACATGCACACGAAATTTACATTTAACATAAACAATCAAAAACATAAAAATGCATCCCTGATCTAATGAAGTGTAATGGTTTTTTAAAATATTTCAAAAAACAAAGAGACCGGTACGACTCTCATTACATATAAAGTTTACACGATACTATTCATTCTCTTCTACACAAAAATTTGACATGTCGTACGACTTGTATTACCGTATAAACCGCCTTTAGAAAGGCAAGTGATTTCATATCGCCAAGCACTTAAAAAATCACAAAATCTCAATCGATTTTGGTGTCAGAACACCTTTTTTATGATTTGAAATCACTTTACGAGTATCATTTGTGAAGACAGTAATGTACAGTTGTATACTTTTACTCTGATCTTAACATTTCGCCATAAATTTGATTTATAAAATTGTTTATACGAAATAGAAAAGAGACTAAAATCTCTAACAACTAGCTGCTAACTTTTTTTCCTCTCTTCCTCATCTTTATCTGTATAGAAAATTTCAAAAAAATGTTTCAACAATGATATACAAATATTTTATTCTATTCCCATCTTAACCTATTAACGCCCAAATGAAAACCACGAACAATTTTTCAAATTCAATCTTTATTACTAGATTTAAACAACATTTTTTACTGTACTATAAAAAAAAAACTAAAAAAATATTCAGAGTTGTGTTTTTTGAGATGTACTAAGTTTAGTACAATTGGCGCTTAAGTATGGTATTTTGCAAAACATCCTCTTTCCAAAGTATTTTCAGGCACTTACAACAAGATGTTTTAACTCGATTTGAGCATATAGCACATCAAAGTTGATTTGGTATTTTTTGGGGGTTGTTGCCATTATTAAAATAAACTAAATAACCATTCACAATCCCACAAGAAATAAATCGCTAGCCAAAATGGCGATTCTTCTCATTGATATTTTTCAGCTGTGATGTACAACAGCTACGTTGATGTTGCATGTACTCTTATTGACTGATAAAAAGCGTTTCCAGAATAATAAATTGCATTTTATAATTTTTACGTCGACTTTAAGTTGTGTACTATATATAGTACAGCGGGCGGAAATGGGTTAAAGAACGTATTCCAAAACACATTAATGCCAGATTCGATTTTTTACATGCTCATATGACTACATAGCAATAAGATAGCTATAGACAGAGTATAATAGAAACTATTAAACAAATAGTATTTTATGAACTTTTAAATTTACTGATCTTCCGAAGTCCACATGGATACATTAACAAGTACAGACTTCAGGTTACTACCAGCCAACATAGTAGCCAAAAAAATAATATTTAGTTTAAGGTTTTGAACTAAAGGTAACGGTGAATCATATTTCTTTGAAAACAATGTTGGTCAGCTACATTACAGTCAACGAGTATTATGTATTACTAACTCCTTTAATCCAAAATTAAACGGTATGGATGCCAACATGATTTAGTTTCAACAGAATGACTCAGGTCATTCCGCAAAAGGAATGTAAACTAAAGTGGAGGCCACCGAAATTATGCAATTTAACTCCATTGGATAAAATAGTTAAAAGCGAGTGAGCTACAATCCAAGAAATCTATTGAATTTAGTCTAATTTATGCATTAAATTTGTGGAAAATAAAACCTATTGGATGCTTACCAAAAATATATTTCGCTGAAATGTTACACCCACAACCAGAATCTTCGGTGTCACGTTAGTAAGACACTAAAGTACAATACTGATGAAATAGAAAATGTTTGACGCAAACACGATATTTACTTTCTTTGAAACCAATCGAAACAGTTGAAAATTGTTGTGCTGGATATGTTTACAAACTGTAAACTGACCTCGCATTTAAATATATTTACTTTTAAGTTCATATTCTTAATAGAGTTTTTAATATTAAATTCATCATAAAGAAGGACTAAAAAGAGTTCTTCCCACGCGTACTAGCATTTAATCACTTTATTAGAAAAGTTTATTTGAACATTTATTTCACTTCAACTTTTAGTTATTTTATCTGCTTTTGCCTTTTTTTCCATATATTCTTTTATGAACTAAAGTAATTTTTTTTTTTATAATTTTTTTTCCTACAATTACTGTGTTAACTCCGTATCTCTGGATGGGTATGCATGTGCCATATTGTCTGAATAACTGAAACACCATTATAGTCAATAGCTGGAAATTGTAAGCGTGCTGTAGGTAATGCTATTGATGCTGGATACCGTCACATAGACACAGCATACTTTTATAACAACGAAGATGAAGTGGGCCAAGCTGTTCGAGATAAAATTGACGAGGGTGTAATCAGACGCGAGGATATTTTTATCGTTACCAAGGTAATCAACAACAGCAGCAGTGTTACTGAAACAGAAACTAAAAGCATTTAGCTTGGATTGCAACTAAACCAAAAACAAAAAATCAAGTGTTTCTGTTTCAATTGCAAATAAATTGTTTGACTTTTATTTGCCTTCAAATGAAATTTAATTTTATATTTGTTGTTGTTGTTGTTGTTGTTGTTGCTGTTGTCGTTGTACTTAATTTATTAGTTGTGGTGTGATTTTCATGACCCTGAAAATGTTAGAAACGCCTGTCTCAAAAGTTTAGTCAACCTTGGACTTGACTATATTGATTGCTATTCAATGCATTGGCCCTTTTCATATCGCTATAATCCAGCGTTACTGAATATGCCCGTCAATATTTTGAGTCAAGTTGAATTAAGGTAACAAATGAATTTCAATTAAATTTCTTTCTTCAAATGCTTTAAAACGATATTTTTATTTATTTGTTAGTGATGTTGATTATTTGGACACCTGGAAAGCCATGGAAGAATTAGTAGTGAAGGGTTTGGTAAGGAGTATTGGTGTTTGCAATTTCAATTCAGAGCAGTTGACTCGTCTTTTGGCCAATTGCATAATTAGGCCTATACATAATCAAATTGAATGTCATCCTGCTTTAAATCAAAAGCGTCTTATTGCCCTGTGCAAGGAGCATGATATTGTAGTTACAGCCTGTTATCCTTTGGGTGTACCTGATCGATTTAATAGAACTTCAGAATTTTTGTTTCATAACAAACTTGAAGCCATTGGCAATAAATATAAAAAATCATCAGCTCAAGTGGTTTTGAGATATCTGGTATGTTTTATATCTATTAAAGGGTGTTTTTTATTGAGGTATAGAACTTTAAGTTGGCATCACTTTTTTAACTGGCGGCCATTTTGTCAGCTGTCAAGTGATTAATATTTAGTTTGGTTTGCCATTTCATCATGAACAGGTTGACAAAAGAACAACGCTTGCAAATCGTGCAAATTTATTTCGAAAATAATGGTTCAGTTCGCGAAGTTTACCGCAAGTCCGTCCATTTTATGGTCGACATAATCGTCCATCAGAGCAATTAATTCGGTTAACCATGGATCGTTTTCGCACTACATTTACTCTATGTGATAATACGCATCCGCAGAGACGTCGAACAGTGCGCACCGAAGAAACAATTGCCGCTGTAGAGCAAAGTGTTGATGAGAACCCGAATGAATCGATTCGCCCCCGTGCACAGCAATTGGAGCTTTGTCCATCAACTTTATGGAAGATCTTGGCTTGCGACCTTACAAGATCCAGCTTGTGTAAGAATTAAAGCCGCGAGACCATGCAATGCGTTATGATTTTGGTGTATGGGCCGAAAATGAGATTGATCTCGATGCTGATTTTCATCGCAAAATTTTGTTCAGTGATGAGGCTCATTTTTGGTTGAATGGCTACGTCAACAAGCAAAATTGCCGCATTTGCAGTGAAGAGAATCCACGTGAGACCCTTGAGACGCCATTACATCCACAAAAACTGACTGTTTGGTGTGCTCTATTGGCTGGTGGAGTCATTGGGCCATACTTCTTCCGAAATAATGCTGGAAAGTCAGTTACCGTTAATGGAGACCGGTATAGAGCCATGATAACCGACTATTTTGTTCCCGAATTGGATGGCATGAATGTGGATGAGTTGTGGTTCCAACAAGACGGCGCTACATGCCACACAGCGCACGTCACAATCGAAGGAAACATTCGATGAGCGTATAATTTCGCGGAATGGACCTGTCAATTGGCCACCAAGATCGTGTGATTTGACACCATTTGATTATTTTCTTTGGGGATATGTGAAGTCGCTCGTCTACGCCAACAAACCAGAAACGTAAGGGGACTTGGAAGCCAACATTCGTGGCGTTATTGCCAACATACGGCCCCATATGCTCGAAAAAGTGGTTGAAAATTGGACCTGTAGAATTGGCTTTATTCGAGCTAGCCGCGGCGGCCACATGCCCGAAATCATATTTAAGCATTAATGGCATAAAATTATCCTTCCAATAAAGCCAAATTGATGGACATTAAAACGATTATCTTGTGTTTTATTTCAATTCAAAGTTCTATACCTCTAAAAAAAACACCCTGTATTATTCATAAAAATTAAAATATCTTGTATATAATTTTTTTAATATTTTATTACAACAGTTTGAAATTGGCACAGTACCCATTCCGAGACCGGTCAATAAGACTGATATAATTGAATACCTTAATGTTTTTGATTTCAAATTGTCTCGAGAAGATCATAAAATTTTGAACTCCTTTAATATTGGTCGACGTTTCATAACTATGGATGATGCTAAGAGTAGTTTTTACTATCCATTTAATATTCCCTTTTAAAATTAATTTTAAAATGATTATATAAGATGCATGTACATATGTAATACATTTTAATACTTAGATGTACTTAGATTTAAAAAATGCTTTAAATATGTTAAAAAAAACCCTTTTAAATTGTTTAAGAAAAATACACATTTATAGATAAAATTTATCCCTTCTTTCAAACTACTGACTTATTGGCCAATATATTGTATCTTATGACTGGTTAAGGAATTTGATATATCTCTACCACATGGTATCAGTGAAATTTTCGACTTCAGTTCAACTCTACAGCACAAAATTAGTCCTTGAGCAGTCATTATATAGGATAATTGAACTGACATCAGAAAAATACCAAACTTAGTTGTAATTTATTTTATCCTCTCAATGCACCTTACTGTAAATCTAATTTAAATGTTTACTTAATAATAAAAACAAAATATAATTTTTTTAAGTTAACTTTACGTTTTATTTTGATATCTAGAAACTAATTTTTGTTGTATGGTATTTAAAAATTATGTAAGTGTATGTATCTTATGAATTATTTAATGATCAGGCGAAATTTTAGTTATATCTGAATTTTTGGTTAATTTATTTTATTTTGTTTTTTTTTTTAATTTTGTTAATTTTGCATTTAAATAATATAATGGCATACATGCCTATTATTGATCAGATATTTCCTTGTTCTGTATTTTGGTTTAAAAACTGTGGTCACCGTATTTATTAGATCCTTTATATTTTACCCATATTAGATAAAAATACATACCTATATGTACATTTCTAATAATCTTTGATTCTACTGACAGACATAATAAACCTATAATAGCTTATAACTCGAATATTAAAGAGTCCAAAATTTTTTGGCATCACACTTTTGGTGTGTAAATAGAAAACACGGGTATAAACAATCGCTATACATATATTTGTGTATTTACTTATTTAGTTGTATTTAAGGCGTAAAATAATACGGTAACGCTATCTATGCCTGAATAAACCGCGGTTGTTTGTCTTCTGTCAAATACCTTGTAAAAAGAACTTATGTAACTATATACTAGCTTCTGGGTTGTAATTTCAATTTATTTAAATAACTAGCTGACCCGACAGACGATTTCCCTTCCAAATAAGAAGAAATTTATGCGTTGGTTTTTTAAAATGCATTAAGAGGAGAAAAAAAACTAAAAACTAAATTTAAAATGCTGTTCATATACATATGTATGTAAGTTCGTTTTTTTGGGCCGGGCGGTGGAAATGCCGTTATGCATACCTGCAGGATCGTCATCCTCAGGTTTTGTTAGACTCTACAAAACTACATACCAACTAAAACCACCTCCCGTCTTCAAAAGAATTTCCGCCACCCCGGAACTACTCATTGTATTACTTCAGGGTGACTCCCTGAATTGGCCATCATGCCCTCTTCTCCTTGCTATGCCTCGTCAGGCACAGCTTTTTATGCTACGATCCGGGATACTGTAAGTTGTTCGTCATAGAGATCCTTCTTCTTTTCCCGCAGAACATGTTCCACGTATCGAGCAAACAAGTTCCAGTTGATCTCACTTGCCAACATTTTGGACGTTATATTCTTAACAGTTAGGGAACCAATATTTTCCTTCACATCTGCTCTAAATTCCAGCCATCTATCGCATCTATAAAATTTATGCTCGGCATCGTCCTGATCTGAGCCACCATAAATACAGTTCGGTCTATTTGGTTTACTCATTCGGTTAAGATACTTGCGGAAGTATCCGTGGTATCAACTGATCCGATGACCAACGAACAACATTGATTTTTATTTATATAGATTTTCTTGGTATTAAAGATATATACATATTTATATATGTAATTATATAAAATTGAATGTGTGTTTGTTTATTTGTATGTTTGTTTGTTTGTTTGTACCTTATAGGAGACCAAACCTCTAGACCGCTCTTCCTGAAATTTTCACAGCATTTAACTGGAACTCTGGCATGATTAATAGGGTACTTTTTTACCACGCCCACTTTTTAAAATTATGTAATTGCTTCCATATAGTTTTTAAAAGATATACTTCAAATTGTATACACATTATACTCCAGGCGAGGTAGAAATACACATTTTTTACGCCACGCCCCCTTTCACCCCCCTTTACACGACAAATTTTGTTTGAAAGTTTTAAACTTTTTGTTCTATATACATACAAATTTGGTGGTTCTTTACTACGTTTTTTAAAGATTTTACCTCAAATTTAAAATACTGTCTGCAAAATATATAAATACTTTAAATTATATTATATAAAGAGGGGGTAGCGAAGCACACCGGGTTCAGCTAGTATATATATATATATATGTAAAAATTTATAAAATTTATTCCGTTTAATCGTTGACAACGTCTACATCGCCGAGGAGCTTATAGTTTGTCCTAATGCGAAAGTCATTTCCATGCTATAGTGGGTCAAAGATTTTGCGAAGAACTTGTCTCTCAAGCACTACCAGCACCGCTGCATCGGCACAAGACAGTGTCCATGCTTCCGCACCATAGAGGAGCACCGGAAGAATAAGCTATTGTAGAGTGTTAACTTCGTCGCACGAGAGAGGTCTCTGTTGCTAAACTGTGTGATTCTTCGTTTGAACCCTAGACTGACATCATTCTTGCTGGTAATAGCGGTGCCAAGGTAGATAAACTCCTTCACTACATCAAATGTATAATTGCAAGTTGGGAGCCGATATGTACAACGTCCCTACTCATCGACAACATGTACTTCGTTTTGCTCTCATTTACATCCAGATCCATTTTAGCAGATTCCCGTTCAATAGCATTAAAGGCTGCTGTGAAATCTCGCTTGGTATGCACAATGATGTCTATGTCGTCTGCATACGCAAGGACCTAGACACTTTTATAAAAAATAGTGCCATTACGATGTACACCCGCTTTTCGCAAAATACTCTCCATGACGACATTGAAGATGTCGCAGGATAAGGGATCGCCTTATCTGAAAAGGCTCGGAGAGGTCCTTATACCCCTTTAGTTGGCGCATTTATTGTGGGGTCTACTTTTTTCAGGATCGGACAGAGGGCACTACGATTCCAATCATAGGGCATACATTCTTCCAGCCATATCCTTCAAATGAGCTGCTGCCTGCATCTAACCAGCTCATCGCCTCCATACTTGAAGTAGAGCTGCAAAACAATCGATAGTACTATCGATAGTATCGATAGTTTTATTTTTGGCCGACTATCGATGGTTTCACTATCGGTAGCGATACTATCGGAAAATTTTAAAAGTAAACTTTTTCAACGCAGGTTTTTTGCCGCCGGTAAATTTTTGTATGTATGTTCTAATTTTTCAATAAAAATAATATATTGCATTTATTTAATGTAAAATAAAATTGAGTCAATATTTCAAAAAAGTGTTATCCTATTAAGCTCCTTAGAGTAATTAATTTTATTTAAACTTTGTTATTTTTATTCAGCGACAACGGCTACCTTAATATAACGACAACGGCGAATTATTGACGGCACAAAAATAATACAAAGAAGATTTAAAGTAAAAGTTTCTGGTATTATAAATAGTATTTCTGAAAGAATAAAGAAAATTTAAATAAAAAAACAGTTTTAAAAAATGGTGTACTATACATAGTACACAACTTAAAGTTCAAGTAAAAATTATAAAATGCAGTTTTTATACTCGGGAAACGCTTTTTATCAGTCAATAAAAGTACATGCAACATCCACGTAGCTGTTGTACATCAACTTATCATATCATAGTTGAAAAATATCAATTATGGGAATCTCCATTTTGGCTACTGATTTATTTCTTGTGAGATTGTGAATGGTTATGTAGTTCATTTTACATCAGTTAACTTTGAAGAACGTTAAATAGCAGTTTATTTACACATTGTAATAAAAGCAATATAAAACGGTTTAGTTCGTATAGAATTTTTTGAGCTATAGCATATTAAGTGCTGCTGTATTAAGCTTAGTACACCTGAAAAAACACAACTCAGAATACTTTTTTTGGTTTTTTTCTTTTACTGTACTGTAAAAAATGTTGTTTAAATCTAGTAATAAATATTGAATTTTAAAAATTGTTATTGGTTTTCATTTGGGCGTTAATGGGTTAAAAGGAGTGTGTATGTCTGTCTGTGTTTAATAGAATATGGCAACGAATGATGAAGAGTATATTCAAAAAAAGATACGTAGGACGTAATCAGATGTTTGGACTTATTTTGAAATAACCAAAGATAAAAATTGTGCTAAATGCCGTTTATGTGGCAAATATTATAAAACTAGCGGCAATACTACATATTTATTAGATCACCTAAAACGTTCGCACCCTAGTTTCAGAGAAGCGGAAAGGCCAATTACGGCCATAGACCAAAAAATTATTGGGTAAACCTGGTATAACTTATAAATACCTAAATTTAACGCTTCTGTATCTAATTTTATTTATGAATTGTTTTTTATAATCCCTTTTAATTAGAATTTTGGTATTTACATATGTAGAATGTATGTTTTACGTTTTAAACGTTAAAGCCTTTTACGATTAACGTTAATTTAAAAAAATTATCTCAAATTAACAGCTTTAATTATTTTTTTTTTTTTTTGTTTGGCAAATAATTTACGTTTTTTTTTTTTGTTATTTTGTAATAAAATTAAAATTGATGTTACAATAGTATACATATGTATGTCTTTTATTTAAATTAATACATTTATTATGAAAGACAGTTGAAAGCGAATAATAACCCATACATGGTACTTGCTATATTTTAATAGAGTTTTACTTACTGGACTACCGATACAAATTGAATTCTACTCATCCACTAGATTTTTGAAGAAACTAGTAAAAATATATCCAAAAATTCGTATTGCGATCCTAATTTTCTCAGAAAAATAGAAATCCGATAGTATCGATAGTATCGATTGTTTTTTTTAAACTATCGAAACTATCGATGGGGCCGACTATCGATAGTTTTGCAGCTCTAACTTGAAGAGTTCAGAGGGCAGACCGTATATTGTATGTAAAATTTATATATTAATTGGTGGATTTACATAATTTTTTTATTAGAAACACTTCCTACGAACTTTAATAAACCACTAAAGAAATGTCAAAAACAAGTTGAGGTAAAAAAACACACACATTCATATAAATTTTAATAAGAGACTTATATGGGTATGTTATCCAGTGAAATTGAAATCGAGAGTTTTTCAAAGGCAAATAATAAGTACTTAAATGCTCAAATTATTTTGAAATTTTGATATTTAAAGAAGTTACATTAATAGTTATTAAGCAAAAAAATAAAAAAATTATCAAAACAGTTTCACATTCGATTTCAATTTCACGCCAATTCGTTTTTCAGAATACACCCGATAGACTGATTTAGAACACAAACAAATTCATGTTCGAATTAATGTTACAAAATTTAAAAAGGTACTGACCAATTAGCAGCAGAGAACTTGTTTAATATTTTGATACTTTCTCCTTGAAGAAGTGTACAATCAATAAAACATTGCGTTTTTTTTTAACAATAAGCCTGTGTTTTTTTTTACTAATAGAAACGCCATCCTTATGCGTTAAAAAGTCACTACACGCCACTACCCCATTCGCTAGCCCTTTAATTTTCTTTTCTTTAATGCTGAAGGTTTTTATTCTTTAAAAATCGTAAAACAAATCTACAAGAATTTTAAAACAAAAGATTATTAATTATGATGCTAATGAATGAATAGCGAAAACAAATGCTTTCAAAATCCATTCCAATCATCATCTGCACCATCATTCCTCATAATTATAAAAAGTTTAACTGAAAAGATATGCGTCAATTTGTAGCAATTGTTTTGAAGCTGATGAGAAAATAAAAGCAAAAATTCAAAGAAGTCATCAGTGTCAACATACATAGTATGTATTACATACTTACATACATGCATAAGTATGTATATTTACGATTTCTTTTTAAAGGATTCTTTTATTTTGATTGATGATTGACAATGAGTTGCACACATTGAAATTTAAAGGACTGAAATTTTTTGGATTATACAATATGTACTCGTATTCTTGTTTAATCAAAAATAAATTATTAAAAATAATTTATAATTTTTAAAAAATATTATTGAAGTTGTGTATTAAATGGATAAAACGGTTAACGGTTGAACACAATTCTTTAAAATTGCTTGTGTATGTACATACGTATGTATATACGGAATGTCCATTATCCTGTATTAACTTTAAAAAATCTGCCCACATTTATTACTTATGGCGTTTTCGTTTCTACAAAAATGTGTAACGTTTTATAATTATATTACATAAAAGTAGGGTGTTATATATCCTTTTTTGATCTCGTTTTATTGTAATCGACATTTTTAATTGTTGATATAAAGGATAACTTTAAAAAAAAGGCAATATTTTGTCAAGATGAGAGAAAAGTATATGAAAGGTAACATTTCTTGGTAGAAACGAAAACGCCATTAATCTTCCTGTTAAAAGACATTAAAAAATGAAAGCATTGAAAAAACAGAGGTGAGAAATTTAACAAATTAGTAGAAGACATATCGACATACATGACTTGATAAGTAAATAGTCAACAGATGATCCAGGGTGGTTATTTTGTATTTCTATTCGAATCGTAAATTTTACAAAATCGTAAAAATTTACGAATTTTAGAAAAATTTGTTTATGCGAATGAAAAATGTCTTAGGAACGCATTTACGATTCGAATAGAAATACAAAATAGCCCACCAGATTTATGGCTTATTTTATTTGTTTTACTTAGGCTATGGTTAGCTCCGGGAACAAGGGCGCCTTCTTTCTTATCTATAGCTAAGTTTGGTACTGTTAATTCAACACACAAGTTTTTAAGACAATACATTAAAATCTTAAATGTTCTCTATTTAAATAATTTTGTAATGTATCTTTTATTGTTTTAAAAAAAGGCTCAATAAATTAAATTGAAATTAAAAAAAAAATTTATTTGTTTTGGTATCTGGTTTTGAAAAAAATTAAAATTTTGTTTCTTATAAATTTTAAATATTTAAAATATATATTCTGGTATGTGATAAAAATAGTCGCCGTTATTAGTGTATTGGCTTACTCAGACGATAGCTCAGGGTTCAAACCTCAGCCCTGACATCTAAAATAAAATATATAATAATATAATAATTGAGCTTTATTAAAAGTATGGCTTATTTGATTGAGGATTTAATAGATATCGTTGAACAGGTATACGAGTGTTAATTTTGTGAAATTTTCTATACTCAACTAAGTGTAAAATTTATATCTTAAGAATTGCCTCCTTAAAAGTTTTTCCAATATTACATATTAGAGATATGTATTTTCAAAATAAGTGAATAAAATATAGATTTTTTTGTTAAATTAAAAAAAAAGATTTTCTGTCTTATAAAATTCTTCCAATGTGTGTTCTCAGTCGTACACAACTTTGAATAATTTGTTGCTATGGCAACACAGTTGTTTTCAAAGTATGTATATTATTGCCATTTTAGCATTTTTACTTCTGAATTTAACAGTCATTTTGTTGTAAAGCATTTCACTTTTTAAAACTTCTGCTAAATGCTTTTTTAACATAGTGTTGATGCATATAGAATCCGTAGTCGAGTTGTTCAACTGACAGCTATGTTTTTAAGGTAGAAATACACAAAATGCGTTACGGCGTTAACAGCGAAAACAATATACAATGTAAGTCAACTGTTAACGCATCTAAAAGTTAAAATTTGTTTAACTTCTATACGTTAGAAGAGTTGCAAATTTCGCCAATATGTAACTTGTTTTATAAAAATTCCTTATTTTAACTTTTATTGACAGACGGGCGAAGCTTACAACTTTAGCTTAGCTACGTAAAATACTTTACCGTTAACAAACATTGTGTACTTTGACAGTTGTTATTTGCTTATATTTTATATGTAGTTTACATATTTTATCAATTGTTTTTATTTTGTGTAATGTAATTAGCAAAAATTATATAATAATAATAACCTTCAGGTTGTTACTAAGCCAAAATCATCTGTTCAGATCTTAATTTCCGTGGAAAAAGTCAACGTATGACTTATTTTAAGCGCATGGTCTAAAAAAAGGGTCAACTTTCCTTGCATATACCTTATAAACTGCGTTCTACCCCCGGGATTTATCGTAAATTTTGCTTGGTAAAAGCAAAATCACTTCAAATTAATTTTTTTAATCGTTACATACATACATACATATTTGTGGAAACTAAAATGAGGAAGAGAGTTTTTAGTGTAAAAATTAAGATTTTTTTCTTGAACTATATTATTATTAAAAATATATATACATTTGCGTATAACCGCAGTTAGATTATAGATCTGCTCGAAAGTCCAATGCTTGGAAGAATGTTTTTAAAATGTTATAAATTTAAATCCAATTTCTTTTATAGAACACTTTAGCAGATATTTTTGAGGGATTTAGCATTCTCGTCACGATTGTCTGGCAACTTTTTCTTCTGTTTCTTTTGTCATTTTATCATTTCTGCTAAAGCTAAAGTCACAGTGCTGTTGAAGAATTATTGTTAAAGGAAGTATTTCACAAATAATTGTAAAAAATAGAAATAATACGCATTTTAGAATATAATTTAAAGAAATAATAGAAAATCTTAGTGTCAGCAATATTCTTAAAA
This sequence comes from Metopia argyrocephala, assembly GCA_963576795.1. Taxonomy (NCBI): domain Eukaryota; kingdom Metazoa; phylum Arthropoda; class Insecta; order Diptera; family Sarcophagidae; genus Metopia; species Metopia argyrocephala. The sequence continues at coordinate 182,025,944 of OY756208.1, read as the reverse complement.
ATATATATGTATATCTACGGTTAATAAAATAAACAATAATGTTTTAAAATCCCTAAATAAGAAAAATAAAAAAAAAATCAATAAGAATATATCCCTTTTGAAAGGGATTAGCAACGCAAACAAATATAAAGCAGCAAAAATAGGCGAACAAATAAAAACCAATCTGGCGCATAAAAATCAACAAGAAAATGTCAGACGAAGAAGATTCTATGTCCGAAGGCTTTTCTGCCAGTGAAGATGAATGGAAACCAAGTAAGGACATAAAGGGCGGCGAGTCTTCAGATGATGACGACAGTGATTTCGAAGGATCGCAATTAGCTGGCGGTAGCAGTGGTACAAGTGTAGGCAAGAAAAGGTAATAAAAAATTTTTTTTTAAATAAATATTAAAATTAATTTCTTTTTTTTAATGTTAAAAGAACGGAACCAAAAGCTCGTAGTGCTGCCAAACAGACATCATCTAAAAAACGCACTGGTTTATCATTGCGTGCCAAACTTTATAATAAATATAGGCCACCACCTAAAACATTTTCACCGCCCAGCACCAGTGTGATTGGCAGAAATTCCCCGTCAACATCAACATCGCGTATAAATTCAAAAAACGCTACAGCGCCCAATGAAAGCAAAAGTATCAAACATAAAAACGGAGATGATCAAGATTCAGGATCCAGTAGTGATTCTAGCATCAATAATTATCTCGTTAACCCCGAAGATTTGGATATTCAATCAAGTTTTTTCAATATAGAAGAAAAGATGGCGAAAAGATCTGTTTCGCCGGAGCCAGTTTTTGATTGTAATGCCGGAATAGAAAACCTTTCTAGTTCTAATTCAGAAGCAGAAGAAGAAAAAGACGATAATGAAAAAGATAGTAAAGCTTTTGATTTTAATAACCTGCTAGAATATGCCAAAACTCTTGAAAGTGTTAAGCAAGCAGTTGATAAACATAACGCTGAAGAATACAGTAGAAAAAAAACTGCTGCACCAAATATTGATACTTTAGATGTATATGCTGTGCTTGCATTGGGCGAAAAACCACATAATCGATCACACAACGATGGTGAAGATGAAGATGATGAAGACGACGATGAGGGCGCTGAAAATGATCTACGGCATTGCAAAGAGCAACCTTCAAAGTTAAACAAAACAAAATCAACTCGTATAAAACGTCATACCAAAACAAGACCCACATCAACAGTTGTCGCAAACGATACCGATGATTCTGACTGGGAAGAAGTAGCAGGTAGGAAACGCAAGTAGACCTTTGTAATATACGTATTTTTTAATGTAGAAACTGCTTAGAGTGGTGAGTGGTGGTGGTAATCTTTTTTTAACATAATGTTTATGAAGTTCTTGTTAATTTGCTCTTTCAAAGATGAAATTCAAATGTTAGATGCTGATTTTAGAAACAATATATATTTATATATAAACATTTGTACTCATATACATGCTTTAGGTCGCATTTTGTCTTCGACAAGTTTATTTCTTATATATGAGATTGAAAGAAAATATATTTTAACCTAAAAGAACAAATCTAAGTATGGGTATAAAAATAAAAATAAAATAATTTGAAATAAAAGCATAAACCTATATTATAAACAAATTATAATTATGTAAAAATGTAGGTTTCAATTTAATTTTAATGTTCCGGGCATTTTTTATATGGATGTATTCAAGACAAGTCTGTAAAAGGCTCCAAATACTAGACGCTGTTTAATTGATTGCATTATGAAATCAGTTTAATAAAAAAAAAAAAAAGCTATTAAAACTAAAACAAATCTTGCGCTGTTTGAGTGTGAATCAGTTTTTTCCAAAAAAAAAAAATATATATATAAAAATGTCACAGATTTTTTCATGTTTTTTTCTTCATTCGCAGTAAAATATTACATGCAAATAATGCCTTTGTATCATGGGCTTAAGGAGAAATTGTATAAATTTTTGTGTGTGTTTAAAGCATGCATATGAATTGTATGAATACATGATTTAAAGCCGAAAGAAGTATTAATTAATTTTTTTTATTGAATATCAATACAATTCATCTGATTTTACGACTTATTTTTGATGCAAATTTTCTTGAGTTCAAGAAATGGCGAATTTAGGAAGTCGTGAAAATGACATTCTTCTTGAAACACTTCCATTTTATTTTGCTGGGTTGAAACATATTTTACCTTCTTTTAATTATATATGAATTAAAACTTTTAATGTAATTATATGCTTTGTATTAGATTTTTGCACATTCCGCAACTAAAAGGAAAAAATGCAAAATCTTTTATTTAATTTTAAAATGACTTCATTGAGGTTTATGCTTTCACTTTCATTTTTTATCATTAAATACAAGTTATAATAAGTATAAGTCTAAACAAATGAAGTTGAAGCTTAAAATTGGCCTTCATATTGAATAGGAAATATGTATAACGACGGTTGTTGATTTACGTGGTGCCCAAATGAAAAACTTGCTGTTATAATTAGCTCTTACTTTTCTTAATATACAGATATTTTTACTGAAAATGTAAAGAAGCTTTTTTTATTACTTTATTGTAATAGTTTGTAATAAAACAAATATTTATTTAAAATGTAGAAATTGGTTAAATTTTCTTTATATTGCTGGAAACGTAAAAAAACGCAGAATTTTTCATAAGTGTTATCAAATAAAGGGCACTTTAAGCATATATGTATATTCTGTAAACAAATATTTTTAATATTCTGTTAAAATCCACTATCTTCCTATTAGAATATAATTTTTTTGTACTGTCCCGAAAAATTTTATTTTCTTACTTTTTGATGGCGTTTTGATTTCTGCAAAAATGTTCATATGTTATGCATTCTTTTTTGAACTCGTTTTATTGTAATAGATATTTTTAATTGTTGTTATAAAGAATATTTATTTTAAAAAGGAATATTTTGTCAAGATGAGAGAGAAAAATATATGAAAGGTAATATTTTTTTGTAAGAACAACAAAAACGCCATATAAGTTAATTTTTCTTAGTAATATGTGCTATAGTAGTAATATGAAAAAATACTGAGTGCTCTATATATTAATTTTTATAAAATTATCACTAAATTCATACTTTCATTTCTACATTTTCTTTTTACATTAATTAGGGATTTAAATTGAAAAATAAAAAAAAGCACAAATAAAAAATGTAAAATTCCTCGCAATAAATTTTACCCTTTTAAATTAAAGGCTACACTTTTTGTTAACACACAAAAAAAACATACATACAGTGCACTCGGGAAAACGTCAACACTCGTTTACGTCAACATCCCAAAACGTCAACTCTTAATTTTTTACATTGTCTACTCTAAAACGTTAACCAAACCACAAAGCTCTAAAACGTCAACTTTAAATAAAAGAAAATTTTGAATTTAGCAACAGTTAAAATACACAGATTTGTGCACACACACATTTATTTTATGAAATTAATTCAGAAATTCGGGATTCCCCTTATAAGTATGTACAGTAGTCTGTATTTACACATGTATAGTCTTTCTTATGTTCAGTTGCTTTTTTGTTTTTGTAAGTACATAACAGATTTTTTTAGATGCATAAGTATGTGAAATTAAAAATATGATCTCATTTAAAATGTGTTCTTTTAGTTTTAGTTAGGCTGAAAGCCTTTTTTGTTTCTTCTTGGGATTTGTTTGTTTGGTTTTATTTCATAGCCAATAAAACCGTTTTAAAGCACACTATCAATATGTTTTTTATTAAAATTGTTTACATTCATAAACGTCAACAATTTGTTAAACGTCAACACCCGCGGTTTTAATTAGTTGACGTTTTCCCGAGTGCACTGTATTTAAATATATTTTTAGACTTTATGGTGCGATAAGTTGTATAAACATACGTATTAAAAATATGCAACATTACTTGAAATTAAAAAAAGATAAAAAGAAAATTAGTAAAATACAAGGAATCTAAACAGCAATATCAGATATAAATACATACATACTTGGTTATTTTATTTTTTTAACATAATGCCAACGTACATATTTTACTAATAAATACATTTAGTAGTTGATCACTTATTAAAAGTATTAAAATAATTTTCTTAATGAGTATTATAAAAAGAGTGTTAAACAAAAAAATAACATTATGTGGAATTTTTTAACTATGTGACAAAAGACCAAAAAAAAAAAAAGAAGACCCGTGTGTCCCAGCTTTGCCCAGTCATGAAATTTTTTTATGGGCCACCAAACATTTGGGGCCTCGGTGTCAGTTTTGCAAAAAGTGATCATTTTATCAGGCTCATATCTTGCAAATCGTAAATTTTTGTAGTTCATTGTTTCGATAAATTTTGAACGGTTCAAACGGTTCATGTTCAAATTGCAGCAAAGGTGAAAAATAAAAAAGTTAGTTTGCGGTTTTTTCAAAGTTATAATTTAAAAATAAGAGGTTTCCTCCCCTTCCCCCCCCCCCCCCCCTATCCCACTTAGAAGACCATCTATAAAGAATCCGCTCCCCAACAATTTCACTCTATTCTAACTTAAACAATGTCAACAAAAAAACGAATAATCAGAAGAAAAGCGCCACCTATTGGGAAGTAGCTGGGGGTCGATTCTGATTTTATGAAAAAAAGAAATGATAAAAAAATTTATCTTAAGTGCTGAGGACTCGGGTTCGAGCCCCAGGAAAGGTGTGATCAATTTAATTTTGTTTTTATCAGAAAACGCTTTAATTAGATCAAAGTTAACTGCAATGAATACTTTTTGGTAATTAAAGAAGAAATGATGTCCGTGAAGGAATAGTACACTAGCCAAACTGAACAATTGTTTTCGACTCCAGAATTAAAGCGTTTTCTGATAAAAAAAAAAAAAATTATCATTTGCACTTCACATTAATTTATCACTTCGCTTGGTGATTTATAGCGATTCTTATTCAACTTATGAAAAATAAGTTCGTAATGAAAACTGTCTGTCACTTTTGTTCCATTCTATGCGTTTCTTGATTATTTACCACGTATATTTACAATAAAATAAAAAAATTTTATTTATTTTAGATAACTTTGAAAATATTATGTTAAAAATATATCTCTATATAATTTATTAGGCATGGAAGAAGATGGAAATTGCTAAAATATTTTTATTTTTGTTCTCCTTGTTTGTGACTGTGTTTTTTTAGTGCTGCATATTATACCATCTTATAAAAACGACTAAACGCTTTTTATTGTAAATCAAGAAATGTTTAAAAACTTTTGCTAAAATTAATTCTTTTACTTAGAATTAATAAATTTGAAAAAATTTAGTTAAATATGTTAATATGTTAAATGAAATACTTAAAAAAAGTTTTAGTAAATAATTTATGTATTGATAAGCAATGCAATGTTGTTTAAAGTGTATAACGCTGGTTAGATATCATCGACTATTTGTTAACGAAAAAAAATTTATCGTATGAAAAAAATTTGACAGACAGATTTCATAAAACTGGAAATTAGAATCGCTTTTTTATGAAAAAGTGAAAAATTTTTTCATTTTGCTTTTTCACTAAAACAGAAACAGATAACAGTTAAGCCTACTTAGCGAGGACACTAACCACGCAATCAACATGCAACAATGAGGCAATTGATGTTGATTATTCAAGGGTGAAGGTATAACACTGGACTGTGAATGATCAATTCACAGCAATTTATCTCATTCCTAAGGCGCTTAATAATAATATAAAAAAATTCCAATACAACGCACTGCATTTAGTAGGAGTTTAACCCTGAGTATTGGTCTCAAATAAAAAAAATGTGGTGAAATAGTAATCGAAATATGTTAAAATTTTCACAGTAGGTAGCTATCGGTGTTGTTAGTTGATATCTTGATCACGTGTGATATGTAAAGTGAAATATTGATGATCAAGCGAATTTATATATTGAATATTGAAAATAAACTTGCCTTTGGCTTTGAAAAAAAAAATATAATTTCTTATTGATTGGGTAAATTAATAATTTATATTTTTAATATATGACTACGTTGCAGTAACGAAACAATATTATTTAATATTAAAAAATAAAATTTGTTTATTTATAAAGTCAATGATATTGTTGTTACAGATTCTGTGTATTGTTGTTCATGAAAAATATTTTAAAACATTTACATAATCATAAAAAATTTGTTTCATAAGCTTTTTAAACATCGAAAATATTTTTTCTTGAATCCAGGGAGGTTATTTTGTATTTCGACCCGAATCAAAAAACTAACGAATTCGTAAAAATTTACCAATTTCCGAAAAATGTTTGTATAAATGGAAAATTACAAAATAACTACCCAGGTAATAATAAAAATAAAAAACTGAAATCAAAATAATTAATTTAAAAAAAAAAACTAAAAAATTAAGTTATAGAACTGAATTAAAAACGAATTTACTTTAACAATTGTATTCACATTATATACGAAGTATTCAAAATAAAATATGCATTAATAAAATATTAATTATAAAACTAAATTCAAGATACGAAAGTATATTTCTTAATCTATTTGTGTTACTTGAACTGATGCTACCTACATACATATATACACAATAAGAGAAAATGAAAAGCATTAAACACGTAATTTTATTTATTAAAAAAGAAAATTAATCCAATATCTTAAAATGTGAAAACACAGAACATTTTTTTAGTATTATTAATGATTTTTTTAAATGCAAAAATATTGCCAACATATTTATTTATTTATGTATTTTTTATTTATTGTGATAAAAATATTTTTCAGCTGCCTAGAACAATCTGCTATGTGATGGAAAACGATTTTGATTGAAATTGAAATCAATTGAAATTTCAAGATGCTATAACTTCCAAATCTAAAAAGATTTGGATATTTTTTCTAGTCGTTACTAAAATGACTATTAAAACCAGAGTGGGCAAACAAACAAAATATTTCGCAAACGTTACCACAAAGACATAAACTTTTCAAATTTTGTTTAATCGTATTGTACATGAGCAAAACCAAAATAAATATTTTCCAAATGAGAAAGAGCGAAAACGATACAATTCGCTTTTCACTCTTGTGCTTGCGTTTTTATTCTTCTTCTTTTCTTTTTCATCTCATTCATTTTTTGTTGTACCTACGGACATTTGAGTTAGTGTATTTATAGTGATCAAAACAAAAACAATATACAAAACTAAATGGGATAATAGCTCTCACTGTTTTTGCTTTGTTTTTGTTTTACTCATTGTAAAGAACAAAACAAAATGAGATGAAACGTTTCGTTTTGTTTATTTTCTTACTCTGATTAAAACTACTTCTGAGATTATTTAAATTTTAAGGTAATTGAAACAGACACGTTTCATATCACTTTGAAAATGTGTACAAACGATTTCACTTTCAATCGTGTTTCATCATAAACCGGATTATATGTACTTCTTAATATTTATTTTTTTTTATATGTAAGTATTTATTTTAATTATAAGCCTACATATGTATATTTATGTAACTTTTCAATATAGTAAATTCTAGCTAATTTATTCACTTACTATTTTACAAACCAAAGAAATCAAATCCATTGCTAATTTAAAAAGCGAATATTAGAATAAATTTAGAAAATATATCATATGTTAAACAGAACTTATAAAACAAAGTAAAGTATAACAAAACTAAAGAACAGAATATAAGTATATATATATTAATTGTTGTATTGTTAAAATAAACACAAAAACAAAAGAAAGGAAAAAAACACTAACTTATTATCAAATGAGTGAAATAATGCATAAATAAAATAGTGTAATTATAAACAAATATATAGATATAAAAAAATTCTAAAATGTTTAAAAGCACATACTGGACTAATACCTTCTAAAGAGATTTACATAAAATAAAAAAAAAATAATATTATAGTAAATAAACACATAAAAATAAATGTTATTTGATGAAAGCAAAAACAAACGTGTGTTTTTTTTAAGCACTAATTTGTAATTCATACACAAATAAATTCAAAGACCAATTTTACATATAAACTTTTATTGTCTCAAAGATGCCATGCTCTCATCCATATAGTGGTCATCATACATGGGCACACTGCATTATATTTTTAATGCAGTATTTGAAGCAGTAAGCAGTAAAATTTTACTCGTTACTGAAAAAAATAGCAGTAAGCAGTAAAATTTTACTCGTTACTGAAAAAAATAGCAGTAAGCAGTAAAATTTTACTCGTTACTGAAAAAAATTGCAGTAACCAGTAAATGTTTACTCATTACTGAAAACAATTGCAGTAACCAGTAAAATTTTACTCTTTACTGAAAAAATTGCAGTAACCAGTAAAATTTTAATCATTACTGCATTTTTTTCAGTAACAGTAAAATTTTACTGATTACTGCAATATTTTAGAAACGAGTAAAAATCCACTAGCAAATGGAAACGATTTTGTTGTTGTTGTAAAAAAAATCTTTTATTATGGGATATATTTTGTTGTAACAGAAAAATGTTTAAATTTCAATGATTAATGCAATACACATAATTCTGGTTTTACAAAATATATCCCATACAACAAAATATATCCCATAATAAAAGATTTTTTTTACAACAACAACAAAATCGTTTCCATTTGCTAGTGGATTTTTACTCGTTTGTAAAATATGGCAGTAATCAGTAAAATTTTACTGTTACTGAAAAAAATGCAGTAATGATTAAAATTTTACTGGTTACTGCAATTTTTTTCAGTAACGAGTAAAATTTTACTGGTTACTGCAATTGTTTTCAGTAATGAGTAAACATTTACTGGTTACTGCAATTTTTTTCAGTAACGAGTAAAATTTTACTGCTTACTGCTATTTTTTTCAGTAACGAGTAAAATTTTACTGCTTACTGCTATTTTTTTCAGTAAGCAGTAAATTTTAAATTTTTAATGCAGTATTTATTTAATGCAGTATGCCCATGTATGGTGGTCATAGAGTGGATCTTAAAAATAATAGTTGTACACTAACTTTGTTTCTTTATGTATAGTTTTCTTTGAGTTGCAAAAGAGCCAATTCAATTTTTTGTGTAAGTTTTATTCGTTACCTAGTATTGTTGTTTTATTCTGTTTTTTATTCCTTGCAAGCACGCACTACCCATTTTTTCATATTAATTTTTATTTAATACTTTCAGATGCTTCAGAAGACAGAAATGCTGCCTCAACTTCAGGTAACCTTGAAATTCATGTGGACTTACCAAGTCGCCATAAAGAAACAAAAGAAAAAACGCAAGAAGATATTGAAATGGCTTTTAAGCGTAAAATAAATCGGGACATTAGAGAACAACAAGTTCTGTTACATAAAGCCAGTTTATTGTGTCACATTGCTCGATCGTACTCGTATAATCGTTTATTAAATGACACAATTCTAATGAATAAAGCCTTAAAGCTTTTGCCAAGTAAATCGTCTTATCCAACTGAAAAAGGAACTGAGATTAAATATTTTCAATCCATGGTGACATGGTTTAAAAGTGTGATTAAATTAAAATCGCAAAATCTATATCCCGATAAAAATGCCTGCAAAACAAAACTTAAAACACATGCAGAAATTTTAAAGCAAATCGAAGATAAAGAAGCTCGTTGTAAACAGGATATGGTTTTTATTTTGATCATTCTGTTGCGTGGCATGGGTCTACAATGCCGTTTGGTAGTAAACTTGCAACCATTGCCCTTAAAACCCCATGCCTCAGATTTAATTCCTTTAAAAAGTAATAATAATAATGAGACTAAGGGAAAAGAAAAAAGTGCATCAATTTCTGCTAAAAATAAAAGTCAAGTCTCTAATACTAAAAATAATACAGAACAACAAGTGTCGTCTCTATTTCAAATTGCCAAACAAGATAACTCAGATATAGAACACAAAAAGAGAAGAGACACGGAAAACTCCTCAGAAAATCAAAAAGATGATGGAAAAGTTAAGCATTCAAAAAATAAAGATTCTCCTGAAATTAGTAAAAGCGAAATCGTAAATAAAAAAATTAAAATGGCCAAAGGAGAAACCACCGCTGAAAGACAAAAAGGTAATACAGAAAAAGCTAATTTAAAAGAAAACAAGAAAGTACTGCCAAATAATAAAACTATATCGAAATTAAAAGAAAAAGCAAAAACTGATTTAAAAGTTAGTGAAAAACAAATTAATGCCAATGAGTCTACACATTACCCATCTAATGAAAGTTCTACATCACAACTAACTAACATAGTAAATAAAGATAACGAACAGTGTTTGGATGCAGCTACAAATGATTTAGAAAGTTCTCAAAAAGAAAATAAAGTCTCATATCTAAACCAAAAAAAGTCGGCTGATGATACGAAGCCAAGTAAACGTCTTAGTAAAAAAGTTGGCTCTATCGTTAAGCCAAAAATTATTTTGCACGCTGAAAAAGACAGTAAAGAAGCATCTATTGAACTGCCATCCACTTCAAGGCAATTGCGAAATACCCGTTCGCGTAGCAAATCACCACAAGCCCATATTTCCACAGCTTTTTTGTTTCAAAATACACATTATAAGGAGTTATTTCCTGGTGTTGTACAACAGACTACAAACGTAAAGAACAAAGTTATACGTACTAAAAGTCCAACTAACAAAGTGAAAATTTCAGATGAGTTTTTGAAAACTGCCCAAGAAGATAATGTACAAAAGCGTGTTTTACGCTCACGGCAAAAAATTGACAAACCAGCTGATAAAAATACAAATTCTACAGAAGTTGAAATACCACAACTCGATGGCGCCAATGACAGTGCTGATGTTAGTTCTGAAAATTCAATACATTCTAGAAGAGATAAAAAACGACGTTCTAACAGGAAACAATTACATGTAAAACGGAATACAGAGAATTCTGACGATGATTTCGAGCCCTCACCCCCAAAAAAGCCGAAATCGGCACCGGCAACATCAAAACCAAGTCGTCATGTACTCTCTTCTGATGATGAAAGCGACAGTGCAGAGAAAGCTAAACGTCAAGAAACAGCTGGCGATATTTGGCTGGAGGTTTGGTGCGATGTTGAGGAACAGTGGGTTTGCGTTGATATATTTAAAGGAAAAATTCATTGTATTGACTCTATACGGGTAAGTTAATTTAAGAGTGAGTGGGAAAATACAAATTTTACAATATTTTTTTCTCACATACAAACATACATGCATACAATGCATCTTTTGTGATATATCAGAAGTTGATAATAGAAATAAAACCATTTTAAAATTAAATTTTTTTAAGTAGCAATAGCGGCTTTTCTGAAACCTTCTCAAAAGTTGTTCTATCTAGAGCAGGGTCTCTTAATAAGGTCAACTCATTCCTTAGGCCCATTATTACAACTCAACGGTAGTTAAATGTATGATGTTATTGAACATAAAGTTGTTTGGCAAATAGTTTCACCTTGATTTTTTAACGTGAGGTTTAAACGTTTGAGCTTGTTTATTTACATATACTAGCATATTTACATAAAAAGTCTGTAAGAATTGTAAGATACGCAGCTACACTCGTTTTCCCAAATTTTTATATTTTTTGCAAATGTCCTGGTTAAATAATTACTGTTTCCTTTAGAAAGCGGCTTCACCAAATATCGCATATGTATTTGCTTTCCAAAATGATTTGAGCATGAAAGATGTTACTGCCAGATATTGTCATAATTGGACGACCGTAGTGCGTAAATCTAGAGTAGAACAGACATGGTTGGAGAAAGCTATAGTCAATTATCTAGGACCGAGAACAATGCGTGACATCAAAGAAGATCAAGAATTAAGACGTATTCATGAAGAGAAACCATTGCCAACTTCTATTGCTGAATACAAAAACCATCCATTCTTTGTTCTTGAACGTCATTTGCTTAAATTTGAAGCTCTATACCCACCAAATGCTCCAGCCCTAGGATTTGTGCGTGGAGAACCTGTGTATTCCAGAGATTGTGTGCATACTCTTCACTCTAGAGATATATGGCTTAAGCAAGCTCGAACAGTAAAATTAGGAGAAAAACCTTACAAAATTGTAAAAGCTCGTCCAAAATGGGATAGGGTGAGTTCTCTTAAAACAAGTAACTACAATATATGACTTTAATTCTTATCTCTTACAAAACAGATTACGCAAACTGTTATAAAAGATCAACCCCTCGAAATATTCGGTTATTGGCAGACTCAAGATTACGAACCTCCAACAGCAGAAAACGGTTTAGTGCCACGCAATGCATATGGAAATGTGGAATTGTTTAAACCTTCTATGCTACCCAAGAAAACTGTTCATTTACGTTGTAAGTAACACTTGAAAGTGATTATTTTAAAATGAGTTTTTAAGTTTTTGTTTTATTGTGCATTTATCACAGTACCTGGCCTAAATCGAATTTGTAAAAAGTTGGGTATCGACTGTGCGAATGCTGTTGTAGGCTTCGATTTTCATCAGGGCTCTTGTCATCCTCTTTATGACGGATTTGTTGTTTGTGAGGAATTTCAAGATCAAGTTATTGCCGCTTGGCATCAAGATCAGGAAGAACAAGATAGAAAGGAAACGGAAAAATATGAGGCACGTGTTTATGGTAACTGGAAGAAACTTATTCGTGGACTTTTAATCCGACAACGTCTTAAGCTTAAATACAACTTTTAAAAAATCTAAAAAAAAGTTCGCTAATTGTAGCGTTTTATGCTGCACTTATTCAATATTATACTCTGATTAAACTCTTCATTTCTCATAACTATTCCAATGAGTAATTTTGTATTATCGTTTTTTTCTTTTTTTGAAAATTATATTTTGTATATCTTTTTATTCGTTTTGTATACTCCATTAAAAAACAAAAACCATTTAATAAAAATTCTGGCATGAGATTAAAAGCTTTGTAAAGGCAATTGTCAAATTCTTGGAAACAGGTGGTCTTAGTTTAATAGATCGATTTTGGATGGCAATTATTGTTATAAAATTTTACTTCAGCTGGAAATACGGTTACCATCAATAATCGATCCATACAAAAATAGCATGTTGAGTTGTCAAAAATTTCAACACTGTGGTAAACAAGAAGCTGTGGAATGAAACAAGATAAAAATTAGAAAAATTCCTGAGCAAGGTTCATTAATATTAAAGAGCCTTGTTTCTGCGTATATACAATACATTTTTTGAAAGAACTTTCAATGGAAAAGCCAGACTTACCAAAAAAACATTTACTTAGTATTAAAAAAAATCTTTATATCCAAAAGAGAATTTACTGAAGCAAATTAAACACCTACGGCCGTATGTATAATCAAAATTTAGCAACTCGTTGGTATATGGGACAAAACACTGGCAAGTTTATCACTCGCTATAGACTGACATTATTAAAACTTTCCCTACCCTCTATTTGATAACGACTCAGATAATCCAAAAAATTAAATACTTTGTACCTTTGAGTAAGAATTTCCACATATTGGAATGACGAACATAGCCACTGTGTACAACGACCTGCTAATTTTTTATTATACATAAGGCTGCTAATTATTTAAATATGTAAATATAGTATACGTAGTCGCCGTGGTTAGTGTGTTGGCTTACAAAGACGATAGCGCTGGGTTCAAATCTCAGCTCTGACATCTTGAAAAAAAATATAAATATGAAAAAATTAGTTCTTTCGGCGACTACCTCTCAGCAGTCTTCTGGCAAAAGCTCTGGGAGTAATTGATTGCCATGAAAAAGCTTCTTACATTTGTGGTTCAGAGTCGACTTTAAACTGTAGGTCCCAGTGCTCATGGATAAAAATTAACACACACAACATGAGTGCTGCGAGAAGCTAAGCCGTAATCCTGACACAGGGTTGCATTGGCCAATTATGCATGTAAGTATAGCAAAAGAGCCTAAATTTAATTCTGATGAAACAACCAAAATTAGTGGAGCTATTTAAAGAAACAGTATTTGAATATTAACATGAATATAACATTCGGGTATGTTCTGTAAAACGAGTTCGAGTGAAATTGCAATAATGCTATAATTTAAAAAAAAATTATTTAATACTTTTTTATTAATTTGCATAATAACCATAATATAGCTTCTTTTAATATCAAAACTACAAAATAACTCACACTATTAAGTTTTATTTGTTTTTGAAAAAACTCTCGATTTAAATTGCACTCCAATTTGTTTTTCGAACATATTCGCTTGTATTGGATTTATCATATCGCATACTCAATCAACCGCAACCGATTTCCTTGCGGTTAGCATCTTTAAAGTATGACCTTTATTTTTTTCTTACTGCTATCAAATACGATATTAGTAAGTTTAAATCAAAGATCCACACACACTTTCCTCCGGCCCCACCCATTTTCCTTGACCAGCACAATGTACTGCAGGAATAAGGGTTGGTGTCAAAAACCTAAAGTAGCGTCGTTAACTCGAGAAAATTAACATGGCGGATAGAGCACATAAACTCCCGCACGACATTATATATTAAAAAAAACTTTCTTTGAATTAAATGAAAAGGTTTTTCTAATAATTTAAAATCCAAATTTTTTTACTTAAATATTTAAAAGCGAATTCGAAATTTTATTTGTTTTCTCTTTATACATTTTCTCTTAATTGCTAAATTTTATACACTGTATATGAATTCATTATTTGAATTATTTTGAATTTTATATAATTTTACGCATATATTTTAAAAGTACATACATAATATTAATATATATAAAGTGGAGAAAAAATTTAAATGGAATTTATTTGTAATTTTTTGGTATCATAAAATAAATTTGGATTAATATTTAATTTTTAATTAAAATATTAAAGCTTAATAGTTGCATATATGCTTGTTTTGGGAATAGTATAAAATAAAATGGGGTGCAAAAACTGTTTTTTTTTTTAAGTCAAATCGATTAATGGTATATGATACCTTCTTCAAAGGAAGTACAAAATCGTCAATAATAGTTTAAGTACATACTTACATATATTAAGGAAACACAAATTTTTTAAAATTAAGATTATTTATAATCACATAATTCAAAAAGAAAAGTTACGTTTAAAATTAAGAAAAAACAAAATCATGTTAGAGTAAACCTTTGATTAATTATGAACAATTTTTGGTGTTTCTGTGTCAACTGTAGTCAAAATTGAGTACAATTTTTTCTCAAATGTTTTGTGGTGCCTATGGTAATTATGACCATGATGATGTATTACTGTGACTATTTTTGGAATGTGTTTGGTGTTGATTTGTAGTGCTATTCGTGAAGGCTCCATTTCGAATAACTACATTTAAAGGCTGATGCTGCTTTTGAGCATTATTAATATTGTTTGATTGGTGTGTTTGTTGTTGTTCTAGTTTTTGCTGCAAATCGCTTGTAGTTTGAGTTTGAGTTTTTAGATAGTCAAGATACATTCGTCTCGCTTGATTTAAAACTCTGGTTACATCGTGCTTTCGTACCATTTTATCAAAATGCATGGCAATTTCATTGTAATCCATGTTACTTTTCATTATGGTATTACGATGTTGCAACAGGAGGGTAAGACATAAAAACATTAAAAATGGATTACCACCTCCAAATTCAGAGGGTGGTGGTAGCCCTGGAGTTGATGAGGAATTATTTGCGCTATTGTTGGAAAATTGTGCAGATTTTGTTGAAAAAGCCACTTCCTCCTCAGCTGCATTTGTGGCCATTTCATCTATAGCATCTATCGTATCTGGAGTATCGGTAGATGAAATGGGTACCAACACTTCTGGCAATGTTGCAGAGTTAGGGGGAATTGTATTTAAATAACTACTACAACTAGAACTAATTATTTTATGGTTGCTTATCGTTTGTGTTATTGGCAATATTTCGTCTCTGGGTAGAGTTTCCTCTAAAAATGGATTTAATTTGCTTGTTTGTTCTACTTGATTACGTTTGGCTTGATGTAAATTACTATTGAGTTGCCCATTTAATAGATGTGCTGTTTTATTTTCTTCAGTCTTTGCTAATGTCTTTTCTCTTTGACATTTTTGTAAAACGAGTTCATTGTTTTCTAGACAGGTAAGAATTTCGCTTTCTTTTAAATCTTCTACCATATCAAGTGAATCCTTACCAAGCTTTTCATACTCGATTTCGCTAATTGAAGAATCCTTTTTGGCATTATTCTCATCTTTTACTAAAATCAAATCTTCAAGCAATTGACGGTCTAAATTTTCAGCTTCCAAACGCAACTCACGTGTTATAGCTGTTGACATTGGATAATATTCAAGGTCTTGACTCTCATCAGGCGTACCATTGGAATCGCCTTGTTCAAGATTTTTATATATTGTGTTCGGTGTGTTTCTACCTTTTTGCCGCTCTGTCACAGGCGTGCGTACTGGAGTATGCGTTAGTGAAGAGAGTTGAGAACTGAGGTCTAATTGTAAACTATTACTACTTAAATTATTAGCCTGTTGAATTGCTGTTGCAGCAGTTGAACAGCTCCAAGTGTTATTTGTAGTGTCAGGCAATGATGAAGAGTCAGATTCCTCCAAGGATGAGCCAAAACCTTCTTTAGTTAACTGTACTAGCGGATGAAGGGTTGGAGTTGGAGAAACTTGATTTTGAGTTGGTGACGGGCTTTTAGATTTATTGACTACTAACGGCTCTCCTTTGGCTGAGAATATTGAGGCATTAAGTTTTTCGGCATTACCTACCCGGCTTTTATTTATAGAAGCAAAATTAAGAAATTCATTAAAATTTTTAACCAACTTTTGCTGAGATTTTTCATTGCATTCATCTAGACTTAAACCTGCAAAAATAGTTCGCTTATGTTGTATTTAAAACTGAGTTATAATAATTAATATTTGTTTTACCTTTTTTACTGGTAGCGGCAATTTTCTCTTTAAGATCTCTAAAATGGCCACCTCCAGAATTACTAACACGCTTAACACCTTCAGTTACATTTGTCGCCAGTTGTTTTGCAATTATATTGCTGACGGTATTATAATTCGATAAAAGATTTTTATTTTGTAACTTTCCTTTAGGAAGCTGAGCAGTAATATTTTCAGCCATTTTAGATTCGCAGCTTTCATTACTGATAGCCAAATCATTGACACTACTACCATTACCATATCCTGTGGCTGTTGAAGATGTGCTATCATCAACATGCAAGGATGATGAAGAACTACTGAGAAATGCTTTGGGAATTGGTTTTGTTTGATGTGCATAATTCGTTATTAAATCATTATCGTCCTTAAAAGGATTTGTATCATGAAAATTAAAATGATTTGTTTCAGAAAAAACATCATCTTCCATATGATCTCGATCAGAAGAAACTGATTCATCAGTTAGTTCAAGTCGGCCATCTAACATTTGAAGCATTTTTGTTTCGTCGAATGACTGATGAGCTTTTGAAGAGGCTCTTCTTTGACGTCGTGTGGCATGACGTGTTATGTTATCGTCTAAACTTTGATTCAGTCGTTTTGTCACATCCAATTTAGAACTAACAACACCACCATTGCTTGCATGGCTAACACTTGTATTCAAAGCAGAACTTAGAGAATTCAATGAGGCCGAAGAACTTTGCCGCCTTAAAGCACATACTTTTGTATACGCATTTTCTCTTGTCTTAACCAAAAGATAAGAAGAACTAATAGGAGATGAGTTTGCATTCGCAACTGAGGACAAAACACCACCTATACTAGAGGTTAACGGCACTTCGTTGACGGGTACAAATTCTTTCTCATATAATTTCAGTTCTTCTCGATCTGCACCTGTTTCATATTTTAGAGAACTCCACTGAACTTCCAACATTCGTAAAGCGTCATCAAAAGGGAATTCTCGTTTCAGTTCAAGCAAAAGCCATCTATAACAAAACAGCAAATCATCTGCTTGTTGCGATTTTAAATAATCCCAAAATTCGGCATCGTAAAAGCTTAAGGCTTCTGTTAAATGAGCGAATTTCTGTGTCATGGCTATACCATCAAGCATAAAATTGCCTCGTACTCTACTCATAATTGCACAAAAACAGATATAAGCTTGAGCTTCATCGTTCATTGTCACCAACAAGGGCGAAGCAATGTCAGACATTCCTTGACAATAGCTAACGGAGGGATGGTTAAGAGCGTAAGTAGTGAGTATATTAAAAAGAGCTGCAATATTTTTATTGTCGTCACTACCAGCATAAAAAGGATGTAGACGGTCCGTACGCAAGACATCCTTTTTTACCATACTGGTTACATATGCCAGTTCTCCGACTATATAACCTTTAAAAGCAAAGAAGCAATCAATATATATAAGTTTTGTAATTTTAAAATTATATATAAATGATAATAAAGAAATAATAAAGAAAATTAATTTTAATTTGTGGAATTTCCTTTTTTATTTTGACTTTGTAAAAGCTTGCCGAACCCTGAACACATGATACGAGCATGATTTGAAATCAGTTTCACAAAAAGCGTATATAGATAATATCCCAGTTGGCAAATTCGTCATAGACGACATTGTAGTCAAGGATGTCTTTAAGACATTATCAAATATCTCACTAAGGATTGTCGACAAGATTGTGGAAGAGTTCGTGCACCATTTTTTGTGGTCTATTTATTTCATAGAAGATGTCAATGTTAAAAAGAATACTGTCGATACGCTGTTCGACAGTGTCTTCAACGTTATCTGAAATGAAGTCTATTTTAGCGACAGGTTCATCGGCAGAGTCTTACATGTTGTCGTATATGAACTTCATTGACGACAGGCTGCTTGACAGTGTCTTTAACGTTGATACTTGTTAATATATAAAAAAATAAAATCATACTTAGTTTTATATTTATGTCACTGAAATATTTTTCCTTTTCAATATAATAAAATTGTTACGCTATCCACTATTAATCTGAAATATTAGGCCGTATTCCAATTGGAGACGTCGTCATAGCGTAACGACATTTAAATCAATTCAGAAAAATTATATAATTGTTCGACCTGTTTCCAAATTATCAAGCTTGAAAAAAGTATTTGCTTATTATTATTTGGTAACGACATTTTTCTAATAAACTAGCCTAAACCCGACGTGCTTCGCTACATCTTGAAGTCCAGTAGTTTTTCGTATTGCTTCTGCTTTAACTTCGGAATCAACTTGAACTCAAATGTCAGTCAAATAAAAAACTTTCGAATATCCCGACTGTTGAAGTTTTCAGTTTTTGATTTGTTGCAGTTTTTGTTTATTGCTTATGCTATAACTTCGAATAAACTTGAAGTTAAAGTCAGTCAAACAAAAAACGTTCGGATAAGTCGACTGCTAAAGTACTTCGTATTTTGCTTTAACTTCGACTATTTTATTTTTAAGAAGCATAAGTTTATTAACATTTTGTTTTTGATCAATGGAGGGAAATGGAAAAGTTGCAGAAATTAAAAAACTTTACGACTTTTGCTACTTTGACTGCAGGTTTTTAATCACTGGTATTATGTATACTACTCAATAAATAAAATACAAAATTAAAAGCATTTACCTTCTTTTATAGCTGCTTTCCATGTATCTCGCAATTTATAATATTGTTCTGATTTGCGACGCATGTAATCCATGCGTTGATGGCCGTTCATCACATTTGGATAAACGTTTAGAATATGTTTCCAAACAACTTTTCGTAGACTGGGGTCTATTCCGCCAAAAAATATTACTTTACGTAATTCATCACTTCGCTGTACTTGTCCTAGTGCATCTAAAAACATACGAAACTCATTGTCAGATAAAGGGGGTCTAGGTGGTGACGCTGCCACTGTCTCCTCATTCAGATTAAAGGCTTTTTGAACCATCGAGAATGTTTTCTCCATGCGATTCATAATGAGACCGGGCAATTTTGTCTGCATTTGTTGTACATACTTTTGTGATACTCCAAACGACTGTTGCAATGGTGAAATTAGTTCTCGCGTTGCATTACCTGTAGGAGTAGCGCTGGCACTATTCGTTGCAACAATCGCTGCTGAAAGGTTGCTGGTAATGTCAGGATCCCATTCTTTTGCTTCTGTGAAAGGCTTAACATCAATTTGCAACATAAGACATGGTTCTGTGACCGTTTGTATAGAAATATTGTGAATCCTTAGAAATGCTGCATCCAAATCCCAATCGGATAAAACAGCCAAATAAATCTCATTTCCAGCTGGATCATATGCCTTATACTTAATTGAGAAATCCGATTTAATATCAAAGGCCTTTGCCAGCAATGAATATAGTACTTCCAAGGAAGTTATTTGAGGATCCACGCTGAACTTACGCCACTCAGGTGGCAAGTTTGGCTCACATTTCTATATTAAGGAATTAAAATAGTTGATTAATCAACATTGAATAGAAGACCTTGATTCACTTAGAAATACTGTTTTGGAAAAAAATTTAATTTGAAACGTTACCTTCACTTTCACACGAACGGCCTCCCTTGTGTGGGAAAAAATGTTGTTGGACATTTTGTCAAAGCCAGATTGCTTTTCGATTTTTTCCTTTAATCGTTACCGTCGTTACTGTTTATATTATTCAATGTATAAAATTGAAACATACTTTAAAAGGGTTTTTTAGTTTGGTTCAAATTTCCGTGTAAAATCTACATTAGAAATTTATTAAACAAAATAAAAAAAGACAAAAGATATCGGCAACACACAACCAACTGAAACAGCTGAAAGTTGAATGTTGTTGCCACAGTATTGTTGCTCCAACAACAACCTCATACAATAAAAATGGGAAGGACAGAAACACTGACATATTGTTGCCACAATTTTGATATATAAATTTAAGACGTGGTATATAAGTTTACTAGTCTAATTCATAATGCCATAAACCGTGCTTATAAGAGCCTTATAAGCAAGAAGTCTTATTTATAATGAGATAAAACGTGCTTATAAGAGCCTTATAAGCAAGATCTCTTAATTTTGTATTCATAAACAACAAACAGTGTCATAACGCTCTCATAAACCATTAATAAATGAGAAATTTTTATTGTAGGTTACTACCTACTTTAACCGTACAATAAAACGACATTTGTGAGTTGGATTGTATATTGTATAAATAAAATTGAAATAATATAGTAATACATACAATGAATACTATTAATATAATTGCAAGAAGAGGTATGTACATACATATTTAAAATCACATAATTAAAAATGTTCGTATAAAAGCAAATGATTGCACTCTCTGTACAAAATTAAAAATCTAAATGGCCAAAAAATTGTTTTTATTTTGTATTACATATGCCATCTCTTTCCTTTACAGGCTCTGTCATCAGTGCCTGTAGAAATTACGAATGTAAATCTCTCTTTCTCTCCAGTTTACAATTCCATTTTACTAAATTTTGAAATAACAAGATGTAAACAGAATAGTGATGCACAAACCAAAAAGAGGACGGTAGTATTCGATTACTTTATATTTGAATTAAAGAAATGTGTTTCAAAGGAAATTTTTTTTTAATATTTCAATTTGTTTTAGTTATTTTTTTTAACAGCAGTAAATATTATTTCAGTCACATCAATTTGTGTTACTATTACACTACTTTTATGAATATTAAAAAATTACCTAAGTAACCGATAGCTTTTATTGTGCATCACTATGCTGAATTAACATCATGGTATTGCCAGCCTGACATTAAAATCGTTTATTAGCTAATTTGCTCTTTTGAAAGATTTCTGAATATGATTTTTTATTTTGCGCTTATAAGACAGATAATGTCTCATTACTACTGTATGGATTAAACCTAAATTAAGGAGTTATTTACGACTTGTACTACCGTCTAAACCCCCCTTAAGTGGTTAAAAGGGTACAGCGGTTATTGGATCGTTACAAAAAAGGGTGTGGTGGTAGTACGAAACATGGTATATCATTTATATAAATGAGGTTAGATCCTCTTTGTACCATATTGCGAGACGTATAGAAGAATAAAAAGAGATGAGAACTTTTTCCAAAATTATTTAAAAGTGGTATATTAATTAGTATTGATATGACGACCCAAAGTAGAGCTTTTGTGTTCTCTGAGAGGCTGGTGAGCAGGTTAGAATCTGACCGAAAAGGAAATTATATAGTGCCAACTTTAGCCGGAAACAAAGCCCAACTAATTCGACCGTAATAATTGTTTAAATTGAACAGCTTTTAAGATTAGCTTTCATATGAAATTCTTTGGTCGTGTATGCCCTTGTATTTGAAAACAATAGTGGTAGACAATTTTTTACAGTGGCAATGCTATTTAAATATTAAATGAAAAGTGTTGGTAACCATTAATAAAAAAAAAAAATTCAAGCACTACGGCAGCCTTTAATTGGTATTAAATTTGACAACTAAAACGTTGTGTGAAAGATTTCTAAAATTAAAAAGGAAAATTAAAAATTTTGTTAATAATAAAAAACTAAAATACAACAGAATGGCTGATGTTTTAGATATTGATAATGCTGAAGAATTTGAAGTAGACGAAGATGGAGATCGTAAGTAGACCAATTTCCACTTTTGTCACAGCTTTTTTCTATCAACAATATTTTCTTCTAAAGAGGGTATCGTACGTCTTAAGGAAAAAGCGAAACACCGCAAAGGCAGAGGATTTGGCAATGAAACAACCACGCGTGAGACTATACATCAATATGAACGCGTCCGTCATGAAGACGACGATGAACTCGAGCCGGGACCGCAACGTTCTGTAGAGGGCTGGATCCTCTTTGTTACAAATATTCACGAGGAGGCACAAGAAGATGAAATACAAGAAAAATTTTGTGATTTCGGTGCTATTAAGAATATACATTTGAATTTAGATCGCAGAACGGGCTTTTCCAAAGGTTATGCTCTAGTCGAATTCGAAACACATAAAGAGGCGTGGGCTGCGAAAGAAGCGCTTAATGGTGCTGAAATTATGGGTCAGCCCATACAAGTTGATTGGTGCTTCGTAAAAGGCCCCAAACGTGTTAAAAAATCATCTGATAAGAGACGGCGTTGATAAAAGTTTTATAAGGAATATAAGCAGCAGTGTATAGATTTTTTTTAATTTATGAAATTATTTATAAGAAGAAGACTACGCCCCTGACTATTCTGGTTTATAAATTTTCTTATTAAAAATAGCACTAAAACAGTAAACATTTTTTTATAATTAAATAATTTTTTGAATTAAATAAAAAACGTTTTACAATGTTTTATTGAAGAAAAGTATGTACATGATACAATCATACGTAAATATGTAAGAGTATGTACATCTTTTACAAATAATGACTGTTTTTATTTTAAAGACATCGGGCGAATAATTAATGGATGGCTATAGTGAAATCATAGGGTATAATTTTAAGAAAACACATTTATAGACGAACCTGTCAGATATCTTCAAAACAAAGGTTTTTGGTTACTCGTCTGTTAAAAGTTAGTGGCAAATTTTAAGAAAAAAGCAACTGGCAAAGATAAAAAATGTTTAAAAATAAGTTTTCAAAATTTCATCTATAAAAAGGCCGATTATGGTTCACAACAGTTGTAAATTTGATGTTGTATTTCTAAAATTGAGATTATGATTTACAACATCTATGTGTTGTACCATATACTTTGAATATTGTTTACAACATTTGTTTTTATATGTTGTAGCCAATACAACACAACATTTAGTTGTTGTGAACGATAATCGGGGCTAAAGTTTCAATTTATACCATTACTGGCACAAACCCGGCGTGCTACGCTACACCCACCTCTACCATTTGTCCACTTTTTTAGACTGATGATTCTTAATGACTTCGATCTCAAGATATACAAAAGTTAGGGCCCAAATCGCGGCACTCGTTATCGAATGAAGTTAATCGAAATTTTTGTATTTGAGATCGTCGCACTCGATAACGAGTAAGGTGTATCGAAATTTGAGATTATGGCATTCGATAACGAGTACTCAATCGAATGCCATCTCTCGAAATGTCATTCGATACTAAAAGAGCAATCGACGCGTTGTTTATTTGAAAATATAACAAGATAAAAAATGAATTTTTTTTAATAAAATCGACAGAAATGTAAGTAGCATTTGCATAAAACTAAAGTCACCCTTACCACCATTGAGTTGAGGCTGTGAAAGCCCTTTCTATTAAAGAATATGTGTTCATTGAAGTCCGATATGTGTGCCATCCAAGCAACCAATGACTAAGGTGATATATAAAACGTTACACAATTTCAATTCCAAATAATTAAAAGATGTATGTATGTATACTAACCGCCGGGAATCCATTATCTAAATAATTTTAATTAAGTTAAAATTAAACTATATAATTATTTTGCTCTAATTTTACTTACTTTCTTTTTATTTTAAATTTATTTGATTCTTTTACAAAACAAAAAATCTTTTACATTTTTCTTGTAAATTTCGATTCGATAGCTATCGAGTGCCATAATTTGGTTATTCGATACGTGACGAAATTTTACTCGATACGAACGTTCATTCGATAACGAGTGCAGCGATTTGGGCCCAGTATTTAGTTTGTTTAGGAGGTGAATGTCCAACAAATAAACAGACTTACAAAGGCTTTTATTATACATACAATGGTTTACGTCATATACGATAGGCCGTTACGCTGGTATGCTCCATGGGTTGTATATATGTACATTCTTCTATATAAATTAAAAACGAATCAAAAATAAATATGTACACAATTTATTTTAAATAAAAATAAAATTTTATTCGGGTATGTTCTACAAGCCGACAACGAGTGAAATCGAAATCAAATTGCTATGTTACAAGAATACAAAATTTTTTTAGTAATGCGGTTAATAACCGTTTGATTATTTTGATTATCTAAACATTAAAATAATTGGCGCAATTAAGTATTATTTCTTTTAGAAACATTTGCTTTATATAATTTTCAAAATGTTGATCTTCAAATAATAATTTATTTAATAATACTTCGCTAGTAATTTGTATGGCATCGTTAGGTTTTAATTACATAACTTTATTCACTACACTAAGGAGGAGAGAAATATCGATAAATAAATTTCTGTTTGAAGACCTTAATCATAGACTAATAATAACTCTTAGAAAACAAAAATTGTCAATCATATAATTTAATTTTTATATTTATTTTAAAGAAATTGTATTTAATTTGGGGATCGTGTAAATGTACATACTACGTATATACACTTATGTGTACATACATATATTGTTGAAAATAACATTAAAAATTAAATAGAATTTTTACAAACGAATTATTTCATTTTCTTTATGTGCAACAAATGTTTTCTCAAAGCCTGCTGTTTATCACGGAAACTCTTTTTCACCTTAGATCTAGCTTTATGACGCATCATAACAAAGTTTTTACGTTTTTGTTTTTCACGGTTAGTCTTTGAACAGTTTTCGTTCTTACGTCCATCTCTCCATCCAAATTTCTCACGATCTGTACGACCGCCTTGTACCGACTCTAAACGTGTTTCTTTATCATGCTTACGTTTTTTATAGATCATTTCGATTTTATCTAGTTTTACAAAATCTTCACGATCTTTTTCTAAGGGTCTCTTCCGTGCATTTGTGACAGCTTTTTTAACATTGGCTGCGTTTATACGCTTAAAATCTTCGTCCGTAAAAATACGAGTAAGCGCAAGTTCTTGTGCCGCCTCCTTTTCATTGAGAATTGTGGCATTATCTGGAAGCTCGGAAGATTTTTCTGATTCTTTTACCGATTTAATAGATTTGGATGAAGCAGAGGAAATAGATGTTGAGCGAGATTTTTTATCTTTGCGCACAATAGATTTCTTAGTGTCCTTCTTGTTTTCATCAGGTTTTTTCTGTTTCTCGTTTTCTTTTTCTTCCTCTACCTCACTATCGTCGTCTTCTTTATCCTCTACATCACTGTCCTCGTTTTCATCGTCTTCCTCTTCTCCTTCATCTTCATCATCATCATCGTCATTGTCTTCACTGCACTCATCATCGTCCCCGTCATCATCATCTTCTGTTTCTTCATCAATGGAATCTTCCCCATTGTCTTCTCCTTCACTGTGACTTACGTTTACCCATTCACCATCATTGGAATCTGTGTCATCGTTATCACTACCCAAGTCAATAGTTTTTGAATTTTTCAACAAAGCTTCAGCTCCCGGTATAGTTTCATATACTTCAACAGCACCATAGGCTTTGGGTTTTAGTTCAGCCTGAGCTTCAGTTAACCGGCCTCTATCTTTTTTGTGCAACAATGCTGGTAGTTGTTGCCTGTACAACGATATCAGGGATCGAGCAGCCATCATAACTGATTTTTCTTTATAAGTTTTGTACATGGCCAGATCTCTGAGTAGATCTTCACCCATTGCTAAAGGACATCTTTGACAAATTTCACGTGTTGCATTTAAACCTATAGCCATGACGTCTGAAGAATTTCTTTCTGTTATAAAATTATTCGCTATTGTTTTTAAAATTGGTTCAATTATATCACCCGGCACTAACTCGTGTGATGCTTGAGCAGCAAATTGTAATAATCTTGTCACCTGACGCTGATGTGGCTGTATGTAGCGTGTTATATACGGGTAAAATGAGAATAAAAACAATTCGTGAATACCAATAAGTCTAGAGATGACATCCAAATGCATAAGCTTAACTTCAAAGCGCTCATTACCGGCCTGCAGCTGTTTGAATAGACCCTCGGCCATTCCTTGAGGATTATGTATTAAATGTATTGCTGAGAAATTAAAAGTAACTGCATTTTTCTTCTTCTTTTGTTGCTTAACAGCCTGTTTTTTTAACTGTTCTAATTGCTTTTTGCGCTTTTTAGTTTTCTTATTAACACGACTTTGTATGAGAGCTGATTTCAAATCGACTTCATTGTCCGTTTCCTCATCGGAACCTTTCTCATCATCATCATGTCCCAAAAAAAATTTCAGTGATGCAACTTGTACCTGTAATCAAATAATTAAAATAATTAAATTTGTGAACTATAAATGTTTACCTTCAGTTCTAATAAAACGTATACAATCCTGTAACAATATACAATGGTCTCTAATCGGGGTCTCAAATACACTTTTTATATATTTTTAATATTTCTATATTGTTTTAATAAATATTTTTTTTTCGTTAGTTTTTGGAAGTCTTGCAAACATAGTAATCCTAATATACATACATGTACAACGAAGAATGATTACCACAATTGTTATTTTTTCAAAGCTACAGTTTAATATAAAGAACCTGATATTTCCTATTCAGTCAAAACGAATATCAAACATAAATTAATAATAAAAAATAGAATAAATTTTATGTTGTTTTTTCTGCTTGAATACCTTATGGTTATTATAACGAGTGGATAAAGATATCATATAAGGCTGAATATTTTATTTATTGGTAAATATGAAAGTGTAGTTTCTTGTTGTGCTTTTACCTTAGTTATTTTAGAGAAACATCCTACATTGGCTATGACATTCACTGTTTTTTCATCGTTCCAAATGTTCTTTTTATACAATTCAATCATTATATCTGCTGACATTTTGGCTGCCTTAGGGTTGGCATCCTTCATCATAGAATACATAAAATTTTGCAATGATGAATTCAACTTCATGTCCTTATGCTTGGCATTCATATTTTTAATATCCGTGATTATGTGATTTCGCAAAAATGTACGCAAATGCTTGTCGGGACATCTCAGCAATTGAAAAAATAACTCCAATAAGTCCAGAGCAGGTATTAAGTTTTTATTGCGCAGCAATATTAGAGCTTTTACAAAACAATTACGCATAGCAGGATCCAATGTAGTCGCATGATTCTTAAGCAAATCCACTAAATGTTGAGGGAATTGCAAACACACTTCGGGATAACATTGCGCCACCTTTAAATAATACACAAATATGAAACAAGTACTTTTCAAGTACATAGTTTTAACAAACCTGGGCAATAAACATCACCAATTCATCTAAAGACTTGCTCTCCTCGGTTGGATTTAAGGCAAATACTTCCAGACTACTTAGGAAATGTCTATATTGCTGATTAAACTCATCTTTATATGACTCCGGATCACGTTTAATTAAATTCTGCAATTGGGGCAGATTATCCGGCAATTGATTATTGTGCCGCACCATTTTTAAGGTATTTTATAAATTTAAAAGTTTCTTGTTTTAATTTAATAATATATTCATAAGAATTTACTAAAAACATTCGACGAGCACCACAGAATACACGAGCACGTTTCTTTGAAGTTTTTGACACAGACTAGATACAGACGCGACAGAAATGACAGATCAAAAAGACGAAAATCAGCTGTGAATACCAGGTTCTTTGAAGGGAGAGAAAAAATGTAAAAGGGGTTGCCAACCGCAAGTGCTAGAAGAAACAGCTACAACATTGTTATTGACCATATGTTAAGAAATTTGTACGAAAAATAAATATGGAAATAAAACAAATTTTTTAGTGCAAAATTGTAAAAACAGTGAATAAATTAGTTTTGTTGAGTTAAAAGTGTTAAAAAATAATATATTTAAATGTGGAAAATGTGCCGAAGAAGGTGTTGTATAGCAAAGTGTAAAAATAATGATAATATTGCTATAAACAACAAAATAAAAGCAAAATAAAATTTGATGTCTATCGAAGATGTTGCTTGTAATTGTAAAAAAAAGTGAATAAATTAGTTTTTTTGAGTTAAAAGTGTTAAAAAATAATATATTTAAATGTGGAAAATGTGCCAAAGAAAGTGTTGTATAGCAGAAAGTATGTATATTAAAATCCAAGGTAAGTATGAAATGCATTTAATTAAAAGAAAATAAATCCTGTGGCCAAAATTGGTGTATGAAAAGAAAGCAAATACTCAACGTGTGGAAAATTAAGTAATTTTCATCTACTTGTGTCCATTAACGCTTCTTGTAATTCTCACAAAGCAGACCTGCTCCAAGTGAATATCATTTACAATTTGATATTAAGCAAAGGGTCCTTTTTAGGACCACAAAAACATTTAAAAAGAGTTAATATTTTTGTTCTCAAGCCAAAAAAACAAGTGAATATAAATCCCAAAAAAATTATAAAAAACATTTAATTGAAAGAAAATAATTTTGTGTGCAAAATGAGTGTAAAAAAGCAAAAAAGTACCCATTTAATCAAAGTTTAAAAATAATAAAATAAAAACAATATAAAAGTCATATATAATTCAATGACCATAGAATTTTGTGGTTTTGTCCAGTGAAAACAATACAAGTGTATGAAAATCCAAAGTAAGTATAAAATGCATTTTAAAATGAAAGCAAATTTTCAAGGTGTGGAGAATGAAATGGTTGTTCTGTCTCTCACAAAACATACCAGCTCCAAGTAAATTTAATTTCCAGTTGAAATTTAGCAAAAGGTTCTTTTCAGGACCACAAAATATTTGAAAAGAGAGTGATTATTTGTTTAAAATATACTATGTATAAATGAACTTATTTATTTTTATGCCATTTTTGGTTAATTTTTAAGGTGTGGAAAATGAAATGATTATTACGCTTCTCACAAAGCATACCAGCTCCAAGTAAATTTCATTTCCAGTTTGAAATTTAGCAAAAGGTCCTTTTCAGGACCACAAAAACTTTAAAAAAAGTTTAAATTTTTTGTCAAAGCAAACAAACAAGAATTTCTTTAACATTTTGCTTATAAATATTTATTTTAGCCACAATTTAAAACTAGTATTTTATTTACCCATATCCTCTTTCGTTTTGAACCTAGGTTGAAAGTTTTTGAATTAAAAAATTATCTCTTTTATAAGTTTTTGGTGGTCCTGAAAAGGACCAATTTTAATATTTTTGTGTTTTTAAATAAAATTGGTGGCTTTAACACAGAAATAGGTGACTTCAAATGGAACATAATAGCTCAATTCTGGAAAGCAAACTACTTTTGGTAGAGATGAATGAACACAATTAGTGGAAAACAAAAAACGATACAAGTCGCGAAATTTATACTGCTGTTCGTCTGTTCTTGCCAGTTAAATTGCATTATGGTGTTGTCTGTAAGTAAATATAATTAATAACATAATTTAAAAATAAGTAATTTTAATATATATATATAAATGGTCTTTGATATAAAGATATTAGATTAAAAGAAAAGGTCCTTTTCAGGACCACATATTATTTTAAAAATAGAGTGTTTATTTGCTTAAAAAATAATATGTATAAATGTATTTATTATAATGAAATAATGTTATGTAAAATTCGAAGTTAATTTCATATATTCAAAAGTTTTAAAAAATTTTAAATTAAAGCATTTTTTTTTTTTTTTTTTTTTATTTATGTTTATTTATTTACATTTTCCAGTGAAAGCAAAACCCAAGGCATTTTAAAAAGAAACCGAATTTTTAAGGTGTGGAAAATGAAATAGTTATTATGCTTCTCACAAAGCATACCAGCAGCTCGAAGTAAATTTCATTTCCAGTTTGAAATTTAGCAAAAGGTCCTTTTCAGGACCACAAAAACGTTAAAAAAGAGTTAAAATATTTTTGTCAAGGCAAACAAACAAGGTTTTCTTTAACATATTGCTTATAAATAATTATTTTAGCGACAATTTACAATTAGTATTTTACTTACCCATATGCTATTTCGTTTTGAGCCTAGTTTTTTAATTAAAAAATCATCTCTTTTATAAGTGTTTAGTGGTCCTGAAAAGGACCAATTTGAATATTTTTGTTTTTTTTTTAATTAAATTTGTTGGCTTTAACAAGGAAATAGGTGACTTCAAATGGAACATAGTAGCTCAATTCTGGAAAGCAAACTACTTTTGGTAGAGATGAATGAACACAACTAATGTAAAACAAAAACGATACAAGTCGCGAAATTTATACTGCTGTTCGTCTGTTCTTGACAGTTAAATTGCCTTATGATGTTGTCTGTAAGTAAATATAATTAATAACATAGATATTAGATTAAAAGAATGTGGTCCTTTTCAGGACCATCTATATCTGAAAAATAGAGCGTTTCTTTGCTTAAAATATAATAGGTATGAATGTATTTATTTTAAGGAAGAAAGAAATTTTACTTCATTTTATTAATAAGATGAAGGCCCTGAAAAGGACTCATTTTTAACATAAATGCAAAAGAGTATCTCTTTTCTCAAAATAGATAATGGCCCTGAAAAGGACCAGTTTTTTTATTTTCATATGGAATGTTTGCGTATAACATTCCATTATATAATAACTGTAAATTATATACATACTTACAGCAACATTATGCATCGGATCTACTTCCATGGGCAATTAGTAGAAAAAAATTATCTCTTTTTCTTAAAATTTTTGGGTCTTTAAAAGGACCAGTTTTGTTGAAACAAACTAAAGATTCATTAAATATCTTTTGACATAACAGTGACAAATGTCATTGACTTTCTGTAGACCAGTAATTCCTGTCTTAAAACCTTTAAAAAAGAAAATGTAGAAAAATCAAAGTTAATTCATATTTCAAATAAAGCATATACATATGTATTTACATATGATTGAAAAAAATTACCTCTTTATGAAAATGATGACGGTTAATGATGATGTGATTAAATACAAAATAGTATCTCTTTTTTTTTAATATATGATGGCCCTGAAAATGACCAGTTTTCTTTAACAGCAAAATATTTGGTGGTGGACTTTTGGCAGCTTAAAACTTTTTTCTGAAAAATAAAACGAAAAATTGTTAGATTTGTATTTTAAACTGGATATTAAATATTAGATTTTTTTTCGACCTGTTCTGGTCTAGATCCATCATGTTTTGCTTTTAACAGCATTACCTCGTGTAGGATGTGACTCTTCGCCACGCATGATGGTCTTGGGTAAGGAGAAGCTAAAATGCGTATGCATTATATATTCGCTACACTTACCCCTGGATTCTGGTAAGTGCTTACTGTGTAATTAATCCTTAATGCCAAAAATGTATGCAAATACTCTTGCATAAATCATAAAGGGTATTAAATTAATTTCATAAATGATTTATACCAAATAAACTTATAAAAATATATAAAAGTTTAAGTGGTATAATACATTTTACAAATATAACTAATATCCCTTTGGTAAATAAATTTATGTACATACATATATTAATAATAATAATAATATAAACATTTATATGAAATATAAGAAATACCGATACACAATGTTTGAATTTAAGCCATTTAAATAACAAAAAAGTTTTTTAAAATATAATTTGGATATAAACGCAATAATACATTAAACAAAAAAATAAAATATTTTCGTACATAAATAACAAATTATAAAATGAATTCATTTAAACAAAAAATTAACAAATATTACCAAGTAATAACTACAAACCTTTTTAATTTCGTTAATTTTGCATTTAAATAATAAATATAATAAATAAATGCCTATAGAGGTTGTTTGTTTTCATTTTATTCTTGTTTTTGGTCAAATATTTCCTTATTCTGTATTTTGGTTTAACACGTTCACGCCGGCGCGTACCACCGGTGGCTCGCACAGAAACATTTAGTTCGCGCCCGCCTGATAGAACGAAAAGCTTTCAGTGCAACCGCCTATGGGCAAGAAACATTAATTGCAGTGCTGGCGTGAACGTGTTCAAAAATATGGTCACCGTAGGAATAAACCATTCTTTTTAATGCCAGTAATGTTTAACACTAAAGCCCATTATTGTAGTTAATAGTCAAATTTTATCAGACAGACATTTTATGAGACAGATAAATTGCTGTTTGTTATTACAAGTAAATTTTAACCTCATAACCGATAAAGTTATTGGCAAGATTTCCTTACCTTTAGATTAAGTTTACTTATAATAACAAAAGGCAATTTATCTCTCACAAAATCCTACCTTTATCTACCACTAAGTACTAATAATGGGCTTAAGGCAGTTATTGTATCAATCACTTAGGCGATGCGTTGCTTAATAAATGCATGATTTCTTTTTGTTACAAAAAAAATCTCATACAAAAAGCACAATTCATCACCTAAGTGATACACAAAAAATACCTCATAAATATCTCCAGGCAAGTTTCAACAACTTGCCAAGGAGCTGGCTTTTTTCACTAACACTTTATACTCATATAATAATGTGTACATACCTTGTAGCATCCGTTGGAAATATATGCAGACCATATCCTGGTGGGCAACCCAAAACACACGATTCCTGTAAAGAAAGAAATTATTTATATTATAACTAAGTTTTTAACTATATTTGGTTTATTTTTACTTACATGATGTTGCTTATTGCTGCTGCCTTCCTTTAGAATAATCCCCTTCAGCGTTTTGCCTGAAAAAAAGAAAATTTTATTACCTATAAGAAAAAATTGAAGCTTCTTTTTTTCCGTGGATCACAGAACAATAAAACTATTAAATTTTGTGCCACAGAAAAAAAAAAACTTTATTTAAATGGCAATTGAAAGAATTGCCGTGCCACTTATTAAATAATTTATTTAAATAGTTATTTTAATAAAAAATAAGAGAAATTTCGCAATTTATAACACAGAAATAAAAATTTGCGCCAAAACTAAATTTTTAATAAATAAAAATTGTCAAAGTAATAGGTTCGTGCGAGAAGGATAGCAAATCATAAAAACTGTTGTCCCTCTTGCACGAACCTGGTATTTGTTTTGACAACAAATTTGCCCGTGACGCTTCTGTGTTATTCTGTGGTTTTTGATATTTGCCTATGCATTTGACAACATTATTAAAATATACATAGTGATGCCAGATCTGCAAATGCTAAAAATTTAGTACAAAATATTTTTCGCCTGATTTTTACGAATTCGTTAAATAACGTTAACAACCTAAAATCACGACCAAGTGAACTACTTATAGTGATATATTTTCGCAGTTAAAATTTAATTGAAATATTATATATATACATACATATGTATTTTATAAATAGTTGTTAACGAAGTGAATATCCATTAGTTTCAATTCTGACGAATTAATTCAAATTAAAAAATTAGTTTAAAATTTAAAAGAATTTAATGCTAACATAGATTTTTGTTAAAATAAAGGCAGAAATATATATGCAATGTTAAATAATAACAGTCAAATTCATAATAATTCCTTAATTTAGGTTTTATCCATACATTAGTTATGAGACGTTATCTGTCTTATAAGCTCAAAATAAAAAATCTTATTCATAAACCTTTCATATGAGCAAATTAACTAATAAACGATTTTAATGTCATGCTGGCAATACCATGATATTATTTCAGCATAGTGATGCACAATAAAAGCTATCGGTTACTTCGGTAATTTTTTAATAGTCATAAAAATAATGTAATAGTAACACAATTATACATAAAATAGATGTGATTGAAGTAATATTTACTGCTATTAAAAAATAACTAAAATAAACTGAAAAAATAAAAAAAAAATCTTCCTTTGAAGCACATTTTTTAAATTCATGTATAAAGTAATCGAATAATACCATTCTCTTTTTGGTTTGTGCATCACTATTCTGTTTACATTTTTTTTTTATCAAAATTTGGTAAAATTGAATTGTAAACTGGAGAGAAAGAGAAAGACAGATTTACATTCGTAATTTATACAGGCACTGATGAGAGCCTGTAAAGGAAAGAGATGGCATATGTAATACAAAATAAAAACAATTTTTTGGCCATTTTGAAATTTAATTTTGTACAGAGACTGCAATCATTTGCTATTATACGAAAATGTTTAATTATGTGAATTTAAATATGTATATAAGTACCTATTCTTGCAATTTTATTAGTTGTATTTATTGTAATACTATATTATTCGACTTTTATTTATACAATATCCAATCTAACTCACAAATGTCGTGTTATTATACGGTTAAAGTACCTAGAAACCTACAATAAAAATTTCTTATTTATAAATGGTTTATGAGAGCGTTATGACACTGTTCTTGATTATGAATACAAAATTAAGAGATTTTGCTTATAAGGCTCTTATAAGCACGTTTTATC
This sequence comes from Metopia argyrocephala, assembly GCA_963576795.1. NCBI lineage: Eukaryota > Metazoa > Arthropoda > Insecta > Diptera > Sarcophagidae > Metopia > Metopia argyrocephala. The sequence continues at coordinate 181,991,330 of OY756208.1, read as the reverse complement.
TGATTATGAATTGGACTGTAAATTTTTGGTAGATCCTGAAGAATTTTGGTAGTTTTTTTTTTGAAAATTTTTGGCAGTACTAAATTTTTTTGGAAACAGTGATTATTGTTTACTACACTCATCCGGTAACTCTAGTAATCATGTTTTTTTTTTTTGCATAAATTTAGTAAGAAAATATTAAAAGAGAAGCAGATCACACAACAAAGCAATTTTTCTTTGATATTATTTTTTTCTTTAGTTTTCTATGATTTTTCAAAAATTCTATTCTCATTTACAAAATTGTTGGTGCTTTTATATATAATTTATATTGAAAATAAGTGTAATAATATTATTTATTTTATTAACAAATTATCCGGGAAACCCGTCAGAGCCTCTTGACCGATATCTGGAGTCACAAAGTGGCTACAAATGATGACGGCATCAGTATCACTTGTTTGCCAATTGTTTGCCTGCACTTAGAAAACAGTCACAAACACTCCAAAAATACACACACAAAGCAATTTGCAACAACTGCCTTGATAATAATAGAATTAGCAGCTATTAGGTATACAATTAGTATTTAATTTTATTTTTTTTATTTTTTGATTATTAATATACGCTTTTGTTTTGGATAGAGTAAGAAACTAGAAATCAATGTCTTTGCGCGCAATTAAAAAGCGCGAAAATCAATTACCCCCACCTGGTCTGAATAGTACAACAAATTCAAGAAGCACTCTTTTCAAAAAACTGACCAATAGAAATAACAATAACGGCAACAAAGTCTTATTGCAACATCAACCTTCAAAGTTACAGCAGTCTAAAAGAGATAATGTTGGTGGGGGTTTTTTAAAAAGTACAAATTGCCAACAGTTTAATTTGTCGTCCAATCATATAAGACAACAATATCAGTTATTGGGCAGACTAATCAAATCGAATCCCGAATTAGGAAAACCTTCAGAAACGCTTAAACGTTTAGAGGCTGCCAGCTTAGTTAGAACAAAATCTGAAGGTGATGTCAATAAGCTGTTGAGCAGCATTAAACAAACAAAACAAGGTGCTCTTTTGAATGCAAAGTCTGAGGTTTGCCTAAAAACCATATCTACACACAGCTACCTATCTCCTGCGTGCAGAAATAACAATTTCCGTAAACAACAAACTCAAATTCATAATAGCACAATGTTAACTGGAGCTCGTTCTCATCGTGACTTAACTCAGTCCGCATATGCAGCTTCATCTGCTAACAATGTTGAGGTCAGTAATTGTAGTGGTTTGTCTCATGCTTCTCGTAGACGCTTAAGTGAGGGCAACTATGCTCGCACACAAAGAACCAATTCAATGTCCACCAGCGTAACATCTTCTTCAAATGCTGCTTCTTCGACTTCACCTTTAACACATACCGCACCTCCCGTTGATCCGAACAGTATCTTACGCATTCCCATTATAGGCTATGAAGTAATGGAAGAAAGAGCTCGTTTTACTGTATACAAACTACGTGTAGAAAATCCTCATACTAACGACTGTTGGTTGGTTTTACGTCGTTATACTGATTTTGTACGCCTTAACACAAAATTGAAACAATCGTTTCCCCATCTGACATTGAATTTGCCTCGTAAAAAGATTTTTGGGGATAATTTCAATTCAGTCTTCTTAGATAATCGCATACAAGGCTTACAAATGTTTGTTAATACCATTATGAGCAAAGAGGAATTAAGGAAATGTCAATTGGTGCGTGAATTCTTTTGTCTAGATGAGCCTCCCTCATATTCAGAATCAATGGAAGAATGCAGGGTAAGTAAGAATAGAGCATTTTGTATATTTTTCGTTTTCACTTTTTACAATTATTGCATGTGTTCAAAAGTTGTAATTAATCAATTCAATAATACTATTAAAGCTGTGCATATTATTGTTTTTTTTTTTGTTTTGATAAGGAAAATAAATTAAAGTACACATTATATTATATAGTTAAAATATTTGTGTGTATGTGTGTGTTCAAATATACATATGCATGTGTACAATTATGTGCCAAATTAGATTTTGTTTGCGTGGTATGATTTATACAGTGACAGTGCAAATATTATTTTTAACTCAAACATTTTTGATTTTAATATATCTATCTATCTATCTATATAATTTATAAGTTCCGACTGTAAATCATAACATTTTTAAAACTTTAATCGCATTTTGCAAAGAGTTTGGGATGCAATAAAACAGCAATTTTAAAAAATGTCGGAACATAGAAAAATAAACATGATATTGCATTAAATGAAAAGCAAACAAATTAACAGATCGATAAGCAAAATTAAATACACCTGCTCCATTGATAGATAGTAATAATTCACAGAGAATAGCGATTAAGAATCTATTTAAAATTGTAGTATTTGACTTACTGAAGTACATACAATTATAAAAGTCTCTTTAAAGTGTATTGTTATTAAAATTTCTGTGTGTACCTTTTGATCTTGTAATTTCGGAAAAAATTTACACCCTCAGCACAGCTCGGTTTCCGTAATATACATATACTAATTAGGCCCAACAATTGGATCTGTCAAATTGTAAAAGGTGGAATAGTAAACATACTCAATATAGTCTTGAAAAAGATTTTTATTCCAATAAACAAAAGTGGAAATGGAAATAGAAAAGAAAATGGTAATTTTGCAATCGCAAGTCGGAGTAAAATATTAAATTTTTTGATCCAAGTTCAATGAGGGACGCCTAGTACAAACTGTTTCCACATTATGCGAAAGGCCTTATGACCTTTCTTTAAAACTCTATGTATATATGAACGGCCTAAATTGTGATATAATACTTGATGCAATTTCGAACCTACTAGACCTACATACAATATACCTGAATTTGAGCTTTGTTGGTCAACAATTTTTAAATTTTGTTATACCTGATCTACACATCCCATATTTGAATTACTATATCAACCACGGGTCCATTGTTGAACCTAATACTCGTAGACCTATATCTCGGAAGTAAGCTGTGCTGCTGAAAAATTCTTATTACTGAATTCTTTTTGCGTCACTGAAGCCAACGCTTCAGTGTTGCCAGATTAGGGGATTCATCCCCAAAAGAGAGATTTTTTTCTGAAACGGGGATAAAAAAATTCATTTGGGGATGGGAATTTTTTTTTTGGGGATAATCGACAAGTTCTCAGCGATTTTAAACATTGTTTTGCTTATTATTTATATATTATAGACTTCTTATATTAGGAACACAGTATGAGTATATAAGCAAAGTATGAGTTTATAAGCAAGTCTTATTCGAAACTCATACTTTCATATAAAATTTTTGCAATGTGTCCTCTTGGTTTTAGTTAGGTTTATCTCCTCATAAAAATAAAGACATCTCCATACTATTATGCTTCCGCCACTATTTTTAGCGGTTTTTATTGCGGATTAATTCACTATTAGAGGTTTTTTCTTACAGTTAAATTACTTCTTTCAGAGAGAAACAAACTAATTTTAGTTTCGTCCACCCAAATTTTTTTTCCACTTATACTTTATGGTATTAGATATTTTTTTACACTATGGCACATGACATCTCTTTAGAATTGAAGGTACCGTCTTACACTTAATATGAAATTGCACATCGATGAGTGTTTCAACAAGATATTGACCTGAAACACACACACATGCAAAATTATTGATGCAGTTTCGGTAGGGATTTTTGGGGATATGAATTTCGAAATCGGGGATAAAAATTGAAAACTATTTGCAACGCTTTTACATCTAGAGATGTACAATATATTAAGTTGAAATTTCGAATTTATACTCACCGTAAATTGTCATTACTCATAAAATTACAAGTATTAACGTTTGGGAGAGTCAAAAAACTTTTTCTGTAAAGCCTAGTATTGAGTTCAATTTTTTTAAAAAAGTTTAGCTACATTTATTTTTCCATTCGAAAAATTTGACATGCAACATATATCCCTAAAACAGGCCTGTTCAAAAATAAAAATTTCATACACAATTGTTCCTTAGCTAAACTCACATGTATTCTTACGCTCTTGCTTTTAGTCGTCACTGAGACAGCGACGAGTTAACATGCGTGGTGGGTGTACGCTGATTTATTGTTTGCAGTGGAAACAAAATTAATAGCAATGCACACAAATATTTTCTATTATAAATGAATTTGTAAATGCAATACCTTATTTATCATAGAACACTTAAAAATATAGTTTAAAAGTTTTTCAGCGACATTTTCATTATTTTTATAAAATTTTTAATAAATTTAATGAAAAAAACGAAACTTAAAATTTTTTTTTTGTTAAAAAATTAAAAGTACTTTTTATTTCTTTATAGCAGATTAGTATTTATAAATTGTTCTTAAAGTAATTAAATTTTTAGATGAAATTTTATATATAAATTTTACTTAAAAAAATTCATACAACTGCAGATACTGCTACTTACACCTACAGCAGTGTAATTATCATTTTCTCACCAACACAACTACATTTTTACTTTTGAACAGGCCTGCCCTAAAAGCAGGCATCACCTTTATACACAAAAAATAACACAGTTTAACAAAATAATTTTTTTGTTGCTTTTGACAAGAACTTATTAAACTTTCGTTTGGGGCACAGAATCTACATGTATTTTAGTTTTTCAGTTTTTCTTTTTAAGATCTGCACTTTTTATGCAATCTTTAACAGTCCAACTGCTGTGCAGCGAGTTGAAATTATAATGATATATCATGCATTTTATATACAGAAATTGCAAAAGACCACCTATAATAATTCGAATATCCAATATAACTCTAAATAACCTAACACCAAAGCTATGTCAACAGTAAAAACTCTATTATAAAATCCTGCTCATTATAATAAAAAAAAATTATTGTAGGCTGGTGTAAATTTATTTTATTTCGTTCGAAAGAAATATTGACTATGTTGTTCCGTACATGAATCAAAATGTTGACAGAAATTTGTTGCAGTTAGAAAAAATGTTGACGATATGTAGATTTTACATGTTTTTCGCAGCTAGAACAGAGTACTACTTTTGAAACATTTTTTCACAAACATTTCTTACGAAACATTTTTATATGCAATTTGACAGCTTTTCGCACGAAATGTTGAACTCAGTACCAGGCTTAATGAATGCGAATTCTAAAATCAGGGATAAATATTGCCTAGGGATTCAGTTAGTCGGTGCTTCGTCCCCAAGCCCCAAATAAAGGTCGATTAGTCTGTCCTAGACTTTCAAGAGAAAGAATGAGAATAAGTATATAAAGCTAATCTTCTTCGTTTTCGGGATAAGCGCCAAAAGAGACTGTTTCTGCACACGTTAACTAGGTGTTCTGTACTTAAATACATCTGTTGAGATAACCGCTTTTACTAAATGAGAGGGAGGTTTTCTCTCATTCCTAAGGCGCTTAATAATAATATAAGAAAAAAAAAAATATAAAAAATATACTAATCTTTCCAAAAATTTCCAATACAATGCACAACATCAGTAGGGGTTTACTCCTAAGTATTGGTCTCAATAAGAAAAAAAAAAATTAAATTCATGTGTAAAGTTTAGAACAACAAAATAATTTCGATTGAACAAACAGATTTCTAATATAATTTATAATTTCTTAACTGGAAAATTTTATAATCGTTTGAAAATATTTTTCATTAACAGGCAATATTTGAGGCTCAAGAGGAAACTATAGCCCATTTGAAATTACAAGTTAACAACAAAAATGATTTAATACTACAGCTACAACAAAAACTACGTGAAGAAATTCAGGAAAAAGAACAACTCAAAGAAATGCTAAAGTAAGTTGTTAAATAAATTTTTCTTTATTTCTCCAAATAATTTTGTTTTCCTTGCTTTTCTTGCAGAAATCTCAATGTTAATCCAACAAATGGAAATTTTTAATTCATCATACTTAATGTATATGAAACTATAATTAGAATTCACAATTTTTTTTAACGATAAAGGTGTTTATCATTTTTGAAATATAATATTTTAATTATAAAAATGGTGTCTACGAATGGTTGTAAATACTGATACTTATGTTGAGCATAATAATTCAGTATACCAATACACACACACTAGCAAATAAATAAATTGGAACAATTACACAATAGCAGTAATCACTCTTTGTTGCAAATGCCTTTGGAAGTGTTGCAAACGTAGCAAACCATGTCAAACAATAAACTGTAGGCATATGCTACGATTGCTTGCTTGCTAGGCTTGCAAGAGCGTTTGCAACGAAGAATGCTTATCGCTTATATTTACTGGTTGTAGTTCTAGTTGGAGTTAATTTAATTTAATTTAAATATTTGCTATTTTTTCTTATGTAAAATATATATTGATATTAAGAATAGTATTTCATGCAGCGTTTAATATAAATGTTTAGTTTTATTTTGTGTTATTTCAAAATGTTTCTTTTTGTTTTTTTTTTTTAATTATTTAATTGAAAAACCAAAACAATGTAAAAAGTGTTGAAAACAATAATTTACAAATGCAACATATTGCAGACTAAATAAATAGATATTATGTGTAAAATGTATAATAATAAAGTGACCTTAAATCTAAAACACGTACATATAAAATTGGATTAAATCTTTTTAAGACTTAAGAACTTCTCAATAATAGTTTATAGTATTTAAATTTCACAAATATATGTAAAAACAAATATATTAAATAAAATTATAAAATTATTAAAAAACTTATGATAACTAATTTTATTTAAATATCTGTGTCAGTATAGAAGAACGGCTTTAGTCAGCAAATAAATTTTAAAATTTTTAAAAATCTAAGTTTGCTTCCTGCAAAAATCAAGCAGAGGGTTATTAGACCACAATATATAACACTTTATGTTGGATATTGTGTAGACTAAAGCTATACTTTCATATTTACACAGATATATGTAATTGAAAATTAATTTATAAACTTGTCATAGCTGGTGGTCGCGCATAGGCTTTCGGTATAAAACCATATTTTCGAGTTTTGGGAGCATATGCCCATAACCAACCATCTACTGTTTGATTATTTAAATCAGCGTATATCCAGTCACCACGTCTAACGCTTAAATCATCGGGAGCTTGAGCCTACAGCAAAGATGTAAGAAAAACATTAACGCACACAAAAATATAAATTAAATAGTTTCATAAATTACAGCTAATAAATGTCAGTAATAGCCTAGCGATGTTATTGGTAAAGCTTTAATTGTACCCCTTTTAATTTTTATTATTTCAAAGTTTCCCAAACAACAAAAATAACACTCTTACCTTATAATCGTACAACATTACCAATTCAGTGCCATATCGTAAATCATCTGCTGGTATTTGAGCGGAATTCTGTGAGTTTTGTTGCTGCTGCTGCTGTTGTTGCAAAGAATTTTCTAATGGATTGCTGCTGAGGACCACAGGTTGACTTAAGGAATTTAAATTACCTTGTGCGGCGCCAGAGGCTGATAACAAATCATTCGTTAATTGAGTATTTGTTTTATTTAAATTATTTTCCAATAGTTTTTGTTGCGTCTGCAAAACACTATCGGCTGGATATATAAAGGCCGATGGTACAAATCCTTCTTGACCATCACTGCGTACTATCCAATACCAATCAGTGTCGTCTCTGTTTAAAAGAGTAACAAACTCTCCTCTTTCCACCGAAAGATCATTTTCATCACGTGCAATAAATGTGTACAATACGATATAACGGCCATTCGGTTCTTTATGAAAGGGTGTAAATTCCGGTTCTATGATTATGGGGGAAACTAATTCGGCTACTGCATTTTTTAAAGCTACTTGGGCATTGTTAACCTCTTCTATCAAATCTAATTTGGTTTGATCTCCGTTACCTTGCAACAGAGGTATATTTTCGGAATGGTCTTCGTTGGCAGCAGTACCACGTGGCAATTTCTTTTTGATAGCCATATCAGCCAATTGAGTGTTGTAGGGAGCACAGTAGGAGTAGGGTATAAAACCCTCTTGGCGAGAGTCTTCACCTATAACATAGACCCAATCATTTTCACGGTATAGAATATTAACAATTTGTCCACGCTTAACTTCAAGTTCATCGTCAACACAAGGGGTAAAATCATGTAGAACTACCATTTTAGAGTCGGGACTTAAGCCATGTTCCTTTTCAATGCCAACTCTAACAAGAGTTTCAATACTTGATGAGCCTGTAATGCGGCCCAAACCCACACCACCAGGTAAGGGTAAATCACGTTCAATATTGGCATTAGTAGCTGTTTAAGTAAAACAAAAGTAATTAAAAAAACACAATTTTTAATAAATCAAGTTTTTTTCCTAAGTCTTTTGTTAATCCTTATAAGCATGTTTGTGCTCTAAGTCTTTTGATTTACACATATAGGCATATAGTAAGTACTTATATGGTTTGTATTAATTGAAAATAATTGTCTTTCCCAGCTTTTGTTATCAACAAACTAATTTGTCTAGAATTAATTTTTATAATTTCATTTATTTACCCTTCTTTTTATCACGTCTCATGCGAACTGGACATAAAAAAGCCATATTTATTATTATTTATTGCAATTGTATTTAAACATAAAATATAGTTTTTCTATTATTTTTTAAAACATCTCTTTGATATTTGTTACAATACGATCTTTTGATTTTTATTTTGCATAAACAATTTTCACTCAATTGTTAATGGCGACCTCTTGCGATGGTATTTCTCATTCAATTTTTTATTACAATAAAACAGGGTGTGTTTAAAAATAATTTAACAAAAGGAAGAAGAAAAAATAAATAAATGCACAACCGATAATATTCAAAATTAAACATTTTGAAAATAGGTTTCAGAAAACATTATCAGCTTATAGCCTAGATACATATATATCGTCGCAAGAATTAAAGAACGCTGTAACTGACAAAATATTTACCGTTCACCAGAGCCAAAAAACGTGTGTGAAAGTAGAACAAAGACACTGGTATTTTTCAAAACGCAGACGGCGTAAGTGAATCTCTTTTCATCATAGAAATCTGTGTGCCGGGACCAACCGACGCGTATTTTTTTTTCTGATAAAAATTATGCAAAAAACGTATTTTAGTTTTTTTGTCCGTTACAGTGTTCTTTATTTATTGCGACGATATATACTATTTATTATCCATTTATATATACTATTGCAGTTTTCAATATGGCCTCGTCAAGAATATGTTGTCTGATTAATCCTGATTGTTTTTGCTATATCTGTGGTGAATATAAATTTAAAAAATATCGAAAACCTATATCGGACTTTGTGAAAACTGCGCATCATGAATACTTTAAATTAAAATTGTGTAATTAGGACAAGCCATGTGTTCCTCATATTGTGTGCTAGAAATGGTCCAGATCCTAGTTTTGTCAAATCAATGACAGAAATTGAATCCAGGGCTTGGTATTCATTTGTTTTGGTTATGAGTAATTTCCTAGGCAAAAAGAAATCTGACGACCATGTCAAACTGGTAGAGCACATGCTATCGAGCTTACAAGAACTAGGGTGCAACATGAGCATATAATCACACATTCTGAACTCGCATTTGGGCCGATTTCCACAAAATCTTGGTGATTTTAGTGAGGAACAGGGTGAAAGGTTTCATCAGGATCTTCAGACAATGGAAGAGCGTTATCAGGGAAGTTGAGACTCACATATGATGGCAAACTTCTGCTGGAGCTTGCAAAGACATCTACCTAAAGTCGTTCGTTCAAGGAAATGTTAGATAATTTGATAGCATTTAATAGAAATTTTGTTAACATTTGTATTAGTTTTTTGTACTTTTTCGTCAAAATAATAAAACGTAGGGCTGTTGGCAATCTCCCAGTATTTTTTTCATAATCAGGGCCACAGAAGTAGCCAATAGTAGAAAAAAAGTAAAGGAAACAAGAGAGAAGTCTAAAACTTTTTCAAGTTATTTTTTGATTGAGGCCAGCACCCAGAGGACGACCTATACTTATATAGTACATTGTGCTGGCCTAGGAATATATATTGTGGGGAGGGGAGAGATTTAGTAGTGTTTGTGGGAATTTAATTCAAACTTATTTAATATCGTAGTCGCTGTAGTCTAGTGGTTAGTTTGCTGGCTTACTAAGACAACAGAGCAAGGTTCAAACCCCAGCCTAACATCTTAAAAAAAGGAAGAAATACGAAAAAAAAAAATATTTCTTTCGGCGATTACCTCTCAGAGTTACTGATTGCCATGAAAAAGATTTTCAAGTTTGTCGTTCGGAGTCGACTTTAAACGGTAGCTCTCGGTACTCATGGATAAAAATTAACGCACATAATATTGGTGCTGTGTGAAGCTAGGCTGTAACCCTGAAACAGGGTTGTAATGGCCAATTATGTATATATGTAATATCGTTATTGACAGGAACAATTTGTGTGGAAGATTGTTTCTTAAATGAACAGTGCGGCTAAAGAACGAATGCTCTCTATGATACATTGTCCGATGCACTGGATAATCTCTACTATAAAAGAATGTGCTTTGTGAGAGATATGTAGTTTAATGGCATTCATAATAATCAACTACAAACTCGATTTTGAATTTTTTGCTTACTTTTTCCAACAATAAGCTTTAAACTATTGAACACAACTGTTATATTTCTTAAACAATCTAATAAGAGTACAAAAATGATGCTTTTTTGCACTTCGTTTTTATATTTAGAATATTAATTCAGTAAAAAAAACTTTATGATTTTAAATTTTCCGCTTTTTCTTCGGAAAATACGTAATTTTTGTCTACTTCAATGCTTTTAGAAAGTCGACAACGTTGCTAATAATGCTGTATTTTAGAAGCGCAGTATAGAACGCTGTTTGTGTCAAGAAAGTATTGCTGCAAATTGGGAACAAGCCATATTTAAATGCATGTCTTTTCCCCTACAAACCTGCTACGTCAAAAACTCAATTATTTATTGGCTATGCACTCATCTCATAAAACCCATAAGTTAACTTTAAGCTGTAATGTTTCAAACAGATAAATAAATTTATGTATTTCCAACCCGCAACCCTCTACCGCATTGAGTTTTTGTTTTGAATTTTTTAACATTTTAACTACAAAAACAATGCCTCTTGCTTTTGCAAAAATATAAATTGTTGTATTAACTATTTATTAACCTTACAGGAAATGCCTTGAGTACCATGTTTACTATGAAATAATATAATAAATACCCTGAAGTAATAAAAATTTTATTAAATATTTATTTATTAAATATTTATTGAACGCTATACACTTTATTTGTCCAGACATTTCTCAGAGTCTTTATGTTTTTTTTTAATATATTGTATGTTCTTAATAATAATATTAAGAAGAACAAAAGTAATTTAATGTGTTTGAGGCTCTAGGTTCGAGCCCCGGGAAAGTTCTGATCAATATTTTTATAATTTAATTTTTGTTTCGTCAGATGATGAGACTACCGTAGCTGGAGTCGAAAACAATTGTTCAGTTTGGCTAGTGTACTATTCCTTCACGGACATCATTTCTTCTTTAATTACCAAAAATATTCATTGCCGTAAACTTTGATCTAATTAAAGCGTTTCTGACGAAACAAAAGTAATTCATTTAAAACAAAAATTCTCATTTTAAATGAGAAATAAATACTTGAAAATACTATTTCAATACAGGCGCAACCAAAAACATTCATTAATACACAAATTTTACAAGAATCTCTTTGCTCTTATAGATACATACCATATAAAGTACTGCAAAACTCAACACTTTGTGTTAATATGTGATTTTTAAAAGAACTTTGCTATGCTATGTCAGGTTGTCTCAAACACAGTTTTATGCCATGTCATGCAAAGCCATCATAGTGTCTTAGCATGTTATTGGTGTCTTAGCGGCTAAGCTGTTGCAGTTTATATATATTTTTTATATTAAGACCACAACCCTAACTAATGCTGTACATTGTGCTGGTTTAGGAAAATATAAGGGGAAGTGGGGAAAGAGGGTATGGACCTTTGATTTAAACTTACTAATATCGTATCTGATATCAGTAAGAAAAAAGCAAAGGTCCTACTTTAAAAATGCGAACCCCAAGGAAATCGGTTGCTGTTGATTGATTATTCAATGTTCAGTGTTATACCTTAATACATACATACATAACTGGCTATTACCACTGTGTGTCAGAGTTACGGCCTGGCTTCTCACAGTACTAATGCAATGTGTGTTAATTTTTATACATGAGTACCGGGACCTACAGTTTAAAGTCAATTCCGAACGACTTTTTCATGGCAATCATTTACACCCAGAGCTTTGGCTAAAAGACTGCTGAGAGGTAGTCGCCGAAAGAAATAATTTTTTCATATATCTTTTTTTTCAGGGTGTCAGAGCTAAGATTTGAACCCAGCGCTATCGTCTTAGTAAGCCAACACACAATACCTTCACCACTGAATAATCCAACAGCAATCAACCTCAAGAAGCCCGCACAGTAAAGTTTAAATTAGGGGAGGAATAAAATATCATAATGATATTGGTCTTTCTGATTCAGCCCCTGGGTTAATTCCTGGTAACTGATCCTCGACTGACTTTCTTTCTGCTCTGCGTCAGCTTAGCCAGTTGAGTCATTGCAGTGTAAGCCTCTACACCACAACAAGGTGATTATCCCAAGTGTTCAATGTGTGTTGAATACTATGTTTTTTGTGAATAATGTTTTTAATGCTGTTGTATAACTGAGTAAATATTCACAGGGTTACAGGGTTTATTTATTTATATAAGTGGAGTTTGTAAAACTAGCTTCATATGAGACTGATAAATGTCTCATAAAAGGTACTAAAAAGACTATAAATAGAATCATGAAATAGTAAAAAATAATTCTAAATTAAGAAATAAGGTATCATGAAGCAGAGTCGCTGCAAGATTAAAATTTTATCCAAAACAGAGTATCTTTTATAGCCAGAAACTCGGCACATATTGTACATTTTTAATCGGGTTAGAGAAGTACTTATTTATTTATTTAAATTAGAATACAATATTAATATTATATTTAATTATTCCGAGACCATGGTCTCTGGTGGCAATCAAACCCATAAGCCTCACACTAGCAGTCTAGCCCTCTACCAACTAGACCATTGAGGCCACCAGGGTTAGAGAAGTAAAAAGAAACAACTTTGCTCATAATATTCAATAAAATGCTGGCTGGGGTGTCAGCTAATTGCACTTGATTATATTGGCGTGGTTTTTAGTCCTTCATCTATAAAGCTAAAATAACAGATTAAAATTAAAAAAAAAATTCAAAACATTTCGGTTTAGGTTCTCTGTTTATAAAAACTTTGAACACATTAACTTTGTGTGCATATTTTTCCACAGATTAAATACTTTTTATTTTAAATATCACCGGCTTTTTAAATTCATCTCTAAATCTCTTTTTAATAGATTGCACATACTCTGCACAATAAAACGTAAAATTAAATGTGTAATAAAGTAGTAGAAAGTTCTGGAAACAGTCTTTTAAATGAATATCATGCAGTAACAATTCAATTAAATTCAATGTTGCGAAATTAATTGAAACTCAAAGCAATGGAATGGATATTTCGAGATCATTGACAACGATCTTGAGTGGGTTAAACGTTGAATAGTGTTGTCATGTGACTGGTGTTGTTACGTTTAATATTTGATGACATTTTTTTTTGTTTTTTGTAATTCTTACATACATAACATGTGTATACTAAGTATGTACAAATCATACTTGTATTTCTAAGCATACATTTTTTTATTTATTTGCCTTGGCAATTTTTGAGGCAATTTGAGTGCATTCAACTTAGAAAAACAACAACTACTACTCGTAAAACAAAATGTGCATTTGAAACTGAACGCTGATACTTCAGTCAATATGCCCATAAAGTACAATGTTGGTGCTCGTACATTTATTCATATGATTACATATTAATGTGAACATTGTGAATATACATACATATATACTTATACATACATATATGTTATGCCAGTATATTGTTTTTACTGTGGAAAATTTTCCATTTCATTTTATTTCTTGCATTCTTCTCTATTGCATTTTATAAAAAATTGTCATAACGGTTGATTTTAAACAGAATAAAAAAAAAAACAACAGCACTTACTCTCAAATATTTAAATGTCAAGAAATTGTTTTACTTACATATCATCTTGAGGAAGTTTATGTTCTCTATCCGCCATTTTATATATCTCGAGTTAATGATGCCACTTTAGGTTTTTGATAACAAAATTTTTAAAATCTGCAATCCGTTTTCGACTATTTATTTCCGAAACTGGACGAGATATCCGAAAACGGATTGCAGACTTGAAAAGTTTGGGGTCGAAAACCTAACTCGAGATGTTTTAAAAATATGAAATGGCAGATAGAGCACATAAACTCCGGCACGCCGATATGTATACATCGGTATGCATTTTCATTGAATTTATTTTTAATTCTTGAAAGTTCTGGAATTATTAGAAGTTTTGGAGTTGGTGTTCGTTTACTAAAAAACAGAGAACACAAAACTAAATGTATGTATGCAATTCACATCGGAAAGTGTCTCAGATATAGCAAAGGCAACTACATAATAAATTTCATAAAGCACTAAAGTTGAGAAACAAAAAACGCTTATTTTGTAGAAGCAAGCACCAAATTTAAATTTTATAATTTTTGTGTTGTACATTAGGGTAATAACTTTTTGCATTTTTTGCAAATATCAAATCTTCCAAATCTTTTCATGTTTCTTATTTTCAAGATGTCAGAGCTGAGATTTGAACCCGGCACTATTGCCTTAGTAAGCCAACACATTAACCACTAGACCACGGCGACTACGATATGATATGTATTGTATACAATAATCTTAGTTTTATTTTAAATGTCCGCCCATGGCCTCCACCCACGACTTAAGTCGTATTGGCCAGTCATAAATAGCTGCAAACACCTTATCCATTGGAAAATTGAATTCAGCACGAAGCGGAGCTGTCTTAAGAGAATCACTTTATGGTATCTTGTGGGAGACCATATCCCCTAAAACGGTCCACAATTTGTAATACAGAAGGTTCAACTCAAGACTGCCAGATGGCCAATCTTCAGAGCATATTAAAGCTGGCAAATTGAAGATCGAAGCCATATCTGTGTCGTTTTAGCCTTATAGGATGGTGCAGAATCGTGCATTAAGTGGTGGCTGCAATATTGTTGCATAAATACTAAGTCGTTTAGTGGTAGTGGAAACGATAATGCATTATAAATTCAATGCAATAAACCCAACTCTGCCATATGCTGATTTTTTTTCTGTAATTCAAAATAGATGGACACCTATAATACTCGTGTATTGAAAGAAGTTTAAAAACTAAAATTTACAATAACGAGACCTTTTATCGTTAAATGTGTACTCGTAATATGCTTTATATTTTTGGCAAATTATTTAATTTTTGTTTTTGTTTTTCTATAAATTGATTTATGAGGACATAAATTGGTATTTTCTTAGTAGATGGCCTCCAATAAATAGTCTTTTAATCGGTTCTAAATATCTTAATTTTGCATTTTTTCTTTTTGTATAAATTAGTGGTTTTTTTTTATATGACAGACTATTTTAGAGGTCAGTGAAAACGTTTCTAATTTTATTACACATTTTATTTGAACTTTTTTTTGTTTTGTTTGTATTATTTTGTGTATGAGTGTATGTGTTTTTTACACTTCAATTGTTATTTTATATCATCATAATCATCATCCACATCATCATTATAAGCATTGATAGAGTGCTAGTGCATTCAAGGCAAGTCATTGAGTGCATTGTACAACAATAATACTCATACGAGTATAATAGTGAATGTATAGACGCCCCATAGACTTGTATATCGTCATATGAATTTAGAAAAGCCCCAAGTTGCATTGAAGCAATATGAAAATAGAAAAAACAAATTACTTTATAGTAAACTATCCGTTTATATACTTAGATAAGCAATTCAATATTTATAACAAAATCGTAATTTTTAATCGCAGGAGTGTAAAGTTATATTTTGATACGCTGCATCATAATCATATCCACCACTAAAGTTTCGGACCTGCCTGTGTTCGTAAGTAAGGCAGTTGGTCTGCTAAACAAACAGGAACACAATAAATCTTATAAGTTGCACTGTTTTAAATTTTTAGTAATAATAATAAAAAAAATCATAATAATTAACAAATAGATTTTGATTTGTTTTTTGCAAACTTATGGCAGTTTTGAAATCCCATGACGATATACGTATGTAAACACATTTATACTGACTGTGCAATGCACATTTGTGTTTTGCACATTTTAGTCTTAAATTTATACTCCTCACCTTAATAGTCAGCCATATGCTTGTTTGTAAATAAGTTTAGAAGTATTTTTGTTGTTTTGTTGTAATACTTTTTACCGCAAACACTAAAAAATATATTACTTTTTTGTTGCTGTTGTTGTTGTTTGATTTGTAATTTTCCACAAGGACGTTCAATGCACCTTAAATAATAAAAGTAGGTACAACAAAAATGTCAATATTAGCGTTACATTATGTGCTCTGATATTTATAAAACCTTATACACGTACTACTGATTCAGGTGAATGCATTTTCCGAGTTTAATTGAATAATTATTATTTCGATAATTTTCTTTTGAATAAAGTATTCCTACATATGTATGTATGTATAGAAATTTGCAAGAAAATTTCAAAAATTCCAAAAAGTGTTCATAATATTATTCTACTTGAAATTAAAATAGAATAGTCCGCCAGGTTAACTTCAATTAAGGGTAAATTTATTTATACATACATACATACATAACTGGCCTTTACAACCCTGTGTCAGGATTACGGCCTAGCTTCTCGCAGCACTCATGTTGTGTGTGTCAATTTTTATCTATGAGTACCGGGACCTACAGTTTAATGTCGACTCCAAACGACAGACTTGAGAAGCTTGTTCATGGCAATTAGTTACTCTCAGAGCTTTTGCCAGAAGACTGCTGAGAGGTAGTCGCCGAAAGAAATATTTTTTCATATTTCTTTTTTTTTTTTTGAAGATGTCAGAGCCTGGAGTCGAAACCAGGGCCCATGTCTTAGTAAGCCAACACACTAACCACTAGACCACGGCGACTACATTTATACTCGCAATAATATTGTTGTAAATTTTTGCTGTAATTAATTTTTAGCGTACTTTCAGTAAATGATTCCCACTGTCATAGACGTTTTTAAAAGAAAATCAGAAAAAATCCAAACGTTTCTAAAGCCCTTAGGATAGTCTTCTTTTTTTAATTTCTACTAATAACTCGCAAATTCTCTATCGTATAAAATTTTAAATCAATAAAAAAGTCCGTAAATTATGCTGTAATAACAATTAAAAAATATTGTCAAGAATGCCTAAAAGTATGCTAATTTTATACAACTCGAATATTTTTTGTTCAAACAATAGTAAAACTAGACATATATTATCAAGATAGCTACGAGTATGTTCTAGCATAAATCGTGTAAAGAAATCACACAAAAAAGACAGCAAATAGGGAATGTATAATACTGATTATACCAATTGAAATGCCTTCAACAAAATATAATTCAATCAAAGATAAAAATATGAATTTAAATTTTAATAAGTTCGTGACAAGTTTTACATACTTTAGATAAATTGTGGAAAATAATGTGTGAGACACCACTTAGAGATAAAAATAAAATTTTTGTCAAATGTGTTAGTTCAAAATCGTGCAAAGTAAAATCGTCTGAAAATATTACGAAGTGAGTGAAGTGATTTAATTATATTTGCTGTCATAAGTATGAATGGATTTAAACATAATATTGTTTTTTTATAAGTTGTTTCAAATTGTATTTATTATGAATTGTAAAGAAGAAATGCAAATGCAGCAAAGCATGTAAAAAATGTAAGTAAAATACCAAAAAAAAAACAAACAAAAAAAACCGTAGTGAAAGAAATCAAAATATAAATATTTGAATAGAATTTAATTTTTACCTAATAAAGTGACAAATTAGCAAACCATTCGAATATACTTGTAATAACAAAAAATATTCCAAGAGGTCCAAAACAGCTAAAACAGACAAAAAAAGGAGACCAGAAGTTACTAAAAAGAATAGTTCATAAAACTAATTCCGTTCCGTTAAAAACTTCTAGAGAGTTACAAGCTTAAGTACAGTCATCTCACCAAAGTGAACTTCCATCCAGACCTATTCGACAAAGACCAAATTAGTTTTATTTCCATGAATTTCAAGAATGAACATAAAATCCAGATTAGAATTTTCAGAATTAATTAAAAAAAAACCTCGACTTTAACGGAAAACATTATGTGAGGCATCCTATTAGTCAACAGCATCATCCAAATTTTAAGTATACCATTGAAACAATTAAATAAGGTGCTGAGAGTGGAGTGGTTCGGGGTGAGTTTTCTTGGTACGAAAAGTAACCAATAATTCGAATTTGCTTTCAAATGTTAAGGCTTTATACAAAAGTATGTATAATAGCAAGTGGTCGACGTAGTCTAGCAACTACATATGTAATGTGTTGGCCTACTAGACACAAGTTCCCGCTTCAAACCCCAGCTCTGATATCTTGAAAAAATTTAATTATTTCTACTCATAATCACTTACTAATCATAAATTTTGTAAAAGTTGATTATGTTATCATTAAAATTTTTGTTTTACAAAATTATCTAATCAATTACTAAACGAAATTTAATAGGTCTGCCTACAGCAAATATACTTACGAGTACAATATAATTTATTTAAAATTCGAAAGAAATACTTAAAATATCAAGTTTATTTTTATAAATATCGATTAAAGTATATGAACTTGAGGTCACTGTTAAATTAATATTAATTATGAATAAAAGGAAAGAAATAGTGAAATTTATTATTGAATAACAGTCTAATAAAATACAAATTATTACTGCTTTTAAAAGAGTAATCTCAAATTGACAATCTTGTATGAAATTACTTTTTAAATAAGTATCCGTTTGAAAATCCTAAAAAAATTACAACAAAGTAAACTGAAGATGAAATCCTATAATATGTAGAAATGATAAAAAAGAGAAACTAAATTTAAGAGAAATTAAATTTAAACACAAGTATGTATATACTCGTACTCTGCAAGTATTGATCTTTTTACTTTTGTATTGTTCTATAATTATCTAAAAGTGTTTTTCAAGAAAATTATAGAACAAAATGTCCTTTTCATAAAAAAAGAAATATAAATTTCTTTTTCCATATTTTAAGTCCTTCACTGTTGCTTTAAATAACCAAGTGTTCTAAAAAGGGTATATTAAAAACAAAAGCCGTCTGTATGTGTGAATATGATAAGTTTTTAAAAAAGTGTAGTTATAGACTTGCTGAAGGTAAATGTTGTTGGCCGATTATCTACAATTGCTTTTATTTCCTCTTATGAAGTGTTACGTAGACTACCATTAAGTATATTATCAGATGCGATCTGATAAACATATACATACATAATTGGCCATTACAAAACATTTTCAGAATGACGGCCTACCTTCCCGCAGCACTCATGTTGTGTGTGTTAATTTTTATCCATGAGTAGCGGAACCTACAGTTTAACATCGAATCCGAACGACAGACATGAGAAGCCTGTTCATGGTAATCTATTACTCGAATTTTTAAAGCTCTTGGTGGTCGCCGAAGGAAATATTTTTATCTTATTTCTTTTTTTCAAGATGTAAGAGAAACTGGAGCTTGAAAGCGGAACTCTCCTCTTATTAGGTCAACACACTACATACTAGACTACGACGATCTGACATAAACAAAATATTTAATAACGTTTAAGGGTTAAAGAATATTTTTTATGTTTAAAGTTCATATAAATTTGATTCAGTCAGTTTGAACCAGCCTATGGTTTTACTCTCTTTTTTATTTTAAGGTAAACATTTATTAAAGTTTTAGTAACCAGATCCTTTAATAAGTTGATGTTAAATAATTTTGTCTAATTAATCGTAAATAACTTTATTTACAATTTGGTGTTACTGAAATTTTCCGTCAAATGTTTTGACCTTTTTGATTTGAGGTTCTTGAAAAAAGGGTGCAATTGAGAGGAGCTAGAGAGTTAAGTTTTTCATCTAAAATGATCCTCATAAAACTTCACAATATAGCTCTGACAATAAGAATTCTCTCAGACATTAATTTATAACAATTCTTTTTTTACCTAAAAAAATAAAAACTTTGACTCACTGTAAAAAAAAACAACTGCTGAACAAAAATTTTATTCTACAAAAATGCAGCAATTGGATCTGTGCAACTTTTGATTCTGGGGTCAATGCTCTTTTTTGTTTTGTAGACGTTAATTTTATTTTCTCATAGTTTTTAATTTCACATTCTCATTTTAGTTCCTAAGAATCACTTCATGTTGTTCGATAGACGACTGTGTAATTTTTTGTGGTATTATTAGCGAATGTAATAACAATAGAGTGACTTGTAGTGCCTCTTACTACGAAATTTTAACAATAATAGTTTGGTTGAAAATATTTAAAGCAAAATAAACGATTTTGCTATTCAGCGCTTTTTTTGAAACCACTTTCGCTGTCGTTAAGCATTTTTTAAATGCCAGCTCTCTTTTATTGAGTTGCTAAAATAAGCACGAAATACAATGCAAATAAAATTTGCTCATCCGTCTTATTTATAAATACGAATACAAAGTCATTATTACTTATGAGTATGATTGGATTTTCTTCAACAAATATATGTATCAGTTGGTTATTCATTTAAAACATTTCATTAATAATTTTTACAAATTAAAAATAAGTTTAAAGAAAACTAAACTGAATGTCAAAGTACATTATGCAAAATCCATTTATACACTTTTGCAAAGTTTTTTTTATTATTTGTAATTAATAGCCTGTAATAGAAAAAGGCATTAAAAAAACAAATATGGGGTGTTCACAAGGTGTCTTATTGTCTTAATGTTATTCAATTATAGAATGGTTTAAAAATAGTGTTGTTGTTGTTCTTCAAAGAAAAAGGGGTTCTTTTTTTCATAATAATACTTTGCATAGTATGTTTATTGTGCTGCTATATTTAATTGAGCCTTGCCATCAGATTGCTTAAAACGTATTTTTTGCACAAACTGGCAAAAAGTACACTAAACTTAGAGGGGTTGCTTACAACAGTTGTATTTTTGTATACTATTATTATAGTCATATACATAATTTATTGGCCTTGGAGGAGAATTACTGTTGTAAATTGTATAATTGTATAAAAGCGACTAAAACTCTTACTTCTGGTATGGCAAGAAATGAAATGTTTGTTATGCCTGCCTCCCATAACAGTGATATTGTATAGTTGTATGTAGTGTGTTGACTTACTAAGACGAAAGCGTATGGTTCAAGCCCCAGCTCTAACATCTTAAAATAGAGAAGTTTGAAAAATATTTCTTTCGGCGATCACCGTTTAGCAGTCTTTTGTAGTATATGATGAAAACCAGTTGGGATGCGGTTGTTTACGAATGAATAACAAACAATGAGCGAAACCTACATATGCATGTATGAATGTATGTATGTACGAATATGTATTCTGAACATAGTTAGGTATATAAAACATACATACATTACCAGAAGTCATTACAGCAATAAAATCTGATTTTAAGATGAAAAACTACACAGTGTACTTGTATAGTTTGAGACACAATTTCAGTTAAATGTTGGCAGTGAATTTGTGCAGTGTATCAGTGTATATGTATGTTTATTAAAAGAAATATAATATAAGTATAAAAAAAATTATTTAAAAAAGTATATGGTGCAATATTATTTAAATTGTAAAACACTGGTTAGATTTCATTTCATTCATAAATAAAAATATATATAAAATATTTTAAATTA
The DNA here is from genome assembly GCA_963576795.1 of Metopia argyrocephala. Lineage (NCBI taxonomy): Eukaryota > Metazoa > Arthropoda > Insecta > Diptera > Sarcophagidae > Metopia > Metopia argyrocephala. Next base: position 181,969,626 of record OY756208.1, on the reverse strand, counting down.
GAAACGCATTTTTCTGAGGCAGTGACAAACTTTTTTATATTGTATTCCTTGATACCCTTCCATATCTCCTTAATTTAAATAAATATTACAACGACGCAAAATAGAAAACCATTATTAAGGAATTTCACAATATCTACATATGCGTTCTTTTGTCTTTTATTATTGCCTGCTTATTGTAAAACTTACATACATACATACTTACGTACTTAAATATTTTTAAAAGAGAAGCAACGAAATTAAACGAAATGAAAGTAAAATAAATTAAATGGCCTTCATAAGATTCTTTTATCACAATAATTATTACACAATAGCTACATATGCACATACATACATACATACATATGTATGTTCATGCGGAAGCTGTGAATTTAAGAGAGTCCATTCACCAGTTGCTAGTTATTGCAGATGCTCGGAATTAAAACTCTTAAAAAGAAAAACGGTAAAACTGATTCTTAAAAATGCCGAACGGCTTGATTTTATGAATGGCGCCAAAATTTCATTGTTTTGTGAAATTAAAGTTTACAACTCAGAGAGGTTTATAGGCAAAGGCAAAATAAGAGAGAATAAGAGAGTGATTTAAGACATACACATGCGCTAATGTATTGATTTTTTTGTTTTATTTCTTCTTTTTTTATTATTTAAAGCCAAAGTACGACGTAGTTCTGTAAAATATAGAGAGGCGTATATCTTTGAAGTACACCTAGCAGGGACGGAAACTAGAAATTTTTTTGTGAGTTAAAGTTTTGAAATCTAATACCACTCTAATCGCTGTTATTCCTACGCTGAGATTTTTTTGTAATATGTAACATTAAAGTGCGTACCTATATAAGTATTAGTACGTATTGTATAAAATAGGTCTATAATATCTATTAGTTTGGACTACTCTTCTTCTTCTCCCTCTCGGCTAATTTTTCGATTTGGCAATTTCAATTGGCCGCCTCATTTTTGCGATTTAATGCCACTGTGTTATTTTAAGAGTGGACGGCTCTTCAGCTACACTATAGCGAACAGCAGCAATATTTTCTGCAGTACGAGGTGTACGAGCCTGCACTGGTGTTTTCACATCTCCTACAGTCGCGGTTTGCTCAAATTTTTGAACGATTTTTCGGATTGTAGTGCAGGATATGCATTTTGATTGAACGCCCGTTTTCATAACAAGGCTGAATAACTTTAACACATTGCTCAATTGTGTATATTTCCATAGTTCAAACTGAGTTAATCTGAAATTGAGAAATATCAAATGATATGCAGAAGAAAACTTGACGTTTAGGTGTGGTTTACATTCCACATGGGTCCTTAAAATTTAACCACCCGATGTAATAACTTGGATATACATACAAGGATAATAATTTCTAACAAGATATATGTATCTATGCCTGAAGTCAAAAAATTACTACACTGTGCGAACTGTTTAAACAAAATATTGAGTCGACAACTTTTAAATTGGAATTTAAATCTTCAAATGAGAAAGCACAGGTCATAATTTTAAAATATAACCCTTGATGAGATTCAAGCTTAGATGCCCAGTCCATATTACAATTAATTGTCGAAAATAAATTCATATTCATGTTTTTCCTCTATTTTTGAGAAAAGTAGTTTAGGAGCATTTATTTTCATAAAATTTAAGTTTATTTATTTATTTAAATTACAATACAATATTAATATTATATTTAATTATTACGTGGCGAGTAACTAACGGTATAGTGTCACCGATCAGTGTCTCTGTTGGGAATCGAACTTTCTCACTAGCAGTCTAACCAAATTTAAGTTTAAATTGAATTGTTTTAATATCATATTCTCAACACTTTAGTTTTGCCATCCCTGACTGTAATTTATAGTGTGTATGAATGGGTATATGTATGTGTTTAGAGTTATAAAAGTTGGGGTAGGATATGATCAAAATAAATGACGATGATGCAAGTTTAAAAACTTATTGCGTAGCATCAAAGAATACAAATCATGATATATGTATATTCTTTGGTAGCATATTTCTTTTTATGTTTTAATATTAAATTTCATTTCAGTTATAAAATGCGCAGTTATATTTTAGCCTACAATAGCATTCTTTAAATTTTTGCACTCGCTGCATGAATCAATGGAATTTTATTGATTTTTAAGTAATACTTTGTAAAATTTATAAATTATAATGATAAGAAAACCTGAAAAATAATAAGCACAGAAAGGCCTGTAGATGTGTGCACTCTACTAACAGCAATTCTGTTTGTTGGCGTAGTCACTAATCTAAAAGTTAGCTAAGCAGGTCTGCTTCAATTTTGCTCAATAATTTCGTAGAATTATATGTATATCATAAATTATATCTATTAAATAAATAAAATTAAAATATTTAATAACTAATTAAAGGTCCCTTTACATGGAATTTTAGCTGTAATTGAAAACTAATTGATAACTTCTAAGCTTTTGGCAAGATGGAGCTGATATTTTTATTTTTTGTTTGTTTTAGGATGTATAAAGTTTAGATATGGGCTTTGATTAAAAGCTTTATTTATGCAAAACCTATATAACCTATAATGTAAAAGGGAATGTAAAAAACTTGGTTTTATTATTTTATAAAATCTCCTTTTCTTTAAAACAAAATATTGCCAGACGGATAGTTTCTTAGTAATTATTGCCAACTTTATACTTTTAGGTAAAAATATTTTTCTAAAGAATAACTTCAGTGTGACTTAACAAAATCTCATCTCTACTCTAATTTTAGCTATAAATTAAACTGAAAATATGTTTCTTTTCTATAGAGAAAAATTTAAACATTATTTTAATTTCCGGTTTCTGAAGTCATATATTTTTTTTTCTTGCTTTGAGACTAATACCTACTAAATGCTGTGCATTGTATTGGAATTTTTAGAAAGGACAGTACACACATATATTATTACTAGCTGGTGTGACCGGGCGTTGCCGGGTTCACCCCAGCTAGGTTTTTGAGAAAATACATAATATTTTTAGTAAACCCAACTCTGATACATATATATACATGTGCACAGATGTCAGGACCTCGCAAATATATGTTCTCAAATATCATATTGTTGCTAACTTACCGTTTGAAAATAGAGCTTCACACCAAAATTACCAATGAAATTAGCAGCGAATTTGAACTGTGGCCGTTTGCCAAAATATTTAAAGTTAACTATTTTCCAAGATTTTTGAAGTCAATTATATTTTTATAAGAGATCGAAAATTATTTAGAAGCCCTCAGTTGAAAAAAATACTTTTAACAAAATAAAATCATATTTTTTATTTAATAAAAAAGTAAATCAAATTTTGACAACAAATATAAAAATAATTAAAAAATTATTTGTTTGTTCATAAATCCTTTTCAATAAATATTTGACAGTGGACTTCTATTTAAATTAAAGGTTTTTTTTTAACTTAAGCGCTTAACATACCCATGTATAGTTCTTTAGTCCGTGCATAAATAAGCTCAATTTCTATGCTTCTCTTCCGTTCGGGCTTAGCAAGATTATAAATAATATAAAATTTAGTATTCCTACCAAGTTTGAGAGATTTATGAGCAACAAACTAACGACAAAACCCACTTTCTCGGTACGGGGATACTCTCCCCCAATTTTGATAAGGTAGATCATCTATATATATAAAAGAAAGCAACAGCATGGTGTGAAAAGTCATGACTCTAGTGAGACCACCATTCCTACATAGTGTGAATAGTCATGCAACTCTGGTGTGAACACAATTGTAATATAGTGTGAACAGTCATGCAACTCCGGTGTGAACATCATTGCGACATAGAAATTTTTTTTGCTATTCTTCTTATCAATGTGAACACCATTGCAACATAGTGTGAACAGCCATGACAGGCATTGTGTGAACCCCGTATTTAAAAGTACACACTTATGTTATTTCTTTTAAGTCATGCAACTCTGGTGTGGACACCATTTCAACATAGTGTGAACAGTCATGCAACTCTAATGTGAACACCATAGCAACATAGTGTGAACAGTCATGAAAGGCATTGTGTGAACCCCGTATTTTAAAAGTACACACTTGCGTTATATTTTTTTTTGGAATATTTTAGAATTTTTTTTTTGCTATTCTTCTTAATTGGCCAGAGACCGTTCCGAATTGGTACGAAACATCAAAATCGGTTTTAGTGTGAACACCATTGAAACATAGTGTGAACAGTCATGCAACTCTAATGTAAACAATCATGAAAGGCATTGTGTGAACCCCTAGTGTGAACATCATTGAAACATAGTGTGAACAGTCATGCAACTCTAATGTGAACAGTCATGAAAGGCATTGTGTGAACCCCGTATTTTAAAAGTACACACTTACGTTAATTTTTTTTTTCTGGAATATTTTTAAATTTTTTTTTGATATTCTTCTTATTTGGCCAGAGACCATGCCAAATTGGTACGAATCATCGAAATCGGTCCAGCCGTTCTTGAGTTATAAGCGTAGTAACTAACGCCACTTTCTTTTATATATATAGATTAATTATATACTTAGGAATGAGACAAATTGCTGTGAATTAATCATTCAAAGGTCAGTGTTACACCTTCACCCTTGAATGATCAACAGCAATTGCCTCAACGTAGCATGTTGATTGTGTGGTGTGTGCCTTCGCTAAGTAGGTTTAGTAAGTTTAACTGTTATCTGCTACTTCCCAATACTTGGCTCTTTTCTCCTAATCATTCGTTTTTTGTTGACATTGGTTAAGGTGGAATAAACTGGAATGTCGGGGAGCGGTTTCTTTGTAGATGGTCTTAAATCCCTTATATATTTATTTATATGTATGTATGTATGTATGTATGTATGTATGTATGTATGTATGTTATTTGAAAAGAATAATAAAAAATATTCTAATCTTGGAATAGAAGTTGCATTTGAAGTTTAAAATTTGCGCTTTGTAGTGTGTCGTTTACTTTTTAATGCAATACATATAATTGGATTATTATTTAATAAGTATTTACTAGCTTTGTTTTAATTCATAGTTTCGTAAACTTATCTTATTTTATGAACTTAAACTCAGTTATCTAAATGTCAATAGGTAATTAACACATTCGCCTAATTACCTTGAAGAGTTGAACATGCGTAATCGTTTACCTACGAATTTTAAATATTTCAATTGTATTCCTTTAGTTTATTTTATGTTTCTGTTTCTTAATTAAGTTTTTGTCTTAAAAATATATTTTTCCAAAATCCCCTAGCCTTAATACGTAATTTCTTATTTAGTTTTATTTTATTTAGGCGCCATTAACTTTAGGAGCCCCAAAATTAAAACAGTTTTCTTAACTGCGTTAATAGTGAGTATTAACGAAATTTTCGCAGTAACATTATTTTTGAGTGCATATGCACGAGTACATTATGTTTAAAATAAAAAAAAAGAAAATGAAAAACATGTCTATGGAATCCATACAAATGACTGAAAATCTGAATGAATACAGGATTTGTATTGTATATGCTTTTCAAAAGTGTATGACAACGTAAATGTATGAATATACTGCTGAAGACGTGGCAAAAAAAAAAAATAAAAATTCTTTTTTAATTTGTTGTAAAGTTTATTTATTTGGTAGCAACTGCTTTTGCTATCGTTCATTGCAGTTGATGTGGCTGCCATATACGTTTCAAATATCCTTGGCATCATTTGAGTGCATTGCCTGCATAACATGTTGCTGTTGTAGTTTTTGTGTTTTGCAACTTTTTCTTCTATTTAAAGGACATGCATATTCATATACATTTTCACTCTCCTAACCACCTCAATGCCATGTGAAAAGATTTGTAAATTTCAAAGTTCAAAAAATGTCTTGTTTTTTAATGCCATGAAAAAATTAGATGTAATGTGTTGGAAAAAATTATTGAAAAATAAAAATAAAGTTGAATTTTCATTTCGTTAATCAGCCATTTGAACTCATAGAAAATGAATTTTAGCTGAATTTTGTTTTTTAATGGAAAAAAAAGTTACAAATTAAAAGTAAGTTTTACAGAAATAAATGAAAAAAAGATAACAACAGTAAAAGTTCAAAGTATGTAATAATTTGTAAAAGATTTTTATAAAAGAAAAATAATAAATACATGATCTGTAGACCCTAGATCGTATTCTAAACAAGTTAGGTTAATTAGATCAGAAACTAGATATTATTAATAATTGAATTGAAAGTGTTGCAAGCATAGCAAATCATGTCAAATAATTAAAAAATTTAGGCATATATGCTACGATTGCTTGTCTGCAAAGGTTGCAGAAGCGAAGACTGATTATCGCTAATATTTTATGAATTAACAGAAAGGTTATAAGAATTTATTTCAATTTTTTGTGTGCAATATAAGCGCATTAAAATCAAAAATGTGTTACTTACTCATAAAAGCATTTAATTTTTATTTCATTTTAGTTTACCCTTAAGGTTGACTTTTCTATGTTTGTTCTTTCGATTTCTTACTGTTTATACGAGTATACAAATTAAATTTTTTCATTTTTGTTTCTCTAAAAGAATGTGGATTGTTTTATAAGTTTGCGAGTGTGTATATATGTGTGTGTTTGGCTGAGTGTTATATTGTCGATACTTTGTAAGTATATTTCTTCTATTTCCTCACTGTTGCAGTTTTCTTTTAAAAACTTTGATGGATTTTGTATGGCTTTTATTATATTTCTTTGAATACAATTCTTAAGTCTAAAATTAGTTTTTGGTTCCGTAAACAAATTTTGTTTACCACAAATTACATAAATAATAAATAAAAGTGAATAAATAAATTAAAAAATGAATGTAACGGAAATGAAAATATTAAAATTACTTAAGAATAACCCAACAAACATTTATTTTATACTCTAGTTCGTGCTTTACTTGAATATGGATGAATTATAAGGTATCTCTGCTATAACATGGTATTCATATTAAAAGTATTGGATCAGTGCAAAAGCAATTACTTATTAATATTTTGTAAAAGCATTAGTGAAACGTTTATTATTGGGTATAATTTAATTAAAGTATTGTTTTCATTGTCTTCAAATATTGTTTTGAATGCTTATTTTCATAACCGCAGATAATATATTAAAGATAAGCTTACAACTAATTAGATTTAATAAAATTAAGTTCCATTATGCTTAATATAGTATTTGGCTAATAAAGTGTGTTGAAATATCCGCCAAACCTTCTTTGGCTAGAGCACTTCCGGAGTGTTTAATTTTCTGTTACTTTATCGGGATACCATAGACGCTTTTGGATCTAATTTTGACGGGTATTGTCCAAACTTCGACAATATTGTTTGTTCACACGGTATGTTGCCCGAATAGAATACCTATTTGGATAAAACAATTCTATTATTTGCAAGTTAAGGCATTTATTATCCGTATGCATGGTAGTATGACAAAAGAAGGCTGCATAAATGACAACTTATTTGGCAGATGTAGCTGCAACAAGATAGCTGCTATCATTTGCCAAAGTTCAGAAGTCCTTGTTGGCAGACCATATATACATACATACATATATCGATAAATATATTATTATTATTATTTATATGCAGATTTAAATTTGATTGCAAGCATATCGTGCAAATAAAGAACGCAAAAATTGTTTTTTTTTCAATTATGAGTTGAAATAAATCAGTTTCGGTATTATGGGGAATAATTCAGGTGAACTTTTTAATACAAAAGTTATATCAGTGGCAAAAAACTCCAACAAGTAGTATGATATGCCAAAGTTCTGTACAGAAGAGTAGCAGTGTGATGGTATCAATATAATCTGTTACTGATATATTTGATAATGAGAGAAAATACATATGAAAAATTAACAGTCGTATGGGCGTCATTGTTTTCTGAAAACATTTTAAGAAATAAAGAATTTTCATTAGAAATATTTAGCGGTAATCACTCTTCGTTGCAAACAACTTTGGAAGTGTTGCAAAGGTAGCAAACCTTCTCAAACCATAACAAAATAAAGGCATATATGCTACAATTTCTTGTCCGCAAAGCTTGTAAGAGCATTTATCTCGAAAAATTATTACTGCTTTTGTTTTTAACAGCCTGTTTCTTAGCGTTTCTTATATCAAAATATAAAAAACTAATATTAACTTCATTTAAAAATAATAAAAACAAAGTTTTTATATATTTTTTTAAATATATTTTTTGACAACTAATGTTTTCATTCTGTTTTATTGTTCTATACCAAAAGTGTGTAGTAACAATTTTATACTCATTTTAAAAAATCATATAGAATTTTTTGCACTTAAAGTCGTACAGTCTAAACTGCACTTTAATAACCAGGAATTTCAAATTCTCTGTTTTTTTAGATCTACATATTTAAAGCTACGTACAGACGATTGTCAGATCTAACAATATTGGCAGTAAAATTTGCTAAAAATATCTAACAACCGTCTAAACTTACAATTTTTGTCTTACAACGTTTTAAGAAAAAGCATTGTCAGTACATTGTAAGACAATAATATTTCCACATCCCAGACAATAGTGTGAACACTCAACGATATTGTTGTCTGATGATTGGTAGTCATTGTCAGCTCATTTTTTATTGGCAGATGTATTAAATTTAATGCATCTGACAATGGCATCATTGTCAGAGAAATATTTCTATTGGCAACTCCGGTTGTAAACAGAATAACAAAAAGATATAAAAGCTACAAAAAGTGCTAAATAAATTAAAACCAAAAATTATAATTAATTTAAAATAATTGAATGCACTATAATTCACAAACAGAACAAAATTAATAATTTTCTTCAATTGTTTTTTAAGTTTGGCAATGATCTGGCAATTTTTTATATACAGCAATCTGACAACCGTGTGAACTGACAATTTTTATCGGCAGATAAATTTATTGTATGCCAATTGACTGACAATGAAATTATAAGCTTTTCTGACAATCGTGTAAACTGACAATCATCTGAGTGTTGACAATTTTACATTGGCAGTATATTGGCAGACCTGACAATATTGTTAGAACTGACAATCATCTGTACGTAGCTTAATACTAATATTTTGGAATGAAAAATGAATAATTATTAGGGCAACCAAAAATATGATCTAAAAATTAGTTTTAAGCGTCTAAAATATGCATTGAAAAAACACTTTAAAAATATGCTCCATAAAATTCATAATACATACATATGTTGATGTCAAATTACGTATATTTTTTTTCAAAAATTTCAAAACATGAAAAGTAACAATTAGTCACCAACTAGATAAAATAAAATTCCTTTATATTTACATTTCGCTCATTTGCGAGAAGAGTAACATAACTCAAAAAACAAAGTTTTTGAAGGAGAAGGAGCTTCAGGAGTTTAAGAAGGAGCTTCATGAACCATTCTCGCGAATTTCCCCAATTTCACAATGCCTAATTTTAAACGTTTCCAAGAGTATCGTTATTATTCAATAGATTATACTTAAGTTATCTGTCAATTCGTAAAATATGTCATACAAATATGAAAAAAATTGAAAAATGAAAAAGTATGCATTTATGGCAAAATATGCAAAAATATGCCGTAACAAATAGGAGTTAAACGTAGTAGTTTTTCTTGTGAAAATTTTATGCGTAAATTGAATTCTCACTTACTACGTAAATTGTAAATGAATAAACTTATTTGATGAGTTGGCTAAGCACTAACTAAATGCATAGTTATAGAGACAAAGTTATTCCCTTTAATCAGCCTATACATATCATTTTTGTGAAAAATTATACTAAATAATAATTTTGTTTTATTAAATTTTTATTAACAAAAATGTTTGTTGGTTTATGTGTTATAATTAAGCATGAAATTTTAATAGATTTTTTGTAAAAATTTATTTATAATTTAAACAATAAAATAAAAAATTGTAATAAATGTTTGCTAAAATGAGTTGTTAGTTCGAATGTGGTTTTTGCCAAATGCGCAAAATAAATTAAGAAAAAAATATTAAATATTCCACTTGATTAAATTCTAAAATTTAAAATGATGCAAAAAATTATACAAAATTAATGACTTCTTAGTCATAAAATGCAAATACACAAATATTACTACCTCCTCAAAATAATATTCAATTTTAAATAATAAATTTAAAGTCATTGCCAAAAAAGAAATTATATGTAAAATAAAAAATCTATATAATTTGTGAATTTTAAATATTTATTTAAATGATGTAATTGAATTTATTAGTATTTTTGGCAGCTACATTAAGTCATTGTCTTAAAAATAATAAATTTGTAAAGGTTTGTGATTTAATAAAAAAAAGAAAAGAAAAAATAATAACCAACGATTTTTTATGTAAACAGTAGACTCTTTCAATACTTTGAAGAATTATTATTGTTACGCAGAATACATCCAACTGTTTGGCACTGTCAACGCTAAATGTATTTTGTACCAATTCTATATATATATTTTTAAAAAGATATGAGTATGTGAGTTTGGCATCTCACGTTAGTTACAAAAATTAAAAAAATCGAGATAACTATTGATTTTAGTAGTTCTTGTGGAGTTTTGTGACAAGCAATATAGAGATTGTATTAATGTATGATCAAGAACTCGGTAACATCCAAGAACTTGAACTATTCCACTAATTTGATCCATTTAATCAGCCGCTATATGTTTTTTGCTTTTTTCGAAAATTCCGTTAACGTATAATGAACGAGTTTTGCATCTCACCTACTCATTTATTTATTATAAAGAATTTATTTCTGCTCATAATTATGTAACTGGTCTAAGTCAAAATTACATACATACACACATAATTGGCCATTACAACTCTGTTTCAGTATAACGTCCTAGTTTCTCGAATAATTAGTACCAGGACCTATAGTTCAAAGTTGACTCCGACCGACAGAACTTGTTCATGGCAATTAGTTACTCTCAGAACTTTTGCCAGAGGATGCTAAGAGGTTGTCGCCGAAAGAGTTTGAACCCCGAATTCTTGTCTAGCATGAAAACACACTAACCACTAAACTACGGCGACTACAAGTCAATATTAAAAAAAAGGAAAAGTCAACTAATATTACTTTATATTCTTTATTACAAATTTTGTGGTTAATTCTAAAATATAAAAATCGATCTTATTGCGATTCTCAAAGAATTCAGAGAAGAATTTAAAATGTTTTCGCAGAAAATGCTTCATAATATGAACACAGAGACCAATAAAAAGTAGCAAAATTTTTGTTTTAGAAGTAGCATATACATATGTTCATACTGTATGTATATAGTTGTTTAAAATTGTAGTGTTTTATTATTAATTTCTGTAAATATATGAGACACACAGATGTTGAAATTTCACAGGCTTTGCATACAACCTAAACGTATGATTGATTTTAATTATTTTATAAACTTAATTTATCACTCATACGCCTACATTGCCTATTAAAAGTTCCTACAAAAAAAGTATGCAAAAAATTGAAATGATTTTTATTTCGATTTTCCTTTTCATTCTTTTCAAAAAAGAAAGAAAAAACAAATTTGTTGTTTCTTTCATGTCTGGCAATTTTTCTGTCTACATGAAAAAAAAAACAAAGCAACTAGTTTTTATATTCTACTCGCTTTTTCACTTTTTTCTCTTTTTTTTTCTTTTTTTTATAATGCCATAGTTATAATTGTTTGTGTGGGCATATGCCTGGCTTTTATTTTAACCCTTTATATTTTGTCCTTGTCATGCAAAACTTTTTATTGTTGTTGTTGCTATTATTATCTCAGCCAGCTTCTGTGATAAAAAGGCAACCGTAACAAGAAGAAGCAAACATATGTAACAAAAATCGTGAATGATGCAAGGCTTTCTTGTAACAGATTCATTTCTATGTTTTCTTTGTATTTGTATTTGTAATTTCCTTTTTGTTCTTTTTATGTAACGTTTGTTATAGTTTTTGTAAATGGTACAAGCACAGATGCTTCAACATTGTTGTTTTTGTTATGTCGTACTTGGGTATGGGTGTTAAATTCTCGATTTTAAAACTTGAGTCTAATGACGTCGTTTAAATTTAGAAATAAATTTTTATCAAGTTTTCTTTTCCTTCTTTCTTTTTTCATTTTTCTGTATCTTAAAAGAACCCAGTCAACACAACGCAAAAAGATTGAAATATGATGCTTTTCCGAGCTAATAATTAAACAACTAATTACCATATATTGGTGTTTAAGTTCAAGTTTAAATAAATGAGAAGCTCAAGTAAAAGGAGGCTTGGATTTGAATTAAGAAGATTTTTTTTTAATATTTAGAATGCGTCTAAATGTAATCTAAGCATAGTTATTATGAGAGCCAAGACATTTAGATTTTGTTTCTTCTACAATTATATTGTCGATTGACGATATTTTGTCAGTTGTAAGCTATTACAAATTGGTAAACGTGTATTCTACATATCGTCGCAAGAATTAAAGAACGCTGTAACTGAAAAAAATATTTACGTCAGTATGTATAATCAAGAGTTAGCAACCCGTTAGTATATGAGACAAAAAACTGGCAAGATTATCACTCGCAATAAACTGATATTATTAAAACTTTCCATACCCTCTATTTGATAAATACCTTGTACCTTTGAGAAAGAATTTCCACGTATTGGAATGACAAACTTGGCCAGTGTGTACAACGACCTGCTCATTATTTATTATACATAAGGCTGTTAATGTTCACCAGAGCCAAAAAACCTGTATGAAAGTAGAACAAAGGCACTGGTATTTTTCAAAAAGCAGGTGGCGTAAGTGAATTTCTTTTCTTCATAGATATTTAGGACTGGGACCAATCGACGCGTATTATTTTTCTGATAAAAATTATGCAAAAAACATATTTTCAATTTTTTGTCAGTTACAGCGTTCAAATATATTGCATAAAATAGAAGAACAGCAAACATTGCAACAAGAAAGTAGAAGACGAAATCAAAGAGCTTTAAAAACATGTATTTGGTTATTGCACACCTCTCCCAATTTTATCATTCTTAATTTTTTTTTTCTTTTAACACACAATTTCTACTCAAAACATGGCCCCTACTCATGATATGAAATTTTTAATTGAAAAATGTACAATACCAGTAGGTTAGTGAACATTTAGTCTGATTTTTTTTTGAGAAACATTCGTGATATAATTGTTACATAAATGAAATATGCGGCTAAAGAACAAATTCTCTCTGTCTTACATTGTGTGATTCAATTGTCAATCAACTACAAACAAATGTGTTCTGTGAGAGGCATGAGCGCCAGGTAAGATTAGAAAAAAATAATTTTTCTTAAATATAAATAATTTTGCAGACCTTTCACCTCTCACAATAGAAATTTTATGTAAGAAATACAAAAGGGAATGACCAAAAAATCTATCATTGCAATGTATAAGATAAAATTAATAACAAAAATTTATTTTTCTGTGTAAATTAATTCATCAGAAGTTACTCGTATTTGTAGACAAATAAAAAGGACCAAAATTTAAAAGAGAGCATTAATTTTGTAAACATAAATTAAATAATTAATTCTTATAAAACTTTGTTTGTTTGTTAAAATTTTAGTTAAGGGCCTTCATTTTGATAAAACTCTGAAGTTAAAGTTTTCTTTAATTTGACATCAAGTCTATGTGTTTGCTGGGAAGTTTGTTAGTCATTGTCATTTCTGTCTCTTTCTCTCTCCTTAACCATAGCTTTCTACGTTATATTTATAAATTTCGAAACGTAAATACTCTCTAACTGTCATCAGTACATTGTGGTCTCTTGATGGTAAAACATTTGCATATAAACACCTAAAATACGAGTGTAGTAAACAAAACAAACAATTATAAGCATCGCATATTATTATCGTATTTCAAATAAAGAGAAGAATCCTTTATTATCTTTTGTTATTTGTTTAGTGTTGTTGTTGTTTGAAATGTATGAAAGCAATGTGCTTTTCCAATAAAATAAATTCATAAAATAAAAGTTAAATTAAATTGCCACGTATCGCATTAAAATAAAGCATACATATATATGTATGTCGTACTATGTATGCAGGTATATACATACATACATATGTACGTGTGAATGTTTTTATAAATTTTAGAAAAATTAAATTCTTTTTTTGTAACAAATTTACCGTTCTGTAGAATATTTGTTAACAAATGTCAATGACATGTGAGTAAATTTAAATGTTTTTTATTAGCTTTTGTAAAATTGTTTTTGAATTTATGAACTTTAATTTGACATACAGTATTTAAATAGTGTATTTCCATAAAGCGAGTTACTAGCAAAACAAGTCTAACGTGCTTAAGTTGCACAACCTACAACTTTAAACGCGTTGACAGATAATTATTTTTTGCGCTTGATTATGTCTGTTTCGGTTTTTATTATTTGTTTTTTTTTTTCTTTGTACAAAAAAGAAAAAAATTAATAAAAACTTCATTTAAAAGTTTATAAAGTGTCGTTCCTAAAACGCCAAAAGTCTGATGTCCAGTTTTTAACTTCATATTGAAATGTCATTTAAATCTAAAAGCTATTTAAATACAACATTAGTTTGTACAGTACAAACTTAAATTAAGTAGCCAACCATGTCCATTTAAGTTTCACATTTAATCATATGTTTTCGGCAGTTTGTTTCTTTGTTCTTTAAATAAAAAAGTTATAATACATTAAAACCAAATGGCCGTTTAATGATAAAATCAATATTAATTAATTAGATTTATTGTTACTAATTGAAATTAATTAATGTATGTGCTGTAAAACGAAATCCCCTGAAATTGACAACGTTTTCATATATTTTATATCCTTTGGCTAAAAGACCATTAACATTCCTAAGGCGCTTAATAATAATATAATTAATAATAATATATTATACTGTCCTTTAAAAAATTCCAATACAATGTACAGCATTTAGGATGGGTTTACTCCTGAGTATTGGTCTCAAATAAAAAAAAATGACTTTTTTGCTTAACAAAACGTTTAAATATTTATTTATTTGTCTTAAAAAAACACCCTATTTTAATTTTAGGTGATTTTGTTGTACAGCACATGTCTGTATGCTTATTTTATTTCTTGCGTTTGTTTATTTCTTGTGCTAAAGCCAACTACATACAGCTTTTTGTTGTATACATTTTTTACATTATATACTTTTATCATAATTAAACACAAACTTAACTGTATTTCTGAAAAACTGATACTGAATACTTGACATTAAAGTATTAAATGTCTAACGCGTATTGTGTACTTCCACCTTTAGGTCCAGTTTTCAACTGCGTAATTAAATGACATTTAAGCCCAAATGCCCTTTAAATACATGTTTGGTTTTTTTTATGGGCCAACCATGCTCATTCAAGTTTTACTTGTAAACATATGTTTTTTCCAGCAGATTTTTGTTTACTGCAAGAAAAAAAATTAAAACTTTTCTGAGCTACTATTGTCAGGCTAACGTATTTTCAATTATGCAAACTTTAAGGATATTGAGGGAGCGATGCTTTAGGGGTAAAATTAGGGTTTTCTCTGATAGTCAGGCTGCTATTAGGGCTTTGGCCTCGTCTATTGGCAACTCTTCCCTCGCTCTAAAGAGAAGTTGAAGCTTTTTGGTGATGCTTGTAGCATTTCCTTGGTCGGGGTTTGGGGTCATAGGGATAGCATGTGAAATGAGAAGGCGGATCGGATTGATTGCCTCTGTTACTTCCTACTCGGATATTCGCTGCTCTATAACTGTCATTAGGGAGAAAATATCCAAGTTCTTTCGTGAAAAAGCACAGGACAGATTAAGTTCCATGACATTCTGTGCTGTTTCTAGAACCCTTTGGCCTCTGTATAACCGGGGAGAACTCTAAAAATTTTGGGGATCTCTCGTCAATCTTTGTCCAATCTTATAGCGGTGTATACGGGTTATTGGATGATCTACAAACACGCTGTAAGATTTATTCTGCACTTATGGGAATACTTCTAAGAGCGAGACTATAGGTTATTTTCTTTGAATGCCCAGGTCTGTCAGTCCGACGTTATAAGATAGCTCTGTCTGGCTGTAGTTTTTTTTCCTATTTAAGTGAATTCCCTTTGGTTCTGTAATAGTATCAAAACGTCACATTGTGCTAATTTGTTGACTAGCCATCTGACCTACCTATGTACCTGAGGTAGTATTCATAAATCTTTCAATATGTTTAACCCGTGGTTCTCTATCTCTAGTGGTTTCTTATAGCCTTTTTACACTCGTTCACATATTACAGTAATACATTGAATATACTGTAAACAAACAAAAAAGTTGTATACATTGCAACATCTTTCATATGTCAAAAAAAGAAATTAAGCAAATAAAAATTAAATAAAATAAAATGGAGTTTAAAAATTCTGCAGTAATCAAAAAGCAATGTTAACTGTGGAGGCAGATATGGATAGCTTCAGTGCGTAATCATAGATTAGCAAAAGTAATAATTTTCTTAAGCTCTGAGATATCTTAGCTGTTCAAACTCAAATTTTTAACTCAATTTTACTAATGACATAGATTATGTATTTAAATATTTATGCCCGTATTCATAAAAAATAAAACAGTTTTATCAATTGCTTATTTGACAATTACTCCATAAAAAATGTCAAATAGGTACTCTATAAACCAATTTTATTTTTTATGAATAAATTAATATTTAAATTAATAATATTTAAATTTTGACAGGAGGTTGAAAACCGTAATCATTTGTCATGATTTTAACAGATTTTATATGAAAGGGGGTGTACAAGTGGGAAGAAAATTTTCCCAGTTAATTTTTATTCATAATTGGACCGAATATGTATGCTGAATACGTTACAAATAAACTTCTACTCAAGAACTTGGTTTTTCATGGTGGTACCGTGATTTGAAAGAATCGAAAAATAATAAAGATATGATTACCTTGAAATAAGATTAACTTAGTAGTTTGCATTGAATTTATGGAAAAAAGTAAACAAAACTAAAAATAAGTTCACATGTACAGCCTGCAGCAAGAAATAACCAAAACGGCAGCACTGGTGGTAATATCAAACTGAAATAAAATGAAAAATAAACAGAAATTTAGTTTATAAAAGTTTTAATAAAAATCTGTTGTAAATAATTCTTTATAAAAAGTTCGAAAAAATTTTTTTTAAGCGCAACGTGTTTTTTTCCAACCTAAAGCTTTAATATTTTTCATATTGACAAAATCAAGGTTTCACTGACACATGCTAATTGATAAAGCCCCATTGCATTATGCTCTGATACTCTAAATTTGATAACTCAATTAAAAACTAAATTGACTCAATTAGTGTGTGAAGAAGGTATATTTTATATCCATTATCTTTGAATTAATCATGTTGTGCGTATTGAACCCCTTTTAAAAAGTGAATAAACGAATTTATTCCCCTATTATTTTGTATTATGAATTTCGAATTTAACAAGAAAATAGAATAATTAAAGAAAACAGATATTAAAGAACAGACAACACATTTCATAATTTGTATTACACAAATTCCATGAAAACGCTTTTGTTTTGAATTTTCCTACATACCTGCTAATTAGTAACAAAATACAAAAGTATGATATAATTGTTAAGTGCTTCCAGGAAAAACTAAAGCATTTGTTTTATTCAGAAAACCAATAAAGAATATTTGTTGGAAATACTTATATTGTTTATACAAGAAATAAAACAAACTCATAATTGAATACATCAAATTCATTGTGTTCAATATTGAAATTGATGTAAGAAATATGTAAGTAGAGTATGCTATATAGAGAGTGAGACAAAAATGTCCCTTTTTCATTTTATAGTTTCTGAATTGGTTTTGGAAGCAACATGAAGCCGACATTAATTCAATATTGTTTTTTTTAAACCGAACAATTCTTGATCTTAGAGATCAATAATGTTTAGCATTTGATTGAGAAATGACTTCTAACTTTAGTTTGTGAAGAAATTGTAATTGTAGCTTTTAAATTAATAAAATTTGTTTACTGATTTTGCACTTATAGACAATATTTATATTGAGTAACAATTGAACTTTACTGTGCCGGCTTCTTGGGGTTGATTGCTGTTGGATCATTTAGTGGTGAAGGTATAACACTGGCCATTGATATTTTTAACTTGATTGTCAAAACGTAATATTAAAGAAGAAAGGAGAAAGGTAGCTAAGTTGTATACTTATATTTATACTATGGCTGACCATGTGGGCGATTAAGTGCAAAAGTTTAGTTGGCTTTATATACATACAAAAAATATACAGCCGAATTTTCTTTTTCTCTTTGGCCAGCAATGACTTACAAATACTATGGAAACTGACAACTGCATTGTGATCAAATGCAAACACATGTACATACACATTTTTATACTTACAATTGTAAACAATAAATTCGTTATAATTAATGTCAATCGAAAACAATTTAAAATATGAGTACAAACATAAACAATAAAAACAAAACAAAACAAAACAAAAATACTCGTCCATATTTGAATTCGCAATTCGGACTTCACTGAACCCTACAGATATAATATTATTGAGATTAAATAAATTGTGATATAAAAAATGACTTAAAACAACTAAATAAAATAAATATGTAAGTTTAACTTTAAATGTTCCATTGCTTTATTTACTTGGTATGTTATCTTATAAATATAATACCGGTATTTTTTATATACAATTTGAGTATCGCTATGTTTTTGGCAAGTGACTTTTCAAAAGGTGTGTAAAAAATTGAATGACTTAAAAAAAAAAGACTTCACATACTTGTTAAATACCACAGTTTTTTACTGGTACTTTCTCGGCGATAACTTCAGCAACGCTAGGAGCTAGTTTTTAACATAGGCCCACTAAACCGTACAATTATTTAAATTCGCGTGATCCTGGTATACAAATGGCATGTTTAATCGATAAAATATACGACTAGAAAATTTCTAATGCAATACAGTCATTTTAGTTTTATTGTTTCATTTGTTTTTATTAAGTTTTATTAAGTTAACTAAGGGGCTTTAAACAAATTATATGAATGGATATACGTATGTTGGTATCACACGATATGTTTTTTACATATGACATACAAATTTTTCTTTCAAATTCTATCCATAAAATTTAATGATGTATGTAGGGTATGTTTTATATGATACTAAATACTAAAATAATTTTGCACGAATAATACAAATTGAATAACTTTCCAGCAAATTTTTATTCGATATGACTGATGAAAGGAAGAACACAGGCATTCATTACATTCCATTTAATTTACTGTTTTTTACTGATCAAAGTTCATATATGTTCATAACCGGGTAACGCAATCAATAAAAATCCGTAAACAAAAGAAAAATAATCAAATTTAATTAAAATTTATATCGTATTTTCTGGAAATATAAATGAACACATAACATAAATATGTATTGTGCACTATAATATGTATGTGTGTATATATGTATGTATGTACCTATGTATGTATTTATAGTAATAGATAAAATAATTATGATGAAAAAAAATGTGCACTTCCTATGCATTAAGTGTTAGAAAATATTAGAGTTTATAAGGGAAATGGCAATTAATAATGTTACTAGTACAGCTGAACTTGTCTGTCAAAAATTATCATGCTCTTACACAATGTACTATATGACTGACACACGCAAATATTGCAATTGGCTATAGTTCTGACAGCACGTTATGAAGTAAAATTGGTTGCAACACAATTGTCAGTGTTTTTTTCCACATTTGTTATTGCTGAAATGTAACATCGCTATCTATCTATCTACTTTCAGACCAATCTAAAGATTATTTTTTCATGTCCGTATGTACTTGTACATGTATTTTCTACAATTTTAGAGATTTCGAACAAAATCTAGTAGATTTCTAGAATAGATTTTCCATACAAAGGAAAATCGACTAATCTACTAGATTTCATTAAACTGTTTTCAGCGATAAAATGTTACTTTTTAGTACTAAAAATAAAGTACTGTAGGAGAATTGTCATGAAATGACATTTTATTTAAAACAAAGACGAAACAAATTTAAATTAACTCGCTGGAAGAAAATTTGTTATGAAATAAATTAATAAATAAAACAGATCAAAAAAATAATATCAAAAACGCTTCATCCGTTGAGCTTTAATCAATTTGAAGTGATATAGAATAGACTTGATATATTATCAAGTCTTTAGCTAAAGTTTTTATTAGGATCATATTCAAATTATTATAAAAAAAAATTTTTTTATTTGGATTTAAAAATAAAATTATAAAGCTGAATAAGTAGTTCTTCTTTCCTTTATTATTTTGTGAAGTGATTTGTACAAAACTTTAGTAAGACCCCAACTTAGTGCTAAAATTTCATTTTGCATTAATGCTAATGCAGTATCAGGTTTACACAATGTAATATCTCCTCGACATAGCGTTATTTAATCGGGTTTTAACTATGTATGCATTTATAATTTGTTTAATCAAATTAAAATCGTCATGAGGAACACTATAATTCTTTTTTATAGGTATTTGTAAACCGGTAAACCACTAGCACATCTCAGACAGTATTCCATTTTGTTCTACAATCTAGTTTTAAATTTAGTTGTTTTCTACTTTCTTGCAAAATTTCATTTCTTGACAGAGATTTTGAGAATATTGTTTTTTGCTGTTTCTAAATTCTAAAAAAAACCGGGATTTATTTTTCAAAACACCGAGATTCGTGATTTTATGTTTGGCGTCCCTAATATGTATTATTAAGAAAATTATATTCCTTCATAATCTATATCATAACTTAAGGTTTAATTATGTAATTAGAATTTACATATGTATGTACCTAATTGCATACATACAGACATATTATACATATGCATGTATTTTATAATCACATGAAATAGAAGAAACTTAAAGATTGTTATTTCTTAATTTCATTTGTAGATTCCATTTTGATGCACTAAATTGCCACACCAATTAATATATGTTTGTATGTACTACATGCATACATACATGTGTATATATGTATGTCCATAAAACAAAACCAAAGACTATAAATACTATATACATATTTATGCATAGTCTTTGACAAAACGATTCTAATCTTAAGTGGTAACAGAAAGAGAATTTTTTAAAAAATACTTCAGAACAAAAAAACTATGTTAAGAAAAGTAAAAAAAAAACAAATACAAAAATAAAGAGTAAATCAAATGTGGCTTATAAAATAGGTACATACATACATATGTATATAGGAATATACTTACATACAAGTTGTAAAAGAATAATTCAAGTTCTTTTAACAGAAGATTACATACCTATTCGTATCAATAATAAGGGTACTCACGATTGAATCTGTGCAAACTAAACTAAGCAAATTTGCTGTGCAAATGGCTATAGATCGTGAGCGTCCTTTTATAATTAATTGTATTTTTTGAAGTATTTGTTTGACTTAGTGCTGCCGGATTTATAGACTCAAAAACATCTGGCATCTTCCTCTAAAAATGCCAAAAACAACGCTTATTCTTTGAAAAGAAAAATAAGTTTATTACAAATAAAAATGCCTCAATGCTGCGAAAAGGAAAAAAATTATTATTTTTATAATAAATAAAGGCAATAACTAAAAAAGAAAGCACGTGTTTTGTATGTATGAAGTAATATCATTTTTTGGTTTCAGTTGTTATCTTCACATTCGTAAATACATGGCTGTAAAAATGTTAAAAGTTTTTGAGCAAAAATACACAGCCAATTTACTTAAGGTTTTTTCAGTGCAATTAATGCAAATTTCAATTGCGTATATTTTGTTGTTGCAGAGAAAAAATTTTATGTATTTTTACACACTTTGCATCGTTTGCACAGTTTGCAAGGCCAGTCGTGAGTACCCTTAATAATTATAATCACCATAGGCATGATAATGATGTATTTTAATTTTTACGTTGTCAGCTAAAAATGAAAAGTAAAATATGTATATATGTATGTATGCAGATGTAAAGAGAAAGAAAATGTAACAACAAAACCAAAAATATTAGAGACATAAAAGAGTAAACGAACAAATAAAAGTAAACACGCCCAGTCATAAAAAGCAAAACCAAAATACCAAATAACAACAAACACACCACATGCATTATTTATTAAAGCAATAAAAATTGTTCCACATACATACAAACCTACATAATTTAATTTGCATTAGAAACAACAACAATAATTATGTTTTAATTTTTTGCAAAGCGATAATTTTAAAGAGACATGACTTTAATTTAATTAAATGTCTTATGTATCGAAGTGCTACGTGCACCACCCTGTATAGAAAATTCTAGAACTTGATTTTTTTTTTATTTTCAGAATAATTTTTTAAGAAACCGGCATAAAATGCATAAACGAAAGAGAGATAAACGAGAGAATGACATTTTGGTGTATACATATGTATGTATGTATGCATATGTTTAGTGTATTATTATGGAATTGGGGTGTAATTATCAGCAGTTTTTTTCGTTAAAAAATAAGTGAACACAGGAATTCTTATTCAGTGTTGTCAAGTTAGAGATTTTAGCACTGGCTTTAGTGATTTTTTAAAATTTCGAGACTAGTGTCTAATGGGTTTTATAGATGACGATATAAAAGACCATAAAATATAAAAGAAATCATTTGTCCTTGCAAAAAATTTCATTCGTTCAGATAAATTAATGTACAATTCACAATAAAACAAATACAAAAATAACCCATAATTCACAATAACAGTTATCAATTCAAAGTTCTAAATACCAATTTTAAATACATACATTATATTAAAATTAGACTTGACATACATAGATACTAAGAACAAAACTAAAGACCTTCAGAGTTGTTCTTAGCCATTTAAGCTTAGGATAGTGTGCTTGTTTGTTAGTTAGGGGATCGTGTTTTCGATTCCTACTAGAGGCTCTGAACTGTGTCACTACACCAACCCACCCTCATAACCGTGCTCATAATAACTTAGAGTTTAATATAACATTAAATTGTTTTATAAAAATTAATAAGTTTAAAAAAAAACGAAATATGTATTTATAAAAAATTTTTCCACAAACTAGAGGTTACTTCCTTTTAAACAAATGTTTGACTAATATGGACACATGTGTTTAGATAAAATTATAATTATATTATACTAAGTACAAAATTTTACATTTTAAATAGAGTTAAATAATTATTTATTTATATTATAATTATTTTGCAGTTTTCTTTTGTTTTGTGCTTTAAAACTTCAATATTTCTTTTAAAAATATTACATTTTTACTAAAGTTGCAGTCCTATTTATTATACTTTAGTATTTTTGTGAAATTTTAAAGTTGACAATACTGTTTTATTTATCTTAAAAGAGCGTAATAGTAGAGAATTTATGCTGCAGAATGCATAGTGGCCAGATTGGTGCAAAGTAAATGTGTGAAATGTGGAGTATAATTTATACAACTACTGACTTAATTAAATTTTTGAAACTTCAAGTTAGAATCTTAATTTCACATTGCATTACATTACAGCTTAACTCTTTTATTACAACAATAATAGTCTAAAAAGCTGCCAAATACTTATTTAAATAATAAATAGAAAATACATCGCTTTTTTTTAATTCGAAGGCTTGTGAGCTCAAGATGATAATATAAGATGACAAATAGTAAATCGCTTTTACAATTTGTATTAAACTTTAGAATCAGTTAAGCATGTGTTCAAGTTTGGCAATCCTTTTATAACTATGTTTGTTTTTGAACTCTTAAACAGTGACATATTAAATATATTGAATTAGTATTTACAGCTTTAAATAAGTCGCTGTTTTTCGCTTGCAGAAAGGTTTGAAATAACTGATTTTTCTACCATTATAAAATTACTGCGGTTAATTTTGATAAAATCAAAAATTAGTTAACTAAAGCTAATAAGCCATCCATGTTCTAAATTTTTGTTAGTGTAAGATTTTTAAAGACTAAAAATAGTTTTAAATTTTCATATAGTATTTTTAGTATAGATCAGAATTTAAAATTTAACTTTATTTCTATATCTGTGAGAATTTACACAACAAATTAATTCCATGTGCGCTGAATATTAAATCGACAAGGATGTCTCAACTTGAAATTTATCTCAAATCTGTCTGTATATTAATCATATAAATTTCTTTATATCATCATCTGGCAACGTTTTCTTTTGCGCATGAGTGCTAATTTTATATTAAAGAGAGAAAAATTTGGTTGATTACCTTGTTCTCTCTTGGTTTTTGAGCAATTTGTTCAATTACTTTGTAAGCACACTTTTATGTTAGGGTTGCCAAACTCATTTTGCCCTTTTTTGTCAAATTTAGTGTGTAAAATTCCCAAATAGTTTGTATTTTATGATTTTGATAGCAAAATATGAATTTATATATTAATAAAAATATTTTTTATATACAGTATTCCTCGGTAAGTTTCCACGGAACAAATGTTAAGATTTTGGGAAATTATGTGTGAAATTATTTCCTCTTGGAGGTAAAAGGACGATTACGATTTAATCTCCCTTACATGAATAATTACCCGAAGCTATGCAATTATGGGAAAAAAGTTGTGTACATATGTATATACATACATACATATGTAAATAGTGTAACTATATTTTATATATGTACATATGTATGAATTTCAAAAATTTAAAATTTTAACAAATGCAACTTAAGCATTTACTTATACAATTAATGAAATAAAATACCACATAACTTATAAAAAATAAGTAGTTGGGAAAAATATGTGTTTATATACAGATATTTAAATACATATGTGGTGAATAAACGAGGGTTAGTTATGTTTGAGAAAAATTTTCATATTATATAATTTCTTTAATTTATGTCTGAAATAGCAGAACTTACTTATATTAATATGCATAAATTAAATTAAATGTTTGCTATACATACATATGTATATACATGTATAGTCAGATTTACATCAAGAAGGCTGTACACCCCATCGTAAAAAAATATTTTTTTTTGAATTAAAATGAATTTCTTTGAAAAATTATAAGGACAAATTTTTTCAAAACAAACTCATGGCTCATTCATAAATCCCTTAATATGGCAACCCTAATTAATGTGATTGGCATGTAAAAAATACATGAATGGTACACTCAGCATGACATAAATAGACCGACGGTGTTTTAAAGAGATTATAATGAAAACGAAGACATTTTTACAATATACAAGTAGGTATACAATTATTTTAAGCCATATTTAAAATACTGTTTTCATATATAAATATGTATATACTGCCTTATTGATACAAAATATTACATTTTATATATTAAGTTTAGACAGTAATTGGAAATAATATTTTTTAATAAAAATAAAAAAAAACTTACATAGCGAAGCAAAACCATCGCTATCCTCGAAATTGTAATCTAAGCGGCCAACAAAACGAAGGCAGTTCTACATAACTTTCAATTAAATAATTTTGAGCACCAAAATTAAGTTATAAGTGTAATGGATCTTTCAATTAGTTGAGGGCCACATTTCTATTTATTTATTTTTGCATTGAAAAGAAGTGTGTTTGATAAGCTTTTAGCACTTATTTTCATTTTAAAATTGCTTGTCAATAACCGCTTTAATTGTTCATTCAATATCTATTTAAATACGCATGAGTATAAATTTAGTGGATTGCTATACCTACCAAATACCAGAACCAAAAAACAAAGAAAACAAAACGTGAGAGAAACGTGAATAACGAGAGTGAGAGAGAGAGAGAAATGTTATAGTTAAAGAAGTTTGTTGTAGTTGTATTGATGATGACAACAACAGCAAAAATAGCAACAAACATTTAAGAGCAAGAGGCACAAAATTTCAATTTTAAGCATTACAATTCAGATATAAATCGTGATTCTTTAGCGTAACAAGCGATTAAACAAGTGTTAACGGTAAAATTTTTAGTATTAGTTTCTATTTGAAACATACATATATGAAAAAAATTGTGTTTTTTTGTGCATAAATGAAATCAAATTCAAAAAGTGAGAGATAAAAGGTAATACTTACATATATGTATATATAAAACTAAAATTTTTCCTTTTAAATTCTTGCTTAAAACGGGCCTACAGACTTACATGCATATATAATTTTTCCGAATACTTGAGCACATAGTTATGTACATATGTATGTAATTTTGAAAAAAAAAAATTTGTGTTAAAAACGATTTTTCTTGTTTTAATTATTGATTTACGAATTAACCTGACGAAAAACCACGAATAGTTCGTCAAGAAATAACAAAAAAAATTTGTGTTTTTTTTCTTTTGTTGCTCTTTAAACGTATTTGCAAAATAAAGGTTTGTCTCTGTGTGTTTTTTTTTTTTTGTAGTACAACATCGGAAAAAACAACGAGTGCATAATTTTTTGTGTTTCGTCATCACTATTATCATCATCTATTAAACCAACCAACAATAGCAACCATATAATTATTTTCTTTTTCTACTGAACGAGTGGGGTGTTCCAATAATAATAATAATAAAAAAAGAGTTAATAACTAAATGTAGGTAGTTTAATTATTTATTGTTGTTGCTATTTATTATAAATACAACGTGTTTTTGTTGTAAACAGTATAGAAAAAATTTTAGTGTATATTTTTAGTCTTATCTCATACAAACATATGTACATACTTGTATATCTAGTGTTGTCAATTCGAATTTTAAAGTAATTTTCCTGTTTTTTTTTAATTATTTTTGTGTAAGAAAACCGTCTAATATTATAAAAATAGAATCAATTTGTTTTTTAAACTGGTAATCGGGCTATTATTTCAGTAATACATTATTATTCTTCTATTTTAAACGTACTAACTAAAATATATAAGTAGGTATGTACCTATGATGAAATTATTAATAACCGATCAGGTTATTGTTAAAAATTAGAAAGATTACGAAATTTAAATAATTAAAAACATACTCTTATTTCTATTTTAGTTTTTTTTACTACACAACCAAACCTTTTAAGCATTAAGAAACCCAAGTTTTTATAATTAAAACATTTTGTAATTAATTCTTAAAATATGTATTCCTCAATTAGTTAACTAAAAATCAATAATCATTTGTGAATTCTGGTAATCTAGTTTTTGATGTGAAAAATTGCTGTTTTTTTTGTAGCATATATGTAAATTAAGAGAAGAGTGATTAATACTCGAATGTGGTTACAGTAAAACTCTTCCTTAGGAACTGTTCCTTGTTGAATATACAGAAGATTTTATTCAATTTAAATCGTTTCGTATGGTACAATATGGTGCGATGCAAGTATTTTGTTCTTGACGAACTGATTTTTTAGCTGATATACAAGTAAATAAAAAAATACTGCTGCCAAGTGCCGATCTGACTGTTTTTAGATTACGAATGGTTTTTGACATTCGTCTTTTTATATGAGAAACACTACCAAATTTGAGTGTTTTTGTTGTTGTTTCACATATAAAAAGACGAATGTCAAAAACCATTCGTGTTCTAAAAACAGGCTGTTAATTTTCTAAATTTTATTAACATTAGTTATGTTGTTTGTGTGTTTTTTGTTATCAATTAAATTAATTGCTATGTAAATAATTATTTAAAAGCCTAAAATAAATTTTATTTTTCTAAAAATTTCTTACATTTAAATATTTGTAGTTTTGCAAAAAAATTGCATTTTGAATAATGAACAAAGTCAGCTTACTTAGCCCATAATAATGACTTTCAAAGTGAACAATAATTTATGCACAAAATTAAAAAAAAAAAAAAAAAAATACCGCAAAATCGAGAAGCAAAAGTATTTATGTATTACAAACGGTTTTCTTATAAAAATACGTTATTTTTTTTAATTAAATATTAATAATAAATATTATCATGACTTAAAACAAAAATACATATTTAGTCTTTTTTATATTAAAAACAGCCAATATCATTTCTTCTTTTCGAAGTTGACAACATTTTTCATCTATCTTTTTTATAATTATGGTTATAGTTATTTTCTTTAAGTATATTTCTATATCTTTTCGTTTGTAAACCGACCTTACTCACTCTCTATACATTTCTTTTTCTCTTTTTTTGTAGCATTAAAACTTTAAATAGTGTGTGTGTATTGACTGGTGAAACTACCAACAACTCATATGATTTAAACGCGAAGAGATAGAACAAAAAAAAAAAAAAAAGAGAAGATATAAAAGAAAAGTTGTCAAAACCAATTAAAAATATAATAATCTAAAAAAAATTAAATGGCTTTCAAAGATCAACGAAAAACTTTTAAAAATTATTGTTGATTAGAATTGTTTTAAAGTAAAACTTTAAAAACAAAAACCCTCTCAACACAAACAAATCCATGTTGAGATATAGATTAGTTTCGACACACTTTTTAAAACAGCCGTAAATTGAAAGATTAAAAAAGGATTTTTTAGATAAAAACGGGTTTAAAATTAAAAAAATATAATAAAAATAATATGTATAAAAGACCTTAAGGCTCGCAATAATTATTATAATCTACATAAGCAAAGTAATTTTATAACATTACATTTATTTAAAGCCTAAAAATATGCCTCTTTAATAAAGTAAAACGAGGAAAGTAAAATTTTGCGGCTCTTGACAAAGATAGCCGTTGGAAAAGAGAACGATAGTAAGAGCATTGAAGCGTAAGAGAGTAAAAATTAACGCGCACGTGAGCGAAATAAGGTTAGATGAATATAAATAGTTTATCATTTCTCTTTAATTTATCACTCGCATAAATGTAATAATCACCAAAAGTCACACAAATTATTGCATTACCAACATAAAACAACAACAAACAAAAACAACATATTTATCATAATTGTCAGCTGTGTTTTATAACTCCATACATATACTACCAGCTACAAAACGGAACCGATTAGAAAACTTACCTTTAATTACAGCAAAGCTGGAGCATTAACAAGCTTGCTGGTTATTAATTAAAGCTTTAGCCTCATCAACACTAAACGGAAACCATTACAACGCTAGAAAAAATCTTAACAAATAGACATCATTGCTAAAGTCAGTGTCATCAATATCATTATTTAATAAAATATTAACAGAAATCAAAACGCCTATAACTCAAAAAAAAAAAAAAAATAATCGCTTAATTAGCGTTATCAATAATTATTGGCAGAACCAGTTTTAATAATTTCGGCACAACGTATTCATTAAAAGTTTTTGGCTTATTTAACGTCTTGAATTATAATTTAATTAGCGAAAATGTGCAGAGATCGCGATATGATTTTGCCATAGATCAGCGTAATCGCCAATACAAAGTTAAGAAAAAAATCAAAGTAAAATAATTTTTAAATAAATATATTCAAGAACAAGAGACAAGAAATAAAAAATAATTAAAATTTATAAAAAGAAAAAAAAAAAAAGAAGAATAAAAACCAAATAAAAAATGTGACTCTTTAAATTTTATAAAATATTTACCAAAACTAAACGCAAGAAAAACAAAGTACAGAGAAATATAAAATTTTAATTTTGAAAACTTAAAAGCGATAATTTGAGGTGTTTAAGCTGAACAGTGTTTGCTTTTAACGGGACTTGAAAGGAATGGAGTGACTAGAGGAATTGACAAAGAGTGTGGAAATATATTAAGTGTTGCCTGTAATTGAAAAAAGCGATCATTTATAAGTGTTAAGTTTTATTTTTAACTAAAAAAAAAAAAACAAAAGATATCCTATTTTCATTTTGTGCAATATAAACATACGTTTTTTTATTTAAATAAAGTTACAAATAATCGTTATTATATAGCACGCAGAAGTGTTAGAAGAGAGCAGTAAAGAAATTAAAAGTTGTCTGTCTCAATACAACCAACCAGCAAGATTGAAGACTTTGTAAAAAACCTTTGGAAGTCTGTTAAGGCTTGCGTTGTAAGTATTGCACTTTTAAAATATTTTATCTATAAAATATAATTATAATAAATAATAATTACTTAGATTCAGTTTTATTGGATATAAAAGAATTTTAAAACATATAAATAATTAATAAACTCTTAATAGATATAAAACTGAATTTGAAAAACATTACTTAGATGGTATTCCTTTCTGACGAAGCTACATATAATTTAAATTTGAAATAATTTTTATGATATGAAAAAATTCAATATAGTTTTTTATTTGTATTTAAATATAACACGAAACTTAAAAAATAATATTTTTTTTAACTTTAAAAAATCCCTTTGATCTGAACGCGAGTATGTGATTTGATTAATGTGTGGAAAATTTATGATAGTTCAGAGAATAGGAAGAGAAACTTTTCTAAACTATAAATAAATTGTTTTTTTTTTAAACACTTATTATAAATTATCAGTATTATCTTAAATGAGATTACTTTGAACTGTGGCCAAAATAAGATATGTTACGCTAGGCTCGCTTGCATAACGCAATGGGTAATTACATGACGTAATAATCACATGGCACATGGCTCCGATTGCCCAAGCCCAATCAAACGATTGAAAACAGAAACAGGCAGTGAATCTCGAAAACTATCCTTTAAATCAAAAAATTTTGAACGTTTTTCACCGTTCGCAATCTTAACAAAAGACAGCTACTTTGCGTTCCAGTAACTGTTTTCAGTCGACAAGTCAAACGAAAATAAATTCGAACGTTAGCCTAAATTCGTTAGACTCATAGTTTGTTTAATTTATCATTTTTGCAATTTTTTTTAATTTTCGGTTAATTTAATTAATAAACTGTTGAATCACCAACATTGAAATTTTAAAATTTTTAGATAGTTTACATCTTAAATATAAAGCAAAAAAAAAAAAAGGAAAAAACCATAGATTTAAACATAGTGGAACTATTTTTCGATTAATAATGAGTGACTTGTTTTCGTTCGCCTAATTTTACGTTTAACGTTCCACGATGTAAAAGTTTATATAAAAAACAAGCAAGTTTTGATGCGGTTTCAGTAGTTTTTAATTTTATTTCGTCAGATAGCATGGTGCAGACAATAAGCAAGTTTTAATCTGATTTATTTTTCTTAATTCCAATTCTTTTAAATACTTATGTGGATCGCGAAAACTTTGTGTCAAATCACAATTCTTACAAGACGCTATGCTCGCTACTGTGACGAAAGATTCACAGGTGTGGCACAACGGCTACTTGTTTAAAAAAATTATTCTCAATTGCCTTCACCTCCCACCTGGGAAGAGGGGTAATTTTATCAATTTGAAACAACTTATCCCCTTTTTACTAATGACCTAATTTCATTACAAAATAAATACTTTTTCTCCTTTAATTGAAAAATAAAAATAAAACGTTAATAATTGAAATAACACGTTAATTATTAATGTTTCGAGTTGATAGTATTGATGTATTTTATTGTTACATTTTTATAAACGTATACATATCTACAGAAATACATATATTTAAATTACACACTTGTCAATGACCCCAAAAACATCAAGGCATTACTAAGAAAAAATTAAAAGGTAAACATGCCAGCCTAAAAACGTTCTAGTAATTTAAATATTAAACAACATCTAAAAATAGGCAATTCAAATTTTAGTTTCTTGTTTATACCCTATACACATGTACATATTTATTAAGGAAAAAAGAATTTGTTAAAACCTTTATTTCGAGTATATTCGAAATGTCTTAAAACTCAGTTTACCAATTTTAAATAACAAAAATAACTCAATCAAGAATTGAAATATTTTTTGATTAAAAGAAAGTAGAATATAAGCATTTGCTTTTGAAATGAAATAAAAAAAATTTATTTATTTTTAAATGATTACATAATCTGTATACTCGTACTGTTTCATTACTTAACTTTTTTTAACAAAAAGACCTTAAAGCCGTAAAGAACGTATGCACCAATTCCGTTTTAATAACTTTATTTTTTTGTTGTTAAAGAACAGGTTTTTTTAAGTTTTTTTTTATATTTTCAATAACGTTTACTCTGCATTCTTTTTCTATAAATACTTTATTTATATTTTGGTCTTCAAATATCATTATTATGCACAAAGGTTTAAAAATATTTTTCTTTTTCAATAATCTAAACGTAAGCACTAACAAATAAATGAATAATAAAAACGCGTAAAAAACTTTTCTTTAAATAATTGCATTTGGACAGCTTTTAATAAAAAAAATGTTGTTTTCTTTGTTGGACTTTATTTGGGCACTGAAAGGAAAGTGTATTTCCTCTTTTTAAAATAAACTTTAATTTTAATATTTTTTTTCTTTTTAATAATTTAAGCACAAGGTTAAACACAAAAAAAAACAAGGTTCTGTTAAATAATATTCTTACCTTGATTGTATTTGTTAAAGCTATACACTTTCAAGAAATTTATTGGAACAATATTCAAGTCGTGCCAAATAAAGCTTTATTTTGTAATGAGTTGTCTGTGGATATAAATGACTCAGAAAGTAAAAATAAAATAAAACAGTTTGTAAGCAAAATATAATTTTAGAGTTCCTGGTCATACGGTGTTAATATAGCACCTCAGTGGGATAAATTATGGCAAATGTCTGAAAAAATTCGGAACGCTGTTATATAATTTGCATATAGTTTTACTACTTTTGAATTACGGTTTTATGTGACTGAATTGGTAACCACTAACTTAATCATTAATGGCGTTTTGTTTTATAAAAAATTTCTATTGTAAAATAGAAAAGATTAAAAAAAAGGAATGGGATGTGCTTCGCTAGACTTGCCACACCCATTTGCCCAAGTTTTTTGACTGATGGATTTTGGAGACTACAAAGTAATTCATACCAAATTCAGAGGATTTAACTTTAACCGTTCTCAAGATATATAGACATCAATAGTTAGTTTGTATGAGAGGTATCACGCCTACTTTCACGCCCTGTTTTCGACTAGTGATTTCTTTTGACCACGAAGTTGTTCACACAAAACTCAGAAACTTCAGGTTTAATAGTTCTCAAGATATAATGAAATCTGTATTTAACACATTTAAGCTTTAACCAAGATATACAAATTTCACCATTCGATTTGTATGGGAGGTATCACGCCCAGGTCAAATTTTGATAAAGAAACATACTCTATTGCACTTTTGGTAGTTGAATCAATCTATGCTCCGTGATTGACCGACAAACAAATAGAGCTACAAAGAGATTAATGCGTATGTGTATGGAATTTATTGATTATATTTATGCCAGCTTAAACCAGGTGTGCTTCTTTACCCCTGTTTGAGCTTAAAAAAGTCTATGGTGTATAGGGTGGGGAATTTTGAGATTAGAAAGTAAATTGGAATTTGGCAAATTGAGTTTTATTGATAGCACATCGAGGGACGTCTTTTTTTTCACAAAATTTTGAACTAAAAATCATCAGTAAAGATGATGTTTTTTGAAAAATGCTCAGTTTTTCAAACAGCCAATTCACAAAAGTTCAACACAAACAATGGTTGTGTAGCGTTCAATGGTTAAAATTTTCCAACTTTTAACTAAATAAATATCAAAGACTAATAACTAAGTTCTTGAAATTTCATCATTTGACAGCCAATTTACTTCCTAACCTCTAATTTGGCCATACATACTCGTATAGTAATTATAAGCGAAATTATTTGGACATCTACTATTGCCGTTTTCAAGCTTTGCACAAATCAATATCTACTAACCACTTTCAAATTTTGATGGAAAATATTTCTTGCCAACGAATCTGTCAATATTATTGTTCTTAAGATATATAGAAAATTGACATTAGTTTATATGGAAAATATCGTGCCCACTTGTATGATTTTGTCCACTTTTTGACTGATGTTTTATTTGTATTGACTAAAAACCTATTGTGGCCAAGTATAGAGATTAAATATGCATATAAACAAATAAATCTTTACCCAGTTAAACACTGTGACAGGCCCTCTTCTCTCTAGGAGGGAATCATGTATTCAAAAGTTGTCCTAATAAATTTTTGTAGAGCTAAAAGTCAAGTATCTAATCTTAAATACACTCGACCATATGGAAAACAAAT
The DNA here is from genome assembly GCA_963576795.1 of Metopia argyrocephala. Lineage (NCBI taxonomy): Eukaryota > Metazoa > Arthropoda > Insecta > Diptera > Sarcophagidae > Metopia > Metopia argyrocephala. Next base: position 181,935,955 of record OY756208.1, on the reverse strand, counting down.
TACGTATGCGTATTATGCGTATCATATAACACCACCACATTTTTCCTCTTTTTTTTTTAAACGAAATTGTCGCTTGTTTTATTGGAATTGCATCATACAAAATAGAGCGTATTTGCTTTGTTTTTATTTTTATTTTTTTTTTGATAAAATTTAATTGTAAAATTTGCTAACAAAATAAATTATTCAGTATTATTCAATATCCAATAGAGGAGAAGTTGGTAACAAAATAAAATTTATTTTTAAGAAATATTAAACCAATCATTTTGCCAGAAGTGCAAAAAATTGCTGTAATTGGAGATTTCTGTGTTAAATACTCGTATCATATAAAACATTTCGCCTTCGTTATATTCTATGATACAAATTAGTGGGTATGGTATTTATAAAATATTTGCAATTTCTGAAACATTAAATTATAATAAAATTTTCCCAGAAAAGTATATGAAATTAAGTATTCATATACACATACAATATATACATATAAGATATGTATTTATTTTTAAAGAATATGAAGAAATGTATAAACAACAACAATATGTTGAATGAATGGAAAATTACCCATAAATAAACAAAAAAAAAAAATGGGTAAAAATTGAAGTTGATCAAACGTAATTATATGATACCCTACTGCACGTATAAATGAGTTACAACTTTGGTATTAAAATGTCTATTTGGTCTGAGTCCATAAAATCGCAGTGTGTTAAAATGCTTTTATGCATGTATGTACGTACATACATACATACATATGTGCATTAATTGTGCAGTTAAAATGCACGTTAGACGACTCCATACCTCTTAATACTCGTGCATAGAACAATAGACTGATCTTTGGCCGAAATGGTTATTCGGGATTATCGTTTAATCGGACCAGGAATAATCGAGGTCCGACTATAGTTTCGAGCCAAAAACTAAGCAACGAGTATAATATGAGGAATTACATTGTATCTGAACCATTTAAGAGTTACTTGGAATTTGAATGAAAAATCCATATCAAATAGACCCAATCTAATTCCTGACCTAACTTTAATGCAAATATAGTAGGTTTTTTTGTTGGAATCTTTAAGGGATTATTACCTTAAATAATAAGAAACGTGCTTATTTTGTATGCAAGCACCGTGATAAATTTCTAATTAATAACGTGAAGGAAAGAACTAATACTCCATTTGATGTAGAAAGTGATTTTGTGTTGATTTTTATGACGTTACAAACTTCAACACAAACATATCATACAACGTGTAGTCTTCTTTAATACATTTAATACATAAACAAGTATTAATTAGTTTATGGTTACAAAGCCAAATAAATTTAAAAGAAAACCAGATCTAAATAAAGAGTTATGATAACGTAACAAAAAAAAAAAAAAATTGTAAATAAAATTGTTAATAAAAAGACATATAAAACAATAGTTTTTATGAAGAGAGACGTACGAAATAAATTTAAAATAAATACAACTGATTTTCCACTACAAAATTTCAGTAGGAATATTGCTCTAATCTGTTAAATGCTTTGTATGTCTTTAGACTCATAAAAAATAAGAAATTTAATTGTCAGAGTTGGGTTTATTACATTGAATTTATAATGCATTATAGTTTCCACTACCAATAAACCACTTAGTATTAATGCAGCAATATTGCAGCCACCACTAAATGCAGATAGAAATAGTTAACCACTAAATAAAACCATTTTAGTGGTAGTGGAAATTTATTGCAATAAAAAAAAAACAAATTTAGTGGTAGTGGAAATTTAGTGCATTAAATAAAATAAATTTAGTGGTAGTGGAAATTTATTGCATTAAATAAAAAAAATTTAGTGGTAGTGGAAATTTAATGCATTAAAAAAAACAAATTTAGTGGTAGTGGAAATTTATTGCATTAAATAAAAAAAATTTAGTGGTAGTGGTAATTTAATGCATTAAAAAAAACAAATTTAGTGGTAGTGGAAATTTATTGCATTAAATAAAAAAAATTTAGTGGTAGTGGAAATTTATTGCATTAAATAAAAAAAATTAGTGGTAGTGGAAATTTATTGCATTAAATATAAAAATTTTAGTGGCAATGGAAATTTATTGCATTAAATATATCGATTTTAGTGGTAGTGGAAATTTAGTGCACTAATTTTGAATAATTAGTGGTAATGGAATATAACTCCATTGGCACTATAGTGGAATGGAAATTTAGTTCCACTATCGTTTTAATATACCTTCATATATGGATATAATATTATTATATGCATACATAGCTAAAGTCAATGTCAAAATAAATTGTTGTGAATGTTATTTTCTTAATTTACTGAGTCCGCCTGTATAAAGTAAATAATTGTTGTTATTGTTTTAATAAGAATTTTAGTACTTTCAAATGTAATATATTATTCAGTTCACCATAGGTAAGATTTTAATGGCGCGGACTGCTAATATTGCCAGCCACTAATCATTCAGAAGTAGTGCACTAAATTTCCATTACCACTAAAATCGATTCATTTAGTGCACTAAATTTGCACTACCACTAAATTTGTTTTATTCAATGCACTAAATTTCCACTACCACTAAATTTATTTTATTTAATGCACTAAATTTCCACTACCACTAAATTTATTTTATTTAATGCACTAAATTTCCATTACCACTAAATTTGTTTTTTTTAATGCAATAAATTTCCACTACCACTAAATTTGTTTTTTTTAATGCAATAAATTTCCACTACCACTAAATTTTTTTTATTTAATGCAATAAATTTCCACTACCACTAAATTTGTTTTTTTTAATGCATTAAATTTCCACTACCACTAAATTTTTTTTATTTAATGCAATAAATTTCCACTACCACTAAATTTGTTTTTTTTAATGCAATAAATTTCCACTACCACTAATTTTTTTTATTTAATGCAATAAATTTCCACTACCACTAAATTTTTTTTATTTAATGCAATAAATTTCCACTACCACTAAATTTGTTTTTTTTAATGCATTAAATTTCCACTACCACTAAAATGGTTTTATTTAATGCACTAAATTTCCACTACCACTAAATATTATAGGCGATAATGCACTATTTTTTCCACTACCACTAAATTTAGTGGAAAATTAAATCTAATGCAATAAACCCAACTCTGTTAATTATGTATGTTTATTGTTGTTTTTGTATTTTTTACCATACAAAACCGCTATCTTTAGAGTACCCAATTAAGTGGCGGCCTCCTCATATAAATGCATAATTATTGTGATTACTTTGTATTTGTCGGCATAAAATCCTATCAAATTAAAGTCTTGTTTAGTTTTTTTTTACTGAATTGCAAAAATCTGGTTTGATATTTTAATTGATTTTATAACACTGATTTATGTACCCTTTATATACCCGTAATCGTGCATACATTGTTTCTACTGATATAGTGGCTTTCTTAATAAAATTGGAAAAAGAAAAAGAAAATTTTTTTATTTTTTTTATAATTTTTTTTGATTTGCTGTATTGCAATACATATGTGAGTACAGTTTTAATAAAACGTTTACTAAGCAATTTACACTAAATTTCAATTAAAAATATTTTTCAGCTTTTAAAGTTGAATTGCAGCCAATTCGTCAAAGTGAACTTGCTGATATGACAATTTTAATTATTATTCAATTTAGACTCAAGACAATGCCAAGGCATTACGAGAGACTCTGTTTGTTGAGCAGACGTAACGCCTTTCTAATAAATGCTAGCAAGACTGGAACTTTGGTGGTGGATATGTCTCAAGAGGGACCATCTAAACATATCAACTTAAATCTATTCAGAACGCCACATCCACTATATGTGCTCCGCTGTTTCTGAATCCTTTAAGCAGGAACTACAAACTTCTGCTGACATGACATATATAATTTTATTGTTTTATGTGTTCTTCCCTTAAAAAAAAGAACATATGTTAAGTTGGCTTATAAATAGTACAAAAATGTGGTCAGGGCCACGTAACAATATTACAGAAGCAGCTTATCGGTGGGCAAATTTGAGGTTAGGAAGTAAAATGGCTTAGAAACACATTTTTTGACAAATTCAGTTTTATTGATACCAATGTAAAATAGAAATATGGAATATTATAATGGAATATGATGTCTGATAAATGCCCACCTCTTCCACATTAGCAGACGTCCGCTCTTTTCACAACATTTTAATTCAAAATTTTTAACAGAGCTTCGCTTGTCTCCTTAATGTAGTATTGAATTTCATCTTTTAGGGCGTCGGTTGTTTGTTCATGTAAACCCGGTCTTTCAAATGGCCCAAGAAAATATAATCCAGTGGCGTTAAATCACAAAAATGAGGCCGGAAATTTATCATGCAATAACAGAGTTGTTTTGCCCGCTGTGTGGCTTGTAGGGCCGTCCTGCTGACCCCAAAGGTTTTTGTTGTAACGGTTAAAGCTAAAGTACAAACCATCATAATGTAAAGAATTTGTTATAAATGTCTGAATGACAGTACAAGTTCAAACTTATCAGACAAGTGGGCATGGTATTATTTTAGATAACAATAAATATAAAATTCAAAATTATTCAAATTCAATATAAATTAATCAAAATTTTAAATAAGCAATAAAATAGCCTATTTTTGTTTCAATTCTATATTATTGTTTTGTATTAAATTTTTTGATATTTCTGTTTATTTTTGCGTACAATGAATTTCATTCAAGATATCTCTCTCTCTCTCTTTCACTTTGAAATGTAATTAAAATAAATAAGTATTTTAGAGTTAATTCAAAAAAAGGAAATAATTTTTCACCACCTTAATTAATATACTTATACATACATACATATGTACTTATATGTACATAAATATGTATACACCAGTTTGAAGATCTTTATCCCAAATTAATTGATCTTCAAACAAGACAGTTAATTTATTGGCCTGTTTATGTAAAACGAATGATTTCGAATGTTCGCACAAACAAAAAGTTGTTCAGCTACTATTTAATTTCATTTATAATAAAATTTAAAAGTGATAAATAACCTTTAAATAAAATTATTACCATAAGCTTTTTTTATTCCAAATCTAAATATCGATTTTTAATAAATATTTTCTCTTGTGTACTATTTTTAGCACTTTTGTGTTGTATTGCCTTCATAAACATATTTTTTACTATTTTTGAGTTTTAATGACAACTTAATTGTAGCAAAAAATTTATTTTTAATAAAATAATCGTTATAACAAAGGTGTTAATTATTAATTAACGGCTCGTCTTTTCGTCGAAGTGAAAATTTTAAAGATAAACTTTGAAGGAAAAAAAAATTTAAAGATAAACTTTGAAGGAAAAAAAAATTCCTAAAAGTTCACACACTCAAAAACGAACAAAGAAGTTCGACATATTTGAACTCTTAAAATATCAGTTTTAAATTAGATCAGCTGATAATAATGTAATGGCCAATTATGTATATATGTACTCGTATGTAGATTTGTATGCATTTATGTAAAAGTAGAATATATTGCAAAAAAAAAACCTCTTTAACAATTTTTACTCTTAAAATGATAACCAAACCCATTTGTTTTAAAAACGTTTTAATTTCGGTTGTCACCGATTCTTTATTTGCCATGAAGCAATTACAAATATTTTTAAGAATTGTACTTTATTTTTAACTTAAGCAGAGGATTTTTCCACTTTATTTAGTGGTTATTTTTAACCCCTCTGCATACATACATAAATTATGAATATAATTTAAGGTAAAAAAGAAAAATGAAATAAGTAAATAATCTATTTTTAAGTTTATTTTTATCGTTTCCCTTTTTTCTATCACAATCCAATAATTGTATTTCTTTGGAAAATATTTCAAAAATAGATATTTTATTGAAGTGTTAATTAACTTCCAACCAATCATTTATTATTGTGTCTCAAGTACTTATTTTTTTTTCTTTTAGTAATTCATTATATTTGCGTGACATTTCAAAAGTAAGGAGCTGGACAGTATCTTTCCGTCAAATACACGTACAACTATAGTTTTTTTTTATTTTTTCTATTTTTATTTGCTTTTGTTTGTTAATGATGAGCAAATTATTACGATTAAATTGAAAAAATGTCACATTATTTCAGGCATCGTTGCTATTTATCTAAAAAAAATTTATTTTCCTGGAAAAAAGGTCTTTATTTTTTATTGCTGCTATCAAAACTTCAATAATACAGCAGTTGTGAAATTAATTTTACTTTTATAACATACGAAAAACATAAACATCTTTTATTTTTTTCTATTTTATCCATTAATATTGAATCAGTTTATAAACAAGCCTGCTCAACGTCAGGTTGCTTTACGAATTGCTTCTTAGCTGGTCCTATACCTTACCCAATCTACATATGTGTGAATATGTTTCTATCATTCTCCTTGACAATTTGATAATCATTTTGATAGAATTACAGAGAGAAAAAAAGGAAAATTTCAATTAAAACATTAATTGGTATCATTAATTATTTTTTCGTTATTATAATTAATTTTTTTGTATAAAAACATATATGTAAATAGAAATTTCTGTTCAGTTGACTTTTTTGTCGCAAAACTCGAAATTACAAATTTGTAAATTAAACCTATAATTATTGTTTATAAGGCAAACAAGGGTGGCTGTAGTCCGGTGGTTAGTTTGTTGGCTTACTGGACAAGAGCTCCGGGTTCAAACCCTAGCTTTGACATCTTTAAAAAAAGAGAAATATGAAAAAAAAAACATTTCTTTCCGCGACTAGCTCTTAGCAGTGTTCTAACAAAAGCTTTGAGAGTAAGTGATTGCCATGAACTAGCTTCTCAAATCTGACATTCGGTCAAGGATAAAAATTTATACGCATTACATGGGTGCTGCCAGAAGCTTGGCCTTAACCCTGACACAGGGTTGTGGTGGAAAATTATGTATGTTAGTATGTAAGAGTATTAAAAAAAATCCAATTTTAAATTCGGTTTTTTATATAACCTCTTAATGTAATGCAACTCTTGGCAACTAAGTAATTGCCAATTTGTTTAATAAAATAAAATACTCGCACTGTTAGGCATATTTAACAGAAATATCTACAGCAAAAATGTTTCTTTAAGTTCCTCATTACTATATACACCCCGAAATTTATGTATGAAATTTTCTGCTTATTCATTGCAATTACTACTTCAATAATTTCACTTTTAAGAATAAATGTCTACAGCAAAATATTGTGTCACAAAATTTTTGTTTTAATAACAAATAAAAGAGAAGGGAATGCGTTTTGTATTCCTAATATGCTGTTTTATTGATAAAACTTATTATAAATTCATATTCTATTGATTCCTTTTGTTCTTTCTCTAGTTTCTATGACATAATTCTATCCATAAAAGAGACACTGCAATAAAAATGTAAACGTTGTACAAATTGCGATGAGAAATGATAAAACAAAAGCAAGAAATATTGTTAACAATCTAGTGATATCACGAAAATAATTCCTTATTTCAATTCTATTCTTCTTCTGTCGTTAAAATATTTGTGTTTATTTAATATCGTAATTGTTATTGCATGTTTGTTTAATACTTAATTGCACAAAGTTGTTAGAAAATATTTGATTGTTCTAAAGTGACTAAATGAAGAAGTTATAGTTGGACAAGTTGAACTATATTGTACCACATCTTGCAATATATTTTCCTAAATAAATACGATTACCGAGGAGCAATAGTTTAAAACAGTAGATTTAATTGGACGAATATGCATGGTACCTCTCATAGGAAGTAATTGATGAATTTTTTTATATCTCTTGAAAACTGAAGGTTTAGATGGTTAGGAAAAGCGTTGCCAATAAAGTGGGCCATATTGAATTTACGGAAGACACTTTTTTATAGGTACAGTATTCCACGGATAATTGCCTCGACAAAAATGTCAACATTTTTGGGCTATTATGCGTGGATGTCATTTAAACGAATACGGTTAAATGGCTCTTTGAGGTAATTAAACGAATACGCTTAATTGCCTGTATACACTGTCGTCAATACATATGAAAAGCAAGTAACTTTATACATAAACTTGGTAGACTTTGATTGGAAGGTTTTATAAAAAAAGTAGTTTGAAAATAAATTTAACGGACATTTTATGCCTATATGGGTAATAAAACAAGGGAATTTTAAGTGAAATTTCTCTTTGAGAAAAATATATTTGAGGTAGTTCAGCGAATAACGCACTTAAGCGAAAGTTAATTAACCGTGTAATTTTATTAGAAAATGGTAAGAAAAAATATGGAGATTTGGAAATTGAGGTAAATAAGCGTGAAAGGCAATTAAGCGTGGGGCAATTATCCGGGGAATACTGTATTTACATTAAACTCTTACTTATAGTTTACTTCCAACAGGGTTAGTCAAACTCGTAGGGGTTTAACTAGTATTGTATAAAATAAAAATCTCTTTCAGTTTCTGTTTAGTTAGAATGACCAAAGCGAAAACGAAAGCTATTATTTTCTGACACTTCGGCGCTGTAGTGCCCACTTTGTTAACCATACTTTAGACCCATAAGCAGCAATATCTGGGTTGTTTTTTGACAGTTATTTTTTTAGTCTACTGCATAACTCTATTATGTATAGGAATGTATATATAAAAGGATTTAAAAAAATAATATAAAATAAGCTCTACAATATATTTATTAAATTTTTTTTATAAATTTTTTTTATAAACGTTTGCAACGTTTTCATAAAAATTTTCAAGGTCTGCTTAAAAAGATTGTATATATTTATACATACGAGTATATGCCAATTGTATTTGTGCTGACCTGTTTTATTATACTTTTTGCATTCAAATCCGCGGTACACGTGCTTGATAAAAAATGGATAATGTTTCTTTGAATCCATACACACACATGTATTTATATATGTATATACACACACATACAAACATTTGTATATTTTGTCTCTTTTATCTGTTTATTTAAATAATAATATTGTGATGAAGTTCTTAAAATGATTAATACTTTTTGAATTTGTTTGTTGTTTGGAATATTAAAAATATTTAAAAATAAATAAATTTTTTTAACTCTTTCTATAATCAATTTAGCTGTGTTTTTAAAGTTTATTAAATTATTTGTTTAAACTTAAATATTCGTACATACATATTTAGTTTTTTTAGAACTCTACAATAAGAAACATTCTAAAAAATAATTAAATTTTGTTTATTTTATATTTTTAGAATACTCGTATTTTTAGGGCAGTATTTTAAGGCAAATAAGTAAATAAATAAAAACAAGAATTAACTGAAACAAATAGAAAAAAACACAGTAATAAACTGTAGACCATCTGTCTGTTTAAATTTAAAATTAAAAAACCGGATTTTTATAACAATAGAAAAGTGTTTAGTAAACAAAAACATTAAATAGATTATAAGAAGTAAGAATACATACATATTATGTTGTAAACATACAGTGTAATAAAAAATAATGTGTACAATATAATACGAGAAACAGCAAATTGCTTAAAACAGATTGGCATTTATTAACGACGAAAAAATCATAAAAAAGATAATATTTTAGTCAACCATACAAACGAGGGTAAATCCATAAATCCGTGATTTGTTGTTATAACATAAGTAGTTTTATTTTTACAAAAAAAAAATTATTTTTCAACAGAATCTTCTTTTAGCTCAATACACTTGGTTCAACGTTTTTCAAATATTTTTATTCCTTCCAAAATATGGGATTTTTCGAGGTCCATAAAATAGGCATCAATAATTTATCATTGGAGGTAAATCTCTTTCCACCTAGCCATTTCTTTGGGTTTGCAAATAAGAAATAATCACTTGGAATACGGCGGATGAGGTACCAATTAGTAGCCCAATTCATGTAATTTGCCATTGACACTGCACAAGTGTGATGGAAAAGGCCATATGGAGTCGTTTTTTCAAATCCTCGTTAAGTTGGCATAATATTCGCTGTTTTTTGTTTTGCCCTTTTGAAGGTAATCGATGTGAATTATTCCGCGTGAATCCCAAAAAATTGTTGCCATCACCTTATTGGTTGACAAACCTAACTTGGGCTTTTTCGGAGCCGATTCATCCGCAGAAACACATTGCTTAGACTTCCTTGGTCACCAAAGTGATATAATGGATCCATGTTTCATGCACAATTACAAAACGCCGCAAAATCTCATTCGTATTGTGGTTAAAAAACTCCAAATAATCCTTTAAAATATGTTTATAGTCACTTAAGAGCAATCGCAACACCCATGTTGCAGACAGCTTACTTAGCCTCAGCTGATCATTTAAAGTCGAAACCACACTGCCATATAAAATACCTATGGCATCAACAATCTCGATCGGCCAACACTATGTCGTGGATTTCTTCGAAATTTTCGGTTGTATTGACCTTAATTGGTTCAAAAAAATACACCTTTAAAAAAATACACAAGGTTGTATGTTTTGAACAGCTGCTAAAGACAAAGTAAATAACAGAGTCGGTTTTTACCTCCCACTTGCTTGTCAAAAATAGAAAATTAATAATGCAGTTCATAAAATTAAAAAAATGTCTTAAGGATAACACATATATTTTAGAGTCCTCTAAAATAATAGCGTTTGAATTTAAGCATTATTAGCTATTTCTAAAGCGGCTTAAAATCTACACACCACTCACTCTCAATTTATTAAACCACTGTCTTCTGTGTTCCGTGGTTTATTTATAATGATTTATTGCGTTAAAAAGCTGATTTGAAGATGACCCCTAAAATCAATGCAATATTTTATTTTTGAAACTGGTTTTACAAATGCAAATAAAACTCATTGTTGCTAAGCCATCTGTATAACGGTCTATAACAAAGCTGCGCATGTGCAAACGCCTACGATTTTATTGTGACCCTCTCATTTTGTAAAATATAAAATATCCACTTACATACTTGTGTATCTTTTATTTGCTGCTTAATCAAAATCTATTTTATGATACAATAAGCTGGTGTCAATGAAGCAAATAAAAATAAATGGGGTGTTTAAAAACAACAACAAAATTTTGTAAAAGCTAATATTTATATTTTGCAACAGAAAAGAAAATTGTTTGCGGCTAAAAAAAGCCTTATATGTTACAAACATGTGTAATATTTCGTTCTTCTATTTTATTTTTCCAAATTTACTTGCAGTGAAGACTTTGGAGTGCCAGCCAATTTTATTAAGCCATCCAGACGCATACATATATGGGTATTTTCATGACTATTGGTTTTGCGTGCACTTAATTGTATTTAATGGCTTGAAAATTTTCCATTTTTATTACGCGTGTTTTTTTTTCTAACGCCTGATTAAGTTATAGAGAGAAACTTTAACAAAAAATTAAGAAAAATAAAGGAAAGGAAAAAGAACTACAAGATAATTGAGACGACTAAATAAATATTCAAACACTGGTTAATTTGTTTTTCTAATTTAGTGTCTAATGTTGTATTATATTGCTTAATCTAAATATATAAAATTGAATGTGTGTTTGTTTATTTGTTTGTTTGTTTGTTTGTTTGTACCTTATAGGAGACCAAACCTCTGGACCGATCTTCCTGAAATTTTCACAGCATTCAACTGGGACTCTGGCATGATTAATAGGGTACTTTTTTTTTGACCACGCCCACTTTTACGCCCACTGTTTTTAAACTATGTTATTGCTCCCATATAGTTTTTAACAGATTTACTTCAAATTGTATACACATTATACTCCAGGCGAGGTATAAATAAACATTTCTTACGCCACGCCCCCTTTCACGTCCCTTTACACGCAAAATTTTGTTTGAAAGTTTTAAACTTTTTGTTCTCTGTATAAATTTGTTCCTTCCAACGGATTTTTTTATTTGGTAGTATATTGCTCTTAATACTGTTAGCCATATAGCTATGAACTACGCCCACCTCACCGCCTCCTTTTTGTTTAAATCATATAATTACTTATACCACTAACAATGCTTGCTATACAATATACTTTTTTTTAATATGTATTTACCTAAAGTTTTATACACTTTTTATCTACTGGTAAGGTAGCAATACATTTTTTTATTACCAAATCCCCCTTTTTCGCCCCAGTTTACCTTAAATTATAATTAATCTGCTTTCAATGCATATATCTAAAAATGAATGTCTGGCAGTCTGTTTGCTTATTTGTGCTTTATAGGAGGTCAAACCCTTGGACCGATTTTCCTGAAATTTTCACAGCATGTTACTGTTGTTCCGGAAGGAATAATAGACTATATGAAAATTTGATTGGACAAAGTGCCGTGGCACCGCCCATATCACCCAAAATTTGAAATCTTCATATCTTGGGCATTTTTTGACCAACGGCTGCAGTATTTGCTATATATGGTTTTGCCATGAATATAAATACGTTCCAAAAGAAAAATGGACAGAGCACGCCCCTATGTTTGTGAAATAATGGAGGCTGGACCTGTTAACCGATCTTAAATTTTCACAGTGTGCAGCTTTGACTCAAGGATACTTATTACATGATAACATTTTTCGACCATGCACACTTCTGCACCTACTTATTTTCTACGTTTATTAACGGCTTTACCTTACATTTAAATACATTTTAATTAAAATAGTGGGGTAGCCTCATTCTATAACGAGGGGGTAGCGAAGCACACCGGGTTCAGCTAGTTATTTATAAAATAGCAAATGAAAAGAAAATTATTTTATTAAAACAGTTCCGAAATTAGGGCCTTTACATTGATTTTTTAAATGAAATATGTAACAAGAAAGGCTTACATACATACCTACCTACATGCTTAACAAATTTAACAAAAAAAAAATGCTTAATCAAAATTATTATAAATTCGGTCCGCCGCTATGATTCTGTCTGTGATTGTTTAACTTTTTCCTAAATGATCTCATCATGCCCAATATTACTTCCAATAATTATAAATGATTAATCTTAAAATTGCGTGTAATAAATAATAAAAATTATTTTTGTTTTTATTAATTTGTTTACATATTTTGACACTTTTTGCAAATATTTTTTTTCTTATTTGGTTTAAAAATTATTATCGAACAGGAATTATTTTTTTTAACAATTTTTAATTAACATATTGACTTATTTCTTTTTATTTTTATAATTCTGTGTGTTAATAATTTTATTATAATAAATTAAATCCTAAGACAATCTACAAAACGTACAAAAAAAAGCTTATGGGCATTAAAATAGAAAACAAAAAATGTTTTTTTTAACTTTAATTTTATTAATTATATTGTTTGTTTCGGTAAATTAAGCTTTCGTATGTTGTTTAATTCTTATTTAGCTAAAAATTAGAAAAAACAAATACTCGTAAATAAATAAAAATAAAAAAGGCGCTTTGGAATATTTTGTTTGAAGTGTTAAGTAAAGAGATACGACTTGTTGAACTAAAACTTGTTGCGAAAATTTTTTTACGCTAATTTTTCTATAAAATAAAAATCACCTCATAAAGAAATTGTATTTCTCTTCAAATTCCACTGACGTCAATAGCAAACTTTATCCATTGCAGTATTTATTTTCCATTCCATGTCTTGTTATTTAAAAATGGCATTAAGACCGTGTACGTGATTAATTTTATTTTTGCCTTGTAATGCTATTTTTTCTGTTCAATTACTTTTTTTTTTAGAAAATTTTTATTTGTTTAAGAATAATGAGTAGATTTTGTATAAAATATATCATTTTGTTTAAAAAATATCGACAGTTAGTCACCTCTTTTGATGGCTTTTTCTGTCTGCTTTAGGTTTAAATTCTTAACAAAAATTGATAAGTTTGCGTGTGCTTTAAACGTACCGAGACTTTGTTTTTCTAAGGTTTTATAGAAAAAAAACTCATACATCGTCACGCTTACGCTTATTTATTTAACTTTTTTAATTGATTTAATAAAATAATTTTTGTTTTGTGTACACATTTATAGCTTTGTGTAGTCGTATTATATCTTTTATAAACAAATATAATATGAAATAACAAAGAATATAATACAAACTTTTTAATAGAAAATATCAACAGAAAAAATTTCTTTTTTCAAAGCACCTGCCTACCTTTATACTTAATTTTAAAATTTTTGTTTAACTTAGGACAGTGCTGTTACCTGAAAGCATATGCAGATGTGTGGCCTTTAATATATAGTGGTAGTAAACGCAAGTATATGCTCAGTTAAGTTATGTCTTTGATCATGTGGGAGGTTCTGTCAATCTAAAGTAGAGCGGCAAACGTTGATGGATGAATGGTCAAAAGTTTTATACTCGTACCCAGTCGTATCTGAACTTTGTATACCATCTGCCATCCTGCAGAACATCGATTAATCCTGCAAGTGACTTGGTGATTGCTGATTTTGTTGTGGAAACAATATTACACACTAAAATAGCAGCAACTGAACAAAAGTCAATAGTTTCCTACGTTAGCACAGTTGATTAGTATTTAAGTGTAAATGATAGGAACTTTCAAGATACTGCAAGCAAATCTTGCTAGAAGGAAATGTGCCTCGGGCTATTGCCTTTACATAGCTTGACTCTCCTTGTATTAGATATTCTCTTGTGTAAAAGTAGCTACGAAATCTAGCACAGTCTATAGCTTACGAATAGAGCCCAGTTGTTGTTGTAGTTAGCTGGAAACTGCGCAGTAAACATCAATTAAGCTGAGAATAGATAGGGTAGGAAGGGATACTTGGAATTTTCTATTAAACTACTCCAAACGATTCCTATTTGACACAAATGGCCATTGAGTCTGCAGTGCCCGGTTAGGAATTCAACTAAAATCATCAGAGTGTCCCTAGAGAATCTAATACATGACTAATATCAACTTAGATCAGAGTTACCAAGTAAAGTCTAAGACCCGTCTAAACCAAGAAGAGTATCCTTCTCTCTCCCTCAGTATGCTCTACCAAAGTCTCCTTCCCATTCCACCAAAGGCTTATATTAGGCAAATTATTAAAAAAATTGTTAATTCGTTTTTTTCTTTATGAGTATGTTTTGAGATAATCTTATTAAGATTTTGGGGACTTTTGGGAATGATAACTGCGAAATTACGCATAAAACTTGCAAATAATCTAACAACACTGCAAAATAGAGGGGCAAATAAACACACACAATACAATAGAAATATAATTTTTCCACTTGCTTTTATTTTAAAATGCATAAGAAGGCGTAAAAAATAAGAAGAAGAGAGTAAATAGTTGTGTGCACACATACACATGTACGCGGTATTTATAAATGTTTATAAATAGCGCCGTATACAGTGATGGTCATACAATGAGACATTTAGTAACACGTAACTTCTTTTGTCTACGAATATATAAGTACATATACAATGTAAATATATGTTCATATGAGTATGTTTATAAAAATGAATGCGTGTGTTTGTTTGTACTCGATAGATTTAAAAACCATGCATCCAATCGACCTGAAAGTTAGAAAAATTTGGTATATCCACAGCAGACTTGGGTTTATTGCATTGAATTTATAATGCATTATCCTTTCCACTACCTTTAAACGATTTAGTATTAATGCAGCAATATTACAGCCACCACTAAATGCAAATGGAAATAGTTAACCACTAAATAAAACCATTAAGTAGTGAAAATTTAATGCATTAAATAAAATAATTTTAGTGGTAGTAAAAATTTACTGCAGTAATTATGAATGATTAGTGGTAATGGACTTTAAATCCATTTGCACTATAGTGAAATGAAAATTTAGTTCTACTACCCCAAAAATTCCTGTCAAAATGGATTTATTTTTATAAGAAAATCAGCCTTTTAGTAAAAATACTCGCAACCACAAAATTAAATGTTTTAACAAAAAACCGAAAACTTTTATGAGAAACTACGAAGAGTTAAAAATTCGATAATAGTTAAAAAAATTTTTAAATACTCGTAGAAATTGCTATGATTTTGTATTTACAGCTGTGTTCAAAATAATAGGAGTGCACCAATGTAATATTTCTACAGTTGAAATTTGTTAGTGTACCAATTTGCAAAACAAGTGATATTCTAACGGAAGTTACAACGGTATGTAAGAAATCGAATACAGGAGAGAAACTCATAATAACTTTTATATTCATAATAAAATTCGTTCATTTCTGTGTTTGCCCTTGGTTTGAGTTGTTCAAAATAATAGGAGTGCGTGTGACGTTTTAAAAATAAAACTAAAAGGGCATATAATTGAAGAAAAAAAGTGAAAAGTAAGTTTAAAAAAATGATGTGAAAACCTTATTTACAGTGATTATATTATATTTCACATAAATTTTTGTAATAGTGGGAAGAGGAAAGCACTGTTCTGAGGAAAAAAGAGAACCAATTAAAAATCTTCGAAAAAAAGGCAAAACTTATAAAGAAATTAAGGAAACCTTAGGATGCTCCGATCAAATGATTGCAAATGCTCTAAAATATAAAAAAAGCCTTAAACACGTGGGCGCAAACACAAAATATCAACTGTTGAAGGCCGTCGTATTGTACGATACAGCAAAATTAATCCTTGGGCGTCTTCCAAAAAAATTCAAAAGGATCTAAATCTTGCCGTAAGTGCTCGTACTATTCGTAGACGCTTGATGGAAAATTATTTATTTGCAAGAACTCCACGGAAAGTGCCACTACTGACAAAAAAACAGGCAGTAGCACTCTTAAAGTTTGCACAAGAACACATCAATTGGCCGAAAGATAAATGGAGAAACATACTCTGGACCGACGAAAGCAAAATTGTTTTATTTGGTGGCACTGGGTCTAGAAAATATATTAAACGTCCGCTCAATACAGAATATAAAGCCCAATATACACAAAAAACAGTTAAGCATGGTGGTGCAAAAGTAATGATATGGGGAAGCTTTTCGTATAATGGTGTAGGTCCAATTTACGAAATTAGAGGCATAATGGATAAAAACGTTTATGTTGGAATTTTGAAAGAGGTAATGCTATACCTTATGCAGAGTGGAATATGCCTCTTAAATGGATATTCCAACAAGATAACGACCCAAAACATACCAGTAAATTGGCAAATGAGTGGTTTCGGGTAAGTGGAGTTCAGATTATGTCGTGGTCTGCGCAGTCTCCTGACCTGAATCCCATAGAACATCTGTGGGCAGACGTTAAAAAATATGTTGCAGAGAAACAGCCATCAAATGCGGAAGAATTATGGAGCACAGGGCGCGAAGCGTGGCATCAAATTCCTTTAAAGGATCTTATTGACTCAATGCCTCGAAGATGTGCTGAAGTCATTAAAAACAAAGGTTATTCAACAAAATATTAAATCGGGGAAACTATTTTTAAATAATATTTAACTTTTGTGACTTTAGCTTTAATACTACTAGGTTGTGTATAAACACTCCTATTATTTTGAACAGGGAATTTTGAAAGAAAACTTTGTTTAAATTAAATATTTTATGTTTTAATAATTTTAATTAAATAAGTTATTGGTAAATAATTAGAAGCTGAACTAGAAATAAATTTTATCTCAAAAGAAATTAATATTTTCTTTTTTTTTCTACTTAATTTTAAACTTCGGCTTTGAATGAATTGCACTCCTATTATTTTGAACACAACTGTATATGACCATCATTGTACGTACTAAAATAACATATAAATTGTGTCATGCGTGTTTTCTTACTGCTCGCCTGGTTCTATACCCTCATGCTTTAAAAGGAAAGCCCATGAAAAAAAAGCGTACGTGATAATGGACCACACTTTCAGTTTCAGATTCATTTCCATTTCAATTACAAATATTTTACATAGAAAATATATTACTTTACATTATTTAATATTACATACAGATGTCCAAAGGCAATCATATTCCCATTATTTTTTTACGTTTTTTTTTTGTCTCGTTTAAAGTTCAATGCTATTGATGGATGCATTTGTTTTAAAGTCCATGGCTGTCACAAAAACCAATTTTGATTAATTTCATAGTGTTGAAAAAAGTTTTATAATTTAACAAAATGTTTTTCCCCTTCATATTAAGTTTGGCCTTAATTGCAAGAACTTTTAAATAGCCTAAAAGTCTTAAAACAAAAAAACAAAAAAAAATTCTTGTGCCAAATATTTAGTTATAAATAACTTTGTTTAATTTGTGGTCATTAAAAACAGAGGTAGATATTAATTGCTATTTTAATGCATTGCTTTCGAGACATCCCTATTTTGCACTCTACATATTTTTAGGCCGTAATATTGTTTAGATTCTAAGGTTTAGCACAATGTTTGCCTGTTTTATATTTACTTAGAATTATAGCCGGATTATCGCTTTAATGTCAACATGTAAAGAAAGATATATAAGGTGCTTTGTAATATATATTATTTCGCGAGTCCAGTACTCAAAAGTTGACCCCTACTCATGCAGAGCATTGTACTAGTGCTAGGAAAATATATTATAAGGAAGAAGAAAAGGGGAGTGGTGTTTTTGGGGACATTTTATTTAAACTTGCTAATAGGTAAATCATAGGCAGGAAGATTGTTCCGTAAACGAACATTATCGTCCAAATAACGAATTCTCTCTATAATGCATTGTGCGATTCTTTGGACAATTAACTACAAAAGAATGTGCTGATAGAGAGGTACAAGTAGTCCTTAAGAATATTCGATTATCCATATTCAAGTCCTTTATTTTATCATAGTACCTCCCATGGTAGTATCTGTGAGAGATACGAGTAGAAATATGCGATTATTCGGAACTAATTTTTTTTAATTCATCATATATCGATATATTATAATTTGAAATAAATGTTTAACCTTGAAATCCCTGTATATGGGTGCCCTACTAGTCTAGTGGGTAGTGTACTAGACTAACAGACAATACCCCGAGCTTATGATCTTAGTCAGTTTGCTCGTATATATTATTTATTTACTTCATACAATATCATATTTATTGCGATATACCATACATACATAGTTGGCCATTACAACCCTGTGTCAGGGTTACGGCCTATCTTCTCGCAGTACACAAGTTGTGTTTGTTAATTTTGATCCATGAGTACCGGGACCTACAGTTTAAAGTTGTCTCCGAATGACAGATTTGAGAAGCTTTTTCATGGCAATCAATTACTCCCAGAGCCGGATAAATAATTGGCCAAGCAAGTTTGGAGAGGTTTTCTATTCTGGAGGGTATAAAACATGGACATATTCGTTTTCTATGAAAATAAAAACTTTACACTCAAACTCACAATATATATAAGTTAGAAACAGCTTCCATTTTTCTCAAAAAGAAGATTCGAACTATTGTATTCTGAGTATAAAGTTTTGTATTGTCTTTATAAAAAATGGTCAAAGGATATTAAACACTTCTGACATTATTTACAGAAAAAAAACCTACGATTTTACATACAAAAAACCGCTTGGGAAGGGTAAAACCTGTGCCCGACCTAAAACTAAAATATAAAATTTTTGATATGCATTTATCGAATAGCTTTTTTTGATCATCTTTCTCTACTATGTTTACAAATATAAAGGAGGTGAATAATTGATTAATGACGATTTTTTTTTCTGGAAAAAATGTAAAATTTGTTTTGCCTTTTGAAATTTTGAGTTTTTTTCTAAAAATAATGTGACATAAAAAAGGGGTTGGTTTGGTTTTTTCCCAGAAAAGGAAACGCCATAAGTTATTATCAATTTTAGAACCGAAACCCCTGCTTTTTTAATCGTTACTTAAGATTTAGTTTCGCAAATTTCAAAAACAGATTCTTGGTATACTCGACTATACCTATCTGAAAAATATTACTACTTCCCAGGTACATTAACAGTTTATTTGTTCTTATAACACAATGTTATTATAAGTATTATTTAATCACTTGTTATTGTTATTATAATTACATGTGTTTTATTTGCATACTTTCGAAACAGCTGTGCCTATGAATTCATTTTTCGTAAATTTTGTTAAAAACAAAATTAAGAGAAGCTTATAATCACCGCTACTACCTTGGAAATTAGTTCATAAGTTATATTGCACTTTAATTAAAATGACATACATACATATACGAGTATATGGGAAATTTCAAAAATTTTCGACATTTTGATATTTTTTTTTTCGAAATTTTTTTTTGGATGACACTAATGACGCTTTGGTCGCGTGAAGGGTGATATTTTAGCATACCAAAACAGTTCGCGTTAATCATTTATTGCAAACGGCGCGAAAGTTATGGAGGTTTTAAGTTAAAATCTCTTAAAAAAAATTTAAAGTTAAATTTATTGGTTTATTTTAATAAATGTTATATGGATGCATGAAACTCATTTCAAATTCATCAGTGCAGTCAAAATTCATCAATGCCCTGATAAAATACATAACAAAATATCAATAATAATTAAAATTCCTTAACATTAAAAAAGGCGAATTTTTGCAAAAATGTGAATGTTTCACCGATTGTTATAATACGTGTTTATATAACACATAACTAATTTACAGAAAATCAATGTTTTAACTTGCAAATTTAAAAAATAAAAAAATTATATAAGAATTATTTTTGAGGTTAGGATTTTTTTTTTGATCTGTAAAATTTAAAATCATGAAAATTTTTTAACGCCTATTCGGTTTTATTATCAAGCTTAAAAAAACCTTTCATTTGGTGTCAATCGCGGCGGAATCTATACATAACTGCAGATGTCACAAAACAAAATGTGTTTGAAGAAAAATGCCACTGTACCCTCTAAATATGGACCGAATTCAACCGTGTTTATATATGATCTTTAGTTCACCGCCGCACTACATTTCCAATACTTTACATTGATTTTAAACCACGGATTAATTAAAAAAAAAACGCGAAACAAAATCATGAAATTTCGCAAAATTTTAATTTTCTTTATAAAATTTTTGCGTTTCAAAATATTTTAACGCCTTCTTGACGTTGAGGTGCCATTTACTAAGAAGTTTAGATCACGCAATACATAAACCAGTTTTAAATAAGATTGCAAATGTCAGGCGCGAAAAACTGTCATTTTTGAAAAATTTATGCCAATTCTATAAAAGTTTGAGGTCATCGTTCTCAGCAACTAGCAGCCTGACATCGACGTGATATGGCGCAAATTTTAGCAAATTATACCATCTTTTAAATACTGTTGACGAAATGCAATTTTCTTGAACGGCGCAAAAACGCTATAGAAAAAACTGCGAAAATTGAAAAATCGGAAAATTTTGGTTTCAAAAATGAACCGCTGTACAACTTTTTCCCAAATAGTAGTATGGGCATAACTTCTATAGTATAAATATCTACTAAGTCTAGTGACTTTATTTTATATCAGTGGGCATCGGAAGTTAAAAACTAAAAGTAGAAAAGTGATGAAATATGAGAAAACTCTTGTAAATTTCAAGCCTGTTTTTGAGTTTTTCAATATTTGAGTGCCCATAACTTTTAGAGATAAAGAACTGATGGTCTGAAATTCTGAATTTCCCAGTTTTCTAGTGTGGCCTACCATTCCCTTTTGACCGTTTTGGTCAATTCGAAAAACTGGAGAAATAATAAGCATCTGAGCTCAGTTTCAACAAATGTTGAAAATTTTTGAAATTGCCCATATACGTTACGGTGGTATAATTTTAAATTGATAATAATTTTTTTTAATCATTTAAGACCCAGTCAAAACATGTTTACAGAAAGTTCTAAAATTAGTTTTTGTTTTTGTAAAAATTCTTGTAATATTTCGAAATGTTGTTTCATGGATTATATAAAAGTCGTAATAATGTTTGATTTATTCAATCTTATTTTTGTTAAATGTAAAATTAAAAGACAACTCATTGCATTTCTTTTAGGTAATAAATAAATTTATTTTTCTATTTGTCTTCTATGTAAAATACAAAATATTTCAAGTACCCACACAACACAGTATATGCCCAAGAATTTTACGAGTACATAAATGTTTCTTTAATTGAATGACGCAAAACACTTAAATGACGAATTTTGTATGTTTACACAAATTGTTTTTAACTTTAATACCCTACATTGGCATGATACTCGTACATAAAAATATGTTTTTGTTCTGCAAACCAGTCTGTTTTTCACGAATTTTCAAATTAATTTATTTAAAAAGGTTTCAATAATATTTTTAATTTATTGTTTTACCTGTCGGAAAATAGGATTATCTTTGTGATTCCAGAAAATTGTTGTTATGATTTTGCCAGCCGACTAACCTGTTTTTGTCTTCTTAGTTGCATTTTCACCATCTACAGTCCATTGTTTGGATTGATATTTTGTCTTTGATGTATAGTGATGGATCCAAACAATCTTGCAAAATTTTTATTCGAATTTTGTTTTTTTGTTACGCACTTTCACTTAACGATCTATAATACCATTTTATGGGTGTTGACTTTGTGGTTCACCTTCATCCAAATTCTTATTGTTGCATATATCATTGTAATTTCTTGTCTCGATCCGTAGACAGACGACAACGTTAATTTGCATTAAGAACTTACTAATGCAAGTAAAAATTTTAACCTGACAGACGACAGTTTCTGCATTTATAGCGTAGGCAGACAACAACATTAGATTGTTTGGGAACTAAAGCGGTTTGTAACTTTGCTTACTTTTTATCCAGTTTAATTACCAATAGTAAATAATTAGCCGAAAATTGACTGATTTTATGAGATGTTGCTATATGAAAAATCCTAATGAAGTATAAATTCAGTTTGGTTTTGTGCATTTACTCGTACATTGGATATAATGCCCAAGTTAATTTGAATTAACTCAACTAATGCACATTAACGCCGTCGCCTGTCTACGGCATTATTTAAGTATTTTTAATCATACCACGAATTTCTAATTTTTCTATTATAAAAATATCACTGAAACGCCTTTTACCATACAAATGAGTTACCAGATCTAAATGAAATTTAAGAATTTTTCATATGACTGCAGGAAAATTTCATTATACGAAGCTTCTTGCTGTGCATACCGCCATCATTACGAAACATTTAATAGTTTTAATTCAAATATACATAAGAAAAGACAACATCAATGACTGTTATAGGGTATCGCTAAGTCGGATTTACTTGACTACAAATTTTTTTTTAATTTGTTCAAATGTTGCAATTTTTCTCAGTGATCTTATAAAAAGAAATATTAATATGATGAGACACGAGTTTTGAAACGATTGAAAAAAAGACCGTCCCACCATATACATTCAAGCCTCTATAGATTTAAATTAATAAAATAAAAGAAAATAAGGTAATGACCCACAAAAAGTGATACAACTGTTTTTTATTTGTTGATTGATGCCAGTTTTTTTATTATTATTATTTCCTTAAAAAAGACAACACAAAAGACAAACAAATAAAAAGATTTTTAAGAGTGTAACAATTTAAATAATTAAAAAGTCATCTTGTAATTTATATTTATCATACGACCACGGAAATAAACGTATGTATGTACAATATATACAGTGGTGGATATTAGGTTAGCGCACTTTGGCTAACTTCCAAAACGTCAGTTCTTCTGTATGCATAACAGCATATACATACATATGCATATACCGTTTCGAAATGCCGGCGACAAGTACAAATAAATAACACAGCAAAAAGCAATCACAACATTGGTTTTGCAATTGATGCTGTTGTTACACTTTGTAATAATTAAAAAATATATATTAATAAAAAATAAATCAAAATGAGCGAAGCAAATAATGTTAATGATTAATATTTCATGAAAAAAGTATAACCACTATTTGATGGAAAATTTTATATAAAAATTTTGGTTATGTAAACATTCCTCTAATAATTATTTAGGAACACATAAACACAATAAATTTTTAATTAATTAAATTTGAAGCAACAAACAGTAAACCAAATAAATGTTTCAATAAAATATTGGTTACGCCTTTTTCAACAAATATTTGACAAATGTGGACGTACCCTTATACATATTTGTTCAACATGCCCTAAAGTTAGTATACAATTGAATGTGCAAATTTGGAAAGGGCTGAATATTAAAAATTTACAGGAACTAAAAAAACCAATTATTTCTTAAATAAATAAAATTTTAGCAAAAATCCTCTTCAGGATTTCTAAAATCCCAAATCCCGGGATAAGTCATCCCTAATAAGTATAGATGGTTCATTGTATTTCTTTGTATAGATAATGCCAACAAAAATCCTACAATAAAATTGTAGAATATTGTTTTTATTTTGCCATGGGCAGCTATCACAAAAAATACGAAGTTCAGAATTTGGAATAAACTTATAGATGTAGTTGTTAAGAAGAAGAAGAAAAGGAAATTTATCTGTTTTGCGTTGAATATTTTTTGACTTGTTGTTTAAACAATAATTTCTTAAAGTTGTGACTTTTTCGAAATTTTTTCTGTATCTATCATGACATATAATGTAGAATGAATGCTAGGGATGTTAGTAGTAGAATAGTAGGTGCAAGGAAGCATTTAAAACTCATTAATATGAAGAATTGCATTTGCCAAAATGTGCGAGATGTGCCCTTGTCGAAATTGCATATTCATTTAAAAAAGAAACAAGTGCTAGACTCATATTTCAGTATTTTTGGAATAGCGGTAAATTAAAGACTTTAAAACTCAATAGTTTCAGGCAGAAATTACAATAAAAATATGTGTTTAAATGAAAAAAACAAATTGATTATTTTTAGAAATTGTTGCAATAACTGTTGTTTTTGTTTTTCAAGACAAGTAATTTACTCGTTTCAAAAATCGTGAAGTTGAGCTTATCGTCTACTGAAAGACGATAAATCTGTCCTAATCTGTCTTTCTGAAAAAATTGATGACAGGTTTGTGAACAAAATTTAGTTTTTCATTTTTCTAAAAGTAATATTTATTTATTTGCTAAAGTACAATAAAATATTAAATTATATGCTATTTATTACTGCAAGCGGAGTGACTGAGAGCATATGCTCGGTGCATACCAGGATTTCTGGTGTGAATCGAACCCACAACTATCAATTTGTAACACTCAAATCATACAAGGCTTGATCAGTGGGTTCATTTCTCCTTCAATTGGTGTCCTATTTATTTGCTTGCTTAACATGTCAATTAAGTGATTTTATACTTGTCCGCGAACTGAGGAAGACGCGCTTGAAAGATTCATTTCTACTGTAGTTTCATGACTATTTCTTCCAGGCTGGAGTGAAATCTCTTTAGGTTGTGTCTTTAATTACTTTGCAAGTTTTTCACCATTTGATTGTTTAAAAACTGTGAAAATACCCTACACTGTCGCTCTTTTTATTTTTGGCTCAATCATCATCAGACTATACGCACAATTCATCACTTGCATTATTGTAATCACCTTCATATTTATTAATTTAAACAATTATTTTTCTTTATTAAATATGCAACACTTTTAGCAAATTAATCTGGTTTAATATTTATTGAATTTTATTTAATTGAAAAGAAACATTAAAAGAAAATACTATTTTAAATACTATCAATAGTACTAGTTGGACTACTACAAACTACTTACTAGAGTGCTGAGGTACCCTATAGAAAATTTTAGAGTTTAAAACATATTTCAAACTCAAGTACTTTAATTGTTATAAAATAACAATCAGTTCGTTCTTCTTTGTTCAAGATAACGACTTCTTTCTTCTACCCTAATATATCCTATAATAAATAGATACAATCCCATATATTATCTAGTTTTACTCATATTCGAGTAACAATGACTGTCTTCTGTTGACATAATATTATATGAGAGCCTGTATTAAATACAATAAATAATTGTTAATATTGCTGTTGTTGTTTTGGTTTTCACCTTCATCTAAACAGACGTTTTAATCACTTCTTTCCAGATTAGAGTGGTAACATCTGGTTTCATGAGGTAAATAATATTAAAAACAGCGCAAAAATAATAATAAAAAAAAAGAATGCAATAAAAATTCATATGAATCCCTTGAAAATAAAACAAACAACTTAACAATGAATGGATAATGAGATGAGAACAGAAACAACACCTAATTATTTAAAATACAGATACAAAATAATATCTAAAGTTATAAGTACATTTCTTTAATGAAGGGAAGGAGAATAAAGCTTAATAATCAATTAAAAAAAACTACTTTAAAAAAAAGTTGTGCAATTTCTTTTGTCATATGATGAACTTAACTGTCTATTATGTGCAACTCAATTATAATATATCTATTTGCAGTCATTGTGATACAACTCTAATAGGAAAAACACTTGTTAAAACATTTGTGCTCGACAAATTAAATATTTAGAGAAATTTTTTAAAATTTCTGCGTTGAATTTAAAAGCAACTGGTTTGACATGAAATTTCCAGTTATACTTAGATGTTTCCGCTAATTTTCTTTCCATTAAGTTAAATATATCGTCAATGGAATTAAAGAACGCTGTAACTGATACAACCTTAAATGTTGTTCACCAGAGCCAAAAAATCTGTATGAAAGTAGAACAATGAAACCGGTATTTTTCAAAACGAATACGGCGTAAGTGAATCTATTTTCATCGTAAAAATCTGGGACCGGGACCAATTGACGCGTATTTTTTTTTTCTGATAAAAATGTTGTAAAAAACGTATTTTCGATTTTTTGCCAGTTACTGCGTTCTTTAATTCTTGCGACGATATACACTTTTTAGTATCGTTTCCTTTTCTGTTAAAGTCTTACTTTTTGCATTATGGTTATAAAATATGATACTCAAATTTTCTAAATTAATTTAAAAAAAACCTAGTCTTTAAGCTGAATTACTTATCACTACGTAAATATTTTACCAGTATTGTTTTGGCAAACACAATAGGCATACGAGTACAATCACTTCTCAGAGAACATTTTGCTCTAATGCTTAAACATTTCTTAGGTAACCTTTTTAGCATTTCCTTTTACGCTGGTGTTATTCCTAAGGGCAACATGGTCAATAAATTAATACTAATCCTTAAAAAGGGTAAAACTAAAACATGTTTATAGAAAGTATGTTTAATATACAAAGTAACTAATTACGGAGCAACTTAAAAAAAAATCATCATCACTATTGGCTTGTAATGTTATAATACGGGAAAAATGTAAACCTCTTAAAATATTTTTTTCACTTACAAATACCCATAATTTAGAGAGATTCGTTCTCTTCGTCTAGTAATTCTTGCCCTTTTAAAATACTCACCGGAAACAACATGCATTGATCCAAAATTTTGTTCAGAGATTTTACATTATATTTTTAGATGTCTTGCAACCATATGTGGCACTTGGTTGGACAATAGTAATGATGTGAAGACAACATGCAAACAAATTCGACTTTATTGTAAGCCTTTTATACAACACTGTTTTTAGTATTGACTTACACTTCTATATTTGTCACAACTCTGCCAGCAAACAACTATATAAAATACTGTTTTTGATGCCAAAACTCATAAACAATACTCTTGGAATGAATCTCAAAAGAAATAGATGTAGGATTTGTTTAGAAACTACAATACATAAATTAAATTCTAAAAATAAATTCATATCCCATCTTCAGAATTTTAAAAATTATTTCGGTAAATTCTAGACAAATTCGATTTGCATTTCATATTAACAATAACATTTATTTTTAGACTGTAAGTTATATTTAAATTAACAAAATAATGTAAATGTTTAAAAAAGTAAATCAAAACAAAATAATTAACATAAAATTGATATGAGCTGGGGTCTAATTAGTACCTGTCAATAGTTGTGTTACTCTAAGCATTGTAACTGTTTCCATACACTTGTGTTTACTGTACGTTTTAGCATCACTCTAAGGTCGTGAAATATCGTTAACCATGCACGTGTTTAAGAAAACAAAAACAAATCAGATATTTTTCTCAAACTAACATTTAACATGTACGGCCAGCATGGGATTAAGCGGCAAAGTAAACATTTTCTTACCGGCTAACTCATGTATACTTTTATTTGTTACATGAATGGAATAAACAAACTTTGCTTTATGCAGATTGATTAGTTTTTCTCTCTTTCAATTAGAGTGTTCGTGACGTAGATAATGCCCATTCTGCTTTGTTTTTAAAGAAAAATGGTAACTTTTTATGCGAAAAATTAAAAAAAAACAAACAAAAAATTAAAAATTTAAGCAAATAGTTGAAAAATTTATGAAAAAATATTTCTCTTGCTTTCGGGCCAAGTTTGATTATGTATGCAATTTCCAGTTGATGACATCTGTTAGTAATAAAATTGTTTATGTCAATTTCTACTTGGGGCAAATTTTGTTATTGTAATACATACAAAAATTTAGTAAAAATAGAAATTTTATGGACTTTTTAAAAATTTTTTGTCTTAAAAAAAACTTAATATTAGTATTTAGGTCAGTCTGCTATAACACAAATTCACTATTAAACGGTTAAATATTTTCCTTCAAACCTGTCATTAAGCGTTGTTGTTAAGTCCTATAACACTTTAACGGTTCAAGGAAATATCCGTATATGTTTTGTTGATTATTTTTTTATTTATAAATTTAAATCTCGTATTAGTACAATATGATTTCGTACTCACATTACGGTTATTGTTGGAGAGGTCAGCCTGTATTTTAATTTAATTAAAAAATTACTCCCTCATAATAAAGTTTTTGATTTACAAAAGACTTATAAATCAAAAATTATATGAAAATTTGTTTTATAACCTATTATAAATTGTAATTATTTGTTATGAATTACGGCGGTCATTATTCAAAATCATATGTACGAGATTGTCGTAAATGAGGTTCACACCCTCTAAAAAAATCAAAGTTCAAAAACCTAAGCAAGCAATTCATTAAATATTTTTATTTTTCACACTACAGTCGAACGAACACACATTAAGTTAAAAATCAAAATAAAAAAAAAGTAAAAAACTTGTTAGGCATATCCAATTTCAATGACAATATATAAATACATATATTATTTGGAATCTTTAAATTAATAATTATCTTTTATTATTACTGCCTTATCCTAAAAATATTAAAAAAAATTAAATTAAATAAAATTGCTTGTGGGGTAGGCTAAGCTTCTTGTTATAGATAATATTGTCGTAATACAGAAGCAATATAATAACGGTATGGAAAATTTTGACATTTGTGAACTGGAAAATATTTTACATATTATTTCGAGTATTTTAAAATCAAAAAGAGTAGGCGGTACTTCACTGTATTTTTCTTTGCTTTTTATTTATGTAGTTTTGCCTTTAAAAAAAGCACAAAATTTCAACTGAAAGAAAGGGAAAAACATTTAATGTTTTTAACTATTATTATTTAAATAATTTCTTTAAATGTTCACTATTTACAAAGTACATATGTACTCACATTCATATTATCATAGATGAACACCCGAAATATATGTAAATGTAAAAAAAAACATTGTTTACGAAACCATAAACAGGAAAAAACATGCCTTCTTTTGGCTTTTCTTATAGTGTATGCTTCAGAGATGGCATTAAGAATTTTAAAATTGTACCAACTATGCTAAAAATTGTACTTTATTTTAACCGTAATGGTTAACGAAATGGTACGTACAATAATTTTATTTTATTGATAATTTAGTAATGCCACATAAAAAAAAGGAAAATAAGGTACAATAAATAGGCATTGGATTTCGATATTAATATTACAATTTTTTTCAGTACTTACTTGAGGACAATTAAAAGTTGAATAAAAATTTAACTTAAATAAAGTAGTTGTTTTTGTAGTTTTTTGTTAGTTTCTTTTCTTGGTGTTCTTTAAAATTTTGATGCTACATTCTAAATAAATATGAAACTGTTAATATAGCATAACATTTTCTGCAGTATCTTTTGCCGTCTTATTTTTAAAATATATAAAACGTTATTGAATTATAATATAAAAGTACAGTCAACTTATTAAAGAAATATTGCCACGCCTATTAAAAAAATATCTACCTGATGGTAGATATAAATTAAAAACGCAGTTTTGTTCAGGACAGCAAATCCTTTATGTTTTTCCTAATTTTGTTTATGTGAAATTTTTATTGATATTAGCAAATGTAGTCGCCGTGGTCTAGTGGTTAGTTTTTTGGCTTACTAAGAGGATAGCTCCGGGTTCAAACCTCAGCTTTGACATCTAAAATTACTAAAATAATATCACATACATATGTATGTACAAAAATAAGGAAAATGGAAAATAAAGTTAATTAAAGTACTTATTTAACTCTAGTCTTAGTTTTCTAAAACAGTTTATTATTTAAACATGAATCATTCCAAATAATTGCTTCAACACACAATATATTCTTAAGTTTTATTAAATAATTTCCCTAATACACAAAAAAAAAACAAAAAAATTAAAAAAAAAAATGAATTTCAATTAATATATTTGAAAATATATTGAAAACAATTTCGAAAGTAAAGCATTAAATATTGTTTATTCACTATTTATAAATTCCATTATACACACCAAATTATCAATTGTTATGTAACACGTGATTTTAATTTTCTTTATTTTGTCATTCATCTAAAGCAAGTTTAAGAGAGATAGAAAGGCAAGGAGTAAAGGAGAAGTACCAAAAAGTCACAAAAAACAGAATTCTTGGGTTTGTTTTTTCAACCCTTTCTACACATATAAAAACCATTCGGTAATTAATAACTACTAACTAGTACAGGGGATAT
The DNA here is from genome assembly GCA_963576795.1 of Metopia argyrocephala. Lineage (NCBI taxonomy): Eukaryota > Metazoa > Arthropoda > Insecta > Diptera > Sarcophagidae > Metopia > Metopia argyrocephala. Next base: position 181,905,582 of record OY756208.1, on the reverse strand, counting down.
CATTATTGATTGTACTAAATACGCTATTGGTGTGTACTATTGTACACTCTTTCTAGAGATTGAAAACTTTAAAAATAGTACAATTGTATCACTTTTTCATCCCTGTTTTTTTTTTTTTTTTTGTATTTTAAATTTTATATTATAAAGGTAGATCATAAGGTAGGCTTGCTTATTGTGTTGTGCCATTGCTTTGTGGAGAAAAAGTATACAGCGATTGAGAAAATGTAAACAAAACCCAACACCTTGTTCTATAAATTTTATAATAAAAAAGCAAGTAAATAAGAAACGAAATGGCAACAAAAACAAAAATATTTCGCTCTTATTTTCTTGTCATTTTTAGTGTTATCAGATTGTTTTAAATTTTTATGCCCAGTTCTAAATTTCTCATTCCCAAAATTCCTCAAAAATTTATATAGTTTATCATCAAATATCATTACAAAAAACTGCTTTAATTTAGAATCTCGATATATTTTACTTGTACTAAAGAGCTATCAGTTTTCTGCCTTTGTCTTGTTGCATGACCCAAATCAATGGCATTTCTTCAGATGCATACGGGAGCATCACTTCCTCCAAAATTTTAACATATTCCGATGCATTCATAATGGTATCAATACGATAAATCGGGCCGACACCATAGTAAGAAAAGCAACCCCATACCATAATACTGGAGCCGCCATGTTTAACCGTTTTGGTGGTATACTTTGGGTTATATTCGGAATTTGGTGGCCTTCTCACATAACTTCTTGAACCCCTTCCACCAAACAACACAATTTTGGACTCATCTGTCAACAGAATATTCCGCCATTTTTCGATTGGCCAGTCTAAATGGTTTTGAGCAAACTGCAACCGCTTTACCACATGTCTATTTTTTAGTAGAGGAACTTTTCTAGGGCTATGAGCTTTTAGATTATGCTCTCTAAGTCTCCTCGATATGGTTTCTACGCTTACCGGCAAATCCAACTCGTTTTTTACTTCTTTGGTGGACATAAATGGAGTTTTTTTTATTTGGCGTACAATGCGACTTACCATTTTAGGCGATGTTACAGTCTTTCTCCCGCGCGTTTTAGCTTTGAACTTGAATGTGATTGCGTTTCGTATCATTTTATTGGAGCACCCAACAATATTTCTAATTTGGGAATACGTTTTTCCCTCTGAAATTAATTTTTTAATAATTTGCCGTTTTTCTGTAGAACAGTGCTTTGCACGACCCATCTCAAACACTTAAATGCAGAAATAATTAAGTTTTTTCTTTCATATATTTTCAAATCGCAATTAACTTACCGTTTCTACAATAAAATCAGAAAAAAAAAATTTATAAAATTATCAACTTTTGCAAAATTTACCACTTTGGTGCTATTATTTTGACAGCATTCACCAAAGGTTATTTTACTAATAATCACATTTTCTAAAAAACAGTTTTTTGCTTTGCAAAAAAATTTAAAGTTTCTCAGTGAAAACATTTCTACTAACGGGACTACGAAGTTGGAGACAAAAATATAGAAATACAGGAGCGGAATTGAGAAACAAATATTGACATGTTTGTTGGTGCTATTATTTTGACAGTAACTGTATGTTGTTCGGCAAACTCTGTTTAATATTAAAAGGCAACAATATAATTAAAAAAGAAATAAGTTGTATTTGGTTTATTTTTCGTTTTTTAGTTTAAGTTACAAACACCAATCGAGTAGTGCACTTTATTATTAAAATAGTCAGAGTTGTTATATAAAAATATGTTATTTGAAAAATCCGGTTTTTAGTGTTTTGACAAAACGTTGTCGCTGTATTTAGGGATAGTGGTTCAGAGTACACGCTGAGAGTAATAAAGCGTTAGCTAGCCGCTTTTATTTAAGAATGACAGTTAGTATTTGTATGAAAATAAGTGTTGCAAACATAAAAAAAAACTTACAATTAATACAAATTATTTACAAGTAGTCATAAAGCCGACCTCAGTCGGAAAATCAAAAATCTGACAAAAAATCGTTTGGCACATGTGGAGCAAATGAGCTTTAAGTATGCAAAATTTTGGCTTTCTGCGTTGTCAGTCGGCTTCAAAAAACTGCGAAAAGAGAATTAGACATACATCCGGACAAACAACGAAATTATATATACAGATTGTATTATTTTTTAAACTAAATACACCAGATTATAATTTGGGTTGATGTTAAAAATTTATTATAAGGTTCTTATGAAATGAAATGAAAAACTTAACTAAAAATTTTTAAAATATTTTGGGTGTTTGTAATAAAATACCCGTACCCCGTTCCAAATATAATTTTTATCACCATCCATCCTCATTACAGAAAATATCGATTTTGGGAATAAATATTCTAGTCTGACAACACTGGTCATTTCTATTATTTGTGATTAGAGGCTTGCGAATTTATAACAACAACGAGAACAACTGAGAACAGTGATATTGTTTATTTACTTGTTGTTTTTGTATTTTCTTAATGGATTTACTTGTGTTTTGTTTTGTTTTTTTCTTTTTGCATATATTTTGCCTTGATGAGGAGAAAATAAATTTATTTGTGTTTTAGATTTTGCACAGTGAGCAAGCAAGTGAACAATCGAAAATAAAAAAGAAAATTTGTAACAAAAGAAAAAAGAAATTCTATGCAATAAGAAATTCTCATGTACCTACTCGTGCTTATGTTAAAAAATATATAAAAAAAATTATAATTGCTAAAAAGTTAAAATCACATCAAATAACTACAAAACCAACAAAAATTTTAAATTATTAAGAAAAAATCTAAGAAACTATAAAACATCTATTTAAAATAAAAAAAAATGTTGTTACTGGTAATTAAATGCATATTAAATTTCAACATATTTTGAAAGCTTTGTTATAAAAATTTCAATTTATTTAACCATAACCATTTTAGTACACAGAACAAAAAATAAAATCTTTATATTGTTAAATTGTTTTTAATGAAATTTAATTAATTCTGACAGCCGTAAAAAGTTCTTATACAAAATTCCGGCTTAATTAATAAACAAAAAGCATGTGCATTTTCAATTTAGTATAAAACTTGGAAAATTTGTTATGAAATTATTTATTAATAAAAAAAAATTATTTAAAAAATATACCTACATAAAAATATAACCCTTAAAAAAATCCTATACAAAATTCACTAACCAAAACTAATCATCATGACACCCCGGATTATAACTTATTTTTTGGTATGGATGTTGTAGTATTTAATTTTCCTAATTTGTAACACAATAATTTTGTAAATTTTAGTTCAAAATTGTTTGTATTTTTGTTTTTTTTTTATAAATACTTAAACATATTTTTATTTTAACTAATTAATACTTATTTGTTTTTTATTTCAAATGTCATCACTCTATACAATTTGTATAATTTTGATAAAATAGTTTTCGTCACGTACTACATATAACAGGGATGGGATACTGATCATTGTTTGCAACAAAAGAATAGTCAATAATTTATTTGCAAACTATACAATGAGGAAGCTTAAAAATAATTAATTTTAAAATATCCTTAAATGTTGCACAATTTTTCTTTAATTTTTACAATTTCGTAAGTGGGGAGGTATGTTGTGCTCATAACGGAAATAACTTTTTAATCTTGCCTATATTTTAAAACTGATTTATTGTGCCCCTGAAATATTTAAAGATAATCTCATGGTCCATAAACTTTGTTATATTTTTGGATTTTAAAAAATTTGTCTGTTCTTGATTAAAAACCGAGATATCACTCGTATTTATCTCGGGCATTTATTAAATATTAATAGGACTCATTGGGGTTAATAGTAACAATAAATGAATTGCTTATTAGAAGCCACTTTACACAATTCAAAAATTTTATGATTTTTTTTTAAATTTTTTGATAAGAATATCGTCTGATTAAATTAAATGGACAATTTTCTTATTATATTTTGTTTTTGTTTTTACACGATCAAAAAAATCTTCGTATTACTCTTTTTGTTGTTCTAGGCTGGATAAGTAAATACTTTTGCAATGATCACTTTAATTATAGCCTAGTAACAGTTTGGTTGGTATTTAGTGAAACTAAATCGTTTTTAATTAACAATGATAAGCTGATCCATAAAAATTCGATGTTTATTGCTTTATTTTAAAAAATTCTGAAAGAATTCCAAAAGGCGCTGTTATTTATGTATTTATAATGTACAATGAATTACAAGCCTTAAAGGCCAAGTTAATTCAGTAATACTTATATAGTAAAGATAAACAATATATGTATATATAAAATCTTAAACATAAGTCTTATATTAAAAAATGCAATTATTCTTAATTTAGCTCCAACAAGAGCCTTGCTTGTTATATCATTTTTATTTTCCTCTTTCATATTTCTCTTTCTTAATAAACAGTAACAGAGACGATTCTCATAGACATTTCCTCAGTTCACTTTTGTATTTATGAACTTATAACTTTTTGCTATAATTGTTGTTGATGTCCTCCAATATTTTGCTTAAATGTAGTGTCTTTTCTTTCTGGATATAATATATCATTTTTATTTATTCTTTTCCTTTTTTTGGCACAACTAGAAGTTAACGAAGGAAGCGTCCGTGGGGTCTTGTTTGTAAATGCAGCACTGCTCTGCATAATACGATTATTTACGCTGCCACTGATAAGCACCTGTTTCTAATGCTTCTTTTTACAAATTTTATTATTTGCATTTATATTTATTTGTGCATAATATGTTTGGAAAATTTGCATTTTTAAACATTTTGCGCATTTGCAAACAGAACTGATATTTTAATTTTGTAGTTATTATTTTATTATTATTTATAAAAAAAGAAAGTAAATAATAAAGTCAAGTAGACTAAATTTATATTTACCATCCCTGAGTCTCTTTTTGTCATTTTGTATAAATACAACTTTGTTCAAATAAATAAACAAATTATTTAGAAAATTTTCTAAAAATTATGAAAGCCTATATGATTTTCAATTTCCTAAACGTATTATTTTAACACTTATGGTTTTTATACATTCTATTTTATTTTAATTTTTCGACATGTCATGATACACAGTATTAGGGTGTAAAATGTCCTTTGGTAGCAGCCTTAATAATAATGTAAGAACAGCCAAAATTAAATTGATTTTTAGAAGATTTTTTTTTAGAAATATATTTTAATATTAGGATTGTTTTATTAAAAAAATTAATAATTTTAACAATAAAACAAATTTGTATAATTTTAACCAAAAATAAAAAATTTCCATTGCAAAAGCAAAAAAAAAAAAAATAAATGTTTACCTTTTTTTTCTTTTTAATTTTTAAATTATGAAAAATTATTGAAGCATTCGAGGGATAATTACACCTCCAAATAATATTTCTTATTGTTTGTTGATGAAACTTCAAAAGTTGTCAAACGATTGTTAACATTAACTGCCATATTTATATAAAAAAATAAAATACGTTTATTAAAAGCTTATTTGACAAATTTTTATGCAATACCTGTTGAATACGCCCTTAATAATCATGCAGTATATTTTGTTGATGAATTTGGCAGTAAATTTACAATTAAATGTCATAATATTTTTAAAAAATTTTTCATCTATCGAATGTATAATTTATTACCGGCAAAAGTACAAACAAAAGCAATGATTCAAATTAATTTCAACAGTTAAAAATTTACAATCCAGCCAGCCAATCAATTGATTATGTGATCGATACGCTATGATTCTATTTTACTTTATTTTCTTCCAAGTAAAAATACAAAACAAAGTTTTCAAAAAAAAAAAAAAAAAGAAAATAAACCGAATTTCTAATATGCATGATTTGTTTAAATACTTTCAAGTCATGCTGATTAATTGGCCAAACAAAAATCTATAAATTATAGAACAAAATTAATAAGGAAAAAGTAATTGGCATTCTTAATTATATTAGAAAATAATTATAAAAGAAGGTATAGATAATTGAATTTAATAAGAATTTACATTTTTTGTTGTCCGATTTAAATAGCATTTAAATCTAATGGAAGATTTTTTATCTTGAAACTTAAATTTTACGTGGCGACAAGACTCTACACTACTTGTATTGTATATTGTGTTGGTGTTCGGAGAACAGGCATTGCGAAGGAGGAATTGATTTAGAGAGAGAACAAATTGGTTGAAAGTGAGTTGTTAATTCTTACAGCAACTAAAAATACTTTGTTGAAGCAACTTTTTATATATTTCAATTATAAACACTTACTATTTTTTTTTAATTTAAACCTCGGAATAATTGTTAGCTTTGGCTTGGTTTTTGGCAAGTGAAGTGTTTCCATCGAATTTTGAACTACTTTTGTGCCAAATTCGATGCTCCAAAAAGTTGCTTTAAGTTTGTTTTTATTTTAAAATTAAAACAAAAAATAATAAAAATTTTAAAATAGAAAATTTGACGTGTAGCCATCATTTTTGACAAAGTATTCACTTTTTACATTGCAAAAGTTTTCTCCATGTGCAAAAATCAAAATTCACAAACGATCTTCTGTCAAGCATTGTACGATTCAGTTGACAGACAATACTACAAAAGCATAAGGATACTTAAAACTAAAACCAATTTCTTTATTTCGTTAAAACACTTTCTATTGGGACGAATCATTAGTAGTGACAATTATTAACAACACATTTCCGCCTGTTCGTGAACACGGTCGAGAAGCTCCAAATTAATGTTTTAAAGTTCTATGCCAAATAACGTCCATTCTTGCTTCGTTTTGAAGAATTTGAATATGTACTTCTGTTTACATACTTATAAATAAGTCTCATGTCAGAAAAAGCGGTTTAGTATTCAGACATCATATCAAGGGTTCACAATTTTGAAGCAGAAGGCATTGATAAATTATCGATAATTTATTATAATTTGTCATTGATTTTGACAGAGGACTGCTAAGAGCTGCTAAATTTGTATGGTTAGTGTGTTGGTTCAATCCCCAACTTTGCAATCTTGAAAAAAAAAAATATATATGAAAAAATATTTCCTTCGGCGACTACCTCTCAGCAGTCTTCTGGCAAAAGCTCTGGGAGTAAATAATTGTAAATAATAAAAAATCTTCTTAAATCTGTCGTTCGGAGTCGACTTTAAACTGTAGGTCCCGGTACTCATAGATAAAAATTAACGCACACAACATGAGTGCTGCGAGAAGCTAGGCCGTAACCCTGACACAGGGTTGTAATGGCCAATTAAGTATGAATGCATGTATGTATCATTGATAATGATTTCCATTTCCAAATGGTAGCTTAATTGAGCGGTAATTTTTGTAAATATGCATTTTTGTTATATATGTACTTGCTTGATTTTTTTTATGAATGCTTTATCTCTTTTTACGCGAGTTTTCAAAGAACGTATCTATGGCGTACAAACAGAACAAGGTGTATGTATACTAAAAAAACAAAAAAAAAATTGCATTCAATCCCAAGTATTTATTACTTTTTATTTAATTTTGTTAGGCGGTTATGAGTAATTATGGATTTATTAATATATTTTTAACAAATTCTACGGAATTGTTTTTGTACTTAAGTTTTTTGTAAATAAAATAATTGCTCAGGAAATACGAGTATCACATTCATTCTATTTTCTTTTCTCTTTTTAAATCAAGTGTTTTTTTATTTGCTTTTTTATTTGTACCCTCTATTTGAAGCAAATTAATTTTAAATTTAAAAAATTTTAACTTGACGTTAATAATTATAAGATATAATATTTTTTATTGATAATATAACGATATTTTGAAAAAAGTTTTAGTTTTGGTTTTATTGTATCGTTTTATTTTTCATGTTGTACAAAATGACTAAAACGTGAAACAAAAATGCACAGCGCTACTTATATAGATAATAAATTGGTTCTTTTTTTCTTCAATAAATATTTTAAGTAATCACACAATGAGCATTTTAGGTGATTAATACAGGCAAATCGTTTTAAAATCAATCATTTATAAAGAATTTATTCGAAATGTCATACACATTTTCAAGTGGAATTTATTTTTAATTTTATTTTAATGCAGTTTAATAATTCCGAGTATTAAATAAGCTTTACAAACCCTCTTGTTGCTACGCTTTTCAAAATAAATACTATCTATAACAATAGAATATTCCAATTGATGAACATACATAATTGGTCATTACCACTCTGTGTCAGGGTTACGGCCTAGCTTCTCGCAGCACTTATTTTGTGTGTGTTAATTTTTATATATGGGGACCGAGACCTACAGTTTAAAGTCGACTCCGAATGACTGATTTGAGAAGCTTTTTCATGGCAATTAGATACTTCTCAGAACTTTTGCCAGAAGGCTGCTAAGAGATAGTCGCCGAAGGAAATATTTTTTCATATATCTTTTTTTTCAAGATTGCCAAGCTGGGGCTTCAACGTGGAGCTCGTGTATAGTAAACCAACACACTAACCACTAGACCACGGCGACTACATATCATGTCAATATTTTTATTTTATTTTGTGTATACAAGTGGTTTTCATCTATTTTTTCTGATTTAATTTTATTTTGTGTATACAAGTGGTTTTTAAATATTTTTTCTGAATAATTCACAAGTATTTCTAAAATAATTATAAATAAACATTTTTGAATATTTTCTTTTATTGTTATAATAAATTAAAGTTTTTGATAATCTCTTTTTTAAATAATTTTGTAATTCATCATTTTGAAAAAAAAATTATTCTTAAATTTAACGTATATTTGGGGTATTCACAAGATGTGCTATTATGTCATATGGTCGTAAAGTTGTTATTTTATAAGTTACACAAAGTTAGAAATTTATGACAATAAGACATAAAACACACTTTGCGAATACCTCATTTATTAAAATACTTCAGTTACTAATTGTGATGCTAAAAAATAAAATAAAACCAAAAAAAAAAAAAAAATTAACAAAACACTATAATACTCATTAAACAATTAAATTTATAATTTATTCTATTCATTGATAGAAAATTAAGTAATTTTATAACAAAAAAGACAAAAACATGTTTTTCATTTAAAGATTATATATAAAACAATACCTAATTGTATTTTTTGCATGTTAATTAAACTAGACTGTTAATAAATTGCAAGTAATTTATTGGAGTCACAGTCATTTCCTAGCATTTTGAAACTGTGGAAAATTAAAACAAAAACTTTTAATAAAAATTATGCTTCAAAATTTAAAATATTTGAAATAGAATAATTATTATTTTTTTGTACTGAGGCCAGCACTCATGGGATGACCACTACTCATGCAATACATTGTGCACGTCTAGGAAAATATGTTTTAGAAAACAGGAAAGCGGGAGTAGTGTTTGTCAGCATTTGATTTAACCTCATTGTCATTGTAATTGACAGGAAAAACTCTCGCAAGAAGATTGTTCCATAAACGAACAGTGCGGGTAAAGAACGAATTCTCTCTCTAAAAAATATTAAAAATTATTGAAAAAGTTTTAAACCTATAATACCTTAAGAGGTAATTTGAGAAATAAAATGTATAGGAATAATTAAATTAAGCCGGTAGAATTAATTATAGCAAGGGTATTCGTAACATAAGAAATTGTAGAAAAGGTTAAACATTAGCGGTAATCGCTCTTCGTTGCAAAAGCCCTTGCAAGTCTTGCAAACAATCAATCGTAGCATATATGCCTAGATTTTGTTATTGTTTGTCATAATTTGCTACACTTTCAAGGGCGTTTGCAACGAAGAGTGATTACCGCTATTATTTCAAACTTTATAAATAAAAATTTTCCTAAAAAAAATACTACCTAAACTGGTTTGTAAAAAGAAGAAGAAAATACAATTTTGATTCAAAATTTCAAAAATTCAAAATCAGTAAATTTGTTTCCAGTTATTCAATTGTCAGAGTGATATTTATACATTTTGACTAAAATTAAAGTGGGCGTGGTACCACCCTATTGGATTTTTTAAGATTTGTTTAGCCTACAGTTTCTTTAAAACATAATCGGCGGTTCAGCTGAAAAAATTTACGCTTGGAAACATTTAACATTAATAGTCTTAGGGCTGTATTTATAATAAAAAGTTAGCAGCTCGTTGTACGTTGTGGCTAAGTTTCTCAGTCCTATACGTAGAAACTCTTACTAAAAACGTACAAGCTCTTTAATTTTTTGGATTTTCTGACCAGTTATCAAAGAGAAGCTATGGAAAGTTTTAATAATATCAGTCTATAGCGGGTGATAAACTTGCTAGTTGTTTGTCATATATGCTAACGAGTTGCATATTTATTTATTTTTGTTTTCAACATAAATTTCAAAACGTTGCTAAACGAATTTTTACAGAATGAGGCTATAAATCCATTTTATTTCATATTTTTGACTTGCTTTTACATACTCTTTTAATGTTTTAATTTTTGGTTTAAGTAGTATAAATTGTTTTTAATTGATATTCTTTTTCTATATTTTTCTTCTTTATAGTGCGGAATGCGCCATCCTAATACTGGACTAAGCGAGGACGACTTGAGTCGTCTAACTGGTTCTTCATCATCGTCAGCATCTTGTCGTAATAAAAATTACAATAATAATTGTAACACATTATCCTCTTCATCATCTTCTTCGTCATCGTCGACGGCATCATCATCTTCCTCCTCCTCTGCGTCCTCCTCGCCGACATCATCGGCTGGTAATACGCTCGATGATTGTAAACAACATATCAAAAAGAAACACGATACAAAATCTCCTTTAAAGCAACAACACCAACACCAACAACAACACCATCAGCATCATCATTCGCATCAGCAACATCATCATCAACACCAACATGCAACATCATTACCAGAGCAACTGGAAAATAACAAAAATTCGCAGCAATCACGTTTCAACTCTACATATCTGCCGGAAATCATAAATCCTTTAGAGTGGCAAAAATCGCGTAAACGTAAAGAACGGCTTGATAGTAACTCGTCCGCAACTCAGGATCGTAAACTGCAGCGTTCAAATAGTGAAGAACTTTTGCCTCAGGACAATAATAATGTAACCTCTACCCCATCTGATTTGGGCAATAATGCCTTGGAATCTGTTAAGAATGCGGACAATATTAGGAGAGTATCCTCCGAAGATTTCAAGCGCACACCTTACGAGGTCTATGAACAGGAATTGAAAGATGGCAATACAGTTTCAAATCAAAAAGGGTCTGACGAAAATGACGGCAGTTTGGCTAATCGTCAGTCTCAACGCTGTCAAGCCTGGACTGTGGGTGTGCCTATTAAGGATATGTCAGGAAGATCTCGTTATGAAACTAGTCCTGCCAGATCCCAACGTCACTCACCCATAAGAGTGTGCTTTAACAGTAATGGCAATAGCAATGGCAACAGTAACATCAAACATCGCGATAACAGCGATGACAGTGAATGTGAACATGAGAAAAGACGCAGCAGTGAACGCTTTTGCAAGTCTCGTGCTCCACCAGGACGTAAAGCCGCGGGCATAACAAAGAAATCGTCCACCAACTCAAATGCTATTCGTTATTTCCCTACGAAATTGAATGACGAAAATGTTTACAAATATGATTTGTCCACCTTGAAACATGAGAGACGCGGCTTTATCAGCAAAAAGTCTAGCAATAACTCTTCTACTTCTTCGTTGGGTCTGGTAAACGTTAACGAGAAAACCAACGATTTGAATGAGAACAATTTGATTGATTTCAATAATGCAGCTGCAGCAACTACTGTGACCAAGTCTTTACCGCTTAAAACAATATCTCCTACAACCTCTTCGAATGGTTCTACAGATGATGTTCATAATAATGGCCAACAGCAAGCAGCGGTTCAAAAATCCTCAGCCAACAGCAGTAAGAGTAGCAGTCAAAATAGTTTACATAAACTTCCCATAACCACCTCAGCACAAGAAGCACTGCCATGGGATCGTTCTGTGCCCGAAGATCAAACCCCAGTCTTAAGTCGACGCTATGCCACCGTACGACCCCATTTAGTTGACTCTATAGATACAGCCGCGAAACTTTCAAAAGTCAAACCTTTTGCCCAACCCTATCACAAACAACACCAAACAGTCGCTCAAATTTTGGCAAATGATTTGGATGATGATGATGATTGCATGGAATCTACTTATCGCGCTTTTACTTCTCTGGAAAATATGAAGACACGCGAACTTATGCAACAGGTCATACCGAATGTCAAGTCTTTCCAAACTCCCGAAGAACGCATGAAACAAATTAATAAACGAGTGACAGCTTTAAAAAAGAAACTCACCCAACTAGAAGATTCATACGAGTTGCGTTGTGGTTATAAACCTTCTCAAGCAGATCGCTTGAATGACAAATATATGAAACATATACTATCGGAACTAAGTAAACTACGTAAAGAACGTCATGAACTCAAAGCAGATCCGATGGCTGCCTTAGGCTTAAAAGTAAGCGGTGGTATGGATAATGAACAGAAATTAATGAAAATGAAATCTACTTTAGAGGAAATTGAACAGGTGAGTGAATTACAAATAATTCTTTAACATTTATTACATATTAAGGTCTTTTTTTTCATAAAGTAGTAATTTATTACACTGGTCATCAGTGGTTTTGGTGCTAAGAAGTTCTTATTTTTTAAGCTAAAGACCTTTTGCTGATTATATTAAAAGCAAAAATTTTAATTACTTACGTGTAGTTTTCTAGACTTTGACTGCCCTAGAAAAGTAACAAATTTACGTGAAAAACAAAAATTATTAACCCTTTGCACCCGAACGGCGCCTCTCAGGCGCCATCCTTTTTATTACTGCAACTCGAACGGCGCCCGAGAGGCGCCATTACTATTTATGATAATATTGCACCATATGCATGCGTGCATGCGTTGTAAATTTTTTTACTAGGAGTGTGTGAGATTAGTCCATGGATTTGTGAAATTATTAGTTTATCAGCTAAAAGGAGATTATCGACAAGATCGTGGAGCTGGCCGTGGTTCGACATCTGCAACTACCGATAACAGTATCCGATTAAATTGTAAGCTACATGTGATGCAAAAAGGAAAAAAGAAAGATTGTAGAGTGTGCTCTGACCGAACGACAAAGAAAAGCGGAAGACGTGAAACGGTGTATTACTGTGACACATGTCCTGAAAAACCCAGGTTACACCTTGGAGAGTGCTTCCTCAAACATCACACTAAGGAAAATTATAAAATTTAATAATAATATATTATGTTTGTAGTATGTAAATAAAAATGAAATATGTTAATAAACTACTTTTGTTTAAAATACTTATGTTTGATGTATTATAATTTTTTTATTAAAACTACTGTCGGGTAGCTGAGTACCCATACTAAAAAATGGTTCGGGTGCAAAGGGTTAAACTACATATTATGTACATGAAACTTACCTTTTCGACACTTTTATTTCGTGAATGAGGTGTTATGTGCCAATCACGTTTCACCTCTGTTTTTAATAAATTCAACAAACGAAGCCCACGCATGTAACTTTTGTATCTGACCTCGATACGTATTTTCTCTTTAATCCAGAAGCCAATACTTCTTCCGATTCTTTAGGTAGTGTAGGATCCCTTATAAAATCATTTAGGCCCCGACTATCGTTCACAACACTTAAGTATTTTGTTGTATTGGCTTCAAGATACAAAAATAAATGTTGTCAACGATAGTCAAAGTACAACACATACAACAAGGTGTTGTAAATCATATTCGCAATTATATAAATACAACATCACATTTACAACTGTTGTGAACCATAATCGAGGTCTTAATTCTTTGGTAAAAGATTTTCGCTCTGTAGAATTTATTTCTTCCTTCATTAGGATTTCTTCAAATGATGGTTTACGTTTAGAATATAACGTTGGAACATGTACTGTCTCTAAGAGTGGAAAGGAACTTCTAGGTGATTCCAGGTTTAGATAAATAATTTTTTAACGTTTACGCAAAAAATACAGCAAAAGTAACAGTCGTCGTTTTTGGTTCCTTCCTTTGCATAGGCATTCAAAACCTCATGCGGCTTCTGTGGCCATTGACACACTATCTCAACCATTTATTGCATATTTTAAAAACAGTTTGGAGCATCAAATCGTCAGTTCCCGTCTTATAGAAGAATTAAGCCCTTATTATAAAGTAAGCTTTAAATTTTTTTGAACTTTTTAACGACGATGGGGACATGACTTTAAAATCGATTTATTTAAAAAATATACCGATAAGACTACATACTGCGCACTTGAAACTATTAATTACAGCCGGTATTCAAAACTAAGAATATTTCCAAAACTACATGTCATAAAATTAAATGTTCCATAAAAATAGCATACATACATACATACATAATTGGCCATTACAACCCTGTGTCAGGGTTACGGCCTAGCTTCTCGCAGCACTCATGTTGTGTGTGTTAATTTTTATCCATGAGTACCGGGACCTTCAGTTTAAAGTCAACTCCGAACGACAGACTTGAGAAGCTTGTTCATGGCAATTAATTACTCTCAGAGCTTTTGCCAGAAGACTGCTAAGAGGTAGTCGCCGAAAGAAATAATTTTTTCATATTTCCTTTTTTCAAGATGTCACAGCTGAGATTTGAACCCGGCGCTATCGTCTTAGTAAACCAACACACACTAGACCACATTCTTAACAACCTATCAGAGATTTGTGTACTATTTGCCAGTTTCTGCAAAAAATACTTCTTCGATATTAAGATACATTTTAGTTTGAAAAGCAATAACACTATTTTTAAACCATTCTAAAATTTTAGAACATTAAGATAGTAAACCTTAAATAAATAAACCTGATAGTAAACCTTTGTGAATACCCCAAATATATGTTTAAAGTACATACGAGTACCACTTGAAATATTTTATAGAAAAAAAAAACTGTGCTTATTATTAAAACAAAAGGCTTACAAATAAATTAATTACCAACGTCTTATCTACATAATTTACAAATGATAACAATTGAAAATCACAGTCTAAAAAAAACTGGACATAAAGTAAAAAATATATACTTTTTAAAGTAGTCCATAATAACAATAAAAATAATAAAATAAAAACAAAATTAAAAAAGGTTGTATTTAAAACTCAATGTAATTAAAATATTTTCAGTTATCAGACAACGTCATTCTCATAATTAAAGGTGAATGAAAATTAAAATCATCATAAGAAAAAAAAATTAACAAAAATTTAAAATGTTTGCCATTTTCGAAGGGAGGGGTGGGGTCATCGTTTTCCAAAAAAAAATATTTTTTATGTTAAAATGTTGCCATAACACACTCTCGTTTGAAACAATTTAAATCAGAGATGAGAAACTGTATTTTTTGTAATTTTTTTAGGTACTATAATTTAGTACTTTACCTATTAAAAATTCACTAATTTCATTTCTTGTGCATTTACTTGCGTTTTCTGCATAATATTTCTTTCAACTTGACTGTCAGCTTCGGTCAAATTACGTTTTACATACATACACACAGCCAGGCTTCTCGCAGCACCCATGTTGTGCGTGTCAATTTTTAACCATAAGAAACCCGGACCTACAGTTTAATGTCATGGCAATCAGTTACTTTCAGAGATCTTGCCATAAGCCGAAAGAATTATTATTTTCATATTTCTTTGCTTCAAGACGTCAGAGCCGGAGCTTGAACCATGACATGTCCATAAAGGTAATTCCTTACCTTGCTTGTGATTATTAGGGAATAATTAATTGTCTTTTAAAAAGTAAGTAAAAAAAAAGATAGATAGGTCAGATGGCTAGTCAACCAAAAACGTGATAAATTAGCAATTAGCACAAAGTGCAGTTTTAATACCATTACAGCACCAAACTGAACTTACCCAATTGGGAAAAGAACTACAGCCAACCAGAGCTATCCATAAGGTTGAGTAAAACGAGGAGGCCAGGCTCGCCACTGCGCCGGGCTATCGAAAAAAGGCACCCCAAACAACTTTAAACGTCTAATTGCCATATCTAGGTCTTAAGCAAAATTATAAATTTTTGAGCAAATTTAAACGAAAAATTGTAATAGATAGCATATAAGTACAGATTTTTGCTTAATTCTGTACAGCGTTAGATTTTAAACTGTATCGCTTTTTCTAAATTTGCACCATCTATTGGACCAATACTCAGGGGTAAACCTCTACTAAATGTTGTGTATTGTTTTGAAATTTTCGTGGAAAGGACAGTACATTATGACAACAGAACATATATTTTGTTTTCTTATATTATTAAGCGCCTTAGGAATGAGACAAATTGCTATGAATTGATCATTTAAAGGCCATTGTTATACCTTCAACCTTTAATTATCAACAGCAATGACTCCATCGTTTCATGTTGATTGCGGTGAGTGCTTTCGCTAAGCAGGTTTTTAGCTGTTATTTTCTACTTCCCAATAGGTGGCGCTTTTTCCCTTATCATTCGTTCTTCATTGTCAAAATTAAAGGTGGAATAGAGTGAAATGTCAGGGAGATGTTACTTTGGGGGGGACCTCTTATTTTTAAATTATAATTTTGGAAAAAACCTCAAACTAGCTTTTTTCATTTTTCACCTTTTCTGGGATTCGAACCTGGGTCCCCTCCTTAAAACTTTTTTAAGAATGCGTTGTTTGTTACATCGAAATTCCATTTTTTTTTCTTTTAAAATATACTAAACGCACATACATATGTACATATACTTGCCAAGGCGATTAAGATATACTGATTGAGGAGACTCAAACTACTTAGTCTCTCCACACATACATACTATAAGTATAGAGTTTATTTTTGAAAAACTTTTGGCTTTGTATTATTGTTGCTAATAAATAATTACATTACAAAAACAAAAAAATTAATAATAAATTTTTGTTACTCTTGGTGAAAAATTAGTACTTTTTTTTATTTTAAAACAAATGACTTATTGTCCATCACTGCAGTATACCGGTTTTATAAAATGTAAACAGAGAAAATGTAATAGAGAGTACACATTGGAGCCGGCTATTTGTTATTGTAGATAAAGCCAATTAAACACTTTTACTACCAGGAGCCAAAATGGCTAAGCCTGGTACACATACATATATACATACATACATACCTGCATATCGTCACCTAAATAACAAAATAACGCAACAGCCAAAGAGACTTATAATCTTCAAGTTAATAAATTGCATGTAAATTGTAGTACAGTACAATCTCAAAAAATTAACTGTTGGTAAAGTTAATCACTCGATTAAGTAACCGTATTTCTGCTTCCAAGTGCCGGTTTAACTTCTTAAGCTTATATGTAAATCTTATGCATTAATTTTTTACAGTCTTCACTGTCAAACAACAGATTTCTTAAACTCAAGGGGGCTAAATTAATGATAAATATTTCACTAAATAAATCACTAGTCACAACGAGAAAAAAAGGATCATATTTTTGCCTTTTGCGTAAATATACAAATTCTTGCTTCTTTAAGGGGTTTAGGGACCCATTAAAACACGCTTATTCCATAAAATCTTGATTGAATTCTCAGTTATTTTTATTATTATTTATTTATAAAACAGAAAAACTTAATTGTTGTTGGTTTTATGTTTAAATTTGCACAGCTGATACGATCGTTTTTTAGTAATTTTCTTCTCAAAATAATTAACCAGCAAAAGCATTTTTGCGGATTCATAACAGCACTACGCATAAGCATAATGCTAGATTAGAGTTGAAAGATAGAACATTGCACTTGCACCTGTAGGTACACCGTACTCATGGATAAAAGCACAATATGGATGCTAGGCCGCAACTCTGAAAAACGGCTGTAATGGCCAATTATGTTATGTATATACTACATTCATATATGTACAATGAAGAAGATTTCGTTCAGAATTAAAATCGTCTGAATTTTTAAAGTCATTTAATACTTCTCTGTTTTAATTATTTGAACATTTTTAAGTGAAGTTCCAAGATATTTCTGTCATATACCAAAATGTGTTATTTTCAATAAATTTAAGTTAATGATTGTATTTTTTCAACTTTAATAGTACGAAAGCATTAATTACTCCTAGAATATATGAGTTATGATTAAAAAAAGGTACAATTTAAAGACACATTTGAAAGTAATAAATCGTGATCAATAAAACACAAATTTCGAATTGTGTGAAAATACACTGTTTTGCATTTTAGGTAACTATACTTATGTATATGTATGTACATAATATGTAAATGAAAAATTTGCGTTTTTGTTTTTTGTTTTTTAGTTATTTGTTTTATAACTCACCTTATAAAGAAGCTGCTGCGTAATAGAAAAACAAAAAAAAAAATATTCGAAAAACAAATTTGCCTTTGAATTTGTTTTTTTCTTTTACAATACTTTTAGAAATAAAAAAAACTACAATAACAATTAAATAAGTATATGGCTATGCAAACAAAATATTTACATACATACATATATGTATATGTAGATACTTATATTTTTTACGTTTTAAATTAACTTACGCATATGTATGTATGTATGTACATAATTAACCTTATTAACCCTTAAATGTTTTACTTCGATTTTTTTTCTTCAGCGTACATCTACAGTAATAGTAAACAATTATTTTCATTGTCGTACATCTCACAAAATTGTAATTTTTCTTATGCGAGTATGCATATGTATGCATGCATGGTATATATATCGTCGCAAGAATTAAAGAACGCTGTAACTGACAAAACATTTAATGTTCACCAGAGCCAAAAAACCTGTATGAAAGTAAAACAAAACTCAAACGGAATTTCTTTTCATCATAGAATTTTGGGATCGGGACCAATCGACGCGTATTTTTTCTGATAAAAATGATGCAAAAAAACGTATTTTCGATTTTTCGTCAGTTACAGCGTTCTTTAATTCTGGCGACGATATACGGTCATTTAAAGTCTAAACCATGAATGTATGAGAAATTTTACGCCATATATTATTTACAGGCACATCATCTCTATTGTGTCTGGCCTTCATGGGGTTAAATTATCAATCAGTAATAAATCACTTAAATGTTTTTTACATTTTGTAATTTTTGTTTTGTTTTTTTTTTGTTTGTTTTGTTTTTTATCCAAAGTCCATTATTATGAAAAGAAAAACAGAAAAAACGTGATCATGTTGCAATGACACTGCTCTTAGTCATTAATAATGACATGCATATGCTCGTTAAATAAGAAGGTAATACATACGCAAATAAGAATTATTTATGTATAAATAAATACATAATTGGTCTTAACAAAGTGAAGCATTTACAGGTCAGTCAGTGTTACTGTTACCGTCAGGAAATTAGTAAAATTGCCAAAAAACATTCATTATTGTCGTTAATAAAGTATTAATGCAAAGGTGAAAGTCAAAAAGAGTACAAAATTTTGTGTTGTGTTTACTTGATGCATGTGATGTTATTTTTAAGCATGTATTTTCATGTAAATTACAGTAGAATTTGGGAAAAGTTAACCCATATGTTCTAAGAGTAATAGCGCTTTCTCCTGATCATTCTTATTGAAGCCAAAGATGGATAAGGTGGAATGTCAGAGGACGGCTTCTTACGGATGGACTTCTTGTCAAAAAAAATTGCGTGTCTTCAAGAAGTCTGATAGTGTAGTCTAAGAATGCATCTATGTGGCAAATATTTTGCATATACATATGTCAGACTTCATAATCTTTAAAAAAATTTATAAATATTTTTTCTTCATTCCATCAGGGTGGCACCTTATAAGATGTTAACAAAAAGCAACTCAGCATATGTACATTTTTTGTATGATAGTGTGGAACAAAAAACGATCAGATTATCTTGTGATTGAATCGTACGACGACTGTATATGATTGTGTATAACGGCCTTTATATTTCATATTTAAATATGAAGTTAAAAACTGGGCATAAGTAATCTTTTCACGTGTTAACTTTTTCGAGATTCTACTGTGTATTAGGAACTGCCATATAATAAAAATTTTTCTTTTGTTTACCTTTTCAATATTTCTAACACATAATCCTTTTTTATATTTAAAAGTTTAAAACAATACAAGAAAATCAAAAAAAAAAAAAAATATTTTACTCACGTTCAAGGACTTGAATTTTGGGGTTTTTTTCTTGTAACAAAACAAAAACAATTATTTTTAATTAAAGATTAACTGCCATTTCATAAAAAATAAAATTGGTTTATTAAGGACTTATTTGACAATTATTCCATAGAAATTAAATAAGCTCGTTAAAAATCAATTTTATTTTTTATGAATAAAGCCGTAAATTTTTTTATTCCCTCATAAAACATTTGGTATTATAAATATGTTCTAATGCTGACCACGACCTCCACCAATCAATATTATAAATAATATTTTTACTAAATAGTTTGCATTAAATCAAATAATTATTTTAGTAAATAAATAAATGCAAAACAGGTGCTTCTTTGAAATTAAATTTTCTGATTTCTTATAGAGTGTCAGCACACACCCAACAGAGGCATATAAATACCGGCAATAAACTACTATGCTATGCTTTCATTTAGAAAAAAAAATACAAAATTAAATTAAATCATATATCTTCTTGTAATAACCGGAAATCATTTTTAATAATAATTGAATTAATTGTATCTGCACATGTAAACATTTTCCTTTTGTTTTTTTGTTTTTTTTTCATTATTCATGAAGAAAAAACTAAATCAGCAAATGTTTTATATTTAAAAACAACAAATTCCTTTTTTTTTGAACATGAATAAGGAACGATATTTCATTGCCTAACAAAAATGTTATTGGTTTTTTAGCAAATTTTTGCCTAGAATTTTCTATGAAAGCAGCGCGTAATTGTAAATCGCTATTTAAATAGTTTTTGTTGAAATAATTTCTCACACTAAAAAAATTTATTCATTTTAAATTAAATCAAATATATATGAACGCTTTGACTTGACATTTCTTTAAAGTTATAATTATTTTTAAATTTAAAACTTTACAATTACTCAAATCTTATTGTGTCCTTTAAGGATGCTAAGGTGGCTTCTTGTACTTTAAAATCACACTTAATTTTCTTGGTATTTCACCATACTGCAGTTTACAAATTAAAGACAAAAGTTGTAAACAATTTCAATAATCATCGTGAAAATTTTATTTAATTTGATGAAAACAACACTGGTGGCTTGCTATAGGAGGATGGGCATAAAAACTATCTCAAGGTCTTTTAAAAGCTATTTCATTACTAGTACGTATATATTGAAAACTAATTTAAAATTTAAAGATATATTTTGTTTAAATGTATTTTAAAAAAGCGAAAACAATTAAAAAAAGCAAATTTTGTTTATTTTTTTTCGGCTTTTGTTACAAATATGGTTAAATTATAATAAAAAAAAATGTTTTGCTATAAATAAATAATTATATATGGTATAGAGGTATTTATTTAATTATTTAATATAATTGTTTATTTTTTCTTGTTTCTTTTCTTTTTTATGTAAACAAAAAAAATAATTTTTTTTTCTCAGACTTGTTTGTTTTCCTTCCCCATTTGTTAATTGCAAAAAAAAATTTTTTTCTTCTTTTTGGCAAAGTTTCAATCTTATACTGTGTAGTAGAAACGATGACTTTTTTTACTAAAAATATTTTTTTTTTAAACAATAACAACACTAAGAATTTGTCATAACATTTAATATTTTGTAATATGTACATACATACTCGTATGAATTTAAAATATACAGTACGACCTCGATTATCGTAACAGCGTAATTTTTGTCATGCACCGTCTCTATAACTGAACTGAAAAGAAGAAGTGAAACTGCAAAAAATATGGTTTTAACCACATATTGTTTAGTTTCTGGGATGATTCAAAAGAATTAGTAATTTCAAGTCATTTTGATGCCTAATTCTCCGAAACTTCATAAATTGACCAATGCTTAATTGGAGCATTTCTGAACAGCGGCTTACCCAAAGTTAATACTTTTTTCCTTCATAGTACTCGCAAAGGAAATGGAAAATAGTTTACCTGTTCTTCGGTTGCTTATAATTGTGGCAGTACGTTTTCTATGGAATATTCGTTGCGGCTGCTTACTTCCCAATATTCTCTTCAAATCATATTTTAGCTAAACTAACCTGCTTATCTTGTAAGTCGTCAGATCAGTTGTTTTAAGACTAACGATTCAATAATATTCCATCTTAATTTTCTCCTGACAACTCTCTAAACCTGCTTCTCCATCAGTTAAGAAGTCGTTCAGTGTCTGTAACGCAGTCTAACTATCTAGAGAATAGAGATACTAATACGCTAACACTTTCGCCTCGAATACACTGAAAGCATCGGAAAGACGCACAGATTTCCAAATTTACAGTCTTTTGGAGTAGATATCTGTGATATATCTATGTGATATAATTCGCATTTAGTTTATAATTATTTGAATTTAAGTACATATTTGTATTTCTGATTAACACCTTTGGAAAAAAGTCTCATGAGGAGTCTCTTAAGCAGAGACGAAATGGCCATAGAGACATGCTTATCTCCAAAGCAATACATTTCATATATTATATTGTAATTGTTTTCTTTTATTTTATATAAATACATATGTGTATGTATAACTGGCCATTACAACCCTCTTTCAGAGTTACGGTCTAGCTTCTCACAGCACCAATATTGTGTGATTCAATGTTTTCAATGCTTGTTCAATCAAATCAATCAAATACTCTCAGAGCTTTTGGAAGAAAATTGCTTAGAGGTGGTTTAAACCCAGAACTGTCGTCTTAGTAAACCAATACACGACATACTAGACTACGGCGACCACAATTATTATTTATTGTAATTATTTTTTTTATCGAAATAAATCCATAACAGATGGGATATGTTTCAAGTATAATAAAAAAAAAAGGTCAAGCATTGCATTGCCAAAATCGAGTTTTCACTGTATCTTTGTCAGCATTAATTTTAAAATAATATTTATTGATCTTTATTTTAACTCTGACGTGATATGGATTTGTATGGTATTTTTAAAAATATTTTTTTTTTTTAATTTTGAATATAATGAAATAACACGCATTTATAAACTCATGTACATACATACGTATATGCATTTGGAAAGATTGGCAACTTTCATAGCCACCGGGACTCCTAATTATTTTTACACACATTCATACATACATATACAACACACAAACGTAATTATTTGCTCACTAAAGTCATATTCAAGTCTCTTATTTCAAATGTTGTGGGGTCGATTCCTACCACAGACATAATTATTTGAGATTAATTTGGAAGAAAATAATATAAATTTTCTAATTATCATACTTATAATCTATACATTTGTTTTTGTATTACATATTGTATTATTTTTAAGTATGTTTGATAAGACTTTGAATAACTCATTACCAAGTATATGGAAAACAATATAATTTTAATACACGTATGCTTATACAGTATGATTTCTATAGTACGTATGAATTAAATATTTGTTGATTATCAGGAATATGTACTGATCACAAAAGATTGTGATGAGAGTGGCGTAGCGGGAGTCGAAGACATTTAGTACGGTTAGTGTACATAAATACATAACCTTGACTCATATCATAGTTCTCGATTAATTGAAAAATCATTGCAAAAATAATCTTAATTCTCTCAATGGAATTTAGTTCTGCTCTTAAGACGTTCAATGATAAAACAGAAACTAAAATATTTTATAAAAAAACTTTTCTCTATCAGTTTTATTAATAAATTTTGAACTTAAATCCCATATTTCTAGTATGGCGCAGAGATCTATTGATTGATTTTTAATAATTTTTTTTAAAACATTAAAATTCCAGAAATATTTTAATAAAAAAAAAATGGAATGTTTTGCTAAGTGTTATGGTGTTAAAACATTGGGATTTTTTACCTTTTAAGACATACATAAATACTTATTTGTATACTGTATGTACATAAAATTTCAATTTATTAATTTTATTATGGAAACATTTAACATTTCATCTTAAATACGAGTTACATTCATAAAATATTTTCTGTTTTTAAATAAAAACAAATTAATTCTGCTTGAAATTATTATTATACGCTTATAGCGCGAATCATTTTTAAATTTATCATATAAGAATTAAAATTTTTTTTTTGTTTTCTTTTTTTGTTTTTA
Organism: Metopia argyrocephala; assembly: GCA_963576795.1. Lineage (NCBI taxonomy): Eukaryota > Metazoa > Arthropoda > Insecta > Diptera > Sarcophagidae > Metopia > Metopia argyrocephala. The sequence goes on along the minus strand of OY756208.1, from coordinate 181,881,672 downwards.
AATTTTTGTTCATTTTTTATATGTACATATATATGTATGTATATATGTACATAGTTATTTGTGTATTTTTATTACTCGTATTATGTGGGTGTTTTACCATATAAGTAGTATACATTTAAGTAAATATGAGTATCATGAGCACGTGACTTTTTCTACATATACGCTGTCCAACTCGTATGAAAATCTACTTTTTTCAATATTAAATTTTTAATTGTTTATGAGATGCCGCAGCTGAATTCATTTTTTATGTTTTGCATTCTTGTGATAAAAAATTATGACCTTATGTCAAAAATTTTAATGAATTTCTATGTGAAATAGCTGTATTTTAATAAATTGTTTACTTTTCCTGTAAAATTTAGTCAATGTATATATCTTTGGGCATTTATGAGTTCATTGACAGTGTAAATATTTTTATTTGTTAGTTATTTTATTTATTATTTATTAATATCTTGCTCCTAAAATTACCTACAAACAATCATAATTTCATACTGTAAAGATAAGAGATACATTCTCTATACCTCTTTTAAAATTTGTTAAAACTCTTTTAATTACTTTGTCCTGAATTATATTTTAAATGAGTAGCAAAAGAGAAGAGTGAACTGAATAACCCCCATTTAATATGCAAACAGTGTTGCCACGACCCTTAATTTGTTGTAACCAAATTAAAAAATAAAACAATAACCAAAATGGAACAAATATATCACAACCGTTAATACGTCAACATCTATTGAAAAAGTCACCGGCCTTAAGGCTAATGCGAAACATACTTATCGATGTTTTACTATTGAAAAACCAAGTTTTTAATTATCGTAGCAATCGTTTATAAAAATGGATACATATAAGTTTTTCATTTTAAGTTTAAAATATTTTTCATTTCTTATCAAACAATCAATCAATAAACATTTCAATTATTATTTTTTATATTAATAAAATACCTGAAGTCAATATTTACACACTTGTGTCTTTAAGTATAATACGTTGTATTAAAACAGTTAGCAAAAAAAGTTACATACATGCATACGTACATACTTAAGCTCTGTTTACACGATTGCCAGATCTCACAATATTGTCAGAAAAATGCACAGTTTTTATCCATGAGGACCGGGACCTAGAGTTTTACATTGAATCCAAACGACAGACTTAAAAAGGTCGTTCACGGCAATCAGTTACTCTTAGAGTTTTTGCCAGAAGACTGCTAAGAGGTAATGGCCGAAAGAAATATTTTTTTCTTTCAAAATGTCAAAGCTGGGGCTTAACCCAGAGCCCTCGTCTAGTAAACTAATACACTACATATTAGACTACGGCCACCACATATAAGTTATTATTTTGAATTCAAATCATTGAAATAAAAGTGGTTTTAATTTTGTTTGACTTTATGAGGAAACTAACCAAAACACAAATAAAATACACTGCAGAAAAAAGTATCAAATTTTGGGTAGAAATAAGTAAACCGGCAACTCTGTATGCAAACACCATCACTACATAACAAATGCAAGGTAACCTCGAAATGAAATTGACACTATACCGAGAGTATGTTCTGAATTACTTAGGATTGAGTAAATTTAACGCAAAAGTAGCTTTTAACGTTAAAAACTGATAAATTTTTTCTGTTAAAACCAACTTAAACCTCTGCGACTGATGTAGTACTCTATCAGACACCAACAAACATAAAACAGTATTTTGAAAATTCATACCATGCTGATTAATAAAATAAAACAGGAATTTTCGCAATAAATTAGAGAAATAACTATAGAAATAATACCTTATACTCATAAACAATAAAAAATGTGATTAGGATTTTCAGTACTATTAATATTTTGCTAGGACTCGTTGTGAACCCCTCCAGTATTTTTTAATTTGTATATGCCTGCACACTATATTAAATTGCTTATAACTCTTAGAGACTATATTTTCATTCCTTTGCATCTTTTTTTTTATTTGTAGAGCCTTAATGAGAAACGTGAAGATTCAAAGCGTTCTGAAGTTTTGGAAGAACTAACTGCTGACCAGTTAGTACAAGAAAAGACTGCTGTACAACATGGTCTACTCTATTTTGAATCCCTATATGGTAGACCCTCTACAAAAGAGGAACGTGATGCAGCACGTCCACTATACGACCGTTATCGCCAACTTAAACGTTTGGTATCGCGCAGCGTTACCATGACTGGTTCATGTCTAGGCGGAGCACCTGAATTACCTACAATATTGGAACATGAGGCTATGGTTTTTGAATCAACACCATTACAATATTCATCCAATAACAGTACTGAAACCACAAATTCTCCCACAACCGATTCACAACAACAGGCCACAACAGCCAGTTCTGACGAGTCGACTACCACAACCACCACAACTAATACAGCAACAGCTCAAACTGATAATCAAAATATCAGTTTTCTAACAATAGAACAGTTATGGGAAAATCTGGAAAAGACTAGAGAGGAGAAGAAACTTTTAAAGCGTATCATACGAGACTTTGAGACTATATTTGAAGAGCAAAATGGTCGCAAAATGCTTAAAAGTGATCGTAAAGCAATTGAAGAGACTTATGCTCAATACAAAGAGAAAAAGGCAAAGACTCGTCTCTTGCAGGCTTTAATTAAAAAACAAATATCACGCTGAAGGGTTAAAAATGTTTGTGGCCTACAGACATATTTGTTATAATGTTATGTATAGAATATAGGACAGACAGTGTAGCAAAGTTATGCATAGAATGAATGTATGAGAGACGAACAGAAGCTTTATATAAAAAGCTTAATCTTGCGCAAATGCGTTTATGTAAAAGCAAAAAAGCTTTTTAAGTAGAGACAACAACTCTTTGAAAGCATATTTGTGTGTTTGAAAAAGCTTTGCGAAGAGCTTTGTAATTGGTACAGAATGCAGTATAACAATTTCTGTTAAAAAAAATTGTATTTTGTTTTTGTAAAAATGGTTACCAAATAAGAAAAATACAAAGAGTGGTTGAGTGATTGGAATAATAAATGAAGGCTTGAATTATATATGCGGGTTTTAACCCTAAATAAAAAAAAATGAAATGTTTTTGTTAAAAATTTAATTGTTTTTAAGTTTTTATTTGTTTTTTATTACTATTATTACTATAGAAATATATATATTTTAAAATAAATACTATTTACTACATTCATAAATGCATACAAACGTATATCATATTTTTTTCATTATTATTATTATTTTATTATTCACAAATATTGTTAATTAATATTAATTGTCATTAATGTTTATCTTTTTCATAATTTGATCGTTTTTCATTTTTATTATTATTTTAATTTATTTGGTTGCCATAAATACATATTAAACTAAACATTATGTAGTTTTTATTAAACAAAAATAATAAAAAGAACGTGTTATTTAAAAAAAAAAATTGTATTAAATTTGTAAGGAAAAAAAAATACGTTTTTTCTAAAGCAGTATCGAAAGCAGCAAATCATTAGAAAGAAAACTGTTTATAAAAATATGTTTTATAAAAATAAATAGTTTGTCTTAAAATACATAAATTCTTTTATAAAAATAAACGAGTATATACATATAAATATATAAAAATATGTATAAAAAAACCTATATGTTTAAAACCTGTTCATTTATTTTTACCTAAAACTGAAATAATTACAAAAATACGAGTACTCGTATATGTATGTACAGATAGAGCTTGAAATTAATTTTGTTTTTAATAAATTTAATACATAATTCAGCAATTGAATTCGGCTATAGAGTCATAGTTTCATCATATTACAGAAATAAAAATAGAGAATTTTTCATATTATGCCCCCTTGTGTAGTCAATAAAATTGTTGAATGATAAATCTGACATTCAACTGTCTAGGAGTGATATTTTTAAATACTTTCTCGTTTGGAATCTGTTGCATCTTTTTTTATAAAATTAACATAGAAGACGAATGGTTTAACAAGTTCGTTTTTTATATGTGAAGCAACAGAAACTACCTAAATTTTTCAGTGTTTTCCATATAAAAGGATGAACGTCTTCAACCATTCGTGTTCTACGAATGGGCTGTTAATCTTATCTTTTTAGAAATTTTTCTAAAAATCCTTATAGGTTCTAAAGCTATAAAATGAATTTAATTTTTAACCAAGAATCTATACAAAACTTGCTGTATAGAATTTGAGTATTTTTCTTTTTTTTTAAGTAATTTCTTTAGTCAGACAGTCCACAGGTATGCACAACACATACATATGTATATAGGTTTGTCAGATGCAATTCAGCACTTATGTGTGATATACGATTTCGTCTGTATTTTCAAAATCATATGAAACGTATCAGTTTTGGGTCTTTTACAATTTCAGTATCCAAGAAAATAGGGATAATGGTTAGAGTTGTGCCAAATCGTTCAGTTAAATGATCGGTCATTAAAAGTGATCCGGATCGTTCACTTCGTTCATTTGTTCTGGTCGTTCGGTCGTTCAACCTAAATTTGTGTTTTCTTTGTTTTGGTCGCTCATTCGTCCAATCTAAATTTGTTTTTTCTTTGACGTAGTCGTTCTGCATTTCAATCAAAATTTGTTTTTTCTTTGTTTTGGTCGTTCGAACAAAGAAAAAACAAAGATTGATTGACTGATCCAAAAGACCGGAGAAAACTGATTCGGTCACTTCGTTCATTTGACTGATTCGTTCAATTTAATCCGTTCGTTCGTGACCGACACAGCTCTAGTAATGGTCATTAAAGTGTTGAGTAAAAACAGAATTCCAAGTCTTCTCAGATTTGGACGTTACAGGAACTTGAAATTTCAGCCGATTTAAGTTTCAATTGAATTCGATTTCCTCTCACACCAGAATATTCTATCAAGCATTTGTTAAAACTAAACAATTTAGAGCTTTAAGCTCTGAAAATTTTCATCAACAAGAATATCATTTATACGTGTATATGTATAAAGTTTAGTTAAGACGGATATGTTGAACCAGAAACTGTAAGCTTGCACTCATTTGTATGCTATGCAGCAATAACATATGACTCTATATAACAAGTTGATACTGAGAAAAGTTACACTATTGATGATTAAAAAACTCTTACATTTTAAAATTAAAACAGTCGAATTCAAATTAACTCGAATTCCTTTTTATAGGACAACCCCGATTAAGTTTTTTCACTTTACAGTACTAATAGCCTTTATCACGATGTGGAAAGAAAATCTAAGACAATTATTGTAAATTTCCTAATAAAACCTAATAAAAAGAAATTTGAAACAATTTTCTTTTGCTTAGAAAGAGAACGAAAGCATTCTTTCGACATCGTGAAATATTGTGTAAAAGAAGAAAAAAAAATGTTCAAAAATTATAGCGGTTAAATCACTCTTCGTTGCAAACGCTTTTACAAGTCTTGCTAACATAGCAAAGTACGCCAAACCATAACAAAATATAGACATATATCGTCTCCAGAATTAAAGAATGCTGTAACTGACAAAACATCTAAAATACGTGTTTTTGCATCATTTTTATCAGAAAAAAATACGCCTCGATTTGTCCCGATCTCAGATTTCTATGATGAAAAAAAAAGGTTTTTTGGCTCTGGTGAACATTAAATGTTGTGTCAGTTAAACCGTTCTTTAATTTTCTCGACAATATGGTACAATTGCTTGTTTAAAAAGGTCCTTTGCAAGTTTGCAACAAAGAGTAATAACCGCTTATGTAAAATTTTTAATAAAGTTTGAAGTGTTCTTTTTAGTTTGCACAACTTTTGATGTTCCACAAGTATTAAATCTATTTCAAAGGCATTACTAAGGCGGCCCCTATTATCGTTCACAACACCTATTGACTCCAACATATAAATATCAATATTGTAAACGATAGTCAAAGTAAATGAGCCAACACATAGGTGTTGTAAACTATAATCGGAATTTTAAAAATACAACATTAGACTTGCAACTGTTGTGAACCATAATCGGGGCCTAAATTTCATTTAAGGAAAGTCATAAATTTGCATTTAAATGTCATCAAATCAGGGAGCAAATCGTTTAACTTGAAAGTAATTTATTCCAGTTCCATCACAAAAACAAAACTAAAAATCTTAAGACGCAAGGAAAAACTCTATTGACTTTTTTATTTTATTTTTCTTGATTAAATTAAATTTCTACTGTATCGTCGTTTGGAAGTTTATGTGCTCTATCCGCCATTTCCTATTTTTTATATATTTCGAGTTAATGATGCCGCATTAGGTTATCGACCCCAAATGTTTCAAATCTGAGGTTACTTTGTATTTCGATTCGCATAGAAAATTTTACAGATTCGTAAAAATGTACGAATTTTCGAAAAATTTTTGTATTCATTAATATTGATTTTTCTAAATGGGAATTTCTTTCGAAAGAATTTTCGATTCGAATCGAAATACAAAAAAACCTCCCAGCTTCGAAGATAAATAGACGAAAATGGATTGCAGATTTTAAAAATTATGATATCGAAATTCTAAGGTGGCATCATTAATTCGAGATATGTATATAAAATGGCGGATAGAGCACATAAACTCTTGCACGACGGTATAGGAAAACTGATTTATTTTTTTTAGAAGTACTATTCAATGTTTTTTGCAAACTAATAAATTGGTTTCATTATTTGCACTGAATTATGTATTTTTCTTGGTTTTCTGTACTTATTCTCTATCTACATATTTTATTTATTAAGAATATAATTATTATTATTATTATTTTTTTTATTAAAATAAAGTTTTCATATGAGTCTAAAATCAATTGTATATTGAACTGTGATAGTTTTTAGTTTTTGGATTTTATTTTTTTTTTAATTTTAAAGTTTTTGTTTTGTTTAAAGAATCTTAAAATCATAAAATATTTTTTATTGCCTCACAAAAGCAATAATTCTTTTAGGCTTTAATAATTTTTTATACACACGTATGTATGTATTCATATATTAATGCCCGTATTCATAAAAACTATTTTAGGTTTATTGAGGACTTATTTGACAAATTTCTATGCAATACTTGTCAAATAAACCCTCAATTTTTATGAATACGGGCATAATTCTATATAAATATGTATAGAAACCCTTACAATAAATTATTAATTCCTTTTTGTTTGTATGTAAAGAAAGGAAAATAAAAACAAAATCTTAATTCATACAAACTATTCATATATATTTTATTTAACGAACAGAATAATAATTTAATGTGGATATAAATATTTAGTAAAAAAAAAAAAAAAAATAAAAATAAAAATTATAAAACAAATAATATGACACCACAACAATAATCTCTAGTAATATTTAAAAGAAAAAAATACAGAATCAATAGTTCATATTGAAAAAAAGAAGGGAAACTTAAAAAGAAAAAAAAAAATAATTCATTAAATATTTAAAACAAATTAACACACATAACAAAAAAAAGAATAAAGGCATTATTACATTTCATAAGAACTAAATACTAAATATCTTTTTTTTTAATTTAAATTTAATTTGAGAGTTTTACAATTCTATTTCACAGCATTTTTGCTACATTTTGGATGCTTTAATCTTGACTATCACGGCTGAGCACACAATGCCGTAAAATGTTAAATAAAATTATAATACTTTTAAATTTTTTTATACATTTTTTTTATTATCATAATACAAAACCTTATTGTTATTGATTAAAAGGAAAAACTAAATAAAATTATTATTATACGAGTATACATACATATATACAAACCTACATACATAACTAAATAACATACAAAACCAAAATTAAACAATTAAAATAGACTTTTGGGAGAAGAAACATTATAAATAAAAATAATTTCTATATTATTATCAACCATAACATAAATAAATGATTGTTTTAAACAAATATTAATAAAGCAAACAAGCAAACAACTGATTGGCTATTTTTTATTTTTAATTTTATTAATTTTATTATTGACCCTATATGTACTCGTACATTGTACATATGGATATAGTTTTATATTTGCAAAATCTTTTATCTTTTTGACAATTAGTGTAGATTTCTTGGCTGGTTTTATATCCTTCAAACCAGAACTTTTTGTGCTATTTTTGATCGATTTTCTCGAAATGCATTTTTGGCACATACTCGTAGAACATTTAAACTCTCGCACGACGAAATATGAGGTTTTTCTTATAATTTGAAATATATTTCACTTATTTATGTCTTTACTAGTCTAAACCCGTCATACTTCTCTACACCTACAACTACTAATTGCCCGCATTTTTCGACTGATGATTTTCAGTGACTACGAAGTAATTTATATTCGGCCTTATTCTCGATGGCGTTATCGTTTTAAATGTCGTTCCTATTTAGTTGTCGTTTTCATGTCGCTTCGTTTTTCAAATGGTATTACATTTTATTCTTCCGAAGAAGACGATAACAAGTTACCGAAAACTACAATAAAACCAGAGAAAAACTTGGTAGCACTGTTGTTGTTTACGAAAATTCCCAAATAATTTCTTGTTTTTTAAATTAAAATCAAAAATGTCTAGTACAGAATTTTATTTTTCAAATTGCATTAAATTTGACACAGCTTCGTGCAAGGATGACAGTGGAATCTGCTTATTAATTCCTTCTCCTGTTGCTCTGGCCTCTTATTTGTTGGTTACCAGCTTCTTTTTCATTTTAAACTTCAAATCTTTCTATACCTTTAAATTAAATTCTATATTTTAAAATATTTAATAATAGTTTGTTATTAATTTAGTTTTACTTACTCTGTGCCAACCATCTCCGTCACGGACTGAAGATCCAAAAGGATTTATTTTTACAGCCACTTCCTCCAAAAACTATTAAAATTAAAGGGTTTTATGCTTTTTTTGATACCTTTAGAATATTCACGATTTTTTTTCAATTTCTGATGCTAAAATTTCAAACTGTTGCAACGTTGTAATTTTCATTTTCTATTTACCAAACCTCTCGTTTTAATGTCGCTACTAAAAATTAAAGGGACAAAAAACGGGCGTTTCTTTATCGTTTCTATCTTCGTTTTTAAATAGAGAATACCGACATTTTTCGATTATTGTCGATACGATCAATTGCAATAGAAAGTTTTCGTTTTAAAATAAGAACGCCAACAGGAATAGGGCCGATTAAATTCTGAAACTTTAGTTATAACAGATCTCAAGATATATAGAAGTCCATAGTTTCTGTGAGAGGTACCATGCCCACTTGTCCAATTCCGCATATTTTCTTGTCCGTGAAATCGTTCAGACCAAATTTAGACATTTCAGTTTCAACCGTTCTCTAGATATACAAAAATAACTATTTAGTCTGTATGGGGGATACCACATCCACGTCATGTAGATTACTTGCCAGACCTGGGCAATCACAAAGAATATGGCCTATTGTCTCAATCTCAGAAGTATTCCCGCAACTTCTGTAGTGAGGGTCAAATGGCAGACCCTAATTTCAGCGATCGTCCAATGACCCGTATACACCTCTATAAGCTTGGCCAAGGATTGACGAATCCTGGCCCGGTTATACGAAGGCGAAGTGTTCTGGAAACAGCACAGGAAGTGATGGATTTCCATCTGTTTTGTGCTTTTCAAGGGAAAAACTTGAATATCTTCCCTTTAATGATTCGACTAGGGAGGTAACAGACTCCTCTCCCGCAGAGGCGCTCCGATTGAGACACCTCCAAAACATGGTTTTTGAACGCGTCAGCAGCTTCTTCTGGCGACGAACACCGTTGACCACGCAATTTTTTCTTGATGTGCGGGAATAAAAGGGTGCCAAGTCAGGGCTGTACAGCGGATACCCATCAATTCAACATTTTGGCCGGTCCAAAAGACGCTGGTTTGTGCCGATGTATGAGAGCTCGTCGTGGTGAACAATGCTTCGTCTTCTCTTGTTCGTTTTTCAAACGATCTTATAAACATCTTTTGAGGCACCGAGATCGTATATTTTCAACATTTTTTTGCACCAATTCATACGATCCTTTTTTTTGAGCGATTGTGCAGGATCCAACGAGAACAAACCTTTTTACGGCCAGGTGTTAATGTAATATCGAATGTATCCCGGTGGGAGAAATGTCCAAGGATGCCTCTATCTTACGGTATATCACAAGACGATCTTGCTTTATCAGTTTAAACACGGCATCAATGTTCTCTGGCACAACAGCTGTTTTTGGACGAACTTCAATTCATTAAACCAGTTTTTCACAGTGATATATGATGGTGCTTCATCGCCATACAAAGATTTAAGTTCATCCACATCGAAAGTTGTGAGCAATGATCGCATGAAAACGATCAAAACGTTCTGAGTACGAATTTGCTAAAAAAATTTCAAACTTTCCAATGGAAATGTCAGATATTGTCCAATTTTATTTATTTAAAATTTATAGAAATTTTACTTTATTAAGTCTTTTAGCCTGTAAATTACTTAATAACTCCATAAAAACAAAAGAATCCTTTGAATAAACTCTTTCAATTACCACAGAACTGGCTATTATTCTTATAAACCACATTTCGTAATTGGTCCATACTACCATTTGCCATTAAATGGAGCGTTAATCTTAAAAACTTTTATCAGTTTTATTTGTCCCGAATTTCGGTAAAAAGTAAGTGATGATCTTGCCTTTTGATGGCTGTTTTCTTAAAATTATTTAATTTTTTTTTTCTTTTTTAATTTAATTTCTTATTTTGTTATACATTTTATATTTTTACTTAATTTGAGTGTTTAAAGTTTGCTGAATTAATTGAATTTGAAAGAGACACCGTTCTTATACGGCTAATATTTATAAATTATGTTATAAAATCTGTAAATTTTATAGAAATTCTAATTTAATTTTTAATATAAATAAAAAAAAAGAAAAACAAAATAATAATAAAGAAAAATATAAATGTTAAACAACTATTTGACTGATATAAATGTTTAAAATGCGTTTATTATTATTAATAATTTTATTAATATATTATTAAAAATAAAAAACAAAAAAAAAAAAAAATAATAAATTAATTTACATTTAACAAATGAATTAATAATAAAAAAAACACATATTTTTCTTTCTCATTATTTATAAAAAAAAAATTAATTAAAAAAAAATTTATTCATGTTATACATTCGCATAAAACAAAAAAATAAAACAAAAAAGAGGTAACTAAAAATTAATTTTAAATTAAATCGCAAACAATATTTAATTATTAATAAAAAATATTATAAATAAATAATTAATTAAAATAATAAAATTGAAATAAAAAACAACAAAAGTTAACTGAATATATTTTTCATAAAACTTAATAGAAATATAAAACAAAAATAAAAAAATAAATTAAAACCACTAAAAATTAAAAATAAAAAAATTATCGTGACTAAAAAATATATTAAAGACAACAGCAACCATATTAAGGAATACAATAAAAGACTTTTGAAGATAAAAAAACAAAAAAATAAAAAGATAAAAAATAGAATAGAATTATTAAAAACAAAATTTAGAAAACGGTATATATAAATGCATTTTATAAATATAAATAAATAAAAAAATGAATATCAAATACAATAAATTGAAATAAAAGAAAAAAAAAAGAAAAAAAAAAAAAGAACTTTTGAATAAAAGCTAATTCTGAACAAAAACAATTTTTTTTAATATCCCCCAGTTAAACAGAAAAATAGATAATGTATGTCTGAAATAATTTCAAAATAAAGAATATCAATGTTATAACAAGAATTTTATACAACGCTTTTATTTATAAAGAAAACTTTTATTTAAAAACCTGGTGTTTTAGGTAAGTACAGCTAAAAACTATTTCGGTTCTTCTTTGAGTATTGTGACCATGAAAGGTCACAAAATTAAACAAAAAATAATAGTAAAAACCAACGAATGAAAAGCCTGGACTTTGGCTCTGGTGTTCGAAAGTCCAGGGCACTGTTAAATCTAAATTTATGGAATATTTTGATAAATATAAGAAAGAAGCAAAAAGAAACTACTAAAGTATGTTTTATAAAGATTTTTGTCTCGAGAAGACCAAACACATTGATATATCAAACTTTAAGATTAGACTGTAAGTGTCTAAGATGTAATCCCGTTCGTCATCTCTACTACTAACAGATATCAGATATTTCGAAGAAAAAAAAATTTTTTATATAGTTTTCCATCAAGAAATCAAGTTTTCAATAAGTTTTAGAATTATAAGGTCGCAGTTCTGTTCCAACCAATTTTTAATTTAATTTTTAATTTATTATTTACTGTATCATACGAGTATTTAGCCCATTATTAAATTAAATATTATAGAACAGAAATGTTAAATTTTTAATTTATTATTTACTGTATCATACGAGTATTTAGCCCATTATTAAATTAAATATTATAGAACAGAAATGTTAAAAAAACCATTGAAAACATTAATACTTATTTTTGTAAATAAGATATAAAAAAAACACATCTATAAACTGGTTATTAAATTCCACAACTCGTATTTATAGATTCCGTTTCCTATAACCACACACCAACATAAAAATTGCACTCTTTTGTATTTCCTCTTCATTTGCTGAGATTATTTCGAAATAACATAAACGGCCATCTTTAACAGCCAAAAGCTCTTTTAGGATGATACACACAATTGTTTGCTTTTGTTAGTTTGCGTTCACAGTTAGATCGGTACGGTTGTGTTACGTGTTATGTGGTAGAAAAAATTAAATTAAAGTGGTAAAAAAGTTATATTTTGTAAATATTTTTACATAAAATTGTTCGTAAATGATAATTTTATAGTTTTGTTATATTTTTGTAAGAAAATCTATTGAGAAAGTAATAAAAAAAGTGATAAAAATATTAATTGCAATTGTGAAAATTTTCTGCAAGCCGGTCGTTGTTGTTTTATTATGCTTTGCGCGGATATGTTATGTTGAGTGGTGTTTTTTGTACTAAAATTTAGGTCTTAAAAAAGCTTTGAAATGTTATCTGTAAAAAGCTTTAGAAAAGTGTAGAACAGCTTTAGTAAACTGTGCTAAAGCTTTAATTATAAAAGTTGCAATCTAAACAACTAATTCGGTAAAAATGTAAAATGCGAAGTTATGGTAAAAGTCTAAGAAAAGAAAAATCTAAACCTGTGAGAGAGAGTACGAATAAATTTAGTGATAAAAATAAAGAAGTCTCTCTGCCTACATTTACTGCTGATTTACTTTTTGTTGATAAAAAAATTAGTCTTAATATGGTGAAATATTGAAAAGCAATTATTTAAGGTTAGGATATCAATTTAATAAAAGAATGCATAAAAAAGTGGAATTAAAAAAAAGAAAAGAAGTAACAAAAAGTGATTCTAAATAATTGAATGAAATTTCGTGAAACTAAATGAAGTCAGAAAAGCTAAAGGTATGAATATGTTTTTTATGACATTTTTTAGTTAATTTTTAATGAAATTATTCCGGTATATGATGAAAAGCCATTTCGTTCTAAATTGAAATCGTCTGTATTTTCAAAGTCATATAAAACTTATCTGTTTTAATTAAAATTTTTAACAACCAAGAAAGTATTGATTCCAACTTTAAGAAAGTCTGAAATTTATAGCAATTTGAAATTTCATACATACATACATACATACATAACTGGCCGTTACAACCCTGTATCAGGGTTAGGGACTAGCTTCTCGCAGCACCCATGTTGTGTGAGTTAATTTTTATTCATGAGTACCGCGACCTACAGTTTAAAGTCGACTCCGAACGACAAATTTAAGAAGCTTTTTCATGGCAAAAATTACTCCCAGAGCTTTTGTCAAAAGACTGCTGAGAGGTAGTCGCCGAAAGAAATAATTTTTTTTTCAAGATGTCAGAGCTGAGATTTGAACCCGGTGCTATCGGCTTAGTAACCTAACCTAACCACTAACCGCTAGACCACGGCGACTACAATTTGAAATTACAGTCGATTTTAATTGCAATCGAAATCGATTTCCATCACATAAAAGGATATTCTTTCGTTTGATTTTGATTTGTGAATTTTTCAGCCAATTTTTTTTAAGTAAATAAAAATTTAAATCTTTCATGTTTATTTTCTTATTTTTTTAACTAAATTATTGTGATTTATAACACAAATGGCTACAAATATTTTTGCTAAGAAAAATAGCGGGGATATTGGGAATGATGGTGAGCTTTTTAAAAAATTCAAAATATACTGCCCAAAGGGTCAATGTAATGCATGTTGAATTTAAAAATTACTTACTTTACCTTGATTTTTCGTTCATAAATCTCCTCGTAACAGGTTGGCAAAATGTGGGGAATGACGGAATACCGCTTTTTATTCAAATGTACATATGTGTGTATAAATATTTGCAAACATGTGTGTTTATTAATTATCCTGTAGGAGATGAATCATTACTAGTACAGCGACTAGAAGAGCGCCAATGGTATTAAAGCATTTATAGACAAATAGTAGTGCTGATGAGGGCAAGTACTGTAAGTAGTTATGATGCACCACTAGCAGTCTGAAGAAATGTTTGTGTAACGAAACATGCAATTGCCGCTAATTACACTGGACTGCAGCAAAAATTTCCTTTTATTTATTAAAATATATGATTTTAAAGCGCTTACTTCATATCCGTTTTCAAAATAGATTTTTTTATGAGCTTGATTAATATTACTCTCGAAATAAGGCGGTTATGCTAAAACATTTCATCATAACTTACGAACGATTTCGTATATTTTGAAGAAAACACCAAAGATTAGGAATGAAATTTTCTTTTTTCAATCATTTTATTTCTTGAATTCCTAATTGGAATCACTTATTGGATCTCTATTATGTAAATCTATTGATATTTATTTAACGATATTAAGATTCTAATACTGGTATTCGTTATCAGAATTAAGATCCATTAAGGAATATATATAAATATATGCATAAGGAATATGTATAATTTGATTAGAATACTAATTGAATACCTATAAATATTTAATATTGTTTTCAATAATATTTCTTAAATCATTTTAAATATTTTATAATTTATTTCACAATTAATTTCCTTTGACCTTTGGATGTTTTATTTTTATTGCTAAAATCAACTTGAAAATATAAGTACGTTTCTCTACTTGCATTCGTAATTACAAGAAAAATGAAATATAATATTTTCTTTAAATGTTATGAGCACTCAACTTTCTGTGACCTTTATTCTCAATTAAACTTTACAACACTGTACTCGTATTACAAGTACAAAATTATAAAGAATCTAAATGCTTGCCTGTTCATTTATTGCTAAAATGATTGTATTCAGGTGTCAAATTAAGTTTCCAAGACAAATTTATTTGCAAGAGTGTATGTATTCCAATAAAAACACAAATTTCAATTATAGAAAACATTGTAAATGTATTTCAACAAGAGGGAGTGGACCTGTTTAAATATCATTTCATGATAAAGCAGATGTGTACTATTTAAAAATAAAATTCCTTTTTTGTATATAACTTTGCTCCTTTATGCAGAGACTATGTTCTCGTCAATAAAACGAGTAAGTACAAAATATCATAACATAACTGGCCATTACAACCCTGTGTCAGGGTTACGGACTAGCTTCTAGCAGCATTCAAGTTGTTTGTGTTAATTTTTATCCATAAGTACCGGGACCTACAGTTTAAAGTCGACTTCGAACGACAGATTTGAGAAGCTTTTTCATGGCAATCAATTACTCCCAGAGCTTTTACCAGAAGATTGCTGAGAGTTAGTCGCTGAAAGAAATAATTTTTTCATATTTCTTTTTTTTTCAAGATGTCAGAGCTGAGATTTGAACCCGGCGCTATCTATCGTCTTAGTAATTCAACACACTAACGGCATTGACTAAAATTAAAAAAAAAAATATTTTTCTTTTTACTAAGTCCTGAGGTCTTATTCTGTAACTCTCCTAAGCTAAAACTCTATCGTTAAACATTTATAATCTTGAATAAGAACTTTTTAGCTACGAATACAATTCTTGAATGCGTTTTGTAGTTAAAAAGGTTCTTGCAAATCATCTCTAAAATTTTTAATTAGAATATAACGTCCAGCCTGTTTTAAAAACTCAACGTTTTAGCATTTTAGCTTACGAGAATTACAGAATAAGGCCCCTGTTTAAATACCCATGTCTTTAAATTATAATTATAAGTTATTATATATATATATTTTATATTTTTTATTGCTGTTAAATATTTAATTTTTTTTTTCTGGTTTAAAAGTGAATTGTATTTGCGTTAACATTTTCAACCAGAAAAGAATGTGTGTTAAGCCTTCCTAATAAGCTTTATCGTTTAAAATATTTATTGCGACTACCATATCCTGTGAGTTATTGGCATAAAATTCAATTAATCAGACACGAATGCGTTTAATTATCATTGAAATTGATTGAAGAAAATTTTTATTTCTGATTACAATGCATTGTTCTGTGGCAACAATACAACAGTGTTTTAAATTTAAAATAAAGAAACAAAGAATTTTAATAAAGTTTTTAAATGCGAGTACACAATTAATGAACATTTTTACTGTGTAAATGCGAGGGCTATAAGCGTTTTTTGCATATCATTATGATGAAGGAAATTATGCTGCCATTGTCCTTTAAGGTATTCCATTTTCTGTATGGAGGGAGAGGGTATCAGCTTTGGTGAACCGCTCTTTGAGGATATTAACCCAACAGATTTGGAAGCAATAAATAAAATTGTAAGCAATACTTGAGGCATTATATTGTTTTTTATACATTAAAGCTTCCAAATATGCTACAGGATAAGGTATTATTTTTGATTTTGTGTACTACTTGCTTACTGGTTGCAATAAATTTGCATTTCTATTACATTTTAGCGGCTCATTTCATATAAATATCATGCATTATTAAAAATTTTTATTTTTTTATTATTTTAAAATAATAAAACTTCCCGAGGCAATAAAGCAGAAGTTTGTTTCAACTGGTGATCAATTCTATTGCTTCAAATCTCTCGCCTCATCTACATAGCTTTTTAAAGTGTATGATAATGCATTTGAGCCATAATGGTGTATTAGCCATTTTATTTTTTAGCATTATAAATATTTGCAGTGAATTTCGCATATACAACGCTTTGTTGCAAATCTCATAGTAGCCGTCAATGGCAAATTTGATTTTCTATATAAATATTCATCGGTTCGTTTTCGCCAGCCTTGAGATAAAGTGAGAGAGGTACACATTACCCAATGTTAGATAAATATAACGGCTCGTTTTCATTTGATGTAACATATGACTTCACGTTATTAATCGCTCCTAGTATTTTTGTGTGCTCCAGTAGTCTGCTAGTGGTGGGAGAGCTGAGGGTACGGTTCTCACCACAGACCCTGATCTGCGACACTACACCGAACATATGGTCTTAGACACTCCACTCGTAATAATTATTAGAATATAATTTATTATTGCATTGTAAATGTAAGTAGTAAATAAATAAATAAATATTTTTAAAGAGATGCTTGTTTTGTCAAGCATTGGTGCAATGTAACCGTACCTTTATGAGATACATAGCTTCACAAAATAAGAAATATTCGTCTTAATTATCTTAATTGCTAACTCACTGTCTAAAATCTTCCCGTGAACGTTTTTCCTGTCAATTAAATCAAACCAAATTAACAAACATAGCGTTCGTTAAAAGATAAGAAATGTTCTTCTAAATTGCCTTATGCTCGGATTCACTGTCAAAAATCTTCCCGTGAATGTTTTTCCTGTCAATTAAATCAAGCCAAAATGCGTGGTATAGTGGTTAGAGCGCTCGCATAAAAACTCAAACGGCCCAGGTCCAAATCCCAGCAAAGGTGAAAAATAAAAAAGTTAGTTTGCGGTTTTTTTCAATAATTATAATTTAAAAATAAAAGGTCCCCTCCCACCTCCGAGAAGACCATCTACAGAGAAACTGCTCCCCGACATTCCACTCTATTCTACCTTAAACAATGTCAACAAAAAAAAAAAAAAAAAAATAAAACGAATGATCAGGAGAAAAGCGCCACCTATTGGAAAGTAGCAGATAACAGCTAAAACTACTTAGCGAAGACACTCACCACACAATAAACATGCAACGATGAGGCAATTGCTGTTGATCTGTAAAGAGTGAAGGTATAACACTGGACTTTGAATGGTCAATTCACAGCAATGTGTCTCATTCCTAAGGCGCTTAATAACAATATTAGAACATTTTTTATGTACTGTCCTTTCTGAAAAGTTCCAATACAATGCACAGCATGTAGTAGGGGTTTACCCCTGAGTATTGGTCTCAAAATAAAAAAATAAAAAATAAAAAACATAACGTTCGTTAGAAGATAAGAAATATTCTTCTTAACACTAGATTTACGGACCGAGCCAATTTGACTCATTCAAAATTTGATCACTATATATACATAAAACTTTAATATTACTTTTTAAAAACATACGTTGGTTTTTAATTAAGTAATGAAATATATGTAAACGCTTATTCCTCTTCCTCGCAGACCCCTTCATTTCGCATTATCGAATGTGGTATACCTATTTTCACGATTGTGAGCTAATTTGACTCGTAGAATGGTTTAGCAGTTAATCGCATAACATGAAATTTACTGGTCCTATCAGGCCTGGACAACAGTCAAGTCGCACGTGATTTGTTTCTCTTCTCATTTGGCAATACTCACATACAATATTTGTGTGTATGTGGGAGTAATTATCACTTGTTTTCGTTACTCCGTTACCTTATTACCCACTTCTGTCGTCATTTCGATATATACATCGCGTGTGAGCAGTGCAGTGAAGTAATATATAATTTATAATTTCATAAAATTCATTTTTTGCCAGAAAAATTGATCCACAAAGGTAATTTCGTAATTTATTTGTAAAAGGTATTACAACTGATATTTACTTTATGTGATTATCTAGGGTTTTTATTATGGGAAAGAATCAGAAAAATTGTCTTTTGCTGAAAAAACTAATCAAACTAAAGAAAGACCAATCAGATAATGAATCGGATGCAATTGATATAGACCAAAGTGATAACGAAATTGAATTAGAGGACGAAGTCAATAAAATTGAATCTTCTAGCAGTGAAGATGAAGATCTTTGTTATATAGCTCGTAACAAAAAAAGAGCCAGGGTTACTTCTGATTATGAAACTGAAAGTGAAGGTGAAATTTTTCGTTACACAACTCCTAGTAAAAAAAGAGCTAGAGTGATTTCTGATTCTGAAACTGAAAGCGAAGATGAAATTTTTCGTTACACAGCTCCTAGTAAAAAAAGAGCTAGAGTTATTTCTGATTCTGAAATTGAAAATGATCTAGATGCTATCGATACATCTTCTGATAAAGAAATTTTAGCCGAAAAAGCTGCTGACGGGACTTTATGGGAAAGACTGAATGAAGGTAGAAACGTAGGTAGATCACCGATTTATACCATATTCAGAGACATTTCTGGTCCAACTGCCTATGCTAAAAGGCATATTATGCTTGGTTCAGCAAGTAGTGCATTCAAGTTGATAATTGACGATGGTATGATGGCGTATATAAAATCATGTACCGAACTCGAAGCTCGTCAAGTTTTGAATAATAAGGAATGGACGGTTACAAAATCACAATTGTGGGCCTTTGTAGCAATTTTATTTGCTAGAGGAGCATATGAGGCTAAAAATTTGAAGTATTCATATTTGTGGTCTACGAAGTGGGGTCCGGCTTTTTTCGCCCAGACCATGTCTAGAGATAAATTTACAGACATACTTCGGTTCATACGTTTTGATAGAAAAAATGAACGCAGTGAAAGACTGAAGACAGACAAATTTGCCCTGATTTCAAAAATATGGGAAGAATTTATAGAGAATTGTCAGGCTTGCTATAAACCTGACGCAAACATAACGATCGATGAGCAATTATTCCCTACTAAAGCTAGATGCCGATTTACGCAGTACATGCCGAATAAGCCGGATAAATTCGGCATCAAATTTTGGCTGGCATCCGATGTTAGAAGTAAATATCTTGTAAACGGTTTTCCGTACTTGGGCAAGGATGAAATCCGAGGACCAAACATTTCCTTGAGCGAATTTGTAGTAACTAAGCTTGCAGAGCCATATTTAGGCTGTGGACGGAATATTACCACAGATAACTTTTTTACTAGTATTTCACTTGCAAAAAAGTTACTTGCAAAGAAAACTACTTTGGTTGGCACTATACGTGCAAACCGAAAAGAATTACCAAAAATTGCGAAAGCCAAAAAAGATAAAATGACAAAATTTTCTACAAAACTGTATAGATCTGAGAATTGTACCCTGACCATTTATAAAAGCAAGCCTAATAAAAAAGTTTTACTACTAAGTACAAAACATAAAAATATAACAATTGAAAAAAATAAGAAACTTGTTCCAGAAACAATAACCTATTATAATAGTACCAAGTATGGCGTTGATGTACTTGACCAAATGGCCCGAAAATATAGTGTTAAAGCAAGTTCACGCAGATGGCCTCTACAAGTTTTCTACAATATTTTAGATTTAGCAGCTATCAATGCTTGGATTCTATATAAAGAGACGACTCAAGTAAATATTTCACGAAAAGACTTTATTTTCCAATTGGCTGAAGAGCTAAGAAGCGAATATAGAGAAGAAGTCGAGAACACTTCCATTCCACAGGCAGAAATTCATGCTACTGACGCACGGAAGAATTGTCAAGTTCAACAATCATGCAAAAGAAACAGATGTAGAAATCATTGTGCTAAATGTAATAGAAATGTTTGCGGAAAATGTGTTTCAAAAACAGAGTTTATATGTAAAAAATGTTTTCCATAAATTTTTTAATAATAAACATTTCATTTAAAATAGTTTCGAACTATTTTCTTTGCGAAAAACTTCAATTTTCTTGTATGAGTCAAATTGGCTCACTTCAGTAAAAATAGGTATATATTCAACATCCGTAAATCTAGTGTTAATTACCTTATGCTTCAACTCACTCTCAAAAGACTTCCCGAGAATGTTTTTCCTGTCAATTGCGATATTAAAATATTGAAATCAAATTTCCACACACATTACACCCTTTTCGTCCTCCTCATAATATATTTTCCTAACACTAGTAGTGGTCTCGTGAAAAATAAAATTATTGCGTAGCTTTTGCTTAGTCTTTTAAGCAAAGTCATAACATTGTGTATTTCAGCAGCCATGCATAACTTGTCATTCTTTACCCCTTCCTTTTCAATAGTATTATTATTAGCAGTAGCCATTTAGTAAGATTTTCATCAAAAACTCACACTATCAAAAATAATTTTCTAAAAAGTTTAAAATTTTTCACAATTACGCCATGTGTACACAAAACTCATATTCTAAATAACAGCATGTGTGTTTGGCATTGCACACTAGCGTTAGTAACTTTATTCCGGTCAACCATAATGAAAAATTCTTCTTCATGTCAGAATTCAACTGAATTGGAAGCCATTGTAGAAGAGAGACAAAAGTTCTAAATAAAAAAAGTGGTCTCATTAATACGAAATCATGAACCAAAATGTACAAAAATATGGAGATTTGTTGTTTCTACACCCTTTTATTTGCACGAAAATTGAAATTTTCCAAAAAAAAAAAAAAAAAATCAGCAGCATCACATATGCATGTATGCACTTGGTTTATGAAAGATGAGATTTAAACAGCATAAAACAAAAATTATTATGGAGATTTTAAAAATACTATTGTTCAGCTTGCATTTATTGCCATTGTTCGGGCTTGAAGGACATGTTAAACAGATGAGAACTTTTTAAAATAACATTGAAGTGAAATATGTGCATGATAAGTATAATGAAGGGAAACCATGTATCCCTAATTAGGCAAATGCAGTCAAGGAAATCATAAAAAATATATTAAGGGAATATGTCAACTGCATTTTCCATAAAGAAAAGGTTTTTTTAATACCCACTTCATGTATCAAATTATATTGGGTATTTATACTCGTATAAGTACACTGTAAAATGTAATCCGTTATGTGTTTAGGCTTATTACCTCTAATCTTTGCTAGAATTGAGATATTTTGAAAAGATGGCCTTCCTTTTCCTGTCCAAGCAAGAGTTATAATTAATTGTTCTTTTAAATTCATTTCTAAAAAATTAAGCCAAGAGTTCTTCTCCAGCTTTTTTTTACAAATAATTTTTAAAGAAAAAGCATTATGTATGTGCTCTGACTTAGTCATTTAAAACTTTTTCAATAATAAAAAAAGTTCATACCCATCTCCGACTCCAACCGATAACATATTTTATAGTTCTGTTTTTACTCCGGTTTTGATCCCAAAGATAGATATATATACGTACATGCATACATAATTGGTCATTACTACCCTATTTGAAAGTTACGGTCCAGCTTTTCACAGCATCCTTATTGTGTAGGTCAGATTTTATCTATGAGTACCGGATCCTACAGTTTAAAGTCAATTCCGAACAATAGATTTGAGAAGCTTTTTTCATGGCAATCAGTTACTTTCAGAGCTTTTGCCAGAAGACTGCTGAGAGGTAGTCGCCGAAAGAAATAATTTTTTCAAGATGTCAGAGCTGAGGTTTGAATCCTGCACTATCGTCTTAGTAAGCCAACACACTAACCACTAGACCACGACGACTACTAACTACTACTACTCTACCACTACTTATAGAATAGCCTCATATAAATTGGGTTTCATTGATGCTCTCCGTGAAGAATCTCAGGGTATCTTGGAGCCTCATCTTTAATTTCAACATTTGAAGAACGATTAAATTTCTCTACTGTACTTCAGCTGCCTGGTAAAAGTCTATTTTAAATTGACATAAAACTGTTTCTCTGTCTAAGCTACTTAAACTTAAGCGACATCGCTTCTGCTTGTGTCTAAATATTTTTCAAAATCATATAAGATAATTTTTCGTTCTAATTTGAGGTTCATCGGTCAGTAATATTTATTTATATTTAATATTTCAAAATTTATGGCTGCAACAATGTTGGTTAAAGGTTGTTTCAAGCTTATTGGAACACTTGCTCCTTCAAATAACCCTTAAAAAAATAGTATAGTGGAAGTCTTATGGCTCTGATAATAACTGATTGCCATGAACAAGCTTTTGAAGTCTGTCGTTGGCAGGTGACATTAAACTGTAGGCTATAACCTTAAAACAGGGTTGTAATGGCCAATTATGTATGTGTCGCATAGAAATTTGTCAAATAAGCCCTTTATTAACATATTTTATGTTTCAGGAGTGCTTTTTTTTTCCTTTTTCTTAATTAATGATACCTATTTAAATGTACCAATTATTTTTGCCACTATTGTACTTATAAGAGCAATAAAACATCATAATTTTCGCAAAGACGTTACTTGGTTTTTCTTTCTACAAGGTGGTGTTACTGTTATTATATAAATAAATATGCATTTTTTTTTATAATTTTTTGTATTAACTTTTATAAATACGAGTGTATTCACGCAAACACTGTATATTATTTAATACTGATCTTTAATGCAGTTGTAGTACGTCCATGTATATAAACACTTAAATACGAAACGGTAGAACATGACATGTCAACCGCATTAGATTTTGAGTTGAGCCTTTACATGCGATTTTCCTCATCATATTTAATTTTACATACTGACTCACACAAACACACACAGGCGTAAATGATAAATGTGTGAAGAAAGAGGTTTTGTTTTGCATTTTAATTATGCCTTTTCATGATTAATTTTACAAAAGGTTATATGTGCACAAGTGTAACCATATCTTTATTGAATATGTATAGGTGTGTGTCTTTGTATTTGTTTTTATTTATAATTTCAAAATATTGTGTAGCATTTACATTGTAACAATACACCTGATTGCCATAAACCAAGGACATGTAGTTGCACAGTTTTTACATGCACTGCAGCCAATATATTTTTTAACTGTGCTCCCTTTCCATTGGCCGCTTTTGTGCCTGATAAGAATTTATGATGCATTTTAAACCATAAATAGAAAATCATAAATTCATCTTTACGTATTCTTTCATTATAAATTTCTTTTTTTTAAGTTTTTTTTTAAGTGTTAAAGATTTGTGCAATTTTGTTTTGTTACTTCTAATATTTGTTGTTCCGAAATGTCATGAAGACACCCACTTAAATTTGTTTCAACTTAAAACTTACTTTTCAAACCAAGAACATTTAACACTTTTTCAATTTAAAAGTTATTTTTCAAAACAATAGACTTTAGTTTTGTAATATAATTGTGGCCTATATTTACAAGATGATTTGCCACAAAATGTGTGCTATGCGACAAAGCTAACTCGAGCCGCACTGAGTAAAAACATTTTAATACCAACACTTTTATAGTGACATTTACTTAATAGCTTAAATTAAAACTATTTACGTTTTATTGTCTTGCCAAAAAGTTGTAAAAACTTTTCATTTATTACTGAAAAGTTTTCTAAATACATACATACATTCTTCATAAATATTTTCTAATGAAATTTTAAAGCAGATATTATATTTCTCTTTTAAAACAATTAGTTTTTGTTTTTTTTCCCATTGTAAATATTTTCTATTGTTTTAAAAAAGGGGTTCAATCAAACAGGGTAAAGGAAACTAAAGAATTTGAAAAAAAAATCCTCAATAGTTTCCGCAATTATCACCACAATATCCGTATGAAAAAGATACAAGACCAATAAAAGAGAATACGAGTAGCATTGTATAGGTTTAAATTGAATAACCTCTTCCTGTTCCTACCAATACAAGGAGAGAAATAATAATAGACACAACAATATCAAGAATAACCGAAACTAAGTTAAAGGCAGAATACAAAAAATTAAACACAAATACAGGTTAATATATACATACATACATACATAGGTATAGCAATCACATTGATGGTTGCCGTTCAAAAGCCGGAATTTTAATATAAATAAAAATCAAAAAATATTTTTCGCCTTATTGGCAAATACATTCAATATAATTTGAAATGTATGCTTTTGGGGATAAGCATGTCTCTATGGCCATTTCGTCTCTGCTTAAGAGACTCGTCAGGAGACTTTTTCCCAAAGGTGTTATTCAAAACTATAAATACTTATGTTAAAATAGTTATAGACTAAATGCGAATCATATCCCATTTAGTATATAAAAACCAAAAGCATACATTTCAAATTATATATAAATAAAAATATTAAAAAACTCTATAATCAAAATTGCTATTCGATTAACCGTGAAAATCAGTTATCTGTAATGCTTCCGGTCTCGAAAATCACGGATAATCGAGTTCCGACCGTATATCTTATACGGGGGTTTCTGAAATTGTATATTTTTTAAAGACTACTAAATCTTATACCGTAGTCAGACGACGGCGTTAATGTGCATTAGTTGAGTTAATTCCAATTAACTTGCGCATTATCTCCAATGTAAATCCACAAAACCCAAATGAATTTATACTGCGTTAAGCTTTTTGAATATGGCAACATCGCATAAGGAAATGAATTGGGTAGAAACTAAGCAAAGTTACAAACCTCTCAATTCTATGGGTATATAATCAAATAAAAATAGTTCACAAACAAACTAACATTGTTGTCTGTCTACGCTATAAATGCAGAAACTCTCATTGTCAGAGTAAAATTTTAATTTGCATTAGTAAGTTTTTAATGCAAATTAACGTTGTCGTCTGTCTACGGTATTAATTACATCAATTATGTTAATGGAATTATTAAGGAAGTTAATAAAAATTATATCAATAACTTGTCATTTTCCTTCGTTTTCAGTTTACAGAACATGCCCGATAATTTTCTATTTTTTAATATTTTATTTGCCTAAAATTAGCAGCTGTTTTTCTTTTTATCGCCATATTAGAATTATCCTTTTTTGGGCTAAAAATAATAGTTTTCTATGAGAAAGAGTAAAAAAATTAAGATTTCTTGCAGAATGGTAATACTGTGTCTCGATCGATATATGCGTAAGGCGGACGTAAAATGAGCTCATATGTTATAAAAAGCCAATTTGTTATGAATTCGTCCCCACACAGAATTAGTTCGTGTCCTTAGCTTGGCGTATTCTATGAACAGGCTCGAAGTATACTATAGCACGAGAATGTAACTGGAATATTCGACAATGAGAGAAAATACAAAACAAAAAAAAACAAGAATCTCTACGTGTGAACATGGACATATTGCATAACGCATGTTAATTCCCATAACTAATACAAGTTTTAAGATCTTAAAACCGACATAAGAATTATTATTTTTAAATTGCATAAATTAAATTATCTAAACTTTTCTTTTTATGTGTCATCAAAAGAAAAACATTATGAAACTCATTTCGCAATTGTCAAAATGAAAAGTAAAATAAAATTTGCTACCATTGTTTAAATTTTATAAAAATATTTTCTAAATTTTAACTCTTTTAGTCAGCGAATTGAAGAGAAGAGTTATTTTTTTTTTTATTATTTATTTTAGGAATTAAAAGTCAACGATAGCATATTTGCAAAGGAAGTGGGGTAAAAATAAAATGAATAACAATATTGTTTGATTTAGAATGCGAAACATGTCACCGAAATTCAAACACTTAATATTGTTGGGATAAACCAACGGACGTACTCAACAATACATTCATTCATTCATGCACTTTTCTATGTAAAAAATAAAAAAAAAAAACATTTCAGTGAATAAAGACTAACAAGAGCAAAACTCATTTATATTTTTAGAAAAACTTTTACTTCCCATTCTCCATTTTAAGGTTTTTTCCATCAACAACTGAAATCCTTAAAACAATACAATTCTGCACGTACGAATGTGAATGTTGAAATGCCCAAACACTGAAAATGAATGATGTTCAAGGAGTTTAGGAATAGGATAAAAATACCCAAATATTTATTCAACGTTTAGTCTTATTAGGATGTGATTTCTGTAATTTTTTTTTTTTGTTTTTAATTTTTTTGTGGTATTTTTGTTAAAACTCGTATTTATACTTTGCATCAGTTTAAAATGTGGGCAAATTTAAAGCGAATTTTTGCAAGGCAAATAAGCAATGTGGAATTCTATTAAAAATCTAAATTTAATTCGATCTGTATAAACAACGGTCTGTATGTGTATGGTTTTTTAAATCAGACTCAAAATCTCTTTAATTTTTTATCACTTAGATGTGTTTTTTTTAACTGTTTACACTCAATCCACCAACGTTTATAATTTCTATATAAATAATAACAAATATGTAAAAAACTTAAAAAAAAAAATATTACAAGATATATAAAAAAAGTTACATAATATGTATGTACATAAAATCAAAATCTGTGTCTGTATGAAAGAATAGCTTAAGTCAAAAAATTAAATTATGAAATACATATTTCCAAATTTGTGTAAATTTTACTATAATATATTACTATATTAATACTCCTCTTCTAAAATAGTCGCCTTAATATATTCAACGACTCAACATTTTGAGGAATGCTCTCACCTATGTATGTATGTCTACAGGCTGACTTCATAAATGCAGTTTGAAATGTAACATCATGGCAATGCATGATGTTCATAAAAACAGTAAAATTAATTTTGGCAATGCCTAATGTTCATAATTGCATGACAACACTTTTCAATGCGCATTGTTTGACAATTTCTTGCATGGTTTTTATTTGTGATTCTTTGTAAACATGTAAGTACATTCTCTTATGGCGGCAAAACAGTTTTGTGATAAATAATTAAATTTTGTGGTAGAAATTTCTGATTTGTGGTAGTTTAAATCTAATTTAATATAAATATGTTCATATATGTATGTATGTATTAAAATGTCACCGCATTATTTTACAAAGCAGTGTTGCCATACAATATTACTTTGCCTTGTAAACATTTTTCTTTGCAATGTTACAATGCAAACTGCATTTATGAAGTCAGTCACAATATCGCTCTTCAAGTTGTAAAAAAAATATTTTTTTTAAGGATCTCAAGGCTGATATACTTATAAGTAATAATTATAATTTTTATAAATATTTACGAAGTTGCACAACAGCTTTTAAACAATTTTCTTGGGCAGTTTTTGTAGTCACAGCCAAACATTTAACCGTAAAGCATAAAAACTGTAATGACTTTCAACATAATGTGTGACTAACTGTGCTCATTATATCAATTTTAAGTATCTAATCGTACACTTTTCGAGTGTTTACCATTCTACAGTTAAACATACAATTTATTTGCTACTTATTATTAAACTTGCTTAATTTCTTGTTACTGTTTACAGTTTTTAAATTAAAATCATTTTTTTACGTAAACTTATTATGTTGAACTTGAAATAAGGCAACGATATTATGATTTTATAAATTTATAAAGCATTTGTTGTCAAAAAATTATAAAAATTATTTGATAGTTTTAAAATATGTATTCTCGAAGGAAAAAAAAAATAAAAAATATTTCTATCGGTCATGTTTTATAATATTTTGCAAATAATCTATTGAACAACAGAAGTGAAAGGGGAGACGGGGAAAACAGATAAAAAAATAACTAAAAGTATAGGAAAAGGTATGATAGTTTTATTTTGCAAACATTAAATCAAATTTTGAAACAGCACGTACTCGTACAACAATTTTAAACGATTGTGTCATCACAAGAAAACAAATAAAAGTGGTACTTCTTGCTAGGCAAACACTCAATTTCACTATTCACAGAAAAGATGCCACAATCAGACCCTTCTATGTTTGCCAACATTACAATCAAAAATAGTAAAACACTATCGCACTATAGTCTTAACAACTTGAATAAATATGTATGTATGTATGTTTTAAAAACAAATCTATGAAATAATATCGTTAAGGAAGTTGTATCAGAATAATATTTAAAGAGTCTTATTTCATGCAGATTTGCTCAGGTGAAAGTAAAAGTAAACTACACATACTCATAACACACATACACAGATTTTTGTCCTTTTTATTTGTTTCTCAAAAGGTCAGTAAATCTTAAAAATTGGAAGTACATATCGTCGTCCCGAAGTTATCTGGACGTATATCACAAAATCAAAAAAAATTAGTTACGACCATTTTTGAGGCTTAAATTATTAGATCTTTCGATGTGTTCAATCACCAGGACTTTATCTCTTAAATTTTCGGAGATATTTAAGGGCCATTTTGCCGTATATCCACGTTTGGTAAAAAAATTTTATGTTATAATGACGTACGCGCCACTTTCGTGGATATACGGCAAAAAATGTATGAAATTTTTCAAATAAAAAAATTTTGCGTTATCTTGACGTACGTACATAAATGAATATATTTAAAAGATTTTTCATAAGAAAAAAAGATAAAACGTAATAAGAAATCATAAAGAATAGATTTCTTTAACTTCACTTTATTGCTGTTACATTAAAATTAAAGTTCTAAATTAATAAAAAACTAATTTTCATTTTTTAGAGGTACATATCTGTGGACATTTGACAAAACGTCTTCTTTCAAAATCAACAACTTTTCAGTAGAGCAAAAAAACTGTTAAAAAGGCTAATACAAGTTATTGCTTAGAAAATTAATGAAATTTTGAACTTGGATATTATACACAAATACTTAACGAAGATTATGCGACCTTTTTTCCCCTCAAGAAGCAATAGTTTTCTATAAAACGACAAAAAATTAATTTAAGACCTTTTGTTAAATTTTTTTTGTTTAAATTTTAAAGAAAAAAATTAGCTTCCACCATACAGGTCGTTTTGTCAAAATGTTTTTGATTAAATTTGAAAATTATTTTAATCGCTTAAGTCAAGACAAGTTGTTTCGTTAAAATGGAATATGAAAAAAAGGTTGAAAGAAGTTGATCTGGAAAATATATTTGGGTTCTATTTTTCCCTTCAATATGCAGATAATTATAAAATAATAATAAAAATGAAATACAATTTTTTATAGACATTCAATTTTTTAAATTATTCTTAATTCTCTGAAAGAAGTCGTTTTGTCAAAATGAAATTGGGGGAAAGTCTGAAAGAGGTCGATAAGTCAACTGCATATCTTGCGTTCCAAAGGTCGTAGAAATACGGGGATTAGTGCAAAAGAAGGACAAGGAAATTCTATATTTACTATAAAAATCTTGGAAAATTGTCTTATTTCGAGAGAAGACGTTTTTTCAAAATTCCACAGACATGTATGTATATAAAATAAATTTTAATTCAAAATTTATTTCATAAAACTTTTATGAATCAAAAGTATGTTTTTTAAATACACCATAGATAATTCTAGAATCAGTATCTTAAAATATGTTATAACTTATGTAAATAGTTTTGAATAAAACTGAACATCATTGTATAGAAGATATGGGAAAAGGCTTTTAATATCATTTTTTTATATTCAGAAATATTTATTTTTGGACATATACTGAGTTCCTTTTCAAACATTTCTTCTGATTTTGAAAAAACTCCCATTCTCGCTTGTTTTTTTAAATTTGATGACTGAAATTCATCTTTACTTACAGATGCTTTATAGGATAAAGAGAATAAATTAAATTTATTATACTTAATTGCTTTAATTTTAGTTAATGAAAATTTTGTTAATGCGCAATAACTGAATAAATTTTGAAATCTGTAGGTAACATTTCAATAATATTCAATTTAAAATTTTTGGAGTGGTAATTTTTTAATTTTATTATTAAATCTAAAGGACTGTGAATTTCTTTTAATTTTAGAAATCGATCTATTGCACTGTGGACAGAGTCAATTTCTCAAATTTGGGAATGTCCCGGCTCTGAAAATTTATGAGTAATTGTTTTTAGATTATTATTTTTATATAAAATGCCAAAACTAGCAGACAAAAATATTTTATTTTTATTTTTTGGCACACAAGAGTCGCTCCAAAGAATGATATTCTCAATATGATTAAAATCCTTCAATATATTTTCCAAAATTTTTATTATGGAACTATCGATATCATTACCAGAGCGACCATTCTGTGCTTCGTTCCAAATGGCGCAGCAAGTAACATTTTTTTCGTTAGGATTCTGAGTACATACTCGTACTGTTGCTGTTATATTAAACACTGAAAGCTTTCTTTTATAATAAAATATGGATGAAATTCCTTTAGGCGGATTAAAAGTGCTTTGTTAATCGTAATATATTTATTTAGTACTGTAGTAATAAATACTAAAAGTAAGAATTTTGCTTACTTAAGTATGTCTCATATACGTCAAGATAATATCAGACAAAAAACAATCCAAAATTTCTATCGGTGTTATTTTGACGTATGTGCCAAAAATAAAGAAAATATTCCCAAAAAGTGGCTTATACGGCAAAATGTTATTCTTTGTTTGGAGTTAAAAATGTTTAAAACTTAAAAAATTTTCCCCATGACTTAAGAATTTTTTGTACTATTCGATAAAGAATTATTAGCACTACATCTGATAAAAATTTTGAGTCACCTTTTTCGACTAAATTTTTTTCTATAAACTGATAAAACTTTAAATTCAATTTCCCAAAAAAATATTTTTTGGAGTTACGTCAAGATAACTTCGGGACGACGATATATGTAAATTTAATTTGCCGCATTGGTTTTGCTTCACATGGTTTTCTGGTCAGCAACAAAAAGAAAAAACAAATTTTTATTTTATGTAATAAAATTTTAAATAAAACATTTCGGCCTACCCAATGTCAGTCAAAAGCATTAAGCAAACATTTTCTTTATGTTTGGCATGAGTAGAAAAGAAGTAAAAATAAGCAATATTCGTATCCCAAACACAATACAGGGTTTATTTTTATATCTATTAATTACACTGTACAACAAAAATTATAAAAAATATTAGTGGCAGTCATCATAAAGAGAATATGGAGTTTAAAAAGGTAAAACAGCGTTTCACTGCATATGGTAACAGAGAGCTACAGCTCTTCAAAGGAAGAAGAAACCACACAAGTGGTGACTAAAGGTACACAAAAATGTGTTAACTGTGTCTTGATCTATTTAAATTGGGAAAATATGTGTAGAAATTTTTGAAATTTTATATTAAAGTGGTTGGCTAAGGCAAGATTTTATTAAAGTTATAGATGCCGTTCACTAAAACATTGCCTTTCGTAGAAATTTATGACGAAAACTGTATGTTTTACAAGGAATGGTGTATCCTTATTTTCCGTTTTGCTAAACACTTCTCTAAATTCAATCAAATACAGAGATAATACCAAGTGTCGCATATATATATATCCTGCCAGCGGGTACATACGACGATCCAAGTCCGAATGCCACTAATTAAAGAACATAAAACTATAGCTTAAGATATCTTATATGGATTAGCTGTTCATATCTTCAGTGCACATAATTCCTGAAGACATTGAAAACGATGTCCATTACAACCTTTTGTCAGAGTTACGGCCTAGGTTCTCACAGAATCCCTATTGTGTGCATCAATTTTCATCAACGAGTACCGCCATCTACAGCTCAACTTCGAATACGAACGACAGATTTGAGAAGCTTGTAAAATCAGTAAAATCATGAGAACATGCAATCATGCAAAAGTTGACTTTTGTGTGACTTGTTTTCGTGACTCAAATGTAGGGGTTTTTGTTTATTGGTGAATAGAGTAGAAAAGGCAGAGGGATTGAAAAAGTCACAAATTCTATTTGCTGTGACTTTTTTACTTCTTTTTTACTCTTTTAATTATTATCACTCTGGCATTTGTTTAATATGAAAGAGAAAAAAAAAAGGAAATTGAAAAGGTAATAGAGAATAAAAATAATAATAAAAAATTGACGATTTGAGAATCCTAAAAAGAATGCTAGAAGATTTTGGAAGCCTCTTTTACAGAAAATTAAAAAAGTCAGAGTACTTTCAGTCATCGTTTGACTGTATGTATTTGCTAAAAGGTGTCTCACTCTTAGGAACTACGTAAAGACTAAGCATGTGTGTATACTTATTTAATAGGGCCATACTAAAAACAATTAGAAGAAACAAAAACGATTTAATTTAAAAAATGTATTGAAAGATTAAATTTTCAGAACACACATTTTTAGAAACCACCCGCTAGTTTAGGGTAAAAGTTCCTAATATGGCAAGACTTTGCCATTAACTTTTTTACTAATCAAAGAATAAAATTTTTAATAGACACACATACTTGGTGAGAACATGAGAATTAGAGTGGTATAAGTGAGAGTAGCAGTATTAGCAACTGTATGTAATAATTAAATAAATAATTCAAAATACTTCGTTATCTCTCTATAAAAAAAAAAAAAATACAAAAACACTTGAATAAAACAATCTGAATGGCTTAGATAATGATCATTAACTTTAGTAATGACCATAAAAAATTTAATTATTTTTATAAATACAAACACAATATTAATAAAGTCACTTCTATTTTAAGTACTCTTTGCTTTTTTATTCTCTATCAACTTTTCTTGTACGAACTTGTATAAGGTTTCGGCGTGATCTTGATTATTTTTCTTGTAATAGGGCAATTCAGATAAACGTTCAACCCAGCCTTTAACATTAGGATACTTATCCTCCTCAATAGGTGCAAACATCATGGCAGTAGAGACAGAGGCTACACAGCATAAGTCGGCAATTGTGACATCATCACCGCACAAATATTTGGATGATAGCAAACTTTTCTCTAGACCATCGTAAGCTTTTTGCATATAGACAATCCTTTCCTCAGGAATGCTATCAGCACCGAAGTAAATAACAGGTTCGACCATAAATCGGGCACGTGGAAAAAGGTGACCACAATCAAAAAAGAGACGGGCATCGACTTTCATGCGTTGAAGTTTATCTTTGGGGTAAAGGGACTCATCGACAGCATACTTGTCAGCCAAGTAAGTACAGATAACATGAGAATCTGTAATAACCACACCATTATCATCTAGAACTGGAATAGTGTGCAAGGGATTGAGTTTTAAAAATTCCGGTGTCAAATGATCACCTTCTTTTAAATTCATGTTCCTAAAAACATTAGAAAAAGAAAAAAATTATTGTTAATTTATGTTGAAGCAAAAAAAAAACGAGAAATGTATTAATTAATGAGTTTCACCTCAAATCTAAATCAACACCTAAAGCAGCAGCGGTTAGTAAGACAGCACGGCAGGGAGGGCTGCGTGGTGTATAATATAAAACTGGTTTCGTCATTTTTGCTGCACTAAATGAAAAACACGATTATTATCTGCAGTAAAAAGAAAAGAATCAACTCATTAAGGTGTTAAGCATTTAAATATCTATGTTTTTTTATTATTTTTCATGTGACAAGTTTGTTTTTAATTTTTAGTGCAATTATTTGCTATTTAATTAACAAAATGTGTTGTTGCTTTTACTTAAAAACAACAACCACAACAAATATATCTATAGATTAATAAAAATTAACGAAAACATTAAAACACAAAAAATTTTTGGTATACGTGTATGAATGTACGAATATATTCACAAACACACAATAAATGCCGGTCTCTTATTTTTTCTTACGTTTAGTTGGAGCGTAAATATACAACTAAATGGGAATGAATTTTTTTTGCTTTGTTTCATTCGTTTTGTGGAGAAGTGGATCATCAAATGGAGAATAACAAGTTTAGAGAGTAATGCCATACTTTTGTATTATATGTTAATGCTTCCAAATAAAATATGGTATTCCAAAAAATTCCCAACCCCAAATATTTCATATTTTAAAATAACGAAACGATGATGAATATTTCGCCACTTTTATAACAAAAATTTAACATGAATTTAATATACTACATAATTGTTTACAATGAAGTTTTTAACCACTTCCTAAGCACATGTTAACAAACAATCAAGCACTTGCCAACTCTTTGAAAAACCACTGTTTGGTGTCATTCAGTTTTAAAACAAACGTGAAAAATATAAGTTTTAATTAAACAAATAATAAATATAAAAGCTTTCATTGAAAAACTATTAATTATGGAATTTCTTGACCATTGGAAACCAACATCAGAAAAAAAAAGAAAAAAAAAAAAATACAAACAAAGAAACAAAATTTAGGGGGATTATTTTGTATTTCGATTCGATTTCGAAAGCGAATTTGTAAAAATTTACCAATTTCCGAAAAATGTTTGAAGAAAAATTTTTATTGTTTTTCTGAATGAAATTTTCTTTGAAAAGCATTTTCGATTCGAATCGAAATGCAAAATAACCCCTAATTTTGGAATAAAACGACCATGGTTTTCGTAAAAACTACAAAGTGTTTTTATATCTATACATAGATGTTATAGATGTTTGAATCCATTCCGAAATGAAAAGGCAATCTAGTAACTAAATTTTCTTCAAAGTCATTTAGTGGTTTAGGTGGTGGATCACCATCAGTTTGTTTAACTTGGCTTTTACTTATATGCAGAGTTTTTGGATTTGACAATTGATTTCGTTTTACGACATTGATTTTTGATCTGCTTCAAACTACTTTATTAAAACGGTGCAGAGGCCTTATTCTGTAAATCTTCCAAGCTTGATTTAGAACTTTTTGGCTGCGAATATAATGCTTTAACGCATATTGCAATTTAAAAACCCTAAAATTTTTAATTTTATTGATTCTAACAGGCTGGGCATGTTTTAAAACAAAAAATTTTAGCATTTTAGCTTAAAAACTGCCACATACTTACATTTTCTTCTTGATCCCAATTCGCAGATCTTTTTACAATCAGTCCAATTCTGAATAAAAATTCCCCGGGAGTTTTTTTCCCCTCTCACATTTTGTCCATATAAAAAAATGTCAACAAGTACATTAGAGCTGTTTTTTTTAATGAAATGGTTGGCATACACCAGGTTTTTAGAGTTGAAGTTCTAATTATTAATTGGAAGATAAAAATTCCTTATAAAAAATTTTTTTTTTAAATGTCAGCTAACCTAAATCGATCTGATACACAGATCGTTGTACACGGTGCAAACGGAGTGTCTAAATTTGGTCATAGATACAGCCAATAATTGCTTACTGCTTTGACAAGTATCGCAAGAAATTTGTCAAATAAGCTTATAAAAAATGTACAATATTTTTATTATGAATAAATACAGCAGAAACAATTTTAAGATTTCTGTGTAATTACAAAAAAAAAACCTAAAAAATGTAATTTTTATTTAAAAATTTTTTTACTTTTAATTTTCAGAGCCCATGTAAAACTGTTATGGTCGCAAAATGTAAACTTTATTTTACTAAATTTCATTTTACATGAATTTTCAATACGAGTACTTTGTCTGGACGCCTATGTAACATCAAGTAATTTTCATAATTTTCGACAACCCATACATATTCTTTGCTGTCATTACCGCACTGGGTAATGTAAACGTAAGGTAAGAAAAAAAAAGTAATTATTAAATTCTGTATCCACTCACCGATATGCTTTAAAATTTAACACATTACACTTATTCCTCATATAACGCGGTAACTCCACAGTGTACTTTCGATATAGCGCGATTTAAAAAAACAAGGGCTCATGTCTTGTATAATGCGAATAACATAACACAGAATTTACCTGAAACATAATAACCGCTTTATACGAGATACACCTGCTTTTAATAATACATAAAAGATATAAAAATATGTATGTACTTAAATCATATTCTTGCTATCATATAATTTTTCCTCCTTAAAATTTTTTGCCTTCTTTATATATTTCAAAAACAAACATCTCATATGTATAGT
Source organism: Metopia argyrocephala (assembly GCA_963576795.1). Lineage (NCBI taxonomy): Eukaryota > Metazoa > Arthropoda > Insecta > Diptera > Sarcophagidae > Metopia > Metopia argyrocephala. The sequence goes on along the minus strand of OY756208.1, from coordinate 181,845,299 downwards.
ACAGCACCTGAATATATTGCGCATAAAATGTGTGGGAAACATTAAAATTTGACGTCCTAAAAGTATACTTTAAAGTTAATTGAATATTAATTATTTATTGACCATATTCTGTGTTACTTCCTGGAAGTGATTAATTTCTTTATATACTGAGGTCAATGGATAATAATCCTTATCGAGTCTGGCAAACTCCATAAAATTAAATAGAATTACTACACAAAATAGTCATAAATAGGGTGTTAAAATAATTATTGCAATAAGAACACTTATGAATTAGCCAAGATAATAAATAATAATGATGAATATAATCTTATAAAAGGATCAGTAATGGCATAAAAGACATATATTGAGGATTATAATATGAGAAGAACTACTTACTACAAGAAACATTTAATTTGACAGAGTTTAAATTAAATAATATTTACAAGAAAATGTAACACAACATTTTCAATTTAAATAGAAATTATTAGCATTGCAAATTAACGAACAAAAAGCAAACAATATTATGCTAAAAAAGGCAAATCATTCTTTAAACGAATAAAGTATTAATTGACAATATTTGTTCATTTAAAATATTTTTCTTTAGCATAAGATTTCATGTGAAAAATAATTTACATGAAAAAAATTGCATATCATTTTCAAATTAAATTTCTAATAAGAGTTCTTCTCTTTATGTTTAAATTAAATTATTGATACATTGAACACTTTCAAAACTACAGGCTACCAACTAGATCACTTCCTTCAAGATGGCAGCAACGAAATAAACATCTGGGGGCAAATTACGGCATTCGATATGGAATGAAAATTCATACAGTTTTAAAACAATTTACATAGAAACTTCGTTCGATATCGAATGCCGTAATATGCCCCCAGATGTTTATTTGATTATTCTATCTTGATTGTAGTTGTCAATAGCCATAGTTCAGGGACTGTGTTTTAAAAATCTCTATAATCATCTTAGTGCATTGACAGGACTCAGTTTGTCCTTGTTACTCGTACAACCGGACATCATTTTCTTATTTGATGATAAAAAAATTCATTGCAAAAAATCTAAATTCTTTATAGAATTTAAAAAATGTTACTGGGATTCGAACTCGGATTGTCAGACCATATAACAATAATATCCTCTAACCACCACGGCTACGGTCGTGCATGTCATCTATGTCGACTAATATGGATCAAAAAATATAAAAGAATGTGTTGTGTTTGACTTTACTTCGAATAACTCATTACAAGTGTATGTGGATATTAGAAAAAAAGGAAAAATATAATTGCAATATATGATTTATACAAAAATGTGAGTTAAATAGTTACCGTAGCTGGAGTCGAAAACATGTTCAGTTTGGCTCAGTGTACATTTCTCTTTTGATTACAAAAAGTAATTGGGAAAAAATCTAATTTCTTAATAGAATTCAATTTTGATCTAAATAAGGCGCGTTCTGACAAAACAAAATTAAAAAAAAAAAATTATCGAAGTCAGATTTCCAGACCACATAACATTAAATCGATTATTCCTTTTTGCTTCCAATTAATTTTTTCAATGAATTTAATAACAAATTTAATTGATTTTTGATTTTCCTTTCAATTTATAATTTTATTTGATATTATTAAGAAGCAGTCGCCGTGGTCTAGTGGTTAGTGTGTTGGCTTACTAAGACATGGGCCCTGGGTTCGACTCCAGTCTCTGACATCTTCAAAAAAAGAAATATGAAAAATATATTTCTTTCGGCACTACCTCTCAGCAGTCTTCTGGCAAAAGCTCTGAGAGTAATTAATTGCCATGAACAAGCTTCTCAAGTCTGTCGTTCGGAGTCGACATTAAACTGTAGGTCCCGGTACTCATGGATAAAAACTGACACACACAACATGAGTGCTGCGAGAAGCTAGGCCGCAATCCTGACACAGGGTTGTAAAGGCCAGTTATGTATGTTATGTATGTATTATTAAGAAATTAATTAAAAATATTTTAAATTACAATTTATTAATTGATATCAACTTGGATGTTGGCTACAAAACAATTAAAATTTTAATTGATATTATAAAGTTTTTAATTGAAATTCATATTGATTGCTGTCTGTGCGTGTCTTATAAGAATGGCGTTTAGAGCTTTTTTCCAAAATTTTCCTCATAACGTAACATAATATATCGTATTACTGATTCCAAAGTTCAGTTAATTTTTTCTTTTAATCTGTAATTAAAAATTCAGTCTTTGAACACTGCAGTGTGTCCGTTCAAACCTTACCAAACTAATTCATCTTGTAAGAATGTGCTAAAAACTTAATAGCCCTTTTTATCCTATTAGTTACTCAATAATAGCTATGACAGTTAAATAAAATCTATTGCCCGTATTCATAAAAAGTATTTTAGGTTTATTGAGGGTTTATTTGACAAGTATTGCATAGAAATTTGTCAAATAAGTCCTCAATAAACCTAAAATAGTTTTTATGAATACGGGCATATATGTTTATACATATATGTACATATGTATATATCTATGTATGTATATATATCTATGTATGTACATAAATATGTATTGATTTTTTTATATATCGTCATATTAAATGCAAACGGACGTAACTACACAAAAATTCGAAATTGAGTTTTTTTTTGATTACGGTTCGTTTTATCAAAATACATGCTCGTGCAAAATTTTATATTCCTACGATCAAAAATGGCGAGTTTATTAACGAAATTCAAACGGACGTAACTACATTTCTAAATTCCAGACGACATATGTATCTCCATACATATTTATATGGAAACCTTACATACAAACTCATTTGTTGTATATAGGGATGCCAATGCTTATATCTCGATCCTGAAAATTATATGATTTTCAGGATTTATACGATTTTCGATTTTAAGGTTTTTTGCTTCTCCTGTAAAAAAAACAAAAAGTGTAGTTACGACCGTTTGCATTTAATATGACGATATATTTTAAGTAATTATTAATAAATCACGTAATGATTAAAGTTGTATTTTTTTGTGGATGTAGCCTGTAAGAACTTGTTCATTGACTTAATAAAAAATATAGAAACTTTAATTTAGTTTTGCTTATTCCCTTGAGGATTTCTGCACGCTGTCCTTGCCCTTTACTATGAATATCCATGACAGTTGTGAATTTTTTTATACTCGTACTATAAAAATATATGTTTAAGTGTTAGTTTATTTATAAAAGCAATTTTTATATATACTTATACTTGAATAAATATAATATATATGTATGTATATGTATGGTACAAGTATTTACTTAAATATACATGTCTATTTTATGTGACTATATGGTACATACATATGTGTGCATGTATGCATGTAAATAACACATATATGTACATACATTTGCTTTTTTTTGTTGTATAAAAAAGAAAATGACAATTTTTCTGTGAGTATTTGTAGAAAAATAGCTTTTGGGAATTTGTTTTTTAAAACAAAATATAAAAATGCTCGTATTACTTAAGTTAAAAATTCGAGGTCTGTGTTAGAAGTAAAAGTTTAAAATATCAAATTTAAGTCAACCAAAAACAAACAAATAGTTTTTCAAAGTCAGTAACTTCTTACATGTTTGCTATTTCGCTATTTTTTAACACGTTTTATTTACTTATTAGAAAAAAAAAGAATAAAAACTTTAAGAGAAAAGCAGATATGAAAAACCCTAACGAAAAACTAACTTTTATATAAGACACATATTGTGATGACAAAGAAAAGTTAATTCTATCTAATATTATTTTGAAAAATTTCTTTAAGTCTTAAAAGTAAGAAAAATTCAGTCAAATGTAATTTGCCTAATATTTCTAATAATTATTTTATATTTAAAAAATTAATCTAATTCTTACATAGCTATTATATTCTCCACTTCCATTTCAATTAAAATTGTTTTTCATTTTCTCCCGTTCGCCCATGGTCCATCCCATACTTGTATTTTGCTAATCTGTAAATAAAAGATAAGACCCTCCCTTAGTAAAAATAATAAAATACATGAAAAATATTAAGGTTTAAATTAAAAATTAAGTTATTTAAATAAATTAATTCTTAACAAATATTAAAACAAACTATACATATATGATACGAAAGAAAAAACTTTCTTATATTAAAAATATTAATTAATGCAAAAATACACAAAAATTCCTTTCAAATAGGTACTGAAAATTACTATATTTTCTACTAATCTACAAAATATTAAAAAAAATTTATACGTAACATGTAACATATGTATATATTAATAAAAAAACACGGACATATGTTACTACTTACACATATGTATATCAATAAACATATATATTAAATATATGTACAAAATATTCATTTACATATATACACAAAATACTCACATACATATGTTACTACTTACACATATGTATAACAATAAATATACATATATATTACATATATGTACAAAATATTCATATACATATATATACAAAATATTCACATACATATGTTACTACTTACACATATGTATAACAATAAACCTACATATATATTACATTTATGTACAAAATATTCATATACATATATATACAAAATATTCACATACATATGTTACTACTTACACATATGTATAACAATAAATATACATATATATTACATATATGTACAAAATATTCATATACATATATATACAAAATATTCACATACATATGTTACTACTTACACATATGTATAACAATAAACCTACATATATATTACATATATGTACAAAATATTCATATACATATATATACAAAATATTCACATACATATGTTACTACTTACACATATGTATAACAATAAATATACATATATATTTCATATATGTACAAAATATTCATATACATATATATACAAAATATTCACATACATATGTTACTACTTACACATATGTATAACAATAAACATACATATATATTACATATATGTACAAAATATTCATAAACGTATATATAAAATATTCACATAGTACATATGTTACTACTTACACATATGTATAACAATAAACATACATATATATTTCATATATGTACAAAATATTCATAAACATATATATACAAAATATTCACATACATATGTTACTACTTACACATATGTATAACAATAAATATACATATATATTTCATATATGTACAAAATATTCATATACATATATATACAAAATATTCACATACATATGTTACTACTTACACATATGTATAACAATAAATATACATATATATTTCATATATGTACAAAATATTCATATACATATATATACAAAATATTCACATACATATGTTACTACTTACACATATGTATAACAATAAACATACATATATATTTCATATATGTACAAAATATTCATATACATATATATAAAATATTCACATAGTACATATGTTACTACTTACACATATGTATAACAATAAACATACATATATATTTCATATATGTACAAAATATTCATAAACATATATATAAAAAATATTCACATACATATGTTACTACTTACACATATGTATAACAATAAATATACATATATATTTCATATATGTACAAAATATTCATATACATATATATACAAAATATTCACATACATATGTTACTACTTACACATATGTATAACAATAAATATACATATATATTTCATATATGTACAAAATATTCATATACATATATATACAAAATATTCACATACATATGTTACTACTTACACATATGTATAACAATAAATATACATATATATTTCATATATGTACAAAATATTCATAAACATATATATAAAAAATATTCACATACATATGTTACTACTTACACATATGTATAACAATAAATATACATATATATTTCATATATGTACAAAATATTCATATACATATATATACAAAATATTCACATACATATGTTACTACTTACACATATGTATAACAATAAACATACATATATATTTCATATATTTACAAAATATTCATATACATATATATAAAATATTCACATAGTACATATGTTACTACTTACACATATGTATAACAATAAACATACATATATATTTCATATATGTACAAAATATTCATAAACATATATATAAAAAATATTCACATACATATGTTACTACTTACACATATGTATAACAATAAATATACATATATATTTCATATATGTACAAAATATTCATATACATATATATACAAAATATTCACATACATATGTTACTACTTACACATATGTATAACAATAAATATACATATATATTTCATATATGTACAAAATATTCATATACATATATATACAAAATATTCACATACATATGTTACTACTTACACATATGTATAACAATAAACATACATATATATTTCATATATTTACAAAATATTCATATACATATATATAAAATATTCACATAGTACATATGTTACTACTTACACATATGTATAACAATAAACATACATATATATTTCATATATGTACAAAATATTCATAAACATATATATAAAAAATATTCACATACATATGTTACTACTTACACATATGTATAACAATAAATATACATATATATTTCATATATGTACAAAATATTCATATACATATATATAAAATATTCACATAGTACATATGTTACTACTTACACATATGTATAACAATAAACATACATATATATTTCATATATGTACAAAATATTCATAAACATATATATAAAAAATATTCACATACATATGTTACTACTTACACATATGTATAACAATAAATATACATATATATTTCATATATGTACAAAATATTCATATACATATATATACAAAATATTCACATACATATGTTACTACTTACACATATGTATAACAATAAATATACATATATATTTCATATATGTACAAAATATTCATATACATATATATACAAAATATTCACATACATATGTTACTACTTACACATATGTATAACAATAAATATACATATATATTTCATATATGTACAAAATATTCATAAACATATATATAAAAAAATATTCACATACATATGTTACTACTTACACATATGTATAACAATAAATATACATATATATTTCATATATGTACAAAATATTCATATACATATATATACAAAATATTCACATACATATGTTACTACTTACACATATGTATAACAATAAACATACATATATATTTCATATATTTACAAAATATTCATATACATATATATAAAATATTCACATAGTACATATGTTACTACTTACACATATGTATAACAATAAACATACATATATATTTCATATATGTACAAAATATTCATAAACATATATATAAAAAATATTCACATACATATGTTACTACTTACACATATGTATAACAATAAATATACATATATATTTCATATATGTACAAAATATTCATATACATATATATACAAAATATTCACATACATATGTTACTACTTACACATATGTATAACAATAAATATACATATATATTTCATATATGTACAAAATATTCATATACATATATATACAAAATATTCACATACATATGTTACTACTTACACATATGTATAACAATAAACATACATATATATTTCATATATTTACAAAATATTCATATACATATATATAAAATATTCACATAGTACATATGTTACTACTTACACATATGTATAACAATAAACATACATATATATTTCATATATGTACAAAATATTCATAAACATATATATAAAAAATATTCACATACATATGTTACTACTTACACATATGTATAACAATAAATATACATATATATTTCATATATGTACAAAATATTCATATACATATATATACAAAATATTCACATACATATGTTACTACTTACACATATGTATAACAATAAATATACATATATATTACATATATGTACAAAATATTCATATACATATATATACAAAATATTCACATACATATGTTACTACTTACACATATGTATAACAATAAACATACATATATATTACATATATGTACAAAATATTCATATACATATATATAAAAAATATTCACATACATATGTTACTACTTACACATATGTATAACAATAAACATACATATATATTACATATATGTACAAAATATTCATATACATATATATAAAAAATATTCACATACATATGTTACTACTTACACATATGTATAACAATAAACATACATATATATTACATATATGTACAAAATATTCATAAACATATATATAAAAAATATTCACATACATATGTTACTACTTACACATATGTATAACAATAAACATACATATATATTACATATATGTACAAAATATTCATAAACATATATATACAAAATATTCACATACATATGTTACTACTTACACATATGTATAACAATAAATATACATATATATTACATATATGTACAAAATATTCATATACATATATATACAAAATATTCACATATATATGTTACTACTTACACATATGTTTAACAATAAACATACATATATATTTCATATATTTACAAAATATTCATATACATATATATACAAAATATTCACATACATATGTTACTACTTACACATATGTATATCAATAAACATACATATATATTACATATATGTACAAAATATTCATATACATATATATACAAAATATTCACATACATATGTTACTACTCACACATATCTATAACAATAAACATACAAATATATTACATATATGTACAAAATATTCATATACATATATATAAAAAATATTCACATACATATGTTACTACTCACACATATGTATAACAATAAACATACATATATATTACATATATGTACAAAATATTCATATACATATATATACAAAATATTCACATATATATGTTACTACTTACACATATGTTTAACAATAAACATACATATATATTACATATATGTACAAAATATTCATATACATATATATACAAAATATTCACATACATATGTTACTACTCACACATATCTATAACAATAAACATACAAATATATTACATATATGTACAAAATATTCATATACATATATATACAAAATATTCACATACATATGTTACTACTTACACATATGTATAACAATAAATATACATATATATTACATATATGTACAAAATATTCATATACATATATATACAAAATATTCACATACATATGTTACTACTCACACATATCTATAACAATAAACATACAAATATATTACATATATGTACAAAATATTCATATACATATATATACAAAATATTCAGATACATATGTTACTACTTACACATATGTATAACAATAAACATACATATATATTACATATATGTACAAAATATTCATATACATATATATACAAAATATTCACATACATATGTTACTACTTACACATATGTATAACAATAAATATACATATATATTACATATATGTACAAAATATTCATATACATATATATACAAAATATTCACATACATATGTTACTACTCACACATATGTATAACAATAAACATACATATATATTACATATATGTACAAAATATTCATATACATATATATACAAAATATTCACATATATATGTTACTACTTACACATATGTTTAACAATAAACATACATATATATTACATATATGTACAAAATATTCATATACATATATATACAAAATATTCACATACATATGTTACTACTCACACATATCTATAACAATAAACATACAAATATATTACATATATGTACAAAATATTCATATACATATATATACAAAATATTCACATACATATGTTACTACTTACACATATGTATAACAATAAATATACATATATATTACATATATGTACAAAATATTCATATACATATATATACAAAATATTCACATACATATGTTACTACTCACACATATCTATAACAATAAACATACAAATATATTACATATATGTACAAAATATTCATATACATATATATACAAAATATTCACATACATATGTTACTACTTGCACATATGTATAACAATAAACATACATATATATTACATATATGTACAAAATATTCATATACATATATATACAAAATATTCACATACATATGTTACTACTTACACATATGTATAACAATAAATATACATATATATTACATATATGTACAAAATATTCATATACATATATACAAAATATTCACATACATATGTTACTACTCACACATATATAAATCAATAAACATACATATATATTACATATATGTACAAAATATTCATATACATATATATACAAAATATTCACATACATATGTTACTACTCACACATATATATATCAATAAACATACATATATATTACATATATGTACAAAATATTCATATACATATATATACAAAATATTCACATACATATGTTACTACTCACACATATATATATCAATAAACATACATATATATTACATATATGTACAAAATATTCATATACATATATATACAAAATATTCACATACATATGTTACTACTCACACATATATATATCAATAAACATACATATATATTACATATATGTACAAAATATTCATATAAATATGTATAAAAAATATTCACATGCATATGTTACTACTTACACATATGTATAACAATAAACATACATATATATTACATATATGTACAAAATATTCATAAAAATATATAAAAAATATTCACATACATATGTTACTACTTACACATATGTATAACAATAAACATACATATATATTACATATATGTACAAAATATTCATATACATATATAAAAAATATTCACATACATATGTTACTACTTACACATATATATATCAATAAACATACATATATATTACATATATGTACAAAATATTCATATACATATATACAAAATATTCACATACATATGTTACTACTCACACATATATAAATCAATAAACATACATATATATTACATATATGTACAAAATATTCATATACATATATAAAAAATATTCACATACATATGTTACTACTTACACATATATATATCAATAAACATACATATATATTACATATATGTACAAAATATTCATATACATATATACAAAATATTCACATACATATGTTACTACTCACACATATATAAATCAATAAACTTACATATATATTACATATATGTACAAAATATTCATATACATATATATTCAAAATATTCACATAAATATGTTACTACTTACACATATGTATAAAAATAAACATACATATATATTACATATATGTACAAAATATTCATAAAAATATATAAAAAATATTCACATACATATGTTACTACTCACACATATATAAATCCATAAACATACATATATATTACATATATGTACAAAATATTCATATACATATATATACAAAATATTCACATACATATGTTACTACTCACACATATATATATCAATAAACATACATATATATTACATATATGTACAAAATATTCATATAAATATGTATAAAAAATATTCACATACATATGTTACTACTTACACATGTGTATAACAATAAACATACATATATAATACATATATGTACAAAATATTCATATAAATATATATAAAAAATATTCACATACATATGTTACTACTTACACATATGTATAACAATAAACATACATATATATTACATATATGTACAAAATATTCATATACATATATAAAAAATATTCACATACATATGTTACTACTTACATATATATATATCAATAAACATACATATATATTACATATATGTACAAAATATTCATATACATATATAAAAAATATTCACATACATATGTTACTACTTACACATATATATATCAATAAACATACATATATATTACATATATGTACAAAATATTCATATACATATATACAAAATATTCACATACATATGTTACTACTCACACATATATAAATCAATAAACATACATATATATTACATATATGTACAAAATATTCATATACATATATAAAAAATATTCACATACATATGTTACTACTTACACATATATATATCAATAAACATACATATATATTACATATATGTACAAAATATTCATATACATATGTTACTACTCACACATATATAAATCAATAAACATACATATATATTACATATATGTACAAAATATTCATATACATATATATACAAAATATTCACATACATATGTTACTACTCACACATATATATATCAATAAACATACATATATATTACATATATGTACAAAATATTCATATAAATATGTATAAAAAATATTCACATACATATGTTACTACTTACACATATGTATAAAAATAAACATACATATATATTACATATATGTACAAAATATTCATAAAAATATATAAAAAATATTCACATACATATGTTACTACTTACACATATGTATAACAATAAACATACATATATATTACATATATGTACAAAATATTCATATACATATATATACAAAATATTCACATACATATGTTACTACTTACACATATGTATAACAATAAACATACATATATATTACATATATGTACAAAATATTCATATACATATATAAAAAATATTCACATACATATGTTACTACTTACACATATATATATCAATAAACATACATATATATTACATATATGTACAAAATATTCATATACATATATACAAAATATTCACATACATATGTTACTACTCACACATATATAAATCAATAAACATACATATATATTACATATATGTACAAAATATTCATATACATATATAAAAAATATTCACATACATATGTTACTACTTACACATATATATATCAATAAACATACATATATATTACATATATGTACAAAATATTCATATACATATATACAAAATATTCACATACATATGTTACTACTCACACATATATAAATCAATAAACATACATATATATTACATATATGTACAAAATATTCATATACATATATATACAAAATATTCACATACATATGTTACTACTCACACATATATATATCAATAAACATACATATATATTACATATATGTACAAAATATTCATATAAATATGTATAAAAAATATTCACATACATATGTTACTACTTACACATATGTATAAAAATAAACATACATATATATTACATATATGTACAAAATATTCATAAAAATATATAAAAAATATTCACATACATATGTTACTACTTACACATATATATATCAATAAACATACATATATATTACATATATGTACAAAATATTCATATAAATATATATAAAAAATATTCACATACATATGTTACTACTTACACATATATATATCAATAAACATACATATATATTACATATATGTACAAAATATTCATATACATATATAAAAAATATTCACATACATATGTTACTACTTACACATATGTATAACAATAAACATACATATATATTACATATATATACAAAATATTCATATACATATATATACAAAATATTCACATACATATGTTACTACTTACACATATATATATCAATAAACATACATATATATTACATATATGTACAAAATATTCATATACATATATATACAAAATATTCACATACATATGTTACTACTTACACATATGTATAACAATAAACATACATATATATTACATGTATGTACAAAATATTCATATACATATATATACAAAATATTCACATACATATGTTACTACTTACACACATGTATATCAATAAACATACATATATATTACATGTATGTACAAAATATTCATATACATATATATACAAAATATTCACATACATATGTTACTACTTACACACATGTATATCAATAAACATACATATATATTACATGTATGTACAAAATATTCATATACATATATATACAAAATATTCACATACATATGTTACTACTTACACATATGTATAACAATAAACATACATATATATTACATATCTGTACAAAATATTCATATACATATATAAAAAATATTCACATACATATGTTACTACTTACACATATGTATAACAATAAACATACATATATATTACATATATGTACAAAATATTCATATACATATATATACAAAATATTCACATACATATGTTACTACTTACACATATGTATAACAATAAACATACATATATATTACATATATGTACAAAATATTCATATACATATATATACAAAATATTCACATACATATGTTACTACTTACACATATGTATAACAATAAACATACATATATATTACATATATGTACAAAATATTCATATACATATATACAAAATATTCACATACATATGTTACTACTTACACATATGTAAAACAATAAACATACATATATATTACATATATGTACAAAATATTCATATACATATATAAAAAATATTCACATAAATATGTTACTACTTACACATATGTATAACAATAAACATACATATATATTACATATATGTACAAAATATTCACATACATATGTTACTACTTACACATATGTATAACAATAAACATACATATATATTACATATATGTACAAAATATTCATATAAATATATATAAAAAATATTCACATACATATGTTACTACTTACACATATGTATAACAATAAACATACATATATATTACATATATGTACAAAATATTCATATACATATATATTCAAAATATTCACATACATATGTTACTACTTACACATATGTATAACAATAAACATACATATATATTACATATATGTACAAAATATTCATATAAATATATAAAAAATATTCACATACATATGTTACTACTTACACATATGTATATCAATAAACTTACATATATATTACATATATGTACAAAATATTCATATACATATATATAAAAAATATTCACATACATATGTTACTACTTACACATATGTATAACAATAAACATACATATATATTACATATATGTACAAAATATTCATATACATATATAAAAAATATTCACATACATATGTTACTACTTACACATATGTATAACAATAAATATACATATATATTACATATATGTACAAAATATTCATATACATATATATACAAAATATTCACATACATATGTGACTACTTACACATATGTATAACAATAAACATACATATATATTACATATATGTACAAAATATTCATATACATATATATACAAAATATTCACATACATATGTTACTACTTACACATATGTATAACAATAAACATACATATATATTACATATATGTACAAAATATTCATATACATATATATACAAAATATTCACATACATATGTTACTACTTACACATATGTATATCAATAAACATACATATATATTACATATATGTACAAAATATTCATATATATATATATAAAAAATATTCACATACATATGTTACTACTTACACATATGTATATCAATAAACATACATATATATTACATATATGTACGAAATATTCATATAAATATATATAAAAAATATTCACATACATATGTTACTACAAAATATTCATATACATATATAAAAAATATTCACATACATATGTTACTACTTACACATATGTATATCAATAAACATACATATATATTACATATATGTACAAAATATTCATATAAATATATAAAAAATATTCACATACATATGTTACTACTTACACATATGTATAACAATAAACATACATATATATTACATATATGTACAAAATATTCATATACATATATATAAAAAATATTCACATACATATGTTACTACTTACACATATGTATAACAATAAACATACATATATATTACATATATGTACAAAATATTCATATAAATATATAAAAAATATTCACATAAATATGTTACTACTTACACATATGTATAACAATAAACATACATATATATTACATATATGTACAAAATATTCATATACATATATATACAAAATATTCACATACATATGTTACTACTTACACATATGTATAACAATAAACATACATATATATACATATATGTACAAAATATTCATATAAATATATAAAAAATATTCACATACATATGTTACTACTTACACATATGTATATCAATAAACATACATATATATTACATATATGTACAAAATATTCATATACATATATATACAAAATATTCACATACATATGTTACTACTTACACATATGTATAACAATAAACATACATATATATTACATATATGTACAAAATATTCATATACATATATATTCAAAATATTCACATACATATGTTACTACTTACACATATGTATAACAATAAACATACATATATATTACATATATGTACAAAATATTCATATAAATATATAAAAAATATTCACATACATATGTTACTACTTACACATATGTATATCAATAAACTTACATATATATTACATATATGTACAAAATATTCATATACATATATATAAAAAATATTCACATACATATGTTACTACTTACACATATGTATAACAATAAACATACATATATATTACATATATGTACAAAATATTCATATACATATATAAAAAATATTCACATACATATGTTACTACTTACACATATGTATAACAATAAATATACATATATATTACATATATGTACAAAATATTCATATACATATATATACAAAATATTCACATACATATGTGACTACTTACACATATGTATAACAATAAACATACATATATATTACATATATGTACAAAATATTCATATACATATATATACAAAATATTCACATACATATGTTACTACTTACACATATGTATAACAATAAACATACATATATATTACATATATGTACAAAATATTCATATACATATATATACAAAATATTCACATACATATGTTACTACTTACACATATGTATATCAATAAACATACATATATATTACATATATGTACAAAATATTCATATATATATATATAAAAAATATTCACATACATATGTTACTACTTACACATATGTATATCAATAAACATACATATATATTACATATATGTACAAAATATTCATATATATATATATATATATATATATATATATAAAATATTCACATACATATGTTACTACTTACACATATGTATATCAATAAACATACATATATATTACATATATGTACAAAATATTCATATATATATATATAAAAAATATTCACATACATATGTTACTACTTACACATATGTATATCAATAAACATACATATATATTACATATATGTACAAAATATTCATATACATATATATAAAAAATATTCACATACATATGTTACTACTTACACATATGTATAAAAATAAACATACATATATATTACATATATGTACAAAATATTCATATACATATATATAAAAAATATTCACATATATATGTTACTACTTACACATATGTATAACAATAAACATACATATATATTACATTTATGTACAAAATATTCATATACATATATATACAAAATATTCACATACATATGTTACTACTTACACATATGTATAACAATAAACATACATATATATTACATATATGTACAAAATATTCATATACATATATATAAAAAATATTCACATATATATGTTACTACTTACACATATGTATAACAATAAACATACATATATATTACATTTATGTACAAAATATTCATATACATATATATAAAAAATATTCACATACATATGTTACTACTTACACATATGTATAACAATAAACATACATATATATTACATATATGTACAAAATATTCATATACATATATATACAAAATATTCACATACATATTTACTACTTACACATATATATATCAATAAACATACATATATATTACATATATGTACAAAATATTAATATAAATATATATAAAAAATATTCACATACATATGTTACTACTTACACATATGTATAACAATAAACATACATATATATTACATATATGTACAAAATATTCATATACATATATATAAAAAATATTTACATACATATGTTACTACTTACACATATATATATCAATAAACATACATATATATTACATATATATACAAAATATACACATACATATATATAAAAAATATTCACATACATATGTTACTGCTTACACATATGTATAACAATAAACATACATATATATTACATATATATACAAAATATACACATACATATGTTACATGTTACAATACATACATATTTACAAAAATGTCTATTAGCATCCAAATAATTTTTTAAAAATTCTATGTCTAAAATTATTATATGAAATTTTTCTAAGTCCGAAATTATTTAAAAACAATTTCTAATTTAAAATAATAAAAAAAATCTAAAGCCCGTATTTATAAAAAATTTCTACGTTTTTTGAACTATTATATGAAAAATATATTTTAATATCGGCAAATAAACCCTCAATAAGCCTTAAATATTTTTTATGAAAAAATAATAATAAATAAATTTCCCCAAGTTAAATAATATATAAAAATTTCCCTAAAGTCTTTATATTTGAATATTCCTAAGTTAAAAATTATTTTTTAAAAATAAAATGCTAAGGCTAAAATTATTTTCAAAATAGTCTAACTTATAAGAAATACTATAAATTTAAAAATCTACTCTAATTCCCTACCTACCTTCTGTATTCTCCAATTCCATCTCATTCTAATTTGTTTTCATTTTCTCCAGTGGTTTGCATCATCATATTTTGGTAATCTGTAAATAAAGAAGAAAACTTACCGTTAGTAAAAATTAAAGTATAGACATAGTATAGTAAGTAAATCCTAAATAATATAAATTTTTCTAAGTCCAAAATAATATAAATTTTTCTTAAATAATATAAATTTTTCTAAGTCTAAAATAATATAAATCCAAAATAATATAAATTTTTCTAAGTCCAATATAATATAAATTTTTCTAAGTCTAAAATAATATAAATCCAATATAATATAAATTTTTCTAAGTCCAATATAATATAAATTTTTCTAAGTCTAAAATAATATAAATCCAATATAATATAAATTTTTCTAAGTCCAATATAATATAAATTTTTCTAAGTCTAAAATAATATAAATCCAAAATAATATAAATTTTTCTAAGTCTAAAATAATATAAATCCAAAATAATATAAATTTTTCTAAGTCTAAAATAATATAAATCCAAAATAATATAAATTTTTCTAAGTCCCATATAATATAAATTTTTCTAAGTCTAAAATAATATAAATCCAATATAATATAAATTTTTCTAAGTCTAAAATAATATAAATCCAAAATAATATAAATTTTTCTAAGTCTAAAATAATATAAATCCAAAATAATATAAATTTTTCTAAGTCCCATATAATATAAATTTTTCTAAGTCCCATATAATATAAATTTTTCTAAGTCTAAAATAATATAAATCCAATATAATATAAATTTTTCTAAGTCTAAAATAATATAAATCCAAAATAATATAAATTTTTCTAAGTCCAATATAATATAAATTTTTCTAAGTCTAAAATAATATAAATTCAAAATAATATAAATTTTTCTAAGTCTAAAATAATATAAATCCAAAATAATATAAATTTTTCTAAGTCCCATATAATATAAATTTTTCTAAGTCTAAAATAATATAAATCCAAAATAATATAAATTTTTCTAAGTCCAAAAAAAATATAAATTTTTCTAAGTCTAAAATAATATAAATCCAAAATAATATAAATTTTTCTAAGTCCAATATAATATAAATTTTCCTAAGTCCCATATAATATAAATTTTTCTAAGTCCCATATAATATAAATTTTTCTAAGTCTAAAATAATATAAATCCAAAATAATATAAATTTTTCTAAGTCCAAAAAAAATATAAATTTTTCTAAGTCTAAAATAATATAAAATTTTTCTAAGTCTAAAATAATACACATTATTATTATTATTATCTGGTTTAGACCCAGCACAAATGCAAGACACTGCGACCTATAAGATCTATTGTGTCCCTTTGAGTCTACTGTTTGTTTAACAGACCAACTGCCTTCCTTACGAACACCAGCAGGTCCGAAACTTTAGTGGTGGATATATCCGTCAGTGAGACCATATGTCTCCCTAAATACCTCCATCTGAATCTATCAAGAGCCACACATTCACACAATATGTGCTCTGCTGTCTCTGGTGCTTGTGAGCATAGTCTACAAACATCTACATTTGTGATCGCCATTCTCATCAAATGCGCTCTCACACTACAGTGACCCGTAAGAAAATCCGTTAGGATTTTCAGGTCCGGCCTTCTATACTTTAGAACATCAGACTCACCCCCAAATCGCGGACGAATCACAGCCTTGGCGTGCCTAAGACCCGACTGGGCATTCCAATGTTCCAAACATTTGCCAGTTTCCCATTCACTAATTTGACTGAGAATAGTAGAAAGCGGTGCTGCACAGCAGGGCTCCGGACCAATATAAGGCGTCGCAGATCCCCTCCTAGCCAATGCATCCGCTTCCTCGTTCCCGCTTATACCACAGTGTCCAGGTACCCAGAACAGCTGCACCCTGTTTCTAAGCGATAATTTTTGCAACGTGTCGTAGCAATGTTTGACAAGTCTAGATGTCATACGATGAGAGTCAAGCGCCTTTAAGGCAGCCTGACTATCTGAAAATATATTAATTGTCTTGCCCTTGAGCCCGATATCCAGGTTAATCTCAGCACATGCGGTTATGGCCAGGATTTCAGCCTGAAAAACACTCAATGACTTCCCTAGTGGAATTGACAGGTTTCGATTGGGTCCATAGACGCCAGCCCCTACTCCACTGTCCATTTTGGAACCATCAGTATACCAGTTTAGATCAGACTCACTCCGAGCCAAACACCCAGTAGACCAACATTCCCGGTCCGGTACCTCCACCTTAAATCTCCTGCCAAAGCAAAGTTCCAAAGGCATGGTATCCAAGACCGAAATTGGATTCCTGACCACTTTATGAAGAATGGCCAGGTTCCTTGACTCATTTCGAGGTGTTCTTACGAACACTTTTGCCGCCGAACACGCGGCCACCCTCATCACATAAATATGAAGTGGTGTTAGTCCAATCAGGGCCTCTAAAGCCACTGTTGGACATGTTCTCATTGCCCCGGTTACACCAAGGCAGGCAAGCCGTTGTATCTTGCCCAATTTTCTTATGGTGGTAGACTCCTCAGTCTTTCTCCACCAAACTATTGCCGCATAAGTGATTATGGGCCGAACAATGGCGGTATAAATCCACAGTGTCATTCTTGGCGATAGACCCCAAGTCTTACCGAAAGAAGAGCGACATGCCCAAAGTGCCCTTGTCGCCTTAGCCTGGACAGCAGAAATGTGCGAGTTCCAGGTAAGTCTTCTATCCAGAATGACACCTAGATACTTAACCTCCTTAGAGAACATAATAGTGGTACCCCTAAAAGAAATACAGTCGCACGTCAGCTTATATCTCTTCGTAAAAGGTACAACAACCGTCTTTGAAGGATTCACTGAGAGTCCTTCTTGAGAGCACCAATTCGACACATCCCTCAGAGCATCAGCCATAAGGTCACACAATGTACTCTCAAATTTCCCACGGGCCGTTATAACAAGGTCATCAGCATAACTAATTACGCTGATTCCTTTTTGAGCCAACATGGTAAGCAAGTCATCAACTACAAGCGTCCACAACAATGGGGATAGGACTCCACCCTGAGGGCATCCCTTCGACGCCATCACGGTCAATTCCTCTCCATCAAGGGACGAGCTGATAATCCTGCCTCTAAGCATGGAGCCGATCCAAGCTATAATTGGCCCTTCCACCCCTTTCCGTTCCAAAGAACCAGTAATGGAGTCAAAGCCTGTGTTGTCAAAAGCACCTTCTATATCCAAGAAAGAACAAAGAGCAACTTCCTTGTCAGAAAATGCTTTCTCAATACTTCCAAGGAGAGACAAAATTGCACCCTCAGTCGATCCGCCCTTCACATACGCGAATTGACTCGGGTGCAGGGGACGTTCCACAAGACACGTCTCCCTTATATAAACATCCACCAGCCTCTCCATTGTCTTCAAAAGAAAGGATGAGAGACTTATGGGTCTATACGACTTTGGAAGATCACTAGGCCTACCTGCCTTCGGTATAAATATAACCGCAACCTCCCGCCAAGCTCGTGGTATATAACCAAAACCGAAGCTGGCCTTAAAAATTACAAGAAGTTTAGACACTATTATGTCAGAACTTCTTTGTAGGAGAGCCGGAAAAATTCCATCTCTGCCCGGAGCCTTATAGGGTTTAAAGGAGCCAATAGCCCACAAAACCCTGTCCGGAGTGAATATTTTACTCGCGAGACTTTTGACCCTTCTGGTAACACGTACAGGTGCGGGAATATCCCAGCACTCGTGTACAGGTGCCACCTCTTGGGAACCAGGAAAATGCGTTCCCATCAAGAGATCCAAGGTTTGCCTTCTAGACTGAGTGTACCCTCCGGTACCTGTACTAAGGGACCCTATGCCATTAGAATGATCTATGGTGAGAGACTTTTGAAGGCGGGCCAATGCCGGCAAGCCCTCAATGGACTGACAAAATCCCCTCCACGTCTCCCTTTTAGACCTTCTAATCTCCTTATTGTACTCAGTGAGACTAACTCTATAAACCTGCCAATCACCTGTGCGCTTGGCCCTATTAAAGTTCCTCCTTACGGTTTTCCTCAGCTTTGACAAAGTGTCATTCCACCAAGGCACCTTACGAACAATAGAATGGTCACTATGACGCACACTAATGTCCAAAGAGGATTTTAATGTCGACTGTAGCTGATTTGCCGCCAGATCTAGTTCATCAACAGACTCTATAGAATCTGGCAGCCAGTCAACTTCTTTAGCCACATTTTCTCTGAAGCAGGTCCAATTTACCTTCCTAGAGACTATTGGCCTATCATCGGTTCTAGCAACGCTAACCAGATCAAATCTAATATGCATATGATCGGATAAGGATACTTCGTCTGACACATGCCAGTCCCTCAGAAGATTAGACGTGAATGTATCACACAACGTAATATCCAATACCTCCGACCTTATGGCGTTAACAAATGTAGGCCTGCTGCCCCTATTGGCCACAGCCACATTATTGCTAACCAGAAAGTTGAGAAGGTAATCACCCCTATCGTTGTTGTCCGTGCTGCCCCATACCATATGATGAGCATTCGCATCACATCCAACTACGAAGTGGTGGTTCTTCTCCCGACAGTACCTGATGAAATTTTGGACTTCCAAGGGTGGTACACATTCCATATCCCCCGGGAAATAAGCAGAGGCGCATATTACCTCCCTTATACCAACATCAGTAATAAGTTTGACGCTTACAGCCACCAGGTCCCTAGTAATGAACTCTGTAATGGGAAAGAAGGTGAATTTGGAATTTACCAAAATAGCGGCCCGGGGCCTCTCCCCAGCCGCATACACCAACTTACACGTCTTATTTTGAAGTCCTCTGACTCTGTCATTAATAGTCCAGGGCTCCTGTATGAGCCCTAGACTAATATCTTCAGTGGCAAATCTGCGGCTAAAAATGCTCGACGCACCTTTGGCCCTATGCAGATTTGCCTGGAGCACTTTGAAAGTACCTTCCATCATTTGCGCTCATTGGAAAGCGCCTCTGACGCAACTTTTCTCCCTGCCTGGCTCAATTGCCCAGCAAGCTTTGTTGCCTCAGCCTTAAGTGAGAAACCTGGGGATTTACCTCTACCCCCCACAGGTTTGCTCTTTTCAGTACTGTACAGTACAGTTATAGGGGTAGTAACACTCGTGTCGACTACCCTTTTTATGTTTGTGGAAGACACAATTGTCTTCCTTATAGTTGATGCATAAGAGGCATCGCTCTCTAAATTATCAGCAATATTTTCCATCAAAATATGCGATGCTCGGGTTAAAGAGTCACCTGCGGCATTGCCCGGCTTGCCACAGGAAGGCTAATTAAAACTGGAGGGCGCCTGGTATCCAGAGTCCGCATACGAGCAGCCAAGTACCCCTTGACCATACATCCCTCAGTGTATGCTGTTCCACCTTGGATTTGGGGGAACGGTTATGAGGAGCGTCCACCTCCCGCATGATCAAATTTTAACTAACAGTCAGCAGAGACATGACCTTACTGAACTGCGAGTTGCGGTTACCACCCATAGATGGTAAAGATCACACTTCTATATGAGTTTCCAGATAGCAGGACTGTACTAAGTGAAAACCAAAGTCAACCCTTAGTAGAGTCCCCTGAATACTCATATAGCAAACCGCAAGCGTTGCTTACTTTAGCCATGGTCAAGAGTTGGCCTGAGTGGAAACGCAATTCCCACACAAATGTAGGACACGCGAAACTCACCCAGACCCGCACCGACCATGTTACCAGTGGCCACCACGTGGAGGTAGTAAGTCTTCTTGTGCAGTTGTCCATAAGGATCGTCTATTGACTTTGCCTTATGGGTCCACACCTGACCACCAAAAATAATACACATACATACATACATAATATTTTTTTCACCTTCACACTACACTTTTTAAACACAGACTGAAAATTTTTTTTGAAATGAACTTCCTTATATAGAAAATAAAAATTTTCAAAGCCTACTCAGAATGAAAAATAAATTTAAAAAATATTTTTTTGTATTTGAAAATATTCAACTTGTTTAAATATTTTTTTTTTGATTTTGTTTTTTTTTCAAAACAAAACAAAAATACGTACATATGTATGTTGTTTTTTTTTTCAAAACAAAAAAAAAAAAAAATAACAAGCATATATATGTATGTATGTAAATAAAATTCAAACTTCAATATTTTTTTGTTTTTTCCTAAAAGTGTATTGCGAAATTGTTGACATTTCTGTATTGGAGTAAAATAGTTAATGCTCTTTATGCAACTGTGCAGAATGGTGCCAAAATTTGGAATACTATTTCGGTTAATAAATTTCAATGCAAATATCAAAAAATATGAGTGGCCATGTGACACGGAATGGGTAAGTTTTAATAAATATAATTGTTATGAAATTACTACATGGTCATAATTTAATGAAAATCTATCCAATAGGTGATACATGCTGTTTTCCCTTCAGTCTAGCTTCCATAAAGAAACTTTTAGAAGAGAAAATAATTAATACATATGTCAAGAATAAAAAATAGATGGAAATATAGTAATGGATTATGAGAGCGGTTGTTTTTTATACATTCCAATAATAAAGTGGAACATACCTGTAAGGAGTTGGCCAAAAATGAACGTCTACAAAATGGTTACAGTCAAGGAGAATAATTTTTATAAGTCCAAATAATATTAATAAGTGTTTGTGTTGGTGCTGTCAATGGCTCTGTTTTTTAGACGCCCTTTAATTCAACATTGTCCTACGCCGCCTATGTAAGTTCTTATTACTAAGGGTGGCCAACGTCAAATGCCATTTTCCTAAAGCAAGAATTTTTTGAATATATAAGACATGTTTTAAATGGAACAGCTTATGAAACATGGGCTCAACTGGGCTTGATGCAGGCCACCTGTTGACATTATTCATTAAATGAGAAGAAGTATCAACCTCATAGTTCTTTCTTGGCCGATATTAATAATGAAGTATGTATTTGTGAATGGATTGTATGTGAATAATTTTAATATTAGAAATAAAAAAGTGAGTAAAAATTGCATTTTCTTAAAAATTATTTTATATTTTGAAGGCTTTTTATTGTAGAATTTATAAATGATTTTCTTGTCCAACCCAAGAAATCTCAATGGTTTGAGTATTATAAACTACGGCAGGATAAAGAAATACTAATTCTAAAGAACAGCCGCGTTTTCTGACAGGTACCTTAATATGCAATATATATACACGTATTGATACAATTTTCTCTGAAAAAATATTTTTTTTAATGGGCCATAAAAATCAAGACAATCCTCATCTTTTTTATTCTTTTATTTTTGTTTTTTTTTTTTTTTTGTTTTCTTTACATTGAAATTTTTGACAATATTATCATTAAAGTCACTTGCTTTAATAAATAATTGAGTATGTTCTGAAAGACGACATCGAATATTGTTTTAAGGACAATTAATGCTTCATTGCCCGAAGTATTTAAAAGTTATTTTGAAGAATGAATAAAACAATTATGTCAACAACTTGCTGTATTTTGTAATTATAACGATTTGAAATTTTGTTCGATTTCACTTTGACTCGTTTTCTGTTTACAGAACATACTTTAATAATACAGTAATCCCTCGATTTACGTCGTCTCGATTTACGTCGTTTCGATTTACGTCGTAAATTTTTTTGTTCCTTCAAATTTCGATTTGCGTCGTCATTCGATTTACGTCGTCAAATTATTTATTCTTCCAAAATTTAATTTTGCGCCGTTATTAGATTTTTGGCGATATTTACAATTAAACATATTATTTAAAGTGCATTTTTTATGTTTTGGTGTTTTTAAAATAAAATATAGTAAAATATGTGCTCAAGAAGTAAAATAAATAAAGTAAGTGCAATTCAAATTAAAAAGAAACGAAATGCAATTTCACTTAAAACTAAAATGGAAATCATTCGCCGGCAAGACCATGGTGAAAAAGCTTCTATTATTGCCAGTACTATAAAACTTCCACCGACCCCAATAAGAACAATAATTAAAACTGCAGCTGAAATCCGTACAAGTATAAACGCGTCTGGAACTTGTTCTCTTAATAACATCACATCAGTAAAAGAAGGCCATCGTTAATAGAGAAAATGGAAAATGCATTAGTACTATGAATAAAAGATTTAAACAAGAAAAATATTCCAATAACAACGTTAGTTATTCAAAAAAAGTTAAAAGCTTGTTTAACGATTTAAAATCAAACTCTATTCAAAATAATGATCCAGCTGACTTTTGTTTTAACGCCAGTGGAGGATGGCTAGAAAAATGTAAAAAAAGAGCACAGCTTCATAACATAAAATTGTAGGAGAATCCGCAAGTGCCGACAGTGAAGAAGCTAAAAATTTTCCTAAAAAACTAAAAAAAAATAATTGATGATGGTGGATTCACACCTCAGCAATTTTTTAATACATTAAAAACAGACGAGACTGGATTATTTTGGAATCGAATGCCAGGAAGAACATTTATATACAAAGAGGAGAACTTAGCAGCCGGTTAAAAGGTTTCGAAGGATAGACTTACGCTTTTGCTAGTGGGAAATGCTGCAGGAGACTTCAAGATTAAACCCTCGTTAGTTTATAAGTCCGAAACACCAAGGGCTATGAAAAACGTTTCCAAAGAAAAACTGCCTGTGATTTGCATGTATAACAAAAAAGCTTCGATTACTTCCAAGCTTTTCAACGATTGGTTTAAGACGCACTTCTGTCCTGAAGTTGAAAAATATTGTAAAACAAATAATTTGTCACATAAAGCACTGTTTGTAATCGACAATGCCCCGGGCCACTCCATCTGTTTATGCATGTTTATTAGTAATAAACATATCTTCCTACGTATGTACATATGTTTGTACATATTACTTAAGTATTCAATTAATTTTCGTTCCTTTCAATTTATTTTATTTTTTATCAGTTTTGTAATTTTTTAATGTACATGCCCAGGTATTAACTTCTTATGAATTGTTCTTTTTTGTTTTTTATTTATGTTATTATTATTATTTTTTTGTTAATAAATGTGAATTTTATTTTATAAGACTATAATGATTTTATTTTTATTTCCTTTGTGATTACTTGTCATTTTGTAGTATGAGTAATTTTAATTTCGATTTACGTCGTTTCGATTTACGTCGTCATTTTTTGGAACCAACCAAGACGTAAATCGAGGGATTACTGTACATGCTTGGCGACCTTCAAGCTTGAAGATATGTAGTTTGTTACCGGTAGTTTGAAAAACTAATTGCTAAGTATGGTCTTACAATCAAGTTCAGAACAAAAATGCTTCTTGTTGCAACATAAAACATGGGCTTTGTTATGAATTAAAGGAGAAATTCCTTCAAAAAGTAAATTTCCCAGATAAATATTTATTTCCTTTTTTTAAATTCAACATTATTTCTGCCAGATTCCTTTAAAAACAACATTTTGAAATATTCGAAAATCTGCATATTTGATTGGTTTGCTGCTAATCACTTATTATTTAACTTTTATGGGGTTTTTTGTGAAAACTGCTCAAAGTAATATGTTTATAAAGATTTTGATTTGTTAAGACATTTGCTAAGCAGCAAAAAATAAATTTATTTCAAATGATCTCAGATTATTCATATCGTAATTGTTACTTATCTTAGGAATCGGTACTATACGCACCCATAGAAATAAGGGGACAAATAATTTGTATGTCTTCCTTTTGGGAGACAAATGCCTTCATTTTTTGAGGTTAAAGTCCTTTAATTTTCTTCTCAAAATGGCAATAAATAATTAAATATAAAATAATTTGAAGCCTATAGACAGCCAAATGGTCGAACAGATTTTTCTTCATCTCGAATCACATTATGAAATTTAGTTCAGTTTTTTAAATATTCGGTAAACGGACTGCCCTTCAATTAAAGCTTTTTTCTATTAAATTTTATTTTAAAACTTAACCGAAAATCCCAGGCAACATGAACAATATAAATTAAAGTTTATATGAGAAAATATAAATTTTTGTTTTTACAAACATTGTTTACAATTTCTGTTTGGCATAGTTTAGTAGTAGTGCAGTGTGTTGGCACACTAAGACGAGAGCTCCGAGTTTAAGACCCAGCTTCACTACCATCTTTAGTTTTATTTATAACAGTCTATGTATTTGTAGGAGACGTCAGGCTAAAGTACTATTTGCGTTTTTATAAGGCGTTTGTCCATTTGGCATTCGTTTTACGTTATGTCATGTGCAGTACATCCTATCTATCTTTTATATTCTCCACTTCCATTTCATTTCAAATTGTTTTTCATTTTCTCCCGTTCGCCCATAGTCCATCCCATACTTGTATTTTGGTAATCTGTAAATAAAAGATAAGACCCTCCCTTAGTAAAAATAATAAAATACATAAAAAATATTAAGGTTTAAATTAAAAATTAAGTTATTTAAATAAATTAATTCTTAACAAATATTAAAACAAACTATACATATATGATACGAAAGTAAAAACTTTCTAATATTAAAAATATTAATTAATGAAAAAACACACAAAAATTCCTTTCAAATAGGTATTGAAAATTACTATATTTTAGTACTAATCTACAAAATATTAAAAAAAATTTATACGTAACATGTAACATATATATATATTAATAAAAAAACACGGACATATGTTACTACTTACACATATGTATAACAATAAACATACATATATATTACATATATGTACAAAATATTCGTATACATATATAAAAAATATTCACATACATATGTTATTACTTACACATATGTATAACAATAAACATACATATATATTACATATATGTACAAAATATTCATATACATATATATAAAAAATATTCACATACATATGTTACTACTTACACATATATATATCAATAAACACACATATATATTACATATATATACAAAATATTCATATACATATATATAAAAAATATTCACATACATATGTTACTACTTACACATATGTATAACAATAAACATACATATATATTACATATATGTACAAAATATTCATATACATATATATACAAAATATTCACATACATATGTTACTACTTACACATATGTATAACAATAAACATACATATATTACATATATGTACAAAATATTCATATACATATATATACAAAATATTCACATACATATGTTACTACTCACACATATGTATAACAATAAACATACATATATATTACATATATGTACAAAATATTCATATACATATATATACAAAATATTCACATACATATGTTACTACTTACACATATGTATAACAATAAACATACATATATTACATATATGTACAAAATATTCATATACATATATATACAAAATATTCACATACATATGTTACTACTCACACATATGTATAACAATAAACATACATATATATTACATATATGTACAAAATATTCATATAAATATATAAAAAATATTCACATACATATGTTACTACTCACACATATGTATAACAATAAACATACATATATATTACATATATGTATGTACAAAATATTCATATACATATATATAAAAAATATTCACATACATATGTTACTACTCACACATATGTATAACAATAAACATACATACATATTACATATATGTACAAAATATTCATATACATATATATAAAAAATATTCACATACATATGTTACTACTCACACATATGTATAACAATAAACATACATATATATTACATATATGTACAAAATATTCATATACATATATATAAAAAATATTCACATACATATGTTACTACTTACACATATGTATAACAATAAACATACATATATATTGCATATATGTACAAAATATTCATATACATATATATAAAAAATATTCACATACATATGTTACTACTTACACATATGTATAACAATAAACATACATATATATTACATATATGTACAAAATATTCATATACATATATATACAAAATATTCACATACATATGTTACTACTTACACATATGTATAACAATAAACATACATATATTACATATATGTACAAAATATTCATATACATATATATACAAAATATTCACATACATATGTTACTACTTACACATATGTATAACAATAAACATACATATATATTACATATATGTACAAAATATTCATATACATATATATACAAAATATTCACATACATATGTTACTACTTACACATATGTATAACAATAAACATACATATATTACATATATGTACAAAATATTCATATACATATATATACAAAATATTCACATACATATGTTACTACTCACACATATGTATAACAATAAACATACATATATATTACATATATGTACAAAATATTCATATAAATATATAAAAAATATTCACATACATATGTTACTACTCACACATATGTATAACAATAAACATACATATATATTACATATATGTATGTACAAAATATTCATATACATATATATAAAAAATATTCACATACATATGTTACTACTCACACATATGTATAACAATAAACATACATACATATTACATATATGTACAAAATATTCATATACATATATATAAAAAATATTCACATACATATGTTACTACTCACACATATGTATAACAATAAACATACATATATATTACATATATGTACAAAATATTCATATACATATATATAAAAAATATTCACATACATATGTTACTACTTACACATATGTATAACAATAAACATACATATATATTGCATATATGTATGTACAAAATATTCATATACATATATATAAAAAATATTCACATACATATGTTACTACTCACACATATGTATAACAATAAACATACATATATATTACATATATGTACAAAATATTCATATACATATATATAAAAAATATTCACATACATATGTTACTACTTACACATATGTATAACAATAAACATACATATATATTACATATATGTACAAAATATTCATATACATATATATACAAAATATTCACATACATCTGTTACTACTTACACATATGTATAACAATAAACATACATATATACTACATATATGTAAAAAATATTCATATAAATATATATAAAAAATATTCACATACATATGTTACTACTTACACATATATATATCAATAAACATACATATATATTACATATATGTACAAAATATTCATATAAATATATAAAAAATATTCACATACATATGTTGCTACTTACACATATGTATAACAATAAACATACATATATATTACATATATGTACAAAATATTCATATACATATATATACAAAATATTTACATACATATGTTACTACTCACACATATGTATAACAATAAACATACATATATATTACATATATGTACAAAATATTCATATACATATATATAAAAAATATTCACATACATATGTTACTACTCACACATATGTATAACAATAAACATACATATATATTACATATATGTACAAAATATTCATATACATATATATACAAAATATTCACATACATATGTTACTACTTACACATATGTATAACAATAAACATACATATATATTACATATATGTACATAATATTCATATACATATATATAAAAAATATTCACATACATATGTTACTACTTACACATATATATATCAATAAACATACATATATATTACATATATGTACAAAATATTCATATACATATATATAAAAAATATTCACATACATATGTTACTACTTACACATATGTATAACAATAAACATACATATATATTACATATATGTACAAAATATTCATATACATATATATACAATATATTTACATACATATGTTACTACTCACACATATGTATAACAATAAACATACATATATATTACATATATGTACAAAATATTCATATACATATATATACAAAATATTCACATACATATGTTACTACTCACACATATGTATAACAATAAACATACATATATATTACATATATGTACAAAATATTCATATACATATATATAAAAAATATTCACATACATATGTTACTACTTACACATATGTATAACAATAAACATACATATATATTACATATATGTACAAAATATTCATATACATATATATACAAAATATTCACATACATATGTTACTACTTACACATATGTATAACAATAAACATACATATATTACATATATGTACAAAATATTCATATAAATATATATAAAAAATATTCACATACATATGTTACTACTTACACATATGTATAACAATAAACATACATATATATTACATATATGTACAAAATATTCATATACATATATATACAAAATATTTACATACATATGTTACTACTCACACATATGTATAACAATAAACATACATATATATTACATATATGTACAAAATATTCATATACATATATATAAAAAATATTCACATACATATGTTACTACTCACACATATGTATAACAATAAACATACATATATATTACATATATGTACAAAATATTCATATACATATATATACAAAATATTCACATACATATGTTACTACTTACACATATGTATAACAATAAACATACATATATATTACATATATGTACAAAATATTCATATACATATATATACAAAATATTCACATACATATGTTACTACTTACACATATGTATAACAATAAACATACATATATTACATATATGTACAAAATATTCATATAAATATATATAAAAAATATTCACATACATATGTTACTACTTACACATATGTATAACAATAAACATACATATATATTACATATATGTACAAAATATTCATATACATATATATACAAAATATTTACATACATATGTTACTACTCACACATATGTATAACAATAAACATACATATATATTACATATATGTACAAAATATTCATATACATATATATAAAAAATATTCACATACATATGTTACTACTCACACATATGTATAACAATAAACATACATATATATTACATATATGTACAAAATATTCATATACATATATATAAAAAATATTCACATACATATGTTACTACTCACACATATGTATAACAATAAACATACATATATATTACATATATGTACAAAATATTCATATACATATATATACAAAATATTCACATACATATGTTACTACTTACACATATGTATAACAATAAACATACATATATATTACATATATGTACAAAATATTCATATACATATATATAAAAAATATTCACATACATATGTTACTACTCACACATATGTATAACAATAAACATACATATATATTACATATATGTACAAAATATTCATATACATATATATACAAAATATTCACATACATATGTTACTACTTACACATATGTATAACAATAAACATACATATATATTACATATATGTACAAAATATTCATATACATATATATACAAAATATTCACATACATATGTTACTACTTACACATATGTATAACAATAAACATACATATATTACATATATGTACAAAATATTCATATAAATATATATAAAAAATATTCACATACATATGTTACTACTTACACATATGTATAACAATAAACATACATATATATTACATATATGTACAAAATATTCATATACATATATATACAAAATATTTACATACATATGTTACTACTCACACATATGTATAACAATAAACATACATATATATTACATATATGTACAAAATATTCATATACATATATATAAAAAATATTCACATACATATGTTACTACTCACACATATGTATAACAATAAACATACATATATATTACATATATGTACAAAATATTCATATACATATATATACAAAATATTCACATACATATGTTACTACTCACACATATGTATAACAATAAACATACATATATATTACATATATGTACAAAATATTCATATACATATATATAAAAAATATTCACATACATATGTTACTACTCACACATATGTATAACAATAAACATACATATATATTACATATATGTACAAAATATTCATATAAATATATATAAAAAATATTCACATACATATGTTACTACTTACACATATGTATAACAATAAACATACATATATATTACATATATATACAAAATATTCACATACATATGTTACTACTCACACATATGTATAACAATAAACATACATATATATTACATATATGTACAAAATATTCATATACATATATATACAAAATATTCACATACATATGTTACTACTTACACATATGTATAACAATAAACATACATATATTACATATATGTACAAAATATTCATATAAATATATATAAAAAATATTCACATACATATGTTACTACTTACACATATGTATAACAATAAACATACATATATATTACATATATGTACAAAATATTCATATACATATATATACAAAATATTTACATACATATGTTACTACTCACACATATGTATAACAATAAACATACATATATATTACATATATGTACAAAATATTCATATACATATATATAAAAAATATTCACATACATATGTTACTCCTCACACATATGTATAACAATAAACATACATATATATTACATATATGTACAAAATATTCATATACATATATATACAAAATATTCACATACATATGTTACTACTTACACATATGTATAACAATAAACATACATATATATTACATATATGTACAAAATATTCATATACATATATATAAAAAATATTCACATACATATGTTACTACTCACACATATGTATAACAATAAACATACATATATATTACATATATGTACAAAATATTCATATACATATATATACAAAATATTCACATACATATGTTACTACTTACACATATGTATAACAATAAACATACATATATATTACATATATGTACAAAATATTCATATACATATATATAAAAAATATTCACATACATATGTTACTACTCACACATATGTATAACAATAAACATACATATATATTACATATATGTACAAAATATTCATATACATATATATAAAAAATATTCACATACATATGTTACTACTTACACATATGTATAACAATAAACATACATATATATTACATATATGTACAAAATATTCATATACATATATATACAAAATATTCACATACATATGTTACTACTTACACATATGTATAACAATAAACATACATATATTACATATATGTACAAAATATTCATATAAATATATATAAAAAATATTCACATACATATGTTACTACTTACATATGTTACTACTTACACATATGTATAACAATAAACATACATATATATTACATATATGTACAAAATATTCATATACATATATAAAAAATATTCACATACATATGTTACTACTTACACATATGTATAACAATAAACATACATATATATTACATATATGTACAAAATATTCATATACATATATAAAAAATATTCACATACATATGTTACTACTTACACATATATATATCAATAAACATACATATATATTACATATATGTACAAAATATTCATATACATATATAAAAAATATTCACACACATATGTATAACAATAAACATACATATATATTACATATATGTACAAAATATTCATATACATATATATAAAAAATATTCACATACATATGTTACTACTTACACATATGTATAACAATAAACATACATATATATTACATATATGTACAAAATATTCATATACATATATATAAAAAATATTCACATACATATGTTACTACTTACACATATATATATCAATAAACATACATATATATTACATATATGTACAAAATATTCATATACATATATAAAAAATATTCACACACATATGTATAACAATAAACATACATATATATTACATATATGTACAAAATATTCATATACATATATATAAAAAATATTCACATACATATGTTACTACTTACATATATGTATAACAATAAACATACATATATATTACATATATGTACAAAATATTCATATACATATATATAAAAAATATTCACATACATATGTTACTACTTACACATATATATATCAATAAACATACATATATATTACATATATGTACAAAATATTCATATACATATATAAAAAATATTCACACACATATGTTACTACTTACACATATGTATAACAATAAACATACATATATATTACATATATGTACAAAATATTCATATACATATATATAAAAAATATTCACATACATATGTTACTACTTACACATATGTATAACAATAAACATACATATATATTACATATATGTACAAAATATTCATATGCATACATATACAAAATATACACATACATATGTTACTACTCACACATATGTATAACAATAAACATACATATATATTACATACATATGTATAAAATATTCATATAAATATATATAAAAAATATTCACATACATATGTTACTACTCACACATATATATATCAATAAACATACATATATATTACATATATGTACAAAATATTCATATACATATATATATAAAAAATATTCACATACATATGTTACTACTTACACATATGTATAACAATAAACATACATATATATTACATATATGTACAAAATATTCATATACATATATATACAAAATATTCACATACATATGTTACCACTTACACATATGTATAACAATAAACATACATATATTACATATATGTACAAAATATTCATATAAATATATATAAAAAATATTCACATACATATGTTACTACTTACACATATGTATAACAATAAACATACATATATATTACATATATGTACAAAATATTCATATACATATATATACAAAATATTCACATACATATGTTACTACTCACACATATGTATAACAATAAACATACATATATATTACATATATGTACAAAATATTCATATACATATATATAAAAAATATTCACATACATATGTTACTACTCACACATATGTATAACAATAAACATACATATATATTACATATATGTACAAAATATTCATATACATATATATAAAAAATATTCACATACATATGTTACTACTTACACATATGTATAACAATAAACATACATATATATTACATATATGTACAAAATATTCATATACATATATATAAAAAATATTCACATACATATGTTACTACTTACACATATGTATAACAATAAACATACATATATACTACATATATGTAAAAAATATTCATATAAATATATATAAAAAATATTCACATACATATGTTACTACTTACACATATGTATAACAATAAACATACATATATATTACATATATGTACAAAATATTTACATACATATGTTACTACTCACACATATGTATAACAATAAACATACATATATATTACATATATGTACAAAATATTCATATACATATACTATATACAAAATATTCACATACATATGTTACTACTCACACATATGTATAACAATAAACATACATATATATTACATATATGTACAAAATATTCATATAAATATATATAAAAAATATTCACATACATATGTTACTACTTACACATATGTATAACAATAAACATACATATATATTACATATATGTACAAAATATTCATATACATATATATAAAAAATATTCACATACATATGTTACTACTCACACATATGTATAACAATAAACATACATATATATTACATATATGTACAAAATATTCATATACATATATATACAAAATATTCACATAGATATGTTACTACTCACACATATGTATAACAATAAACATACATATATATTACACATATGTACAAAATATTCATATACATATATATAAAAAATATTCACATACATATGTTACTACTTACACATATGTATAACAATAAACATACATATATTTTACATATATGTACAAAATATTCATATACATATATATAAAAAATATTCACATACATATGTTACTACTTACACATATGTATAACAATAAACATACATATATACTACATATATGTAAAAAATATTCATATAAATATATATAAAAAATATTCACATACATATGTTACTACTTACACATATGTATAACAATAAACATACATATATATTACATATATGTACAAAATATTCATATAAATATATATAAAAAATATTCACATACATATGTTACTACTTACACATATGTATAACAATAAACATACATATATATTACATATATGTACAAAATATTTACATACATATGTTACTACTCACACATATGTATAACAATAAACATACATATATATTACATATATGTACAAAATATTCATATACATATATATAAAAAATATTCACATACATATGTTACTACTTACACATATGTATAACAATAAACATACATATATATTACATATATGTACAAAATATTTACATACATATGTTACTACTCACACATATGTATAACAATAAACATACATATATATTACATATATGTACAAAATATTCATATACATATATATAAAAAATATTCACATACATATGTTACTACTTACACATATGTATAACAATAAACATACATATATATTACATATATGTACAAAATATTCATATACATATATATACAAAATATTCACATACATATGTTACTACTCACACATATGTATAACAATAAACATACATATATATTACATATATGTACAAAATATTCATATACATATATATAAAAAATATTCACATACATATGTTACTACTTACACATATGTATAACAATAAACATACATATATATTACATATATGTACAAAATATTCATATACATATATATACAAAATATTCACATACATATGTTACTACTTACACATATGTATAACAATAAACATACATATATTACATATATGTACAAAATATTCATATAAATATATATAAAAAATATTCACATACATATGTTACTACTCACACATATGTATAACAATAAAAATACATATATATTACATATATGTACAAAATATTCATATACATATATATAAAAAATATTCACATACATATGTTACTACTCACACATATGTATAACAATAAACATACATATATATTACATATATGTACAAAATATTCATATACATATATATACAAAATATTCACATACATATGTTACTACTTACACATATGTATAACAATAAACATACATATATATTACATATATGTACAAAATATTCATATACATATATATAAAAAATATTCACATACATATGTTACTACTTACACATATGTATAACAATAAACATACATATATATTACATATATGTACAAAATATTCATATACATATATATAAAAAATATTCACATACATATGTTACTACTTACACATATGTATAACAATAAACATACATATATATTACATAGATGTACAAAATATTCATATACATATATATAAAAAATATTCACATACATATGTTACTACTTACACATATGTATAACAATAAACATACATATATATTACATATATGTACAAAATATTCATATACATATATATACAAAATATTCACATACATATGTTACTACTCACACATATGTAAAACAATAAACATACATATATATTACATATATGTACAAAATATTCATATACATATATATAAAAAATATTCACATACATATGTTACTACTTACACATATGTATAACAATAAACATACATATATATTACATATATGTACAAAATATTCATATACATATATATAAAAAATATTTACATACATATGTTACTACTTACACATATGTATAACAATAAACATACATATATATTACATATATGTACAAAATATTCATATACATATATATAAAAAATATTCACATACTTATGTTACTACTTACACATATGTATAACAATAAACATACATATATATTACATATATGTACAAAATATTCATATACATATATATACAAAATATTCACATACATATGTTACTACTCACACATATGTATAACAATAAACATACATATATATTACATATATGTACAAAATATTCATATACATATATATACAAAATATTCACATACATATGTTACTACTCACACATATGTATAACAATAAACATACATATATATTACATAGATGTACAAAATATTCATATACATATATATACAAAATATTCACATACATATGTTACTACTTACACATATGTATAACAATAAACATACATATATATTACATATATGTACAAAATATTCATATACATATATATACAAAATATTCACATACATATGTTACTACTCACACATATGTATAACAATAAACATACATATATATTACATATATGTACAAAATATTCATATACATATATATAAAAAATATTCACATACATATGTTACTACTTACACATATGTATAACAATAAACATACATATATATTACATATATGTACAAAATATTCATATACATATATATACAAAATATTCACATACATATGTTACTACTCACACATATGTATAACAATAAACATACATATATATTACATATATGTACAAAATATTCATATACATATATATAAAAAATATTCACATACATATGTTACTACTTACACATATGTATAACAATAAACATACATATATATTACATATATGTACAAAATATTCATATACATATATATAAAAAATATTTACATACATATGTTACTACTTACACATATGTATAACAATAAACATACATATATATTACATATATGTACAAAATATTCATATACATATATATAAAAAATATTCACATACTTATGTTACTACTTACACATATGTATAACAATAAACATACATATATATTACATATATGTACAAAATATTCATATACATATATATACAAAATATTCACATACATATGTTACTACTCACACATATGTATAACAATAAACATACATATATATTACATATATGTACAAAATATTCATATACATATATATACAAAATATTCACATACATATGTTACTACTCACACATATGTATAACAATAAACATACATATATATTACATAGATGTACAAAATATTCATATACATATATATACAAAATATTCACATACATATGTTACTACTCACACATATGTATAACAATGAACATACATATATATTACATATATGTACAAAATATTCATATAAATATATATAAAAAATATTCACATACATATGTTACTACTTACACATATGTATAACAATAAACATACATATATATTACATATATGTACAAAATATTCATATACATATATATACAAAATATTCATATACATATATATAAAAAATATTCACATACATATGTTACTACTTACACATATGTATAACAATAAACATACATATATATTACATATATGTACAAAATATTCATATACATATATATAAAAAATATTTACATACATATGTTACTACTTACACATATGTATAACAATAAACATACATATATATTACATATATGTACAAAATATTCATATACATATATATAAAAAATATTCACATACTTATGTTACTACTTACACATATGTATAACAATAAACATACATATATATTACATATATGTACAAAATATTCATATACATATATATACAAAATATTCACATACATATGTTACTACTCACACATATGTATAACAATAAACATACATATATATTACATATATGTACAAAATATTCATATACATATATATAAAAAATATTCACATACATATGTTACTACTTACACATATGTATAACAATAAACATACATATATATTACATATATGTACAAAATATCCATATACATATATATACAAAATATTCACATACATATGTTACTACTCACACATATGTATAACAATAAACATACATATATATTACATATATGTACAAAATATTCATATACATATATATAAAAAATATTCACATACATATGTTACTACTTACACATATGTATAACAATAAACATACATATATATTACATATATGTACAAAATATTCATATACATATATATACAAAATATTCACATACATATGTTACTACTTACACATATGTATAACAATAAACATACATATATATTACATATATGTACAAAATATTCATATACATATATATACAAAATATTCACATACATATGTTACTACTTACACATATGTATAACAATAAACATACATATATATTACATATATGCACAAAATATTCATATACATATATATACAAAATATTCACATACATATGTTACTACTCACACATATGTATAACAATAAACATACATATATATTACATATATGTACAAAATATTCATATACAAATATATAAAAAATATTCACATACATATGTTACTACTTACACATATGTATAACAATAAACATACATATATATTACATATATGTACAAAATATTCATATACATATATATACAAAATATTCACATACATATGTTACTACTTACACATATGTATAACAATAAACATACATATATATTACATATATGTACAAAATATTCATATACATATATATACAAAATATTCACATACATATGTTACTACTTACACATATGTATAACAATAAACATACATATATATTACATATATGTACAAAATATTCATATACATATATATACAAAATATTCACATACATATGTTACTACTTACACATATGTATAACAATAAACATACATATATATTACATATATGTACAAAATATTCATATACATATATATACAAAATATTCACATACATATGTTACTACTTACACATATGTATAACAATAAACATACATATATATTACATATATGTACAAAATATTCATATACATATATATACAAAATATTCACATACATATGTTACTACTTACACATATGTATAACAATAAACATACATATATATTACATATATGTACAAAATATTCATATACATATATATACAAAATATTCACATACATATGTTACTAACTACACATATGTATAACAATAAACATACATATATATTACATATATGTACAAAATATTCATATACATATATATACAAAATATTCACATACATATGTTACTACTTACACATATGTATAACAATAAACATACATATATATTACATATATGTACAAAATATTCATATAAATATATATACAAAATATTCACATACATATGTTACTACTTACACATATGTATAACAATAAACATACATATATATTACATATATGT
Organism: Metopia argyrocephala; assembly: GCA_963576795.1. Lineage (NCBI taxonomy): Eukaryota > Metazoa > Arthropoda > Insecta > Diptera > Sarcophagidae > Metopia > Metopia argyrocephala. The sequence continues at coordinate 181,801,859 of OY756208.1, read as the reverse complement.
ACAAAATATTCATATACATATATATACAAAATATTCACATACATATGTTACTACTTACACATATGTATAACAATAAACATACATATATATTACATATATGTACAAAATATTTATATACATATATAAAAAATATTCACATACATATGTTACTACTTACACATATGTATAACAATAAACATACATATATATTACATATATGTACAAAATATTCATATAAATATATATACAAAATATTCACATACATATATACTACATATATGTAAAAAATATTCATATAAATATATATACAAAATATTCACATACATATGTTACTACTTACACATATGTATAACAATAAACATACATATATATTACATATATGTACAAAATATTCATATACATATATAAAAAATATTCACATACATATGTTACTACTTACACATATATATATCAATAAACATACATATATATTATATATATGTACAAAATATTCATATACATATATATAAAAAATATTCACATACATATGTTACTACTTACACATATGTATAACAATAAACATACATATATATTACATATATATACAAAATATACACATACATATGTTACATGTTACAATACATACATATTTACAAAAATGTCTATTAGCATCTAAATAATTTTTTAAAAATTATATGTCTAAAATTATTATATGAAATTTTTCTAAGTCCGAAATTATTTAAAAACAATTTCTAATTTAAAATAATAAAAAAAATCTAAAGCCCGTATTTATAAAAAATTTCTACGTTTTTTGAACTATTATATGAAAAATATATTTTAATATCTGCAAATAAACCCTCAATAAGCCTTAAATATTTTTTATGAAAAAATAATAATAAATAAATTTCCCCAAGTTAAATAATATATAAAAATTTCCCTAAAGCCTTTATATTTGAATATTCCTAAGTTAAAAATTATTTTTTAAAAATAAAATGCTAAGGCTAAAATTATTTTCAAAATAGTCTAACTTATAAGAAATACTATAAATTTAAAAATCTACTCTAATTCCCTACCTACCTTCTGTATTCTCCAATTCCATCTCATTCTAATTTGTTTTCATTTTCTCCAGTGGTTTGCATCATCATATTTTGGTAATCTGTAAATAAAGAAGAAAACTTACCGTTAGTAAAAATTAAAGTATAGACATAGTATAGTAAGTAAGTCCAATATAATATAAATCCTAAATAATATAAATTTTTCTAAGTCCAAAATAATATAAATTTTTCTTAAATAATATAAATTTTTCTAAGTCCAAAATAATATAAATCCAAAATAATATAAATTTTTCTAAGTCTAAAATAATATAAATCCAAAATAATATAAATTTTTCTAAGTCTAAAATAATATAAATCCAAAATAATATAAATTTTTCTAAGTCTAAAATAATATAAATCCAAAATAATATAAATTTTTCTAAGTCCAATATAATATAAATTTTTCTAAGTCCCATATAATATAAATTTTTCTAAGTCCCATATAATATAAATTTTTCTAAGTCTAAAATAATATAAATCCAATATAATATAAATTTTTCTAAGTCTAAAATAATATAAATCCAAAATAATATAAATTTTTCTAAGTCCAATATAATATAAATTTTTCTAAGTCTAAAATAATATAAATTCAAAATAACATAAATTTTTCTAAGTCTAAAATAATATACATCCAAAATAATATAAATTTTTCTAAGTCCAATATAATATAAATTTTTCTAAGTCCCATATAATATAAATTTTTCTAAGTCCCATATAATATAAATTTTTCTAAGTCTAAAATAATATAAATCCAATATAATATAAATTTTTCTAAGTCTAAAATAATATAAATCCAAAATAATATAAATTTTTCTAAGTCTAAAATAATATAAATCCAAAATAATATAAATTTTTCTAAGTCTAAAATAATATAAATCCAAAATAATATAAATTTTTCTAAGTCTAAAATAATATAAATCCAAAATAATATAAATTTTTCTAAGTCCAATATAATATAAATTTTTCTAAGTCCCATATAATATAAATTTTTCTAAGTCCCATATAATATAAATTTTTCTAAGTCTAAAATAATATAAATTCAAAATAATATAAATTTTTCTAAGTCTAAAATAATATAAATCCAAAATAATATAAATTTTTCTAAGTCCAAAAAAAAATATAAATTTTTCTAAGTCTAAAATAATATAAAATTTTTCTAAGTCTAAAATAATACACATACATACATACATAATATTTTTTTCACCTTCACACTACACTTTTTAAACACAGACTGAACATTTTTTTTGAAATGAACTTCCTTATATAGAAAATAAAAATTTTCAAAGCCTACCCAGAATGAAAAATAAATTTAAAAAATATTTTTTTGTATTTGAAAATATTCAACTTGTTTAAATATTTTTTTTTTTGATTTTGTTTTTTTTTTTCAAAACAAAACAAAAATACGTACATATGTATGTTGTTTTTTTTTTCAAAACAAAAAAAAAATAACAAGCATATATATCACAGACTATATACAGACACGACAGAAGTGACAGTTCAAAAACGCGAAAATCAGATGTTTAATAGTTTCGTTAAAAAGAGATAGGTAATTTGGTTAAAAGGTTGTAATGTTTATGTGTATGAAGCAACCGATAGAAAATATATTTGTTTACGTAAATAAAAAATAAAAATTGAAAGTAAACAAACAAAATTTTAAATTTATTGTGTTAATTGTGATAAAAAATTAAATTTCCAAGGTTTGTAGCAAATGAAATAGTGTGAAAAAATTCTAAAATGTAAAGTAAGTAAGTGTGTATGAGATTTAAAGGAAAAATTATAGTGTTGTGATATAAAAAGCTGAAAACAAGAAAGCAAACAGTGCAACAAAAGAAAAAGTTTAAAAATTTCAAGGCAACTGGAAAAACCACTATTCAGCAGACCACAGAACACGATCCTGACGAAGAGGAACTATTTAAATAAAAGTTGTGTGTTTCAAAAGTGTGTGTCTAATTGTGTACTTGCCAGAGAAAAGTAATTGCACGAAGTGCATTTAGAAATTTGTTGGCAGACGAGTAATAATTTAAGGCTGTGAAAAAAGAAATAAGCCTCCAGCACATTAAAATATTAACTAAATATTAAAACAATTTCGATGGAGTCTTTGAATCTACTTGTGGCTGAAGAATCTTGTTTGTCACGATTTAACATTCGATTGGCCACCACCGATGGTAAGTGTATTCAGTTTTTATTTCTTTTTACTAAATGTTTGCAATGGAATTTAATTTGTTAAAGGGTACAGAAATGTAAGTAAAATTTAATATTAAAAGGTCTTTTTCAAGACCACAAGAACAACTCAAAAAGAGATTACAATTTAATTTTCAAATGTAAATCTTAAAATAAAAATATTTAATTCCTACAAAAGATTAGCTATAATTTTAATTAAAAATTGGTTTATTTTCAGGACAGAAGGCCGTAATCCTGACACAGTGTTGTAAAGGCCAGTTATGTATGTATATATTTTCAAAACAAAATAATTCCAAAAAGAGTTTAGCTTTTATTTTTCAATGAGAACCTAGTTCAGGTTGAATAATCTTTTTTGGTTCGATTTAAATTTGGATTGACCAATAGCAAGGTAAATGTGTATTGAATTATTTGTACGTTTCAGACCACTGATAATAAAGGAATTTTATTTTTCACAAATTGAACGAACGCTGGAAAAATTTAAAACAAAAAGGTCCTTTTTAGGACCACAAAACCATTTTCAAAAGAGTAAATTTTTGCTTTCAACGTTAATGTTAAAATTTAAATTTGTACGAAAGAATTGATTCAATTTGATTTAAAATATACAAAGGATACATGCAGAAGGGATACATTTGGCCAATAATGGTTCTAAGAAGAAAGAAGCTAGGCCGTAATCCTGACACAGGGTTGTAAAGGCCAGTTATGTATGTATGTATGTATGGTTCTAATTTTTTGTGATGATGCAGCATAAAACGAGGAAGAAACTTACATGGTGTATACATTTATTTTATAGTTAATTTTTTATTTTTTCCGATTTCATAATATTTGCAGCATACGGTAAGTTACAACACAATACAATGTATCTCTTTTTTAAATCATATGATGGCCCTCAAAAGAGCCGATGTTACTACTTGAGAACCACAAGAAAGCAAATTTTCATCCTGAAAAGAAATCTTAATATGAATAAATTCATAAAAGTGAAAATTGTATAAAAATATTATTTTTCTACCTTTTCTGCTCCACATCCATCATGTTTTATTTAAAACAGCACTAACTGGAGAAGGCTGTAAGTAAGCTGAAGATGTAGATGCTTCACATTTTCTATTTGAAGCAATGAAAATTACTCTTTGTTTAATGTACCAGTTGTAAATATATTGTTTGAGAACAAAGATTTTTTTTATCGTTGAAAACAAATTATTATCCCTTCTTTTTGAATCAATATTATGGCCCTTAAAAGAACCGATTTTAAACTGAACTGCATATGTACAATCCTTTTGTTGTAGCTACAAATTTGAGCATGAAACATTTGTCTCTTTTTAAAATCGTATGGTGGCCCTAAAAAGGGCCGATGTTATTTTTCCAGAATCCCATAAATTCACATTTTGTCCTGAAAAGAAATTTTAATTGAAATAATTTAATAAAATTGGAATTTATGTACAAATGTGATTGTTTGTACAAATGGTTTGTTATTCGTTGCAAGCAAGGAAGTATAAATATGAAATTTGCCACAATTTCTCAACCAAATGTTTCGACAACTAACCATTAATAAAGATATTGTGGCCAAATTTCATATTAGATGTACACATGTACAGCTTTTGTGTAAATTTCCTAATTTGCAACAAGAAACTACCCTTAGTTCTTAACATATGTATGTATAACCTAAACGTAATGAAAAAGAACTTACCTTATTTTATCGGATGGGAAAATTTGGAGTTTTGCTCCTGGTGGACAATCCATTATGCATTTGCGGCTCCTAAAAATATTTATTATTTTAATTAATAAATTAACTATACACGTACACACACATTTGTTACTTTATTTGAATACAAACAATTACACCACACATATCCGCTTATTATTATATGTAATTCTTTTATATGTACAATGTACAACTTTTCTTTTTTTCCACAATTACTTTTTTTTAGTACACAAATCACAAAACAATTTTATAATTATGAATTTTTTTTATTTGCGCCAATTTATGTGTCATTTAATGACATTTAATAGTTTCGTGCGACAAGAGCAGCCATATCTTTACAAGTTGTTTTCTGTACCACTCGCACGAAGCTATTAACCGTGTCTTTTCTGTGTATTCTGTGATATATATGTATGTATGTAAATAAAATTCAAACTTCAATATTTTTTTGTTTTTTCCTAAAAGTGTATTGCGAAATTGTTGACATTTCTGTATTGGAGTAAAATAGTTAATGCTCTTTATGCAACTGTGCAGAATGGTGCCAAAATTTGGAATACTATTTCGGTTAATAAATTTCAATGCAAATATCAAAAAATATGAGTGGCCATGTGACACGGAATGGGTAAGTTTTAATAAATATAATTGTTATGAAATTACTACATGGTCATAATTTAATGAAAATCTATCCAATAGGTGATACATGCTGTTTTCCCTTCAGTCTAGCTTCCATAAAGAAACTTTTAGAAGAGAAAATAATTAATACATATGTCAAGAATAAAAAATAGATGGAAATATAGTAATGGATTATGAGAGCGGTTGTTTTTTATACATTCCAATAATAAAGTGGAACATACCTGTAAGGAGTTGGCCAAAAATGAACGTCTACAAAATGGTTACAGTCAAGGAGAATAATTTTTATAAGTCCAAATAATATTAATAAGTGTTTGTGTTGGTGCTGTCAATGGCTCTGTTTTTTAGACGCCCTTTAATTCAACATTGTCCTACGCCGCCTATGTAAGTTCTTATTACTAAGGGTGGCCAACGTCAAATGCCATTTTCCTAAAGCAAGAATTTTTTGAATATATAAGACATGTTTTAAATGGAACAGCTTATGAAACATGGGCTCAACTGGGCTTGATGCAGGCCACCTGTTGACATTATTCATTAAATGAGAAGAAGTATCAACCTCATAGTTCTTTCTTGGCCGATATTAATAATGAAGTATGTATTTGTGAATGGATTGTATGTGAATAATTTTAATATTAGAAATAAAAAAGTGAGTAAAAATTGCATTTTCTTAAAAATTATTTTATATTTTGAAGGCTTTTTATTGTAGAATTTATAAATGATTTTCTTGTCCAACCCAAGAAATCTCAATGGTTTGAGTATTATAAACCACGGCAGGATAAAGAAATACTAATTCTAAAGAACAGCCGCGTTTTCTGACAGGTACCTTAATATGCAATATATATACACGTATTGATACAATTTTCTCTGAAAAAATATTTTTTTTTAATGGGCCATAAAAATCAAGACAATCCTCATCTTTTTTATTCTTTTATTTTTGTTTTTTTTTTTTTTTTGTTTTCTTTACATTGAAATTTTTGACAATATTATCATTAAAGTCACTTGCTTTAATAAATAATTGAGTATGTTCTGAAAGACGACATCGAATATTGTTTTAAGGACAATTAATGCTTCATTGCCCGAAGTATTTAAAAGTTATTTTGAAGAATGAATAAAACAATTATGTCAACAACTTGCTGTATTTTGTAATTATAACGATTTGAAATTTTGTTCGATTTCACTTTGACTCGTTTTCTGTTTACAGAACATACTTTAATAATACATGCTTGGCGACCATCAAGCTTGAAGATATGTAGTTTGTTACCGGTAGTTTGAAAAACTAATTGCTAAGTATGGTCTTACAATCAAGTTCAGAACAAAAATGCTTCTTGTTGCAACATAAAACATGTGCTTTGTTATGAATTAAAGGAGAAATTCCTTCAAAAAGTAAATTTCCCAGATAAATATTTATTTCCTTTTTTTAAATTCAACATTATTTCCTCCAGATTCCTTTAAAAACAACATTTTGAAATATTCGAAAATCTGCATATTTGATTGGTTTGCTGCTGCTAATCACTCATTATTTATCTTTTATGGGGTTTTTTTGTGAAAACTGCTCAAAGTAATATGTTTATAAAGATTCTGATTTGTTAAGACATTTGCTAAGCAGCAAAAAATAAATTTATTTCAAATGATCTCAGATTATTCATATCGTAATTGTTACTTATCTTAGGAATCGGTACTATACGCACCCATAGAAATAAGGGGACAAATAATTTGTATGTCTTCCTTTTGGGAGACAAATGCCTTCATTTTTTGAGGTTAAAGTCCTTTAATTTTCTTCTCAAAATGGCAATAAATTATTAAATGTAAATGTAAATGAAATTTAGTTCAGTTTTTTAAATATTCGGTAAACGGACTGCCTTTCAATTAAAGCTTTTTTCTATTAAATTTTATTTTAAGACTTAAACGAAAATCCCAGGCAACATGAACAATATAAATTAAAGTTTATATACGAAAATATAAATTTTTGTTTTTACAAATATTGTTTACAATTTCTGTTTGGCATAGTTTAGTAGTAGTGCAGTGTGTTGGCACACTAAGACGAGAGCTCCGAGTTTAAGACCCAGCTTCACTACCATCTTTAGTTTTATTTATAACAGTCTATGTATTTGTAGGAGACGTCAGGCTAAAGTACGATTTGCATTTTTATAAGGCGTTTGTCCATTTGGCATTCGTTTTACGTTATGTCATGTGCATTTCATCCTCATTGTGTGCAAATAAAGGATTGTCATTCTATTGTAAATCTGGTTTCGCTTACTTTCATTTATTTAATTTTTTTTTTTAATCTGCATTGATAATTGTGATTAATAATAAGTTGAAATATAACAAATATTTATTATATTGCCAAAAATATCAGAAATATTCGATCCATTTTTCGATTTTTGAATGTAAAATTGTGTTCAAACACTGTTTTGCGTGTTTTATGTAGAGAAAAATTCGATACAAACAGCCAGTTGTTATTTTTTTTTTTTTACAAAAATAAAATTATAGTTGCTTCATACTAAGAGCAATACTTATGCGATCATTGTATTGGAATTATGTGATAGATATACGGGCATGTTCTGAAAAACTAATTCGAGTGAAATTGAAAACGAAAGTTTTTTCAAAGGCAAAGAAAACTTAAATACGCGAATTGTTTTGTAGTTTTGGTATTTAATGAAGTGATATTAATGGTTATTAAGCGAATAAATAGAAAAAACTATTAAAACAGTTTAAAATTTAAAAAAAAAATATAACAGCTTAAAATTCGATTTCAATTTCATTCGAATTCGTTTTACAGGACATGCCCGATAGTTCCTTTGTGTTTTTTTTTTTTTTTTTTTAATTGAGTTTTTTAATTATATCTGCGTATGAATAAACATTCATTGAGATGGTGGTCCTTACAGTTCTACGTACACATATTATTAAAAACGATTCTACAACTTTGCTTTAATTACTGGTACTGCTTTGATTTGAATGCAGTTCTAATTTTTAATCGTTAATAAAATTCGTTCCATTATTCCGATTAAGTTATAGTGGATGACAATCAATATTATCAAAGTTTTAAGTTTTTCGTTATCCAATTATACTAAAAAAGTAACAAAATTGGATAAGAAACAACCAAAATTGACCACAAAGTTTTTATTAACTTCAGGTGTGAAGAACCAGATAATGTCGATGGATAAAACACATTTAATCCTTTCAGACCTGTCACTAAATTAATGGGAATTTTTTACTGATTTTTGTAATATATATAGTCTCCATATCGTACAAAAATATAATCAATGTTGAGATTTTACCATTTTTATAATCTTCAAGGTTTTTCAGGACACACACACAATTGATACACTCGTTAACCTTTTTAGCTGAAAGGCATATTTAATGCATCAAATGACTTCAAATGGTTTGAAACATTAAAATTTATAATTTTTTTAGTTAAAATATGCCCCAATTCACTATTTATTAGCCATTAGTACTTTTGTAGTTTCAAACACAAATTGTTAATTCCGCTCATTTTGACAAAACTGAAATCTGACTCAAGATTTTCTAAATAATTTAAATAATGGTAAATCGAATAGCAGAATAGTGTGAGAAACAAATATAAAGAACAATCAGCGCAATCGACGCATGTCGGTCTTTTTGATGTTGATCAAATATAAACGAAAATAGTGAGACCTAAACCCACCTGCACAATTGATGCATCACGGTCTGAAAGGCTTAAATAGGGTTTCAAGTTTCAAGTCTATTTGCAAATTTAAAAATTTTATATTTACTAACGATTATATTACATATACATATGTATGATGTTTGGTTCGTGCCTAAATAATAACAAATATTATTCGTTTAAGTGCTAAGTTTTGAAGGTAATAGTCAAACGAAATATTTATGTAAAACAAATTGGGTATATGAGCACCGTACTTCCCATGTAAGGTAAACATACATTTTTGTATATCTTGGGAACTGTTAAATCGAGTGTTTCTGAATTCGATTAAAATGACTTCTTAGCTAAAGGTGGCCACACACTAGTGATTTGTGACTGTGATTTGTTCGGTTGTCATTTCTCCACACACTATAAAAAATCACAAAAAGTTTAAAAGTCAACAACCAGACATCACTTTTACTTTTCTAAATGGCATTTTCATTTTGTAAAATTTCAATGAATTCTACAAAAAATTGGTTGCTAGCCATCTCCGCAACCACAAAAAATATTTTCACTTTTCGTATTTTTATTTTAATATTTTAATATGAATATTTTGGCGTTTTATTGTGAACTAATTTAAAAATTTTTTCAAATGTTCGCGCACAACCCCATACACTTTGTTACAAATCACAATAAATTGAACAATTTCAAATTTTTGTGATTTGTTGTCATACAGCCCCATTAACATGTAAAAAGACGTCGAACACAACAAATTATAGTCACAAATCACTAGTGTGTGGGCACCTTTATACAAATCGTCTTCAAATAATGAACGGAATTAGACAAGTGGGCATGACACTAATCATATGAGGCAAATGTTGATTTTTTCTAATATTTTGAGAAGGCAAAAATTTCGTAATTTATGAAATGCGATGTTGGATTTTCGGAAGTTGCTCTCTCCATACTTATTTAATGAATTCAAGTTGGAGTAGCGAAAAACCACGAAGTTAAGCTAGCAAAATGTCACAGGCAGTTGCATTAGATTAGTACGTATGATGTATATGTGAATATCTTACGTAAATATAGTATTACCAATTATGTAATTCGAGCACGCTGTAGTCTAGTATGTAATATGTTGGCATACTAGATGAGAGCTCCGTGTTCACACCCTAGCTCTAACATCTTGAAAGAAAGAAATATGAAAAAAATATTTCTTCCAGCGACCACTTCTTAGAAGTCTTCTGACAAAAGCTCTCAGAGTAACTGATTTCCATTAATAAGTTTCTCAAGTCTGTCGTTCGGATTCGGTGTTAAACTTTAGCTTCCTGTACTTCTGGATGAAAACTGAGGCACACAGTGTGGGTGCTGTGAGAAGTTAGGCCGTAACTCTGAAATATTTTTACAATTAATTTTGATTAAAAATTGTGTGCATTAAAAAAAAATATATTTTTTTAAGGCATCTTTTTTAATGCCTGTCTGACCAGGTAGAGCTTGTGAATCAGAACATAATCCTCATGTTGTTTTTTGAACATTTTTTAGCTGAGCAAGAAGAGTGTTGACCTTTGATTTTATAAGTATTGTTTGACAATTGAAAGCATTAACGGGACTTTAACTTATAGATAGATAGAATTTATACTTATTTATATATTACTAATAAAAAATGTTTAACAAATTGATAAATATATGTGGTTTATAAATATCTTTGATTTTAACTGTATGCTTGAAAAATTATAAGAAGTTATATTAAACACTAAATTTAATTCCCACATTCTCCTTCTATTTAAAACCTTAAAAAAACATACAAAAATTAAGTAAATTTTAGTGCTGAGCATCCTTTTTTCTATGCTTCAAGTTATCTTATAAACTTTTATGATGTCCCTTTCAAATGTTTACCTTTAATTAACATAAACTTTTAAAAGAATGTTAAAGTTTGGAGGGAGGAAGTGGGGTTATATTTTGTAGCTTTTAGTCTTTCACAATTAAAATTTTGTAACTTGTACAAATTGTGTTTTTGTGCTAATTAACAATAAAAGGTAACATCCGTAAAAATAAATATTTAAAATAGCGATTTAAAAAAAAAACTTTTGCCTTAAGTTTATAAACATTTGAACCAGTTTAAGTTATTTGATAACCGTTTGTACTCAAAAAATGCCATTGGTTTATAATTTGTAGGTATTTGTTTGTAATTAGCAAAGGCTTTCGATAGGGTTCTGCATATTTTCAAAGACAGCTTGTAATGAAACCACAAGTTAAATTCATTTAAATTTATTTATTTTAAATAATTCCAGCAACCTGATTGGAGCTGGTGGCTTGGTCGGAATTAGTCTTTGCTTGGTATGAAAAATGACTGACTGGTTGACTTAGGACTATTCCTATGTTAAAACATCTGTGTATGTGCTTGTATATAACGGGATAAATGGGTGCAATATGGCACGAGTCAATTGCTTACTTTGACGAATTATGCTCCCCACGATAAAGAGTGGTGTGAGCCAAACACGATCACAGTCAGTGTAACACAACAACATTAAACGCTCAGTTTGAAGTACGTCGACAACGATTTTAAGCAGTGTAATACAACAAAAACATACGTTGCGTATATAGCACTTAAACAAATATGGTCTGTGAGCTTCACAACAAAACATTGCTTGTACAAATGCAATGTGATATCATGCTGTAGCTGCTCACACAGTGTGTTACTTGATATTGTTTTATTTCTATATATCGTCGCAAGAATTAAAGAACGCTGTAATTGACAAAAAATCGAAAATACGTTTTTTGCATCATTTTTATCAGAAAGAAAATACGCGTCGATTGGTCCCGGTCCCGGTCCCAGATTTCTATGATGAAAAGAAATTCATCTACGCCGTCTGCGTTTTGAAAATAACCAGTGTCTTTGTTTTACTTTCATCATCATCATATAGGTTTTTTGGCTATGGTGAAGATTTAATGTTTTGTCAGTTACAGCGTTCTTTAATTCTTACGACGATATATACCTCACACCGTATGTATATGACGACCATAAATTCATGCTATGCTGCTACAAGCTATCAGTGCACAAAATATAAATAATTTTATTATTGGTATAATTTTTTGAACACAAGGTCAAAAAATATTTGTTATGGTTAGATGATCTAGAGGATCCCAGAAAGAGTCCTAATTTCTTTAAAACTATTTTGTTTCGCCACAAATACTTGAATTAGATCAAAGCGGGGGGTCGTGGTATAGTAGTTAGAGCGCTTGAACAGAAACTCAAACGACCCAGGTTCAATACCAGCGAAGGACAAAAAATTAACATTAACAATTAAAATTAAAAATAAACTTCGATATAATTAAAGCATTTCTGGCGAAACAAAAAAAAAATTTGTTACATTTAATAAAAGGCCAAGAAAACTAATACAAAAACTACATTAAAAATGATTATTAAATGAAATACTTGGATTATTCTCAATATGGATGATATACTCGTACTTAAGTTGTTTGTTATTGACAATCTTTGAGTGGAGTGGCGTTTCCAAAGTCTTGGTTTTTTGAAACGCTTCAAGAATTTATTTACTCCCTCTGAGCTTTTTAATCCGGTATGTGATGAAAATTTGTTCAAAATTTAAATCGTTTGGTTTTTCAATGTCATATATTCAAAGTCATATAGTCATTGAGTTGATGACCGAGATAAGAATTCCAAGTTTTTTCAGGTTTTGAAATTATAGCAACTTGAAATTTCAGTGGATATCTATTGTCGATATTTCAGTCGATTTATATCACATAACATAACTCATCCAAAATGGAATACAACGCTCAGGAAAAGTACATATAATGCTCTAATAGTTGCGTGCGTTTTCCCTGCAGGCAATTCAGTTAACTTTCAACTAATTTAAAACTTACTATTTCTCAAGTAGTGGTGGTTGACACTTGGATTACTTTTATATGAAAACAACTAACTATTTTAACATTGTGATGTCCTTAGGAAGTAGTCAATTGTCCAACTCTGCATTACTTTCAATTAACTTTAAAGTTAGTTACCTAGCCGTTAACTTAAAGTTAACTTTTTGTAGCTAGCTATAAACACTTTGATTTTGGTAAGTTCTGGATTACAATGTAGTTAGCTTATAGTCAGCCCATAAAAGTGAATTATAAGTTAGCTTTATTTGTAGTCGACTACCAATTTGCTGGCAGGGTTGATACAAGAATGAAGGCTGTAATAAATAAAAGAGATGAGAATGACAGAGTACACTTTTTTGTAATAGATTGTGTACCGTTTCGCATAATATACGAGTAAATCAGAAAATATTTGTTCTTTAGTTGGATAGTTTGTATATTCAACCAATTGGCCGCAAACTACAAATTGCGCATTTTTTTTATTTTTCTAATTTTGCTTTTAAAAAACATAATCAAGTGGATGTTGTTTTTATGGATTTTTGTAAAGCATTTGATAACGTAGCGCATAACATTCGTAATCGTAGATGCTTGCAATATAAATTTCATAATATGAATTTAAACATTGAAGACCAATTGCTTGAACACTTGGCTTTGTTCTAGATAGTGAATTTAATTTTAATGCTCAGTTTTCTTATTTAATATGTACCTAGAACTTATACCGTATTTTCCTTGATAAAAAGAAATTGTAGGGATTTTTTTAACCCTAGAAATACTCACATTATATATTACATTTGTTCGCTCTAGATGAGAGCTCTGTTCTCTTATGTGGTATCCTTATTATGCTGGGCATTTAAATTAAAAGGATTTAGAAAAAAATTGTGAAATGTACTTTTCATGTTAGCCGTAGTCTTTTACTGCCTACCTCCTCATATATGTAATACTCCTTGCTTGTTTGTGGGCTTAAAGCTACTTTATGTAAGAAAAGTTACTCATTAGAAGAATATTATTATTAATGTGATTCTTTCATGGTCTCAAAATACCTTTAAGCTTTAGTTAGAAAATAAAATTATTACTTAATTTTTAAAATAACTGTTGTTGTAGCGATTGGTGAAATAAATAAATAAAATAAATATTTTTCCTGGCAAATACGTTTTAAGCATGTACAAAAACAATATTCTTTCTTTTCTCCTTTCTATAACCTATTTTTTTTCATACTCGTACTAGTAAGTAAAAATACATTTTTGTAACGAGGTCGATCAATCAAAAATATTATACCGATCAATTTTAATTGTTACCAGCTAACGCAGAAAAAATTCATCATTCTTAAAATTACATTTTAAAGTAAGTTGTCACATAATTGGATTAGACTGACGTCTACTGTTTTTACATACATACATATTCATATGTACATACATTATATCTTTACATTTTAGTACAGTTGTTTGAAAAGTGGTATAAACTAACAGAAAGACACGGATAGCTTGAAACACTTTTCCATAATGAATATATTTCCATAAGTTTTTCTCTGTGTTACAGTAAAACTTCGATTAAACGATTGCATCCAATATTCCGTATGATGCTCTCTCGTGCAGAAAATATATTTTTATTTCGAATTTGTAAATTATATCTAATCAGCTATGCCAAAGAAGCAAAAAGTACCAAGAGCACATTAAAAAAGGACTAAAAAGAGCTAAATTAAGATTTAAAGTTTTTTTTAATTTATTTTATTTGTTCTTTTAAGATAAAATTAATTTTATGAGAAGAGTATGTAAAAAAGTATATTACAATTTTCAAGTTCCTCAGTTTCATTTACAAATTCTTTAATTACAGCTTTAATTTATTCCATATTGCAGGAAAAAATATTTGTTTCACTAAATAAAGAAATGCTTTCCAATATTTTAGAGCTTATGGTTAATTTAGCTCTTCTTTGTAAAATTAAACTTTTAGTAAATTTTATCATGTTTTCCTTAATTAATTTATTTTCTGAGTAAGATAATTTGGATTCTGCACAAGCTTCCTTAAAACAGTAACCAAGATAGCAGTTTCTATCTACATTTTTCGAAAAAGGAGCTAAAAGTGTTAAAATCTAAAAAAAGGCCATTGCAGGCAGCCCTTCTAAAAAAGGGTAAATGAAAAAAAAAAACGCGGTGGGCACTTAAAAAGAGCTAAAATCGGCGTAAGAAGGGCTAAGTTGGCATCACTGTATTTAACCTTATTTTTACTAACATGATCCTGTTATGCCCATTTTAATATTTAAATCAATGTAATGAAGGAATTTTCAAGACTTATTTTCGATATTTTTTGAAAAATGTTGTACAATTTTTTTTAATTCAATATTTCCATCTGTTAGAGATCGAAATATAAAATTGTAACATTAAGCCGAGTGTCCACTAGCAAGTTACTTGCGGAAGAACTTCTGCAAGTATTTGCTGAAGTGTTTCCACTGAAACCAAAACTTGCGGAAGTTTGATTCCAGAAGTAGTTTGTAGAAGTTTTAGGCGGAACTTGCAGCAAGAAATTGCAGACGTGTGTACACACAATGTGAGTACAGGTTGCAGTAGAGTTAGCTTCTTTAAAGAGTGACAGTATAAAAATGTCTTGTGGCAAAATTAGAGTGACAGCTGCCATCGCAGCTTATTTAATAAGAAAGAAACAACTAATTACAAAAAAATTGTCCTCAGTTTCTTTGGGTACATGAGATACATACATAACTGGCCTTTACAACTCTGTGTCAGGATTACGGCCTAGCTTCTCGCTGTACTCACGTTGCGTGTGTAAATTTTTATCCATGAGTACCGGGACCTGCAGTTTAATGTCGACTCCGAACGACAGACTTGAGAAGCTTGTTCATGGCAATTAATTACTCTGAGAGCTTTTGCCAGAAGACTGCGGAGAGGTAGCCGCCGAAAGAAATATCTTTATCATATTTCTTTTTTTAGATGTCGGAGCTGGGTGTCAAACCCAGGGCTCATGCCTTAGTAAGCCAACACGCTAACTACTAGACCACGGCGACGGTACATGAGATGTCGTCATGTATTTCATGTCATGATAAAACTCCCACTTGCTAACTTATCGTCGTGCGGGAGTTTAAGTGCTCTATACGCCATTTTTTAAATCTCGCGTTAATGATGCTAATTTAGGTTTTTGACACCAAAATTTTTAAAATCTGCAATCCGTTTTCGGCTGTTTATTTCCGAAACTTGACGAGTTATTCGAAAACGGATTGCAGATTTGAAAAATTTGGGGTCAAAAACCTAAAGTGGCATCATTAACTCGAGATATATAAAAAATATGAAATAGCGGATAGAGCACTTAAACTCCTCTACGACGATAAGTTAGCAAGTGGGAGTTTTATCATGACATGAAATACATGACGACATCTTATGTACCGTCGCCGTGGTCTAGTAGTTAGCGTGTTGGCTAACAAAGGCATGAGCCTTCAGCACTTTGATCACTTTTTTTTCTTTCTTTGTTGACCTCTTGACCAAACTACGTTCGGAGGTCGTGTAATTTTCTGTTCATCTCTTCTTCGGGCTCGTCTATAGCATTGGCTATTGCCTTTACAGCGTTTTGTTTTTTAATTTTATTTTTATATTCTTTTGAGGACGTGTCCCATAGTTCTGGGTAACTTTCCTTACTTCAAATAAATTTATTATTTTCCATTTTTATTTAATTAGTCAAAAATAAAAGAAAAAAACCACAAAACAAAACCCGACGTATACCTGATTTCTTCCGCAAGTCTTAAAAACACTTTCAGTTCACAGCAAGTTGCGCAAGTCACTTCCAGCAAGCAACGAACATGTATTTCCACATAATTTCTGCAAGTTTTTCTTGCAAGCAAAAACTTCTGGAAGTCGACTTCTAAAACGTGTTTATATGACAAAAACTTCTAGAAGTCTCTTCTGGAAGCAACTTCCGCAAGAAAACTTGCTAGTGGACACTCGGCTTTAAGTACCGACATTAGACTCAAAGGCCTACTTCTCAAATACATAATAGATCTAGATATAAATATCAATGTCTTATAATTGCCAATGAGTTCTACAAGACGAAAATGATCCATCAAAACAACCATTTGTACCACAAATGAACGGGAAATATGATATTTGTGGGATACCAAAAAAAAAAAATCGTTTAATCAACGATTTTTGAAAAAATTTCTACAGTGAACAATATTTCAATGTTTCATTATGTACTTATATTTACATTTGTTTGTTATGATTTTCGAGAGCTTTCCTTCAGCTTTTATGCATGAGCCTACAGGTTCACATTAGTAAGACGTAAGATGACAGACTTTGGCTTAAGTTTTCGTGTTTTTATTTTTTGTTCTTTGTAAAATTTAGTACTTGTTTTGTGTGATGCTCGTTCCATTATGCGTGGTTTTTGATTATCCCCGGTTCAGTATGAGACGGATAATTCAGGTTCAACTGTATTTTAATTTCTTCACTCCATTTTGCCACAAGACTTTCGTCCTGAAACTTTTGCTCAGAATTAAAATCAATATTAAATAAAATGTTTTCTTTTTTATATGGATGTGTATGGTACATACATACAACATGCATATATCATGTTGTTAGTTGGGTGGGTGGATCCAAACCTAGAAGTCTGTTACAAAATCTATTTTTTTCTGTAATTTCACTTTCTAGTGTTATGAATAATATTGTGTGTGTTACGTCTATATGTTATAAAGAATTCAAAAATATAAACACAGATGCAGTTGCATCATTTAGTGGCACAAACAAATATGCTTAAAGTAAATGTCCCAATAAACAGTTTTTTTTAATTATTTTTGTATAAGTGATAAAGTACTGAAAAAAAAAATAAAGCCTAATTACTGTTACTTACTTAAAGGAGCATCTTTTAAATTTAAGCCTTAAATTTAAAAAATTAAAAATAAAAAAATTAAATTTTTCTCTTTAAATGTTTACTTGGCTTCGGATGCCTTCAGAGGGTGTTATAGATGAATGATATTAAATGTGGTATATTTTACTGCAGTGAATAAATATAAAAATGTAATTGAAAATATCAACTCTAATGAAATTGTAACTCAATACTCTACCATGCATTACCTCACCATTTTTATTGCACTATTTTCCAAATGTAATCAGATCAAAAACCATTAGTGGAAGAGGAAAGGAAAAACTCTACTGTACTACAACACAAGCGCATTTGTAAAATAGAGAAAAAAATTTGAAAAACTGAATGGATTACGCGAAGCGATTTCGATTGAATAGACTGAAAAATTAAATTTTTATTAAAAATTAACGAAACAGAAATACGCTACGCTTCTGGCCTTATTTTCAAATTGTTTACTTTTCTTTGGGATGAAATCTATTTTTTTTTATTAAAAACTGTTCAAAATGTACAAAATGCTAAACATTTGTTGAGATAAATTTTATCTCCTTATTTAAGGAAAATATTATAAAATTTAACAAATTTTTTTCAAAGTTACGAGTATTCTTAAATATCTTTTTTCTTAGTCTAAGCTGACATCTTTAAAGGATATACACGACCACAATTAAATTTTTTTTTCTTTCTCATACAATTTTGTGAATTAAATTGGAATATTTCTCTCTAATTGTAATTAATTTCTTAAGTGTGTTTATTGCTTGCAGCCAGTTCCTTTTTCGACCTTCGATTTTACCCTTAACTTTTTATAGAAAATATTCGTTAATGTTTTGCAAAACGAAATCGAGTGAAATTAAAATTGATTGATTTTGCGAAAGACAAATACATTTTATTTGCGAAAATTATTTAATAGCTTTAATATTCAAAGAAATACGAGTAAGCTTTAGCGAATGAATAAAAAAAAATAATGAAAGGATTTTTATGTTTTAAAATTAAAGCAATTTGAAATATCATTCGATTGCCATTCCACTCGAAGTCGTTTTACAAAACAGAGCCGATTATAATTTTTTATATTCCATATGCACACTCATATATACATATATTCTTAAAGAATATAATAACATTGCATAAAAGCATGGTTGGGTCTTTCAAAAAAATTAATTTTTTAAATTAAAGTACGTTTTCCATTAAAAATTGTGTTTTCATACAATCTAAAACAAAATTTTGATAAGAGACAGCTGTTATGAAAAAAAAGCAATGATTACAAATAATTCCATGACTCTATGGCCATTTTGCTCTTGCTTAACTAGCTCATTAAGAGAGTTGTTTCATAATTTTAAGACATTTATATGAAAAACATTATCTACTAAAAAGAGAATGATTTAAAAGAAAAAATTCCAAAACATGAATATTAAAGTCTAAAGGAGTAAAACGAATAATTTCATCTTTAAGAAACTCACTTATGAGCTAGTTAAGCAACAGTAAAATGGCTATCAATCCACTTTATTTATAGTAATTATATAGTTGCAAAGAATTTTAATATTTGTGTTTAAATCAGGGACTGTAACGGTTATAAGGGACTGTAACGGTTTTGTGAGTTTTATTTCTCAGTCAGAAAATAACAGTTATTTTTTGAGTTTTATTTTTCCATCATAAAATAAAACTCTATTTAGGAGTTTTATTTTTTCGGTCATAAAATAAAACTCGTTTTTATGAAAACTCGTTTAACTGAAAAATAAAACTCGAAGAATAACGGTTATTTTCCGACTGAAAAATAAATCTCAAAAATAAGTTTTATTTAATAACGAAAAAATAAACTCACAAAACGAGTTTTAATTTATGACGGAAAAATAAAACTCTCTTTTTGAAGGTTTCATCTAACCTTTATTTTTCCGTCAAAAAGTAACGATTAAAATCTGATTAATGATCACTTATGCGAGATCACCACAGATTCTGTGAGAGCTCTCCAAGACGATTAATTTGGTATATAACATCAAATATGTCTGTCGACTTTAATACGATGATTTTTTTAGTTTAATTTTTAAGCAATAACTGTTATTTGCGGTCCCTGGTTTAAATTATTAATATTTTTTAATAGAAAATAGAAATAATTTGTGATAAAATAACTCAAATATATAAATAGTATTTGATTTTTATATTTATAATTAAGGTAGTATCATAAGTTATTAACAGAGAAAAAAAGGAGGCGAGCGCCTCCTTGAAGTAGCGCGTAAATACAAAAGAGCTGCCTAAACCTTTTTAAACTCAATCTTCCCCACTGTGTAGTGAATCAAATAACTGGCAAAGCCTAAACTATCGTTTTTCAACAAAGCAAGTACTTTATCATTTGAAATGACTTGAAGAGCATATTGTAAGTGGTGTGCTATTTCGTTCGATACTAAAAATCACACTGTATACTGTGAGGAAACTTCAGCAGAAATAAATGCCCAATTATAATACGCATGAATTAGCTTAATCTAACTTAAGAAACTGTGCGAATATATGAAAAGCGTATTTATATGACAAACTATAAAGTACTTAATCGAACTTTTCGTCAAGTTTCGTCAAATTTCACATTCCGTACAGAACCAGCTGTTATTAAATTAAAAATATTATTCAAAAGGTCTTAACCCGCTGTGCTTCGCTACACCTACCACTACCATTTATTCATATTTTTCGAGTGATGATTTTTAGTGACTACAACGTAATTCAGACCAAATTTAGAAACATTAGCTGTAACTGATCTCAAGGTATATAGAAGTTAATAGTTAGTTGTGTGGAAGGTGCTGATGTGACTGATGATTTGCCTTAACCATGAACTCATTCAGACCGAATTCAGAAACCTTAGCTTTTACCGTTTTCAGGATATACAAAAATCAGTATTTAGTTTGTATGGGAGATACCACGCTTAGGTTCAATTTTGAAAAAAAAAAACATACCCTATTGAACTTTTGGTAGTTGAGTCTATCTATGTTCCAAATTTTAACAAATTTTTTGAGTTAAGAATGCAGAAATATGAGACGAACTGTAATATAAAACATATATAAAAATTGTAGTTTTATCTCTTTTTTTTCACTGAGTGGCGACAGAAACTGTCTTGTAATCTTCCTATCAATTTGGCTAAATTAAAATCTTTAAATGCATTTTTTTCAGAATTGTTTTTTTTTAAGTTATGCCTATGTTCTCGCAAATGAGCGATATGTTTATAGATTTTTAGTAGTTTTATAAGGGAACAGTAAACAGCTGTTGCAATTTCAGTTAATATGAAATGAGTTAAAAACAGAGTGGGCAAACAAACAAAACATTTCGCAAACGTCACTACAAAGTCATAAACTTTTAAAATTTTTTTAATCGTATTGTATGTACATGAGCAAAACCAAAACAAATACTTTCTAAATGAGAAAGAGCGCAAACGAAAACAAATTCGCTTTTTGCTCTTGTGCTTGCTTTGTTATTCCGGTACATTCGTATAATTTGCTCTTTTTGCTTTTTTTCATTTTTTGTTCTACCTATGCACATTTGAGTTAGTGTATTTGTAGTGCTCAAAACAAAAGCAATATACAAAACTTAATGGGACAATCGCTCTCACTGTTTTTTTGTTTTGAGATCAAACGTTTCGTTACGCCTGTTTTTGTACATATTTGCTTGTCAGTGTACTTGGTAGTCTAATTGAAATATTAAAGCCTTGATTTGATATCATCTTTTTGAAATTAAAATTTTTTAGGCATTCATACATGAGAGGACTCCTTTTCAGTTACATACATATGTACGTTTATCCTTAATTTTACACATGATAAATTTTATTTAAATACACTATACATATGTATGTATATTCTTATGTATGTACATATGTATGTATCATGCCTGTACATATATTTTGATATGTTTATAATAAAATAAAAAGAAATACAATTATTATATGCCAATGGGGTTTTTAATATACCAGTAGAATAGAAAAGCCTTAAAGCCATTAAATAAAAACAACTGCTCAAATTAAAAATTATTATTTAAAAGTAAAAATTAAGCTGTACAAGAGATATAAAATGTAAAAATTAAAGATAAAAAAGCATCCTCAAAATGAAGAAATATTTCAATTTAAATTTATGTGTTAGTTTAAGAAAAACCGAAATACATTTCCACAGTTTTCTCTTGAAACTTAATCCCTTTTGTTTTATAATCTTTTAATACAATTTAGTTTGAACCTTTTAAATTTAAAATTGATAAATGTTCTTCTCGAATTTTTTGCTTTTTTACGTCATTTCTAATTGTAAAAAACATCATCAACAGAAATGTTGTTACACAAATGGCTGACAATAATGTTTTATGACATGCCATTAGTGAAAAAAATTTAATGGCATTAAAAAAGATTCCTCATCGATTGACTGGTAATATTTATTCACAACAAATTAAGGTTTTTACGAGTAAAAGATAAAATCAACAATTTATAGTGAAAATATTTCATAGAAGTGGCCATTAAATACTCGTACAACGAAAAACTTTTGACATTGAAAAGTAGCCTTAAAAAGTTTTTATTGAAAATTAAACATTTTCATTGTGTCAGAAGAGAAATATGCTACGCTTATGGCCTTCTCATCTTCAAATTGATTTCTTTTTTGTGGCATGAAGTTTGTTATAGAGATGAAATCTATTTTAACTTACTTTTCGTTTTTTTTCTTTTTCTTTTTTTGATTGAAAATTTTTCAAAATGCGCAAAATGCTAAATTTCATTGGGAAAGATTTTATCTCTTTATTTAGGCAAATATTATAGATTTTAACGAATTTTTTTAAAAGTTACAACTATTATTAAATACGAGTATCTGCCTTCTTTAACTATGCTGCCATCTTTAAAGGATAATGGATATACACAACCACACACAAATAAATTTTGTTTCAAATCTTTATAAATAAAAATCAATGTTGTTCGTTGGTCATCGCATCAGTTGAGAACGGCTGATTTTGACGATTTTTTCTTTCTAATGATCGTCGTGATCCAAATTAGGTTTTTACGGCAAGAAATTATTGCCCCGCCCACTTTTTTGATTCACCTAAAATCAGAAAACGGCTCCATCGAGTTGATTAATTTTTCTTTCAAATGTTTGTATAAATCCATTTTAAGTTTTCATCAAGAGAAAAATTTGCCACGCCTACTTTTACTCCCACTTTTTTCTATTTATCTCTAATTTTTGTATATCTTCAGAACGGTTAAAGCGAACGTTTTGGAATTGGGTGTGAATGACTTCATGGGCAAGGCAAATCATCATTCAGAAAGTGAGCGAAATTTGACAAGTGAGCATGACATCTCCCAAGTTAAAAATTGATTTCTTTAGAAGTGTTGAAGCTAAAGTTTCTGAATTGGGTGGGATTGATTTCGTAGTCATTAAAAATAACACTAGTTTACAAAATGAAATTTTTTTCATGTACATTTGATGAGATGTGAGTTTTCTTATGTATTTTCTTCCGCTGAATTCAAAAATGAAGGTTAAATTATTTTTATTTTTTTTTTTATTTTATTATTTTTTAAATTTAACCTTGATTTTTGAATTCAGCGGAAGAAAATACATAAGAAAACTCACATCTCATCAAATGTACATTTTCAGTGTAAACCAGTGTAATCAGTAGAAAAAGAGGCGGACAAGTAGACGTGTTAGCTTCCAGACAAATTAACTATTAAGTTCAGTATAATAGTAAATCAGTAAATCAGTAAGAGTTAACGTTTTTGAATTTGATCTGAATTCCTCTGTAGTCACTAAAACTCATCAGTCGAAAAATGTGTAGAAATGATAGTGGTAGGTGAAGCGAAGCACTCCGGGTTTAAGTGAGTTTTCAATACAAATTCAAGTTTTTCTTTTTTTTTTTTTTTTTGATAAAATTTGATTAATTAAATTGGAGTGTTTCTCTCTATTTGCAGTTAATTTCTTAACCGTGTTTATTGCTTGCAGCCAGCTTCTCTTCGAATTTTGAAATTACCCTTAACTATGACTTTCAGCAGATGACCAAGTAATTTTAATTTCTAGAAGATTTTCTAATTGTCCGCATATGATTTAAAACTCTATTTTCTTTAGTTATATGACTTATACAAACAATTTTTCAACGTCTCCTCTATAAACACATCTCACTTCTATTCTGTTCATATCGTCGATGGAATTAAAGAACGCTGTAACTGACAAAACCTTAAATGGTCACAAGAGCCAAAAAACAAATACACTGGAATTTTTGAAAACGCAGACGGCATAAGTGAATTTATTTTCGTCGTAGAAATCTGGGACCGGGACCAATCGACGCGTATTTTTTTTTCTGATAAATATGATGCAAAAAACTTATTTTAGATTTTTTGTCAGTTACAGCGTTCTTTAATTCTTGTGATGATATAATCTATTTGTAGTATCCCAAGTTTCGCAGCAATATAAAATGAACAGACCAGTGGAACAGTCTACCATACGTAATCTTGAATTAGTATCCAAATATTTATTGTTCAGGTTTTTTCTTAGTCTCTTAAAGAAACATCGGGTTGCTTCAACTTGTCATTTAATTTCTTTTACCGTTAACCAACTACCCAAATGCTTGCAACTTGGCATTCTTTCAAAAGCAGTAATTTTTCTGTAATAGTAATAGACAAAACTAGACAAGAATTAAACAACTTAGCAAAGATCCTCACCACTTCACAACAGACAAAGAATTAACTCAACAGATAAGGCAATTGCTGTCAATGTCATGTCAAGGGTGAAGGCATGAACACTGGCCTTTGAAGTGATCAACTGACAACTGCATGTTCCATTGGCATCAGGCGCTTAAAAATTGAACTATATCTTCAAATATTCTAATACAATGCACATCATAAGTATGAGCACTGAAAAGTAACACGTCTGAATAATTTGTACCATATAATTATTGCCCTGCCGTGTATATGCACATATTTAGAAGACAAAAAACAATATTATAACTCACGAAAGTATTTTCACCTTTAAATATTTGTTATGTTCATGAGTACGAAACAATAGCATATTTCCTAAAAAAACATAATTAGAACTGGACAAAACAACATCCAGTCATCTAGACAATATAAGCAATGACACCAACATCATAGTCATTGTTATAAATTTTACAAGCAAAACTGTGATAAATATAACAATAGACGCCTCTTTACTACTACCCCACCAGCCTTCTTCATTAAGAGCACAACATTTATTTAATTTAAATGGATTTGATGGTGATGACAACAGGCTATAAAACAAAATAAAATCAAATCGAATATAGGGTAGGAGGTGGATGAAAACAAGAAAACTTTAAACAAAAATTTAAGTTGAAAATATATTCAAAAAACAAGAATACATACTATCTATTGTACATACAAATATGTATAAACAAAAGAAGCAGCAACAATGTAAATTTACATTAAATATCATCATTAACTTTAAACATCAATAACAGGTGCCGCTTGAATGTTTGTGTAACTGGCTGAATTGCTGGCTGGCTGGCGGGCTGGCGATGGAAGCAACTGAAAATCTATGGTTGGTATACCATCTTAAAAATTAAGAAAAGTACAACAAATTTACGCACCTTCAAATTACTTAAACAACATTTACATATACACGACTTGTTTTTTCCTCTTCAAAATTTATTTTCACAAGTATTTTTAAATATAATCTTTTTATACAGGTGTGCTGTGAAATACTTATACAAGTGAAAGTTATTTTGTCCTAAAAGGCTTAACCAGCTAAAAGAAAATATTTTGTTTTTTGTCAGTATTTGTCTAAAAGGGAGAAAAAGCAGTATTTTGCGTATTTAAATTGGCAAAAGAGCCAATGAACTTTTGATAAAATGTTTCTTTCTCATAATTGAAAATACACAAGTAAATTAAAAATTTATTTTACAATAAAGGCTAAATTTGAACAGAAAAATTAAGTATTAGGGATTCTATATTGTATGTTCTATAGATTGTATATTCTTCTGGTGGTCATTGAACTACTTGGTCTGAGCAGATGATAAGTTATCTTTAAATATATCGTCAGTTCTATGAATTCATAGAAAGAAGAGAAAATCTTGTGGAGGCACTGTAACAACTGCTCTACTATGACTAAACACATATAGATAACATTTAAATAATATGCCGTAATACAAGATGTAGTCGCCGTGGTCTAGTGGTAAAAGTGTTGGCTTACTAAGACATGGGCCTTGGGTTCGACTCCAGACTCTGACATCTTCAAAAAAAAGAAATTTGAAAAAAATATTTCTTTCGGCGACTACCTCTCAGCAGTCTTCTGGCAACAGCTCTGAGAGTAACTAATTGCCATGAACAAGCTTCTCAAGTCTGTCGTTCGGAGTCGACATTAAACTGTAGGTCCCGGTACTCATGGATAAAAATTTACACACACAACATAAGTGCTGCGAGAAGCTAGGCCGTAATCCTGACACAGGGTTGTAAAGGCCAGTTATGTATGTATGTATGTATGTAATACAAGATCAACGAATAATTACCGGTCGCCTTATTAGAAAAGGAAAAAAATTTGCGAAAAGACTTGTTATTTTTTGTTTTTTGTAGTCATGTTTATGAATTGGTTCGAAAAACTAAATTTAAAGCTAAATTTAAGAATATAACTTCGGAAAGAAACGATCTTCGGAAATATCCATATATGCATATTAAGATGAAAGAGAACTAAGAAATCGTAGAGGGAAAAAAGAATGAATTATTAATTTATTTTGTTATATATGTATATACCAATCAGAACTAGATGCAATGCTTATAAGAAACCGTTATTAAAAGCGGAAGCTTTGCCTCATACTTAGGTCAGCATACCCGACCTAATATAAGAAAGCTTGAAAAAAGTTACCCCAATTTTGAGAATTTTATGAAAAATAGATAGTTTTCAATTTAATTAATACTACATTTTTATTTAATGCATTTACTGCATTATTTTGCTTGGCTTTTTTACTCACACAGTAACAATTGCAATCATGGTAGAAGGATACACTTCACATTTCAATATATTTTTGTATAAATAAAAGAAATAAGTGGTATACGTTTCAAAATTAAAAAAAGTCTTTTTTGCCTTATAAGGGAATCTCTAATCATACAGTAACATATAGTATTTATTTAAAAATAATAGCGATAATCACTCTTCGTTACAAAATCCGTGCTGCAAACGGAGCAAATCATGTGAAACAATAACCAAATGTACGCAGGCATGCTATGATTGCTTTTTTAGGCTTTTAATAGCATTTGCAATGAAGAGTGATTACCAGTATTATTATCAAATAGAGAAAACTGTTTTTATATAAGTGCAATTTTTACTTTTCGAAAATTTAATGCCTGTTTCCGTAAAAACAACAATTTCAAGCGATTGAAAATTTGTATGAAAAACTCTAAATTTTTCAAAAAATTTGGAGCACTTTTCCTATAAATTTTCAATTGCTTAAAATTGTTTGTCCTACAGAAACAGGCAGTTAGTCTCGGTGGGTACTGCTCGTTTTCATGTTAAGATTTGATATCCTTTACCTCACACATTCCTATATATTCCGATAGAATATATAGATTTGAATAGACTAGATCAACTTTTGGCAAAACCAAAATAAGAGAATTGCTATCTCTCAAAACCTCTCAGCTGGAACACAAATTATATTAAACAAACCAAAATTGTTTGTCTTAAAAGTTTGTTGACAGCGCGTTAAAAAGTGAATTTGGCGGCAGTTTGACAGAATGGCCTTTTTTTTTGGCATTTTAGCTATTTTTCAATCGTATATAGTAATTTACTCAGAGTTTCATATAGTTTTGGTTAAGTTTTGTTCAAATGTTAATTGAACTATAAATAGGTATAAAGTTTAATTCACATGTATGTATGTAGGTATTCATAATTGTAAATGTAAAAAAACGTCTTATACCGTAAACGATAAATAAATGGCATACATTTTTTATATCATATTGTTTTTTGGTTTAACAGACCGTTTCTTCTGAAGCAAATATATGTATATTTTCTCACGGAGTAGGAAAATAAACAAAACACAACGTTTGATCTCATTTTGTTGTATTCTTTACAATGAGTAAAACAAAAATAAAACAGAAACAGTGAGAAA
This sequence comes from Metopia argyrocephala, assembly GCA_963576795.1. NCBI lineage: Eukaryota > Metazoa > Arthropoda > Insecta > Diptera > Sarcophagidae > Metopia > Metopia argyrocephala. The sequence goes on along the minus strand of OY756208.1, from coordinate 181,773,898 downwards.
GATTGTCCCATTTAATTTTGTATATTGTTTTTGTTTTGAGTACTCCAAATATGCGTAGGTACAACAAAAAATGAATGAGAAGAAAAAGGATAGAAGAAGAGAAAAAGAAAAGAAGAAGAGAAAAAAACAACAAAAAACAAAGCTAATTGTTTCATTTGCGCTCTTTCTCATTTAGAAAGTATTTGTTTTTGTTTTGCTCATGTACAATACCATTAAAAAAATTTTGAAAAGTGTATGACTTTGTTGTAACTTTTGCGAAATGTTTTGTTTGTTTGCCCACTCTGTTTTCTCATACCATTAATTACGATTAAGTGATTTTTGTTTAGTTCTACACTGTATCTCCTCATATATGATGCTGATGGCAAATGGCAGTTGATGCTGTTGTAATATGGAATGTGACAGGTGTGTACTTTTGGGAAAGAAAATATTTGAACACTGTCATAATAACGACAGGAAAACAAAGAAAAGCAGAGAGAAAGAGAGAGAGAAAAAAAAACAAAAAACATTTTTTTAATTTTTCCTTTCTTCTTCTTTGTCAGACACCTACCTGACTTCTCATTATTCTGTAATGAAAAAACAGTTGTAGTATACAGATCGGCAACAGCGTCTGGCAATTACGCAACTTTGCTTAGAAAAAAAAAAGAAAAATTTTAAAAACAATTGGCAATTATACCTTAAGGCCATGACGAATTGGTTTTTGGAAGGGGATAATTGACATAAATATTAGGAATGGCGAAAAAATCTTTTGTTAACAATAAACGTTAAATTTTTTACCTGCTGTCACTATTTTCCTTAATTTTATCACATTCATTTTTGAATTTTTTGTTTAAAAAATTAATTCGCAGAATTATTTATTTAGTATTTCTTTTAGGACAAGGGAGATTTTTCTCAGTAAATGAGCTGAACCCGGTTCTAATACTGACTCAGTTTACCGTCGGTTTTGAACTGCAGATACATTATTTACGGACATTTCATAATGTAACATTCGGAGTCTATTGTCTTTTAAACAATTTCTGTATGCTGAGATGATGATATTTTTTATAGTCAGGTGGAGTTGACAGCATTCGAGCATTATATACATGGAAAACATGCGAGATCAAAGAGTGCTTTAATAATTTTCAAAACATTTTTTTCAATTTTTTGCATATCCCATGCAGTTTTTAATATTTTTTGTTTTTTACTGAGAGAGAGCTTCTTTCTAAAAAAAATCTTTGTAAAAATTATTGGCTTTTAAAAAATTTCGGACACTTTCGGAATGGATACTAATTTGGCTAGCTTTCGTTGTCTTAGGTTTATGAAATGGTTTTGGCTAATTTAAGTTTCCGAAATATGAAAATAACCTCTGTTTTTGTCCACCACATTATTTTTTTTGGGAAATACTTAAAGCTCCAGTTTGAGATATTAATAAAAATTCATCATTCGGCGGCATTATAGGCTACATACCTACATATATACATACATAATTTGCCATTACAACCCTCTATCTGGGTTACGACTTACCTTCTCGCAGCACTCAGGTTGTTTGTGGTAATTTTTAGCCATGAGTGCCGGGACCTACAGTTTAAAGTGGACTCCGAACGACAGATTTGAAAAGCTTTTTTCATGGCAATCAATTACTCTCACAGCTTTTGCCAGAAGACTGCTAAAAGGTAGTCGCCGAAAGAAATAATTTTTTCATATTTCTTCTTCTTCTAGCGTTATAGGTTAACATTCCCAAATTTTCTATTAAAACACCCACATTGTAAAAATTTATAATTTTAAAAACACAAGTTTTCTTAATTGAAATTAGGATACCTTAACTTATTAAAAAAAAGTACAGTCATGGTGCCGTATGGGGTATGTTCTGCAAGTGAAAACGAGAGAAATTGAAATCCAATTAAACTTCAAATGGCTATAATTGCAAAATACGACAAGTTGTATTTTGTTGTATTTTTTTATTCATTCTCTAAATAACCATTATCATAACTTCTATGATCATCAAAACTTTTAAGTACTTGGCGCAATTAAGCATTAATTGTCTTTGAAAAAACACTTGCACAAAACTCGTGTGAAATCATTTCACCGAAATTGTTGTTCTTAAACTTTGTTACTTTCAATTAAAATTTATTTAATGTTGCTGTATGTAGACTTTATCGCAGTACTGCATATGTTAAAAGAAAAACTGTTTAATAACTCTTTAACGTAATTACATGGCTGTTAAGTTAATTAATCATATTAAACTATAGAAAATTGGTTCTTTCTATTGATAAATTTATTTAGTAAATAATACATATTTAATGAAAAAGTGAGATGGGATTCAGTAACAAAAAAAAAAATAATTAAAACGTTATTTAAATATCTGAATAAAACAGCTTTTTATCAACAGATAACAGATATCTTCTTGCTGTCAATAAAAATAATTGAATTGAAAAACTGCTAAACTACAATGGCAGAGAGAATAAAACAGAATTGATTGACAACTCTTTTAAGCTTCAAACTAGTAAAAATAAAAATAAAGGAAAACCAGAATATATGGACATATAAGTATACTCGTATACATAAAAGAAAAATAAAGAATAAAAAGGAACTCAGACAAGTTAAATTAATATAATAGATCTTGGTAATTAATTTAACACATAATGAAAATTAAGTTTATGTTGGAAGAAATAAATATTTATATAATTAAGAATTAAGGATTTACAAACAAATTGCTACACTTAATTTTGTTTTAATAGTTTAAAAATTCTATTACTAAGTTATTCAAATAAAACAAAAATTCGGTACATCAATATACTTATTTTATGCGCCTACGTCTCCCCCCTTATTTCACCAAATCTTTTGTTGAATAAACAAATAAATACTTTTATGGCATTTAGGACCTTTTTACGCTAACACATATATGTATTTAACATGGTAACTATACGTGATATACTTACAAGCATACTGAGTTCAGCACAAGCTACCCCGCTTGACCAAGACAATCGATAATAAATCACCTTCAAACGCTTGGCAAACATTTCTGTGAGTGAAACGATAAAGAACTCATAGAGTTCACCTGGCGCTCAGTTTGTTGCAGCAAATATTTCACTCTCGAAGGTTCGTTAATGACCTATTAGCAATATTAAAAATGAATCATAACAGATATATTTAGCTACACTTCGTTGTGTAGCTTCTTCCGGAAATATTAATTTTTATAGAATATTTTCAAATTTCAAAAAACAAATATATAAGTACATACGATATATACAACATATTAAAAAAAATTAACGAAAAAGCTTTGATAAAACCAAGATAAAGATATTGTTTTCGAAACATTGGTCTGCAATGAAATATTCGAAAATTTTCAGAAAAATTATTGTTTCGCGAACATTGTACCATCGAAAATTCTGTATTTTAGTTTAATTCGAACATGTTTGTTTAATTCGAATCACTGTTTAATTTTTTTTAAGTATTGTCTTAGTAAACAGTACATGCCACTCTTTTAATATTCTTGGCCAATACTTGCTAGCGCTACAAAAATTTTTCGAAAATTCGTAAATTTTTACGAATTTGTAAGATTTTCGATTCGAATCAAAATACAAAATATGCGAAGTACAGCAAGAATTTTCAGCTTATTTTAAAGCTCTTTATATATCTATGTAAAAGTTCTACAAATTATTTATAGATCTAATCCAAATAGGAATCAAACCGCCTATTCTTTTAAAGTGTCATCTTGGTGATAAAAAAAAACCGCTTTTCCCTTAATTCCTAGCAGACGATACAAATCGTTATTTAATCTCCTTTTTTAATATATAAGTTTTTTTATTAAATTAAGTGATTCACTCAGTTAATATCAATGAAAAGTGGTAAAAATCTTGTATTATCGTAATGAACTCTTAAGCACTATAAATGGGAATTTTATAAGAGTCTAATGCCATATCGATATTTCTATAATTTTATTTATAATTTCTGAGTGAGGATATTTAGGGATTCCTTTAAATCGTATATAACTGAAATTCTATCATATTTATATTGACCCGGCGTCACTATATCCGCAATTCTTTTGTAATATTCACATTATTTATATTATTTCCATGTCCGTTTTTTGATCTCTTTCGTGTTGCTTGAACCATTTGCGCTAATATTAAAAACGTGTGTTGTTCGATTATTCATAGATCCAGGGTAGACCAGAGGGAATACTTTTATAGAATCGTGCATTGGAGAAGCACTTCATGGTTTAAGCACTTAATAGTTTACGTAGGTCGAGTATTAGTAGAATAATAGGTTTCCTATCAGAAAACTATCTGAGATATAATCTCTATAAGTTATGCTTCTTAAATAAGATTAAATGCAGGCTCAATTGGGAGCAAAAGACCATAGAGAACATTCTGTGCCGCTGTGTGGCACTAACTAGAACTATATTAGATGGATGCGGTGTGAGTTAGATATATTCCTGTCGTTGGTTTAATCGACTTCTTTCAGAAGTTGTTATTTACGAGTGGCTTTCAGTCTGTTAACCTATATGTGTATGGCGAATAATTAAGTCCGCTGGCGCCGTATAAATCTAAAATTTGCACTGCTTATAGTTCTAAAGAAAAGTCATTCAGTTAAATTTTGTTTTGATTTAAGAAAAAGTTATTTGGTATGTGTTGGAAATCGATTTCGATCGAAATTAAAACCGAATGAAATTTCAAATTGCTATAACTTCCAAATCCTTTTATATTTGGAATTCTTTTTTTACTTATTACCTTACCTTATTGCCACTACATCCTTGATTTTTAAAATTTTTAGATAATTATGAAAAAATAGTCAAAATGGCTTTAAAGCTAAAACCTGTATATTAATATAAAGCAGTGAACACCAACATCCTAACAAAGTTGTTCGATGATGTTAATAATGATTCTACGATTGCATGTTTTTCCTAATTTTCACATTAAACACCTACTATGTACTTACAATGACTTAAAAAAGATAAATACCTTTGGCATATACGATATCACAAACGTTGAAATGTGTTTAATTTTTTTTTGCTAGAAAATAAAAAAAAATATTTTTAAGGCAACATGTTTTATTTCTCTGTACTGCTATTAACTAATAAAAAAATGTCTAGACTAATTAATATGTGCTTTTATGCTTTTTTTTTCTAAACATCCAACCAGAAAAATATGACTTTTTTCTGGTGAAACCTGGTGCTATTGCAAAGCTAAACATATGCTTACAATTTGAGAGTTACAGAACATATTTAATGTTGGATATCCTAAAATAAATAATGTTTTTACATGCGTTTGAACTTTTTTTTTCTTTATACAAAAACAAATATTACTTCAAAATAATAAATTGATGTATTCCATTTGTTTACTAATTCTTATATCGTTTTATATAAACTGAATGTGTGTTTGTGGTCTTATTTGCTTGAAGTCTATAAATGGCTGTAGGGCTAGACCAATTTCTTTGAAATTGTTATACTAACTCTTGTTATGTCTGGAAGGTAAATAGGTTTCAAAAATATCAGCTGGGCGGTGCCAGTTCCATACAAAATAATTATTGAGCTGGCTATATTTTCAAAATAGTAACAGTATGAATTTTATACATTTGAGCCATATAGAAAATATAAGAAACCTTTTAAAAATTTTAAATCCAAGTTTATTTCTAAAGATTTCGTATATTTTACTCTAAAAAAAAGAAATAAATATTTTGTTAAAAAAATTGTATTTCTAAATTCTTTTTTTAATGACAATTTCAGTAAACCATTTTGATTTTCATGTTGCTTTTTCTTTAATATTTAATCTCTGGGAGTATTTGATTGCCATGAAAAAGCTTCTTAAATCTGCCGTTCGGAGTCGACTTTAAACCTGAATGAAATTGCCATCTCTGTTATTTTTTAATATTAATAAAAATGGTAATGTAGTTCATAAATGCATCAAAAAGGTATGTTTATATAATTTCTTAAAATTTTTGTCATAGACCAGTTTCATAATTATTAGCAAATTTATCGTACTCGTATGTGTATATTCATAAACATCGAAATTTGTTTGCTAATTTACTTTTCTCTACCATATAACATATTGGCAAACAAATATGAAACTTTGTACTACATTAACTTATACATGCATACATACATGCGTATGTATGTGTATATATGTATCTGTATATGTCTTCAATTAAATATCAACAACAGTACATTTCATGAAAAAATAAATAAATAATACACCTTATTATCCTCCTGCCCTTATTCTCTCATACATACATACAATTTATTTTTAGCTTGAGGCCTTAGATGTTTCTTTAATTCCAAGTTTAGCTATCTCTTTGTGTAGTTTCCTCAGGATATGTATGTGTATAAAGCATGGGCACGAATAAGGGCATATAAACTATTCATAGTATTTTATAGGAGAAAAAAAATTTTATATTGCGAAAATAAATTTTTTTACATATGGAAAATTATAGAAAAAATTCATTTCAAAATTTAAAAAATTTTTTATCAGAATTTGGCAAAAATGGCACAATTGCCCATATCTATATATTTCTCGAATACGAATAGGAATGTAAAAGAAGACTCTGCTTAATATTAACTTAAGATGTTTTCCATGAAATCTGCCATTTTAGAAGCAAAATTCTTAGAAATATTTAAAATCATTCTTCAAAAAAAAAAAAAAAAAAAAAAAAAAAAAAAAAAAAAAAACATAATAGTCACCGCTTATCATCAACAATGTGGGAGAATTTTGTTTAAATTATATATTTTTTTTTTGTCCACGAAAGGAAATTTGCCACAGCATCAGTAGGGGTTTACCCCTGGGTATTAGTCTCAATAAAAAAAAAATACGTGAATTTCATGTAAAATTATGCTCCTGTTGACAGTACATACAGACTGTCTACGCTCTCAAATATAAAATTTATGCGAATGAAAGAAACCAATCATTAGTGGTGGAAAAATATAATAGATTTCGATTTATTGCTCATTTGGCTTTACGTTTGAGACGCACTTACAAATTGTCAAATTTAATGATGGCAATTGAACAGTTGATAAATACATTTACTATAGCCCTAGTGATTTTAATTTTTTTTACTTACTTACATATTTACTTATATGGCCACAACAACCCGTGAACAAGTTTCGGCCTGCCTTAACACTAGTCTCCAAGCGTCTCTGCTAAGCGCACGCCTTCTCCAGTTGTTCACACCAATTGATGACAGGGCTCAATCAACTTGGTCCTTCCAACGAAATATTTTTTACTGGTGTTATATATAAGTCTACTATGGACATTTTTGAAGAGCCATACATATACATATATATGTATGTATATGTGTGTATAAGGGTGGGCAAATTTGAGGTTAGGAAATACTTTTTTTTGTAGAAATTCAGTTTAATTAATACCAATGTGATTTGTGGCAAATGTCCATCTCTAGCAAGTCGCCAGACGTCCGCTCTTTTTTTAAAATTTTGAATCACATTTTCCGAAAAAGTCTCTTATCTCAATCAACAATGCAACTTCAAAATTCATCTTTCAGGTAAACCCGGTCTTTGAAAAGGCCTCAGAGGAAATAATGCAGCGGCGTTAAATCACAAGAAAAATGTTGACACCGGCAAATCAAAAAATTACACGATCAGGATGTGGCCGGATGTGTAGCTTATGACGGCGGGCCGTCTAGATTAGACTAAAGGTCACTGGTGTCAACATTAGCAATGGTGGTTAAAAAAATCGGTTATCATGGTCTCATTACTAGAGATGGTTTTTTTTTTTTGAAAAGTTGATTGTTTTAGTTTTGGAAAATGGGAAAAAATATTCACGACAAAGGTGAATACGAATTTGGTGTAAACAAAAGTCAATAATAATATGACAAAACTAAGACTTTAAGGATAAATATTCTAACGATTAGCAATGAATTATTTTTTTGTGTGACTCAAAGGATGTGGACTTTTCCAAAATATTATGTTGTTTTGAAAAAGCGGTTTATATGCCTTTATTTGCTTACACGCGATTCATATGATTGTTTCTTATAAATACAAATAAATATAATGAAGACAGACTTCGACAATAGCAACAAAAAATGTGCGAAACATTTAAGTTATTAGAAATCAGTATCATTTCAATTTCATTAGAATTGACCGAAAAGCTGTCTTATTTTTGTTTTTTTGTTTTTGTATTCTTTGTTTTAACATTATTTTTCCCACATCTTTTTAAACAGGTAAGGTCTGGTTTTTCATTAATTCAAACTCCTTAGAAAGAAATTTGTATTTCAAGCGAAACGAAACAAATATAGCAATAAAGAGAGAAAAGCTTTTCACTTTTTGTCCAGCAAAAATTTAGTACCACTGAAGTGTGCCTGCGCATTGCCGATATGGAAGTACTAAAACAGGTGCCATACATATCGAACAAAATTTACACACTCGATTTCAGTTGAGTATTTGAATTCGTAACGAACAGTTGAAAACGACAATTTATAACGGTAAAAATAACAAATAAATAAAAAAAAGAGAATTACAAAATTAAATGAAGTGAAACAAATGTTTAATACATATGGTGTGAGAAACAACATTTACAGTTGTGCGGAAAATTATGACAAAATAAAAAATGAAATAGTGAAATATTTATAATGAAAATAATAACTGACACCTAAAAATAAATACTAAAACTACGAATAAATTCATTTCGTTATCCCCGAAGTGTAGTATTTTTTTTAATTTTATTAGTTCCGTGTGGATTAAATTCAAAATAATAACTGATCATACAAACTCATTTGTGGTAAACATTTATTTCAATGGCAGCAAACTTTCTCTCGCGTACTGTAGTAATATTTGTTACACATTAAAGCGTAAGCCCTTGACCCACATATCCTGATACCGATCTATTAAACTAACATGTTTGTGTCGAATTAAAATGTAAACAGTTTATGACATAACTTTAAACATAATTTGATGCATTTTGTTTTTTTTTTTTTGTTTAAACAAAGATTTGGTCAGTAATTTTGTTTGTCTGGCATTGAACAACAAAAACGAATTTGAATTTTTTGAACAAAAAAAAAAATCCATTGTGTTTTATGCACTTTATCTTCTTATAACAATAAAAGGTCTCCAATTTTGTTTTACTTTTGAAATTTTTTTGCACTGCGTTTAATTGTATGTGTGATATAATTTAAATATTTGCCAGATAATAATCTATGACATTTTCTCTTTTGTGGTTTACCGGTAATATACTTCTGCATGCTAACTTTAAAAAAAAATATGTATTGTGCAGAAAGCGAAACAAATTGTAAAGCATTGTTAAAACAAGGTAAGACCTAAAGGTACAGCGAATCAAATATTTCCATCAAACGCTGTCAAACTTTGGCGGTCATCACACATATGTATGTATGGCATTTAACTTGAAGGCTTGCCCACACAGAAAAAATTATTGCAGGAATATTTTCAAACAAACGCTTGTTCAATTTTTATTTCGTTTTCAAATAAAGTTTTGTTTGATTCTATTAATAATTTTGTTTGAATGTATTTTAAAAGTATCAATGTTGATAAAACATGATATAAAGAAAACAAAAAAAAAAAAAGAAATGTATTGCTTTGTAAATACTTTTGTTTGGTTTTTATATATTAGATGGGATATGATTCGCATTTAGTTTATAACTATTTTAACATAAGTATTTATAGTTTTGAATAACACCTTTGGGAAAAAGTCTCTTGACGGGTCTCTTAAACAGAGACGAAATGGCCATATAGACATGTTTATCCCCAAAAGAATACATTTCATATTACATTAAAATAAATAATACAATAATAATATTAATAATACTATTAATAATAATAAAATATAAAAATAAATTATCATAAAAAATTTAAATTTGTAAAAAAATTATTTGTCAAATTTCTGAACATTATTTTGTTGTCTCGAATAATTATTTGTTCAATTTTGCATTCATTTTTAAACATTTTATTTTTTTAATTGGCAACTTTTTTCTCTAAAAACAAATTTTTTTTCAAAAAATATATTAATTGGTTTGACAAAATTTTTGTTTGCTTAGAACCGTAATATTCAATAAAACTTTTATCTACTTCTATTAAATTTTTTGTTTGATTCGTTTTTGTGACTCCAATAAAAATGTTTATTGAATATCGCAATTTTTTTTTCAAACAAAAAATTACAAATTTGTTGTTCGAATTCACAAATTTCTTTGTAGGACCGAAATTAAACAAAAAATTTATTAACTCAGTGAATTTCGTGTCTGAATCAAAAAAATAATTTTTTCTGTGCACAAGGTCATTGTTGTTTTGCCCAAATGGAACTAGAGATTGGATTATTTTTAGCGGTTCATGTTATATAATACGTCTTATGATTTGTCTTCATTTTAATCATTTAATATTTTTGAACCACATTTAAACCCTAGTTCCGGTATTCAATCAAATTATTTCCCCAAATCATTTTACATAATCTTAAAAGCAGTTTTTACTATTTGTATAGTGAATTATTAAAATTTCGTATTTTAGCAAATACTTGTTGGATATCGTATTTTAAATATTTATTGTCAATAGTCAGCTTACAAGCATATTTTTGTTCAGTGTAATATAATTAGTGTTTCGCCATATAGTAACATCATTATCAAATTATCATTACAATGACAAGGAACCGTGTATAATTTTAACCATTTCACGCACAAAATTGTTATTTGAAACTTTTATTAGACATTAGGTACATTTCTATTTCACTACTTTGCAGGTCTAAATGTATGAAATGTATGAAAAAAAATCTGAACCTTATCTCGATCATTTATGCACTATTTAAATTCTTAAAAATGAATTTTATATTAAAAAATTCTACAATTAGAGAAAATATTTGTTTTTCTTATTATAACTGCGAAAGGTTTATTCTCTCCGGATCTTGGTGTAAAGTACTGTACAGGCTGCTACAAATGTGACCTCGATTAGAAGGATGCGCATCTATACGAACAGCCTGGAATCTGTTTTTTTTTTGTTACATTCCGGACGGTGTTAGTATACTACTTGTCACTGAGAGTGATGGCGGAACTGTGTTGCAAACGTTAGTAATCTCTCTACTTGTTTTCAGCGTCTTAGGATCTGGGCCACCGATTGATTCTCCAGAAAATAGGGACAGAGTTTTTCCTGCAGGCAGGAGGTAGTTTCAGCCAAATGTTAATCGAAGAAGAACTGGTCAACTATTGAATTTGCCTAAGCGGATAAAATCGGCTTTGGTAGGCATTTTTCGGGCCATTGTCTCGTAAATCAACTTTGTGTAACTATTGCATGAAGGAGAATGTTGTGACTAGCAGTCACTGGCTTCTGAAGTTTCTTGCGGTTTCGATGTAATGTTTTGTCATTGGAATTTCTTTTATTATACCTGCATACTTTAGAATGAAGATTTTGATTGTGCAGATGTGGGCGCCAATGTCCTTCTGCAAAACTGCTGACACATTTTTCCTACCTATAAGCTACCTAGTCTTTGGAATATCCCCGATTCTTTTAAGAGATTTATTTCTCTGAGAATACTTTATCTGCCTGTTGATAACTCTTTCCTATAAATGAGTTTAGAAGGAATGCCTTTTAAGGTATTTTTGATTAATTTTTTTTTCCAGCTGTGATTAATTGATTTTAAAATACTTTTCTCAAATATGAGTATTAATTCATTAGTTAAATTCAAAAAATTATCTTTATATGCAAACAATAAATATACAAAGTTTTTACTAGATTGGCTTGTCTTTAATGTTTTAAGCAGGAACTGACTTAATAAATATATTTTTTTTTGTTTTCTATTACTGAATTAAGTCTTTAAAACATAATAATTATCAACCGCTTTTTACCATAATTTATAAACTTATTTTCAATTAAGCGAAAAACAAAAAATAAATAAATTGCAAATTTACAATTCTATTGTGGTCTAAATTCTTATGAAAACACAAATCTATGCGAGTGTATAAAGTTATAAAAAAAAAACAAAATAAATAAAAAACAAAAACAGAGCGAAATTGTTCAGATGTAAGTAAACGGAAAAAAATGAGGAAAAAAGTAAATCTAAATGCAAATATTTAAATTTTGTTTATCTTATCAAACATTTATTATGAATACGAAGACAAAAAAAAAAAATATGAATTCTGTTTGCGTTGTAATTCGTTAACAAATTTATTAGTGATTCTATTGCAGTGTTTCTATAGGAAAATATAAAAAAGCATATATAAGTACATATTGCGGTATATTAATAATAATTTCACCGTAATAAAATAGAAAACATAATAACAATAATAATAATAATAATAAAATAAAAAAATACTCGTTATTTTCAAAATCACAAATAAGAAAAAAATCTGTTAAACCTGATAATATAATACCCTGCACCAATATCTAATTACCATATAAATATGTACTTCAGCGTTAAAGTGAAACTGTGCAGTGTTTTGATGTCAACTCTCTAAAATTGTAAATGCGTATTATATGCAGCCAATTTAGAGTCTTTGCAAGATCTTGTATTTTGTATATACATACGAGTAACTTGAAAAATCTCATTAGAAATGCCTGATTATTTGGGATTGATTTAGGTTATAGACCAACATATCCCCTTTTGGCGGAATTATTTTGTCTTTAGATGAATTGAGAAGCACTAAAATTTTACTTTAAAAAAGTATAAGTATTTAGGTTTTTCCATTCTTCTAAGCAGTTCAGCGATACGGTTTTTATCTCTTCTATTTTCACAGGTTTTTTCAATTTCAAGAACAGGAATATAAAACAGGAGCCAAATATTTTGAATACTGAGTCTACACGAAATTTTTCGAGCCAGCAATGACCAGTGAGTTGGTGCCTTATCATAGTGCAAAAGCTTTATTTTTTTTATACAATTCAGGACGATTTTTTTATAGTACTTCTCGCTAGCGGCGAATAACTTCAATATAAAAGTTCTTATTTACTGTACGTTAAGTGGCATAACAATCATAACATAACAATCATAACATGGCATAACATCTTCTCGACCTTCTTTGCAAAACTTGCACCAATTTTAAAAATTTTTGTGACTTGAAGTATAATCACCATATATCACTCTTAACATTTCTAGCGCTTTTGGCCGATTAATTCCATTTCCTCATTTATTTTTTCCACAGCAGAAAATAGCCAGATTTTCTTATTGAAACATTTGTTTTTTTTTATTGAATTAAGATGAAGTGCTTGAGTATCACCGAAGTGGGCTTCAGAACATGCATTTTCATTACAATAAATTTTAAAAATATATTTTTAAAATATTAGTCAGGATTTTTTAGAAAGTTTGAATTTTGAAGTTTTGAATTTTTTTCAATTTGTTTGTAAACAAATAAATTAATGGTTTTGAAATTATTTTATGTTAACAGGCCGGGATATTAAGAAATTACAAAAAAAAATTTCAGATTCTCAGGAAACGCTAAAGCCCGAGAAATGAAATCGTAATCTAAACGCTGGCAAACTGTTAAAAATATTCCTGCGTTTATGAAAGATTAGATTTCTTACATTTTTAGTAAAAATGTTCATTTATTTATTACAAAACCATCTCGTCGTGCAGGAGTTTAAGTGCACTTAAGTTTTTCCACCCCAAATGTTTCAAATCTGTGATACGTTTACGGCTATCTCGTCCAGTTTCTGAGATAAATAGTGTCTGTTTTGTTCTATATCTTTCAAACCAGAATTTTTTGTGCTATTTTTGATCGGTTTTCTCAAAAAGAATTTCTGGCACATAGGGCACTTAAACTCTCGCACGATGATTTTTCTTCAATCAAAAAGATAAAGAAAAATGTAGACACACACCTCTACTTTTAAATTAAAAAAATAAATATGTCATTTTGAAAACAGGAAACAAAATCTTCTAAAGATACAAGTATTTCTGTTTTAAATATAAAAGCAAAAATATTTTTTATTGATTTCCTGTTCAATTGCAAAAAACTCACATTTGTTTAAGTACAATTTTTACAACTGGTTTTATGTTAGCTAGGTCTAAATATACATATACATAAGTATATAGGTAATGCTTAATCAGTTATGATATGATTTTGAAATAATTTTGACTTATTTTTTTTCTTTTGTTCACAATTTAGAATTTTAACAAAAATCAGAAAATTTTGTTTTATGATGAAAACAATTGACATTTATATCTAAAACTTGGCCACACCATATAGACTTCCAAAGTCGTGTAGGGTATTGTTATAGAGAATAATAAAAATACGAGTATATATACACTTTACAACAATCATTTTCATTTGCAATAAAAAGTAGCAACGGCAACAGCAACAAAACAAAAGAAATCTTTTATAGGCCAACATATGGTAAGTATTAAATATTTAAAAGGATTTAAAATTTTAAGAGAATTTATTAAATAACTCATACAGTTCTTTCAGTTTTAAAATTTTATTTTTATATCTTTTTCACTTTTTTTCAATATTACACTAATCTTTTGTGTAGCAACGTCAGGAATAATTTGATTATTATATTGCAAAGTTCATATGAATTTTCTTAATATTTTAGTAAATACACGTAGTGAGTTAAGGCATTCAATTCATAGGAAAAATAATATAAAACGAAATATAAATTCAACTCAGAAGTGTTTTGATATATATGAAATTCAGAACGTATGCAATGATTGTAGAACAACTTATAATTTTTTTTTGGTTACTACAAAGTTTTAAATTTTTATAAAATTAAGAAGAAAATTCATCCACAAATAGACCTCATTGCTGAAAATGATTTTTCGGTTCATTTCTATCTGTCATTTTGATAAAAACAATTTAATAATTGCAAGTGATTTGCATCCATGGTGATTTGACAAGACACACTGAATATATTAATCAACTTGTAAGACCATTATCAACTGTCCAACTATCAACGAAACTATCAGTTGGAAGACCCTATATTTATTTTTATTCGTTTATAAATTTCTGTCGAAAAAAATTTGATGCAGCATGCTCAATACTCTACAAAATTATGGAGAGTATGGTAAACTATCACCTTATGAGGTATTTACAGTTTAATATCTTGCTAAGTGATTGTCAGTATGGCACTTATCTCTAACAAGTGGAGCGTATCTGTTCACCACTTTGTTGAAAGCAAAGTTGTAGCTCTAGATATCTCTAAGGCATTTGATAGAGTCTGGCACGAGGCTCTTATTTCCTAACTTGCTGCTTTTGGTGTCGATGGTTATTTCAGTCGTTTCATAGAGAGCTTTCTCAGGGACCGTGCTATAAGAGTGGTTATAGACGGTGTAACTTTCAACGAGTTCAGGCTCTTCTACACTATTCTATTCCTAATTTTCCTAAACGATCTTCTCGTTTCAACCTCCAATCCTGTCTATCCCTTTGCAGATGACAACAACATTTCTAATTCATATTCATTTGAACGTAGGCCGAGCCTCTTGGAGATTGAGTTGAGAAGGCAGTATATCAATGACATACTTACAAATGACATACAGTTAATCTCTGAGTTGGGGCGCGCAAACAGAATTTTATGCACACAAGACTCAATGTTGTTTTCTCACGCATAGGTGAACAAATAGATAGTTGAAAACCACATTTTAGTGCAATTTTATAACGACCCTTTTAACTGCATTTTGGGATGTAGAAAAATTTAACACAAAGAATTGACCACATGCACTTTTTTTTTAAATATTTGAATATAAAGAGGTAACGGTTTCCTAGATTGTTCTCCCATTTAAAAGAAAACACAATAAGAAAAAAAAAAATAAGTGCTCAATGAACAAGATCGGATAAGTAGTTTTGGCGTTGTAAATAGGACGTTTGAAAATAGGACATTAAAACACGTGGTTAATTGTTTGAGTCACTGTATATAATAAATAATTCACTGGGTTGTTTCGGTTTCAGTACGTACCGTATACTTTAGGGCTCACAATGTAAGTGAAGTTACAATAATAAAAAAATATAAAAACACAAAAATAAACAAACAATATGTTCTAGAATGTCCCCTGAACAATACCTAGTGGTCGTTCACACTGTGCGTATAAACAAACGGTAAATAAAAATTTATATTAACACATTAAGGCCCAAATGAAAACCAAGAACAATTTTTAAAATTCAATATTTATAACTATATTTAAACAACATTTTTTACAGTACAGTAAAAGAAAAAAACCAAAAAAAAATATTCTGAGTTGTGTTTTTTCAGGTATACTAAGCTTAGTACAGCAGCACTTAATATGCTATAGCTCAAAAAATTCTATACGAACTAAACCGTCTTATATTGCTTTTATTAGAATGTGATGTTATCAAGTAAACAAACTGCTATTTAACGTTCTTCAAAGATAACTGATAAAAAATAAACTACATAACCATTCACAATCTCACAAGAAATAAATCACCAAAATGTAGATTCTTAGATAACTAGCCAAAATGGAGATTCCCATAATTGATATTTTTCAACAACAGTTACGTGGATGTTGCATGTACTCTTATTGACTGATAAAAAGCATTTCCCGGGTAAAAAACTGCATTTTATAATTTTTACTTGAACTTTAAGTTGTGTACTATATATAGTACAGCGGGCGGAAATGGGTTAAAACAAGAGAAAAATACATATATAGTCATTATCTTATATGGTATTTAAATTTTATTATTGATTCACCAATAAACCTGATTGACTTTTAATTGTCAGATTTTACCCATTTTTGGTGCATTTTCCTAGCAGCTTGGCATAAGCAAGGTATTAATATTTTCCAGCTAAGTTAAGCCTTCGGGCCAAAAGAGTTCGTTTATTATTTTTCCATTTTATAAATATTAAAATTATTTTTTTTTTCCTACTTTGGTAACAAAAAAAAAAACGAAAAAATTATTTATAAACCATTAATTGCTGTTACTCGTATAAGTATTTTTAAAGTAAAATATGTATGTATTTCCTTTTTTAAATTTTACTCACAGCTACTTAAATTGTATAAAACAAAAAAAAAAAAAAAAATATTTAAGGAAAACATGCATGCGCTTATGTTAAAAGAAATATCGTTTTTTTTTCTCTGTATTTTGATTGTTTTCGATTATTTTTATAACTGATACCACTTCATCAGATAAAATAAACAAGATTTTGGAAAATAATTTAAAGCACAAACATTTTTAAATCGAAATAAAATTATAAACATTGATTTGAATACGATTGAAAACAAAGAAACAGTAAAATTTTTCTTTAAAAGCAGTGTTTCCTAAATTTTTCTTATTTTATTCATAGAAAACTCAGGAAACTCTTTATAAGTTTGTTTCTAAATTCTTACCTTTACAGTTCTTATGAGTGTTATGTGATTAAATTTGTAGAAAAAAACAAGAATACGGCCTTTAAACTTGTATTGTTTTTGTAAAAATACAACTCTGATCTGTGAAAATTCGATTTTTAATATGCAAAGATGTAAGGAATATCTGAATCTACAGTTTAGTAATCTCTGCCTTCAATACAACTAATAGAACAATTGTTTTTATTTCCATAATTAATACACTCACTAATCGCACTGCTATAAATGAATTTGTTTACAACAGATATCCCTCGTACTACTTCTGCTCTATTTAAGATGAATAAGCAGTGTACGTCTATATAACATGTGTGTGTTGTGTGAGAGGGATGGCAAAAATTGTTTATTTGTACTATTTTTGGTACTATATAGTTTCGATAAGTACATTATGGGGGGAAACACTAATAACTTATTTTTTATAATCGGGAAGTTTTATTAAACTTAGGTTTTTATGTTAAAAATTTTATATAAAGGAAACATCGCAAATGTAGAAACAGAAATTTAGACATTTTTAGATATGTAGATATGAGTATGTGCATACATTGTATGAAGTATGATGTTAAATGTTGTTGTACATGAAACAATTTTTTAGGCGGCCAAAATAGACAAGAAAAGTGGGTAGTATTGGGTGTAAAGGAAAACATACAAATAAGTACATACAATTAATATGTAATTTTTGTCATATTACTTATGCAGAATGTTCATCATACCTACCTATATGTACGTATGTACGATGAGAATTTGCAAATTTTGTACAAACTCAAGAAAAATAAAAAAATATGCATATATTATGAACCAAAATTACATAAATTTAATTAAAAACGCTTAAAAGAGCCATTTGTGCCATTAAACAAAGTTGTGAGACTAAAAACAGGTGTGTTATTTTTGACAGTTAGCTTGACGTTAATTGAAAGAAAAAGAAATGTCAGTACAAAAACACATTAAATAAAATTAAAAATTAAAAATTAAGATTACATCTTAAAGAAATTAAAATCATTTTCATAAATTGTAATGAATGAATGAATTTACATCTTTTCTTTTTAATTAAAAAAACTCATCATTTTTCACACATTTAGATATATACATATGTACATAGTATGTACGTCACAGAAATTACATTCGCAAGAAAGAATCATCCAAAATGTTTTTAGTTCCCCAAAAAATTTAAAACTTTTAAATTTTAAAATCGATTGTACAAATTTAAGTGAAATTAAACGTTCGAAAGTAATTACATTGATTAATTATTCCAAAAAAATCTGGGCCCAAATCGCGGCACTCGTTATCGAATGAAGTTAATCGAAATTTTTGTATTTGAGATCGTCGCACTCGATAACGAGTAAGGTGTATTGAAATTTGCATACATGGGCATACTGCATTACTTTTTTACTGCAATACGTAAACCAGTATTCAGTAAAATGTACTGATTATTGAAAAGAAAAATCAGTATTCAGTAAATTTTACTGATTACTGGAAAGAAAAATCAGTATTCAGTAAATTTTACTGTTTACTGAAAAGAGAAATCAGTATTCAGTAAAAAGTACTGATTACTGAAAAAAGAAATCAGTATTCAGTAAATTTTACTGATTACTGAAAAGAGAAATCAGTATTCAGTAAAAAGTACTGATTACTGAAAAGTAAAATCAGTATTCAGTAAAAAGTACTGATTACTGAAAAGTGAAATCAGTATTCAGTAAAAAGTACTGATTTGTGTAAAAAAATTCAGTAAACATTAAGTGAAATCAGAATTCAGTAAAAAGTACTGATTTGTGTAAAAAAATTCAGTAAACATTAAATGACTGATAGTAGGTAGATACTGTGTGTTTTAAAAATGATATGTACGCATTGCTTACTTACATGAATAGTGGCATAACTGAAAAACTGCATTTCGAAAAAAAATTAAGAACTGAAAAAATTATTTTATTTTACATTTTTCAGTATATTTTCTGAACTTGAAGTCTCAGCTATATAAATCAGTTTTTATTTACCCAATAGCACATTTCATAATTAAAAAAATTAAAAACATACAAAAAAGAAATATTCCTCGAAATTCAGTTTTTCAGTTATGCCACTATTTATGTAAGTGAGCAATGCGTACATATCATTTTTAAAACACACAGTATCTACCATCAGTCATTTAATGTTTACTGAATTTTTTTACACAAATCAGTACTTTTGACTGAATACTGATTTCACTTTTCAGTAATCAGTACTTTTTACTGAATACTGATTTCTCTTTTCAGTAATCAGTAAAATTTACTGAATACTGATTTTTCTTTTCAGTAATCAGTACTTTTTACTGAATACTGATTTCTCTTTTCAGTAATCAGTAAAATTTACTGAATACTGATTTCTTTTTTCAGTAAACAGTACTTTTTACTGAATACTGATTTCTTTTTTCAGTAAACAGTACTTTTTACTGAATACTGATTTTTCTTTTCAATAATCAGTAAAAAAAGAAAATACTGAAAAAGTACTGGTACTGAAAAATGCCCATCTATGCCATTGACTTGAGGCTGTGAAAGCCCTTTCTATTAAAGATCATGTGTTCATTGGACGTTGGCTTTGGAGTCCGATATGCCTGCCATCCACGCAACCAATGACTAAAGTGATATATAAAGCGTTACACAATTTCAATTCAAAATAATTAAAAGATGTATGTATGTATACCAACCGCCGGGAATCTTATAACATCATGTCCATCATAAAAATGATGGATCCATTATCTAAATAATTTTAATTAAGGTTAAATTAAACTATATAATTATTTTGCTCTAATTTTACTTACTTTCTTTTTATTTTAAAGTTATTTGATTATTTTACAAAACAAAAAATCTTTTACATTTCTCTTGTAAATTTCGCTTCGATAGCTATCGAGTGCCATAATTTGGTTATTCGATACGTGACGAAATTTTACTCGATACGAACGTTCCTTTGATAACGAGTGCCGCGATTTGAGCCCTGAAATGCCAACAAATTTTGTCTTTGAACGTTTTTACCAAGCATTTCTTCATATGTATTTCTAAAAGTATTTTAATAGCTTAAATACAGTGCACTCGGGAAAACATCAAGTAATGAAAACCGCGAGTGTTGACGTTTAACAAATTCTTGACGTTTATGAATGTAAAAAATTTTAATAAAAAATATTGATAGTGTGTTGTAAAATGATTTTATTGACTATAAACTATAACGAAACATAAACAAATCCAAAAAAGAAACATAAAAGGCTTTCATTTTTAATTTCACTTACTCATGCATCTAAAAAAAAAGCTGTTATGTAATTAGGGCCATCATACACTATCATACACAGTCGTACGATTCATTCAAAAAAAAATTTTATCGATTTCTGTCACACTTTTAGAAGTCGCATTAAAATGGCAACATTAGTGCCACAACATCACACAAATAAGATGCAAAGCATATGTAGAGTTGCTTTTTGCTAACATCTTATAAAATGCAACCCTGATCGCATGGAGACAAAAATATTTAGAATTTTTTCAAAAGATTATGAAGTCGGACAGACTTGTCACTAAATCTGTCATACAGATGCATTTTTATGCCACATTGTTATACTTTTTTAACACACACGATTTTTTTTTTTTTTTTTTTTTTGATAAATTGTACGACTCGATAGGATAGTGTAACACAGCCTTTACGAGAACAAATAGCAACTGAACATAAGAAAGGCTATACATACTGTATGTATGTAAATACAGATTTCTTTTCTACTTTACATATGTACTTATAAGGGTAATCCCGAATTTCTGAACTAATTTCATAAAATAAATGTGTGTGTGCACAAAGTTGACGTTTTAGAGTAGACAATGTAAAAAATTAAGGGTTGACGTTTTGGGATGTTGGCATAAACGAGTGTTGACGTTTTCCCGAGTGCACTGTATTGCAAAAACTTATCTTTCGTATTGTAAATAAGCGATACGAATTTAATGGACATTAATATGAAGAAATACATGCAGTTTTGCGAAGGCTGTTCCCTGTTCCCACAGTGTATGCATTGATAAAACAAATGACAACTCCAAAATTAAAAGTCAGCTGTTATTTTTTTTACTATCACTTAAAACCAACAATTATAGTTATTTTTTCTAATACGAGTATGTATATTTATTTCGTTCAAATTAAATGGTGGTAACATTGTTGTGTTGCTCTTGTTATTTTTGTTGGAGTTTTGTCACTGTGAGTGTATAGAGTGAGACGTACTTATTCCCTAGAAAAAGTTTTTACTTACATTTCTTGATATGGGAGTATTACTTAATGTAATATTAACATTTAATTCACACATCTCACTAACTGTGAATAAGACGAAAGGAGTTGTAGATTTTATTTAACGCCGGGGAAATGAGTGCAATGATCCATATATTCTAAAATAATTATTCACTTTTCTGGTGGTCTGGGACCCTCCACATACTCGTGTAATTAAAATTGAATGTATCCAGAAACAATTTCTTCTTTTTGTCTTAGTCGCCTTTAATAGAATTTATATATTACTTTACCACACAATATGAAATCTGTGTTGCACTGATTAAATTAACGAGACTTTTATGAACTTGTATGAATATTACTTTCATGAAAAATGTGTTACATGGTTTGAATGGTTTTTAAATATTTTTACGTAACGGAGGTCTTATAGTTCAAAATTGCTCAATTACTTTCCTCTTAAACTACAATATTTTCGTTCTCAATAGGATCATTTTGATTCGTTTGTAAAAATTCATATTTTTTTGGTCTCAGTACAACCACATTTCTTTTTCCATGTCAACATTTAAATATTTAAAAAACGTTATGCGCTCTTAAATTTAATTTAAATATTTTACAATTTGCTCTATTTAAGCAGCAGTTATTTTCCCACACATATTATCAAAGATTATTGGGAAGAGTGAAGATTTTGTGAAAAATTCACAAACAAATTTTTTTCCTGCATAACAAAATGTATGCACTTGAAATGTACATCACTTTACTTTATTTACACAAGAACAACCTTAAGCAAAATTAGTTGCTTACATTTATGTACTCAGATGTAAGTACGAGTAAGTGAGAGCTGCTGTTTTTGACATTTTTTGATTGCCGCCACTTATATACGTAAATAAAATTACGAGTAAAACAAATTATTTTTTGCTAAAAAAATAAAATAGTAGTCGTAGTCGCCGTGGTCTAGTGGTTAGTGTGTTGGCTTACTAAGACATGGGCCCTGGGTTCGACTCCAGGCTCTGACATCTTCAAAAAAAGAAATATGAAAAAAATATTTCTTTCGGCGACTACCTCTCAGCAGTCTTCTGGCAAAGGCTCTGAGAGTAACTAATTGCCATGAACAAGCTTCTCAAGTCTGTCGTTCGGAGTCGACATTAAACTGTAGGTCCCGGTACTCATGGATAAAAATTGACACACACAACATGAGTGCCGCGAGAAGCTAGGCCGTAATTCTGACACAGGGTTGTAAAGGCCAGTTATGCATGCATGCAAAAAAATAAAATATCTATATAAAGAAATGGAAAATGAAAACTTAAGTGATGAACCACAGGATTATGGCAGTTTTATTCGTAATGCAATTGTTGTCTCTCACATTAGTATGTATGTAATATTTATAATTCTCTTACCACATTGTTTGTAACGAAATTCCTCCGAAACGACTTGACTTATTCTTACGCGATTTTAGGCGTATATTCAATAAATCTAAGACTAGAATTTAAATTTATTTTTCCTTCTCCTAAGTGATGAGGGCGGTACCACGCTCATATTGACTTTTGTTTAAAATTTAAAAACCTTAGGGTTAACTTTGCATTTCGATTCGAATCGGAAATGCTTTCGAAATAAATTTCCCGTTCGAAAGATCAAATACAAAAATTTTTCGAAAATTCGTAAACATTTACGAATTTGGAAGATTTCCGCACCGAATCAAACACAAAGTTAACTCTAAGGTTTTTAAATTTGGTTTTAATAGCTTGATAGACAATACAAATCATCAGTTAAAAACTGAGTAACTTAAATGAAAGTTAATATGTATTGATTTTTAACTATCTTGAGACCGATTAAAATTAATGTTCTTGAATTTGATCCGAACAAATCCCTGGACAATTCCAATTATCAATTAAGAAATGGGGGAAATTGTAGAAGTAGGTATGGTGTCTCCCTTTTAAAATAATTATTAAAATCTGTATATCTTGAAAACAGTTTAAGGAAATGTTGGTACATTCGTTGTCAGTATACAACATCAATTAAAAATAGAGCGATGTTGGATTTTGAAAGTGTCTCTCTATATATAGTACTTATTTGTATTAAACATTTTATTTAATTTAAATAGGGATAGCGAATGCGAATTTCTTATAAATGTAAAAACGGTGGCCGCCAAACTTTCATTATTTTTAAAAGGTTGTTCAATAATGAAAACCCACTGTTTTGTCATTTTAACACTCCAATTTAACTAACCCTAAATGCTCAGCTGTCAAATTGCCTACATCTTAATTTAGAAACGATAGCAAATTGAAGTATTGCTTTATTTTTGTTGAGAATTCTCCACAGCTATGGAGAGCATGTATTAAATCATTAGCTTGTGAGTTATTTAGACTTCTATTTAATTTCACGGAGCCGAGATGGGGAAAGGGTCTATTCACCAGTTTTGTGATAGCAAAGATGTCGTTCCGGATGCCTTCAAAGCATTTGGTCTCGTCTGGCACGAGACTTTCATTACAAAACTTATTGTCTCAGTTCTTTATTTCATTTTTGTAATTCGAAATCAAAAATTTTCAGGAAATGTGTCATTTTCAACGAGTTCAGTGTTACCATAAGGCTCATTTCTGTCTTTTGCTCTATTTTTAATGTCTTTTTTAACGATCTTCTTCTTCGAATTTTAAAACTCATTCAGTAAAACATAAACAATTAAAAGCTTACCAATCATGTATGAAATCAAAATATTTTTATTTTTGTGAAAAAGCAGTGAATTTAGCATATAGTTATCGTAAAATGGCTAGTGGTAAGTGTATTAGCTGACTAGAAAAGAGTTACGGCTTCAGAGCCAAGCTCTGGTGTCTATAAAAAATAAATCGAAAAAAAAAATATATTTCTTTCGGCCACTACCTTTAAGCAGTCTTCCGGCAAAATCACTGAGAGTAACTGATTGTCATAAACAAGCTAAAAAAAAAATTTAGAGCGTTACCGTGAAACAGATTTGTAATGGCCAATTTTGTATGTAGATTTATATATGAATGTCTACACAAATGTTAAAATATTGCAACAGTTTCCATTTCATTTTTTTTCTGTTCTTAATGTACAATTTTAAAATGTCCAATGTCATCCCTGTTAGGTACGAGTATGTACATTTGTATGTAACATATGAGTATAAAAAATATATATTTATTTGTAAGAGTGAAGAGAACATAAACAAAATAATTAATTTCAGATCATTTATTTGTTCACACCATGAGAATATTGTTTTTGTTATAGTTTTTCTTTTTAATGTTTTTATTTCTGTTGTATTTTCTTTTAATTTTTTTTTTTTTTTTTTTTGTTTCGTTTTATTTTATGAAAGTTTAGTTGGAACACATGGTATTGTTGTTACTGTAGTGGCAATATTTATGGCTGTTTTTTATGGCTTATTGGGTACTGTTGCTAGTAATAGCAACAGTTGTTGTTTTTATTTTTGCACAGTATTAATAAATATTTATTTACATACAGCAAAAACAACAACAACAGTTACAGAAGAAAAATCTTTTTTGTGTGTATTTAACAAAAAGCACCCGTACATTAAAGTTTTTGTACATACATGCATACATACGTTTACACGAGATTCTATTCAATGCTAAATTATAATTTTTTTTGTATCTTTTTTATACCCTAAAGCACACCGTTGGTGGTTAACTGTTATGTAGCTTGCTACTCGTGCATTATTATGTAGTACGTGTATTAGGCTTGTATTGAAGTTTGTAAAAAATTTCAATTAATACCCATATTTCGATATGCTGAAAAAAAAGTTTAAATTAACTTGTAAACGTAATAAAACATTTGACGAGGCCCCTATCAGTGTTTAGCAAAAATAACCATATTTTTAACAAAATTCTATTGAATTTTAAAAAAAAATTATTAAATAGAGTGGATCCTGCTTGTATGAGTTCACCGCTTGATTGCCAAAACCTGCTGGCAAGAAAAGTATTACTATATATTGCTTAACAAATTTTTCACTTAAATGAGCTCCTCTGTATTGCCTTCTCCGTCTAAGTAAATAATTTTATGTCAATGACTAGTATCAGTAGGCCTTGAGACATAAATATCTTTTGTAACAAAAAGCATATAAAGTTTGTAAAGTTTCAATTTCGATCGAAATCGTTATTCATCACATACCAGTATATTGCATTTCACTTTAATTTCATAAACTTTTCTTTAATTCGAAATTAATACCCTAGTGATTTACGTAAATATGTAATAAAAAAGAGGAACATTTATATCAACAAACAAAAAACAGTTTGCAAAAGAATATTTTTTAAAGCAACAACGGACTGGACTGTATGTTTGTACGAGAGCTGATTGTTTGGAAGGCTGACTGAAAGCTGAGAAAAACTCTACAAGTGTTTTTGCTGTTTCTCTGTGTACATAAATAAAGAAAAGCAACATGTAAAAAACATGTGCTATTTTCATGATGAGAAGGAGGGCATCAGTTAAAATTCATTTTCACAAAGTACACAAAATGAGGAATATTTTGCTGTACATATGTATACATATACATACATACATACATATGTATGTATGCAT
Source organism: Metopia argyrocephala (assembly GCA_963576795.1). Taxonomy (NCBI): domain Eukaryota; kingdom Metazoa; phylum Arthropoda; class Insecta; order Diptera; family Sarcophagidae; genus Metopia; species Metopia argyrocephala. The sequence goes on along the minus strand of OY756208.1, from coordinate 181,747,952 downwards.
ATATATAAGAACGATAAAAAACATAATGAAGCATAAATGATAATTTGTATATACTCGTATATATTTATGCTTACAGTCGTTAATCGGAAGCATATTTTAAGGCATGATTTTTTCTATGGGTAGGTGTAAATAAACATGCAAAGCACAAATATAGTGCCTGGACAGAATTTACAACACAAAAGAAAAAGCAACAAACAAAAAAGTCAATAAAAAAAGTTATTTTTTTTATAAAACAGTCCCTTTTTAAACCCGCACAACAAAACAGCTGCAAAAAAAATCACAAAAACTAAGAAACTTAACATTTTTATGCTTAAAAATGCAAATACGCACACCCACACACATATCATAATGGTGTTAATCAGTGTTGCCACTTTAAGGAAGGAAAAGGAATTTCTACAAATTTTGCTGCAAAACCTACTAAAATTGTTTGCAACCACCAATTTAATTCATATTTCTTTGAAATTAAAAATGCATTTTAATTTTTTTTTGAGGAATTTATACAAAAAAAATCTAAAAATGTGGTATTTTTTTTTTCTGGTTCACTTGAATAAAGACACTTTAACTAACTTTAATGAAAAACAGCTTTTCTTGTGTTTTAAGTTATTATTACTTTATTTGCTTTATTAAAGAACTATTAGTAATGGGTACAACCCCCTTTGTTTTTAATAACTTTAAATATACGGGTTTTAATTGACAGATAAAGAGAATTGATGTAATCCAACGAAATTTCATTCCAAGCATCCTTAATGGCCTGAATTAGTAACTGCTTGTCATCAAATTGTCTACCTCCTTCAAAGACCTTACGAGATAACCAACCCCACACATTTTCGATAATGTTTAGATCTGGCGAATAGGGAGGCCAGTCAAGAATATTAACATTTTGGCTTGCAATGTGCTCCTTTACTACTCTGGCGTTGTGTATAGGGGCATTATCCTGCTGCAATATCCAAGGTATTGGACCAAATAGTTCATTGAACTTCGGAAAAGCCGACTCCATTAACGTTCTATATGTTGCACCAGTCATTTTTGCACTTTGAAATTCAAGATCGATGGTGCTATAATACGTAATAGCACCCCACACCATAACGCCGCTCTCTCGGCTGTGATGTCGTTTCAAAAATCGCTTTTCTTTACGCAGGTCATTGAAAAAATAGTTGTAGCCATCAACCCATCCAAATTAAACTTCTTTTCATCCATAAATACAACGGTTTTCCAGTCATTTACATGGCCTCTTTGCTGCACATCCCATACCATGTACTCTTTTGCGAATTGAAGACGCTTTTCCTTACGAGGACCATTAAGTGGCGGCTTTTTTTGTAATTTCTTGTATTTAAGATACTCACAGCTATTAATAACTGTGCGTACTGATGACTTGCTCGCTTGCACTCCAACTTCAGCTCTTATTTTTGACAAGGATAAGGCAGAATTGGAAGCAATTCTGATGATTTTTCTTTTCTCATAAGTAGATAAAGACAACGAAACCCTTCCTTTAAAATTTTTTCCACACCCCTGGGGGTCCTTGAAGTAATTGTCGACAACTGTTGGGCTCCGTCCAATTTTTTTAGCTATTGCGCGGTAAGAATATCCTTCAGAACGGTAAAAATCGATTTTAGCCTTTTCAGATAGATTTAAAATTTTTTGTTTTGCCATTTTGACTTGTAAGTCGACTAAGATGTATTAAATTACAATAAACAAACGCCCCCAATAAAAAATCACCGCTTACTTTAAAAATAATACAAAAAAAACAAAGTGCCTTTATACAAGTGAACCATTGTCTAATTCGTCTTAAGTTTTATTTGTCTGATAGAGTCCAACAGAATTATTCATAGATTCAATGATGAAATTTCCAAGTCAACTAAATCTATAACTATATATAAAAATATGTAACTAATGATAATTTTGGTCAATTTTTATTTTGGTCAACATTATTTGCTCAGATATAGCTTTAGGTGCCGCAAAATGTATTTAAAATTATTTGTTTTCCATTTCCTTAAAAATGAATTCTCATAGCTATTGACATTACTTCATTTTATACTGTCTTGACAATACTCTTTAATGTAAAGTTGTTGTTGAAAAGTATGTTGATATAATTCATTTATCCAACTCTGTGTGTGATAGTTTTGTAATATAACTGTTATATCATGTCACCCTCTTTGTCATTGTGCCCCTATTTATTTATTTCCTTTATACGAGTTCTTAATTAACACATTTGAGTAGGAAATAATTCTTTTCAAATTTACATTTTTACACAGAATATAAAAAGCCAGTCGTTGCATTAGAATGATGGAAAATCTATTTTTGTTTGAATCTCATTTTGCTTAATTTTGTTATATAATATTAAACAAAATTATGAAAATTATAAAAAAAAATCATTTTTTTCTTCATTAAATTGCTTTATCACATTAAAATATTAACAACACTTTTTCACTTCTCTGTTTATATCTGTTTCATTTCCATTTGGATCCTTTTTCTTTGAGTTTTAGTACAGTTTGTATATTAAAGAGAGAAAGAGAGAAAATTTTAAAATCAAAAGCTTTTTTCCCTAATGCTGTGATGTCTGGCCCAGAACGACATATATTTAATGTTCGATGTTTAAGAAACCGTGTTTCTTTAAACAGTTATTCGGTTTAACTCTAACGGATTAGAAGCAGTAAAATTAACGGCGTGTGAAAACAAATTATAATAACGAAGTAAAAAATTAAAAAAAAAGTTGTGTTGAGTTTATTTCATTTTTATTAAAAAGGGGAGAAATTTAATTAAAATTTGTTAAATTACAAGAAGCATAATTTAAAAAATAACAAAATTAATAAAAGTTAAAAATATTGTGAAAAGCAAACGACAACAAAAAAAAAATAATAATTACAAAAGCTCATGTACCAGCGAGTAAAAAATTAATGTGCCCACGTTTAATGACATTTAGGTTAACACTTAACAATACAACAACAACGGTGGGTGACAATACAAGATTATCCCTGTTTATTTTACTTATAAGTATAATCCTTTTTTTTTTTTTTGTTTTTTTAATTTTATTCTTGCATGTAAAACTTTTTCCCCGAAATAATTTACACCATATTTATTTATTATTGATTTTGTGTAAAATTCAGAAATATTGTTTATTACACAAATTCAAAATACAAGTTAAAGCATAGCTTAAATTTATACGAATCCTGTACTAAGTACACTGTATACTACATTTCAAAATTCGTAGTTTGAACTGGTTATAGGCTCTCAGATACTTTTGAGACAAAATTAAAAATTAAACAGGGATGTTTCCTTATACATAACTGATCTTCATGATTATTTAAAAGGAGGAGTAAATCTAGACGATTTGATCATAAGAATTAGAAAGAGAGGTACAACGTCTACAACAAATGATGAAAAGTCTAGAATAATACTTTGATTAGTTGAACTTTGAAGTAAATCTTACAAAGTATAAAATAATGGTTTTTAGAAATGGAGGAAAACTGTCATTGCTAGAAAAATGGTTTCACAAAGTGAGTGAAATAGCTACTGAATTTAACTACCTTGGTGTGTTATCAACTCCGAAAATGATCTTCGCAAGATATGCTTTAAATGAAAATTGTATGGCCATTCTATTGGAGCATAAGTAGCTCGAATTTAGGGACACTCACGTTACGAAGGAGTAGCAAAATCAAAATCAACTCCAAATTAATGTCAGAGCCCAGGATAAAGCATTTCACTTTATATACATTCAATTTAAGCCTGAACTTTAGTTTGAAGGATGTTGGTTGCCACATAACGTCGTGCGGGAGATTATGTGCTCTATCCGCCATTTTATATACCTCGAGTTAATGATGCCACTTTAGGTTTTTGACTCCAAAAGGCTTAAAATCTGCAATCCGTTTTCGGCTATTTATCTCCGAAACGGGACGAGATATCCGAAAACGGATTACAAACATAAAAAATGTGGGGTCAAAAACCTAAAGTGGTTTCATTAACTCGAGATATGTAAAAAATATGAAAAGGCAGATAGAGCACATAAACTCCCGCACGACGATAAGTTGAGCGTGCAAATTTTGAAAACAGTTTGTTTTGGGCTGATTCACTTAATCAGCTAAGAGATCATACTAACATCCAATAGTAATTGAATATAAATGTACCTTAATTTAAAATACCGAAGCAAAACTTGATAAATATATTAAAAATGGAATGTTTACGAAGTGCCTTTCGGACAGAATCATTTTATAGTGAACTCAACTTCAGGAGTGGCCGACATTACTTCCTGAATATGAAGAATAAACCTGCTCACCGTTTTCTTGTGCAATCTTAACAATTTCTTTGTCATGCAACACAAATGAAGTAGAGACAATTCAGCATTTCATTTGTTGATATCCTATTTTTAATAATATCAGGTTAATGAAGAACACATTTTTGTAAGGTGGAATTTAGTTATTAAAGCTTAGAAATTAAATATTGACTCTCATAAATGCTGAATTTTCTATATCTTGATAACAGTAATAGTGGAAGTATCGAAATTTGGTGCCAGCAGTCAAGAAGTTTAGAATTTTTTACAACAATCATCTACTTTTTCTATTATTATTAAGTCCAGAACTCAAGGCCCGACCCTTACTCATGCAGTACATTGTGCTGGTAGAGGAAAATATGTTATGGAAAGAGGAAACAGGGAGAAGTGTTTGTGGACAATAATTTCAACTTAGTTCTTTCATAAACGAGGTACTAGAGTGCTTGGACCCTCAACTTAACCGGGATTCCCAGTCTCGTCGCTTTGACGAACTTCAAAAAGTCGGCCGGTGCCAACCCTGAGAATTGTCTATCTGATAACTGATAATCACCAAAGTATCTCTTATTATTGTGCATCAATGCTGCACAATTGATCAGCATGTGCTCTGATGACTCGATCACACATATGTTTTGAAACGATTCCTATCCCATTTAAGTGTCCATTAAGTCTGGAGTGACCGTTTAGAAATCCCGTCAATATTCTAAGATTATCCCGAAAGAATTTATTGCACGACCCAAATCTCTTATTATAGTATAGTTACCGTGTAAAAGCTTGGAAAGTCTAAGGCCAGTTTGGCCCAAGAATAGTATACGTCTCCCCCTGTCCTCTTTCGCCTTCAGTATGCCCTTCCAAAGTCCCCTTCCCGTTCCACAAAATGGTCTGGATGCTTCCTTTAGCACAAGTTGATCTGCTATTTCATTTCTCTGCATACCCGCATGACCTGGAACCCAGCATAGACCAACTTTATTTTCTCTACAGTTCAGTTTAACTTACTAATATCGTTATTGACAGGAAAAACTACCACGGAAAAACTGTTCCACAAAAGAGCCATGCAGCTAAAGTACGTATTCTCTATGTAATGCATTGTGCGATTCACTGCACAATCAATTACAAAAGGATGTGCTTTGAGAGAGGTGCGAATTAAGAATACCACCTTCCGTGGTAAAACTGATAGAACACTAAAACGCGCGCCATATTGTGCTTCTGCTCCATTGAATTGATAGAGTTGGATACCCTACCTAATAATTTGGCTTATATATATAAACTTTTTTTATAGTACAATTATAAATACTCATACATGCATACATACATTCCTGAAGTTAGCATTTATTGCTAATAAGTTAATAGTAATTTTTTTTTTATTTCTACTTATATATCACTTAAAATAATTACCTACATATACACATATTTGTATACATATATTGTATATTCGCTGTGTCTATTGTGTTATTTCTCCCGTAGTTAGTTTTTCAGCAGGAATCCAGTCAGTTACACGTGTGTTTGTGATAGAAAACCTTTAGTTCAATTGTTAAAATAAAAATAAAAAAAATTAATCAGAGTGCGTACCGCGTGTGATTAATTCCAATTCAAGTGCTTTATATCACTCTATTCCTCACATTACTTTGTGTTTAACTTTCTCATTATTATTATTACTTAAATTACTTTTTTTCAAATCCAATTACTCACTACAATACAGTGAACATGGGATAATAATGTCAACACCCCATTTTATACCAGAACATCAACACCTTTTCGTTGACACTGTTTATGTTAAAACGTCAAGAAAACCAGAAAACTCTAAAACCTTAACTCTAGCATATACCTATAAAGCAAAATTTTAAATTAATTTTTTAAACAAAGGATACATAGAAGGATATACGTTGCATAAAATTAGTTCTTTATAATACTTATAAGAATAGCTGCCAGATAAATTAATCCTTAATTCATCAAATTTTAAGGAAAAAATTGTCAGAAACAAAATAATTATTATTTTTATTACATTTATTTTGATTTTAATGCGAAACTATAATACGGCAATAGTGTACTTTGTGTTGAAATGTAGTAATGCAAGGCATGATCTGTAGTGGAAATCAAAATTTATTTAACAGCACCCTTAAGAAGTTTTTCTTTAAACATAAAAATTGCCATTTGAAAAGCTTTTATCATTTTTAATTTTTATATATGATTTTATCGTGTTATTAATAAAAATATTTTATCAAATAGCACTTATTAACATGTCAAAAATATTTGGCTCTATGCCATTTGTCTTTTACTTTTGCCGACAAATATCGGAAAATATATTGGTCTTCTTCATTTAGAAGCTATTGTACAAATTTGTAATAGCTTTTACTGAATAATGTTTGTGTACACAATTATGCAGTAAGGAGAAAGGAAAACAACCAAGTGGGAAAAATTTGATTACCTCAGTTAAATAATATCTTCCTTCAGAATCGAGAAGGTAATTTCATGTGGCATACAACTAAATATTGATTACCATGTGTATTTCCATAACTTCAAAAGGAAATTATTGTTCTACATTTTATTATAAAAATTTGCTATTTCTCGTTATTCCTTCAAATTCATAATAAATAATTATTATATGCATTGCAAAAAATAAATTCTAATACTTATTACGGGGGGACATTAAAAACATTTATTACTTTCATAGGACATGATCTGTGTTAAGGGTAATGGTTTCCGGTATCAACAGATTATACATTCCTTGTATTACCTTCTCGATTCTCATTGATAACAATTTCCCGCCTTGAAGAGAGTAAAATAACTGAGAATATATTGGTTTTTACTGGTTAGTTTATAGTGGATAAATTTTTGCCAATAAAAATAGATAGAAAATCAAATGTGTTGTGCGCTGTTGTTTTGGGAAAAAATTACTTCGTCAAAAAGTTCTCCCCCTGTTACATGTTCCGTTACTTGTTCACTATACTTTTGTTCTCCTTTTAATAATACGACTTGTTTTAATACTTACCAACTTCAATGGAAATGTTACTGGAGAACGAAGAACGTCGAACTTTTTTTATCGCACATTTTATTTATTTATTTTTTATTCCTCAATCAGCTGTTTACACTGTCTAATTGCTATCCCTACATAAAAGCGGCAAAGAATCATCTAGCCGTCAAAATTTCTCATGCTCATACAATTTGTATGAAGCATTCTGAAATATCGCGGCGGCAACGCTTAGCAATTGGAAAATCCAATTTTGACAGAGCGTTTAATAGTAAAGTTGGTTGCAAAATGTAAACAAATAAAAAAAAACAGGGTTGTGATATAAAGATACGTTTTTCGGATAACCCTGTTTAATTTCAAAAGCCAAAAAACAAAATAGAAGAAAATAAGTTATAATATAAAATAAATAAATAAATAAAATACAATAAAAATTAATAAAATAATACTATGAAATTTATTTCAACTCACAAATAGTAATGAACGTTAATTAATAAAATAGTCAGGATTGTTATATAAGCATAATATGCGTCGTGCGGGAGTTTAAGTACTCTATACGCCATTTTTTAAATCTCGAGTTACTGATGCTAATTTAGGTTTTTGACACCAAAATTTTAAAATCTTCTATCCGTTTTCGGCTATTTATCTTCGAAAGTTGACGAGATATCCTAAAACTGATTACAGATTTGACAAATTTGGGTAAAAACCTAAAGTGGCATCATTAACTCGAGATATATAAAAAATATGAAATGGCAGATAGAGCACTTAAACTCCCGCACGATGATTTGTTGTTTGAATTGCCCTGTTTTAGTGTTTTGACTAAACCCCAGCAGATAATACTTCTTACCCATAAGTTATTTTGTAATGGAGAAATCGTGAACAATCACTTACTCGTTCGCATCAATAATGCGTGATTTTTATGTGAGATGAGCCGCTAAGAGGCAATAGATTTTGCAACCAGTAACCAAATAATATTAAAAATAAGAAATAATACCTTACCGAGTAGCATTTTTGGTAGCTAAAATAAATAAAAATAAAAAATATAATGCCTTCATTATTGCTTAAAATTTTATTTGTTTCTTCAAAATGTTAAAAACTTTCTGCTGAAACGTTGCCGCTTTCATTTAGGAATGGCGGTTCAGCTGAAAACCTGAGCGTAAGTAAAAATTCCGCTTGCAGCTTTTATTTAGAGATGACTCTTATCAATTCCTGCTGGATTTGCGTTTGTGTAATTTTTTCTATATTTTTATTTATGAGAGTAAATTTTGTGTTACTCTCAGTAAATGTCTTACTGGGTAGTTTTACTGGAAAATTACTCTATCCGCATAAGCATTTTATTTTAATATGTTGACGTTATCCTGAGTGTACTGTATTTTCAACATTTTTTTTTCTTTCAGCTTTTCTTTCTATTATGAAAGCAATCAGTAGAATGAATTTATGGCATTTTCCATAATTTTCTTTCTTTAATTTTATTGTTTTGTTTTGTATTTATTAAAAAAAATTTCAAATAAAGGAATAAGCGACCGAGCAAGAAAGCGAGAAAGAGAAAGCGAAAAGAAAAATAAAAAATGAAGTTTGTAATTTTAGGTTTTACCACAAGTATTTACACTCGCATACCAATTACTCAAGCCCAATTTAAATAATTTAATTTCGAGTTTATATTATTTTTCGTTAATATTTTTATTGTTAACACTCTATAGAATGGAATATGTGTTTACAAAAGATTTTTTTATAAAAAATGTTGTGCGTAATACTCGTAAAAGTCGAATAGCAACCTCCTATACATACATACATAACTGGCCTTTACAACCCTGTGTCAGGATTACGGCCTAGCTTCTCGCAGCACTCATGTTGTGTGTGTAAATTTCTATCCATGAGTACCGGGACCTACAGTTTAATGTCGACTCCGAACGACAGACTTGAGAAGCTCTTTCATGGCAAATAATTACTCTCAGAGCTTTTGCCAGAAGACTGCTGAGAGGTAGTCGCCGAAAGAAATATTTTTATCATATTTCTTTTTTTGAGATGTCGGTGCCGAGATTTGAACCCGGCACTATCGTCTTAGTAAGCCAACACACTAACCACTAGACCACGGCGACTACAGCAACCTCCTATAGGTATTTGAAATAAAAATTGGCTTCTCATTTCATACAAAACTAAAGCAGCAAATGGTTTTATTTAATCAAAACAAATTCAAAAGAAATACCAGTTTATTCTTACATATGACCATCTTACTCGTATCTACCTTTTACCCATTTAATTTCATTAGAAATTAACAAAAGAATTTAAGTCTTCTCTCTTCACGCTCTCTTCCACAATGGCCATTTATACCATTTGAGTTTGCAATTGTTGCTTTTCCTGCTCATTGTTGTTACGCATTGCCAGTTTATTTTTTGTGTTGATTCATGTTCATCTTTAATCCGATTTAAAGTTATTTAACAATATTTTCAAATAATTTTCTACTTTTTGCCAGCACTTCTCTATAAAAATACATATTTTTCATGACAATAATGTGTGTTTTAAGGCCTGAGGTCAGCAAAACCCAAATATAATACAAAAGTTGCCAATGTAAGTTGTTAGGAAAAAGAGAGAAAACAACAATAAATGACAATGATATGTTAGAATTAATGTAATCAAGCTGATTTTAAGCTTCAAACTCAAAGTATTCTACAATGAAATGGCAAATACTGTATGGCTTTGAGGCGTTTGCAAAATTCTATATGAAACCACAGTTTTAATTGTAATTAAAACTGCTCCAACAGTATATTTTTGCTAGAAGTATAGCAACATGTAATATAAAATAAAAATGCTAGAAATGTATAACTACTCCATGTAAGCAAATTATGCTGAATAATTGCGGAATGAATGAAAAAGTCCCATATGGGGAGGATTAAAGAAAATGAATATTTAAAATTTAAGATTGGCAAAAATTGTAATTCAAAATTCTCCATAAGATCGTACATTTCTAACATTCTGTTGTTGGTGTTCGATTAGGTTCTACTTATATTGAAGAATTTTGAAATTTCATTTCTATAATCAAACTTCTTGCATTCATTGCCAACCTTGGCTGTATATTTAGATATCTCAGAGTTTAATTACAATAAATTTCAATATTTTATAATTAATTTATATTATCTCTAGTAATTTACGAATTTGGATTATACCTCTGATGTACAGTGGAGTAGTTCGCCTTTCATACAAAAAAAGAAAAAAAAGTTGAGCCAGGCACCCTCTAAGATTAAAGAAAATGTAACAACAATTCCAAAAATAAATTTAAGATTTTTTTCACGCCTACAAATACACCAATTTTAATAATTTTTCATTGTGTTCGTATTTTTTTATTTTTTTATATATTTGTGTATTATGAGCCTTTTTTGTTGATGAGACAAATTGCTGTCAATTTGAACACTCAAGGGCCAGTCTTATACCTTCACCCTTGACTGATCAAACAGCAATTGCCTCATCTGTCTGTGGATGTTGAATGTGAATAGTGAGCGTCTTCAGTAGATTAGCTGTTTTCTTCCCAAAAGGTGGCGCTATACTCCTGATCATTGGTTTCTGGTGGAATAGATTCAAAACATCAGTGAACGGTTTCCTGAAGATGGACTTCTCGGAGAGGGGAGGGGGGGAACCTCTTATTTGTTTCTTTTTATTTAAATTTATTTCTTAATTAAATTATAATTTTTAGAAAACCGCAAATTTTTATTTTTATAATTTTGTCCTTCGCTGGGATTGAACCTCGGTCGTGTGAGATTTTAGTCCGAGAAAACGTTTTGTATGCCGGTGTTCACGGCATACGTAATTGGCCCAATTGGACATCTCCTTTTTAGTGCTTCAATTTTTATCCATCAGTACCGGTTAACCTACACTTTAACGTCGAATCCCAACGAAGGATTTGAGAAACTTGTTCATGACAATCAGTTACTCTCAAAGGCTTTGGCAGAAAACTGCTAAAAGGTGGTCGCCTAAAGAAATATTTTTTCATGTTTCATACTTCAAAGATGTCAAAACTGTAGTTTAAAAACGGAGCCAACACACTGCATGCTAGACAACGAAGTTCATCGATTTGAGAAGTGAAGCATTCAACTCATCACCTAAAATGCGAAGCAATATATCATCATTTTTCAAAAGTGTATAGGCGAAGCAAAACATTATAAAATAGAAACCACTTGCAATATTGGAACAAACTTTTAATAGGTAATTAGGTGGTGATTTTACATACACATTAATATACTCGTAACGTAGTTAACCGTAATAGAAAAAGTCAATATTGGATTGACTTTTGATGATGCGTTACTTCGCATTTTAGGTGGCGATATTTTTTTTTATTGAGACAAATACTCAGGGGTAAACCCCTACTAAATGCTGTGCATTGTATAGGAATTTTTGTGAAAAAGACAGTACATTATAGCAACAGAACATATATTTTGTTTTCTTATATAATTAAGCGCCTTAGGAATGAGACAAATTGCTGTGAATTTTATCATTCAAAGGCCAGTGTTATACCTTCACCCGTGAATGTTCAACAGTAATTGCCCCATCGTTGCAATGTTTATTGCGGCGAGTGTCTTCTCTAAGTAGGTTTTTAGCTGTTTTCTGCTACTTCCCAATAGGTGGCGCTTTTCTCCTGATCATTCGTTTTTCGTTGTCAAAAGTTAAGGTAGCGATATATTAAAAAAAATTGTTAAACAATTAAGAAAAAAAATAAATAAATTTAATTTAAATTTCAAATGTTTTTGAATATTAACATTTTCTTCCTTGTTAATTTAACATTTCACTTGTGGAGCCATTAAATATTCATTCAATAAATCTTTGTAAACTGCGGTCAATTTCAAAACCTCAATAGCCATTTACAAATGCTAGCAAACTCATTAAAATGATGTGAAATACCAATATTTTTTAATCAACTTGTCCTTTTAAAAATTACTCTCTATAAAAGGAAAACTTTTTATTTATTTTTTTTTTTCTTTCACTCTCCTGCAAGGATGATTAAAAATTGCGGTTTAAAAGACAGCCATGGCGGCTAATGTGTGTGAATTGTTACGTAAATAAGCAAAATCGTCAATGATAATTAAAAACTCTGTCATTTGTTGTTCAATAGTTTTGTTGTAAATGAAATGGGATAATTTGTAAAATGAAGGCTTTTGTTTAGTGTTTGTTGGTGAAAGATAAGGAAACTTTAATGATACATTTAACTGGATAAGAAATACTTTGTACAGTTTTTAGTTTATAGTATATTACATATAAATTTAGTTACCAGCACAAAAAAAGCTAATGAAACTACCGTTTTGAGGCAGAAAAATAAAATATTCAATATTTAAAACTCTTGAATATTATTTACTGTTTACTGTTGGTTTACTAAGACAATATCGCCGGGTTCAAATCTCAGCTCTGACATCTTGAAAAAAAGAAAATTATTTCCTTCGACGACTACCTCACAGCAGTCTTCTGGCAAAAGCTCTGGGATTAATTGATAACCATGAAAAAACTTCTCAAATCTGTCTTTCGGAGTGGGCTTTAAACTGTAGGTCCCGGTACTCATGGATGAAAATTAACACACACACAACACTTATTAACTCAAAAAATGTGTCACTCTTCTCGCAAATGAGCGATATGTATATATATTTATGCGATTCTTCTGCTATAGTGCTAAAGAGAGTATGTACGAGTATGTATATATTTAGATGGAAATTCGATTGCACGTAGCCAGTAATGGTAAAGACATTAAAAGAAAAAAAAATTGAATTTCTGTATTTTTCACTTAAATAGAATAATTTTGTTTAAATTTTAAGATTTAATTTTAAATTATACAATTCAGTTGTTATTTTTTGTTTAAGTTTGTTAGTTTATTAACACACAAATAAAAATTGTAGCAAAAATGTTTAAGAAAGTAGTTTAAAATCTACTTTAGGCATTTAGTTAAGTAAAAGTATTATATAATTTTTGTTTATAAAATTCATTTTCATTTATTTTAAATATTTTCATACCTACATGTACGAAAGATTAAATTAAGCGCATTAAATTTGTTTAATAAAATAACTTCAATGTTTTATTTTATTTAAAGTATGAGTTATTAAAGGGATATTTGATTTTTAATAAAAAAAGGACTCTGCACGATTTAGTTTTATAATTTATCATTTCGAATTTACTCAATTTTAATAAGATTTTCAAATTTTCAACTTATAATCTCTTCCATTTTACAACATTCGTCTTTAAGAGCAATCAAACTGCTGCCTAATTCCTTATTGCCCGTCTTCAAATTTTCTTCTTATTTGTAAGCGTTGTATAATAAAGTATTTAAGTACTACTGTTAGTATTGGTCTATCCGTTAAACTACCCTGTATATATACTCGTAGGTACAACATATGTATATACAGTCGAATTCGGATATAAGCACACCGTTTAAATGAAGAAATCAGATAATTGTAAAACAAATGCATTTACTTTTGTTTTCTATTAAATTCAAAGGTATTTAACTCCGTTTTAAAACAACGGCTTAAGAGAAACAGATTTTGCATTAAAAAGCACAAAATTATATAAAAAGAACTATGCTTAATTGCAAATACAAGTGTTAAGAACTTATCGACGACAAAAAAATTTTAACACCGACTCATTTAATTTTTATTTTGTTCATGTAAGCCGACAACAATGGCTTAAACCATCCTCTCTTGTCTTGATACCATATTCTTTCTCCCTTCGAAAAAACCGCCTCTACATTTGGCGTTCTTGTCATAATATGCCTTTAACCTAAATTTTTGACTCTTTATATTTGTCATAGTATTAGGAATTGATTTTGGTTTTAACAGTTCACTCTTGGTTGGTATTAATGTACGAGTTTTTCGGCTCATAAGGAGCTCTGCTGCTGATGCATTCAATATTTTAAGTGGTGTATTCCTATACTCTAGAAGAGCAAGCCAAAGTTCACCACTGCTTCGTTTTCAAAAGTATTCTTTATTTATTTTTTTTTTTTATTTATTTCATTTATTGCAAAAGTTTTTTATAATTTCTCTGTTAACTTTGTCAGAATTTGAATTTTTCTAAAACATATCGATTTGTTTTATTTTTAATTCATTTATATTTTAAGAGTTCGTTAAAACGAAATAATTTAGCATTTATCCGAAGTCCTTTTAAAGGAAAATCCGCTTGAAAGGAAAAACAACGCTGTTTTTTTACATTTTCTTATAACCGAATACTACTGTACAACTCACAAAATATATAAGTATAGTTTTGTAATATAAAATATCAAAGTAGGACAAAAAGTCAGATATTAATTGCTTTATTAAATGATTACTGTTAATTTACAAACTCTACATACATAATACATTAATAGATAGTGTACATACATATAGATATAATCGTATAAATATTTTAATCTAATATTTATCCAATTAAGGTCAAATCATTTTAATTCTACTTGTGTTTAATGACACTTGATATTATAATAGTTTATCCAAACATTAATTAATTAAAAAAGCTCAAATAAAAAAAACTAAGAACGCCTTAAAATATGCTATTTTTACCGTATGTTTATGTTAGACAGTGCTGTTAAAACAGTAGACAATCCTTATTAGTTTTCAAAAAATATAAATAAATAGACAACTGTAATGACAATTCATTTTACATGGAATGTAGTTATAAAAATTAAATATTAATTAATTTTTTTTAATAAAAACTACCATACTTATGGTATTTTTCTTTTCTAATGTTTCTTTTTTAAATTTTTAATTTACAAATCACAAAATTTTATATAAAAACAACCAAAGTGAGAACTTTTTTTCTATTTTATTTTTCTATTGCAAATTACAAATTGTCAAATGATAATAAATGAAAAATAAATTCAGTGATCCTTCCTGTATATTTTAATTTGTATCTTCTGTTTTTTCTTATATTAGACAAAGAACTTAAAATTTTAGTTTCTTTTTTATTATTTTCTAAAATTATTGTGTTCAAAACAATAGTGCAGAAACTTCGAGAAATTTGAGTGAAAAGCTTCCAATGCATTGTTATTGTCATGAGAGCGCTCTCCAATATAAACTTTAGGTTACAAACTGTAATGAGCAATATATCAAATACAATTGTTATTCTTCTAAGCACCAATTGACATGAAAATCACATATTTTTTAATCGACCTTATTCCAGTTGGCGACGTCATTTCTGCATTAGAATAAAGAAAAAATATTTCCTCTACCTTTAATCAGACGTCAGACGACAACGAAGTCGCCAGCCAAAATAAAAAAAATATCATAAGAAAAAACTAACTTCAAAGAGTCCTCCGTATTCTTTAGAGATCATATATCATCTGTTTAATCCTAAAATTTTCTTAAATTTAAGAAATATAGTTAAAAATTTCCTTTATTTTCTATAATTGGCCTGAATGTTTAGAGTGGATTTCGCTCTTATAAATGTTTAAGACTGACAACATCATTTGCCTTAACCTGCTTTCAATAAATTGCTTTGCTTATATTTCTTTTCTATCCAACATCCTCTATTGAATGACTTTAAACAGAAAATTTTGCGGTTGTCTTTAAATTTTTTTTTATAAGTTTTGTTTTTTACTTTTAATCTCTGGTTATCTCCTTTCCCTCTTAAAAGTTTTATGTAGAAAATAAAAATACGCACATATATTGGGGTCCTCTTTTTATAGTATCTGAACTGAAATGTTTTTTAATTATTGTTAAAAAAAACCCCAAAACTTCAGTCATATTGAAAAAAAGTATATAGCAAAAAAGAAAACTCTAGTTGAGGAATTAATGTTCATGTTCATGTGTATGTAAAGGGTGTTTAAATTCTAAGGGGCGATGTTGATTTAGAATAAAACAAAAATTTAAAACAAAAAATATTTTTCGCCATATAGGCAAATACATTTAATATACATAATATATGAAATGTATGGCTATGGGGATAAGCATGTCTCTATAGCCATTTCGTCTCTGCTTAAGAGACTCGTCCTAGAAACATGCTTATCCCCAAAGCAATACATTTCATATATTATGTATATAAAGCAAAAATAATAATTTGGTTTAATTCAATTATGTATGGAATAAAATATCGGTTAAACAGCCTTCGCGACCTAGGCGACACACCTCAATCCGATGGTTCCAATTTTCTATAACACTGAGTCATAATTGAAGTTCTATGCCGTTAATGTGTCGAATTATCTTTTAGCTGTTGGGTTGTTTTTGGCTTATTGACGTACACTTTTTCTTTCAAATAACCCCAAAGAAAAAAGTCAAACGGTGTTAAATCACATGATCCTGGTGATCAATTGACATCACCACCATGTGAGATAATACCGCCATTGAATTTGTCGCGCAAAACAGCCATTGTTTCGTTAGCTATGTGGCACCGTCCTATTGAAACCATATATCGTCCAAATGCGGGATATAAAAAGTACACAGTAACTGCCTGACCGGCCTAATTTTGGAAAAGATACGACCCGATGATGTCGTCAGCCCATAAACCGCACCAAACAGTCACTCTTTTTGGTTGCATTAGTTTTTCGACAATCAGTCTTAGATTATCATTCGCCCAAATGCAGAAATTCTGCTTATTGACGAATCCACTGCGGTGAAAATGTGTCTCATCACTGAAGATGATTTTCTTCGAAAATTTATTATCCACTGATGCCAATTCTTGCCACCATTCTGACCGTTGACAACGTTTCGAATGCACCTTATAAGGGTGTAAATGCAAGTCTTTATGAATAAAGTTCATCAACGACGAGCGTGAGAGGTGCAATTGTTGCGTCCGACTACGAGTTGAGGTGGAATGAACAGCAGCAATATTTTCTGCAGTACGAGCTGTACGGTATATGATGAACGATTTCGAAAAAATTACGAAGTGCACGATATGCATTTTTATTTGAACGCCCATTTTCATAATAAGCCTGAATAACTTTAACTTTCCATGGTTTAAATTAAGTTCGTCTGAAACTGAGAAATTCCAAATGAAATGCAGAAAAAACTTGACTTTTAAGTATGGCTTACATTCAACATCGCCCCTTAAAATTTCTTATTTTTTTTCTTATATTATTAAGCGCCTTAGGAATGAGACAAATTGCTGTGAATTGATCATTCAAAGGCCAGTGTTATATCTTCAACTCTTGAATGACCAACAGCAATTGCACCATCATTGCATGTTGATTGTGGTGAGTGCCTTCGCTAGGTAGTTTTTTATTTGTTATATGCTACCTTCCAATAGGTGGCGCTTTTTTCTTTATCATTCGTTTTTCGTTGTCAAAATTTAAGGTGGAATAGAGTGGAATGTCAGGGAGTGGTTACTTTGCAGAAAGACTTCTAGGAGGGGGCGGGGCCTCTTATATTTTAATTATAATTTTGCAAAAACCGCAAATTAACTTTTTATTTTTCACCTTTGCTGGGATTGGAACCAAGGCCGCTTTAGTTTTTGTGCGAGCGCTCTAAACACTATACCACGCACCCCCCCAAAAAAAATCCGTATTGAATTGAGAAAATCACTTTTTCTGTAATACATTTTTCTTTCGAATGCTTATATAATAATCATTTAGTCATCTTTTGAAAAAGAATAAAGTATATTGTAATTTTAATCAACTAATAAGTATTAATGTATTATACATGCCCTTGGCCGGTTTTCTTAAAATGAATCACCAAAAGAACGATTGAATGTTGTTTTTATTATTTTCGAAGTAAATATTTTGTTGAAAAGTTAAACTAAAAACTAAATAAAAAACCATTTCAGTGAACTACATTTATACGTATGGTTTTCACATTTGAAGCAAAGCTGTAAAAATTCTGACCACTTGAAACCAATGAACATGTCACATATACTTATACAACATACGTGTATGTTACATACATAGTTAGTCGTGTAAGAAGGATGGTTTGTCCTTCAGATTTATTAATTGTAATTACCAACGCTGCAGCGCGCTGATATAATTTGTAATTGTAGACATTTGTGTGAGTGGTATAAGTGGTAGAACAAAAAAAAAAACATTTCTTTCTTCACAGAAAAAATAGAACATCGATTTTAATTAACAAATTTGTACGCTTGTACTACCAATTAAATTGTTTGCTGGTTATTCCCTAAAAAATACAAAAGTACTCGTAATAGTATTAATTAAGGGATTAGTAATTTGGAATTTTAAAACAAAATTGTAGGCAATTTTAGTTTTTTAATTTAATCACGTAATTGATAAAACAATTCAAAGAGTAGACAGTATTCGACAAGGTGAGCTTGTATAGAAATTAAATATTAAATTTTGTATATCTTGAGAAATTCTAGCATCTATTGTAGCATACATATGGTTTTAATTTATTAATAGAAAACTAACAACTAATATTTAGATTTATACTTATTGTTATGACACAGAAATAAAATATAAAAAATATGAGGAAAAAGAAAAACGAAACAAAGAAACATAAAGATTTTACCACCACTAACAATCTCTATGTATAATAAGAATTGCATGAATTAAATAAAATATAAAAATAAAAAAACGCATAAATTCTAAGAAACCAGGAAGGAAGAGTTATTCGGTTTCCCCATTAATATTATATTTTTTATTATTTTGTACAAAGAAACCTTTACAAAAAGAAAACAAGAACAGAAGAAACCCTGCTTTACTTCTTGACATTTAGTTTTCATGTATTTCGGACTTTCTTTCCATTCATTCAAATACGAGTATCAATGTTGTCCTTAAACTGCATCTAGAAAATCTTCGTAATAAAAAAAAAATTAGAATTTAATTTATACAAGAATTTTATAAGTGTGCACTAAACTGAAGTTGAACAGAAGGTTGTATTGGTTTAAATAATATTTTTTGTTTTATCTTTTTTAAAAAACACTTCTTTGAGTAACTAAAGCTAGATTGCAATAACCATTTTTTTCCTTTTTTTTTCTTATCATATGTATAGGATTTTATATATATAGTTTTTTGAATAGAATTTTGTAAATGATAGGGGTATTCTTAATATTTATTTTAGACAGGACGAATATTTAATTAAGAATTTTTATATTTAGGGTATTCACAAGCGTGGGGACAAGTTTATATGTATGTCTTATTACCCCACTGTTATAGAAAAATTAAGTTAGATTTGTAACCAAAAAAAAATTAAATAAACGTATAGAAAGAAAATTACAAATTATTTATAATTAAAAAAAAATTAAAAAAGTGAAATCCAAAATTTTAATAAAAAGTAGTGTAGCTGGTTTAAAGTAAACACACTAGATTTTGAGCACAATAGGGATGCTCACGAAGAAAATACATGTGATGCATGGCGAACTTACATCTATGTTTTGCGATGTATCGAATAAAAACATCGATGTTTTCGATGCATCGTTTAAAATGTTTATATAATAGCAAAACAAACAAAAACTTTACAAATTTTAATAAAAATAAACATTTTGTTTTGCCAGAATTTTGTATAATTTAATAAGTCCCAATATATTTTGTGTAGAGTTTATAAAAATAACATTTATTAACCTCTTTAGCCTGCACTCTACTTTGGCAATCTGATGAAGCTTTTGAAAAAAGGTATTTAGATGGAACGGAACTGGCAAACTTGTTAAGTGTTTGTGTGCTATATGTACAATTTTAGAAATTGCACCTTATAATCGGTCAGAGAGCTCGTTTTCAAATTTTTGTAAACTAATTTGTGATGTTCCCTCAAAAGAGTAAAGTCGTCTGTTACCTTATCTGAAGTATCAGACCCCGACTATTCTGTTAAATCCTTTTCTCTCATCTCTTGAATTTTTCCAGTGGCTTTGGAATAGGCAATTTTTTTCTTAAGACATAGATCCAGGAAATTTGAAAAAATGCCTGTCATTTAATTATCCTAAGTGTAAATCCGGAAAACATAACTTTGTCCAATTTGTTTATGATTTGAAAATAGTATCGATAACTTGCATGTGGCTTAGTACTTTAAAAAAGTTATATGGTAAGATTGTTCACTTACATTTGCAAAAAAATCATGGATTTAATACACAATTATAAGCAGCGTTCAAGCAGGGCCGTCGGTTGAATACACTTCAAAGTTATAAGTATGGTTTTCCATGCATCGATATTTTAACGAAGCATCGAATTAAAAACATCGGTTTTTGCGATGTATCGATAAACATAGAGCATTCCTAGAGCACAAGTTCAAATCAAATTGAAGAGATTTTGTGGAGATATAAATGCACTATAAAATCTTACTTAAATGATAGTTTAGTAGATAGTAGGGTTTAGTGTCGTATTAAAGTAAAGGCAACCGCTTCTTCCAATGTCTTGTATAATTACTTATAAGTATTTTGTTGTTTTTTACCCTCAACCAATTTCTATAGTGACAAATTGTACGTTATTTAAAGGGGTTTTCGTAGAGTTAAAAATTAATGAAAAAACATTGGATTATACAAACGAACTGATTTTCTAACAGTTTAATCAGTTATTTTAAAATCTACCCCCAAAATATAACGAATTTTCCGTTCAGTTGTTTTTTGTCTAAAGTAAAACTGAAACTCTTTAAATACAAATAAAATTTTTTGAGTATAATAATAATAATAATAATTATATATACAGCAGTTGATTAGTTTTTGTTTTTGTAATTTTATGTACAGCGTACGTCGTTATTTGACAAGCATTCTCTAGTACTTGTTAAATTGTAGTACCCTTTGCTGCCACTTTGTATGCTTCTAATCTTCAGACCGAGATTTTTAGTAAAAAACCTTAAATTATCAAAAATAAAAAATATTGAAGATAAGTTTGATAAAGTTGGTTGCCTAAACGTTTTTCCACATTTGCAGTGGAACTAAATTCCAATTCATTGTCAAAAACATTTTTAGTAGCTTCTACATCTACATTTGGTAACTGAAAGCTTTTCGCAAGAAGAAATTTTTTAAGTGAGTTCGGAATTTCTGTATATTTGTTTATAAAACTTTTAATTGTTACAGTATGGTGAGCCGTATTTGTCCAAATTCCATTTCCCAAAAACTGAGAGTTAGAGCCCCTCTCTACATGAGACCAATCATATGTATGTTTTCCTCATAACTTGTATTTAACCTTCAAATATAATCATAAACGAATACTTTATAAGTATTGTTCTAACAAAGTCTACTATTCTTCTCTTTTTGGCTTTCAAGTTGAAATATATTTTAAAAAGTACAAACTTTTTTCCTTATCTTATTTTGGAAATGGAAAACCAAATGAAAAAAACATTAATTTAACTCATTCAGGGCATATTTTTTGATCTGATAAAAAAGAAACATTTGTTTGTATGTAATTTTTAAACTTTTGTTTTACATCCACAATAATAACCCCAGAAACAACCAATTAATAAACCTTTTTAACCCTGATCCGATTAACGACACACTTGAAATAGTATGTATTTATGTATGTATGTATGTATGTATGTATGTATGTATGTATACAACAGCAACAATAACAATAAAATAAAAGGTACGAGTATAATTAATTATAGAAATTATCACTGGCAGAGTTTAAGATAAATGGTTTTTGTCTACTTTGCTCGTATATCGTATGCCCATAGGACATGTTAAACATATTTAAACGCCATAAACTGAATATAATTTAGACATATAAACACATACATACACACATACATATATACATACATACAATATAAAGAAAAATAATTTAAATGCCTATACATTTAAAACACATTCTATATATAAACACATATACTTACATACTTACTTAAGCGTGTATGTGTATGTTTTTATTTCCTTCAACAGAGAGCCTGTGAATATTTAAAGATCTATGCTTCCATATAAAACAACAGGCGTTTCGAATTGACATATTAAAGCCAGACAAACAATAGATTTTATCATAACAAAAACAAATATGAGTAAAAGAATGTATGTGTGTGTGTGTGGATTGATGTATACAAATGAATATGCAAGTCGCTAATCAATCATATTGTGTTATTTGTCTGAGTCAAATCAATCCATAATCCCTGAATTATTACTCTGAATTCTATTGAAATTTCAAAAAAAGATTATTAAAGTTTTTAAATCAACAATTAAGAATATTAAGAGCATCGTTACAAATGAAATTTAATTTGAAAAAAAGGAAATATTGGTTTAAACAAATAAATATTTATTTTAAATTTTTAGGCATACATACATACATGTATGTATGTAGGGAAAATGTCGCCTTCAGTAAAAATCTAACTACTTTGGCTGTAGTTGTACAGGTCGTCGATGTCGACTAATGGGGATTAATGGAACAAGACTTGTAATTATGATGCATTTGTTCTTTGTGGCTGCAAAATGAAGTATTAGACCTTAAACAATAGAATAAAATGCGGAAAATCTTTTTTAAAGTGCATTTGAATCCTTTTTATATTGTATTTATTATAAGTAGATTGAATTTGAATGGAGTTGGCTCTCCTCTTTTTTATTATTGTCTTAAAACAACACGTACTTTTAACAATTTTAATAGACCGCGTTTAAATTAAAATCAAATTTGTGCCAAATTTTACTGAATTATTTCAAATATTAAAATTATAAATTTAGCATTGAATTAAGTGTTAAAACCTCCAATATCTCCAAATATATAATTTCCTTAATTATCTTTATGATGATTATGAACTCATATTTCTTACGCCTCTATTATATTTATGTAGTTATCCTTACTAAGTACTTATCAAAGATATAAATCAATAAAGAACATATGTATGTATGTAGTATATACTCGTAGTTTGTAAACTGTTGTTATTGCATCGTAATATAAGAACAAATTGACATAAACTGAACATGTCTAAAGCCACACATCAGTGACTATAAAACATTTTATAAATGTGGATATCCTATAATTGAGTTAAACTTGTTGTAGCATGAAAACAATTTATGGCAAGCCTTAATATAGTAGATAAAAGAAATTTTAAGTAGTGCAGTACTCTACGTGGTACATACATAGTTTTGCTGCTGGCTGTAGTAGCATTTGAACAATAATTCATCGATAAAATATTAAATCTCATAAAACTTTTACAATAAAGAGCTTGCAGGTTGTTTTTTGTTACTCAACAAATGAAAACGAAACATAGCAGATGCCAAAATATTAGATGATCACAACCAAAAATTTACAAAAAGAAAAAATACCAGCAAAGGTAAAAAACGAAAAAGTTATTTTGAGGTTTTTTCAAAATTTAAATTTTAATTATTTTAAAAATAAGAGGTACCCTCTCCCTCCCCCTCCCTCCAAGAAGACTATCTACAAAGAAACCGCTCCCCGACATTCTACTCTATTCCACCTTAACCAATGTCAGCAAACAAATGATCAGGAGAAAAGCGCCACCTATTGGGAAGTAGCAGATAACAGCTAAACCTACTTTGCGAAGGCACTCACCACACAATCAACATGCAACGATGAGGCAATTACTGTTGATCATTCAAGGGTTGAAGGTATAACCCTGGCCTTCGAATGACCAATTAGCAGCAATGTCTCTCATTCCTAAGGCGATTAATAATAATATAAGAAAAAATATATACTTGTATGTACTGTCCTTTCCAAAAACGCGCAGCACTTAGTAGGGGTTTACCCCTGAGTATCAGTCTCAAATAAAAAAAAGTGCAAACATAAACAATCATTAAAAAAATGTTTGTAAAAATTTCAATTAAAATCGATTCTCTATTTTTACTATGCGACATTTTATTATTTATTATTACTTCTTTGCGAGGAAATGCGTTCTTAGATCAAAGTATTTTATCTTGGACGTACATACGATCAATTCTCACCTACATATTTTGTTTAATCTTGTTCGGTGGTTAATGTAGGTAGATGCAGTTGGCATTTAACCTTTCTGACTAATATGGCTCTGTAAGTACTGTTTCTTGTAATCGCCGTGGGCTAGTGGTTAGTATGTTGGCTTACTAAGACGATAGCGCCTGGTTCAAATCTCAGCTCTGGCATCTTGAAAAAAGAAATATGAAAAAATTATTGCTTTCGGCGACTACCTCTCAGCATTCTTTTGGCAAAAGCTCTGAGAGTAACAATTGCCATGAACAAGCTTCTCAAGTTTGTTGTTCGGAGTCGACTTTAAACTGTAGGTTCGGTACACATGGATAAAAATTAGCACACACAACATGGGTGCCGCGGGAAGCTAGGCCGTAATCCTGATACAGGGTTGTAATAGACAATTATGTATAACTTCAAAATCATTGCATATTAGGAATTCCTTTTTTATGCATTACCTTACCGTCCTCACTTACATATGTCCTTAATTATTGAAATTTTAAAATAACTAAAACATGACTTTGAAAATACAAACGATTTCAATTTCGATCGAAATTGTTTTTCATTACATATCGGATAACCATTTGTTTTTATATTTCAGTAAAAAAGATTAGGAACCTCTTAACGTTTGCTAAAAATCAATTAGACCTCGTGCGGCTATAATCACTGTATACTGTGCGTAGGGGACTACGGCTATTGTGTTCCGCTCTACAAAAGCTTAAACAAAAGAAATTTAATAAATAAGTTTTCATTTTCAGACATATACTGCTGTATTTATAAAAATTATTTTGTTACTCTTCACCTCTTTCAAATAGAAACGATTATTTATTATGTGTTCGATAATTGGAAAATATTATTAAATGAAATATCTTATTTAAATTGTCAAATATTTTGGTTAAAATAAGTCGTTTATTTTAAAACTGGTACACGTTTACTGATTTAAAACTTTACAAACTATACGAATATTACCGATCTTTACTATCATCTCTATTAACCGTACCCCAGCAGAAAATTTTTCAAATTTGGAAGCAAATAAATAAAATTGTAAGCAATAATGGAAGCATTATATTATATATACTATTTGATTACTGGTTGCAATAAATTTGCATTTCTATTGCATTTTAGCGGCTCATTTCATATAAAAATCATGCATTATTGATGCGCACGAGTAAGTGATAGTTCATAATTTCTCCCTTACAAAATAGCTTGTTGGTAAGCACTAATTTCTGCTGGAACGCCACCTTTGCTGCGGCTATTCTTTGTTGAAGCTTCGAAGTTTTCATAAAAGTAGAATTGAGTAGAACTATTTTTCTATAGATTGGTTGTACACGCGACTGATGAATTGTTTAAGTGATATTCGTTTGCGTGTGCATTTTATTTGTTTATTTTGTAAAGTTCTAACATGTATTTGTTTTTAGTTTTAATGCTTTTTTAGATAGTATGTTTACACATATGTGTGTGTGTGTCATATAGTTGATTTATATATGCAAGTGTTTTAACAATATTTTTATTGTTTATTTACTTACTTCTGCGTAACAATATTTTATATTCATCATCGTTGGCACTATTGCCAACAGGAATACGAGTTTGAGACAAAACATGAAAAAAGGTGTTGTCTTATGTTAATGACTTCAAATATTTAAATACTTAATATTGTTACGAAAATATTTATTAAAAAAACCTCGTAAGTCTTACTTCAATGAATGTGAATAAACTTCAATAAAAAACATGATGTGACAATATATCGTAGAAAAAGTAACAGCAAAAATTTATAATTTTCATATTCCACTTACGTGTTAAGAGGTTATTAGACAATCATACGTAGTTTGTCAGCATGACATCATACTTGTGTAATAAGGCAGAGTTCTTGTAATTATATTTCATTTTGACATAATGTTTATCAAATATTTTTCATTTTTTTTTTATGTAATCATACCCGTGTAATGGCAATTCTATCAAACACACTGTAGATTTTATTTGTATTCTCTTGAAAGAACATTGGACTAGAAAGAGTGCACAGTTTCAAAAGAATCCATTGAAAGCTATAAACGCTTTTCGTCGACATACAATGAAATTCAGCATAATAACTCATGAAGCGATATTTTATATATTCCAGAAAAAAAAAATTAAACAAAAAAAAAAGTGGAAAAAATTTTATTAATAACTATCTTTCTTTAAAATACATAATTTAAATAGCATTTATGTTATTGGGTATATTGGATTACCAGCATTTATGTTACGGAGCTATTGCACTGGCTAGGTTTCGTCTAGCTCATTGTGATACCCAGGTGATTCCAACACTTACCACCAGCCGCGTATCGTAACACAAAAAAATGTGAACAAAAATAAAACATTTCAAATCTAAACTCACGGGACCACATAAAGAGACTTTGTTTGGTAGCAGGTGTTAAGCTCCGAAATTGTCCTTTCAACCGTGTCGTCGATGAGGTTCAAAATAAATTTATTTGACGACCCTATTTCCTTTGCCTTTTTAATTAACTAATCCGACATATTTAAAATGTTATAAAAATAGTTAATACATGATTTATTGAATTAAATTTAAAAAAAATTATAATAAGAAATTAAAAAAAAACAATATTAAAATTCTGTTTCTGGTCAAAACACAAAAAACTTAAAACAAAAAGAAAAATAATAAATAAAAGTGGTTAAACGATTTTGATTAACTAAAAAGACTATGGGGTATGTTCTGAAAAACGAATTCGAGTGAAATTGAAAACGAACGATTTTTCAGAGACAAATAAAACTTAAATGCGCGAATTATTTTATAGTTTTGGTATTCATGAAAGTTTCATTAATGGTTATTAAGCATATAAATAGAAAAAATTATCAAAACAGTTTAACATTTTAAGAATAAAGAATTTTAAAATTTTATACGATTTCAATTTCACTCGAATTCGTTTTTCAGAACATAGCCGTATATGCGGCAACTTTTGTTCATATTTTCCAAGGGTATAAATCCAGAAACCATCTCAATAACTAGGAGAAATCTAACATAGACATTTTATATTAAAGACACAAATACCTTTACCAAGAAATAAAAGAGTTCAAAGCTCCGTTAATGATATCGCTCAACACGTACTCTACTGTTCATTCTCTGCTTGTCAACTAATGCTTTTGCATTTGGCATAATATTGTAATCGCCAAGTAAGATCGTGTAATATGTAATCGCTTTAATCACAAGCACGCATACACTCAAGAGCGTAACAAAAACACGTTAAGCACATAAACACTAACGGCAGTATTTATGAATTATGTAAGACAATACACACACATGCTTACAGTGTTGTAATTGAGGCAGGCACACAGACAACACCCGTACATTCCAAAGACAGAAAGGCAAGACAGTAATTAATAAATGGCAAGGAATGTCACAGCAACAAAGATCATGGCAATAGACTTTATAAAAGGCAAGCGAAAGTGTTTTAAATTAAAACCATAAAGAAAGTTATATCATGAATATTTAAATAAAGTGTATTATTTATTAATTTTCATTTATGAATCTGCAAAATAATCGTATCGGTTGAGAAGATTAATAGGTTAAATAATTAAAAAAAATATATTAATTTTTTTTTTCTAAAAATCTAATTTAATATACCATTAGAAATATTTAAAGATTTAACCAACACAAGACCTAAATGCTCTAAATTTTTTTACACCTACTTTAGTGTGTCATTGACTGAACCAAAAAGCCATGTAGGGAAACCAAAAAAGAAAAAAACATTTTATAAGTCGCAATCAAATTTCTCAAAGAATATCTTTTATGACTTTTTATCAAAGTATATACCCATATGAGTACATATGTTTGTATGTCTGGGAAATTTTACGATTTCATTACAAGAGATATCAACAACAGTTATAAAGAAAAATAATATTGCAACGTATGCTTTAAAAAGTTTTTGCTTTTACTGAGAAAATTAAAAAGAAAAAAATTCTTTTTGGTTACATGGTTTTTCGTTTAAGTAAACGATATATCAACTTCTTTATTCTTTTTTTTTTTTTTTTTTTTTTTTTTTTTTTTGTTCTTTTAAAGCCAAAAGAGAAAAAAACATGCATTATTTTTCAAAATGTGTAATGAAGTGTATTTATCTATAAAAAAAAAATTTACAAATCAAACTCTTATATATTCTTGCTCTGTGTGTGTGGGTAATATGCCATTGTGAGGAAGAAAACAAACAAATAAATAAATCGAACAGGTTTTCAATTCTTATTTTTTATTTATAAAAATGAAAACTTTTAGTTGAACACATACATAGCAAGTGTTTACCCTCACACTCTACTTTTGTGTTTTTCCCATTTCTTTTTATAATAAATTGTTTTGTTTACATTTAAGAGAATATTTTACAAAAATAAAACAAACAGAAAACATAAAATTTTTAAAGATAATACACTACCACTACCCCAGTACTACCAATAAAAAGGATACAAGCACCTGTTTATTTTAAGTTATTTTATGAATGTGTGTGTATACTTATGGTAGCATAGGTGGTACGTATGTGGAGTTTAAATTTTATAAATACATATCAATCATACGCTATGGTGGTGGTGGTGGCGGAGGTTTTCTACTGCTGCTGCTGTTGTAGATTTAAGTGCTTTTTCCGTTTCCATTTACGAGTATTTTGTTTTATTCCAGATAAAATTAAATTAAAATCGCTGTCGCAGAAATGTGAAATATTTTAAACTGTCATGTCGAAATGGTTGAATATAGGATTCCATAAACTTATAATATTATTTAAAATTAAATTTATTTTAATTAAAACTGAAGGTACTTTAATCCACAGGAAATTTGTTTTTTTTCCCTCTCTCTCTCTTAATGTAATTAAAATTAATTGAAATTAAACATAAAAACCATACAAATATGGATTATAATATCTTTAGGTTAAAAAAAATATTATAAAACGATGATGTCATATATGAACTAAGTATGCTTACTTAAGAAACTGTGTTTATTTCTCGGTTGCGTTAAAACAAATGAAGCTTTTGAAAAAAAACTTTCAAATGACATGCTACTGACAATCATTTTTAAATATTTAAAGCAAAATAGGTGCTAATAAACGGCTCGCTTAATTCTAGCAGCTTGAATTTATAATTGGGGAGTTTATAATAGCAAACGTTATCATTGTATGAGTTGTTCAATGTACCGATATAGAAATAAAAGTTATTATTTACATCGGAGAAAATACATCAATGTGTTGATTTATAGCCTGTTATGAAATGCATCAACATTTCGTTGTGCAGGAGTTTATGAGTTAATAATGCCACTTTAGGTTTTCGACCCCAAATTTTTCAAATCTGCAATTCGTTTTTGGATATCTCGTCCAGTTTCGGAGATAAATAGCCGAAAACGGATTGCAGATTTTAAAAATCAAATACCCAAAACAATAATTTCTAATATCGTTCGATTAACATCGAAAATTCCTGCAGCTTCACAATAAAAGTAATTTTTTAACTGCTTATTTTAAATTTAAGTTCTTCATCTTTTATTTTTAAATTTAAAATTATTCTCGATCGTCATTAATTTATTAAAAAGAAGCAACACATTTTCTTTATAAATGTAAATTTAAATGCATTACTACGATTTTGGCTTTGCTTGTCCAAGAAAGTTTGTGGGTGGATTGGTGTGCTACTAGTTCAAGGGTTATAGATTTAATTTCCACTTTAACCTTTGATTTTAGGTCTTAGTTTGGCTAAAAAAAAGCAAAAATAAATAACCAAATTCATACCAAAGGCCTCAAAGATCGTCATTAGTTAGAGGCATTTCATACTATGCAGCAATTTGCGCAAGCGGGCAGTTAATTTTATTTTTTACTTCATTTTCAAATTTTAATTAAATATTCTTAATTTATTTACAGTTTTTTTTTAATCATATCCGATTGGAATTCGTAGTCACAAGCTACACATTTTAAATGTTATTCAATGTCCTAAAATTTACTTTATATTTGATTTCAAAAACTTAAAGCAATTCTTCAAAATATGCTGTCGACAATAACCCAGCAGAAAATAGTGCTTACCAGTAGTTATTTAGTAAGGGAGAAATTGTCAACAATCACTTACTCATGCACATCAATAATGCATGACTTTTATATGAAATGAGCAGCTAAAATGCAATAGCAATGCATATTTATTGCAACCAGTAGGCAAATAGTACAAAAATTCAAAAATAATACCTTTTCCTGTAGCATTTTTGGAAGCTTTAATGTATAGAAACTAATTTAATGCTTCCATTATTGCTTACAATTTTATTTGTTGCTTCCAAATCTTAAAAAATGTCTGCTGGGAATCTATTTAATAAGTAAGTTAACTTAACTATTAAAGTTCGGTAGTCAAATGTACTCAAATGCAGTAGTAATGTGATTTTTAAATTGCAATAAATTTTTGCAAATCATAAATTCGTAAATCGTATATTCATTAGGGTGCATCTTGTTTTTGAAAATGCGAAATGGCTCTATAATTATTCTCAGAAAATGTTCTGCGTCGCCAAAAAATATGTTGTACAAAATTTTAAGCAGATTGCATCATCTGCTTATTTTCCATAATTTATTTTTTTACTAAAAATAACATTTTTGTGGGGAATTTCATGTTGTATGTGTTAATTTTTATTCATGAGCACCGGGACCTACAATTTAATGTCGACTTCGAACGACAGACTTGAGAAGCTTGTTCATGGCAATCAGTTTCTCTTAAAGCTTCTGCCCGAAAACTACTAATAGGTAGTCGCCGAGAGAAATATTTTTTTATATTTCTTTTTCCAGATGTCAGAGCTGGGGTTTGAACCCGCAGTTGTTGTCTTAGTAAGCCAGCACACTAACCACTAGACCACGCCGACTACAATTTCTTATTGCATAGAAAAAAAGGAGATGATGTTTAGGAAGTATTTTAAAATAAAAACTATATTTTAAACATTTGTTAACGCTAATAGTAGGGTAGCAATTGATTTGTACTTGCATATATAGTCGTCGTTAAACGAAAAATATTAAAATCTCCTGGTCTATAACTGCATTACTTTGAACCATGTTGTTATTAGTCCTTATTGACTAAAATTGTTTATGCACTTCAATAAAAATTATGATAAAATTCTTCTTGAGAGTACTTCTCAACTTTATTCCAAATAATTTGTTACAAAAAACTATTAATTCTTCTTTCTAATTATTTGGGCTTAAAGTCTATGTTGCGAAAGCTGTTTACCTGTCATTATGTTATGATTTTAAATTCTAAGATAAATTATTATAAATTTTCTTGTTTACAATTTATTATAAATATTTTGTTTTTCAAAATTTACTGGGAATTTAACAAAAACTGATTTTAACAAATGTTTTCTTTTATTTCAGGAGAATAATCATACTTTAGTATGGTTTGCATACTTATAAGGAAATATCATCTTTAAATTAAAAGATAAACAGTAATTCAGGTAAAATTATATTATTGATTTCTTTTTAAAACAAGTTATTAAATTTTTCTACAAAATATGTACAAGATTTGAAAAATATGTATTTAATCGTTAATTTCTATGTTGTTCCCTTCAAAGTCTTCCCTCTTGGATATAATAATATAATTCTAAATTTAATTAAATCGGTACCGATTTCTAATGTCAAAAGTTCTCAAGTTTTAAACACAATTTATTAAGATTTTATGTTTTTTGTTTTTTTTATGTACTAAAAAATATATTTAAACTCGCACTTATTTAATATTTCATATTGTATAAATAATAGAAATTAAAATAAATAATAGAAATTAGCCTAAGTTGTGTTTTTTTTGTTTTTTATGGCCTTGACGAATAAGACGAGACAAGTTGCTGACAATTTGATCAGTCAAAGGCCAGTGTTACACCTTCACCCTCGAATGATCAACAGCATCTGTCGCTGGATGTTTACTATGAAGTAGTGCGCATCTTCGCTAAGTAGTTGATATCTTCCCAGTAGGTGGCGCTTTTTCTCCTGATCAGTCGTTTTTAAATGGCATGCCCAAATATCAGGGGCAAGTTTCCTATGGACAGTCTTCCTGGAGAGTGGGGGAGGGGGGAGGCGGACAGTTGGACTCTTATATATTTTTGAAGTAAAATCGAAAAGAATCGCAAATTTTTATTCTTCATTTTTATGTCTTTGCTGGGGTTTGTACCTGAGCTGTTTTCAATTGTATGCAAACGCTCTAACCATCACGCCACGCTTCTCCTTCCCCCCATTTTGGGTAGGGGGAGCAAAAATTTTCCTTTAGACTGTTGTCTTCATAGAAACGTATTTATTCTAATATTGACAACTTGCTGTCTGCTGTCTGCTGTTTGCTATCGCTTATGTATTCATAGCATTATATGACTTTTGTTCCATATCATTATTAATAAAAAAATCTTAATTATTGCTCCTTATTTGGTAGTATTTAAAACAAAGGAAATGGTAATTATTTTTAATTGATAGTTTTCAATTATTTAAGAGTATGTATCAAAAATTTGTCTTTTACAGTATAAAAGTTTCTATAACATTATTCAGTTTGTCGTATAATTTAAATACATACATACGCCCATTAAAAAACAAAATTGTTAAGTAATGAAACAAACAAAAATAAAATTACTTCAACAAAGTAGACACTTTTTTATGTACATACATACTGTTATGTAATGTGAAATTTGTTAATTGGTTTCATATAACAAAACCATCGTTTTATTGTATTTACATACTTACATATGGGCAATTCTACGCAAAACAACCCTTCAGTAAAAAAAAAAACAAAAAACAAACAAAAATGAATGGGTGTTTGTTTTTGCTTTTAAGTTTATAGACCTTCGGTTATTTTTCTGTATATTGGAAAATACAGCTACATACATATATAAATTGCAAAAATTTCGACTGTGCTTTGCCACGCCCATAAAAAGGAAATATTTATTATTATTATATATCTTCAAGTAATCGCCGTTGTCTAGTGGTTAGTGTGTTGGCTTTCTAAGACGATAGCGCTGGGTTCAAATCTCAGCTCTGATATCTTGAAAAAAAGAAATATGAAAAAATTATTTGTTTCGGCGACTACCTCTCAGCAGTCTTCTAGCAAAAGCTCTGGAAGTAATTGCTTGCCATGAACAATCTTTTCAAATCTGTCGTTCGGAGTCGACTTTAAATTGTAGGTCCCGGTACTCGTGGATAAAAATTAACACACACAACATGAGTGCTGCGAGAAGCTAGGCCGTAACCTTGACACAGGGTTGTAATGGCCAATTATGTATGTATGTATATATCTTCAAGTTTATATACAAAAACAGCAATACTGAAGGTACCGAATTTTTTACATAAAATTTATATACTCGTATAAGACTTCAAGCTTACATTTGTATTATACTCGTAAATTATGTTTTAGGGTATCTGTATGCTGGGATGGCTGGAATGAAAGGAGAGTGCTGTAAACAATAAAATGCAGTTGTTGTTCCTCCCCATTTTTTCCTTAAAATGCTTTTATAGAGTTTTTGTTTATTTTGATTTTCTTATAGGAATAAGATTCGTGCAATTTTTTTAAACTTTTATTTCTTCGCAACAGTATGAACAGCGTTTAGCTTTAAATAGGAATGGAAAGAAAAGGACAAGATATATGAACGAAAAAAAGAAAAGAGGAAATAACTACAAGAGGAAGAAATATAAATTTTAAAAGTTGTAAATGAAAACGGTAGTTTAGAGATAATGAAGTTAAATTTAGCCTTCCTCGTAGTCCATTACTTACTTACTTTAATGGCCATAATAACCCGTAAACGGGTTTCGGCCCGCCTTAACACTAGTCTCCAGGCATCTCTACTAAGCGCGCGTCTTCTCCATGTAGGAGGAGGAGAGGAGGCTTTGTTAAATCAAACTCCTCTCAGTTTTCTTTACAAAATCAATTCCCTTTTTATAAAGGACGCCGTTAGTTAGATAAGCATATGGCCTGGGATTAAAATATACGTTATTGAACATGCAACCGTATGAAAAACAATTAACAATTAATGCAACATAACAATACTCGGCTTTGATAAACATTGTTAGCATTGAAGAAAGAATATTCAATTTATTGGGTTCTGATTAAACAAATAACAGTCGTGGGAGAACAGCAATATATTTCTGAAGGAACTGACAATACTTATATGTACTTGCCTAGACGATTCAAAAAATTTCAGATTCATTTTATGATTTTGATATTTGAAACTGGTCAACTTTATAATTATTATTCACGTAAAAAAAAATAAGTTAAAACAAAAGAAAGTGAAAAATTATCATTACAAAAGCAAAAACATTTTTCTTAATGAATTTGTTTTTAGTCCCTGTATAAAACTAAAGCCAACAGGTTTATTTGGAATGTTGAATTTCTTGTAATTGAATTTACAGTTTTTCTTACACCATTTGGGTGAAAGTAGTTCTGTCACTTGTTCTGTTATGCATAATTTATTTCAAATTTAATAATTCAATTTCTTAAAAGAAGAAAAGGTTACACTGTTATCTAGAGCACTCTACTCAAGTATTTAAAAATCAAATGAAAATAAATAAAAGAATTGTCTGCCATAAATTTAAGCAATAAAATTATAAATTATTATTGAAATGAAATCAACAAACAGCAGGGTTAGAAAAAGTGAGAAAAATATTTTAAAATTCTATAAATAAAGACGAAACGAAGCATAGCTGAGAACAATATTCTCAAGCCTATCAATCTGCCATTTACCATTTCCTTTGTATTGGTCGCCACATTTATGTTACACAGAAATCAATTAATCTCGATTTTATTTATTCATTCCGCATTTTTGAGTGTTAATTGTTTTGAATTTAAAGGCATGTCGTCTGCTTAAATGCAAACGAAAGTAACAACATATCGTCGCTAGAATTAAAGAACGCTGTAACTGTATAGTAAGCACACTACGTACAAGACATTAACTGTGTAATTTTTCCAAAATCTGTAATTTTAAAGGTACAATCTGGTAGGTAATAAATCGTAATAGCTTTAAAACTTAAAGACAGTTATAGTCTTTAACTTACTATTGTCACCATATAACATAATTATTTTACACATATTTCGATATATAAAAAAAATTATAAAACAAAAACAAGTATCTGTGGAAATAACGAGAATTTTTCAAATTCTTCTTGGTATATTTCTATTTCTTATTATTTGCACAGTGTGACAAAACAGAATAAACGTAAAATATATGGGAAGTCGTCAAATTTTAATTATAAAAATAGAAATTTTATAAATTCCTCAAAATCTTAAGTTAAGGCTTAACAAAAAAATAAACAGTCGGACCTCAGAATAATTTTTTTTTTTTGTATTACTAAATTGGTAATAACAGATTAAAATTCTAACCGACTTCAAATTCAGAAATAGTATTAGAAAGTATAGTAAAATTTTTGTCACACCCTGTTAATGTTTAATATGTTCTTCTCGTGGCAAAGAATTCAATATTTAAATATTTATGATAATAGAGTAGCAAATTAAGCTGTGATACAAGCAAAATACCAACACAAATATTCATAATACAATACATTGATGAAACAAATGACAGTTTTAAAAGTAAAAGCCAGCTGTTCTTAATTTTATTACCACTTAAATAAAACAAATATATGCCTTTTTGCTATTACTTACTATCTCTGGCATTTTAAATAAAAGGACTTTTTATTACTTTTCTTATTGTTTTTGTTGAAGTTTCATCACTGTATACCCTATGCGATGTGCGAGGGTTGTAGGTTTGACTCCCCCCAGAGTTTCTGGTCTGTAACACTACACCGAATATATGATTATAGTCACTCCGTTCGTAATAATTAAAATATAATATTGATATTGTATTGTATTTGACAAATAAATAATATATTATGAGTACATTTATTTAATTTTAAACAAAAGTATTCACCATAAAATGTCAAAGAATGTATACATTTTTTGTTCCACTGTTTCTACTGATATTGTTATTCAAGTAACCTTGTAATGTGAAAAGGGAATAAGGGTGTTAATAATAAATGGCATATTATTCATTTCATTAGCATGTCTTTTTTATGAAATGACAGAAGTCTGTATTCTACTTCGTTTCAGTAAAGCTGATGAAAGTTTTTGTTTTTCTTTTTTTTTTTTTTTTTTTTTTTTTCTTTTTTTTTTTGTTGTGTTTATCCATTATTTGTTGTTTTTAAAAACTTCTCAACCTCAAGTGCTGAAACTTTTGTTTTATAGTTATTATTTATTTAAATTAATTCTATCTTACTTTGTTCTTCTCAACAACCACCTTGGGTTATAAACAACTTTTAATTTTTCTGATAAATACGACGTCAGGTTGCATATGGACTGGTCTTTAATTTTTGTCCAAAAAAAAAGCTTCAATATTTGAATTTTGAACAAAAAAACTTCTATTAAACGATTTTTTTTTAAATTTAAATATTCAAAAATGTTGGTGAAGTGTTTTAGACAAAGTTCAAATACAAATTTGTATGTTATTTTTATTTTTAATTCAGCTCAAAATCTGACTCACTTGCTAACTAAATAGAACCGACCAATCGTTTGTAGAGGCAAATAAATGAATGATTTTAGGTAAATATTACAAGTACGTTATAATAGGTATGAGTGTAAATCTTAAGAAAAAAAACATTTTTTTATAAATATTGCCAGCAGAAAAGGCTCAGTATCAGACATACTCATAGCTGTGCATTTTTGAAACAAAAGTCGTCATTTATAAAAGGCTGTTTCTTTTTTCTTTTTATTGAGACAAATACACGGAGAAAAACCCCTGCTAATGCTGTGCATTGTATTGGAATTTTTGTAGTGAGGAGAGTATATTTCTCTGATATTACTTAGCGTCTTAGGAATTACACAAATTTCTGTCAATTGATCATTTAAAGGCCAGTATTATGCCTTCATCCTTGAATGATCCACAGCAATTGCGCCATTGTTGCATGCTGGTTGTGGTGAGTGCCTTCGCTAAGTAGGTTAGCTATTATCTACTACTTCCCAATAGGTGGCGCTTTTCTCCTGATCATTTGTATTTGTTGTCAATGGCTAAAGTGGAATAGATTGGAATGCCGAGGAGCGGTTTCTATGTAGATGGACTTCTTCTTCTCTTTTTTAGCTGCTTACTAATTTTACGAGGCAAGTTGCTGTTAATTTATCATTCAAAGGCCAGTGTTATACCTTTACCCTTGAATGAATGAATGAACAGAAATTGCAATTGTATGCTGACTTTGAAGTTGTGAGCATCTTCTCTAAGTAAGTAGTAGCTCTTAACTTCTCAGCCAGTGGCACTTATTCGCCTCTTATTTTTTTTTTTATTAAAATAAGGAAACTCTGCAAACTTTTTAATTTTTCACCTTCGCTGGGATTTGAAATTGGGCCGCACCGCAATTGAATTGAGCAATCGAATTAAATTTTAACAACACGCTTAAATAAAAAAATTGTTTTATCAAAATGGGAGATTTGCTGGGACAACATAAAGAAAACATTCTTCGAAAAATCATCTTCAGCATAATGCCAATTTCTGTATGAATAGTTGCATAAACGAGCAAAATTGTCGAATTTGGGATGATACCAGTTGACATGAAATTCCAAATTTTTTAATGTTTCTCGAATAAATCACTGTTTGGTGACATCAACAGTTTATATTTCTTTAAAATTAATGCCAAAGGAGACCATGATTACGTCAACGTTAACGATTGCGAACTTCTTTTGGATTCATTTAAATAAAATAGAACATCCCTAGCACATGTTACTTTTGTATTTATTTTTTATGTCTATGGATAATAGCTCCTTACAGACTAATGTAAAATTTACAAACAATTTATAAGTAAATATTTAACAATTAATGATTTAAAAACAAAATAATTTTTCTCTTTTTCTTACTCTCAGAAAGCTAAAAAAAATGATAAAGATTATTAAACTTCAAACATATTTGACGAAGGGAGTGGTTGTTGGTATATAAAGTACCGTGACATTTGACATTATGCACGAACGCTTTAAATTTTATTTATTATAAATATAAATTTTCATTTTTATTTAAATAAATAATTCCTGAAGAAGCTACACGAAGGAGTAACGAAATATCGAATATTAAAAAACCTTAGGCTCCGAAAGTATTAAGTATTATCTTTATTAAGCAAAAAAAAGCTCAATAAACTTATTTTATTAGTCATGGAAAATTATTAAAATTAAATATTATTTATTTGATTAAAATCAATAGATACGTTTGAATACTATTTTATATACAAGTACACAAAGATTTTTGTGGATAAAGGAATAGAAAATAATCTCGAAAACATTTATGAGTTCTATTTTCGAAACTTCTATATAATTTTTCTTCTCTCTTGAGTTGTTTTTAAGTCAACGTTTGAACCAGATTTTGACCTTGTAAAGTCAAAGTATTTTAAAGTCTTTTAGATTAAGAAGAAAAACAAATCCCAACTTAATAATGAAATCAGTGTAATCCATGTCCTAATGTTTACATGAAAAAGTAAGGTTTCTTCAATGTTTAAAATTTAACATTTCATTAAATCAGTGCTAAAAAATAAATATTTTATTTTGAATTTTAATAAAATATTTGCCAATTTTTGAAATTTGTTTACGTTAGAATTTCTTTAAAAACTGATGAGTATAATGATAGCTGGCGAGATATCTCTAAAAGAAAAAATATACAAAAGCTACAGCACTCACACGCACCAGAAGTTGTTTTAATGGCTTTTTTTAAGTGCTTTTTTTCTCTGGCGGAAATCGAAAGATATACTGCAAACAAACACCATCTCTCTCTCTGTCTTTATTAGACACTCGAAAAGGAAGCACAAGGTAAAATGAAAAAAAGTATACTCGCATGTTCAAGAACATCACAACAAAGTTGTAAATAAAATGGAAAACTGTATACATGTAAGTGTGTTTTCATGTACAATGATTTATCATCTGAAAAACAAAAGGTGGACTCTTGGCATTCTTTTCTCAGGGTTATATTGGATGGATAAATTAATTTAAAGCTTTTGGCGTTTTATAAAAGCATATTAAAGAAAAATATATATTCATGGAAAGAAAAAAATTAAAAATAATTTTTAAGTGAAAGTTTTAGTTTTATTTACTCACTTTGAATAAAACCTTAACATATTATTGTATCAGTGTGATAATTTAAAACTTTAAATTATATAGACAAATATAAATGTAAAAATTCTGGCTTTGGATCAAACAGTTTGGAGATTTATAAGTGAAGTTTAAGTGAACAAACAAGTTATTGAAACTTGCATCAGTATTTCATACAAAAGCCATTATTTTTAAAACTATTTTATAACAAATTAGCATTCAATCCGGGAGATTGATTTCTCATAACCACCATTTTTATCTCACGAAACAAATTCTTCATATAACTGAGGTTTAGCGATTGCTTAAATCAGTAAAAGTTTTTTAACGTATTACCAATCCTTTTTTGATATAAGTTTCGTTAGCTTGTTAAAACAGCTATTGAAATTACATTTCCCATTCAGTATACGACGATTAAAACAAATTTTTCTTAAATTGTAGTGATCATTTGATTCTAAATCCCAACTAAAAAACCTGAACTACAATAGAAAACCACTAGCATGCCAGTATGTGCCCGCCACTAAGTTTTATAGATTTTATGATAAAGATTTAAACAAATTTACTTATTTCTTAAATCAGAACATGCATTTATGTACCTACATATGTATGTATATAATTGACTATTACAACCTTATCTCAGACATTCGGCCTAGCTTCTCACAACATCCATATTGTGTGCATTCATTTTTATTCAAAAGAACTAGACCTACAGTTTAACGTCGAATCCGATCTATAAACTTCAGAAGTTTGTTCATAGCAAGCAATTACTCTCGAAACTTTTTCCAAAAGACTGCTAAAAGGTGGTAGCCGAAAGAAATAGTTTTTCATATTTGTTTTTTTAAGATGTCAGAGCTGGGTTTTTTTTTTTTTTTTCTTTTATTGAACAAAACAATTTTATTACAATTAATTAATTTGTCCTGAAGCTCTCGTCTTAATACACCAATACACTATATACTTACTACACTACGGCGATCACACGATCAGAACCAAATCCTATTAAATTATTTTAGATTATATTTACAATGATTTCTCAATCAAAAAAGGAAAGGACATCTATGACGGTATTGTACACCAGCCGAACTGAACATGTTTTAGACTCCAGCTACGGCAGTATAATCAGAGTTCTTTGTGACAATCATTTAATTCGCCATTTTCTCGGGAAAACATACACTTAAAATGAGAATATAATTAAATATTATGTGTTTACGACTACCTCTCAGCAGTTTTCTGGCAAAAGCTCTGGAAGTAATTGATTGCCACGAAAAAGCTTCTCAAATCTGTTGTTCGGAGTCGACTTTAAACTGTAGGTACCGGTACTCATGCATAAAAATCAACACAGAGTGCTGCGAGAAGCTAGGCTGTAACCCTGACACAGGGTTGTAATGGCCAATTGTGTATGTATGTATGTGTTGTGCTGAGCAAGCCTGGGAGTAATTCATTACAAAGTATGTATATAGAAAAAATAAAAACGGTAAACAAAGAAACATTCGTTACTTACATAATACAATAGTAAATTTCTTAAAACAATTTAATTTTTATTAAAGGGAATGGTTTATTTATTTTTGTTTGATCGATATTTCTCACCCAAAAAGCATATACAGTAGAAATGTCCCAGAACTTTCAACAGAATTTGCTTGAAAAGGCACAATTTTCAAACAATAACGGATATAAAAAGCCGCACACTTCCAAGAGCTATTGGAGAGCATGCAGCCAAAATGTAATGTAGCTATAATATATTATAGCAGGTGCTGCCCTGCCTTGTGCTGCTGTTCAAAAATTTTGAAGAGCTGGCTGGCGTGGGTAGTAATAGTAAAGTTTCTGCATCGTACAAATTGAATAAAATTTTGTAGAGCATATCAGTTTTAATAAGAGAAGAATGAGATTGTGGCATTGGAATGGCGAGAAATTTCTTAAGGGATTATTTGGATCAGTACACTAACCAACCCACTATTATCAAATTGGTTTAGCACAACGCACTGGGTTGTTTAGCCTAAATTTATTTTTATTGTACTTTTTTCAAAAGCGATTTCTAAGCAAAGGGTCATGGCCAGAGTATCTGGTAGTAATCGGCTCTACGATTAATGAAATAGCAGACTTGAACACCATAAAATGGTCAAATGCGCGTATATGTGCGGTAATAATTTGGTAGTTGGCGGGCCCAAATTCCTCAAAAACCCTCGAAGGTTTGTTTGTTTTAAAAAGCATAACTTTGACTTCTGTTTGCTCGTTTTTCATTTAAAGTGAAACAAATAAAAAATTGTATGCACGTTTGAGTTACTTCATCTTAGGTTTAAATTTTACATTTTAGATATGAATGTTGGTTTTTTAAGGCTGTTTGTCTAAATTTGCTTAAAACTCATTAGATTATGGGATAACCTTCCAAATTTTTTCTTATATTAGTTTTTTATTTGCCTAATACCACACATGATGACACATATTCTTAGTTTTGCAAACAGATGCTACTGATTATAGGACAGTGAAGTATGTTCTTGTTTTTGGAATATTTTTTATTAAGTCGTAAAAAGGGTTTTCTTTTTTGTTTTTTTTTTTTTTTTTTGAAAAATGTGTACATAGCTAAGGGTTCATTTGAATAACTCAGTTTGTTGTCATTACTTAGCTTCTTTGAATAGCAAAGCCCTATTGCAATTGGTTTAGAAACTGATTGTACATCATTGGTTACATTTTTATGTGTTTGGGTTTTTAAGATTACTCGCATTATATTATAGAAAAGCTTGATGTAGTAAATATGACATACTTACATATGTATGTACATACATAAGTATGTATATAATATACAGTACACTGTTACAGTAAATTGAATTTTAGTTCGTTGTATGTTTATGGATTAAACTTTATATGTAACGTATGTATGTACATCTAATGTTGCCTCAAATAAATTATTATTTATATACATTCGTGCATAACATACTTGTGCAATGTGATGGTTCTTGAAAATATTTCAAGTTCATTATTATTGAAAAAAATAAAAAATATATGAAATTAAAAATTGGGAAAAGAGAAAAACAAAATTTATGAATTTTAAAGTGCAAAACATTATTTATATATTCCTGCTATAAATTTAATGCTTAAATTTAATATTTAATAGCATCTCATTTTGTTTTGTTGATTTTTTATAATGGATTTTTCAGTAAAAATACCAGAATGCTACACACAATTATTTTCCTGTTCTGTTCTCTTTTTTTCTGCCACTTTCATTAAACAAAAATGTTTATGGCCATGAAAAACAACAATAAAAAGGGGTTATTAATATTTAAAAATCTTTTTGAATAAAAAAGTGATTTTTTTTTTATTTAAAAACCAAACACACTCAGAAAATGCTCAGTGTTTATTTTTATTATTTAAGATTTGAGGAACATATGGTATAGCGCCTATATTTATGGTCTATTTAACAGAAAGAAGGTAATGGTTTGTTTTATTTTAAAATGAAAACAAAGCGAATATTTTTATTGTAAGAATATTACTATGGCATACATATTTAGTAATAAAATAATTTTACTAAATTATACTTTTTTTAATTACACATATGTATACCTTACTGGTTAAAATATATAAACGAATTTTTAGGATAATTTCAAGACACAAATCTTGAACGAGTGTTTGAGAGAAAAGTTCTTCGGGAGATCTTTGGTCCTCTAAGGCATGGCGATGAGTTTCCCTGTATAAGTTCCTCGGCGATGTGGGCGTTGTTCAGAGCATTAACATCCAGCGGCTACGCTGGCTCGGCCATGTTGTTCAGATGGAAAATCTGCTCCAGCGAGAAAAGTTTTCGATGCGAAGGTCACTAGACGTCGGCGTAGAGCACGACCATGTTTACGTTGGAAGAACCAAGTTGATAAAGCCTTGTCATGAATTTATGTGACTAACTGGAGCTTAGCAGAGACCCCTGAAGACTATTGTTAAGGCATGCCGAAACCCGTTAACGGGTTGTTATGTAAGTAAGTAAGTAATCTTGAACGAAGGAAATATGAAAAAATATTTCTTTCGGCGACCACCTTTTGGATCAATATAACCCATATTTTTAAACGACCTTCTTCATCTCTCATTTATTTTGCGAATATACGAATTTTTCACTTTCTTTTTTTTTATTCCCGTAGTCGATATTAAGTTCAATGCACGTGAGTTCAATATGGCTCAAAAATAAAGTACCTCTCTTAAGGCACATCCTTTCGTAGTTGATTGTCGAATGAATCGCAGTATGCACTATAAAGCGAATAAGTTTTTTAGCTGCACGGTTCCTTTATGGA
This sequence comes from Metopia argyrocephala, assembly GCA_963576795.1. Lineage (NCBI taxonomy): Eukaryota > Metazoa > Arthropoda > Insecta > Diptera > Sarcophagidae > Metopia > Metopia argyrocephala. Next base: position 181,704,711 of record OY756208.1, on the reverse strand, counting down.
ATAACCTTCCCGCGAAAGGTTGAGCACTCTCCAGAGTGCTGGCCTCAATACAAAAAAGTCAGGCTAGTAATCCCGAAAATTACCTCACAATAGCGGTTTATTCAACACCCTTTAAAGTTAAGTAGTACATTCCTACATAATTGGCCATTACAACCCTTTGTAAGGGTTACGGCCTAGCTTCTCGCAGCACCCATATTTTTAAAGTTTATAGTCGACTCCAAATGGCACACTTGAGAAGCTTTTTCATGGCAATCAGTTACTCTCAGAGCTTTTGTCAGACGACTGCTAAGAGGTAGTCGCCAAAAGAAATAATTTTATCATATTTCTTTTTTCTTTTAAGATGTCAGAGCTGGGGTTTTAAATCTGGCCTCACTATTAAAGTTAAGAAGTGCTTGCAAGTAAAATTGTCGTTCTGGATAAATCCATGACATTTGGGAGAATTCTCATTCCTGCTGCTTTCGATGACGGTAGTAATTTCTGTCGATTCATATCTAGCTTTCTCATAGATCTCCTACAGGCTAAATTCGGAAGTATCGAAAGTTTTTCTTCTATCTACTGCACTGTTTTTGATAATTTTTATAGATCTTCTCTCTCTAATATCTAATCCTATACTCTTTCGCAGATAACAGCAAGAATTATTGTCACTCATATTTGACTATAGGCCGAGCCTTTCGGAGATTGCGGCGAGAAGGCAAAATATGAATGGCACACTCACATGTGATCTGTTGAAAATCTCAAAGTGGAGTCGCTTGAACAATGTGAAATTCACATACGCATAGACATGGTGGTGATGATGCAAATTTGTCATCTGTAGCTATGGGTAATGTAAATATTGAGGAGGCGGATGCTCTTAATATTCTGGGCATGAAAATTAATTGTGGTGTCCGATGGAGTGATCGCATTTTTCTAGTGTCGAAAGAAGCATTCAAGTAACTCAGTTCTTTTAGCTTTTAAATTAAACATTTTCAGTTGACGGTTTTCTAATGCTATCTCGTTCCTCAATTTCTACTACTTTACTTAAGAGAGGCATGCGAATTTGTTTAACAAATTACGAGATCAAATGTCATTAAACATCAAAAGCAAAATGAGCGGATGTTATTTATTACATCTCAGAGGGGATATGAATATCACCCTTTCTCAATTTCAATGAAATATAATTACACTTAAAAACTTAATACATTAAATTACTGTCAGTTAAGATACGAGTTGAGTTAATAACGAATATAAAAAAAGAATTTGCAAAAATGTAGGGTGGTATTAATTAATTTATTAATTTCTTTTTCGGGTACACCGCAAAATTGTATAAATCGAGTTACAAGTATACTTTAGAAAATTATTCATATCTTCTTCTAAAATGAATAGCAAAAAATACTGCTTTGCCTACCATTCCAACAAACAGAAATATTTCCTATCAGATATGGTAGGAAAAATACAATAATGGCATCTTTGCTTATGAGTTTATTAGCTCTTGTTATCCTACTTATAACGTTTTACTAGATTTTTTATTTTTATTTTTTTTTTTTTTTTGTTTTTTGTTTTGTTTTTTTTGTTTTGTCTGGAAAAATTCCCAACATTATTTATGGAAATTCATTCATAGAGATGATTATTATAATCAAGTTCCCTTTAGAATTAAAAAACCATCAGGATGTAAAGTAGTTCACTTGAATAGATTGTTCTTGTTGGTTGGTATTGTGTCCTCCATAATAAACTTAAAGCCCTTTTTAATCTTTATTTATTAAGACATGAAATTCCACTTGTTGGACCTTAAGGCTAACAGATATCAGTAAAAGTATTTGAATTTAATTGGCGTTATAAAAAATGAGTATGAGGTATAAAATTTAATTTTTTTTTTCTATAAATTTTTTTTAGCAAAAAAAGATGCTTCAGTGCTTTTGCTGTTTATTTTAGTTTTGACAATTATTATTAAAAATACAACAAATTATCCCTCATAAATATGAGTTCATTCTATAGAATTTCTGTATTCATTTCAAGAGCAAAAAAAATGTTCAATCATTGAAATATTTTTAAATTTTTTAGTTCATATTTTATTGAATTTTTATTTAAAAAAATTGTAATCTAAGAAACATAATTTAAGTGACAATATTTTCTCTTAATTTATATGTAAATTAAATATTTATATTTTGTGAGATGAAAGCCAATAGTAGTAGTTTCAATGGCATTGGCAAAAATTTCTCTACATTCAGTTTTCACAATTAAAATATTATAAATACAGAATATATAAAAAATTTCCCTAATTAAAAAATGTTAAAACATCGTTAGCGAAATATGATTGACTTTTTACAATGGACTTTGGGACAGGTTTAAAATCCCATTTCAATTCAAAGTAATGTGAATGATAACTATTATATGGTTCATGACAAGAATGACTACATGGGCTTAAAAATTTAATTTTTCAACAATACTGAGGATATACAAGATATTCCGGTTAGCAATAGATTGCTGACTGAGGTATTCAGAACTGGAGACTTTGAGTTCGGAATGTTCATGAACCAAGCAACACTGACTACATCCAATTACTATCCAGTACAAAAAAAGCGTTTGGCGTATACTATTAAAATGTGTCCTCCAAAACAATAATAACCTGAAACACTAGCAGAGCATCTAAACACAACATTCCAAATAATAAAAATATTAAAAAGAAAAATTTTTTAAATATATTTTTAATAAGCTGTTCTAAACATGCATTAATTCCACTGTTACTAAGATCAATTTTTATTTGGATAAAATTTATCTCTGGGCAGACGCAACTGGATTACGTCCTTACCCTGAAAACTCTAAATGTTTAACAATTGGAACATTACCGGCGATAGTAAACAACTGTATGGGTTTTACGTGAGCACCGTCCGTAGACATATCGGTAGTTGAGTTCAATGAGCCCAACCACCGCCACTCGATGCCGGTACCCTCTTAATCCATTCATGCGCGAGGGCACGGCGCTCAAAAAGGGAGCCCAATAGCACCGAGTTGGCAATTTAGCACCACCACTGTCTGGGTAATGATACCCCCCTTACTGAGCACTACCACAACCACTACGTGTACCTCCCGAAGGAGGACCTCACCAATCACCAGGCTGGTGACCTTACTTCCCGAATGACTGAGAGTCTCAGTCTACCGGGATCTCCTGGAGCCCGTAGCACCAGATTAAGGCATCTCTGATCAGTCCTTGGGAACGTCAGATAATGCCTGCTACGCGCACTAAGTAAAGGAAAGGCGATAGTAAAGGAAAATTTAAATATACTTATTAATGGAAGTAGAATTCAATTTGTAAATACGGCAAAAAATTCAGGTGTTACCTTTAATAGTGCGCTAACGTGGTCAGATCACATAAGTCAAGTATGTGGCCAGATTTATGGTAAGATGAGGACCTTATGGTAGAGCCAACATTTTACTCCTGTGAGTATTAGGATGATGCTCGCTAAGACTTATTTAGTGCCCACTCTGTTATACGTCTCTGACATCTTTGCTGGATGTAATGCGACTTTGAAACGGAAGCTCATTATAACGTTTATCAACATTGTCCGATATATTTTTGCTTTAAAAAGATATGATTACATTTCACCGTATTCAAAACTTGTTTGATGACTATATGAAAGTAAAGAATCTTATTTTTCTACATAAAATCATAATAACTAAAAAATAAAATAACTAACATAAAATATAGAAAATTAGTTTTCTCATCACATCGAGAAATAAATAACAATTTTATAACTTTTAGATATCGAAAGAGTGCTTCGTATCATCAATTATATATATATATACCATTTCTTTATAGAATCATCTTCCCTCGAATATTCAAAGGCTTGTTAATTTACTTTTACAATAATTGTGATCTCATTTTTGATTAATATTGTTGTTTTTTTTTTTACTTACTTGTTTAATTTTATATAAATCTCTTATTATTTAATTTCAATTACTTTGATTATTTATTATATTGTAACTTTTTGATTCTGATGCTGTAGTATATAAGATATTAAATCTTGTTGCATTGTAAAAAAATTTCATGATAATAAATAAATAATTTTTACAATAATGGGCAATTTCTAATATTTAACTTATCACTGCTATTATTTTTCACGGTACTGCAATACATATAGAAAGAGAGAGAAAGAGAGAGAGAGTGAACTAATTTAAAACCAAAAATAAAAAACTTTGAAGTCCAAAAGAGGCCAATCAGTCTGAAGTGTTTTGTTCAAAAAAACCATAGTTGGTTGCAAAAGAAACACGTTATGAATAATGCATTTCAGCAACAACAAATAACTTTGACAATCGTACTGCGCAAAGACGGAGTATGAATAATGCTATCGCTCCCTAATGACCTGTAGATAACCTATGAGTGGAGTTTTGCGTATAATGTCGAATATAATGTAGTTTTCTTACCCAGCCTGCCGTCATCTCTGTAAATATTGAGAAGGCGGACGCTCTTAATGTTCTGGGTATTAATTCAAGAACCTGAGTTCTTCAAAAGGATCACAAGAAATACTTCAACCGTCCAAAACCTAATGGTTCAGATAACCAAGATGGAATACAATTATGGTGGCATCATGTATGGATGATGCTTTAAACTTTATTTTTGGAGGCTTCTCAACCGAGTAAAAGAGAGGATATGCAATTCCGTCGATTTATTGCAGCATCAGTGCAATAAAGTGTGCCTTTTGTTAGTCTATCGGTATTACAACGCGAAATGCTCTGATGAAATAAAAGCATTAACTGCAAATCCTAAATTCTTACTTAGTACTCATATCATTCATAGATCACATTCTTTTATTGATAATTTCCCAACGAATACGCACTGTTTCTGCAACATTTCTAGTTCAACCTTGAAGCGAAAGTTTTCTCTAATCAATTATGATATTAATAAATTTTAATGAAATACATACACTACTCTGTCTTCATCCCTTCCCATAACCTATTTTCTTAAACCTGCACAATGCATCGCGTAAGTAGGGGTAATCCTATAAGTACTGGCCTCATATAAAACAAGTTACAATTGTGAACTGTGTCAACAAACGTATATTTGTATTGATTTGTCTTTACTAAGATTATTTTCTTTTATTCTAAAAACGTATTTATTTATTAAATTTGTAGAATTAACAAAAAATATAAGAAAGAAAAATGAATGCTTCCCTAGCAGGTAGAATTACTTACAAGTTTTATTTGAATTTAACTCAATGTGTCAATAAAATCCAAAAAAGAAATAATAATAATGTCACAAACATTACAATACATTTACAAGATAATAGAAAACATAACATTGTATTTTCCTACTACAACACACTATTCACTTTTGAAAATGAATGAAGAAATCAAATGGTACGGTGGATCCACAATTCTTGTTATTTCAGTTACATAAAGACATCTGTACATACATATGTTTTATTCACTGTTTTCCCACAAATATTTGCATAAAAGAAAAACAAAAAAGTATATTTGATTTCAACTATTTCATCTATTGCTCATGTGTCTGGATATATTTTTTTATGCGAATGTAGGCGAATAGGATTGTAAGTGAATCTTTTGTTATGAATGTCATCTGCAATTATTTTTTTTTTCCACATAAACATATTCATATGTTACATGGGCATATAAAAATATTCAAATTACACGCAAATCTACTTTGTACAACATGAGTGTGTAAAAAAAATTAATTTTCTTTTTTTTTTGTAATTCAATAAATTTTGATTAGTGGTTAAGCAATAAATAAAATTGTAAGCAATAATGAAAGCCTTATATTGTTTATTCATACCTTAAAGCTTCAAAAGATGCTATAGGATAAGATATAATTTTTGATTTTTTGTAATATTTGCCTACTGGTTGCAATAAATTTGCATTTCTATTGCATTTTAGTGGCTCAATTCATATAAAAATCATGCACTATTGATGCGCACGAGTAAGTGATTGATCACAAGCACTAATTTCTTCTGGGATATGGCCTCTGACCATGTATTATTGCTCTTATCAATTCACAGAGTGTGCAATAAGAAAACTGATTTTGGATTAAATATTACCCAGAATCGAAATATACGATACCATTGTTATAACCTGTATAAGAAATATTGATGCCAGATAGTTTTTTCTTATTAAATCTCGTATTATCATGCATATATTATTCTTTTTCCGATATAACTGTCGTTAATATCCACGCTATCGTCACATCCGTTATATCGCCACATTATATACTCGTACATTAAATATTAAGGGGGTCGTAGTATAGTGGTTAGAGCGCGTGCACAGAAACTCGAACGACCGATGTTCAAATCCCAGCGAAGGAGAAATAATAAAAAAAATAAATTTGCGGTTTTTCAAAAACTATAATATAGAAAATATGCAGTAACTTAAGCTTTGGCCATTCTCAATATATGAAAAAATCACTATTTCGTGTGTGCCAGATATATCACGCCCACATTTTTTAATTCCGCCCATTTTCTGATTGATGACTTGCCTTAAACATAAGGTAACTCAGACCAAATTCAGTAACTTTAGCGTTAAGTGTTCTCTAGATATATGGAGGTTCCCCCCACCATCTTCACGAGACCGCTCCCCGACATTTTACAGTCTATTCCACCAAAAAACGAATGATCAGAAGTACCACCTTCTGGGGAGATAAAAGCTAACCTACATCAAAAATAAAAGAGGTTCACCACTCACATTCAACATCCAGATAGGACAATTGCTGCTGATCTATCAAAGGTGAAGGTATAAGACTGGCCTTTTAGTGATTGACAGCCTTTCATTGATTTGACAGCAATTTGTCCCATTGACATACGGCGCTTAACTTCTTCACATCTGTCTATCTATCTATATGTCTATCTATCTTTATCTATATATTCAAAATTCCAATACAATGCACTGCATTTAGTAGGGGTTTACCCTTGAATATCAAATATTTAATTATAAAAGTAATGCCTGACGACTTTTCATCGTTGTATATACTGAAAAAATTTTGTAAAGCAGCATTATGAAACAATAGTTTGTTGAAATCAGAGTGGGCAAACAAACAAAATATTTCGCAAACGTTACCACAAAGTCATAAACTTTTCAAATTTTTTTTAATCGTATTGTACTTCAGCAAAACCAAAACAAATACTTTCTAAACGAGAGAGAGCGCAAACGAAACAAATCGCTTTTCGCTCTTGTGCTTGCTTTTTTATTCCATTACATTCGTATAATTTGCTCTTTTTTCTCTTCTTCTTTTCCTTTTCTTCTCATTAATTTTTTGTTGTACCTACGCACATTTGAGTTAGTGCATTTGTAGTGCTCAAAACAAAAACAATATACAAAACTAAATGGGACAATCGCTCTCACTGTTTTTGTTGTGTTTTTTGTTTTACTCATTGTAAAGATTAAAACAAAATGAGATCAACCGTTTCGTTTTGTTTATTTTCCTACTCTGGTTGAAATACTCGTTCATACAAAGCAATTAATATTTTCAAATTCAGCCAAACTTTTTATGAAGTTTCAAAATTTGTTTTGTTCATCCTAATATTAAAACTTAAAAGTAATATTAATGTTTTTATGGTGTTTTGGCTTCTTAAAAAACAATTATAAAAGGCCTTAAGCACCATTACCAGTAATCTACGTTATTTTAATATATTTTTATAATGAACCAAACTTAATTTTATTTTTAAGGTTAATTTTGAAATTTGGCTGATATTTAGAATTTGTAAACGTTTTTAACTTTTCCATAAAAAATTCTATTAGATTTTAGAGAACGATATATATGTATGTATGTATGTACATATATGTTAAGTAAACAAATTAGCATCTTTTATTTTTGAAACAATTTTCATCACATTTTCCTTTGATTTTAGCCACATGAATTTTCCTATTCTTTAAAATATGTACTCGTATCTCTCAAACTCCTTCATTTAAAAACAAAATGAAAGCTGATTTAAATACTTTGAATAATTATAATTTATTAAGTTTAAATCTAAATTAAAATATTTTCTCACGTCTTAAATGTTTCCTGGAAACGTGTCTGGCATATTGCAGAAGAAACTTTTCTACTAAATGTTGCTTTATTTTCTTGCAAGAAAAATATAATTTATTAATGTAGAATATAGCAGATATGTACAGTGATGTTCAAAATGTTGACGACTTTTCTTTTTTAATTCATAAATTGCAAAAAAAAAAATCAATATTATTCGTCTATGATACAATATTTAACATGAAGTAGTAATGTACATGTACAACTGTATGAGAAGTTAATATTTTCATCAATAGGTTTTTTTAAGAAAACAAATCCAAACTTTTAAGTTCATTGTTAGTAAGTGGCAGCAAAAAATAATTAAAAGTAAAAGGGTTGTTTTTTATTTATGAATTTAAGGCTTCTATTTAAAAAAAAGTGGTGTAAGTTTCGAACAGCACTGTATATAACGTCAACAATATACGTATACGAGTATGTATTTTATTTTATGTACATGTACTATATACTCGTATTCTCTTAAGTATTAGACGAAAAACTTTCCCGTTGTTTTTTTTAAGAACTAAAATACTTCTAGACGACTTAAACTACTACTTTAAAAAAATGTTTTAAACACAGAGAGAATTCTCACACACAACCAATATTGTAGTTTATACGAGCATTTTCAAGAAAAGTAAACAAAATATTTTTATTTTTATCATCTTTTAAGATTTATCGTTTCCTTTTTGCTTTTAAAACTTATTTTATAAACAATAAAAGAAAAACCAGTAAATGTTTTTACTTATGCTGTAATGGGATGATACGAATATGAAACATTAAAAACGGCAAAACATTCTTAAATTCATTTTGTAAATGAATGGAAAAAAATTGTGTCTTATTTGATTGCATGCACTTAAATTGGAATTAATAGCTGTAATCAATCTTATTCGCAAGCGTCCTTGAAAGTGTTGCAAACTACGTAGCAAACCATATCAAACAATAAGAGCATATAGACATATTCGTATATGGTACAATTGCAAGCGAGTTTGCAACAAAGAGTGATTACCGCTAATATTTCGTTTAGTCTTCCCACGTTAATGCTATTGGTAGTTTTTCAATGAATAAAACGAACAAGCACTAAAAGAACAACAAATAAAAAGCAAAATGTGATGAATGCTCGGGTGATTTTTAAATTATAGAATTTTAGTAGTGTGTTTATAAAGACTTTTAAAAAATCCCCTGGTCAAGGAGATAAACCGGCTTCAAAACAAAGCTTTGAGGGGTGAGTGGTATAGAGGTTATAGCGCTAGCACAAAAACTCTCAAACGGCTCAGATTCAAATCCCACCACCAAAGGTGGAAAATAAAAAAAATTGTTTGCGATTTTTTTCAAAACTATAATTAAAAAATTTTGACCCCGCCTCCTAGAAGTCCATCTACAAAAGAAACCGCTCCCTGACATTGCACTCTATTTCATCTTAGTTATTGACAAAAAAACAACGAATAATCAGGAGAAGTTAAGAAATATCAGCTAAAACGTACTTAGCGAAAGCACTTACCACAATCAACATATCGCACACCTTGTTCAAAAGTGACACAACTCAAAAATTTTTTTTATTTATATGCTTAAACTATGCAGAAAAATTTTTTGAATTGTGTCACTTTTGAAGTAGGTGTGCGATATAACGATGAGGCAATTGCTGTTGATCATTCAAGGGTGAAGATATAACACTGGCCTTTGAATGATCAATTCACAGCAATTTGTCTTAAGGCGCTTAATAATATAAGAAAAAAATATATGTTCTGTTGTTATAATGTACTGTCCTTTCCACGAAAATTCCAATACTATGCACAGAATTTAGTAAGGGTTTACCTCTCCTCCCCCGTCAATAAAAAAACAAAAAAATGAAATAAAACAAGGTTTGCACATTTTTAGTAACTTTTTCCTACGTAACAGTATGTAAAATTATCTATTAAATTATAAAAATTTAAACTTTTTAAACACGGCAAATCATAGTTGTAAGCATTTGAAGCAATTGGCGATTTGACCCAAAATATGTTTTTATGATAATTTATTGCCTTGAACGCTCAACTTGAATATTTTATAGCTCCAGACATTCAAAATAAAAAATTTTAATGCGCGCATCCTTAGAAAATTCTTACCAATTGAAACATTTGCTTGCAATCTTCTCGCAGTTGCCTATTTTAGGCCAGGCACCCAAAAATCTATCAAATATTTTGACACTGGAATGCTATCCGCAAGAGCATTTCAAATATGTAATGATAGCATATACTTACTCGTATATAGTAGAAAAAAGTCACTGTTTAGTTTTAAAAGCCCACATGGGAGATCCAAACTTTTAAAAAATATTGCACATACAATTATGGTGCACACTAATATATGTATATACGTACAGAACCCAGTTGGCTCTATCTCAAAGACATTCTCGAGGATGGGTGCACGATAAAAACTATCCTGCATGACGTAAAGACGACAGCCAGAACAATTCGTCCGCGACATTTTCAATCAAATGTCTCAAAAATCGTGTACGATTGGCTGAGCTACAATGTCGCTGAGCTTGTCGTTGACCACTTATTGTATAAACTATGCAAGCTTGTTGCCAATATTTTGTTTAAAACGTTATTCTCTTTAATTAAATTGAACGTTGGGCTTAAATTAATTAAGAAAGCAATTGTAAACAAAAAAGGATTAACAAGTACTCATACATACCAATTTTTATTTCTTTAATAAAAAAAAAGGTTTTTTTTAAAGAGAAACAAAAATAAAACGAAGATTAATTTGAAAACAAACAAAACATGCATACATACACACATACATGCATGCATATACGAGTAGCAATATGAGCAATAAATTTTTTTATAAAAAAAAGGAATCCAAAATAAACAACATCTTCGTATAACTGATAAATGACAGAGAAATTCATTAATAATACGAGTACGTATTGTGTACACATACATTCATACATATATCGCTAAGAGAGAGCTGCAGAAAACCACTTGAAAGTAATACTTCACTACTGTACAGTATTCCACTCAGAGAATATTTATTTATGTAAGAGTGCAACAGCCGTTAATGAAGTGAAAAATATTGTTTGTGAAATGAAATTAATTATTGACAGAATCAAGGCATACGTTACTTTTAATGAAGAAAATTAATTTTTTCGGAAATTAATTTAATGCCTAAATGCAGTTTTTGTTTTAGCCCTTTCAGCCTTTCATAAGAAATCTTAAACAATTTATTTAATAAATCATATTATAATTTAAAATAAATCCACATTATCAATTTCAATATTTGCTTACGTTTACCTTAAAATATAGAATTTTTTTTTTTTTTTTTTGTTCTTACTTTAAACGATAAAACGTGCCATTTAATCTCTCATTCAATAATATTGCAGCTAATTTTCAATTATTTACGAATATTTCCACCCTCTTTGTGCACCTAAAATAATTTTAAATGCTTTGTTATTGTTTGTATTCCTGTGTGTTTTGTGGCTTTAATCTGTTATTATGAGAAAATATGTATCTGTGAGTTTAACAACAACAGCAAAGAAAAGATAATAAAAAAAATATTTTTCGAATATTATACTTGACACGTACTCGTGCATTCATGTGTAGCAAAATACAACAATACTGAAACAATATTTGTCAAAATCAAATTTTATTTAAAAAATCACGTTCTTAAAACATAGCATACGTTCAATGGAACACCAAATACAACAAACAAATAAGAAATCTGCAGAGAATCAAAAGGAAATATTTGATAGCCTGCAGATTTAAGCACTTTTTAGAAAAATGTTTTTTTTTTATAATCAAATGTGTCTCTTTGTATTTCTTTTAAATTTAGCAACTACTCGTACATATTATAAGCAAAAAAATTTACAATATTTTCTTATGCGTTAATATGTTCAGTTCTTTTTTTTTTTATACAATTCCAAAAATTAATTGATCTTTTTCCGTTTCTACTCGTATATAAGACCAATTTCATTCGATATGTAAATATTTATATCTGTTAGAATTGATTCATTTCGTCGTTTCGACGTCATTTCCTTCTTTGACTTTTATTTTGGATCTAATTACAGCGTTTCTGATGAAACAAAATTAGTAAATAAAGTAGGTTTTTCTACCGTATAGGGAGTTTTTTCTAGGTTAAGGTCAGCAGTACAGGTCTAGGAAAATATAATGTGATAGGGGAAAAATAGTGTGCACATTTGATTTAAACTCACTAATATCGTGTCATACTAAAACATGAGCCCCGGTTTCAAATCTCAGGTCTGACATCTTAAAAAAAACAAGAAATATGAAAAAATATTTCTTTCAGGGACTACCTCTTAGCAGTCTTCTAGCAAAAGCTCTAATTTGTCGGTCCGTGTCGACTTTAAATTGTAGGTCCCCGTACTCGATAAAAATTGGCACACAAAACATGGGTGCTGCTGGGAAGCTAGGCCGTAACTCTGAAACAGAGTTATAATGGCCAGTTATGTATGTATGTATGTAGTCGCAGTGGTCTAGTGGTTAGTGTGTTAGCTTACTATCGTGTCTTACTAAAACATGAGAAAAAAAGAAATATGAAAAATTTTAAAAAATAAAAAATTAAGCTCTGTGAGTAACTGATTGCTATGAAAAAAATTCTCAAATGTGTCTTTCGGAGTCGACTTTAAACTGTAGATCCTGGTACTCATGGATATAATTTAACACACACAACATGAGTGCTGCGAGAAGCTTGTCCAAAACCCTGACACTAGGTTGCAATGTAAATTACATAATGTATGTATGTAATATCGTATCTGACATCACTCAGAAAAAGCAAAGGTCTTACTTTAAAATTACGAACCGCAAGGAAATTGGTTGCTGTTGATTGATTATTCAATGGCCAGTGTTATACCTTCACTAGTAAACAATCCAATAACAATCAACCCCAAGAAGCCCGTATAGTAAAGTTTAAATTAAAATAAGAAAAAAGTAACAAAAATATGCCGCTAATGGTGCCAATACGAGCCCCAGTTGTCCCACGTTTTCGTTTAAACGAACACGAACTTTATAAAGCCAACGGCTGTTGTTATTGTTGCCCCTGGTATTCATTTCTGTTTATAAATGAGAATGATCTTGAAGAGAATGTTGTTGTTGTTGTCCAGGATCCAGCCCCTGGGATAATTCTTAGTTAGTGCTCCTCAACTGCCTGTCTGGCATGGAAAACCCTGCCAGAGAACTATTGCTCTTCATCAGCTTAGCCAGTTGAGTCCTTTCAGTGTAAGGCTCTACAACACGACAAGGTAATTGTACCACACTAACAAAAATTGTTCCACTTTTCAAGTTGTGATGAAAATTAAAGAAGTGAAAAATATTTTCTATATGTGTGGGTCTCTTTAGTAGAAAAGTAACACTTCACACAGCGCACGCTACAATTCGTTGACTCAAAAAAATTGTTAATCAGAGAATAATTTCACGTAATAACGTTAATGAACCATCAAGATTGTATGATTTAACCCCATTGGATTATTTTCTTTGAAATTACTCGTATGCACAGTCAAGATTCAAAGAGGTGTTGTTTGCTTTTTTAAGACTAATACTCAGGAGTAAACCCCTACTCATGCAGTGCATTGTATTGGATGTGAAGTTGGTTGATAGGTTTTTTTCATAGATATTTGTATATTATGCGCCTTTTTGTTGATGACAATTTGACCACTCAAGGGCCAGCAATTGCCTCTTCTGTCGAAGGATGTTGAATGTGAATGATGAGCGTCTTCAGTAGATTAGCTATTGTCTTCCCAGAAGGTGGCTCTGTACTCCTGATCATTGGTTAAAAATTTTGTGGAAAATTAGTGTTCCAGACTTCTTGTATTCGGTCGAAATTAATTTAAACATTTTCTAACCAATCAAACGTGATCGATCACTTGATATTAAAAATATATACTTTTTCTATTTTACTACGATTTAAAGTAGTGTAACTGCAAAAACAGAAAATAATAAAACATCCATCGAAGCCATAACTGTAATAGAAAATTATGATTAATTGGCTTGTGCTAAATCCAAAATATATTTTGTAATACTCTTTTCATCAAAAATGTTTACTTTGATGCCAAAAATTCTTTTATATCCATTATTATAATTAAAAATATATATTGAACTGCTAATTTTTATGCATAACAAATGCATACATACTCTCGTATGCACATACATACATATTATTAAGAACACAATATACCAACAATATGACCCATGGTGAAGAGTAATAAAAGCTTATTCATGCATATTTTCTTAAAATTAAAAATTAATGTTGATTGTGCTTGTATTTGCAAAATTAAAATTTATTCTGTCTCCCTGATTGGTGGTGGCAATCTAAAACCACAATTCAATGCAACAGAATTTGGGTTTTTTTTTTTTACTTTTGTTTCTTCTCATTGTGCTAAAAAACTCTTTCCTTTTTGGAAATCAAAATATTAAATTTGCATTTATATTGATTAAATAATAACAAAAGCAACTAAAATAACAACAACAACCACGACTACTCGTATAAATATTTATGCATATTGACAAACTTTGCCAACGAGTTTGATAGATAAAGTTCATAAATTTTGATTTCCTATAGCAAAGTTTACCGGAAAAATATTTGCATTTATTGGGAAGGACACAGAATGCGTACTATTATGGGGTATATTGTGAGAGTAATTTAAATGATAAAGGAGCTAAATTGGAAATTTCACAAATTGGGAAATATGTTTGAATATATACTCCTAGTTTTAATTAATAAAATTTAAATAAATAATGGTTTTAATTAAAGTCATACAGATTTTCAAATCGTCTTGACCAAAGATGGCCAGTAGTAGCTGATATCAGCAAACTAAGCTCACGCGTATACTTACGCTCTTTTGTTTGATCGTCAATCAACCAATAGGAAATCAGCATGTTGAGAGGGAGAGACAAATTACACTTGCAGAACTTCTGTGTTTTATTTTTTTTTATATCACCAATACTACTACCTTAGGCATTAATGGTTTTGACCGACTATTATAACAGTCTTAGAGCAGTCTTCTTTAAGGTTTGCTTTCTTTTGCTCAACACTCTCTAAAGTTATAGACGATGTCACTTCCAATGAGTTCAAGTTAAATTTGGGAGTACCATAAGACTCTGTTCTGTTTCTTACACCATTTCTAATTTTCCTAAGCGATTTTTTCCTTTCAAATTTCAATCCTAATTATTCTTTCACAGATGACAACAACATTTGTCATTCATATTCATTTGATCGTAGACCAAGCCTTTTGAAGATTGATATAAGAAGACAGAATATGAATGACACACTCATAAATGAAATTATGGAAGCAGTGCAGCTGCAGCTTAAGAAATGTATATACATATATAGAATGTATATATAAAGTTTTATAATAGCTTAAATAAAGAATCTTCAGCCACTTAGCACATTGCTCAGTTGAACACATCGACATGGCACTTGTTAGTACCAGATGGATTTCAATGATATATTCGACGTTTTAAAGGCTTAATACCCATTTCGACACTCATAATGGCCTACACCATTTTCATATTGTCATTGCGCAAACTCAATATAATGCAATAAATATGGAAAAATAGTTTTAGTGTTAAAATCTATTTAAATTTTCTTTTGTGGCTTTAGAACATTATTTTATTGGGGCAGTGTGTGGTATAGTGGTTAGAGCGCTCGCACAAAAACTCAAACGAACCAGATTCAAATCGCAGAAAAGATAAAAAATTAAAAAAGGTAGTATGCGGTTTTTTCAACATTACAATTTAAAAATACGATCCCCCCCCCCCCACAATCCCTCCAAAATTCCAAGAACAAAGAAACCGCTAACTGACATTCCACTCTATTTCACTTTAACCATCGACAATAAAAACGAATGATCAGAAGACAAGCGCCACCTATTGGGAAGTAGCAGATAATAGCTAAACCTACTTAGCGAAGATACTCACCACACAACCAACATGCAACGATGAGCCAATTGCTGTTGATCATTCAAAGATGAAGGTATAACACTGGCCTTTGAATGATCAATTCACAGCAATTTGTCTCATTCCTAAGGCACTTAATAATAATATAATATAAGAAAAATAATTTACTGTCCTTTCCAAAATTCCGATACAATTCACAGCATCAGTTGGAATTTACCGCTGAGTATTGGTCTCAATAAAAAAAATCTGGAGGTTTTTAAATGGCTGAATATATAAATTACACATACATACATAGCTGGCCTTTACAACCCTGTGTCAGGATTACGACCTAGCTTCTCGCAGCAATTAATTACTTTCAGAGCTTTTGCCAGAAGACTGTTGAGAGGTAGTCTCCGAAAGAAATATTTTTTTCATATTCCTTTTTTTTTTCTTTAAGATGACAGAGCTGGGTATTGAACCCAGGACTCATGTCTTAGTAAGCCAACACACTAACCATTAGACCACGGCGACTACTTTTATAAATATATAAATTAGTACCAATTTTTCAGTTCGTTCAATACACTTATAAATGTAAAATTTTTAAGGAGAGAGTTTTTTCTCAACACACAGTGATCTAATTAAAGTGAAATTAAAAACTTAAAAAATATTATATGCTGAAGACTCTTTATAGAATTTAACTTTGATCTGATTAAAGCATTTCTGACAAAACTAAAAAAAAAATATTTTATTATTATTTGTATTTATTAATAATTTAATTCAATTTCAAATTCAATTCATAACTATTACCAAATGAATATCAAACGGAACCCAAAATCAGATATTTTACAAACACCTTTAAAAATTGTGAAATTCTCCAATATCTATCATTGTCCTGAGGTCTTATTCTGTAACTCTCCTAAGCTAAAACTGTATCACTAAAAAATTATAAACTTGATTTTTATATATTCTAACGTCCAGCCTGTTTCAAAAACATAAAATTTTAGTATTTTAGCTTAAAAGAAATACAGAATAGAGCCC
The DNA here is from genome assembly GCA_963576795.1 of Metopia argyrocephala. Classification (NCBI taxonomy): domain Eukaryota; kingdom Metazoa; phylum Arthropoda; class Insecta; order Diptera; family Sarcophagidae; genus Metopia; species Metopia argyrocephala. The sequence goes on along the minus strand of OY756208.1, from coordinate 181,687,830 downwards.
CTGGTATTTTAAATACATTAATATTTTGTACATTGTTTTCTTGTTACTACGAAGAAGGAAGAAATTTTCCAATTGTTATTTTTTTTTCATTCGTTTGACAAAAATTATATCATAAATTTTCACACTTTGCACGATTGATTGATTTTATTTTATTTTTTTTTTTTTTGTAATAATTTTAAATTATTGTTGACATATATATACAACAGGGATGGAAAATGGCTTTTATGATTTTGTACCAACTATGAAAACAAATTGTACTTTTAATACCATGACGGTACTATTTTATAATATTTATTAAAAACAGAAACTTAACAAAAGTGTGTATAAAAATTCAGAAGTAACATAAAAATAATGAATATTAAATACATAAAGGTACATACATTAGTCTTTTTAATTCTTGAGATCAGTTATTAAAATCAGTATTTATAAAATATTTTTAGATAATAAATTTTCTGTTATTTTAAAATCGAAGCAACATGAATTTGTTGACTTTAATAAATCTTTAGTTTGTATCAATTGGAGACAATGGAAACGTGTAGTCTATTACTTTCCTTTGTTTTTATTAGGTTTCGGAAAGAAAAACACTTGGAGACACTTGCCAGAAAGTTATTAATTTTTCGCGTAGTTTTTAATGCATTTATATTTTTGATGTGGATTTCCCGTAAAGCATGTCTTTTGACATGAGCAAGACCACCCATTATTGATATTTTACAAAGAGTACACAAAATACTTGCTTACTTGTCCTACAATAGTAATATTGTAAAAACAATTTAATCTTACCCTGCTTCCTCGTTCGGCATTATAAATAAGGTTTCGAATAATTTGTATTTTAGTTTAAGAAAAATAATTGTATTTTCAAGAATTTATTAACTTTAGTCTTGTACGCCAAATAAAATCATAATAAACGTGAAGTTGGCAACACGTGTTAACGAATCATATAATTAACCAACATAACCATACGTATACATTGTAATGTTAAATGTAGACTGCTCATGTTAATATTTTCTTCATGTTTTAACATGGTTGTTATAGCATTTGTTCTAACAACGCTTTCATAAGAACGTGTTTTAACAGCATATCGTGTCTAATGAAGACGGCAATAACAACACATGTAGTTAAGAAAAATACCTAGTACAACAAAAGCTGACCATTAAAAAGAAGAAAAAAAAAACGCACAACAAATTAATGTTGCAATACAGCGAAACGTTGATATTTTTAAATTGTACCAAGTAAGCCGCGGTAGTACCACGGTACCAACAAGGTCCAAAATGTACCAAAAAAAGTACAATTGTACCATGATTTCCATCCGTGATATACAATGCTTGTGAAGGAAGCTCTTTAATAATAGACGCAGAGGAGTTTTATCTGCCTCTTTTTTGCTTACTACGGCGTATGATTATTATGATGATTGTATTTCAATATCAATCATACGTCCCAGTGATAATATCATTATATTTCAAATTAAGTATTTATTGATTTTTCACAGTGAATTTTTTCGAAGCTCGTTGCTGGTAAAAAATAAGACACTTTAAAACACATAATGTAGCATCATAAAAAATGTTCAGTAGGCTTTTATACAAAAAATTACAAGAAATTTCTTTTTTTTTTTATTTGTAATACGTATCTAATGAATGAGTTGCCCTTAAAAAGTTCTATTGGAGTAAAAGAAAACGTTTGCTTTTACAAATAATATTTGGTAAATTGAGTGATTGATGAAGAAAAGGTACATTAAAGATCATGACCAAAAATGAAAAAGACAGAAAAAAAAACTAAGAAAAAAGTTTTATAGCTGAATGGATGGTTGACGCTAAATTTTATTGTTAAAATAATTTGTCGAAAAAAAAACAACCAACAGAGTAGAAATTAAAATTTATGCGAAAAAGCTTCTTTTTTTCTATCTTGAGTGAAAAAAACAAAGATAAAAGATAAATATAAAAATTGTATTATTTAAATTTGTTGACCTTTTATTTCAAATAAATATTCACCTTATTTGGGATCTTTAATTTATTTCGAATTTTATATTTCAATATGTTTTAGTGCAGGTTTATTAGAAAACTTATAATATTATAAAACATCAAAATTTGTTATACATGCACATATGGATTTGGGTTATAATATTCGGTAGTTTTTGCAAATATGTATCAAAAATACCACCACAGACTCATGTGAATACAAAAAAAAATATTAAAAACTGTAGTGTCAATACTTCTTCATTCAGAAAAAAGTTTGGGTATTAAAAGCCCAAAAGTTTTGTTTTTTATATTTTATCTATATCATTCCCAACATTTTTAATGCGAATGAAATTGCAATACCCATGAATTTGATGTATTTTAATTTTGATAAAAATAAAAAGAAAACATCAAATTTTACATTAAAAATATGTTTATGATTTATTAATTACATCCTAATAGAACAAATTACTCTTCGTATTTCTTTATCCAGGGTTGTTCTAAGGGATTTTGTATATGGATTTCAAGATAGCAAAAAATTCGTATTAAATTCACATCCATGGAAATGGGAATGTCAGAACAGAGGCGATAATGTTTTCCTTAAGACTTGTTTTCAAAATATTTTACTCTGCTTACTCTAAGAAACATTTTCAATTTATAACTTCGCAAAATAATAGATGTGACCACCATATTCTCGATCTGATATTGCAATATTATTATATATTATTATATAGCACTTTGTCACATATCAAGCGGAAAATTATGAAACTCTAAAATCAAAGTATAAGAAAAATAAATTGGATGTTAAATTTAGAAAAACAAAATTGAGAGATCGTATGGAAATTTGGCAAGTCCTACAAATATTTCCAGAAAAATACGTATTTCCACCTATACATTTCAAATCTTTTTCATTAATTGACTATGTTAGCTGTAATTCTAGAATTATACAAATTATTTTGGCTTTCATACTGATTTCATACTATCAAGATAATTATAAAACTATTTGTGACTTTCTTTGAGCTTCCAAACAAATTAAATCAAAAACATGGTAAACAAATCATTCCCACATGGTATTCGAGATATTTTTAATATTTTCATATTTCATATTTAAAATCTGGTCTTATATGTACATTATGATATTTTATTCCTCCTTAGTGAAGGTATAACATTGGCCATACAATAATCAATCAACATCAACCGACTTCCTTGCGGTTCGCATGTTTAAAGTAGGACCCGTGTTTTTTTTTCTAACTGATATCAGATACGATATTAATAAGTTTAAATCAAATGTCCATACACTCTTTCCCCCTTTCCCATATATTTTTCTATACCGGCACACAGTTTTTGTAAGGCTTCATACATTTTTTATCAAAAAATACAAGCAGTGGACCTAGCACCCTAAAAGTTGACTAAATTAAGAAAATAGAAGAGTTTTATAAAAATCAGCCACGCCATCGCTCACCGTTCATACGATCAAAATTGATATTTTCGCATAAAGCTTTTCCTATAAAAGCAAAAGTCTTGAAATTTAGGACATATACATACTTCATAGAATAATCAAAATCATTAAATTTGGCCATGCCCTCTGAGAAGGCGGTATTTTGGTGACAAAAATTTGAATTTTAAAAATAATTTTTTAGAAATCAAATAATTCAGTTCCAAAGAAGAGAGAGAAATTCATAATTTATTTGATTAAAAAGAAATTAATATATAAGCGTTTAATTAAGCTTTAGGTCTTTTATATAATTATTTTTTCGATATTTCGCTACTTCTCTGCGTAGCTAAATAAAAATATTTCCTGAAGAAACTACGCAGAGAAGTAGCGAAATATCGAAAAAATAATTATATAAAAGATCTAAAGCTTAATTAAACGCTTATATATCAATCAATAATAAGGTCAACTAAACTTATTAATACAATTAAAAAGAAATATTTTGTCTGAGAAAAAGTCTATTGTAAAACAAAAACTGACAAAAATTTTCACGCAGTTCAGTAGCTTGCATATGTCAGATATTTTAATTGATAACTTTTTGATGCCGTTAGTTATTGAAATATAGTAGTTCCTATATAATTTGAAGAAAAAGTTATTTAGATTGCACATGTAGTGTAGTAGATATGAGTGAATTAAAATTGCTCTACGAACTGCAAGTTGGCAGTTTTTAGTCAAATTTTCCATAATTTTTTTTTTAAATTTCAAATCTGTTAGAATTTTTTATAAGTATGGGAGTTAAATTATAACTTTTCGAGTTACCAAAAACTAATTTAAGGAATTGTTAATTACGACTTACAAGTATAAATGTAAATTAGATTTGTAATTGGTAAAATTAAAATCTATTTAAAAAATTGGTTTATTTGTAAATAGTTTTAAACTGCAGTAGAGCAATCAGCCATTCCTTAAAGGGATGAAAAGTATAGCCAACTACTATATTATAAAGTACTAAAAGGCATTTACAACCCTCATATAGGAATCAGTATATTGTAGTCTGTTTTAAAGCTTTTGAACAGCGTACAGGATTGAGTGAATTTTATTGGTATTATTAGTGACTGCAAGCCATATAAATCAACTACAGCAGAAAAACTTCTTACCAAAAGAAAAAAATATAAAATAATATCGTCAAGAACAAGAAATTGTTCTCTATTTTAAGAAGCACTCACAATTTTTATCGATCAAATATGTTTGTGGTTTATTTACCAGTTAACTGCGAAGTGCATTGCTGACAAATTTTTATTATTTTCGAACTGTTTGTTAATGAAACAACCTTCACTCACAAACATTTTCTGTCCATTACATACATACATAACTGGCTTTTACAACCCTGTGTCAGGATTACGGCCTAGCATCTCGCAGCACTCATGTTGTGTGTGTCAATTTTTATCCATGAGTACCTTAACCTACAGTTTTTAATGTCGACTCCGAACGACAGACTTGAGAAGCTTGTTAATGGCAATTAGTTACTCTCAGAGCTTTTGCCAGAAGACTGCTGAGAGGTAATCGCCGAAAGAAATATTTTTTTCATATTTCTTTTTTTTGAAGATGTCAGAGCCTGGAGTCGTACCCAGGGCCCATGTCTTAGTAAGCCAACACACTAACCACTAGACCACGGCGACTACGACCATTACAATAAAATAAAAACAAATCAAATATTAATAAACTCAATTTAATTTTTTTATCTTCTCATATTCTTTAAAGAACAATTACATACGAGTAAATAAAACTGATGAAATACAAAGTAATCTTTAGAATACTTTACCTAACTATTTAAGATTTAATTAAAGTAATTTACTTCAACAAACAAACAATGACTTTTCTCGCATAAATTATATACAAACTAGCAAATGATGAACTAAATATAGATTTTATATACTCGTATCTGCAAGGCTAACAAATGTTTTTCATTGTAGAGTGACATTTTCCAAAAAAGTCCATTACAATGCAATATAAGCTTTAAGTATTTTACAATAACTTGTATACGTATTGTCAACTATTCGCAATGGTGGTTTTTTTTTTCTTAGTTGAAAACAAAAATCCATAATTCAAGTTACACTCCATTGCACTTTGTAGTATTTAGAATTTGAAAGAAAAATTTGTGGGATTGCATCTTCAATGCAAATGTCAAATATCTTCTAAAGTTTTATCTAAAAATTAAAAGTGCGTGTCTGTGACTGAATGAATATGCATTTTTCTAATATACGGGCATTCATTAATTTTCTTTTATCATTCCACATCTCTCAATTTTTCTCTTTTTTTATGAATGTATGTTTGTCGCCATGCAGGCTCACTCATACAGTGTTTTGATATGCCTGTCAATACTAATAAAAGCGATTTATTAAACAAGAGAACCGATTTATAGAGGCAATGATATTGCTGGGAATGACAACAACATTAGAAACAATAGCTCTTAATATGACAATGATTTGGATGATGTTGATGATTGTTGATACTTTTCAATGTGTGGGAGTGTGTGTGTAAATGATTAAATCTAATGTCAATTGCTAAGTAGTTATTTAAGCCAATGACAGGTTTTTTTCAAGTATTTTCTTTTATCACTCATATAACGTTTAATCCCACAAAAACCAGAGGTATAAAATCAATTAAAAAACAAAGCTCATTCAAAATTTTTTGATAATATTTTATGTTAACTTAAAATTAAATTTTTTAATTAAAATATTAACTGATGGTATTTTATTTACAACTAATAAATAAATAACAAATTTTTGCTCTCGTTAAATCTAAATGGTATCAGATTTAAAGTAATTGACTTCTAACACACACAACATGAGTGCTGCGAGAAGCTAGGCCGTAACCCTGACACAGGGTTGTAATGGCCAATTATGTATGTATGTATGTCTACCATTCGTTTAATTTAGAATGTACGTACACCTAATTCTGTTTTGACGCTGTAGATACGTTCCTCCAAAACTCGAGAAAAAAAGACGACTATTTATATAAAAAGAGAGCACGTAGAAAAATATGAATAAGCATTCAGTTACAAAAAGTGATCAAAAAACATAGAAATAAAAGAAAACTATTTATAATTAATTTATCGGTCTTGAGAACCTAAAACTGGTACTGGCGGTGCAAAATTTAAAGACAAATCGCTATTGAACAAGTTGTAATATTGTAAAGATCGTCGAAATATAATTTGTAGCAGATGAAACGTGTGTAAAATTAAAACAATAGAGACGTTGTTTAACGGATATTTTAATTCAATATTTTATTTATAAGTTTATGAATCAACCAGCACTCATATTTTGTACTTCAATTTTTATCCGTAAGTACAGGGACTTATAGTTTAACGCCGATTCCGTACGACAGACTTAAAAACTTGTTCATGGCAATCAGTTCTCTCTAAACTACTTCCAATAGGCTGCTAAGACTTGGTCGCCGAAAGAAATATTTTTTTTTAATATTTCTTACTTTTAAGAAATCAGAGCTGGGGTTTGAACCATGAGCTGTTGTCTAATAATCCGACACACTACCCATTAGACTAAAAAAATATAAAAAAATTACCGTTACTAGAACTTCGTTCTGCCTCTATTTTGTTAAGGCATAAAGTAATTTTGAATGGAAAGGAAAATAATATTATTTTCAATACCAAAAAACATCACTTAAGAAATAATTTGATTTAAAATAAAATTGATTTGAAAAAAAATAATACTTTGCTTACATTTGTAAAGTGTAAACATTTGAACTTAATTTTTGGAAAAAAATATTTGAGCACTTTACATTCTTTATTGTTCTGGTTGACCTTTTTTGGAATTGCCCCTACGGTATATTGTGGCTTTATTGGTTGTAACATGGTTTCAACAACTCATGTATCCCTCTGTAACATGATTGTATCAACAAAATGGTATAAACAAGAGGTTAAACCATATAAATAAATCAATAAAATTCAATTTACATAAAAACAATAACAACAACAAGTGCTATTTGAAATTAGTCTGTAAAAACAAATATCCAATAAACAAAAAAAAAAAAGAAAAAACAACCCTAAAAACATTGGCTTTTAAGAAAAAAAGTATAACAATTTTTAAATAAATTTTAAATTTTTTTTATTATTTGGGTGAGCTTATAAGCTTAATGTGTGGTTGTGTGTATTTAAAAACACAATTTGCTTACAGGTGAGCAGCAAATGTAGTGAAAAATTTCTTGTAAAATATGCAAAAGTTGAAAAGTGAAATTATAAGTTCGATTAATCAATTATAGAATGTCATTATTCAAGCATGTGAGATTAAAGCGAAATAGAATGACGTGGTTATTCTCAAATATATGAATATTTGTTGTTGTTGTTGTTAAATTAAGGCTGAGTTTAATTAATTATTTAATGGAAACCTCCAAGATTAATTAATTAATTATTGAATAGTATTTAATTACTTTTAAGTAGTCCAGATAAATCTTTTAAATATTTTGTCACAACAGTCGCAACACAGATACGAAACACCCATTTATTTATATAAATTTAAGAATTAAAAAAATAAGCACTTATAGCTTTTAATACACAATGCTGTTTCCTAATGTGGTTTTAAATTAATCCTAATCAGGTATAATTATAATAAATATATATGTATATATGGATAGTATGTATATAAACAGGATAATACTAAAAAAAAAGAAAAAGCGTACATAATTCGCAATTTTCTGCCTTTACAAGAGGTAATTGGTGTTACATAAAATGTATAAATGGGTAACTGACATAAAACTTTTTAGTAAATGGTTTATATACCATTTCAATATGATTTATAGCCGAAATTTTATTATTATCGTGATATCGTGATATTAATATCGTGATATTTATTGAACGTGTAGCAGTGCCCTTAAAGTTATAGAGCAATTTGTTATTTTTATGATACGATTTCATATGACTTAACCAACTGAACGTATGATTAATATTTAATTTGATAACATATCACCTGAACGTATAATGTTGCCTACTTTTAGGGTTACCAAAACAATTTATATACTACAGTGCGTATAATTAATGGATAAATATATGTACGTCTTTAAAAAAACTAAAAATAATTTTTTTTGCTTAAAAAACGAATACAACCCGTTTAAAAAAAGGATATGTAGGGTAGGGGGACTTTCTTATTTTTTAAATTATAAGAAAAAAATTGTATACTGTTACCACAAAACTTAGCATATCTCATTAATTTTAAACTCGATTTTAATCTCCTTACGTGTTTTCTAAAGCTACTTTATTAAGCTTTTTTAAAAATATAATAAAAGAAAAATTTTCTACTTCACGGCCAACTTAGAGCGTAAATAAAATGAAATTTTTTTTCAAAAGTGTGTTTTGTTTAAAGTTAAACGTCCGTAACTCAGCCATTTTCCAACCGATTTTCGAAAACATTATTTTGTTTAAAAGGTAAAACAAATTTCTTCGAGTAATAGGTTTCAAAACAAAAAACTTACGTTTTTTTGAAGTTGTAATATCGCAAATATGGGTATTTCACTATATTTCTTATTAAAAAAACACTTAATGAAATGATCGAAAAAAACTAAAACCATTTCAGTACTCTATTGACTTTCGCAAAACAAAATTGCAATGTCAGAACCCCTGCATATTTTTGGTGTAGCATAGTGTAATTTATACTTCAATAAACAAGGTACCAATTTGCTCATTATTGAAACTACACTTATGCTACTGTCGCATTTAGCAAATATTTCACCAAAAATGCCGAACCACTTAATTTTTCAAAATGTTTTTTTTTTAATTTTCCATTGTTTCAAATTTGAATAGTTAACCATACACTCTATTTTAAGTAAAAGTTTGGAAAATGTTTCCATAAAAAGGAATTTTTATAAGTGTAAAAAACTCTAAAATTAAAAGAAATAAAAAATAGTTTGGTTAATACGAGTATTTTGACTTGAGTTTTTCAAAACTATAAACATATGTATGTACATCTACAGGGTGTCCCAGAACTCAACGTCAAGCCGAAACAAGGTGACAGAATTAATGTAGAAATAGGTGGCCTTACAACAAATGGTGTTTGAATTATGCACCAAAAGGGTCAATTCTGTGGTGGTAATGCCAAATGTGGTCTATGTTGTGAAAAGTCAGGAAAAAATCTATCCCATGCATTTTAAAAGTTATGGCCATTTAAAAAACCTAGGTATTTGTTCAAACTGTAACCAATTTTCGGTTATTGTGGTCAATATTTATTATTTTTGTTTATTTAAGCTCTGGAACGGTTACCCTAAAAAAAATTTCTACAACCACAGTCAAAAACAATGAAGCAATTGCTTCAATCAATCTTATCTGCCCGTTTCGGCTTGGCGTTAAGTTTTGGACACCTGCATAAATAGTTGTAAAGCTTAAAATCGATTAATAACTATATTAGTTAAAAATGTTTTTGTCCGTTAGGTCCTTTATGCGATAATTTTTGATTGTGAGAAAAAATTTCACAAAATTCTAAAAATTGATTCGATCAACAAGGCCCACAACCTACACCACATTTTATACAAATTACATATTTACGATAAGATGGTGGTTTTTTTAATCAAACACTAATTTTAAATATTGAAACTTAAATTTGTTTACAATTTAAGCTTACAAATTTAAAATTTTTTCTTTTCTATTCAAATTTTAAATATATATCTCTTCAAGACTTAAAAATATTTTCTGTTTTAAATATTTTATATTCTATTCCCAATTTAATTCGTTCAACAGTAACAGTAACAACAACAATAACAATGTTTTATTTTCTCTTTTTTCCCTCTTATCCTTTTATAATAAAACCATACAAAACTGACAATATAATACCGTGACAAAGAAAGTTAAAAAAAAGATAAACAGTTACAAAGACAGCTAAGAGGTCAAGGCTTAAAAGAAAAATCAAACAAAAGAAGATACAGAGAAAGATGCATATTTTATAAGATAAAGAAAAATCGTTTTAACTGTTTAATATGAGATACAATTTAAGACAGAAATACTAAATGGCACTAAAAAAGATAAAAATAAACTCGTAACTGATTCTCATCGCACTATAGACGAAATGTTAAGCATTTTGGGAAATTAAAATAATTATTCAAATAGACAATAGTGTGTTTAATTACAAAAGGGCAAAAAGGTTTAATGAAATAAAATTAATAAAAACATTTCATTTAATTTAGATAATGTGAAAGCAACGAGAATGATTAATGATACATTAAGTAGATGTGCACATACATGCATACATATATGTATACCCATACATATGAGGGTCATTTTACATACTGACGATAATTCCTTTAAAACCTTAAAAAAATATTAAAAGTTGAAAAAATTAAGTATTACGAGTACATATTAAAGAAAAATACAAAACAAAAAGTCATAATCCGTTTGTTAGCTAAATTAATTAAACAGTTGTTTTATATACATAGATTTAAAAAACTTAGAAGTTTTACATACAAAAAATTATTAAATTGGCACAAATTTAGTTCAATAATGATATTCTCAACTAAAAAAAATTTAAATTATTTTTTAAAATGTTTAACTTAATAGTGCTAAAAAATTTTGATTTTTTTTTTTTTTATTCCTTTTTCATTTTTGAATGAAAAAAACGATGTTTGTACAACACGCTCAGAGAACTGAATAAATAAATATTTGGTCTTAATAGTGTTCTTCTTAACTCTCAAAGTTTAAACAATAGAATTGATTTATTTATTTGATATTATGAGTCTCCCAAACATGGTTTTCCATTGAAGTCCATGACTCAATTATTAACATATGATGTTTTGGACTATTCCACGTGTATAGAAGACATTTCATTGCTAATGTTTTGGCAATGGAAAGTGGTGGCTATCTATGTTCGTTATTTTATTGCTTGTAAAATTTAAATAAAAAATGAGAGTGGTTTTGAAATAGAATATCTTCTTCTATAAGGGAAGGTTGTGGTATAGAGGTTAGAATGCTTGCGCAAAAACTCAAATAGCCCAGGTTCAAATCCCAGCAAAGGAGAAAAATTAAAAACAGAATTTGCCGTCTTTTCGAAAATTAGATTTAAAAAAATAGGTAACATATATGGAATTTTTTTAACGTTTTTTGCGATTTTGGTGAAGTTTTTTTAAATTATGTCTTCACAATTTTTGTTCTTCATGACAAGAGCTACAACTTTGCCTCAAAAAGTAAATCAAAATTTCAAACGGTTTGCAAGCTAAGTATGAGCCCGTAAAAATTATCACTTTTTTGCAAAAATAACACGGAGGCCCTAGATATTTGGGGGCCCATTAAAAAGTATTAAGTTTGCCTCAAATTTGAACTAAAATGTCTGCAATGTGTAGTAAATGTTTTATATAAGAACTTTTTATTTTGTAGTTTTTCACGCTCGGTCATGAAAAAATAACAGCTGGAAATCTCCTGTATAGTTGGCAGATATATATATATATATATATATATATATATATATATATATATGCATGTCAAGTTATTTTCAAGTTCAGTACTTGCTGATATTAATGCGGCTTGAGATGTTGACGACACTGGATCCTTTCTTTTATGTTCTTAATATTACAAATTAGAAATTAGAGAAATTTTGCATCGGTATAGAGGATGTTTTAATTTTTGCAAGATTTGAATTTGAATTTCAATAATTGTACGAAACTAAACAGACAATATACACAAATTAAATATCAATCAAAAGAAAATTTAAACATTTTCTCGTCTTGTTACTGCTGTGAATATTTTTCAAATCAGGGGCTGATTTTTTTCTGAAAGGGTTTAACAAAAAGTATAAAAACTTTTATTTGTTACTTAAAACAACTTGGATCGGTAGATTTTTTTATTGAAACCAATACTCAGAGGTAAACCCCTACTAAATGGGCAGTACATTATGACAACAGAACATATATTTTGTTTTCTTATACATATTATTAAGCGCCTTAGGAATAAGACAAATTGCTGTGTATTGATCATTCAAAGGCCAGTGTTATATCTTCACCCTTGAATGATCAACAGCAATTGCCCCATTATTGCATGTTGAGCGTGTGGTGAGTGTCTTCGCTAAGTAGGTTCTTAGCTGTTATCTGCTACTTCCCAATAGGTGGCGCTTTTCTCCTGATCATTCGTTTTTCCTTGTCAAAGGTAAAGGTGGAGTAGAGTGGAATGTCAGGAAGCGGTTACTTTGTAGATTTCTTGAATGGGAGGGGTCCCCGCTCTTATAATTTTGAAAAAAACGCAAAATAACTTTTTCATTTTTCACCTTTGCTGGGATTGGAACCTGGGCCATTTGAGTTTTTGTACGAACGCTCTAACCACTATACCACCAAATTGACCAAAATTTTGGGCGGCACTTTTTGCATTTCCAGGATAAATTTAAAGGAAAAGGATTAAAGATACTAAAATTCTAAAGATTTCACAAAATCGGAGGAGTATAAAAACTTTCCAATAACGATTGCCGTTAATTTTATTTGTAGAATTGATACTGTAGGAAATTTTTCGTTCAAAAGCTTCAAATCTTAAACAAAACTTCGCCGCAATTTCAAGAGGATCAAAATTCATTTTAGAGCTATGGTTTCTTTGGCAAAGTTTTTTAGAATGACCAATAAAATAACCCACCCTAATAAGTATTATTATATTTCCTTCCTAACATTCTTATTTATAATATACGATACGTACACAAATCTAGTTGCACTGGGAGACAATTATTAAATAAATTTACCTTAAAAACCCCATAAATATATAAGAATATTTGTAAAAGTCTTTTTCTTAATACTGCTCCCCTGCAAAATAAGAAAGAGCCGACTTATGTTGTTCTAACTTGTGACCATAAATATAATGGACTTAAGCATTATTTTGTAGTTAAGCCATAAAAAGGCTATTTTGAAAACTAAAGGTAATTTGTAAAACAAAAATTATTAAATAAGTTCGATTATGCCTTAAAGCTTTAATAAGCCCCTTTTTTTGCCTTTTAAATATTCATTTAAGATCTGATGAAAGTCTATACTCAATTCTCTTTATGTGACATATAATTCTTTTGAGACCAAATAACAAATTCGTTTTCTATGTATGTACTCGTAGAAAAGTTATCATAGAACGAAGAAAAAAAAATATTGATTAAGTTCTCATGATATTTAAGGCTATAAATGAAAAACCAGAAATATTAATAATTTTTTCTTCTTCTTCTTCGTTTTTCCTTACATTTCAGGATATCAAAAAAAAACCAACCCAATACAAAAACAGAGAATAAAAGGAAATAAATGAGAGCTATAAAACGGATTCTACTTAAGAAGTAATGAAACGAAATAGACAAAAATAAAATAAAAACGAAATGAAATGAAATAAAATAAAATAAATAATAGCAATATTAAGTGTAATACAATAAAATTTAAATGAAATAAATTAAAATAAAAAGCAATAACGGAAATACAAAAAAAAGGAATTCTTTCACAGATAAAACATGAACAGCAGCACTTTTAATAAAATCAATACTTTTACATTCAAACTCCATAAGATTCAACGACAATCAAAGGTTGAAGAAAAGGTTCTGGTCTATGGATACAGACAATTTTAATCAGCCTTCATTCAACATCCCAAAGGATGTTCAGCACAAATCTGTAAGAAAAAAGAATGAAACCTTTGTCATATGAAATATAATTTGATTGAAAAAAAAAGAAAAACAGCAAAGAATCAAAAGTAAAAAATAAATCAATTCATCATTTTACGGGGAGGCTGTAAGGAAACAAAACAAAACGTCTTACTCTGTAAAGCACTTATAAAGGAGCAGAAAAATATTAATTTTCTAATAAAAATTACAGAAAAAAATTAAAGGGAGAAATCCCTTTAGAGTTCAGCAAACAATGGCGGTGCCAATCGATGAGGGTGTTTTAAATGCTCTCAAGGGTATAGTTAGTCAAAATACCCGCCTACCAAAACCACTTTTAATTAAAATTTATGTCTCCAGCTTAAAACAAGGTATACCGTCAACTATTATTTACAAGATTTTTAATAAAAATTAAAAATTTGTTTCAATTGATTTGTCTTTCTTTTTTCTTTCAGAATTTTGTCAAGAACGACGCATGCTTTTAGAGCTTGTCGGCCCTGAATTACAGTCTATGTACGATGATCGACAAATTGAAATCGAAATTGTTGACATGCATTTTGGCACTGGCAGTCTAGATATCAACGAAGTCGAAAAAGATCCCTATATCTTACAAGATTACCTGCATGAAATTGAAATATGTGCTCAGTATTCAAAAAGTGTTTTCTTTATGGTAAGATTCAGTGCTAACAACAAACAACAAAGTTTTTTTGAACAGCGATTAGTTTGAGTATATTGTCAAGTAAATTGAAAACAATTAAGGTCACTTTAATAGAGTTAGTTTTCTGAGAAAATGATGTAGAGGACGATATGTCGTAGTCTAGTGGATAGTATGTTGGGTTACTAGACAAAATCGAACATCTTGAAAGAAAGGACTTTGAAAAGAATATGTCTTCTGCCAAAAAGTTCTGAGAGTAACATGAACAAACTTCTCAAACGTCTGTCGTTTGGAGTAGACATTTAGCTGTAGGTCCCGGTACTCAGAGAAATAAATTGGCTCACACAACATGGCTGCTATAAGAAGCTCGGCCGTAACACTGAAACAGGGTGGTAATGGGCAAATATGTTTGTACCGAAAATATGGGAAACAATTACGATTATTGTATTTCATACGACGAATATATGCAACGAATTTAAGCTGACGAATTCGTCGAGTTGGGCGAAATTCGTCGTTCGCCCCAATTGTGTTCCAAACTTTAATCATTTTTTCCATAACAAGTGCAAGGTTATTTCTTCCAAAATTGGATAGGATTCATCAAATATTGCTGCCGCGACAGAATGTCATACAACGAGTTCCGAAATCATTTATTATTAGTTTTTTGAATAGAAAATATTTTTTTGGATTATTTAAGATTTTGGACTTTTTGCGTTATTTTAAATTACAATTTAGAATTCTATGGGTCTTGAAAAACGATTTTCTTTATTTAAAATATTCTCAAAAATTACTGCAAACTGTAATATTAAATTTCTTAAGTGACAAGAAAACCAATTACTTTGAATTTCTTTATTTTTCTTATAAAAATCCATTAACAAATAAATTTTTCTTTTTTTTTCCATATCTTTCTTCCCACTATTACCCTTTTTTCTGCCTGATCTATTAAAAATTGCATGCAAAAAAAAAATCGAAAACAAATATCCTTAATTAGGCCTTAATAGGCGACAGTATTGGACGTATGCCATTACCCATCCTATTGGATAAAGAGATCTATGATGTTATTTCAACTGAATCCTCTTTAACACATGCCGAGAAGCAATTGTTCATCAAGTGGTACTCAATTGATTCGTCATCAAGTGGTGAGAGGGTATATGAGAATGACAGCATACGACAGCCTGCAGATGGAGCACTTAGAAGGGTTCAATATCGACTCAAACAGGACTATCGGTATGTGTTACATTGAAAAAAAAAGAACAAAGCTAAACTCAACTGAACTACTATTTTTTTAAACGAGTCCACATATGTACGTACATATGTACATATGTACATGCGTATGTGAAATTATATTGTAAATGTGTATATATAAGTATGAGTATGTGCTTGCATGAGCATGTTTAGAAGAGTCTGGTGTCCATACAAATGGGTAATAATTATTAAGCAGTTTTTCAACATCATCATCATCATCATCATTTCTATACATATTGTATCTGCTTCACATTTGCTTTTAAAAATATTATTTTAATGTTATGCTTTCAGCTTATAAGTCTTAACGGAAATTATCGATTTTTATTTATTGAACGATACAAGAAGTAATGTATGTTAACAATACCATCTTTTACTTTTCTTTAAATTATAATCTAATTTGAAATTATTCTGATTACATGTTTATAAGTTAGAAAATATGCAATAAAAAAGCAGTGCAAAAATCTTACCTAATTATGTTAAAATTACAGAACAGCGCTTAGTCTTTTAGTAGTACAGTGGAATCTCACAAATTCGAACCGTCCAGAAATTATTGTAGAACCTGCAATTTCAGTGTATTGTTTACTCTAAAATTAGAAATACAGGTTCTAATTTCTGAATGTTGTTCCTTTTTTTGTATTTTCGCCACAAATTAATTTTTTCGCTCATTAAAATAAAAAATAAAATGGAGAATCACCGAGTTATTCGTGATGGTCAGTCAAAAGCGTGTGAAATTTGATATGTTTGTACAAATTTGGATCCGCTGATAGCTGAAGTTCAAAGTAAGGTGTTCATACTTGATACATACTGATTTTATGTTAAAAGCCAATTCAATATCTAATTATTAAAAGTTCTTCTTTGAATTTAATATGTTCAATTAATTTAATGTTAACAAATAAAAATTGTTTTGTATTTAAAAAAAAAGATTGCACAACAAATTTTATTATAATTCTATCGTTTTCTTACAAAAAAATGTTTAAAAATTCGAATTTGCCCGGTGCACAAAGTGGTTCTAATTTGTCAGATTCTACTGTATTTGATATTTCTCTAAAGTGTCGCCAATAGCATTTGTTTACCTGACTGAGTCTTTATCAAATTAATTCATTGGCCATCAGATCAGACCAGATTTGATGCAGTGAAATCGAAATTCTCAGCCGTTTGTCATTTCTACAGCTACAAATAATTCCTCCTAAAAAATGTTTCTTTCCCAGGTAAATCAAACTCCCTAATGCACATAATTAATATAAAAAAAATCCTTTTAAATTTTTGATTAGTGAAGGTATAATTGAATCGGACAGTAATGATTGGTTTACGCATCATAAATTCCAATAGCATTAATAAATTTTTTTTTGCACACTCACTGCATTGAAGTAGTTGCCGTGGTCTAGTGGTTAATGTGTTGGCTTACCAAGACGATAGCGCCGGATTCAAATCTCAGCTCTGACATTTGAATTATTTCTTTCGCGAATACCTCTCAGCAGTCTTCTGGCAAAAGCTCTGGGAGTAATTGATTGATATGAAAAAGCTTTACAAATCTGTCGTTCCGAGTCGATTTTAAACTGTAGGTCCCGGTATTAATGGATAACAATTAACACACACAATTTGAGTGCTGCGAGAAGCTAGGCCGTAACCCTGACACAGGGTTGTAATGGCCAAATATGTATTTATGTATGTCACTAAATTGAAAAAAGTTGAAATTAAAAAACAATTTGGGATTTTCTTTTCATTACTTTCTTTGAAAGCGTATGCATAAGAAGCCAATTTTGTTGTATGTAACAGAAAACTGGTACTTTTAACAAGTTACTCAGAATTTGTTTTTTTTTTTTTCTTATTGAAGCCTACACTCAGGAGATAAGCCCTACTAATGCAGTACATTGTGCTCGACTAGGAAAATATAAGGTATCAGTAATATCATATCTGATATCAGTCTGAAAAAAACAAAGGTTCTACTTTAAAAATGCGAACCGCAAGAAAATCTGTTGGTTTTGATTGATTATTCAATGGCCAATATTATACTTTCACCGCTAAATAATCCAACAGCCGGAAAAGTAAAGTTCAAATTAGGGGAGGAATTAAATGTCATAATGATTTGGAGATGATGTCGTTATTCTCCCTGATTCAGCCCCTGAGTTCTCAACTGAGTTTTATATCAGAAGCTCACTCAGATAGACACAGATAGTTTAACTACGAATCTAATTTAATTTGTATTGTTTTTGCCTCAGCTCAGTTGAAAATAGTACATTCTCTATTTTCAAAATAGGCTCCTCAACTGCCTTTCATGGTCATGGGAGACCCTGCCAGAGAGCTACTGCTCTCCGCTAGTTGAGTCCTTGCAGTATATGCTTCCACACCACGATGAGGTAACCATAATAGTATAAATAAAACAAAGAAGGGTAACCCAGTGTTCTATTGCGTAGTATGCGAGACTGTGAGGGCAAGGGTTGCGGGTTTGATTCCCTTCAAAGACCCTGATCTGCGACACTACTCTGAGCTTATGGTTTTGTAACTCTGCTCCCTATAATTAATTAGAACATAATTAAATATTGTATTATAATTTAGGAACTAAATAGGCTATAAAACGAAGGAAATAAATCGTTGATAGCATCAGATAGAATAAGGATAGGATCCTTAAAAAGTCATGGAGGGTCCAAGAACATACTCCTAAAACTACAACAGTAAGACCTTTCATGGGATAATGCGAAAATAACACAGTCATACTATATAATATGGAGATACTTTGTGGAAGCCATATACTTCCAAAAGAAAAAAGAAAAGTAAAAATGTACTCCATACCAAAATAGGTCCACCTGTATATAATATACCATATCTTGACAAGAGTTTCTATATGACATTTAATAAATCTTTTTAATTCCTTCAATTTCTTTCAAATAATGCATTAGTAGGACTTTTTGCATTCTTATTACCTTGAGCATTAGAATAACAATCAAGGCATTATAGATTTAAAAAATATTGTTCTATATCAAGGCATTATAATTTTTAAAAAATATTATTCTATATTATCACTTTATCTTGAAAAAAAAAGAACACATTTTTTTTAAAGATTTTCACTCACTTGTCAATCCTGGACTGTGTTTATGTTTTGGTCTTAACACAGATTGTTTTTTTTATCATTAATGCGCATAATTTGTTGTCAACAGTATTAAAGTTTATTAAAGCATACTTAATACAACTTACCTGCATTGAAGCAGGAAAAGAAACTTAGCAAAGGAAAAGCATATCCATACTATAGATTCTGTTACAGTTTTTGTAGTGGTAGTGTAGTGTGACAATGTTTTAATCAATATTCACAACTACATACAAGCTCATCATTAACATTCTGTTCTCTCTTCTCTCTATTTGTTGTGATGATTTTTATTTAGAACATAAGAGCGTATATGTGTTTCTATGTCAATAAGTTTTTAATTTTCCATTAGAGATAATTTTTATAAAAATTTATTACACCGGACAACATGTTCTTGTTTTTGTTATTTTTTTTTTTTTTTTTCAACATTTTTATTATTAACATGTGTTGTTGGCCTTCATAAGCGTATAATTTGTAAATTTTATTGAAAATTGCAATTTTACTCTGCCATTAGGCTCTAATCATATTAATTAGCTTTGATTAAGCTCTAAAGTAATCAATGAAAAGTTTAATGATTTAAATTATACGGAAATGTTCCATTAACATAGTCCTCCTAGGGGGGGGGGGGGGGGTATTTAATTTTAAAAACCTTCTAAGGCGTTTTAAGACATGAAAAGAAGAAAAAAATACTGTAAATATTTACAAAATTTTAAATTGAAAAAGAAAATGATAAAAATTCTTACATTTACGAGTAGTTCTTAAACTTCACATTAACTATGATGTCTGGGTAAAACGGAAGCTAAAGTCTTAGAAGCAAGAGTGTCAATAGAATAAAAAGTTTTAATCATTAAAATTTATGATAAGCCACTAAAAGCCCTTGAAGTAACTTGTCGTTAAAGATTTTGTTCAAACGGATAAGCATGAATTTACGTATAAAAAATATTCTAAATACGACTGAGGATAGATGCTGTAATATGGCTACAAGACCTGCCAAGACATTCATATAAGGCATAGTGATTAAACATATTCATCAGTGTGTGTGTAAACTTAATTACAATTAGAATGTTTGTAACCTTAATAGGACGGATAACAAAATAATCAGAAGTCCTTAAATGAACTCGTGTTTTATTTATTTATTTAAATAAAATAAAATAAAGTGATACCAGAGTTGTAAACGAATTATTCATTTTTGAAATAATTCGCGAATCATTCATGCAGTGAATTGGTAAAATTTTGAATTAATTCTTTTCAACAAAAAAAAAAATAATTGAATTAAATTTGAATCAATTCATTTGAATTTAGCGTACATGAATTGCAATTTATTTCGTAATGAATTGAAATCAAAAAAGAATGATTCATTTACAACTCTGAGTGATACCAATATGTAAATATTCTATTTCAAATCAATTTAGCTAATTGCATGGATTTTGTTGGCTTTGAAACTGTGACTTGAAAAATCTTACAAAAATAAATCTAATTGCGTCAAACAGTATGATTTCAGTTGCCAGAGTACACTACATCCACGTAAGATCATAACCATAACACCTTCAAATCCCTAGTTCGGAAGATAAAATGTGCAGTCAACTATGTGGCATGTAGCGCCATATTGTAGAAGCTATATATCATTGGTGCCCATATTGTCGTGCGGGAGTTTATATGCTCTATGTGCCGTTTTATATATCTCGAGTTAATGATGCCACTTGAGTTTTTTGACACCAAAATTTTTAAAATCTGCAATCCGTTTTAGGCTATTTATCTCCGAAACTGGACGAAATATCCGAAAACGAATTACAGACTTGAAAAAATTTGAGGTCGAAAACCGAAAGTGACCTCATTAACTCGAGATATATAAAAAATATGAAATGGCGGATAGAGCACATAAACTTCTGCACAATGAATGTTCAATTCATTAGGGGGGGTCGTGGCATAGTGGTAGAGCGCTTGCACAGAAACTCACACGACCAAGGGTCAATCCCTGCGAAGGACAAAATTATAAAAATAAAAATAAATAAATTAAATAAAATAAGGGGTTCCCCCCCTCCAGCAAGACCATCTGCAAGAAACCGCCACCTGACATTTCTAATCTATTCCACCAGAAACCAATGATCTGGAGTACAGCGCCACCTTCTGGGAAGATAACAGCTAATCTACTGAAGGCGCTTACCATTCACATTTAAACATCCACCGACAGATGAGGCAATTGCTGTTTGATCATTTGAGGGTGAAGGTATAACACTGGCTCTTGAGTGGGCAAATTGTTTCATCAACAAATAAAGGCGCAAAATATACAAAATCTATGAAAAAAAAATGTTGAATGGTGCTAAAAACAATAATTTCTTTTTTTTTAATTAAGAGGAGGATGACAAGTTGATTTAGTGTAGCCTAAATTCGAAAACTTTGTTTATTGGAGCACTTTTTTATTTAGAAATAAGTGAATTAAGATGATGTTGTGATAAAAATTAGGATCAGTTGCAATTGGTAAACGCTACATACTTACGTCTATAGTGAGTTGGTAAAACAAACCGGTTAATTTGATCGAATGTAACTTTAATCACTTGCATATATCTTGTAGGAATGCATGAAGATGTTTGTACATGAAAAATATAGAAATATTTGTATATGGTTATTGCTGCGTAATTTATGGGTTAATAGTTGAAAAACCAATCATCCATTAATTCACTTCTAGTGCAATACAATTTATATAATATAATGAATATAATATAATGAATAGAGCGGATTTTACTAACGATTGAAAATTTGGACCATGAACATGGCAGACAGAGTTTGTGAGCTAAAGTAGAAATTGAATAAGAAATTAAAAAAGGTGTCACACCTAATGTGGTGATAAATGTAAAATTAATTAATTTTACATACTCCAAAAAATTCCAGTACAGTTTCCATTAAATTATTTTGACTTATGTGATGGTTAAACCAAAATATTTTGCAAAAAGTAGTGTAAACTACAAAAAAAATATTTCTTGAAAAAGCTAGACGAAGCAGTTGCGAAATATCGATAAATAATTTTTAATAAGACTTAGAGCTTGTACCAGTAATTACAATATTTAATTTGAGCTAAAAATGGTTGTAATGCGAAAACTTTTCTCCATATTTTCAAAATTTTTACACTAATTGTTTAGGAGTTTCATACAATAAATCTGCCATAAATATTGTGCCACTTTTTCGACTCAGTTTTATATAATTCTTTGCCATAACTTTTCATTCAATTTTTCAATTTTTCAACAAAAAAATTTTTTTTGAATAACGTAAAGATAACTGCGAGACAACAAACAAATAAGTTTTCGCACATATGTATGAACAATTGAATGTGTTAACATTTTCTTGTTTAAACAAATTTTCCAGCTTTATTTTTATTATAAAAAGTGTCGGTTGATATAAAAAGTTATTTTTCATGTTTTTTTTTTCTTAAACAACAATTGTGTATTCATTTTAACTTTCAACGGTGGCAGTGTAAAAGAAATTATTTCACGACAAGGTCATGATAAATTAAAATTGTTTTTAAATATCAAATTGTGTGTTACAAATACATTTAAATACAACACATACAACAACATTTAATTATACGTACATATGGCACAAATGCAGATTGCAGAACAATAAAAATAACAACGAACCGTAATAACAAAAACACTTGCCACACTATACATTTGGAACATCAAATACAGTGGTGAGAAAAATAATAGCAACGACATAGCAAAATATGTTTTTTTTTTAAAGTAACGTTAAAGTTTTTTTATACTACAATTTAAACATAAACGAAATTCATTTTTTGTTTTGGTATAACGTTTACACTTGTTTATACAAAAATATCATTTTTATCTTTTGCTGATCGTTTGAAGACGGTATTGTGTTTACAGAAAATAATTGCAAAGCAATACATGGGAATATATTGTTAGGAACTTTTAAATTTATATACTTTTAGTAGTTTATACAGGTAAGCTTTAACTAAATAACAAAAAGGAGTGTAGACAGCGCTCCCATCTTTGGAGTTCCGCTGTTCACCCAGTTAACTTCGCCAGTACTACTCAAACAGCATTCGACACTCCTGTTTTTCAATATGGATACTATCTAGCTATTAATGCAGTATTTCACGTTTAGATACACCAGCCAACTCTAATATTATAGCACCGGTGCTGAAATTTTAATTTCTTTAACAATCTTGTCTAGCACTGTTTACTTAGACATTCTCTTGCATATTGTGTGCAAGAATTGTGACAAAGTTGTATGTGGAAAGAACGAGAGGCTTATTTGTTTACAGCTCCCCACCGACTCGTCCTCACTTTCGTATATCCTTGGCATAAAAACAACCTTCACTATCCTTCAAGTGTAAAAATGTCTTCCAACAATGGGAGGATCAAATCCAGCGTTCACTGTAATATCTCTGAAATGATGAACACTATTAATTTATAAAGAATTGTTCAATTTTATATTGTTTTTTTTCTTTTAATCTTGAAAATTTTAGTGTGGTTTGACATTTGATTTACATGGTTACGGCCGTATATATAATGAAAAGTTAGCAGCTCGTTAGCATATGGGACAAAAGACTGGCAAATTTATTACCTGCTATAGAATTATATGATATTATTAAAATGTTCAATACCTATTTGATAACTAGTCAGAGAATACAAAAACTTAAAGAACTCCTACGTTTGAGTAAGAATTGCAACATATAGGAATGACAAATTTAGCCTCTGTGTAGAACGACCTGCTAAATTTTTACTATAAATAAGGCTGTTATTGCCTCGATGTTTCCCAACATCAACGCTGACGCGACTTTACGCGAGTTATATTTTTCGTGAATCTATCGTATTTTTTTAACAAAAATAAAAATCTAAACTTCCAAAAATGCATTCATTTAATGTGAAGAAGGTTAACGTTTATTTATTTTTTATGCCTGAAAAACAATTCTTTTCTAGCAAAAATAAGACTTGACTAATACGTTTAGACATTGAAAAGTAAAGCGACATACCTGTTTCTATTATTTCTTTCTCCACTGTATGTATGTACATAAGTATGTATATGTATGTTGTAAAAATTTAAGGCAAAAAGAAAGAAAAACGAATATGAAAAATATGCTGTTGCAGCTTAAATGAAATAGCAGAAAATATTTAAAGAAAGAAAACAAATGCCATAACGCAAAAAAAAGACAATTTAAAAGCAAAACAATAAAAATGAATAAAAATCCTATAAAAATGATTATTATATGATTTTATTAATATGTTGTAACAGCAAGCTGTAAAGACCAGTGTTGCCGAAACTTGTTGAGGAAATAATGCTTGATGGTGTTAAAAAAGCTAAAATTATGCTGAAAAAAAGGTGTTAAAAAATTATAAAAAATATTAGAAATACTTATATAGCAAGTTAATATAAAATTTATCAGCCTTTCATGGATTAAAATTTAAGAAAACCAAATTCCGGTCAAATTAAATTTCAAAACGATAGAAATTCTTTTTATTTACTTTCATGTTCTTATAAATTTAAATGTAATTATTTGCTTTTAATAATTATTATTAAAAAAATTTATGTTAAATGAAAAATTCATACAATTTTAATTACCACGACATATTCATCTTTAACAAAAAATTTTTATTTAAATCAGAGTAAGAAAATAAACAAAACTGAAAGTTTGATCTCATTTTGTTTTGTTCTTTACACTGAGTAAAACAAAAACAAAACAGAAACAGTGAGAACGATTGTCCCATTTAATTTTGTATATTGTTTTTGTTTTGAGCACTACAAATACACTAACACAAATGTGCGTAGGTACAACAAAAAATGAATGAGAAGAAAAAGAAAAGAAAAAGAGAAAACAGAGCAAATTATACGAATGTAACGGAATAACAAAGCAAGCACAAGAGCGAAAAGCTAATTGTTTCATTTGCGATCTTTCTCATTTAGAAAGTATTTGTTTTAATTTTGCTCATGTACAGTACCATTAAAAAAAATTTTAAAATTTATGACTTTGTGATAACGTTTGCGAAATATTTTGTTTCTTTGCCCACTCTGATTTAATTGTAAACACTAAAGTGAAAAACGTGATTGTCCAATGAATTCAAAAATTTTGTGGGACTGGATTGATATATTACAACCTCGCCATGAACTGAACGTGAGCTGAAATGTGTGCTTCTAATGCATCAATTTGTAGTTGCCGTGTAGTCTAGTGGTTAATGTGTTGGAACTGGAGATTAAACCCGGTGCTCATGGTTTCTTTCAGTGACTAAATAAATCAGTAAATAAATATTAAATTTAAATATTAATAAATATTAATATTAAATCAAATGTCAACATCCACATTTCCTCTGTTCCATCATATTTTCCTACACCAGCACTGCTGGCCTCAATCTAGAAAAAAAACCCTATACGATACAACAATCTCCTTTATTTACTAATTTGGTTTCATCAGAAACGCTGTAATTAAATCAAAGGAGGAAATGACATCCGTGAATAAATTCTAACAGATAAATAATTTTATATTGAGACAAATTGGTCTTATATACGAGTAAAAATGCAAAAAAATCAATTAATGGTATCAAAATAGGAACTAATATTAGCGGAAAAGAAAATATGGCAGATTTTTGGTCACAATGTGTACGAGTAGTTGCTGAATTTAAAAGAAATACAAAGAGATACATTTAATTATAAAAAAAACATTTTTCTAATAAGTGCTTAAATCTGCAGGCTATCAAATATTGTATTTCCTTTCGATTCTCTGCAATAAAATACTTGGTAGTAATATTCTGCTGCCTCACTAAAAATGAAAGTTTCATCTTCATGTTACTAGTTTTAAGATATTCTATCTCTACAATTTTTATGTGTGCCACCTTTTAATTTGGGGTATATACATATGTAGCTATTTTGGTTGACGTCTTTCTTACTCATTTACATTAAAATCAGAAAATTGTTGATGGTTCTGAATCCACCCTCATGTCAGTTTTCGAATATTGGCACTTGTGTCTTTCTTCCTTATAAGGGCAGTATTTCAAGCAATCTTAGAATGAAACTTTCATATTACAAAATTTATACTGATATTGTCTTCAGTAAATAAAATATATAAAAAAAACTATAACGCACGTAGTTACTATTAATTTGTAGCGTTAAAGTTACAATCTTAGATACTTAAGTTAGAAAATTGATTTAAGATGAGCATTTTTTTCGAGAGTTTTTTTTTAATCATTAGTGATTGGATCGAGTATGATAACAAAACAGTGTCATTTTTTTTTTTTAACAATTCAAGTAGCAAGAGGACAACACTTTAGTCTGCTTCAGCGAAAAATTTTTAAAATGTTTTTTATTCATTTCTGAAATCTCTTTAAGATACTATAGCGTTAAAATAATTTGCAATTCATTCAGTTTACATCATCAAGTTTTCAAGCATCACGTTTTCCATTAAATAAAAATTATTTCTTCCTTTTCCTTACAAAGCTTTAAAAGTAACAAAGAAGTTAAAAAAAAATTTGAAAAAAAGAAAAAAAAAATCAGTTTAAAAATCTAAGTGGATGGCAGAATAGAGCTGATAAGTGTTCGCTCGTTGGTTTGCATCAAATATCACTATCAGGCATGACAGTATTAAAAATGATTAATGGAATTATTTTCAATAATAACTGCTGACTGCCATCATTCTTGGCTAACGTAGGAAATAAACAAAAACAATAAAACTTTTTTTTTAATTATGCAAGACTGTTTTTCATTTAATTTTTTTTTTATTACTTTCTGTTACACTTCAATTATATTCCTTTTATTTACTTTCCTTTACTGTATCAATTAGTGTTTTAATTGATTTTGTTATTTCTATATATTCTTGCATTTTTTTCTATCTTTTTAGCGATATGGTGTTTGAGAAGTGGCATGAAGAATATCTGGAATTGCGTGACATTATTGAAAAATGCCTGCAACGTATTTTAAATGGCGATATAACGTTGCCAACAACAAAACCTTTAACGCCTGACATGCAACAATATTTACAAAAGTTACGTCAGACACAAATGGAACAAGAGGTTCTTAAAGCATTAGGTAAGGATATACATATGTCGTATACATACATATACATATCTTTAAAAACAGGAAGGTTGCTTTGTAGATGTATTTATTACACATATTTATACATTTATGCATTAAAGAGTATAGAGTATAATTTAAAGTAAATTAAGGACATACGAATATTTATAAGTATGTATGCTCGTATGTAAAATGCATGGCTTGAAATTTATTTTTAAAAAATATTTTGTATGAAAGGTTTGACTTGAAATAAATAACATATGAAGATTGGTTATACATTTGTAGACAATAATTTTAAATATGTCAAAATACTTTCATTTATTATTATTAGATAAACTTTATCTCGTGTGTGACACTTTTGTAGTGATGGTAATAAGTCTTGCAAACTTAGCAAACGCTGTCAAACAAAAGCAAAATGTAAGCAGGCATACTAGACTTGCTGCGTTTGCAAGACTTAAAAGGTCGTTTGTAACGAAGATTGATTATCGCTTATATTTTTCATAGAAATTATTGCATCTTAAAACTATAACAATAATCTTGCATAGCAAATATTTCAATACCATTTGTTTTATTTTTCATAGAGCTGTCAAATGAAAAAATCCTGGCCGTTTATCGTGAATGGTCCTCAACACAATTGAATACGAAAGGTGTTGAGAGTGCTGAACGTTTACGCACACTAAAGGATCAATTGACAATGAATTTATCAACCGACAACTATACCACACTAGTGTAAGTAGATATTATTTTTTGGTTTACCTGTTAAATCATGCAACTTAGTTGTTAATTTAAAATTAATATAGATTTAATACTTCCTTCTTAGATGTGAACAATATGTTATAATTTTTCTTTTTCTTCTTTTGCAGTGTTCCTGGTAATTGTTGCGATAACATCATTGACCCTGATAATGATGAGCATGAAACGTATTTGAGTAAATTTAAGAATAAAGTTTTTGATAAATTACGAAATTTAATAGAAGAGCACATTGCTAATGATCCTGATGTTATTAAGGGTAGAAAAAAGACTGTACAGGTAAGTTGAGTTACTCGTGCATTTTAATTGTACTGTTGCAGTTTGATGCATACAAATGATTTTTGCTAAAGAAAAATCGTTTAATATTCAAATTCATAAGTTACGAATTTGATTACTTAAATAATATATAATGCTCTCGGAAAATTTAAGACAGGAAAAATGTTGGTACTTAAAACACAATCAGAAATCAGGTATTTTATACGAGAATTGATGTGCTGTCAAACGACGCAGCTAGCTGAATGTATTTTTTATAACAATTTTATTCTCTTGAAAGTAGGAATTATTTTATGTAATGCTATATTACATTCATACTATTGAATATGTTCCCTGCAGTAGGTTATTTTGTAAGAGAGAAATTGTGAACAATTACTTACTCGTTCGCATCAATAATGCATGATTTTTACATCAGATGAGCCGCTAAGATTTTGTAACTAAAAAGCTAATAGTTAAAAAAACTTAGAAATAATACCTTACTGTGTAGCTTTTTTGGAAGCTTTCAGATATAAATAAACAATATAATGCTTCAATTATTGCTTACAATTTTATTTATTGCTTCCAAATTTTAAAAAATTTCTGCTGCTGGGTGTTTAATAATAAATATGTTTTTTTTTCTGATTTCCGGGCCTTTAAAGGCCTTTAAAGACAACAAACACTCATTGTAATGATGCATGAGATAGTGATGCTGTCTTCATTCCAATAACTGAATACATACTCCTAAATTCCAATCCAGTTTCGATAACGACGCTACCCACATAACCCACAGGCACATCCAGCATCTAACTGAAATCCATATAGTACCATTCCCGAATCTCTGATTTAACACAAGAAAGTAAATGTCTACTCACCAGGCACAAAGCGTAAATTTTTGCCGGAAAAATTTCAACTAAAAAGTTAATTGGTATTATTTTAAATACTCAATTAATTTTTTAATCAAGACAATTATTTTTTTTAATTAAAATGGTAAACTTGTAATTCTAGTTCATATAAATACAATAAATATTTTAATCATACATGGGCATACTGCATTACTTTTTTACTGCAATACGTAAATCAGTATTCAGTAAAAACTACTGATTTGTGTAAAAAAATTCAGTAATCATTAAATGACTGATGGTAGATACTGTGTGTTTTAAAAATTATATATACGCATTGCTCACTTGCATTAATATTGGCATAACTGAAAAACTGCATTTCGAGGATTATTTCTTTTTTGTATGTTTTTACTTTTTTAATTATGAAATGTGTTATTGGGTAAATAAAAACTGATTTATATAGCTGAGACTTCAAGTTCAGAAAATATACTGAAAAATGTAAAATAAAATAATTTTTTCAATTCTTAATTTATTGTCGAAATGCAGTTTTTCAGTTAAGCCACTATTCATGTCAGTAAGCAAGTGTAAAAGAAAACATAAAAATATCCGGTACAAACATTCGCGTACTACATTCTTCACATTTTCGTCTGTTTGTCTTTCAATTTCTACAATGTAAGTCCCGTCTAAGTTTAATAGATGACAAGTCCATCTCTGTCTCCATCTCCTACAGAATAAATTGTTGATCTAGCTTCTAAGACACAGAAGACAAATAGAGATTAGAATGTTTAGCCAAAAAAAAAATAAAAAAACTGTAGCGTCTTACGCTGTCTAGTCACTTCATAGCCCATCACTATATACCGATACGCAACTGTTCTCTAGAAATACAACCAATTAAGTTCAAATAAGTCTTATTACATTTTTAGGGGATGACAATTGGTGTTAGAAAAGGTTTTGCAATATTAATCTATTAATTACGCTGTAGTACTCATTAAAAAATATTTTTAAGAACGCCTAAAATCATGCTAATTTTAGTAGTACATATCGCTCATTAGCGAGAAGAGTGGCATAACTCAAAAAAGCGATTTTGAGATAAATACGTTTAAACATTTTAATTCAGGCAAACTTATATGAAAAGTAGAAAACAATTTTGGCCCAGTGAAAAAAGAGATAAAAATACAATTTTTAGATATGTTTTAAATTACAGTTCGCTTCATATTTCTGCATTATTAACTCAAAAAATCTGTTTTTTGAGTTATGCCACTCTTCTCTCAAATAAGCGATATGTTTTTCTTTATACAAACAATAATACATCTAATGCTGTTTTTTGTAGTCGCCGTGGTCTAGTGGTTAGTGTGTTGGCTTACGAAGACGATAGTGCTGGGTTCAAATCTCAGCTCCGACATCTTTAAAAAAGAAATATGAAACAATTATTTCTTTCGGCGACTACCTCTCAGCAGTCTTCTGGCAAAAGCTCTGGGAGTAATTAATTGCCATGAAAAAGCTTCTCAAATCTGTCGTTCGGAGTCGACTTTAAACTGTAGGTCCCGGTACTCATGGGAAAAAATTGACACACACAACATGAGTGCTGCGAGAAGCTAGGCCGTAATCCTGACACAGGGTTGTAATGGCCAATTATGTATGTATGTATGTATGTAATGCTCTTTTTATGTGTAATAATAATTCCACATATAAAGAGTGAATTGTATTGAATACAACAATTTCAGTATATAATGTAATTCTGTAAAATATAAAAAATTGAATTTAAATTTTATTGTAGTCCATTATTTAGACCAGTAGTGTAAATTATTCAAAGTGTATGTGTATCTATATGGCACCACCTATAAATATAAAAAAATAAAATTGTAAGGGCAACGAAAGACAACCGTGAAAAAACATCATAAGGCGTGCCAAGTGATTAAATTATATTAAAATTGTTTATTGCTGCTCTAAGTAAGAATTGACTTAAAACAAAATTGTTTTTACTAAACTTCTTTACTAAACATTTGTTTAAGAAACATGCTTTTAATATCTCTTTCTATTCGAGGGTTTTAATTTTCTTTTAAGAAAACAATTTTCAAAAATTTGTTGTTTCGTCGTTTCCGTCTGTAATAAATGGCCTTCAGAATTTTTTGCTTGTTTGTAATAAATTTGAATAATAAAATTGCGTGCAGCTTACGTTATAGCCCATGTGAACATGTAAACATCAGGGTGATGTTTTTTTTTTTATACATTTTTGTAGCATAAATATTAATTATTTGTGCTAAAAAAATACACACACACTACATTCCTCATTTTCAAGATTTTGATATTTATCGTTTAGATATTTGACTTAAAGGTTTAGGTACTACACAAAAATATTTTGTGAATCATAAAATTTTGTTTTTCTTTCCTCTATGTCACCTTTGGGGTCACATTTAGAGTACAGTAATATAATTGAGTTTTACAGTTTTGGGTTTATGATGATGTTTACATTCTTTTATTTATATTCTTTGGCAGTACTTTCATTCAACATGCTGTTCATTTCCTCTTAGCCTGTTTATATTTTTGCATGAAAAAGAACATGCTTAATTATCTTTATCCTTTATTGTTTCAGTTCATGAAGATTGAAGCTTCGAAAATATCAAATCTAGATAATAGATGGTTTAACAACAGCTTTATTGCTTTTCCTATTTAGAAGAAGAGACAAAATATTGCTACAATTTATAGCTTTTATGCATACATTGTTAGAATGTCTGATACGTAAAAGTTTTTGGAAAAGTGTTATGCCGAGATATTTTAAGGGATTAATAAAAGCAATTGTTTCGCTATTATATTTCTAATTTACCAGTCTGAATTGTATCAGACTACTGATTGATTTTCTGTTTTTTATTTTTTTACTTTTAACTACAAACTGTACAAAACCAGTACCTGTCATTCTTTGGAAAAATATTAGTTGATATCATGACACTACCACCTTGGGCTATACATTGCAAAATATTTTTATAACCAGCATGTCTGTAAAATTTAATAATACTCGTAACAAAACAATTGAAGGTGTGTTTGCAGAGTAAATACCACTTTTGTTGGCCACAATTTTTCCTTTTCTTCGTGAAATCGTTATACCATTTGACCCAAATTCAAACAATTAATTTGAAAACGTGAACAATTTTCAACAAAAAAAAGAAAAAGGCCACCGAATAAAATTAATATTTTGCGTACTTTCTTTTTGTTTTTTTTTTTTTTTTTTTTTTTTTTTTTTTTTTATTCTGTGCTATTATTACTCAACACTTCCATGCACAAAATTTACTTGAATGAACGAACAACAAAAAACGATCATGAAAACTAAAAAAAAATCGCTTTAATATGATTTTCATGTTCAACACCACCTTTTTTCCCAACGCAAATGGTGGCAAAAAAATAAAAAAAAAAAATAAAAATCTATGAATGTAGAAAAAAGGAAATTCGCTTAGATTTTAAATCCTTCTTAAAGCATTTTGTATGATGGGCACCAGCTTTTCTGAAATATTTTCAAATATTTAAACGGTAACGAGAATTGAAAAATGTAAAAAAGGAAGTGGTGATGATGATGATGACGTGCTTCCTTTTTTTTAGTTTTCTTTCTTGCATGCCATTTTTTACCACAATTTTTAGCCAACTTTGTAGCACCAAGTTATTTTACATTTTGTTCTGATTTTTTTTTTTTGGTTTAAACAGTCTTTTTTATTACAAGGTAAAACTATGGTGATTTTAAGCACACTGAAACATTGGTTTTATGAAATTCATTTTATTATTTTTCATTGTTCGTTACATACACCTATACTCATAGATTTATATATTCCACAATTGTTTTTTCAGTTAAGTTCTGCCCCCCATTTTTTAGGTTTAAGTTTGGCTATAATTGTAAGTAAAAATACTCGTACTTTACAATACATTTAAACAAGCAAAAAGATTAATAAAATATAAAATTTTGCGTTAGAAAAAATGGGAATATGAAAAAAAGGCGGCGCCTTTTGGGTTGAGAAAGAAGTATATGAATGACACACTCACAAATGACCTGCAAATAAGCTCCAAGTGAGGTCGCGGGAACAGGGTTGGATTTATTGAGCGCAAGACACAATCTTATCATCTGTAACTATGGATAATGTAAATATTAAGGAAGCGGACGTTCTTGATGTTGATGAACCTAAGAATTACTCGTAACTGTGATGTTCGTTGGAATGATTACATTTTTCGATTGTCGAAAGAAGCATTGATAATTTAATTGATTTGATCTTCTTAATATTTACAAAACCAGTGTCCGACATAAGATGGAATACAACTCTTATGTATGTGCCGGTGCTTCAAAGTCTAGTTTAAAAAAGAGAAGGGCGGAGCTCCTTATCAATGACGGTAGGATATCCAACTCTATCGATTCGTTGAAATATTGGCGCAACATTTATTTATTTATTTATTAGATCTATAGAGACTAACAGCCTTATGTATAATAAAAAATTATCAGGTCGTTGTACACAGTGGCAAAGTTTGTCACACCAATACGTGGAAATTCTTACTCAAACGTGCGAGTTCTTGAATTATTTGGATTCTCTGACCAGTTATCGCGTAGAAGGTATGAAAAATTTGAATAGTATTAGCTTATAGCAGGTGATAAACTTGCCAGTTTTTTGTCCCATATACTAACGAGTTGCTAATTTTTTATTATACATACGGCCGTGAATCCTTACTGACTAAAGATTTATTACAATAATAAACAGATCTCTGATAGTTTAAGCTTATTAGTTGAAAGTTTCGCGTAGGTCTTATTGGAACGCAGAAGTATATTTTACTCAGTAGAAATTCAGAATCAACGTCACCGCGAATTAGCCCAAGACTGAAAGAAGCGGTTAGCATGACCCAACGACTTTTTCGGTAGTAGGTAGCTTGATAGGACCAATGAAGGCAGTGCGAAAGAATTCCATTCTAAACCTCGTAAACAAAATAACAGGAACTGCTTCTGAATAGATTCAATGCTGTCACTGTAGATGGTATAGCAGGGATCTCATATAATCGATTCATACTCAAGTACTGGACGGTTTAAAGATGTATATAAGTGTTGCGTTATATAAGGGTCGGAAAACTCTTTGGGCCAGCGTTTCATGAAATCAATCACAGCATTTGTTTTATTAATAGTTAAAACTATATGATCACAAAAATTCAGTTTTTTAAAACCACAAAATACCAAAATCCATAATGTTATTCAGTTCTTCAAGCATTGTACCATTGATATACCATTTTGCAGTTGATTGTCCAATGAATCACCCCCACCCCCCCACCCGGGGATACAGTAAATGGCTTCTGGTGATTTACGTCACACCAAGGGCCTGTACTCACCGGGGAATATGGTGTTTACCTAGCTCTGGGTGGCCTGGCGCTCGCTATAGGCAGAGAGATTGGTAATTTATTATTGACCATCTCAGGGACTGACAAGAGAAACCTACTCTAATCTGGTACTACGGGCATCAGGAAACCCCCGGTTATGCCTGTTCTCCCCTGTCATTCCGGGAATGAGGATAATCGGCCTAATGGTTTGGTTGCTGCCCTTCGGGGAGTGCTCGTAGTGGTTGTGGTAGTGCTAGATAGAAATCCCTCAACAAGGGGTGTATTACTACCCTGGCAGTGGTGGTACTAAATTGCATTATAGAGAGAATTAATTCTTTTAGCTGGTTTATGGAACATGACTGCAGAAGTTTAATAAGAAAAATGCATTTAAAAGGTTCCTTCTTTTTTAATGTTGTTAAAAATGACAATAAAACACCCTTAACAAAAAACTTATAATAATATTATAAGGACTTCAAGAGTATTATCTTAGAACAAAAAATGTTGCATTACGAAAGAAAAAAATACATTTAACAGCTAACGTTCAAAGGATAAAGTAGCCAAAAAAATCAAGTCACAGACAATGTACATATACTCTAGGTGCATTGCAAAAATATAGGACTTATACATTAATAAGATTCTCCTAATCTAAAATATTAACCAAATAGTGTTATAATGTTTACAGGATAATAATAAACCATTTTTATATTTAGCTTCTGTACAATCGTTATACTCTGCTGATGTAATATTTATTTTTTTATTTTTTTGCAACAAAATCTAAAAATGCAACAAAACGGATGTACATATTTTTATAAGATTTATTTACCTTAAAAGACACCTCTTGCACCCACTGCCATAACCCCTATAATAAATTATAAAAAAGAGAAAAGGTTGTGAGTATTACAGGATAATAATCTTATTCTTACAGCACTTACGACATACATTTCCATATACACTTACACATAATAAACATATGTGTACGTACGTACACAGACATATAATTTATGGCTTAACATTTCAACCATAAAAGTAATGTAATCATAAAGAGAAAGAGAGAAGAAAGAAAAAAGGCTTTGCTAAAAATATTTTATTTCAACCTTGGCATTACACAATATTCACACACAAAATTTTGAAAAAAGATTTTGTTTCAATTTTCTACTACTTCTACCACTGCTACTGAAGATTATACGACGAGGTCTTAGAAGAGGTTTTCCTTCTTCAATTTGAATAAATCAAATTCAATGAGAAGGTTTAAGATTTCATTGAAAATTATTTCATTTAAGACAAGCCTGATTATCAAATTAAAAAAAGTATAACAATAACAACTTTGAAACCAAAAATTTAGTGACAGTTTGTCAGTGTTGCCAATATGGCAATTTCTCCGTTAAATCTGGAGGTTTTTTAATGTTAAAAGCGGCAAATTTGTAAAGAAAAAAACTCTTAGTTGCTCATTTAGGTGTAAATTTTTTTAGTTGCTGGTTTTGAGCTGTTTTTAAATAAGGTGTATTTTTTAGAGGTTTATAACATTAAATTGGCAACATTGCTTAATTTGTCTAGTTGCTTTTTGTTTATATTGATATAAAATTTCATTATGGATTGATTTACGCCAGAGCAACTCTTGAAAATTTTTAAATTATTTTTATCAAATTTATGATTTTGTTCGCCATACTAATTGTGCACTTCATTTAAATATTTTATAATGTACGCAATCGTCCTTTCGAGTGGCTAATTCGAATAAGAATGGTTCGTTTTTAAACTAAATTTACTCCTACTGATAATAAAAACTTTAATAACTTTTCATCGATTTTTAAAACTTTTGTGATAAATAAACACATTATACCATTCCTACATAAAATAGTGCGCAATCCATTATATACACACATACATAATTGGCCATTACAACCCTGTGTCAGGGTTATGGCCTAACTTCTCGCGGCACTCATGTTGTGTGTGTTAATTTTTTATCCATGAGTACCAGAACCTACAATTTAAAGTCGACTCCGAACGACAGATTTGTGTAGCTTTTTCATGGCAATCAATTACTCTCAGAGCTTTTGCCAGAAGACCGCTGAGAGGTATTCGCGAAAGAAATAATTTTTTCACATTTCTTTTTCAAGATGTCAGCTGAGATTTGAACTCGGCACTATCGTCTTAGTAAGCCAACACACTAACCACTAGACCCCGGCGACTACATCTTCATGTTTCATCTACTATTAAGGAAAAATTGTATGTCCTCACTTTTTAAATAGAGCAACTTTTTTGGCTTTCTGTCCTACTGTTTCTATTAACAGGGTTGGTTTTGTTCTGTCACATTTTATAACAAAAATGTTGTCATATATACATATAAGTTTTTCTTACTTAACCAATTTTAAAACTCTTAATGCAAATTTATCCAATTAGAATAAAAAGTATTTTTTTTTTATTGTAATTAAAAATAACCAAAGTGAATAAGAATTACCCTTTTACATACATATTAAAAATAAAATTCATCAAATTTATTTAAAAATAACCAAAACCGCAACGTCAGTTATGTGATATCTCTGGACAACTATGAAATAACATACTCGTAACCAACACATATTATGAACGAAATTGCATAAATTTACACCAGCCTACAAAAAAAAATTTTTAAATTTTAATAAGCAGTATTTTGGAACATAATTTTAACTAAGTATTTATATAGCGCTATATATGAGTTATTAGGGTCACTCAATTCGGATTTATGTACTTATATATAAATTGCATGGCATATCATGTAGATTCTGAGCCTAAAATTAAACCTGCTCTAGTCATAAGTTGGGCAACTAAAAATATGCATCAGCATTTTTTTCTGGATGTTACTGAGATAACAAGCAAAATATTAATTCATTTTAGATAAAACTATGACGTTTATTTCCTATTTGTTACGGCATATTTTTGCATATTTCGCCATAAATGCATACTTTTGCATTTTTTAATTTTTTTCATATTTGTATGGCATATATTAAAAATTTTGACAAATGTTTGAAGAATTTATGTGTATTGCTAATTTTTATTTTTTCAAAATAATGACTACCTATTGACACATAACTTAAGTATAATCTATTAAATAATAAGGGTATTCTTCAAAACACTTAAAGCTAATATTTGTGAAATTGGAGAAAATTCCGAGAATGGTTCATGAAGATCCAAATTTTAAAACTGATAGGAAAATTCTGTTTTGTAAAGTTTGCAATAAGTCAGTGTCATCAAAGAAAATATTTACCATAAAACAACACCTCGGAAGTCTAAACCATATTGAGCTCAACGCAAAAAATTAATCTAGGCAACGTTTGCTTTCAAACTTGCACCAATTACTCCCGTTGATGTTGAAAGAACTTCCTCGATGTAAAAGAGCGTTTTACGATCAAACAGAGAAAGCTTTATGTTTAAAAATTTGTCATTTATTGCCACAATACTTTAAATTATATTTTTACTCTTTTGGTTTGTATTCTTGTTAATCCGAATTTTTTGGAATTTTTTTATTTTTGCCAAATTTTAAAATTAAAATATAATACATACTTATATATAAATATAAAGGAATTTTATCTTACTTGGTTGGTATCTAATTTTATTTGATACTTTTCATGTTTTCAAATTTTTGCAAAAGTATTAACGTAGTTTTATATCAACATATGTAAGCATTGTGGGTTTTATAACGCATATTTTTAACGCTTAAAACTGTTTTTTCAATGCATATTTTAGATGCTGAAAACTAGTTTTTTTAGAGCATATTCTTGATTGCCCTAGTCATAAGCAACAACAAAAATTATTATCGTGTTGTGTTATTTATTGCTTTTAGAAATGTTTGTTGGATGTAACATTTTTCATACGGAAAAACCAATATGGATAAACTATTTTTACAAAATGAAACAGAGAACTAGGGTTTAAAAAACAAATTGTCTGGCTGTAGAAGTTGGTTTAGAACATAAAAATTATTTCATTTAAATATTGCTCATTGTATTCTGTTAAAAATAAGGGATGCATTACCTACATACAAGAACAAATATTCCTAATTTATATAGTTTTAATTTCGTTTTTAAATATTTACTCGTATGTCATTATTACAAATGATTTATTAACAGTAACAAAAACACATTTTTTTTTCTATTTGTATTGCCAGTTGCTTTTAAATTCAAACAAATTCCCAAATTCTGTCAAATAACTACTATCTCTACTAACAGTACTATTTATATGGATCCATATAATCTTGTATTATTTTTGAAATGTATTACGAAATTGAAATGAATATTACGACACACTTGCTCCTTAACCGTTTTTATTATTAAAATCTTAAGTATCATTGCAAACAAAATTATATTCTGAAGCAATGATATCAACAGCATTCAAATCAACATCATCAATGTTATTATCTTACCAGTCGTTTGTTGATATCACGTCATCATTATCAACATCATCGTTATATTTCCTAGAGAAAATTTATAAAAATTATTTAATATTTTATGAAGAAATGTTATTATATATTCACTTATATCTTCGCTTCATTACATCCAAACCAACTTTTATTCAAATTTTTATTTTAATTTACGGTTACAATTTGTATTTTCTTTTTGTTCTACCCCTACAAACTAGCATTGTGTTTTGTTTCGATTTTGCATTGGGTTTGCTTAAAAGTTTACAATGCTGACATTCCACAACCACAGTATCATATTCATACGTACATACCTAATTGGCCATTATAACCCTGTTTCAGGGTTACGGCCTAGCTTCTCGCAGCACACATGTTGTGTGTGTCAATTTTTATCCATGAATAACAGGACCTACAATTTAATGTCGTCTCCGAACGACAGACTTGAGATGCTTGTCCATGGCAATCAGAAAGAAATAGTTTTTGATATTTCTTTTTTTTTTTTGTGAGTTGTCAGAGCTTTTGTCGTTCTTAATTTCATCACAACAGCGAATAATTCCATATGCGAAGGTTCAATTCCAATAATTTCGGAATTGAATTGGAATATAAGACACCAACCAACAGAATTTTTTTAAAATTTGGAAGCAATAAATAAAATTGTAAGCAATAATGAAGGCATTATATTGGTGTTTAATGTATAAAGCTTCCTAATATGCTACACGGTAATGGATTATTGTTGATTTTTTATACTATTTATACTCATTTCATATAAAAATCATGCATTATTGATGCGCACGAGTAACACGCAATTCACATCATGATTTTTTAGAAGCATGACTATCTTTTATACTTCTTTAAAAATCTTCAAAAATCCTCTGGCGTTCAAATCATGCTTTTTAAAACATTCTTCTTTTTTTAATTTATTTTATATTAAAAAAGCACAATTCACATTTCAAAAGAATACAAAAATTAAATAAAAAGAGAAATACAAAAACATGCAAGAAAAACAGAATTCCTGATTCTTTTTCAGCTCCTCTGCCTTTTCTACACCTCTCGCCTACAAGAAAAAGTCATGTACATTGTTATGCAACTAAAGAATGAAAAAATTATGATGTGAATTGAGTGTAAATGATTAAACAT
This sequence comes from Metopia argyrocephala, assembly GCA_963576795.1. NCBI lineage: Eukaryota > Metazoa > Arthropoda > Insecta > Diptera > Sarcophagidae > Metopia > Metopia argyrocephala. The sequence goes on along the minus strand of OY756208.1, from coordinate 181,648,172 downwards.
ACCTGGGGCATGATGTTTTTTTCCATACAAATTGACAGATAAAAACGCTAGAGAATGCAGTCGCGAAATCGAATTTTGACAGCGATTTTTCTTATGCTCTCATTTTTAGAAAAAAAATCTTTCAACAATGTTACCACACTTTTATTAAATTTCATACATTTTGTAAACAAACCCATTTATTTTTTGTTGTTGGTGCAAAGAAAAATAAGAACAAAAGAAAATCGAATAAATCTGTGGCCACAAGGAATAACAACTAAACTCAATTTTGAGAAATTTTCAGCAGAGCATTTTTAAGTTTCAAATTGGTGCCTGAAATCAGGGAATTAAGATTAAGCTAATATTTGAATGCTCGATGTTAGCAATTTTAATATATTTTAATTTGTAATACAATTCATAATGAAAAAGCCGCTAACTTAAGAGAAATAAGCAAAACAAATTGTTAACCTTTTTTTCGTTTTTCGTTTCTAAATCGACTTTAGCTGTTATTCCTTGTGGCCACAGAAATATTTGAAAGTTTAAATAAATTAATAAATTTTCGAATTTGTTGAATAAAATGAGTGATATTTTAGAAAAAATAATTAAAAAGTCGCAAAGATGATTAAATTATAAAACCTAAGTTCAATTCTTTGTTTCGTCAGAAACGCTTTAATTAGATCGGACGAAACAAAAAATTAAATTATAAAAATAATGATCACACCTTTCCTGGGGCTCGAACTTCGGGCCTTCAGCACAATAAGTTCATTTCTTTGCAAAAACTCTCACAAACTTAATTTTTAATAGCTTTACATGCAAGAAATTAAAAACAATAAATGACCGTTCGTGAAGTTGCGGCCGTCGTTTTAATTTTGGGCACGTTTTCTCTGAGAGCCGTTTTTGCCTGAAGTTGCGGTCGTATTCTGTTTAATCATTAAGTGATTGTTCACAATTTCTCCCTTACAAAATAACTTATTGGTAAGCACTATTTTCTGCTGGCGACCTGCTTAATGTAAATTACAAATGTTTTTTAAAAAACTCTCGAAAATTGAAAGAAAAAGAAAATCCAATGATGCCATCCGCATTTGCGCTGGACCGAAGAGAGCATTTTTCGAGATATAGTGAAGTCTGAAGTATCTTTTTAAAATTGATTTCACTCGATTGTATCTATACGTGCCATTAAAATCACAATGTGGTCCAAAAATTAAACAAAGTAAATAGGGCGTTATATAGTCACCAGCCAATAAATTAAAGCAACTGAAGCTCAGAATAATAATTCGTTTAACTTTTTAGCTTTTCATAAGTTATGTCAACAAAAAAAAAGTTCTTTATAATCGGTTTTCAATTTCAAAAGTCTATGAATGTTTGTAGAATCGGAAACAGCTGTTTTCTTTAGTCTTTAATTCTCATCAAAGTTAAGCTAAAAATTTAAGGCATTAAATAGTACGACCTAAAGTACTATTTTTTTTACTTGCCTTTTGTAAACATTAGCAATGAGACAATGATTTTTTCCTTTTTTTTTTTTTTGTTTTTGTTTTTGTTTTATAAAACATCTTCTTTAATCCAATATTTAGCAGACAAACAGCGTTTTATGTTCTCTTTTGTCTTTTTTATTTCACTTTCTTTTATGACAGTAACTGGTGTCGTTTGCCCTCAATTCGTGTATATATACAGTTTTTTTCTTGTTTTCTTGTTTTAGTTTTTGCTGTTGTTTTTTATAACTGGGCCATCTTTGAGATATCATTTAATTTTGCTGTTCGCGTATATAAAAGAGCTTTCAGAAAATTGATTTTTTTTACCCCTTTTTTCTGTTGAAACGAATCAAAGTATTATGACTTTAAGTATAACCCAGCGAAATATTTTATAATTTAATTTTATAAATTTAATATTAGGCTCTTAATTTAATTTTCAGTGGCAAAAGCTATGCTGGGATGCTTTGTAAGGATATCTAAGGATATTTTTCTTAAATTTTGTTTTGTTCTTTTCATATAAATATAATGTCGCTGAATTGCTTGGGAAACAACCAACGTTATTTTTAAAAATTATTTGCTTCGCATTTTTACTTTTTTTCTGCCAGCCATTTAAAAATTTATAGGAAAAAGTCTTAGGGGAATTGTTTAACCAGTTTTAAATTCACAACAATTTGACATTTATAAAAAATTTAAATGGAAGCACAAGAGTTAAAAAGTATGTTTTATTTAATAATTCAATAAAATTTATGGAATTAAATATTGGCATTTTTCTATACACGATAAGTCGCCAATAATAGGTCTGTTTCTTTACTTTTTGGTTAAAGTTCTGTAAATAGCGAGTAAACAATAATTTCTCTCAATAAGAGACAAATTTACCCAAAAGTATGGGAAGGCAAAAAACCAAATATTTTACCCATTCACATAAGGATATGAAAAAAAAAACTTTACGTCACACACACATATATATTGAGAATGTTCATAAAAAATAAACGGGAATAATTCGACTTTTTTATATAAAAATTTAACTAAAATATACTATAAGCCTTTCACTGCAAGTTTATAAGTGTTTTTTGATTCAACTTTTTAAATTTGTTTTAGTTTTCTCAACCTTTCATCTTTCCAGTATTTTTTAAACAGCTGATTATTTGTTAACTTGCACACACTAGCCCGATGAAAAGTACGGGCTGTTTCGTGCATGAAGAAGAAATTTCTCAAAATTTCTCTAATTTAGAAAAATTTTGTGTATTTAAACACTTTGGTGAAATTGGAATCCCGCGGGCGCCCAATCTAGAGTAAAGAAACAGACCTAATGTATGTATAGTAAGACAGATGATCCAACAACAAAATTCCCAAATAATAGCTAAATCAGCGACATACGATTATATAAGAAATTTTATAGCGATTAAAGTCATGAACGTAGAGAATATTTACAAAAAGAGGGGGATACGTTTTTAAAAACTTAAAAAACTAACCGCCTTGTGTATAATAAAAAATTAGCAGGTCGTTGTACAAAGTAGCTAAGTTCGTCATTCCAATACGTGGAAATTCTTACTCAAAGGTACAAGGTATTTAATTTTTTGGATTATCTGACTAGTTATCAAATAGAGGGTGTGGAAAGTTTCAATAATATCAGTCTATAGCGGGTGATAAGCTTGCCAGTTTTCTGTGCCATATATTACTAACGAGGTGCTACTTTTTCATTATACATAAGGCCGTAAGCTGTTAAAATAATTCATTTACACTTTATAACGAAAAACAGAGTACTTGTCTTAAAATTTCAAATGTTTTCTATTTAATTTTTTATTTACAATTTGACTTTTCAATTAGTGTTAAATGTTTTAATAATTTAATTTTCTTTTTACACAAAACAACATAATCATCAACGTTATTTGTGCACTTAAAAAACACTTTACTTAAAATAGTATGTTGTCTTTGACTTTGTTAAAAGTAAAAATATATTTCAACTAAAAGACGAGTATAATAAAATAAAAAAGAAAATATTTTTGTAAGCATACTTACTTTATGACTGTTCTTTAGCACTTTGCCTTTACTTTTGTTTCAGGAAATCTTTCATGAACATTCTACACACTTACGCATCTTAAAGGAACATCAGGATGCAAAAGCCTTAATTAAATCACCGGTAGTGGAACGTTTGAAGCAAAATTTAATGGCAAATTTTCGTAATGGTAGCCGACATGCGCCCTATTTTATATGTGGCACACATGGCAGTGGCAAAAGTACTCTAATGACGGAATTGTATTATGATGTGGAGAATTGGTTTCAGCCGCAGACACGAGTGCATCGCATAATAAGATGTGCTTCAGCTACACCACGTTCAGCTTATAATTTGGAAATGTTACGAGTGCTATGCCAACAAATATCGATCATTTTTAATATACCTGAAGGTTATTTACCCAAAGATGCCTCTTTTGATCCCCTGTACATAAACAATTGGTTCCAGAATCTGTTAAGGCGTATAGAGGATATGAACTTTGATGTGCTTTTTCTATTTATAGACGATTTGCATTTATTAAATCCACTGGATTGTGATATAGTGGCTGCTTTATCCTGGCTACCCACCTCCCTGCCATGGAATGTTCAGTTGATTTGCTCGACTACCACACCAGTAGAACAGCTCAAGTTTACACAAATGCAAAAGGATCGTTTTAAATCAATGGAATATTTATTTGATTTGGCAATGGAAGATAACAGAACTGTATTGTTAAAGGACAATAATTTAAATTTTATAGAATATTTGGAACAGCAATTTGATAGTTTAGAGCTAAAATATGGAAAGAAAGGTTTTGGACGTTTAGCTGCCTATATAACACTTTCGGAATTTGGTTTATCAGAGACAGAACTGCTTGAATTATTAATGCCTATCGATGACCCAGAGGCTACCATTAGTGCGTTGAAAGGAAATTTTTGTTTTTCTTCATTAAAAAAAATCCATAACGAAATGAGTAGGTATTTCCAAATATTCACTGACCCCCATAGTGATCATAAAAACATAAAAAAACAAATGCTCATGCATACATATATGTCTGATCTATAATTCCAGGTTTTCTGTTGCGTGATAAAATTATGTCAGGCAAAGTTCTTATACAGTGGCGACATCACTACTGCAAGCAATTAGCACGTTCAAGATATATGGATACCCAAAGTATACGTTCAATGCATCTTGCAATAGCGAATATATTCTTTCCTGCCGATCCTGATGATCAAGAGAACGGAGAGGAAGATGACGAAGATGAGAGCACTGAACGTGAGGTCAGCGATGACAAACAATCATTGACCAGCCAGACAACCATGAAAGATAAAGACACATCTTCAGCTGGTCGTAAGTCATCAGCTCATCCGAATGACGACACTTCCACATTTTATAATCCAATGGCTGCTGACGTATCGTATAGTATGCGTCACGTTGAAGAGAGTTGGCATCATCTGATGCGTTCCGATGATATGAACAAATTTAAACAGATTGCTGTGTGTAACTTTGATTTTCTACTGGCAGCGGTAAGTAATTACAATTTATACTCTATACATACAATTCATTTTTCAGCATAAAGAGAGCTTGTAAATTTTTTTAAATTTTGTTTAACTTTTGAAAGTATAATACTTTCGTATGTCGTAAAGAGTAAGCAGATTATGGATACAGTTAAAATAAAGGTTTCTTCTCTGATTCCCATTTAATCGAAAAAAATTTTAAACGTATGTATTCTGAAGTTTATTTCAAATTATGAGAAAAGTTTTTCGTTGAGTTGGTTAAGCAGTAACTAAAAGTGATAGAGGTAGCAGTTATATTGTATCAATAAGTTTCGTTGACCTTATTATTGAGTAAGGAATAAACTTTAAGGTCAATTCAAATAAAAATTATTTCCATATTTCGCTACTTCTTTGTGTAGCTTCTTCAGGAAGTATTTATTTATTGGTAGTAGTTATAAATATAATTATCTTCATCATAAAGATATATAGTGTCTAATGAAATATTTGTAACAGAAACTATGTTGTTAAGTGTTTATATTAAAAAAAAAGTAAATTTTATTTTATTGTCCTATCTAGTTCTGGTCTTTAGCTGTCTTTAGATTTCAAACAACACCACAAATAAATATACATTCTTTTTTATATCTATAAGGTTTGCCCAATTTTTAGACTAACATACTTTCTTAGCAGGCCTTTATAGCATAAAAAAAGTAATTTCTCCGAAAAATTCCTTGTAAATCTGCCTACCAGTTTAATCTGAGCAATATTTTACCAGTAAGTCAGACCATGTTATATTAAAAGGTGTCTTTAGTTTTTAATTTTTTATTTGCATCATAAAGTACATATATACGATACGGTTACTTGCACACCGGAGAAATTTCCTCCACGACTATGCTGCCACATACACAAGCTTTATTGTTCATGGCCTTTCTGCAATGAAATTCATGCCTAAATGACTCTTGTAATGCATGTGTGGTTGTGTGCCAATTGTGATCACCGAAACGAGGGGGTACACTGCCAGAAAATGTTTCATGCGTTGATTAAATTGGCTTTATAGCATGGGGCATCGTCCTGTAAAAACCACATATTATCCACATCAAAAGCTTCTAATTTCCGTAAAAAGATGTTGCGATATCGATTAACAAAGTATATTTCAATGAATTTTCCTGCCTAAAATCCGCTTCACACATCTTGTGAGCGCATTTCTTTCTCGCTAATATCATTTTCTCTATACCCCAAAAACATAAATTTTGGCGATTAACAAAGCCATCGAGGTTAAATGTACTTTATTGCCTAGGAAAAAATCGCTCGAAAAATCGGCATCCATTCCGCGAACTTTTATATCGTGTAGAGCTTCATCTTTACTAACTCTAAAGTCTCAGCTGTCAAAATGTTGTTTTCTTAGTATCGCCAATAACCTTTTATAGGACACCTTATAAGTTGTTTTTAATTTTTAGTTTTTAACGAAGCAAAATAAAAGAAACATTTTTACAATTTTTTTATGTCTTTTTTAGAGAAATTTTAAACACAAACTTTATCAGTTACATGTTATTTAAACAGACACATACATACATTTAATTTACACATATAAGTTCAATTATACTTTATATGTATATGTTATCCTATGCCACCGCTACATAGCAAATTAAATACATTCAGGCCTCGATTATCCGTGATTTTATTAACCGGCAACAAGTACTCCTGAAAATTGATACCAAAATTTTAATTCTACCAACCGCAAACTAAGTTCTAGAAAAATAAGTATAACTTCTTTTCGATGGATCACGAAGAGTCAAAAACATATCGTCGATGGAATTAAGGAACGCTGTAGCTGAAAAAACCAAAAAACTTTCATAAAAGTAGAACAAATACACTGATATTTATAATTTTGTAGACGGCGTAAGTGAATTTATTTTCATCGTAGAAATCTGGGACCGGGACCAATCGACGCCTATTTTTTTTTTTCTGATAAAAATGATGCAAAAAACGTATTTTCGATTTTTTGTCAGTTACAGCGTTCTTAAATTCCATCGACGATATGCAGAACTTATTTTTTTCAATTCAGAAATTCGGGAAATTCTTATCGGCAGTTGAGATAATTAATGAACATTCAAACATTAATGTGAGAGTTAATATACTCTCACAAAAATAAAATTTGAAAACGCAAGCAGTTTGCAACATATTACAAATCTGTTTAATTTTCATAGTCGCCGTGGTCTAGTGGTTAGTGTGTTGGGGTACTAAGGCAATAGCGCCGGGTTCAAATCTCAGCTCTGACATCTTGGAAAAAAAAGAAATATGAAAAATTATTTCTTTCGGTGACTACCTCTCAGCAGTCTTCTGGCAAAAGCTCTCTTGATTGCCATGAACAAGCTTCTCAAGTCGGTCGTTCGGAGTCGACTTTAAACTATAGGTCCCGGTACTTATGGATAAAAATTAGCACACACAATATGGGTGCTGCGAGAAGCTAGTCCGTAACCTTGACACAGCGTTGTAATGGCAAATTATGTATGTATGTATGTTTAATTTTCGAAACATAAAATCTTTAAAGACAACCAGAAAACCAAAAGTAGTTTTTGTCCTACAGTTCCTGCAATATTTTAATTTAAAGATACTCCAATCCAATTTTTCGATTAATAATATAGGGAAGATATCAAATGTTTCACTCAGAGTGTTACTAAAATATTAAAATCGCCTAAAGGAGAAACTTCTAAAAAATTCATATCAATAAAAAAAAATGAGTAAATTTAGAGTCAGAAAAAAAGGTTTTTTAAAAGGGTTTGACTAAGGAAAGTCTGGCTTGAATAAACATTTTCTATTAAAAACACTCTTCAGTATTGGTTGTCTATTAAATGATTATCCAGAATGCTTGCGGTGCCAACCTTCTTTAATAATAGAGGTTTCACTGTAACACCAAAACAAATACAAGTTCTACGCATTTTCTTTTATATTTTACAATTGCTTCTAATACTGCAATCGCTTGTATCTCTGTTTAAGAACAGCAAAAGATTTTCTAAAAATTTCTTCTATTTTATAAAAAAAAAATTGGAAAGAAATAAAATTAAAAACTTTGTTCATTATCTTCTACAATTTCATGTTGCAGTTTTAGTTGCTGTTGGGGTTCCAGGACTGGAAATAATTTCTAAAATTAATGAAAAACTCAGAAACGAACAAAAAAAAAACAAAATTAATTAGAAATTTAATAAAACGACAGACTTTTCTTTTGCTTTAAGGCCAAAGATTCAACAAAACACTGTGTTGACTACGATTGCAACTGTGTCAGAAACATTACAACTAATTCCAGTTGCAGAAATGACTGTAACAGTTACAAGTTAAGTGTAATTAGAAGAAGACGACAACAAAGATTTTAATAAGTTCTTATTGTATTGAAAAAACCAAATGAGATCACAAGAAAAGAAAATTTCTCATTAAAAGTTAAGAAGTGTGAAAAGAAGGTGATTGAAATTAATTTTCTTTTCCTTTGTCTAGAGTTTTTTCTCTTTAAGGAGTTTAATAATAAATAAAAGGAATGAAAAAATTGTTATCACAGTTAATATGCAGGAACTTTTTGATATCCTACAGCATCTCATATATTCCATTACAAAAGAAGGGCGGTACATAAAATTTTATGTACTTATATACGAGTATATAAAGCTCGTATTTAACATTATTTAACTCATTAAGTTCCAATTAAAAACCATGAACAATTTTAAGTTCCTAATCTATAGTATTGGTACCGAAATGTTATTAAAGAAAAAATATTTATTTCTCAGAGTTACGTCCTAACTTCTCACATATTCTGTGCGTCAAGTTTTATACATGAGCATCAGGACCTACAGTTTAATGTCGAGTCCGAATGACAGACTTGAAAAGCTTGTTCATGGCAATCAGTTAATCTCAGAGCTTTTGCCAGAAGACAGCTAACGGGTGGTGGCCGAAAGAAATATTTTTTATTCATCTTTCCTTCAAGATATCAGAGCTGGGGTTTTAATCCAGAAGTCTCAACTAGTAAGCGAACTCAAACGACCCAGGTTCAAATCCCAGCAAAGGTGAAAAAATTAAATAGGTAGTCTACATTTTTTTCAAAATTATGATTTAAATATAAAGAGGTCAACTCCCCCCAAAAAATACCATCAACAAAGGAACCACTCCCCGACATTCCACTCTATTCCACCTTTACCAATGTCAATAAAAAAAAGGAATGATCAGGAAAAAAACGCTACCTCTTGGGAAGTAGCAGATAACAGTTAAACCTACTTAGCGAATGCACTCACCACACAATCAACATGCAACGATGAGACAATTGCTGTTGATCATTCAAGGGTGAAGGTATAAATAACACTGTCCTTCGAATGATCAATTAACAGCAATTTGTCTTATTCCTAAGGCGATTAATAATAATATAAGGTGTGCGTCACTATAAAATGTAACACCCATTTTTCTTAATAACTTTTTTCACCTTTAATCAAAATTATTTTTCTTAATCACAATATCTTTGAAAAATGTGTCAGATTTTAAAATGTATCAGTTTGTCAAATTTGACTTGTTAGTTAGTTCACAATGGATAATCAAAGACAAGTGCATACAAAAATTATTCAAATAATTCAAAAAAACCATATTGGAGTTATACAAAAGTTGCTAGGGAAGTCCACGTGACCAGGCAATGTGTTTCCAGAGTGGTCAAAAAATTCAACAAAGACCTAAAAATTGAAAGAAAGCCTGGAACAGGTAAAGCAAAACTGGTAACGAACGACGCGAAAGCCAAAAAGGTTGAGAAGCTTTTGCTGGCTCTTCCAAACATTTCTGGTCGCGAAGTGGCCCAGCGCGTGCAATGTTCGGAAAGTTTTGTGCGCCGAGTTAAAGCTAAAGCTGGCCTTAAAACATTTCAAGTCCAAAAAGCTCCGGATGGAAATGCTAAGAAGAATATTGAAGCAAAAAAAGAGCAAAACTCCTCAAAAAAGAATTTTTTCAAAAGTTCGAATGTTGTGTAATGGATGATGAAACTTACGTTTTTGCAGACTTTGCGCAGCTTCCTGGCCAAGAGTTTTATGTAGCGGATAGTAGAGGCAATGTTTCTGAAGAGTTCCGAACTAAAAAACTATCAAAATTTCTCAAAAAGTTCCTAGTTTGGCAGGCTATTTGTAGCTGCGGCAACAGAAGTGCATCGTTTGTTACATTGGGATCAATAAACTCAAATATTTATATCAAAGAGTGTCTTCAAAAGAGGTTGCTCCCATTTCTAAGACAGCACAACATATCAACATTCTTCTGGCCAGATTTGGCAACATGTCACTACAGTAAAAGCGCAATAGACTGGTATAATAAAAATAATGTTTGTTTTGTTCCAAAAGAGGCTAACCCACCAAACTGCCCAGAGCTGCGGCCTATTGAAAGATATTGGGCTCTGGTCAAAAGAGAACTAAAGAAGAGTACATCTGTTCCCAAAACCATTACTAGTTTTCGGTATAAATGGACAGCTGGTACCAAAAAAATCACCAAAAACACTATAACATTGCTTATGGATGGCATAATGAATAAAATAAAAAATTTTATAAAATTAAATTAATTTTTAAATAAAATAATACAGAATATAAATCTGTAATAAAAATGCAAAATAAAACTGTTTTATTTTTAACTCTAGCTTACTCCAGTCAGTTTTTATTTGACTTTTGATGTGTTACAGTTTATAGTGACGCACAACTTATGTACTGTCCTTTTCAAAAATTCCAATACAATGTACACCATTTAGTAGGGGTTTACTTCTGAGTATTGGTCTCAAATAAAAAAAATAAAAAAATTTTTCTCTTTCTGCCAAATAGTCCGTTACCCTCTTAATCCTTATGTTCAGGAATCCATCCAAAAGTAACAGTGTAATAAAACTTTTCGAAGATCTATGAAATATCATAGTATTCTCAAGCTTATCATGGATAAAAGCACTTGACTGTCCGAAAGAGTATATGAAATCTAATATATCTACGAAGGCATTTCGGCATATATTCTATATACCAATTATCGGTTAGACACTAATTGCAATCAATTTCCTAAATGTAATCCCTATTGATTTTAGCCCGTTTTCCATTACTTTTGATTTTCAACTGAAAGCTCGACACAAAATTTTTAGAGCTGCTTCTCTAGTATTTACTGGCATTGAGATCTATCGTAAGATTTTGGAGAGAACTATTCCCAGTGAGGTCAAGTGATTCCTAAAAGGAATTAGTGTACATAGACAGTTGCTCCAGCAATTAAAGACTTTCCCTCTCAATTATAAACGAAAGAAGTGAAATTTTATAGGAAAACTTACTGCGTCATTCGAAAAATTCGTTGTAGTTTATGCTAAAACTCCCTAGCTTTCCTTTGCGTAGTCTTCGGTTACCACAATAAGAGTGCATAGATGTTTAAAATTTTTCATTCATTCATTTATTACTTCGACTTGAAGACCTATTGTACAACCCTCAACTTAACTATAGTTTCTATAGTATCTCCCCCAGTTACATCGCTTTGGCGAATCTTAAACTGTAGGCCGGTTCCAACCTTGACAGTTCTCTATCGGAAGTTTGATAATCATCAAAGTGTCTCTTTCTACTTTGCATCATGCTGCACCGGTATGACTCAATTGCTTCATCATATAATCTGCACAAGCTACTAGAGACGATTCCTTTTTTATTTAAATATTTAAAGATTTTACAACTAAAGTAACTATCCAAAAGATCATTCTTAAATTCAAACCTCAGGCTATATACGCTCTTTTCACTTTCGTAGTAACCTTCTTTAGATGGGTGTTTCAAATAAGCGTTTTATACATCATGGCATAGATATCCAAGAAGTTCAAGTTTTTAATTTAATGTTGCGATTAAAGTATGAGATTATTTTGCCTTTCATAAGAAAAAAACTGCTTTAAATCAATTTTTAGTCTTTTCGCTTCTTAGAAGGTCTTTCGTTTTGATTAAAAGCAAATACAAAGTCAACTTTTTTCTTATTTTCTATACAATATTTATAAAACAATTATTTATTATTTTTCTTATCTTTCTTTAATTTAATCAACTTCTTGTTGATTTAAATAAACAAAAATAAAACAAAATGAATTCACATTTTTTCCATCCATTTGCACAGCAAAGCATTCGCCTTCAACATCATTCTCATTGTCATTGTTGAATACTTTTGAAGTCGCTTATTTTAACCGTTTTTTATTATTTGTTTTTTACTTTTTGTTTTTATTTTTTAATTACAGCGCATAAATAGTGAACGTTTTTATACGTTATGCTTTTTGAGTATTATTCTATTGTCAGTTAACGAACCAAAAACAGACTTACAAATAACAGACAATGTCAGAAATGACATAAAAATTAAATTTGTGATAAAAGTTAGCCTTGAAACAGCAACTCACTTAAATCTTCCTTACAGTCACTTCATCATCATATTTATTTAAGCTTTTACATTATGTAAAAACAACAAACAAAAAAGCAAAAAAACATTCGTAATAAAACATACTCTTGTCAAGTTAAGAAACCAATAAATTTTTATGAAGAAAAAAAAACTATCTCTGCTATATATCCAAAACTTTATTCCTTTCTTCAGTCACCACTTATTTTGTTTCTTGAGAACATAAACAAATAAATTTGTTAAGACAACACTGTCACAGAGTACGAGTATCTTACGTGAGTTCGTATCTATTAAATTAAACATTAAACACTGTACGAGTAGAAAAATAATGGAAATATAATAACAATAGTCAAGCAAGGCTAATAATTTCACTACCCTACAACATCATTTTATTATTAGTTTTAATATAAAAATTATATGTATAGCATATAATTATATATATTTTGGTTTTTGATGTGTAAAAGAACCAAAAAATCACATATTTTAATTATTTTGGAAGGGTCGTGGTATAGTGGTTAAAGCGCGTGCACAGAAACTTAAGCCACTGGGGCTCAAATTCCAGCGAAGGAGAAAAAATAAAATAAAAAAATTACGGTTTTTTAAAAACTATAATTTAAATAAAGAGATTTAACCCCCCCCACCCCCCCCCCCCCTTCAATATGTCTATCTTCACGAAACAGCTCCCTGACATTTCCAGTCTATTCCACCAAGAAACGTGTGATGAGGAGTACAAAGCCACCTTTTGGGAAGATAACAGCTGATCTAAATAAAAAATACTCACCACTCACATTCAACATCCAGATGGGACAATTGCTCTTGAGCATTCAAAGGTAAAAGATTTATAATATTGGCCTTTGAGTGATCAAATTGACAGCAATTTGTTCTATTGACATTAGACGCATAACATCTATCTATCTATATCATTACATATATTTAACATTCCAATACAATGCACTTCATTTAGTAGGGTTTTTTTTTTATTTGAGACCACTATAGTATTGGAATTTTTGGAAAGGACAGTACATTTATGCCAGAACATTCATTTATTTGTTTTTTCTTATATTACTGTTAAGCGCCTTAGTAATGAGACGAATTACTGTGAATTCATCATTCAAAGGCCAGTTTTATCCTTCACCTTTGAATGATCAACATCATTGCATGTTGATAGTGTGGTGAGTATCTTCGCAAAGTAGGTTTTAGCTGTTATCTGCTACTTCCCAATAGGTGGCGCTTTTCTCCAGATCATTTGTTTTTTTGTTAACATTGGTAAAGATGGAAAAGAGTGGAATGTCGGGGAGCGGTTTCTTTGTATATGGTCTTCTTGGAGGGGGGACCTCTTATTTTTAAATTTGAATTTGAAAAAACCACAAACTAACTTTCTCATTTTTCACGAGCGCTAGTAGGGGTTTACCCCTGAATATTGCTCTTAAATAAAAAGAAAACATTGTATAGCTTTAATAGCACGGTGCTACTCGTACAGTAACCAAGTTTCCTTATACTGGTAGAAGAATCAAACTTTGTATACAAACAATGAATATGATTTACAGATTATTGTAAATATTTAGCTTCCGCCTAATACACACGTACATAAATATATATTTACTTATACACAAACATTTTACTTAATATTCACTTTGTAATTTTCGACATTTTTATCGCATATTTTTGTTTTCTTTTTCTTTTTATTTGACAGGTACAAACTGTATCGATAAGTTATTTGCGTTGTTTAATCGAACATGTGCGCTGTTATTTATTGGATCGTGATATTGAACTTATTTATTATACAATAAGAAAATCAAGTGATGTTCTAACACGTGACCCCATGCAATTAGGTGCACAAGTAAGTTGAAACATTCGCATTCATTTCATTTATTCGTGACTTTAATAGGTTTATATATACATCGTTACATACATACATTTCAATATTTTACCAATATATTTATTGTTTTACTTAGCTTATAGCTTGGTTAAGACCAATTAGTGAGCATGATGAATATGATACTTCATTATTAAGTATGACGGTACGTTCGGCCACTGCCTGGTGTGATGGTTATACTGTACCCCTACTAGTGCCATTAACTGGCTGGTTGCCAGCCCCATTACCTTCGCAAATACGCACAATGACTGTCTCTGGAACAGGGCCAATACGTGATATTTGTGTGGCACCAACAAAACAGCATTTAATTTTGGCAACAAAATCTGGTGATGTACAATTGTGGCATATAATGAGTAATTCCTTGGAGCATATATTTAAAGGTAAAGTATTGATAACAAAAACAATATCAAAATATTATGTTTTTATTCTTGTATTGCTATAAAAAGAAAGTAATATAGCATTACATTAATCAAGTTTGTAACAAATCGAAAAAAACCTGTATTTCTGAGAAAATATTTTTTGATAAGTGGATGGTAAAATAAAATTAAAGTTTTGTTTTGTTTTGTCAGAAATGCTTTAATTAGATAAAAGATAAATTATATTAACAAGTTAGATTTTTTTGCAAAAAAAAAAAATTAATACGTTTCTGATAAAACAAAATTATTTAAAATATTATTACTCTTACTGGGATTCGAACTCGGTTTATCAGACCACATAACAATAAAGTTATACGTTTGCTTTGGCGATGCCCTCTAACGACCACGGCTACAGTCGTACATGTCGACTAATGTGGATAAAATGGAATAAGACTGCAAAAACAAAATAGATGTAATTCTGATTCATCCAAATAAGATGGCAATTACAAAAAATGCAATAATGGTGAGATAAGGAGAATATGACGGAAACTGTTGTGTGACTTTACTTCGACTAACTCACGCAAGTGTATGTGTACATACAGAGAAGGTAAATATAATTAAAATATATGATTTCTACTTAGGGCTGTGCATTGTATTGGAATTAGAAAGATGTTTTTTTTTCCATTTCTATTAAGCGCCTTTAATGAATGGGACAAGTTGCTGTCAGTTGATCACAACAAACATTAACTATTTGACTCACAATTTTTGTAGAAATCATATACTGGAAATACATATATGTATCTTCCTTTTCTGTATGTACATACCCTTGTAATAAGTTAGTCGAAGTAAAGTCAAACACGACACATCCTATCATACTCTCCCATTCTCACCATTATTTTTTTTTTTTTCGTAATTATTATCTTATATGAATTAATTAGAATTACAAAGAAGTATATATTATTATTGTACAAGTAAAGATTACAATTTGACAGAAATTTTAATGTATTTTGCATTTTAAATAAAAACTTTCACAATTTTTTTTTTGTTGTAAAATGCAATTTTTGATTGGCTTTTTTTTGGTTTAGAACATACATATATGTCATATTAATTTCAAAAGATCGAACTAAAAAATACTACAGCATAATGGAAATGCATTAATTTTGGGCAAAACAAGTAGTTTAGTTGAAGTGGAGACGTACTATTACACACAATAAGCATACCTTTTTAGTAACAAATTTTCACATAGTGCTCACAACTACGATCTCATGATAAATCAGAGTGGGCAAACAAACAAAACATTTCGCAAACGTTTCCACAAAGTCATAAACATTTCAAATTTTTTTAATCGTTTTGTACATGAGCAAAACCAAAACAAATACTTTTTAAATGTGAAAGAGCGCAAACAAAACAATTGGCTTTTCACTCTTGTGCTTGCTTTGATATTCCCTTACATTCGTATAATTGCGTTCAAAACAAAAGCATTTGGTTCGTATGTATATTCTTTTCTTTGTTTGAATAAAATTAAAATCATAATTAAAATGTTTACTGCTTTGCACAAAAATCTTATTTCATTTGCAAACGTATTTTCTTCAAACTTTTCAATTTTGTTCTCATACATTTTTTTTCTACCTACGCACATTTGAGTTAGTGTATTTTTAGTGCTCACATTGTTTCTGTCTTGTTTTTGTTTTACTCATTGTAACGAACAAAACAAAATGAAATCAAACGTTTCGTTTTGTTTATTTTCCTACTCTGGGGACATTAAGCGTTTCACCAAATAAAATATTACTCATACGTTCTAATTAATTCACTTGAGATCATATTATAAAAACAAAAACCTGTTGCATAATTTTGTCGTTATTTTTATAACTTTAATTACTAAATTACAAAGCATACAATTATATTCTAATTAATTATAAGAAACTAGAGAGCAGTCTAGCACACTACCCACTAGACCAATGGGGCACCCTAAACAATTATAAATATCAGTAATTGCATGTACTATTTTTATACTTATCTATTTAATTTTCCCAAGTATGAGAGTAGTCATTAAGCACTCATACAAATAATTATTTTTTTACATGGATTTGACTTAACACAAGACACAACACGTTGCCTTGTTTTAACAGTTTTTTATATCTGTGGCAATATGGAAGAGTAGCTTAAGTCGAAAATTTAAGTTTTGAGATATCATCAATTTTGTGTAATTTTTATTCTGTATGTTTTTTGCGAATAATTTATGAGCTAATATATTGGTACCATGTTCATTAGAGAAGAAGGATGAATATTTTAAAAAAATATGGTTGATTTTAGAAGATTTTACGCCTTTTCTACTTAAGCGCTTTTTCGAAACTGAAATCTGCGTTGAACAGGTCCTTAAGTAACTTAAGCGCTTCTGTTGAAATAAAAAGTACGTATTGTGTAGTTTTAAATAAACATAAAAGGATTTATTCAAGAACTTACATTCACTTAAGATAACTGTATACAAGAATCACATTTTATTAAAAAAACTTATGTAAATATAAGTTATATGATAAATCGAAAATCTGAATATGTAAACAAATCTATGTGTACATAAGTTGTTTTGTTCAATGCATTATTGATTTAAAAAACTTAGGCTAAAAAGTAAACGTACATAACATTTATAAAAAATAGAATTTTTCAAAACGGACTAAACACATTTAAGCGCCTTTGCTTCTGTAATGCCCCAAACGCCTTAACTCAATTCTCTCTAATGTCGACTTAAGCTACTCTTCCAAATTGCCACAGATATAATCTATGAATTTTTCGTAAATCTCACAAAGCAATGAATAATTAACTTTTGATAGCACATTTAATGAATTAAAACGTCTAAGCACAAAATACATTAAGTGGAATCAAGGAAGAATTTTTTAATATTGTTTACAACTAATTTCCTTTTTTCATAAAGTGTATTTGGAATGTATCTACTGGGTAGTAAAACAAAACAATTAGATATACATACATATACATAGGTATGTATGTACATATGTAGGTAAATTTTTTGGGATAATAAATATATTTAGCTGGTAATGTGTTCATTTAAGTTTTGGTATTTTTGAGAGCAATTTTGCATAATTTCCTTTTACTTTCGTGTTGTGGTTTTTGCTAGTAAAGGAAACCTTGTAATTAAAATTGCCAGAGACATCGCATGTCACAATCACATAAGATACTCGTACTTGTATGCACCATTCAGACTCTTACTCAAAATACTCTTGATTCTTTTTTTATTTTAATTAAAAGAGTCTTCCAAAATCTTTTAGCTTTTAGATTACGAGTCTCAAATTGTGCATTTATTTATTACCTCTTCTTTATTATTTTTAAATTGTTTTTTTTACGTCTTTAAAACGTCATTTACTTTTTTGATTGAAAAATAACTGCAAAAATCAATATAAAT
The DNA here is from genome assembly GCA_963576795.1 of Metopia argyrocephala. Taxonomy (NCBI): domain Eukaryota; kingdom Metazoa; phylum Arthropoda; class Insecta; order Diptera; family Sarcophagidae; genus Metopia; species Metopia argyrocephala. Next base: position 181,630,217 of record OY756208.1, on the reverse strand, counting down.
TCTTAATAGAATTTAATTTTTGATCTTATTAAGACGTTTTAAACACGGAACAAAGTAAATACAAAAAACTGTCACGGATTCCATTGCGGATCTCTGGACCATTTTTCTCTTTTTTCTCTTTTATCTAAAGCAAGTGCAAGAGAAATAATAACACAACAAGTACAAAAAGGTGTCAGAAAACAGAATCCGTGATTTTTTTTTTTTCAAACCCTCTGCATTTTCTACTTTCTTCAAACACAAATGGAATGACATGCAACTCTGTTACTCTGAGTTGTTAAAAAAAAGAAGCAACACTGTGGTTTATTATTCTAAAGACTTTTGCTCATATTCATAAAATATTATTTTAGGTTTATTGAGGATATATTTGACAAGTATTGCATAGAAACTTTTTTTTGATCTTCTGTGTTTTTTCTTTACTGTTTAAAATTAAAAATTAACAGGTTTTTTATTTCTATGTGCTGGAGGCCCGAAGTTCGAGCCCCAGGAAGAGTGATCAATTTGTTACATATTAATTTTTGTTTCGTCAGAAACGCATTAATTTTAATTTTTCAAAATTTTCAGTATTTAATTTTATTTTACTTAAATCATTTAAAAGAAAACATTTTAAATTTTAATTTCATTAACGTCTACATAGAAAGAATAAAAACAGTTTATCTGGTGTGGTTTTAACAAAAGACAGAGTGTAACCAAAAGTAAAAACGAACATTTTAAAATATCCAAGATTCTTAACAATCCATTAATTCATTTGTTCATCCACTGATACCTTTACATATTATATAGGTATAAGTATATTTTTTGGCGTAACTATCTGTCTAAAATATAACCAATAGGAACAATGTGTAATCGAACACTTACACGCACATTTGTAATTTAATTAAAAATACAATTCTCCTCAACCACCCAAACGCACAAGATACACTTTCTCTTTATAATTTAAGTTTTAATTTCTCCTTTTAGGTCATACAGCCGCAGTCACGTGCCTGTTAGTGGCACCACAGTCTGATATTTTATTGACCGGCTCTGAGGATGGCACCGTAATTGTTTGGAACGTGACAAGTCGAGAATTAAAATCTCATATTAAGTAAGTTGCGAACAAATTCTCTTAAAATAATCATTTTATGTTTTTTCTTTTTATCAATAAATGTTTTTCGAAAATCTTTTTTCTTTCTTTCATTTTCATCATTAATTCTGACTTAATTTGTTGTTAATAAAACTTTGATTTTTTTTTTCCTTTCCTTTTCTGTTTTTCTTATTGCTTATTCAATGCATTTTCTGTTATATTTGTGTAATCTTTTAAAGATCGAATACATCTGTTGTTACGAGTGTAGCGGCTGGTACCAATAATACGTTGGTTATAAATGGTAGTGAAGACTCAACAATAATAATTTCAGATATAAATACTGGTAAATTGGTAAGTAGATAAATTGGAATTTAAACGAAAAGTTTTTATATAAAAGCTGTTTATTATTTATTGTAAGTTAGAAATCTTATCTTTTGTTATTTAAAAATAAATTACTATTTCCAGATAAAAGTATAACATTTACTTCTCATCTAATACATAATCCCAAAAACATGTAGTGCCAAATTTTGAGTATTTGTTCTTAGCTTAGCATATAAATACTTTAATTTCATTATTTTGCAAATGAATTTAAATTTTAAGCAAAGCCTTCATTACAACCTATTCAGTCAAAATCATCTAAACAACTTAAAAAAATGCTAACGCAGTAATTAAAGAGAACTTTTTTAAGTGTTCTTTTTGTTACTCGGTACACTGTAAAGTAGAGTGGGTCGATTTGTAGGGACGCAAAAAAATCGCCCAAATGAAAAGGAAAAAAGTATTCTAGGGAACAAAATGAAATTTTAATTTTAATATTGCATGTTTTACCTATCTTTCCCAACCAGGTTGGCAACACAGCGTATAGAGAGGAAAAGGAAATGCTCAAAATAAAACCAACAACAACAACAACAAAAACACTCTTAAGTTTAAATACTTTAGTTAGTTATTATTAGTTGTAAAATTGATGTTCCTTATTTTGACCCAAAGGTCAAATTTTGAAAAATCCCTCTTTGACCCATTTAAAGTGCCCCCAATGGAGTATAAATATATGTCCGACGTGCTGTAGCATTGGATTACTTAGAATTAAGTAATTCATATAAAATTAATTAACTTTTCATACAGATCAAGAACTTGTGAAATTGACATTCCTTTTAAACAGTATTTTTTATTGAGACCAATACTCAGGGGTAAACCAGTACTAAATGCCGTGCATTGTATTGGAATTTTTGTGGAAAGAACAGTACATTATGACAACAGAACATATAATTTTTGTTTTCTTATATTATTAAGCGCCTTAGGAATGAGACAAATTCCTGTGAATTGATCATTCAAAGGCCAATGTTACACCTTCATCATTGCATGTTTATTATGTATGGTAAGTGCCTTCCCTAAGTAGGTTTAGCTGTTATCCCTGCTACTTCCCAATAGGTGGCGCTTTTTTCAGATCATTCGTTTTTCGTTGCCAAGAATTAAGGTGAAATAGAGTGGAACGTCAAAGAGCGGTGACTTTGTAGATGAACTTCCTGGAGGAGGGGGGGGGGTCCTCTTATTTTACACAATTTCAAATATTTGTTGCTGAAAATTCAATGACTGAATTCTGAATAAACAAAAATGTTTGTAACCCTCATACGTTCCTCTAAAAATTTAACACTAAAAAAGGTTTTTCTAATTTTTCAATAATTTTGTTCACTTCAATTGGAGGTATTTTATTAATTCTGTTAAAAAAACTTGAAAATTAAAAATAACGTAAGTTTATCTGTTATATTCAACCCTTTGTAAGTACATATTTTGCTTTTATATACCCACTACCAGTATCTATTTTTTTTTTTTTCAGTACAACTTTTTTTTGTGCAATTGTTGTGATATAGATCGGACGGGTTTTTTTGCTCGCTCTATCTGATTTCTGTAAATCCTGATTTTTTGTGATTATTTGTGCCTGGAAATCTGTTGAATATTGAAATCTATTAAACTATAATATTTATGTGCATGTGTATTTACAAATAAAGTTTTAGAAATAAAGTATTAGGACAAGGAACAATTATTGGACAAAAGTATAAATTTTATTATTAAAATACACAGAAAATACAAAGTGACAACAACAAAATCAATATAATATCTGAACAAACAGTAACATATAAAATCAAAACATTACAAAAACAATATCTACATGAATCGAACTTATGCAACTTTATGTTGCCTACCAATTAAATTTTTACAAGATGTACATGCCGAATGGTATTATCTATTGATTTTGGACTCAGTTCATATCTAGATACCCAAGAAAATTTTCTCTGTTTTGGCACAAAAGGTTCTTCATCGGATTGGCGTGTGGTATTCAACATTGTTACGTCTTTGGTAAATGTGACCGGTGCTGAGTTACTGGCTATTAATTCCATTTTCGATAATGAAGCAATAAACTACCTCGAAAAGTCAATAGTTGTTTACCAATAGTTATGATTTCCTTTAGGATATAAATAAGTTGTTGGTTATCCACTCTTTTTTGAGCTTACTTATCTCGACTACTGCGTTCCGTTTATCTTCAAATCTAATAACTCTAGAAAGGTTTTTTAAAAAGTTTTAACGACATCGTTTACCGAAATATTGTTCTTCGAGTTTTTTCATTCCATACGCTCTCAAGAGACTCACTATGTGATTTTATGACTTCCGTGAGTTATAATAAATATCTTTCCAATTACACCTCTAATAATCGTATATTTTATAACAATTTTTTTGCAACGTTTCAGGAAAACATACCATAAATGCCTACTTTATAACAGCAATACAGGTAGAAGCGTAATGAGTTATTTCAACCCGTGTATGAACAGTGTTTTCTGCACAAGGTCGTCTAAAAGCAGTTGGTGATTCAGTAGACCACATAATTTTGTTGTCTTTTGATTTTGAGTTACCACTTGCTTCAATGGGTTTTTCTAACTCTTCTTCATATAAAGTTTCTTCATTCAACTCATCTGGTACACCATCTTCTTCAGAATCTGAAAGGAAATCATCTGCTGCATCACTATATTCCCAATGTTCCATTAGGTACTCAATTTCAGCATCAAGAAGACCCCAGACAATTTTTCACAATTATTGCAATAATTTTGTTTTTCAATAATATTTCATTTACTGCTCTGCTCATAAACAATTTCGACTTGTCTTTTGCATACTACACTATAAAAATATGTTTCTCTACACAGTAAAATCTAGGTCAATAAAACTTTATTTCGTTTTTAATGATATGCTACCAAAAATTTAAATATCAAATAATATAATTTTTTCCACACGGGTGAAATTTCACACGAAGATCATATGAGGGTTAAAGTAAAAGCAAAAAATAAACATTTTTAGCGATAATTTGTAGTAGGCAGATGATTAGACTAAATTAAACTAAAACTAAAGTATATTTACTAACTATATAGTTAAAGTTAAACAACATTTATAAAATAATATAAAATGTCGGTAAAATCGTGAATAGTATTTCTTATTTGCTAATGCTGAACAAACTTTGCTTAAAGTTGTAAATCCCAATAGGGATTGCTTATACGGAACTATGTGTACCTAAATGTAATAAATCTTTATAAAAATATTTTTTTTCTCTTACTAACAAGTATTAAATTTACTAAAACCATAGAAACCCGCTTTCAATGGGCAGTAGTATTTTGTTTTAGAAATTCGTTGTTTTAATTCTAATATATATTTAAGTGTAGTATATAGTTTAAATTGACACTTATTATGCTCTTTTTCATTTATTTTCATAAACAAACAAATACGACATAATACGAGGGTGTATTGATGTCTTATTTAGTTTTCCTCGTTTTGTCTTTATCGAATAAGAGAGTTTCCATGGTTAAAAAGATGCTACATTCAAAAAAATTTAATGAATTTAGGCAAAATTACTTCAAGAAAAATATATACTTTGTGACATTTACTACAAAATAGATATTAAAATAATTTTTTTTCTCTAAATTGCGCAATTATTATTAATCTGTCTTATTTTTGCTTTAATAATATCTATTAAATGGTTCCTTTTGCAATTTAAATTTAATAGGACTTGTATAAAACGAAAAAGGTCAGTAAAATTATTTTATTATTATAGTAATTCAACTTTATTAAAAATACAATAATTGAAAACTGCATTAACAATAACATGATTTTCTGGAATTTTTATAGAGTAATGGAATACATTTTTAAAAATATCAGTCCATTTTTCAACTAGAACTACTTTTAGCTCCAAGTTTGGGGTATAAAATGTTCGACCACTTTTGAATATCTCCTAACATAGAATGGCCCAAAGGCTTACCACTGAATTTAGGTCAAGACTAAGTGGAAGCCATTCCAGTTCAATAATTGTTTCCATTTTTTGGTTGTGCATATAGGTAGTGCTGAAAAGTAAAACTATTGCCTGAATTATCTATAGGAAATTCTATCACAACATTAGTTAAAACTCTAAATAAATTTTTGCATTCATTTTATGTGATATAAAACAAATTGGTTAGCGCTCTATAGTTAAATGCAACCCAGTTCATTGTCTTACAAAGAATTATCCTTTGTATTCTTTGTTTTCCCCTTCTGGAAAGATAACGGCTAACCTACTTAGTGAATTTGCTCAGCACTCACATACAACAACCACCGACAGATAGCTACTGATCATTCATTGTCCCACTGACATAAGGCGCTTAACATCTTAACATCTATCTACATATATATTCAACATTCCAATACAATGCACTGCATGAGTTAGGGGTTTAAAAAAAAGGTTGGATTTATTTTTTGGTTCTCTACATGCAGATCTTAATATTTAAATAATATTTGATTAATACACTTGTTTAACACTTGTATTGAGTGTGGATTTTATTTGGGTATTATTTGCAACTACTAAACATGTTGTACAATTGATCTTTTATCATGATCTGTTTTCTTAAGACTTTCGATACAGAGTTCTGTAGTTCCAAGCAACTTTGTTTTAAGTCTACATACATACATACATAACTGACCTTTACAACCCTGTGTCAGGATTACGGCCTAGCTTCTCGCAGCACTCATGTTGTGTGTGTAAATTTTTATCCATGAGTACCGGGACCTACAGTTTAATGTCTACTTCGAACGACAGACTTGAGAAGCTTGTTCATGGCAATTAGTTACTCTCAGAGCTTTTGCCAGAAGACTGCTGAGAGGTAGTCGCCGAAAGAAATATTTTTTTCATATTTCTTTTTTTTTAAGATGTCGGAGCTGGGTGTCGAACCCAGGGCTCATGTCTTAGTAAGCCAACACACTAACCACTAGACCACGGCGACTACAAGAAATTAAAAAAGCAAAAGATATTAAAATTCGGTGTCTGGTCAAAATACAAAAAACTTAAAACAAAAAGAAAAATAATAAATAAGAATGGTTAAACGATTTTGATTAGCTAAAAAGACGATATGTGGCAGTTTTTGTTCATACTTTCCAAGGGTATCAATCCAGAATCCATCTTAATAATTATGAGAAATCTAACACAGGAATTGTATATTAAAGACACAAATACCTTTGCCTCGGCTTGAAGCACAAGAAAGAAAAGAGTTCAAAGCTCCGTTAATGATATCGCTCAACACGTACTTTGCTCTTCATTCTTTGTTTGTCACCTAATGCTTTTGTATTTGTCATAATAGTGTAATCGCCAAGTATGATCGTGTAATATGTAATCGCTTTAACCACAAGCACGCATATACACAAGAGCGTAACAAGAACACGTTAAGCACATAAACCCTGACAGCAGTATTTATAAATTATGTAAGAAAACACACACACATGCTTACAGTGTTGTAATTGGGGCAGGCACACAGACAACACCCGTACATTCCAAAGACAGAAAGGCAAGACAGTAATTAATAAATGGCAAGGAATGACATAGCAACAAAGATCATGGCAATAGACTTTATAAAAGGCAAGCGAAAGTGTTTTAAATTAAAACCATAAAGGAAGTTATTTAAAGAATATTTAAATAAAGTGCATTATTTACTAATTTTTATTTAGGAATCTGCAAAATAATCGTATCGGTTGAGAAGATTAATAGTTTAAATATAGGGTGTTTTTTATTGAAATATAGAACTTTAAGTTGGCATCACTTTTTTAACTGGCGGCCATTTTATCAGCTGTCAAGTGATTAATATTTAGTTTGGTTTAAATACAAAATTTTATCAAATTCATTTTACTCGTATAACTTATGCACTTTAAATAAAAGCTTTTCGAAATTAAAAAAAAATGTGCTTGTTTTAGGAAATCAGGCATAAAAATAAATTCAATGGCTCATATGGGAGTTGTTATGGTTGGCATACTTACTATAGGCACGTTAAATCTGGAAATAATTTTAGGTAATACATAATTGTATGTGTATATAAATTATAATATGACACGAATATATTTGTATGCTTTATACTCGTACATATCTAGATATCGTCATATGCAATGCAAACGGACGAAACTACACAAAATTCCTAAATTGAGTTTTTTATTAATTATGGTTCGTTTTATCAAAATACATGTTCGAGCAAAATTTTAGATTCCTACGATCAAAAATGGCGATTTTATTAACGAAATTCAAACTAACGTAACTAAAAGTGCATGTTATTCTAAATGCAAGAAGACATGTTTATATGAAAACTTTACATACAAACGCATTTGTTGTATATAGGGATGCCAATTCTTATACTCGATTTTAAAAATTATATGATTTTCAGGATTTACCAAATTTTTGATTTTAAGGCTTTTTGCTTCTCCTGTAAAAAAAACAAAAAGTGTAGTTACGTCCGTTTGCATTTAATATGACGATATGTATGTATATGTGCGTTAATGATATATTTTTTCTATAATTAAAAAAGTTACGATTTTTCTAACGAGAACTTAAACGTTAAAAACAAGAGAATGTACATACCAATGTCAAATGTATAAAGTACAGTTAAGTCTCAGTTATGCGAGCCTCTATTAACCCACTACATACATATGTATGTAGTATATTAACCGGCATTACGTTTGTGTTGTATTATATCTCTAGTGGTCTAAATCCGGCGTGCTTTACCACACCTGTCCACATTTTTCGACTGATGATTTTTAGTGATTACGAAGTAATTTAGACCAAATTCAGAAATTTTAGCTTTAACAGTTCTCAAGATATACAAAAATCAAGATATACAAAAATCTGTATTTAGTTTGTATTAGAGATACCAGGCCCACTTGACCGATTATCCCCATTTTCTGACGTATGGTTTACCTTCACGATGAAGTCATTCAGACTAAGTTTGGAAACTTAGTTCTCAAATGGCGGATAGAGCACATAAGCTCCCGCACGACGATATGTGTTCTTACATTTTATGTCACCGGTGCAAGTGTAGTATACATAAATTATGAATCTTTTTTCATTATTTAATATGAAAATGAGTTTTATGTTCTAACGAAAAGATAAATCTGTATTTTTGCAATTTATATTCAAACTTGAAAAATAACATTTTCAACTGACCCTTTTTTTGTAAATACTTTATATAGCCCTTAAAAAAATATTTTTTAATATATGTAACTTATAACATAACTTATGTAGGGGTTGTTATAGATATGTCACATGGGCAGCTATAAGAGATTAATTTTCCTCCAAAATAGTGTCTATTGTTACTTTAGACACCTTTAAAGGGTGTCCCATAATTAACTCAAGCTTTGAATTTTCGTTAATTTTTTTAAGTTGTTGAGAGTTTAGGGTCAGTAAAAATTAAACGTTATAACAAACAGCAATGTTTGCTCATAATTAAATAATATTTTAAAATTATTAAAGTGCTTCTAACAAAATAATTCTAAGCGATTTGCAGAACATACATGTGACTGGCGATTAACAAAAGTACTCACTACGTTTCACTGTTTGGTTTTGATTTTGGAGAGAAGTCATTACAGCATGCTTACTTCCATATCGCGGAATGATAATACAGTTCTTTTTACCAAAATTGGATGCTATTGATGTGACTAACATGTTGTTTCAATTTCACATGTCATTTAGGCAATGAAACAATTCAATTACATGATGAAACATACTCTCTATTTCCGATGATCGGAACTGACCCCCTTAATTATGTGATTAAGATTATTTGATTTCTTCTTATGAGCTTTTTTCAAATCAACAAATCAAAGGTCTTGTTGAACAAGTCCAACGCCGCATTAACGAAATTCAGCGACAATTCTACAGAAAGGGTTCGTATGTGCCCGAAAAGCCATGGAGGTCAATTATCTATAGACCATAAATTCTCTCTTATATTTAATCCAAATCTTGCGTTAATCTTGGGACACCCTATCTTATTAGATAATCTACTGCTTCATAACCTTTCCACCGTATGTTAAAAAGAAACTTATCAAAAATGGCACATAAACAAATATTTATACAAACGCTTATTTATCAAATGCGTAATTGTGTATCTTCTTCTCAATCCTACTTTTTTTTTTTGTTATGGAAACTTTTCTTTTATAATTTTTCGTATAACAGGATTTAATCCTGGAAACTTTTATACTTAAATATACGCTTACATGTATTTTATATGTGTATGTATGTATGTATGTGTTAAGTTAAAATGTATGTACTACATTATGTATAGGTTTTTTTTGAATGTTACAGGTTTATGAAAATGTTAAAAAAGAAAATAAAAACTTTTTTATGCAGACAGATATGATATAAAACGCCTGAGGACGACAATTGTGTCACCTGTTTCCTGTACAGTTATGATAATGAAAACAATATACAAAGAAAGTAATAATTTGCGTTTTTAGTTAAGACTTCACATTCATAAAACGTGTATTTCCTTTCTTTTCTTAATAATTTCTTATGAGGTAAATGGGATTTTCATTTTTCTTTTGTTTTCTCTTTTACATGCATTTAAGGCCAAAAATTCAAAAATTCGCTAATCCAAGCACATTAGTAGAAAAAAAAAAACCATTTTATTATAGAATATGTTTGAAACACAACAATTTCTCTTCTCATTACAAAAAAAAATATTTATAATTTTAGTTTTTAATAATGGTACGTTGAAGATCCTTGTCGTCGTTAAGAGTTTTTATTCCCCATATTCACGGTTTAGTTTTGTTGCAGAAAACTAGTATGCTTTTTTAAATAAAACAAATTTGGGGTATTCACAAAATGTGCTATTATTTATGTCATATTTGTATGAATTTATTGTTTTTTATTATAAAAAACTTACCTGCTTAATAGTACACTTTATGAATACCTTTCATACAAAAAGCAAACTTGATAAACGATACAGCGGGTTAATTAAAGTTACCGCTATATTTTGAATTAAATTAAATTGAATTATTAAATTTTAAGTAATATACAGAAAATCTCTGAGACTTTGGTAATATTCGAATCTTTCTAAACACTTTTTTGAATTACTGTCAGAGTTTATGATTTCACAATATGAAGACCGGCCTAACATTAGGTAGAGTTATTAGACTATAGGACCAGAACATATAAAGAATACAATATTATTACAACTAAAAATAGAACAAAGTGCTATTTGTGAAATGTAATGCAAGTTATTGCTGTTCTGACATTTTTTTTTTTTTTTGTTATGGTTAACAAAATTTTATTTGTGGACAATATTTTGTGAGGTCACATAAGTAAATTAATACTATGGCCACAAGTGTAAGTTAGTTTATTTTAAAAAGAAGACTAAGTATTTTCATCGTAGTTGTTAGAATGATAAATTTTTAATAATTAAGAATAACTCTGTTTTATTCACTACTATAAGATGTTGTATTTCTAAAAATTCGCCAACTCTTTAACAATTTTAAAAACAGCAAAAAAATGTATACACTGACTAAACATAAAAACAAAAACCCAAAAATAATCTCACTTTCCTGAAGTTGATAGTTTTACTATTACTTTTTATATCTCACTTCAAAAGACTATCGAAATTTCACATTGAAATTTATTTAAATGGCACATAAAGGTAAGACAACACTTAAAAGCAAAGTTGACATTCGAACAACGAGCTAAAATTTTCTGTGACAGTATTTTAAGTCAATACAAAGTCAAATTTGTACATCCCATATACAAAATTTAATTTCGCAATATAAGAGACACCTTATTATTTATTATTGTATGTATTTATAATTGCTTACTAACATGTGTGTACACATACATATGCATATGCATTAGTATATTGTAGAACTATTAAGAGCACTTACGACTACAACTGGTTATCAACATACAAGTATTTGTATGAAGCCCACTTAGAGGTCATTGTAATACTAGGAATACTTGTATTATTCTGTAACACAGCTAATTTATAAAATTTGTAGTTATAGGAGAGTACAAGCCATGCACAGGCATACATACATATATGTACATACATGCCTATGTATAAGTATGGGTGTGTACTTGTAGAAATTCCCAAAAAAATTTCGAGTTATAACCCTGCAGTGCGCTGGACCGGTCCCAAATTGGTACTTTCACCTATCACTAAGGGACACTGTTAGTCTTTTTACAGGTAAAACGATCGGAGATTTTAACATGTGGTAGTCGTAGAAACAGTCAATTGACCCCCCTATCGATAACTATGGGACAGTCTGTTTACCGGTGCCACAGTATCAATCCCGTGGTTGATGCCGTCGTACCAGTTAATTAACTGGTTAATTCGGTCTGGTGAAATAAATAGTTCCAAAGTACTTTACATCTTATTTTCCCTGATAAGCCAGTGATTACTTATAAACATGTAATTACTTATAAACAGGATAATAACTGAAGCATATATTATGTGCACAACTCACCAAATAAATGAATAACGAATTATTTTTCTGCATACACATTTACCTCACATAGCAACAAAATTCAACTTTCATTGACAATGATTCTGAGTACAGGCATAACTTCAAATTAAAACCGCTTCGATAACAAAGGGACAGAAAAGTGTGAATTGAAACCTCTTCGATAACAAAGGGACAGAAAAATGTGAATTGAAACCTCTTCGATAACAAAGGGACAGAAAAGTGTGAATTGAAACCTCTTCGATAACAAAGGGACAGAAAAGTGTGAATTGACATCGTGATAGACAACGTTGAGTCAGAAAAATAACCGAAAAATGGGTCAATTGACAGAATAAAACTGCAGGGAAAATTTTAATAAACATGGTCTATAAATGTTTATGTATATGTATATGTATTTATATAGTGCTCAATACAATCCCAGTTGGCACAATAGTCGTACATGACATTGTCTTCGAGGATATCTTTAAGGTTAACGGTTAACGTGCACGATATTTTGTGGTCTTTTTCCTTGAAGTTATCGTTGATAAACAGAACAATGACGACATGCTTGCATAGTTCATACAATGTGCGGTTGACGACAACCTCAGTGACATTGTCGCTCAGCCAGTCGTCCACGATTTTTGCGACATTTGTTAGTAAATGTCGTTGACGAATTGTTCTGGCTATCGTGTATTCGTCATGCAGGATAGTCTATCGTCATGCACCCATCTTCGAAGATGTCTTGAAGACAGGGCCAACTGGGATGTTATACTATACATACGAGTACATATACCAGCTAGAGTTTGCAAGTTGGTTTTTTTTTAAATCCTCATGCAGAGTCTTTTACTTACCAAAAACTGTTCAATAAAGTCGCGTTTTAGTTTGAAATATGTTACTATAAAATAAAACAACAAATTATATAGAAAGCATCAGTATCGTCAGATTATATAGGTCTTTATTATATGAGTCTTTTATTAGTTGTGTGCAGCGTTGTCAACTGATTTTATTAGTACTTTTTAAAAATTTCAACTCAAAAAATTCTTCAAAAAGTCTTTTACTCATGCGTATTGAAAAATATTTTAAAAAGTCCTTTACTCATGCTTAGTGATTTTAACTTAAAATTTAAAACAATATGAAATGTATTGCTTATGGCGATAGGCATATCTCTATGGCCATTTCGTCTCTGCTTAAGAGACTCAACAGGAGACTTTTTCAAAGATGGTATCCCAAACAAAAAATACTTATTTTAAAATAGTTATAGACTAAATGAGAATCATATCCCATTTAGTATATAAAAAACAAACAATAAAAATTACAAGGCAATACATTTCGGTTTTTCAAAAAATTCAAATTCTATTTTTCCGTTCTACCACAGCTTATCCCCATAAGGTATACATTCCATAGTACGAGTATATATATAATAATATAATATAATATAATATAATATAATATAATATAATATAATATAATATAATATAATATAATATAATATAATATAATATAATATAATATAATATAATATAATATAATATAATATAATATAATATAATATAATATAATATAATATAATATAATATAATATAATATAATATAATATAATATAATATAATATAATATAATATAATATAATATAATATAATATAATATAATATAATATAATATAATATAATATAATATAATATAATATAATATAATATAATATAATATAATATAATATAATATAATATAATATAATATAATATAATATAATATTTTTTTTTAATTTAAAACTAATTTTTTGTAATTTTTAACAATAATAAAAAATAGAAGTTGTTTGAATCAGCAGAGAGTTTTTGCAAATGTAAGTTTAAATACAAAACTATAGTTGCAACACATTACATGGAAGTTTTACCATTTTGAGCAGAATAAACATGTACCCCAAATCTAAATATTTGTTCTCTCGAAATACTCGTATTTTTCCTTTTTCGAAATTTACAATCGTAAAGAACTTTTCCTTTACAATGTTTTCACTTTTTCTAACAATTCAATGGGAAATGAATTCTTCTACTTGTAAATATTGTTTTCTCTCAAAATACTTTAATTTTTGTTATTGATTTCTCGCAGTGTTTTTAGTCGGCGAACTAAGAAAAAATTTAAATCTGCTATCTGATGGAAATCGATTTCTGTAACTTCCAAATTCTCTAATATTTGGAATTCCTTTTTTACGCATTAACTAACTGACTATTGCCACTACATCCTTGATTAATAAAATTTTAAAATAAATAAAGCTGATATGATATATTTTATATGTCGGTATTGTTAAATTATTTGTCCGCAGAAATTCTACAGTTTTCCTTCAATGGTAGGCCTTTGCTATACCAAAAGTTTACTTTCTGTAGATTGTTGTGCTACTTAAGATACTCAATAGGAAGCAAAATATCTCATACCCATAACATGTGGATTTGTAAAGGTTTCCAAGGATATACATACATAACTGGCCTTTACAACCCTGTGTCAGGATTACGGCCTAACTTCTCGCTTCCAAGGATATGGTAGACGAATTTTGGAGTCATATTATACAACTTATTAAGACTGGTTCACCTATAAAATGGTGAGAATTTTATAACATACATTCTAAAACTAAATATAATCAAAAAGAAAGTTAAAAGAGTGTGGTTGATTAGTCCAAATAAGCGAAAGTCAATGAATTTTGTATTATTTTATTAACTGCTCAAAACCCTCAAAATGCAGTCAAATGCACTAATGCAAGTAACTTTCTTAAAAAAAAAAAACTCAATGTAGCAATAAGATTGATAAATGGCTCTAAAGTAGGAAACAAATATTCTTTTCAAAGCAAAAGGAGGAAACATAACTGAATATATTAACCGCACAGAGGAGTCGAAAAAGACACGAATTTACTAAAAACTTGAAAAAAATGCCGGCTGGGTTATAATAAAAAATTAAACAACATTTCATGTTTTAATGAAATTAATTTCAGGTCTATAAAAATTATGCATTAAAGACACAGACATCTACACGTACGTAACAAAATGATTGGCTTCCCAGGAGGTTCGTTTTTAAGTAGACATGCACGCAGACAGGCAAAATCATTTAAAATTAGACTAAAACGTAAATTATGAAAATAAATAGAATGTAACATGTGATGGCTTGTAATTTGTTTTCTGTTATTAACTTTTTTTAATCCACCAGATTTAAAAATAGCGACTACAACAACAACAAAATTAAAAATAGCAAAGGTTGTAATCGAAGAATTTTTTTGTCCTTAAACTGTGTCCTTTGTATACATTTTATTATTTCAGGAATTTATTTTTTTATTAATTTCGTAATAATTAAAGGGTTTATTTTATTCTATTTAATTTGTTTATTATTTTTTTTTTTAGGTACACAAAATAAATCATCATCGTGCTGCCGTAACGAGTGTTAAAGTTGTAACCACTTGTGATGTTTTAATATCATCGAGTCATGATAAAACCATATGTTTATGGTCACTGGATGATTATACGCTATTGAATAGCATGCAAATGACTAGTCCGGTATTACGTATTGACATATCATGTGATTCGGTAAGTGCCAATAATACTTGTAATTTTTTAAATATGACAATTGTTTCTAATAAACACAAGTTGTATATGTTATGCAAGTTGATCGTTAATATTGTATTGAATCGATTCGATTCGTTGCGTTTCATTAAACTTTTCTAAATTTCACAGATTTTCTTCTTTGAAAAGTATTTTTGTGTTATTTTGACTATTTGAAACTAAATTTTAAATTTTTAAATGAAACTATTTGGAAATACTCGCCGTAGTCACTGTGGTCTAGTGCTTAGATTGTTGACATACTAAGACATTAACCCAGGGTTCAAATCCCAGATCTGACATCTTGAAAAAAAAATAAATATGATAAAATTATTTCTTTCGGCGACTACCTCTCAGCAGTCTTCTGGCAGAAGCTTAGAAGTCTGCTAGTCGCGGAAAGAAATATCTTTTTTCATATTTCTTTTTTTTTTAAGATGTCAGAGCTGGGTGTCGAACCCAGTGCTCATGTCTTGGTAAGCCAACACACTAACCACTAGACCACGGCGACTACTACAATTTTATTTAATGCTTCCAAATTTGACAAATTTTCTGCTGGGTATGTACCCGTTAAGTAATGATAAGTAATCGTAATGATTACTAATTAGATTACTTCTTTAAGGGCGAAGTAATGGTTACGATTATTTATGGTTTTTCATGATTACTAATTGATTACAGTTACAAATATTAAAAAAATAACTACAAAATAATAATAATAAAGAATAAAAAGTAATCAAAAAGTAATTGCATTTATGTATTTCAACTATTCTTTTTAATTCTTTTTGATTACTTTCAACAATTTAATACTATTTCCTCCAAACAAAAACATTAAGTCAAATTTGAAAATCATTACGATTCTTTTTTAAATGTAATGTAATTGATTACATTTAATCGTAATCGAATTTTAACAGGTATGCTCTAATGCACGTACATACAGGCATACATATGCATACATACATATTATATGAATTAATAAGAGAAAATTGTCCTATGAAATAAAAGACTGTGGTATAAAGTTACAATTTAATGGCGTTGTACATACATACATACATACATACGTTCATGTATTCAAGTTGTAAACTTTACATGTTATCTTTTGTTTACATAAATGCGTCATATGAAAACTTTGGAAACACAAAATTATGTACGAACTAAAACGTATATGAAACGTGTTGTTAATTTAGTATAACTATTTATAAATAATGCTTATACAAGGGATACACATGTACAAATGCATTGTATACATACATGTTGTATGTTATTTAAAGAATTACGTTTTTTAATACATTCTAAAAAATAATTATAAAATTAATTATTTTGAGCTTGAGGTGTATTTTAAATAATTATTTTATATTTATATTCCAAATTTCGCTACTTCTTTGCGTAGCAAAATACAGTTGAACCTCGATTATCCGGCTCTCGTTGGACCGGCAACAGCACGGATATTCAAAATACACAGTTAATAGAGGTTATATTAACTTATACAGAAAAATAATTTTTTTTTATATATTTTTATTTAAACATTCAACTTTTATAAATAATTTATTACTAAAGATGCCACATAAAGAAATAGTAATTTAATCTGTAATTATAATTAAGAAGGGAAAACTATTTTACATAGAAAAAAAAGTTTGAATAATAATATTGAGCCATGACCGTGAAAAAGAAAAACTTTAATAAGTATCATGATTTCCCCACCAGTGCAATAAAAGTCTTAGCAAAAATAGAATGCTGAAGGTCGTTACTGTCAAAATTAATGCACATTTTTTTAAGAATTTTTAAATTACACCAATACCCCGATTTGCGTCGCTTCAGTTTGCGTCGCTTCGAAGTTGCGTCTTTTTTTAAGTTTCTGGAATTTCAATGTTGCGTCGTTTTTGTTTCAGTTTGCGTCGCATGGCTTCGAAGTTGCGTCGTAAATGCTTCAATTTGCGTGGTTGATATGAAAATGTTTTTACAAACTTAAAGCAAAAAAAGGCGATTTCCCGTTTAGTAGAAAGCAAATTTGCAGGTGTGCGTTGTTGACATGCTAAAGGCACCCTTACACGACATGTTTTTTACACTGTTATTGTCAACTTTTACATGAGTAAAGAGTTACATGTCGTGTTTGACTTCTAAAACATTGCTTGTGTAAAAAACACAAGGAAAATCTTATGACAAAATTTTCAATTAGAGCTTGCTCTAATTTCGTATGTACACACATATGATATTAAATTTCTATGCCTGCACAAACGTTAGTCGGCGATGAATTATGTGTAAAATAGTTTTTTTTTATAGATTTTGTGTCTAAAATTTTATTATTTATTTACATATGAAATTGTACATATACGTTTGTGACTAAAAATTATAAACCTTATGTAAATTGACTAATTTTGACATACACAAAGAAAAACGTATGTATTTTAAAACTAAAAAACACGTGTAAAAAACATGTCGTGTAAGGGTGCCTTAAGCGTAGTAATTATTTTCGAATTATATCAGTGGTCTTCACAATTGTTATATTTTTATTTTAATAAAATCTGTTATTCAAAAAAGAATAAGAAAATATATTGATTGAAAAACCCTTTTTCTAAGCTAAAATCTTTAAAACCTGTATTGACTAAACAGAAATCAAATACGTAAACAATTGAAAATTCTGCTTCAGTTTGCGTCGTTTCGGTTTGCGTCTCATTTTTTCAGTCCCAATTAGCGACGCAAACCGGGGTATTGGTGTATTTGTTTGTTTATTTTTAACTGATTTTCCTTAAGCAGCAATGAAATATTCGCAGTGGTCTAGTGATTAGTGTGTTGGCTTACTAAGACGAAAGCTCCGGTTTAAGCCCCGGCTATGACATCTTGAAACAAAGAAATTTGGAAAAATATTCCTTCCGCGACTACCTCTTAGCAGACTTCTGGTAAAAGCTCTGAGAGTAACTGATTGCCATGAACAAGCTTATCAAGTATGTCGTTCGGAGTCGACATTAAGCTGTAGGTCCCGGTACCCATGGATAAAAATTCACACACACAACATGGGTGCTGCTTGCGATAATCTAGGCCGAAATCCTGAAACAGGGTTGTAAAGGCCAATTATGTATTTATGTATGTATATAGTAATGTCATAAACTGTCTGCATCCCAACTTCGTATTTTTGAGCTAGCATTTTAACAGTCACATTATTTTTGGAATGTCCGTTAATTATTTTAACTTTTTCTTTAATATTTGAAACGTTTCTTTGTCTTTTATAACTGGTGGCGATTCCAATCTAAGTAAATTTATGTCTAACCACCCGCGCTTCTCAAATTTCAAAATTAATCCAATCACTTGTAAATACTTCTGACTCACAAGGGAATTCCGCGTTTTCGTCACGGAGAATAGAGGTAATCACGGTTAATCGAAACACACAATTTGAAAACAAAACAAAATAGATTAATCTTTGGCCATCACGGTTAATCGGGGTTACCGGCTAACCAGATCACTGATAATCGAGGCCCGACTTTAATAAAATCCGAATCTATAAAGATATTCACAATGGTTATCTTTAAATTTTAAAATATTAATATTACGGCATCTTAAACTGCTAAACAACATTTTAAAATATAGCAAACATATCAAATACTTTCTTCTTTAAAATGCCAACAGGCAGAAAAAAAAATTCGATATAAGTGATATATGTATATGTAAAGTAATCCCCTAAAAAATAAAAACTTACTTTTTGGCTTACATTTTTTTATTTTATTTTTTATATTTTTTTTATTTTTGTATCAGTCGCAAAATTGTCATATTAAAAATTATATAATTCATTTGACAGCTGGAAACCAGTATTCAGCTCGTCACATATCGCGAAAGGCTGCCTCACAGGCATCACTCCAGCCTGTTCTACTTTCCTTCGTTTTTTACCTACTTATGTACATATGTATTTAAAGTACAATTTTTTTATTTAAAAAATTTTTTTTTATTGACAAGTGAGTTGTCAAATATCAACAAAATTTGTTCGCTTAATTGTTACGAGTATATGCTCACTAAATATACTTATGACAGAGCTGCATTTTAATTTTACTCAATATTTATAACAATTTCGTACATATTGAACAATAATTAATTAAAATTTTGTATAAAATATGGAGCTCAATAATGGCAGTTATTGCGATAATCTCAATAATGGCGCATGTGTGAACACAGTATTAGGAGGTTATTATATAAATCACTTAGGTGTTGCACCTAAGTGCTTTACAGGATAACCCCCTAAATATTAATGTTCATTTACACACAAAAACGAACAATAAATTTGACAACCCTTATTAAAGTATTAAAATTAAAACGTCTCAATATTAAAACTTATTTTAAGATGTCATTATGAACATCCTTTATGTTTTAAATAAGTAAGTAAATACCTACTATCTTAAATTTGAACAATTATTTATTATTTAAATAGAAACAAATGTATTGTTTTATTTATATTTCTAATATTCGAGTAAGTACTTCTTTACATTATTCACTTCTATAACATACATACATACATAACTGGCCTTTACAACCCTGTGTCAGGATTACGGCCTAGCTTCTCGCAGCACTCATGTTGTGTGTGTCAATTTTTATCTATGAGTACCGGGACCTACAGTTTTATGTCGACTCCAAACGACAGACTTGAGAAGCTTGTTCATGGCAATTAGTTACTCTCAGAGCTTTTGCCAGAAGACTGCTGAGAGGTAGTCGCCGAAAGAAATATTTTTTCATATTTCTGTTTTTTTTTGAAGATGTCAGAGCCTGGAGTCGAAACCAGGGCCCATGTCTTAGTAAGCCAACACACTAACCACTAGACAACAACACCAACACTAGACAATCACTTCTATAAACAATAAATAAATAAATAAAAAGTCGTTTACATACACATGAATTCAAAAGGAAGAGGATCAACAAGTCTAGCATAGATTACAACATAAACATTTGCAGCCGCAACAATCCCTATAACGTTTATTAGCCATCATAATGACCAACCTAAAAAATTCAGTCTAATAGTATAATTGAAGGCGTTAACGTAACTGTAAAAATAAATTCATAACAATAAAAGTATAAAGAAAGAATAGGGATGTGAATATCAAAGAAATGTTTCTTTAAGGCGTTTTAAATTAAAAATGATTGACTTCCAAAAGTTTCCAATAAGACACCTAATTACGAGTAGCTTAGTATTAAATGTATAAAAAAGACTTAATATAACACGCCATATAAATTTAATAATATAATTGGAACTGAGGGAAGAAGTAATTGAAGATTAAATTGTTTAAGAAAGTCTTCAATTCTAAAGGAAATTGAGAATAATAATATCTAACAAGTTGAATATGTTCTTCTTCTTTTTTGTGGGCAATAAGAAGTAACGCTCAATACTTGTAATGGCTGTGTGACCAACAAAAGGAAGCTGGCTAATGGCAACAGTTTGTTAATAGCCATAAACATAAACGGAAAACGGAAACCGTTTTTCTATTTCCGTTAAAAGTTGTTTAAAGACATATATGCTCGCACATGCATACATATGTATGTGTCTGTTTGTATAAGTCTGTGTAAAATATTTTTATATACATACATATATACATACTTATATATATATATATATATATATATATATATATATATATATATATTTCTTTTTTTTTTTTTTGTTTTCTTTTTGAGAAATTTTCTTATTAACATTGGTTTGGCACGTGACAAAAGCATCAAGAAAAAAATTGACATGAGAAATTAAATGAAATTCAGTAATTATACTGACTAACAAATTAAGATTTTTTATAGAAACAGCATAGCGTTACTATAATTCTAAAAGGGCATATTTAGTGAATCACTTACAGTTCAACTGGTTTAAATTTTTTCTTTTCTGACAGAGAGTCATGGGTAGAATTTTTTGGTTGAAGAAAACATTATGGTACATGGATAATAATTTGTAAGTTCATTTCTAAAATAATTCTTGTTGTTATATTATGAAATTTTTTGAGGATCATTTTTATGAGAGATCTTAAATGAATGTAAAGGATTATTTAAGCTCAAGGTCTATTTTTATATAAAATTTTTTTATTTAATTATCGATACTTCGCTACTCCTGCGTGTAGCGTCTTCAGAAATTATTTATTTATAAATTACTAATTAACCTGGCAAACGTTGTTTTGCCATATAAATTTGCCCTAGAAAAGATTTTTTTAGTTCAAATACTTTTGATGCTCTTCACCAAACTGCAAAAGTCAACACTGATATGAGCAATCAATGTCTGTGTTACTAATAATTTCAAAAAATTATTATTCGCCATTTTCGGTACTCCAGTTTAATAGTTAAGAAGAGGAAGAAATATTCCCTGTATCGCCCCTTCTGAGTACTTCTTAAAAAAAAACGTAAACCATATATGGTCTACGGTACACAGATCTATCTATTTTAAAATTGCATCAAAGTCTGTACGTTATTTAGGTGAGGCATAAATTTTCCCTTGGGGCGAGTCACCTTAACATTTAGGGGTATGAAAAATAGATGTTGACCGATTCTCAGACCTACACGATATGCACACAAAATTTCATGAAATTCGGTCTAGCCATTTCGGAGGAGTTTGGCAACAAACACCGCGACACGAGAATTTTAGATTAGATTTTCAGATTTCAAAAACAGAAAAAACATAAAGTAATTTTAAAAAGGATATTCAAAATGGTTGAGAAATATTGTATTTTCATCTCACTTCTTAGCACTAAACACTTAGTTTTATAAGAAATTGTTTCAATTTGTGCTCGATGTAATGTATTTGAACTGGAGCAGAAAATCACTTCATTAAAAAAAATTTATTTTAAATAAATTATAAATAAATTTTTTTATTAAACAAAATTTCATTTGAAATAGTAAATTATTTTGGTTTGGCTTACACTTAAAAGAAATGCTTCTACGCTGGTGCATTTTCCGTTTTCATTTACAGTTTCCTGAGAATCTCCTATAAAAGTAGACAGTGGAGGGACCACACCTTTTGGAACTATTCTCACAGGACAATGGGTAGTCACGCAGGGACACTGTGTTTATTATTTGTCAGTGATTTTTTTCGATCGATTATAAACTATTAGAGTGTAGCCCCTTAATTTGCGAATGTCCGTTTCTGGCTCTCATATTCTGGAAAGTACTCATCTACTGCCCCTCTTCGTTATAGTTTAACGAGACCCTCAACATTAAGTGCGAGATTAATTGTCACATATATTAGATTTGCGGATTAGTTTCCAACAAAATTTAGGGTACATCTTTATGCTGAATAAGTCTGTACTTGAGTCCAGAACTGAGGCATATCTTTACATGATTGCACAACGGACAACCACTACATGTGCTTAAGTGAGCTTTGTTTCAAGGAGGCATCGCTTTCTTCAAACCTAAATTAAAATATTTGTTTTAAATTAATTTAAATATGATTAAAAAATATTTATTTCTCATTTGCAGGTATTTTTATTAGCCCACTGTGACGATAACGGTTTGTATGTACGAACATTGGCCACAGGTAAAGAATTGCACAACCTTAAGGGACATAAATCTAGGGTAAGTATTACTTCCACGTTTTGGGACATGTATCCAGATGAAATAGCAAAATAATATTTTTTTTTATAGATACGCACCATTTCTATAGCACGCGATAGTCAACGGGCAGTAGTAGGCTGTGAAGATACAAGAGCCTTAATCTATGATATGCATACAGGACGTTTAATACGTTCAATGCCACCAAATCCGGGTCCTGTAACGGCTCTATATGCTATGGATAATGATGATTTCCTCATAACAGTAGGTGGTAATAAAATCACATTTTATTCTTTCCGCAATGAAGAGTTATATGTGCACCCTTATTCACATAATCAAAGAAGAAAACGTTCTCTAAAGAGAGCTACACAATCTCAGCGTTCTCCCTCAACTACTTTACCACCTATAAGTTGTTTTGATGTATCACGAGATTCTCAACTGGTAGCCATTGCATCTGGACGCCATGTGCACATAATGCAAATTAATACTCCCGAGTATCAGACCACCTTTGAGGGGCATGCCGCGCCTGTTACTTGTGTGAATTTCGCACCCAATGGTGAATATTTAGCTACTGGCAGTGATGATCGTATGGTTCATGTCTGGAGTCTAGCTATGGGTTCTATAAGCAATACTTTTAAAGGTCACGTTGCACCGATTTGTAGTGTCATGGTGTTAATGGACTCCAGACGTATCATATCTGCGGATCGTGACGGGCTTATATATGTTTGGATGGCTGAGGGTGGCAACCTATTGCAAACCATACAAGGGCCCTATAAGTCGTTAGCTGCCACCAACAATATGAAATTTGCAATATCCACTAATGGAGAAAATGTCTTGAAAATATTTTCACTCACCCGTGAAGATGAAAAATATTCGGTGTCACATTCAGATGAAATAACGTGCTTTACAATAACGGCAGATAGTTTATATGTCATAACTGGATCCCGTGATATGTCACTCAAAGTCTGGCAAGCTACAGGTGGTAAATTAGCTCAAGTACTTGTTGGCCACTCGGATGCAGTCACTTGTGTGGCAGTATCGGTTACCAACAAGTCTCAAGTAACATCGGGCTCAAAGGATACCAACCTCATAATATGGGATCTGCATACAGGCGAAGAAATCCATACCTTAGCTGGTCACTTAGGCCCAGTTATAGGAGTCAAAGTATCAGCAGATGGTTCAACCGCTGTATCTGGTAGTGATGACAAGACTCTTATAGTGTGGGAAACTAAACGAGGTCTCGCTTTAACTTCTCTACAGTTACATGTACCTTTTCCTCGGTTCGACATAAGTATGGATTGTTCACGCATATTAGTTCAGTTAGTCGATAGCTTTAATCTGCCGGTTATATGCTTGCACAATACTCCTGCTCAATATATTAAGTTACCAACATACTCAGCACCCGCCAGAGATGTTGATGGTAAGTAGATTGCACGGAAAATATACTGCAATTGAAAACTTGTGTATTTTTTAATATTTCTCCCTTTTTTGCAGATCTTAGACCTCAAGGTCCCAAACGTCAAATCAAACGATTACTTAAGAAGGAAGTCTCACTCGATACCTACACCTGGCAAAAGAAATACGGCCATCTTACCTCCTCGGTAATGATGGCTCAAGTGGACGAACGACTTAAGAGACGTTTCTCGGTCTCAGCCAGTATGGAAGAAATATCAAAAATAGCTGAAATGAAAACAATTACTTCACAAACAAATTTAGGACCCGAACAAGCTGCTCTTGCTCAGTCACAACATTTCGATCAATTAGAAGCTCTCTGGAATAAACGATCACCACCACGAAGAAGACATAATGCGGTGAGTTTTTTTAAAAGATTTTTTTCTATTACAACCAAATGTTTAAATGAAGTACACACACACACATTTATTTATGTGTTTAGTTGTTTCAGCAGAAGGTAAAAGCTTTGTAGTTGAAAAGTAGTTGTTTGAGAATCAATTTTTAAATTAAAGGAAAACATTGTATTGTTTATTAATAACGATAATCACTCATTAGGAGTTATTTTCTGTCATTAAATAAACGTATTTTTATTTTTGATTTCGATTTTATAAGTTTTATCTTTTTAAGAATATTTCTTCTATTATATATTGTTTAAATACCACAAAGCTTTCACCATAATCTACATGCATACAAACATACATAGATATAGAGACGAGCTAATTAAAGTTTTATTCATAAAAAATTAACAACATAAAGTAATTATACATAGAGCACACAAACAGAGGTTTAACAAATATTCAATGAGCAGTTTTTTTCTTTCATTTCTTAAGAAAAAAAAACCAATTTGGCAACAATATTAGTTTAATGGCAACAGTAGTGCGATTCACTGTGATATTTTAACGTTAACAGCTTTGTTAAAAATGTGTAACGGTAAACTAAACGATTGTGCTATATAGTAACAATTTTTTAGCTGACTTTCTTATTATCAGGCATTTTCTAAACGACAGCTCTATTTAAGTTAAGTTGTCAAATTAAACACAAGTTGTCAAATTAAACACAACGTGAAAATACAAGTTTAATTTTCAATATTACAAACTGATTAGAATAATTAAACAGTACATTATTCATTAACAAGGCGAATTAATAAAAGATGGATGAGTATAACCAAAAAAGAAAAACCAAACATTGTGTTGAAAGAATAAATAATCTGATCAGAGGACTTATTCTGTAAATCTCTTACGCTAAAACTCTATCGCTAAAAATGTATAAACTTGATTTAGGACTTTTTGGCTACGAATACAAATAATTTAAAAGCTTCATGCCTATTACCTCTAAACTTTAAAATTTTATATAATCTAACGCCCAGCCTGTTTCAAAAACCCAAAATTTTAGCATTTTAGATTAAGAGCAGGGCTCCAGCTCTCTCTCTCTCTCTTAATATTGTATAAAGTTGTTAATTTCAATATACAATAAGTAGCGTGGGTTTAGTGGATTTTTCT
Organism: Metopia argyrocephala; assembly: GCA_963576795.1. Lineage (NCBI taxonomy): Eukaryota > Metazoa > Arthropoda > Insecta > Diptera > Sarcophagidae > Metopia > Metopia argyrocephala. The sequence continues at coordinate 181,604,391 of OY756208.1, read as the reverse complement.
TGACACTTTTGTTTTTTTTTTTTTTTTTTTCTGTAATAATAGTGACGTTTTTAGACAGATAATAACTTCATATTTGCTCTGTCGGACCTAAAAAAATTTTAAAAATGTCACAACATAGCAAGTGTTATAAAGCTTTTATTAATGCACTTTTTTCCTCATTTTTAATAATTCGTAGAAAAGTTATTAGCGCGAAATGGGTAATTACCCTAATTTTACAACTTACGAAAGTCAACATTTTCAGAAAAAATCCTTGATTTTAAAAAGTTTATAGTGGGAATTCTAAGAAATAATTGTAAATGATAATTGTTGGCCTATTGATAGTACTACAATAATCTCTTTATGTTGCCAAATAATTACAGTCTCTTAAATTACTAAAGTTTCATTATTATACATTTTAGTTGACTAGGTTTTATTAACTCAATGAGAATTCTTTTGAGAAATTAAAGCGGAGTTTAGAAAAAAAAATTGTCGCTTTGAGTATTTGATAAACCTCTAATTAAAATATTAAATTAATTGAAACAAAATACATCAAATTTTTATAATTGTTGCTTCTTTTGCTTCATTTCTTCCTACTTATTCTGGAAAAACAAATTTAACATTGCACAACACACTGGCTTAATTAAAACCAAAAAAAAAACTGAATATGAAAACAAATATCATGCTCCAAAATAAAAATAAAATAAATAAACAAAACAGGGCCTATCAAGACAAACATCATTGGTTGAGGATCGTTTGGAGTCATCTGATGATGATGATTATCATGATGAACGCACAGGTATGTTATCAGCTTCCTATGATCAAATTCATAGATTAGCACTACCCTATCAGCACGAACAATTATCATCAACACCACCAACACATCTAAGCATGCCAAATTCCCAATCACCAACACCAACACCGACACCGTTACACCGTTTACGTCCTGTTTCTATGCACGCATGGATCACAAGTAGTTGTAAAGCCCTGCAAAGTAGTTACACTAGCAATAGTAATAGCAATACCCATAACCAAAATCACAATAACACCGATAACTCAGACAGAAATCATAATAAAGGGGCCACAAGTACGACCATTACAGCTAAAAACTGCCATACTGCTCAAGTAAACCATACCAGTACCCAAACGCATTTCTCCGTAATTGCTGTAGCTGAAGATGAACATCAAAATATCCTGAGAGGTTCTTCACGTCATCAACCAGATTTGGTAAAAGATATACAGCATGGCCAACTACTGGAGTCTGAAAATAAAAATTCTGATATTTTATCACAAGATCGACGTTTAAGATTCCGAAGTTTCTTTAGGTGGCGCAGTTTAAAGTCCCGTCTTCTTCCTACACGTAATTGTCACTCTTTACAACCACAATCTTTGAACCATTTTCATATACAGACTACAAACTCCACTACTCCCACACCACCTCCTATACAAGTTAATATTAAAAGTCAACATGTAACCCAGTTACGACGACCCAATCCCATAATAATTGTGGAAAACTACGATCACCGTAATGTAAAACAGATTCACACACAAATACTGCTGCATCCACAAAGTACTCAGGCTACTTGGGGTCATGTTGTTAAAGCCGAAGATCAATTACCAAATTCTAAAAAACCTAGACCGACAACATCTTATCCACCACCTCAGGCCTCTCAGCGTAAATGGCGTCTATGGAAATCGGGAAATCACAGCGCTCAAGAAAAACCCACTATGACTGGTAATCACAGTAGTAGTTGCAGCTCTAGTGATAATAGTACTGGTTTTTGTGGCGCTTCCTCTTCTGCACGGTCCAAAGCTAAATACAAAAGTTCCTCTAACTCTACAGCAGCAACTTTAGCGAACAGTTCAAACACGAGTAGTTGTATTGCTCAATAGAGATTATCATAAACGTTTGCCCCGTTTTAATTTTAAACTCACTGTCTACACATTATTGTATATCCTTTTCCGTTTTAATTAAGTAAAACAAAAATTATTTGCTCGTAATTTTAGTACTTTTTTTCATATCGGCATGTGATTTTTGTATCGTTTGTCTTCTGTATAAAATGTTTAGTATACTCGTAATTAGTATTTTAATATCCCAATTTATGAATGCATTTTTATTTTATTTTAAGCAAAAGTTCTATTAAAAACGATTTAATTTTTTCCAAATATGTACTATATTTTTATTTTATTTTAAAAGTAAATCTCTCTTAAAACGAAAAGGTAAGATAAGGTAGGTGACAGTGGTATTATAAAGTGCAAAAAAATTTTGCTTTAAACAAATTCTGAATCAGAATGTAAAAATAGTTATACACGGTTGTAAGCAAAAAATTGCTTATTTTGACATAAATTCTAATTAATTTACTATTTTAGGAGTTTCATTTTTTTGTTTAATAAGTCTATTATCACATTTTACAAGAGGTTTTTAGAACTGCGTATATCACTTCCGTTCAAGTCATCTGCTTTCACACCGACAAAAGCACAAACAACCAATCAGATCTCGTCCACAACAAATTTGCACAAAAGCAACGATAAAGCAATGCAAAATCATAAAAGCTTTCAAAGCTGTTTATCAACTGATGCAAATTATAAACGAAATTAAAGAGCCAATATTGCCAGATTTTAAAATAAATTAAAGACAAATCACCTTTAAAATGAGACTCTAAAAGATAAAACTAAATTTCTTTGTTGTTTTCCAACAAAAAATATAAAGTTTGAAGTTGGTATTTATAATTTAAATACAAGAAGATAGTTTTTTATCATTGAAAATAATACTTTAACCTTTAACTACGGAGGTGGTGATAAATTTTACCCCCTCTTTAGATTTTTTAATTTATTTTCTTCGGTTGAGCGCTGTTGAGTCCCTGTTTTGTTATACTAAATCTTTGATTTTTTTATAATCATATTTATATAAAAATGTATTTTCTTGTTCTTTTAAAAATAACTTATTAAAAAAAAAATTTTTTTGACTAATTTTTTTGGTAAAACAAAAGGTGGTAAAATTTACCCCACGTCAATAACTATGAAAAAATATTTCACCTCCGTAGTTAAAGGTTAAGATAGCAAATTAAAACGCCATTAAATTGCGTGCATTGTTAGAAATAATTGGAATGTTTCTAAGGTCTTTTGTTATGTCATATTGTCATAAAGTTATAACTGCTTATTCAAAAAAAAAAAAAAAATATTTTTCGTCATATAGGAAAATACAGGGTTTTTCAAAAGTAACACTGCAAAAGTAGAGCGACAGGGACATCAAACGACACCATATTTCTTGCCGCTCTTTTGAAATTTCTCTTCAGTAAGGTTTGCCATTTCATGATGGAAAGATATAAGAGCCAACAACGAGTCGAAATTATTAAAATACTACCGAAATTCGTTAACATTAAAAGCGCTACGTATGGTCGTAATAATCGTCCTAGCAGATCAACATTTGAGTGTCTAGTGGAAAAATTTTAATCCACAGGCATAGTACAAAATGTTTCCGTGCAAGTGAGACAAAGAAGTGCCCTAGTGTCGAGAATATTACTGCCGCTGAGGCTTCAGTTGAAGAAAGCCCAAATGTATCTCTCAGACGTCGTTCTCAAGCGTTGGGCATCTCTGTGATGTCATTGTTGTGAATTTTGCGAAAAGGTCTTGGCCTATATTCTTACAAGATTAAATTGATGCAAGAACTGAAGCCGCTTGACCACCAGAAGCGTCGTATGTTCGTGAATTGGGCTGAGCAACAACTTGAAAATGATTCAGATTTTCATCGAAAAATCATCTTCAGCGATGAGGCTCATTTCTGGCTGAATGGCTTCGTCAATAAACAAAATATGCGTTATTGGTCAGGCAGCATGAGTCATCATTGCATACGGAAACTACTACGGTTTGATGCGGTTTTTGGGCCGGCGGCGTCATTGGACCGTACTTCTTCCGTGATGATCAAGACCGGCACTTTACTGTGAATGGGAATCGCTACCGTTTAATGATAACCGAATATTTTTGACCCCAATTGGATGATATGAACTTGGAGAACATTTGGCTCCAACAGGACGGCGCCACAAGCCACACAGCGAATGTGTCACAATCAATTTATTGGAAACCAAGTTTGGATAACGTGTTATATCACGAAATAGTCCAGTCGATTGGCTTCGTCGGTCGTGCGATTTGACTATGGTCTATGCCAACAAGCCAGCGACGATTGATGAACTTCGTACGAATATCGAACATGAAATTGCAGCAGTATCGGCTGATATGTGCTTGAAAACCGTCGAAAATTGTGCTCAGCATCTAAACTTCTGCAAGCGTGCTCGTGATGACCTTGCAAAAGAAATCGAGTTCCATACATAATGGCATCGAACTTATTTTTACAGGAATAAAGAATTTCATTGATATCCAAAACCGTTTTATTTAAAAAAAACTTTTGCAGCGCTCTTATTGAAAAACCCGATACATTCAATATACGTAATGCGTATGCATATAAGGTGTGCGTCACTATAAACTGTAACACATCAGAAGTCAAATAAAAACTGACTGGAGTAAACTAGAGTTAAAAATAAAACAGTTTTATTTTGCATTTTTATTACAGATTTATATTCTGTATTATTTTATTTAAAAATTTATTTAATTTTATAAAATTTTTTATTTTATTCATTATGCCATCCATAAGCAATGTTATAGTGTTTTCGGTGATTTTTTTGGTACCAGCTGTCCATTTATATCGAAAACTAGTAATGGTTTTGGGAACAGATGTACTCTTCTTTAGTTCTCTTTTGACCAGAGCCCAATATCTTTCAATAGGCCGCAGCTCTGGGCAGTTTGGTGGGTTAGCCTCTTTTGGAACAAAAATAACATTATTCTTATTATACCAGTCTATCGCGCTTTTACTGTAGTGACATGTTGCCAAATCTGGCCAGAAGAATTTGATATGTTGTGCTGTCTTAGAAATGGGAGCAACCTCTTTTGAAGACACTCTTTGATATAAATATCTGAGTTTATTGATCCCAATGTAACAAACGATGCACTTCTGTTGCCGCAGCTACAAATAGCCTGCCAAACTAGGAACTTTTTGGGAAATTTTGATAGTTTTTTAGTTCGGAACTCTTCAGAAACATTGCCTCTACTATCCGCTACATAAAACTCTTGGCCAGGAAGCCAAGTCTGCAAAAACGTAAGTTTCATCACCCATTACACAACATTCGAACTTTTGAAAAAATTCTTTTTTGAGGAGTTTTGCTCTTTTTTTGCTTCAATATTCTTCTTAGCATTTCTATCCGGAACTTTTTGGACTTTAAATGTTTTAAGGCCAGCTTTAGCTTTAACTCGGCGCACAAAACTATCCGAACATTGCACGCGCCGGGCCACTTCGCGACCAGAAATGTTTGGAGGAGCCAGCAAAAGCTTCTCAACCTTTTTGGCTTTCGCGTCGTTCGTTACCAGTTTTGCTTTACCTGTTCCAGGCTTTCTTTCAATTTTTAGGTCTTTGTTGAACTTTTTGACCACTCTGGAAACACATTGCCTGGTCACGTGGACTTCCCTAGCAACTTTTGTATAACTCCAATATGGTTTTTTTTGAATTATTTGAATAATTTTTGTATGCACTTGTCTTTGATTATCCATTGTGAACTAACTAACAAGTTAAATTTGACAAACTGATACATTTTAAAATCTGACACATTTTTCAAAGATATTGTGATTAAGAAAAATAATTTTGATTAAAGGTGAAAAAAGTTATTAAGAAAAATGGGTGTTACACTTTATAGTGACGCACACCTTATTAATAATATTGCTTATGATTCTCATTTAGTTATAACTTTTTTACCATAAATATAAATATTTATTGTATGAAATTCAATAGCCTAAGATCCTAAGTAATACTGGTATTCTTATGAGAACTAACATCCGTTAAGGGCTATGTACAAACACTAGCAGAACTGAACTAGTTTTCGACCCAGCTACGAAAGGTCTCATCAGAGTTCTTTGTGTTATACATATTCATATTTTTATATTTACATATATTTAAAGCACAATCTATTGGAAATAGATTATGTGAATTATATTTGAATGTTATTCTCACCTGTATTTTACCTTTTGAACTGAAAATTTTTTCAAATTCAACTATTTGTTGAGGAATATTCCTTAACGGATGTTAGTTCTCATAAGAATACCAGTATTAGGATCTTAGGCTATTGAATTTTATACAATAAGTATAATAAAGATCCATTAAAATATTCAAATTTAATTCGAAAATGTATAATAATTATAAATATTTATAATATTGGTTACCAAATAAAAGTTTAACAATGATGAGATGCCCAAGTAAAATCGGTCGAAATGTCAACAAAAACTGTTGTGGGTTATTTTGTTTTGTGTAAAAATAAACTGCCCATTTAGCTCATGGTTTTTTAGTAGATCTATGCAAATTACAAATGTGTACTTTGGCACTGTTTGCAATAGCCTTAGTGAGTACCATTATTGTTTCTTTTTACTTGCGTGATATTTTATTACTGATATTTCTATATTTAATACAATATTTGTGTAATTTTTTATTTTTAATAATATGAATTCTCAACCTTTAAAAGGTAAGTTTTATTTAGTTTTCATTTATTCTTCTCATTTTTTTAATTTTTCTTTTAATGTAAGAAAATTTTTTAGTCATTAAAAAGTCAATATATGCTCTTTTCTTCTAATACCAATATTTTCAAAATTTATTTTAACTTTTAATCTTAATGTTTATGTAAAGAACATTCATTGTCATATAATTTAAGTGTTAAAATTAAAGAAAAAATTTAAATTATGAAGACATCATACAAATAAAGAAAATATGAAATTTAAAAAAAAAAAACATTTTCCTATTTTCCATTTTCCCATCCAAAAAAAAAACAACAACAAAAACAACCACCAATAAAACCACCTCTACCACCAACTTTAAATTATAAAAAAATCAATGCACAAAATAAAAAAATAATAACTTGAAAACTTGAACCAAATGATTAACCAAACAAACAGTGCATTCAAAAACCAGCTCCCGAAGCTCTTTGCAACAGCCTATCATCTAAAAACTATTAACAAAAGCCAACTATTCCATAGAGAAATATTAAATTCCACATACCAATACATACACATGTCATAGGCAAAAATGAATGAATAAATTACCATTTATGAATAAAAAAATATAACGAAAAGAAAATGAAATGGATGTTTCAATATATTCCTAAACAAAAACACAAAATTTAACAAAAAAAAAATAAAATAAAAAGTAAACCCCAACTATTTCCCACAACAACCATAAACCGAAACCAAAACAAGTATATTTTTGAATGAAACTCGAAAACTTTCCTATTGTATGGGTAACGGATATCAATTACTTTCTCTCTACATTTTAGAAGAATTTCCAGACTTTTAAAAGACAAAAGAATTATAAAAAAAGAAAAGAGAACAGAAGAAGAGCACTTACTCATCATTAAAATTCTATTAAAAATAAAAGTTATCAATTGAATTAATACAAAAAATATATATATATTAAGAAATTATTATTACAAAACAAGAAAAGAAGAAAAAAAAACTTTAAAAAAAGAATACCTCACATTTAGCTGAATTGTTAACACAAAATTAAATTATAAATTAAACTAAAAACTAAAAATAAAGAGATTTTTTTTTGTTCTGTATACAAGAAACTAAAATTTATAAATTAAAAAAAAAATTAAAAGCAAAAGCAAACTTAAAGGCTTCTTACAACCGTGTTATCTGGCAATGTAAGTATTAAATTTTTAATAACCTTAACCTTAGAAATAAAAATACCAAAAAAAAAAAACAAGAAACAAAAAATATGTAATTTAAAAAATAAAATACATTATTGCACTTAAACAAAAATTACTATAAAATAGAGAATTTAGTTGGCTTTTTATTGAATGTGAAACAAGTAGTAGATACGAGTAACATTAAAATTAAACAAAACAATAATCATGAAATTTATATAGTACCTACAATATTAAAAAAAACACAAAAACAAATGCTTTAATTTCTGAAAAAGTTTAAGGCACAAACTATTTCAATAAATTTTTTACTAAAATCATATGCACAAAGTTATTGATGGAAATCAAATTCACAATAATCTCTCTTTACAAGAATATAGCGACACCAGCAATTACTTCACTACATAATTTAACTTTTATAAATATATTTATAATTTTATAAATAGCCATAAGAAAAGTGTAATAAAAATCTGTTCAACACACACACAATGTTTTGATCTCTTTTTGTTTTTAAAGGAACGACAATTTTAAGTCTCTCTATTTGAGAGATGAAATCATCTGTTTGCTTAATACTTAGTTTAGTTTCCACCAACTATAAAGCGGTATAACGTCTGAAAGCTTAATCATCAAGTTATAGTACATATGTATCATAGTATAAGAGATCAGCAGTGAGTACTGAAAAAATGAGTAGAGTAGAGTCAAATCATGACGCATAAATTCTTGTGTGGTGGAACCTCAAAAGTTCTCTCTCACATTTATGTATATTTAACAACATGCACGATGTTGTGGACTTCATCTTTCCTTAACTTAATATTTACAGATGAAAAAAAAAATAAATATGATTCGATCAGTGTTGTCAGATTAGGGGATTTATCCTCAAAATGGGGATTTTTTTTCCTGAAATGGGGATAAAGAAATTCATTTGGGGATTTTATTGGGGATGATCAACGAACTTTCGGCGATTTTTAAAATTTGTTTGCTTGCTCAGTTATATATTATAAACTTCTTACATTCGAAACAGACGATGAAAGAATTTCAATAGAACATCTATTTAGAATTGAGGTAAAATAGATGCCGTATACTACACAAATTTCTGGCCATAATAAAGCAAATTCATATTGAAAAAAAATATCATGTTGTAGTATGTTGTCGTATACATTATGTACCATTTCGAATGAATTGAATATCACTTATACGCCGCCCTGGTTTTATTATAACAATTTTCAATAAGCAAATCGGTAGTCTACTAACTACTACAGTGCATTGCATTGCAATGCAATTGCTTAGAAAACGTTTAATGATATTAACGGCAACCCAGATTTACTTAAAAAGCTTATAACTGATGACAGACAACTGATATATGACTATACGTTGAAATCAAAGTCTAATCAATTCAATGAAAGAGCCAAGGTAAAAAAGCACGTCATGTTCTATCAAAATTCAAGGTTTTGCTCGCTAGTTTCTTCAGTTGCCACGGCGTAGTGTATCAGAAATTCTTACCACATGGTCGTACGATTAATAAGAAGTATTATCTTTAAGTTATAATGTTATAATTGTAGTCGCCGTGGTCTAGTGGTTAGTGTGTTGGCTTACTAAGACATGGGCCCTGGGTTCGACTCCAGGTTCTGACATCTTCAAAAAAAAAAAGAAATATGAAAAAAATATTTCTTTCGGCGACTACCTCTCAGCAGTCTTCTGGCAAAAGCTCTGAGAGTAACTAATTGCCATGAACAAGCTTCTCAAGTCTGTCGTTCGGAGTCGACATTAAACTGTAGGTCCCGGTACTCATGGATAAAAATTGACACACACAACATGAGTGCTGCGAGAAGCTAGGCCGTAATCCTGACACAGGGTTGTAAAGGCCAGTTATGTATGTATGTATGTATAATGTTATATTATCTTTAAGTTAAAATGTCTAGAATTGTGGAAAAATTAATCATGGTTTTAATTTACTTGTGATCGCTTGTTCGAAATGTTTTAGTTCAAAATAATACCGTAATTACACCTCACCTGTATTCACCTAATGCGACCGTATCTTAAATATTACTTATTAGGTCTTGTTTTATAACACAGTCTTAAAAGTTATCACTCAATTTATATATACATATTTAAATGCTTTATAATTATTATGCTTATGCTACACCCAAGGAGAAAAATAGCACAGTATTATTAAATAATTTTCCATATAAATTGAGTCTGATTTCCTATCAAAAACTGTGTAATACCAGGCTTTATCATAGTTAGTGCCTTAAATAAGAAAAAAATATTTTATTTTGTTGAAAAAAATATTTTAAACAGAATTTTTAATAAAAGTTTTTTTCTAATTTTTTTCACAGATCATTTCGCTACAGGAGGAGGAGGATACCATTAGGGAGGATTAAATTTATGCAAAAATTATAAAAAGCCAAATAATATTTTTTAGACTAAAAACATAAGAAAAAAAAATAGGAAAAACCTAAAAACTAACAAAAGCAAATAAAAAACCACCCGTGATTCTTTTTAAAATAATGTTTTTCTATAAATATTTTTCTATTATGTAATTGTTAAAAACTAAAAAAAATAAAATAAAATAACACAAAATAATCAATTTTATGTAGATGATAAAAAATTATAATATTTACAATATACACACATACATACATACATACACACATTAAAAAGAAAATTGTACTTCAAATAACATAACAAATAAAGGGGTTAAAAGCTATACTATGCTTATTTTAAATATCAGATACCAATAAACAAAAAAACAAAAAATGAATAAAAATAAATAAAACCGAATATTCTATATTGCAATAGGCCAATCAATCAATAGATTAAAGAAATAGATTTCCGAAAACCACATTCCAGTATGCAAATGTTAGTCAAAAATTTAAGTTTAATTAAAAAACATGTTTTATTTGTACAAATTAAAATATGTAGTATGTTTTATTAAGTTTAACCTACAACAGAATGTTTACATCCAACAAAAGGAAATTTTAAAAATAACAAAAATAAAAGGAAAAACAAATCAATAGTGGCAATCACTCTTCGTTGCAAAAGCCCTTGGAAGTGTTTCAAACGTAGCAAACGGTGGTGGCTTAGTGTAGTGGTTAGAACGCTGCCTCAGCACTGGATAATATGAGTATATGTATATAAGAGATTCTCCCCACCTGCAAGAAGTCCATCACAAAGAACGCGGACCTCCACTCTAACCACCTTTGAGCTATTAAGTAAATGATCACGAGAAAGCGCCACCTACTGGGTAAACAAGCAGAACTAAAAAAGCAAGGATAAAAACCTATCAACAACACCTTAGCCAAGCTCCTCACCACTGTATAACAAACAAAAATTAATACCAAAAGATGATGCAATTGCTGTTGATCATTTCAAGGTTGAAGTTATAACACTGGCCTTTAAGTGATCAACTGACAGCAACTTGTCCCATATAAGGCAAGATATATGAACTATATCTTCAAGCATTCCAATACAATGCATAGCATTTCCCCCTTCCCACAACATATTTTCCTAGACCAGCACAATATACTGCATGAGTAGGGGCCGTCCCCTGAGTGCTGACCTTAAAAAATAAAAAAAAAATAGCATGAGTAAGGGTGTAATCCTCTAAGTATTGGTCTTATAAAAAAAAAACTTGTCTAACAATAACAAAATGTAGGCATACTTATAGGCTACGTTTGCTTCTTTTTAAGGCTTGCAAGGGCATTTGTAACTAAGAGTGATTACCACTAATATGACAAACCTTTGAAATAATGTAGTGAAGACTCTACTGAACAAATTTTAAAATATTTTTGTGTGCAAAAAATTATTTTTTCTTGGACTTTTTTGCAAAAATGTAGGATTTAGTAATAATATATGACAAAATTGTAGCCATTGTTAATCTGAACAACTTTCGTGAGCATATAGTATGTATCAATACAATCTGAATGTGTCTAGGAATCCTAAATAGTTTACAAAGACCAATTTGTAGCCTAAAAATATTATTTTTCACTATTTCCTATAATTTGCTGTACGCAGTTGTACTATGAATGAACATCATGACAATTATATTTTCAGTAAAATTTAACAAATCTCGTTGAAATGAAAAGAGTACAAAGAAAAACCGAAAAAAGAGCGAACAAGAAGGGGAATACCCAATTTACAAATAATAAATCTTCTTTTTTCACTTTTCACCCATCACCATAAATGCATGCATCCAAACAAACGACAATTAGGAAATCGATGCAGTTTTTAATACAATGTTTGATTATTTATCATACATTCTATAGAAAATTTGCCATAATTTCACATACCCCCGGCAAGCTTCTCACGGACCTCCAGAGGACCGCGGCCCACTGGTTAAGAATCACTGATTTAGTGCATTAAATATATTGATTTTAGCCATTGTTACGTAATCTGAACAACTTTCGTGAGCATATATCAATACAATCTGAATGTGTCTAGGCACCCTAAATAGTTTGCTAGTGGAAATTTACTGCACTTATTCTGTATGATTAGTGGTAATGGACTAGAGATCCATTGGCACAATAGTGGAATGCAAATTTAGTTCTACACTACCCCAGTACTTTCATACAAGGATATAATATTATTTTATGCATACATAGCTTAAGTCAATGTCCAAATACATTGTAGTGATTGTAATTGTTGTTACAGTTTTAATAAATATTTTAGTACCTTCAAATGTAATAAATTATTCAATTCAGATTTTAATGGCGCGGACTGTTAAAATTGCCAGCCACTAATCATTCAAAATCAGTGCACTAGATTTCCACTACCACTAAAATTGTTTTATTTAGTGATTAACTATGTATTTCCATCTGCATTTAATGGTGGCTGCAATATTGCTGCATTAATACTAAGTCGTTTAGTGGTAGTGAAAGCGATAATGCATTATAAATTCAATGCAATAAACCCAACTCTGATTGATAGAATTTAAACACTTCTTTTTACTAACATCTTACCATATGCTGCTCACAACTACACAAAAATTTTTGGCAAGTTTCCATGGTGTTTCCGTTTGCATACTTTAACAATGAATTATAAAATATTTGTTACTTACACTACATACATATATCACTTGTGTTTTATAAATACGCCTATCCCTCGTTTTACACGCTACTCGTTTTGCACGTTTTCGATCTAACCCGGTTTTATAAATGAAAATTAAAAAAAAAAATTATGTTAAGAATGTCTAATTTTGTCTGCAAGCGAATTTATTTCTACTTAATTATATGTAAATCAGGTAACACTTTGACGTATACCTCTTGTACTCTCATGAACTTATCGAAAAAAAACACAGAAAATAGGAATTCCCCTTTTAGTGTTCAAAGCAAAATTTTATGTGTCCACATACAGATGAGTTAATTGCTTTTAAACAACAAAACGAATATCATTTTTCATAAATTCGTATTAATTCTTACAAATCTTATGAATTAAATGATATTTTTATATTTTGTTAAGTGCTCAATAAATGTCTAAAAAGCTTTTTTGGTTGTTTTCGTTTTACACGGTTTTTTCATACAAAAAGTATTTTTTCGAGTTAAACTGTTTTATTAGGAACGTATCTACCGTGTAAAACGGGGGATAGGTGTATAATTAGCATTTTTTTATTTTTAATAATACGAGATGTTTACCTTTATTTGACACTCACAGTAAAGTTTGTAGGTATATGTAGGTATGTACTGTAAATATCAGTGTAAAAGCAGTCAATCACCCGTTTTGGTAGTAATATAATAAAAATATAACAAAGTTAAGTATTTATGTATTAATGTAGTTAAAAAAAAGAAAATAAAAAGGATTTTTATGTAAATAGTTTAAGGGAATGAATTTTAAATTTTAAGAAATGTATTCTAAAGAAAAAACAACAAAACTAGTCAGAAATATTGTACATAGCGCCGTGCGGGAGTTTATGTGTTCTATGCGCCATTTGAGATTTTCGATTCCAAGTTTTTCAAGTCTGCAATACGTTTTCAGATAGATATCACGTCCAGTCTCGGAGATAAATAGCCGAAAACGGATTGCAGATTTTAAATATTTTGAAATTAAAATCCTAAAGTAGCATAATTAACTCAAGATGCATACATATGTATATAAAATGGCGGATAGAGCACATAAACCCTCGCACGACGATATGTACATACATATGTATGTATGTATTGTATATATACATATCGTCGTGCGGGAGTTTATGTGCTCTATCCTCCATTTTATATTTCTCTTTAGGTTTTTAACACTAAAATTTTTAAAATCTGCAATCCGTTTTTAACTATTTATCTTCGAAACTGGACGAGATATCCGCAAACAAATTGCAAACTTGAAAAATTTGGGGTCGAAAACCTAAAGTGGCATCATTAACTCGATATATAAAAAAATATAAAATGGCGTATAAGGCACGTACACTCCCGTACGACGATATGTATTTAATTTTCATGTTTCTAACAATTGACAATCAATTTCACTATAAAAAATAACAACAAAAAATAAAAGAAAACAAAATATTAAGGGTATTCATAGTTAGGGCAACTGTAGATTAATAATATTTTGTTATAAGGTAAACAATTAACAAAGAAAACATTGAAAACGCAAAATCTCATTTAAAGTTATATGAAGCAATTTTAAAAACGTTAACAAATGAATACCCCTAATCAGATTATACACAATTAATTAATATACATACGCGTTTGTCTACTACATACAGATGTTGATTATCGAGCTAAAAAAAATTAAAAACAAGAAAAATGTACCTTTTCCGTGATAATATTTTAAACTTTAAAAGAAAGAAAGCACATACCTAGTAACTTTATAAATAAAATAAAAAACCTTTTACTTCATTTTAACAAAAAATTATTTTTAAGCCGTTGAGAGCCAGAGTGGTATTAATCATATATTAATTTAATGGAGTTCTATTAAAATTTATTTAAGTTTTAGGATTTTACGATAAATTACGAGTAATTTATTGGCGTCTATTAACAGATTGGCCTTTTCGTATTTTGCCAGTAAACAAAATTTTATTTCTAACGTATTATTTTTGTTACAATGAATATTGCAGAAAATGAAAATGAAAATAAAATTACTTTAAAACTTAAGTTTAAAAACAAGTATTCCGTTTAAAGCTTTCCTTCGTACTGTATTCTGTAATTTAATGGCGTTTTCTTTTCTACAAAAAAATTTTACCTATTGAATTTTTTTTTCCTTCTATCGAGTTTGGCCAAAATATTGCCTTTCTACAGATTTATGCTTCTTGGTATCATTTAAATATGCAAATTACAATAAAACGAGTTACATACATACATAATTGGCCATTACAACACTGTTTCAGAGTTACGGCCTAACTTTTCGCAGCACTCCTGTTGAGTGCGTTATTTTTTTCCATGAGTACCGGGACCTACAGTTTAAAGTCGATTCCGAACGACAGATTTGAGAAGCTTTCTCATGTTTTCTCAATTACTCCCAGAGCGTTTGGCAGAAGACTGTTAAGAGGTATTCGCCAAAGAAATACATACATACATAACTGGCCTTTACAACCCTGTGTCAGGATTACGGCCTAGCTTCTCGCAGCACTCATGTTGTGTGTGTAGTAGTCGCCGTGGTCTAGTGGTTAGTGTGTTGGCTTACTAAGACATGGGCCCTGGGTTCGACTCCAGGCTCCGACATCTTCAAAAAAAGAAATATGAAAAAAGTATTTCTTTCGGCGACTACCTCTCAGCAGTCTTCTGGCAAAAGCTCTGAGAGTAACTAATTGCCATGAACAAGCTTCTCAAGTCTGTCGTTCGGAGTCGACATTAAACTGTAGGTCCCGGTACTCATGGTACGCAAAAGAAATAATTTTTTCATATTATCGTCTTAGTAAACCGACACACTAACCACTAGACCACGGCGACCACAATAAAACGAGTTAAAAAACAACACATTACAAACTACATCTTTGTAGAAAAGAAAACACCATAAGTGAATTTATTTATATTTTGACATAATTACTATATAAGAAACCAAAATTAAAAAAAAAAAATTAACTAAAATCAACCCTTATTTAGATGCAATTTTATTTAAGTTATTAATTTATTGAAAGTGTTAAGTTTAAAATCAAATTATACACTCAGTTATTTCTGGCATTTTCTCTCATCATCTGAAAAAATTTTTTAAATAAAAATACACAAAAAAAAACAAAATACAGAAATATATGTATTTCTAGAAATTAAGTTGAAATTAAACAAAAAGCATAAAATAGGCGAAGAAAAAAATTTTTAAATTTAAGAAAAATAAAAATGAAAAAGTTTTCTGTGTACAAAAAAAATTAAATAAAAGACAACTGAAATGTTTTTTCTTTTATTCAATTTAGATCTAAAAACTTAAGTAAGTAAACAAATTAAGCTTACATATAATCCTATTACGAGATATGTATGTTTGTATTTAATGAATTCAATTATAATAAATAAAAAAATATTTTTTACATTGTGCGATATTTTAATTTATACTTCTCTTACGACCAAGTTAGCTGAATGTTGATGTAGTCTTAATGCAGTGCAACCCTCAATCAACATTCACCCACAGATGGGCCAATTGCTGTTGATCATTCAAGCGCGAAGGTATAACACTGACCTTTGAGTAGTCAATTGACAGCAACTTGTCTCATCAGCATACAAGGCGCATAATATACTTATACAGGGTGTTTCTTTAGAGGTATAGAACTTCGAATTGGAATAAAACACAAGAAAATCGTTTTAATATCCATCAATTTGGCTTTATTGGAAAAATAATTTTATGCCATTAATGTTTAAATATGATTTCGGGCATGTGGCCACCGCGGCTAGCTCGAATAAAGCCAATTCTACAGGTCCAATTTTCAACCACTTTTTCGAGCATATGGGACCGTATGTTGGCAATAACGCCACGAATGTTGGCTTCCAAGTCCCCTAACGTTTCTGGTTTGTTGGCGTAGACGAGCGACTCCACATATCCCCAAAGAAAATAATCCAATGGTGTCAAATCACACGATCTTGGTGGCCAATTGACAGGTCCATTCCGCGAAATTATGCGCTCATCGAGTGTTTCCTTCAATAAATCGATTGTTACGTGCGCTGTGTGGCATGTAGCGCCGTCTTGTTGGAACCACAACTCATCCACATTCATGCCATCCAATTCGGGAACAAAATAGTCGGTTATCATGGCTCTATACCGGTCTCCATTAACGGTAACTGACTCTCCAGCATTATTTCGGAAGAAGTATGGCCCAATGACTCCACCAGCCCATAGAGCACACCAAACAGTCAGTTTTTGTGGATGTAATGGCGTCTCAAGGGTCTCATGTGGATTCTCTTCACTCCAAATGCGGCAATTTTGCTTGTTGACGTAGCCATTCAACCAAAAATGAGCCTCATCACTGAACAAAATTTTGCGATGAAAATCAGCATCGAGATCAATCTCATTTTCGGCCCATACACCAAAATCACGACGCATTGCATGGTCTCGCGGCTTTAATTCTTGCACAAGCTGGATCTTGTAAGGTCGCAAGCCAAGATCTTTGCGCAAAATCTTCCATAAAGTTGATGGACAAAGCTCCAATTGCTGTGCACGGTGGCGAATGGATTCATTCGGGTTCTCTTCAACACTTTGCTTTACAGCGGCAATTGTTTCTTCGGTGCGCACTGTTCGACGTCTCTGCGGATCACATAGAGTAAACGTAGTGCGAAAACGATCCATGGTTAACCGAATTAATTGCTCTGATGGACGATTATGTCGACCATAAAATGGACGGAGCTTGCGGTAAACTTCGCGAACTGAACCATTATTTTCGAAATAAATTTGCACGATTTGCAAGCGTTGTTCTTTTGTCAACCTGTTCATGATGAAATGGCAAACTAAACTAAATATTAATCACTTGACAGCTAACAAAATGGCCGCCAGTTAAAAAAGTGATGCCAACTTAAAGTTCTATACCTCAATAAAAAACACCCTTTATATCTATATATGTATATTTATCTATTTATTATCAAAATCACAATATGTACATGCACAGCATGTTCTATACCTCAATAAAAAACACCCTTTATATCTATATATGTATATTTATCTATTTATTATCAAAATCACAATATGTACATGCACAGCATGAGTAAGAGGTTTACCCCTGAGTAACTGGTCTAAAAAAAAGCAATTTACAAAAAGCCTTAATAAATATTTTAATCAATATGCCATGTGTAGAACATTGAGCTAAAAACGTCGTATTCAAAATATCACATATGTATATCTAGTACAGATGTCGTGGGTAAAAAGTAGTAATCAGCTGTTTTTTTTTTTTTTTTTTGAGGCCGCCAGACTCGTGGCAGTGTATACGGGTCACTGGCTGATCGGTAGGCACTCAGAGAGGCTGGGCCTTCCCTTTAATCCGCACTGTAGAAGTTGCGGGGATTCTTCTAAGAGGGAGACTGTGGAACATTTTCTTTGTGACTGCCCAGGCCTGGCGGTCAGATGCTTTAAGGTCTTTTGGGTGCCCTTTTTCGACGGCTTGACGCAATGTGCGAACTTAGACCCCCTCGCTTTACTTCACTTTATAGGCAGCACTGGTTGGCTGTAGTTAGTTTCTCTTCTTTTTCTACTTTTAGGTAATTTTAGTTTGGTCCTGCGATGGCATCAAAACGGCACCTTGTGCTAATTGTAGTTGATCAGGGTTTAGGATCAACTGGCCATTTGACCTACCTACCTACCTACCTTTTAAATTATATACACTATAAAATTATCCTTGAATTTTATTTCTTTTTTATTACAGTTTTTTGTTATTATTACTAGAAATCTTAAAAAAGTGTAATCGTTTTATTTGAATATTCAAAATTATTAGAAAGCTCGTTACAATATATTTGAAATATCTTCTGGAATATTTGTTGCGTATTTCTTAAGCTGTGCTTCTTCCCACTCTTTTGGATGCATCTTTTTACGATGTGCATACATATTACCATTCGAATTAAATGTCATAGGACACCATTGACATGTATATAAAGCATTACCAGTATGAGCAGCCATGTGTTCCTGAAAATGTTCACATGAATTGAAAGCATGTCTTTGTAATAGAAACTCTATACATTACCTTTAGTGTTTCGGATCTTTTAAAAGCCTTTTCACATATATCACACTTGTGAATATAACCCCTACCGTGCATTGTATTTATGTGCTTTCGAAGAGCTATAATGTTAGGTGAAACTTTGGCACATTTAGGACAAGGATGTTCTTGTTTACCTCCGATTGGATGTTGGTTTGCTTTGTGTAATTTTAAACCATTTGCAGAGGTTAAACGTAAACCACACACATCACAGGCTAAAACTGGCGGTGGTATGCCTTCATGTTTGTTTATATGAGCTTTAAGCTCAACATTAGAGTTAAACGATTTTCCACATATATCACAGATTTTAGCAAATCGTTTAAGATGTACCGCTTGTTGATGTTGACTCAGTATATAAGCGCTGGCGTAACTTAAAAAATATTGTTTTATTAAAATTATAGTACTAATTATGCATATTAAATGTATTTGTTACTTACTTTTTACCACATTCTTTACATGGAAATTTTTTCTCTTCTTCAGGCAGATGAGTTAACATGTGATCTCTTAAAACATGGGGTTTGATAAAAGCTTTACCACAAATATCGCAAGAATGCTTTTTAACAACTTCATTGGCTCTATGAACACGTAGCATGTGATTTTTAAAGGTTTTTCTTTCGGACATAGTTTTACCACATTCCTTACATTTGTAATAATCAGGATTTAAATGGCAATGTAGATGATCTATTAAACTAGTGCGACTATGAAATTTTCTTTTACAGCAAACAATATAACCTCTTTGTTTGTGACTTTGTGTAAAGTGCTTTTGTAGAGAAGGATAATCTTTAAACAAAGCTTGACAAATATCACAGATTATTTCCTTTAAATGTTCGGCTATAAATTTATCGTTATCCTCCCGCTTTTTACGTTGGTTATCATTAGAGCCACTCTCCTCATGATTAACCTTTTTATCTGTAGAATTTGCTTTCACCAAATTCTTTGCTTCACAAATATTATTCTCACGGTCGTCGGGTTCACTGCTCTCATCTAAATTGATATCTTCTTTTTTAATTATAACTTCTTCAATTTTTTTGCCTGTAAGTTCATTTGTTTTTGAACAGTTTCCTTTAGAAACTTCTGCAGTAAGAAGTTCTTTAGTTGTATAGTTTTTACATTTTTCAAATGGATCTTCATTGTCAATATTATTTTCTGTTTGTAAACTTTCAATCTCTCTCTTAATTGGTGTATAAAAATCTGTAACATTAAGAGGCTCTCTTAAAGTGCTTTCCTTTTTGTCAACTATATCCGTGGACTCGATTTGTTGTATTAAAATTTCGGGTTCTTGAAAACAATATTCAAAATTATTTATTTTACTGAAATTTGTATGAACTTCCTCTATGCGCGTATAAAATTTGTCAAAATCATCTACTTTTTGCCAGCATGTTAAACATATCCGTGAGGTGTTAAGTGTAGAATTCTAATAAAATTTATTAAAACAAGATAAATAAAAAATAGTTTTGTGTAATTGTGATTATTATGTATGTATTTGTAAAAATAATAAAATAAAAAATTAGCAAATTCTTAGGTGTTCTTAAATGCTTCCTTATTTTGTAATTTAACTTACGAGAAATAAATGACTGAAACTAACACGTATGAAATTATTTCAATAACACATTTACTGCCGTATTCATAAAAATAGTATAGGTAATCAAGGGATTATTTTGCACGAATGTATTCCCAATGTCCGACAAAATTTTGCATGTCAGGCAGCAAGCCCTTATAGAACAACGAGATCTCCTGCGTGACAGAAACACATCAGATCAACGGGTTATGCAATTATCGGGAGATTGAAAAACTTGTAAGCCAGCACATTACAAAACACACATTAGATCTAGAATAAGAAGTCTATCCGGTATTAGGAGTAGTAAGAATCTCGCCGATATAGCTTTCAATGGCAATCAGTGTACACATGCCAAGAAGTGCCGCCAATTTGCCAAACACAGCACCTCGCAGAGCAGGAACTAGAGAGCTGTGAAACGGAGAAACCGAAAACCTCAAAGACATACCACATATGCATATACATATATGTTATACATCTTACAAGGGTTCTATTTCTCCCTATTCGACTCCTGGTGACTTCAGAAGTCTGCAGAGTTGTGAAGATATACAGTTACGAGCAGATAAATAGGTTCACATCACATTTTTTGATAAATTCGCCTTCAAATAACTTAAACAGCGGTAATATACAATAAAGCGATATTTATTACATTAAACATAAATAATCACATAAAATGTATTTAATTATAATTAAAAAAAATGATAAAAATTGATATATTTAATATATTAATTGATGCCTGTCGAGCAAATAAATAGGTTCATTGAAAAGAGAATGACATTTTTATACAAAAAAAGTGCAATTGCAAGAAAATTTCTAATATTTTGTTGAAAATCCGTTATTTTGAATCACCGCCGAACATCTCCGGGGCATTGATTCGACAAGTGACTGACAAGTCTCTAATGGAATTGAGTACCAAGCTTCCTTCACTTTTGTCCACAAATCTTCTTTATTTTTAGCCTTGAGTGGTGCAATTTTGTCCTTAACGATTCTCCAAAGATTCTCAATGGGATTTAAATCCGGCAGTTGTGAAGGCCACTCCATTAACTTTATATTTTTCTTTTGGAACCATTCTTTTACGATCTTAGAAGTATGCTTGGGGTCATTGTCTTGGTGGAATTCATACTTTAAAGGCATTTCCCACTCGGCATACGGAAGCATTACTTCTTTAAGAATATGCAGATAAAGAAACAAATTTTTCAAAGTGAACCTATTTATTTGCTCTTTGATTTTATACGGTAATTTTTTTTTTTTAATTTTGGGCAATTTTTTACATAATAATTTAGTTATTGTGATGCAGTATTAAAAGTGGGTATTTGCTTTAGTAATTAGCGACTTTTCCTTTTTTATTGCTGTAATGTAAACTATAGTCAAACAAAATTGATTTATCATTTTGATGTGAATCTATTTATCTGCTCGTAACTGTATCTAATTCTGAAGTCAGATAAACTCATTATAAATGGATAATCATATCATATAATTTCTTTACTATCACCAGTAAAAAGTTTTAGAATTTGAAATCAATAGCGAGTATTACAGACAGCCTAAAATAATGCACTCCCAACCCTAACTGGATGTGTCAAGATAACCCATGTGTATCATATTCACAAAGCAAAAATGGTGCTGCCTATTAGGCATTACAATGTGTTATTGACCAAACAATACCTGCTGGTATGTAATCTGCCCGCCCATTCCAATTATTAAAACTTAATAGAAAATCCCGCCTCCACTCATTCCGCAGAACTTTCATTGCTTCAATAGTGACATTCAGGACCTCGTGCCAGCAGAGATAAAAGCTCATTAGTTGATGCCCAAAACAGATTCGCTCTATCTTGGTAACATTAAAATCTGCTTGGTCCGTGTATCCTCATTCTTCATTTGGATTTTTTTTAAATGTGTGGTTTATTACGTATGTATATTTAAAATAATAAAATTGAAATTTATGAAAAATAATATACGGTGATTAATAATATAATAACTTTATTGACCTATTTTTATAAATAATAATAATAAATCTTAAGCTCGAAAAAAGAGATTTATTATTATGAATGATTAATAATACCTTTCAAATTGGTCAAACAAAATATTATTTACATATCTAAAATACATATTTATATATCTATGTTCGTCATTTTATAACTCGACAACCACTAACTTACCAGTGGCCAAAAATGCTTCTCCAATATTTGTTTAATTTTGAGTTCTTGCCATTTGTCCGAATCAGCCTTAATTGCATTCTTATTTAATTCTAAACATAATAAACAAGAATCCATTATATTTTCATTTGGCGAATAATCCCGTTTTGACTTGTTGTTTAGAGGTAATCAGCGTAAGTAGTCCTAAAAGATTTTAATGAATCTCGTGGTAAATTCATTACTGCAGTACATCACAACATTTATCGATCGAAATTGTAATCGACTAAAATATTACGTTGCTATAACTTTCAAATATGTAAATCTAAAATGATTTTGAACTCTTTGTTTTCTCATCACTTTAATGACTATTACTACTAATTCTTTCAATATTAAAATAAGTAAAACAGATAAGATTCATATGACTGAAAATACAGAATAGAAACCAAACCAACTCTTAACGACTACAGCCACATGATTCTAATATATATACATACATATGTAGGTGGCAATCATTTTGAATGTGTAGACTAGTTCTAGTTCTTACAACGATAACAGTGTAAGAAACTGCATCAAAAAACAAATCCTACTTTACACGTAATAAAATATTCATATCCAAAGTTTTAACAGGAACGTGCAAAATTCATATTGGACAAATATTTTATGAAAACAGCGAAACCAATAATCTGTTGAGACAAATTATGTTGCTTATTTTTTGCTACATAAATTGAATTAAATAAAAATTTAAAAACTCGGCCTTATGCTAGATGTTATTGTAACAGCTCTGCTGTTGATGGAAGTTCCTTTCTGGGGAAAAAACTTTCTGTAAGTACAGCTGTTCTCGTTTGACTACATTTTTGTAATAGAATAGAGAAAAAAATGTTCTTCACATTATCTATAACAAAGAACAAGGCACATTATGCCTTCGTATTACCTATTCTGAATATATTTTTTAAGAAACATTCACATAAAACGAGATTCTTTTATAAAATGTTTACATAAAAATTTGTTGCGCCTGTTTCGCCAAATATTTACTAAATGTGAACGGAGTTATGAATTTACAAGACTATTGTAAGGCCTACAGTTACTAATGGATCAGTTTTGCCTATGGCGAAGCCTACGGAAGAGAAATAAAAATGTAGAGGTGATTGATTATAGTATGTATCTTGAAAAATAATACAGAACTGCTATAGTTGTAAAATATGTACATACATATGTGTATCAAAGAACAAAGATTTAGTTTGATAGGCCATGCACTGCAGATGGATCAGAACCAAGCACAAAAACTTGTTCCTAGCTACCATACAAAAACTTCAAAAAGCAAAGATCGCCCAATGACATGAGAGCAATAAGAATAATGGACTGACACACCTATTCTGCATAAAGAGAAGAAAACACCTAAATAGGTAATCAAGTACCATTAAACAAGAGCGAAATATAATCCTAGATTTACATAAAAAATATAGTTCTCTGCGGGAAATTGTAGAAAACGGAATGCGTACAACCATGTCTCAGGAGTTTTATAGAGAAATTGCAAAATAATATCACCCACTGAAATGGTACTTTGAGAATTAATAAGAAAAGTGAAAATCACATATTGTTAAAATACCAAAGGATCTCACCGATATACTAAAGTATGTATGTACTATATATATGTAAATGTTTAAATGCCGGGCCAGTATGTTTAGAAAAGCAGTACACTAAAGACAATCAATTATATAAATACAATAAGCATTCTGTACAAACTTTTGTTAAAAACTAACTGTAATTATTACATTGTATGGATATTCATATGCAAATGAAATGTCTGTCTTACTTCTTCTATTGATGCTCATATGTCAAATGGAATGGTAGTTTCCTTTTTTTTAATTGCAATTACACTCTTTAATAAATTAATTAATGTTTTTAGTAAAAAAATTTACAAAAAAAAATTGATATCGCCAAACAAAATGTCCACAGGAATAATGCCAATATCAGTCGGCAGATACACTCGCCCTTATTAAAATTTTTGTTGTTTTCAAACCACCAGAAGGAATCACGATTAAAAACACTACAAGTAAACAAATTGTTTATAAAATTGCTAAGAGATGCCAACCTATAGGTATTCCTACAATAATGGTAGATATCCACATTTCGAATTTTAGAATGGTAGATTAAACCTAATTTTAGGTAGGTTTTGAAAAATATTATCGAATTGTAGAATGGTACATCAAACCTAATTTGGGTATGTCTAGGTATTTAAGTAGTTCTTTTGAGGGTTATAAAGAAATGGAAAGCTCAAAAGATGATTATTTTCTTATTATTATAAGTGGCAGGCATGAGCTATGGAACTTGAAAAAGATAAATATGATAAATAAATAAATACAAAAATATAAATATATCAGAGTTGGGTTTATTCCATTCGATTTCATTTTCCACTAAATTTAGTGGTAGTGGAAAAAATAGTGCCTTATCGCCTCTTATATTCCACTATAGTGCCATTGGATTTCTAGTCCATTACCACTAATCATTCAGAATTAGTGCACTAAATTTCCATTACCACTAAAATCGTTTTATTCAATGCGCTAAATTTCCACTACTACTACATTTGTTTTATTTAATACATTAATTTTCCACTACTACTGCATTTGTTTTATTTAATGCACAAAAGTTCCAGTACCACTAAAATGGTTTTATTTAGTTATTAATTATTTCCATCTGCATTTAGTGATGGATGCAATATTACTGAATTAATACTAAGTCGTTTAGTGGTAGTGGAAGCGATACATACATACATACATAACTGGCCTTTACAACCCAGTGTCAGGATTACAGGCTAGCTTCTCGCAGCACTCATGTTGTGTATGTCAATTTTTATTCATGAGTACCGGGACCTACAGTTTAATGTCGACTGCGAACGACAGTCTTGAAAAGCTTGTTCATGGCAATTAGTTACTCTCAGAGCTTTTGCCAGAAGACTGCTGCGAGGTAGTCGCCGAAAGAAATATTTTTTTCATATTTCTTTTTTTTGAAGATGTCAGAGCCTGGAGTCGAACCCAGGGCCCATGTCTTAGTAAGCCAACACACTAACCACTAGACCACGGCGTAACCACCACGTAAATTCAATTCAATCTACTATATAAAAATAAGTCGGGTTTTCCTTCCTGACGCTATAACTTCAGAACGCACGAACCAATTTCCACGGTTTTGCATTCGTTGGAAAGATTTCGGGCTCCGTGAGGTTTATAGCAAAGAAAATTCAGGAAAATTTTCAACAGAAAAGCGGGAAAATCTTTATTCACATACAGCGCCATCTCTGATACATAGAAACAAAACCAATATTTTAAGTAGATGGCGCCGGTGCGTGATACATTGTTTGACAGCTACTCATTGTTCTCTGCTCAGTTAATTTCATGTGGCAAACTGGTATTGTGTTCACTATGTAATTGTGAAAATAAAGTAAAAAAAATAAGTTATTCGTCTCCTAACAATTCAATTGAAAACCATCAAATCAATCACGTGTATTGTGCACATTTTTATTCAATTTCAACAGCAAGCATTTGTCTTTAAGGTGGTAAGTTGAACTGTGTAAATTATGTGGATCGTGCATTTGAGGTTAAATTCATCACTCTGTCCATAGTCCAAAATGCCGTGCGAACATCGGCCACCGCACAAGACATGCAAGCCAGCAACAATTGTATTCACAGAACTTAAGCGAAGAAAGACAAAATATAATAAGAGAAAATACCTGAAAGTGAAAATGTATGTATTCCTCGAATACCAATGATTCCGACTGACCTTCCGTTTGATTTCAAACGATTGCAATTTCCAGTTCGCCTTTCGTTCGCAATGACAATTAACAATTCGCAAGGCCAATTACTTAGTGCTTGCGGGATAAATTTAGAAAATCATTGTTTTTCACATGGCAGCTATACGTTGCGTGTTCACGAGTTGGGAAACCATTCGCTTTGTTTGTGTTAACGACAGACCAAAAAACAAAAAATGTGGTTTACCAAAAATATATAACGCTTCGATTCAGTATTTACTTTGGATTCACTTTCATTTATTTAGAGAAGTTCAACTAAATAATACTTCATTAGATGCTGAAGGCTCGGGTTCGAGCCTCAGGAAAGGTGTGATCAATTTTCTTTTTCATTTTTGTAATCGAAATGAATTCATTGCTGTTGTGAAATGGAATATAATTTTTCCTTTTCATATATAAAACAAAAAAAAAATTTTTTTATCTTTTAATCACCAAACGAAATGTTACATAAAACGAAGCCATCTGGCGGCGAAACGGAGTTCGCCGGGTTTGCTAGTAATTAAATATATATGTATATATATATATATTCGTCTGTACTACGATTCTCAAAACCTAAAACCAAAAATTTATAAAATCCACTTGGAAAAAACTAATAAAATATTGTGAGGCACACAATATTTTAATACAATAACAAATAATAAGAAATCGTAAAACTTAATGTTACATTATAAATTTAGTTATTTTAAAACAAATTGCATTTCTTTATTTTTTAAGGAATTTTGTAGATTTTTTACACAAAACAAAGTAATTTTTTAAAGTGGCAGCACTGGAATTATGTACCCCTTTTACATTGGGCAATTAGTTTGCTTAACCCTTCGCTTACTTCGCGGAATTAGTTGCCCAGATGATAAATTGATTTTACCAATGGGCCAATTCAACAGATGCATATTTCAACAAACATTCAGCCTTATTCCAGTTGGCGACGTCGTTGTTGTATTTAGAGTTCAATTCTAATAAATAAAAAAATATTTTTTACATTATGCGATATTTTAATTTATTCTTCTCTTACGGCAAAATTAGCTAAATGTCAAAGGTAGGAAGAGACCTCTCCGAGCCTTTAATTACCGTGCGAGGTTTCAGACAGGGCGATTTCGATGCGAAGGTCACTGGACGTCTGCGTAAAGGACGACCCTGTTTACGTTGGAAGGACCAGGTCATCGCTAAGCAGAAGCGCCTGGAGACTAATGCTGAAGCAGGCCGAAAACGTTAACGGGTTGTTATGGCCAGCTAAGTAAGTAAGTACTTTTTAAATTAAATACACCATAAAATTATCCTTGAATTTTATATCTTTTTTATTACAGTTTTTTGTTATTATTACTAGAAATCTTAAATCGTTTTTTTGGAAAACTCAAAATTGTTAGAAAACTCGTTACAATACATTTGAAATATCTTCTGGAATATTTGTTGCGTATTTCTTAAGCTGTGCTTCTTCCCACTCTTTTGGATGCATCTTTTTACGATGTGCATACATATTACCATTCGAATTAAATGTCATAGGACACCATTGACATGTATATAAAGCATTACCAGTATGAGCAGCCATGTGTTCCTGAAAATGTTCACATGAATTAAAAGCATGTCTTTGTAATAGAAACTATACATTATATATATGTATATGTATAACTATACATTACCTTTAGTCTTTCGGATCTTTTAAAAGCCTTTTCACATATGCTACATTTGTGATCATATCCCTTACCGTGCATTCTATATACATGCTTTCGAAGAGCTGTAACGTTAGGTGACACTTTCAGACATATCGGACATGGATGATCTTGTTTGCCACCAACTGGATGTTGGTTTATTTTGTGTAATTTTAAGCCTTTTGCAGTGGTTAAACGTAAACCACACACATCACAGGTTAAAATTGGAGCTGGCATGCCTTCATGTTTGTTTATATGAGCTTTAAGCTCAACATTAGAGTTAAACGATTTTCCACATATATCACAGATTTTAGCAAATCGTTTAAGATGTACCGCTTGTTGATGTTGACTCAGTATATAAGCGCTGGCGTAACTTAAAAAATATTGTTTTATTAAAATTATAGTACTAAATATACATATTAAATGTATTTGTTACCTACTTTTTACCACATTCTTTACACGGAAATTTTTTCTCTTCTTCAGGCAGATGAGTTAACATGTGATCTCTTAAAACATAGGGTTTAATAAAAGCTTTACCACAAATATCGCAAGAATGCTTTTTAACAACTTCATTGGCTCTATGAACGCGTAACATGTGATTTTTAAAGCTTATCCTTTCGGACATAGATTTACCACATTCCTTACATTTGTAATAATCAGGATTTAAATGGCAAAGCAGATGATCTATCAAACTAGTACGACTATGAAATTTTCTTTTACAGCAAACAATGTAACCTCTTTGTTTGTGACTTTGTGTAAAGTGCTTTTGTAGAGAAGGATAATCTTTAAACAAAGCCTGACAAATATCACAAGTTATTTCCTTTAAATGTTCGGCTATAAATTTATCGTTATCCTCACGCTTTTTACGTTGGTTATCATTAGAGCCACTCTCCTCACGATTAACCTTTTTATCTGCAGAATTTGCTTTCACCAAATTCTTTGCATCACAAATATTATCCTCACGGTCGTCGGGTTCACTGCTCTCATCTAAATTGATATCTTCTTTTTTAATTATAACTTCTTCAATTTTTTTGCCTGTAAGTTCATTTGTTTTTGAACGGTTTCTTTTAGAAACTTCTGCACTAAGGAGTTCCTTAGTGGTATAGTTTTTACATTTTTCTAATGGATCTTCATTGTCAATATTAATTTCTGTGTGTAAACTTTTAACATCTCGCTTAATTGGTGTATAAAAATCTGGAACATTAAGAGGCTCTCTTAAAGTGCTTTCCTTTTTGTCAACTATATCCGTGGACTCGATTTGTTGTATTAAAATTTCGGGTTCTTGAAAACAATATTCAAAATTATTTATTTTACTGAAATTTGTATGAACTCCTTCTATGCGCGTATAAAATTTGTCAAAATCATCTACTTTTTGCCAGCATGTTAAACATATCCATGAGGTGTTAAGTGTAGAATTCTAATAAAATTTATTAAAACAAGATAAATAAAAAATAGTTTTGTGTAATTGTGATTATTATGTATGTATTTGTAAAAATAATAAAATAAAAAATTAGCAAATTCTTAGGTGTTCTTAAATGCTTCCTCATTTTGTAATTTAACTTACGAGAAATAAATGACTGAAACTAACACGTATGAAATTATTTCAATAACACATTTAATGCTGTATTCATAGGTAATCAAGGAATTATTTTGCACGAATGTATTCCCAATGTCCGACAAAATTTTGCATGTCAGGCAGCACGCCCTTATAGAACAACGAGATCTCCTGCGTGCCAGAAACACATCAGATCAGCAATTTTTCCCCGCCCTCTTTTACGCCCACTTTTTGGATTTACCTAAAATCAGAAAACGGCTCAATCGATTTGACTAATTTTTCTTTCAAATGTTTGTATTAATCCATTTTAGGTTTTCATTTAGAGAAAAATTTGCCACGCCTACTTTTCCGCCCACTTTTTTGTATTCATCTCTAAATACTGATTTATGTATATCTTCAGAACGGTTAAAGCTAAAGTTTCTGAATTGGGTCTGAATGACTTTATGGGCAAGGCGAATTATCAGTCAGAAAGTGGTCAAAATTGGAAAAGTGGGCGTGACACCTCTCGGTCAAGATAAAAATTGATTTCTATATACATACGTATCTTTAGAAGTGTTGAAGCTAAAGTTTCTGAATTTGGTGTGTTTCCAAAAATGCTATAGGATAAAGTATTATTTTTGATTTTTATTACCCTTTGCTTACTGGTTGCAATAAATTTGCATTTCTATTGCATTTTAGCGGCTCATTTCATATAAAATCATG
This sequence comes from Metopia argyrocephala, assembly GCA_963576795.1. Taxonomy (NCBI): domain Eukaryota; kingdom Metazoa; phylum Arthropoda; class Insecta; order Diptera; family Sarcophagidae; genus Metopia; species Metopia argyrocephala. Next base: position 181,574,207 of record OY756208.1, on the reverse strand, counting down.
CATTATTGATGGGCACGAGTAAGTGATTGTTCACAATTTCTCCCTTACAAAATAGCTTACCGGTAAGCACTAATTTCTGCTGGGTAGTCACGCAGGAGAAGCGAAATATCGATAAATAAATTAAAGATTTTTATTTAAAAATAGACCTTGAGTTTAAATAATTCTTTACATTAACAAATAAAGGTCGAAAAACCAGAATTAAAAACTTGTAAATTAATAATATTTTCTTTTATTTTCGACCGTATGTACACTTGCTTCGAACAGTTCAACTCAAGCATAACTTGAATAAATGATTTGGTTGCTTAATTCCAATATACTCTTATCAACTCAAATATAACACCAATATAGTGTTTAAATGTTACATTGCAAATAATCCAACTCAAACATAACATCAGTTATGAGTTGTCTGATATCAAATGTTTCGTGCTCTTCAACTTCGTGTTTCAAGTCGTTGATAACACTCTACTCACAAGTAACTTACCAGTGGCCAAAAATGCTTTTCCAATATTTGTTTAATGTTGAGTTCTTTCCATTTGTCAGAATCAGCCTTAATTGCATTCTTATTAAATTCTAAACATAATAAACAAGAATCCATTATATATTAAATTGGCGAATAATCCCGTTTTGACTTGTTGTTTAGAAGTAATCAGCGTTAGTCCTAAAAGATTTTAATGAATCTCGTGGTAAATTCATTGCTGCAGTGCATCACAACATTTATCGCATGAAATCTAATTATCTTCACTATTTTCACCAAATGGAACACGTTACTTTGTCTGTATGTATAATGTGTACATACGAATATATAGTAATAAAAAATGCCTTTTATGTATTTTCTGTTGTAAAAGTTTGCCGTTATGATGCAATGCAATATTGCTTTAATTTGTGCCTCGATCAAACCTATTTTTATGTTTCGATGACAAAAAAATCTCCATGGTAAGTTATTAAAAAGAATAATTATTATAAATCTCTCAAATAAAAACTTTAAAAGAAGTAAATATTCTATGTAGATAGGAGGCAATCTTTAATTTCAAATATGGCGATGATATACGAGTACTTCAATTAATATACAACATAGATGTACTGAGAGACTGTAAACTAGGAAACTGCCATTTCATTTGCATCAACGTTTAAATTACAGTGCAGTATAAACTTTAACATCAAGGAAAGCAATCAATTCTATAAAAAAAAAACTAAAAAGCCCGAGGAGAAGTCTGCAAGTATAAGATGAGTTAGATTATAACAGAAAACCAAAAAATACTAATATCTCGAAAGATAATTGAAAGAAGTGTATAATACACCAGCAATAGTGCTACGAAGAGGTGGAGAGGGTATTATAGAGATTAGTACTGTAAATGAGACGGAATATAACCCTACCACTAACTAAATATAAATTCTTGACAAAATTAAAAATAACAAAAGCCTCAGAAGGCGACCACATCATGTAGAACTCTTTTAATAGAGTATATGGAGTATATGGAGAAGCGTCAAATTTATGAGTTGTTGTTAAATGTGTGAAAGGATGAATACATATCCAAAGAATAAACGATCGGCATCATTTCCCTAATCAATAAAAAGATCTACCAGCTTTTCTGCAATAATTATAAAGAAATTACATTACGAAATGTATGTATGCTATAAAATTTTCACTGGAATAATTACAAGACTCCCAAGCAACGTACAGAAAAATATACTTGGAGAATATCATTAAGAATGCAGTTCCGGCTGATGAGAACTACATCAAGTTTTCGTCTTAAAGCAAAATCCTGAGAAAAGTCATGAACTTAATAATGATTTTTTTTATTTCAAACAGACTTTAGACTTTATAAACCATTCTAAGATTTTAAAGGTTAATATGTTACTTGGCAAAACAGTAAATTGTCTTGACTAACAATGGGCAACACAAAGGAAAAGTTGCATTACAACAAGAGCATAGTGGACAATTCAAAATTACAACAGAAGTAAGAGAAGGCGATAATTTGTTTATCGTTCTGCTTACCATATAAGCATATCGAACCTGAAAATGTATTCAATATTTCAGGGTTGATACTCGCTGAAGATGACTGCAATTTTAGGTCGGAATGGGCTCCATCTAAAGAAACTTTTACGAACATTCAAGCAGCATCTAAAGAGGTAGAAACCAAATATGTATATTATACTATTAACGACGATAGCCACGTGATTCCAATATATATATATATATATATATATATATATATATATATATATATATATATATTCCAATATATATATATTCCAATATATATATATATATATATATATATATATATATATATATATATATATATATATATATATATATGTAGGTGGCAATCATTTTGCTAGATGTTGTTGTAGCAGCTCTGCTGTTGATGGAAGTTCCTTTCTGGGGAAAAAACTTTCTGTAAGTACAGCTGTTCTCGTTTGACTACATTTTTGTAATAGAATAGAGAAAAAAATGTTCTTCACATTATCTATAACAAAGAACAAGGCACATTATGCCTTCGTATTACCTATTCTGAATATATTTTTTAAGAAACATTCACATAAAACGAGATTCTTTTATAAAATGTTTACATAAAAATTTGTTGCGCCTGTTTCGCCAAATATTTACTAAATGTGAACGGAGTTATGAATTTACAAGACTATTGTAAGGCCTACAGTTACTAATGGATCAGTTTTGCCTATGGCGAAGCCTACGGAAGAGAAATAAAAATGTAGAGGTGATTGTTTATAGTATGTATCTTGAAAAATAATACAGAACTGCTATAGTTGTAAAATATGTACATACATATGTGTATCAAAGAAAAAAGATTTAGTTTGATAGGCCATGCACTGCAGATGGATCAGAACCAAGCACAAAAACTTGTTCCTAGCTACCCCACAAAAACTTCAAAAAGCAAAGATCGCCAAATGACATGAGAGCAATAAGAATAATGGACTAACACACCTATTCTGCATAAAGAGAAGAAAACACCTAAAAAGGTAATCAAGTACCATTAAACAAGAGCGATATATAATCCTAGATTTACATAAAAAATTAAGTTCTCTGCGGGAAATTGTAGAAAACGGAATGCGTAGAACCATGTCTCAGGAATTTTATAGAGAAATTGCCAATTAAAACCACCCACTGAAATGGTACTTTGAGAATTAATAAGAAAAGTGAAAATCACATACTGTTAAAATACCAAAGGATCTTACCGAAATACTAAAGAATGAATGTACTATATATATGTAAATGTTTAAATGCCGGGCCAGTATGTTTAGAAAAGCAGTACACTAAAGACAATCAATTATATAAATACAATAAGCATTCTGTACAAACTTTTGTTAAAAACTACCTGTAATTATTATTACATTGTATGGATATTCCCATGCAAATGAAATGTCTGTCTTACTTCTTCTATTGACGCTCATATGTCAAATGGAATGGTAGTTTCCTTTTTTTTAATTGCAATTACACTCTTTAATAAATTAATTAATGTTTTTTGTAAAAAAATTTACAAAAAATTGATATCGCCAAACAAAATGTCCACAGGATTAATACCAATATCAGTCGGCAGATACACTCGCCCTTATTAAAATTTTTGTTGTTTTCAAACCACCAGAAGGAATCACGATTAAAAACACTACAAGTAAACAAATTGTTTATAAAATTGCTAAGAGATGCCAACCTATAGGTATTCCTACAATAATGGTAGTTATCTACATATCGAATTGTAGAATGGTAGGTTAAACCTAATTTTAGGTAGATTTTGAAAAAAATGTATCGAATTGTAGAATGGTACATCAAACCTAATTTGGGTAGGTCTTGAAAAAAATGTAAATTCTTTAAGAAGAAGAAGCATTGCATTCTTTAGTGTAAAACTATAAACATATACATATTATATAATATAGGTATTAGATACTATATTTAAGTAGTTCTTCTGAGGGTTATAAAGAAATGGAAAGCTCAAAAGATGATTATTTTCTTATTTTTATAAGTGGCAGGCATGAGCTATGGAACTTGAAAAAGATAAATATGACAAATAAATAAATACAAAAATATAAATATATCAGAGTTGGGTTTATTCCATTCGATTTCATTTTCCACTAAATTTAGTGGTAGTGAAAAAAATAGTGCCTTATCGCCTCTTATATTACACTATAGTGCCAATGTATTTCTAGTCAATTACCACTAATTATTCAGAATTAGTGCACTAAATTTCCATTACCACTAAAATCGTTTTATTCAATGCGCTAAATTTCCACTACTACTACATTTGTTTTATTTAATACATTAATTTTCCACTACCACTAAAATGGTTTTATTTAGTGATTAATTATTTCCAGTTGCATTTAGTGGTGGATGCAATATAGCTGCATTAATACTAATTCGTTTAGTGGTAGTGGAAGCGATAATGCATAATAAATTCAATGCAATAATTAAATATATTATATATATATTCGTCTGTACTTCGGTTCTCAAAAACTAAAAACAAAAATTTATGTACATATTCCCCTTGAAAATTACTAATAAAATATTGTGCGGCACAACATGTTTTAGTACAATAACAAATAAGAAGAAATCGTAAAACTTAATATTACATTATAAATTTAGTTATTTTTAAGCAAATTGCATTTCTCTGCCTGCAAGGAATTTGATAGTTTTTACGTGACACCGAAAGTAATTTTTTAAAGTGGCAGCACTGAAATTATTTAGACCCCTTTCACATTAGACAATTAACTTGCTTAACCCTTCGCTTACTTCGCTGAATTAATTGCCAGGATGATAAATTGATTTTACTTATAACCAATGGGCCAATTCAACAGATGAATATTTCAACAAACATTCAGCCTTATTCCAGTTGGCGACGTCATTGTCGTCTGACGACATTTATGTTGCAGAATAAAGAAAAGATGTTACCCTTGTCTTTAATCTATCACAATAATCTCGTTACACGACGACGACGACAACGCCGCCAATTGCAATACGGGGTATTTTTTCTCCATTAAATGTGTACGTATACACAGCTTCGGATGTGTAGTGATTTTTTTTATTTGATTGCACACATAACGAAAAAATACAGGTGTTTCTACTATCACACTGTATACCATGTTAACGCTACCACAGTGTATACACTGTGACGCTACGACGATCGATGAACGACTGATTAAATGCATGTTTGGTGTTGTGCTGTATTAAAAATTTTTATTATCATTAACATCATTTGTTCAAATATAATTGCCCTCTTAAAAGCTAAGTACAATTTCACAGGCCCTTTCCTATTACGTTATCTATTCCACCTTAACTAATGTCAACAAAAAAAAAAAACTAATGATCAGGTGAAAAGCTCCACATATTGGGAAGTAGCAGTTAACATCTAAACCTACTTAGCGAAGACACTCATCACCACACAATCAACATGCAACCATGAGGCAATTGCTGTTGATCATTCAAGGGTGAAGGTATAACACTGGCCTTTGAATGATCAATTCACAGCAATTTGTCTCATTCCTAAGGCGCTTAATACTAATACATATAAGAAAAAACAAAAATGTATGTTCTGTCATAAATATACTGTCCTTTCCAAAAAATTCCAATACAATGCAATGCATTTAATAGGGGTTTACCCCTGAGTATTGGTCTCAAAAGTAAAAAAAAAATATTTCTTTGTAGTACTAAGGGTATTTCAGGGAAGATTGTGGAGCCGCAGAAAAGGAAACAAAACAAAAGTTTCCGAATATTCACCCTTATTGTGTTTTGTGTATTTTTGTTGTATTTCGACATTTTTGTAAAAGATTAAAAACAGATTTTATTAATTTTCTTTAATCTTGTACAAAAATGTCGAAATACGACAACGACTACGCCAAACACAATAAGGGTGATTGTTAAATATACTGCCATATATAGTAAAAAAGAAAAAAAAATCGTCTTTTAAATGTTTATTTTAGTTACAGTTTGATGCAATATCTCACTCTGCATTATTGAAAAATGATGATGTTAAGAGTACTACTTATTCTTACAGATGATATTAAATAGGCCAAAAATATTTTTTTGTACAACTCTAAAGAATTTTAGCAATATTTTCAAACTGTTTTATAAACATATGTATGCATAACTATTTATTTATTTATTTATTTATATAATGATCTTAGCGCAACAAGATAAAAATCTTATAAATTAAAGCGCTAATGAGAATATTCATACATTACAACAGATAAATATTTTTTAATAACAAACATATTAGGGTTAATTAAAAACAGATATAAATTTAAAACGTATAGAGTTAAGAAACGTAAGAGTTATAGTTTCAATATAAGTATGTCAACAAAGTTGAAAAGAAAATTGTATTTTAAGATTTAAGAATAAATAAAAAAACAATAAAAAAAAGTAAATTTATAAAAAAGAAAAAAAAAAGAAATATTAGCTAAAATACTTTAAAAGCTCATTTCTAAACCGGTTTGAGTTTTCAATTAATTGAATTCGATTTGGAAGCTGGTTCCAAAGACAAGTGCTGTAAATGAGAAATTGACGTTCGGAGAAGGCTCTTCTGTATCTGTGTTGAATAAATTTCCTTCCACGGGCAGATCTACCAATTTTCAAGATGTTAAAGAGATAATTCGGTTCCCTACTTGTAAATATTCGATGCAGGAAAATAAGGCTCCTGAATTTTAGTAGATTCTCAAAATTCATATTGTAAATCTGATAAGAAAAACGGGAAATTGATTCGCGTGGACCTATGTTATAAACATATCTAGCAATGTTGTTATAAGCCACCCTAAGTTTATTAAAATCATTCCTGGAGCAGTCGCATAAATCTCACATCCATATAGTAGAATAGGTAAAAGGTAAGTTTTCGCAAGTAATGTATATGTAGAGGACATTGTGAGACCAAATAATTACATAATTATTAAAAATATAATTCCTTTAACATTATTTTAGCGATTCTGTTGTTTCCAATTGTGGTAAAATGTTTGAATATTTTTTAAGTTTTGCTTCTTCCCATTCTTTGGGATGAATTTTTTTTCGATGAGCATGCATATTGCCGTTAGAATTAAATGTTTTCGGACACCATGGACAAGTATATAATGCGGTACCAGTATGTGAAGCCATGTGTTCCTACAATGTGTGTAATAAGCAAATTAAAGTCAAAGTGATACAAACTTATATGTATGCAGACAAATGTATTATTTACCCTTAAGCCATCAGCTCTTTTGAAAGCTTTTTCACATATGGTACACTTATGATCATATCCTTTTTCATGCATAGTATTTATGTGTTTCTTTAGGGCCTTGAGTGTGGGTGATACTTTGGGACATATTGGGCACGGATGCTCTTTTTTACCACCAACTGGATGCTGGGACTCTTTATGCCGTTTTAGACCTCTTTCACTTGCTAACCGTAAACCACATACATCACAACTAATATCAGGTGCTGGAATGCCTTCATGCTTATTCATATGTGCTTTATAATCAACGCTAGAGACAATTGATTTGCCACAGATATAACAAATCTTAGCAAATTTTTTTAAGTGTACGACTTCCTTGTGTGACTTTAAAAGGTAAGAAGTAGCGTAACTAGGAAAAATAAATTAGTTATATTTCGTATAATTAGAGCTGATTGTAACTAAATTAAATAGAAAAAACAGCACTTACAATTTACCGCATTCCGTACAGGGAAACTTCTTTTCTCCTTCTGGTAAATGGGTTAATTTATGAATTCTCAAACTATAGCCATCTATAAAGGGTTTATGGCAAACATCACAGTGTTTCTTTTCCAATTCGGTAGCCCCATGAAAACGTAACATATGGCTCTCCAAACGTAAACGATCGGACATAACTCGGCCGCATTCGTTGCATTTGAAGTGATCAGGATTTAAATGGGAATGTATGTGATCGACAAGACGAGTACGATTAAAAAATTTCTTACTACAACAAACTACGTAGGCCTTTTGCTTATGAGTTGCGGCAAAATGCTCACGCAATCCTGCAAAACTTTGGAAGTCAGATCTGCAAAGATCACAAATAATATCCTTAAAAAAATTTACTATAAATTGATCGTGTTCTTTGCGATTTGTACGATGTTTATAATAAGTTTTTTGTTTTTTATTCTCAGTATTGGTAGGTGATTCTAAATCTGTTTGATTAACATTAGTGTTGCTGTTATTGTCCGAATCACTATGATCTTGCAATAAAGGGTAAATGTTGTCACTGTCATTACTTTGGTTTTCGTTTTTAATATCGGTGTCTCCTTTAGAGCTTTTGTTGATTTTGTTTATAGTACTACTGTTGCGCCTTTTCTCAATTTTCTTTTTATTTTTCAAAATCGAGCCTTTCTCTTTTATAGGTTTTTGCAAAGGATCTTCTTTGAAGAAGTCTTTGTCTGTTGCTAGTAACGAACTCGAGTCTTCGATATGAACGCCATCCAAACTATCATCCTGTTGTTCTAACTTAACTAAGAATGGTTTCTCTATTTCATCTTCTTGCTTCTCTAACAAAATTTCTGGCTCTAAAAGACCGTATGGTACATATTCCTTTTCGTCCTCATTATTTTGGCTTTTAACTGTTTTTAGTATTTCAGTTTTATTACCTACTTTGATGAGCCTCCCAAAATTAATATGGGCTTCTTCTATGCGCATATAGAATTTATGAAAACTATTTAATTCTTGCCAGCAAGGTAAACATAAACCCGAGGTTAAAGGAGTCACCAATGACTTCTGTAATTTAAAATAAAGCTTAATTTTACCATTGGAACATTGACCTAAAGTTTTCTAATTGGTAGATAGAGCATTTTTGAAATACATAACTCAAATATTCTTCTCCTCTTCGTATGCCTATGATTAAAAAATAATAATTTAAACAATATTTACCAGTGGCCAAAAATGTTTTTCAATTATCTCCGCTACATTATATTCCAGCCATTGTGCTGAGTTTGTTTTCATGGATTCCAAAAAATTTTTGTTGATTTCCAGACATAGTAAACAACACTCCATTTCAAGAATCAAAAAAAAAAAAACAAAAAAAAAAACAAATTTATACAAACAGTGTTTATAGAACGAAGTTGTAAAGTATTGAGTACTTAATACCGACTTTTTAGGGTAGTCGATACCAGCGTTGCCACACAAAAATGTTATTCCTACCAACAAACAACAAATCTACCAAATATCTTTCGTTATTTTATTAGTAACTCCTCATATTTTTTAACTTACTTTTCACTATTACTCTATCAAATTGTTTGAACTGCATTGAAGTGGTATTTGTGAAAATTGTATGTATTTATGTGTGACCCCGGTAATGCTGAAATATATTATTTTTAATATAAAAATAAACATACCGTCTCTTTCATTACTCTTATTTCTTTGGAACTGACTGTTTATTTCTCAAAATTTAATACAAATTGAATGCTTGAATACTGCATTGAATAGTGTATGTAAGTATATACGCTTTAACTATGCTGAAAACCTCATGCACTTGTACACATGGTTGACTTCAAGCAAATTTATAGTGTATTTATCCCTTTACTACAGAGATTGGTTATATGTAATTAGATGGTTCTAAACACCACGACACATTTTAATTTATTTTCTTAATCACTCACTCCTTATAACCACTTTTATAAATGTTGACTTAAGGTGAATGCCTTGTAACAGTAATTACTTGGAGGCTATAATACATCATATCCGATTTGTACATGGAAGAGCGGTACTAACCGGTATTTGGTTAAAAACGATTTCGATCGAAATTGAAATCGTTTGTATTTTCAAAGCCATTTAATAAAACTTATTGCTTTAATTATTTAAAATTTTAATAATCAAGGATGTAGTGGCATTAGTCAGTAAGATAATGAGTAAAAAAGGAATTCCAAATATGAAAGGATTTGGAGGTTATAGCACCTTGAAATTTTATTCGATGTCAATTTCGATCGAAATCGATTTCCATCACATACCAGTAAATATAATAATATGAATTAAAAAATACCAAATAAATCGATACCCTTCTTCATGTTTTATTTAAAAAATTTATTTTAATGATTTCCTGTATTCAAACTTTCCTTTCCAACAAATTATTCCAAATCCAAATTAGTAATGCTGATTAGATTTGAAGGCACATTTTTGTAAAAGACCTCAGCAATCTTAACGCGCTACTCAATTTTGTACGTTTTCAGTGTTTCAAACACTGAAACAAAGAAATCTCAAATAAAGATGGGCGAAACACTTTACGTTAAAGTGTGACTCACAAATAACTTCATGCATTACGATTGAACCACATTTTATTAAATTATTTAAACAATAAGTTGCAAAATAAGAATAATAATAATACTCTTATAGTTACAGATTTATAATAATATAAAACAAATTAAGCTTTAGTTATACATAATAATTCCATGTTTTTTTGAGTACAAAATAGTATTATTAAATAATTCATTAACTTGATTTCAATAATTTAAACAAATTTAAACGTGATTTAAGACACTTGAGATTTAATAACAATAACATTTCCAACACTTAATATATTGTTTGCAGGCATATTTACATACATACATACATACATACATAACTGGCCTTTACAACCCTGTGTCAGGATTACGGCCTAGCTTCTCGCAGCACTCATGTTGTGTGTGTCAATTTTTATCCATGAGTACCGGGACCTACAGTTTAATGTCGACTCCGAACGACAGACTTGAGAAGCTTGTTCATGGCAATTAGTTACTCTCAGAGCTTTTGTCAGAAGACTGCTGAGAGGTAGTCGCCGAAAGAAATATTTTATTCATATTTCTTTTTTTGAAGATGTCGGAGCCTGGAGTCGAACCCACGACCCATGTCTTAGTAAGCCAACACACTAACCACTAGACCACGGCGACTACAGGCATATTTACATTGTAAGCAAAAATCTCAATATGTATAAACAAAAATATTGATTAAACATAAACAACTTGTCATTCTTAATTACTACTTCTCCTCTATTTTCTATTCACTTCTCTTATTGTTTACTCTCATTACTACGATGTCCAATCTTTAGTACTACCACATAATATACATATATACAACGCAATTGGTCAACAATAGGGTATTAACTCGAAATTTTTAAAATTTCAGTAGAGAAAATCCGAATAGATACATCATAGTAAGCAAATTCCGTTTAAAAATATATTTGAACTCTTTTTCAATTTTTTGCAATTATTTAAAAAAATCAATTATTCAAGTCTGAAATATCTTAATATCTTTTTTTTTTTTGTATTATTTTATCAACAAAAGTGTATCAGCATTCAAAACCTTTTTTGTAAATATGTATGTATATACTATGAATTTTTATGTCAACTTTTGTGTTAACTTAAAATAATACTTTTTTGTTGATAAGAAAGAAGGTGGTCAATACATTTTCACGAAAAGTGTCTTAAATGTTGTTTTTGAGATAAAAGAGTAATCGGAATAGCTTGAAATTTTTACAGTAGATAGATGTCGTTGTTGTTAGTTGAGTTCTTGCAAAAAATATATTTTAAAAACTTTGTGTTAATATCCCATTGTTGATCATGTGCGATTTGTATATTAAATCCATAAAAATCTAAGAATAAGAATTATGTATATTTATAAAATAATGTGTAAGAATAGAACATATTAATTTTTGTTAACCATGTTGTTCCAAATTCGTGTAAGAAAAGTGTAAAGTCAGGATTAGGTGTACCTATATACATAAAGTACTAAACACTGTTGTTTATGCAAATCTATTTTTTATATCTAAATCAGTAATACACTTCATTTCTATGTACATATGTATGTGTTATATGGTTAATAATTTAATTTTGATTTCCTGTCTGCAAACTATCCCTTACAGCATATTTTTGCCGTTTCGCCTCTTCACACTCTTGAGGGTGCATCTTTTTGCGATGGGCATGCATATTACCATTTGAATTAAAAGTTTTTGGGCACCAAGGACAAGTATATAAAGGTTTACCAGTATGAGAGGCCATATGTTCCTGAGTGAAATCCAATTACAAATTGAGTACATATTTAAAAAATAAAAATTCCAACTTCCTGCAGTGGCTCTCACTTACCTTTAAAGCTTCAGATCTTTTGAAAGCCTTTTCACATAAGGTACATTTATGTTCATAACCTTTTACATGCATTGTATTGAAATGCTTTTTAAGTGCCCTCAGTGTAGGTGATACTTTAGGACATTGACTGCACTTATGCTCTTGTTTACCACCAACCGGATGTTGACTTTCTTTGTGAACCTTTAATCCTCTTTCACTGGTTACACGTAAACCACATATATCACAATTCATATATGTTGTAATACCTTCATGTTTGTTCATATGAGCTTTATACTCTCTATTGGTACGCAATGTTAGGCCACATATGCAACAAATTTTTGCAAGTTTGTTTAAATGCATAACTTCTCTATGAAGCTTTAGTGAATAGGAACTGACATAACTAGAATAAAAAGAAAAAACATTTTAATATCATATACATATGTATACACACTTATATCTATAATATAATGTCTATGCTCTACAAATATATCTTGTTTTGTATTTAGTAGTTTTATCAGTAGTCGTCGTGGTCTAGTAGATAGTGTGTTGGCTTACAAAGACGATAGCGCCGAGTTCAAATCTGAGCTCTGACACCTTGAAAAAATAAATATGAAAAAAATATTTCCTTCGGCGTCTATCTCAGAGCAGTTTGCTGAAAAAGCTTCTCAAATATCTCGTTCGGAGTCGACTTTAAACTGTAGGATAAAAATTAACACACACAACATGAGTGCTGCAAGAAGCTAGGCTGTAACCCTGACACAGGATTGTAATGACCAGTTATGTATGTAAGGAGTTTTATTAATACTCCCTTATTCACTTTATATTTATATATTACTTTTTAATTTTACTTTAATATTCATTTTCAGCTATATTTTAAGCGAGAACAATTTTTAGTGTACAAAGACTGTTAAAAAATGTAAAAAACAATAGGAAGCTCTAAATAAGTCTTAAGTCGATAAATACATTTTAAAAGAGCCAATAATTAAAATAAAACCAAAGGAAGCTATTGAAGTACTTGATATGGTATTGCAATTGTGAGAATGTGAAAGATATTAGAGTAAAAAACTATATTAGAATAATGCTGGACAAGTTTAAAATGGTTGTTCACAAAAAAAAAAAAAACGTCAGCAGAAAAGTTCACAAAGTTCAGTTTTTTTTTTTCTAAGAACTTTTTATTTAATTTGACTTTTGAGAAAAAAATGTTAAATTCTAATTAGTTTCAATATTTCTTAAGTATTGAATTTAAATTCGCAATAAAACATTAAAAAATGCCAAGATGTAACAAAATCGAAAGCATGAATATCCTTGGTAAAAAGGTTCACGACACTGTAATTGGCTGATATCCCAAACATCTCTAAGAAACATCAAAACAGTATTTAAATCAAGCAATTATAATTTACTACATTGTAAATCAAATGCATTGTGTATAAAATGTAGTCAATTTAAAAAATTGCGAGTTTAGGAATGCCATACGCTATCAAAGTTTTTGTGGTTGCATTTAGGAATTAATACCTGTCATGGTCACACTGCAAAGCAACTTGCGTTTAGGAAAGCAGCCATTCTCTTCTGAATTTTTTGTTATTTTCAACTTGTTGGTATACTTAAATTTCTTAAGTTCTTTGTTTTGCAGTTTAATATGTGTACTGGTTTTACTCTCTGTATTGTTATTTGCACCACTGATACTATTTATATTTTATATAAACTTAATTACAAAATTCCTAATTAATTTAAAAATATCAACGAAAAGGCACTAAAGATTTATACACAACCAGATAATAATTGAGATACCGTTACTTCAATCTTTACTATTTTCAATAATTCCAAGTTTTGTTCTATAAACCGAATATGAGTATGAAAAGCAGAATGGAATCTTACTATACACAAAACATAGAGAATTGCACTATGTATAAGATGTTAAAAAAATAGTGGTTGCCTAGCCTTATAGATCTTATAGGTACAACTGGAACTCATCTTATTGGTATATTGTCATATCTTTTAGCATTCAACTTTAACGAAAAATCATAAATTAATATGCGTATACACTACTATCGGCAATTCCTAAATTTTTTTAAATACTTACTGTTTACCGCAGTCTGAACATGGAAATTTTTTCTCCTCTTTAGACAAATGCGTAAATTTATGTTTTCGTAATACGTTGGAATTGATAAAAGATTTACCACAAATGTCACAGAAATGCTTCAACTCTACATTATTAGGTCGATGTATAGACAATATATGACTCTTTAATTTAACACGATCTGAAAGAACTTTGCCACACAGATTACATTTAAAATGTTCGGGATTTAAATGGACATGGATGTGATCGACTAAACGATTTCTATGATAAAATTTTCGACTACAACACATAAGATAACCGACCTGTTTATGTACTTCCGAAAAATGTTTTTGCATATCCGGAAAATCCTCAAATTGAATTTCACAGAGATCACAAATCATTTGTTTAAAATGTTTCATAATAAAAATATCATTATCTTTATAATTTTTGCCTCTTTTTGTGTACGTTCGAGTTTTTTTTGTACATGTGCTAACTTCCGAATAGTTATCATCATCTTGTTCAATGTCATCCATATCAGAGTCACTATTTCTATTGGAGTTATTGAGCTCTGTAGAATCATCTGGTTCCGATTTAATTTCTACATTTCTCTCAGTCTCTTCTTCATCTGATAAATATTTTTTTTCTTTAACCTTTTTTTCTGATTTTTCCAAGGGATCTTCAACTAATTTCGGATTTAATAGCAGATGTTTTAAAGGTACATTGTCCAGATTTGGTTCATCAAGTGGAAATTCTGATTTTATAGTCACATTACCTTCCAAAGCAATCTGTTCATTTATAGAAATTTCCGGCTCCAAATAACCAAAACTTGTTAAGCCTTGTTTAATTGTTTTTAATTTGCCAGCATTATGATGAGTGTTTTCTATACTCACATAGAATTCATGAAAATCTTTTACTTTTTCCCAACATATTAAACAAAGCCAAGTGGATGATGACAATAACATATCAGTCTAATAGGATGGGTGTAGGATTATTAATAAAATTAATTTGTATATGTGGAACATAGTATGTACAATATATAGTTTCAACTTTTACCAACCAGAGGCCAAAAATGTTTCTCTATAACTTCTGTTATATTCAAGTCTTGCCAGGATGTGGTATCTGCTTTAATTCCATTTATACGGTCGCCACAATTTTGCACTTCTAAGCACAACAAACAGGAACCTTCCATAATAACACTTTTTCTCTTTGTCGGAACAAGGTCTAGTACGATCCTCTTTCTAAACCAGGTTGTTTTTACAACTTTTAACGCTACCTATGTCTGGTGTTTTTCTTTCCGTAATTAAAATTAATGGATATGAGAGGTAAATTACAAAATGATATTTGATAAATCTGTCCAGCCAAGCGCAGCCTTCGAATCGGCTGTTTTTGTTTTTAGTATTCTGGCCAACGTTACCAACTTATTTTTATTTACCCCAGAGATGGGTAAAAAATATTCATAAAATGTAAATGGGAAATTTTGTCCACCGTTAAATTCAAAACATTTCTCCTTTTTTTATTTATTGAAAAAAAAATATTTTAATGCTGATATTTTTTGCAAGATGTCTAAATACATAAGTGGTTAGATGAAGTAAATATTTTGAGAAATTATAGTCAAGTACGCCCTATATTTTAATTTAAAATTATTGTTGAGCCTTAATAAGATTGCATTCGTAGAAACCTAATATCCCAAATTGGATGAAGAAATGGCGGCAATATACTTTTTTAATTAATAAGAGTGTTTCTTCTTATCATCGTTGTTTACTTACACGATTTATCCAGGCTGCCACATACATATGTTATTGAACTATGCTTGATTGGTACACTAATAAAAAAGGGAGGAAATTTGAATACTGACTACAAGTAATTCTATCGATAACCAGCGTATTTGAATGAGACATGAAATTTTTCTTGGATTTATTTCTAACATTTTTTTTAAATTTAAAATTGGTTTATATAACAGTTGCCACTTTTGGATTTTACTATGTAAAGAAGACATAAAAATCCTTTTTATTTTCAAGGTAATAGTTGCAAATAGTGAAATAATAATCAAAATAAATAAAAATCATCAAATAAAAGGCATATCTCGTCAAATCATCAATATGCTATTTTTGTGTCGTAAAATCATCAAATATGGCAAATATGATCACTTCTCTTATTGTTTACTCTCATTACTACGATGTCCAATCTTTAGTACTACCACACAATATACATACAACGCAAATGGTCAACAATAGGGTATTAACTCGAAATTTTTAAAATTTCAGTAGAGAAAATCCGAATACATACATCATAGTAAGCAAATTCCTTTTAAAAATATATTTGAACTCTTTTTCAATTTTTTGCAATTATTTAAAGAAATCTATCTAGCTTGAAATTTTTACAGTAGATCGATATCGTTGTTGTTAGTTGAGTTCTTACAAAAAAAATATATTTTAAAAACTGTGTTAATATTCCATTGTTGATCAAGTGTGATTTGTATATTAAATCCATAAAAATCTAAGTATAAAGACCTCTTTACTCAAACGTAAACGTAAACGTTGCGGAACAGCTGTTCAGTTTTGCTTATCAAGCCTATGTGTAAATGATTACTCATGCGTAAACGTAACGTTGCGTTGCGGGCGAATCCAATAAATTTAAAATTTTTCTCCGTTTTTACGTATCAGCTGTTTAGAAATTGTAAACCAATTCTAAACCATTCGCTGAACTCGGCCGCAACGTTTACGTATCCGCAACGTTTACGTTTGAGTAACGAGGCCTTAAGAATTACATATTTTTAAAAATTTTCTTATTAGTTAAAATAATGTGTAAGAATAGAACATATTAATTTTTGTTAACCATGTTGTTCCAAATTCGTGTAAGAAAAGTGTAAAGTCAGGATTAGGTGTACCTATATATATAAAGTACTAAACACTGTTGTTTGTGCAAATCTAATTTTTAAATCTAAATCAGTAATACACTTCATTTCTATGTACATATGTATGTGTTATATGGTTAATAATTTAATTTTGATTTCCTGTCTGCAAACTATCCCTTACAGCATATTTTTGTCGTTTCGCCTCTTCACACTCTTGAGGGTGCATCTTTTTGCGATGGGCATGCATATTACCATTTGAATTAAAAGTTTTTGGGCACCAAGGACAAGTATATAAAGGTTTACCAGTATGAGAAGCCATATGTTCCTGAGTGAAATTAAATTACAAATTGAGTACATATTTAAAAAATAAAAATTCCAACTTCCTGCAGTGGTTCTCACTTACCTTTAAAGCTTCAGATCTTTTAAAAGCCTTTTCACATAAGGTACATTTATGTTCATAACCTTTTACATGCATTGTATTGAAATGCTTTTTAAGTGCCCTCAGTGTAGGTGATACTTTAGGACATTGACTGCACTTATGCTCTTGTTTACCACCAACCGGATGTTGACTTTCTTTGTGAACCTTTAATCCTCTTTCACTGGTTACACGTAAACCACATATATCACAATTCATATTTGTTGTAATACCTTCATGTTTGTTCATATGTGCTTTATACTCTGTATTGGTACGCAATGATAGACCACAAATACAACAAATTTTTGCAAGTTTGTTTAAATGTATAACTTCTCTATGAAGTTTTAGTAAATGGGAAGTGGCATAACTAAAATAAAAACAAATCATTATTTTAATATTATATATGTATGTACATATATAATATTAGTATCTATGCTATATAAATATATTTTCTTCTTTATTTACTAATTTTATCAATACTCTTTTATTCACAATTATATTTATATATTATATTTTAATTTCAGTTTAATATTCATTTTCAACTATTATTCTATTCTTGAAAAGTCATGCGTTATTAAAAATTTGCGTGAATTGAGACCATGACTTTAAAAATAAATCGGAAACGTGAAAAATTTTATTTTACAATGACTGTTCAAAAACGTAGGGTCTGAAGACGATTAATACATTTTAGAGGAGCCAATAATTTAAATCCAATCAAAGGAAGCTTTTAAAGTATTTGATATGGTATTGCAATGGTGCGAATGTGAAAAATAGATCAAAACGATATTAAAGTGCTACTAGAGAAATTAAAAAATAATTACGTTTAAAATAGTTGTTAAAGAACGATAGCAGAAACGTGTTTTTTTTTTGTCTAAGCTCTTTTTATGTATCGAAAACATGAATATCCTCGGTAAAAAATTTGTTCACGTTTCCGCGGGTTCACTGTAGTTTTGTTCTGAAATTATTGTTTTTATGTATTAACTTATTGTTATACTTAAATTCCTTAAGTTCTTTGTTTTGCACTTTAAATGTGTATCGTTTTTACTCTTCCTTTTTTATTTACACTACCGATACTTTTTTTATTTTATATAAACTTAAGTACAAAATTCCTAATAAATTGTGGCCTTCAGTAACCCCCCCCCCACCCACCCCCTCTCCGTCAAACAATATCAACCAAAAGAAACTAAAGGTGTACACACAACCAGATAATAGTCAAGATACCGTTACTTCAATCTTAACTACTTTCAACAATTCCAATTTTCCGATTATGAGTATGAAAAATTTCAGATTTTTCAATAGATAAATTATAAGCAGAATGGAATCTTATTATATGCAGAAGATAGAAACTGCATTATTTATAAAATGTTAAACAAAATATTGGTTGCTTTTATTATTACCTAACCTTACAGATATTATAGGTACAACTGGAACTTGTCTTATTGGTATATGGTCAAATCTTTTAGCATTCAACTTTAACGAAAAATCATAAATTAATATGCATATCTACTATTGTTATTGAAAATTATTAAATTTTTCTAAGTACTTACTGTTTACCACAGTCTGAGCATGGAAATTTTTTCTCCTCTTTTGATAAATGCGTCAATTTATGGTTTCGTAATACGTTAGAATTGATAAAAGATTTACCACAAATGTCACAGAAATGCTTCAACTCTACATCATTAGGTCGATGTACAGACAATATATGACTCTTCAATTTAACACGATCTGAAAGAACTTTGCCACACTGATCACATTTAAAATGTTCGGGATTTAAATGTACATGGATGTGATCGACTAAACGATTTCGATGATAAAATTTTCGACTACAACACATAAGATAACCGACCTGTTTATGTACTTCCGAAAAATGTTTTTGCATATCGGGAAAATCCTCAAACTGGACATCACAGAGATCACAAATCATTTGTTTAAAATGTTTCATAATAAAAATATCATTATCTTTATAATTTTTGCCTCTTTTTGTGTACGTTCGAGTTTTCTTTGTAGATGTGCTAACTTTCAAATTGTTATCATCATCTTGTTCAATGTCATCCATATCAAAGTCACTATTGCCATTGGAGTTATTGAGCTCTGTACTATCGTCTGGTTCCGATTTAATTTCTACATTACCCTTAGTCTCTTCTTGATCTGCTAAATATTGTTTTTCATTAACTTTTTTAATCTTGATTTCTAATTTTTCTAAGGGATCAACTAATTTCGGATTTAATAGCAGATGTTTTAAAGGTACATTGTCCAGATTTGGTTCATCAAGTGGAAATTCTGATTTTATAGTCACATTACCTTCCAAAGCAATCTGTTCATTTATAAAAATTTCCGGCTCCAAATAACCAAAACTTGTTAAGCCTTGTTTAATTGTTTTTAATTTGCCAGCATTATGATGAGTGTTTTCTATACTCACATAGAATTCATGAAAATCTTTTACTTTTTCCCAGCATATTAAGCAAAGCCAAGTGGAGGAAAATAGTATATCAGTCTAATAGAATTCAGAATTATTAATGGTAAAATCAAAGTGTATAAACAAAGTTAATAAAATTTTTACAAACCAAAGGCCAAAAATGTTTCTCTATTACTTCTTTTACATTCAGATCTAGCCAGGATGGTGTATCTGCCCTGATGCCATTTATGTGCTCATTACTACGCACTTCTAAACATAACATACAGGAGTCTTCCATATCACCAGCCTTTCTTTTTTTAATTGAAACAATTCTAAATTTTAATACAACTATGTATATATTTAAGATGTTTAGAGCAGTTTTTTGGACCAAATTCGAAAATTTTGTTTGTAAATATGATAAAAATATGATAAACAAAAAGTACGACGTCTGCGAAGATAGCAACGAAAAAATAGCAACGAAAACGCGAAAACAAAAAAACGCATTTTTTCCAAAAATTAATATTTTTTTTAAAAGCACATAACAACAGATTCTAGAATTATCCACCAAATTCTATTCATGGAGCAATTAAGGACATGATGGAGGTTCTAAAATATGCTTCACTCATAAAATTGAACAAACTGTTTTGGAAAAAATTATTCGTAAAAGAAGAAATTTTTTTGAGAAAAAATCGGATATGTTGGGGCTTATTGACATCTTTTGGAGGAGCTTTCTACCATGTGACATATATGGCCAGAAACTGGAAAGTGTCTAGATTCCAAGGTCAGTAACGCGAATAAAATCGTACAAGCCATTTTTAAGAAAATTGATTTTAAAAAAATCACTTTTTTAGAAAAAGTCTGAAAATGACGAATGTCTAAGGATCAATTTAAATTTTTTGGAGGAGCTTTCTAGCAAGTGTCATATATCGATACAAGCTGGAAAGTGTCCGGATTCCAAATTATTTTTACTAAGTACAATCGCACGAGCCATTTTTAAGAAAATTGAGTTTAAAAAAAACATATTTTAGAAAAAAGTAAAAAAAACTTTAAGGGTTGGTGCCTAATATTTTTTTCCTGGAGGAGCTTTCTAGCAAGTGACATATATGGAAAGAAGCTGGAGAGTGTCCAGATTCCAAAACGTTTTACCCGAATGAAATCGCACAGGCCATTTTTGAGAAAATTGTGTTTAAAAAATCACTTTTTTAGAAAAAGTCTGAAAATGTCCAATATTTAGGTGCAAATTTCTTTTTTCTGGAGGGGCTTTCTAGCGAGTAACATATATGGAGAGAAGCTGGAGAGTGTCCAGATTCAAAACATTTTACCCGAATGAAACGTACAAGCCATTTTTGAGAAAATTGTGTTTAAAAAAAATCATTTTTTCAAAAGTGGTCCAAAATGTCTAATGTGTAGGGCCCAATTTCTTTTTCCTGGGGGAGCTTTCTAGCAAGTGGCATATATAGATAGAAGCTGGAGAGTGTTCAGATTCCAAAACATTTTATCCGAATGAAATCGAACGAGCCATTTTTGAGAAAATTGGTTTTAAAAACTAAATAAATAGCAACGAAAACGCCAAATTATTCAATGAAAATTGCGTTTTAGTTAGCAACGAAAACGCCAAAAAGAAACAAAAGAGAAGTAGAAAATATTCAATAGGTTAAGACCAAGTAAACTTACTGTTTTTTTGTTTTTTTGGAAACTTTCAAGTAAGTATTATATATGGATGGAAAGTGGACAGTGTCCAGATTCCAAGGGATTTCATCCGAGTAAAATCGTATAGGCCATTTTTTATACACAAAAACGCAAAAATTAAACGTTTGTTATAATAGTGTTCTATACAACTCTGTACTGATGTCTATTTGTGACAGTGTCGAAATCATTGAAATATGTGATTTTTGATATCGTGCCCACGTGCTGTTACATTTGTGATACCATTTTCATCATAAGAATCTAGCAGTGTTGCATTAGAATGCACTTAGAGAATGTATTCATCTATATTTGGATTATAACTACAAAAACAGATTTTTCTGTAATTTAAAACATGTTTATAGTTATAATACATATATCTTATTTAGAAAAATTTTAAATCTTTTTAGATTTATACTAATAAACGTGAAGATATTCGTTTTCTAAGAATAATTGCCTACATATTTATTTAATAATTTATTATAAGTTTTTAGATTGTAAAATATACTAATGTCATTTAGGCCACTTTTACGGTATGGATGAGTCATTATTTCAATTTGTATGTATACACTATTGATATAAAAAGGCTCCTCCAGAAAAAAGAAAAATTGACTCCAAGATTGAGTATTTTTAACTTTTTTCTAAAATCGACTTTGTTAAACATATTTTTGTCAAAAATGGCTTATACGATTTTACTCGGATAAAATCCTTTCGAATCTGGACACTGTCCACTTTCCATCCATATATAATACTTACTTGAAAGTTTCCAAAAAAACAAAAAAAAAGTAATTTTACTTGGTCTTAACCTATCGAATATTTTCTACTTCTCTTTTGTTTCTTTTTGGCGTTTTCGTTGCTAACTAAAACGCAATTTTCATTGAATAATTTGGCGTTTTCGTTGCTATTTATTAATGCCCGTATTCATAAAAAATAAAACAGATTTATTAATTGCTTATTTGACAATTACTCCATAGAAATATGTTAGATAAGCACTCTATAAACCAATTTTATTTTTTATGAATACGGGCATTAGTTTTTAAAACCAATTTTCTCAAAAATGGCTCGTACGATTTCATTCGGATAAAATGTTTTGGAATCTGGACACTCTCCAGTTTCTATCTATATATCTCACTTGCTAGAAAGCTCCCCCAGGAAAAAGAAATTGGCCCCTGCACATTAGACATTTTGGACCATTTTTGAAAAAATGATTTTTTTTAAACACAATTTTCTCAGAAATGGCTCGTACGATTTCATTCGGGTAAAATGTTTTGGAATCTGAACACTCTCCAGCTTCTCTCCATATATGTCACTCGCAAGAAAGCTCCTCCAGAAAAAAGAAAATTGCACCTAAATATTGGACATTTCAGAATTTTCTAAAAAAGTGATTCTTTTTTAAACTCAATTTTCTTAAAAATGGCTCGTGCGATGTTACTTAGTGAAAATGTTTTGGAATCCTGACACTTTCCAGTTTGTATCGATATATGACACTTACTAGAAAGCTTCTCCAAAAAATTTAAATTGACCCTTAAACATTCGTCATTTTCAGACTTTTTCTAAAAAAGTAATTTTTTTAAAATCAATTTTCTTAAAAATGGCTCGTAGGATTTTATTGGCGTTAATGGCTTTAGAATCTGGACACTTTACAGCTTCTAACCATATATGCCACATGCTAGAAAGCTCCTCCAAAAGATGTCAATAAGCCCCAACATATCCGATTTTTTTTTTTCTCTAAAAAATTTCTTCTTTTACGAATAATTTTTTCCAAAACAGTTTGTAAAATTTTATGAGTGAAGCATATTTTAGAACCTCCACCACGTCCTTAATTGCTCCATGAATAGAATTTGGTGGATAATTCTCGAATCTGGTGTTATGTGCTTTAAAAAAAATATTAATTTTTGAAAAAAAAACGTTTTTTTTTCGTTTTCGCGTTTTCGTTACTATTTTTTCGTTGCTATCTTGGCAGACGTACAAAAAGTACGTATAAATTTTTCTAACAGCTGCATCCAGTGCAGCGTTGCCATAATTTTTTTTAGGCTGCAAATTTAGAAAAAAAACTGGTCTTCAGAAAAACAGAAACTGCACAGTAAAAAGACATATAACGCATTTTGATTTTTTTTATTTACATGCATACAGACATAATTGGCCATTACAACCCTGTTTCAAAGTTACGGTCTATCTTCTCGCAGCACCCATGTTGTGTGTGTTTTCATCCATGAGCACCGGGAACTACAGTTTAAAGTCGGTTCCGAACGACAGATTTGAAAAGCTTGTTCATCCAACCTGTCGCCGAAAGAAATGTTTTTATCATATTTCTATTGTTCTTTAAGACGTCAGATGTACATACATAGACTGATAATGAGTTAGTCGAAGTAAAGTCAAACACAACACATTCTATCATACTCTCTTCTTCTCATCATCACTGCATTTTTTGTAACTGTCATCTTTTTTCGATGACTTTACTCCGACTAAGTGTATGTACATATAAAAAGCAAAACATGTAATTCCAGTATATGATTTCTACAAAAAGTGTAAGTTAATTAGTTGATGTTTGGGCATGAATATAAACACGAAGAACTCTGTGATACTACCTTAGGTGGCGTCGAACACATGTTCAGTTTGGCTTGTATACTATTCCTTTACGGACATAATTTTCTTTGATTATAAAAAAAATCATTGCAAAAAAAACCAAATTATTAAAAGAATTTAAGTCTTGATCTATTTAAAACTTTTCCGACGAAACAAAATTAATTTAAATAATTATTACTTTTACTGGGATTTGAATCCGAGTTGCCAGACCACATAACGTCTTTTATTATTATTTTTCATAACAGCAGCAGATGCTAAAATCTCAATACATTCTAAAAAAAATCGTTACTAAAATCAGTTTTTTTAATAGAGAATTACGAAACTCAACATGAAATTTTATGCTTGGACGTTAGTGTCTAAATAAATATATTTTGGATCTTTGAAAAATGTGGAATTTTAAATTTAAAAATTTTTAATTTGTGCAACAAATACATTCCTCCTTTACTAAATGCAGTAAGTATATATGTTTTTGGACATTCGTTTTTGAATACGGATAAGTTTACTAATGTCATTTAATATAAATTTTAAAGAGTGGTTTCCGCAATTGCTTTTTAGTCTCGAATTTTAAAACTATTATAAAAATAGAACGCAGAATAACTTCATGAATTTACACACTTTACATATCTTTTGTTTCTTTAAAAACACTATCGGCAGGTGACATTATGAGCTTGATATATGTATGTATATGTATGACGGACGATAATTAGTGAAGTATGGAAAATGTGCTCTATTTAGAAAACATGTAATATTTATACATTTGAGAAGAGTATTAATGAAGTATGGAAAACAGGTATTAATAGTTTTAGTATAACACAAATTGTAGTCGCCGTGGTCTAGTGGTTAGTGTGTTGGCTTACGAAGACGATAGTGCTGGGTTCAAATCTCAGCTCCGACATCTTAAAAAAAAAGAAATATGAAACAATTATTTCTTTCGACGACTACCTCTCAGCAGTCTTCTGGCAAAAGCTCTGGGAGTAATTAATTTCCATGAAAAAGCTTCTCAAATCTGTCGTTCGGAGTCGACTTTAAACTGTTGGTCCCGGTACTCATGGATAAAAAGTAACACACACAACATGAGTGCTGCAAGAAGCTAGGCCGTAATCCTGACACAGGGTTGTAATGGCCAATTATGTATGTATGTATGTATAACACAAATAAACAAGAGACTGGAAGAAATTCTTGCAAAAAAGTGATTAAAGGCCCTACTGGTCGTAACACCAAAAACAATTAAAAATATAATTTCTAGCAGAATATTAGTGCCAACAAAGTAAAAACAATGTAAAAACGTTCTGCTTAAAAGGTATTAATACTCAGCCCGCCGGCGGCAGATAGTCTTTTATATATGTTTTGAAGTACGAGTGTTAAGAGTTGTTGAATAAATACTATTCCTTTAATTTCCAGTCCAAAAACATTACAATGATATGTCTTGAGGCTAAAGTGTAAGCGTTCTTGACAATATGTTTCTGCTCTCTAAACTCCCAGAGATGATATTAGCACAATACTACAAGCCGCCGTAGCAGAAATAAACATGTCGAACGGAAGCGAATGCAGCACCACACTAAGAACCCCAGAGGGGCAGGAGCGTATTGTGTTCGTATGTTTAATTTTACTTTTTATTTTATGTGTTTACTTAAATAAAGTTACAATTAGTATGACAGTTAAAACTTAAATATATTCTTACAAACATATCAAAGTTGCTTGCAATCAATGGCGTACTACTTCTATCTTTGGGTATTGCCAACAGTACGCATTGCCTCAATGACGCCTATGCAAGCAAGCCCTAGCCGGCCGCCAAACTACTGCGATATATGTGAGTATCGGTCTTATTACAGCTTTGTACAACCAGAGTACAAAGGCTACAGTTTTAATAAGTCACTGTATCCTTTCTGACATGATTCTCAGAGTTCAGTTTTCACGTCAGCTTCGAAACCAAAATTACGCCCAGGCACTTCGCTTGGTCTGAAAGACGCAGTATTTGCCCACAAATGCTTGGTAATTGGAAATATGGGAACTTGAGCTTCCTAGTAAGCACCAGCTTGGTTTGCCTGGATTGATACCCAACCCACAATCCGAAGCCCAAGAATTAAGAGTTAAAGGCTCCGTTGATAATACCGCTTAATATGGACGGAAACGTAGTCGAAGTGGGAATCATCAAGTGATCCGCGTATGCTGCCAACTTGATGTCTATATCATCGAAGCTTTTCAAAATCGAGTCCATAACAAGAAGCCAAAGAAGTGATGATACCCCCCCCCCCCCCCCAGCAAACTTTATAGAAGACGAATGGTTTGAGATTTTCGTCTTTTTATATGAAATACACTCAAAAATTTTAGTGGGTAAAAAGACGAACATCTTAAACTTTCTTCTTTCTATGAACAGGCTGTAAGTCATTTACCAAAAATAATATAAAAACCTGGATAAGTAATACACCTCATTTGTATATTGTTTATTTAATAATTTAATTTGAATGATTTCCCCTATCCAAACTTTCCTTTCCAACATATTTCTGAAGTTTTGCCTCTTCCCACTCTTTAGGATGTATCTGTTTACGATGGGCATGCATGTTACCATTTGAATTGAAAGTTTTTGGACACCAAGGACAAGTATATAAGGCTGTACCAGTATGAGAGGCTATATGTTCCTAAACAAATGCCAAATAAAAATTGAATATATATAAAAAAGAAAACAATATCTTCCTTCCTTCATTGGCTCTCACTTACCTTTAAAGCTTCAGATCTTTTAAAAGCCTTTTCACATAAGGTACATTTATGTTCATAACCTTTTACATGCATTGTATTGAAATGCTTTTTAAGTGCCCTCAATGTAGGTGATACTTTAGGACATTGACTACACTTATGCTCTTGTTTACCACCAACCGGATGTTGACTTTCTTTGTGAACCTTTAATCCTCTTTCACTGGTTACACGTAAACCACATATATCACAATTCATATTTGTTGTAATACCTTCATGTTTGTTCATATGAGCTTTATACTCTGTATTGGTACGCAATGTTAGACCACAAATACAACAAACTTTTGCAAGTTTGTTTAAATGTATAACTTCTCTATGAAGCTTTAGTGAATAGGAACTTGCATAACTAAAACAAAAAAAAGTTTTGTTTTTATTGTTTCATTAACAACAAATTATATGTATTTAGTTATTTAATATCAATACAAAGAAAGCCCTAATATACATATTTATGTATGTCCAAGCATTTGACAATTATATGTATGTATATCGTCGCAAGAATTAAAGAACGCTGTAAATGACAAAAAATCGAAAATACGTTTTTTGCATCATTTATATCAGAAAAAAAAATACTCGTCGATTGGTCCCGGTCCCAGATTTCTATGATGAAAAGAAATTCACTTACGCCGTCTGCGCTTTGAAAATTTTATCAGTTACAGCGTTCTTTAATTCTTGCGAAGATATATACATATATTTATAAATATACTAGGTAACCCGGTAAACGTTATTTTGCTATATAAATTTGCTCTACGAAACATTTTTTTACTTCAAATATATTTGATACTCTTCACCGAACTGCAAAAGTCAACATTGATATGAGCAATCAATGTCTGTATTACTAATAATTTTATTAAATGATTATCCGCCATTTTCGGTACTTCATTTTGATAGTTGGGGATAGAGAAAAATATACTCTGTATCGCCCCCACTGAGTACTTCTTAAAAAAACGTAAACCACATGTGTTGTACGGTACGCAGATATCTAGCAGCATATCTAGTTTAAAATTTCATCGACGTCGGTACGTTATTTAGGTGAAGCATTAAATTGCCCTTGAGGCGGGTACCTTAACATTTAGGAGTATGAAAAACAGATGTGAAAATTTACATTTGTTTATCTAAAGTTGCGTTAACACACCAACAAGATTTATTCAAAATCAGTTTGTTTGTTGGGGATAGATAGAAATAGCCGTGGTATCGCCCCCACTGAGTACTTAAAAAAAACGTATACCATATATGCTCTACGGTACGAAAATCTATCTAGTTTAAAGTTTCATTGAAGTCGTTATTTAGGTGAGACATACATTTTCCCATGGGGCGGGTCACCTTAACATGTTTGATACCAAAAATAGGTGTTGACCGATTCTCAGACCTAACCGATATGCACACAAAATTTCATGCAAATCGGTCGAGCCATTTCGTAATACATTTACATTTTTACAATTATAAATTGCTAAACGGTAGCTTTTGCTAATTGTAGCTGACCACTTTTTAAATGACTAGCCATCTGATCTACCTAATTAATATGCTAATGTTATTAGAAAGTCTACAATTTTTCTAAATACTTACTGTTTACCACAGTCTGAACATGGAAATTTTTTCTCCTCTTTTGATAAATGTGTCAATTTATGGTTTCGTAATACGTTAGATTTGATAAAAGATTTACCACAAATGTCACAGAAATGTTTTAACTCTACATCACTCGGTCGATGTACAGACAATATATGACTCTTTAATTGAACACGATCCGAAAGGACTTTGCCACATTGATCACATTTAAAATGTTCAGGATTTAAGTGAATATGGATGTGATCGACTAAACGATTTCGATGATAAAATTTTCGACTACAACACATAAGATAACCGACCTGTTTATGTACGTCCGAAAAGTGTTTTTGCATATCGGGAAAATCCTCAAATTGAACATCACAGAGATCACAAATCATTTGTTTAAAATGTTTCATAATAAAAATATCATTATCTTTATAATTTTTGCCTCTTTTTGTGTACGTTCGAGTTTTTTTTGTACATGTGCTAACTTCCGAATTGTTACCATCATCTTGTTCAATGTCATCCATATCAGAGTCACTATTGCCATTGGAGTTACTGAGCTCTTTGCAATCATCTGGTTCCGATTTAATTTCTACATTCCCCTCAGCCTTTTCATCATCAGCTAAATTTTTTTTTTCTTTAACCTTTTTTACCTTGATTTCTGATTTTTCTAAGGGATCTTCAACTAATTTCGGATTTGATTGCATATGTTTTAAAGGTATATAGTCCAGATTCGGTTCATCAAGGGGAAATTCACATTTTACAGCTACATTACCTTCCGAAGTAATCTGTTCATTTATTAGAATTTCCGGCTCCAAATAACCAAAACTTGTTACACTTTTTCTAATTGCTTTTAATTTACCAGCATTATGATGAGCATTTTCTATACTCAGATAGAATTCATGAAAATCTTTTACTTTTTCCCAACATATTAAACAAAGCCAAGTGGATGATGACAATAACATATCAGTCTAATAGGATGGGTGTAGGATTATTAATAAAATTAATTTGTATATGTGGTACATATGTACAATATATAGTTTTAACTTTTACCAACCAGAGGCCAAAAATGTTTCTCTATAACTTCTGTTATATTCAAGTCTTGCCAGGATGTGGTATCTGCTTTAATTCCATTTATACGGTCGCCACAATTTTGCACTTCTAAGCACAACAAACAGGAACCTTCCATAATAACACTTTTTCTCTTTTCTTTTTGTCGGAACAAGGTCAAGTACGATCCTCTTTCTAAACCAGGTTGTTTTTACAACTTTTAAAGCTACCTATGTCTGGTGTTTTTCTTTCCGTAATTAAAATTAATGGATATGCGAAATTACAAAAATGATATTTGATAAATCCGTCCAGCAAAGCGCAGCCTTCGAATCGGCTGTTTTTGTTTAGTATTTTGGCCAACGTTACCAACTTATTTTTATTTACCCCAGAGATGGGTAAAAAATATTCATAAAATTTAAATGGGAAATTTCGTCCACCGTTAAATGTTGAAAAAATAAATTCAGTGTTGCCGTTTTGGATCATGTATTACAACACATATCTACCTTGTGTAGATGTGTTTTGGAAATTCAAATAAAACATTTTTCATTTTTTTAGTCTTTTATTATCACTTCAAAAATTTCTCACTTTTCAAATAGAGTATAATATATAATATAAAATCAATCTTCGAATGTATTAGTTGGCAATTAGTTACAGCTTTACTCTTCATGAAGGATAAAATTCATGCTGAAAGTAACGACTTGTAATAACTCAAGCATACATACATAATTGGTCATTACAATACTGTGTAAGGCTTACGGCTTGGCTTCTAGCAACATTCATGTTGTGTGTGTTAATTTTTATCCATGAGAACCGGGACCTACAGTTTAAACTTTAAAGTCAACTCCGATTTGAGAAGCTTTTTCATGGCAATCAGTTACTCTCAGAGCTTTTGCCAGAAGACTGCTGAGAGGTAGTCGGCGAAAGAAATAATTTTTTCATATCTTTTTTTTCAAGATGTCAGAGCCGAGATTTGAACCCGGCACTATCGTCTAAGTAAGCCAATACACCAACCACTAGACCACGGCGACTACAACTGCGGATCCTTAAAAAACTTAACATTTAATGATTTATTATTAAAATAAAATGGGAAGTTTTAAAAATTGATGTAGGTTAATACATTGTATTAATACACGCCAACCACCAAAGAATAAGAAAAGCTCTTGTTCATAAATAAATTGATATTATATATTTATGTTATATTCTTACCACTTTATCAACATTAGTTTCCATTTTTGTATTTATGTAAGAATTTATATTTTTCTTTTAAATAAATTTGTTGCTGTCTATACTTTTTATACTTTTCAATAAGTAGCATTCACATTACAACTCTCTCTTATAAGTTTGCAATGTAAATATAAACCGTAGAAAACTAATTTTAATTCATTATACTGTTTTTGAAATATCTTGTGTAATATTTGTTGCATATTTTTGTAGCTTTGTTTGTTCCCATTCTTTTGGATGCATCTTTTTGCGATGTGCATACATATTACCGTTAGAATTAAATGTCATGGGACACCACTGACATTTATATAATGCATTACCAGTATGAGCAGCCATGTGTTCCTGAAAATTTTTAAACGAATTGGAAATAAGTAATTTGCAATTATCACAATATATTCTACCTTTAAGGTTTCGGATCTTTTAAAAGCCTTTTCACATATAGCGCACTTGTGAATATAACCCTTACCGTGCATTGTTTTTATGTGCTTTCGAAGAGCTATAATGTTAGGTGAAACTTTGGCACATTTAGGACAAGGATGTTCTTGTTTACCTCCAACTGGATGTTGGTTTGCTTTGTGTAATTTTAAACCCTTTGCAGTGGTTAAACGTAAACCACACACATCACAGGCTAAAACTGGCGGCGGTATGCCTTCATGTTTGTTTATATGAGCATTTAGTTCAACATTTGAGTTAAACGATTTTCCACATATATCACAGATTTTAGCAAACCGTTTAAGATGTACCGCTTGTTGATGTTGACTCAGTATATAAGCGCTGGCATAACTTAATTTGTTTTTGTTTTTATTATAATTGTTACAGTAAGCATATTATTAAAAATTTTACATACTTCTTACCGCATTCTTTACACGGAAATTTTTTTTCTTCTTCAGGTAGATGAGTTAGCATATGATCTCTTAAAACGTAAGCTTTTATAAAAGATTTACCACAAATACTACAGGAATGTTTTTTGACTACTTCATGAGCTCTATGAACACGTAGCATGTGATTCTTAAAACTTATTCTTTCAGACATAGATTTGCCACATTCTTTACATTGGTAATAATCAGGATTTAAATGACAAAGTAGATGATCAATCAAACGGGTGCGATCACGAAATTTTCGTTTACAACAAACAACGTAACCTCTTTGCTTATGATTTTCTGTAAAGTGCTTTTGCAGGGAGGGAAAGTTTTTAAATGGGGCCTGACAAATGTCACAGGTCATTTTCTTATAATGCTCGGCTATGAATTTATCGTTTTCCTCACTTTTTTTTCGGTGGTTATCATAAGATTCACGCTTTTTTCTTTCAGCCGTTTTTTCTACAGGATCTGTCTCGGCCGGATCGTTTACAAAACAAATGTTATCATAATTACTATCATAGCAGTCATCGCGTTTACTGCATTGATCTGAGGCGGTGGCCTCTTTTCCAAATCTAAATTCTTCTTCTATTTTTTTATCTGGATATTCATTCTTTTTGGAACGTTTTTTTTTGGAATCTTCTACACTCAAAAGTTCGTCAATTATAGGACTTTTACATTTCTCTAAGGGATCTTCATTGTCAATATTATTATCTTTTCGCAAACGTTTACTTTTTCGCTTAAGTGACGCATACATGTCTGGATCCTTTAAGGGCTCTTTTAGAGAAAATTCCCTTTCCTCAAGCATACCCGGAGGTTCTGTTTGTTGTATAAATATTTCAGGTTCTTGAAAACAATATTCATAATTATTCTCTTCCACTTTATATTCAACCGCAACTTCCTCAACTTTTATTCTTTCAAAGTTTGTATGAATTTCCTCTATGCGTTTATAAAATTTGTGGAAATCATCTACTACTTGCCAGCATGTTAAACATATCAAAGAGAAGTTTTCTATAGATTCCTATAATTAAATATATATTTATGTATACATTTAAAAAAATATAGCATTTTGTAATAAATTACGATTAACTTACCAGTGGCCAAAAATGTTTCTCCAATATATGTTTAATGTTGAGGTCTTGCGATTTTTTAGAATCAATCTTAATTGCATTCTTATTAAATTCTAAGCATAGTAAACAAGAATCCATTGTTTATTACAATATATTACATACTAGGTATATAAACGCTATTGGTCACATTTTGTTATAGAGAAGACTTCTAAAGTAAACAAGATTGGAGTTTTTTATTTGGATTTGCCATACTAATCCGTCATAATTAAATATAATTTAGCAATTAAATATAGTAATTAAATAAGCATTGAAATCAGCAGAAATTATTTACCACAGTAAAATAGATATTTACCAGAATTACAAAAATTGAGGCTGCCAGATTATTTTTAAGTTTTATTCCCGAATTTTATTTGGTTCATCCCCGAAAATATTTTTAATATTTTTCATATATTTAATTGTACAGTCGTATTCTGACATAAGCACACCGCTTAAATGAAAAAATCGGATAATTATATTATAAATTCGTTTTGATTTTCCATATTGGGGTTTTTCTTGTTTGTTTTCAATTTAAACTGCGTTACATAGTTTGCACATTACTATTACTACATCACTATTGATTTGGACCGTTTATTGTTCGTCTTTCTTTCAATTTCTAAATATTAATTATCTTCTTTTTTTATAATAATTTAGCATTATGGTTGGAACCTATAAAATCTTTCGACCGTATGCAAAGGGGGATGAAGTAAACTTAAAGTCTTTGTTTGCAATACAGATTTTGAACCATAGTCTACGTACATAACTTTTTTTGCGTGCGGGCGTATATATTATATATTTTATACTATATGTATATATGTACAATATAATTTTTTTATTATTTATGGAATTTGTTTCTTTAAATACCTTATACATACATACATACATAACTGGCCTTTACAACCCTGTGTCAGGATTACGGCCTAACTTCTCACAGCACTCATGTTGTGTGTGTCAATTTTTATCCATGAGTACCGGGACCTACAGTTTAATGTCGACTCCGAACGACAGACTTGAGAAGCTTGTTCATGGCAATTAGTTACTCTCAGAGCTTTTGCCAGAAGACTGCTGAGAGGTAGTCGCAGAAAGAAATATTTTTTTCATATTTCTTTTTTTTGAAGATGTCAGAGTCTGGTATCGAACCCAGGACCCTTGTCTTAGTAAGCCAACACACTAACCACTAGACCACGGCGACTAAGTAATATAAAATTTTGGCCTTGAAGGCTTGTATTACTTGAATGAATAAATAAATAAATAAATAATTGCAAAACAAATACATTTATTTTTGTTTTCTATTAAATTCAAAGGTACTTAACTCCGTTTAAAAGAAAACCGATAAAAGAAACAGATTTTTCGTTAAAAAGCACAAAATTGTATAAAAAGAATATATTAAGAAATTATCGACGACGAAAAAATTTTGGCATCGGCTCATTTCTTTTATATTTTGTACATAACTACATTTTCAAAAGTATTTTTTATGGCAAAAACTCTGTTATCTTTTTAGAATTTGAATTTTTCTAAAACATATCGATTTGTTTTTTTTTTAATTCAATAATATTTTAAAAGTTCGTTTAAACGAAAAATTTTTGGATTTATCCGAAGTCCTTATAAAGGAAAATTCCGCTTATAAAACAAACAAATGCTGTTTTTATATATTTTTTTATAATCGAATTCGACTGTACTGAAGTAAGTATAAAAACAAGTTTTATAGTGCATTTACACCAAACTCAAATCAAGTAAATTTAATTTGAAATCACTTTGAAAATCTATAGTGTTTACACTGACATTTTTTGACAACTAGCAGGATTTCATTTTCATAAAAATAACAGAAAATAAAAAAATTAATAAATAAAACAATATTTTTTCTTATTATTTTATATTCAATAGAAGAATAAATAAATAAAACAATTTTTCTTTTGATTATTCTACATTCAATAAAAAATAATTCAAAAATCTTGAATTTATTTTTGTTTTAGTTTTATGGGGCATTTTTCAATTGTCAGTTTCTTAGTCAGGATTTACAATGTAGAAATTGAACGACAGACAGAAATTTGTAGAAATAGTGACGAAAATGTGAAGAATGTAGTACACGAATGTTTGTACAGGACATTTTGCCTTTTGCTTTTCCACTTTTGTAGTTTTTGCTTCTTCTGTTTGTCTTCTAAGTTCTATATGGTAAAAGTTTTAGGCAAGAGCAAAAGAGAAGTGAAAAATTTCTGCCCTTCAATTTCCACATTGTAAATCCCGACTTACTGTAGTTTTGTATTTTTTAGTATAACTTAGAAAAAATACAGAGTTGCATCGGAAAGTAAACTAGATTTCAACTAGATTTTGTCGAAATCAAGTAACGAAGTAGATTTTGTTTTATATGGGAAATCAAGTAAAAAACGACTAGATTTCAATTGAAATCTGGTAATTAGTTGATTTGAGTTTGGTGTAAATGCACTATTAGTTTCATTATGAAAATCAAAAACTTTGTGACCTTATCGTTTTTCTAAATCATTTTTTTTTAATTTCTGCCTTTTAATTTCTACAATGTAAAGGCGTATTAAGGCAAATCCTAACGTGATTTCAAAGACGGTTATTCATTTTTGCCGACTGAGTCAGCATTTACAAGTAGAATTTGAAAGACAGACAGATAAAGCTTGTAGAAATAGTCACGAAAATATGTATGCTTCATCCAAAGCATTATTTTTATTTGAGTGCTCGAATGTTCGTATCTGATATTTTGGTTTTTCTTTCTAATTTTCCTAAAATTCGTTCTGAATTTTGTTCTCATTTCATTGTCATTTTAATACTGTTGTGTATGAACGAATTTCATCATATAAAAGCTTTCAGCAATGTTTGCCTGTCAATTTCTACATTGTAAATGCATACTAAGGAAAACACTATCGTGCTTTCAAAGACGGTTACTCATTACTCAAATTCTTTAGCTTGTATTTTATTATAGAGCATAATTTTCTTGTTTACAAAATTTTGTTGTAAATGTTTTTGTATTAATAAACTCTTTAGTCTAAGAATGGATTCTTGTTTACTTTGTTTGGAATTAAATAAGGAACTATTGGATACCATAAAGGCTGGTTCTGCAAAATGGCAAGAGTTCAACATTAAAAATATAATTGAGAAACATTTCTGGCCAATAGTAAGTAAAATGCAAAAAAATAAAAAAAAAAATTAAAGTTCATCCAAAGCATTATTTTTATTTGAACTTATACCAGAACATCATAGAAAACATCTCCTGGATATGTTTAACATGCTGGAAGGAAGTAGAGGATTTTAATAAATTTTATATGCGTATAGAAGAAGCTCATGCACATTTTGGAAGAATAAAAGTTGAAGTATTAACACAGCCACTAGAATGTAAAGAGGAAGAATTGCCAATACAGAAAATCACTGTAAACGGAAGGGAAGATGGAGAAAGAGATAGTTTCGGATACTGTTTTTTGGAACCTGAAATACTTATCGATCAACCAAAACCAGTGGATATACTCGAGGAGCAAGAACCATCCCATATAGAACCCGATGAAGTTGATATAGATGATATGCCACTTAATGAAGCATGTAAGCGTTTACGTACAGAAAATAATATTGACAATGAAGACCCTTTGGAAAAATCTAGAAAACCCAAATGGTTTAAATCAAAAAATAAGAAATCTTACGTAAAACGTTCAATAGAAAGTATAACAATATATAAGAAAAATGAAGAGTATTCTAAAGTTAAAGATGAGCCAATGGATGCAAATGATAGTGATAGTAGTAGTATTAGTGATAATAATGATGACAATTACCAACAGGAAAAAGAATCATCTGAAACTTTTGATTGTAAGAAACGTAAATCGTACAATAAACACCGCACCAATCGTAAAGAAAACGATAAATTTATAGCTGAACACTTTAAACAAATGTTTTGTGACCTTTGTCAGGTTCCATTTGAAGATTTTCCCGCCGTGCAAAAACATTTTACAGAGATCCATAAGCAAAGAGGTTACGTCGTTTGTTGTAAAAGAAAATTCTTTGACCGTACGCGCTTGGTTGACCACCTGCACTGTCATTTAAATCCTGATCATTTTAAATGTGCCGAATGTGGCAAAGCTATGTCCGACAGAATAAGTTTTGATAGTCATATGTTGCGGGTACATAGAGCAAGTGAAGTTGTGAAACAGCATTCCTGTGATGCTTGTGGTAAATCTTTTACAGAGGCATACGTTCTAAGAATTCATAAATTAACACATCTGCCGGAAGAAGAAAAAAAATTTCCCTGCGAGGATTGTGGTAAAAAGTAAGTTTTTAAATTTAAAAATTCAATAATTGTATTTATATTTCGTATGCACCGCACATAGTTATGGCAGCCCATACTTACTAAATCAACACCGCCAAGCCGTACATCTTAAACGATTTGTTAAAATCTGTTACATATGCGGAAAGTCAATTAACACCAGTGCTGAATTTAAAGCTCACATGAACAAGCATGAAGGCATCCCAGCGCCAGTTATAAATTGCGATGTATGCGGTTTGCGCTTAAAAAGTGAAAGGGGCTTAAAATTGCACAAGGAAAGTCAGCACCCGGTTGGCGGAAAACAAGAACATCCTTGCCCTATATGTCCCAAGGTATCTCCTACGCTCAAAGCGCTAAAAAAACACGTAAATACAATGCATGAAAAAGGCTATGATCACAAATGCAGTATATGCGAAAAAGCGTTTAAAAGAGCAGAAGCACTTAAGGTGAAAAAATAAAAATTATAGAAGAATTATAGTTTATATTTTATTGCATTATTATTTACAGGAACATATGGCAACTCACACTGGTACTACTTTGTATACTTGCCCATGGTGTCCCAAAACATTTAACTCAAATGGAAATATGCATGCTCATCGGAAAAAGATACATCCAAAAGAATGGGAAGAAACAAAAATGCAAAAATATGCAACACATATACCAAATGCACCAGAAATATAAAAATAATTTTTATAATACTTAAAAAAATCAATTGTAAAAATACGCAAATTTAGATTTAAATAATTTATTCTTAAGCTAAGTGTACAAAATATATAAATATAACATATAGCTTAAACTAATTATTTTTATTAAATGAAGCTAGAAATTTCCTGTCCTCTTAATTATTTGCATGTACATACAACTATTTAGAAAGTCAAACTTTAATATTTTATAACAAAAATCATGTTTTTAATGAGATTTCTTATGATCTTATTAGAGCCTTGTAAAGATTCAAATACAATTAGTGATTACATATATACATAACTGGCCTTTACAACCCTGTGTCAGGATTACGGCCTAGCTTCTCGCAGCACTCATGTTGTGTGTGTCAATTTTTATCCATGAGTACCGGGACCTACAGTTTAATGTCGACTCCGAACGACAGACTTGAGATATTTTTTTCATATTTCTTTTTTTTAAGATGTCTGAACTGGGTGTCGAACCCAGGGCTCATGTCTTAGTAAACCAACACACTAACCACTAGACCACGGCGACTACTACAGTTAGTGATTACAATCAATTAATTAGTATATTTTAAAAAGATTAAAAAATGTTGGTCCATCTTATATCAGCTACCTATTAGCCATTTTATCTGCACGACAAAATATAAATTTTACGTATAACTAGTGGAATCTGTTTCACTCTCCGGGTCTTAAGTAAGTAACTCAAATTTATTAATTTTGTATTTATATATAAATGAAAATATAAAAAGCTTGTCAATGGGTAAACAATATGCATATATGTATGTAAAAATTATTTTCCAAATCAAC
Source organism: Metopia argyrocephala (assembly GCA_963576795.1). NCBI lineage: Eukaryota > Metazoa > Arthropoda > Insecta > Diptera > Sarcophagidae > Metopia > Metopia argyrocephala. The sequence goes on along the minus strand of OY756208.1, from coordinate 181,535,915 downwards.
ACAGAAACATTACTTATAGAAGGTGCCTGTTGCAAAACATTTTCAAAGTTAATTCTTATATTACATTCACATTATTAATCAAAACTGACTTCTTTATAATTTTGTATAAATAAATCTTCCAAAAAACTGCTTGCGTTTGTAGGCATATTCATCTAAATGTTTTTTATTATCTCTTCTTGATTATTTTTTTAATGTTTTTTTTTTAATTTCTAAATAATTTAAAACAAGTTTGCAACTTGAGAATGCTGCTTGTAACTCGGAAATTCAAATCAATGTCTCGTGTAGACCTGTTAGTATCTTTTATGATATAATAATAGACATCTGGCAACCACTTACATTTTGTTTTCCTTTTTTGCGTATTGCCTTTATTTATATGTTTTTATTGGGATTTAGTAATTGAATGTAGTATTTTTTTAATAAATTAAGCTTGCACAGTTTAAAAATTTTATTTAAAACAATGAATTCACCATCGAAAACGGATGATTTAAGAGACGGTTGCAGTCCACATACATCGCCAGTTACTTCATCCCCAGATATCTCTCAAACAACACCCGGTAAAACAGAAGTAAAAAATCAAACTAGACCATTTAGCACCAACAATTATTACGAGAACCAAAAGCAACAGGAACGTTTTCAGCCTGAGGTTTTAGAAATGTTTGAAAAATGTTATCATTACCAAAAATCTTTTTCTCCCAACGATTGGAGCCTGCCCCCGGCCGAGGAGCTTTTTACGGACTACTATCAAATCGAGACATTAAAACAGTTGAAAATTGAATTAAATAAAGTCAAAAGCAAATTAAACGATTATGACATAGAAAACTGGTCGTTGCATACAAAACGTCAGGACCCTTCTGGTGAGATTACATGGCGTCTTAAGTCGGAAACTGGTGCAGAATTTGTGACAATTGCCTGGTGTAAGATGTACGAATGTATGGGAAAATTTCCTGATTTGGTTGCAGAACCCAAAATTAACTCTTTGCATTTATGTGAGGCTCCAGGAGCTTTTATAACAGCCTTAAATCATTATCTATATACCAATTATGAGAAAGATGAGGTAAGATAATATTCTCGAAAACATCTTCATATGTATATAGAGCTATTTAAAGTCAGTTCCAAGACTTGTAAACTTTTTAAATGTCTGTATATAGGTATGTACATATCGTCGATGGAATTAAAGAACGCTGTAACTGACAAAACCTGAAATGTTCACCAGAGCCAAAAAACTTTCATAAAAGTAGAACAAATACACTGGTATTTTTCATTTCGATAACGGCAAAAAAACTTATTTTCGATCTTTTGTCAGTTACAGCGTTCTTTAATTCCATTGACGATATGTATGTACATATATGTAGTTAACAGTATGTTTTCATTCACAACATGCTCTCCTTAAATTTAAGTTGTCCAAGGTTTAATTATTCTTTCATCTCAACTAACGGTCTTTGCTGATTGGTTTGTCATATAGACAATAGATATTAAATCTTTTTTATGTTGTAGAAAATGCATACATACGTAAATGCAGTTCAGTTAGTTCGTTTTTTAACATCTTTCGACACAGCAGTAGTATTATTTTAAAGCTCCCCAATTATATTAGCTTTTATAGGAACTTTAATTTTTTACTAAAATAAATTAGTTTGTTAAAAATTTAAACTTAAAAGAGTACTGTTAAAAAGTATTTTTACTTTGCTTAAGCAACATAGATATAAAAAAATTTTTTTATCATAATTATGTACATATGTCTAATTATTTTTCTTTGGTGATTACCTATTATGTACATTTATTTATTTTTTTTTTTTCTTCTATTTTATTTGTTTTTATTTTTTTTTTTTGTGTGTTTTAAATGACCACCTTTTTTTTATTAAGTTGGGACCTTCTTATTATTTCCTTTTAGTTTTATTTTAAATTGGGGAGAAAAATGTTGAATACCAAATGTTAAATATTTTAGGTAAAATATAGTTGTCTTATAATACTCTTTTACATGTGTATAATTTTAAAGAAAAAAAAAAAGAGATAAAACTTTACTAATAATCTTCTACATATTCGCTTCAGGTATTTTAACCATTGTAATATAGTTTTTATTTGGTATATGAGACGTTTATATATTACCTTATGCAGAATAAATAAATAAAATAATTTCCTAGTCACAGATGTGTCTGCAATTTATGTATAGACTTTCTTTCTGGGAATTTCTCATGAACGATAACATCATAACTATGCACGATTTTAGCTTGTCATTGAATATCATGTTTATGCGACAAATTTGAGATATTTAACTCATTTAAAATTTAATTCATTTACACGCATTTAAAATTAATTAAATTCATGCAATAATTTTGCGAAGCTGGTTTATATGGTTTGGACATTTAAAAAACCAATCTGCATTTTTTTATTAGTTAATTAAATTTAACCTCAAAACTAAAGCAGCTTAAATCTTTGCTATTTGCTTAATGTCTTTGGGTCGTAGTAAAGCTCTGCACGGGTATGTTTGAAACGATCTTCAAGACATTCTAAAATTTTCAAACACAGTTCAAACTCTAATTCGTAAAAGCGAAACGGATAAAACAAACATAAAAAGTGGTTGTTGTCGTTAGAATGTTAATAATGAGAGAATGGAGACATGAAACATAAGAGTTAGAATGGAATGAATAGAGTGAATGGAATGTCTTGTTTGTAATATGATAGAGAAGAATTTCTTGCACTGGTTTTATAAGTACTAAAGAACTGAATGATAATAAGTAATGAACTGAATAATTTTTTATGTTATTTTTCTTTATATATTTGGCTCAATTTTTTAAAAAAAAATACATACATACATATTTACAAAAACTTAAAAAAAGTATAAATAAATTACATATTCAAAAAGTAATTGTTTTTTTTGCCTTTAAATGCTCTAATATACACAGACTATTCTTCTTGCTAGATTTCAATTTGTTTGTTTTTATTCGCTTGTTTGTACTACAAACTATCGCATTTACTTCAATATATGCTTTCATTCACAAAGGAAATTCAAGACATTCCAAGACATTCAAATGTCTCCATAATAATTGAGAATTATGAGAGTAAATTTAGATTTACTCTATTCTATTCGTTTATTGAGGCTGTTCGTTTAGTTTCGTTTCGTTGGCTGCAAAACGAATAGAATGAATATTTTTTTCGATGCTTGAATTTACTCTCAATTAGAGTTCACTTCTCGAATCATTCTAAATTGGCAGAAAAGCAAAACATTCATGCAGACCTTTAGCTCGTAGTATTCGGTAGAGATCAGAAAATCTCAAGTGGATGTCTGTGATAAAGAGCTGTATAAAACAATTACACAATGATCATTCTTGCAATTTTTGAAATGAAGAGAAGCCTAAATTATATAATAGAAAATAGAAACACTCCTAAAAGCCACAACAAATATACTCGTTCCCTCGACAGTCGGATCTACGCTCCGGAGTAACACGACACCTAGGCGGCCAAGGGTTGCCAACTCAGCGAAAACTGTAGTTATCGGAAGTTATTTTTTACCCATGTGAGCGGAATATTTAGGAATCTTTGTTCATGGCTTTATTAATTCGAGCCTGCATAGAAAAAAATCTTGGTTGGTTGAAGCCAGCTATCACCCAAGCATATCCTATCTCTTGTAGGGTAATATTATAATACTTAACCTCTCGGTCATTATAGGGAATCCTTGCGACTTTTTTGATAAATCCCTTTGTGATTTGCCACCCCCTACCTATTTCAGGAAAGGTAAAATAATTTTAAGGAAGACTTTCCTAAGTTCCGCAGTGCGTTTTATCCCTTCAGAAAGATTGTACAGATTGTACTCATCTGAGACTGGGTTACATAAGAAATCTATCTGTTACAGCGAAAAATATAAATCTAGACAATATCCATCAGTTGAAGAATTGTAAGGAATAAGAAAAATATACATAGACATATATAATAATAGATCATTAAAGTAACCTGACGACATAGAAAGTAAGTTATAACGAGTTAAGAGGTAAAAAAATGCAAATGTTTCCTAAACAGTTTGCAAGAACCAGAAAAGGAGAGTTAAAAGGAAGGCAGAGAAATCCAATTCATATTTCTTTCGGCGACTACCTATTAGCAGTCTTCTGGCAATAGTTCTGAGAGCAACTGATTGCCATGAACAAGCTTCCCATGTCTGTCGTTCGGAATCCACGTTAAACTGTAGGTCCCAATACTAATTGATAAAAATTGACGCAACATAGGTTGTAATGGGCAGTAGTGTATATGTATGTGAATGAAGATAGATCGGTAGATTTGAAATATAGGTACATATATGTAGACAAAAAATAAAACGTTAAATGGGCTCAAACAGAAAAGCCTCTTTTTAAATAAAGGAGTAAAATTCATATGTAAAAGAGTGAAAACAGTTTAGTCCATTAAAATTAATTTCAATTTAAAAAGTTTTGTCTATTTAAAAAATAATCGGGTGTTACGGAAAACAAAATCAATTAAAACTAAAATCAGATGCTTTTCAAAAAACAAATAAAAGTTAATTGCGCCATTTTTTAAGCTTTTGATAATCAAAGAATAAAAAAATATATCAAAACCTTGTCACATAAAGTCATGGCAATTTAAAATTTCATTTGATTTTAATTTCACTTGTTTCAGTTTACAGAACGCACTCTAATATGACTATAAATATGTAGGTACACACGTATGTATATTATTTTTTTCCCATTATAGATTCAATGGAATTGGTTAGCTACTACATTAAACCCATACTATGAAGGCAATCCCTATAATAAAATGATAATGGATGACCGTTTTCTTATATATACTTTAGACAACTGGCTATTCCACAAAGATTTTACGGGAAATATTATTGATAAGAAAAACATTACAAATATGAAAGAACAATGCGAACAACGTTTGGGCAATATTAAGCTAATTACAGCTGATGGTTCCATCGATTGCATAGACTCACCAGATTGCCAGGAAGAAAAAGTAGCTGCACTACATTATGCTGAAATAGTTTCCGCTTTAACCATATTAGCAGATGGTGGATCATTCGTCGTGAAAATGTTTACCATGTTTGAAGCATCATCAGTTAGTAAACTTTACTTATTAAATTGTGTATTTGAAAAGGTCAGTGTCTTTAAACCCTGCACTTCCAAGCGTGGTAATTCTGAAGTATATGTTATATGCATAAATTACAAGAAGAATACTAAAAATTTAAACGAAATCATAGAATATATGAAAATTAAATTGAACCCTCAGGACTCAATATACCCATTATTTGCTATGTCTGTGATACCAGTTAATTTCTTAATACAACATGAAGTTTGTTGTCGAATATTTATGAGACATCAGATAAATGCTATAGAAAATAATATTAAAACCTACGAAGTAAAACTGCCTAAAGAAATGACCAAACATTTACAAAGCCTACGGAAAAATATATGTGATGAATACTATAAGCGATATAACATTAAAAAATTACCCAATGAGTTGAAAATATACTATAAATGCCACAATACTTTAGAAAACAAATATAAATATCAATTATATAAAGGTTCACATTCTGAAAGAGTAACGTTTAAGGGAACGCCAAAAGAAGTGAAACTATTTAAACTTCGCAAACATTTAAACGAATTTGAAAAAACGTTCAAAGATCATGCAGCTACTAACGTAACACAACTTGAGTTTAAACCTGAAAAGGAAAATGATAATATGAAATTAAACCTGGCCCGTGGAAAGAGCTTTTGTATTTTAAACAGCAGCTTATTTGTAAATGTGAATTTATTAAATATACGTAATAATTTAAATAATTTGTGTGAGCTTGAACCAAATGATTGTCTTTGGTTTCGCAATCCCAGATTAGAATATAATCAAGGCGCACGTGCAGCCGCAATAAATTTTAATGATTTATCCTTCACTTCCTCGAACTTCTCCATTCAACAAGAAAATTTTTTTAAATCAGTAATTTCGGCCTTATTAAAATATAAACCAAAAGAAATTAGATTTGTTAATATGCCATTTTTAACGCATTTTGCCGTTTCATTATTGCGTTATTTTTCTTGTTTAGTTTACACGAAGTTAACCTTTTCTTTAAATGATAATTGTGAAATTGTTTTATCAGTTTGTTCAGAACAATTTGTTTCTAGCCTAGAAGAAGTAAACAGTGCGTTGTTTAGTAGTTTAGATCAGGATATTTTATGTTTTTTAAAAATTTCACAATTACATCATAATGATTTTAATAAATCTTTATGCTCATATAACAATACGTTACTAATGCAAAACTATAAACAAATACTTAATAGTTAATCATGTTTCGTAATGATTATATTTGTATGTGTGTATAATTCATTTATGTTGAAGTATTTTTCAAGTTATTTTTTTAATATTAATTCCCCATTTCTGTATATACATATATTTCATGCACGTATGCCACTATTGCATTTAATATAGAATGAATGTTATAATATTTATAGTCATTAATTACATTTATTATTAATATACTACATACATATGAATTTTTTTATGATTACATTACTGCATAAAATGCAAAATAAAGCGTAACAACATATTTTATAAATTTACAGGAGAACCAAAATTATTTTGAAATAAATTGTTTAAATGCTAAAACTATAAACACAATTGTTTCTCTTTAAATTCATTTGCTCCGTTGATATATTAGGCAAGTATTTGATAACAAAGCAAAAGCAAAATATGAACATCTTCTGCAAAAATTTATATTATGAAAGTTTATAACAATATGTATTTACATAGATATTTAAGTAATCAAACTTATGTAATAAAGGAATAAAAATTAAATAATTTGTATGAGTTTAAGTCAAGTGATTGTCTTTAGCTGCGCAAACCCAGAATAGAATATAACGTAATTTTTCGATAAATATTTATCTTATGTAACCATACCTTTACGTTTTTAAACAAAGGTTTATATAGAAAAAATTTAAATCATTTCCCACTTCATTCTTTCATTATTTACATATTTATCAGTAATATACAATTAAATAAATTTAGTACTTTAGTATCGGCTTTTTAGTTTGCATTGTGTATGTATTTATAATAAATTAAATTCATACATACATGCATAATTGGCCATTACAACCCTGTGTCAGGGTTACGGCCTAGCTTCTCGTAGAACTCATGTTATATGTGTTAATTTTTATCCATGAGTACCGTGACCTACAGCCTGTGGGCCTAAATTAACTATGAACTAATCTTCGGCCACTACATTGACAAATAAGGTGTGCGTCACTATAAACTGTAACACATCAAAAGTCAAATAAAAACTGACTGGAGTTAAAAATAAAACAGTTTTATTTTGCATTTTTATTACAGATTTATATTCTGTATTATTTTATTTAAAAATTAATTTAATTTTATAAAATTTTTTATTTTATTTATTATGCCATCCATAAGCAATGTTATAGTGTTTTCGGTGATTTTTTTGGTACCAGCTGTCCATTTATATCGAAAACTAGTAATGGTTTTGGGAACAGATATACTCTTCTTTAGTTCTCTTTTGACCAGAGCCGAATATCTTTCAATAGGCCGCAGCTCTGGGCAGTTTGGTGGGTTAGCCTCTTTTGGAACAAAAATAACATTATTTTTATTATACCAGTCTATTGCGCTTTTACTGTAGTGACATGTTGCTAAATCTGGCCAGAAGAATGTTGATATGTTGTGCTGTCTTAGAAATGGGAGCAACCTCTTTTGAAGACACTCTTTGATATAAATATCTGAGTTTATTGATCGCAATGTAACAAACGATGCACTTCTGTTGCCGCAGCTACAAATAGCCTGCCAAACTAGGAACTTTTTGGGAAATTTTGAATGTTTTTTAGTTCGGAACTCTTCAGAAACATTGCCTCTAATATCCGCTACATAAAACTCTTGGCCAGGAAGCTGCGCAAAGTCTGCAAAAACGTAAGTTTCATCATCCATTACACAACATTCGAATTTTTGAAAAAATTCTTTTTTGAGGAGTTTTGCTCTTTTTTTTGCTTCAATATTCTTCTTAGCATTTCTATCCGGAACTTTTTGGACTTTAAATGTTTTAAGGCCAGTTTTAGCTTTAACTCGGCGCACAAAACTTTCCGAACATTGCACGCGCTGGGCCACTTCGCGACCAGAAATGTTTGGAAGAGCCAGCAAAAGCTTCTCAACCTTTTTGGCTTTCGCGTCGTTCGTTACCAGTTTTGCTTTACCTGTTCCAGGCTTTCTTTCAATTTTTAGGTCTTTGTTGAACTTTTTGACCACTCTGGAAACACATTGCCTGGTCACGTGGACTTCCCTAGCAACTTTTGTATAACTCCAATATGGTTTTTTTGAATTATTTGAATAATTTTTGTATGCACTTGTCTTTGATTATCCATTGTGAACTAACTAACAAGTCAAATTTGACAAACTGATACATTTTAAAATCTGACACATTTTTCAAAGATATTGTGATTAAGAAAAATAATTTTGATTAAAGGTGAAAAAAGTTATTAAGAAAAATGGGTGTTACACTTTATAGTGACGCACATCTTATATAAACTTTGTTGATACAGTTCTTTGAAAATATTCCATTTATGTGCCACGAAACGATTTTATAATTAAATAGCTTAACCCGGTGTGCTTCGCTACCCCCTCGTTATATAATATAATTTAAAGTATTTATATATTTTGCAGATAGTTTTGGGAGAAAGAGAGTGAGGCTACTATTTTAATTCACTACCACTTTTATTTTAAATTTGAGGTAAAGTAGTTAATAAACGTAGTAAAGAAGCACCAAATTTGTATATAGAACAAAAAGTTTAAAACTTTCAAACAAAATTTGGTGTGAAAAGGGGCGTGAAAGGGGGCGTTGTGTAAAAAAATGTGTATTTCTACCTCGCCAGGAGTATAATGTGTATACAATTTGAAGTATATCTTTTAAAAACTGTATGGAAGCAATTACATAATTTTAAAAAAAGTAGGCGTGCTCAAAAAAAAAGTACCCTATTAATCATGCCAGAGTCCCAGTTAAATGCTGTGAAAATTTCAGGAATATCGGTCTAGAGGTTTGGTCTCCTATAAGGTACAAACAAACAAATAAACAAACACATTCAATTTTATATATTTGGATATGGAAAAAAGTACCGTTTTTCAGCACCCGAAAGGACCATGATTATAACGGTACTTTCACATCACCTAAAGAATATAGAGAAACAAATTTTTAGCAGAAATACCATAAAAAATACAAAGTACTTATATTTTTTCCTATCGGTCTTGCTAATGCTGACTTAAATTTAAATGCAATATCTCACAGTAATTATCAATCTCGTATACCTAGCTAGTAACTTATATGTCTGCACTCATTATGAATAATATAATTTCTTAGGTCCTTGTATTATCTAACTCGCCTATCAATTTTGCATATATCTGTTCATTGGCCAAGAGACGAAATTACAACTTCTAATTGGCAAATATCTTCATTATACATAATAATCTTTAACATTTTTAACGCAAATAAAAAACGGAAGTAGTAAATCAAAAGAAATAATTTTTTTTATTTATAACTGTTTTTTGAGTGTTAATGTATAAATTTAAAATGAAATCATTAAGTTCTTCAAAATAAAATTTAGTGTTGTAAAATATACAATGAAGTTAACGATAGTGTAAGTAAAACGAAAAAACATTTTCTTTTTTTAAAGAATTCAAAATATATTTATAAATATGTTACGAAGGACATTTTAGTGAGTTTAATAATTAAAGTACATTTTCCCCTTTACTGACTTCTGTAGTTGATGATGTCAATAGAGAAGGCGGAGGCAGGAGGGAAATATTAAATGATTATTCGCCAATTGCATCGACTATTATAATGCTTAGCAAAGAGAATAAATATTAGTGACAAGTTTGCTTTAAATAGTCTTAAATATCTCTTTTAAATATTTGAATACAATTATTAATGGTGGTGTTGCTTTACTAATCAGCTGGCCTCTTTTCACTATTCTTGCGGGTAAAGTCTTCAGCATTTTTCATGAATTTTTTACGATCTTTTAAATATTCTTCCGCTAAATCGGCCCGCAAGGGATGCTCAGGTTCGGGATCGTTAATCAATGCAATTAATGCATTTATTACTTGATCCGTACGTGTGGCAGGTTTCCAGTTTTCCGTACTTATAATGGGCAAACAGACTTGACCCTTTTCATCAATATTTGGGTGATAGATTTTCGTTTTAAAATTTATCTTTGGTGGCTTAAATGGATATTCGGCCGGAAAATTGATCTCAATACGAAATGCTCCCTTATTGTACGGCGGATTATCGGGCACAATAAGGCCAGTCCAACGTAATAAATTATCATCATCAGTGGCAATCTCCCGAAAGGACTTCATTTTACATTGTTGCAAGTCTGTTAATTCTTTACGTAAACGACGAGGTGCAGTCATATTCCTTTAGTATACTCTTATGGAAAAATCCAATAATAATGTTATCATAAAAGCTTTTAATTTGGCCAATTTCTATTCAAATACTTCATTTACAGCAAAAATAAAATATTCCAGAATTTTTTTCTACCCTTTTTCCGTTTTTTGTTACACACTGAATCAGACGTTTTTCTTATTAACAATTTTGCCACTTTCTATGCTTTTTCGTTGATTTTAGGTTCTGTTTCATCTATTTCAACTTTTTTTGATTAAAAGTGTTGACAACTAGGTTGTTCCAGTATTTGCTTTTCGCCGTTTTATTTATGTAAAAATATCGATAATTATATAAGGCAACAATACATTAAAATCTTAAATGTTCTCTATTTAAATAATTTTGTAATGTATCTTTTACAGAGTTGTAAACGAATCATTCATTTTTGAATTAATTCGTGAATCATTCATGCAATGAATTGGTAAAATATTGAATTAATTCTTTTCTCCAAAAAGCGAATTGAATTAAATTTGAATCAATTCATTTGAATTAAGCGGACATGAATTGCAATTCATTTTCAATTCAAATGAATTGGTAAAAAGAATTGCAATTCATTTCCAATTCATTTGAATTGAATTGATTTTGAATTAATATAAATGAGTTAGAAAAAATGAATTGCAATTCATTCCCAATTCATTTGAATTGATTTTGAATTAATTCAAATGAGTTAAAATATGAATTGCAATTCATTTTATCAATTCATTTGAATTAACTCGAAAAATGAATTTGTTATACATTTCCAATTGCAATAATGCAAAAGCATCACCCTTTTTCCAAGTACTTCTATTCTGTACTTTATCTATGTCTATTACTTTTAATCCAAGTATTTATTACTTATTTATAATAATTCTCTTTGTTACATTTATTTCATAAGTAGTACTTGAAGAACCAAACACCAAGTTTACTTCAATTGAATGCAATTCATTTTTGATTTGATAAATTTGAATTACAAGTTACTTTTCTAATTCATTTGAATTAACTCCAAATCATTTCAATTCAAATAAATTAGAAATGAATTGCGATTCTTTTTACCAATTCTTTTGAATTAAAAAATGAATTGCAATTCATTTTGCCTAATTCAAATGAATTGCAACTCATTTTGCCCAATTCATTTGAATTGGAAATGAATTGCAATTCATGTTCGTTAAATTCAAATGAATTGATTCAAATTTAATTCAATTCGCTTTTTGGAGAAAAGAATTAATTCAAAATTTAGCTAATACATAATGAATTGAAATCAAAAAAGAATGATTCATTTACAAGTCTGATCTTTTATTGTTTTAAAAAAGGCTCAATAAATTAAATTGAAAAAAATTGAATAAAGCAACAAACAGAAAAATCAATGTAAGAAAATTTAGATAAGAAAATTCTTTCTAAAGGCTTAAATTTGTGGGAGTTCGGAAAAAGTCATACATGGAAGAGTACACACATTAGGGAACTCAGCTTAATTTCTTAAAAAAATTTGCAGGACGGTCACAATGAATAGTGTTTGTTTTAAATCGCACGATTTGAATATTCTGAACTTTTAATTTTCCATAAGGAAGGCATGGTAAAACAAAACATAACAACGGTGGCAAAATGTTTTCTTCTAATTGTTTTGCACTTGCTTGTGGAAACAGTCGACAAACTTTTAACACTTTTGAATAATTTTTAAAATTTTTTTTAAATGTTTCGTTACAACCTATTGTCGTGTGTGTCGGGTTTACCAAAAAGGCCTATTAGACGGGCATACTTGTCTGCATACATGTACGATAGCATACCTTGGGTTTTGCTATTACACTATCGAACGCTGCCGTCGTACTTCAGTACACAAAAATTTTCGAAGGGAAAACATGTCAATGAAACGGAAGGTTGTAGCGGCTTTAGTTATAAATGAAATATGTTTACACTTAATTTTTCTTTTAATGCATTAATTTTCAATTGTTGGTTGTGGTACAAATTTGATTTGCCACAATTGTGGAAAGCTTTTATATTTCTCAATAAACTCTTCCCAGAAAATAATATTACACATTTTACATTTTTTTTAAATTTCCGACGTACACACAGCAGCGACAACAAGCAAACTGAATTTTTTTTTATATAAAGTACGACGGACACGTTATTAGACGAGTATGTTGGTATGCGACAGACTCAGAAAATCAAAAATTTTTGAAAACCAACGTACATGTCTGACATACTCGAAATACATGCTATTAGACAGTGAGATTTGGTATGCCATCATACATGTATGCAGACAAGTATGCCCGTCTAATAGGCCTTAAAAAGCCTTCCAAATTGTATCAAAAACACTAAGTGGCATCGCTAATTACACACAACCAAAAAAGATTTCACAGGAATTAGCTTTTATATGTAAATTTCTTGATTTCTCTTTTTTCAGTGCTGCCATATTAAGCGATTTATCCTAAAAATGGGGATTTTTTCCGAAATGAGGATAAAAAATTCATTTAGGGATGAGAATTTTATTGGGGATAATCAACAAGTTTTTGGTTATAAGAATTTTATATGAAAGTATAAGTTTAGAAGAAAGACTTGCTTGTTTAAAACTCATACTTTCATAAAAAATGTTTGCAATGTGTGCTCTTGGTTTTAGTTTGGTTTTTTTCTCACAAAAATAAAAACATCCCCATACTATTATGTTTTCGCCACCGTTTTTATTGTGGTGGAAGACAGTATTAGAGGGTCTTCTTACAGTTGAATTACTTCTTTCGGAAGTAAACAAACCAATTTTATTTCATCCGACCACAAATTACTTTTCCACTTATATATGGTATGGGGATATTTTTCATACTATGGCACAGAATTGAAGGTACCCTATACTATACAAACATTTTAAACATCATGATGTTTTATGCTGAATATGAAATGTCACTTCTATGGGTATTTTAACAAGATAACGAATCAAAACAGACATCAAAGCAAGCAAAAGGTTGGTTTCAAAATAATAGCGTTAATATTTTAAGTTGGCCTGCAATCTCCAGCTTTAAATCATATTGAAAATTTATGGCAAATTTACTTTTCGAGGAAAACCCCTTTTAATAAAGAACAGTTGTGAGAATTTGTAAGATATGTGTGAAAGAACATTCCAATGGATATGTTTTAAAGACTTGTGGACTCAATGACAAAACACTGCTTGGCCCTTTTTAAGTAGAGAGGTACATAAACGATAAATGAAAGGAATAACATAATAACATATTAAATGTAAAGAATTACTCAAGCTTAAGGTCTTTTTTAAATAAAAATCGTTTATTTATTTATCAATATTTCGCAACTCCTGCGTGTAGCGTCTTCAGGATATATTTATTTATAAATTCTTTTCAAATTTTAAATACAGAAAATGTGTATATATATTTATATATATTTTTTTTTAATTTTTTTTTTGAATAAAGGTCGAAAAACCAGAATTAAAATTATAATAACATATTACTAAATTTGTCTTTTAGGCCATCAAATTTAATGAAAATATTTTTTTTGAATAGGCATTGGTTAATTTCTACAATATGTTTGAATACTTGGTTTTTTAAGTTTTGATCTTGGGAACTTCTTTGTTTTTTTATTATTTACTTTATAATTCTTAAAAAATAGAAATAAATAAAAATATTAATTCCGTTTTGCTAATGTTTTTTGGTCACAAAGATGCTATATCATACATACGTTTGAAATAAAATATATTTTATATGTAAATATATTATATTTACATATTAAATAACACATATGTATATACTTACATGCAAAATTATTGATGCCGCTTCTTCGGCGATTTTTGGGGATAAACTAATCAGGGTTTTGGGGATAAAAATTGAAAACTATCTGACAACTTTGTTTTTTTTTCTAAATTTAGGAAAAATAAGAAAAATTGTTTAGTCGCCTTTCAATTTTCGATGAGGAGAAGGCGTGTGCTTAAGTTTGCGCTTGAGAAAAGAGAAAATCTTATTTGGAGTTTTTTTTAATTACTTTTTTCGTTTGCTTTTTATGTTACGTTCACATAAGAAAACTATAAACGCTGCATTTTAAAGAACTGAAATTAAAAAAAAAAATTAAACACTAATAAATGTAAAAAAAAGATTTGCAACGCTTGAATAGCTCGGCCATACGGTTTTATTTTTTGTAACTCCACGTGAAAGTGGGAGTCACAGCTATTTATTTATCTACGCCTCACGAATTAGAAAAGAAAATTTTTTCACACAATTTTCTTTTAATTTGCTTTCTCATACGTATATTCATACATATGTTATGTGTGCGTATTTGTATTAGCATTATTTTGGCATAAATTTTGGCTTCAAATGAAAGATTTTGTTTAATGCTTTTGTAACTTAAAAGACTGAATTAATTAAATTAATACTAATTAAAATATAATAAATTAAAAAAAAAAAAAATACACAAATGTAATCCACGACGACAATTTTTCTTCTACTTTTACTCGGAGAAAAAAGTGAATGTTGAATAATTAGCACAGATAAAAAACGGATAATACAAAAATGAATTAATACAGAAACAAAATCAACTATCAATGCAATAAGAAAAATAAACACTAATCTGTTCCATAAAGCAAAACTGCCCTAATTGCTAAAAATATTGTGTGTTTAATTAACTGCCCTGTAAAAGAATGTAGAGAGGTGACAGATATACAAAAAATAACTGAAGATAAATTCATGAAGAATTATTCATAAAAAAAAAATTAAAATTAAAACACTGCAATGCTTAAAGCAATTTAAACATAATTGTTGTGCATTCATGAAGATACATAAACGAAAGTAAAAGCAGAGAAAAAAAATTGAAGTGTAAAAAAAGAAATAATTAAAAAAGTAAAACGAAATAAATAAATTTTTCAATTAAATCTTCAAAATTATTCCTTAAACAAATAAATACTAAAACAATTCGCTACAGACGTTGACTTTAAGGAGGGGCTACTAGCTTAATAGACAATATCAGTCATTACCTTGTCTTTTCAATCTCTTTTTCATTGTTGTTTTCTTTTCATCTTACACCTCTTAGGAGGTTTTCGTCATTGCTTAATTTTAGGTAAGTTTTGTGAAATTATATGCATAAATAACTGAGATGACAAAAACATAGAGTACCTATCATAACTAAGCGCCCCTAATAGTTTTTTTTGCATATATGTTCATACATACATACATGTAGGTACATATTTTCTTCATAAAAACCTTTTCTAGTCAGATTAATCTTAATTTGGACATTTACATATACAACATATGTATATACCTAATATTGACAAACAATATTTTTTTAAAGTTTGCCTTTTAGCTTTGATATACTGTGAAAATGTAGTACAATATTCTATTGGTTTAATATTAGAAAATATTCAAGGCAAGCTAAATTTCCATCCATCAATAATTTGAGTTTTAAACAGACTTGCTTTTATTTTTTTTATAATTAACTTTGCAATAATTTAGTTACTATGGCTGTGTTTGAAACGGTAGCAAAGTTCTCTTGTTAGTAAAATTTTGACAGTCTTAAGGTGAATAAAATTTCACTAGCCTTAGGGGCTAGTAAAATTTTTGACATAAGCATAGAAATATTTGACAATGGATGAAAAACAGAACAAACTAAAACAAATATAAAACAATTATTAAAATATTGCATAAAAGTAAAGAAATATACAAAGTTTACTATAATTATTAAAAAAAGACTAAAATGGAAGGAGAAACCGTAAAATAAAAATAATAAAGTAAAATAAATACTAAAACATCAAATAAATGCGATCTTCTGATCTCCGGAAAAATTGGAATGAGTAGTGGAATATACATTGTTAATTTATTCATTTTTATATAATTTTTTAATTAACAAATTTAATAACAACAAGAGTTTTTTTAATAATAAATGTCAAAATTGTATGCTGTCAAAAAAGTTTTCATTTCACACAGCAGAAAGAGAAAAATTTTTTACCACACAAAAATTTATTTTTACCATAGAACTTTGCTACCGATTCAAACACAGCCTATGTAGAGTATTTTCATCTGACATACAAGCTGTATAGGCGATGTACCGTTAATTTGCATTATTTTAAGATTCAGCACAGCGTTGTCAGATTAGGGGATTTATACCCAAAACGAGAATTGTTTTTCGCCGATGTGGTAAAAATTTATATGTGGGATTGGGGATGTTCTTATTGAAAATAAATAAAATATTTTCGGAGAAGTTTAAAATTTGTTTATTTATCTAACCCTCAAATTACACATGCAAGAACTTGCATGCAACATCTGATAATTGGTTTTTTTTAAGTTTCCTTTGTAATTTAAATATGAATCAGAACAACGCGTGCAAATTGATGAAATTATTAATCAAAATAATCAATTTCCATTCAAAATTAATTTTCCGATGAAGACCATTTTCGGATGAATGGGTACGTAAATAAGCAGTATTGTCGCATTTGGAGTGAGGAGAATCCACCAGCTTTTGTCGAAACACCATTACATCCACCGGAAATTACAGTTTGGTGCGCTTTATGGGCCGGCATAGTCATTGGCCCATATGCATTCAAAAACGATATAGGAACATGATTCGAAATTTTTTCGTACCTCAATTACGTGGCATGATTCTTGCTGATATGGGTTCCAACAGGACGGAGGCACATTTAATTTACTCATAGAAATCTTTGTTGAAAGAATGATTTCACGTAATGGCCCAACTAATTGGCCACCAAGATGGTGTGATTTAACCCCCATTGGATTATTTTCTTTGGGGTTATGTCAAGTCTCTTGCCTATGTCGATAAATCACAAACAATTGAAAATCTGGAAATCAACATTGCAAAAAGTTGAAAAAATTAGTGTTCCAGATTGCGCTTTCTACGCGCCAGTCTTGGTTGCCATATGGCAGAAATTTTATTTAACCATTAATTTCATAAAATTTCCTTTTTAATAAAGCCCGTTATATTCATATTAAAAATATATTTCATTGCTTTATTATGATTCAAGCTTGTGTCACTCTATAAAAAACACCCATTATCTTGAGAAGTGTTGGAGCTACAGTGTTTTTGCTGTAATGATTCCGTAGTCAATAAAAAAAGGAAAAAAGAACGAACATCAACTAAAGCAAAATTTCTGAATTTGGTCTGAATTACTTTGTAGTCACTAAAAATCATCAGTCGAAAAAAAAAATAGTAGTTGTGTGTTGGCTTAATAAGACGATAGCGCCGGTTTCAAATCTCAGTTCTGATATTTTGAAAAAAAGAAATATGAAAAAATTATTTCTTTCGGCGACTACCTCTTAGCAGTCTTCTGGCAAAAGCTCTGGGAGTAATTGGTTGCCATGAAAAAGCTTCTCAAATTTGTGTTTCGGACTGTAGGTCCCGGTTCTCATGAATAAAAATTAACACACACAACACGAGTGCTGCGAGAAGCTAAGCCGTAACCCTTACACAGGGTTGTAATGGTCAATTATGTATGTATGTAGTTGTAGGTGCAGTGAGGCACGCCGGGTTTAGGCCAGTTAAATAGTAATTTCAAAGCACTTTTTGAGTCTACATTATAGAATGTGTGAAACAAATATCCCATACCTAAATAATTATTATTTTTTATATTTTGTGGTGATGTCAAACCCATAAAAGATTTGAGCACAATAGAAAATAACTGAAAACGGATTCGGATTTAGCCCTTTAAAGTCTTTATGGGTATTTCTTATATGTACATATATTTGTTGAATAGCGATTAGCAATACTACTTTGCTGTGCTGCAGGCCAGTGTAATTAGTACTAAAGGCTTGTTTCATTACACAATGGTGCCTTCAATCTGTAAGTGGTCTTCCTGAACTACTCAAGCTCTAGTTGTCATCAGCACTAGAATTTGTCTAAACAGCTTTAATAACATTTGTCCTATACTAGTAATTTTAAGGTAATTTAGTTTTCATCTCATACAAGGTAATTTATAAACAGGCATATGTACAAATATTTTAATAATAAATCAATATTGTGTAATTTCTGGCAACACTTGATTTATCCAAAACAGTTAATATTTTGAAAAAAGAAATATTGGTGATAAAAAGAGAATAGGTACCTTTAATTACTTATTAAGAACTACTCATGACCATAGCTGCCAGATTTGACGATTTATCGTCATTTTGACGATTTTACGACCCAAAAATAGCATCTTGACGATTTGACGATTTTTGCCCTTAATTTGACGATTTTTATTTATTTTGACGATTTTTGGAAATTCAATATTATTTCTTTGAATTCTTTAACATTGTTACAATTATTATCACACTATTTGCAACTATTGCTTTTGGAAATTCAAATGTAGAATATTACTCTATTTCTAAAATGATTTTTATATATTTTTTACACAAAAAATCCAAATTTGGGTTTTGGAAATTGAAATTAATAAATTTATATGTAGAATATTCTATTTCTGAAAGAAATTTTATGCTGTTTTTATACAGTAAAATTCAAAATTGGCAACTGTTGCATATACCAATTTAATGCAAATAACTTTTAAAGATATTATTATTAGAAATAAAGCCAAGATCAAAAATTTTGATTTGGTAGATTATAAGGATAAACAAATTTTTAAACTTTGAAGAAAAGATATTTTTTGAGGAAATATAAAAACGTATTATTATTATTTGTTTCATACATTTTTTTAGAACAGTGTGGCCAAATAAGATTTGATTTTAAAAACGAATATTTAAGTACTTAATATATACTAAACAAAGAAAATCGTTCGTTTTATGAATAAATTCAAAAATTTTATTGAAGAATGTGAAAGGCAAGAGCTAAAATCTGGATTAAGACAGTTAAAGTTATTCAGTTTAGAGAACAATTTCGCCCCAAATAACTATAAATTGTTAGATTTTAAAAAAATATCAGGAATGAAAATGAGAAACTCCACTCTTTTTTCCTAACTCTATCTAAATTTATTCGGAAAAAAAATAGATTTACTAAATTATTTTGAAAACTGAAAACGACAAATAAATCTAAAAAAATAAAAGTCGTCTTTGGAGGCCATTACGTTTACAAAAAACCATTCTAATGTAAGGAATTTAGATTGATTAAATTAATATTGTAATTAATATAAAATTGTATCTAAACTGACTAAAATATGTAATGGTAAGGCATGTGTATAATAAATATAATATATTTTTGATGGTTTTTTTTATTTAGGCTTCGAAATTTTATATACATTTGTACTGTCAATTCTATTTTTCAGTTTTACTCAAATAAAACAAAAGTTTTTTTTAAAAGAGGATATTTTCTTATTTATATTTTGTTGACGATTTTAAGCAATCAATTTGACGATTTTGACGATTTTTTTGTCGATGTTTGACGATTTCGTTGTCAATTTATCTGGCAGCTATGCTCATGACGAAATAAGGCTTGTTCTTCAATACCACCTGTATCATTCCGTCATGGAACTACTTATGCAGAAATAATACTTCCAATATATGACTTCTACGACGAAATTTGAAACCTCAAATAATATATGTATATGTATAATAGTATGCATGCTTGTACATATAATTATGTACAGCATGTGTAATTATGAAATGATTTATGTATGCAAATATTTCTCTCTATTACTATTTTGTAATTTGTTATATTGTCTACAAAAACACATACATACAAAGGTTTTCACTACAATTTTTTTTTTCTTTAAACAGAAATCAGCAGACGCAACGTAACTGGAATAAAAACATATCAGTGAGGAGTGAATGAAAGAGAATATAAGAAAAGAAAGAAGGTGGTAGATAAACAGATATGAGAAGTGAAAACGAGTGATAAAAAAATTTAAATATTTTAAGCAGAAAACACTACCAAATTTAATTAAACACGACTGAATCAAAAGGTTTTCAAACATTTTCATACATAAAAAAATTATGTATGGTAAAAAAATAACATACACATTAAGCGAATAAAATTTGAAGAAAACAACTTAAAAAATTAAAAAAGTACCGTTGTAAAATATGAATACTTCTCAGAGTTCAATTGCAACGTCGTCTGGCACGACAAATTTAGGACAAAAACAGCAATCTCTTACAAATGTTGGAGCTGGAAATGGCTCAAGCGCAACAGACGTCAACAATGAAAGCAAACGTCTCTTTATAACACACGTCGACTCTTTGGGACCATACCTTAAAATCAGTGGTCTCCTTAATCCCGATGCTATGGGTGTAGTGCGTAGCCAAATTCAAAAACTATTAACAAATTGTTATACAATTGATTCATCATGGTCCGTAGCACGTCAGCAGGCTCTTCTGTTACCAGGAACCATGTGTCTCTACAAACGCGTTAATGGTGCTGCACCAGCAGATTTTGAGTTTGTGCGATCGCGCATTTTAAAATTTATTGCCCCATCATTAAATACTCCACCAACGACAACACCAAAAGTGGATATCGAAGTTATAGATTATGGTCATACTGCAACCGTGGCCAGTTTTGAGGTACATATATGAATAAGGTCTAATAATTTTATTTTGTATTTGTTTTATTTTACTTTAATAATTATTTATAGCAGTCCAGTCTTACAGATAAATACAATATGCAAAATTCATATTCGTACACCATACATTATCATCAAAAACTCTAAAAAGCATAGTATGAACAGTTTCAATTTTGTTTTGATTGTTGTATTTAGAGAGTTAAGGCTTTTATTAACGTACAAAAAAAAAATAATTAAGACAATTCACTAACAAAAATTAAAAAAATCGGTATTTATTTGAAACAAAATTCATATTCGTACATTTAGATAACTTGGAAAAATTACCAAAAATAAATTTTTAATGTGTACTTTGCAGTCCTTGTATCGACTTCCCTCCAGATTTTTACACTTCCATCCGTTATTTTAATATTAAACTTGCATTCATCAATAAAAATTACCCTGTTCTTGAAATCATACTCTTACTAATCTACCGTTTGGAGAAAATAATGCGCTTTTTCTTATTCACATTAGAAAATCTGGAATCAAGACTCAATAATTTCTTGTGCTTATACGCATTCATACTCTTGGTAATGTGATGGAATCTCAACTCATCTCAAAAGTTTGAAGTATTCATCGCATTTATATTTAATAACATTTATAATGTTGTTGACTTCATCTTTCCTTAAATCTCGATGTATATATATATATACATATATAATATGAAATAAGTATGATTCGATTACAAACTGTTGTGTGTTTGCTCTGCTTACTGCGTTAATACGAGTGTAAAGTAATGCTATCAACAAATTCCTACCTACCGACCATTTACCACACGACTGCAAAGTGTAAAGTTTTGAGGTACATAAGTAGTATATCGTCGCAAAAATTAAAGAACGCTGTAACTGACAAAAACAGAAATGTTCACCAGAGCCAAAAAACCTGTATGAAAGTAGAACAAAGCACTGGTATTTTTCAAAACACAGGCGGCGTAAATGAATTTCTTTTCCAAATAGAAATCGACGCGTATTTTTTTTTTTTTTTATAAAAATGATGTAAAAAACGTATTTTCGATTTTTTGTCAGCTACAGCGTTTTTAATTATATTAATCAGCACAATCCTCAGTTTTTGGCCCAAGAGAAAAGTTTATTATAATATTAAAATCCCGTCTCTTTTCTATTGAATTTGAGGTAATAAATTGGTTAATATCTGGTCGTGATTAAATTTCAACAATATTACTAAAATTTTCGAGAAATTCGCATGTTACTTTAAATTTTGTAGAGTTTAACGTGATATTTTTTTGTTTTTTTTTTGTGTCTAATTATTTTTTACAGTTTTTTTTTTTTTTTTTTGTAAATCTGTAACTTTTGAACTTTTTTTGATGGATAGATGCTAGTATATATTTGAATTTAAATCTTTGCTATCTTATGAAATTGCTATATAATAATGCGTTATACTTAAATAATAATGGTAAAATTAATTACTATTATATATTTAGTTATTTATATTTATCGTTTAATTGTAAGTTCGTTACTCTATAAATTCATTTTAAATAGGATAGAATTACATTATAATCGTAAATTTGTTTTACTCCCTTGTTCCTTTAAAATTATCGTGTTTAATGCAAGTGATCAATAAAATTAAAATTTAAAATTATAGATATATTGGCTGCTTTTCTAAATGCAAGTTGCTTGGCAGAGTAACAGTGTCATGTATTCCTAAAAGTAAAAAAGTAAACTCAATTGTTTCTTACTTTATTATACGCAAACAAAAGCATCTTTGGCATAATTTATATCGAAAATGCATTTGATTTACAATGTACATACATACATAACTGGCCTTTACAACCCTGTGTCAGGATTACGGCCTAGCTTCTCGCAGCACTCATGTTGTGTGTGTAAATTTTTATCCATGAGTACCGGGACCTACAGTTTAATGTCGACTCCGAACGACAGACTTGAGAAGCTTGTTCATGGCAATTAGTTACTCTCAGAGCTTTTGCCAGAAGACTGCTGAGTGGTAGTCGCCGAAAGAAATATTTTTTTCATATTTCTTTTTTTGAAGATGTCGGAGCCTGGAGTCGAACCCAGGGCCCATGTCTTAGTAAGCCAACACACTAACCACTAGACCACGGCGACTACAATGTAGACTACAATGTATTTACAATGTAGTAAAGTATAATTGTTTGATAATCGAAATATAAGGAAGATCATAAAAAACCCCTTCATCTCGTCAAAAAAAAATTGTGTCAGAATTAAGCTTAAGTGTTGACGCCAGCACAGTCCGCAGACGGGCGAGAGGCGGGTTTAAAAAGGTATACAGCTTTCAAAAAACCTCTTCTTACAAAACGTCACGCAAAAAAGCGGTATGTATGTATTATTTTTAAGCTAAACTTTAGACTCGAATTTGCAAAAAAGTGGAAAAGTGTGCTATTTAGCGACGAAAGCAAATTTAAATTTTGTTCAATTCTAACGGCATATGCCGTGTGGGACGCAATACCTCCGATATTGTAAAAAGACTGTCAAGCATAGGGGCGGAAATGTGATGGCTTGGATGGGTTTTTAAGTCATGGTGTAGGCCGTTCCACAGAATTTCTACCAAAATGGACAGATTTGTGTGTAGGGACATATTAGAATCTAAGATGTGGCATATACCGAATGGAACATGCCACTTCGATTGGTGTTTCAACATGGTAACGATTCGAAAAACATCGAATTTGGTCAAGGAATAGATACAATCGAATATGTTTCAAGTGCTTGATTGGCCGGCCCAATCGCCGGATTTGAACCCAATTGATAATTTATTTTCAATATTGAAGAGGAACGTTGGATCTCGCGCCTCGGTGAGCCGTAATAAAAAATATTGGTGAATTTTTGAGTATTTTTTTGTAGCTGCACTATAAGAACCGTTAGGTGAGAGATAATTACCAGTTTTTTGTTTTTTAATTTTGTATGACACAGTAATTAATAAAACATTAAATTGAAATATGTTCATTTAAAAATAATTTGACTCAGAAGCTGAAATCAAGCAAAGTTTCTTATGTTTTGCCAAATCCTGTACCTTAAGTATAATATTGGTGCACAAGTTTTGAACACTACTGTATGTGTGTTGTTAAGGGAATTGTTTCATTGGTTTATAAAATGAAATTAATATTCTGTTCGTGTGTAGTTTTCTTTTTTTTAAATAATTTTTCGTTAGGCTCTCCTTACCTTACTTTGCAAACTGCTGTCTGGTTGTACTTGATTTTCAAATAATAATTGCATTTTCGGTTTAATTTAAACTTTCATAACTTAAAGATTACTCACTCCATTAAATTTTATTTTATATTATAACCATATTAATAATTTAATCACATTTCATAACTTAAAGATTACTCACTCCATTAAATTTTATTTTATATTATAACCATATTAATAATTTAATCACATTTTTTTCATATTTGGGTAAAATAAAAGTCAGCCTGGGTACACGAAATAACGTGTTGCACATTTTCACGAGCGCAAAAAATTATTATGAGACGATGACATCGTAGTGATACACTGAAAGAGTCGAGTATTATTGTATTTTTGCACAACGATTATTGTGTATAAATGTTAATATTTAAGTTAGGTGGTGGCCATCATATACTACATACATATGGACTTTTTATTAAAGATATACTTTTGAGCACTATGTGCAGAAAGTACATTTTCAAGTAATTTTGCAAATTTTTGAATATTAAAAATTGCGAATGAATGCTTAGTTTGTGATATAATTAAATTAATATCTTCTTATAAACTCAATGCAGTAATTTGATGCCTTTTTTAAACATATTTTACTTGTATTAATCTTAATTTTTTTATTATTTTATTAATAAAATATTCAAAAACTCGATTTAGCTGAACTGCAATCCCCATAAACAAAATACGATAGCAGTAGTAAAACTACTACAACTGCCTTTTTGTATACGTAAATCATGTTAAGCGCAAAAAATTTCTATGTCCTTAAAATAAAAACTCAATTAAGTTTGGATGCTAAGATTTAAGATAAGATACATAAGATTACTAAGAGTATACCTTGGTTGCATATTTAGCATAAATCTGAAATTTTTTTCTTAAATGGTAATTTTGTAAATTTATATTTGAATTTAAAAGTATTTTCATAATTTTATAAAGCTTTAATGTAAAATAACGGGAAGCCCTTCCTCAAGATTGAATCTATTTTAAAAACCATTAATGGATTTTTTGTTAAACTTATAAATTATGCGTTTTTATGTTTCAGCTACTTTTCCCACAAAATCCTGAACAATTGACAAATATCCCAGCTATGTGCTCGCAATATATAGTTTTGGGTATTTGTGAAGATTGGAAAACATCACAACTGGGTGAAATTTTACGGATGGTAGCACATCATTCTTTAGAAATTTCCATTATTAAGGAAGTAAGTATTTAAAAAATAATTATTCATTGAATAATTTAATATTTTAGTATACCTATCAATCTCAGAAAAATTAAACTATTTTTTTTATTTTTTTTCTTGCACAGTTTAATCAATTTAAATTTATAACAATGAAATGGAAAGAATTTAATATTGCTGAATTTTTGATACATCAGAAGAAAATGGGTGCACCCATAGCAAATGATTTGTTGTTTGAGAATTTCTCAAAAACACTTAAGCAGCAACAGCAGCAAGAACAACAACAGCAACAGCAACAACAACAAGCTGTTGTAAATAATAATAATATAGTTATTCCCAATATAAATAAAAATTTAACTAACAACAACAATAACAATATTTTCTATAATAAAAATCATGATAAACCACAAGCGGTTTCTTCATCATCAGTATCATTACCACCGTTATTGGCCATAAATGTAAATCAAAATAATAATGTTGTAGCAGTGGCACAAGCAGCAACAAAAGCAACTTCTGCAGTTTCCGTTGCTCCCCATCATCAACAATCAACAGGTGCTATAAATAACCAATTGCGTGAACAAATGGCTGCTAGACGTTCTTTATCAGCACGTTTACAGCAATTACAACATCCACAGTTACATCAACAACATATGCATATACGTCCAAATGTAGGGCATATGGCTTCAGCTGGTCAAAATGGGGGTCATCATATGATAATTGTAAGTATTCAATTGATTGATTTCGTTTTCTTCTTATTCATGTATTTTATTCGTCAATTTAATTTTTAATATGTGAGCTTATATTTCTTATGTATAAAAAAAAATAATATTCGTTTTTTTTAGAATATGTAGTTTTTTTATGTCTTACATTTGAAAGAACGTCGAATAGTTTAATTACATAATTAAATCAAATTTAACTAATATTTCTCTGCTGTTGCAAATGCAAAATTTTCAATTTCTTTTACTTTTACATTCTCTTAAAAACAAAATTGTTTTTGTTTTCGCATTTTTTGTTTTAGTTTTTTGACAGTTCTATTACCTAAGCAACAATAAAAACCATGTTGTTGTTTTTTTTAAGTTATACTTGTTGTAATCTCAGACGAACGTTATAATGAATGGACCTTGACCATTGGATTAAAAATGGTAAATGGTAAAATGTACCTTATAATGAATGTTCCTTATTATAATTGATTACTGAGCACCATTTTTGTGTGAAAAATTAGTGGAACAGCTGTTTACTTTCTTAGATTTCATGATCAGCCCATATTTTATTACTCTTTGCTTGTTACTTCGTTTAAAGTTTGTGTTTGTATTTTCTTATACATTATTTAGAACTTAAAAAATTATAAATAGTATAGTATCTTTGTTTACTATCGGGTATGTTCTGTAAACCGAAAACGAATGAAAGTGAAATTGAAGAATAATTCAAATCGCTATACTAATTGTAAAATACGACAAGTTTTTTATAAATTTTTTTATTCATTTCCTAAATAACCATTAATATAACTTCTATGATCATCAAAACTTTTAAATACTTTACGCAATTAAGTATTAATTGTCTTTGAAAAAACACTTAATTTCACTTTCACTCGATTTCGGTTTACAGAACATACCCGTATGTAATGATATGTATGTTCACACGAAAGCTTTTGTTCGTAATTCACTTATTCGTAATTCAATCTTCAATTAAGTGTTGAATTGCATAAATCTCCATGTAATATTGGAAGAGTGATTATCCTGATTTGTACGTAATTCACTTTCCATTATCTAATGGGGTACTTACAAATCAGTGTAATCTATAATTTTAATCGGGCGTATGTCAAAACAAAACAAACTGATGATAAACAGCAAAATAAAATTAATATAAATTAATATGACTTCTTCACATCTATGTATCTATGTATATCTATATATTCAATATTCCAATACAATGCACTGCATTTAGTAGGGGTTTACTCCTGAGTATTGGTCTTAAATAAAAAAAAAAAAAAAAAAAAAGCAAAATATTACTGCCTGTATTCATAAAAAATATTATAGGTTTATTGAGGGTTTATTTAACTAAAGCACCCTCTAATATTATGTTTGGAAATTTTACTACGCTACTGCGCCACTACTGTATTGGTTAACGGTACACTCCAAAAATGCTGCAGAAGAAGAACTTGTTAGAATTTATGCGAAAATTGTCATTGTTTTAAAGTTTTCGTTGAGATAAGAGTAATGTACGCAATAGTACTCCAGTGAATTTGAAATTAGAATTATTGATGATTAGAGAGCCGGCATATCAAGACATCAGTTAAGTGCAAAATATTCGATCAACACATTATAATAATTACTTTTAGCCTAATTAAAAAGTTTTTGCAGACTGATTGGTCGCACATCTCCTACTAATTCTGAAGGAAGGCCACGTAAAACTTCGCGACATGAAGACTACTTAATTAAAAGAACAATCCAAAATGATCCTACAGCAAGTTCTAGTCACGTAGGAAACCGTTTAGATTTAAAAATTAGTGAGAGAGCGATTCGTAGAAGGGCGTTAGAGGCCTAATTATTCAGTCGACGACCAGCAAAAAAAAAACTTTCATATCGTAAAAAATAAAAAAGCCAGACTTGAATTTGCCAAGGGGCCCATCTCAACTGGAGTTTCCAAAAATTTAAACGATTGAGTCTTAAATATTGTAGAGGCACTGTAAAGCATGGAGGCGGCAACTTAATGGTCTGGGGTTGTTTCTCTGGGCAAGGGATTGAGCCAATTCATAAGATTGATGGAATTATGAATCGTTTCATGTATCGTGACATATTGAAAGACGTGATATTGCCTTATTAGGAAGAAGAGATGCCACCAAAATGGGCATTCTAGCAAGATAACGAACCAAAACATACATCAAAAGTTGTTAAGGAGTGGGTCTAGAACAATTTTATAGAAGTTCTCCGTTCGGCTGCCCAATCCCCCAATCTTAACCCTATCGAGAACTTGTGGGAGATCGTTAACTTAAAAATCTACCCAGAAAATTGCAAAACCAAAGAAGACTTATTTTGAAGCCGCAAAAATAGCCGGGGAATCAATATCACCTTATATAATTAATAATTTAATATCCTCTATGCCTAAAAGATGTGCGTGTGTCATCCAGAATAAAGGATTCTCAACGAAATATTGATTTCAGTAGTTTTTCTGTGTACCATAAATTGGGGGTGCTTTAGTTTATTCCGCTTATATTTGCGACCTAAAATGTTTTTTGAATTTTAACTTTTTTTTATTAAATTCTGAATTTCTTAAGTTAGAGATATTAATATTAGAGATATAAACAAACAAAAAAAAAGGAATAAAAAAAATTTAATTAACATTTTACTAAAAAAATTAACATTAAAAAAAATTTACTGAAGGGGGTGCTTAGGTTTTGGCCGATACTATACGTACGAGTACATATAGTATAAATCTCTTTGCAAGTCTGTTTGTTTGTTGGTCAATCATGCCTAAAAGACCAATCCTTAATTTTTTTTTGAAATTTGGAATATATGTATAAGTATATAGACTCAACTACCGAAAGTGCAATAGGGCAATTTTTTTTCAAAATTTCACATCGTTGTGGTACCTTTCATACAAACTAAATACAATTTTGTGTATATCTTGAGAACCGTTAAAGCTAAAGTTTCAGAATTTGCTCTGCATGACTTCTTGATCAGTCAGAAAGTGGGATGAATAGGACAAGTGGTACATCCCATACAATAACTGTTTTAACTGTTCAATAAATGAAAATAATATTTTTACAAAAACAAATATTTTTGCACTGTTTGTCTGAGAGTCATGTATACAATAGAATCCCGGACAGCGCTGGGTAGGTAAAGTTGGTATAATAATGAAAAAAAAAAAAAAAAATACAAATGCTAAGCTAAACGAAAACGTTCGGTTTAAATATATATATTTTTTTTTTAATTAAGACTATTCTCTGAAACTCAACAAATTTTAAGAAAGACTTTTATATTGGTTTGAGAGAAAAATGCGTTAAAAATATTTTAAAAGATTGTAAACATTGCAAATTTTTAATTCTCTCTTTAGACTGCTCCTGTTCAACCCCGCATGCCACAAACTATTGGAAATCTAAGATCAATGATGCAAGGTTAATATACTTTTTATATTTGCTTAATGATGCTTTGTAAACGAAATAACTCTTTTTTTATTCAATTCTTCCTTCTTTTGAAGGTATCCATTTACAAAATAATCGCATTCCGTATACTGGTCTTCACTATCAAACACATCAACAATCAAATTATCATAACTATCACCAACCACCACCACCACTGCCAACTGCCGGTGGTATATCAACAGGTACATACAATGGTTTACCAGGTGTTATACCCGCATCAGTGCCACAATTCAATACATTTAATCCCCGCTATCAAAGACCTCTACCACAATTGAGTGCCATAAACATGTCGCCAGAACATCAAACAGCTCTTTCACCACCATTACGCACTACTCCAGCAACTTTCAAGTCGAATACTCTTATTGTCGGTCAAGTGTACGATGTAAGCGTTAGTTTTGTGGAGAATGGTCCATTTTTATTCTCCGTCCAACTAGTAACTCAACAGGATGCTTTAACCGATATGATGAATCAAATTGAAAAGGTACATTTGACACAGTTTAGTGAAAAACCTATGTTGGGAACAGCCTGTATTGCACGTTACAGTGAGGATGGCCAACTCTACAGAGCTCTGATTACAGGTGTCCAACCTACAGCCTGTAAAGTAGCCTATATTGATTATGGTAATGCGGAGTTGGTACATTTCCGCGATTTGTATGAGATCCCTGATGAATTTCTTAAATACAAAGCATTTGCTATACGTTTTACATTGTCTGGCCATAAGGAACTTGAACCTATAGATGACAGTTTAAAAAAAGCTTTTAAGGATTTAGTTATTTATAAGAATTGCAAACTAAAAGTAACGCCTCTTGAAGGTCCTCCTCTTGTCCAATACTGTGAATTGTATTTGCAGGATAAGAATATTCTGCACGTTTTGAAACAAATACAAAAAACCCGTTTGGTTTATGCAAAGGCAGAAGTGCTGCGCAACAACGATGTGGTGGAAATACGTTACATTGATTCTCCTAAAAACTTTTACGTACAAAAAGTAGATAATATTCCCGCTTTTGAAAAGCTAATGGATGATATGTTTTTATATTATAATAAAAATCAAAATGTACCCAATCATTTGGCCTTGGGAGCTCCTTGTATTGTTAAATACGACAATGAATGGTATAGAGCAGAAGTTATGCGAGCAGATTCTACAGCTATTATTGTTAGACATGTTGATTTTGGCTACGAACAAAAAGTTACCAAAAATCTTCTCAGTACTATAGCAGAAAAACATTTAAAATTACCCCGTCAAGCAGTGCAATGTTGTTTGAAAGGATTTGAAAATAATGAGCTTAGTAAAGATTTGGCTACGACACAATTTGAAATGTTGGCCGAACAATCGAATCGTCAAAGAAGATCATTTACCGTTAAAGTATTCCGTATACAACCGGATGGTGTTAATTTAGTTAATCTATGCACCAAAGACTTGAATGTTATGAAGAAATTGTATAAGTTGTCTATGCCTTTCGAACAATATTTAACATTAGAAAAGGAAGATTTCAATTTGCACGCTTTGAATTATCATGGACAAAATGGTCACAGTAAGTCCAATATGGAAAATGGTAATAAAACACCTTCCATAGCTTCGTCAACAGATAATGCTTCAATGCAGTCAAGTAAAAAAGGTCATATACTAAATTCAACGACCTTACAAAGTGACGAACAACGTTTGCTACAAAAACAACAAAATCAATTACAGCAGCAGCAACATCAGTCGCAACCAAGACAGTATCGTAACAACAATATAAATAATCAACAAAGTTATCCAAATTCAGTGACCACAACATCGGAATGGGATAAACAAAGTTCAAATAGTTCAATGACTGAAAATAGGGATTCTCGTTCCAGCTCGAGTGAAATTAAACAACAACAGCAACAGCAACAGGGTAATCAAAATAGAAGGCACAATTATTACAAGAATTATCCATCAAGTAGACAGCAGCAGCAACAACAACAACAAATGAAGCAACAACAATATATACCAAGCTCTAATACCTCAGTTTCCAGTGATAAAAAGAGTACCACAAGTAATTACAGTAATCAAAGACCAACATCTGATAATAATTCAAATACACCACCAAGATTCCAAAAACAACTACAACAAGAAAGGTCAAACTATCCAGAATCTCCCAGGAAACAAAAACAACAACACCAACAACAAAATCAACGTCCCCAAAATGCTCCGCAAGGTTTTTCACAACAACCCAAACAAAAGGATAACAATACCAGCAAGTCTTCTAACGAAAGTGAAACTTCTTCTAAGAAGCTTCAAGAACAAACAATTAAAAATAATTCGAATAACTCCTCCATAACAAGTTCTCATTCGCAACAGCAACAACCACAGCAACAAAAAGATAAAGATAAATCATGCACTTATACATTTGTACCTTTAAATAAAGCATTCCCTGTTAAACCTTTAGAAACACCTTGTCGCGAAGAAGTTATTATATCATGGTGGATTTCCCCACATCAATTTTATACTCAATTAAAATCGCGCTCTACAGAGTTTGAACGTTTAATGAAAGACATACAACAATTCTATCGTAAACTGCCCTTGCAACAACTTCAATTGAAGGTAGGTTCATATGTCATGGCTCGCCAGCGTAAAGATAACATTATATATCGTGCTCGCATAATGGCTTGCAATCAAATGTTGCGTAAATATAAAGTACATTTTGTCGATTTCGGTAATCAATACACCGTAACATCCGAGGATATTTGGCAAGTTGAAAAACGCTTCGCTGATTTTCCCATTATGGCCTACTTGTGTGGTTTTGATGGGATTGTATCCAATTATGACCATCTTTTCATTATCGATCGTATGGATAAATATTTGCCTCAAGGTGTTGCCCTCCAATGTGATTACATAGAAAAAAACAATCATGACTTGTATTATGTCAATGTTAATGTAAATAGAGTTTCTCTAAAACAAACTCTTTGTGATGAAGGTTTAATAACCATCGTTTGTCCAGGTAAATATAGATATACTATATATATATATATTGTTTTAAATCAAGTTGGTTTTTACATTTGTATTTTTATTACAGAGCTACGTTTGGATTTATTAGCCGGTCAGCAAATACGTGCCAAAATTTCTTCCATCAATAATATGCTTAACTTTAAAATTCAATTACCTTTTAATGGCTGTGATAATATAAAACAAATTGAAATTTTATGCTCTTACGATGATATTCGTTTTGTTAAATCTAATCAAGATATTGCAAGAAAGTTTAAGCAGTTTTATGATGGTAAATCGTTTGTGCTCAATATTAAGGATGTAAATGACAATAAAGTGTACGTACTATAACGTCATATAATAATTCATATATGAAACTGTTAATTTGAAAAAATAAAATTAATATTTATAGAATCTTTTTGCGTCCCTTAATGCCTTTGCTTAAAGAGGATATACCCTGGTATATCTGTACACCGCCTATACTTTTGGAATCCTTTAATGTACGCATTGTATATGTACCGACGCCTTATCGTTTGTATGGACAAGTTGTTGCTACTGAAATGGAAATGGCTCAGCTATTGGATGATATGTTTAATTATTACGAAAATGAAGGTAAGTCGTTGTGTTGTCAAGTTATTGCATGTCTGTAAATGTGTATGTAAAAAATAAACAATTTTATACGACTGAAATAGAAAAAACGCTAAAAATGATCAATCTCATGGATAAAAACAAATAAATTCTTACTTTCTTGCTTGAAAAGTAACATTTTTTTTTTTATGCCCAAAAAGAGTACAGTTATCATTCCAATAATCAGTGCACGTTAAAATCGCTACAGAATATAAAACTTATTTTTTTTAATTTAAATTAAAACACAATATTAATATTATATTCTAATTATTATGAACTGAGTGTCAATTGCTACTAGCTAGGCGTAATGCAACAGACCAGGGTCTTTGATGGGAATCGAAACAACTCACTCTGGCACCCAAAAAAAATATTTTGTCTTTAATTAATTTATAAGATAAAAATCTTATGCCGAGCATACATTAATTAATAATAATTATTATTATAGAGTGACTAAACTCCAACAAAAATAATACGAAAAACACATTCAATAAACAATTTTGCTTTATATCCCAAATGCCACGCTCATTTTCTGATCACAATAATGTGACCTAATGTTGGCACCAATATAAATAAGTTTAGCCCTTTTCGTGTTCGAGATACACCAACTCCAAATTTCATTTGACATGCCAGAGACTACGCCCACTTTTTAAGACTATATTTTTCAAAATATGTATTTGGCTTAGTACAGAAGTGTGTTATATACAAAATTATCAAATTTTAACTGCTTCAATTTTTGAAATAAATTTGATTCAATTTCAAAACTGAATTTGTATTAGTTTTACTAGAATGTAACTTATGAACCAATATATGCATATAAGATAACATATACAAAGAAACTTCCATTTACAAGTTGTCGAAAAAAAAAATCGATTTGAACAGTTCAGAGAACATATCGCACAACTAGTTCAAAAGTAACACAACTCAAAAAAATAGTTTTTTGCTTTATTATTTTTACGAATAAACAAGTGCATTCTGTATAGTTTAAGTATATAAACAAAAAAAATATATTTTTGAGTTGTGTTACTTTTGAACTAGGTGTGTGATATGTATGTATATAACATTTTGAAACTTGTTTATTGAAAGCTTTGTAAATTTGACACCAATTTTTCAGATACTAATTTTGTCTTTGTTATAAATATTTATATATATTTTTTTTATGCAGGAACTCTGCTAGAAACATTTGATTTGGAACAGGTTTGTGCTGCCAAAGGCAGTGATGGCAATTGGTATCGTGCACGTATACAAAATAACCAAAATGCTGATGGCCCTTTGGAAGTGTACTTTATAGACTATGGCAACACTGAAGAAGTAGATAGAAACTTGTTAAAAAAATTAGAAGAACAATTCTACATAAACAAGAGTGCCTATGCGCTAGAAATAAATTTGCCAATTAAAACTATATCAGCTGATTTACAACAGAAACAAAAAGGTAAAAAATCAGCAGTCAATAATAGTTCAACATTGACAACTAATGAATCAGATATTGCTGTCATTAAACACTTATCCAATATAACTTTGGATCAAGAAATAACCGTTAAGTGTTTAGAAGTCAAAAATAATCATTTAATTGCCGATCTTGTTATGCCTGATGGCAAAAACATGATAGATATACTTAAAGAACAAAAGCTTATAAAATCTCGTGATGTTGAATTTATGCGCAAGTTGTTAGATAAAGAAAAATCCAATGTCTTGGAATATATTGAATGCGTTGATTTGACCTTAGAAGATGAAGATGAGGGTGATGATAAACTAAAATCTGGCAATAGAAGTAAACACGCTTCACCCAAGAAAAAGAAAACCAACAGCAAAGAAACCGAAATTGAAAAAAAGACTGCTTCTGTTACTGATAGTTCCCAAGAAGATAAAAATAAACTATCCGTTAAACAGGTAACACAACTGGTTGAACCTCCACAAGAACTAGAATCTCAAGCAATAAAGATAGAACCTATGATTGAAGAAGAAGTAAAAGAAACTATTAAAAGTACTAGTGATTCTAAATTATCTTCGAAGATAGAAGAAAACAAGGTAGAACTTCCAATGCATACTCCCCTTACCACACCAGAACCTGTGATTAATCCTTATGCTGACATGGAGCATGCCGTTTTAGCTCATTGTGATAATCCCGCTCAATTCTTTATACATCCAATGGATAAAGTTAAAGATCTACAACGATTACAGGAAAATCTACAAATTGTAGCCAGTTCTTTGCCACCTTTAATGCGCATTATTAACGGTGCCTATTGCATATCAATGTATTCTGTCGATAAACAATGGTATCGTGCTAAAATTTTAGATGCAGAATTAATGGTATTACAGTTTATTGATTTTGGTAATACCGATTGTGTAACAGACACTACAGATTTGAAAGAAATGAGTGTCTTCCCCGAAGTAGAACCCTTATGTATTCCCTGTGCCTTACCTATACTACCAAATGGTACGATTGACTGGCAAGATGCTGCAAATGCTATATTTAACGATTCCTACAATAAAGTTTTAGACTATGAGTTTATTACCCAGGGTGAACAATTTAAAAAGAGTTATGTTAACCTGTACATAGAGGGTGTCAACGTTATGGAGAAATTAATAAAGGATGGTTATGCCAAACCTTTAGAAATAGTAGATTCAGGAGAGAATTGTTATACATCGCACATTAATGGTATATCAGACTTTTATATACAGTATGAAAAGGATTCCAAAGGCTTGGAGTTGATTGAAATCTATCTGGCTGACTTTGAAAAATTGAAAAAAGTGGAAAAATTTGAGAAATATAAAATTGTAGCTGCCTTATTTCCAGACGATGAAATGTGGTATCGGGCAAAGTTGCTGAAACAAGTTGGAGAGGGTTACGAAGTACAATTTATAGATTATGGGAACACTAGCATTAGTCCTGAGTGTAGAGAAATTTCACAAGAAATTGCTGAATTGCCGCCTTTATCGAAAAAATGTGCTTTAGAAGTACCCGCAAATTGTATTTGTTGGTCTGACAACGCCGAACAAAAATTCATGGAAATTGCTGATACAGGTGAGACTATATTTAGTGTGGTACTGCGTGAACCCTCTCAACATTATGCTATAGTTCATTTATTAATCGATGGTCACAACATTAACGATGATCTAGAGGAGTTGTGTGATAAAAAGCCTTTACCAGAAATTTGCGGTGACATGAATATTAGCTTCCACAATACTACTCTTCGCACTTCGGTGTACGAATGTGGTACTTTGTACGATGCAATAATATCACATGTCAATTCTCCTTGCGACTTTTACATACAATTTACAAAAGATAGTATACGTTTAGAAGATATGACACAATCTTTAAATTCATTAGCCATGGAAAAATTAGAAAATCCTTCGGAATTACAGTTATGCGCAGCTCTCTATCCAGACGATTCGAAATTATATCGTGCCAGAATTCTAGAAATTTTAGAAAATAATCAATATCTCGTACTATTTGTGGACTACGGTAATAAAGCTGTTACTACCGAGTTAAAAACTTTACCTCAAGACTTAGCAGAAGTTAAAGAATTCTCTAGAAGATGTCAACTAGAAAATTCGGTTAAATTTTCACAGTTCGGTTCAATTGCAACAGAATATTTTAACAATCTAATAGATCAATGTGAAGGTCTAGTCAAAATCGATTTTATTAGTGAAGGCGTAGATAGCCAACCATCTATAGTAAAAGCGTTTGCGATAAACACGGAGGAAAATCTATGCGAAAGTCTTAATAAAGTGTTGGGCTTAGATCATAAAACTCAAACAGTAACATTACCCACTCAATCTATAACATTAGAAGAGGATTTAAAAAAAGCCGCTAAAACATGTGTCATTTCCCATGCCATTTCACCCTCCCATTTTTATATACAATTAAAATCGAATTCCTCTAAAATGGAAATGGTCAAAAAAGCTCTCCTAAATACAAACGTCAGAAAAAATCTTCAAGAGCTCAAAGAAGCTGAAGTAGGAAGAGTATGTACAGCTTATTCGTCGGAAGATGATTGCTATTATAGAGGCCGCGTGGAAGGTGTTTTGAGCGAAGACAAAAGCTTTGAAGTCTTTTTATTAGATTATGGTAATACTATAACAACCACTGAAATACGTGAGCTATCAGAGGAGCTAAGATCCATACCGGCCATAGCTCTTAAATGTCAATTAAATGATATACCCTCAGGGATTAATGATTCTAAACTAGAGGAACGGTTCTCTGCTTTACTGGAAACACATTTTGGTGAAATATTTGAAATCGAGCAGAATGATCTCGATAAGGCAACACGTGTCCACACCGTAAAATTACAAGTTAATTACAAAGATTTGGCCGAGGAACTTAAGAAAGCTGTGGAATCTGATATTGCTGTAGAAGAAGTATTCTCTCCTTTACCTACTCTTTATGATTGTAGTATCATACATGTAAATTCTCCCACCTCTTTTTATGTACAATTAACCAAAAATGTTTCTCAACTAGAACACATTACCGATGTTTTACTAGACGCAGAAACAGAATTTCCTGAATTTAAAGATTTACGTGAGGGTGCCATATGTGCTGCTCAATTTCCTGAAGATGGTGCTTTCTATCGCGCTGAAATTGTAGCCGTGCTAGAAGACAAAAAGTGCGAAGTTCATTACATAGACTTTGGCAATAATTCCGTAACTGATAAACTCCTTAAACTTCCTGAAAATCTGCTTAAATTAGAACGATGTAGTAAACATTGCTCATTAGATTCCTCGTGTCCACATACACCGGAAATGCTACAACAATTTTCACAATTTGTCGATACTCGTTTCGTGGAAACATTCCAGTTAGAATTTCTGAAAACGTCGGAGACATTAAACATAGTACGATTATTTTATCAAGAAAAAAATATTATACAAGAAATTTTACAAATCATTAAAAATGGTGATATTGATGGTTCCTCCATAATGAATGGTGCTTTTAATATAGAACAAAATGACAGTGCTAGCAGCAGTAGTGGTAACATGAAGGAAGACGCTGCTGAAATTGGTATCAATGATAAACAATAGAATCCTAACAATGAAAAAAAAACAAACAATTGACTAAAAATTAAAAAAAAATATATATAAAGTCATAACTTCCTAAAGACAATTGAAAATATCAATTGTTTATAATAATCGATTTAGTGCTGTTACAAAATTAAAGATAAAGCCATACAAAAAATGAAATAAATGAAAAGTTTAATATTGATTTACATACATTAGAAGAATCATGTGGTATACAACGATATCAATAAAATAATGAATAATACTAAGAGATATTACGTTAATTATGAGAAATGTTGTACAATTAAAGATACATCTTTAAGTTCAACGTGCATACGATTTGTGAAAAGAAATTGAATGGGATGGAACGGAAAATCATTTTGGTAAAGTCACTGTTATTAACAAAACATATTTGACTTTAACCCCAAAATTGTAGAATTATAAGTTTTTCTGCTTTTAATAAGGTACGTATAACTTTAATAATAATTTTCTCTCTTTTTATTTTTTGTATTCAAATTATGTATTTACTACATACATACATGTATACTTAGTATGTATATGTATTGTAGATATGCAATTAATTATCTTGAGGACATAAGTAAAATTTTTTTGTATGCTATAGCAATTTCGGACATACAATTTTTCAACGCAAGTACATATATATAATTTTTGTTTAGAAATATACAGATCTACCAAATATTGAGAACACAATATGTTTAAAGCGTACTCTCGTATTGCAGTCACAATGTCAAAAAGACTAGGCAGTCCACATTACCCGAACTATGTATAATATGTATGTAATTTCTTTGCACAAAACCATGATGAAATTACTGTAAATTGAAAAAAAATATACATATATATTTGTATATATACTTTTCTATATCTCAAAAAATTTTTTTCTAATCGTTACTAACTAATTTTTTAAAAAAATTTAAAATCTTTGTAATCACATACATTGTGGGGCAAAATGAGACAATGTTTCTAGAAAAAGGCATCTTTAATTTATCTTTAATTGTTTACAAATCTAAATATATATGTATATTTAAGAGGAAAGTAAAACAACAACATACATTTTTATTCTTAAATTATTATTTAGAATGCATTTAAAGTTTTATTTTAAAGGCATTGCCTCACTTTTGCACCAATGTTCAAAAGTTTGGAAATAAACCCTTAATCAGTATCTGATCCATAACCCCCTCTAGCTTTTTTAATTCATTTGCCTTTTTTGGCATTGACTCATATTATTTAATCACAAAAAGCATTGGAATTTTCGACCATTTCCGTTGAACTCTCTCACATAGTTGATTAATGCTATTTGGCGCTTCTTAATAGTCTGAAAGCCTGGATTTCAAATAAAGCCCACACATTTTCAATCGGAATAAAATCTGGGCTTTGTGGGGGTCATTCCATTGCATTAAAACTTTGCGAATTCAGAAATTCTTTCACTATTTTCGCAAAATGTTTTGGGTCATTGTTGTGCTGGAAAATGACCTGTGGAGGATTATGTGGCATTTGGTCAAATGCTTTAGATAAATCATCCTTAATTATGCGTTGATAATCTTCTGTGTATATTATTACTAAGATCCGTATTTAAAGAACCAACACCATGTGGGGTTATACATCCCTAAACCATTAGCGAACCACCTCCATGCTTAGTGGTTTGGTGTACGATTAATGGGTTTTGAGTTTTAGACGGCTTGTCCCGATATCAACGTCTTACGTCAGACTGATATAGGTTTATTTTGGTCTCGTGAGACCAGTTAAGCATAAAATGAAAAAAATTGTATTATTTTACAGATCTTGCTCAATCTAGGACTGTTCAATCTATATATTTCGCCATAAATAATCTGCGAATTTTAATGTTTTTAGTATGTAATAATTTTGTTTTTTCTTTTTAATACTCTGACCATACTCTTTAACAAAAAAGTCTACCTATATACTCAAGTATTATTTATACCACCTAAGTTTCTCATCTGACGTCAATAATTTTGAAAGTAGAAAATGTTCAATTTTTAACTGAGTTCAGGAAAAAACAATAAAATTTAAATTAGATTTGTAATTAAACTATCTGAGTTATATTATCTGAGTGCGCTTCTGATATAAAACTCAGATGAGAACTTAGGTGGTGAAATATAGCTTGACATATGTACATATGTGTCTAACGCCCATGTTCTGACAAACACTACGTTTTAAAAACGCATTGTATTTTGAAAACGCAAAACGCATTTGAGCATGTTCTGAATGAATACTCACCTTTAAAATTGTTTTTGAACTCCTTTTACGTTGTTTTTTTTGCGACTTGAAAAAAAAACGTACAAGTTCTCTTCAATTTAAAAGAAGTCAATTTAAATTTAAGAAGTCATATTAAATTTATGTTTTTAATAATTTTTTTAAAGCTTTTAATACAATAGACCAAAACGTTTTCGTTTTGCAGACCACCTTTTTGGCGATTTCAAATTGAAAATGTAAAATTCAAGCGTTTTGTTATTTTCAGAACATGTCGTTTTTATTTAACATTTTTAAATCTAATTTTCTTTTTTTGTATATATTATTTTATAGCTACAACCAACCGTAAATACTTGTTCGCTAAAATGCCAATACGAGATGTGGCTTTAAAAACAGTCGCTTTTTCATGTTGATGACCATGATTTTTATAAAAAGAATGAATAGAAACGAAGAATGAATTTAATTTAATTATATATTAAAAGGATAGTAAAAAATAAGCATATAAACTTAACTGCCTACAAAAATGGTAACAATATATCTTAAAAATATTTCAAATACGGAAAATTTCAAAATTAAAAAAAAATATATTGAATGTGATACAATTTAAACATAACTGAAAGCAATTTTTTATTTAATTAAAAAAAACACATTAAAAAGATATATAAAAAGCCTGTTTAAAGCTTTCCAAAAAATAAATTTTTTTCTAAGATATTTTTGAACACTAAAGAAAAGCAGCTAATATAAAAACTAAATATTTTTTGTAGTTAAAATACTGCTTCATTAAAAAACGAATAAAATAAAATTAAAAAAAAAAAACGAAAAAAATGAATTAAAAAAATAAAAAAATACGTATACATATATATAAAATTTTGTAAAAATACCTTAAAGGAAGAAGTATTAAATAATTGATTTCGAAACATACATATTTGCTTTTTATAAATGAAATATACATACATATGTATATGTAATTCAATTAATTTAATATTTTTTTTCGCTTAAACGAACGATAAATTTTTCAATTTACAAAAAAAAAAATCGAAATTTATAATTAAAGAAATGTAAAAAGAAGTGCTCATTAAATTTTTTTACGTATATATTTAAAAGTTATAAACTTGAATATATAGATGTGGTAACCCTATAACTTTAGTGTAATAATTAATTATAGCTCATAATGAGAAAGAGAGTGAATTTTTTAATTTGCAATATATCAAAGGTTGAATTGTTTAATTTTAAATGTTTTTTTTTTAATTAATATATCTATCTGTTATTATTATAAATATTTAACAAACTAGAGCTTAAATTAAAAATGTTTAATTTTTTTTGTTATATTAAATATTGTTTGTTTTTTTCTATATGTATTTAAAAAAAAAGAGATTTTATTTTTTTTAATATTAATATGTACAGAAATTTGAATTATTTATTTTGATTTAATAATTAGTCGGCTGAGTTAATTTTTGTATAATTTACTGAAGTAAGCTATTTGTATAGCTTTACACCTTTAAAACGAAAAATAAAACAACTTATGAATATACAAAAACAATAACAATTAATGTATAACTAATGTCTTCTATCTTTTATATGTATATGAATATGGGATATCCCTTATTTTTTGCATTAAATATAAAAACAATAAACTAATCAATACTAAATACAAATTTCCAAAAAATAAATAAAAAAAAATCATAACAATCGAAAAAGATAAAAATAAAAAGGAAACTTAAAAAACAATAAAAATTATTTTTTTTCATTCTTGTTAATTACAAATTTCTTTTACAGCTTTATACAAAACAAAAATGGAAACATTCCAAGAGTTGAGGACT
The DNA here is from genome assembly GCA_963576795.1 of Metopia argyrocephala. Lineage (NCBI taxonomy): Eukaryota > Metazoa > Arthropoda > Insecta > Diptera > Sarcophagidae > Metopia > Metopia argyrocephala. The sequence goes on along the minus strand of OY756208.1, from coordinate 181,493,978 downwards.
GGATGGAATAGTAGATAAATATTTGTACATTGTACATAATTGAGTATTCTAAAAAAAACGCTAGAAGGAAAGTTCTCTGTAAAGCATTAAACACATAGACGACAGCAAGCAGCAGGCAGCAAGTTGTCAAAATTAGAATACACACGTTCATATGGAAACGATTATTTTAAAGGCAGCACAGCAAAACCCCAGACAAAAACCTTTGCTGCTGCTGCTCAACTTAGAATAATTTCTATTTTTTGAGGCAGCAAAAACTAATTAGTGATGCTAATACAATATAAAATGTTAAAAATACACGATCTAAAAAATATTTTTTATTACAATTAAAAAAATTTATTTATTAATAAAGATAATAACAATTAAACACTTTTAACATTACAAGGCGGTATTTATTTAATCAAGTTTAAGATTTTAAAGTTATGTTTGGTGATCCACAGGGATCAATATGCATTGTTGTTAAAAATGCTTGTATAGTATGATGCGAAATGCGATAAAGTAGCTGAATGTAAAACAAAGAAGTAAATACGTTTTGATGGATCGAAATATCTTTGTGAATAGGAGATTTATTTTCAAATATATTTTTATTTATTTATTTATGTCTATGGATAATATTTTCGTACAGACTAAAGTAAAATTTACAAACAATATTTTATAATTACATAATGATTTAAATACAAAATAATTTTTCTCTTCAAAATAATTTACTCTCAGAAAGATCAATTAAATGATAAAGATTATTAAACTTCAAACATATTTGACGAATATTCAGCCGTACCAATTGAGAAATACACATCATTTCAAAATTCAACTGGCAACATTGCCAAATAATTTGAGATGAGAGCAAAATTTTATTTTTTTTTTAAAGATTATGTGTACATTTCACACAAGCGATTTTATTTTTGCGATTTTGTACACTTGAAAGTGGTATCACTGAAATATTTTTTTCAACAACAAACACATGTTAATTATTTTATTTGTTTTTTTATTGTTTTGCTGCTGCTGCCTTCAAAATATTTATGTAGCCGATAGCATGGCAGCAAATAATGTCGGCTACATTTGCTGCTTGCTGTCATGCTGCTTGCTGTTGTCTATGTGTTTAATGCTTATGCTATAAACACAACAAAGGCTATCGAACACCGAACACACGACTACAAAAATCGCTGGCTACAAAAGTAGCCAAGTAGCCAGCTACTTAATTATAATAACGACTACAGCTACAAAATAAACATCTGTTTTGACACATTGAACATAACCTAAACAAAATATATTTTTTGTAAGTGAAATTGTGAGGAAATAAAAAACAACAAATGTCTGAAAAAAACTTATAAAAATTTAAGAAACTAAAAAGGCAATTAAATAATAAATTAAAAATAAAATAAAAACTGATGTATATAAATGAAATAAGTAAATGAAAACTAAACAAAATATGTAAACAAATGATTATTTATTTTCAGTGGTGCAACTCAAATTTTTTTCGCATTTTTAATGCATATATTTCATATATTGCGTTTATTAAATACCTTTTTCATGCATCTTATTGTATTGGCAGCACTAAACTGTTTATTGTCGCCAAGAAAAATAGAAATTAGCCTAAGTTGGCTACAGGCTACAAAAGTAGTCGTGTGTTCGGTAGTCGTGTAGCCGTTAAAATAATTATTCTCATATGCACACATGCATTCTATTTTTGACAGCTTGTAGTCGATGGTCGATAGCCTTTGTTGTGTTTATAGCATTAAGTTTACCTTTAAAGGACTTCTTCATTATATAACTGAATAATGACTTCAAATATGTACAGTGGTGGCCATATAATTAGAAACGATGTTTAATAAAAATGAAATCAAAGTGTAACTTCTTTTAAAACCATTACTAAAAATTATAAGCACCGCTATTCGAACAGCCCACAGTCCACATTATTGCCGCTGAAAAAAACTTTAAATTTAAAGCTTGCACTTTTAAAAAATTTTGGTTAATTTCTAAGTACTTGGTTTTTAGCTGGCCACGTAATTAGAAACGTTCAGGTTTTCTTTAATTAATTAACTTTTTTTTATTATGAGTCCTAAATTTAAAATTCAGTAGATCGTATTTAAATAACCTTAATACGTTTTAGTTTTCAAGACTGGAAAAAACAAGTGATGCACTCCATAAATAAGGGAGGGCTTCTTCAAGGCGTATCCAATGGAATAACTGTCAATGTGGGCTATCGCACAAAGGTTTTCATAATCCAAACAAGTGAAGTTTGGTGCAGTTCACTTCTAAAATTAAACAAAAGAAGTTTGTAACCCCAGCCAGGAAGCCCAGTGCTAGAAAAACTCCTCAAGTAGAAGATAAGATTATTTGCAGCATCAGTAAAGGTAACCAATTTCTGAATTACCACAAAATTGGGATGAAACTGTGCAACAAATTAGAGAAGAAATATTTACACGGACAATAACAATGCGTTTATAAGCATTTTGGCTGTCGTAAATGTATTGTATAAAAATAACCGCATGTGGCAAAAAAAATATTAAAAAACATTGACGCTTTGCAAGCAAAATGCTCAACAAAGATGCATGTTATCTGAAATAGAATTCTTACAAGCAATGAATTTAAGAATATTTTGTTTTCACCTGATGAAAAATCTTACGTAAGATGTTCCTCAGTAAAATCCTTAAGACTTTAAGTACTTTGTTAAAACAGTGGTGGTGTATTATAACTTGGGTTGCAATTTCGTGGTGTGGTGTGAAGCCATTCTTAGAATAAAGGGAAAAGTTAATTAACATCAATATAAAAACAATTTAAAAAATGTAATAGAACAATATTTCTTTTGAGAAAATGCTCGTTCTCAACATGATAACGACTCAAATCAAAATTCTAAGTTATTGACATACTGGATTTCGTATAAAAATATTGAAATTTTGTACTTATCATCGTAAAATTTTTATCTAAACCCGTTTGAAAACTTATAAGCAATTGTAAAAAGGAATCACACGAACAACAGTCCAAAAAACAAAAAGTCTTAGAGTTCCAAATGATGCAGCAAACCTAGGGAAACATGTCTCTGTAAACATGTCAGCATTTAATTCAAAATTTACAAAGAAGACAAATATAAACCAATATTTTCAAAAATAAAATATGTAAGAGAATATCCTATTAGAGGATATGTCAATTTTTGTTTACTTTTGTGGAAAAAATTTTAAGTTTGGTGAAAACATTTGTGTCGTTTCTAATTATAAGACCAACATAAAAGTGCTATATTTCGTTTAAAGTTAATTTTTTTAAAAATGTTATCTCAGCTGTAAATATTTTTATTATAAGTTCAATAATGATTGAATACTTTACAATTTATAGTATTTAGTTTTGGTACTGTGAACTTAATTTTAAAAATACTTTAAGAAAAATGTGTTCTGCTAAGTCGTTTCTAATTATATGGCCACCACTGTATATAGCCCTTGTTCCCATAGAATAACTATATAATCACACAATGCAACTCAAAACTAGTATTATTGTGTTGGCTTACTAAGACATGAGCCCTGGGTTGAACTCCCAGCTCCAACATCTAAAAAAAAAGAAATATGACTTTCGGCGACTACCTCCCAGCAGTCTTCTGGCAAAAGCTCTGAGAGTAATTAATTGCTATGAACAAGCTTCTCAAGTCTGTCGTTCGGAGTCAACATTAAACTGTAGGTCCCGGTACTCATGGATAAAAATTTACACACACAACATGAGTGCTGCGAGAAGCTAGGCCGTAATCCTGACACAGGGTTGTAAAGGCCAGTTATGTATGTATGTATGTAACTTCCAACCTGAAAAGATTTGAAATTCCTTTTTTGTCATCACATTAATGACTATTATCACTACTTCCTTGATTATTAAAATTTTAAAATAATTGTATAATTATAATTTCCCCTTTTCAGATATTTTTTTAGTTTTTTTTATCTTGTTTAAATTAGAAACTTCTTAGGAAACCCCAGTCATAAAAACATAAATTAATTACCACAAGGGAAACTAATGTAACGTAAATTATACTGAATAGTAAAACAAGTATAACCGAATAGCTACCATTGTTTTTTTCGAATCGGAAATTATTAACGAAAGTATTTTCTCTTCGAATCGGAATACATAACCCCTCTAAACTGGAAAGGATTATTTTTTTTTTGTAATAAAAGGTAATTTTGAGTTGTGACTCTTTAGTTGAAAATTGTTAATATAATAGTGGGTATTATTTTAAATTGTGCCAGAGTATAGTTTCTAACACTTGAGCGGAGCATTTTTTACAGCAAAGCGGATTTTGGAAATTAAATTTTGCATTAAACACAATTTTATTTGTAAATGAATGTATCTTAATAAACTAATAAATTTATTTTATTTATAATGTACACAATCTAGATTATATCTTTCGCAAATTCACATCTCAAAATAATGTAGGCGATAATGCCGTGGTCGGTAAAGTTATCATCTGTAAACCGATTTTTGAAGAAAAAGCGATTTTGAAAAATTTTCAGTTGTGAATATGATTTAGTGTGCGATATGTAGATATGTAAAGTATTCTAACTTCTGTGATGTTGTTTTTATACTTTATCCTGTAGGAATTAGACAAAATAAAAATGGTAATTTTGTTTGTTAATATTTTAAACTACCAATGAATCTACAAAAAATTAATGGAATTTTTCTTCTTGAAATAACTCCTTTTAAAGCTTTTATTGTATTGAAATGTATAGATTGTATGTACATATCGTCATATTAAATGCAAACGGACGTAACTACACTTTTTGTTTTTTTACAGGAGAAGCAAGAAACATTGAAATCAAAAATTTTTAAATCCTGAAAATCATATAATTTTCATCATCGATATATAATAATAAGATCGTTAACAAAATCGCCATTTTTGATCGTAGGAATCTGAAATTTTACACAAACATACATGTATTTTGATAAAACGAATCATAATTAATAAAAAAACTCAATTTCGAAATTTTGTGTAGTTACGTCCGTTTGCATTAAATATGACGACATCTAAAATTTACTCACTTTAAACTAGAAAATAAAAATGTATTTGGTTTTTCTGGTTTTTCTTTAAAGGCGGCTATATAAATATATTCAAAATTAAAACACATTTAATCTCAATATGTTGAGTAGATTTCTATATGTACATACATGCATACATACATATGTAGGAATGTACATATATACATATATACATATATATATATATATATACATTACCTGTTTTGGAAAGATATAATCTTTTTTTTCTCAATATGCTTATTTGATTTGACCTTTGCAGAGTTTAAGAAAAATGTAAGCATTACTTTTGAAAAAGAAAAACATCAATTTAAGGGGTAGCAGCAAATGTGAAGGAAATATGAGTAAAAGAAAAATCTGTTTTCTACCTGCCATTTCAGTAATCACATTTCTACTCATAGAATTTACATACATACATATACAGACATAAGTATGTATAATACTAATCTGTCAAGAAATAGAAACAAAAAAAAAAAACTAGAATTAAATAAAATTTTGCAGATATTGTTGACTTTTACGACAGAATTTATTTAAATAAATCTTTTATTATATTTATTATTATTTTATTTATCTATTGTAGTCGTCGGGGTCTAGTAGTTAGTGTGTTGGCTTACTAGGACGAGAATTCCGGTTCTAGCTCCGGCTCTAACATCTTGAAGAAAAGAAATACAGTAGAACCTGTTTTTATGCGGACTATTTTTGTGCAATTTTATTTTTACGGTAGTTTCTGGTCGCCATATGATAGTTACCCATAATAAATACATTTATCAGCAGTGTTGGTAAAAGAAATATACAGAATTACGAAATATTTGGGTAATCTTTAATGGAACGTTTGTTGTGGACAAAAATATGGATTACTTTTCTTTATATCGATTTTTGATATGTTTTTCATCCCAATATGTAATGGTTCACATGATAATATGAACCATTTGGTTCACTCTCTGAATCACGATTGGGAATTCCAATGTTCACACGAGAGTTTAGCTTAAATTGTTACCAAATTAGTGGAAAGTAATTCTTCAAGGTTCGCAACAAGAGTAAAAATCAAGAACGATAGTTTGCTAAAAAAATTTGTATGGATCTATTCCACGGATAATTGCCTCTACAAAAATGTCCAAATTTTTGGGTAATAATGCGTGGCAGTCATTTAAACGAATACGGTTAATTTACTCTTTGAGGTAATTAAACGAATACGCTTAATTGCCTGCATACACTGCCGTCAATACATAAACTTGGTAGACTTTAATCGGAAGGTTGTATCAAAAAAGTAGTTTAAAAGTAAATTTAACGGACATTTTATGTATATATAAATAAGTTGAGTTAAGCTGCAGTTTTTAGAAAATAATTATTTTGGGTAATTAAACGAGGGAGTTTTAAGTAAAATTTTTCTTTGGGGAAAATATATTTGAGGTAATTAAACGAATAATGCAGTTAAGCAAAAGCTAATTAACCGTGGGATTTTATAAGAAAATGGTAAATAAAAATATGGGGATTTAGAAATTGAGGTAAATAAGCGTGAAAGGCAATTAAGCGTGGGCCAATTAAACGAGGAATACTGTATAGCTAAACTAGCTTTGGTATGCAATATAGATAATAACTAAGAAAAATATACAAAGGATTATAAATTATAACATATTCACATGTGAGAGCTCTCCCAAAATATAGAAGATAGAATAGAAAGAAGTCTATTTGTCTGTATTAACTCAGGTCCGAAATAATGATAGAGATGAAAAAAAAATATCAACGCAAAACAACATATACATACATACATATGAATAGAAACAGTGAGCGAATTTTAAGGCGGAAAGAATTGTTACTGTGCGAAAAAAAACGTAACACTAAAGGGAATTAGAAGGAAGAATTCTCAGTCTATGGGAAATAGCTAACCATTCCAACATAAACTTCTCCAACGGAAGATTCCGACTCCATTCCTCTCTGAAGGAAAAGAAAGTTCAGAAGTTTCCATTAAATGACTCCGTCGATATAATGTGCGAGCAATCAGTGTATTGAGTTCGTCGTAGTAATAATCTAACATGGCCTTAGGTTGAATACATCGAACATCCGGCTTTGTTCAACCACACAGCGCTAATTGTCCCTGTCCCTGAAATTACATGGATAAGTGCATTTAGGGCTTCTCTTGAACAGAATCTAGTAATAACCATCGTCATCGCATAAGCAGTTGTTAAATATACAAATTTCCATTAAAGTAACCACGCATCTTTTCCATTCTCTCTTAAACGTTAAGCTTCCTGCCCAAAGAAATAAGTTGCAAGCATGATAAATCGAAAATCTGTATCTTATACCTGGGCCTGAATAGAATAATTTGTGTCTTACGTGGTTTCAACCTTGGACAACATCTTGTGGCCCAAAACTGAGGTCATCTAATGCCCTCTGAACAATAGCACTATTCGTACTAGAACATAGTCCAAAGCCTATTATTACCACATCGTCAGCATACGCCACTATCTTCACAACACTTCTGCTTAGTTTATCCAACAACCATCGTAAGATGTACTCTAGTGTCTTCTGTACGAGCATCTTTGGAATGATCCATCAGGGCCTGAAGATTTCATACGCGAAAAAGACCTGACTGCCTATGCCACTGTACTACGATCAAATGAGTGCCATAGTAAAGCTGGAAGAGGGCTTATTTTAAAGGAAATTATCTCAGCTTTCTATATCTGTCCTCATTTATAGAAAATTTTTTACCCAAATAATGGTTTTGGAGGTTTATGTCACAATAATAATAGTTTTAAGTTTTTAACAGTTTCACTATTATTATTTTGACATAAACCTCCATAACCATTATTTGGGTAAAAAATGTTAATTTTAATAAATTGTTAATTTGTTGAAAGTTGATTGATTTCATATGATTTTAACTCTAAGTGTAAATTGTTTGTTAATTTTTATAAACGAGTATGTATGCATGTATGTACGTGTATACATCTATAATAAAAAGCGCTATTTAAGGTCAGTTTGAAACAAAAATCATCCACATCGAATGCGATTTCTAAAACTTCCCAAGAATTGTGCCGTACAAAACAGGCGTACAAAAAGAGTAGAGCCTTCTTTGTCTTTAGCTTGTTTAACCGACTTTGACTTTCTTACTCATTTAATATATTGCCATGATATCTTTGCTTTTTTTAATTTCACTGATTGTGTCATATCCAAAATTTATGTTTTCTAGAACGTGCATGACATATTAGTACCAGATAATAAGGAACATAAGCAATTTAATAAAAATACAAAGTAAAAAAAAGGTGAAAAACTCATTCTCAATTATCGTATTATTGTGAATATTTTTAAAGAAACTGAAATTTTGCTCAGTATACGAGTACATACATATATATATTACTTATTGATATGCTAAAAAAACTGTGACAAAAACGTAAAGGGTTCAATATTCAAAACTATAATAATGGTTTAGAAAGAATTTGAATAAATAAAAACAATAAAAGATAATGATTATTTTCTGATAAAAATCAAAACATTTCAACTCATTTAATCAATAAAAAGCGTAATACGTATCGTAAGCTAAATTGTAATTAATTTAACAGAGCTTTTAACAATTTTACAGAAGAATCAAAACCGAATAATACTCGGGCATGTAAATTAAATTTTTCCCCTATAAAACAATCATAAATTTATGAATTTAAATATATTTTTTATATTCCCTTTTTTTATTAACAACTAAATAACATTAACTTCAAACTTATACAAATAAATTATAAATAAAATCATGAGGTTTTTATTAATTCTCATAAAAACTATTTTGGTCTTCACATATATAGCGCAATTAATCTCACTTGACTAACATTTATCAGCTGGTAGTTTTTCAATTCCAAGGGTTATTCAACCTCTTGCACACTTTCGGAATGAAGACTTCATTGACCATACGCAAAATTTGTAAAACATCATCGTTTTTCCAACTAAATCTATCTATTGATGAAAATTGCCACAAGAGGATCTAACAATACCTCTAGACTTTTTGAAACAGAACAGGAAAGATGTCATCCTTTCTTGGTGCCTTAAAAGGACCCAATATTCCATTTAACCTTATCACGCCAGAAGATTCTTTCAGAGATGCATGGAACAATCTGTCGCAGTGAAGCTGTTCCCTCTAATGGTATCATTCTAGTACACCCTGAAAAGTGTACTGCAAGTAGCTATTTCAGTTTACCAGTGTAAAGCCCATCTGGTCTCCTTAGGGTGGAAATACAGTTCGAGTGCTTCCTACATAGAGCCCTGTGCACGCTAGCACCCTCTGGCGCCTCGGTTATATTCTCACAAAATCTTGTTCAAGATTCTCTCTTGGATATTCTTATCTCCTTTGTCAGAGTGAGCCTCTAGCTGTCCCACGCCTTCATGTGAATGCAACACTTCGGTTATGTTGCGCATAATTATTATTAGACTGAATTTTTAGATTTATTTCTTAATGTCGGGGTTGCGAAACTGTTTATAAGTATAAACAGCTAAAGGGCTGAACCATATATTCCGAAAGAATTATAACTCCATGTTCAGCCTATTCAAAATTAATTTTTATTTGTCAATATTTTCAAAATTGTAAAATTAAGAATATCTAAATTTAGTACAAAAATTGCTCTATAATCAATACAAATCATTAGTCAAAAAGTGGGCGAAATGCAGCAAGTTGGCCTGATATCTCCCATACAAAGAAAATATATTGATTTTTGATTTTGATTTGATTTTGAGTATGGTGAAATCGAAAATTTCTAAAATTAGTCTAAATGACTCGATAATAGAATGCAAAACATCAGCCAAAAAGTGATAAATATTGATTTTTATATGTGCATACATACATATATGGTTGAGAAATGTAATAACAGAAGTTTTTAAATCTGGTTGCATAAGAATTGTGAGTGAAACAATTTTTTTCTTTTTTGGCGAAGAATAATAATGTTGAAACCAAGACTTGGATTAATAAACCTCATTGGAACTGCACCAAAAAACTGAACGGTTGAGAGTTGGTTTGTTAAATTTAAGCGAATATTTTAAGGAGGTTGTATTGTGTTTCGCATTTTAGGTGGCACTATATTAACATACCTATCTGTGGCATTTTGACAAAACACCTTAATTCGAGATAAGATAGCAAAAAAGTTTTTCAAAAAAACTTGAGGAAAAAATTATTTTTATAAAAAATAAAATGAACCGAAATTAAAGAAAAATTTCTTCTATAATACAAAATTTTAAAAACGTGCACAAAAATGTTTTTTGAATAAAAATTCGTATCATTAACAACATTTTTTTCAACTTTTTAAATTTGACTTACGATGTTTTGTCAAAATGCCACAGATATGTATGTAGGTGTAAAGAAAATAAGAACATTTATAAAATAAATATTTATGTATGTATGTATATGTAAATATGTACTAACAATAAATTTGTTGGAATTTTGTTTGTTTGCTTTTTTTTAATTTTAGTTAATTTAATAAAAAACTGTGATTGAAACTGGAGTAGTCAGTAGTACTCGTCATGTATAAAGCATATCAATTAAAGCTCTCGTAGAACGGGGCTCATGTTTTAATATAAGCGCGACAACATTAAATGCTTCTACAATAGCAACAACAGAAACACAATTGAAATTGTTATTCATAAGCACCTATTGTCGTATGATTTTAAAAAACCCAAATTTACAAAAAATTCAAGATTTACTTTTTGGTTGATTGTGATGCACGCTATTAAATTTCATCTTCTTGCAACATTTCACACATCTGCGATCAAAAAGGAAGACCTTATGACAAAAGCTTGGTTGGATTTTCCACGTAAAACCATTGCTAAGTTTTATCAAAATAATTTAGGGCTTTAATGAATTCATATGACGATATATATATACTTATACATATTAATTGATTGTAGTTATTATCATCACTTAGCGTGCTATATTGCACTGACAATGACAACAGCAATAACAATAAAATACAATATTTCTCATATACTCGTACATACTTATAGTAAGTAGTAGTACAAACACTAAAACTTAAACGGTGTTATCAAATTTTTAGTTGTAGTTGCAGTTGTTGTTCTTGTTTCTCTATTTAATAAAAACAATGAAATTACACTTTATGAATGAAAATAATAGTCTTTCCAAAGTTTAACATTTCCCTTTCTCCCAAACAAAGATTCCAATTTTTAATATATTTCCCCAAAAACCCCTAATAAAATCAATATTACAAAATTATATTTTTAAATAATTAAGGGTAAATGTCTTTTGAAAAAAGAGTGGAAATACATATATTATTTACTCGTATGACCAATTAAAATGTGTTTATGTTATGGTTATTAGAACCATTTCATTTATTCTAAGAGATAACACATGCATATACAAATATATATAAATACCGGGGAAAAATTAGGAATGATGGCCTTAAGCACAGTTTTACCGTTTAAATCCCTCAAGATGAAAAATTGAAAGGTTAGTTTGCGGTTATTATTTAAAAATAAGAGATTCCCTCCTCCAAGAAGTCCATCTACAAAGAAACTGCTCCCTGATGTTCCACTCTATTTCACCTTGACAACAAAAAAAAAAAAAACGAATCATCATCATTAGGAAGTAGCAGATAATAGAAAAAAACCTACTTAGCGAAGGCACTCACCACAATCAACATGTAACGAAGGGGCAATTGCTGTTGACCATTCAAGGGTGAAGATATAACACTGGCCTTTGAATGATCAATTCAGAGCATTTTGTAATCAAGTAGAATCGTTAAAAATAATTGGGATTACTATTTAATTACTTTTGATTCTTTTTGATTATTTTGCAGTAATTGCCAGTAGTTCTGAATACTTTTGATTCTTTTTGATTATTTTGCAGTAATTGTCAGTAGTTCTGAATATTTTTTGATTATTTGTAATCGTAATCAATTAGAAATCAGAAATTTCTATTTTTAGAATTAGTAATCATTAAAAGTAATTGCTAATCTTAGTCGCAATTTAACAGGTATGTTTGTAACAATGTAGAGATCAAATCATTGAAGGCTTCTTCTGATCGATGTTTTTTGTAGTTTATATTATGGCTATTGAATTTTACATTTGCAGAAGATGCTGGAATTTATGCATCAGGTTGCGCTTTTTCAGGATATAATTGGGGTTTTATATTCCTTACCCAATCGTCTCCCTCATGATCCTTGCGGCTTTTATTAGTACTGCTTCTTGCATTTCTTTCAGTGTTTTAGTTTTTAGGTTTAATTTCTCTTTACAATCCATCGCTTTCTTAGGCGTAATTCTCAAAGTGTTGATTATTAGAGAAATTATGCCAATTTTCGGCGGAGCAGTATTTTACATTTTTTTATAGCTATCGCATTCTGCATAGTGTTATAGTATGCATTGAAAAAACAATAAATTTTTTCAATCACTCAGTGATTGTGACAATTTAAGTTGCCATCAATCATTGATTGTAATATTTTTTATATTAATCAAAAACCAAATTAGTGTTCACAAAATTATTGATCTTAAGTTGGAATTATTCGCCGTGGTCTAGTGGTTAGTGTGTTCGCTTACTAAGACGATAGTGATGGGTTCAAATCTCAGCTCTGGCATTTTGAAAAAAAAAGAAATATAAAAAAAGTATTTCTTTCGGCGACTACCTCTCAGCAGTTTCTGGCAAAAGCTCCGGGAGTAATTAATTGCCATGAAAAAGCTTCTCAAATCTGTCGTTCGGAATCGACTTTAAACTGTAGGTCCCGGTACTCATGGATAAAAATTAACACACACAATATGAGTGCTGCGAGAAGCTAGGCCGTAATCCTGACACAGGGTTGTAAAGGCCAGTTATGAACTAGATATGTTTCTGTTTAATTCTACGCCTATGATAAGCTCTGTTAATAAATACCTCCTTTTCTTAAAGTATTTTTGATTTACTGCATCTATTTAATAAATTGTTGTAATTTTATAAAGAATTATTACTAAAATTTAAATTAGTATGTTGTACTTATGTATGTATATATAAAAAAAGAAAGATATACAGACAAAATTTCATGTATAATTGTATCAAATTAAAAAAAAGTTCCAATCAATAATAAGATTGGGTTTTTTAAACCAAAACTATTTTTTAATTGATATTTTATAAACGGTATAGTGATGATTACAATCACCAATCAAAATCCGAAAAATTATTGCAATCATATTGAAATCTCAATCAGTAATGCCTGCTAATGGTGAAATATTGCAATACCCCCATCTACAAAATCGATTGGTGTACGCTTGCATTTGATGCACACAGTATGTATGCTTACTGTGCATTTTAAACTATTGCTTGCTTTTGCTTTTTTTGCCTCGGCTTGTGTAAAAAAATTATCACAGAGAGAGCAGTAACATCACATATCATTGTTATTGTTTTTTTTTTAATTAAATTTCCCTTACTTTATTTGTTTGTCCGTGTGCTTGTATGTCTTTTTGATTTCTTTTTGTATTTATTCTATCAGTTGAGGTGTTTTCCTTAATTTTGTTATGCTTTTTCATTTAGTGACTTCATATACATACATACTATGTATGTGCATATATTAGTCTGTGCTGGTATGAGTTTGTTGCCTGTTTAGGATTGTTTTTAATATTTTTTTTCTGTTCTTTCACATTTCTCCACATGTGCGTTAAATGCTCTCTTTTTTAAAATAACGCTGTGTGTTATTATTGTATTTGCTTTGTATTATTCTCATAATACAGTTTTTATTTCAAAGCGATTTCACACTTCACTCGAATTGAAAACTGCTCAAGCCTTAATTTTTTACATACATTTTTCTTGGGTCTACCGGTAACTTAAAATTTTAAATTGTTATTTTGTTCCTACTAAATACAGTATATCTTGGTTTCACACGATATGTGACTCTTTTTGAATACGAGCTACCTAGATGTAGGAGGGTAATCTGTATCACACAATTGTATTTGTGAGTATTTTTTTTTCTTTCGAATGAGTTTATTTTATTTATAATCAACAAAAATTTTCTTTTAAGAGAACTCCGTGTGATCATTAATAGTACAAACGACTTGCTTACGTCCGGACGATGACGGTTATAATGATCGCTTTAAATAAACGTTAAATTTAAAAAAGAAAATAGAATAAAGAAAACAATTTCCATTTTTATTTACATACGTGCTAAAAAAAATAAGTGGTTTGTGTAAAAATTCTTAAAAATATTTATTGCTTTTAATTCACTAATAAATGCCATAAAATATTAATTGGTTTTTTTAGTTAGCGAAAAATATTGTAAAAAAATAAAAAAGTATCAAAGATTAATATATAAAAATGAAAAGTGCTTTAATGAAAAGTATATAAAATATAAAATTAATCTCTAACACTTTTTTTAACAACAAAATTCAACGATATTTTTATTTCTATATATTTATATTTAATTAAAAATATTTTTTAACGAATTTGACCTTTTCTCTGGGATTATCACAATTGGATTATTATTATTATTTTTTTAAATTCTTATTTCTGCATTTAAATTAAGGTAAGTGAGAGTTTTTAAATTTAAAACTTTTTTATATTCGACCAGTACTGTGCGTTTAAATAAAAATGCCTTAGGTTTTTTTTGATTTGTTCAGATTTTTAAGATAAGAAAGTAATACGTTTTCATATTAAAAAAATTAATCGATAGCTCTTAAAGTGAAAACAAAAGTTTTTTCTTGCAACGCTTAAATAAGAGCAAGAAAAATAACAAATTTACAATCAGTTAATTAACCAACGTGGAAAATTACAGCTCAATTATTATGACGGGCTATATAGGCAAATGAAAATTAATTAAAAGAACAAATGATAAAATATAAAAAATAAAATTCCGTATTCTAACACAATAACGATGACCAAAAAGGTCCAAAGGCAACAGATCAATGGTTTTTATTGATAATTCCAGCCACTCTATTTCTTAATTTCATAGAATAACTCTGAACGAATTATGGAACAAATTTGGTAGAAACGTGGAATGAAAAAGAATCAGAAACTATCCTATATTTTGTGAAAAAATAAGTTAAAATTGTAATTATGAACTCTTAACAACACATTCTCGCAAACAAAATATCTGCTTATGTTTTCATGACATTTTTATTTTTCAAACTCAGTGCACATTACAAAAAGCAAATAATAATCACTAAGGACGATTACACAAAATAGTTTTCTATTTTAAATTGACCCCACGCCAAATTGTTACTTTTTAAGCCAGAGCTTCTAAAATGGGGGTTCCAAAGAACACATCAAGAGAGTCGCGAAGACTTCAAATACATAATAATAACTACTCAAATGTAATATGTAACAAAGGTCCGATTTAGTGAGCGACACTGAACAAATTTGTTTGTATTCTTCTTTTGTACTCTAAACTTCTGCTACAAACACCATTCACATTTTACCAATAATTTGTTTTGGTACTCGTATTGGTATTAGCATTTATACAATAAAAGCAATAAGAAAATACATATGTTTCCGGATAACACTAATCGTATAAAGAGAAGAAAATATTTTGTGAATTTTGTAAAAATGAGTGTTTTGAAAACAAGAGTATTTAAGTATCTGTGCATCACCTTCAGTACTAAACAAAGAGTGAGACATCCCTAAGCAGTTATTTGTATACATATGTACGGCTGGTATATGATATATGTACAGGCTGATTTTCTTTTTTTACTTTCACTGGTTTTTACATTTGTTTTACAATTTTTACAGATGTTTTTTTTTTTTTTGAGTCACCGAATAACCTTAAATTTAAATCCCTATATATGTATGTAAGAGTGAAAGATTTCAAATCATTCTTTCTTTCGATTACTAAATGAAGTCCTGAATATATGTATGTATACGACTTACAAAGTGCCAATTTTGTGGATCGTTTAATAAATACTTTCCAAAAATAAATACGGAATTATGGCATGGTTTTACTTGAAAACATTTTTAGTATGATAATTCAAAAAAAAAAAAAATATCTCAACTATTGTACAAAGATTAGCAAATTAGTCTTCTCACAGTGATTCGTTGCTTTTTTTTTCTTTAAATACTTTTTCTTCTTTAAAAGACGATTTTATCCTACTCGTACAATTTTTGGACTGTGATGAACTTACGGCAACCGATTCGACTTCAATGCACATAAAATTTATAAAATAATATTTCCAAAGTAAGTGTTTTCCATTTCGTCATAAACACGCGGAGCTCACCTAAAAGGCAAAACCTGCTTGCACGAGTATTTTAAATGTCCATTTACCGATAATACGAGTAGAAGAGTATGTATGTATGTATGTAGTACGCATTACTAAAAAGTTGGTTGGCTTATCACAATCGTTTGTGGTCTTTTAGGAGTCAATATAAAAACAGTTCAGAATAAGAATACAAAAATATCCTTTTTCTAATTTTAATAGAATAAATGATGCCAAGGAAATAAAAATATTCATAAAAAAAAAACAATTTGTTTATACATTCGCACTTCACACATGCATATTATGTTTGTACATAAGTGAGTGTTGGAATGAGAGAGAAGAGAATATTTTTTAAAATTTACACTCGAAGAATTGTGCGTAAAAGAATGAAAATATAAAAAATGTTATTCTTAAAGTATGATTTCTTCTATTATTGCTGCTGTTTCGTTATTTTCTTAATTGTTTTTAATTGAAATAAACGACTTTATGTCGATGTGATAATTTTTTTTATTATTATTTTGTGTCTGTGTATGAGTGTGTGTGTTTGAAATTGTGTTGCTTTGTATTTATTCCATATTTTTCTATATACATTTTATCTGAAATTATTGAGTCATTTCTTAAGAACCTTTTTGTGTTCGAATTCAGTTGTGATATAAAATATTGTTCAATTTAATAAAAGAAAAAAAAATTATCGAAAATACTAACAACACTAACTCACTTAATTCTATAAAATTCATTTAAAAATAAACTTAATAATATCTGTGAAAAAACTCACAGTGAAAAGTGAAGGTTGAAACAATTAGCGAATATCGTCCTAAAATTGATAAAAACTATGCTCTAACATAAAAAGAAAACTCTAAATATATTCCCATAGCACAGTTATCGATTCAATTAAAACCTGAAAAATACGTATGTATGTACATATGTTGCCAAGTCAAAACAAATAAAAAGTTAGAGCCTGAAAGTAAGAAGTGGTTAGTGTCACTGACACGGGGGGAAGTATAGTTGTTAGAGCGCTCACTTCCAACGCAAAGCAGCCCACTTTAGAGTCACAAAGCAAATAAAGAACAAAAATTTGTGCTGCATTTCAAAATTTTAATTAAAAATATATACATATGCATATATAAGAGGTTTCCCGCCACACACATCGTTGAAAGCAAACCGCCCCCTGACGTTCCATTCTATCCACCTTTGATCTCTCAAGTGATCGATCAGGAAAAAGTGCCACCTACTTGGAAGGAATAGGCAAAACCAACCAAGGATCAAATACCTCCCAATAATAACTTAGCCAGGATCCTCACCACTTCACAACAAAAAACAAAAATTAACATCAACAGATAGGGCAATTGCTGTTGATCATTCCAAGAGTGAAGGTATAACACTGGCCTTTGATTGATCAACTAACAGCAACTTGTCCCATTGACATAAGGCGAATTAAAAATTATATTTGTTTTGAATTAAAAAGAAAAATAAATTTTTTAGACGCGATGCGTCTTTTCTTTATTAATCTATTTTCTAAAACTCACCACCATTGCTATGTTTCTTAACTTTATATACAAAGCATGAGGTTGGTATTTTCCCTTTGTCTCATGTTTTGTTTACAATTTTCTTTCTTAGAGTCTAGGTTGCTTAATTACTAAAGTAAACATTCTTTGTCTAGGATATAATTCTTATCCTAATTCGTGGAATATTACATATTTAGAGTAATTATCTTATTTACCTAAATGTCCGTTATCTTAATTACTGAACACATGTTATCAATTACAGGGATAGAAAGAACAAATAACATATTTATAATTATTCTAAATAAAGAATCTAGTGACGTTAACTGGCGCTGAATTGGAAAAAAAACTATAATTTCCAATACCCTGAGTGTTAGCAAAAAAAAAAAAAAAAAATAAAAAACTAGTGTTGTATTAAAAATATATGCTCCCATTTTTTTTATATATATATTTATGTGTGTATGTAAGTACATACTATAGTACTGCAAAACGCAACATTTTGTGTAAAAATGTTATTTTAAAAGGACCATGCTATGCTATATCATGTCGTCTCAAATACAGTGTTATGTCATGTCATGCAAAGTCATTACAGTGTTTTAGAATGTTATTGAAAATCGGCTAAACTGTTGTAGCTCGTTTTGTTGTATGCCATGTCTATGAATGCTTTTGGTGCATAATGTTTTTAATACTGTTGTATACATCACTTGGTGTTATATATTATATTTATTAATCAAACTGAAGTTTGTCAAACTATATATACAATGATTATACATTTTCGAATTAAATTCGAATATTTTTTATAGGATCTTTATTATACTTATTGTGTGAAATTTAATAGCCTAAGATCCTAATACTGGTATTTTTATGAGAATTAACATCCGTTAAGGAATATGTACAAACACTAGCAAAACTGAACTAGTTTTCGACCCAGCTACGAAAGGTCTCATCAGAGTTCTTTGGGTTATACATATTCATATTTTTTTATATTTCTATTTAAAGCACAATAAAAATACGAGTATTAGGATCTTAGGCTATTAAATTTCATACAATATATATACAATGTTTGTTTAATAATAGAAAAAATATAAACGTTCATTTCATCTTTTATTTATTAAAAAAAAAAAACTAAATATAAAACTTTATTGCATTAAGGACTCTGTTCTAAAATATGTCTAATTTATGTACAGTTTATTTTATACATAGGCATAATAATTCAAACAAATGATCAGAGTTCATCATTAAGAACGTATTGACATGTTAATTTTCCATGTTTATGTGTAAAAAATGTAATATAAAAGCAATGCATAGGTATGACTACAACATATTTTACATTGTCTTTGGCGAACATGTTTGATCAAGGCATTGTAATTACATGATGTAACACTTGTTCTATATTGTATGGAACAATTTATGCAGGGCTTTAGTGCATACGAGTACATACAGATTACAGATACAGAGTATACATTAAATATAAAAATATTTGTTTTAAATCTCATCAGATCAAGTTAAAAAATAACAAATCATTTTAAATTTATTTATTTTATTAAATTAACTTTTAATTTTATTTTAATTTTTTTTAAATATATGTATGTACATTTATTTGTATGTATGAATGAATTTCTCTGATCAGATTTCAATTTAATAAAAAAAATTATGAAAATAAAAGAAATAACATTTTGTGCTAAAAACTTTTTGGATTCTCCCTTCTGTTTATTATATTTTTTTTTATAAATAAATAAAAAAAAACAAAAGTAAATTACAATCAACAAGTTGTATTTTTTATGAATAAAAAAATAAATAAATAAGAATTCTAAAAGTAAATTGAATGACGAAAAACATGGGAAAAACAACACTGCACAACGAAGGGACTGCTTGAGACAGACAAGAAACAAAAACAAAATAATTCCACAGTTTAATTGATTTAAATTGATAGTGCAAAGAGATGAGTCAAACAATTGAGATAAACGGAGAAAAAGTGAAAAAAAAAACGGTAAATAAAATGTCTGAGAAAAAAAAACCAAAATCAACAACAATTTATTTTTTTAAAAAGGGAAAATATGGTTTCATAAATATACGTAAATTTACATTAAAAAAAATAACTCTTCTTCGGCATACAAATATTATTTAGTAAAGATTAATGTACATAAATTTGGATTAAACGGGTTAGAGAATTTTTAAAGAACCTAAAACAGCTGTTAAGCTTGCCCCTGCCATACAGGAAACAAAAATAACATCTGCTTGAAAGAAAAAATAAAGCACAAAATATATTTATAAAATCAAGTTTTCAAAATTAGCGAATTTTATTACCCAAGGAACAGTCCAATACGAGTACAAACCGACTTCATAGCTCTTTAACGAAATAGAATAAAAAAATGCTGTGTTTATAATACAAACAAATTTAACAAATAATTAACGAAACAAGATCATCGCCAGAATCTTGGCAATTCTTTGCTTAAATGAACTTTAGAAATCTGAAATTTAAAATAACAAAATGTTTTCACGCCCCTTGTCCTCTCATTTCTCCACCTGTAGTTTAAAAATCTTATATCCGAGTACTTGAGACTATGGGCTCTATTGTTATGACTATATGCCAGTCAATATTCAGATTGCTCTATCCCTGGGAGGCTTTTATGTAACCAAAAATGTAACAAATTTAATTTGGCCACGCCCATTTTTCGGCTGCTTTAGAAAAAAAAAATTGACAAATTAAAACTTTTATTTTATTTATTATTATTTTTAATTATTAAAATTAAATTTGGGGAATGAAATTGTAACACATAATGACAATAAAAAACCAATGGAAATAATTAATTATAATAATAAAAATAATAAATTAAAAGCCTTACAAGCTTTTTTACTCATATCTGCTAAAAATTAAAGAGCCATAACATTTATTTCTTTCCATCTTTCATTAAAATTTCATACAATACAAGCAGTTTTGGGCATTTGTGACGTAGACACGCTATAGAATATTAGTTTGAAAGCGACTATGCATGATCTATAGCATCATGTATAAGTAAATTTTATTTTTTTAAGTAACAAAAATTAATCTTAGCAAGTAAATATTTTAATATAATTTTTTGTTTGTTTTTTTTTTCTTGTTATCAAAGTATTTTTTACCTTTTGTGTACTTATTATTTTTTACGATAAGTATGTACAAATGCAATTGTATTGTGTCAGGTGTTATCTTGACGTGTGATGATTTTTTATGCCTGTACTCATATCAGTCGCAGTAAATTGTGTGATTGCGGCTTGTGTCTTTGTTTTTGCTTCAAATCAATGTTTATATGGATGAATGTTCTAGTTTTTATTAAAAAAAAAGTAAATAAATAATAAGAAATTTAATTAAAAATAAAACACATGTTTTGTTATTGTTGTTGCTTTAAATTATTTTTAAATTATTTTTAATAATAATGCAATAATATTGTAGAGAAACTTGTAGTAAGTTAGTGATCCTTTTTCGAATAAGTTATCAATCGCATATGACTCTTTTCCAGTACGTCTCCAAATCATGACCTGAATCATTCATTGGGGATTCTTAGCCTTATTTCATCGGCTAATCGGACACTAAGCATTAGCCTATTATTAATCATTTAATCACCTACGAGTATCTGTTAAAAATTTTGTTAAATGATGAACGAAATATCGTCGATGGAATTAAAGAACGCTGTAACTGACAAAACCTTTAATGTTCACCAGAGCCAAAAAACAAGTATGAAAGTAGAACATAGACACTGGTATTTTTCAAAACGCAGACGACGTAAGTGTATTTATTTTCATCGTAGAAATCTTGGACCGGGACCAATCGACGCCTATTTTTTGTCTGATAAAAATGATGCAAAAAACGTATTTTGGATTTTTTGTCAGTTACAGCGTTCTTTAATTCTTGCGACGATATGATAAAAAATAACAAACTATTGACATTTTAAAAACTTGAATGATGGTTTTACGATTACTATATATGTATATATATTACATATACATATGTATATAAGTGCAACTCTTTTTAAGTGCGAATTCGCAAAAGGTTTTTTTAAAGAAAAAATCTTCCAAATGCTGAGATATTACAAACATACATACATATATTCGAAAGGCCCAAATGAATTAATAATTAAAAAAAACATTTTCTTTTAAAATAATAAAAACATATGCATACAGCTTCAATATGTTTAATTTCTTCAAATTTCCGTTTTTTTTTTCAGTATTCCAATATTTTAATCAAAAATTTTTTAACAATTAGAAAAACTTATGACCAAATAAAAAAAAATAAAAGAAAAAACATGAATGCTGAGAAATTATGACGACTGACCCACAATCATAAAAAAACACAGGCACACACAACCCATTTACAAAATAATTGGCTCTAAGAAAAATGCAAATTAATATGAATAATTTTTTACTTCAAATATTTTTCCCTTCTTAACAAGATGATTAAGTGAAAATTATTTTTAAGGAAGAAAAAAAAAAAAAAAAAACCTCTCCAACTGCAAATGAAAAGTGCTGTTTAGTTTCTATATATTTTTTTTTTTTTTTGGCTGTTAAAAAATTGGAACGAGAAAAATTACTCCTTAAAAAAAATCATATTTATTTTGGTTTTACACACTTAAGATGAAAATGTTCTTATTTAGAGATTGTCTATACATATACGTAAGTAGTTAGAACCGACCAGAAATACGTTCAGTTTAGGCAAGTTTTTGCTTTGTTATTTGCTGCTTCAAACTTCATTATTTAAATATTTATTTTTGTTATCATTTGTAATTTCAGTATTATTATTAAATACTGCACGCAATAAACATTTAAAAATCTGTAACCATCAACTAACAAATCATATGTTATGCAGATTATTCCCCAATTGGGAGAAGGGTAAATTTTCTCAATCAATGAGTTGCACCAAATTCTGTTTTTTTGAC
The DNA here is from genome assembly GCA_963576795.1 of Metopia argyrocephala. Taxonomy (NCBI): domain Eukaryota; kingdom Metazoa; phylum Arthropoda; class Insecta; order Diptera; family Sarcophagidae; genus Metopia; species Metopia argyrocephala. The sequence continues at coordinate 181,471,435 of OY756208.1, read as the reverse complement.
TGATTAAAAGAGACTTATTTTTTAACGTTGGATCAAACACAAGGTGCATTATTTAAATATGTGTTTTATATCACACTTATAACCAGTCACTAGCTAATTTTATCAAGCTAGTATCTTATATTTAGATTAATTTTATGCTGAATAGTCCATAAAAGGTGTCTGTTATCAGCAGATTGCAAAATTGTTGCACCATAAACTAAATTAGAAAAGGTGGACATTTTGTTAGCTGCTAAAAAATAATCTGAGAAGAGAATTAATTGATAATTATTGATAACTGATATTGACCAGCACAATATTAGCTCTACTTGTTCCTTCTGCTTGACTAAATGAAATTAAAATGTATAATAAAGAGATATGCCCATATTTATAAAAAATATTTTAGATTTCATGGTATAATCATCATAAGGTAGGCCCAGTTTGAAATAGCATAGAACTCTGTGGTTTTGCAACCCTGCTGCTCTTAGAATTGTCAAATAAAAGCAACACTGTGGTTGACCGTTGTACACAAATAAATATATTATTGAAAACAAGCTCTGCCTCTTCTTTTTTTTTTGTGAAAATTTTTTTTAAAGTTGAAAATTTTGCTTTTGTTCTGTAAAAAATAGTTTATAAACAATATAATACATTCGCCCGTTGTAAAATATAATTATCCAGAGGCTACCTCATGGTGCATTGGATGGTTGCATCAACAGTAGCTCTGAATGAATAGAGAATTTTTATTGTAAAAATTTATATTTTATAAAATTTGCAACTTGTATTAAAAAATCGTTTATATTGTGTATATGGGCAATTTCAAAAATTTTCGACATTTTGATATTTTTTTTTTCGAAATTTTTTTTTTGGATGACACGAATGACGCTTTGGTCACGTGAAGGGTGATATTTTAGCGTACCAAAACAGTTCGCGTTAATCATTTATTGCAAACGGCGCGAAAGTTATGGAGGTTTTAAGTTAAAATCTCTTTAAAAAAATTTAAAGTTAAATTTATTGGTTTATTTTAATAAATGTTGTATGGATGCATGAAACTCATGGACCGAATTCAACCGTATTTATATATGATCTTTAGTTCACCGCCGCACTTCATTTCCAATACTTTACATTGATTTTAAACCACGGATTAATTAAAAAAAACGCGAAACAAAATCATGAAATTTCTCAAAATTTTTATTTTCTTTATAAAATTTTTGCGTTTCAAATATTTTAACGCCTTCTTGACGTTGAGGTGCCATTTACTAAGAAGTTTAGATCACGCAATACATAAACCAGATTTAAATAAGATTGCAAATGTCAGGCGCGAAAAACTGTCATTTTTGACAAATTTACGCCAATTCTATAAAAGTTTGAGGTCATCGTTCTCAGCAACTAGCAGTCTGACATCGACGTGATATGACGCAAATTTTAGCAAATTATATCATCTTTTAAATACTGTTGACGAAATGCAATTTTCTTGAACGGCGCAAAAACGCTATAGAAAAAACTGCGAAAATTGAAAAATCGGAAAATTTTGGTTTCAAAAATGAACCGCTGTACAACTTTTTCCCAAATAGTAGTATGGGCATAACTTTTATAGTGTAAATATCTACTAAGTCTAGTGACTTTATTTTATATCAGTGGGCATCGGAAGTTTAAAACTAAAAGTAGAAAAGTGATGAAATATGAAAAAACTCTTGTAAATTTCAAGCCTGTTTTTGAGTTTTTCAATATTTGAGTGCCCATAACTTTTAGAGATAAAGAACTGATGGTCTGAAATTTTGAATTTCCCAGTTTTCTAGTGTGGCCTACCATTCCCTTTTGACCGTTTTGGTCAATTCGAAAAACTGGAGAAATAATAAGCATCTGAACTCAGTTTCAACAAATGTTGAAAATTTTTGAAATTGCCCATATGTGTGTGTATGTCGAAAAATAAAAATAAATAAATAAAAATATAAACGTTTTGCAATTTATATTGAAAACAAAAATAAAAAACTAAATTTGGTATTGCATTTCATCATTTTAAATTTTAATTTCTAATTTGTTGTCAAAGAAAAAATTTTAATTTCAAATTTGCTTAACGTCAAAATAAATAACAAAGAAGAAGAATAAGATTTTGACAATACCAAGTAAGCAGCTGTAATTGTTTTGGTAAAGCGGGACTACCTTATGATGATTATACCATGTTAGATTTATTGGGAGTTTATTTGACAAGTATTGCATAGAAATTTTTCAAATAAGCCCTCAATGAACTTTAAATATTTTTTATAAATACACTTTATTCAGGATCAGCAAATTGAGTCGGGTTTCACTAGTTGGCTCTTTTTATTTTTTAATGAAACAAGAAATAATTGCAATTTTAAATAAAATCGTCATTATTACAGAGTTAACGTTTTTGAAATTTAGTTGAAAAATATTCATCATACGCCCTGTTCTTATATATTGTATTTAAAATAAATAAGAAGAAACACAAAAATATGTTCTTTCAGAAACATTTTTGTTTAGTAAAAAATATTAACATTTGTTTCACATTAATTTGTTCAATACTTTTCAATCATTGTACTATTGCTTAATAAAATATTTCATTAATTTTCTTTGTAATTACGAGTATGCATGTATGTATATTTGTTGTCGTCATTATTAAATTGAATTTTTGTTTTATTATTTCTAAAAACCTTATGGAGCCATATGGATTATCGAATATTAATTGAAATAAAAGTGAAATTTTTGTTGATTTCGAATATTTTTGTCTAATAAACGGATTTATAATATAAACTTTGTTAATTAATTGTACCCTACTTGCTCATATGTTATTAGTTATTCGCAATTTCTAAATTTTTCTGTGAACACTGTCAAAAATTTTAAATGTCATTTGCATATTTAACAAAAAATTAAAAAAAAATTAATAAGATATTTGGAAAGTAGTTACGTTAAAACCATTTAGAATATAACTTCGAAGAATTAAATATTTCTTTAGACTCCTACAACTTATTAAAATAAATGTGATTTAGTTTATAATTAAAACTGATTCATATAGCAATTTTTACAAGCTTAGTAAAATTTAGTGATTTCGACAATTAAGAACGTATTTTGACTCAAAGTAAATTTCTATTCAGGTACTATTTAAGTTTTTTGTATCTATTTAATAAAGACTTCATTAGTGTATGATTTCTGTTCTGTTGTTCAATTCATAGTAGTTATTTTTTTTTTGTATTACTTGCATAGCTGTCAGATCTGGCGATATTTTGACAATCGTTGCGATTTAAGAACTTGTTCAGCATTCTAATTTTCGATTTGTCGACATGTAACTGGTAAGTTTGTTGGCCATTTTTTATGAGACATAAACATGTTTTGAAAAATATAATTTTATTTTTTTTCTGGTTTTTCGGTGTTCGAGAACAGAACACTATTTAGTATTAAAAAATTATTTTTAAGTTTTTAACGTCTACAATATAGAAACCAACGTGATTGTTCAGATTCGAACTCGGATTTTTAATTTTATTTATTAATTTTACAATCACTTAAGAAGATTAAAAGTTTGTATTTGTTATCTCATTTATTTTAAATGATAAAAGTAGTAACATTTTTGTGTTGTTTTTGTTATTTATTATTGAAGAACGCTGTAACTGACAAAAAATCGAAAATACGTTTTTTTGCATGATTTTTATCAGAAAAAAATACTCGTCGATTGGTCCCGGTCCCAGATTTCTATGATGAAAATAAATTCACTTACGCCGTCTGCGAAATGAAAAATACCAGTGTATTTGTTCTACATTTATGAAAGTTTTTTGGCTCTGGTGAACATTTAAGGTTTTGTCAGTTACAGCGTTCTTTAATTCTTGCGACGATATTTGTTTCGTGCAACATGGAATGGAACGCAAAAGAACAAACATACCGACCAACCGAAATTAGAACACCGTCCTGAGCAATAATGTTTACTTACTTTGTTTAATAAAAATCGCTAATTAACCATAATATATAGAAATAAAATCACAAAATTGGCCTGAAAGTGCTTGTCATTACATAAAAAAATAACAGATAAAATTGTAAAAAAAACACAAAATTCAAAATTAGTTGTTTTGCAAAACACTTCACTTATTAACGTGCTGTCAAAAATGGATTTAACAATTGTAAAGCATTAGCGCCGCGCTATTGGGTTTGGTTTCATAATAGGTGTGTTTCTTTACTTTTTGGGTAAAGTTCGGTAAATAGAGAGTAAGCAATAATTTCTCTCAATAAGAGACAAATTTACCCAAAAGTACGGGAACACAAAAAGCCAAATATTTTACCCATTCGCATAAAAATATAAAAAACACAACTTTATGTCACACACACATATATTGAACATGTACTTTCGCAAAAAATAAACGACAATAATTCGAACTATACATGTTATCTAAGACAAAAAAAAAACGTTTTTATATAAATATTGAATTAAATTATACTTTTGAAATTTTTTCTCTGAACCTTTAATTTTTCCATTATTTTTTAAACAGCTGATTATTTGTTTACTTGCACAAACTAGCCCGAAGAAAAAGTACGGGCTATTTCGTGCATGAAGAAGAAAAATGTTACTCTCTCAAAACTTCTCTCATTTGCCAAAATTTTGTGTACGGGAACGCTTTTTGTAGAGTAAAGGTAGAATTAGCCGAACGTTGATGTAACGTAACGCAACGTACGTTGGTTTCTAGCATATGAAAACAATGCAAATGATTATCCAAAATAAATGTCACGTTGACGGGACGGAAGAATCTGTATAAAATAGAATTTCTCAACGTTTTTACGTGACATTTCAATGCGAGTGATGGGACTATTGTATGTTAAATGAAAATGTGGCCCAAATGCCCTTTTTGGTACTTTCATGCTTATTTGCAAATCATTTTCTTTTATATGTGAGTCTTTAGATACATATAATGATATTTATGTGAATAATTTAAATTTTTATGTGAATATAAAGTTTGGTTTTAATTTTTTTTTTAATTTCAAAGTCCCATGTTTTACTTAACATATCTTCGACAGACGAATTATATACATACCAAATGAAAAATTTTTCGATTATCTAAAAAGAAGTATATGGGATGCATGATTGATTTACGTGCTAGCTAGTTACCGAGATAATTACAATTTTTTTTAAAAAGTTCTACTTAAAAATTAACTTTTTTCGTTTCCGGTCCACAATGGACCAATGGATCCGATTCAATGAATAACGGCTTTAAACCAAAAATTGAATATTCAGTAGTAGTATAAGAATAAATTTTTAGGAAGCATAAAATATAAGAAGTAATTATAATATGCTCTTATTTTGGTACTTCTGGTACTTTTTTTAACTTTGTGTTAATTTAACAACATTCATCACTGCTCTAAACAGCTGGCTTCATATTGCCATTTAATGCTATAAACACAACAAAGGCTATCGAACACCGAACACACGAATACAAAAATCGCTGGCTACAAAAGTAGCCAAGTAGCCAGCTACTTAATTATAATAACGACTACAGCTACAAAATAAACATCTGTTTTGACACATTGAACATAACCTAAACAAAATATATTTTTTGTAAGTGAAATTGTGAGGAAATAAAAAACAACAAATGTCTGAAAAAAACTTATAAAAATTTAAGAAACTAAAAAGGCAATTAAATAATAAATTAAAAATAAAATAAAAACTGATGTATATAAATGAAATAAGTAAATGAAAACTAAACAAAATATGTAAACAAATGATTATTTATTTTCAGTGGTGCAACTCAAATTTTTTTCGCATTTTTAATGCATATATTTCATATATTGCGTTTTTTAAATACCTTTTTCATGCATCTTATTGTATTGGCAGCACTAAACTGTTTATTGTCGCCAAGAAAAATAGAAATTAGCCTAAGTTGGCTACAGGCTACAAAAGTAGTCGTGTGTTCGGTAGTCGTGTAGCCGTTAAAATAATTATTCTCATATGCACACATGCATTCTATTTTTGACAGCTTGTAGTCGATGGTTGGTAGCCTTTGTTGTGTTTATAGCATAAAAATTAAAATTTTTTATTTGTGCTGTGTTTTGTGAAAAACAAGTAGAAAAATATAATAAATTATATTATCAATATTAATAAAATAAAACATTATTATATTTTGTTTTTAGTGGACAACGAAAAATTAATATTAGTGGTACAGGCAAATGAATGCCTTTATAATTTTTTGGTTTATTTTGTTTTTATTTACAAACAAATGAATGCCTTTATAATTTTTTGGTTTATTTTGTTTTTATTTACATTTTCTGTTGACATATGACACGTTTGTATAACTGCACATACGTACGTACGTTAACGTACGTACCGTTTTTACGACATCAACGTTTGGCTAACCAGGCCTTAAATGTAAATGTAGAGTAAAGAAACAGACTTAATATTTGTATAGTGGTTAGAATTTTTGATAGATAGCTTGCGCTTTTCGCTTTAATTTAGGTTGGTCTGTAAGCAACTATGCACGTTAGCATGAATTAAATTAAAATCAGCTACTAATTCTGCTTCAACACAGTATTACATAGTAAAAACAGACAAAATATTCTTAAATAAATTACTTATGAAGCAATTTAATATTACTAAACCGATGTAATCGCCGTGGTCTAGTGGTTAGTGTGATGGCTTGAAATCGTTTAAAAATTGTTAATGTTTCTTTCAATTAGGCCCACAAATCTACAGTACGAGTAGATCAAGTTAAAAGTACACTTTCCCTGTAATACCGTATAATTGTACACAAATTCGCCTCAAAACAAAAATTAATTTCAGTAAAGACAGTAGTGTAGATATAGTTTATAATGTAGTCGACCGACAATTTCTTTCTTATTTTGATTTCCTTTCTGTTATTTTATTTTCAATTAAAACTGTGGTTTTTATTTTTGTGTTTATCCTGTCCATTTATTCATAAACGTCTGTCATAGATTTTATATAAAAACAAAACAAAAAAAAATCAAAATTTTTTCTGGGATGTTGGTGTGTACTCTGCCTTTTCCACCTCTCATGTTAGAGTTAATTATAGTCGGTCCGTAAAACAATCTAAATACATTACTTTTTTGTCCATTTTGGCCATAAATTTTATTTTCATTCATTCATTTTAGTTTTTCATTATTTTATTGGCATTTTTGTTTTCGTAGAAAGACACACGACATCCAGACATTAGTGCACAACAAAAATATTTCCTGCACTCGATGAAATATTTTTTCTATTTTTCAATTTTTTTTTGGCAGTAGTGCTTAAAAGTGGGAAGGAAAACAATACTGGCGTATATTTTAAAAGTACATATTTTTGTATTCGTTTATAGTAACGTATTCGTATATGGGCAATTTCAAAAATTTTCAACATTTGTTGAAACTGATTTCAGATGCTTATTATTTCTCCAGTTTTTCGAATTGACCAAAACGGTCAAAAGGGAATGGTAGGCCACACTAGAAAACTGAGAAATTCAAAATTTCAGACCATCAGTTCTTTATCTCTAAAAGTTATGGGCACTCAAATATTGAAAAACTCAAAAACAGGCTTGAAATTTACAAGAGTTTTTTCATATTTCATCACTTTTCTACTTTTAGTTTTAAACTTCCGATGTCCACTGATATAAAATAAAGTCACTAGACTTTGAAGATATTTACACTATAAAAGTTATGCCAATACTACTATTTGGGAAAAAGTTGTACAGCGGTTCATTTTTGAAACCAAAATTTTCCGATTTTTTAATTTTCGCAGTTTTTTCTATAGCGTTTTTGCGCCGTTCAAGAAAATTGCATTTCGTCAACAGTATTTAAAAGATGGTATAATTTGCTAAAATTTGCGCCATATCACGTCGATGTCAGGCTGCTAGTTGCTGAGAACGATGACCTCAAACTTTTATAGAATTGGCGTAAATTTTTCAAAAATGACAGTTTTTCGCGTCTGACATCTGCAATCTTATTTAAAACTGGTTTATGTATTGCGTGATCTAAACTTCTTAGTAAATGGCACCTCAACGTCAAGAAGGCGTTAAAATATTTTAAAACGCAAAAATTTTATAAAGAAAATAAAACTTTTGCGAAATTTCATTATTTTGTTTCGCGTTTTTTTTAATTAATCCGTGGTTTAAAATCAATGTAAAGTATTGGAAATGAAGTGCGGCGGTGAACTAAAGATCATATATAAATACGGTTGAATTCGGTCCATATTTAGAGGGTACAGTGGCATTTTTCTTCAAACACATTTTGCTTTGTGACATCTGCAGTTATGTATAGATTCCGCCGCGATTAACAGAAAATGAAAGGTTTTTTTAAGCTTGATAATAAAACCGAATAGGCGTTAAAAAATTTTCATGATTTTAAATTCTACAGATCAAAAAAAAAAAATCCTAACCTCAAAAATAATTCTTTTATAATTTTTTTTATTTTTTAAATTTGCAAGTTAAAACATTGGTTTTCTGTAAATTAATTATGCGTTATATAAACACATATTACAACAATCGGTGAAACATTCATATTTTTGCAAAAATTCGCGTTAAGGAAATTTAATTATATGTGATATTTTTTTTGTGTATTTTAACAGTGCATTGATGAATTTTGACTGCACTGATGAATTTGCAATGAGTTTCATGCATCCATACAACATTTATTAAAATAAACCAATAAATTTAACTTTAATTTTTTTTTAAAGAGATTTTAACTTAAAACCTCCATAACTTTCGCGCCGTTTGCAATAAATGATTAACGCGAACTGTTTTGGTATGCTAAAATATCACCCTTTACGTGACCAAAGCGTCATTCGTGTCATCCAAAAAAAAAAATTTCGAAAAAAAAAATATCAAAATGTCGAAAATTTTTGAAATTGCCCATATAAATTTTAATATTTTTTTAAAATGTACGAATAATATTCACTTTGTACGAGTACTTATGGTGTTGTGTGTTCTGAAATTATTATTTTTTTTTTTAATTTCTACTATTATTTCAAAAATTCTATAATTCAATTTTAATATTCATTCAGGGTTACGGCCTAGCTTCTCGCAGCACCCATGTTGTGTGTTTCAATTTTTATCCATGAGTGCCGGGACCTACTGTTTAACGTCGACTTCGAACGACTCACTTGAGAAGTTTGTGCATGGCAATCGGTTACTTTTGTCAGAAGAATGCCAAAAAGTAGTCGCCGAAAGAAATATTTTTCCAAATTTCTTTTTTCAAGATGTCAGAGCTGGGGTTTAAATCCGCAGCTTTTGTCTAGTAAGCCAACACACCAACCACTAGACTAAATAAACGAGGAAGTACCGTGTTAATTCAAAACCATGCAAATAAACCCTGTAAAATTAAGATTAGGAGTACTTTTCTTTTTTGTTCTAGCTAAACATTAATATAAAATATATTTTTTTATATAACTTGTTTTGATTTTTTATAATTCCACATGTGTAAATTGGTCATAAACTGTGTGAGACAGTACAATGCTAAATATTGAGGACATATTTTGATTCCAATGTGTAAGCATTGTACTTATAGGTTATTATAATGTCGACCTTAACCGATAACAACTTTCTAAGTTACAAACACATGTATGTGTCTAGTTTTTTCACACTAATTTATATATATATTTTTTTTAATATTTTTATGTGCAGCATTAAAATTCTTTAAATTTTCTTTTAATATATTTGATTATATGGTCATTTCTTTGTTCATTAATAATTTTGGGAAGGAAAATTTTTTTTTTTGTAATAATTTTACAACAAAGTATGTTTCATGTTCTTAAATTTCAATATCAAAAAATAAATAAGAAAAAAATAAACAATAATTTTTTTCTTTAAAAGTGAATGTTTATTTTGACATTCGATTTTTTCCTATTTGTTTGGGGGGAGATGTAGGTGAGCTGAAAATAATAAAACAAATATGTTTGTTTAAAAATATTTCTTAATATTTTTAAATTAAATTTAATATATATGTATGTACATTAGGGTGTCCCAAATAAAATTAAAAATTGGAATTCGTGGGAAGATCATTCTTAATTTGGATACTCATAAGATAAGGTACTTTTGAGAATTTTTTCAAATTTTTCGGAAGTGGTTTAGAGGTCGCGCAAATTGATTTTTAATCAAAAATCGAGCTTTTTGATCTCTATTTAATTTTTGGTTATGAATTGATAAAAAATCGGTATTTTCTCGCCTTCTGAGTCAATATTGTTAAAGAAAATATTCCGATCTTTAATTTCATGTGCAAAAATAATAAGTTTCGGGAATGATTTTGCACATTTTGGTACATTATATAACAGTTTTTCAAAAATTTTCAACAAATATCGAAAACAATGGTTTATAACTTTTAAAATTTGTATAAAGACTAAAAAAACTAATGATGCAGTTTTAAAGATTATTAAGTTTTAAATACGAAAGCAGAAAAAAAAATAAATTTTCTTTTACCGTTCTCGAGTTCTACCCCTTTAAAGCTTTGTACCCATTTTTAATAGTATAAAGTGTGAACTAGGTTGGCATCGGAATAAATATACAACAATTTTATAAACAACAATAAAAAATTAGATTTGTTATAAATCATTTATTTAGGTTCTTGCGATGCTGCTCTATGCTCTGCAGTAAATGCTGAAAGTCTGTTTCAGAAGTTGTGATATTAAAATAACTACTAGCCAAGGCTACACCACGATCTGCGACATCATTTACAACTTGCAATTATTGAACAGATAAGTGCAGGACGGTAAAATAGCGATTTTTGATCAGTGCTTGAGATAAATTTTACGGCTTGAGATAAAAGGTTTTATGCTGGAATCTAACTAAAAATGTTCAATTTATTTGTGCGGACACTACAAGCTCCAATACAGGACGACGGATCGGGGCATGCGTTTTACTTCCCCAGAAATTAAAAAAAGACGTCATATTTTTGGCATGTCGCCATCATATGTTGGAACAAATTGTTGGATCAGCGTTTAACGCCCTTAATATTGAGGATCAAATTACATCCCCACAAATTAAAATTTTCGTCACTCATCAGCCAATGGGGGCTAAAAACAATTTTTCGGATTGTGAGAACCACGACATTGTTGGAAAAATTATCCCAATTAATTATTATTGATACGAAAAGATCTAATAATTTTTGTAAAAGGGAAGCTGGAGAATATGCAACTAAGGGAAGATTATAAAGGAATGCACAACTGAGCCTTTTTTTTTTTTAAGTGATAGACCTGAGCACCATCCAACAATAAAATCTCCTGGAGCTATTAACCAAGCTCGCTGGATGATGAAAATTATATACTCTCTCTCCCTGCTTTTTCGAAAGCAGCTACAACCTTTTATTCAAAGTTCAGAAATTGATGCCTTCAGAAACAGACTTTCAGAATTTACTTCAGGGCATAGAGCAACATCACAAGAACCCAAATAAATGATTTATAACAAATCTAATTTTTTATTGTTGTTTATAAAATGGTTGTATATTTATTCCGATGCCAACCTAGTTCACACTTAATAGTATTAAAAATGGGTACAAGGCTTTAAAGGGGTAGAACTAGAGAACGGTAAAAGAAAATTTATTTTTTTTCTGCTTTCTTATTTAAAACTTAATAATCTTTAAAACTGCATCATTAGTTTTTTTAGTCTTTATACAAATTTTAAAAGTTATAAACCATTGTTTTCGATATTTGTTGAAAATTTTTGAAAAACTGTTATATAATGTACCAAAATGTGCAAAATCATTGCCGAAACTTATTATTTATGCACATGAAATTAAAGATCGGAATATTTTCTTTAATAATATTGATTCAGAAGCCGAGAAAATACCGATTTTTTACCAATTCATAACCAAAAATTAAATAGAGATCAAAAAGCTTGATTTTTGATTAAAAATCAATTTGCGCGACCTCTAAACCACTTCCGAAAAATCTGAAAAAATTCTCAAAAATACTTTGCCTCATAGTGGTCCAAAATAAGCTTGATCCCCAAAAAAAAAATTTTTTTTGGGACACACTAATGTACATACATGCATATATACATATGTATGTATATTGTTTGTTTATTGTGGTGTTTTTTGTGTGCTGGACGTTTAATTCATCATCATCATCATATTTCTCTGGGTTTTTAAATACTAACAGGTGTTTTTCAATCATAAATTTTATTTTGTCTTTAAAACAGAAGTATTTTTTTGTTGTTGTTTTTAGTTTTTAATGAAATTTATCTGTTTCCCTATTCTTTACTGGATTAAAAATTATTTGTAAACAAGATTTATTATTTAATTAAACTTGATTTATTACAGACATTTGTAAAGAAATAAAAGGCTATTGGGATGTCTTTAAATTTTTATATATTGTAGAACTAAAATTATACTTTTGAGATTAATAAAATTTCTTTAAAACAAGAAGCGTCCTAAATATTTACAATTTATAGAAAAGAGTAAGTCGGAAAAAATTCTAAAAATAAGATTTAAATTTTCAAGAGTATCTTGATAGTAATTAAAACAGTACAGTGCACTCCCGATAATATCATTGGTCGACAAGGGAAATGTCACAAGAACAAATGTGGTAAAAACGTAAAGGATTTGATGTCCTGAACAGAACTGCATATTTGGTTTTTTTTCTTTTTTAAAGACCAAAAATCTTGAATTTTTTTTAAATTTTTTAACGTTAGATTCTTATTAATTTTAAAGCAATTAAAATAACATAAAACTGAGCAGTTTTCTGCAGTATCTTTTACTGTTTTACTTTTTTAAATCCACTAAACCTTTCTTGAGTTACGAGTAGTCGCTATATAAGGAGCGCAATATTTGCAACGCCCATTACAAAAAATCTTGACTTGATGGAAAGGAAAACGCAGTTTTCCTCAGGATAAAAAATCCTTCACTTTTTTATTGTTGTTGCTTATGTTTTTTTTTTATTGTGCCCAGTACATTACATTGTACTGACCTGGGAAAAGAGGCGAAGAAGGTGGAAAAAGGGAGTAGATTTAAACTTATTAATATCATATCTGATATCAGTTCAAAAAAATGTAGGTCCTACTATAAGAATGCGAACCGCAAGGAAATCCGTTGCTGTTGATTGGTTATTAAATAGCCAGTGTCATTCCTTCAACACTGAATAATCCAACAGCAATCAACCTCAAGAAGACCGCACAATAAAGCTTAAACTAGGGGGAGGAATAAAAGATTATAATGCTATTGGACATGATGTTGTTGTTGTTCTCCTTGATCCAACCTCTGGGATAATTCTTAGTTACTGCTCTTAAACCCTGCCAGAGAGCTACTGCTCTCCGCCATCCAAGCCAATTAAGTCCTTGCAGTGTAAGGCTCTATACCACGGCAAGGTGGAAAAAGGAAAAAATCTTAATATTGCCGACCAGTGCATTAACACCCTCATGTACGTACACCCCGAATTACGAAAACTTTTTTACTGTCATTAAATATATGAATTCTGTACCAAAGTTTTAAAATATGAACAAATTATTTTAGTTTATACGAATTTCAGTTATTATGTATTTCTAGGGAGTTGTTTTAATATTACAGCCTTACACATACCTATACCCTTTAGAGGACACAAATATACATATATGTATTACAATGGGGTTCTGTGGACGATTGTTTAAAATTTTTAGCAACGTCAGTAAATTGCTGCATTACTTACATATAAATATATAGTGGCTCAAATTTCTTGTAGTTTGAAAGATGAAAAATACAATACCAGGTTGTTTCCGCAATTTTAATTACATACATACATACATAATTGGCCATTACAACCGTGTGTCAGGGTTACGGCCTAGCTTCTCGCAGCACTCATGTTGTGTGTGTTAACTTTTATACATGAGTACCGGGACCTATAGTTTAAAGTCGACTCCGAACGACAGACTTGAGAAGCTTTTTCATGGCAATCAATTACTCCCAGACTTTTGCCAGAAGAACTAATTTTTTCATATTTTTTTTCAAGACGTCAGAGCTGAAATTTGAGCCCGGCGCTATCTTACAGTAAGCCAACACACTAACCACTAGACCACGGCTACTACATTGTTAATAATAGACATTTTGAATCAGCATAGATTACAATTATAAGAAGAAGCCAAAGTGAACGATTAAAGCCAAAAAAGCAGTGATTTTTAACATGTTTGAAGAGTGAGCCTGTTTTGAATAAATTGGGGAATATTGCAATTTTAAAAGTATTCAATTAAAGGAATTAGCAAATAAATAAAGCGATTATTTCCAACATTAAATTAAACTTTTTATAATTCCTTTATTTATATGAATATGAATACATTAATGTGATGAAAAAAGTTTGATTATTATCAATAAAATACAAACTAAAATTATTAAAATTTCTTCTATAAAGCACAATTTAACGTTGTGAGTAAATTATGTACTTTTTTTGAAACAATTTTAAGACATTTGCAAATATGAACAATTTTGAAAATATAAAATGGTTTTCTTTGTTTTAATTAGTTCATATTAGCTGGAGTGTACTGTAGTATTTAAATGCCGATATGCTTTGTTTACAAATCGATGAGTTTGTCGACTGGAATAGTTAAAATTGAGTCTAAAGAACTCACAATCTATATGGTATGTACTTGTAGTACAAACTAATAACTAAGAATTTACAAGTATTTTAAAAATGTTTATGGCTTTTAGATGATTTATTGCAAAATAATAATTATTTTGGTAATTGGACTACGTATATTGACTCAAAAACATCTGCTTTATTTTCTTTTTTATATTTTTAATTTTTTTTTATGACTTTTGTGAAACACGTTTTTCATTTCATTTTACTTTGTGAATATTAGAAAAACTATTTTCTACAATATTTCAATGTAAGTCTCTGATAAAACAATAATCCAATAAAAAAAACTATAAAATACTAAATTGTACCGTTAAACAATAACAAAAATTTAAAAAGCAACTGATATTTATTAAAAATATAAAAGAAAAAACAAAAATGCTGATAAATTCAAATTTTAAAAACAAAAAAAAAAAAAAAAAACAGAATGTTTTCATATCAGTATATCGCTTTTGTTTTAACAAAAACCTCACATTAGTCATTGTTATTTACGCGATAATTGTTGCTAAAATTTCAATTTAATCATAGTCATACTAAAATCTATACTCATGTATGTACTCGTATAAGTACATATAAATATATGAAAAATTATAAAAGTTGTGTATTAAGAAATATAAAATAATATATCTAGTATGTGATGGAAATTGATTTTGATCGAAATTGTAATCGACTGAAACTTCAAGTTGGTATAACTTCCAAAATGAAAAAAATAGACCGTCGATTTCAATTTAAAAAAAATCGATTTTTATCTCATACCGGATTATATTGAATTTATAAAAGTAATATCAAAAAAATATTGAAAACATTCATTTTGACGACTTAAGTTAAAAAAAAAAACATTTGCAACCAAGATCTACAAAGTTGCTTTAAAACGAAATTACACTGGGATGTATTGCAACAAAGTCCATACATACATATATTAAATTAAACAAAATTTAAAATAAATTCACAACAAAGAGACATACATAATTGAACATTACAACCCCGTGTCAGGGTTACGGTCTAGCTTCTCGCAGCACTCATGTTGTGTGTGTTAATTTTTTTCCATGAGTACCGGGACCTACAGTTTAAAGTCGACTCCGAACGACAGATTTGAGAAGCTCTTTCATGGCAATCAATTACTCCCAGAGCTTTTGCCAGAAGACTGCTGGAAGGTACAAATAATTTTTTTATATTTCTTTTTTCCAAGATGTTAGAGCTGAGATTTTAACCCGCCACTATCGTCTAATATATTTATATATATATATATATATATATATATATATATATATATACGTGAGGGGAGTAGCATAGAAAAGCCTTTTCAACTATAAAAATAATCCTCTAACATTGTCAAATAGAGTGATTTTAGCTAAAATTTCTCCAGTAATAAACACGAATTGGTTACGTTGTTTAGTTTGTGGAACTGTTTTGTTAAAATTAAATAACAATATGTTTATAAAATATATATAAGTAATTTAAATGCATTTAAAGCTACATACATATACATATATGCAAATTTGCATGCAAAGCGATAAATATTATAATTTAAGTTACTAACTAATAATTCATTTGATTTTGATTTAAAAGAATTTCTTATCATTATTTTCTGGGTAAGCATTTCCTTTTCAATCACATAATTTTACAATTAAAAAAAACAACATTTAAATAATAAAAAATTGATTTTAATAACACAAAAGCTTAACGCAAAAAAATAAAACTTTAAACGAATATGCTTAACACGCAAATTATTGTAAAACTTTTAATAAAAGTAATGTTGTACAAAAATTTCAGCAATTATTAAATAAAATATGTATGTACATATGTATGTATGTAAAAAGGTATACATATGTATGCATGTACATAAGTATCTATATACGTTATTCCCTGCAGTGCGCTGGAGCGGTCTCAAATTGGTACTTTCACCTATCACTAAGGGACACTGTTAGTCTTTTTACCGGTAAAACGACCGGAGATTTTAACATGTGGTAGTCGTAGAAACAGTCAATTGACCCCCCTATAGATAACTATGGGACAGTCTGTTTACCGGTGCCACAGTATCAATCCCGTGGTTGATGCCGTCGTACCAGTAAATTAACTGGTTAATTCGGTCTGGTGAAATAAATAAATAGTGCCACAGTATCAATCCCGCCAGAACAATAACTGAAGCATATATTATGTGCACAACTCACCAAATAAATGAATAACGGATTATTTTTCTGCATACACATTTACCTCACATAGCAACAAAATTCAACTTTCATTGACAATGCTTCTGAGTACAGGCATAACTTCAAATTAACACCTCTTCGATAACATCGCGAACGACAACGTTGAGTCAGAAAAATAACCGAAAAATGGGTCAATTGACAGAATAAAACTGCAGGGTTGATTTTAAAAAGTAAAGAAAGTTGTTGTTGTTCCTCCTCGAACATACATATGTTAACCTATTGTACTCGTATATCACGTTGCGAACCATAATTTAGTGGTTCAAATATTGCTATATCATAGAAATTAATTATTATTCTTGTTTTTACTTAAACTTCTTTTAAAATATTAGAAGATAGTCACTACATTATCATAAAAATGGTCTTAAGTGTGTTTTTAGAGATGAAAGAGTAATTGGAATACGTTCTTCAGAGTAGATTTTCGAGTTAATACTCTATTGCTAATCAAGTGCAATATGTATGTGTAACAGTATATAATTTAAGCAAACTTACATATACAAATTTTTTGTCCCTAAAATTAGTTATATTTTATTCATACACTAACTAATGGCGTATCCAACAACAATGGGAGTGGTGTTATCAAAATAAAATATTCCGATACATTTTACTGCATGTTGAATGCGGTGATTATATCACACATATAATTTAATATTCCACAATGTTGTTGCTATGTTCTATACCACAACATTTATCACAATGTCTTTTTGAATACTCCACGGAGAATATTTAAAAGAAAAAAGTTATACCCATATAATTTATACATACATAGTTGATATGTAAACGAAATATAATGCTGTTAAAGAATTTAATTGTTGTTTTAATACCACAAAATAGAAAATATTTTATACATTTTAAAATGAATTACGTTGTAGGACTTAATTTTTAAATTTTAAAAATTTTTAATATATTCCCTTAAAATTAGAAGTTATCACAAAAAAAAAATAAAAATTTTTTTTTTGAAATTTTAATAAAGTCAGTATTATTACTTCAATATGATCAAATTTGGCACCTTTTTCGCTATGCAAAGCCTCTATTTTTATTGTTTTTATTTAAAAGTATATATTTTTTTTTCTGAAATTGGTTAAAAATTGTTAGTGTTACAATTTTAAACCTAAAATCTTAATTTAATGCTTTAAAATATTTGTCGATACAAAATAATAATAATAATAATAATTTTATTGCATTTGTTTAGAGGAAACGAAGATACCTGACACTACAAACGAGAATCGGATTAATTAAACTTACGAAAATCCTTATACTTCGACACTCTGCATTGCTTTTGAAGTAATACTCGTACCTCCTATTTGCTGTAACACAAATGGCAAAAAATCTATCACTATTTTGTTATTAAAAATGTAAAAAAACTAAATTGAAATAAATCAATATTCATTGAAAGTTCGCTTAATAACAAATCAAATAAAAATAATAATTACCTATACTAAAGCAACGTTCACATTAGGCAAATATTTGATAAAAAAGACGTAATCATTATTTTATGAAAACATTTATTTTAGTCGCCGTGGTCTAGTGGTTAGTGTGTTGGCTTACTAAGACGATAGCGCCAGGTTCATTTCTCAGCTCTGATATCTTGAAAAAAAGAAATATGAAAAAATTATTGCTTTCGGTGACTACCTCTCAGCAGTCTTCTGGCAAAAGCTCTAGGAGTAATTGATTGCCATGAAAAAGCTACACAAATCTATCGTTCAGAGTCGACTGTACTGTCCCGGTACTCATGGATAAAACTTAACACACACAACATGAGTGCTGCGAGAAGCTAGGCCGTAACCCTGACACAGGGTGGTAATGGCCAACTATGTATGTACCATTCGTTTAATTTAGAATGCACGTACACCTAATTCTGTTTTAATGCTATAGATATGTTTCTCGAAAACTCGAGAAAAAAAGACAGAGTATTTATATGAAAAGAGAGCACGTAGAAAAATATAAATAAAACATTCAGTAAGAAAAAGTGATCAAAAAACATAGAAATAAAAGAAAACTATTTATAATTAATTTATCGGTGTTGAGAACCTTCGATGATGAGACCTTCGTAGCTGGGTTCTAGTTCAACTAGTTTTCATATTTATACATATTCCTTCTCATAAAGAATACCAATTTTAATATCTCAAGACCAATATAAATACATTTACATAATAAAGATCAAATAATTGATTCCAATTAGGAATTCCAGAAATAAAATGATTGTTAAAAACAATTAATTTATGAGTATATTTATTTATGATATATCACGCTCTGACAATCGCTTTCGTTTACGAAAAACTTTACTTTAATTTCTGGCATCGACTTCAATTACTTGACTTACAAATTTTATAACGCTGTTATGAAATTCGCGATAATTGCCCTTAATTTTAATTTACTTTTAATTGTTACTGCCTTTACCGTTTAATTTTTATGGTAAAAAAATATTTAAAATGATTCAAACAAATTAAACGGCTCTTATATGTTTGAAGAACACTGTGATTGACAAGGTACGTATATATGTATGTATGTATTTACAGCCATTAGACATTTGTTCTGTTCTTTTTTAAAAGATTTGGGGTTAGGACTATTTTTAAATAAGGTAGCGATATATATTTGTGCATATTCGTTTCGTTTTGGTTGACTCATTTATTAAATGTCATCAGAGAAAAGCATGTGTAGGTGGTGTAAAGAAGAGTGTATCAAATTATGATTTTAAATGTTCTATGCCATGTAAATTTTAATGTGACACATTTAGTGGTTCGTAGGAAAACAGAATATTTCACAAAATATTTTTAAATTATCGATAAATAAATGGAAATCATAATCAGCCCCTACCACTGACACTAAATTTTAAATTTTACTAAAATTTATGATTATATTTAAGGTTAAAATAGAAATAAATTTATTTGAGTGAAATTTCACAGAAAGAAAAAAAACACTTCAAAGAAACAAAAAATATTAAAAAATTTTCTTCATATTTATGAAAGTGCGAGCATATATATATGAAAAATTAGCCTATCTTATCTTCTTATTTATTAAAAGCCCAAGAAAATAAAACCAAAAAACTAATATGAGATCTCTGAGTAGGTTATTTTAATAGAACAATTAAATCCTATATTTTTGTTATCGTTGACATATTTATTTTAAATTACATTTTTGTATTTATTTCTTTTTTTGGTTGTGCAACAAATCTTATCTTTTAAATATGTAGTATTGGGGGCAAAAAACTATGTTAGTTCAGTGTTTAAAAAAAATTTAATATACCAGCAAAACCCGACATACGTTGACTTACCTGTGAATTTTTACTTTTATTTTAAAAATTTATTGGAAAAGAATACACTATTCCTCTCACGTATTGCAGTAAATGTTTAAGCTACGGTCACTTTAGACAAATAATTAACGAATATAGGGGTAAACACTGTTTTATTTTTTTTTATTTCCTTAATTAGAATCATTTAATGGATATTTATTATGTAAATTTATTTATAAGTAATTATTATTTCGTTCTTGAGAACCTATAATTGGTATTCTTTATGGGAATTAACATCTGTAAAGCAGTATGTATAAATAGCGGTTCTCAACTAGTTTTAGACCCCCGCTATGAAGCTCTCATCAGAGTTCTTTGTGTTTTACATCTATTGAAATTATTGTAGATTATGTACATATGTATGTATATGAATTATATGTTTTTACTCCTTCAAATTAAAAATGTCACCAGGAGACAAATTACGGCATTCGTTATCGAACAAAATGTATACGAAAATTATTTTGAAACTGTATGAAATTTCGCTCGATATCGAATGCCATAATTTGGCCCCATTTTTTTTTGTGTTGAGTTATTTTTATATGTATTGAAATTTTTTGTAAATTCAACCTATTTTTCAGTGCAACAATTTTAACATCTCGTAACGAGAAAGTAGACATATTTTTTTCTTAAATTACCCATTACCAATTTTTATTCAGTAATGGACTTTTTGTGCCCATTTTATTTCTTAAATTCCATTACTGATGAGGCAATTGTAGCGCGGGATGAAATCTAATTCATTCTTATAAAGAGTACCAGTTTTAAGTTGACAAGACCGATAAATGAATTATAAATAGTTTTTTTTTTTATTTCTATGTTTTTGATCACTTTTTCTAACTGAATGTTTTATTCAAATTTTTCTACGTGCTCTCTTTTTATATAAATACTCTGTATTTTTTTTCTCGAGTTGTCGAGGATTAGACAATTAGGTGTACGTGCATTTTAAATTAAACTAATGGTAGGCATACATACATACATACATAATTGGTCATTACGACCCTGTGTCAGGGTTACAGCCTTGCTTCTCACAACACTCATGTTGTGTGTGTTAATTTTTATCCATGAGTCCAGGGACCTACAGTTTAAAGTCGATTCCGAACGACAGATTTGAGAAGCTTTTTCATGGCAATCAATTACTCCCAGAGCTTTTGCCAGAAGACTGCTGAGAGGTAGTCATCGAAAGAAATAATTTTTTCATATTTCTTTTTGTCAAGATGTCAGAGCTGAGATTTGAACTCGGCGCTATCGTCTTAGTAAGCCAACACAACGAATGGTAGGTTTTAAATTAATTCATTCAAATTTATACTTTATACTTTTTTATAGTATAAAAAATACACCAAATTAAATATTTTATTTTTAAAACAGTTTAAAACATTTTTAATTATTTTTGATTACGATTGCATTTTTATTTTTTGCAAAGAATGTAAAAAAATATTTACTCGCACATATAGTATTGCAATCTCTTGATTTTCCAATCAGAATTGTTTGCTACGCCAC
Organism: Metopia argyrocephala; assembly: GCA_963576795.1. Lineage (NCBI taxonomy): Eukaryota > Metazoa > Arthropoda > Insecta > Diptera > Sarcophagidae > Metopia > Metopia argyrocephala. The sequence goes on along the minus strand of OY756208.1, from coordinate 181,449,963 downwards.
TATATTTTTAATTAATTCTGCCGTAATAAAAGTAGAGAAATTGTTGTTGTTGGCTCTTGTTTTAAATTTATAAACTTAAACGACTAGACAGTTCAAGATCAGATGCAATTTTAGTATTACTCGTAGTTTAGCATTTGATCTAATTCTCATCATCATAATGGTTGAAATGTGGTTACTGCACTTTTATTTATGAGCATCTATTGCACCAAATCGTTCTTTTTCTTTTTTTCTTTTTTTAGAATTAGATTTAAAGGTCATTAAATACAAATCTTCAAACATATGTATAGATAAACACACATACATATGGGTGTATCATACACTGTAAACGTAGTAAATGGTACTCATAGCACATAATGGATGAAAACAAATTACACACCTTTTTTAATTTTTTTTTTTTTTTTAATTCAAACCAACGAAATGCAAATATGAACTTGAATTTTTGTGTACTTCTCACCACACGTCTCAGTTTAGGTGGAATTATTTAATTGACTACAAGTCGTATATAAAAATGAATGAATGAAAAGAACTCATACGTACTCGTAGTCTAAAGCTTGTAATAAATTACTTTGATGACATTTTTACTATTTCGTTAATTTGTCGCTTTATTTAGAACAATTCAAAAAGGGTTGTTTACGAGAAAGACACTCATTTATATCTACATACAGATAGACGACGTACTTCCATACAAATCGAACAAACTCAATTATTATGTTTTTTTTTTAATATTTTCCCAATTTTCTATTGAACTGATATGGAAAATGAAAAACGGCGATAGGCATGAATGAATTCTTTTTATACCTATATTTGTATTTATATTTAAACATTTTAAAAGAAAATTAAGGCAAGGCAATTACACATCTTAAAAAAAAATCATTTAGTTAATGATTCTAAAAAAAAGAACTGATTAATTAACACATTATTGTAAACAATATTTGAAAAATTAAAAAAAAATATATATATCGCTAAAGTTGTTCTTTTGTTTATATGGGTCAAGCCTAACTTACACAATGTCACAGTTTAGTTTCATTAGCCGAGATACTTAATTATTTATTTCGGTATTACAATACAATTTAAAATTGTATTCCAATTACGAGCGAAGCAATAAACATGTAATTCAACAAACAAATTAATTGATTAATAAATTCGTTTTTAATAGTTATTGATTTTTGTAGAAAAAATTGTATATATATAAACTAACATGTCCTGATGGACAATATTTAGTTCGCACAGATAAAACTGGTGGCTCGATTTATTTATAATTGGGAGAGATTATTTCTATTATCTTATTTTTATCTATGTAGTCTATAGACAACTTAATTAAGTCACAGTAATCGAGGAAAAAATGTTTTAACGATTAAAATACGTTGGTTACATACATACATACATAATTGGCCATTACAACCCTGTGTCAGGATTACGGCCTAGCTTCTCGCAGCACTCATGTTGTGTGTGTTAATTTTTATCCAGAGTACCAGGACCTACAGTTTAAAGTCGACTCCGAACGACAGATTTGAGATGCTTTTTCATGGCAATCAATTACTCCCAGAGCTTTTGCCAGAAGACTGCTGAGAGGTAGTAGCCGAAAGAAATAATTTTTTCATATTTCTTTTTTTTTTCAAGATGTCAGAGCTGAGATTTGAACCCAGCGCTATCGTATTAGCAAGCCAACACACTAACCACTAGACCACGGCGAATACAATACATTGGTTTACCGAATATTTTTCCAGAATAAATTTGCCACGTCTCTAATTCACGACTGCCAAATATGAACTGTCAAGACTAATGCTTACCGAAATGGCGGAAAAACAAAGTAGTATAATTTCTCGCCGGACACCCTGTATTTATATTCGTGCGTAGTATAGTGGTTGAGCGCTCGCACAGAAAGTCAAACAGCTCACATTCAGATCCCATCAAAATTCGCGGTTTTTTCAATAATTATAATTTAAAAAATAAAATGCCAATACTAATTGAAAATTCAAATATAGGCAGAATTTGGCAAAAGGACATTCAACCTCCCATTAGCGGTAATGGTTAAAGTTTCCAAATATGATAAAACAACTTTTCAACGGACTTGAAGAGTAAATATTGAAACAACATCGGGCATCCTCTTTATTAGTTTTAAATTTTAATTATTAGAAAAATGTTACAAAATACAAAATGAAAGTATATTCTTCAACAGCAACAGTTTTTACTAATTATACAATATTTAAACTTTAAATTTAAATTTTAAAGGGTCCCAATCTATCCGCTATATAAAAGCGGTTATTACTGGATAAATTTAATACCAATATAGTGAGAAAAACCAAAAACCTGGTGTCTCACCTCACAGGAAATATCCTTTTTTTTGTAACACAGTATTATTATTAACACAATTTGCTTTAAAAAATGTATATCGTACATTGCCTACTGCTTTTAGGATAAGAAATTTGAGTTTAAATAATGGCAGACAATATTCAAAAATAAGAATTCCAATTTATACTTTTAAAATCCTAAAATTCCTTTCGTTAAATTTAATATCTGACACAGTTTTAAATATGTACATACATATGTGTGCATATGTAAACAAATATGTACATATATGTTTGTATATAGATTTTTTAATTCCTAAAAATTAATTATTTTGTTCCATTTCCTCATAATAATGACCAACATTGCAAATCTGAATAATACTTTTCAATAAAGTTCAGTGTCCTTATTTTTATTATTAATTTTTTTTGTCTGCAAGCAGGATATCAAATTTCTCTTAAAAAAAAACAAAAATACCAAAAACAGTTCAAAGCAAAAAATCATTGACCGAAAAATAGTTCCTATATAATAATAAAAAAAAATCAGACAAAGTGAGATAGACATACAAGCATGAATGCATTTAAAAGAACTTTTACTTGTTTTGTCTTCAGAAAGTGTAATTATTGAAAATAAAAGCGAGTATTTCATCATCATAATTATTTTTTACTCGGAAAAATGTGGTACTACAGAATACAAGTATTTTAAATTTGATAATAAGATTGTTACAAATTAAACAAAGATACAAGATAAAATAGTAGATTTGAATTTTTTTATTATAAAACATGAATTGCACTATAATACATACAATACTTATATCTATACTTGCAAGGAGGCAACAAACGGTTACAAAACAACAGTGATTATTATATAGTGTAATTGGAACATTTAAAGAATAAGATCACGTGTTACAAAACAGTGAAAATGATTAAGACTTTGCCTGAAGTAAATTACAAATTGCTATCCCATACAAGGTATTGGCACAGTGAATTTTTTCCATTTGTGAAATTAATATCGAAAAATGATGATGATCAAATGAGAAAATGATGTCCGTGAAGGAATGGTACACTAGCCAAACTGAACATATGTTTTCGACTCGAGCTACGGTAGTCTCATCAGTGTTCTTTGTGTCCTGTGTATATTCGAAACCAAACATCAACTATTTAACTCACACTTTTCAAGAAATCACATACTGAAATTATTTTCTTCCATATGTATGTACACATACACTTGCGTGAGTTAGTCGAAGTAAAGTCACATAACAGTTTCTATCATATTCTCCTTTTCTCACCATCATTGCAGTTTCTGTAATTGTCATCTTATTTGGATGAAACAGAATTACAGTTTATTTTTGTTTCCACATTAGTCGACATCGATAACATGCACGACTGCAGCAGTGATGGTTAGAGGGCATCGCTACAGCAAGCGCATTACAATTTATGTGCTGGAGGCAGATGTTCGAGCCCCTGGAAGTGTGATCAATTTTTTTTATTAATTTTTGTTTCGGCAGAAACGCTTTAATTAGTTTAAGGTTAAATTCTATAAAGAATTTTATATTTTAGCAATCAATATTTTTTGATGATTGATTTCGAAATACAGTGGGGCCTCGATTATCCATGATGGTCGGGACCAGAAACATTACGGATAATCGATTTTCACGGTTAATTTAATAACAACTTTGATTACAGGTTTTTTTTAATATTTTTATTATTTACCACGTGAACATTGGTGTACATACGTATAATCATTAAAAAAATTAATTCCAGATGGCAATGTCATACCCAACAGAAAACGTTTAAGACTTGGAAGCAATAAATAAAATTGTAAGCAATAATGGAAGCATTATATTCTTTTTTATACATTAAAGCTTCCAAATATACTACAGAATAAGGTATTATTTTTGGTTTTTTGTAATATTTGCTTACTGGTTGCAATAAATTTGTGATTGTTCACGATTTCTCCCTTACAAAATAGCTTACTGGTAAGCACTAATTTCTGCAGCGTAAACGGTCGGTAACCCAACTTCATATTTTTTAACTAGCATTTTAACACTCACAATATTTTTTGATTGCTCGTTTATTATTTTAACTTTATCTTTAATATTTAAAACGTTTCTTTGTCTTTTTACCACTGGTAACGATGTCATACTAAATATATTCAGATCTAACCACCCGTACTTCTCAAATTTCGAAATTAAACTAATCACTTGTAAATGCTCCTCCTCATCGTATGCAAACAAGGGAATTCCCCGTTTTCATCACGGATAATAGAGGTAATCACGGTTAACCGAAGCAAAAAAATTTGAAAACATTGCAAACAAAAAATAATAGACTAAACTTTAGCAATCACAGTTAATCGAGGATACCGGTTAACCGGATTACGGATAATCGAGGCCTGATTTCAATAGCGATAACGAATCTAAAACATTTCCACATACAGTAGAATCCCGAAAATGTTAACAGATATGTTCCAAGGGCAATTAACTTTTTCAAACTATTCAATTTTTAAGCGTTTTTCAAAATTGAAAAGAGAAAGTAATAAAATAATTAAACAAAATTTTGTATATGTTGAATATCCTCTACGATAGTTGTTCCGCCGTCGTCGTTGTCATTATCGGACACTGCGTTAGTAGTAGTAATTAAGTATCTTCTAAAAAGTTGTAATAACTTTAAATTTCAGAGAGCCTAATTGTTTAAATAAGAACCATTTTTTATTAATAAGAAAACTCTTACTAATAAAAATGTTACAACTTTATGACAATAAGACACAATAGTACACTTTGTGAATACTTAAAAAGTTGGAAAAAATATAAAAATGTTCTCAAGTGTCTCACATTCTGTTTCAAAGTTCTTGGTTAACTCTCTGAAATGTTAACTTTACAAATTATAATTATATATAAAAAGTGTAAAAAGCTTAAGCTATATTTACACTACCTAAATTTCTCATCTGATTATAACAGATTATAACAGTTACAACTCAGACGGCGATAATTTTGAAAGTAAAAAATGTTCTATTTTTAACTGAGCTCAGGCAAAATAATAAAAATTAAATTCCATTTTTAATTAAATTAACTGAGTCTATCTAAGTGCGCTTCTAAAATAAAACTCAGATGAGAAACTTAGGTAGTGTTGCAAACAACGGCACTTATAAAGATTTAATTTTTATCTTTTGAAGCTCATTTAAAATTCGTGTTTACCTTAACCCTACTAAGAATTCATTGATAACTTTTATTGACAAAAAAAGGACAATAAAAAATAAAATCCAAAAATACTTATAAGTATGTACCACTAAATTATTAGTTTGGTTTCTGTTTTACTTTCATTTCAGCATGAAACTTTGTTCAGTGATCTTGCAAATTTCATTTCTTACAATATTTGGCAAAATGTTGGCCTTTGGTTTTGTTGGTCCCGAAGAAAGAAAATGTAAATATTTAAGAGTCGATAAATTATTAAAAATACGCTGCTACGATATGAATTTAAAGGAGGTGCCGCAATACCTTAAAACATCAGTGGAGGTAAGGGTGTTAATATTTGCATTAATTTAAGAATTTTATACAGAATCTCTAACTGTAATTTTAAATTGAATTTGATTTGTCATAACAATTAACTGCAATTTAACTTTTTGAACTTGATTTAATGCTACAATATGCAAACTAAATGAGCTTCATTCTGTATATGTAATGGCAGGAAAAAAAAGTTGATGAGAGTGAGTATGTGAGTGTGATGAAATTATGATGGATTTAAATTTTTTTTAATTAAATGAGAGTGAAAAATTGTATGCATTTATTTCAAATGTCATTCAGGGTTCGAAATAATTAAAAATAAATTTTTGCTTTAATTAAATTATAAAAAATGAAAGATAAAATAAATCAAAAAGTGGTGTTATATTAAGTGTTTTTATCCGCAAGAAGTGAAGGGCTACATAATTTGCTTTTCAATTCATACAATACAAAACATTTTATGAAATATAAGTATAATTTTTTTTACCGGAAATTGTGAAAAGTTGGATTCCCCTTCTTTCATAAGAGAATTTTTCAAATATCATTCGTGTTTGCCAATTCTGGATAGTAGATTAATGTCTAGTTTCTATAATTATATTTCACAAATACATACATACAAAAATTTCATTTTTTTAAAATTGGTTTAAAATAGAATCAAGCCAATTTTAAAATTAATTTTTTGAAAATTTTTGTAAAATAAATAATTATTCTAAATATTATGCTTGGTATTTAAGTATGTATTTGTTTTGAATAATAACAATAATATTTCTTCACTCCATTCTGCATAATCATCAAGTATAAATGTTATACCTATTATTATATAAATTGACAATAATTTTAAATTAACATCTCCTTTTGAAGCTCCATAATTTACGCAATTCAAGCTAAAGTTCCACTATGAGACAGAGTCCTATTTTTTGTTCACTGAAACAAAATACCATGTAGCAATAACAATGATAAATTTATACATAAATAAAGATTGAAATAAAACTCAATTGTATTTAATTATTTAATAAAAGAAACCACTACTGGTACCAGTAGCAATAATGGCCAGTGTTCATAACAATGGTCATATGCTCTTAGTTTTATACACTCTTTGTATGTATAAAAACACAGTTGAACATGGTTATTACAAATTCAAAAATGCTGCACAGTTTGTTGGTCTCCTGTAGAAAAAATTTAAATTATTTAGATATCGTGAATTTCAGTACTAAAAGTTTTTTTATCTTAATTGCCAACTAACTAACACATTTAAAGAACAGCTGACTGATTGCATTTTATATTTGTGAAAAGAAAATATTACACGACGTGTTCAAATACTATCAGTTGAAAATACGAGTTTGTTGAAATAACTTAAGAGGTATAAAATATTTTAATTTCTACTTTATTCAAAAAACATCCACAGAAATCTATTACATATTTGGCTATAAAAATATGACGGTTTCATAGACTGTTCTCCTAGTGCGTTGGCTTACTAGACAAGAGCTCTGGGTTCAACCGCAGCCCTAAAATCTTAAAAAAAATAAATATGCAAAACTATTTCTTTCGGCGACTACCTCTTATTAGTATTCTGGAAAAATCTCTGAGAGTAACTGATTGCCATGAAAAGGCTTCTCAAGTTTGGCGTTCGGAGTGGACTTTAAACTGTAGGTCCCGGTACTTATGGATAAAAATTAACATACACAACATGAGTGATGCGAGAACCTAGGCCGTAACCCTGACATAGGGTTGTAATGACCAATTGTGTATGTATATACCACAGTGTAATACACTGATGAAGGAAATGACAGCTCAAAAAGTTTAAAATCAGCTGTTATAATTTGTTGTGGCCAAGGTTGGCAACCGTTACCGTTATTAATACTGATACCGTTTAAATACCGTTTGAAATGGAATACCGGTACTCATACCGATACCGAAATTCGTTTCGGTTGCCAACCTTGATTGTGGCTTGGTTGTGTGTATGCTAAAAATTTTGTTGTGGCTAAATACTGGAGAAAAATAAGATAAGTAGCTGTAAATACTAATACATCTATGTCTCTTTATCATAACTTGTGGCCATCTTGGCTGTGTTGTTCTTGTTATAGTTGTTGCAGGTTCGTCACTCTATTACAGTGTGGTATATACATATATATATGCCAATATACAGGGTTGCATTTCATATACATACTGAGAGCGGTTGCGGTGTTAATTATAAATTATGAATAATATCAATTCTATTAACTATTTTTTAATTTTAATTATGAGTTATGAATATGAGCTATTCTATTTAAACTCAAAAATATCTGTTAGAAAAATAGTATTCCTTATCAGCTATTTCAACTTTATTTTGATGAACATATTAATTTTTTGTTATTTTTTTCAGATTTTAGATTTATCTTTTAATCGTTTAAAAAAATTGAAGCGCAGCTCGTTTCAACCCTATTCTAATGTCAAATATTTATTACTTTATGAGAATATGATACAATCTGTTGAACCGGGTACCTTTTCACATCTTACATCACTACAGGTAATTGACATTTTCTTTCACCGTTATTGTTTTATTTGTTATTAAAAGCAGAGAAAAAAAAACAAAAAATAGAATAACAAATGCAAATTTTTTTTGTTGCAATAACTGTCAAATAAAAAAAATAATTGTATTAAAAATTACAAAATAAAACAATACCGGTACAACGTGAAATTTTATTATTATCTGATCAATTATTTCGCTTTCATTATTCATTCATTTTGTAAAAGATTAATTGTTAACAAATCATTTTGCAAACATGCAATTGTCATATTAACTAATTACTACTCAAAGTAGGTGTGTGTATGTAATTTCGTGTTATAATGAATTACTTTTAAAATTCATAAATGATTTTTGTTTTTTTAATTGCAATTTACACATAAAAAGAATATTTTTATAACATCCTTATTACTGTTTGTAAAATAGGAAATTGATTTATCGAATAATGCCCTCATGACAATACCATTGGAACTGTTACAATTGCCATCCTTAAGAAATCTTTACGTAGACAGTAATGACTTGGCATTTTTGGAACGTGATTCAGAGGCTTTGGAAATACCAATTAAGGCACCACTAGAATATATAAATGTAGCCGATTGTGGTCTACAGGATATACCTGATTTTGGTATATTACCAAGTAAGTTTTAAATCATTATTCCATTATTACTTTGTTATTTTAATATGAGTTTTTCTTTTTGCAGAATTATGGCATATAAATGCTTCCATGAATCCGTTAATGGATTTAAGTATTGAACGTTTTGCCAATTTGTGCAATTTAAAGAGTATAGACTTAATGCGAACTCAACTTTCACAATGCCAGTGTCAGCAGATCAATAATCATTTAAGATCATTAGCTGTTAAAACAAAATTTGTTCCAGTTTGTGTGGGTAAGTTAAGAAAAAAAAAACTAATGACAGGGAAACGTATATGGTAATCAGAAAAATGTCGTTTATACGTAATTTCTAAGTTGTAATCATAAAGTGGCCATAATCGGACAAGTCTGTACATATAAGTACTTACATATATCTTAAGGACGGTTGAAACTAAAGTTTCTTAATTTAGTCTGAACGCTTTTAAAGTCAAGGAAAACCATCTGAATGTTTTCATGGTCAAGGCAAATCATTAGTCAAAAGTAGGCATAAGGACAAGTGGGCGTGGTACCTCTCATAAAAACTAAATACTGATTTTTTTATATCTTGAGAACGGTAATAGCTAAAGTACCTCCCATACTAGTTACATAAATATTGATTCCTCTATCTCTTGAAAAGTATTGAAAAAAGGCCAGACCAGTAGGTGTGGTACCTCCCACACAAACTAACTATTGACTTCTGTGTATTTTGAGATCGCTAAAGTTTCTGAATATGTTCTGAATTACTTCATAGTCAGTAAAAATCACAACTCGAAAATTGTAGTGGTAGGTGTAGTGAAGGACGCCGGATTTAGGCTAGTATTGTTAAGTTATTTCCAACATAAGGAAAAATGAGTTTTGAAAAAAGCCGATTCTTGATATACAATTAAGTAACTATCAGAAAAATAATGTAATGAAATTCAAAAAAAAAATAATAATAATAATTTATAAATAAATATATCCTGAAGACGCTACACGCAGGAGTAGCGAAATATTGATTATTAAATAAAAGTTTTTATTTAAAAAAAGACCTTAAGCTTGAGAATTTCATTACATTAAATAATAAAGGTCGAAAAACCAGAATTAAAAATTATCAGAAAAATAGTTTCACTTCTTAGAATTTTGTTTTGTTACAACGTCTTAATACTTTAATTTCTTTTATATATAGTATGTGGATATAAGAAAAAAATATACATACTCGTATGCACAGTGATGTCCTTATACAATAATTAGAAACGACTTAGCGACATGTATGCTTGTCAATTTATTTTAAAAAATTTGTTATTCATGTTAAAACCAATAGCTAAAAAACTAATACAACAAAATAGCTTCAAGTTTAAAATAAAAAAATCGTTTTTAAGAAAATTAGCTAAAAACAAAAAATACCAAGTTCAGGTTGGTCATATAAGTAGAAACAAAAAATATTCCTATAAACAACTTTAAAATATCTTAATATATTCACATTTTTTTGATTTGCCAACTTTGTTGCACCAGCTGAAACAATTCATCGTTATTTCGGCGGTTTTTGTCCTTGAGATTTCTTTTAACAATTGCCCATAAATTTTCAGTTGGGTTGTGATCAGGACTTTGGGGTCGCCAGTCCAGAGGCCTTATTCTGTAACTCTCCTAAGCTAAAACTCTATCTCTAAAAATGTCTAAACTTGATTGAGGACTCTTTGGCTAAGAAAACAATTATTGAACGCGTATTGTAATTTAAAAGCTTCATGCCTATTATCTTAAAAATTATTAATTTTATATATTTTAACGCCTAGCTTGTTTAAAAACCCAAAATTTTTGGAATTTTAGCTTAAGAGAATTACAGAATAGAACCACAGAATATCAATATTTTGACCCGAAAGCCAACATTTCACTAACCTTGAAGTGTGCTTTGGGTCATTGTCATGCTGAAAAATGTAATTGACGGGCATACTCTCAAAGGAATACGGTTCCATTACATTTTGCAAAATGTTTTTATATTGATATTGGTCCATTATTCCGTCAATTCTTATAATTGGACCCACACCGCGCCAAGAAAATGCACCCCAGACCATAATAGACCCGCCACCGTGTTTTACAGTTTTCACTGTGTACCTGGGATCAAGAGCTTTGTTTGGAGGACGTCTTACATAAGTTTTTCCATCAGATTGGAACAAATTAAACTTGGATTCGTCACTCCAGAGAACTTTGTTCTAAAAACGCGAATCTTTTTTGAGCATTTCCGTTGCAAACTGTAACTGCTTTTTAATATTTTTATTTTTTTTTTAACATGTGGTTTTTTCTGTGCAATGCACCCACGAAGTCCCGATTTTTGTAAACTCCTTCTTATTGTCCGTGTGTATATCTAACGTTATATTCTGACCAATTTCAGCCTTTATTTCACGAGAAAACAGGAAAGGGTTTCTCTTACTGGCCCTACAAATAATTCTGTCTTCTGCTGGAGTGGTTTGTCTGGCTCTAGGCTTCCTCACTGGGTTTTCAAACTTTTTTGTTTTATTGTAAAAATGAATTGCACCAAATGCCATTTTTTTGGATCAGGAAAACCTTTAAGCAATAGCTGACATTAGGAGTTTTTTCTTCTGATAACAACGCACAATTAACGCCCGAAGTTTTGGAGTACAAGACTTATTTTTTCCCATTTGAAATACTAAAACGCATTAAAATTATTACAAGGTCACCTATTGCTATTTAAATTATACTCACTTTATTACTAATAACAAAATAAATTCAGAAATTACAAAGTAAACTAGCGTTTCTAATTACGTGGCCAGCAGAAAAAAACGCTGCTTGAGAAATAATTAATTTTTTTTTAATAACCAAACTTAAAACTCCAGGTGTTTTGCATTGACAAAAATGATGGTGATATACACGTCGAATAACGGTACTTATAATTTAAAGTGTAGGTTATAAAAAAAGTTTAGCTTCTATTTTATTTTTTAAAACATCGTTTCTAATTATAAGACCACCACTGTACGTACATATATGTTTATATTTAATAAAATTATCATAATTATTTGCAGAAATTTTAGATACCTCCGTGTGTCCACTGCCATATAATTTTACTATTGATTCCGCAAACTTTCAATCTTGCAAAACATCGTACAAAATAGCTGAAGCACGAAGTATGTGGATGTTTGTAGCGAGTTGTGCGGGTGGAGTTTTACTTGTATTATTAGGTGAGTATGAGCATTTGTGCTTAAAGTGAAACTCCAAAATAATGTTTACGATATCAATTTACAGTTATCTGGTATTGTATATATCGCAGACGTAAGAGAAGAAATAAAAAATTAAGAGCTGCCGCCATGCATCGTAAAAGTTTAGTTATCTCACCAAAAAATGCCATAAACAAAAAAGAAAAAGAATTTCAATCCCATCACAACGAAGATGTATTATGCTGTGATACTGCGTAAATATGAATTAAATTACAATATTATTTAAATTTTTGTTTTTAATTTAAGATCTTCTCAACTACAGTTCAACAATTTTTAAACATTTGTTTTTGTATGATAATATTGTACTTTGTATTTATTTTTCTATTATATATGTTGTTGTTAAAAATATTTAGTATTAATATTACTGAAATGAAAAAATAAAAGGCTTTAGTTTAGAAATGTATTTATAATTTATACAGTATAAGTACATATGTATGCAATTGAATATTTTTATTATTTGTTTTTTCTGATTTTTTGTATAAAAATTAAAAACCAAAAAGCCAATCACAAAGGTGCCTTAATAATAATAATTATTATTATAACTATAAATAAAATAAATTAATATTAATAAATTATTAAAATTAAGTAAAATTTTTTAGAAGCATTTTTGTATTAGGAAAATCCCACCAGAATTAAAAAAAGAAACATTAAAATAAGATTATTCCTTAAGAAAATTTTAATAAAAATTAACAGAAAATCTAAAGAAATAAGATGTTTAAAAATTAATTATTTGGCAAAAAACAGCCTATACAATGTAAGGTGAACACAAAATCTTTTTGAACTTCAGACAGCACAACAGTTTCATTAAATAAATTAACATTTTTAGACACTTTGTTAAAAGAAATATTTATAGCAAATATTTGTATCAAATTGAACCCACGGAAATTGTTTCTGTTTATTTTATTTGAAACTATTTAACTGTTGTTTGAACAAACATAAAAGAGCCTAACAAATATTTGACCGTAATTTAAACATAATATCTTATTGCACACAATTTGAAGCAAATATATACATATCTGATAAATGTAAACATAGATTTATGTATACACAGTATTGTACAAAACATGAGCAACAATTTACCAATCAAGCAATATTGTAGTTTCTCATTTTAGAGAAAACTCTTGTTAACTTTTTATTCACTATGTGTATTACATATTTATTAACGGTAACCACGGGTACATATTTGTAACTCAATTCAATATCATTTGAAGAGGTTTAGGAAAAACAACTAACTTACCTACTTATTTGCCCTCAAATTAAAGTATATAACAAAACCATCAACATATCGTCGAGCGGAAGTTTATGCGCTCTATCCGCCATTTCAAATTTTTCATATATCTCGAGTTAATGATGGCAATTTAGGTTTTCGACCCTAAATTTTTCAAATCTGCAATCCGTTTTCGAATATTTCGTTCAGTTTCGGAGATAAATAGCCGAAAACGGATTGCAGATTTTAAAAGTTTTGATGTCAAAAACCTAAAGTAGCATCATTAACTCGAAATATATAAAATGGCGGATAGAGCAAAAAAACTCTCGCACGACGATATATGTACACTCATAAGTGTTATTGTAAAGTGGGAAAAATAAATTGCATAGAATACATTTATGTGCTGTACGTATTTTGAATTTAATTACTTATACATATTTTTATTAGTTTAGTTTTTATAATTTTTTTTTTCTTTTTTTTGGTTTTCAAAATTAAAAAGTTGTGTTAATAATAACATACACATACATAAGTACATATACGCCATCGAAAGTTCTATGTCCTTTGCATAAACTTCATGACAATTATTTTTAAAATCTGCCAGAGAAGAAGTTTTAAAAGGGGGTCTTACATTTACATATATAAGTATATGTGCGTATTAGTATAAGTAGTTCCTTTCAGTAAAAGGCATTTAAAATTAAAAAAAAAAACTTTAAAATAATTATAAACAATATACACTATACTACAATCAAAAAAAATAATTTTGATCACCCATAATAGTAGAATTCCTCCTTAAACGACGCTCGTATGTATATACTTACAAAATATAAACAATTTTTGTTTTATAAAAAAATTTTTCATGTTATATTTAACCCATTTCAATGAAAAAATAAGGGCTTTTAGACATGCAACAGGATATGTAAAAACAGATATGTACATACAGTGAGGGAGTGAGTGAGTGAGTGAATCGATTAAACTGTTGCAACTGTAGCCTTAACCATTATTTTAAAATGTATGCACTTCAGTTTATTTAAAATCTTTAGATCGTTTACATGGTTCTCGTCATTATTGAACCAATAAAATGGATTTAAAATCAAAAATTGTGTGGCTTATAATACCAATTTATTTACTAATTGTTTTTGATGAACTGCTATATACGCAAGCATTTATGAAAAGTGTTCGTATCGAAGAAATTCCATTCGCGTTATCTTTAAAAATACACAATAAATCTCGTGTAAATCCTTTAAAACATCCAACTCTACAAGATTCTTCAAGTATTTATGGCTTGAAACGATTAGATCAGCATAAAAGTTTTTTGAAAATTTTTAACATTCCATGTAAGTGTTTATTGAAAGCTAAAAACATATTTTAAATTTATTCATTTGAGGAATTCATTTCATTATAAATTCACTAGCCACTTGCCCATAACTCATGTTATCATTTCATTTCCCATTTACAATTTTTTTTCCCACCGCCAATTTAGATATAATTTGCTTTTTTGCGGCCAAAGGAAAATGGCCATTTATACCACCGTTTATGCAAAATCGTGTTGATGCTGCTGCCAGAACACTATTCAGCCAAAACGATAGTTTTATAAAACAATTTTGTCATAAATGGATACAAATTAAGGAATGTTTTCGACCAATATTTTGTAAGTAAATTTTATTGCCATCATTTTGGAGACTTTTGTATTTAAAACAGTAGTTATTAGGAGAAAATCAACTGCTCTTTTATTAAAAATAGTTCTTCTATTGACATCTAACCCACATATAAGGAGCATATATGTATTTTTAAAACTCAAGTTTTGGAGAAAATACGTTTTTGATGTCATATTGCATAATTTAAATCACAAAGTGATACATCAATTTTTGTTTGGCTGATACGACTATTTAAAGTACAATTTAATTTTGTGAATTGCTAGAATTGTTTGTAGTTACTAGAGTTGAGGATTTATCGTTATTTTAATGATTTATTGCCCCACAAATAAGTCAAATTTCTATCTTTTACAATTTTAGTTATTTATTTTGGCGATTGTTAGAAATTAAAAATTTATTTTTTTGAGCTGTACAGACATATTTCCAAAGGAGGTATGTTTTTGCATCGGTTTCGTATGACACGGTGTCACCCAAACACACATTTTGGCGGAATAAAAAAACAAAAATTTGCTGCTAATGGTGTCATAGAAGCCCCAAATGCGACACTACCAGTTGTCCCACGTTTTCGTTTAGACGACTTTTGTAAAGCCAACGGCTGTTGTTGGCGTTGTTAGATTGTTTCTGATTTATATGCCCAAGTTTGAAATGTTCATGTACTAAAATGAAATGTACTTTAGAAAAAAGTTCCTATATGTGCATTAATGCTAATGCACTTTGAAACGTGTTTACGGAACACGTTTAATTGTCTTGTCAATACACACACTGGTACCAACAAATTAACTATAACCACAACATCAGTTCTGAGGCCTTATTCTATAACTCTCCTAAGCTAAAAATCTATCGCTAAATATTTATAAACTTGATTTAGGACTTTTTGGATACGAATAAAATTCTTGAACGCTTATTGTAAATTAAAAGATATGCCTACTAAGTATCTTTTAAATTTTATATAGCAAAAATTTTAGAATTTTAACTTAAGAGAATTACAGAATAGGGCCCCTGTATTCTGTTATTTTGTATTATAATTCAATAAACTAAACTTCTAAAAACAATAAGAATTTTTAACTAAAAAAAGGCGGTTGATATTGCTAAAGCAACAACCAGCTATATAAAGTAAAGGAAAAGGAAATAAAAAAGTGTATTAATTTTTTACATTTTGCAAGAAGCAGTACATCAAACCATTTAACTCAAAGTATATCTTACTGCGTTTTTGTATTTGCAATATACTTTACATTAGTGTTGCCATTTTACCATTTTTCTAGCTGAAATTAAAATTTATTTAGTTGTAAATTTGTCATACAGAATTTTTATTTGTAGCAGCACAGAATTAATATAAATTTAAATATAAGCAAAAATACAACTTTTTAATGACATTCCGTTTACTTAGTCTAGTGGTTAGTGCGTTGGCTTACTAACGTAAGAGCCCAGGGTTCAAGCCCCAGCTCAGACATCTTGAAAAAAAAAAATATGAAAATATTATTTCTTTCGGCGACTACCTCTCAGCAGTCTTCTGGCACAAGCTTTGAGAGTAATGATTGCCATGAACAAGCGTCTCAAGTTTGTCGTTCGGAGTGGTTTTAAAATGTAGGCCCCGGTACTGATGGATAAAAAGTAACACACACAACATTGGTGCTGCGAGAAGCTAGGCCGTAACCCTGACACAGTGTTGTAATGGCCAATTATATATGTATGTATGTCTGTACGTATAATATTTATCAAATATTAGTAGCTGCATAATTGTAAAAAAATTTTTGGCCGTAGGTAAAGTAGTAAATTTACGATAACCCTTTTACTCTTTGTAACCTTTTTTAATAATTGGCATATTATTGACTCTAGAAAAAAAATTCATGTAGAACATAATGTAAAAAAACGTTATACTCGTAATTTAGTAAATACTGTTCTCAGCCGGAATTGATTGTTAATAAAAAATTTTATTTACTTTAACCAAATCGTGAATCGTATTTCTTCATTCATTGCTCTTCATTTTTAAGCATTTTACTTCATAACTAATTTTAAATATAAATTTTAAAAATTCACTCTCTCTTTCTCACTCACAGCTCCTACTACAACTGCCTCTAGTGGAGATGTGGTCACTCTATCGAATCAAAGATGTCAGTGTGCAAATCTTGTTGCCGCTGAACCCGTTCCAGTTGTTTATTTCGATCGTGATCATATAGGAAATATTAGTATTGAAACCATTTCAAATACCATTGAATTTCTACAGAATTTTCTGCCACCACCCACAAAGAAAGGCAAACGAAAAAATCGTGTACGTTCCCGAGTCGATGAAATGGATATTGAGTGAAATGCGATTAATTTCAAGCAATTACTCATAACTAAAATCCAATTCGATTTAATTATATTGAAAATATTATTAAAATAAACTTATGAGGGGATTATGGATGGCAACAGAATTTTAGGTGAATAGCCAGTAACCAATTGCTATTTATTTTACAGATAGCAACAGGCAGCCAATATTTTAAAACTGCACTTGTAAAAAATTTTTAGTGAACTAAAGTTCGGTTGCCCTCTATAATCGACTCATTACTTTTTTTCATATTTCGAGTTTTATTGCAAATTTTCAGTCGATATTAAAAAGCATCGCCTTATTGAAACTCTTACATTTGTTTATATAGATATTGACAACATATCGTCGCGCGGGAGTTTATGTGCTCCATCCGCCATTTCATATAACACGAGTTAATGATGCCCCTTTGGGTTTTTGACACCAATACTTTTAAAATCTGCAATCCGTTTTCGACTATTTATATAAAATGGCAGATAGAGCACATAAACGCCCGCACGACGGTATAGTGTAAGTATTTTAAAGTATTCCTTAACATAGCTAAGTTTTAAAATATAATAAGTGACTGGTATTGTGTTCAATTTTGTGAAAAAAGTTTAGTCACATTGGTTTTTCCATACGAAAAATTTGACATGCAATAAACATCCCTAAAAGCATGCAACACCTTTTTACGTAACAAATAACACAATTCAACAAACGAATTTTTTTGTTGCTTATGACAAGAACTGGTTTCATTTTCATTTGGCTCTCAAAATCTACATGTATGTACTTTTTATGTAATCCTCAATAGTCCAGCTGCTGTGCAGTGGATTAAATTATGATGATATACCATGGCATTTTATATAAAAATTAAAAAAAAGGACCCATAGTAATTCAATTATCCCATATAACTCCAAGTAACCCAACATCAACGCTATATAAATAGTAAAACCTGTATTATAAAATCCTGCTCATTATAATAAAAAAAAACTTTTTGTGGGCTGGTGTAAATTTATTTTGTTTTTCGTCCGAAAGAAGTGTTGGCTATGCTGCTTCGTACGAAAATAAAAATGTTGCCAGAAACTTGTTGCCACTAGAAAAAGTGTTAATACACATGTTTTTAACAACATGAGTAGAGTACTACTTTAGCAACATTATTTTATAACTATTTGATATGAAATATTTTTATATATAACTTGACAGCTTTTCATATGAAATTTTGAACACAATACCAGGCTCAAGATTTAAAAATAACTCAATTCTTATTTAACTATCATATCCAACTCTACATTCTATGTATGTAAAAGTCGGACAGCAGTAAAAAAAAAACTTATTTTTATTACACATAAAATATTAAATTATTCTAAAATTTTTTAATACTATTTCAGTATTATTCTTTTTTACATTTATAAGCTAAGTATACTAAATCAATAAATGTGAGTAAAACAAATACGTATTTCATTAAAATTAATCACTTAAAATGTCATTCCAGAATTTCATACGCGATACATTAAATCTATTGTCAGTCTTTAAAACCGGAGAAGAATTACTCTGTGAATAGTTTTCCAAGAGATGATAATCACAGATGGTCTCAGGTTTGCGATTGAAATTCATTTTGTTACACTTTTTCAAGGGGACATCCGGTAAAGGTTGTCTAAAGGAATATAATAAAAAATTTTCGTTTGTTTGTTTATTTTTGGTTTTAATTTAAGAAACACAAACTTACAGATATTTTGCAAAATGAACAACATTTTTAACATGTAACTGCACAGCTTTGACATGATGGGAATCGAATTTGAAATCGGGAAATAATACAGGTGATCTGAATAAATAGATAAGATCATCACAATGAACTATACCATAGTCCTTAGAGGGCGGGCCACCAGAGTATACAGTGGAAAAAGTATATGGTCCAGTATAATTGAAGACATACAAAAATATAGGTGTTAGTTTAGTATCAATGGTGTGAACAAAGTTTTTGATGGTATTGTAAAAGCCGTGATGAAATCCACGATCTGTTACCAGCTGAAAAATCAAAAAAAAAAAAATATTAAAAAATTAATTGCACTTAATGTTAAATTTTTAGATTTTGTTTACATCCATAAATCCTTTGGTTGTGGTGTCATTTAGTTGCTGTTCTCCATTAAAATATTTCTTTATGATTTTAGACATTTTCTTTGATACCGTTTTATTGTCAAAGTGGGAGGGAAATTCTAAAAACGTTTGTAAAGTATTGTAGAAATTTTGATTAAAAGAATTCTTTAACTCCTCGGATTCCATAATGGCCACTACCCGTACAGCTCCTTCATTAGGTACAGTACCCAACATAAGGGGTACAGCTTGATAGTCTCCTCTCTTCATAATATCCACTGGATGTTCTGTAAAAAAAGCATCCTTAACATCTGGAGCTTCTATCACCGGTCTGTAATTTGTTACGTGATCGACATCCCAAAATTTCAAACCATCTCCAGCTTTTAGAAGGGTGTATACATTAACATTTCTCAAAGCCTCTAATAATTCCAAAGTAGTCATATTATTTGCATTCTTTATGCCACTTAATTTTGCTGTTTGTATGGCTTGCTCTAAAGGTTTTTTGGTAATAGCAAAGGGGACATTAGCCGTGCCACTAAAGGCAATAACACCATGAAATAGACCTTGCGATTTTCGGCTTAACATATGCATATGGGCTGATACTGCACCAGCACTTTGCCCAAATATTGTTACTTTTTTTGGGTCTCCTCCAAAACTTTCAATATTTTGTTGCACCCACTTTAAGGCTAGTAATTGATCTTTTAAACCAAAATTTCCTGGTATACTAGTATCACCCGTAGATAGAAATCCAAACGCACCAAGCCTGTAGGAAAATGTTACCAGTATGATGTGTTCTGTCTCCATAATATATTCGGGACCAATTATGACTGGATTTGCTGAACCGCTAAACCAGCCGCCACCATGAATATATACCATGACTGGAAGTTTACTGATACTGGAAACATTCTAAAAAGTAAAAGATGAGAAAATATATAAAATGCTATGGAGTAAAAAACTAAAAATTGGAAAAAGGTCTACAATTCGCAGAAGCGTTAAGTTTTTAAAAATAAAGAAGTTTTTTTAAAAAAAGGCTTTTATAGTATTAAAATTATCCCTGATTTGAGTATATCTTGAGAACTGTTGCAGATAAACTTTTTAACTTTAGTCTGAATGACTTCATAGTCCAGGCAAGTCATCAAATGGGAATGGTGGTACCTCCCATACAAACTAAATACTGATGTTTGTATATCTTGAGAAGGATTGACGCTAAAGTTTCTGGCGGAAGTGGGTGCCATTGAATAACTGAGCATGGAACCTCCCATACAAACTAACTATTAACGTCTGTATATCTTGAGAACGGCTAAAACCAAACTTTTGAATTCAGTCTTAATTGCTGTGTATCACTTAAAAACATAAGTCGAAAAGTGTGTACAAATGGTCGTGATAGGTGTGGCAAAGCACGCCGGGTTTTAGCTAGTTTATTTATAATTTTTTTTTTAAATCTAATGTTAATACTTGTGTGGTCAACATGATGAACTGAAAAGCACTTACTTGTGGCCTATAGACGTTTAAATACAAACAATCTTCACTTCCCGATATAGGATGCGTTGGCAATAGATAATTCTTTTGTATACAATCTGGTTTTGCCTCAAATGCATTTAAAGTATCTTTCCATTTGGGATATTCAACAGGACTCTAGAAAAGAAAACAAAGAAAATGAGTTTTTTTAAATTATATATTTATGTATATAAAATACAGAACCTACACTGAATCGTAATTCACCTACAGGTGGCAGGGCATATGGTATACCCAGAAACGCTTCAAATTCTGTTATATTATGGGTATGCATTAAACGGCCTTTCAAACAGCCAGCATTCGCCGAACATACAGATGCTGAGAAACGATCGTCAAGCAATTCACTTAAGACTGCACAGGTCAATGGCAATAAGAGTATTAAAAGGTATTTTAAGATCATAATTTTAAATTTACGATAATGTTTGTGAAGATAATCTGCAAAAATTAAATAAAACAATTTAAAAAAATATTTCTAATAAATTATTTCTAATTTCTAAAACATTATGAAAATATATTCCATTATTTTAGAACGATCTGGTTGACTTGAAACAAAACAATTACATATGATTAGGAGTGAAATTACCTTTAAATTGCCTCCAAATTCATAAAGTATAATATATACTTATACAAAATATAAAAAAATCTTTTTTTTTTTATTAAAAAATAAAAAATTTTTTTCGTAACAAAAAAATCTAAAATCTTGCTCATTATATTTTATTTCGTTGGGAAGAAATGTTGACTATGTTGTTCCGTACATGAATCAAAATGTTGACAGAAACTTGTTGCACTTAGAAAAAATGTTGATGCTATGTAGATTTCACATGTTTATCACAGCAAGAACAGAGAAATACTTTAGAAACATTATTTTACAACTATTTCAAACGAAATATTTTTATATGTAATTTGACAGCTTTTCGTACGAAATTTTGAACACAATACCAGGCCTTATTGGCAAATACATTTAATATAATATGAAATGTATGCTTTTGGGAATAAGCATGTGGTAGAACAGAGAAATAGAATTTGAATCTTTTTAAAAACAGAAATGTATTTCTTTGTAAATGCTTTTGTTTGGTTTTTATATACCAAATGGGATATATTCTCATTTAATCTATAACTATTTTAACATAAGTGCTTATAGTTTAGAATACCACCTTTGGAAAAAAGTTTCCTGACGAGTCTTTTAAGCAGAGACGAAATGGCCATAGAGATACGCCTATACCCAAAAGCATACATTTCATATTATCTTATACAATATATTTTTATTGCTGTTGATTATTTAAGGCTGACGGTCTAACACTGGTCTTTGAGTGATAAATTCAACTGACGGCAACTTGTCTTATTCGTAAGACGTTTGGTAAGAAAAAAAACTCTATCCTATCCTTTCAAAAACTCGAGTACAATGCGTAACATGCTTAGGGGTTTACTTCCCTGCGTATTGCTGTCAATAAAAATAAATAAAAATTATATGGATAAATATTTTTTTACATAATAAAAAAAAAATTAATTAATAAAATAAATCTATCTATGCGTCTTCAAATTTCAATACAATGCACTACATGAATGGGGGTTTACTCCTGAATATTGGTCTTAAAACCAAAATAAAATTTTTTTTTTTTGAGTTCCAATGAACTAGTTTGATTAATTCCTTTTTCGTACATGAATTTAATTAAAATTATCATTTAAATCAGGGGTGAGCAACCTTTTTAATCAACGGGCCACTTTATATATTAAAATGTTTTTGGCGGGCCGCACATAATGAAACACTTACTAATAATTTTCGAAACTTTATTTGTAATAAAAATTAGAATAGAAAAATATAAAATTTAATAAAAAAAAAAAAAAAAAAAAACACAAACAAAAAAGAACAGAAAAAACGAAATTACTTGGAATTTTTAATGAGAAATTTGGCACTGTTTTTTCGATACAACCTGATCAATATCAGCTACACATACACAAGTTTCTAATCGTGCATTACTCAGTCTTGATCGGTGGTAATTGGTCGGATTTATAAACATTCTCGATGTTTACTGAGAGAAATACATTTTTTGCATCAGTATTATTCTGCATGTCCATCACTTCCATTTGAAAGTCTTTGGGAACTGTATCCACAAAGATATTTAGTGGATAGGAAAACATTTTCATGGAAACTGCTGTCTTCTCAGTTTCTTCGTAATTGAAATTCGTTGATTAATGTGTATATATATTATGTGTATTTTTGAGAAGTAGTAACATTTGTTTGGCGGGCCGCGTGTTGCTCATCCCTGATTTAAAGATGTGTTATGCCCGTATTCATAAAAAATAAAATTGGTTTATAGAGTGTTTATTTGACATATTTCTATGGAGTAATTGTCAAATAAGCAATTAATAAAACTGTTTTATTATTTATGAATACGGGCATTAGTTCAAAAGAATAGAATAATAGAATTGATTTGAAAAAGTGAGTAATCATTTTTAGTTTTTTATATATTTTTTTACATATTTTAACTATTAATTTTTGTTACATAAATGCAAATAAAATAAGTTTTTTATGTATTCATGATTAAAATGCGTAGGAATTTTAGTAGGGCGAAAATTTGGAAATTTTCAACAAATTTTCTGGTAACACTGACAACCATCCACATTCATCACGTCGGTCTCTACATAAATAGAGGTATAACAGGTCTCGGGTATTGCTTGAATATCCTATAGAGCAGTTAAAATATAAAATTTATGCCAGTAAGCTTTGCACTTCTTTGACCGATTAGTTCGTTAAACCACTTATAAAACGATAAACCTTTCACTAAACAACAAACAACAAATTTAATATTTGAATTAATTTTGGATCTAATTGATGCTTATATTTCCTATGATGTCAACACAATCTATAAAAACTCCTAAGAAATGTTAAACAGCAACAATATTTTATTGTAATTTCAAAGTATTTTGCCTTTTATCAATGAATTATGCAAAAGCAAAATGTATCTTTTATTTTGAATTTAATTCAGAATTATTGTATACGTCATTATCATATCAGCATCCGTATAATCACTTTAACAAACATAGTTATTTTCATCATATTTTCTAAGTAAAATAGCCTTTTATTTCTTTAAGAGTATTTTTTTTTTAACTTTTTAATTTTTATGAATAAATTTTCATAAGTTGTGCTACTAGTTTAAAGTTATTTTTTTTTTAATGTTAAGGTAGGTCATGTACTGATACTCGTCACCAATAAGCTTCAATATTATAAAATTGTTTATTAATTATTATTCATTAATTGCAATTATTTTTTGTTTTTGTTTTTATTTTAATAATTACTATTTATCATTTAGTTCGTTTAAAATAAAGTTTAAAGAAATATCAATGATTACCTTATTGATCAAGGTAGTGAGAAGTAATTTTATAAACTACTAGCTAAACTCCGGCGTACTTCGCTACCCAGATTAGGTAGGTCAAATGGCCAGGCAGCCAAAAACTGATCAACTACAATTAGCACAAAGTGCCGTTATGAAACCATTGCAGGACCAAACTGAAATCCCCTAAAATAGGAAAAGCACTACAGTCAACCAGAGGTGTCTATAAAGTGGGTCTAGGTTCGCACACTGAGACAGGCTATCGAAAAAACGCAGACCTGGGCACTACCTTAAAAATTAATAAGTTTAAAGTTTATTATAAAGTTTCAACATCCGCCCTTTTTGATTGATGACGTATGTACATACATATGTATGTACATACATTGACAACGATATTGTTTGCATTAAATTTCAAAGATATTCCGTTCAGCCGTGCAGCTCAATTTACGTTCGATTTTGTGTGCTTTTGTATCCTTTGAAAATGTAAGAAAATTTTAATCATGAGACTATTTTTGATCTAATTAATCAGCACTATTCTATGTGTTTCCACAGCGTTTGTGTATGTTTCTGGATGATTTGACATTAAACTGTTCCCAATCCAGATGAAGCTGTTAATTATTCCTTCGAATTTTTTAATTTATTGTATTTGTCATTCTTTCAACTCATAGTTTACAACTATCTGTGGATGTTCCCATGTTTATGCTATAAAATGTAAGTCAGTCACGTTTGTATAATTGGAGCAAAAGGGTTTATGTATAAAAAAATTGATATTTAAAGCAGAATATATATTAATTCCTCGTATTTCTAACTTTTGCTAACAAAAAATTCCGAGAGGAAAGTTTTTCGCACGATCTTTGTTCCACTAAGGCATGGCGATGACTTTCGCATTAGAACCAACCATAAGCTAGCTGTATGAGCACTTCGGCGATGTGGGTGTTGTGCAGTACGTTAACATCCAGCGTCTACGCTGTCTCGGCCATATAGTTCAGATGGAAGAAACCTTAACAGCGAAAAAAGTTTTCGATGCAAAGGTCACTGGTTGTCGGCGTAGTTTAATGAAGCCCTGTCATCAATTGGTGTGACCAAATGGAGAAGGTGTTCGCTAACCAGCGGCAATTGGAGACTAGTCTTGAAGCAGGCCCAAACCCGTTAATCTATATAAAAATATTCCAATATATTTTTCCCTTTTCCTATTCTTTTTTTTCTAATTGAAATTATCGAAGAATTTGTATTTTTTTTTTTAATGAGGCCAGCATTACATTGTGCTAGTCTAGGAAAATATGTGGGGAAGGTAGAAAGATGGTATGGACCTTAAATTTAAACTCTCTAATATCATATATCATATCTGATATCAGTGAGATTTTATATTTCTCACTCAATTAATAGAAAATTTGTCAAAACCACTACAACTGATTTTGATTATCACACTCCACACTATCTGGTTCTTATTTTCTCTATCCATTTTGTCATATTATTGGCTTACTAAGACGATAGCGCCGGGTTCAAATATCAGCTCTGACATCTTGAAAAAAGAAATATAAAAAAATTATTTTTTTCGGCAAAAGCTCTGGGAGTAATTGATTGCAATGAAAAAGCTTCTCAAATCTGTCATTCGGAGTCGACTTTAAACTGTAGGTCTAGGTACTCATAGATAAAAAATAACACAAACAACATGAGTGCTGCGAGAAGCTAGGCCATAACGCTGACACAGGGTTGTAATGGCCAATTATGTAGGTATGTATGTGTCTTTCATATTCCTTTGAAATATTCCTAATTGGGTTGATTGTTATAATGCTCTTTATTAAAGTATAAATATTATTACAAATATTATTTTAGCAAAGTTACTGCGATTTGTTGTTTTTGCAGTTTCTCTATTTAATGGAATAAAAAGGAAATTTGCATATTTCACTTTAATATCTGCATTCCCAAAAGAAAAATGTTTCTATCGCGTAAAGTTTTTCGCTATTATTTGCACATGTTTTTTTGCTATATTATTTAACCAGCCCAACATTTTTTTATTTTTCCTCTTTTTAAAACACGGTGGATATATAAATACTCGTACATATGTATGCATGTAACGTATCTTTCCATTCGTTTCTTGTTTCTGGCTTAACCATAAGTGTGCGAATATAGCGTCCATCGTCAAGGAATTTCCTGTATGTACATACATATCGTCGCAAGATTTAAAGAACGCTGTAACTGACAAAAAATCGAAAATACGTTTTTTGCATCATTTTTATCAGAAAAAAAAAATACGCGTCGATTGGTCCTGGTCCCAGATTTCTACGATGAAAATAAATTAACTTACGCCGTCTGCGTTTCGAAAAATACCAGTGTCTTTGTTCTACTTTCATATAGTTTTTTTGGCTCTGTTTTTGAACATTTAAAGTTTTGTCAGTTACAGCGTTCTTTAATTCCATCAACGATATTTACATAATAATTATTATTATCATTAAATTCATAAAATATTATGAAAAATTTACCTCTTAATTGCTTAGAATTTTTGAAACTAAACTATTTTTAAATTTAAATTTGTTGAGAACCTTTATTTTTTTTTTTTCATTTATTAACTTCTATTTTTATATTTCTTCTATTTTGTTTTTCTTCTTTTTTCTTTTTATTTAATTATTTATATATTTTTTCTTTTGTTTTGTTTAAATTATTTTATTTCTTTCAAGATGCAATAATATTTTATTCCACTTTTTTTTTAAATATTTTCCGTTAAAGTATCATCTATATAACTGTAAACTTACACCAGCGTATACCATCTGAACCACTTTTTCTATAAATGTTACAGAATAGAGTCAAATAAAATAAAAATAAATACAATAATTATCAAAATTGCCACTCTTCAAAATTCTCTCTATTAATTAATTTATTATTTTATTTAATGTATGCTATAAACATAAATACGAGCATGTATTTGTACACGATTTTACTATTCGATTGAAGTTTAGTTTTTTATTTAATTCGCATTTATTTTAGAACGACCAATAGCAGCCAACATTTTATTTACGAGTGTGTGAAATACGAATAGTCTGCAACGATAGAACAATTTAGTGTTGGTGTCTGTTTATTGTTGATCATAAATAGTTTTATTAATGTTATTAACAGTTTTTAATGGAGTTTATTACATATAATATCTACAATATTATTGTAAAATTATTGGTTTAGTATAGGGGTTTTCACAAGCAATTGCCACAAGTTTACACATACATACATATTTGTTGTTGTTGTTGTTGTTTTTATTTTTTATTTTTGACAGACGACAGGCGGATGTATAACAATACATATGCAATAAAAAATATATACTTGCATATGTATTGTTGAACATTCACTAAAGGCACTCTTACATGACATGCTTTTTACACGTGTTTTTTAAGATTGAAATACATACATACATAAGTTTTTTTGTGTCTCTCAAAATTAGTCAATTTACATAAGGTTTATAATTTTTACTTACAAATGTATATGTACAATTGCATATGTAAATAAATAATAATATTTTAGGCAACAATTTTACACTAATTCATTGACGACTAATGTTTGTGCAATGCATAGAAATTTAATATGATGTGTCTGCACATACGAAATTAGGGCCTGCTTTAATTGAAATTTTGTCATAAGACTGACTTTCCTTGTGTCTTTTACAAAAACAATTTTTTAGAAGTCACATACGACATGTAACTGTTTATTCATGTAAAAGTTGACATTAACAGTGTAAAAAACATGTCGTGTAAGGTTGCCTTAAGAAAACATTGATTACTATTTTTTGTAAATCATACCTTAAAAATAAAATAATTTTATAATTACATTTATACTGTATATAATTTGCCATTTCAACCAGGAATACAGACTTGAACAGTTGGTTCATGGCAATGAGTTACTCTCAGATCTTTTGCCAGAAGACTTCTCTTCTTCTTCGGTCGCCGGAAGAAATATTTTTTTTTTTTTGTGGTTTTAACTCGAAGCTTCCATCTGGTAAGAAAACACACTACTCATAAATACTACACTACGGCTACCACAATTATAATTAATTTATACCAAAGGGTAGGCAAATTTAAGATTAAGAAGTAAACAAGCTGTCAAGTGATGGAAAGTCAAAAATTTAGCTTTTATCCTTTGAAATTTGTCTCAGTGAAAAGTTGTAATCTTTTAACCATTTAACGCTACAGTCTTGGACACAGAATTTTGATGGTGAAAATTTACACTCAAAATGATGAAAAATTGTATCACTTTGCTAAATTCGAGGCTCACGGTATTATTGCTGACAATAGATCAAAACAGTACGCTAGTAGTGGATGTAGTAATGAAACATAGCCGCTATATAGTAAATCAATTTGTTGACATTCGCAACAATTGAGCTTCACCAGAGGCACTTTGCATAAAGATCTTTATCTTATCGTTTATAAAGTTCAACTGAATGATAACCGATTTTTTGTGACCATAATTGGCTAACATTGACATTAGTGAGCTTTAGATTCAGCAGGACTCAGTAACAAGCCAAACAGCCGGTCAAAGTATTCAGTTATTGCATGAAAAATTTCCCGCTTGCGTTATTTCTCTATTTGGCGATGTCAATTGGCCGGTTCGTTCTCGTGATTTAACGCCGCTGAATTATTTTTCTAGGGCTATTTGAAAGGCCGGATTTGCATGAGCAAACCACAAACAATTCACGCTCTGAAAGATGAAATTCGATTGCAAAATATGGTTCAAAATTTTGTGAAAAGAGCGTACTTCTGCCGATGTGCTACAGGTGCCAGACATCGTATTCCATTATTAATTCCCATATTTCTACTTTACTTTGGTATCAATAAAATTAAATTTGTAAAAAAAATATGCCCACTCAGTATAAATTTGCTTTTTAAAATAAAAATTTATTTTCTCAACTTTTTTTTATAGTTTATATTGTCGAAGTCGAAGTGAATTTTGTTTATTTAAATAATTTTCTTATATGTTGTATTTTAAAATTATACTGAAAACACATTTTTGGTTCTCGAACAGCAGTACTCTTGCCGTCCGCCCAAAATAGAAAACAACTGCGTGTGAAAGTATGAGGATACAGAATTTTATAGCTACTCTGAAACTCTCTACTGTTTATTGATACACACTTGGTATACATGGTGTTTAAAAATATTCAAATAAATTTATCTTTTACCAGGAATTAATTTCAAATATTCAGTGCAAACAGTAGTGAAAGAAATGACAGCTCCAAAAGTAAAAATCAGTTGTTAATAATTTTACTATCATTTTAAAACAACAAATTTGTATATGAATTTTCGCTAATGCTTACTATTACTATCATTTAAACGGTAGTAAAATTGTCGTGTTGTTCTTGTTATTTTTGTTAGAATTTTGTCACTGTATACAGTGTTATAATTCTTATACATAAATACCGCTTATAATTTCGTATTTTAATTTCAATTTTTCCTCATCCAATCTTGCTTATTAAGATTATTTTCTAATGTAACTACAAAAATTGAAGAAATTTGAGTTATATGCAGAGTTAAGCCTGGTATTGTGTTCAATTTTTGTGAAAAAAGTTGAGCCACATTAATTTTTCCGTTCGAAAAATTTCACATGCAACAAATAACCCTAAAATCATGCAACACTTTTTATACAACATATAACACAGTTCAACAAAATATGTTTTTTTTTTACTTTTGACAAGAACTGATTAACTTTCATTTGGGGATCAGAGTTTACATGAATCTAAATAACACAACACCAACGCTATATAAATAGTATAACTTGTATTCTAAAGTCCTGCTCATTATAATAAAAAAAAATTTTTTGTAGACTACTGTAAATTTCTTTTATTTCGTTCGAAAGAAATGTTGACGATGTTTTTTCGTAGGAAAATAAAAATGTTGAATGAAACTTGATGCAATTAGAAAAAGTGTTAATATGTGGATTACACATGTTTAAAACAACAAGAACAGAGTACTACTTTAGCAATATTATTTTACACCTACATATTTCATACGAAATCTTTTTATATGTAATTTGACAGCATTTCGTACGAAATTTTGAGCACAGTACCAGACTTTATATTTTTCTTTAAGTGTGTATAGAAATTTTAAGCATAAACCAGAGAATATAATAAAATATAATTAACCTTTAACAGAAGTAAAGTACTTGCAAATAATCATGATTTCAAATGGACACACAAATTAACAAAATATGTAATAAAAAAGTAGAATAGACGAATGCAACATAGAACACAGAACAACTTTACACTGACACTTTAAATATTTACCACCAATTTAAAATTGCAACCGTTTCTTTTTTCAATAAGATTATTTCTTTCTTTATATTGGCAATCGAGAATTTATTGTACTCGTAATATGCCGCTTCAAGAAGACAATAAAGTTTATAGATGAAATGTTGTAAGACAACTGAGCATTTTATAAATTTAAATATGTCTTTTATAAAAAAAAATATGTACGAGTATCTTTCTTTTTACACTATTTATTGCTAAAAATTATTTATTTTACTGTCGCTGCTACAATCAACACCGATAACCACAATAGCTATACGACAATTGTATACAAAAGCAGAGCAATTAACCAAAGAGTATAAAAAAATAAAAATAAAACTATAATAATAATTTTATAACGATTAGTTCACGCGTTACACCCTTTTTTACTACAATTTTCATTCACAAGTGTATAAAAAAAAAAAAAATTCCAGTGCAACATTGTTGAGATATTTTCTTACTCTCCACAATCAAATATCAAATTCTGCCTTAAAACGCTTCAAAACTACTCTAACAAATGTATTCGTAATGATATTATTGCCCCTTCAATTGAGATTTTTTTTATTACCAATAATCAATCAAGTTCAGAAAGTTAATGGTTGTAGATTAGAAATTAAAAGTTAATATGATATTTATTATTATTATAATTATTGCTGCGATTAGATATTATTTTGTATTTTATTTCATTTTGTATTTTATTAATAGAGATGTTTTGTTAATTATTACGTTTTTTAATTGTGGGAAAAAAACAATAAAGCAAATACTCACGTGAGCTACCCTACAATAGGCAATGCAATGAATCCAATAACATTATTCTGTCGGTGTTTAAAATAAGCAAAATTGGTAATACTCATAATAAACCCTTTTTTAATTACGTTTATTCTTTGACAATATTATCACTCTTAATACGAGGGCAAAATCCAGTACTTTAGTACTTTCTTCAGTATTTTTTACGTCCAAAAAATACTTCAGTACCCCTGCGACAAATTTAACAGTGTTGTCAGATTAGGAGATTTATCCCCAAAATGGGGATTTTTTTTCTGAAATGGGGATAAAAAAAATTAATTTGGGGATGGGGATTTTATTGGGAATGATCGAAAAGTTTTCGGCGATTTTTAAAATTTGTTTGCTTGTTTAATTATTCATTATAGTCTTAGTTTTAGTTTGATTTATTTTCTCATATAAATAAAACATTCCCACATCATTATGTTTCCGACTCCGTTTTTAATGGTTGTATTGCTGAGGAATTCAGTATTAGAAGGTCTTTTTACAGCTAAATTACTTCTTTCGGATATAAACAAGCAAATTTTAGTTTTGTCAACCAAAAACAACCCGAAACACACATCGAAGCGAGCAAGAGGTTGGTTTAGAAAGAATGTCCTCAAGATGTTAAGTTGATCTGCACAGTCTCCAAATTTAAAACTTACATATCAAATAAAACATATGTACATACATGCAAAATTATTGATGCAGTTTATGTGGGGTTTTTGGGTATGAACCAATTAAGGTTTTGGGGATTTTTGGGGATATGAATTTTGAAATTGGGCATAAAAATTGAAAACTATCTGACAACCCTGAAATTTAATACTTTTTTATTATCCCTTGGAAAAAAATTAAATGAGCATTGGAAACATTACGTTTTAACCTTTAACTACTGAGGTGGTGGTAAATTTTACCCCCTCCTTAGATTTTTTAATTTATTTTCTTCGGTTGAGCGCTGTTGAGTCCCTGTTTTGTTATACTAAATCTTTGATTTTTTTATTTATATAATCATATTTATATAAAAATGTATTTTCTTGTTCTTTTAAAAATAAATTATTAAAAAAAAATTTCTTTTTACTAATTTTTTTGGTAAAACAAAAGGTGGTAAAATTTACCCCACGTCAATAACTATGAAAAAATAGTTCACCTCCGTTGTTAAAGGTTAAAGTAATCGAAAATACATATGTAAAGTTCAGATTGTACGCCAATTAAGCTTTAAGTTTATCAATATTAATGCGATGTCTAAACACACGCCATATAGAACGCCATGCATCCCACATTAAGAAATAGAAAAAACCCACTCACTGTACATATTCTAATTTGGCAAACAAATTTAAAATATCCCTATGCTTATTTGTGGCTGAGACCAATTTGCATAAACAACATTACCAAAACTGGTCTTTCAGATTCTTAAACCTCAAAAAAATTTGTTTATGAATTGGCAACAAAGGTCAAACAATTTGAAACAAATGAACAATTTTGCAGTCCAAATTATTATTCAATGAATATCGATGAAAGCAAAAAAATCATATATAAATTCTTATACGAACTTTTAATAGTGCTTGCCGAAATTGTTTTTTGTCATTAGAAGAACTAGAAGATTCAACCGCTTCAGGTATAATAAACAAAATTAACGAAATTTTCGAAATATTCAAAACAAAAAAAAAAACAAAAATATGGTGGGATTTACAGCAGACAACTGTGCAGTGATGATGATTTAATAAATCAAATAAAAACAATTGTTTCCATTTAGTCCGAAAAGCTACCATTTTTTCAGGCTTAAATACCATTTCAAAAATTAAATTTTCCATACCTGAATCAGCAATTAAATGCCGAATAATAAGATTTTTTTATATAGAATTTCAGTGTAGACTTTTTAATTTTACGCGTTATATTTATTTACTATGCAATTATATGTCACAATTTTGAGACTCTTAGTGTAACCATTATGAAGAAATAGACAAATAAATTCTAAATTTGTTTGAGCATGGCTTCGTCCAGTTGAAATTTTTTGTAATTTATACAGCCTACAATTCGTTCTAGACATACAGAAAAATATTGTAAAAATTTCAAGAAAAATCTTTTAGCTGTCTTACGTTCAATACTCGAATACTTGTAAATAAATAATATTATCAATAAATTCGTTGGTAAATTTGCAGAATAAATCTTTTTCTCAATGTCACTCTACGTACTCTCCCCATACCAACTACAAATAATAAAGTACGAGAGTACGAGTATTACCAGTACACTTATCATCAAAAAAATTTCTTTTTTCTCGTTTTTGTCTTTTCCGTTTTATTTAAATTGGAATAAAATACGCATCAATTGGCTTTGAACTATATTTCTTTCTGTAAAAGATATGAAAATGGAGTAGGACAATAAGAATTGGATTAAGATGACGAAAACTTGACCTAAAAACATACAAAAAAATAAAAAAAATTCAATTAATGCTCAAATAATATTTAATTTATTTTAATTTATACTACTCGTATATACATATGTATATGTAAGTATGTAAAAACTTACAAGCTAAACTTTTAGTCCGCTAAATTATTTCATATAGATTATGTTTTTTTTTTAATGAAATTGAGAAAACAAAGAAGTGACGAGTATATTCAAAGTAAAAATAAAAACAAAGCAGAGATTTGATTCCAAATTATTTAACCCGAATTCTCATAGCGTCGTCATATGATGACAAAAACATTAGCAGTTTCATTTTACTCCAAAACCGTTACAATCTATCTGAAACAAATAAAAATATTGCACGCGTCTTATATTTTCATAAAAAAATGTATTTCAAAGTTTTAGTGCAAAGTGTACGTGTGCAGTAAATTTTATAATATTGTAGTTTTGTTTTTCGAAAAAGTTTAGTAATACTACTAAAAGGCAAGTGCTAAAAGTATAGTAAACTACATTTTAATACCTAAATAGTTACTAAAAATCAAATAAGCTCACAATGTCAGGCAAGTGTTTTTTTAAAAATCTCTATTCCAGTGTAGTAATAATTTTGTTTCTTTTGAGAATATATCTGATGTCGTCATATGACGACACTATGAGGAACCGACTACTTATTTTCTTTATAACTGTAGCAGAAATTTTTGATATTCTGTAAGAAGAAGATGAGTTTAACGATTTTTATATAAAGCCTCCAGCAGTCAATGACTAAACTGATCAATATATTGTGGAAGATGAAAGATGGTAATATTAATCTGTCTCATAATCAACTTCATGCGCATGCTGAAATAAGAATAGAAGGCTTTTTATAGACGGCACACAGCAAGACCTCAAAAGAAAAAAGTACAGAAAAAGAAACAAAACGGAAACTCAACTACTTATTTGGGGTTTAGCACGTCTCCCTAGATCTATCTAAATCTATCAAGAGCCACACATTCACACAAGATGTGCTCTGCCATTTTCGATGCTTGTGAGCAAAGTCTACAAATAGAAATTCGTTAATAAAAACGTTCTTTTTAATTACAGAAGAGAAAAATTTTGCAGAACAAGTATTTTTACACGCTTCGCTATAACCAATCAAAAATTCCATTTCGAACTTTTTGTAACTTAGGGTTTTGTGGATTTCATATATATGTATGTATATGCATAAGTAGGCACTCTTACATTTTATGTCACAAGTGCAAGTGAAATAAAACTTATGGAACTTTATTCATCCTTTAATAAAAATTGGGTTTTTTTATGACGAAAACTAAAACTCTCTCTTTACCAGATATTTTCGATTTTTTTTTCTCATCGAAAAAAAGCTTTTTCATATGAATTTTTCGTTTGACAAATTCTTAATATTAACGTTAAAAATCATTATTTTCAAATACTCATATCCGTTGCAATTCCTGACTAATTTTGAATCTTTTTCAGTGAAAAATTTAATTTTTATTCTGACAATACTGTTTGCATACGCATATTCTTCACACATTTGTAGAATGATTTTAGGCGCCATCTATGAAGTAGAAATTAAACAGGGCAATTCCTTTACTCGAGTTCACCTCAAATACGCTCATAGAGTTTATTTTTTAATTCTATAATACGTTAGGGAAAAACAATTATTTAGAAAGCATACGTTTTTTTAATTTCTAAATATTCTAAAAAACGTTTTCATCATCACAACCAGTCATTTTTCTTCGTCAAAAATTTTGCAGCATTTTACATAAACAATCGGAAAAAATATATCATGCATACATAATTAAAACAAAGCTTTTTTTACCGCATTTTGCTAGAAGTAAATCTACTAAGAAGAAAGCATTTAAAATAAATAAATAAATAAATTTAATAAACAGAAAATAAATTGTTAATTTCTTGTTAATTTAATTTTGATTTATTATTTAATATTTCATTTAATATTTTTAATTAATTTGTTACATATTTAAACTAATATTACTTTATTTCATGATTTTGTAAACATGTTTATATTATTGATTTTATTATGTTTGTTGGGTAGAATACTTTTTGATTTTTAAAAATTTTTTCATTTGACAAAAAAATTTTTTGAATTTATAAATACACATTTTCTGTATTTAAAGTTTGAAAATAATTTATAAATAAATATATCCTGAAGACGCTACACGCAGGAGTAGCGAAATATTGATAATTAAATAAAAGTTTTTATTTAAAAAAAGACCTTGAGTTTGAGAATTTCATTACATTTAATAAATAAATTTTTTTTTTTCCTAAAAAAAAGTATTTGATTATATATTGGAAAAAATTGTTTTTGCAATATTTAGAGCTAAAAGACAAAAAATGTCAGGTCAATTTAAATTTATGGTTGATTTTATGATGGAACGAACATAAGGGCATTGGAAGATGAGTCAGCCAATTACGAACAGAAAATCAAAATGCTTTACCGAAAGATATCACACAAAAATTTAATATAAATGGCCCTCCTGCTTAAGATGTAGCAGGATGAACAAAGGTAAGTAGATCTTATCCAAGGCTTAAATTTGAATTATACTTTCAATTATCGACTATATGTGAATATGAGTTATGAAATTTTTGTAAAATCCCATTTGGATATGTCTTTTCATATCTCCAAACTGGGTAATAGCAATATCCACATACATCCTAAATTTAAAATATTTAATTCCTAAGGTCTAGCGAACCAATACAAAAAGCAAGATGGTAATAAATAAACAGCAAATGGATGCCACAGGAGAAAGTGTTAACAAAACCATTGCGTTAAATGATTTGGAAGAGGCAGTGTTTACTATTAAATTATAAAACATCCGTGAAAGGTGTTTCAAATGTAAATTCATTCGGAGTATTTGAATCACCGGAAGCATTAAAAGAAGGAGTTAGTTTAAATATCAATAACCTTGCTATAAAAAAAGTAACTGAATGGAAAGTATTTTTTGAATTATTTCATTATTTGTCTTTTCTAGTAAAAATTATTTCCTACTATTGTAAGTAGTTATAGGACTTCATCATTGTAACGAAATTTGAAAAAGCCTTTCGGAAATAATGAAACTTTTAGAAAATATATTTCTTGAGTTTTTTTTTATTTTTTAATTTTAAATACATAGATAAAGATGAAACTGTATTTAAAATATTGTTTCTAATTAATATTCCGATTGTGTTTCTATTTCATCTTCCACTTCTGACAAAATATAATTGAATGCGTCTTTGTTGATCCTAAAATATTTTATAAACCTTTTCTTCTTTTATGTATTAATAAAAAATATTACTTAAGGCACCCTTACACGATATGTTTTTTACACGTGTTTTTTAAATTTAAAATACATAAGTTTTTTGTTGTGTTTGTCAAAATTAGTCAATTTACATAAGGTTTATAATTTTTACTCACAAACGTATATGTACAATTACATATGTAAATAAATAATAAATTTTTAGGCACACAATTTATAAAAAAAAAACTATTTTACAAATAATTCATTGCCGACTAATGTTTGTACAGGCATAGAAATTTAATATCATATGTGTGTACATACGAAATTAGAGCATGCTCTAATTGAAATTTTGTCATAAGACTTTCCTTGTGTTTTTTACACAAGCAATGTTTTAAAAGTCACACACGACATGTAACTGTTTACTCATGTAAAAGTTGACAGTAACAGTATAAAAAACATGTCGTGTAAGGGTGCCTTTAATATTCATTGAATTAGGCCTTAATATTTTGAGGGTAGTACGAAGATTTTCTTAATATTTTTGTATAAAATTTTATGTTTTTTACATATGTATGTATATTTTTATATAATCAAATAATAAAAATAAAATTTTATGCAGTGGTGACAAAAATATGACAGTTATTATCGATAATTCATGACACGTATTTAAGAATGTATAGAATTTTAGTTGTCGAAAGTGAATGGTCGCATTCGACAATATAAAGAGTATTCCCGAATTGCTCTGATTATTATGAGCTAACACTGCCAACGACTGACTTTGGTAGAGTTTTAGTATAAGCAATCAGTCCAATCTATCTGTCTATATAAAAAAGTGGAGGCCATTTTTGGCATCTCATTTTAACGCGTAGATCGATTTCAACCAAACTTATGAAGAGTGTTCATATTATTTGAATAACATTCGCCACCAAATTTTCCTTGATTTTTGTATATGTTGAGAACGGTTAAAGGTAAAGTTGCTGAATTTAGTCTGAAAGACTCCAAGGCGAATTTAAATCACCACTTAAAAACCGGGCGGGGTTGGACAAGTAGGCGTGGTTCCGCCCATACAAACTAAATATTAATTTTTGTATATCTTAAGAACGGTTAAGGTTCATTCCTCTTAATAAACGTATTTTGTTTTTAAATTAATATGAGAGCTAATGTCTTTATCCGATTTATTTAAATTTAAAATTAGTTTTTTATTCAATAATTTTTTTTTCACAGTAATTGATATTTAAAAAATTAAATTACATACAATACATTACAATAAATATTTTAACAAAATTTCAACTAAGTATAATTAACAAGAGCATATATTGAGATACAAACATTTCTTTTCATAAACAGCAAATTAAAATAAAAAAATAAAATAAAAAAACAAAAACAAAAACGAAAATAAATAAATATTATTTGCTAATCACAATAGGAATTTAAATTTGATATAAAGTAAGACGCTGTCGTTCAGTCAAATCAGGATGCCAAATATCAACAATAAGTACTAAACGGAAGCCTTCACCTTCATGCCACACCTCGTGCTCAAAACTATCGTCAAATATTAAAAATTCACCTTCTTGCCAGGTGCTAATAAAGTGAAGAAAAGTAGACTTTCCATATACAGATACTTTGACTTTTAATGTATCAAAAAAACTACTTACCGCTCTTCTTCAGCTACTCTTATGCGCGTGCCTTTGGGTACTACCAAACCAAAATGAGCCCTCAGCCTACAGTTAGTGGGTCCACAATGCGGCCACACATGAGTACCTGAATGTATAACGCTGAACTTCACCTGTCCCCTACCACAGCCGCGAGCTGCTGGAAATTGTTCAATTAAACTACAAGTTATAGGCGCCCTCATACAATTGTCTATGTGCTGCCTTCCTCGTGAATACAACTCATATTGTTTCCATTCACCTTTATTTCTCAAATTCTCAAATTCATCCTCAAAATAACCTTTTTTACTAAGAAGTCTAAGTCCTTCAGCTTTAATGGCAAAAAAATTGTCTTTTAATTTCTGAAAATATTTCTCATATGTAGTTTCTTCAACTGTCCAAAACGGTTGAGCCTTAAGATTGGGTTCATTATACAAAGATCTTTGATAAACACTTGGAAATAATTTTAACTCGGCACCTTTACGAAAAACTTCAACAGCTTCATTTTGTTTTCCCAATCGTTGTAAAGATTCTCCCAATTGAAAATAAAAACGACCATCTTGCGTACCCATCTCATTGGTGTCTATACCCCGCCGTAAATATATGGCAGCATTGTAATAATCCAGATCCAATTGTTTTAATACGAAACCATAGTGCACCATAGCCAGGCCATTTTGAGGCCAGCGTTTCAGAATATTTTGTAGTTCCAACTTAGCAGGTAAAAGTCTAAACTATTAAAATTTTAGTCAAGTTTTGTTCAATTTTTTAACTTATAACTATAGTTCTATATTTACCGGTTAGACATTAGAAGAGTTACGACCATTTGATTTTGTAGGTATGGTTCTTGTGGAAACTTTTTAATGAGAAATCTATGTATTGGTATAGCCTGATTGTAGTCACCTATTAGATAAGAAAGATATAGAATTAAAAAATGTTAAATTGATTTTAAAAATTGTTAAGAATAAAACACTGTTACAAAAAAAAACAATTGTTAAAAGTTTTTGAAAAGCGGTTGTAAGCTTTATTGACAATATACAAAAACCATTTTCAAAGATTTTGAAACACTCATTTGAAAGAATACGAGTTTAATGAAAAGTTGAACAATTTAAAAACCATTTAAAATCAAATTTGCTTAGAGCTAAATTTTCTTTAAAAATTGGTATAAATTTATATAATTTATTTAATAAAATAAGCAATGAAAAGCTACTAAACTCAAAAGTCTATCATTTTTTTAAATATTCTTACATAATTGGCCATTACAACCCTGTTTCATGGTTATGGCCTAGCATCTCGCAGACCCCATGCTGTGTGTGTCAATTTTTATCCATGAGTACCGCGAACTAGAGTTTAAAGTCGACACCGAACGACAAACTTGAAAAGTTCGTTAATGGCAATCAGTTGCCCTTAGAGCTTTTGCCAGAAGACTGCTAAGAGGAAGTCGCTGAAAGAAAAATTTTTTCTTATTTCTTTTTTTTTTTAGATGTCAGAACTGGGGTTTGAACCCGGAGCTCTTATCTAGTAAGACAACACACTAACCACTAGACTACAGCGACTTATCTACTCGTAAGAAAAAACTTGTAACTTACAAATGCTTAAAGAATGTCTCTCACTTGAAATCGTAATTACTTATATTTTGCTTTCAAACCTCAACAAAACCAACAACACACGCCAAGTCGATTTTTAAGTATGTTTTTTCCACATTAACACCATGTAATGATAGAGTTTCCTTGCACCATAAACGCACCCATAAACTACACAATATTATTGATTACTTTATAGAGTTCAATATTATTGTTTTACTCTACACTATGCAATAAGTTGCACGGTATTAAAAATGTATACATTTATTATTAAATTAAGTGAAACTAAGGTCACACCAGTATTTTGAACGTAGTTTATATTTGCAAATGTCTGAAATTAAAATGCTTTTTCAAATCCTAAACAAATAAAGCATTGTTGCTATTAAAAAGCACACACTTCGCATTAACACGTCAGTCGTGGTCTAGTGGTTAGTGTGTTGACTCACTAAGGCATGAACCCCGGGTTCTACACCCAGCTCTTACATACATCTTCAAAAAAAAAAAATTTGAAAAAAAATATTTCTTTCCGCGACTACCTCTCAGCAGTCTTATGGCAAAAGCTCTGAGAGTAACTAGTTGCCATGAACAAGTTTCTCAAGTCTGTTGTTCGGAGTCGACATTAAACTGTAGGTCTCGGCACTCATGAATAAAAATTGACACACACATCATGAGTACTGCGAGATGCTAGGCCATAACCATGAAACAGGGTTGTAATGGCCAATTATGTAAGAATATTTAAAAAAATGATAGACAGTCTATAGTCTATATTTTTTGTTATTGTTTTTTGTTATTTATGAAACTAAATAAAACTACATACTTTAAGTTTTTCTGAAACGTTTACTTTTGCTTAAACATACCATTTTTGGGGTGTATTTAAACTTTAGTCTCTAAGTGTATGTATGTATGTTAAAGAAGTAAAATTTTTTTTTATTTCCGTTATAAAAAAGCCTAACAAAGTTTTTATATGAAAAATTATAACTATTTACTTGTATAAATTTAGTAAAACAAGAGCAAAAATTAATTTCAACTTAACTTACCCAAAAATCTAAGTCTTTCCACACAACGCTCGCCAGCCGATCGATATTCCTGCAGTTGATTGTCTTTTACGTTGAGTTGTAAATATTTTGTATAAAATTTTATAGCTTCCCTAAGTAGGCTATTACTTTTTTTTTGTTGAGCATAGTGGTCCAAAGTTTGTGCTTTACCCAAATATGTTTGAGGTTCATGGGGATATTTATTTATTAGTTTATCAAACAATTTTAAAGCGTCACCATAATGCTTTATAGGCAGAGTAGGAAGAGTAAAAGGTATGGAGGAATCAAAGGAAAAGGTGTGTGTTAGAAAGCCAGTTATTTTGTTGGGAGAATTAAGCATAATAACAGCAGTTAATGTCAAACGAAAAAAAAAAAATTACAAACAGAAGCAGAATTATAGATTAAAAGCGAAGAAATATTGAATATTAATAAAAATAAGTATGTATTATTAAAGGCGTAAATAAAATGCATGTTGTAAATTAGTTTCGAATATTTAAAAGGAGACCAACAATATAGATTTTAAAATTGAGTCAATATTTATGAAAGTAAAAATAAAAATACATTTATGTATGTACTTATGTATTTATTATTTACATACATACCTTTTAATTTATTCAAAATAAAGTGAGTGTTTTTTGAAAAAAAAATTAAAAGGTTGTTTCACAAATTTCAAGTCAATTTGAACGAAAGAAATAACGAAATGCAACAAAAGCTTTCCTCAAGTCCGACATTAAAAATTTTAATTTACATACAATTATATCCCATGCATAAATGTATGTGAAAAGAAAAGTTCCAATTATTATATAAAAGAAATATGTCACTGTACAAACAATGACACAAATTTCTTTTTTTTAATTTTTAAAAATTAATTTAAAAAAACGGCAAAAATCAAATTTTAATATTAAGCTAATGCAAATTAGTTTTAATTTTAAATATAAAAAAAATTAAATTAAAA
Source organism: Metopia argyrocephala (assembly GCA_963576795.1). NCBI lineage: Eukaryota > Metazoa > Arthropoda > Insecta > Diptera > Sarcophagidae > Metopia > Metopia argyrocephala. The sequence continues at coordinate 181,407,891 of OY756208.1, read as the reverse complement.
ATAATTAAAATAAAAACAAAGGTATTATGGATTCTAATGATAGTTAAACTGATAAGAGAAGAAAGGTATAATAAAAATTATTTATAAATTAATATAAAATTTTTGCTAAAGATGTTTTCTTTTTTAACAATTTGTACTTACCTCTTGCATCATTTCATCATTGGCTCTTCGTAATTCCTGTTCAAATAAATCAATTTCGTCGTCTTCTAATGATTGAGGACCACCACCAGCAGTTTTCGGTTTTATTTCTGTGTATTAAATAAAAATCAGTTAATAAATTTGTATTTCAAGCTAAATTCTATTATAAACTTAGAATAGAAGGCTACTTTAGTCTATTTTTTATGATTTGAAATGTGTTTGAATAATAAAATTGTATGACTATTCCCATAAAGAAAAAATATATACATTTTCTTTTAATAGATTAATTTTTTTGTAATACTCGTAGATTGATTGATAAATGAAAAATTCTTGGTTTTATCATTTAGAACAAAAATTAGTGTTTTTGTTGTTGTTTCCCATATAAAAAGACGTACGTGTTTAGCCATTCGTCATCTATCAACAGGCTGTAAGTCTAATAACAAATGCCATCTTAATCGATAAAGTTTCAACATTTCTTTGGTATAGAATTACATGCGCATGTACTTAACGAATTTAATTTTACCTTGAACTAATATATCGTCCCCTTAATAAAACAATAGTGTATACTTTTTTTACCATTTCGAGATAATGGAGTTTAAAATGTTTGTGTTATTAGACATGTGGGAGAACAGTAATATTTCAGAAAATAGTCGATGTTTTTAAGTGTGGTCATTTAAATATATGGTGGAATAATCAGGCTACTAATATATAGATGATATTTCATTAATTTACAAGTGCTTTAATTGCAAATAAATGGAATTCAAATTGAACCATGGAAAGATACGAGGAACGCGTTAAAGTTATTCAGGCTTATTATGAAAATGGGTGTTCAATTTTGATTTGATTCGTGCACTTCGTGATTGTTTCGGTCTATTTTATCGTCCAAGTATATGTATGTATATATCGTCCCCTCAATAAAACAATAGTGTAGTCGCCGTGGTCTAGTGGTTAGTGTGTTGGCTTACTAAGACATGAGCCCTGGCTTCAAACCCCAGCTCTGACATCTTGAAAAAAATATGAAAACATATATTTCTTTCGACGACTATCTCTTCTCAGACTTCTGGCAAAAGCTCTGAGAGTAACTGATTGCCACGAACAAGCTTCTCACGTCTATGATTCGGATTCGACTTTAACCAGTAGGTACAGGAACTCTTTAAATAAAAATTGCATACACAATATGGGTGCTGTGAGAAGCTAGGCCTAGGAGTACGGCCATTACAGTGTTGTAATGGCTAATTATGTATGTATATTTTATACATATAAGAAAAAAATCATATATTGCAATAATTTAATAAAATTAAATAGTAATATGTATGTAAAAATTATCCAAAATATGATTTAATAATATGTAAAATAATATACGAATTTGAAAAATATCCACCTTATAAAACTAAGATAGAAATACATATAATAAATATTCTTATAAATGATAGACTTACGTTATTATAAAATAAATTCTACATTTAAAGTGTATATGATTTCATTACAAATGTTTGTTTTGTTAGTTGCAGATTCAAATTATCTTTTGTTTCGTATTCGTTTATATTAGCCAATTTATATGAAGAAGAGTATAACAAAAATATAAGAGGTGTAGTACGAACGAATATGGTGTAAATGAAATTGGAAAAAAGAACAAACAACATGAAGAGGAGTATAATAGGGCTGTTTTCAGTAATTACGTGTCCAAGTGGTATCGTCCGGATCGTCATCACTTTCGTATTCTTTAGCTGGTAATTTGCCATATTTGGCTTCTAATCTATTCATTAGTTCTGTATCATCTATATCAGAAACCTCCTCATCTAAGTCTTCATCACCATCTAAAAGATCTTCATCATCTAACTCTTCGGAATCGTCATCTTGACCTTCCTCATCGTCATAGATATCATCTTCATCGTAATCTATATCATCATTTTCTGGCTCATAATCCATATCATATGTGACTTGCTTTTTATTATCATCTGTAGATGTATTCTGAGAATCTTTTTCCAATATTTCATAATCCATATCATAAGTGGTATCTTTTTTTAAAGTTACTATAGCCGCAAGTTCTTCTTTGGGTGGTGAATATTTCTTAGGCATTGCAATTTTAGACTGAGCTAGAGGAGGTGGCAGAGGTGTACCAATGACAACCGACTCATTTGACGTAATTTGATTTGGTTGATTTCTACTTAATGACTGGTGTAATGACTCAATTTGTTCTGTCACGTTTTTTACCAATTTATTGTTGTTACTGTTATTATTTGGGATAGTAGACGAATTGTTAAAAGATGTAGCATATGGTGATTGATACGAATATGTTTCAGTTTTTTGATGTTCTTGAGATGGCTTTGTGGCGATTATCGGTTCAGAGTCTTCTTTGAAAGTTTTTGGTCTGTACATGGCATTGAGTTGTTCAAATGTTTCCGGCACATAAGCATTATCACCTGCATCAACTTGGTTTTCCTCTCCTACAGGTTCTTCATCCTCATCAATATATTCGATTTCTTCCTCAATTTCTATTTCTTCTTCGGAATAATCTTAAGAGTCAAGTTTGAGAAAATTGTTATATTAAATAAATAAAGTTACCATGGAATAAAGAAAGTACTCAGTTTTAGTTAAATATTTTTTAAATTACAAATTATTCTTTTCCTTTAAAATTTTTCAAGCGCAATTAAAGACATACATATGAGCTTTAAAATTTTAGAAAACTTTATGTTACAAAATACAATTAAAAGAGCTCAGAATTTAATGCTCTAGTTTAATTTATACTCGTAGATATCGCAGACGTATTTAATCGTAATGTATCTTTTTTTTGTTTTTAATTTTGAGGCCGCACTCAGGGCATGACCCCTACTCATGCAGCACATTTATTTTATCATTCTTGCAGCACATTGTGCTGGCTTTATATTAGGGAACATAAATTACAGCTACACTATATATATATATATATATATGTACCGTTACTGACTTATATTAGAGCACTCTCACCGAATCTGTGGTGATATTGAAAAAACGATTAACTGTTATTTTTTTGAGAAAAAATAATATCTAATAATTTAATAAAACTCATAAAGAGTTTTCATAAAATATAATAATAATAAATCTCATAACAAGAGCAAACTAAAATTCCTAAAATCATTGTTATTTCCTATGGAAAAAATAAAATTAAAAAAAGTTTTACTTAACAAAGAAAAAAAAACTCTTTTTGACAGTTACATTCGAATTAATTTAACTAACCTTTTTTGGACCAACTCTCAAAATAACAGTTAAAAATAATTTTTTAATATCACTTATTACCGCTAAGGTCCCTGCTTTATGTTAACACCTGCGTAATTTATATTTTTTACGTAATTCAAGAGTACTTTCCTTATTTCAATATACAATAAACATAGTATTTCAAATTTGTTTTCCCTTCCGGTTTAATTTGTGAAAACAAAATTTGTTAGTAAAATAGGTAAAACAAAAAATAATTAACCATCTTCGGGCAAAGGTTCATCAACGTCACCAGCTTCTTCGGGAAATTCTTCATTTGGGCTTGCAATGGTCAAACGACGCTTCATTAAAATTTCTGGAGTTGGTTCTTCATCTTTATTTTGTGTATATGACATTATAATATATACAAATACATATTTAAGAAAAAAATCAAATTAAATTATTTTATTTTTCATTTTAATAATAATTTTAGTTTTTAAATTTATAATGAAAAATGGCAGTATACATACAATGGCTTTTAGCGGTGTACGAGCATAAAATTAGAAATAATTCATAAACTAAAATAATTATACAAAAAAATAATTATACAAAAACAGCAAAAATATTTTAATAATACACACATACATACATATTTACAAATACATACTATTGTATATATAAATAATCAATAATACAAGACTTAATAAACTTAAAATAAAAGTTTTAGTTAAGAAAGAAAGTGCAAACAAGCAGACAAAAGTTAAATATTTCTTTACTAAAATAAACGAAAATAAAAAGAAAAAAAAATCATATTTAATTTAATAAAAGAGTTATTTTAAAATCCACAACATTAACATGCGGACATTAAATAATTAAGTACAGTTTTTAATGTATTTCATATTTTAAGATTATATTTTAAGGTTAAATGGCGCTTTTTAAATTAAAAAAATTAGAGAGTTAAGAATAGCTTTAAGCTTTTAAGACAGAAATCTGCTGGAAGTAGTAACTGTGTGATTTTTAAATGAAAAACAACAAATACTTTGCTTGGACTTAGTGAAACTCACTTGAAATTGGATTTTTCCTAAGCAGTACTAGACGTGCTACTAAGGCAAGAGCCAAACCAACGCCAATTTTAACCGCCACTGTAAAAATAGTTTGGAATAGGAAAAAGATTTTTTATTTAAAAAAAAACAATATATTTTTAACAATGTTTGCTTAGAACGTTTTTGCACTTCCTCACTAATTAAAAATTTCTTAAATTTCAAGTTAAACAAAAATTCTTATTTTATAAGGTAGATATTTTAGTTTTTGCTTACACACATCAACATATGTATACATACATATGTAATTGTAACATATGCATATACATACATACATGCATATATGTGAATTATAATTTTCTCAAAAAACAAATTTTCGTAGCTAAATTAATATTTTAATTAATCTGAAAAATATATATTTTCAACGGACTACAACATGTTTATATTTCCAACCATTGCCTTTCCGTGAGACAATAGAGCTTTTCAGTCCAGGCAGTTAATTTATATGTAAGTATGACTTATATTCTACAATTTATAACAACAAAACATAAATACCATTTGCGTGTGTGTTTCAATTAGTGAAACAGCTGAGTTTTTTGTACTTCCCCTGTTGCGAATGTTTTTACAATTGTGTGATTTCATGATTAATCCATCTTTGTTGGTTCTTTGCATGGGGAAATTATAGAATGTGTGGCAGATGAATATATGTAATTGGTTTTGTTTTTTCTGCTCTTAAATGTCAAAAGCGGGTATGGTGAATTAAAAAATCAGATGTCAGACCTTTTTAGCAACAAACATTTCTCTACGCCAAAACAAAAACACGAATACACACAAAGCATAATATAAACAAAACACAAATGTGAATGAATCTTTTGACAGGAGCGGTATGACACCTTGTAAGTAATTTCACCATGGTTCTGTGTTTATTTTTCGTTTAAGGTCGAAATTTTTAGTGTTTTATACATTTTGTTCACGTTGAATTTACTTAGAAGGTGGTGTTGCCAACCCAGCTGTTTTTTTTTTTGTCATACAGATCCTGTCAAGTTTTCTTTATATTTTGCTTTGTGCATGGTGAAATTACTTACAAGGTGGTGGCAGGTGAATATAGTACAAAAACAACAGGGAGTTTGTTTTTGTTTTTTCAGCTCTTTAATGTCAAAAGCAGGTATGGTGAATTAAAAAAGCACATGTGAGAAGTGTGTGTGTGTATTGTTAACAACATACATGTCTCTACACCAAAACAAAAACACGAATACACACAAAGCAAAATCTAAACAAAACATAAATACAAACAAAACTTTTGACAGAAGCGGTATGACCAAAAAAAAACCCAGCTGGGTTGGCAACACCACCTTGTAAGTAATTCCACCATGGCTTTGTGTGTATTTGTGTTTTTGTTTTGATGTAGAGGCATATATGTTGTTAAAAATACCCACACACACACTTCTGCCATGTGCTTTTTTTAATTCACCATACCTGCTTTTGACATTAAAGAACAGAATAAACAAAAACAAATTCCCTTTTGTTTTTGTACTATATACACCTGCCACTACCTTGTAAGTAATTTCACCATGATTTTGTTAACATAAAAATAACAAGCCAAATCAATTTTGTTGCCGCAGAGACAATCAGTTGTTAATTAAGCAGCAAATTTACTACTGCTTTTTGTTTTATGTTTTTACCATACCTGTTAAGTAATGATTTTCAATCGTAATGATTACGTTTACGATTATTTATGGTTTTGCATGATTATTAATTGATTACAATTACAAATAGTCAAGCATAATCAGAATTACTGGCAATTACTACAAAGTTATCAAAAAGAATCAAAAGTAGTCAAAAAGTAATCCCAATTATTTTCAACGATTATTTTTTATTACTAATCGTAATAGCAATTTTACAGGTATTTTACAACAAAGTAGTAAATATGTGTTTAGTATATTTTGTTTATATGGGGTTTTAACTAGTAGTGCTTATATATGGTTTATTCATGTACTCGTACACTACATCCCTCTGTTTGGATTTCTTTTGAAGACATGTAGTTTTTTTCAAGTGATCATATTTAGACATTCGACATTTATCTTGACCGATAAAGATGTCACAAAAAACCTTTTTTGTTTCCGCATTGCAACAAGTTTTTTGCTAATAGCTTACGTGCCTGCATTGCCAGTCAAAATAAAATAAGAAATTTTCTACATAAGAAATAAACTTTAACTGTTCTCAAGATATATGTATAAAAATCAATAATTAGTTCAAATGGGAGATACCACACCCACTTGTCCAATCACACTCACTTTCTGACTGACGATTTGTCTTGACCGTGAAGTCATTCAGAATAAACTCAGAATTTTTAGACTTGAAACTTTTCAAGACATACTAAAGTCAACATTTAGTTAGTATGGGAGGTACTATGATCAATTGTCCAATTTCGTCAGTTTCTGACTAAAGTAAAATTTTTTTTTAAATTAACCTAAAGCTCGAACAATTAATTGTCTGAAATGTTTCTAGTGAAACTATTTTTATTAAGAAAATAAAAGTTACTTGTACTAAATACTTACGTGATGAAGCCCATGAGGGAGCATTATCAGCTTCATCGTCTATATCATTTTCGGCCGAAGCAGCATTTTGTTTTGAATCGGCAGCAGCCTGTTGACGAGCCTTCTCCTTAAGTAATTCTATTTCGGCAGCATCATTTTCGACAATTTTTTCAAGCGAATCAAAATTGCCATCATCGTCATCCTAATATTGAACATAAAATTATTACAACTCCTGTCTTAAAATAAACTTCATACAAACTCACTTCATCAAAAGCATCATCTTCATCATCTTGCACACCTTTAGAATTTGACTTTGTGGTTTCTTTGGAAATGGTATTATCATGTTCTTCATTTGTTTTATAATCATCTTCATCATCATCGGCCTCATCATTTTGTTCCGCAGTGACATTTTCATCTTCTAAGGTAACATTTTTATCATCTTCCTCTTCAGCAGTAGCGTTCTCTTCTTCAACTGTGACATTATCTTCATCCTCCTCATCTTCATCAACCTCTTCCGCTGTTATATTTTCCCCTGTAATATTTTCATCTTCATTCACATCTTCGGGTGTTACATTTTCATCCTCTTCATCAGCCACCTCATCTTCACCCTCAGAATGATCTGCTTCTTCTTCGAAAGGTTCATCATCATGTTCATGTTCATCATCATGTTCCAAAGAACCAGGGCTACTATCATGATGATCATCATGTTCAACACGGTGTTCGTCTACCCAGCCATTAAAATAATTTGAGAATCTAGATTCCGATAATGGGGTATCGGCTTTAAATAAGAAAAGAAAAAAGTCTCGATGGTTAAATGGTTAACTTCACACTGTAACAAACGCTTACAAATAAAAAAAAATCATAAAGAAAATCCACGTTTGGCCTAAAACGAAGAATTCACGAAAAATAATTTATTCGCGAAATTATATTTTCTTCGGAAAAAGCATCGTGCAACTATCCTTCGAACAACATGGTAGTACTTTTACAACACGTTTTCGATATAACGCGATATACTCAATACATATCTGAGTACAAACATATACAATACGTTCAAGTATTCTATAACGCGAATCACATATTGTGAAAATTTCCATACCATAACCAGGTTATACAAGGTAATCAACACATAAAAATTTATATTCGCCTCTGTCACTACTGTTTTGAAAATAATATAGTATATTTTGGTTTTATGGATATAAATAATCATGAAGAATATAAATGATAAATAAATAAATAAATAAAATACTAAAGAAATAATAATAAAAGAAAGGATATCCAATTCCGACAACATTGATTCTGTAGCACCCCTGTTTATAATTATTTTAAAAAGACTTATTTCAACGAAATTCTTTAAATGAAAATTATTCCAAGCTACATTTTTATCTTTATTAATTTTAATATACGAGTAATTGTATTATTTTCCTTGACCTTTTTATTAATTTTATTATTAGATAAATTGTTTGAGCGTAAGTTCGAATAAATATTTAAAATATCTATTTTTCGATATTTCGCTACTGCCTTGCATAGCATCATCAGGAATATATATTTTTATATAACAAAAAATTAACAATTTTGTTAATTTATTTCAAATAATTTATTAATTTTATTCAATATATGTATACGTATATATAACTTACCATCTTGAATGCCTCGGTTTTCCAATATTATAAGGCATACCAGACCCATTAGAATAGCCATTAGGGAAAAGAAAATTATTTTTGCGCACCAATGTCCACCAGTGTCATGTTCTTGATGAACATGTAAATGGACATCGTCTGTGCCCATTTTCGTAATATGTACCCCATGTGAGGATTCGTCATCTGGTGAAATATAGACACAAAATCTCTTTTATTATTGATTCAAAATTACAAAAATTAATAATAAACAGTTAAAAGGGTAAAAATTAGTAATTAATTATAAAAAAAAAACTTTATTAAGCGTTTCAATTTAAAGATTTTTTCAGGTTTTGTGAGAATTAAAAGCTCTGTTAACGCAAATTTGATCTTTGTATAGGAAAAGCTTTTAGGATTTTTGTTTTTTTGGGGATTGATTCCCAAGGTTCTTCTTTATTTTAACTACCTTGTAAGCTAGATTTACGCGAAAATATTAATTCACCTTCCGATTTACGGACATCAAGCGATTCTGTTTATGAGGCATTTTATTAAAATACAAATTAATATGTTAATATTATTATTATTATTATTTATTTACTTAAAATCTATAAAAAAAATTTTAAAACAAAACAAATCACATAGAATATAACAATCACTAAAAATTAAGATAATATTGTACATATGTATGTATGTGTGTATATCTAAAATTTTCATCCGGCGGGGTATACTCTAAATTTCTTCAAGTGATGGAAACTTGCCAATACTATATACTACACATATACGACACTGTATAAATAATGGGAGATTCCCAAACTTACAACTGTTTCCTTTAAAATAGAGAAACAGAAAATTAAATAAAATTAAATTAGCATAATCTATGTTTATTGTAGAAATACACTCAGATTTCTTCATATCATGATTCATAAGACAATATCTGTACCGACTAAATGCAAAAAATGTTTTTATCCGTAATTAAGGTGCTATTCTCTACTCGACCATATTCGTATCTACCGGAAAAATAGTGTCACCTTGCGTTTGAGCAAAAATTTCTTTATTTCAATTTCTTTTAAGTGCGAACGGAATGAAATTTTTAACAAATATGATTAATTATGATTAATAAAAAACAACAAGGACTTTGAATATGTATATCATGATGCTGCACTCAGACCATTTGATATTTATAAAAATTATATGTTAATTGATAATTAAATGGAGGAAGTAATAGGGGAACCAAAAACTTCGTATTCAAAAATATTCGTATTCGTATTCACATGTAAACTGTACGCAAACATATGAATGGTGTAAATTTATAAAACATGAACAGTTATTATATAAAAAATTTTTTTGTTTCTTCGAAACAAAGTGAGTGTATGATTTTTTTACTGAAACATATATTTATATATAAATATATAAATAAAAACGAAAAACTGAACCTATATTTTCAAATCAAATACTTAATACAAAAATAAAACAAAAATGTAGGTTGGTTAGCAATATGTATTTTATTGTTGTATAAACGAAATTACATCCATTCGCACCGATTCATTACTCCAATTTTGGCCAATGTTTATGTAAAACGGACATGAATTAAAACAACGCCTTTTTAATGTTATAATTTGTTTTAATATTTTTAAAGGGCATTTTAGACTATACGACTTTACGTACAAAAAACATAAGAAACAATAATATGAAATGAAATGGTTTTGATTTTTTGAGATGAGAGTATTAAAATCGTACTACAAAGCTGTTTTTTTTTACACTTTTTGTACAGAAAAATAAACTAAAATTATTAGTTGTCAAGTTTAAATTTAAAAATAAATAAAATAAAAATTTTATTTCTTATTGTTCTCAAATAAATTAAAATATTGTTTTTTATTATTTCAAATATTTAAAAACAAAAATACTACTCAGGACTAATAAAAATTCTTTACTTTTTAACATTTTTGAGAAAACAATGAGAGCCATACGACTTTCAATTTCTTATACGGATTTTTACTCAATATCAAATATTTCGATTACATAGTCGTATTATATTTAGACTATCACATTACTAGTCCAAGACCCCCTTAATTATTAAAAATATTAACTCTTCCAGTACTCGCTAATTTGTACATTACTTAATTGCAATGCTTCCGTCATAATATGAGAATTAGTAAATTTAGCTTTTTAATTAGATGTTTTCTTCAAACCAAAATGAATATAGTATTTTTTTTTAATTTTTGGTTTAGCAATACATGCATACATAATTGGCCATTAAAACACTGTTTCAGGGTTACGGCCTAGCTTCTCGCATTATTGACACACACACAAATTGGGTGCTGCGAGAAGATAGGCCGTAACCTTAAAACAGGTTTGTAATGGCCAATTATGTATGCTAGTGTTGTTTTGTTTCTTAAAAAGGTGGTGCATACTTTTAGGAATGTTTGTTGCATATCAAATGTTTCGTACCAAAAAACCATTGTAGATAAACTTGTTAGCAAAACTGAGCAGCAGGCTTTATTAAAAATGTTATTGTTTTGTAATTTTAGAACTTAACTATACGATCGATCGATGTATATTTTATGTACATGGGCATTTATATTTAAGAATCCCTGACGGCATTCTGTTTATGAGAGATATAAAAAAATATATTTACTTGCATTTGACGAATTTTTATTGTTTTGTTTGGTAGAATTTTGCTTGTAAACATGTTGTATTTATTTTCATACATACATACATTAAGTGACCAGTTGGTGCATTATCATCTTGTATACACTGCGTACATACATATACATATGTACATATGAACATATGTATGTATTTATACATTTATATATGTACATCTATGTATATAGTACACAAACATACATATATACATGGGTATATATTTATTGTTGTGCTTCTTTGTTTTCTTAAAACAAATTAAGATGTTAATGATCTTTGGAAGAATGTAGAAAAATGATTAATTTTATAAAATAGTAAAAAAACATGTTTAAATTTTTAATTTCTTAATGTAAAACAAAGTAATGATTCACACGCTTTACTTCCTGAAAGTTTCGCAGTCAAGGATTTATTTTATTAAATACATATGTACATATGTATTTAAACAATAAGCCCGATGGCGAATTCATAGCGACAAGGTCATTAAGACATTTTCATGGAAGAATGATCATCACAGAAAAATTATTAAGTCGCACTTTGCATGAAATTGTCTTCTATGAAAAATTTGTTGATGAATCTTCGTGACAAAGCCACAAACAGAGGTAGTTGTGCATGAAAATTTCATTGAATTGATAATTTGTCTAAGAAGGTTGAAACATGGCGACATTGTCTGTTTAGAGTCGTATTTAAGCTGAACGGTACACAATTCTATCTGCTGCACGTTTTCACTGAAGAATTAAGAAGAAATAACGGAATAGTTTTATTGTTTTTGTTCATTGTTTCATTTTTTTTTTTCTTAGTTTTTCATATAATATTTATTTTAAATATTAAAATAAAGTTTTTTTATCGAATAAAGCCTGGTATTGTGTTTAAAATTTCGTACGAAAAGCTGTCAAATTAAGCCTGGTATTGAGTTCAAAATTTCGTACGAAAAGCTGTTAAATTACATATAAAAATATTTCGTTTGAAATAGTTGTGAAAAAATGTTTCTAAAGCCTGGTATTGAGTTCAATTTGGTAAAAAAAAGTTTAACCACATTTATTTTTCCATTCGAAAAATTTGGCATGCAACATATATCCCTAAAAGCATGCATCACCTTTATACACAACAAATAACACAGTTCAACAAAATAATTTTTTTTGTTGCTTTTGACAAGAAATAATTAAACTTTCGTTTGGGGCTCAGAATCTACATGTACTTTAGTTTTTCTTTTTAAGACCTGCACTTTTTATGCAACCCTTAACAGTCCAACTTTCGAACGAAATAAAATTAATTTGCACCAGCCTACAATAATGTTTTTTATTATAATGAGCAAGATTTTAGAATAGAGTTTTTACTGTTGATATATCTTTGGTATTGGGTTATTTAGAGTTATATTGGATATTCGAATTACTATAGGCGCTCTTTTGAAATTTTTGTGTATAAAATGCATGATATATCATTATTATTTCAACCCACTGCACAGCAGCTGGACTGTGCATAAAAAGTGCAGGTCTTAAAAAGAAGAACTGAAAAACTAAAATACATGTAGATTCTGAGCCCCAAATGAAAGTTAAATCAGTTCTTGTCAAAAGCAACAAAATAATTATTTTGTTGAACTGTATTATTTGTTGAGAAAAAAGGTGATGCATGCTTTTAGGGATACATGCTGCATGTCAAATTTTTTAAATGGAAAAATAAATGCAGCTAAACTTTTTTTTACAAAATTGAACTCAGTACCTGGCTTTAGGCTTTATAAAGTTAACTTAGGTTTTTACATACGAAAAAGTTGAAAAAAAAGCAACAAACACCCCTAAAAGAGTACTACTTTAGAAACATTCACCCTTATTCTATTTGGCGTCGGCAATAACAATAGCAATTTTAAACAACGGCAACATCAATTTAATGTTAATTTGGTATTCTATAAGAGTATTATGACGATCTTGCCTGTTTATCGATAATGTTAATAAAATACAGCACACATCTCTAATGTTAAAGACAGCTTTTTCATTGTTTGGTAAAAAAAATAGTTTCGTGAAAAAAAAAATTTAAATAAAAATGTTTTTCCTTTCTGATTCAAACTCCAGTGAAGAAGAAATTAAAACCAATTTAGTAGTGGATAAAAGACTGCAGAAGTCGTGCATTTTTTACTTGCCCAATGAGAAGTAAGAAGTAAATTTTAAATTATCATGTTCAAAGTTTTTTATTTATTAATTTAAAAAAAGTAACTCTATCAACGTACTTTCCAAACACCATAAAATTGGCAGCGACATTACGATTCTTGGTCAGGGGTTGGAAACGATTATAACCTGGGACTTTCACAGCCAATGGTGGCAAAGGTTTTGCCCGAAACACTGGACGCCATAGAGATAGCTCGTCCACAGTGGATTAAATTTAGCTAAAAATAAGAAATTAAACTTTATTTTTTCGAAAAAAACAGGATTTCCAGGTGTAATTGGTCGTGTGGACGGAACGCACATCGAGATTAAAGCCTCAAATAAACAGAACCGCACATTAACTGAAATTTTGTAATTTTAATGTATTTTTCAACTACACTTCTTCTTATATGTAGGTATGTATCTATTTTTTAAAACAAAGAACAACACTAGGCAACACCAAAAATGACGACGACAAAATCATTGGCAATTAAAGACAATAACGACGTCAATTTTGCTTACAGAATACCAAAAATATTTTAACGGCAATATTGCCAACTGGAATACCGATCTGCAATAAAAGACTAAAAACGGCATTGCCTTCTATCGACGACGCCAAATAGAATAAGGGTGATTATGACGACGTTGCCTATTTATCGATAATGTTAATAAAATACAGAACACATCTCTAATGTTAAAGACAGCTTTTTCATTCACCCTTATTCTATTTGGCGTCGTCGATAGAAGGCAATGTCGTTTTTAGTCTTTTATCGCAGATCGGTATTCCAGTTGGCAATATTGCCGTTTATCGATCACTGTTAACATATTTTTGGTATTCTGTAAGCAAGTAAAAAATTCACGACTTCTGCAGTCTTTTTATCCACTACTAAATTGGTTTTAATTTCTTTTTCACTGGAGTTTGAATCAGAAAAGGAAAACATTTTTATGTAATTTTTTTTTCACGAAACTATTTTTTTACCAAACAATGAAATGGCTGTCTTTAACATTAGAGATGTGTGCTGTATTTTATTAACATTATCGATAAACAGGCAACGTAGTCATAATACTCTTATAGAATACCAAATTAACATTAAATTGATGTTGCCGTTGTTTAAAATTGCTCTTGCCTTAAAATTGCTATTGTTATTGCCGACGCCAAATAGAATAAGGGTGATTGTTTGGTAAAAAAAAAATAGTTTAGTGAAAAAAAAATTTAAATAAAAATGTTTTCCTTTTCTGATTCAAACTCCAGTGAAGAAGAAATTAAAACCAATTTAGTAGTGGATAAAAGACTGCAGAAGTCGTACATTTTTTACTTGCCCAATGAGAAGTAAGAAGTAAATTTAAAATCACCATGTTCAAAGTTTTTTATTTATTAATTTAAAAAAAGTAACTCTATCAACGTACTTTCCAAACACCATAAAATTGGCAGCGACATTACGATTCTTGGTCAGGGGTTGGAAACGATTATAACCTGGGACTTTTACAGCCAATGGTGGCAAAGGTTTTGCCCGAAACACTGGACGCCATAGAGATAGCTCGTCCACAGTGGATAAAATTTAGCATGACAAAAGCTAAAAATAAGAAATTAAACTTTTTTTTTTTTTATTAAGACCAATACTCAGGGGCAAACCCCTACTCATGCAGTGCATTGTATTGGAATGTGAAGATTGTTGATAGATGTTTGTATATTTTGCGCCTTTATTTGTTGATGAAACAAGTTGCTGTAAATTTGTCCACTCAAGACCCAGTGTTATACCTTCACCCTCGAATGATCAAACAGCAATTGCCTCATCTGTCGGTGGATGTTTTTTTTTAATGTTAATGGTGAGCGTCTTCAGTAGATTAGCTGTTATCTTCCCAGAAGGTGGCGCTGTACTCCTGATCATTGGTTTTTGGTGGAATGGATTAGAAATGTCAGGGGGCGGTTTCTTGCAGATGGTCTTGCTGGAGGGGGTGGGGGGGAAACCTCTTATTTTCTTTAATTTATTTTTTTTTAATTTATTTTTTATTTTTTCGAAAAAAAAACAGGATTTCCAGGTGTAATTGGTCGTGTGGACGGAACGCACATCGAGATTATAGCCGCAAATAAACAGAACCGCACATTAACTGAAATTTTTTAATATAAATGTATTTTTCAACTACACTTTTTCTTATATGTAGGTATGTATCTATTTTTTAAAACAAAGAACAACACTAGGCAACACCAAAAATGACGACGACAAAATCATTGGCAATTAAAGACAATAACGACGTCAATTTTACTTACAGAATACCAAAAATATGTTAACAGTGATCGATAAACGGCAATATTGCCAACTGGAATACCGATTTGCAATAAAAGACTAAAAACGGCATTGCCTTCTATCGACGACGCCAAATAGAATAAGGGTGATTATTTCACAGGCTAATCAAAGGAATATTTTCCGCTACGAGCCTTTGAGTTACCGAAACTTTGTGTAAAAATTCACTATGAATCTCGTTAATAGTATATATCTGTTAGAACTTACCAACACGCAAACTCCTACGAGACAAAATCAACTCCAACAAATATGATATTTTGGATTAGTGCTTTCAAAAATTCGCATATGACCGAGCGAGCTAAATTCTTCTGTTTAACTTTTAGTGGAATACGAATATTTAAAAAATCATTTTACAGGAGAGCTTAAATTTTTTAAGCAAAATATTAAGGGCCACTTTTTTAACAATTTAACTAATCTAAGAATTAAGTTAATCCGATAAAAATTGTATTTTATGTGTTTGAGTGAGAGTTTAAACCTATTAGAGTTACGCTACTAAATAAATAAAAACATGGCATCTTCTTTTTGCAAATGTTATACCTATACATATTTTCGATATTCGAAAAGTGAAGATTTCAAAAAACCGTAACCGACATACCTAAAAAACCCGGAAAAACCGATTACTAAAAACCGTGTTGATCACAGAACACACTATACACATTTATTTCCCCTTTTTATTTGATCTAACAATTTTCAACTAATGGAAAACATATATTAGATAAAACATGTTTTCGCTACGGTCACACTTGTTTCATCAAATGGGCACAAAAAATTAAATTAGATTCTCAAAATAAAAACATTAAAAATATTTAGATATGATAGATAACGATAATTTTTGTTTTTTTTTATTATATTATAATATATTTTAAGTTGAACCAATTTCTAGTGGATGTGACCTCAAGTTTAAGAACTGATTTCATATAACCTGCAACAAAATAGTGCCATTTCTGAAAAGCTGATCAATGTAACAAAAATGTAAAATAATTTTAAGTTTTTACCCAAAAAAATTATTTAAAAAGATTAAAGCTCTTAAAGTCTATTCAAATTGTTTATAGTATACAAAATTGTTACTTTTAACAAAAGTAAACTTCAAAAAGCTTAAACTATTCTTTTTTATGACTATAATAATAGGTTAATAAAAATTACCGTTTATTGTAAAATTTTCTATACCGTTCTTAAATGGAAAAATTCTCCCAAAAATGTTAGAACTTGGCAGCAAACGCACCGAACTACCAAATTGTTTT
This sequence comes from Metopia argyrocephala, assembly GCA_963576795.1. Taxonomy (NCBI): domain Eukaryota; kingdom Metazoa; phylum Arthropoda; class Insecta; order Diptera; family Sarcophagidae; genus Metopia; species Metopia argyrocephala. Next base: position 181,391,073 of record OY756208.1, on the reverse strand, counting down.
TCAAAAACGAAAATCTACCAATTTTGGCTCGATAAAAACGAAAACGGCAACACTATTAGTAATATAAAAGATCACAAATATTTCTCTTTATCTTTCTGCGTATAAAAACAAATAAAAACAAAAGTGGAAAAAGTATAAAAAAGAAAATAATCATCATTATTATACATACATATGTGATGTGAGTAAGAATGTGTTTGATAAAAATTTAATATATAAAATTTTCAAAAACTTGGGCAAATATGAAAAATATTTTTTTTTATATAATAGGGTAGCAAACTAACACATACATACATACATATGTATATACATAATTAGGTATATAAGAAACGGTAAATTTACACACATACTTGCATATGCATGTATATACATAGTATATATCTTAGAAAATTGTATCCATATTAAAAAATAGTTTATAAAAATTTTATTTACACTTACCACGTTTCTTTTTCTTATCCTTGCGTTTACGTGGTTGTACATCTCCCGACATTATGGATCAAAAACGGGGATCTCTAGTGTTGTAACTGTTCTTTTTTTTTCAAATAAGAACTCTAATAACAGACGGAATAGGAAATTTTTTTCTATCAATAGTTGCCCCGCTGATATGGGCTATTTTTAAAAACTTTAATATTTTAAGGGGACCTTATTTTCTCAAAAATTTATTTTTATAATTTTAACGTATAATATCACTCTCACTTCAATATTAAGGTTATTTTTTGTTTTTTAATATTGAGCAGGTATGTATGTTATTGGAATTGGCTATAGATGACAAATATATTTATGTATGTACATTTATATAATTTTTTTTAATTTTATTTGGACATAATTATGTGTTTTCTCTATATGTACCAATTTTTTTAGGATATAAAAATTATAAGTATTCTGTTATTTAAAAACACATTTTCTATATTTTATACTATATATGTAAATGAACACATATGAATGTAGAAGATAGCCCTCAAGATTTTTTTTTAATTATTTTATAGTGCTTTTGTAATCTTCAGTGTACTTTTGGTTTTATCTACTCCGCACTGTTCTCTGTACTGATTTAAACTACTTGCCTGTGTGCTTAATCCTATTGATCACAAGTTGTTGTCGTTCTCAGCGTTGTCAACTTAGCGCTTTTACTTCTGTTATTAGTGGTTTTTAAAATTTTCGACGAGGAAACTTTATAAGTTAGTTCCTAGTTAATTTGTTTGTTTATTTATTTATATTACAATACTATATTAGTATTATATTCTAAATATTACAAGTTTTGTTACTCAGACCATATGTTCGGTGAAATGCAACAGATCAGAGTCTTTGTTGGAGACCCACAACCCTCGCACTATCAGTGTAGCGAATTAACCACTTGATCACTGGACCACTGCATTTTATTTTAAATTCTAATGCTTTAATTTATTTTTGGTGACATTAACTTTTGATTCCGTCCTTAAGAGGCCGCCCTTTGGCTTTACACCCTATCCACCTTTGGTTTTGGCATCAAACGAATGATCAGGAGAAAGCGCCACCTACTGCGAAGTAATAGACTGAACTAAGCAAGGATCGTAACCAACCTTCCTACTTATCAAAGATCCTCACCAATTCACACCATACACAATTAACATCCACAGATGGGGCTATTGCTGTTGATCATTTCAATGGTGAAGGTACAACACGGGCCTTTGAGTGATCAAGTGATAGCAACGTATCTTATTGACATAAGACGCTTAATAAAATTGAAAAAAAAATCTATCTATCTTCAAGTTTCCAAAACAATGCATAGCATGAGTATTGGTCTAAAAAAAAAGAACACTACGATTATCTGAAATTTATAGTCTCAACAATAAGACAAAAAAGAATAGTTCAGGTCTTATGTCAAACGCCTTTTGTAATCATTGCGCCATGTTTTTGCTATTTTTGTTAACTTTTGTTTTTGTGTACTTGAGTATTTTTATCCAAAGTGCATTAATAAAGTAAATTTAATATCAAGTATACAAAATATTAGTTGTCCATTGTACAACAACTGATATTTTTTCAAAGACAACAGGTATTCACCCCTATTGAATATCGACTCTGATATGATTGGTGTCAGGAAATCGTATTGTTTCGAAGATAAACAAAATTTTTGTTTTGTTTTTGTTTACAATTTGTTTGTTTTATAAAAATAAATATGTAGATAAATAATCTTAAAAATTTTTATTCAAAAACTAAAAAAATAGTGAGGCTGTAATAACATTTTTACTAACGGATGCAGATAGCAGTGGAAAATCAAAAGAAAAAGTATAAGGGATTGTAGAAACTCATTGAAGTTACCGGAGTCAGCATAGGTAGACTTGATTTTAGTTAAAAAGGATCTGCAGATTTTCTGAAAACAACCAAATACTTTTGCACTTTTCTGTTAAGAATTTTAATTACTTTTACTTTAAATTTATATTTTGCGCCAACTTTAATCTTTCAATATCTATGTAGGTATATACATACATATATAAAAATTGAAGCTATTTTTGACTAACGTCTCAGAACACTTAAAGGCGTAGACCGATTTCAACCAAACTTACGGTAGGGTAGGTATGTGAACGTATGTATATGGTTTAAATTAATTTCTAGTTTATATCCGAAATCACATGTATGTTATAAGTAAGCCCCAAATCGCCTCAAGTTGTCCTTGATTTTTGTTTATTTTGAGAACCGTCATTATCATGACAAGTCGTCAGACAGAAAGTGAGTAGAATTGGAAAAGTGGACGTGGTATCTCTCATACAAACTAAATATTGATTTTTGTATACCTTGAGATCGTTTCTGAATTTACTCCGAATTACTCCATGGCCAATGCAAATCATCACTTAAAAATTGGCAGAATATATCGCCGCGTCACATATTGAACCTTTTCTGAATTTTATTTATTTATTTTTAATCTTGCTGCATACTGAAATAGTAATAGTAATCTAATATATAAAATTCTCGTGTCGCGGTGTTTGTGGCCAAACTCCTCCGAAACGGCTTGACCGATTTTCATGAAATTTTGTGTGCATATCGGGTAGGCTGAGAATCGGTCAACATCTATTTTTAATATCTCTAAATGTTAAGGTGACCCGCCCAAAGGGAAAATTTATGCCTCTCCTAAATAACGTACCGACGTTGATGAAATTTGAAACTAGACATGTATATCTGGGTACCGTAGAACATATATGGTTTAGGGTTTTTTTAAGAAGTACTCAGAGGGGGCGATACAGGGGATATTTCTCCCTATCCCCAACTATCAAACTGAAGTACGGAAAATGGCGGATAATCATTTATTAAAATTATTAGTAACGCAGGCATTGATTGCTCATATCAATGTTAAGTTTTGCAGTTCGGTGAAGAGTATTAAATATAAAAAATGTTTCCTAGACTAAATTTATATGGCAAAACAACGTTTGCCGAGTTAACTAGTTTAATAATAAAATTATAAATAATGTTTGGAAAACGGAACATTTTTGGTCTTCCAGTTGACCCAAAGCCTCACAATTTTATAACAAACAAAAAACACATTTTAAAGAAAAAATTTAAGAAAAAATCTGTAATTAAAAAATAATGAATTATTATTATTTTTGAACTTTTATTTAAAAAGTTACAAACACAGTGTATGTACATGTGCAATACCTATGTATATATGTACATATAACTACACTGTGGTTACATTCATTTATTTTAAAAATCTCTACAACATTACATAAATTCTGGGGCCCGAAAACAAAACAAAACTTTTTTCAATTTTGGTTACTTTTTTTAATTAAGTCTTATTTCAATGCAGTTATAATATCTTTATTATTTTTTACTTATTTTAAATCACAGTACTACTTACATACTTATATTAAAAGACCCAATTGTGTCGAAATAGAGTAATTTACAGAAATAAAAATTGGACAAAACATTGATTACAACTATAAAAATGCACATTTTTTATTCACTATTCTTGCAAGTTTGTTCAATTTTTAATAGCCGTTAATACCGACTAAAATCGGGACAACTTCTTTGAAACATAGTAAATTTCACAAACTCCACATATGCATGTATGTTAAATCATTGCTACTAAATGCTCCACCAACAAAGTGATTAAAGTCTATTAATAATAAAGTTTGAAAATTTAGAATCTTTCTTTTTAATTGAATAAAACTCCAGATAATACTTATGTATTTCAGCATGATTATATTATATTAATACTCGTTTAAATATGTATATATATATTTGTATGTAGGTAAGATTACTCCTAAATTTGAGATGTTTATTTGTATACTCAGCATACATATTGCGCCCTATTATATATGAAAAATATCTGGGATATTTTTTCTTCCTATTTTTACACCTCTTTTCATAGAAAATTTGTCAAAATTTTAAGATTTTTTCATCCATTTTTCTTTCTGTCCGTGAGAGAATTCATAAGTGATTAGTAAAATTAAGTTGAAAGTTTGAACCCCTAATATTTCTAATTTACGATTACGCACTGATAAAGTGTGGGGAAGCTCAATCTAGCATATCTGCCTCCTGACAAAATTTTGAAAAATTCTTAAAAAATTCTTGACGATCAAACCGGTAAAAATATATAAGAGGTATAAAAAATTTAAAGGTCGTACTTGAAGAATTGTGATTTAAAAATGGTTATTTTTGGTTACTTTTTTGCAGAGTAGGAAAATAAACAAAACTGAACGTTTAATCTCATTTTGTTGTATTCTTTACAATGAGTAAAACAAAAATAAAACAGAAACAGTGAGAAAGATTGTCCCATTTAATTTTGTATATTGTTTTTGTTTTGAGTACTACAAATACACTAACTCAAATGTGCGTAGGTACAACAAAAAATGAATGAGAAGAAAAAGGATAGAAGAAGAGAAACAGAAAAGAAGAAGAGAAAAAAACAACAAAAAACAAAGCAAGAACAAGAGCGAAAAGCTAATTGTTTCATTTGCGCTGTTTCTCATTTAGAAAGTATTTGTTTTGGCTTTGCTCATGTACAATATCATTAAAAAAATTTTGAAAAGTGTATGACTTTGTTGTAACTCTTGCGAAATGTTTTGTTTGTTTGCCCACTCTGCTTTTTTGTTGAAATTTGATTGCGAAAAATGAAATTCCGTGTCAAAACTGATGTTAATATAAGCCATAGCCACAGCGCATTTATCTTAAGGTGCTTTTGAGATTACAACAAGTTAAACAAAAACAAAACCAACTTGGCTTTTTGATGTTAGTCAGGGTAAAGAACTGTTAAAAAAACCTGAGCAAAAAGTATGAAAACATAAACAAAGAAAAAATTAACAACTCTCTTTCAAACTGTTTAAAATTCTCCATGCATTTGGCATACCAGCTGAACTAATTTTTTTTAACAATTTGTGAAAAGAGTTATCAATTTTTTTTATAATTTTTGTAAATAGTTTTTGTTTCTATTTTCGCCACATTTTTTGCAAAATTGTTTTGGTATATTTTCTATTACAAATATGTATCGCAGCTTATGTGCTGTTTTTAAGCTTACAAACCCCTTGATTTTTAATATAATTAAATGGGGATATCCCAAAATTTAAATAACAATTAATTCTGAAGAGGATTTGCAGAAAAATACAAACTATTTGGTATGTGCCTCTGAGACACATATCAGTAGATAATGTTACAATTTTATATTTTGATGTTTATTCGATGGAAGAATTTAATATTGTGAAATTTTTTTACCAAATTATTCAAAATAAAAGTAAAAAAATTTGGTTTCATTATGTGTGATACTTTTTTTGTTAGATTGAATTGAACATCAAAATGTGCCTCAGAGGTTTATGTCAGTACGATTAGTGTTAAACGGAAGTAAAATTTTTGAGTTGTTCTTGTTATTTGTGTTGGAGTTTGTTACTGTATACACTGTGCTACAAGTGTATTGAGTTTTTCGCACTTGCATTTGAATGTGTAATCACTAGGCGTGTTTCTTTACTTTTTGGGTAAAGTTCAGTAAATAGAGAGTAAACAACAACTTCTCCCTATAAGAGAGGAAAATGCCCAAAAGTACGGGAACGCAAAAAACCAAATATTTTACACAAAAGATTGTTTTACATCTGACATACATGCAAAGTTTGCAAAAAAATGTTTTTTAAAATATCTTCGTCCAACATTTTGTTAATACTCCCAACAATAGAAAATAAAATATTAGTTTTTTATTAATTATTATTTGTTCGCCACAAATTTTTTAATCCTTAAGGCCTCGTTACTCAAACGTAAACGTTGCGGATACGTAAACGTTGCGGCCGAGTTCAGCAAATGGTTTGGAATTGGTTTACAATTTTTAAACAGCTGATATGTAAAAACGAAGAAAAATTTTAAATTTATTGGATTCGCCCGCAACGCAACGTTACGTTTACGTAAACTGAACAGCTGTTCCGCAACGTTTACGTTTACGTTTGAGTAACGAGGCCTTTAATAATTTTTCAAACAGCTGATAGTTTATCAATTTACCCAATTTACTAGAAGAAAAAGTACGGGCTGTTTCGTGCATGAACAAGAAGAATGTTACTCCCCCAAAAGCTCTCTCTTTCTCTTTTGCTCAAATTTTTTGTACGGGACCGCTTTTTGGTAAAACTCCCGTGGGCGCCCAATGTAGAGTAAAAAAACAGACCTACTAAGTAAAACTTTTACAATATGGAAATAAGAAGACATAAATAAATGTTTAATATATTTCATACACAGCAGTAAGCAATAAGCAAAATTACGGAAAGCAGTACTAACTTCGGCTGTCTGTCTTGCACCTTACATAGTGATGGCAAACGTACTGTTTTTAGCAGTACAGGTTCTGTCTTTTAAATGTACTGTTACTTTTTTCAAATGTACTGTTTTATGAACAAGTAATTTTCGGTATTTGCAGCAAGTAAAATTATAGGTGGTTAAACAGTGTTGCCCATACAAGAATTAAAAACCCCAAATATGTGGAATATAGGAATTTAATAAAAAATACATTCTTATACATAAATTAGAATGTTTTTTTTTTATTGAGGCCAGCACTCAAGGGATGACCCCTACTAATACAGTACAATATACTGGTCTAGAAAAATATGAGTGGAAGATGGAAAAACTATATGGACCTTTGATTTTAAGTTAGTAATATCATATCTGATATCAGTCAGAAAAACTGAAAGTCCTACTTTAAAAATGCGAACTACAGGGAAGTCGCTTACCTTCAAATTAGGGGAGGAATAAAATATCATAATGATATTGGAGATGATGGTGTTGTTGTCTCTGATCAAGCCCCTGGGATAATGTTAGTAACTTTTCCTCGACTGCCTTTCTGGCATGGTGATTATCCCATGTAAAGGATATGTATATTTAAAAATAATTGTATATACTTACTTTTTTAATTATACATACAGAAGGCAATTTATGACTTATTAAAAAAACAAAATCCTTGAAAGAAAAGTAATAATAGGCGACGTCGTCGTCGTGTAACGACATTTTTGTAATAGATTAAAGGCAAGAGAAACATTTTTTCTTTATTCTGTTACAAAAACAACAACGATGTCACCAACTGGAATAAGGCCGAATATTGTTTGCCATCAATTGTCTCCTCAAAAATACTATATAGTTATACTCTGGCAATCCTCTCATTAAAAGTAAAAAAATAAACAGAAAATGGTGGCAAAATTGTTTCTTTGAGTAGTTTCGCGCGCTCTCTGCGACAGTTTTATTGATTAAACAGAATACGACCGCAACTTCAAGCAAAAACGATTTCCACGAACTGTCACTTAATGTTTTTAATTTTCTTGAATGTAAAGTTATTAAAAATTAAGTTTATAAGAGTTTTTGCTAAAAACTAATGCCCGTATTCATAAAAAATAAAATTGGTTTATAGAGTGCTTATTTGACATATTTCTATGGAGTAATTGTCAAATAAGCAATTAATAAAACTGTTTTATTTTTTAGGAATAGGGGCATAAATTTATATTTTATAATTGAATTATGTTTACGCCCTTCTTCAATTATTTTCTTCAATAACATCACTCACTTTATTTAAAAAATCCCAATAGTTATTAATTTATTTAAACTTTCTAATGTTTTTCAGTTTTCTTTTGTTCTAATTTTTCTTTGCGCCAACACCAAAAACAAAATGGGTTTGTTTATAGTATGTATGTAAATTAATAAAAGTGTGGTAACATTGTTGAGAGAATTTGTTTCTAAAAATGAGAGCATAAAAAGAATCGCTATCAAAATAAAATAGATGGTTTTTCACGACTGCATTCTCTAGCGTTTTTATGTGTCAAGTTGTATGGAAAATAAAACGCCGTGCCCCAGTTCTGTTTAATCATTTAAAATGAATTTGAATTTGCTTCTGTAAGCACTCAACCAACTGTGCTGCAAGTTTCAAATAATTATTTTTACATTTTCGGTGATATTACGTATTTGCTACATGCATGCAAATACCTGCATGTGTGATAATCAGGTTAGGCATGAGCAAAAGAGGATTAATAAATTTCTGCCTTTCATTTCCTATATTGTCAATGCGGACATAAAGCCAAGAAAAAACCATTTTTATTTGTAACTCCACATTTACAGTGTTGAAATTAGCAGATAAAAATTTTTTGTATTCTCTTTTGCTCTTGAGTAAAGCTTTCGCATAATTATTTTTAAATGCTTGAACTCTGTTACAAGCTTTGTCTGTCTGTTTTTAATTTATACATTGTAAAGGCGGAGTTCTTAATTACTTTATCGGCCTTCTTTATTTTCGCTTTCGTGCAAGTGAGATAACATGACAAGGAGTGAAAGAGAAGTGAAAAAAGTCACAGCTAACGAATTCGGAATTATTTCCACCCTTCTGCCTGCTCTACACACTTCAACCAAATACAAAAATCCCCTGCGTTTAAATGATGAAAATGTCTTTCAAGAGGTTTTCTCTACATCAACTCTAATAAAAAAGAAATGAAAAAAACCCAAGATAATTTTACTGAAAATGTCAGGGTACCTTGATTAATGCTTTACTGCTGTATTCATAAAGCCCCTAATAAAAGCCCATTAATAAATCTGAAAAATTTTTATTGTTATTGCATTTTATAGTTATTGTATTTTAAATACGCGTTTTTTCCACTTTAGTGCTTTTTGAAATTTTAAAGTTGGCCACACTGCATACAGCTGTGTTTGGCAAGATTTTTTGTTTTACATTTCTGCTGAAGCATTTGTATTATTGAAATATTAGTTTTCTTTCATTTTCGTAATTCCAATTTTTTTATTTAAAAAATGATGTTACTTAGATATAGTCGTTTTTTGAGGCTCACTGTAAGTTATAAATAAAGCTAAAATTACAAAAAAGAATTAATTAATAATGGTTTCTTTTCAGCAACGTTCATATTGTTCACCTAGCATTAAAGAAGGCAGTGAAACAAAAGAAATGCCAAAAAATGTCTTGGAAAAACATCAAACCGCACAAATGCAGCCTGAAAATGGGGCAATATATGATAAAAAGCCATTCAAACTTCATTTAGATCAAAGTAAGTCAATGTAATGAGTAATTGGTGTTTTCTGACCCAATGAAATGCTAGCTTGTTCCTTTTTTTATTCAATAATAGTGGTGCAAAACAAAAAACGTTCAAAAGTTTACATAACCTTAACCTGTTATTTATGTTGGTGCAGCCTTGGCTTAGTTGAATTTCTAAATATTATTATTAATTACAGATAAAGTCTACAGCTGGTGTCTTTGTGGAAAATCCAAAAATCAACCGATTTGTGATGGAACTCATAGAAATGAATTTCTTAAAATAAAATTGAGGTATCATTTTTGATAAACAATTTATAATTTTCTAAATTTAAGATTCGTAGTAAAGATTCTTGATAATTTTTCGTCATCCAGTCTTATAGCGCTATTTGATACGCCTCAAGAGACAATTTTCTGTCATTTTTAATAAGTTTTTCCTTGTAACTTAAATATCATTGGGACTTTTATATTGGAGATGATAATTGAAAGTTGAACTGAAATGCAGTACAGCAAATGAACGGGAGTTTAAAAACTTTTGAAAAAATCTTAAATTTTGTTTTCAATGTGGTGGTATTGCCATTACAACTGATATTCTTCCAAAAACATTCAATCTTAATCTAATTGGGGCAGCGACGTTGTTTAGTATCTTTTTTTGTAACCCGTATGTTAAATTATAGTGGGTTTTTATTAAATAATTTTGCAATACATCACAACACCCACAAAAATTAGTTTGTAAGCATTTTAAAGTCTGCTGCAAGTATTCCCATTTATTTACTTTCAATATCTGCTACACAACAAATTTTTTGGACATTTTTCTCTTGTTGTCAGGCGAGAAAATTAAGCTGCAAAACCAACGACAGTCGTCCCAATCGATGGTATAGATTGTTTTAAAACAAAAAGTATAGACTTTTTAGAATAAAAGTCAAATTCAAACCTTACTTTGTCAAATAAATCATGAATCAAAAATGTTTCAATTTGTTTTTCCTTTACAGATTTCATTTTCCTCTTTGATTCAAAAATAATTGCAAATATAATCATAATTCATTTAATTGACTTTAATTTAGCTTTAAAAACACACACTTGATTTTAGTTTAATTATTAAAATAAATTATTTGGAAAAAAATCATTTTTCAGACCCATTCGTTTTAAAGTGGAGAAAACTGGTGATTATTGGCTCTGCAACTGCAAACATACCAAACATCGTCCCTTTTGTGATGGCACCCACAAACAACAACATATTCAAGATGCTGTAAAATAAAGTTTTTAAATTCTTGGTTTTTGTTTTTTGTCTTTGTTACGAATAAAGTTTAAAATAACTTTATAATTTTCTTTTATTTAAGCAAAACTTCTAAATGTTTTTGTTTTATTAAAAAATAGATTTTATTCATGGTACAAGGGCAGCTGGTTTTTTTGAAATGTCAAATTTGTTTATGTTTATATATATATTTTTTTAAAACTTTATTTTGAATAATTTTGGAAAAAAAATTATAAAATTAATTCTGGGAATTTTTAAAATATATTACTATAAGCTTACTTAACTATGGAAATTTTATCCATTAGCAGAGACTGCAATAAATTACTGTAGGTATATTTATATATGTATGTATATGCATTAGATTTCATTCATATAAATTTTTCTTTGTGCTACAATTCGTATCTGTGACGGGCCAACGTTTGCAAAAATTTAAATTTATTAAATTGGATACAACGAATTCATCAACAACTATCAGAAATTCCTCAAGAAAAGTTTAAGCAGAGAATGAGGGAACGTGATTGAAGAGAACCGAAACCTCCTTGTGTGCTTCATGGCCAAATAATTTATATATATATATACCCCCAAAAATTGTTAGACTTTTATGATTGTTTAGGTCATCTAATACACGACCGATGCATTAGAATATTTCGTTTTTGGAAACCATATCTCTAAAACAATAAAGATATAACAATACCAGATTGGTTACCTCCCAAAAAACCAGAACCCATAACATAAATTTATCGAAGAGTCAGTAGAGAAAGTTGCTCTTGCCTAAGAACCAAAACAATTAGAAGAATGTGCAATGGAACTAGAACCTACTTCGGAAACTGAAAAAATACCTTTTGCAAACACTACCACATAGAAATCTCCTTCGAAACCTAATGCAACGGCTATTGAACTGTTTATTGTTGGGTTTACATTTTAAACGTTTACGCATTAATGCAATTTAATAGAAAATTCGTTGTTTAAAATAAATAAGAAAAAAAAATTATTTTAAGTTCTAAATGTTTTGCAATAATCATGGTGAAATTAATATGCAAGGTGAATGAATTAAAGATATTTGCATGGTATAATCATCATCCCAGTTTGAAAATTGTTAAATAAAAGCAACACTGTGGTTGACCGCTATACATGAATAAATATATTATTGTAAACAAGCTCTTCTTTTTTTGGACAATATTTTTAAAGGTTGAAAATTTTACATTTGTTCTGTAAAAAAAATAGTTTATAAACAGTATAATAATTCGCCCATTGTAAAATATAATTATACAGAGGCTACCTCATGGCGCATTGGATGTTGCATCAAGGCGAATGAAAAAATAAATTTTATTGTAAAAATTTATATTTTATTAAATATGTATGCAACTTGTATTAAAAAAACATTTATATTGAGTATGTGTGTGTGTATGTCGAAAAATATAAACGTTTTGCAATTTATATTGAAAACAAAAATAAAAAACTAAATTTGGTATTGCATTTCATCACTTTTAATTTCCAATTTGTTGTCAAAGAAAAAATTTTAAATTCAAATTTGCTTAACGTCAAAATAAATAAGGACGAAGAAGAATAAGATTTTGGCAATCGCAAGTAAACAGCTGTAATTGTTTTGGTAAAGGGGGACTACCACCTTATGATGATTATACCATGACTAGAGCAAAAAATAAACAGCTGTCTTAAAAATGTCACCTGGTATACATATTTCACCATGGCATGAATTTATTAATTGAAAAAGCAACTTGTTTAGAAATTGTCTATAAAAAATGGCAAATAATATTGTTTTTGATGAATTAATTACAATTTTTTTAATATAAATTTAAATTTGTTTTAATAATTTAAATTTGTTATTTATTGTAATTTTTTTATATATATATATAATTTATATCGTCGATAGATTCATATTTTGTTTCTATATAATTCTCATACATTTTCTATTTTTCATATTTATTGTTAGAGAAATTAGCTTTGGGATATTGGAGTTGACTTTTTAAATTGTTACGTTGTTACAGGAAATAAACATTTTGCATTATCGAAATAGTTTTCAACTTCATGTTTAAACGTTTAAAGTTTCGTTCTTTGCTTCTTTATTTAATTTAAAAACAGGTTCATTTTTTTGAGTACAAAAACTTGTTATCCAGGTAAAAGAACTGACTTAAATGAAGAATATAATTTTATTAGAAGAACAGGAAATAGATAGTGAGAGTCAATGTAAGAAAGCACACCAAACAAATTTAATATTCTTCGTCCTCAGGTGGAATTTCGTCTGGTGGTGCAAAACCATCCTGTTAAATAAATAAACAAAATAAATAATTATTAGTATTCGATTTAGAATATGATATTTGTATATTATGTATATTAAATTTATTACAACCAATGAGAAATCGGTCGAAATTTATTATTATTTATAATAAGTATATCGTCACCTTAAAGACAAAACAACATATCAGCAGTTTTCAAAAGTTTACAAGAGAGAGAGAAAAAACGTTATAAAATTGGAACTATTTGCAATATTGAAACGAAAACTATATACATATATATTAATATATATATCGGTTGAGAAAGCTCAATTTTGCCATTTTTGCTGATAGGTGGTTTGGTCTTTAAGGTGACGATATAGTCATAGTCATATATATTTGCATAATCATATAAAAAAATTTACGAGCCTAAGATCTTTTGTAATAAAAACATTATTTCGAACTCTTATTCAACTATGCAGCCCCCACCTATACGACCTCGTTTATAATTGACACTCAAAAGCGTGTAATACACTACTTAAAATAATGTACCCCGAATCGCAACTGAATGTGCCAAGACACCAATGTGGACGACTTTTATGAAGAGACCAAGGTGGTGTCTGTTAGACAAGACAATGTGTTATTTGCTTTGCAATACCTGCTGGTATGTCATCTGCCTACCCATACCATTCATCAAATTTTGATGGAGGATGCGTCCAAAAACCTCTTCATCAACATATGTGATTTCGGATGATGATAGGCAGCTTACCAGACAGACTCGTTCCATATTGGCACAGTTAAGATCTGGCTGGTCCAGTATCTTAAACTGTTACTAGGAAAAAATTGTTCCAGTACACTTAACCATTGCCCCGCCAATCAAAAAAGTCCCACTTTTTTTAATCCTATAGGGAGGAACTTCCAGCAGGAGCATAGGTGCTGCAACAAAAAGTAATTCCGGCCATATAGTACATACCCTCAACGCCTAGTACAGGTTGTAGTTTAGCTAGAATATCAGGTGTTATCAATCGTAGATGGTCGATTTCTATGTCGATCCAGCTATTTCTGACTTTATCAGTTGTTTCTTCTTGTTTTCTGATTTTATAAGTATGTAAGTGTTTTTTTTTTTTATTATTGTTATTTGCAACTAAGTAATAAAAATTTGCTAATTAGAAAAACTGAAAGAATAAATAATTTTTATTAATTTTGGGAATGTGTAAATACTTTTTAAGAGACAAAAAATTTCTATAAAAATCTTGAAAGTTTAGCTAATTTACATCTTTTGTGATTTTAATCAAAATCAGCTTATTTATTTATAAAAATTTTTACTAAAGTTATGAATACATTTTAAGGAAGGTAATAGGGAAGATTTATTGTTGAAAATTTATTCATAAAGTAGCACAATTAAATATGCTCTTAAATTTTTTTATTTGTGTGGACACATATGACTATTACTATATTGTCAAGTTAAAAAAGAGAGAAAAAAAAATTTATTAAAATTTAATGCATTACTAACCTCCGTTGCATATAAAATTTCCAAAATTTTTTGTATCAAAGGATGTGTGTCCCCTTCTTCGGCTTCTTGGCAGCTTAAATAAGAAAAAAAAAATTAAAAAAACCGAAATAAGGCATGGATTAAATTTAATAACTAAAGGCCGTATTTATAATGAAAAATTAGCAACTCGTTAGCAAAAATCTGTCAATTTTATCACCCGCTATAGACTGATATTATTAAAACTTTCAATATCTTTTATTTGATAACTGGTCAGAGAATCCAAAAAACTAACTAACCCATAAACTTGATAAACTTATCCACTACGTACAACGAGCTGCTAAATTTTTATAATAAATAAGGCTGTAAATGCTTTATAAAAAATATCATTTTTTTCTTGATATCAAGTTACTGTTATAAATCTTTTATTTACATATAAATAAAAAATATATTTTATGACTTAAAAATGTAAATCCCTAAAATTTTTACTATGTACTTACTATAATCTACATATCACACTTGATCACCAAGAGAATAGTAACTAACATTAAATTTAAATGGCATTTCAAAACATTCCTTTATTTTTCAACTACTGTTTGACATATCGTCGTGCATAAGTAATAGAATATAAATTTAAATGAATTAAAGCTTATTTTTTATTAACTTGCATATTCTTTTAAAAACACAAGTTTTTAATAAAATTCTATTATCAATAATGAGCGTTGCAAAACAAAGAGATAATCATGAACTATATAACATAGAATATAAGGAAATCCAATAATAAAATAGTACATAAAAAACAAATAAATTCACATTAAAAAACTAACCACAAGCTTCAGATTCATTGTTTTTAAAAACAAAGAAAAAAAATTGTTTCTCTCGTTTTTTTATATGCAGTAACTGTAACAAAATACATATCAGCAAAGCGGTCATAACATCAATAAATGATTCGATTATTTATTCGAACGCTTCAACTAAAACTTACATCTAGCTATGAGTTGATTTGTTTTGAAACAAAATTGCGAGTTGCTTAAGGTGGCCACACACTAGTAATTTGTTGTGTTCGACGTCTTTTTACATGTTAATGGGGCAATATTACAACAAATCACAATAATTTGAAAATTTTTCAATTTATTGTAATTTGTAACAAAGTGTATGGGGTTGTGCGCGAACATTTGAAAAAATTTTTAAATTAGTTCACAATAAAACGCCAAAATATTCATTTCTGTAGAATTAAAATAAAAATATGAAAAGTGAAAATATTTTGTGTGGTTGCGGAGAAGGCTAGCAAACAATTTTTGTTAGAATTCATTGAAATTTTACAAAATGAAAATGCCATTTTCTTCTTTTTTTAATTTCCTTTTCCTGATTTGTGCACAAATAAATCATTAAAAGCGCAATTGAATCATCCGCTTCACAATCCATTTTTTTCTTGTTGTTGACGTTTAAACTTATTGTGATTTTTTATAGTGTGTGGAGAAATAATACCAACCGAACAAATCAGTCACAAATCACAAATGTATGGGTAGCTTTACACGAAATTCTTTTTATATAAACGAATAATATCTGAGTTGGCTTGTTTTGTTGTAGGTAATTGTTTGAATGATTTAAAAACAAGTTGTGAGTTGCTTGGACGAAAATTTTTATAATCGTAGAATGCCAACCTCATAGAGGTCCACATTGTGATAATATGCATACTTTTTTTAAATATCGCAATTTTTTAAAATATTTGATGATTTTGGACGTGGAACTGTGTATTATTGATCAAATATTTAAGTACATATGTGTATATGCTAAAACTATGTATGTGATAAAAACAAAATTAATTTATACTTACAGAATTTCTATATCACGCAATTTTGAAAAGTAGAAATCTCTTTCCTTTTCTAAGCCTTCTAAATTTAGGCGCATATCCATAACCTAAATTAACAGATAATTAGTTATATGTACACAGAGAATCTTAATTAGAATTTGATTAACATACTTGGCTAGATAATTCTTCAATTTGTTGGTTTGTTACAACATTTGTATTATTTTCATGGGCTTTCTTGACAGCGCCACTGCTATTTGAAGTAGCCACAGCAGGTCTTGAATTTGGAACAGGAGCATTTCTAGGCGGTACTTTTGTGGCTATTTAGAAAACAATAATAATTAACATAAAATTTTAGACGTAAATATAAAATTTTAAAAAGAAATTTAAATAGATAAAACTTTATTTTTTTTAATAGATTTAACAAATGCGAAGCACGTTTAAATAACAAAATTAAGCCAACAAGAAACAGTATGTAATTTAAGAATAAAACCCTATCCAAAAAGTAGTAAAAATATGTAATTTTAACTTAATAGTGCTTTCTTAGTGTTGTTAAATGAATTATAAAAAAATTATAAAGTAAAATTATAAAATAATGAAAATGAAGAAACAAGAACACATACTAGGCCTCATTGACGAAGCGGTAACCGCTGGTCGTTGTACAGGAGCTACAGCTGGCTTTCTATATGAAGTATTACCACCAGTTCCTGGTAGACTTTTTACATTACCCGATCCAAAGCCCATCTGTGCACCTTCTCTAGCTCCGCTGGCATCATAATCATGACCATCATAATTGGCATCAAAAAATTTTTTAAACCATTGTAAGAATTCAAAATTATCTTGAAAACGGCCTTTGATCAATTTATCAATCGGTATGATCTAAATAATGATGTGATATTGTTAATATTTACACAGATTGCGTTTGTAGGTAGTTCGTGGTATTTTTTATTGTGTAAAGTGAAGCATAAATGAAAAATAAAGAAAGAAGTAAAAGAAAAGGGGAAAGAAAAACATAAATGACAGATGTAAAATATGATAATTTTTTAATTTCAATAGGGAAAAGTAAGTGATATTTCATGAGTAAAACGAAAAGTGGTACAAATGCTTCCACTCTTATTTTTAAAATTTATTAATAAAGGAAGTAGTGACAGTAGTCATTAAGGTGATGAGTAAAACAGTAATTCCTAATCTTTTCAAATTTAGAAGTTATAACAACTTGAAATTTCAGTCGATTTCAATTTCGATCGAAATCACAGAATGTCATCATCACTCCCTCCTGTTGTTACTTCGAACTCAAAAATAAAGAAAGAAATTAAAATTAATGTTTTTAAATTCATCAAAATTATTACCAATATAAAAATTAATTAACCAAAATATGTGAAAGTTTTCATAAATTGTACTTTTACAAAAACGGATTATTTAATTTTGCAACATTTTTGTTGCACTATACAAATATTTTTTTGTTTTTTCTTGTCTGGTACTGTTCTGTATGCCACATCATAAGAATGAACAACACTTTGGTCACTTCTTCCAGCTCTGTCGAGTGATATCGCTTGAGAACATGTTCGAATCTCATTACTCATTGTTGCAATTGAGTTCACCCATTCACTGACAGTGTTTATAGAAGGTAATCCTACACACCATATACATTAGGTCTGCTCTGTATGTAATTTACGTATCAGGTCAACTATAACTTTACTGAGATGAAATGGATATAATAATTGGTGACATATGATGTACTAGTTTGCGTTCACATAGAAACAGCGGATTGCTGTATTGTTTCTATTTCTGTATACACTTTGATCTCTCTTAACTCCACATCTCTAAGGATCACAGCACTAGCGATATAAATTTTTTTTTTGCAGCAAACACGAATAAATTTATTACTTGCCATATCCCGCAAAAATTCATATAATGCTGGCATTTTTCACATCACACAGCTAAACTGCAATGGGTTAAGAAATAAAGTCACGGAAATAATTTCGTAACATCCACATGGCAGTGGTTCAGGAGAGGTAATCTTGTTTTCATTATTGACCTCAACGTGTGTTATACCTTTCTATCAGAAATTTTGTTTATCTACTTATACATATATATATCCCCCAGTTAACAGAGTGGGGAATCACTATCACCACAGCAGGGCGGCAACCGAATTACAGTGGGTGATTTCAATGCCCATCACAATTGGGTATATGTAGTAGCTCCCTAGATATCTTCTATATTTTTTAGCCGCTAATAACTTGCTCTAGTTCGTAAATTGATATTGCCTTACGCCCAGATCATATCCCGATTCTGATCGCTGTCGAAAAACCGAGGAACCGTACATTGGTTGAAAATCTTAAACAGTTCACATGATTTGGACAGTTATTGCATTAAAGAAATGTAGGGAATTGGCTGCAATTTGCTTTTATTTTGTTCATTGCCATATCAACAAGTTTGCTAAACAATCATCACATAAATCATGGAGAGCGAAGATTTTATTAAGTTAATGCAAATCTGAACACGGTAAAGTAAAAATCACAATTTTAAGTAAAATTTGCTGGATATTAAGAGCAGAATAGTCACAAAAAAGTAGTATAAATGAACTTAAATATGTATAGAGAAAAAAATTAGCAGTAATAAATATTATAATTTAAAGTATGTATATTTAATGAAATCTAAAGTATAAGAAATATTTAATTCTTTAGTTTAAATTTGAGTTCATGAAATTAATTAATAATTAATTGAATTACTTATACACGCGTTTTCATTATTTTTCAAATATAAAGGAAAATTTAAATGAAATACATATGTGTGTGCCCAAGTGCTAATTAATTGTATAAAATGGTGCGCTCCTTTTAGCCATTTTTATTTAAGGATAATTAAATAAATTTAATGAAAATAATAAACAAAAATAAATCAAGCTGAATTAAAGAAATAAACAATAAATAAACGTGCTTCACTTTTTTTACCGGTATTATTCTATGATGACTTTAAAATATAACAGAAAAAATTAAAATATAATATGGCCATACCGGTTGTTCGCGTTGTGGTAGCATGTGTTGTCATACGTCCTGTGGGCATTTGTATATGACGCTTGTCATGATGTAGTAAATCATTACTGCTACCCACACCGCTACCACCGCCACCAACACCATTGCCCAATTTGATGCCACCACGAGCTATAAGAGGCTCATATTCACGTCCATCGTAATTGGCATCGAAAAACTTTTTAAACCATTGTAAAAATTCAAAATTATCTTGAAAGCGACCCTTAATTAATTTATCAACCGGTATAATCTAATATAGCACAAATATTGTTAATACAGTTCATAACAATTTAAATTAATTTTTTATACATTTAAAAGGCAGTTTAAATACCGAGGATTTAAAAAACAACAACAACAACAAAAACAGAAGGAAAGAGAAAAATAACATATAAACGTAATAAGTAGATCGTAGAAACCAGACGAATGTTAAAACAAACTATCACTTACTTTTTTAATTGAACTTTTAAATAAACTATAAGACATAAGAAGAAACAGAAAAAAATTGTACCAACATAACATACCTTGTCAACACTCATTTTTTTGAAAGAAGCTTGTAAAATTTTAAAATTCTGAATATATTCATGTTCCAAATTTGTACGAAACTTTACACGTTTCATTGGCACCGAACCCGGAAATAGCATATCCATAAATTGACAGTAAGCAGCCCCTTAAAAAGAAATTTATATATTACATTTATATGAAAAAAAAATAGTTAATGGATAAGAATAAAAATTAAAATTATTATTTCAAACATTTTCTTATTGTGTTATCAATATTTAGAGCGGAGTTTTGTTATATACATGAATAAACTTTATTCGATAAAATATGTTTATTAAACTATGTTTTCTTAATTTAATTTTTGGATCTAAAATTATTCTCGAAAATTAAATTTTTTGTTCCCACAGAAAAATACTTTTTTGAAAAATGTAACAAATTTTTTTTCTTATTATATATAATTTCTAAGTTTTATCAGTATTTAGAATTAATTCCCAGTTATTGAAATTAGTGGCTAATTATTTGCAGAGTCCTTTGAATATTTAAAATGTTTTCGAAGTGTATATTAGAACATAATCAACCTTATGCTGGAATGCGAATACGCATAATTATGAGTTCGTAACTTCGATCTACAATATTTAAAATGGTATTCTTTAATCCGTTCGTAACTCTCCAGTGTGTTGCCAACCATAAACAAGAAATTCGTAATTCATTATCAATTGTTGTAACAAAAGAAAAAAAATACATGCATAACATATGATGAGTCGCAGAACAAAACAAGTTTTTTTAATTTGTTTTAGAAAATATACTTATATGAAATGTATTGCCTATGGGGATAAGCGTGTCTCTATTACCATTTCGTCTCTGACTCGTCAGGAGACTTTTCCCAAAAACGGTAATCAAAATTATGAATGCTTATGTTCAAAAATCATCATATCCCATTTAGTATATAAAAAACAAACAAAAGAATTTACAAATATTAATTTAATTCTCTGTTTTTAAAAACTCAAATTTTATTTTTTTGTTTTACCACAGTCAGCCATCAATTAGCCTGTAGCGAATGAATAGAAAAACAAAAAATCACACCTTTCTATTTAAATAATTGTAATATCTTTTTACGGTAAGTAAATTTAATTAAAAGTTTTTCTTATAAATAAAGAATTATAATTCTTAAGATTTATAATGGGAAAAGCCAAAAGTTGTACTCCTGAAAAACGGAGCGCAATTTTTCAACTTTGGAGGTCTGGCAAGTCTTATAGAAAAATATCTGAGCTATTGAAGTGTTCCAAAAAAAATGGTATTTAATGCCCTCCAGCATATTAAAAAAAATGAGACTATTGCCAACGTTCCACGGAAGAAGAGACCCAGAAAAACATCACCGCATACCGACCGAATAATAACACGAATTTCCAAATCCGACCCAAAAAAGACATCAGCGAACATTCAACGGGATATTCAAGATAATTTAAATGTTACGGTGTCTAAGCGGACTAGTGCACGTCGTTTGGTAGAAGGAGAGCTACATGGCAGAGCAGCACGAAAGAAGCCACTTCTGACTAAAATTCAAAGAACACGACGTGTGGATTTTGCCAAGTCCCATTGGAATTGGAGTGCCAGCCAATGGAAATATGTGCTTTGGAGCGATGAAACAAAGATTAATCACCTTGGTCCTGATGCTCAGAGGTATGTTAGACGCCCCATTGGCCAAGAATATAATCCTCGCTATGTTTCACGAATAGTGAAGCATGGTGGAAGATCAATTATGGTGTGGACATGTATTTCCTGGAATGGCGTTGGCCCAATTCACAAGATTGATGGGATATTAAATAAGGAAAAATACGTAGAAATTTTAAGTAATGTCATGCTCCCATGGGCTAAGGAAAATTTGCCTGTAATATGGCAATTTCAGTAGGATAACGATCCGAAGCACACGGCGACGCTGACAAAAAAATTCTTTTATGATAATTCTATCAATGTTGTGGAGTGGCCATCGTCCAGTCCCGACTTAAACCCTATAGAACATCTATGGGAGGACGTAAAAGGAGCCATTAGTGGCAAAAATATTACAAATATGGCGGCACTTTTTGATGAAGTAAAAAAGTCGCCGTGGTCTAGTGGTTAGTGTGTTGGCTTACTAAGACATGGGCCCTGGGTTCGACTCCAGGCTCTGACATCTTAAAAAAAAAAGAAATATGAAAAAAGTATTTCTTTCGGCGACTACCTCTCAGCAGTCTTCTGGCAAAAGCTCTGAGAGTAACTAATTGCAATGAACAAGCTTCTCAAGTCTGTCGTTCGGAGTCGACATTAAACTGTAGGTCCCGGTACTCA
The DNA here is from genome assembly GCA_963576795.1 of Metopia argyrocephala. Taxonomy (NCBI): domain Eukaryota; kingdom Metazoa; phylum Arthropoda; class Insecta; order Diptera; family Sarcophagidae; genus Metopia; species Metopia argyrocephala. Next base: position 181,368,991 of record OY756208.1, on the reverse strand, counting down.
TGGATAAAAATTGACACCCACAACATGAGTGCTGCGAGAAGCTAGGCCGTAATCCTGACACAGGGTTGTAAAGGCCAGTTATGTATGTATGTATGTAAAAAAGCGTGGGAAGCTATACCTGTAGAGCAATGTCGACGTCTAATACTATCAATGCGGAACCGATGTGAGGCAGTTATAAAGCAAAAGGGCTTTGCAACAAAGTATTGACGAACAGTAAGTAAAATAGGTTAATATAAATCTTTTTAATTTAATAATGTGAAATCGTTTCTAATTAGTTGTCGCAGATATAATTAACAAAATAAAATGAGTTCGCAAAATATTTTTAAGAGTGAAAAGTATTTTAAGTTTTACTTTATATTTGTTTAATATTTAATATAATTAATTTAAAATTTAAGAAATGAAGCAATATTTACTTTGTTTTATAAAAAAAAATTGAGTACGTTTTTTTTAATAGAAGCGCTTCTAATTAGCTGTCAACCAGTGTATGTTTACTTACCAGTACATAGTTCTTCAATTTTAGAAAATTGTGCTTGCAGACAATCGTTTACCCAAGCAAGCATATCATGCCTGGATAGATTTTCAGTTGTAACATTTGTAGAATAAACGTTTACTGCCATTTTTTATCACTGCTGTGTTTTTGTTTATGTGTCTGCTTCTTCAACAGTATGTTTATTATATTGTAAACAAAGTTCTTTATACCAACCACAAAATATTCTTGTTAGATACTGGTTCGTTTGATTTAAGTAACTCCTTACTTTTTAGGTAGAAAAGTAACTATAAAGAAAAACAAAAATTAGATTTAAATTTAAAATAAAATTTTATGATTGAATATTATATAGATAAATATAAAACTTTATATACGTATTATATGAATATTAAACTATATATTCTTTTTGATAAAACGATGGGCGTTTGATATTTTTTTTAATTTTTTCATTTGCTTAAATAATTTGTACGAAATAAAATACTTTATTGTTTTCTTAATTTCAAAATAATTATTTATTGTCGAAAGTGAATTGAAGCATAACACCATGTGCGTGATTTAAATCTTTTACTACATATGTATTTATTATCTTTAATATAGTAACAGTTCTTCTTTTATAACCATGAAAAAGCAACAGATGGTCACGTCAAGTTTATTAATATATATGTATATGTATGTATGTATATATACAATATTATTGGTAATTACGATTAAATTGTATTGATACTAAATAAAACTTTAACGGTAATTTCTCTACCTTACAAACGCCCTTGGAAGCCTTGTAAATAGGCTGTAAGAAAATAAAACTCATTATGTTTCAGTTTTAATCCTTGCTTATATTTTAGCTGTGTGAGCTAGCAAGGATTTTATTAATTGATTTTTATTTACAAAAATTCATCTGCTTATATACTAATTATGAGAATTTTAATTTAACCTACCCTTAACATTACTTTGTGTATATGTTTATCAATTTATAACTAAAACATTAAAAACATACGTACATGTATAACAGGAAAATAAAGTATTTTCCCACAGTTGGAATATGAAGCGTGTCATATTCTTGCAACAATATAGAGTGCAAGTTGCAGTATTAATATTTTGGCCTTGAGTATTTAATGTGTGAATGACGACGGTCAGCGGTATCACCAAAAGAGGTGTCTTAATCGTCTGCGTAGCAAATATGCCTATATTTTGTTATTATTTTACATAGTTAACTACGTTTGCAAGACTTGTAAGTGCATTTGAAACGAAGAGTGATTACCGCTGTTATTTGTATCAATTAAAAAATAGATTATGTTTTGAGTTTCAGTAATAAAAAACAATACATTTTTAACAACATTGATCACCTTTTTAAAATACCGTACATATGTATAAAAAACCGTAGCGGTATATGTGTTCATTAATTTTAATGTGTGAAAAACAAATTTAGTAATTGGTACTAGTTTTCTGTTTCTTATAGGTATTGTGGGAAAAATTTCTTGAAAAGTATGAGTTAAATAGTTGATGTTTGTTCTCGAATATACATAGGACAAAAAGAACTCTGATGAGACTACCGTAGCTAGAGTCGAAAACAATTGTTCAATTTGGCTATTGTACTATTCCTTCACGGACATCATTTCTCCTTTGATTACCAAAAAATTCATTGCAGTTAACTTTAATCTAATTAAAGCGTTTCTGACGAAACAAGAATCTTTAAAACGTTTACACAAATTTGTTGGCTTCTTAGCATTCTTCTGCCAAAAGCTCTGAGAATTTTGACGTGTCCCTATAATTTCGTCTACGCTGAATATTTATTTATATTTGACAACTTCACATTCAATATTTTTGCCTTAATAAATTGTACCAGAATAACTGTGCTTTATATTTGTTTCTTTAGTTAATGAATAAAATAATAATAGAAAAGTGTACGACAATAATTATTTTTATTTTATACTTTTTTTACTTACAACAACTATTTGTTTATTTTTTCTTAATGACCAAACATACTTATAAAGTTCAAAATAAACAATGGGGAAATTGTATTTAAAAACACCGATCTTTAGCGTTTTATTTTAAAACATTGAACTTTAAAAAAACACATTTATTTTTTTGTTCTTTTGACTTCGTTATCCAACATAGTAGAGTGTGGTGCAAGACAAAATTTAATTTTATGGTAAAAACAATTTTTTTTTCAAAGTACATTGACTCTTTAAAACATAACAAGTATAATAGGAAAACAACAGACGCACTTAATTAGAAAAGAAAATCCAGCCATTGCCATTAATAGGACAATTTACAAATTGGTATGGTATTTATATTTAATACATTTTTACATGATTATAGTGCATGATGCAGCATATTATGCATACGCAAGTATAAAAATATTGCCATTGTTTATCGATTAAGTCTTAAACAAATTTGTTACAACACAACGCATATTCACATATTCACAATTTTCATTCATGACAAAATTAAATAAGAGAATAAAAATAAACACATTTTTTAGTAATAAATGCAATATGGAGAATTAGGAATTTAAATCCGTTATATGGTATTGGCTTAATTAATAAAATTATTAACATAGCTATTCAGTAGATATATTTTAATATACTATATTTAATTGGCAAATCTTCTTCAAAAAAATCTTTAATTTCACTTGTAAAAAATTGTAAATAAATTTGGTTATTTAATAAAACCACCTTTTTTGTATATTTTAGAAAGAACAAATCGACGTTTCTTTAATCATAATTTCTTCGAAAATTTTTGTGACTAAAATAAAGACAGCTCTGACATCTTGAAAAAAGAAATTTTAAAAAATATTGCTTTCGGCCCCCAACCGTTAGCAGTCTTCTAGCAAAAGTTCTAAGAGTACTTATTGCCATGAACAAGCTTCTCAAGTCTGTCGTTTGCAGAAGACGTTAAACTGTAGGTCACGGTACTAATAGATAAAAATTGACGGATACAACCTGGGAGCTGCGAGAAGCCAATTATGTATGTATGTTATCACATGAGGTAAATTGGAACAATGTGTTAAAATTTTCGTTATTTTGTTTTAATGTATAGCACATGCAGTTATTCACAGAAAAAATCGCACAGGGATATGATACTCGTAATAGAATTTTATATTTGAGTTTTATGTTTCTTAATTAGCAATGTTTTTTTTTTTTTTTTTTTTTTTTTTTTTTTTTGCGTGAACTATAAGTTTTTATATTGATCTTAATTGCGTGTCTTCTGACCGTGCTGTCGTGAATATTCAAATTCAACTCCTTCGAAGTTGCAAAAGAATTTTCTTCATAAATTCTAATATTTTTTCGTTCATCTGCACCATCTAAATGATGAGTGTTTAATGACATCAATTGTGGATTCATATTTTATCTTATTAATCTACTAACAATGAACCTACTTTCTGGCAATTCAGATTTACTTTTCTCCATTGTTAAAATCTTTTAAATTTGTAATTTAAGCTAATTTAAGGTCGATAAGTACTTGTACTACTGTTGTTTTATTTGAAATACTGTATATTAATTAGAACTGAGTTACATTCGCTAATATGTAGTGGAAAATAGTTTCGTATAAAACACGATAGTACATACAAAAAGTTATGTTACAGTGCACGCGCGCTAATGTGAACACCGCATTATATGAACACCGCTTAATGTGAACATATTTTTTGCTTCATTGACTATTCTAAAATATGAATAAATGTAAAAAGCCCTATAATTTGAACAGAATTTTCTTTTTTTTTAATATGAAACGTTAAAATTCTGTGTTTTTTAGTTGCGGGATCCCCGTTTTAGGTGTACATGTGCATGTATTATATGTATAGGGTGTTTTTTATTGAGGTATAGAACTTTAAGTTGGCATCACTTTTTTAACTGGCGGCCATTTTGTCAGCTGTCAAGTGATTAATATTTAGTTTGGTTTGCCATTTCATCATGAACAGGTTGACAAAAGAACAACGCTTGCAGATCGTGCAAATTTATTTCGAAAATAATGGTTCAGTTCGCGAAGTTTACCGCAAGCTCCGTCCATTTTATGGTCGACATAATCGTCCATCAGAGCAATTAATTCGGTTAACCATGGATCGTTTTCGCACTACGTTTACTCTATGTGATAATACGCATCCGCAGAGACGTTGAACAGTGCGCACCGAAGAAACAATTGCCGCTGTAGAGCAAAGTGTTGAAGAGAACCCGAATGAATCGATTTGCCACCGTGCACATTAATTGGAGCTTTGTCCATCAACTTTATGGAAGATTTTGCGCAAAGATCTTGGCTTGCGACCTTACAAGATCCAGCTTGTGCAAGAATTAAAGCCGCGAGACCATGCAATGCGTCGTGATGTATGGGCCGAAAATGAGATTGATCTCGATGCTGATTTTCATCGCAAAATTTTGTTCAGTGATGAGGCTCATTTTTGGTTGAATGGCTACGTCAACAAGCAAAATTGCCGCATTTGGAGTGAAGAGAATCCACATGAGACCCTTGAGACGCCATTACATCCACAAAAACTGACTGTTTGGTGTGCTCTATGGGCTGGTGGAGTCATTGGGCCATACTTCTTCGGAAATAATGCTGGAGAGTCAGTTACCGTTAATGGAGACCGGTATAGAGCCAAGATAACCGACTATTTTGTTCCCGAATTGGATGGCATGAATGTGGATGAGTTGTGGTTCCAAAAAGACGGCGCTACATGCCACACAGCGCACGTCGCAATCGATTTATTGAAGGAAACATTCGAATTCGAATTATTCGCATAATTTCGCGGAATGGACCTGTCAATTGGCCACCAAGATCGTGTGATTTGACACCATTGGATTATTTTCTTTGGGGATATGTGAAGTCGCTCGTCTACGCCAACAAACCAGAAACGTTAGGGGACTTGGAAGCCAACATTCGTGGCGTTATTGCCAACATACGGCCCCATATGCTCGAAAAAGTGGTTGAAAATTGGACCTGTAGAATTGGCTTTATTCGAGCTAGCCGCGGCGGCCACATGCCCGAAATCATATTTAAACATTAATGGCATAAAAATATCCTTCCAATGAAGCTAAATTGATGGACATTAAAACGATTTTCTTGTGTTTTATTTCAATTCGAAGTTTTATACCTCTAAAAAAAACACCCTGTACATTTGTATATGTATGAGTAATTATGAACATATTCATACGTATAAATATATACAAATTTAATTATAATTTGATATAATTTTAAAAATAAAAAAATTCATAAATATGTATTGATTTTTGTTTACAATATGGTACAATTCTGTTTTAAAATTTTCGGTATTCGGAAATGTGAACAATTCGTAAAAGTGAACAACGCCAGTTTTAATTAGTTCACATTTGCGAGCGTGCACTGTACTTGTTGCTGAGTTTGTAAATTGTTGCTTATGTTTTGCACAGTACTGTGCATTTTTGTTATATTCTCGAATTATATTTCATTTTAATAATATAAAGACGATTTTATCAACAGTAGTGTAAAAATTTTAAATAAATCATACGATACATATCTCTCTCTAGTCATGTTGAAGTTTTAATAAAATCAATGTTTTGAGGCTGCTGCCTAAATATTCATAATAAATACGATAAATAGGTATGTAATTCCATTAAAACTATATACCTATGTATGTATGTACATATGCCATTTCTATATTTCACTCGAAGTTTTTAGATTCTTTATTTTTTTTTGTTTTTGTTCGAAAAATTTTGAACTGGTGATTTTTTAAAATCAATATGCAATGATGATAAAAATGATTATGAAATATTTCATGATTTTGTTACTGCTGTTTTATATTATATTACTTTTGAGCTAAAAAGACTAAGTTCATTGTTCGTAATACATATGTACATACAAATATGTATGTATATATAAATAAGATGTGGGGATGGATAATGACGATGAAAATAATGTTTCTTTCTGCTTTCGTTCTTTTTACTTATACTGTGTCAGCCCGCTGATTGTTCATGAAAGTACTCAAACTATTCTTAGGACAAAGTATTATTTTTATAATTCTTGAGGTTGACTGCTACTGCTGATGCACTTTTACACACATTTTTACTTTTTCTTTTTTTACCATTTTTCTTGTATATGTGTATACATGCACTATATACATATGTATGCATGTATATATTTTTAATGAAGTTTGCGTGCCGGCTGGCGTAATGTATTGCTGTTTTAAAATTTTCTAATATCGTATTTTTAAATTTTTTATTTAGTTTCGTTTACTACTTTAATTCTTTCTAAACTTTTATTTTTTAAAAGCTATTGAGTAGGAAGAGAAAGCTTTGTTTTAATAATTATAGAGTAAATCACATATAATAAAACTAGTAGTAGTAGTTTACTAGGAGTATTCGTTTTTATAATATAAAGAATACAGCTTTCGGAGTCGCTGTGGTCTAGTGGTTAGGCTAGGCCGAAACATGACACCGGGTTGTAATGGCCAATTATTTATGCATGTAATTTTAAAGCCTAGTGCACTAAATTTCCACTACCCCTAATATAGCTTTATTTAATGCACTAAATTTCCATTATCACTAAATATTATTTAACTATTTTTCCACTACGAGTATCTCTAAAATTATTGAAAAAATAAATCTAATTAAATAAACCCAACTCTAAAAACAACTAAGTCCGTTTAAAAAAAATTCATAAAAAATATGTCATCGTTCTAAAACGAAAAAGTTGGCTAAATAAATTTAACTCTAATAAACTACATAACTACATAACATGATCACATTGACCACAAATCAACATTTAAAGCGGAGGTGGTGGATATTAGAGAGAACTATGTTTTTTTTATTTTTTATCATTGATGATGTAATAAATTTTAGTGGTTAAAATTCTTCTAAAATACAAAAATAAAACATATACATAGGTATGTACATATGTACAGTGGAGAGCATTAATGTAATTCTTGTATCTCGGAATGAATAAAAAGTGTAATAATAAAGATTAAAAAAAATTTGTTTTCCATTTATTTGTTGTTAAGTCGACTTCAACTTTTTATAAATGCAAAAAAAAGTATTACATTCTAATAACAAATTGACAAAAAAGCAAGCTGCATATATATATTTACCGTTATTTTTCTAAATTGCGTGTTCAATTTGCTGTTAATTTTAATCCAAGATATTATTTTATATATTGTGGACGTATTTTTAAACGCTTTTAAGGTCAATCCGAATTAAATTATAAATAACATAAAAACTTTTCAATAAATAAAATTAAAAAAAAATGTCTCTCGAAGTGTAAGACAAGATTGTTAAAATGACTAAGAATGGATTATCTTCTCGAAAAATTGCTGTGGAACTGAAAATTAGCCAGTCACTTGTGATGAGAGTTCACAAAAGACGCAATGTAAAATCTATCGTAAAAAAAAGGCTTTTGACAGAGGCAGACGCACATCTTACGATAATACATATGAAAAAAGATAGGTGCTTGACTCCAGGAAATGCAGCTTGGGAAATTGGATAACGTGTACTGCAAGAAGATCTCTCCACAATATTGGATATTTTTCTGCAGGAAGAAAAAATCTGGGGGCAAATTACGGTATTCGATATCGAACGAAAATTCTATGTAAATTGTTTTAAAATTTTATGAATTTTCATTCGAATCGAATGCCAGTAAACTTTGCACGAGAACACCTGAGTTGGACTAAAGACGACTGGAAAAATGTCATATGGTCAGACGAATCGAAATTCAACAGATTCCAATCTGATGGTAAGCAATACTGCTGGCGCCAGTCCAATGAAACCTTAAAAAGACAGACATCATCTAAAGGAAGAATGGTGGTGGAAACATCATGGTGTGGGGCTCTTTAAACATGGTGGAATGTTGCGCCACCTAAAAAAATTGATAGAATAACCCATAGCCATCTACCCGATATTGTTGACAGAAACACCTATCCTAAGAAAGAGATCATATTTCAGCAAGATGGTGACCCATCTTAAAGAAATTTCTTACTGAACAAAAATTTCTATTAGAGTGGCCGGCACAAAGTTCTGATCAAAAAAAAAATTTGTGGTCAATTGTGAAAAGACGATTCGGCACTTACGAAAGAGCACCAATAAGCCGGGCAAGCTTTGGGAGCGTGTTGCCAGGGAATGCAAAATATTCCTCGAGAAGTATTGCAGACAGTGTTGCCACAGCCTTCAATTATTTTGTAGCCTATTTTCAGCAAAAAAGTCACCAAAAATAATAAAATTAATCGTATCCAAATTTTTAGCCTTTTTCAGTTTAACGTCTGCATTGAACTTTACCAAAATTAATCAGTTATTTTTTTTTTTATAAATTACAATTATCATGTCAGCGCTTTAACTTTGTCTTATTTTATAGCTATGGATTAAAAAAGAAAAAGTCAATTTGTCCACGCCCGTACTCTCCGCTCACTAAAAACGAGAGTATCCAAACTGATATCAATAAATTGCTTTTATATTACAAAGATGATAGAGAAAATAAAAAAAAAGACCAAGCGCTTTGTTTTCTTATTAATATATTTTAATTTTTCTTAATACATACATAGAACTCATTCTATTTGTAAATAATCTATTTGTTTTTCAAATCAATAGCACTTCGGTATGTTAGGTCGAAAATTGTTATAAACAAGTGATAGTTGTGGAAGTTCCTCGAAATATTTTATTTTTTCTTTAAGAAAAAAGTAACCAAAATAAGAAAAAAGTCCACATGTACACATTGAAGAAAAAAGTAACCAATTTTGGTTAAAAATAACCAAAACGACAACACTGATTGCAGAATTTGGTTGAAAGCATGTCTCAGCACATGAAAAATTTTATAAAAAACAATGGATGGACCAAATACTGACATTTGTCGCGAAAATGTAAATATTGATAATGGTGCATAATTTTTGTTTTGGTTTTTGTCAATTTGTTATAAGAATATACTTCTTTGTTGTATTTAAAAACAATTGAAGTCAACTTAACAACAACAAAATTTTAAAAAATTTTTTATCTTTATTAAACTTTCTATGCATTCCGAAATACGAGAATTAACTATTATCTATGTACTCATTAATGCTCCCTACTGTACATATTACATATATACATGCAAATATATAATGAAGGATTTTTATTAAAAAGCTAAAAATAGAAAACATAAAAATTAAAACTTGAGATGATGATTTAAAATAACGTTACCAAATTCTACTTTCTATTCGGCTTTTGTTTTTGATATAAAAAATAAATAGAAATTGAATTGAAAAGACATATTTTTTACGTTTCAAAACCAGTTAAACAGAAAGAATTAAAAAAAAGGAATTCGATCGAGCCAAGCCAAACACAATATTTTTTTAGAGCATTAAAAACACAAAAAACTAACGTAAGAGAATAAAAAAATAATCTCCCCCAGAGAGCTCAGGCCGTCAGTCAAGAAAAAAAATAGAAATGGAAAAAATATTAAAAGCAACGGAAAAGAGCAAGAGGAAGGAACGGCTTAGCACTATCTCTTGTTCTTGTTAGTTTTATAGTTGCCATAATGTTTTCCAAAAATTCTACTAAATTTACGTTAAAAATAAACTAAGCAAAAGCACAGAGATATTCTTCTTTTGAGTGTTATCAGCGTTGTCGACTTTCAATTTTAGAAAGTGCAAAATCGAAAAAAACGCAGACTCAAAAAAATAAATTTAAAATCTTGCTTTTAAGATTTATCTTTAATATTTTTAAGAACTATAACCTTGTCTTTATTATTATTACACACTGTTCCAATAATCAACTAAAAAAAACATGTACAATTGCTTAATTTATTTATTGAATATTTTGATATACATATAGTACATCTATATATACTCGTATAATTTCGTTGTTGGTCCGGATGTATGTCCAATTCTCTTTCCACAGCTTTTTGAAGCCGTCTGACGTCGCAGAAAGTTGAAATTTTGCATACTTAAAGCTCATTTGTTCCACATGTGCAAGGCGGAGCCAGACTGTTGTCTGTCGGCTTTACAACTAGTATGTATATTTTAGTAGTAGTTGCCGTGGTTAGTGTGTTGACTTACTAAGACGATAGCGCCGGGTTCAAATCTCAGCTCTGACATTTTGAAAAAAAAAAAAAATATATGAAAAAATTATTTCCTTCGGCGACTACCTCTCAGCAGTCTTCTGGCAAAAGCTCTGGGAGTAATTGATTGCCATGAAAAAGCTTCTCAAATCTGTCGTTCGGAGTCGACTTTAAACTGTAGGTCCCGGTATTCATGGATAAAAATTAACACACACGATTGCTGCGAGAAGCTAGGCCGTAATCCTGACACATAATTGTAATGGCCAATTATGTTTTGTTTTTTTTAATTTGATTACAAAAATTATTGGTGATATTATTATACGTACCATACTCTTTTGACCGCTAATCACAACCCAGTATTCATGTTTACATTAAGAAAAATAGCAAACGAACTTTTAAAACAGATGCAAGCTGTACATGGAGACGCATAAGTACTTTTTCCAGATGTACATGTGCAAGTTCACGATCTTAAAATGTACTACATAGCTACACTCTAACCCGGTTGTGTTGAAGCGTGTTATGATCGAAAAATACGTGAACTATTTAACCAAATATTAAAACAAAAAACACTCATGTTTTTGATCGGTATCGTACAAAATTTAGAAGCACACATAAATACATGATATGAAAATAAAAATATCAGCCCAATTCAAAATAAAAATTCCCCGGGAGTTTTTCCCTCTCCCATGTTGCATACATAAATTCAATAGAACTGGTCTGTATGTGTTTCTTTGACCTGTGGTATGTACGAAATTTTTATTCAGTGTGTTTTTTTTTTTTTAAGCTTGAGCAAAAATTACCATTTGTGTTATTGTACTCTACCCTTCACATCTTCCTTCCCTTTGACACAAGTTTCGTCCATCTGCCTGCCTTTTAATTTCTACATTGCAAATGTAGACTAATGTCGCCAGCGAATAAAGTTTACAAGAATTTGCCAAAAAAAAAAATTCCCATACACGAGCTGACACAAACACTTGATTGCCGTTGTCCTGTATGGAGCCCTTTAAATGGTGCGACATCCATTTGACTTTCACGCATACTATAAATTTTCTTATTACTTGAGACACTATCACAGTGTAAACATTCATTCACTCATTCCTGCTGTCCTGTTTTAATGAGTTAAGAATGATATTGTATCAGTTGTTAAAATGCAAACAGTATGGTAATATATAAACATTTTGGTGCCCTATTTTTTATTTAGACAAAAAATATAAAAGATTTTTGTAATTTGCGAAATCAAAATATACGTATGTATAAATTCAAATTGTAAATTATTTGTGAAATACAGTTTGGATACTACTGTTAAACCTCGATTAACAGGCCCTCTATTAATCGGTTACATCTATTAACCGGCATGCGGTTCTTTTTATTAATTCCTCTATTTATTATTCACCTTTTTTGATATTGCATTCTCTACGACTATTTGTATGTTTTTTATAAAAATATGAGGTATATTTGAATCTCTAGTTTCATAAATCGAATGTTTAAATCAAAATAAAAGAAAATAATAAATGTCTGTATATTTTAATATAACCTCTATTAACTTTGTATTTCGATTATCCATGCTGGTGCCTTTCCTACGAAAGCCGCATAATAGAGGTTTCACTGTGTTTACACTCTTTGGTACTATTTCTTTATTTTTTAGTACTATTTCTTTATTTTTTAGTACTATTTTTTATTTTGAACTTTTATAATAAAAAATTAAATTTATGTACTTATGTCAGAAACATATGACACGTTTTTAATTTTCTATAATTCCACAGACGTACGTTACATTACAGCAAGGTTTGGCTAATCAGGCCTTTAAAGTTTACTCAAACGTCAAGCCTTTTCCATTCAACATACATATTTCTGGCATTTATTCATATTTGAAAGCTAATTTGCTACATTTACAAAATATAGCTGTTCCTAAAACTTCGGCTTTTTTTAAAGTAATTTACCACAAAGTTGTGAAATTTGGTTTACAGGCTCAATTGTCCATAATCAATTGTGCATTACTCCTCCAATCACTATAGCTGAATTCTATTAAGCGTCTCTTGGATTTATTAGAAAAAAATAATCATCAGTTTACTTAAATGGTATTCGTTTAAAGGAATGCAGCAGTAATTGAATAGAGTAACCCAAGAAGAATCTTACAAACTAGTCCAATATATGCCAAACAAATATTTGAAAAGGTTTTAAGATGCAAATTAGCTAGCAATTAAAAATTTTCGCAATAAAATAAAAATTTAATTTTAAAGTTTTACACCGACTTTTTCGTGCACATTTTTTATACGTTTTTTGTTTTGCTTTGATGTTAATTAAGAATTACATTAAGTTTTGTATTATTTCAAACTTTGGATACATATATGCACAACAAATAAAAACCATTTTCCATAGGCTTTCAAATATATTTTGTTAATGTTCAATAAGTTTATGAACGCATACTTTTTATACCTAGTGAATGTGTGTAGTAAGTACATTTTACTTTTAATATACCTTTTATAATGGTCAATAGACCACATATATTACTTTATGAATTAAAATAAATAAAATTAAATATTTCGTCTTATTTTCTGTTTCTAAATAATTTATAATAGACGTTTACATAAAATGAAATTCTTTCATAAAAGTTTTGACTTGAAAACCCAAAAAATTAAATCAAAAACGGTCGACAACATTGGTTTGAATTGTAAAATTTATGCGTCAGCTTTAAAAAAAATGCCAGAGAAGAAAAAAGAAACGTCTATCGCATACTCTCCCAAACTCACAAGCACACATACACAACTCTAAAAATTAAACACAACTTAAAAAAGCAACCGTATGCAAAGCAATGCAGATATGTTTCAAAAGAAATAAATTCTTATTGAAGACTGCATTAACGCACCAAAACCGGCAAATTCCTTTTTGAATTTCTTTATACCATTTTCACGAGTATTTGTAAATACTTTTATATTTTTGCAATACTCCTTTTCCAATAATTTATACTTTTTTTCTTACTTGCAAATTCTTTTTGTACTTTTTCTTTTCTTATATTACACTTCGTTTTAAATGTATCTCTTTTATTCTTTGGCTATTTTATATAGGCAAACCCGGAGACTCACCTTTTACACAAACATTCGCACCCAATATGAAAAAAAATAATTTTTTGAACTTCAAGAAAAAAACCGTGTTTTTCTCTAACTTTTTAACACAATAAGAAATTTACAATTCGCTTGGAACTCAATGTTGTAAAAAAAAACTTCAATTTCTTTATATATATATATTAATTAAAAGAAATTTCTGTACAATTCACTCGCCGTTTTAAATTATTCTGCAAGCAAAACCGACAAATATTGATGAAGAGAATAAAATGAAGGAAATGATAAAGCAAGGAAAATAATGTCGTACTGTTTTGTACTAAAACTATATAACAACGAAGTCACTAAACACGAGTTCTTGTCGGCGTTATAACAAAATTAAAATTTTTTTTTTAACACAAGTTGAAAGAGTTTCATATGAAAGTTTTACACTTGTTATGTTTAGTTTTACACTTGTTGGTATTAACTCAATTTTTTGCTATACAGAAGGAAAACCATTGAATCCGGTTCGAACGCATTATAAGAATGGTGGCTATTATGATAACGGATACTCTAATAACCACCCCAACTAGGGTATTATTTGGCATCCTGAACTGGTTACCAGCAGCAATCTGTTGACTACGCGATACCTAAACCTAACTTCAATATTGGTTTCATAACGAAAATACCAGAGAGATCGTATTATGAAAATGGTCTACACCTCCCAAAGGATAGTATCCAAGTTTTCACCTACGGATCCAGATCTCACGACTAAGCCGGTTGTGGCATCCTTTCGGAAAAGGTGAATCTTAGATTGCCCTTCATGCTATCAGATTATTGTAGCATCATTCAGGCAGAAATAATGGCTATCAGGATAGCCGCTGCTCAGATCAAATATCGAAGTATATCGGATAGGAATATATGTATTTTTACTGATAGTAAAGCGAATATTAAGACCCTTGAGGTTGTTTACACCACATCAAAGCTTGCCCGTGAATGCCGGGTATCTCTGCAGTATATTGCGAGACATTGAAGGAAATGAAATAGCCGATGCACTTGCTAAGGCTGGTTTCACTACTAATACAAGCGAACTCAGGCGCGAGATCGGCATTCCTCTGCTGAGAGGAGAATGTCTGCAGAGAAAAGTGGGAAGAATGAACCTGCCTGCTTAATAACCAGAAAAATCTGGACCAACATGGATAATAAGGTAAGAACGAGATTCGCTTTGAATCTACACTGAGTCCATCTCAGAATCTTATATCAGTGATAAAGGGTCATTGGCCCGTAGGTACTCGTAGTGGTATCACAACGGGACCTTATAGGAACCAAGTGTGCTTTGCTAAAAGACAGCTACCAATTTTAACCGAACCTAACTCTGTTGCGGGTTAAAATAAATGAAACCACCCATGAGGAAGAATACAGGGCCAGGTCGAAAAAAAATTTTTCGTGGCGGATACCTACATGAAAGCATCGGGTAGAGGCCAAATATGAACCCAGACTATCTCTAAAGCCTCTAATCCCTCATAATAAAGCCCTAAGTGTTAGTTCTACTGTTAGTAATTATGTCAGGAATTGTTTTTTGTTTGTTAGTTGTTAGTAATTTGTATAAAATTCATGTTTTCAATTTTAGTGTTTTGTACATGATTTTTGTTATGCTTTTTTTGAAGCATTATTTTGTTGGTAGTTTTTAAGTTTTTTTGTAGAGCAGTGTACATATGTAGTTAAAGACCTGAAATGAGAAGAAAAATAATTATTAGAAAGAGTTAGGAACCTTTCCATGGACCGATACATTCATACCCTTTTGATGAAACGTCCATCCATTTTATTTTCTGAAAAGAAAAATAAAAACTTGAGTAGAAGAAAATTTAATCATACTTACATGTACCTTGCAGCTGATGGAATGCACATGCGTAGCTTTTTCAGAACCCTTCCTAAACAAGTGAGGTGCGTTTAGTGAGCATAGAGCAGTAGAATAACAGGGTGTATCTGTACTAGGAAACTGTTAAATTCAAAATGCGTATATAGGAAATTACGAATTATGGGTAAAATAGGTGCAAATAAGTCCGAAATTTAGCAAATATAAAAGTAATTCCACCTCAGAAAAGTTAGAATGATAATTGTGTAGTTGTCCTTTCATTTAGCTTCCTTAAGTAGAATTTTGTTATTCTTCGTTTTGATCCCATATACAGAATGGTTAATGAAACAACAACAACACGCATTAAATTACTTTACAAGACAACATGAAAAGATAGAAGTGTAGGTAATGTAATTTAGAATACTGAAACTCATAAACATCAAATATAGCATTTGATATGTAAAAATATCTTACAAGTCCGTTACGGAATAAATAAGTGAATGACGTCATGCATATTCAAACGAAAGTATGACTCATCATTCACCGTTACACAAATAAAAAGATAAAGCAAACGAAAGTATGACTCATCATTCACCGCTACACAAATAGAAAGTTTAGGCAAACGAAAGTATGACTCATCTTTCACCGTTGCATGGAAAATTTTTGCAATTTAGCTTTGGAATGTAGTAACGGAAAATATTTTTTTTTAAATTTAAACCATTCAATAGGCGAGGATATATAAGTTCATGCTAAGGAAGGCTCAAAGATTATTAAGTGAAAAGATACTAAGCTGTGTAGTGCTGGAGAAAAATTTTAGTGAGTTGTAAAATCAGTGAAAAGTTTAAGAGCGAGTGGTCCAAATAGTGTAAATAGTGAAACACTTTTTTTGTTTTGAACCCGTAAGAAAAATAAATAGTGTAGATTAAATAAGAAAAAACGTGAGTGGACCTAGTTTATAGTTAAAGTAATTTTTTTTGTAACAAATGTTTATTTTTATTAGCTGGCTATTTGTGTATGGAAGAATATCGGAAATCCTCTAACCACTCGATGAGGAAACGAAATAGCCAGGTAACAACTATTACTTTAATTTTATAAAAATATTGCCAGCACCAAATTATAAATAGAGAGCAGA
Organism: Metopia argyrocephala; assembly: GCA_963576795.1. NCBI lineage: Eukaryota > Metazoa > Arthropoda > Insecta > Diptera > Sarcophagidae > Metopia > Metopia argyrocephala. The sequence goes on along the minus strand of OY756208.1, from coordinate 181,352,492 downwards.
AGTCAGTTAAAGAAAATAGTAAGAGATATAATTTGATCAACAATACTTAAATACCCAAAAAAAAAAAAAAAAAAATATATATATATATAGAAACCTAATTTTGAAGTTAAATTCACACCCCTTAGTAACCAGATTCACTTATTGAAAGAAAAAGAAAACTAAAATAGGAGAAAAGAATACAATTTTTGTCCGTGAAGAAACACCTTGAATTTTTATAACTAATCTTAGTTTTAAGTATTTCCTTTTAGTAGTTTTTTTTTTGTATATATCCTTTTTTTAGTATTTGAAAATCTCAAAATTTATTTTTGTGACATATATATCTCATAGTGCGTATCCAGTGCTTAGGTATATCGCGATAAAGTAAAACCCAAGAATAAGTGAAAAAAATTATATTACAAATACAACTCAGGGAGCTCCTTTAGCTGTAGGTATTAGTTTTATTTTCGAACCTAAATTCCGGTTTTAAGGAATAAAGAACTTAAGCCCTGTTGATCATAATTTTATTTATATTTTAATTTTTGTCCCATTATCAGATATATATGTATGTGTTTTTGTAAAATTTTAAAATTCATTAATTTTTCATTAGATAATTTTAATTTTCTTTATTAATTTAAATCAATAAATAATGTATTGAAAATTCATGAAAAATTTAAAAATGTTGGCTTAATTAATTAAAGGGCAAAGGCAATGATAGACAGGTAAGTGGGCACGAGGTCAGGTGGAAATAGGGTCGTCGCATAAATGCATATTGGATCTTCTCGACGACAAGGTTGGGTGGGCAATTTTTGGAGCTTAACACCTGCTTCCAAACAAAGTATTTTCATGTGGTCCCGTAGAGTTAGATTTTAAACGTTTTGTTTTTTTTTTTGTGTTCAATTTTTTTTGTGTTCGGATACGCGTCTGGCGGGAAGGGTTGGAACCACCTGAGATGTCAATGAGCTAGACGGAAACCTCGCCAGTGCAACCGGTCCGTAACATAAATGGCGCCCAAACAAATGTGGTAACTTGGAATACTTTTATATTCAATTAAGAAAAATATTTCAAGTTACAGTGTAAATTCATATAATTACAGCTATATATGAGAAAATAGACCAGTAAAAGTTTAAAGTAGCCCTTAAAAATCACTTGATATTGTGGACTTTTATTCTTATAGCGGCCTGGTCAATGACGCACCAGCGGTTCCTTGTATGAGAGTAAAAGTCGACATTAGAGGATGATTTTTGTCCAAACGCTGAACTGTTATAGCTCAGGTTTGGTTGAGAATCTGCCTGATTGTATAAATGTTCAGCGAATCACATTCTTGATTTAATTTTAAATTGATAAATTTAATTTTTGCATTTTTGTTTTAATTCGTTGTAGGTGTTTGAACGTCCAATAATCTGATAGCCTCTCGTTTTCATTTCTAAGACGAGGTTAGTTGTATCAGATGGGATGTGTAAACGATGTCTCCCTTGTATACTAAACAAGGTGATGGTCCGCTTTACCACACAAAATAACGAATTAAAAAAATTTTTTTTGAGTTCTAATGTTATCTAGACCACATGAGAAACTTTATATTTTATTCCACCTTGACACACGCATCCGTTTATCATTGCCTTACCTGAACAAATAAATAAAAAAGAAAAACAAAAAGAAAAAGGAAAATCTTATTATAAAATAATTATTATTATATTTTTTTTATTTAATTTCTATTTACCTATTTACACATTTCATTTTTATAAACTTTATTATTAATATTTTATTTATATCACCGTAGTTTATTATCATCAGTATTATTTGAATTATATATATTTTTTTTAGTGAATTTCAATACGTAGAAATCTGGTATATTATTCATATAAAGTTTTGTTTTAACGTGAAACAACATATTAGCCTTCCGTATTTTCTTTTAGCCATATTCTACACGTATTTTTTAATTTCATCATTAAATTTTTGTTATATTGGTTTCGTTATTTATTCCTCTTACGCAAATCTTTGATATATTAATATTAGTTTGTATATTCGCGTGGCGGGTAGTATGAACAATAAGCCAAAGGTTAATCGCAATAGAAAAAGAGTTAGACAAGTCCAATTTGATTTAAATCGTTCTTCACCACACGTCGTGAAGAAAATTCAGAAACCTAATACCCCTATAATAAACACCGAAACAAAAAGAAACAGAGAGATGACTGAAAATAACAGAGAAACAGATCAGTTTAGGGATATGTCCAAAACGATAATTTCCGGCTCATCTCAAACATCTCAGACCAGGGCGAACATTCATGAAGATATCTTAGCTCAAGGGTCTAGTAGACAATCAATTAGATCAAATAGTTCAGAACGTTTTGAAGAAAATGTTAGGAAGATGATTGATCAGGGTGTTAGCACACAGGTCGCAGATATTAAGAGAACTATGCATGAATTAGCAGCAACAGTGGGTAGGTTGAGCATGGTTGTCCAACAAACTCAAGCGGAAAACAGGAGGTTATTAGAGTCTGGTCTGCAAAATCAAGTAAAAAATTCAAATGATGCGTTTCAACCTATGGATATGTCTGCGGCAAAGGAGCAATCTATTCCATCATCGAGAGCTTCATCTGTGAGCGGTGATGATTGCAGAAACTACAGCCCACCGCGTATCGACAAATGGGGATTAGAGTTCGATGGAAATAATAGCAAACTAGCTGTAGAAGATTTTGTGTTTCGTCTGGAGCGATTACAGTCTCAATACGGAGTGTCCTGGAAAGAAGTACTAGACAATTTTCACCTTTTGGTTAAAGGAGCAGCTGAGAAGTGGTACTGGCTCTTTATACAAACGACTTATGTGACAGAATGGTCAACTCTAAAATCTGCTATGCTTAAACAATACCAAGCTACAAGATCTAGCTTTGAACTCATGAGAGACATGGTAGAAAGAAAACAAATGCCAGGAGAATCGATTGATGATTTTTTTTTCGCGATGACCCAGTTCAGATCCCGACTAAACATATCCATGCCAGAAGCCGAGATGATCAAAATGATAAAGAAAAACCCACGAGAAAGTATCGGCAGACTCGTATATCCTATGAACGTCTCCTCAGTTGAAGAACTTAGAATAAGTTGTTTAGATGCGGAAAAGACATTTCTAAAGAAGGATGTGAGACAACAGCCAACACCAATTAATCGATATCCTAGACAAGTTCATGAGATATATGAAGAGCAAGAGGAGTTTCAACCCACATTGGAGATAAATAGTGAAGAAATTGCCGCATTAAGAAGTAGTAATAATAACGGCCCCAATACAAAAACACCAATTATATGCTGGAATTGTCGCCAAACAGGTCACGTTTTTATGGATTGTCCATCAGAACAGAGGACCATTTTTTGTTTCCGTTGCGGTATAGCTGATGTGATAGCACCAAACTGTGAAACCTGCAGAAATCGGATTTTTCAGAGGAACGACGGGAGAGCGGGGGACCATCGTTCATCACTGAACCCGCAAAACAAACGACCAGAATAAATACCACCAACGTAATAACTGCAACAAAAAGATTCAATAAGATCATACCACAATTACGACACCTTTATACGCTAGAAGAGCGACAAAAAAATTATGATGAAATCAAAAACAAAATATTTAACGCCGAAATAAGTCACCAACAACCCATCTTGTCAAAAAGAGTCCAAAAGTTACGAGAAAAGTTTGCCAAGAGAAAACGACATAGAAGACAGGCCATCGAAGCAATAAAATCAGCCGAGAAGAAAATATGCGACCCTAGACCATACGCCGAGATTTATATTGGGGACGTCAAAATTAACGGTCTTCTTGATTCGGGGGCCACAGTTAGTCTCTTGGGCAAGGGATGTAGAGAATTGGTGCAAAAATTGGAAGCAGATATAACCCCTATATATTCAATTGTTTCAACAGCAAGTGGCCAAAAACAAAGACTATTAGGCAAAATTGTGGTGGATGTTGAATACAACAACAAACTATCCAGAATTTCGTTTTATTTGTGTCCCGACTTAGAGCAACCAGCGTATTTGGGCATAGATTTTTGGAAAGCTTTTCATCTTGCGCCTGATGTAGTTGGATTATCAGAAATTAATACCGAAAAGATCCTAGAAAATTATAAAATTGAAAATGCCATTTCTAATCCACATGACCTAAGTAATGTAGAAAGAGAAAAACTAAATGAGGTAATCGAACTTTTTCCATCATTTGAAAAACAAGGCTTAGGGTCTACCACTCTTGAAAAACACCATATAACTTTAGTTGAAGGAGCAGTGCCTGTAAAGGATAAACATTATCCGATTTCTCCTGCAGTTCAGGAAATTGTATATAAAGAAATCGATAATATGCTGAAATTAAATGTTATTGAAGAGAGTGAGAGTCCCTGGAGTAATAGGACAACGGTAGTTCGAAAACCAGGTAAAAATAGGTTTTGTTTGGATGCCCGAAAATTAAACAAACTTACAGTAAAGGATGCATATCCATTACAAAATATTGATGGTATTCTCAGCAGGATTGATGAAACTTACTACATAAGCAGTGTAGACCTGAAATACGCATTCTGGCAAATCGAATTAGAGGATGAAAGCAAACCCTATACCGCTTTTACTGTGGCCGGTAGACCTCTCTATCAGTTTCGAGTCATGCCTTTCGGTCTCTGTAACGCGGCACAAAGACTTTGCCGACTAATGGATAAAGTGATACCACAGCGGTTGAAAGAAAATGTATTCGTGTACCTGGACGATCTACTGGTCATATCCGACTCTTTTGAAAAACACCTGGAATTGTTGAAAGATGTAGCACAATGTTTAAGAAACGCGAATTTGACGATAGGATTGAAAAAGTCACAATTTTGTTTTAAAGAACTAAAGTATTTAGGTTTCATAATAGGTGGTGGTATGTTGAAAACTGACCCTGAAAAAATAAAAGCTATAAAGGAAATAAAGATACCAAAAACTCCTAGAGAAGTCCGAAGTTTCTTAGGAACTGCTGGTTGGTATCGCCGCTTTATAAAAGACTTCTCCACCATATCAGCCCCTTTAACAGATACGTTGAAGAAAAACAGCAAATTTATCATGACACCTGAGGCGATTACAGCATTTGAAACTTTAAAGAAAGCCTTGACATCGGCCCCTGTTTTACGTCATGCAGACTTCACTAAAAGATTTTATATCCAATGCGATGCCTGTGAATATGGCATTGGTGCAGTGCTTTATCAGCTCAATGAAAAACAAGAAGAACACCCTATCGCATTTTATTCACAAAAATTAAATAACTGTCAGAAAAACTACAGTGTGACAGAAAAAGAATGTTTGGCAGCGGTGATGGCGGTCAAGAAATTTCGTCCATATGTGGAGATGATGCCGTTTACGATAGTCACTGATCATGCGAGTCTAAAGTGGTTAATGACACTAAAGGACTTGACAGGCAGACTTGCACGTTGGTCACTACAACTACAAGCATTCGATTTTGAGATTATGCATAGAAAAGGTTCTGAAAATATAGTCGCAGATATGCTGTCGCGTTTACCCGAAGGCGAAAAAAATTTAGATGAAATCAGTATGGAGGATTTATTTGACTTCGAAACCACAGAATTTCAAAGCGACGAATACCTGGAGCTGATAAATCACATTGAAAATAATAAAGAAAAATTACCAGACTTAAAAGTTGATAACGGAATGGTTTTTAAGAAAATGGATTTTGAACGAGAGGAAGATACCGAAGACTGTAAATGGAAACTCTGGATACCTCCAAACATTACTCAACCGATTATAGAAAAAGCTCACACTTCATTAACAACAGCTCATGGAGGAGTAAATAAAACTCTCGAAAGGCTAAGAAGATATTTCTATTGGCCTAAAATGGCGCTTGGGGTGAGAATGTTTATAGGAAATTGTCAAACGTGTAAAGAAACCAAACCGACGAATCAAAATCTTCGCCCAGAAATTGGAAACCAAGTAATTACCGAGAGACCATTTCAGAAATTATATATCGACTTTATGGGAAAGTATCCCAGGTCGAAAAATGGTAATTGCTACATCTTCGTTGTAGTCGATCACTTCACAAAATTCACTTTCTTAAAAGCAATGAGAGAAGCATCTGCCAGTAACGTAGTAGAATTTTTGGTACATGAAATTTTTCACAAGTTTGGAGTGCCAGAAATTATACACAGCGACAACGGAGCTCAATTTATATCAAAACAATTTGCAAATTTATTAAAGACGTATAAAATACAACACCTAAAAACGGCCGTATATTCGCCACAAAGCAACGCTAGCGAGAGAGTTAACCAATCAGTGCTTGCAGCCATAAGAGCGTACCTAAAAGAGGACCACAGAGAATGGGACTTATACCTGTCTGAAATAGAATGCGCATTAAGGACGGCTGTACACGCTGCAACAGGAGTGACTCCATTTTTTGCACTTTTCGGTTATCATATGTATACTAGTGGTGCTGAATATAAACTGGGAAGAAAGCTGCAATCTCTGACAGAACATCAAATTACCAGCTTAGAAAGAACTGATAGAATGGAGATAATAAGGCAACAAATTCAAGAAAATATGAAAAATGCTTATGAGCAAAGTGCTGGAAGATATAATAAAAGAGCACGAAAAGTTTTCTTTGTCCCAGGCCAAGAAGTATATCGGCGAAACACAATATTAAGTAATTTTTCGAAAAACCTTAACGCAAAATTTTGTAAAAAATTCTTGAAATGCAGAGTAGTCCGACCTGTTGGTAACAACATGTATGAACTAGAAACACCTCAGGGCAAATCACTAGGAATATTTCACGTTAAGGACATAAAAGTTTAGGGAGATTCTGGTAGAATCATTTAAGTCAGTAGATGAGGGTACGCAATAAGTATTAAATTTAGTTTTATTTAGGTTTTAACTCAAAAGGGGGATGAGATTTTTTTTTGGGATTGATTAGAATACTTCACCTTTAATTCCATGGAAATTACAGAATACCTGTGATAAACATATGTATGCATGTATACATGTAAACTTCTACTCACATAAGTACCTGATAGTTAATAATGATTGCAGGAGAAATGAAATGTGGAGGAAAATGGGAATATGATTAGGGAATAGTAGCAGTGTGAAAATTGAAGAACGGTGTATTATAGTGATAACAAAAATCTCTCACCACTTTCTTCATCGAAGGTTCGTAGAGAGATATGATGACTATTGGACAGTAACGAACTTTGACATGTTGAATAGTAGAGGCTTAACCCGCGTGTTAATTGTTTTAATTAAATTTTATGTTTATTGTATTTTGTTTTTATTTTTGTTTGTTTGTTTTTTTTATGAACGAATCATAATTTTATTTGCCTCAAAACTTAACTTTTGTGGGCGTTCGATATAACTTAGCACTAATAGTGCACTACTGAAAAAAAAATCAGTAACAAGAAATTATTTAAATTTAAAAATGGGTTGTCTCTACAGTTCTTTTGTCTTAGTATAAGTAAAAGAATCTGGAAGAGTATTCGTGTCCAATAGGCCTCAAAATCACTATAGTATACCGGTGTAAAACATTGCTATATTTGCCAAAAATATTAGACGAGGTTTCCTTCACCAACGAACTAACCTTATGTTCTATTGCCCGGCTAGTTCAATCGGACAAGCATAAGACTCACTTCAGGGTCCTGGGTGTTCCCCACGTTGGGCTTTGAAAGCGAATTTTTCCACCCGCACACCGATCCCTTCGGATAAACCCTTAGAAATCGGAGTTTTGTTGCGGGTTAAAATAAATGAAACCACCCATGAGGAAGAATACAGGGCCAGGTCGAAAAAAAATTTTTCGTGGCGGATACCTACATGAAAGCATCGGGTAGAGGCCAAATATGAACCCAGACTATCTCTAAAGCCTCTAATCCCTCATAATAAAGCCCTAAGTGTTAGTTCTACTGTTAGTAATTATGTCAGGAATTGTTTTTTGTTTGTTAGTTGTTAGTAATTTGTATAAAATTCATGTTTTCAATTTTAGTGTTTTGTACATGATTTTTGTTATGCTTTTTTTGAAGCATTATTTTGTTGGTAGTTTTTAAGTTTTTTTGTAGAGCAGTGTACATATGTAGTTAAAGACCTGAAATGAGAAGAAAAATAATTATTAGAAAGAGTTAGGAACCTTTCCATGGACCGATACATTCATACCCTTTTGATGAAACGTCCATCCATTTTATTTTCTGAAAAGAAAAATAAAAACTTGAGTAGAAGAAAATTTAATCATACTTACATGTACCTTGCAGCTGATGGAATGCACATGCGTAGCTTTTTCAGAACCCTTCCTAAACAAGTGAGGTGCGTTTAGTGAGCATAGAGCAGTAGAATAACAGGGTGTATCTGTACTAGGAAACTGTTAAATTCAAAATGCGTATATAGGAAATTACGAATTATGGGTAAAATAGGTGCAAATAAGTCCGAAATTTAGCAAATATAAAAGTAATTCCACCTCAGAAAAGTTAGAATGATAATTGTGTAGTTGTCCTTTCATTTAGCTTCCTTAAGTAGAATTTTGTTATTCTTCGTTTTGATCCCATATACAGAATGGTTAATGAAACAACAACAACACGCATTAAATTACTTTACAAGACAACATGAAAAGATAGAAGTGTAGGTAATGTAATTTAGAATACTGAAACTCATAAACATCAAATATAGCATTTGATATGTAAAAATATCTTACAAGTCCGTTACGGAATAAATAAGTGAATGACGTCATGCATATTCAAACGAAAGTATGACTCATCATTCACCGTTACACAAATAAAAAGATAAAGCAAACGAAAGTATGACTCATCATTCACCGCTACACAAATAGAAAGTTTAGGCAAACGAAAGTATGACTCATCTTTCACCGTTGCATGGAAAATTTTTGCAATTTAGCTTTGGAATGTAGTAACGGAAAATATTTTTTTTTAAATTTAAACCATTCAATAGGCGAGGATATATAAGTTCATGCTAAGGAAGGCTCAAAGATTATTAAGTGAAAAGATACTAAGCTGTGTAGTGCTGGAGAAAAATTTTAGTGAGTTGTAAAATCAGTGAAAAGTTTAAGAGCGAGTGGTCCAAATAGTGTAAATAGTGAAACACTTTTTTTGTTTTGAACCCGTAAGAAAAATAAATAGTGTAGATTAAATAAGAAAAAACGTGAGTGGACCTAGTTTATAGTTAAAGTAATTTTTTTTGTAACAAATGTTTATTTTTATTAGCTGGCTATTTGTGTATGGAAGAATATCGGAAATCCTCTAACCACTCGATGAGGAAACGAAATAGCCAGGTAACAACTATTACTTTAATTTTATAAAAATATTGCCAGCACCAAATTATAAATAGAGAGCAGAAGTCAGTTAAAGAAAATAGTAAGAGATATAATTTGATCAACAATACTTAAATACCCAAAAAAAAAAAAAAAAAAAATATATATATATATAGAAACCTAATTTTGAAGTTAAATTCACACCCCTTAGTAACCAGATTCACTTATTGAAAGAAAAAGAAAACTAAAATAGGAGAAAAGAATACAATTTTTGTCCGTGAAGAAACACCTTGAATTTTTATAACTAATCTTAGTTTTAAGTATTTCCTTTTAGTAGTTTTTTTTTTGTATATATCCTTTTTTTAGTATTTGAAAATCTCAAAATTTATTTTTGTGACATATATATCTCATAGTGCGTATCCAGTGCTTAGGTATATCGCGATAAAGTAAAACCCAAGAATAAGTGAAAAAAATTATATTACAAATACAACTCAGGGAGCTCCTTTAGCTGTAGGTATTAGTTTTATTTTCGAACCTAAATTCCGGTTTTAAGGAATAAAGAACTTAAGCCCTGTTGATCATAATTTTATTTATATTTTAATTTTTGTCCCATTATCAGATATATATGTATGTGTTTTTGTAAAATTTTAAAATTCATTAATTTTTCATTAGATAATTTTAATTTTCTTTATTAATTTAAATCAATAAATAATGTATTGAAAATTCATGAAAAATTTAAAAATGTTGGCTTAATTAATTAAAGGGCAAAGGCAATGATAGACAGGTAAGTGGGCACGAGGTCAGGTGGAAATAGGGTCGTCGCATAAATGCATATTGGATCTTCTCGACGACAAGGTTGGGTGGGCAATTTTTGGAGCTTAACACCTGCTTCCAAACAAAGTATTTTCATGTGGTCCCGTAGAGTTAGATTTTAAACGTTTTGTTTTTTTTTTTTGTGTTCAATTTTTTTTGTGTTCGGATACGCGTCTGGCGGGAAGGGTTGGAACCACCTGAGATGTCAATGAGCTAGACGGAAACCTCGCCAGTGCAACCGGTCCGTAACAACTCCTAATTGCTTAAACTACTTTTTTCATTCCAATAAATATATTTGTTATTTTAATACGGTGTCTTTTATCTTCAAAGTTTTTTTTTTGTTATTTTGACGGGTTTTGGATGGATACTCTCCGAACATACAAAACAAAATCGTCAACCATCCTTTTTGGAATTATATAAAAATAACTTTATAACCGCGATATACATAAATACATTGCAATGTAACAATTACCTTTTAATTAAAAAAAAATCATGCGTAGATTTTGCTTTTTTAATCGAATTAGGGAGTAGAGCCCCAGGAAAAGAATATAGCAAATCATGGCAAAGCAAAAATATTCTTATGTAGCTTTCAAATCGAAAGCTAATTGTACCCTCTAATTCGATCGAAACGAACGCAGAGTTCTATATGTAATATAGTGGAAAATAATGTAAAAAACTTGACAGCACTAGGCTAAAATGGGAAAATTAAAAAATATCGTTAAAAATCGTTATAAAAATGAAGTTTTAAAAATTTGTGACTTATTAAAAAAAAATTAGTAATACATATATGGTACGCGAAAGATAATACTAAAAGAAGTCAAAGAACATTTATAAGGGATTCTTCAAATATTTTGAAAATTGATAAAAAAAAATGTAATTAAGACAAAATTCTTTTATTTAAAAAAATCGTTTTTCATGCTTTATTTTCAGATTTACTAGAAATTGGTGTAATCTTATTATTTATAAAAATGTCAGCCGATGAGCATGATTCTCTGCACTCATCTTTTATGAAACAATTTTGCGTCCGAATTCTTAGTGCATCCCTAAAATATTCAGAGTTCTGTCATACCGCGACCAAAGTATCCTAGAAAGAGCACAGGAATTAATGGAACCACATTCCTCTGCGCTTTTCCTCACAAAAACTATAAGATCTCCCCCTTAATGGCAGTCGCAAGGCAACGTTATCGGAGTAGAAAGTAGCAGACTCCTCTTCTTCAGTCTATTCCATCAGAAACGAATGATAAGGAGTACAGAGCCACCTTCTGGAAAAATAACTGCTAACCTACTGAAGACGCTCGCCACTCACATCCACCGACAGATGGGGCCATTGCTGTTGATCATTCAAGGGTGAAAGTACAACACTGGCCCTTGAATGGTCAAATTGACAGCAACTTGTCTCATCAAAACAAAACAAAAAAGGCGAATAATATACGAGTACATACAATCTAAACAAAAAAAATCTATCGATCTTCAAACTTCCAACAAAGAGCACTGCATGAGTAAGGTGTTCACCCCTGAGTATTGGTCTTAAAACAAAAACAACAAAAAAGTACTTTCATGGCAACTTCTATTTTGTTGGTAATTAAAAAAATTTTAAAATATGTATTTACAAAACAGAATAAAAAATATAGTATAGAAATAAAAAACAATGATTTTTACTTAAAACTAATAAATGCAACAGTTTTCAATTCTTTAATTTAATAAATGCACTTTTTCCCAAATAATATTGGGAAAATAGGAACAATTACATGCGGAACACGCCAAATTTAGTATTATTTCCAGGATTATTTAAAGCTGCCTTTAAGCTCAGTCCTAAAACTTGGCGCGTATTTGCGGGGTCAATTATGCCGTCATCCCATAAACGGGAAGTACTAAAATAGGGCGAGCCTTCCTTTTCAAAAGTATCTATAATTGGTGCCCTTAATTTATTGGCTTCGGCTTCAGTAAATTCTATGCCAGCACGTTTCCGCTGATCTGCAGTAATTTGAGCCAAAACATTAGCAGCCTGCGCACCACCCATTACAGAAATGCGAGAATTGGGCCACATATATAGGAATCTAGGTGAGTAGGCTCGTCCGCACATACCTTTAATACAAATAAAATTAAATACTTTTTTACCATGGAAATGTTTTGTTCTTTATATATTGATTACCATAATTTCCTGCACCATAAGAACCACCAATGATTACGGTAAATTTGGGCACATTGGCACAAGCCACTGCCATCACCATTTTAGCACCATTTTTTGCTATTCCATTAGCCTCTGCGTCTCGGCCAACCATGAAACCAGTAATGTTTTGTAAAAATATTAATGGTATATTACGTTGAGCGCACAGTTGTATAAAATGTGCACCCTTGAGAGCACTTTCCGAAAACAATACACCATTGTTGCCAATAATACCCACTTTATGACCATAAAGTCTTGCAAAACCACACACTAAAGTTTCACCATACATTTTCTTAAATTCAGTAAAACGACTACCGTCTACAATACGTGCAATAACTTCACGTACATCAAAGCTTTTCGTTAAGTTAGGACCAACAATACCATACAATTCCCTTGATTCATATTTAGGCTCTTCAATTTCATGCCCTATTTCAGCTTCTCGTGCTGCCTTGATAGTTTTTTTACTTGAATATAACAATTGATCATTGAAAGCATTAGTTGAGGGCATATTTAAATTGCTTACAACTTGTCTAGCTAAATAGAGAGCATGCTCATCATCTACAGCATAGTGATCGGTGACACCAGATGTCTTGCAATGCAAATCAGCACCACCTAAATCTTCAGCTGACACCTCCTCACCGGTGGCAGCCTTGACTAAAGGGGGACCGGCCAAGAAAATTGTACCTTGTCTTTTTACAATAATACTTTCATCAGCCATCGCTGGAACATAAGCACCGCCAGCCGTACAACTGCCCATAACAACAGCAATCTGTGGTATGCCCAAGGCGGACATATTTGCTTGATTATAGAAAATTCTACCAAAATGTAGTTTGTCGGGGAAAACATCAGCTTGACGTGGTAAATTGGCTCCACCAGAATCTACCAAATAAATACAGGGTAAACGATTTTCTTGAGCAACTTCTTGGGCACGAATATGTTTTTTTACAGTAATGGGATAATAAGAACCACCTTTAACTGTTGCATCGTTGGCAACAATAACGCATTCGGTGCTAAAAAAAATAATTATAGTAAAAAATAATATTTTGAATATAATTTTTAGGATCAGAGTCATTTGATAAAATCATATATGTATGTATGTGTAATCGTATACATTATTTCTTAGTATTTTTCTACATGTGTAGTATGCATGTAGTATCAATTATTTTTAAGGACGCTACAGAAATAAACAATAGGACTTAAAGTTGGATTTAATAGACACATAAAAGAAATAAAACTAATAAATGGGTTCAAGCGACACGATTACAGTTTACTTTTTTACAAATAAATGTATTATTAGTTTAAACTTAAGAAAACAGAAAAAAATTATTAGTTTTTCACCAGGGCATATTTGTTTGTAGTAGCGACGCATCGAATGTTGCTAACATTAAAACTTTTCCTTATGTAACACAAAAATTTAATGCTGAAACCGGAATTTGTAAGAAAATTTTAGACCTTTATGAAGTCCCAAAAAAAGTTAAATGAAATTAAAACATTTTAAAAGAAAATAATTTAGAAATTAAACAAATACTAAATATAGTGCTGACAACATATATGCATATATAATTGGCCATTACAACCCTATTTTAGGGCTACGGCCTAGCTTCTCGCAGCACCCATGTTGTGTGTGTTTATTTTTTATCCATAAGAACCGGGACCTACAGTTTAAAGTCGATTCCTAATGACAGACTTCAGAAGATTGTTCATGGGAATGAGTTTATCTTAGAGCTTTTGCTAGAAGACTGGTAAAAGATAGTTGCCGAAAGAAATATATTTTTTCATTTCTTTTTTTTTAAGATGCCAGAGCTGGGATTTGAGCCCTGAGCTCTAGTATTAGTAAGCCAACACATTAACCACTAGACTGCGGCGACTACTACTGGACTTTAATAGAAAAATTAACTACAGCAAGTAGTGTAAATGCAAAATGAAATAAAAAAATTTTCTGTTTGATATGCTGACAATCAGACGAAAAAACATTTTGAGCAATATAGTTTCATTTTGATCTCTATTACTTATTGTATTTGTACTTTTCCAATTTATCGCAAGCATGCTGCGTTAATTTCCTTTAAATTCTTTACTAAAATAATACTTTATAGTTTTAAGTTTTTTCCTTTCAATTAGTCGTTACAATCGCTTTTATGTAATTTACCTTTTAAGTCTCAATAAAATTCAAATTGGATTTTGTGAGAAAATCTTTAGGCTTCTAGAATAGTATAAGCTTACAACAGAATTACATTTTAAAGCAAACACATACCCTTACAGATCTCTTTTCCAAGATTGTTTAACGTTACTCCTCTCTTTATGCAATATTGCTTAGTTCTTTAAAATAACATTAAGATATTCCTATTAAAATATGTATACTTACCCACATACCCGGCCAACACCAGTAATTATTCCACCAGAGTTGACAATCTCATCGCCATAGAGTTTATAACCAGCCAATGTACTCAATTCCAAAAATGGTGAACCCATATCAATCAGCTTATTGATACGTTCACGTGCCAACAATTTTCCTCTCGACGTATGACGTTCTATGGCTTTTGGACCACCACCAGTCAAAACTTCACCCGTAATATTTACCAATTCCCTAACCAAATTTAACATTTCGGCTTCATTTTCCTAAAAACAAATAATACATAAATAACAAATTTGTAAACATCGTAATTATGCAATATTGTTCGGTAGTCACCTTATATTTATCTGAATCTTTGTCGATCGATGTTGTTAAAATATTTGCTTCGCCAACGTGTACTAAACGTGGACAACTAATCCAAATAGGCTTAATTAAACTGGAACGTAATATTGTATTAAATTTAAACATATTATTTGGTAAATAAAATTCTAACTAAAAAAATCAAATAGGAATATTGGTAAAGTGGGTGAACAAAAAAAAGAGAAAAAAAAATAGAATTGATCGGAACAAGTGTCAGATTTATATAAATGTTAACATCTCTGTTTTTTAAAAGATAGCAACCATGGCGTACTGATTATAAAGGTGCCCACACACTAGTGATTTGTGACTATGATTTGTTGTGTTCGACGTCTTTTTACATGTTAATGGGGCTGTATGACAACAAATCATAAAAATTTGAAAATTTTCAATTTATTGTGATTTGTAACAAAGTGTATGGGGTTGTGCGCGAACATTTGAAAAAATTTTTAAATTAGTTCACAATAAAACGCCAAAATATTCATATTAAAATATTAAAATAAAAATACGAAAAGTGAAAATATTTTTTGTAGTTGCGGAGATGGCTAGCAACCAATTTTTTTGTAGAATTCATTGAAATTTTACAAAATGAAAATGCCATTTAGAAAAGTAAAAGTGATGTCTTGTTGTTGACGTTTAAACTTTTTGTGATTTTTTATAGTGTGTGGAGAAATGACAACCGAACAAATCACAGTCACAAATCACTAGTGTGTGGCCACCTTAACATGATATATTAAATAAGGTAGCCCCATAAATAAAACAAATACAACAATACAAAAACAACAGGCATTTTGTTTTTGGAAATTGTACGCTGAAATGTTAAAATCAACTGTTTTTGTTTACAAAAGTAACACAGGTTGTTTTTTTAATTTATTTTAATTAATTACTTAAAAAAAGTTTAAAAATATATATACAGAAACAAATTTGACATTTCAGCAACCAAAAAGGAAAAAAACCGGCAGCCGTTGCGAGGCTACTTGTTATTCTTGTAACATGAATTATAAGGTTTATTTTACATACCAGCTGAGCTACTTTCTTGTAGACAATTTGTGAAGAGAGTTGCCAATTTTTCTTTGTTTTTGCAGCTTTCAAAATGTAAATGAATATAATCATACATAACGTTTTCACGAGAAACCAGGAATACCACTACTGCTGTCGAATCTAACTGTAGTCTTGGAAACAGGGTTACCTTTGCCAATTTTTAAAAAGGGTCTGAAAAAGGGTATTTGGTAAGAAAAAGGGTCTCAAAAAGGCTATTTGAAAGAAAATAAGGGTCAACTATTTTTTTTAACAAAAAACTCTTTAATAATATAATAACTTTATTGACTTCTTTTTAAAAATAATAATAAATCCCTTATTTTCGAGCTTAAGATCATTGTATATTAAGAGCAAAAAAGAAATTAAATATTTGTACTTTACATTTAAAAAAAAATTTTTTTTTAATAAGAATTGCTTTTTACGTACAAAGGAGTACGTACTGTATTTTAAAATAAAATTTGCTCTGCAATTTTTAAATTGGCCAATTGTTTAGCAGTTTTAGAGTGTGTATTTAGTATTTGCTTACATATAATACAAATGGGCTTCTTTTTTCTACGTCCAGATTAACCCATTTAAATTCCCTTTCCCACTGAAACGAATATTTCCGAATAATTTTCTTCTTTTCTCCTGCTTTTTTTGCAGTAATTGACCCATTTGATGATGAACTAATATCCAAATCGGAGCTTACGTCACTGGGTTGAATTTCATGCATGTTGTTTGATGAAGTTGGCTGCTCATCTGGTTTTTTCAACTTTATAACAAACCTAACATTTAACAATAAGAAAATTACATAAGAAAATTGGAAAAAAATACTTATTTGTCAATGTTTGTAAACAATTTATTTTCGTTACAAATTTTTTTCAGTTTTAGCTTTTTTATAATTTTTGTTTTTTTTTTTGTAATTTTAGTCTTTTTAATGAAAAAATTTTTATTTTTGCACACAACCCTTTCTCATTAAATTTGAAATTTATGTATTATAATTCTAATAATATACAGGCATGCATGTAAAAGCTGTTTACTGTGATATGCTCTGTATACAAAAAACTGCTTGTTTTGCGAACAATTGATTTATTTACCATCGCTAAAATATACTCGTACATAAGCTATCAAAAAGACTAGAAAGTGACACGAATTGCTTGAAAATGATACAAAAGGGTAAATTAAAGAAGGGGTCACAAAAAG
Organism: Metopia argyrocephala; assembly: GCA_963576795.1. Taxonomy (NCBI): domain Eukaryota; kingdom Metazoa; phylum Arthropoda; class Insecta; order Diptera; family Sarcophagidae; genus Metopia; species Metopia argyrocephala. The sequence continues at coordinate 181,335,362 of OY756208.1, read as the reverse complement.
TAGCAGAGCCTCCAAAAAAGGGTCAAATTGATACTTTCGGGTCACAAGGGTAACGCTGCTTGGAAAGGTTATCAATCAAAAGAGAAGTGAAAAATCAAATTTATAGAGTATGTTCAGTGTAGGAAATTATTTAGAGTTTTTTTTTTTCAAGCAGTCTCAAATAAGGTGACTTAAATTCTATAACAACTAAAGGTCAAAGTACATACCATGCGTTAAGGTGGAAATACAAAACAAGAGTTACTGCTATCCCTAAATAAAAGCGGCAAGCGTTTTCTAGCTGTCAAAATTTCTCATGAAAATCCAATTTTGACAGAGCGTTTAGTAGTAAAGTTAGCCGCAAAAGGCAATTAAAATGTAAACAAATAGAAAAAAAAAACAGGGTTGTGATATAAAGATATGTTATTTGCATAACCATGTTTTATTCGTAAAGGCAAAAAATAAACAAAATAGAAGATAATAAATATTAATATAAAATAAATAAATATAATATAATAAAAATAAATAACATAGTACTATAAAATTTAGTTTATGTTACAAATATCAATAGAGAAATGCAGTTTATTATTAAAATAGTCAGAATTGTTATATAAGCATATGTTTTTGTACTACCCTGTTTTTAATGTTTTGACAAAACGTTGCCGCTCTTATTTAGGGTAAGAATAAGCGCTGAGCGTTGGAAAACGTTCCGCTTGCCGCTTTTATTTAGGGATGGCAGTTATTTAGGAATGGCGGTTCAGCGTTAGCGCTGAGCGTTGGAAAATGTTCCGCTTGCCGCTTTTATTTAGGGATGGCTCTTAAGGTGGCAGTACATAACAAGCGTTCTGAGCGCCATGCGTTGCAAGCTTATGTCAAAAAAGTTGAAATAGTGTATTTTCTTAGAGCAAGTTACATTCAAAGTATGCTTACTAAAGCGAGAAAGTTGGCCAACTTTTAACTTTTACAAGCGTTGACAGCTGAATGAAATAAAATCACTAATACATAGGGTCCTTAAAAATTAAACAAAAAGAATTTGTCCTTCTTTTCAATTGAATTGTCCTTTTTTTAATTAAATTGTCCTTTTTTAATCGCTATTTTATTATTTCTTTAAACTTCAAATTATAAGTTTTATTTTCCCCAAATTCCCAACACTTAAACATCAAATTCAATAGAAATTATAATCAGCGTGAACTACCTGGCAACACCGAATGAGGTATGTTAAATGCTTTAACTTGTCAGCAATTTTCAAATGAACTGTGCCGAATTTAATTTTTTTTACGAATAAAACTGATATATTAAAAAAATACATTCTACAGAAAAGTATCAATCATAGTTTTTAAAATAATTTAATTAACTATTTTTAAATATAGACAATTTTTTTAAAGCTGTGTGAATTTCTGAGCATATTTTATTTTTATAAACATTAAAATAAGTATCTTAAAACTTGTACTAGTCCCTAGTAATTTTATATATTATTATATAACTTATGTGTAATATATAAAATAAAACGTAAACTTAGTGTAAATACTAAAAATTTTATTTATTTTCTAAATGTCCTTACTTTTCCGTTTAAAAATATGGTCACCGTACTAATACATATAAAAATATAATACATATAAAAAACGTGTTTTCTTTTTTGTAGAAAAAATCAAATTGTTTTAATAATATAACAGAATAATTTGTGGTTTTATGATTGGCTTGTGTAAAAACATTTTCTAAACAAGAAATATAAAATTTTAAATACAGTGGGCCCTCGGTTAACGAACACAATTCGTTCCAGAAGCGTGATCGTTATGCGAAACGTTGGTTAAGCAAAACCATTATTTCCATATATATCAGTGCAAAATAAAATAATGCGTTCCAAGTCGGAAAAAGTACACACTAACATATTTAAACATCAATATTTATTGAAAGTAATATAACATATATTTATCAACATTTTTAAGGAACTGAATATAGGACGAAATGAGACAATCTGCAATGGAAAAAACGAAAATTTTACAAAAAAAAATAATTTTGTATGATACCTGGACGCATACCTAGTTCTTCTTTAACAAAAAACTGTCTAGAGTCGTTTGTTTTTGACGACGCTTCAAAATTTGTTGAAAATGCGACACAGCATTATCATTGAATAAATCTGTTGCGCGTTTAACCACTGTCTGATTAGGGTGATGCTTTTTAATGTATGATGCCACAGAATCCCATGCCTTAAGCATTTCTTTAATTGCACTAGACTGTTGTTGTTCTTCTGTAACCTCCTCGGTTGATAAATTCTCCTCCACATCTTCTTGCTGTAAAGCACATTGCAAATCCATAAGCTCTTCGTAGGTCAGCTCCTCACTGTGCTCTGCCACAAGCTCATCGATATCATTGTTATCTTCTTCTAGGCCCATCTGGTTAGCCAGAAATATAATTTCGTTGGTTACTGGCTCCGTGGACACTGCGAGGAGCCCCTCAGATGCGCATATGGCAAAGCGCTCGGGCCAAAGTTTCTTCCAGGAAGATTCGAGAGTTCTCTTGGTAACACCTTCCCATGCCTTTCCAATAATTTTGAGACAAGCAACGATGTGGAAGTGATCTTTCCAAAACTGTTTTAGAGTGAGATTGGTTCCTTCAGTCACTTCAAAGCATCGCTGAAAAAGTTCTTTAGTGTAGAGCTTCTTGAAGTTAGAAATAACTTGCTGGTCCATAGGCTGAAGTAATGGAGTGGTGTTAGGGGGTAAAAAGTGAATTTGAATGAATTTAAACTCTTCAGGGAGATCATCTTGTAACCCTGGTGGATGGGAAGGAGCGTTGTCCATAACAAGCAAGGCACGAAGTGGCAAATCCATCTCAATCAAATATTTCTTCACAGACGGACAAAAAACTTTATTGACCCACTCAGTAAATAGAACACGTGTTACCCAAGCCTTTTTGTTGGACGTCCACATGACATTTAGACTGCTCTTGTCGACATTATGATTTTTGAAGGCACGTGGATTCTCTGAGTGATATACGAGGAGTGGTCTTATTTTCAAATCGCCGCTTGCATTGGCACAAAAAAGCAGGGTAAGGCGGTCTTTCATTGGTTTGTGGCCTGGCATTGCCTTCTCCTCTGCTGTTATATAGGTTCGTTTGGGCATCTTTTTCCAAAAAAGGCCCGTTTCGTCACAATTAAAAACCTGCTGGGGCAAGTAACCTTTATTATCTATAAGCTTCTGGAAATCGGCGATGGAACTCTCTGCTGCGTCAGCGTCTGAACTTGCTGCTTCACCATGTCTCACAACGCTATGGATGCCAGTACGTTTTTTAAAATTCTCGAACCACCCCTTGCTTGCCTTAAACACTTCTTCTCTGACTGCTGATGTTCCTGGTGTTCTTTCAACAAGATCGGCGTATACCGTTTTAGCCTTCTCACAAATTATGTTCTGCGAAATACTATCACCTTGCATTTGCTTTTCGTTAATCCATATAAGAAGTAATTTTTCAACATCATCGAGAATACGTGATCGTTGCGAAGATATTCTTGACACTTCCTTTGAAGCATTTACGTCTTTAAGTTTGTGTTTATTCTTTAGGATGGTGGATATCGTTGATTTTGAAAGGTGGAATGTACGTCCTAGATCAGCCACCCCAACACCTTGCTTATGATTTTCAATGATTTTATGCTTCATTTCTATAGTTATTTTTGCTCTTTTATTATTCTTTTCTACATTTGAAGGCATCTTTGTATGTAACGTTACACTTTCACAAAAAATAACAACACGTCTTGTTAATTGTATGAACACAAGTGATGCTAAAGCTAAACATAAACAGAGAAGTTTTATGCGTAATTTGGTAGTTCCCCTTTTTTAACAAAATCAAATAATGAACATGTACTATGTATATGTTTGTATGTCTCAACACGTCTTCTTAATTGTATGAACACAAGAGATGCCAAAGCTAAACACAAACAGAGAAGTTTTATGCGCAATCCGGTAGTTTCCCTTTTTTAACTAAATCAAATAATGAACATGTACTATATGTCTGTATGTCTCAACACGTCTTCTTAATTGTATGAGCACAAGTTCGTTATACGAAACTTTGTTCGTTAAGCGAAACATTTTTTTTATTTTAAATGTGTTCGTTGTGCGAAATGTTCGTTAAGCGAGGCGTTCGTTAACCAAGGGTCGACTGTATATGTATTATAAAAAATGTTAAGACTGAAATGTGATGAATGTATTTCTTCTTTTTTTAAATTAAAATAGTTATATAAATAAAATAGTTGTATATATTTTTATTAATAAAAAAAAACCGAAAAACCCGGTTATTGAAACCGGATATTAAATAAAACAATCCAAAACCGGTTTTTAAAAATGTGCTGTTTTTATGCTTGCTACAGACAACGCAATCTGTTTCTGCAACACGTTTCACATTCAGGTTTCATGTTTTAAAACAAACACTAAAACCAACAGTGAAACCATAAACGCAATCTCAGTTCTGTTATATTATATTATAACATTATCATCGCGCGGAAGAGCGGATGCGAAAATGAATCGTGAAGTAATTCAATTAGCAGCAAGTGTTGTTATTGATGAAGTGCTCCACTTTTTCACCTTGTCACTTTTTCTTTAATTCTCTTCTATTTGATATTCGCATGTCCCTTATCCCGTTTTTAACTTTTTCAATGCTTGCGTTTATATCAATATTTTTATATTCAATTAATAATTTTTCAAATGCTGCTGCTCTTATAATTTTATTTTTATATGTATTACTAGGGCAACTAAAAAAATATGCTCTATAAAATTAGTTTTAAGCGCCTAAAATATGCAAAAAAAAAGTTTTAAGCGTTAAAAATATGCTCAAAAAACTCTTAATACATAAATATAAATAAATATAAAATTACGTATATTTTTTTTAAACATTTTAAAACATGAAGAGTAACAATCAGCCACCAACCGGATAAAATAAATTTCCTTTATATTTACATAACGCTCATTTGCGAGATCTTCTGCATATTCTTATGAAAATTTTATTAATTTAAAAATAAACTTTTAATTGAAGTTTTTTTTTATGTCATGCAATTATGGACATTTTTTCCCAATAGGAACAACGTTCAAAAAATCGTAACTTTTAATTCAGAATTCATTATTATTATTAGTTGCCGTGGTCTAGTGGTTAGTGTGTTGGCTTACTAAGACGATAGTGCCGGGTTCAAATCTCAGCACCGACATCTTGAAAAAAGAAATATGAAAAAAATATTTCTTTCGGCGACTACCTCTCAGCAGTCTTCTGGCAAAAGCTCTGAGAGTAATTAATTGCCATGAAAGAGCTTCTCAAGTCTGTCGTTCGGAGTCGACATTAAACTGTAGGTCCCGGTACTCATGGATAGAAATTTACACACACAACATGAGTGCTGCGAGAAGCTAGGCCGTAATCCTGACACAGGGTTGTAAAGGCCAGTTATGTATGTATGTATGTATGTAAATGTATGTAAAATTTCTGTGCTTTGTATTTAATTTGTTTTTTGCATTGACGTTTTCATCAAATTGACATTAACTATTGAGCAATAGTTTAAAAAGGAGTTCTCATGAGTACCGATATTATTTCATAGATTATATATACTTAAGTAATGTGTCAGTATATGGTCATTATTTTGAAAAAGTAAAATTTGGTAATACACATAAATTCTTCTAACATATGTAAAAATTTGTAAAATATGCCATACAAATATGAAAAAATTTGAAAAATGCAAAAGAATGCATTTATGACGAAATATGCAAAAATATGCGGTAACAAATAGGGGTTAAACGTCTTAGGTTTTCCTAAAATGAAATAATATTTTGGTTGTTTTGTCAATAATATTCAGAAAAAAAGATGCTAATGCATATTTTTGGTTGCCCTATTTATCACTTTTAACATCCCATAATTCAGGTAAACTTTTGTATAAGTTAATAAAATTTACTCAGTGTTCATTTCTTTCGATTATCATTTTGTTCTTTCTTAATTACATAGATGTTTACAGCTTGCTTGTTGATAATGTACTAAACACATAATATAATGAAACAGCGATACAAACAATGCAATCTGTTTCAATGCAACCAAAAAATATCAAAACATTTTGATGCTAATGAAACCTGGATTGCAACCCGAAGTGAAACACGAATTCAGACGACGCAATCTGTAATGAAATGCAACAGATTTCAGAAACACATTGCGTTGTCTGTAGCCAGCTTTAAACTATTCGAAACCGGTTTTTGGATTTCGTCGAATAATTGACAACTCTAGCCAATTCACATTAGATGAATATTTCAACCAAAAATTTTTTTGCAAAAAATGTGATTTGGTTTTATTTGATTGCACGCATGAAATGAAAAAGTACATGTAATTCTGCGATATAAACGCTACGACTATCGATACGTACACATTTAACTGTCATCCCTAAATAAAAGCGGCAAGCGTTTTCCTGCTATCAAAATTTCTCATGCCCATACAATTCGTATGTATCATCCAAAATAACGTTGCGGCAACGCTTTGCACTTGGAAAATCCAATTATGTTCAATAGTAAAGTTTGTTGCAAAAGGCAACTAAAATGTAAAAAAGTAAGAAAAAAACACATGGTGTTTGGATAACCCTGTATAATTTCAAAAGCAAAAAAAAAAAAAAAATTGAAGTAACTAAATAATAATGTAAAAAAATAAAATGTAATAAAAATTAATAAAATAATACTATGGAATTCAGTTTACGTCACAAATATCAATATAGCAATGCACTTCATTATTAAAATAGTCTGGATTGTTATATAAGTATATGTTGTTTAGATTGCCCTGTTTTAGTATTTTTACAAAACGTTGGATTTATTATTTAGGAATTATGGTTTAGCATAAACGCTAAGCGTAAAAAAACGTTCCGCTTGCTACTTTTGTTTAGTCTGTGTTCACACGTAGAGATTGCATTGGCGATGTTGGCGAGGGGTAAAGAAACGAGTACACTATGTCTTGTACTGGCAATACGCTTTACTCTCTCATTCGTAATTGCACACATGCATACACACAATTGTAAATAACATACGTGACGTCAAAAATAAGAATTGTATTGTCTGAACGCCGAAGATAGTTCAAAAAAGAATAAACCCAAATCTTAAAAATAAGAATCTCTACGTGTAAACACAGAGTTAGGAATGGCTCTAATGCAGACAAATTGTTGGTTGAAATATTCGTGTGTGAATTGGGCCAATAATTTACTACACTGAACATACTCTATAAATTTGATATTTTCACATTCTCTTTTGATTGATAACTTTTCTTTGCACTCAAAATAATCATTCACAGATTTTTCGTCTAGGCCACTTGAAAAAACACTCCAAATTTTTAAGTAAAAGAAATGTTTAACCGTACCAATTTGTTGGCCAGCAACCTTTCCAAGGCTATGGTTAGATTCCACAGCAGTGGTGGCATTCCTGGCTCAGTAAGTTTTAATTTTTTTCAAATTAGAAAAATTTTGCACCTGCCGAATGAATGAATGATTACATAATTTTTCTTTTTATAAAATATTTTTCCATCTCATTTCAGAATTTGCCATTCAGTTTGAAAAATCGTTATAAGCTCACAGCAATTTTCACTACCTTTACCGTGTTGGGCTTTGGTTCTCCTTTCTTGATTGTCAGACATCAACTCCTCAAGAAGTAGAGGTTCACAATTTGTAGGTTAGTATTTCTGTAATATAGGTATAAACTTTATATGTATATGATATAAGTATACCTTTATACTATAAAGGGGTAATGATATATATCTACATATATAATTGTGTTATAGTAGAAAGCTAGTTTTGAAACATTTAATATCCGATAAGCTATTCCCAAACTTGTCAAGAAATGTACTCTAATATGCAGTATTATGGTTAGTAACATTAAAAAAACATACTAATTTTATTATTTAAAAACTAGTAAGTGTTCCTTTTTTATACCTTAAAAAATATCTAATGAGTTTTCAAGCAAATTCTAAACCTTAAAATATGCAGGAACCCTAAGACCACATGAAATAGTTCCATTAAGTCTTAATATTTTTGAAACATTTTTGATTCTACAATCCCTACTTCACGGTAATAATTTGTAAAATGAAACTTCAATAATTAAGAGGCAGTAAGCTAAATCATAACTCCGCAACAATTTTTTTTTTTTTTTCTATTTTTTCACTTAAAGGAATTTGGTATTTATGCTAAAATATTAACATTTTTGTCTCGATAATTCATTATTTAAAATAAAGAAACATAAAACACAAAGCTAACCACCCATCTCCGTGAACTTTTCGTTTAATGTGAGTTATTGCAATTCAGAAACATTTGTTACCGCTGATTGTTATCAAATATTAAATATGTTAGGTGCTCTAGCAGACTAGAGTGTTGGGTGCTATTCTGCCCTTGTGAGAACCGTGGATGCGATCCCCATAAAATCCGCATCCTAAAAATAAGAATATTTATTATATGGAAACAAATTTCTACTTAAAGGTTGTTGAAAACAGCTTAGATGAAGTAGATATTGTATTTTTAAAAGTTTTGTAATTATGTAAACACTGATTTTTAAACAAATGAGTAAACACAAACAAACTTATTAATTTTGATAAACAATTCCTAATTCAACTTAAATCCAAAAACAAAAATTTCCGTTTTTGCAAAATGTTCAACATTTGACAATGTTCAAACATATGCAGAGGTTAGCTTAAAAGAATAGTAAATTAATTTTGAATAAAATTTATCGAATTTGAACGAATTTATGTAAATAAACGCTTATGTGATTTATGATACCCATTAAGGGTTTATACTGATTTATTTTTTGCAGTGAAGGCTGTTTTTCTTTTCAAATTAAAAAAATTGTTTAACATAATGAAATTCTCAAGCTCAAGGTCTTTTTTTAAATAAAAACATTTATTTAATTATCAATATTTTGCTACTCCTGCGTGAGCTTGAGAATTTCATTACATTAAATAATAAAGGTCGAAAAACCAGAATTAAAAATTAAAAAATTGTTTATGCAAGCAAAAAAAATCTTGGTAGGAATACTGTGTTCAGATATGCGTCATTATTGAGATTATCCCAATAAATAGCATTATTGAGCTTAATATTCCATACAAAATTTTAATTGTAGTTCAATAAGTACGAAATTGTTATAAATATTGAGTAAAATGAAAATGCAGCACTGTCTTAAGTGTGTTTAGTGAGCATATTACAATTAAGAGAACACATTTTGTTGGTATTTGACAACAACTTACTTGTTATAAAAAAGGAATTTTTAATATTAAATAATTTGATATAATATGAAATGTATGCTTTTGACGATAAGCATGTCTCTATGGCCACTTCGTCTCTGCTTAAGAGACTCGTCAGGAGATTTTTTCCCACCTTTGGGAAAAAACGAGCAAAAGCTTGTTTTCAAAATGATGGCGTGAATTTTTTAAGTTGGCCTACACAGTTTTACAATTAAATCCTATTGAAATATTATGGCAAATTGTCAAAGCGGTCCTTCGAGAATGAAATCTTTTCAAAAAAGAACAGTTGTGGGTATATTTTAAAGATTCCTGGAAGAACATTCCAATCGAAGCGCTTTAAAGACTCAATGCCAAAACGCTGCTTGGACTTTATTAAAAATGTAGTTTAATTCCACTAAGTACTGAGATAAATATACAATAATTGAAGAAGTTTGTTTAATTTTTTTTTAATATTATTTACTTAATAACTGAATAATATAAAAGCAATCAAAAATATTAATCACGTTTTATTTTAATGTTTTTCGGCCTCAAAGATGTTAGATCAGGGTAAATCTATTCTTTTTTAAGTGGTAGTAAAATAAATAACAGCTGATTTTAACTTTTGGAGTTGTCATATGTTTCATCAATATATACATTATGTCCAAGGGTTCCAATTAATAAAATTGATATTTTTATTTTCAGATTATTTATTTGTCCTAAGTTACAAAGTTTTCGATGTTAGCTGTGCTGAGACAGTAAATAGTTTGCGATGTACTGTCAAATAATAAGTTCGCAAATATAAAAAATGTAAACAAATGGCATATTGTTTTATTGAGAAATATGAAGTAATAGGTAGGTACTAATAGTTTAGTTCGTAAACGCGGGAACACAACAATTTCCAATTTTACCAGCGTTTCTTGTATGGAAAATGGTGGGAAAAAAAGTGAAAATGAGAGAATAATTTGTATTTCTCATTTTCACCACACTATTGTTTTAGTGTAAATTGGTAAATCTATAATTTAAAAAATTTATCAAACAAGTTTGCAATTTTCTTGACCTTTCCAATAAGTTCAGTTTATCACTATCAACAATAAGCCGTATTGTAGATCAAAACATAATTATAAGGTGCCTTTAAGATTACAACAAGTAACACAATAACAAAAATAACATGGCTTTTTGATGTCGGCCAGGATAAAGGACTGTCAAAAAACCACAGCAAAAAATATGAAAATAAAAACAATTTATATAAAACAAAGAAGTAACAAAAGGTAGCTCAACTGGTATGTCAAATGCACCTTATAATAAATACGCCATGGTGCAAAAGATAAGAAGTTGAGCAACTAAAATCTTCGTTTGTGGACACGAAGTCAAGTTTAAAAGAAAATTGTAAGCAATTGCTCATGGTGTAGTCTACTTACAAGGTGGTAGAGTCCGATATAAAACTATCGATAATATCGAATTTTTAGCAGAGTGCTAAATATCACACTTAATTAGAACCTATGCATACAAATATGTTTAAATAGATAAATATAAGTACATATCGTTATTTACGTATACAAATTAAATAATATAAATGTACACATATATGGTCTGAGTTGAAAAATGAAGAAAATAATTACTCTCTGACAGATTCTTTAACAAATAAAATTTTCCCCGGAAAATGCTATACTTTCAATGGATAGATAAATCTCAGTTTATTTATTTTATAAAAAACAACAACGTTAATATTAGAAAAGGTACGCTACAATAAAGTAATAATTCTAAAATAAAAATTATGATTTTGAGAGCCTCAGTAAAAACAGTAAAATTATTTTATAATAATGGATATACCCATAAATGAATATAAGAAATATAAGTAGCATATTTATAGTTTTAAGAATAAACACAAAAAATAACTTGAATGTAATATCGACAGGAAAGTTGTAATTATTGAGATACTCAATAATTTTGCGCTGAAACCGTCGCATAACTTTGATACTGTCACTATCGAAAAAAAACCATCGATTGTCCGTTAATGATAAAACTGTCGATAGTACCACCGATGGTTTTGCAGCTCTACAAGGTGGTTTTCCCAACACAGCTTGTTTTTTTCCACCAAAAGTTTTGTTTATATTTTGCTTTGTGTATTCGTATTTTTGTTTTGGTGTAGAGACATATATGTTGTTAAAAATACACATACACCATGGTGAAATTACTTACAAGGTGGTGGCAGGTGAATATACTACAAAATATAATTGATGATAAACTGTCCTTTGGTCAGCATATTGATGATATTGCGTGTAAGGTGTTTGCAACCCTACGTAGATTGTATGGTCTTAATGTGTGCTTACCCATGCATGTCAAGAAGTCTGTTACAGATGCCCTTATAATGTCTAGGATAAATTACTGCTTGGAGGTTTACTCTGGTTGCAACTTAGGTAATCGTAATAAGATTAACTCGCTGATTCGCAAGACTGTGAGGTTTGTTTATGGACTTAGGGTAAGAGCTCGCGTATCCTTTTCTTTAAAACGGTATTTGAAATTTTCATTTGAGGATTATCTCAAATTTCGCTTATTGATATATCTGTTTAAAATTGTTAAATTTCAATGTCCAAGGAACCTAGTTCAAATGTTATCCTTTACTAGATCTTTAAGAAATCCTCAATTATTTATTCCACGCATTTTTAATAGTGTTTTTGAACAGTCGTTTGTTGTGCGAGTAGCGCGGTTGTGGAATGATCTACCAAGACAACTTCGTGCTTTTTCTTTTTCTGTTACAATGTTTAAGCGCATGATTACTAGCGTATATAATAATAACTAATGGTCGTTATTAGAGTCATTATAATACATCATCTGAAATTGTCTGGATGTTTCAAATTTTTCTGAATTTTCTAATTTATTGTTGTGGTTTTTATTTTTTTTTTCTCTTTTTCTCTCTAATTTTCTATTTATCTTGTTTCTACACTTATAGTATTTATATCTTTTAATATCTAATTACTCATAGTATGTTAATTTTAAAACCGTAATATAATCTTTATTGGCCAAAGGGCTATGTATATATTACAAATGGAATAAATAAATAAATAAATAAAAACAACAGGGAATTTGTTTTTTCAGCTCTTTAATGTCAAAAGCAGGTATGGTGAATTAAAAAAGCACATGTCACAACTGTGTGTGTGTATTGTTAACAACATATATGTCTCTACACCAAAACAAAAAACACGAATACACACAAAGCAAAATGTAAACAAAACATAAATATAAACAAAATTTTGACAGGACCGGTATGACCAAAAAAAAAAAACCCCAGCTGGGTTGGCAACACCACCTTGTAAGTAATTCCACCATGGCATACACACTTCTGACATGTGCGTTTTTAATTCACCTTACCTGCTTTTGACATTAAAGAGCTGAAAAAACAAAAACAAATTCCCTGTTGTTTTTGTACTATATTCACCTGCCACAACCTTGTAAGTAATTTCACCATGTACTGGAGTTTGTTTACATAAAATCAGCCTGCGAGAAGCAAACTGATTAATGGGCTTTGATGAATACATAAATAATTTTATATATGCATTATAGTTTGGTAATGCTTTAAATTAGGACGCTAAGCAAGTTTTTATATCGACACTTTTGTAAAACAAAACTATAGACCTGACAACCCTGTTTGAAAAGGTATATTTCGTTCAGTTATACTCGCGCCATATTGTAAATTTTCGTTCAGTCAGGATCCGGTCAGCTGCGTTAAGCACGATGGCCACGGTCAAACTGATTTGACAAATAATATGTATGTATTGGTAATATTTGGTTTTGCTTAACACAGCAACGTATCAAACTAAAACCATCAAATTTCATTTCAAAACTGTTTTTAAAAGGTAAGAACGTGTAAACCACACGGTCGCAAAATATTTTTAATGTTTACAATTAATTTTTTTTTTAGAAATATGAATGATTAAAAAAAAAAAATACAAACCACGGTATACTTCAATAAATTCGAGTATAAAATTTTTTTCGTCCATTTTTTAATCATCCACAAATTTGTATTGTACGGTGTTGTCGCTGTGAAAACTGAATAAAAATGCCATTTGACGTTTTTCGCAGCAACACATCAAATTTGCTTCAAATCTAGTAGCGGCGGCAGTGAAAATCTAAATTGTTTTGATTTTCGTCAAACTCACATCGACATATACGTGTGAGATTTTTTACACTAACACAATCAAAAAAAACTGAGTTTGACAAATCAATTTGATACGTGGCCATCGTGCTTTAGAAGACGTTTTTAGTGCTAGTTTTTGTTAAAAATTAAGACCAAAATGTATTGTACGGCAGTATTTCGCTGTGTGTGTGTGTATTGAAAAAATAAAAAATTCTTTTATTACAATATTAAGAATAAGAAATCTTCCAAAGATTATAAAATAAATTTTTTTGAAATAATCCATGCAGTAATTAACACTTGAGAAAATCATTTTTTCAGCGAGAAATTAAAGCAAAAGTATTCAGAAGGTATTGCCTAACAAAATGGCGAAAATTACGACAAATACATGTCCATTTAAAATAGTTTAATTGTAGGCTAACTTTAGTAAAAAAACGAGGATACATATTTGCCAGTGAACAGTGAATTATTTTACGGAAATACGAATTAAAGTTTGTTTACATGAGAAACTCGTATGCCACGAGTTTTTTATTTTTTTTTTTTTTTCTTAAAAAGTAATTTTATATAGCAGGATTCATCCGCCATTATCGTGCAGCTCAAAATTTTATAGTGACGCAGGAGAAAAAACCTCAAACGTTCGGGTCAGTGTCTAAAAAAATGGAATATGTATTAGAATTTTTTAAGAAAATAGTTTCTCCAAGAGATAAAAAAATATTCAGTGCTTAAATAAATAACAAAACATTTTTGTTACAGTTAACTATATATGCAGTAGCTACATATCTTCCAATAACTAAGAGTTTTAAAAAAACTGCAATATTGAGGTAAGTTTTCATGTTTAATTAAATAAAATTTTATTTGGTGAATACGAAATCGTTTATTGTACATTTTTTCAGTGAGTGAACATAACCTTTATTTTTTATCTGAACTTTTTGTTATGCTTTCTATTTTCGTACAGTGTTGCCAAAATTTATTATTATTATTATTATTATTATTTTTAATTTAGTTAGACATTTGGAAAGTTGCAAATATATTTATTATTTAAGAAAGTCAAAAAAATTAATTAACGTTCAAATTCGAAATGAAATGGGCCGTCCCATTCAAATAAGCTCAACCTAATTATATTCGATGTACATTTACATGGAATGGCGTTTCTTTTTCTCTACCACATAATTTTGTCTCCCAAAATATTGTATTTTTTTATTATTATAGGTCTATTGTATGAATGTATAGGTATAAAACAAATATATAGATTACAATAAAAGAAGATCAAAAAAGAATTTAAATGTTTATTTTTATAGATTGTGATAAAATGATAGGCTTCTTGGTAAAAAAGAAATAAATACACTAAAAAATTTCGCGATTCCTTATTTTTGGTTAATCACTAAAATATTTTTCGCTTAGTGCAATAGGTATAAAATTATATAAATTTAAATTATTAAAATGTTTCTTAAAATTTTCTTTTTGAAAAAGCATCACCTCCTTTTAGGTTATAGTTAAAGCCTGCTGTCTTTCGAATTGTATCTATTTTGAAAAGAACATAAATGAGAAAACATACATATACATATATGGATGTACTTGCAGAATATCAATATATTTGTACATACATCCATATATACAGACAAGCGCCGTAAAAATTCTTTATATTTTTGTATTTTACCATTTTAGAAAAAAGTAGACATGACCTCTTTCTGAGTGCTATTGCTAATACTGTTAAATAATTTATTTTTGTAATGCTTTTCAAACTTAAATATTCATTTTTTTCTTCTATGTACATACTAGTATGTATGTACATACATATGTGAAAAAAAAAAACAAAATAAAAGAAAATCTGAAGTTTAATTTTATAAGCTTTCAAATAGTCATTGTATTTTACAAAAACAAAACAATTTTTTTTGTTCTCTTATTACGAAAAGGTAACAGCAAAAGAAAAAAGTATCTGTTATCTTCGTCATATATTTTCATCTTTATGTTTCTTCTTTTATATTTTCATCGGTAGCATTCGAGTTTTTATAGTTTACATCATTGTCAGTTTTCTCTCTGTTTTTACATACAACGTCATATGAGTAGACCAGGGTTGCCAAACTTCTATTATTGTTATGAAGAAAAAAAAAAACTGTAAAAAAATTCTGTCTTGATTTAATTATACTTATAAGGGAGTTCTAACTTAGGGCAGTACCTGAATTAAAACATACAGCATACCACAAATAAAAAGTATAATTTGTATACGTCCGTATTACCGAAATACGCTATTAATAAAAAACTGAAAACAATAAAGAAAAACAAAAATATTGTTTTGTCAAGTTTTTACTTTTGTTTGTATTAGAAAAAAATTTCAAACAAATACTATTATTTATTATGTTTTTGATTTGTATTTTTATTTTTTCTTTGTACGCACCGTCAAACTTGGATTTTTGAATCCTATAATATACGTACGCGACGTATTTCGGTAGCTCTCATACAAATTGTATGGGCATGAAACAATTTTGACAAAAGATTTACGGTCGTACGCCTTAAATCATGTACGACCCATGGTACTATGCATGGTACTATGATTATTAGGTACTCTTTCATCGTCAGCTGATAGTTTTATTTTGGCTATCGGTTCTGTCAAAGTTGTTTGTGTTTTACTAATATTTTTTGTGTTTGTTTTGTTTTGTTTATTCATAATAAATATGTATGTTTTTTTATATTTTTTTTTTCTAGGAAAAAAATTTTTAGGAGTTTTTTACAATAGGTCTGTTTGCGTACTCAAAAATTTTTTTAATTTATAGAAGTTTTTATTGGACCGTGTTTGTTAATATAAATTGTCAGTAAGTAGAGAAAAAACAGAAGTTTCTGGTTTTTATTTGAAAAATTTTGAAATTTGCTAGTTAAATAAAAAAAAATTTTTAGAGATAGATATGTACATATATTCTATATGAAAAACAAAAAATTTATGGAAATATATGTACATGCATGGAAATTTGGTTATTATATTGATCGATTTTCATATTGTGCTGTTGTGGATCGCTAATTTGAGAAAAGAATATCTAATCGTAAATTTCTTCGTCTGTTACATGTTACGTTTTTATTTGTAACTTTATTAAACAATTTAATATTATGATCAAAACAATGTTCCAAAAATTATTAATGGCAGAGAAATCGCTCATTTATATTTTAACTTCATTTATTTGTTTATTTTTATTTTCACAATCAACTATTTTCATTATTGTATTATTTTTTATTTTTGGGAGTAAATTTTATCCAATTTTTTGTAAATTTTTTACCGAGTAATTTTTAGTAGATTTCACTAGAAAAGTGGCCAAACAGACCTTATGTATATATAATGTTTTTTTTTTATTTTCTTTTCTACAGCCAACTGTTGTTTGACAGAAACGACAATGAAAATGCCCTGTTGTTTTTTGTGTTGTAGATGTGCGACTACCTAATAATAATTGTACCATGGTACTATGATTATTAGGTACTCTTTCATCGTCAGCTGATAGTTTTATTTTGGCTATCGGTTCTGTCAAAGTTGTTTGTGTTTTACTAATATTTTTTGTGTTTGTTTTGTTTTGTTTATTCATAATAAATATGTATGTTTTTTTATATTTTTTTTTCTAGGAAAAAATTTTTTAGGAGTTTTTTACAATAGGTCTGTTTGCGTACTCAAACATTTTTTTAATTTATAGAAGTTTTTATTGGACCGTGTTTGTTAATATAAATTGTCAGTAAGTAGAGAAAAAACAGAAGTTTCTGGCTTTTATTTGAAAAATTTTGAAATTTGCTAGTTAAAAAAAAATAATTTTTAGAGATAGATATGTATATATATTCTATATGAAAAACAAAACATTTATGGAAATATATGTACATGCATGGAAATTTGGTTATTATATTGATCGATTTTCATATTGTGCTGTTGTGGATCGCTAATTTGAGAAAAGAATATCTAATCGTAAATTTCTTCGTCTGTTACATGTTTTTATTTGTAACTTTATTAAACAATTTAATATTATGATCAAAACAATGCTCTAAAAATTATTAATGGCAGAGAAATCGCTCATTTATATTTTAACTTCATTTATTTGTTTATTTTTATTTTCACAATCAACTATTTTCATTATTGTATTATTTTTTATTTTGGGGAGTAAATTTTATCCAATTTTCTGTAAATTTTTTACCGAGTAATTTTTAGTAGATTTCACTAGAAAAGTGGCCAAACAGACCTTATATATATAATGTTTTTTTTTTTTATTTTCTTTTCTACAGCCAACTGTTGTTTGACAGAAACGACAATGAAAAACAATGAAAATGCCCTGTTGTTTTTTGTGTTGTAGATGTGCGACTACCTAATAATAATTGTACCATGGTACGACCCTTAGTGTTGGACTTTTATATAATCTGACTGCAAAGGCAGCTTTTTATATACAGTTGTGTTCAAAATAATAGGAGTGCCATTCATTCAAAGCCGAAGTTTAAAATTAAGTAGAAAAAAAAAGAAATTATTAATTTCTTTTGAGATAAAATTTATCTCTTATTCAGCTTCTAATTTTTTACCAATTAATTATTTAATTTAAATTATTAAAACATAAAATATTTAATTTAAACAAAGTTTTCTTTCAAAATTCCCTGTTCAAAATAATAGGAGTGTTTATACACAACCTAGTAGTATTAAAGCTAAAGTCACAAAAGTAAAATATTATTTATAAATAGTGTCCCCGATTTAATATTTTGTTGAATAACCTTTGTTTTTAATGACTTCAGCACATCTTCGAGGCATTGAGTCAATAAGATTCTGGTATTTCTTTAAAATAATTTGATGCCACGTTTGGCGCACGGTGCTGCATAATTCTGCCGCATTTGATGGCTGTTTCTCTGCAACATATTTTTTAACGTCTGCCCTCAGTTGTTCTATGGGATTCAGGTCAGGAGACCGAGCAGGCCACGACATAATCTGAACTCCATTTACCCGAAACCACTCATTTGCCAATTTACTGGTATGTTTCGGGTCGTTATCTTGTTGAAATATCCATTTAAGAGGCATATTCCACTCTGCATAAGGTAGCATTACCTCTTTCAAAATTCCAACATAAACGTTTCTATCCATTATGCCTCAAATTTCGTAAATTGGACCTACCTACACCATTATACGAAAAGCTTCCCATATCATTACTTTTGGACCACCATGCTTAACTGTTTTTTGTGTATATTGGGCTTTATATTCTGTATTGGGCGGACGTCTAATATATTGTCTAGACCCAGTGCAACCAAATAAAACAATTTTGCTTTCGTCGGTCCAGAGTATGTTTCTCCATTTTTCTTTCGTCCAATTGATGTGTTCTTGTGCAAACTTTAAGCGTGCTACTGCCTGTTTTTTTGTCAGTAGTGGTACTTTCCGTGGACTTATTGCAAATAAATTATTTTCCATCAGGCATCTACGAATAGTAGGGCCACTTACCGCAAAATTTAGATCCTTTTGAATTTTTTTGGAAGACGCCCAAAGATTTATTTTACTGTATCGTACAATACGACGGTCTTCAACAGTTGATATTTTGTGTTTGCGCCCACGTGTTTGAGGCTTTTTTCATATTTTAGAGCATTTGCAATCATTTGATCGGAGCATCCTAAGGTTTCCTTAATTTCTTTATAAGTTTTGCCTTTTTTTTCCAAGATTTTTAATTAGTTCTCTTTTTTCCTCAGAACAGTGCTTTCCTCTTCCCACTATTATAAAAATTTATGTGAAATATAATATAATCACTGTAAATAAGGTTTTCACACCATTTTTTGAAACTTACTTTACACTTTTTTACTTCAATTATATGTCCTTTTAGTTTAATTTTTAAAACGTCACACGCACTCCTATTATTTTGAACAACTCAAACAAATGGCAAACACAGAAATGAACGAATTTTATTATGAATATAAAAGTTATTATGAGTTTATTTTCTGTAATCGATTTCTTACATACCGTAGTAACTTTCGTTAGAATATCACTTGTTTTGCAAATTGCTACACTAACAAATTTCAACTGTAGAAATATTAGATTGGTGCACTCCTATTATTTTGAACACAGCTGTATATATTTTTGGCTTACGTATTTTATCTTATAACGCTTAAATGCTAGGACTAATCAACTAAAACTATGAAGAGAATAGGTACTTTCTATATTAGTATTTAGTTAGAGACCGAAATCGCATTCGTGCGATAAGTAAGCCGGAAATCACCCTGATTTTTTATTATTTTGGGTCGGTTAAAGCTATAGTTTTAGAATTTGTTCACATTGTTCGGTATTGATTCCAGATATACTGTAAACTGAAATAGAATCCTCGATAGCTTCTTAATTAATTCCAATGGAGTCTGTTGCCCCACTATTTCACTCTTGGAACAATTTTTTTCAATTCAAAAAGTGACTAACTGGCAATTTTACAAAAAGTGTCATTTTTAGCGGACTATATCTCCGATCCGGTATTGATTCCAGATATTCGGTAAACTGAAATTGAATCCTTGGTAGCTTCTTAATTAATCCCAATGGAGTCTATTCCCCCACCATTTCACTCCTGGAACAATTTTACTGAATTTACCAGGAGACTAAATCGAAATATTTTGGGCCTTATTTTTAATAAATTTTTTTTGGGAATTGTCATTTAAACCGTTACTCGTAAATTTCATTAATTTTCTTAAAATTTTGCTAATTTTTTAAATAAAAATTACCATTTTTGCTTAAATTTATCATTTTTTTCTTAAAATATAGTTCTGTTAACTTAACAGTGCCCTATTAATGCTGAGTTAACAGAAAAAAAAGAATATATCTTTCGTAGCTAACTTCACACCCTTGGTTAGTTTAGTAACCACCGTGACAGTTGGCATAAAAATTATTCAAGAAAAGTGTAGTATCGGCAGCCATATTTTATAACAAAAAAATAATTCTGATGAAAATCGGAGAAACATGTCTTATTTGTGCGTATGCAAAGAGGAACTTTACAGGTTCTGCATTGCCATATGGTTCGCACCGAGTTCTTTTTTGTGCTGTATTTTCACATCTTTGTGATGTAGAACTCTCTGGCTGATGCGCACTGCTTTTCAGACGCAATTCTCCTTCTACTGATGGATTGTTTTTCATTATTTGTACCGGTAGTGGAGAAGAGGGTTACGAAATCGAGCGCTTAGTGTCTGATTTAGGTTTTTTCGCCTGAACTAGTGTTAGGATCCCAAGGTAAACACTTCTTCGAAACTCTTTGACAATGAGCTGATGAAGTTCTGGGTGGAGTTCTTTATATATAATGTAAGAGTTTATGAGGGCGCTATGCAGAAAATGAAAAAAAAAGTTCGATGCCACCCTTTGCGGGCTTTTCGTTCAATGGCATAGATTTGATGTGCTGGAGGCCCGAAGTTCGAGTTGACAGTGCCACAGGCTCATAGCGTGTAACTGACTGGCAAAAGTAGTACACAAATTTGATAAAGGTCATCCGAGTCAAAATAATCATAAAGTTCTGGCTGTAATCGTAAAGGTATATCACCGAGTATAATCAAATCGGTTTCTTCTTCTTCACACACTTTCTCTATCAGAGGGTATATCTCCACACAAAACATCTACGATGGCTTTTTCATTGAATATTCGCGGCAAACTAATTGTATACATAAAACAAAATATTGTGGAAAAACAGATAATTTAGAATGTACTATACACAGTGGTTAGTAATCTAACCACCATATTACTTACGTTATTTTTTGTATATTATTCTCTTGTTACATACAGTTACGAGCAGATAAATAGGTTCACATCAAAATGATAAATCAATTTTGTTTGACTATAGTTTACATTACAGCAATAAAAAAGGAAAGTCGCTAATTACTAAAGCAAATACCCACTTTTAATACTGCATCACAATAATTAAATTATTATGTAAAAAATTGCCCAAAATTAAAAAAAAAAATTACCGTATAAAATCAAAGAGCAAATAAATATGTTCACTTTGAAAAATTTGTTAGTTTAAAATGTTAAACGCCAAAATTATGAAAATTATTGTAGAAAACTTTAGATTCAGCCTTTTAATAGAGCTTATTAAAGCAAATACCTCTAAAAATTTTAAAAATGTGACGTTCTAAATATTGTAGTGAAGAGGAAAAAAAAGATTATAAAGGATCTACACAGCCGAAGTTATGATAAGAAATGCATTGCAGCCTCCAAAACAAAAACTTAAAAGGGGTCAACAGCGAAAAACCTCGAAAAGAGACGATGATTGCATTAAGATGTTGTCAACTCGTAATCCTTTTATGTCCGCAGTTCAGCTGAAAAACGAGTTAAAGCTTCCCGTATCAGAGTGGACCATTAGACGTCGTTTAAGAGAAAAAAATTTATTCGGAAGATCGGCCCAGAAGGTTCCAATGCTTAATAATAGACAAAGAAAAAAGCGCATTGAGTTTGCAAAAGTACATGCTGAATGGGCCGCCGGCCCGGTTGGTATAAAAAAATGGAGAAACATACTATGGTCTGATGAATCCAAGATAAACTTAGTCGGACCTGATGGAAGAACATGGGTAAGGCGTCCAAAAAATAAAGCATATGATCCAAAGTACACCACGAAGACAATAAAGCATGGCAGCGGCAACATAATGATATGGGGTTGTTTTTCCTGGTACGGTGTTGGGCCAATATTCTGGATCTAGGAAAATATGGACAAACATCTTTATCTGCATATTCTTAAAGAAGTAATGCTTCCGTATGCCGAGTGGGAAATGCCTTAAAAGTATGAATTACAGCAAGACAATGACCCCAAGCATACTTTTAAGATCGTAAAAGAATGGTTCCAAAAGAAAAATATAAAGTTAATGGAGTGGCCTTCACAATCGCCGGATTTAAATCCCATTGAGAATCTTAGGAGAATCGTTAAGGACAAAATTGCACCACTCAAGGCTAAAAAAAAAGAAGATTTGTGGACAAAGGTGAAGGAAGCGTGGTACTCAATTCCACTAGAGACTTGTCAGTCACTTGTCGAATCAATGCCCCGGAGATGTTCGGCGGTGATTCAAAATAAGGGATTTTCAACAAAATATTAGAAATTTTCTTGCAATTGCACTTTTTTTGTATAAAAATGTCATTCTCTTTTCAATGACCCTATTTATTTGCTCGACAGGCATCAATTAATATTTTAAATATATCAATTTTTCTCATTTTTTTTAATTATAATTAAATACATTTTATGTGATTATTTATGTTTAATGTAATAAATATCGCTTTATTGTATATTACCGCTGTTTAAGTTATTTGAAGGCGAATTTATCAAAAAATGTGATGTGAACCTATTTATCTGCTCGTAACTGTATATATATTAACATAGAACAGAAGACCAAGTACTAAATACTTAAATACCACTGATTTCGTTTAATAACAAACACTCTATGCTTCTTTATTTTAATAACAACCGACCAGTTAAAAAAACAATGGGCTGCCCTGAGTTTAAATAAAGATATAAATATTACTAGTAGACCCTAGTGACAAACTTTCGCAACAAATGATCAACGATGTCTTTAAAAATAGTATTAATTATAAATTTGCCAATGGATGGAATGAAAGCAAGTTTAAACAAGCAACAATAGGTGGTTAGATAACTAACCACCAAACCTGAAAGAGTTAAGTTGTTTATGGAAAGTCGACTCTATATTTCTTAAAGTCGACTTATTTCTGTCTAACGGGTAAAAGGAAAATACAAAAATGTATGTAACGTTGGAAAAAACAGCGTTCATTATGTCAGTGTAAATAGCAGATCTATGTACTCTATTGAAATTTTGTGGATGAAAATAAATTTTCGTTGCTTTTGTTGTTTTTCTCGATAACATAGTGTTAAAAGATCCAAAATGACTTTTCATTTGTTAATTTTTTTGCACAATAACCGGCAGTCGTTTTATATGAACGTAAATTTGTTTAACGCTAAAATTTTTGCGAGCGCTTATAAGCAATTCGTGTTCTATGAATAAATAAGATGTAAAATTGCAACCTAAAAATCGCTATTCTTAATATCAATAACTTTGAAGCCAAACAAACTTTAAAAACGCTACACTAGCAACCCTTACAGCATTTAATATTTCTCTCATTTTTAGTGGCTCATTAGGGATGGCATTAGAAACTTAATATTGTACCGACTAGACTAATGATTAAACAGAATACGACCGGAACTTCAGGCAATAACGTCTCAGAGAAAACGTGCCCAAAATTAAAACGACGGCCGCAACTTAACGAACTGTCATTTATTGTTTTTACATTTCTTGCATATAAAGCTATTAAAAATTAAGCTTATAAGAGTTTTTGCAAAGAATTGAACTTATATTTTATAATTTAATCATCTCTACACAATTTTTCAATTATTTTTACTAAAATATCACTCATTTTATTTAACTAATTCCAAAATTTATTAATTTATTTAAACTTTCAAATGTTTTTTCGATTTTCTTTTGTTCTTATTTTCTTTTTACCAACAACAAAAAACCAATGCGTTTGTTTACGAAATGTATGAAGTTTAATAAAAGTGTGGTAAAATTGTTGAGAGAATTTGTTTCTAAAAATAAGAGCATAAGAAAATTCGCTGTCAAAATAAAATAGATTCTATTTCACGACTGCATTCTCCAGCGTTTTTATCTGTCAATTTGTATAGAAAAAAACGTCATGCCCCAGTTCTGTTTAATCATTAAGATTGCACTGTTTTGACATTATACATGCTTACATATACATAAATATGTATATACAGCAGTGAGCAAAATATTTAGCACTGAGGTTGTTACTTAAAGTAATTTTTTGTAATTTCTTTTTTGTTAAATAAATAAAATATTTTGACCCTTATAAAATAAAGATTTCTGCATTGCTGTAGTGCCGGCTGTGTTTATTCTGATATCTGCAGTATCCCTCAAGTTGTAAGGTTGAACATCGACAATGTACATCAGTTGGTCAGTTAAATACTCCGGAACTTCACCCCTCTTCATCTTCTGTATAAATAAAATTGAGTTTAATTGCAATCTTTGTTTTATGTTAGGGAAAATTCTGCTTAAAAGAATTACAATAGTGTTTTTAATATTTTTTTATAACCGAATTCAACTGTATTCTTGCTTTCACTCGTCCACTATTCGATGAAATAATTCTTAACGGAAAAAATAGATTGTACAAGAACATTTAATTGATATCAGCGTAAAAACATTCTAAATTTCAATTGAAGATTTTGCATAATTAGGTTTAATTATTATTATTACTACGTTTATACGCATGTCCTATTTTCAAATAAAGTTATTTGCAATATACTTAGCTCACTGTTTATATGTAAAAGAACTTAGAAACAACTTCGCTGTCAGTAAAATTGTATGGTAACACCAAAAAGTTATAACATTGTTTACAAAAAAGTGTGAAAATTTTCTGTTTTATTTATTGTAATTTTTTTGCAAGTATACCACAAATATTTAATTTGAAAAGTTTTATTTTAATATTTAAACTTTTTTTTACAGAATACAATATTTTTTTTTATTGTTGCTTTAAGTTCAATATTTTATGTTTTTATGTTTTTTTCCACCATATTTATATAAGCCAACCAGATTTTTTAAAACAATAAAAACCTTTAACATGTAAACAAGTGGCAACATTTTACATCTTTATTTGCAAATAGTGTCGTTATTCACGACTTGTTATCGTGAGTGAGTAAGTTGCAATAAAACAATTATATGGCAACATTTTTTACTCTTATTTGCAAATAAGTCGGACGTATAAACGTAGTATATTTGATAATCTTCGCAAATTCAATTATGTGTGATTTCTACGCAGGAACTAGAATCAAAATTGAAATTGTCCAAAAAAGTACAATTGTAATAAATTTGCCATCCCTGAAGCTTATATATATAGTTTGTTATTGTTACTCTACTGCCTATATTAATGGGTGTTTGTTTGTTTAATTTCGTTCGTTTGGATGTTTATGTGTGTATGCATGTACACATAATGTATGTATAAAATTTAAGTTTTGTTTTTGTATTAAAGTTGGTTGCCGAAAGTCATCACACATTCGTTTTTGTATTTTATGTACTTCGTATGTATTCGTTAGTTGAATTTTAAAAGGTTTTGCTCTTGTCGCCAGCTCCGTTGTCGGATGGACGTACACATACGTTTTTTTTTGTATTTTTTCAATCGAAAATATTAGCGGTTGTAGTCAGATGTGTATAAATTGTTTTTTCTTTTAAAAATTAAAGAAAATTAATGTAAAAAGTTATACAAAAATTATATGTTAATAATAATAGAAAACATAATTTTAAAAATAATAAAAGAGTTTAAAAATAAGGAAAAGTCTAAGAAAATTACAAAAATGTAAAATAAATACAATTTTTCAACCAATAAAAAATAATACAGAATTTTATGTATGTGGTGTGAGTTATATTACTTTACTTAGTGAAATTCTTTAAAGGTGAAAAATATTTCTTTATGAAAACACTATATTCCATAATATAAATTAGTACTTTTAATATGTGAGACACACCGCCGAAATAATATTATAAATTTTAAATTAGACCTGTGACGTTGCTGATGTAAGTTAAAAAGAAAAAAAAAAAGGTTTTTTTCTTTATTTCAATTCACATAATTCATATCAACTTCAAAATGTTCGAGTTTTTCTTATACATTATTGAAAAAACGTTTGGTTTTTAAAAATAAAATAATTACCATAATTGTGCAATAATAAATAAAAAAAAAAATTTGTTTTTAGAAAAATATCTATTTTTTAGTAATACATATTTTTAGGTTAGGTCATTTTTTAAAATTTTTTTTACTCAATTTGCTTATACGTCGTTGTGTGATGTATTCGTATTCGTTTTGTTCATTGCCGTCGTCTTTTATATTCCCCCCTTTTTCTACTGTAAACATATTAATACTCACACATAAAAATTTATACACACACATATATCTAATAAACATATACAGAAAGAAGACAAGCAGGAGAGCATAAAAAATTTCTATTTGTTCTCATTTATTAAAGAGACTATCAATACTGTTATTCTATACTAGTGTTGCCGCTTTAATTATTTTTAACAAAAATAATGATGGCGATTGTTCCTTCAGTTGTGTAGAAGGTGGTGACATACATTATTGTTTATGTGGAAAAAGAGATGTGAATATAAAGAACTTGAAGAACAGACGTATGATTTATCATGTAATATAAGGAATTGTGAGAATATGATATCAAAACTTAAATTAATTCTGTAAAATTAAATAATATATAGGTATGTATAAGAACATATTTTACACGCAATTCACATCATGATTTTGTAGAAGCATGACTATCTTTTATACTACCTTGAAGAATATTCCAAAATCCTCAGGCATTCACGTCATGCATTCACGTCATGCATTTCAAAGCATGCATCTTTTTTTTTAATCAACTACTACTGTAGTATCAGGAGCTCCACCAAATCCTTATTCAACATCATCAAAAAAACAGATGGTACAAGAATATTCCAAATTTTAATAGATATTAGCGTAAAATACTCCATATTATTCCTTTCAAATATTGTTTATTTACCACAGTACTTAGTGTAATTTCTCTTATTTTTAATAAGGTCCAAGAAGCATTTTGGAATTGAGTCCATAAGACTTTGAAACGCTTCGATTAGAATGTTCTACCAAGAATATATTAAAAATTATCACAATTGTTCTTTATTGAAAGGAATTTATCCTCGAAGGACCTCTGACAATTTGCCATAAAATATTAATAGGATTTAAGTTTAAAAACTGTGTAGACCAAATTAAAACCTTGCCGCCATTGTTTTCAAAACAACCTTTTGCTCGCTTTGATGTGTGTTTCATGTCGTTATCTTTTTGATACACACAAAGTGACGTATCCCATTTAGAATAAGATATCATAAAGTCATTATGTAATTTACGGCATCCATTGTGACATGTTAGGTATGCCGAGGAACATTAACATTGATCATCTTTATTCAATCTGTAACACCGTCTGCTATTTCATTTTGACCACTAGCTTTATACACTAACTTTACTGATAAAAAACCTCGTTTTCCTTTGGTTGTAGCCCATTTATGTCAATTCCTTCCTCGTAAAATATTTTTTGAAAATGGTATTTATATTCTCATGCTGAGCAGAAGTGTTACTATCTCTTTTAGCGCTAATTTCCTAAAGATTGTCAGTGCCTTCATTTTTTCCACTATATTTATTTTCGATATTTTCCCAAAAATGTGTCTGCTGAATTTCATACGATGCGTAATTTCTTTCGGTTTAGATTGAAGCCAGCACTCAGGGAATGACTCCTGCTCATCGTGTACATTGTGCTGGTACAGGTAAATATGGGTGGAAAGAGAGTATGAACCTTTGATTTAAACTTATTAACGCGTTAGTCGTTATGTCGGTCATATATGTCTGACGCTAAGACGTTCTACATGAGCCAAGCCAAACAGATGTTCAGCGCAAACTTTCATAAAGTTTTTTAAATATGTATTAGGTATTGAATTGGTTTTTAAAATATAATCAATATCTTATAGTATGAACACTTCACTTTGAACCTCAGTCATCAACTGACCCAAATGTGCACAAACATATCAAATTTTACACCTATATGATCAGCTTGTACACACAATTAGCATATGTTATATCAATCAATTTAATGCTCCAAATTTCAAAAGATACTAGCCTACCCCAACGTGCTTTGCTACACATACCGCTACCATTTGTACACATTTTTCGACTAATGATTTTTAATCAATCAAACCAAACTCAGAAACTTCTGCTTAAACACTTCTCAATATATAAAGAAATTAATATTTAACTTGCATGGGAGGTACCACGCCTACTTTCTGATTGATGGTTTTTCTTGACCATAAGGTCGTTCAGACCAAATTATAAAAAATAAACAATTTTTTATTTTGGGACTTTTCTTCCTCCGACATTTTTGAAATAATCCATTTTTTTGCAAATTTTCCTCTCCATAAGATTTACAACTTCCGTCAAGTTTACAGACATTGTAGGTTGAGCTATTCCAATGTTATAGTCGTTTCCATGGGACTTTTGGAAGCTTCCCTCAGCAAAAAACCTTGAAGCGGCACACACAAAATGTCGGAGGAAGAAAAGTCCCAAAATAAAAAATTGTTTTATTCCAAAACAAAATTCCCTGGTGTGTTGTCGGGTGCATCGATGTACATGTACATATAATGGCCGTAGCTATTTAATTTGTTGGACACTTCAGTCCATACTAATTCGGCACTGGCTTTTGTTTCTCCAAAGGCACGTATTCCTCGTCCAATATTTGGATTTAATTCCATTTTGTACATTTAACCATTTTTAATATATTTATTTGCGAAAAAAACTATTTTAATTTTAGAAAATATTTTGTAAAATAATTCAGACACTACAAGAAAATAGTTGCCGGCATTGCCACTGAAATTAACAGCTATTAGTTGCAAGTTGCCATCTGTAATGCAATATTGGCAACTGGCAACTCCACTGAAGTTCAGTTGCAATCGATAATCGAGCCATTAGAAAATTTAGTTTTAACAGCTCTCAAGATATAAGTTATGCATACATAATATGAAAAAATGTTATATTCACCCTTATTGTGTTTGGTGTATTTTTGTCGTATTTCGACATTTTTGTAAAAGATTAAAGACAGATTTTATTTATTTTCTTTAATCTTGTATAAAAATGTCGAAATACGACAACGACTACGCCAAACACAATAAGGGTGATTGAATTTGTATGGGAATATATAGGAAAATCTAAACGTCATATCTCCGGAACCAATGGGCTGATTTCCGTAAATTTCTTATGTGCACCCTCCACACAGACCCCCATCACCTCTGAAAATTTCATTGGACCGATTTCGATGAATCGTACCAATTCGGAATGGTCTCTGGCCAAATAAGAAGAATAGAAAAATAAATTTCTAAAATAATCCAGAAAAAGAAATTATAAAGAAAATTCATGTTCCCCTACATTTTGTATGGAGTGATGTGACAATGTTTGTAACAAAGCTTCTCCGAGATTGTGTGTCTGATTCTTATATAATTTTGTTTGTATATTCAGTAGAGCTGCTATATGTAGATCCTAATCTATTTTTTATACCTCCACGACCACTTCGCCGCCTACTTTTTCGTGAACTTAAAACCCTGTTTAGGTTCCCCATAAAGCCGTATTACGAATGCTTCCAGCACTAGCTTTTATGATACAGCTTAATCCGAGCGAAATAAGGGCAGGGAAGGGGTATTCCCGAAGAAGGTGGAACACATTTTTTAGCTCTTTGAAAGAAGTGTAACACATAAAGCTTTCAAGTTTTGTAGGAAGACTTAAAATTATATTTTTTAGGAGCAGGGAATTTTATTCCCCCAAACAGGTAAATTATGTTCTGTCCTTTATTTAAATAGTTGTTATACATAATGCTTTTAAGCTTGAAAAGAATACCGAAATTATGTAGTATGACAACAAAACGAAAAATATTGATAGTCTCTTAATTTATTCAATAAATTATTTATTATTCACATTTTCATATTTTTTTGTAAATAAAGATAAATTATCTGCAGCGATCTCCCTAAAATATTACCTGTATCTGATCCTGTACCTGTATTTTAAATATACACAAAAACAATACTTTTCTAGGCAAAACAACGTCTGCCGGGTCTGCTAATTAGAAATAAATAAAATGTTATTATTAGAAATAAAAAAATTAAAAAGAAAAATTTTACATCTAATTCAATCACGCGGATTGTTGCTAGAATTATTTGTAGTCAGTATTCTAGAATTTTTCCAACGATTAAAAATGTATTTAAGTTTTCTTTAGTACGTATGTTTCAACGTAAAACAACGGAAATACAATTTTTATATAGTGAAATGAAAAAACTCACGAAAATCGGTAATGAGTAATTGTTTAAAAATCAATGTGCTAAAGACCGAACATTTTAATTTAGCAGATTGTAAAGCTGAATCAAATTTTTTTGAATTCAAAGAAAAGATAGTTTTGCTAATA
Source organism: Metopia argyrocephala (assembly GCA_963576795.1). Taxonomy (NCBI): domain Eukaryota; kingdom Metazoa; phylum Arthropoda; class Insecta; order Diptera; family Sarcophagidae; genus Metopia; species Metopia argyrocephala. The sequence goes on along the minus strand of OY756208.1, from coordinate 181,305,083 downwards.
AAAGAATTGATGAAATAGAATAGAAAAACTATTATTACTTGCTTTAGTATTTTTATATGAACTGTGTGGTCGAATATTAATAAGATTTGATTTTGAAACGAATATATATTTACTGAAAATGTGACAGGCAAGAATTAAACTTTTAAAACTATTCAATTTACCTAAAATTTTTCCCTAAAATAACTTTAAACTATTAAAAAAATATCAGAAGTAGTAATGAGAAACTCTAGTCTGTTTTTATAACTTTATCTAAATTTCATCCGAATCAAATTAGTTTCACTACCTTATTTTGAAAACGGAAAACGAATATTTAGTCAAGTAAAACTAAACAAAACATAACTTTAAAACCACTTACAAAAACCGTTATTTAAGACCATTTCGTTTACAAAAAGAAATTGAGAATCCTTTGATTTCAAAATTGTACCTACACTAACTAAAGTGTGTAATGGTAAAATATGTATATGTAGATGATGATGATTGGTGAATTCTAAACAAAAGCTTTTTTTTTTAAATATGATGTTTTATTTGTATTTTGGTGACGATTTGAAGGAATCAATTTGACCATTTTGAGAATTTTTTTTGTCAAAGTTTGACGATTTCAAGGTCAATTTATGTGGCAACTATGCCCTGTTCAAAGCGAAGGGTAACCACCCCATTGTATTTTGTCAAAAAGCGAGCGATTTTCAAAAAAAGCTGAAATCTGTTTTTAATTAAATCGACTAAAGATAAAAATATCGTCGATAGAATTAAAGAACGCTGTACCTGACAAAACCTTAAATGTTCACCACAGCCAAAAAACCTGTATGAAAGTAGAACAAAGACACTGGTATTTTTCAAAACGTAGACGGCGTAAGTGAACTTATTTTCATCATAGAGATCAAGGACTTGGACCAATCGACACGTATTTTTTTTCTGATAAATATTATGCAAAAAACGTATTTTCGATTTTTTGTCAGTTCTTTAATTCTTGCGGACGATATGTTAATTTGGCATTTTGATGACAAACAACCCCGAACAACAAATTCAAATACAGTTTTTTTTACAGAATATTCTTGAAAAAAGGACATGGATAATCGTCCGTGGATAAATTGTGTATACAAGAAAAGAAAGAAAGAAACCTTTCATGCGATACCCATATTGTATATGTTGCATTTGTATTATAATTCCCAATTTCACGATGCTATCTCCAACGATATCTTGAGCCTCATTATCACGTTCACTGTCCAAAACTGGGGAGTGCCCCACACGTCCTATTTTTTTTTTTGCATAATCGGTGTATAATAAGCCCGAATAAATATAAATATCTACATCTTTTAAAATGTATATAAATGTAAAATAGAAACTCCTTAATTCACGCTGTTATTTGCATAAAATACGGTGTTAAGTAACTAAAAATTTTTTTTTTCCTTTTCAATATATTAATGTACTCGTATGTAATATTTACGAAGTTTAGTTGCAATTTACTCGCATGAAAAGCTTTGAAATTCTGTATTATACAGCCTGTAAGACATGGCTAAAAACGCTAACGAGGAGGGTATATGCACGAATACGTAATAATTCATGTTTTCATTATGTAAGTTCATTTTTCGTACTCATTACGTTATATTGCGCACATATCGATGTAGTGTCAGAATAGAGTATTGACATTCTGCAATAAATCTTGATTTGTTTACTATTACTCATAGATACATATGTTGCCATTTCTTAGGGATATGAAAATGCTCAGAAACCTGGGCCTTTACATAAGGCAAAAACATCCGGTATAGGTATAGAGACAAACATGAGCATTAAACTGTACCTGAAAACTATTTTTACAAGTATGATTCGAAAAAAAAAATTTTTTTTTACCGAACGTAGGGGTCGCCTTTTTAGTTTTTTCGTTATACCTTAGGCATTTACAGTCTGATCTTAAATTATGATATACGTATGTACCAATGTTTTTTCCTCGAGATGACAAACCACTATCGACTCCTGACTAAATTTACGATTGAAGATACTCTGCTGCTGGTTCTTAAAAGTGTTAGGTTTACTATTAATTTAATTAAAAAAAAAGAACCTAAAATTTAAATTAAAAGTAGTAAGCAGGCACTAATTCAAATATATTATGCTTTAAAAATTTTAAACAGCACAAAATAACTAAATAAAACCAATAACTTTGTTGAAAACGTTTCTCTTTATTTCTTTATTTTCTTCAGGGCTGTCAGATAGTTTACAATTTTTATCCCCGATTTCGAAATTCATATTTCCAAAAATCCCCAAAAACCGGATTAGTTCATCCCCAAAAAATTCCCACAGAAACTGTATCAATAATTTTGTATGTATGTAAAATTATTTTTAATAAGGTCTAAGTAGCGTTTTAAAATTGAGTCCACAAGTTCGATTGGAATGTTCTTCCACACATTTTTAACAAATTCGTACAACTATTCCTTATTAGAAGGGTTTTTTCTTCGAAGAGGTGCTTTAACAGTTTACCATATATTTTCAACATGATCTTAGGCCTTGAGGCCACTATTTTGAAACCAATGTTTTGCTCCTTTGCTATTGTATGCGGCATTTATTGTACCATCAATTCTATATAGAGGTTCTATGCCATAGTATGAAAAACATTCCCATACCATTAAGTACATGTAAAGAAGTATTTCGTGGTCAAATGAAATTTAAATTAGTTTGTCTATCTCCGAAGGGAGTAATTTAACTGTAAAAAGCCCTCTAAAACTGAATTCATTCCGCAATAGGAACCATTAAAAACTGTGCGGAAACATAATGACATTGGGAAGTTTTATTTATATGAGAAAATAAACCAAATAAAAACCAAGAAAGGAGTTTTGCTATAAATTCATACTTTAGAAAAAAATCTTTCATCGTGTGTTCCGAATGTAAGAATTCTAGAATATGTAATTAAATAAGCAAACAAAAATTTTAAAATCATCGAAATTTGTTGATTCTCCCCGATATTATCCCCCATCTCTAAATGAATTTTTTCAGCCCCATTTGAGAAAAAAATATCCCCGTTTTGGAGATAAATCCCCTAATCTGATAACACTGGTTTTCTTTCGTATGTTTGCATATGCTGTAAACATACATAGCTGCCAGATAAATTGACCTTGAAATCGTCAAATTTCGTAAAAAAAATCGTTAACTCGTTACCAAAATACAAATAAGAAAATATCTTTTTAAAAAAACTTGTTTTTATTTGAGTAAAACTGAAAAATAGAATTCAGAGTATAGTTTAATGTTATTTTAGGGAAAAAATTTATTTAAATTAAATAGTTTGTTTTAATTCAGATCTTAACTCTTGCCTTTCACATTCTTCAATAAATAAAAGTAATAGTTTTTCTAATTTATTTCATTAATTCTTTTATCAGCATATCTTTTTTTCGAGTTCTGGAGGGTTACTCTGTATTTCGATTCGAATCAAAAATCTTAAGAATTCGCAAAAATTTACGAATTTTCGAAAAATTTTTGTATTCATTATTATTGACTTTTGGAATAGAAAATTTCTTTCGAAAGCATTTTCGATTCGAGTCGGAATAAAAAGTAACCCCTCTGATCTGTCTTTGGCACATTGATTTTTAAACAGTTACTCCTTTCCGATTTAAGTAAGTTTTTCACTATATAAAAAATGTATTTCCATTGTTTCACTTTAAAATTTACATACAGTAGTTCGATAAATTCTAGGATATTGGCTAAGTTGCAGCGACAACCAGCGTGTTTGAAATAGCAAAAAATCCTTTCAGAAAGAGAGAAGGTTAATGAAATTAAATATTTGGGATTTGTTATCGATAAACAGTTAAATTTAAAAGAGCACTTAGAGTATATATGCTGGAAAGTTGGCAAAAAAATTGGCTACTTTAGAAGGCTTAGAAATAAAGTATGTATATACAATTACGGCATTTAAAATATGTAATACGATTATAAAGTCTTATTTTGAACACGGTTCTACTATTTTATATACGTGCTGTTCGGAACAAAAAATTTCAAGATTGCAGAAGCTACACAATAAAGCAATGAGGGCTATTCTAAAATGCAATCCATATACTAAAGTTAATATGATGCCAAACACATTAAGATGGCTTAACATAAAACATAGATTACAATTAAACACAATTTTATTAATACAGAAGATGAAGACGGGTGAAGGAGGCTCCGTAGTACTACTTTACAAATTGAGCAGTGCTGCATATTTCAGAATAAACCAAGCGGGCACTACAGCAATGCAGAAATTTTTATTTTATAAGGGTCTAAGTATTAACAATAATATGCCAAACAATATTAAGGGCATTGAGAACTTAAATATATTTAGAAAAAAATTTCCAATTTTATTAGATATTAAAATCTTCAAATTTAATTTTTATATTTTTTATTATGTTTAAATTTTTATATGGAGTATTGGAAATACTACTGAATAAATAAATAAATAAAAATAAAAAAAAATAAATAAATAGAGTAATGGTCTACATTTTAATTTTCAAAAACATAGTTGCAAATATTGTAATAATAATTGTTCAAGAATTCAAACAAATAATCGTTGCAAATCAAAATCGCCAAAATGTCGTAAAATCGTCTAAATGACGATAAATGCTCATATCTGGCAGCTATAGCTGTAAATTCTAGAATTCTCATTTCACTCTTATTTTTAGTAAATTTGCTTCTCCGTTTACTGTTTTTTTTTGCGTATTATATCTGGTCTCTCACCAGAGAAAAAAACAAAAATAAATAAAAACAACTACATTAACAAAGTTTTTTTAAATATATGTAAGTACGTAAAATTATTCCTTCCACTCTTTATATTGTTTGCATTGTTCATCGGTAGAAATAACACACACTATCGAAGCAATCATACATATCGTATCAACCCTGGTACAGTTTACAAAAACAAAAAAATTTCTCAGAAGAAAAAAACTAAAACAAAAATAAAAAATGTACACGATTAAATAAATAATAAAAGAAAACTAACAAGATTGTCTGCCCGTTTTGCTGTATGTGCGTGCGTGTATATAAGGCAGGAAAAAATAAACTTGTTTACACATTTTGAAAGAATTTCACATGAAAGTATGTATTTTGCTGACAGAAATGATAAAAATGCCCAATTTTTCATTCCTCCGTTTCTAATATAAATTTTTTTTAAAGTGTGAAATGGGGCTATGAAATTATATTTATGTATATATGTAGGTACTTCGGTTATGAACACTTACAGTCTTATTTATAATAAAAAATTAGCAGGTCGTTGTACACAGCGTTACCGCTGGGATTTTTCAAATAGTGGCACAAAAAGGGGATTTAAAAAAAAGTGGCACAAAAAATGATTAAAAAACAAAGTCGCACAATTTTTTAACGTTTTTATTTAAACAAAAATTCATAGTAGAAATCAAAAATAATTCAATAGTTTTAAGAAATGAATAACAATTAATTTACAGTGTTAAAATTTTATAATATATACTCTCATAACATAATTATAACATATACATATGCAAGGTATTAAAGTAAAAAAGTAGATGCATTTTATTAAAATTCTACTTTTTAGATACTTCCTTCCGTGAATTTTTCACAGGGTCATTACTAGGACTCCAATTTGCAATGCAATATGGCCGCTTTGTCTCCTCATCCTTTTTAAGCTATTTATACCGCAGCTTCCATTCTATTGAATAATATATGGAAACTTTTCATTTTTTTTGAAAGAAAATGTGGGGGAAATAACATTATCTGATTCTGAAGAAGATTGAATGACCACTTGATCATTTGTCAAGTCATGAGTCGTCTTGTTTGGGGATCCATTTTTACTTTTTTTTTTTTTGTATTAATAAGAAACCTGACAGAATTTACGATTAAATGATCAATTTGTGAAAATAAGAATAAAATTTAAAAAGGCTTACCTTTCCATATATCAATAATATACAAATGAAACATGCATATAAATATTTTTTTCGCAGAAAACTGTTTTTTAACTTTAAATTCCACAAATTTGATAAATTCTTTTTTTCACTTACAATACTTTAATGTGCTTTTACGTGCTTATTCGCTTCACTTTTAATAATAAATTTGTAAGTTAAGTCCAGAGTGGTAAAGTTTAGTCTGCAATATTTAGCGTTTTTAAGTACATACATTTAAATAATATCTTTGCGATTTTTAAGTCTGATTGTTAAAATTGGAAATAAAAGATATAAGTATGTACAAATTATGATGTAAATTAAAGGAAAATGTTAGAAATGCCAAATTAAAAAAAGTGGCAGAAACTTAAGAATAGTGGCAAAATTAAGTAGCTTTTCAAAAGTCGCTGGCTGGTTTTTTGCCCCATATGCTAACGAGTTGCTAATTTTTCATTAGACATACGGCCGTTATTTTTTATTTTTTTCATAGGTATACACTACAGTGGGGTCCCTTAAAATAACAACTTTTAAAAGAACTAACAACTTTTTAAAAGAAAATGACATACCTACTACAGCTTCAGAATAATATTTTAAATTTTTATTAGAATTTAACTAAACAACAGCATTCATGTTTTGATAGAAACCTTAAAATATACATAGATATGTATGTACTATATAGGTAGGATATGACAAAACACTTACAGTCTTTTTTCGAGACACTGTCTTGCTGAAAAACCCCATCGAAACGTCAATTCCATGTAGGCTTCTTCTTCTCCTTTCTTCCTTTTTTTACAACTTCTGTAATTTTTATTTCAATTTGTGTACAACTACCCGAAACTTTTTATATTTTAACAGTTTTCAATACAGTGCCTATACAGCTCTTGGATTTGACGATATTTTTTGTTGTTACTGCCAAAATGTCCAATAGTTTCTTTTCAAATTTTTAACTCTTGCAAACGAGGAAAAAATACATTGTATAGAAATTAAGATTAAGATAACAATTAAAAATTGAATTTCAAGGTTTAATTGTTTTGGTGTTAAAAAAGTACTCTTTAAAAATTTTGGATGCTTAAATGAAAATCTTATTTTCCATCACTTAAAAGAATATATGTATATGTATGTATATGCATATACACATTTATTTACTCTTCGTTTAGCGCGCTTTTTTAAAAGTGTGAATGTGTTCGTAAATTTTAACCTGTTTTACTCCTCAAGTTGTAGTTTATTCCATTCTTTTTAATCAATTCATCCTCACCTTTAAAAAATAATTGTTGCCCACATACATGCGTTTGTACATACTACATATGTATGTATGTATTTCTGTTCATTTTATTTGTTTAATAATATTTTTAATTGTTTTGGAATAAATATTGCAATTATAAACAATTACACATACACCTAAAACAGTTTAGATAAGTATATTATTTTTACTTGTTCTCTACCCTGCTGTAAGTTATTCACTTAAAAACACATTCATATGTTACCTATTTTTTCTTTATATTGATTTCCTTATTTTTCCACAGTAATTTTTTGGTTTTCTTCTCAAATACATTCATAGCTAAAATACCGCCTGTGATTGTTATATTCATGGAAAATTTTTCCTGCTGTTGCTTTTTATATTTTCTTCCTTTCTTAATTTGAATTTATTTGCTTGGTACATGCATTTTCGAAATGAGATTCTACAAATTGTATTAACTTTTTAAGAAAAAGAGAAAACTAATCAACAGATTCTTAGACAAAATGTGCAACACATTTCACAACTTTTTTTTAGCTAAGAATTGCCATATGAAAATCAAAGGGACCTCTAAACAGAAACGACTATAAATTTGAGTTTCTTAAAACTACATTAAAATAGGGGGAAAAAGTAATGTTTTATTGAAATTTGCCAAATATTTCTAAAATCGAGTATTATCTAGTTTTAACTTTGTCAGCTAACTTACAAAGAGGAGATTAACAGTGATTTATTTTCTACAAGTATGTATAATAACCAATCTTTTGTATTGGTGTTTTTTTGATTTTTTCTTTACTAAATTACAATACAATATGAAAACCCACTATTTTTTTATTATTTCATGAAAGTAATTCGTTTTATGTAAAAATTGCTTCAATTAATTCTGATATTTAATTAATTAAACTTGAAGAAATAAAAATTTGAAACATAAATGCTTTCATAAAATAGTGATTACATTTCTTGCGTCAAATATGTAGTCAATGTGACTGTAGTTTTAGATAGAACTATTAAAAGTAGTTCTTCTATTTATGAATTTAATAAAGTAGAGTTTGGATTTCCGTATTAGAAACAATTCTGTGGCCACAAGGAATAACAGCTAAAGTCGAATTAGAAACGAAAAAGAAAAAAAGGTTAAAGGCCTCGTTACTCAAACGTAAACGTAAACGTTGCGGAACAGCTGTTCAGTTTTGCTTACCAAGCCTATGTGTAAATAATTACTCATACGTAAACGTAACGTTGCGTTGCGGGCGAATCTAATAAATTTAAAATTTTTCTTCGTTTTTACGTATCAGCTGTTTAAAAATTGTAAACCAATTCTAAACCATTCGCTGTACTCGGCCGCAACGTTTACGTTTGAGTACGAGGCCTTAACAATTTGTTTTGCTTATTTCTCTTAAGTTAGCGGCTTTTTCATTATGAATTGTATTACAAATTAAAATATATTAAAATTGCTAACATCGAGCTTTCAAATATTAGCTTAATCTTAATTCCCTGATTTCAGGCACCAATTTAAAACTTAAAAATGCTCTGCTGAAAATTTCTCAAAATTGAGTTTAGTTGTTATTCCTTGTGGCCACAGAATTGCTGAAGTTTTAAACAGCACTGAATTTAAAACTCAAAACAAAATTTAGAATTTTTTAAGCTTAAATTTTTCCCAATTTTTTTTGGGCATGCAGGCAAATCAAAAATTAATTTTTAATGCTTTTCTATAATTTTAATATTTGTGGTGTTTTCTTTTCTACAAAGCTGAGAGAGAAAAAAAATTAAGGGCAAAATTTTTTGGAAAAAAAGAAAATGCCATTACATTTTGGTATGTATGTCAATTGATATATTGATTTATATAGTAGATTTTAGCGTATACGATATACATATCTCAACTTTTTCTTAGTATGCAGGTTAAGAGAAAAACAACTACATCAAACACGTTATTTAATAAAATTAAATTACAATTTCTTTTGACAAGTCATTATTTTAATTTAAATTTTTTTCTTTGCAGATTTTAAATCATTCTATCAACCTTAAATGCTCTATTTGGCTCAAGTTCTATTAAAACTGGTCTACTATTGTTAAAAAAAGGGCACTAAAAAATTATTGAATTATTACACTCATTCAAATTAGTGTACAATGCAAAAAAATCGAATCAAAAAACGATATTATTGTAAAAATTTATTAAAATTAAAAACGTTTGTAAAACAACAACTACTGAAACAAATAAAAATTGTTGATCATCAAGAGAGCCACTGCAAACTTTAGAAAATTAACATACATATATGTATATATACATATACATGTTAATACACAATGCATCAAATCAGAACAAATATGCAATAATCTAATACCTATTACTAAAAGCAAAAAAAAAAAAGTAAAGAATTAAAAGCTGTTATACTAGTACTGTATTCAACTTTAATAAATATACAAAAAGAAAGAAAAGAAATTGATTGATATAAATTATTTTATCCAAAGTTTGGAAAAAAAAGTATCTAAAGTGAAGCCATTAAAAATGATAAGACGTACTCGGGAAGAAGTACAATATGGCGCACGACCGGGACCAGGTGGAGTGGGTGGCAGTGGTGGAGGAGGAGGTAGTGGTACCACTACACCGGGAGTTGTAACGGGTACAGCAAATGTTACTACTGGCGCAATAAATATTGGCACTGTTGTACCCGGTGTGCATTCAACAGCTGGTGGTACTGCATTAAATGTTGGCTTAGGATCCGGCAATATTTCAACGGCTGGTTCCATTGCCCATCATCGTATATTGACCCCACAACATGGTGGTGCGCAAACTATAGCCTATTTACCATCTACAACCCCTGTTACGACAACTAATTTAAAAGGAGGTGTAGTCGGCAGTGGTGGTAGTGTTGCAGCTGACAGCAGCGTTTCCGGAAATAATGATAGTAACGCTAGTACTGTTAGCAGTGCTGGTGGTAGTCGCATAACTCAATTAAGTGCAAATACAATGGTCACTACCGGTGGTGGTGGTCCTGGAAATACTAACACAGCTGCTCAGTCACAGACTGTACAGTACTCCACATGTGAGTATCTTTATGAATTGAGTTGAGCAATTATCTACGCGGGATAATCACCTTGTCGTGGTGTAGTAGGCTAACACTGCAAGGACTTAGCTGGCTAATCTGGCGGAGAGCAATAGCTCTCTGGCAGGGTCTCCCATGCCAGAAAGACAGTTGAAGAGCAGTAATTAAGAATTATCCCAGTGGCTGGATAAAGGAGAACAATAACAACATCATCACCAATATCATTACAATCATTTATTCTTCCCCTAATTTAAACTTTACTGTGCTGGCTTCTGGGAGTTGATTGCTGTTGGATTATTTAATGGTGAATGCATAACAGTGGCCATTGAATAATCAATCAGCAGCAACCGATTTCCTTTCGGTTCGCACTTTTAAAGTAGGAACATTGTTTTTTCTGACTCATATCAGATATGATATTAGTAAGTTTAAATCAATGGTCCACACCCTTTTTCCCCTTCCCCTCATATTTTCCTAGCCCATCACAATGTACTGCATAAGTAGGTGTCATCTCCTGAGTGCTGGTCTCAATAAAAAAATTAAATTATTTAATTAGAATTTCTATAACTTTAATTTTTATTCGTAACGTTTTTAATTTAATTTTTCGTGAATTCTTCCTCTCTAATATTAGATTTGGTTTCAAAATTTTAGAAAACGTTTTTTTTTTTTTTCCTTTTAGCATATAACGTATCTTCCTTACCGACTGGTGGCACCATAAAAACTGGCCCGGATGGTGGTGTTCAAATACATGTAACAGGTAGTACTGCTAGCTCTGGAACAGTACCAATTGTTACTAATCCATCGGTACCTCAAACATCCAACTCTGTGCGACAACGAACAATAAGTGGAACACAGAGCAGTAATATATCATCTTCATCACAACCACTAGTGCAACAGCAAACGGGTTCAGCACAGACTGCTCAAATATCTAGTGGTGGTGGTGGTCCATCATCGGCACAATCAGGCCAACCAGGTGCACCACCACGCCTTAAAGTAGAGGATGCGCTTAGTTATTTGGATCAAGTTAAATATCAGTACTCTGATCAACCACAAATCTATAATAATTTTTTGGATATTATGAAAGAGTTCAAATCTCACTGTATCGATACCCCTGGCGTTATTCAAAGAGTATCAACACTTTTTAAGGGACACACGGAGTTAATTTACGGATTTAATATGTTTTTACCTCCAGGTTATAAAATTGAAATTCATTCCGATGAACTGGGCTGTTCAGTACCAGTAGTTTCTATGCCTTCACCACCAGGCTCAGCACCGGGCAGTGGTACTACCGTTCATGCAGTATCTGGCACGGTCTTATCTAATTTAAGCCATAAAGTATCTGGTAGTGCCACCACATCCATGCATCAATTACAAACAGTTGGCTCTGGTGGGGCTGTAAATCTAATGACACACGGCGGTACGTCTCTGGCACAGACAACTATTCATGCTCTACAGCCGCCAAGTGCGACTCAACAGCCAACTAGCGCAGCATCTGCAGGCGGAGGTGGTCATACACCTACACATGTATCACATGCAAGTGCTTCGCCTGCAACTGCTCCGGTAGGGGTAACTTCTGTAAATTCGGCCCCAACAAACATGCCACAAAATTATTCTCGAGATCGTGAACGTAATACAGCAGCAAGCATGGCTTCAACAACTAGTGGCATGGTAGTCAGTGGTCCTGCAACGCCTAATTCAATACAAGATATAAGTTCCCAAACAAACACTCAGAGTCATCATAACTTACATCATATATCTCAAGCTCATCAGTCAATGATGCTGGCAGAATCAGCTGCCGCTCCAGGTTCTGCTCCACAGCAACCAGTAGAATTTAATCATGCCATAACTTATGTAAATAAAATCAAGGTATATTTAATTTATTTCTTACGGTTTTAAACCTAAATATACATATATGTACAATTGATTAATTATTTCTACAGGATTCGATTAGAAGTTTCTTAAAATCATATTTTCACAATTTTTTATGTTATTTGGTAGTTCATTATAGTTTTTAATTCCTTTACATTTTAAACAATTCATATCTTTAGTAGTTCTCATGAATCGTTATGTGTAATTATCATTTGTCCTAGTATTATAATTATGAATTTCATGATTACACTGTAATTTTTCACTTAAATATTCTGTATATATAGCAATGAATAAAATGTGGTAGAATTATACACTTTAATCTTATACTTCTTATTTAGTGATAGTTTTTGTCATTATAATATACAAGGTCTATTCGATTAGAACTATGTATGTTCTCTTATTCGCGTATCAAACATCACATATTGTTTCATTGCAGCATTAGACAAAATTTCGTTCAATTTATTTGAGTATAAATTACTTTTATTAATATCAATATTAATATCACTAACGAATATATTGTGATTAGTGTTTAACATTTCTCACCCTTTTTAATTTCTCGAGAAAATAAAACACATATTTTTATCTCGAGATTTCTTGAGAAAATAACTTATTAAAATAAAAATCTAATGCATTCTATAATATAACCTGAAATTCATATTTTTATTATACAATAAAATAATACATTTCATATATTTATTATAAAAAATAGTAAAGTAAAAGTAAATTCTTAAGTTTTACAAAAATATATACATATATAAAAAGGTTTATAAAAATATTATAAATTTAATCAATTTTGTGATTTAAAATAATGTTTTAAGAAACACAAAGCATCCAAAGTTGAATCTACCATCCTTGTTTTTTTTTTTTTTTTTGGTAACATAATCTGTTGCAATAGAAAAATTCCGCTAACTCAATATTTTCAGTTTCACCAGTTTCTTTAGTATTATAGTTATCACTGTTTTTAATCTCAAAAATTCTAGATTATATAGATTTAGCCAATTTATATATCTCTTGTATTCGTGCCATGCCAAAAAAACTATTATTATCTTTATGTGACATACAATCAGAATTCTGTAGGAGCCTAATAACAGATACTAAAGTATAATCCCTCTTTTTAGACATTTCCTCCCTAACTGCGTTAAGGAGGTCTCGAATTAATTAGTGTTTAATTTTTCCAAAGTTGTAAACAAAAACCTTAGAGCTCCTTCAGCAGATAATAGTGTAGAATCTTCTCGACTAAGCGTTTCAATTGTAATCCGGAGTGGTTTTAATGTTGTTAATATTATTTTAGCAACCTCAACATAGTCGTCATTCCACAAACTACCCAAATTTAATTCAATCATTAATGCTTTTTTGATTGGGCCGCTAATTCTTACAAATCTTTCTACCATAGCCTCCATTGTATTCCAACTAGTAGAACAATCTAAGATTACCATTAGCTCTTTTTTTCTCCTCTTCTACTACATATTTTTGTAATATAACATTTATAACGGGGGAGTTCTTAAACATTTTTGATATTTTTCGAATGGATTTAATAGCTATTTCGATTTCAGATTCCATATCCTCGATACAAGCAAAGTTATCAGGATGCCTCTTCTTGGTATAAAACACTTTCAGACCAGTAATTGTAACAGAGTTGGTGAAATTGAGAAGATATTCAAATGCTTTTTCAGCAAGGCAACTACCAACGACTGGAACTATTCCTAAATTGTCTGAATCTTTGTTATTATAGTAAAGGTGTACATCCATATATCTTTTATTTTTCATGCTGGTCCATTCATCAATGGATATACTGAATTTGTTACCATTATCTTCGTGTCTAATTATTTTTTTAATCCGCTGATGTTTTATATTTACATGGATATTACATCTACATATGTATATTGAAAGGAAATTGGTGTGTGTAAATTCAAACTGCTTCAATTTGTGGATATTGATTCACTATTGTACGGATTTTGTTTTATTGTATATGAAAATCGAAGCAAAATCGTTGTATCTAAACAGCAATTTCATTGAACAGAACGGCAAATTATTAAAGGTTTAAGAATTTCCCAAAATAACAAAACTTTATTCAAAAAATTCACTTAATTATAAATTTTGCATATTTTTCGAGAATTATCTAAATTTCTCGAGAATTGTAACTTAATAATTTTATAATTTTCTCGAGAATTTCTCGAGAAAAAATTCTCGAGAAGAAACACTAATTGTGATCACGTAAATTAATGTTCTGATCAATAATTAAGCTTAAGTTAAGAAAATTAACACAACTACCACTTTGTGATCTATAAATTACGCCAAATTTCCAATTCTTAGTCAATTTCTTTGTTGTCACAACTAATCACCATAAACTGTAAGGAATTGTTTTCTTATATACTTATTTAAATTTAACCGTGTCATGTATATAAATTATTACATCACCGGTATGTCTACTATTAGAGTCATACTTAACATTTTTGTATTTATCAGAGTTGGGTTTATTGCATTAAATTTATAATGCATTATCGTTTCCACTACCACTAAACCACTTAGTATTAATGCAGCAATATTGCAGCCACCACTAAATGCAGATAGAAATAGTTAACCACTAAATAAAACCATTTTAGTGGTAGTGGAAATTTATTGCATTAAAAAAAACAAATTTAGTGGTAGTGGAAATTTAGTGCATTAAATAAAATAAATTTAGTGGTAGTGGAAATTTATTGCATTAAATAAAAAAAATTTAGTGGTAGTGGAAATTTAATGCATTAAAAAAAACAAATTTAGTGGTAGTGGAAATTTATTGCATTAAATAAAAAAAATTTTGTGGTAGTGGAAATTTATTGCATTAAATAAAAAAAATTAGTGGTAGTGGAAATTTATTGCATTAAAAAAAAACAAATTTAGTGGTAGTGGAAATTTAGTGCATTAATTAAAATAAATTTAGTGGTAGTGGAAATTTATTGCATTAAATATAAAAATTTTAGTGGCAATGGAAATTTATTGCATTAAATATATCGATTTTAGTGGTAGTGGAAATTTAGTGCACTAATTTTGAATAATTAGTGGTAATGGAATATAACTCCATTGGCACTATAGTGGAATGGAAATTTAGTTCCACTACCTCAGTTCCACTATCGTTTTAATATACCTTCATATATGATATAATATTATTATATGCATACATAGCTTAAGTCAATGTCAAAATAAATTGTTGTGAATGTTATTTTCTTAATTTACTGAGTCCGCCTGTATAAAGTAAATAATTGTTGTTATTGTTTTAATAAGAATTTTAGTACTTTCAAATGTAATATATTATTCAGTTCACCATAGGTAAGATTTTAATGGCGCGGACTGCTAATATTGCCAGCCGCTAATCATTCAGAAGTAGTGCACTAAATTTCCATTACCACTAAAATCGATTCACTTAGTGCACTAAATTTGCACTACCACTAAATTTGTTTTATTCAATGCACTAAATTTCCACTACCACTAAATTTATTTTATTTAATGCACTAAATTTCCACTACCACTAAATTTATTTTATTTAATGCACTAAATTTCCATTACCACTAAATTTGTTTTTTTTAATGCAATAAATTTCCACTACCACTAAATTTGTTTTTTTTAATGCAATAAATTTCCACTACCACAAAATTTTTTTTATTTAATGCAATAAATTTCCACTACCACTAAATTTGTTTTTTTTTAATGCATTAAATTTCCACTATCACTAAATTTTTTTTATTTAATGCAATAAATTTCCACTACCACTAAATTTGTTTTTTTTAATGCAATAAATTTCCACTACCACTAATTTTTTTATTTAATGCAATAAATTTCCACTACCACTAAAATGGTTTTATTTAATGCACTAAATTTCCACTACCACTAAATATTATAGGCGATAATGCACTATTTTTTCCACTACCACTAAATTTAGTGGAAAATTAAATCTAATGCAATAAACCCAACTCTGGTATTTATTAACACTAATTTCAGCATCCGTAATATATTGTCGGTTTTTTGTTTTCCATAAGTCTTTGAAGCTCAATTTTGTTTGATATTATGCTTTAAATGTTAACATATATACATTTAGGCCCATTATTTCTACTTGCCGAGATTTAAATGTAGAATTTTATCAGACAGATAAATTGCTTTTTGTTATTAAAAGTAAACTTTAACCTAAAGGAAGACAATCTTCCCAATAACGTTATCGGCCACTTTAGGTTAAAGTTTACTTGTAATAACAGAAAGCAATTTATCTGTCTGATAAAATCCTACCTTTTACTATCGACAATTTGTAATAATGGGCCTTAATGTATTTATTATTATTTAGTATTCTACATAATATCACATACATTTTTTATACCTTTTTTTAAAATCGAATATTTTTTTCTTGCAGAATCGCTTCCAAAATCAGCCGGAGAAGTACAAAAAATTCCTCGAAATTTTACATACTTATCAGAAAGAACAAAAAGTCATTAAAGAAGGTGCATCCAGCATTAATCAGGGTAAAACTCTTACAGAACAAGAAGTTTACACTCAAGTAGCGAAATTGTTTGGACAGGACGAAGATTTACTTCGAGAGTTTGGACAATTTTTACCTGATGCTACGAATCATCAGGCTCAACAGTATATGACAAAAACTCATAGCGATCATAAACGTGCAACGACAGCAGCGTTAAGTGGTGGTGCCCATATAACCATGTCTCCAGGTAATGCAACAGCAACCGGCTCATCCTTGCATTTAAGTAGCGGTGCTACTCTATCACAAATCACTACAGCACCACATTCGACAGCTTTAGGTAATATAACAGCTGTAAATACGAGTGTCAGTTTAAAATCAACGTATAATAATTCTCAACAAAATCAAATAATTTCGGCACGCGACAATAATAGCGGAGGTTCGGCAGTTGGGGGCCCATCAACTGCGGACATTATGTATGATAAAGATTTCCGCGGTAGTACTACTGGTGTACATGTCAATGTTCATCAGGTCAGTTCACACCATCATATAACAAGTAGCGCTGGCGGTGTAGGGACGACTGGAGCAAATCTTAGCAGATCGTATGATGCAAAGGATTCTAATCGCAGTAATCATCATGCTGCTTCAGTTGTTACAGGTGGCCAAAAATATATGGCGCATCATCATCATCCTCATAATCAAGCAGCTGCAAACATAGGCGCTAATTTAGGGAGTATGGCTAGTCATATTTCTAAAAAATCTCCTAGCTACAGCAGTTTACCTTCAGGTATTTCTTCATCTGGAGGACTACTTCATATGACAGGTTCGTTAAATACAGGCGGGAGTACAAATTATTCATCACAAGTAAACACCTATCATAATCAAATGCCCCACACTGGTTCGCGAAGGCACGCTGTTGATGATATAAGTGGCGTAGGCAGTTTGGGCGCACCACCAACAAAGCGTCACAAACCCATATGTAGAGATATTTCCTTTTCAGAGGCATCGCGAAAATGTAGTATTCAAGATGCTGCTTTCTTTGATAAAGTGCGGAAATCTTTGCGCAATCCTGAAGTTTATGAGAACTTTTTGCGTTGCTTAACGCTGTACACTCACGAAATTGTTTCAAAAACCGAACTACTCACACTGGTTACACCGTTTCTTAGTAAGTTTCCTGATCTATTCCGATGGTTTACCGATTTTCTCGGTCCACCTATTACGCAAGTCTCTGGTTCAACATGCGTTTTACCCGGTGGTCATTTAGAAGGTATACCTTTGCAGGCAGCTCAACGTCAAACTGGCACAATTAGTAATACTGGTTCGTCCACACATACTAATAATCTTAATGATCGTCAAAATAATTTGCAAACTAACGATCATCATCAAGAAATTGATTTGTCATCATGTAAACGTTTGGGTGCATCCTACTGTGCATTGCCCCCATCAACTATACCGAAAAAATGCTCTGGACGTACACCATTATGTCGGGAGGTATTAAATGATAAATGGGTGTCATTTCCGACTTGGGCAAGTGAAGATTCAACTTTTGTTACATCGCGCAAAACACAATTTGAAGAGACAATTTATAGGTTAGTGTTTTTTCTTGCTTCTATGTATTTTATGAATTATTTTTATATTTATTTTGTTATGTGTCTATATTAAATTTTATTATGTTCTTTACATTTATTATTTGTATTAAAGAAATGGAAAATATAGTGTTAAAATTCCGTCTCATGTAAAAAAAAAATTCATATAGTTATAGAAACAATTAAATATAGCCTTAGATTACATAAGATGTATGAGTATATTTAAGGTTATACAATAGGTTTGTTTGTTCTCTTCTAATTTGGAGCCCGTGGGATTTTAATGGAAATAAGGGAGATTTTGGGCGAGTTATTTTTTTTTTACCCATAACAAACCGAACTTTTTCTTTGGCCTAGTGTGTGCAAGATAACAAATAATCAGCAATTTAAAAAATAAAAAATAATGGAATACGTATAATAAAAGTTTCAGAAAACTAAAGCTATATTTACACCACATAAGTCCTCATCTGAGTTTATATCATAGGCACACTCAGATAGTGTAATTACAAATCTAATTGAATTTTTATTATTCTTGTCTGAGCTCAGTTGAAAATAGAATATTTTTTATTTTTTAAATTATTGCCGCCGTCTCAGTTGTAACTGTTATAATCTTAGAGTTACCAGACCAGTTATTTGTTGTATTGTTTTTATGTATATTATACTAGTTTTATTGCAGATGAGAACTTAGGTGGTGTAAATATAGCTTAACAAATATGTAAAAATTGAATTAAAAATTACATATTTAAAACATGTAGAAGTCGAATTCTTGTCCTCTATTTTTTATGAATGTACATATTCAATATGGATGTGTGTGACATAAAGTTATGTTTGCTTTTTTTTACATTTTTATGTAAATGGAAAAAATTTGATTTTTTGTATTCTCTCTCTCTTTTGGGTATTTTTTCCTCGGCTATTTTACTCTCAGTTAACCTATGTATGTATATTTAATTTGAAGTTAAAAAAATTTAATTTGTTCCGAATAAAATTCAATTTGGGTTGAATAAAATTGCTTTTGACTTGTATTTGTATCGAAAAATCGCTAGTTTGTTTGATAGTAAAAAAAGGAGCAAACTTAATATTAAAAAAAAATTTATATAGTTTATTATTATTATATGTATTAGTGAATGATAAGTAAATAGTTTTTTTTTTTAACTTTGAAAACTAATTGCTTTATAATTTTTTATCTTAAAAATCATTAAAACAATAAATTCTAAATGAAAGGAATATTCACAGAACTGAAGATGAACGTTTCGAATTGGATGTAGTGATTGAAACAAATAGTGCAACTATACGGGTTCTGGAAGGAGTACAAAAGAAAATGTCACGTTTATCGCCTGAGGAACTGGCGCGCTACCATTTAGATGACTATTTAGGTGGCACTTCCCAAACAATACATCAACGAGCCATTTATCGTATATATGGTGAAAAAGCAGGAGAAATTATTCAAGGTCTAAAAAAGAATCCTTCCGTTGCTGTTCCTATAGTTTTAAAACGTTTAAAGGTGAAAGAAGAAGAATGGAGAAATGCTCAAAAGGTAAATACAATATGATGTAATAATACTTGGTTTAACTTATTATTAAAAATTATGTGCTTTACTTTTACTTTAAAGGGTTTTAATAAACAATGGCGTGAACAAAACGAAAAGTATTATCTTAAATCGTTAGATCATCAGTCTATTAATTTTAAACCGAATGATATGAAAGCTTTACGTTCTAAGAGTTTATTTAATGAAATTGAAACACTTTATGATGAGGTAATACATTACATTTCTTAGTAAAAAAAAAACAAAAAATATTTATCTATTCTCGTTTTAATTCAAGCGTCATGACCAAGAAGATGAAAATGGTGAACCCATTACTGGTCCTCATCTTATTCTGCCTTATAAGGATAAAACAATTTTAGACGATGCTGCTAATTTACTAATACATCATGTTAAGAGACAGACGGGCATACAAAAACAAGAAAAAACCAAAATTAAGCATATTTTGAGACAGTTTGTCCCAGATTTGTTCTTTTCGACAAGGCAACCTTTGAGTGATGATGAACGTGAAGACGGTAATTAATTTCTTGCGAATATGTTTTATATTTATATACATATGTACATATGTCCATTATTAGGAGTTGCATTCAATTATCGATTGTAGTAGAATGAGTGTATCGAACGAATTTAAATTTAGTATTCGATGGAAAAAAAGTTGTATTGTGAGTTTGCTATAAACAAATGAATATTAACACATTGCGATCGGGAAACGAGATTTCTCGTTTTTAAAAAAATTACGTTGACATCGGGAAACGAGATGTCTCGCTTTTAAATGTACATACATATTGACGGAAATTTTACCAAAAACCATCAGAAAAACCTCGAGAAGAGCTTAAGAAGCGAATGAAGGAACTTTTTGCCTTTCCTAAAGAAAAAATTTAATACTTGAAAAGAAATTCAAGTTAATGTACGCAAAATACGAACATATGAAATGATTTTGAGACCCAATATTTTCCCAGTTGAGCCCAAGACATTTACATTAAGGATTAATGGCAAATAAGAACAAACATCAGTTACAGGAATTTATTACAAAACGTGCCATATGTATCTAGATAAATATATATATTGACTATTACAACCCTGTTTCATTGTTATGGCCTATGTGTGTCAATTCTTATCCATGAGTACTGGACCCTACTGTTTAACGTCGACTCCGAACGACAGACTTGAGAAGTTTGTTCATGACAATCAATTACTTTCAAAGCTTTTGCCAAAAGTCTGCTAATAGGTACTCCCCAAAAGAAATATTTTTGTATATATCTTTTTGTTTAATATGTATTTAAAAATACTATTTACAAGTTTATATGGTACAAAAACAATAATAATAGTTGGAAATAAAAACATTAAACTAAACCTTTAATTATAACAATATCACATACGCCACTCACTGATTTTTCGCGCTTTCTAAAAAAAAAAAATATGTCGCACAACCTGTGACCTGAGTTTTCTAAGCAATTTTCTTAAGAGAAACTGTTTGTCACGTGTTTGTGATACATATATACAAAGTCACATATAAGTATCATGAGTTTTTGGGAAGTACTTGTGTCACATATGGGAGTCAATATCAGTATTCACACTTACTTATAAGAACCTTCTTCTATGGCTATTGTGACACGAATGAACTGATAGAAGCGCATTTCAAACTTATTTTCATATAAATTATAACTATTATACATTTTCGAATTAAATTCGAATATTTTCTATTGGATCTTTATTATACCTATTGTATGAAATTTAATAGCCTAAGATCCCAATACTGGTATATAAATTATAACATTAAAAACTTCGGGAAATACCCCTTGAAAAAAAGAAATTTTAATTTTTTTTTATACAAACCGCAGGCAGCATTTATATACAGCTGTGTTCAAAATAATAGGAGTGCACCAATCTAATATTTCTACAGTTGAAATTTGTTAGTGTACCAATTTGCAAAACAAGTGATATTCTAACGAAAGTTACTACGGTATGTAAGAAATCGATTACAGAAGATAAACTCATAATAACTTTTATATTCATAATAAAATTCGTTCATTTCTGTGTTTGCCATGGGTTTGAGTTGTTCAAAATAATAGGAGTGCGTGTGACGTTTTAAAAATAAAACTAAAAGGACATATAATTGAAGTAAAAAAGTGTAAAGTAAGTTTCAAAAAATGGTGTAAAAACCTTATTTACAGTGATTATATTATATTTCACATAAATTTTTATAATAGTGGGAAGAGGAAAGCGTTGTTCTGAGGGAAAAAGAGAACTAATTAAAAATCTTCGAAAAAAAAGGCAAAACTTATAAGGAAATTAAGGAAACCTTAGGATGCTCCGATCAAATGATTTCAAATGCTCTAAAATATGAAAAAAGCCTCAAAAACGTGGGCGCAAACACAAAATATCAACTGTTGAAGACCGTCGTATTGTACGATACAGTAAAATAAATCCTTGGGCGTCTTCCAAAAAATTTCAAAAGGATCTAAATCTTGCCGTAAGTGGTCCTACTATTCGTAGACGCCTGATGGAAAATAATTTATTTGCAATAAGTCCACGGAAAGTACCACTACTGACAAAAAAACAGGCAATAGCACGCTTAAAGTTTGCACAAGAACACATCAATTGGCCGAAAGAAAAATGGAGAAACATACTCTGGACCGACGAAAGCAAAATTGTTTTATTTGGTGGTACTGGGTCTAGACAATATATTAGACGTCCGCCCAATACAGAATATAAAGCCCAATATACACAAAAAACAGTTAAGCATGGTGGTCCAAAAGTAATGATATGGGAAGCTTTTCGTATAATGGTGTAGGTAGGTCCAATTTACGAAATTAGAGGCATAATGGATAGAAACTTTTATGTTGGAATTTTGAAAGAGGTAATGCTACCTTAGGCAGAGTGGAATATGCCTCTTAAATAGATATTCCAACAAGTTAACGACCAAAAACATACCAGTAAATTGGCAAATGAGTGGTTTCGGGTAAATGGAGTTCAGGTTATGTCGTGGCCTGCTCAGTCTCCTGACCTAAATCCCATAGAACATCTGAGGGCAGACGTTAAAAAATATGTTGCAGAGAAACCGCCATCAAATGCGGCAGAATTATGGAACACAGTGCGCGAAACGTGGCATCAAATTCCTTTAAAGAAATGCCAGAATCTTATTGACTCAATGCCTCGTAGATGTGCTGAAGTCATTAAAAACAAAGGTTATTCAACAAAATATTAAATCGGGGACACTATTTTTAAATAATATTTTACTTTTGTGACTTTAGCTTTAATACTACTAGGTTGTGTATAAACACTCCTATTATTTTGAACAGGGAATTTTGAAAGAAAACTTTGTTTTAATTAAATATTTTTTGATTTAATAATTTTAATTAAATAATTTATTGGTAAAAAATTAGAAGCTGAATAAGAGATAAATTTTATCACAAAAGAAATTAATATTTTCTTTTTTTTTTCTACTTAATTTTAAACTTCGGCTTTGAATGAATGGCACTCCTATTATTTTGAACACAACTGTACATACTATATCTGAAGAGGCAAAATTAGTTGATTTTAATAATATGAATACATAGTATTTTAAGTTTTAATCTTGGGAAGTTTTCTGTTTTTCATATTATTTAATTTATAATTGAAATAAAATAAAAGCTATCAAAAATATTAATCACGTTTTTCTAATGTTTTTTTTCGGCCTCAAAGGTGTTTAGACTAGGGTGAATCAATTTTATTGAACACCACTATATGTACATATGTATGTTGCAAAAATTGATTTAATGACATAGTGATTTTTTATTTCTTTATGTCTGTACTTAAAATAAACTAAATAATTTGTCTATTGGCTTAGTAACTTGGAATTTTTTTTATTTCTTTTTCTTGATTAATTTTCTATTCTATATTAATGCTTTTCGTTGTTTTTGCATTCTTAAAAATAAATATCATTTATATTTATATTTTATTTATCTTAATGCATGCTTCATTTTTCCAAAATGTTACTTTTTCTATTGTTTCGTACGAGTTTGTGGATTTTCTTCTTTCTTTGATCTTTTTTTATGCAATGAAGTATTTCCATTTTTATTAGATGACAGTGAAAAAATGGATGTAGAATTAACATCATACAGACAGGATAAATGTAAGTCTACAAATGCTGCAATAAACACTACAACTACAGCAACTGTAGCATCAGTATCAGTATCAACTGTTATGACAACATCAGCAACAGCGGCAGTGAAGACAGAAACAGAGTTACAAGAAACAAAAGATAGCGTAATATCAACTACACCACCTGTCGTAAATCGTACTTCAACGGAAAACATAACGACACCAAATTCTGCGTCAACTACAATCACAGCAGCATCAACCTTATCATCCGCATCAACTGTAACCCCAGTGCCGGCGTCATCTTTACCAAGTAATGTTAAAAATTCAGAAACGGCATCATCTATAGCTGTGTCGACAATCACCACCACTAGTTCTACGGTGACAACAGTAATATCTTCTTCATTGCAAAACACGGATGGCAAAATGCCAAGTACGTTAAATATATCTGCGGCGGACACAGTCACAATGCCTACAAAGTCTGAATACTCAAGTTTGGAAACACTAGGAAATAGCTTGAATGTCCCTCAAACAATACTTTCTTCAATTATTACCCCTATATCCTCAGCTCCAGTTACGACAACATCACAAACTACAACTTCATCAAATTCATTGTCTTCTATAAATAATACCACACAGATCACAAATGACATTATTAAAACCGAAATAAAAGAAGAGGATGAAGAAATACCTTGCTCGGATATACCAGTACCACCACATGCTATTAGTAAACACATGGTATGTTTTTAAAGGTTTTTTGTATTTATTTTATTTATTGCATTACTAAAATATTACAAAATTTTCTATTTGCAGGGTGAGGCTTACACGCTATTTTATGCCAATAACAATTGGTATTTATTCTTCCGTTTACATGCCATTCTTTGTGAGCGTTTGCGTACAATGTATGAGCGTGCTCAACTTATAGCTGCCGACGAAGAAAAACACAAACAAAATCGTCGTGAAAATATTGCTCAAGTCTTAAGACTGAAACCGAAATCAGATGTTGCTGTTGAAGATTACTATCCAACATTTTTGGATATGCTTAAAAATGTTTTAGATGGCAATATGGACTCAAACACATTTGAAGATCAAATGCGTGAAATGTTTGGCATACACGCATACATATCATTTACTTTGGATAAAGTTGTGTCGAATGCTGTTAGACAATTGCAGAATTGTGTTACAGAACGTACGGCTTTAGAATGTGTAGATCTCTTTCACCTTGAACAAAAAAAAGGTGCAGCCGGTGGACTGTGCCGTAATGCACATAAAACTTTTAATTCTGAAATGCTATATCAACGTAAAGCTGAAGAAATTTTACATGAGGAAAATTGCTTTAAAATTTATATAGTAAGTATATAACTTACATAACTCCTAATTTTTTTAAATTTTTTATCTTCAAGTTGGAAGGAAAAAAGAAAATTAAATAATCTCGCGGGGTATATTCTGTAAAACTTTGACTATCGTTTACAGCACATATTTTTAAATGTTGACCAACAGATAATTTAGGTGTTGTGAATACCGATAATCAGGGCCAAATAAAACTGAATTGCCCCAATTATTTTAAAGTTATAATAGTGGCCTTAAAGAGGTTTTGATTTAAAGAACTTATTCGAATGTATCTAAATTAGGTTTTTACAATTTTACTCTTCTATGTCTTTTACAAATACAATATCTAACGTTATATTTTTTATAGTACAAAATTGATTGTCGTGTGACAATTGAACTATTAGATACTGATAACGAAGATGTCGCAGAACGTGAAAAGCTTGTAAATAAAGTTAAAACATGGTCTAAATATGTTATACGTTTATCTAATCCTGCCTCAGCTAATACAACAAATGCCAATTCACCGATTGCTACTATAAATAACAGCAATAATAATTCTACGACTTTAGACACAAGCAATACTTTAGCAAACAACGAAATAAAATTGGAACGCTGGGATGAAGATGGACTGGTAAGTTAAATACTATATAAATTTGTTTATTTAAAAAGATAAAATTAAAGAATTTTTAACTAGATACATGCAGATTTGGATAAAAAAAACATATATATTTAATAAAAATATTTTTGAGCTTTAAATTATAATTTTTAATAGTTTAGAGAAGTTTGATTAGGATCTAATTTATATAAATATAAATTCTGTAAGAACAGAAATATGAAGTTAAAAACTGTGCATAAATTTATTAATTGTATATCACTCTTTCGGTTTTTGCTCTACACAAGACTCTGATTTGAGGATAAGTTTTCTTCCAGAAAGTCTGCAAACTCAGAAAACCTAACTTTATTAAATATTTGTAAATAATCCTTCAACATAATTTATGTGCCTAAAATCGTGCATTTTTTTATTACCTCTTTATTACATACTTTTCTAAGAAAGAAAGACAAAGAGCAAAAGGAAAGTAAACAGAAATCAGATTTCGTGGGTTTTTTAAACCTCTGCGTTTTCTACTCTCTTCGCCAATAAACAAAAAATCCTGCCTTTGACGCATGCAAAAGAGTCATTATGTAAATTTTAGTACATTTAATCATGTACACGAAACTAGTTTGAAATTAAAATAGCTTGATTATTTTAATTTCATAACTAAGCAATTTTTGTTCGAAGGGCTGTAGAAATGATAAGAAAAATAAAATAAACCTTTTCAAATTATGGATTAAAATCGAAGTTTTTACAGTTCACCGAAAATTTATTTAAAAGGAAATTAAAGTTTAACACGTTGACTGCCACGCGTGTTTACAACAAAATCCCCGTCAGGCCACCGGCGCCACTGTAAGATGCGTGCTCTGCTACCGCATGTCTGTTTACATTTCTTTCGGTAAAGCCTTAGACGCGCATGCAAGCGGTGTTACGCAAATAAAAGAGAAGAACTGGAACGATCAAAGGCACGAGCAAATCTCAGAAAACCCACTACTTTTTGTCCAAGCTGCCCTGGTCAACCGCAACTTTGCAGTGAATGCTTCAATATTTTGCACTGTAAATAATTTTGTTAATAAACGATTTTTAAAAAAATTCAACAGTATTATTATCTCCTGTCATATATTTATCTAAATATGTTCGGAAATCCTTTGGAAGGAGTCACCCGATGTGGCCTGATGAGAACTCTTGCTGTCACCCGAATACGGGTGACGTGGCCTGATGAGAACTTTTGCTGTCACCCGAATACGGGTGACGCGGCAGTTAACGTGTTAATGGAGAATATTAAAAATGCTGCAATAAAACTTTTATTTATAGTAAAGATCTTTTCTTTTTTGTATTTTATATCGGATAGATATCCAATCTTGAGTATTTTTATAACGCATTATACGTTTGCAATGTGCCTTGCAAATCTTTCAAGTTTCTTATCTTAATACAGTACCTCTGGTATTTTGTCCAAACTCAAATAGAATAAATACCATTTTCCAAGTAATTATATTTGCTATTAATTAATTTAAAATTTAATAATTTACTTATATTTCATAAGTACAACAAACTTGTCTTTAAACGGTTTGATTTGAAAAATAAAAACAAATCATATCGTTGGATATAAAATAGAAAAATCTGTGGCAAACTGTGGTTTTTTTGATAAAATACAAGTCGTTTGAATAGATTTTCTAGACCTATTTAGTCAATAATGTTGAAGGGGAATAATGTGTCTGTACACTCGTGATATTTGTAGGAATTTTAGAGACAGTCTTCAAATCATCCTTCATATATGTGTACATATTGTGTTGAAATAATTTTATTCTTCGTTTTTTTATAAAATTTGTTTTGATAATTTTTATAAGTGAAGTTTTATTGACTCTCACTAAATTTTAATCAAAATATTAAAAACTATCATCCGTTTTTAATGCCAGCTCTTATATAAAAAAAATAAATAAGATAAAAAATGTATAGAAAATGCTATACGTATACTTTTTAATTATTTATTTGCTCTTCTAAAATTTTTATTTTAGAAATAAATTCTTTTCTTACAGATGTTATCATTAAATTATTCATTAGACATAATGGTTTTTACTAATTACAAATCAAAATTATATACAACTCCCATAAAGAGAAATAAACGATGCTTTAAGTCTATTGTTAAGTTTTACGCAGCTTTGTCAGTGGATGTTTTGTTGTTAATGCATAAATTTTTTGTGCTAAACTCATTCTCCTCATTATTGGGTGTGGCATTAAATTCACTGGTTAATTTTTTTTATCCATGTCTGTGGGTATATTATTTACATTTTGAGTTACTACTTGTCTTTTCTATGTACAATAATATTGGGAATGTGTTTTGTTTTATATATATATATATATATATATATATATATATATATATTTATTTATTTCTTATTGTTATATGTTATCCGCTTTTTTTTAATTTTGTACTTAAGATTTTAATAAACATTATATTTTTGTTATTACTTTCATTTGCTTTTTTTTCTATATCAAGTTAAAAAAATCTTCAATATTTTTCCTATTTTATTGATTGTAAATCTAAAAATTTTCTTCAAATTTGAAGCTCACTAATCAATGCTTTTTGTGCATTTCTCTAATATTTTTTTCTTTTTTCGATTCTCTCTTCGTACCAGGTCAAACCCAAGGCTTAAATTAATAAAACAAAATCAAATGAAATATGTAATACAAACAAATCCTATGTAGTGAAATTTATAAAAAAAAAGATTAAATGTTATTTTCTTTTAGTAAAAGAAGGAAACACAAAGCAGAATTTTTATTATAAAAAATACAAAAGAACTCATTTGCTTGCTCAATTTATTTTTATTTATTTATTTTATGTTATTAATACTTTATAAAAAGACCTGCTACTCCCTACTACCATATACATATATAAATAATCTACGACTCTCATGGTTTATTATCATCTACTACCATTGCAATATCCATAATTTTTGTACTTTAATTTTCTTCCTGAACAAAAATCATTGTAATTCAGATGTTAAACTTTTTTTTTTACGTATTGTTTAAAAATTATAAAATCAAAACGTTATGTAAGGAAGGATGGTGTATTCCGTAGAACTACAAATAACTGTCCACATTATGTTTTCCTTTAAATAAATTTAGAAGTTTCATTTGTATATAAACACTATAAAAATACTTTTGCAATGCGTTTATTTTTATTTATAAAAAAGTTTTCTAAAGATAAACACATCAACAATTAACACCAATTTATTACCTTAAAACTACAATTATGTAAATTTTATAAATACAAAAAGGTGAAATTACTTTTAAACTTACCGAAGAAAAAATAATGGTAATAATAAAAAATAAAAAATAATTCAGAAAAAGTTTTTAATACTCTGTTTCGATTTATTAATAAAATTTATGAAGTTATTATTTCTTAGAATAACGTGTGTGTAATGTGGTTATTTTAATTAAGCACCACCCCATACACGTTTCAATTCAATCAGAAACTGAGCCGGTTTCCAAATCAGGGCGTGTATTGCTCTCTGAATTGACTAGTTTGGCAGCTGTCGATTTGGTTGAAGAAAAATTAAAGCAATTGTTTTTTTCAAGTTGGCTAGTAAGTCTCAGAATTCGATTGTGCTAAGCTGTCGAAATTTGTTTGTAGTTTTCTTTAAAAAAAAAGATGTATTATAGAGGAGAATTCGTTTTTTAGTCGCGCTGTTCGTTTATGAACAATCTTCCCTCGAAAGTTTTTCCTGTTCATTACGATATTCTTAAGTTAAAAACAAATGTTCACAAACACTACTCCCTCTTTCCCTCTTCCAAGACATATGTCCCTAGACCAGCGTAATATGTACTACTGAATGCTGAGCTTAATCAAATAACGAAAAAGGTGCTTGAAAAACCACTAGTACAATTGCTTCCAAACGTATACTAGTAGAATGAACCCTATAGAAATTGAAACATTAATTGTCTAAAAATTACTAATAGAAATCTGTAACAGAAATTACTAGTTCAAATGGGGAGATAACTGTTTTTATATGTGCACCACTTGTAAATTGATATAATTTTTGTGCAAAAATCCTTCCGAAGATTAAACTTTGTATCTAACTATTTTAACTGTTTATTATTAAATCTATTAAACTAACAATTCATATAAAATCAATTCTTGTAAATATTATATACTAGGGTGTTCTATTCGGTTTTAGCCGCGATTTTTATAGGTCAAATATTCGAAAACGAATATTGACGAAAAATCATAGATTTTCGAGTTTTAACTGTAGCAAATTAAGTTTTACTTTGTGTTTTTTTTCACCATTGCATTGATTTATATTAGCGAGTTAATATTATAAATAACATAGAAAAGGTAAGTTTCATTAACCAATTATTTCAACATATTCAAGATTTGTAAAACAAACTTCTAAAAAGTTGTTTATATTTTTATATAACAATAATAATATGAGCAAAAAATTTCATCATATTCATAAATTTGTTTTCTATAAATACTCGTATTTTTTGTTTGTACATGTTAAAACAATTTTAATAACAATTCTTAATTATTTTTTTACAAAATATTTTTATTTACCAACATAATTGCAACTTGTTATGAAAGTAACAATATATCAGCTAAACTACAGTGCTGGACAATTCAATGGAAACTTTTTTTAAAATTTACTTTTTCATGGTTAGAAGTCGAAAAACAAAAACAATTTTTGAAAAAAACTTTACATTATGTTTAATATGTATATTAGCAGAAAAAAAAAATTACATAAAAACATTATTTTAATTCAAAAGTAAATTAGCACGTCATGTCTTTATTATTTGAACTCAAATTTAAGAAGAAGTAAATAGTATAATACATATAAAAAGGAATGCGATTAACTATTATCCACATCTAATGTTGCCATATTAAATACACACATATATTAACAGTGGGTCATAACATAAAGAAAATTAAAAGTACTCGGTCTTGACAAAACAATTGAAACTTTCAAACTTCTTCATGAAAAATTACAAAAGCCAAATTGATTGATGATATATCAATATTAGCTCTCGAACTATTAGCCGTCGAGCCCGTGAGGCTGATCTTGGTTGTTTTCCTAAAAAAAAGCCTCTAATAACAGAGAAAAAGCTGCTGCTCGTTTACAGTTTGCCAAAGAGCACATAAATTGGTCTGGAAAAAAATGGAACACTGTCCTTTTTTCAGACGAGTCCAAATTTAATTTGAGGGGCAATGTTAGAAGATCATTTGTAAGGCGGTCAAAAGGAAACCGACTAGACCCAAAGTACACGCACAAGACAGTTAAGTTTGGAGGTGGCAATATTATGGTGTGGGCCTTTTTTTCTGGTACGATAAAATACATTGTAGGGGATTTATTTGACAAATTTCTATTCACTTCTTGTCAAATAAGACTTTAATAAAGTTATAATATTTTTATGAATATGCCAATTAGTATGTTATATAAAGAATTTTTTTTAATAGATCGATGAAGTTTGTTTTACAAATAGAAATTTTTAAACATAATTACGTATAAAATAAACTTGTTATAGATTTTTTTCTTTGTTTGTTTAATTTACAAATCTGCTTTTTTTTTTGTTTGTTAATGTTTTAATTTAAAGAATTATAGTATAATGTTTGACCTGGTACGCTTAAAAAGTAAGCTTACTTGTCCCCTTCTTATGATTAATTTTAAACAATTTTCTATATGTGCAGATATAGGCATATATTTTTAATTTATTGCATGTTTCAAAATATATTTTTAAATGTTAATGAATATTTATTTAATCGAAGATAATAATTATTTACATTAAACGATATTCCCTTTTTAGGATATTAATTTGCTACGTAAACCTCGATTTTTGAAACGAAACAAACGTTCAGCTTGCCTGAGAGCTGAACAATTGCGTTTATTGCAAGAACGAAAATCCCTAATAGCTAGTAATGCTGCAAGTATTGTTGGTTGTGCTGGAACTTCATCAACAGATTCGGCAACCAGTGGTGTAGAATTTTCTTCATTAAATAATAATCCATTAAATTCATGCGATCTAAGTAATTTTTGTAATAAGCGACATCCCGAACGTTTAGGAAGTTTAGTATGCCCTGACGGTGATAAATATTTCATAAACGATCGTGATGAAATCAAATTAAATTCTTCGGGACGACAGGTTTTTGTTATTAATAAGAATCTCAAATTTTTCAGACTGGAGTCTGTGAGAAAGGCTAAAATGGTAAGTACTTTTTTATTGTTTTTCATTGTAGATTTTCTAACTTAATATACAATATACATACATATGTCTGTACATACATATTAAGAAAAATATGTAAATTTTATGGGGTATTACAAACCTATGTATTTTATCTTGTAATTAAAAACGGGTAACGATGGTTCTAAATTAGTCTTTAATAGTTAATTTACTTTTTGTTTAACCTATTTTAATTTTAAAAAAGTAAGCAAATCGTCACATGTTCACAGAACTGCGAATTTTTGTAAAAACATATAACACGGTACATTACAATCAATCAAAAATTGAAATTGAGTTTTTTTAACTTCAAGCTCCTTTGAATTCATATGGAGATAATGGGTGGTATTCTTGATTCCGTTCCGTGGCTGCGGAAAGCCATATTTTGCGCGGAAGCAAAATTTGCTATTATTCATTCCGTTGTTGCCATATTGTTCCGTTGCTGCGGTATCATATCGTTACTGCGGTATTGCCTTATTATTGATTCCGCAGTATAGATAATTTTCTTCATTTTGCTTACACACAAATTTTTTAACGGAAAGCTCACGGAAAGAGATTAAAGAGAAAATAAAAAGGGTACAAATTAAAATTTTTGTGCTTTAAATTTTAATTTATAATGTATTTACATTTATTTCTAATGAAATAAAAAGTAAAATTTAATAATTGTTATTTTAATTTATTTAATTCGCTTATTTGAACATGAAAATGAAAAATGTAAGGGAAAATATTAAATTTTTCAAAAAAAAATTTTTTTGAAGTTTAATTTATTGTGTTATGTATAAATAATCGACATCTTGAAAAAAGAAATATGAAAAAAATATTTCTTTCGGCGACTACCTCTCAGCAGTCTTCTGGCAAAAGCTCTGAGAGGAATTAATTGCCATGAACAAGCTTCTCAAGTCTGTCGTTCGGAGTCGACATTAAACTGTAGGTCCCGGTACTCATGGATAGAAATTTACACACACAACATGAGTGCTGCGAGAAGCTAGGCCGTAATCCTGACACAGGGTTGTAAAGGCCAGTTATGTATGTATAAATAATCGAAATAAGGACTTTTTTTAGAAATAAAATAAGAAAAATATACAAACAGCAGTTGGATGAAATGGTAAATACATACATACATACATACATGGTAAATACGTATAAGGAAATCTAAGAAAGATATTTCATGCGGTTTAAGCCAACGAGCGCGAATAAAAGATGCCGGTATTTGGAAAAAATATTCTTCATTGATCTGTGATTTCTTTTGTATTATACTGTAGGTATTGACTGATTATAAAATCAGAGTGGGAAAAGAAGCTTTCAAAGAATATACAGCTTTTGACTGGAACAGGCTGTGATCCATGTAAAAAAAATTCCTTTTACAAAAATTTAGGAAGAACGCTTTCCTGAAGATTAATACCGCGGTTCAAGAAGAGCATGCCGACTGAAAATATTGCAAGTGAAGAAATTAAAACAGCGGAAGAAATTTTTATATTTTATACATATCGTCGATGGAATTAAAGAACGCTGTAACTGACAATACCTTAAATGTTCATCAGAGCCAGAAAACCTGTATGAAAGTAGTGTATGCACTGTGGTAGAACAAATACACTGGTATTTATTTTCATCGTAGAAATCTGGGACCGGGACCAATCGACGCCCATTTTTTTTTCTGATAAAAATAATCCAAAAAACGTATAATCGATTTTTTGTCAGTTACAGCGTTCTTTAATTCTTTCGACGATATGTACATATATTTTGATTTCACAAATTACAAAAATCTTTTATATTTTTTGACTAAATAAATAAATATCACACCAAAATATTTATGTATTATTGCCATACTGTTTGTATTTTAACAACAAATCAACTCTAAACTCATTAAAACAAGAATGTTATATTAAAGTCGCGGAAAGCTCATACCGCAGGAATGAATATTTGCAATTTGCTTATCGATCGATATTTCTTTCCGTTCAGCTTTCCTTTCCGTGCGGAATCAAGAATAGCACCCAATGTAATCAATACATGTTTTTTTTTAAATATTCCTTTAAATATTTCTTTATTTTACTTCCTTATTTATTTACTAAACTTTTTTATGTTACACTTTTAAACATAAAAATGAGTACTCCTGCCAAAGGATACTGATACGAAACTATAAGAGGGTACTCACGATTGAATCTGTGCAAACTAAAACTAAGCAAATTTGCTGTGCAAATGGCTATAGATCGTGAGCGTCCTTTTATAATTAATTGTATTTTTTGAAGTATTTGTTTGACTTAGTGCTGCCGGATTTATAGAATCAAAAACATCTGGCATCTCCCTCTAAAAATGCCAAAAACAACGCTTATTCTTTGAAAAGAAAAATACGTTTATTACAAATAAAAATGCCTAAATGCAGCGAAAAGGAAAAAAATAATTAATTTTTTAATAAATAAAGGCAATAACTAAAAAAGAAAGCACGTGTTTTGTATGTATGAAGTAATATCATTTTTTGGTTTCAGTTGTTATCTTCACATTCGTAAATAGATGCTGTAAAAATGTTAAAAGTTTTTGAGCAAAAATACACAGCCAATTTACTTAAGGTTTTTTCAGTGCAATTAATGCAAATTTCAATTGCGTATATTTTGTTGTTGCAGAGAAAAAATTTAATGTATTTTTACACCCTTAGCATCGTTTGCAAAGTTTGCAAGGCCCTTCGTGAGTACCCTTTATATATTAGGAAAACTATAAGCACATTCTACACATCATTTAGTAAAAATTTTAGTTCGATATTGCCAACCCAATGTCCACCAATGAACATACATATATATCGAGTCAAAGCCGTAAAAAAAAGCTCCCAAGCGACATATTTCTAATATAGTGTTTTTTTTTTAATAAATTCATTGATATCATTTTCATTTGCATTATCTATGAAAACTTGGGGGTAACACAGTGTACAGTTATGAATTTTTAACAAAAACAGTTTTAAATTAGATGCAATTTAACAACCGTTTTTTTAATTTTCCTCATAAAAAAACTGAAAATAAAACTTGTTTTCAGAAGTTACATAGTTAGCAATATGCCAAAATCGACTTTAGGCGGAAAAGAACTTTTTTATTGTTGAAAATGGTTCTTTAGGGCTTCAACAGCAACTTTTGATCAGTGACTTTTTTATATTACCGTTATTTGCAAAATTACCGTTATTAGGCTTTTAAAGAAAATCAAAAGTTTTACCTATAAATTTTCGGAATTCGACCAAATTATGTTTGTTGATCAAAATTAAATTAATTAAAATTTTGTTCAACAATTTACATTCTGTTACATTAAGATAACCCGAACATACTCGTATGTAGGTCTTAAATATGACTATTTTAAAAATTCTAAAATAAAATATTTGATATAAATTCGATTTTACGATTCAGACGACATCTGAAATATTACCCAAGCAGGCTTCAGAAATATATAAAAGTCCATTAAAAATTTCAATAACAAAGTACAGAGATTTAAAAACACTACGAAAACAAAATCATACCTGAAGACTACCACGAATTTTTCAATTTACATGATCATACCATAGAGGGACTTGCTGCCTGGAAGTGATCAAGAAGACAATTATATCATGAAATATAAAAAAATTAATAATTATCGTTTTTTTTGTCCCATTGTCATTTATCAGAATGACAGCAAAACAAAACAAAAAACCTTAAACGCCAAAAATTGATGTTCTTACTCTCCGATATGAGGCAGCAATTGGAAGCATTTTATGCATTGGAACAAAATGTGTCAGCATACAAAACTTTGTTGCTCTAACTTATAGGTCGATTATGGATAGCAACCGAACTTTGGTTGCCAAATATAGCATTAAAAAATATTTTTTCGTCAACTAGAAATACAGCTGCGTGCAACTAATTAAGTACACGAAGCTTACATGTGAGCTTGAAGCAAAAAAATAAAAATAGTTGTATGTATATATTGTAAAAATTTTTCCGAGTTTAGTTATTTAAGGTCTTAATCGTAGAAAATAACTGTTTATTGTGTCAATTAAATTATTTTTTATAAAGCAGTGAGCCATATTTTAAAGAATATTGAATTTAGTCGTGCATATAATTAAGGACACATCGTAAAATTTAAGAAAAACTTGTATTTATTAAAAAAAATCAATATTTTGTTGCAAAACCATTGTTGTCGATAACAGCTTGACACCTGCGAGGCATCGAGCTAACCAGATTTTCACATACACTAGTTGGATTGGCCTCCCAAGCTTTTCTTTGTTTCGGCGAAGAGATCATCAAAGTTGTTTATTTTTATTGCGCTTACTTTGGTTTTTACAACTTGCCATAAATTCTCAATCGGATTGAGATCTGGACTGCATGAAGGCCAATCAAGTACAGTGACCGAATTGTTTATAAACCATTGTTTAACGTGATGAGCCGTATGCTTCGGGTCATTATCTTGTTGGAATATCCATGTTACTGGCATATTCTCGTCTGCATACGGCATCATTGTATCGCTTAGGATTCTTAGATATTGGAACTTGTCCATGTTTCCGTCAACTTTGTGCAGCGGTCCAACACCGCGTGACGACATAGCACCCCAAAGCATAATCGAACCTCCTCCATGCTTTAAAGTGGCCCGGGTGTATCTTGGATCAAATTCTTTTAACTTTGGCCGGCGAACATATTTTTTTCCATCGGGGGAGACTCTGTTAATTTTTGTTTCGTCCGAAAATAACACTCTTTTCCATTCCACAGCGGTCCAATGGCGGTATTTTTTTGCAAACTCTATTCGCTTCTTCCGGTTACGCTCAGACAACAATGGTTTCTTTCGGGAAATTCTTCCAAAGAGGCCAGCTTCCCGCAATCGACGTTTTACTGTGTCTACAGATGGTTTTGCTCCATTTTCACCAAAGACTGCTATCCGAATTTCATTTGCTGATTTATGCGGATTTTTTTCGTCTCGCGGACAATCAGTGCATCTTCACGCACTGTCGTAATTCGGCTTCTTTGTTTACGAGGCACCTTTTCAGCTGTCGAATGTTTTTTGATATATTGCACCGCTTGGAAAACCATTATTTTAGAAACTTTTAAGGCTGTTGCGATCTCCCTATAAGAACTTCCTTCCTGATGCATTTGTACAATAATCTTTCGAGTACTGACGTCACAGGACTTATTTTTACCCATGTTTAGCAATAAGTAAAAGTTTATCAAATTCTGAAAAACACTTTGTGTAAACTCATTTATTTGAATTTAACTGTTAAAACTTACTTGAATCTTAAAATTTTAAAAAATTTTTCACTGTCCTTAATTAAGTGCACGAGTAATTTATTTCACAAATTATAAAAAACACCACAAAGAAAAAAATAACGGTAAAAATAGGGTTGCCATTGAGAAGTTTCAATAAACAAAGTTGGATTAACTAAACAGGGTCAAATTTTAGCGGTTTTTTTAATAGTATTATTTTCAACATAATGATTTAAATATTGAGTACTACTGTCCTTAATTAGTTGCACGCAGCTGTATTTAATTGCTAGCTGGGAATACGATTGCAGTTCTGCTGCCAACCATAATCGACCCATTAAAATTTAAGACATAAATAATAAAAACCTTACCCTGTAATATTCCGTTTTAGTCGCTTGAGCTTTTTTATTGCGGTTATTGCTCGATATGAAGACAATACATTCATTGTTTTCGTTTTTCTATAAATATATGTATCTGTGGAATTTTGAAAAAACGTCTTCTCTCGAAATAAGACAATTTTCCAAGATTTTTATAGTAAATATAGAATTTCCTTGTCCTTCTTTTGCTCTAATCCCCGTATTTCTACGACCTTTGGAAGGCAAGATATGCAGTTAACTTATCGACCTCTTTTAGACTTTCCCCCAATTTCAATTTGAAAAAACGACTTCTTTCAGAGAATTAAGAATAATTTAAAAAATTGAATGTCTATAAAAAATTTTATTTCATTTTTATTATTATTTTTTAATTATCTGCATATTGAAGGGAAAAATAGAACCCAAATATATTTTCCAGATCCACTTCTTTTAACCTTTTTTTCATATTCCATTTTAACAAAACAACTTGTCTTGACTTACGCGATTAAAATAATTTTCAAATTTAATCAAAAAAGTTTTGACAAAACGACTTGTATGGTGGAAGCTAATTTTTTTCTTTAAAATTTAAACAAAAAAAATTTAACAAAAGGTTTTAAATTAATTTTTTGTCGTTTTAAAGAAAACTATTGCTTCTAGAGGGAAAAAAAGGTCGCATAATGTTCGTTAAGTATTTGTGTATAATATCCAAGTTCAAAATTTCTTTAATTTTCTAAGCAATAACTTGTATAGCCTTTTTAACTGTTTTTTTGCTCTACTGAAAAGTTGTTGATTTTGAAAGAAGACGTTTTGTCAAATGTCCACAGATATAATTTTTTTATATAGAACATACATATTTTAGTATTTTTTTTTTTTTTTTAATTTAGTGTCATTTACGCATAACTCAATGTAAATTTAAACGTTTCCAACAATTCACCCAACGATGGCTAGCGACTAATGTGTCAAGTGAACAACAGCAACAGTGTAATGACTGGTTACTTGGCAATAGTAACATCAGTAGTAATGTTTCAGGCACAGCAGCATCAAATAATTGGTCATTACCAAAAACGAAAGTTATAATACAAAATGATGTAAAAAAGACTCCATATCGTCCATATCAACGCTACAAAGTCTTAAGTGGTGGCAACAATGTTAATCTAAGTGGTTTAAACACCACCAGTAACGTTTATAATACATTAGGTAGCACTAGTGGTGATGGTAATATTATTGGTATTTCAACGGCTTCAGTGACGAATATTAATACCAGTCTTACAAATACTACAAGTAATGTAACAACACCATCAGGTGCTATGGTTAGCGTCGCAGCAACTGGAGTAAACCTTAACACGTTAGCTAGTGCAACCGGTTTAAATTCACATGATGGGACAACAAGTGTAACAAATTTATCCTTGGCACCTCACTGCAACAGTGCGGCCGGTTTAGCACAATCATCAGTAGTTGTTGCACAAGAACAACCGGCACAAATTCGGCCAATGGAAAGTTAATACATTTGTATTTTTAATTAACAAACAAAATATGTATATCAAAAAAACCAAAAGCTTCCATAATTTGTTTTTAGAGATATCTTATAAAATGAGTAAAAAAACCAAACCCTTGCATTTTGTTGTGTTGTAAGTAATATTTACATTTTTATTTTTAATTTAATACCTGTAAGGAGTTTAGTTTTTGTTTATTAAACTTTTTTTCATTTTTTTTCATATTTTTAAAATCGATGTTGTTTTATATAAATATAAGAAAGTACATAATTAAAAACATAGTTGTAAGTTAAGTATATATTTTGAAAAATAAAATTGATAGTACACACAACACCGCTTCAAAGTCATTGTTTTTGTGCCCATTTACGATAGATGATCGTGACGCGTTGACGAGTAGAAAACGAGTTGTGTATTTTTAGCTTAAAAGTAATTTCAAATAAATAACGTACATGTACAGTCGTTTATATGCTAAGGTTTTTGACAGAAAAAATAAAACATAATTTTTAAAACTAATTATGATATTTTCTTTAGACATAAAAATAATCAAAACAATTATATTTTATTGTAGAGTTATAACAAAAATAAGTTATTTTTAATAAGAATTACACCTTTTTGTAAAAAGTCACTATTATAATATAAATATTAATTAAGATACTAATTCATTCATATTACAAAGATAATTTTTTTTCCTGTTAATAGTTAATTAATTTTTATTACTTTATATGTATGTATCTAAAAAAAAAAAAAAAACAAAAAAATGAATTTTATTTTGTTATAAGATTTTTTTATTCCTGAATGTGAAATCCCTATGCATAAATTTATATAAAATAAACATTTATTTAAGTTATAGAATTAATTACGGTATAATTTATAGTAAGTTCTATTCTTTTTATATTGTAAACAATACATTTATAAAACTTAACTGGAAATAATAATAAAAAACAATTTTTAAACACAACAAAAAAAAAAATAATAATAAATCTACTATTAGATACTAAAGTTTAAATAGTACGTACATACTTTCCAATGTACAGTTTAAAGCCAAAAGCAAGAAAATATTTGCTGTATGTATTTTATTCACCCTTATTCTATTGTATTTGGCGTCAGCAATCACAATAGCACTTTTAAGGCAATAGCAATTTTAAACAACGGTAACATCAATTTAATGTTAATTTGGTATTATTCTATAAGAGTGTATTATAACGACGTTGCCTGTTTATCGATAATGTTAATAAAATACATCACACATCTCTAATGTTTGAGACAGCTATTTCATTTTTTTTTTTCATTGTTTGGTAAAAAAAATAGTTTCGTGAAAAATATAAAAAAAAAATAAAATTTAAATAAAAATGTTTTTCGTTTCGTCAGAAACGCTTTAATTAGATCAAAGTTAACGGCAATGAATATTTTTGGTAATTAAAGAAGAAATGATGTCCGTGAAGGAATAGTACACTAGCCAAACTGAACAATTGTTTTCGACTCCAGCTACGGTAGTCTCATCAGAGTTCTTTGTGTCCTGTGCATATTCAAGACCAAACATCAACTATTTAACTCACACTTTTTTGGAAATCGCATACTGAAATTATATTCTTTCACATGTATGTACATACACATACATACATACATACATATAATTTCAGTGTGCGATTTCCAAAAAAGTGTGAGTTAAATAGTTGATGTTTGGTCTTGAATATGCACAGGACACAAAGAACTCTGATGAGACTACCGTAGCTGGAGTCGAAAACAATTGCTCAGTTTGGCTAGTGTAGTGTACTATTCCTTCACGGACATCATTTCTTCTTTAATTACCAAAAATATTCATTGCCGTTAACTTTGATCTAATTAAAGCGTTTCTGACGAAACAAAAATTAAATTATAAAAATATTGATCAGAACTTTCCCGGGGCTCGAACCTAGAGCCTCAAACACATTAAAAAAAATGTTTTTCCTTTCTGATTTAAACTCCAGTGAAGAAGAAATAAAAACCAATTTAGTAGTGGAAAAAAGACTACAGAAGTCGTGAATTTTTTACTTTCACAATGAGAAGTAAGAAGTAAATTTAAAATCATCATGTTCAAAGTTTTTTTTTTATTAATTTCATTACATTTTTTAAGATTTGAAAATTATTGCACGCTAAATAAGGCCTTATTTAAATATGTGTGGATACCACAGAGCTCAATTTTAAAAAAGGAACTCGATCAAAGCACTTTCCAAACACCATAAAATTGGCAGCGACATTACGATTCTTGGTCAGGGGCTGGAAACGATTATGACCTGGGACTTTCACAGCTAATGGTGGCGAAGGTTTTTGCCGAAACCCTGGAAGCCATAGAGATAGCTCGTCCAGAGTGGATAAAATTTAGCATGACAAAAGCTGAAGACAAGAAGTTAAACTTTATTTTTTTGAAAAAAAAAAAACAGCTTTTCCAGGTGTAATTGGTCGTGTGGACGGAACCCACATCGTGATTATAGTCCCAAATAAACAGAGCCGCACATTAACTGAAATTTTTTAATTTTAATGTATTTTTCAACTACACTTTTTCTTATATGTAGGTATGTATCTATTTTTTAAAACAAAGACCAACACAAGGCAGCCCCCAAAACGACGGCGACAAGATCAAGACAATAACGACGTCAATTTTGCTTATAGAATACCAAAAATATGTTAACAGCGATCGATAAACGGCAATATTGCCAACTGGAATACCGATCTGCAATAAAAGACTAAAAACGGCATTGCCTTCTATCGACGACGCCAAATAGAATAAGGGTGAATATTGCTGTATTGTAACTGTCCCGGACGGAAGTGGATGCGCTCTAACTTCAGCTTATGGGTCCATCCCTTAGTCACTTCATGAATTATAGCCTCCTCTAAAGCAGTCAGTTCCGAAGGTGTTAAATTCACCTCGGAATATTTAGTTGACAGAGCTGCCACTCTTGTAGTCCCCGAAGCTTCAGCGTAGCTAGTGCTCGCACTTTTTTTAGTAGTTCTGGGAGAACTTCTGAAAGGTTTTCTATAAATTTTCTTAGATTCAGTCCTTTGAGGCATCTTGGTGATGGTTGCAACCACGTTTGCCTGCCTGCTGAATAGTTGGCTTTAGATTTATGCTCTTCAGCCTTTTTCCTAGCTTCTTCCTAGCTTCTTCGGGTCTTAGTCCTTTTTCTAGATACCTTAAGTACCATTTACAGCCTGCTCCACTGAGACCTTTTCTATATGGAGCATTTATTGCTCCAGGTTGGCCAGGAGGTGGTATTTTTGGTTTACCCTCTGTTGCAGTTGTGATATTCATCTACTCTCTGTTTCAATGCTGTGAAGCCCGATTTTGTGAGTCTATCATCCAGCATTGCTTGAGTTGTTACTTTTGGTGCACCATTCGTTGGTTTAGAACCCATCTCACCCGCTTGGCCAAATTTATCTTCTGGTATAGCCATGTTTTTGCTCCAGGTATCAGGAGCTTTACCCAACATACTATCTTCATAGAGCTCATGCTCCATTAGGTCTGATGCGGACGATGCCCGCAGATATATATTTTCATTTTTTTCTTTACAATGTTTCTCCATATGAATTTCAAATATAACGGGACTGAACGGTCGACCATGGCAGAGCCCGTATGCCATGGCAGGGCCTGTTTACTCTTGAATTCGGCCTGGTCTTCAAGGGTTTCCGTTATTGACTGGGTTATTTAGGAGCCCTCAGCCAGACAGATTCTCAGCACGGACCACATAACACCTTAATTCAGCCCCTGTTGAGTCACTTTGTATTTCGAATCGAAAATCTTACGAATTCGCAAAAATTTACGAGTTTTCAAAAAGTTTTGTTATTCATTTTTATTGATTTTTCGAATGGGAAATTTCTTTCGAAAGCATTTTCGATTCAAATCGAAATACAAAGTAATCCCACTGGGATGACTATTTGTGACTGTTTTTCAACTAGCAGGCTTAAGGAAAGATTGAATGCTCTCAGTCAGCTAGTTGATTCTTTGCATTGTAAGCCCTTACATCACGACAAGGTAACAATTCTTACTAGAAACTCTACGAATGAACACTAACTCAAAATTTCCCTTAAAAAGGAATAAATTAAGAAAAAAATTTATAAATACGTCATTAATAATTTTTGCATGTGCAAATTTTAAATGTGATGATTTTTTTTAAAGGAGATGAACATAAAAATATTTGGTGTAATTTAAAGTATTGTTAGTTTTAACAATATTATCAGTAATAATGATAATACTCATAACTAGGGCAACCAAAAATATACTGTATAAAATTAGTTTTAAGCGCCTAAAATATGCATTTTAAGCGTTAAAAATATGCTCTGTAAAACTCATAATACATAAATATGTTGACGTAAAATTACGTATATTTTTTTCAAACATTTGAAAACATGAATAGTAACAATTAGCCACCAACCAGATAAAATAAATTTCCTTTATATTTACAAATCGCTCATTTGCGAGAAGAGGGAGTTATTAATGCAGAAATATGAGACAAACTGTAATTTAAAACATATCTAAAAAAATATTTTTATCTCTTTTTCCACTGAGTGGCGACCAGAAGTGTCTTGTACTTTTCCTATCAGTTTGGCTAAATTAAAATGTTTAAATACATTTATCTCAGAATCGCTTTTTTTGAGTTATGCCAAAATTAACAAAAAAATAAAAAACTTTCATAAAATTCAGACTGACAAGAATACAAAATAAAAAAGCAAAAAATTTATTTAAATTATTGTTGCCATAAATAACAATCATATCGCTCAAATTTTGAAACATAAAGCTTATTATTTAATAGATTATACTGAAGTAATGTAAGCATATGGTCATTATTTTGAAAAATAAAATTTGGTAATACACGTAAATTCTTTTAACATATGTATGTAAAAATTTTTAAAATATGCCATATAAATATGAAAAAATTTGAAAAATGCAAAAGTATGCATTTACGACGAAATATGCGAAAATATGCCGTAACAAATGCCATATAAATATGAAAAAATTTGAAAAATGCAAAAGTATGCATTTACGACGAAATATGCGAAAATATGCCGTAACAAATAGGGGTTAACGTCCTAGTTTCTCCTAAAATGAATTAGTATTTTGCTTGTTTTGTCAGTAACATTCAGAAAAAAAGATGCTAATACATATGTATTTTTGGTTGCCCTACTCATAACTATTGCAAGAAAAAACATTGGCTACCAGCTGGCAACAGAGAGATATGTGTTCATTAGCTCTTTTCAGAGTTCGCTCTATTTAATTCAATACTCATTTTAGTTATTTAAGTCTTTCTAGTTCTTTTTTTAGCTATTGATTCCTTTTAAGTAATTTTTCTCTTTAAAAAAACAAAATATCGTTGGTCTCAGGTAGAAAGGCCCTAACTCAAATAATTTAAAATTTACAGGAGGCGGTAAAAATACAACAGATACAGTAATTATTAATATATAACTTTTTATTAAATGCTGTACAATTGCTTGTAATAACGTTATTTTTAATAATATTGTAAACATTCTTTGTGGGGAGCGGAATATTTCTAAAATGCATTGGATTTACTGAAAAAAAGTAAGTTTTGAAAAAATGCGAGTTAGGGCCTTTCTACCTGAGACCAACG
Organism: Metopia argyrocephala; assembly: GCA_963576795.1. Taxonomy (NCBI): domain Eukaryota; kingdom Metazoa; phylum Arthropoda; class Insecta; order Diptera; family Sarcophagidae; genus Metopia; species Metopia argyrocephala. The sequence continues at coordinate 181,260,656 of OY756208.1, read as the reverse complement.
ATATATCACATATACAATTTCTGGAAAAAGTATCTGTGCACTTCAAGATAAATATTTTAAACCTCTACAAAAATGTTAATAACGATGACGTATATCTTTTTACCATAATTAATTTTGCCATTCAGGAAGATAACAGATAACCTCCTACATAAAAAGATGCTCACCACTCATATTCAACATCCAGACGGGGCAATTGCTGTTGATCATACAAAGGTGAAGGTATAACACTGGCCTTTGAGTGATCGAATTGACAGCAATTTGTCCCAAAAGGCACAATCCACTTTTTAACCTCTTCAGACCGTTTGTACACATATGTGTACCTTAATTTATTACAAGTTTTAAGTACTAGTGTCATCGTGTGATCACTAGCAACAGTTTTTTTACTTGCTTTAGGCTACTGGGCTTCAAGAAATTATCAGTAGATGGTGCTGCTTAAAAGTTGTAGCCTTTGTTTTTGAATTTAACAGTTTGAAAAAATTTCTAATAGGCCTTGGCAAATTTGTAAAAAAAATTTAGTTTATCAGTTATGTTAATACTCGGCCCTATTCCCGTTGGCGTTTTTATTTTAAAACGAAATAAAAACGACAACTTGGTATCACCGTTGTCGTTATCGACAATAATCGAAAAATGTCGGTATTCTCTATTTAAAAACGAAGATAGAAAGGACAAAGAAACGCCTGTTTTTGTCGCTTTCATTTTTAGTAGCGACATTAAAACGAGAGGTTTGAAAAATAGAAAATTAAAATTACAACGTTGCAACAATTTGAAATTTTAGTATCAGAAATTGAAAAAAAAAATCGTAAAGGTTTCAAAAAAGGCATAAAAGCTTTAAATTTTAATAGTTTTTGGAAGGAAGTGGCTGCAAAAATAAATCCATTCCGTTACGGAGATGGTTGACACAAAATAAGTAAAACTAAATTAACCCTTAAACCACTAAGACCGTCTGTAGAAGGTCATCAATAAAATTTCTTTGTTTTCAACTGAATTTTTTTTTTCGCTGAAAATAAAATAACGGTTTATTTTCCAAAAAATAATCTATATAACGGCCCGGGTTTTATTGTGTTAAGTTCAATAGTTTGGCAAGTACAGTCATTTGTGTCAAGATTTTTGTGAAAACAGACGCAAAAATTAGTTGTGATTTTTGTGCAAATTAAAATATAAAAAAATGTATTTTCCTACAACTTAATCGACTCAGCAATTTTTTGGTAAGTTTTCTGAAGACTATATTTGATAATTTGTAAAGAATTTGTTTGTAAAATAAAAAATCAAGATGTCTTTTGAGGAGTTTCGTGTAAGCGTCTGTAGACGGTCTTAGTGGGTAAGTTGAAAAAAATTTCCCCTAACGTAATTTTGCCTGTGTGTTATTTTCCAAGTCTTTTGATCATTTGTTTACCTGAACAAAACGTATTCATTCTTAGTAATGGTGTTTTATGTTGTTTTTGGATCTTTAGAAAATGTCACGACAAAATAATCAAAAAAAATCAAACTTTCTTCCATGACTGATGAAGAGATTGAAGCTTTAATTGATTCAGTTGAAACTGATGATGACTTCGAAGACTTCGATGACAGCACCGAAGATCCGGATTATCGATGTGATCAGCTAGAACCTGAAGACAATACAATGATAGAAAATTGCTTACAACAAATAGACTCTTCAGCGTTTGTGAATGCAAGCAACTTATCGCTAAATATTAGCAATTTGAGTGTGAACATAGTTGATTCACAGGTGATGACAACGCCGCAGGATGAAAATGAAATAGATACAACACGACAACATTTACAAACAGATGTTGAGACAATCCTTAAGCCAAAAAAAAGACCACGATACCCATTACCAAGTGTCGAAGACTCAGGACCACGAGCAATTCCATCAAATGGTGGATTCACTGGAGGTGACTTGGTGAATATCACTAAGGATTCGACTGAATTCAAAAATATTCTGTGGCGTAAAATGTGCATGCAATTGCATGTGAATGAAGTTGCATTTAGAGGAAAAACTGATTTACCATCTGAAGTGAAAAAACTGCAAACGCCCACGGATTTTTTTTTCTTATTTTTTTACTGATGATCTAATCGGATTGATAAGTCTGGAAACAAACCGAGCAGCTATAACAGAAAATTTGAACACACAATTTAAAGTGGATATACACGGAATTTTTTACCATCTTTTGGATATGGCAATAACAAACGCATTCGTGTTATATCGGAGACTCAATGCTGAAAAAAATCAAGCTGCTCATGAAAAAGTGAAAGACATAACTATGTATGCATTTCGATTGAGTATCGCGAAAGAACTCTGTACTGCTACTGAAAAACGCCCTGTTGGGCGTCCATCGACTACCGCACAGTCAACCATGAACAATAGTGTTGGTAAAAAAGCAGCTCATCCCATGGCAAGTGTGAGATTCGACGGACTAAATCATTTTCCTGAATGGGGATCCAAAAAATCGTGTAAACTGTGCAAAAAATCGGATACCCACACGTTTTGTACCAAATGTAATATACATTTGTGTTTTTCAAAAGCAAAAAATTGTTTCAAAAATTATCATGAACCCCAATAAATCTTTGTTTTTACTAATTTACATTTTTAATTGAATAAAAAATAATTTACTTAATAGTCAGCACAGTTATTTTTTTTCACTTAAACCACTAAGACCGTCTACAGACGGTCTTTCTCTTTTTCCACCTGGTGGTAACAGATAATTTTTTTTTCAACAAATGGATTTCATATTCTTGTTTTTGAGGCTAAAATCTTACCAAAACCAAAATTCTCATATCGAAATATTTCGTATTTCGATTCCAGTGGTTAAAGGGTTAACAAAAAAATACTTATTACTAAAAAATTTTAAAATATGTATTGTTGAAGTGACTTCAACAAATTTATATATTTTTTTTCATTTAAATTTACCTTATAATTCTTTATATTTTTTCTCATCTAAATTTAACTTTATAATTCTTTATATTTTCTTTCATTTAAATTTAATTTATAATTCTTTGTATTTTTTTCATTTAAATTTATCTTTATAATTCTTTATATTTCTTTCATTAATTACTATACTTTAGTTTACTTTGTTTATATGAATTCGCTCCATGTATTCATGCACAAAAAACCCATTATTTTGGGGTATTATTAGTTTATTCTTTCTCTTTCTGTAACTTAAGATTTGATCATTTTTTTCAATATATTTTTTTTGTAAATTTCTTGTAATTTTAATTGGAGAGTCTTTAAACAAACCTCAAAGCAAACGGTTGCTTATTTGTCACAGCAAGAAGCTGTAAACCTTTTTTTTTATTAAACAGCAAGAGGCTGCAAATAAAAAGTGTTAAGTTAAGTGCAACATTTGGCCTTTTTATTTTAATAAAGAAAACAGGGGATAAAACCCCACCTGGGCTCATAAACAAGCCCACATTTTGGTCCTTCGATAAAATTCTAGGAAGGCCTAGAATAGGAAAAAAACCACAATTAAAATTTTCAAGGTTAAGCTATCAGCATAACGAAAAATAATTTGGTACCGTAAGCTACAGTCCAACGGTAAAAAAAAAAAAAACAACAATAAGGTGGTCTACCAGTCAACGGGTTCCTGCTTTGCAACAACAATTCAGATGTGAAGGTATTTGCTACTCCATAGCAACAATTATAATCACACATTATAATTCTGGAAGTCTAGGAGGAAATTTGCAGCATCAACAAGATTACCAATAACTAAAAGAAGATAATTGGGTATGTACAGAAATTTAATTTATTCAGTGTAATTGATTAAATATTAAAGTGAAAAGAGGGAAGAGAAATTTAAAATTTCATATAATGTGGCTAAAATTCTATAATAATATAATTCATTTAATATAAATACATATACGAAAAGTGTGCTGTATAATTTAAAATTGTACCATAGTGCCATCATTGGTAATAAATAAAAGAAATAAAACTCACATTCACACATATATATTTACACATCAGCATAACAGCGGGTAAGCAATAGACAATATTCAAGAACATACAACGTTAACATACGAAGGAGAAAAAAAGATAGCATATACGTTGTGTGTGTACATAAAATTTAATGCAATTACGTTCCACATGTTGACAGATTGCAAAACACATTTTACACACATCTGCAGTGCATTTCAAACTGTATTCATTTTACAATAATTTTATTAAAGCGAGTGAAGCAAGTAAACAATTTAAAGAAAAAAAATAAAAAGTGTTCTTTTTTTACCGAAAATTAATTAAATTTTTGAAGAGAAAAGCTGCTGTGAGAAAACAAAACGTTTGCGCTGTCTGTGGAAGTTGAAATTTTATATGGAACATTTATACAGATAAGTAAGGTTTGTTGCGTCTTACAGTAATCATTGAAAATTATGTACTTATATATTTGAAAAGGTTTGGTGTTTATTGCGGCCTATCGTTGCCATTGGGAAACATATTTGTACACTTGGAGAAAAATTTGTATCAATGCGGCCTACCGTTGCCCATATATGATACATCTTTTAATTCAATTAATAAATGAGGTTTGTTGCGGCCTATCGTTGCCATCGAAAAACATATTTATACATCTGGAAAAATTTTTATCAATGCGGCCTATCGTTGCCCATGTATGATATATCTTTTAAATCATTTAATGAATGAGGTTTGTTGCGGCCTATCGTTGCCATCGAAAAACATATTTATACACTAGAGAAATTTTGTATCAATGCGGCCTACCGTTGCCCATGTATGATATATCTTTTAATTCATTTAATGATTGAGATTTGTTGCGGCCTATTGTTGCCATCGAAAAACATATTTATACATCTGGAAAAATTTGTATCAATGCGGCCTACCGTTGCCCATGTATAATACATCTTTTAATTCAATTAATAAATGATGTTTGTTGCGGCCTATCGTTGCCATCGAGAAACATATTTACACACTTAGAGAAAATTTGTATCAATGCGGCCTACCGTTGCCCATGTATAATAAAGTTTTTAATTCAATTAATATATAAATGAGATTTGTTGCGGCCTATCGTTGCCATCGAGAAACATATTTACACACTTAAAGAAAATTTGTATCAATGCGGCCTACCGTTGCCAATGTATAATAAATTTTTTAATTCAATTAATAAGTGAGATTTGTTGCGGCCTATCGTTGCCATCGAAAAACATATTTATACATCTGGGAAAATTTGTATCAATGCGGCCTATCGTTGCCCATGTATGATATATCTTTTAATTCATTTAATGAATGAGGTTTGTTGCGGCCTATCGTTGCCATCGAAAAACATATTTATACACTAAGAGAAATTTTGTATCAATGCGGCCTACCGTTGCCCATGTATGATACATCTTTAAATTCATTTAATGATTGAGGTTTGTTGCGGCCTATCGTAGCCATCGATAAACATATATATACACTTAGAGAAAATTTGTATCCCTGCGGCCTACCGTTGCCATTAATAGCTAAATGACACCGTAGGTATTTTTATTAGAAAACTGCATCACTGTATCCTAAAGAAGAATATAAAATAACTAGATAAATAACAATATTGATGAATGTTTGATTACAAGTGGTAATAAATCTTATTGTATTTTTGGTTATCACTGTCATTAATAAAAGTAAATTCTTCAGCACTTCTACTGCATTATTTTGAAGAGAATCCGTGTCAATCGTAAGTCGGGTATTTATTAATTTCATTTGGGTTTTAATTAAAAGAAAAAATGGCTACGAGTAGAAGATGTAAAGCTGCTATTCAATAGGTGTCTCGGTTTTGTGTAGCCTTTGGAAAACTTTCACCGGAGGACCTCACAAATGAATTTTTAGACGTGAAGCAGACTGAATTAGAACGCAGATGGTCCAAGATGTTAGAGGCCTTTGATGATTTCAGCACTGAGGAGGATAAGGTGAAAGAAGATGAAAAGGTAGAAGAGGTTACAAACAAATACGAAGAAGCTTGCGAACAGTACCAGCTGGTGAAGGCAAAGATAAAAACCCTGCTAAAAGAAAAAGTTCCCCATCAAAAAACTTCAGTGGATTGTCGTCCAGCAATTAAACTCCCTGCGATCGAAATAAAGATTTTTGAAGGAGGTTTCGATAAATGGCCAGCATTCAGGGATATGTTTATGGCTGTGGTTGGTAATGAGCCTACCATAGCTCCAGCCCACAAATTATATTATTTACACAGCAAAACGAGGGGGGAGGCCTACCAACTCATTAAAGATTATGAATTGGTAGATTATAATTTTGAATTAGCTTGGCAGGCGTTGACAGCTCGGTATGAAAACAAACGCATTTTGATTTATAACCAAATAAAGAGAATTTATGGCATACAGGGTCCTCAAAATGAAACATTAAAATTTTTACGACTGCTTCAGAATACAGTCAACGATTCGTTAACTATTATTAAATCATTCAAAGTAGAAGTAGCAAGTAATGACCCATTTCTTATGCATATTTGCACATCAAAGCTTCCCGAAGAGACCTCGCGTGACTGGGAAAGCTCGCTTACAGATCATAAGGAATTGCCTACTTGGGAGCAATTAAACAAATTTTTATCTAAACGAATAGAAACATTAGAGACGTTTAGTAGTTTGAGGAAGTCTTCAGGCCGTGATACTCATAACTCAAAGCCACAAGTTTTTTACTCTGCAGCTGAACCAGACAACAATAAAATAATCTGTAAGAAATGTAAGCAAAGTCATCCCCTACGATTTTGTAAAGATTTTAAGAACTTATCTATCAACGATCGAATTAAATACGTATATTCGAATAAAATTTGTGCGAACTGCTTTTCCCCACATCATTTTCGAACGAAATGCCCTAGTGGCAGTAGCTGCCTGAGATGCAACAAGCGACATCACACGATGTTACATATGAAACATGACCCGCCAAAAGGAGGGCCACCTAGGCAAACAATGTTGACACAACATCATCGTAAAAATGAAAAACCATCTGGGTCTGGAGCTCAACGCCATTCTACTTCTTTAAATAATAACTTGGTGCGAAGTGCCTCTACTAGTGGAAGTAATGTAGAGTGTGTGCAAGTTAACTTGACGCAACATAGCGGTACAACTATTTTGCCCACGGCTTTGGTGCATGTAGAACATTTAGGTGAAACGTTTACTGTACGCGCATTAATCGACACAGGTTCTACAAGAAGTTTTCTACTGAAACGTGTTCAACAAACTTTGTCAATTCCTTTAGAGCCTTATCAAAGCAAAATTTCTGGGTTTGGTGACACGGTGGTTGGATGCTCTAAAGGACGATGCTATATAACAGTAAAATCTAGAATTTCAAATTTCGAGATAAGAATGCAAACTATAGTGGTGCCGGCACTGGCACACTTTATGCCTTCACGACGTATCTCAATACAAAACTTAGAAAGTTTTAAAGACCTGGAACTGGCTGATCCCTATTTCTATAAACCAGCTGCAATTGAAATGATTATTGGTAGCGACTATCTGCCATTTATAAATCTTAGTGGTGTTCGAATGAATATTGATGACAATTTCGAAGCGAGAGAATCTCACTTCGGATGGTACTTGATGGGACCTGAACCCACGACTAATATACAGTCTTTTCATACTGTGATACAACCCTCAGATGATTTAACACTACACGAGCAACTAAAGCAATTCTGGGAGATTGAAGAAGCCAAGCTTAAACAAGACGAGCTTATCAAGGCTTTGAGATCTGCCGGATTTCCTCTCAAGAAAATGACAGCAAACCATCATATACTACTACAACATTTGCTCCGTGAAGATCTTCTAGACGAAGATTTTATGAAATTTAGCGATTCCACTATGGTTAAAACTTTGGGCATACGCTGGAACGCATTACCAGACAATTTTTACTACGCCATAGAGCCAATTGAGACTACCCCGTCTTTCACGAAAAGAAAAATTTTATCTGTGATTGCAAGATTATTTGACCCACCCGACAAATACGGCACTCTAGGCACCTGGTCGTTCATACCGCCGTATGCACCCCATATGGGTGGCCTTTGGGAGACTGCAGTTCGAAGTATGAAGTCCCACTTGAAAAGGATCACCTCACATCTGTCATTTACCTTTGAGGTGTTCACTACCTTACTCGTACGCATCGAGGCTGTACTCAACTCGAGACCACTCTCATCCATCACTGAAAACCCAAATGAACTTTTACCTCTGACACCTGGTCACCTTCTGCGTGGAGCACCTATAACTGCATTACCAGAAGCTCCGATAGAACCTCCACCTGAAGAAATTCAGTTTTTAAAGCGCTGGCAGCGATTGAAAGCACTACAACACATTTTTGCACGTCGCTGGAAATCGGAATATATAACCGAACTTCAACGTCGCTTCAAATGGAAAACCGAACGCGAAAACATAAAGATAAATGATATTGTGGTAATCAAGGACGATACCTTACCTCCAACAGAATGGCTTCTCGGTAGAGTCACCAACGTAATTTTTGGAAGCGACGGTAAAGTAAGAGTAGTTACACTGCAAACCAAAACGGACACTATTATCCGGCCAGTGGTCAAGTTGTGTGTCTTGCCTACAGACAATTCAACTGAGGAAAGTCATACATCTACAATGAAATCTCAGTAAACAAACCGACGTAAAAATTTCCACCTTAAACAAATTTAGATATTATTTCAATTGCACTGGGTATTTTATTTTTCTGTATTTCTTTTCTCTTTTTTTTTCTTTATATAGACGACTGGAAAACTAAAATGTCACTTCTGCTACAAGAACCATCCCCTGAAGTACTGTAAGGTCTTCCGTTCAGCCGGTATAAATGCCAAGAGGACTAGTATCATCAACAAGGGATGGTGCCTTAATTGCTTATCTAACGAACTAAGAGGCCAAGTCAGCCTCCTCTAGTACGCATCAACCTAAATTATAAAGGTCAGAAAATGTTCACCATTTTCTATGTTGACCCCAACGCAGAACAATCTTATTTGTTACGAAGCGTCGCTCAATTATTGCTAGAGTTCGAATCAAAGACCAACAAGGCTGGTGAATCCTGTGCATCGTTTACATTAGAACCAACACACCAACACAAACCAGAGGAGACGAGACGCTTAAATTTGATTATTAAAGATGCTTTAGACTTTCAAGTTCCTCACGCCATAACGGACTCGGCCATTGTAACACATTTCAAGCAGTACCAACCCCTTGCTCATCCATTTTTTAACACCTGCCGCGAAGTTGATGGTATACTTGCCGGTGATATTGCAGCAAAGGTTTTCTTGCCGAAAATTGAAGCCCCTCTCAATGATGGGCCCTTTGCCTATCTTACCATTTTCGGTTGGATGGTTTCAGGGCCGTGGAAAAATTGTTCCTGCCATCCGCGCCCGGGAGTATGTTGAAGTGACTTCAACAAATTTATATATTTTTTTTTCATTTAAATTTAACTTATAATTCTTTATATTTTTTCTCATTTAAATTTAACTTTATAATTCTTTATATTTTCTTTCATTTAAATTTAATTTATAATTCTTTATATTTTTTTCATTTAAATTTATCTTTATAATTCTTTATATTTCTTTCATTAATTACTATACTTTAGTTTACTTTGTTTATATGAATTCGCTCCATGTATTCATGCACAAAAAAACCCATTATTTTGGGGTATTATTAGTTTATTCTTTCTCTTTCTGTTACTTAAGATTTGATCATTTTTTTTCAATATATTTTTTTTGTAAATTTCTTGTAATTTTAATTGGAGAGTCTTTAAACAAACCTCAAAGCAAACGGTTGCTTATTTGTCACAGCAAGAAGCTGTAAACCTTTTTTTTATTAAACAGCAAGAGGCTGCAAATAAAAAGTGTTAAGTTAAGTGCAACATTTGGCCTTTTTATTTTAATAAAGAAAACAGGGGATAAAACCCCACCTGGGCTCATAAACAAGCCCACATGTATATAATTGATTTGACGCCACTTTCTATACGGATGTTTTTGCCCAAAACAGACCTACTTCCATCACTCCTATATGGATGTGAATTATTTGCAAACTGTGACAGAATTGACTTACATAAACTTAGGGCTACTTATAATAACATTGCTCGATATATTTTCCGCAGAGGTCGCCATGACCGTAGTATTTCTAGTTATTCGTTTCAGATTTTTAATATCAGTTTTGAAGATTTAATGAAATACAAGTGTCTGACCTTTCTGCAAAAAAGTATTGTTTCAAAAAATCCTCCCTACATTTATAACAGAATTGTATTTGCAAGGTCAAATCGTGGAACAAAAATTATTGTGCCGAAATATAAGAGCCTTTTGTCTCAACGGTAATTCCATGTATATACAATAAGTCTTTGGAATAGTCTTCCTAATAACCTTCAGAAAACGCGCAATGCTACCACATTTAAAAAGGAGTTACTCAAATATTTTAATTCTTTTTTTAAATTCATTTTAAATTTAACAACAAATCTAACACCATTTTATTTGATTTTTAATTAAAAAAAAAAGACGAAATTATTTGGTAAACAAAACCACATAATATGTATTACAGGTTTTTTTTTCTAGTGCTACCAAGTTTTTCTTTGGTTTTATTGTAGTTTTCGATAACTTTTTATCGTCGTCTTCGTTTTATTTCAGGAATACCATTTTAGAAACGAAGCGACATAAAAACGACAACCAAATAGAAACGACATTTAAAATAAGAACGCCAACGGGAATAGGGCCGACTGTTGGAAGTTTTAAATAGTGAACTTGTTGAGTAAACGTGTAAAAAGGAAAGTTTTTTTATTTTTAGTGATTTTTCACAATGAAATACCACTTTCTTTTAATGGTAATGATGATGAGTACTTGCCTCCAGAATTCATTCGAGCGCTTCAATCATCTGAAGAATGGGTGAGAGATGAAGAAGGTTTGCAAAATGGGGCCGATGCTGAAGAGGAAGTTGAAAGTTCACAACGAGTTTTTTGGAGAACCAAAGAAATGGCAAAATCTGAACCAGACATAAAGGATGACATATTAACTTCTGAAGGTAGCTCTGACATAAACATACTTTACTCTTTTCTGGAATATTTGGGGCTAGACTTTTGGAAATTAGTGGCAGAGCAAAGCAACATATATTCTATTCAGCACAAAAGCGGGTGCTAAAGTCAATTAACACCAATACAATTGAAATGATACGTTATCCTGGTGTGCAACTGATGATGGGCACCCTCAAATACCCCCAAGCGAAACTTTATTGGAATCGGGATCTTTGCGTACCAATTATTAGAGAAGCAATCAATCGCGACAGGTTTTTTGAGATCAAAAATTATCTCCACTTTTCAGATAGCAATCCATCCAATAGCAATGATAAACTTATATTTTGTCGATGTGGACGACCATGTAAACTTACTACGAATTTGAGAAGCGATTAATTTTGGGATAAATTAAACTAAGCTAACTTCTCTAATCTGTTCTAATTTAAGCAAATATTTGTTGAACAAATGCGTATTATTTTTATATTTTTGTAGTGTAAACTCTTTTCTTTTAGAAGTATAAGAATACATTTTCTAGCGAATTCATGTACATATGAATTTACAAATAAAATGGTGCACGTAGCAGAAATTCGAATGTTACATTTATTATTTACATAAGTATATATGTATTATATTTTTTTATTTTGACAACCGTGTGAAATAAAAATTTTTGACATACATCGTTGTTACATAAAGTTTTCAGGCAAGCGTCTAACAATAAATTGTAAGCTTTTCTGACATTCTAGGTATAGAATATGGACAGATCTGATTATATTGTAAGATTTAGCAATTGTCTGAACAAGGCTTAAGATTTAACATTTTGATAAAAAAAAAAACGTTTATTGCTTTATTATAAAATAATCATTATAATAAAAAAATTAAAAAAAAAAATACATACACATACATATATAAAAAATATTAAAATACAGCTTAGCTCAATAACTATTATTTATATAAGAAATCTTTACGAGTTATGATACCAGCAACACGATTTTCACGATTCACAACAATCAAATGACGTAAACCCAATGCACGAAACTTGTTAAAGATTTTTGGTACCGAATCGTGCTATACAAATAAAATTAAATGTGGAATTAATTAATAAAAAAGCATATTTATGTACAATATAATATAGCTAAATATATTACCTCACGAGAACATATTGGTGAAGGATTCATAAATATATCCAAGTTAACTGTATAGTTAACTTTATCTTCTGACATGGATACTCTCTATAATTAAATGATTCGCAAAAAAATAAATAAATATTATGCATAAGGTTCTTATTAATGTATATAGTTAATATGCTAGAAAATGCATTTAATTGTATAGTTTTGACGTGTTTGAACGCAGGAGGAGAATCCCTGATAAAGGCCCCTAGAGGTAAATAATCCTGACGTGCGTGATGTCACTACAGCAATCAGCAAACAGATTTGGCTCAAACTCCTGAGCTTGTGTCTCTGAAATCTAGGATAACAACACAGAATGTGTTCCACCATCTCAGGCTTTCCTTCACTGCAGAGTTAGGGGCTCTTGTAAAGCAATGCCTGGACGTTGCCCTCAAAATACAATGTCCTGTTAGAAAAACTACTAAGTAGAAAGAGGCACGTATCGAATTTTTTGAACACAACATGAACTAAACATGAATATCAAAACGTTCCACATATACGAAAAAGGTACGCCAAAAAATTTTCCAACAAAAAGTATGCATACATATGTATGTAAGAAGTATAGATGTTTGTTGGTTTAAAAAACGACACACATTATGAATGTCTGTTAAACTTTTTCAGTAGACTGTAGTTTTAGAGTGGTACAATCTGGGCCATGGCCTCCTTGATTTCCTATAAACACTCCTATTTTCCATGACACATCCTCTCTGAAACTACTCCAAAGGTCAATCCGAAAAAAGAAAGAAATTAAAGGATGTTTCACAAAGTCTTACTCAATTCTACTTTCTCCGCCTCCCACTCCCTCACCAGGTTATCTGCATTACCCGAAATACCACAGTGACCCGGAACGCCCAGTCACTACCCCCATCAAAGCCTGACTTTGATAAATATCACAATAGTGCACAGTACTGCTCTAGTATAACCAGCCCCGTCTAACAACGTCGTCGGATTGCTCCAGAATGCACCCGATACGCCAAAAGAAACACATTTTTCCATCTTTACCAGCAGCAAGATTCTTCATACTTTCTCAGCTCACTGGATTTGTACGTGGGGGTTTCGTCTTGTGACAGAAACGTAAGGGTGAAAAGACTTATCTTTTCAGTGAAGCCGAAATTCTGGACTTAATATCGATAGCTAAAAGCTTCCCGAGGGAAAAAGAAGAGAGCTTGTATTTTAATGATTTCCTTCTTAATCATTTTAGCAATGTCACTAAAGACACGATCTTACTGAATATTTTCCTGTTATATCCCTTTTATGAGGACACCTCTCCACCGGATAATCTTGATATTTGGGATGAGGTGATTGATGATCGACACCCATAGAGACTGCTTGTTTTAGTGATTGGGCGGTACCCGATTACTGGTTCTTTGTCAGGGATCTTCAGATCAGGTTTTCCTGCACGGTGATTTTCCTGTCGTCAATGACGTAGACAAACTCTATAGGGTGTAGATATACTTATGGACACGTACATCTTAGCCGCCATCAAGGACAACAGAACGAAAATCCTAAGGACCAAGGGTAGTTCACGGTGGTTCAGCACTGAAATTGCGAGAAGACCTAGTTAACGTATGACTGGGCTAGTTACAAGCTTAAACTGCACTATTATTTTAAGGACATGACACAAAATTTTTATTATCTGCCAAATTAAAAGAAATAAATTATGAAATTTAATAAAATCATATTTAATTTTTCTATTATACAGCAATTTCTTCCCAAATCAACACTGATTTCGGCATGTAACCTTTCCGGAATAAATAAACAATTAATTGGAATTTACATGAATAATATAACGAAAATTACTTTTTATATTGTACATTTTTGTCCAAGGCGAATTTATTTTAAGGTGTGGTTTGTTAATTAGCTGTCTATTCATTGTTGCTGGTTGAAGCTTTTAAAATATAAGTACTACTCTATGTTGATATGGAAGTAGTCAAAACGTTTGAGAAATTGCCCAAACCTTACAATCAAATCATTTTATTTTTTACTATAAACAAACACGAAACTATTACCGCATGAAATAGACTTACCATATAAATTCGGATATGTTCTGAAAAACGAATTGAAGTGAAACTGAAATCGAATAAAATTTTAAACTGTTATATACATATATAAAATGTTAAAATGTTTTGATAATTTTTTAAATTTATTCCCTTAATAACCATTAATGTAACTTCCTTGAATACCAAAACTATAAAACAATTCGCGCATTTAAGTTTTATTTGCTTTTGAAAAAACTTTTGTTTTCAATTTTACTCGAATTCGTTTTTTAGAACATACCCGATTGTTACAAAATTTTTAAAATACAGTTCCAAATACTGTGGAACCAACTTTAAATCAAAAGCATTTAGCCATTCGATTTAGAGCGTTTTAAATAAATCGCTATTTTTAAGAGGCTACAAAAATAGATTTTAAATTATAAAAAATACATTTACTTACATCTATCGATGGATACCGCGGATAAACATCTCTAAAAGTTTGTATAGAGGTATCGTTAATCCAAAAACGTTGTTTTTCTTCATATAATGACTTTAGTAATATGACAATTAATTGGGAACGTAAGATAATACCGCAAACTCGGCCTGTAGAACGATCATTCTAAAAAATTTGTATATATATATAGGTTTTTACTTTCAAATTAACGAATTTTCGATACATATCTATTAATTTTTTACAAGTCAAACCCAATTTTTTCAATACAAATTGAATTTTATTCGGAACAAATTAAACCTTTTTCAACACATTAAATTTTTTTAACTTCATATTATTCTTTTTTTTCATTTCAAATTAATTTTTTTTTTTTTATTTTAAATTAAATTTTTTTATTTCAAATTAAATTTTTTTATTTTAAATTAAATTTATTTTTTTATTTATGCTGTTTATTTTAAAATATTTTAATTTTGTGTCTTACCAAGGCTTTCTTTGAAGAAATATTTAATAAATTAGCTGAATCTAACATTAATGGTGCCTGGTTGATCATTGACAATGCAAAGATACACACAACTCTAAATGTAAAAGATAAAGTTACAGAATGCGGGCAAAACTTAGTTTTTCCTCCTCCATACTCTCCAATGCTAAGTCCAATTGAAAAAGTGTTTTCAAAAACCAAACTTTGTGCACGATTTTTTCTAGCTGATCCAAAGTGTAATATGGACGTATTAACTATAATTAAACAATCCGTAGAAACAGTAACACCTTCTGATTGCAACAATTATTATCTTGATATGTAAAGTTTAATTTTATAGTGTAAGAAAATAGTAATAAAAAATAAAATTAATTTGAAATTAAAAAAAAAAATAATTTGAATTTAAAAACCTTGATTTGAGTTGAAAAAAGTTTAATTTGTTCCGAATAAAATTCAATTTGTGTTGGAAAAAATTACGTTAATTTGAAAGTAAAAACTTATATATAGATAATAGTAAATAGTAAAAAAAATTTACCCCTTCGACGTCTTCAACAACGGGAAAACCATTATGTTTAAAACGATTTAAAATGTCATATATGTATTTTGCCTTGTCTTTTAGCTTTATGCACACCACTGGAGAACTCATAATATTCGAGGCTTTTAAGCCCATATAGTGGGGTAATGGCTCCCATGGCAACATAGGAACATGATTGACTTTTATTTGTATATCATAAATGCCTTCATTGAAATAATCACCCACCCATTTTGCACTTATTAACGTAATAATAAGAGGAAAAAAGAAAGACGTTTCAGCTCCTGTCGTTTCCATAAGAATAACCGTTAAACTAATGGTCATACGCAAAACTCCACCCAAATTTGCTGCTGCTCCAATCAGTGCATATTTTCCAGGATGCAGAAATGTCTAAATGTAGAGAAATAAAAATTAATAAAATTTCTATTAATTATCTACTATAAATAAAAAACTTACGGCATTAGGAAACATATAAAATGAAACCATGGCTACTGAACGTCCCCAAGCAGCACCTACCAAAACGGTGGGTATGAACACACCTAAACTAACATTTAATCCAAATGTAAAGCAAGATAGAAAAAAATATACCACTGTGAACATAGCTAAGGTAAGAATCTTATGGGAACCTGTTCGAAATAAAATATTTACGAACAATATATTAAAATAAATTATTATGATACATTATTGAATGTATATTTACTCGTATATACAGTCAAAAAAAAACACACTTAGGAATATTCGTATACAAAATATAACTTCTTGTATACATTGCACGCGCGCTAATGTGAACTAATTAAAACTGGCTTTGTTCACTTTGGCGAATTGCTCACATATCCGAATACCGAAGATTTTAAACAAAATCAATTTTTATGAATTTTTTATTTTTAAAATTACACCAAATTATAATTTAATTTATATATATTTATATGTATGAATATGTTCATAATTACACACATACATACATATGTACATAAAATACATGCACATGTTAATAACTGAGATTATCAAAATTTATTTACATACTAGCTGACCCGGCAAAAGTTGTTTTGCCTGGAAAAATATTGTTTTTGTGTAAATTTAAAATACAGGTACAGGACCAGATACAAGTAATATTTTAGGTAGATCGGTGCAGATAGTTTATCTTTATTTCCAAAAAAAAAAAAAATATGAAAATTTGAATAATAAATAAAATATTGAATAAATTAAGAGAATATCATTGAACCACTCTTTGATAAACAATATTTTTCATTTTGTTGTCAGGTGCGAAAACGAACAAAGAGGATGACTTTCCGACATGGGAACATGCGACATAGAGTTGACCGTGTGAAAAACAGTCATCCGTTGTTGATAACATGGTAATTAATTAATTTTGCGTTTATACTTATTTAAGTATTCATTTATTGACTACAGTTGTCTTGATTGTAAAAGTAGCAAAGTCTCAACAATATAGGATTATATTTACCGTTAATTAACTTGATTTTACTTTTAATAATTTGCTTTGCCGGTATTTATTTAGATTTGGTAGGTGTACAAGTTTTTTTTTTTTTTTGACTGTATGTAATACACATTGTATTTTATAAATTGCTTTTTTAGTACTTGTAAAAAATACCTGGAGGATCATGAAACAATGCTCGAACTGTTGCTTCCGGTGTCTGAAACCACAAAGCTGCTACAGCATTATACTCATTATCTTCACAGAATAACTAAAATAAGAATTATCTATATTAATAGATGCACATATCCAATAAAAAAATACGAGGTCTATTACACAAATAAAGAGGCTTTTACAATTTTCTTAACAAATATTTATTAAAACCCCTTAT
The DNA here is from genome assembly GCA_963576795.1 of Metopia argyrocephala. Classification (NCBI taxonomy): domain Eukaryota; kingdom Metazoa; phylum Arthropoda; class Insecta; order Diptera; family Sarcophagidae; genus Metopia; species Metopia argyrocephala. The sequence continues at coordinate 181,243,288 of OY756208.1, read as the reverse complement.
TTTATCCTTTTTATTCGAATTAGTCTTTACATTCGTAATCCTTATAATTTAATATTATTTATTGAAGCCTGTTTAATATCAATACAGAGAAAACCCTTCTTTGCCAATTATGCATACATACATGTCTAAATGAGTCTTTATTTTTTGGTTATATCATATGATTATGATCTGCTTTTTTAGCTGATACTATAAAGGATAATTTAAAAAAGGAAATAACTTTACAAGGTGAGAGAGAAAAAAATTAAGATGCCAGCATTTCTTTATAGAAAAGAAAATGCCATTACAAAAGGAGACGCCAATAATATTTTGGACACTGTTTCATACAGCCTAAAAATATTTCCCAAAATTTTAAGAATTAACAAAAATGCCACCTACATAATGAAAGATATAGCATTAACTGAATTGCTCCTCTGCTTATCTAACGTAAAAGCGCCCACACCTGCTAATGCTAAAAATTATTATTCATGGCAAATATCCATTAATAAGGCTTTATAATAACATCCTAAACACTGGCAAAATCTTTGCTTTTATTTTTACAAAAATACCATTTGAACGCACTGTCGTTAGTGCAAACATCCAAACAGATTTTAAATTTTAACAATATATCAGTACAGCAGGTTTAAAACTTTTGTAGTAAATATTCAAATGTCTCTAGACACATCCAAGAACTTAAAATTCACTCAATATTTTCTCCGCTTATTTTTATGCCTGTAAACATACCTACAAACATCTACATTCGTGATCCCAATTCTTGGCAAATGTCCTCTCAAAACCACAATGCTCATTTAGGAGTTTTGAGTTTGATCTTAAATATATAAATATTTGAAATTATAAAAAATGCACCCAAATTGTGGACTGATCAAAGCTCTGGCGCGTTTAAAATCCATTTGAATTTTCTAATGTTCAAACAATATGCCAATTTTCCCCTCCGTAATTAGATAGTGAAAAGTAGGAAAGTGGACCATCAAAGGAGTGTCACGGACCGTTGCTGCTTACTCCACAATGTCCAGGCATTCAAAACAACTGGCGACATTCTCTAACAAAGTGTAAGGCAGGCATCTAAATAAATATTGTTATGGTCTTGAGCCCACTCTCCAGGTTGAGTACAGCACATATTAAAATGGACACGATCTCAGTGAAAAACACTCATACTTAAATATGTATATGTTTGTTTGAACTTCTTTTGAATTAACTTACATATAAGTTATTAAAAATTAATAGGTATTTATAACTCGAAAATCGAAGTGTCGCATTATCTTTTACACAAATTATAATTTAAATAAAATAATTGAATCTAATTAAAAAGGCAAACTAATTTATTATATACGTACCTGTGTTGGATAATCGGTTGGATCATTTCCCAATGGGCGACAATCATTTATAAAATAGATCATGCCACAGGCTAATGATACGCCTATTATAGAAACCAGCATAGCTTCAAGTACACGGCCTAGCTTAAGTTTTACAAACCTCGAACGAAATTTATTGATTTTAGTATTAAGGCTATTCCAAGTAGCTCCAAGAAGACCACCCGTGATACCGAATACCATAAAAATTGGCAACTCAAAGTATTCAAATAAAAGTGGTTGGTCAAATTTTCCTAAATTGAAAAGACCCGTAAAAGTGAAGTCACTTAAACCATGATAAGCTGACAAGACAATGTTTAAAGTAAATGAACTAATGATTGAAGCCACTAAAGTACGCCAAATAAGATTCTGATTCCAAAAGCTTGCAGCCTCTTCCAGAGAAAATAACATTCCTCCTATTGGTGAACCAAAAGCAGCAGCAACACCCGCTGCTGCTCCACCCAAAACAAAATCACGTTTTTCATGATCGTCTCGAAATTCTTTGAACACTCGAAAATCCTTAACAAATGTTGTGCTTTTGCCTTGTGAAATACCAGCTGCTACAACTGCACCAGCATGAATCATAGGGCCTTCCTTAATTTTAAGATCTCAATATTAACATATATTTTCAATTACAATATGCAACAACTGAAGATATACTTACTTTTCCGCCGGCCAAACCGCCAACTACTGAAGTAATTACCCCAATACTTTTTATCGCCAATGTTTTAATTCTAACAATCCGTGGTATTTTAACACCATTTAAATAACTTTTTACTTGAGGTATACCGCTGCCTGCAGTAATAGGTTCCAAATATGTAACCATAGCCGCTCCTAAGCCTACAGGCAAAATACTGAGTCCCATCCAATATAAATATGGAAATGCTAAATCGCCATTTGGCTTACTTTTGTGAGGAACATTAACATCAACAGCTTAAAATTAAAAAATAATTCAAATCAAATTATTTTGATGGACCATAAGAATTAACAATTAGGCGCATAATTCAAATATTGAATTTTATTTAATTGAATTTACGTTTTTTTTTTATTTTTAATAGAAAGGAATGAAGTAAAGATCTAAATATTCGAATGTTTGTTTTTTTATTTTTAATAGAAAGGAATGAAGTAAAGATCTAAATATTCGAATGTTGTTTTTTATATAAAACATTGGTTATTTCATGCGTAAATTTGTCTTAACCATGGTAAAATCATCATAAGGTAGTCCCAGTTTGAAATGGCATAGAATCCTTTTACAAATGTCAAATAAAAGCAACACTGTGGTTGACCGTTGTACACAAACATGGTACAATCGTTTTGTAAAAAAAATAGTTTATAAACAATATAATATGCATATTTGCCCGTTGTAATATATAATTATCTCGAGGCTACTTCATCGCGCATTGGATGATTGCATCAACAGTAGCTATGAATGAAAAGATAAATTTTGTTGTAAAAATTTATATTTTAATAAATTTGCAATTTGTATTAAAAAAAATTCATTATATTGAGTATGTGTGTATGTATGGCGAAAATATAAATAAATAAATAAAAATATAAACGTTTTGCAATTTATATTGAAAACAAAAATAAGAAACTAAATTTGGTATAGATAATTTGGTATTGCATTTTATCACTTTTAATTTTAATTTCTAAATTGTTGTCAAAGACAAAATTTTAAATTCAAATTTGCTTAACGTCAAAATAAATAAGGAAGAACAATACGATTTTGACAATCGCTAGTAAACATCTGTAATTGTTTTGGTAAAGCGGGACTACCTTATAATGATTATACCATGGTCTTAACTTTGAAATATAATTTATTTTCTTTGCTTACCATGTTTAAGAAATTCATATTTTCTAGCAGATAATTCTTCAATAACTATATCAATAACGCAAGCAATTAATGCAGTTATAACACCAATTTGTATAAAAATAATCCAACGGATAATGTCTTTACGAAGAGAAAATCGGCTATTTCCAGACAATTGCTGTTCCTTTTGAAATAGAATATTTTCACATACATCGTAATCTAAGCTCTGGAATATAAAATAAATTATTTGCATCAGTAATGAGCTCATTAAATTTATATAAAAAATACAACGCCAAAAACGCCGGCAATTTCTTCTTCTTGGTCAAAATATATTAATGGCCCAAAAATATCTATTAAAAATTAACTTAAAATATTTAACACTGCTGCCCGTTCGATTATGTTTTACTGTGCGCAAGTATGGAGATATAAAAAATATGTGATTGAAAAACTTTTTAGGTTTTTATGAAGATGCTAATGCTGCCTAGGAACACTCCGAATTATAATATATATGATGAGTTCAATAAATGCACTAAAAGAAAAAGTCAAACAGATCGCTGTTTCGGAAATTAAAAAATGTTAAATAGATAAAGGCTACTCTACTGCATTAATAAATTAAGTTAATAAATAATTCCTAAAGACGCTACACGCAGGAGTAGCGAAATATCGATAATTAAATAAAAGATTTTTATTTAAAAATAGACCTTCGGCTTAAATAATTCTTTACATTAATTAATAAAGGTCGAAAAACCAGACTTAAAAATTAATAATAATATGAGAATAAACCGGTAGTCTTTTTATAATTACCCAGCTAATTTAGTTGTTCAAGTAGTTCTTAATCAATGAAATGTATCAAAACTAGAAAATTTACAATTAAGAACTAGTTGTGGTATTTTTTGTACTATACAATTAGACAGGGATTCCTCTCAAAAAAATATGTACATTCATACATTACCTACATTTAGCTTTCTCTTATCTGTAATGAATTAGAATAAAGATTTAATCGGGGAAGACGAACAATATACAAAGTGTGCTGATTAATTATCATTATATATATGTACATATGTATGCCAGTTTTTCTAAATGAAATAATCATTCAAATGGTTTTCTGGTATCTGCAACAAAAGTATTACATAAGATAATATACTTCGCGTATCTAATTGTCCATTCAGTTTTGAAGCTGAAAATTGTTTGTTCTGAAAATTTCAGGGGCGTGCTTCTTTTTGAGTGCAACAACATAACCTTTCACGATTACGAAGAATTGCAACAAAAAAATTACGGCAAGGAAGGGAAAGGGAAATATTAATCAATTATGAATGTAGCTAAGGAAAGACAACAATGGAAATTAGAACAGAAAAACTATAAGGCAGAACAAGAACATAAGGAATGTTGGGATATTACTTGTATTCCTTTTCGCTTTTATTTTAAAAATATGATCACTAAAAAAACTCAACTGGTATGTTTAATGCACCTTTTAATCAATGCGCCATTAGTTTGGGCAGTCACAAAATAAATAAAGTGAAAGAGTTTTATAAACAAACCTCATATAATTCCACTTGTTCGTTGGTTATTTCATTTACAGCAGCTGTACGTGATCTTACACAAAATGTTGGCTGTTGATTTTGCGATGAAGGCTGTTGCTGATGAAGACTTTGTTGTACTAAAGCTGATAGGGAAGTTTGTGATGTCCCCGGCACATCATCTCTGCTATTATTCTGAATTATAGAGGATGATGCCGTTTTAAATACCTAAAACAAGCATTAAAGGGTACATATTAATAAGTAATTATTGCAAAAAGTGAAGCTGTTCTTTAAATAAGACTAATTACATATGTATTTGCTTACAATTGGTTTATCTCTATTTTCACTGCTTTTCCTTGAAGATTCTTCTTTGTTATTTTTTATCGGAACACTGTGTTTACTTTTAGTTGGTAATGTATTTTCTTCCTCTAGCACATCAGACAACAAGTGGATATCGTCGGAACTGAGATCACTATTTTTAAATTTACTTGATGCTGCATTTTCTGGATGCTGGTGGTCTTCGTCGAAACTTATTAATACCTCATTATCCCTGTTTTTAGACATTTTTACATCTTATTTAAAATTAGTGATTCCTTAAAAAAATAAAACAAAAATTTTAAACCAAACAATTATCTGCGATTAATGGTGAACGACCATCAAAACAAAGAGACAAAGAAATGAGGCGACAAAACAAAAGTGTTGTCATCTTTAAATGTTAAAAAGCATTTAGTCAAAAAAGCGCAATAAATAAAAATGCCACCCTGTCTACACAAGACATTGATTGATTATGTGCTGATGTTCGTAGTCTACCAAATCATAATTTTTAATATTTCTTCAAGTTCGATTGGTATATTTTTTGTATGTGTAAAAAACATTGCGTTAAATTGGAAATGACAATTGATGGTAGCATATCAGTGGTTCAATATTTCGCCCAGTCTACACGAGGCAGAAATTTGGTATATCATAATGATGACATTTAGTAGTTGAAATCAAGCTAATTTAAACTGTTTTATGCAAACATATGGTACTGTCACCGCAAATTTGTATTTATGTATAAGTTGTGCATAATTTTGTATTCTGTTGTAAAAGTTTGCCGTCGCGATGCAACGCGGTGATGAATTCCCTAACGCACCCGAAAACTGAACAATGTACAACAAATACAATTAGGGAATTTAGTTTTTGCATTTGAACTATATAATGCCAAAATACTACATGAAAAACAAACAGCAAACAAAACACAGAAGCAAATATAGAAAAACAAAACAATTTAAGATACAAGCTTTGACACTTTTATTATCTCGGGGATGTTCGAAAATACATATCTGCGGTACATAATATGATTAGTACCTTAAAAAAAGTCACCTGCAAGTGCAGAAACGCATTAATGGTCTACCTGCTGAATTCTTTAGGTATGGAGGCGATGAACTGTTTAGGTGCATGCACCAGCTCATTTGCAGAATATAGCTGGAGGAAAGTACGCCCAATTATTGAATCTCAGTGCTTTTTGCTCCGAAAAAGAGAGACCAACTATATGGGTATAAGCCTCCTCCTGATCGCATATAAAATTCTTACGAATTATTCTGAGCAACTCCTGCAGCTCCGTCAAGGTAAGAAAAGACCTCTTCGAGCCTTTTAATGCCATGCGAGGTTTCAGACAAGACGATCCCTTGTCCTTCCGGGCACTATTATTAACAATAGTGTCCAGCTCCTTGCGTATGCAGATGACATAAACCTCATTGGGCATACCAAGCGAGATATCACCGCAGCCTTAAACGATAGCCTGCAAAAATGGTTCTGGCGGTATATGAGAGCAGGACGAAGTACATATTGTCGACGAGTAGGGACTTTAAATGTATCGGCTCCCAGGTTACAGCCCGCAACTATACATTCGATGTGGTTAAGGTTACCAGAAAGAACGATGTCAGCTTGGAAAAAAATTAGGAATCACACTGTCCAACCGGTGTTTCTATGGTCTCGATAAGCAGCTAAGAAGCAGAGACCTCTGTGTGACAAATTTGACGCTCTATGTCTTCCGGTGCTTCCCTATGGTAGGAAAGCATGGACGCTGTCTTGTGCCAATGCAGATAGATAAAAATTTTCACATGCACAATATTCTGTTCAAAAATAAACGCTCAAATTGCCTAGATGTAAAGCATGACTCAGATCACTAATAATGCGTCTAGATCTATCTATCTATCTGGCGATAGCACAGATGTCGCTATTGCTAAAATCAGATGGGATAAAGAATTTAATAGTATTTTTGGCATAATACAACACTTGGTCTTACATTCTTTAGTTTGTAAACCTTGTCTTGATACAACAAAGGCTGTTAGACGAATATAATCTCCGTATCTTTCGACAGCCGGAGAACGAGGGCAGCTAACGCTGTAATGAGGGTTAATCTGAGTAATCTTCATCATAACTGGCCATTGGTGATGACATTAATATTAGAGTTCTGTGGATCGTCCTCAGACTCCAGAAGAATGTCCTCATCTTCTGTATCAGCAATACCTTCAAAGAACTCACCCCTAAGTGTAGAGACCAATTAAATCTGCTATCTCATATGAAAATTACTTAATTATCTTTGACAGTGCACTCTAGAGCTTAAGGCTTCTCGTTGTCGTCACCTTTCTACTCTGATGAAGATCAATTCAAATCTATAGAATTCCTTCCCCTGAACTTTTCTAATCAAGAAAACCAGAAATTTGTCATATTTTAAGCTACTAATTTAATTTATGACTGAAAAGTTCTTGAGAGTCCGATAAACTGACACTTTGTTGTTGACACTTTGTTTATATAAATGCTTACTTATCCTGTTACTTAAACCAAAGCTTTGATGTGCCTCTACATAAATGTTTAATTTCAAAAATATGAGACTAAAATAATAAGATATTTATAAATTGATTTACATATGCACCGACAAAATTGTACTTCATTTTATTAGTATTTATTGTGTGTGTACAAATCTAATACTTTGCTTAAAAAAAATCTGACCAATTAAACTGAAAACCAGGATGTACGAATTTAAACTTGGCAATATCTAAAAATATACGATTTGATTCAATTTGATTACGTACATTCATTTCGCGTTGTATGTCGCGTAGGGATTTCTCAACTTGCATTAGTAACCCTTGCCACTTTAAAGAATTATTACTGTTATTTTTGTTATTGTTAAAGTCTACATTATGCTTAGAGTTGTTAGTGGTGGTATCGTTTGTTTTTTGAGAGCCAGCTCTATTATAAATATTATTACTGCAAATATTGTGTGACTTATTATTTTGCTCATTAATGTCATCATCATCGTCAGAGGTGGAAAATATACCAGAATCTGTATGTATAGAAAGATCAATAGCTTCATTCTCTGTACCTAAAAAATGCTCAGGCTTGACAATGAACAAATTATTCTGTTTGTCAGGCTTAGAATAGTGCTGTTGAAAGGATTCCATAACATATTGATTACTAGAAAAGTTACTCATTACACTGGGGCATGATGTAGAAATTGATGACGTTGATACATTTGTGATGCTGGCATTATTTTCGCAACAAAAATCATTTTTTTCAATAGCCATATTTGTTAAGCTAGTGTCGTGATTTTTTAAATTATTGCAAGATGTTTCTCCAATCTAAAAAAAAAATAAATAAATAAGCATACATCAAGAAAAAACAATTATATATATCGAAAATAGTATATAATCGAAAAATGTATGTACATACATACATTTTGCTCTTTTAGCTGCTCATGTTGCAAATGTTGGTCTGATTTTTGTTGCTTCGATAGAGGAGAATATACAGCTGTGAGAGTTTCGTTGTTCCCTTGTGATTTTAAACTATAATTAATAGGCTGCTCAGACTCTTCCTTTTCTAATTTGTTTACAGGCATAACGATATATTCTGCATTACTAGTCCACTAAAAAAAATAGATAAAAATGAAAAAATTACTTGTTTTTATAAAAAATACTTGAAACAGGTATGTCCTTCAGACCGTACCTAAAAAAGGCTTCCCCGTACCGCCTCTAATATAAAGAATTTCTGCAAGATTTCGAAAAAAAAATTTTTTTAGCCGAACGTAGGAGTCTTATTTTCAGTTTTTGGACAAAAACATTGAAACTTTAAGATCGGACTGTAAAAACTAAAAAAATCGACCTCTAATGTTCGGCAAAAAAATTTGATATTTCGATGTTTTTTTGACTCGAAAAGACTAATGTTGAGGTCAATAGCCCTTAAGGGCAAAACATTAGTCTTCTCGAGACAAACAAATTTGAGATCGGACTGTAAATCCCTAAGATATACTAAAAAAATTGAAACGGCTAAAATTTTTTTTTCAAAATCTTGCAAAAATACTTGCTTAGAGGCGGAACAGACAAACTTTTTTTCCTCGTAAGGTGTATGTATGGATATATATGTATACGTACATATTAGGAATGACGATCGGCATATCCCGATATCCCGGGATATTCGGGATTTTAAAAAAATTGTCCCGGATTAAGAGTTTACATATGTAAAGAAACATACATATTTTAGTATTTTCATTTACAATTTAAGAAGCATATATTATACGAATAGAATATTTGGTAGGAATAAAATTTCATTCATTTTTTTATTAGTATGCCAAACAAGCATAGTTTAATAACATATGTGGCAACCTGGATAAATCGTGTAAGTAAACAACGCTGATAAGAAGAAACACACTTATTTTATTACATTTGAATATAAACAAGCGCAGCATACAAGTTGTTGGAAGTTGACCGTTTACCATTTTTTGTTTGGCCGTAGTCTTGTAATCAACATTTATTAAAAATAGATACACTATATGAGTAGTTTCATATAGCCTAACGGTAAAAATATCACTTTGTAGCTGATAGTAGCCAATATAGATTGTATGTAAACACTTACATTACGCATTTCGGCTTCCCTCTGCTGCATTTGATGTCTCAGAAACACAGTCTTTATCTTTAACTTGTGCGTATGCATCAAACTTAATTCAGATGAAGATTGCAATGGAATTTGAGAATTAGTTGAAGCATCTATCACACTAGGCTTATTTTCATTTTTAAATGAACATTCAATATTAGCATTTGTATTAACAATAGCCGTCTGACGACTCTGATTCCCACGATGAGTAACTTTACGATTGCGCATTAAACGATCACGACGTTCCAACAAAGCATTCACTTTCATATTGTGAAGTTTTTCCAATAGATCAGGATGACGTCTCTGAAGAAATTAATTTAATGAAATTATAATATTGTAGACTGAATTAAAATAAAAACTGACCTTGATGTGCATATGAAAGTTTCCCGTTGACCTTACACTACCCCTATAAACACGATCCGGTGGACAATGACAACACTTGACAGTTACATTTTCACCATCTTGTGTTTGTATTTGATATAGTTCACCATTTAATATATATGGAATATGTATAGGACGCATTTGCTGTAGATTACTTATGCTATCGACATCTTCACACAGAGAATTAGGAATGGGACTATCATTAGCACTAAAAATGGTGGTATTTTTACTACAAGTATATGTATTCTCACTATTGCTATTATTTTGTACAGAAAACAGATTATCTTTCTGACATAACTGAATTGAATTCTCTAAAAACTGCATTGTATCGGAAGAATTAATTAACTCCGAGGTTATAGTGGAATCATCAATTGATGCTTCTTTTGTATCCATGTGGTCCATAATACATATATGAATTCTATTCAAAATCAAGACCGCTCTGACACCGAAAAGAATTGCAATGGTTTAATGTTACCCACTAAATAACACTTTATGTCTGTTGCTAAACGATCGAAATTCAACTCAATCTCTAACAAGTAAAATTGAGCACACTTTAATAAGTATTTAAAAAATATACCATTCATCCTTGTTGTTTTTGTTTTATTCTCATTTCATCGAAGTTTTTAGTACTCACACAATGCATCCCATAGGAACATATAAATAAATCCAGACAAACCGTTAACTTTTTTAAGAATTCACTAGGGTTGCCAAGGTTTCGTAAGGCATATAAGATCGTAGCATTTATTATCCCTCGAATACAAATATGTAAGTAATTTTATTTTTAACTTTCAAAATTTCTATGTTAAAATGTTTTTCGCGAAGAATATTAAAATTAAAAAAAAAATAGCTTTAAAACTACAATTTTAAAGGGCCTTCTAGTTTTTGAAAAAAAAACTATTTTAAGCAATAAAGAATCTTAATTAGACTTGTTTATTAAATAATTGAAATAATAAAAAACAATTTTTAACTTATTTAAAAACAATAATATCAAATTTTTATTTCATTTATTTCTATTTTTTTACATATTTTTATTTGCAATCTATTTTACAATAATAAGCAAATCATTTAAAATTGAAACAAAAAGCAAAATATTATACATTTCTATTCTATAATCGTTTTTTATTTTTATAACTAATCCTTTATTTTATTTTTCTACACCAAAAGTGTAAAGTTTACACTATAAACACAAAAAGCTTTGTAGTACGATTTTTTTTACACATTTTAGAAAATTGTATAGAATTTCGTATTATTTTCTCTCAGATTTTTTGTACATAAAGTCGTACAGTGTAAATGAAGCAGTTTTAAAAGAGAATTGATTATATATAAATATAAATTGAATAAAAACATCGTGTAAACTACGTGTAAAATGCAAGGTGGTTTTTGTATTGTTGTAGACAGCTATTTCCTTATTTCATTTTGACATTGTTTTTCAAAGTTTGATTAGAAAAGCATTTCAAATAAAAAAACTTGGCATTACACTTAAAAAAAACAACTGTCAAATATGACATCTTATAAATTGCACTGTTTTTACCCTCATTGACAGTCTTAGTGGAAATCAGGTAAGGCAGTCTATGTTCTATTGAAAAAAGAAATATTATATATATTTTTTTTTAGAAAAACAATGGCTTTCGGTGATTATCCAGCTGAATACAATCCAAAGGTACATGGCCCTTATGACCCAGCACGTTACTATGGCAAAGGTAGGCTATAAAACTCAAAAAAAAAAAATTTGAAAATGCATTACGTAATAAAAGAAATTACAAAAAATGATCCCTTTTTATTCATTAACACGCTTAGCTGATGTTCCATTTGGCCAAGTAAAATTAGGAGAATTGGGTGCCTGGTTTGGACGTCGTAATAAGACTCCCAGTGCTATTACAGGTGCCATGAGCCGTGCCTGGTGGCGTTGGCAGCATAAGTATGTACAACCCAAACGCGCTGGTATTGCTCCATTCTTCCAATTTACAATTGCTGCTATGACCTTCTTCTATGCCATCAATTACGGCAAGATGAAGCACCACAGAAATTACAAATACCATTAAGCAGTAAACTTGAAGTAGCCTGTGTGTTAATTAAACCGGAATGCATTAATTTTTCTTGAATGAAGTTTCCAAAGGCCAAGCAAAATAAGTAATAATACGTTTACAAATGTTTTTCTGTAACATCTACAAAATTTAATAAAAAAAAACTTCTCGTACTTTATAATTAGTATAAATCAAAATGTTATTTAGAAAATTTTGCTTTCCCATAACCTTAAAATTTAGGAAGGTGGTTGGATCGGAAGAAGTGCAGTTTCACATTTATTATAAAACTTATTATTTATTTCTTAAATTGGAATTAAATGGGTCAAAGACTCAGGGCGGCACGCGGGCGAGCATTTTTGTACCTTCGACGAAATATTCGGAACCTATGGAGAAACTCACCTGCATTTTCCAGTCAAATGTTTATACCATAGAAAGATCCGCTCAATTTCACTTGGACAAAAGGTACAAAGGGCAGGAGATAGTCGTACTTTCAATAATTAGGCTGCTATCCGATCACTTGGTTCCTATTAAATTGACACAAAGTTACAATGGGGCTGTCTGGTAACACTAGGCCAGCTGATCAGGAAGAAAAGCCTATACTGGGTACCGGGTCATGCGGTTATTTAGGAAAATGAAATGGCAGATAAACTTGCCAGAAAGGGAGAATCCATGCCACTAGTGGGACCAGAATACCGAGAAAAGATTACACTTCTTGGGCCAGACTGGGCTTGGATTTTTTCAAACTTTTACACGGTAACTATGAGAGGAAGAGGTTTGAGTTATGTATTAGATTTTCTAGGGCTAAGCTAAGGATATTAATGGGACTCTTAACTGGGCACTGCAGATTCAATGGACATTTGAGTAGAATCAATCGCTTCAAGCGATTTGTGAAGATTCTGTGACGAGGCGATCGAGTCATCAGAACACATACTAGACAATTGTGCAGCATTAATAATAATAATTTTTTCAAATTTTTTTCCTTCAAGATGTTAGATACTATAGAAATCCTACTTAAGTTGAAAAATCCTTCTTAATCTTCAGGTCGAATTATTTTTATCTTCCATATGAATGGAATTGACTGAGACCATAAGCACGTTGTAATGTTCTCATACCAAGTTATCTCGTCGAAATTGAACCCATAAATCTCGCACTAGCACACTACTGACTGTGGTACCATACACATTTTTTTAGAAATAATCCTGGATTACTTTTTTGTTTGCTTAGTATGTTTATAATTGTTATATCAGTAGGTGTCAAAAAATACACTGAACATACTCAAAGAATTATCTTTATCCCTCATTTTTATCGAGATCTTATTATTATTCACTGAATTATTGTAATTGTGGCTTGGTGAATCCGAGCCATACGAGCGAGGTCGAACTGTAAACATACAATAAACGAAATAACATCTCTGTTAAATTTTGTTTTTATGTGAACATTTCTGTATAAAATTTGAGAAGGAACATGTCAAAATCTGCAGAAATATTGGAATTATTAAAAAATATACCTCAGGGATATTTAAGCACTGATGATGAGTTTTTTTCGGCAAGTAAGGTTTACTTGTTAAAATCATATAAAAAACTAGGAGCCATTGGTAGTTGTGAGACTAAAGATATAAATGGAAAATTTACACTTGGAAGTCCGAAAAAAGAAATTTTTTGCAATGTTTTGGGATGTGATATGATATTCGAAAGCGTTTGTTCTTATCAGGTCCACTACAATACCATGCATCGTTTTAAATGTTCCGAGTGTAAAAAGTCTATGCCAACAGAGCATTTGTTAGATTTACACATTTCAGAGCAGCATGATTCATTTTTCAAAACCAGAGTCGAAAGAGGAGAATGCTTGCACAAATGCTATTTAGAGGAATGTCGAGAATTGTTCTTTAACCCTCAGGAACGAAAAGAGCATTGCATTAAAGAACACAGTTTTCCGAGTAATTTTAGGTTTGATAAAATGGGACAAAAACATCACAAAAATAAACAAAGTTTATTTAAAGACGGCATATTACAAACGGCTTTAGATACAGCCGGGGAAAATAAAAAGGTGCACAAATTCCTTTCATTTGGTCATCAGAAAGAAAAAACTTTCCACACTAAAATAGGATGTAAACATGAATCACAAAATGGCAAAACTCTGGAAAAAATGGATACATTGGAAGACGCATTAAATTCCATATAAGGATTTTAAAATAAAAACATTCGACATTAATTTTTTTTTCTCTTATCTATTTATTAAATAAACATGTACATACAAAAATTTTTATGCATTTTACTTATTTTTCGAGGAGATTCTGAAAAAAAGAAAGAATTAGTAGATGTTACAAAGAGTAATTTGTAATTAAATTACTTGCTTGTGGAATTGGCATTAATATAATGGTACAAAACTACCAAAAGGAATAAGAATACACCCAGAATGTTGGAGAATATGGCCAACTGAACGTCAGTAATCATGATTTGACTAAGGATAAATAGACACGTCACACTTTAAAATTTCAGGAATAACTATTTATATATTAAAAAGAAAATTGAAAACTTTTACACTAATATTTTTATTGTAATTAAAATGGAATTCAGTATTCCTTTTGATTTTATATACATAAATAATATACCCTTTTCTTATGGAACTAAAGAAAAAACTCGCAGCCGGTAGAAAATGTTCGATTGGACTTGTCCTGCTTTGATGATGTTTTGTTCATATAAATAAGAACATATACAAGAGCTGAGGATTTTGAAACAACACTGAAAATGTTCTTACGCCCAGAGTATACACAGCGTCTACACCTGCTATTAACATTTGCATAATTTGTAAGAAAACGCATGCAAAATAACGGAGTTATCATATTAATCTTAATGTTAACGAAGAGGAACACATATTTAATTCATGCCCAGTTTTTAACTTCATATTTAAATGTGAAATTAGTTAACTTTTATTTAAACTTACATAAATGGCATTTAAATACAGTTTCAGTTTTTCATTAGATCTCATAAGAATTCATTATTTCCAGTAACATGTATTTCTATTTATAAATATTCAAGTACATATTTATTTATTAATTTAACAAAATTTAGTTTCTATACATCTAATATTTAGTAAAAAGTGGACTTTTTAATATTCATTTTTGGCAAAATGTAGGTTTTAAAATATATATGCTTCTTCACAATTGTAGGCTTTTATGTTTGCATATATGTGCTTATTTGACAGTTCATCTTAAAATAATTATTACAACACTACAATAACACTAATTTAAGGTCTACACGTAAGATGATTGATTTTCTCAGCGATAGAATTTGACGTTGGCTAACAGAAAATATTAGAAATATGTTACGTGTAGATCCTATGTTAAGCAACCCAAATGTCAAAAATATGTTCAAATTTTTGTAGGAGACGACTACATGCTAAATTTCATGATCTACTGAATCTTAATTGAACATATATCTCCATTAACAACTAACAATTATAAATCAAACCAAAAAAATGTTTCCGGATTTGACTATTTTATATTGAATTCTTGGTGAATTTATTGTTTTATGAGAAAATTTTTTGTTTATGCTAGGTTTCCACTTGTTTTGTGGCAGGCAACTAGTTTTGAAGTAAAACAAGTCTTGATTACTTGCTTTTCCATTTATTTATTATTTTGCTGCAAAACATGTCAATAATTTTAAGATTTTTTTACGGGATTTACATAGAACGAATCTTACAGTCTGTTTCTAGAACACGAATGGTTTTTGACATTCGTCTTTTTATATGAGAAACACTAACAAATTTGAGTGTTTTTGTTGTT
The DNA here is from genome assembly GCA_963576795.1 of Metopia argyrocephala. Lineage (NCBI taxonomy): Eukaryota > Metazoa > Arthropoda > Insecta > Diptera > Sarcophagidae > Metopia > Metopia argyrocephala. The sequence continues at coordinate 181,227,515 of OY756208.1, read as the reverse complement.
GTTTCACATATAAAAAGACAAATGACAAAAACCATTCGTGTTCTAGAAACAGGCTGTTATAAAACTAAATATGCAGTGCTGCAATTAAAACACGCTTTTGTTATTTGGTATTTTTCAAACCCTGATAATTTTTCTTGGCTGGCAACTTTGATTTACAAAAACATAAATTAAAGTTTACTGATTTGTTTACAAATAGTAAAATTTTCAGAATTTTTACAAGAAATGATTTGTTTTGTTTGTATAGAAAATGCTAATCAAACATTAGCAATATTTGGAAATGGAGAAATTAATTCTAAAATAGCTATTATTATTGAAAAGCACTTGTGTATTAAGGTAAGCTTTAAAATGGTGAGCGTTCTTAAAGTTAATAACCTGATCCTAAATACACAATTTGCTTTCGTAGCCCAAAGTTAACTATGATGAAACTTTAGAAATTTGTTATCAGTGCTGGGAGAAACTGCGTGATTTTAATGAATTTTTCGAACATATTGCGAAGGTACACAATAGGCATATAGATATTGCTCAAACGCACCTCTTTACAGATACTGGAGGTTCGGACAGTCCGAAATGTGTATGGGAAACGAATATAAAGACAGAAACTGTGGAAGAAACTTTAGACAATAATGTAGAACTTAATTTTTTTGAGACGGATGACGTAAAAAATCCACTCTTTGAATTTGTCACAGAAGAGGATAATTATATGGAAGATATCTTGGCTGCAGATGCTGACACAAAAAGTAAAAAAAATAAGACCAAAAGCCCAGCAACAAAAACTAAGAAAATAAATAATGATATTAAAATTTCTGAAGAAATTGGTAATGAAGAAGACGATAATGATAACAACCAATCTGCAGGCTCCTTAAGTGATGACATGAAAAATGAAGAAAGTGATGAAACTTCTGATGGTAATGACCCAAAAAATGTTGAAGGAAATAAAAGAAAGAGAAAAGCAGCATTAAACCGTACAGAAAGAAAACGTATAAAAAAGACGGAAAAAAGAACAGAGCCAAAACGAAGAAAGGGGCATGCGTTATTAGAAGAAAATGATTCCCTAATAAAAAAACATATTAAAATGCTATGTCAAATGTGTTCCTTTATTGGTGAAGATTTTTCAAATTTGATAAAACACTACAAGGACGAACATGTTGGAGTAAAACCATTTATAAAATGTTGCGAACGTAAATTGGATTGTCCATCGGATATTTTGCAACACGCTTATTATCATGAAGATCCCGAACATTTCAAATGCCAGGAATGTGGCAAAGCTTTTATAAACAATTCAGGTCTTAAAGACCATTTTATGAAACATCATGAACCTGAGGAAAACCTACCCTATGGTTGTGATGAGTGTCCAAGGAGATTTTCAAGAAAAAATTTACTGGCACATCATAAAGCCAAGCATATACCAAAAACCGAACGATCACACTTCTGTCAGATATGCGCGCCTCCCAGAGCGTAAGTAATTAACAAAAAACCCAAAATGTATTTTTTTATTAACAACTTCACCATATTTGCATTGTGCTAGTACACATTTTTATTCTTTTTATAGATACATGCATTCAAAAATCCACCTATATACATATGTATATGCAATCTAAGTCTAGTATATAAACTATATATACATACATACATATATACAGTGATTACATTTTGTTAAAAACAGATTAAAGGAATGTATTCTATGTTAACGACAAATTGCATACATATGTATGATATCATAAGATCTAGTGTAATTTTTTAATTAATTAATAATTAACTAATAATAAGATCAGCTCAATTTTAAGACTGATTTGACCTAATACATAGGACTTAACATAAATATTGTCTCAGACATGATTTCATGTCTTAGGCCGGCCACTCACGTACAGTTTTAACTGTCGGTTTCAACTGTTTAGTTAAACTGTCAGTTAAAACTGTGAGTGCTTAGTTTAGTTAAACTGTCAGTTAAAGCTGTACGTGTGTGGTAATAACTGTCAGTTCAACCCAACTTTTCAATTTAACTGAGAAATTTAAAATTTTTATATTTTCAACTGAACGTGTGTGGGGGTTCAACTGTACTGTTCTCAGTTACATTTTTGTTTAGCGAGAGTGCGTATCATGTCGCGTAAATAGAACCAAGAGTTATTTAATTTTATTGCAATATATAGATCTAAACCTTGCCTATGGCAAGTTAAATCTAGCGAGTATCATGATCGCCCCAAAAAACTGAAGTATTGAACTGCACGTATGTGTACATCTCAGTTCAAAGTTAAGTCTGTCAGTTATAACTGAAGAGTTGAAACTGACAGTTAAAACTGTACGCGAGTGTCCGGCCTTAGTATCGGTTATATATTATCCCTCAAAATAAGACATGTTAGTTTTTTTTAGTAGTTTACGATATGAAATCTATTCAATTTTTTTTTTTTAATTTTAGATTTGCAAGCGAGTACATTTTACAGATACATATAAAATCACGCCACACAAAGGCATCAAATATTTGCCACGTATGTGCCAAAGAAATACGTGATAAGCAAGCTTTTGAAAAACATGTTCGATTACATTTTGAATCAAGTGGGCCGCGTATAAAATGTCCTAGAGAAGGCTGCGAAAGTTGGCTTAAAGACGAAGATAATATCAAGCAACATTTAAGACGTTTTCACAATCAGTCCAAATATGAATGCCCAGAATGTAATCGTATATGCAAAAATAAACATTCTTTAACATGTCATTTGAGAAATACACATTCAACGGCCAGTTTTACGTGCGAAGAATGTCAGAAAAGCTTTAAAAGTGCTCTATCATTAAAGGTAATTTTATGAATACAGAAAATTTTGTACTTGTAGGTATACATGCATAATTGTTTTTATATAAAATACAATTAGGAACATATGGCCGGTCATACTGGAGAACCTTTATATAGCTGTCCGTTTTGTACAAGAACGTTTAATTCTAAGGCAAATATGTATTCCCATAAAAAGAAAGCACATCCAGTAGAATGGGACTTATTAAATAAAACAAAAATGGGTTTTATATGAACTACAATATATGTATGTTATATTAATAAAAAGTTAACTTATTAAGAACATATTTTAGCGTTTCTTATTTTTTGAAGAACAAATTTGGAGAGCACAGAGCATCACAATTAATTAATTAGTCGTACCTGAGTTGAAAACAAAAATTGAACACCTTTTGAAATTGGTTTGTCGAAGACGATATTCTATTAATCATATTGTACTTTTGTTATCAATTTATTGTGAATGATGAAAAATAGGAATATAAAAATAAGTGCAGAATAAAATTATACAGCAGAAAAATTTGTTTACAAACAAACATTTTTTATTAACAAATGTTTCTAAAGAATTATTTAATATCAAAAAATATACCATAAAAAAACATGTTATGTTGCGTTTGTCTAGTGCAGTACCCCACAACATTGGGTATTTTTGAGGAAGAATATCTGGACTTAAATATTGCTGAGATTATTCGCCAACATTTTTGGTTCAAGGTAGTACTATTTTTGTACAATTAAAAAGAAATCCTCAATTTTCATTATATTTTTAAGCCCAAAGTTGATGATAAAAACACTTCACATATTTGTTCATTGTGCTGGGATAAAATAAAGGATTTCCATGATTTTTATCGAACAGTAGAGAAAACTCATCAACAACTGTATAACTCCACGCCAGACATAAAGGAGGAGGAAAAGCCATGTACTAAGTCAATTAAACAAGAACATGATGCTTTTGAAGAAAATCTAATGCAAGTAGAAGTTGAAATTGATGTTAACCCGCATATAGAACTTGATTCAGAAGTTGTAAAAGAAAATCCATTAGAGTCTGAAAGAATCGAAGAAGACATTGAACCTGATGATGAATTTACCGATGGTAGCAATAGTAGTTCTGATAATGATTATGATGGTCATTTAGAAATAAGCGACGGTGAAGAAAGTACTGCAAATGAATCACTAAATAAGGATGTGAAAAACGAAAATGAGAAGGCGAACAAAGTTAAGCATGACAGTAAAAAAGGCATAAAAAAGAAAAAGTCTGAAACATGTAGCCATAAAACTAAACCTAAGAAAAAGTGGACCGACAAATTTTTAGACCCTGTTTTAACGGAACAGATGATTCAAAAACATATTAATATGGTTTGTGATTTATGCATATTTGTTGGCAAATCATTTCCTGATATGGTTAGTCATTTTAAAAAATATCACCCTAAAGTTAGGCCCTATATAATGTGTTGCGACAGGAAATTTACTAAACGATATTATGTAGCGCAACATGCTCTCAAACATGAAGACCCTAATTACTTCAGGTAAACAAAAGATATTGTTATAAATACATATGTTAGGAAATTTTATAAAATATTTTATAATTATTGACTTTTTTAGATGTGAACAATGTAATAAATCATTTACTACTACTTGTAGTCTGCGAACACATAATTTATCTTATCATGCACCTGAAGAGGAGCTTTTACATTCTTGCGATCAATGTCCGAGAAAATTTGCCCGGCGTAATTTGTTAGAGTTACACAAACCTGTTCACATACCGAAGGAGAAATGGTCTTTCTTTTGCATGAAGTGTCCAAATCAAAAGGCGTAGGTTAATTATTATTATTATTTTTTATTTGTATTTAACATATACTTTTACTATATCGTTTTTAAGCTTTGCTACTGCTTATTTGTTAAATATCCATAATGGTATGCACCACAAGAAAGCAGCTAATATTTGTCATGTGTGTGCCAAAGAGATAAAAGATAAACATGCCTTTGAAAAGCATGTACGCCTTCATTTTGAGGATAGTGGACCACGAGTAAAATGTCCATATCCTGATTGTGACAGATGGCTTAAAGATCAAGACAACCTTAAATCACATTTGCAAAGACACAACCCTGAAGGAAAAATCTATAAATGTCCTGAATGTGGTAAGTTATGTAAAAATCGTGGAGCTTTAACGAATCATAAACGCTACAGCCACTCCAATGAGGTATATACATGTGAACAATGCGAAAAGACATTTAAAAAAGCCATATCCTTACGGGTTAGTAATAATATTAATACTTACATATTTTTATATTTTTTATTTCTTTCTTAATTATTTAAATAATTTATGTATGTTCTGTGTGTTTTTCTCTTATTATTACCAGGAGCATATGACACAACATACTGGAGAAACTTTATATAAATGTCCATTCTGTACGCGTACTTTTAATTCGAATGCAAATATGCATTCACATAAAAAGAAACAACATCCAGTAGAATGGGATGAATGGAGAAAAAATAAAAGAGGCAGTGCCCAAAGTTTCATAAATAATACTAATCCTTTACTGCGTTAATGAAACGTTAATAAAATTTGTTGGCATAACTGAACAAAAACAATTATTATCGATTTTATAAAAGAATGTATTTATGTTCGAAGTACATATAGTATATTTTTTCGCTAACCGCAAGGGTTAACTGCTATTAATCATACAAACATTTATTTTGGCTTGCGTAGAATGCGATAATTATAGTTTCCTTTGCTGAATGCTGAAACATTTAAACAATTTAAATATTTATTTATTTATTTCAAAATGTAATATATGTAGCCTAATGGCCAATAAAGTGTATTACAAGTAGTGCCATATGAGCTTAAAGTAATATAGCCATTCATAGAATGAGATAAAGGTATATTTACATTAAAAGTCTTAGCATTAATCTTCTTTTTTCCAAACGAGAATTAATGTAAAGAAAAACCTTCCCAACGACACCACACAGTCGCAAAACACCCCAACAAAATAGATACTATAGTAAAGTATAGTAATATAAATAAAGTAAAACCCAACAGAGGTGACTAACCAGTGCCATTGAATAAATTAATAAGTTTTCGCTTAAAGGATTCCTAGTAGATGTAGTAAAAGTAATCATTTGCACAATATGAACAGGCCTTTGAGTTTTTACAATATTATAAAGATAGACCAATAAGCGAAACTTCAGATAGGAATCAAAAGAGATATTCAAAAGCTTCACCAAATAGTCAGAGACTGGGTGCCTCAGTCCAATCTCATAAACAAATCTCACAATCTTATTAACAATAGATTTAATCCTTCCCCTACCTCTTCAATTACAGCCAGAATAAACTTCCATACAAAAGATAATCTGCGACATGAGCAGTGCATGTGCAACATGCTTTCTAACAAATATCGGTAGATAAAGATTCAAATGGTTAAATCTGAGCAGTGTAGAACAAACCAGCGAATGAGTACCATCAATATTACGCCTGTCGTCGCATTTTGATACTTTTGTAATAGATTTAAGAAAAATATCGTCTGTTGCCTTTAATCCGGGAAAAAAAATTTGGAAATATGACGATTTCGTATGCCGTTATAAGGTTGAATAACAAATAATATAATTTGAAAAATGAGCTAAATAATATGTAGTGAGCTTTGAGATGGTCAGATAAGTTAAAACTAGTGGATGGCCATTATGGAAAACTCCACAAGAAAACTTACTACATCTCTAACCTCGACTTAGAGCTAAAACTAACGGTAAAAAATCGCTCACTAGTACGCGAATTAGTGTTCATACATGCATACACAATTGGACATTACAACCCCGTGTCCGAGTTACAGTCTATCTTCTCGATCGGAATTAGTGTTCTCTAGTTTTAATTAATTCACCTTTCTGCAGCATACCAGACAGTTCTGCAAGTAACTCTGATCTGGCCATAGTATAATTTCTATGAAGAAAAATATTCTTTTTCTACGCTTCAATCCCACAAACCTTGCAATGCTCGGACGGGCTATGGTAATGTTTGAGACTTCCTTTCAAGCATTCGTAGCAAAAGTAGTTATATTCCCTAAAGCCAATACCTCCAGGTTGGATGCTACTATAAATTCTAAAAGATATTTACCTCAAAAGTTGATAATGTATTCATTGGTAAAAGTCTCTGCATGCCGTAAAATTCCACCAATCGCCGTACATCTTCCAGGGGTGGATGCCAACGCCACTACTATGACTCCCTGCTTTCTCCGATGTTGTCCGCTATCGTAGGTCACTCCACTGATTTCATCTCGATGGTATCAGGGTTCTTGGATCAATATCATGCCCAGGATAAATTTAATAATTATCTTTGCAACCAGCGCTGAAGCACATTTTGCATGATGGACATTAACCTGAGCAAACTTGATACTGCCACTAAGTAGCATCTTCTCTTCTTCTTCGTTTGGCTACTCTATGACTGAGAGAGCTGTCTCTCAACCCTTTTCTTAACCACTGGTCCCCTGTTCTGCTTTAGTAGAAGTCTCTACCGGAGCAGGTCTGTAAGACTCTCCCTCGGGAAATCCTTTGGAAGTATCGCGATTCTGACCGCTTGAATGCAATTCTTTTATTTTTCTTATTGGTATTCTCTCGAGAGCTTTCATTTATTCATCGTCTCTTGCTCTCCGCTACCTGGAGTAGAGTAATTCGCCCACTGAGCTAGAAGAGCTGCACTTTCGCCCTTGGCTGAACGTTCCTGTGTCTTTTTTCTTGCTTTCTCCGGCTTTGCCCCTTTTTCAAGGTACTTCAGCTACTACATGCAGCATGCTCCACTAAGTCCTTTACGGAAGTGATCATCTATTGCTCCAGGTTGGCCAGAGGGTGAAATTTATGGAATAAGATAAGCATTATGTATGACCTTTTTTTCCTTCTACGTTGCAATGTAGATGGCTTGTTATCTAACACTGTACATTCTTTTTCCCTCTGTCTTTCTCAACGTCAGCTTAAATTGAGTTGTTACTGTAGTTGCTGGTGCCTTTGATGGAATTGTTACTCCAGCTACATTCTTCATATTGTTCTTACTGCACTGAGGCAGTTCTGTTTTGCTTCTGTTGTCAGAAACTTTGCTCCGCAGACCATCTTCACAGTGCTCATGTTCCATGCGGTCTGCGAGTTCTGCTGCTGATAATATACGCAAGTTTGCGTGTTTTATTAATTTAAAGTTTTCCATGCACTTTTTCCTAAGTTTCTGACCTAGCAGCACATAAATACTCCTGAATTCGGCGTGGTATCAAAAGGCTCCGTCGGTGACTGGGTTATTTATGGGTCTCCAGCCTTACGGATCACAGCCCCTGGGATAGTTCTAAGTTACTGCTCTTCAACTCCGTTTCTGGCATGGGAGACCTTGCGAGAGAGCTATTGCTCTCAGAGAGAATAGTCAATTAAGTTCGTTCAGTGTCAGCCACTAGGCAAGGTAAGTATCCCATGAAGAGAACAAGGCCATAGAGACCTCGATTAATATTATGGGAGACAGGTCAAATTCTCGACTTTTAAGTTGTGGCGAAGAGGTCAGCAAGTTGTACATTGGACAGAATCGGTAATTCTATCACTTTGAGAAGCTATTTCAAATTGAATTTGGTAATAACTAACTAATAATACTCGGATGGGTCAAAAACTTAAGGAGGCATAGGAGCAGGGATAAAATAACCTAGGAAGAAATATTCAGAACCATGGATGAAATATTCAGAAAGTGAATGGAGCAGTATAGAGGCTGCATACTCTTTTAGGAAAAGAAATATTTATCGGGTTGAAGATTGAAGGTGGCACAGGAGCGGGTATATATTTGAACCAGGGACGAAATATTAGGAGCCCATGAGGAAACTCGCAAGTAGAGGTTTATGCCATCGAAAGATGCGCTCAATTTAATTTTGACAAAGGGTAAAAAGGCAGGAGCTATATTTTCCGAGTCAGGCTGCCATCCGAGCACTTGGCTTCTATGAGTTTAACTCGAAATTGGTATGGACTGTCTGATGAAACTGAACCAAGTGGCCAGGGATAATAGTCTCGGGCCATGCGGGTATTCAGGGAAATAAAGTGGCAGATTAACTTGTCAGAAAAGGACATTGAAAGAACATACAAAGAGAAAAGAGGACAGGGAGAGACGATTACTCTTCTTAGGCTAGACTGGCCTTACAATTTCCAAACCTTTACTCGATAATTATGGTAGGAGATTTGAGTCGTGAATTAGACTCTTTAAGGAGTAATAATAATAATAATCTCCTGACCGGTCACTGCAGACTCAAAGTACATTTAAATAGGATAGGAATCGCTTCGAGCGATTTGTGCAGCTTATGTGACGAGGTAATCAAGTCATCAGAGCGCATACTACACGAAATAATTGTAATTTTTAAGAGATTTGAAAATTTCTTTACATTTTTAAGCATAATTACTATTCTAGTTTAGACATTGCAAAGATTTTTCCAATTTTTAAAAGAAAATGATAAGCAAAGTAGATCTTTAGAGTTTAGAGAAATTACCTGTACATACATATATGTGCATGGATATGTGAATTCGGATCTCAATATAAATAATATTAACACAACTTTTATTTATATTGTTATGTTTATATATATTTTTTTAATTAAGAATATTAAAAAGCAAACGAATTCAATAATTTTATTTTGCCGATTTTAAGATATGATTTTCCGATTTCTTTTAAAAAGCCGAGCTATATTTTCCCTGTTTATGATGATTTTACCGCAACACTGGCAACAATGATAGCAAACGGTATTAGTGATTTTTTCAATCTCTCGGTCTTTTCTACTTTCTGCCAGCGATGCCAACTTAGCCGTTTCTAGCCCTTTTTAAATGCTCGCTGTGCATCTTATTTTCAGTTAACCTTTTTATTAAAAAAAGAGCTCCAATTGCCCTTTTTGATTTAGTTTTTAAAACTTTTAGCTTTCTTGGTTATAGTTTTGAGAAAGCTTGTGGAAAATCGAAAATATCTAAAAAAATTAATTAAGGAGGACTTGATATAATTTACTAAACGTTAATATATGAAATAATAGCAAAATTACCCACAAACTTTAAAATATTGGGTCGCATTTCTGCATTTAGTGTAACAGATATATATACAGATAATATCCTTCAATATAGAGGATAGGTAGATAGATAGGTCAGATGGCTAGTTAACCAAACTGTGATCAACTACAATAAGAACAAGGTGCTCTTTTGATAACATTACAGGACCGAACTGAACTCCTCTAAGTCGGAAAAAGAACTACAGCCAACCAGAGATGTCTATAAAGTGGAGTAAAACGAGGGAATCCAGGCTTGAGCACTGTGCTAAGCTATAAAAAAGGCACTCCAAAAAACTTCAAACGCATGACTGCCAGACCTGGGCAATCACAAAGAAAATCATCAATTGTCTCTCTCTCTGAAGGATTCCCGCAACTACTGCAGTGAGAGTTAAAGGACAGAACAATCTTTCAGCATCTTTACCGAACGTCCAATATCCCGTATACACCGCTATAAGCTTAGGCAAAGATTGACGAGGGATCGCCAAAATTTTCAGAGTCTTGCACCGATTATATTGAGGCCAAAGAGTCTTAGAAACAGCACAGTGAGTAATGGAACTCCAACTGTTCTGTGATTTTTCACGGAAAAAATGGATATCTTCTCCTTAATGACGATCATAGGGCAACGAATATCCGACTAGGAAGTAGCAAACTCCCCTTCCGAAGACATATGAAAATTATATAAAAGGTGTAAAACTATACAAGTGGATAGAAGTGCGCATTCTAAAAATTCAATCAACGAGAATCCATTTCATAAACTAGAAAACGCTTGCAGCTTTTATTTAAGGATGACAGTAATTTACATAAAATATGTGTTAAATAGAAAAACTACTGCTGTTTGGATTGCGAAATAGCAAAAAAGTTTGTTTAAAAATTAAGAAGAAAATTTTTTTTTAAATCTGTTTTGTGGACTGAAGAGGAAGAAACGCAATGCAATTTTATGCGAAAATAACGAATTAAATGTTTGCTTTTAAAAACCACTCTTGTATATATTTTTTTTACATACTAATCACATAAAATTAATTTTACCTCGACAATACAAAATTAATTTAAAAACGTTAAAACATAATTTAGCTCTTTTTAGCCGTTTTTTAAGTGCCCTTGGCTTTTTTTGCTTCTAAAAGGTTGGCATCGCTGCTCTCTGTACCAGCTCACGAAAAACCACTACTTAAGTCACGAAAAACGTCTGTATGTATATATACATAATTGAAATAGATTCATATAAAAATAAAATTATTTCTAGTGTGAAACCAGTCTTCAGATATATTTGTAAATATTTCAGATGAAATACATACGATTAAAATTATAATTATGTTATGCTGTATATGTTTATTGGAAACCCCTCAAATGCTGGGAATTTTCGATTCCAATGGATTAAGACTTGGGATTGCCAATACAATAAATACACATTTTTGGTTCAAGGTATTATTTTATTGTTAAATGCTTATCCATTTGTAGTGAGCCAATTTCCGTTCCATTTAAGGCCACTTCCGATGATATGCTTACATCTCATGTATGTACATTATGTTGGCAAATAGTTCATGAGTTCCATGAGTTTTATATAAGTATTGAAAGTACACATAAAGCTTTTAAACAGAGACAACACAGCATTACGGATATTAAGAAAGAAGAAATTTCCGATATTAAACAAGAGAAATATGACCAAGATGAGACTTCTTGTGAAAATAAGTTAATGCAATGTGAACTAGATATAAAAGAGGGGGAACACAATGCAATATGTGATATAACCCAGAAAAATCCTTTAGAAAGTGAACAAAATCTCAATGACTGGCACGACGAGGAATATTTAGATATTGATAGTAAAAGTAATACATCATGTGAATATGGAGCATCTGAGTTTAGTGAGCCTGATGAACAATCAAAAAACTACAAAGTTGAAAATGAAACAAATGAAAAATGTAAGAAGAGAAAAACACAACAGAAAGATTATAGTAAACCAGAACATGTTTATGAACCTAAGAAAAAAAGGAGCTCTTATCGTTTGGACCCTTTACTAATAGAAAAATTGATCAAGAAACATATACAAATGATGTGTGATCTATGTATTTATTCAGGTAGTACATTTTCTGATATAGTCACACATTTTAAAGAGCATCATTCTGATGTTCAACCGTATATAATGTGTTGTAATAGAAAATTTACACGTAGTTATTGTATTGATCAACATGCTATTATTCATGAAAATCCTGATTCTTTTAGGTTTGGAACAAGAAAAAGCAATTTTATAAAATAGAATATAATATATATATATTATATATGTTTATAGATGTAACAAATGCAATAGATCTTTTACTACCACTTATGGTTTGCGTACTCATAACTTAAATCATCACGATCCGGAAGAAAAGCGTATTCATGCCTGTGAATTCTGTCCAAGAAGATTTGGCAGACGTCAATTATTGGAGGTACACAGACAAACACATATACCAAAAGAAAAATGGACTATAACGTGTACAAAGTGCACTGCTCGTACTGTTAAGTAAGTATGAACTGATAATTTCACATTTTGAGCTGGCCATTACTGAAAAAATTGATAAAAAAATCAAAAATATATTTCCATTTAGACTGAATCCACGAGTACTGTTCTTAATGTATAAATCTTTAATCCGTTCAACGTTCAACTAAAAAAAAAACATAATACGTTAGTTTATTAATTTACCTTAGAATTAGAACAAGTTATAAAACAAATCTACTTTAGGAAAGAAAAGAATTATTTTATTTTCTATTACACCTAATCCTGCTTTTACACGATTTTAAATTAACACAGTTAAAACACATTTAACAAAAATAAAGTTGATTATTTTGCACCAACAAGTTGTGCCAAATAATTTCCACCAATTATCTACAAGGCTGTATATGTATATTAAAATTTAAATTAATTTTTACATACTTTACAGAGTTGAAAGCGGTGTATTTGTACAACACATTATTTATGTGCTGTCTACTTTGCACGATTTTTAATCCTTTTGTAGAAAATTTATGATTACTAGTAATAAAAATAATCGAGATTACTTTAGATTAGAAAAAATAATTTAAAAAATAATGCGATTATTTTTTACTACCTTTGATTTTTTTTAATTAAATCCATAATGCCTTCAATATTATATTATACAAAGAAATTTGCAAATCGGAGAAGTTATATTCCGATATATATAAAGTATTTTTTTATTTAATTTTATTTTGAATAGATTAATAAAATATGTTTAACAGATAATTATTGTTTCAGGTTCGTTTCTCAATATTTACTAAATATTCATAATAGCATGTTTCATAAACGTGAGGCAAATATCTGCCATGTATGTGCCAAGAAAATAAAAGATAAAAAAGCATTTGAAAAACATGTTCGAGCTCACTTTGAGGAAAGTGGGCCTCGCGTTAAATGCACTTATCCTAACTGTGGACGTTGGTTAAAGGATGAAGACAATTTAAAGACTCACATGCAGTTGCATAACATTTCGGGCAAAACTTATAAATGTACTGAATGCAACAAGGAGTGCCCAAATCGTAGAGCCTTAACAAATCATAAACGTTATGTGCATTCAAATCAAAATTTTCGATGTGGAGAGTGTAATAAAACGTTTAAAAAAGCAATTTCCCTAAGAGTATGTGAAATTAACTTTGGTATAAAAATTCTGAATTGAAATTTTCTTATTTTTTTAGGAACATATGACTCAACATACAGGGGAAACGCTATATAATTGTCCTTTCTGTACTAGAACTTTCAATTCAAATGCAAATATGCATGCACACAAAAAGAAACAACATCCTATTGAATGGAAAGAGTTACGAAGAAAAAATATTGGGCCAATTGTGGATTGAGAATTAATAATATATATTATAATTAAAATCAGAATATAAAAATATATATGTATAATATAGTTCATATATTAAATTATATAATATTTATTGATATAATTTATATTATTGTTTTTGTAAATATGTAGTTAACATTTTTAATTTTATGGAATAAATACTAATCGATGCATTTATCCTTTTTATATCAGAATTTGTTGAGTTAAACTGAAGTAATTTTTATAAATTAGAAAACCAATGAAATAACACTTCAGTTAAGAATATAAAAAAACTATAATAAAAATATAAACAACAGTAAAAATTGCAGCTTTTAGTTTAACTGATTAAGTTTTTTAGAAATGTTAGTGTAAACGTTTTTGGCTTGACTGTACTTGAACTGGAGGAGATTGAAATCAGCGTTGCCGTTTTGGTCCGATTGGATATACATATGTATGTAAGAGAAACCTTTTTTGTTATTAGTTAAACCAAATTATTCCCTTCAATTGCCGTTTATTAACAACCTCTGTACTTAGTGGAATTATCCATATTTTAAACAACGTCGAAGTAGCGTTTTGTCATTGAGTCCATAAGCCTTTGAAACGTTTCGATTTGAATGTTCTCCCACGCATCTTTAATAAATTCCCACAACTAATCTTTATTAGAACTGTTTTTCCTTGAAGAGCCGCTTTGAAAATTTGCCATACATTTTCAATTGGATTTACATGTGGAGACTATGCAGGCCAGCTTAAAACCTCGACGCTATTATTTTGAAACCAACCTTTTGTTCGCTGTGATGTGTGTTTCGGGTCGTTATCTTGTGGAGAAGTAATTTGTGGTCGGACGAAACTAAATTTAGTTTGTTTATAATCGAATGAAGTAATTTAACTATAAAAAGAGAAATAATTACTGAATTCCTCCACAATAAAAAAAATTAAAAGCGGTGGCGGAAACATAATGCTATGGGCTGTTTTTATTTATATGAGAAAGCAAGTCTTGCTTATAAACTCATACTTTCATCATATGTTTCGAAATAAAATCGCTGATAACTTGTCGGTTATCCCCATTCCCAAATGAAGTTTTTCATCCCCATTTTGGGGATAAATCCCCTAATATGACAATCCTGACTGTAGTGTTACGGGTCTTATACCTATTTCGCGGCATTATTTTTGATATTCAAGTATATTTAAGACAAAAATGGTCCAACTTTCTGCGATATTTACACATTCTAACCTTAAGTCGGAATATGTCAATTGTTGAATGGAAAAAAAAAAGTTTCAGAAATGAGAAACTTCACGACATTTTCTACTTTGGCTTCAGTTTTTTAATTACTGCTTAAATATTGCCAAATAATAAAGTTTACTGCAGAATAGTCAGAAAATGTCTTCTCGCTCATTGGCTTTAATAGTATGTAATAATAAATTAATTCGCTTATTCTGTCTGTGTTACAATTATTGTATCCTATGACTTTTCCATGTAGTCGCCGTGGTCTAGTGGTTAGTGTGTTGGCTTACTAAGACATGAGCCCTGGGTTCGACACCCAGCTCCGACATCTTAAAAAAAGAAATATGAAAAAAAATATTTCTTTCGGCGACTACCTCTCAGCAGTCTTCAGGCAAAAGCTCTGAGAGTAATTAATTGCCATGAACAAGCTTCTCAAGTCTGTCGTTCGGAGTCGACATTAAACTGTAGGTCCCGGTACTCATGGATAAAAATTTACACACAACATGAGTGCTGCGAGAAGCTAGGCCGTAATCCTGACACAGGGTTGTAAAGGCCAGTTATGTATGTACGTATGTATGTATGACTTTTCCATGCGTCAAACGCATTGCTTTTTATTGCTAAGGAGAGTAGAAAACGCAGAGAGGCTTACAAAATTCGCCCCACTACAGTATTCCCCGGATAATTGCCTCGACAAAAATGTCAACATTTTTGGGCAATTATGCGTGTAAGGCATTTAAACGAATACGGTTAAGTGCTTCTTTGAGGCAGTTAAACGAATGTGCTTAATTGTCTATATACACTGCCATCAATACACATAAAAAGAAAGTAATTTTATAATTATACATATACATAAATTTGGTAGACTTTAATTGGAAGGTTGTATCAAAAAAGTAGTTTGAAAGTAAAATCAACGGACAATTTATGCCATATATAAATATAATTGAGTTAAGCTGCACTTTTTAGAAAACAATTATGTTGGGTAATTAAGCGGGGAATTTTAAGTGAAATTTCTCTTTGGGGAAAATATATTTGAGGTAATTAAGCGAATAACGCAGTTAAGTGTAAGTTAATTAACCGTGAAATTTTATTAGAAAATGGTAAGAAAAAATATGGGGATTTAGAAATTGAGGTAAATAAGCGTGAAAGGCAATTAAGCGTAGGGCAGTTATCCGGGGAATACTGTATTTTGATTTTCTGTGCTTTTTTTGTATTTCTTCTTTTCTTTTTTGTCGTTCTAGTTCTCTTGTACTTTCTTTAGAGATTAAAGAATGGGTAAGAAGCGCGTAATTGGTATGCTAATATATGCTATATGATTTTGATGTTTTTTAAGTGTTAATGTAAAACGCGTGTGTTAAGTAAAGTAAAGCTACTAGTTTAGAGTGAATGCCTACTAACAAATACGATATTAAGCAAAAATAAAAATACAATAAAATCGACGCACGACACAGCGACGCTGTTTGGCTTCTCATTAAGATGATGTAAATACATATCACGGTACGTTTTTTTTTAATATTTACATCGGTAATGTTTTTAGGAATACACACTAAAATTAATTAAAATCAATTTTTAATAATAACGTTCATATCATGATACAATTATAAGGTGGTATAAACGTTCCGGCTGACTGTTATTTTTTTTAATTTTTGTTTAATGTTGTGTTGGTTGCGACAATGTCAAATATTTTTCTTAAACAGCCAAAGCGTGGAGACATTCGTTTTGAATGAGAAATGCTTGAAACATTTTTTTTTAATTTTTATTTAAATTTCTTTACTTTCTATACTGTAAGGTTTTTTTTATTTTAATGTTTTTAAAAATTACTGCATGTTTCTGTATGACAAAAATTTTAAGCAATTGAAAATTTATATGAAAATTCTCAAAATGATTTAAAAAAATGAGTGTTTTTCATACAAGTTGTCAATCGTTTGAAATTGTTTTTTTTTTACGGAAACAGGCAGTTAATTAAAATTTTATATTCTATTAAGTTTGAGTTTTTTTTATTGAATTTTTTGAGTTGACATTTAGATACAGCCATTGTGCAAATGCCTTTTGTTTTTGGAAAAATATTAGTTGTAGAATTAGCATCACCGCCTTGCGTTCACATTATAAAATTCTTTTTAATATGTATTTAACGTAAAAACGTTATCACTATTTTACGAAAAATTTATGTATGTATGTACATATATAAATTACTTAAAGAAAATATTTCTATTAAATGTCTCCTTAGTATACAATGTGGTTTGCCGTTAGTGGTTTATCGTAATAATTGTGTTGCATTTTTAAAGAGTGCAATAAAGTAAATTAGTTTTATTTGTGAAATATTTTTGGATTTTAGCATGAAAAATTTGAAATTTTTTACCATTTTTTTCTAAAGAAATTAAATTCTAATAAAAACTCGCATATAATATTGTTTGTGTATTTAATATTTGGAAGAAACAAACCAAAATGATGTTATGTTGTGTCTGCTTATTAGAAACTACACAGATTATGGATATATTCGATGACTTAAGCCTTAAGTTAGAAGTGCCCGAAATAATAGCTCAACATTTTTGGTTTCAGGTAAAAATTAAAAAAAAATTAAAAATAATAATAATATAATAGGTAAAGAATGATTTATTTTTTAAGCCACAAGTAAACGACCCACTAACATCCCAAATTTGCACTGATTGCTGGAATAAGGTACATGATTTTCATCAGTTTTACAAGACAGTGGAGAAAAAGCATAATGTTTATAAATATATAGAAACAGCTATTAAGAAAGAGTCCGGTAGTAATACACCTGAAGAAGATAATTCCAGCGACTTAAAAAATCCTTTAGATGACGATAATAGTGATAAGAACTTCATAATGGATGATATCGATGATGACTCAGATTATAATCATTCTGAAAATAGTTACCAGGACTGTAAAATTGAAGTGGAAAAGAATCCAACCAACATCACTAATGAGAAAAAGAAGAAAAGGAAATCAGTAATTAATATGAATGAAACCACCGTGTCTTCAAAGAAAAAACCTAAAGCAGACCGTTTAGATCCTATTCGAACAGAGGAAATAGTGAAAAAGTATATACAAATGTCCTGTAATTTATGTATATACGTTGGAAGAACATTTCAGGATATTGTTGAACATTTTAAAGATTACCATAGTAAAGTTAAACCATATATTATGTGTTGCGATAAAAAGTTTACCAGAAGCTATTGTATTGCTCAACATGCTTATCTTCATGAAGATCCAAATTATTTTAGGTAATAAATCAATTAAAATATTTTTTTATTACATTTTTTAAATAAATTTTTAGTTGTACAGAATGCAATAAGCCATTTACCACAAGTTATGGTCTACGAATACACAAGATATCTTATCATTCCTCTGAGGAAGAACGAACACATGCATGTGAAGTTTGTCCTAAGAAATTTGGTCGACGTAATTTACTCGAAATTCATAAGCAAAAACATATACCAAAAGAACAATGGACTATTATTTGCACCCAATGCACAAACCGTACAGCCAAGTGAGTAATACATATCAAAATTCTTATACAATTTTGTTTAGTATTTAATACTGTTAAAGGTTTGCTACACAATATTTATTGAATATACATACAAGTATGTATCACAGACGTGAAATAAATATATGCCAAGTATGTGCAAAAGAAATTAAAGATAAAAAGTCATTTGAAAAACATGTACGATCCCATTTCGAAGAAAGTGGTCCCCGTCTTAAATGTCCTATAGAAAATTGTGATAGTTGGCTTAAGGATGAAGATAATCTGAAAACTCATATTCAACGTTATCATCTCGATCATAAAACTTATAAGTGTCCAGATTGTGATAAAGTTTGTCAAAATCGACGTTCACTTTCAAGTCATAAACATTACTTTCATTCTAAAGAAGTATTCCGTTGCGAACAATGTAACAAAACTTTTAAAAAAGCATTAACGTTAAAGGTATTTTACTCATTAAAGTCTTGTCAATATATAATAATGCAATATTAATTTTCGTTTAAGGAGCACATGACACAGCATACTGGAGAGACTTTATATAACTGTCCTTTTTGTACGAGAACATTTAATTCAAATGCTAATATGCATTCACATAAAAAAAAACAACATCCTTTAGAATGGGAAGAATTGCGGAAAAAGAAACTAGGTATTTTACCAAATAATCTATAGTAGGTATTATGGTAGTAATATAAGAGAAATAAATTCAATTATTATTTAAAAATTGCTTATAATAAAACTCAAAACAGAAATAAGTATGTATGTATGCATTTAACCGCGGTTAGTTTAGCTTTTCACACAGCTCAGTTGGGTTCTAAAAATTTAATTCGTTTGTGGTACCTGAAAGAGAGAAAACAAGAGTAGAGAAATAAGAAAGACGGAGAATTTATTACCTAGGTACAACCCCGCACAAGCAGCACAGAACTAATATATTAACAGCACAACATCAATTTAAGTGCATTTATTTATTTGCCTGCTCGTCGTAGTTGATTTTAATTTAGATCTTTGGCACTATTTTTAATGCTTTTTGATGTTTAAAAACTTAAATTTTTAGTTCTCATTCTAATATTAGAAAAACCTATAACTTGGTGCTTTAAGTGCTCTTACGAAATTTTTATATAAATATAAAAATATAAAATATTTTAAGAATTTTCTAATTTTGTATTCAGAATTTGTTGTTTAATATATCGTACAATATTAGATCCTAAAACTGGTATTCATATGAGAAACAATATTTAATAAAAGTTTGCTATAAAAATTTGTTTTATTTTCCAAGGAAAATTCAGATTCTTATCACACCATTAACCATAACAAAATCTTTTAAAACTTTGTGAAAACAAACCTATGACATCAGAAAGTATGGAAGAATATATCGCTCATTTGCGAGAAAAGTGGTATAACTCAAAAAAAAAAAAAAAACGATTTTGAGATAAATGCGTTTAAACATTTTAATACAGGCAAACTTATATGAAAAGTAGAAGACACATTTGGTCGCCACTCAATGAAAAAAGGGATAAAAACACTATTTTTAGATATGTTTTAAATTACAGTTCGTCTCATATTTCTGCATTGTTAACTCAAATAATGTGCTTTTTGAGTTATGCCACTCTTCTCGGAAAGGAGCGTTATGTAATTGTAGTAAATGTTCAAATTTGGACAAGAGGCTATTCAAATGCGGAAAAACTTATTCGACTGCAGCTTGTTTACGTGGAAAGTCCTGAGAAATGGTAAAAAGCAAGTATCTCTTTTAGTCAATGGTAAGTAATATTTTACAAACACTTAAAACATGTTATGGTAGGTCGGAGTACATTATAGAGTCGAGTCTTGATTAAAAAGGTACCCAGATTTCAACCACCAAAAGAAAGATTAGAAAATCTTATAGAATTTACTGCAATGGTAAATGGTGTAATAAATAATAAAACTCCCGGTTACTCGTTGATGCTTCTTTATTGACATGTGTTTTTTAATTGATTAATTAATTCTCATATTACTATTTTTTATGCTTATTTATAATTTCTTACAACTACAAGTGTGACGCCATGAAAGCATTCGTACATAAGGTATTTTGAAATGTATAAAACATTGACCGTAACCAGAGGTGTAAATGAAATGATTAAGGAATGCCAAAATGTGAAATTGAATATGCGGGCAATGATGCACTTAAAAGTGTAGAGTAATTTAATAGTGAAATTTGGGAAAGGTTATTGCTTAATAAATTGACATTGTGCTTTCATATTGTAACCAAATGTTAGAAAATAAGTAATTTAATTGGAGAAGAAATAACCAAATGTAAATTTTAGACAATTTTATACAAATTTATTATTTATTTAATTTATAAAATTATTTGATACAATCTATCTGCCTCAGCTGAATAAAGTTAAATAGGTAATAAATAGAGTGCTTTCTTGGGTAAGAGCATTTTATTTTCTAATTTATACTGCGGATCAATGGTATAAATTATTATTATTGCAATCGGATGTTATGATATTGTATGAAAAGCCCTTCATTAAAATTTATACGAAACATTTTTATATATTATGTATCCAAAAATAATTAATAAAAAATAGTGTGAAAAATACGAGATATATTTTTTTATTATTATATATTATTTAAAACATGTTTTAAGGAAACCTAGAATCGAAATAATAAAGTTTATTGTCACTTTATATTTAGTACAAATGTACCATGTAGACTTAAAAAAAAGTAAAAACAATTTAATAAAAGTACGTATTTACAAAACAGCAACACTGCATATGCATATTAGAAAAAAGGAACAAGACAAATATTGAACGAACGACAAAGTCAAAGAAAAAACAAATTTAGATTGAAGGAGCGAACGAACGAACGACCAAAACAAAGAAAAAACATTTAGATTGAACTACCGGACGAAGTGAACGATCCGGATAACTTTTACTGATCGGTCGAAAATGACCGGTCATTTAACTGAACGATTTGGCACATCTCTACCTATAACAAAGTGTAGTATATACTCTGTAGCACAGTGTATACACTGTGCTCTGTACTCTTAAATGTGTATTCCGTAGAATACAATACATGGCGTATTAATTATGTATAAGACGAATTTGAGATATCAACTAAGCTACTTTTTTTTTGACAATTTGTGAAGAGAGTTGTCAATCTTTTCTTTGTTTTATATAAATTGCTTTTATTTTCACATTTTTTGCTTTGGTTATTTTGAAAGCTCTTTATCCTAACCAACAACAAAAAGCCATTTTGTTTTTGTTACTGTTTTACTTGTTGTAACCTCGTGATACAATAGTAATATTATAGCAAGAATTTTCTTCGTGTAGTGGCGAATTGAACTCCCTTGTTGTCAAAAATAAATAAATAAATAATAAATTTGTTATTAGTTCCCCGTGAATTGTAATGAATGTTTACGTAGAAATTACTACTGTCAACAAATACTATATATGCTTTTGGTAAAATAATTTTAATTTATATAAATTATGTTGTGCTGTATTTGTTTATTGGATGCTCAAAGTGTAATCGGCATTTCTGATGAAGCAGAAAAAGAATGTAACGTGGCTGAAGTCATCAGTAAACATTTATGGTTTAAGGTACATATGGAAGAATGTCCATACATTCATATTGTATTTGAGAATGGGTGACAAAAATACTTAATTATGCATGTATTTCATACACATTTAGATTGAAGACATTTTATCGTCAAATATTTGTACGATATGTTGGCGTAAAATTGATGATTTTCACGAATTTTATGAAAATGTAGAAAGGGCTCACAAAGAGTTTAAAAGTGATCATAAGGATATATCAAACATAAAAAAGGAGAACAATTGCAATGAATCCTACACAATTAAAGAAGAATTAATTGATGAAGGTGACAATATTAGTGTGAATAGCAATGTTTATTTAGAAACTGAAATCGAATATGACATTTCAAACAGTTCAAAAAATCCTTTAGAAGAAATTGAGAAAAACTTAAGCAGTGACGAATATGTTGAAGAAGAAAACTATAGCGAGACATCAGATGAATGTATGTCAAAGCCAAAGGAGGAGAATGCGAAAAAAGCAATATCAAAATCGAAAAGGATCCGTAAGAAGAAGGTACCTAAATCGGAAGATAACGGAATTAAACCAAAAAGGAAAAAACAAATTTTTAACCGTTTGGATCCCATACACACGGAGGAAATGATTAAAAAACATATTCCTATGGGTTGTAATTTATGTGTATTTGTTGGTAAAACTTTTGGTGATATCGTAACACACTTTAAGGCTGAACATTGTGGAGTACGTCCATTTATAACGTGTTGTGACAAGAAATTTACAAAACGCTTTTACTTAGCTCAACACGCTATGACACATGAAAATCCAACCTGTTTCAGGTATAATATATCCAAATTAATACTCTATTATTAAAGTTTATAAAATTTTATACTGTAATATATGTATTATTTATTTAATATATTTTAATATAGTTGTCAAATATGTAACAAATCATTTACCACAACCGGAGGCTTGCAAAAACACAATTTAAATTATCATGCACCCGATGAAGAACGTACATTTACTTGTGAATTGTGCCCAAAAAAATTTGCAAGACAACATCTTTTGCAGCTTCATAAAACATCACATATACCAAAAGAAGAATGGAATGTTTTCTGCACTAAGTGTCCTACTCCAAAAGCGTAAGATATTTAGGATTTTGAGTTATATGAAGTTTATGAAGTTATATATTTTTTAAGGTTTGCAAGTGCTTACTTGTTAAATATACATGATAATAAATTACATAAAAGGGAGAAAAATATTTGTAATGTGTGTGCCAAAGAAATTAAAGATAAAAAAGCTTTTGAAAAGCATGTACGAGAACATTATGAAGGCAGCGGCCCAAAAATTAAATGTCCATATCCGGACTGTGATAGTTGGTTAAAAGATGAAGATAACTTAAAAATACATTTGCGAAGACATAATCCTGACAATGAAACCTACCAATGTCCATTATGTGATAGGATATGTCCGAATAGGAGAGCTCTTGCCAGTCACAAGGTATATGTTCATTCGAAAGAAATTTTTAAATGTGAGCAATGTGATAAAACATTTAAAAAGGCCATCTCTTTAAAAGTGAGTATATTAAAATTAAGAGTAATATACATATATTTTTGCTATTGAAGGAATTTTTTAACCTTTTTTGTTTACTATTTCGTACATAAATACATAATTGGCCATTACAACCCTGAGTCAGGGTTACGGTCTATCTTCTCGCAGCACTCATGTTGTGTGTGTTAAATTTTTATCCATGAGTACCGGGACCTACAGTTTAAAGTCGACTCCGAACGACAGATTTGAGAAGCTTTTTCATGGCAATCAGTTACTCTCAGAGCTTTTGCCAGAAGACTGCTAAGAGGTAGTCGCCGAAAGAAATAATTTTTTTATATTTATTTTTTTTTCAAGATGTCAGAGCTGAGATTTGAACCCAGTACTATCGTCTTAGTAAGCCAACACACTAACCACTAGACCACGGCGACTAACATTAGAATAATAAATTTACTTCTGAGAAAATACAGACAATAATTGTAACAATTGAATGTAGTTTACTTGGTTGTGTTTCTTTCTTACTTGAGATATAAAAAATATATTATGGCCGATTCAAATAAATGTCTCATAATTGAAGGAAATGGTCCATAAGCCAACAGGACTAAGTTGTCACCATAAACCACCACCATTATTTATTTATTTATTTTATTTATTTATTTCAATTCAAGTGTAATACATGTGACCTATTGGTCATTATAAGAATATTACAAGTAAGTTTCAAATGAGCTTGAGAAAATTATGATAATAAGATTACATACAAAGTATATGGTAATAAAAATATATACAAAAAATATTAATAAAATATCTAAAATGTAATGACTAAAATATCTCTATCCAACAACCTAAAACCTCAACAAAACGCCTCTTTAAAATTTAAGATTATATTTAATTTTGGAGAGGATTTTATTAACGACTACTAACCAAAGAAAAGGCAAGAAAATACAACCCTGGGGAGTTTCCCTGTTCACAAATCTACTGACGCTAGACCCCGCAAATACTTTCTTTCAAAAAAGTTTTTATCCAAATAACAAGCATTGAAGAATGCTCTGACGCTATTTCTCCACTCCACCAAGGAACAAAGGTCTTCCTGCAAAAACTCATAGGACAAGATACCTTAAATTCCCTCTAATATTAATTTTTGAGGACCTCGACATGCTCTTCAAATTCACTGGTTAAAGAAATATGAGACCCTAACTTGTTGATTTACCTATTGATACCCTTATTAAACAGACCCCAGTCTGTTCTTTTCATTTAAGTAGGAGACTAGCAACAGCACATAATTCACTATTTACTGGAATTTACTTATAATAATTTGAATTATTGTTGCGAAAAATTTAAACTAATGACATTTATTAAACCTAAAACTTAGGAATGTAATGTTAAACAATTATATGTGTAAATATTATTTAATATTATTATGTGTTTATTTAAACGGAAGTATTATAATTTAAAATTACATTTTTTAAGGAGCATATGGCTCAACACACCGGTGAAGTGTTGTATAATTGTCCATTTTGTACGAGAACTTTCAACTCCAATGCAAATATGCATTCGCACAAAAAAAAGCAACATCCTGTGGAGTGGGAAGCATTGAGGAGGCAAAAAATGGAGAACAATATCAGTGGCACAGTTTTAAATTTGAGTTAAGTCTTAAACATTAATCAGCTTTGGTCTAATATTAATTAACCATTCTTCAACTCTTATATATATTAAAAATCATATGTACATCATATTCAATGAAGAAGAAGATTTTCAATTTTTTATAACTATTGTCTATTATGAAGAATTTATAAAATAGTATGTTAGTTCTTAAAAAAAATTAAAGTGGAAAAAGTATGTATGTAGCTAAAATAAATATACTTTTTATGGCATTTTTAATTTTTAATAGACATAAAATCTAAAAATTTTAATAGAAACTTTTAATACTGTAAACAGACATTTATGATTGTAATATGCAAATATTTATGATAGAGTGAAAATGCAATTATTATTTTGTTCTTAATACATTAAAATTTTGTTACTGAAATGTATTTTTTTATTTATTAAAATAATAAACATGTTTTTAAAACCATATTAGAAAAAAGAGATGTGTTTTTTTTGCGACATCAGTGACGGTAAAAAATATTCGTTAAAATGGGATTCTTTCTTCCAAAATTACTTTGATAATACTGTGTCTTAACAAGATTTCCTAAATACATATTTTTAAAGAAAACAGTTGTTTTAGATGCGAATTTTCATGAGTTTTTAAGCATTTTTACTTGGAACTATGTAATTGATATTTTGCACAATATTTTTTTTAGCAAAATCTTATATTCAAGGGAAAACAAATATTTAAATGGAAAAAATTGGAAAAATTAAAAATTGTTTATTAAGAAGTAATTTTTTTTTAAATATGTATGTGTTATATCATTTATTATGAATTGTATGTGATGCATATCCCTGCTAACATTTTGTGAAATTTTTAAACAAATTCAAGATTTTTCTGACTCTTCTGCGTGATTAAATAGACAGAATATGCACTCATTTTCTGATCATAAAAGACACTTCTGCCGGAAAAAATTGTACCTTCTACATACGACTTATTTTGACGAGTCATTTATGATTCATTAATGATATGATAAGTTATCTATCTATCTTCTATATAACAAAAAACAATTAAAAATAGATTTCTTTAGCCAAATTTCGTTTTTTTATATCAGGTTTTAGAATGTAAATTAGAAATAATTTTTTTATTTTTATCTACTGAGCATTCAGTTATTAAAAAAAGCAATCAGAATTTATGGGTCGATTATGGATGGCAACCGAACTTCAGTTACTTTACCTGTTTCCAAAGTGGTATTATAAATGGATCATTAATTTTAATGATCATATTACTTTTAATGTAAAAAAAGCTAAAGGTATCCTTGGCTTCATAAAGAGATGGGCACTGATCCTTATATTACGAAACAACTCTATGTGTCACTTCTGAGACCAATTCTGGAATGTGGGTCAATAGTACGGGATCCATACTACAATGTTTATAGTGATCGTATTGAATCTGTTTAGAAGCAGTTTTTGTTATTCTGTTTAAGTGGCCTTGATTGGATCTACACAGATTTGCCTTCATATATTTCCAGATTAGCATTAATTAAATTACCAACGCTTAAAAGTCGTTGTACAATGTTAAATGTATCTTTTATGATTAATCTGATTATTGGAAATATTTGTTGTGAATTTCTTTTAAAATCTGTTAAATTTAATATTCCTTGTCGTAATTATCGATTTTATAATCCTCTTTTTGTTCAATTTTGTAGGTTGAACTATAATATGGCTGATCCTTTTAATAAATTATGCTGCCAATATACATACATAATTATTTGTCAGAATTAATTCATTTTTCTTTAAATTCCAAAATTATTAAACGTTAAATAATTGTATTTCTAAATACGTAACTAATTTTGTTGTGTTACCTTTAATTTATCGTTAATTTGTAAATAGTCTGTAAGGATTTATTCCATTGACTTTTTTTTAACAATAAATATGCATGTAAATATGAGGTGCTCAGCGCCAAAACGGTCTAAGAAAAACCTAGTTAAAAGTAAATAAGTTTTTAAAATATTTTTTTTATTAATCGTAAATAAATATCAGTTGTAATATTATTTTTTTTTAAGACCAATACTCAGGGGTAAACCCCTATTCATGCAGTGCATGTAGTCCAGGGATGGCGAACCTTTTGTTGACTGCGTGCCAATAAATATTATTTTTATAAAATGAAATGAAATGTAGCCGCCGTGGTCTAGTGGTTAGTGTGTTGGCTTACTAAGACATGAGACCTGGGTTCGACACCCAGCTCCGACATCTTAAAAAGAAATATGAAAAAAATATTTCTTTCGGCGACTACCTCTCAGCAGTCTTCTGGCAAAAGCTCTGAGAGTAATTAATTTCCATGAACAAGCTTCTCAAGTCTGTCGTTCGGAGTCGACATTAAACTGTAAGTCCCGGTACTCATAGATAAAAATTGACACACACAACATGAGTGCTGCGAGAAGCTAGGCCGTAATCCTGACACAGGGTTGTAAAGGCCAGTTATGTATGTATGTATGTATGTAACATATCGTTCTTATTTTCAGGTCAATGTTCCTAATGGGTACGTTGTTAGAATTGCCAATTGGTAGTAATAACAGCTGTGTTATCATATGTGGATGAATTACATCAAATGTTGTAAACAAAACCTAATTAACATTTATTTCATTATCACTTCTACATAAATAAATTTTAATTTATCTTTAAATTCGTCAGTATGGTTTGCTGTGTTTGTTTATTGGAGAATCAAGAAAGTTTCAACATATTTCAAGATAAAGGGCAAGAGCAGGAAGTAGCTGATATTATTCAAAAACATTTTTGGTTTAAGGTAATTTACGTCTGTCTTGGGAAATTAATTTATGTTTCTTCCGTTCTATACGTTTCCAAATACCTTTTTTTGTCAACAATTTATTTGTACGATATATGTATTTATTATGTAGCAAAAAACATATAATGGAACCCAATAATTACCAAGATCATACTACTATTATTTCGCTATATATGTAACTTAAAATGCATCATCAATGTTCGTACAAAAATTATAAAAAGTTCGTCACTTTTAGTTACTTGCTAGTACTGGGGATAGAGTAAAGAATTTACAGAAATTACAGAAAATTTGTCAATATACTGTAAGAGTCAAAATAAAGTGTCCAACATCATTTGGTACCATTAAGCTTTTTTCATTTGCTTTAAATACGATAAGTTTTAATATTCTATGTTGTTTCTATGCTTTAGAAAGGACTATAAAATTCTAAACAAAAAAAAAAAAGATTACCGGAATAGCACTTAATATTTTGTGTGTCAAAATAAGTGTACAGAGCGCTAGTGCACAATGTTGACAATCTCAGTGGGTTGTTGAAAGTATCGTTTTATATACAGTGGTGGAAAAAATAATAAGAACGAATTTATATCCTCTGTTAACATGCTTCAAGCTTTTTCTCGCTAGACTTTTATTGTTGGAAGTCAATGTCGAATTCTTTTAAATCTAACGGTATTTCATAATTTGTTTACTTTTCCACTCTGTTCCTCTTTAATTATTTTTTATTCAAAGAAAAGTAAAATACTCCTTGGAAAAAATAATAAGAACGTATATAAAATTGAATGAAATGCTTTAAAATCACCGAATTTTTTACGGTAAAATTAAAATTTAATAAATCTAGGCTAATAAAGAACTTTTGACTTTAATTTTCGATCGTGTTATATAAAATTTTCAAAAAATAGGGCGTGGTGTTCATAGTACAGATTCCGAACGAAAATTGATCTTAAAATTAAAAAATGACGGATTTTCCATAGTAAAAATTGCTCAGGTTCTAAATTGTTCCAAGTGTAAGATTTATAACGCTGTTTATTACAATAAAACCCCAGAAAACCGTGAAGGAAAATGTGAAACATCGCCACGGTTCGACCAACTTTTGGTGCGGTACTCTAAAAAACACCCATTTTAATCGTCAAGTTCAATTAAAAGTTAGTTGTGTGCACCTGTGACGTGTCGCACAATACGAAACAGATTGCAGGAAGTGGGCTTACGGGTCGTACGCCAAGAAATATACCTCTTTTAAGCAAAAATAAATATACAAAAAGAGTACAATTTGCCAAACAACATCTGAACCGCCAAACATGGCAAAATGTATTGTGGTCAGATGAAACAAAAATTAATTTGTTTGGATCGGACGGAAAAATATACGTTAGACGTCCTGCAAACAAGGAATACAACCCAAAATACACAAAAAAGACCGCCAAACACGGTGGTGGTTTCTTAGTGATTTGGGGCTATTTTTCTACGTCTGTCGTTAGTCTAATTTCAATAACACAGAAAAAAATGACCTCCAGTGGTTTTTTAGAGATCCTCCAAAATAAAAAAATACCATTTGCGGAGGAGGAAATGCCCTTAAAATTGGAATTTATGCAGAACATTGATCCCAAACACCCTGCTAGAAGTGTTAAATCGTGTTTTGTCGAAAATGATGTGCCAGTATTAGAGTGGCCATCGCAGTCACCAGACCTAAACCCTATTGAAAACCTCTGGGGAGTCCGAAAAAAACAAATTGGGGGCTTTAAAAGTAAAAATAGGGACGAGATGTGGACAAAAATTCAGGAAGCGTGGTATTCCATTTCGCCGAGTGTTTGCGCAAACATTGAGGGCTCCATGCCGAGTAGATGCCAAGAGTTGATAAAAATGAAAGAATCTTCAACCAAATATTGAAATAATATTAAGATTTGATGGTACTTTTAAACAAAAAATTATTTATATTTTGCAAAATATAAAAAGTTCTTATTATTTTTTCCAGGCATTTTTTCAAAAAATTTAATTAACTAAAAGAATTATGCAGAGCAGCTAATTGTTTTTTTTTTATTTTTAGACAGTCGAATTGAATATGTTTAATTTAACGTAATTACTTTGTTTTATTTATGTAAGAGTAAATAAAAATTTAAGAAAATATGCATTTTTTAACCCGTTCTTATTATTTTTTCCACCACTGTATATTACGTTTGTTTTGTATTATACATACATACTATGTATAAGATTAGTATTTTAATTCTCTATTTACTTTAGCGGTGATAGGTCAAAGTAAAAGCAAAAAATTCATTTCTCTGTTAAACTTTTCGTTTAGGAATTTTATAAAAAAACTAGCTGACCCGGTAAACGTTGTTTTGCTCCGATTTTCCGGAATTTTGAATTATTATTATTTTTTATTGAAACTTAAATTCTTTTACAAATTGTTTTAACATAATTTTTAATATATTGACAATTTTTTATTTTTGAATGCCCATATTTTGTGAATTTGAGCCAAATCGTACCATAAGTAAAAAAAATTTAAATATTACAACAATAGCGCCACCTATCGTTGTTGAACTTAAGAGATACCTGGCTCCTGACCAAACTTATATATTGTCCAAGTTTGGTGTCAATCGGTCCAGCGGTTCTTGAGTTTTTGCAAAACGTACCCGGCACAAACGTTTTTATATATTAAGATATGTCCTTAAATAAAAAAAAAACAAAGTTTCCAGAAGGTCATCATTTTTACGTCTCAAGTCCTGTGAATTAAAACCTAAGCAATTCTTGAAATCTCATAAAAACCAAGTTTTACCAAGATTTTACAAACACGTGAAAAACTTCGTCATTAAATGACACCTTATCATCACATTTTTGTCTTGTAATATTATGCTATTACAACATTTACGGCTATATTAAAAAAAATAAAGTAGGCTTGAAGTTTTTATTTGTTATACAATTGTGCATACGGGCATTAGACTATAAATATAAAAGATGCACTTGCAAATACAGAAAAGTGGGCATCTGGAAATAACTTTATCTTGCTTTTAACGTATTTAGAATTATAATTTGTAATGTTTTTAGTTTGATTTGAATATTAAAACAAATAATTATAATAACGGACTTGTGTTTAAACATATAGCCTGATCCCGACAATATTCTAACCAGAGAGATTTGTACAAACTGTTGGTATAAAATATATGATTTTCACGAATTTTATAAAAGCGCAGAAAAAGCTCACAAAGAATACCAATGCATTGCTAACTACAGTATTAAAAAGGAAATTCAGTTTGGTAGCTTGGTAAAATTAGAAGAGGATTATGAAATAAGCGATAAAAATATACAACAATCAGAAGATGAAATTACACCTACTACTCACTGTAGCCTACAAACCGTTGACGAGCTTGAAGAGAAAAATCCTTTAGACGAAATTAATAATGATGATTCATCCAGTCTGGAAACTGATGAAGACTATAAATCATCAGATGAGTATGCGGAAGAAGATGAATTACTAAGTGAACAAAATTCGTATTCAGAAAAGGAGTTGCTAGATGATATAGAAGATTCCTCTGAACATCGTTCTGTTATTAGTAAAAAAAGGAAAACTGCTAGTAAAAGCCCTATAAACAAAACTACAATTAATAGCAAAAAAAGAATTATTAATCGATTAAATCCCGAAGAAACGGATAAAATTGTGAAAAAACATATACCAATGGGTTGTAATTTATGTGTTTTTGTTGGTAGCAATTTCACAGATATTATAGAACATTTTAAAGTGGCTCATCCTAAAATTACGCCATACATTGTATGTTGTGATAGAAAATTTCAAAGGCGCTTTTATATTGTACAACATGCTCTTAAACATGAAAATCCAAAATGTTTTAGGTAAGTTTAATATTTTTTTTTTGTATGATCAAATTCTTTTACTCTATTCTGTTAATCAAACCGTTTTGAAAATACTCCGATGCTTAGAACCGAGTAAATTGGCTAGTGTGTTAAAGATCAATCAATTTCTTAATACATAAAATACTTTAAATAAAATGTTTATAGTTATTTACGGTAATATCCAAATATAAAAAAGACTTGGAATTTTTATTTTGCATACAAATTTTGAAAAGTATTTTTTTTTTCATTAGAGCATTCAACATTAAAATAGGTAACTGTTAATAGAATAAATAAACAATTAAAAATATCTTCCTTAAGAAGTAAACATTTTTTGTGAATGAAAATTGTAGGTAAAGTTAAAAAAACGTAAAATACGCCGATTAAGTATAGGCAGAATTCAGATAAGATCCTATGACTTACAAATGAGAGTTAAGTAGTAAATTAAAACGTCTTTGTATTGCTCATATACATACTTTAAGAATATATTCAGGAAAAAAATCAACTTGTAACAAAACAACACCTAGTGTTTATCAGTAGGATAATTTCAAGGTATTTTGACAATGTTTATATACATATAAATATATATGTAGAATTATAAAAAGATAATTAATATTTTCAAATGGTTATTGGGCAGAGTTAGGTTTATTGCATTAGATTTAATTTAAAAAAAAAACGAATTTAGTGGTAGTGGAAATCTAGTGCATTAAATATAAAAATTTTAGTGGCAATGGAAATTTAGTGCATTAAATATATCGATTTTAGTGGTAGTGGAAATTTAGTACACTAATTTTGAATCATTAGTGGTAATGGAATAGAACTCCATTGGCACTATAGTGGAATGGAAATTTAGTTCCACTACCTCAGTTCCACTATCGTTTACATATACTTTCATACATACATACATAACTGGCCTTTACAACCCTGTGTCAGGATTACGGCCTAGCTTCTCGCAGAACTTATGTTGTGTGTGTCAATTTTTATCCATGAGTACCGGGACCGGGACAGTTTATTGTCGACTCCGAACGACAGACTTGAGAAGCTTGTTCATGGCAATTAGTTACTCTCAGAGCTTTTGCCAGAAGACTGCTGAGAGGTAGTCGCCGAAAGAAATATTTTATTCATAGTTCTTTTTTTTTGAAGATGTCGGAGCCTCGAGTCGAACGCAGGGCCCATGTCTTAGTAAGCCAACACACTAACCACTAGACCACGGCGACTACCTACTACTTTCATACATGGATATAATATTATTAAGTCATTGTCCAAGTAAATTGTAGTGAATGTTTTTGTTTCGTCAGAAACGGTTTAATAAGATCAAAGTTAACTGCAATGAATATTTTTGGTAATTAAAGGAGAAATGATGTCCGTGAAGGAATAGTACACTAGCCAAACTGAACAATTGTTTTCGACTCCAGCTACGGTAGTCTCATCAGAGTTCTTTGTGTCCTGTGTATATTCAAGACCAAACATCAACTATTTAACTCATACTTTTCAAGAAATCACATACTGAAATTATTTTCTTTCATATGTATGTACATACATACATACACTTGTATGAGTTAGTCGAAGTAAAATCACACAACAGTTTCTTTTCTCGAACTTCGGGCCTCCAGCACATAAAATTATTATTTAATATTACTGTGTCGCTTCGAATTCACGGTTTATTCAGCAGATCGACTACTGCCTTTCTAATGAGCACCTGCAGAGTTTAAAAGCTCAGATATGATATGAGACCCTATGGAATCTATCGAAAACCCCACTTTCGCAAAGTATGTCTGATCTACAAATATCTACGAGTACATTTGTGATTGCCGTGACCACCAATTAATGCAATGATAGGATAAATTACAAATTTTCATTGATCTCCTAAGTAGGAATAACCTTTAAAAGAATTTTTTATGTAGTTTTTTGTATTATTATTTATACTTTTTTTCATATTTAATATTTTATTACAGTTACAGTTTCCATATAACCATGTTTAATTTTTTATGACTTTAGCTGTAAAGAATGCAACAAAACATTTACGACATCGATTGGTTTGCGTAATCACAACATGAGATATCATCCTCGAGAAGAAGACCTTGTTTATGAGTGTGATCAATGTTCAAAAAAATTTGCTCGGAAACATATTTTAGAATTTCATAAAATCTCACATATACCGAAAGATGAATGGCAATATTTTTGTAAAATATGTCCAACTAAAAGAGCGTAAGTCTTTTTGCTACTTAGTTTTAAATTAACAGAGTAAAATAGGATGGATGTAAAAACAACACCTTTTTAGATTTGCGAGTCTGAATTTATTAAATATACACATCAATATGCGACATAAGAGAGAGAAGAATATCTGTCCAGTTTGTGCAAAACAAATCAAAGATAAAAAATCATTTGAAAAACATGTACGTTTACATCATGAAGACAGTGGGCCTCGTGTCAAATGCCCATTCGAAGGTTGCGATAGCTGGCTAAAAGATGAGGATAACTTAAGGCAGCATCTAAAACGACACAATCCGGAAGGTATCATACATAAATGCGATCAATGTGACAAGGAATGTAAGAATAGAAGAGCATTAACAAATCACAAGCGTTATGCGCATTCGAATGAAATATATCAATGTGAGCAATGTGACAAAACGTTTAAAAAATCGATTTCGTTAAGGGTATGAATAAAAATGTGTAACATATACATATTTTTTTATTAAGTACATTTTAAATATTGTTTACAATTTTTAGGAACATATGACCCAGCATACCGGTGAAACATTATATAAATGTCCATTCTGTATAAAAACTTTTAACTCAAATGCAAATATGCACGCTCATAAAAAGAAAATGCATCCAATTGAATGGAATGAATGGCGTAAACATAAGCGAGGTAGTTCACAAAAATTAATCAATTGTAAAAATCCATTAAATCCAGATGAAACTTTAAAAGAGTTTAATGAAACAATTAATTTTTTTTAATATTATACATATGTATGTATGTGTTTTCTAAAGTTAATAATTTAAAGAAATAAAATATTTTATCAACACTTACATACTCGTACATATATGTTACAACCGGGCGGGTTTTAATCAAAGTTTGTTTCTTCAATTCTATTTGATATGTTTAAGAGGCTTGTTAGAGAACGGAAGTTTCTTTTATATTACCTTTTGTAATGCTTCAAGAGTCATATTAAGATTTTAACTGTAAACTTCAAACGCTTAAATTATTAAGATCTGTGTGATTTTATAGCGGTTGGTTGGTAAAGACTACAATTGCCTCATTATTTTTAACCATTAAAATGTAAAAAATCTATAAATATGATTAAGAAACTCTTAAGTGAGATATTTTGATATTGCAGTGATCCTTCTTTTTTCTTTTTATAAACAAAAAGTTAATTAATACATATGTATGGATTATTTATTTTCATTTTAATGTTATTATAATGTCTAGCACATTCGAGCAGATACATCGTTACAAGTACAAGTACATACATCGTTATTATATGACTTAATGAGATCATTTTTGTTTTGAAATTCAAACTTCTAGAGTCATTGAAAAAATCAAACTGTGACACAAGGGACAAGTTCGATGGCGTGCTATCTCCATGGGTGAAGCACAATGATGACATACACTACATATCCAAATATTAGCAGTTGGTTGTGTTATTGGTTTTCCAGAAGATATGCATGGTGGAAATCTGGCTCCACAAGTGTTACATGCTGGCAAGCTGTAAACAAAAATGTCAATGGTTTTACCTTTGATTTTTTCCATTATTATTCGGCCACAAACTTACCAATCTGCAACAAGATTATTACAAGAATAACATGTTATAAAATCAACTTTGTCGTCAACAGGTGCATTTTTCGAAAAAATATTCACGGCCAATTCCTCGTACTCCCTCATACTTTTCTCTGGCAAATTATCCAAAGATTCTAGCTTAATAAATGCTCTGGAACAAGTACCAAACGATCTGTCAGCACAACTGGCTAGTGCTAAAAGACTGTATATATCTTCGGCTGTTAAAACGTCTTCATATTCTCTTAAACGCAAAGAAGTTATAACTGCACTATGCACAATTCCAAAGCGTAATTGCTTTTGAGCCAATAACATGAAATGAAAAGCTTCGGCGCTGTGCCAAATACGTTCAACTGTAGCTGAATCTTCTGGACTAATTGAATCTAGAATACTTATACGATCTGAATTATAGGCTGGCGTTTCAGCTGAACTTGAAGCTACTGTCTTCAAATGTTGTTCCGCTAAGAGACCTGCTAAAACATAAAGCTTTTTAATACGTAATAAACTAGAATGCTTTTCAATTTCTTGTTCAGCTAATTTAGTCATTAGTCGTGCAGCATCTAAGTAACGACCAGCTTTCTTTTGTAATTCAATAGCTTCTGGTAAACGTCCATCTTTTAAAAGCTCAGCAGCATGTTTGCTTAGCAAAACACTAACTTGAGGCATTTTGAATTTCTGTGCCAATTCCACTGCCTGACCCCACTGTCTAAGATTAACGCAAGTAGTAACAGCAGATTGTGGATCCCCTAGTTTTAAATAAGCATTTACCGCTTCCGAACACATGCCTTATTTAAAAATACATGAAAAATCGTAATATATAAAAAAACAAAACAATGAAAAATTTGATGAACTTACCAACTGAAGCTAGCATTTCGGCAATTTTCGAAAGCAAAGGACTCTTTTCGGGTAACTTGTCAATACATTTTTCTAATTCTTCAAACTGCTCCAAATGGTATAAGGACTCCATGAGACCTTCGATATCGTTAGATTTATCATAGTATTCCTTGGCACTTTCCCAAGATCTTAAGCCAGCGAAATGATTGCCTATGTGACGCCATGCAGTTTCCATTTGTTGATCTGATATGCCAGCACCCATCCTATACAACTGAACTACGCGAAACCAATCACACAAAGTTGTTCGTAAATTTATAGCTAGGTCTCGACGATCTCCATCGATGTACAATTTTTCTGCTTCCTCAAATTCTCCATAGAAGGCCGATATTTCTGCTCTTTGCAACATTTCGGATGGAATGTTACGTAAACGTTTAACTAATTGTATGCCCTGATAATTTGAACATCTTACAAAAGCATTTTCGGCGCTATCAAACTCTAATTTTTTTAGAGCAGCTTCGGCCAAAAGCCTCCATAAGCGGGGATGTGGATTATCTTCAATAAATTGCTTAGCATCTTCCAGTCCTACATGCTGTAACAAATCATCTGTGTCTCTTAGAGATTTTACTTTTAATTGGAGAATATGAGTAAGAGAATTTGGTGATTCTTCACCACTAATTATATCATCCAACAGAACGCTTGTAATTTCTAAATCCTCAAAACAGCATATATAACCGGAACAAGAAATTGGTTCTTCTGGATCATTGCCACGGAATATATACATGCGCGTTTTCTCCATTAAAGCCAATAGCAAAGGATTATCCTTAGCCCAACAAACTGCCCATACATCTTTACGTTCTACACGACTAAAATTCAATTGAGTTTCACGATTATCATCCAAATCTAATAAGGTCATAACACCATTATTATCAATTAAAGCGGCACGTCTTAAAAAAAAAATTATATAAAAATTATGGTACAGCTAGGTGAAAAAAAGAACTTACGTAGAATTACAGTTGATAGACATTTTTATAATTTTATTTCCAATTTTATGGCGATTTTTTAACACTACATTGGGTATACTATATTCATTTATAATACCCGATACTCTAGCTACCAATAAAATCTTATCTGATATGGATAGACTACATATAAAATCAGTTGTACTTTCTATATGATCTTGGCTGTTTTTTGAAACAACTAAGTCCTTTGATAAGTCTATACCAGTTGGTGTATCATCAATATGAAAACGTTTTTCTTTACGGGATTTAATATTATGCAATTGAGAGGCACTCTAAAATTATATATATTTTTGTAATTCAGGAACACGTATGTATAACTTAAAAGTAATTTAAAATGTTTGTTATATAGTAACCTTAGGGGTATGATAATGCCATAATAGTATTTCATCTTTAGAAGCTATAGCAACATAATTTGTATTAATACCAATAAAATTGGGACATACTTCAGTGTATTTAGCTGACAAAAATAAAATTAAATAAAAATAATCATCATTTTCTTAAGACATGCATGAACACATATACATACAATCCACTGTGGTACCAATTGAATTACATAACAATAATTGATATAATTTATCATCAGCATTTTTATGTTCTAAAGATGTTAAAGCCAAGTCTTTCATATTACCATTAACACATTCCACTGCCAAAACGCAATGTTCATTCCAAGCAGCCATACCCAAACAAGGTTCAACTTCTTTAAGATAGGTCTTTAAGATTACAAGGATATATTTATTATGAGTATTTTTTATGTTATAATTAAGAGCTTTAAACTTACTTGATATGAAGTTGTATTCCAAAATGTTATCACATTTAAATTATTTGTTTTGCTATTATTTTTTAGAGATAAAAATACCACCGTCTTTTCAAAATAACACCAACGATAATTGGGACGAATATTTGCGAAATATATAAAAGAATCAACTGCCATAGCTATGCGAAGTGATTTTCCTTCCCATGATATCGATGTTATCTGATTACCAGGTACTTTCAGTATACGATATAAGTGCCCATATGGTGAATAAAAATTTACTTGATTTAGTTCTTTACCATTAGACATTTCGTCTAAACGTCCACAAATAGCTATAACTGAACCATCATGATTCCATTTGGCATCGGTTATATGGGTATGAGTGTTTATAATTGTAGGTGCTGAAAAGATAAAAAAATTTTTGTGATTGGAAATAATGAACATATACGAAAAATGGAGAGTCGTCCATTCTATATGGTCTTCACTACTATAGCTAATTAGGTATTTGCTGATGTTTGTTATAAAGGCAAAAAAAATAAAAAGAGTACAGAGTTAATAAAATTAAAAAAATATGTTTATATGTACACGGCATATTGTTTAAAAAGTTCTGTTAGTCAATCAGCTATCTATTCGTGTGTTTCTGGTTGAATCTGTCAAAATTTATTAGGGTATATGGAGGTGGGAGCAGTCAAAACTTATTTCAATAAAGTTTTGTTGTAAACTTCCTACATCTTATAATTGATTCACCTTGAAATAGTATTTAAAAACAATTAAAAAAATATCGCCAGTGGTTAGCATATCCTAAGTAGAGTTGAGTATTTCCTTGGAAATTCTTTTATGATTAAAATCTATTCCAACGAATAACTGTTTTATTGAAAAAATTCATGTCACCAAATTACTTTCAGAAAATTGTTTTTCTTATAAAAAAGATAATTAATAACAAAAAAAAATTAAGTAACTCACATTCATCGTTTTCATCAGTCATAATTTGTACTTTCCCCGAATCATAGCATATAGCTAAAACTGGACGTTTTGGAGGTGTCTTGCCACTGAACCAACATAGAGCAGCTACACTGTGCTGACGATTAACACTTAAAGCCACACATTGTATATTTAGTTTCATCTAAACGAAAGCAAGAATTATAGAAGTGATTAAATAAAACTTAAACATCTAATACCGCAAAGTTGCCTTGATTATCATATAAATGGCATTCACCGTTTGTTAAACTAAACAAGAGCAAACGGTTGTCTGGGCTCCATTGCACACCACAGAGATGAGTATTTTTTAATTCTTTGCCCCAAATGCGATTACCATCTACAGAGCCTATACATAATAAATTTTTTTTTTAATAATTTAAGGAAATTAAATTTGTTTTGGTGCCCCAGTAGTCTAGGGGTTAGAATGATAGACTGCTAGTGCAAAGGTTGGGGAGTTGATTCTAGACCGAGCAGAAGACCTAAGTCACTCCGCTCGTGATAATAAGAATATAAAATTAATATGGTAATGTAATTTAAATATGTTCACTAGTAATTTACCAACTATTATAGCACCATCCTCATAAACAATACATATTTTAGAACCATCTGAAGTCCAATGCATACCATTGACAGTGGACTTTTTACGATCATTAGTCATTTCTTCATACCAAGAGCCTTTGTATAACATCCACACCATTATAACACCATTAACATCAGATGATGTTAGCTTTTGCTGAGCATCATTCCATACCACAACTTTAACAGCATCTTTATGACCATCTAATGTTTGATTCATAGACAAATTGGAAACAGCTGCTAGGCCACCTTTATTTTGTCCATCAGAAGCTGAATAGGGAAATTGGTAGCAAATGTTATGAACACATACATACGTTGTTTAAAAGTTTGAATTTACCCTGCTCCAATTTTAAGACTTTGAGCAAACCATCAGTGCCAGCAACAGCAATATAACCCTGTTCTTTATTCCAGGATATGCAATTTAGTTTTACATTATTTGGTATTGCGATCTAATTGATAAGTGATTAGTTTAATATAGTTATCAACTCTGTATATACTTATATACTATATATGTATGTATCTATGTACCTTTTTACTTAAATACACAAACATTTTATTTTAAATAATTTTATTGGCATATGAATTTATTTTTTATTGAAAATTTTTTCACACTGTCGTATTTAATTCTTTCTATTATAAAAAAGAACTTGTTTCCATGGTTATGGTCTGTTTGGCTCTTTGGTAGGCCATTTCTCTTTAAATAGAGTTTAGAGTTTCTACCGCTTTTTTTTTTGTTATTTGATTGCACGTACAACTAACCTGTTGCGTGTTGTGTTTTGACCACAGAAAGTGTGTTTTATCAGGGATGGAATTATGAATTTCATTATTAAACAAGTCGACTTCAAACCATAGTACTTTTTGCACATAATTGTATGTACATCCATACATACGTACGTAAACATCTACATAAATGTATTAATGATCGTTTTCATAATAATTAATTTTGATTAATAACAGGCTTATAAGACGAATTTTAAAATAAATTATGTTTTGTAAACCAAAAATGTTATATTATGTATTATTTCTTTTATTATGCATACATATGTATGTAGTAGGTAGATCAGAATGCCAGTTAATCAGGTAAAAAGAGAAGATCCAGATTAGCACACAGTATTATATTATGGGAAAAAGTAACACTAAGAACTTCAAAAGTCTGAATACCATACTGAGACAATGAAAAATAGTTTTCCT
Source organism: Metopia argyrocephala (assembly GCA_963576795.1). Lineage (NCBI taxonomy): Eukaryota > Metazoa > Arthropoda > Insecta > Diptera > Sarcophagidae > Metopia > Metopia argyrocephala. The sequence continues at coordinate 181,186,768 of OY756208.1, read as the reverse complement.
GTCGGACTTATGAAATTCCTGCAACTTACATATGAAATTAGGGTTGAAGGGCGGAACCATCTTTTCGGCGTACGTACGCGTTTTCTAGTGACCCATATCACCAAAAGAAGCATTAATAAAGAGTTTTGGGAGGGCCCCTAGTAGTTTTGCCATCCTGCTCTCGTTATACCCAAGCTAAAGGGTTTTATAAACAACACAGAAGCAGACGTAATCCATAGGCTTTGTGCTTCCCACAGAAGAACCTGAAGATATTCTCTTAGCAGATTAGAGAGGAGAGGATTTTCTTCCGAACGTGCCCCCCCCCTGGCGAATAATTCCGCCCTTTCGTTTCTATAACCATGAACTCAGATAAACAAAATTGTACAGGCATTACTAGCGACACCATAGCCTAAATAGCAGCTTGACAATGAGGCCAACCGCAAAGGTCTGCTGTCTATTATTTTCACGGCACGCAGAAGCGCATGACTCTAGCCTAAAAAATACTACACATGTCTGATAATCTCTGGAGGGTTATGCAAGGTTAGTAAACTCCGAAAACAGCAGTCTCAAGGCTCAGAAACACCAGTCGTGAAGGTTAAAATACCGGAACACTTTGGAAAGATCATCCAGTATCCTTGCCTCTGCCGCTCAATAATTACATTCCTACATTTGATATTAGCTACATATAAATTTACTCAATGTGTTCACAAACACTTGGAACGTCCCTTTTTTCATGCATCAAATGTGGTGAATTCATGGCAAAAAAAACAGTTTTCGTTATTTGTCCCGAGAGTATTTATCAAAAGGTGCCTTCGACGTTACATGTGCAATATGACAAACAACTCAAGCAGTAAAAATCAGATGTTATTAGTTTTACTACATACCATTCAAAATCAAAGAATATATTGATATACTGTCTTTTTTTTCAATACGCGTTTTTTTACTTCAGTGGTTTTGGAAAGTTGACTGCGCTGTTTAAAAGTAAAATATTTTTAATCTGGTAGCTCTTCCCCAAAAATTTCTAAACCTCTCTGTTTTAAACGTCGTTAATAATATGTTTACATCTATCGAATTTTATTTCAAGGCGTGAACGTACTACTTATATACATGAAAAATTGGAGTGTTTATTAAATTTAGGAATGAAGGTAATTAATTGTAAAAAATATGGATAAAAACAACAAAACTAAAAATGTTTCTATAGCGCATTAGTGAAAAGAAGCTGGAAGCCTTTGCCGTGGGCACAATGGGAAAACGACAGTTGTCGAAAAAAGAATTGGAGGAGCAAAAGAAAAAAGACGATGAGGCGGCTGCGGCACATGTAAGTTTCAAAAGGAAATATATTTTTAGTATATGTATATAAATATATATTTTGTTTATATTGCATACTTTGATATAAATATAAACAAGAAATAAATATAAGTAATTTTGTGAACTAAATTTTTTTTGCAGGTTTTTAAAGAGTTTGTAGAAACTTTTCAAGACACCCCCTCAGCATCTTCAAAAATATGGGTTAGGGCCGGTACTTATGATGCTGGTTCAAGAAGTAAGTTAAAATATTTCGTATTAAAAGTATGGTATTGTTGTTAATATGTTGTTAAAAATAAACCATTTCAAGAGGAAGATAGTCGTGAAAAAGGTAAACTCTATAAACCATCATCAAAGTTAGAAGACAAGTCTGCCGCTGAAAAAGCTCAGGAATATGCCAAAATGTTGGCATCAGACCTAAAAAAGGACGCTATGGCAACAAAAAAGAAAAGTCAAGAAAAGAAAAAAAGTAATTTGGAACTTTTTAAAGAGGAGCTAAGACAAATACAGGAAGAGCGTGAGGAACGTCACAAATATAAGCATTTGGTACAAACCGCTGTTGTACAGCCAACCCAACAAAGTCACTCGACATCTGAGCATCATCATCACCATCATCCACAGGAAGAACGGACTGGTTCTCATGACACTGGGGATCCTAATACGACAAATTTGTATTTGGCCAATTTAAGTCCTAAGGTGAGTTTTGATTTACAATTTATTTAAGTTGAAACTATCGAATAAAAATTCTTGAGTATCTGATTCACAAGCAAGTGTTAGCTGTTCATTGGTGAAAAATATAAAACACATTTTTATATACATATATAATTTAATAGTTTTATATAATTTTATATTTGAAATTGAAAGAAATAATTAAAAGCAAATATCTACTCGTAATTAACAGAAGTAATAAATGGTAAATACAAAATGTTAATTTTTTATATTCATTCCAAAGATTTCTGAATTACAACTCATGGAAATTTTCGGTCGATATGGACCTTTGGCTAGTATAAAAATAATGTGGCCCCGTTCGGAAGAAGAAAAAATGCGCGAACGTAATTGTGGCTTCGTGGCTTACATGAGTCGTAAAGATGCCGAAAGAGCTTTAAAAACTCTTAACGGACGCTTTGTAATGGGTTACGTTATGCGTTTAGGATGGGGTAAAGCTGTGCCCATATTAAATCAGCCTATTTTTATTCCACCTCCACTATTGGAATTGTCAATGCCACCGCCGCCGTCTGGCTTGCCCTTTAATGCTCAACCTCCAACACCAGAACTGATAAAAGTACCCAAAAAGAATTATAAAGAATACACCACAGAGGATGAAAAAGAAAATATGAGAAAGGTATCATTAACAATATTTTTGTACTTGAAGGAAATAATTTAGATTTTTATATATATGTACATATGTATGTATATTTATAAATTTTTTTTTTAGATTTTAAAGAAATGCGTGGTAAAGGTTATAATACCCACAGAGAAGTATGTGTTTGTTAACATTTTATTTAAAATGAATTTATTTTTTAATTTTGTTTAAGATCTGTTTTACATATAATCCATCGCATGATTGAGTTTGTTATTCGAGAGGGCCCTATGTTTGAGGCATTAATAATGAGTCGTGAAATCGAAAATCCATTGTTTTCATTCCTTTTTGACAATGAAAGTCCGGCTCATATTTACTATCGCTGGAAATTATTTTCATTGCTGCAGGGTGATACGCCTAATGAGTGGAACGAAAAAGAATTTCGCATGTTTAAGGATGGTCCTATATGGAAGCCTCCAATAGCGAATTTCTATACTCAAGGAATGCCAGACGAACTTGTTATAGATCCAGATGCACCAGAGTCCCATAAGGGAGCTTTGTCTACAGCGTAAGTTTAATAAGGATTTGCAATTTTATGTTCAAATACTTTAGGCATATACGTCCTTACAGACAACGTGATCGCCTGGAAGATTTAATTCATTACTTAACTCCCGAGCGTACAAAGATTGGCGATGCTATGATCTTTTGCATTGAACACGCAGATGCCGCTGATGAAATATGTGAATGCATTTCAGAATCTTTAGCTAATCAAACTACATTGGCTTCAAGAAAAATAGCCCGTTTATATTTGATATCTGATATTTTACATAATTGCACTGTAAGAGTATCAAATGCTTCGTTCTTTAGAAAAGCGTGAGTAGATAAAATAACATATATACTTATAGTAAAATAAACCAAATGCTAGTATGTTTCTTAAATATTTGAGAGTAGCAGTTAAGATTTTTTAATTATTAATTATGCTTACTTACAATTGTGCAACTTTAAATTTTAAAAATGTCTCTCCACATAATTAGTTTTTAACATTTACATACTGCTAGTGTATACTATGGTGGCAACTACTAATTTGGTTCCATTTCTAACAAAACTTTTAGCATCGAGAAGCATTTAATTGAAGTTTTTGAAAACTTGCACACATTCTTTAATAATATTGAAAGTCGCCTCAAAGCAGAGGGTTTTAAGACTAGAGTTTTAAATGTCTTAAAAGCCTGGGATGATTGGGCAGTTTATTCAAAAGATTTTTTGGCTCAACTGCGTTCAATATTTCTTGGAACACCGGTACGAAATTGTTTTTCTTAATAAAATACTTCATATTACATCATAGTGATTCTATTATTAGATGGCAACAACACCTCCCCCAGAAGAAATTAATGAAATGGAAGAAGAAGAAGATATAGATGGTGCTCCCATGTCAGGTGATGATAAAGATGATGAGGATTTAGACGGTGTACCTTTAGATGGTGCTGCTTTATTAAAGGGAGTGTTAATGCGCGGTTTGCCGGAAACACAAAAAACTACACCACTTCGTAGCCAAGAAGTTAGTCGAGATGCTGATTATAACGATGATATTGATGGAATACCATGTATGATCTTTAGTTATTTTAATGTAAAATATATATATATATATATATTTTTATTTGTTTACTATAAAGTGGATGATGATATTGATGGCGTACCTTTAGAAAAAGGACAACAAGACTTTAATGATATAGCTGGACAAATCTCTTCCAAGCCTCGAGCTTTTATACCTTCTAAATGGGAAACGGTTGACCCGGAACAAGTAGAGGCTCAAGCAGTTACAACTAGCAAATGGGATACTTTAGATGCTCCGGATGCCCCAAAATTTTATGACCATTTCAGTGACGATGACGACGTTGAAGACAACGAAAATAATCAGAGTTTAGATGAAATAAAACGTAACAAACTACGTGAAATTGAGGTCAAAACCATGCAATATCTAGATGGTTTGGAAACGGGCGAGATTGAAATTAAGTCTGGTTTAACAATAGCAGAACAAGTGGAACACTATCGCAAACGTTTATTGAAAAAGGTATAAAATACTGCAACATGGCTGTATATTTTTTAAAATAAAATTTCTTCTAGGATTCTCTTGAATTGGTCGACTCACCTTTAAGTTATAGGCATAATAAAGATTCTAGCCCTGAAAGTGTTAAAAAGTTACGTCACCGCAAACACTCACCTTCACCAGCTCAACACTTCAGCAGTAGTTCTCGATCTAGTCCGGCACGAAGCACCCGTAAGCGCTCCGCTTCTCCTTATAAAAGTAGTAGCAGTACAAGTCGGCGTGATCGATCGCCAACTTCAAGTAGTCGCGATAGCACCAAATACAGTAAACGCCATCGCTCACGTAGTCTTTCACCATCGCCACCTCATCCTCTAGAGCGAACATCATTTTCATCAAAATCTAATCGTTACGATAGCCCACATTCATTATCCTCAAGATCGAAAAGGTTTGTTTTTATTTAAGTGTCTGAATGTACCCATAATATTTTATTTTATAGATCACCATCACCCGGGTTTGCGCGTTCTTCTAGCAAACGTGATGATCGAGACACGTATTCCGTTAGTGCTCGTAGTGAAAAGCATAAACACAAACATAAACATTAAATACATATACACTATTAAATAAATTTATAAGACATTCTGACAGAGAAAAGTATGTTAAATGATGATAATTTTTGTATTTACGTATGTATTTATTTTGTTTATCTGAATAAAATTAAGATACATTTAGTACTTGATTCCAAACATACGAAAAAAATTAAGTTTAATGCTACTGAATTATGAGATATTTCCCAAAATTGTTTACACAAACTACAAATTTCTATGTTAAAAAATGTATATGTATACTAAAAACATAGGCAACCAATTACTTTCTGTTTTTCTTTTCATACTACAGTTAGAAAATTATTACAAATTTAAATAAAAAGAGTAATATTTAAAGAAATTTCTTTGTTAGTCTAAATGCTCCTGTATATAGTATATTACTTTTTTGTATTACAACAAATATTAAGAAAAATCAATTATATACATACATACATACCTTGTGGTTAATCAGGATAGAACCAGCCTTTTTCAAATTAAAAAAAATGCTCTACAGGGATGTCATAGAATCAAATCTTGTCGGTATTAGTTTTTAGAACTACAAAGAATTGTGTTGGCGTCATGAAATCCAATGTTATCGGTTTTAGATTCGAACTATAATTATTATCGTCGTTTTTGGTCGCAGAAATCTAAAATTTAGTCAAGACGTGTAGTTAATGACACTAATAATAGTCAAAATTCGATTTTAAATTTTTTGTTAGCTACACCTTTTTGCATTTTAGCTAACGGTTTATAACTTAGTTCAAATGGGTAAACAAAGTGATTTAAATTAGTCGGGAATTGTGAAAAATTATGTTTACTATTTTGAGAAATATTTTTATCATGAAAACGTTAGAAAATATATATAAAAAATTACAAAAGAGTTACCTACATAAGTTCGTTTTATTTATTGCGAATGTCTACGGAGATTGAAAGTGTGTATTTTAACAGCTCCTAAATAAACGATAAAATGGATTTTCTCTATCTGAGGGCCACCTTTTTCTCCTATTGCACTTGGTAATACCTACATCAGAAAACTGAATATACATAGTCAACTCTCGAAAACGTGAACACTTGAAAGAGTAAACGTCTCAGACACGTAACAATCTTTTATACAGACTACTCTAAAACGTGCACACTTTTTCCGTTACGTTTTTAAACATTATATTCTTTTCTTTAGGAAATCTGAATTTTTTCCCTTGAAATACTAGTTTCAGTTTTTTTTTTGCTAAAACATTATTTCTGATGGCAAATAGAATGTCTAAAGTTTGACATTCGAAATCGTGAATAATCTTGAAAATGTAATTGACTTGGTAAAAATTAGTTCACGTTATGGCGAATTCACTGTAGTACTCTATTTTCTATGTATAAAAGTTCAACATCAAAAAAAGTTATTAATAAATGAATATGTATATGTAAAAACAAATGTTAAGATCAGATTGAGGAATTCAAAATTTTTATATTTTTAATTTACACTCATCATAGGGAAAGCTTATTAAAAGCGCTTAACACATTGAATTCATTAAAAAATAATTTACTAATCAATCATATTATTAATACACGAGAGTAACTTGTATTTTACTTTACAAAAAAGTATGGCCCTGCAATTTTAAAACAGTAGCAGTTATAGCTTTAGTTCTCGTCCTCCCATCATAAAAAAAGAAACTTAAAAATAGAACAACAAACATCTATTATACAGTTTAATAACAAAGACAATGCATCTCCATCCTGCTGTATTAAAAACATTTTTTTTAGCAGCTGCTAAGAGGAATCATAAGTACATAAAGAACATGAAAACAATAACATTAAATATTAGGATTTCATTGCTTCTCCAAAGATGTAAGTTTTTACAAATTGGTATTCTAACAACACTAACAAAACTCAAAGTCTCGAACTTTTATAATCATCTAAAAACATTTTCAGTCTATTCTACCAGAATAGACTGGTGCGTCACCTTCTAGGAAGATAACAGCTAACCTACTGAAGACACTCGCCACTGACATTCAAGATACACTGACATATGGGGCAATTGCTGTTGATCATTCAAGGGTGAAGGTATAACACTGGCCCTTGAGAGATCAAATTGACAGCAACATGTCTCATTAAACAAAAAAGGCGCATTATGTGTATATTCATATATCTAGGAAAAAAATCTATCTATCTTTAAAATTCCAAATACAATGCACTGCATGAGAGGTCTTGAGTATTGGTCTTAAAAAATAAAAGTTTGTAACAAATAATTCGTACGAGATCTGCTAAGCTCACTTAAAATATAAAAAAATACAGTAAAATTTTTAAACATTTTTACGTACTATATACATTTGTATATTTATAGATCATTTTATAATGGAATACGTACACAAATTTAATTTTATATATCTTTTTTCCATAATACTCTAACATGTTATCGGCCAGCTGAAATCACTTTATAAATTATTACAAAAACTGACTCTTGAGAAAATAATAGAAATAAAATATGTTTACTCTTTGTGTAATAACAAAAAGTTTCTTATTCAAGATATCACAACAACTATATTTAACATTTGTTGAAGAATTGTAAGCATTAACTTTACATGTTGTTAATTTCGGTTTCATGTTTATAGACTTCAATAATATCCTCAATTATTTCCCAATGTTTATCCTTGCTTATGTCCGAAACAAATGGCTGTAATTTAAAGTTAAATAATTCAAACCAACATCTAACATCAACATTAAATACTTACTGTATACCACATAGATTGACTGTCAGATTCATCGGTCAATGGTACTTGTATCCCATACGTTTGTAAGGCTAACGACAAACAACAAATAGCAATATGAGTTGGCTTATAGTTTAGTATTTTAGTTGAATGATGGAAATCCTGTAAAAATGATGCTGCAGTTTTTGCTATAGGTACTGCACACCATACATTGCTTCCTAACCAGTCTTGTAATGTTTTCATATAGTAAAGTAAAAACTATTTAAATAAATATAATCTAAGTAATGTACGTATATGTAAAAATTTATGTTTTTAAAATTTACCTTATGGGGATGTTCAATGTTTAAATCAAATTTTAATGTGCGTGCAATTAACAGTTCAGCCTGTACAATTGCATCACGCATAGACCAATACTCATCACCTAACTCTAGAGGTGATGCTCCACGATTAAGGGTACTATGTGCAACATTTATCACATCTCTGATTTTAACCGGATCGTCTTTGATTTTACCCGCCAAATATAGTGATGAAGCAGCAATAAGCTAAAATTTATTTTTAATTAATAATTAATATAAATTTTGTATTAAGTACATACTAGGAATCATACTTAAAATGTGATATATTAGTGTTTTTGTCTCCAGAAGACCAAACACATTGATATATTATACTTAAAGTTCGGACTGTTAATGCCTAAGATATATCGAAAAAACTAAAAAATCAACCCCTATGTTTGACAAAAAATACGATATTTCAATGATTTTGCCTTGAAAAGACCAATGTTGAAGTCAGTAGCCCTTAAGAGCAAAACATTAGTCTTCTCGAGACAAAAAAATTTGATATATCACACTTTAAATGCGTAAGATATAATAAAAAACTTAAAAACCGACATTTACGTTCGGCAAAAAAAATTTTTTTTCATAAAATTTCCAGACAAAAATACTTTATATTAGCAGGGGTACGGAGAAACTTGTTTATTATAAAATACGTAAATATAAAATATATATGGACCATATATGCCTTTGGCATATCAGATGAACTACTTTTTTTTCTAAATAAATTGTGAAGAAAATTGTCAACTTTTGCTCTATTTTATATAAGATGTTTTTATTTTAGCACTTTGCGTTTTTTATCCTAACTAATAACAAAAAGCCATGTTGTTTTTGTTAATGTTTTACTTGTAAACTTAAAGGCACCTTATGATAAGTGCGCCGTGGCACATTGGCCATCGATTTAATGTACAGGTACATATTTGTACATACATATCGCACACTAAATCCTAGTAACAACACAAAATACAAAAATTTTTAGTAGTGGCGAAAAACGGTTTTACGAAAATCGGTAATAAACAAATTGAATTCTACATTAATGAAAACATTTTAAAAAAAGGTTTATTTTTTTTTCATTTTGTACTGCAATTTTGGTAATAAAAGGTAATTTTAATTAATTAATTTTTAATTAATTTTTTAATTTCTTTAGTGGAAAATTTTTCATTTAATAGTGGGTATTATAGGTTTTTACTTTTAAATTAACAATTTTTCGATACAAATTAAATTTTTTACAAGTCAAACGCAATTTTTTTCAACAAAATTTGAATTTAATTCGATACAAATTAAACTTTATTCAACACAAATTAGATTTTCTAACTTCAAATTTTATTAATTTATTAAAAAATTCTTCAAGGAAACCCGTTAACACACACAACTAAAACAAACAGCATAAACAAAAAATTTATATATTTATTTTGAAATAAAAAAATTTTATTTGTATTGAAAAATGTTTAATTTGTACCGAATAAAAGGAAAAAAAAGAATAAAATTAAATTTTTGTTGGATATCTTCATATAACATAAAATTAAAATACATAATTTGATTTCAATTTAGATAACTTCTTATAAAGACTCCTCATAATTGCGCCGTTTAGTCATTTTAACAAATAATTTTACTACATAATTGACAAACTTAAATCATATGCACTTACATATTCATCATAATCTGTTGGCTCTACTTCTCTGAAAAACCGGTGGTATATTATAGCAGCACTGGCTGATGTTATTGGTTTAATTTGTAACTTAATGGCGCACTCAAATAAGAAACGTGCAACAACACCAGGTTTATCATTTTTTCTTTAAATTGGAAAATGAAATTGTTTATATTAAAATGGCTTTCACAAACATCAATTATGAAAAATATAGCGCTTTTAAGAAAATGGGCAAAAGTTTATAAGCGATTGTTTTGCATCAGTGTCATTTGTTACTATATTTCAGCAGATAAAACTATACCTGTAATCCGTGAGTTTAACTTTTTGTAATTTATTCTCTTGGACACGATTTTGCAAAGACAACACATCAACAATATTTTTCATAGTTGCAGGTGTGGTGTGGTCGTATTATTACTTTATTGCTAAAAATTGCTGATTGGGGGTGTTAAGGAAAATAAGTTATATCTTTCTACACGTGGATGTTGAATTTACGTTGTAAAAATCGAAATGAATCTGAAAAAAAGTCAAATTAAACTTTAAATACATATGTAGGTAGTTAACTTTTTAATATTTTATTTATTCGATATAGGTACATACAAATAATCTTAAAAATTTCAGTGTTTTCTTTCAAATAAAATTTTACGTAAATTAGCTTGATTATAATTAAAAGTATAACTTACAATATTTAATAATTCTTATTAGTTTTGGGAATGAAATTGTATATCTTACTCTTGCACAACAAATCTAAACAAATAAATGCCATGTATTAAACAGGGTTATTTATTTATGTTTATACACCAGGGCTTTCAGATAGTCTTCAATTTTAATCCCCAATTTTGAAATTAAAATCCCCAAAAATCCCAAAACCTTGATTGAACTAACTAAAATCCCCACATAAACTGCATGAATAATTTTGCATGTGTGTAAATGTTTTATTTGATATGTAAATTTTAAATTTGGAGACTGTACAAAACAAATTAAAATTAAATTAATTAAACCAACCTCTTGCTCGCTTCGATGTGTGTTTCGGGTCGTATTTTGTTGAAATACCGATCGCTGTGCCATTTTATATTCAGCATAAAACATCATTATGTCGTTTGAAATTTTTGTATAATATACGGCACCTAAATTGATGTCCTGTGCCATAGTATGGAAAACATTCCCATACCATAAAGTATAAGTGGAGAAGTAATTGTGGTCTGACGAAACTAAAATTTGTTTTTTTTTTTATCTCCGAAAGAAGTAATTTAGCTGTAAAACGACCTTCTAATACTGAATTCTTCCGCAATAAAACTATTAGAAACGGTGTCGGAAACATAATGATATGAGGATGCTTTATTTATATGAGAAAATAAATCAAACTAAAACCAAGAGCATACGTTGCAAAAATTTTATATGATAGTATGAGTTTTAAACAGTGTTCGAAAATAAACGGTACATTATTATATGTACGGTTCACAAATCCAAGAACGGTATTTATTTTTTAGTGTTTGTGTATTTCTACACAACCAGAATAAGTCGTTCTGTTTTTTGTTTTAAAACAGTACAGTTTTAGTGTTTTTATACATTTTGGTTTAGTGATCTTGGGTTATTTTTCTCTAAATTTCAAAATATTTTCTTTTTTTGCATTTTTTATCAATCAGTTTAAAATAAAGAAAATTGAAAAAAATTACAACAACAAAAAATGTTTTTCCTTTGTTTTTTTTTCTATAGGTTAAGAACAGTATATTCGTTATGTAGAAAATTCAAAAATATTATAATGTTTTTTGTTTGTTTTGAATTTCCTACACAAACACTTTTAGTGTTTCTGTACTTAATATTCTACAGTACAGAACACTAAAGTACGTTTTATAAGGTAAATTTTCGAACACTGGTTTTAAACAAGTTCAAAAGCAAGTCTTGAAAATTAAAATTCTGTCATCTTGTGTTCCGAATGTATGAAGTCTATAATATATAATTAAACAAGCAAACAAATTTTAAAAATCGCCGAAAACAAATTAATTTTTTTATCCCCATTTCAGAGAAAAAATCCCCATTTTGAAGATAAATCCCCTAATCCGACAACACTGCACCGGTATTGTGTAAATTTCAGGGTTGCTCAGCGACATTTTTTAAAAAGTGCTGCCATTATAAAATTGAAAACTTTGTTGCCGTTTTTGGTTATTTCTAACCAAAATTGGTTAATTTTTCCTGCAGTGTGTACATGTGTTTTGTTTTCGTTTTTGTTACTGCCTGTGAAATGTAAAAAATAATATGAAGCAACAAGCGGACATCTTGAAAAAATTATTTCTTTCGGCGACTACCTCTCAGCAGTCATCTGTCAAAAGCTCTGGAAGTAATTAATTGCCATGAAAAAGCTTTTCAAATCTGTCGTTCGGAGTCGACTTTAAACTGTAGGTCCCGGTAATTATGGATAAAAATTAACACACACAACATGAGTGCTGCGAGAAGCTAGGCCGTAACCCTGACACAGGGTCAGCCAATTATGTATGTATGTATGTAACAAGCGGATATTACCAAAAGTAGAAAAAAGAAGGAAAAAATGACTAGTATGGGTGTTTTACAAATTTCCTAAAAACTTCATCTGTCTGTCATTCAATTTTCTAAGTGTAAAATGAGTCTAATATTCAACAAATTTATATTCACCATTTACTACATTTTTGATCCCATATTTTTTAATAATTTCGTAGTTTTTTTATTTTAAATTGTTTAAATTATAAATGTCTTAAAAAAATTCAGTAAAAAATTACTAAAATTTAAGTAAATATGAAGAAGAGAATACTTTTTTTTCTAACACCAGTACTCAGGGGATAAACTCCTACTCATGCTGTGCGTTATACTGGAATTTTTGAAATGATAGATAGAGACACATTCTATAATAAAGAGTCATATCCGATTAATATACTACTAATTATACTAAATAAGAAATAATATCATAGGGTAAACCCAGTGTCATATCCAATAATTCTTTAGAAATATTGTTTATCTGGCAACATTGCAACAGGATGTTGCATAAAAAAGTATAGGAAGTGTATATTATTTCAGAACACAATAACAATAAACACCACACGCATTTACTGTTAAAAAACCAACAATCATTTATTGATTTTTCTATAGAAAAGTAAAAAAAAATACTGTCACTCTCTTGCCTACAACAAACAGACACAATATAAATAAATATAAATAAATTTTTTCAAACTGTACGACAGCAACAATTGGCTTTTCTTAAGTCTAAAATGACAAAATAATATAAATCTTCGGTTTTATAACTAAAAATAAAATAAAAAGATAATACAAAATTAAAAATAATAATACCATTAAATGTGTGTTGAAAAAAATGCCATTGTGATTTCTTTTGGGTTGGGGTTTTTAATGAAATTCATTGATAAAAATGATAAAAATAAATGATTAAAAAGAATTCAAATTATTAAACAGAAAGTTATATGACTGACATTATTTATTCATGTATGCATTTCTTACATCTAACATCGCCTTTTTCGTATTGTTTTATTTTTATATTTGCTAAACCTCAAAATATTAAACATAGACAAAATATTTATTGTATCATATCTGTGCAGCTTTCATTAATACAGGCCGCAATTTAGGAAATTATTTACTAATCGTGTTCATATGGAACGGTAGCAGAAACATTATATTTTTTCAGAATCGAGTAACTTCTATATAAGCCTTAATATTGACACCTTCAATGTAAATTAGTAAATAAATTTTGCCGAAGAGCGAAAAAAAAATTTGTTAAAATCTGTAATTATTTATATATATGTATATATACATACATATGCATGTATTTTAAATCTAAAAATACGGTTTTACATATTTTACATGTCGACTCGTGTTACTTGCAATATGTAATAATCTGAAAACAATTAAAGGATGTTTCACAAAAAATTTTTCTATTTTTAAATATGTATGTATCTATATTAAGTTTTAAAATATGTACTTAAAACTGTTAATGAAGATATTTTTACTTATTTTTTATTACACGAAAATAAAAGTAATTCCATTTGTTTGTAATAAATAGAAAGCTGTAATTTATGATTTAAAATAAAAGCAAACTCAAAAAGCACTAAATTAAAGTGATAATTTTATTAAAAAACAATTTTACAAAAATACATCCTTATACTCATATAAAACATATTAAACATTTGGTTTTATAAAAACTAGAAAAATGGCATCTGCTTTTTTGTATTGTTGCACCAGCCCTTTCTGTCCAAATAAATGTTCGCATCAACTATTGCAAACTTTTTCAGTTTTGCGATTTGCCTAAAAATCTTTTCAATGACACGCTTATGTTCATTTCACTCAAATTGAAGCACTTCCTAATGTGTTGAATCCATGATTTCTTTAAATGTTTGTCATGTAATATTTTTGTGGGTATGTAAGTATGTCTGCACATGCATACATATGTATGACGTACAATGTCAAATTTTAAATCTGAGTTGTTGCAAAGCTTGTATATCGGGAACTAATGGCTTAATTAATAAAATTGCTTATAGTATTCTGCAGCCATACAAATTTTTAACTAAAAAAAAGAAAAAATCTGAGGCCTATAAAGAAATTTTTGTATTTTTTTTCATGGCTGATTTTGAGTTTAAGTCTATTAAAATTATAACAACTGGATCATAGAGTATTTTTGAAGGCTTTTCAAATACAAGAAAGCCCCTCAACTAAGAGAATATAAAATAAAAATAAAGGAACCCATAAAACATTTTAGAATGCTTACTTATTAACGAGTATATTTTGCACATAATATTTATTTAATTCAACTGAATCTTCAGCAGATGGATATTGTGTTTTAAATTTTAATTTAATATTTAATATAGGACAACCCACTGTGCTTGAATGTATTTATTTTAATATTGTGGGCTCTCCAAGTTATTTCACCGACGCCTGAGATGTTTGATGATTTTAATGTTTAATGGACCGTTCGGACAGACGAATAGACGCAAAATTTTGACAATGTGTGGTAAAATACAGACGAAATACAATAATTGTAGTTGCTAAAATTCGCTTGCCTTAGTCACTTCGAACGGTTTTTTTTATTTTTTCTTTTGCAGTTTTAATATTTTGTTAAAATTTATCAAATGCAAAAATGTTTGCGTAAGAAAATTTTTCTTTTACAAAATTTTGAAATAAAAAAAAAAAATTAAAATGTAACAAATTGTGATTTAATCTAAAGAGATAATACAAATCGAATACAAAATTTAAAAAGAAATTTCTTGGATTTTAGGAAGGAATTAAAAAAAATTTAATTGTGTGCAAATATTCTATTTAAAAATTTAAATTCATAATCAAGTGCTAAAAATAAATCCAAACGGGACATATTCTTTTATGTAATAATTTTTCTTTTTTTCGGTTTTTGTTCTTCTCGAAAATCTGCTCTTTTCTAATTTTATTTTTAATAATTTAATTTTTGCTTATTTTTTTGTTCTGTAGTTTTGTGCGTTTTTAACAGTTTTTTTCGGGTAAATATTTACAAACAAATCAAACGAATGTCGACAAAATATGTGTATGAAGACGAAGTATTTGTATAAAAAATAATAAAAAAAATAGAATGGTGAATGGTCAGTAAACATTTTACATTATTTGTAAAATTTCACTTATAATTAGAATTTTTTTAATATATGTATGTATGTAGTATGTATGCATATATCCTACATATGTATACTTTTTTTAATTTATACAAATAATTTTATCCATTATTTGATATTTTTCTTTTTTATTTTTGTAATTGTGTCGTCTTGGTAGTTTTTATTTTAAATATTCTTGATGTTACCTGAATTCGTTTTTAGTAAATTATGGTTAATGAAAAAATAACAGCAAAAATTAAAAAAGTAAATTAATGGAATAATTATAAAATATTTGTTTCAAATTATAAAAAAGTGTTTCTTCAGTATAATGGGTTAATACATTTTCTTTTCTTTCTAATATCTCGAAAGATTACGTTCGTCAACTTAAGAAACTATTAAAGATGACAATTAGATTTAATTGACTTCATCGATATGTTAAAAGCAAAAAGTTAAAAAACGTTTGAAAGAGTGTTAAATTATTCATTATTTAGTAAAGAACTGAAGCAGAAAGATATATTTTATTAGTTACTCGTGCATTAGAAGAACATGGAGTCAAACAATTTGTAATATGAATTCACAGTGTTAAAATTTTACAAAAACCTTTAGAAAACAAATACATACATATATTCAAATAAAATTATAAAACAAAAACAAAAATGTGAATGAAGTGAAATTTTTCGAAATAAATAAAAATATAATATCAAAACTATGAAATGATTTAAGATTAAAAATTTTTCCAATATAAAAAATAAAACAATTATAAAATATAAAATTATATTTTGACCTTAAAAAGTTCACTCGATACGCCAAATTTAAATACATATGTATGTATGTACCTAAACAAATTATTTTACTGTTTATGTTTAATTCACAACACTACTTACAAAGTATATTGGCTATGATTAAACTTCACTCTAATGAAGAAACTCTATTACTAAACTGCACTTTTCTTCACAGCTGACTGTTGTTCATTTAGCTTTGTGGCGATTTTTAATTCCATTTGCGTTTCCACTTACATATTTGATAGTTTTGGCGCAAAACAAGTATTTTGCTACTTATTTTGCCATACATTGGCTGTCCCAATATCTCATCTATACAATTGTTCTTTGAAATTTGGGAAGTTTCCTGATCGCTGGAAAGACTCTTTTATAATACCTCTGCATAAGTCGAAATGATGTTACTAATTATAGAGCTATAGCTAAACTAAATGCCATCCCAAAATTATTTGAAAAACTAATAACGGATATTTTGTATCACCAGGTCTCGCCAATTTTATCTCAAGCACAGCATGGTTTCTGCCGTGGAAGATCTACAACGACAAACCTTTTGGAATTAACATCTCATATTAACTCAGGTTTTGTCAATGGCCTTCAAACTGATGTTATATATACAGACTTCAGCAAGGCTTTTGACAAGGTTAATCATGATTTACTTTTATTAAAACTTGATGCGAGTGGTTTCTCTACAAACTTTTTAAAATGGATTAGATCCTATGTAACCCATCGTAAACAATGCGTTGTATACAATAATTCAAAATCAAAATACATTGAAGTCACATCGGGAGTTCCACAGGGTAGTCATCTTGGCCCTTTGTTGTTTCTGTTGTTCATCAATGATTTACCAAATGTCGTTCGATCTAGTTATATTCTTTTGTATGCCGATGATGTCAAACTTTTTAAAACTATTTCCTGTTCTGAGGACAGTATTCTCCTCCAAACTGATATAGATAATTTCTATGCCTGGTGTATACAAAACCTTATGGTGCTAAATCTAAGTAAATGCAAATCTATGTCGTTTTCTAGACACTCAATCTCTCCTCATGAGTACTTTATTAATGGTGAGGCATTAAAAATGGAAGATACGTTTTTAGATCTTGGAGTACTGTTCGATAAAAAATTAAATTTTAATTTACATGTACTTATGACTGTAAGTAAGGCTAATTGTGTGCTAGGTTTCATAAAGCGTTGGGCCAAAGAATTTGATGATCCTTATGTTACAAAACATCTTTACACGTCGCTAGTGAGACCAACACTTGAATATGCATCTGTAATTTGGGATCCCCAGTACACTTTTTATATAAGGAAATTAGAATCTGTTCAAAAACAGTTCTTACTATTTTGTCTTCGAAACCTTAGATGGAGTCCGAGTGAAAATCTACCACCATATCGCAGCCGACTTGCTCTTATAAATTTACATACTCTAAAAAGTCGGAGAATTGCATCGAACATATCATTCTTTTTGAATCTGATACAGGGAGATATAAATTCTAGTAATCTCTTGGAAAAGATACAAATCAATGTACCTAACAGGCAACTTCGGTTTTATGAACCAATTTATTTAAAACCGCATAGATATAACTTCATCGATAATGACCCTCTACGTAGAACATGTATGGAAATTAATAAATTTTATAATCTTATTGACTTTTCTGCCAACTGCGCTACAACAAAGAAATCAATACTAATTTATCTTAATTCAAATACCAATCAATATGATTGTTTTTAATATATGTTTAGCTTTGTTATTTGTTTTATGTTAATTGTATTACTATTAGTTAAATTATTTGAGCTTAAGGTCGAATAAATATTTATATTATTTATTTTACGATATTTCGCTACTTCCTTGCGTAGCATCATCAGGAATATATATTTGTATGTGGCAAACCAATAACAAAATTATAAAAAAAAATACATAAAAAATTATGTCATACATATTTTCAAATAAAAACATAATGAACATTTAAAAAATTAATATAATAATTAACCAACAAACAACATTAATAAAAATAATAACAAGTAGGAACGATCAGTGTTCGAAAATAAACTGTACATTATTATATGTACGGTTCACAAATCCAAGAACGGTATTTATTTTTTTAGTGTTTGTGTATTTCTACACAACCAGAATAAGTCGTTCTGTTTTTTGTTTTAAAACAGTACAGTTTTAGTGTTTGTATACATTTTGGTTTAGTGATCTTGGGTTATTTTTCCCCAAATTTCAAAATATTTTCTTTTTTTGCATTTTTTATCAATCAGTTTAAAATAAAAAAATTGAAAAGAATTACAACAAAAAAAAATATTTTTCCTTTGTTTTTTTTCTATAGGTTAAGAACAGTATATTCGTTATGTAGAAAATTCAAAAATATTATAATGTTTTTTGTTTATTTTGAAATTCCTACACAAACACTTTTAGTGTTTCTGTACTTAATATTCTACAGTACAGAACACTAAAGTACGTTTTATAAGGTAAATTTTCGAACACTGGGAACGATATGTGTGTATTTACAAAAATAATAAAAATAAAAGTAACAAAAATTATCTGGTATGTGATGAAAATCGACCTCAATTGAAACCAAAATCGAAAGAACTCTAAATTACTACAACTTCCATTTATTTTCAGATTTGGAATTTCTCTTATACTCATTACGTAATTGACTATTGTCATTATATCCTTTATTATTATTATTATTTTAATATAATTAAAAACAGAAAAGTTCTATATGACTTCGAGAAAAGAAAAAAATAAAAACAAAAATTATAATAAATTAAAATGATTTCAATCTCGAAAGAAATCGCCTTTCATCACATCCCTGAATTTTAATTATATAAAACAAAATATATAAATACCAATGATAAAATAACAATTATAAAAACGCAGTAACCAAAAAAAAAAATTAACAATAAGTGTAATAATGAATATATATAAATATTATGTTTTGTATATTAAATGTCTGTATGTTTGGGCTAAACCCTCTGTGTCTGTTTTAAAATTAATCCTCTGTGTTGTAGGCACACTAATAATTTGTAACATTTCTAACATTAAACGTTTCTTATAATTAATTTCCGTGTTCAATATTGAAACATTTTCAAAGTTAGGATAGTGGTCCTTTTCACAACAGTGAGAAGATAGAGCTGTTTTTTGCGAATTAATGCTCCTGTATTTCTGATCAGATTTATGACCTGCCATTCTCGTCTTTAATTTATTCTTTGTCGTACCTACATATACACCATTACAATCTTCTTTGTCATTACCGCTACAAGTTATTTTGTATACTAAATTTGATCTGTCCCATTTTTCAAGTCTATCCTTTGTTCTGCTAAAAAGTTTACCTATTGTGTTGAAAGATCTGTACGTCATCTTATATTTATCAGAATCAAAAATTTTTGACCTCCTTAATCGTTCAGACAAGTACGGTATATAAATCATAGACTTATAAATAAACTCCTTCTTTTCATTATTTACGTTACCATTAGTACCAATAACATTATTCTCCCTCTTACTATCAGCGCTAATATCACCATCAGTCCTATTAATATGATAATCAACATCACAATTCTTACTATATTTATGCCTAGATTGTCTTATTAACCTATTAATAACATTAACTGGGAAACTGTTATCGATTAATATGCACCTTACCCTCTCCATATTCCTCTTATGAAATTCTCTATCACTTATCCTAAGAACTCTCCCAATGAGGTTGTTAGCCGTATTAATTATGATCCTCTTATCATGTTTAGAGTAATAGTTCAAAATCCGTCCTGAAGATGTTGGTTTTTGGTACCAATCAATCATTATCCTTTTGTCCTTTCTTATTAATAAGGTATCCAAGTAAGGAAGTTTAAAACCAAACTCATTCTCAATTGTGAATTTAATAAACGGACAAAACCCGTTCAAAGAATCAAGCATGTCACTTATTCCTTCATCAGAAATAATACAAAATAAATCATCAACATATTTTGTCATTAATCTAGGTTTAACCGTTAATTTCCCAATACATACATCCAACAATCTATCCATGACTATGTCCGCTATAACAGGAGATGCTGGAGATCCCATTGGAAGACCCTCATGTTGTAAATATATGTTTCCATCATACTGGAAATATCTATTGTCCTCAATGCAGAACTTTAAAATACGGAAAAATAATGGTCTCTTAATTTTCGTGTATGGCTCAATTAAATCCCATTTTTCTTCTATAGTACTCAACGCTAGGTCAATAGGAATACTAGGAAAAAGAGAAATAACATCAAATGAAACTAGCCTTTCACTGTCATGTATGTCAGCCCCTTTAATCCTTTGAATAAACTCCAGAGAATTTTTAACATTATATCCAGAATGTGCGGTAATTCTCCTAAGAATATTAGTAATATATCTGCATAGTCCATATGAGGGGGAATTGATAAAAGAACAAATCGGTCTCAAAGGAAAATCCTCCTTATGAATCTTCGGTAGACCATATAGTCTAGGTGCAGTAGCATTATAAGTCTTTAATTTACTCTTCTCCATAGTCGTTATAATATTCAGCCTAAAAAGCTCATCCACTAATTTATTGTTCACTCCTTGAAGTTTACTTGTCGGATCCTTACTTAATAATCTGTATTTGTCAATAATATTATTCATCCTAGTATTGTAATCTTGTCTCATTAACGTTACAGTTGTGTTACCCTTATCGGCCCTTAAAATAAGTAAGTCTCTATTATTCCTTAAAAACTTACTAGTCTCCTGTACCTTATTCAACATAAACCTGTCCCTATTGCTTAGTCTCATTTTACCCAAATGATTATCAATTACCGTAGTAAACCTAGTTCTTGCCATCTCCCTTTCTTCATTATCCTCAAGTGTCCGTATTAAATCTTCTCCATCTGAAATAATCTTTAAAGTTGGAAATTCTTGTCTCTGAACCGCCAAAGCATGTTTATGTCCTAGTGAGAGAGTCCATTGTACATCCGTTGGAATGTCTATATCAGTCTTATTAACGAACCATTTATCATTTAATTTAATATTAAATTAAATTTATTCGACCTTAAGCTCAAATAATTTAACTAATAATAAAATTAATAAAAAGGTCAAGGAAAATAATACAAATAAATTAATTGTATTACTTTATATTATAAGCTGTTAAATTTAGTTTATTAAATAAATAAATAAATAAATAAATAAATACATTTTGATGTTCGAAGAATTCTATGAAAAACTAGTTAGTTTTGCTTCAAGGCACATTTGTAGTAACATAGAGTTCAAACGTAACATAATATCAAATATTTTTTTCTCCACAAATGTCAAATTCAATTGCATAGGATATCTGCTATGCTTAGACTTCAGATTAGTGATATCGCAAGGTTTTAGTTATGAGCAATCTCATGACAACAATATTATTAAAAGATACATACATACATACATATGTATGTATTCACACAGCCGAAAACATAAAAGCCGAAAATTATGAAGAAGCATAAATATTATAAAAACTATATTTAGTTAAATATTAATATTATTATTAGTAGAAACTACTTAGTATCATGGAAGTCACATTTTTTTAGAAATAGAATGTAATCCGAATTAGTTGAACATGGCGAATTAGATGCGTGATAAAGTCATTCGAACTTTCAGTCATTGACTTTGGCCATTGCAATAGTGGATGTGGAATCACATAAACGCTGCAATAAGTCAACATAATAATGGCTCTTTAATGCTTTTTTGATTATTTATTTTTTATTAGATATAACATATGGTCAATAGGAAACTAATTTATTAATAAATTTTCTGATATTTTTATATCTATATTTGGAACAATATTATCTTGTGAGCCAGATTGGCATTTTACAATTACATTTAAAAAAAATTATTTTATATAGAAAGAAAGCAATAACCCATATATAGTATGGAAATTATATTTTTTACATTTTTGTAAACACTATTTACCATTTTTTGACCACTGTGGTGTTCGTTATGGCAGGCCGTAAAAATTCTGCTATCCAACATCCAAAATAATGCCTATTCAAATATTTGCCGGCATCATCCGTTCGGCTTGTTTTTTGCCCGCTCTCGTTAGAATTTAAAAAGTTTACGCAATAAATATCCCATTATGCAAAAATTACAGTCAATATAAGTTATGAGATTAGTTTTGTTCCAAATTGTCGTACACACGCATTTTTTATAGAATTTAATATTAAAACAGAAAATATTTAATTACCATTTAATCAGTTTTATTTAATTCATCAACAAAATATAAAAATATATTATACGTAACATATATTTTATTTTCATTTTTATATTCCTTCTTCTAGATACAAGTATTAAGCAACACTCAAAACTACCAAAAAAAATTAAATAATATAATAACACGTTTTTTCAAGTGATACAAAATTAACCATTAATTAAAGCGAATAATAAATAATAAAAAAAGTAATAAGGAAGCTCAACTAATTTATATTTATAATTTGAAACGATTAAAAAATATTTAATAAAAATATAGAAGTTTTTTCAATCGATTGTTAAGTAAAAATGCATACTCAAGCTCAAAGTCAGTCCACAAATAGGCAAAAACAGCCTTCTCTGCCCATATATGCCAATGAAGGCTTAACTCCCAAAAAGACCGCTTTAATAATTGTGACAGTGGTTGGCTGTATAGCTATTTTGTGGCCAAAAGTTTTTTATCCTATGATGTTTGCAACGCCACCTGTAACAGCGACAGGAAAATCAAATGTGAAACAAGGTCATCCCGGGCCAGGTGGTAAGTAAAGTTATTTTTTAAATGATTAAATTTTTATTTATCTGAATATTGTAAGTTTGTTGTAATTGTTTTGATGTTAAAAGAAAAAAATAAAACTTTATTTAGGTTGTTGTGATGTGGTGCTTAATAGAGAGGAATTTTTTAATGCTACTGCTTCGAAAAGATCGTCGGATCCTCCCATAGAACCCTATGGGCCACAATTGTATCGCAAAAGTTTAAATATTTATACTGGTGAAATAAGTACGTGTGCTTCAAAAGCAATTTGAAACGATATTCACTTCGTTACATAAGAATGCATGAGAAAAATAAGTTTCTAACACTTTGCTCATACTAATAAAGTAATTTTTTAAATTAACAACAATGAAACATTTTCAAGTTTAAGAGCTTTAAATGAAAAGGTACATAACACGCAGCATTATCGTTAGTGACACTAACGTGCCACTTTAACCATTTTTCAGCTGCGTTGGCACTTTTGGTCATTGTTGTTTAAAATGAATCAATTCTGATCCCTTTAACTTTGCACTTATAGGAACATTAAAAAAAGGAGACAAGCCGCAGTGTACAATGGAGGAAACATATATGTATGTAACTGTAAAATGGGCAAGATTATATAATCAAAGCCTTGTTTCATCTTCTCTTTTATTTAGCCGTTAACCAAATTTAAATTTAAAATGTTATCTGGTGAAAATCTAAGAGTTTGATTTTATCATGTGCCATTAAAAACTACAAAATTTAATATTGAAAATTTGTCAAAAATATAAAAATAAAACAAAACTTGATAATTTTACGGTTCATACAGTAACAAAACACAAATAATGAGAAAGAAAATGAGAAATTGCCAATCCGCAGATTAAGAGGGTTGAATTCCATTTCAAATTAAGGCCAATATTGTAAATGTAGTTTAAAAAATACCATCCTATTTAACAACTAGTTAACAGTTTTATTTTTTTGTTTATTTTAAATTTTGCTAAAATGGCAACAATGAATGCTGTCGAGTGTGGTAGTAGTCGCTGTGGTCTATTTGTTAGTGTACTGGCTTTCTAAGACATGAGCCCCTGATTCAAACCCTAGCTCTGACATCTTGAAAAAGAAAAGAAATATAAAACAAGTATTTCTTTCGGCGACTACTTCTAAGCAGTATTCTGGCAAAAGCTCCTTAAGTCTGTCGTTAGGAGTCGACTTTTAACAGTAGGTCCCGGTACTCATAGATAAAAATTAATACACACAACATATTTCGTTGACTAAGAATTATCGTCTTTTTATTATAATAAGTCTGTTTCTTTACTCTACATTGGGCGCCCGCGGGATCCCAATTTTACCAAAAAGCGTTCCCGTACACAAAATTTGGGTAAATGAGAGAAATTTTGAGAGAGTAACATTCTTCTTCTTCATGCACGAAATAGCCCGTACTTTTTCTTCGGGCTAGTTTGTGCAAGTAAACAAATAATCAGCTGTTTAAAAAATAATAGAAAAATGAAAGGTTCAAAAACTAAAAAAAATTTCAAAAGTTGAATTAAAAAATATTTATAAACCTGCAGTGAAAGGCTTATAGTATAATTTAATTCAATATTTATATAAAAAAGTTTATCTTTGCCTTATTTAACATGTATAAGTCGAATTATTGTCGTTTGTTTTTGCGAAAGTACATGTTCAATATGCGTGTGTGTGTGACATAAAGTTGTGTGTTTTCATATTTTTATGTGAATGGGTAAAATATTTGCTTTTTTGCGTTCCCGTACTTTTGGGCAAATTTGTCTCTTATTGAGAGAAATTATTGTTTACTCTCTATTTCCCGAACTTTACCCAAAAAGTAAAGAAACACACTTAATATGCACTCGTGGTTCTGAAGTGTTTTTATCATTTATTTAAGCTGAAAGAGCCAAACCTGAGAAGAAATCATTAAAGGTTCAGCTAACATTTAAAGTGCATTAATTGATGTCCATTCCATAGCCCAATTGTACAAAGAGAATTCATACGTATTCTTATGCTCCCTCATATAGTCCTGTCTTAGGCTTTATTATTTCTTAAGAGCACTGAAAGAAATTTATTGCAATATGCGAAAAATGTTTTACGATAAAAGAATGTGCATCTAGAAAAGAATTTAATTGCATTAATTTGATTTTAGTTTAAGCCTGGTACTCCGTTCAATTTTATGACAAAAATTTAGCGACGTTGATTTATCCGTGTATACAATTTGATACGTAATAAATATTCCTGAAAATATGCAATCTTTTTGCGCAACACATGACAGAGTTTGCTGCCTATGACTAGAACTGATTTCAGTAGTGGTAATCACTCTTTTGACGTTTTTGGCAATATTACAACAACAATATGCCTGTTTTGTGGTTGCATATTTGAAGAGTTGCATTGACCTTATTAATAGACCTTGCTTTGAATATATACGAACATATTAAAAATTTTATAAAAAAAATTGAGAAAATAAAATTTATTATTTAATAACTAGTTATACACACATGGATAAAACATAATTTTTTCGTATGTGAATCGCAATAACAAAAGCGCTTTTCAAATTTATAAGCGCAAAAAAAAAAACGTTACGGTTATGATAAATAAAAAAAAATGTCTAAAAAAATTTCAAATGCAATTGCATGTCTAATAATAAATTGTTTTTGGTTTTGCTGTTTTTTGTTATATTTTTGTACGTCATTAACAACATTTTTAAAGCCTTTTAAAAATTTTATTTCGTCTTATACTACTTATATTAGATATTGTTTGATTTTCATTTCTACATTTAATTTTTTTAATGGTTTTATAATTTCACTTTCAATTTCTTTCTCTTTTCGATTTTTAATTCGTAAACTTTTTTTGTTTTCATTAATGCTTTAAATAATTGTATTCAAAAGCAATTATTGTTAATGCTTGTTATGTTTCTTTACGCAAATAAAATTAAATTTATTAAAATATTTTGTCAATTTTCTTAAAACACATACATATTAAACAATAAAATTTCCATATACATAGGTATACGTCAGGAAAGACCATCTCATCTGCATCCGGACTCAGTTTATCAAGCGATGAGAGAACGTGGACGTGCCATACCCGCAACACCAACGATACCAATAGTTGATCGTAAATCTTCGCCTAGCAATCCACCACCACGCATAGTAGAAGGAAGGGTAAGCATTATGAATTTTTTTCTGTAAATATACATCAAAGCACGTCTTTGCGCGATATGAAAATGTGCCAGGGAAAACCGTTTAAAAAATATTGTCCACTTTTAAAAATTATAATTCTGTAAAACTGTACGTTTTTAAATTTGAATGAATTTTAGAGATGTATGTATGGCACCACTTCACAAAGTCTATATTTTATTTTAAAATCATGTAAAACAACATTGATCATAATGATGTAATGCATACATTATTTTTACATCCTCATCTCATCATAATTTTGTTGGCCTATACCAGAAACCGGCAAAATAGTACTTTAAGCATCGTTTCTCCTTTATATTTATAACTACACACATTCATGCTCACATGAATTGACTGCCTAAGAGTATAAGAAAACAATTCTTCTCTTGTTTTTTGCTTCATATGAGTAAATGTACAGTGAACAAAATGCTAAACACAATGTATACTTATTATTTCTTGTTTATAAAAAAATTCTTTGATTCATCAAAAATAAACGTAAATAGTGAAGGGGAAATATAGAGTATTCCTTATTAAAAAAAATCTCATAATTCCCTAATACATATTTATATATGTATGTATATTAATATTGAGTTTGATTTGAGTTAGGGATTTTTATTAATATATATGTGAACATAAATATACATGCATATGTATTATACTTGAGGGTATTGCAATATTTTGCAATCAGCAATCGTTACTAATTATAATTTTCTATGACTGCAGTACTTTTTTTTCGATTTAAAACAAACACGATTGCGATTTACTTATAAAAATTGCGATCAATTTAAAAAATAATAATATAATAATAACACGACTTAGGACTAGTCTAAGACTAACCCACATGTCTGTTAAAAACATGGTTTCTTTAACACTGCGATGTCCTAAGCTGGGGCCATGTAACTCATCGGACGAATCTAAAAATTGACTAATGAGCATATTAAAGGGGTAGTTTCAAAACTCGTTCATAACACTAATCCAAGGAGCATTACATGGGGTTAGTTTAAAAATTACTCTATATAACTACTCCATAGAACTATTCAAAGGGTTTGCTTAAAAACTACTCAATGTAATTATCTGAAAAATAACAAGTTTATATTATTTTACTTTTAAATTAACATTTGATATACACGAAAAACCAAGTTAGAAGTTCAGTACATACGAGTACTTATACATACATAATTGGCCAACAC
Source organism: Metopia argyrocephala (assembly GCA_963576795.1). NCBI lineage: Eukaryota > Metazoa > Arthropoda > Insecta > Diptera > Sarcophagidae > Metopia > Metopia argyrocephala. The sequence continues at coordinate 181,159,440 of OY756208.1, read as the reverse complement.
AATCTCAGTTTCCCCCAGCAGCTACATATATTGTGTTCGTAAATTTTTTTATCCATGAGTGCCGGGATCTACAGTTTAGCGTCGACTCCGAATGACATACTTGAGAAACTTGTTCATGGCAATCAGTTACTTTAAGAGAGTCTGCCAGATTCTGCTGAGAGTGGTCATCGAAATAAATATTTGTACATATTTCTTTCTTTCAAGATGTCAGAGCTGGGGTTTCAGCCCGGAGGTCTCGTCTAATAAGCCAATACACGACATACTAGACTAGAAGAATATTTTATTTTTATATATATTATTTGCTTTTTATATATTTATATATTATTTTTTGATTGATGCATTATATTGGACCATATTTGTAAGTATTCCATTCTTTCAAAATTGGACCACGTAGCCCAATATTATTTGATATAATTTGCAGTGTTTGTCTCAGTAGTGGTAGGTCATAATATTAGGAGTGGCCATAGGCCCCCCGTAGATAAATTTAGAACGCTATTTTGGATGTAAAGCGTCTGTGAATCCGGTTATTAAAATTTTCACATGTTTAGTTCGGCTGGTGTACACCTTTATGAATGCCATTTTGTCCTTTGGTTGACAAAGTCTTTGCGAAACCAATTTAATAGAACTAACTTCTGGTCTAATAAAGACGTTTAAATAATAAATAAGTTTTATGAGCTAAATTCTAGCTTTCATTAAGTTTACGTCATTGAATTGAACTTCAACTCTCATTTAAAATTATAAAAATTATCTGATGGTCAATGTCACTCTAACTTACATCAGACATATAAATTATTATATGTATGCCCTGTGCAATGAACATCAGTTCCATGAATATTTAAATTGTTTTAAAAAAATTATAAATATTTATAAAATAAAATAAATAAAAAAATAAATATACATAAATGATCATATGTATAGTATATTAAAACTTATAAATGTTTATGTATATGTATGCATATGTGTACGCAAGATTATATTATAAAGTTGTTTTTTTTTTTGGCCCGCCTACAATATTTGGTTTTCAGTGCCCAAATTGTTTATATGCACATACAAATACAATACATACATACATATGTATATAAATAAATACGAATATAAAAAGAAGAGGAAAGTAAAGAGAAAATATATAACAGTCATTATGACAAAGAAAATAATTTTCATGATCAACAAAATAAAATTAAAATATTATTTATATTTTAAAACAAAAATTAATATTTAATTTTTGTGAATGTTAACAACAGTTTGTGCAAAAATTATATGCACGTTTAAGGAGGCAAAAAAAAAGAACAAACAAAAAAAAAAAAACATTTCATTAATCGGAATACATACGTATTACTTTTCATGTTTTTAAAATAAGAGCAGTAGAAAATATGTTTGAAAATTACTGTGTATTTGCTAAAGATATGCTTTGATCTTATTTTAATTACCCTTGCTGTATAGAAGGTGATTCAACTCTTTTAAATAACTTTCTACTAAATAAATTATAAAATTAATAATTAAAAATAATTTTATATATAGAACATAAATTATATTATATGTAAAGGTAGGAAATTTAGAAAATATGTATGTAGATCTATAACTAAAGGCTGTTTTTTATTGAGGTATAAAACTTTAAGTTGGCATCACTTTTTTAACTGGCGGCCATTTTGTCAGCTGTTAAGTGATTAATATTTAGTTTGGTTTGCCATTTCATCATGAACAGGTTGACAGAAAAACAACGCTTGCAAATCGTGCAAATTTATTTCGAAAATAATGGTTCAGTTCGCGAAGTTTACCGCAAGCTCCGTCCATTTTATGGTCGACATAATCGTCCATCAGAGCAATTAATTCGGTTAACCATGGATCGTTTTCGCACTACGTTTACTCTATGTGATAATACGCATCCGCAGGGACGTCGAACAGTGCGCACCGAAGAAACAATTGCCTCTGTAGAGCAAAGTGTTGAAGAGAACCCGAATGAATCGATTCGCCACCGTGCACAGCAATTGGAGCTTTGTCCATCAACTTTATGGAAGATTTTGCGCAGAGATCTTGGCTTGCGACCTTACAAGATCCAGCTTGTGCAAGAATTAAAGCCGCGAGACCATGCAATGCGTCGTGATTTTGGTGTATGGGCCGAAAATGAGATTGATCTCGATGCTGATTTTCATCGCAAAATTTTGTTCAGTGATGAGGCTCAGTTTTGGTTGAATGGCTACGTCAACAAGCAAAATTGCCCCATTTGGAGTGAGAGAATCCACATGAAACCCTTAAGACGCCATTACATCCACAAAAACTGACTGTTTGGTGTGCTCTATGGGCTGGTGGAGTCATTGGGCCATACTTCTTCCGAAATAATGCTGGAGAGTCAGTTACCGTTAATGGAGACCGGTATAGAGCCATGATAACCGACTATTTTGTTCCCGAATTGGATGGCATGAATGTGGATGAGTTGTGGTTCCAACAAGACGGCGCTACATGCCACACAGCGCACGTCACAATCGATTTATTGAAGGAAACATTCGATGAGCGCATAATTTCGCGGAATGGACCTGTCAATTGGCCACCAAGATCGTGTGATTTGACACCATTGGATTATTTTCTTTGGGGATATGTGAAGTCGCTCGTCTACGCCAACAAACCAGAAACGTTAAGGGACTTGGAAGCCAACATTCGTGGCGTTATTGCCAACATACGGCCCCATATGCTCGAAAAAGTGGTTGAAAATTGGACCTGTAGAATTGGCTTTATTCGAGCTAGCCGCGGCGGCCATATGCCCGAAATCATATTTAAACATTAATGGCATAAAATTATCCTTCCAATAAAGCCAAATTGATTGACATTAAAACGATTTTCTTGTGTTTTATTTCAATTCTAAGTTCTATACCTCTAAAAAAACACCCTGTAGTATGTACATTAAATACTGGTAATTCAATTTAATATATACGATATAGCTAGTGTGTTGGCTTAGTAAACAAGGGCTCCGGGTTCTGATATCAGCGCTGATATCATAAAAAAAGAAATATGAAAAATATTTCTTTCGGCCATTACTAATATTGTGCATTATCACTACTGAGACCAACCATTAAAATCATATATGGGCTACATGGTCCAATTTTGAAAGAATGGAATACTTACAAATATGGTCAAATGTAATCCATCAATCAAAAAATAATATAAATATAAAAAGCAAATGTGCTTTGGAATACCCAGGCAAAAACAAAAAAACGAACAAAAAAAAGCAAATAATATATATATATATATAAAAACAAAAATCTAAAGAGATCTTATTTTTCCAGTCTAGTGTATAGTGTATTTGCTTACTAGACAAGAGCTCCGGGCTCTGGCATCTTGAAAGAAAGAAATAAGAACAAATATTTCTTTCACTACTATCCCTCAGCAGTCTTCTATCAAAAGCTTTGGAAGTAACTGATTGTTTCTTAAGTCAGTCGTTCGGAGTTGACATTAAACAGTAGGTTGACATATTGACAGAACCCAGTTTGCATTACGGGTTTTAAGCAATTAAATAACCATGGTATGACATATTCGCTCCAACTTATAAAAAGTAAATGGTTGAAAATTAGAACTCTCATAAATTAAAACGATCATTTTTTTTTTGGTTTTACAATGTTTATTTAGCTTCCTCCCAGCATTATCCTTGTGACCTTAAAGCGTTAATTTACACTCTAGTTTGCCACTTTTTCTGACGCTTTTTGAAATGTAACCTTTTTGAGCATACATACTCTTGATAGCTTGTAGTTGACGGTCGGTATACTCTTTAAAGTGTTTAAAGTATTAATTGAATGATATTTATTAAAATTACATATAATTACTGTTTTATTTACATTTCATAATACATTTTTTATTTTTTTAGCCTGGTCCTATACCCGGTATGCGTCCACCTATGGGCGCCGGAGCACTGCATCAACCTCAGGGAAAAGGTCAAAATAGTATGGGCATTATAATGCCATTATATACTATTGGTATCGTTGTATTCTTCGGTTATACTATCATGAAGGTATGTATATACATATTATTTTGTAAGAAATTTAATTTTTATTAAAATATATCGCGACTCTGTTCGTGTTGCTGGGGATAAAAGTAAAGAATATAAACTGTTGAGAATTTTTATGAAATAATTTAACATTTATAACAAAACAGTAGTAACTTCAAGTATGTACATAAATATGGCAATAACACCACTGTAATGTAACAGAGACGTTGTCACAACAGATCCTATTTATCAATTACGTATGGTCTTTTTCTGTATGACAAACAATTTCAAACGATTGAAAATTTGTATGAAAAACACAAAATTTTTCAAATAATTTTGAAAATTTAAATGGAAAACACTCAATTTTTCAAATAATTTTGAGCATTTTTCATACAAATTTTCAATCGTTTGAAATTGTTTGTCATACAGAAACAGGCCAGTAGTTACATGTGCTTTCTTAAAACATATTTTTAGGTTTCTATTTTAGAATTATTGTCACATAAAAGTTGTTTTTAGTACTATTTCGGATAAATTGACCTTTATAAAAGTTAAATTCATTCATTATTTCACATTCAGTGGTAAAAATATCAAGAATTTGGTAACCCATAAAAACAATTAAGGAAAACTTTTTTACCATAAATGCACATGCATTTAAATAATTATACAGTGCTAAAAAAAATAAACACTTTCTTGCAAACAAATTACATATCTGTGGCATTTTGACAAAACATCTTAAGTCAAATTTAAAAAGTTGAAAAAAAATGTTGTTAATGATACGAATTTTTATTCAAAAAACATTTTGGTGTACGTTTTTAAAATTTTGTATTATAGAAGAAATTTTTCTTTAATTTCGGTTTATTTTATTTTTTAATAAAAATAATTCATTCCCCGAGTTTTTTTGAAAAACTTTTTCGCTATCTTATCTCGACTGAAGGTGTTTTGTCAAAATGCCACAGATATATTTTATGAGTCTAAAAAGACTTGAACTTGACAAGAAATTTCGGAAAATACTAGCTGGGTTTCTATATTCAGATTAGAATTTAATTACATATTTAACTGTTGTTGAATATATTAATCATTTTTATTGTTATATTTTTTCGAGTTTAGATAGTATTCAAGAAGCAAATACCAAATGCACCATATGGAGCTGCACCAGGTGATGCTAATTTCCGTAAGGAAGTTTTCGGTCAAGAAAATGGCAGACATGTAGAGGAACTAAATGGCTCTAAATTGGGTAAGTTCCTTTATTATTTCATTTTTAGTCTCATTAAATAATGTCCATTCACGTAGTTATTAAGTTTGTGCCAGTAGTTAAAAATAATAATTTATTTAAAAGAAAAATCCCTTTATATATATTTACACATATATACATACTGTTATTATCCTCATATTGTAAATTACTTTGAAAAAATCAAAATAAAAACATGGTCCCGGTCCCGGTCCCACAAATAAATGATAACGATAAATGAACAGGTTGGCGGGAACATCATACAAGTAAGATGAAGCCTTTGTTACTTTATTATTAAATATTAAAACTTAAACGTTTCTTTTGTTGAGTATAGACAAAAATTTTAATTTCAATATTATTTTGACTTTAAATAAAAAAAAAAAAAAACAAAATTATTGCGGCCGAAATAATCATTTTTAAAAACTATGTCCTCTGATTACAAATATATATTTATAGAAAAACAACATTGTAGGCTGCCTTAAACGTTTTTTATTTGCAGCTATAATTATTTATTTTATGTATTATATGGACTGTATATAAATAATCTTTTATTTTTGTAATACTTACATACATATGTATATCAACTTAGATGTTGTCTTTTTATTTTATAACGTCGTTTTGTGTTTTATAATTTTTCTATTGCCATTTACATATTTTACATTAATCTTAATCTTATTGATGTTGTATCTCTAAAATAAATATAAAAATGATTCGCTTATTTAATTAAAAATCGAAATCAACCCATCAACTTAATAAAAAAAACAACAATTCTAGGAACTAATCTACAAAAACACTCTACAGATATAATACCACAAAACCAACAGCAACTTACTCGTGGCAGTGATTTATATAATGCCAGTTTATCAGCTCAAACAGCAGCTTCGAATTTATCCTCATCTTTGAAACAACATCAGCAACTGCAACAATTGCCTACAAAACATTTAAGTAAGGAAACTGATCAATTAATGGAAATTGAAAAATTACGCAAAAAGCTGGAGGATACAGAAAAGGCCATGGCTAAATTAATTGCTGAAATGAATTCAGATCAGTATGAAGCGAAGGTTAGAGATTATGGCAAAAGGTTTCACTTAATAATTTAAACCATTTTTCAGTTTTTTTCCTTATTTTGTATATACATACATATGTAATTATTAGTTATTATTTTAATACAATTTTTTTATACAAAATACACACACATATGTATATATAAACATATGTTCCACATCCAGTACCATATCCAACATGCACTCACACAAGCAAAGTCTTTAAAATATTACACAAAAAACAAATTAACCTGTAGAAATTTATACATCCCTTACACACCACCATTAGAAACATTTTTGTTTTCCATAATTATAACGTTATTGATTAAATTAGATACAATTTTTTTTATCACTCCTACCAAAGATTATTTACTATTTTGGCTAAATTTGTAAAATTTCTTTATATTGACGTGCATACTTTTAGTATTGGCTCCTTAAGCTTTTGTATTACGGTAGTGTGGGATATTAAAACTTTGTTCTGTGATTAAATTGTTATTATTCTATGATAAAAGCAATGGTCAAAATACCAGCTATATATATTTTCTTGTTAAGACAAATCTATGTACTTCTATTTTTCATTAAATGAAAATCCTTTTTTCAACTTATAATTGGCAATATGAGTAATTTTGATTACATCTAAGCTGACAGCTCACTCCTACAGACTACAACGTAAAATTAAAGGGTCCGTTCTTTAGACATACATACAGTGTTACGGCCTAGCTTCTCACAGCACCCATGTTGTGTGTGTCAATTTTTATATATGAGTACCGGGACCTACAGTTTAAAGTCGACTCCGAACGATAGACTTAAGAAGCTTGTTAATGGCAATCAATTACTCTCAGAGCTTTTGCCAGAAGTCTGCTAGTCGCCAAAAAAACTTTTTGAATATTTCTCTTTTTTTTAAATGTTAGAGCTGAGGTTTGAACCCAAAGCTCTTGCCTAGTACGCCAACACACTAACTATAGTGGGTGCCTCCTTTTAGTCTTAACTGTTATCGACTAGAGAACATTTAGTGTGTATTTATACACTTTTTGCTATTGAATTGCTTTTATTCGATAATAAATTGGATTGCTCGAATTTTCTTTTCAACAAATTTTTCATTTTTGATTACAAAATTAAAAAAAATGCCTTAATATTCAACATAATCTTATTTAGCGCAACCCATTATCCGGCAATGCTCAATATCTCCGAAACCGTGTTTGTAATAAAAACTGGCCATAAATTAGCCATCAACTGCAGAGTCCACATTTTCGTTGTTGGTAATCTTGTACCATCGCGCCACTTTTTTAGGTTTCGAAGTGGAAAATATTCAAAAAAAAAAAAAAAAGAGCTCAACTTTAATTCATTTATTGACTTTGTCACTCATTGTCTAGATGAAACAACACATTCTCTTTAGCCAAATTCGGTCATTCTTCTTTAATTTTGTCACTTAAACGTTGTAATAAATCATCATAACACTTATTGTTAAATGTTTCTTACTTTTCGAAAATAAAAAAAAAATAAAAATAAAAACAGTTATCATGACCTCCTCATATGTCTTGCCTTTTTTGTACACAACTTAATCGTTCTAGTTAAGTACTGTGATTGATTCTTTTTTCCAGTGGCAAGTGGTCTTTGCTCGTTACAAATCCATCGGCTTTCTTGCGTTGAAACATTGCCACACACTCTAGCGTGTTTATTCTATTGTAAGCAAATGTAATATCCATGTTGTTTCTCATCGCCAAGTTTTCCCTAAATATACGATTTATTGCACTTTTAAAAATGTCTGTCATTTCAGCTATATAGTCATAGCTTACGCACCTTCAGCCGATTATAGAACAATATTATTTTGTGAATTCCATAACTGTTTCTAATCTGGACACTTCAATTGGTCATATGTTTTTGTTTTAGGATCGGTTTTGAAATTGGTTGGACTGGGTTGTTTTAATAAATCCACTGTAGTTGTTCAATTTTGAAAAAAAAAAAAACACTACAAAACAACCTCATACATACATATATTTAAAAGTATAAAAAAGTAACCATGCTGTTTTCTGTGCTACAGGCATAACAACACATACTACAAACATTTGTAAAACTTAACCTTCCCGTCTTATTTTCTTTTTTAATTTTCATGCTATAAATGAATTTTTGCTGCTTAAAAATCCTTAAAAGAAATACTAATTGTCTGTCCAACTATGCCGAAATTAAACGTTTGCAAAAGCAATTTTTCATGCAAACTGAATTAAATGAAATTTGTAATCGAACGTTTATTTTCGACCAATGGGAGGAGTAGCACTAAAAATAAAATATAAGTGATTTATTTATTATTATTAGTGGTAATCACTTTTCGTTGCCAATGCCCTTGTAGGTCTTGCAGTCGTAGCAAACCAGGCCAAACAAAAATAAAATGTGGGCAGATATGTTAGGCTTGCTACGTTTGCAACGAAGAGTGATTACCGCTATTATAATTTTTTTTTCTAATTTTCATTTAAAAGGTAATTATTCTTAATTTTTATCTTTTTTTTTTTGTTTTTAATTTTAAAGATGGTCGCAATTAATTTTTTAAAACGTCAACAATTACATCCTTAAACTAAAAAAAAAAAAAAATTATCAGTCACATTTAGTTTGAACAAAATTTTAAAATCATAATACAACCATAAGTATAGTAAACAAGTAAATTTTACTTATGTTTTTTTCTTGCTTAAAAAATACTTAACTAACTTAAGGAATGATTAAGTCCCATACCTGAATAATGGCATGAAAATTATTATAATCTTATTTATTTATAAATAATTTTTTAAAACTAAAATTAATATATAAAACAAATTATACAAAAAAAAAAAACTCTCGTAATTCATTTCTGAACATTGTAATGTGGCATGTTTCCGAAAAAAAGAAGTTTTTTAATCTGTATTACCCCTTAAAAAACATCATTGTCTTAAATATGATGACAATACTTTTAATGTAGACAACTTCTTATATTACTCTTCTTTTTTTTAAGACTAACAGCAGCATTTTTTTCTATATTTTATAACTCGGCAGTTTATTTTTGTTTTTTTATGTTAAAGGGGACATAATTTTAAAAATGATTTTTTCCTTTTAAATTTTACATCGAAATTTTTTTGTAATTTTTTTATTTAAATCATTAAAAAAAATTATGTTTTATTTTTTTAAACGTTGTATCCAGGGACGTAACAGATATAAGAGAAATAATCAAAAAGTCTTGTTTAACCACTAATATTTATAAATTCAAATAATACCATGAGATATGTTAGATATGCAGTCATGGAAATAAATATATGGTACAAATGTTTTATAAGTTTCTATTCTATGTTATTATATTATATTTCCAGAAAATTATATTTTATGCTATCTGTTAAAAAATAAATCTTAAAATCGTAAGTTAGACAATTTTAAGAATTGTTATAGGATTGGTACATTAAAAGAGGAAAACAAAAAAAAAAAAAAATAAATACTTACTTAACCTTATTAAAAATACATACTTTAATGTAGAACTGTGTATGCCCTCTGCAAATTAACAATAACATTATTTACTTGATAATAATAACAAAGAGTTAATTAGGGTTTGAATACATTATGAGGAATTAGTTTTCATATTTCATTTTTATATATTTATTGATTTAGTATAGGCCAAAAATTTGTCTTGCACTTGAGTTAAGTCTGGACTTAGTACAGAATTTTAAAGGTTTTTTTTCTTTAAAGAATTATTTTGTGTGTTTTCGGCTTGCTGGAAAGTAAAGTTATGGTCAAAATTTTCTTTGGCAAACTCTAACACAATACTTTCTATTAAATCTACATACATATGTATGTATGTATGTATATACATAGTTTTCTGCTTTAATTTTATGAGACATAAAACAAATTGGATGACATATTTACCCAAATGTACAGTACACAAATGCAACCTAAACCATTTGTCAACCTTCTTTAAAACTTCGTGGTCATCTAATTTAAGCCTCTTTTGTTCACTAAACAACACATTACGCCACATTTCTTCACACGCCATCCTCTGTGTCCTATGTTTTGACTGAGGTTGGGTTTAGGTCTAATTTTTTGTCTGATTACTTGCAAACCTGTATTTAATATTTGATAAATACGCCTTCTTGGTACGTTGAAATTAAGTTGGGATTTATTTAAATACAACGACAACAACTCTGTTAGTTTAAGTCTTCTCTCAAACCTGTTTTTTTTTGTCCATAAGATTTTGTATCTGACAAATAATTTTGATTTATTGTCTCTGATCTATTAAACAAACGTATTATGTAAAAATAAAAAAAAAAATAAAAATACATTAAAACTTTATCTATAATTATTAAATATTATGAAATTATAGAACAAAATGCCACGAGGAAGTCAATTGTCAACAGTAGAACGGAATTATTGCATAAAAGTGGTTGCAACTGGACTCAAACTTTAATTTTTAATTTTTAAATTTAATTATTTAGTATTAAAATGACAATATTTTGATTAAATTATAAATCTGAACCATGTAATTATTTTAAAAGAAAACTACTTCTCCATAGAATCCAGCAGAAATTGGAGCTTACTTTTAAATGGTTTTGTAAGAAGGGAAAGCTAAATTTCCCTTTACAAACCTTACTATACAAGGCATGATTTATATATGGCGAATTCCCACTTGGAAACAACCCCTGCATAGCAAACTGCTTTTACGTAAGGGGGCAGAGAAAGCTGTATAATTATTTTATATTTCTTTGTTAAAGTTTAACTGTAAGCACTTAGTTTAGCTTACAATAATTATAAAATCATTTTAAAGCAATTAACTTATTTCTTACTTCTCAGTTAAATTTAGTATGAAATACCGGTAAAACCGTGAAAAAAATATTCCTGGAAGTAACAGGAATTATTAACTAATACCATATAATTATTTCCATGCTTGTAGTTGATTTTGGTCATTGTAACCAATATAAATTGGAAATATTTTAAGGAAATATTTTTTATGGGGTTTGAATATGTTTGACAATGTAAACCTAATGGCCAGTTTTAGGAGAATTATTTTAAAATATTAACTAAAAAAAATAAAAATTAATAAAAAAAACTTTTGTCCACAATGGTTTTCAGTACGAAAATTGTTTTTTTAATAGTTATTTATAACTAAAAAATCTCATTTATTATACGGGCTACGCTGATCAGAATTAAACATATATTACAAGAATTATCTCATAAAGTGTTTTTCAAAAGATTACATAGAAATAACAATTATTTTCACTCCCTGGTTTTATAACAAAGTTTTATTTCTAGATTTATTTTTATTTAAAACAAATAATTAAAATTTTTTTATTTTTATTTTGGTTTTTATTTTATTTTTAATCACATTTTTTAAAAAATAAAATCTTTTTTCTTATGTTTCTGTTATAAATTTTTATGCAAAAAAAAAATTATATATACATACATATGTATATATAAACATACAATGTATATATAAACATATATATCATAGTTGTAACAGCAATTCAAGGTTTGATTGATGCTGCTGATGAAGAATTAAAATTACGAGAGAATTCGACAAACGATCCAATAAAGGTTAGAAATTTAGATCCCATTAAAACGTTAAAGTCTAACTTCTATATGTACTGTTTTCATTTTAAAATAACAAGAAATACGAGTACTTCTTCTACTAACGACTGACAATTTTATTAAAATATACTGAAATTGTATGAAAATACAATAACTAATAAAAAAAATTATTTAAGTTTTAAGTTTTGTGATCGTCTTTGTTATTTTTATTGCTGTTTTAAAAAAGTTATTAATTGTTTTTCTAATTTCGTTTATTTAAAAGCTTTTGTTTTTTGTTTTTCCGTTAAAGTTTAATCAATTCAATAATAAATTAATTTTAATTTGTATCTTTCAACATATCCTTATGTGTACAATATATGTATGTGCATATATTTCATTAAATTAGAAAAAATCAAACGAAAATTCAACCTCTATAAACCAGCAACAAGAACAAGAAAACATTTCCAATGGACATGCAAACACTAATGAAACATTAACTGGAGAAAATAAGTCTAGAATAGAAGATATGAAGGCAACAGATGAGAATCAACGGAAAAAGAGAGACGGTAGCACTGATCGTACAGTAGCGGTAAGTAAAAGTTTTTATAACTTTCATGAGTCTTTAATTTGTTTTATTTTTTTATAGTACACGTTATCCAGCAAATGCATATATTGAAATAGTTTATAAAGATTGCTTTTGTTACGATATCTTAATCATTTCATATAAAGTAATCATGCAAATTAACACAAAAAAAAAAAAATAAAATAAAGAGGAAATGTATTTTCTATGTAACATATAGAAATGTGCCTCTTTCCCTGCCCTTACCCCACTTGGTTTGATCAATATCATAAAATATGGCAGTGCAATAATCTCCACTAAGAATGAAATCATTTACTGTTACAGTTTTCCTAATTTCTCATATAATGCTATAAAGAAAGCTCTCTCTCTCTCTCTTTCTCTCTTATGTTCTAAATTTTCAATGACATTCAAAACCTCTATTCCAAAATCCCAAAATATATAATTTTTCTTTTTATTTTTAATTAAATTAAATATAATTTCTTTTATTTTTTTTAAGGTTCTTGGAATGGAAATAACCGCCAGTTGTGAGGGGGGTCAAAAATGGTCTGGCCGTCCTCCAACTCCAGTGTTATTATTCCACCATGAACATGTAAGTTGTTATATACATACCAGCCAATTTTATATGTATATTATGTATGTACGAGTATGTAAAAATAATAAGAAAGTATTTTAAAATATTTTATACAAAAAACTGGCAAACACTTTTATAACGAACCTTTTTTTGGCATTAATTTTTCAATTTTTGGCAGATATCTTCTACAAAAACGATAAATTTTCCAAAAAAAAAAAAGAATTCTTTTAAATAAAATGATTACCTAAATATAAAAATTGCGTTTAACTTTTTGTTTATGGTGAATAAAATTATATATGCGTACTAATTGAATACTTGGTGTTGATTGAAAGTACATTTTGAGCTCGTTTTGAGGAACAGGAAAATATTTTTGCAATGTACTGAGAATATGGCTTGATTCGGTCATTGTGTTCTTAATGAATGTTTGGCTTTTTTGAAATCTAAAAACAACTCGATGTACATGTGTACTACAAACTTCGTTTTATAGCACTAAATTCGATATGAAACAAAATTTTCTACAATTGTAAAATAGATTCGTTCCACGACTTTAGATTAAACGGATTGCAACAGGAACAGGTATGAATACAAGGCAGGCACATAATTTACAAGTGCCTAGGTGTGGTATTGATTTAATAAAGCAACATATTAGATTTGCTGGACCAAATGAATACAATAACTTACCTCTAGAATTGAAAGAATCGTCCCCGATTTCGGCTTTCAAAAATGGTATTCGATTATATTTAATATCTAAAAAAATATTTAATAATAAGCAATATATTTTTTGTAACGAAATAACGGAAAAAAACCCAATATATGTAACATGATTCGAGTTGATAATTTAATAAAAATTATTTGGCAGACGTTGTCTTTCTTAATTACTACTAATTTTTCTATAGTTTTGATGCTCAAAGATTAAGCGATTTAGATATATACATACATAATTGGCCATTACAACCATGTGCATAAATTTTTATCCATGAGTGCTAAGAGATGGTAGCCGAAAGACATATTTTTTATATTTCTTCCTTTCAGGATGTCAGAGCTGGGGTTTGAACCCGGAGCTCTCGTCCAGCAAGCCAACACACTATATACTATATTACGGCGACCACGAATAAGCGAACTAATAAATAAAAACTATTAGGACAATTTGAAATTTCATTCGTTTATCAGAACATACCTCAATAATTAAAGAGTTTTTTTTCATTTAAAGCTAAAGCCTTTGTTTGTTTTTTGTTTAATTTTTATAAAAATATGTACGTATATACATACATAATCTTAATTATCAAATAAATATTAAATTTAAAAATTTTCTTTTTGTAGTCCAAACGTGATGATAACATTGATTTGCCAGAACCCCAAGAAATCTATTTGGAAGGCTCCTTAGCTCATGATTCACAAATTTTAGTAGCCGAATCGGAAACTAAAGAAGAAAACGTTTATGATGGTGAACTCAATGGATCTCCAGAAGAACCAGCTGTAAGTTTTTCTAAAATATTTGGTTTTTATTTACAAAATACTAGCGAATAGCCTGGATACTTTGTAGTGCAAAATATGAAAATATAAAACTACATACATACATACATATATAATTGGACATTACAACCCTGTTTCTGGCTTACGGCCAATCCAATCCCTGAGGACAATAACAAAAACAGATTTTTTGTATACAGATGTATAGATTTTTTTCTTCCTAATCCAATAAAAATTCTGGAATAGTGTAAACTGGTCCTAAGCAATATATTTGGGATGTTCACAATGTATAATTGTCATGTCTCATGGCATTTTCGTTTCTACCAAAATGAGTAGCATTTTATTATTATAAATTATACTAGCTGACCCGGCAAAAGTTGTTTTGCTCTAAAATATTTTGATTTTGTCTCCAATTATTTCTTTTTTTATAAATTTATCTTAAGTACGATAAATGGCAGTGCAACATAATCAAGATGAAGTGAAACTCTTTCTGTTATATTTTAAATATAGTTTATTTTTTTATTGAAACTTAAATTCTTTTACAAATTGTTTTAAAAACATTTTTAATATATTGACAATATTTTATTTTTGAATGCACATAAAAGAAAAGGATACTTATTTTTTTTAATAAATTTAATTAATTGCTGTGGTGGAACAGAGAAATAGAAAATTTAAATTTTTTGAAAAACAGAAATGTATTGCTTTGTAAATACTTTTGTTTGGTTTTTATATACTAAATGGGATATGATTCGCATTTAGTCTATAACTATTTTAACATAAGTATTTATAGTTTTGGATGGCACCTTTGGGAAAAAGTCTCCTGACGAGTCTCTTAAGCAGAGACGAAATGGCCATGGAGACATGCTTATCCCCAAAAGCATACATTTCAAATTATATAAATTTATTTTGTGAATTTGAGCTAAATCGTACCATAAGTAAAAAAAATTTAAATATTACGACAATAGCGCCACCTATCGTTGTTAAACTTAAGAGAAACCTGGCTCCTGACTAAACTTATATATTGTCCAAGTTTGGTGTCAATCGGTCCAGCGGTTCTTGAGTTTTTGTAACACGTACCCGGCACAAACGTTTTTATATATTAAGATAAAAGTAGGGCTTTATATACTCTTTTTTGATCTTGTTTTATTGTAATCGATATTTTTAATTGTTGCTATAAAGGATATTTTTTTAAGAAGGAATATTTCCTTAAGATGAGAGAGTAAAATATATGAAAGACAAAATTTTTTGGTAGAAACGAAAACGCCATTACTGTTTTAATGTTGTTGCTTTCTGAGCAAAAAGTATTTTAAAATAATTGAACTTTGCATGGAACGAGTATGCTTATTGTCGTATTTACTTTATTCTGCCAGCACAATATCTATTTACATATACATACATTCATACATACATACATACATACATACATACATACATAACTGGCCTTTACAATCCTGTGTCAGGATTACGGCCTAGCTTCTCGCTAGCAAAAAACCTTAAAATCAGCTATTTTTTCAGTTTCTTCACATATTTTGTACTACGAAAAAAAATGTTTTTTATTACAATTGTTTTCAGCTTCCTTACTTGTAAATTCAAATAGTACTCTATACTTTGGCGGGTTGTTCACAACCAACAGTAGTATTTTTACATATGTACCTGCTATTATTATAGAACATTTAATTTTATGACACTATGTTTTGTGCTTAGAAAATATTTTTTTAATTAATTCAAATAATTTTATTACTTTGTATGAAATATTTTTAATAAAAAATTTAATAATTTTTTTTAGGTTGTCTTAAGCAGTAAAATGACCCTATCGCTTATAAATCTGGATAATATAATGGATAAGAAATCAAAACCAAACGAAATTGAAAGTCCATTAGCTGATGATATTGAAATAATTGGTCATGATGAACAATAGACGTGATAATGAAGATGAGAAACAATCAATAAACAAAACACATACACTACCGAAACAAAAAATTAAAATAATATAAGAATTCATAAACTTATATTAAATAATAAATTTAAAAGAAAAAATGACTGATTTGGTAGATTTTTCGTTATTTCAATAAAACTTGTATTCAAATTATGATTATGTAAACGTCGAGAAATACCAAAATATATCCAGTACTTCCGTTATAAGGAACAGAAATTAATTTGTTGCCGAAAATTCTTTTATTACCTTAATTTTTTCTTGATTTTTGTTATTTATTTATTTATTTATTCATATTATACGAGTAGCATTTGCTTTTTTTTTTTCTTTAGCTGTAGTGAGAAGTTTTTTCTTTTTAAATCATGTTTAAAATATTATGCCAAATTTACAATATATGTATGTATATCTATTAAAGAATCAAATGTATCTTAAACTCATTTGCATACGCTAGTCTTTAACGTCCTTTTTCAAAAACATTTAATTGTTAAGCAGTAAAACTTTATATGTATTTTATTTTTTTATTTTTTAATTCATATTTTCAAATACATATGTATTAATATACAAGTAAATAGTTTTAAAAACATTGTAATTTATTACTCTTATAAATGGTGTTGTATCAGTTTTAAAATAAAAAAAATTTAAAAAAATATCTATAACTTGTGTGTAACAAGAAAATTTGTAGACTTTAATGGGAGTAAAAAATACAATATAAACATGACTTTGTCCTTATAAGTACATCAGAGAACTGCACTTGCTGATTTAAAAATATTCACAAAATTTTCAACATCCTAAAAACTTGCCTTTGTATTCTAATAATGAAACTTGTTTATGTGCAAATATTCGCTGCCTGAATTTATTCTTTCTCTTCGTATCAGCTTATGAATTTAATGCATTTTTCTTCCACACAAATCATTTCATTATCGTTGGTTTGGAATCGTTTGGATCACTATTGATTGAATAGTATGAATTTTCCTTTCATACCAATCATTTTGTTTGAAATAATTTATGAATGAAAAGTGAGCGTGATTATTTAAAAATGTATTATATATGCATATATGAACATATACATACACATTTCATATTAAGAAAAATTTTCAACCAAAAAAGGGTTAAAAACTCAATTAACTACATAATTGAGTCACGCTTTGATTTTAAACTTAAAATACCTAAAACTAATATGTATAATATTTATACATACATACATAATTGTCCATTACAATCGTTTTTCAGGGTTACCTACAGTTTAAAGTCGAATCCCAACGACAGATTTGAGACACTTGTTCATGGAAATCAGTTACTCTCAGAATTTTTTTCAAAATACTGCTAAGAGGTGGGTGCCGAAAGAAATATTTGTTCATATTTCCTTCTTTCAAGATGTCAAATTTAGGATTTGAAGCCGGAGCTCTCGTCTAGTAAGCAAATGAACTACATATTAGACTTCGGCGACTACGATCTTTTTTTTCGTGTAGAAAGAAAATTATGTGTATATCCCAATGCAAACACATCCAGTCTACCTGATCAATTTTTGTTAGATTTTCATTTAAACCTATACTTGTCATGATACCAAAGCTGATTGTTTCTTCAATTTTCAACATTTATTTATAATTCGCTTTTTTCTTCACCAATAAATTCAAGACTTGACTGTCAAATTTGATATATATGAATTGACACTATATATATGAAATATTTCAATAATTAGAATTTATATTTTTTTTAAATTTATTATTTTATATTTAAATGTATATTCTTTATCAAACAATTTGAATATAACAGTAATTAAAAGTTGCGAATATTTGTATCGTTTTCCAACACTGTTATGAACTGCTAATGGACTTAATAATATAATCGCCGTATGCATCCTGTATATGACAAATTAGAGTTTATTTTATTATTAGTCAGCCTGTTTTACAATTAATTTTGCCAGCTGTTCGTATTTGTCAAATTTTGCTAAGTTTTTTGTGTCTTGTTTGAAATTACGTAAAATTAACCGCAGGTCAGTGAATTTTCTTGTTAAATTTTGTAATTAAATCATAATGATGCGCCTTAAATAATTGAGTGAATTTTATAATTAAATTAAACATTTTGAAATAACACATAAAGTTTTGTGTGAAATTCAAAGCTTCCGGAAAGAGACTAAAGTGTTTGTCAAAATATTTGCACCGCTGAACATCGGACTTTTGGAAAATGAATATTTTTTAACTTAATAATTTAGCTTTTGTTTGGAACTTTTTGATTCATGTATAAATATATTTTTAGCCACCATGTCTCTAATTAAAGT
Source organism: Metopia argyrocephala (assembly GCA_963576795.1). NCBI lineage: Eukaryota > Metazoa > Arthropoda > Insecta > Diptera > Sarcophagidae > Metopia > Metopia argyrocephala. Next base: position 181,140,850 of record OY756208.1, on the reverse strand, counting down.
CAACTATTATGAAAAGCCGGAAGGGCAAGATTTTTTTGGTAAAATGGTAGCCACAAATACCTACGCAGGTATCGTTGGCATGGCCTGGTCTACTATTGATGTATTAATGATAGCCCGCACCAAAGGTTACGTGCCCACAATTGCACGTATTGCGTATAATGTTGGTCCTATGATGGGTATGGCTACTGCTTTTACCTTAACCACGTATGTAGCTACAAACATTAGAGGAAAAGATGACAGGTAAGCTTTATTGAATAATTGAAGGATATTAGAGAATAATTTAAAGTTTTCTTGCTGTAAAAATTTGAAAAGCTTTGTTAATTATTATATTAAAGGAGCAATACACGATGCAAATTAATAGTTTCTATTAATATCAAAAATATACTATTTTAAATAAAAAGAAAATTAATAGAACCTGTAAAATATAATAACACAAACATTGTAGCAAAATGGAGTAATTTAGGTGGAATATTCATTATATTAATATTGAAATGTCATTGAAGATCAATAGTTTATGTAAAATTTTTAATAGGTAAATGGTTAAAAAAATTAAGCAAATAAAACCATTCATTCAACCATTCATCTATCCTTCTACTATTTCTAATAAATCTACTGCTGTCAAGTGAATGATTAAACAATCTCATGTTTAATAAATCTCTAAGAATCTAAGTGATGATTGTTTAGAAGAACAATTTTTACCAGATAATGATAATTCAAAAAATTAAATTTAGAAATATTCCCAAACATTTGTAAATTATTCTATACTTACATATTTCTGTAAAAAAATATATGTAATTTAACTTACATATTTGTAATAGACTGATTAGAGAACAAATGCATATTATTATATACTTTTAATTTTGATACTAACAGAACTTTTCTGAAGCTCCTAAAATATTAAATTAATTCGTCCTTATATTCACTTAAATTATTCTATTATATTACCACAGATATAATCTAACTATACTAAAACTTTAAATTAATGCTGCGTTGCCATTTACATGAATATGCTCAAATATTGCAGTGACATACAGACATATTAAAACCAAAATTAATTTTAAAAACTAATTATTAATAAGACAAATTACCTACAAATAGATATCATATTTTTCCAATTCACATTAAACAGAAAGATCCTGACGTAAAAGGCTATTAAACCATAGTGATAATTTTTCTATGATTGGAATCAAGCTTAAACAAATATGTTTAGCGAATTTTAGCAGATGTACTTCTATAACATAGTTTTATGTAGAAAAGTTTTACTGTGTTATTGGCATTGAGGGATTTAGTATTACCTAACCGCTATTAGCGTGGAATACATATTAAGATTATGATAGAGTTCTGTTGTCTTTTATAATAACACATTTTTAACCAAACATAGGCAGATCGTTAAACATTTTTATACATTAACTCTGTGCTAACGAGTTGCTAAGAAAAATCGGCATTCTAGATGCCAGCTCGTTATCCACTGTGTACAATGAGCTGCTAAATATTTGTCACGCATATGGCTGTAAATGGCTTACACCTATGAGAAATATTTCGATAACATCTTATCTTTTTTAAGGATAAATTACTTCCTCGGTGGTATGGCTGCTGGTGGTGTGTATGGTGCTTGGAGACGTAGCCATATAGCCGGTCTTGTTATGGGCTTGGCATTTGGTAAGTCTTCAATATTTAACTTAAAGCAAACTATGTTAATTATAAAAAAAATTTACTTTCATTTTAAAGGAATTGCTGGTGTTGCTAAGAAAACTTCCCTCATAGAAGGTTGGGAGTTTTTCCCCGATATGAAACTTCATGGTTACATGGGTGTTAAAGAATATGATTTCACTTTAATGGCTGAACGTCCTAAAAATTGGACAACTGGCAAAGAATAAAATGTGTGATTAATTAGTTCAAATTGTGACTTTAAAAAAAAAAACAGAAAATAAACAATAATAATTTTTAATTGATAATACAAGAGTAACAAAAAAGAATTCAAAAGAAAAAAAAACTTAAGGCAAGTTAAAATAAACAACTCAATAAAAACAATTTTCTACTAATTAATTTAAAGGATGTGCAAAATTACACGTGAATTTCATAACATTTCAAGAAAAATTCTCATTAGAACAAGAAATACATTTGCAAAATAAAACAAATAAATTGGCAGATACTCGTATATTTTATCAAAAGCATGTAATACTAGAAAAGAAGTTCAAGATTTGAAAGTATCTTGTAATAAATATTGTTAAAAACAAAACAGCCATTCATCAAGAATTTGAGTAGACGAGTGTTTTAAGGTAAATGTTTTATTTATTCCTTTTAGGAAGTTTTGGTGTAATTAGTACTCTTATATATATAATATATATACCATTTCAAAAATGGTAAAAGCTGCATTAATTCTTATAAATATTTACATATACATATATGTATGTATATTAACTATAAGCTATCAAAGTTTATTTTTGTTTTTTGTATGATCGAAGCAGGAAAACAACTTTTTGAAGTAGCTTATATTTGTTAAATTTCTCTGTTGCATTCTTCGTTTTTCACAATATTTACCCTTTGGAAAGAAGTCATTATTACCACAATAAAAAAAGCAACAACCAAGACAGCAGCTGTGGTTTGAAGTGTTTATAACCTTTTTTCTCTTCTTCTGATGTGCCATATATAAAAAAAAATAAAAAAAAGATATGTTGATATTCTATTTTTTGCATACTTACTCATCTTGTGCTTTTAAAACATTTCAACATTCGAAAATCTTAGTTCAATGGCATTTCCTGTGTAGAAATGTGTAAAATACTTAAAAATGTTGCTTCACACTATTCACATACTTTAAAATACCTATTACATATACTACTTTTTAATAAATTTAGCCCGACGACACAATTGCAAGACAATATTACTAATTAGATATATTGTGTTGCCTCCAGTCTACAGTTTGATGAGCTGTACTACTGTCACACAATTTCCATACACTGTGACCTATGAGAACTATTGTGTTGCTATTAGTCTACTGTTTCAATCTGGATCTTTAGTCGAACATCTACATTAGATCGCCAATCTCTGTAAATGCCCTCTTTCTCTGCAATGTCTCGTAAGAAATTCCGTCACATCCATGTGGGAAATTCTGAAACAAAATGTCCAAATGCACTCTACCTACGAAATAAATGTAACCTTTTTAAAAATTTCGTGATAGTGTCTGCTGAAAAGTGAATCATATAACTTTGAAAGGATTAACAAATTACCAATTCATCAAAGCAAAGGGATTGTTTCTTAAATCAGAATTTACTGAATTTACCGTTTAAAAGTTCTGGATAGATTTTCAAGACTAGTTCTATGTACTCACTCTATATTTTAAGAAGCTTAATTAGGAAAATTATTATTGTAAATGAAAGTGCATTGGTTAGTTTAGGTTAGATCTGAGATCTCTCAAAAAGTTCAAAATAGTGTTAATTGGACCATTCTTATGACATCGCCATGTAAAAGTTACAAGTCTCCTTCATATAAAGTGTTAGATCTCGAACCGGTTCTATCTTTTTACGAGAATATAATCTTTAACACTGTGATTGTGTTGAGTTCTTCAGTATGTTTATCATTAGACTTGAATTTCTTCTGACAAAAGATATACAATGAGGGCATTAAAAACTTTTACTCTTCTCATAAATTTTAAATTTGTAATAACTCAAACAAAATTAACTTAGTTGTTTAAGTTATAGTATATAAATTTATCGCTTTTTTCTCAATAGGAGTAACTGAATAATTTTATAATGATAATAACTCATACTAAATTGTTTTCGGTTCTCATCTATTATGTCAGCTCTTTTATTGCCCTTATATATGGTGCTGATCTACAGTTAGCCGCCTTGTTTAATCACAGAAAGTTATAAGAAAAAAGGTAAAAAAACAGACTTGTCGAATTATTCGAAAATATAAAGTGTGCTACACTAGTCGGGTTTGAAAAAGAAATTAAACCAGTTTGCGGTTTTTAAACATGTACTCTGCTCCATAAGCACCTCGTTAAGGAAATTAAATAGAAATATAAAAAAGGGTAATACTTTTGGACTATTTTTGATTTTGTGAATAAACATTATTGGCCGTATGTATAATGAAAAATTAGCAACTCGTTAGTATATGGAGCAAAAAACTGGCAAGTTTATCTCCAGCAATAGACTGATATTATTAAAACTTTCCATACCCTCTATTTGATAACTAGTCAGATAATCCAAAAAATTAAATACCTTGTACCTTTGAGTAAGAATTTCCACGTATTGGAATGATAAACTTAGCCACTGTGTACAACGGCCTGCTAAATTTTTATTATACACAAGGCTATATGTTTCCTTTTTTTAAACTTGCTATGATTACATTAGTTTTTTCTTTCCACTTTTCAATTTTTGTCTCTTTTTTCGATAACAAACAGTTGCGAAAAACACGGCAAATTATTTGTTTCGCTCAATCTGTGTATCGTAGAACTTTTTTTAAATTTCTCTAAAATTAAGCGAAAAACTTAAGTAATTAATAATGTTTCCCATATTAACAAACTTGCAACAAAATATATACAAATTTTTTCCAACAGTTTCAAACATTAAAAACCACCATTTGTAACCATGGAATAGCATTACTTTTATGTTAACATATCTTATGTATTTTGTTTTGTTCTTCTTCTTCTGTATTTCCTTTCATGTTAAATTTTCTTGAATTTATATATTTTCTGGGCATTAATCATTTCATGTTGTAACTGGCATTCCATTATGAATGAGTCATTAAAAGCGTCACACACAAGAGAATTTAAAGTTAAATATGAATTTACCTACAACACGGCTTAAACCACCATAAAGTGTTAAACGGCGACAGAGCAAGCCAAGTTAACAAATAAAAAATAATACTTTAAAAACTGATTGTCTTTACAGTTGAAATGACCACCACAACAACTGGGCCAAAAATTTAAAATTATTGTCTTTTATACGCATATAACGAGAAAAGAGACAAAAACAACAAATTATAGCGGTTGAAAATTTTTCTTATTAAAAGTAATACAAATACACATAAGCCTCTTACAACGGCAATTACAACACTACATAATTTAAAATTTAAAGTTTACTCAAATATTTTTTACAGTTACTTTGAAATTTCTTACATTCGCAAACTTAATTTCCGATACTCGTGTTATTCAATTTTCTTGAAAGCTGTTCTTTCGAAAACAGTTAATCTAGATAAGATAAAAAATATAGATACTGCTTCTTTTGTTAGGTTCTTATTTTCTATTTTGTAAGGTGTTGTCGACGTCGGTTCAAGAGTTTTTCTTGTAAAGTTATATAGAATACCTTACTAGGGAAAAGTGGCCTGGCACACCCCTAACTCCAACTTATGAAGGTCAGATCTGTAAGCAATTCCTTCAAATCTGGAAAAAGTAGTCATAGGATGTTATTATAGACTGCAAGAATTCGACCTCAGAGGCCCAATTACTATAACCTTGGGCCTATTTCACTAAGCTACAAGTTTACAATTACAAGTGTTTTTGCCTATAAAATTGTAAATTGTAAAATATTGTGTTTCATAAAAATACAATTACAAGTTTGTAGCTACAAGTGATATTTACAATTCACAAGTCTACAAGTAATACTTCTACAAGTCGTTTTGTTTCATTAAACAAAATTTTCACTTGTAGACTTGTAGAATTGTAAAAAAAAGCTTAGGGTCGACGGAAACTCTCAAAAAAATTTTACAAGTTACAAGTGAATGATAAATTGAATTCAAATTTGATTTTTAACTATTTTTTAATAAAAATTAGGTCAAGTAAACACAAAACCAAACAATTTTAATATTAATTAACATTAATTTATTTATTTTGTTTGTTTTTAATTATTACTTTTTAAATAAGTGATTATATGTAACAAAAAAAAAAACTATATCACATTGTTTGCTTATTACAAATTATCGATATTAAAGTACCCATTATTGTAAAACTATTAAAAGTATTCCTATGTTCAAATGCTTATAACGTCAGAACTATTTCTACGATCTTGTTTATGGAGCACTCATTTGCTTTGTTATTGTGTTTTCTTTTAAATGGATGCATGAGAAAAACAATTTAGGAAACCGTTATCTTTTTATATTCAGATAATTAAAAAAAGTGCACATTGTTAATTCTTTGTGTTAAATTTTTCTACATCACCAAAAACAGTTAGACGTGAAATCAGAAGGAATAACTAAGAAAAACATTAAGAATATGTTGGAGTTGTTAAGAAAATCTCTAACCCTCTTTTAAGAAATTTTGATACCTTAATTAAGTATTTCTAAAGACAACCACGGTACGTTTTTGGGCGAAGAATATTGTGGAGCGTAATTCACCAGTTTTTAAGGTATAAGCTGTCGTGCAAAAGCAGCAATTATCGAGTTCAGTAAAAGAGTCGTTATATAATTGCACTAAAATGTGGCTTTTCCACTACCTATTTGTGCAAGTAAATGAAACGAAACCTTTAGCCAGCAGAAAGTAGAGACTGTAGTGCAAATTTATAAAAATTTTATCTTATTTGACAATTTTAATCTGTCCGTCAGTTAGAAATTCATTGCATTCTGCTGGTCAGGGTGGTCGATCAAAAGTAAACAAACCACTGACCACAAAACGCCATCGAAAGCTTCGCCTGGATTTTGATCGGACGCACTTAAATTGAATTAATTTGTATTATGGAGGATTGGAAGATGGTCCTATTGCCGGACTAAACCAAAATTAAATTAGTTTTCCAGCAATATAATAATTTGAAATTCACCGCCAAAATAACTCAAAAGTGGTTAAATGATAGCGAACTGAAAGTAATATAATGGTCACCAAAATAGGCTGACCTCAATCTGCTTGAGTCCTTCTGAGATGCTTAATTTATCAAAATAACTTTGTAAAAATATTTTATTTTATTTAAAAAATTTTTGAAATATTATTAAAATGTGTTACATTGCATTTTTATAGGATATTTTAGCACTTTGAGTAATAATAAATAAGAATTTTATAATTAATATCACAATAGAACTTTTAATTGTAGAAATTGTAGTTTACAAGTACAAAAATCTACAATTGTTATAAAAATTTTAATGAAACACAATTCATTAGCACTTGTAAAAAATAGACTTGTAATTGTAACTTGTAAACTTGTAGAATTGTAGTTTAGTGAAATAGGTCCCTGATCACATTCTGAACCGAAATCGACATAATATGTTCTCTTTTATCCTAACAATAGTACAATGCATCGCAGTATTAGAGGTCATTTTCTAAATATTAGTTTCGCATAAAAAGTACCAATGTAGGGATAAGTTCTGCATGTTTCAGTGATACTTAGACACGCCGTTCATTGCACTATTTCTAACTTAGTCATTTAGCCACTGAGCAAACAAAGGTCAAAATTGGCACAATCTCTGTACATCCAAAGCACCAATCGTGCTTTGAGTTTAATATCAATGAAGCTTACAGTCTAATATTACATCAAGATATTTGAATTTAGATGAGAGCTGAAGAGATTTACTACTCAATCCGGGTACCCCAAACGAGGATGGTTTGTATCTTATAATCCTTGTTGTTTTACACGCTGGTATTTTTTTATATACCTGCATTATGAGGCTTCGGTTTAAAAGTAAATCTTTGTTATTTCCAGTCAACTTTTAGTCATTCACGTAAATTGTTGAGTTGCTCTGGGTCTTGAAAGTTAAGTTGTTGTTTTGTTTGTTTTCTCCTCTTATGATTTTTGCACAAGATTTGGATTTTCTCTGAAATTGATTCTTTGGTTTTGAAAAAAAAAATAATACATTATCAGTCTGTTTGCTGTTGCTTTAAATTCTGTTTATTTGTACATTAATTGTTCAAAAATTTCTGCTGATTTTGCAAAAAATTTTTGGTTTTTAAAGTTTCACTTTGTCTTATTCATTTGTCATATGAAACGGTATTTTATTTGGCGACAAAAATGTTTATGCTGATACATACATACATACATAAACATATGTACATATGTATAGGTAAGTATGTGAATAAAAACAATATTATTTTGTTGCAAGACCATTATTTTTGTTACTGTTTTATGATGATCTGTTTTTTAAAAATTGTATATTTTTGAACGTTGCAAAATATTATTGTTATAAAATAAATATTTTTGGTATATTATCTCATAGGATAAAATGCAATTAAAATATATGGAGACGAATGCAACATTTAAAATTATTAGTCAAACAATGGAATATAGCCAATGTAACGCCCAAGTCAAAAAAAACTTCCTGTTTCTTTCTTTCTATGTTCAGGCAAATAATTTATTATATCAATAATGCCTATATTATATCCCACGTCAAATTTCTGGTAGGTCTTATTGGGAATATTAATCTATTGAAAAAACAAAAATTAAGAAAAATGAAAAATTAAAAAAAAAAAAAAAAATAATTAATATATAACAAATGTCGTTATAAATACATTTCTTACAATAGATTTTGTTTTTATAGTGTCCTGTTTTTACTTTTTGTTTAAATATATGAGTTTTCTAAAGAAACTAATTTTTTACTTCATTACGTAACTACTTTTTAAAGTTATTTCAAAAATAACATTTAACCGGAAATCATGTTTTAATATTCATAAGCTTGATCTTAAATTTCGAATTCATTTACATAAAAACTTTTTTATAATTTTCATAAAAGTGAAGTTTATATTTTTTATATGGAAATTTAATATCTCCAAAGTAAAAATTATACAAAAGAAAAAAATATCTCACCTTAAAATAATTTTCGGAAGTTGAAGTAATAAATACAAGTACATATGTACATGCGTTTAAGATGAAACCAAAACGAGAAAAAGCGAAAGACAAATAATTTCCAGTGAATGGTAATAAATTTATTTTATTTTCATTTAAAAAGTTCTTTTTTTTTCTTTATAATTATTGAAATTTCTTCGTATGTAAGCACACACAACATATGAATAAAAGAACTTACGAGCTGAGCTGGTGATCATTGTAGTCATCTGAGGCACAGCTGGATTTTGCTGTCTATGGACTAATAAATATTTTTCGTTATTGCTGTTGTTGCTATTGCATTCCAAACTTAATATGTTTTTATGCTCTACTCACCTTGATCTTTAATAATAATAATCCACTATAAACTAAGAAACACCAGCAGTATATGAATTCATTAAATATATGGGGATAACGACAAATGTTTACCTCTACTTTCTCTTATTTATCTCGTCTGTTACCAAGCGTTGTATGTATGACAACATTAATGTTTGTTATTTGGACCTGGGGATGCAAACGATACATCGATATTTTTGAAGGGTATAACGGCGATACATCAGCGATTTATCGAAAAATATAGACATCTTTCTTTATACATTAAGAGCAAATGTTTATGTGCTAAATGGCTTATATATAGTATCTTAAGTAATTTATTTTCGTTGTTTACTTTACACTAATTAGCGGCGGTAAATAATCATCATCGTTTAAATGAACAACTTTCAGTATGTTTAGAAAATTTCCCACCATGCTTCACTGTTTTTCGCATATTTGTATAAACCACATCGATATTTTTATATTATTGTAGTACCTGTAGTCTAGTGGTTAGTGTGTTGGCTTACTAGACAAGAACTCTGGGTTCAAATCTTAGATCTGTAACCTTGAAAAAAATATAAAAAAATATTTCTTTTGGCGACTACCTCTTAGCGATCTTCTGACAAATGCTCTGAGAGTAACTGATTGCCATGAACAAACTTCTCAAGTCTGTCGTTCGGTCCTGGTACTCATGGAAAAAAAATTAAAACACACAAGGCCTCTTCATGTAATGCTATCCTTTATACCCAAAAGACGCCAAATTAAGATTAATAATTGCATTTTTGTAACAACAAAAGTAAAGTAATTGAAAGTCGTCTTAAACTCATATACAATAAAAATTTAAATTTAAGCTTAAAAGCTTATTGAAAGCAATTTTAATACTTGAGGTAGCAGCTGCTAACTTCAATTTTTTTTATTTTGTTGTTGTTGCAGTTGATGTGTTTCTTTAAGTAACTCTTTGCAGCTCAAGTTCTGGTTTAAAAATATTATTTTACAAAAAAATAAAAAAATTTACGTTAAAGCTGTAGGTTATTGTAGAAATAATATTTTATGTTTTTGTTTGATTTTGTGCAGCGATAAATGTCAAAAGATATTAAAAAACAATGACAATCTTAAGGTTTTAACTTGGTAGCAGCATGAAATGACATCATCAGTGCCATCTTAAATAACAGAAAAAGATTTATAATCAATCAATTAATAACAGATATTGATTACAATGTACATATTTACTAAAAAAAATTTAAGTATTTGATTACTTTAAAGTAATTTTATTTAAAATAAAACTATTGATTGACGCGTACAATACAGGTATGGTCATACAGTAATGATCAATTGCAAAATAGCATTGGAAAACATTTAATGAAGTGTTGCTAAAAAGTACATAGTACATACATACATACATACATACATACATACATACATACATACATACATACATACATACATACATACATACATACATACATACATACATACATACATACATACATACATACATACATACATACATACATACATACATACATACATACATACATACATACATACATACATACATACATACATACATACATACATACATACATACATACATACATAATTGGCCATTACAACCCTGTGTCAGGATTACGGCCTAGCTTCTCGCAGCACTCATGTTGTGTGTGTTCATTTTTATCCATGAGTACCGGGACCTACAGTTTAAAGTCGACTTCGAACGACAGATTTGAGAAGCTTTTTCATGGCAATCAATTATTCCCAGAGCTTATGCGAGAAGACTGCTGAGAGGTAGTCTCCGAAAGAAATAATTTTTTCATGTTTCTTTTTTTCAAGATGTCAGAGCTGAGATTTAAATCCAGCGCTATCGTCTTAGTAAGCCAACACACTAACCACTAGACCACGGCTAAAAAATATATTATTTGTATTATTATACATATATTTATAAATAATTGATTTATATACATACTACATATTTATTTAATACTTTAAAGTAATACGTAAAATTAATTTGTAATTTGCCTGTATTTAGATAATTATGTAATTAATTAAACTGAAAGCAATAAAAAAATTACTGATAATTTGTATAAAATAGTGACTATTTCATTGAACAATTTCCCTGTCTTTACTGTTAGGAGTAAAATTAACAATTAAATTCGATTTTTGGCCATTAAAAACTTTACAAGACCTTTTAAAAACAAAGTTCTCGTGATTTTCAGTTCAAATGTTACCACTTTGTTGCAAAAACAATACAAACTTGCAAGTGTTAAAATATAAAATATTTGAATATTTTACAAATTATTTGACTTAAAATTACGAAACTCTTTCTTAAAATAATCTTTGCTATTCTGCTAACATTTCTGTTTTTGTGAAATATATTATATTTCATATATTTGTATTATTTTCCTTGACCTTTTTATTAATTTTATTATTAGATAAATTATTTGAGCTTAAGGTCGAATAAATATTTATATTATTTATTTTACGATATTTCGCTACTTCCTTGCGTAGCATCATCAGGAATATATATTTGAATGTGACAAAACAATAACAAAATTATAAAAAAAATACATAAAAAATTATGTCATACATATTTTCAAATAAAAACATAATGAACATTTAAAAAAAATTAATATAATAATTAACCAACAAACCACATTAATAAAAATAATAACAAGTAGGAACGATATGTGTGTATTTACAAAAATAATAAAAATAAAAGTAACAAAAATTATCTGGTATGTGATGAAAATCGACCTCGATTGAAACGAAAATCGAAAGAACCCCAAATTACTATAACTTCCAATTCTTTTCAGATTTGGAATTTCTCTTATACTCATTACGTTAATGACTATTGTCATTACATCCTTTATTATTATTATTATTTTAATATAATTAAAAACAGAAAAGTTCTATATGACTTCGAGAAAAGAAAAGAAAAAGAAAAAAAAAAAATAATAATAAATTCAAATTATTTCAATCTCGAAAGAATTTATTATAATTTTTTTTTTCTTTTTCTTTTCTTTTCTCGAAGTCATATAGAACTTTTCTGTTTTTAATTATATTAAAATAATAATAATAATAATAAAGGATGTAATGACAATAGTCATTAACGTAATGAGTATAAGAGAAATTCCAAATCTGAAAAGAATTGGAAGTTATAGTAATTTGGGGTTCTTTCGATTTTCGTTTCAATCGAGGTCGATTTTCATCACATACCAGATAATTTTTGTTACTTTTATTTTTATTATTTTTGTAAATACACACATATCGTTCCTACTTGTTATTATTTTTATTAATGTTGTTTGTTGGTTAATTATTATATTAATTTTTTTAAATGTTCATTATGTTTTTATTTGAAAATATGTATGACATAATTTTTTATGTATTTTTTTTATAATTTTGTTATTGTTTTGTCAAATTCAAATATATATTCCTGATGATGCTACGCAAGGAAGTAGCGAAATATCGTAAAATAAATAATATAAATATTTATTCGACCTTAAGCTCAAATAATTTATCTAATAATATATTATATTTCTATAGAAAGGGGCTTTTGTAAAATAATTAATTTTTTAGGATATGTACCTAACTAACCCAATAATGCTCAAATCCTTTCCCACAATATTAAACTTGACTTTTCATTTATAAAAAAAAAACTCTTAAAATTCGTAAGAGTTAATTAATCCAATTGTGTTTTATGATGTAATTCAATAAAACCCATAGTCAAGTACAATAATATTTTGACTTGAAAATTTTTAATTTCTTTAATGTACGAACGAGTAAAACTATTCAAGCTATGTAAGCAAAATTTCAAGAGCCACTTTGAATTGCGGTTCAAAAATCACTCACAATGAAAACCATTTATTTTCTTTCTCAAGCAATATTTAATTACTTAAAATGAAAAGTGAATTTTGCAAACGAAAAAGAAACTTAATAAAAAATGCCGTCTTTAATACATAACAAGGGCATTAATAATCACTCTTCAAATAAAATAAGAAAACAAAACTCAAGTCATGTACAAGAGAAATAAATAAATGGAAATGAATAATAAATGCAAATGAAATTAAAGCGGTAAAAAAATATTGGAGTTCAAGTGCTTCATTATATGAATTTTAACCCTTTCGAAATGTATGCATACATGCTTTTTCTTAAGGCTTAAAGTCAGTCAAACCAGTTTCTTAACCACAACTTTTTCTCCATCCTTTTTACTCTCCTTCGTTTAAACAACTAAAAAGAAAAGAGTAAAAATAAATAATTTTTATTTAATGCTTTGAAAACTAACGCCTCAAAATAATTAATCTTCTTAAGAAATTGAATCGTAGAACAACGAAAAACTGGTGCTATTTTTGAAAAGGGTCGTATGTAGCAGAAGCGCATGTGTACTGTTGCTTACGTTAAATCCTCTTAATTGACTCTATATTGTGTATACCCTTCATAATGGTTTAATAGGCAAAGTTATTTTCTTAACTTTTGAGAAAACTTCTTTAGATTATGCAATACATTATTAAAGTCGTTACAGATTTCATTCTTGAAGTGTGTTTTTGTAAATATAAAAACTGTTAAATTTCAGGTTAGTGATAATAAACGTCACTATAATGCGGGGTAACATAGCGCATGTTTTTATATTTTTAACACAAATAAATTTCAATTTTAACAATCGACCTAAATAGTTATTCTTGTCCTTCCCGAAGTAATGCAGAAAGCGGTTTTGGGAAGGTATTCTCGCCAGAGGAGGAGGAGGGATTGTTTTAGTGGATTCACCACTCGAAGCAGCTGGTGATGATCAGCTGTAAGTGCGAAGGCATTTTAAACCCTACCTCACGCCAAAGAAAAATATTGACTGGTATGGAATTGACCGAAATCGTTTTATAATTGCCTAATAGATTGCGTTAATTTGAAGCACGATGTATATTGTAATATTCGTAGCATCAAAGTTATCCCGTTAGTTTACGGTAAGGTGTCATGTCTGAAAGCTTTTATAATTAAGAATAATTGTTAAATTAATTGGTCTAGTGTAGTACTGGCAAAGTATTGAGTAATGAGTAGCGAGTATCGAGTATTTGTATTAATTTTTGGATACTCAATACTTAAAAGCAACTACTCAATACGTTTAGAGTTGCATTTTTTCTTCGAAGTTGTATAGAAAATTTAAATTTTATCGGCCAAACAAATTTTTGCCTAAAAACACAATACTTTATGAAATTTTTTTCTCTTAAAAATAAAATCCGTTAAAAGTATTGAGTAGTATTGGGTACCCAAATGAAAGTACGCAATACTATCGAGTAATGAAAAGTAGCGGAATTTGACACCACTAGTCTAGTGGTGGCTTACTAAGACATGAGCCCTGGGTTCGACACCCAGCTCTGACATCTTAAAAAAAAATGAAAAAAATATTTCTTTCGGTGACTACCTTTCAGCAGTCTTCTGGCAAAAGCTCTGAGAGTAATTAATTGCCATGAACAAGCTTCTGAAGTATGTCGTTCGGAGTCGACATTAAACTGTAGGTCCCGGAACTCATGGATAAAAATTTACACACACAACATGAGTGCTGCGAGAAGCTAGGCCGTAATCCTGACACAGGGTTGTAAAGGCCAGTTATGTATGTATGTTAAAAAAAAAACACATAAAATCGCCCCTACCCTTGAATTGTTAGTAATTGAACAAGTTCTACGCCTAAAAAAATACATTTTGTGGATCATTTTGCTGCCTTGAAAGCTGTTGAGAAAATCCAAGCAATGCTAACGAGAAACAAATTAGACGAATAGTTTGAGAAGTGCAACTCCGATATAACAGATAAAGCAATGTACGATTTCTGAAAAACAAATAATACTGAAACTGAAATTCTTTCAAATGAACTTTCTTCAAGAAGCAATTTAGATAATAAAAGAGTCCATAAAATATTATCTGCTGTATTCATAGAAAATATTTTACGTTTATTAAGGGCTTATTTGACAATTTTCTATGCAATACTTGTTAAATTAGCTCATAATAAACCTAAAATATTTTTTATAAAACGGCAGTATATGTATAAATAAAGTTTAAATAAGAATTATTATATTACTAAATATAAGTAGTTCTTCCAAAAAAGTAATTGATTTTCATTTAATTTTTTTTTTATTTAAACCATAGCAGCGACACTGTGTAGTCTATACTTACCTATAATGACTATTACATAAATTTGGAACTACTCGTTAAAAAAATATATTTTCATTCTTAATCAGATTGTAAGATATTTAAGAGTATCCTCTTCATCAGTTATAATTTTTATTTGTATTAAAATTTGGTGTTGTGTCTTTTGTAGTGACACCAAGTATTGTCAATTAATCACTCAATTCATTCACTTATATATTAAGACAAAAATAAATAAAAAATAAAAAAAATAAAAACGAAAATGTGTTAAGAAGGGAAACGCGATGCGAATGTTCGTTAAACGCCACAAACTTACAAACAAATAAGAAGACAAGACAAGATGACAGTTTGTAGCACAATTCAATATTGTACTCGTACGTAGTACGGGCATACGCCAAAGTATTATGATGCCATTGCATACAAAGATGGTTCCAATGATGTATAGGGCAACATGTTGCATATACATAAATGACAATGCAATATATTAAATATAATACATGCATTCATTGTATTATAAATTTTGTTGTACATACAGGGTATATAGAATTAACACCAATACAATAATTGTCTTATTTTAAGACTTCATCTTTTTCATCTCCACCACCATCATCTATGATACGATAATCGTGTCTCTCGTTTTCATCTATAATGAGGTTTAAGAAAACACAAAATTAACATGAAGTGTATGCGATTACTTGAATATAAAAATATATGTACATACGTATGTAACCAAGTAGTAGGTATGCATGTATTTGCGAATAAATATTACGAGTACTATAGTCATGAATAACTTAAAATGAAATAAATACTCGTACGATTATCACATTCATTGCCTTACAATAACCCATTAAATGTCTGCAGATAAAAAATGATGAATATTTGTTATTAATGCGTCTAGTTTTGATGCGTTTTATTAACAATTTTTTAAACATAGAAATTTGGCGTCTAGATTTTCTTGGGCCTATTATAAAACTCTTTGCTTTCATTTTTTAGTTTTCATCATGCAGTTTGTTGCAATGAGCCTAAATGACAAAATATCTATAAGAATTGGGAACTTTCAACAATTGAAATCCCGGCTCGAGAGTTCTTGCGAGAAAACCCTTAGTCGTCTGATAAATACAAAAAACTGTCAATCTGAAACTATAGAGTGCGAACTCGACTTTCACACTATTTTTTAAAAAGCAAAATATTTACTAAAAAAAAACAAAACAAAATACCTGTGAATAAACGATCCTCGTTTGGAACTTTGATCTAGAAATTATTTTTCTGAAAAAAATAATAAAGTTACCCTATTATTTCATCATGCGCTTCTATGTAAAGAACTCAGGTAAGCTATTAGCAGAAAAAATATTGTATTGAAGAAAAAAAAAGTAAAAGGTTTCGAAATTGGATTTTTTGGCTAATTATGATTATTAAAACCATTATTACATGCTTCGTTGTTGTGTATCATTTGATTACTTTTTATCAAAAAATATGCAAAACACTCCATTTTTAAGTCACGCTTTCTTTTCAAATCATTTACTTTTATATTCATATTTGTTATAAATGTTTACTACTTTGTTTGAGTCTTATTTTAAAACTTTTGTATGATGTAACAACTGTTTTTTAACCGTTCTATTTTGAAAATTCAGTGAAAGTTGTTTATAATTACGCTGAATTTAACGAAGATTTTTTAATTTAATATAAATAAAATCAATATTTGTCCATCGATTTTCATGAAGTGCTGCTCAGTTTATTTATAATAGAATTATCTTTAGGAGGAGTTATAAAACAGCAAAAATCTTAGAATTTGTTATGCATTTTTTTCTTTTTTTGACGCTTGGTTTTAAATAACTCTAAAATTGTTGTTAAAATACTCTTAGTATTAAATTTAGTTAAAATTAAGACAATTTATTGCAGCATTTTTCGCCGTTTTAAATTTTTCAAATTCTATAAAGCGTTTCCGAGTTATAATGTAATAAAGAAATCCAGTCGTCTTATTAAAAACTTGCCACGCCCACTACAAGTAATCTCGACTAAGAACGCAGTTTTGCTAAAAATACTAAATTTTTTATGCTTTTCCAATACTTGTCCTTGTGACACAAGGGCTGCTTTATTTTGTCTACTAGTGTTATTAATATCATCTTTATTGTCTTATTCTTAATAAACGTTATTATTATTTCGTGTCATTTTTGTTAAAAATAACATACGAGAGTTCACAATGGCACTCCTATCTTAAACTACGTTTTAATATTGAAAGACGTTTTAATTTTAATATGTACTTTAATATTGGTTGTCAAATTTTTTGTTCGCTTTTATGTGTAAAAAATTAGCTGAAAAGTAAGTTCTTATTTTTTTAGGAGATTATTGCCGTAATATTGATATTTTAAAATTTAAAGAAACCCTCCTTCGGCGACTACCTCTTAGCAGTCTCCTGGCAAAAGCTCTGAGAGTAATTGATTGCCATGACAAAGCTTCTTAAGTCTGTCGTTTGTAGTCGACTTTAAACTGTAGGTCCCAGTACTCATGTAGAAAAAAAAACTAACACACACAACGTGGGTGCTGCGAAAAGCTAGACCGTAACCCTGTCCGGGTGTTAATAACCAATTATATGTATATGTATGTATTGTGAATATCTTTAATAAAATTTACATATTTAACATTAATAAAAATTCATTAATGTATGTATATTTGTTGAAATATGTACATATATGTTTTTAAAGATTATTTATTAATATTATTTTTGATGTTTCGCTAATCCTTTGTGAACCTTCCGTCAGGAAATATTTTATAAAGCTGTCTGTATTAAATATACATATGCATGTACATGTGTATGTATACTAAATAAAGAAGGTCGAAGAAACTATTCATTCTTTAATTTATAAACAGAAATTTTACTAACTTCCTAAAAATTACTTTTGCTCTCCACCATTTTTTTTAAATAACATTTACTAAATAAGACGCGTGACTTTATTTATTTTTAATAAAAACAATTTTTAATTTCAGTAATCCCTTTGTATTTAAACTCAACATGGGGGGAGGGTATTAGTTATTAGAAATATTTTTGAATGGTTTTTGAGGAATATGCGATTAGTTACACATAAAATTTTTTTATTATAAAACACATATGGCATCTAGAGGTTACAGCTGTTTGAAAATAAATTCAACATTTTAATGCAATTTTATTTAGAATTGTTTTACACTATCCCCATCTGAAAATGCTATAAATATGTATTTAGTATTAAAACTTAAAGTTTTTTTATTTTTAGTTTTATATACATAGCTTTTGATGATTTCAGCTGACTTCAGGAACATGCCTTTTGATTACAAAAGACTAGGAATTCGAAAAATAATATATATTTTTTAATATTTTGTATTAAAAATAAATACTTCTACACTTCTAGTAAATGGTATTGTCTGCTAATACTCGTATTATATTTGAGAAAAAAAATTATTATTTTAATTTCTCATCATTATTATTATTTTCTGGTATTCTTTAGTCATTAAGAAATAATTTTCTGACATGGATGGGTAATTTTACCTGCTAATTATTGTAACATACTTGTGTGTTTTTATGTTTACGTCTACTGTAATGACTTGGGTTTGTCATGGCACAGTTGTTGAAACAAATTAGTGACATCCTTAAAATTGAAAAAGAGAACACCTCGTGATCAGTGTGAGTTTCTTTTAGGCATTCATGCATCCGCCAGTTAGGCAGCCAACCAACCAGACTGTCACTCAATTATTTACGATTTTTTCACAATCACTATTTGTTGAAATTATCTGGAAAAAATGTGTAAAATATTTATTTACTCGTATGTTGGCTCTTAATAGATTTTTCTTCATTCATTGTACATACTCGTACATACATTACATATTAGGGGGTTCAAATAAAATTTAAATTCTTGAATTTTTCATTAGTTCACCTTTTTAAAATAGGTGAATAGTCCAAAAAGTGTTGTGGGCAGTAGGACTACAAGCCTCATTAGGATTAAAGTTATGAAAGAAACTGAGAGAAAGTCCAGATTTATTTTTCTTTTGTAACCACCCTATTGTGCTTTATGCAACAGTTCAGTCTATCTGTTCGCTTTTATATGACATTACAAAAATTCATCTTATTTAAGCTGTATTTGTATTTTACTTATACATACCCTACAATAGGAGTAGTATTCTAAAAGTTATATAATTGTTAGCTATAAAAAAGTTAAAGCTTAATTTCGGCAAAAATACATAAATACTCGTATAGGGTATTTTTGGAGTACAAGTTTAACACTATTAACAACACATTTGCACAAACAGGTGTATTAATCTAGATAAAATACTCTTAAATATATAGGAAAATTGTTCAAGTTATTTCGTAATATGTTTAGCTTTAGCTTACAGTGTTAATAAATCCCATATTAATACATGTGCTTATTGTTTATCCAAGAACATAAAATTTTTGTGTTTCGTATAGCATTGCATTGATATGATATGCTTAACTCAAGGACTGAAACCCCGAAAAAATGGATTCTGGTTCGGGGTCGGTTCAGGGTTTGTATTGGCTGTAAAGAAGAATATAATGTTGAGCCAGTCAACGAAGGTCCTGGTCCTTTCCGTTGCTACTTGTATGTTGGTTTTCGGTGCTATAAAATGTACAGTTTAAGCATCTCTCACTTCGTCAAGCGTTTCCGAGATTACTCTGCTCAGATAAATAGTTTCACCACTTATGTTTACCGTGTTTGCATCTTCAGCCCACATGTAGGCGAATATATGCGTATCCTGGAAGAAGAAGACGAAGAAAGCTTTAAGCGATAATTCAGCCGTTGCATAAAGCATTAAACACAAAGACGACAGCAAACAGCAGGTTGTCAAAATTAGAATACACACGTTTATATGAAAACGATTATTTTAAAGGCAGCATAGCGAAACCCTATACAAAAAACTTTGCTGTTGCTGCCCAACCTAGACTAATTTCTATTTTTTGAGGCAGCACTGATTACTGATGTAAATACAATATAAAGTGGTAAATAAATACGCCCTAAAAGATATTTTTTATTACAAATAACAAAAAAACCGTACATTATTAATATATTGTATTTAATAATAAAGATAATAACAATTAAAGACTTCAAAGTTACGTTTGATTTTAAAGTTATGTTTGGTGTCTCACAAGAATCAATATGCCCTGTTGTTTACAATACGTGCGTAATGTGATGGGAAATGCGATGAAGCGGCTGAATGTCAAACAAACAACTAAATACATTATGTCTTATAAGAAATATGCAAATGTGTGATGCACCGAAATATCTTACTGATCCGGCAATTTATGTGGTAGATATGCAGCCTTACCAGTTGAGAAATACACAGCATTTCAAAATTCAACGGGCAACATCAACGGTTATACAAAAATAATTATTTTCCAAGGGTTTTATACACATTGCCAAATAATTTGAAATTAGAAAACAGATATTTTGCGAGCAACAATTCAAATGCTATAAAAGTGGAGAAGTGCATCAACTCAGGAGGTGAGCGATATAATTTTTAATTTATGCCATCAATTTTACAGTTTTCTCATAGGATATACCCTTTATAACAACTGAAATCTTTATTTAAATCTTATCTTAGGCAACCAGCTTAATTTAGCATTTGGAGAAATTTTTCAAAAATGTCGCATAATGCGCAGTCATTAAAAATTATCCCTTTCAGACCGTGATGCATCGATTGTGCGGGTGGGTTTAGGTCTCACTATTTTCGTTTATATTTGATCAACATCAAAAAGACCGACAGGCATCGATTGCGCTGATTGTTCTTTATATTTGTTTCTCACACTATTCTTCAATTCGATTTACCATTATTTAAATTATTTCGAAAATCTTGCGTCAGATTTCAGTTTTGTCAAAATGAGCGGAAGAAACAATTTGTGTTTACAGCTACAAAAGTACTAATGGTTAATAAATAGTGAATTGGGGCATATTTTAACTAAAAATATTATAAATTTTAATGTTTCAAACCATTTGAAGTCATTTGACGCAATAAATATGCGTTTCAGTTAAAAAGGTTAACGAGTGCATCAATTGTGTGTGTGTGTCCTGAAAATGCTTGAAGGATATAAAAATGGTAAAATCTAAACATTGATTATATTTTCATACGATATGGAGATCATATATTCCAAAAATCAGTAAAAAATTCCCATTAATTTAGTGGCAGGTCTGAAAGGGTTATAACTTTATAGAATTTCAATTAAAGCTAATGTGGCAATTTGTTAGTAGAGTTATTTTTTCATACTAACAATAATATGTACCTCACACTGTTGGTATCGTATTTAAATTTTTTTTAGCTGGTTCTTATTATTCGCTCTCTACTTTTTAAATTCTATATACATATGTATGTATGTATGTACATGAATAGAATATTATTGATAAGGCAGAGCCTTAAAATAAAAATCTTTTTTGAATTATTGTGTCATATTTCGAGTATTTTTTTCTCTACTTTATGTATGTAGTCTCATGTCACACTAGCAATTTATTCCCGAATTAGAATATGTATACGAAAAAACTTTTTTATAACTTTAAATCCGTTTGCGCTTCCATATTTGTAAGATTTAAATTAAAATAAGCATTTTTTGATTCAACTGTCAATAAAAGTGGCTAAAGAATTATTGACTATAAATGTTGGACATGTTTTATGAGCAAAAATTTTAAATGGTTTCTTTTCTTTCTAGTCGTAATTTTAACGTCTTTTTAATGACATATAATTTTTTTTTAATAGAAAATACAACTTTTTTTTAAGATTTTTTTATATTTTTAAACACAATTGTAAAATAATATTTACTGTATAACTTTATAATATGTAATATTAAATTTTATTCACTTATGTATGAATATGTACAATGCATGTATAACTTTTAATGGGACTCTATTATGTTATTACATTTGAAATAAAAATGGTATATACATACGAGTACATATATGTACATATTTCTTTTTTTAATTTCTGTTTGAAATGATCCCTATTGAATGATGAAAATGGACTCTTGAGGTTCATTAATTCTTTTTTTATTTCTTCAACTTGAATGTAAGGCGACAATTGAAATAATGTTTTTTCGTTCATAAAAGATCTTTTATTGTTTCTGCTTGTTGCGGTTGTGTTTCTAGAATCTGAACATTAAATCATTCATTATAAATTATTTGTATTGATTTTAATGATCTTGACATAAGACGTTAGTGTAAATTTATGTGTAAACTGACTAGAGTTGTCGTTATTTTGTAAAATAGTCGTTTTGAAAAAGAAAAGTTAGATGTATGTGTCGAAAACTTGATGTGATGTACAACTATGTGTAGATATTGAATTAATCAAATTATAACCAGTAAATACTAAAACAGTTAATGTTTTCATAAAATAAAGGTTTTCTTATCTTAAAAATATAACATAGAACTGGTAAACTGATAGAAAACAGTCATAACGCTGATGTATTTCGACACCGTTAAAATGAAAAGGCTTCGTTTTTGACACCATGACACCCCCTTGTTACGTAAGCCCTTTATATGGGCAATTTCAAAAATTTTCGACATTTTGATATTTTTTTTTCCAATTTTTTTTTTTGATGACACGAATGACGCTTTAGTCGCGTGAAGGGTGATATTTTAGCATACCAAAACAGTTCGCGTTAATCATTTATTGCAAACGGCGCGAAAGTTATGGAAGTTTTAAGATAAAATTTCTTTAAAAAAAATTTAAAGTTAAATTTATTGGTTTATTTTAATAAATGTTATATGATTGCATGAAACTCATTTCAAATTCATCAGTGCAGTCCAAATTCTTCAAAGCACTGATAAAATACATAAAAAATATCAATTATAATTAAAATTTCTTAACATTAAAAACGCGAATTTTGCAAAAATATGAATGTTTCACCGATTTTTATAATATGTGTTTATATAACGCATAACTAATTTACAGAAAAACAATGTTTTAACTTGCAAATTTAAAAAATAAAAAAAATTATATAAGAATTATTTTTGAGGTTAGGATTTTTTTTTTGATCTGTAAAATTTAAAATCATGAAAATTTTTTAATGCCTATTCGGTTTTATTATCAAGCTTAAAAAAACCTTTCATTTGGTGTCAATCGCGGCGAAATCTATACATAACTGCAGATGTCACAAAGCAAAATGTGTTTGAAGAAAAATGCCGCTGTACCCGCTAAATATGGACCGAATTCAACCGTATTTATATATGATCTTTAGTTCACCGCCGCACTTCATTTTCAATACTTTACATTGATTTTAAACCACTGATTAACTAAAAAAAAAACGCGAAACAAAATCATGAAATTTCGCAAAAGTTTTATTTTCTTTATAAAATTTTTGCGTTTCAAAATATTTTAACGCCTTCTTGACGTTGAGGTGCCATTTATTAAGAAGTTTAGATCACGCAATACATAAACCAGATTTAAATATGATTGCAAATGTCAGGCGCGAAAAACTGTTATTTTTGACAAATTTACGCCAATTCTATAAAAGTTTGAGGTCATCGTTCTCAGCAACTAGCAGCCTGACATCGACGTGATATGGCGCAAATTTTAGCAAATCTAATAAATACTGTTGACGAAATGCAATTTTCTTGAACGGCGCAAAAACGCTAAAGAAAACACTGCGAAAATTAAAAAATCGGAAAATTTTGGTTTCAAAAATGAACCGCTGTAC
Organism: Metopia argyrocephala; assembly: GCA_963576795.1. Classification (NCBI taxonomy): domain Eukaryota; kingdom Metazoa; phylum Arthropoda; class Insecta; order Diptera; family Sarcophagidae; genus Metopia; species Metopia argyrocephala. The sequence goes on along the minus strand of OY756208.1, from coordinate 181,117,009 downwards.
AACTTTTTCCCAAATAGTAGTTTGGGCATAACTTTTATAGTGTAAATATCTACAAAGTCTAGTGACTTTATTTTATATCAGTGAGCATCGGAAGTTTGAAACTAAAAGTAGAAAAGTGGTGAAATATGAAAAAACTCTTGTAAATTTCAAGCCTTTTTTTGAGTTTTTCGATATTTGAGTGCCCATAACTTTTAAAAATAAAGAACTGATGGTCTGAAATTTTGTATTTCCCACTTTTCTAGTGTGGCCTACCATTCCCTTTTGACCGTTTTGGTCAATTCGAAAAACTGGAGAAATAATAAGCATCTGAACTCAGTTTCAACAAATGTTGAAAATTTTTGAAATTGCCCATATACATACATATGCAATGCGAAGTGAAGTAATAAAATAATTTTTCTGATTAGAGTAATTTTTATTCGATTGTTAAATAGTACAAACTTAATAGAGTGTCTAGAAATTAGTACCTAAGGGTTAGTACAAAAGAACGTAAAATTGCCATAAATATATATGAATAAACAAATCCAACAATTGGAAAGCTACTGCTACCAGTGGATAGCCTTGATATAGTCTGATCTTAAATTTTCCTTCATTTACAATTTTCTTTCATTATTGATGAAAACAAACTCACGGTAAATTGCCATAAATGCACGTTTATTTGTAGCTTTTTAAGGAATTGTGACCAAATAGCCCCACCGATAGGAACTTCAATATCACCGGGTTTTTTCTTATAACTTAATTTTTTGCACAAATTGAAATTTAATTTTCGGATTTTAACCAAACTTAACATAAACCATATAGGTTTCAATACTTACCTTATGTATAAGTGTGTTTGAAATTGGTCGACACGTTTAAGCTTAATCCGGTTACATGGATAAGCCCAAGAAAAAAACTTTGGCAACCCTCTCTCCATCTGACAAAACATTAATTTCTCTCTAACAAAAAAGCTTTAGTCAGAAATTGCATCTTCAAGAGCAAATATATAGACATACATATTTTTAATTTTATGTCTGGGGCAAAATAAAAAACACAAAAAAAAAAAAACGCTTTTAAACTTTGCTATGACAAGGGGAGAAAGTATAATTGTTTTTTTTTTTTCTTTTTTTTTGTGTGTTCTTCACTTTGTGATCTACATATCTACTTATATAATCTCCAGTATAGCATAGTAAACAGTAGCAATTTTCCGACCACAATGACGCCTAATTTTTCACATACGAGGCAACATTGCAACAAATACTCCCTTTAAACGTTCTCTAACTAAACTACTTCATTCAATTATTATTCATATTTTATTTCTTCAACTTCTTAACAATATAACATTCCGCTGTACTGTAAATGCGGTTGTTAAGAAATCATTTTTCTCCATTTAAATGAATTTGTTTTAATGCGGGTTCTTTAGGAATATTAAATCTACAATCTACAGCATGTAGAAAAAAAGAAATAAAAAAATCACTTCAAATCTGTTTCTATACTTACATATTTGTTGCTTTGATTTTCCTACAAGTGCTGTAATTCAATTCAATTAAAATATTTATTTGGAATTTCTATTAAATGTCTCAAATTTTATTACTCATTCTTGTTTTAATAATTTAATTATTAACTCTACGAGGACGGTCCCCCAATTAGACGGCCTAACAAAGAAAGTACAATACGGTTTTATTTACTTCTTTTAGCGATATTCTTCGGTAGCCTATTGATAATAAGAAATGTGACTGTATTTTAAATAGCCATCCACTGCAAACTCCACCTCTTCATTGTTGCCATTTTGTTCACCATCGAGTTATTTTTTTAAGTTTAAGTGTATAAAACAAAATATAGAAAATAGACATATATTATATAGAGGGTGTCCGCCGGGAAGGTATACTACTTTGTTTTGCCGCCATTTTGGTAAACATTAGTCTGGACCGTTCATATTTAGTAGTCGTGAAATCGAGACGGGCCAAGTTGGTTGGAAAAATTTTCGGTAAACCAACGTGTTTTAATCGTTAAAACATTTAATCAATATCAATCACCGATTACGGTAACGATGAGAAAGTTACGTGAAATATTTGGGGGAAACAAGGTGCCAACAAGACGAACTATTTATCGTGTAGTGAATGATTTCGAAGAAAGAGGGACTGTAGCTGATAGGCCCAAGTATTACCCATAACGTACAGCAAGATTGGCTGAAAACATCACTGCTGTTCAAGAAAGTGTTCAAAGTAATCAATCAACCTCAATTTAACACCGTGCTAAAGACCTTGGTTTTCAAAGAACAACTTTGGGCACAATTTTGCGCAAAGATCTGCATTTGTTTCCATTTAAGATTCAGTTGACACAAGAGCTTCTTCAATAGGATGCTACAGTTCCCTCATGGCAACCCCGATTTTTATGAAAAAAATTATAATGAGTGACGAGGCACATTTTCATCTGAATATATAAGTGAATAAACAGAATAGTCAGTTCTGGGCAATGGAAAACCGTCAGTTTATTCAACAATCACCTTTGCATCCATTCAAAGTGACAGTCTAATGTGCAATTTCGTCAATATGAATTATTGGACCTTACTTCTTTGAAACTGAAAATGGTGTAACGGTAACTGTAACAACTGCATGCTTTGGGCTTGACTAACATGTGGTTTCTACAAGACGGTGCCACATCCCATACAGCCAGGATTAGAACGAAATTACTGCGAGATCTCTTTCCAAAACAAGTTATTTCAAGGAAGGGTGAGTGAGAAAAATCATCTGATTTAATATCAGTCAACAAATATTCATTGTGCCAACATCATCCGTCAATTCTTAACATCTGTTGACAAAATTCAGGTATGACGTATGACGTATTGTATGTGAGTAGGCCTTAAGTACATGAACATATGGTTTACAATAAACCTTTTTGTTTAACTCAAATTAAGCTAGCGAAGCGCATACCAAGTTTCAGCTAGTCTTTAAAAAAGTGCTTCAATACATTTTTTAATGAATTTAAGATAAGTGTAAAATTTACGAAAGAATTTAAACAAGAATTCTGTTATTCTTAATTGAAAATATTTCATTATTTATTAAGCCATAATAAGATGATAATAAGATATTTGTATAATATTCAATTTCAAAATATAAGTATTGAAATATGTACTCGTATTAATAAAAAAATAATACTGTTGTGAGTAAAAAACAAATTCGAAACCTAAATTAAGCCATTTTTGAACAGAATTTACTATATTCCACAAATAAAAAGAAATCCCCCTTACCATTAACAAATATAAAATTTCAAAATAATCATAAGCCGAGCATTTGAATATTGTTTAGGTGTCTTTTAGTTAATGGATTATGCACGTCTGTCTGTAAATCTCTAAAAAAATGCTGGTAATTGAGGTCGTGTTCAACAATATTCATAAGATTTTAACAGAGTTTCAAAGTATAAGGGCTTATGAAGTTTCTGGGTGAAGTCAGTAAATGTCTAATGTGTCATCAACAAATTTGTTTCAATTAATAAAGGGTTCTTCAAGAACTTTACTTGTTTATTGAATTCTTATTTTTCATTTTCATATTAATTTTTTTTTCTTTTATTTTGATGGATGGATGATGTGTAACAATTGTAATTTTTTATTTTTGTTTGCCTATCTGTCTTGATTAATTATAATTTCGTAATATAAGATTTAAAAATAATACTTTTAGCAATTATGATTAGGGTATTCAATTATTCGACTTTTTTCTTTGGTCGATTAATCGAGTGAGTAATTATTCGGGTTTTTTTTCTTGATCGATTAATCGAATAAAATTTCAAAATTGATCGATTAATCGCATTTTGTTTTATATAAAATAACATACCAATTTTGTGTATTATTAAAACGTTTTATTCAAAAAAACAAATAACCAAAAACATAGTAATGTAATAACTTTTTTAAAATTCATTAATTTTAGTTAATTATAGTGTAGAAAATGTAATGAGATCTCATATTTTATTTTCAAACATATTATTGAAAAACTAAACCATAAATAATAAATTAATTAATTTTAATATTTGAGATCAGTATATATAACGATTTAATATATAAAAGTAATAATTTACTACTTCGTATACAATAAAAATATTAAATAAGTAATTAAAAATAATTCATATTATGAGTTAAAAATTAGTTAAAAAAATTATGCACTTCTATTAAAGTAGTCTTTTAAAAAAAGGATGTAATTTATATGTTTAGCTTTCAACCGATTGTTTTCTTTAGTTTTAATAAAACTGGATTTTGAGAACACTCTCTCGCTGATTGTAGATGTTGGAGAAATTGAGAGAAGTGCATGGCAAAAAATATATAATTTTAGAAATCATCCATTAAATCATTGCAGCCTCTTTTAGGTTTTTTGAAATTTTGTACACTTTTAATTGTTTCATTTAGTTGTGATAATCGATTATTTTCGTTTATTTCAATTAAATCTTCTGCAATCATATCATCATCTGACACATTTTGTTCCATATTTTCTAAAAGCATTTTCAAAAACAATTTGTTTGCAAAATCTTTTTTTTCAGATTTTGTGCAATATTTTAAAAAAGTGAAAATGTACTAGAATTTAGATATAAAATAAGTGTACTAAGTAGTTTTACACGTTTTTCATTTATTCGAATCTTAAGCCTTTCTAATAAATAATTTGGAAAAGGATTGTTTGCATTTTTCATTGTATTAATAACAAATTGTATAATGCCTTCTAAATCTATCAATGTAGCAGAATCCTTGCCTAGCTCTGTAATAGCGACATCAAGTGGTTTAAAACGTTAATTTCCATATCTGTAAAAGTCGTCAAACCAAAATCAGATAGAGCGTAATTTACGTATTTACAAATACCAAGAAAATTTTCAATCATGGTAGATAAAGACGACCATCGATGCTTTACATCATGTACAAGACGAATTTCTTTTTCTTTTCTTGCATCATAACATATGTTTGCAATTTCTTTTGTTTTTCATTAGATTTATTAAATATTTTACAACACTTAGGAAGTTTATTAATACCATTTATTATTTCTATAAATAAAGTATTTTTTTATATGGATTAATCGATTAATCGTAGGAAATTATTCGAGTTATTCGTTATTCGAAATTTGACTATTTTTAATTGTTCGAACAATTATTTGAACAAAATTCTTCGATTAATCGACTAACGATTAATCGTTTGAATACCCTAATTATGATATTAAAGTTTCGTTTAGTAAATTGAAATTTTTTAATTTGGTGCTACTTTTATAATCTTTATGTTGGGCTTGTGCTGATCATATAGTCTGTCAAAGTTATTCTACATAAAAGTTAAGCCTAAAATTATTAAGCACATTTAAAGAGAACATCATAATATGTATCTACATATTTTTTAATAAAAAAGGGATCTATTTGAAGATTTACTAACAATTAAATTATTGATCTTTTAATATATTTAACTTTCTTTTTAGACAATGTTACATACATACTAGAGATGCCAATCCCGAAATCCCGATCCCGAAAAATCCCGGGATTTACGGGATTAGCCAAATCCCGAATCCCGGGATTTTTATTTCGAGATCCCGAAATCCCGAAAATAAATATATGCTAAATTTTTAGTTTTATACTTTTTATAAAAGGTGAACTAAATAAGTTTATTTTGAAATTTCATGGCAAAGAACATTTACAAAATCTTTTTGAAAACTATAGATTCGATTCGCCCTTAGATAATGAAATAATACTCATATCTATCCCTAAATAAATAAATTGATTAAAGTGATAGAAAAGTGCAAAAGGTTCTAATGATGAAATGGAGACATACTATATTGATAACGAAATAAAAGTGTTTATTTTAGGTTAAGATAGAGAGAAGTATTTCGAAACAGTTGGTGACAATTCTTTCAACATCATTGACTTTGAATGCTGTTTTTCTTTTGTGGCATATATTGGCAATAAAATCCAAGCCTTTCAGATGACATACTGGATGCTTTAATTTTTCTCAAAAGTTTTTAAGAGAAGACAAAATGTAATAAATCGAAAATTGAATTGAAGAAGACTGAATATTATATAGATATTTATTTTAAAGCTTTAAAAATGTATACGCATGAACATATATCCATATAGTAATTGATCAACAATAAGGGAAATAACTAAAAATATTTTAAATTTTATTTTTTGCAAGAAATCAAATCACATCATCGATATGAGAATTTCAATATATTCCGATTACTCTTTCATCTTTGAAACCACATTAAAGACCATTTCTGTGATAAAGTATTGACTACCTTTTTATCAACAAGACGGTAGTATTTTAAGTTAAAACAATAGTTGAAATAGAAATGTATCGTATACTTTCTTAAAAGGTATTATTTTTTATTCATGTTAAAAAATAATCAAATTTCTTTATTTCAATAATAGGCCTCTACTTAAATTTTAAAAACTTGAGTCATACCTTCTTGTAGATCAAATTCGATGTGTATGTACATTTTAAAACTTTAAATATTAGTGGTAATTTTGAAATACCGAATACTTTAATAATTTATTTGCTACTCTGTTTTGTTTTTTGACAATTTGTTTTGTTTTTTGGTTACTTTTTATATTAATGAAATTCAAAGCTCTTTCTTTGATAAAAATTTTAATAAACTTATATAGAAATTAATATAGTTTTAATTTTTATTTTTCACAAAATCCCGAAATCCCGAAAAATCCCGGGATCCCGAAATATTTGAATTTTCAAAATCCCGAATCCCGGGATTGGCAAAAACCAGTACCGATTGGCATCCCTAATACATACAAAACCGGCCATTACAACCCCGTTTCAGGGTTACGGCTTAACTTCTTGCAGCACCCACGTTGTGTGTGTTAATTCTTATCCGTGAGTACTGGGACCCACAGTTTAAACTTGATGTCGAACGACAGACTTGAGAAGATTGTTCATGGCAATCAGTTACTCTTAAGGTTTTTGCCAGAAGACTGCTGAGAGATAGTCGCCGAAAAAAATATTTTTTCCATATTTCTTTCTTTTTAAAAGATATTAGAGCTGGAGTTTGAACCTGGGACTCATGCCTTAGTAAACCAAACACACTAACCACTAGATCACGGGGACTACAATTTTATTCAGATTTAATAGCTCTTCGTTTCATCATTAGTCTCCTAAGCAGCTCTCTCCTGTCTAGCTTTTTTAGAGCTAAATTTGAACTAATTTAGCTGCTGTTTTGAAAGCGTTTAACGATAACGAAAGTGATTAAAATATGTTACTGAATAGCAAAACCGTTTATTCTGTTCTTAAAATCGTTTAACCAATCAATTGTTGTTAGAATTTCATAGTTAATCGTACTGTTCCTTAGCTATGTATTTGGGTTGGTTTATCTCTTCTCTTTTATCTAAAAATAAAAACTTATACTTTCTGCACTTAAAACCTTTTAAAGAAAATTTCGTACACAAATATTTTAAGAATATTAACAGTTTTTAAACCAAATTATGTGTTTTTTATGTGTGACAAAACATTACTGTTTAACGAGTATGAGGTTTTTTTTTTTTTTTTTTTTTTTTTTTTTTTTTTTTTTTTTGTTTTTTTTTTTTTTCAACTTAAGTGTCAACAGCATTTACTGTATAATTGAATTATTTTGAAATTCTTGAAAAAATAAAAAAAAAATCATGTAAAGAATCTTGTGTTTTCGCATTAAATAAAACTCATTTAAGTTTACTTTATGAGCGAACGAGTATATTACGTGTAAATAATAACTTATACGAGTATTACAAGTCATTTGTTGCTTTTTTTATTTGCTGTTGTTTTTGCTGTTTATGTGAATCGTAATTTGTAGTAGTTTTTTAATTCTTTTTAAATAATAAAATAAAATAATAAACAATTAATTTTAGGCCATTGAACCTACTTGGCTATTTAAAAGAACAAAAACACTAAACAAAGTTAGTTGAGACGCAACCTACATAGATTTTAAAAGTATTTTTTTTTTACTTTTATTCACTGATTATGTAAATATAATATGAAATATTTTATATAATTTACAGGAAAAATTAAGCTCAAATGTTTGCTATGGAAATGTCTTTTCAGCTGTATTCGTTTTGGATTAAAAGTTGAAAATGTTCATGTAGAACAAAATTTGTATAAACTAAAATCATCAGATCAAAAATGATTTGAACTTCTTGAAAATAATTAAAATTAAATCAAATTTTTTTTTAGTTGTAGAATTAACTATTAATTAAATTAAGTTACGCGATAGAATTTTTTTATATAATAAATTTTTTTGAATTTTAAGCGCTAAAATGCGCTTATTTTAATAAGCGAAAGTGTACTTAATGGCTTTAGTCGATAGTGTGAAGTACAAAATATTTACTAATTTCTTTAATTTTTAAATTATTTTATTTTATTGTTGTATATATATATTATATTTTTAACAAAACAAAATTACAATAAAAAAAATACAAAAATATTCGACTTGAAAGAAGAGAATCATTAAACCCTAAAATGTTGATTATTTAGTGCGTGCCAATTTGCCATTTGATAGCCAAAAGTTATATATTGTTAAGAACCGTTATGAAATGATACGATATGAGTACAATTTTTCCTCTAATTGGTTTTATTCATATAAAGGTAAAGGCAAATATTTTATTGAAACATTTATATTCTCTTTATTAACTGTTGCTTTAAATTTTATTAATTATAAATTTAAATAGTATTTATTGTTACATACATAATTGGCCATTACCACCCTGTTTGAGAGTTACGGCCTAGCTTGTCGTATTTACTGTTATTATCTGTTAAAACGAAATATTTGCATGAATAGTTTCCATAAAATAGCGATCATGCTTTTTTGTCAAATATTTGCCAAATTTAAATTAAAAATTATAAACATTTTAAAAGTAAAATCAATTTCTGTAGTTTGTCCGTATCCAAATATATGTTATGAACAAGTATACATTGGTAGAGTAAATTAGAACATACACGTTTTTAGTTTTTTCTGTCTTATTTTTAACAATTATTCTACAAAAAGTCATGTTTAGTTAAAATGGCGGAACCAAACGTACTCAGAAACATTTCTATTTACATACATATGTATGTGTTTCATACAAAAACTTAATTGTGTTTTTTATAGAGTTAACAACACCTTTTTATTGGTGGCAATTTTGTCAACATCAGTTCAGTGAATGATTTTTTTAATGATAAAGCTCACTTCTGTTTGAATGGTTACGCCAATAAACAGAACTGTCGTATTTAAAGTCATGATAATCCGCAAGCGTTACATCCAAAAAAATTACCGTTAGTTTTTGAATTTTTCGTTCATCAAATGACACGACATTTGACGCAACATGTCACTCAGCTTGTACCACAATTAATTTATTAAAGGAAAGATTGTGCAATTTAAAGTCGCTAGACCACGCCGATAACTCCGTAACGATTGACACAGGAATTACAGGTTCGTTTGCAACGAAGCAATTATAAATTATTTAAAAATGCAATATGCTAGAAAATGTTAGATATTTTTTAAAACGCTACATGATGAATAAGTTGGTTGTCAAGCTACATTGGCAAGACTGAGAGTAAATTAATTTCTGTTTTTTAATTTTAAGATGAAATTTTATTAATATACTAAACTTGAAGAATTTTTATAAATTTTTTTAAATCTAACAAAATTTTGAGCATCTACACAGTTTTCTTCAATCTTCTTTTATTTAGAATTAATACTTTAAAATGTTTTTTTTTCCAAACTTTTCATTGATTTTATCATCACATTATTTGTTTTTATTGCTTTACATTTAAATAAAAGAAAAGAAAGAAATTTTCAATCGTTCATTTGCTGCTATAGGTATTATATATTGTGTTTAGTTTTTATTTATTTATTAAATAAAGAGCGAAGACGTAACTTAAAAATAGAAAATTGTATATATAGAAATTTTTGTTGTCGTTGTCTTTATCATCATAAAATAAATTTTCAATTGATTTTAGTTCAAAATGCCACAAATTTATCCGCAATTGAAGCAATAGAGTAGCGGAAATTCTATGTTTGATGACACATTCACTTAAAAATTCACTCATAGACACGCACACAGTATTCGAGTTTTACACACTCAGGTCATTGTCTATTGAAGTTTTTATGTATTTGAAAATGTTTGGTTACAGAAAATAAAAAAAAATAAAAATAAATTCAATACATAAAATTCATTAATTCATTTGAACGTAGTATGTACGTGCGTACATTCATAAATTCAGTTAAATAATGGGAGAGGACAAACAACCATGTAAACTTTAACAAAAACTATAAAGAAAAATAAATATTATGTTCGTGTAATATTTACACAGATATGAACAGTGGTGGGCATTGGGTTAGTGCACTTGCATTAAAAGGTGTATATTTTGTTGTACTTATGAAAACGCAGTCAAATTTTAATTGTTTAACATTATTTGCTCACAAATATAAAAAAATTGTATTAAGTTCTTTCGATTTTTCATTTAAAAGACGAAACAGAATATAAAATGATAATTGGATATACAGTGAAAGCTCCACTGGCGGACAGCTCTAATAGGCGGACATATTCGATAGACGAACGATTTTATTAGTTCCGTCAATTAGATTGTATTTTAACGAAATATCCCCTGGACGGACATCTCCCGTAGGCGGACAGAAATGCTTCGACGGTCGGTGTCCGTCTATGGGAGCTTTCACTGTAGATAAAACGAATTGAAGCACAGAGGTGCAAATACAGACTGTTTGCAATTCAGCTGTTGTGTGCGCCTTCACTTTGTTTAGGATGATGTCAGAGTGCATTCTATAAGCGATACTATAGTATGACACAATCAGTGATGCCAACTTTTTTGGAACAAAAAGCACATATAAATTAAAAAAAGCGTAATTTCTAACTAAAAAAGGCCGAAAAAAGCACAAGGTTTATTTTATTTGATCATTGTGAACAACAACAACAACACGAAAGCAACATTTTAAGCAATTTTCTATTATAAAAATAGTATCAACACACATTTAAATATTTTACGAAACTAATAATATAATTTTTATTGTTATTACCAAATATATTACCAATACCTTAGAGAGCAACTTTTTGCGAAATTTACAAATTTTTGGCAGTCTTGCTCTAATTTCCTGTAAGATTTTTTGTAAAGCGTACACAATTATTTTTATCCCCTTCCATGCATTTTTCGTAATCAACATGCCCTTAAATTCCTTTTTAAAATTATGTCCCAAACAACAAAATTCATCTAATGCACTGTCTAAATCATCCTCAAAATAATTGAAATATTCTATAATTTTATTAGTTAAGGTTACAAGTAAAGGATAAAGTTTAACGTGTTTTTTTGTTATCTATAGTGGGCCGCAGTAAATTTTTAAGGAGTGAATTATGTTCCAAAAGTTTTCTATATTTTTCAGTGTTTGTGTCCATCTACATACAAAATAGTGCCTTAAAATAATATATTAAAAATATATATATTAGTATCTACATTGTATTTTATAAAGATTTGTAAGATTCTTTTGAAATAATCATTTATTTTTTTTTGTTGCAAAATATAGTTTTTCTGGCTTGTTTCTTTTAATGACTTTTTTGTTATAACGGGATTTCCCTTTTCAGACGATTAATCAAAACTAACTTATGTAGATGAACGCAAAAATAACTATTTGTTTTCAATCAGAAAAATAAATGAAATAAAAAAAGATAAATTTTAGAGAGATAAAGTAAAACAGAATTTCAATATCTATTAAGTATGGTTATGCCGTGTACTTAAAAATTTTTTCAAATATTTAGGATTTTTTTAACAATATCCATTTTCCATTTTTGACAAACTCTACGACGTAATTTTATAGTACATACTTTAAAAAATGAAAATTAAATACTACTTAAGCAATAAACCCATAATTGTCGCTGTAAATCTAAAGTTTACTGTTTTGAAAATCGCTATACATACTTGTTTAGTGTTTGCAAATTGCATAGAAAAATAATTAAAATGATTATCAATTAATTAAAATCTTACAATTAAAATATTCTGTACAGATGACATAAATACGTGAATAACTATTAAATTTAACCCTCAAATAATGCCATTTTTCCACCCCTTTATTCCATTTCACTCACTCCTCTATTCGACTATTTTCTATAAAACGAGTAGTAGCGTGACCATATCAAATATTCCAGTATGCATTTTCTATTATAACAAAATATTTGTAGTGGATAACATTTTTAATGTAAATCTAAATATATAAAATTGAATGTGTGTTTGTTTATTTGTTTTTTTGTTTGTACCTTATAGGAGACCAAACCTCTAGACCGATCTTCCAGACATTTTCACAGCATTTAAGTGGGACTCTGACATGATTAATATTGTACTTTTTTCAATCACGCCCAATTTTACGCCCACTTTTTTAAAATTATGTAATTGCTTCCATATAGTTTTTAACACATTTACTTCAAATTGTATACACATTATACTCCAGGCGAGGTATAAATAAACATTTCTTACGCCACGCCCCCTTTCACGCAAAATTTTATTTGAAAGTTTTAAACTTTTTGTTCTATGTATAAATTTGTTCCTTCCAAGGGATTTTTTTTTGCTAGTATATTGCTCTTAATACTGTTAACGTCGCCATATAACTATGAACCACGTCACCGCCGTTAATGTTATTATATAACGAGGGGGTAGCGAAGCACACCGGGTTCAGCTAGTATTATATAGAATACAGAGTGTTTTATAAGAAATTGTGGATTTTCTTAAAATAGAAAAGATATTCAAAAATCATTTCATATAGAAGTAATAGTACAACAACACAAAAAACTGATGATAACTTTCATTCGAAAGAATATAAACATACAATTCGCATAATGGAATGAAATCAGTGTTAAACAGAATAAATGATCATCCTAAAATCAAGAAAATACAGAAAATTTTTTAATAATAAAGCAAAATTGAAAGAAACCTGACATTTTTTTGTAGTTTTCATTTATTAATTTGACTATATTTTATTGTTTAACCATGAATTTGTCCGGATATTAAATTGAGTCAAACGAACTCTAGACTACATGATCTGATACATATTGGACCAAGTAAGCAAAATTTTTAATCACCACTGAATCGCCTCTGATGTACGAGTATATTTGGCCATTATAATAATGTACTATTTCGTAGTTAAGAACTATAAATATGTATATATTCAGAATCAGTTTAATATATTTCAGTGTTGTTGTTTAATTAGTTTTAAAATTAAAGTTAAGCTTGAATATTCTTTTCACTTTTTTTAAGCAAATATCCTGACTACGTATTTTGGCTCTCTTTTTGTTTTGTGACCAATTGATTTTCTATTACAAAAAAGAAGACAAATCCCTTGTAGATTCGTTTGCAAGGCATGCATTACATACGAATTGCTAAAGTGTGTTTCCAAAATTTTAGATTAAATCGAGTATATCGCACAATATCTTTACAACGGCATATTATGAATTGATTAACGTTTCGTGAAAGACATTACAATGACTAAGAATACATAGCCTGCCTGATGGTTTTAAAGGAAAAGTGGGGTGAAAAAGCAAAAAAGGGCGTGTAGAACTTAACAGATGTTGATAATGCAACAAATTTTCACATGATAATATCGATATAAACAACAAAAAATAAAAAAGCAATTGTTCAGGATATTAAATATTTGAAAAACAACAATAATCATATAAAAAAAGAAACAAAATATGGTACTTATTTGTAAAAATTCAAGTAAATTTAACACGTCTACGCGATTGCATACATACATATGTACGTGCATTACCAACAGCACTGAGTATTGAAAATTTAAGACTAAAAAATAAATGTATATTTAACTGCTTATGTGTTTTATACACTGAATACGTACGAATATTTTGAGCAAAACTAAAAAAATTTATAAAAAAAAACAAGATATACCTACATACATACATAAGTGCCAACTGTCAACTTTTATAAGAAAATGTGAAAAAAAGAATGTAATGCTCCAGTTTTTTTATGAAATGAAAATAAAAACACCATTTTTTTATATATTTGGTTTTATAGACAGTAACACCGGCAACCACAAACATAATGAGAAACTTCCGTTTTAAGCATAAATATTTAACATTTTTAAATTGTTTTTTTTTATGTGGACATAGCATGGCTGGTTAAATGAGTGAGAATATTTTCATTCGGTTGTATACTATTAAGATACAAAGCCGATTAAACTTCAGTGCTTAAGCGACAACACGATCAGCAGTGGATCGCACACATATTTTCCTTATTAAAACTTTTCATGGCTTATGTTAAGGTTTCGAGATTTTTATTTTATAATTTAGGTTATAACTTATAACCTAAATTAATATATATTATATATTTATACAATTTATAACAGAATATAAAGCGTAAAGGTAGCTTCAGAGAAAGCAAATAAGTATATTGACATGCTCTTTTTCCGACCGACTATTTTTTATTGGTCGGTACTCGAAAAGCTAGAGAAACAGAGAAAATGCTCATTTTTAACGGTAGAGTAAAATTCTCGTTTTAAAACGCATTCCACGTCAATGTTTATACATACTACACGTATCAAAAACGATATAAGTTTAAATCAAAATCAAATAAGTTTCTTCTCCCCGCTCGCAATCACCATTTTTTTAATTCTAATTTTCTTTATTTCTTTAAATTTTTATTAAAGAAAAATTACCTGCATAGCCCAAAAATACTGCCTACGGTCTTAAAAAATCGTCTAATTTACCTTTTAGAAGGAAAAAAATTTGTAATAAAAAACAAAAATGTTTTTTGTTTACTTTTTCAATTCAATAAATTAATCTAAAACTGTAACACATACTTTAAAGTTGACAGTTGTATGCCATACCACAATCATTGAAAAGAAAAACATAAAAAATAAATAAATAAAGCAACGCCAGATGGAGTCTAAGTGTTTCGATAATGTTGGTAAAACTGTAACGCACAAACCAATCAGCATATGTTACATTTTAGAAAGTTACCAAACATTGTCACTTTAATTTATTTCTGTTTTCTTTTATACATACTTTTTTTGCAAAGTAAGTAAAAAAGACTTCCGTTTAATCTAATTATCGTTTTTATTTCTTTTTTTTTTTTTTTTGGATTCGTTTTTTATTTTAACTTTGCTGTTTGTTCTCCCCTATTTATTATTATTTTTTTTTTTTTTTTGATTGCGTTTAGAAAGAAAATAAAAAAAAAATTAAGTTTCCTTTGATTTCATGTTTAATTTTTTTATACTCATGGATTTGATTTTGTAGAACATTAAGGACCTGGTAAAAAATTAAAGAATTATTCATTGCAGTTATTTAAAGAATATATTCATTTATTCATGCTCTATTTTTCAAATATAGTCGCCTAAATGCCGTCTTCTAAACTTCACAAGTGCCACACAATCACAATTATGTGCAACGGCGAATATCCCCACAGGATCTGAATATACTGCTATTCTATTCAAATTTCTGTTGAGTCTTTAAAGCTCTGTTTGCTAATCAGACTCCTCTTGAACTCTCCTTCTACTCTACAAAAGATTTCTGGCTCCACCATTTGTATGAAGGCCAGCTCTTCTACTTGACATGGCTCTCCAATAGAGATCTTTCCCAGTCAAACTATTTTTGCTCGGCTAGCTTTCTATCAGATAGTATGGTTGTGTCCTTTGTAATTCCTGTCCAAATATTAAGTGGTATGTCTAAAACCCATCACTTTACCCAAGTTTTCAAACGTTATATTTTTATAATTTGTATGTAAGTCTGTTCTGTTTTGGTTCAAATACTGGCCTAAACCTGGCGTTCTTCTCTATACCTACAACGTCTACATTTTTCGACTGATGATTTTCAGTGACTACGAAGTCAATAAGACCAAATTCAGAAACTTTAGCTTTAACCGTTCTCAAAATATACAAAAATCAGTAATTAGTTTGTATGGAAGGTGCCAAGTCCACCTGCCAATTCCGCCTACTTTCTTGCTAATGATTTGCCTTGACCGTGAAGCCATTCAGACCCAATTCCGAAACTTTCGCTTTAACCGTGTTGGAGATGTACAAATATCAGTATTTAGTACCACGCCCAGGTCCCATTTTGAAAACAAAAACATATGGTTTTACATTTTCGGTAGTTTAGTCTATTTATCCAAATTTCAACAAAATCGGTTCAGACGTTTATGCATAATTGACCGACAAACAAGCAAACAAACAGACTTACAAAGGGATTTATAATATATAAGTATATATCGTTGGTCTCAGGTAGAAAGGCCCTAACTCGATTTTTTTTCAAAACTGATTTTTTTTTAGTATTCCAATAAATTTCAGAAATATGCACATCCTAACAAAAAATCTTTGCAATATTATTAAAACTAACGGTATTACAAGTAATTGTACAGCATTTAATAAAAAGTTGTATATTAATAATTACAGTATCTGTTGTATTTTACCTCCTCCTGTAAATTTTAAATTATGTGAGTTAGGGCCTTTCTACCTGAGACCAACGATATGGATAAGCTAAACCCCGGCGTGCTTCGCTACCCATTTGAATAAAGTAAAAAGTTTAATAGAAATAAGTACAGAGAGAGACATTTTCAAAAATCAATCATAGCGCCCACTTTTTGATTGAGGATGTGTGTATGTAAGCAACCAAGTTGCTTGTACAAAATTTCGAAACTTTCACTATTATTATTCTGAACATACATACATATATAAAAAGAGGGTACCATGACCTTCTGTCTAATTCGACTGAAGGTATTTAAATTTACTTGGAATTTGAACGAATCAGTAACTATTTTTGTTCGCAATGTGCCCAAATTCATCTATTAGAATTTGAAACACGTATCTAAGTTTTTTCCTAATGGTACGGATTTGCTAAAAAAAAGTCTGTTTCTCAAAGTATTGTTAAAGCTGTAAAACAATTTATTTTTGGCGGAACAAATTGATTTATAAGATTTCACTGTTAGCACTACAAGCAAATATTTTAAATTTATGTAGTCTCTTATAAAAGATCTCATTTTAAAAGTGAGATACAAAATTTTTAACATTAATAACTCGTAAATTAATTTGATCAACATTTTAAAATTTGCAGGTAGCTTGCTTTGACCTTTTATTTATTATAGATGATGACAATGTGGAAATTAATGGTAATGTACTTGTATGTCATCTCATTATTTCTCAAAAAAGGTTTCGATCATTATTTAAATTAAAATTTATACATTAATTACATTTATATTAAACAGCGCTAAAAGCACAGTTAAAAGTTTACAACGTTGTTTATTAATACTTTAAAACACGAGTATTATAATTCTCTTAAAGCTCTGACAACTCTTTCGTGTTAAAAACGAATGTATGTGATGTATATCCATATGCATGTAACCATGTCGAAAACGACCCTTTTCAACGAATACTATTCAACACTCGATATATGCCCAACGGGATAAAGATAACTGAGGCTGAGCTGAACGCTCGTTTGTTAAAAATCGAATGGGATGATTGTTATGCTAACGCTGATTGCCTGCCTAGCGGGCTGACAAAATGCATTTATTTTAAAGGGCAAAATAAAAAATGTGTTTGTGACCAGGCAAATGGCAGTCAGTTAATGTAATTTGGTTGATAATACCAACCAGATGAAATCTTGTTTTAGCCATTATAACGTTTTATGTTTTGAACGTGTTTAAATAATGTTGATTTTATTTTAATACCCTTGCAGTTACTAGTGGAACAAATGAAAAAAAACTCAAAATTTTCATTGTTGATTTTTATTGTATTTTTCTTTGCCCTTAATAAAACAAAAACAACATGTTTCATATCATACATGCCATATTTATCCCATTTGAGAATTGTTGCATGAGGAAATGAAGTGGAAGATTGTTTGTTTGAAATCCATTGTAATCAGTTGTTCCTGTTTAAGAAGGGTCTTTTTTTTTCTAGTATTGTAGTTGTAGTTGTACATTATATTAAATAAATAATTTTTGCTGCTCGTGGTCTTGTAACGTCGTCATTTATTTACAAACTTTCTAAGTGAACTTCAAATTACTGCCGGTTGTTGTAATTTTTTTTGTATTTCCATATAAAACAACCCCTTTTTGCTCCTGTCTGTGCGAGTATTTGATCAGTTTGTTTTTAAGCTCATCTTTAGAAGTCATCATAATATTTATTGCCATTTTTTATTTGTTTGTTTATTTGCACTTTGTCAGCTAAAATTTATTTAAATGTATACAGACTGTTCTTTGATTTTAAATATTAAAGTGAACAGTGTAACAAAAAGTATTTCATCGTCAAAAAGAAAACATTTTCCGAAAATCCACCGGAATTAAGAATTCTGTAAATTTTGGGTAAATTATTAAATTTGTAATAAATTAAATCAGTAATAAAAAAACTGTGATAACTTATTTTTTAACTGCAAGGACTTAACTGGCTAAGCTGTCGCCATGATTTTAGTATGTTTAAATCAAAGTTACGTTTCCTTTTTTTCCTTTCCCCTTATATTTTTCCAGACCAGCACAATGAACTGCATGAGTAGGGTTCATCATCTGGAGTGCTGGCCTAATCGAAGAAAAGATGGTATCTTATTAAAATTCTCATTATGTGATAATTCTCATTACCAGCAAAAAAAAGGTCTGGCTGATTTCCTAATCATTCCTTTTTTGGTTGAATAGACTGATAATATCAGGGAGCGGTTTCGAGAATATGGACTTCTTGCCGGGGGTGGGACCTTTTATTTTTTAAATTATAATTTTTTGAAATACCGTAAATTTTTTTTTTTTTTACTTCGCTGGGATTTGAATCTTGAGTTTCTGTGCACGCGCTCTAACGACTATACCACGACCACTATATGGGATACATTATTTTAAGTATACATACCAGTAATTTACATACTTGTGAAATTTTATTTAAATTGTATGAATTATTTTCGATTACCATTTATATAAACGTTGTGAGTATGATATGTACATATGTATGTCCCAGTATTCCTCTGGTATTTGTTTGCCTTTTATGTAATAAAAAATATTATTTACGATTCAAAGAGGAGTAAGTTTTGTTTATTTTGTCTGGTATTAGAAATGTCAAAATTTAAGAAAATATTGCTTTTAATAAACGTTACTATTCGTTGTGGTATTTAATGTTGAGATAACAAAATCAAATGTTAATAAAACAAATTTCAGTAAGAGAAAAAGTCAACGACGTAAAGTCAAAGGTTTAAGATGGAAGAACACAAGTAAAGTGTTTTCGACTATGTTAGAATACAGAAAAAATAGATAATCAAATTTAATTAAAAAATGTGTTCTACCAATTAAATCATTTACTGGTTTTGCCCTTACAAACAATATTAGTAATATCAGTTAACAAATTAGTAATTTAAATGAGTCAACTCAAGATTTCATTCAATTCCAATTTACCTTTTCTATTGTACAGACCTCGTAAGTGTCAACATTTTGTATTTTGAGTTTTGGGTTATGGGGTCCATATACGATACATTCCTATACCTGGCCAGTTGTTCATTTATATTTATTTCTGTACGCATTCTTAATTAGAAACATTTGTCATTCATTGTATTTTTATCTATCTTCTCTACAATTCAAGCCATTCTAGTCCCTTTCTCATAGGCTGCTTTTGAAGATCATATATTTATGGTAAAGTAATAACTCCAAAATATTTAAATTAATTCGCTTTTTTTTTGGGAATATTGTTAGTTATGACTAAAGATTATAATACAGTGTACTCGGGATATCGTTAACACTCGATTTTGTCTACATCCCAAAATGTCAACCCGTTTTTTTATGATCAACTACTCTAAAACGTCAGCCACACAACAAAGTTCTGAAACACCAGCTCTAAATAATTAGGTCTAATAACAGTAAAAGCACATATACATGTACGAGTATGTACTGTCGTATTCCTACAAATTATTGTAGGTTTATTGAGAGCTTACTTGATAAGTATTGCATCGAAATTTGTCAAATAAGCCCTTAATAAACGTATTTTATTTTTTATGAAGTAGTGTAATATTCAGAGTGGGATAATTTGAGGTTAGGAAGTAAATTGTCTTAAAAACATATTTTTTTACAAATTCAGTTGTATTGATACCAACTTAAAGTAGAAATATGAGAATTCATAATGGAATATGATATTTAGCAAATCATTTGCTGCAAATGTCTATCGTCTGCCGCTATTTTCACAAATTTTTTAGCACAATTTGCTATAAAAGTTTAAGTCAGTAGTTTGTGGTTTGTTTCTGGTTTGTTTTTGAAATAGGCTTAGAGAAAATAATTCAGCGGGGTTAATATCTCCTACACCCAACTAACAAACTGATTTTGATTAAATTTTGTTGATGTCTTAACACAACTTTAGATTAACAAATGTAAATTTTCACATTTATTTTTCATATTCCGCCCCAAGGGGAAATTTATGCCTCACCTAAATAACGCACCGACGTCGATGAAATTTTAAACTAGATATGTATTTGGCGTTTTCATAAATACACCAATTAATTTATTTAATAAATACGAACATTAATGTTTTATTAAATTTTAGTAAGTACAAAAAATAAATTTAAATTGACAATTTTTAATTTGGAATAAGTTTCTTATAAGATTTTATTCTTGTTACTTCGTCAGGTGTGCGTACGCCAAAAGCTCGAAACCAAAAAGGAATTAAAAATGGTTGTTAGCAAATATTAATAATGGCGTCCTTTTTCACAAAAGGTAATAAGTACCCGGTAATTGGTAGGCAATGTAGTGCACAGGGTGCTACATGTATATCTGCGTACCGTAGAACATATATGGTTTGGGTTATTTTTAAGAAGTACTCAGAGGGGGCGATAGAGAGGATATTTCTCCCTATCCCCAACTATCTAACTGAAGTACCGAAAATGGCGGATCATTATTTATTAAAATTATTAGTAATGCAGACATTGATTGGTCATATCAATGTTGACTTTTGCAGTTTCGTGAAGAGTATCAAATATATTTGAACAAAAAAATGTTTCCTAGAGCAAATTTATATGGCAAAACAATGTTTGCCGGGTTAACTAGTATATTATAAAATATTATTGTCATACCTCTTTTAGTTTGCAACAACAAAGTTCCTGGCCCACAATACCCGAAGTTCCTATACTTGTTTTTGGTAATGACAGTGCAATATGCTTCTTATATTAAATTGTTATGTTATGTTATTACGAGTATGTTCCTTGTTTCTAATTTGTATCAACAATGTGATAAACATCTCACCCGCGGATTTAATTAGTTGATGTTATCCCCAGTGGACTGTTTATATTTACAGGTCTAAAGAGCAGGTATTTCTAATATATTAAACACCACTGTAAATACATATGTAGTCGCCGTGGTCTAGTGGTTAGTGTGTTGGCTTACTAAGACATGGGAACTGGGTTCGACTCCAGGCTCTGACATCTTCAAAAAAAGAAATATGAAATAAACATTTCTTTCGGCGACTACCTCTCAGCAGTCTTCTGGCAAAAGCTCTGAGAGTAACTAATTGCCATAAACAAGCCTCTCAAGTCTGTCGTTCGGAGTCGACATTAAACTGTAGGTCCCGGTACTCATGGATAAAAATTGACACACACAACATGAGTGCTGCGAGAAGCTAGGCCGTAATCCTGACACAGGGTTGTAAAGGCCAGTTATGTATGTATGTATGTATGTAAATACATATGTAGCTAGTTTGGATAATTTTCGTGATTGCAATAATAAATATTAATGCAATGAATTAAATATTTATTGAATAAATATTTTATTAAAACAGAGTTCTTCTCGATTTAAATTTTAACAGCATGGTAAACGTCAACTTAGGACATTACTTTTACACCATCTTATGTAAAGTATAAATTTACACACACCACAACGTATGTACATAGATACATATATAAAAAATTTTACTTTTTTTCACATAACATTCTAGTTGTGCATACGCTACAGAATTCTGCATACCAATTAAAAATGTGAAAAAAAAAAATGGTAGAATTTTTTTATTTATTTAAATGCACTTAAATAGACGTCATGTTTGTGAAATTTATTAACGATATTAAAATTTTCATTGTTTTATTCTCATAATACATGAAATTTATCACCAACAGTTTTAGAGGTCCCACGCAAAATTCGAAGTAGCAGCAGCAGCAGCAACAGCAACAGTGATCGTCACTTGACAAAGACTTTAAAGAAAAACGAAAGACTTGACATTGCGGGGGCTAGAAAATTTGCATATTTTTTCTTTATGATTGTTAATCGTTTTTTATGAAAAAGGCGTATGTGTACTGGGAACAAAAATTTATTAAAACAACGTTTTTTTTTCTAAAAAAAACATTAAAAACTTGTTTTGAGAGTCCTATAAATATTGAGACCTTTTGTCGTCTCTTAATTCCCTTTAAAGCCGCTTCTCCCCTTTTCAAATTTAAAATATTCTTTTGAAATTTTATTTCAGTTTTTCTTTTGTTTATAAGAAGAAAAGACACGCGTGAAATATTGTGTAAAACAAAAATAAATGTTTTTATTTTTGAAAAAAATAAGAGATTTGGAAGGTCGCGTGTCCAACAACAATTGCTGACATGCATATGTTTTTTCCTCCAAATAAGAGTGATTTTCTTTTTTTTTTATCGCATAGCTTGTCACTTGGATAACGCTTTTTCTTGGCCTTCAGTTACATATCCTTCATAAAACAATAACAATTGGAAACTTGTTTAATCTCATCATTCTCTAAAACAAATCAATTGTTTTGATGTCCTATAGCATTTGACACGTGCGGTGTCCTTTTTAAAATGACTTTATATGTTAGTATACAATCTGAATGCATATATATTTTAAATCCAAATCCGTTTTAATAGGATGTGGTATAAAAATTGCGTGACACTTGGCCAAAATATGTTAATGGCTTTGCAATTTCCTTTCTTATTTTTCTTTTCTGCAACATTTCAAAGTGTTTATAGACTATAAATTAGTAATGACTTTGTTAATTCATTTCTCTTTTTCAAAGTGCAAAAAAAAACTGTATAATAGTGCATATGTGTCCAGTTTAACGCATCACATTTTTAACCCCAATTTCCATTATTTCCTTCAAGTAACTTTCAAAGTGACTCATTAAATATAAACGTTTTGGCAGGATTTTTCAAATAATTTTTAAAATGCAACTGCTTTTTATCTTCAAATAAATTTTTCGTAAATTCCAAATTTGTTGCCTAATTTTTAAAGGGTGGCTTCTGATTTTATTGCATTTTAATATGAATCATAAAGTAATAAGTTATTTGGGTATTCACAAGGTGTGTTATTCTGTTTTATCGTTAAAAGGTTATTGTTTTGTTTTTATTCACAGAAATTTTCTCTCATTATTAAAAAAAGTTAGCACTTAATGACAATAGTGTGAATACCCCAACTTATTTTATGATTTTTGTTTTCTGATAATGGAATACAAATGAAAAGTGAAATAGGTTTTTAAATTCGTGATTTTCTATCACTTTTTGTCACTTTTCTTTGTGATTTCCGCTGAAATTTTATTATGGTGTCTGACTTGCATTTGTACACGCAAACAAGTATGTATGTAGATGTAGATTCGAAAATTATATTTTTGTTTTTGCAGTTCGACTGTCAGCACCATATTTATATACTTATATAACACCATTTATTTGAAAAAAAAAATATCCGGTTAGAAGAACTTCATGGAACTCTAAACAATGTCATTAAGATTTTTAGCTGAAATTGAGTTTTTTTAAATAATATGACACCAACAGCTTGTAAACGGCTTCCACACTGCTTCGAACACTTTGAATATTTGAGTCGTGCATTATGTTCTTTAGGAATAATCTGAGAATACTAGCGGGACTTCTGACTGGGCACTGCAGACTCAATGGACACTTAAATAAGTTAGGAATCGCTTCGAGCGATATGTGCAGATTCTGGGACGAGGCGATCGAGTTATTAGAGCACACACCACGGAACTGTGCAGCATTGATGCACAGAAGAAAGAGATACCTTGGTGATTATCGAATATCAGATAGAGGATTGTCAGAGTTCGCACCGTCCGATATTTTGAACTTCGTCAAAGCGATGGAACTGGGTAATATACTATAAAAACCCTGGTTAAGTTGAGGGCTGTACATTAGATCAACAGGTCGAAGTACTTTAGTACCTCCTTTATGAATCAATGAATGAAATTGGCAAATGCTCATTGTCAAATGCCAAATTTTGGAAGACCTATTGGAAAACCCTGTATTTAATAATGTTTTTAATAAAAATATCACACTAAATCTTAATTGGGTCAATCTGTTAAAAGCTATTATTTAAAGTGGCTTAGCTTGAGTAGTGAAACCTTTTAAAATAATTTTTAACTTCTAAACAATTTGACCCACATGCCAATGTAAAACAAGTTTTAAGAAAAGCACGCGCCAAAATGGTTTCATTTGTTTGCAAAACACCAATAAATAATTGTCTTTAAACCATTATTAGCAACATTTTCTTATGTGCATATGTATGTATGTTATACTGATACATATATTTCATCTCAGATATCTGATAGATTTTAAAAGTTTAGCTTTATTTGCCAATTGTTTTTATTATTGTAACCACTGACACTCTACCATTACCAATCACTGCAGCGACCACATTACTGCATCACGATTTGTATATACCAACAACAACTAATACTTGAATTAAAAATCTTTTTATTTTTTGTTTAACAATTCGTACCAATACTCGTATTTCTTGTAAAAATATTTAATAGTTTTAGTTGTGCTTGCAACTAAATTGGAATAATTTTAAAATAAATTTATTTCAAGTTATTTGTAAATCCGTAAATATACATAAAATCAGACTTTGATTTAAAACTTTATTAAACTAAAATTGTGTAAAATACAGTCATGGAAATAATTATACGAGTATGGTACAAATTAATCATATGTGTTGCTACTTTTAACTGCTAAATAAATAAATAACTTTAATACTTCTTTTTGCAACCGTTCATTAAACGGCTTTCCAATACTCTTTCTTTCTCTCATTTGATGATCATGATCATAAAATATAATTTTCTTACAATGTAATATAATAACATGGAATAATTCTTCTAAAAACATTTGTACCATGTAATTTGTCCAGGTCTTTTTTTTCTCATTAAGGCCAGCACTCAGGGGACAGCTCCTACTCATGCAGTACGTTGTGCTGGTCTAGGAAAATATGTTATGGGAGGGAGGAAAGAGGGAGTAGTGCTTGTGGACATTTAATTTAAACTTACTGATATCGCAATGCATTGTGCGATTCACTGGACAATCAACTACAAAAGGATGTGCTCTGAGAGAGGTACTAGTAGTCCGCAAATATGATTATACATATTTGTAAATCAATAAATACAAGAGTATTCATTAAACAAATATTGTGGAAAATATTTCAAGACAAGACTAAATTAAAAAATTATTTTTATAAATAAAAATAAGCTTTAAAAGTATAAAATATTTGTATATGGGTATAGGTACATGAGCCATTGTACTCTAGAACAAAAAAAAAAGAATGAAATACCTGGATATTGAAGTAGTTTTTGATCTGTCAAATATATATGTAATTATTGGAGGCCATAAATCAAAAGACTTCTATGGGCTGCAGACAAAATCCCAAATTATTCCAGCTGAAGGAGGCCCTTTTGTAGAAGTTTGTAATTGCATAGAACAGGAAGTACATGAAAACTTCCTAAACTTAAGGGGGCCTTAGACTATCCAACAAGTCGTAAGATATGCCAAAATTTGTGTAGAAGAGTAGCAGTGTGATAGTCCAAATCTAATATGTAATCGAAATAATCGATAATTGGGGAAAATACATTTCAAAAATTGAAAGACGTATGGCTCACACTGTTTATTTGAAAAATTAAAAAAAAAAGAATTTTTATTAGACTCGTGCATGGTATAATCATCATAAAAGGTAGTCCCGCTTTACCAAAACAATATCAGCCGTTTTCTTACGATTGTCAAAACCTTGTTTTGTTTCTTCCTTATTTATTTTGACGTTAAACTAATTTGAATTTAAATATTTTTCTTTAGCGATAAGCAAATTGAAACAAGAAAGAAGAGAATTTAATGCTTTAGAAATCTAATTTGCAGCTACATATTAAAACTTAAAATAACAATATGTGTGTCAATTTTTATCCATGAGTACCGGGACCTACAGTTTAAAGTCTGCTCCGAACGACAGATTTGAGAAGCTTTTTCATGGCAATCAATTACTCCCAGAACTTTTGCCAGAAGACAGCGGAGAGGTAGTCGCCGAAAGAAATAATTTTTTAATATTTCATTTTTGGCATACCTTTAATCCTTTTCTCGAAAAATATTTTGGGCAAATCGCCTGTGTTTGTTGTTTCGCAAATGTTTTTTTTTTTTTTTTTTTTTTTTTTGCACTAAAATATGTTTTATATAATTTTTAATTTTATTTAATTGAAACCTGATTGAATATAAACCTCTAACCGATTTTAAATACATTCGAATTGGAGTCAGACAGACGGATGGTTTTTTTGCAATTTAATTAAAAACAAAACACATTGTGAAACCCATGCAAGTATATGGCGACTGTCATTTACATAATGATTTTTTGTTTTAAAACACGTTTAAAACTTAAGATTTGTAGTCTAGTTTTGATTTGAATTACAAATAAAAAAAATTGTTTTAAACAAGATTGTGTACGAGTATAATAAAATTGTAATTGTTTTCATGTAAATGTTTTCTCTTTTGTATTTATTTTGTGATTTCCTTTTAATAATAAACAATTGAAAACACAAGTAGGAAAATTAAATTCGATCAAGTCAGACAATCTAATAACCTATTCAAGAGTTAAGAAGCAAAAAATTTCCTGCAGTTAGTAATACTCTCAATTTTGTTGTAATCGAATTCAAAGGATATCTCATTAGAAGCATTAAATTAAAATGATTTATTAAAACAATTTAATAAATGAATTTAACAATTCACTGGTCTAAAAGGCTGAGCTTAAATATAAGCCAAACTTAACAGACGAATAGATGCAGTTCTAGGCCTGATAAATACATTTTTTATACCGCATTTAAACAGTGATACCGAGGCAATTGTTAAAAAAAAAAATCAAGTCTGGGAGTATAACAAATACTAAGGCATACCTTAACTATCTGTGGTAGTGTAGGGTATTATTAAAAAGTAATAATAAAACATTAAAAAATATGCATAAGCCATGTGAAAATGTGAAATACAATAAGAGATCTCGTCAGCCATTTGGGCGTTTTATTTCGCACGAATTAAAAAAAAGAAGCAAATAAATTAACAGTTCCGAAAAATTTTCAAATTTTTATTCGGCCTTATTCCAGTTGGCGACGTCGTTGTCGTCTGACGACTTTTTTGTAATAGAATAAAGAAAAAATGTTTCTCTTTCCTTTAATCTAAAACAAAAATGTCGTTACACGACGACATGAGTAAAAAACAAAAAAATTTAGACCCCGATTATCGTTCACAACAACTAAATGTTGTGTTGTATTGGCTACAACATATAAAAATAAATGTTGTAAACAATATTCAAAGTATATGGTACAACACATAGGTGTTGTAAATCATAATCTCAATTTTAGAAATACATCATCAAATTTACAACGGGGCCTTAACGTGTCGTTACAGTTATACTTATAAAAAAACACCACATTTTTACTACTAAACAATTTAGCATCTAATATTTTTAATTGTCGAATATAATTGGCATTTGCTCTGACGTTACAATATATGTATGTCGTAGGTTGTACTAACGAATGTAGTTTTAAGATAACTTTAACTTAATCTAACTTTTACTAACATGAACTTTAAAGGCAATTTATAATAATCCAAAATTTAAATGAACCGTTTTTCTGAAAAATTGCACTCATGGCATTCGTAACTAGTATTTGCCAATCATGTTTTTACCCCTTCAACTTTTAAGTTTGTGATATTGTTTAAAGTCTCAACAAAAAAATACCACAGATAATGGTATTAAAAAAACATAAGAAATAATTTATTTACACATACGTATATGGTAAAAAAAGCATACAAAAATTAAAAACAAAGAAAAACAAAAACATAAACAAATTTATAAGTGAAACTTATTCTCACTTAACGAAACAAACAAACAAAGAAAGCAAAAAAATAAAAGTGATTATTTTTCATAAAAATTTCAACTCTAATTAATGTTTTAAATCATTTATGAGTTGTAATGTTTACTTTTATTTTAAAGACAATTTGAAAAAAAAAATGTGTAGCTTTTTATGAATCAAAATCTTTGTTTAAATTAACTTTGAACAGACGAAACATATTTTATGGAATAAAAAAAATTATAAAAAACACATTCGAGTTTATTATTTGTTTAAGTTTTTTTCGTATCTCACAAATGTAAAACTTAAAATCCAATATAAGACACCCATTTAAGTTTCTTGAACCTTTCTAAGAAAGTTTAAGTTCCATTTAACACTTTATACCCTACACCAAATTTTTTCAAAATTTGAATGAATATTACAGGGGACCGCAAACATCTCTAAAACAATATATTACAAATGTGCTATTTTGGTTATAGAAATCGGTTATAATGAGCAAAAGTTAGAAATCATTTTTTATTTTTTAATAATATATACATATTTTTTTGCAAATTATAAATCAATTTTATTAAAAATATTAAAACTTTACTACAAATAATCATAGGTTGATAAAGGGCTCATTTGAAAAGTATTGCATAGAAATTTTTTCAAATAAACCCTTTATAAACTTTTAATAATTTCTACACTGCGGTAGTATATCTAAACCTTTTGCTTTATAACTATTTTTTTATTTTTAAGTTCTAAAACATTCATTATTTACAAAATTTTATTAAAAATCATACAAACCTTTAATTTTTGGATTTTTTTTTATACGAAGCCGAAGAATTTAAAGTCACTAAACTTTTTTTAAAGTGCAACATTTATTCGCTCACCAACACAGCAATGATTTTCTTTTTGTTCACCTATGCCTCCGAGTAACGAGTAAAACTTTATATCGCTGCAATTATATTTAGTTTGATTTCCAGTTTAGGGTGTAATTGGTCGGGCTTAGCTGCGTATCATGTTCTTATCCCCTTGTTCTCTTTATCTTATATAAAAAAGAATTTCATTGATCAACAAGAACTTAAATATCTTATCTGAGTTAAAACTCTATTTTCTTAAGATAACACCAAAAAAACTAAAGGTTTTCTGACATCATATGGTTACAAAAATGTCGTTTAAAGAACTTCTCGTTGGAGTTAAAAAACAAATTATTTAATTTGTTTTTAAAGATAATTTGAGTTCAGAAGTTAAAAAAATTTTATTAATCAAATCAAACTAAAAACTTTCGAACATGTCAACTGTTGAAGTCCTACAGTTTTTTTTTTTTTTTGCTGCAGTTTTTGCTATTGCTTTAACAGCGAGTGCTTGATTTTTTAGAAGCATTAACAAAAAATTTAAATTTAAAATTTTAATTTAGTTTAAAAGTTTTTAAATGCTGCTTTATTTCATATTTTATTTTTCAAGTAAAAGGATTGTCATTTAAAAGAGAATTATTCAATTTTGAATCAAACAAAAAATTATTTTCACAATTTTTGTAGAGTACTCGAATAATTAGGAGCAAATAATCTTTAAATACGGAATTTTTGAAAGCAAAAAAAGAAAGAAAAGCGACGATCTTAAAAAATAAAAATTTTCCTGTTTGGCATGTTTTTGTGATTACAAAATTTTGTCCTCTGCTAACAAGCAGCTGGAAATAATTTGCATATTTAAGGGTTTATTTTCTTCTTCCTTTGTATGGTTGCACATAAATTTTATTCTGTTGCAACAATCACTACTTTATGGTGTGTATTATCTGTAAAAGGCACACGATACATAAACGAAAAGCTCTTCGGCCTTGTTGCATTAATACCTTAAATGAATCATTGACATCATATCGTTTATAATACTTCACTTTGCTTTACTTTACACCCGTTTGGCTGCAGTTTTCAAAATAAAATCATTCATATTCAGAAATAATGCAAAAATAAAAAACACGTTTAATTCTTGCCATATTTTTTGTTTTCTATCTTTCAATCATTAACTGTTACCAAAACAAACAAAAAATGGTAAAAAGGTGAGAGAGAATAAAATAAAATTACTGATTGACGGACTGTACAAAAAAGTTTAGGTGAATGATTTTTATAAATGAATTGGCTGACCCCTTCTAAAAATGTTTGTTACTAATTCAATAGCCTATGGTCTAAAAAAAATTTTTTTTCAATGATTTTGGCAGAATGTGTTTTTATTTGTTTCAGTACGAAATTGATTAAAGTTCAGTTGGAATACATTTTTTTTTCTTTTTTTTATTAATTTGAAGTTCAAAAAAAATTTTTTTTTCGTTTATTTTGGTTGAACTGCACCCCAATTTTCGTAGCCTGTAGTGACTCTGTAACTGTTTAAATGGTACGAGTACATTTTTACTTTGTTAGCGTTTTGTTATAAAACTTTAAATGATTTTGATAACTTGTTAAGATGTATTTTATTTCAACAAAATTCAATGTGAAATGATTCATAACAATTATGATGTCACAGATTTCGTTTGAAATATAGTTTTGATTACGTGCTTATCATTTCGCAAGAAATTTAATATGTATGTGGGTGTTTCAGATTTCCATCGTTTGCCTTATCGTGCATTTATATCTGCACGAAATCTACTACTTTTGAGATTTCGATTGAAATCTATTAGATTTCAAGGAGTTTTCTCAAACAATACAAAATCTACTTCGCGACAAGATTTCGTTGTAATCTAGTTAAAATCTAGAGAATTTTGTAATACAACTCTGTTGTCTGTATTAAAACTACAATACTGTGGGAGGAAAAAATACGTTAGACTTAAAAATAGCGCGGAAAATTAAAATAACTTATTTAGAACAGAAAATTACAGATTAAATATATTTAAAAATAAAATGAATCAAACAAATAATGTTAAAAGCACAAGTGAAGTGCAAATTTTATATTTATATTTTATATAATGCTGCATAAATCAACCCCGGTAATTATTTTTTTTTGCAGACATTTTTTAAATTAAAAATTATTTAAAGAATCTTGGTTGTGAAAAATAAGTAAAAAAAAACATATTTTTCTACTGCTGAAATATATTTTTGAATAGTTATTTCCTCTTAAGACAAAGAATATGTTAAATTGAAGGTGTTTTCATTCCGAACATATTTTTTGTTTTGTTTTGAAACACCAAAATCCATAAGTAAACGGAATAAAAATCTGTGACATGGCTGTATATTTATTATCAATTAATCTACTATTGGCTATATAGTATACTGGTCTTAAAAAAGTTCACTGCGATGATTTAGAGAAAAATGGTTATATGGGTTGCTCGCAGCATAGATGAACTAATCTCAAGAGAAATAACACGATTTTTTTTCGTGACTCTTTATCGTGTATGAAATGCAGGTATTTTTGTTTGATGGGGAAAGGAGTAGTGGGGAGGCACGCGGGTTTATACTTTCTATTTTCTATGACTTTTCTATTTTCTATTTGTCATTCACTCTATGCACTTGCTTTTACTAAAAGAGAAAATAAAGAATATTAAAAAAAACCCACGTTTTAACTCACATAATAAGATTTTGGAGGAGTCTTCTAAAGAAAATATAATTTAAAAAAATTACAGGAGTTTTTGAGTCATAGTGAAAATCGCGTGTATGTATGAACTTTTAATTGGTCATTCAGTCACTCATTTTATATTCTAAACAAAAGCCTCTCCCTTTACCTTTTTCTTCAAAATATTCCTTTATTGTCTTGCTCATGCATTTCAGTTTTTAATGTTTTGTTTCATATGGATTTCCCAGTTTTTCAAAATTTAATTTTAAAATGCAACACAATACAGTACAACATACATAACAATCACAAAATAAAACAAAACAATAAGGGGGAAGGAAAATACTAATTTTATTTTCAAGTTCTGTTTCTATTGTTGTTGTTATAGAATTTAATTTTTTTAGTTCACAAAACCAGCTGGATGTGTATGCGTGATTATGTTTCTCATATTTGCGTACTTCTTTGCGCAGCTGCAACTTATCAATCTTTTGTTTTGTTTTGTTGTTTTTATTATTTTGTTGTTCATATTAATAATTGTTGTTGCATATATGGTTTCGCAATTTGAATTGTTGCTGTTCTGTTCAAAAAAAATTTTTTTGTTTACTCTTTATTTCTTTTATTCGGTATTTTAATGAAACATTTGAAAAATGCATAGAATGTGTGTAAAACAGTATGGGACACAAATGTGTTGTGGGGAGCACATGTGTGTATATCGTCGCAAGAATTAAAGAACACTGTAACTGACAAAAAATCGAAACTACGTTTTTTGCATCATTTTTATCAGGAAAAAAAATACGTGTCGATTCGTCCCGGTCCCAGATTTCTACGATGAAAATAAATTCACTTACGCTGTCTGCGTTTCGAAAAATACCAGTGTATTTGTTCTACTTTCATACAGGTTTTTTGGCTCTGGTGAACATTTAAGGTTTGTCAGTTACAGCGTTCTTTAATTTCATCGACGATATGTATGCATCTTATTGTATTACACTGGATGTCAGGTTTTAGCATAAAAACATTGAATTCGAAATGTTGTGCTGTCAAAGACAGTGAAGTAAATTGCTAAATATCTTAGATTGCAGCAGATCTAAGAGAGAAATCTCAACGAATTAAGGAAAAAATCTTTATTTCTCAACTCTTCCTATCTCGATACACTTTTTTCTCAGTAATATTCAATAGCTTTGATACCTTACAAAGACTTTTTATGTTCTTAAAATAGCCATCAACCGAAAAAGAGATCGCATGTTTCGGTTTGATCGCATATCCTCTTCTCATATAGAAGTATGCATTAGATATAAATATGCAGGACCATTGTTCTTTGATATACATACATATGTGTGTATAAAAGTCACCAAACAAATATAAAGCATTAGCTTCATGCCAGAAACTAAGAGAGAAATTGGGTAATTTATCTGGTAATTTTATGTTTTATTTGTGAAAATAGTATTGTGTAAAAAATTAATTCAATTTATTATTAGTATTTGGTACGAAAATTTATTCGATGATAAGTGCGACGCGTTATGCCCAAGCGGATTGTGGTGATTGCAATCTTTATTTTATGAGTGTGACCGTATGACAGTTTACAAACACACGAACAACAGCAGCGATACTATCTCTTGTAACGTAATTGTCAAGCTCAGCGCCTTTTTTTAACTCCTTGAAACATTTTATCAGTTTTGCTGTTTGTTTATTTGCTTCATGATGTTAAGATTTATTATTAAAAACAAATAATTTATTTATGAGATATGTAAAATAATTTAGGAAATGGTGTTTCCATCACTGCTTCTTGTTTGTTTTCATGTTGTCATTGACATTCGATTGAAAGCTTGCTTTTTCACTGAATGCCTCCATAAACTTATCCCTCTTTATTTACTTGTTAAAGAAAAATAGAAAATTACATGCAACCACTTTGTTAAATGTCTTATGCATTTATCATTTGACACGTACCTCAGAGAATGTTCTAATAATGATAAAAACTAGTAGTAGAGTGGAGGTGACACCAATGTGATTTCAGCATGTTATTTCCATCGAAAAAACTCGTCTATATTTAAAGATTTTACGATATTTATATTGTATTTTCTGCTTATCGTACTGCAGTCGCTTTATATTTCTATGGAAATTTTAAGTTGGCTTTTCTCTTCTGATTCAAAATGGTAAAATGTGTTTAATTAATTTATTATATTTTATTTCTTAATTTACAACAATGAAAACTAACCGTCGCCCTAGTGTGGAAGAAAATTTCTTATAAAAATTATTATTTCTCATAAAAATAGTTTTCCCATAAAAATATCTTTTTCAGATATTGTTAAATTTAAAACAAAGGCAAAAGAATCTATTGAAATTCTGGTCAATATAATTTTGCTTACCATACTGAATACTACAGTATTTAAGAGTTCTATATAAAAATATACTATATCACCATTTGAACCTTCTGAAGTAATTTTTTTTGATTTTTTCTCACGAATTCATTGAATAACATCTACTTATGCTGTATATTACGCTGGTGCTAGAAAAACAAAGAGAGAAGATAGGGATTTAGGGATACTTGACTTGGGAGCTCATTTACGTAATTAACAGGATGAATCCTCGCCGGAGCATTGTTTTACAATACGAATATTCAATATTAATATGAATAACAAATGTTACTCCACAAGAAAAATAAAAATTTGAGTATAACTATTTTTACTATGCGGTTTTTGAGAAAATTGATTACCGACACCAAAAGCTATAAGTTTCGAAATGAGTGCAAGAGTCTATGAAACACCTTAAAAATATAATACTATAGCAGATGAAAATGAAAAAAAAAGTTTTCGATGCGAAGATCACTGGATGTGGGCGTAGAGGATGACCATGTTTCCGTTGGAAAGACCAGGTTGCTGAATCTTAAACAGCGAACGCTAAGGAGAAATGCCTGAAAACTAGTGCCGAAACCCGTTAACGGGTTGTTATGGCCAGCTGAGTAAGTAAGTCAGTT
This sequence comes from Metopia argyrocephala, assembly GCA_963576795.1. NCBI lineage: Eukaryota > Metazoa > Arthropoda > Insecta > Diptera > Sarcophagidae > Metopia > Metopia argyrocephala. Next base: position 181,082,551 of record OY756208.1, on the reverse strand, counting down.
GAAGATTAAATAACAGTTGTGGCAGACCATTCACGTGCTCTGTTGCATTAGCTCAACGGCAGTTGACGAACTTGGTGCTCAATAATAAAGGCCTCGTTACTCAAACGTAAACGTTGCGGAACAGCTGTTCAGTTTTGCTTTTTTTTGCGAGCCTATGTGTAAATGATTACTCATACGTAAACGTAACGTTGCGTTGCGGGCGAATCCAATAAATTTAAAATTTTTCTTCGTTTTTACGTATCGGCTGTTTAAAAATTGTAAACCATTCGCTGAACTCGGCCGCAACGTTTACGTATCCGCAACGTTTACGTTTGAGTAACGAGGCCTTAACACTGAATTGTACGCCTTTTAACAATGTTGCATCGTCCTGCTGTGGATTTAAGCTAATTCCAAAAGTTCTACGATATCATGGCGATCGGCAGGAAATTTATGCTGTTGAGTGTTAACGAACGCAATTTCAAACTGTCATAATATTTCCTAAACCTCGAGCAGCAGGGGCGTAGAAAATTTTAATTAGTTTTAAATTTTTGCGCTAAAATTTTTAAACTTCGTCTTTTAAGACGGATTGAAGCAATGTAATCGGTATAGAGGCTGAACAAAAAATCATCATTTATAAGCGTCCTTAAAGTGTGTGTTTAATTGAATGGGTGAACACATTGAAAAAAAATTTCAAAAATAAAATGCTTCGTACTTATTCAAAAGCTCATCTACAAATGCACATGCCAACATATACATAGGTATACAAATACATACATACATTTTTTGAAGTATTTTAACCGACTTCCGTCAAAACAAATTCCGATTTTCATTTTTTAAAGTTTTAAATTTAAATTATCACTTGTTGTTGGAAGTTAAATTAAAATAAAATAAAACTTTGTTATAAAAGGTAATTATTATGTATTTATGCCACGTTTTATGTGACCAAACCTAATTTCAGTTGTTGTTGTGACATTAAACAAAAAAAAAAAAAGAATGGTTGGCGTATCGGTGTTTAGTGGTAGAAAACAAATTTCCCACAAACGCATTCAGGCATAAAGTGTTGGAAAATACTCGTAATTCAACTTCGCTTGGTATTCCCGCATGCAAACGATATATTAATGTTGCTCTTATTGTTGCTTCCACTATACTCGTACCATATGAATAATAGTTCAACAATATTATTTATTATCATGAACTAAAAACAAAAGTATAAAAAATTATATATATGCACGTTGAGGGCGTTGGAAAAAAGTGGTAACAAAAGAAAATCCCTAAAGTAGACTTTTTCTGTCTATTCTGTTACACTGAATTGCAACAAATACAAAAACATGCGCATTCACATGTAAAATTCTATCAGTCCCTTGCTAAACTATCAATATTTCAACTTTATTGACCAAAATATTTTGCCTTAAATAGGTAGACAGAGGACAAACGGGGCTTCATCACTCTGACTACGTTGGAAAGTGAAAAAAAATTAGAGGTTCGGCTAGCATTTCCTTTTTGTTTTTTTTTACATTTCTGTTATTTGTTTTTGAATAATTTTTTTATTGCTATCATGTGCTCATCATTTTATATATTGTGTAGGAGAAAAATTCATTAAGAATATCCATTCAGTGCTTGATTAAAGCCGTGAATGATTACTTTATGTGTGTTCAGAAAGTGTGATAGTGTGTGACAAATTTTTAGGCAAGTATATCCGATTTGATAATCGTTTGAACATTTTCATGAGTTGTTTTTTGTAGATAAGCTGTACAGAAAAATATTGTCACGTCTAACCTTTCTGAACGAATTGTTGTTGTTTTTAACTTATATAGCGTATAGAAACGATTATTCATGTAGGTTACTGTTTTCATTTCAAATAACTTCCTTCCGTTTAAATAACTTTAATAACTTTCTTTTCCGTTAAATAACTTTTACACAGTTAACGATTGTTTAACTTTATAAACTGTATTACCACAACCTTTACTCTGCCACAACTTAACTAATTCTAAATCCGACTAATTCTATCTGACTGTTATGCCTCCTTTTTATATAAAATACCTCACATCTAGAATATCCTGTTGCTGGCAGTTTCTAATTTTGTCTATAACACTTCACAGTTGACTTTTTATGTAAGTAGACATGTGCATTCTTAATATTTGCGCAACTTTATTAACATGTATTTACATTGTGTGATAATAGTAAGTAAGTATACACGGGTAACTATACACTTTGGCTACATTATTTCTTCGTACAAATATGTATTTTATACCTTTTTGTATGGCAAATTGGCATCCAAATAGTAATTTTGTTGCGAGTTTCTGTTTGTCGGACATAAATCTATCATAATATTTACACAATCACACGGTTTTTTAACATAGTCACTCTTTTTCGAAGACATCCCTAATTACATCCTCTTACATGTAGTCAGAAGTCACAGATACGTAAATTTTTGCATTAGCAACTCCTTGTATTCTTTTTAGTTAAATGCATTTTGTAGAAGTCTGCAAATTGTTAAGTCATCGATGTTACTCTCAACCTTAGGAAATTACTTTTGCTTTAACCCAATATTAAAAAAACATCTAAACTATAATTTTGTTGTTATTCAAACTTAAAATTTTGGTTTTGTTTGAGTAATTATTTGAGCATATACGAGTATGTAGTCCGGCTTATATATTTTCATTGTTAGAACAGGTTCAGTTTAACGAAAAAAAAGAAAATACATGACCGAAAGCAGCAGGTGTTTTATTTTTATTTGAAAACGAATAAGTCCCATTGGAATTGTTGTGATCACATCTTTACTTGAAGTTCCTGAATTTTTTTCCATCAATTCTATAGAATGGTTGTTATTGCTGTCTTTTGTATTTTGACAATTTTTTTTTTTTTTTTAAATATGTTTACCTTCCAAATTTCTTAAGCCATGTGAAAATATATTTCTCACTTCCTTTTCTTAATAAAAGAATAAAACTTTGAGTATATAAATAATTTAAATAAGAAAAATGTGGGTCACTACCTGTTCTATATTACAATGTGAGACTATCCTTTATTCAACTTAAGTGTTCCTTTCTTCATTGACATGTGATGATCGATTGAAAATCGAATTTTAAGTCGATTCGTGCATTTTATATTTCAATCTGACCATCATTTTTAGTACTTCCTGGATATGTGCTCTGCATATTACTAAAGCTGCGTTCACATTTGCCAAATATTTGACAAACCACCATTTGATTTAAAAATTATATAAAAAACTTTGCTTTATCTAAAAATGTTTCTGAAAAAACTATTTCGAAAAACAAGAAAAAATTTGGGCATTCACAAGATGTGCTATTATGCATTATTGTCACTATTCTGTACAAATGGTACATTTTAAAACTCAGAGATATTCTAATTTATATTTTATACTTCTTCTTTTTTGTATAAAAATATGCCAAAATTAAATATATGACACTGGTTTACAGCCAAAAAATACCAAGAACGTCACATTCCTAGATAAGTTAATTGGGACCTCCAAAACACTAAAAACGCCGTTATTTTATTTTTCTAAGTATCGTTTTTTAGAAAGCGGTACTTTTGTGTTTTTCGGTGTATGGTAAGTTAGATCAGGACGATCAATAGAAAGAAAAAATCGGTCCAGCCAACGAACAACATTGATTTTTATTTATATAGATTTTAAGACCAAACTATCGTGTTTCATTTTGAATCATATTGTGAACCACAAATAATTACTCGTAATTTCATCTCTATTTTTCAGCACAATTTATTAACTACTTTATCTGAATTAGCTGTTGAAATAAATTAAAAATTTGTGAGAAACAAAAGAATTAATAAAATAATTTCTTATCGTCATATGAATATATAATTAGTTAGTTCATTAAAGTCCGACAGGGAATTTATTGTCAGATTTTATTGTCAGATTTTTTTGTAGTATTTTTTTGCTTGACCTTAGAAACGCGTTCATCACAAATTGTTTATTTAAAATAAAATAAAAACTCTCCAATACTTCGTGGGAATTTCTTAATAAATTAGTTTTAAATCAATTTAATTGTTTACGAAAAACTAAAACAAACACACACAAGTAGGAGAGTTAAAATTGTTAAAATTTAGAACTAAAGAGATTTTAATTTTAACATAATGCTGAAGGCTATAATAAATCAATCAAAATTTACAACAAAGCTCAAGTTTCATCTTTAATAAGTAGCTGTCATTAAATCTATCTATTTAATAAAATGGTGTAGAAAAGAAAATTAACAGAAATTTGTTTAAAAAATGTAATAAAAAAAATTTTGATTAAAATTTACATAATTACCATGTATGTATATACATATCGCTCATTTGCGAGAATAGTGGCATAACTCAAAAAACACATTTTTTTGAGTTAATAATGCATAAATATGAGGCGAACTGTAATTTAAAACATTTCTAAAAATTGTATTTTTATCTCTTTTTTTCATTGAGTGGCGACCAAAAGTGTCTTGAACTTTTCATATAAGTTTGCCTGAATTAAAATGTTTAATCGCCTTTTTTTTTTGAGTTATACCACTCTTCTCGCAAATGAGCGATATATACGAGGTTTCATTCTGACAATTCAGTGTAAAAATTTTTTGATCTGAAATTTGATAAACGTGTGAACTAAAGTTTATTTCTGACAACTTTACCAGATAAAATTCAGGCAAACGTCTGAATTCAATGGTAGCACATCGAATTCTCTTTTTACGAGATAAGTAAGATGTGCGTCACTATAAAGTGTAACACCCATTTTTCTTAATAACTTTTTTCACCTTTAATCAAAATTATTTTTCTTAATCACAATATCTTTGAAAAATGTGTCAGATTTTAAAATGTATCAGTTTGTCAAATTTGACTTGTTAGTTAGTTCACAATGGATAATCAAAGACAAGTGCATACCAAAATTATTCAAATAATTCAAAAAAAACCATATTGGAGTTATACAAAAGTTGCTAGGGAAGTCCACGTGACCAGACAATGTGTTTCCAGAGTGGTCAAAAAGTTCAACAAAGACCTAAAAATTGAAAGAAAGTCTGGAACAGGTAAAGCAAAACTGGTAACGAACGACGCGAAAGCCAAAAAGGTTGAGAAGCTTTTGCTGGCTCTTCCAAACATTTCTGGTCGCGAAGTGGCCCGGCGCGTGCAATGTTCGGAAAGTTTTGTGCGCCGAGTTAAAGCTAAAGCTGGCCTTAAAACATTTAAAGTCCAAAAAGTTCCGGATAGAAATGCTAAGAAGAATATTGAAGCAAAAAAAAAGAGCAAAACTCCTCAAAAAAGAATTTTTTTAAAAGTTCGAATGTTGTGTAATGGGTGATGAAACTTACGTTTTTGCAGACTTTGCGCAGCTTCCTGGCCAAGAGTTTTATGTAGCGGATAGTAGAGGCAATGTTTCTGAAGAGTTCCGAACTAAAAAACTATCAAAATTTCCCAAAAAGTTCCTAGTTTGGCAGGCTATTTGTAGCTGCGGCAACAGAAGTGCATCGTTTGTTACATTGGGATCAATAAACTCAGATATTTATATCAAAGAGTGTCTTCAAAAGAGGTTGCTCCCATTTCTAAGACAGCACAACATATCAACATTCTTCTGGCCAGATTTGGCAACATGTCACTACAGTAAAAGCGCAATAGACTGGTATAATAAAAATAATGTTATTTTTGTTCCAAAAGAGGCTAACCCACCAAACTGCCCAGAGCTGCGGCCTATTGAAAGATATTGGGCTCTGGTCAAAAGAGAACTAAAGAAGAGTACATCTGTTCCCAAAACCATTACTAGTTTTCGATATAAATGGACAGCTGGTACCAAAAAAATCACCGAAAACACTATAACATTGCTTATGGATGGCATAATGAATAAAATAAAAAATTTTATAAAATTAAATTAATTTTTAAATAAAATAATACAGAATATAAATCTGTAATAAAAATGCAAAATAAAACTGTTTTATTTTTAACTCTAGCTTACTCCAGTCAGTTTTTATTTGACTTTTGATGTGTTACAGTTTATAGTGACGCACATCTTATGTCTCAAATAAGGTCAAGAAAACAATATATATAATATGATTGAGTTCATTCCATTTTTTTGTACTTACACATGTTAAATCATTAAATATGTATGTCATAAAAAATAAATTATACGAGATTTAAGAAATTTTTAATGAATACTAAAACTTTTGCTAAAACAAATAATTTGTGTAATAGGAGAAATATTTATTTCTTATCAAATCGTGTTAAATTAAATTCGTAGAAAAAAAAAATCGTGTAATAAGGAAGTTAGGTGTATAAAACATTGTCATATCTGGAAATCGTCTGAAGAAAGCTTTGCCTTACTTTTACATGGGATAGTTCTGTCATGACAGCAGGGAATACGTATTGGCTGTCAAAAATTATAACAATAGTTCGGTGTGACGTAGACGTCCAAGAAATAAAGTTTGAAATACATACATCTTTTTTTGTATGACATCTACAAATTAAGAATTTTAAAATAAATTTATTGTATAATTCTTTCATTAATCTTTTGATTGTGATATTGGTATTCTTATGACAATTAACATCCGTTAAGGAATATAACACGAATGAAAAAATTATACAATAAATTCACATAAAGTTGATTTTAATTTTGAAATCAAAAAATTTATAATAATTGTTTAAATTTTAGAATAAAAATATCTGGTAAAGTTGTCTGACAAACAATTAATTCATTGATTTTTGATATTTTTAATAAATTTTATGTTTTCATGCTTAAATTTAGTTTTGCAAATCCCTCTATATTTGTTTCGAAAACATTCTTGCCATATGAGAAAATATCTGACAATCATTTGTGAATACAACAAAAGCTGAAAATAATTAAAAAAAATCGTTGAAAATAATTGGAATTACTTTTGATCCTTTTTGATTATTTTCTAGTAATTGCCAGAAATTCTGATTATTTGTAAACGTAATCAATTAGTAATCATGCAAAACCATAAATAATCGTAATCATTATGATGAAAACTCATTACTTAACAGGTATAATATGAAGTCAAAAGGTTTCAAATGCTCCTAAAATTGCTGTTTCTTTTTTATAATAATTTTCTTCTTCTTTACAATTGTTTATAAAAAACAGAGTTGTATTTGTTTAGTATTCATGTTCTATTCTTAATACAAATATGATCAAACAGTGACGATTAGTACAGCATTAAAGAAGTGTAAACTTAAACACGGCACTTTTTTTAGAAAAGAAAATATGTATGTTTGCTATTTTTTTTCTTCTTTAAATTGATTTTGTAATAAGTTTATACAAATTACCGTTTAACTAACTTTACATTTATTTTACCAGCAATTCATTAAGTGTCATTGATATAAAAAAGCGAATTAAAATGTAATCAATTTAAATTTTTATTTAAACATACATACGAGGTATATATTTATCGATTCAAAATTAAGTTTTAATTGCGTTTATTCAAGTCATTGAAAATTAATTTTCCCTTCAAACTAATAAAGCCATTGAACTCCTCAAATATATATACTTTTTTTTAATTATTTTAAGAATATTTCAAAGGAAGTACTTATGCTCGTTGTTATTTATGCATGAAAAGGGCAATATTACACCATTTGTAACACTGAAAAACACTCATATAAACGCATTTATTAATCGGTTCCATATGCAATGACAGCAGCCTTATTTTAGAAAAATGAAAACATTTTGAAACAAAAGAAAACACAGAAAAATGTTTTTTTATTTTAATTTTAAGCAAGAGACTGTTTTTCGAATTTATTTTATCTTTTTTAGGTGTATAAATCAAAATGAAAACATTGATTGATTGATTTTCTTTTAAAAATTTCAAGTTTTAAGAAATGTTTTTTGGGTATTATCACTGAACATGGTATGTCTTGTATTAATCTGTAGTGCTTAAAAAAATTTCCAATATTGACACCCTACAACACTATAAGTGGTTATTAGGTTATATTGATTTTCATCAGATTTTGATACAAAACTTTGTATAAATTGAATGTTGTAATAATGACTTGTTTGATAACAAAACTTATATGAAAAAAAGTATTTTTACAAGGAATTTGAGTCAAATGATTTTCATTATATTTTACCCAAAAGCAAAACTCCTTATAAATTTCACTATTACTTTATTACTATACTTTATTATATTGCCCACTGAATATTTTTACGCATAATAAAGTAATACACACATACATACATACATAATTGGTTATAACCACCTTGTTTCAGAAGTACGGCCTAACCACACGAAGCACTCATGTTGTGTGTGTCAATTTTTATCCATGAGTACCGGGACCTACAGTTTAAAGTCGACTCCGAACGATAAACTTGAGAAGCTTTTTCATGGCCATCAGTTACTCTCAGTGCTTTTGCCAGAAGACTGCTAAGAAAGAGGTAGTCGCCGAAAGAAATATTTTTTTTTTATATTTCTTTTTTCCAAGATGTCAGAGCTGAGGTTTGAACCCGAAGCTATCGTCTTAGTAAGCCAACATACAAACCACTAGACCACAGCGACTACTTTGTAATTACCTTTGTTTGTAATGATTTTTCAGTTGAATTTACCTACATAATTTTTTTAGTGTATTTGCTGCATTAATAAAGCCTTGCTTGCAACAGTCTCTTTTTTCTTAACCAAATTGAAGCCTGAGGGTTTTGTGAGCACAAGCCCCAATTATTTATTATTCCTTGTCATTGCTCCAACAACAAATCATTTCAAATTGAACATTTTGGTATAAGTTGTTGCATAGTCGGTCTTAACTGACTTTAAATGTTTTTATTTGTTTTTAAAATACGTGATAAATTCCTGAACATATTTATGCCTTCATTAGCTTCATAAAACCACTAATTACTACAGGCCACCATTTTATATCATTCTTGAGTAATACACAAAATTATCAACAACAAAAAAAAGAAAAAACACAAAAAAATGTTAAAGTTTATGTGTTTATAAGGGGATTTACGACAATAATCCCTGAAATGTAATATAACAACCATAAGAATTTTTAATATGACAACAGAGAAGGTTCACCAAGAATTATGGCAAATAGATTTTGTTTCAATAATCTACTTTTGTGAGATAGTGTATGTACTGTTTTTTTGCATATTTCATATATTTAAACTTTATTTTTTATCATTCTGCTTTTGCTTGTTTTCGTTTTATGTCGTTTTGTATGCGTTTTCCTCGATTCAGTTTTTAATGCCTAATTTGATTAAATATCTAAAACAATAACAACAATAGAAGCAACAACATCAATAACACCCAACAATAATAAAAAAAATATCTTTTTTATTATTTCTTTCCTAATTGTGGTTTTCCATATATTACCTGTAACACCCTCCTCTTGAGGCGAAATGGAAAACAGCCTTCAAAGTATGACTAACTTTCATCGAGTGGTCTATGGACACAATCGATAAAGGAAAAAAAAGAAAACATTAAAATATTATTTTATTTATATATTTTTTTTATATAGAGCAACACTGCTTCATTTGAGTTGATGCTCTAGCAGGGACCCTGCCTGCATTATACTTAATTCCATTTTTTATTTTTATTTGTTTGCATACTTTCATGGGATGTATGGATATGCCTCTTTATATAGCGAAAATAACAAGAACAGCATTGAAAGAAAAAATAAATAAAGAAAAATACCAGAGTAAGAGTACATTAGTTCCAATGTGGTGCAAAGTATTCCATTATTAAGTTTTTTTTTTATTTTGCTATTTTTGTTGTGGCAGCCGTGGCAAGATAAAATCGTAAGTACTCTCAAGTAAATAAGTGAATGATCAACGTCATCATCATTATTGTTATCATTATTATGTTTTGTTATTTATTATTAAATGGCAACATTAATGCGATAATCCCTTTACAAGAATATTTTTGTGCCAAAAATAGACTTCAAGTACTCAGACTGGCGTCTTACTGGTACGATTAATTATTATTTTTAACATATTTATAATTTCTTCTTCTTTAAATTCATTTATTCTTGTTTTTGTAATTTTCTTAATGATCTTTTAATCTGCTCTATTTACGCTCTATTTTTGGACCGAATTTAAAAAAATTCCTTAATCATCATTATTAAGTGCCATTTTCAGTTATTTTTTTTTTTTTATAGAAAAAAAAAAACAGGAAATATAATGCCATGCGTCAAAATCATAGAATTTCAAGAGGATCATGTTCTACATATTGAAATATTAATGCGCATCATCTAACAAACCGTCGTTTATGTGCTCTATCCGCCATTTTATATAAGTCGAGTTAATGATGCCACCAAATAAAATCTGCAATAATATTTGGCCTATTTATCTCCAAAACAGGACGAGATATCCGAAAACGGATTACTGATTTGAAGAGCATGTCGAGGTTCTCAAAAATTAATATTAGAGAGAATTTAAGGTATCTTGTCCTATGAGGAAGACCTTTGTTCCTTGGTGGAGTGGGGGAATAGCGTCAGAGCGGTCTTCAATGCTTGTCATTTGGATAAAAACTTTCTTGAAAGAAAGAATTTGCGGGGTCTAGCATCAGTAGATTTGTGAACAGAGAAACTCCCCAAGGTTGTATTTTCTTGCCTTTTCTTTGGTTAGTCGTCGTTAATGAAATCCTCTCCAAGATTAATGGTGGTAGTTTATGCTGACAACTTCGTCCTGTTGGCTTATGGACTATTGCCTTCAATTATGAGTAAATTCTTGGAAAGGCAGAAAAAACTGGTGCATAATTTATATACACAACTTTTCATAAAAAAATTTAATTAAATTTTAAAATTAGCTTGGTTTTAATTGCTTAATATCGTAATGCAATATTTTGATGCATTTACAAATTGAGACATTTATTTGAATCGGCCATAATATATTTTTTATAATATCTCAAGTAAGAAAGAAATACAACCAAGTAAACTACATTCAATTGTTACAATTATTGTCTGTATTTTCTCAGAAGTAAATTTATTATTCTAATGGTAGTCGCCGTGGTCTAGTGGTTAGTGTTTTGGCTTACTAAGACAATAGCGCCGGGTTCAAATCTCAGCTCTAAATCTTTAAAAAAAGAAATATAAAACAATTATTTCTTTCCGCGACTACCTCTCAGCACTCTTCTGGCAAAAGCTCTGGGAGTAATTGATTGCCATAAAAAAGCTTGTCAAATCTGTCGTTCGGAGTCGAATTTAAACTGTAGGTCCCGGTACTCATGGATAAAAATTAACACACACAACATGAGTACTGCGAGAAGCTAGGCCGTAACCATGACACAGGGTTGTAATGGCCAATTATGTATGTATGTATGCACTTGTTATAGTGACATTCTCAAAAAATATTATCTGTAGATTTATTTTAGTAAAAAAAAATATACTTATATTTTATAACTTAATAAGTATTACATTTTATTTTCAAATATAGAGGCATTGTTAAAGTTATTATTCATTTTAAAGTTTTTTTTTTATTTAACCGAAACAATTTATAATTTTTTTTTTAAAGATAAGATTTTCCCCCATCTACTAAAAAAAATTTTAATTAAGTATTATAAAATATTTTTTTATACATATGTATACATGTATACATATTTTTAAGGAGAAAACCAATTAATCTTCTTTTGTCCCTCCTTCAGGCGCACGTACATTTTTGTCTTATAAACATACAGACTCTGATAATTTTATATTTTTTATTTCGATGCAATTATTATTTATTTTGTTCATGCTGCTCAATTTTTAACAGTAGCACTAATAAATTTTAGTTTCAAAACGCCCATATTCATTTTTGTTTTCTTCTTTTCTTTTAAATCAAATCAAACCAAATCAAATTTCTTTTTCAATTATTTATTAATTTGTATGACATGAAGAATTTTTAAAACATTGCAACAGAGGTTTACTCTGTGTGATTTCATTTAGAAGGTTCTTTTTAAAAAGCTCATATTTTTGTAGTTTCATGGAACTACCCTATATAAATATCCTTCAATTCATTAGAAACGAAACAATAGAAACATTAAACTGAACTGAAACCACATTTACGTAGATATGTCTGTATGTATATCACACTCCCTTTATAATTATTCACATTTTAAAATATTTTTGTTGTATATGGCTACAGTGAGAAGCATAAGAAATTCAAATTGATATTTATAAAGTGCAAACTATAATCTGACTTAAGGTTGCCATTTATCATCTTTTCCCTGGACTGTGTTTTCTATTTTATGACTTCCAGGCAGTTCCATTTTTTCACTTCTTCTTAATAATTTCTTTTTTTTTTACTTTTAAATTTTTAAATTATTGGCATCGCCTTATTTTTACTTATCACCAGTTATGCCAATTTTTTGAGAGGCACAAAAATTAACAAAGCACGAATATGTCTTTTTAAAAGCACATGAATATTTGTTTTCAATTTTGCTATTTGAACAAAAATTTTAAATAAAATGTGTGTGAAATTTCTTTGGTAGGTAAGTAGACAAAATGGTGAATTCAAAATGAGACGAAATTTTGTGCAGATAAATTTTTATTATTTGTAAATAATATAATAGTAGTCTAGTGGGTAGTGCTAGACTGTTAGTTCGAGGATTGTGGATTCGATTACCACCATAGACCCTAGTCTGCGACACTTCATCGAGCTAATGGTCTTAGTCACTCCGCTCGTAATAATTATTACTAATTAGAATGTAAATTAATATTGTATTGTATATTATTGTGTTTAATTTCAAATATATAATACATACATACATAACTGATCATTAAAATCCTTTGTCAGAGTTACGGCCTAGCTACTCTCAGCACCCATATTGTGTGTGTTAATTTTTTTCCATGAGTACCCAAAGCTACAATTTAACGATGAAGGCGAATGGCAGAGTTGAGAAGCTTGTAGTCACCGTAGTCTAGTATGTAGTGTGTTGGCTGATTAAGACAATAGCTCTGGCTACAAACCCCAACTCTGACATCTTGAAAGAAAAAATATGAAAAAATATTTCTATCGACGACCACTTCTTAGCAGTCTTCTGGCAAAAGCTCTGAGAGTATCTAATTGCCATAAATAAATAATAATAAATATTTGTTCGAAATTTTGTTTAAATTGTATATGGTAACTGTAACTCTCATTTACTACATCAAATTTTTAATATAAGAATCCAGAGTTTGAATAAATTTATTTGGGAAAAAGTGCCCTGATGAGTTGACTAAGCACCAAGCTATAGAGACTACCTAATCCTAATCTGACATACCTGACAAGATTGTGTCAAATCCACTTGACCTAACAGTAAGTGATAATATAGATTTTTTATTTAAATAAGTTAGTTTAACGTGATATAAAAGTGTTCGCATACTATACAAATTTAAAAAATTTTTAGTTTTTAGCATTTTTTAAAACATTAATACCCGTATTCATAAAAAATAAAATTGATTTATAGAGTGCTTATTTGACTATTTCTATGGATTAATTGTCAAGTAAGCAAATAATAAAACTATTTTTTTTATGAATACGGGCATAACTATTTAACTATAGCCTCTATATTAATGTTTTATTAGGAGCTATTGTTAAAAAACTAAATTCTGGCATAACTCTTAATAATAAATTAACATCTAGACTTCCTTTAGCAAAATTAATAAAAACAATTTTAAAGGACTGTCAAAAATTTATGATCTACACTGTGAATTGTAAATCAAATGTATGTATGATTTAAAAATATTTCAATAATTTTAATTTAATTAAAACCAAAACAATAATATTGAAGATTGTAAATAAATCGACAATACAACAAAAAAATAATAAATTCAAAGACAAAAACAAAAAGGGGAATGAATCAAATGCTATAATATAAAGGCTCAAATGGTTAATGTTTTACTAAAAGGCCATTGGCATCAATGTCAAGATAGACAGACAGACGGACTTACTTACTATATCTTAAACAATAATCCACCAGTTTCCAGCATAACTTACTCGCTTACAAAATAGATGAAACATGAAATGCTTGTCAATCAGTTTTAACGAAAATCTCTAGTCTCATCGTTTGTTTTCATAAATTCAATCATTTTTATATGAATCACTATGTTTTCCCCACTCCCCTCTCTAAAATTTAGTAGTGTTTTGTATACAAGAATTTTGGAAAAAAAAAGTTGAGTTATTATTCCAGATGCTTGATGAAGGTACATACGTACATATGTACATACATATGTAGTCTTTATGAATAGGGACCCTTTAAAGTATTTTCTATTTTTTTTTTTAATTTAAAAATGTGCTAAACGAACATTTTTGTATGATTGTCTTAATAATAAATGACTGACTGTTTGAATGACTGGTGTTGACAGTCTGCCAGTTTTGTGTTTTTACGCTTTAATTTTAAAACTGTCAAATATTCTAAAAGTATGAAATTCTCTTTTCCCTCATTGCCCGTTCTTTATTGAGTATTTTTATTAAAACAAATCAGTTTTCAAATCAATTTAAGTCGATGACAACACAGATTAGTATTCAGTTTTGAAATTATTTTAACAGAATTGCCATCAAATGGTGGTTTTAAAAAAATATTTTTTTTCTTTTTTTTTTTCTTAAATTAGAAAGGTCAAATATTAAAAACTATTTTTTAAATACAGTTGAACCTTCATTATCGCATTAAGCATCTATTATCCGCGCAATGAATTTTTTTTCCTTTCATACCCATATACAAATATAATTTTAATGGGTCGATTATGGATAGCAGTTGGACGTTGGTGAAGCTGCCAGTTGCCAAAAATGGTATTACAGACGGCAATTGGCAACAAACATTTCAAAATTTCACTTGCAAAAAATATTTTCTCGGCAACTAGAAATTTTTGGTTACCATAATTGACCCATAAATTGGAAATTGTATTTCTGTCTATACACTAAAAAATAATTTTTTAAATTCAGGCCCGATATGCCGTAAATGAAACGACACAGTCGCCAAATACTTCTAACACTTCTTGGTATGGTATCATACAAAAAAATTCCTATTACGTCGATCTAAACTGTACTTTAGGAGAAGAATTAATGACGCGCACTCACGCGCACTAAACCAAAATTTTTTTGTGTTTTTTCTTAGAATTTTGAAAAATTCAAACACTTATTACTGAAATTGTACATCATGTTTCGTATTTGAATAACTAGATGTCATAGTTATTTGATTACACTACGATATTGGAAAAAAAATTCTAATTTAAATATTCCTCTAAAGGAAATAGTAATGAAAACATGATACTAAAAATAATAAATAGAGAAAAGAAATTCAGTGAATTCAATAAAACTTTGTTGAAGTTGAAATCTATCTTAAGCAAATTATTCGCAAAAAATTAATTACTAAATAATCATTTTTAATAAATGTTATTATTACGGCTGCTTAAATAAAATTTAAACATAAACAGCCGAAAAAGTTCTAAAAATACGAAAAAATAAATAAACTTTTTTAAAAATAAGTATTTCAGCTATAATTTTTTCTTTAAAATAGTTTTTGAAATCGCATCCGATTTTTCATCCGAATCAATTTAATAAATAAATAAATAAACAAGAAATTCATAATAAATAAAATATGAGTATGTAGATCCAGTACAAACAGATTTCTTTATAATTTTAAAAAATTATTTTTATATTTTCCATGATTTTTAATATTTTTCTTTAATTTCAATATCAAGTTTTGTTTATAAAGTTTTAATTTACATTCCGTTAATTTCAAGTTATTTTAAATTCAAAACGTTTAAATTGCAAAAACCATGTTCAATTATTATCTGTATATCTAGCCAATCAATATCTTTATAAATACAGTATTTATCAAAATTATAGCGCGCTGCTATAAAACTTTACTAAGAAACATCAAAACGTTAACATAAATATATATATTTTTATGGTTTGGAAAAGTATTTATTCTACTTAATTAAATTGATAATACAATCCAGTCAAGGAATACAAAATTAATATAATATTTCACTTTTTGAAGAAAAACTTAAAAATTAATAAGTCAAAATAATAGATCATCATTATTTATCCTGTCGCCGTAGTCTAGTATGTAGGGTGTTGGTATTCTAAATAGATTAGAACTCCGTATTGAAAAACTCTGTCAAAAGCTTTGAGAGTAACTGGTTACCATTGAAAAGCTTCTTAAGTCTGTCGTTCGGATTCGAGATTAAGCCGAAGGTGCCGGTTCTCAAGCATAAAAATTTATGAATACAATATGGGTGCTGTGAGAAGCTAAGCTGTAACTTTGAAAAAGGGTTGTGATGGATGGCCAATTATTTATGTATGTACTATTTACTCTGACTAGTATTGTTACTAGGGTGACGTTTTATAGTGTAGGTATTTAGATCATATTCAACAAGACGCCGACGGGCTGTACTAACACTAATTGATTTTCCAACGGTTGAGCACCGTTCGAAAGCTAGTATACATACATGTATATATGTGTCTTAAATTGTAAACTGTTTTTTACATTCAGAGATGATCTCTATATATTCAAGATGATGCACAATTAAACGTTTGAGGAACACTTCCGGTATTATTTTTATATTATTATTTTTTTATTGTTGCTCTTTTAGAAATTTACTTTGTTGTTGCCATCATCCCATTGGATTAAAAAATTCTAAAAAAAAATAATTTTTACAACGTGTTGTTGTTGTTTCTGTGTACCACGTGACCCTAATTAATGATGAACTAAGTATTCTACATGGACACAAAAGCACAATTCACAGTTGGAATTGTGTTTATTGGAATACATTGATATTTGAACAAAAAAATGCGTTTGATATTCTTTTATTTTTGTGTTCTTTTAAGTGGTCATTGACTTGTGGCAAACATTCAAATAAGTGTATAGCACTTACGAGGGGAAGGTATGCCTATTAAAGGCCACGACAAACTATTCTAAACAAACGTGCGATTATGTCTCTATTGTAAATTTTTATTCTGCATAAGAAAATCACAACTAACTAAATATATGTTTGGATGCTATTTTGTCATACAAGAAATATGAAAAAAAAAACAGAAACGATAGCTTTTTATCGACTTACACTCGATTTACATTATGACTCGAAAACTTTAAAGAGTCCTTGAAAAATATTTTAGCATTCATTATATGTGTCTCAAATTGTGCCTTTTTTATTATTTCTACTTTAATTTAATTTCATTCATTTAAATTAAGTGCAAATTAGAATACGGGCTAGACGGTCCTTAGACTTTCTTAGACTACTTGGTAATTATGACCGAAGGAGATTTGAGTAGTGTATTAGATTCCCTAGAGACTCCTGCAGACCCAATAGGAATTTAGATAATATGGAAATTGTTTCGAGTAGTTTATGCAGATTCTGTCACCAGAGCACACACTGGGAACTTGTGCCCATAGCCGCTTCTTCTGCTGTTATTGTTGCAGCTTTTTTAACTTGTTTAACCCAGCATTTGATACTGCTGTTTCAAAGTATTGTTTTTTAACTGTAGCTTGAGCTCCCTTCTTTGAGAAACCAGCTTCCCAGTATCATCGTATATCCAAAATTTCCTTTAAGATTGAACTACACCCAATGTTTCTTCTGGGGCTCGATTATAATCATGTTGTTTTTTTCTCTTCCCAAAACACCTCTACCTCCGATACTTAAAAAGTTTAATATAAATCCTGTATTATTAAAATTAATTTGAGGTTCGGTATTAAGAGAAAAAAAGAAAGTCATAAATGTAATACCTTCAATTACGTTAAACTTCGCGTCGTTTGTTTATTTGGCAGTAAACCTTTTGAAAGCAATAAATAAAATTCTAAGCAATAATGGAAGCATTAAATTGTTTTTTATACATTAAAGCTTCCAAATATGCTACAAGATAAGGTATTATTTCTGATTTTTTGTACTATTTGCTTAATAATTGCAATAAATTTGCATTTCTATTGCATTTTAGCGGCTCATTTCATATAAAAATCATGCATTATTGATGCGCACGAGTAAGTGATTGTTAACAATTTCTCCCTTACAAAATAACTTACAGGTAAGCACTATTTTCTGCTGGGATAATAACAGCAAATTATACATTGAAATTCAATATTTGTTTAGAAGATTTATCAATTTGAGTATTCTCGCCAGTCTCTTAATGTATTTCTAATTATTACCATTCTTGGTATATCAATGAATTCAAATTCATTTACTTTAAACAGCATACTTCTCTCTGTGTTTCAGTAAGTACTTAAGGTATGCGTTAAGTATGAGTAACTTTTTTTCCTATTACTATAAAAACACTGAAAAAAGGTCATAAAAAATCACTTCCATCCATTCTATTACACATTCATACGTTAGTGCATAAAGCAGCAACATCACGTCTACTTGTAATGATTTAGAATTGTAATTTAATGCGTATGTTTTAAATTTGAAAGAAAATAAAGAAAACACACATAAGTATACACAATACTAAAATTTAATAAAATATAGTGACCAACTAAGTAATGGAACGGTGTTACCAGACTAGCCCAAATTATTACTTTACACCTTCAAGCAAGTTGTGATAATTTTAGAATTTAAATAGTCTAGCCAACGGTCTTATTGGAACACACATACATACATATATGCATATTTTTAAGGACGACTTCACCTCCTCTCCACAGTTAAAACAATAAATAGATCCACACAATATGGGATATTTTTCGATAAATTAAAGCTTATTCAACATAAATTTTTTGTTTACAAAGCAAGTAAGAAAAGAATTAGTCGGAATTGTCTAAGCAATAGCATAACCAAAGGCACTATAAAACTTAGCAATTGCATGCTTTTTTTATAAGGATGTTTTAGAGATATGTTAAAAATAGGCTTAGTAGAAAGGGGAGCGGCTTATTAATTAAACCTAATAAATCAGTAAATACTCGTAATAACCATAAACCAATATAATTTTTTGGATACAAAATATATACAGTTGTGGAAAATTCTACAAAAAAATGGGGTTACCGCCACGCCTACTTTAAAATACACTTAGAACTAGGAAACTACTTAACTTACGTTGTAGTCGCCGTGCTCTAGTGGTTAGTGTGTTGGCCTACTAAGACATGAGCCATGGGTTCGACACCCAGCTCCGACATCTTTAAAAAAAATATATATAAAAATATTTGTTTCGGCGACTACCTCTCAGCAGTCTTCTGGCAAAAGCTCTGAGAATAATTGATTGCCATGAACAAGCTTCTCAAGCCTGTCGTTCGGAGTCGACAATAAACTGTAGGTCCCGGTACTCATGGATAAAAATTTACACACACAACATGAGTGCTGCGAGAAGCTAGGACGTAATCCTGACACAGGGTTGTAAAGGCCAGTTATGTATGTATGTATGTATGTATGTTTAAAGTCGGTTCCGAATGGCAGATTTGAGATGCTTGTCCATGGCAATCAGTTACTCTCAAAGCTTTTGCCAGAAGAATTCTAAAAGGAGGTCGCCAAAAGAAATAATTTTTCATATTTCAACATATTTGCAAAATCACAGCACGAACGAATCGTTTGCAGACAATCGTCTTGTGTAAACGGGCTGTTAAAGGGAATTCTTTTCTAGAAGTATGCTCTACATTTCTTTAAAATAATAAGTGGCTTATGATCAAGTGGAATGTGAGTTCTAAATTTTACCCTAATTTTACTGAAAATTTGCAACGCCCAGAATATAGTGGTGCGGGAGAGCACATAGCTCTCTAGATTTTATATATGTATATCGAGTTAATGATGCCACTTTAGGCTTTTGACACCAAAATTTTTAAAATCCGCAATCCGTTTTCGGCTATTTATCTCCGAAATTGGACGAGATATCCGATAACGGATTGCAGACTTGGAAAATTTGTAGTCGAAAACCTAAAGTGGCATCATTAACTATGAAATGGCCAATAGAGCACATAAACTCCCGCACCACGATATGTTTGCTTACGAATATAGGATTTATTTCTATTGCAAATCATATTTTAAAAAAAATATATAAACAGTTTTTATTAAAAGATTTGTTTTTATTTTTCGAACATGGGAAGAATTTACAATAACATGGCAACAATTCATAATTGGGTATATGTAAGACAAAATCCTATGCCATTCATATCCAGAGATATTGCATTGTACTGATGAATTGTCATCAACAGCAGCAATACAGTTAGTATTGTTGTTTGTATGCAGTTTTGCATTTGAAGTGAATCAGTAACAAAAAAAGTTACTCGAATGAATGAATACTGGGTAATTAAATGTTGTTTAATTTGCGTAAAATCCAATTAATAAACATTCAACTCTCTCTTTCACTTTCTTCCGTTGCCCCTGCTACTGTTTTCTCATCAGCCAATAAACTCACTTATACAATATGTTTCTACACTAATTGCAGTTCTTTTACAAAAATCATGAAAAATTAAATTTCTAATTGAAAAGAGTTGGTTTTATAATAAAGTAGTGACCCTCTCATTTTAATTGTAATTATTTAGGGCCATAAAACAATTAAAAATAATTATATATATAATAAATAAATAGATATAAAAAAGATGTTAGTAATAAAATTTAAATCTGAATATCTTATACCCTACAAGGCACAGTTGTCGAAATAAGCAATCAAACGTCATTAAATGTTAACGCTTAGTAACAAAGGCCAATGCATTATCAAATATTTAAAGTATTAACTTTCAAACTACTGTTTTGATAGAACCTTACAATTAAAGTCTACCAAGTTTATCTGTAAGTATAGGTATAAAGTTACTTGCTTTTCACATGTATTAACGGCTATGTATATAGGTAATTAAGCGTATTCGTGTAAATGACTTCCACGCATAATTACCCAAAAATTTTGACATTTTTGTTGAGGCAATTATCCGGGGAATATGTAATGTATTAACTTAAGACTAGTTTGCACTATTCTACAAGTTTTGAGATTTTCATTTAATTTTGTAAAAAAAATCCAATAGTTCTTTGACATTTCCTTAAAGTAAATTTTATATACTTATCTGTGTATACATACATACATATATATTTCCACAAATTTTTGTAACATTTCTTTTTGACATTTTTGCAAAATTCATAAAGCTAACTATGTCATTCGCATACCAGCAAAATCTTATTTAAGCGTACGAATTTATTTATTTTTGGTATCCTCTTACTCATTATCGAATACTATACGAGTATATAGAAATTTTTAACGATGTCAGTCGATGTCGAGTGAATAACATGTGAATTTTTACTTGAAAGAAATAATAGCATATAAAGTTAAATCAAGGCTTAGACTTATATCGATAACGGGTAAGATAATTCCCAATGGAAAGAAAACTTGTACGTTCGAATACGAATTCGTTGGTATACGAATGGCAGAATTAGATACCAGAATTTTGCAAAATTGTCACAAAATAAATATCTATTTTAAAGACTAGACCTAAATTCTTCTATTATTTTAGGCACTGTTATGTATTACAAACATACATAAGTACAAACTTAATAACTTAATTTTTGGCCTGCAAAATGGTGTAGGGTATTTAAATACATTTGTTGATATTTTTTTATATGTTTTATCAATTTTTATTTTATTTTTTAACTTTATGACTTGTGCCAAAGTATAAGAATGTATTTAAGACTGTTGCTGCATTTGCTTTCAGACCGTTTGTGACATTTTCTTTCTTTAGACAATCACAGTTTGCCTATGCATATGTTTTATTATATTCTTTTTTATTGTGGTTATTGTTTCTTTTTCTTATTATTTCTTACCTTAATATGTTTCTAATATCTGTTTAACCTTTGTCTTAAAACAAAAACAATATCTTTTGAAATTTCTTTCTATTCCTTCTATAACTTAGAAAGTTTATCTGTATGAGTGTGGGAGCTTTTTTTAATTATTTTTTGTTTCAGTTTTTCTTTTTTTAATTTCCAATTGGGGCTTTTGTGTCAATGCCTTTTTTCTTTTATTGCAATTGTCCATGAGTGCAAAAACGTACACCAAAAACGATAAAATAAAATGTTAAAACAACATCGACAACTACAACAATAATATTGTATTTATCACCATAAACACCTGCTATGTAAAATGGAAAGAAACAGAGAGAATGACAACCAGTGTTGTTGACACAGTGGAATATGTTTTAAACGGTATTGCTTAAGTAGGCGTGGCAGATAATTACTGGTGTGTCGGAGAATGATTTTGACAATATTATAAGGGTTCGTTTAAGTTACTGTAAGTAGAAATACAAATGGTGCCAGTTTAACCCTCTGTCTAAGACGCGAGTCTGATTTTTTTATATATAAATTGAATTTACTTATATATAATTTATTATTATTCTATATGCTTTATCTGTTCTTGACTTTATTTCTTTCCTCATTTTGCTTCTAAGTACCAGTCGTGTCTCTTAGACTCATACTATTTCTATGGGTCCAATGGAGTCAGTTTGGTAATTACTACAATTTTTGTTTATGGTAGACAGAGGATTAATTATGTATATCCTGCACTTAAATAAATCTTCTTTTAATAATTAAATATTTCACGTTAAAAATGCATTTTTAAGTCTATATGCAAAAAAAAAATATTAAAATGTATTTAAATTCAAAATTTGTATGGAAAATAAAAACTACTACTAAAGTCTACTTTATTTTTTAGCCTATGGTGGTTAGCTTTTAACTGAGAAAGCAAAGTAGGAATGACAAGTCGCATGAGTGCTATCTTATTAAATCAGTAATCGTGCTGTGGCCAACAAAAATCCGCATAATTATTTCAAAATTTATAGGAATTTGCAAATAATTTTTAATTCATAACTTTAAAAAAAAGCAGATAATATAGTTGGCCGCTGGAAATGCTGTTTTTTTTTTTTTTTTTTTTTTTTTGGTGAGAGGGGAAATGCATTTACGCACTTAGGTGGTTTTTGCCACCCGTCGTGCCGGACTCCACGCAGTTATTGCGTGCCTACCGGCTAAAACCCCTCTCTATATCACCAGGCTCCATCCTGGAACCGTCAATTTATGACATTACTTCAGGATGGAGCCTTATATGCCGGTCCAGTTGGACCCTACGGCTCTGTCGACCTTGCCAGGTCTCTCTCCTTCCGACGAAGAATCCCCCTCGCAAAAAAGGCGATCCTACTCCATGCAGCAAGGTTTCCTAACATGACTCCCATGATGGTATTGGGAGTCAAGATGCCAAGATCCCTCTCCAGTGCACGCCTCTCCAACATCCACTTCTCACACTCAAAGAAAGTGTGGAAAGCGGAGTCGGATTGTGCTCCACAGTAGACGCATGTGGGACTTACGGCCTTTCCTATTTTAAACAGGAAAGACCGAAAGTGCCCATGGCCCGTCAGCAACTGCGTGAGGTAGTAATCTACCTCACCGTGCTGACGATTTAGCCAAGCGTCCACTTGAGGGACAAGGGCGTAAGTCCACCTTCCGCGTGTCTCAGTATCCCACCGTAACTGCCAGTCACGGAGGGACTGAGACCTTGCCACAGATTGTGCGCCTTCTCTTCCAATTTCGTCCTTGTGTTGGTGAACGAATTGTCGCTCCCTGGCGAGGAGGTCGATGGGTATGACCCCGGCAACCACCAAGACAGCCGGCTCCGATACCGTGCGGTAGGAGCACGCTATGCGGAGCGCTGCTCTCCGTTGCACTGCCGCCATGCGCTTTCGGTACTTTTCGACCGTGAGCGCATCAGCCCAGACTTCAGCTCCATACAACATCACAGACTCGGCGGTGCTCAGCAGCAAACGTCTTTTACAGGGAAGAGGGCCCCCAATGTTGGCCATTACCCTGCTCAACAACGTCACTACTGAGGCCGCTTTGTCCGCTCTGCTGGATATTTCGCTCCAGAAGGTTAGTCTGTTATCCAAACTAACCCCCAGGTAGCGAACGGCGTTCTTCGTCTGGACTGTAACTTCTCCTACCTGCATGCTTCTAATGAGCGGGATGCGCTTCTTAGTTAGAAGCACTATCTCGGTCTTAGTCAGTGCCAACTCCAACCCGTGGTCACTCAGCCAGAGAGTAACTCGACGCATAACCTGGTTGAGTCGCAGTTGGGCTGCATCAACATCTTTGGCAATAATAACTGCCGCGATGTCATCCGCGTAACCAACCAGGAATGTCCCTTCGGGCATCTCCATACGTAGAATCCCGTCATATGTATAGTTCCATATGTCGGGTCCCAGTATGGATCCCTGGGCCGCCCCTGCCGATAACACTTTCGTCTCTCGGCCATCCTCCGTGTCATAGAGTATGGATCGATCTTTCAGGTAATCTCCCATGATACGCAGGAGGTACCCTGGGAGCCTGAAATTTCTCTCCATCGCGTATAACGCGTCCTGCCAGCGGACAGAGTTAAAGGCGTTTTTCACATCCAGTGTGACCAGCAAACATACGGGACGTGAAAAGTGGTTTCCACGTTCCGTGCTCCTACCTGCATTAACTACCTCCTGGATAGCCGCCACAGTCGACCTGCCCCTTCGAAAGCCGTACTGTCTTTCGGAGAGGTCGCCTGCCGCTACTACTGCAGCCTGCAGACGTGGGCGAAGAAGCTTCTCCAGGAGTTTCCCCGCGTTATCAAGCAGGCATAGTGGTCTGTATGACCCAGGAGCGCCGACTGGTCCCTTGCCCTTGTCAATAAGTTCAAGTTTAGCCATCTTCCAGCGGGAGGGAAACACCCCGGCCTTTAGACAGGCGTTGTACATATTGAGCAAGAGCTCTGGATGACTCCGTGACACGGCTTTCAGCACCTCTGCTGGTAGACCATCAGGACCTGGTGCCTTCCCGCTGCGCAAACAACGAGAGGCACACTCCAGTTCCTCCAAGGTGAAAGGCGGGATTTCCGTTTCTTCCGTGACCGATGTTCTATCGACCACTGGATGATCCGGAAAAAGGGCTTCCACTATGGGCCGAATAGTATCCGCATTCAGAGAAGCGTTTGGCTTAAACGCCCTCAATTTGCGGAGCACTATTTTATAGCCCAACCCCCATGGATCCCTATTTAGGTCCTCCGTTAAGTCCTTCCAGCATCGGCGCTTACTTCTTTGGATGGCGCGGCGAAGATCTTTTTTCGCTGCCTTATACTCTTCGGCTTTACGGGCTGCGTCATCTGCGTTTCCATTAGCGCGTTGAGCCAGCCGTCTACGACGGAGACAAACACGCCTCAGATCCGCAATTTCGGTCGTCCACCAGTAAGCAGGACTTCTCCCTTCGTTCGGACCCCTCCTCGGTACAGCGCTTTGACAGGCCTGATGTATAAGACTCATGGTTGAGTGCACAAGTACATCAGCCCTCTCCACAGGCGGGAGATCATTACGGATCCCCTCTGCTGGAAATGCTGTTACGCATACCCATTGGGCTGTCAATCTCAGGTTATGTGGAACTCTAGGCTAATTTTTCACATAAAAAATGATCACATATTACATAATATTAACAGTTTTATTTTATCATTGTCGCAATCATTTTTTTTATAAATCTCTACACAGAAAAAGTTATTTTTTTGATTCAGACACGAAATTCACTGAGTTAATAAATTTTTTGTTTAATTTCGGTCCTACAAAGAAATTTGTGAATTCGAACAACAAATTTGTAATTTTTTGTTTGAAAAAAAATTGCGAGTCACAAAAAAGAATCAAACAAAAAATGTAATAGAGGTAGATAAAAGTTTTATTGAATATTACGGTTCTAAGCAAACAAAAATTTTCTCAAACCAATTAATATATTTTTTTGAAAAAAAATTTGTTTTTAGAGAAAAAAGTTGCCAATTAAAAAAATAAAATGTTTAAAAATGAATGCAAAATTGAACAAATAATTATTCGAGACAACAAAATAATGTTCAGAAATTTGACAGAGAACTCAAATAATTTTTTTACAAATTTAAATTTTTTGTGGTAAATTATTTTTATATTTTATTATTATTAATAGTATTATTAATATTATTATTATATTATTTATTTTAATGTAATATGAAATGTATGCTTTTGGGGATAAGCATGTCTCTATGACCATTTCGTCTCTGCTTAAGAGACTCGTCAGGAGACTTTTTCCCAAAGTTGTTACTCAAAACTATAAATACTTATGTTAAAATAGTTATAGACTAAATGCGAATCATATCCCATTTAGTATATAAAAACCAAACAACATTGATACTTTTAAAATACATTCAAACAAAGTTATTAATAGAATCAAACAAAACTTTATTTGAAAACGAAATAAAAATGGAACAAGCGTTTGTTTGAAAATATTCCAGCAATAATTTTTTCTGTGTAAATTTACCATTTCATTCGCTTCGATTATTATTGGCGTTCCTTCTCCAATCATCGGCATAAAATATCACAGTAAACAATAGTTACGCTTTGACAGTGCAATCACTTGAAATGTAAAAGAAATCATTCAAGCATTTGAATTCTCTTTAGAAAATTTAACTTATTAGGAATTTATTTTTTTTTTCTTATTTATACTCGTACCTTCAAATTAATTTAATATACAAGTACTTACATGCAAACATAACTATATGCACAGAGTGAAAAAAGTATATAAATTGACCCACAATTTTAAAAACAATGGTTCAAAAAAACAGCAATTAAAATACAATACAATTAAACACGATGTAAAGAATATAGTATTAATTCGGCATCGTATTGATGATATGGGGCTAAATATGGAACTGTATCTGAACCAGAAATGCGAAAACAGATTGTAATAACTTTCAAAATAAAGTGTACTGATTGGACTCAATTCTTGTTTTTGTATTATGTATGTACTTATATAGCATGTTAAATGAAATCGTCCGTTTTTGATTCACAACGGAAACTATTTTGTCAATTTACCTTTAGAGATTAGACCACTGTACGAATTTTTACTTTTTGAGAAGATTAGTAATTTTTATTAAAATTTATTTTGTAATTCAAAAAACGTTATAAAATTTTACCTAGGATACCAATCGTTTTTTAGTCAAACGTAAAATTTTGCAAATATGCTGGCAACATTACAAAATATTTTTTATGTGTTTTCGAGAACTTGTCTTGTTAATTTTAATATAATATCTTAAAAGAAGTACATGTTTTCGACGAGTAAGGACGTTGACCGGATCCGTTCCCTGATTACAGCAAGCGTCTGTATAGGGGCATTCGCTGTGGACAAGGAGTTCATCTACCTTGGCACCGCTATCATCAGCCAAAATAATGTCAGTCTAGAGATCAAAGGATCAGTTACCAATAGATGCTACTACTGTCTCGGTAAGCAGTTAAGAAAAAGAGACCACTCTTATGCGACGGAATTAACACTTTACAAGTCGCTTATTCTTCCGGTGCTTCTCTATGGTGCGGATGCATAGTCGCTGTCTTATGCCTATGCAGCGGTCGTGTGTTTTCGAAGAAAAATCGAAAGATCTTTGGCCCTCTAAGGCATGGCGATGAGTTTTTCATTAGAACCAACCATGAGCTATATGAGCTCCTAGAAGAATTGGGCGTAATACAGTGCATTAAAAACCGGCGGCTTCGTGGCTCGGCTATATTGTTCGGATGGAAGAAACGGCTCCTGCGAAAAAAGTTGTTGATGCGAAGGTTACTGGACGTCAGCGACCTTCTTTACATTGGAAGGATCAAATTGATGAGGACCTGTCCTTAATTGGTGTAACCAACTGGAGAAGGCGAGCCAGCCAAGTAAGTAAGTAAGTATTATATTATATAATTGCCAGGAAGGGAGCAGCTATGCCATTGATGGAGCCAGAACCCTTTTGTGAAATTGGAAGGGGAGTTTGGAAAAGCATACTTAAGGAAAAAGAAGACAGGGAGAGACACTTGTTCTTCTTAGGTCAGGCTGGTCTTAGGCTTTCCAAACTTTTGGTTAGTAATTATAATAAGAAAAGATTTGAGTCGTGCATTGGGTTCTCTAGGAATAATTCAAGAATACTAGCGGGTCTTCTGACCCGCCACTGCAGACTTAATGGACACTTAAAAAAGATAGGAATCGCTCCGAGCGATATGTGCAGATTCTGTGACGAGGCCATCGAGTCATTAAAGCACATACTGGGCAATTTTTCAGCATTGATGCACAGTAGAAAGAGATGCCTTGGTAACTACTTATCAGTTATAAGATAGGGAATTCTCGGTGTTGGAACCGGCTGACATTTTAAAGCTCGTCAGAGAGACGAGACTGGGGGAGATATTGTGGGAATCCCGGTCTAGTACCTCATATATGAATGAATGAATGAATGAATGAATAAAGTATTATACCTCTATAATTTTAAAATGATTATTACCTAGTATTCGGCCATTTTAGTAACAATATTATTCGAAATAATAAAAACGGTTATAACCGTTATAACCAAAAAAATTCGAATGTAGTTTAAAAAAAAGTATAACAAAATTCATATTTTTTAAAAGAAAATTTGTTGACAAAAAAATTGTATTTATGATTAGATGGAAAAAGTGCTTTATTCGTGTTAATGCATCAATTGTTTAATTGTGCTTGTTTTTAATGCAAAATTTATTACAAATTTTTAGCTAGATTTAATAAACTTGTTGTTTAAATATTCTAAACCACACCTTTCTTTTATTGAAAAGTTAGGAATTCTAAAAAATACAAAGCTTTTCATTCCAAATACAAAAGCCAAAAATACTTTCATTATGTCTTTCATGATTGACACAGCCAAAGATTTACTTAAATTATATTCATACCGTAAATAGTTTTATTCTGTTTAATTTCTATCATTAAAATTGACACGAACGATATGAAACATTCTAAAACGTACAACACGAGTACAGCCAGGCAGTTAGTCAACCGTCCAATAATTACCTGTGACCAGCATTTTTAAAAACCAAGCTTACAGTATAGAAAAAAAAACAATGTCAATAAATAAAAATTATTAAAATAAAAAAAAATAAAAAAATTAAACAGTGAATATTATTTACAATAAAACGACATGAAAACAATAAATATGGCTAATAAATAGGGAGATGCCACCCCTTTTGGATTTTAAATAAAAAAGGCAATACTTCATATCGGCACCTACAAATGTAAAGAAAACAATTATTACACAGTTGAACAAAATACTGCTCAAATCAAAGAAATAACTGCAAAATATAAAAATATTTTCAAAACAAAATGTATTGCCTTTAAAAAAATAGGGCGTATCTCTGCCTCTAAGGTAATGGATTATTATATATAATTTTCGCAAAAACTCTTTATTGATCCTAGACAATATTTAATAAGTAATTGGCTGTGTTGAATAGCAGTTAATTTCTTTTATTTTTTTTTTATTTTTTTTTTTTTTCATAAAATAGCACATTAATATTCTACATTAGAAAATGAAAATCTTAATAAATTTTAAACAACTGAAGACTGCTTAATAAAAGGGTTTTTATTAAGGAAATTATTAAAACTGCGGACCTGAAAAAACTAATAATTTATTAAAAGAGCTAAGACGAAAAAAGTATGTTTAGCATGCAACAAACTATCTCCTTTGAAGGCAGCAGTTTTTTCGTCTAAATAGACCCATTTATGGTTAAAATTTTATATACCGAATAAGAATCATTTAATTTATGAAATTCTAAAAAAAAATCATTAAAGTTGAACAATAACCAAATGCCTGTGATTTTTTTGTGTGGTTGTGTTTTTTGTAAAATTTAAATATGGAAACAATTTTCACTTTTGTTTATCAGCCCAATTCTTAAAACTCCCAAGGAAATGAATTCCCAGAGAATAAGTTTTTCCCAAAAATAAAATCCTCCAATTCTGAATAGTCTGAGAAGGGAGAGAGAATTCGAAACATTCGAAATCAGCTGTTTTGCCTCTTTTACCTAATGTTGACAAAAAAAAAATTAATTTTATAAATTTTAAAAATAAAAGTTTTTGAAGTGAAAAAGAGGTTAGAGAAAAAAATGTTTAGTGCGGCATGTATAATGTTAGCTGAAGAAGAAACGAATGAAAGTGAAGTGTTGGACAAGAATCAATAGAGGTTAGCAAGAAAAATAACCCACTTGAGCTACCGCAAACTTTGTAAGTAGATTCCTTAAAAAGTACTATAATGGAATAAAATAATGTTTTTTAGATTTGAAAAATATTACAGGGTAAATAAACCAGCCTTTATTTACCTTTTGGATATGTTAACTGCACATATTCCACAAAAGAGTTTCCCCACTCGTAAAGTTAAGTGCAACGCTTTGCTTCATGGCCGAAGGTGGGTACCAAACGGGTGTGGCGAAGGACTCTGATGTGTCTGTGGCACAGAGCACCTTTAGTAAAATTTTGACAGAATTTATAAATATATTTGAGGAGCATCTATGTCAGAGGTGGATAACTTTTTGCAAAACAGAGGATGAAAAGCGTAAAATTGCGGTAAATTTTTATATAAATCATGGTATTCCAAAATATTTTAACCCAAATTTTAAAACAATAAAAAATTACAGGTCTGTGACAATGTGTTGAGGATTCAGTACGTAGATGCCTCTCATCCTGGAGCATGTCACGACTCTTTTATTTTTGAACACCAGTGAGTTAAGAGCTAATCTTGAGCAAGATTACCTCAGAAACGGTAGCAATTATTGGCTCCTTGGTAAGGTTTTAAATATTAATAAAACAATATTGAAATATTAAAAGATTTATATTTTTTTACTAGGAGACGCAGGTTATTCATTAGAACCATGACTTATAACACCTCACAGATGTCCGCAAGATGGGTCTGTTGAAATAAAATTCAACGAAATTTATTCCAAGTGTCGTAATGTTATTGAGCGCCATATTGCATTTAAGTCATCTTTGCTCCCTTTAAACCATCCCCGGGCAACATCTGGGTGGGGCTGCATTGCATCTATAAGGATCTCTATCTGTTTCTTTTTTGTTGTTTTTGCCCTAAAAATATGAATAAATTGAGATATTTATCAAATTTTTAATGAAAAATTTAAATTACTTAAATTTTTTGGTGCAATCCTCTTTAAATTTTGGGCGGAATTATTCCCAAAATTTGTCATCATTTTCTCCCTTTCTATGACATTCATAATAGCTACTTTTTTCACCGGGAAGAATTTCCCTGTTTCGAAGTTTGTTTAGAATAGGAGGAAAGTAAAATCTCCCAGGGAGAATTTTTTTAGAATAGGTTAGTTGGGAAAAGAGAAAAAACTCCCAGAAAATTTCAGTTTAGAATTGGGGTGTATAACACTTCCAGAAAATAGGTAAAAATATAAAAAATAATATCTATAAATTTTGTTACCTGGTGTCATTAATTATCATCGACAAATACTTGTAAGTAGCCAAAGTATTTCCTTTTACACAGTCGAACACCATAATTTTTAACAGATTTTAAGTTGTTTCTACACGTTTTATTCTTATTTTCCCTGTTTTCCTCCTGTAATATTTCAATTTATTGAATTTTTTTTTTATGACAAACCAATCATGGATTTCAATGCAAATCACGTACAATTGAAATGTTTCGTGATCAGTGCATTGGTATGTCTTTTTTGTCCTCCATTTCATTTTAGGTGTCTTCTTTTACTGAACAGACACGATTTTTTTGTATTTCTTTTGTTTTTTACTTCACTTATGTACGTTGTTTGTATGATTTTTTTTTTTTGTTATGAAAAGTGATCATCATTAACAACGTCATCAGCAAATTTCTATTGTGTTTTTAGCAAATCAGCAAAACTATTAATTTTTCATAACGATGTACAGCTGGACAAGAAGTCAGTCAGACAGAAAGCTGTTTGTGTAGATGATTGTTGGCAACATTTTCTAATTTTTGAAAAAGTAAAAAAAAAATTTTTATAAATAAAGTTGACTACGTTAGATTCAAAAATAGTAAAATGTTCTATTTAAAATGGATACATTTGGCAATGGGCGCTAAAAACTAATTTCATATAATTACATACATACATACATATATAATTGGCCATTAAACCCCTGTTTCAGGGTTACGACCTAGCTTTTCGCAGCTACCATGTTGTGTATGAGTATCGGGACCTACAGTTTAATGTCGACTTCGAACGACAGACTTAAGAAGCTTGTACGTGGCAATCAGTTACTGTCAGAGTTTTTGCCAGAAGACTGCTAAAATGTAGCCGCCGAAAGATATATTTCTTTCATATTTCTTTACTTTTTACGAAATCAGAGCTGGGATTTGAACCCGAAGCTCTTGTCTAGTAAGCCAACATACTAACGGTGTCTACAGTATCATAGAAATCATGTAAATTGCCAATACTTATGTACAAGTACATATTACATTTGAACTCCATCAAAACTTTCCACTTCATTGAATATTTCTCATGTTCATTTCCTAAACAGCTATAATTAAAAATAGATATTTTTGAAGCAAATTTGTTTAAAACTTTCTTAAAATATATAAATTTTTTGTAATTGTCACTCTTGATTGCATATGTCCACTACACTATTTAATGGATCGATCGGTGGTAGTGTTTAAAAAAGTTTTTAAAATTTTCTTTTTTTTTATTTTTCCGCACGAATGTTTTTTAGTTCGTTGTTTGAAGCTCAAATGTGTCGCGGTGAAACCATATTTTTTCTGGTGTTGTTATTGTTGCTATTGTACGAGTACACTTAAACTTTTTTAATTTAAAGTTTTTTTTTTAATTTTTTGCTGTATTTTGTTTTTCTAGTTTTACTTAAAGGCTTTTAGTAATAAGAAAAGAAACATGAGGTTTTTCACAACATTATTTTTATTTTTTTAATTTCTTTTTAAGTGTAAAGTGTTTCACCTTTTTTTTGCATTTCAAAAAATCCATTTGTACAAACACGAGCTCGTTTGAGAAATGGCGGTGTCTTGTGTCGGTATTTTATAAACTGTGTCAAATAGCCAGTGTTGTGGCAAGAAAAGGTGATATTAAACAAGAGAAGTTTATAATCCCGTACAAGTTTACACTTTATATCTGAAATATAATTAACGCCTTCTGTATTTTAAGCATATTTTATTGAAATTACAGAATTTATGGGCCCAGAATAAATAAAATATATTTTATTTCCAATTAAATTTTAAAAATCTATTTTAATATACACACTTCACTTGAAATATCACCAATAATTTTTGCTTACTTGTTTTATAGAAAATCTATTTTAAAAAAAAAGAAGAATGAATATTTCAAAATTCTTTAGCCTGATTACACAAGTCAACAAAAAAAGAAACACAGCTTTTTTAATATAAAATGAAAAGAAATATTCTACACAGAAAAAAAAATATTGCCAATCTTTTCGAATTTACAAACTTGTTCTACGTTGAAACTACCAAAAAACTTGTTTAATGATTTTGATCTTGCAACAAATATAATTAATACAATTAAAACTTTAATTGTTTTTATCAAATTCACTATTTACGTAATAAAAAATTTAAGATAATACGAATTAACTTTTTAATTTAAATTCTTTACCGAATAAAATGAGATTGTTTTAATTTCGAATATTTTTTTTTTCAATTTTAATTTTTGATAAGTTGAAAATCGGAATTTTAACAACAAAATAAAGTTTTTGTTCAGTCAGAAACGCTTTAATTAGATCAAAGTTAACTGCAATGAATTTTTTGGTAACCAAAGAAAAAATGATTTCCGTAAAGGAATAGTACACTAGCCAAACTGAACAAATGTTTTCGACTCCAGCTACGGTAGTCTCATCAGAGTTCTTTGTGTTCTGTGCATATTCAAGACCAAACATCAACTATTTAACTCACACTTTTCTGGAAATCGCATACTGAAATTATATTATATAAATTATACAAACTTTCGGCTTGAGGTTCTTATATATAAATTAAAAAGTTTAACACCTTTTCTTTTGTGTTTTTTTATTTAATTTATTTTTCCAATATTTCGATCAACCTCGTTGATCATCCTCAGGGAATAAATTATCACTACAATACAATTTAAAACATATAACATAAATTTAATAAAAATCACAAACAGAAAAATATCACAACTTTCATAACAAATATCTTACATAACTATTATCCGTGGTGTCGTCAATCTGTTTATATTATTTGTCACTCACTGTCATGTTTCTCCTTTTTCAGTTCTGTGCTTATTTATTATGTGTCGATATATATGTGCACAATTATCAGTATCAGTTTTAAAGTTTATTCGTTTATTTGTTGGTATATTTATTATATGAAGCATCTCTTTGAAATATCTCTTTCTATAATTATTCTCTCTATCCAATATCATTACTTTATTAAACTCAGGTTTGTGTCCAGTTATGCTACAGTGGGCTGCAAGTGCTGTTTTTTGATTTAAATTTTTATCATTGTTTTTTAAGTCCGATTTATGTGATGAAATTCTGGTCTTTAATTTTGTTTTTGTTGTACCAACATAAACTTTTTGGCATTTATCATTGTCGTCACCATTGCACGTTATTTTATAAACCAAATTTGCTTCATCCATTTTGTCTAATTTTGTTTTCATGTTTGTGAATAATCTTTTAGTTGTATTTTCTGATTTCATTGCCAGAATATATTTCTCTTTATTATATATATCAGAATGTTTAATTCTTTCGGACAGGCCTGGTACATAATTAATGGCTGAATATATCTTTGTAGGTTCATCCACAGGTTTGTTGTCACTACGATTTTTGTCATTTTTCTTAGTTTGTCCTAACAAGTTCTTAATTAACCGCTTTGGGAAGTCATTTTTCATAAGTATGTCATATATTTTTCGTTTGTTTTCATTATGGAATTCAATGCTACTGGTATTTAAGACTTTGTTTATAAAATTTTTTGCTGTATTGATTATCATATTTTTAGGATGTTTTGAGTAAAAATTTATTAGTCTACCTGATGCCATTGATTTTTGATACCAGTCTATTTTTAAAGTATTACCATCTCTGATGACGAGGGCATCTAAATAGGGTAATTTATTCTCAGACTCTTTTTCCATAGTAAATTGTATTTGTCTATTAAATGCGTTAAGTATATCCAATGTCTCTTGTATTTTGTCAGTTTTTACAATCCAAAGAGGTCGTCAACATATTTTATAAATACTCTTGGATTTATATCCATTTTATTTATCGTATTTTTTAAAAGCTCTTCCATTATTAAATCAGCTATTATTGGCGACGCTGGTGAACCCATTGGCAATCCTTTGTTTTGTTTGTAGCAATGTCCATTGAATTTAAAATAGTTACAGTCCTTGATACAAAAATTTATTATTTCTATAAATAGTTCTTTTGGTATCTTCGTGTGTTGCTCCAGTATATCCCATTTATTTTCTATAGTCTTAATTGCCAAATTCACAGGTATGCTAGGAAATAATGAAATAACATCGAAGGAAACTAAACTTTCGTCATCATCTATTGTTGTATACTCTATTCTGGACTTAAATTCTATCGTATCTTTCACATTATATATTGAGTCATTTGTCAAGTTTTTTAATATATCCACTACATACCTGCATAATTCGTAGGATGGTGAATGAATAGATGAGCAAATTGGTCTTAGTGGCACATCTTCTTTATGTATTTTCGGTAAGCCATATATTCTCGGAGCATTTGCAATTCTATTTGTCAGTTTATTTTTCATTTGTAAATCTATTATGTTTAATTTATATAATTTATCGACTAAGCTATTGTTCTTCGTCTGTAGTGTGTATGTTGGGTCTCTTTTCATTCGTCTATACGTACAGATGTCTCCAATAATTTTCTTCATTTTGGTATCGTAGTCTTTTCTGTCCATTGCAACCGTTTTATTGCCTTTATCTGAATTTAATATAATTAAGTCTGGGTTATCCGATAAAAATTTCCTCGATTGTTTTACAGTATTTAAAATAAAAATTTCTCTTTGATCTAATTTCCTTCTCTTTTCATAATCTTCTAATAGCGCAACGAATTTTGTTCTAGCGATTTCCTGCTTTTCTGTTTCCTCAATCGTTTGTATGCAATATTCTCCATCTGTAATACATTTAAAAATTGGAAGATAATTTTTCCCGTACGGTAATCCAAATTTTGATCCAAGAGACAATAGCCACTTTACATTCGTTGGTATTTCATACTTTGTACTGTTGATGAACCAATCTTCATTGAAGTTTATTTTCATATCTCTCATATGCTGCTCTTTCAATTTATCGTATTTTTTATTTAGTCTCTCAAAGTTTTGTTTCTTTTTGTTTTCTAAAATTTGGTTTTCATTTTCCATAATTGGATTTATATCATGTTCACTTAATAAATTATATGATCTTCTCTTCAAATTTTCCAAAGTTTTCTGCGTTTTAGATATTTGCCTATGTTTTTGTTGTATTAGTAGTTTCATAATAATTGTATTGAAATTATAAATATGTCGTTTTAAAGTCTTTTCTAAGTCAAAACTTATGCCCTCATTTTTTAAGAAAATATTGTAGACGTTTTTAGTAGCTTGACTAATAAATTTAGGTATTATCCCACTGTGCCTACATCTGATGAGAAAGGTTGTTGATGATTTTAAATTGGTCATTTTTCTGTTGTGTTTTATATATTCTCTAATTATGTTGGTTGTTTCTCCACCATATTGTTGTCTTAAATTCTTGTAAATTGTCATGTTGGTTTTTCTTCGGTGTGCCTCCCGTTTTATATGTAAATTCTATATGTTGTGAACCTTTTCTTTATTTATATAAATTATACAAACTTTCGGCTTGAGGTTCTTATATATAAATTAAAAAGTTTAACACCTTTTCTTTTGTGTTTTTTTATTTAATTTATTTTTCCAATATTTCGATCAACCTCGTTGATCATCCTCAGGGAATAAATTATCACTACAATACAATTTAAAACATATAACATAAATTTAATTATTATTTAATTATATTATTTCATATGTATGTACATACACTTGTATGAGTTAGTCGAAGTAAAGTCACACAACAGCTTCTATCATATTCTCCTTTTCTTACCATCATTGCTGTTTTTCTAATTGTCATCTTATTTGGAAGAAACAGAATTACAATTTATTTTGTTTTTTTTTTTCTTTTTATTGTACCTTATCTACATTAGTCGACATCGATGATATGTACGACTGTAGCCGTGGTGGTTAGAGCGAAAGAAAATAATTTCAGTATGTGATTTCT
The DNA here is from genome assembly GCA_963576795.1 of Metopia argyrocephala. NCBI lineage: Eukaryota > Metazoa > Arthropoda > Insecta > Diptera > Sarcophagidae > Metopia > Metopia argyrocephala. The sequence continues at coordinate 181,045,709 of OY756208.1, read as the reverse complement.
TGAAAAAGTGTAAGTTAAATAGTTGATGTTTGGTCTTGAATATGCACATCGTGTATTTAGGAAAAACTTCAGAAACTTGTTTAAACTCAAAAACGTATTGAAACCCTCGTTCCATTTTGTTGAAGCAAACAAAAAGGGGTAGCGTAGTGTAGTGGTTACAGCCCCAGCACTGGAGAATATGAAAAACAAAAAATATTGTTCAGCATTTTAATAACAATATATAAGAGGTTTCCCCCCGACTCCGAGAAGTCCATCCCAAAGAAAGCTGCCCCCTCTTATCACCTTTGAGCTATCAAATGAATGATCAGGAGAAAGCGCCACCTACTGGGTAAACAGGCTGAGCTGGAAAGTAAGGATTAAAAACTATCAAAAACAACTTAGCCAAGATCCTCCTCTCCACTTCACAACAGACAAAAATTAACATCAACAGATGGGGCACTTGCTGTTGCTCATTTTCAAGGACAAAGGTATAACACTAGCCTTTGACTGAAAAAATGACAGCAACTAATCCAATATAAAGCGTTAAAAAAGCATATAGAGGGTCATATGGGGGGTATGTATTGAACCAAATAAAATAATTGTGGTAATATATAAACAGAAGTTTGAAAACCTACATAAATACTGATTGCAAATAAGAATTAAGGAAAAAATATACTTAAGAATTAAAAAGCTGTTGTTGTTATTTTTTATTTTTTGTGTTATTTTTTATTAAAAAACTCTGATGGAAAATAATTTAACAAAATTTTAAAAATTAATTTTAATTAAGATCGGCCTAAAATTCGGTATGCAAAAGCGGATACTATTGATTTTGTCTTGTCAATATAGGTCTAGCATGAAATTTAAATAAATAATCATTGGAAAAATTTGGTAAAAATCTATCACAAAAATAAATTTGGTAAAATAGAGTTGCAGAAACATTTTAATAGTTGGCATTAGTACTCAGAGTTATTTTGTGACATAATTCGCTACAGTGTCTATATATTTTAGAGACTTTTTTATTTTTACATACATTTTTTTCTTTTTAGTTTTTATTCTTTGTTTACTTACCTCTAAAAATATATTCAAACAAACAAAATATGTTTATATTAGAATGAACAAACAATTAAACTCTGAAAAAGAAACAAATAAAAATGACAAGTATTTTGTGTTAAATGACAAATGTTCACTTAGGGAATCGATACGGTCTCATGCGTTGCTGTGTAACAGTAACAGTCTATAGTTGTACATATTCCTTTAAACGCACTTCATTTTTTTTAACAACCATTGTACACTAAACCCTAATTTGGTTGACTCCTTAGTTTTTATAAACTTTACTGACTTTCATATATTACAAAGTACTTAATTGCTTAAAGTTATATGCTCGTACATTTATTACTTTCATTTATTTATTTATTAAATGAAATATACCGGATAAATACAGTTTTTGATGTCGTATAAATATGTACCAAAACGAAGACTGACTAATAGTCTGAGTTTGACGGTACTAATAGATCTGTTCCTCAAGATGTTCGGGCCCAGGCTAATTAATAAAGGTCTATGCAAGTCTAGAACTATTCTTCTATAGAAAAAATTTACGAAATCCCAAAGTACCGGTGGGACTTGACTACCATTTGTATATTGTCACATATGTGTACCAAGTCGTATTTTCCCAGAAAGGGCCACTAATCCTCTAGAGAATTTTCATATATTTGATTTTTTTTTTTTTAATTCAAATTTACGAAATCCGAAACTACCGCTGGCTATACTTTTTATGGAACTTAATAGGAGACTTATTGGGCTACCATTTGTATATAATCTCCTAAATCGGTTCAGTAATTACACTCTTTTGGCATATAACTACCGTTAACGTGTTAATAGAACTTTTTTAGCGTAAAATATTGTTGAACTAAATTACTTGGTATAATAAGAGAATAATAAAATTAAATATATTGTTATAGCTTTAATGTTTTTAAGAAAAAAAAGTAGTAACATTAAAAAATAAGTACACCTTACATATCGAAGGACATTCGACCTAACGAATACGGCAACTCTGATTGTAAAAAGATACAAAAAGTTAAAAATGTCAACCAGGTATATGCAATAGAGCTCATTTAAGGCATAATTATTGATGTAAAACTTAGCAAATTAGTAAGTAGGGGTCCCAAAAAATTCGTTGATTTTTATATTTAATATAAAGTTGTATGTAATTATTTGTAAAGATAATTTAAATAAGTTTTAAAAATTATTACAAATTTAATTTAAAACAGATTATTAAAAAAATTTTATGTGCGCTTAAAAGAAAATGTGCCACTATATAACTCAGTAACTGTCATCAAACCCTAAACGTTATATTGATTTTGTTTATTTAAAAATGTATAAAAATGCGCTTTACTTAGATCCATGTTTTCAATAACTAAACTATTTTTTTATTGCGTTTAGAGTTCATATATTTGATTTGGTCACGAAATCATTTAACCATAGCGGCAACATGAGTCAATTGTAAATAGAAATAGAATTTTTATGCAGTTACAAAGTCAAAAAAATTGTCATTTAGATTAATTATTTAACTTTCTTTACTTAATTTTTATTTACATATTAGATATTCCATTTTTTAAAACCACCACTATTTACATATGTAGTACCTAAAAAAAAGAGCAACATGTTGACAAATCTTATATTTTAACCCTGTATAGCTCAAAATTTAAAACAGCCAAATAACTTGGAAACGAAAATTTTTTTTTTAAATTTTGTCAAAACAAATGTTGCCTTTCATGCTAATATTTAAGTTGACATTTAAAAGCAATAAAAATACTAAAAAATACTACAGACATACAAAATTCATCAATCAATATAATTTAAAAACAAGAGTACTAAAAAGTTCACTGTTTTTAAAATCATCTTTTGCGAACCAATAAGTCAATGATACTCGTTCATGCCTATAGATTTTTAGCACAAACGATAAAATTTACTTTACATCTTCATAATTTAAATAATAAATATATTATTTAACTTATGGTGAAACTACACCAAGAAATGGCGACATATCCTTAAATAGTTTAATTTGCATAATTTTTAAGTTCTGTTGAACCTGCAAAACTCGTAAACTGTTTATAATTATAATCATTTTATGATAATCTGGTTATTTTATAAAAAGTTGCGCTTTGAACTAGAATTTGAAATGGAACAAATTTATATTTTTTTTTTATAAATTAGCAATAAATTTGGAAGGGAAAAAACACCCTTAACTCTAAGTATTGAATTACCACAAATCATATTTGTAACCCCTATAATTTGTACTTTTTTTGTTTTTCTTTTTTTCAGTCCCAAAAGTAAAGCTGCAATGAAATATAAAAGTTAAAAAATAATAAGGCCGTACTATATAATACCCTATACCACAGCGCACGGTGGTAATAGGTTACACATTTATTATCGGAGTTCTTAACTTCTGTGATGAAAGAGGTCTTCTCGTAAAACAACTAAACGATGTAGTACTGCTGCTGTAAGTTCTTTTAACCTGTACTAACAATCTAAAATTCTATAGAGCCCTGGAATCTAATTTTAATTTAACATAACTTTGGATTTAGACGTATAAGTTTAAAAAGTGAAGCTGTGATGAATTAAGAACATTTTTGTATAGGCTCTCTTTTGTGAAAGGCCCCCTAAAAATGTAGGAGTACTGATTACACCTAATAAAGCCAAATTGTCAAATTTTATAATTTTTTTCTTAACTGTTTTATAAAGCTGTTTTCTGGAAGATATTACAAACATCTCTACAAATAACATGTACAACAAATAACACTTCCTACGTATGGATAGGGTGTACATACATATAACATTGTTTACTGTTTTACACCCATATTATTGCAAAATTAACTTTGCAATTTGGTGTCCGTCGTAAATTATGAGAAATTTAATGAAATACATACTTCATGAAATATTATCCATTAATAACATATTGCAATATATTTAATATTTTTTATATATGTATGTATACCCAAAGTATGTTTTAATTTTGTAAGACGGAAATGCATAGGAAAGCAACGAAAGCATTAAAAAAAACAAAACAGTGTAAATTGTGTAAAAAATTACTTTGAATTAAATTTGGAAATTTTTAGTATGAAAAATAAAAGGGATAGAGAACAAACACTGGTGTTAAGACATACTACATTGTTACTTTAAGGTAACCCCATTCTTATACAACAATTAGTACAGCAGGCATTGTGTGGCCTCGGGATATAGTGAACCTTTTGTAATCCATTTTACATTTGTTATTCTAAATAGTGCACAACACAAACAACTAACAAACAAAAAAAAACAATTTTTTTTTGCTCCAGTAGAAACTAATTTCATTCTTGTCGTATTTAGTCCTCCAAATGTAACGCCAATATCCCACAATGGACCAGAATGTTATTTGTATGCTATATATAAAAAAAAGTTTGTGAGTGAGTTTTTTAAAGATTTAACTCTCAAAGATGCAGTTTTCATTCTTATAATGGTTTGTCAAGAATTAACTCCAGATATGATAAAAAATGGTGTACTTCTGGGTTATTTTATTACCGCCGAGGACGGAGACACTCCCTAAGTTTATTGCAAATTACTTAACGTCACGAAGAAGTAAATCCCGTAATGAAAATGCTTCAAATTATAAAAACAAATGTGAATATGTATGTTATCAATAGAAAAATCGTATCTCTTAACTCTAAACGGAATATACTGCAGATGATATCAGACAATGGAACACTGTGTATTCGGTAGTACTTAATTGATGACTCTAAAGACATACTAGTTTTACATAAATTACATAGCTTAGATTTACAAAGCAATAAAGTTTAAAAATGTTTGTTATATAAAAGTTATTTGTACATACCAGTACAAATATTATTATTTATTACTTAAGCTATATTTACACCACCTAAGTTCTCATCTGATTATAACAGATTATAAGAGTTACAACTCAGACGGAAATAATTTTAAAAATAGAAAATGTTCTATTTTCAACTGAGCTCAGGCAAAAACAATAAAAATTAAATTAGATTTGTAATTAAACTATCTGAGTCTATCTGAGTCTATCTGAGTACGCTTCTGATATAAAACTCAGATGAGAACTTAGGTAGTGGAAATATAGCTTTATAAATAATATAACAAATATCGTTCTTTTTTACTTCTTCACATTAAATAAAAAAATATTTGTCTTAAACTGTATATATAGTAGTATAGTAGGCCTGTGCATATTTTGTCAAAGACAAGATTCACGCACGAAATAAAAGAATAAATTGTCCCTTAAGTTGAATATAATTTTATTTACTTCTAAAGGAAAAAACAAATAAGGTGTGCGTCACTATAAACTGTAACACATCAAAAGTCAAATAAAAACTGACTGGAGTAAGTTTTATTTTGCATTTTTATTACAGATTTATATTCTGTATTATTTTCTTTAAAAATTAATTTAATTTTATAAAATTTTTTATTTTATTCATTATGCCATCCATAAGCAATGTTATAGTGTTTTCGGTGATTTTTTTGGTACCAGCTGTCCATTTATATCGAAAGCTAGTAATGGTTTTGGGAACAGATGTACTCTTCTTTAGTTCTCTTTTGACCAGAGCCCAATATCTTTCAATAGGCCGCAGCTCTGGGCAGTTTGGTGGGTTAGCCTCTTTTGGAACAAAAATAACATTATTTTTATTATACCAGTCTATTGCGCTTTTACTGTAGTGACATGTTGCCAAATCTGGCCAGAAGAATGTTGATATGTTGTGCTGTCTTAGAAATGGGAGCAACCTCTTTTGAAGACACTCTTTGATATAAATATCTGAGTTTATTGATCCCAATGTAACAAACGATGCACTTCTGTTGCCGCAGCTACAAATAGCCTGCCAAACTAGGAAATTTTTGGGAAATTTTGATTGTTTTTTAGTTCGGAACTCTTCAGAAACATTGCCTCTACTATCCGCTACATAAAACTCTTGGCCAGGAAGCTGCGCAAAGTCTGCAAAAACGTAAGTTTCATCATCCATTACACAACATTCGAACTTTTGAAAAAATTCTTTTTTGAGGAGTTTTGCTCTTTTTTTTGCTTCAATATTCTTCTTAGCATTTCTATCCGGAACTTTTTGGACTTTAAATGTTTTAAGGCCAGCTTTAGCTTTAACTCGGCGCACAAAACTTTCCGAACATTGCACGCGCCGGGCCACTTCGCGACCAGAAATGTTTGGAAGAGCCAGCAAAAGCTTCTCAACCTTTTTGGCTTTCGCGTCGTTCGTTACCAGTTTTGCTTTACCTGTTCCAGGCTGTCTTTCAATTTTTAGGTCTTTGTTGAACTTTTTGACCACTCTGGAAACACATTACCTGGTCACGTGGACTTCCCTAGCAACTTTTGTATAACTCCAATATGGTTTTTTTGAATTATTTGAATAATTTTTGTATGCACTTGTCTTTGATTATCCATTGTGAACTAACTAACAAATCAAATTTGACAAACTGATACATTTTAAAATCTGACACATTTTTCAAAGATATTGTGATTAAGAAAAATAATTTTGATTAAAGGTGAAAAAAGTTATTAAGAAAAATGGGTGTTACACTTTATAGTGACGCACACCTTAAATCAAAAGCATAATATTTGCTTTTGCTTAGAAGCAAACGGGTTAGAGCAGCAAGAGAGGTAGACAAAGACACGATTTCGTTAAAGATCCGTCTGTAAATGCTGACTGTCCTGCAGGAATTATGGTAATTCTTCCTTGATAAAACTGTAATGATTTTTAGCGAGCTTTAATTTTCTGATTAAATTTAAAAGTGTTTCTTTATCGAATTGCTTCCTCAGCAGAAGTTTCATAGTTTCTTCCGAGCTTTAATTTTCTGTCATTAGGGTAGTGCATTAGGTTAGTAAAAATAGAGTTCTGGTGGGTAAATACTAAAACAAAATACTTGAGGTCAATGACCTCTAAGAGAAAATATTGGTCTTCTCGAGACAAAAACATACTTTAAGATCGGACTGTAAATGCTTAGGATATAAAAGAAAACTAAAATAAGGAATCCAACATTCGGCAAAAAAAAATTTTTTTTTTCCAAAAATACATTATATTAGTAGCGGTGAAGTCCACCTTTTTTTCCCCTTGTAAGGTGGTGGAACGCTATATATGTAAAAATACGTAGTATGCCGTTCTCCTTTCAGTACATTAAAAAAATTTAAATAATAAATAAATTATAAATAGCAAACCTTGAAAATAGATGCAAAGAAAGGCTTTGTTAAAAATTAAAAAAGACAAAACAAATAACTGAAACGAAAACTAAATTGAAAACACACCTACTAAATTAGTCAGAGTTGTTGGCCACCAAATAAATACCTCTTAATAAAAAAAATTACAATAAATAAACAACATTCTCTTTTAGCATAAAGCTTCCATGCATTTGATCAACAAATTACATATAGACTGAAAGAACTTGTAATAGAGAGGAATGCATAAAATCTAAACGAAATTTAACAAATTATCCAGAAACCTGGAGCATTAGAGATTTCTAGGAACAATGTGAAGGGGAAGTGTAATTTGTTTTCTCTGTTGTTTTTTTTTTTACTTAAAACGAATAGTGCCTCATAAAGGAAGAAAACACATAAGACCAGAGATTCTAAAATAGGAGTCCGTATGGACATTGTACGGAGACCGCGAAGGTCTTTGAAAGATTTTTTTTCCTATTAGTTATTCAATTATAATACGCATACTTTCATGAAAATGTCAACAACCACTGAAAAATTAAAAACCTTTAAAACATTATTTTCGATATGGCGCAGAGGAAAAAAGCACCCTAAATAACAGTTAAAGCTGACCATCTTTTTCATTTATTTTAAGAAATTGCAATCAGATATTTTTTTCATAACTACAGGAAGGGTACAGCAGTTCTTACCAATAAGTATACGCAAAAAAATTAAAGAATTTAAAATATATACAGGGTCTTCCAACAGGGATTTCCGAACTTTGACAGATTATAACGGCCAACATGTTGAGTCCTCATCTGGCAAATTAAATGAAGCCTTGCCAATTCACCATTGATGAGTATAGTATTCAAAATGCAAAATATAAAATTGTTTTATCAAAATGGATGTGCTGTTGAGTTTCTCGGGCAATTTACCGCGCAAAAAAAATTAAATTGTTGGGATCCAAGAACGTCCAATGATTCTCAAAAATGTCATGGTTTGATGTGGATTTTAGGCTAGCGACATAATCCGGCCTCATTTCTTTCACAGCAACATTGACCATCACGGTCAACGGCCTGAATTATGCATCAGATTAATGGAAAATTGAACATAGACAAGCTGTGATGAACATTTGAACGATGTTATATTTCACACATAATTTTATCAATAGGTCTTTCTAACTACTAATATTATTTTCTTATTTTTTTAGATATGACTCTGTTGCAACTTAGGAACGATATAATTTTACCAAATGAAGTTTTTTTTTTTTATTCTAATTTCTAAATAATTTCATCCGAAGAAGTTTTAGGCATTTTTTACTAAAAATATACACCTGAATGTTAAAGAAAACAAACGCGAAAGCAAAATATTGAAATTAGAGCAGCTGCAATTCACAGGTAGACAGAATTTTAAATTACGGAAATTTAACCAAACCCCAAAAACAGACTTTTTTAAGAGTATGTAATTCAGTTTTTTTGTATTTCAATTTAAAAATAAAAATTGTATTTCCTTTTTATTTGTAAAAACGCAAAACCCGTTTTAAAAAAATGTTGTCCACACTTTTGCTGTCGCCCTAAGAAACAATAAAAAATTAAGAAACATGAAAATTCCCCAGTTTTTCTTGAATTTGTTTTTATGATTTTTTTTTTTTTTTTCTTTTACTTCTTTTGTTTGATTTTTGTTTGTCTTAATTGATGGTTTTAATCCTCTATAAAGATCATTCGAAAATTTATTGTGTTAATATAGAACTGCTTTCATGTGTATGTATGTATGTATGTATATGAGTCTACGAAAAAAAAATTATTTATGATTCAGCTACACAATACGATTATTCTTCTACTCCGTTCTACGACAATTTGTAAGGGAAACAGCAGTGTTGTTGTTCTTCTTTATTAATTTGTTGTCTATTGTATACCCTACACCATCTAAAGTGGTAGTTGAAACGCATGGAATATGTTATTATTTATTTATTTTGCCAATGGATTTATAACATATCCTTACAGGCTACAGATATTGTATTAAAAATAAATTATTTACATCCTTATTTTCTCAATAGTGCTTAAAATTTTTCCGGGACTATGGAAAATCTAAACTCAAAGTAGCATTCATACCATATACATTGTTAATGATCGAACAAGAGACATAGCATATTTACTTAGTATCGTAAGTAGACACACAAAACAAATTAAGGCAAAGCATGTTATGCGCCACCTTATCAAACGCTTTACAAAAATCCATAATGACAGCATCAACTTGATTATGTCTTCCAAAAGTTGTTATACAAAAATGATTAATGCTTGCAACATTTGTACTTGTCGAACGGCCAGGTAAAAACCCATGCTGTTCATCACAAATATAACATTTAATAGAAAAAAGCATTTTCTTGATCAATGAGAAATAGTTTTTCAAATATTTTTGAAACAGTTGACAATTTGGCGAGAGGTATATATATATATGTAAGTATAGTTGAAAACAAAACATTTGTCTCCAATATTCGAGTACATACGATTATCTTGAGGATTGATTGTTTTTATTAATCATAAGAAATTTTTATTATGATCGGTTCATATTTGTTTTAGAGTCCTATGTCATACTATTTTTATGCTGCTAATAAGCTAAGTTTAATTTTGATTAATCTGAAATTAGATTCCGATTACGGTAATGCTGTGTCGTTATCCCTAAATGACTAATACTTCTAATGATTAAAAATATAAATAAATTTTAAAAATCCTATTCAGCATCTTACACTGACGGTTATATTTTACTCAAAATATCGATAATTTACTTGCTAAAATTTTAACAAAATAAAAAAATTATTTCAGGTTTTTAAAACGTCATTTGATATTCGTGAATGCTTAAAGTACATAATTTGTAATATTTTGCAATATAATAGTGGTTTAGAATATCAATTTGTTGATCTTGGGTATACTATTTTAATTTGTGAGATTGTTGTTTTTACTAATTGATCATTTTAAACTTTTTTTTTTCAATGTTATATTGAATTTCAATGTTATATTGAAACAAAAAACGTTGGGGGTAAAGGTAGAGACTTTTTAATACAACTTGCTTCTAAGTTTAAATTCCATAACTACTACGAGTGCTATTTTTTTTTTTTTATAATTTTATTTAATTAATAAACAAAAAGTTTATTTATGAATCATAATATTTTTTATTGTCCGTATAGCAAAGTTTTTATATGCAAAATAAATCTGAAATTAAATAAAAATTATAAATTAGTATTAATTTTTTCATAATTTAAAAATCTTGAAAAATATGTACTTACATAAATGATTTTTTCTATAGAAAATATAATATATTCATTTATACACAGTTAAGGTGTAAAAAACAAAAGCTTAGTTTCCGTTCATATTACACAACATTTATTGGAAAACATTTGCTTTTTGTTGAAAAAAGGAAGAGGACAGGTAAAATGGTTCTTTGTTTCATGTGCAGGCAGTTCTTATGGAGTGCATTTAGTTTTTTTATTTTTATTTTATTTGGTTTCTTCTTTTTATTATAAAAAACGAAATACATGTATGGTTGCCTAAGTAAGTACCGTAAGTACACATTTTACTTTTATACATGAAGTCAATACATATTATTAAATGCAGCCAATTTTCATAATTAACTTGAAAAAATCAATTTGAATTTGGTTTAGTATCAAAAAGAAGTATTAGAAAAAAATTTACTTTGTTGTTTGAATTAAAAGCTTTTTGTTTTACCCAGTTGTTGACATTTGAATTGCATTAATCTCGTAAAATTTGTATTTTTGGACACACTTAGGATATGTATGTGAATAAAATTTTAACGAAAGATTTACATATTATGTATATATTTTAATTATTTTCATCATAACTAATTAAAAATTCAATTTTGAAGTTTTTGTCTTTGTCTAGAAGACGGTGTATATTTTTTACACAATAATATCAAAATTATTAAAGAAAATAATAGGAATGCAGTTGAAAAAGGAAATTAAGAGATTATTATAAATAAATTGTTACAGATGCATACATACATATATGTATATGTATGTATGTCACAAAATTAGATAAGAAATTATCGATGTACCGTTTTAATATACGTAGTTACAATGGGTTTAATTTTTTTTACCATGTACCTATAAAAATGTCTTAAAGAAAACAAAATCATTTTTGCAACTCAAACAAAATTGACCATCTGTTGTCCGTAACGTAAAAATTCTGAATTTTGAAATGTGTACCAAGAATTTTTTTATTTTTTTTTATATTTTAAGAAAGGAAGGAAATTCATGAACTTGTACATTAAATAAACAAAATTCCCCTTAACTTTATTGTTATATACGGTGCAACACAGTCTTAAAAATAAGAAAAGTGACAGAGATCTTTCCCTCTTTCTCTCTCTCAGCTACACACAGATACTTTTAAGCTGACTTAAAATTTAAATACAGTGGCAAAGAAAACTATTCGACATTCAAAGATATTTTCTGATATATCATAAAAATATTATATTCTTGTCAATTAAATATTTGTTACCAAATAATTTAATTACTTTACAAGTGTTTTTTAGTCACCGTGGTCTAGTGGTGTGTTGGCTGCTGGTTCAAATCTCAGCTCTGACATCTTGAAAAAATAAATATAAAAAAAATATTTCTTTCTTCTGGCAAAAGCTCTTAGAGTAGCTGATTGCCATGAACAAGTTTCTCAAGTCTCTCGTTCGGAGCCGACTTTAAACTGTAGGTCCCGGTATTCATGCATAAAAATTTAACACACACAACATGAGTTCTGCGAGAAGCTAGACCATAACCTTAACGCAGGGTTATAATGGCCAATTATGTATGTATGATGTTTGCGATGCATCGATAAACATCGAGTATCCTTAACGAATGGTTGCATATCATTCGCATAGTGAGGGAATATAGAGCATTTACTCTATTTCCTTACCCGAGTCGGATTACAAGGAGACAAACAGAATATTGACATTTAAAATGAACCAATATTTGGTGCATTTGTAGCAAACATCGATTATTTTAATTCGATGCATCGTTAAAATATCGAATGATACAATATTATTCGATGCATCTGTATTAGGGTGTGTAAATTTTTTTGCATATTTGGGTAAATAATTTTCTATAAATGAGGACAGAATACTTCCAAAAAAATAGCATTATTTTCGGATGACCTGAGCACCAAATTTTCTCTTAAAAAACCGGAAGCTCGATTTTGATTTTAGAAGCATGGTTTCTTTGGGAAAAGTTCTTAGAATTTCCCGTAGATTACGACCTTGCTATACGCTTTGTCATGTTTTTCGGTCCCGAACAAATTGACCCACCCTAATCTATATATTTTTTCAATGCGTTGAAAACGATATTTATAGTATTGAGGTTATCATCTGGAAGCCCTGCTTGAACGCTGTTTATAATTGTGTATTATTTCCATGATTTATTTGTAAATTTAAGTGGAGAATGGTGCCATATAAATTTTTATATAAATTTTTTACAAAGTCACAATAAGAATTTCTGGGTATCGATACTATTTGCAAATCACAAAAAAAATTGGAAAAAGTGGTAACATTTTATGTAAATATATGTATATTTTTAAATACATAGTTTGTTAGTCCGAATTTAAACTTAGGAAAATTAAATGACAGACATTTTTTTTCAATTCTTCTATTGGATCCACGCTTTAAAAAATACATATTGTAAATCCAATTGCTTGTTCCAAAGCCGTTGAAAAAATACAAGAGATGATAGCAAAGGATTTAACAGACGAGTTTTTTGAAGAGTCAGACTCTGATACTTCAGTTAAGGTAACAGACGACTTGGAGTAAGCATTACAAATTAGTTCACAGAAATTGGAAAACAAATAGAAATGAAGAAAGCATGTCTAATGAGCTCTCTGTGTATTTAGGCAGTCCTATAACTCGATTAAATGAAAACCCTTTAAAAGTATGGGCCGATTATAGGGTACAATTACTAATATTGTATTGTAGAAAAGAAGTAGAGTGCATGCTAGGGGTTAATAAAATATTGTTTTTACATACTCTAGACAAAAAGCATTGGGACTTATTAAATTATTTTGGGAAAACAAAATGTTTATTTTTTTTAATTTTGTATTTTTTATTTTTTTTAATTATATAAAAATTTGACATTATGCATCGAAAACACCGATGTTTTTATTCGATACACAGCAAACCGTGAATGTAATTTCATGATGCATTGCATCGGCAAAAAACTCGATGTATTTTTTTCGTGAGCATCCCTACCATTTGTCAATAAAAGTGTGAAAAATGCATAAATTTTTATTGCGTTCTTGGGAGGCAATAGAAGAAAGTAATCAATATACTACTTTTAATTTCGTAATACATACATATACATATAATTGTTTGATAAGAAGCAAAAATATTTAGGACATACTTACATACTTATGTGTCGTGTAGTTATTTTGACCACTGTATACCTGCATAGGTATAGACTTATTTTGTATTGAATACTTGCATATGTATTGCACATGAAATTCTTTTTTTTTGTTCTTTGTATTCACATTTGTAGAATAAAGGTACATATGCATATGTATATATGTAAGTATGTATATGTATGCAGTGGTTGTATTTGTTCCTTTTACTGTTGTTGTTGTACAGGTAAATATGTTTTGTTTGGCTTTGCAAAGGTAATACCAGTATAATATGCTTATCTGTAAATATTGGTTATTCTGAAACTCTTTTGGATAATAAAAACCAGTATTTTAAAATTTTTTCACTTGTACGGGTATATACAGTTTTCTTTGTTCTTCTTTCATAGATACTTCGCCAGTTGTTGTTGCATTTATTTAATTTTTTTTTATATTATGATTTTGAGTTCACTATTCTTTTCTTTGTGTTTTTATTGTTTTTCATTTTCTTTGAGCTCATATTTGTTGTTCTTGTTGTTTTTGGTTTCATATTGCCCCGTTGTCTTATAATTTTTTAAGTGTCCCCCATTGTTGCCATAGTTTTTTTTTGTAACAAAATTTCAAAATGGAAGAAAAATAAGCAAATTTTTAATTGGAAAAGAAGTTGTCCATCAATTATTTTCCAGATTTCGACTCGTGACAACGCATAATTTTTTGAATCCCTATAGGAATTCCTAAATTTGTGCTCTCAGTTCCCCACGTTTTTGTGATACGATGTTCTTGTTCGAAAAAAATTGTGCATAAATGTCAAAAAGTAGAATGAATTGAAATGAAAGGCTATTCGTTTTACCACCAACGCTTTAGTACTCGAATTGAAAAGAAATAAAATTTGAAGTAATCCACTTTCGAGCAAATTTGGATTCTAGAACACCCGTATGTCTTACATTTAAGTTTAGTTTAATATCGATTACGAAATTGTATTGTCTATTTGTTGGGATGTCAAATAACATCCATCCGTTTACCTAGTTTAATAGTTTATTTTTCATTTCATTTTAGAAATATTACTAAAGCTACGGTCACATTAGAAAAATATTTGATGAAAAAAGCGTAACCACTATTTTTTAGAAAAATTTATTTTTATTATTATCTTATAATTCAGATTTAATTAATAAAAAACTTGAGTATTATATCCTCATATATTCTGTTTTTAAAAATTGTTTAAAAAACTTTGGTAAAGGACAACATTTTTCAACAAAAAAAAAATTCCTTAAAATAGTGGTTACGCTTTTTTCATCAAATATTTTTCTAATGTGACCATAGCTTAAGAGTTTTAGGAAAAAAAATCAATAATATATACAATTAGAATTAAAGGTAAGATAATTCTCTACCTAAACTAAAGGCATTATTTGACTAAAATTAAAAATTTAAAAAAAATTAACATTAAAAAAAAATTTTTTTAAGGTAGAACTTCGTTAATGAAATATACATAAATAAGCTAATTTTGTGTCAATTTTCTATATTTAATTAATAATATAAAATTGATATCTTAATGATTATAAAATTGATATCTTAATGATTATAAAATTGATATCTTAATGATCTTCTAAGTTAATAAGAAAATTACAATAATTGTGAACAAAAAATGTTTACTTTTTGCCTTTCTGGCTAATGATTTTTCTAATTTTTATTTTTGCAGATATAATACGATGTTGGAAAATAATTCACAAACAAAGAAGGTTTTATTTTGAATTCAAATCTTTCAAATAAAGATATGTAGGATTTTTTTTCAGGGGAAGAAGCAACCAAAACCATGGCGTAATGATTTTAAGAAGCATTTGACATACCAGCTGGGCTGAGACAACTCTCTACCCCCACCAACAACAAACAGCCGTGTTGTTTTTGTTCTGTTTTTACTTGTTGTGATCTCAAAGACACTTAATTATAAGTGCACTGTGAACAAACGAAAAAAAGTTCACATGTACACCAAACACGGCAACCCTAGTGTCGCCATAGTTTCATATCGGTTTTACATATTTTCTCAACTTTTTTGTTTTTGTCTTCGAATTTTTTTGTTTTAATCTTATGCTTCATTTTTTCAGCTCTTGTCGTTATATTCAAAATTAAAAAAAATGTTTTCTTGTTCTCTAACTCATATTTCAGTTTTGTTTTTAATACTCTTTAAGAAGTTCCTTTTGCTGTCTGTGTCTGATTTTTTGTGTCTCCCTGAAAACCATTCAAAATATAAGAAAATAAAAAATAACTCACGATTGTCACGCATTCGTTCAGTGTAAAATGGTGCATTAAGCACGTTTTATTTAATTTTTTTTTACTACCTGTTGATGATCTTTATTAAACACAAATGATCATAAAATTTTTTTTCTTGTTTTGGTTTCTCAATATAATGATCTCTCACCGGTACATACATACACAGCTTCACATATACATATATGTATTTATATGTATGTGGGTACACACGTTTCAAATCCGCTTTAAAACTATGAATCATACATACATATATTGAATGCCGAAAATTAAAATGTAACGGTTGCTTTATAATGAGTTGAATGAATGAAAAGTAGTGCAGACTTTTTGTTGAGCAATCCAAAATTCATGAAAATCAAAATTCAACTTCTTTAAAGCCCCCCACTATAAAGTGCAAGCACCGTTATTCGAAGGACTCACAATCTACATTATTGTCATTTGCAAAAAACTTTGAATTTATTATTGCACTTTAAAAAAATGTTTCGGAATTTCTAAGAAAATGATTTTTGGCTAGGCACGTAATTAGAAACATTTAGTTTTTTCTTCAATGTATATTATAATCCATAAATTTAATTTAATTTAAAAGCCAGTAGATTATATTGAAATAAAAATAAACGGAAAACACTAAGTCATGCGCACCAAAAATAAGGGAGGGTCTGTACAAGGCATATCGAATGAAAAACCCTCGATGTTGGCTATCTCATAAAGGTTTTCATAATCCAAAAAGATTGCAACGCCTGCCAGGAAGCCCAGGGCTAGAAAAACTCCTCAAGTAGAAGATAAAATTAATTGTAGGATCACTAATAGTAACCTATTTCAGAATTCACACGAAATAATGGATGAAATTGGGCAATAAATACGAGACAATAACAAAGGGTTTATAGCATTTGGGCTTTCGTAGATATATTGTATAAAAAAACAGTATGTCTCAAAAATATTTTAAGAAGCAGTTGCGGTTTGCAAGAAAAATCCTTAACAAAAATGCTTGTTTCCTAAAAAGGAGTTCTATGGAACAATGATTGCAAGATTCAACTTGCGTATATTTTAAAGACAAGCGTATGCACCGTCAAGTACATACATAACTGGCCAAGTCGTAACCCTGTGTCAGGGTTACGGCCTAGCTTCTCGCAGCACTCATGTTGTGTGTGTTAAGTCAACTCCGAACGACAGATTTGAGAAGCCTTTTCATGACAATCAGTTACTCCTAGAGATTTTGCCAGAAGACTGCTGAGAGGTAGTCGCCGAAAGAAATATTTGTTTCATATTTCTTTTTTCAAGATGTCAGACCTGAGATTTCAACCTGGCGCTATCGTCTTAGTAAGCCAGCACACTAACCACTAGACCACGGCGACTACAAGTTGCCGAAGCATAAATTCATATTGATGTCTCCTTTCCATTCAAAACTTTTTTCTCCAAGCGAACAGCACAAAATTTTTTGTCCAAACAGCACTACATTATATTACACAGAAAATTACCTGTTTGGTGTGCTTTATGGGCTGGCGGAGTTTAGAATGAGAATGTTACTTTCAATAGTAAACGTTACAGGGACATTATTAAACATTTTATCGTATTAAAGTTAGCTGGCATTAACTTTGCTGACATATGGTTCCACTTTCCACAACGCGTGCTAAAATTGATTTACTCAAATAAGCTTTTGGTGAAAGAATAATTTCACGTATTGCTTTAGTTAATTGTCCGCCAAGATTGTGTGATTTAAACCCACCAAATAATTTTCTTTGGGGTTATGTCTACTCACTTTCCCACGTCGGTAAACCAGAGACAATTCGTCGTGCGGGAGTTTATGTGCTCTATCCGTCATTTAATATTTTTTATATATCTCGAGTTAATGGTGCCATTTTAGGTTTTCGACCACAAATTTTTCAAGTCTGCAATCTGTTTTTGGATATCTCGTCCAGTTGCGAAGATAAATAGCCGAAAACCGATTGCAGTTTTTAAAAATTTTGGTGTTAAAGTGGCATCATTACCTCGAGAAATTTAAAATGGCGTATAGAGCACATAAACTCCCTACCACGAACTGAAAACCTGAAAATCAACATTCATAAAGTTACTGGCGACAAGTTTGTAAATTTCAAAATTGCGCTTTTTGGCGCTCTAACTTTGATAAAATCTTATTTAAACCTTAACGTCATAAAATGTTCTATACTATTGGGAACTTAAAGTATATGTGTTTCGTCAGAAACGCTTTATTTAAGATCAAAGTTAACGGCAATGAATATTTTTGGTAATTAAAGAAGAAATGATGTCCGTGAAGGAATAGTACACTAGCCAAACTGAACAATTGTTTTCGACTCCAGCTACGGTAGTCTCATCAGAGTTCTTTGTGTCCTGTGCATATTCAAGACCAAACATCAACTATTTAACTCACACTTTTTTGGAAATCGCATACTGAAATTATATTCTTTCACATGTATGTACATACACTTGTATGAGTTAGTCGAAGTAAAGTCACACAACAGTTTTTATCATATTCTCCTTTTCTTACCATCATTGCTGTTCTTGTAATTGTCATCTTATTTGGATGAAACAGAATTACAATTTTTATTTTGTTTTTGCCCTCTTATTCCATTTTATCCACATTAGTCGGCATCGACGACATGCACGACTGTAGCCGTGGTGGTTAGAGTGCAGCGCTAGAAGCATGCGCATTATAACTTAAGGTGTTTGAGGCTCTAGGTTCGAGCCCCGAGAAAGTTCTGATCAATATTTTTATAATTTAATTTTTGTTTCGTCAGAAACGCTTTATTTAAGATCAAAGTTAACGGCAATGAATATTTTTGGTAATTAAAGAAGAAATGATGTCCGTGAAGGAATAGTACACTAGCCAAACTGAGCAATTGTTTTCGACTCCAGCTACGGTAGTCTCATCAGAGTTCTTTGTGTCCTGTGCATATTCAAGACCAAACATCAACTATTTAACTCACACTTTTTTGGAAATCGCATACTGAAATTATATTCTTTCACATGTATGTACATACACTTGTATGAGTTAGTCGAAAATAAGATGACAATTACAAGAACAGCAATGATGGTAAGAAAAGGAGAATATGATAAAAACTGTTGTGTGACTTTACTTCGACTAACTCATACAAGTGTATGTACATACATGTGAAAGAATATAATTTCAGTATGCGATTTCCAAAAAAGTGTGAGTTAAATAGTTGATGTTTGGTCTTGAATATGCACAGGACACAAAGAACTCTGATGAGACTACCGTAGCTGGAGTCGAAAACAATTGTTCAGTTTGGCTAGTGTACTATTCCTTCACGGACATCATTTCTTCTTTAATTACCAAAAATATTCATTGCCGTTAACTTTGATCTTAAATAAAGCGTTTCTGACGAAACAAAAATTAAATTATAAAAATATTGATCAGAACTTTCTCGGGGCTCGAACCTAGAGCCTCAAACACCTTAAGTTAAAGTATATGTTCCAGATCTGTTTATTTAAATTTTCTAGAAATACTTACTATTACACACTATGAACTCTTGTAGCATATACTTATAAATTACTTATATGCTGTGTTAAAATGAAGTCTTTACGTGAACGTTTTCAGTTGCCACAGAACTAGTAAAAACTATATTTTAAAGCCGGCACATACTTCCAGAGGGCTTTTATTAAACTGGTCAACAGAACTTTGCAAATAAGTGGAGTTAATCTGAAAGGCTGTCTTAAGTTCTATGGTAATCACTCTAGAGACCGAAATCGTTCTGACGACTGCTTAAAATTCCAACTTTTCAAGAATGATATAGATTGCTTAGGGAATAAGCATGTGTCTATGGATATTTCGTTGGGGCTTATACCATAAATTAGTTTTTTTAACTCTGGATTCTGGATCACATTTAACACACAAAACAAAAAATCAAGTTCAAAGCATAAGAAACCCATTCATTTTTTTTAATTAAAGATGAATATTCCCAATAAATATTTATTAATAATTTTAATTTTTGGATACATCGTGCATATGTTTGTATATATCGTATTATTTGAAACAACGATGAAATAATGCACTGAATTCAAAATATCGATATGTACGATGCATCGATAAACATTGAGCATCACTGTGAGAAACTACAAGTACATATAACACATAGATACCCTACATATTGTCCTTGCAACTATAAAAATAAATGCAATCAATCCATTAAATAGTTTACTGTTGCATTTATATTGCCTCTTTGATTTCAAACTGGACTCTAATTATAGATCAACGACCAAAGCAAACCTAATAAGTATCACAGTCTGCATTTATTGAAAAATAGAAAAATTTTCAGCATTTTCATTAAAAATCAACAGCTATTGCTGCAACAGCCACAGCAATAACAACAACTACTACTGTTTAATTAATTTGTTGATATCGTGGCATCATAATTTATGTCACTTTAAGATGTAAAAGTAAAAGAAGAAGGAAAGAAACATCGAAACAATTGAATTCCATTTATGGAGGGCTATATTTAAAACTCCTCATCATTATTATTTCTATACACTGTAGAAATAAAGTAGGCTTGTTATCTATAGATCTTAGAATACACACATCCATATACATACATATTTATATTCAGAGAGACTTATTCGTTTGTACGAATGCATAAGAACAAAAAATTGTACAAATTGTCTTATTTTTGCTACCGTCAGTCAGGCCGGCATAGCGCGAGTACAGAGGCTGATTAAATGTTACAGCATATGAATGAGTGAGTAGCTGGTTATCGTGAAGACTGAAACGTGCGTATCAGTATCGATGATCATAATTGCTATAGAGCCCCAGTCGGAGTCAACAAAAACAGCAGAAGCTGCTGTGAACAGAAACTAATTTTTTTCTATTTGAACATTTTGAACTCAATAAAATGGAATTTTCAAATGTTTACACCATTTGTATTGATCGTTCGTTCCATTGCAATTGTAGTTATTGTTATTGTTGTTGTTGTTAAAGATGTTCGTGTATGTGATTGAAATATTTAACGAATCTTTCATTCTCGAACTTATTTCTCTCCATCGTAATGTATTATTATTTCGATCTTGTCTTAATACAGCTGCTCTTATTTTCAATTTAAAATTCAATGTTCTTTTTATTATTGCTGTTGCTGTTGTTGTTGTTATAATGCACTTGTTCATTTATTTCGTTTGGTTTCTTCATATTTACGTCGACAAAGTTTTTTAAGTCGATTCAATTCAATCTTGTTTTTTTGTTTCTGTTCAGTTTGTCTGGTCATTAATTTGTAATAAGAGCACGCGTTTAAATATTGTTTCCTTTTTCTCTCCTTCCCACTTACTCCTTATTTTTACCACCCAATTTGTATGGGGTTCAATCTATAACGAGTATGTATGTATGTACATACATTCACTTGTGAACAAACAGTTAGGATGACATATGTATTTTTTCTGAGTGTAAAAATAATGCTTATTTTTTTTTTTTTGATAATTTGCAATTTTTATAAAATATGGATTTCTTAACACACCACAATAGGTTCTGTGCACAATAGGTTCTGTCATAAAAACAAAGTGCCATTTTACTTTTGTTGTCGTCGTTTTCTAATTGAAAACACTTAAAAATTAAGCCTTCTGATATTTTTTTGTCAAAAAAAAAATAAAACACCGTTACATAGCTGTACGTTAAAGTCAGTCGATGAAATTATTTTTACAAATGTGCTTAAAAAATCAGTAGAATTTGGTCGAATTGAAATGCATGTTTCTTGAATTCTGTTAATTAGAATTATTTTGTGTAAAATGGAAAATGAATATACAAGTAAGTAAATATATTTTTAATTAAAGCTGCTAAATTCTTATATCGGCTCAAGCACAAAATAACTCCTTAGCTTACATAACCTTAAAACGGTAAACATTTTTTAAAACTTTAAACTTATGAAAGCGTTAAAAAGATTGTATACCAAATTACCTCTTTGAAATTTTAAACATAGATTAAGACATGGCTAATGAGTTATTAGCAGAAATTTTAATTTGCGATTTTTTGCGTTTTGCGAGCAATGCTACTTTGTCCAAGGTAACCTCTATATAAAAAAATCGAATTGTTTGAAATATTATGTAAAGAATCCACAAAAAAACGAACAAATTTATGCTGTTTTCAAACATGTAGTTAACAAAATTAATAGTACACTTTCCAATGAAAATGATGGGAACACTGGTCGTTGAGCTTTTTTATGAAATAAATGATATTGATGAAGATCTTATATTTCGATTCAAAATTATTTTGATTTCTTTATCCTGCCAACTCGAAATCAACTCAAGCAAATTTAGAATATATTGTTTTGAAACAGCAAAACGTTTTCATGACCATCCTGGTTACCAATGACCCCCACGGTCCATAAAGTACTTATTCATGCAAAAGAAATAATAAAAAATACTGCACTTCCGGTCGGGTTTTTTGGAGAAGGAGCTGCTGAATCCCGACATAAATTATACATGAAGCCAACAGGAACAGGAGTTATTTAATATGGCTATCAATACTTCAAATTCCTTAATTTCCTCAATATATTTAAATAACGCTTACAAAATCGAAAACGTTTCACACATCCACCGGAAGTAATTGAATTATTATCCTCCTCTAAACCTACACAAAAACATGATCTTAGTAACCAAGTCGATGAAACTAATGAAAGTGAAGAGGATCTTTTTAATTTCACTTAAGTTCCATTTTTTTTTTTTTCAATAAATTTAATCAAATTTATGAAATCATTGCAGCTTTTGATTTAAATAGCATGACTTTTTAGACGTTAATAATTTTGCACAGAAAACTTAGTCATGTGCACACCACTCGTATAACAAAAAATTGGCATTTTAATGTGAATCATTTTAAATCGTCTATAATTTCTTTGCCGACTTTGAAAGTTTTTTTTTCCATTTTAGTGTAATTTTATTTTTAAAGAAATTTTAAATTTAAAACGATAAATATTAGAAGAAAACAGTTTTTGGAGTTAGGCAAAGGCGCTTAACCGACTTAAGATAAAAACATTATTTTTACAACCTTTTGTCACATTGCCAAATCTTCAAAGGTCAGATTAAACAAAAAAAAAAAGTTTAGTCTTTTAAAGATGACGTCGAAATTTTTTTTTTCTCATATTGATTTTATATTTTCCAGACTGATAAAAATAAATTAAATTTTCAGACACTAATTTATGAATATTTTACTTCATTGCAATCAGTTTATTTTTAACCATTCTGACATAATTTTTTTATATCCATTCTTTCTTTAGCAACAAGAATGATGCCAAGGGTTCTCTACGATATTAGGTTGAGATCACGTGACGAAAAAACCCTATATATTGGTTCATTCTCCCATTCAACTATGAAAGAGTCACTAAACGCTAACCTATTTTTTTCAATGTAACTTTAGACTTTATTTTCGTGACTTTTTGCTTAAAATAACGTTAATAAGCATTATTTTTAATACTCATGGGTTCAATATTATTGACTTACTGTTATTGCTTTAGTTTCGGATTTAAACAGAACACAACGGTATATGTATATTGCTGTCATTACTTTTAAGATAAGGGAACCTTTTTTTGTTATTGCTTCAATTGGCGCTCAAAATGTCTGTCTCTGTGTTATCAATTGTTTTATTGGTTTCCTCCTCATATCGTATGAATCAATTTCAAATATATATGTATGTACATACATTAAAAATAGAATTCTGAAATCATTTAATAACAATAAACAAAATAAAATCAATACTCAATTTTGTATATACATATGTATGTATGTATATATGTGAATGTGTGAGTGCAGTTTTAATTGTAATTCTAGTAAAAGATAGAAACAAAACAAATGCCATAAAAAAGTATTTCATGTTCAAAATTAAAGTGGGTCGGCCACATCATAGAAGTGGGAATCATATTTTTTGTTTCTCCTTCTTTTTTTTTCTATACTTTTGTTGTAGTTGTTTTTTTTGATAATTAAGAAATGCAAGTAGTGTATGAAAATAAAATTTAAAAATATTGTATTGTTTCTATAGTCATACAATACTGTGAAATTTAACAAGTTTTTGTTTCTTCTCTAAACAAGATATTATTAATGATGTCAGTTAAGAACAAAAAATAATAGAACTCGACTAATTATTATTTGATATTTTTGATTTAGTCTTTCTAAAACACTATACATACCATACATTGTATGTATGAATGTACATTTTAATTGAAAATGAGATATGTATGATCTTTTTTAAAAATAACATATAATTTTGTAAAAAACTTGAGATTTTAAAGATAACATAAAATGGTAAAATTCTTAGAAACTTCACTGTGAATGAGCCATTACGTCAACAACTGATGAAAGCAAAAAAATTCTATGAAGGAATCTTCAAATTTCAATTGAATAATTTACTTATAATGTTGGAATTGCGGTCGTCGTATTCTACTGATTAGTGTGTTGGCTTAGTAGACAAGAGCTCCGAGTTCAAACCTCAGCTCTGACATCTTCAAAAAAAGAAATATGAAAAAATTATTTCTTTCTGCGACTACCTCTCAGCAGTCTTCTGGCAAGCGTTCTGAGAATAATTGATTGCCATGAATAAGCTTCTCAAGTCTTTCGTTCGGAGACGAAGTTAAACTGTAGGTTCCGGTACTCATGGATAAAAATGTATGCGCACAACATGGGTCCTGCAAGAAGCTTGGTCGTAACCATGAATCAGGGTTGTAATGGCCAATTATGTATGTATGTAGACCACAAATTTTTGGTATAAAACTAAAAATAGCAAATAACTTACACAACCCTAAGTATTAGTATAAATTGATAGAAAAGTACAAAAGAAGAAATACATTTTTGATAAAACGAAAGTCGCAGCAGGATCTTATTTTAAAGAAATCACTAAAAGAATCAATAACAAGAAGATTAAAAAAAACGAAGGGGCGTCTCTTTATCGTGGCTGTAAATTCAAAGGATGAAAATGTTCTATTAAACTTTTTCTAAATTTCACATTTTGGATTTTTCACCTAAAAAAAGGAAGACCAAAAATACTTTTAGATCTGTAAAGGAAGAAAGACATAAAGATTTCATCTGTTTACTACCATACATCTCTCCAGTTTTTCAGAAACAGTTAAAGAATTCAAGCTTTAAAAACAGCATTTTCGTATGAAATTCAAAGAAAATTCTATGTACAGGGTGTTTTTTTTAGAGGCATAGAACTTCGAATTGAAATAAAACACAAGAAAATCGTTTTAATGTCCATCAATTTGGCTTTATTGGAAGGATAATTTTATGCCATTAATGTTTAAATATGATTTCGGGCATGTGGCCGCCGCGGCTAGCTCGAATAAAGCCAATTCTACAGGTCCAATTTTCAACCACTTTTTCGAGCATATGGGGCCGTATGTTGGCAATAACGCCACGAATGTTGGCTTCCAAGTCCCCTAACGTTTCTGGTTTGTTGGCGTAGACGAGCGACTTCACATATCCCCAAAGAAAATAATCCAATGGTGTCAAATCACACGATCTTGGTGGCCAATTGACAAGTCCATTCCGCGAAATTATGCGCTCATCGAATGTTTCCTTCAATAAATCGATTGTGACGTGCGCTGTGTGGCATGTAGCGCCGTCTTGTTGGAACCACAACTCATCCACATTCATGCCATCCAATTCGGGAACAAAATAGTCGGTTATCATGGCTCTATACCGGTCTCCATTAACGGTAACTGACTCTCCAGCATTATTTCGGAAGAAGTATGGCCCAATGACTCCACCAGCCCATAGAGCACACCAAACAGTCAGTTTTTGTGGATGTAATGGCGTCTCAAGGGTCTCATGTGGATTCTCTTCACTCCAAATGCGGCAATTTTGCTTGTTGACGTAGCCATTCAACCAAAAATGTGCCTCATCACTGAACAAAATTTTGCGATGAAAATCAGCATCGAGATCAATCTCATTTTCGGCCCATACACCAAAATCACGACGCATTGCATGGTCTCGCGGCTTTAATTCTTGCACAAGCTGGATCTTGTAAGGTCGCAAGCCAAGATCTTTGCGCAAAATCTTCCATAAAGTTGATGGACAAAACTCCAATTGCTGTGCACGGTTGCGAATCGATTCATTCGGGTTTCTTCAACACTTTGCTCTACAGCGGCAATTGTTTCTTCGGTGCGCACTGTTCGACGTCTCTGCGGATGCGTATTATCACATACAGTAAACGTAGTGCGAAAACGATCCATGGTTAACCGAATTAATTGCTCTGATGGACGATTATGTCGACCATAAAATGGACGGAGCTTGCGGTAAACTTCGCGAACTGAACCATTATTTTCGAAATAAATTTGCACGATTTGCAAGCGTTGTTCTTTTGTCAACCTGTTAATGATGAAATGGCAAACCAAACTAAATATTAATCACTTGACAGCTGACAAAATGGCCGCCAGTTAAAAAAGTGATGCCAACTTAAAGTTCTATACCTCAATAAAAAACACCCTATACTTATAAATATTAAATTGTCATTACTCAAGACTAAAAATTTTTAAAGTAGAATATCACACAATGTAAAAATATTTTTCAAATTATTAAAATGCAATGCATAAAGTATACCCTGTTTATTGCTCTCTTTTATTTCAACCCGGGAATTCACAGAAATTGTGCGCAGTGAGAGGTTTCCAACATATCCGAAACAGTGTAGTTGTGTTTCTTGTTGTGTTTATTATTGGATCATGAAATTAACTGAGCAAGAAGAAAACAAAAATATTGATAGTAGCCATTTCGAAGAAAAGAAGAGAACTTTAGATAGCGCTTGTAAGGAGTTTAACCAGTGTAACTGTAGGCGTTTAGCGGGGTCTTGCTGTATCACAGAGCTAAAAATATATGACATGGACCACTTGCATAATTATGGGCACATACTTAGATTTAAAAAGATTTTTTTTTCTTTTTTATATAAAATAAAATTTATATAACAGGTTAATACTTTTGATAACTATAAGGAACACAATTTCTGTATTTCGTGTTATACCAGTTATAAATGAACTTCACTGTATGTGTCATTGAATTACATTATTAAACTTACAAAATATAAAACTCAACAATTTTATTCAATATACATATACATAAATAAAGTGTAATTTTATGTAAAAACAATAATGATAAGAAAAATTGTATAAACAAAAACTATAGTTATGTACATATTTGTTATATGCATACAAAATTATTCTATTTATATTTTAATTTTTATAATAATATTTTTAAATGATGGACTTTATCATTGGAAGAGGAAGATGAGTTCATAAGCCTTTAAAATATTGCTTTATCTATATTAAAAAAAATGATTTGTTCGACAAATATTAGTTTTAAATAATGATAATAGAAACTGTGTAAATAGCTTGTTTGTTGCTGTATTGGAAATGTTTAAAACGTTTGTAATGATCTGATTAAAAAAATTTCTTACCTGCTTTCTTTTTAGTAATTAAAATACGTACTCATTTAATTAATTTTGTATTATTTTTTTTAATTTTTGTTTTATTTATTTATTATTTTTTTTAGAATATTTTGTAATTTGTTGTATTTGTTAAATATTTTACTTGTTTTTTGATTGGCATGTAAAAATAAATCTAAATTATTTTATATACTAATTTTATTATAAACTTAGTGATAAATTCTTTAAACTTTGTTTAAAATTAAATTGTTTCATAAAAAGAGTACAAGTACGTATAATAAAATAAATCTAAGTTAATGGATAATTTACAAGAATATTTATTTTTTTTAAATATTTTATGTTTTGTTGTGTATTTTGTTTTTGTTTTTTTTTTTTTCTAAATGTACACTAAAAAATATTTAATATAATATTCGGAGTTTTGTTTTAGTTTTAAATGACAGGCATACATACGTACATACATATATGCTTATACGTACATATTTATGTATGTCATATGTACATATGTAAAAAATTAAATTCAATTATTTGTATGTAATACGATTGGGATTTTCCTTAAATTAAATAAATATATATTGTAAATACAATGTATTAGTTTGTTTTTGTTTCTTTTTTTTTCTTTTGATGCAGGAAATTTTGTGTAAGAAATAAAAATTTTATTTGAGAGATAATGTTTTATAATGTTCTGGCCATTTAGTTTTTAAAAATATAATAATGCTGTTTGCAAAACCAATTAAAGCCAATCAAAAGGCAATTTGATCTTTAAGTTATAAAATGACAATTCAGCTGGTATTTTGAAATTTGTCGTACAAAATAAAATGTCTCTTAAGAATATAAAATATTTTCAATATGATCACATAAAGGCTTTAAACTAAAAATGTATTTTTAAGAGATTTAAGGAACTTTTCGACAACCCAGCCAAAAAAAAAAAAATAAACACAAAATTATGTAAAATTGTTCAACACTATTGGTTGGTACATACTTCTGTCAATAATGTATTTGAAATTAACTATTATTCAATAGAAAAAGGAGTAAATTTTCAAATGTTGTTTTTTTAATTAAAACACTTCTCTCAGAAATAAAATTTGTATTTTTTACAACACTGTTTAACCTGCTAGCACTTTGTAAAGATATAAAATTAACGTTTTGTTTTTCTAATTAAATTAATATTTCAATTTTTAATTTAATTATTTAATAGGTTTCAGTTTTTAATTTTTTTTTTCGTTTATTTAACTAAACTATATAAAGTATCAATTAAAATGCCCTTATTGGAAATTTTTATAATAAATTTTTACATATTTAATTAAGTTTTTTTTTTATTTTTCGTTTTATTTAATTGTTGTTATGTCGTCAATTAATTATTAATTTAATTAATTATTAATTAATCTGTTTTATAAGATTTGTAACATTTTGTAGGCCTTTAGACAAAAAAAAAATAAATAATTTGTGTTGTAAAAAATATAAATGCGATTTGTTTTATTTTTATTTCCTTCTTTTTATTTTGTAACACAAAAAAAAATAAATGAAATTCATAATATAATGTAATGAAATAAAAAGCATTTTCTAGTTTTAATAAATTAAATTTTATTAATACTATATTTAAAAAAATATAGTTAACAATTAACTGAAATGAATTCAATGTTTTCTTATGTTTAATTTACTTCACATATTTCGTTTCGTTCTTAGTAATTGAGTAATTAAATTAGAAGATCGTTTCTCTTTATAATGTAATTATAATTATAAAATTTATTTAAATTAAAAAAAGAATGATTTAATGTAATACATACATACAAATGTATGTGTATGATAAATGTTTAAAATTAAAAATAGAAATAAACAAAATCGTTTTAGAAAAAAAATTTTTTTTCTGTTTTAGAGATTTAAAAGAGTAAATTCTTCTTCCCAAACTATACATACTTTTAATTCAATATTTTTTGTGTATAAGTCTTTTTTTTTAGTCCTTTCATTTTATTTAAATAAGCTCTTTCTTATTAGTATTTGGAAGATCATTTACATTTACAAATTTCTTTAATAGAAATAATTTAGCTGTCTGGTTTTTTAGTTTATATGTCTTTTGTTGTATTATTTTTTATTATAAGAATAAAAGATATAGTAACTTAAATACGCCAACCTTGATCGTCATCCACGTTCGAATCTGTATCAGATGGTTCTTCACCATACATGTCGGCTAATTTACGGAAACGAGGACCGAAATTGGACAAATAATCAAAATTGAGATCACCATCATCGGTACAAGAGGCTAAAGATGAAAGAGAACCATCGGAATTACCGTCACCTTCATACGCATAGTGACGTACATCATCTATGGCAAAAGCTCCTATATCACGATCACAATTTTCCTTTTTATCTCCTAAAAAGCCTCCTATATCAGGTATTTCTTGAGGAGGATTAGCTGAATGCAGAGTATGAGGATCTTTATATAAAGTATCGCCATAGAATGGCTGAGTTGTTCTTAAAACATTTAAATCATAGTCTGTATCACGTTCTCCGCCACCCTCATCCTCATAATTTATAATGGTTTCGCGTATATCATCAATGTCCTTTTCATGCCAACCATTCTTTTGCTTCTTTTGTACCACCACCGCCAGCAGGATGATAAGCAGCAATACAATACAGGATATAATGGCTATAATGAAATTACGATCAATACCAAAACTAACTGCCACAGCTACAGCTCTTTGGCAGCCTGAATCAATGTTGCGAAATACAGCCGGAGAACCCAAATTGTAAGAGTGTTCATTTATAGTTAAATTGCGTATACATCCAAAGAAACCTTGTTGACTGGGCACATAAGTCCAGTTTAGCTGATGCCCCAGATTAACTAAGTCTACCGGTGTACCACCCAATTGCAAGGGAGCATTAACATTTAAAAATTCATTCGGCCCTTGTGGAGCGCCTAGACTCATGCAAGTCGATAAACGACAATTGTCGACCGTCATTTCTATGCTAGACTTTTGTAAAACAATGTCGAGTTGATAAGATTTACCTGCCTGCAGCTGTATGTGTCGGTGATCTATACGTATTGAACCGGAGCCATAATCCACTGTTAAGACAGGATAACCCTTCACTAATTCCAAAGCTAAAAAGTCAGATAAGGGCAATAGATGATTATAATTTAAAGGACCCAAATACATAATCAAACCATGATCGGTTTGGGGTGCAATTTCCAAACTGATTTTAGTATTATCACAGGCTGAAATAGGTTCGTAGAAAGCATAACCATTGCCATAAAAGCCCACTGAAACTAATTCACAATGAGGTCCTGTAAAACCATCAATACATTCGCAGGCATCATCTTCTCCTATTTTAGGCGTACCACCATTTAGACAGTAATTTCTAGTTTTTGCCTCACAAACACATTGAGCTTCTATAAAAGCAGTTACGCCCACGAAGGAGGTGGTGTTAGAGTAAATCATATACGGCACGGATGATTTGTGGAGGGTATTCGTACAAGAAGATTCGCATTTCAGTTTTTCCACCAGACATTCATCTATATTCACCATTAAAATCTGTAAATCCAATTCGTTTTCTAATTCTTCTTGATGCTGGGCCACTATTCCATTTAGCTTTTCGGAAGCATAATAAGGGGAACCATGAGCCGAGTAACGTACATCCAAATTATTATTATTATCTGATGTCTGCAATACAGTAAACACATCCACATTTGTTACGGATGTATTAAACAATTTAGCCAAATAGAATTGCAATCGATCTTTAAGCGATAAATTATCATCGGCTTGAGCATCTCGAGGAACAGTTATAAAGTCTTCTTTGGTAATATTGTAGAAACGTATACTTCCACTTTTGTCTACAGCCTCCTCGGGCAGTTCTCGTACTATTACTGTAACATCTGCATCAACTGAATGTCTGGGTATGAAGGTAGATTCTTCTGTTACTACAAATTGTAAATCGTACTGACCCTCGGGTGTACCTTCTAGTACAGTAATCATACCCGAAGAAGGATTTAAACGGAAATTATCATGAGGTATACCATTAGCCCATTGGAATGTTTTATCATCCAAATCCCAATCATCTAAATCATCGACAAATACTCGACCAATTTCAGTATCCGGTGCTTCGCCTTTATAATTGTAAACTGTAATACGCGATGAACCCTCAGACATGGCATTATCATTTACATCGCCTATTATTAAGTGTAATATACTAACGGAACTCATTTTCGGCTGACCCGAGTCACTAATACGTATCGGTATATAGTAATCTTTTTGTTCCTCACGATCAAATTGTACATTCGCGAATAGATAATCATTGTCAATGCTAAATTTCGTTTTAATATCTGGAGAGGCTTCACTATCAATACCAAATGTATATGGAGGGCCATTTTGGGGTTCATCATAATCGTTTGCTTGCAATTGCACTACCTGACCTGGATTTCGATTTTCTTGCCATATAACAGGCATTTTATTAATTAAATAGGGGGCATTGTCATTTATATCTTGTAAATTAATATCAACGGAAGCTACACTCTTCAAGCCAGTACCATCTTCATCAACTGCCGCAATTAAAACACCCCAAGATTTATGGCCATTAGGAGGATCACGATCAAGAGGTTGTATTAGTTTCAAACAACCATTGTCGTCTATGGTCAACATTTTCTTATGATCGTCTTTAACCACAAAATATTTAATATGCTGTTCAGCAGTGCGATCTTTAATATCAGGATCATAGGCTTCGATATTTAATATGCAATAATCGAATATCTGTTCTTCCCTTATGGTTATTGAATATTTTTCTTTAAACACCGGAGGATTATCGTTAACATCTGCAATTTTTATAATAACCGTAGCGTAATCATCAAATATACCATCAAATGCTCTAATTTTTAACATGTACTCGGTTATATTCTCATAGTCCAGACTAGATTTGACAGTAATTTTTCCCGTTTGCTCTTCAATTTTGAAAGCATTACCCACATTACCACTTTCAATGGTGTATTTTATTTGTGAGGCATTATCTTCGTCTTCAGCAGTTACTTCAATGACAATGAAATTAATATTGGCATCTTCGGGTAATTTGTCAGCCACATATTCGGACATTTGGAAATGCGGCTTGTGATCATTTTTATCGGCAATTTCTATACGAAATACCTGTTGACCCCTATTTGGCTCACCGTTTTTTATGAGAGAAGAAGGAGAATTATCACTGGCTATCACTTTAACATTATAAAAATCTCTTTCTTCACGATCGAACGTTGTTAGAGCAGTAATATTGCCTGTATGGGGATCTATGGCAAAAAATTCACGATTATCAGCCAGTTCGAAAGAAACAATATTATTCGCTTCTGTACCATCCATATCAAAAGCTCGCACTTGCATTACTGGGGTACCAGCAGGTTCATTTTCTAATATGGTTCCAGTTTTAACTTCTGTAAAATAGGGTATATTATCGTTCACATCCTCTATTTTTATTTTCAAAACATGTTCCGCAGATAAATCATAAGTATTTCGGGCGCTCATTGTTAATGTGTAATCGGTCACAGCTTCATAGTCCAACGATTTACCCAAACTAATTACCACCGTGTCATCGATTTGATTAAAAACAAACGTTTTTTTACTGTTTGTTTGTTCTGTTCGGCCTGTTATCAATTCAAATATTACTTCCGGTTTGTTGGGTACATTTGATTCTGCTTTTAATGTTACAATCGGTACAGAATAATCACTAAAGTTTTCCTTTAAAAAAATTGGTCCATCAATTGGATCTATAAAAGAGGGTGGCTTTTTATTCGATTCAACTACACGTATGCGTACTTCTATCTGTGCATCCTGTGGTGGATCGGGTACTATATTATAAGCTCTCACGGTTATTGTATAATATTGTCCCGGTCGTTTGTCTATGGGTCTATTTAAGTGTATAATACCAGCATCCTTATCGATTGTAAAATACGAAAAATCACGTTCGGGTAAAATTTCATAAGCAATGATACTGTTATTACCATCATCCAAATCACTGGCAGTGATGCGCATAACCACAGCATTCGGCTAAAAAGATATGAAAGAAAGAAAAATACAAATTGAAGAGAACCAAAAAATTATATGGATATAATAACGGGTAGTAAAGGGGGATAAGACTATCCAACAAAAA
The DNA here is from genome assembly GCA_963576795.1 of Metopia argyrocephala. Lineage (NCBI taxonomy): Eukaryota > Metazoa > Arthropoda > Insecta > Diptera > Sarcophagidae > Metopia > Metopia argyrocephala. The sequence continues at coordinate 181,012,417 of OY756208.1, read as the reverse complement.
TGTAAAATTTACGAATAGAAGAGTACTAGTATAATAGTCTAAGGGCCAGCTATAGACTGATATTATTAAAACTCTCCATACCTTCTATTTGATAACTAGTCAGAGAATCCAAAAAATTAAATACCTTGTACGTTTGAGCAAGCATTTTCGCGTATAGGAAATACAAACTCATACACTGTGTAAAACTACCTGCTAATTTTTTAATATAAATAAGGCTGTATATGTTTATTATAGAAACTTTTGGGTCGAATTTTTAATATTTGCTTGGTTAAGCTCACAATACCAAATTTCTCAATATAGAAAGGCTGGGCCATCTATCGGTTTACATTTGAACCACCTGTTTTTTATCTTGACTCTGGCATAACTTATGTCATTCTATTCTATTACAAAATTTAGTATATTTTCTCCACTGAACGAAATGAATCGATTTACTCTTGAGCAACGTTTAAGTTTATTATAAATTTATTTCCAAAACAAAGACAACTAATCGGAAACTACACGAAAATGTCCTACAATTTGGTTGCAGAGAAAGAAAACGCGTTAAACTGGTTTCCATTACGGTCTATGGAGACACATATCCCACCATGATATTTTTGTGCCGGCTCTTCATGGTATTGATGTGAACGATGTGTGGTTTCAACAGGATGGTGCAACTTGCCACTCTCATGACACAATCGGTTTATTGCTTCAAACGTTTACTTGTCGTTTAATTAGCTGAAATGGTAATGTGAAATGACCACTAAGAAGCAGCGATTTGACGCCGAGACAATAGAGCGTTTGAACCCCATAACCTCGAAAATCGGTCCGCTCGAATAGGGTAATGTAAGGCCAGCCGCGGCAGCCATATGAATGAAATAATATTGCCATCTGTAATACCAGTCTGGCAACTGGCAATGCAATTCAAGTTGCGTTGCCATCCATAAAAGGCCATTAATTTAAATGTATCATGATGGCCTACTAAATGGAAGTTTGAAAACTATACCTAAACCCAGTCTTACTTAAGAACAAAGGACAGACAAGAAAAAAGATTGGCGCAATGTTTTTTTAGCGACAAAAAGTATAATTTTGATGGCTCTAGCACCGATTTCTACTATTATCAATCTGATTAAAAATTAGAAAGTTGCCAAATGCTTAGAACATTGTATAGATCAAATTGGTCTTAGACTCTCTGAGGCTGTGATTACTTCACAATTTAATCGCAATTCTGATATTCTGAAGTATAGTAAACCCAACCTGAAACTCCTAACAGACTTTCTTACGGGTCTTTGTAGTGCGATAACACATTTACAAAACAACGTAAATCACTGATGTAGATGTGTATAGATTGTACATAGAGGTATAAACAAAACACCGAATCACATATGGTGTGATTAATATAAGCTTTCAGTCCAAAGCGTGTCCAATGAGGTGATGTTGATAATAACATATGAACTAATATCTTTCCAAAAACAAAAGGCAATGTTTATGTATAATTTCTATTTAATATGTTAAAAAATTCAATATAAAAAAACTCAAATGCACCATAATATCGAGTTTTACAATATTGGATATTAAACCACCACCAACACGCATACGTATAGAGTGCGAACAGAGGACAATATCGCAACTATATCCGCCAGTGTTTTTAATGACCGTGAATTATCGCATCGTTGAAGACACACTTTTTGATCGGTAAATACTGCTCAGCGACAAAGACCATTTCTGGTTGAATGGCTACATAAACGTGCAAAATTGTGGTATTTGTGTGAAGAGCAGCCAAAAGCACAGCAAGCCTTGGCAATGCATTCCGAAAAATGCAGTGTTTGGTGTAGATTATGGGCCGGTGAACCGTACTTTCTCAAAGATGACGAAGGCAGGAAGGTTACTGTGAATAGCGCGTTGTTACAATTTTTTTTATTTTTGGTACTTTGTAGTTTCAACAAAACAGTGCCACATGGCCCAATTAAGAGTCGCGTTCGGTGAACAGTTACTTTCTAATTTGGGGCACGTCAATTGGCTGACTAGATCGTGAGATTTAATACCTTTACACTATTTCAAAAATTTCTTGAAATTTTATACATACATACATAATAATTGGCCATTACAACTCTGTTTCCGGGTAACGGCCTAGCTTCTCGTAGCACCCATGTTATGTTTGTCAATTTTTAAACATGGGACCTACAGTTTTAAGTCGACTCCGAACGACAGACTTTGGAAGCTTGTTCATGGCAATCAGTTACCCTCAGAGCTTTTGCCAAAAGTTTGGTAAGAGGTAGTCGCCGAAAGAAATATTTTTTCATCACATTCAAAAAGTGAGCGGAATTGAACAAGTGGCGGTGACACTTCCCAGACAAATTAAATACTGATTTTTGTATATCCTTATGTATGTAGAAGTTTTCTTATTTTTTTCTTTGCCTGGCAAAGCAAGCACAGGTGACCGCAAGTATACTTATAAAATTTGTACAAAAAACTACATAATTAAATTTACAACTACATTTGAAATCAACTAAAGGGACGAGAAGAGTTAAGATTATACAAGTATCAATAACTTCTTTCTTTTTATTGCTTTAATTCTATACTTACAATTGTATTAATCAACCAAAAACACATTTTCCCTTTTTATTAAATTTTTTCTGTAATAACAGTCAAGAACATTATTGATTTTTTTTTATTTTTTGTATTTTTTATTCTTAAAAGAAAAGCAATACCTTAAGTGTTGGTTGGACGAAAAACAACTAAATATGAGAAAGTGTTAACAAACTGCAATCTACATACAATACATATGTATTTATATGAAAGTATGTTTATCATTTGGACTAACCAACTATAATACTTATATACAGTCGAATTCGGTTATAAGAAAATGTAAAAAAACAGCATTTGTATTTCTTTTAAGGGGAATTTTCCTTTAAAAGGACTTCGGATAAATACAAAATTTTAGCAATTTAGCAATAAATGCACTTTTAGCAATAAATGCACATTGTTCCAATAAAAAGAACTTTCGAAAATGTAAGTACGCACAAAATATGTAGAAAACGAGTGAGCCGGTGCTAACATTTTTTTGTTGTCGATACATTTTTAATACTCGTATTTGCAATTAAGCGGGGTTCTTTTTTTACAATTTTGTGTTCTGTTTCTTTTAAGAGGTTTTTCTTTAAAACGAAGTTAAATAGCTGTGAGTTTAATAGAAATTATACATGCATTTATTTTGCCATTAGGCGATTTTTTCATTTAAACGGTGTCCGAATTCGACTGTAGTGTAAATTGAAATTTTTCAGGTTTTTTCTTGTTTCTTTCTGTTTCGAATGTTGCTATCAGTGCTATACCCTAAAGGGTTTCAAGGTTTTTTGTCGTACATTTTCACTATTTTTTACTATTATTTTTTAACAGCAGTAAATTCGATTGGAATTAAGCCAAGCTATGAATGAATACAAGTAAAGCATAAGAACTCGAACACATAGTATAAGTGAATAAGAAAATGAAGAATTAATTTATTATGCATTGTTGAGTTAATACATGAAAGACACAGTACACAGTAAGTATATGACGTAGTGAAATTAAAAGAAATTGTTGCAAAAGGTTCACACCAGGGATGCCAATCCCGAAATCCCCGTCTAGAAAAATTACGGGATTCGTAATTTATCAAATCACGAAATATATTCAACGCAAGTACTTATATACGAGTATTTCGGGATCCTGAAATCCCCAAAATAGTATATGCATGTTACATTTTTAGTTGTATATTTTTTATAAAAGATGAACTAAAGAAATTAATTTTGAAATTTGTACGCAAAGAACATTTACAAAATCTTGTTAAAACCTATAGCTTCGCGTCATCCTTAGCTAATGACATAATATTCGTATGTACCTATAAATAAAAAATTGTAGAAAGCGATAGAAAGATGTAAAATTCCATACAAATCGTTTAAAGGGTCTAATGATGGAATGGCGATATATATTGTTAATGTCTATTTCAGGTGGTAAGAGAAAGAAGTACATATTTGTATACAGCATACAACAACTTGTTGGCAATTATTCTAACAAGCGTAGACTGTAAATGTGGCTTTTTTCTGTGGCATATATTGGCAATAACATCAGATTAAGACTTTGAAATAAGACACTGAAGGGTTTGACTTTTTTGAAAAGTTTGTTCAAAGTATATTTTGTTACAATAAGTACATATAACTTTACAATGTCTCAAAACTAAATTTTCAAAAACCGAACCTTCATTTAAGATAAAAAGAAATTATTAGTCTTATCTATTAACTGAAGTCTTGATAAAACACTTGTATCTAAATTAAAATTCATTAAATAACACTTAAATTATATTTGTTTCTCAAAACAAATGCAATTACAATATTCTCCTTTATAAGAGTGGATTTTGTTCTCAACCATCTATTCACCAGCTTTTGTAAGGAAAGTTTGTTTTAAAATAGCTTATCAAGTTTTTAAGTTTTTTAAAAGAAGAAAAATATGAATAAATCTAAGACTGAAAAAATACTGAATATTCTATATGGTTTATCAATTCAGACAAATGTTTTATTTTTAATTTACCGATATCTGTATCAAATTTTATGTAATTTCGTTCATTGGTACAGTAGTTGCGGTTGGCTTTGCGAACAAAGAAAAGTTGTTCCTTTGATTTTTATATACAAACGTAATGTCTAAAATAATGCCACAAAGAAGTAGCATTAAATTTTGTTGGCGAAATTATATGTCGGTCGCCGTAACGTTTAGAATTTAGCAGAAGGCCTTGGTGGTTCAATAGCAAGAACAAGTGTTTGTGATTGGCACAAATTATTCAAATAAAGTCGAGTACGTGTTTAAGGCGAACCACATCAAAGACAACCAAGAACATCTACTGATGAGCTACGCGTGAACAAAATTAAAGAAGTGGTGCTGCTGAAAATTCAAATAGATCAGTCAACACCATTTTAAAAAACATTTTGTTTCTGAAAAAAGTCAAAACTCGATTGATGCCAAAAACACTCAATCTGTAAGAAAAACTGAATTAAGTTTTCTTGAAAATTCCGCAACGAACGATGCCCAAAGACTACTTCGGCGGCACGGTTTTGATTCAATTAAAGAGATAAAAGCCGAATCGAAGACCATTCCAGAGGACGAATATAAAAAATTTTTTGAAAACTGGAAAAAGCATTGGTAGTATAGTTGCATTGCATCCAAAGGATTACATAAAAATTTGAATAAATAATTATAAAAATGTATACTTGTATAGTTTAATGCCCGTATTCATAAAAACTACTTTAGGTTTATTGGGGACTTATTTGACAAATTTCTATGCAATATTTGTCAAATAAACCCTCAATAAACATAAAATAGTTTTTATTAATTTTTTATTTTTACAAAAATTTCCGAGGTCACGAAAAATCCGGGTTTTATGGGATTTTAAGTTTCAAAATCTCGAATTCCGGGATTGTCAAAACCAGTTCTATTTGACATCCCTAGTTTATATTATACATACAGTTGTATTCTTTAATAATAGCAGCGCAGCGTTGGTACTAAATATTTTATTAAGGCCCCAATTATGATTCACAACAGTTGTACATTTCATGGTGTATTTTTAAAATTGCGATTATGATTTACAACACCTATGTGCCATACATATGTACACTTTGACTATCGTTTACAATATATATTTATATGTATATATTAAAGCCAATACAACACCACATTTAAGGGTTGTGAACGATAATCTGGGCCAAAATTAAATCCTTAGCCTGGCAACTGTAATCATTTCAACAGTAGTTACGAGGATATTCAAAATGAAGTGATCTCAAAAACAATTAAAAAATTTTATTTTGATTGGGTTGATCATGAAAAATTACTGTGTTAATGTTTTCAACTTATTTAGAGACCTACGCTAAACCCGTCGAGCTTCGCTACACCTTCCACTACATTTTGTTCACATTTTTGAACTGATAATTTTTAGTGACTACGAAGTAATTCGGACCAAATTCAAAATCAAAAAATCAACTATAAAAAAATAAAAAGGGAAAAAATGCCAACAGGTTTTTTATTAGGCATAATTGGGTTCACAAAACTGCAATCCATAAAAGAAAAAATTAGAAAACTTGTTCTAAGGGATTATTTTAACCCATTAGACTTTCCGGAGCAGGCGTAAGTATAAATATATCTACATATAAAGGATTACTGTACATGTGATTTTTGTGTTAAGTTTTATAGCCCTTTGTCGGCTAAATAAATCTGCTTTTAGGATGGTATATGAAGAAACTGCTGCGCATACATGTAAAAGTACTATACCAGACACAATACATTTGCTATGAGCTTTAAGATTTCTAGCGGTCGGTTCCTTCAAAGGCATGATTGTCAGTGATATAAATTGTATATCAATAATGTAAATGAAACATGCATACAGTGACTTCCACAACTGTTCACAAAAATATATAACTTAGAATTTCTTTCAATAAACGTTGTTTATAACTATATTTTATTAATGTTTTTATTTATATATAACTCTGTGTTTACACGTAGAGATTCTTATTTTTAAGATTGCATGTTTATGGGCGAAGGAGGCGAGGGGTAAAGAAACGAATACACTCTGTCTTGTACTGGCAATACGCTTTACTTTCTCATTCGTAATTGCACACATGCATACACACAATTGTAAATAACATACGTGACGTCAAAAATAAGAATTGTATTGTCTGAACGCCGAAGATAGTTCAAAGAAGAATAAACCAAAATCTTAAAAATAAGAATCTCTACGTGTAAACACAGAGTAATTTAGTACATATTGTCTTAAAAATAAATGATAGAAAACTAAATTCAGAATATATTTTTGTGAACAATTTTGTTACTCTGTGAACATTGGCTCAAATTGAGAATTCATTCGTTACTGTCCAAGGCTCCTCTAGATTTTTCAAAACCGAACTTCTCCTTATAACTTTTTTTAAATATTCCGAAAATTTTCTGTTGGATTGAAGTCCCATGATTGTGCAGACAATTCCACACACTTAATATTTTTCTCATAAAGCCACTTAATGGCCAGCTTGGCTTTTATTTGGGACCATAATAAGATACAAAAATGCATAATTTTTTTTCAAATTACTTATATTTGTCCTCTTAAAAAGTCAAATTGTAAATTTTTTGGTGGCAAATAATTAGACAAAAGTAAAGCAAGTTTTTATTTTTGTATTTTTATATAAAAAAAAAGTGTAAAATTGTTAAGATCAAAAGAAACCACATTGCATTTTTATTGTGTATTATTTGATTTTGTCTTGGAAGTTCTGCTTAAACATATCTCTCATGAGTATTTTTTGTGTTCTTATATCACACAGTGCTACAGTGTTCTTAAAGTTAAAATTTCTGAATTCGGTCTGAATGACTTCTTGGTCAAAACAAATTATCGGCGACAAAATAAGCGGAATTGGACAAGTAAGCGTGGTACTAATTCAAGCTAACTAACTATTAGCATATGTGTGTATTTCACCCGTTTTCAAAATGATCCGTAATCTTTTAAAGAATTTTCAGATTTTTTTCCTTAAAAATTACGTTTTTTTTTCAATTCAATTTTCTCAAATTCCAAAATTAAGCTGATTACAAAAATGACATGGATCAAAAGACGACTCCCTGTAGCACAATTTTTATATAGTGTGCAGTGACCCATTTTCATTTTTTCCATAATAGTAATATCCTTTTTTAATCCAATTTTACCAAATCCGAAAGAAACGTTGACTATACCAATATTTTTATAAATAAAAAACCTTATCTGTTGTTAGTTAACTTGCATTTTTGGGCATTTCTGTGTTCAAACAAACAGATAAACAGACAAACATATATACAAAGAAATTTGTAATACATATGTATATACGAGTAGGAATATATCGTCGATGGAATTAAAGACGTATATTTTTTTGCTGATAAAAATGATGCAAAAAACGTATTTTCGATTTTTTGTCAGTTACAGAGTTCTTTAATTCCATCGACGGTATGGATATATGGGTTTATTTTTAAATGTATTTTTATGAAAACTGGTGTTTTTTTTTCCTGTTTCTTTATACCAAAAGTGTAAAGACAAACAAGATTGTCGTACGATTTTTATTCTCATTTTTAAAAATCGAATAGAATTTTATATTGCTTTCACTCGTAATTACGTACATAAAGTCATACAGTGTAAACAGCCGTTTAGATCAATTCGCTCCAAGCACCTATTCGACAAAGCAATTGATCTAATTTGGCCAGGAAGGAAGAAGCAAAGGTGCCGCATTTGGGAGTTTTATGGCACCATTAGCAGTACATTTGTGTGTCTTTATGCCTCCCTGGTAATTTAATTTAAACTTTACTTTGCGGGCTTCTTGGGATTGATTACATACATACATAGATAACTGGCCATTACAACCCTGTGTCAGGATTACGGCCTAGCTTCTCGCAGCACTCATGTTGTGTGTGTTAATTTTTATCCATGAGTACCGGGACCTACAGTTTAATGTCGACTCCGAACGACAGACTTGAGAAGCTGTTCATGGCAATTAATTACTCTCAGAGCTTTTGCCAGACGACTGCTGAGAGGTATTCGCCGAAAAAAATTGTTTCATATTTCTTTTGTTCAAGATGGCAGAGCCGAGATTTAAACCCAGCGCTATCGTCTTAGTAATCCAACACACTAACCACTAGACCACGGCGATGGGGTTGATTGCTGTTTGATTATTTAATGCTAAAGGTATAACACTGGCCATTGAATAGCCAATCAGCAGCAACCGATTTCCTAAAAGTTTGCATTTTTAAGTAGGAATTTTGTTTTTTTCTTGCTGATGACTTGATGACACATCGTTTCAATAAAAATCTTCTCGTGAACGTTTTTCCTGCTCCATTCCTTTTTACTGTAAGTTTAAAAGTTTAAAACAAATGTCCACAAGCCAAAAAAAAACTTTTTCCCAGATGGGAAAATTTGTATTCAATATGGAAAATTTATCAGTCAGTAATAAAATTTATATAATTTAATACCTATTCTTTAATTATATTAAACCAAGTAAACAAATACATAATCAAAAATATTTTATCTGATTCGTTCCATGAAAGTAAATTTATCCAACAAAATCTATTCAAAAAAAGGTTCTGTTTACTAATTCTTTTTTAAGTCGGGCAAACTATTCAAACTGCACAAACCAATATCAAAGCTTAAAACAATTAATTTTTGTCCCATCAAAAAAATTAAAAATAATTTCTTTTTAAAAATCTTTACAACTTTTACTTACAACCAGCAGTAATCCAGGGGTCCACTTAGTTGTTCATAAAAGTTAAAAAAGATTTTCCAAAGCGAAAGGTGTGAACTCTGTATTTAATGTTACTCTGCGGACTTACCTGGTTGTCTTCCGACATAGACTCTTCATAGCGGGCTTTGTTGAAAACAGGTGGATTATCATTAATATCTTCGATGGTCACTTTAAAGGTGCAGACATCATCTAGAGGCGGTCGACCGTTATCAGTGGCTTGAACGGTAACATAGACGGCTTTTTCATGTATAGGTTCATCACGATCAAATGTATGTTCAGTAACAATAACACCGGTAGAGGGATTAATGCGAAATTTCGGTCGTTCGGCGGCTGATTGAACCAAACTGTATTTAATTTCCTGATCCGGATCGGGATCTTCAGCCTCTACCATAATAACATAAGTATTTTCTGGTTGTTCTTCCTTCACCGAAGGTTTGTAGCCTGCACAGTTTTTAAACGCAGGTTTACGATTGTCCACTGAGTAGAGGATTTCATTAGAATTCACATTGTTCGAAATGGAAGAGTGGCCAAAAAAAATTGCAGAATTGCCACTGCGTGTGGAAGGCAGTCCAGAATAGAGTGCCGATACAGTATCACGTTTATAACGCAGGAGCTCTTCAAAATGTTTCGAAGCATCATAAATGGAATGATTTGAATTTTTATTTAATCTGGTAGAAGTAACACGGGCGGGTAATAAAGAGCTCAGCACAAATATCACTAAACTTATCACAATAGGCATGTATTTCCTTCTGCTGTGGTGTTTATAACTTTGTTGACGATGCAGGGGATCTTTATGATTATGTGACGCTGAAGAATTCTTCAGTGAGTTGGCAGGCCATGTGTTGAATGGATCTACAGTTGCTGTTGTTAAAGTTGTTGAAAAGGGTGGTGGTGGTTTTGGTGACGATGATGTATTTTTTGAGGAGACCATTTTTATATCATTATCTTTTTTTTTTTTTAATTTTTAGAGTGTCTTTTTATAATTTCCTTTTTTAATAACACATATTTGTGAATTTTATCTGGAATTTATTTGCATTTTGTAATTCCTATTTTCGTAAGGAGAAAATATGTACTGTGTTAAATAACTTTTATAATTTTTTTTAACTTTATTCTTTATACTTTCATAAGTCTGTATAATAAATAGGTGTTATGTTATATTTTAAATATTATGGTATTTTTTACTTTCATAAATTAAATTTCATTAACTTATTTACTTTTTAATAGAAGATAGCAGACGTCTTCTAAACGTCATCTCAATTTCATGGCAACCGCTATAAACAAACAAATTAACTTAGTTTTCTTCCTTTTTTCTTTTGTTTTCATTCATTTACTTTAATTTTTCACAAAACAAATTTATTTTTGTATATAAAAATATATTTATGCTATAATTTGTATTTATTTTTTACAAAAATCTTTTATATTCTTTTACTACTTTTCAGACAAAGTGTAATAACGATTTCTTTATACGTTATTAGTTAGCCATCTTTGTACTAGATTTTTTTTTTTTTTGCTTTGCTTGACTCTCTTTTTTTATTCCTCTATCTCTCTTTTTGGCTCTTGTATTCACTTCATTTATCGCTTACTTCTTTCTATTACATATTTTAATTAAACTTATTCATATACATATGTATTTGTTGTCGTTGATTTTTTTTAACTAAAAACAGGTAAATCCAGGTAGAAAATAGTGGTTTTTCTAATTTTAACACATACCGATATAAAGATAAAGACAACTTTATTTAATGGCAGTTGTTGTTGGTTATATTAAAAATGCACATATTTTAGAGCCGTATTTTTATTCTTTGTATTAATTACTTGTGAATATATTATTGCAGTATACTCGAATATTTTTGAATGTTTAGTAAAGAATGTTAAAATTTATTAATCAAATGTAAACATAACAATCAATACTATTTTAAAAATAAAAATATTTCTTTTTCCAATTTAAATATTTTTAACCTTTAGTTTTGATGAACTAACTACCGGCAACAAGTTTTCGAAGATTAGTGTGTATGTATAAGCCGATCACGATCTTGTTTATTTTCTCCTGGCTTTCGTTATTCTAATAAACCTTATTTTCCGCGTTTTCTTCTTACACACAAATAACAACTAACAACACCAAACAGCCAACTCAAACTAATAGGAATTGAAAAACGCAAACAAAATTTACTACCAGCGTTGCCACAATTGGTAGAATTCTACCAAACCTGGTAGAAAATTTTCCGTTTGGTAGGATGGTAGGCTGAATATGATTTTGGTAGATTTTAGCTGAAGCTAAAAAGAACTGTATTGCCCATTATAAACAATCTTAATAAGGAATTTCAGTCGGAAAGTTTAAGATTGCCGTATTTATATTTAAGCATAAAATCTAATTTTTTGCTCATATTATGCAACTTTATCAAAAAAGATTTAATACACAACACTGAAACTGATTTTAAAAATACTAATAATCACACTGATGTTTCAAAATTTTTTATCGGTACAAAAGCCGAAATGTATACTACTCAAAATCTTAACCCGTAAGAAGTTTTTGATGTTAAACATGAGATTTTGCAATTTTACATTGAATTACGAAACCAAATCTATGCTTGATTTGAATTTAATCGAGAAGATATTAAATTGTTACAAATAATTACTGCTGAGTAAGTATTGTCAAAAGAAGACTTGCCTATGTAAATTGTCTCTCGTTTTAAAATGTTCTAATCTTATAGACTGTAATCCTGATATTATTATCACACAGTGGAATCTGTTGCGATGAACAGAAACAAATCTTTCAACATAATTATACATTTAATTACATTGGGCTAAAGTTAGTTCAATTAGAAACGGTTTAAATGAGAAAAGTTTGTTTTTAATAGTTCTACAGCAGCTGAACGAAAATTTTTAACACCTTTCCTTAATCAAAACCAAATTGAGAAACAATTCGAAATCGACTGAAATTTCAAACAGCTAAAATTTGCAAATCTGACAAGGTTTCAAATTCTTTTTTACTTATGTGAATTAATTATTTAATTATTTATTGTTAAGAAATTGAATTGTTTTTGTTATACGTTTATTTTTTGTTATATGTATTTTCGAAGAACTGAATTCTTTTCGTTATATTTTATATTTTTGGTTATTTATATGTACCAATACATGTAAAGGTGTTAATAAAAATTCCATCCCAAAAATGTATTCTTAAATGGTTTTTGGTAGATTTTGATTAATTTTGGTAGGTTTTGAAGGAAATTTTGGTAGAGTTAAAATTTTTTCAGTGGCAACACTGTTTACTACAAACAAAATCTATACATTTTACTTTTTCTTTTCTCTTCATTAATAGTGGTTTTTATAAACCAGTATAACTTCTCTTTTAAAAATATATGAAGAGAGATGAGAGTAATAATTTTGAAGCAGTGTTGTCAGATTAGGGGATTTATCCCCAAATTGGGGATTTTTTTCTGAAATGAGGATAAAAAAATTCATTTGGGGTTGGGGATTTTTTTGGGGATGATCGACAAGTTTTTGGCGATTTTTAAAATTTGTTCGCTTGCTTAATTATATATTATTAACACGATGAACGAATTTTAATAGAATTTTAATTTTCAAATCTTACTTATAAACTTGGTTAAAATTCATACTTTCATATAAAATTTTTGCAATGTGTGCTCTTGGTTTGATTTATTTTCTCATGTATATAATAACATCCCCATATTATTATGTTTCCGCCACCTTTTTTAATGGTTTTTATTGCGGAGGAATTCAGTATTTGAAGGTTTTTTTACAGCTAAATTTCTTCTTTCGTAGATAAACAAACTAATTTTAGTTTCGTCCGACCACAATTACTTCTCCACTTATACTTTATGTTTTCCATGATATGGCACAGGACATATATTTAGAATTGAGGTAAAATATATGCTGTATACTATTCAAATATTTCAAACGACATCATGATGTCTTATGCTGAATATGAAATGGCACACCGATCAACAACGATCAACACACATCGAAGCGAGCAAGAGGTTGGTTTAAATAGAATGTCGTCAAGTTTTTAATAATTTTAAATCTACATATTAAATAAAACATATATACATACATAAATGCAAAATTATTGATGCACTTTGTGTGGGGATTTTTGGGGATGAACTAATCAAGGTTTTGGGGATTTTTGGGGATATAAATTTCGAAATTGGGGATAAAAATTGAAAACCATCTGACAACCCTGTTTTGAAGAGACATGACCAGTGTGACCAAGTATAGCAATTCAGAATTAAACAATTATTTCTATTTAACTGAAATTGAAATTTATCATTTAATTTAGAAAGACGGTTTATACTCGTATTGTATTTTTTGATTATATATGTACATATGTATGTATATTTCAAAAATAAAGTAGAAATATTTTTTTAATTTTTATGTACATATTTATTATTTAGTACTTTTTCAAAACGGATTATACATAAATAAAATTAAGTCACATAGTATTTTCTGAAAGCAATTATAATAAGTAATTAAAAAATTGTAATATGTACATACAATAATTTAGCAAAGCGAATGAGTTGATAGTTTGGCAACGTAATTAGAAATGCAAGCAGACAGTAAGTTGGTAGGTACAAATCACTTTTATAAGGTGTATTCAAATTAGTCACAAATACGACATTAGCTTTTTGTTGTTGGTTAGGGGTTAAAATATTAAAAATAAACTAAAACTGTAAAAACAAAACACAAGGCCTATTAATATATATACAACAATACAAATAAGGAAAAACAGCACTTATTTTGTTGTTTTGTGACTGACTTAAAGCTGTCAAAATCATAAAATGATTTTGTCAAAATAGCAAGAAGAAAATAAAAAAGTGTTGCCACTGTCAGTAGAATATTATAAACAAATTCCAAATTTCAGTTTTTCAGTCATAAATTTAAGTTTGTATTTAATTGTGACCAAAGTACGGTAACACCAATAAATGTAAACAAATTTTACATAATTCTTTCCAAAGACAGCTTTGATTGGCTTTAGCCAAATATAACACAAGAAATAAAATAATATTAATAACAATATATGTAAATGATAATTTATTCGTATGACCAATATAGAAAATGTAGGGTGCTCCAGTGGTCTAGGCGGTACTGTATTAGACTACTAATGCGAGGGTTGTTGGCTCAATTCCCGCCAGAGACCCTGGTCTGCGACACTACACCAAAATTATTTAATAAATTGTAAATTGCTCGTAATAATTAATTAGAATATAATTTAATATTGTATAGTATTGTAATTTACAAAAATAATATACTTTAAATAAAGTCTACAAAAAAGTATAAAAACTACAAATCCATACGAATAACTTTTTGTAATTATTATCCTGACATTTTTTTTACAATTTTGCAAAACTAAGATGATTGTATTATTAATGTAAATACATTAGAAAAATAACGGCTTTCTTTATATTTCATCAAGTAGCCCTGTTCGTGTTGATTTGATTTGTCAATGACTCATTCACATTTCCTTTTACACATGATGGTGGTTTAAATAAAACTTCTTCTTTACATTTTTATCTCCGACACAAACCATACATATTAAAGACTCACACTCTGATGAGGTTAACAAGGGTGTCCAAAGAAAAAGGAACAGACTAGCTTGAGAGTGCAATAAATTAGAGTTGTCAGATAATTTTCAATTTTTATTCCCGATTTCAAAATTCATATCCCCAAAAACCATCTAGCATCTTTGTGACCGAAAAACATTAGAAAAGGGTGATTAACATCTTTGTTAGTTATTATTTTATTTAAGATAATAATATAAAAAGAACAAAACTTCCAAGATCAAAACATAAAAATCCATATAGGTATTCAAAAATTTTTAAAATGAACTAAATTTGCCTGTTCAAAAAAATAAACTCACAAAATTTGATAGCGTAAAAGATATATTTTTTTGTTAATTATTTCTATAAATTACTATTTATTTACCTCTGTACTTAGTGAAATTACCCTGATTTTTAATAAGGTTCAAGAAGCATTTTGGCATTGAACCTACAAATATTTAAAACATACCGATTGCAATGTTCTTCCACACATCTTTGGCAAATTCCCACAACTGCTCCTTATAAGAAGGGTTTTTTCCTTGAAGAGCAGCTTTGACAATTTGCCATACATTTTTAATAGGTTAAAAATTTGGAGATTTTGCAAGCCGGTTTAAACCCTTAATGACATTATTTTGAAACCAATATTTTGCCCTCTACGATGTGTGTTTCTGGTCGTTAATTTGTTGAAACACCGATCGATGTGTCATTTCATATTCAGCATTAGGCATCATATTGTCGTTCAAAATATTTGTATGGTATGCATCATGTATTGTACATTCGATTCTAAATAGATGTCCTCTTCCATAGTACGAAAAACATTCGCATACCATTAAGTATAAGTGGTGAAGTAATTTATAGTCTGACGAACCTAAAATTAGTAAAAGAAAAAAGTAATTTAACTCTAAGAAGACCCTCTTACACTGAATTCTGCGCAATAAAAACCATTAAAAACGGTGGCAGAAACATAATGTTATGGAAATGTTTTTATTCATATGAAAAAATAAACCAAACTTAAACCAAGAGCACACGTTGCAAAAATTTTATATGAAAGAATGAGTATTAAATTAGTTTGTAAACAAGTTTTGCCTTTAAGCTTATACTTTCATATAAAATTCTTTCATCGTGTGCTCCAAATGTAAGAGGTCTGTAATATATAATTAAATAAGCAAAAAAATTTTTAAAATTGCCGAAAAGTTTTCGATTATTCCTAATAAAATCCCTATCCTCAAATGAATTTTTTATCCTCATTTCACAAAAAAAATCCCCATTTTGGGTATAAAACTCCTAATATGACAACACTGTCTCATTTTTGGACACAATTTCTCTCAAGAATGTTACCACATTTTTATTAAATTTCATACAAATTAATTACATTTCGTAAACAAGCCCATTTTAAGCAAAGAAAAATAAGAACATGATGAATGGCGCACTTATTATAAGGTGCCTTTGAGATTACAATAAGTAAAACACAAAATGTAATATTTCGAATTGTTATAGGTATTATTTGAGTTTATTTCCAAAAAAGAAGGAATATTGAATTAAAAGGCTTTTATTTATTTTACTAAAAACGCGCTACATTTTCAACACTAATGATTAATCGACGGCAGTGAAAATTTTTTGTCGGCCTTACTTACTTAAATCAGGGATGGCAGAATTTATATAGTTGTGCTTTTCTTCCGTTTTGGTACTATTCATTCCATGGTGACATTATAGAAGGTGGCGACAGGTAAATAAATTACAAACACAACAGGGAATTTATTTTTTTGCTGCTCTTAAATGTCAAAACAAAAACACACAAAGCAAAATATAAACAAAGCGTAAATATGTGTAAACAAACCTTTTAACAGGAGCGGCATGGCCAAAAAAACCGCGTCCGATCGGAATTGAATCCCATGACATGGGATGTAGCGTCTTCAGGATATATTTATTTGCATAAATATAAATATATCCTGAAGACGCTACACGCAGGAGTAGCGAAATATTGATAATTAAATAAGAGTTTTTATTTAAAAATAGACCTTGAGCTTGAGAATTTCTTTACATTAAAAACACAATATTTTATTAAATTGTTTTCTCTTAAATATAAAATCCGTTAAAAATATTGAGTAATATTGGGTACCCAAATGAAAGTAGTCAGTACTATCGAATAATGAAAAGTAGTAGAATTTGACAGCACTACCTTTGACACATTTTACATTATGCTTGTGGTGGTCATTTTAAGTCTACTAAAAAATAAGACCACACAGAACGTTTATTGTAATTTTTTCATTTGTGTTTTTTAAACGGCATATTATGCTCGTAATATAATAAAATAAGAGTGTTTCTTCTTATCAGCGTTGTTAGCTTACACGATTTATCCAGGCTGCCACATACACACATTATTAAGCTATGCTTGTTTGGTACACTAATCAAAAAGGGACGAAAATTGATTCCTACCAAATATTCTATTCGTATAAAATATGCTTGTAGAATTGTAAATTAAAACACTAAAATATGTATGTTTCTTTAAATAACTATACATATGTAAATTCATTATCCCGAAAATCCCGGGACAAGTTTTTGAAAATTCCGGGTTTTATGATATTCCGATCGTCATCCCTCATACATACGTAACGTACTAATATATATACATGCATCTGTATAGCCTATTAAGCTTAAGAGTTAATTTCATTAAAACATCAAAAATTTCGAGAGTTTTTGTTCTTCTAAAAAAGGTCTTTGGTATACAAATTTTGGGTTATAATGTTTTACCATTTCAGTAGTCGAACTAAATTTATTTCAACATAATTCTTTGATTTTATTTTTAGCACTCTATCTGAAAGATGAAGCAAAAATTTGTAATTAAATATGCACATGCAATACATAATACATTTTTATGCATATCAGAATCAGTATTAGAAATAAATATCCGGTATAAAGTTGTAGTTGTTTTGTTCCATTGCGATTTTTTTGGCTAGAAATTGCATACCTTTTATAAAAATAGAATAATATTCTCTTTATACAAACCAAAATTTCTTTGACGTTTATATTCATACTTGTTTTTAACGAGGTTTTAAAAAGTACTATTTTTAAACAAAATTGTACAATTTTATGATTAATTATGCCATCTCTTATAAGAGTCTTAGACGTCACTTCTGCAAAACAATATGTACAATAATATCTTTACTCTCCTTAACCATTCGTGTATCGAACGGTTGTATTAAAATAGAAAATAATTTGATAGTGAAAAACGGCTGTGAAAATGATAAAAATCTCAATTTAAGGTAAACTTTAAATCCTTACATTACTAGTTACGAGTCTTGAATTATTACATATGTATAAAGTTAATTGATGAGTAAAAAGGTGGGAATAAAATGTGATAAGCATACATACATATGTACACACATGAATGGAGCATTAAGTGCTTTAAAATTAAGCCAAGCATACTAATATGACGCGATGCAAAATATTTCCAACTTGTTTTGGTTTGCTTTGTTACCAGTATATGTAAGTGTTGCCAAGTATTTATGACGGCATACGATACGAGAAAGCCGATTTTTTCTTAAGAAACAGTGCGGTTACGATAACATGAACTAATTAAAAAGGCCATTATAGTAACAATATCGTGTTCAAAATGTAAACGAGGAGTAAAAATAATAAAACATTAATCAAACCAAAAATGCAGCTGTTCTCTTAATAAAATTATATCGGTAAGACCGTGGCTGAAAGAGTTAATGAAAAAGTCATCGTCTGAATCCACGGGAACGCTTTTGAGTAATTTTTTGCAATTCACAGCCTCGACTCACAGAAACAATCTATACAAATAGTTGGCACAGTACTATAAACAAAGTTTTCATATCAGCTAGGATTTTTCGCGATCCTGTCCGGATTTATTATGTAAAACTCATAAAACTAACATATCCTTTTTTTCCTAATATACATACATATACATATGTATATCATTCGATATCGATTTATATTAAAATATTCACTTCAATTTTTTTCATTTTGCAGAATAACAATTAGAAAACATTTGAACATGGCTCACAGAACCGCAGGTATTTATATTACATACTTACTCTTTTTAATTTTTATATAATGTTGAAATTATTTACTATTTTCTATAGATCCAATACAAATTGATGAACGTGAAATTTTGTTGAAAATTCTACGTGAAGTTAAGAGTCTTCAAAATACATTTAAAAGAAACGATGACACCAACAAAAAGAATTTAAAATCTTTAACAAGTGAAATTCACGCTCTTAGAAATGAGTTACGTGAACTACGAAATAACCGTACCAAAATCGAGGAGTTTGCTACCCATGATATGCAATATTCCTCCGATTCGGATTCTAAAGACTATGATGCCAAAATTGAGGATGACGATAACGAAGAAGACGGTGATGATGTTGATATGCCAATATCAATGAAAATTTTAGCTGAAGTACGGTCGTTAAAAGAAAAAGTTGAGAAGAGTGATGAGTTCAATGAAAAAATGTTTACTAATTTGACTCGAGAAGTCAGAGCTTTAAGAACACAATTAAATGAGCTTAAAAGCTCTAATAGTGATTCTGAATGGGAGAAAGTTAATTTGCCCGATATGCCTTTTAATTCTATGAATGATTTTCAAGAATTCGACAATATTTTGGCAGAGGATGAAGATATGGTCTCTCAATTGGTAAATAAATTAAAATTTAGCCTAAAAATATTAAAATTTTACTTAGAAGCCTTACATTTTCATAGAAAAAACTATTGAAAAGAGTTGATGCTAAAGATTACAGTTCATTCATACGTATTGCAATTAGGAAAATTGTCACAGATGAATTGGCAGTAAATTTAACATGGCGTGGCACACCTGATAAGCCGAGCATACAAAAATTTATAACAACCACTATTTTAAAAGGTTAATTTTAAATTCTAAATATTTCTTAATTAAAATATTAACAATGAAATTTTCAATTTAACAGATTTTTGTAAAAGAAGATATAGTAATGCAGATGGAGGAGAAATGAATAAAGTTTTGCAACAGCATTTTCTTCATGCAAAGGATCGTATAACTAAGAAAAAACAAAATTCAGAAAAATTTTTGATAAAAAATAATAAATCTGTTTCTTAAGCAATTTTGTATATGCATATTTTATATACTATGTATATGTGGCATTATGGTATAATCATCATAATTTTCAGGATCGAGATATAAGGATTAGCATCCCTAAATACCGTTGGTCTCAGGTAGAATGGCCCTAACTCAAATAATTTGAAACTTACAGGAGGAGGTAAAAATACAACAAATACTGTAATTATTAATGTACAACTTTTTATTAAATGCTGTACAATTGCTTGTAATACCATTATTTTTAATAATATTGTAAACATTCTTTGTGAGGAGCGGCATATTTCTAAAATGCATTGGATTCACTAAAAAAAAGTAAGTTTTAGAAAAATGCGAGTTAGGGCCTTTCTACCTGAGACGAACGATACAACAAATGAGTTTGTATGTTAAGTTTTCATATAAATATGAAGTACACGCACTTGTAGAAATTTAAAATTTTGCACGAACATGTATTTTGATTAAACTAACTCGACTTATGTAGAGATTCACACTTGTCAATTTAGATTCGTCAATTTTTGTTGGATTTTCTTTTGAATTTGCATTCGCGTTCATACACGAACGTCAATTTTCAGTTTTATTTGCATACAACATTCTCCCTTTTTGATATTTTGACACAGAAAAAGCAAAATTGACGAGTACGGTTAAGTCTGTACCCCTTTACATTCTCTTCTTTCCCTTCACCCAAAAACTCAATAATTGACGAGTCGAAATTGACAAATGTGAATCAGGACTAACTTATAAAAAACCAGAGTAAGTAGAAACGCAGCGTCGCTCTTTTTATGCGGATTCACCCATGAGTTTCTGAAACATCTTTAGTTCGGACCCAATTTTTGTATATGTAGTTTGGCGTTTCCCTCAGAGAGCGAGAGAAATGATTTTGTGCGAAGTGCTCTCAGCTTGATATGAAATATTGGTGGCAAAAATAAAAAAAATTTAAATAAAAAAATATTCAAGGTAGTAGTATTAAATAATTTACTGTATAATTGTTATAAAGGATTTTTATCCATAAAAAAAAAATCTTTTTATTCTTGCTAAATAATTCACATTAAATACTATTAATTCTTTGTTAATTTTAGTTATAAAATCGAATATTATTAGCTTTTACTTTGCTTAATTTGACACAAATATAATTAATTTTCTACTTCCTTGTGCACATACATACATATGTATTTATACAATTTTTAATTGAATATGGCAGCACTGATTTTACGAACAAAGGTTCTGAAATGGGTGAATCGTGGTGCAGAAAACTCTCAGTAAACAAAATTTAAAAAATTCGTTTGCACAAAAAATGTTTCAGAAACTTATGGGTGAATCCGCCTTAAGGCCCCGATTATGGTTCACAACAGTTGTAAATTTGATGTATTTTTAAAATTGCGATTGTGGTTTACAACACCGTGTTGTATGTGTTGTACTTTGATATTGTTTACAACATTTATTTTTATATGTTGAAGCCAATACAACACAACATTTAGGAGTTGTGAACGATAATACGGGTTTGACTTTTTTATATTTAATTGTTTATTTTTATAATATTATTATTAGTTTTATTATTTGAGCTTAAGGTCGATGATGCTACGCAAGGAAGTAGCGAAATATCGAAAAATAATTTGAATACTTATTCGACCTTATGCTATGTTCACACGATAATATGAAACACTTGGTTCGCTCTCTGAACCACGATTGCGAAACTTACCGTTCAGACGACAGCTTAGTGTTTCATTTTGGCATTTCTGTTTTATGTATACCACAATGTATAATGTACATACCACACACACACATACATACTTAATTAGGACGGTTTTTTAGTTTTGTATGATTTTGTTTATTGCTTTTCTGATTTTTATATTACATATTTACGTAAATAAATTTCCTAGTTCTTTATTTCTGAAAAAAAATTTTTTTAACAAATTATTATTTTGCTTTTTTCTGTTTTGTTAGTTAGTTCAGATAAAGTAGCAATAAATTGTTATCAAAATTAGAGATGATAGCAAATTCTTCGAGGTTCGCAACAATATTCAAAATGAAACATGATGGTTAGGCGCTCTCACAATTTTGTATGGCGAATCTACTTTTTTCAAAGAAGATTCAGTAGCTAACCGCGAATGAGAGAGCAAACCACGATATTTGCTATTCGTGTGAACATGGTATTAAGCTCAAATAATTTAACTAATAATAAAATTAATAAAAAGGTCAAGGAAAGTAATACAAATATTTTTTTTACGTTTGCAAATAAATGATTTTTCATTATAAATGAATACACTAAACACTAGTTAACTTCATCCCCTGACAAGAACATAAATGCTGCCCGAATAATTTGACAAGACTATTCAAAATTATAATAAATTTAAACGATAGTTAGTCCTATATATTAAGCAAATAAACCAGAGACATAACCGTTATAAGATATATTTAAAAAAATTGTGCCATAACAATTATATTGAAAAAATTAATTTTTTTCCGTTGCTCATAACTTTTATTTTCGATTTATATTTTTTTACGTTGCCCTATAAGAGTTATTCTTAAAAGGCCTATTAGACGGGCATACTTGTCTGCATACATGTACGATGTCATACTTTAGGTTTTGCTATTACACTATCGAACGCTGCCGTCGTACTTCAGTAGACAAAAATTATCAGGGACCGTAATCATTATGAGTTTTATAATAAAAATTACACAATAATGATTATATTGTGAGTTTTAAAGATTTTCTTCAATGGTAATGATTATTTTTAAGTAATATTAATAAAAATCAGCCATAATCATTATTTTTGAGCAAAAGAAATAAAAATCAAAAGTAATCATTATTTATGATTTTTATTTTTTTCGCTCAAAATAAAACTCATTTTCAATTTATGACTTAATAAACATTAAAAAATTTGGTCAGAACTAGTAAAAGAAAAAATGTAAGAAATGCTTGTTCACTTTGTTATATAAAATATCATTTTCTTGCACAAAAATTATATAATTAATTTCTTTATACATCATATATAAAGTCGTAAATTAAAAATGAGTTTTATTTTGAGCGAAAAAAATAAAAATCATAAATAATGATTATTTTTGATTTTTATTTCTTTTGCTCAAAAATAATGATTATGTCTGATTTTTATTAATATTACTCAAAAATAATCATTACCATTGAAGAAAACTTTAAAAATCAAAAATTTAAAAATCATGACGGATAAGCAAGGATTGTTAAAAAATAATAATAATGGTACAAAAAATTTTTGTTTATGTCTGTTCTAAGTGATTGATTTTTTGATTTAAAAAAACAAACAATAATCATTATTTACGGTCCCTGAAAATTATTGAAGGGAAAACATGTCAATGAAACGGAAGGTTGTAGTGGCCTAATACATTGTATGCATTAATTTTCAATTGTTGGTTGTGGTACAAATCTGATTTTATTTGCCACAATTGAGGGTAGCTTTTATATTTCTCAATAAACTCTTCCCAGAAAATAATATTACACATTTTACATTTTTTTTAAATTTCCGACGTATACACAGCAGCGACAACAAGCAAACTGAATTTTTTTTTATATAAAGTACGACGGACACGTTATTAGACGAGTATGTTGGTATGCGACAGACTCAGAAAATCAAAAATTTTTGAAAACCAACGTACATGTCTGACATACTCGAAATACATGCTATTAGACAGTGAGTTTTGGTATGCCATCGTACATTTATGCAGACAAGTATGCCCGTCTAATAGGCCTTTAACACAAAAATTTTTAAGTTTCTCATATCTTTTAAATTCGATTTATATTTTGTTATAATTTAAAAAAGTAGTTTTCATTGCATTTTTTGGATTTTATTGGTAGCTACATACGTACATATTGCATTTTACATGTAAAGTCTAAAAAAAACTTAAATAAAAGTTATCTAAAATAAAATAATTCATTTGTTTTTTTGTGTTATTCACAAAGAATTTAATTTCGGGGATTTCCGCTTTTTTTTAAGGCAATGTAAAAATTTTGTTCCTTAAAGGCACCCTTACACGACATGTTTTTTACATGTGTTTTTTTAAGTTTAAAATACATAATTTTTTTTTTGTGTTTGTCAAAACTAGTCAATTTACATAACATTTGTAGTTTTTACTCACAAACGTACAGGGCAACTTAAAAATGTATAAATCGAAAATAAAAGTTATGAGCAACGGAAAAAAGTTTTTGTTATGAATAACTATTATTTAACAACGTAAAAGTTATTCATTATTTTATGGCCAACTTTTTCTATCTCAGAAAATAAAATAACTGTTATTTTTGCTCTCTGAAATAAACAAATCAAATTAGTTTATTTTACTGCAAAAGTTTGATTGGTACATAAATTAGACCAGGGGTGAGCAACCTTTTTAATCAACGGGCCACTTTAAATTTTAAAATTTTTTGGCGGGCCGCATATAAATACTAATAATTTACAAAACTCTATTTATAATAAAAATTTGAATAAAAAAATATAAAATTTAAGAAAGATAAAAATTTCATATATACAAAAAAAAAAAAAAAAGTATTTGCTTGAAATTTTTAATGAGAAATTTGGCAGTTTTTTCGATACAACCTGATCAATATCAGCCGAAATTGATGAGGTAGCTACACATACACAAGTTTCTAATCGTGCATTACTCAGTCTTGATCGGTGGTCGGATTTATAAACAATCTCGATGTTTACTGAGAGAAATACAATTTTTACATCAGTATTATTTTGCATGTCCATCACTTCCCTTTGAAAGTCTTCGGGAACTGTATCCACATCGATAATTAATAGTTAGGAAAACATTTTCATGGAAACTGCTGTCTTCTCAGTTTCTTCGTAATTGAAATTCGTTGATTAATGTGTCTATATATTATGTGTATTTTTGAGAAGCAGCAACATTTGTTTGGCGGGCCGCATAAATATGTTGAAAGAGCCGCAAGCGGCCCGCGGGCCGCTTGTTGCTCATCCCTGAATTAGACGATTTTTAGAAGGAATATGAATATCCTGCTTTTATATGAAGAAAAATCGAGAATTGTATAAATTTCTTTATTTTTATTTTGTTTATAGATGTATGTATATACTACATGGTGTTAAATTAGTAAGACTTAAACTAATTATAGATAGTCCGTAAGAATATATGTTAAATGTTACCTTAAATTAGAGATAAAGGGAAATATATTTACAATAGCTCATTCTTTTAGAATATCTGCATGAAAGCGAATGCTAGGACGTTAGTAAACGAAATCATCTATAAAATCAAAACGAGCAAAACTAAATTACACTGGGGGCAAATTACGGCATTTGATATCGAACGAAATTTCAGACAATTTAAAAACAATTTACATAGAAATTTTGTTCGATATCGAATGCCATAATTTGCCCCCAGTTTTTATATAAATTTCATTAGATATCGAATGCCGTAATTTGCCCCCTGGTATGAATGTGATGAAAATCGATTTCGATCGAAATTGAAATCGACTGAATTTTTCAAGTTGAAAAGATTTGGGCTTTTACTCATCACCTCAATGGCTATTGCCACTACTTCATTGTTAATTAAAATATTAAAACAGATAAATTTTATGTGACTTTGAAATTGAAAATACAGGCGATTTCAATTTCGAAAGAAATCATTTTTCATCACATACCGGATAATTTTCTAGTGGCAGTTTGTTATTTCTCTCATTTTAATATACATATCGTCGGTTGACAAGTAAAACTCACTAACTGTAGTCATATCACATAGCACTTAGTGAGTTTTACCTGTCAACCGACGATATGTATGTATGTATGTATTTCATTTACCAAAATGAATGCTAACATTTTTAATAGATGTAAAGAAAAACAGAAAGATAAAAGCAGGGCTAATCTTCTTTCAACGATTGTTGACCAGTTGAACCATCTTCTTCATCGTCGTCATCTTCGTCTATCTCATCATCTTCTTCCAAATCACCTTCTCCTACTTCAGTTGTAGTGGTAATTCTGGTAGTTCCTTGTTGCTGCTCAAATTGAAATATACATGATGATGATGTTTTATCGCTTATTATAACCGTATCTCAGTATTTGTTGTGTTGAGCCAGCAACTGCATATCCGTCAGATACTTTATTATATGTACTTTAGCTTCCGCTTTTTGTCGTACGCCCAGCGTATTTAACATATCTGTTACAACTACACCAAATGATTGATCTTCTGCACTTACACCCTGATTAATGCTATTCTGAAATATTTTTATTGAACTTAACATATCATGATGCTGCTGCTGCTGTTGTTGCTGTTGGGTTTGTTGTTGCTGCTGTTGCTGTTGGTCATCATCCCCAATGCGTTCACGTTTCATAGCCGGTTCATAGTAATAGGTCTTTTGATCCTTAACAGCATTATTTGCTGCTGCCAATTGTGCAGCATCACCGGTAACAACAATAGCTGAAGATGTAAAAAAAATAAACCGAAACACGTCAATAAATCGTTGCATATAAATATATCTCTGTGTATTTTAACTATCACCCCAAAACTCACCATGCTGATGTCCTGCTAATGCTTGTGTGGTAATAGTGGCACTGCCATTGAATGGTGTTGTAAATAAATCGACTACTTGTTGCTGAGTTGTTGTCTGTTGATGTTGATGTGTTTGTTGAGGCGTTTCTACTTGAGCTGTAACAGTGTTTGTCGTTGTTGCTGCTGCTGGCAAACCAGCTGCCGTGACCTTACCTAACAACGACTCGCGATATTGTCTTATTGATTCCATTAGAAACGACATCTGTTTGAAATAACGCCATCTTGAATCCTGGCTAATTTTTAATTCTCTGGCAAATTTGTCCCGTAAACTTTTCCAACGTTTTGTGCATTTTTGTTCTATTGTTCGAAGACAGAAAACCCAAGAAAAAAAAAAAGAAAAAATAGTAGTTTTTTGTAAATGTTTGAGTAAGGAAATAAAATTTTTAAAAATTTTAAACATATGTAGCATACTATATATCGAAACAATGACAGGTGGTAGGAACGGACTCCAGGGAAAGAATTATTCTAATTTTCTAGCCTTTCATGTGAATTTAAAAAAAAGTGCTCTGAATAATGTACATTACAATACAGTTAAAATTTATATTAACCTTTAACTACGGAGGTGAAATATTTTTTCATAGTTATTGACGTGGGGTAAATTTTACCACCTTTTGTTTTACCAAAAAAATTAGTAAAAAATTTTTTTTTTTTAATAATTTATTTTTAAAAGAACAAGATAATACATTTTTATATAAATATGATTATAAAAATAAAAAAATCAAAGATTTAGTATAACAAAATAGGGACTCAACAGCGCCCAACCGAAGAAAATAAATTGAAAAATCTAAGGAGGGGGTAAAATTTACCACCACCTCAGTAGTTAAAGGTTAAATTTTAACTAAAACATTAAAGCTTAACGATTGTACTCACAAAAAATATTATAGGTTTATTAAGGGATTATTTGACAAGTATGTATGCATGTAGTGCATATACATTTGTCAAGTAAGCCCTTTAAAACCTATTTTAGATATACATTTTTTATGAATTCAGCAGCATGATTCTAATATAAACATATTTGTAAAATAATAAAAAAAAACCTTTGCCGTGCAGTTTGGGGAGCGAAGATATTGGAGGCCCAGCTTTAATATAATCAGTTATATTTCGAATTTCTTGTTAGGGCTTTTCTAAAATCAAATGATGATATTTTTTGTATTTAAGTTTTTATATATGTACTTATGTGCTAAAATGGTTTGGTTATATTATATGTATTAAGTTTTATAATGATAAGAAAATAAAACATCGATGTATCGGTTTTATTAACCATGTTTTTATAAACGATTTTGCAACTCTGGGTATAGCAGTGTAATAAGGAAAAGGTAAGACAGTATTTTTCATAGTTCTCTAGCGGTTACACAGAAAGCAATATAATCAGCACATGTACTGCAAGAATGATAGATAGTTAGTTCCATCATAATTGATGTACTGTATGTATACTAGGAATTGGGAAAATGCAGCTAAATAGGCACTAAAGTGCCAATTTTAGGCGTTTTTAGCCGTCTGGGCAGTTTTGATTACCCTTACTTAAAATGACCCCTGTGATGTTAAATGCCTTTTTTCAAAATAAAGGTCGCTGTTTTCCCCTACGAAGTACAAAAATCTCTACTATGTGTACACATCAGCAGTGCTAACAAAATATCTATGACAATTTTAAATCATTAACTCTTTTTGCCCACCGGTGTCAAAAGTTTTATTGTTGTAAATTAAACATTGAATAATACTTAACATATAAAATTAAGTTTTTTAATGAAAACAAGAAAATTTAAACGTAAAAAATACGCAAATACATAAAAAATAAAATATGGGGCACTTTAATTATAATTTATCTTAAGTTTTACAAATTTGCTTCTTTTGAAAATTGCTATCAACAAATTTTAACATACAAATCTTTAATTTAAATTACTAAAACATGTTGTCATTACTTTAAGTAAATGCTGACTGTGATCCCTCATCTTTTGTAATTTTCTCGTGGAATTCTTTTTGACATTTAATAAGGACACTAATTGTTATAGGTGATGATAAATTAAACAAAATGAGACAATTGTCTGCAAAATAACTGTACTAATTTTTAGGTAATTTAGTACAAAAACAAAATATACTGCGGTTTTATTAAATTGTTGATTTGTTTTAAATGAATTAAATAAAGTTAAAATACAGATTCATCTTGTGAAAAATATAAAATAATAATAAAAAATTTAATTCAAAGTAGATTTGTACTAATTTCAGTTCTAATGCGGTTATAGAACAGCTAATATTATGTTTCTGAGCCATTATTGCTTAAAACTGCTTGATAAGGTCTTAGTATAGATTTGACAAATCGCAGTCTGAATTAATTCCCAAAACTCATCGTAATTTGTGGAACACTTTCCTCTGATTGATGTTTTGACTATATTCTACAAATTCGCAATCGGGTTTAGATCTGGTGCCTGTGTATGCCATTATCCTGTTGGAAAACCCATCGAAGTGGCATATTTTCTTCGGTATAGGGTTGTAATGGCCAATTATGTATGTATGTATGTATATGGTAGCATACAATTCTGGAGAATTTCAACATAATCCGTTGCTTTCATAATGCCCTTTATACGATATAGTGGCCAAACATCATAGTAGAAAAACGATACCCAAACAAGCACCGTGCTTCACTGTCTTAATAAGAGTGTACTCGAGATCGTACGCTGTATTAATTGGCCTTACAGTATGAAGACCTCGATCAATTAATTAAACTAATTAATTTTGTCTCATCCAACCAAAGAATATTTCGCCATTTCTCTTGAGACCAGCCAGATTGGAATTTGGCAAATTTTAACCTTTGTTGCACGTTCTTTTAGACAACATTGGTACTTTTCTAGCAATGCGAGCTTTAAGATTCTATTTAATAAGTGTTTCCCTAATTGCTGATGAGTCAATGTTAATTTTCAAATCATTTTTTACTTGTTGAGACAAAATAAATAGATTCTTTTTCACACATCTAATGGTTTTTTGTATTACTGCTGGTACAACTTTTGATTTTCTACAACGCGTTTCTTCAGTAGGAACCCATTTGACTACATTTTCTTCCATTACTTTTGAAATTCTAAGCAACTTTGAAATATTTATATAGGAATTTCCCGCTTCCCGTAACTTTTTGATATTTTGACGTACTGCAGGGTCTCAGTGCTTAGCAAGGACAGCAAATAACAGTTATTGCCTAAAAATTAAAGAAAAAATCATCGTGATAGAGTCGATAGACATACATATGTGATGTTGCAACAATGATCATTAATCGAATTTTAACTGTTACTACTTTTTGACGGAAACATAAAAGTTTAGATCATGGTGAAATTACTTAAAAGGTGGTGGCAGGTGAATATAGCACAAAAACAACAGGGAATTTGTTTTTGTTTTTTCAGCTCTTTAATGTCAAAAGCAGTAATCGTGAATTAAAAAAGCACATTTCACAAGTGTGTATATGTATGTATGTATTTTAACAACATATACATATGTATGTCTCTACACCAAAACAAAAACACGAATACACACAAAGCAAAATATAAGCAAAACATAAATATAAACAAAACTTTTGACAGTAGCGGTATGACAAAAAAAAAAAAAAACCAGCTGGGTTGGCAACACTACCTTGTACGTAATTTCACCATGGGTTAGATAGATCATGGTGAAATTACTTACAAGGTGGTGGCAGGTCATGGTGGAATTACTTACAAGGTGGTGTTGCCAACCCAGCTGAGTTTTTTTTTTGGTCATACCGCTCCTGTCAAAAGTTTTGTTTGTATTTATGTTTTGTTTACATTTTGCTTTGTGTGTATTCGTGTTTTTGTTTTGGTGTAGAGACATGTATGTTGTTAACAATACACACACACACTTGTGCCATGTGCTTTTTAATTCACCATACCTGCTTTTGACATTAAAGAGCTGAAAAAACAAAAACAAATTCCCTGTTGTTTTTGTACTATATTCACCTGCCACCATGGTGAAATTACTTACAAGGTGGTGGCAGGTGAATATAGTACAAAAACAACAGGGAATTTGTTTTTGTTTTTTCAGCTCTTCAATGTCAAAAGCAGGTATGGTGAATTAAAAAAGCACATGTGAGAAGTGTGTGTGTGTATTGTTAACAACATATATTTCTATACCAAAACAAAAATACGAATACACACAAAGCAAAATGTAAACAAAACATAAATACAAACAAAACTTTTGACAGGAGCGGTATGACCAAAAAAAAAACCCAGCTGGGTTGTCAACACCACCTTGTAAGTAATTCCACCATGGATTTCATGTAACCCATGGATTTCATGTAACCCATGGATTTCATGTAACCCTGTCAGAAGTTTTGTTTGTATTTATGTTTTGTTTACATTTTGCTTTGTGTGTATTCGTGTTTTTGTTTTGGTGTAGAGACATGTATGTTGTTAACAATACACACACACACTTCTCACATGTGCTTTTTTAATTCACCATACCTGCTTTTGACATTAAAGAGCTGAAAAAACAAAAACAAATTCCCTGTTGTTTTTGTACTATATTCACCTGCCACCACCTTGTAAGTAATTTCACCATGATGAAATCTTTAAAAAGAGAGTTTTATTTTTTCGAGAGAGAGAGAGTTTTATAATTTTTTTTATTTTTTATAGTGCTTTTAATCCCGGTGGCGAATTCAAAGAGACTTGGTCATTTACAAATTTTCATGGACGAATCATCGTCATACAATCAGTATCAAGTTGCATTTTACATGAAATTTTCAATATAAACATTACGCATGACACTTATGCATGACAATTTCATTAAAGCAACACTTTACCTAAGAATGTCCAAACTTGGCGACATTGTCTGTTATGAGTCGTTTTTAAGCTGAACTCTAAAGGATTTTGTCTGCTATAGATCTCCATTGATGAAATAAGCAGAATAGCGACACATTATGTAAAAATTCACTATGACTCTTAATGATAATGTCTGTCAGAACTCACCAATACCCGGACTTCTACAAGACAAAATCAACTATAGTCATATATTACGTTTTGGACAAATGCTTTAAAAATTCATGTATGACCTCAAAATGAAATTCAGCAACTGTCATCGATGATTTAGCATTTTCAGCGTTTGTCACGATGATTCAGTGTTATTTTCGCCACCGGGATTTTCATTTGATTGAATGAAATGATACAGTTATCCTACGATGTCAATGCTACGACGATCGATTAAAGACTGAATATATGCATATGTGTTCGTGTAGTGCTGTGAATGCATTTGTGTGCGTTGTGCTGCTCATGCGGGGTTGAATTCGTTGGAAAATATGTATAAGCAAATAACCGTTCTCTTCGTCTCTGTCAACGACAAACTAGAATTTTGGTCCAACAGCGGTGTTGACATCTAAATGGGCCCAATCAGTATGATCTCTGTATTGAGTGTAAAAGCTTCATTTAAATTTGCATTACATACATACTTAAAAAATATACACACATACATAAGTATGAATGTATGTAAAAAGCAGTGTTGCCACTTTGTGTGTAATTACACATATTGTGTGTAATTTTTGAATCTGTCTGTAGTCTGTGTGTAATTGGCTTCATGTGCAATTTGTGTGTAATTTTACTACGCTTTCTTTAATTGCTAAAATATTTGTTTAACATTGAATTCTATTTATTTCATTTTCCAATACCTACTAATTTTCAAAATAAAACCAAAAGCATGTAGATATAATGTTCATAACGCATTTACTGCAGATCTTTTGCTAAAAAAAAGGAAAACAATATATTCGTAACTTTTCGTTACATTTTTCGTTTTCTATGTTTAAATATACTGATCTGCTTTGTTGCTATTTATATGTCAAAACAAGCATATGTAAATATGTATATTGCAATTAAGAATTATAAAAGTTTTCCTGTGAAATACTAATTCGTTATAGAAAAAAAATTATTCATTTAATTAATAGTTTAATTATGTTTTGTCAGAACCGCTTTAATTAGATTTAATTTTTTTCTTTTTTTATAATCAAAGGAGAAAAAGATGTCCACACTCAGCATGTTTTCGACTAAAGCTACGTTAATCTCATTACAGTTCTTAGTGTTCTGTACATATTTATGACAAACATCAACTATTTAAATGACACTTTTGTGGAAAACTTATATCACAATTATATTTTTTCATTTTTCTATATGTACATATACTTGTAAAAAGTTAGTCGAAGTAAAGAATTGTTATGGTCGATTATGTATGTATCTATTTATATAATCAGGGTTGTTGTAGAATCCCAGTCAGAATTGTCATTTATCAGAAATGAAAATCGAATCTGATTTCAATTGGTGTCATGAAATCGTGTGGATTTTGGCTTTATTCGAAAATAAACAAAACCCATAATCGAATCAGCTGTTTTTGCTTTGTTTACATTTTTTAGAAATATTTTATCAAAAAATTTTTTTTTCTTTTGGTGTTGAACATATTTTATAAAGAAATTTAAATTATATATATATTATTATATATAAGGTGTGCGTCACTAT
Organism: Metopia argyrocephala; assembly: GCA_963576795.1. Lineage (NCBI taxonomy): Eukaryota > Metazoa > Arthropoda > Insecta > Diptera > Sarcophagidae > Metopia > Metopia argyrocephala. The sequence goes on along the minus strand of OY756208.1, from coordinate 180,979,521 downwards.
AAAGTGTAACACCCATTTTCCTTAATAACTTTTTTCACCTTTAATCAAAATTATTTTTCTTAATCACAATATCTTTGAAAAATGTGTCAGATTTTAAAATGTATCAGTTTGTCAAATTTGACTTGTTAGTTAGTTCACAATGGATAATCAAAGACAAGTGCATACAAAAATTATTCAAATAATTCAAAAAAACCATATTGGAGTTATACAAAAGTTGCTAGGGAAGTCCACGTGACCAGGCAATGTGTTTCCAGAGTGGTCAAAAAGTTCAACAAAGACCTAAAAATTGCAAGAAAGCCTGAAACAGGTAAAGCAAAACTGGTAACGAACGACGCGAAAGCCAAAAAGGTTGAGAAGCTTTTGCTGGCTCTTCCAAACATTTCTGGTCGCGAAGTGGCCCGACGCGTGCAATGTTCGGAAAGTTTTGTGCGCCGAGTTAAAGCTAAAGCTGGCCTTAAAACATATAAAGTCCGAAAAGTTCCAGATAGAAATGCTAAGAAGAATATTGAAGCAAAAAAGAGAGCAAAACTCCTCAAAAAAGAATTTTTTTAAAAGTTCGAATGTTGTGTAATGGGTGATGAAACATACGTTTTTGCAGACTTTGCGCAGCTTCCTGGCCAAGAGTTTTATGTAGTGGATAGTAGATACAATGTTTCTGAAGAGTTCCGAACTAAAAAACTATCAAAATTTCCCAAAAAGTTCCTAGTTTGGCAGGCTATTTGTAGCTGCGGCAACAGAAGTGCATCGTTTGTTACATTGGGATCAATAAACTCAGATATTTATATCAAAGAGTGTCTTCAAAAGAGGTTGCTCCCATTTCTAAGACAGCACAACATATCAACATTCTTCTGGCCAGATTTGGCAACATGTCACTACAGTAAAAGCGCAATAGACTGGTATAATAAAAATAATGTTATTTTTGTTCCAAAAGAGGCTAACCCACCAAACTGCCCAGAGCTGCGGCCTATTGAAAGATATTGGGCTCTGGTCAAAAGAGAACTAAAGAAGAGTACATCTGTTCCCAAAACCATTACTAGTTTTCGATATAAATGGACAGCTGGTACCAAAAAAATCACCGAAAACACTATAACATTGCTTATGGATGGCATAATGAATAAAATAAAAAATTTTATAAAATTAAATAAATTTTTAAATAAAATAATACAGAATATAAATCTGTAATAAAAATGCAAAATAAAACTGTTTTATTTTTAACTCTAGCTTACTCCAGTCAGTTTTTATTTGACTTTTGATGTGTTACAGTTTATAGTGACGCACACCTTATATTATTATATATTTTATTAATGAAGGAAGAATGGAATGAAAAAGTTAAACGAAAGATATTAAGAGATTACAGCAATCCCTTGGAACTTCCGGAGATAGCGTAAGTACACATTGCAACAAAGTACGAAAAGTTGAATTGTATGAAAGTTTATTAAAGATTTGTAAGTCAATACCATGTGAATAAAGAAGCATTCCAAATGTTGATGAACATTGTTGAAATTCACTTGCCTCCGTCAAATATTTTGTGTGTTATTCAGCTAGCAGCAACATTCCAATTTTGGCAGAAGGCAGTTAACAAAAGTCAATTGGAAACGATTCTACCGTTAGTTTAGGCCGGAGAACGGTGTTAATTGTGTTGGCCAATGTAATGGATGTTTTCCATTCCGTCCATATCTTTTGTATAAAAATAAATTTTTGTTAAATATTAGTGTCACATTTAAGAAATTTAAACATTTTAACTTCTTCCATCCGTTGGCATCTTTGCTGGGTGGTCCAGCACTGTTTAAAGACTGTGTAAGTTCCTGCCAGAGAGACTCAACTTCAGCCTTATCTCGTTTTGTATAACCCCTTGCGATATCTTCGTGTTCCTCCATAAATTTTACAAATATCCCATTTTGAGTTATATTGTATTTCTTTTCTATGTTTTCCCCTATACACATAAATATATTTTATATAAAATGAAATTTAAATTAATTTTACTTGCATTGTGCAGCAAAATACGTTTAACCGCCTACAACAAAAATCAATACAAGTGTGTTTCTGACAGCTGAAAACTGATCGGATTGTTTCTGACAAAAAACTGATAAAATCAGATTCGATGACACCAAATTCTGACAACAATTCTGATTCGAATATAAAACCGGTATCATCTGTTTCTGTGACACAAAAATGAGAATTCTGTCGGTTTCAATTCTGATTCTGATAATAATCAGATTCTACAACAACCCTGAATAATGAGGTTTTAATGTTCAAATATGTAGGTTTGTACATACATATCTAAATGAATGTGTATATACATATTAAAACAAAATTTTGTGTGTAATTCTGTTTAAAATGTGTAATTTCGGGTTCGGTTGTGTGTAACTTATAGAGCTGTCGGTGGCAACACTGGTAAAAAGTAAATTAAAAAAGGACAATATGGCTAAACCAAAGTATCTTACCAATGAAGAGCTAGAAGATATATTAAATTACAGTATTCCGTGGATAATTACCCCACGTTTAATTGCCTTTCACGCTTATTTACTTCAATTTCTAAATCCCCATATTTTTCCCACCATTTTCTAATAAAATGGTACGGTTTCATTTAATTGCGTTATTCGCTTAATTACCTCAAAAATATTTTCTCAAAGAGAAATTACACTTTAAATTTCCTCGTTTAATTACCCAAAATAACTATTTTCTATTGCCGAATTCACAAAGTTTTGTATCGTTGTTTCATGTATATAATATAGTATAAGTATAAAGTGTAGCCGCCGTGGTCTAGTGGTTAGTGTGTTGGCTTACTAAGACATGAGCCCTGGGTTCGACACCCAGCTCCGACATCTTAAAAAAAAAAGAAATATGAAAAAAATATTTCTTTCGGCGACTACCTCTCAGCAGTCTTCTGGCAAAAGCTCTGAGAGTAATTAATTGCCATGAACAGCTTTCAAGTCTGTCGTTCGGAGTCGACATTAAACTGCAGGTCCCGGTATTCATGGATAAAAATTTACACACACAACATGAGTGCTGCGAGAAGCTAGGCCGTAATCCTGACACAGGGTTGTAAAGGCCAGTTATGTATGTATGTATAAGTATAAAGTTACTTGCTTTTCTTATGTATTAACGGTAGTGTATACAGGCAATTAAGCGCAAGAATGATAGAACTAAAGATTACGCCATGTGGATGTTGTCCCGCTAGATGACGTAGATTCCCCTATAATTGAGAGAAAAAAAGAGAAAGAAATAAAAAAGTATCGAATTGTTATGAGTACACATTTAACTTTTTCGTTATTTCACCTAGATGCGCAGAGTTAAAATTTTGTGTGCGTGATGTCGTAATCTTTAGTTCTATAATTCTTGATTAAAAGTATTCGTTTAATTACCAAAAGAGGCAATTAACCATGTTTGTTTAAATGACGTCCACGCATACAGTGTCTCAAAGTAATAATGGGACACACGCTTACGTCGACAGTTCTTGTAATAATTTAGACAATATAACAACTCCAGGAAAAAATTTTATATGGAATTGAAAAGCATATATGGTACTTTATTTAAAACAGAAACTTTGAATTCAATTAATGCTGGCAAAACAAAATAATGCAAAATAGACTTCATAATACGTTAATTAGACCTCAAAGTAATAATGGGACAAATTAAAAGAACAATTCATAAGGTATTAAATCTAATATTACGGATAAAAATTAATATTTTGTTGGCAGCCCTTATTGTCGTATTACTGACTTTAATCGATTTGGCATCGATCCAACAAGTTTACGGCAGAACTCAGGTGATATCCTTTCCCATTCCTCCTTTAGAGCAATTATTAAGTCGTTTTTGGAATTTATATGACGAACTTTTAATTTTTCCTCTAAATAGCTCCACACGTGCTCTATTGGATTAATATCCGGCGATTGTGGTGGGGTTTCAAGCACATGCGGGCAGTTATAGAGCAGCCAGCTTCTGACATTGTATGCCTTGTGCTTTGGGTCATTGTCTTGGTAGAAGTAATAATCATTTGTAAGACGCAATTTCTCCGCTGATTCTGCAAGATTTGCACGTAAAATATCTTAATAATATTTGTGGTCCATAATTCCTTCAACAATGTGGAGATTACCCGGTCCAGCTGCTGATATTGCGCCCCATACCATAACAGATCCCATACCGTGTTTTACCGATGGTCTTAAATTTTCTTTGGCGAGCTCTGTATTCGGTTTTCCCCACACGTAAGAACGTCCATCCGACCGGAAAACATTAAATTTACTTTCGTCGGTAAAGATCACTTTATTCCAGAATGAGGAGTCCTTATTTTTATGTTCTTCAGCAAAGTTAACACGTTTACGTCTATTTACATCATTTATATAGGGCTTTTTTCTAGCTACCCGGGCATTATAACCATGCTTTCTCAAAATATTTCTTACAGTTTCAGGGTTAGCTTTCTTTTTTAGATATATTTCTGCTTCAGCAGTTAATTTAGGGGCGCTTATATGAGGTGTTTTCTTAACTTCTCTTAATAACCACCGTTCATCTGCATCGGAAAATATTTTTCTTTTGCTTGGCTTTGAAGCATTTTCGAAACTTTTTGCATCCGAATAACGTTTTATAATATTAAACACTGTAGATTTCGGTTTGTTGACTATTTCTGCAATATTTCGAACAGATTTTCCGGATTTTGAGTGTTCAATTATTAATTTTCTAATTTCAGGCGTTGTTTGTAAACCCCGATTCGCCATAATGAATAATGTATTTAAAATGGTTAAAAAACACTTGTAAAAGAACTCTTAGACCATGTAAATAAAAAATATTTACAAATTGTTCCGTTATAAAGCGCATTCAAAACGAAGTTGCCAGCTGTCCCATTATTACTTTGTGATCTAAAAATGTGTTATTGTGAATTATCGCTTGTAACTTTTTTTGTTCAAAACAAAAAGCGATAAAATTATGTCATAGCAAAATCAAGAACAAAAGTAACATAAAAACATAAAAAACATAAACATTAACGTAACTGTGAGAAAAAAATATGTTAAATAAAAAGTACTTTGGTTGTGTCCCATTATTACTTTGAGCCACTGTAATTGCCCATTTGACATTTTTGTCGAGACAATTATTCGTGGAATACTGTAGTGCAAAATACGTAAATATCCGTACAAGCATGTGTAGTTATATGTATATATGTTGAAAACCACATAAAGGGTAAAGAACATGTTTATTGAAGGGTGACGTGAGGGTTAAAAACATCTTAAAATGGGTTTCGAGAGAGAGAATTCAAACCCATGCATACACATTACAGAAAAAATTTTTTTAAAAAAAGAGAAAACAGCACGTGTACTACGTGAGTGGCAAAGCCACAGCAAAATTAGAAACACAAAAGAGAAAATAAATTATTAAAAACGAATACGACAACGTCGCTCATCGCACTGACAAAAAAGTACAGCTGCGTAAAATAGACGACGTTCATGAACAATAAAATACATTTTATAAAATAAACTTACACATTCAAACAAAACCGATATGATGAGTTAACACAACAGTGCTACAAGAGCAAAAAACTTATACAGCAAAAGCAAACTTTAAGTAGGTTGGTTCGATGTTCATGACGGTGGACAGACGTGTACAATAACGTACTAAATAAATTTTTTCATTTACAATACTTGACGGGATAGATAGCGACGACTTTTTTCAGTTTTGTTGGTTGAGTACTTCTTTTATACATCTCAGTTACCACCAATCCCCGCTGCAGTAAATTAAGATGGCAGAATTTTATTTTTAAATCAGATTTTAAGCTGTATTTTTCATTTTTAATGGAAAACAAGAGAAAAATTCTTTTAGCAAGTGATAGTTACGTTACAACTTTAATCATTTTATATTGTATCTGGTAAAGAAACGGACAAAATGTTATGTATATTTATATTTTTACTTTACATATTTAATGTTTGTTTTTGACCAACTTCAGAACTACCTATGTAATGTAAAATGTCCCTTTATTACATCCATACATATGTATGTACATACTTAAATTGTAGTGAAATAAATGTATAAAATAAGAAAAGTTTAAGTATGTTTTATACATGCATACAAACAGTTTATGAATGTCTATAGTATGTACATGTGTTTTTGTAAACTATAATTGATGTTGTGAAGTTAATAATTTGTAATATTAATAATCTTCTAGTTTGTTGTAGCTGTTGCCTTCTTATTTCAACGAAAATGTGAACGTCGGTATTCGTTTAATCGAAAAAATTACGATTGAATAATTTCAAAATGTATATGTATGTATACATATATGAATATACTACATGGACATGTTAGATACATATATGTGTGTTATTATTTAGATACATATGTAAGTACATATACCTACCCGATAGACAAAAATAATGTAATCAACCTCACAGCCAACAAAAACATTTAAGCATATGACATACAAACATATTTACGTACATGCATACATATGTATGTATATATGTACATAACAAGTCAACATGCCCATGATGTACCAGCTTTTACAATGGAAAAAACATTTCTTTTTAGTGTTGTCAAAAGTACAACGTCAGAGAAACCGCCAAAAGTTAATTTTATATGCATGTATACATACATATAAATAACAAACCTTGCGTTTACATTACATACACACTGGTTTTACAAATTATGAAAATTGTTCGTAGGCGTCAGATAATAATTATGACAATTTTAAGCGAAATGAAAAAGAGTAGGATAGGCTTGCGAAAGTATTTGGGTATTGAATACTTAATCCGGCTGCTTCTTAAGATGCTCGTTACACAATATTTTATATAAAAATTACCAAATTCATATTTTTTAATTAATATACCTATTATTCTTCAATTACTAATCATAAAATTTTAAAATGAAAATAAGACTTCAATTTTTTCTTTTTACAAATCACAATACTTATAACATAAATTGTTCTTCCCCTTCTTCTTTTATTTTAATTGTTATCAAATAGTTTCAAATTTTTATTCCCGATTTCTTATCCCACAAAAATCTACTTAAATAATTGTTCGTGTACATACATATATAATTTTCTTTGGTATATATGTATGTATGAATATAAATGTATATAAATATACATACATATGTACACATATGTATGTAAGTATTTACTTTAGAAAAATGTATATATAGCTAAGAAGTTAATTTTATTCATTTTTAAAGGTCAAGATCTTGTTCTACTTCTAAATCATTGTTTTGGGAAATAACTTTTGAGTTAAAACCTTGTGGCAATTTAGCAGATGGATTAAATATATCGATTTTTCATTTTTTTACATGATATTAGAAGTCGAAGTAATTATCTTTCTGACTCCAACTATGAAATTCTTATCAGAGTCATTTACGATCTGTACCCATGTATTCATGACATTAACTCATACCATTCTCTAGAAATCACGTACCTATGTACATACATACATATTGGAATTATATTTTTGCCTACATACTTTGCAGTGCTAATGATGAAACAGAACTGGTGCATGACGTTTGACACATAAAAACGCTGGAAAATGCAGTCGTGAGTATTCCGCTTTCTCATCATTGCATTTTGTAATTGTCATCTTGTTTGGATGAATCAGAATTACAAATTTTTCTTATTGCTCTCGTATTCCATTTATCCACATTACTCGAACTTCATACAAAAGTATGAGGTTTAATCAAGTTTATAAGCAAATCTTGCTTACGAACTCACACTTTGATATGAAATTATTCATCGTGCGTTCCGAGAGTAGTCAGTCTAAAATAAATACATAAGTCACAAAAATTTAAAACTCGCCGAAAATATGTACATATGTATATCGATTATCTCCAATAAAATCCCCATCGCCAAGTATAAATATTTATACCCATCGCAGAAAAATACCCGTTTTGGGAATAAAACCCCTTATCTGAAAACACTTTATTCTTGTTATTTTCCTAAATGACACAGGAAACTTCATATCACTGTCTTCAATTTGTGCTAAACAGTTGGAAAATTTCTGCTAAAGTTGTATTAGTGACAAACTTTGAATGTCATTAATGTAAAGGCAGACAGAGTTAAGCTACAGACACATTAGGTAAATATTTGAAGAAAAACGCACACTATTTTACGAACTTATTTCATTTTATAAATTAGTTCTTAAAAAAATCATTTAAGAGGTAATTATATTAAAACTTTTAATTCAATTTTTAAATAATAATCAAAAAAATTATGTCCACTTAAATCTGTTGTTCGCGAAATATTTGGCTAATGTGAACGTGTCTTTAATGTTTGCTTCTCAACTTAAAACGCTGAATTGATATCGCAATAAGAAAACGCATGCACAGAACGACAAATAAAATATCAGCCAATTCAACACAAAAACGCTAAAAGTGTTTATCTTAAATAAGAATTAAAAAATAATATACATTTTAATGGTGGTCATCAATTAACCACCCTATGAGTAAATTCTATAATTTTCTTACTTAAACTTACCTGGTACACCCAAAGACTCAGCAATTTGTTTCCAAGTTTGGGCTTTTCTTACAAAATGTTTATAATTGAAATGTGAACGATCATAAATTACGGGATTCATTTTCACTGCTTCTATAAGATTTAAATCGAATTGTTGTTCTAAAGCTGGGTCCATTTTATCCATTTTGTGGCTGTTATATTCTTATTATTATTGTTGGAAATGTTTTTTGTTTTCTGATAAGAATTTTGTTTTGTTTTTACTTTTTCTTTCTTTGACGCAAACTTAAGCGCCTAAAAAATTTCTTTTAACAGAATAATTTCGATGCTTAACGCCAGTGAACAAAAAAAAGTTGTTTTTGTAGATTTGTTTTTATTTTGAAGGAAAAATATAGATGTAGGGGCACCGCTACTGCACAGTAAACTCTTCTTAGTTGTATGTGTCTATTTTGTTTTTTTCGTTTTAAGAAATCCAATTGCAAACAAAACAAAAAAAAAAACAAGAAATGTTTTTATTATATTTTTGATTCAAGTAGTCAACTTCATCTGCACTGAAAAACCGTTTGGAAAAATAAAGACGTAAACGCCGACGTGGATGCGAAGTAACTGAATAGTGTTGTATAGTATAAAAAACGAATAGGCTGTTAAATTTTGTGTAGCTTTGCCGTTCGGCTACAGCTGACGTCTCGTGTACACACACAACCGCAAAACAGAAATGCTCTCATCGAACCGAATCAAAAGCAAGCACACATACTTGCACAACTTTGTCTTATTCGTTCTCGCAGATAGTTATTCAAGTAATTTTTAAAATTTACTCAACTTTATCAATTTAGTGCTTTCAACACCGTTTTTAGTGCTTTTTAAAATGTACGCAATCTAACAATTTGCAGGCATTGAGTATTCCAAAAGTTCAATTCTTTAAAAAAAGTATCGGATAAGGGTATATTTTTAAATATGCTTATATTAAAAAAGTGGAGACATAAAACCGACCTAACAAATTTAATATTTTTACTAATTTCAAAATTTTCCTACATAATACATACATACATATCTGTGGACATTTGACAAAACGTCTTTCTAAATCAACAACTTTTCAGTAGAGCAAAAACACAGTTAAAAAGGCTAATAGAAGTTATTGCTTAGAAAATTAAAGAAATTTTGAACTTGGATATTATATACAAATACTTAACGAACATTATGCGACCTTTTTTCCCCTCTAGAAGCAATAGTTTTCTTTAAAACGACTAAAAATTAATTTAAGACTTTTTGTTAAAGCCAACTTGTTAGACGCTTTTAGCAAATTGTATTATTTATAATTATTTATTATTTGTACTTTTTCCATATAATTACACATGTTTGTAAATTCAGAATTCTTCTTTCTTTTGTAATATATATATTTATTGGCCTTGAAGGGCTTTATGTATTACTTGAAAATTTTTAAATAAATAAATAGGAAAAATTAGCTTTCACCACACAAGTCGTGTTGTCAAAATTTTTTTGATTAAATTTGAAAATTATCTTAATCGCTTACGTTAAGACAAGTTGTTTTGTTAAAACGGAATATGAAAAAAAGTTGAAAGAAGTTGATCTGGAATATATTTCGGATTTATTAAAAAAAATACTTCTATTTTTCCCCATAATATGTAAATAATTAAAAAATAATAATAAAAATTAAATAAAATTTTTTATAGACATTTAATTTTTCAAATTATTCTTAATTCTCTGAAAAAAGTCGTTTTGTCAAATTGAAATTGGGGAAATGTCTGATAGAGGTCGATTAGTCAACTGCATACCTTGCGTTCCAAAAGTCTTAGAAATACGGAGATTAGAACAAAAGAAGGACAAGGAAATTCTATATTTACTATGAAAATCTTGGAAAATTGTCTTATTTAGAGAGAAGACGATTTTTCAAAATTCCACAGATATGTATGTACACTTGTGGGCATGCATTTAACTCACTTATGCAAATTATTAATAAATAATTAACAAGGAAATCTTAAATAGTTAGTCAATATAAAAAATGTTTGAGTACGTGGTTAATATCGCACTTCAAATTTTACTGGACACATAACTAAGTTATTTGAAAAAAAATATATTGAAATTTTAACTTAATTGCTTTATTATTCACCCAAACTATTTTGAACCTTAATATTTTGTGGGGTATTCCTTTTTAAGTTTCACTTCACTACATCTTTGTGGCGTTTTGGCATAATTGCGACACTGCTGAGGTCTAATGTTATTCCATTCTGCCTTGATGTGATGCCAAAGTGTGTTTTTGCTGCAAGGGTTTTTGGCTGCAACTGCTCGTTTTACGTTCCCACAAAGATTTTCAATAGGGTTCAGGTTTGGACTTTGAGCTGGCCAATCAATAAGAACTTTTTTTCTTAACAAACCAAGCCTTAACTTCTCAAAATGTATGCTTCGGGTCGTTATCATGTTGAAACATTCAGGCTAGTGATAATTCGTCCTTGGAATCTTTAATCAAATTTTTTTGCAGGGTTTTTATATATATTTTCCCTGTCATTTTGTCCTAGATTTCTACTAGTGGACCAATACCGGAAGAGGTAAAGCAATCCCAAACTACTATTGACGAGCCTCCATGCTGTACGGCTTTTTTTTGTGTACTTTAGGTCTAATTGTGCATTGACAAAACGTCTTAAATAAGATCAAGCGTTGGTGAGAAGGAGAGAAAACAGCAGCAAAAGATGCTAAAATATTTTACTAACAAGAAACATTATTATCTACCAAACACCTAAACAAAAGCAACTACCTATTTATCTTTTATACATATGTAGTTAAAATAATTTAATTATTTGGCCACTAATGTCAGCGAATTAAAGAGAAAGCGTAGTTATTTTTGCACTGAGAAAAATGTTGTGCATGAATAATTTAATTGTATGTCCATAATGTATCATATTATTTTAAAAATACGAGGAATTGGCGTTTTTTTTTTTCTTAAGTTGGTGTTGTTTTTTAAGCATGTGGTAGCACTATATAATTTTACTCTGACTGACTTCAAATGGCAATTCTACAGATTTTTATTTTTTATTAAGGGTTGGTCAGTTGTTTAAAAGTGAAAAACTCACTCTCTACGTAAAAAACTGCAGAAAATGGTAGAAACATTTTAACTGATGTCAGCAGTGTTTTTCTATTGCAAATTTATGAATCTATAAGCTTATGTATCCAAAAATTTTTTATGTAGAAATCTAAAACCTGTTTAACAAAACACTTAGAAAATTTACAACATTCCTATTTTTTATATATACCTACCTATACATTAGTAAATTAATCCAAATTTTTGTTCTAAAGCCCCCATCTTTGATTAAAAAAGTTCAAAATTTGCAGAAAGATTTGTATCATGGTGAAATTACTTACAAGGTGGTGGCAGGTGAATATAGTACAAAAACAACAGAGAATTTGTTTTTGTTTTTTCAGCTCTTTAATGTCAAAAGCAGGTATGGTGAATTAAAAAAGCACATGTGAGAAGTGTGTGTGTGTATTGTTAACAACATACATGTCTCTACACCAAAACAAAAACACGAATACACACAAAGCAAAATGTAAACAAAACATAAATACAAACAAAACTTTTGACAGGAGCGGTATGACCAAAAAAAAAAACCCAGCTGGGTTGGCAACACCACCTTGTAAGTAATTCCACCATGCTTCTCACATGTGCTTTTTTAATTCACCATACCTGCTTTTGAATTTAAAGAGCTGAAAAAACAAATTCCCTGTTGTTTTTGTACTATATTCACCTGCCACCACCTTGTAAGTAATTTCACCATGATAATCAATCAAGAAGCAGATTTTTTGTAACTTAAAATTTTTAAAAATTTAAATAAAAATGTATAGATTTTTTTTAAAGAATCTGAGCTGAAGTTAAAGAAAATTAGAGTAGATTTATTTAATATAGGTACGCCTTAAAAGCTATTAAGTTACAAGACCATGTCTGACTTCAAAATATCCCGCCGTTTTTAATTTTCTTATTAGAGCTCATTAGAACTCATACAGCATTCTTATTGTGCATCTCAAATCATGTTTATATACAACCTTTTCTAATTTCTTTGTTTTTCTTAACGATCTTCTCTTTTTAGCTCCAAATCCTATCCGTTCTTCTTAGTTTATGGAACAATTTTCCCGAAGGAGTTTACGGTATTAATAAGTTTAAATCCAATGTCCACAAACACTACTCACTTATTCCCCCTTTCCGTAAGATATTTTCCTAAACCAGCACAATGTAATGCATGAGTAGGGGTCGTCCTCCGAGTGCTGGTCTTAATAATAATAAAAAACAAATACGCTTCAAAATTGTGTTTCTTTTGTTTTTCTATTACAGTATTCCCCGGATAATTGCCCCAATCTTAATTGCCTCAATTTCTAAATCCCCATATATTTTCTTACCATTTTCTAATAAAATTCCACTGTTAATTAACTCAGCTTTCGCTTAATTGTGTTATTTGCTTTACGTCAAATATATTTTCCCCAAAGAGAAATTTCACTTAAAATTCCCTCGTTTAATTACTTAAAATAATTATTTTCTAAAAACTGCAGCTTAGCTCAACTATGTTAATATAGGCATAAAATGTCCGTTAAATATACTTTCAAACTATTTTTTTGATACAACCTTCCAAATTAAGTCTACCAAGTTTATATACATATAAGTATAGCGTATCGGGATCTAGATCATGAAAATGCTACACGTTCAATGTTTATCACGCGATCTGGATTCCATATTTTAGGCCATTCTGCGATATAGATCACGATCCATCAATATTGCATGCTACACGTTCAATAAATATCGTAATATTTGCAATATTGCAGTGCCCTAAATTTACTTGCTTTTCATATGTATTGACGGCAACACAGTGTAATATTATTACACAGTGACGGCAGTGTATACGGTTATGTTTTTTTACCTTCTCGATTAGTTTTTCCTCTATTTATTTTAAAAATAAACATACTTCTCTTTTATCTTTTTTATAAAAATAATTAAGTGTTAATTTTTCTTTACCACACCAATGCAAGTCAGAATGTACAATGCTATAAACATTTGAACTGTCAACAGATCTAAAAGTTATATTTTACCCAAATTCTATTTTATGTTTAACTTGCCTAATAAAAATACGCTATTTTAACTTTGTTGACAGACGTGTGAAATGTACAACGGGCGCAATGGAGCAGTACAGAAAACTCACAGGATTCGTGACTTTTCAACCCCTCTGCCTCTTCTTCTATCAACTAAAACTTACAAAAACGCCAGTGTTTGGCACACGAAACCAAGGCATGTTTATTGTACCATACACGAAAACTATGCACAGTCTGAAAGCTGTGTTTATATAAAATTCACAAAATGTTGTCATCAGATGTGAATTTTTAGAAAAAGAAGAAGTTTTTGTTTGTTTACATATTATAATTTTTAAAATATCATAAATTAGTTTTACAAACTGTTCGACAAGCAAAAACATATTTTCGCCATGTCTGAAGACAAATCTGTAACTTTAACTGAAGCACAAAAGGCTCGCATAGAACGTAATCGGGCCAAAGCATTGAGTTTAAAACATTCCAAGTTAGTAAGTCATCCTTATGCTTCAACTAAAAAGTAAGTAGAACCACAAATGCAAGAAACAACTATTAATTGATTAATTTTGTGGAAGGGGTGCAAACGCTGGTGACGCTTCGACATCTGTAATTAAAGTACAAGGTACTAAATATATTGATAGTGGTGGTGGCTTTCTTATAGAACAGACCCTGCAAACTACTCAAAATTCACATGATGGTGATACTATCAGCACAACTAATCAAGAGCATGATACAATCTCTATTCCCGTACAATACCAGGAATGTTTGCAATGTGGAGATGCATTTGTAGACTCTTTCTTGTACGACAATTTTGTTTATTCCGTTTGTGACAAATGTCGCGATCAGGATGGTGAACACTCTTTGATAACACGCACAGAAGCTAAAGCCGAATATCTCCTAAAGGATTGTGATTTTGATAAACGAGAGCCGCCTTTACGTTATATAAGCCGAAAAAATCCTCATAATATGCGTTGGGGTGAAATGAAGCTATATTTGCATTTGCAAGTGCAAAACCGTGCCTTGGAGGTGTGGGGCAGTGAGGAGGAATTAATGCGTCAACACGAAAATCGTATAGAAAAACGTGAAGTTTGCAAAGTACGCAAATATAAGAGACAAATGAAACAATTACGTATGGAGGTTCGCAGTAGTTTGTACACAAAGGAAACTAAAGCATCACATGTTCATGAATATGGCGAAGATACTTATAATGAGGAGGACGATACCTACACACATACCTGTAAAACCTGCTCATTTACTGAAACTTATGAAAAAATTTAAAGTATGCTATATATCAATTAAACGCTTCCAAAACTCCAAAATATAAATGAATTATGAAAAAAAAAACGGGCTGCAAAGTTGATATTGTCGCAAGAATTAAAGAACTCTGTAACTGACAAAAAATCGAAAATACGTTTTTTACATCATTTTTATCAGAAAAAAATACGCGTCGATTGGTCTCAATCCCGGATTTGTACAATGAAAATAAATTCACTTACGCTGTCTGCGTTTTGAAAAATACCAGTGTCTTTCGTCTACTTTCATACAGGTTTATTGACTCTGGTGAACATTTAAGGTTTTGTCAGTTACAGCGTTCTTTAATTCCATCGACGATATATAGTTGTAGGTATATCACCTTATAATTAATGAATTATAATTTTAAAATTATTTAATTACATTATTACTTTTGTGTGATATTTACATTTTTAAATCATACATCCATACATAATTGGCCATAAAATATTTCTTTTTTTTTCCAAAAAGTCAGCTGAGGTTTGAACACGGAGCTATCGTCATAGTAAGCCAACACACTAGACCACGGCGGCTCTTAAATCTTTAACACGTTCGCCACTCAGCGTCACATATATGTGACGTTGGAGTTTTCGTAAAAACTCATGTCACATATATGGGTCGCATTATTACCAAAATCTCTTAATCTTCTATTCATGATAGTTTTTACTGAAAGTGCAAAAAATATGTGAGTGGTGAACGTGTTAAATAATTTTTTTTAAATAAATTTAATTTTTAAAAACTAAAGGTAATCAAGAGAAATGAACAGTGCCGAATTCGAGCGAAATCAAAGTCGAGTCTTTTTCAAAGACAAATAAAACTTAATTGCGTAAATTATTTTATATTTTTAATAAAGAAAGATCTTACAGTAATAGTCATTAAGCCGTTGAATAAAAAAATGTAAAAGATTTTCATATTTTAAAATTTTAGCAGTTTGAAAATTCATACGATAATTTCACTCGAAATCATTTCGTAGAAGGTACCCCTTATAGAAGGTGGTGCAAGGTGAAAAAAGTATAAAAACAGCGTTTTTGCTTTTTCGGTCGTGATATGTCAAAATCAAATCGTGGTGAAATAAAATTTTTATGGATAAAATTTAACTAAAAAATAAGAGTTAACAAAAAAGGTATTTTCATAAAATAATATAGGCGGTGTTCTTGCCAAATTACCTAACGAACCAGATGGTTGGCAGCGCTGACATGCTGGCGTTTGCCGGGCTTTGGCTCGCCGGATGGGGTGGTTCTTTGCCAACCTTCTGGCTGTTGCTGTTTTAAATTACAATAATAAAAAAATAAATTCATGTCAGCTAAAAAAAAAAAATATTGAAAAGTGAGGAAGAGGCACGAAGCATCCGACGATTCCGGTTGACTGCATACATCATTAAATCCTTCGGCCGATGGTCTGCCGGAACTACCCTCCCACAGAGACCTGAAGTCTCACCATGACCTCACCATAATGTGTTATGGAGGCCCCAAACATGACCTGCAAACTCGTTCTTCTTACTTACCGCTCAACTAAAATTATTTACCACTCATAATGATTTATAACAACAAAAAGTATTTTCATCTATACGTTATAATTTTTATTTTCATTTAAAACTACTATAATTTTACCAAAAAAAAAAAAAATATATAAAAAAGGAAAAGGCAAAAAAAAATTGGATTTAAATTTAACTTATTTATGTATTTAAACAAACAAAAAAAACCGATATTCAATAAAAAAAACTCAAGCTTTAAATTATTACAATATCCTTTAAAAATTTCACTTTGTCTTTCTAGTTTCGGGCAACACTTTTCCTAAAAAAGATATTAAGATTTATTTTGAGTTAAAATTTTTATAATATATATATATATGTGTATTGTAATTACCACATACGTTAGTAAGTTGCTGTCAGTTGAAAAAGCCAAAGTACTACGTATGAAGCCTACGTCACATCTTTCAATTTGATTAAAATTTGAAAAACAATATGTAAAAAAAAAAGTTGAATGTGTGGCCGCAAGGCTAGAGATTATCTAATAACAACCCTGTCCCAAATTAGTACATTTAATGCAACTATGTTCTAAGTTTCGGTGTAAAAACGCATGCATTACAATGCTGCCAAAGTTTGAGGTGACTGCACTTGCTATAATTGTTGTTGTACTATTTTTTCTTGCAAGGGATTTGTCATCCGTTTATCAAATGCAAGATTTTTGTTATAGAAATAACAAATTTGTGAACATTTTGTGATTCTTGTGGTCATAAGACTTCTCCAATTCTTAAGTTGTACTAGTTTATTATTGAATTAATCTATAACATCCATTTTTTGAATACACAAAGTCAAAAATAAAAGTTCACTTCACTGCCAAGTCCCTCCGGGTACACCATCAATCAAATCGAAGCAACCGACCGACCACAATTACATTTTTAGAAAAGCTTTCACAAGAAAACACAAAAATCGTAAAGAACTATGGATCAAATACAAATCAGTGATACGGAAAAAGTACGCATTGTATCTGATTTTATATTACATGCTCCACCGGGTGAATTTAATGAGGTATTTAATGATGTTCGAGAATTGTTGAAAAATGATGCTCTTCTAAAAGAAGGTGCCAGCCACGCCTTTGCCCAATATAATAAAGATCAATTGACACCAGTACGCATTGAAGGCAGTGAACACAATGCCGTGATTTCGGAATTTAATGATTTGGGTAAGTACATACACCATAAATGGTAACAAAAACATTCATAATACACATAAATGTACCTTATACTAGTATATGTATGTGTGTGCAAATACTGGCGTACATATGAAAAGTGTTAATTTAGTGATTTTACGATATTATGAGGGGAAAAGAATATATTACTTTCCCTATACGTAAACAAATGTTATTCAAAACAATATATATATATATATATATATATATATATATATATATATATATATATGTAAATACATCGTTAAATGCTTAATCACACAAAACACTTTAATTTAATTTTGTTTTTATATATTTCCATTCATTACTTTTAAGGTGTTGGCCGTTTCTTTGATCCTCGCACTAAACAATCTTTTAAATATGATCATCTTCGTAAAGAAGCCAGTGACTATCAGGATGCTGAACCTGATACAACAGCTGAACCATGGAGAGCCGCCTTAGATATTGAAACATTAGCCTATACCGCCAGTCATTACAGGCATGGTGTAAGTAAAGACACAATTAACATAAACGATATGTAAAATAAGGAGCATTATAAATTATGCAAACTTGATGTCCAAGAATTGCAAAAAATAATTTGAATTATTAAGAAATAATCAAATTGAGTTGTCCGATTACGGTAACATAAAAATTAATTACGTAATTAATAAACATGGTACATAGTTTAGGCTACTCTAGTTCAGCTTTTAAATAAACGTAAAAGGGTTGATTGATTTTGAAAGCGTTAAAAAAATAAGTATAAAGGTAAACAATTTTTACTGCCGACATTATAAAGCATTTTTCGTACAAATTTTTTAAAACCAGACCAATTCAAACAAACGAAAATTTTTTGTTAACTTAACTTGCCTGAATTGCAAGGTGCTTTGCTAAAATATAATACATATTAAAGAAATAAGCGCTTAAATTTTGAAAATAATCAGAAGTAACAACAAATCGTATTATATTTTTTTAAACATTTTTGATTATTTTGTGTTATCCAAAGTAATCCGAATTTTTTTTTAGTATTAAAATTTTGCTTTTCTGCAATGGTAAAAGAACTCATCTTCTGATTAATGACAATAATAAATTATTTTTATTTAAGAAAGAGAGTATACATTTCTCTGTTCAACACATTTGCAACTCAATAAGTTTTTACTTACGGTACTTTCACATTTAGTCAATATTAAAAAAATAATACGTTTTTTTTTTAATTATACTTTGTTCATTCCTTGTAGCTTAAAGTTTAATTAAGATTTTATTTATTTCTTGATATTTATTTAAAAAAAAAAAATTAAATTTGTTTACATAAATTAAATTATTCCATAAGTGTTTCCCTAAAATAGTGGTGATGCTATTTTCTTCAAATAGTTGCCTAATCTGAACATTTTGAAGTAAGGTAATCATTTCTTTTTCATAATGGTAGTTTCT
This sequence comes from Metopia argyrocephala, assembly GCA_963576795.1. NCBI lineage: Eukaryota > Metazoa > Arthropoda > Insecta > Diptera > Sarcophagidae > Metopia > Metopia argyrocephala. Next base: position 180,960,636 of record OY756208.1, on the reverse strand, counting down.
GGCATTTGTAATTTAATAAAAGATTTAACATTAGTTATTCAGCTATTAAAGAAATATTTCTAAGTCATACAGCAATTATTAATTGTTCAAATAGACAGTAATGGCAATATCCATATGGTGTGTAAGGATGAGAGATTTCACTTCTTAAACAACAATATATGAGGAGAACATTTGAACGTCTTGTAAAATTTTTTTCATTTTAGCCAAAGAGAGAGTTCTTGATCTTGATATTAGGAATTTAGTGAATCCTTCTATCTTCTCTGTGTCTGAGCACGTCTATACAGGGGACAATACATGTGAGACAGTACTACATTTAATTATTTAAGCCCTAATTCGATCGTTAACATTTCCGATGAACCTAACGTTGACGCAGGTATAGTTAGGTTAATTGAGCTTCTCCTTAAATCAAGATTTATAACTTTCTCTGTTGGAGTTACCCAATGCCTTGCGGAGTTCTCTTTCTACTACTCTGGCAGTTAATACGCTTCTTCTCATGTTGAATACTCGGACAATAGAGTTATTGATCTCCACCTGAAAAACTCTAGAAATGGTCTAATAGTGATTCAAATTACCCTTGACAGAGAAAACACCAAACCCAACACCACAGTCCATCTCGGAACCTTCTGTATAGACCCTGGTGTCAAATTCTTATAGAAGGTTCATCGATTTCATTCCGACCTGGAAGGGTTTCTCACGTTGAAAAGCCAAGTCTGGGAATGCATTAAGCGAAGAGCACGGAAACATTGCTTCAAAAACTATAAAAATACAGAGGACCTTTTGTATCCGAAAAGAACAAAATAATTAATCTCAAATTTGTCCGAGCGTATGTAAGCTAGACTTCATAAAAAAGGAAATTATGACCTGACCTGGGTGTCGAACCCAGGGCTCATGTCTTAGTAAGCCAACACACTAACCACTAGACCACGGCGACTATATCTTGGGCAAATAATGAACAATTTGAGAGTGCCTAAAAATACACAAATTTTTTTCTATTCTTTTTGTTTTACAAACAATAATAAAAAGTAAAAATATAACAATAAAAATATTAGTGTAATAAGACTAATAAGCGACAAAAATTTTTTTTCTGGTGGCTATTTACATATTTACGGTGTAACTAAAACTATTATTATAATTTCTTTAAAGGTTTGTTCGGTCTTCGGTAAAACCCAAAATGGTCAAATAACATTAACGATTTGCATTGAAGATCATCAATTTCAGCCTCAAAACTATTGGAATGGTAGGTGGCGATCACAATGGCATGTTACATTTCAACCCGGAGCCGGGAGTGCAGAATTAAAAGGTGTTTTAAAAGTGCAAGTACGTAAAAGAACACGATTTTATTTAAAAATATTTAAATTTTTCGCAATTTTTCAATTTACTTAAGGTACATTATTACGAAGACGGCAATGTGCAATTAGTATCCTCAAAGGAATGCCGCGAATCTATAATCGTAACCAATGAACACCAAATGGCTAAAGAAATTATACGTCTCATAGAGGAGGCTGAGAATGAATACCAATTGGCCATTTCAGAAAATTATCAAACAATGTCCGATACAACCTTTAAAGCCATGAGACGCCAATTGCCTATAACAAGAACTAAAATTGATTGGACAAAAATTGTTTCTTATAGTATTGGTAAGGAACTGAAAACACAATAAGGACAACAAACAGCGGAAGCTGAATCGCAGCCGCATTCTATGTTACTCACAGCATCAAACACAACTATAACAAATATAACCAATTCGATTGAAACAATAACAAAAACATCGTTTATAAAGAGGCCGACTAGTCTTCCTCTTGGAAAGTGAAAATTGAAAAAAGAAAAAACACAATATAATATAATAAACAATATCATCGGCAACAAACACACAGAACAAAAAAGAAATTTACTAAATTAACAACGATATTATCATTGTTTTATTGTTCCTCTCTTGTTAAATACAACCGACTAACCAATCAACCAAACATTACAATTGAAATTAAAAATATAAGAAAAGGGAACTTTTTTGTATCGTTTTGAGTGTTCAAACACACAAGATACAAAATAATATCACTTTAATCTTTTTTTATTTTCCTCTTTTACTTTCCGTCTGCTAAACAAAGTCATAACGAAAAGTAACATCAATTAAATTAACTCTTAATACAGTAACTTTTTTATTTTAATTACTTATAATAATAATGTTAAGTAATGTGTAAAGATTAATGTTTTCAGAAAATAATCAGTATGCAAGCATTTTTTTTTTATTAAAATATTGTTTATTCTTATTTTAACATAAATAGTATACAATTTATCAATATTATGTTTAGAATTATTAAGGTATAAATAACTAAAACAAATTTAAATTTTTTTTCATCAATTATTTTTCTATCTGTTATCAACATGCTATATATTAATTTTGTTTTATTTTATTTTAATTTTTTTTTTGTAACTGTGTGCGTACGAATTATTCTTTTCTGCTTTTGTTTTACATGAAAAAGAAAATTAAACTGTTAAAATCTAAAGTAATACTAAAATAAAAACAACATAAGTTTTTAAAACTTAAAAACCTCCCAAAAAAACCCTCCTCTTCCCCTTTCGTCGTAAAAAACCTCTTGTCAAAACGAAAAAAAAAGAAAACTTAAAAAATTAAAGTAATTTAAAACAAAGTACTATGCAAATGAAACATTAATAATTTAAATTAATTATAAATAAAAAAATCGTTTACAATAAAAAATAACGAAAAATAATGTTATAAAGAAATAATGAAAAATTGTTTAACAATTATTTTATATTTAAGCCGAAATAAAGCTAAAACTAGTAACGATTTTCTCTTGATTTAAACCTCGTTTTTGACCAAATAAGGAAAACATTCCTACTTAAAACTCATGCCGACCTTATTATGTCAGCTTTTAGTTATAATTTATTTTCTATAGATAAAAATCACTTGTTTTTGTAATATGTACTACAAAATTTGATTAAATTTTCAACTAAAGCCTTTTTTGCTAGTACTCCTCTTTGTCCAACACACAGTTGACAGAGCTGTATTTTCTAAGTTTCAGGCATTTTAAAAATACTAATAAGGGTTCTTTATTAATATGGGTTTTTATATTCATACAGTAAATAGTACTATAAAACGTAATTTATCAGTAGTTTTATATAAAAGAGAGACGTTTATTCATAGAATATTAAAAAAATTTAATTATATGTATGTATTTGAAACGCCGGTTACTTCTACAAACCAAATCGAAAATCAGCATTTGATGTGTATAATTATTGGGTAAGTAATAAAGTTAGATTAAATAAAAATTGTCGTATTATAGTAGATTTGAAAGATTGCAGTACGTAAAGTACTGCAAAAGTAATACATTTTCAACTTTTCCAGTTTAGAAACAATAATATTTGGGTATGTTCTGTAAATCTAAATCGAATCGTTTATAAAGCCATATACATATATTTGTATGTAAATTGAAATTTTGATAATCAAAAAATTTTAAACGCAATTGTATTTTTATTCAATTTAACTTTTTTCGATTTACAGAACATATTCAATTAATAATTTTGTAAATGGAATTTTTAAATTAAAGAGTAAAAAATAAGTTTTTGCTTTAAAAGTTTATTAAATATTAATTAAAAGATATTGACTTGTAGTTTTTTTTCACATTACCATAATGTACGTTAGAAGTGAGCATATGCATATGTGTGCATTGTTTTCTAAAGTTATTCTAATTAGGTAAAGCGCGATCCAGTTATATACATAAGTGCATACATATGTTACTCGTTGCTTGTCAAACTTTGTTTGTTTGTCTTTATGATGTACCTTTTGTCAGGCTGTGACTTTAACTCGAGTTCCAAAGAGTCAATTAACCAACAATTTTCTTCATTTCGTGTAGCGGAAAATATCATTTTACCTCTTTCTTTAGAACCTTTTATAGAAACTTCAAAGTGTGCTGTTTCACCATCACAGCTATTCTTGGGATCACCAATATCAATACCCATATTCTTAATGGGTTCACCTAGCAGACTAATAGCTCCTGTAACAGTATGTCGATTTATATTTAAATAAAATAGTTAGGTATTAAATATGTAGTATATGGAATTAAAAATTACCTCGGTGCTGTCTTATTGTTTGAAATGCAGCCCTAAAATATTCTGTATTACGTATACGTTCCTCGACTTTCCAACGCATATACATGACGCCCGATATTCCTGCTATGCCAAGATATACTGCTACTTTACATAATGTCCTATTCGAGGGAAAACGCATTTTATATAATTTTTTTATTCGTATTTCAAGAAAACAATTTTCAAGCCGGTTTATTAATTTTTATCTTTAACCTTAAAAGTAAATAAAATACAAAATATTTGAAAACATTGAACAGCTGTTTATTGTAATTGTTTGTCTCGTGACGTAATTATACAGGTGGTGCCATGGTACAATCATTTACAAGGTAATCTCAGTTTACCAAAACAAACTCATATGTTATATCTCTATGTGTCAACGATTTTCGTTTCCGTTATTTCTGCCACTTAAAACTTTTATAGTAAGAGTTATTCTGAATAAAGTGATTGTGATAAGTGATTTTTTAAGTTTTTACAATTTAAAATAAAAAACAAAATGCATATACATACCTATATTTATATTCATTTAATAAATTGATTTTTTTAATTATATTGCAAAAAGCGATTTGATGTCGAAGAAGGAACATTTTTCCGTACTTCCAAAAATACAAAGGAAAGAAAAAAGTGGTGTGAAATTTATGGAATATTTTGCGGCATCTGCTCGTATATGTGCTGACCACTTTCTTTTATCCAGCATTATACGAACAGTGGTAAAGTATGCCTTATTCCCATTCTTTAATTTTTAGGCATATAATTTTGATACATAATTAATATTTAATATAAATATATTAAAAAAATATACTCGTGTTTTGCATTAGTTTTATTTTTTGTATTGTTTTGTTTTGCTTTTTAATTGGCTGCTGTGGTGCATTTTTTGACGTCTTGGGTCATAAACAGTATTGTACCAGATTTCAAACCAGTTTTATCTTGTAAATGATTGTACAATGGATGGTGCTGAAGAACCGGTCCGTTTTTCTGTTTTTCTTTTGTTTTTATTTTAATATTGTTTCTGTTGTGTTCTGATTTATTTGTTTTTCATACACTAATATGCAGTTCATTGTAGATTTTTTTTTTTATTTATCAATAAAAATTATACTTTTTCAAGTTATCTTTTCTTTTTTATGTACACAATTATGATTTTTTTGACATTTCGAAAAGCAAAAACAAAATTCACTGTTGTTTTTGGATTGTTGTACCTTGCCACCACCCATATTATTTCCTCATGGTTTGGCTCATGATGCAATTATAAGGTGGTATAAACTTTCCGGCTGACTGTTTTTTTTTTTTATTTAATTTTGTGCGGCTTAAATGTCAAATATTTTTTTCTTAAACAGCAAAAGCAAACTAAATAGCACCAACATAGTTTTATATTACTAAACGTGAAGACATTTAGTTTCAATAAAAAAATGCTTCAAACAATTACATTATTAATTATTATATTACATTTTTTAGTTTCAATGGTGTAAGATTTATTTCAACGGTCATAAAGGGTTTTTTGCTTATTTTAATGTTTTTAAAAAATTAATGTGTTACTAACCAGTAACCTTCAAACATATTGAGTCTCTTTTGAATTGAGTTTGAGTTATTTTCATATTGAATTTTTTGACATTTTACATGTACATTGTACAAAAACAATGCCTGTGGTTTTGGAAAAATATTAGTTGTAGAATTAACATCACCTTATTCATTATACAGCTGTTCGAGACTCGAATTATATGTAATTTCATAAAATTTAGGTTAAGTTATGCCTTTTTTTTATTAAGAATTCATTAAACTTCTGGTTATTACAAAATTAATTTTTTTTAACAAATTTTTTAAAATGAATTTATCAAATATTATACAAAAATCTTATAATTTAGTTAAACAAAACAGCTTAATGCCTTCTGTTATAATGCGCTGTTATGCAGCCGGTAAGATATGTTTTTTGTTAAAATATGTACATATGAGTTGATTCATAATAATGATATTTAATATTAAGCACCTACTTCAAAAAAGGCTAAAAAATTGGGTAAATTGGGTCCTATTATGGAGAAGAAAGAAATTCCAGTAGAAACAGATGCAAACAAATTGGTCAACTATGTGTGTGGTAGTAACATATTAAAAACTGGCGAGGATGTAAAGGTAAAAACAAATTAAACAACTGCATGTTTCGGTATTCAAATTCAAGGGTATTGCAATTTCATTTGTATTCAAAAATGACGGTAGAGAGGCGTATGTGTCTTCAAGTACAGGATTTATCCAGAGGACTATACAAAATCTCTTAAAACCCAAACAGCTCTACAACTAACTACAAACTACTAGTTGGTACAGTAGTTGTCTGTGAGTTAAAAATTTCTGACCGAATAGAAAATCAGCTACAGTACTATTCAGTTTTTAAAGTCTATTTTGGGTAGAGCGACATTAGAATAAAACCTTTCATGACACTTTCCGTCTCATCTAATCCAATGAAATATGCCGGTATGTGATGAAAAATAATTTCGTTCGAAATTGAAATGGTTTGTTTTTTCAAAGTCAAAGAAAATTGTAAGTTTTACTTTTACAACATGAAATTTCAGTTAATTGCAATTTCGATTAAAAGCGTTTTTCATCACATACCATATTATGTATATGGCGTTTGCCCGCTCTATTATGAAAGCGAATTTCCAAAACTGATTTGTAGTACCTGTAAAAATTTTTAATAAAACTCGGATCATGATTTCAAGTTTCAGAGACAATTTCAATAAATTTGGTTACTAAATATTCATGCCCAGAAGCTTTCAAAAATGACTGCGTTACAGAAATTCATTTGTTTTTTATAATTTGGAAAATTTAATAAAAATGCAGATATTGGATTCATTTCTACATACATACATGTGTACGTATGAATTTATAAGAAAATATGTAAAGATATTTTATGTTTATGTCCTATATAAATGTTTTTCTGTACACTTAAAGAAATCGGTGAATATGATTTAACGATAATCAAAATTTCGTTTGTAGCACTTCACTGCATTGTTTAACTGGAAAAATGCCGTTAAATCTGTTTTCATGTTATTTATCTCGCTTATGGATTACCTAAATAGTCCTATTTTTAGTAGTAAAAGTGTGATTATGAGGAGTTCCTTCACATAAATACAATTCTTAAGTTTTCTGTTGTTTAATTTAGAACACGTGGGCTCCAGAGATTAGCAGTGAGTACTAAAAATTGTGTAGACTCGAATCATGACTCGTAATTTCTTATATGCATTCATGCCCTTGTTAATGTGATGGAACTTCAACTCATTTCAGAAGGTTGAAGTACTCATTGCATTTACATTTTTTTGTAAACGTGTTTCGACAAAAACGGAAAGTTATTTTGTATGATTCAACTCACTTGAATCAATTTTAAGTATCATAAATATTTTTATAAAATTATGAATCCAAGTGAGTCTGAGTTTGATATCGACGTTGTAATGAATCAACGTTGTAGGGAGTATGAGTGAGCTGGAGTAGTTATACTTCAACGACGTCTACTCACTTATATTTAAATTTTCATAAGTGCTTATGAATCATGAAAAAGCGACTCAATGCTAATCTCAGTTGTGCTCCAACTCCCAAGTATAATTGGCTTTGAATATAATTGTATACAGCCGAATGGGAATTTAATCTCTTTCATTATCTTTGGGCGAATACTGAAATTCAGTTTAATTAATAAATTTCCCGATCATCCAACAATAAAAGTTGATTGTTGCATGACCTCTAACAACCTCGACTATAACATAATTGGCCATTACAACCCTGTTTCAGGGTTATGGTCTACAGTTAAAAGTCTATTCCGAACCTCAGATTTGTCAAGCTTGATACCACAAGAGATACCGATACCTTGATGATTGATTATCAGATATCAGAAGAAGAATTGTCAAAGTTGCTAACGGCCAACATTTTAAAGTTCTTCAAAGCGACGAAACTGAGAGATATACTATAGAAACCCTAGTAGATCTACAGATCGAAGTACTTTTAGTACCTCATAAATGAATGAATAAAAAGTCAACACACTATATACTAAATTACTATTTTTAATGTACCACCTTTTTATTTTTTACGCTAAAAAGTTTTATTCACACTTCAAATTGTATTTTATATATATTTTAGTTAAAACCTGATTCTGAGTATCCTGATTGGTTGTGGAATTTAAATGTCGATCGAATTATACCTTTAGAAGAAATGGACCCCAATACAAAGCAGTATTGGAGACGTTTAAGAAAAATGGCATTAAGACGCAATAATCAGTTGGCTAAACTTAAAAAGTTTTAAATAATTTGTTTTGTGTACAGTTTAATTTGTTTCATGTAAACATTTTAAGAAAAATAAAAATACAAATCTTGTTAGAAAGTAATATTAACCATTGATTTAATTAATTTAAATATATATTTTTAATACATAGTTGTAATATTTATAAATAAAATAAAATGTATGACAATCATCATAGAGAATTATTATAATTTATACTATAAAAATAGTTCCAGCAGGCTTATAGAATTTTAAATATACATATCTGATTGCTAGAATCTTATTAATCATAGATTTAGCATCAGTTATATTTTATCCGAGAAATGTTTGTTATGATTCAACTCACTTAAGTTTTGTGCCTCATATTGAGCATATTTGCAGTAAAATTTTGGGAATTCTTAGGAGATTTTACTCTACGAATTTATATTTACCTTTTTGTATTAGAGTAAAACTAGCGCATGCGCTTTTAGTACCACAAATTTTATATGGTCTCGAAGTTGTGTCTGGTTCGAATGCTGGCTCTCTTTCCACCCTGCGCCGTATTGTGCATAGGATAATGCGTTTTGTTTATGGTGTTGGTAGACGTGATCATATATCAGGCTTTGTCAAACGCTTCTTTGGCTGCTCTTTAAATTCTTACATCGATGTACGTAACCTGTACTTTTTCTACCGCACCATTAAAAATGGGTTTCCTGTCCAACTTTGCTCTAAGTTCGTTTTCTCTAATTCATCAAGAAACCCTCATATTAGAATTCCCTTAATTAATAATTCCTTATTTGAAAAATCCTTTACTGTTAGAATAGCACGTCGCTGGAATAGTTTACCACTTGAACTAAGACTTTTTTCTCATTCAAATAATGCCTTTCGCCTAAAAATTCTCTCCTATTTTAAGGGTACTAATACACATGACTGACCAAATTCATTCCATCATGTTGCTGATAAATTGGGATCTATTATACTTTTGCTCTTGCTTTTGTAAATACTTTTCGTTGGGAACCACTTACATGTTTATGTTTATTATAATCTTGTATATTATACCATTGTATATATTGTATATTATTTTTTTTGTACTTTTTATTTTTCATCATACTTATCTTAATATTTATATATTCAGAATTAATCTGGCTCTGTAATATTATTAATTGGCCAAAGCTGGCTTTATATTACTGTATGTGAATAAATAAATAAATAAATAAATAAATAAACGTTCGAAGGTGATATTATTATCGGATGTCATAGTCAAGTGGATGTACATATCGTTGGTCTCAGGTAGAAAGGCCCTAACTCGCATTTTTTCAAAACTTACTTTTTTCAGTAAATCCAATGCATTTTAGAAATATTTCGCTCCTCACAAATAATGTTTACAATATTATTAAAAATAACGTTATTACAAGCAATTGTACAGCATTTAATAAAAAGTTATATATTAATAATTACAGTATCTGTTGTATTTTTACCGCCTCCTGTACATTTTAAATTATTTGAGTTAGGGCCTTTATACCTGAGACCAACGATATGTATTTATATATTTATGTAAATTTTTTTTTAAGATTTAAACCACATGGATTTTTGTTAACGGCAGCAGTTAAACCGGTTGGCTATGGTGCTCTACAGACGTATAATGTAACAGAGATTCTTAAGCATGTAGATTTTTTTAATATTATTTCTTATGCTCTTAATGGTCCATGGAGTGAAGGTGTGTCCATAAATTCCCCACTTTTTGTCGGTCCTGCAGACAAAAATGAACGAGCTAAGCAGCGTAACTTTGATGCTATAGCTCAATTCTGGATTAAACTGGGTACGATATTCAAATGCACATTCAATGCTCTTATAAAATTTCAATTTTAGGAACTCCTCGCCATAAAATTGTAATGGGTGTACCATTTTATGTTCGTTCTTTTACTTTAAAGAATTTCCAGAATCACACCGTTGGTCTCCGCGTAATGGACCAGGTATATGCGGTCCTTATACTTTACAGGCAGGAATTTTAGGTTTCAATGAAATCTGTGAAAAATTTAATTTAGAAAAATTTCTGTAGAATTTAGAGTGGGAATCTAAACAAATGGTACCCTATGCCTATTATAGTAATCAGTGGATTGGATATGACAACGAACAAAGTGTTGCTCTTAAAGTGGATTATGTAAAGAGGGAAAATTTGGGTGGTATATTTTCGAGGTATATATAGTTCTAAAAGTTTTCCATTGCTAAGAATAATACTTAAATAATAATTTACGACCTGAAGTAAGAAGGAATGCAGCAAATAAGAACCAAACAATTTTAAAATATTCGAATATGTTTATTTTTATGTTTTTGTATGTATTTTTTTATATTCTTTGAGAACTAGTTTTTGAAAGTCATAAATATAAAACACAAAGCATTGAATCACATATAAAAACAAAATTTATTGTGCAGGATGAAAATCTGGCGTCACCCAAACTATGTTTTTTTTTTCTTCATTAAGGCCAGCACTCAGGGGACGACCCCTACTCATGCAGTACATTTTGCTGGTCACGGAAAATATATTTTGGGAAGGGGGAGAGAGGGAGCAGTGCTTGTGGACACTTGATTTAAATTTATTGGTATCGTAATTGGCAGGAAAAATATTCTTTGGAAGCCCGTTCCATAAACGAGCGGTACGCTACCACCAGTCGTTAATTACATAGCTATGCTGCATCTGTATGGACCTTCTTTTTAAGTGATACCCAGTGGAAAAACTTAATGAGAATACAGAGCAAAGCTCTATGTATTGCAACTGGATGACTAATATTGATCACCTGCAATAGGAAACTAGGATTTTACCAGTTAAATCACATAATGCATTGCTATCGAAGTAATACTTGATGGCATTTCATCATCAACGATCCTAACAATCACATGGTTCTAGGCAACCATCGACAAAATACAAGGAACGTAAAACATTACAAAGATGAGATTCAGAATTTAATACCTCTTCTATCTAATGAAATTGCAATCGCAAATGCACAAATGACATTACATCAAATTCCCGTTGGAGAAGCCATGGATAGTTATAAATTAGAGTCCAGAACGAAGATCCGGTTTTTGTGTTTTACTGAACAATTACATGTTCAGACCCATACATGCCGAATAACCAACATGTTCAGTTGAATTTTAAATAACTCTAGAGTGACAATAACCCGGTATGTGATGGAAATCGATTTCGACCGAAATTGAAATCGACTGAAATTTCATGTTGTATAAGTAAAACATATAAGTTTTCTTTGAATTTGAATAAACAAACGATTTCAATTTCGAACGAAATCATTTTTCAACACATACCGGGATATTTTATCGCTTTAGATGAGACGGAAAGTGTCATGAAAGGTTTTATTCAAATATGTCGCTCTACCCAAAATAGACTTTAAAAACTGAAAAGTACTGTGGCTGATTTTCTATTCGGCCAAGAATTATTAACTCACAGACAGCTACTGTACCAACTAGTAGTTTATCCCCATGGAGGAAGTTCATATAACAGTAGAGCTGTTTGGGTGTTAAGAGATTTTGTATAGTCCTCTGGATAAATTCTTTACTTGAAAAACACATTCGCCTCTGTCCCGTCATTTCCAACTTTTTGAATACAAATAAAATTGCAATACCCATGAATTTGAAATTTGGTGTTTGCAAATTCTCATATTTTATCTTTTTTCCAATAGTTTTTGAAATACATATTTCAATTTTAGTAAAAATAAAAAGAAAATATAAAATTTTACGTTTAGATATACATATATTTTTAATTTATTAGAACAAATTACCATTGTTGTTATAGGGGAAGGATTATACGAATAAAATTTTCGTATATGGATTTCAGGACAGAGGCGATTGTAATCTCATTATCTTTTTTTGCAAGATATTCAAAATATTAAGACGTTATTATAAAATTAGAAATTAACCGAATATATTTTTTACATTCTTTAATACCTTTTTTATTTCTTATTTCTATATAGTATTTTTTTTTAAATTTTAGTAATGTTTTTAATTCATCACCATAGTTTTATATATGTATGTAATTACATAAGTATATACACATATAAAAAACGACTTGAATTCCCTTAACCAACCATATTAAAGTATAAAAAATTTAATTAAAAAATCTTTTTAATTTCTACCCGGCAGTGGTAAATACCTATTATAAGTGACAACATTTCTTATTAAAGCAGCTATAGAAATAATACAAATCATGCCAGCTGGCATTAGTTTGCCTGAACGGTTCCATCTGGCGCCCATCATACCGGCTAATGCCAATGAAGTACTTAATTGCAATAATGGACGAGGTGGATCTTGAGAATTCAAGTGTGCACCAAATCCAAGTATAGCACCAAAGGCTAAACCAGCGCCCAATGAGGGCAATGAACCTTTAGGAAGAATTAATACAAAATTGTATGTTGCACAATAGAATGTAAAAACTTTAAATAATTTTATTTGTCAACAAACCTGCTTTAACGTAACCCATAATGCCACCAGCGGCTACAGTAGCTGCATAAAGATAACCAATTATATCGGCAGGCATATTTTAGGAATGACTTCTTTTATGGAAACAAAACAATATTGAAAATTTCTTTCTTTTGCTGGTCGAGTCAGCAGCAAAATCTGTGAGCAAAAAAAAGAAATGGAATGCAAAATATATTCGGGGTTGTCATGTTGTATCCTCAAAATTCCCAAAAACTTACTTTAAATCTTCCCTGAAAATCCCCAAAAAAAAGCTTTTTCTATTCTATTTATGTATATTTACATCATTACATATAATGTACTAATGTATAAATCAATACATATATACTTTAGAAAATTTTTTATACTTAAGAGTTAATTTGTTTAAAAAATCAACAATTTCCAGAGTTCTTTGTTAAACATTTCAGATGTATGTAGTTAAAATTCGCATTCATTTTGCATTTGATATCGTAAAGATGTATTTAAAAGATGTAATTAATTGTATAAATAAAATATCACACAAAAGTATTTTAGTTATCCACATTCCCAAAAGTAAATTTTTATCTCCGTTGTAAAAAATAATTCACATTTTTATGGATAAATGCTCTAATCCGACAACATTGAATATGTTGTATAAAACAGGGCTGTGAATGTGTTTGTAAATCAAAGCAAAGGCCCAATTTACACGATGATTAAAAGGCATGTTTTTGAAATGTTTTATGTTTAGTAAGCAAAAAATAAATTTTATATATTTTAAAAAAGGTGTACAATTAAAGAGGAAAAACATTAGCCAAAAGCAATTACTTAAGTAAATAAAAAGACTAAATAATAATATAAAATTATTTTCTTTTTGTTACAGATTTATTTGTGGGATAACATATATTTTCGTAATTGAAATCAATGACTGAAGAACAAAAACCGATTTTACATAAAAAATTCAACTCTTGCTGAAAGCTCTTACAGCCTGTTTCTAGAACACGAATGTTTTTTGACATTCGTCTTTTTATATGAGAAACACTAACAAATTTGAGTGTTTTTGTTAGTGTTTCACATATAAAAAGACGGATGTCAGAAACCATTCGTGTTCTAGAAACAGGCTGTTACAATGTAGAAACTGGAAGACATACAGAAATGTTTAATATCTCTTTATTTCATACACAGCAGTATTAAAATGACAATGAAATGAGAAAAATAATATGAAGCAAAAACTACTAAAAGTTGAAAAGGGAAACGGAAAATGTCTGGTACAAACTTTCGTGTACTACATCCTTCTCTTCTTCATCCTCCTTGCGACGAGATTCGTCTGTCTGTCTTTCAATTTTTAAATTGTAAATCCTGACTATGAAGCACAATAACAACGAAATCATAGCAGCTGCTTAATTTGTAAACATTTTCATTCAAGCAAATTTAAATAAAACAAAAGAACACAATCGCTTAATAAATTACTCTTCGGAATGAATCTTGATACTCGTATACATATCATCAAAAGTGTAAACACAAAAAAGTTTGTAATACGATTTGTATACCCATTTTAACTGTATTAAAATTACATGTGTAAAGGCGTACAGTCTAAACTGCTCTTGAATATCTAAGATGGGAAATGAGAATGAACGAAATATGTGTTCTGACGAAAATGTGGCATTTCCAATGACGACGTCAATTCTAAAATCAACAGTATGACGCCGTTACGTCTCGTTCTGTCGTCTTTGCCTAATGTCCGCCATTTGTATTTTTTCATGCCGCATTTATAGCTAATTTTTGTAAAGCGCTGTGAAAAATTGTAATTTTTGTGCAAAATACTGGATATTTTCGTATAAATTGTAAAAATACATCAAATTAAACAAGTGTTAACAAAAGTAAAGTAAAAACTGTGTAAAATTTTAATATATTTAAAACAAAATACATAAATAACTTGGGCAGAGACTTCCGCCCATTTAAAGAAGTATAAAAATCTAAAAAAAATTTTTGCAGGATATAAAAACGCGTGTTTAAAAATATATAATTCATAAAAATGGGTGATTTTGGAGGCTCTACAGCAGCACAAAATAATATAAATCAGTCCCAAGCATTTGCTGCGGCTTTACAACGAGCAAAACAGGTAATTTTTAGAATATTTTCTTTTATAGAAAAAATTTCAAATTGAAAAAAAAAATCGATTATTGCAAAGAGAATCAAATGTATAAGAGAAAAGTTTTGGTAGTCAATACTCTTAATTTTTAATACTCTCTTAGATTGCGGCTAAAATACAGCCAAATACACAACAAACAAATAGTGTTGGTAGTAATGGTGGTAGCGGTGGAGCCGTCGGCTTTAAACGTTCTTTGGACGACTCTGATTCTGGACCGGAAAACAAACGTTTCACAAGTCCTGATGCTAATGATTATGGCCACAATAGCAATTCCAATATGAGTGGTGGAGGTGGATCATCATCTGGAGGAGGTCCGGCAAATATGTCACAGGCGATTGCCCAAGCAGCGGCAGTAGCAGCACGTTTAGCTGCTACCGCAGGCAATACTTGCGAAGAACAAGTCCGGATACCTGACTGTCTTATGAATGCATTTTATGGTCGTGGAAGTAATGAAACGATTACACATATACAAGGCGACTCGGGCTGTAAAATTCAGATGGGTCAGAATGAAGGGGATCGCGTTATAACCTTGAGAGGTTCTAGAGAGTCTGTTACTAAAGGTCGGGAAGTTATGCAACAATTAGCTAATCGTAATGGTGGCGGCAATGTAGAAGTTGTTTTAACAATAAACATGCCACCACCTGGACCAACTGGTTATCCTCCATATCAAGAAATAATGATACCGGGAACAAAAGTTGGTTTGGTAATCGGCAAAGGAGGTGATACTATCAAACAGTTACAAGAGAAAACTGGCGCTAAGATGGTAATTATACAGGAAGGTCCAAATCAAGAAATTATTGTAAGTATCTAGATTTCTAAAGCTTTTAAGTCATTATGCCTAATAAGATTTCTTCAGAAACCTCTACGCATATCGGGAGATCCTCAAAAGATTGAACATGCCAAACAATTAGTTTTGGATTTAATAGCACAAAAAGATGCTCAACAACAGCAGCAAAATAATCGGCCTAGCATGAGCGGTAATGGAGGTGGCATGGGTCCTAATAATGGTCCTAACAATGGTGGTGGAAATTATAATAACTTTGGTGGCAATACTGGCGGAGAGCAATGTGAAGTATTTGTACCGAAACTAGCCGTAGGTGTAGTTATTGGTAAAGGCGGCGACATGATACGTAAAATACAACAGGAATGTGGTTGTAAATTACAATTTATACAAGGAAAAAATGATGAACCTGGTGATCGTAGATGTCTTATACAGGGTACCAGACAACAAGTAGATGACGCCAAACGTATGATTGACGGCCTAATTGAAAATGTTATGGTAAATAAAGTTGATATTTAAAATATACATCGATTAATTCATATTTTAAACAATATTTTAGCAAAGAAATCGTAATGGAAACACCGCTCCAGGGGGCCCAAATAGTGACAATGGTAATTCAAATTATGGTTACGGTTATGGTGTCAATCATGCCCAACAGCCAGCTAGAGAAGAAATTACATTTATGGTACCTGCTTCTAAATGTGGCGTAAGTATAATCAATATGATGTCATATCATAGACTTCAATTCAGATTGAAAACGAAGTACAAGTTATATGTATATTAGTTCTTTAAAAATCGAAAAAAAAAAAAATATTTCGAATGAAACTACAATACGTATAAAACGTAATTTTTTTTGTTATATTAGACGTGATTTTTTTATTTTTGATGAAATATAACTTATCGCTCATTTGCTGCAACGACGTCATAACTCAAAAGATGCGATTTTTGAGGTAATCATATAGAATTATTCGTTATATCTTTAATTTCTTGTATACTGGCCACTTGATGCGAATCCACGTGTGTGTTTGTGTGCCACTTGTAACAACGTATCTCAGTAGTGTATCGGCATTTGTGTTATTCCATCGTTAAGTCCTCTAGAAAAGTGTTTTTTTTTGTTAATATTAATAAAAGATAAATCAATTTAGAAAATAAAATTGTGTCTCATGAAAAATTAAAATTTTTGGGTTATGACGACGTTGCAGCAAATGATCGATATGTGTATGTATCTTCTAAACGGAATTTATCCTGTGACAAGGGTTAATAATGTATTCTAAAGTTTTTTTAAGAGATCTTTAGCTTTAGTAATTTCAAAATACAATTCAATTCAATATATAAAGAAGGTCGAATAAACTATTAATGTCAAATATACATTTATCGCAGATTGTTATTGGACGTGGTGGTGAAACCATTAAACTAATCAATCAGCAATCAGGAGCTTATTGTGAAATGGATCGGAATGCTGTAAATCCACCATCTGAAAAACTTTTTAAATGCAAAGGTACTTCTGAACAAGTCGAAGCTGCTCGTCAAATGATAGCAGAAAAAATAAATATGGAACTGCCTATTATAAACCGAAAATCTATAAATGGTGGCCCCCCTCCACATCAGCAAGGTGTTGGCGGTCCCGGTGGCTATAATCCCAATGATCCAAATGCTGCCGCAGCAGCCTATCAACAACAATGGGCTGGATATGGACAAGCCGCTGGCTGGGGAGATCAAGCACATCAACAACAAGCCGCAAGTATGGGACAAGGAGCACCTGGTGCCGGAGCACAATCTGCGGACTATTCACAACAATGGATTGAATATTATAAGTAGGTTTAAAAGAATTTTTAAGTTTTAAATGCGTAATTTATAACAAAATGCTTTCTAGATCAATGGGTATGCATCGGGAAGCTGAAATGATAGAACAACAATTAAAAACGAAACAAGCTTCTGCACCTCAACAACCCCAAGCACAACCCGCTGCACAACAAGCTGCTCAAACAGCTGGCCAACAGACTCAAGATTATAGTGCACAGTGGGCCGAATATTATCGCAGCATAGGAAAAATAGAAGAAGCCGAAGCTATTGAAAAACAAATGAAGGTAAGATTTTGAAATTTAGCATTTTTAAAATGTTGTTATCAGTTGTCATTACAATGTCCTAAATTCTTCTTGAATTAATAATAATATAAAATAATTCTAAGAAGTAGTTAAAATAAAAGCTTCACAATGTTTTAGATTAGGCAATAATAAAATATATTTTACGTTTTTTAGTAGTTAATATTTTTCAATGTTTTTTGTATGTTAGATGTTTTAGCCATAAAACTGCAATTATGTAACTAGAAAATACGAAAACTCAATTTTTAAAACGTTTTTTATTATTAATAATGAATAGGCTTCACAATCATCGGCCCCAACAGCATCATCATCTACCTCTACTGCTGGTGGTGCTGGTAGTAATACTCCATCAGGAGTTACTAGTGGTACTTCGTCGGCTGCTGTTGCTGGTCAGCAATCTAAAGACTATAGTGCTCAATGGGCTGAATATTATCGTAGTATAGGTAAAATTGAAGAAGCTGAAGCTCTTGAAAAGCAATTGAAGGTACGTTGTGTATTTTTTTAAAAACATAAAAAAATAGGCAACAAATAAAATTGTATAAGTGAATTAGGAGAATGCTATCATATTGGCTTTGTGTATTAATAAGAAACATACATTATTTTTGGCATATTTTTTAAATGAAAACCAAATCTGTTAACATTATCCTATTAACACATGATTGTTTAGCTTAGTTTTGTGTAATATAAAAAATATATACATATATAAATATATATTTATGTATATATTTGTTTCTTTTTTTTTATTTTACAATTATCAATTTTATAGTAAATATTATTTTTTATTTTACAATTTGTCGGCCGTATCTTAAACAAAAATTAAGCAGGGACTTAACATGCCAGTTATTTACAATAAATGTCTTTTATCGACTTGCTAAACTCGTGTTAAAGAACAACCAAACACTTGCTAAGACTTTGAAAACAACTGTTTTTATGTCAAAGTAATTTTGTAAATAAACGTAACAAATATTATAAAAGTTTTTATGGTACCCAACATTGCTAGAAAGAAATTACAAAACGATGAAAATATTCACTTTTAAAAGTATGCCAACTATTACTTATTTAATTTTTACAATTTAAGTAAAGAAACTTAACTATAGATACCAACAAATGTGTTAGAGTTGCTTTGCAATTACATATTGTCAATGTATCACAATTTTAGAGTTAAGGGTTTTAATAAATTGTGATTCAAACTGTTAAAAGTATGTGTACATTTGCACGCTTTGGTCGCAAGTGTGTAGGAGAAAAAAGAAGAGTTAAGAGGCTGGTTATTAAATGACGGATAAAAATTTTTTAAATTAAACTCCTAAATTAATTGGTCGGTTAGTTAGCAAATTGATGTACACGATGTCTAAGGAGTTGTTTAAATTTGGGGTATAGATACGGCTGTGTAAATTCAAATAAAAATTGAATTGTAGATGTAAAAATTTAACGACACTAAAATATTTTGATCACTTATACGATGTATTTTCTTACAATTGTGGAGTCTATTAGACAATTTATGTAAATGCATTTTTGTCTAAAGGTGAAGTGTTGAATATTGTATATTATATTTTTATTAATATTGTAGGTATTTTGTTTATATTAATGGGTTTTTAAACGTAATGTAGCTCATAAATAATTTTAAAAACCTATCATTTGTATATCGTAAATAAATGGCTAGAATGCCATAAGCAACAGTTTAGCGTCTCATTGACAGCGTTTTAATACTGAGACCTATACCAGCGCGTTAACTTTTTGTTATGCGTGCAGCTGTAGACTTTTTAAGGTACAATTAATATGAATATTTGAACGAATCATCATTCAACGCTGACTTAACATATAAAAATACTTTCTTAGAATTTCTATATACATTCATATTATAAATAAATATATGTATACATACTATGTAAATACATAAAAAAATGTTCTGAAAATCACAAGCTTTTTAGTTTTTACACGTAATTTCCATTGTTCTAAATCACAAATTTAAAGCGTTTTGGTTTCGTTTATAGAGCTGCAAGATTCATTGCTTCCATTTGTATTAAAATCGACAATTTATATTTAAAAAAAAAATAACCAATCTGTTAAATATTTTACAATATATTAATTTTTAATATAATTTAATTGACAAATTTAGTCAAATGATGCACAATATAAAAAATAATTTTGATAATCTGGTAATTCTAAAAGCTGTTTCAAAAAATGTTTGAAAATTTGCAAATTTTGGAATTTTTCAGAATGAAATTATATTTTTTATTGAAGAAATATATAGAAAACAAATGAAATTATATGTTTGTTTCCCTTTTTTCGCCGAATTGTAAGCCAAATAGAGCTTAAAAAGGCAAGTGATTAACCTGATCGATTTAAAATCACAAAATCTCAAATGATTTTGGTGTAAGTACACTTTTTTTGTGATTTGAAATCACTTTCACAAAAAGTGATTTTCATAACATGCTTGTATGGAAATCTTCATGAAAGTTAAAATTAATTTTTAAAATATCGTTAAAGCAAAAGGTTGCACAAATTGGAATACTATTAGAACTAACAATAATAGGATATATTATAAATTAAATCATTTAATTGTTTTTTAAACATGTATGTATTTAATTTTGTAACGCAAAACGCACATTAATTGGAAAATATTTGCAATTGGTTGTTTTAGTTATTACTTAATTAAATTCTTTTCAAACCATTGTTCCACTTGCCTTCTTATTTTATATTTTAAGAAAAATTATTAAATTATTTCCTATCACTTTTATTTTATTTTTGTAACTATCCTGTTACTTTCGATAAATCTCTTTTGCGTGTAACACTGGTCACCTATCTGTCATTTTACTTGCAGTAAATGCTAAAAAATCATTGAAAGTTGAGATAAAAATAGAGAAAATATTAATGTTTAGTAAAATATTGTGAATTGGCTAGGTAAGGCGCACATCAAATTGACGAATTATTTTTTGTTGTTGTCTGGATTTAATTTAAAACTATTGAATATAGGTATTTCATATCTTATAGAAAATCTAGTATCATGAAGTTGTGTTGAAGAACATTCTCTATAATCTCCTTAAGCTACGGTCACATTAGAAATAAATTTGATTAAACAATTTCTTTGTATGTAAAGATTTTCTTAAAAATTGTTCAAAAACGAATAATATTAGATTGATTAAACTGGAAGCTTTAAAAAACAACATATTTTTTGAAAATAGTGGGTACGTTTTTTTCGTTAAATATTTGTCTAATATGACCGTAGCTTTAGTATTTTATTTTATACATATCATGTTTATACAGTCCAGATTTAAATCAAATATGAAATCATTCTTATGACAAATAACATACTTTTATTCTTCGATTGTAGGGAGGTCAAGCAAATTCTGGAAATCCTGGTGCCGCTGGTAGTAGTGGTCCTGGTGCTGCACCCGGAGCCCCTGGCGCTAATCCTGGCGGACCTGTAGCCCCCGGTTATCCACAAGGTATGACCCCTAGCCAATATGCTCAATATTCACAATATTATGCCGCAGCTGCCGCCCAAGCGGGAGGTTATCCTCAACCTGGAGGTTATGGTGGAACTGGACCGGCTGGTGGCTATGGAGCTCCAGGAGGCTATCCCGGAGCTCCACAACCACCGGGCAGTGGTCCCAATCAAGGAGGAGCCAACAACCAGAAGAAAGGAGATAAACATTAAATCACATAAGCATATGGAATATCCAAAACCTGGCAAACAGGCGATTAAATTTTTCAAATTCCACATTATTGGTAAGTAACTGTTCTGGTGGTAAATATTAATTAGATTATTTTCTTCATTAATTTGTTGTTTTCCTCAAACTTATTAAAAAAAAACACAACAAAATTTATTTTTATTGATTACTTAATATTGAAAAATCTATATTGCAATTGTTGGGTGCTTATATCATATTTTTTTACATATATTTTAATAGAATGTGCCTTTTTACATGCATATTTATTAATATCTACTTAAAAAATCTTTATTTTAAATACCATTTTTTATATAAACATACTGCCACATATTGTTGATATATTATTGATCATGTCTTCTTTTTACGTATAATATACATTCTTACAATGTATATGTACAACAAACATATCTGATAACCTACTTTTTAATCCTCTTTTTTTATAGTAGTTTAAAATATTTTCGTTTTATAAAAATTTCATTATTTATTGTTTGTTTTATTTTTATCGTTATTTTGTTTTAATTATAAACTCTAACATAACAAAACCATATTTCTTTTTCCTTCCATAAAATTGTTTTCTTGCAGCTTTCAGTTTTCACAAAAAAAGACCTCCTTCTATACAAATAATGTCTCTCTCTAAACATAAAGTTGAATCATCTAAGTGATAAAATACAAAAAATACGAAAAAAAGAAAAACAATTTTGTAAAACTTCAGTTAATTAAGTGTATTGAGTGTGTGGACTTGTTTGGTTTGAAACAAAGAAAAATCAAAAACAAAAAAAAAAAAAATTATTTTCATTATCAATTTACGTTAATTTTCATTTTTAGTGTTTAAGTATAATTTCTCTTTAATATAAAACATACATTATTAATATAGTAATGAATAGCAAAAATAAGAGTTTTAACATAAAAATACAAGACATATTTTGTCTTTATAACTTATAAAATAATAACAAACTAATATAAAAGGTTTATAATAATTAATTAGATCTTTAATACTATTTCTCTAATCAGGAATGTTAATTCAATACAAACCAATACAAAAAAGTATATAAAAACGGCCGTTTTTAAGCTAGGTTTATTTTTAATTTTAGATTCTATAAAATAAATGATTTCTTTAATTCTTGCAAAGAAGTCTATTTAATATAGAAAAAGCTTTCTTTTTATTTTTTTTATTTTTTTTTATATCAAAATTTGAATATATTTATATAGCTTTAATATTAAAAATAAACATACAAATTTTATATAATATCGTACAATTGAACAAATTTAAATAGAAATATTAAATAATCAAAATACGAACATTTAATAGTCATTTATATTGACAGCTCTTTGTAATGGAAATTAAAAAAAAAACATTATATTGTGTGTGATTTATTTTTT
Source organism: Metopia argyrocephala (assembly GCA_963576795.1). Taxonomy (NCBI): domain Eukaryota; kingdom Metazoa; phylum Arthropoda; class Insecta; order Diptera; family Sarcophagidae; genus Metopia; species Metopia argyrocephala. Next base: position 180,937,782 of record OY756208.1, on the reverse strand, counting down.
AAATAATTCTTATTAGGTTTCATACCATGGACCGGATTTTGGCATCATTAAACATGTGCACCTTGCATGATAAAACAATATTCCGGTATATTTTTAGAAAAAGTGGTGGTTATTGGTTTTTTCCTTTCATAACTATTCCAATTTTTGAACTTTCATTCCATTAACACGGAAATGTATGCTGCAATTCGAAGACTTCTTTTCAAACTATTTTTTTTATATCGAAAATATCTTCTAAAATATATTAAATATTTGGATTTCACAACTGCCATCACTTGGCTATTGATTGTGTGTGTAGGCTCAATAAGTTAAAACAAATTTTTCTAAAAAAAAATCACTTTGTTAATTTTTTTTTTCCTTTTTAATAGAAAATGTTTTCAAAGAATAAAAATCATAACAATTTGATTTAGCTTAATGTCTTTAAATTATACAGATATGAGAACTTCGAGTATTGTGGACTAGAGGCCGAATAATAAAAACTAACATCACATGCGATTTCTTATTTATAATTGCAATGTTGACTCTTTAATCGAGCAATCATTGTTGATGTGTGCTGTAAAATTTTTTTTTTTTTTTTGACCAAGTGGCGTGGAATTTCTTATTGGCACTTTTTATTAGTCCTGTATAAGCCACAAAAACCACGTGCATAATTTAAAATTCAAGTGGTGAATTTTTTTTTATATTCAATTACATACATAATTGGCCATTACAACACTGTGTCAGGGTTACGACCTAGCTTCTCGCAGCACTCATGTTGTGTGTGTTAATTATTATCCATGACGACTCCAAACGGCAGATTTGAGAACATTTTTCATGGCAATCCATTACTCCCAGAAGACTGCTGAGAGGTAGTCGCCGAAAGAAATAATTTTTTCACATTTTTTTTAAGATGTCAGAGCTGAGATTTGAACCCGGCGTATCATCTTAGTAAGCCAATACACTCACCACTAGACCACGGCGACTACAATATATACAATCAGCTTTAAAATTAAAATAATATTTCTATTAAAGAAAAACTGAAATTCGTTAAATATGGTGCACAATTCATCCGCCACATTATTTCGTTATGCTATTTGAAATGCTTTAAAAAATTTTGAGAAATGAACGCAATTTTTTTTACTGCCTCATATTTTAGTTACTACATCAAAAACACTAAATGGTAGTCCACCTTACCCTATGTTCTCTAAACCAAAAACGTGTGAAATTGAAATCGAAAAACATACGAAATTGGTATAATTTTAAAATGTAACAAAATTTTGATATATTTTTATATTCATTCTCTTAATGACCATTAACTTAACTTCTTTAATTATCAAAACTTTAAAATATTTGGCGCTATTAAGTTTTATTTGTCATAAAAAATACTTGATTTCAATTACTCTCGTTTTCACATATAAACTTAAAATCGTATTTTATATAACATGTACAAATTTATCGAAGCCAAACAAAGCAGTAGCGAAATATCGATAAATTATAATTGAAGACATTTAGCTCAATAAATATTTTATAATTTTTATGAAACGAAAAGATTATTTAATTTTTTAAAGTGTGAATATACAATATATCTTGTATATTTTCTATACTTTTCTTATTTTAATTTTTTTAATTTTCCTGTTCTTCAAGTGGACGAAAAATATAATACACGTTTAGAGAACTAATGCCTCTATTTAAATTGTTGCTTTATTATCTAATAAATTCCAATTGAAGAGCTGTCGTTAAAATTGTGTAATTAAAATTCTTTTAGTATTTTTTCACGTAGCCACAATTCAATACAAAAAAAGAAAAAAAAAAGAATTATATATTATCAAAACCATACAAAACTTTATTTAAAGTGTTATTTCTTAGACAGAGAGTAATGAGACCAACAGCATTCGTTCGATTATAAATTATGAGGATGACTATATCATGGAACAAAAGGACTGCTCAGTTCAATATATTTTACTTATGGAGGATCCACGGTTTATGGTAAGACTACTTACTTACTATGTATTCGTATAACATAAAATCGTTAATTTCTATATTAAAAAAAATGTATTGTAAATCGTTCATGTTAAAAACAATAATTTATTGTAAAAGTTATGAAAGAAGATTTAAAAAATTTACAGGACGCTTTAAGTTTCGTTGAAGAAAAATGAAAACTACAAAGTGAAACCTTTATAAGAAGTAAAACATTTTTAATTATTTATTAGTTTTAAGTATGTTGACGATATAATATATCAATATAAAATATTGACTATATTTTTGTTCATGTGGTAATTTTTACTTAAACAATTGATTTATCGTGTATATTACATTTGTACATAATTTGCTTATTTTTATAAGATTTTTCAGCAACTCACTTAAAAATTAATGTTTCCAATATAATATAATGTTTTTTATCTATTGTAAAATTTCAGTATTTAATTCATTTAGCAATTAAAAATCAAACATAATCTACAACAGCACTTATTTTATATTCTGCTGTTTTCTTTTACCAATTTCGGTATGAATAATTTCTCTATAAAACCATCACTTTGGGTCAAACCTGGGTTAGTTTTTTCCTCTTACAGTTCCCTCGTCAATGATAATACTCAACCAATTACATTTCTGAGCAGAAAATATAAAGATCACTATAAAAAAGTATAAAGATCGTTGAAATATTGCTTTTTATCATGTTTTCTGTATCATGAAAATTTCTTCCACAATTTTAATAATCTCTATCTCAAAATATATTTTCTTTTGATTTTGAAGCTAATTGTACAACACAGAAGAGAAACATGTTGGTACGATTATAAAATCAAACTTATTTTAATAACACAATCATTTGATTGAGACATTATGAATTTAAAAGTAAATGTAAGTTACTTACAAGATTGGTTTTTTAAGTAATCTTTCTCTAAGAAGCACTAATAAAGTTTAAGGTTTTCTATATTGAAGTGAGTAAAATATTTCACCAAAAAATCGTAACCATTATTTAATTGAAATATTTTATATAAAAAAAGATCGTTTTATGTAAACATTTCTCTAACAATAATCAAATAAAAAGCAATAAAAAATAAATGTGGTCAAAAATTAGTGATTGAACTTTTTTCGTCAAATACTTGTCAAATAGATCGTAGTTTTAGTATGGCTTTAAATTTGAGATTCCTTTATTGGCGATAATTTCTTTTCTTAAGCAAAACAACCTCTTTATTGTTAATAATAACAGTTCATTCATTGAATGTAGCAGTTGTCTAGTTTTTTTATCTTTAACAAACTGATATATATCTATAAATTTACAGGATAACATACTTGAGTGTTGTATATAAGTGTATATGTACGTTAATTCTTCAAAACCATTTCGCGAAATAAAATTTACTTAATACTGATGATAATACTAAACGTGAATTGTTTACTCTTTATATTTTTGCAATATTCTAAACAAAATTTATATGTATGTATAATCCCGATGTTATCGTGTTTTATGAATAAAAATGGTTTGATAAGGTTTGTTCACATTTTAAAACTATTTCCTCTATTAAATAAATTATGAAAATGTGAGCTTTAATTTTCTTTTTACATAATTTTTGAGTAATTAAAAAACCATAATTTATTTCAAAAGTATTGGTAAGATGTAATGAATTTTTTTTATTATATTTTTAAATACATTTTCTATATTATGTATGTATATCAATCAATAGGTATATATAATTGTATATATACAAATTTCTGTAACAAATCTATTTGCAGCTGAAAGATAATTTCTGTTAAAACTATATCCGAATTCATATACATACTACATAACAACCACATGTAACGTAAATTTTCCTGATTTAAAATTTGTTTATGGTAAGATTTACTTCTTAAAAAAGGTGAAAAATAAATTGATTCAATAAAATTATTATGATTTATTAAATAATAATAATAATATTAAGATATTAACAAAAACTAATAACTGCTATACGTCTTGATAATATTACACAAAAATTAATAGTTTTTTAAGAATTTTAAATAATAAAAAAATGTTGCAACATTTTTTTTTCAAAGCTACAATTAAAAAAAAAAACAATTTTTAATATAAAATCATAAATAAGAAAGAAGCATTGAATTACTACTTAAAATAGTTTTTAAATATAGAAAATAAAATAATATTCATCTATAATATTGATAGCTATTCTATAATATAGAATTCATATACATACATTGCAATTTTTCATATTTTATAAACAAGCAAAAAATATGAAATACCTATATTGTTGTTGTGTTTTATTATATTTTTCTTATAACACTAATTACAGCTTATGACGTGGGCTCAAAGTTATTAGAGAAATGTTTTTAAGGTTTGGCATTGAATTTTCTACCTTTAGCGGTATGTATTGTTTGACTGCAAAACCTTATTTTTATATTTTCAATATTTTCATATAATGATCTATGCATATAATATTACCATTGAATATATAAAAGAATAAATTTTTTTCCTAAAACTTGAACATATTCTATTTCCAATATATATTGTATAACCACAATTTCATATGTATATATTTTATATTTTTTTAATATCTCTTTTGTAAGGAAAAAAAGAATATGATTTTCTTAGCTGTGTAAGCAGAGGGCAACCACAGAAACTACACACCCTTAGTTGAAACGTGGGCTTTGAATACACGCATTTTCGGCTAACATCTTTTGAACTTTTGTTCAAGCAATCATTGATGATAATCAGAAGTAATTTTTTATGTTTTTACTATTTGTTTTTTTTAATATAAATTATATTCAAAGTTGTCTTATATGATTGCGATTGTAGATAATATACTATATATATTACAAAAATTTCGAAAATATTAATATATGTATGTATTTATTTATATTGCCGTATTCATAAAAAAATTTGTACGTGTATTAAAGGGATCTTTGACAAATTTCTATTGCAATACTTGTCAAATAAGTGCCTAATTAATAAAACGTATAATATTTTTTATGAATACAGCAAATAGTTTTTAATATTTCTACAATATAATATATATTTTTTTTTCTCGCCCACTATTAATATAAACATACATACATATGTATACGTATAAAATAGATCATATTGGTACTACAGACTCGTGTTCGTTTGTTAAACGTATTCTTGCCTTATTTTGTAGTACAATTTCCTTCTGTTTAAAATCAATCTCTCTTATTCTGTAAGGCATTGTTGACGCCAATTCAATACAACACCGAAAAATTGACGCTTGTATAGTAGACAACTGTTCACTTGCGTGATTTTCTAGGTCTTTGAGGGAGGATACCTCATTAATGGTGGTCAATTGTGGTCGATGTTGACTACACAAGCGCCCATTATTTAGTGTCGCTTTGGACTGACGTTTACAACGCCTTATGGGGAAATATTTATCAATTGACAAAGTTTTCCCCGAGGCTTCCAAAATATGATATAAATGTTTATATTTTCATTTATTGGTTTTTAGATCCTACATTAATATATATATGTACTTATGCTTTAAACCTTTCATAAAATCTGCAAACATTCAAAAATATTTATGAAGAGATAAGGATTTACAAAGTTTTAAATGTATTTTCATCTATTGTATATTTTTATGTATGTTATATAAAAATCATATTCTGTTTTAAATTTTAACTGCGCTATTCATAAAACATTAAAATATATTTGAAATGTGTTTTAACAAATATTTTATTTAAAACATATTTTAAATTAATTTTGCATAAAAATCGAAGAATAATTTTTCTAAAACAATACATTCACACAAAGTGTTGCATTAATATAATTCAGGTTTATGACAGAACTGATAAGTATTTGAATATTTGGGATTAGATGTTAATACTGTTCAAATTTTACATCGGAGATAGATTGAAGTTGTTGTTCTCCCATATACATATTATATGTATACCAAAAAGAAATGGCTGTTGAGTAAATATTTTAAAATTTTAAGTCAGTAAGTATTTAATTAAAATAGGTAAGTAAAAACTTTGTTGTTTTATCTAGATTCGCAATCACATGACAGTTTTGAAATAATTTTTGTATATTTTCAATAATGTTTTTTATTACTAATTAACTAAAGTTATGTATATTACATAATATATTTTTGTCATGTGTATATTCTCGTCTATTTACAGGATATTTTTTTTTCTTTCTAATTTTATGTTCAATTATACTTCTGAAAGTTATTCAATATGTTAATATACAAGAAAACAGAAATAATATTAAGATATATCAATTTTGTTCAAAAAGTAAAATTAAAATAAATATGTATTTTGTTAATATGTGAAAGAAAATCTTTTTCGTGATAACTTATGCTGGCTGACTGATAAACATCGCATAGGCGAAAGTGGTTGGCCAATTGATTTAAACTTTGGATAGATTATTTCAATTATGATTTAGAAGACCAGTAAAAAAGGATTTTTCAAAATTTAGTTCATGTGGGTTTGTTTGAAGTCTGTTTTAGATAGCTGAACCGATTTCCTTGAAATTTTGCTGTGTCGCCCTGTATGTCTGTATTGCTTTGTATATATGTACATTTGCAATGATGTTATGTACCAATGCCAACAACCGTTTAGCATGCTTATTGCAGAATTTAAATGCATTTGGATTAAGTTCAAAATCAGGGCACATAGTATTTCGAGTTTCTTTATAGAAGTCCAAACACAGAAAGAGAGGTTACGTTTTGTGACTTCGACTTTCGAATTAAATTTTTAGAATCTTATAGAATTTAGCGAACAGTGAAATTGTTACTGCTGGTAATTTGAATGTTTATAATTTGCCTTGGCTTTACCATTTGAGTTGTTTTCAGCGCACAATCATCTTGTGTAGTTAGTAAATGAACCAACTCATATTTCGTGTGTTGCTAGGCGTCAGAATAATGTACTTGGCATTTTGTTTACATCACACCCTAGCAAGGATGAAGTTGAGATTCTTGCACCTCTCGGCAATTCAGATTATTGTAACATCTCTTTTTCGTTCTCCAGGCTGATGAGGTTTCACCGATAGCGATGAAACGCTTTATTTTAAATTCGAAGAAGCCCGTTGTGCCGAGCTTAACGATTTCTTTGGGTATTTTAACTTGAAACTTTGATTTTATGATTCAATTTTAATGCCATGGCAGAAATGGCTGTGAATATAATAAAATTGGCGATAAAGATCTATATTCCGTGTATAAATATTTCGGTTAAACCAGAAACGAATCCTGATTTAATCAGACATGCAGATTGGCAGTCAGATCTGCAACAATAAGTGCGCACATACTGATTCGTTACGCAAACAGGTTAGATCTTCATGTGCCGCAGTACCAAGACGTGAAAAGTTTTTATACGAAAGTAAGACGATTACGGCCTAGCTTCTCGCAGCACTCATGTTGTGTGTGTAAATTTTTATCCATGAGTACCGGGACCTACAGTTTAATGTCGACTCCGAACGACAGACTTGAGAAGCTTGTTCATGGCAATTAATTACTCTTAGAGCTTTTGCCAGAAGACTGCTGAGAGGTAGTCGCCGAAAGAAATATATTTTTTTTAAGATGTCGGAGATGGGTGCCGAACCTAGGCCCTGATTATCGTTCACAGCACCTAAATGTTGTATTGGTTACAACATATAACAATAAATGTTGTAAACGATAGTCAAAGTATATGGTACAACACACAGCTGTTGTAAATCATAATCGCAATTTTAGAAATACAACATCAAATTTACAACTGTTGTGAACCATAATCGGGTCCTAGGGCTAATGTCTTAGTAAGACAACACACTAGACCACGGCGACTACGAGGCTAGTAACATCGAAAATTACTGCTGAATGTTTAACACTCCAAAGTTATAGAAAGTGTGATAAATCATCGCCTTATGAGGTTTTAAAAGTCCAATAACTTGTTCAGCCACCGTTAGTATGGCTTTCGTAGAGGCCGCTCCATTGGTGATGGGCATTACTCCGGGAAATAGGTTGGATCCTATTCACTGCTTTGGTGAAAGCAAAGTTATCGCTCTGGACATCTGAAAGGTGTTTGATAGAGTATGGCACGAGGCTCCTATTTCCAAACTAGCTGCCTTTTTTGTCGAAAACCATTTTTGTCGTTTCATAACGAGCTTTCTAAGGGACTGTTTTATAAGAGTGGTTATAGACGGTGGCTCTCCCAATGAGTTCAGGCTAAATTCGGGAGTACCGCCAGGCTCTGGTCTATCTCCTACTCTATTTTTAATTTTTCCTAATAACCTTTTAACTTCATATCTTTCGCAGATGACAGTAACATTAGTCACTCATATTCATTTGATTGTAGGCGGAACACTTTGGTGATTAGGGAGAAAAGACAGAATATGAATAATACACTCACAAATGTCCTGTAAAAAATCTCCTAGTTAGGTCTCGCGAGCAGGGTTGAATATAATTCACGGAAGACCCAATGATATTTTATTACGCATAGACGTTGGGGTGATGACTCAATTCTGCCATCTGTGGCTATGGGTAATGTGATATAGAGGAGGCGGGCGCTCTTGTCCGTTGGAATGATCACATATTTCGAGTGTCGAAAGAAGCATTTAAGTGCCTCGGTTTTTTAAAACGGTGTAAGAAATACTTCACTTCATTTGACCTTCTCAATATTTCCAAGACCTAAGTACATATATCCGACCTAGGATGGAATACAACTCTCATGTTTGAAGCGGTGCTTCAAAGTCTATTTTGGTGCTTTTCGACCGCAAACGGGAAAGGGCAAAGGTGCTTATTGGCGACGGTAGGCTATTCAACTTTATCGATTCGTTGGAGTATCGGCGAACGGTGGCGTGCGTTTCATTGTTCTGTCGGTACTACCATAGGAGGTGCTCTGATGAAATAAACGACTTGATTCCGGATGATAGCGTATTCTTGCGGACTACACGTACCGTTCTCAGAGCGCATCCACTTGTGGTTGATTGTACAGTGAATCGACAAATGCATTATAGAGAGAATTCGTTCCTTATCCGCACCATTCGTTTGTCAACTAGCACTACTCACTGAATGCTGGCCTCAATAAAAAAAATTAATACGTACGCATTTAAAGAAAAAAAAATGGTATGAAAAAAATGAAAACATTATATTAAATTCAATTGCAAAGAAAGCAATTTATATACCCATAAAAATCAGTAAGAAAAGTGTAAAATAAGCGGTACAAAATAAAGTTTTACATGAAAACTGGTAATAATTTAGTAATAAGTAAAATAGGAAAAGAAAGTTATAAGGTAAGTAAGATCATATTTCTCTAATAGCAATTGTATTTAATTAACGAAGTCTTTAAATAAACATTTGTTAAAATGTTTAAAATTTTGTGTGTATTAATTTTGGAGTTCTAAAATAAAAAATATGTACAGTGGTGGACACGAATTTAAGACAACATTTTACTTTTGTAATTCTGATTATTTTTACATCTTTTCGAAAAAAAAATTAAATCCTTGTTGTTTTTTTAAAGATCGCGGTAATGTTATGAAAAAAAATTACTAATAATTTGTTGTTTATATTTTGCTAAATATTTTTTCTTCAATTTTATTCAGATTAATCTAAGTTTTAGTCTGGTCATGAATTTAGGACATAGGCAAAATTAACTTTAATACATTTAACTAAGACTGAGATTAATAAAGAAAAGTTAATATTTTGTAGGAAACCCTTTATTTCGGATCACAGCCGCACATCTCCTAGGTAAATTTTCGACTAATGCCATGCACCGTTCCTGTGGAATGGCATACCAAGCTTTTTTAATTTCTTTCCATAAATCTCTCAAAGTCTTTGGTTTTACTGTTCGTAAATGCTCCTCAACATCACAAGTTCTCAATTGGATTGAGCTGGCCACTTTAGAACAGTGACATGATTTTCCTCTAAGCAACTTTTCACTAGGCGTGAAGTGTGCTTAGGGTCATTATCATGCATAAACTTCCACATTAAAGGCATGTTGTCTTCAGCAAAGGGTACCATAATGTTTGTATGTATACCTTTGTAAATATGCTGGTTCATTTTAGTGTCAATCTTGTGTATAGGACCTACACCATGCCAGAAAAATGCTGCCCACACCATGTTTAACGTTTTTAAGGGTGTACTTTGGGTGATGCTCTAGGTTTGGAGGAGACCATACGTACCGCTTTCTATCAGAACCGAAGCGGCAAATTTCGATTCATCGCTCCAGAGTACATTTATCCAAAAATTCATCGGCTAATTCAGATGTTCTCTTGCAAACTCAAGTCGGGATTTGATGTTTTTTTTTGACACAAGTGGTTTACGTTGTGCAATACATCCACGTAAATTTTTTTCATTGAGACGTCATCTTATTGTCCTGGGCGATATGTTAATACCGAAGTCCGACGAAATTTCATTTTTAATTTTACTTGAGCTGGCGAAAGGATCCTTAACAGCTGTCTTATAAATTAAGCTATCTTCACTAGGTGTAGTTTTTCGGGCTCTTGGACGCTGTTTAACATTTTTGGTGGTACCATGTCGCTTGATGTGTTCCAGAGCGTTGTAAATCCTAGATCTCGAACATTTAAGCAGCTTAAATATCTCCACTACGGTTTTTTCATTTTCTGGATCAGTTTTCGCTCGGCATCCGAACTCCAAGTACCTTTGGCCATTTGTAACTAAATATTTTAATGTATTCCAACGTAAAATGGAATGTAACTTTAATTACTTACCTTTCAGCTTAAAAAAAAACAAAAAATCACTCTTAAATCAGAAATTTCGAATATGTTTTAAATTCGTGGCCAGCTTCAAATGCACGTTTTTATAATAGTATAATATAAATTGCAAAACAACTTAAAAATAAACAAAGCTTAATAACGGTAATTTTTCATAACATTACAGGGTACACTGAAAAATAAATAATATCTAATTTGATAATACAGGGTTGTAAAAATTATCATAACTAAGATCGTTATAAGACATGTTTTAAATTCGTGTCCACCACTGTATATACATATGTACATACCTACAATTTATAAAAATCTTTAAAATAATGACAAACATCTTCAGCCGTGAGCTTAACGGCTCCGAAGATTAGTTTTTTATATCATAATGCTTATAAGTTATAAATAGTCACTAGCGATGGTGTTAAAAATTATTGATGGCCTAGCCAGGTATTGAACCCAAAACCTCATGATTAACCCTCCATTACTAACCTCTGGGTCGAATCGACCCAGACGCGCAAATTTTTTAAATTAAAAAAAAAGCGTGACGATATTTTAACTCAAGATATATGTGTAATCTAAATTTGTTTATATTTAAACGTTTATAAATAATAAACATAAGGAAAATTCATGATATTATGCATATAAAATTATTTCAAAAAACAGCCTGGGTCGATTATACCCATAGTTAGCAATAATGTAACAAAGATTATGGGTCGATTAGACCCAGGTTAGTTATACCGTTATACAAAATATATATGTTCATTTATTCGCATTGTAATAAATTAAAACGCAAAACCAAAACCACGTGCTCTAAATGTGGAAAATATATTTGCCAGAAGCACTGTGCTCAAATTGCATTGCTTCTGCACAAGAGAAATCCATTTTTGATGATATGTTCGATGATGAAAATTCCGAATAAAAGGTAAAATTTACAGTACATAACTGAAAAATGTTTGCTTTAGCCGTACCAATTTTTCTTTCTAACATTTTACTATTATATTTCAGGTTTTAAATGCACTTTATTTGACGTCAATATCTTAAAAACTCTTAATTTTATGCGAAATTCGGCTGGATAACTTTTTTTTTCACTTATTTTAGCTATGTTGTAATGAATTCATACTTAATTTTAATTTAAATATTTTTGTTTTAATTTACACCATTGTATACTAAAATTAAACAAAAAAGACTAAAATCTACCAAAAGAAGTATACGTTGTATCAATTTATAAGTTGAGACGATTTCAATGGATAATACAATTCAGGGTCGATAAGACCCATGGTTAGTAACCATGCGACATGATTTAAGGTTAGTAATGCCGGGTTAATAGGCTGGTGCCTTACCGCCATGCAATTAAAATTGTTTAATTTAACACAACAATTTCTTTGGTAGCTAACGAATATTGTCACCACTAATTTTAAAACGGTTAGTTCAAACGGTAAAAGCAATCCGTTTATGCCTGCTACCGAACTCAAAAAAAGAATTGAATGTGCAGGCAAGCGTGGAACTATTCGTAGCAGACTACAATCTTAACGCTCGTAGCCCCCGCTTCTTTACTCTAAGCATATTGGAAAACGGCTATTGTTCGGATAATTACATGCAAATTGGCACAAGGAAAAGTGGAGGAACTCATTATGGACAGATGAGTCCAAAATTTTTCTTTTTGGTGGAAAGGGTTTCAGACCTTTTGTTCGCAGGATACCCAATAACATTTCAAAAATAAAGCAGTTTAAAATTTCATGTTTTCAATTTTACTCGAATTCGTTTTTCAAAACACGTACCCGTTTTTTTACAATCTAAAATAACCTTGTAGTCGCCGTGGTCTAGTGGTTAGTGTGTTGGCTTACGAAGACGATAGTGCTGGGTTCAAATCTCAGCTCCGACATCTTTAAAAAAAGAAATATGAAACAATTATTTCTTTCGGCGACTACCTCTCAGCAGTCTTCTGGCAAAAGCTCTGGGAGTAATTAATTGCCATGAAAAAGCTTCTCAAATCTGTCGTTCGGAGTCGACTTTAAACTGTAGGTCCCGGTACTCATGGGAAAAAATTAACACACACAACATGAGTGCTGCGAGAAGCTAGGCCGTAATCCTGACACAGGGTTGTAATGGCCAATTATGTATGTATGTATGTAAAATAACCTCTAGTTAATCTTTACATGCCCCCACAATAACAAATACCAGAACATACAGTAGTAGTCAAAACATATGGAACTGAATAAGCATTTGTTCTTTTCATTGATTTATTTTCTTCAAATTACACATAGTTACTAAAATTTATTTTTTTTATTTTCTTCATACAGTCTTTTTTATTAAACAAATAAAAAAAATTAATTCCGTTAAATTAAAATAACAAAAAAACTAAAAATAATGGATGTATTCTAAATGCAGGTGTTCAAAACATTTGCAACTCTCATATATTGTATATTGCGAACTCTAGTGAACAGCATCAATTAAACGTTAAGAACAAAATTTAAGCCTACATTATCAAATCCCACTTTATCGAAAGGCAGAACTAAAAACAACAATTTAAATTACACAATATTCGAGTTGATAGCCCCTGCAGCTAGTACTCACTTTTTTTAGCTACTCTAATTATAGTATTGTAAGTAATGTAAATAAAATATTTTAACACAACTAATTGTTGCAAAAAAATATTCTTCAAGCCCGAGAGTGAGGGTTCAAATCCCAGAAAAACCAATGATATAAGGAAATTATTTTTTTTTATTTATATTTTAAAAATTTTAATGTGTATAAAATAAAACTTAAAATAAGGGATAAAAAATTGCGAACGAAAACTTAATGAAAAAGTATCATATTATACTGATAACTTACTCGAAAAACAAACAATACAGATAACTGACTTATAAAAAGAGATTCCCAATAGAAGTCCTATGATCAGACAAGAGTTAATTCTGGGTTTTTAACCGCGTAGTCAAACAATACTCGAATTTGATTCAAAATAAAAAAAAATGCTAACTGGCTTCTAGATAATCTTTTTTACAAGTAAAAAAAGATAAAAGAAACATTATTTTTTTATTATCATTTTTACAATATTTATTTTTTAAAGAACATCGAATCAAACATAATTTACAGAGAATGAATAATTTGTGTTATTTTATATTCTATGGGATGTAAGAAATAGTGATAAAAATTGCCATAATTTTTAATGTTGATATTACATTGGTTACACTTTAATATGCAAAATCTTTGTAATTAATAAACTTTTTTTTATTGAATTTAAATGGTTTATATTTAAATTTAAGAAAATTTGTTTTATAGTAAAAATTACTATCATCCATGTTTTTAACCCTGCCATACTAACGCTATTTTACGCACCGTGGATTATTCTACTAAAAACTTCAATTATAGCTATTTTTGTCAAACTTATTATTTTCTTCCATATTATTTATGAGTGTACTTGTGAAATTTGGTACCATTTAGTGCAGCAGCAATAAAAACTACACGCAAAATTCACGTACTTAGCATTGCTGGGTTAAATTAAAATTCAGATTTAATAATTATATTTTTTTTGTATTTTTCTTTACCTAAAGAAATATTTGAAATTGAGTTCTATTGATTTTTAAGTTTCACTCATTATTGACATGCAGCACATGGCGGTGTAATTTATTTTCTACATTTTTTATGTTTAATGGAAACCGGTAAAATAAAAAAAAAACAATGCAGTAACAGAAGTAAAAGTGTGAGTTGTTTATTCCCTAAAAAATTTTTTTCTTTTAATGATACAAATAATATTATTTTATGAGATAAATTAAATTTATTTAAAAATAGAAGGATTTTCGCAGATTTTTTTCTTGTTATTACGCTTCTTAATTTCTTCATTTATATATAGTTATAATTAAAAAATAAAAACATTTGTTTCAAGTTATGTATATGTATGTTGGTATATATTTTAGAATATCTTTCTTCTCGTACATATTTTATTTGTGTTCTTTCTGACATACATTTTTATTAATGTAAAATTCAAGTCAAATAATATTTTGAAATGTTTAATTCAAAATAAAGAAAAAAAAAATTATCATCAAAAATCTTTTGTTGCTCTCAAATACATATAAAAGTCAAATTACCGTTTAATTAATCTAAATTATAAAAAAGAGGTTGTAGATATTGTAATGTATCATTAAAAAAGAGAAAAAGAAAAACATAATTCTATAGTTTTTTGCACACATACACAGTAGTTGTAGGATACAAATTAAAAAAGATATATATATATACATACACATATATACATATATACATATATGTATATAAAGATTAGCTTATACAAAATTTTTTTAATTTGTCCAAAAATAAAAACTCAAATAAAACAGATAAATTTTTCAAGGGAAAAGAGATACAAGGATTTTACATTCTTATTTTAAGCAGCAATCAACTGAAAAGAAGAACAAAATTAAGATATTGTGAGTTTAAATATAATTTTATCAAAATATCTGTATAATAAACATGCATATTTATTATTAATTAACTTACCGCTTTTACTGTAGCTTTAATGAAATCCTTTTTATCTGTTAAATCAAAATCTGGATATTTAGCATATACTTGTTTGCACACCGTTTTCATTGTTATCTCTTCTAGATTAGCCTTATCTAAAATTTCTTTAACATAAGCACGAATTTGTTCATCCTAAAAGTAAAAACAAACAAAAAATTAGCAATTAAACATATAAATAGATATTTTTGTAAAACTCTTACCGAGGGAAAAGAAGCTTTGCCTTTTTTATTTAATGGTTCATCTTCATCACTATCATCTTTTTCATCTTCAGATGAATCTTTTTTGGGTTTTTTTGGGCGTCCGGTTGCTGTAAAAGCACAAAAAACCGTTTGGTATTTAAGTAAAGCATATATTTCCATTAGTTTTAGATCATGTTACTTACGTTTTGAAGCAGATTTATTGTTGACCTTATTATTTTTCGCGGGTGTTACAGGTTTTTTACTTTTTTTTGATTTTTCTTCCTCCTTAAAATAATAATTTTAATACAAAACTTATAATACATTCATTTTAATCAAAATACCTCTATTTTGTCACTGCCGAAGTCGGACATTTCCTCTGAATCTACATAGGTATCCGAAACATCTTCTTCCTCGCTATCGGACTGCTTGCCTTTACGTATATTACGTGCAGGTTTATTAGCTGCACGACCTCTGCCACTGCGAGGCGAAGTAGCAGGACGACCACGTTTACCACCAGCACCAGTAGTAGAAGGACGCTTACGTTTAGGGGTCTTTAAAAATTATATGTTAATAAAATATAAGCTATGAAGCAAATTATTACACTTACATCACTGTCAACTTCTGACAGTTCAGATTCCTCTTCCGAATCAGAGTTTCTTCTGCGGGATTTTCGTGCAGGTCTACCCCGAATATTACGTCCAACTCCACTTGCTTTTCTCCCTTTACCACCATCGGAATCCGAATTACCAGAAGGATTATACTAAAAATATACAAATATTAACAAAATATATATACATACGCCCATGCTCTGAAAATCGCAAAACGCTTGAATTTTGCGGTTTCGATTTGAAATCGTCAAATAGGTGTTCTGCAAAACGAAACCGCTAAAAATTTGGCGATTTCAAATCGCAGCGTTTTGGTCTATTGTGTTAAATGTAAGCTTTGAAAAAAAAATATTAAAAAAAATTTTTAATATGATTGCTTTTAATTTGAAGAAATCTTTTAAGATTTTTATTAAAAACTAGTCATAAAGCCGACCACAGTCGGAAAAAATCTGGCTCCGTCTTGCATATGTGGAGCAAATGAGCTTTAAGTAAGCAAAATTTCAGCTTTCTGCGACGTCAGACGCCTTTAAAAAGCTGCGGAAAGAGAATAGGACATACATTAGGATAAACAAAGAAATTATATGCATACAATATAGATTGTAATATAAAAATTTTCTTTTTTTAGACCACTTGTCTGTTTCAATTGCTTACTTATTTATGATCAACTGAATATATAATTATAAAATATATATAAAATAATAAAAAAATTAAAGGAGTTCAAAAACTATTTTATAGATGTGTATTCATATCCGAACATCGACATTTGCGTTTGTTTTGCGAATATTTTCATTTGTTTTAAAGTCGAAAAAAAGCAAATTGCGCGTTTGTCAAATGCGTTTCTCAAAATAGAATGTGTTTTGAAATCACAGCGTTTCTCAGAACATCGGCGATATACTATAGTAGGGTAATCGATTATTCGACTTTTTGCAGAAACCGCTTTCATATAACTTTCTATAAAATAACCGGTTACAGCTTATTTTTAAAACATCCGGCTACCGGTTTTATTTGCGAAATATTGAAATGCAAAAAATAGAATATAAGATTATTTTTCTAGAGACGCGTTTTTCTTTAAAGTTGTCTGGATAATAATAAAAAAAAAGAAATGGGAAAACTCATGGAAAAATTGCTTGGAAAGTATTTTTGCAATTGTGTACATATTTAAAAAGACAGACTATGTTCATACTTGTAAATTAAAGATTTTAAAAGAACCGAAACCGACATGTTCACAAAAACCGGGCGAAACCGATTACTTAAAATCGGTTTTTATAATTTACTTACATCAGAGCCAGATTCGGAATCATCATTTCGCCTTCGTTTAGCCGGCGTTACTTTGCGTGCATCTTCATCTGAACTAGAAAAGTCCACATACGCTGACATTTCTGTAAATAGGTAAAAAAAAATTGATTGATATTATTAAAAAAAAAGAAGACTTACTTTTGCCAGCTGTAGATCTGCGAGGACGGCCAGTAGACGATCTACCACCGGACCTGCCACCACTTGACTTGCTTTTACGTTTTTCATCTTCACTGGGTTCGTCTTCCTCTTCTTCTTCTTCCTCGGCTATATCCTCATCTTCCAATTCTTCATCTTCAGCAGAAGGCTCAACACATAAAGACTCATCGGGTTCCATTAGAAATTTTAAAATACGATTTGCCGCTTCTTCTTTGGATCCTTTACGTTCCAGCGATAAAATATCACAAATATTTTTTAGCTGTTTTATATCAATTTTTTTAATAGATTCAAATTTTTTCTTATATTCCGAGGAATCTTTTTCAAATTCGAAACCCGCAAATGAGCGTAAATTCTTTTTAACTACATTGTTTTTGCCTTGCGAGCCAAAACATATCTAAAAAAGAAAAACAAACAAAAAATAATAATAAGTTTAAAAATATTAAATGGAACTACTTACCGCATGTAATGTTTGTAAACCATCTACTCTTGTTTTATTGATATTTTCATTAATTTTATCAATTTCTGCTAGAGCAACAACATTTTCATCATCTTCGGCAACTTCCAAATTATCACTCTTTTTTTCCTTCTCATCCTTGGATTCCTTCTTGTCTTTTTTCTCGTCATTCGCCTCCTCTTCTTCGTCTTTTGAAACTGCTTTGTTTTCTATATTACCATTTTTAGCAGAATCACCTTTATCTACCTCATCTTTTTTAACATCATTTGATTTTTTTTCATCTTTTTTAGATTCATCCTCCTTCTTATCAATAGCAGATTTTTTATTGGTTTCAGCAGCATCATCGGATTTTGCTAAAAATTGAATTCATTAATTAATATGCATTTAATTTTATAATTAAAAAATAATGCATATAGTACATACATATATGTACATATATCGATGGCTTAATATAGAAAAGACATAATTGGAGGCAAATTACCTAATTCGATATTGAGTAAAATTTCATACAATTTTGAAAGAATTTACACGGAAATATCGTTTGATACCGGACACCGTTAATTATTATTATTATTATTACTTTACAGAGAGGAAAAATTAAAAACCTATTAAAATCCGCAAGTTTTAGAAATAAGTGTTAACGCAGTTTCTATATTAAGCCTATATCGACGGCTCGTGCATTATGTATGTAAATTTTTTTTTAATTAGTAGTAAAAAGAGTATTTTATTTTCACCCTTGGGAAGTTTAACAGTGTCATATTATGGACACGAGATAAACTATGAAATAATGAATTTTTGATATGCCTTGGTTATTACTGAACTTAGTCCAATTTTTATAGACTAAGCATGAACAAATACCAAGGTGGTGGATAGCGGAAAAGAATAAATATTTTTATTAAATTAAAATTTTTTAATTTTTTTTGCCCCTACTGGGATATGAACCTACGCTGTTTAAAAACATTTTAATAACAATTACTGTGTCTAGCCGACTTGACCATCACAGCACTATCAATTCAATCTGAAAACATGTTTATTTTGATATCTTGTGTTATAACAGGTAAAAATTGTTTTTATTTTTCTTGTTGTTGTTGTTGTTTACCTTCTTCTTCCTTAGGTGCTTTGTCGTTTTCATCGCTAGATTTTTGTGCAACATTTTCAATAGTAGATTTATTATCGACTTTTACACTGTCAGAGTCGGCAGGTTTATCACCACCTCCTTCGTCATTCGACTCTTTATCATTCTCTACAGCTTTACTATCTTTCACATCTGATAAAACTTTCGTTGTTTCTTCTTTTTTTTCTGTTTCCTAAAAAAAAAAAAAAAAATTTTTGTTAAAATAAATCTCCTGGGAAGGCTCTTGAGCTGAAATAAAATGGCTATATACAAGCTTATTTTCCATAAGCAATACATTCCACATTAAATGTATTTGCCTTATATGATGAAAAATATTTTTTGTTTTTTATTTAAATTGTATTTCTTTTATATTAACAAATACAACTCATCTGGTAACATTTGGTAATAGAGCGTTTTTTTATACGGCAATTTTGTTCAAAATAATTCTATTTTTAGACCAACAACCGGCAAACACAATACATTTAAAATTTGTAAATATGTGATTAACTCGCACATACCTATAATAAAAGAAATATTTTTATTATTTGTTTCTCACAGTATGCATTTATACACTGAAGAGAAGTTGTAATTTTTGAACAATTTTAAAAAATTTACGATGAATTATGAATTTAAAAAAAAAATATGTACAAAAATAAAAAGAAGTCATCTACTGGTGATCTTAAAATGTTTCTGTTTAATGGTCGATGTTTCTACAAACAATGGAAAAAATTTTTTAAATAAATTTCTTTTAATTAATAGATATGATTTTATGGGTTTATTATGGATGCCAAACTAACTTAAGTTGCGTTGCCAGTTGCCCAAACGGTGTTACAGATGGCAACTAGCAACTCAGTTGCTAAATGTGGAATTTATTGGCAACTGCATATTTTTTATTTCATTTTTTACGTCAAAAACTAAAAAGGAAGTATTTTTTTTTCATTTATGAAATTATACCAGGCAACGTGAATTGAGCCATTCTGAAATTAAAATCATTGCCGTGGGATTTCTGAAATATTCCTGCAGAAAATCTTAGAGGCGCACAAACTTTTTAAACTGGCGGTATTGCAGTAGTCCAATTTTGTCTGCAGACCGTAAATAAAATCTCTAGCGTATGTTCGTATCTGTCAGCATATTTAAGAAGACGTAAATATTCCTTAAAATTAAGACGTAAATGCACATAAGATTATCTTTAAATACTCTAAACAAACTAGACATTTCTACACTTACAGTGCAGAAAGTAATTCTACTGGATTGGAATAGTAACTTTAAGGCCGCCTAATCTAGTACTCGTATGTGCGTAACTTAATTTCTTGTTCGTTACCATCAAAAAAATAGATCCACCGAACTCATCATATTTAAAGTTAATTTATTTTTTAATTTTCAATACATATATTCATACTACAAAAACCAAGGACTTGCTTACTTTTTCATGGTTGCCATATGTATGTCAAAATAGCAACTGAAAACAGTTGCCTTACATACCCACTTATCGCGAGGCGCTATAATCAAATGCTTACTTCACGATGGCACAGGCTACGAGGACGAAATTTTAGTTGCCTCAAACAGACTGCAAATTATTCAAATAAACAATCAGTGTGTAATATTCCTTGGTTTGTCGACAAGCAAATATGTGTCTGATGCTTTAAAATGTTTGGGCTGCGTTTCTTATACCAAATTTCTACGAAGATGAAGGCAATTCTTTAGCTCATGGAAAGTTTGACAAAATAAAACAGTAAGAATGTCTTTATTTATCATGTTCGATATCGCCTTAGATATTGTTAGTTCGAAATCTAGGTGGGAGGTATAGTGGTGTAATAACAAAATTCCAATTATAATTGTATACCTTTACTGTCATTTTATCTATGTACTTATATACACCTGATTTTTAGTCATTCTTTAGAATTTTCTAAAGAGAACAAAAGAACTCTCCTTTTAACTTTTGTGTTTCAAAATTTGAAAAAATATATGTTAAAAAAAATAAGAGGTACAAATTGTTTTTGTATTAACTTTATCAAATACGCTACATATCGTCATATTAAATGCAAACGGACGTAACTACACAAAATTTCGAAATACATTTTCGTGCAAAAATTCCTACGATCACAAATGGCAGTTTTATTAACGAAATTTGAACGCACGTACCTACAAGTGCGTGTATTTCTAAATACAAGAAGGCATAACAACATACATATTTATATGAAAACCAAATATACAAGCTCATTTGTTGTATCCTAAAAATTATGATTTTCAGGATTTACAAAGTTTTGATTTTTAGGTTTTTTGCTTCTCCTGTAAAAAAAAAAAAAACAAAAAGTGTAGTTACGTCCGTTTGCATTTAATATGACGATATGTATGTATGTATCTTAAAATATGTATATCTAGATTGGTTCTTGATATAAAAAATCAATAATTTAGAGTGTATGGGAGGCACTACGCCGACTTGTCCAATCCCGCCCACTTTTTGATTGAAAATTTACCTTGACCATGACGTCATTCCGACTAAATTACGAAACTTCAGCTTTAACCTTCTCAAGATACACATAAAACAATATTTAGTTTGTATGAGAGATACCACGCTCACTTATCCAATTGGACCTACTTTCTGATTGATGGTTTGCTTAGTTCATGGTGTCATTCACACTTAATTGAGAAAATTTTCTTTTACCACGATCACTTGTTCAGTTCCGCCCAAATTTTTTAGTGATGATTTGCCTTGATTATAATCTTTGACTAAATTCAGAAACTTCAGCTTTAAACGTCCTCAATATACATACATAGATATAAAAAGTTAAGGAAAACTTATAGGGTATTTGGGGCTTATCTTTCGCACACATGCGATTTCCGAAGTTAACAAACCGTAATATAAACCACTAAGTCCCAGTACCTACGCTCTTTTTAAATTTGATTGAAATCGGTCCCCGCGTTTAAATGTGAAGTGGCGACATATGTAAGCCAAAAATAACCCCCTTTAATATATGTATGTTTATATGGAAAATATATACATAAGTAGATACAGGAATGCTAGTTTCATATCAGATCAACAAATAAATCCATATTTTATATTAAAATCTCTTTATGGGTATACAGTCTATATCATTATATAGTAGTCCAAGGCCCATTAACTCATTCGCGGACAGTTAATTTTCACTTGGTCCTTTTGTGGGCCATTGGCTGAAAACTGAAGGTGTTTCCTGTATTGCTTTTGCTGATGCATAACAACGTTGTTACAAACTGGCCGTTATTTTTTGTTTTATGGCACATAAAAAATCATCACTGGGACATTTGTGAAAACACACCATAAATTAACATACACATACTTAGCCGCAGCATCTACCGTCTTGTCCCATTAGTACAAAATATTTCTGACTGTATATGCCAACCTATCCCACAATTTTCCTTTAAATCCAACGACATTTTCCGTCTTGTCCGCAAATGCGTTAATGGGCTTTGATAGTACATAGTCAAATCACATACTTTTACGCTACTTTGTAAGCAATTGTATGTATGTATCCCTTCGTAACATTGTTTTTTTCATATTCTTTTCTGCCACAATTTGTAGTTTTTCAGTATTATGATTTAGCTTTCTAATAAGAATCAACAATCATGCCTCTTCTTTCCATTTGCAATTCAATTCATTTAAGATTAATAAAACATTCCAGAATAAATCAACTTATTTTAGAGACAAACACTTGATGCACTTGGCAACACTGAAACGCATGCAAATCTACTTTTTTTCCCGAAATTTAAACACATTAACGGCGCACTTTTGTTTTTTTCTTTTTTCCTTTTTTAATCAATTCGCCCAATACCGCGCTCGAGATAAACATACACTCCTATACAAACATTGACACACGTACATGCTCAGAAATGAATGCATGCATATAGTTATGATGAATAGGAAAAAAAAGAAGATCGAACAAAAACACAGTGGAAAAGTAGACCGACGCCATGTTTATATACAATAAGAAATAGATGTAAAAAGAGAAAATAAAGCTTAATGCAAAAGTGTAGGAAAAGAAAAAAAAACGACGTTGTGTAAATTTTTTGGAAGATTCCTTTTCAGCGATGTGACGCGCTCGAAATTTTCACTTGATGATTTTCACATTATAAATATATTATTTCAACAAAATTTCACTTTACTCTGGTAGGAAACACAGTAGTTGCACTTTTTATGCAATTTTTTTATAATTACATACCATATTTTCAATGGTTTTATCTTTTTCACCGTCAGCCGACATGCTTATGGAAAATACTCAACTAAATAAAAAAATTTATAACTTTTTCTTTTCTTATTTTCTTTTTCTCTACCATTTATTTTCCTTTGTACTTCCTATTTAATACAGAGTTGTATTTAAAGAAAATGATAATGCAGTGTATATTTTGTAAACTAAAGAAGGTACTTTATCTTTTAAAGACCACACTGTGGAGAATACCTTTGAAGGTATGAGTTTATAAAAAAGGAAGATGAAAATGTCATATTTCTCACCCGTCTTTCAAGTTAAACTAATTATTTAATATGTGGGACTCTCTCAAAATGTATTGTCGGATTAAAAAACAAACCACTCCAACTGTATAATTAAAATTTTCCATTACTCTTCTTTAGCTCACTTAGCCTGTTACAAGACTTTTGCAAAGAAAGCCTTCCTAATGAAAAAAAGTTTAACTTTTAGGGTCGTACCTGAATTAAAGCTTACGGCGTAAATTTTTTGTTAAAATTGTTTGTTACATTATGGATTTCAAAAATCCAAGTTTGACAGTGCGTAGAAAGAAAAAATCTAAAATATTATGCCCGTATTCATAAAAAATAAAATTGGTTTATAGAATGCTTATTTGACATATTTCTATTAAGTAATTGTCAAAAAAGCAATTAATAAAACTGGTGACAATACTCTTCCGCTTTTTATTTTACATGATAAATGTAAAAGCGGTCCTCATTTTCTAAACAGAGTTGTATTAATAATACAGCGAATTCGTTTTTTGCATATGGTTTAGTAGTAAACAAAACAATATTACCGCCATTTGTTTGCTTTCCGAAAGTGTTAAGATTAGTATTTGTAAATCAAAAATTATAAACGCATAATGGGAATTTTAGGTCTTTCGAAATTAATAGCCGACATATGTCCACAGGCTATTAAGGAAAGCGAAATAAAACATTACTTTGGACGTAAAGTGGCTATCGATGCCTCCATGTGCTTGTATCAGTTTTTAATAGCAGTTCGAGCAGAAGGCGCGCAACTTACAACAGTGGATGGAGAAACAACATCCCATTTGATGGGAATGTTTTATCGCACTATACGTCTATTGGATAACGGCATTAAACCAGTTTACGTGTTCGATGGTAAACCACCAGATTTGAAATCTGGTGAGTTAGCTAAGAGAGCTGAAAGGCGTGAGGAAGCACAGAAAGCTTTGCAGGCGGCTACAGAAGCTGGAAATGAGGCGGATATGGATAAATTTAATAGACGTTTAGTGCGTGTTACAAAAGATCATGCAAACGAGGCCAAACAGCTACTGAAACTTATGGGTGTACCCTACGTAGAGGCACCATGTGAAGCAGAAGCCCAATGTGCTGCTTTAGTCAAGGCAGGTAAAGTTTATGCCACTGCCACTGAGGATATGGATGCGTTAACTTTTGGTTCATCGGTATTGTTGCGCCATTTAACTTTTAGTGAAGCACGTAAAATGTCTGTCAAAGAAATTCATTATAATAAAGTATTGGAAGGCTTTGGTCTCACTAGCAAAGAATTTATTGATCTTTGTATACTATTGGGTTGCGATTACTGTGAAGGTATCAGAGGAATTGGTCCAAAAAGAGCCATCGAATTAATGGAAAATTATCGTGATATTGAAACAATTTTGGATAAAATTGACCGGAAAAAGTATACTGTGCCGGAGAATTGGAATTATAATGTTGCTCGTCAGTTGTTTATAGAACCAGAAGTACAGGATCCTACTACATTAGATGTAAGTTTTCATTTTTTTTTTAATTCAAAAATAAAATTTTTTCCCATTGGTTTAGTTTAAATGGACCGAACCAGATGAAGAAGGATTGGTTAAGTTTCTATGCGGTGATCGTCAATTTAATGAAGATCGTGTACGGTCGGGAGCTAAAAAAATATTAAAATCAAAACAATCTCAAACACAAGGTAGACTTGATAGCTTTTTTAAGGTATTGCCTTCAACGGGTACACCAAAACGTAAAGCCGATGAGGATAAAAATAAGATTGGCCCGAAAAAATCTAAAGCGGCTGGTGGTGGTGGAAATAGAGGAAGACGTCCTAAGTGAAATAAATTTGTTAAAAATTATTTATTTTCCGAGAGCCGATATAGTCTTTAAACCAATGCTCATTTTACATATTAGATTTTGTAATTGAGTCATTACCTCTTGTAGAGAATAAAAATTTATATTATGAGAATTTCTTTTAGTTATTTACTTTAATGTATCTTTTTTTTATAAAATAACTTTCTTGTTAAAGTAAATACTGCTTTGCTAAAGCTCTAAGAAAGCGTGATTTACGTATGGAAGCAGCTTCCCGTTTGATTTCATCGTTATTATTAGCATTCAATTCTAACGTACCCATAATAGAAATCTAAAAATTCATAAATATAAGTGGATATTAAAAATATATCAATTTGCATGAACTTACAGCTTCCAATTTTCTACTATGTTCCCCTTTTTTGGCGTGTAAATTGATAATGAATTCCAATAATGTTGTATCCCATATGCAGTTGTAGTAAGCATCCATAGCATCCGTAAAATTAGAACATTTTTCCAAGAGGTTTTTAAAAACAATACTGTAATCGATTTCCTCCAAAAACTATGTGCATGAAATATAGGCTCTTAAGATATAAATTGAAACGACTTTAGCTTAATATTTTCAACAAACCTGACATAAAACTGTTGCTTGCATGTGACAACCCAAATTTGACGAACATCTTATCATTTTACGGATAATGTAATCATCGGCTACGTTCCGTTGCAGCGGTATATTGCAGTAATCTGTGCCCGTAACTAAAGCGTTAACATAACAACGCATTGCTGCCTCGTTATTTCCAATTGCTGTAAGAAATATGTTTAAAAGTTAAAAAAATAATTCCTAAACAATATTTTATTAAAAGGATAAACAAAGTTAAAGGCGGCATTCATTTGTATTGAAAGTAAGTCTAAGTCTGTGGGTGGATTGTGAATGGCAACAGAGAATTCAGTTTGTTGTGTTTTCAAAAACTACTTTTTCATGTCGAATAATGTGTGCTATACTGTAAGCGTCAAATGAACGTAAACACTTCATACTAATAAAAGGTAATATGACTTAGATGATAGTATAGCTAATTTCGCAAGTAGAAATAATATGATCAAACTAAAGTGTGTTACAAGTATATATGACACATTCTACCAATTCGCCTACACCGATTGATACTGCATTAATACATATGTACATACGAGTATGTATATTGTATTAACCATATTAGGTTTTTAAATATAAAAATAAAACACTAGACGAAACAAAATTAATTTAAAAAAATTTATCACTCTTACTGGAGCTCGAACTTTGGTCCTCCAGCAAATTGCAACATAATAGAAATACATTTATTTGTTTAAAAATATTCATGGCTTATCAAAATCGCTATGTCGCCAAATCGTAAATTGGAATACCAAATAATTTTAAAATCGCCACGTTTGGCGAAAAATCTGGAGATATGACAACCCTGACTGTTGTTACTTGAGTTTTCCGTTACTTTAGTTGTTTAGTTTCTTTTGATTTAATTTTTCTTTATAAAAACTGCACTCAATACGATTTATAAGTATAATTCATAAGTCCCAGTTTATATTTTGGAATTTTTGTCGTTTTTTCTTTAAATTAAATTTAATTATGCAGTCAATATATTTTTTCTGTGAGAGTGTGAAAATGAGTGTTTTATAACTACATACGAAAGATAATGGTTAAAAATATCTGTAGAGTTTGACTGTAGTGAAAAAACCGTCTCATTTAAAAACAAACTCACCTAATTCAAGATCACCTTTCATCTTAAGCCATGGTATAGTTTGGGGATAATATTTAAGAGCTTCGGTAAGTAGCCAATGTAATGTTTCACATACCGATCTAATGCTATAACCAATGGGGCTAGAATTATTAAAAAAATTTAATAACTTATGTAAATATATACATATGTATGTATGTTATAATTTAAGCAAATAAAAGGACCTACTTGCTTATGGTTGTTGGCCATAATTGCATATATTCACCATTTAAATCATGATTGGCATCATCTTTTAAAATATTATGTATTTTACCCAACATGGAAATGGTTAAATTAAAAAGCATTTGATGTCGTATTCTTTTCAAAAATGGATGTAGACCAGTAGAAACAGCTAAACTGGGTGAATTACGAGAACTGCCACCACCACTGCCGGAGCCACCGCTCACACTGCTCCCTCTTTTAGAAGTATTTAAAAACATCGATAAAACTAAGTCCCAAGCATCGCGACAAATTTTTTTGGGTCCCTTCATTTTTTCCATATCCAAAAAGGTAGCAGCAAAAGCTATAGGCAACTCTAATTGGGGCAGTCTTTTATCCAATAACATTATAGCATTCCAATCATTTAGATTAAGCAACATCAAAGCACAACTCTCAACAATCTATACAAAAATTAATACGAAATAAAAAAAAGCGTTTGCTTTTGTTATTAAATTTGACAACAACTTACTTCTATGCGTGGTATAATACTGTCATTAGCTTGTAGAGATTGCAAACATTGTTTGCAACGATTGCCCAATGATTGTAAATCTAATGTTTTATTATTCCATTCATCTAAACATTGAGTAATTTGTATAAGTAAAATTTCCCAAATTACTAATTTAGCTAATTTAGAAAATATGGGTGCATTTGATAATTCAGGTCTTTGTGTTTCTGACTTAAGTATACTTAACATAGACACCGCTCCCTCATAGTTCTAAATTTTAAGAAATCGAAAATTAATATATAAAAATTTTACAGTTACTTTTATTTTTACCCCTTTGGCAGTGAGTTCTCTAGCTTTACCAAGTAGAACATAAGCGAAATCTTGTAAAAAACCTCTTGGCATGGCCATTAATACCGATTTAATTGGAGTTGCTATTTCCCAACTCGGATTAACTGTCCACAGTGGCTTAGCTGGATTGGTAGCTGCTAGCTTTACCAAAAGTTTTCTCACCGCAGTGGCATTTGTACATGATATAAGTTGTCGTTCTAATGAGCCAATTTCAATGCGCGGCATTTTTGAATTAAATTTCCATTCATTTAATAAAGCCAATGTGGGCTGAGGTAGTTCTTCTTCTTGTATTTGTTGTAGTAAGTCTTTTAATTCAGTCGATGAAAATAAATTTAAATGCATTATTTCTTGTAGCCACACTTTGTTTTTATATTTAATTATGCTTTCAATCAAAAATTGTTTCAACATATTGCGTTCACTCAGCGAACAGTGCGGTAAAATATCCATTATCCCCTGTAGATTTCATAAAAAATTTATTTAAAATGTTTGCGAAAATAAACTCCAACGCTTACCTCCACAATGGCTGCAAAACAATTTAATTGTGAATATTTTTCAAAATAATCTACACTTGCAAAAATATTTCCTTCCTCGAATTTACTGCGTATCAAATTGAGAGCCGATACTTGCATCTCAAGCTGTTTAGGTTCTTTTAAAATGCCTTGTGAAATGGCGCCTTCTATATCTAATTCCAAAATACGTCTGTTAACCAAGGGTATTTCACGTTTCCGATTGTCAAGTTTTAAAATGTCAAGGATGTCCTAAAGAAAAAAAAAATTTAAGAATACAAAGAAAGATTTTTCAATTTAATGGTAAACATAGACTATTCTATTTTATCCATAAAAATAATATTATGCTTTTATTATTGTCCAGTAAAATAAAATGTAATTGGTTTAAACAGAATGCATTTTTCACAACTTCTACATCATTGAATGTGTTGAAGAATTTTAAAATGCGTTCCTAAATTCCAAAAAAAAAAAATCGTCATTTATTGAAGTCCTGAACATTAGCATGAAAAACAAGCTCTCAAATCAGACGATTTTCGATATCAATATGATTGCAATTATTTTGATTTGCAATCAAATATTTTGTATTTTTACTATTACATATTATATTATTTTTACTCACTTTATATTGTGTTAGCTGTGACATATTGAAACGCTCCGTCAACGTTTGCGATTGAGCACTTAAACCACACGCCAGTAAATAACCCTCTAATTCATCTTCATTTATATGACAAAATACAAATTGTGTTGTACATTTTCCAATCATTTCATACTCATTTTTAGTCATATTTAAATAACGACGGCATTCATTAACCGCCTCCCGAGCCAATATATATTGTTTTGTATACAGATAAAAATTAACTAAATCAAAATAGATTTGGGTTTTCAATTCAGCTGGAGAAATTTGTAGCATAGCATCGAATTTTTGTGGTACATTAATGTCTTCATTTGGATGAGGTGGTATAAAGGTTTCATATGAGAAGACATAGAAGGGTTCATTTGATTTACATAATTCTTGTAAATATTCTATGCTTGTTTGAGGAATAATATCGGGAGCAAAAAATTGATGCATGGGCTCTAAAGGTACAAACCTATGTGGTGAAGAATATAAGGAGTAAGAAAAAAAAAAAAAAGAATAAATGTGCAATTCATTAAAAACCTACATATTGCCCACACTAGGTCTTGCGGATTTGACTGCTATATCTTTAAGTATTTGCAGTCTTAAAACCCAACGATGATAAAAAGTTAAAGCAAACTTGGCCGCTTTTTCATTGCCATCCGCAGCTGAAAAGTAAACTTATGATTATTCCGTAATATTTTAGAAATGAAGAAACTATATTGTCTTACTGATTTTATCTTGAAATTCATTAGTAAGTGGTATTGTAACTCTTTTGCCAAAACTAATAGTACATAAATCTCTTAGTAAAAACAACTGTTTTGGTATGGGCAGACTCTTTTCAAAAACGTCAAGATTCCATTTTAGCCAGGTTGCTACTTTAAGAGCCAATATTTTTAAAGCCATTTGTTTGCGTGTTAAACGCAAACCATCTGTATTTGTTGCTGGAACACTATTAACAGTTGGTTGGGCCACTGGTAAAGCTGCGGTATCTGGATTCGTTAAATCGAATTGGGGAACAACGACATTATCTGGAGCCATAGATATGAATTGGGCCAACAATTCTAAAGCGGAAGGATCTGCAAAATAAATATTAATTATAAATTTTTTGTAACAGTTAAAAAAGGCTTTGTTGTTACCTGAATTAGGTTTCCTTAAATGTTTAGTTATTAGCTCAGGATCCAAAAGAAATTCAAACCATAATACAGTTTCAGCTGCTAAGGGAACAGGTTTAGGCTTTAAGGGATCATCCATGGTTTATAAATACAAATGTTTTTGTTTAAGATTACAAAAAACAACAAGAATGTGGTTTATACAATAAAAGTTGAAAAATTTTGCGGTCATTTGTTTTGTTCTTTATTTTCTGCCGCAACACAGAAAGAGTTGCCACGTTTTGTTTTACTTTATATATCAGATCTGATTGTTTTATATTTTATGTTGTTATTGTTGCCATATTAATAAAAAATAAATTTTACAGTAGTTTGGATTTAGGTTTATGTCAATGAGTGGTTGTTGTTACTAAAACTAAAAAAGCGTTCATATCGTCAATGGAACTAAAGAACGCTGTAACTTACAAAAAATCGAAAATACGTTTTTTGCATCATTTTTATCAGAAAAAAATACGAGTCGATTGGTCCCGGTCCCAGATTTCTACGATGAAAATAAATTCACTTACGTCGTCTGCGAAATGGAAAATACCAGTGTATTTGTTCTACTTTTATGAAAGTTTTTTGGCTCTGGTGAACATTTAAGGTTTTGTCAGTTACAGCGTTCTTTAATTCCATCGACGATATGCTTAAAAAATTGGTAAAAATACTTTGTACGAGTACACAACAAGAATATTTTGCTTTTTAAAAATTGGAAAAAAAAAACTATCGGTATACCCTTAAAAAAAAAGAAATACGCACTGGGTAGAAGAAATGGACACCTTTCGCCAGTTGTGCGACTGTATTTATTATTGGAGCGCAATGAGAACAACGTTTTCAACCTTCGCGTTTCTTAATTTTATAAAGAGATTTTGGTTTCCTTATCAAAGCAGTTTCAGATTTGGTTACCGCTGAAAAAGCATGCTTTCTTAAATTGAAGCTATGGACGTATAAGATTTTTGATAAAAGCTGGCTGAAATTCAATGGAGGTCATGTTGATTGATCTCGAGCCGATCCACTCATTTTAAAATTGAATACTCTTTACTTTTACTTTTCTATACAGACTGATGCAAATTGTGAATGTCTTTCTATTTTCAAATAAAGACCGTCAAAATACTTAGATCTTCATACCAGGGCGAATTGACATTGAAGCTACCTAGCGCTAAATGGCAGCACAAACACAAAAACTTTTTCTTTCTTAGAAATTACGATCTGTCAAACGTCAGCTGTTAAAATTTTAGCCAAATTCATCGATTAGTTTATTTGTTGTATTCGTTTGAAGTAAGCAACTTTTGTGTTTCTTGGAAAATGGAAAAAAGTGAATTTTGTGTGGTGATTAAACACTATTATTTGAAAGGCAAAACGGCGAAAGAGACAAAAGAAAAGCTTGATAAACATTACGGCGAATCTGCTCCGTCAGATTATATGGTAAAATATTGGATTGCTGAATTTAAATGGGGCCGAACAAGCACTACAACAATACCATCAACAGAAAGGCCAAAAGAGGTGGTTACTGAAGAAAATATCAAGAAAATCCTCGATATCGTTATGAATGATCGCCGGGTCAAAATACGTGAGCTTGCTGTAATGGTAAACATATCATATGAACGTGTGTTCAACATTTTGCATGAACATTTGTACATGAAAAAGCTATCGGCAAGATGGGTGCCGCGTTTGCTCAGTGTTGAACAAAAACGAGTTCGACAGATCACTTCACAGCGGTGTTTGGACATGATAATCCTGCTGATTTTTGGCGTAGATTAAATACTGTTGATGAAACGTGGGTCCACCACTACACACCTGAAACCAAAAATCAATCGAAGTAATGGGTGGAAGATGGTGGAAATGTTCCGAAGAAGGCGAAGACAGCGAAATCGGCTGGCAAGGTTATGGCCACAGTATTTTGGTATGCACACGGAATATTGCTCATAGATTATCTTGAAAAGGGATCCACAATCACAGGAGAGTATTATCGTGCATTATTGGATCAATTGGTTGATGCAATCAAGGAAAAACGACCACATTTAAACAAGAAAAAAGTGCTCTTTCTTCACACAACACACCGGTTCACACAGCATTAGATACGATGCTAAAACTACGAGAAATCCACTTCGAATTGGTTGATCATCCTTATAGTCCAGAATTAGCCCCTAGTGACTTCCTTCTGTTTCCAAACTTGAAAAAATGGTTCACAGGAAAAAGATTCATCTCAAACGAAGAAGTGATTACCGAAACTAATGCGTATTTTGAGGAGTTCCCAAAATCGTATTATTCAGATGGTATAAAAAAGTTGGAAAATCGTCTTACTAAGTGTATTGAGCTAAAAGGAGACTATGTTGAAAAATAAATGGTATATAAGCTACTTAGGTAGCTTCAATATCAATCCGCCCTCGTGTTACATGATAATTCCCCTTTCTCGTCTTAATATTTAAATGCAAAACAAAGATGTACTTTTTCAGTGTTTAATTTAGAGGTCCTAATTTTAGAGGTTTTTATAAATGTTAATAATCGTTTCAACCCATAGGCAAACATAATTGCCAAGCATAGGTAGCTTGGAGTCTACCCACCTTTGATACCGCTCTGTAAGTTTGTCTCGGAGCATAGTAAAATTACTTAAATCTAAGTCTGAAAAACACTTGCCCATTTGCTCATAGGCATCGTGTTCTAGACTGTCTCTCCTTGATCCATTTTGATACTCAGTCTCCGCGATTCGGAAACCTACCGGTATGCGATGAAAAACGATTTTGTTCGAAATTGACTTCATCTGTATTTTCAAAGACTTATAAAACTTATCAGTTTTAATTATTTTAAAATTTTAATAGTATTCGCCGTGGTTAGTGGTTAGTGTGTTGGCTTACTAGGACGAGAGCTCCGGTTCAAGCCTAGTCTCTGAAATCTTGAAGCAAAGAAATATTAAAAACAATATATATTACTTTCGGCGACTACCTCTTAGCAGACTTCTGGCAAAAGCTCTGAGTGTAACTAATTGATATGAACAAGCTTCTCAAGTCTGTTCTTCGAAGTCGGCATTAAACTGTAGGTCCCGGTCTTCATGGATAAAAATTGATACACACAACATGAGTGCTGCGAGAAGCTAGGCCGTAATCCTGACACAGGGTTGTAAAGGCCAGTTATGTATGTATGTAATAATCAAGAAAATTATGAAAATAGTCATTAACGTGATGAGTAAAAAAGTAATTCCCAATATGAAAAGATTTGCAAAAAGCTCCCCACTGTTATATATGGCTAAAATAAATTTTCTCATCCTTAATGGCCCATTTTTGGAATCACTTGTATGAAAATTATAAAAAATCGTAAAAAATAGAAGGTTAGCATTCCAACAATAATATATATATACAGTAGAAACATGGTAAACATTTTAGTGTGCAAACAAATCCAACCATTTTTGCTTTGGAATTTTTGCTTTTTCTTTATTTTTAAAATCGGCCTGTCCGGTTTATTTATTATTTTGTTAATCACTTGGGTGATGTGTTGCGTTTTTGAAATGGAATTTTTTTTATTGTGCTTATTTTGTATTCACACTATTTGTGAAACTCTGCCCTATTTACTTATGTCCGTATCACTTAATGATTTAAAGTATAATTTAATAAAAGAAATAGAAATCTTTCGATTTCGATTTCGTTTTCGTTTTTTATTTCAGTTCAAAATTATTATTATTTATTTCTCTTAAACCTGTTTATTATTATGATTATACTTAAACAAATTTTTAAGAAGACATGAAGAAAATCAATTCAAATCACATTTAATTTGAAATAAAAACAAATTAGGAAATAAAAAGTGTAGAGTAGGGTAGAGTAGAGTGAATTAAAGCTATTTTGTAGAAATTTTGTTTATAAATTTACACATTTGCATAAAATTAAAGTATTTAAAATATTTTTTATAGCCCTTTGCTCTAATCGATACTATATGCACTTGTTTTCAAATTTGCTTAAAAAAAAGAGTCAAATTAAATATTCAAATTTGTAGCATCGGCTCAATACAAGTTTGCTAAGCTGTATAAAACCACTGCTACCCTACCCGTTCCAATAAACTATATACCGAACTGGTTTATATGTATGTATGTATGTATATTAAATACGTAGAGTTGATTGTGATTATTAATATGATTGCCAATGTGCGATGATTATTTTTATTAAAATAAATTTAAAAGGCTAAACTAAAATTGTTTACATACATACATGGAAAGGATATATTGGTGATTTAATTTTTTTGTAACTTAAAAAATTTTGTACATCGCTGTTTCCATTTTTTTGTTGTTCAAATACATATCTGTTGGTAAACACAATTTGGGTTTGATTTGTAGGTTTTTTGCATAAGTTTGCAGTTTTCCGTGAGGTAATCGGTTTAGTTAACTAACTGTAGTTGAATCATAATTAAGCTTTTTAATTTCTGCTATTTTATTTACAACCCTGTGTCAGGGTTACGGCCTAGCTACACGCAACACTCATGTTGTGTGTGTTAATTTTTATCCATGAGTACCTACAGTTTAAAGTCGACTTCGAGCGACAGATTAGAGAAGCTTTTTCATGGCAATCAATTACTCCTAGAGCTTTTGCCAGAAGATTGCTGAGAGATAGTCGCCGAAAGAAATAATTTTTTCATATTTCTTTTTTCAAGATGTCAGAGCTTGGATTTGAACCTGCAGCTCGCGTGTTAGCAAGCCAACACACTACATACAATACTACGGCGACGACTGAAATGTAACATCTCTGGTAATATTAATTGCACATTAGGTAATACTACAGCTTGTTTAAAAGGTAATATTTTAATTTCCGTAGTTATTCTGTGATGATCAATTATCTAATCTTTAAAAATTAGTGATAATACGAAACATTTCCATTACATTTTTTCTAGGGTACCAGATTCTAGTGAATATTTTTAAAATAAATTTTATTTTTTTTAATGTACATACGAGTATACATTCTAAATTACGCTCGAGAATTAAACCAGTTAAATTTGTTTCCTTTTATTTATTGTTTTAAACGTATTCTAATAAAGAATGCGTACTTGTATAAGAAAAAAAAGGCGTAATTTTACAGGTATGAAACAGGCTATACAATAAATTCTTTTCGTTTATTTTTCTTTTCTTTTTTTTTTGTCTTAAAAAGTTAAAAACCAGTATCATTTAAATCTCCATTCAAAAAAATCTTGTTTGTATATTTATTCGCTCTACAAAAGTATGCAATAAAATACCAGCAAAGTTAAAATTGAAATATAATCAACACCGAATAAAGAGATGACATACAAAGCATAAATAAATACGATTTTCGCAAAAATATTCATTGAAGGCATTCATTGCGTTAAAAATGCCGAGCTACTTCCTTCCAAGAAGGTTTAGTATTCCGACATCATAGCAAGGGGCTTACAATGTTGGA
The DNA here is from genome assembly GCA_963576795.1 of Metopia argyrocephala. NCBI lineage: Eukaryota > Metazoa > Arthropoda > Insecta > Diptera > Sarcophagidae > Metopia > Metopia argyrocephala. The sequence goes on along the minus strand of OY756208.1, from coordinate 180,902,175 downwards.
GCAGAACTTGTTGGTAGTTTATCGTCTCCAGATATAGAGAAATTATTTAAAAATTAATGTCTCCAAATGGTAGATAAATTGAGTGATAATCTTGGCAAACATGATCCTAATGAGTCGCAAAATTTCAACTTGATTTGAAATTTTTAACGATAATTACCCCGACGTAACAGCGTAATCAAATTTGGAAGTCAGTAATTGATTTCGAAATTTTAGACCAAAATCACACCACCAATTGGTGATGATTCCAGCGTTTAAAGTGAAGTTTTTCGTAAACGAAAGGGATTGCAGAAAGTGATCACCATTGAAAATTGATTTGTTTTTTTTTTATTTACAGGTATCCCTTGTATAACGCGATAGTTACGTTCCAGGGAAATTCCGCGTTATGTGTTTTCGCGGTATATAAGACCTAGTTTTCATATAAATTTGGGGGTTATGTTCCAATAAGTTTTTTTACAAAATAAATTACACATTTAATAAGAAATAATATAATAATAATTACACATTTAATAATAGAATATATTATATTCTCAACTCAAAACTAAAATTCAGATTTTGTTATAAAATTAAAACCATAAAAACAAAATTAATAACAATTCAAAAAACAAAATAAAACAAATTATGTACATACACTCATATTATAAAATTTAAAAACAAACTAAAAAAAACTAAAAGTTTATTAACAGACTTCATTACAATTAGTCTGTTTCAAAAGTTCACTTTGTACTAAGATTTTTAATTCAGTATGTATGTATACTCACACGTCTTAAAAGCAGAAATGGGAAATTCCCGGTTTACATTCAAAACAAATATGAATACACATGTTTTAAACTTCGCGTTATAAAAGTCCAAATTTCGCGTTCTACTGAAACCGATTATTTTTTCAAATCGCGTTATATTGAAACCGCGTTTTACAAGTACCGCGTTATGCAAGGGATACCTGTATTTTTATGGATTACTTTTTCTAAATGAATGTTTTATTCAATAATTACTTTTTTGATTGTTTTTTTGTTTAATAAAATAAGTACATGAAGCAGCACAAATTATTTTGTTATATATTTGCCTCATTTTGCTAAGTTTTTTTTAACGTGGAAGCAATGCTCTACTTCGAGTTTTCGAGGAAAGTATCTATCGCGTAAAAACAGAATTAGGTGTACAAGTTAAAACAGGCATTTAATAAAAAATGAGCAAATACCCAGCACAACAAAGTGGAAATTGTTCTAAAGTTATAGCATTTTCATTGAACACCAAGTTTCGAAAGCCGAATTTAATATTCTACAACACTTTTGCTTAACAAAATAAATACTATTCAGTTCTTTGGATCACTTTCGTCTAGTGCGAGATACTTAAATTTGCTATTTTAAGGGTCATAGGGTGGATTGTTGTCAGAGGCATTGGCCATAAGCGTTGATCTTATAACTCTCCTCCGAACAATATTTTAATGACTTCTCAATAACTTTATCGGTCACCTTTAGGTTAAAGTGTAATTGTAATAAAAAAAAGCAATTCGATAACATCTTATCTTTAATTATCGGCAAGTTGTAATAATGGGCCTTAGTGTATTTAACACAAGAAGCGTCACTGTTTTGTTTTTGACATCCATATTTTTTATTTTAATTTTTTATTTAGATATGTACAGATAATATAATAACTTTTTTTTAATAATAATAAATCTCTTTTTCTGAGCTTAAGGTCTTTTTATATTAATAAGTATTAAATATTTATTTCTTTTCAATATTTCGCTGCCCCTTCGTGTAGCGTCTTCAGGAATTATTATTTTAACAGATATGATGTTAACAAATAGACAGCTTGTGGGCGGATGGTAATGCAATCTGCTTTTATTTTTAAACAGGGTAGTTTTTGCTACAGAGAATATTTCCGTAGGGAGTTACGAAACAAACTTATCAAAAAAAAAGTTGGACCAAAAATATAAGGCGCACTCCAATGTTCATGCTATATGCATAAATTTTCTATTTTTAAAATTCCTTACTGCAAATCCTATTTCGACTCCCTATGCAGCTAACAAGTCTGCTGTGTAGGGTATTGTCTGTATAAGATCCTAGTGATAAGTCTTTTATGTGTTAAATTCTGCTTTTTAGGGGCAAAATAACACAAATTGGCAAATGATTGTGATCATTGTTGTGCGTCTGTCTGCAATTTTTGTTTTTCTTTTATATAAAAAAAAAATTCTTTGTTATTGTGTTTTTTCTCTTCTTTCACGTTTTCGCCAAAAAAGGGACTATTGTTGGAGTACAATAGTATTGCAACAGGTTTTTCCCAACTTTATAGTTCTTAAAAACGGTAAATGAAGCAAGATAAAAGCCAACAACCTTTTTCTTTTTAGTTTTTTGTTGTTTTAATGATTTTATAAAATGAGAACCAATTTATGGACAAATTGTTGTGATTTATTGTGGTCTCTGTGTTTGTTGACCCAATAATTTGGAATACAAATAAGAAATAAATAAATAATAAAAATAAATAATTGTAGCTTTTTGTTTTATTTTATTTATTTTTTTGGTTTAGATATCATATTGACATTATGCTTGTGTGATTCTTTGGCGAGCTAGTTTAATTGAACATAGTGGCTAGCAAGTGGAATTTGAAATAACTGAAATTTATATTAGATGTCATAATGTTTGCAGCATCTAAAATATTCGCTCTTAAATTAAGTTGATTGAAACTTGTTCATCTGCCCGCCTTAAATCTCTATATTTCTATAATGAGGCGCAAAAGTTGCCTCCCCTGTTATTTAAATGCAAAACTTTAGTTTAGTTTATGGATTTGTTTTTATTTTATGTCAAACGTTTTTTTTTTTCGTTAAGCAGAAAAATTATGTCACTCCAAAATTCATAATAATTTGGTCCAGAAAACTTTCGCCTATAGTTTCTCGCTATAGTTTCAGCTATACTGCTCGAGCACTTCAAGATAATAATGCTTATTGGCATATACTTTAAGAAACTTCACAAAAAAAAGTCAAAAACGATTAAATTACCAAAACAAAAGATTAATCGACGCGGAAATGCAGTCCTCAAAATTTCGGTTGAAGACCATACATATGCATTGTTTTCCAGTTCCATTTTGTTCAGTTTAGGTAGGAAAAAAATCGCGTAGCATAGCTCTGTAGCGCTCGCTGTTCATAATTGTCGTTTGAATCGCGAGCTTTTCGAAATAATAATTTCCTATGATTTCTCCAGAGTAAACACCATATCATACAGTTACTTTTAATGTATATATGTATATAAGGTTGTAGTGCTGGGTTCAATTCTCAGCTCTGACATCTTGAAAAAAGAAATATGAAAAAATTATTTCTTTCGGCGACTACATACCTCTCAGCAGTCTTCTGGCAAAAGCTCTGAGAGTAACTGATTGCCATGAAAAATATTTTCAATTTTATCGTTCGGAGTCGACTTTAAACTCTAGGTCCCGGTACTCATGGATAAAAGTTAACACTCACAATATGAGTGCAGTGAGAAGCTAGGCCGTTATCCTGACACAGGGTTGTAATGGTCAATTATGTATGTATGTATGTATGTTAACTGAGAATTGGTTGAAAAATTCTACATGCAATTCTTGTCATGGATTAACATTACCGTAATTTTAATGAAAATATTGCTGTTTAAGAGAAATGAAATTTTTGCACAATTTAATAACTCAATTATTATTCAGAATTAACATAAGTGCTGCGAGAAGCTAGGCCGTAATCCTGACAAAGGGTTGTAAAGGCCAGTTATGTATGTATGTTATGTATTAAGGAAATTGTATGTAGAGGCAGGACTTTGAAGTCAATTATACCACACAAGGAATTTTGGTTTGGCTAAATTGCTTATTATGTTGAAAAAATATATATCAGCTAACAGTTTGTACTCTATTATTATGATCACAAGTGTCATTTTTAATTTGACAAATGGTATTGACAACTGTACCTTTACATACGTATTTAAAAATTAAGTATTGAAACTCAAAAAATCATTCCCGTGTTCTAATAAAAGCCGTCAATTCATGCATTGGGTCATACATACTCGTACATATATTGACTATACAAATATTGGATATAAAATTGAATAAAGTTGTTAATTTTTTTTCTATTTGTTTGCAATAACAAGAAGAAGAAGAAAATTATAGGATGGCCATATCAGAAAAAGGAGAAAAACTGAAAAGAAAGAATGGTATGGTAGAAAAGATACCGTTACATAAGCAAAAGTGTTACAAAATATTGAAATGTTTTTTGATCTTTGTAAGCTATTTTAGATGCCTAGACACGTTCAGATTGTATTGATATGTTCACGAAAGTTACTCAGATTTACAATGACTACAATATTGTCATATATGTATTGTTAGTGAAAAATTACGAGTTCCTGTAAGTTATACTGAAAAAAGTAAAAAATGGAAAAACTTTTTCGTACATTTTTGCAAAAAAGAGCAATTAGCAAATTAGAATTTGTTTAGTATAGTCTTCACTACATTATTGCCGAACATAGTTAAGCAGTATCTTTAAGTTTGAGTTAGCTGTTGGCTAAAAACTGAGGACACCTTTTTTAAGTGATACAGTGATTTTCATAATTTTTTAAGGTCCATAAAAAAATTGGTAGTCAATCTGACCAAACCGAGTACAGGGTTTTACTAATTTTTGGCAGTACAATCGAACCTATACTGTGGAGTTCGTGCATTTTTCCAAAAGTCTTCATTTTTCGCATAGTGTATTTAGTATGTGTACCCTCATACAGTATCTAATTATAGAATTATTACCATATGGTCACTCTGCAAACATTAAAAAAAGAAAAACGATACACAAAATATGCATGAAAAGCATTAAATAGTTTATTTTTCTATGTGTGATTGACACAAGTGTTACTACTGTTTCCGTTTCTATTTTTGTTTTTAGGGCTTTGTTATTTATGTATTTATTTAGAAATTGAAACAACTCTTTATTTAATCTATTTTGTCCTGGTTTCTTAATAACATAAATAAACTAAAACAAAAGTTACATTGATAAAAACAAATATTTTAATAAATTTTTTAAAAAAATATATAGGCATTAATATTTTTTTTTACACGGTGTTCTCTAAAACGCAAATACCGTCCATAAACAGGATTGGGCTCAAATATTTTATTAAATAAATATCTTGAAATCTTATACATCAAACACTTTTTAAATGTGCTTTTTTAGCGGCCTTAGAACTAACAATATTCATAATTATGGTTTGAGAGCTGAGTATGCCTGTGTTGACGTTTCTGTTAAGCACGGTTGTTCAGGTCGCCGTTATTGAACAAAAGAACAACGTTTCTAAATCGTGGAAACCAACTTAAAAACAATAAATCTGTCCGGTCGTTCATTTTACGATCAACATAATTGCTCTAGTGTGTAATAAACCCCTGCACATGTTGATCTATACAACATACTTGTAGTAACAAGTGTCACATCGTGAAATTGCCAGGCCATATTTTGCCGTTCATACATATTCGACAATGACATAATTTTGATAGTTTTCACGCTAATTTTACACTTCTCGATTCAAAACTATTAACAAGACAAAAAAAGTGCAAACCGAATAGAATATTGCTGCTGTAGCGCGAAGTCTTTACTCCCAAAACAAAAATTAATTAATTTAAATAAATTTTCAAAGTATTATTTTGGGGATTACTTTTCTGTGTAAAATCATATTTTTATAGAAATCTCTTGAGTTTTGTCGGGCGCAACGATTGTAAACTTTGGTATGCATAGCGAATACGGGGCTTCGCTGTGTAAAATTGTTTTATATCAGAGTGGGCAAACAAACAAAACATTTCGCAAATGTTTTCAAACAATCATAAACTTTTCTAATTTTTTTAATAGTATTGTACATGAGCAAAACCAAAACAAATACTTTATAAATGAGAAAGAAATTCACTTTTTGCTCTTGTGTTTGCTTTCCTATATATGAATGCCAAGGAAATCATAAACATTTTTAAAGATTTAATCAACTTTCTATATAAAATATAAATTTCGAATTCTTTTGTTAAAGTTCTACGAGTATTTCAATGATACAGTTTCTTTTTCGTATGTTATCGATATAAAACAGGTGGAAATTTCAACATAAGTATTTAAGAGAAATCATTAATTTAATGCAAATATTTAGTATCTTGTGTTTATAATTTATACACTGAATTTTAATTAATTGGATTTTATAAAAGATTAAAAATGTAGTGACCGATTTAACAATAACACGTGCTCTTAATTATGTAAAATTTGCATAAATAATTGAATTATTTTATACTTTCATTTGTTCATAAAAAAAGAAACTATTTTATAAATTAATATGTATACAAACATGCATACGTATATATGTATGTATATTAAAGTTAATATAAAATTATAAAACATTTTGTGTCAATAGGTATAAAAAACTCAACATAAATTTTGTATTTCATTTTAAGCATTTTAAAAACATATATATTTATAGGCCAAAATAGGAAAAGCTATTTGTATAGAATTCCTACTAGGAGAATAAAAATTAAAGTGGTACTTATTTTTATAGAACTTGTTTATTTTCTTCCATTGAAGTTTGTTAACTTCTGAAGCGCCATATAGGCTTTAAAGAGGCATCTTTCGATGGCATAAACCTCCGCCTGGAAAATGCTGGCAAGTTTTCCCATGGATATATATTTCCCAAATTATACTCGTTCCTCTGTCGCTCTCAGTCTTTAACCGATCCGTATACTATCGGATAGTCCTTTCTGTAGAAGTGTAGACAGCCTCTATGCTGCTCCATTCACTTTTAATCCTCAGTTCAATTTTAAACCACTTCTCAAAGCCATAGATTTTTCCGATTCTGTCCAGAGGACAGTTAAGATATGTGCTGCCACATCTCCTTAAAAGTCGAGGATTTGACCCCTCCCCCATTATCCTAATCGCAGTCTCTATGGCTCTGTTGCCCACTACAATATGCATTGGTCTTAAATATAAATCTAGAGCCTCCAATGCAGCTGTGGGACTAGTTTTCATGGCCCCAGTTATGCTCATGCACGCCAGTCTCTGTACCTTATTAAGCTCAGTCCGGTTTATGCCCAGACTCATGTTCTTCCACCCAGACAATTGCCCCATAGGCCACAATTGGTCTGACCATCATGGTATACATCCAGTATAATATTCTTGGGTAACATCCCCAAGTTTTTTCTGCAATCCTTCTGCATACAATTAGGGTCTGTCTGGCCTTCTTCGAACTGCTCTCTATATGAGCCCTCCACGTTAATTGACTCTCCAGTATTATTCCCAGGCATTTAACGTCTTTCCTTTGTATAATTTCCTGACCTAAAATCTCAAAGCTCTTGTATTTTGGCAGGCTTCTCCTACTAGTAAAAGGCACTATTGAGGTTTTGCTCGGGTTAATTCTCAGCCCCGTTGATGCAAACCAACTACAAATTATTCTGAGGCCTCTCTGAATAATGTCAGAAAGCGTGTCCTCAAACTTGCCCCTTGCCATTAGAACAATATCATTTGCATAGCCCTGGCAGTCAATGGCCCCCTCAGACACTTTCTTCGAAGAAGTTCCTCAACAACTAATTCCACATCAAAGGTGATAGCACCCCCCCCCCCCCCCCCCCCTCTTTTTTTTTAGCAAAAAAATTTAAAATTTTTAGAGATGATAGGTATACAGTTTTTATATCAAAAAGGTCGAAGTCACAATTATAAATTTTTACCGATGGAGTTTAAGCAGAGGATAATTACAGATTGAGGCCTCTAAATAATCGTTTATTTTTACAGGCGTCCGAGTATACAATTGCTTGTACATACAACAAATCGATAAGACATTACATACTGACAATATTCATTCTTTTAATGAGATTGAAAATTATTAATTAAAACATGCTTGCAATAAACACTTCTTATAATTTGAATTTATTAACTTTTTTCAGCGTTAAATAATAATTTAAAAGGCTCTGCTATTAATGCATAGTAAGTTTTTATAATATTTTTTTATTAATGCGGATCTATACGAATCTTGACAACACTCTAAAAATTTTTCTATTCTGTTCCATTTTTTTAAATTAAATTAAAAAAAATACATACAAAACAGCAAAAATGTATTTTTAATAATGATTTTAATAAATAATTAAAAAAATATATGAAACTTCTGATAACCTTTTGAATTCATTATTTGTTTGAATATAATTTTTTTAGGGACTATTCTGAAATATGCTCGTAAGGCACAGAAAAATATTTATAAAGTCTTATTTTTTATTTAAAGGAATTTAAAAATATATATGTAACTTCCAAGGTGATTATTATATTTTTTTTTAAATATTGTATTTTACGTAAGCAATTTAGATCAGTTCAGTTCAGTTTTGTTTTATTTTTTTGGTTTTTTTTTGTTGTTCGTTAAGTATTTTTAATTTTTTATTAGTTTGTTTTTGTGTTTTTTATTTTTCCTTTGAGTTTTGAAATTGTTGCCAAGTTTAAGAAATCATCATTAGTTTTAAGTATAACAAGAACAACAAAATTAATAATTATTGTATGACTAGAGCATATTTTTTTATACACGTACGTACGTACCTACGTACATGAGTATATTTTAAAAGTGTCACTAATATGCCATAAATTAACAAAATTCATTGCTATTGCTAAATCCAGCAGCAAAAATGATCATTAAAAAGAATTTTCTGTTTTCAACGTCTTCTGATATGAATAACAAGAAGTGAAAAAGAAAAAAAGAAAAAATTGGTCTAGAAATTAAAAAAAATTCAACACTTTATTGTTGTAAAGAAAAATACGTGAAATATTTGTGCTCCTCAATCACAATACATGTTGTCTTTGGCAGAGTTGCACAGTGGACAGTTTATCAGCACAAGAGAACAAGAAAAAACTAATATCGTACTTAAAATAAGTATAAATTTAATATTAAAAAAATTATATATATATTAAATATAGAATGTACATATTGCTTATGAGGATAAGCATGTTTCTATGGCCATTTCGTGTCTGCTCAAGAGACTCGTCAGATGACTTTTTCTCAAAGATGGTATTAAAACTATAAACTCTCATATTCGAAATATTATACACTAAATGAGAATTATATTCCATTTAGTAAATAAAAAAAAAACAAAAAAATTTAAAAGCAATTCATTCCTGTTTTTCAAATTTGAATTCTATTTTTCTATTTCATTGCAGTTTATTTATTTATAAGAAATTGTGCCTGCTTTGCCAGGTAAAATAAAATAAAAAATTTTCTACATTTTAAGTTTGCCCAGTTCCAATTTCGCTCACTTTCTGCCTAATGGTTTAACCGTTGTCAAAAATCCATATTTAGTTTGTGTGGAAGGTGCCATGCTCACTTGCCTATTTCCGTCCAATTTTCAAGTGATGATTTCCATTGTCTATGGATTCTTTCAGACTAAATTCAGATACTCTACCTTCAAACGTTCTCAAGATATACAAAAGACAAAGACAACTTAGACAGGGTTTACTTATCCCAAACATGCGTTTTCGGATGTTAACCAAACATTAATATAAACAATTAGGTCCCAGTATCTAGCCTCTTCATAAATTTGCTTGAAGTCAGTAAGCCAAAATCCTAACCATTTTTATATGTATAAGTATAGAAGATACTCGTAGCTAAATAATTTTTGGTTTAAATAAATAATTAAAGGTCTAAAAAACCAAACAATACAAGAGTTACTTGATCATAATTAATTTTTTTTTATTTTATCAAATTCCTACTAAAAGTTTACAAATCTTATCAGGTATGTGTTGAAAATCGACATTAAGTGAAAGTACAATCGACTGAAATTTAAAATTTCTATAATTTTTTAATGTGACAAGGTACAAATTTAAGGTGGAGTAGAGCATTTAAAATCCTAAATATTCTTTAACATTCCATACAGTCAACCAACTACAGTTGCTAAATGATTTGACCAAAAAAGTTTATCTTTAAATATAAATTTTAGGTTCTTGTTGGTCAATGTATATACATATTTATGTATTTTGGCACTGCTGAAAAAATTCTTCCTCATACAGAAGAATTTAGTATGTATAGTTCATTGATTTTTTTTACGAGTATATTTGTTTGGGTTTTTTTCCATATTGAATTGTTTTATATTTTAACTATAAATTTCACAAAACCTATGGGAAGTAGTTGTTTTTGAACAAAAAGAAAATTCAAGTTGTTGTTGAATTAACATGATCTTATTGAATACGCATTGATAAAAAATAATATTGAAAAAATAAATATTAAAAAAATAAAATTTTCATGTTTTGTCCCACTGTACCATCATATAGCACACATTAAGAAAAGCCATTGTGACAAGAAATAGAATATTCAGACTAAATGTGTCACAAACTTTAGAATAGTCAAAGGCGACAACAACAATAATAATAAAATATCACGAAAATAAAAGCGAAAACAGTTTTCATGAAACACATGTACACACACTCTCATACTCTAATATGTTTTCAGAAGTTTCCGTGTTGCGCCCACCTAATTTTGTTATTTTTTATACCATAATGTGTTACTAAAACTCAAAATTTATTTAGATGATAATGTTGATGGCATGGATTACAAAAATGAAAAGTGAAATTGTTAGAAAAATTATAATTCAGAACTACATTCGTATTAGAAAATATTTACATATTTATGTATGTATGTATGTACATATATATTTTTTGTTATTTAAAATAAGAGAATTACAATAAATTTCCTGGTAACACCTTCAGAAAAGCATAAAGCCATTTAAACGAAAATGAAAATTAAGAAAGAAAAGTAGAGGAATACTTTTGTAATAAAAACAGTTTCTTTTTATTTTATAGAAAAGATTGTCAAGTCTCATATGTACACATGTATGAAGACACAATATTAAAAGTAATAATAAAGTTAATGCAGGTATTTAAATGTATAAAATCTTACGAAAATTTCGGTTGACTCATTTACTGTATATGCTCAAACATGTTCTTGAATATTTTTTTTAATTTAAGTACTAAACACATAGACAGCAAATACCAGAGAGAAATGGAAACAATTATTTTCAGAGTGGCACTGCAAAAGCGTACATACATACATAACTGGCCTTTACAACCCTGTGTCAGGATTACGGCCTAGCTTCTCGCAGCACTCACGTTGTGTGTGTCAATTTTTATCCATGAGTACCGGGACCTACAGTTTAATGTCGACTCCGAACGACAGACTTGAGAAGCTTGTTCATGGCAATTAGTTACTCTCAGAGCTTTTGCCACAAGACTGCTGAGAGGTAGTCGCCGAAAGAAATATTTTTTTCATATTTCTTTTTTTTGAAGATGTCAGAGCCTGGAGTCGAACCCAGGGCCCATGTCTTAGTAAGCCAACACACTAACCACTAGACCACGGCGACTACGCAAAAGCGTACAACTCAAGCGTATAACTTTGCCTGTGTATTAATGGAAATTTGAACAACAGTTTGCTTTTTTAATCTATTTGAGAAAAAATTTAAAATATAATGGTAAATTTAAACTTGACATTGAAAGAGGAAATGAGAATTGTGAATCAAGTTACTAGGAAAAAACTTACAATCATAACGTTTAGGTTGTACTAGATTTTCCTCTTAAGGTACAAATGCTGTACGAGGTATGATAAAAATAAAATAACCGTTATTTTAAATTTTTTCTAAAAGAATTTATTTATTCATCAATAACTATCTTGTCCCTTTCAAAGTAGTCCCCCTCAGATATAATACACTTATGCCAGCGTTTTTTCCAATCCTCGAAACACTTCTAAAACGCGCTTTTTTTTATCGCCAACAGCTCCTGTTTCGATTTTTCTTTTATCTCCTCAATCGTAGCAAAACGCCTTCCTTTCATCGGTGTCTTCAGTTTTGGGAAGAGGAAAAAGTCAGCGGGAACCAAGTCCGGTGAATACGGTGGTTGAGGTATGATAACGGTTTCTTTTTTGGCCAAAAAGTCACGCACAAGCATCGATGTGTGAGCTGGTGCGTTATCATGGCGCAAAATTCATCGTCATTGACATCTTCTCGGCCTTCCTTAAACCGATTATAGCACAATTGAACTAGTGTTCTGCTCATAGTAGACTCGCCAAAAGTCACAGTCAATATTTCAAATGTCCTTGAGGTACCCTCGTAACTGTCATCTGCGTAAAAAGAAAGTGCAGCGGTTAGATTTATTAAAAATAAAAGATAGCAGGTAATGGCAAAAATACATGTAATTGTTGTTTTTAAGTGGTAGTAAAATTAACAACAACTGATTTTTACTTATTGAGCTGTCACTTGTTTCATCACTGCATTCATTTCATTTATTCATGAGATCATTACTAAGCTGCGATGAAAATGATCGATCGATTCATCGATCGATAATGATAAAAACGATTTAGATCAAAATGTGCAGAAGTGCAGATAGTAAATCTGAGCCATATATATATATATTTAACTCGACTTTTGATTGCAATCAGCGCGAGAATATTGAGCAACACGGTTTAAATGTATTGGCATTAAGAATTTTTTTTAAATACATACGACATATTAAATTGTTTTCGTTAGTTTTTTAGGTTAAACGCCTTTTTTATTATTATTTCGGTTTGTTTTAGAAACAATAAACACGATTTAAACTGCACAATTATTTTTTTATTTTTTATTTTAAAATTTTAAATTCGTAAACGTCAATAATACTCTATCCTAAATACACTGCATTTGATTTGGGTAGCCGACAGGAAGTCTGCAAATGCTGTCGTCTATATGCTAATGTTTTAAGGCATAGTTAATCAAAACTCTCAATAAATGAAATGCGTCTGTAGCACAATTGTATACAAAAAATGAAAATTTCGATTACATTGTTTTAAGGAGGAATTAAATTATTAGAGGCTAAATAAAAGCGTAGACATAGACCTTAGGAACATAAATCTTACACATACATATGTATATAAGTGTACACATATGTATGTAAATATACATATGTATGTGTAAACCACTCGCAAGATCTTTTCTCTTTTATTTTTCTAAAAATATTTTATTTTACCATCAAACTGGCTCAGCTTTTACTTGTTTTCACTATTTTAAATATCTGTCTACAACACCAATTTTAAATTGTCTCGTCTTTTTAAAATTGTGTTACCAAAATGACAAAAAAAAAATAACAACAATATTAACAAAATATTTTATATTTTTTTCGTTTTACTTTTGTACTAAATTTTCGAAATATGTTGTCTGTGGAGGTGTTGATGAAGATTTTCACTCTTGTCCCTCACTACAGATCTTTTAACGTTTTTGGACTTGATGTTTATAGTCAAATTCATGTATTTTGCGTGTATAACAGTGGATACATCTTCAAGTCATCATCATCACTTACATGGTTTGATGGCAAAGCAAATGGCCAAGAAAAGTAAAATAGGAGCTTATGTTGCTGTACCTATACTACTTTTTGAAACAAAAAAAAAAAATTATTGAGAATTTTAAAATTTTTTTGGAATTTTAATTTTGTCACAGTACTTCTCCAAAATATTATTATTATTATGTATTAGGAAACTGAAAAGAAAAAATCTTAATCTTTAGCGTATTGTGTGTGGGTTTTATGCCATATTTTTATGATGGTTCCACTTATAGTTTGTGTTTTTGATTTCTTTGGTTGATTTTTTCATCATTTTAACAATTCGGGGAGCAGTTTTAAAAGAGATTTTTGTTTAGTAGAGAAGAAAAACATTGTAAAATTGGGTTATCGAATTAAATTTCTCTTTTTTTGTTTATTTATAATATTTTTTATTTATTAGAAATTATTGAAAATGACATTTTATTTTCTTTAAGAATTGTATGTATGTATATGCTCACATGTGTATATACAAAACCATATTCAATGCATGTATGTACGGACTGTAAAGAAAAAAATAAAGGAAATGAATTTTTTAGGCGCCATATGAAATATAAAAAAATATATGCATAGGATTAGAAGTAAGTTAATTAAAAAATTTGATACCGTCTATAGTGCGATCTCTGAGGAAGCTCCAAAGAAATGTCAACCGATATGAAAAGTAATAAATTTTGATATGCTTATGTGCTACTCGCCGGAAACTCTAATACACTTATGTCTTAAATAAGGTCGATAATAGTAGACAATACTTTACAGACGATTTTCGGCCTAAAAATAAACAAATGGTTTTTTTAAGATATTCAGTTGATTTTTCAACAAAATATGTGTAAAATTGTTTAATTATTTTAAACAAATTATGTTTAAATTTCTACCGTTTTATATATATATACATACATATTAGTTTTCAACACTGCTTAAATAAAAATCTGTTTAATGCGTGTATTTATACAAAATCTTATAAGTATACATATAAAATTAATTACATTAAAAAAAAATTAAAGAACTTAAAACTATAATTTTAATTAATACAATATATATTGGATAAGTAGTTTTAAATAAAAACAGAAGATTATTAATTAAAATGGAACATACTTATAGATACATAATTAGCATTTTTCAGAGTTAGGGCCTATGTTCTCACAGCACCCATGCATAATTTTTTTATTTATGTGTACCGAGACTTACAGTTTAACTTCCAATCGGAACGATAGACTTGAGAGGCTTCTTCATGGCAATCAGTTACTCTCAGATCTTTTGCCAGAAGATTGCAAAGTAAAACGAATAGCCTTTTATTCCAATATGTGATAAATAGGGCAACCAAAAGTATGCATTAGCATTTTTTTTCTTGATGTTACTGTGATAACAAGCAAAATATAAATTCATTTTAGGAAAAACTACGACGTTTAATCCCTATTTGCATATTTCGCCATAAATGGATACTTTTGCATTTTAAAATTTTTTTCATATTTTTGTGTTGCATATTTTACAAAATTTTATATGCTAGAATAATTTACGTGTATTATCAATTTTTATTTTTTCATAATAATGACTACCTATTGACATATAACTTAAGTATAATCTATTAAGTTATAAGGGTACTCTTGAAAACGCTTAAAACTAACATTTGTGAAATTGGGGAAAATTGAGAGAATGGTTTATGAAGCTAAAAATTTTAAAACTGATAGGAAAAGTCTGTTTTGTAAAGTTTGCAATAAGCCAGTGTCAGAAAAGAAATAATTTACCATAAAACAACACCTCGGAAGTCAAAAACATATTGTTTTCAACGCAAAAAATTAATTTAGGAAACGTTTGCTTTCAAATTTGCACCAATTACTCCCGTTGATTTGGAAAGAACTTCCTCGAGGTAAAAGAGCGTTTTACGATCAAACAGATGGTGGCTAATTTTATTTGTTACTTTTCATGTTTTAAAATTTTTGCAAAAAAATTCATGTAGTTTTATATCAACATATGTATGCATTATGAGTTTTAAAGAGCATATTTTTAGCGCTTAAAACTAATTTTTTAGAACATATTTTTGGTTGCCCTAGTGATAACATTGAAGTGCTTTAGTTTTTGTTTATTGCTTCTGTTTTAACTTCGGAATCATTTTAAGGTTAAGGTAAATGACATCAAATACGTTCGAACTTGTCGACTGTTGAAGTTTTGCAGTTTTTGCTTTGCTGTTGCTTTATCATTGAATCATTAGCCAATGAGAAGCAAAAGCAATTAAATATTTTTGAAATTCTTAAATGCTGTACATAGGTCAATAGATATTTAGCTTGTATTGTTGTTTTATTGTATTTGTATTATCCGTCTCTGCCCACTGTAGGTTTGTATTGACCTGGAAGTTTTTTGAACAAAGAAGTCAAAAACTTTTGCTATAATGGTTCACAAGGCATACGAAAGACAATAGTTAGTTAGTATTTGAGGTACCAGGCTGGCTCACTTATTCAATTCCGGCTATTTGTTTAACTCTTGATATCTGTGGACTTTTGACAAAACGTCTTCTTTCAAAATCAACAACTTTTCAGTAGAGCAAAAAAACAGTTAAAAAGGCAAATACAAGTTATTGCTTAGAAAATTAAAGACATTTTGAACTTGGATATTAAACACAAATACTTAACGAACATTATGCGACCTTTTTTCCCTCTAGAAGCAATAGTTTTCTTTAAAACGACAAAAATTAATTTAAGACCTTTTGTTAAATTCTTTTTGTTGAAATTTTAAAGAAAAAAATTAGCTTCCACCATACAAGTCGTTTTGTCAAAATTTTCTTGATTAAATTTGAAAATTATTTTAATCGCTTAAGTCAAGACAAGTTGTTTTGTTAAAATGGAATATGAAAAAAAGGTTGAAAGAAGTCGATCTGGAAAATATATTTGGGTTCTATTTTTCCCTTCAATATGCAGATAATTAAAAAATAATAATAAAAATGATATACAATTTTTTATAGACATTCAATTTTTTAAATTATTCTTAATTCTCTGAAAGAAGTCGTTTTGTCAAATTGAAATTGGGGGAAAGTCTGAAAGATAAGTCAACTGCATATCTTGCCTTCCAAAGGTCTTAGAAATACGGGGATTAAGGCAAAAGAAGGACAAGGAAATTCTATATATACTATAAAAATCTTGGAAAATTTTCTTATTTCGAGAGAAGACGTTTTTTCAAAATTCCACAGATATGTAGCAACCAAAAAGTTATTTCAACCAAATTTAGAAATTTCTGCTAGTACGATTCTCAAGATAAAAAACATGTTTAGGAGTTCATGGGAATTTTAGAATTTTATCTACGTAAAATACAGCAGAAAATAATAGGAAATTCGATTTTTTATAATGAGAATAAAAGTAGTACGACTTTCAGTCGTAACGAATTGATTATAAGCTGCGGGTAATGAAACATGTTTTGACAGCTCCCAGCTCAATATATTGCAATACAATCTGACAAAGCTGTAAATGAACTGAACGATAATAAATATACAGCTGATTGACTAACCACACCTTATAGTTGATTCGACTTGCTGTTTGTTTTTACGCTATTAGTGTAAAAAAATAAAACATCAGTTGTCAAAATAATAATAAATTTAAAAATAAATAGAATTAAAAATAAAAATTTTGTTGCTGAAATAAAAACTTGCTTTTCATTATTTTAAATATTTAAAAACAAAAATATTACTCTGGTCTAAAGAACATTTTTTATTTTTAAAATTTTTGAAAAAGCAGTGAGAGCCAGACGACTATTAATTTTTCATACATGCTTTCTCTTAATATTGAATATTTCGATAACAGCTCCCTTTAGCTGTCTATAGACTTAAAAAAAATACCCAAAAATAAACACACATCCGTTTTTAAATATAAATTTTAGGGGTTTAGCTCATGTGTGGCCCGAATTTTGAAAAATCTCTTCGTATTTGTAGCATGTCATCAAAAGAACTGTCTTAATAGTTACTTCTGTATAATGTTTAGTCTGTCAGTCAGTGAGTCAGTCATTCGGTATATTCTATTTTATATTGTTCTTATACAGATGACCTCTACTAATTACAAAACTTGAATCGGTTTTAGTCACTGATCTCAATTAATAATATATTTACAGCTTTGTTTTTCTTTTATTATTTGTAATTATTTATAAAATAGACCTGCATACAAATACAAATTATTTTTTATATTATTTGTTAAAATACTACATACGAATATATATTTTTTATAATTAATAAATTATTTTGTTGCTAAAGTACTGCAAAATGCCATTATTAATGGAAAGTGCCATCTATTTATTTACTGCACTTTATCACTTAAATTTAAAACAAACAGAATAAATAAAAAAAAAAAAAAAATTATAAAATTTTATTGCATTATTCAGTTTTCTGAATGTGTTTTTTTTTAATTTTTTTGTTTTTTGGGTCAATAGTTTAAAGTTTTTAATATTCATAACCCTCTTAGTAATTTGTAGTGATAACAGAGTTCCAGTATATTCGTACAGTTGAAAAATTCAAAGTAAATATCGTTGAAACACAAAATGCAGCGTTTTAAATATAAGAACTAATTAATAGACAACAAACTTGAAGGTCTGATATCAGTTGAAGTTTAGGAGATGATATAGAGGGCGTTAAATTTTAAGTTTTTGTCCTAAATCCCAAATTGTTTTAAGTCAGCTATTTTATTCCAACCAATTTCACTATGAATACCATGCAATATTCTTTGTACAATGGTTTTTGGTAAATTAAAAATTAATACTTGCTAGATGGAACTTTCTTTGTTTTATAACCATTGCCACCACATTTTTCGTAACAGGTAAAGTGAAATCATTTTATTTTTATTTTTGATTATGAAATGAAATTCTGCAGCCTTTCATTGACCATTAAATGCGAGTATAACAACTGTTTACCTTTTACTGTTGCTGCTGTTAGTGATGGTGGTGGTTGTAGAGCTGGAATTTTATGTTCTTTCTAGACTTAGTCTGTAAGAATTTATAGTCTAGTAGCATGTTAAGGCGTGGATGGATGAATGGATACTTCGTAAATGGTTGTTTATTTGTTTGTATGGATGGTTAGACGGCATACCATCAACATAATATTGCATGCCCATCCATTACTACGCATGCATCACTGATCTTTAACTTGTTGTCTTATGGCTGTTGTATTCATTTGCGTTTATTTGTTGTTTCTGGTTCCTTAAAGGGGTTTTTAATAAGAACGAACAGATATTAAGATACTGTGTGGAGTTTGATCGCAAACTTTCCTATGGAAAAACCCTTTAAGTTCTGTTAAACTAAAGTATTAAAATAACTCTTGTTTTTCTGGTTTACATACATATCCCCGTGTATATGTATGTATAATGTGCCATAATATAAATAATATGTATTACTTAATATGTAAAATAAATACGAAATAGCAATACGGGGAATAATAATTTTGCGTCTGTTAGCATAAAGCAGTTTTTTAACATCGCACTACCGCAACTAAAAAAGACATTTAAGGTAGGGTCATATTAGGTAAATATGTGACCAAAACCATGTAACCATTATTTTATAAAAACTTTTTGTGGAAAATATCGTAAGATAGCTTTCATAGAGATAGATTGGGTTGACCGTGGTATCCAAAATATATCATGCAACTATCTTAAACTTTTCAGAAAGCCATGGAATATCTACTAATAAAACTACTGCAAGCAGAGCTTTATTAATGCAATAAATATGGATACAAAATATTTAAGTCTTCATGTTGAAAAATGGAAATTAGATTTTCTATTCTATTTAGGAGTTTTCAAACTTCTTAATATATAACAGTAATCCTTTTTTCATGTTTTTCTACACTGGAAAGAGTGACAGTTTTGTTTTTTTACATTTTTCAGGGTAAATAAGGCCCAAAAGTACTTTCTGAATAGACTGCTATTAATATGAATGCTCAATTATATCAAATAAAATTTAATTAATAGCTGGGTCTTTAGATGCCCTTGAGCATCGGCAAACCTTAACACCGCTCTGGGTCTGTTTCACTACAAAAAGCCTAAGTATTATATTCGTCACATTGCTCTTAATAAGTTAAAATTAAATTTGACATTGGATTTTGTTGATATGACAGTAAATAAATTAAACTCAAGCAATTGCCATTGCGAAGTTTTGACAGCAGTACCCAGAATATTAAATCGACTGTATGATGGCACTGGTTTCTGCTCTCTGACTGCAGTAATTTCAACTATTCAAGCCTTACTGAACACGAATCGTCGTGCGGGAGTTTATGTACTCTATCCGCCATTTCATATTTTTTTTATATCTCGAGTCCATGATGCCACTTTAGGTTTTCGACCCCAAATTTTTCAAGTCTGTAATCCGTTTTCGCATATCTCGTTCAGTTTCGGAGATAAATAGCCGAAAATGGATTGCAGATTTTAAAAATTTTAGTGTCAAAAACCTAAATTGGTATCATTAACTCAAGATATATAAAATGGCGGATAGAGCACATAAAGCACCTGGAAAACTGATGTCGATCTGTTTGCGAACTTCGAGAAGTAATTCGTGCAGTTATAAATCGTCTTTCCACTAATTTTACTCTTCCCGATGCAAAACCAACAGCAAGACAAAGAGACTTCAAGAAGGCTCAGAAATGTCGATTCGTTAGAAAGGTGAACTCTGTAGAGATATGTTGACTTTTCGTTTGCTTCGAAAAATTAATCACCTAAACATCAATGATATTTAGTTCTTACGAGGCAGCTTAAGTTGGCTTACAGAATGCTTCACAGTACATTAAAGCAAAATCAATTGGGTGACAATTTTTTCTTAAACTGGTTGTATTCACTGACCTTTTATGGGATCATTTTAATTTATAGGGTTATATCGATGAGACAGCATTATTTTCATACAGTCAGATTTCTTAGAAACAGTAGTAAAAAAGTGGACTGATCCTAGTCGAAACGTATCACATGTCTATCCACCATTCCAATATCGTCCGGCAAGTAACAAAAAGAGATTCTAAAGACTTAACAGACGCCAGGCTATCACTTATGCCTGAAACACACTGCAGTGATCCGCAAGTCTGTGCAAAATCCTTATATTAAGACCCGGAGAGAAGACATTTTCGAACTATCGCTGATAAAATGCTTTAGAAGAGAGAATATTATATACAGGAATAAATATTTGTGCCATGAGTACAAAATAATCATTCCAAAATTCCAACATTCTTGCTTGTATTATCATTTTAAGTGCTTTTGTTTATATGTATAGCATTTGGCGTTCAAACCCCAGCTCTGACATCTTGAAAGAAAGTAATAAGAAAAAATATTTCTTTCAGAGACCACCTTTTATCAGTCTTCTGGCAAGAACCCTGAGAATAACTGATTGCCATAAACAAGCTTCTCAAGTCTGTCGTTCCGAGTCGATGTTAATCTCTAGATCCCGATACTCATGAATAAAAATTGATGCACACAATAAGGGAGCAGTAAGAAGCTAGGCCGTAACTCTGAAAAAATATTGTAATTGCCAATTACGTACATACGTATAGCTTTGAATAACTTCTAATTTATATAAAAAACAGGGACCGGAAATAAGAGTTATTTTTCAATTTTTGAAGAAATAAATCATACATAAATGAATATTGTAGAAAACTTTTAATTACACCATCATGATTTTTAGGCGAAATGCATTCAACATATTACATGATTTTTAAATTTTTGATTTTTATTTTAACAATCAAAAATAAGAGTTATTTTTGATTTTAATTTTTTTAAATGAAAAATAAAAGTTATTTTTAATTTTTATATTTTTAAATGAAAAATAAAAGTTATTTTTGATTTTTATATTTTTAAATGAAAAATAAAAATTATTTTTGATTTTTATATTTTTATATCAATAACAAAAATCAATCAATAAAAAAAACAATTCAAATTATTTGCTGATGCCGTATGTATTATAATATGCTGGTTCATTCAAATTTCTATATGTATATAATATATTATGTGACTTATAAATTATCAGCTATAAAAACATGAATGCATAGAAATAGCTTATAAATTTTGGCTGCCATTCAAGTCAGTGTTAAAAGGTCGTTTTCAGGTGTTCAATTTTACCATCATAATTGATTTTAAATGTTCCTCAGATAAATTATATCTCAAATCTCCCAATATTAATCTGAGTGCTGAAAATGACCTTTCTACACTGACTTGAGTGGCAGATACAGAATGAACAATTAAAGCTAATTTTCGAAGCCATTGAAACACAAATTTTTTGCTCTCCCAATATTCCAATAAATTAGCAGAAGTATCTAAACGCTTTTCTTTGTAATTGTCAATTTCAAAATAAGCTTTGCGGACGCTGTCATTTATTGTCGCAGGAGTATCATCGTCGTCCGAAGACGAATAATTCATCTCCATTGACCTTAAACCGCCCGCTAAAACAGATCGAGAGCTTGCAACGGAGTTTTCATCTATTACGAATAAGTTTTCTTATTTCAAGTTCAAGGGCAATGCACAGCGTAATTTAGAAACTTTGTTACACACATTTTGTTGTTATTGTAACTGTGTTCTTTATTTTTACTTTAATACGTAACAAAGATTAATAAACATATTACCTATGTCACGAATTTTGAATTGATTTTTATTATTGATATAAAAATATAAAAATCAAAAATAACTTTTACTTTTCATTTGAAAATATAAAAATCAAAAACAACTTTTATTTTTCATTTAAAAATATAAAAATCAAAAATATTTTGTATTTTTCATTTAAAAAAATAAATATAAAAAATAACTCTTATTTTCTATCTAAATATATAAAAATCAAAAATAACTCTTATTTCTTGATTTTTTTGATAAAAGTCATAAGAGTTACGGTCCCTGATAAAAAAGCAGTTTCTGAGAGAAATCTATTGCGATTTTGCTGGATAACACGTATTCTTATTTTCAAAAACATGCCTTAAGGTAGAATTAGCCAAACGTAACGTAGCGTATCTTAACGTTGACGAGTCAGCTGATCATTTATTTTACATGCAAAGTAATGGCAGCGCTTACCGAATAAAAAATGTAACGTAACGGCACGTATCAATCTGTAGAAAATAGAAATTCTCTACGTTTTTACGGGACATTTGCAAACAGCTGGTTTCTTTAGGCTTGCCAAACGTCCTTTTTTAAGCAGTAAGGGTAATTTTGTTTTGTTCAATGTACTTATTTCTGCGTAACACCTAA
Source organism: Metopia argyrocephala (assembly GCA_963576795.1). Lineage (NCBI taxonomy): Eukaryota > Metazoa > Arthropoda > Insecta > Diptera > Sarcophagidae > Metopia > Metopia argyrocephala. The sequence continues at coordinate 180,879,693 of OY756208.1, read as the reverse complement.
AAAGGTACGCTAATGTACTTTTTTTAATCTTTTGTATTTCTTTTTTGTTCTGAACACTTGAAACTAACATATATAATATTAAATTACATTTCCCACCATAGTACTATAATTTTAAAAAGGTCTATGTTTTAAGTCTCAATTCAAAAATTTTATTTCGTAATTCTACAGAAGTTATTGAATAATTTTTTGTCAATACAATTAACATGGATCTACCGTTTGATGAATTTATTTATTTCATTTTAATTTAATTTTCCACTAAATTTAGTGGTAGTGAAAAAAAATAGTGCATTATCGCCTCTAATATAACGCACTAAATTTTCACTACCACTAAAATGGTTTAATTTAGAGGTTAATTATTTCCATCTGCATTTAGTGGAGGCTGCAATATCGTTTAAGGACAGTTTAGAAGATAATACTTAACGTATATTTATAGAAAAAATATTATGACATTCCATCAGTATTTTAAAAATAAAAGTCTTACGGCAGATTTTTTTACGTCTACACGGTTGTTTAAAAATCAAATCAAAGTCAATTGAAAGAATAAAATGCACGTATACGTCCACACAAACTTTACATACATTGTGAATACATTAAACATAAATAAAAAATAAAATAAAAGCGCATCTCTGATCTAATGAAATGTGATTGTTTTCTTAAAAATTAAAAAAAAAAACAAAGCGAGCCTTACTACTGTCAAATTTTCATCCGTATTTTCTCTCAATGTCGTACGTTCTCATTACATATAAAGTTTACACGATACTATTCATTCTCTTCTACACAAAAATTTGACATGTATGTATTACCGTCTAAACCCGCCTTTAGTTGTAGTGGAAACGATAATGTATTATAAATTCAATGCAATAAACCCAACTCTCATTTAATTAAAATTATTTTCTTAAAAATTATTAAAAGAAAATGAATAGAATTGTTAAATAGTAGATTGTTTCAAAATTTTGAAAAGAATTTGTATGTTTATATTGGCTATACCGCATTCAAACGCGGCATCTGACAGAACATTCAGTTCGATTTTGCCCTTTTGAAAGAAGGAAATGAACAAACAAGCTTTATTTAGAAAGTTTGTAACGTGAATTGATATTTGAAACAAATTTTAATACACTTGTGCCAAGTGTGTTTTACAATTTTCTTACATTGGCAAAAATAGCATTGTAAACCAAGTTCAAAAAAACTAGTAAGTATGTATTTGTAAAAGTTTCTATAAATACATGAATGTATATAAAATATACATATTTCTATGCAAGACATGGGCCCTGGGTTCGACTCCAGGCTCTGACAACTTCAAAAAAAGAAATATGAAAAAAATATTTCTTTCGGCGACTACCTCTCAGCAGTCTTCTGGCAAAAGCTCTGAGAGTAACTAATTGCCATGAACAAGTTTCTCAAGTCTGTCGTTCGGAGTCGACATTAAACTGTAGGTCCCGGTAGTCATGGATAAAAATTGACACAAACAACATGAGTGCTGCGAGAAGCTAGGCCGTAATCCTGACACAGGATTGTAAAGGCCAGTTATGTATGTATGTATGTATTTCTATGCAATACTTGTTAAATAAATCCTCAATAAAACTGATATACTTTTTATGAATACGGGCATAAAATTTATTTTTAAATTTATACCAAATTATTTTACATTTGAAAAGTTGAATAATATAGACTAGAATTTAAAAATAAAAATACGAATAATTTTGGGCTATTACTTTATTGTAAACAATAATTACGATCTTATTATTTGTATTATTATTTGCCATTTTATTTTTGCTAATGAATTTTAAAAAAAGTTTTCAATAAAATCCAATGTATTTTTTTACTAAAATGTACGTTTTTTTTCCCTCAATGTACTTTTTTCAATTCAAAATTTGGCAACCCTACATTTATTATACAAATTTTCAGGAAGAATATTACAAAGAAAAGCAAATTTAAGAAATTTTTAGCAAATTAAAAAACTGTAGCCTAACACACAAATCCGCATCCATATTTATTTATTTGTCTTTTAATTATTTGATAAAAAACTATTAAGTACACACTATAAACAAATTACTATTTCACAATATATTTTCTGTTTTGTTTTTTTGTTAGTTGTTTATGTCCAAAACATATGGCACGTTTTTAAATGTTCTATAAGTGCACTTACGTTTCTACGTTAGGGGACGTTACATTACGATACAGCAACGTTTGGCTAACCAGGCCTTTACTTTCAATAACATTAACGCATAAGTCAAGCTGAAATGGATTAAAGCTTTGAGTTATGTTGACTTTGACGTTTATTTCTCTACACCTGCGCCTTAAGAATATCTTACTGAAAAGGTATACCCATTCATAGCTGAATATGAGTTTTCGATGAAAATAAGGGATTGTTTCCAACGTTTTTGAAGTCCATTCTATCGGCCAATTGGAATTTAGAGCTTTAAGTGCTGAATGTGTGGAAATTCTTTTTATAATGCAGAATAAAAAAAAACCACCAACCATTATAAGGTTGCTGTGAGAAAGTAGAAATCGGTTAATACTTGTCCTATTTATTTAAAATAGCTGAAAACCCGGGTTTTTTCCTGTTTGAGGGATATTGGAAAAATTCAAATCCAGCTTCTTAACATTTCCTACCAGACAAACATTATCACTTTACATATCCATATATGTTTCACTTTATACTTTTTTATTTTGGTTTGTCTCACATGTAATTTATACTTGTAATATTGTAGGTTAATATGTAGTTGGGTTTCACCTAACCATTAATTTTACTCGCCATAGAAGGTGATTAGAAATTCAAATTCACAATTTTAATTGTGGTGATGTCAAGTTGCTTTAGATGATGTTTTCGATAATAATGATTTTCATCAAATTCTTTTATTTACATATGTATACATATTTATATTATGATTGTTGGCATTTTAATAGATATTTAAAATTTTACATTTTGACCTGTTCTTCTCTTAAGCGTTTTTGATTACAAAATCTTTCGTATAACAATAACAACAACAGCGGCAAACAATGACAATAAATAATACCAATTTAAACAGGAAAGGTAGCTCTGCCAAAAAAAAAAAAAAACAACAGCCAATAATACGATCATTGGAATAGAAAAATTAAACAAAACTCAACAGGTATGGTTTTATTTAAACCTTTTCTTTGTAATATTTTATCCACATTAATAAGTTCACTTATGTGTACACTGAGAAAATATTATTGTATTTTAAAAATTCTCTTGGATTACGTATAAATTTTTTTTAATATTAATGCCCGTATTCATAAAAAATAAAATTGGTTTATAGACTGCTTATTTGACATATTTCTATGGAGTAATTGTCAAATAAGGAATTAATAAAACTGTTTTATTTTTATGAATACGGGCATAATTAATTATCTAGGAATCTATTTAGGGTCTGAAATAAATGACTTTTCCATGAAAATTTTAAAAAGACTTTGGAAAGTTGACAGTGATCACATTGTTAAAGCTACGCGTATAACTATCAAATTGTACACATTTTTTCACTTTGAACTAAAGACGTAAACAACTGCTTCGTAATATACAATACGGATCAGAAGATTATTTACTTCATTTTCTTTAAAATTGTAACCTTTATGTTCATTCTTAATTACTGTGTTTTTTGTTTAAGTGCAACTTACTTCTTAAATAGTCTGGCATTAGGTTTCTATCTTTTTATCCGTTCGTCTTTTTTTGTGTTTTTGGCATGCGGCTGGCTGACCATTAGCTGCCACAAGTGTTGTTTGGGTTTTAATTTAACTCTTTTTTTAATTTAGTTTGCGAAGGCGGGTCAATAAGTTTACGGCTTTTTATTTTTCAATGTAGTCTTTTTTCAGCTTTACATTTCTCCAATTTTGTTTATACTATGCAAGCAAAAAAAAAGAAGAAACATATGTTTATGAGACGTTAGGTTCTAATTTCGTACCGCTTAGACATTTCGACGTTAACCTTTAAGTCCCGTTACTCATGCTTAAAAATTGACGCCATAATATGGTTGTTCTAAAAAGCTAGGCTGTAATTCTGAAAAAGAACTGTAATGGCTGGTTATATATCTAAGTAGTATGGCTTTAGAGTTAGCTATGTGATCGGTTCAGCTGATTTCAAGTGCCTCCATTCTATTCCTTAAGGCTACTGATAAAGTCCATGCCTCAATAGAAAAGTATAGAAATGACGTAAGAATTAAGCATTCCGTCGCAAGAATTAAAGAACGCTGTAACTGACAAAAAATCGAAAATACGTTTTAGGCATCATTTTTATCAGAAAAACAATACGCGTTGATTGGTCCCGGTCCCAGATTTTTATGATGAAAAGAAATTCACTTACTCTGTCTGCGTTTTAAAAAATACCAGTGTCTTTGTTCTACTTTCATACAGGTTCTTGGGCTCTGGTGAACATTAAATGTTTTGTCAGTTACAGCGTTCTTTAATTCATGCGACGATTCATATTCTTAGTTATTTTCTGGCAGGGACCGTAAAGGTTATAAGTTATATCGAAAAACTTATTTTTTTATGGTTAGTATAAGAGCTTTTCGAAAAAAGGTCAGCAGAAAAAGCTATTTTTCATCAGAAAAAAAAAGTTAAAAAAACTCTCAAAAAGAGAGTTCTATTTTTTCTTCATAAAATAAAATTCATTTAGTGGGTTTTTTTTTACATTTTGTTTCATTTGTTTTCATTTTTTGACAAAAATAAGTTTTATTTTATGACGAAAAAATAAAACTATCTTTTTAAGGGTTTCATCTAACCTTTTATTTTTCCGCCAAAAGTAACAGTTAAAATCTGATTAATAATCATTTTTGCAAGATCAATTAATTTGGTATATAACATTACATATGTCTGTCGACTCTAACACGATGATTTTTTTAGTTAAAATTTTAGGCAATGACTGTTATTTGCGGTACCTGTTTTCTGGCAATACTATGTGTTGACATTACGCTGAAATATGCACCACACAACGTATTAATTAAGTATTCCTGTACACACGATTCGTTCATGCCGTAATCCTGATGTACACATACATATATGTATGTATGTATGCCTTTTAGATAAATAACGTACTGATTGACCAACCTTCGTAACTCTTGTTGCTGTTGTTCAGTCCCTTATACCTTAAACTTGGCTATTTTGAAGTTTTTAGCTTAAGTGGTCAATTAACATTTGCATGACTGAAACTGAATTGGAAATTAGTGTTTAACTAATTTAACTTGAAATTTTTTCTATTGTTGTTTGTGTTTTAGTTGTTGTTGTCAAAGTTTGTTTTAGAGTTTTCTTTATTAAGTTTTTTCTCTACCTAAAAAAAGTTTGTCTTTAAAGAAAACATATTTTGTGTTTTAAAATATTTTTTTTATCTACATATATTTCACTCCGTATGAAATAAGAAGATATTGAAACTTTTAATATTAAAAACTCACACTTTGAATGGTTATTAACCCCTTCTTATGAGATATTCGCACATTTTTTTGTTTCGATAAAGTGTCTTATAAAAAAGGAATTCTGAAATAAGAGAATAAAACTGTATTTTATTTTAAAACAAAAAAAAAACATGTGCATTTAAATTTGAAAATCATAAACATACAAGTTAACATTGTAATGCATTCGATGAACTAATTGGTTTGATTAATTTGTTTTTTTTTATGATTTTTATTAAATTAATTTTTAATTACAATTTGTAAACCGTAAACTTATTTTTCTAGCACAAGTACTTATATTATGGATTTGTGTTCATATCTGTCGCCATAGTCTAGTGGTTAGTGTTGTTGGCTTACAAAGACAAGAGCTTCGGATTCAAACGCCATCTCTGACAGCTTAAAAATGAAAAAGAAAATATTTATTTTTTCCGCGACTATCTTTTAGCAGCCTTTTGGCAAAAGCTCTAAGAGTTACTGATTGCCATGAACAAGCTTATCAAGTCTGTCTTTCGGAAGCGACTTTTAAAAATCGTCTTTTTATCCGGTACTCTGGATAAAAATTGACACACACAACATGGGTGCTGCGTAACTCTGTAATGGCCAATTATGTATGTCTGTATTTTTTGTTCCATCAGAAACGCTTTAATTAGACCAAAGTTAACTGCAATGAATTTTTTGGTAATTACGTACATCATTTCGCCTTTGATTACCAAAAAATTCATAGCAATTAACTATGATCGAATTAAAGCGTTTCTGACGGAACAAAAATTAATAAAAAAAATTGATCACTTTCCCTGGGGCACGAACTCGAGCCTTCAGCATTTAATATGTATGTATGTATTTTGATATCTGTCACGTACGCTGCAAAGTTTTAATTCGAATTTAATTTTAATCAGGATTATTTTATTTATATAGTTTGCAATGCAACACTGCAAACTATTGGGTTTATAAACACATTAGACATACTTTTGTTCCGTCAGAAACGCTTTAATTAGATCAGAGTTAATTGCAATGAATTTTTTTCGGTAATCAAAAGAGAAAATGATGTCCGTGAAGGAATAGCGCATTACACATACTTTTGGCAATGAAGCAAGTTCATTAATGCATGGAAATACTTTTCAATGCGCAACATCTGTTAAATTTGTGCATTGTTTATACATATATGCAATGCTTTACTACTTTGAGTCTGTTGGTTATAGTTTTGGAAGAAGATTTTTTTATTTTGTAGAAAACTATTTAAAAGAATATTTATGAAGTTTTACAAAATTTTACAGTTTAGTTTTTTTTTATATGTTGCTTTAAGATTTCAGTTTAAGAAAATCAAATTGAAGGATTGAAGGTTATGATTGACAAATGTTTTATTTATTTACATATAGACATATCGTCAACTAAAATACTAAACAACGTAGCGTTTATAAATTATAATTTACTTTTCAATTAATTGTGTTTTACTGTATCACATAAAAAACCGAGCCCAACAAAATTATTGGCACACACTTTTAAAATTACTTAATAACCTTATCAACGACGATTAGAAAACTAATGAATGATAAATTAACAACTGATTTTTTTTTGATATTATTTGAAATCAATTATTTTTTTATTGAGATCAATACTCAGAAGTAAACCCCTACTAAATACTGTGCATTATATTGGAATTTTTGTCGAAAGGACAGTACATACATATGTATGTATGTATACATATTTTTTTCTTATATTATTAAGCGCCTTAGGAATGATATAAATTGCTGTGAATTGATCATTGTTTGATCCAGTGTTTGAAATTCCACCGATAAACGAAAATTATTGAAACAATTCAAAAGTTTATTGATTTTAATTTTTAATCCTAAGAGAACTCTTATTTTTATTAAAAGAATTATTGGTTCAATAATATTTCAAGTATTACTTTATTTTAAAATTAAAGTGACGATATGCATAATTTATAATTGTTTGTTTGCAATAAATGATTTCTATTTAATGTTTCTAAAAAACTGTCAAAGTTCAAAGTTTTATGAAATTTATGTGTATTTCTTACGAATAAAACCTATAATTACAGCTACTACGAATATTAATAGAAAAAATATAGAAAACTAAAAAAATTAAATACTGTTTGACCATCATTAAAATGCATATTAGAGGGTCTCTTATTTTACAAAATTTATAAAACTTACAGAGTATACTTTGTAAAAAGTTTCGTAATGACTTAAAATAGCCCTATAGAAAATTTTAGTTTGTTATTCGAATGGCCAACCGTGCCGTCTTATGCTTTAGTATAGCTTAACTTTTCTTTCTTGATATTTGTCAAATAAACTTAAAATATTTTTTTATGAATACAACAGATAATTTATAAGTATACTGGTTTTTAATTTTAATTTAATTGCTTTTTTTTGTTGCTTTCTATTTTCCTAATACGAGTAATATACATATAAAGTATATTTTTTGAAACAACAATTTCTTTTTTATAAAACTTTAACAATAATAAGGATAGATTTTTCAAAATACATATATGACACATATACATATGTATGTAACAATACCTACCTGAACTACAATAATCATTATTATTTCCAATGTCATTGCAATTTTGACCCCACGTACCAAATGACAAGATTCTGAAGAGGGGTAAAATACAAACTACATATGAGTAACAGCACAACATCTATTTGAACAAAAACGATGAAATCACTCAGACTTTTTTTTAACACAGAACAACGAAAAAAAAAAAAAAGTTAAATCTGTTTATACTCGTAATGTTACTGACTGATTACACGGTGCTACAAATGAGCAACTTTTTTTTATACTTGGAAAGTGACCTAGTGTACGTTGTAGGCCTTATTGAGTATCTTGATCAATACATATTTATAAAAGCAAAATTTTTAACTTTTGAAAAACCTCAATAACTTTTTTATTTCTTACTCGATTTTATTTATTGGAAGCTTGTTTAACTCAGAACTATATTAGCTTTACTGAAGTATATACATAAGGGTATGTTTCTAAACAATCTAATTTTAAAAAATGACGCCAAATTTAAAAAATTGCGAAAAAATAAAATTAAAATCGGATATAAATTAAAATAACACTGCAAAAATTTAATATATGTGCCAAAATGTGTACATATTTAAAAAGGCACATATTTCTTCTTTCCGAAACCGTTTAAAAATTTAAAATCCGATTAAAATCAACTGAGTTACGTGTTCATAAGTACTCGAACCTACCCGAAATTAGTTTTTTCGGAATAACTCCGAAATTTGAGGGTGTTTCCGAACTTTTAAAAATTAATTTATGATCTACTCAATAAGGCCTACAACTTACACTAGGTCACTTTCCAAGTATATTTTCACTGTAGCACCGTGTTATTACTTACATATATTATTTTTTTTAATACATATATTTTAAGATGTTTTATTCATTTAACAAAATACCAGTTGAAATGCGTATATTTACTTATAGTACGAATATGTTTGCTGTAATGAGTTTGATGTGTATGGGCAGTATGTAAAATAAGGCATTGACAAAAATCATTACAAAAGTAAATGTTTTTTTTTTTCTAGAAATTAAAAAACAATTTAAGGAATTTTCAAACCAGGCAAGTCTTATTGAAATTATAGAATAATCTATATTGAACTGTTTAAATTAAAGTACTGCATTTGTGTATATCTGCCATTTAAAAAAAAAAAATCACGCTAAGCTATGTCATGTCGTCTCAAACACAGTGTCATGCCTTGTCATGTAAAGTTATCATAGTGGCTTAGCATGTTATTGTAAATTAAATATTGACTACACCACTCGGTGTAGGATATATTTATTATATAACTGGAGTTTGTAAAACTATGTATTTATTTTCATATATATAATATACAATATAATAAATGTAATTATATAATAAAATATTTGTTTACTAATAGAGTAAATATTAGTGTTCCTTTAGTCTGCTGGCGTTATCTTTTATTTTTTTTATACTATTCAACAATAATCACACAAGTTTTATTAGAACAAAATATTAATTATAAAACATTATTGCATTAAGAACTTTTAAATACCATTTATATGCAACTTTGAGTTTTTCAGCGCAAAGTTAAGTGAATCTTAAATGCTATTTAAATCACCTACCTTGTTCATTTAAGTTTCATTTAAGTTTTACATATAAACATATGTTTTCGTCATTTTGTTTTTATGTGTTGCAATTAAAAATAAAACAATCATTAATTAATTTTTTATAGAAAATGGGTATACTATGAATAAAACCGGCCTTTTAATAATAAAATTTTAAAAATAAAATTAATATTTATTAATTACATTTATTGTTATTAATTTACATTTATTATAATTATTTTTATTTTATTTCTTGTGTTTTATTTGGCTAAAACCAATCACAGCTGTTTCTGGAAAGAATTATGAAATATTTGTTTACATTTGATAGTGTTGCCATACTTTTATCACAATTGAATACAAACTTAAATTTATAACTGAAAAACTGAAACTGTATTTAAATACCATTTAAGTAATATTATAACTTTATTGACCTCTTTTTTTAAATAATAATAAATATCTTTTTCCGAGCTTAAGGTCTTTTTATATTAATATTAAATATTTATTTATTTTCAATATTTCGCTGCCACTTTTGTTAAAATAATAGTTCCTGAAAACGCTACACGAAGGGGCAGCGAAATATTGAAAATAAATAAATATTTAATATTAATATAAAAAGACCTTAAGCTCGGAAAAAGAGATTTATTAATACCATTTAAGTTTAACTAATTTCACATTTAAATATGAAGTTAAAAACTGGGCATATGTTATGTTCAGTTTTATAATAATTCAATTAATATATTATAATTTATATAATTTTATTAATAATTCATCATTAAAAACAAATGTTGGATGTGTTGACATGACATGTTAATTTCCCATGCTGATGTGCTTAAGATGCATAGGTTTGACTCCAAGATATTTTGCTTTGTCTTAATATTTCATTGTCAAACAATTTTGAACGGCATAACATGGCATGGCAATTGCATGATGTGACTCTTGTTACTGTTTTGTATATATCAACATGTGCAGAGCTTTAGTTTATATGCTTTATAAGCCTTTGCCTTCTGAAGTCGTTCTGTTCCGTTACGTTGTGATGTGTTGTTGAGCTTGTAGCAGTTCCTTTTTCCGCAAAACCATGTTTTTCGTTTTCACCAAGAAAAAAGAAAAACAAATATTTGTATATAAGTATATGGGTACTAGATTACCAATATATTTGAATTTATGTATTTAAGTATATTTGTTAGAATATATCTGAATAGTTAAAACATACTACACTTGCAATATATATACATAAATATAATGGGATTTAAAAAGTATTCTATTATGTCACATTGTCATAAATTTTTTGTAGTTTTTTTATTAATAAAAATAAAGAAAGTGACCCATCAGTATTTCGGCGTGTTAGGAAAATTTTAAACTTTTTTATTTCCAAAAATATTTTTGACAAGCCTATCAAAGTGTGCGTAAAATTTGAGTTTTTTATTAATGATCTTATTTGTAGCCTGTCAAAAATTCTAGCTCATGTCTCTTCTGCACACAGTTTTGGAAACATTCATTCAATAGGAAAAGGAAACAATTTCCATTTTTGTCAAGACATTTCACAAATTCTTTTATAAAACTCAGCACTGCTGTTCAGTCTCTGAGTGTTTAATATTTCGAGGTCTTAAAAATTGGCCTCGATTATCGTTCACATCACCTAAATATTGTATTGTATTGGCTTTAACATATAAAAATAAATTAAACGATAGTCAAAGTATATGGTACAACACTTGGTTGTTTTAAATTATAATCGCAACAACTACAATTACGACTGCAAATATTTTTTTATAAAATCTAACAATTGAGTTATTTTAACACTCTGTATAGGCTAGTTATGTTCTTAAATTATAAATTAGTTAAAATGTAATATATTTTCATATAAAAATAGCCGGTGATAATAAAAAGAGACAGAGAGAGAGAGAGAGAAAGAGAGCGAGGAAAGAGAAAAAGTTACAAATCAGATAACTTGTCCTTACACTTGGAAAGAAAATTAATAATCACCCAGCTTTTAAATTTTCAAACGATTACCGCACTTACCCTCCTTCCTTGTGTAATACTCCTCTTCTTACTATTCACATGACAAACTTGACAGAACAAGTTTTATTTCCGCAGATTCCAATGGGGTGTACTCAGTTATAAGTGAGTGTATATGTGTGAATTTTTTTCTTTACTAGAATTACAGAAAGAGGTATTTTGCAAAACAGGATCTTTATTTAAATATTTGTTTTTTTTTTATTTTTAACCTGCAACAGCGTTACGATGTTGCAACAACCTAATAGACCGGCATAGCAACCTGTATTATTAAATTTATAATGTATTGTCGCGGATTGATTTCTCCTCTTTCCTTTACTGCTAAACTGGACTGGAGTTTAAAAGACTTTGAGTAGAAGACTATGACGACAAGAACAATGACGACAGGTGTATAAAACAGGCCTTATTATTGATACGAGTCTTACAAAGTCAGTTAACAGCCTATTGCCTATAATATTTAAAATCAACATGTTTTTAAATTTTTTCTTTTTATGTTTTGATTATATTTTGTAGCAAACCATAGAGGTCTTTTACTGGAGTTGTTCTCCTTTTGTAGATTTGATTAAAATTGTTTTCTATTTAAAATAAATTATTTTTTAAATTACTTCGTTATTTTTTTAACTTTAGTTGGCGTTAAATTGTAACTGCAAAAGTCGGGTTTATGTGTATCATGTAGATAATTTGTTTGGTCCTGTCTCTTTTCCGGTGCAATACAATGTTTTTCTTTCTTCTTTTTGCATAAAAGGCTTGCAACGTTACTGCGTTTTAATGGTTGTTTCTGTACTTTTAATATATACCTGTCTAAAGGTCAATTAATCATATTTTTATTAAAATAGTTAAGCAAGAGACACGTTAACTTTTTATACACTTAAAAAAAAAGAATCACAAATTTGTCCAGGCTATTTAGCGATATAATGAACAGAGTTTTGAACTCTCAGTTCAGGTAAGAGCGGGCTTGTGTTGTTTACGAGGAGGGTCTTGATCTCGAATTCCTAACTTCCAAAGTCATTCAGATCATGCAAAGTAAGTGGGCGTTACTCTGGATTCTGGTTGTACAGGTCTATAATAATTCCGTTACTCACATATGTTGCGGTGGTTTGGTAGCCCGTATTTGCCAGGTCCAAAGACCTGTTTGCATAGGCGTCACTAGGAGGCTGTTAATGTCATATCTGCATTTATTCCGATCAACAATTTTAGCCTTGCTACGACAGATTGCAGTGTGGTAGGACTTTCGTCTCTGAGAGCATGAAAAACTAGACCATATATATGATCATGCTTGTGTTATTGCGAAAGCTCCGACTGAACTACATTCCCCTTTAATTACTGTATCCCTAGACTTGATTGGGACGGTCATTGACTCCTTAAGATCACATCACTGTTCGGTATCATGATGATGTAAATTATTCAAAATTTAATATTTACATACGGTAATACATTTTTATCCCCTTGCTGAACTCATCCAGGTCAACTAAACACTTGCTAAATATTTGAAAAACAGATGTTTTTGTGTTAGAATAAGTTTAAGTGTAAAATTTTATAAAAGTTTTTTTCTGCTAAAATTTTTTTGATGAACTTACAAATAAAATATAAAAATATCCACTTTTAAAAGTATACTAACTATTATTTTTATTTTTCCATATTTCTGTATACAATTCGAGGGGAAAAAACCTAGAGATAAAGGTGAACAGATGTATCAGAGCTGGTTTAAATATATAGTTGACAATACATGACAATTTCACAGTTGATTTACTGCTGATGAATTGGAAAATGAAAATTCTTATACTCTTTGCTGACTTTTTGCTAAAAGCTTAGTCTAATATACCGATATTTTCGATGTATACGGGTCGTTAAGTTTTTGTTATACGTATGGCTCCTAAAATCCAAACTTTTAAGTATTAATTTATTATTCAAATAATTTTATTTTCAAATAATCTTTAAAAAATTTCAAATTTGACTTCGACTTCTTCTTTATTAACTGGTATCGCATATACACAATTATTTATATATTTTCTGTTTTAAAATTTCCCTCAGTGTACTCCTGTTTTAATTACATTTTTCACAATACAAGCAATAAAGGCGTATGGGTGTCTGCTGATGTGCGTTACAAAAAACACACGTCGCTTTAGAATCACTTACGGATTTGAACCGATTTTTGCCATTTTATAGAAGTCAAAAGAAATTCTAAAGTATAAGTACTAGAAAATTTTACTAACAGTGTGGAAGTGAAGAAATCAGCTATACCAAGAAAAATCTCAAAACGCTAATGTTTTCAAAGATATGCCTAAAAAGCTGTTCAGATAAATATAAAAATTTTGATATTAAAATTGATATTTGGACTTTAAAATATATCAGCGCTGTTAACTTTTGAATTTTGTAATCGGAAAAATACATACATAGTAATAATTAATAAAAGACATCCTATTAATAGAAACTCTGCTTACCTTATTATCAATGTATGATCGAAAATGTTTGTAAACGAAACTTTATTAAGTAGTTTTTAATCAGGAGCAGAGTCTATAAACTTGAAATTGATTTATTATTTGGCGTACTTTTTAATTCAAAACCAATTTATATTTCTTATACAAGGCTAATGAGAAACATTTACTTTTCCAATGAAATAGGTGTGTTTATTGAGGTTGATTTTAAGATTATCAAGAGCATAAATACAACTTTGTAAGTAAACAATTTATAATGATTTAATCTGACATTGTATCAGTTTGACACTTCATCTGTCATTAGACTTACACTATAAAGGTTTTAAATTCTGTTGGATTTTTGGTCCATTAGCTAGATAAAGCATATGCATACTACATTTCAAGCTGTGTTTAAAATTAAATCTAAATTAAATCTGGTATCACATTTCTAGTAAAAGTTTGTACCTCATCTGAAATCGAAGCTGGTTTTAGATTTATTAAGAATTTTTTGCAATAAATCCTTATACGAGTATTTTGAATCCGTCAACGATGTATGTTTACGCTATAGGGTGGACTTCATATCAATTAAATGGCGTTCGTGAAGGCTCACAACTTCTTTACATATTTTCTTTGGGCCATGTAAAGCAATAGCATTAATAACTTTAAAAACAAAAAGTGTGTAAAAATTTTATACTGGTTGGTTCAGTGTAATATGCAAATATTTTAATCGATTTTATATTCATTAAGTGCGTTGTTGCAATATTCTATTATAAAATATATTAAAATAATAATGCTGTTTATGCTTTATATTGCCACAAGCTGTTGAAAATAGAAAATTATTTACATTGAACACGAAAAACAATGTTTTTTTCATTGACAACTTCTTGATTCTTAAACTTTGAATTTAAAAGACAAAAATTTCTTATATTTTACAAGCAAAGCAAAGTTCAACATGTATGTATAACAAGTAGAACAAAGTTAATTATTATGTATGATGATGGAACTTACGAAGCAAAAAAAACGTTGCTAGCGGTCACTGATGATGATTAGATAAGTAGAATAGAGAAGTTTTAAATACATATTTTTTATCTAATGTAGTCAAGTTTTATTCAATTAACAGTTATCTAAAGTATTTGATTATTAATACATATCTATAAGGAATGTATTTCAAAAATGGCAGCAATTTGTGCAAAAACAAATGTTATATAAAAAAAAAGTTATAGGAGCGCATTTTTTTCATTTCATGTACGAGTACATACATATATATGTACGAATTTACCCGAGTTTTTGTTTTGGATATGGTCGGACCAGAATGAAATAATAAAATACGTTAATTTGTATCATTTTATAATTTTAAAATTACACGGAAGTAATTGCATATACTCTACTCAGCAATTTCAAAGTATTTATTAAAAACTTCTGCTTTGATTTTCAAATTTCTATCAGACGTCCGGATCAAGTTCCTTATTTCATCAGAGCTTCTTCTAATGCAGTACCGATACAACAATATTATCTTATGTTATTCACATTAGACCGTACTTCAAAAAAAAGTTTCCCCGTACCGCCTCTAATTTAAAGTTTTTTCGTTATATCTTAGGCATTTACAGTCCGATCTTACGGTATGAAATATCAATGTTTTTGTCTCGAGAAGAGGCTTGGGTGCTATTGACATCGGGTATCTCGTTCTAGTATTTATCCGCCAGATCTCTGTTCGTACGACCCTAATATTAGATATGCAACTAAAAACTTAAAGCTCTCTAAAAATCATTACAGTTTTTTCAAGGTAGAATTACTATAATTCTTGCAGGATAGTTAACATTTACAATCGGAACTTTAAATATTATTGTATCTCTAACCCGTTGGCTTTCAGCCAAATGCAAATATTGTGCTTTGTTTGCCTGTTTTTTTTTTTCAAGTAATACAAAAATTTCAGTTTTTTTCTTGTAAAGATACCTTTTAATTGATGCATTTATTAATTGATGCATTTATTGAACCAATTGTGGTCCCTAAAACTGTTATACAATTTGTAAACGAAGGATGAAGTTCTTTTGAATAAAAAAATATATTATATTATTTTGTTGATAATTTCTCATTTATGTGTTTTTCCCAGTTGTGTGAATCACCAAAATATTGTAACATTCTCATATGTATGTACGAGATGATTTTTCACCACATTACGGCATATTAAAACAAAAACAACACCTAATCTACGCCAAATTACCCACACTCTTTCTTTCTCTCCTACTAGAATATTACGAAAAGCAGTTAATTTCTATTACTTGTGGTGACCTCTCTCATTTAGTTTGTGTAATTAAAGTCGCAAAAATTAGGTTTCTGGTGTCTTTTTGAAATAAATTAATTAATATTCTGTAAATATAGTTGATAAATATTTAATTTATGTTTTAAAATAGTAATACATAATAAAGTAAGTGTTTTAAAAGATATTTGTATTTCTGAGTAAAAATTTAAAAAATAATGTTCGTGCGTGTGTCGCGAAATGACGTAATTTTTTTTTTTTGGAAATTTGCTAAAGGTAAGAGGACTGGAATTTACATGCTTTTAAATTTTTTTACTTTTTGTGTTTTAGTACACATGTGCAACAAAGTTATTTTTTATATACATATGGGTAAAACCATATCAACTCAACTTAAAATATGCCGTTTTTGAAATGACTGTCTCCGAATTTGTTAATTTTTGGTATGAATAAAGTATATCATAACACTAAGACAAATGTAAAATTTAAGGGCACTGACACTTCTGGATCCGGAAATATGAGGTCTCCAGGGCAGTTGTGAAGCTTTTTGTAGATTTTTATTCCTTCAACCCAACCTTTGACCCCGATGAAGAACTATTTGCCTCCATCCCACATCCCCCGTTTTTGTTTCATGTATTTTTTGTAGAAACTTAAAAATAAGCGGTTCCAGCTAATCGAAATCGAAAAATCGTCTACCATTCCAGCACTATTAGACTAGTTTTAATCACATTCTTTTGCGATTTGATTTTTATTTCTTGATCCAAAAATACCTCCGTTCTGAAATTTTTCACAACTGTAGAGAACGAAACTATCTTTGGCATAATTTTTTTTCAAATTTTTAAAAAGGTCGCTTTCGGAGATATAGGCTTCCGACTTATAGATAAAGAAAATTGACCTTTGACTTTTACAAAGAAAAAATCATGTTGCATATTAAATCAAAGGTAATTTAATACCCTTCCAAATGCGACTTTTACGAGATGCGTAGCTATAATACTTTTCAAGAAAATTACAATTAAGTAAGTGTAACTTTGTGAATTTTTGTACTGTTTTCCGATTTTCAAGACCTCATATTTCCGGATCCAAATGTATCAGTGCTTCCAAACTTTGTATTTAATTTAGTTCTATGATATACTATATTTCTACAAAAAATCATAAAATTCGGAGGGGGTAGGTTAAAACCATTAGTTGATTTGACTTGGAATATCCCATATATAAATACATATTAACGGTTTTTATTGCTTTCTTATTTAGACAATAATATTTGTTAGTGCTTTTGCTAGTCTATGAAATGTTATGTTCTTTGGGAGGGTGGTGAAGTAGAAATTATTCTGTGTGGACAATAGGGTATTAGCTTTTGGCTGTTTATTTTGTACATATGTACATAGGTATGTACTCAAATTATGTTCGGCTGAACATTTATTTTTAAAACGGGATTATTTTTGCCATATGAATAAGTACAGGGTGTCCGCCGGGAAGCTATACTACTTTGTTTTGCCACCATTTTGGTAAACATTAGTCTTGACAGTTCATATTTGGTGGTCCTGAAGTTGACACGTGCCAAATTTATTTTTTATGATGATGATGTTAATTTATTATGGTGTTAATTGCTCTTCACCGTCGCCTGATTTGACTGCTCAGGACTTTTTTATGGGGACATATGAAAAGCAAGGTTTATGCAAACAAACCAGAAACATAGAAAGGGAAAAATATATTTCCAGTATATGATTTCTACAAAAGTGTGAGCTAAATATTGTAGTTGATGTTTGGTCATGAATATGTACAGGACACGAAGAACTCTGATGATACTAATAGGTGGGGTCGAAACATGTTCAGTTTGGCTAGTATACTATTCCTTTCCGGACATCATTTTCTTTTATTATAAAAAAACAAATTATTGTAAAAAAAATCGTAATAGATCTCTTGATCTAATTAAAACTTTTCTGACGAAACAAAATTAATTTAAAAAATGATGACTTTTACTGGAGTTCGAATCCGAATTGCCAATCCTATAACAACTTTTATTATTATTTTTGCTAAAATTTCAACACATTCTAAAAAATCGTTATTAAAATAATTTTTTTAAATAGAGAATTACAAACCTCAATATAACATTTTAGGCAATGATATCTAAAGTCCTTTTCACTTTCCACAGATCATAAATGTTTTGTAGTTAGTTCTAAGACAACTTCCGCACTTGGATCTTTGAAAAATGTAAAATTTTCAATTTGAATCTTTTTAAATTTGTACAAAAAATATATTTCTTCTGATAGTAAACCTATTTAAAAATTCCGTATAGCCGGTAAATGGCACTATTAAGTAAATGTACTTGTGGATTTTAATTTTGGAATTTAAGGTTAAGTTTATTTATGCCATTTAATGTAAAATTTAAAATTAGTAGATGCAATTAAAATATAACGAAAAAACTGCAAAATCTGCACACTTTAAGGAAAAACTGAGTTTTTAAGGAAAAAACTGCAAAACTGCTCAATGCTTAGAAAAACTGCAAAATCAAGATAAGTAAATCTGCACACATGGTAACGTTGTATACACAGTGGTTAATGATACGACGAGCGATCAAGCGCTAAATAAATGCATATTGATTAATGTTATGCTGTCAATGGATTATTTTTCGCTGATTGTGTGTGGTTCGAGTTGATGGAGAAATTGTTTCAGCTAAAACGTATTCTTTTTGCCTCCTTTTCTATTAAATTAGCATTTTTTTAAGAACAACTATTCTCGTGTAAATCTCTGATTTGAATTTATTAATTTTTAATAAAAACTTGAGATGATAGGTGAGAGAATTTGAATATGTATGTTTATAAACAATTTTGATTATGTTACAATTTTTAATAAAGCATTTCAAGTCTATGTTAGTTCTAGAATTACATCTTCTTCTCAAAATTTGTCGATTGGTAATATATGTTATAAAACAGAGGTTCTTAAATGGTTCACATTTTTCATAAAAAACATCTATTAAATTTATTTTTAGCAACACTTCAGCAGCAATAAATCTACAACAGGGGTTCTTAAACAGGGTTCTTCTATTTAAACATTTCAAGGGGGCAGGGAAAAACTACAACTCATATTAAAAATATTAATAGTATATATACATATAAAGTAGTAAAAAACTGTTTAATAAACGACACTGAATAATTTTTTTTTTATTTTTCCCTCCCACTGAACAAAAAACTCCATAAAAAATATTAAGACTATTTGTATGATTTAAGTAATTAAGATGATATGGCAGCTGATATTAAAATATAATTTATTGAAGAAAATAAATCATTTTCCGTTTATTGCACTCCAATGTGATAAAGTCATATTTTGCAAAAAATTCCTTTTTATGACATCTTTCTTTACAAACCTAAAAGATAAAGCTATTTTCATTTACACTCCGAAATTTTACACCAAATGACATTCAAGATATTTGAAGTTTGCCAAATTAAAAAAGCCAAACATAAGTACATTCAATCCCATTTTATGTTTTATTTACATGTTCTGGCTGCAAACAGATTTTTAGAAAAATTATAAAATGCAATGTTGTTTCCTTTTTGAGTGAAAGAAGATATTGTGTATAAATGATTTACCAATTTTAATTTAGATTTTCATTTGGCATTTCTTTTAGTATTTCTTGACTTGAAATTGTCAGGAAATTACACATGTAAATTAGTATAAAACGATTTATTCTAATCAGGCCTTTCAAGTAACAACTTTCATTTAGAAAAGTCGACTCCTATTTGTAATTTAAAATCAATCGCTCTTTCTAGTATCAAATGAAGCCATGACTACATACGACGGACAAAATTTTGATTCGATGTACACTTCCATCGCACCATATCAACTGTATTATAAGTTTAGTAAATACTGTCCTAAAAAATAATTGAATTAAAGTCTTAAAATGACGAAAACTTTTAAATTACA
Organism: Metopia argyrocephala; assembly: GCA_963576795.1. Taxonomy (NCBI): domain Eukaryota; kingdom Metazoa; phylum Arthropoda; class Insecta; order Diptera; family Sarcophagidae; genus Metopia; species Metopia argyrocephala. The sequence continues at coordinate 180,859,603 of OY756208.1, read as the reverse complement.
GGTCCGGAAGTGTTTAAAAATTGATTAAAATCCCAACAAATAATATATAAAATTCTCGTGTCGCGGTGTTTGTTGCCAAACTCCTCCAAAACGGCTCGACCGATTTTCATGAAATTTTGTGTGCATATAGGGTAGGTCTGACAATCGGTCAACATCTATTTTTCATACCTCTAAATGTTAAGGTGACCCGCCTCAAGGGAAAATTCATGCCTCACCTTAATAACGTACCGACGTTGATGAAATTTGAAACTAGATATGTATATCTGGGTACCGTAGAACATATATGGTTTTTAAGAAGTACTCAGAGGGGGCAATAGAGGGGATATTTCTCCCTATCCCCAACTATCAAACTGAAGTACCGAAAATGGCGGATAATCATTTATTAAAATTATTAGTAACGCAACCGTTGACTGCTCATATCAATGTTAATTTTTGCAGTTCGGTGAAGAGTATTAAATGTATTTGAACTAAAAAAATGTTTCCTAGAGCAAATTTATAAGGCAAAACAACGTTTGCCGAGTTAACTAGTATTAGTATAAAATAAGCTACCCACCTCTATTATCAATTAAACAAAAAGGGCCGATCGTTTTTGAATCAAAAGAATTTTATAAATTACTCAAAGAGCTATAAAATGAAAACGTTGAAAGTATTGATACGATTGACTTTTTCAAACATTTTTATCAATTCTTCAAATAGAAACGATTATTTATTGTGGATTCGATGATTGTAAAGTTTAAAACTCTCACAAGCTTATCGATTTTTACATATTACAAACTGTACTACTTGTCCTTCTTATGATCTTTACTACTTCTTCGTTGTGTAACTTCGAAGATTCTATAACAACCAGAAACAAGTAGAAACATATTTTTTTTTTATATTGGCGGTTGACTCTCCATGTTCGCTTGTGTGCCTGTAGTTTGTTTATTATGGAAAGTTCTAGCATGTATCTGTTGTTGTTTGTCTGCCTGTATGTGGCAGAAATAATAAAAAGGCTTATCACAGTCCGTTGGAGGGCTTTCTAACTGAATTTTTTCTTTCATTATATTATTTTTTGCCTTAGCCTAGTTTGCATTGTGTTGACTTACTAAACGAGAGCTTCGGGTTTAAACCCTAGCTCTGGCATCGCGTAAAAATAAAATATGTAAGAAACAATATTTCTTTCGCCGACCACCTTTTAGCAGTAGTCTGGCAAAAGCTCTGAGAGCAACTGTTTGTCATGAACAAGCTTCCCAAGTCTGTCGTGAGGATTCGACGTTAAACTGTAGGTCCCGGTACTCATGGATAAAAACTGACGCACATTATATGGGTGTTGTGAGAAGCTAGGCCGTAACTCTCAAAAAGCGTTGTAATAATGGTCAACATTGTATGCATATATGTATGTAAGTCGCTCAATGCTCATGATCATATCTCTTGTAGAAATTAAACCATTGCCGTTGAAATAGCAGTCTTGCATATAATGTATTAGTCTACTGGACACACACGTGCATACATATGTATGTATGTATGTGCGCTAATATGTATCATTCTTATCTTTCAGTTAGATTAGGAAGGTGGTAGAATTTAACAGCTTAATCATGAAACAGAAGTACTGACGAATGTTCTTATAGATTTTCCTATAGCATGGATAATTACGAACAGAGATAACATGTTGGTATATGGGCACCCTTCTATAGCAGATAAGAAAATAAATATCAAATTTAAGTTTATTTTTAACTCTTAATCTCCGTAAGTAATCAAATGTTTTAAACAAAAAATTAAGAATTAAAAAAAAGGAAACAAAAAATGGAAAGTTTTTATGAATCTAAAAAAAAACTGACAAATAAATCCAAGTATTGACAATCAAAAAGTTACGTTTTGATCAATTAATCTAAACAAAAAAGAAAAAAACCAACCCTTTTTTACAAACAGTTTGTTGTTGTTTTACCTTTCAACAATTAATCCTATTTGATATCACAGACAAATTGATAATTATCATTATTAGTGTTTTAGTAATACGAGTATTCGTACTATTGTATAAAGAAATACGTACAGTCAGCATTTCGAAGTTTGTAGTTTTAATCAATTAAATAGTTATTGAAAAAGTTTTAAAGGGATATTTTAGTATTTATGGTTAACCTACTTATGGGGATTATATTTTTTATTTTTAAACAAATAACTTGTTGCCCAATTAAGACAAATTTTTTAAAATGTTTTAAAAATTCCACATTTACTATCATTAGTGTTGGTTTAGTTATAACCAGACAATTGACAATTAAGTATCGTTTTTGGTTTTTCTTTTGTTGGAAACTTTTATTAAAATGCTGAAGTTTTAATGATAAGAACACATACAAATATGTAGACATTTATAAAAAGATTAAACCTAAAGTTAATTAATAACAGTTGAAATGGCTGCCTTATAGAAATAAGTGTTTAATATTTGTTTTAAGCAATGAAACATTTAAATAAATAGTCCATGCGCTGAAACTCACTTATCACATAAAATTGCGATTACGGTTTGTAGTCACAAAATTGATAATGTGCTGAAAATCTCAATCACAAAGAGTTTTGCTTTTCTTTTTCAACATGTAAGCAAAGAACAAAGTTACATTCTATATGAACTTGTCAAATAGTAAAAATGAAAGCATATAATTAAAACTTAATATGGTTTAATTCATAGTCCTAAGAAATCAGTTCATTTTGATTAATTCTGTTTACCTTAAAATTAGTGATTTTACAGGGTCCAGTTGTACTTTACATATTTTTGTGTTAAGAACACATAAAAATACGAGATTTGTGATTTGAAGCAATTGATTTTAAGCTCACAAGAGATTTAAAAAAGTTGCGTTGTTCAGTAGATGGGTTAGCGATTGTTTATCATAAATAAAGGCTATTTAATAAAGGGTACGGTCATATTAGGTAAATATTTGACTCGGTAACCCCGATTAACCGTGATGGCAAAAGATCAGTCTATTGTTTTTTGTTTGTAATGTTTTCAAATTGTTTGCTTCGATTAACCGTGATTACCTCTATTATCCGTGACGAAAATGGCGAATTCCCTTGTTTGCATACGATGACTCAGAAGCATTTAGTGATTTAATGATTAGTTTAATTTTTAAATTTGAGAAGAGTGAGTAGTTAGATCTAAATATATTTAGTATGGCGTCGTTACCAGTGGTAAAAAGTTAGAGAAACGTTTTAAATATTGAAGATAAAGTTCAAATAAATTACGAGCATTTAAAAGATAATGTGAGTGTTAAAATGCTAGCTAAAAAATATGAAATTGGGATACAGGCCGTTTATGACATTGCTATCTTGAATTATTTTTTTAATATATATAAATATGTATGTACACCAATGTTCACTTGTTAAATAATAAAATTATTAAAAAAAACTGTAGAATAAAATTTGTTATTCGATTAACCGTGAAAATCGATTATCCGTAATGCTTCTGGTTCCGACCATCACGGATAATTGAGGCCCGACTGTACTAAGCATTTTTTCAAATTATTTTTTATAACATATATTTTTAATGTACATACAATATATTTTGCAATTGGAAAGAAATACTTAAAATTTTAATTAAGTTTTTATTATTTTGTGATTATGTATTTATAAAAACAAAGAAATAGTTTTATTCCTACGAGTATATTAACAAAATTTCAATTTCCCATCGATAATTTTTTTATCGTGCATTTGTAAAAATACAACTCTGATCAATTGTTTATAGAAATTTCTAAAACAAATGAAAATCATACTATTGTCAAATTTCTATACGTACTTTTTGACATTTCATAACATATTGTGTTTACACTATTATACGAGTATGTCGTTGGTCTCAGGTAGAAAGGCCCTAACTCGATTTTTTTTCAAAACTGATTTTTTTTTAGTATTCCAATAAATTTCAGAAATATGCACATCCTAACAAAAAATCTTTGCAATATTATTAAAACTAACGGTATTACAAGTAATTGTACAGCATTTAATAAAAAGTTGTATATTAATAATTACAGTATCTGTTGTATTTTTACCTCCTCCTGTAAATTTTAAATTATGTGAGTTAGGGCCTTTCTACCTGAGACCAACGATGTACTTTCTGTTTTATTTTGATTTTGTACATTTCGTAATACACAGCATTATAGTGTGAATTGGCTTTTAGTTCAAACTGTCTCACCCGTAACTAAAGTTATTTACTTCTCTCTGAAGTATTTCATAAATTATTTGATTAAAGACTAGTTTACAGTGTATAAAATAAAAGAAAAATATGGTACATCAAAAAGAAACACTAGAAGATAGAAAGACGAATTTGTCTGTACGTGAACGTGGAATCCTCCACAGATATTTTATAATACGGGATCTTATTTATTGCTTTAAATTTGATAAAACAATTTTTTATACATTTCTTTGTTTTGTTTTTATTATTATTGTTACGTTAATTTTTAAATAATTTTTAAAGAATTGTTTAGATAAAACAAATTATTTTTATAAAACATTTCCATAAAATAGTGGTTACGCTTGTTTCTCAAGTATTTGCCTAATGTGACCGTGCCTTTACAGTAGCAGACTAGCAAACTACTCACTAGTCAACTGAGGCAGGTAAATTTGTTTTATAATAATATTTAAAAATAGTCCAAAATAATCTTAAACTTCGAAACAACAAGTATTTCATAATATTTTGTATATAAAAAAGAATATTTGGAAAATATCAAAACCAAAAACAGTATAAAAACATTGACAATACGAAAGCGTATATCGGGGATTTGCTCAACAAGTAATGACATTACATTCTGGTGTAGGTTATTTAATAGTCAAAGTTGACTTACTGTGTGCTTCTTATTTATTTTTTTTTGTTTCTTATTTTTTTTTAAGAAATCACATGTTTTTTCAGGTTTTTTTTTCTCAAAAAAACATGTGATTTGGAAAAAAATTACAAAAAAATGTCTGTTGACATGAATTTTTTAGACACTGAAATTTTAAACATTTAGAAGTTGAAATATGAGGACGTTATTTTTAATGACGATGATGAGTGGAGTAATCGTCTGTTAGACTAATAGTGGAACGACCAAACTCATCTACTTAAAATTTGGCATTAAATATTGATAAAAAAAACCTTTAATGGCCTGTATTGACAGAACACTTAAATAAAAAAATAACGTGAACATGGTATTTTTTTCTGCTCTTGGGGTTGCTGTTATTGTTTAATCTTTGTAAACATCATTAAAATATTTTTAAAATAGGTATTTAAATAAACAAATTAATGATAAATTTGTTTTTGTAATTTTTTAATAAGTTTTTAAGTTAAAATTGTTATGACAAGTGAAATTAATCTTTGAAAAAGAAACCCGTGCCATAATACAAAAAAAAAAAAAAAATAATAAAATAAACATTATTCTGAAATACTTGTTTCCACATGCTTTTTTTGCTGTTTAATTTTAACTACTTTATCATTAAATTGCCTGCTATTAGAATATATACTGAATTTAAAAAGATGTTTGATTAACACAAATTATTTTTTTTTTCCATTTTATTATTGATGTTTTAGCCTCAGATTAATAAAAAAAAATTAAAATTATTTATCAAGTGAGTTGTTAAGTTTTATTTTTAGAAAATGGAAAAAAATCGTTTTTCCATAAGAACTTTAAACCTTCTCTTAAGTCGTAAATAAAAATAAAAGTTAAAGCAGTTGCAAAAAAAAAAAAATCTTGAAAACTGCTACCGTGAGTATTCAGAAAAACAAAGAAAAATGAGGAGTCTTATATTTTATTTCATATTTAATTTTTACTGAAACTACTTAAAATTAGTTGTAATGTATACAATAACGTAGTCAGTTTTAGCAATGTCACTTTTCTGTGGAAAGTTTATCATGGACTTTGCACAGATTGTTTATAAGAGAAATACAACAAAAAAGTCTGAGTCAGCATGTAAATGTCGTTACTTTTTAAATACGTTTTATCTCAATGTACTTCTTGAAAAATTTCAAATCTTATATGAAAGCTCGTGCATTTATCATCACTCGTTTCACAAACGTATTAAAAAAAATGGCACATGTAACCCTTAAAAGGAAAGTACAAAGTGTGAAAAGAAGATTTCGAAAACAATTGTTCAGTTTGGCTAGTGTACTATTCCTTCACGGACATCATTTCTTCTTTAATTACTAAAAATATTCATTGCCGTTAACTTTGATCTAATAAAAGCGTTTCTGACGAAACAAAGATTTCAGTTATGTTTATATCGGTAATAGTATATTTCAAAGTAGAGCTGTCTGAAATCGTTCAATTTGACGACCGGTCATTTCGTTCAATCATTCGTGTAATTCAATCGTTCATGATGTTCAATCTTGTATGCATATGCTTTCCTCTCATTAAATGGATGAAAAAATTGAACGAGTCTGTTCAAGGCAATGAAAAAAAGATACAAGACCAAATGCCCAATTTTCAAATCATGTTTTGCATTGGTCAGGGATCAGTCATGGATCAGAAACTTTACCTTTAACCGTTCTCAAAAAATAAAAAAATCAAAAAGAACTTAGAGCCAATATGGACATGCATGTAGAAATTTGTTTGGCTTACGCAAGTCCCATATCAGCTTTAAGATGTTTGTTTGTAGAATTGAGTTTTTTGAAAAAGTGCTAAAATTTTCAAGAACGTTTTTTTGGCTCGTTAAACAGTTAATTGTGCGAAAACTGGCATCATTTCACTTTTATCAACAGTGATATGTGCCGAATTTTATACTTGGGAAGCGAAACAGATTTTCGACAGTTAGAATGTAGAAAATCAATGGGTGATATGACTTTTTTGGTTTGGTAAATGATAATATGAGTTTGAATATAAAATCAGTTTCTGAACAAAACCCTTTCTCAGCTCAAGTCAATTATGTTCTAAAAATTGTCTATATTACTTTTATTTGGCACTGAAACATAATTACATATTTCCGCAATCAGACGAAGTTGTTTTCGAAGTGTTTGAAAAAAGACTACTTCGGGTCTGCCTGTTTCAAAGAAGAGTATAGCTATTGAATTTTTCACGTTGCTTCTCACATCATCGTCTCTTACCATTATAAAGCTACATATGTTCACTTTTAGCAAATTTATAATTATGCAAAAAGCGTAACCACTATATTATGGAAACATTTTATGAAGAAATTTCATTTTATGAAACGTTTTTTAAATAATTATTTAAAGAAAAGCAATAAGAAATAATAGAAATTCTTTAAATTTAAAGCAAAAAATAATAAACAAAATAACGGTTTTAAGAGTGATTACGCTTTTTTCGAAAATATTTTTCAGATGTGAACGTACCTTCAGCTTGCTTTACACATGCAGCGGGCGAAAGCTAGTGAAGTATGAGAAAACATAAAGAAAAATAACCTATAGTCTCTTTTTGTAAACGAAATTCCCAGATAAGGTGATCAAAAGAAAATCACATGTGCTTAAAGTACTTTTTTTTGTATCGTTACATAAAAAGCAACAAAAACATCATTACTGGCCAGCGATTAGTAATACGAAAAAACAAGCAAGTGTTTTACTAACACTTACGTAATGCGTCATATAAGTACGTTCCTTATAAAACGTATTAGTACCCGGCACGGTATTAGAAAAGGCCGTCAATGGTGTAAGAACAAATCTTTTGTAAAGATGGTATTAGAATATAAAATAATAATACGAGTATTCTTAGTCAGGTTTCTGCTTCCCACAGTTGCTAATAGTCATCTAAGAACATAAATATTAGTAAATAAACATAAATATTAAACATTTTTTTTTAACTTACAAAAAAGAAAAAGAAAAAAGGCTCGGTTTAACAAGACTACGAGTATATACATATTTATATTTTAATACAAATCAGCTGAGCGGAAACGGTGACGATGGGGAAACACTGCCTTAGTAATCGGAAATTTTTTATATACACTCTGAACATTAATTGTTAAAAATTTTGAGTTGTCTTTTTGAAAATATTGTTGAATAAGGACCCGGACGACATCTTTACCTGACAGTATTAGAGAAATTTTAATAGAAATCTAATGCTGCCCGGTAAGATGTGAACAGATGTCCTTGCTTTTTCAAGATGCTCAGCATATACAAAATTAATGAAACATATTTTTTTCGTTTTGGTTTTTTTTTTATTTTTCTCTTAAACATGAACACTTAAATTCTTTTTTTAAATTCTGTATTTGTTAAGTATAAATTATTTTTAATATTTTTATAAATATTTTATTTACTTTTATTGTTTATTAGCAATGGTAAACATACGACTACACTGCGACTTCTTAGTCACAATGTAATTGTAAATATTTACAATTGTTGTTTTTGTTATTTATTATCATTTAATATATTTTTATTTTTGTTTGTTTTCCGTTGATATTTTTTTTATTTTCACGCTAGTTTTATGAGTGTAAATATTTATTTAAAATATTTTTTTTTAGATTTTTAAGATTTTTTTGCTTTTGACATGAATGATGCAGTTTTGTTAGTAAATAATTTTTTTTTTCTAAATTTCATTTAGTATTTACTTGGTTTTTTTTTGACAAATGCTTGACCAAGCGTGTGTCTGCTGGTTAAAAGAAATACTAAATATTTTTTCCAAGATTTCGAATTACATTTAATATAAGGCAGTTTTTTTTTGAATGATAATCGAACTTAATTTCGTTATAATTTGTAAACGTATGATTACTGGTTTCATTTTCCTTTTGTTAACGCTCAAGATATTTATAGATATTTTTTAACTTGTTGATATCGTTTTTATTCAAGAAAATTTCTTTCTTTTTATCGTTACCCGCGCTACTTTTTAGCAGATTTGTATTAAAAAAAAATAATAAAATGTTTTTTAACACGCAACTATTAACACAGACACCGTTCTGTAGTATATAGTTTTACTGGTAGTTATGGCGACGACTACCGTTTAACGACTAACAAGCGCTTGTCAATACCAGCAATACAATTTCGTTCAAGCGCCACCGTCTAACTGAAAGCAGAAAGGCGGGCTCCACATCCAAAAACAAAACCACTACAATTAAAACCAGCAACCAATGCTACATACAACAGCAACAACATAATCAAACTAATACTGCGCACGCTACTCAGGTCACAATACACAGCAAACAAGTTTGATACAACCACCAGCTCCATCAAACATTTGCTCTCAATCATGCTTTCTTATACTCTATTTTTCTTTAATTTTCTACAAAAATAATAAGTTTTTGAAATTTGTGTCTTTTTTTTAAATCAAGAATTAATATTTTAACTTTGAATATAGTCGTATCTCTTTTTAAAAGTATTCGTCTCTTGCTTAGCCATGGTTGTAATTTTTAAAAATTTCGCTCAGTGTTCTTTTGTTTTTTTATGAGCTCAAAATCATTTGACACAATCAAATTGTTTGAACAGCTAAAATGATCATGTTTAAAGCAAAAGAAAAAAAAAAAAAGAAGAGAAGTTGTTTGATTTGATCTTAATTTTTTTGGGCAACAAATTAATTTAATAAAACAAATATATTTCAATTTTATATTAAGGCATGTTACAGTCTACTTATATTAAATAAAAAGTTAAATACATTCTTATAGAAAAAAAGACAATATTTTTTTCTAAAATTCTTGCTTATATTTTGACTTCAGTTTTATATCCGTTTTCATAATAAATAATTTCTATTTATAACAGGCTTATAAAACGAATTTTCTAATAAACAAACACGAAAATAAAAAATATAATTTTTCCCCCGTCTTCATAATAAATTACTTTTATGTATAACAGGCTTGTAAAACAAGTTTGAATATAAATTTTGTTTTATAAACGTTTTGTAAACCAAAAATATTTATATGATTAATTATTGTTTAGTACCTACATACATATGTGTGTACATTTGTAGTGGCTTTGAAAGTCAAATTCATTATTTTTATGGGTAAAAGAAGGGATGTAAAATTTAGAACAATTTGTACTTTCTTTTGCAAGTCAAAAGTGACATAGAACTCTGAAAACTAATTTTGCAGTATTCCAAAATTCTCTCTACATATTTTATGACTTTGCATGAAATACATATTTCGATATTTTGAATTGCTTTTGACTTTTTGATTAAAACTGAAACTAGTATGGTAACACTTGCTCAAACAATAACAAAATATAGGCATATATGCTACGATTGCTTGTGTGCAACTCTTGCAAGGGTGTTTGCAATAAAGTGTGATTACCAGAAATGTATTATTTTCCTTTAAAATAATAAATAAAAACACATCAATTATTACAATAAATAAACGTTTACAAAGAAACCACTTTATTCTCTGCTAACGAGTTGGATAAGCAAAACTGTTTTTGAATGCCATTTTGAGAACACGATTTTGCCAAAGAAAATCGTAATCGCAGTTTTTTTCGATATGTGAGTTTCAGTACATAGACAATTGAGTTAAAATACTGGTGATATAGAAAGCACTGTATGAGCATAAGGTAAGGTTTTGTTCAACTGGCTGCCGCCTTCAAGCATAGCTTGCTTGTATCCAATTCCTGACTGGCATTTTCTGCCCAATAGAATCAACTTTTGTTTTAACTGGTACAATTCCGTAGCAAAAGGGTGTTAAAATTCAAAGTCGTTAGTCGTATTTAAAACTGTTTAGAGTTTGTATACAATTAAGGACTAGAAACAACAGATGGTTCTATCTGTTTTATTTGTATTCTGTTTCAATCCTGCTATTCTTCATTTCCTTTGCATTCTATTCTTTCATTGTTTTAAAAGTGAAGAGACACAATAATACATATGAAATATATGCACATTTATTAGAAGTATACTTTAATAAATATAATGGAGGTAATCGTTTAGCATGATAAAGAACTCGTAAACCTCTAAAACTCGTAAAAATTTATGCAAGGTATGAGAGGTATTTATAAAAGGTATGATATGTTTTTAGCAGGTTAAACGAATGCCCCTAATATGCTAAAATAAATTCGTTAAAAAACATTTTAAGACATATTTTGCTATGAAAATTTAAATATGTATGTACATACGTAGGAATACTGTATAAATACGTTTACAAGCTCGAAATTTTGTAATTAAAATGTTTTATATAATTTAAAATGTATGCTTTTGGGGATAAGCATGTCTCTATGGCCATTTCGTCTCTGCTTAAGAGACTCGTCAGGAGACTTTTTTCCTGTTTTTTGAAAAACAGAAATGTATTGCTTTGTAAATACTTTTGTTTGGTTTTTATATACTAAATGGGATATGATTCGCATTTAGTCTATAACTATTTTAACATAAGTATTTATAGTTTTGAATAACACCTTTGGGAAAAAGTCTCCTGACGAGTCTCTTAAGCAGAGACGAAATGGCCATAGAGACATGCTTATCCCCAAAAGCATACATTTCAAATTATATTGAATGTATTTTGCCAATAAGGCGAAAAATATTTTTTGTTTTTTAATAAAATGTTTTATCTTTAAACTGTATAAATATTGTAAACAAATTAGCCAGTGTTCTAAGATGTCGGATGCACAAACAAACTGTGAATATCCTAAATGTCAGCGTGAAGCTGTAAGTTTGATCAATACATTTGACAGAATTTTTTTAAAAACATTTAATTTACATTTTAAACTTTAAAGCCTGTTTAAGTCATCTTTTATTCTGAACATATTTAAAAGATATATGTATGTATGTACGATTATGATTACAGTAAATAGTAAATAATTTTGTTTATTTTGTAAAAAAAGCGTAAGAGCGGATATTTTTGAACAATGTATGTATAAGTACTAATAAATATGTACATTTTTGCATTTTTGTTTTCTTTTCAAATTGTATGCAATTATTTTTATTTTTCTTATATTTGTAAATAATTTATTTATTTTTATTATTACTTTTTTCTATTTTAAAGGAGAGGCGTATACATAATACATACATATGTATATCATAAATAATATACAACAAAAAATTATTTTATTTCTACTCGTATATTTACCTTAAAACCTAGAAACTAAAAAAAATTCAACATTTCTGTTTAAACCTGAGACAAATGAATTTAAAATTCTATAAAATTCTAAAAAAAACCTTAAGCAACTTTGAGCGGCTTGAGAAGCAGTTATTTATTAACTTTGTTTTAGAATATTAAATATCAGAAAAAAGACTACAAATAAATGTTATTAAAAAAACTTTGCAAATAAAGAACTTTGAAACTTTTTACTCATACTCGTGCACAATGAATATTGAATTTGAAAAATGATTATTAATTTTCGTATAGTTTGTTACTAAATTTATAATCATTTATTATAAACAGACATATATTAGTTTTCTGTTTTGATTTTTGTTAATATTTAAATATGTATTCAACATGAGCAATTCTTACGAGTATTTCCAAATCTAGAATTGTTTTAAAACGGAGGTATGGTTTAGTCCGCAATGTTTTGACTCAATTAGATTTTATTTTATTAAGTTTTAAGATATGAATTTAAACTATTAATGATAATGGCATAAAACTGCGCTTTCCTTATATATCATTTAGAATACATTTAAAGCAATCTATTGTATGAAACCCTGTCTAAACAGCTGATTATTTATTATTTCCTAACATATTGTATATGAATTGTAAAGTTGACGATGTGGTTGTTGGAATGGGATTTATATTTTTATATACCTGCTTCAAATCTTCATAAAAGAAACTATTGCTCGTGAGAGAAAAAAAAAACTAAATTACGCTTTAATTCAAAATTTATATATTAAATAAAGACTTCAAGTCTACTTTATTGTTTATCATATGGCCGTATGAATTTTACTTTAAACTTTTGTTAAGTTGCTTGTAGCTGAACTAAGATTTTATACATAAAGAGAGCGCACAATTGGTTTATTTTACTATAAAACATAATTCAATTAAAGTCGTCATATATGCCAGCTTGTCCTAATGACGATTTGGCGCAACCATTAGCCATAGGTTTTCGACAATTATTTGATAAATAAATATAGTATAAATTCTATAGCGCCTTGAAATATAGTTTTGTGATTGCTTTTGGAAAAGAACATAAATAAATCGCATTTTTACATGAAAAATTTTTGCAAACAAAATTATGAGTACTTTTTATATAAAGACACGATAGTCTGAAGACAATCACTTTCTATAAACCTTAAAACAAGCTAGGCGGATACTCTTATTGGGCCAGACATTTTAGAATTTTCAAACTTTTAGTTGGTTTCCCTCTAGGAAAACCTGAGGATTTTAACAGGAAATAGGCAATATTTCGAGTAGTTGGTGGACATGCTGGGAGCTTGTGCTACATTGATATATAGTAAGAAGATGAAACTTGGTAATTGTCAAATATTGGATAAGGTTGGTAGCGGCCAACATTTTAAAATTTGTCAGAGCGACGATACTGGAAAAGATACAATTGAAACTGTAATTAAGTTAAGGGCAGTACAATAGCAGCCTTATGTATAATAAAAAATTAGCAGGTCGTTGTACACATTGGCTAAGTTTGTCATTCCAATACGTGGAAATTCTTACTCACAGATAAAAGGTATTTAATTTTTTGGATTATTTGCCTAGTTATTAAATAGAGGGTATGGAAAGTTTTAATAATATCAATCTATAGAGGGTGATAAACTTGTCAGTTTTTTGCCCCATATACTAACGAGTTGCTAATTTTTCATTATTCATACGGCCGTAGATCTTTAAGTCCAAGTACTTTTTATTACCTCATAAATACACTATAAATGTGTGAATGAAATAAGGGTGTTCTGTAAGATTACTCCATAGATACTCAAAGATAGGAAGTATGTATCAATTTTCATACTAAACGATTTTTTATTTGTTTTTCTAAGTCTTTATTTTATTATTACATAGTACGACTTTTGGTAAATTAGAAGTTAAAATTGGAGCAGGTTTTTAGGGAATCAATGACGTGCCGTCCTATATACAATAATAGTATGAATGAGGTTCTAAGAAAAATCTACAGAAACTTTTTTATAATCCTAATAATAAAATGCAATGCTCTTATTAGAGAAATTTTTTCTCTTCCATTCTATTTTTTCTTCTTAAATCAGAAATATCGGGAAACGCGATATCGTGAAATTGGGTGCTAGTTTATATTGAAATTTATGGTTGCCGTAGTCTAGATATGATTGAGTTTTATATATTTCAGAAAATTAATTTGTTCCGAAAATTGTCATGGTTTCACCGATTTATTCTTTTATTTTAATTACGATATACGATATACATATTTTCATTAATAATTTACTTAATTTATAATAATTTTACCTTTTTCGAATTTTTTATTACTTTTTTCCAATTTTAGTATTGTATGTGTGTTTCTTCAAAATTATCTCTTAGTTTTTCTTTAATTCTTAAACTAAAGTGTTGAAGCGATTTATTTTGTGTCAACTAACCGTCGGTTATGTCAAATATTTTTCCATTCTTCCTTTTTTTTAAATGTTTTTTAGTTGATGTTTATTTTATAAATAAAACACTTGTGAAAACACAGTTCTCTTGCACTAAAGGTGTGAAAAACAAGATATGCTCTTTTTTTAATAAAACGTAAAACAAAATGAAGTAAAAAAATTGTTTTCGAATTTGTTTTTATTTTATTAATATAAAATAAAAGTATAAAGTGGGTGGAATTGTATACTTAGTCAACACACTGATGTTTTATTTTAGATTTTATTTGTTTAACTTTCTTGACAAATTAAATGTTTATTTGATTATCAAAAATTAAGGAAAAACTGGCTCTTATTCAATTTCTTCAAATTAAATTGTTTTAAAATTATATTTTTTTAAATGATTTTTTTTAAATAATTTTTTATTTTTTTAACTGAGTGCCGTATGTGTACAGGTCTGTTGACGAACGCAGAACACGATCAACTGTAACGGAATATACAAATCCGAACACTGTCTTGAGAAACTGTGAACGCCACTTTCGATGGCGTTGTTTGTTTGGCTGTTGTGCTTGGCAGCATTGATTTGGTTTGATGTGCTTGTTTTTTTTTGTTTTCTCTTTAACAAACAAATGGACACACCATTATAATACGTACAAACACCTTATCGCACCAATAACGGCAACATTAATGTCATTAAAATATTGAAAAAAAGCCACCACGTTGTCTTAACTAAATTCTTTTAGTTGTTGTTTTTGTTCAAGCTATTAGATTGTAGTTATTTTTGACAAACAATTTCTAACTTCACAGACTGAGAAAACTGTAATTTAAGCGCAATAAATTGTTTAAAGACATACATACATACATGCGTACAAAATTGTGTTAGTTAAGTGTTCCCATTAAAATTAGCTCCACTTTTTGTTGTTTTAATCATAAATTTATTCTCGGCTCTGTTATACTTAGTTTAAGTTCAAATAAAAACTATAACTGTCTCTTTCTTATAAGTTTTTACACTATAAACACTTGAGCATTTCTTTAAATAGTCTACACTATTCTACAACTCATTCCTTGAATGCAACAAAAAGAAAACATCAAACTGCGATACTTGTTGTAACCTCGTGTTTTATGTATGATCATTGATAAATTCTCATAAAATAAAGCCCTACAAAACATGTTTGATTATGTTTCATAATAGAACTTATACTATTACATTTATATATACATATACATTCTATATAAATACATACGTACAATGTGTATATGGCTCCATTAAGGTTTTTTAATAATTAAACTTAATGATCTCTTTTTCATGTAAACTTACTTTTTTTACACTCACTTGTCGCTGCCACTGAAAAAAAGTTTCCTACCTATTTCATCTAAAAAGAAACTACCACAATAATATGCAAACTACCAATTTTAGTACCTGCTCTGGGTAATAAGGAAGCTTGTGTAAAAATAATTGGAAAACCGTTGATATTATACAAATTTTATTCCTATTTTAAGGAGAAAAAGGTCTCTCTGGTCAATTATTAATTATTCCTTATTTTACCATTGCATTCCTGATTATTTCTTAATCTTCTTTAGCAGTAAAATAAATTCAAAATTAGAAAGAATTCCAAGTTTTTATGATTTACTTCATAATTATATTATATCTAAAAGTTACTTTAGCTTGATTTACTTGAGACTTTCAATATAATACCTTGACTTATGCTTTGTTTCATAAAAAGTGAAATTTGCAAAGTAACATGCCAACATAAATTAGATCGTAAAGCGCAAACTACGAGTATCTGTCAAAAATTCTCATGCCCATACAAAATATAAGTACATACATATATTTGACTAACTCAAACAGCGCAGCGCTAACGCTTTGATATTGGAAAATTCAATTTTGACAGCGCGTAAAGAAGTGAAGTTAGTTGCAAAACAACAGTTTTGTTTTTTTTTTCTTTTAAATTTTTATCTGCCATTTTGTAATTTTATTTCTCTGTATTATAGTTATTTAGCGATTTTTACAAACAAGGTAGGTAAACATTACTGCTCTTGACACAACTTTGACGCTTTTATTTAATTTACTCATTACAGTGTTAATGATAGGCGCAAAATTACGTTGCGCATTACTCGCTAATTTACATAGGTTGGGCTGTAAGTGTCGTTGGCATCCCGCAGTTTTTTTTCACAGTAAATCATGTAATCGAAAACTTTATTGCTATTTCCTAAATTCTTTTCGTTCAATTAGATTTAGTTATGCATGTAGCGATTTTCTACAAGGTTTTTTAAATTTCCTTAAACGAATACAGGCTCTTAAACCGAAAAATTGTAAGCTACCTTCCTACCTTAAACTGAACATCGGCATCCCTGCTCTCAGTACTAAAATAGAAAAATCTAATGTTTGATTTTGTTTCTCTATATAAGCAAAAACAAAATTTGTTTATAATTTTCTGTATGTATGTATGTGTTGAATTTAAACCAGGAAAATAAAAGTTGTGTAAGAGTATTTGTATTATATGTGTATGTGTATGTGTATGCGTATGTGTTTTTTGTTTTTATTTTACACGCATGATTGTGCAGGTTTTTTTTCGAAATGTTGTCATCTTTATAAAACATGTTTTTTCATAGATATACACATATACATACTTACATATGTATGTACATATATCTTGGGTCTGGCCGCAAACATATTTACACATGTACTTACATAAGTATATATGTACATGCATACAAACATACATACATAAATATGTATACTTGTATAGACAACGTATTTTGTTTGCCTTATAAAATTCTCTTTAAACACATCACTTTTTCTCCCCCTTTTTCTCTCCTTTAATAAGCAAATATTGATCATAATTATAAATATTATTACAGTCAGTTCATTAACACTTTTTATGTTTTTATATCCTTTTTATTTTTATATTTGTTTATCGTTTACAGTGGGTTAGTGTGTATTTAAGTATAAAAGTGCATAAACTTTACATACATAGTATGTAGGTATGTTCATACAAAATAAAAAATTTTAATATTTTATGATTATCATGATATTTTATGGAAGTATAATTTTTAATAATTTTAAGCCTAACTGCCAGGCATTGTTTAATTTTTGAAAATACATATACTTTCATATATACATACATACATACATATGTATGTATGAATGTACAAATTTTCCCAATAATTTTTTAGTGTAATTTAAAAATTTTACATACCGAATTTACTGTCTAACACCCAGCCAAAGTTGGATTATTTAATATATAAGGGTTGTTACATAATGATTTTAGTTTGTTGTAACGGCGACAAGAAAAAAAAAAATATATATATATAATGTAATTTTTTCTGTAAGTGGTTAGTCTATCTAGACCACTGTACTAATTTTAAAATTGAGTGAGATTTTTTTTGTTCTTTTATGTTGTTATCATAAGTGATGAGAGCCCAAATCAAATTTGGTTGATGTCTGGGATGTAGGGATATTTTTTTTTGAAAATTATACCTATGAGGGAAAAAGGGACAGATTGAATAGAAAAATTTTTACTTACCCCCCCCACTAATATATGCATACATATAGGTATGGCATTTTTTTTAAATACCGTTTAATTTTAATTACGACTTAAATTAATTTTGCTGGCATTGTAAAACTTTGAGAGGTTTGCTTTTGGTCTTTTTGCTAGTGACAGTCAAGAAAGAAGGTTGAAAACATTATTGAAGTCAGTGATAAATAGAGAAAAAGAAATTCAAGACCACGTGAAAAATTGGAAGTTAATTTTATAAAGTTTACTCGAAGTATTATAAATTATTTTTGGACTCCAACGACGGAGAAAATTAATTGCTGTACCATTAAAGCACACTTAAGAAGTGTCGTCTCAAGGGCGATTTTTGTGCATAATTTTGCTTTACTTTATTATCATCAAAGTGGTCTGAGAGAAGGAAAGATTCTGGCTTGGTCGTGTGCGAAACCCTGTACTTTCTTGAAGAAGACTGTCGAGAAATACACCCATATTAGGATTTAAGAATATAATTATATGTGAAAGCAAAAAATTAAAAAGAGCCCAGGGAGTAGAAAAAGAAAAAAATTAAAAGAAATTATTTTGTTTTGTACTAAAATCAATTTTTTTACTCAGTTATGGCATTTGTATAATTTTAAAGGCTGATTTCATTTAGAATTTGAATCCTGAAAAGAAGAACATCATCATAAATCTGGAGGACTGGCCAGCTGAAAGAGTTATGCATGAGTGAGTACTAATAATTAACTTTACGTATTTTGATTCACAAATCAGTTTTTTTATTTATATAAATACCATAAAACAGAAGACTAGAAATTTTTATACATTTAATAGACTAAAACTACTTTAACTATAAGATTTTTGCCTTGTGCAGAAATTCAAATAAATAAATTCAAATTCAATTCAATAAAATCATAAGCAATAGTTTAAACAATATTTTTGCAAAGTAAATTCTTTAACTACTCCCCACTCTTCTTAATATTGCTTACTTGCAAATATACCCATATGCTCATATTCAGAGTTAAAAATTTTTGTCATTAATTCATAAAACATCATTAATAGTATAAATAAGCATGAATGAATTGTTTTTAAAATTCCAATATTGAACTCCATTGATAAAAGTAAATTATAAGAGAAAAGGAAAAATTTGAAAAAAAAAAAACAAGACAGTGAGGAGTGTAAAAAGTACTAGCACTAAAATAATAATTATAATTATTACATCAGTTTCGGATTTATTAGACCACCTACGTACATATGTACACTTATATGATTATGATAATTTTTTTTTAAGAAGTCACACTAAAAGAGAAAAGAAAACGAAATAATAATTATATCAAGAAGGTTTTTTTTGTTTTGTTTGTGAATACTTGTTGTTTTTATAATATATTTAAAAGTATTTCTTTGCTTTCTTTTAATTATCAATGAAAGCAGTAAAGTTAATATTTCAATAAAGCAATTTGTTATTGTTATGATGTGTAACTAAATTTTTGTTTTTATCTTCGATGTAAATACCCCTGGTCATAATTGTTGTTGGGATTCTATTGACATGCAATTTTTAGGTAAAAAGAATCAAAGGTAGGGAGGGCATTTAATACTGGGTGCGCAACATCTGGCACCAGGACTAAATATATTCGTCATCTAGAAATCTCTACAGTGGTATTAGTAGTTGTAATAGTTTCTTTTTTGTTGTTATTTAATTATGTTTAATGGCACGTAGATTTTTGTTTACGGTTGTGAAAAAGGGATTGCACGAACTCTCTCCGGTTGCCGACGAGCTAGACCAAACCAGTACGTGCCGAATGCAATCCAATGATTCATGATAGCTGAGTCATCCGTAACAAATGGCGCCCAACGTGGGGCCCAACAGAAATTGTTTTTCAATCTTATAGTGTTGATATTGATAATAGAGCGTTATGATCTTGCTTGAGCCCCACAAGAAAAAAAAAAAAAAAATTTTTTTTATCCTCGTTGTAGGTGTTTATTAGACAATAGTTATTCGACCTTCTGGAATTGCTAGGATAATTGCTGCGCTTTTATCTAGACCGTTTGATTGGATTTATTTTATAGTGGACATCTACTTCTGCAAATTATTTTCTGTACAAGTGTTGTTTTTTCTATACAAAATTTTAAGCTTTAGGATGAGTTAAGTTGTTTCTATCTGGAGATGCAGGGTTGAGATATTCTTTTGACTTTTGACCGTGGGACATAACTTGGCTCTCGTGGAGCTTTTAATTCTTTTTTTTTTTGAGTCTAGGTGACGACTAGATAAATTAAAGGATCAGGTGGTAGAAGTGTCGAAGTTTAAACGTATTATATTTTTTTGTTGATATATTTTTTTGTAAGTGGAGATAGAATCTTTTCTTATTATATATTTATTGAGATATTATGGCCGTCAAACATAGTGGGGATTATTTGCCTCCAATGGCGGAAAGTTTAGGAAGCTGTTCAGTATGTTTTAGTTCGCTAAAGGATGCCATAGATGTAGTGAGAACTGTTTGCCAACATTATTTTCATAAAAAGTGTTTGAATGAATGGATAAGGACTTCCCCTACATGTCCTCAATGTCGTCTTTCGTGTTCAGGGAATAATTTAACTGAGGTACGAAACGAAACAGTTAATGATGTTAACAAACAACCAATATCGACAGGAGCAGTACCTAGAGTAGTACAGTCTAAGCGAACTACTAGGTCTTCAAAGAAGACGCAGAATCCGTTAGATTGGACTCTAAATGGACAAAATTCTCCATCTCTAGCAGCTTTGCCTAGTGCACCTATTAATTCAATTAATCAAGACATAGATACAAAACTGGCTAATATTGAAGAAAAATTTAATTCAAATTTTGTTGATATTCAAACTGCTTTGACAGAATTGGCCGGAAAAATTTCAAGGCTATCAGAACAAAGAGAACCTGAATGGCCAAGGGAGGAGTTTCCAACCTTGCGCCCTAACAATTCGAATACACAAAATTCTATAAATGTGGGCGCGAACAGAGGCGCTACTAACACAATACCTATGAACGTTCATAGGACGCAAAGCTTTCATCCTAGTTATCAAGCTCCTTATAATTTTCAACGACATTCTGAAGTCTCGGCTGTAGTTCAGAATAGTGGCAGAATAGCTCAGATCATTCAGAGTTGGAATATTTCCTTTAGTGGTTGTTCTGCAAGAATGTCAGTTGATAAATTTATTTATATAGTAAATTCCCTTACTAACAGTAGCTTAGGAGGAGATTTTGAAACGCTTTGTAATCATATACACATTCTCTTTACGGGAAGATGTCTCGATTGGTATTGGCGGTTTACACGTAATGTTAATTATGTAAACTGGGAGGCTTTATGTGAAGCTCTTAGATTTCATTTTCAGGACCATCTTTCCGATGGTGATATAATGGAACTTATTCGTGATAGAAAACAAAAGGAAAATGAGAATTTTGAAGAATTTTACAACGATGTACACTTCCTTTGTGATAGATTGAGATACCCTCTTCAGGACCGTGAATTATTGGAGATATTACGCAGAAACCTTAGGTCGAACATACGAAAGGAATTATTTTACCAGGATATAACTTCAGTATCACATTTACGGCACTTAATACTTCGCCGTGAAGCTTTATTAGAGGATATGGAAAAACCGATCATAAAATCTTCTAGAAGGGCGATTAGTGAATTGGAAATGGGTAGTAGTCAGCATAGCCAGTTGATAAATTCTGAAATTTGTGAAATGGATAGGATTAAGTGTTGGAACTGTCGCAAATTAGGACACAGATATGTAGATTGTTTGGAAGAACGTCAGATATTTTGCTATGGATGCGGGGCGGAAAATATTCTGAAGCCGAACTGCGATTTCTGTCAGAACCGGGAAAACTTGAAGAAGGGGGTACAAGACACAAGACGCTTGTATCCCAAGAAAGATTAAATCTAGAAAATTATCCCACTAAGACCGCACGTTCAACCCAAACTGACTATTTATTAATTATGAAGGACAATTTTGAAAACTCGGACGAGGGGCCATCGCATCATGTTCACAAAATAATTCCCTATCATCAACGTCTTGAAAATTACCACAAAATTAGGACTAGAATTTTTTGTGATAGTATTAAGTGGGGGGAGCGGAAACGGAAATTCAATTCAAGAAGGCTGAGATCAAGTTTACGAATGAAAAGTTTTTGGAGTAGGGTTCGGGTTAACCGAAAATGTTTTAGGAAATCCGTAGGAGCTCTAAATCAGATAGAAGCAGATCGTCGACCTTACATTAGGGTAACTATATTGGGTAAGGAAGTTTATGCCTTATTAGATTCGGGTGCTTCGATAACATGTCTAGGAAATCAGGCGGCAAAGGAAATTTTGGAAAGTGGTGAAAATTTAAGGAAAATAAGCGAATTTGTTAAAACCGCAGGAGGGCGCAAACTTAGAATCTTAGGATACGTAGAAGGCGAAGTAAGTTTCAGAGGTAGGACTGCGAAAATGAGGATTTATGTAATACCCGGATTGTGTCAAAATTATTATCTGGGGGCAGACTTCTTTGAGAAATTTGGACTTTTGGAGAGGATACTAGAGTCATTCTCGGCTGATGAGGATGACTTGGAGAATTCATCGGAAATGCATACATTGAATCCTTTAGAAAAAAGTCGGTTGAAGGCAATTATTGATTTAATTCCTTCATTTGAGAGGGAAGGTTTAGGACGTACTCGTTTATTACGACACTCAATAGAAATATATAAGGAAGCAAGACCAATAAGACAGAGATATTTTTCGGTCTCCCCGGCGGTAGAAAAGAAACTTCATCTAGAAATAGACCGCATGCTTGAGCTGGGAGTGATAGAGTTAGCACCACCAAATTGTCCATGGAGCAGTCCTGTGGCTATGGCGGAACGAAATGGTAAGGTCAGGCTATGCCTCGACTCAAGAAAATTGAATAACGTGACTGTTAGGGATGCCTACCCCATGCCGAAGATAGATGGAATACTCAGTCGTCTCCCCAAAACCAAATATATTACCTCCTTAGACCTCAAACACGCATTTTGGCAAATCGAGCTGGAGGAAAAGTCTCGAAATTATACTGCATTTACCGTACCTAATAGACCCTTATATCGTTATGTAGTGATGCCTTTTGGTTTATCTAATGCTCCCATGACAATGTGTCGCTTGATGGATCTGGTTATTCCACCACATCTGCGTAACATGGTTTTCGTCTATTTAGATGATTTATTATTGGTATCGGATACATTTGATAATCATCTTAAATTACTTCTGGAGATTTCTAAACTATTACGAAGTGCAGGTCTTACCGTTAATGTGAATAAATGCAAGTTTTGCATGCGTGAAGTAAACTATTTAGGTTTTGTGATAGGTGACGGGGTGATAAAACCGGATTTATCTAAAATTTCTGCGATATTAGATATCAAACCCCCTAGATCTGTTCGCGAGTTGCGTAGATTTTTAGGTCTTGTCGGTTGGTATCGACGTTTTATCGACAATTATGCCACGCTCACTGCTCCATTGACCGATTTGACGTCGAAATCAAGAAAATTTGTCTGGGATGACAGGGCCCAACTATCTTTCGAGGAAATAAAGAAACGGCTTACGATAGCTCCGGTGTTAACCACACCTGATTTTTCGCGCCCTTTTGTAATACAATGCGATGCTTCTACATCGGGAGTGGGTGGAGTTCTTTCGCAGGAGGACGAACAGGGAATCGAAAGACCTATAGCCTATTTTTCTCATAAACTAAATAGAGCCCAGAGAAATTACTCTATAACTGAGTTAGAATGCCTAGCTGCATTATTATGTATACAGAAATTTCGAGGATATGTCGAAGGTCACCCTTTCAAAATTGTAACGGACCATGCGTCTCTGCGTTGGTTAATGCGTCAAACAGATTTAAATGGTCGACTTGCGCGCTGGTCTCTAAAGTTGCAAGGATTCGAATTTTCAATCGAGCATAGAAAAGGTAGCTTAAATGTTGTTCCTGACGCACTATCTAGGATCGGGGAAGTGAATTCACTGGAAATTGAATCTATGCCGTTAGTTGATTTAAATTCACCTTATTTTCAGTCGGAAAAATATTCTAAACTTTGTAACAGTGTGGCGGCGAATAAGAACAACTTTCCAGATTTAATGGTAGTAGACAGATTTCTGTATAAGAAGGCAGATTTTTCAAAAGGCGACGCATTGTCTGAAGCATTTAGTTGGAAACTCTGGATTCCCGAAGAACTTTCATTAGAGGTAATTAAGAATGCACACTGTCCGCCCTTAGCTAGTCACTGTGGCATTGCGAAGACTTTGGAGAAAATTCGAAGAAATCTATACTGGCCCAGAATGTCGGTGGATGTCAGGAATTTTATTAACCGATGCGAAATTTGCCAAACTTCAAAATCTTCAAACATGATCATGAGACCACCTATGGGGGCACAATCGAAATCTTCACGTCCATTTCAGAGACTGTATATGGACTTAATAGGACCGTATCCCCGTTCAAAAGAAGGTAACACAGGTATTTTAATTGTGTTAGATCATTTCTCAAAGTTTCCCATTTTAAAGCCTCTTCGAAAATTTTCTTCACTTAGTATTGTGAAATTTTTAGAGGATAATGTTTTTACGATTTTTGGCGTTCCAGAGATCGTTATTACTGATAACGGCTCTCAATTCAAGTCTAGAATATTCGAAAGTTTCCTTTTAAGATATGGTGTGTCGCATACATTTACAGCAGTGTATTCTCCACAAGCTAATAGTTCAGAAAGAGTAAACAGATCCGTTATAACGGCTATTCGATCATACATTGATAATGACCAGCGGACTTGGGACTCGAACTTGAGTAAAATTTCTGCAGCATTGCGTTGTACTTATCACAGTGCAATTGGCCATTCACCTTATTATGTACTTTTTGGTCAACAGATGATTCTTTGTGGTAAGGATTATGAGCTTCTTAGGAGAATAGGACAACTGGAAGAGGGAGAGCAAATCAACAGATTTGATAAGATCCAATTGATAAGGGATACAGTAGAGGAGTCTTTAAAGGCAGCATATGAATCTGGAAAAAGGCGCTATAATATGCGTTCACGACCTCAGCATATTAAATCAGGTGATATAATATTCCGCAGAAACTTTGTAAGAAGTAGTAAAATTAATAGATTCAACGCTAAATTAGCTCCCAAATTTATTAAGTCGAAGGTACTGCGTAAAATAGGCAATAGTTATTATGAATTACAGGATGTCAACTCGGGCATAAAAGGTATTTATCACGGAAAAGATATTAAGAATAGTACGTGTCGTGAGTAGCTTGATCCTCCAGATAATTTTACGCGAACACTTGGTTCTTCTTAAATCATCTGTGGTGTAACGGCGACAAGAAAAAAAAAAATATATATATATAATGTAATTTTTTCTGTAAGTGGTTAGTCTATCTAGACCACTGTACTAATTTTAAAATTGAGTGAGATTTTTTTTGTTCTTTTATGTTGTTATCATAAGTGATGAGAGCCCAAATCAAATTTGGTTGATGTCTGGGATGTAGGGATATTTTTTTTTGAAAATTATACCTATGAGGGAAAAAGGGACAGATTGAATAGAAAAATTTTTACTTACCCCCCCCACTAATATATGCATACATATAGGTATGGCATTTTTTTTTAAATACCGTTTAATTTTAATTACGACTTAAATTAATTTTGCTGGCATTGTAAAACTTTGAGAGGTTTGCTTTTGGTCTTTTTGCTAGTGACAGTCAAGAAAGAAGGTTGAAAACATTATTGAAGTCAGTGATAAATAGAGAAAAAGAAATTCAAGACCACGTGAAAAATTGGAAGTTAATTTTATAAAGTTTACTCGAAGTATTATAAATTATTTTTGGACTCCAACGACGGAGAAAATTAATTGCTGTACCATTAAAGCACACTTAAGAAGTGTCGTCTCAAGGGCGATTTTTGTGCATAATTTTGCTTTACTTTATTATCATCAAAGTGGTCTGAGAGAAGGAAAGATTCTGGCTTGGTCGTGTGCGAAACCCTGTACTTTCTTGAAGAAGACTGTCGAGAAATACACCCATATTAGGATTTAAGAATATAATTATATGTGAAAGCAAAAAATTAAAAAGAGCCCAGGGAGTAGAAAAAGAAAAAAATTAAAAGAAATTATTTTGTTTTGTACTAAAATCAATTTTTTTACTCAGTTATGGCATTTGTATAATTTTAAAGGCTGATTTCATTTAGAATTTGAATCCTGAAAAGAAGAACATCATCATAAATCTGGAGGACTGGCCAGCTGAAAGAGTTATGCATGAGTGAGTACTAATAATTAACTTTACGTATTTTGATTCACAAATCAGTTTTTTTATTTATATAAATACCATAAAACAGAAGACTAGAAATTTTTATACATTTAATAGACTAAAACTACTTTAACTATAAGATTTTTGCCTTGTGCAGAAATTCAAATAAATAAATTCAAATTCAATTCAATAAAATCATAAGCAATAGTTTAAACAATATTTTTGCAAAGTAAATTCTTTAACTACTCCCCACTCTTCTTAATATTGCTTACTTGCAAATATACCCATATGCTCATATTCAGAGTTAAAAATTTTTGTCATTAATTCATAAAACATCATTAATAGTATAAATAAGCATGAATGAATTGTTTTTAAAATTCCAATATTGAACTCCATTGATAAAAGTAAATTATAAGAGAAAAGGAAAAATTTGAAAAAAAAAAACAAGACAGTGAGGAGTGTAAAAAGTACTAGCACTAAAATAATAATTATAATTATTACATCAGTTTCGGATTTATTAGACCACCTACGTACATATGTACACTTATATGATTATGATAATTTTTTTTTAAGAAGTCACACTAAAAGAGAAAAGAAAACGAAATAATAATTATATCAAGAAGGTTTTTTTTGTTTTGTTTGTGAATACTTGTTGTTTTTATAATATATTTAAAAGTATTTCTTTGCTTTCTTTTAATTATCAATGAAAGCAGTAAAGTTAATATTTCAATAAAGCAATTTGTTATTGTTATGATGTGTAACTAAATTTTTGTTTTTATCTTCGATGTAAATACCCCTGGTCATAATTGTTGTTGGGATTCTATTGACATGCAATTTTTAGGTAAAAAGAATCAAAGGTAGGGAGGGCATTTAATACTGGGTGCGCAACATCTGGCACCAGGACTAAATATATTCGTCATCTAGAAATCTCTACAGTGGTATTAGTAGTTGTAATAGTTTCTTTTTTGTTGTTATTTAATTATGTTTAATGGCACGTAGATTTTTGTTTACGGTTGTGAAAAAGGGATTGCACGAACTCTCTCCGGTTGCCGACGAGCTAGACCAAACCAGTACGTGCCGAATGCAATCCAATGATTCATGATAGCTGAGTCATCCGTAACATTGTCTCATACGAGACTTATGGGCATGAACGTTTTTGGCATTACAAAAGGTTTACCGCACTTGTTCAGGTACGCCCATATGACAAAAAAAGCGATTCTGAGATAAATACGTTTAAACATTTTAATTTAGCCAAACTAATGGGAAAAGTACAAGACACTTTTGGTCGCCACTATTATTTTTAGTTCTAAAGTAGTGTTCGAGCTGAATGCATGAGGCAAGCATTTCTGGTGCGAATTGAATGTACTACTCTTATACAGTATTCCCCGTATAATTACCCCACCCTTAATTGCTTTTCACGCTTACTTACTTCAATTTTTAAATTCCCATATTTTTTTCTTATCATATTCTAATAAAATTCCACTGTTAATTAACTTTCGCTTATTTGCGTTATTTACTTAATTTCCTCAAAAAAATTTTTCGTCACAGAGAAATGTCCCTTAAAATTGTCTCGTTGTATTACCCAAAATAGCTATTTGCTTAAAATTGCAACTTAATTAAACTATGTTTATATAGGCATTAAATGTCCGTTTAATTATCGCTTAAACTATTTTGCAATTATGCAATTAAAGTCTACTAAGTTTATGTATAAAATCACTTGCAAGCTATTTACATACATATATTACGTCGACATTTTAAGAATAGCAATTATGAAGCGAACGAAACGGAAAAGCAATATGGGCATTTCCTCAAAATGGTAAACCAGGATCGAAAAAAAATATGTTGATAATCATAGTATTTTTTTGATAAATTGGATTCTTAGCATATTTCAGGTGTTTTACTTGAGAAAATTGGGCTAGAAACTGAAATATTTAAAATTTCATTTTTAAACTACTTCTAAAGACATTTTTATATTTATTTATTTTACATGCAAAAAATGTATTATGTTTGCACTCTTTCTTCAAAATCTTTCTTTTACAAACAATTAAGAAGGGAAATGTGTAGGGAGAAAAAAAGAAAGTTCGATTAACGGTTAATTTTTGCTTTGTTTCTTGTCTAGGTTTTAATCCTACGTTCGCGACCGAAAACATCATTTTGTTGTTATTACTTTGCATAAAACGTCAATAGGTGCCAAGACATACCACATTTTAATTAATTTCGGTGTCTATAATTTGTAAATAATTAAAAAAAACTTCTGGGTTACCATTAAATAGACTTTTTTTGTTTGCAAAGTTTCGTACGTTCGCGACCGAAGGAAAATTTTTTCTATAAGCAATAAGTTTATAATTGATAAGATGTCTTCAACTTTAGTTTAAAAGTGAAATGATATACCGAATATTCCAGTATAAGAATGATGCATTGGATTTTTTGTGATGAGGACCTAAAATAAGCACAATTTTAACGGCCTGGTGAATAAAAACAATAATATCATAAATATTGTTAAAATTTTATTATTTCATATTGAATAATGTTATTAATAAAACAAATATTAAAAAAACATACTGTAAGTGCTATACTGAAATCTATTTATCAGAAGGATTACGTTCTCGAGAGGTTTTCTTATTTTTTTTATCAGTTTCTGTAAAGGAATAGTGGCATGCGCTAACTTAATTATATTACAAAAATATTATATGTATGTGTCACCATATAATATAATCTTAGTAAGTGAATTTTTGCAAAAATTTTTTATTTAGTTTATTGATCATTACTTTACTGTAATAACGTAACAACGTGTTTTTAGACGGAGTTTTGTTTTGCTGTTAAAATTTTAATTTTCCCCACAACTTTAACGTACAAGTACCCAAAAATTAGTAAAAATACTCGATACTTGGTACTCATTACTCAATACTTTGCCATTGCTAGTTACCACACACTATAAATAGTGGATTAAGTTTTTGGTTAAGGAAATTTGACGATACTTATGGGATTAAGCATGGTGATAATATAAAAAAAAATCTATGGAAATATCGTACGTTCGCGACCCGTACGTTCGCGACCGATACTTAAGCCAATTAAACGAAAACCAATAGAGATATTTTGTTCTTCAAATACTGGATAGAGACCTACATTAGTATACTTTAAAAATTATTTAATCGCTTTTGAATATTCCGATGCATTTCGCAGAATTTTACATTTCACTACTGTCAGCTAAAGCTCACTTCTATTTTGCGTACGTTCGTTACCACGTGTTTATAACTATTATTATGAAAACTTCAACTCGATGAAATCCATCTTTTGGACTACATATAGACTTACTTAAATGCTATCAAATCGCAAACTAAAATACTAGGAAAAGTTTTTTTTCTATACTCTTTGTATACTAAAAGCGTACGAACGTATGTTCGTTACCCCAGGAAATGCCCATATGTATTTTTTATTATTTCTATTTACTTTTTTGGTGAAGTAATGTTTTGTTAAACCTTTACTTTTTATGTTATATGAATTATTATTAAATAAAATGTTTAACATTTTAACAATAGGCTTTGGTTTTTCTTCTTTTGTAATAATTTCCTTATTCAAATAATAACATCTTTAAGGAATTAAGAATTTTAAAATTGCAAGATTAATCTATTTAAAGAAATACACAATCAATTATGACTAAAAAACATAAAATCAATTCAGAAGCTTCTGTAATACATGTATGTAGTATGTATGTATGTGATACATGCAAAAATTAGCCATTGAAAAAAAAGAAAAAAAAAATAATATTTTAACATAACAAAGTTAACAAAATAATATTATTTTGCTTTTTGTCAATACATTCCTAACATAGTATATCAACATTTCTAACATGTATACATGTGTCTTAAATAAAAAAAAAAAAAAATAGGATAACAAAACAAAAACTGTTACATATTTAAATATATACTTGTTTAAATTTTAAATTTACTTAAGAAATATTTTATTTTTTGTTTTAATTTGAATTTTTTTATTTCAACAAATCAACTGGCGTTCAGTTTAATCAACAATTGATTCATTTAATTCATTTAATACTACTATACGTATAAAATCTAGGTATTGCATGCATGATGCATGTGTAAACATTTTAAAATTCTATTAAATTCGATTTGTTATTTATTTAATTTGCGCTATTGTTTTATTTAATTGTTATTCTTTATAATTTCTTTATTTTTTTATTTTTTGTAAATCTAAAAATAAACAGCAATTTTTCATTTTTTTCTACGTTTTTTTTTTCATCTTCTGGCTTCGATTGCTGTGCTTTAACGGTCGTTTGGTGTATTGACATTTTAATGTAAATTACAAACAGCTAAAAATAACAACAACAACAATATTAAAAAGAAATAACTTAACAACACTCCTTGCAATAAATACGCTCACAAACATTTCAATATAACTACTTTGTATGTGCACTTGAACAAACAATATACACGCATACATACATACATTGGCTTGTATTTGGCCTCTTGCTGTTAGTTATTTCTCTCTTGTTTTTAAATATTTCCTTCTACAAAAAAACAATTACGTATTATTATGATTATTATTATTTTATAAATTTTTGTGTAGTCGTTCATTATTTTATAATTGTATTAGTTGTTGTTGTTTTTGATTTAAGAGCATTTTTCAATTTGTTGCTTGTTTGTTGTTGGTGATGTTGTATTCTTCTTGTTCTTATTTTGTGATGCAAAGGCGATATTTTAGCAAAGTGTTGTAGTGAGTGAAATTTAGTGTTGCATGGAAAGCTTATTTTTTTACAATTGCACCAGAAATGTGCATATTTTAATATGAATGAAACGGGCTTTATTGTATATATACTTTTTTATGCCATAATATTTAAACATGATTTCGGTCGTGTTGCCGCCACGGCTGCAGAGTACAAGAGACAATATGGAACACCAATATTTTTACAAAATTATCGCTTTTACTTCCCACATCTGTGAAATCTGTTATAAGCCACGTATTTAATGTATTTCATCCCCTCTGCTCTTTTTAACAGTTCTCGATGAAATCCTCGTAAATGCAAAAACAGTCGATTATTCGGTCCATATCATAAATTCCTTAATAATTTGTCTAAAAATTAAAACCAAATAAAAGAAGTTGTGTTCTGTTAAAAAAATGCAATCAAATGACAGGATCGTTGTTATTGCAAATCCACTGCCCTCCCAAGACTGCCGTTATCAAAATGTTACTGCTACTGCTACTGCTATAATACTTTTTTTAATTTTCCTTTTTTTCAAATGTTTTTAGTTGTAAAGAATCCTATTTAAGAAAACTCGTATAATATTACAAAAAAAATCAAAGCATATAGTCAGAGAGGTATTAAACTGTAATAAGCTAAAGGGAATTATTCGTGACTAAAAATAAAGCAAAAATACAAAATAAATATTTTAAATCAATACTAATATGGAGTTGTTTGTTGATGTTTTAGTTTTAGTTTTATTTTATTTCCTATTTTACTGTTTTAGTTGTTGAAAGCAAATTATTATTATAGCAAAGAAACGTTTGAAAAAAGACAAGATTCGTACGCTGCTCAAGCATGCAACATTCCACAGTTAGACACTGTAAGAAAACATAGGTGAAACTTAACTAAAACAAGTTAGAAATCTTCAAAAAATGTGGCCGGGTTCAACTGACAATATGTCGTAAGTAAAGGGTAAACTATATATGTAATCAAATAACACCCCATAGAGGCAGCCTGTTACTTGAAATCAAGTGCATCTTCTAATCTACTGCTTTAACCTATTTGGATACCTCGTTGTCATTAATTTTTAAAGCGAATTGTTACTACAAGAGCCTCTTAGCTTTTTATTTCAGCAAATAACTAATTTACTCAATCTTATACGTCTTAAAGGACCAACATTGCTCTGATTAAAGCTTCAAGCAAGTTGTACAAGTTGTTGTTTTATACTACATTGTAAGCAAGACACATCTTTTTTCTTTGCCCATTGACAATGTGCTACACATAATTTATTTTTCTCTGTGTACTTGCTTACTATTAATGTTTGTTGTAGGACATTGTAAATGATTCCATAATGTCTACTACCTGGATGGCTTCTTTTTTTCCACTACTTAATGTGGACAATTTTAATTCTTGAATTCTTTTTAATTTGTTGTGTTTTTTGTTGTTGTTGCGCTACTATACTCGTAAAAGTCTTCTACTGCTTTAGCTTCTTCAACTGCTTAAAGAAATTCTTCTTAAAAGAACTTCATTTATGGTTTAAATTGTTTGTTTTTTTTTCATTTGTAAGCTGACTTTGTCAACATACGGAACGAAATGTCATTCTATCTAAACAACGGTAGGAACTCGTCATGTTCTTACTAAAGCATTGTCTCATTTTACAATTATAAAGAGAGCAAAAAAAAAAAAAAGAATAAATAAACAGCGAGAACTGAAATAAAGAATGTGTGTAAGTGTGTCGTTGTTCTGTTGCATAGGCCCATATCGGTTGGTGGTACTCCCATATATTGGTTATTGAAAGCTTCAACATACAATTGCACACTCCCTGTACTTGCCACACAGATTTATTTTTGTCGTTCTCTGTTTTTTTTTTCTCATTAAGAGTTCAATTCTTAGGCTTGATTGGATTCTTTAACCAAAGTTTTCTTTATTTGTTTTATTATATTAGAAGAAGAAACAGAGTGAAAACAATGTTTAGCTTTGCATTGCACTGCATCATGCATTGCACTCTTAATAGCCTACAAAATATTGCAGCAGTCATCATGGTTCTATTTTATGATAAACATATAGATTTGTGTCTCTGTTTTTGGTTTCGTTTTCTTAAGTGGGTTGATGACAATGTTTTACAATATGATTTTATGTACTTATACTTACGGCTAATTGTTGTTGCAATTGTTATTACTATTTACTGTAGAGCCATAAAAATAACACCTTCATGTTGTTTGTATTTGCGAGGGTTGTGCAACAAATCCGTTGTAAGAAAGTATGTTAAAGCTACACAATACTGTTTTCGTTTCTGCTAAATTAAGCAACAGAATGTGTTGCATTTCCCGTAAAGCGTACTCGAAATATAAAGAAAAATTTTTGGCAATCGGTTTTGGAAGTTATTTAATAGAAATCTTTAAATACTCGTAAAAACACAACGTGATAACGTTTGAAAATTATGTCATATACGCACTCGCAAGAAACATTTAATGGCTTGGCGTATTAAGAGAGAACAACTATATCATTGCAATGTATTGGAATAGCTTTTCTAATAGAGGTACAGACAAAGAAATTTACATTTTGATTCTTTAGTCCATAATACTCTTATAAAAGAAAATAAGTTAAGTTGACTTTCTAATATTTTCTGGCATGTTACCATGTTACCAACTACAGACTATTTCACATAAAAAAAGCTTAAAATTTTTAATAAACTTGTTTGTTAGAATTTTTTGATTTTTCGCATAGCCAGTTATCCAGAAGATGATTTTTCGATGAAAATTAGGATCAGTTGTCAACTACCACTTTGAAAAAACACTTTTATTATTTGCACGTGTTGTTGAATGCCACATCCATTAATGTTAGTTTGACAGAACAGACTGAGTAAATGAAAACTAGTTTGACGGTTATTGCTTCAACATGATAACCGTTATGAACTGTTAAAGTTCGAAAATTACTGTTGGCAGAGCAATAAAAACTGTTAAACCTTCATCTACTGAAAGCGATATGGCCGATACCTTTTCTATAAAATTAAGATAGAAGAAACATTACTCAATGCTTTAGTTTCTCGTTAAGTTTTATTATTTGCAAAATTTTATTATTTATTTATTTACTAAATTGTAATACAATATTTAATTATATTTTAGTGTAGTGCCGTAGATTAGGGTCTTTGGTTGACATCGAACCCACAACCCTCGCACAAGCAGTCTAGTACACTACTCACTAGACTACTAGAACACCTTACTTACAATTGTATGTATTTGGGGTATTCACAAGGCGTGAATAAAGTTGTAACTTTTTATTAGTTAGAAAAACTTTTTAATAATAAAATACAATCGGCCGTATGTATAATGAAAAATTAGAAACTCGTTAGTATATGGGGCAAAAAACTGGCAAGTTTATCACCCGCTATATACTGATATTATTAAAACTTTCCATACTCTCTATTTGATAACTAGTCAGATAATCCAAAAAATTAAATACCTTGTACCTTTGAGTAAGAATTTCCACGTATTGGAATGACAAACTTAGCCACTATGTACAACGACCTGCTAATTTTTTATTATACATAAGACCGAATAACTTTATGACAATAAGCTATAATAGCACACCACAAATGTTACCAAATGTTCCTTTTTTAAATAAAAGTATCTGAATTGTAGTCGCCGTAGATTAGTGGTGAGTGTGTTGCTTTACCAGACAAGAGCTCCGGGTTCAGACCCCAGCTCTGACATCTTGACAAAAATTAATGCACACAACATGGCCGTAACCCTGAAACAGGGTTGTTATGGCCAATTATGTACATACCAGAATTGAAACTTTTTTTATATTCAATAATCAAAGTTTTAGTTCAACTGGCCGGTTTAAATCAATTTTTAATCCGAAATCGCGGTATTTCATTTGATCAGATTTTAGAACATCCTACATTAAACTGAAGAAATTTATTTTCAAACATACATACATATATATGTACATGTATTAGACAAGATATTCTTAGACAACTATTTTCAAACCCACAAATGGTTGAAAATATTTGAAAACTATTCATAAAATATTTCAAATGCATTTCTATGAAGAAATGTTGATTAAAAAAAATTATTGGAGTGTTAATATATATATTTTTTTTGAAATATCATTTAAAAATGATTATGCAAGACGTTCATGTCAAGATTTAAATGTTCTATTTAAAATTATAATTAAGACGAAAAACGAAAAAGTAAAAAATTATTTTGTTTTAATGGCAGTCTATTTTTTTAATGGTTTTTTAAAAGTAATAAAATAAATACAAAAAGATTCTGATACCCTTTGGAAACCTTTTCTAATCTTTATAAATTTGCTTTTGCTGATGATGCCACTGGCTAATGTCTTGCAACCTATAAATATTATTTCAATATATCATTACTGTGGTAAATAATTTTTTTTTTTATTTTTTCCTTCACATATATTTTAATGATTTTTTAAAAACAAAATCATTTCGAAATAAAGTGTTTTCTTATTTCAAACCAAACTGATAAGAGTTGAGAACAGAATATACTATAAAACTGAAACTGAAACGACACGACGTGCTGTTGTTGACTATAAATATGTATTTTATACACAAATATTAAAAAAAATCATTAAAAAATACATTAAAAATGCTGAGGTTGATTGAACTTTGGCATCCTTTCAAATAAGGAAAAAAAAATCCTATCACATTATAAATTAAAGTTGAGTAACATACTTATATATGACAAGTGATAAGAGAAACAAAAAAATTAATTTCAAGAAAAATTTCTTCTCTTCTTAATATGTCATTTCATAAAATAGGTTAAAAATATAATTTTAAAAAATTACGACAATATGTTGAAACTGTATTTTGATTAGAAATTTTGTTGACAAGCAAGTTTTGTAGATGAAGGATATACCTCTTATATACAGTTAGCGACTATAGTCTTTATACATATATGTATGTACATACAGGGTTTTTCAGAGTTGGCCTAGCTTCTAGCACAGCACCTATATTGTATAAGACAGACTTGAGAAGTTTTTTCATGGCAATCAGTAACTTTTAGAGCTTTTGCCTCAGAGCTGATAACAGGTGGTAACCGAAAGAAATATTTTTCCATAATTATGTTCTCCTTGAAAAACAACAAAATCTATACAAAATACTAAAAGAAAAATAAAAATTAATTTGTTTATATATGGCCACAGAAAAAACTTTATATTCCTATTTCTAATTATAAAATTATTATTTCACGGGTCATCGTTTTTGCATTGTGAATCTTTCAAGTTTTCCTCGGGGTTAGTTGTTTTAAACATTTAAACATTAAAATGCCCAAAATATTAGAAACGTGTTTAATGTGCGCAAGGTTTCGCGACTGGAAAGCAGATTTATACCATGTTCACACGAATAGCAAATATCGAGGTTCACTCGCTCATTCTCGGTTCGCCGCCGAATTTTGTTTGAAACAAGTAGATTTGCCATACAAAATTGTGATAATTATTTTGATACCAATTTATCGCTACTATATCTGAACTAATTGACAAAAAAAAAGGGCTAAACAATAATTTGTTAAAAATGATTTTTTTTAGAAATAAAGAAATGAGAAATTCACTTCCGTAAATATATAATATAAAAATCAGAAAAGCAATAAATAAAATCATACAAAACCATAATACCGTCCTAAATATGGAATTTCTGAAATTATTTTTTTATGAAAAATTTCATTATTTTTTGACCAACGTAGCGCTTCATTGAATTAATGGAACTGGTTTCATTAAATTTAAATTAATGACTGATTGCATTACACTAATGAAAAATATACAGAAAGTTAAGGAATTTTTTTCTAATGAAATTATATCATTACAATAATGAAGCAGAGTTCTTTTAGTGTTATAAACAAGGTTTTCTATTTAATTTTTTGACAATCAGACGAAATACCATGAGCGTTTATTCTTACAAAATCAATCAATCTTACAAATCAATTATAATGAAAATAATGTAGAATATTATAAACTGGCTATTCTCTGTAGTTAAGGGTTGATAAAATTTTTCTGTAGTAAGTTTGTGATCTTGTGTGACTATATTTCTTACATTTTCTACTTTTTTTTTTTTGGTTTTTGACTGAGCTGCTTTACTTATTTGTGGTTACAATTTTAGTGAATGTGTCAAAAAAAAAATCTCTTTTTTTTTTTTATTAAAACTATATATTTATTACGTTTTAAGCGATATGAAAATTATCACTAAACGTGAAATTTTTGAATTGTGTACCATCGTTTTTTTTCACCCTGGGAATGTGGTTGATATATTTCAATTTCAAAATTTCAAAAAGTATATATATATGTTTTTTTAGTGTTATTTTATGGTTTTTAAATTATGTGTATTTTTTTCCCTCATTATTTCTAGAATGAAAATTATAAAAAAAAATATTTCTTTTAATGAAATTACCATATTTGTTTGTATATCCGTATATGTATAAATATGAGATCTATTTTTCTGTGATTGATAATGAAAGGTCTATTCTTATTAAACAGTTTATGCCACTTAAGATATTGAATTAAGATTACTTCAGTACTGTTGTTTTAATTGCTGAAATATCGTTTTTTTTATTATTTTTATAAGTAATGAAATATGAAACGACAGTTAAAGCTTATTTAAATTTCATTAATTTATTCATTCTTAATTAATATTTAAATCAGAATTTATTATTCGTAATTACAATTTATGTTTACTAAATGCAGATAAAACTTGTTTTTTCACTTTCAACAAATTATTTCATCTACAATATATTCAGAATCGTTATTCAGAATCTTAT
The DNA here is from genome assembly GCA_963576795.1 of Metopia argyrocephala. Classification (NCBI taxonomy): domain Eukaryota; kingdom Metazoa; phylum Arthropoda; class Insecta; order Diptera; family Sarcophagidae; genus Metopia; species Metopia argyrocephala. Next base: position 180,822,069 of record OY756208.1, on the reverse strand, counting down.
ACATATTATATTATTTCTATTTAAAAACAATTTACACAAAGAACACGTCTTACGGCTTTGTTGTTATAATTAATAATTTTTTGCAAAAAATATCTGTGTAAACATAACTGTTGCTGTTCTTTATTAAAAAAACTGTTGATAGATAGATAAACAAATTTGAAAAAAAAAAAATTCAAAATATTTGTGATATTTAAATTAGGGAGCCGCCATTAAGCCTTTTTAGTGAAAGATCGTTTAATAATAAAGTTTTACTTTCTTAATAAGAATATGCTTTAAAGTCATTACCCTGTGAATTTTTTATTTTTTGTTTCAAACTGTAAATTGAGGATATGTAACAGAAACTAAAGGAAATAAACACATTATTAATTTTATTTTTTCTGTAAGTATGTGCTTTTCACATACATAAATGTTATATGGAAGTAGTCTTTACTCCGTTTCCAGTAAATATTTAGAAGCACGTTCCCAATGTAAAACAATGACAACTTCCAATTAATAACCAATTTCTCAAGATTTCAAATATTTCTCAACATTAAAACATCTGCCTCTACTTCTTCCATTATGAATTGGTTTTAGTTGGCTAAGGTACCACATTGTTACCATCCACACGTCTTTGCTATGTTCAGCAGACTATAATTTCGGCCAATAAGGGTTTAGGTTACAGCATATACGGCAAGACTGTCCGATGTGATGTGATACTGATAACCTATTAATGTTTGGTATTGGGCCTTTATGGAGTATTAAACTTAATTTTAAAATTCAGTCATGCTAAGTACTTTACTGGCTAACAAAGCAAAATGAAGAGTTGCGGCATCAAAAAAGCTCATGGCTTTTATATGACATGCGCAGAATTTTTTAGTATGAGAAAATCCCTGTAACACACTGATTATATCTGTGTTTGAATTAGTCACAACCTTGTATTAATTATTTCTGCAAAGAAATGTACTTCACATTACAATACTATGTACTAACCTTTAGGAATTCCTAAAATGCCAAATTTATTCGAAGTTATAATGACTTAAGCTCTTCTTCCACATTAACACAGCTATCGATTTTTACTTTTTGAAATAACTCGTTGTGACTTTTCAAACTTCCTCTTGGTATGTACGACTATGATCGAGGGAGATTTGAGTCGTGAATTAGGTTTTCTAGAGACAACCTGAGGATTTTAACTGAACTCCTTAATAGGAATCGCTTCAAGTAGTTTATGCAGTTTCTGTAATGAAGCAATCTATGCACATACTGGGCACTGGTGCAGTATTGATGCAAAGTAGAAGAGACGGCTTCGTGATTATCAAATATCGGATAGGGAACTGTCAATGTTGCTACCGGCCAAAATTTCCGGATTCGTCAGGGCAACGAAAATGGGGGCATACCAGTAAAAATGAGGGCTGCTCGATATGCCCTCAGATCTAAGTATTTTTATTACCTCATATATGAATGAATGAGTGAATTTGTGGCAAAAAAAGACCGATTTTTGGGAAGTCATACTGTTTTCCTGCCAGGTTTTTATAAATTTAGCCTCATTTTAATCTCTACAAAATATATAAATATTGAAAAATTGTGATAAAATTAAGAAAATTTATGTTCGTTATAGATAAACATAAAGTTTTTTAAAGTTTTCTTAAATAATTTATATTTAATTCGAAAAGTTTCAGACTCCTTTCTCTCTCTGTTTCTCTGACTGTGCTCATTAGTTTGAAATCGATCAATTTTGGCCCAAGTTATTACCAATTTAGTAAAAAAGCTTGATAAATCGGGTTTTTATTCGTAAATCAAGGTTTTAAGTTACTTAAGGCTGTAATTTAAGTACTTTGTGTAATTATTAGTGAAAATTTAATTTCTGCATATAATAATCTGTTTGGTATTAAAATGAACAAACAATTTTGTTATTTCAACAATTTTTAATTATACTTTTTCTGATTATTAATTATCTCTTACCATGCAAGATTTTATTTACACGTCTGTCTCTCTCACTCTGTAATTTATTGAACACCACCCCGATTAATTGAAAGATTTAAACACCTGTTATGTTTTCCATATGTTCATAGTAACCAATAAATAATTAATTGCATTATTTTAACATCTGGATTATAACCATTTTAATGGATCAGCTTTCGAGAAAAAATGTAAATTTTATTATATACTTTTGTACATACTAGTAGTAGTATGAATAAAAAAAACATATCGGGTGCCTCAGTGGGGTAGTGGGTAGTGCACTACATTGCTAGTGGGGGGTTGTGGGTTCCATTCCCACCAGAGACCCTGGTCTGCGACACCACATCGAGGCATTCGTAATAGTACCTCAAATATATACTCGTATATTTGTAAGTCGGTTTGTTTGTCGGTCCATCACATCTAAACAATTGAATCCATTTCGTTTAAATTTGAAACATACATTGCTTTAATCACCTAAAGTGCAATGGGGTGCATTTTTTTCCAAAATTGAATCTAAGCGTGGTACTTCATATTCAAACTAAATAGTACTTTTAGTATATCTTGAGAAGTGTTGAAACTGAATTTTATGTGATTGATTTCGTAGTCGATAAAAATCATCAATAAGAAAATGGGCGGACAATCAGGAGTGGTACCTCCCACACAAACTAACTATTGACTTCTGTATATCTTGGGACCAGTTACAGTTGAATTTTCTGAATTTGGTTTGAATTGCTTCGTTATAACTAAAAGTTACTGGTCGAAAAATGTTAACAAACAATTGTGGTAGTTGTAGCGAAACACGTAGTGTTCGGACTAGTTAGAATATAATTCAATATTGATTTATTATGCAATAAATAAATAAAAGAAATTATGTATCATATTTAGAAAAATTAAATAAATAAGGTAACTAATGATGCATTAGGATTTTGAAATTAATTTTAAATGTTTAATAATGTCTTCCTATTTCGAGTATCTAAGATGAAAACACATTGATAATTTTCCATTCTCCGTCTTCTAGCGTCCTAAAAGTTAATTTACTGTTACTTAATTAGGTTGTTTTTTTTTGATAGTTCTCCTGCTTTTTCACCAACACATTTTCCACATGAAAGTTTCCCAGTTACATCGAGCATGACAGGTGCTTTATATAATAATAAAACCTATCTTGCAGGGCCTTTTTTCTTGCTCATAAAGCGGCGTTGGTCCGTAAAGGGTTAATTTCAAAAGTTCATGATGCTAAAATAAGATTTTACTAAAATAGAGTCTTAAAACTCTGATTATTGTACAATATACGCGAATGCCATGAATAAATTTTTGTGTTTTTTCACGGAAAAATGAATTCACTTACGATGACATTTTCACTGGAATTTCAGCAAAAACCTGTCACATTTTCGTAATTCATTTTCTAATAATTAAACATTTTTTTTAATTTTTTTTGCTAATAATAAAATACAAAGAAAGAAAAAACAATGTTGCTGATGGTGGTGTTGATATTGCTGGCAAAAGAAACACTTCACTTTAATTTTGTTGCACTTGCAACAGACAGTCACTCACACTTAAAAAAATATTTGAAGTGAAATAAAGAAAAAAAAAAAACAATTTAAAATATGAGTAAAGTAGGTGGAGGCTTCTGATTTAATTCTGGTCAAAAGAAGTGAAATTTACTTACGCATACTTTTTATTTTTCCTTTTAAATTACAAAATTCAAATGTAAACTGACAAAATGTTTTTGCAAAGTGTGAGTTTGTGTTCAAATTAAAAAAAAAAAAAAAATAAAATAAAAAAATTTGAAAAAACATATAAAAAGTGATTCTCAAGTCTTGTGTCAGACAGCGTTACAAAAAATATTTATAACAAATGCAAATACAACAACAACAACAACAACAACAACAACAACGAATTTAAGTTTGTCGAACACTTTTTAGTACTGCTTTAATAGTACTTTTCTAATTGTTGCTGAGCTACTTTTTTTTTTATTTTTGTTGGTCTCGGTTGAGGAAAAACTTCAGTGTTTATCCACACGTTTTATGGATTTGATAAGTAATTAAATTTAAAATATTTCTTGTACTTAAAGAAAAGGAAGATATTTATACAAATTAAGAACCTATAAAGCAACAATTTCTAAGGGAATAATATCGAAAACTGACTCTTAAGATTTTAGTTTTGATTTGTGTCAATTAAGGACTTTTTGTTTGTAAAAGTAATGCCATATACACATATAAGCTTTAATTGCGCAAAAAAGAAATTTGCTCAATTAAGTACTTAATTATGTACGAAATGTCGTTATAAATAATGCCCAGATTCATTACCTACTTAATTATTGCAGCATTTTCCCAAAATCCATTGCTGTACTTGATTATATTTTTGGTTTTATTGAAATGAACCGATAGTTTAACTCCGAGGGCAAAGGGCGGGTATATGCAATTATTAAAAAACTTTTTTTAAAAACCTACTTATAACCAGTCGCTATTTAATCCATATACATATATGTAAGTATGTACTCCTTGTAAATTTCTTTGTAAGTCTGTTTGTTTTTCGGTCAACCACGCCTGAAAGACTAAATCGATTATGTTGAAATTTGGAACATAGCAAACATCAACTACCGAAAGTGCAATAGGGTGTGCTTTTTTTCAAAATTGTACCCATACCAACTAAATTCTAATTTTTGTATATCTTGAGAACAGTTAAAGCTAGTTTCTGAACTTGGTCTGAATGACTTCAAGCCAAGGCAAATCATCAGTCAGAAAGTTGACGAAATTGGACACCTCTCATACAGTCTAAATACTGATTTTCGTATATCTTAAGAACGGTTAAAGCTAAAGTTTCTGAATTCGATCTGAATGACTTCGTGGTCAAGGAAAATCATTAGTCAGAAAGTATTCAGAATTGAGAAGTGGGCGTGGTATCTCCCATATAAGTTAAATATATACATAAATAAATAAAGTTACTGAATAAATAAATAAAATCAATAAAATCAGCATAAAAATTAGATCCACATGCGTTCAAGGAATGAAATGGCTAGTGAACAGAGTGCTAGTCCGCTGCGTGGGTTACATATTCCCAAGCGTTTTCTGGTCTAGATCACAAATCTTTTAACACAAAAAGAAAGGAAAATTCTAAGTTTTTTTCCCAAAAGATTGTTATGAGCAGCTTTAGCATCTTTAGAATGTAAACGCGACCAATTTTATTACAAATGGAGAAGAAAAATTACGAAAACAGATTTTTTTTAATGGATGTTCTTTAGAAATGTCTGCAAATTAAGTGGTTTTTTATGCAGTCACCAAAAATAAGCATAAACAAATTGTAAATCTATAAAAAGTTGGAAAACAAAAAACTAAAACAGAAATAGATGAAAAACTTAATAAAAATCCATTAAACTAAACAGTCAGTCAAGCGTTTAAAAATTTAGTTGTAGACACAAAATCTTAAATAAGAAATTCTGTAAGAAAATACATTTCCTTTTTCTTTTTTTTTGTGAAAATACACGAGACAGACAATACTGATGAAAAACGCATTTAGTTTTTTTTTTGTAATTTAAAATTATTTTCTACTTCGTCATCATGGCTAAACTTGTAGATAAAATATTCTAAAAGTTGTATTTTAAATATTTTTATTGCATATTTACTTACATACAGACATATGCGTGTATAAAACAGATATGCGGTCTTTTTTTAATGCATAAAATGTCATTTTTAAATAGTTTTTGGTGTTTTTTTTTTGTAAAAATTTTATTATTGTTGTTGATACCGTGGATGCTTTTCTGGTCTAGATGTCTGTTTTATAGTTTTTAAAAATGCAATTTATAGTTGAACATTTTTTAGATGAATATCGGCCTAAAACCATATGGAAACATTTTGTTATTTTTAATTTGTTTTTTTTTTATTTTTTGTTTTCAACACTAACAATTTTATATACATTTGCTATCATTTGTTTGACCATCGAAATATATTTTAAAATAATTTCTTTTTTTAATTTTAATTTTTTTTTAAATAAAAATGATGTCTACATGTCTGTTCCTTAAGTTAAAATTTTGTCTTGTTTTTTTTTTTTTTTTGTTTTGTTTTCTGTAAAGGAAAATGCCTAAAAGACGATACACATACGTACATATGTACCTATACTATATAGACTTCTCTATATAAGAAACCATAATTTTTGTGTCGGTAGTTGAGACACCCTAAAGCAGGATTGGCCTAAGAGATAATTTATTTTTATTTGATTGTGCACATAAGCAGTTATATGGCTAACATAGATAGAAATCTTTCTCACGAGTGTGTTGGTAAGATTTGATTGTGGAACTTAGAAAGCAGTAGTTGCTCAATTACATTTATCGATACTTCTAGAACACTGTCACCAAAATGAGCAGCCTACCATGCTACAACGCTTCACAACAAATCAAAAATCTCTTAAAGCAATCAAAATCCAAGCGCGAGATGGGCATTCATCTGCTGATGGGAAAACAGTTAATTTCGCACAGATTTTATTTATCCGCAGAGGAATGAATGAAACCACTTGCTTAATGAACAAACAAATCTTATCCAACACGGATATGGGTAAAACAAAATTTGCGTTAAATCTACACAGAGTCTATTTCAGTAACTTTATAGCAGTGATAACGGGTCATTGGCCCATAGAAGCGAAGAAAAGAAGAGGAAACAACCTAATTTAAAGCAATCAAATGGTTAGAGCGCTCGCACAAAAACTCAAAGGACCCAGGTTCAAATCCCAGAAGAGGTGAAAAATTAAAAAGTTAGTTTACGGTTTTTTCAAAATTATAATTTAAAAATAAGAGGTTCCCCCCCCTCCCCCCCTCCAGGAAGACCATCTACAAAGAAACCGCTGTCCAACATTCCACTCTGTTCCACCTTAACCAATGTAAAAAAAAAACGAATGATCAGGGAAAAAAGTGCCACCTATTGCGAAGTAACAAATAATAGCTAAACCTACTCAGCGAAGGCACACTCACCACACAATCAACATGCAACGATGAGGCAATTGCTGTTGATCACTCAAGGGTGAAGGTATAACACTGGCCTTTGAATGATCAATTCTCAGCAATTTGTCTCATTCCTAAGGCGCTTAACAATAATATAATAATAATTAATAATAACATATGTACTGTCCTTTCCAAAAATTCCAATACAATGCACAGCATTTAGTAGGGGTTTACCCCTGAGTATTGATCTCAAATTAAAAAAAAAGCTGTTTGCGAACTACTGAGAAATTTTTCAGTCGTTTGTAATTACTATTACTTGTGTAGAGTATTTATGTAGAGCATCTTGTGTTCGAACTTGATCAACCATAATATTTCTTTTAATCTTTTTTTAAACAACAAAAACAGCAATAACACTAAAGCAACTCTGTTGCAAATCCCCAAAAATTGTTTTTTTTTCATTACACGCATAAAATATTTAATGCCGCCGCCGCCACTTATAAAGAAAAAAGAAAAAGAAAAAGAAAAACTCATTTTCCTTAAAATCATGTGATCAGCACGATAATAATTATTTTACCGAGAGTGTCTGTCGTGTGTCCATAGTGATGTGGCATCATCATCATCATCATCATCACCACCATCACCATCATATCAGTATTGTCATACGTCCCAAAGTTTTTACTAAAAACACAAATTTTTTTTTTTTTGTAATTTATTTCTGACCCCGATGTCAGTGGTGTAGGTTTCAATAGGAACTTAAAAATTCTTTTGCTCTTCATAACACCTCAAGGTGAGGCAAAGACATTATTATTTACTACCCTGGTTTTATAAAATTAATTGCGTTGGATATTTTATGGATTAGTAAATTCGAATTTGTTTATATGTGTTGAAATTCAGAAAGAGGGGACACACAAAATGAAAGCAAAATAAAAATAAAAAAAAAAATGTTTGAAAAACTTAAACAGCTGACAACTCTTATTTGGCCCATAGAGAATGGCTGTTACCCGTGAAATGTTAAGACAACATTATATAAATATATGCCAAAATGAATGTATATGTAAATGTACGCATTAGGCAAAAGCAATAATTTAAATAAATTTTATGTGACAAATATTTTCTTCAAACATTTTCGGGTTTTTTTTCAAATTAATCATAGAAAAATAAATCTTCTCAGCTATCGCATGCATTCAATTTCATTTAATTTTTAATGCTGCTCTGAAACAAAGTCTTCTTTATTATTTTGTAACTTTTTTGTTGTTTTTATTTTTTTTTTCAAAAAGGAGTTAAAGGTTGTTTTAAGCGTTTTATATTCGTACTTTCATTAAAACATCAATATTTCAAAGTTTGTTTAATGATAAAAATTAAAATTCTTAAACGGCCTTTTAACTTGTCTTTTTGTATATTTAATTGTTATTTTTCAAATATGTTTTTGATGAACATTACAAAGTATTATTTTAAAAATATTTCTAAAACAATACTCGTAGATTCACGTAGATTTTTAAAATTTTTAACACGTGTCTCTGTTTGTTGTTCATTTTTGTAGGTTTGTCTGTCTAACGTGCCAAGTTCAAAAAATTTATGCGTTTTTGTCGACTGTCTGCCAATATTTTTTTTATACATTGTTTTTATATACTACTAGCTGAACCCGGTGTGCTTCGCTACCCCCTCGTTATAGAATAAGATTAACGGCGGTGACAGGTTCATAGTTATATGGTGACGTTAACAGTATTAAGAGCAATATACTACCAAATAAAAAAAATCCGCTGGAAGGAACAAATTTATACAGAGAACAAAACGTTTAAAACTTTTAAATAAAATTTTGCGTGAAAGGGGGCGTGGCGTAAGAAATGTTTATTAATACCTCACCTGGAGTATAATGTGTATACAATTTGAAGTAAATCTGTTAAAAACTATATGGGAGCAATTACATAATTTAAAAAAAGTGGGCGTAAAAGTGGGCGTGGTCGAAAAAAAGTACCCTATTAATCATGTCAGAGTCCCAGTTAAATGCTGTGAAAATTTCAGGAAGATCGGTCTAGAGGTTTGGTTTCCTATAAGGTACAAACAAACAAACAAACAAACAAATAAACAAACACACATTCAATTTTATATATTTAGATTTCGATTTTTTTTCTAAGTTTTACGACTACATTTTAATACTTTTGTTTTATTTATTTATTTTTTTTCATGTATAAAAATATGTAAAATTATGTTTAAAAGAGTTCTGTACAAGAATACAAAAATAATTATTGATGTTTTCATTTTACAATTTTCACTTAAATTGAAGTACTTAAACTGAATTGTTGTTGTTGTTGTTGGTTTTTACTTTTCTAATAATATTTGACCAGTTCTTTTTGTAATGAATCTTGCTTTATGGAAAATCAATTTTAAATTGGAATTTATTTTTTACGAGTATCTTTAAAATTTCTTTAAAATATTAATTAAAATTGTTTTATATTTTATTGAAAATTTTATGATTCGATTCGTAGGAAAAAACGTAAGAATCCGTAAATTTTCCTTCAAAAAATGTCACGGCTTTGTACGTTTTTTTTCGGAATTGTGGAAAATTACTCTTCCTTTAACACCTAAAGAGAGATTTAAAGAACCTTTTTTTTTGCCAGCGTTGCTTATTTTAAAGTTTTAAATTACTCGTAATTATTAGAGTTTTCACAATGACAGTATGATGATTTTAATAAAATGTAAGACATTTATTTGTTAGTATTTCTATAACTAAAGATCGTCTAATATTCTGTGGCATATAGCAAATTTCATTTTCATGTGCCTATTAATTGCAGTTACACTCGTTTTCTAGTTTTTTTTTTTTTTGATTTTAGATTTCCTTTACTTTTACACAAACCCAACAAGAATTTATGGCGCCACACGTTATACCAGTTGCATTTAATATTTGATGTGATATGTAAGTATGAGTTTTATACATAGAAAAATCAAACATCTGATTCTGCATGAAAGGCAAAATGGCATTTTTTTTATAAAATTTGTATAGATTCGTATTCGTACACTTCATACATGCATACATATGTACATATGTATGTATAATCAGAAAAAAAGCATACAAATTACATATAAAAATACATAAATCTGTACATTCATGTATACAACATGTAATTTACTTGTGATCTCCCGTTTCTCATGTGCTGGGCAAGTTTGTATCTGTTTTTTTTACAATATTTTTTATTTTTTTATTGTAGACTTCTTCTGTTTTATTTTTATTTTTAATAAAACACATAAACGACATACTTTGCATATGAAATTTGTTCAAAAGTCGATTTGTTGCATATTCCCATATTTCAAACTATAAATTACACTGATCAACAAAAACTTTGTGAAAGCTGACAACAAAAAAGGAATGGTGGTAAAAAATTTAAACTCACGTATGCACATGCCAATATATAGACAGAATAGGTCCAAAAGAAACAACATTTATTATTCAGGGTTGTTATTAGAGTTTTTTATTTTCCCGGGGTTTTGTGTTTCTAGGGAAAGCGGGAAATTTTTTTTAATTTCCCGGGATCCCGGGATCCCGGCCTATGAAATAATACTTCAACTACTTAAAACAATTAATAGTTTTATGCCCGTATTCATAAAAACTATTTTAGGTTTATTGAGGACTTATTTGACAAATTTATATGCAATATAAGTGGTGTTTTTTTCGAAACCTATAGCCGTTTAGATAAACTGCTTTGAAAAAAACGCATATGTGCTTAAGAAATTAAATTGGGCATAACTTAGAATTTTTATAAAACAAATATGTAATTATTTTTTTAAAAACAATTCAAAAAATATAAAAATAATTACATTCCTTCGCTTCAGCCATATTCACAACATTTATTATTTTATTAAATTATAAAAAGTCATAAAATTTTAAAAAGATAACGTCAAGATAAATAAAAATCTTACTTGGCAGCATTTTTATATGTGCTTAATTTTTAAACAGTTTTAAAATTAACCGCTTATATAAGCGGATATAAACAAAAATTTGTATGGAATATTTATATTCGGTTCGAAAAAAACACCACTATAATAGGTCTATATAAAATCGCAAATCAAAATATAAAAATTAAATTTTTATATACATATAAAAATATTTTTAGTTTTTTGGTTTAAAAAATAATTTTTTAATACACTGAGTGCATTTATGGACTCATCCGAAAGTCTATTTCTTATTTTAGTAACAAACTGTCCTTTTATCGAAAAAACTCTCTCACTTCCTACTGAAGTTGGATTTCTCCGAAATTATGTTCACTAATGAGTCGATTTTAAAGATTTTCAGCATATCCAACTACCAAGTGCTTAGAAGCATAAGAAAACGAACTATGTTTATGATCACTGTTAAAAAAATTTGAATCTTTTAAATATGTTACTAGAGTGTACAGTTTATTGTCTCTTTTTTCATATATCCGTTGATGCAGAGCCTGAAATATTTTTTCGCCAAGAATGGAAGGAATCGACTGAATTTCTTTATATAAGGTGTTAAGTATGGCATCAGCCGTTAATATGTTTGTATCACGGCTACTTAACTTTTCCACTGCCAATTTTATAGGTTTTAAAACTTTAACCATGTTGTTTAAAGCAACTATATTTTCCTCAACCCATAGTTCAGCCATTTCTAAATCAATAGGGCTCTTTTTTATTGAATTTTTTATGAGCAGAAACTTTTCTATCATTGGTCTTAACGAATTCCAACGAGTTACAATATCTAATTGAAGACATACTTCCTTCTTGTGTTCTGCGACAACATATTTTTGAAGTATAGCATTTTTTGTTGGATTTTTTTTTGAAAATTTTGATAATACGACGTGTCTGAGCCAACACGTCTTTGTACTTACTATTTATTGACATATAATTTTTTTTCCCGGGATCCCGGAAAAAAAATTCCGGGAAAGCGGGAAATTTTAACAATTGAAATTCCCGGGAATTCCCGGGACGGGATTTCTCGGGAAAAAACTCCAGTTGCTATAGAGTCTGATGATGTTGAAATTGGAAAAGCATGGACTAATTTCAGTCCGATAGCGAATATAAAATTTATAATATTGAATTTTATGATGTCATAGTATATTATATCTTATTGTTTTTAAATCTAATTTTGTCAACTTTCGATTCTATCCCTAAAAGTTAGATTTGGTTATAAAAGAAAAATTTTAACTAATTTGCGGAATTTTTTAAACAAAGAGACTAAGACGATTAGAACACCACAATGGATGTTACAACGGTCCGCAACAAATGCACCAAAATTTAAAGCTCCTTTGAGAATAAATTTAAAAAGTTTAAAAACGTTGTTAGATAATATCGCTTCACATATTCAGAAAGAAGGTAATGTTATGTACTATTAAACTGCAAATAGTTTTAACTTTGCTGGCATCAAAAATCTCCAGTTAAATTTTGCAAGCAATATATCGCACATCTTGATTTGCAATATCACAATTTCTAGCAGAGGACATGAATGCTATTATAGTCTATTTGGAACCATATTATTAAATATAAAATAATGCTTATTACTGATTTTTTCAGCGTCGAAAGCTGCAGCCATAGCAGATTGTATTGTGTTGGTTGTAGTGTGAGATTCATATGTGAAGAGCGAGTCAGTGGATCTTTGGAAGAAGAAAAAGAGTAAAGCGAAGAAGCGGTAGTCGGCGCAGTAAACAAAATGTGATTCTAGTGACTTTCAGGTCACCATATTCAGTCACTGACTCAGTAGGCCACTCACCTTCCCTTTTATATGCAACTAACACTCGGGCGAGTTACTAACTCACCACTCTTTTGTTATGTGTTATCAAGCCACAAGATACATAAGAACTACATACAGAACTGAAGTATTGTCATAAATTTCTCTTTAAAGAGAACTACTACAACTACCCTGTAATGGTATTTATGTGTCACCCTAATATTTATTTCATTTCTAATAAAGGCTCCTATTAATTTCTTTATACTCGTACATATTCTTTAAATGCCTTTTTGATTAATTGCACCATATTTCAATTAAATTACAATCATTTGCTTTTACAAAGAGAGAACATTTATTTTATTTTTGATTTAAATTGTAGAAATTTTACAAATAAGAGGTCTTTATGCCAACTGACAACAGGGAATTAATTTTAAAAAGTTAAAATAATTGATAAATCTTTAGAAAATTAATTTAAAAAGAAAGGATTAAAAAACAATTAATTTTTTTATTTGTAGATTCTGATTTAACATAATAATTTACATACATACACATATTTAATAATTTTATTTTTTTGTTTGTAATTTATGTAATACATGTCGACATGTAATTTTGTGTCGATTGCACTTGTAATAGTTTGATTATTTACATTTCAAAATGGGCATCGGTTTGTGGACAATTATTACATACCAATTGTTGTATAGTTTGTGCTCTTTAATATCTAAAAATGCATGTTGACGCCATTCATCATCTAAGTTTTGTCAACAACTTCAGCGAAGGGCAATAATAATTTTAAATGCAAATATTGGGCGTACCAAACACTTTAATATGAAAAAGTTTTTAAAATTGGTATGCATTGCATTTCGTCATCTTGAATTCAAATACAGTGCCAGCTCGCTAATTCGAGTTAATGATTGCAGACCCTGATTCGGATTAACGAGATATTTGGATTATTGGATCTGCTGTCATTATGTATTATAATTTACTATGTTTAATATTTTCAGCATTCGTTTTTATTTTATATTTTATATTATTATTGTTGATGCTCCTACACCAAATTTCTGTGCTTAAATTTTCCTGATTGTCCGCGATTCAATTCTTCTATTAGTTTAAGTTTATCAGCTACTGACAGCGTTTTATGTGGACGTTTTTTTCATATTATTCAAATTGATTGTACTACTGTTAACGCATCTAAAAGTTGAAATTTTCCAATCTTGCCAGTAACTTGCCTTATGAAAATTCTCTACTCTAACTTATTCTTACAGACGTTCGAAACACACAATTGGCGCAACGCATGTTATGTACTTACTTCTATCTTTTTTATTGAACAAATAGCGCTGATCTCGAATGTATTACAACTGTCCCTTAGTTAAGGCTTTTCAAACCTTCATAATGTTGTTTTCTTTTTCCATAAATAATGTCTTTGCTATGAATTTCTTTTTTTTTTTAAATAATTCACGTACAACACATTGAAATATTTATCCACAAATACCTTTTTTCGTATTTAAATATTTATTTTTTTTTAATTAATCTTCATATACAATTTTTATAATATAATTTTTATTTTCTTTTAACTCCTTTTTTAAATTTATTTAATTTGACTTTAGTTTTTTTAGATATTAACAAACTTGTATATATTTTTATTTCTTATCCACGGTGCACAGTAAAACAATTGCTGTTGAAGATATTTTTGTCTTCCTTCATTTCCGTTTCCGTTTTCTTATTTTAAAATAACAAATTTCAAAGGTAGTGTAAGTGAATGTGGAACCTCAAAATAGGAGTGATTTGCATTTTTAACACAAATATTATTACTTTTTTATTTACTTATTTACTGTATTCTACATCACTAATATTAAAATATGGCAGTAGCAAAAGTTTTTAAAAGGGTGGAAAAAACATTTTTCCGAATAATCCGCCTTGAATCTATCCTATCTTACATTATAAAATGTACTCAGTATATGTATAAGGGTGTTTTTTTAACAAGGGTAGCCCGTTCCTTAAATCGTTAAAACATTCATCAAAATTTTAAAGTTCAGTAAAAAAAATTTCTCAAGAACATTTTGTAAAATATTTTTTGGATCTTTTGAAATTCTTACATTATACAAGTATTTTATCGAAAACATCATAAACATCTATCGGATGTTGTAACAAACTATCTACAACGAAATATTATATTTCAAGTGAATGAAAGACAGCATGACTCGCATTTATTCATTTACTCAACAATAAACACAACACCTGTTATCATTAATTTATATAAAATATGTAGTTAACAGGTCTTTTTATCAAGAATTTTATTTATTAATAAAAAAAGTAAAAATTGTTAGATTTTTATAAGCGATTTATTTTTTATTTATTTTTTACAATTAAATACAACCCTTTAAGCCACTTATCATTACAGAATATCACATTTATTTTTTGTGTTGTTTATAAAAATAAAAGTAATAAAAATATGTCAATAATTAAATGAGATGGGTTACCATTAGAAAAAGAAGTAGAAAGTAGTCAATTTAGTAGTAGGCTAAGTTAAGATTTTTCCCATAGAAATTATTTCTAAGCAACTTTTTTTTTATTTTTTTTTTTAAGTAAAACATTTTCTTACTGTGATTACACAACAATACATCTTAGGTGTTAAATGTAACAAACTAACATGTTGATAAATTGTTTTGCATAATGGTTTATTTAGAATGTTGCTTTTAAAGATAAATTCTGACAAAATAAATTGACATACAACACGTGTAATTTTTATTTCTTTAAATAAAAAAAAAATAATAATAGAACTGTTCTTATTCATTCAATTTTTCCTGTACTTTTAAATTAAATTTAGTAAAATTTACTTTTTTTAAAAAAGTTTTTAAAGGAAAAAAAATAAAATTTTAATAACCCAGTTTTTTTATATCTTTTTTAATTCTGTAAAAATATTTATGTGGTTATAGCTGGTTTTCAAAAGTTAAATAAAACATTTATGCCCAGATTTACGTAATTAGTCAGTTAACTAAAGTTATTTCATCTACAACCTTTGTGTAAACCATAATTTATCATTATTTAACTTACCTAACAAATAATAAACAAAGTTTAAACTAGGTTTAAGCAAAAGTTTTGAATAATATAACGTTAACCACATCCATATAGTTAGCTAACTAACACTATGAAACTGGGCATTCATTGTTTAAATGAAATGAAATTTAATTTCTATGTATGAGGGCTTGGAATATATGTTTTAAATACTATATTAAACATAATGGCTCAATCCTGTTGCAAGTAGAAATGTAATGCTATTTGACCCAAGAACTCTGTTGCTTTTGCTTGGGCAGTGACCGTACGGAACGTGCCTTCTACAATATCAAGTGTCGCACTACCTGCATTTTATCGAAATACTGAATAAAATAACACTCCTAATACAGGCCGCTTCATATCTGGGCTAGAATTAAAGAACGCTGTAAATAACAGAACATTTAATATTCACAAGAGCCAAAAAACCTGTATGAAAGTAGAAAGAAGAAACTTGTATTTTTCAAAACGTAGACGGCGTAAGTGAATTTCTTTTCATCATAGAAATCTGGCACCGGGACCAATTGACGCGTATTTTTTTCTGATAAAAATGATGCAAAAAACGTATATTCGATTTTTTGTCAGTTACAGCGTTCTTTAATTCTTGCGACGATATAGTGATGCTGTTTGCCGTTGGAGCATCAGGTTGTATTCTTAACAAATGCCCACATGAACTTGATTGGGCCGAGAATATCTTACGTGTGTAATACATATTCAGGCTGAAGGAAAAAAAAACTGCCCAAATTTTAATACATACAGAAAATTGGTCATTACAATCCTGTTTCAGGGTTACGGCCTAGCTACTCCATGTTGTGTGTGTAAATTTTTATCCATGAGTACAGGGACCTATTGTTCAAAGTCTCTGAACGATAGACTTAGAAGACTACTAAGACGTATGTTTCCATATTTATTTCTTTTAGAGCTGGGGTTATAAACCCGGAGCTCTCGTCTTAGATAATCTTTCAGTATATTTTTTAAGGTACGAGAAATAGAGTTTAGATGAAATTAATTTATAGAATATCAAGCGAAGCAGAAATAAACACATCTAAATAAGACCAAGGCACATTGGGAAACATTGTAAATTCCTCCTAAAAATTTCAAAATACTGCTAAAAGCTGTAACAGTATAACTTGTTGGTCATAATCTAAAACAAAATATCACAAAAAAATTATAAAATTTTTTCCTTAACTTGAAAAATCCAAGCGATTATCAAGTCGTTTGAAACCACGAAAAATATGTATATTCTCATACCAAAAAATGTTATAGAAAAGATATCATTTCATTTTACCACACAGTGAATGGTTTTAATTTTAATTAAATAATTACATAAAAACTCTGATAAGCCTTAGGCTACATACACACATATGTACTGTATATGCATATCAAATACTGAAAAGGTCACCTTTTTGTTTTAAAAATTTAAAACTTTTCAAAGATCAAATTTTCAATGAATTTTACTATATTTCCATTTAAAAACTATATTTTTTTGGTTTACAAATTTAAAAAATTAAAATCAAATACAATTGCACACGCAGGAGTGGAATATCCGTTTCAAGTGTTTAATTTAATTTTATTTTTTTACAATATATTATATATAATAATATAATTTTTATTGTTATTATTTCTGGGACAATGAATTATTTGCCTGTGTATTATAAATACTAAATGCAACATAAAATTTATATCTTTTTTCTGCAAAAGAAAAAAAAAAAGAAAATATATCGTATTTTTAGCTCAAATGACTCAATTTACTCAAACAAAAGCAAACAATTCAAGGCAAACGACAACAAATTGAAAAAAAGGAAAGAAAAGAAAAAGTTCTTGTATTTAAGTGACGATCATGTTTATCAGAATATTGCTTAAGAACAGAAATGTAAAGGAATACAATTTTGTGACAAACAGTTTTCTTGAAAGTCAAACTTAAAAAGTAAAAAAAAAAAATAAAGAGTAATGAATAAAATTAATACTCGAAGTTATTTGTAATAACCAACATTTTTATTAAAACCTAAACTCAATTTCATTATACTGTAACATATTGCCTTAAATACATACAAGACTACAGGCTACAGAATACACGACTGCAAATGCCGCTGGTGGCGAATGTCGTCAACTAGTCATCTACAATACTTAATTTATTTTCAAGATGGCAGTAGCGCAGCAACAAAATAAAAATCTGGTCTGTAAGGTGATTATTCTTTTTCAGTAATGCAATTAATGTAATGAAAATGATTGTAGTTGCGGAACAATATTTCAATGTCCATGTAATGTTTTTGCATGCTCTTCTCATCTCTTTTTGGGATTTTCCAATTCTTGCTCTTTCTGTCTACACAATGGCTTTATAGGTCTTTATTAGTTTGACCACCTCGTATGCATTTATTGTTGTATATACATACATACATACACACATAATTGACTATTACAATCCGTTTTCAAAGTAACGGCATAGCTTCGCACAACACTCATATTGTGTGCGTCAAGTTTTATCGAATCCGAATCACAGTCTTGAAAAGCTAGTTCATGCCAATCAGTTACTTTCAGAGCTTTTGCCAAAACACTGATAAGAGGGGGTTGTCGAAAAACAAATTTTTTATATACGAGTAGTTCTTTTTTCCCAGATGTCACAACAGGGATGTACACTTGGGGAGTTTCGTTTAGTAAACCAATACACTGCATAATAGGCAACACTCCACCATTATAGTTATTTTGTCATATTAAAAGCCTCTCTCTTTGTCTATCGTTTAAGCGGGAGGACTATTAATAGGTAATTATTTTGAAAGAGTGTGAAAAAAAAAAAATATTAACTGATTAATTGTTTTAGCGCTAGTGCTCTTAACGGCTGATTTACTGTAAAGAAAGTAACTGAAATTTATTGGATTATAGAAAAGGTTACTTTAAATGCATGTATTTTTTATATAAATAACGAAACATAAAAGACTCTGTTGTGTTGTTGAATGATAAACACTCAAAAACGGTGAATAGTGAATTCTAATTATAACATAAATATGACAAAATTGCAGTCTTTTGTATTTCCCGGAGCTGAACCCTTATAAAACAAAGAAGAAATTATGAGAGATCTTCCGTCATCCTACATCGATTTCTTATAGTATGTGTGTGTATAAGAGCAGTATCAGCTATGTCACACTATCACTGAAGTTTTTCTTTTTCAAAATGCAAAAAAATATTGCACCATTACGTAAAAATGAAAAAAATTTAACTCAAAAATGAGAATATGTAATAGAAAGTTGATTATTGAGGTCTTAGGTAAATTTTTGTAGTTCATTGTTTCCTTAAATTTTGAACGGTTTGCAACCTATGGACCTAAACAGGAGAAAAAAGGTAAAAAAATAGGATTTTTTTAAGGTTTTTTGCGACTTCGGTCTTGAAGGTGAAGTTTTTTTATTTTATTTTATATCTTCACAATTCTTGTTTTTCAAGACAAGAGCTACAACTTTGCCTCAGAAAGTAAATGCAAATTTCGAACGGTTTGCAAGATATGAGCCTGAACAGATGATCACTTTTTTGCAAAAATGACACCGAGGTCCCAAATTATCATGACTTTGGGCAAGACTGGGACACGGGTCTTCTTTTATATGTTTACATGACTCCAAAAATGGAACAGAGTGTTTTAATACCTTTAATAAACAACATTTATACGTATTTTTGCTATTACTTCCTATCTCTTTCATTTTAAATGGATATAAAATTGGTTAAATTTTCTTGTTATTTCGTTGGATTTTCATCTCCGTTTTGAATTTGGAAAATTGGAACATCAACAACGAATGAATAGTGCTGTTGATTTGTTTAATAAGTAATAGGTTTTTTGCCTTTCTAAAGTTAAAGGCGCAAAGACAATACCAGTCATATTTAAAATTTTTTCTTACGCCATTTATTAAATAGTTGGAAAAACATATAATTCTAAAAAAACAAATAATTCTAGTAACGAGTGTAAAAATGAGGAGTCAGAAGTGACCGACAGTAGAGACAGTAAAATAAATTAACTCTGGATTTATTGCGAGAAAGTTGTTAAGTTGTTGTTACGTTCCAATACAGATGTAAATATGCAAATATGTATATGATCTTATATGACATGTTTCGGTTGATTTAATTTAGGTTGGAACTCTTTTTTATTTTGACTGTTTTTTGTGTGGTTTTAGTTTATAAACTATGAAAACACTTTTAGTTGTTGTATCAATATGCCTTTTCTTTCAAATTTGTACATATATAAATGTCAAAAAACTGCTGAAAGTCAACAACCGCGATTTTAATTACTTGACGTTATCTCTCAATTTTTATCATTCTCTCAAAAAAAATGAAATTTTTTTTTCAAATTTTTGCATTCATAAACGTCGAAAAACTGCTAAAAATCTACAACCGCGATTTTGATTAGTTGACGGTTATCTCTCAATTTTTATCATTCTCTTAAAAATAATACATTTTTTATATATTTCTCTAAACCAATCTTATTTTAAAAATTATGCTTTCCGGTAGATTAATTAATTAATTAATTAATTAATAGAATTGTATTGATTTATTTATCTATTTACCGCTAACTTTTAGTTATGCATAGGGCTCTTAAAAATTATAATTTTTACTAATATTTTTCTTTAAGTGTAAACTGATATAGAAACACACATACTTACCAGCTTTATTGCTGTTGTATTGTTGAATTTATGAGAAATTAATTTCTCGGTTTCGGTTTAAAAAAAAACCCGCCAAATTGAAGCATTTGTGTATTATTGATAAAAACAGCAATAACAATAACACCAACAATAAGAACATTAAAACCAAATTGCATACAATGTTTTTTGTATATTAAAATTATTTGTTTGTAATGCATTAAATTAATAAATAATAAAAAATAATTCTTTAAGTACTATCGTGTTATTTGATATGCTCATTAAAAGAAAAAAAAATGAATCACAAAAATAAAAAAACACATTTAATTCTTAAATTCATTCATTGATTAAGTGAAGTTTTTATAAAATTGTTATTTATTTATTTATTTTTTTTGTAGTTCAGTTATGTTTTCACTTGTTGTCAAATGAAATTGTCAGTTTAAATTTTCTGTCTGCGTATTTAAAAAACAATATATATAATAATTTTGTTTTTTTGCCTACTGTGGCATTTTGCCACAGACCCACCTTATGGTTCTCATATGTTCTTGAATAAAAGAATTTTCTTTCTCGCATATTTTTTTCATGCCTTTTTAATAAAAGCTTTAATTACAGTCAACGTTGAGCGGAATTAAAAAAAAACACCAAATGTAATGAAAATGAAAACAATCTGCTTAATTGCATTAAAAATTGTGTTAATGTGGGAATTTTTTTTTTTATTTTATCCACTTATTCATATTTTTAATATTATTTTTGGTGAAAAAAAAAAATGAGAAAGTGTTATTTGGTGGATAATATAAAGTGTACTCTGTTCTCAAATCTTTTTTTTTTAACGAATGTGTATTTGTGCATTATTTGTGGTCCATAAACAGTAAAACTATTTGAATCGATTTTCTTGAAATTTAAACAGCATCTCTGGAGGAACTATAGACTGTATAAACTTAGCAAATTCCGTTTGAGCGGTGCCTTGCCCATATAAAATTAATATTTATTTGTCTCTATATTCAAACTGTTAAATATAAAAGTCTTTAAATTTGGTCCAAATAGCTTCAAGGTGGAATTGAAGAAAAGAAAATTAAGCCTTCCATACGATTTTTAATATATCTTAAACTATAATAGTGAAAGTATCGAAATTTGGTACAAAAGACAGTGCAATGCCATATCATGCAAAGTCATCATAGTGTCTTAACATGTTATAGCAAATCGACTAAGCTGTTGTAGCTCGTTGTCAACACATGGCCATGAATGTTTTTTATACATAATGCATACTTTATATTACAGTGTATATTTTGTTATATAACTGGAGTTTGTAAAACAATGTTTGTTTAATAATAGAACACATATAAATATTCCGTTAGTATTGGTAGCGCTATCTTTCATTATGTTTTATTCATATTTTATTTACAATAACATTTTATTATATTTACAATACAATATTTAACAATAATCACATTAATTTTATTAGAAAAAAAACCATTAAATATAAAACATAATTGCATTAAGGAGTCTGATCCAAAAAATGTTAAATTTATATGCAGTTTTATTTCATAGTTATAATAATTCAAACACATGATTAGAATTTATCATTTACAGCATATGTCGTATATGTCGCATGTGTTGACATGTTAATCTTCCAAGTTGATGTGTACAAAATAAGTATAAACACAAATTTTACATTGTCTTACTACGTCTGTGTCGAACATGTTTTAACGACACAACATGGCATTGAAATTGCATGATGTGACATATATCTGTAAGGCAAGGATTGACAACAATAAGCGTGACTAAAATCACAGCAATTGGACATGATTTTAAAGATATTTTTGGTTTGAAAGTTATGTTCTTTATAAACTAATGAGTTTGTTAGTCAGTTTTACTCACTTTATTTTTTTTTTTATTAATTATTGCTTAATTCAAGAGTTACTTTCTTTTTCTTACTTTTAATTTCATAAAATATGTGCATGAAGCAATAAATGACATATTTGAACTATTTAATTACACTTTTAATTACATATGTTTGCTTATTTTAATGATTTTTTTGCATTGAACAACTTTAACGAGCGTTTTCGAGAAACGTATCTATCGCGTAAAAACAGAATTCGGTGTATATTTGATAGTTTTTCTTTTATTTAGTATTTATAACATCAAAAATGTTTCTTCAAATTTATTTAAAATTGTTAAAAGCCAATGATTGTCAGTCAGTTCCGTTTTAATCAGTCTCGTTACGTTCAAAATTTTTGTAAATATTTTTACAAATTTTTAACACGTTTTAAAAATGTTTGTGGCCCTTTATTAATTCGTCTTCATAAAACGATATTGACAAAAATTTATCAGGTTGTTGCTGGTGTAGTTTTTGTAAACAAAAAAAAAAAAAAATTAACATCCGCAATTAAATTATTTTACAAAAAAAAAAAGCAAAAAAAAAAAAAAAAAAATTCCAACGACAGCGTCAAAAACAAGGCAAAACTTAACTAAAGAACCTCAACAAAGTAGAAAAAAAATATGTCGTCACTTGAGAATTTAAAGAATGAAATGTTGTAGTTTTCGTACTCGTACATAGAAAATAGACTTCTCGTGTCTGAAACAAAAAATGTAATACAGAACAAAGAACTGCAGTATAAATTGGCAAAGAATACAATAAAATGCATCGAAAAGAAGGAAAAGAAAAAAAAAACAGAAAGGAATGAATGGCACAATCAAGAAATTGTCTAAATTGACACATCAAACGTCGCGTCTAACGATTGACAATAGGTCGATTCAGATAGACATTGTATAGCTCGAGACATGTGCAACAACAACAGCAACAACAACAATAGCCAAATAAAATACATATCTTCAGAAAACTAAAAAAACTAAAAAAAAAAACAAAATAGTGTTTTAAAATTGAAAATGATTTCTTTTTCCTATTAAAAATTAAAGACGAAAAGATGTGCCGAATAAGTAAAAGAAGCAGTAAACGAGTTCAATGACCAATATTTGTATTTTAAATTGCATCAATGCATGGGCCAAGTTTTCATTTAGTTGATTTGTGATCGTTTCTTAGTTTTTGTTGTTTTCTTTTTATTTTTTATAAAAATTTTTTTCTGTCTATATCATCGATTCAAATTAAATTAAAACGTTATTCAAAATAACACAAAAATTTCCTTTTCGATTTTTTTCTTTGTTTTCTGCTACAATAGAATTGTCACACTTTACTTTTTGGGAGTATTTTTTGAGCATATCACAGACAATAGGTTACAGGGTAGCCTCTGCTATGGTCATTTAGGACAGCATTTATTTGCTAAGTTCTCTGTTTTTGCCATGAAAGCAGGCCAATGGGACCTGAAAACCAAAAGTATTTTAAAAATTCCAATTAAAATTTTTGGAATACAGAACAGATCTAGAATGAAATTCTATTTACGATAAATAAATTTTTTTCTTAAAATTTTCATACATATGCACATACATAACTGGCCTGTACAACCCTGTTTCAGGATTACGGCCTAACTTCTCACAGCACACAAGTTGTGTGTGTCAATTTTTATCCATGAGTACCAAGACTTACAGTTTGATGTCGACTCCGAACGACAGACTTGAGAAGATGGTTCTTGGCAATCAGTTACTCTTAAGCCGAGTGTCCACTAGCAAGTTTTCTTGCGGAAGTTGCTTACAGAAGTGACTTCCGGAAGTTTTTGTAATGTAAACACGTATTAGAATTCGACTTCCAGAAGTTTTTGCTTGAAAGAAAAACTTGCAGAAATTATGTGGAAACACATGTTCGTTGCTTGCTGGAAGTGACTTGCGCAACTTGCTGTGAACTGCAAGTGTTTTTAAGACTTGCGAAAGAAATCAGGTATACGTCGGGTTTTGTTTTGTGGTTTTTTTTTTTATTTTTGACTAATTAAATAAAAATGGAAAATAATAAATTTATTTGTAGTAAGGAAAGTTACCCAGAACTATGGGACACGTCCTCAAAAGAATATAAAAATAAAATTAAAAAACAAAACGCTGTAAAGGCAATAGCCAATGCTATAGACGAGCCCGAAGAAGATGAAAAGAAAATTACACGACCTCCGAACGCAGTTGGGTCAAGAGGTCAACAAAGAAAGAAAAAAAGTGATTAAAGTGCTGAAGGCTCATGCCTTAGTAAGCCAACACGCTAACTACTAGACCACGGCGATGGTACATAAGATGTCGTCATGTATTTCATGTCATGATAAAACTCCCAATTGCTAACGTATCGTCGTACAGGAGTTTAAGTGCTTGCTGCAAGTTTGTCGTAAAACTTCTACAAACTACTTCTGGAATCAAACTTCCGCAAGTTTTGGTTTCAGTGGAAACACTTCAGCAAATACTTGCAGAAGTTCTTCCGCAAGTAACTTGCTAGTGGACACTCGGCTTTAGAGCTTTTGCCGAAAGTCTGCTAAGAGGTAGTCGCTGAAAAAAATAATTTTTCTTATATATCTTTTCTTCAAGACATCAGAGCCGGGGCTTGAACTGGAGCTCTCGTCTTAGTAAGCCAAAACACTCACCACTAGACCACGGCGACTACAAATTTTCTTCGAATTTTCACTGCGTAATAAATCAACGATGTTTTTTTTACTCAAAGTTTACATTAAGATCATTAATTTTTACATATTAAGGTAAAAATTATGATTTGTCGTACTGTTTTCATTCCTTATTATTTCTAATCGTTATACATATATAGTAACTAAATCATCCTGAATAGATTGGAGTTTATACAACGCTATCAAATTATTCACATTTACTGTGAAAATGAGTAAACGATTCGCTCAACATAAAGACGAACTTTTATTGTAAAATGTATTCAGAGATGGGGCTGAAATTTGATTTGACGAGAGATATTTTGGTACTTTAATGAATCTGAGTGCTTCGACCCGCAGATCTTTTGTATAGCCCTTAATTTGCCTAGTGTTGCTATAGTACCTCCCTCAGTTTTGTTGCTCTGATAAACTTGAAAATGTACGCCGGCACCGACATCGACATTAACAATTTTCTTTTTGATATATCGTAATCATAAGCATGTAAGGTGCACAAGCACCGAAACATACCTATTGAGTATGCAGTTAACATTTGTAAATTACCCCTAGACAATCTACTGAAAGACACAAATCTCCCTTTATCATAGTTCACAAGTAGCAGTTATAGAAAGTCTAAGAACTGTTTGGACCAAGGAGAACAAACGCTTCTCATTGTCCTCGTATTCTGCTTAATGTGTCCTTCCAAAATACTTTTTCTATATCACAAATATTTTGGAAACTCCATTAAGTAAGTTCAGCTGTAATTTTACTTCCCAGCATTGACTCACGCTATTGTCCAATTAAATCCCATAGAGGCTTTTCCAGTTATGCCAGTGCATGCTAGTTCCTGTAACTTATTCAGCTTTCTCGGGTTGTAAACACACGTATCCTCTCTTTTCATATGTAACAATGGATCTGACCTTCATGGTATACACTTGTATCATTAGAGCATATTTGCTCTTAGGGTAGGGTATTACTTAGTTCAACTTAACTAACTTGGTTTTCTAACCATTTTCTGTACTTTGAAAAACTTCTTTTTAAACAAATAAATTTGTGCGTCAAATTTTATTGTTATGACGCACCCTTCAATTAAAATTCCATTTCAATTTTTCATTACCAAATATAATTTAACTTTGACGAATTCTACTACTAATTTTTGACAACGCCAAGATTTTTTTTTTATCAAATTCCTCTCAGTTACAAACTAATAGTTTTTTTTTACATTGAAATGACAACAGTTGTTGACAAAACAACAAAACAATTCAAAAACATTAAAATATAAATACAAATAAGGAAACACACCCACTTTTTAAAAATATTTTAAATTAAAATATAAGTTCCTAAATAAGACATCGAGATGACAATACTGCGAAACTTAAATACGAGTACATACTCGTATAATAATATAAGAAGAAGAAAAAAAAAAATTGAAAAAAAAGTAAAAACAAACAAATCAGCTGTTAAAATTAAATTTGGTATGACAACTATTGAAAAATAGGAAAAAATAAATTTGCATTAAACTTGAAATGAAAACCATAAATGGTTGGCTGATTATTTATTAATTTAATTAAAAATCATAAAATTAGACAAAAAACAAATTATGAATGAATGACTCGATAAGTGACTGAATAAGTGAATGACTGTAAAAGTGGTAACTGCCTTAATAATGATTTTATAAAAATATTTTTTTTTTATTTAATCGCCAATTATTAATAGAATTTTCAAATGAAAGGCAGTATACAATACAAATATTGACAGAGTTCTCTTATATTCATAAATAGATGAGGTTTTTTTCTATTTTTTCTATTTTAGATATGCTCTTTAACTAAATCTTGCTTAAGTAAGTGATTTAGATATTTGCAAAAAAATAAAAATATATACTTAAGATTGGCAAATATACATACTGTCAAACAAAAGTGTAATTCGTTAAATACTACACCAGAGATAATATGGCATTCAATATCGATAGAAATTTAGGTTTAACTGTACATATAAAGAATATATATTTAAACTCAATTCATTCTGTTTTAAGACATTAAAGAAAGGTTTATTATTTTCTTTTTGTTTTATTGAGACCAATACTAAGGGGTAAACCCCTACTAAATGCTGTACATTGTATTACAATTTTCGTGGAAAGGACAGTACATTATGACAACAGAACTTATATTTTTTTTCTTATATTGTTAAAAGCCTTAGGAATGAGACAAGTTGTTGCGAATTGATCATTCAAAGGTCAGTGTTATACCTTCACCCTTAAATGATCAACAGCAATTGCCACATCGTTGCAATTTTTCAGCTGTTATCTGCTACTTCCCATAGGTGGCGCTTTTCTCCTGGTCGTTCATTTTTCGTTGTCAAAGGTTAAAGTGGAATATAGTTGAGTGTTGAGGAGCGGTTTCTTGGTAGATGTAGATGTAACCTGGGCCGTTTAAGTTTTTTGCGAGCGTTCTAACTACTATACCACGCACTCCCCCTTAAATATAAACGCGTGTAATTTTATTAATAATGACATTTGGTTTTTGAAATTCAGCTGAGTGATAGATTTTGAAGAAGAGTACAAGAACTTGTAATAAAATGAAAAAGCGGGTCTATGAAATAAATCCCACGAAATAAGTCCCACTTTTAAAAACGAAATAAGTCCCACCAAAAATTGCTTAAAAAAATGAAATAACTCCCACGAAATAAGTCCCACTTTTGAAAACGAAATAAGTCCCATCAAAATGAAATGTTTTAAAAATTTACTTGAAATGATATAACTCCCACTCAAAATGAAATAACTCTCCCTTGAATAATATATTTCTTAAATGAATTAAATCCCACTTTCATAAACGAAATAAGTCCCACTTTTTCACTGTTTAATGCGATTTCAAATAAGACGGTAGACGGTATTATAGTTTTAACGTGGCATTGGGATTAGTTGTATTTTGTAATGGTGATATTAGAAAACATGGAACACGAATTCCAATTTCCTACTAAATATATAATAAAACACATACATACGTAATTACGTCAACAATTTTTTTAATATTGTTTTTCCAGTAGTTAAGTTCGGTACCTATTTGTACACATTTCTTTAAAGTTTTTTTTATTATAGTAAGTATAAAGTAATTAATAACAAAAAAAAGGAGAGCCATGAGAGATAAGGACAAAAAATTATAGTAGTCCCTTTTACGAAATGTCCAATATATAACTTTATGCATAAGAAAAAAAATGAGAAATAAAGCCATAATGGCCTTATATTTCATGGCTCTATCGCACCCCTCCATAAAAAAATCATTTATTTATCAAATAAATATTTGAAGGGTTTCATGAACTTCTGCACGACAGAATGGACATACTAGTTTACTGGTTTGAATAATTTTGTGAGTTTGCATTGTAAGACAGCATTCACTGCAAATTTTCAAGTGCTTACAAGGAAAAAATAAGATATTTGGCTGCTTTATGAAACAAACCATGCACATATTATTATTAATTGTATTCTGGTTGATTTCAATATGGTTTAACGACTCGTCTTCAATGTCCTCTTCCAAATATGATAATTCTTCAAAAAGATCTTCATCAGGCTCCATTTGTACAATTAAATTATTTTCTGATAACACCAGTTGGTCAAGGAATTTAGAAGGAGTTATAGTACCTTGTAAGAGATCATTCTTGAATTTCGAAATCATATCTGCTTTCAAAACACAAGACTTTTTAATACGCTTTTTTTCCACACTACCATTGGTATTCATCAATAGTTCAAATTTTCTTACTTTTTCAAATTCTTGCATCTGTAAAAATGCTACAAATTTGAATGCTTTTTCCTATGACGCTATTGTAAGCTTCTATTGCAGGCGTAGTGCGGATTTCAGAATCGAAAACTGAAAAGTTATGTGGACCGATCTGTAATAATGAAATCATAACACCTTTTTGTAAATATTATGTAAAAGGGAATATTGTACCTTTTGCATCCATTGATTCTCAAAATATTTTATAAATGATTTGAATCTAGGGGTATGAAATAACACCCACTTTACAAAACGAATTTATTCCACTCAACGAAACGAAACGAAATAAGTCCCATCAATTGACGAAATAAGTCCCACTTTTAAAAACGAAATAACTCCCACATTCAAAACAGCAATTTTTTGTGGGACTTATTTCGTTTTTAAAAGTGGGACTTATTTCGTGGGAGTTATTTCATAGACCCTGAAAAAGCACTCATGCCAACTTAAGCCATTATTATTTTATGCCATAGATGTATTTAAAATATTATGCCCCCGTATTCATAAAAATTAAAATTGGTTTATAGAGTGCTTATTTGATATATTTCTATGGAGTAATTTTCAAATAAGCTATTATTAAAACTGTTTTATTTCTTATGAATACGGCATTAAAATTTTAATATATTTATGCTTTACAGAATTATTATTTCTTTTAAAAGATTTTGAAACTGGTGTAATCAATATATAACGATGTTCCTTGGAACATATATACCATGTAAAAAGAGACTCAATAAAATTTGCATATTTCTAGGTGTTCTTAAAACATTTTTTAAAGGGTATTACAGCGTAATTAGTAAATTAATATTAGAAAAAACTATTTTAATATCAAGTTTCATCCACTATCAGTGTAATAAAATTTATTTAATCTTGATGAACAATAAAAATTTTAAAATATTCCCAAGTTGGTGTAAATTTCAACACAAAAAATTTCATAAGAATCGGTCAAAAAAATTCGGAGTTTTGTTACCAAAACTGTGACATGCAAATATTATATGAATTTCTCATTAGTGGATTGGTTTTATTAAGAACACATTGAGCATTTCTAAAGACCTCTGGCGAGCATTTAAATAAAAAGTTTTGCTGTCACTAACTACTGTTTTAAAAACTTTCAAACAATTATGATAAAAATTCATTATTAGTTTTTATTAGAGAAATTTTACCAAATATTTTATTAAGATTTATGATTCTTTTAAAAACACCGCAATAATTGGAAACTACTAACTATTGATGATACACAAACGATATGCTTCTTTTTAAATCTTTTAAACTTTCTATCCATTCAGTCGTTAGAGAAAATCTGCATAATTAAAAAGTTATAGAAAAGGTAAAAGAAAAAAATCTTAAAATTAATAAAATAAAATATAAAAGAAACTATTAGAGCAAATCATATAAATGGTTTAATTATGCATTTAAAACGCATATAAATTATCGCATAAATATAATTAATTTTGTAAAAAAAATAAAATAGAATATTAGTAGAATAAATTAATGTAATCAAAGAAAATATAAGAAAGCCCCAATAAAAGAAATGCATTAATTTGCATAATTTTGAATTTTCAAAATGTTGAAATTGAAAATAAAGCGTTTTAACAACATCTGTCTTGTGACTACCAGTAAATTAAGGAACATTAATTAATTATATAAGCATTTTTATACAACAATACTATCGTAAGAATCTCTTTTTTGGTTTCTTTATTTTTTACTCCGTTTAATTTATTTTCCTGAACTTTGCTTTGTATAATACTTTCAGGTATTCAATAATATGCATATGTAATGCATTCATACATAACATGTTATGTATTTCAATTTAATTTTATAAAATTGATTAATTATGCAAAATTTAAAATAGAATAACGAATACATAACGTGACCATATATTTCGATTTTGTTCAATTATTCCTTCATTTTAATCTTTAAAAGTGCTTAAATAAAAATTTTCTTTTCAAAAACAGAGTTTTAGTCAAAATTATTTGGATTACTTTGGGGTAAACATTTTAAAATTAAATTATATAGCTTTGGAAAAATTAAAGGTTCCCATAAATATTTAATTTTTTATTTTTTTATTTTTAACACCAATACTCAGGATTAAACCCTTACCCTAAGATAGAAGATAGATACATGCATAGATTTTTTTTAAATTTTATTGATCGCCATATATCAATGAGACAACTTACTGTCAGTTGATTAAAGGCCAGTGTTATACCTTCACTCTTGAATGAACAACAGCAACTGCCCCATTTGTCGGTGGATGTTCATAGTGAGTGGTAACCAGAGTTGGGTTTATTGCATTGAATTTATAATGCATTATCGTTTCCACTACCACTAAACCACTTAGTATTAATGCAGCAATATTGCAGCCACCACTAAATGCAGATAGAAATAGTTAACCACTAAATAAAACCATTTTAGTGGTAGTGGAAATTTATTGCATTAAAAAAAACAAATTTAGTGGTAGTGGAAATTTATTGCATTAAAAAAAACAAATTTAGTGGTAGTGGAAATTTATTGCATTAAATAAAAAAAATTTAGTGGTAGTGGAAATTTAATGCATTAAAAAAAACAAATTTAGTGGTAGTGGAAATTTATTGCATTAAATAAAAAAAATTTAGTGGTAGTGGAAATTTATTGCATTAAATAAAAAAAATTAGTGGTAGTGGAAATTTATTGCATTAAAAAAAACAAATTTAGTGGTAGTGGAAATTTAGTGCATTAAATAAAATAAATTTAGTGGTAGTGGAAATTTATTGCATTAAATATAAAAATTTTAGTGGCAATGGAAATTTATTGCATTAAATATATCGATTTTAGTGGTAGTGGAAATTTAGTGCACTAATTTTGAATAATTAGTGGTAATGGAATATAACTCCATTGGCACTATAGTGGAATGGAAATTTAGTTCCACTACCTCAGTTCCACTATCGTTTTAATATACCTTCATATATGGATATAATATTATTATATGCATACATAGCTTAAGTCAATGTCAAAATAAATTGTTGTGAATGTTATTTTCTTAATTTACTGAGTCCGCCTGTATAAAGTAAAAAATTGTTGTTATTGTTTTAATAAGAATTTTAGTACTTTCAAATGTAATATATTATTCAGTTCACCATAGGTAAGATTTTAATGGCGCGGACTGCTAATATTGCTAGCAGCTAATCACTCAGAAGTAGTGCACTAAATTTCCATTACCACTAAAATCGATTCATTTAGTGCACTAAATTTGCACTACCACTAAATTTTTTTTATTTAATGCAATAAATTTCCACTACCACTAAATTTATTTTATTTAATGCACTAAATTTCCACTACCACTAAATTTATTTTATTTAATGCACTAAATTTCCATTACCACTAAATTTGTTTTTTTTAATGCAATAAATTTCCACTACCACTAAATTTGTTTTTTTTAATGCAATAAATTTCCACTACCACTAAATTTTTTTTATTTAATGCAATAAATTTCCACTACCACTAAATTTGTTTTTTTTAATGCATTAAATTTCCACTACCACTAAATTTTTTTTATTTAATGCAATAAATTTCCACTACCACTAAATTTGTTTTTTTTAATGCAATAAATTTCCACTACCACTAATTTTTTTTATTTAATGCAATAAATTTCCACTACCACTAAATTTTTTTTATTTAATGCAATAAATTTCCACTACCACTAAATTTGCTTTTTTTAATGCATTAAATTACCACTACCACTAAAATGGTTTTATTTAATGCACTAAATTTCCACTACCACTAAATATTATAGGCGATAATGCACTA
Organism: Metopia argyrocephala; assembly: GCA_963576795.1. NCBI lineage: Eukaryota > Metazoa > Arthropoda > Insecta > Diptera > Sarcophagidae > Metopia > Metopia argyrocephala. Next base: position 180,789,799 of record OY756208.1, on the reverse strand, counting down.
TTTTTTCCACTACCACTAAATTTAGTGGAAAATTAAATCTAATGCAATAAACCCAACTCTGGTGGTAACTGTCTTCACTAAGTATGTTAGCTGTTATCTTCCCAAAAGGGAAGATTCTGGTGGAATAGAGTGGTTTTTATTGCAGATGGACGTCAGGGAGAGAGGATCTCTTATTTTTTAAATTATAATTTAGAAAAACCGCAAATTTTATTTTATAATTTTTACCCTTCGCTGGAATTTAACCTCGGTCGTTTGAGTTTCTGTGCGAACGCTCTAACCACTATGTCAAATACCTGTAAACTCCTTTTCTCTCTTCAATTATAAAAGAACTATTCTTCAGCCTCTCTCAGAAAAAAATGTAAACATGCCTTTGGCGATGCCATCTAACAATGTCGGGTATGGTCGTACATGTCGTTAACCTCGACTAATGGATATATGTAAATAGAACAAGTGAGAAATAAGAAAACTGTTGTAATTCTGTTCATTCAAAATGGAGATAATTGGTGCCAGAACTTTGGCTATACGCGGCCGATTTTGATATTATCGCAACACATGCATTAAAGCATGATTTAATTAAAAATAAAAATTTTTTAATAAAAATTACCATTTTTATATCTTTCAAAGTTTTTATGGTGTAGGTGTTCAAATTTATATTTGAAAGTGTTCGACATAAGCTGTGAGTCACTGTATGTAAATATTCAATCATTTGATTTGCTTGTGTTACGAAAACAAACAGCAACAATTATTTTTTTTCTACAACAAATAACTAAAACTAGCAAAGTATTTTTAAATTGTATTATGTTTGTTTTGTTGACCTCTTGAAAAATTAATGATGATCTCTTAGCAGTCGCTCGGATTCGACGTTAAACTGTAGGTCCTGGTACTCATAGATAAAAATTGATACACACAATATAGTAGCTGCGAGAAGTTAGGCCATAACTCCGAAAAGAAAGGGTACTAATGGCTAAATATATATGCATGATCTATTGTTTTCAACATATTTAAACTTTATTATGAGCTTTAGGTCTCCTATTAATTGTATTAATTTCCATTTTTCGTTACTTTTTGGTATTGCTTAGTTAGGAATTATTTTTCTCTTACAAAAACGCTTTTTAATAATACTGGATAAACTTGAAAATTATGACAAAAACTTTTTTAAATTTTATATATAAGAAAAAGATTTTTAAAATCTTTGCTTAAAGCCTGCTTTTCAATTAATCCATTCGCAATTTTTCTTTAAATCTACTGGTTACGTTATATGCAATTAAAGAAAAACAAACAAAATTTTTTACTTTAAAAACACTCACCTAAAGAACTTACATTGAAGTTTAAAAAAAGGGCACAGTTTTGAAAAAATCAAATCAATCAGTAGTTATGGTATCTTCATATTTGAGAACTGTGCTAGTTTATTAACCCCTTATGTATAATAGAGTAAAATTCTTTAAACGTTTTTTAAAGTAACGTTATTTTAAAGTTTGCACACTTTGAAATTAATGCAGTTTCATTAGTGTTTGTGTCACCAAGTCCCTAAGGAGACCTTTAACTTTATACCCATAATTTAGAATAGGGTAAAGCAAATGTAATATACTATAATTTTACAATAAGAATATTTTAAAAAGCAAAAAAAATATACTGAAATAACTTATGTTTCGATATGAACGACAGAGTTTTATTTTGTCATGCTTTAATATGCAATTCTTAAATAGTTTTTGACAAAAGTTCGATGGTTATGAACTTTAAACAAAATTTAAAAGTTTGAAAAAAACGTAACGGCTAATAAAGAAAAAAGTTGGAATAATTAAAAAGCAATTTTAATGCTAAAAAATTTTAAAGTAAAATTGAAGGCTTAACTTGCCAAAACGATTATCTCCATATCAGAGAATTTTACTAAATGGTAATTTCAAAACACTTTCTGGGCTCTTAACTGCATAATAATAGAAAAAAAAATATCTATCGAGAGAATTATTTTATAATATTTAGTAATCAGACATATTAGTTTGAAATATTGTATAGTGTAGACTGAATAAAATATTATTTTGAAATTACTATCTAACATTCTGATAACTTTATCAGCTATTCTAGCGTTAAAATGTATTGATAAAATATTTTAAAATATATCATATAACAGAGGTTTATGTAAAAACGGAATATTTAAGACCTACAACAATAAAAAAATTACTTTCAAAATTTGCATTTCTTTTGCATATATTTAGTATTATTATTAGATTATTAGATTGCCCAATGCCACATTCTGAAATCTAATAAAGTTTTTGTATTATAATAAAGTAATTACGAATTATGAACCCAACGTAAATATTAGTACGATCGCAGCTCTTAGGCAGAGGCCATGCAATAAGCGGCAAAGCAGTGAGCGGCAAAAAATTAAAACAAATGGAATACTACTGAAGTGGCCACGCAATGAGCGGCATTTCTTAGCGGCTAAGCGGCGCCGCTCAGGAATAGAACTTGTTCTAATTTTTAGTTGATTTCTGAGCGGCGAAGTATAAACATGGCAAAAATTAATGTGGAGCTTATATTTTCATCTGTACAAAGCCGACCGCTATTATGGCAAAGTAGATTACATTCATAACTGGCCTTTACAACTCTGTGTCAGGATTACGGCCTAGCTTCTCGCAGCACTCATGTTGTGTATGTAAATTTTTATCCATGAGTACCGGGACCTACAGTTTAATGTCGACTCCGAACGACAGAAAGTAGATTACCATATTTAAAAAAAATATATAATTTTAACAACTAACCGCACTAACCGCTCCGAAATGGCGCTCAGTAATAAGCCACCAGCCGCTCATTGCGTGGCCTTATCTTGAATAATAATGCCTATTAATAATTGTCGTTCACTGGTTCCACTCTAGTCTAATGTTTCTAGTCTGAAAGACATATTCTAACCGAAAGTTATGTTCCATCAGCAACTTTTCCACTGTTCGATAAATTTAATTAAGATCCACAACAAGAGCAGATATATTGTCGCTATTGAAAATGTATAGCTGAATTCGTGTTCTTTGGTTGCACCCTCATCCACATTTGTCCAGATGTAAGCTATTGAGACGAAGTTTCAGATAGCAGCGGCTTTAAACAAGTCTCATATTCCTTGTAAAATTATCTTTCTTCACTCCTCGTACTTATTGCTAAATGGTCTAACCAATCGTTTGGTCTGACATATTGCCCGAGGCAAGCAAATTCAAAAAGATTTTAAAACCTTTCATGACTAATATTTCAATCAAAATTAAATGAAAATTACATGCAATTCAATGCGATCATGTTCTTTTTATAAAATTAATACTTTAAAAAATTCAACGATTTTTTTTTTATTTTTTGTTGATTTTTACATAAAAGTGCTATTGTTTTACATAAAAGTTATTGTATATTTTATTGATTTTTTAAAATACTTCTTGTATATGTTAAATGGCTAGTTATATGTAAAGTAAATACATATGTAAATTATGTATGCAGTATGTAAAGTATGTACACTTGGTGTACGGAATATATGTTGTGCCTGCAGTATAGAATTCTATAGAATTTAAAACATTTCTTTGTTCAACGATTTAAAATGCTAAAAATGGTGTTAAAATTGTTGAGTACTTTAGTTTTTACTTTGTCAACAACACATGCAAGTATGGGACCCAAAAGTTCAATTTAAAACCTTTCAATGACTTTTTATTGCTATAGTTTTAGTAGTTTGACGTTTTACTGTATTAATTCACTTTTAAAGCTATAAATTGTTTTGAATCATTGGCAATTCATAAACGTCAACCTACCAGGCACTTAGTTTTTGATTTTTTTTTTTCTTTTTATTTTTCACTTTACATATCGTATGATATTTGTAGGTTTAGCAGGGAAACACAGAAATTCACGAAATTTACATTCGTTTGGAATTTACATTTTGGTTTTTTTTATAGAAAAAACAAAATATAATAAAAAATCCATTAAGTCACCAAAAAAACGAACACTCTAATATTTCTTAAATACCAAAGTACGAGTACTTACTTGTATTGCTTTTTTTTGTAGATTTTTTTTTTCTGTTGGTTTTATTATTTTCCTTGGCTTGTATGTTCAGTTGGCACCTTTATTTGATTTGTTCGCTGCTGTTACGTTTTAAAATTTAAATTTCAATTATTCTGTTAAGAAATCAACAAATTTGTTTTATTTTTTATTGGTTCCTTAAAAAAAATATAAAATAAAAAATAAAAACAACAAAACAACTTTATTTATAAAATAAATTGATATTTTAATTGTTGTTAAAACTAAAGTACATAGACAAGTAAAGACAAACATTTACATAATTATGCCAAATACGATGAATCTAAATTCAGAATATGATCTACAATTCTAAAATAGACTGAGGAAAAGTAGTCACAGTAAAATAATAAGGAAATGCTAGAGAATGGTTGTGAGTGACTATGCGTCGTATTACTGTTGAGAAATAAAATTCGTTTTCGATTAGAATTTCAAATACAAAACTTTAATGGTTGAAATTCTAAAGTGAATTACAGCAAAGAAAATGCTTAAAAATGCATAAAAAGCACATAAACTGAGTTAATTTTTAAGACATTACAGAAATCATCAACATCATTTCATTAAAACATTTTGCAACAATCATCCTATAAAAATGTACATAAAATATCCGGATTATTGAAACCCAGTATTGGTCATATTAATAGCATTAATGCCGCGATATCACTCGATCCAATAGCTGTTTACTGTTCATTTTCAAGAAAGTATTGTTCAATTATGCAACTTACTTTGTATACATTTGTTGTTGGCCATTAGCAATGGCACGTGGGCTCAGCGAACCCTCAAAACTGCAAGTTTGACGATTAACATCCTTCGTGGTGAAAATGTGTTTCAACGTTTAGATTATTTTGTTCGACAAATCAGCATCCATTTGTTGATGATTAATAATCTATCCTACGAACTCTCTTCGCTGTTCATCATGATAAAGACGAAATGAAAATGTTTTTTGAACAATATAAAAATTATGATTTTGTTCATTTGTTGAAAGATAAAATAAGGTGTACTAAACTGGCTTACTTATCAGATATGTTCGTTATTTTTAAGAACAAGGGTCTAATGAAAATTTCTTAAACTTCCAAAATAATTTTATGGAAACAAATAACTTGATGGAAGAATAAAGCTCAGAAAGGCAATTTAGAAAAGTTTGAGTCAGTACCAAAAGTTATAAAACTATTAAAATAATTATTATTGAACATTTGACAAAGATAGAGCAGAGATTATTCATTATTGCCCAAAACTAGATATAAAGAAATTTAATTGGGTTCGTAATCCATTTCTCATAACGAATAAATCTGTATTTGACTCTCTTACGATATTAATATTTGAACGGCTTGTTTTTGGATAACTGGTGTGCTAACCATCTCCAACTGATTCAGTCTCTCTAAGATTTTCCATTAATATTTTCACACTGGACTAGGGTAAAACCTTTATTTTGACCATATTTTATATACAATTTTTATTCCATTATAAAAACACGTTATGGTATCGTATAACGAAAGCTTCATTTTTACTAACCCTAAACAATCAGATAACTTACTGATTTCCCATAACGTACTGCAAATATAGTCGCCGTGGTCTAGTGGTTAGTATGTTGGCGTACTAACACAAGAGCTCCGGATTCAAACCCCAACTCTAACACCTTGAAAAAAATTGTATATGAAAAAAAATATTTCTTTCGATGACTACTACTACGAAAAAGCTCTGAGAGTAACTGATTGCCATGATTAAGCTTCTCAAGTCTGTCGTTCGGAGTCGACTTACATAGTTAGACGTTTTTCTTCTTTTTTAGTTTGGTTGAGTTGTGAAAATAGAAATTTGAATTTTTTAAATGAAATGTTTATGCATGTGTAACACCGAGAAACTATGAAGTAGGAGTCGTGAATTTTTGTAACTACTCCGACTCCGACTCCCAGTAAAGCAAGGCACCTCAGACTCTACAACCCTGGTTTTCAAAATGCAAATTCATAATTGAATATCTTAAAAAGTATATTTGTATGAAGCTGCACAGTGGGCGAGAGGTCGATTATCTGTCGGTGTAAAAGCAGCTCTCAGATAGTTACAAATAAAGATTAGTGCGAGAATATTCATGAAAGCAATTTTCTATATTTTTAAAAAAAAATATATGTACTAGAAAATTATCTGCATTAAAAAATACTTTCTTTAATTATTTTTAGGTCATAATAAAGTTTTATCATAAAGCTTTGTGAAAGCTATATAATGGGCGCCATATTGACATAATAGTTACCGTTTTATTAACTCTTAATTTCAACAGATTAATAAAAAAAAATTTACTGGTACCAACTGTTAACTGATAACAAACTTCTTTAAAATAATATATTTTGTTTTATCAACAATGTTTATTATTTTATATTTACAAATTGTGGTCTAAACAAAATTTTAACACTTAGTAAATAATTTCATTATATTCTTCTAAAGTAAAAAAAATAAAATATAAAACGAATCATTATCGCTTTCAACATCTAATTATGGTTGACCAATTTATACACTCGAGTAGATATCACTTACTTATAGAATTTTCGAAACAGTCAAAATAACTATCACCTTTAAAAGAAATCAATCAAAAGAAATTCGTTATTATTTAAGTTAACGTTTGTACCGAATTACTTTTATACGCTAATTTATTAGCTTTATTAACGAACCAATTTTTTACAGTGATTGACATGAATTGATTGTTAAACAAGACAAAATGTTGGTCAATTTCGTTTTGATAATTTTGATTTTCTAATTGGTTTCGCTTTCAGAAAAATATGTTTTTTTTATCATTAACAGTATTTGACTTTTTTGTCTTGTGGTGTTTAACGATAATGATGTGAATTTTTGATGTTATAGTTCTCTAATTTATTTCTTTTTAACTTTTTAAAAAAATTCAAAGACTAACAGCATAACAAAAAGTTAGTATGATCGTCATATTTAGTAGACATTTTCACTGCTAGATTTAGCATTTACCTTTTTAAATTCTGCTAAAAGCATTTTTAACGTTTTTTTTTTCTTAAAGTACAGTTATTTATAATTATGTATATGCTTCGTTTTAGTCTTTTTTCCAAGGCGTAAATTCAATAGTTATTTCCAAACACCGCGTTAAATAATTTACAACCTGTTTTTATCGAAATTTCTCGCGTTATTCTAAAAGATGTTACACATAATTCCTTCAACCCAACCTTTGACCCCGATGAGGAGCCATTTGCCTCCATCCCACATCTCTTTATTTGGCTCATATAATTTTTTGTTGAACCTCACAAAAGAAGCGGTTCTAGCTAATCGAAATCGAAAAATCGTATACTATCCCACCCCTTCCTTTCCGATTTGATTTTTATTTCTTGATCCATAAAGACCTCCACTGTGAAATTTGTCACAAATGTAGAGAAGAAAACTATCTTTGGCATAATTTATTTTTGTTTAAATTTTTAAAAAAGTCGCTTTCTGAGATATAGGCTTCCGACTTATAAGTAATGAAAAATGACCTTTGACAATTACAATTAAGTAAGTATAACTAAGAGCCTCATATTTCCGGATTCAGATGTGTCAGTGCCCCCAAACTTTGAATTTAATTTAGTTCTATGATATACTATGTTTCTACAAAAATCATAAAATTCGGGGGATTGGTTACACCCATTGGATGATTTGCCTTGGAATAACGTATCCATTTACTGATAGAAGATGAAAATTACGTATAGGACGAGATGTGGCATTAAAAGACAAACCACTTACAAAAAAATCAGAGCACACAGACAAACTTTATATTTTTTTTATTTGAGACCAATACTCAGGGATAAACCCCTACTAAATGCAGTGCCTTGTATTGGAATTTGGAAAGAACAGTACATTTATGACAGAACATACAGTTTTGTTTTTCTTATATTACTATTAAGCGCCCTAGGAATGAGACAAATTGCTGTGAATTGATCATTCAAAGGCCAGTATTATAACTTCACCCTTGAATGATAAACAGCAATTGCCTCTTCGTTGCATGTTGATTATGTGGTGAGTGTCTTCGCTAAGTAGGTTTAGCTATTATCTGCTACTTCACAATAGGTAGCGCTCTTCTCCTGATCATTCGTTTTTTGTTGACATTGGTTAAGGTGGAATAGAGTGGAATGTCGGGGAGCGACTTCTTTGTAGATGGTCTTCTTGGAGGAGGGGGGGGGGGGGGAACCTCTTATTTTTATTATTTTGAAAAAACCGCAAACTAACTTTTTCATTTCTCAACTTTGCTGGGATTTGAACCTGGCCCTTTGAAGTTTTTGTGCGAGCGCTCTAACCACTATACCACGCATATAGCTCTGCGAATTTTGATTGTAGGCAGCATTATAAGAGCCAGTCTACTGGTATACGACGAAATGCAAAATATTTTGCTTTAGTGTAGAAGCTTAGTCGGCTTTAGACACACCTTCGAACAAAAACAAATCAGCGAAAGGGGTTTTTCTTAAAAAAATATTTTAATTTTTAAATTATTCGAAGGGCCGGTCTTTAAGGTATGCATTAAATAAATTTATTTACTTCATTGCTTGCATACATATTATGTAAGTATGAAATAATTGTTGTAAAAACGATCTATCGATTAGAGGAATTTTTATTATTCAAGTTATTTTGTAATTTTCTCTACACAGCAACGTTGAAGAAATTTTTAACAAATTACGTCAATATGTATGAAGGGAGGTTAAAAAAAAACAAAGTAAACTTTCGTAAATTTAAGTAACTCTGACGAATCTAGAATTACTTACAATTAAAAGCAATAACTTCAATACAATTTAACTCATTTATTGAAATTAAAAAAAAAATTTGGAAATTTTGTGTTTTTAGTGGAACGAGTTAAGAAATCTTTGTATTTTAATAAAAATACAAAACTTTGCAAACAAAAAGGCAAATTTCCATCAGCCTTGGTATTAAAAATGCTTAAAAGTTTTTTAAATATTTACGTTTTTAATGATTACGTTTCTTCTTTTTTTTAATCATACAATAGTTTTATAGCCTCAATATTTTCTGTTGTTTTCTTTTACACAAAACAATACAAAAAATTAAATATTTAAATAAAATCATTATTTTATTATAGTGGAATTGATATTTTCTTTAAATTATTATATTTCTTTATAGTCTAAAATTTTATGACAAGACGAGTATAAAAAATATTTACAACTATACATATTGAAAATATAATTAAATTTTATTTTAGGGGCCACTGAAATATAAAAGAAAACATGTAAACCACTCCCAAATTGACATGACAACATAACCAGAAAATAATTTAATGTTTATAATGAAATTTTAGTGATAAGAAAAATAATAAAATGATTTAAATAATTATTAGAGAAATATTGAAACTTTTGTCAAAACATATTTAGTCAAGACGTCTTGAACAAAATTATTAAAAAAAAGTTTTTTTCGGGAGTTGTTTCTGGGGAAGTATAGATCAGAAGATATGGAAGTCCTTTATCTATACAGATATATATTTTCATTTCATTTTCATTTCAAAATGAAATTTTTATTAAGGGCTTATTTGGAAAGAACGAGTACTGCATAGAAATTTGTCAAATAAGTCTTTAATAAATAAATTTTATTATTTATGAATAACTGTCGTATTCAGAAATGCAACTACAATAATTTTTTTTTATTTTGGAATTACTTTGAATCCTCTCTAAAGATTCCCACTAACATTTTATAATAGTTCACAAACTCTATATATATTTTAATATTTTTATATCATATTCAAACTTTAAATCGTTAATAAAACATTCTGTTTATCCAATCAAGTTCAAATAAATTGCGTTAAATTTGTAGAGGATGTCACTTGGCGTTGTAAATCTCTGTTGATATATGTGTGTTAACTAAGCTGTAATAGACATTTACAAATGTTTTTGAGAACACCTCAGAGTATGCTATTTTTTTTGTTCTTTACAAACAATAGTACACCTTACTCTGTTCTTATACGGCATATACTCGTACATTACAGAGAACAATGTGTAAAAAGAAATCGTGATTAAATCAGTTTTAAATGCTCAGATGATACCTTTAGGTCTATAAAATATGTTAAATGTAGACAATTTGTGGAAGTTGTTTGAAGTATATGGCATACTTTTAAGGGTAAGAGAGAAATATACGCGTAAAAAGACATAGAATTGGGAGTACGAAGTAAATTAAATATTTTCTTGCTATCTTAATAGGTTTTGAAAAAAAAAAGTGAAAAAAGTTTTTTCACAGTTTTGGCTTAGCTACTCCAGCACCCATATTGTGTGTGTCAATCTTTATTCATGAGTACCGAGACTTATGTTTTAACATCGAATCTGAACCATAGACTTAAGAAGCTTGTTCATGGAAATCAGTTACTCTCAGAGCTTTCGCCAGAAGATTGCTAAGAGGTGGTCGCCGAAGGAAATATTTTTTCTTTCGAGATGTCAGAGCTGGGTTTTGAACCCAGAGTTCTCGTCTAGTAAGTCAACACAATGCATACTAAACTGTGTTATAAAATTCAGGAAGATTTTTCTTCAAGTATTTTCAAAATTTTTATTTTTTCTTTTATCCGTTATTTTAATAAATTTTGATCAGCGTATGATTAATTCCTCTAACTTCTTTTTTCTCTTGGTTTTTTTTTTCTTTTCTCTTGGCATAATCCTGAAAAAAAAAAATTAATAAATTCTCCACACGCCCAAAAAATGTATATATGTTTTTTTTGAATAAAGATTGTCTTATAATTGCCATAAAAAAATTCGCATGAAAGCAAAAATGAAATAAAATAAGAAAAATAAGTTGAAGTCAATGAACAGGCATAAATCACTTTAGTGCTGCAATAATATGAATCGAATATTTAAGCGATTAAAAGCTAGATATATATGTACATACATACACAAAATTATATGTGTAAAATATATGTACGTATATAATACACATATATATAATATACATTGCATATAGAAAACAAAAAATAAAATCTTTCATTAGTAAGCCATTGAGAAAAAGGGTTTTTGTTTGTAAAAAAAACCTTGTTTTTATTCGATTTCCTTTTACCCTAGCTACAAAAAACACAATTTTGAAAATGTTTTATATGAATATTTAAGTATAAAGAGGCTAGCCTCTAGATTCGTTTTTTCTAATCGAATCGATTACTTACTTTTATTTGTTATCAGCAATGAAGAGTTCATAATTCAAATTCGATTTATTTTGTATTCTTTTTCACTATCTTTTATATCGTTTGTGTGTATCGGTATAAAATGTATTACAAAAGATGTATGTTGGATGTAATTTTTAATTAAAAAACATTCGTTGATGGACAAATGATTCCAAAACAAAAAAAAATACAAAAACGAAAAGTAAAGTCAAGTTAGTTTAACTGCAAACTTGTATTGCTTAGCCTTATACATATTTTTCTCCTGCGCCAAAGCCACATTAAAAACGCACAAATGCAATGCCTTTGAACATTGTGAACAGTTTTTATGGGGAAGAGATATTGGTTCCACATACGAGTTTTCATTTATTTTGTTTTAAGTAAATGTTATAAGAAACACACACGCACACAGAATAAGGAAAACAAGTTGGAGGCAGTAGGGTGGTGGTCTGATATGAATTTTAATATTTAATTTTTAATATTCAATTTTATTGCCCTTTTTTTCTTTCGCCTTTAATTTTTAAATCTAATCTGAGGATTTTATACTTATAATGTCCTTTCAAAGTGTTTTTTTTTAGATAAGACCAACAACTCAGGGGGCAACACCCCTACTCATGCTTTGCAGCATTGCATTATAGATAGATAGATTCTTTTTTTTTTTCTATTAAGCGCCTTATGTCAATGAGACAAGTTGTTGTCAGTTGATCACTCAGAGGACAGTATTATACCTTAACCCTTGAAAATTATCAACACAAATGGCCCCATCTGTTGATATTCAAATAGCTCAAAGATGGTTATAGTGGAATATCAGAGGCTTTCTATAGGATAGATTTCTTGATGGTGGGGGAAAAACCTCTTATATATATTAATTTAATTTAAAATGTTGAAATTACTGCACAAATTTTGGTTTTCATATTCTTCGGTGCTGGGGCTCAAGCCAGAGCTGCTTGGTGTTGTAAGCAAGCGCTGTAACCACTACGCTACTTATATTTGAAAGTAAATGATTAAACAGAATACGACCGCAACTTCAGGCAAAAAATACTCTCAGAGAAAACATGCCCAAAATTAAAACGACAACCGCAACTTCACGAGCTGTCATTTATTATTTTTAAATTTCTTGTGTGTAAAGCTATTGAAAATTAAGTTTATTAGAGTTTTTGCATAGAATTGAATTTATATTTTATAATTTAAACATCTTTACACATTTTTTCAATTATTTATTCTTTAATATTATTCATTTTATTTAATAAATTCAAAAATTTATTAATTTATTCAAACTTTCAAGTGTTTTTTCGATTTTCTTTTGTTCTTATTTTTCTTTGTGCCAACAACAAAAAACAAATGGGTTTTTTTACAAAATGTATGAAATTTAATAAAAGTGTGGTAACATTGTTAAGAGAATTTGTTTCTAAAAATGAGAATATAAGAAAAATCGCTGTCAAAATAAAATAGATTCTTTTTCACAATTGCATTCTCCAGCGTTTTTATCTGTCAATTTGTATGGAAAAAAATGTCATGCTCCAGTTCTGTTTAATCATTAAGTCATGTATGTTTATAAACATACACACTTCAGATATGTAAGTATTTCAATTCACACTAACTTTCTGGTACTAGTGATACTTGGTATTAGAAAAATATTGGTGATGCTTTCATTAAAAAAAAATATATAGAATCTTTCGAACTATAGAGCTCTAAACGTCAGAGATTCTTTCAAAATATTGTTCAATACTTATAATAATTTTATCAGAATACGCCTTTAAACTGTACTTAAATGGCAACAGGTATACGAAAAATGTTATATTTGACAACCATATTATTTGACAACCGCTATAACAGCTGATTGTTGCTTTTTGTTTGATTTCGTTTGACAATAACTTGTAGGCGCTTCACAGAGAAGCATTGAAAAAGATTCATTTCAATCAGTCAATCAATTCGTTGCCGGTTTCAGCAACTGCGGTTGTGTCCTTCCACTCTATGGAAGATTTTAGGAAAAAATCTTGGATTAAAAGCTTTTATTCAAAATTTTATTTTTCAAGAAAGATAATTTCTGATTGAATTTTCGCATTTAGAGTAAGAATAATATCTAAGTTTTTTTCGAAACAATATTACATTCTAAGGAAATTAATTGGTCAATATGTCTTTATAAACGATGATGGTCAGAATGTTATTGACCGTGGTGAACGGTACAGGTACATGATTATTTAGTACCTCAATTAACTGGCAGTAAACTTGCTGACACAAGGCACTCTACAATTGATTTACTCATTTTTTACTCAGACATTTTTAAAGAAAGTAGAATTTGCATCAAAAAAACCAATGTTATAATTTCAGTAATAATTTCTTAACACTTTTCAACTGAACACTTTCATAAGCCAAATGCGTTCAAAATTGCAATTTGTACCAACATTCTAAGTTTTGTTTTTTAAATTTTCACTTAAACTGTAATGCTTATTTCTACCACTTATTATTCATTCCTTTTTAATTTAAGTAGCGCTCTGGACATAAAGAAGAGGAAAAAAAAAGAAATACAAAAAAAGAGAAACAACAACTTTAATAATCGACTGAATATTGTAAAGAACACAATCTGCATATTAAATACTCTACACAAAACCTACAACTACCGTGCATATCTATAAATAATGTTGTATGCAACAGAATTTATATGTTGCAGTATAATTTTGTTGCATACAATTCATGAAATTTGAAGTAACAACCACTTGCCAACGAGCATGCCTGGTTCCAGGTACCACGTACGGGCAGTTAGTTGTCTTGTTGTAACTCCCATGTAATTTTCAACCATTAACTGGCACTTGGACGATCACATGTGTGAGCAGTACGCTAAGAAAAACATTCATGGTTGTTTAGAGTGACACAGACAAAAACCTGTAAGTGAATGAATAGAAAAAAAATAAAATAAAAACACAAAGAGTGGTACAACCTTAAAGCAGGTGTCATATCGAATATTTACAGAAGACGAATACAAAAAAAAGCTTTAAAACGTAGTCATAAAATTCTATCCATACACGTTTTTTTTTCTCATTTTCTAAACCTGCTTTTTATGGCATGTTTTTTTTTATTGCCAGAAAATATTTTTGTATTTTTATGTTCTTTTTTCTAATTTCTGATTTGCTAACGTATTATTTTTAGATATTTTTGTTTCTTCATGTTTTTGTTTTAAAAGTTGTCATATTTCTTTTTTTTAAATTCGATTTTGAATTTTTATTCCTATTTAAAGTTATTTTTATATCATGCCCTACAGGCTTAAAAAAGAAAACAACGTGTTGTTAAGAATATGGTCAAAATATTTAGAGCAGATTTAATTTTTTTTAACAGCTTAGCAGTCTAACGCTGAGAATGTGTATTGCCTAACACATTCAAATCTATTTTTTATGCCAAATCAGTGTTTTTGTATGTATACGTACTTGAGTTTACTTAAAGCTAGCTCAAAATTTCACTCATTTGCTTACTTACTCTGCATATGTTTCAGCTATTCAGAAGACAGTTTATGCCACTTCTCGAACCCTAACCTGGGTGATAGTTGTAATAGTTTTATTTGTAAATAAAAGACTCAGCGTATATTTTTTGTACAGAAGACACCTGTGTCGAATGCCTCTGCTGCTCATTTTTATGTGCTTTATCAGAAGAACGTTTTTTGAATACACAGCGTTAGTTATTGAAATCCACTTTTTGATTATGATGATTATGATTATGATGCATCGTATGAAGATGCATTTTTCTGCAAAATGTTTCATTCCTACAATGAAAAATGTCGAAATTTGCTTATACTCTAAAAGTCGTCGAATGCAAATTAGGACTTTTATTAATTTATATGAAATCATACATATAAGTACGTCCTAAAGCGCTTTAAGTCAGAGCTTAGAGTTTCTTATTACGTTAATTTTGTTATTTTGTAATGAAGTTCTGAACATAAAGTTTATGACAACAATAAATTTGAGATCCATGGGTTTAAATGAGTTACTAATTTCTCTCTTATTATCTCGTCAAGGTGGTGGGCAGTACAAAATTTGAGCGCAGTTGTGTAGTTCTCAGGTATACAAGGCCAGACATGAGACTCATAACGGGGTATCTTACGGGTTTTTGTGTTATGAGTACCTACTGAGGAAAAATGGCGAGTCCAGACATAAATACTATAGATTACAGACATTAAAAGCAGCAGGACACATATTGTGTGAATGCGGAGTTGTTCGATAGCATATGATCTTGCTGGCGGACATATCTACTACCAGAATTTCAAACCTACTTATGATCATAGGCAAGGAAGTCGATCTACTAAACGTAAAGTAAACTCAAAGACGCACAATATATCGTATAGATCGCAGTATCTTGCAATTATGTACGATCTTCAGTTTGAGGCATTCTGTGGATTCACAAAATGACAAATAATTAAAATCTTTAAGAACTGAGACGGAAGAAAATTCGTTGTATTGTAGAATAACCGTGTCAAGCAGTTACTTATTCCTAGCAACAGGGTAATCTCGAGAGAGATACGATACCATTTAAAGGGGCTTGTTACGGACCCTGTGACTTCATATAACACTTCATATAACTTTTTTTTTAAGAAGAATACTCAGGGGTAAACCTATTCATGCAGTGCATTGTATTGAAATGTGAAGATGGTTGATAGATAGATTTTTTTCGTAGATATTTGTATATTATGTGCCTTTTTTTTGGTGATGAGACAAGTTGCTGTCAAATTGACCACTGAAGAGCCAGTGTTATACCTTCACCCTTGAATGAACAAACAGCAATTGCCTCATCTGTCGGTGGATGTTGAATGTGAATGGTGAGCGTCTTTAGTAGATTAGCTGTAATCTTCCCAGAAGGTGGCGCTGTACTCATGATCCTTGGTTTCTGGTGGAATAGATTGGAAATGTCAGGGAGCGGTTTCTGAAACCAATATTTTTGGTTTTTTTTTTTATTTTCAGCCGTCAAGAAATTGCACACCAGCCGAACTCACCATGTTTTCGACACCAACAGAGTTTCTTGTGCCTTGTACACGTTCATGACCTTAAAGCTTACTTTGGAAATCATATATGTATTAGAATTTTTTAAGTTAGTCGAAGACGTTTTAATAGAATTTAATTCGGATGTTTTGAATATTAACTGCCTTTAATACTTACTAGATTTTTTAAACATTAATAAATTAAACATGCAAAAAAAATAAATTCCTTTATTTTTTTTTTAATTTCAGACCAATTCACATGTCCATTTTACTAAAAGTCTAAAAACTAAAAAATTAAAAATAAATGAATTTATAATTTTAATCAGTATTTATTTTGCTGTATAAGAGTTGTATACACAAGAATTTTGCAAGAGGTTTACGTTAAAAATGATATGTGAGCCTGTTTGATAACGTTTATAAGTTTCATAAACGAAATTCAACTTTTAAATTTAAGAAAATGCATGTGTTTTAAGTTTATTTTTTGTTTTATTACCAAAATTATTTATTAATCACTTGTGACGTGTTACTTCTTGAATTATATTTTTTTTCTATTTCTCAATCATTTAATACCACATTTAACGCTTTATTTTTCTCGTGTTTTTGTGGAGATTTTTAGATTAAAATTTTAGCTGGAGGCATGCATATACAATCCATAACAAATTAGAAAAATTGTTTAAAAAACAAAACTTTATAGTTTATAGATTTATTTTTTAGTTTTAATATTTTAAGCTGAAAACAGAAACTAAAAAAAAAAATTAAAACGCACACACAATTAATCTTAGTTTTATAAGCACGTGTGACTTATTTGGCTATTGGTATGAACATGTTTT
Source organism: Metopia argyrocephala (assembly GCA_963576795.1). NCBI lineage: Eukaryota > Metazoa > Arthropoda > Insecta > Diptera > Sarcophagidae > Metopia > Metopia argyrocephala. The sequence goes on along the minus strand of OY756208.1, from coordinate 180,772,857 downwards.
AGTTTTAAATGCAGGTTATAGCACTGTTTGAGGTGGATTGAATTTAAACTCATGCTTGTAACATGCAAATACTAAACCTATTATTTGTTAGGTTCTATTTTTAGTTGCTGCGATTTCATTAAAAATATTTTTGGTATTAATGTGTGAATGATTTGACGAAGAGATGTTTAGACTTTAGACACAATCAATCTATTCCACTCCATTCCACCTTAACCATCGATAACAAAGACGAATGATCAGAAGAACAGCGCCACCTATTGGAAAGTAACAGATGACAGCTAAACCTATTAGCGAAGGCACTCACCACACAATCAACATGTAACGATAATACAATTACTGTTTATCCTTTAAAGTTGAAGGTATAACTCTGGCCTTTGAATGATCAATTCACAGAAATTTCTCTCATTCTCAAAGCGCTTAATAATAATGTAAAAAAATAAATATATATACTGTTCTTTCCCAAAAAAATCCCAATACAATGCACAGCATCAGTAGGGGGTTACGCCTGAGTATAGATCTCAAGAAAAAAAAAAAAAAAGATGAATGCGGTGAAATAACAAATTGAATCTGATATTTTCAAATTTTATTTAAGACATTTGAGCAGCACTTGGAAGTTGATTTTTTATTCAAAATAAAGATCTTTGGTTTGTGATAAAGATATTAAAGTACACCAATCGCTCGATTTACGCTATAGATACGAAGACGTTTCGGAAAAAGTTGTGCGAATCGAGATTGGAAATAATTTTTATAAAAGGTCCAGTGTAGATGATAATCAAACAATTCATACACCGAGGTGTGGGAAAATCACTCTATGGAAATATTGGAAAAATTTGTAGTTGCAGGAATACTTTATAAACAAACTTAGGTAATAAGCTGTGTGCTCTCCACAGTGAAAAAAAAATTAGCTATTAATTGTCTTCAATAACTTCTGCTAATAAATCAATTAGCATAATTTTTTTAAAAAGTTGAGTGATTTTTAAGAGATGATATTGCTTAATCTAGCAGTAAAATTGTCAAAATAACAATAATGCTGTAGAAAGCAATTACTCTTTCGATATTTGGATATACGAGTATTTCTAGAATAGTTGGATATTTATCTACTTGTCTTTCTCACTAATACGATTAATCAATAACTCTGCTTTCGCAGTTTCCCTTTCTACATCATCTTTATTATGATGGCCTTAGTTCACCATATCAGTTGTATCACCTGAGTTTATTTCTTTACCTTCAAAATATTAAGAAATATCGGCATGTGGCAATACATTTAGCGAGTTGAATTATGATTCAGAATGTTCTTGTTCTAGTGCTTTGAAAAAAAAAACCTAATGGTATTCGTAAATTTAACGCCTTGGGTTAAACATGTGTGAATGCTTTTATTATGTAATATTCGGTGGCATGAGGGCAGAAGGGAACTGTTCTATTTTTAGTAGTATTGTATCCACTTAATCGCTTTTACGACAAACTTTCTAACTAGCGTACGGGTTTTATAAATGATTAAAATAATTAAATAAACGAATTCGTAAAATTCGTGTAAATCCAGGGGGGTTATATATATTTTGGTTCGTATCGAAAAATTTACAAATTCTTAAAAATTATGAATTTTCGAAAGTAATTACGTTTCCAATCGATTTGCTAAATAACCCTCCCAAGTAATTTCTAACAAGAAAACGATATATAAAAAAGTATTGAATAAACGAGGGATAAGTGTACTAAATTTCTTCTTGGTATATATATATTTTTCTATATTACTATAAGATTTCCTTTAACTGACGAAAAATCTATCCTTCTTACAAGATTATAATCAACTATTGTAATTAATGCCTTCAATAATATCATAAATCTTTTCTTTCTTTTTTTTTTGTTATTCTAAACACAACCCAATCAAAAAATGTTCTACCACCTCATATTCCCCATATGTATACGATATCTTAGCTTTTGACCTGTTTAAATAACATTTAGACCAAGAGTAGAAAAGAAACACCGACAACATGATTTAGAATAATTAGACGTGACCATATTAACGATCAACTTCATTAAGATCAATTAAAATGCTGCCTTTTTTGTTTTGTTTCAGTTTCAAATTTTTAATGTTTTAAAAATTCAAATGAAAGACCTGCTTTAACGAAATATAAAAGAAAGAGAAACAAATAATTTTTACAAATATACAAAAAAAAAACAAAACAAAAAATTTGTTTACAGTTTTAAAGCACCTTAAACTAGTTTCACCTTCAAAAAATATTGATCGAATTAGAATAAATTATTTATGTATTTGAAAGATTAACAAAAAAACAAAATCAAATGAAATGAAATGTTTTTAAAAATCCCAAAATGAAAAAAAAAAAACAAAGACCTGTTACATGAAATATTTGAAATGCTGTTGAGTTCTTTATAACCATTTAATGGAAATGAAGGTGTATCAAAACGTGTATCTTTCAGAAAGTCATAAAACCTTAGTTGACCACCAAACAAATTGAAATACAATAAAATAAATGCTAAAAAAAAATATTTAAAGCATGTGTTTGTGACCAAAAATAATATTCAAATGATTTTAAAGAATTTGTATGTTGAGAGAGTTTTATTATTTTTTTTTTTTGTTTTTGGTGTAGTTACTGAACAATTTTTTATTAAGGTGGCGCTGTTTAAAATAATATTAAACCTTAATAAATAACACTATGCGACAAATTAAGACTTATGGAAAAATGCACGAACTCCACAGTATAGGTTCGATTGTACTGCCAAAAATTAGTAAAACCCTGTACTCGGTTTGGTCAGATTGACTATCAATTTTTTTTATAAACCTTAAAAGGTTTTGAAAATCATTGCATCACTTAAAAAAAGGTGTCCTCAGTTTTTGGCCAACAGCTAACTCAAACTTAAAGATATGGCTTAACTATGTTTGGCAGTAATGTAGTGAAGACTCTACTGAACAAATTTGAAAATATTTTTAATGCAAAAAAGTAGTGAAAAATAATATTTTTAGGGTACGCAGTGCGAGTATGTGCTCTGCTTACTCGATTTCGTCATCACAAACAACTCTATATAATTCCTATTTGATTTAAATGCTCATTGAGTATGCAATGCCCGGTCAGAAGTCCCGTTAAAATTCTCAGCTGTGTACTTATATATGTACGTGCGCATAATTAGTAAATACTCTCGCGAAAATCGAGAAGAGAAAAAGAATTTCGGTGTAAAAATGTCCCGACTAAATAAATAGGCCAATTGATTCTCAGTGTTGTCGACTCAGAATTGAAAAGTTGCAAAAAAAAAAATGTAAGAAATACATCTTGTCCGCTTTCTTATCCACATACCACTTGTTTTATATCTATTTTATAAATCTAGTTTTTATTTGAGTTTTATTAGTTCTTACCGTTTTTTACATGATCCAGACAGGTCTTAAACTTTCCAAACTTCTACTTGGTAACTATGATCGAAGGAGATTTGGGTTTTGAATTAGATTCTCTAGGGACAACCTGAGAATTTTAATGGGACTTCTGGCCGGGAACTGCATAGTTAATGTTGATTTTTTATGTTCCCTTTTTTAATGGTACTTGTTCTTTGTAATGTAATGAAATAAGTCCTTAACTCAGAGGCTAATGATGCTAGCTGGTTAGATTCTCATGACGTTTGTGGGACATAAATGTGGATAAAATAAGCTCATATATTCATTTCAGTTCATATTTATTTTGTTTTGTTTATACGTTATATGGCCAGTGTGCAAATTATTTTAAATTTTCAATTGTTTGCTCAAAAAATAGTGCGGCAGCACCTCTTGCAAAAACCATTTTTTTACATTTTTATTCAATTATAATTGAAATAGTTAAATATTGTTTAGCTTGTTCATTAAAGCACCCCTACATGACATGTTATTTACATTTGCTTTTTACATTACAGTTTCACATGTTCTTCTATATGTCTGTAAAAATTAGTCAATTTACATAAAGTTCATTTTTCCCTTTTTTCTTCTTCATTTTCACTATATCAATATCAACATTGTTCATTTGCAAAACGGCTTAAAGCCGCCGCAAAATTAATTCATTGCGTCATTATTGTACCGACATTTATAAAGCTTTTTGTTATTTAAATTACCATTATAGTTGAAATTGTTAAACTTGTGTTAAAAAAATAATATACTACTTGTCTTGTTGTTATTATGAAAACAAAACTAAATACAAAAATTAATTTATTAACTTTATAAAATATTTCTTTCTGCCGGCTTATGACAGCCATAATCCAGGGCCGATGAATGTTTATGCAGGGCATATATATTTGATGTCATATGTGTGCACATACTGCCATCCCGAAATAAAAGCGGCAAGCGTTTTCTAGCTGTCAAAACTTCTCATGCCCATACAATTTGTATGGAGCATCCCAAAATAACGCGGCGGCAACGCTTTGCAATTGGAAAATCCAATTTTGACAGAGCGTTTAATAGTAAAGTTGGTCGCAAAAGGCAACTAAAATGTAAACAAATAGGAAAAAAACAGGGTTGTGATATAAAGATATGTTATTTGCATAACCATGTTTTAATCGTAAAGGCAAAAAATAAACAAAATAGAAGATAATAAATATTAATATAAAATAAATAAATAAAATATAATAAAAATAAATAAAATAGTACTATAAAATTTAGTTTATGTTACAAATACCAACAGAGAAATGCATTTTATTATTAAAATAGTCAGAATTGTTATATAAGCATATGTTTTTGTATTACCCTGTTTTTAATGCTTTCACAAAACGTTGCTGCTCTTATTTAGGGATGGCGGTTCAGAGTAAGCGCTGAGGGTTAGAAAACGTTCCGCTTGCCGCTTTTATTTAGGGATGGCTCATACGAAATAAAAGCATGCTCTAATTGAAATTTGAAATTTGAATTTTGTAATGTGAAAAACATGTCATGTAAAGGTGCCTTAAGATCAGTTTTATTTAATTTCGTTTTACGTTTTCTATGGAAGCTAATTTCAGAATTAATTTCGTTTCGATCGGAATTGAATTTTGTGACAAGCCCGGCAGTTTGACAAATTTACACATTATTTAGAGAAAAATTTTTGGGTTCGAAAATAGTTTAAGACTGACAATTTTTTGCCACTTTTTTGTTATGTTGGCAATGCTGACTGCTGCTGAAAGTAGGAATATAAAGACATTCTTGAAAGTGTTCAGTGATATTTCGTTTACTTTTACATCTCCAAAAAATTTCCTAAAATTTAAACTGCTTACGAGTACTTAACTGATCTTGTTAAGATCAAAACGATCACAAGATTTAAGCGTCTGTATTGAACACATTTTTAAATTCAAGCCTGACAAATATTTGATATTCGCAAAGTAATTTTATCACCAAGAAAAAAAAATAATAAAATGAATGAGTGAATGAACACGTTTTTAAACATCAAATATTTAATTTTACCTTTATTTAAAACCAATGGTATGTTTTAAGATTCGTTTACCCTCCAGTTTAATACAAATTTATTAAAAAATATTTATACTAAAAAATTTTTTTCTTAAGTTCAACAAACACTTGTTTAAACTATTTTATACGTAAATAAACTCAGAGCCATGTTTTAATACAAAAAAAAAAAAGAAAAAAACAGAAAATAATTCAAAATGTCTGTTAAATTAAGATAAAATGACAAAAAAAAAAAAAAAAAATTGTGGCAATCTATTGTATATCTGTACTCATATAAGTATTGTATGTTTATAGAAATCCAAAAACACTTTTATTGTTCATGTTGTTCAAGTTTTTCATAAATTCAATAAATAAAAAAATAAATGTTGTCCTATTATTGTTACGCATTTATACATTGTCTGGAAATAAAACGAAACCACTACAAATATCTATAATTGCCTCTTAATACCGACTGATATTATCCTCTATAGCAGGTTAGAATAGAAGTACAGTGATAATAAGTATAGAAATACATACATTAGAGCCTATTACCTTTCAAGAAAAAAAAAAAGCTTCCTTGTACCGCCTCTAAAAAAAATTTTTTTTCGAAACCTCCTTGAAAAGATACTTTATATAAGATGCGGTACGGGAAAACTTTTTTTGAGGTACGGTATATGTATATGTATGTATATACATACATGTACATGCATACACATGATCAAATGAAAATTTCTCAGACAATTAAATAAAAATCCTTTCGAAATCGGACTGACAAATTTTACCTCGAATAGTTTTAGTAGCTAAAAAAACTCAAATGGTCAAGCAGCAAGCACTACAGTCAATGGTACAGGAAAACGGTAACCAAATCAAAATATAACGCTTATAGTTTCTGTCCCTACGCCAAAAAAGTCGGAAATCAGCCAGTTTTATGAAGAGAGATATATGGGAATAGAAAGATTTAATAGAAGCATATTATTTGTTTCAATACTCTCGTTTTATGCGAAAAGTTCTCAAAAGGACAGAAACGAGCCACAGAACCCTTTTGTGCGTTTTATTGTTTACTGCTTTAATTCAAATTTGGACAAATTTAATGGCATCTTAAAATGAAAAAAAAAAACTTTAAATTATAAGTACTTATCATTTATTATTATTGGAAATAACAAGCTTTACTTGCACATTAAAACCTAACATTTCAGATAAGAAAATAAATTTAAGACTTATTGTAAAATTCAAGGTCTATTATAGGAGTCGTTACTCTCGACTCCATTATTCTTCTTGAAAGTTATTGTTATTGTGTTTCCACAAAAGGTGTGTATTCAAGTCCAGAAGTGTATTTATCTACCCATTTTTTAAAACAATTTTACTTACACTCTCATTTATTGATAAATATCTTGAAATATGTTGACAATCGTCTTAATTTTGTTACATTTTAACACTTTGTTTCGTGTTTTTTCCACTCTTAAATTTAGAAACAACAGACAGTCCGATAGACATTGTAAGGCCATACCGATATGTTTTGCCATACACTACTATTGCCGGTTTCACTTACAAATACATTCGAAATACATTCAATCCCAGTAAACAAGAATAAAAGTTTTTAAAATTTATTTTAATTTTAATTTATTTTTATTCGAGGGAGGCAAACCGATGTCATATATACTGATTTCAGTAAGGCGTTTGACAAGGTTAATCATAAGCTCTATTGATATATAGGAAAATGTAAATGCATGCAATTTGGTAAAAACAACATAAACATAGTTAACTACTCTCTGGGTGGCAATTACTTATTTGGAAGTAGTTGAATCAATCACTATCTTGGAACCCAACTTGATGCTAAGCTGTATTTCAATGCTAATATTACTATGGCTGTTAACAAAACAAAAAGCGTTCTTGGTTATATAAAGCGGTGGTCTAGGGAGTTCTCCGATCCTTATATTACTAAACAGCTCTTTATATCTCTTGTGAGATCCATTTTGGAATATGGATCAATTATATGGGATCCTTACTACAATATTAATAATAATTTCATTGAATCAGTGCAGAAGCAATTTTTGTTGTTCTATTTGCGTGAATTTCTTTGGAATTATACTAATCTTCCTTCCTACACTAGTGGAATCTTTTAAATGGCAATATATGTTGAGAATTTCTATTGAACTGTGTTAAATTTAATGTTCCTAGTCGTTATACTCGTCATCATACACGCTTTTATAAGAATATGTCGCCAATATAATAATTAGTCAGAATTTGTTTATTTTTCTTTGAATTTAAGTACTATTAGGAACAAGATAATTATATTTCTTAATTATAAAAAAAATAAATAAATAAATTATGTTGAAAATTTTAAATATTAAAGAAATAATAGAAAAAACCAATAAGTTTTATAGAAAAAATACTTCATGGAGAGTAAAGATCTTTGATTTAAAATAATCCCATAGAAAGAACTCTATTGTTATGTCGCACGCAGTAATTGAATTGCTTCATTCGATATATGAGTAGTGGCAGCGTCCGTCCAAATTCGGCATTTAGATATTGATCAAACGTAATAGAGACTACTTGAGCAGCCGCATTTTCAAAGAGACGTGGTTTAATGAAGCTTTCTGCCCAAAATCAGCACCAACCAGTAACATATTAAGTGTGTTTCTTTACTTTTTGGGTAAAGTTCGGGAAATAGAGAGTAAACAATAATTTCTCTCTATAAGAGACAAATTTGCCCAAAAGTACGGGAACGCAAAAAGGCAAATATTTTACCCATTCACATAAAAATATGAAAACACACAATTTTATGTCACACACACACGCATATTGAACATGTACTTTCGCAAAAACAAACGACAATAATTAGACTTATACATGTTAACTAAGGCAAAGATAAACTTTTTTATATAAATATTGAATTAAATTATACTATAAGCCTTTCACTGCAGGTTTATAAATATTTTTTAATTCAACTTTTGAATTTTTTTTTAGTTTTTGAACCTTTCATTTTTCTATTATTTTTTAAACAGCTGATTATTTGTTTACTTGCACAAACTAGCCCGAAGAAAAAGTACGGGCTATTTCGTGCATGAAGAAGAAGAATGTTACTCTCTCAAAAATTCTCTCATTTACCCAAATTTTGTGTACGGGAACGCTTTTTGGTAAAATTGGGATCCCGCGGGCGCCCAATGTAGAGTAAAGAAACAGACCTATTGTGGGTGCATTGGTTGTTCGCCAATCATATGTGGATTTTTCGAACCATAAACAAATTAATTTTGGCGATTAAAAAAGCCATCGAGGTATATACTTATATAAAATTTTCAACTTGCGGCCACAAAATTTTCATTACTTTTAAAATGTTGTTTAATAATGGACAATATAGCGAACACTCCATTTTTACTAACCCTAATCTCTCAGCTGTTAAACTGTTCTTTTTTTAGAGTTGCTAATATCTTACTAATATGATATATTTATGAATATATAATTTTCATTTGAAAACAACCTGAGGCCTTAGTCTGTAACTCTCCTAAGTTAAACTCTATCGCTTATAATTTATAAACTTGTTTTAGGACTTTTTGGCTACAAATACAATTCTTGAAATCGTATTGTAATTTAAAAGCTTCATATACATATGTATATTCTACCACCCAGCCTGTTTTAGAAACCCAAATTTTTAGCATTTAAGCTTAAGAGAATTACAGAACAGGGCACCTGCATAAAGCATTCCACTTGATGAATAATTTTAAATTGCCTTTAAGTCTTAAAGTCAAGCCTGTGTGTTTGCTGGGATTATACAGAGTGCGTGTGTATGTGTTTTTGTGTGTGAAACTACCATTGAATGGAACATTTGAATTCAAATTTTATCGTTAATATACTGGGTGTAGTTGTCTCAAGTTGTCGTTGCCGTTGTCGTTGTTGTCATTTTCATTGTTAGTGTGCCGTAATTGTTGTTGTCCATTATAATCTTATGGTGTTGAAATTTGATCTGTTTATTCATAAATAATTTTATTTTTTTTTTATTTCCATACGAATACATATCTTTCTCTATCTGCATATTTCTTAGTTTATCATTATCATTTATATTTTAATAAAAACCAATATTTCTTTATGTTTTCTTTAGTATTTTATTTCCTTGCTGCTCCAAATACATTCAACTTTTATTAGAAAATTATTATTTTTTTTTTTGAAACAGAGTCACACACATGCACATATTTTTCTATGTGGATAAAATGAAAAGTTGTTTGATTTTAAACATAAATTTGCATAAATTATGTCAAGTATTGTTAAATTATTAACGTGAAACTTTATTTAATAAACATTTAATGTCAATTAATAAAATATTTATGCAAAAATTATAAAACCATTAGGAAATATCAACATTTTATTTGAAGACAAATGAACAAAAAATATTTAGTAAATATGTACATACATATTCAAATGCAAAAGTTAAAAAATTAAATTTAATTCTTTAATTTAAAAATTATTTGAATTGAGTTGTCAATTTGTCAAAACTTCACAAATTTTTTATATATCAGTATTAGTTTAACACGATTTACGATCACGAAGTTTTACAAACTTCTGACTAATAAAAAAAGGAAAAATTAAAGAATTAAAATAATGTGTTTTCATTTAACCAGGGCTTTGATGCGAAAAAGTTGAGCTACTCTGTTTTTACAAATGCTGACAGTTGCACATATCACTGGCTGTTATGTAACTAGCCTTACTAGACGGGGTTAACTAGGCTTTATTGAGCTTGATTTTAAAGATTTTATCCGTGTTACCCTGTTGCAAGCTTAACAATTGTTTGTGAAACCAAAATGATTGTTTTTTGTAACAATGGCCATCTCATCTGGTCAGTGTGTTGGCTTAATAAGACAATAGCGCCGGGATCAAATCTCTGCCCTGACATCTTGAAAAAAATATTTCTTTCGGTGACTACCTCTCAGCAGTCTTCTGGCAAAAGCTCTGGAAGTAATTGATTGCCATGAAAAACTTCTCTAATCTGTCGTTCGGAATCGACTTTAAACTGTAGATCCCGGTACTCATGGATAAAAATTAACACACACAACATGAGTGCTGCGAGAAGCTAGGCCGTAACCCATACACAGGGTTGTAATGGCCAATTATGTATGTATGTATGCATGGCCATTTTATGATCCATATAATTGTTTCTAATTAATTAATATGTTAACGCTAAGAACGATTAATGAAATTAACAAAATAATAATGGATGAACGTCGGCTGTACGTTAGCTTGCTGAAATTATAAGCATTTCAAAAGTGTTTCAAATCTTATTCTGAAATGAAATATTTAATGACAAATAAGCCTTGCGCAAGATGAGTCCTCCGTTTCTTTACCATAAAACACAAATGGCATCTTGATGATGACTCAATGTAGTGTTTGGCCATATTTTAACTCAATAAAGCCGAATTCTTCAATTGGTTCGTAACTGTAGATGATACATGTAAACTATTAATGCGGTGGACTGAAATAGGAGGAACCTGTCCTAAAAAAATGAAAAAAGTTCAATTGGCACATTTTGATGGAATATTTTACGTTGGGTAAGCTATGCAATAAGAGGAGCGCTGCTTTTGTTTAGAATAGAAACTCGAATCATGTAATTTAGTTCTTCTGGAAGCGTCTACCGTTATGCTTAAAGAATAAGAGTGCTCAACTGGTGCAGAAGAGGACAAATGGGTTTTTGAATTTGCAGTTAAATCATATATAGTTTTGAATATCCTAATAAAACGATAGATTTTTCAAATATTTATTTTTCTAATTTAAATTCAATAGTTTCATAAACTTTTATTAGATTTCTGATTGCCGTTAATAATTTCAATCGCATTACTTTTTTGTTTATTACTAATTAATTTTGATTATATTTTGCAAACAATTCTACTTATTTTTGGATCATTTCTAATCTTAATCATTTGGTAATCATAAGAATAATTATAATTTATTGATTCATTTCAGTTTGGCAAAACAATTGAATTACTAAACGATTATTAATCATTACTTAACAGGTCTGCTTTCAACTGCTTTCAAAAGGTTCACACCTGAATATCTGAATGAATGGAACATTTCGAAAATAGAAATGTTTTTTCAAAAATTCAAAATGAAAATAATTACTATATATTCTTAGAACGGTACGTTGATGATAAAATAGTGTAAACTTAGCCATTTGTTTAATTTTTACTCTAGTGAAGTTTTTCGAGATTCTACTGTAATATTTGCCATCTACACAAACTTTTAATAAAACTTTGTTTTGTAAACAGTCCCATATTTCTGCATTCCACTGTATTCTCTTATGCATGTATATTTTTGCAAGCATGTACGTACGTATGTATGTATGTATGTGTAAAATTAAACGAATACAAAAAAAAGTTAAAATTAATAATGCAGTATTTTTGCTCCACTTATGTATGCCAAACATTTACAAAACGAAGACACAAAAAAAAAAAAAAGAAAAATAATAATTTATGTAAACAACACTTTTTACAAAAACAACAACAACAACAACAACAACGACAGCTACAATACGAGTAAAAATCATTTACAAATATATACGACCTTCCTGACTTTAGAACCTAAACGATGACTGGAATTTCGTATTCAAATTTAATGAAAATCAAAACGATGGACTGAATATAGAAAACAAAATCCAACTATTGAATTAAAAAAACAAAAAAAAAAAAAAACGTTCCCCAATTCCATAGGCTGGCTGACAAGGAGATACAAAAACCAATTTAAATATAAAAGAGACACACAGCGATATTCACATTTATATGCTCGTATCCGCTGTTTAAATGCAGTTTTTCTAAATTTGTTTCGTTTCGTAACAGAGTCTAAGAAAATAAATGAAAAAAAAAATCTAAATTTTTTACAAAAAAAGGGCAATGCACCTCTTCTGTCTATATTTCACTAAACGAAACAGGCCCATTTACAATAAAACTAAAAAATCAAATTTATTTTTTTTCTCTCTGAAACAGGATATGAAATTCAGTGCATATGAATAAAGGTTTTTAAAAACTTTAACTAGCTATTTAGATATTGTATATTTAACCCTTTAACTTACACTTTTTTTGTTTTTGTTTATTAATCCGATCAAAAAAAAAATAATATTTTTATGTATATAAATATAAAAAACACAACTTAGAACTTTGGCTTGGCAAAACAAAAAATTTATTTTTTATTTATTCTAGTGATTACAAGGGAAAAAAGTTCAATAATACCCCAGTTGGCTCTGTCCTCAAACATTCTCGGGGATGGGTGCACGACAATAGAGTGTCCTGCACGATGTATAGACCACAGCTAGAGCAGTTCGTCAACGACATTTTCAAACAAATGTCGCAAAACTCGTACACTACTGGCAGAGCGACAATGTCATTGAGCCTGTCGTCAATCACATATTGTATAAACTATGCAAGCGTGTTGTCAATATTCTGTTTATGATCGACAACTTCAAATAAATAAATAGACTACAAAAGATCGTGCACGAGCACCGTCGCGATGTTGTCGACAACCATTAGTGACATGTCTTAAAGCCATTCTGAGATGTAATCTATATATTATACATATAAATGATATATACATATGCATGTGTATAATCCTATATAAAGCTTTGTAAGTGTTTTGCTTGTTTGTCTATCAAACACGTCTAAACGATTTAGCCGATTTTAATGAAATTTGAACCAAACACCGAAAGTGCAATGGGGTGAGTTGTTTTTCAAAATTGGATTTGGGCGACATCTCGGTTAAGGAAAATCATAAGTCAGAAAATGGACGGCCTTGGACAAGTGAATGTAGTATCTCCCACAGAAACTAACTATTGACTTCTGCATATTTTGAGATCGCTTACAGCCAAAGTTTCTGAATTTGGTCTGAATTACTCCATAGTCACTAAAGCTCATCAGTGGAAATATTTGGCCAAATGTTAGTGATAGGTGTACCTGAGCATGCCGGGTTTAAGCTAGTTTATAAATAAATGGCTGAATTAATTTTTCTTTATTTAGAATTGTGAATACATTTTTACAGCTCAATTACAAATGTCTGAAGGTCTGTCTCGTAATTCGAAATATTTATTAGAAAAAATTATTTCCAATCTAAAGTACAGATTGTTTTTATTTTATGCCTGCAAAGTTTTAATGCAAAATTAAGTTTTAAGTAAAAAAAATCTTTTCTATAGTGTATCTCAGCAATAGATATCCTTATAAAAAAAACACATAACAAATCTATTACAAATAAACTGGAATAATTTCCTTGGAACCTCATACATACATACATAATTGGCTCTTACAACCCTGTGTCCGGGTTACGGCCTACCTTCTCGCCGCACTTATGTTTTGTGTATTTATCTTTATCCATGAAAAGTTTAAAGTCGACTCCGAACGAGATTTGAACCCGGCGCTATCGTCTTAGTTAGCCAATGCACTAAACACTAGACCACGGCGACTACAAACATACAGTTATTTAAGATAACTTTGAGGACATCGAATCTGATAACAACACCATGTTTTTTGTACTGAGTTAAGGAACCGTTTTTGCTCTACGGGATCATTAGTATTGAAATTTTCTTTTAAATTATTGCTTTTATTACAACTAACCAATTGTTAAAGTTAAATTATTTTCAGACAGGTAAATTATTTTATATTACTCGTATTATAAGTGTTTTTTCGATATCTTAAATTAAATATACATATATAAATAATTACACTTTATGGAAAGTAATGTATGAGGCAAATCTCTACTAAAGAATGAATAGAAGACGAATCAATGTATTAACCCAGCAGAAAATTTTTCAAATTTGGAAGCAATAAATAAAATTGTAAGCAATAATGGAAGCATTATATTGTTTATTTATACCCTAAAGCTTACAAAGATGCTACAGGATAATTTATTATTTTTGATTTTGTATAATATTTGCCTACTGATAGAAATAAATTTGCATTTCTATTGCATTTTAGCGGCTCATTTCATATAAAAATCAATTATTATTGATGCGCACGAGTAAGTGATTATTTACAATTTCTCTCAATTTAAGCTCTAGATTAAAAGTTAACGTTAAAGCTATAAAGAAGACAGATTTTCCTTCTAACTTTTAAGGTGATGGCTTAAGGCGGCTTTAGACGGTAATACAAGTCGTACGTAAAATAAAAGAGAAAATATTATGAAATGCTATCCGTATTTTAAAAATGAGAGTAAAATTCTTCACGGTTGGTAAAATACCAAATACCAGGGTTGTAAATGCCAGTTATGTATGTATGTATGTAATTTCGCTAACATAGTGACTATCAATTACACTTTGAGTTCTAGTCCTATTCCACCTATCATTGCAGATTGTTTTCATTGCATTTGAAAAGTGATTTTAGATGTAAATTAATGGCGAATTAAGGAAAACATTCAAATGAATACAACGCGTGTAAAGATTAAGAAGTTATGGAAATGTTAATCGTCTTAATTTTTTTTTTTTTTTTGCTAATTAATTTATTTCATTTTATCTAAATTGATTCACTATTGTTTGTTTCTGTTTAAGTTTAAAATATTTTTTTTGTAGTTTTTTTTTTCAAGGCTAAAATCATAAATTTTGTAATAAAATATAATTTAGGGGGACTGTAATAAAATAAAAAAATTCATTTTTTTTAATCATTTACTAATACTTGTACCAAAACTTGTCACATAAAGCAAAATTTATAGGTTTTTAGTTCTTTGACATTAGAAACGAATAAAAAAGAAACAATTTATTTATTTATTAAAGCTTATGTGTTATAAATGAAATGATGTCAGGTGATGATTAATAAAATAAGAAATTTTTTAATACAAATTTTGTATTTGGTATTGGACATTAAAGTTGTCCCAAAGAACACAAAACTTTCAATTCAATAGAAGAGAGTTTTCAGTTTTTATGTATATAAAAATCATTTTTCAAGAGAAAGAGAAAACTATGTAAAAAAAAATTCTCTCTCTACCCAATACCAAACCTCTGGGTATTTTTTTGGAAGGTTAAGTATCCGATTTATGAAGAAGTTTTCGAGTATTTTCAAATGTTAACGGTTTTTTCTGCAAAAATTCCTAAAAGTTTTCTTTGTTTGCATCCTTTTTTTGACACAATTAAAAAGTTGACAGCCGATTTGCAGTGCTGTTGTAATGGCCAATTATGTATGTATGTATATGTAAAGAAGCGAAGTTAGCTGTAAAACAACTGTTGTTGTAGTCGTACATGTCGTCGATGTCGACTAATGTGGATGAAATGGAATAAGAGGGAAAAAACAAAAATTAGTTGTAATATGATAGAAACTGTTGTTTGACTTCGACTAACTCATACAAGTGTATGCTAAGACTACCGTAGCTTGAGTCGAAAACATGTTCAGTTTTTGACTTTGATGTAATTAAAGCGTTTCTGACGAAACAAAATTCACTTTGGCAAGTAATCACATTTTATCTACTTTCTTGGCAATTTTATGATTTTATTTTTCTATATTATGATTATTTAGCGGTTTTTATCAAACAATGAATGAATGAAGCATTACTGTTCTAGACACAACTTTGACCCTTTTACGAGTATTTAACTTACTCATTACAGCATTAATGATAAGCGCAAAATTACGTTTCCCTTTACGCTCTTATTCTGTAATACTTTTTTTATTCAAACCTTTGTTGATATAATAATATTTTCGACTGTTGAACTTCTGGCTTACTAAGCGGATAGCGCCGGGTTAAAATCTCAGCTCCGACATATTGAAAAAAAAAAAGAAATATGAAAAAATGATTTCTTTCGGTGACTACCTCTCAGCAGTCTTCTGACAAAAACTCTGGGAGTAATTGAAACATGAAACAGCTTCTCAAATCTGTCGTTCGGAGTCGACATTAAACTGTAGGTCTCGGTTCTCATGGATAAAAAATGAACACACACAACATGAATGCTGCGAGAAGCTAGGTCGTAACCCTGGTATAGGGTTGTAATGGCCAATTATGTAAGTGTGTATGAACACTTGGAATATTTTCTAATTTACAATACTTATTGCGTTTGCAAAAATGTATTTTTTTATTATAGCTTTTGTTACTGTGTTAATCTGATTTTCCAAAAAGTTTTCATTGCTAATCCGTTTAAAAAATTATTATCAGCCCTGTCAAAGACTTCAATTTCGTTCGGAAATAGAATTCAGAAAATATTTTTGTTTTCTAAAAAATGAAAAGTTAAAAATTTTTTTGAAAGTAAACCAATTTTAGTTTTATTAACGGAATTTTAGTTTTCTCTATCTTGCAACTTAGCTCAAAAAATTTTGTTTATTTTGTGAATTCTGTTTCTGAATGAAAATGAAGTCTGTGAAATGGCTGTATATTACATAGGGGTCTACAGTGTAGACTCTACACCATGGACAGTAATATTAGGCAAGATTTTTTGACATGACATTTTTTTGATGCATAAACTATGTTTTTTTAGATCTTTGTAAAACTCTTTATAAAGTTTTGAATAAAGATATACGCCCATGTTCTGAAAAACGCTGCGTTTTCAAAACGCATTTCATTTTGAAAACGCAAAACGCATTTGAGCATGTTCTGACAAACGCGCGATATGCTTTTTTTCGATTTTAACACAAATGGAAATATTAACTAAATAAACGCAAATGGCGATGTTTGGCTATGAATATCCATCTTTAAAATTGTTTTTGAACTCCTTTTAAGAGTTTTCTTTGTGAATTAGTACAAAATTGTGTATTCAGTTAATCATAAAGAAGTAAGCAATTGAAACAGACAAGTGGTATTAAAAAAGCAAATTTTTAAATTATAAATTTTTAATAAAAATTTTAAAAGAAAACGTACAAGATTCCTTTAAATTAAAAGAAATCATATTAAATTTATATATTGTATATTTTTTTTAATTTTTTAAGGTTTACATTTAATACAATTGATCAAAACGCTTCAGGGTACATTAGCGATTTGAAATCGTCAAAGTTTTAGCGTTTTCGTTTTGCAGAACACCTATTTGGCGATTTCAAATCGAAAACGCCAAATTCAAGCGTTTTGCGATTTTCAGAACATGGGCGATAATTTTTAAATTTTAACTAAATTATAACATACAGTGGTGCACACTTTATTTTGCCGCTCAACATTTTTAAATAAATGCATAGAGTTTGTGAACTTACTAATAATAAAAAAATATATTTTCTAAATTTAAATTTACAGTTTTTTAAAAATACTTACCTTAAGAATTTGTATATAATTATTTGTTATTTTCATTTTTGTCTTTGGCAGTTTAAAAATTCATAAAAAAATGTATTTATAAAATTGAAAGTGACAATAGAAAATCTCGTAGGTGTAACGTGTTTCTTTATGAAAATTTTATATATTATATTAATGATTTAATTTTTTTGTTTGCTGAAATACGTTTCTTATTTTACGAATTTTTTGATTATGTTTTTTGAAAATATTTCACCTAAAATATAAATATTAATGACACATATTTTATAGCACCAAAACACAATAAAATATATTTAAAAGAAGTTCTTTTTTAATAAAATATTGCTTAATTTAATGGATTTAATTGCCTTAAAAACAAATGTTTAATTTTTTCTCAATGTTTTACGCTTTGGTAACACGAAAAAAAAAAATAAAAAAAAAAACATTTTATTTTTTGGTTTACGTAGTTTTATATTTATATACTAATAAATTATTTTTAAATTATTAAAAATAAAATTAATTATTTTATGTTATAATTTTGTTATCGTTTTCAGTTAAAACCTTTTCATTTAATGTCCTGCGAGCAACTGTTTCTAGTATTTTATTTTTACTCAGCTGGTAAGCCAAAAAGTATGCTCTGGTTTTTTATAACTTTTTTTTTTGCAAATCAACGTTTTTACTTGGTTTAGTTTTACCAGTATGTCGTTATAATTTAATGCCTGCTTTTTAGCTTTTGCTTGTGAGCCTGCAAGTAGATACTAGAATTTAGTATTTCTTTGTATGTTATTTTGCATATGCACAGGCACACAGATATTTTTCAGAATGTCCGTCTTGATGTAAACTCGTGTATACTAAATATTATTTAGTTTTCCTGGTCTTTTATTTTTTGTTGTTTATTTTAATTGAATGCATTGCCTTAGTAACTCGCTAAACTTTGACATATTTGTGTGTCTCAAAAATATTAAAAGAAATTAAATGTGAAATATTACATAAAATGGGAAAGGCCATTCTAAATCGTAAGTCATACATCAGATGATATTCCTTAAAAATATAAAAAAGCAATAATATAGTGTCTGTTTTCTTCAACTCTAAAATTAGAAATCTTTTCAGTTGGAAGTGTTCATATCTGACATTTTAGGCAATTCATAGTAAAATATTAAAAATATGTTATTCGTACTAGCCTAATGAATGCTGTTCAAGTATAGTAGATTTATTTGTTTCAGAGACATGATCATACATACATACATACCTAATTGGCCATTACAACCCTGTGTCAGGGTTACGACCTAGCTTCTCGCAGCACTCATGTTGTGTGTGTTAATTTTTTATCCATGAGTACCGGGACCTACAGTTTAAAGTCAGAGACATGGTCATGAGCGTTAAAATTACATATAAAGATCTCTAAGTGCTTTACTAAATTTACAACATTTACTAAATTTACTCATACATTAATTTTTATAAATTATGCTTATCACAAATAAATTTTTATATAGATTTCAATATATGTATACGGACTCCCATTTAAGAATCCCTAATGTGGTTAATAATGCACTACAACTTTAAATTGTAAAAAAAACTTGTAAGTCATCTCAATTACCGTGTTCAATTTAGTTTAGTCATTATAAAAATTTAACATGATTTTAGGAAGTATGCACACTGTTGTCAGGCATACCTTCCCTTTCTTTCGCACGTTTTTTTTTTAATTATTTATATAAATACGAGTATATTTCAACGACAATTTTTCATCACAACTCGCAATCGTATTTGTGTTCGTTTTCTATTCGTATATTAAAACCGACAATGAATATGGCAAACAAAACTAAAGAATTCTTATTTATTTTTTTTTTGTTTTAAGTAAAGTTAGGATTTTAGTTTTTCTTTGTATTTGTGTTATTTTTATGAAACAAAAAAAAAATTAAAATTTTTTTTATTTTATACACAAATATATACATACGAGTATGTATATATACTATTTCTGTACATATAAACATTTAAATATAAATGTATGTATAGGTACATGCATTTAAATTTTTTGTGAAATTTCCGCATATTCCTCTCTGTTCAAATAAAAATCGCCTAAAAGCACGCAACAATTTTGTTGGCTTATGTATGTGACACTACTGTGAGGTAAACTGTTGTTTGGCATTGTTGTTGTTTTTGAAAACGAACAACAACATTATAAAAAAAATAAGAAAATAGGAATTAAATAAACATTGTTGTTGAAATACTTGTACCTGTAGTTCTTTATAAAATTGTCGTTTACATTCTATAATAGAGTATGATACTTCCAAACAGCATTTGTATACAGTGAAGCTTCGATAATATAAACAAAATTATAACACGTCTGTTCCGTTTCTGCGAATTATTGATCAATAAAAAAGAATACAATTTAAGTAAATTCTCTTCAAAAAAAAAGTTTTTAAAACAATCAACTCTGTAATACTGTAATACGAATTGGGAAACTTGTTATGTAATTAGCGTCATGAAATTATTTAAAATGAACGGTGCAGTCTCTCTCAGTTGAAAGTTTTGGCTACATTTCTTCTATTGTGACAAAATATACTTTGGACATAAATGTAAACAAAAAACATATATGCATACAGCCACAGCATGGAACTCAATTCCGATCGCTAGTGATTTTTAATTCCGAAAATTCAGTTTTTTGAAAGAGAAACATTTTTCGAAATGAAACCACTGTTAACTTTGAAAGTAACACCACTATATAAATACCAAAACTATACATATATAAATATTAATTTAAGCATTTAAGATGAATTTATTTGGAAGAAATACTCAATTTTCTAAAAATAAAATTATCGGAATTGGAAACATTTCCGATCGGAATTGAGTTTTATGACAAGGCTGATACAAAGAATATTTCTTCCCAAACACAAAGGCAAACAAACAAAGCAAGCCATTTTTATAGTGAGAAGTGAAATAAAGCAAGAAAAATGTGAGAATTTACACGAATTTAAAATGTATTTTTCTTAATGTGCCTCTGCTTAGGAGACTCGCCAGGAGATTTTTTCCTAAAGGTGTTATGCAAACTACAAATTCTTATATTAAAATTTTTTTACTCTAAAAGAGAACTATTTCATTCAGTATATGAAACCAAAAACAAAAGAATTAAAAGTTTATAAGCAATACATTTCTAGAATGAATGGGATAACTTGCATTTTTTCATTTCTACGTAATAGAATTTGTGAAATAGATTTTAAAGAAAAAAATTCGCTTCCACCATACAAGTCGTTTTGTCAAAATTTTTTTGATTAAATTTGAAAATTATCTTAATCGCTTAAGTCAAGACAAGTTGTTTTGTTAAAATGGAATATGAAAAAAAGGTTGAAAGAAGTTGATCTGGAACATACATATATTTCGGTTTTATTAAAAAAAAAATATTTCTATTTTTCTTTACAATATGCAAATAATTAAAAAATAATAATAAAAATTAAATAAAATTTTTTATAGACATTAAATTATTCTTAATTCTCTGAAAGAAGTCATTTTGTCAAATTGAAATTGGGGGAAAGTCTGAAAGAGGTCGATTAGTCAACTTTGCGTTCCAAAGGTCGTAGAAATTCGGGGATTAGAGCAAAAGAAGGACAAGGAAATTCTATATTTACTATAAAAATCTTGGAAAATTGTCTTATTTCGAGAGAAGACATTTTTTCAAAATTCCACAGATATGTATATACATAGTTGGCCATTACAGCCCAGCTTCAGGATTGCGGTCTAGCTTCTCGCAGTACCCATGTTGTGTGTGCCAATTTTTTTTTATCCATGAGAACCAGGACCGAATGACAGACATGATAAGCTATAAGAGCAATCACTCACTTTTGGAACTTTTTCGGAAAGACTGCTAAATGCTAGTTAGCGAAAAGATTAATTTTTTATATATTGTTTTTTAAGATTTCAGAGCTGGGGTTTGAACTACGGTGAACTATATATCAGACAGTTTCCAAATCATTCAAAACTTCCCATGCATATACAATACATATTATAATTTAAATTAATATTTTTATATCTAAGGCATAATAATTTTTTAAGTCTCTTGAAGTAGTTTACTCTATGTAAAAATGAAGAATTAATACCAAATTAGTAGTTTAAAATGGTATCAAGAATATATTTTAGTATTTACACATAAATTATTTAAAATTTGTTTCTTTGCTTTCTTATTTTTAATTTTTGTACATGGTTTGGCTTGGAACGCATCTATTCTGTAAGCACAGGACTAGATACACTATTGTTTATGAAAAAAAATATACTATAAACTTAGCATATCGTTAGGCATTCTTATAACTATTTTTAAATATCTATTACAGTGTTATTAATGGATTAATATTTGAAGAATCTGTCATCTACTACAAGTGTCATAAAATTTATTTTAACTTGAACGGATTCATCATGTGCTATAAAATATTTTTTTTGCATTTTTACAATCCATCAGTTTGTTATTCTACTGTAACAATTGGCAGACCTAATTGTCGTTGGTAATTAACAGCTTATGTCTGCTTTTCAGGCAATGCTGAAAGCACGCATTTTTAATAATCATTCTCTGGCTTATTATTATTTCCCATAAAAGGAAATAAACAAAACTATAATTTCCATCTGGCCATTTTTGATTAAAGTGAAAATATTTCACTAAAATATTTTTATAAATTTATGTATATACATATATATAAATTTAATAGCATATATTTTGGGGCTTATGTGGTATATTATTAAGACGTGGCACAATTTAAGGCTAAATTTGTATATTTTAATCTGTGACTTTTATATTTTTCTTTCCTCAAAACATATAAAATTAAAAATTGCCTACCAATTGCAATTTTAAACTCGTGTTTTGTTAAATGAGTCTAGCAAATTATACAGATTGTCAATAATATACTTAATACCGAGAAAAAGTATGCAACTATTTTTAACAAAAAATGACAAATATAAATTTACACTATTTATTCATTTCAGGGACATTTTTAAATGCTGTTACTTATATATATATAAAAAAAAAGAAAACTGAATGGTATTTAATAATTTTACTTAAATAAACAGAAATCGTATAAATATGCTCATAATTTATAAACAAAATAAAATAAACAAAATAAAACATCGACAAAACAATCAACAATATTTTTATAATGTTTGTCGAAAACGATATCATGAAAAACGACATGAACAATACAATACAATACAAACAAGGAAAAAGAATAAACTAATAAAAACAGAAAATAAATAAAATACAAATTCTTCATAATTTTATTGTGTAAAGTATAATTTTAGGCGTACAATAAAATTAATAATATGCAAACATGGTTTTAGGCTTTATAAATATACCCATAAACTTGGTTAACTTTTAATGTTAAAAGGCGTTGTTATACGTGTTCTTTACGATATCTTTTGCATATTTTTAATTAACCTATCAGGTTTATTTAAATTTAATTTAGGCTGTTTTAGTTAAACGAAAGAAAAATTAGGTGTTTACGCAGCTATAATCATTTATTTTTTAATTTAAAAAACAATAGTTTGTAAAAAAAAACGAAAACTGAAGTTAATAAAAGGGAACAATTGTCGGTAAATACTATATAACATTTTACCAACCTCTACTACTCGTATTTATGCTAACAATATGCGTATGTAAAAGTATTTATCAGCACCTAAATGTATGCATATAGATAATTAATTACCAACAGTGACTGGTAATATTTTCGACAGGTTTGCGTTTCACATAAATTTTAATTTTTTTACTTTACTTTATAAAATTTCCCAAAGGATCTTATTATAAACGAGTGCTCCTATTTTGTAAAAGTGTATCTGCAGTTGTAGAAGTAAATTTGTTTCTACATGGCACCGAAAGTAGACAATTTTTGATACACAAACATAACAAAACACATTGTAATGACTCTGAGTAAAGGTGTTTCTTATACAGGTCCTTTGGGTTATTTTTAATGACGCTCACTAGTGGCTCTTTAAGTTCTACTTTTTAATATTGCAGTTGTTTACTGTAGTGAAAGTGTGTGCATATGTGTGTGTTACATACATACTCGTACATATGTATGTGCTGCTTTAATAAAAATGCCTAAATTTATGCAAATTACTCTTCAAAAAGAAACTTGTTGTAAAAAACAAATGTCATCGCCATTCGTTTTGTTGTTCTCTTTTTAAAGGGTGTAAAGTTTTTGCCAACTTAAATAGATAATAACCTCTTAACAATAACAACAGTAATGTTTTGTGAGTCTTTTTGCCTCTTGATGGCTGTGTGTTTAATTTATTTATTTAGAGGTGCAGCCTATTTTTTATTAGCGGTACAATTCACAGCACATATGTATGTATGTACATATGTATTATGTTTTATAGTTAAAAGTTTGAAGGGATATTAAGTTTTATTATATTTAGTATGAGCAATATTTCTTTAACTTGTTAACGCAGCATAAAATAAGCATAAAATAATTCTCTATAATAAAGAACTACTAATTAAATTGCACCATAAAAAACAATGAAACTTTATCTGATTTTATATTTTCTTACGTATGTGGCTTAAAGCGAATTCTGTGTAAAACGAGTTTACAAACGGAATTTGAAGAAAATTACGATATATTTTTAATTCATCAAAATGCCCACTTTTCCTAAATCTTTGTCAGATCTCCTGTTGTCAGCGGCTTAAGTTTTTAGGTTCAGTGGCTGGGAGCTTGTGCCACTGGTTTTCGCTGGTCTAACGCATAGTAATTCATTTCTGCCTCTGGGCAGCGTGCGGTATGTCTACGGAGACGCACGTAAAGCTAAGAATTCCTTTTCCTACAGAGAGAATTATCAAAACAGTCAGCATTATGTAAAAATAAACCAATTTTGAAAACAAATATGAAAATATTCCGAATTTCTCAAATAGCCATCAAACTTTCAGGAAATTTTGATATATTTTTGTAATCTATTTTATTTCAATTTAGTTTTATAAAAACGAAAATTATGCTGGGTATGGCTAATTAAATGGATCCAAAGATGTCACATCAGAATACAATTTGTCTTATTTTCTTCCTACGAATTAAATGCCCTATAATCATAGTCAAGTAGTAAAGTCGGTTCTTCTTAAAACTAACTTTAATCTGTTGTTTATTGTGCAACAATAGTATATACATATGTATGTAAGTTAAACGAATCTTAAGAGAGACCCACCTAAACTTTCAGAAATGATTTCACACAATCTGGGGTGGCGTAGTGTAGTGGTTAGAGTGCAGGTTCAAGTCCCAGCCCTGCAATAAAATTGTGCGACTTTCAAAGTTTTAGTTAAAAGTAAAAATATATATAAGAGGTTGCCCCCACTTCCAAGAAGTTTATTCTTAAGAAAGCCGCCCCCAGACATTCCACTCTATCCACCTCTGTCCTATCAAATGAATGATCAGGAGAATGCGCCACCTATTGGGAAGTAATAGAACTAAGCAAGGGTCAAATCCTATGAACAGCAATTTAGCCAAGATTCTCACCACTTCACAACAAACAAAATTAACGTCAACAGATGGGGCAATTGCTGTTGATCATATCAAGGGTGAGGGTATAGCAGGGGCCTTTTAGTGATCAACTCAAGGCGCTTAATACAAAAAAAAAAAAAAAAAATACATAATATATGAAATGTATTGCTTTGGGGATAAGCGTGTCTCTATGGCCATTTCGTCTCTGCTTAAGAGACTCGTCAGGCGAAAAATATTTTTTGTTTTTAACAAAAAAAAAAAAAAATATATATATCACTCTAAATCAGTGATTATCATTTCATAGCACAACTGTGCAGAGAGTATTCACACGTATTGCTTATGCTTATTTATCTTTATGATCGATGACACTCAAAAAATATTTTATATTAAAAAATTCAATTTATTTTAGAAACATTAAAAGGTTGGTTAGTAGGAGAGGAAATTTGTAAACCAAAATTAGATCCTAAATTGAAAATGACGATTTCAAACTTAATAAGCTTAAACATTTTTAGAAAGTAAGTATATTACTAAAATTTTTCTATGACTGTAAATAAATAAATTCTTCCATTTTTTGTTTTCACTTACTTACTAATACACAACCAAAAAATTTTTTGTAACCCCTGCTTAAATCCAATACAATGCACAGCATAAGTTGGGGTGTAGCCCCTAAAAAAAAAAAATTTGGCATCCTTGAACAGCTGATACCTGCTTAATATAAGAATAACAAAAGAAAATACATACATACATACATAACTGGCCTTTACAACCCTGTGTCAGGATTACGGCCTAGCTTCTCGCAGCACTCATGTTGTGTGTGTCAATTTTTATCCATGAGTACCGGGACCAACAGTTTAATGTCGACTCCGAACGACAGACTTGAGAAGCTTGTTCATGGCAATTAGTTACTCTCAGAGCTTTTGCCAGAAGACTGCTGAGAGGTAGTCGCCGAAAGAAATATTTTTTCATATTTCTTTTTTTGAAGATGTCAGAGTCTGGAGTCGAACCCAGGGCCCATGTCTTAGTAAGCCAACACACTAACCACTAGACCACGGCGACTACAACAAAAGAAAATAACAGGTAAAAAAATGTCTAGTACGAACGACCTCTATTCATGTAATTGACTTGGAAAACTTTCGAGCGAAGATAAATAATAAATAAATAAATGAACCGTGCGGCTAATGCACTCAGATATTCCTCTTTTGCTCATTAAGCATTACAGAATTTTTGCGATCCGTTTAATTGAGTACTGTGGTACATTATATTTAAAATTTAGAGATTTAAAGTGTTATTAAAATAACATGCTTTGTGACTTTTATATTTTGCAATTGTATTCATTCAAAATAAAAAATAATTTTCATTGTTTCTATGTGACTAAATTAAAATAGTTTTATGTGTTTTTTTCTCTCTTATTTTTTGAAAAATTTTCAAAGTTTGAATGTGTTAGAGCCACACTGATGACCATACATTTTCAAATTAAAATAAATTCGAACACGTGTGTAATGACAACCGTCATGAAAAGTATTTACGAAAGATTAAGAAAAAATGAATCAAACAATTCATTTTTTTTTGGTTTCTCGTTTTCTTCTTTTTTTTTTATAAACGCAGACAGAGATCATAAATTGTATAAATTATTACTTTTTTAAAATGAAACGTAAAAATGGAAAATATTTGTTTTTTTTCCCAAAAGACAAAACATTTATTGAAGAAAACAAAGAATGTCAGGAAAATTTATCTTGAAATAGATTCGAAGAAATATCTTCCACCAATGCAGACATACACACATACTATACTACTATACTTTCAGCACGTATGTATCTTTATTTGTCTTTATTGAGTTGACACTTTTCTTTTCGAAATATTTTTATTCTAGAGGGAGGATTTCATAAACAATACTTTAATTGTATTTTATTGTGATTTTGATTCACCAATAATTGCTGTGAATATTTTTTAATGATTCGTATATTTGCTATTAGCGGGTAAAAAAATTGGTCTGTGCATATCATTATTTGAATTAAAAATAAAAAAAATAATTTTTTGATTTAAAAAATATAAATTTATAAAGTCTGAATTTTTGAAACTTAAACCTTAATGCTTCGAAAAATCTTCATTTTTAGACCAGCTCTTTGGATCAGTTTCGATACAAACTTGTCAAGAGAAATGTTTTGAAACAGTTTTAAAGCCTCCTTTTTAGAAATGCCTTCTTCTTTTAAGTCCTTGTATGATAAAATTTTATATGCCATTTTTCTTTTTATTTCGTAAGAACCATTCTTGTCAAACTTAAAGCAGACTTGTTCTGGGTTCACATACCATACGTGAAAACTTCTTCTGATATATTTTCAGCAATATATTTGTATTTGATGACGTTCTGAACAAATTTCATATTATTTTTAGGAGCTGTAATAGCGTTCGAAGCTTTTCATATAAAGGGAAACTGTCTCTTAAGAACAACGATTTTCAAAGAGTAAATGGCTTTTTTCATCCAACGAGCGTGATTATAGGCACTAGTAGTGAGCAACAAAATATTGTGAGTATAATAATTGTCGAAAAGTTGAAACATATTTTTTAGCGATTTCTTTACCGAATCATTTTTTTCCACCCCAATGAATAACATAGCCCTCCATGCCTGTTTTTTTTAAACCCTCTTATTTTTTTTAAATTATAATTTAGAAAAACCGCTCTTTTGCTTCGAAAAGATATTCTGCGTTTTCTGACCGCACTTCTACTGAGAGATAATTTCTCGACATCAGAGCTCAGACTTCAGCTGTTTGGGATTCCCCGATATTTGTTTTTTGCTAGAGTAATTTGAATGAAAAATTATGTAGAAGATGCTACAAGGTATTCATTTAATTAATTAAAAATTAATTACGTCGGTACCACCATGGGAGGTGCTCATTTTGTATTTGATTGTCGAATAAATCGCACAATGCTTGTCAGAGAAAATTTGTTTTGTAACGCACAGTTCATTTATGAAATAAACAACACTAGTCTTTCCTTCCCCCTTCCCATAAAACATGTTCCTAGACCAGCATAATGAAGTGCAGAGGTAGGGGTCATCCCTTGAGTGCTGGCTTCATTAAAAAATTAAAATTTAATAAAAAAATTTTTCAATATACACAATAATTTTTAGCATAGTTTAAAATTTTGTTTGTTGCTTTTCTTCCAGACTCGAATGCTCTTTAAATTTAAAAAGACTGGCTAATATACTGAGAGATTAATGGTTTAGTCCTGATAAATTTACTTTGTTTATAATTCGGAGAAAGAAATTTTTCTCTATATTTTACAAACCAACAAATAGAAATTTTTTTATAAATATGCGAGTATAAAGGTGATTGGCAAATTTTAAAAACAGTTTCTTGTAATATTATTCAAAACCTGGTTTCACTTTTGATATATTTTTTACTATAAAAATACAAAATAATTATTCAAATCATTCTTTTGATTTATTAAAAATCTAAAGTGTTTTATTTTGAAAAACCAACTACGGGTATTAAATAAAATTGTTTTTAATTTTTTACTTCTTCAATGTACATACTCGTACATATGTAGAGTTTGAGAACAATTTTTTATTCTAAAATAAATGCCTTTCGCATTTAAAATCGTTTAAAAGGAGTAAATTATTAACTGGCAGGATATCAGTTAACCAACTCTAATATTTTTTGTATAATTCCTTAAATTTGTATAAAATTCTTGAATTGTGTAGTATTTTTCAAAATATTTTAATTGGTTTTTATTGGATTTTAATTGAAAACATACCCACAGCATTGTGGGAAGCCGGATATGTTTACAACCCCTTTTCAACACTCCCTGTCATCTATCCAATTAACTGGCCTAACGTTCTGCCTGTTTAAGTTAATAATTTAATTAAATTAATTGTTTAATCAAACTCAAAACGTTGCAAGCATATCCTTTGATAATACTTCTATAGCAAGAGCAACAAATACAATAAAAAAAAACAACTCCTACAGACAGATATGGTAAAATTCACCCATTCGCTAGAAATTTATGGTCGGGTAGTACATACCATGTATGTATGTATGTGTGTAGTAAGTGCAGTTTTATTTACTCTCATATACATCAACAGTTGTGATCATAATTATAGGCTTTTTATATTTTTTTAGTATTCTTTAAAGAGAACTTTTGTTAAACTCCTTTCTAAATGATGACAGCTTACTTTGACAAGACTGTTTAATGGGAAAAAGGTTTTGCTTTAAAGCTATTTGGCTTCCTACCTCACTATGTTATGCTATGCTTAGGCAGCCAACGAAAACATTGTTTCGATATCGTCAAACTATAAAATAAAATGTTGTCCAAGAAAATGACTCAAAAACCTTAGTTACAAGCAAAATTGCATAACTTACATCAAAAAGAATTTAGAGAAGCCCAAATTACCATGATATAACATAGTCGTTAATATCAGTAAATCTGTTTGGCTTAACTATACCTCAACATAGCAGCTTTTCAATTTATTTCTAAACAATGGAATTTATTGCCAATCAAAAGAGGCCTCTTATGAGGCTTCTTCACACACTATCGTCTTCCTTTGTCATGTTGTCATGATTTTGTATGAAAATCTATCAATGGTCCTGTTGTGCTTGTTTGTTTGTTTTCCTGTCTGCCCTATTTAATTTTAATAGACATGGATACACACATACATACATATATTTTTTTCACACCCTTTAACTGTTTGCTTTTCTTAACTCTCAAGTATCCTGGTTATTATTGTTTTTGTTTGTTTTATTATAAATATTGCAGAATAGCAATCAAGATAAATATTGCAGAATAGCAAGTGTGAGAGTTTTTTCTACTCCCCTTCTAGTCTTCTGTCTAGAAAATGTATGTGTTGTTCTGTTTTCTAAACGTTTTGATACCCTACACTACTCTAGGCACATACAAGTCAAATGGATTTTAGCTTATGTTTGGTAAGCATGAATACTAAAATTCAAAAGAAAGAAAAAAATAGAAAATTAAAATTATGCTTTCATAAAATTTTGAATGGATTTTAAATAAATCCATTATTTCTTACTTAACAAATAAAATGTATCAGTTGACATCGCCAAATCAAGACCAAAAATGTTCCATTCAATAATTGAATTGTCTGGCCGCTGTGTGGCTTCTGGCACCATCCTGCTTGAACCATAGGTCACTGATAACAACATTAGCCAATTGTGGTGACAAAAAATTAGTTTTCATGGTCACATCACTAAATATGATGTTGTTCAAAAATGCGTAGTTTTAGTTCAATTTTTCGAATAGCCAATGTGTTCCATGATGAAAATTTCTCAACTTTTTATTGAATAAATATCAAAGGATGACAGCTCTATTTTTGAAATTTCGTTATTTGACAGCCAATTTACTTCCTAAACTCAAATTTACACATCCTGTATTTCTTCAAATCTTCGATCGAGTTACAAAGTTTAGTAAAAAAAATATAAATTGACGCTTGAAAACTTTTTTGTTTTAGGTTGCATATAATTTTAGTCGGAGGGTAT
Source organism: Metopia argyrocephala (assembly GCA_963576795.1). Taxonomy (NCBI): domain Eukaryota; kingdom Metazoa; phylum Arthropoda; class Insecta; order Diptera; family Sarcophagidae; genus Metopia; species Metopia argyrocephala. Next base: position 180,742,378 of record OY756208.1, on the reverse strand, counting down.
CATCATATAGTCGGTCTTGACCAACATCAAATTTCTGTCTTTTTAATTTATTTAAAAAAAATTATTCATTTCCCAGCAAAAACTTTACTTATCAAGTAAAATATAATTTAATGATAAATAAACGGTGAATTACTTTTAATTTGAACGAATACTTGATTACTTACTCGCATTTTCGCTGGCAATAAGTAATGCAGAGATTGGCTAATACTACAAAGCAGCTACAAAGTTCTGCATAAATGACGTGAAGTACTTAGAAATTTATTTCTTTTGAAAAGAAAAGAAATGTAATTTTTAAATAATTATTTCAATAGATTTTTAATAGATATTGTAATGAATGAATTAGGGGGCATATTGAACAAGAGTAGTATGTACTGTTACTTTCAACTGATTTTGTGCCATTAGATTTTATCTTGCTTGTTAGGTAAAGTTTTTTGCTGGGTTACAATCATTTTCATTATTTGTTTTTTATTGTAGTCGTCGTACGTACATACATATTTCTGCATGCAAGTAAATAATTGTAATGCTGTTACCAACCAAGCAACTTTTCGAAAAGAACTATTTTATTCAATTGCAAAGTTTTCCTTTTTAGTTATATTGTTGTTGTTACTAAAATAAAAATATGGTTTCCTTGGTGGTGGTTGGTGTACGACATAGAAAAAAAAATATTGAATTTCAATAATAACAAAAAAAAAAAACTTACAATAACAACAACTATTTCTGATTATTATAAACATTTGAATACACTCGTACTATATATGTATGTATGTATGTATGTATATGCTGAAAAGGACCTCTTATAAAAGTATTATTAGAAAATTGTATTGTAGTTTACAAATAGATGTAAAATAAAAACAAATGTTTATTAAACAAAACTACTTAGTTAGAAATTTCACACATAATTAAGATAGGCCACTTAAAACCAAGTCTGTAATTAGACAAATTCTAGTTGTAAATTATTAATTATTAATACCATTGTAGTCGCCGTGGTCTAGTGGTTAGACAAGAGCTAAGCGTTCAAAGCCCAGCTCTAAAATCTTGAAGCAAAGAAATATTAAAAAAGAAAAAATAATTTATTTTGGCGACTATCTCTTAGCAGTCTTCTGGCAAAAGCTCTGAGTGTAACTGACTGTCATGAACAAACTTCTCAAATCTGTCGTTCGAAGTCGACTTTAAACTGTAGGTCCCGGTATTCATGGATGGAAATTAACGCACACAACATGAGTGCTGCTAGAAGCTAGGCCGTAACCCTGACACAAGGCTGTAAGGGTTAATTATGTACATATGAATGGAAGTAATATTATTGTAAAACAAAATAAAAATCTATCTATAAATTGCACTTTTTAGCATAAAAAACATATTTTTAAACCATGGGCTCCTATTTTTATACGCCTAAATGATTTATCATATATTAGATTTGTGATGCAGAAAGAGGTATTGGCTGGAGGTCTTGTTACTAGTCAGGCAATTACTAGCTTATGTTGGTTGAACGTGGTTTTATACTTCACTCCTACCTGAAATGAAATTAATTTCTTTTTTCTATTAAACATTTTTGATTTGAATATAATTCTCTTTGACACTTTGGTAAAATAAAGCCAAAAATTTTTGTTATTAAGAAAACTCTTACTCTTGTTCAAGTTAACAAAATGGTGTGTAATAGCAAAATCAGTTAAGAAAAGATTATATTGAACTGCCATCAAGTTGAATCCTTATTTAAAAACGAGTACAACACTGTACATATAACAATACGACGGACAGAAAAATGTAACATTGTCGTAAGCAAGCATTTGATAAACCACCGGTGTTTTTACCCCTTTAAAAAGATTTGGTTTGGTAGATAAAGCAAAAAAAAAAAAAAAATTAAAGGCCATTATTACAAGTAATCAATAGTACGCTTAGGAGGGAGATAGGATTTCATGGAACAGATAAATTGATGTAATTGTGTTGGAAACCATATAGGACAGCAAAGCAGCAGGCAGCAAGTTGTCCAAATTATAATTCACACGATATAAGTGTATTTTAAGCATGAAATTTTATTCCGTAAACTTTTTTTTTAACTAAGTCAGCACTCAGGGGATGACCCCTACTAATGCAATACATTGTGCTGGCCTAGGAAAATATGAGAAGAAGGGGGACAAAGGAGACCTTTGTTTTCAACGTACTAATATCGTATCTGATATCAGTCAGAAAAAAAAACAAACATACTACTTTAAAAATGCAAACCGCACAGACATCGGTTGCTATTTATTGATGATTCCAATAAATAATCTAATATTCCGCACAGTAAAGTTTAAATTCGGGGAGGAATAAAAATTATATTGATATTGGAGATTATGTTGTTGTTCTCCTTGATCCAGCCCCTAGGATTATTCCTTCCTGCTCCTTAACTGCCTTTCGGGCATGGAAGACGCTGCCAGACAGCTATTGTTCTCCACCAGCTTAGCCAGTTAAGTTATGACAAGGTGATTATGCCACTTGGAAGTTGTATCACTGAAATATTTTATTGCATAACAAACAGCTGTTCCTTAGTTTTTTGTTTTTCTTTCGTTTTCTTCTGCTACCTTCAAAATATTTATGCAGACTACAGGATGGCAACAAATACTGTCGTCTGCATTTGCTGCTTGTTGTTGTCTATGTATGTATTTAATGCTTTAGCATTAAAATTATTAAGAAGATAGACTTTCCTCTAACTTTTAAAGAGAGGGTTAAACTAAAGTTAACCTTTATTATCAGATATCTTAATGGAAAGCTGTCTAGAAAATTTAACTGAATTTAATTTACATTTTATTCAAGAAAAAAAAAAATGCATGTTTAATGAGAAACAATTCTAACGAAAACACTTTACATTCCTGTAAATAACATTTGTTATTGTTTTTGGTAAAATAATACAATATTATTTTCATCTGACTTATACTGGGTCAAACCTTAAATACGAGTTTAGATTTCAAAGCGTTAATTGCTGGCAATTAAAATAATATTTTATTTAAATTTTAGCTTAATTTTGGCATAATTGTTGCTTCGATTTTAAAAGCAAATTAAAACTAAATTACTGGCATATTGATTTCTATGATAATTTTTTTTGGTTTAACAGCCACAAAAAATAATAAAAAATAAAAAAAAACAAAAAAAAAAATGCCTAAAAGTGAACAACACTCTTGTACAAAGAACATATAACTTTAGTCTTAAGGCTTAGCCCTTAACTGCAATTTGACAATACACGTGCGTTTGAGTACATGTGTATGCAGGTACCTGTGTGTTTGGAAACAAAACAAAATAAATGTTTAACCACAAATACATATTGAAAATTTAATATTTTTAATCCCAAAAACCCAATACTAAAGCAATGAAATCGTGCTAAATGTCATGGCATTTATTCAGATTACAAAATAAAAAAAGAACATTAAACCACCAAATGGCAACTGTGTAACAAAGAGACATGATAATATACCGTGTTGGAAAATACGAATATGATAATTATTGATGTACAAAATATAAAATATGTTTCTATTGACCCTTTAATTTATTTATTTTTTTTTTAATTCCAATAAAGTTGTCACATTAAATTTATCAGTCTTTAGGTTGGTAGGCAACGGAAGGAAACGAAACATGACAGAAAACTCTGTTGATAACTGTTAAGTGGCAGGTTAAGAATAACATGCAATAACACAATACAACCACAGGTACACACACACACACACACACACGTAATTAATACGGATATGTTTTAACCAACATTCAATGCCGAAGTGCAATGCAAAAACGTGTTGGAAATAAAAAACGACCTAACAAGTGACCCAAATAATTTAACACATAAAAGTGGTTTTAATGCATAGAGAGACGACGCATTGTATATATAGGGATACCAAAGGTACATATTTTAAGTTTCGATATTTTTAAATATCTTATTATGTCAGTTTATATTCTACACGGTGTAAGTGCTATCTACTTGCAATTTTTTTATTATTATCAGTCTCTGACGGTATCTACCTTGTTTCATCTGCTTGGCTTTCATTTGTGTTAGTGTTACTGTTAAAAAAATAATTAAGAAGTTTTCAATTGGCTGTTGTTACATTTTAATAACATTGATTCTCATTTCATTTGTCTTGGACAATCTGAATTATACTGCATGAACGAGAACTAGATAAAGCACTCGAGCATGAAGTGTTTAGCATTGATGCACAGAGGTTACATGCTTTTACTTGCACGTCAATACATTTATTGAAAAGGTCACTAAGTTGCTCAATAATGGACCTGAACCTCCCTATAAAACATTTGGGTGATTCAAATGGTATCCTAACAAGACATATTGTCACAGTGTCATAAAATCTTAAAATAGTTTAAAAATGCTGTGAATAAAAGAGTCATAAAACAATAACAGTCTATTCATAGAAGATAAATGGTTTAAGACGTTCGTTTTTTTATATGTGAAACAACAACAAAAACACTCAAATTTGTTATGTTACAAACACATTAAAGGCTACAGACCATCGACTACAAGTTGCCAAAAATGGAATACATGTGTGCATATGAGAATAATTATTTTCGTGGCAACACGACTACCATATTAAAAATGCGAAAAAAGTTTAAGTTGCACCACTGAAAAAAAATAATAATTTGTTTAAATTTTTTGTTTAGTTTTCATTTATTTACATCAGTTTCATAATAATTTGCTATGCTCATCCGATATGCTTTAAAAAAATTTTCATTTTTTTTTTTTGAGCTGATGGACACAAGTTCCGTAAAAATTCTTCTTTATCTCGAGTCACCATCTTCTGTTACTTCTATTGTGGTATTTATTATAAACTTCATACACTGAAGCGGATGTTTGAACTATTTTGGCAATAGTTGTTATACAATTAAATAAGTTTTCTTTAGACATTTACGGTCGTATGTATAATGAAAAGTTAGTAACTCGTTAGCATATGGGACAAAAAACTGGCAAGTTTATCACCCACTATAGACTGATATTATTAAAACTTTATATATGCTCTGTTTGATAGCTAGTCAGATAATCCAAAAAATTAAATTCCTTGTACATTTGAGTAAGAATTTCCACGTATTGGAATGACAAACTTAGCCACTGTGTACAACGACCTGCTAGTTTTTGATTATACATAAGGCTGTTATTGTTTACTCACAATTTCACTTTTAAAAAAATAAGTTCAAAGTGTCAAAACACTTTATTTTGTAGCCGTAGTCGTTATTATAATTAAGTAGCTGGCTACTTGGCTACTTTTGTAGCCAGCGAATTTTGTAGTCGTGTGTTCGGTGGGCGATAGCCTTGAATCTGTTTATAGCATTAGTGTTTTTCATATAAAAATATGAACGTCTTAAACCATTTGTCTTCTATGAATAGGCTGTAAGACTTTTCAAGCTATATATATCATTTTATCATAAATTGGCAGTAAAATGCAGAGTTGAATGACTAAAGCTATTTAGTTAGCCGGTGATAAAATTTACAAGCCGCCGTCAAAATATTCGAAGCGTAGAAAGATGGTTAAAGATTTTTCACACTCTTATGTCCTTACACTAAAGTACTTTTTAAAAAAATTACCAAAAAATTGCTTCTATAAATACAAATTTTTACATGCAAGTAAGAATACTGTGCGAGCTCGATTTTCGCAATCCCCGATTAACGCAACACCCCGATTAGCGCAACAGGCAAATATTTTACATTACAGTATTTATAAGTGCAACGATTTTCAAAAATGAGTCTCAATAAGTGCAACACTATTTTTATTTTAAATATATTTACAATGATTTCTGTTTATATTTTTTGTTTAGAAACATAGTTTTATAAAAGTAATCATATTTAATCAAAGAATCCCATTTCAATAGCATATCTCCCAGGTTAGTGCTGTTCCAAACACGTTTTAAAACACAAATTCAAACGCATCAGTTTTCTGTATAGGGTAACGTATTTGTATAATTTCACTTTTTGAACAAAAAATTGCTCGCTACACCAATATTTCAACAAGAAGACTGTTTTTTAACATTTAATAATTAATTTGTTTCTTTTTATTAAAAATGGGGTATTTTCAGATACAATAAAAAGTGGTCGATAATTGCAACTTTTTCGGTAATTGCAACAGGCCAGATTTTTTCAAGTTGCGAAAATCGAGCTCACACTGTATTTTGTTTTTATAATTCATTTGACTGGCAGCTACTGAAGGCTTTTCCACTAGCCGCCATTGGAAATATGAATTAATTATTATTATTATTAATGAATTATTATATCAGCTGACTGAAATGAAAAATAACATGCTGCAGCAATCATATCGTCGTGCGGGAGTTTATGTGCTCTATACGTCATTTTATATTTTTGATATATCTTGAGTTAATGTGCCACTTTAGGTTTTCGACCCCAAATTTTTCAAGTCTGAAATCCGTTTTCGGATATCTCATCCAGTTTCGGAGATAAATAGCCGAAAACAGATTGCAGATTTTAAAAACTTTAATGTCAAAAACCTAAAGTGGCATCATTAACTCGAGATATATAAAATGTCGGATAGAGCATAAAAATTCCCGCACGACGATATGTTTTCGTGTTATTGTTTTATGATATATGACTTTAAAACGACCATTTGAATAACGCAATTATACTCGTGTATTGTATTAGACATTATGTACTTGCATAGAAAAAGTATAGATTATAGAAAAAGTTGGTGGGAGGGTACGAGTATTAAAAGCAGCAAAAATTTTTACTCTCTGACTATTGTTTAATTTTTCTGCTGGCACCTCTAGTATTACTGAAGTAAAATACGACAAATATTGGATGTGAGTTTTTTTAGTTTAAGGAAAAATGTTTTAGATTTGAAAATATTTTACTTGCGTACGAAAACGTACTATTTTTTTCCTTTTTAAATGAACTGGACACTGCGTTAAATACAATGGCAGGAGGTAATGAAATGAAATGGATTTTTTTGTAGAAGTAAAACTTTTGTAATTTATAGGGTTTCATGAATATATCTAAACTGTTATATATACGAATGTATATGCATATGTATATGTATGTTTGCAAGTTGGAATGTAGGTTTATAAAACATTTTATAAATAGTATATGTATACATACGTTAAATTTATATATGTATGTTTGTAATAAAATATATATTATCTATTAACCACAATAGCCATTATGTGTAAATTCTTGTTGAAAATTTTTGTATTAAATCTACTTGTAACATGCAAATCCCTTTTGGCTTAAACTAAATAAAATAATTTTGTTGAAGGAAATAGACAACATCTGTATGTTTCCACGTTATAACAATATGGTTGCGCTATTAAAAGCCATTTTTGAAAATTTTTCTTTTAGCTTTTTCCAAGGCTTAGTTTTCAGAAAAAAAAAATCATCCCTTAATATCAAACATCCCTTAACAATATTGAGCTGCAAGGGATGCTGCAAAGGTAATTTTAAAAATGTATAATGGAGCAGGCGTAAAAAGCATTTGGGGTTGTTTAGAAAAAAAATCTGTACCAAAGGGTTTTGTGCAATAATATATAGAATGCCATGGACCAATTATATGTATGTATGTATACATACATTCATACATAATTGGCCATTACAACCCTGTGTCAGGGTTACGGCCTAGCTTCTCGCAGCATTCATGTTGTGTGGGTTAATTTTTATCCATGAGTACTGGGACCTACAGTTTAAAATGGACTCCGAGCGACAGATTAGAGAAGCTTGTTCATGGCAATCAATTACTCTCAGAGCTTTTGCCAGAAGGCTGCTGAGAGTTAGTCGCCGAAAGAAATAATTTTTTCATATTTTTTGTTTTCAAGATGTCAGAGCTGAGATTTAAACCCGGCGCTATCCTCTTAGAAAGCCGACATATTTAGCGGAACTGAAGCTTTGACCATTTATACCTGATTTAATTTAAGTTTTTGTTAAAAGGCCAGTTTACTATCTATTACTTTTTAAGTTTCACTTGCATGCAAAAGAATATAATTACAATATGGAAACGGGTAGTCAGTTAAGTGAAATATATTATATAAGTGAACCTATAATTTCTTATTGCTTTTACAAATACACGAGTGTAAACAAGTCAATATTGGTGAAAACCTAAATGTCAATAAATTATGAAAATATTGATGTAGACTTATTTAAAAAATCCAAAAAAATGCAAAAGAAACTTTAGTTTTTAAAGAGAAAGTTGAAGGACTACACTGATATGGCATGTAAAATATATGTAGATGGAAGATATTATTTTTCACTTTCAGTTAAAAAAAAAGAATATTAGCCATATATATATTTAAATTAACGCCTACAATTTACATTTTTAAATATGGCCGCTCTCAAATCTAAAAAACTATATAAACCGCAAAATGTATGAATAATAAAACTTTGGCAGCATACTTTTGGGCAGTAATATGTACTTATAAATATGCTTTGGTTTCAGTAAAATCTAATATTTTTATTTAATGCTAAAGCAAATTAAAAGTATTTCGTGCTGCCATCTAGTTTTTGTTTTTAAATTCGCCTTTATATATTGATAACAGAGTGACTGTTCGCCGATAACGCGGTATTTACTTATCTTTTATTTTTAACTGAAACATTATATACTCATAAATTTCAGTTTCCTTTTAAAAAAATCGACCATGAGCAGTATTCTGAGAGTTGTATGGAACTGTTGAACTCATGGAATATTGCCCGTGAATCCTTCAAAGAACATTGTTATAAATTATGAAAGGACTCTTGTCTTTCATCGTATGACATTTGCAACAACAATAACACCGTTTAGTGACTGGTACTTACATACATAAATGGATAAATATAACAGAATTTGTGACAACCTTAGTGCGCAACCCCGCTTACTAATATTTTTGTTAGTCTTAAAGGAGAAATAGGCCTTTTAGAGCTGTGGTAAATCTATAAAGTTGTTTGCTGCTTTAATGTTCTCAAGCATATCAGAGTTAACAGGTTTTGATACTGGTAATTTTAAAGTGAGAACGCATTTTTAAAGGATGGTGATCACAGATTAAATCGCCAAGAAGGCACATATTATGCGACGTCTTTAGATGAGCTGTGTGCAACACATAAACCTTAAGTAGTTAGCAAGCATTGTTGTCGTCTAATTCTGATTGGACCAATTCACACCAGAACAATTAAAATACATACACAGACAATTAGAAATCATAAACCTAAAAAAAAAGAATTAACATTTTTTTATTTTTTATTTGAGACCAATGCTCAGGGGTAAATCCCTACTAAACGCTGTGCATTTTATTGGAATTTTTGGAAAGGACAGTACATATGTATATATTTTTTCTTATATTATTATTAAGCACCTTAGGAATGAGACAAATTGCTGAGAATTGATCATTCAAAGGCCAGTATTATACCTTAACCCTTGAATGATCAACAGCAATTGCCTCATCGTTGTATGCTGATTGTGTGGTGAGTGCCTTCGCTAAGTAGATTTAGCTGTTATCTGCTATTTCCCAATAGTTAGTGCTTTCTCCTGATCATTCGTTTTTTGTTGACATTTGTTAAGGTGGAATAATGTGGAATGTCGGGGAGAGGTTTCTTTGTAGATGATCTTCTTGGATTTGAACTGGAAATGGGAAGTTTTAACCAAATATTTGTTAGTGTATTACTTCAGTATTTATTTATTTAAAACTTCTTATCACTATTTTTGGTTTTCATTCAACAAAACATTCGTCAGAATTATCAATAAACACCAATTTCCGGAACATTTTTATAACTTTGACGAATACCTGCTTTGTATTAAAATGAGCAACTTTGTTGTTTAAAAATTGAAAAGCAGGTTTAGTTGGTTTTAACTTTAGAACCGACTTTAAGAAAAAAAAAATATACTCTAAGTTGTATATGAATGAGTTACAGTCGACTTATGCAAAAGTCGGCTCTATTTCTCTTAAAGTCGCCTAAATTTTTGACTATGAATAAAGGGGCCAGTGTTTGTAGGGAACATTTTACAATTTGCACTGCATTACCTATAACTGTGTTATCTATTGCCTGGGTAAATACCGTTAAATTTAAAACAAATTAAAATTTTTTTGTTGTGTTTTTTTCTTTATTAATCCAACATGAAATTGTGGAAGCTTTTTTTTGTTTTTTTTTTGTTGTTGTTGTCTTTAATAGTATATACTATATGTACTATGTATGTATGCATGTATATGATGGTGTATTGCATTTTTGTTTAATAATATTGTGTATGTTTGCTTTTTTGTTTTTTGTTTGTATATGTAAGAATGTATGAATGTTTTCATTATAATTTCACTTAATTCTGTTACATTTGAATAAAAGTTGATGTTTCTGTTTCTTATATTTTTTTATAATTGTATTTAGTATTTAATGACATGTTCTTAATAATACAATATTTTTGTTTTTTATTAATTTATGTTTTGATATTGATAATATATGCGATTTGTTTGTTGCTGATTATTTTAAATCTTTAAACATGAGAGTATTTTTATTATTATTTTTGTTTTATTTTTAAGGGGAATAAATTTATATAAATGCACAATTTTGCATATGGTATAATATGTTTTTTTTCTTTTTTAATTTTGTTATCTCACATATACGTTATTTAAAAAAAAGAAAGTTTTTTTTTTCACAACTAATATTTTATATTCATAGGTTATGTTTTTCCTTTCAATATAAGTTAAATATTAAGTATAAAAAAGACTTATTTTTTAAGGTGTTTCTTTTGTTGTTTATTTTTTTTATTAGGAATGATGTTTTCTTTTTTATCTTTTTAATTGTGCGAAAGTGTGTTGTTTTTATTTTTTTTTATTATGATTTATTTTTATTTATTTATTTATTATATATTTTTTTTTTTTTGGTTTTTGGTATATTTTATAGAGTATGTGAATAAAATTTATGATATAAATAACGTTTATGTTTAAGATGATGATGATAATTCAGAGTTGATTAATGATATTTAATGATGAGATTTTGATTTTGTGTGTTACTTTTAAAAAGAAAATTTATTCTGATATCTTAATTACAGGCTTAATTGTTTTTAATGCATTTTAAATGAAGCCTGGAACCATAATGAACGTAAATTAACGGAGGCACAGATTAAATCAAAAGATGCTCATCATTGCATCTTTAATTGTTATTCGACGCTTCTACGCAATTACAAAAGCAGCATTAAAGCTTTTATTCATGAAATATACTTCTATTTGGTAAAAATGCTGGTAACTAGTTTTAACACTAATAGATATTCTGAAAATTTAATTTTTTTTAATCACCTAAAGTGCTCGAGAAAGTCCTTTCAAGAAAATTTTGGAGAACACTATTTTTAAAATTTTAGATATGTCTGAATTAGTTTATATTCATTCAAATAATGAATAGTGAAAAACGATATTATTCCTATTCCTAGGAATAAGTACCACAATTTTTTTTGGTACAGTGTGTAAAATTAAAAAAAAAAAAATTGAAATTTGATGATGATGTAGATGATATTTGTAATATGTAGACACAATTCTTAATGAATTAAGTGATTTCAATGCATTGAAAGTGACAATTTAGTGACAACTTGATAAAGTTAAATTTGAAAGAACTGAAACTATTTAGCTCCAAAATTGTACGATATATCCGAAAACGGATTGCGTTTTACCTAAAGTGCTAAAAAATATAATTTTTAAGTTTGTATAACATTTGCCAATTACCCATAATTTACATGAAATTTATTATGGTTCAAGGCTTTAAAAAATAATTTTTTTTCTCTATCTTTTCAGAACATACGTGTGTACATATATCTTCCTATTGATTTTTAAGCCTGTAATAAAAATATTTATTAATGTTTAAGCGAGTTATTAATAATATTTTTAAAAATTTTGTTTAAGCCGAAAGATAATTTTTTCTTTACCAATTCTTATTGTTTTTATTAAATTTTATACTTGAGTAAATTTTAAAATATTTTTGATTTTTGATTTATAACTTTTATATGCCAAAACGTTTTAATTTATTTTTTTTCATGAACTTTTTTTAACATTTTTTTAATAAATATTTAATTTTTTTTAATCAGTTTTGCTTAAATCTATTTAATAATGCATGAGAATTCTTAAAACTATTATTTTATCATTGATTTCTTTAAGTATAATTATTATATAATAAATGTATATGTTTTAAGTATTTTAAGTTTTATTTAAAAATTGGAAATATTTATTTATTATTTTTATTTTTAAATACATATTTATTTATATAGTAAATTTAAGCCATATATTATTAATATGTTTTACAAATAGTTTTGTTCACAACACTACATTTATTATAATGATTTTTTTTTTGTATAAAAAAAAAAATAAAAAAAAAAAATAAATTAAGAATTAAAAGTTAAATGATAAACTTTTTTTGCCCATGTAAAAACATATGGCAAACGTAATAAAATTTAAATTATCTATAAAAAGCCTCTAAGTTTTATTTCTATACTAAGCAAATAAATATGGAGAAAAATTAAAAATAAATATATTTATTTAACTATTGTAAGTATTTTAAAATAAAAATAGCACATATAATGTATTTTATTGTTATTCTGTATAAATTATTTTTATATTTTTTTATTATTATTTATATATGTATATATATTTTGTTTTAAGTAACTGCTTTTGAATTATGTTTTGGTCTATATTGTCCCCTGTAAATTTAAAAATTTTTAAAATATTCAAAATGTTCGCTTGGTTCGTTAAGCCTCAAAATAACTAAAATGAGCAACATTTTGAGCATTATGATGCACAACATGTTGTTAAGCACTTCAAATATGAGTTGAAAGAAAAAAAATAGATTAATTATATAATACATAATAATAAAGAAAAATATTAAGTAATTTATTTACAATAATAAAACAAAATGCTCAAAAACATTTTCAGGCGATAAGTTGTGGCATTCGTTATCGACCGAAATTTCTATGTAAATTGTTTTAAAATTGTCTGAAATTTAGCTCGATACCCAATGCCGTAATTTTTCTCCTACCTTACGATTTTAATTACATAACACCCTTACAAGTTTTACAAAGTTCCAGTTCAATTATTATACAATTATTAATGTAGTTTTTTAAATCATTAATTTCGAATCTTTGTATAGCTAATCAACTCTGATTTTTTATTGATGTTTTAAACAAAAAGAAAAAAAAAGTTTAGAGTTGAAAGGCTAATAACCTTTACAGTTTCTCTCTTTCCTATTGCTTATAAACTCAAATATTTTTATGAAATCACTTCGTAATGTAAACTGCGTCAAAGGTTTATTCAAGGTCGTTTACTCAGACAACTCAATGCAAGTTTCCCTCTGATTTTTGATATTTTTAAGATAAAGATTTTGAAACTTGTTTACAATTTTACGTGCCATTATATTTTTATTGGTGTTATTGGCAGTGCTAGAATTTTTTTTTAACTTACAAGACGTTTTTCTTCATTTCTTAAATAGCAAAATCAGCTGTTTTTGACATGTTGTCATTTGCTTTGTTTTTTATTTATTACTGGCTTATTAAGTAGGTGTTAGTAACGGCTTTATTAAAAGAAATTTATACAGAATTTTTGTAATTATTTAAATAAAATGGAACACATATTACTTTCTTCTTTTATTTCTTCTAAACTGTAATGCTTTTAATTTTTATTCTGAAAAAATGTGAGCAATTCTTTATGGTTATCAGTCTTGTGTGTGTGATTTTTTTTAGATTATTAAGAAGAAACTTTAATAAAAAAGAAATATGTGTTTTATTAAATCAATAAAAATAAAATAAAAGCAAAATAATAGAAAATAATAATACAAATAATACTGACCTTGTTAATTATTAAAAAAAAACTGCGAAAACACAATAAATCTATTTGTTTAAATCATCAGTTTTTTTAATTCAAATTAATTTAGCATTTAATAAAAATTATTTTTTTAGCAAAAGAAATATGAATTTTATTAAATAAATAAAAGAGAAATAATAAACAAAAAAAAAAATAATAATAACAATGCTGACCTTGTTAATTAAAAAAAAATCTAGAAACACAATTAAACACAATAAAAATTAAAATAAATAAATTAAACTTAGAATTTTATAAAAAGAATTTTTTAGGCAAAAGAAATTGTATGTGATTTAATAAATTTATAAAATTTAAATTAAAAGAAAATAAAGTAACAAAAGAAAATCAAAAATAATACTGACCTTGTTTATCAATAAAAAAAATAATCGCCAAAACACAATAAAACAATTTGTTTAAATTATCAGTTTTGTTTTTAATTAAAAGAAATACATAAAATAGTTTTGTTTGATTAACTTAAATAATAAATATTTATGAACTTAAAAAAATAAATCAGTATACAATTTTTCACAAAATTATTGTTTTCTTGCTAAAAATTAAGAAATAATATGTTAAAGCTTTATGGTTTTATTAAAAAAAAATTTAAATAAAATATAAAATCAAGTTTTAATACAAATATAATAATATTGTATGATACAATAGACAGTGATGTTTTAAAGTAAAGAAAAAAAAAATCATATTAAATAGGGGAAGCACTAATTAAACATAAAATTATTAGAAAAAAAAAAATTAAAATAAAGCACAAAAAAATAAAAAAAATACCAAAATTTACTGCCGTATTCATAAAACATAAAATTTTTTTTATTAAGTGCTATCTATACTTGTCAAATAAAGTCTTAAAAAACTTGAAATATTTTTGTATGAATATGTGACACTTAATTTATAAAAGATTTTTGCAACAAAATTTGTTTGTTTATAAACCCGTTATAAATCGAAAATTATTTTATATTATTAAGGTCTTTATAATATGTGATAAAAAAAATTCCAACTCGTCGTATATATAAATTGCATTTCAAACAAGAAAAAAGTAAAATGTTGTCTTTATAACAACATTTGTTACAACATGTGGCCAAAGCAGTCATATGTTTATAAACAAAATGTTTTTATATTCAAAATTTTTGTAGATTGTAGTTAATTGTATATTTATAAATCAACAATTTTTTATTATGAATACGGCTAAAAACGTTTTTTTTTACTTTTTTCTGTTTAAATATGCATTTGATAGTATTTTGCGTGCACACCTAAAAGAATATTTGATCATGACTACTAGTAAACATCACATATACATACATGATTTATTACTATTCTTTTTGTTTATCAATAGGACTCCTTTCATAAAAATCAGTATTTACTTAAGCTTAAACTACAAATGCTAATTATTTTATAAATTATAATTTTTTATTTTTTTTTTTAATAATGGCAAATTATAAAATGACTTAATTGTGTGCTTTTACTTGCAAATCATGAGATTCTTAAAATTAATACTCGTAGTTTTAAATAAAATATAAAAATTAATTATAAAAGTTAAACTCTTTTAGAAACTTTAGAAATCACTTAAAAGGGGCATCATCGTCGTTTGTTATTAATCCGCTTGATTAAAAAATAAAAACAATGTAATCTTTGTGCTGTTTTATCCAAACAAAATATGTATATGAGTTTTGTAGATATTTTTTCAGGAACCACAAAAATAATGATCTTTTAAATAAATAAGAAAACAAAAAAAAAAAAAAAAAAAAGAAAAGAAAATTATTTCTAAGCAACATGTTGATAATATTCTATAGCAACATTTTAAGCCAATTCAGGATTTAAATTCAATTTACTTAATTATAAAGATTCATAAAAATATATAAAAGAACACATATGTACGTATGTTTATGGTCAATTAAATATGAAATGTATTGCTTATGGGGGGGTATAAGCATAAACACATTAGGAGACTTTTTCCCAAAGATGGTAATCAAAGCTATAAGCTCTTATATTCATACACTTATAAGCTAAATGAGAATCATATCCCAGTTAGTATATAATAAAACAAACAAAAGAATTTATATAGCAATTCATTAGTGTTTTTCAAAAATTCAAATTATATTTTTCTATTCTACCACAGTTCACCCTTCATCTGTTCGCATAAATGAAAATAAAAGCTTACAGCTTTGATTACCATTTTTGGGAAAAATAATTTTTAAGAAACATGCTTTAAACAACATGCTTTTGTTTAAACTTTTAAAAATGTGTTTATTTAACATTTTTCTCTACAGCCGACTAAATAATTAGTTTATATAAATACATATCTGATAATTTTTGTGAAGCAATATTGCAACATCTGTACTCTGTTCCTGTTGAGAACAGCATATTAGGTGCAGCCGTCAACATGTTTACTCCCTACAACAAGCTTCTGATACCATATTTCTTTACTAAGAATTAACCAAGACAATATTTGTTTTTTTTTTGCACGAAATGTGACAAAATGTTTTGTTCATGATATTTTTTACCAGCATAAAAATTGTTTAGAAACATTTTTCTTAAAACAGAAAATTTCTATAGAAATGCTTTAAGAGAGCCTTTTTAAAATGTTTAGCAACATCTTGTCAGTAAACTGTAAAGCCTTATTGTAAGTCAATGCTTAAATAATTAACCAGAACACTTTTTCTTTCCACCTAAAAAGATTGAAAGAAAAACAAAATTTTCGAAAAATGCTGGAAAAGATTTTATTTGTTTTTAAAATGTTTAATAAATCTGTCTTTGAGGTATACATATCTTTTCGGTTGGCGTCCAAAATGTGTCATAAGTATTCTGAAAATCATCTCATATACATTTGCAGTATTATAGTTGATCCATTATTGTTAATTCTTGAAAGTGAAATGTGTTTTTTTATTAAGGCCAGCATTCAGGGGATGACCTCTACTAATAGCAGAAAAAACATTCGCTGGAAGATTTTTCCATAACAGAGCGGTGCGGCTAAAGAACGAATTCTCTTTTTGACATTAAAATATTTAAAATCTGCAATCAGTATTCGGATATTTATCTCCGAACTGGAAGAGATATCCGAAAACGGTTTGCAGACTTGAAAAATTTGATGTCGAAAACCTAAAGTGGCAACATTAACTCGAGATATATAAAAAATATGAAATGGCGGATAGAGCACATAAACTCCCGCACAACGAAATAATAACAAAAAATTATCAGTGAAAAACAATTCATAACATGAAACATGTTGTCAGAGTGAGAAAACGCTTTTTACAAATTTTTGTATTAAAGCTTGGATTTGGTATATACTGGTACATATGTACATATGCATGTTATAAAAAAAATCATTTAAAAAAAATTTAATTTTAAAGATGTTAAAAATAAAATTAAATGAAATAAAAAAATAGAATAAAAAAAGTTTAAAAGATCATTATTTTAGTCCTTTTAAAAAATACTCAATAACTTATAAAAGGATTTATTATTTTTGTTTTTGTGTTTTTCTTTTGTTCTTATTTTTAAAACTATTATCTTGTGGTGTTTCAATTTGTATTCCTGAATTACTTTTTCTTTTGGATCATCACTACTTTACAATTTCAGTATCGTTTTTGGTAGTTTCTTAAAAATAATGTATATTTTCTTTTTGTTTGTTATTATTATTATATATATACTTATATATATTTTGTAATATAATAAATATTTACCATCAAAATACACTTATACACTTAGATAGAAAAAAAAAAGTTGTTGTTCTTCGTTTTCTTCTTTGCAATCAATGCCTTAAATATGTTTTGAGTTACTTGTTTCTTCTTAAAAAGAAATGCATAAATTACTTGGTTTTTTTATAATTTTTTTAGTTTTGTTCAAGCTTTCGCACAATTTAGAAGAAAAAAAATCCTTAAAATTTTTTATTTTCGAAAATATTTAAGATTTCATTTTCTTCTATTGAAAATAATATGTAGAGGATGTCATTCCTTAATAATCAGTTTTACGAGGGGGGGTAGATAAGAGAAAAAAACCCTATTTTTTTTTCAGACAAAATATGTATGAACGCGTTATCATATTTAATGTAAATGTAAAATGACTTAATCTTAAATAGTGTTTTAATTTTATTTTTGTTCGTATTTAACACTCAACTTTAGAAAAATTTCATTTCATTGAGTGTTTTTTTTCTTTCTTTTTTTTGGATTTTAAGTCGTTCCATTTTTTATTTATATTTTTTAATTTTGTTTGGTTTGGTGTTGTTACTGTTGTTAGTGATGTTGTTCATTTACAAATTACACTGCCATAGTATCGTAGGCTGTGAATCCTGCGCCACTTTGTTGTTGGAGTTGTTTTGGGCCGGCTTCGTTTCTAGATTAAGTGAATATTGGAAATATAAAAGAATACGAAATTAAATTAGTTTTCCTTTTTAGTGTGTATTTTTTCAAATAAACCAATAAAAAACTTAACATTTACATGATTATTATTATTATTATCGTTATTATTATGGTAATCATTATTATTATTTTTATTACTGAATATGAATTTTGAGTAAAATTATTTATCTTTACAGCTTTACAAGCATACAAAAGCTTTTAAATAACATGTTTTGTTGAATTGATTTTTCAGTCTTTAACTTCGGTGTTTAACAGTGAACAAAATAAATTGCAGAACACAACAAAAATTAAAATTTAATTAAAATTTTACATTTTGCTAAGCAATAAGCTTTATTGCAATATGCCTCCATAGCTGGCCCTAAAACTGAAAAGTTTCTTTTTTGTTTATTTGTTAATGAAATTTTGTACAAATGATTCAATAGTGCATATTAAAAAGTGTACCAAATTTAGTAGACATTACAGTGAATTTTATTTGTTTTTATGTTTTTTCCTCTCAACTTGCCTAAATATTTAACCCAATTATGAAAAAAAAATTTTTGATTATTCCTATATAAATTCAATTGTAAAAATTGCAAAGGGCAAAAACACTCCCGGGGTATGTTATTTATTATTGGGCTGATTATTCTTTTCTTCTTAATTATCCTTTATAGTATACTTTAAAAAACAGATTCAGTACAACGTGATCAAAAACAATTTACATATACAGTGTAATCGCAATAGAGTGATCACTTGGTAATATGAACTACTCGATATTACGAACTCCCGTTTTTTTTTTTCATTAGTCACTCTATAGAGTGAACAATGCCCAACTCAGTAGAGTGAACTTTTGTTTTTCTTATACAAAATTGACAAAGACACCAAAGTTATCGTTGATAAAAACACAGAAGTTACATATTGTCTTATGAAACCGTTAGATTTCCGTTGAATTTGGAAACATTTTTGTTTTCTTGTCTTTTTTTGAAGATTTTTCAAAAGTGTGAGCAAGATTACTTTAGCGATTTTTGTTTTCTCCTTGTGTTATATGCAGACAAAAAGTTATAAAATGAGTTCTAATAAAGGTAAAACATTTTTTCTATTGGAATAAAGCAAAAAATAATTAAAGAACTATCCGAAGGTGTGGGTGCTACAGTTCTTGCAAAGAAATATGAAAAGTCGTTAAAAAAAACAGAATACCCACGTGTTGAAAAAGCTGTTACAACGAGCCAAAAATCTGCCAGTAACAGAGAAATGTTGAGTGAAAAACCTAAAAAATGTCATTAAATGTTTGAAAAAAGGAGCGGTTTTAATGCAGTACCAGTACCAGTAGTAAAACCAGACATTACAGCAACGTAGACCGTGCAGTTTTTGAAAGAGCTATTGACTCGGCAGAAAATAACAACAAACAATTACGAAAATATTTTAGTTTTGCATAAATTCCGCAATCTAGCGGTGAAAAAAGCTAAAAATACTTGTACAAAGCAAAAAACTCTTGAAATTTACTTTACTTCTTTGTAATTAAATAATAATATTTAATAAGTATAGATTTTTTTATAGACTCTTTAGAGTGAACATTTCCAATAGAGTGAACTGGCCTTGCACGAATTAGTTCACTCTACTGCGATTCCACTGTGTAATTAGTATAAAATATATTATCAGTCATATTCTGAGATACACTTTTTGTAAAAGTGATTTCAAATCACGAAAAAGGTGTTCCAAGCAAAATCGTATGTATTTTTAATATTTATTATGTCGTGTACTGTATTATATAAATGTACGTATATGTACTGTATAAATGTAAGCTTTTAAAGTACTTTTTATTAAATACGCCTCAAAGCTGCTTTAATTAATTAAATTTATAATATTTGACAATTATATTTCATATGTATATTTATTTTATTTAAGAAATACTCTCAAAACTGTGATTTGCTTAAAAATAAAAAAACTTTGAAATTAATTAAAAACAATAATGTTTTTTAAATTCTATTCATTAATATTAAAAACTTAGAATAACAATCAGAACCAAAACCAAAAAATTAAAGCTTTAAAAGGTCATCATGCAAAAACGTAGAAAAAAACTAAAAAAATAGTGAAACACTTATTTACATGCTGCAATAAATTAAACCAAGACCAGTAGAAAAAATATAAAGCTACAGAACAGTTAGTAACGTACATATGTATACATATCAATAATTAAATAGGCTTTACTATAATTTTACACATTACTGTATTTAAATACATTAACATTCAAAGAAAATTAAATTATTAAAACAAGCAGGTACAACTTACAAATTTCTTCGACTATTATTAGAAGGAAGTTTTCGATTTAAGAAAAACAAATTTCAAATTCATAAGGAAATTAATGTTGGAAGTATTTAAGGAAGATATAAGAAAATAAATAGATAAACAAATTAATAAATAATATATTAGATTAATTTAAAAAGTTATTTAAAGTTTATTAACAAATGCTAATTTAAAAAGGATCAGTTGTTACAATGATATGCCATTTTGGTAGAACAGATTTTTATTCTATAATAAACCAGGAAAGTTGTAACCCCTTCTGTTTGAATAATTTTACCATAAAAAGTTGTAAAAACGATTTACAGTTCAATTCTATCGAACAAAGTTTTTTTTCCTAATTTAGAATCCATTTTAGTTTGACATTGAATTTAACGCTCGACATTTGTAAGTTTCATCAGAATTATAAAATACCATCTATCACATTAGTGACTGTATTTTATACAACTAAACACACTTGTAATAATTCTTTAACAGAAGAAAAAGAAGAGAAGAACGGAAAAACAGTATTTCTTCGGTACAAAAAGGAAGAGATTACAGTGCTCAGATTTTACATGCCTAAGATGAAGAAGGATATCTGCTGCAAGTTTGCTGAGAATTTAGAAAAATAATTTTTTCAAAATGTTCTCGTTTAATCTTTATTTATTGTAACACTGATCCCCTTTTATTTTTTGTTTTATTATTAGTTTTTAAAATATTCAAATTTAACTGAAAGTACTGGCTTTATGAAACTTGTTTTTAAATTTTAATATTCTGGGTAAAATATATATTTTTTATTTAATTGTATTGTAGTTTTCAACCATTACATTTACTTTACCTTTCAATTAATTTACGCATCTCTTCTGTAGTACGTTGATCCTTATGTAGAGGAGATCGTTTAACAGCTGTTTTCAGTTTCAATATTTTTTTTTTTTTAATTTTCATAGATTTTAATAATTTTAATTTTACACCCAGTGTTTTATTTTTGTGTTTTTATTTTTTAATATATAATTTTACAATCCCCATTTAATTTTATTATTTAAAAAAGGAAATGAAAAGAAAAAAAAAGAACATAAAATAAAATTAAGATTTTAAATAAAAATATATTTTTTTTTATTATTTGTTTCTAAATATATTATTCTAAAAAGGAGTGTGAATAACTTGGTAGATGAAAAATTTGGTTGAGTTTGAACATGAAAAATAAAAAATAACGTTTTTCTGAAAATTTACAAATGAAAAGCTTTTAATACCTAAAGAAAAAACATGCGTTATGGACATTTATTTAAAACGAAAAGATCCTAAAATATTGAACACAAAATTAGAAGAGAAATAAATAATTTTTTTTATACTACAAAGAAAGTTTTTTAATTAGTTTATAGAAATGAAAACGTCATTACTTTAAAAATGTCAAATCGCTTGAACTCGTAGTTCGATTCACGTGACATCCTCGCGAGATTATGATGTCTTGTTCCCAAACAGTATCTTTGCTTTTCCCAAATCTTACTTATTCGAGTTTCATTGAATCAATGTAATGAAAATGGTGATCGGGCAATTCAACGACTGAAAAAGTTATCGTGATAGAATAATTATAGTCACCGTTGCCCAACTCTAAAGGTATTTCGATAAAATAACTTCATCGTTTACCCGTCTATAGTTATCTGGTAAAGCAAATGGAATAAATGAAAGCCTGGGCATTTCATTGAGCAAATACATGCGCAACTAGTATGAGTGCGAGAATGATAACAATCAGGTCAATGGATCAGTACTGGATGCTTTAAATGAGAAGAATAAAGAAATAGCCAACTTACTGCACATAAAAACGAACTTTGGGAGCTTCGTTATTAAGCGAAACGAAATGAACAAAAATATAAGACAAAAATTAAGGACTATAGCCAGTCAGGTAAGCGAGATAGCTTTAGGAACTTCTGCAAGAGCATAAATTCCCTTTCGGAAATTGCAAAGGTATATAACACCTTTGCGAAGCTGGGGAACTGGAGAGAGCGGAATTCATGCTATAGACGCACTTTCCAGAGAGCATGACATGGTAGAGTAAGCAGCAGGGTGATCGGCGGTACAGTGAGAGGAGGCCTATATGCTCTGGCATTAAATTGTAATTGGGCTATTTTGAATTACTGATACTTTCGGGAACTAATAGGATTAATTCCTCTCTACTGCAAAAAGGAATGGTGGAACTGATACCATAATCAATAAATATAGGCCGCAGCACTGTGGTTTTTGGGTATATACTAACAGCCTGGAGAAGGGCGTGTACGTTATTTACCCAAAATCCCTTCGACCGATTGATAGCCTTCTTGAAAACATTTGAAGAGGTAACCCGAGAATACTGTGTTGGATGTATATAATTAACGTCAGACCAATTGTGATATCTAGGCAAGAAAAACGAATTTGCGTACAAAGCGAACAGAAACCCATGGAGAGTTTGATTAGGTTTACGAAGGCTGGACTTTTAAGTAAGTATGATACCTGGTGGAACTGAGACAAAATATTTTGGGCCCACGCAAAATCTGGCCATTATTTTCTAGGATATTTGTTAGGCAGGCTGCCATTTGTTCTCATGAAATATACTTGAAAGGTATGGCACTCTCTGGTAAAACTGAATCAGTTGGATAGGGACAACAGGATTAGCCTATACTGGCTCCCGGATCATGCTTTCAAATATTTAGATACATTTTAATAAACAAAAAAATTCTATTTCCCTTTTAAGTTTGTGCTCAATTAGCAGATATACAATATGTATGTACTTAAAAAAATAAACTTATAAATATATGTACGATATAACAAAAAAATTAATCACATTTAAATTTTAGTTACAAAAATTAAATAAAATTTACACAAGTGCTTGGTATGATATTAAAAAGTGCTTGAATTGAAATGAATTTTGAATATATGCAAAACCAAAATACCAAAAACTATTAAAATTATAAAAAAAAAAATATATATTACATATATAATAAGATGACAATAAATTTTAACACACAATAATTTTAAAATTATTTTGTACAAAATAAAAAAAAAAAACAGGAAAAATTAAAACTAAAGTGATTTTTAATTGCAAAACACAGTATGATTGAACTGAGTAAAAAATATTATTATTTTTGTTGGTTTTGCCAACAACAGCACTGAAATTTTGTATATACGAGAATGAATTAATGTATTGCTTATGAGTTAAAAATATTATACATTTCAAAGTGAAATTATGATTATGAGTTTGAATCGAAAATCTATATGTTAGGCAAAAAAAAAAATCGCTTTTAAAATTTTTTTATAAATTTTATTTTTTAAAACTACGCCTGACTAAACATTATTTTTTTTACAATAATTCTGTTTTTTTTTAGAAAATAATTGCTTTTAAACGTTAATTAAAATTTTTAAAGCAATTTCTATTTTAATACCTATTTACCTTTACCTTACATTGGATAATGCTGTCACGACAGTAACAATACATGCACAAACACTTTTTCAACTGTTATAAGTTTTCTGATATACAGTATACTGGTTAATATCTTTAACGCCTGCTTTTATTTTTCTTTTTGAATTTAATAGGTTATACTACATACTGAGTAAATTTAAAATGATAAGACTAACACATTTCGGCATCAATAAATTTGTGTAATCTTTGTGTATGAAATTATTTCAAAAGTAAACACAATTTACTTTTACTTAGTTCTTTCTTTTTAAATTTGTTGTGCTAAGATAATACCCATTAGTAAAATAGTATTAATTTCCAAGTACAAATGTATTTCTAATTTTTCTTACTTTTGTCACACTGTGTTATATAAATATTTGTTGTGCTCGTATTACAAATGGCAGTATAATCAACTTAATGAGAATTATATGGAATTATAATACAACAGCTGATAAATGTAACTCATTTTCAAGATAATGTTTATTCTTATTTTTATTATAATGGATGATTTGTGTTCTGGGAAATGTTGGTTTGGAATATGAAACAAATGTTTAAAATCGCGAAAATGTGACAGATATGATAATGAAAAATGTTTTTTTTGACAATTTTATTTTCCAGTTACACACTCACCATCCTTAGAATCTTCTGTGAATTTTTTATATATTTTTTTTTTTAATTAATAACAAAAAATAAATAAAATTCCGCATTTTTTTTTTGAAAAATTTAGAAAAAAAAAAAAACAAATAAATAATAGAATAAAAGTTTTGTGTTAAAATTTTATAAATTCAAAGCCTTATACGCTTTTCTTAAGATTTTCTATTAAAATATTTTATAAAGTTTTTTAAGAAAGTTTTCAAAAACTTACCGCCATAATTGCCACGTGGTCCATGATCACGATCACATTCAGCTTCAGAAATTTCATTACTCTCCTTAGAGTCATTGAATGAAGAGTTGCTCATATCATGATTGCGTGGTGGAGGTGGTGGTGGTTCTGGTGAGCCATTACCGGGATTACGAGTGGAACCTTAAGAAAAAGCATAACAAAAAACAGGATTTAAATTTAAAAGAGTTTTTTGCTTAGGTTTAGGCTTTCAATAACATACCAACACTGCGTCTACCCATAGAGCCACGAGAACCATAATGATCATAGGGTGTGCCATAGGGGCCACCATATTGAGAGCCATATTGATCTTCCTCAGGAGCACAATTAGCAGGATCATCGTATTCGGGTCCAGGACCAGAGTATAAACTACCTCCCTGAGAGTTAACACGAGTATAACGGCGCTGAAACATAAAGAAAAATAAACATTTTTCTTATACGTATTTTATCTATATTTTTTTCTAATGCTCTCACATATTGATCTTCTTCAGCACAATTGGCAGGATCATCATATTCGGGTGCTGGTGTATATATGGATGATTGACCGCCCTGGCTATTTTTGCGAGCATACCGATTAGCACGTGGCATTGATTGAGAACCTGAACGTGAATGCATGTGTCCTGGATGTCCGGGTGGTCCCATTGTACCAGCATGACCGGGTGGAGCATGACCATTTTGATGGGGGAAGGTTTGGAAGTTCATAGCTTTAGTTGGATCCATTTCTTCACGGAAACCCAATAAATGGAAAGTGGCATAGGGGCAAATTTCATCTTCCATACCTTCATAGCGTTGATAAATATTTTATTTTTTTTGGTAATAAAATTAAAACTCATTATTAGTTTGGTGTTGTTATAATTTCGTTATTAAGTGTACATGACTGTGTGATAAAGTGTTTATGAAGTGATTGTGTGAGTGCTTTTACAGTGGTCGGGAATTGATTAACAAAAAATTACAAAAAAAAGTAGAAAAACTATTACATGCTCTATAGTTGTATATTGCAGATACATATGTATGTACATATGTATGTACATCATACGAGTATATAGTGAAATTGAAAATAAATTTCAATTGATTAAAATGATTACTTGATTACTTACAATTACTGTTGTTAGATAAACGTGTTAGGGACGTACGTATGACCATGAGTTAGAAATATATAATTAGTTTAGATTTAAGAGTTATCCGTGTAATCTGTTAATTACCTCTTAGACCTCTGAAACTTTCATCAATTTTTTAAAGTTTAAGAGGTATAAGACAGATTTAATATATTAAACGAATACTCTTAAAAAATAATAATTATAATGAAAAAAACCAAATTTACAAAAAAAAAATAATAGTTAAAAAAAGTTAAATGTAAATTAAAATAAATAATCGGCATTCAATATCGAGCGATTTCGGTTAGGATCTTCACTTAATACCGCAAGCCAGAATTCTCCCTCGTGATCACTTGAATAATATTAGAACGTAATTAATTGTGATTATCAGGGCTCTCGGAAACCATTTATCGTTGCCAAAAAAAAACTTTGTTTTTAATAATCCCCAATACTGAATTGTTATTTTAGCTGGAATTATTAGTAAATACACTAGCTAAAGTCCTAAAAAATTTAGTAATACTAAATTAATAGTAATAAAATAAATTAATAATAATAAATTTAGTAATACTAAATTTTTTTTAAAATAACTTGTCGAATTAATTTCGACAACTAGGATATTTTTCAGTGACTCGAATATAACCCTTTTTAGCTCTAATTAGCTTGATAATATGTACTACCGAACTCTTCTATTCAACTTACTTTCTCAGCCTTTTATTGGATTATTGTGAGAGCTTTAGAAAGTTATTTTAATAACGTGGATGACATTATATAGCTATTAGAGTCTCACACTATTATCCTACTGCAGAAAATGAACTTAAGACTTTCACTGACCAAAGTTCCAGGCTTATTATGGGCTTAGATTCCGATTCAAATGCTTTAAGTTTTTTTTTAGTTTTTGGAGAAAATTAATGTCTACTGACGAACATTTTTATGGCTTCTTAAAAAATCTAATAAAAATATTTTTTTATATTCCCTAAAAACTCCCAATTCAGTTCTTTTGTCCATTTGACTAACAAAAGATCCCCAACTTCGGGGGCAACTTTCCAAGTCTGACAGCTTTGATGATTATAAGAAATTGTCAAAACAGAAATTTGCTTTCATTTTTTTACAAATTTTAGTTTTTAAATTAATAGCGAAAAAAATGTTTGAAGAGAAATTTTTAAGCTACGGTCAAATGGGCAAATATTTAACGAAAAGCGTATCCAATATTTTTTATTTCTTCAAGAATTATTTACATCCATAAAATAGGATTTTGATTTTTATTTGTTTTGTCAGAAACGCTTTAGTTAGATCAAAGTTAACTGCAATGAATTTTTTGGTAATCAAAGGAGAAATGATGATGATTTTTAATTAACTAAATTTGATCAAATAAAATATTATTAAATAAATGTTTTCATATAATAGTGGTTACATTATGTTCATCGTGATATAGATAGATTAAAACGCTTGCACAAAAACTAAAACGGCCCAGTTTCGAATTCCAGCAAAGGTGAAAAATGAAAAAAGTTAGTTCTTGGTTTTTTCAAAATTTAAATTTAAAAATAAGAGGTTCCGCCCACTCCAAGAAGTCTCTCTACAAAGTAACCGCCCCCTGACATTCCACTCTATTTCACCTTAACCTTTGACAACAGAAAATTAATGTTTAGGAAAAAACCGCAACCTATTGGGAAGTAGCAGATAACACTAAACCAACTTATCGAAGGCACTCACCACAATCAATATGCAAAGAGGGGGCAATTGCTGTTGATCATTCAAGCGTGAAGGTATAACACTGGCCTTTGAATGATCAATTCACAGCAATTTGTCTCATCCCTAAGACGCTTAAAAATATTAGAAAATAAATATATGTATGTACTGTCCTTTCCAGAAAAATTCCAATACAATGCACAGCATTAGTAGGGGTTTATCCCTAAGTATTGGTCTCAATAAGAGAAAAAAAATATTGACCTAAAGTGACCGTAGGTTTACTTTCTGTATTCATACAAAATATTATAGGTTTCTGAAAAGTTTATTTGACAAATTTCAATGCAATACAATATGAATATTTTTTTATGAATATAGCAGTTAGAATTTTAATATAAATTATTCTCGATCATTATAAATCTTGTCCATACCCAATTATTTAAATTGTTAGTAAAAATGCTTTCTTTTTAGTACAACAATGAAATTTTATAAAAATGAACTAAAAAATGTAAGTGAAAAAACTTGAAAATTAAGATTAAAAAAAAAAACTAAAAAAATAACTTTAAACCCACCTGGATGTCTAAAGGCACATTCATTAACTATATGACTATGACCATAAATATTATTATGAGCTGGTACTGGTGGTGGTTTAAGTTCTTCATATAAATTGGGTCTTCTGGGATCCCAAGTTGAGTGATTTGAACGCATACCACCACGAGCTGATATTTTGTATATATATTTTATATATAAATTTACGAATTGGTGTTCAAATTTTGTTTATAACGAACATTTAGGTATTTACAACAGTTAATAGAGTAAAATATAACAAATAAACATTGACAATTTACAGCAACATAAAAATGGTGTGTATTTGTACGTGTCAAGATTGTTTGTCAAAAATAAAAAAAAATAAAAAAACAGAATTAATAAAAATATTTAAAACGATTTTTTAAAAACAAAAATTTTAAAAACTACATAAAGTATTTAACAAACAATATGATAAAAAAAATTTTTTAAAATTTTACATTTTTAAATTTTTGGTTTGTTTTCCAAATCACAAAAAGAAATTTATTCGATGTGAAAATTATGCAAAAACATTTCAAGTTCTAACTGCTGTATGCAAAAGTTTATTAAAACACACTTAAAAGTTCAATTATTTGTTATTTATTTATAAAAATTTAGTCAAACAATGACAAAAATAAGCATTTTTAAATTTTACCTACAATATCAGTTTGAAAACATTTGGTAAATGTTGTTTTTTAATTAATAAAATGGCTACATGCCAGTTTTTATTCGAAAGAGTTCAAAAATATAACAATTTAGGCATCTATGGAGTATTCAATAAGTAACGCTAGAGTGCTTTGTGTTATTTTGAAACCTGACCTTAAAATTTGTGGTTTGAATCAGCTGCTTATGTGTAGTGCAGTTTTCAGAAGAAAATGTCTTAAATTCCAAACATTTTTAAGCCAGAGGTGTAAAAATTTGAAAATAAAACAACAAAATTGAATAAGTTTATTTGTTTCATAATTAAATAATAATAAAGTCAGTTGATAAATAACTGAAAATTTATTCAAGCGTTCCTTGAATGAGTTTGAACGGGTTCTCAAATCCCTTAAAATACATGGAGGCGAGTATTCACCAATTTCAAAAAGGCTAACTTGTGATTTCTACTTTGCAGTTTTTCAATCTTTTGTATTTTTTTAATGTTTTTTTTTTGTTGTCACTATTTATACGAAAAAAAAAATAGATAAGTAGATAGTCAAGCATATTGTATATATGTAGCTGCTTTTCAGCGAAATCTATACTCATACTATTAGTTTAAAATTCGAATATCGCTTGATAGGAATTCAGATGGCAAAGCTTATTTATTTATTTTTGTTTAATTTGATATTGTTGGTATTTAATTGTTGTTTGATGGTCAAGAGTGTTGACTGAAAACTAATTTTAGAGTAGCATGTGCTTATTTACTTTTACAAGATTCTACTGTACATATGTACATACATATGTTACAATATCAAATTAAATTGAAAAGTTATAAATTATATTTTTTACACAATTGGCACATTTTTGGGATATGTACATATGAACTAATATATCCAATTGCTAACTGAATTTAATGTATAATTTTAAACTTAAACATTTACTGGCTTATTTCACAATTTTCTATGCAATAGTTCCTAAACAAGTGATTAATGAATTTAAAATAGTTTTTAAAAATACAGCAGTTATTAATTTCATTTTGTGATCTCTGAAAGCTCGATCTATAGAATAAATTTACTTTTAAAAAGAAACTTAAATTTTTTAGTGTCAAAGTGAACAAGTGATTTTAATTTCAGATAGAAAAACTCCGTAAAACTGATCATTTGTTAAAAAGGACTTGAAAACAGTTCTTTAATATGTTTTTTTTTTCTTTTTTTTAACTTTAACGTTTTTACTGATTATTTGTTAAATAAAATATATATTTTGTATATAAAGAAATACTTATTACTAAACACTAAATCTAAATTTTCAACAACATTTATAAGATACAATCAACATGCGAACTTAAAAGTTACGAAAATTATTAATATATCTATATGAGCAGTAAGTTTTCGAAATAAAATCCCTATATTAGAATCCTAAATTGGACCACTATTAGTATATATAACTCGGTTTTCGTTATGTTGCCAAAAAACGAGTTAAGCCATTTACTTATTATTTCGAATTGTGAATTGAATTCGTTAAGCTCTATTTGCACCACCTAAGTTCTCATCTGAATATAACAGATTATAACAGTTACAACTCAGACGGCAATAATTTTAAAAATAGAAAATGTTCTATTTTCAACTGAGCTCAGGCATAAAAATTAAATTAGATTTGTAATTAAACTATCTTAGTCTATCTTATAATAATAAAAGATATAATATTATAATATCTTATAATATGTCTCAGCTCCGACATCTTTAAAAAAAGAAATATGAAACAATTATTTCTTTCGTCGACTACCTCTTAGCAGTCTTCTGGCAAAAGCTCTGGGAGTAATTAATTGCCATGAAAAAGCTTCTCAAATCTGTCGTTCGGAGTCGACTTTAAACTGTAGGTCCCGGTACTCATGGGAAAAAATTAACACACACAACATGAGTGCTGCGAGAAGCTAGGCCGTAATCCTGACACAGGGTTGTAATGGCCAATTATGTATGTATGTATGTATAATATGGCATTGCTACTTCTTTGTCAAATACCAATTACATTATTTTAATGCTAACTGGTAATAATTATAATTTTAATTAAATGTTTATAATTACAAAACGATTGGGAATTATCAATTAAAATTACAAGTAATTGTAATTTGTCACTTTTCAGTTATTATGCAGCATTCAATTACTAATTGATAAGTATTATCAAGATTTTTTGAGGATTATTTTTATAAAATTATTTTTAATTTATATCTATAAAAAATTGTTTACAAAGAAATATTTTATAGATTTAAAATATTGATCTAAATATGAATGGATCTATTATTAAATACTTTTCATACCAACATTCAATTGTTTGCTATGGATTGTTGTTTAGATTCGGACACTGAGGTTTCATAAAATCTCAATTATTCTATCATTGGATAATATAGGATTTAAGACATTTAATTAGATGTGAACATTTTCTGTAATTAGACAATCCCACTGCTCACATAGATTGGTAAAAAAACTAATTTATGAAGTAAAAAACTACTACGAACGACATCAAATTAAGAAAATAAAAACACTATTAAAAAGAACAAAGCTTAAGCTTCTTAATAAGTGATTGAAAAACATTTAAAGGATTGAAATATTTAACAAATCCTTCTTTATTTTTTCTTCTTCTATAAATTTTGTTTCAATCACAGGACTCTTACAAGTCTGACATCTTTGTGATGATAGAATGTGCGGCAAAGGCAACTATTTTTATAGCTTTAACAAAAATTCTTTTAATTTTTGCAACTTAAAAAAATCAAAATAAAATATTTTTAATTTTTTTCTTTGCATTTTGTATGTTTTATGGAAAACCGATTGTTTTTTAAATCAAATGATTTCAAAAGAATAAGAAAACAAAGAATGTATTAATAAATGTTGTTTTGGAAAATTTAGATGCTTACTTATAACTGTACCTCGCTTGATCCGATCACAGGTGTTGTAGTTGGAGCCGGGTACTGGGGGCAGTTTACGGTTGGGTGGTGCAATATAACCCAATTCATCACGCAAGTCAGGTCGTCTCTTGTCCAAGGTGGCGCCGGGTCCCATTGTCTGATTATAAACTACATCATCTAGAATTAATACGTGTCGTTTCGAAAAAAACAAAAAATGTAAAAATTTTTAAATACTGAAGATGCTTTTACCGTTCTTGCTTTCTTAAACTCTTAAGGGATTTAACAAAATTTTAAATTTCATTGTAAGAAATCATATTCTTTCTTACTTTACTTCTGTTTTAGTCAAGTTTTTAGAAAAAAGATTTTTTTGTTTAAATGGTGCATTTTAACAATAAAAGAGAACAAATTGTGCCAGTTTAATAATTTTTTTTTTTTAATTTTTAAAATACTTTCAACAAGTCACTCACAATCCAGCCGTACGCAAACTTTTTTGTTTTTAGAATACTAAAATACTGGGTGCTTAAAAAGAGAGAGTTTTAATACATTTAGCAAATATACCAAAAATTTGTTTTTGTTTTTAGATATTTTTTATAATATATAAAAAATAAATATTTAGACAATAAAAGTTAAATGAATGA
Organism: Metopia argyrocephala; assembly: GCA_963576795.1. Classification (NCBI taxonomy): domain Eukaryota; kingdom Metazoa; phylum Arthropoda; class Insecta; order Diptera; family Sarcophagidae; genus Metopia; species Metopia argyrocephala. The sequence continues at coordinate 180,710,185 of OY756208.1, read as the reverse complement.
TTTGATGTTTTCATTTTTTTTTTCTTTAAATTTTACTCAGTTTTAGATTTTTGCGATTTTTTTTCATTTAATTTTATGTAAAGCATCTTAGTTTTTAATATTTTTTTTTCTCAAAAAATAAATGAAATAAGAAAATTAAAGATTTTGAAGTATAACCAAAAAAATAAGAGATATTTCGTAACAGGGATTTTTTGTTAAAATATTTTAAAGAAAATTACTCAAAAATTAAAAGCAGTTTTTTGTTTTTACAGTGAAGGATACAAAAATTAAAAAATACTGCTTAAGGGAAACAAATAGTTTTTATAAGTATGTGAATAGTATTCCTTTAAGGCTAATTTGGATATCAACATTTTATACAATAACATATACAATACGATATATATATACATATATAGATAGATATTTACACATTGTTTACTATAGGTTAAGTAAAACACAAAAAGAAAACAAAAAACGAAGTAATAGTTTGTGAAGAAACTGGCTTTCAAATACTGAGGGTTTTTTTTACAAAGAAATATTTTTGATTTATAACAGGTTTATATAACAATTTTCATACAAAATTTGTTTTATAAGCTTTTTATATATTTCAAATATTCTTGTTAAAATGTAAAATATTCATAATATATATTGTAAATAAAGTGTCTTTAAGAAAGAAAAAAGTTTAAACAAAAATGGTTCCCATGTTTTAAAATCAACTTTTGATTGTAAATGTTTAATATTTTAAGTTTAACTGCCGGTTTTCGTAAGAAAACCACTTCAAACGATTGAAAATTTGTATGAAAAACACTAAATTTTTCAAATAATTTTGAGCACTTTTCATATAAATTTTCAATTTCTTAAAATTGTTTGTCATACCGAAACAGTCAGTTAGTCTGAATAAATATATAAAATGCGACTTATACCATTTCTCATTTTACATAAATTCTATTTTTCAAATCTACCTTTCTAAAACTCCTAAAATATAAAAATAAAACATTTTTAGTGACTACCAAGTAACTCATACCATATCTTGGTAACCCAGGTATAAACAAGTTTGTGGTTTCCACGCCTACTTGTTCGACGTTTTTCCTTCTGATGACTTTTTCCCTTGACCGTGAAGTCGTTCAGACCAAATTAAGAAAATTTAGGTTAAATTGTTGATTACAGTGTGTTGCAAAACGTGTCAATTAGAAAATACCAGAAGAAACCAAACTGAAAATGTTTTCGATTTCGGCTACATTAGGTCTCATCAGAGTACATATTCATACATGTGTACATATTCATGACCAAACATCACGTACTGAAATTTCTTTTTTTTTTCCGTATGTACAGACACTTGTATAAGTTAGTCGAAGTATTGTCAAACAACGGTTTCTATCATATTCACCTTTTCTCAACATCATTGCAGTTTTTGTAATTGTCATCTTGTTTGGATGAAACAGAATTACAATTTATTTTTGTTTTTGCCCTCTTATTTCATTTTACCCTCATTAGTCGATATCGATGATATGCATGACTGCAGCTGTGGTGGTTAGAGAGGCATCGCCAGAAGCGAGCGCATTACATATGATATGCTGGATACCCTAGTTCAAGGCCCAGCAAGTGTGATAATAAATACAACTTTAGGGACAATTTTCTATTTAGCTGAATTGGAAATCATACAGAAACCATGTTAAAGAATGTATAGTGTTTACTTTCTAATAAATAAATAATAATAAAACAAATCAACCGATTATTAATTAAATAAAAAAATAAATATATTTTAGCTTCGTATTTAGGAACCATTTTTGTTTTTTATAAACTATTACTTGAATTTTATTTTATAGTTATATGATATATATAGATTATTATATTGAAATTTACAACATTTATTACACGGTATAGTTTAATAGGTTTAATAGTTTAAGCACGAATATGTTTTTACATTTTCTTGTACAAATATTTTTAGAAGAAATTTGGAAAACAAGAATACAAATAGGGGTCGGAACTAATTATAGGAAATATGTGTATAGCAAAGTAAGTTTTTAGTAAGACAATACATATGTATGTATATACACATACAGTTGAACCTATATAACTTGAATTTGTAAGGCTTAAAACTCTATTAATTTTTTAATAAATATTTTAAGTTATTTTAGTTCAACTGCATGTATATACATAAAAAATTTATAGAATTCAGATTTTCTACTACAAAGACTAGAATTTTTAGATTTCTATCGCAAAAACTTTTTATTTTTTGCCAATAATTAAGTGATTGATTGATGAGATGATATATATTAATAACTGAATAATTGTTTGTTATTTAATTATATCGTATTCAATATTTAATTATAAAAATATGTGTATAGTGTGTTTTTGTTTATCCCTACACTGTATTATTACTTGACTTACTTACATAGGCAAACAGGATCGAAAAAAATTTGTTGACAGGGGAATTCAAAGCAGATTTAAGTGCAAGTTTTACGCGCTATAATGTGGATACATGGAAAAAGTGCAAAGTTTTCTTTTATGAAGCCAGAAATTTGAGCGCAAGAACTAACTGAACACAATGAATCCAGGTGCTACACATACATAAATTCCGGTTATGGATTTTACGAAAAAAATTGAAAACAAAAGTATACATTCCTGCTTTTACTGCGACATATGCAGTACAATGCTCTGCTCTGTCCCTGCTAGTCGAAACCGTTTAACCCTATGCGACCAATGTGAATCATGTAGATGGTACACCCGATATTGAAAATAATTCACCACAACCGTGGTGTCACAAATCAGAAGGACAGATGTGACTATCACAGAAAATACACACAATTTTTTAAGCATAAAAAGCTTAAAGAGCAAAATGTCAGTGCAACATCATACCGAAAGTACCAAGCTGATTTTTCAAAATTTTATACCGATGACGAACGTTTATTCACTATCACGATATTTCAGGGTCAGTGAAAAATATGGGAAAAGATTATATCGCTGGCTACTTCAGTTTATTCAACGATATTTCAGTTTTAAGTTTAAATGCTGCACTGTTGCACAAAACAAATAAAAAACCGTTAATTCCATTTGAAAGAAATAATGTCGACAAATAGAAGATCTGTTGTGCGCTTTTCTAAAACATTTCTATATTTCAACAACTTACGAGGAAAATAAGATCATTAGAACCACATATCGGAGACAGAACAAAGTCTTCTTAACAACGAATGCCGATGAGAAATGGTGTTTTCTATGTAATTTATAGCAGGACAATTTATATATAAATGTTCATAAAATCTAAAGATTACTACAAACAACATCCAACGACAGATGGGATAATTGCTGTTGACCATTCATGGGTGAAGGTATCACACTGCGCTTTAAGTGATCCACAAATTGACCGCAACTTGTCTTATTGGTAAGTTGATAAATAAGAAAAACTCTATCCTATCTTTTCCAAAAAATTCAAATACAACGCACAGCATAAGTAGGTGTTTATTTCCCTGACTATTGGTCTTCATAAAAAATAAAAAAAAAATAAAAAATTCTTAATGCTTTTGAACTATTAAATCTAATAAAAAAAATTATGAATTAAATTCTATTAGAGTTAATAGGTTTATGGACTCCAATGCATATTAATAATTTTAATAAAAAAAATTGTCTTCCCCTCTCTCGGATCGAAATCTACTAGTTTTTAACACATCAAACAATTATTTGGAAAATATTAAATGAAAATTTGCCTGTTTTTGCCATACATTCCTAATTCATAATACAATGTAGGGATCATAGATAAAATAAAATTAAACAAATTCTTGTGTTATGTTATTGTAAAATGTGTGACGAGACAGTTGATTTTTGAGAATTTAATTTTACAACTTTCTTCTTTAATTTCTATTATAATTTTAATAGAATTTAAAAAATTAAAATTTAATTTTTAGAACGAGTTTTGTGGTATATTTGTGTAAGAAGTTCATTGTTGAAGTATTTTTTTTTCATTTTTTTTAACTAAACATGCTAAAGAACACATTGATAAATTTTCTTTTAATTTTATAAATTACTAACGTATATACATATTTATGTACATATTTAATTATAATAAAATGTATATAAAAATTGCAGGAGAAATGAAACATAAAAAAGAATTAATTCTAATAGAAAACAACAAACTCAATAATAATTAATGAGTGACCTTTGAAATGAAAAATTTCCGCTGTTAATCCATTTAATATTTTTCGATTTCGATATTTAATAATAAAACAGAAATAAAATAAAATTGAAAAGAAAAATAAATTCAATAAACAATGCTGGAAATATACATAAAATATTAATAATGTTGAAGAAATTGCACTGTTTTCAGTTTTAAATATGAACCAAGTAGGTATGCATGTAAAGCCGTAATATCAGATAATTTTTAAATTTCCCATTAAATCTTGTAACAGTAAAGATAATTTTGCAATTTTTGTCTACAAAACCTCTAAAATTTTTTGATTAACCCAACAGAACTTCAACATGGCAAATCAAATATTTCAAATCTACTTTTAATGAAAGAACACTTCAGTAGACGTGATATATGCTTTTGCACAATATTATCCATTAAAGACCATTTAAGTGACATGGAATGAAAGGGAATCATTGTGAATACCGCCATAATAGGAAGGCTTACTTCACATGGTCACATTTAAGGTAGATTTTGGCTTGTGCGATATCTTTAAAGAATGCCATACATGAAATTTCCTGTCTACTCTAAACCAATAAAATAACAAAATGCCACTTCAAACAATATTTTTTTAAAATATCTCTAAAGGTTTGTTTGTGAGCACATAAATTTAAATTTATTTCAATTTTTTTCTAAGACAGCATGTGATGATCTCACAATCAAATTTTATTTAAAATTGACTTAAAATTTTTAATAAGATTTTAAATGGGCCTGCTACTGCAACTTAATATATGAAAGTATTTTACCTGGAAGTGGTTTTTTAAGTTTTATTACCTTAAAAACAATTTATATGTACACATATGTACAATATAACAATTTTGCATAAATATTGCATTAGAATTTTTCAAATTTGGAAGCAATAAATAAAATTGTAAGCAATAATGGAAGCATTATATTGTTTATTTATACCCTAAAGCTTCCAAAAATGCTGTAGGATAAGGTATTATTTTTGATTTTTTATACTATTTGTTCACTGGTTGCCATAAATGTGCATTTCTATTGTATTTTAGCGGCTTATTTCATATAAAAATCGTGCATTATTGACGGCACAAGTAAGTGATTGTTGACAATTTCTCCCTTACGAAATAGCTTACTGGTAAGCACTAATTTCTGCTGGGAAGTTTCTTCCTCTAATTTTACTGTAAACATATTTCATTCATTTTTTTTTCTTTTTTTTTTTTGAAAAGCAGTGCAATTTCTTCTTTGTTTCGAAAGCTATACCTTTTTTTATAATTATAAAATAAAATAAGAAACTTAAAAAGAGAGATCATTTTTTGTTGCATTTTTATAGTTTTAAAGCATTCATAAATCAACCTACAATAGACATCCTTTTGTCCACCTCGTAAATCATCTGAACGACGTCTAGATAAGGCCACACATACAACCAATATACCCACAAACACCACAATAACAGTGGCTATTAAAGGTACCATAAAATTCAAATCTAACCATTCAGGCATCCAAGCAGGTAAACGTATGCGGGTGTGTAAATTGCCGGAACCTCGGCCATCATCCAAGGGAGCAATTGTGCCTTTCGTTTCGTTATATTATGTTATACAAACCGTTTTTTTGTGTTTTTGTTGTGATGGAACAAATTTCAATTAATTTTGCATGCATTTTAAGTAATATTCGAAATTTCACATAAGTGCACGAATTTTCGAAAATATTCAATTATTTTTATATAAAACATAGTTTTTTTTTGTTTTTTTGTTTTTTTTTAGACACCATTTAACAATTAAAGCAAGCAATTTTGGTGGTGGTGATGGTATAAAATCAAAAAAATATTTTTTTTTTCAAATCATAAATTTTTTTTGGAGAGTTTAACAACAAAAAATAAAGCACAATAAATAATAAACATATGAAAAGAGACAGAGAAAGAGAAACAAAAACAAAAAATGTTAAGATTAGTTTTTTCGTTTGGTTTTATACCTTTATGATGATTGCCTTTGCTACGTAGTATACAAATAACAATTATAGCAATAATTATGACAAGTAAAGCAGCTACCACGGGTACAACTAAATTTAAGTTCGATAATATGATGCGAATTGTATCCTCAGCCGTTAGTTCGGGTAAATCCCGAGATGGGGCAATAGTTCCTGTAACAACCAAATATTAACCAAAACATCATTCATACATACACACATTAAGGCAGTGTTTTTTTTATTTATTTGTTTAACACGGACACACATACATAGTAATAATGACAAATTCGATTGATTAGTCGAAAAGTTAGGAAATGACGTTAAAAATTAAAATGGAGACAGAGAAAGGGAGAGAGAGAGAAAAAAAATTAACAAAATCGTTTATTTCGTTTTTGTTTTACTTTTTTTTTAGCTTTAAATACGAATAGTTTTTAATTCGGAAAATAAATTTTGTAAAAGTAGAAGAACTACAAAAAAAAAAAATTGTTTTTTTTAAATAAAATTTCGAACATTACCTTTGCACTTCTAATATACAAATACACAAACATTTAAAAGTATATGTTACAGCCTAATCTAAACAAGAGTGACAAGCGCGGTGGTTTTTTGTCGTCCAATGCTTAAGTCATATGTAATCGCTAAACAACAGTTAACATTTTTTAGTTTTTGAAAATATTCTCTAAAAAATTTTAAAATAAAATTTAAATTATTTCCTGCTGTCAGAATAGGATTTTCTGACAACAAAGCATCTTGTTTCGTATTTTTACTATACAAGTTGTATGGTATTAACAATTGACAGCTAAAACCGTTTGCCGCTCTTGTTTAGTTGTGGTTGTTAATAAATTTTTGAAAATTTTGAAAAACATATTTAAAAAACTATGACAGCTTGTTACTCGTATATTTTGGAAGAAATCCATGTTTGAAAACACAATTAAATAATAAAAAAAAATATTGTATAATTCCAAACAAAAATTAAATTGAAAAAATGTTTACTTTAAATCCAAAAAAGTTTAGTGAAAAGTTTTAAAAGTTTATTTTACATTTAATTTTTTGTTTTAAGGTAACGCAGACTTAAATTCTATTCCTATAAATGCAATTTGTTTTTTTTAATATTAGTTGTTACTCTGGTTTAGTAGTTATAAAATAATTATTAAAATTAAACTATTTTTTTAAGTAAATGTAATATTTCTTAAGCATACAATTTTGAGCATTTAACAAAACAAATTAACAACATTCCGTTCAACTAATGAAGATGATTAAAAACAACATAAGTTTTGCATGTTCTGTAAAATGAAATTGAGTGAAATTGAAATATAAACAAATGTTCGAATTCTTTTGTTTTTTAGAAAAAATTTTTATAATTCACTCAATTTAGTTTAATCAAACATGTGATTTTATTTGTATGATAAATAAGGCATTTGTAAGCACAGTTCTGTTTAATAAAATATTGTATCAGGTTCCAATCGTTTTATCAATAACACAGGCCAACGATTCCAAATTACTACTTGTACGTTTTATTTTTTTAACTTGTGAGTATGAGTTTTATACTGCGAGCGAATTAAGAAGAATAAAAAAAAATTAAATTAAGACAGTTCAGTGCATGCTCTGTTTTAGCCTGATATTTTGTGGTCTATTTCATTAAGGTTGTATATTATAAACAGGATATTAACGAAATTATTGCATAGTTCATACAATGTGCGATCGACGAAAAGCTTAGTAACATTGGTGCTCAAACAGTCGTGCATGATTTTTGTGACATTTGTTTATAAATTCTTTGATGAGTTATTCTGGCTGCCGTTTATGTAGCGTATAGGAGTTTTTATTGTCATTCACCTATTCTCCAGGATGTCCTTAAGACAGAGCGAACTGGGGCGTAATACCAGTTCATTAGTATGTGTGAATATGAAAATTTTTTGTATATGAACGTTTTTTTAAACAAATGTCGCAAAAATCGTTCGCGACATTGTCACTGAGCTTGTCGTCGACTGCACATTGTGTGAACTATAAAAGAGTGTCGTAAGTATTCTGTTTATCATCGGCAACTGTAAGGAAATATACCATTAAATATCGTGCACAAACAAATCCGCGATGTTGGAGGCAACTGTTAATGATATGTCTTAAATACACCCTTCAGGACTTCGTGGTGTACGAAGATTGTGGCAACTGGGTTATCAAAATCTTTTGGTTTTATAATTTTGTTGTTGTTGTTAGTATATATAGATGCCATATTGTATTTGGATATCAGATAAAGAAATAAAACCTAGGCTGACCTTAAGTACTTCCCTTTAATAACTTTTCAAAGAAATAGGAAAGTAGAGATCAATATAAAGAACATATTTTAAAATTTTAAATATGAGGAGCTCTTAATTCAGGTATTCAGCTGGTTTAAGTTAACTTTTAAATCCAATAAAAAGTGACAACAGTTGGCAATGTAGAATTTGCAAATACTATACAACAGCCTGTCATACCCAGTAAAAGAAATTTAGATAGCGAGGAGCCCGGTGATATTTATAAGTTGTGATATTATTCAAAAAAAATCAACATTATGACAATATAAAATGATAGCACATCTTGTGAATACCCCCAATATGTATTATTTTTTCTATTAACTGTGCAAGCCTTTACTAATATTAAAATATAATTTTGGGTTTCACAAAGCGTGTTGTTACGTCATATTGTTATAAATTCATTGCTTCTCCATTAATAACAAATTTTTTTTACTAATAACGAGGGTATAACTTTATGATAATAATAAATAACAACACACCTTGTGAATATCCCAAATGTTTATGTTTTTGAATAATTTTGTTTTTAAATTATGTAAATATATTAAATAGATAGGCATTATTTAGTAACAGTAAATAAGTATTATATTTAAGTCGAAATAAATTTAAATCGAAATAAAATTATACAAAAATATTAATAAATAATTAAAGAAAATCATGTACAAAACTGAATAGTTTTAATTCTTATTTGTTTTGAATTATAAATGAATTTTATTTTTAAAAGAAAAACGAAATAAACTGTATTTTTTCTCATTGAAAGTTTTGCTTTTTGTTAAGTACTTGAAAAATAAATAAAAAAAAAACAATATGATGAATATTTTGGATGATTATTTTTGGTTGTTGCAGGTTATTACTTTTCTTTTTTTTGTATAAAACCCCATTGATTGTTTTATATTTCTGTTATAATTTTTTTGATTAATTTTTATTCGATTATTTGTGTTAAAAAAGAATTTCAATAATTTTTTGTATTTTTCTTTGTTTGTTTTTTTTTCTTTTGTTTTTTTTTAGTTTAAAAAAAATATGATTTTGTTAAAAATCAAATAAAAAATAATTAATATGCATCAACTAAAATTAATAACAATTTTATTGTATGATGAAATAAAGTAATTAAAAAAAAATAATTCAAAAACTATACATGTGAGATAAAAAGGTGAGAGAGAATATTCAAACCATTTAATGTGGGCATAAAGAAAGAAGAAGGTACTCATTTTTTGCACTACAAAGTTACATTAAAAAATAAAACATTAAATTATGATTAATATAAAAAAACCGCTCCCCGACATTCCACTCTATTCCATCTTAAGGGTGAAGGTATAACACTTGCCTTTGAATGATCAATTCCCAGCAATTTGTCTCATTCCTAAAGGCGCTTAATAATAATATAAGAAAATTTATATATATTTGTACTGTCCTTTCCAAAAAATTTCAAAACAATGCACTGCGTTTAGTAGGGGTTTACCCCTGAGGATTGGACTCAAATTAAAAAAAATAATTTAAACCCTGTGAGGTCGCGCAAACAGGGTCGAATTTAGTGCCCGTAAGACTCAATGTTGTTTCATCACTCATAGGCCTGGTGGTGCTGATGCAATACTATCATCTGTGGCTATGACAGTAAGAGAAATACAAGAAATACTTTACTCCATCTGATCTTTTCAAGATATACAAGACCTATCCGACCTAGGACGGAATAGAACTCTCTTGCATAGGCCGGTGCTTCAAAGTCTATTGTGACGGTTCTCGTCTGTGTACAGGAAAGGGAGAAGTTGCTTAGCAACGACGATCTATCTCTCTATCTATCGATTCGTTCCAGCATCGGTGCAATGTGGCGTGCGTTTCACTACCATGGTGATCTGAGTATTGCTCCCAAATAAGAAAAAAAAAACAATTATTTATAAAATCTAAATAAATTTACTTTATAAACAAAGACCCATTTGTATATATTGCAATACATTTCATATAGAATTTTATACATAAATCAGATTATGGAGATCATCAGTAAACATATCGTGTTTTTATGACAACAATGTCATACTCGTATTATCAGTCTTAACAAAATACATTTAAAGTTTTTGGGAATTTTGTCTGAAGATGAAAAATTTATGAAACATACATATTCGCTTTAAATTTTGATTACAAATTGAATAATACTTTAAATGTTTGATATGATACTGTCCTTATAAGGATGTCGTTGTTGTGTTGTATTTTTCAGCACAGTACGTAATAGTTTTATTAATATTTTTTTGAACAACTTAAATTGACGGTTGTATATAATAGACGATAATGCTTTTTTAGCTTAAGAACACTATGACGAAAAATTTTTTTTAATTACGGATCAAAATCTCAAACCATAAATTGTATGCACTTATAAAACAAATGTGCAGTCTGATTAAAAAAAATTTTAAAAAATAAAAAAAAATAAATTCTCTTTTATCATTGAAATTATTTCTCAATAGAAGTACACACTGTCCATTGAACTTTTAGTTTCATAAATATCTATACATTTTGCTTAGAAATATACACTATGGAGCAAAAGTGAACACCTAAAAACTATATTTTCAGTTTCTATTGTGCATGATAGATATACCTTTGCTTCATACGATAAATACATGTAACTGTGTCGTATTCAAATTTTTGACAACATCTAGCGACATGCTGAGAGCTATTTATGTGCTTATATGTATATGTTAGACAACAATTATGCCGGGGAGAGGGATTTATTATGCATTTACACAGATATTATTTATTTTTAGCATTAAGTTATCATATCATATTATACTCATATGATAAAAATATATTGTTTTTCTTTCAAATTTAATTTACATTTACATATATATTTGTTAAATAAATAAAAATAATTAAAATTATAATTATTTAATAAATCATATCAGTCAATATGAGTACATTTCTTTCACATTAATGGTTTGAAAATTAAACACAAAAAAAAAAAATAAATCGCGATGAAAACAAAATATATAAAATTACTACAAATGGTCTCTAAATCTAATAGGTTTCTATACAAAAAGTAAAACGGTGTAGAGATCTATAAAATTAAAATTGTGGGTTTTATTCTATATTTAAGCAAAAATTTTGAATTTTTATTTTTGAATACTACCAACAATTTTTACTTTTTTTAAATACAGTATTATTTTTTTAAAATCAACATTAAGGGGGGAAAAACAAATTGCATTTACGCAATAGAATTTTTTTTTTTTGTAATTTTTTTTAGCTGTTTTTCAAAACAGTTTTGGTTTTATTGTAGCAGCTACCAGATAATAAAAGCAAAAATTAAAATTTAATTCAAACAATTATGTTTTTTTCTGTTTTTACAAAAATAAATATTAACAAGCATTTTAAACTTAAAATTACAAAAATTAAAAATTTTAAAGTGCTTTTAAATAAACAAAAAAAAAACAATTATTTTACACTAAAAAGCTTAAAAAAAAAACAAATTTTTTTAAATTTTTTTTTAAATTTTTTTATACATTTTTTACATTTAATAAATAAGTGTAGGTTTCTTTTTCATAATTATTAATAATTGTATAAAAAATAATTATTTTTTCTCTTGTTATTTGTATATAACATTTAAGATTTTTATTGAAATATAAAAAATTTGCTTTTTTGTTTTCAATAAAAATCTTAAATTTACGTAGTTTGTTGTTGTTGTTTTATGTACAAAAGCAATGTTTTTTTTTTAATAGAAAATTAAATATTTTTGTTTGTTTAACAAATTGGTCAACGTAAAGAACTTACCTCCAGTAACAGTTAAAGTAGCAAAATCGTATTCGGCCACAGTAAAACCAGCAGAGTTATGAGCAGTTATACGCAAATTATACCATGTAGCAGGTTCCAAATCCAAAACAACATAATTATTATCGGGCTTTACATTATTTGAAATTTGATTCCATTCAATCTGATCACTGTTTAAGGAATATCATTTATTTTTTAACATTTCTTTGTATAATAAAAATTTAAACTTTATAATCTACCGTTTTTTATTTTCTACCACAAAGTGAGACATGGGACAGCCACCATCTTTCCAGGCCTTGAAATGCAATGATACTGAATTAGATGAGACTTCAATGAAACGAGATTTTTCGGGTAATTTGGGTTTGTAGCCTTTTGTACGGGTATTCAATATATCAGATGCTTCACCAGCTCCAATGCTGTATAAACGATTTAAAATTAAAATTTTAAAAGAAAATAACAACAAAAAGAAAAATTATACTAAATACTTACTTGTTGAATCCGGTGGCATAGACTTGGTAACGTGAACCGCACAATAAATTCTCAATAGTATACTTTTGAGCATCAACAGAAACTTCAGCGGTTTCCCATTCTCCAAATTCTGTTCAAAAGAAGAGATATGATTGAATTAAATTTAAATAAAATCATAATTTCCTATTTTTGTTTTTTCTTAAAGACAACTGCTGCTAGGTTTGTAGACGATATGTTGTTTGTAGATGGGCTGAATATTTTATGTAAAGCGGCTCTGATCACATTTATTTACGCTCATGTTCTGACAATCGTTACGTTTTCAAATCGCATTTTTTTAAAAACACAATAAACGTTTGAAAATTTTCTGACATACGCACAACTTGCTTATTTTTCGATTTAGAGAGAAATGAAAATAGTCGATAAACTAATGTAAAATTATTTTGTTGTAACTCCCATTATGGTTTTTTCTTTCTTTGTAATTTTTTTTTATTGAGACAATACTCAGGGGTATGTATACCCCTACTAAATGCAGCGCATTGTATTGAAAGTTGCAGTCAATTTTTGGATCACTTAAAGGCCAGTGAGTGATCAACAGCAATTGCCCTATCGTTTCAAATTGATTGCGGTGACTGCCTTCGCTAAGTAAGTTTTTAGCTGTTATCTTCTACTTCCCAATAGGTGGTGGAGCTTTTCTCCTGATCATTCGTTTTTCGCTGTCAAAGGTTAAGGTGGAATAGAGTGGAACGTCAGGGAGCGGTTACTTTGTCAATGGACTTCGTGGAGGGGGGGACCTCTTATTTGTAAATTATAATTTTGAAAAAACCGCAAACTAACTTTTTCATTTTTCACCTTTGCTGGGAGTCGAACCTGAGCCGTTTGAGTTTTTGTGCGAGCGCTCTAACCACTGTACCACGCACCAATTGTGCATTTGAAACAGACAAGTGGCCTAATAAGAGTAACATCTTGGATTAAAAATTTTTTTACTAAAAACACTACTCTTTCATTAAATAAAAAGAAAATATATTAAATTTATATTATGCATCACTTTTTGACATTGAAAACAATAGACCAAATGGTACACTGTGTCCATTAGATATCGCAGAAAACCTATTTGGCGACTTCACATCAGATCGAAGACGCAAAAACTAAACGATTGACGATAGTTATTAGGCACCTTTTTTAAGACATGTGTTCTAAACAACAGTATAATTATTCTATAAGTTTTCGACTGTGGCATTTAAAATAATAACAGAGGACGACGCACACTGGGGATTTTTGTATGGAGGTGAGGAAAAAAATATATTTGTCAAAAACTGTAGTGATTTTATCACAAATTTAGTTTTATTTATATAGTAATACACAAAAGGAATCAAAATAAAGAAAGTTAGAGAAATATATATCGTTACCTACAATGTAAAAAGCCATAACTAACAAAAAAATTTAAATGATTATTTTAATTTTGAATTTATTATTTATTTTAAATCTATTTTTAAGTTTTTATTCTAAAAGAGCTTATAACAGTATGCCTTTCTGGCTAAATGCATTTTCTGGAGTCTCTAAGGCCATATTTTTGGTAGTCTTTGTTATGAATTTCTTGAGCCTTTACTGACTTGGTCTCTAGGACTCTTTTAGCAGTATGATCCAAAAGATTTTGCATAGGTACACTCCTCAAACAATTTACGTGGCCGACCAAGTGCAGAACTGGTAGGACATTCAGTCTAAGTAAACTTTATTGTAAATGTGCGTTCAAGCCAATTTACATTTTTTTGTTTTTTTTTTTCAAATCGCGACTTCGCACGATTAGAATCCTGCGATCTTTGTTTGAAGTTAGAGTAAAAGCCTTTATATATTGTATCCAAAATTTCACATGGTTTAGTTTCGTTTAAGCCAATGTGCGATTGTTGCAAAAACTGTTTTAATTTTGTTCTGTCTTTGTCAAACTCCACAAACTTCGGGCGAAAAACCCCATGTGAAATTTATTATCGCTTATTACTGTAATTTTTGTAATTACGCTGTAATCACAAAAATCAAATAATCTTTTGTGCACTACTTTTTTGATAATTCTGCATATCATAAAAAGTCCTCAATTTTTTTTCAAAAGAATTTTGTTCATATCTCGAGCAAATTTTTTAAGTTCATACCTTTACTTAATTGTGAATAAAAGGGAAACGCGTTCATCGATTTTCATGATTTATATCTCATTTTGTTCGCAGGTTATGCGACTTTACGCGAAAGTAGTAGAACTTGATACGTTTTTACCGTTTTGGATTTTTAATGAATTAAAAAAAAAAAATTAATTTTTTAGGCAAAAAAAAAAATTTGTTTTCCTTCATACATTTATTTATAACTGCGAAACTGTTGCTTAGATAGCGAAACATTATATAAACAGATGAAAGTAATTATAATTCTTGATTTTTCTATATTTATTTAAGCAAAATCCGACTAGTAGTTCTTGAGTTATGTTAAACAAAAGAGCCTTATCAGAATTGAGTCGTGAATCAATCAGCTGAAAAATGTTGTACTGTTTAATGCAACAAATTGAGAGGTGGCACCTGGTGGCACTTGAAATTGATTAAAAATGTTAAAACACATATGAGACAATGTATTAGTAGTGATTTCCAACTGTAGGGAAGTATTGCTAAAATTGCAGGTCCAATTGTTTGGAGAAAAAAAGGATTTTTGTTATATGTTCATAAAAATAAACACACAAAAAAAACTTAAATCTGTGCAAAGTTTATTTTCCCAATTTTGGTATGCTGAAATATCCTACTTTAAGTAAAAAATAAAAAGAAAAACGTTAGCTCACATAATAAAAGAATATTCGCTTTGAAATTCTTAGGTTTAAATTAAGTTGGTTCGGTAAAACATACAAGTACTGAGTTTGAAATGGCTATAAAAAAAAATTTGCAGTCAGATCGGAGTAATTCTTTTTGATTTGATTGTACCATTTAGTCCAAAATGTCCAAATATCACTGCATCTTGCATGAAGAGTATGTTGAAAATTTTACTTTTTTCCTCAAAATCCCCAATGTGCGACGTGCTATTACAAGTATTTTGTATACGCAAAACGCATGGAAGCTAGATGCTATGACTCTAGAAAAGCCATACAACTTACTGTATCGCATGCTCATATGTTCGATCTCAGATCAAGGTCTTCTTAAACTAATGGTCGACGGAATGTTCGAAATCATGTTCCTTGACCATAGGAAATTGCTGGTTTATGTCAATGCAATCCAAATCTTAATTTTCTGTACACAATTGTACTACAGACGTATTCCATTTATTGAGAGTTTTGGTTAACTATGGCTTACGTACAAGTAAAAAGTAAACACTGGTGTAGGAGAAGGAATTATTAAAATAATTGCAATGCTTAGGAGTGATATCAGTTAACGTTGCAATAATCTTACACAATAATCTTGTTGGTGGTACGCAGACAGCAGTATATTCTTATTAAACTAAGATTTGTTGGACTCGAAATTGAGTAAAAAGTAATTAAAATATTTTTAACAACTCAACTTAACAAGTAAATGCTTAAACAGAATTCGTCCGCAACTTCAGGCAAAAACGATTCTTAGAGAAAACATGCCCAAAATTAAAATGACGGCCGCAACTTCACGAACTGTCATTTATTGCTTTTACATTTCTTGTATGGAAAGCTATTAAACATTAATTTTATGAGCGTTTTTGCTAAGAATAAAATTTATATTTTATAACTTCATCATGTTTATGCATATATTTAATTAAATTTTCTATAATATCACTCATTTTATTTAACAAATCCCAAAATTTTATAATTTATTAAAACTTTCAAATGTTTTTTCGATTTTCTTTTGTTCTTATTTTTCTTTGCGCCAACAACAAAAAACCAATGGGTTTGTTTACAAAATGCATGAAATTTAATAAAAGTGTGGTAACATTGTTGAGAGAATTTATGTCTAAAAATGAGAGAATACAAAAATCGCTGTCAAAATAAAATAGATTCTATTTTACAACTGCATTCTCCAGGGTTTTTATATGTCAATTTGTATGGAAAAAAACGTCATGGCCTAGTTCTGTTTAATCATTAACTTTGTGCTTTGTTGTGAGTCGATATTTTCCTGGTACGTCGATTGACGAGAATAGAATTCACAGCTCACTTTTAAGACTATGGAATTAGTTGACCAAATTTGACGTAAAGATCTTTAGTGTTTTATGCGCATATACATATTTCACTTACCTGGCTTATAGTGTAAAGTGTAACCGTGTAATGGAGCAGTATCACCTTCATGAGGTTTCAATTTAACAGTCAATGAATCAGTGGTGGTTGCAGACAATGTAACCTGTGGTGACATGGGTGGGGCCAAAACAATCAATTTATGGGTAATCGAATCCTTGGCAATAGAATTTTCAGCATGACAAGTATAATCACCAGCATCTTGCCTATTCACAGATTTAATCAATAAAGAACCATCGGGTAAAACACGCATACGATCATTGCCAGTAAATTCGACTCCTTTAATTTTCCAGGTTATATCAGGTTGAGGAGCACCTACAGCTAGACAAGGCATTTTGGCATCTTCCTTAAAAGTGGCAGTGAATGTATCATCGAATGAAGCTATTTTGGCAGGAACTTGATCGCTGGGCATGGCAACAATACTCTTTGAGGGTTGACCTTCTCCAATATTAGTGCTGGCTGTGACCCAAAATTCATAGGGATGATTCTTTTCCAATTCGGTAGCTTCATAGCTCATTTGATAGTGTGGTATTTTTTGACTTTTAGGTTCACCTTCGGCACCTTCGACTTTAGTATAGACAGTGTATTGTTGTATAATACCGTTGGGTTGTGCTGGTGGACGCCATGAAACCAAAATAGCTGCATGACCCATAACAAGAGCCTTAACATCGGTGGGAGCTTCAGGAACTATTATTTGAAAAATGTAAATTATTAATTACACTGCACACTTTCTGATTAAAAGAAAAATTAAACAATATTTACCATCTGGTTCAGTTTGGCAGTGAATAGGAGCGCTACGTACACCATCTCCGCCGGCAGTGGTGGCTAAAACTTGCATGGTATAGTTGGTGTATTTTTTCAGACCGTGTAGTACTGTATCAGAAGAGGCAGTCTTTTTGTAATGGCGTTTAGTCTCATCTAAAGGCAATAAAAAAAATTTTATTGTATTTTTTTTCTTTTTTTTTTGAATTTTTAAAAATGTTTCCCCTCAATACTTACCATACCACTCTTCACTGGGAGCATAAACAACTTTGTAGGTCTTAATAACACCATTGGCTGATTCTAATGGAGGACTAACCCAGCTAACACGTATGGTCTGTGAAGTTAGAGTGGTGCAGGAGGTATCACTTGGTGGTTGACTGGGAGTACCTTCAGCAGTAAATTGCTTTTCTTCATCTGATAAAGGACCAGCACCAATTTTATTAAATGCTTGAATGACAACGGAATATTGAGTGTAGACACGCAAGTTATTCAATTCCAAACTGTGTTCTTTGCCTTCTTCAGTAACAAAATTAACAGTTTCAAAAACATATGAAGAGTTGGTATTCGATAGTTTATAGCCGACATAATAACCCAAAATTTCACCATTCCATTCGGTGCGTGCTGGTGGCTTCCAGGTGACGCGCAATGTAGTTTGATTTACAGGTTCAACTTTGATATTTTGTGGTTTGCCAGAGGGTGCTTCTTCGGCGGTAATAATTGTAACAGCTTCGGACGATTGTGATGTACCAATAGTGTTTTCAGCTACAATGCGTATATTATAGGTGGTAGCAGGATTCAGTTTTTGCACTTGAGCTTCAGTGGTATCACCAGGCACCATAACACGATCAATTTCATCCCAAGAGGCGCGAGAACGTTTAAACTCAATAATATAGCGGGTAATGGGGGAATTTCCATCGTAGGGTTGAGCCCAACTCAATTGTACCGAGCGTCCAGATTTGTCCAAGACTTTTAAAGCGTAAGGCATTTCGGGTACTTCCTGAATAATCATATTAATGCTGGCATCATCAGAACCAAAAGCGTTTGTGGCAACACAGGTGAATAAAGCAGAGTCAGAGCGTTCGGTACGTTTAATGGATAGACTAGACATAACACCAGTGGATAAAATCTCTTCGCGTATGGTATAACGATTATCGTTCTTGGGATCTAAGCGCATATTGTTCATGTTCCATAAAATGCCAATGGGTTTTTCACCTTTCGCTTCGCATTGCAAAACAGCTGGTTCGCCACGGCGAGCAGTTTGATTACGTAATTTTTCGGTAAATTCAGGAGGAGCTTGTACACTAACCATTATAACAGCTGATAGTCCAGAGCCAATGCCATTAATAGCTTCACACAAATAATAGCCTTCATTAGTCTTTTGAATATTGTCGATATGTAAAGTGCCTTCTTCAACGCGAATATTGTCATTCTTTTTCAAATCCTTGTATTCACCGGGACTGTTACCTGCGCAAGAAAAAAAAATGAAAATTAAAAGAAAGCTTCTATTTTTATGTTGGGACAAGAACTTACCAACAGCTTTCTTCCATGTCACTTGTGGTTTTGGGAAACCATCAGCTTTACATTCAACTTTAGCATCTGAACCTTGAGCAAAAGCCTTATCAGTGGGTTCCAAAATCCATCTTGGTGGTACTGTTGTTGTTTGTAGTTTTAATTTTTTTTTTATTTTTAAGAAAAATAATATATTAGACTAAAATTCACAAGTATTTTACATATTTTTTAAATATAATATTTTAAAGCATGCGGTTTAGAATGTTAAACATTTCCAATGCAGACAGACGGTTGGACTGAAACAAAAGCCATAATAAAATGATTTACATTTCTTTTGCAAGTTTTAATTTAAAATATTTTAAGTATTTGTGGATGCATTTGGATGTTCTGTTTTAAATTAATTTTTTTTTGATAATTTTTCTTCTATGGTTAAATAAATTCTCATATTTTTATAAATGTGACCATTAAACCATTTTATTATGACTTTATTTCATACTTTACAGCATTAAATTTACCTTTAATTATATTTACTTTTTTATTATATTACTTATACATTTAAATTGAGTGCAAAACTAAAGTGTAACTTATTGGGCTGGGTTTAGTGAAACATACCAGAGCCTTTGATGGGAAATGAATCCACGACCCCTAAAAGATAACCATACACCCATCTTATTTTAAATATTTTTTATATTGTCAAACAACAGTGAAATTTATCAAAATAAAGTGACAGACTTTAATTTTTTTAAATTCTTTTTATTAAAGTTTGTTTCCTAAGTCTTTTGTTTCATATTTTTAAAATCAAAAAATCATTGTAAAGAAAACAAACTTCATTTTTTAGAAAAAAATTTTTTAATTTTAATTATTAATTTTTACTGATATTTTTCTGCTCCAGAAAATCAGCGTTACCAGCTGGCAACGCAACTCAAGTTGGGTTGTCGTCCATAATCGAAGCAGATATGCCATGTTTTTTATGTTTGCAAGACTTACAAGCGTGCTTGCAACAAAGAGTGATTACCACTATAATTATTTATTTATTAATTGCAAACGTATGTTTAAAAATGAAATGGGAAACTTGTTGCATTCGTTCTTCAATGCCTCCAAGGACAAACTTCATATTAATTAAACCATTGAAATTGTTTTCATTAAAATTTATTATTAGACAAAAAGAAAGTTTTAATGTCTTTCTATGAAAAATATTTTTAATGAAAAAAGTTTATTGTTTTTATTTGTATCTTGTCCGCTGAAGCAACCCAAGCTCTTTGTATCAATGGATTTTTAATAAAGAACTGCAAATGTAACATTTTATGTAAAAATGTCGTTATCTATTTAACTCACAATCTATTGGAAATAGATTTTGTGAATTATAATGTTTTTCCTTAAATGAAATTTCTAACCAGTTTTATTGTGTTGACTGACGAATTTGAAAATCCTTTAATATTATTTTTTGTTCTTTCGTTTAATAAACATTTACGAAATTTCTTTAAATATTAAAATGAAAAGACAATTTGCGCAATTACTCAATTCCAAACTACGTCGTATTTATTTGCAGTTTTTTATAACTGCATAATTACGAGTAGAGTAGGGGGGACGACTCCTACTCATGTAGTACATTGTGCTGGTTTAGGAAAATATGTTATGGGAAGGAGAAGAAGAGAGTAGTGCTTGTGAACATTTGATTTAGGCTTATTAATATCGTAATGGACAAGAAAAACATTCGCTTGAAGTTTATTCTATAAGCGAGTGATGCGGGTAAAGTACGAATTCTCTCTATAATGCATTGTGTGATTTACTGGACAGTCAACTACAAATCGATGTACTCTGAGAGAGGTATGAATAGTCCATAAAAAATATGAGAATATCCTAAACGACTTGAGCTTTATTTCATCAGAGCACCATGGTAGTAAAACGTACGCCACATTGCACCGATGCTTCAACGAATCGATAGATAGAGAGATAGATCGTCGTTGCTAAGCAACTTCTCCCTTTCCTGTACACAGTCGAGAACCCACAAAATAGACTTTAAGGTACCGGCCTATACAAGAGAGTTTTATTTCGTTCTAGGCCGGATAAAGGACTTGTAAATATTGAGAAGGTCAGATGGATGAAGTATTTCTTGTAATTAGTTCTTATGCCCAGAACATCAAGAGTGTCCGCCTCTTCGATATTTATATTACACAGATGACAATATTGCTTCAGCATTAAATTCGACCCTGTTTGCGCGACCTCACAGGGTTTAAATTATTATATTTTTTTTTATTTGAGTCCAATCCTCAGGGGTAAACCCCTACTAAACGCAGTGCATTGTTTTTGAGTTTTTTGGAAAGGACAGTACAAATGCATATACTTTTTCTTATATTATTATTAAGCGCCTTTAGGAATCAGACAAATTGCTGTGCATTGATCATTCAAAGGCGAGTGTTATACCTTCACCCTTGAATGATCAACAGCAATTGCCTCATCGTTGCACGTTGATTGTGTGGTCAGTGTCTTCACTAAGTAGGTTTACCTGTTATCTGCTACTTCCCAATAGGTGGCGCTTTTCTCCTGATCATTCGTTTTTTTGTTGACATTGGTTAAGGTGGAATAGAGTGGAACGTCGGGGAGCGGTTTCTTTTGTAACAAAAAATGAGTTTTGTTATAAAATGTAATTCATTTATCAAATTACAAATTGTTGATGTTGAAATTTCTTAATTTAACAATATTAGTTATTATTAAATTTAATTCAACAACACACTTGTGTAAATTTAAGCCTTCAAACCTTTTTAGTTTAGACTCCAAGTAGGCGTTTGTTGTTGGTAATGAAATGCACTTTTCGATTATTTTCGGTTTCGTCGTATTTAAATTTATATTTCCCTGTTTTTTTATCTTTATTTATTAAAAAATTCATATAATTTTTATAATTTAACAGTTTTGTAATTAATTGAAGTATTTTTAGAAAAATAATACAGTGAAACGTATTTATAAAAGAGTAAGCAGACAGTGGCTACAACACGATAAATTTTTCAGTCTCTTACTACATTCTGTTAGAAATAGAAACAAATATTGCTTTCGGAACAAGAAATAGTTTTAAATATAACGACTGTTATGTTGTTTGGTGTATTGTTGTCGTATATTAAAGACAACTTTGATCGGTTTATTTTTTTCTAGTACAAAAATATCGAAACATGGCCTCTAAGGCAAACACGTTAAGGCCTCATGTGTAATAAATATTTATGTTTTTTTTAACTTTTACAGTTTTAATATAAAAAATTTTAAGTCACAAATCTATTAATTTTTAATAAATGACTTACATAAGATGTTTTATATTTTTGATAAATTTCACTGTTTTCTTCTCTTTGAAATATAAAAATTCTTTTTTGAAATATAAGTTTTTTGATTAACACTAAAATTAAAAAAATTTCTTCTTTAATGCTGTAAAGTTTTTTTACTTACTGACTAATTGAAATAAAAAAGCCAACTACAAATTAAAATGCTTATATATAATAAAAAAAAAATGAATAAAATAATTAAAATCAAGCATAAAAGGACAACATAAATGTGTGGATGAGAGTTTTAATTCTGTTTTAAAGTGTTAAAAGAACTAAAAAGTTAATGAAATGAAAGTTAAAGATAAGCATGCAAAAGAAACGAAGTGTTTAATGGTGGCAAGTGGCAAGAGGTCTGTTTGCTTTACCAGTATGTATTTGCAAATGTTTGCCAATTTTCTTTAGCTTTCTCGTTACACCATTAAACATTGTCTTGTGAAATAAAAACTTGCTTCGTTTATATACAAATAAAAAAATACTAAAAAGTAATAAAAAGAAAAAAGAATATTAAAAATGTAAAGGATGAAAGGATGCGAAAGGTAAAGGTCACTTGTTTTGTGTTAAATTAAGACAGAGAGTAGGATGGGATTGGTTGAGATTCTTTTTTTGAGGAGTTTCGTTATTTTGAAATTTTGTTTTTTTAAGTTTTAATTGCAGTTTTAAGTCATAAGGCTGCATATATATATAATGATTATATGAAGTTGTTTTTTGTTATACTGTTTGGACGCTTGTTGTTGTTTGTTTTTATTGTAATAATATACAGAGGAAATATGAAAAAGTTAGTTTTTAGTACTAATTTTTTATTACAAGTCCTGGGTGATTTATATATTAATTCTATACTTTTTCATATAAGTAATATTTGTTTAAGATTTGCTGCGCACATTTAAATATTTTTGCTTATAAATAATGCAAGAGATTTCATAACATTGAGTTAAACAAAAAGCTGAATATTTTTATACAATCTTTTATCTTTAGAAATAAAATAATACGAATAAAATAAATGAATAAAAGCCACAAAATAAAAAACAAAAATAAATTTGAAACAATTAACAACAAAAAAAAAAATAAATATTTATCAAGCCTTAAAAAGACAAAAGCCGTATTATTTTTTAATAATAATAATATGCAAGGATTTTCTGAATTTCTGTTTTAAATAATTTACGCTGTATGTAGTATTTTGTGGCTTGTTTCTAACTGATATTGTATTTTACAAGAGTTTTATTCTTTTTAGTTTTCTGTAACAAGTTTTGTGTTCTGAAAAGAAGTTTCTTAAGGGTGCTTTTTGTAAGAATATATGCAGTTTTAGATGTAAAAATATTGCGTATAAATTGCTAATTTGGTGTTGCTGTGTTCGTGTGCAAATTTAGTGCTACTTTTTCTAAGGCAGTAATTTGTATGCATATGTTGAGCTGTTTTTATTTAGATTTTAATTTTTAATTTTATATCATAAACGTAGTAAATTTAGTATTTTATGTTTTATTTTTTTATATATACAAATGGTAGTTTGTAGTACTACTCGTACATAAGTAAGTATAAGAGTACTGCTATAAAACGTTTTAAATTAAAAACAAAGGTTTACAAACCTTGTCTGTTTGACAACTATTCTTGAAATATTAAAAACTTTCGCACTTTAAAACAGTGTTTTTAAGTAAAAATATAATAAAAAATATTTTGAAGAAAAAAACCCCCTCTTGTTTATGGGTAATTTTTTTTTTTAAATTACAATTCAAGGATATTGAAAAAGTATTAATTGTGAAAAAATTCTTTTTACTAAATTAGCAAAGAAAACAAAACCAATAGAAGAAAAATGCTGAAAAATGTCTTCATACCCTGAATTTTTAAACTTTTTGTTTGATTAAAACAACCCACTCTATTCTCAGCCCTGCACATATATTGGCCAGCATGTTGAGCTGTAACATTATCAATCATTAGCAGACTAGTATGAGAACCCACGGTGGCCACTGTGGTAAAGGGTAATTCTGGTATAATATCTTGATCATTAAATAGCCATTGCATGTGTAGAGGCAAATCTCCTTTAGTAACAATGCAAGTAAATTGTACATATTCACCAACATTGCTATAATCTGACGACAGGCTAAGATTTGCCAATAGGGGAGGTTCTTTAGTATAAGAAAACACAAAAAAAACATACATAAAAACATATAAACAATTATGACTGATTTTGTGTTCTAATATTTTGTTTTTTTTTTTTTAATAAATTAAAAGTTCATGTTAAGCTTGAGGCTTGGTGCAGTAATATAAGGTGATAAAGATGAACTTTCTTGCTGAACTTTTGATTTTGGAACAATGTCAAATATCTTTCTTTAACAACAAATATATTTATTTTTAATGATAAGATCCCAACAGGAAAAAAGCAACCAATCAGTAGTGGAATTAGAAAAGGTCGTAACTCGTATTTGAGTAACATTACAGGCCCAAGAAAAACATAATAAAGTCCGTAAAATTCTACTCCACGCTCATATTCGTACAATATAAACCATCTTAAATGGAGAGTTAATTATTAGATTGACACACCTGTATAATATTCTTCCTTCCTAAAGCTATATTTACACCACCTAAGTTCTGATCGGAGCTTTTTATTAGAAGCGTATGTTTTTTTTTTTATTTTAAGACCAATACTCAGGGGTAAACCCCTACCAAATGCAATGCATTTTATTGGAATGTTAAATATATACATCTTATTTTTTTAAATTATAATTTTTTGAAAAACCGCAAATTTATTTTTTAATTTTTGGCTCCTTCGCTGGCATTAGACCCTTGGTCGTTTAAGTTTCTGTGCATGCGCTCTCACCACTATACCACGACCCCCCTTGATAGATTCAGATAGTTTAATTACAAATCTAGTTTAACCCTCCTTCCTACGCATGTAACTGGATAGATCTTTTACGAGTTTAGCACTGGTTTAAACAAATTTCTAATCTAGCTAGGTGTTTGTATCTCTAGGTACCCTCTACAAATATTAGTAGCTATCGTTTTTTGAAAAAAAAAATAAAAAAAACAACAAAAAGAATTTATGTGGATTTCTTCATCTACACATCACATACGTAGTGCATGCATCTGGCCAGATGCACGTGTATTTTGTATGGAGAATAATGAGATTTATTCGCATTTTTTTTATTTTTTTGCGTTTGTTTACTCAAATCCACTTTAGTGGGTACTTTGTGTTATTGTAGCTGTTGTAAGTTGCAGATTTTTGGCTACGCCCCACGCTCTTCATAGTACATAATTTCGCAGCAATGAAATCAAATACAAAAAACTGTAACTTTTTTCTATTTCCATTAGTTAGTTTATTTTTTCGATTCAGTTGAAAAAAAAGAAAAAAATAAATATGAAAATATATAAAATAATGTTATAATAATATAATGTTATCAATAAAATTGCATATTTTTCATAAAAATGTATTGAAATACATAGTGCATCTGGCCAGATGCATGCGCTACGTATGTGACTATCGGAACATGTGTGTGACGGAGGGTTAATTTTTATTGTTTTTGCCTGAGCTCAGTTAAAAATAAAACATTTTCTATTTTCAAAATTATTGCCGATTGAGTTGTAACTGTTACAATCTGTTATAATCAGATGAGAAATTAGGTGGTATAAATATATAGCTTAAGAAAGTGACAAATGTCAAAACATAAAAATTCAAAGAAATTCGGTATATAATTTCGCATAAGTTTTCGATTTGGCCATGTCAATTAGTCGCTTCGCTCTTGTGATTTAATGCCGCTGGATCATTTTCTCTGAAGCCATTTGAAAGATGGAGTTTACATGAACAATCAAAAAACAACTGACGTTCTGAACTATGAACTTTAGCGCAGCATTGAAGATATAAGCGAAGCTTTGTTGCAATATGCGGTTCAAAATTTTGTAAAAAGAACGAACGTCTGCGACATGATAGAAGTAGACTTTCCATTATCAGACAGACATCATACTGCATTATTAATTTCCACTAATCCGTAAGTAATTTCATGAGTTGACGGGTCCAGGATGGAGCCAGGTTATATAGAGAGGGGTGTTAGCCGGTAGACACGCAATAACTGTGTGGAGTCCAGCACGACGGGTGGCAAAAACCACCTAAGTTCTTAAATGCATTTCCCTTCTCACCAAAAAAAAAATTATTAATTTCTATATTTCTACTTTACATTGGTATCAATTAAACCGAATTTGTAAAGAAATGTGTTTTTAAGCCAATGTACTTCCTAACCTCACTATAACATTACATTACATTCTACTTTACATACTCGGCACACTACTTACACCATGTCTTTTAAGATGTCGCCTTTTCAATGTCTCTTTTTGTCTGATGGCGAAAGATATAAAGAAAAAAGAGAGGTAAAAAAATGATACACTTTGTGTTTTTTCTGTTCTCATTTCATTTTCATATTCATATCTTTAATGAAAAAAGGACATTCAATTAAAAATCAAAGGTTTTTTTAAGTTCTTTCAAAGGAAATTAAAAGAACCTGACGTAGTAAAAGTTATCGTGCCACAGTATGTATATCAAAAATTCCAAATAAACAACAACTTTTTTCTGTATCCACTGTTTTAGGGCCGTTTGTAATATTTCTTATTTTCAAGCATTTTTTTACATTTAAGTTTATGCAAAAAGGAAAAAAAAAACAAAATATATAAAAATTATTATTTTCTTTTCTAACAACCACAAGGAATAAATCTTTGTGTTTGTGGCCGCTTGTACTGGCTTTACGAGTAAATTTAATTTCAATTAAAAATCAAAATTTCGTTTGTTAACAAGTACGATAAATAAGGCCCAGGTTTGTGTTCTAAGTCTTTTGTTATGGGGACAGCAAAGCTGTTTCTTGTTTTTGTTTGTTTGTAAATTTAGACAAAAAGACATTTTAACGTCTAAAGAGTTTGTTGCCTAAATCTTCTATATTTTTATACTCGTATTCCTCGAATACAGGAGTATTTTTTTTTTTTTTTTTTTTTGAATTTAAATAAATATTTTCAAATTAAAGTACAAACAAACAAAAAAAATCAACTAAAGAAATACCTAACAAAGGATTGTATTTACAATAGATTTATTAGTTCTTTACCCTTTATTTTCAAAATAGACCATTTTCTAGCCTCACCAGCCCTATTGCTGGCCACACATGTATAATTTCCCGAATCTCCTATATTCGTTTGACGCAAAGACAATATCAAAGTATACTCATCAATTTTATGATAAATGGAGCGCAGTAAAGGCTGACCATCTTTTAGCCAATAGATATCAATGGGCAAATCACCTGAAGTGATCATACACATAACACGTACTGCCTGGCCGCCATTAACTCCATTTGGATTAAATTGAAATTGTTCGATTTGTGGTAATTCTATGTGTTAAATAATGACAACAGCAAAGAAAATCAAATTAATAACAATAAAGTGCAACAAATAGATGTACGAGAATGAGGTGAATGATATATTAAAATTACTAACATTCTTTAAGGCGATTACCAATGGTTAACAACACATAAAATCAGAACAAGTTTTTGTTTTTCTACTTTTTTTTTTAAATAAAAATTGAAAATGTAAAAAATTTACACTGATTTTAGATGATTGCCTGAGGACATATCCATTTAAAAGCCATTTACAATTAGTTAAGCCAACACCCCTGTAAATATGCTTTAATTTTTTAATTTGAATTATTCATTAGTGTGTAAAACTAAGCCGCTACCAAACTAAACATAAAACATTTAAAGAGTGTAAAAATACAAATTGCTTTTAATTTATATTTATTTTATGACTAAAAGGTTAATTATGAATAAATAAAGGAATGAAACCACAAACCCCTTATGGTTAAATTGGTGGCAACTTCTGTATAACCCGCATGATTAGCACCAATACATGAATATTTGCCCACATGTTCAGCCGTTACACTTTCAATACTTAATGAACTGCTACGTTTACTATGCATTAGGACGGTTATACCGGCTACATTTTTAAGCGGTTCATCATTATAATACCAGGTTATGTTGAAGGGAGAATCTCCATGCAAAACAGCACAATTTAATTGAAAAAAATCACCCAAAAATAAAGGATTATCCACACTAGAGGGTAGAGGTGTCAACTTGGGAAGTACTAGTTTTTTTTAAAGAATAGGAATTAAAATAAACAACAAAAAATATATATAAATTTAACTTAATTAAAAAAGAAATTTCTCTAAAACCAATAAATGTTAAAAGTCCTAATTGCTAATTTTTCTAATCTTTGCAGCCGATTTTTACCATTAACCACCAAAGTGGTAGTGTAGTTCGTAACACCGGCAGCATTTTTGCCATAACATGTATAGTTGCCAGCGTGTTGACCTTGTACAGATTCGATTGTTAAAACTGAACTTCTTGAACCCATTTTTGCTATATGTATGCCCATTCGTGAAGCTTGTGTCTCATTAAGTTCTTGCTGATTAAAATACCAATAAACTAATAAAGGATGATCACCATTTATAATGCTACACTGTAGAGTAAAATAATCTCCCGGATAAAAAGCATCAGCCCCACTGGTAAATGGAGCAATTTTGGGCAAAACTATTCAAGTGAAGCAATGTAATAAATAAATAAAAACATTAGTTAGTTTTGAGGCTTATATTCCTGCTTTCTTTTATATGGCCTACTTTTAGGTGGATTTAATCTTTTAAATGCAATTTAATATAGGGCGTGTTCTTTGTTTTTCTATTTGTCTTAAAAAAAAAAATAAAAAAATTAAAGTATTTATTTGACTTCCTTTCGAACTTAAAATAACCCAGATTCTTCTGGGTAATATATTATGTTTAATTGACCATTACAACACTTTTTCAGAGTTAAGGCCTAGCTTCTCACAGTACCCATATTATGTGCTTCAGGTTTTATTCATGAGTCCCGGACCTACAGTTTAATGTTGAATGCGAACGACAGACTTGAGAAATAATTTTCTTCTAAAAGAACCTAAATTTATCACATAAATCATTTTAAAGATTATTTATTTTTTTAAATTTTAAATAAGAATTTCAAAAACTGCTTTTATAATTTAAATACTTTGCATACATATTTCTTGGTATTAATTTTTTTTTACTAATGACTATAAAAAATACCTCAGCGGTAATCTCCTTTCGTCACCAACACCTCTGCAGGTCTTGCAATCGTAGCAAATCAAATCAAACAATAGCAAAACATAAGCAGATCTTCAAGGGCATTTGCAACAAAGAGTGATTATTCCTAATTTAGTGTAAACATTAACCCGACTTGTAACATATCGTGTAATAAAATTACAAACGCTTACCCCAACTGCTAGAATTAGCCTACCACCTGCAAATATTTCATAGTACAATTTTTTTTCATTTTTCTTCTTTAATGTTATTTTAAATTTTATATAAACATACTTTAAGGCTCTCAAACTTACAAATATAAATATATTTTGTGCACTACATGCAGAAGTTTTAAGTGTTTGAAACAAGTTTCCATAAAAAAAAAACTCAAAAACATGCAGTTTCTATTTTATAGTCAAACAAAATCTACCATATCATATAAAATTTAACCCATTAAAATAGGCAGCAACAGTTAGTCCAGTATATGTTATAATTGTTTACTTTTAAAGAGAGAAAGAGACAGAGAGAGTTTTCAAAACTAAGAAAAGTGTTACTTTCGAATTATCTGCAGTTTTTAAATAAAGAAATCTAACCATAAACATTTAATTCCGTTGTATAGGATTGTAATCCAGCACGATTACGAGCTAAACAAGTATAATTTCCAGCATGACGATCATCTACTGAATCAATTGTTAAAACATTAGTACGTTTGTTAACCATCATAGTGGATATGCCCAAACTGTCTTCCTCAACATTTTGATTATTTAATAACCAGCTTATGTTTAAGGGTAGATCACCAAATGAAACGATACAGTATAGGGTTAAATATTGACCTGTTTGAGCAGGACCCTCTTCAAAGGTAAAAGGTCTGATACGAGGTAAAACTATTAAATAAAAAAGGGATTTTAAATTAAATTGTTAAACAAAAAATAATAATTTAATAGAAAACAAAAACCATAATAAACACAATATTTATTAAAATGTTTTTTTTATATAAATAAATATTAAATACCTATAACCCTTAACTGTGTGGTAAAACTTGCTTTACCAGCCCTATTTTCACCCTGACAAGTATAATTGCCAGCATTTTTAGCTTGAACAGATTCTACAGTCAAAACACTACTACGCCTACCCAATTTTGATATTAAAATATCTTCATTATCTTCATTAATTAGGGGTTGATTATTAAAAGTCCATAAAATATTTAAAGGTAAATCACCCTCTGTTATCGTACATTGATAGGTTATATATTGACCCAAATGTACAGCCTCATTGCTACCCGTTGAAAATGGTGAGATTTTTGGAGGGACTAAAGAAAATAAAAGCAAAATTACAAAAGCAAAGTACAAAATAATTAAATCTATAGAAATTGTAAATATTTATGTATTTTTTGTTGTATTACAATATTATTAACCATTAACTATTAGTGCAGCAGTATATTCCATTGTCTGTGCCATATTCTTGGCCGTGCAAGTATAATTGCCAGCATTATGACCATTTACTGAGTCAATAGTCAAAACACTAACTTTTTTGCCTATTTTCGATGTGGTGGCACCCAAGTAATCATTTAAAGCATAACCATTAAATAACCAAGAAATATCAACTGGCAGATCACCCTTTGAAATGGTACATTGTACTGTCACAGAATCACCAAAATTAGCCGGTTCATCTCCAAAATCAAAGGGGGTAATTTTAGGAGGAACTTTAGTTTATAAATAAATGGAAAACAAAAAAAAAATTTAAAAGAAAAAGAAAAACTACTTTAAGAAAAGTTAAATTTTTATTTAAAAATATTTTTGTAAAATAGTCCACCATTAACATGTAATTCTGCTGTATGATTAGCTTTGCCCGCTCTATTCTCAGCCACACATGTGTACACGCCTACATGACCTGCATGTACAGCATCAATTGTCAAAACACTGGCTCTTTTGCCGCTCTTTAATATCGTAATGCCGGTGCCAAATGGTTGCATAATCACATTATTATGCAGCCAGACTATATTTAATGGCATGTCACCCGATGAGATTAAACAATTAACAGATACTGAGTCCTCAAAATTTGTAGGCTCATCACCAAAATCAAATGGTACAACTTTGGGGGAAACTAAACAACAGGAACATGATAATATATTATTAAATATATGTATCATGTGTATGTATGTAATGTAAGTGTAAATATATATGAGGATTTTAAATAAAAGAAATTATTTAATATTTTTGTTCTATTTAAAAGAAAACAAATTACAAAAAACCGTGCATAGAAAGATTTATTCACTAGCTTCACCATTAACATGTAACTCAGCCGTATGATTTGCTTCTCCAGCTCTGTTTTTAGCTAGACATGTATAAAAACCCACATGTCCAGCATGTACCGCATCTATGGTTAGAACACTAACTCGTTTACCATTTTTTAAAATGGTTACACCAGAACCAAATGGTTGCATTGTTTTGTTATTGTGTAGCCAGTTTATATCTACAGGCATGTCACCCGATGATATTAAACAATTGACAGATACAGAGTCTTCAAAATTTGTAGGTTCATTACCGAAATCAAATGGCACAACTTTTGGAGGTACTAACAAAGTAAATTATTGAATATGAATAATTAATTTCATTATTTATACAACAAATAGTAAAGAAAATTGTAAAATTTCATTCGATTTACTTCGGACACCTAATCCTGTTTTTACAAGGTTATCATAAATAAACTAAAATGAGTGACAGAAGAATCTATACAAATTTTAAACCTGTCCCAATGACTTACAATTCGGATTTTGCTTATGTTCTTGTAACAGATAAGACTACAAAAGATAAATAATAAAAATATGAAAAAAATTGATAAATTAGAGACAGTTTTGTTAATTTCCAACACAAATTTGGTAATTCTATAATTTTATCAAACGTCATGAAAAACATTTATACCTAATTATAGTTATTTTTTTTATTTACACTAAAAACAAAATACCGATGACATCAACAAGAGTATATTATTCCATTTTTTCCACAAAAAAAAAAGAATAATTTCCAGACGTATACAATATTTTTAGCAAATAAAATGTAATGACAACTATAACAACTAATTCTGCAAAAAATTAAAAAATCAGCTAAAAAGCATTTAATAGTTTATATATTTTTCTTTTTCTTCAAAATGAATATTTTATGCAATATGATTTACAAAATAAAGTATACTTAAAGGATTTTAAAATAAAACCTAAAAGTGTGCCATACATTCTCACAGAATTTTATGTATTTATTAAATGGTTAAACGCATATCCTATAAATATGCTAAATTGCAAAATTATCCCTAAAAGTATGCTAAATAAATTTATTTTTTATTTCTTTTATTAATTAAGGCGTTTTTTAATTGAAAGTGGCTTAGAATTTGGAATCGATACATTTTTAGAATTTGCATTTAAAACATTAACACTAAAATTCGAATATAAAAAAAATTTTACTAAATTTAAGTATATGATTATTCGATTGAAAGCTTTGTTTTGTCAATTCAGCAAGTTTTAAAACAATCCCACTGTAAAAATATTTTTTTTTTAAATACTCGTATGTGTTTTAAAATAATTTATTTACATAAAATTGCAATTCATTTTTAACATTTTATTATAGTAAAAGAAGTAATTAACAACTTATGCTCAGGGTGGTGAAAAATATTAGTCTTTGGTGGAAGTTGAACTGATAAAATTTTATTATAATTCCGAAAATAAATTTTTAGAAAATTAAATATTTCTTCCAAATAAAATCACATTAAATAATCAAACTTGTCGTTATATATGCTTGTAACGGTGTTACTTTTAAAGTTAACAGTGATTTCTTTTCGACAAATTTACCATTTTTAAAAAACTGAATTTTTAAAATTAAAACCACATTTTCGAGCGCAATTGAGTTCCATGTTTAATGAAAACATTCTAAAAGCTTACTATAGTAAATAACGTGTAATACCAAAACGGTTTTAATTAATATTTCATCCTTTAAGTATACTTTATAACTACCGGTAGATATTTTGATTTGTTATAAAAATTGAATTTGTTGTTTGCATGCATAAATTGAAATTTTGGTAATGTGAAAATTTGTTTCGTATACTTTAAAGGAAATTTTGGAATTTAAACGGAAAAAGAAGAGGAAAATTAACAATAAAATATAAAAAAACAAAAATTCAAGCTTTTAATACAAGATTCTAAATTAATGCACTACCATTCACTACCAATTGTGCCGTGTACGTTGAAGAAGCCCATAAATTACGAGCTTTACAAGTATAATTGCCCGCATGACGAGCATTAACCGCGTCAATCATTAAAACACTTAAACGTTTACCCATTTTATTAATGGTTATACCAGAATAGGAATTTATAGGACTATCATTAAATAACCACTCAATATCTAAAGGTAAATCACCCGAAGAAACTAAACAATTTACTGAAACCGAATCCTCAAAATTAGCGGTTTCCGTGCCAAAATCAAAATGGGCTATTTTGGGAGCAACTAAAGAAAAACAGAAACAGAAAAAAAATTATATTGAAAATACTTTAAAAATATCTTAAAGAACTTATATTTGTAAAATAAATATTGAAAAACATTAAAGAAAGCTACCATTAACTATTAATTGCGCTGTAAAGTTAACAGCGGCAGCATGATTTTTAGCTTTGCAACTATAATTGCCCGCATGTCGGGCATGTACATTGTCTATGGTCAAAATACTTGTACGCTTGCCACCTTTAACCACTGTTATACCCGAATATGAACTTATGCCATAATCATTAAATAACCACTCAATATCAATGGGTTGATCACCCGATGATATTAAACAGGTAATGGAAACAGAATCCTCAACATTGGCAGGTTCTTCACCAAAATCAAAGGGTACAATTTTTGGAGGAACTTGGAAAAGTTAAAAAAAAAATGTTTTAATAAACAAAAGAATTATTAATACAACCAACATTTATAAACATTTAATAATAAAGTTTAATATTATTTTGTATATTCTACCATTAACCACTAATTCAGCAGTGTAATTAACAGCAGCTGCATGATTTTTAGCCTTGCAAGTATAGTTACCGGCATGATGAGCCTTAACACTGTCTATTGTTAGAATACTAGTACGTTTGCCCCCTTTTATAACAGTTATACCAGAATAGGAACTTATGCCATAATCATTAAACAACCATTCAATATCTATGGGCTGATCACCCAAAGATATGATACAAGTAACCGAAACAGTCTCCTCAAAATTTGAGGGTTCATCACCAAAACCGAAAGGAGTAATTTTGGGTGGGACTTCAAAAACATAAAATATATAAAATTTAACAATAAATTTACAAAGAAAAACAAGAAACAATTATATAAAAAGTATTTTTTTTTTGTTACAAGATACCATTAACTATCAATTCCGCGGTATAATTGACGGCAGCAGCATGATTTTTAGCTTTACAGGTATAATTACCAGCATGATGGGCTTTAACATTTTCTATGGTCAGTAGACTAGTACGTTTTCCACCCTTCATGACGGTAATACCCGAATAAGAGCTGATGCCATAATCATTAAATAACCATTCAATATCAATGGGCTGATCACCCAATGAGATAATACAAGTAACCGAAACAGTTTCCTCAAAATTGGCAGGCTCGTCGCCAAAATAAAAAGGAGTTATTTTGGGAGGAACTTTGAATAGAAAAATTTGTAAAAAAAAGAAAAAATAAAATTAAATTAAAAAATTGTATCAAATTTAAGCAAAAAAAAAAGAATAATTAAATTACAACCCAAATACCATTCACTATTAATTCCGCTGTGTAATTAACAGCAGCAGCATGATTTTTGGCTTTACAAGTATATAGACCAGCATGACGTCCCTGCACACTGTCTATGGTCAACATACTGCTGCGTTTACCACCCTTAACCACTGTTATACCCGAATAAGAACTAATGCCATAATCATTAAATAGCCATTCAAGATCTATAGGCTGATCACCAGATGATATAATGCAGCTTATGGATACAGTTTCCTCAAAATTTGCAGGCTCTTCGCCAAAATCAAAAGGGGTTATTTTAGGAGGTACTTGTAAAGGAATTTATAAAAGAAAAAATAATTGCTCACGAAATCATTTGAAATAATAAAAACTAAACGTATATTCTAAAATATCTTATTTAAATAATCATTTTGATACCATTAACAATCAATTCCGCGGTATAATTGACAGCAGCAGCATGATTTTTAGCTTTACAAGTATAACGACCAGCATGATGAGCCTTGACATTATCTATGGTCAACATGCTGGTACGTTTACCACCTTTCATCATCTGTATACCCGAATATGAACTTATGCCATAATCATTAAATAACCATTCAATATCAATGGGTAAATCACCCGTTGATATGAGACATGTAATCGAGACTGAATCCTCTACATTGGCTGGTTCTTCGCCAAAATCAAAGGGAGTTATTTTGGGAGGAACTTAAAATTAAAAAAAAAAAAAATTAATTAAAAAAAGAAAACCAATAAGAAAAAATATTATCACTTGTGTTCGTTCAAAATAATTTTTTAATTTTATAAATAAATATTTCTTAAGCACCATTAACAATTAAGGCTGCTGTATATTCCTCAAATCCTGCACGATTTTTAGCTTTGCAAGTGTAATTGCCTGCATGACCGGCATGTACCGAATCTATAGTCAATAAACTGGTACGTTTACCACCTTTAACAACACTTATTCCAGCAAATATATTAACCGGTTCATTGTTAAATAACCATTCAATATCGATGGGCAAATCGCCAGAGGATATTAAACAATTCACTGATACAGAATCTTCAAAATTTGCTGGGGTCTCACCAAAATCAAAAGCTACTATTTTAGGTGGAGCTAAATCAAAGCGTAAAAAAATACATTGAAAAACTTAGCTGTCATTAAATGTCAAAATAAATTCCATAAATTTTAATGTGTTTGTAAGCAGATTGATAATAAAAACAATATTTCAGCCTGTCGAAGGTATTTTGGCCCTTTTAAATCGTTAACTGGTCCCCGAATTAAAAGAATTCAAAATTTATCACTGTGACATATTTAGAATATATCGACTATTTTTTACACCTTTGCATAGCAGTTACGCACATATCCGCAAAGAAATTATCCGATTTAGTTTAGCCTTTTTTAAGTTTTTAGCACCCGATCATATACATATCGTCGTGCGGGAGTTTATGTGCTCTATACGCCATTTGATATTTTTTATATGTCTCGAGTTAATGATACCACTTTAGGCTTTCTACCACAAATTTTTCGAGTCTGCAATCGGTTTTCAGATATCTCATCCAGTTTCGGAGATAAATAGCCAAAAACGGATTGCAGATTTTAAAAATTTTGGTGTCAAAAACCTATAGTGGCATTATTAACTCCATGTCCCGCACGACGATATATGTACCAGAGTGGGCAAACAAACAAAACATTTCGCAAACGCTACCACAAAGCCATAAACTTTTCAAAATTTTTTTAATGGTATTGTACATGAGCAAAACCATAACAAATACTTTCTAAATGAGAAAGAGCGCAAACGAAACAATTCCTTTTTCGCTCTTGTGCTTGCTTTGTTATTCCGTTACATTCGTATAATTTGCTCTTTTTTCGCTTCTTCTTTTCTTTTTCTTCTCATTCATTTTTTGTTCTACCCACGCGCATTTGAGTTAGAGTAGTGCTGAAAACAAAAACAATATACAAAATTAGATGGGACAATCGTTCTCACTGTTTTTGTTTTGTTTTTGTTGTTGTTTTACTCATTGTAAAGAACAAAACAAAATGAGATCAAACGTTTAGTTTTGTTTATTTTCCTACTCTGATATGTATATAAGTATATAATAAATTATACTTTAAGTATTGAAAACTTATCGTTATTTTAATGTTGGACTTTGGTAAAGGAAAAAAACATAAGCAATTTACAAAAACTAAAAATGAAAATTAAAAATTATATAAAATTTTACTAAAAAAATTTATAATTTTTT
Organism: Metopia argyrocephala; assembly: GCA_963576795.1. Classification (NCBI taxonomy): domain Eukaryota; kingdom Metazoa; phylum Arthropoda; class Insecta; order Diptera; family Sarcophagidae; genus Metopia; species Metopia argyrocephala. Next base: position 180,672,742 of record OY756208.1, on the reverse strand, counting down.
TTTGAATTTCTACCATTAACTATTAATTCAGCTGTATATTCAGCAGCAGCAGCATCATTACGAGCTTTGCAAGTATAATTGCCAGCATGGCCACCATGTACCGAATCTATAGTTAAAATGCTAGCCTTTTTGCCACCTTTAACTATTGAAATACCAGTGTAGGCATTAATAGGTTGACCATTAAATAACCAATAGATATCCATGGGCAAATCACCCAAATAAATCAAGCAATTAACAGAAACTGATTCTTCAAAATTCACAGCATGATCACCAAAATCAAAAGGAGCTATTTTAGGAGGGACTAGAAAATATTGTTGAAATAAAAATTTATGAAAATTAAAATGAAATATAAACAAATCATTACAATATTATTAAACATTTTTGTTTTCTAAAATATACCATTAACTATTAATTCAGCAGTATGATTAACTGATGTAGCCCTATTAGAGGCTACACAGGTATAATTGCCAGCATGATGAGCCCTGACTATGTCTATAGAAAGAGCTGAAATCTTTTTACCCAATTTTACCATGGAAACATCATAGACATTATCTGATATTTGGCGGCCATTAAATAGCCAAGCGAATTTTACTGGAAAATCACCCGATGTCACCAAACATTGAACACTAGCCGATTCACCAAAATTGGCTGGTTCATCACCGAAATCAAAATGGGCTATTTTAGGAGAAACTAAAGGGTTGTGTATGTTTTTGAGAAAGACTTAATTAAAAGCAAAAATTAAAATAATATTGAAAAAGAAAAAAAAAATGTTAAGCATGCAACATATACTAATACTAACACACCATTAACTTTTAATTCAGCCGTATAATTCACACGACCAGCTTTATTTTCAGCAATACAAGAATAATTGCCAATATGTTTTGCGGCCACTGATTCTATGGTCAATTCCAATATACGTTTACCACGTTTAGTGGTATAAATCTCTAAATAATCTTCAAAAGGCTGACCATTTAATATCCATGTTATATTAACAGGCATATCGCCGCCAGATATTATGCAGCCCACATTTATGAATTCGCCATAATTCATAGGCTCATCACCAAAAGTAAACTGATTCATTTTTGGTGGCACTAATCAAAAAAAAAAAAAAAAAAAAAATTTTATTTTAAATCACCCTCCTTCCCGCTGTCGTTATCACAACCATAACACTTTAGTACGACGACTACAGTTTAACGTTTTTTTTTTTTTGTTTTTTTTTTTTTAAATATAACTTTAGACGCTTCAATTATTTGGAGTTTTATAGGGTTTTTTTTTTGGAGAGAATTTAAACAAAATTTTTTAATTAACTGAAAAATGTTTAAACAAAACTATATGTGACACACCATTTACTTTTAATTCCGCTGTATAATTAACACGTCCAGCTCTGTTTTCTGCTATACATGAATAATTGCCAGCATGTTTAGCAGCTACAGATTCAATTGTCAATTCATTAATACGTTTGCCACGTTTGGTGGTATAGATTTCCAAATAATCATCGAATGGCTTGCCGTTCAGTAGCCAACTTATATTTACAGGTAAATCACCACCAGAGATAATACACTGAACATTAATAAATTCGCCATAACTCATGGGATCATCATTGCCAAAAGAGAAATAATTGATTTTGGGAGGTACTAAGTTTTATAAATAATAAAATAAAAAGTAAATTTTAGTAATTCCAGAAAAAGTATAGATTTAAATCATACATATGCATACAGTTTTATTACCCCTTTTGTTTATACTCGCAATATCAAGACTTTTAAGCAACGTTTTTACTCAGCTTTTAACTTAAGATTTCTAAGGAAAGTGGGAGTAGGATTGATAATAAAAAGGAACATAAAAAAATTAACCGAAACCAAAAATGTAATTAAAAGAAATACAATCTTTGACAACAACTAACCATTTACTATCAATTCAGCAGAATGCTCAGTTTTACCAGCTGCATTGGTAGCAATGCAGGTATAATTGCCAGCATGTTTCGCTTCTATGGCATCAATCATTAAATTGTTTATACGTTTGCCACGTTTTTCGGTTAAAATATCTAAATCTGGCATTAAAGGATGTCTATTCAAGGTCCATATAACAGATACCGGCAAGTCACCACCCGAAATTGTGCAATGTACCGATACCGGTTCACCAAAATTTAAGGGCTCATCACCAAATGAAAAAGGAGTAATTTTGGGGGGAACTTTTTACAAAACAGGATAGTTTAAAAGGAGGGGAAATATGTAAAGGAAGCAGAAAAGAAAAAGAAAATATATATAAAAGATCATTAAAAAAAAACAAACCATTAACTATTAAACGGGCATAATGCTCGGTAAGACCGGCTTTATTTTGGGCACGACACGAATAATTGCCAGCATGATGGGCTGCCACAGATTCTATGGTTAAAACATTAACTCTTTTGCCAATACGCGCTAATGAAATATCATGAAAGCTATCAATAGTTTTACCATTCAAGAGCCAAGTTACATTAATGGGTAAATCTCCACCCAAGATGGTACATTGAACTGAAGCTGGTTCGCCATAGTTTAAAGGTTCATCACCAAAATCGAAAGATGCTATTTTGGGCGCAACTTAATTTTCAAAAACAAATAAAATTTATATTTTTAGTTTAGGAATTAAAACATTGTAAAAGATTTGAATTGAACTTCATATTGCAATTTCATATGAAAGTCCAATTTAATTCCTAATTATTCGGAAAAGAACATAATAGCGGTTAACAATATTCGTTGCAAACGCACTGCAAGAATTAAAGAACGCTGTAACTGACAAAAACAAAAATGTTCACTAGAACCAAACAATCTTTATGAAAACAGAAAGCAGACACTGGTATATTTCAAAACGCAGGCGGCGTAAGTGAATTTCATTTCGTCATAGAAACATGGGACCGGGACCAATCGACGCGTATTTTTGTTCTGATAAAAATGATGTAAAAAAAGGTATTTTTGTCAGTTACAGCGTTTTTTAATTCTTGCAACGATATGCATATATATATATATATATATATATATATATGCAACACCGGCATGGCATTTGTAATGAAGAGTGATTCCCGCTAATGTGAATAAAATTTGAAAACGTTCAATTGCAGACAACCTAAAAAATTTTCCTTTAACTTAACTCAATTTGTGTTTTGCGTAGAACAAGTTCAGTTACTAAATTTCAGCATATTTTCTCTAAAACATTGACTTGGAAAGCTTATAGATGCCAGTTGCCAACATTTTAAAATTTTACTTAAAAAACTAGAAATTTTTAGCCAGAAATTGGTTGCCAGCTTGCAACTCAACTTAAGTTCGGTTGCCATTCGTTATTAAAATATAAATCTGAAACGATGTTTTAATTGATTGATTTTTACTTGTATTTTTATTGTCTAAAGTTTAACATATCTTTTTTATGTGCTGAAGGCCCGAAGTTCGAGCCTCAGGAAGAGTGATCAATTTTTTTTTTATTAATTTTTTGTTTCGTCAGAAACGCTTTAATTGCAGTTAACTTTGATTTAACAAATCTTGTTAGCTTGATTTTTTTTTACCACACTAGAGTGAACCGAGTAAATGGCAAATTGTTTATTTCACATTCTAATAATGGTTTCTAACAAAACATATACCAAATGTTATGAATGGAAGTACCACAAGTCCATGAAATGAATTGTTAACTATAAATGAGAAAAAGCTTATAGATGTTAAATGATTAGTAATATTATTAATTAAATAAATGTTAGCTAACAATTAAATGAAACCTGAAACAACACACAATGTTATTAGAAAAAACTCATAGAAAAGGGAAAGAAAAAAGCCTTTAGCAATTATTAGTAATAATTCTCATTTAGTTTATAAAGAAAAAGGAATATAAAATTTTTTGTTATATAAGTATACCATTGACTGTAAGGTTGGTACTGTAAGTTGTATACCCAGCAGCATTACTGGCTGTACAAGTATAAATTCCTGTATGAGCAGGTGTAGCATTTGGTATTGATAAAATACTAGATTTACTGCTAATACGATTTGTGCGCATGATCGGTTGTTGCAAACCAAAACGTAAATCGTCTGTGTTACGTTCGAAGCTCCAGTGAATTTTAATAGGACGATCACCCTTTTGTATTTGACAAAATAAATCCACAGAATCGCCGGTATTAATGATGTCCTCATAAGAGAATGGTATAATTTGTGGCAAAACTAAATTATATATTTAAAGAAACTTATTAGTCTTAGTTCGAAAATCCCTTTTAGATCAAAATCCAACAAAATATTTTTTTTACTGATTTAACAAGTTCATTAATAAATTCCATAAATAATTTATGTCGCATTTTTAGAAGCTTTAAGGTATGAATGCACAATATAGTGCCTTGGTTATTGCTTACAATTCTATTTATTGTTTCCATATGTAAAAAATTTTTTGCTGGGTAACTAAAGAGTGCCACAAAACTAATGCGTGATTCAAATTTGCCGCCAATTTTGCAGCAAGATAATCCTAAAGCGATGAAAACACATATTGACCTGGATGGATGCCCCCTTAAGATGTCACAGTTTGTTGCGGATTTTGGGCATGAGGCATCATGCAGAAAGATCACAAAAAAATTTCGACGAAAGGAAATAACCGTATCCAAGTACTTTGTGCTTTAACGAAAAAATAAAAATTTAAAGGCTATAAACTTTCTTTTATATATCATTAAAATCTTACAGTATTTTGTCACACCCCATATATGTATTATATACGATTACTACTGAGTGGACCTTTTAAAAATGAAATTAATTTTATTTATTTATCAAGAGACGTTTTCTTAAACTTGTTATACAATGGTCTTACGTAATCTGTTACACATTTGCTTTTCAGTGTATATTTCTGTTACTGACCTTTAGCGGAATTTAATTCGAAATTATTAGTGGTTTTGTATTCAACCACTTTTTCATTAGTTCAAGAAGCCTTAAAGTAAACGACCATATTCACAAGACGCCTTGTATCGTTGTGTGGAGTGAATTGTAAAATTTAAATACAATTGTTGTTGGTAACTATTTTGTAAATATAATAAAATCATACGCTTGTTTTTTATGTGTTTTCAAAAATGTATATTGTCTTCAAGGCTATTAACTGAATGCAAATTATTGAAAGAAAGTAACATCCCTTAACATTGATTTTCACAAAAAAATAATCATTTTACTTTTATATTTTATTTTTAATTTTGTTTCGGAAATCAAATTACAATGATACACTAGGTGTTCTCAGAAAAAATAAAACAAAAAGTGTATTCAATACAAGACACATATGTATGTATGTATATACACCGATACACAAGTTTATGAGTTCGCTAAATATGTATATATTTTTGTTCTCCGCCAACTCTAGTGTCACAAAAACTCCTTTTCTATTCAGCAAATCTTAAACTTTTTGTACTTTTTCTTTAATTTGCTGTATTTAAAAAATCGCAATTTTACATCAATTTTTGTTTAAGTGTAAGATTAACTTATAAATAAAACTTTAAAGCAAAATGTATACTTAAAAATAATTTGAAATAAAAATTGTAGTCATTTCTTTTTACCATTAACATACAATTCCGCCGTATACAAACTCTGGCCCGCTTTATTGTTAGCCATGCAAGTATAATTGCCTACATTAATAGCTTTTACAGACTCTATGGTCAGTAAACTAATGCGTTCACCAATTTTATTTGTTGAAACTCCCAAATGGGAAAAGAGTGGTAAACTGTTATGCAACCAACGGATTTGTAAAGGCAAATCTCCTTTGGCCACATGACAGGTTAACTGTACACTGTCGCCTTCATTTGCCTCATTGTCAAAACTAAAGGGATGTATTGAGGGCAAAACTTAAAATGTTGGGAGAGAAAAGAAAGTTACAAAAATATATATAAAAAGTATTTTAAAAATATTGAAATTAATAGAAAGAAAGAACACAATATTAATTTATAACCATTAACTTTGAGCTCCGCTTGATAAGAGCTTTCACCAGCCTTATTTTTTGCTATGCAGCTATAAAATCCACGATGTTCTGCAGTAATGTAGTCTATATTTAAAGTACTTGATTTTGAAGACATACGACCGATAATGATTTCAGTATCACCACTTTTTAAGGTTTTATTATTTAACGACCATTCGATTATAATGGGCAAGTCACCTTTTGAAACTGAACATTGTATGCCTACTGAATCACCCGAATTGGAAGCCTCATCACCAAAAGAAAATGGTTTCACTTGAGGTGGTACTAAATTATGGATATATTTTTTTGTTTTTTAAATACAATAAAAATTAAAAATATATAAATATTTTTTTTAATTAATTGTAAAAAATTTTAGCAAGCTTTAAAGTAATTAATCAGTTATTTTTTCTTTTTTTTCATAATTTATTTAATGTACAGTGACTTACAAGTTATTTCATGTAGCAGTAAAGCGGACATTTTGAAAAGAATAAAATTAGCCTTGACCTCATTATTCGAAAATTTTAGCATCCCTTTCTTAGCAAAACGAATACATACTATTCAGATCTTTGGATCACTTCCGTTCTATGACGACCACCTCACTTTAAATTCACCGAAAATAGAACTATTTGAAAAGCAGTTTTTGCTTTCTTTCAAAAGCCTATGCTACCAATGGAAAGCTGGTATTCTGAGCTAAAATGTGATATACAATTTTCTATTTAAAAGCATAATACGAGTATGTACTTTTTCCACACTTTCACTGTTAGAATGTTCAAAAATTGCCCAAATACTAGAGGCCATAAAAATTAAACTCGAGCTAACTTTTTAAAACCCTTTAGCAGTTTTATTTACTTAGTGGTCTACTTTTGTATCCAATTGGTATTGTTGAGGCTGTGATTTATTTTTTGTTGCACTGTGGAATTAGTAGAAAAAAAATTAAATGAAATTCGTTCGGTTTACTCTTTCAAATACAGTCGAAAGACAAATGCAACCATTCGGCTTTTGAATCTTTTTGATACAATTGTGAATTTTCTTGCTGTATAATTTATTTTTTGTTACACTGTGTAATTAATAGAAAAAAAAATTAAATGAAAATTCAATTAGTCCACTCTTTCAAGTACAGTCGAAAGACAAATGCAGCCATTCTGCTTTTCAATCTTTTTGATACAATTGTGAGTTTTTTTACTATATGCATTCAATGCTTTTCTTTGAAGATTTATGAAATAAGCTGTCAGCCACTGTATATACATACATAAGAACTATATATGTATGTGCATACATATGCTAGCAAACATTTATTTTTTGCTTAACCCATTAACGCCCACTGTACTATATATAGTACACAACTTAAAGTTCAAGTAAAAATTATAAAATGCAGTTTTTTACTCGGGAAACGCTTTTTATCAGTCAATAAGAGTACATGCAACATCCACGTAGCTGTTGTTGAAAAATATCAGTTATGAGAATCTCCACTTTGGCTAGTTATCTAGGAATCTCCATTTTGGTGATTAATTTCTTGTCGGATTGTGAATGATCATGTAGTTTATTTTACATCAGTTAACTTTGAAGAACGTTAAATAGCAGTTTATTTACTTGATAACATCACATTCTAATAAAAGCAATATAAGACGGTTTAGTTCGTATAGAATTTTTTGAGCTATAGCATATTAAGTGCTGCTGTATTGAGCTTAGTGTACCTGAAAAAACACAACTCAGAATATTTTTTTTTTTGGTTTTTTTCTTTTACTGTACTGTAAAAAATGTTCTTTAAATCTAGTAATAAATATTGAATTTTAAAAATTGTTCTTGGTTTTAATTTGGGCGTTAATGGGTTAATCTAACTCTTTACTATTCTGCAAGATGTTATTACCACTTAAGTATTATTGTTGATGCATTTGATAATTAACTGAGAAATATTTTCAAATTTCAAAGTAAATTTAAACCAGCAAAAATAAAATAAAAAATCTTCGTACATTAGTTTTATTGGAATTTTTTCAAATTACAGCGTAATTTTTAAAGACTTCATTTTGATACCTTAAGGATGAGGAAGGGAAATAGAGAAAATAATTTATAAAAATAAATAAAAGTAATAAAAGTTAATTAATATTAAAATAAAAAAACAACTCTACTTCTGCACCCTACCATTTACACTTAATTCAGCCATTTGTTCGGCTGTACCAGCTGCATTTGTTGCTATACATTTGAACATGCCACGATGTTGACCATTTATCGAATCAATACTTAACGAACTTAGTTTTGGTGACATTTTTATAATTCGTATGCCAGAATGCTCATTCGTTATAAGCTGACCATTTAAGGTCCAATGCAATTGTAATGGTAAATCACCCTTAAAAACCATACATTGGACAGCAGTACTATCGCCATAATTAGAAGGCTCATCACCAAAGAAAAATGGCATAACCTGGGGTGGCACTACATAGAATTTTTGTTTTTTATTAATTTTATAAGTATGTGTAATTCAGCTGAATCGAATTAATATTTTAAATATTTCTTTGTTCTAATTTGATTTTATAAATAATAAATATTACTGGTATATGCATATTAAAATTATTGATTATTATTATTTTGTTTACTAAATTTTTGGCGAAGTCGAACCCAAAACCCTCACACTAGCAGTCTAGCACACTAGCCACTAGATCACTGGGGCACCCATACAATTAAATTTTAATTAAAATATATAAAGACAAAATGCCTTATTTCGTCCATATACACATACAATGGAATATTTTTTAAATAACCATTGGCATACAATATAAAAAAAATTATTTTGTATGTTTTCGATTAAGAAGAAAATAGAAAATATAACGTAATGCAACATATAGATGTAAAAAACTTGTCGTTCCTATGACATTGTCTAATATAAGGGGATATACGCTTGCGTATAAATTAGTATTTTTCTGTATTTTAGCTGAAACAGTGTATTTATTCACTTGAAAAAAAAATCCTTTTCGTAGCTCTACAACTCACATTTTAATTAAAAATACAAAATACAGACGCTCACTATTAATAAGTAACACTGTATTTCATAAAAAAACACAAAATAAATAAAAATTAATTTTAAATATGAAATGTATTGCATATGGAGATAAGCATGTCTCCATGGCCATTTCATCACCGCATAAGAATTGCAATCAAAACTATAAACTCTTATGTTCAAAAAGTTATAGACTAAATGAGAATTATATCCCATGTAGTATATAAAAAACAAATAAAAGAATTTAGAAAACTATACCAATAAGTTTAGTTTTCCTTATTATTGAGTAATATATAAACTTTTAGTTAAGCTTCAGGTCAATTAAAATAATTATTATTTCGATATTTCGCTACTTCTCTGCGTATCTTCTTCAGTAAAGTCCTTTTCTAACCATTTTCATGTGATTTTTAAAATCAAAAACCAAATTTCTAAAAAAAAACAGCTCAACTTTAAATAAAAAAAAAAAAATCACACACTTCAACACCAGTGTATTCAGCAAATACGATAAACGTGCACAGAAATCAAAATAAGGCAATGAGCATTTAATATATAGTAGATACATATATAGTTTCTTCATCAAACTAACCATTAACCTGTAATTCAGCTGTATATTCACTAGTACCAGCTTTGTTCGTGGCAATACATTTATAAGTACCACGATGTATAGCGGATAACGAATCAATATTTAAGGAACTGGTACGTTTATTAAAACGTACAATGCTAAAATCATTTTCGCCATTAACAACAGGTGCTGAATTCAAAGACCAACGTATTTCCAAAGGTAAATCACCTTTAGGCACAACACAATTTGCGCTGGCTATTTCACCCATATCGGCAGCATCCTCGCCGAAACTAAAGGGTAAGACTTGTGGAGGAACTTAAAGAAATAGTAAAATAAATAAAAAATTGTTTAAATTGAAAACAAAAAAAATTTAAATTAAAAAAAAACAATATTTGTGTGGTTCACCAACCATTCACTTTTAACTCAGCTGTATATTCAGCTATGCCTGCTTTATTTGAAGCTATACACCTATAGAAACCTCTATGATGGGCTTGTAAAGAGTCTATATTTAAGTTGCTTGTACGAGCATTAGTACGCGATAATGTAAAGCCATGCTCTCCTGTTATAATTGGAGCTGAATTTAGAGTCCAGCGTATTTCTAAAGGCAAATCACCTTTGGTTACCATACATAATACACCTGCCATTTCACCAAAATTAGCAGGTTCATCACCCATATTAAATGCTTGGATTTGTGGTGGTACTTTTAAAGAATATAATGAAAATTGTAAAAAAAACAGCTCAGCATATACTAATACAGATACAATAAAGAAATTGCAACACCAATTCAGCTTATTAAGAGTGTATTCAGCAAAGTCGGTAAATGTGCACAGAAATCATAAAATATAGTTTTCGCAAAAATATAAATTTAAGATTATTTCTATTTATAGATATTTATTTTAAAATACTAAAACATTCTGTTGGTAAACGAAACCAACCATTAACTTGTAATTCAGCAGTATATTCACTAGATCCAGCTTTATTCGAAGCTATACATTTATAAGTGCCACGATGCATGGCTGCTAAGGAGTCGATATTAAGAGAACTTGTTCTTTTGTTTAAACGTAAAATACTAAAACCATTTTCGCCATTAACAATGGGTGCTGAATTTAGAGACCAACGTATTTCCAAAGGTAAATCACCTTTAGGCACCACACAAGTGGCACTGGCTATTTCACCCATATCGGCCGCATTCTCACCAAAAATAAAAGGTAATACTTGGGGAGACACTAAAAGAATTTTTAAAAAACACAAGAAAGAAATAAAAAACAAATATAAAACGAATTAGAGAAAATATACGAGTAATTCATAAGAAAATTAACCATTAACTTCCAATTCAGCTGCATATTCAGCTGTACCAGCCTTATTTGAAGCTATACATTTATAAAGACCCCTATGATGGGCCTCTAAAGCGTCTATATTTAATGAACTAGTACGTGCATTCATGCGTGATAAAGTAAAACCATGTTCTCCTGTTATAACAGGCGCTGAATTTAAAGTCCAACGTATTTCCAAAGGTAAATCACCCTTAGAAATCATACAAAAAGCTCCAGCCATTTCACCAGTATTAGCAGTTTCATCACCAAAACTAAATGCTTGGATTTGGGGAGGAACTAGTAATAAGTAGGTTAAGAGAAAGACAAAACATAAGAGAAATGTTGACAGTGCAAAAGATTTTCATATATAATCAGCTGGTAATAAAAAATTTGTATCATAATTTGTCGCCATTTGTATTTATTTTAGCACTTTACCGACCGGAATATTCTCGTGGATTTATTTCCCAGAAAATAAAAAAAAGATGCAGAATATTAGAACCAATTGTTTCGATTTTGACAGAACAGATATGAACACAAATAAATTCGTAGTTCTGGACATTTAGTAAACAATTTTCAATGCTGTATGAAATGGTTACCCGTCATGCTTTGTTTACTTCTTGTCAAATGATCTTGTGCGGTCGCAACCATCGAATTATTATGGAAATCATTTACTTGATTGACAGAAATGGACCGGTTATTTAAAATTTAGTGCCTTGATCTTGAAAATGTTTTATCCTGATAAGCCAGTAAAAATTATGCCTATATGTATATAATTTAAAGATGCTACTAAGGACTAAGTAAAATTACTAAAAAAATATTAAACTCTTTCCATCTTTCTTAAAGTTCTGAAGCGACCGAATATATTTTTCTAAAATAACCAATTAACTTCAATTTCATTAAAAAAAGAAAAATTTGGCGCTTCTAAAACTAACATGCTATGGTATGGTAGTATCACTAAATCAAATGAACGTGTTTAAAGTAGATATTTAAAATTCCATACAATTTTATTTTCTTTTGTTTTTTAAATAATATTTTAAAAGTTGATGAAAATATCTTTTGAGACCTGCTAATTAGTAACATAAGTCTTCTTGTCACCTTATATATACACAACAATTTCGTTTAACTTATGCACCTTTAAATACACTTTAGCGCAAAGAAGGGTACTCAATCTCTATAAACACAGCTTATAATGAAAAAATTATTTCTGAAACTTGACCTTTATTATAAATTTTGTAATGACAACAAAAGTCAATTTAAGTCTTTTCAATAGGCTTGCTTTTAAAAACAACAATTCATCTAAAGAAACTCTCGTAATAATTGGACATCGATGGTTGGATATATTAAAAACAAAATTAAAATAATACAAAATTAAAAAAAAGAAACAAAAATTAGTTTATATATAGAAATATTGTTGTTTTATCAACCATTAACTTCTAGTACTGTTACATGCTCCGCATAGCCAGCCGAATTATTGGCTATACATTTGTAAGTGCCACGATGATATGCCTCTAAAGAGTCGATGTTTAAAGAACTGGTTCTTTTGTTCATTTTAAACAAAGTAAAACCATTTTCACCATTTACTATTAAAGCAGAATTCAGAGTCCAATAGATATCCAAAGGTAAGTCACCTTTTGGTACAATACAGGTAACACTGGTAACTTCACCACGATTTAAAGCCTCCTCACCGAAATCAAAAGGACTTATTTGAGGAGAAACTGAGAGTAACAAAAAAGAAATACATTTTTCAGAATACTTTACCTCTGTCAAAGACAATTAATGGAAAAGTATTTACTTTAAGGAGAGAAAATAATTGTTTTTGCTTTGTTTTTGGCAAAACAAAATGGTTATGAAACCATCGATTTTATATTTCCTTGGTTAACAAAACCTATGTATATAAGTATGTAGTCGAGAATTTTTTTTTTTTTTTTTGTTTTTTTTTTTTTTTATTATAAATTTTTATTAAAAACAAATGAAAAACATTTTTTGGTTAGCCACCAAATTGATCGATTATTCGACAATTTGTATAAGCCGGTGTCCGGTTTTTTAAAAATTACTAATTTGTAATAAACCGGTTTCAGTTAACTTTTTGTAAAATAGCGGGTTAATCGGTTGCGATTTATTTTTTTTTTAAATAACCGGCTAATCGATTATCTTTGCAAAATATTGCAATGCCCACAAAAAAAAAGTTAGAAGAAAATAGAATATAAAATCAATTTTTTCTTGAGACACTTCTTTCTTTGAAGTTGACAGATTAATGCATCATACACTTGAAGAAAATGTCTAAAAAATATTTAGATATTTTTTTAAAAATATTTAAAAAACCGGGTATTAGACGAAAAAATAACAATTTCTTCGTTATTCACAAAGTAAACATTCGGACAAAACCGAATACTAAAAACCATGTCGATAACTCTAGAAAGTTCTAACTATTAAAATTAAAAGAAGTTAATATTCTTCGCTAATCATTTCGACAAAATTTTTCGCAAAATTTATTTACTCTTGTTTTTGTTGGAATAAATAAAAATGGATTTGAAAAAAATTTAAATAAAGGTACGACCACATTGGTCAAATATTTGATGGAAAAAACCGTAACGGCTATATTATCAAAAAATTTATTTCATTTAATATTTGTTCGCATTTGCATATATAATTAAATATTTAAATAATATTTCTTGTTATATTTTGTATTTCTAAATAACTATTAAAAATGTTTACATGAAACCACATTTTTGACAAATGTGGTCGTACCTTTGTTTAAATTTTTTTTACAAAAATTGCTTCTTTTACTGACTTAGTCAACAATACTTAAATTCCTTGCCCTTCAAGCCCTTTAGAAATGTATTTACTATAGCCAAAAATATGTAATGTGTTTAGGTAACTTTTTAAAAAAAAGTAATATAATTGATTGGCATAATTCTAAATAATAATAAGAAGAATTTTTTTTCTTTTCATTAGTAATTATTTATAATTTAAATATGTTTTACCATAATAATTAATTATTTCTTGATTATTTGAATTCAGCACTTAGAATGCTTAAAAGAGATCTTTTGATCATTTTTGTTTTAACTGTTATGTCGCCCGATTTCTTTATATTTTTTTACGACTTTTTCTCAAAGATCATTTTAAATATGTTTTTGATAAACTTTTAAAAAAATATAAAAAAGAAAAATATGTTTCTCTTCTCTCCGCAACATTTTCTAAAAATTCAGCATCAGTTGTTAATAAAATATGTATTTTTGTTATCAAATTGGAAAACTTAAAGTGTATAAGTTTTTATTCTTCAATAATTTATTTATAATTTGTAGTACAACAACTTTTTACTTTTCATTGGAGAAGGACATTAAAAAAAAAAAAACAAATAACGAAAAAAATATGCAATTTATAAAAATTATTAATTTAACCATTAACTTCCAGTACAGCAATATGTTCCGCATAACCAGCTGAATTATTGGCAATACACTTGTAAGTGCCACGATGATATGCCTCTAAGGAATCGATATTTAAAGAACTGGTTCTTTTGTTCATTTTAAATAATTTAAAACCATTTTCACCATTTACTATTAAAGCAGAGTTCAGAGTCCAATAGATATCCAAAGGTAAGTCACCTTTGCTAACTATGCATGGAACACTAGTGACATCACCACGATTTAAGGCATCTGAGCCAAAATCAAATGGAGTTATTTGTGGAGACACTAAGTTGAAATAATAAATATTTTATTATATTGTATTATAATAAAATAAAGCAGTTTATTGTTAAAGAATGTTACACAGAAGAGAAAAAATTTTGTACATTTCAGCAAAAAACTTACATCACATACATATCTGTGGCAATCTCGACAAATAGCTTAAGTCGACATAACATTAAATTAATTTAGTATTTTTGACGCTTTATTAAACTCAGGTAGTATTCTCAGTAGATAAAATTACAGATTTTTTGCAAGAACTAATTTTGTAAAATTCACACAAATTTGGGAATATTTGAAAATTTCATGTTTTGAATTAAGCTGTTCTTCCATAACGACACATACATATATGTTTAATTTAGAGCTATTTTATAATATTATTACTTTATAAATCAAATCAGAAAAATGATATAATTGTTCGACCTGTTTCCAAATTATCCAAATAATAAGCAAATACTTTTTTCAAGCTCAAGGTCAAGTTTATTTTCAATTTAATCATCAATATTTCGATATCCTTCGGATATCATCTTCAGGATTTAAAAATTATATAAAAACAACAAAATTAAAATTGATATATATGTGTATCACTGCACTGACGCTGTTACATTACATATTATATATCCATACCATCTTTTCCCGATATTATAGGCTCTGAATTTAAAGTCCAATGCATATCTAAAGGTAGATCACCTTTAAAGACTAAGCAAGTTATGCTCAAAACATCACCCATATTAAAGATTTCATCACCGATACTAAAAGGTAATATTTGTGGGGGGACTAAAATGGGTTGAGGTTAAAATATTAAATAATAAAAATATTAAAAACTCATATATCTTAAAATGTAAACATTATAAAATATTAAGAATATAAAACAACACTTCTAACCATTAATATGCAATTCAACGGAATAAGTGGCAGAACCAGCTTTATTATTGGCTATGCATTGGTATAAACCACGATGTTTGCCTTCCAATGTATTAATACTTAAAGAACTTGTGCGTGGATTTGTTCTTAGCAATGTAAAACCTTCATCACCATTAATAATGGGATGAGAATTTAAGGTCCAATAAATATCGACTGGTAAATCACCTTTACCAACCATGCACTGACTACCAAACCAATCACCCACATTCATGGGCTCTTCACCAAAACTAAATGGCACTATTTGAGGTGGTACTGAGTTTGTTTAAAAAAAAAATAAAATAAAAGAAACAATCAAATAGGACTACAAATTAACAAAAAACAACAAGTATATAAATATTTTTAAAATTCTAAAACTTGTACTTTTCGTGGCGTACAGAAAATTGTGGAAATGCTATCGGACCAGTTATTATTATAAGTATTATATATGCACCCAAAAAACTTATGCAATAAAATTGTATAATAATTTTGTTAATATGAAATAATTTTAGTTTAGCTAGAGTATTAGTTTGAACACCATTTCCATTTGAAATATTAGTCACACACCCACCATTTACTTGTAATTCGGCAGCATATTCAGCTAAACCGGCCAAGTTTGTAGCTATACAACGATAAGTGCCACGATGTTTAGCCTCTAATGAATCCACACTTAAATAGCTAGTGCGGCGATTCATTTGTACCACCGTAAAACCATCTTCTCCCGATATTATGGGCTCAGAATTTAAAGTCCAGTGTATTTTTAAAGGAAGATCTCCTTTAAGTACTACACAATTAACACTTAAAACATCATCCCTATTAAACACTTCTTCGCCGAAATTAAAGGGTAAAACTTGGGGAGGTACTAAATTTGGAAATGAAATTATTTCAAATAAAATTTAAAAAAAATAAAAAAAAACTTAAAAGGAGAAACAAATAAATTTAATAGTGATAAGATTTCTATTGTTTAATAACCATTAACATGTAATTCAGCTGAATAAGAAGTAAATCCAGCCTTATTATTAGCTATACACTGATAGACTCCACGATGTTTGCCCTCTAAAGCGTTTATGTTTAAGGAACTTGTGCGTGCATTCATTCGCATTAACGTGACACCATCTTCACCATTAACAATTGGTTGGAAATTTAAAGTCCAATAAATATTTAAAGGTAAATCACCCTTGCTAACCATACACTGAGCACCAAACATATCACCCATATTCATGGGTTCATCACCAAAAAAGAAGGGCATTATCTGAGGTGGAACTGAGTATGACAAAAGTATATAAAATAGTTTTACAGGATTATGGGAATAAAATAAAAAACAAAATAAAAAAACAAACACACAAAAATCAAGAATTCAGCGTTTAATTTTTTTTCGTTGTATTTTAAATACCGTTAACTTTCAATTCCGATGTGTAAAAGGCTGTTCCAGCTTTATTTTCCGCTACACATTTAAATAAACCCCTATGGTACTCTGCCACACTGGCTATATTTAAAACACTTGATTTGGGTGTTAATTTTAAAATAGTAATGCCTTCTTCATTATTAATTAGAGGTCGAGAATTTAAAATCCATTTGATATTAATAGGAGTATCACCTTTTTGTATCATACATTGAACACCCGCACTTTCACCAGTATTTACTGGGTCTTCACCAAAACTAAAGGGTACTACTTGAGGGGGTACTAAAAGACGTTAAGGTATACAACGATTTAAGAAAATATTCGAATTTAATTTACTTTAAAAAGATTTTGTATATAAACCATGTTTAATGGTTTTGAACAATTATTACGCCGAGGACTTGCGAATTGTTTTTTCTTCTTTTTTTATAAATTTTTTTATAATAAAATATCTTTCAATGAAATAACTTATTTCTCGCTATGCTGCTTAAAGAAGTAGGGAAATATTGAAAATAAATCTAAAATACAAATTAATTTTATCTATAATTTTGACTAAAAATGTATTTGAATGAAACGATTTAAAAATTATAATTTTTTTTTGTTACTATAATACTGATGTAGGCCAGAGGCCTTATTCTGTAAGTTTCCTAAGCTAAAACTCGATAGCTAAAAATTTATAAGCTTAATTTAGAACTTTTTGGCTACGAATACAATTCTTAAATGCTTATTGTAAGTGAAAAGCTTAATGAAAATCATCTCTAAAATTTTTAATTTTATATATTCTAACGTCCAGCCTGTTTAAAAAACTCAAACTTTAAGCATTTTAGCTTAAGAGAATTACAGAATAAGACCCCAGGTTCCACTTTGCCATCCCTGAGGAATTTATATATTTGAATAAACTAAATTGAGTCAGTAATTTTTAAATACTAGTTCCTTTTATTGGATGACGTGAATGGTCAGCGAAGCAATAAAAGCAACACCGCTTTAAAGCTTCTAAAATAATTGCATTATTGGTAATATAATATCGGTAGAAGAGAAACTATACTAAAACACGACTTTATGACTTACTTGAAGAACATTTATATACTCAAAGTTTTGTCTAAGATCTGGTGGTATTTTCCGAGTGTTCCCACATTTGATTAAAAAATTGATTATGCGGCTTTATGCCATGGAACGCCATCCGATAAGAATTTTAACTATTTTTGTAAGACTTCGTGAAGTATTGTAAATATGAGTTGAATAAAAAAACCGCAGAGGAAAGTATTCAATTTAATTGAAGCAGTTTTAAATTTCTCAGCATATGAACAAATATGATCAATTTTTTTTTCATTTAATGACAACACTCTTTCAAGGAATGTGTACCATAAACAATGTAATGAAGGCCTCCTCCTCTTTTAAACCAATTTTTTATTATAATAAATTTTCTTCAAACAAACAAAAATATTAAAATATCAAATCATTTGAAGGACTTTAAAAATATTGTATTTTATTTTCCAAATTTTTATTTGAAATAATTTTGAAGTTATGAAGAATAAAACGCTTGGTTTTCAACAGTTTAATAAGGATTTAAAGGCTATAAAAGTAAACAATAATTGAAATCAAATAAAACAAAACAAAAAAAAAGATTCTTTTTCGATTTGGAAAAGTAAAAGTTGAAACCCAAACAAACCCTTAACGGCCAAAATAGACCATTGAGTTGTAACACCACCATTATTTGTTGCCACGCAAGTATAATTTCCCGAATGACGAGCACGTACCGATTCAATACTTAAAACACTTATACGCTGGCTAGTGCGTGTAACAATTACATCATCATTACTAAAAACGCGACCACCATTACGTGTCCAATAGATATCCATGGGTAAGTCACCCTTATTAACGGTACAATAGGCGGAAACCATATCCAATTCATTTATACTCTCCTCACCAAAGTTAAATGGTAAAATTTGGGGTAAAACTTGAAAAGGTTGTGGTGACAAATAAATAATAAAAAAAAAAATTACGAAAACGAAATCTTAAAAATTGATTTTTTTTTTAGAAAAATTAAAAAAAAAATTGTTTTTTCATAGAAGAAACTTAGCGAACCATTAACTCTAAGCATAGCAGAAGAGGTAGTAACACCGCCACCATTAGTGGCTACACAAGTATAATTTCCAGCATGGCGAGCACGTACCGATTCAATGCTTAATACACTTAAACGCTGATTATTGCGCATGACTACCAAACCATCATTGGTATAGATACGGCCACCATTGCGCATCCAATAAATATCCAAAGGTAAATCACCCTTATTAACGGTACATGAAGTGGAAACCATTTCCAATTCATTAACACTCTCCTCACCAAAATCGAAAGCCACTATTTGAGGTAAAACTAAAAAAGGGGGATTTTTTTATTTTTCAACAAACAAAAAAATTAATAAAATTGAACAAAGAAAAAAGAAAAGAAAACTCTTTTAGAAATAGTTTATAAAAAAAATCTTAACCATTAACTTGAAGAATGGCCCAATGTTTGGTTACACCGGCATTATTGGTGGCCACACACGTATAATTGCCAGCATGGCGGGCACGTACCGATTCTATGCTCAAAACACTCATACGCTGACTTGTTTTTGTAACAACAACGCCGTCATTGGTGTAAACACGGCCACCATTTTTTAACCAGCCCACATCAATTGGTAAATCACCTTTATTAACGGTACATGAGGCCGAAACCATATCCATTTCATTAATGCTTTCCTCGCCAAAATCGAAAGCCACAATTTGGGGCAAAACTTTTTGTTTTTTTTTTTTGATGATGAAGAACAAAAACCAGGAAAGTGGATTCAAAATAATTATTTTTTATTAACAAAAAGAAGAAGAAAAAAATCACTACTTCAATAAAAACAAAATAAAAAAAATTCTACTATAGGAGTAAAATGTAGTTGTAAATTCTCTTCACCATTAACTCTTAATTCGGCCGTATGATAGGCCACCCCAGCTGCATTACGTGCTACACATGTGTAATTGGCACGATGGCGAGCATGTACTGATTCTATACTCAACATACTAATACGTTGTGTTGTTTTTGTTATTAAAATGCCATCATTGGTCATTAAACGACCAGCACCTAAAGTCGGATCGGGTGCTGTCGTCCAATGCAAATCCAGGGGTGTATCACCCTTATTAACCGTACAAGTAGCCGAAACCATATCGTTCATATTAATGATATCGGAACCAAAATCGAATGGTACTATTTGGGGTGGTACTAAAGCGCATATAAAATTAGTTGAAAAATTAATGTCTACACTTCAGAAGGTAAAAGTTTATACCTAAATTATTTGAAATTAATTTTTTTTCAAATATTTAACAGAAATTTGTTTTAGAAATATTAAAAACAATAATGAATTTTTGCATTTATTTTTTTTTATTTTTTATTTTTAAATTAAATAAAAAAGACCGAAAAAAGTAATTGAATACATTTTCAATTCGATTTGCATAATAATGCCTTCAAGAAAAATTTATAGTACGGAATATGATAGACTCTTTCAGCTTAACAGCCTATTTCACAATGTAGAGTGAGTGCTCTCTTTCGCTTGCTGGGAGAAAAAAAATGATTTGAGAAGAGAAAAACGTAATGACTTTCATACAAAAACCAATTTCACAATGTCGAATACACGCGAAGGCAAATGTCAAAATGAGTCACTTGCCTTTTTGCTTTCGTTTGATGCAAAACACGAAATAATACATATACAATCACACACTGTACAATAGATCATATACAACAAAATTATGCCGATTTCAATAATAATAAATTCCCATGAGTTCACACTTTTTTATAATACAAAAGCACATGTACACACAAACTGTTTTGTTTTTTTTTTTTTATGTTTTATGTCCACATTTTTATATCATTAAACTGCCCATAGACGTTACAATTACAACATGAAACTGACCCAATTACAATGCAATTTGCTTGGAAGATTGATTAATATGTGTTAAACGTTGAATGACAGCTGGAAGAATATTTGTAACGGATACGTACAAGTAAGCACTTTTAAGCAGATTTGCGTTTGTTCACAAGCAAAATAGTAGTTTATTTTCTCTTTTTAAAGAAATTCATTAAAAATATTCAACTGACAACACTTTATTTTTACGATATGTAAAAAAGAAAAATTGTGACTCGTAAGAGCAGGCGAAAGACATAGAGAGACCTAAAATACCCCTCTTTCGTGTGGCTTTCTTTCGCTCAGTGACTGTTTATCTCGACATTGTGAAATAGTCAGTAAAATGATTGACAATCAGAGTGAACTAAGTATCGAATGCAAGCAATAATAGATTCAAACATGCCCATAGATTTGAAAAAGATCTTTCTGTTTTTAAAAATATCGGTTAAGAAATATGCCATAGCAGCAGCACTCAATATATTTCAGTCTACCGCTAAGAAGACTTTTGGCTGAGTCAGAAGACGTACCTTAATATAAATTTAAAAATTTCGATTACGACGAACAATTTCTATAAAAGTACTAAGAAACAAAAATATGGGGGTGAAACTTGAGCTTCCAAATTTAAAAAATTTCAATTAGTATTTTAATAAAAAATGTATATGTAAAGACTATTACACTAAGGCGTTTGAGCGCGCCTACACTTTCACTCCTTGTCTTGTGCGGAAGGCCTTATTAATCACAAGCCAAGGCCAGAAAAGTTCCAAGACTGAGTATATAGAAAATAATTTGTTGGCGCATAAAATACATTTTCGACGATACACTAAAACACAGTGCATACAATAACAAAACTAATAAATTTGTTATGGTTAACAACTTTATCATAGTTTTTGTGTACTTCTTTCCTACACCGAGGGAAAAAAGGCGTTCTCAAATTGTTAACCAATGATATCAAATTAGGAACGAATCGTAAACAATATTTCGTTAACTTTTGGTACTAAATCAAGCTTTAATGCTTTATGAAAATTAAATACAAACGGCACAATATACCATAAGTCAATAAATCAAGAACAACCGGTAGTAAAATCGTGAACAAATTGTATCAAAATACCATAAATAATAAATTAAGAACGATCTGTTATGACATTAGCAACGACCTGTTATTGAATCAGAACAAAACTGATAAAAGCACGGCTACGGTATCAAAGAAAGAACAGTCCGGAAATAAGAAAATTTGGTAACAAGAAGGGAACAGTGTGTTATCAAAACAATAACGGTTGATATATAAGGGATACCGATTTGTTATTGAAATATTGATACCAATACCAAATGGTATCGAATTCGGTAGTTTACTACCGCTTTTTTTCCTGAATGTAGGTCGACGTTAAAAGCTCAAGTTAAATAAATATTAATTCTTAACTTTAAAAGGCAAAATAAAAATTTTTTCATAAATATTTTGAAATACCAAATTAAAAAAATATCTTGTCAATATTTTTTACTTAAAATAATACTCCCGTTATTTAAAGATTTAACAAATAAAATTATTAACATTTCTGAAAAGTTTTCTTAAAGAAAAAGTTTCCATTACAATGAAAATTTTCTAAAATTATTTATCCAGCATAAAATAAACGAAGAATTCATCTCTCAAAAATCATTACTAAGAAAACAAATATCGAATGCAGAGGAGAAGTTCTAGAAATAACCAACGCTGTTTTGAAAATATTGTTCTTCGTTGTAAAACACTTTCATTCTTTTCTTTTAATCGAACGAAGGAGAAAGAAGTCCCAAAACAAAATTAGGCAGTTTTTTTAAACAAAAACAGACAAACGGACACGCATAAAATTTATTTTTGTAATGAAATATTTAAAAATTTTTCACTTGAATTTTAGGCTTTAATTTACAAATGAAAGGACTTCTCTCCCCTTATTTTTTTTTTTTGTTGAATTGAACAAAATTCATGATCAATATTTGTCCTCTTTTGTTTTATAACAAAAAGGCAATATTGACCTTAAAATAGAACTTTTACAACTTACCCATAACTTGTACTTCTAAGGAACCACGTGCAGAATAACCCTCAGCATTTTTGGCTACACAAGTATAGGTGGCTTGATCTGAATTACGTTCAACATTTTCAATGATTAAAGTGCCATTAGGGAAAACTTTTTGTTTGCGATTAATAGGTAAAGCACGATTATCTGAGGAAGGAAAATGAGAGCATTATTGGAATTAGTTAGTTTTTTATAATTTTTATATCTTCTTTGTGATTTATTTAAGTTTTGTAGAGTGTAATAAAAATCAAGTGTTTTTTAAATCAAATAAAATTAAATTATGCCAATTATTTTAAATTTTTTATAATTAAAGAAGTTATGCTAATGGCCCCTTAGAAAAATAACATAACCTTACCACGTTTTTAAATTCTTTCAATTACTTAGTTTATGCCTGTTTTGAAATCAGTTCGACACAAAACGATTTCACTGATAACAATAACTTCATATGCGTTTATGCCTATGTTTTGAGTCGAAACAGTTTTAAAACTGTTTTAACTAACAGCTAATTTTAAATAATTCTAATTATTTCATATTTTCTATATTAATACACATAGAATAAAAAAAATAACCAATGGAAGAAATTGGCAACCCCCATCAAATTTGACGGAACATTCTTTACAGCTTATTTTTATAAAGGTTTCAAAACGGTATGTGTTTATACTCAATTTTGAAATCGCTTGGTCTGACTCAAACCGTTTTGAAAAGCAGTTTCAGTGAAAACGTTTCGAAATTTCAAAACGAATGAAAACGTTTTCAAAACGGGCATATACATGACAAATGAGAAATTTTATTCGATTTGAATTTCACTCGTTTTCTGTTGACAGATTCTAATAATAATGCACTTACCTCTCTCCCATACTATCGAATCAATAGGATAACCAGCTACAGGGCAAGTAACAATCAAAGTTTCCCCAGCAACAATGGCTTTCTTTTCCATTTGTCTTATATAGGGTAAACCGTAAACATTCAATTTGGCCGAGTGCTCAGCAACACCAACTTTGCTCTTGGCTATACACTTGTAAAGACCACCATCATTGGCATGCACCGAAGTAATATTTAAATACGAAACGACATCACCATTAACTGTAACATATTGTCCGACTTGATAACGATCATTGTTGGCAATTTTTTTGCCATCCAATTCCCAGGAAATTTCAGGTGTAGGATTACCGCCAGCTACACACTTAAGGAAAACACTAGGTCCTGGTTCCATGGTTTCTTCTTGGAAAGCTTGTCTTATAACAGGTGGATCAAAACGTCCGCCCAACTTTAGTTCAGCACTGGCTTCAGCCGATTCCTGGTCATTACGCACAAAACACTGATACATGCCTTTGTCTTCCTTTTTAACAGACTCAATACGTAAAACAGCATCACTATGACCAATAGCTTTGCCATCCTTTAACCAGCTTATGGTTTTTATGGGATTACCACTGTATTGGCAAGTAAACACAGCAGGACGTCCAAAATCCACAGTTTGAGTGGGAGGATCAATTTTAGCCGATAAGGGAGCAGTTACAGTTAAGACAGTCTCGACAGATTCACCGCCCACCGAATTGTTAACCACACACAAATATTTTCCCGAATCTTCAACAACAGCATCTTTAATAATCAAAGTACCCGATACCTGTTTAACACGATCATTTAAAACCACAGCCTGTTTTCGGGTAGTGCCCTCAATAAATTTGTACCATCTGAAAATGTTATAAGAAAAGAAAAAATATTTCAAAAAACTGTATTTTTTTAGGTGAATATTAACAAAAAAGAAGAAATCAAAAATGATCTTTCAAAAAAAAAAAATGTTGAAATTTTATAAAAATGAAATGCTACTAAAGAACTAGAGGTGTTTTAACTGGATAAACATTTTCACGTTTAAAGCACATTGAAATATCAAGACTGACAGTTTGTTTGAAGTTTTTTTTTATCTAAAAGCAAATAAATTAAAACAAACAAATGTTTGTGTGAGATCTACAAATATAAGCAGTTTTAAAACACCGAGCAGCTTTAAACTACTTACCTTTGCCAATAGAAAATTTTAGGTACTCACCTTAAAATGTTTTTAAAATTTAAAACTATTTTAAAGCATTTCATTTTTATACACTACTTTAGATCAGTTTTAATTTCTTCTTTTTTTTCTTCTTGTTTTTAAACCCTAAAGCCCTATGAGACTAATCTGAGACTAATTGCAACTAGCAAAACCCTATTAAAGTTTTACAGCCTTATTTATAATAAAAATTTAACAGGTCGTTGTACACAGGGGCTAAGCTTGTCATTCCTATACGCTGCAATTCTTACTCAAATGTACGAGTTCTTTAAGTTTTTGGATACTCTGACTAGTTATCAAATATAAGGTATTGCAAATTTTAATAATATCAGCCTATAGCAGGTGGTAAACTTGCCAGTTTTTTGTACCAGTTTCTAACTTTTCATTATACGAGTACATACGGCCGTTAATATCCAAACTGTACAAAAAATTTTTAAAAATTTCTATCGCCATATACTTTGATTATAAACTTTTGAGTTTGCTTTGAGAATAATTTCCGAGATTATAGACTTCAAAATAACCATAAAAGACTCTAAACTTTTAAGCTATATTTACACTACCTAAGTTTCTCATCTGATTATAACAGATTATAAGAGTTACAACTCAGACGGCAATAATTTTTAAAATAGAAAATATTCTATTTTCAGCTAAGCTCAGGCAAAAACAATAAAAATTAAATAAGATTTGTAATTAAACTATCTGAGTTTATCTGAGTGCACTTCTGATATAAAACTCAGATGAGAACTTAGGTGGCGCAAATATAGCTTTAGAGATTTGCAGCAGATTTTAGAATGAATTCTCCTGAAATATTAAATTGACACATTTTCTAATTTTAGTAGAATATTCAAAACTTTCAAACGTACAAATCCTAGAAAAATATTGAAAATTTCAAAGGAATTTTCAGATTTCCAGTCTTTTCTATATTCAAATAAAACAAATTGTACAAGGAACTAAATATCATCGAAGTAATTAATTCGAAGGTACAAGTTTCTCATAACGAATGAAAGACATGAGTTAGGTTGGCTTGATAGCTGTCTTCTACTTAAGAAGTTTAAAAAGTTTAAAAAGGTTCGATATCAGTGTTGCGTGAGATTAGCATGCCTTCAAAATGATAGTACAGAACACTATATTCCAGCTTTGACATTGTCATCAGAAATGAAAGATCAGAAGAAAAAGCGCCACCTACTGGGAAGTAGTAGATAATAGCAACCTACCTAGCGAAGACCCTCACCACAATCAACATCCAACATCAGATGGGGCAGATGCTGTTAATCATTTAAGGGTGAAGGTATAAACACTGGCCTTAGAGTGACCAAATTAATTGACAGCAATTTGTTTCATTCGTAAGGCGCTTAATAGCCATCATCATTACAAATTGCAGTACAAGTACACATCATGAGTAGGGGTTTACTCCCCTGAGAATTGGTCTCAGTAAAAAAACCAAAAAATTATTTTTCGGTGTCCTCAATACAGGCTCAAAGAAATTGATAATTATCGATGTCTAGCGGACCACCTATAAAGGCATAAATCTTGTTTAAAAAATTTCAAGGTTTTTAAGCAAAAAATTAGAAACTCAATTCAAAGGTTACAAATTGTTTTTACAGAAATTTAATTCTTATTCCCTTTAAGATTGCAAATTAAAAAAGATTTTAAACAAAAACTTCTGAAGTGATTTTAAATGCACCACAATTACCTAAATATTGGCATTGGATAGGCTTGAGCTTGACATAATATTGCAAAACTATCACCCAAACGCATGGTGTGCTCTTGCAAACGATCACCAGAGAAACGAGGACCAACGCTACCAATAGGTTCTTGAAATTAAAAATATTTTTAAGAGATACTTAAGGAATTCTATTAACCTGCTAAGTATCTCGTATACCTCTTAAAATATTTGAAAGTTTAATGCCCGTATTCATATAAAATAAACAGCTTTAGGTCAAATTTTCGGCACCATTTTTTCCAAAATTAATTTTAAATCTATTTTAATTTTTTTATGAATATGGGATTAATAGTTTAAGAGGTACAAGAGTTTATTTCGCACAATTTAAAGTTAAAAAATGTATTAAAAACTGCCTATTAGTTCTACCTAAAAATTGGTGTGGGATAAGATTGACCCAGGCATAGTATTGCTAAACTGTCTTGAGCTGTTTTAGTAACTTCTTGCAAACGCCCGCCAGAAATTTTAGGGCCAACACTGCCCATGGGTTCTAGGTAAGAGAAATGGGAGAAAAGTGAATAATAATAATATGAAACGAAACTGCCTTAGCTGTGTGTTCAACCAATTAAAATTAGCGTTTGACATTTTTAACTTAAAACTAACCTTATGATGGGCACTGGAAAGGCTTGAGCTTGACACAATAATGCAAAACTTTGATTGATATCTTTAATAAAAGTAAAACTTTTTGATTCTCCAGAAAATGTAGGAGCTTTAGCACCGACAGGCTCTAAAATATAATACATACATGACACCAGTATTACAAATCTT
Source organism: Metopia argyrocephala (assembly GCA_963576795.1). Classification (NCBI taxonomy): domain Eukaryota; kingdom Metazoa; phylum Arthropoda; class Insecta; order Diptera; family Sarcophagidae; genus Metopia; species Metopia argyrocephala. The sequence continues at coordinate 180,645,463 of OY756208.1, read as the reverse complement.
GTTAAAGAAACTTGAAAAGTAAAAAAAAAACTTTATTTATAATTCTAATGCGGTCATACATGCCGTAACAGGTGGCCCATCTAAATATTTAATGCTTAATTTTAAATTATTGAACAACACAATTGCGGCATGTATGGACTGCTTGATAACTAACTCTCAATCACACACTGAAAATAGCTTTTATTTAAAGTTTACCTTATAATAGGTACTGGATAAGCTTGAGCTTGACATAATAAAGCAAAACTTTGACCATAATATCTTATTATAGTAGAACTGGCTACATCACTAGAAAATGTCGGAGCTTTAGCACCTATAGGCTCTAAAAGTAGGATATAAATAATTTTTTTTTTCATTAAAAAAGAAAGAAAAAAAATAAAAGAAAAATAAAAGTTAAAAGAACCAGTTGATAGTGTAACTTTTACCTAAACACCGGTACAGGATAAGCCTGAGCTTGACACAACAATACCAAATCTTTACCCTGCTCTTCCCAAAAGGTGCTGCTTTTCATTGCAGAGGGAAAATTAGGAGCTTTGGCTCCTAAAGGTTCTAAAATTTACAAATAAAAAAGGGAACATTACTTTGTACTGATTTTCTTCTTTTTTTAATTGAAACTGCTTGAAAATTGTTGAGAATGCACTGGATAACACTTAATTTTGTACTTAAACAGAATACAGAACTACTATAACGTTTTATTTAAAAATTCAATTTTCCAAATTACCTATAAATCGGCACCGGATAAGCTTGAGCTGGACATAATAAAACTATATCGTCATCTTGTGCTTGCCAAAATATACTGCCTTTTGAATTGGAGGCAAAGGCTGGTGCTTTCGCACCCAAAGGTTCTTAAAACATATTAAAAAAAAATAAAAAAATTTGTATTTTTAAAAATAATATACGTAGTGCTTGTGGCAATGAGCTTGTCTTTATTTATTAAACTACTGCCTCAGTATTGGGTTTTTAAAGTAAAACTTTTATAAAAGAAATGTTTTGTTAAAACAATTTACAAATACGAGTGGCTATGCAATTAGTAAAACTATAAAAATAAATCACTTTTTTTCATCTGCCTAAATTGATAAGCTTTGAAAGCTGATGTGTGTTTAATTAAACATGAACTTGATAGTTAAACATGAACTTAATAGTAGTCGCCGTGGTCTAGTGGTTAGTGTGTTGGCTTACTAAGACATGGGCCCTGGGTTCGACTCCAGGCTCCGACATCTTCAAAAACATAAATATGAAAAAAATATTTCTTTCGGCGACTACCTCTCAGCAGTCTTCTGGCAAAAGCTCTGAGTGTAACTAATTGCCATGAACAAGTTTCTCAAGTCTGTCGTTCGGAGTCGATATTAAACTGTAGGTCCCGGTACTCATGGATAAAAATTAAAACACACAACATGAGTGCTGCGAGAAGCTAGGCCGTAATCCTGACACAGGGTTGTAAAGGCCAGTTATGTATGTTATGTATGTATGTATGATAGTTAGAAAGCAATATCAAACCTAGTAGTTACAAGGATACAAGGTTTTAGTTGTTAATACTCTGTTAACTAAAATGTAAAGCTTGTAAAGAGATTAGTTTTAAAAACTAATTTGTTAAAAAATGTTTAAGCACAGTTGTGTGTAAATCATTTGCACAAAAAATTAATTACAAAAGATTATAAAAAATAAAAGCCAGATCCTTAACCCTCAAACCCGCAAACTTTTAAAAGTTAAAAAAAAGTTTTTGAATACTTTTTTTCGGGGTAATTATGACCCAATAAACTCAAAAAAGCCATCAGAAAGTAATTTGCAAATTAAGTTTAGGAGCCAAGTGCAAGGGGATAAATAGTACCTCAGGGCATTTTTAACACAGTTTTTTTAATTTTTTAACATTGACAAATGCATACACTGTTCGAATAGATCTAGCGATTAAAAGTTAGTACAACTTTGATTTGAAAAAAAAAAATTACAAACCAAATTGCACGTGCTAGAATTATTACCTCTTTCACCAAACAGCTGACAGAACAAAAACCAAATGTCAGAATGCATCTGTTACTAAAGTCATAGTTAAAATTAAAAAAAAAAAATTAACAATTACTTTTTGAGTTAATTGGTGTTTTGTAATGCGTGCCTTGAGGCACTCTTGCGGGTTAGAGGGTTAAGCTATGGCCACATTGGGCAAATATTTGATAAAACAAAAACGTAACCACTATTTTTTTTAAATATATATTAGAATTATTTAGTTTTATGAAAACATTTCTTTAAAAATTATTTAAAAAGAATATTCAAGAGAGAAAGGATTGAAATATTAATAAATAAGGTTTTAATAAAATAGTGGTAACGTTTTTTCAATCAAATATTTATCCAACGTGAGCTTTAAAATATTGTAAAACTTCCTAAACGTCCTTTTTAAAACAGGCCTTAACTTAGCCATAATTCTTGTAAAAAATTTTTATCTACAAACTTAAGTAATTGATATTGGCTGAAATACATTTTACCATGTTTACCTTATTATTGGCACCGGAAAAGCTTGAGCTTGACACAATAAAGCAAAACTTGAGTTGATGTTACGCACAAACATACTAACTTTAGAATCACTAGAAAATGAAGGCGCTTTCGAGCCCACAGGTTCTAAAATATTACAAAAAAAAATATGAAATTAATGACTCTTATCGTAAACAAAAATTTCATATTAAATTTCTCTTCCATGAAAGTGTTTTAGTCATTTTCATTACTTTCCTTGTTTGTAGGTATAGGGTAGGGTAACAATTTAATTAATTTAGTTTTAGACAGAACCAGTTGCTTAGATATTTCAAACCAAAATTTAATACTCATTAACAAACGTTTAAATTAAGTACGATTACATACAAATACCGGGTTATCCATTTCGTGGTTTCAAAAGTATGAGACTGGAATTCGACATCTGCCAATCTAAGTTGTTAAAAGTCTGAAATTCACGAAAATGGATCGCTTAACTATCACACAACGCATAAAAATTATCAAAAGTTCAAATCTCAGCTCTGACATCTTGAAAAAAAGAAATATGAAAAAAAAGGATTTCATTCGGCGACTACCTCTTAGCAGTCTTCTGACAAAAGCTCTGGGAGTAAATGAAAAAGCTCCTCTAATCTGTCGTACGGCTTCGACTTTACTCTGTAGGTCCCGGTACTCATGGATAAAAATTAACACACACTGCTGCGAGTAGCTAGGCCGTAACCCTGACACAGGGTTGTAATGACAAATTATGTATGTATGTATGTGTTTGCCTTGATGGAAAGCATGCTGAAATAGTCATTTTTCAGATGATTAACAAGCTCATCAGAGAACTTCTTTCATAATTTTCAAATAAACTTTCAGACACTTATGTTTCAAACATTCTCTACACAAGAGAGTAGTGGAGACAGCACGACTTTAAGTGCATAAATTTTTGATGGGAAGTAAAAATCCATTAATGAAACCATTCTTTTAAATAGAAAATTAATTATTATTTTCATTATAACGTTGTCAATTTTAACAATAGAAGCGTAAAATTTGTGCAGGACATGTAGTTTAATGGCATTCATAATAATCAAACAAGAATTCGATTATTAATTTTCTGTTAGCTACGCCTTTTTGCATTTTAGCTAACGATATGTAGTTTCATAACTGAGATTTGTATACAACAATGACATTTATGTACTAAAACCAATGAACAACAGCTGATTTTTACTTTGTAGGCTGTCATCACTGTATACACTGTGAATAATACTCGTAAGTTACATAAAATGCAATATATCCCTAGACTTCAGAAATAAGTTGACGAGTCTTATACGGTTAATCAGGGATTACAGTAAGTAGAAATTTAAGAGTTTTAATGATAAGCTGTATTCATAAACAGTTTGAAAAAGGAAATTATTTGCCCACTAAAAGTAACCGGTTATTTGCTTTTCTTACAAAGAAAAAATAGAAAAAAATTTCAGAATAAATAAAATAAGTAATATAGATTTGATTTTCAGAAAAACAAAAGTTCAATGAAAGAAACAGAAAATAAATCGAATTATTTTCAGTCTAAAATCCACTGCAACCTTGTTAACAAGCCAAATCTCAAAAATATAAACCAATTTAGTGATTAGTTTTTTTTTGGAAAATTACCTAAAATATGGTACTGGATAAGCTTGAGCTTCACAAGTGAGAGCAACTGTATTATTATTATCCACATTGAGTGTAAAAGTAGAGGCTACACTAGGAAACGCTGGAGCTTTTGTACCCAAGGGTTCTTAAAATATAATTCAGATTTGTGAAAATAAAAAAAATTTCAATGATTAAATTGAATGCCTGAATATTAAAAGTTGGGTTTTTTGACCTAAAAAATGGCACTGGATAGGCTTGAGCTTGACAAGTTAAGGCTAACGTCGTAGAGATGGCGGTGTCACATGAAAATGTTTTAATGCCTGCAGGAAATGCAGGCTTTTTCGAACCCATAGGCTCTAAATTGAAAAGATTCTATTATTTTATTGTATTTATATATATGTAGAAAACCTGAACATTAGGATTTTCGTAAAAAAAAGCAAATATTACCTAAAATATGGCACTGGGTACGCTTGAGCTTGACATGTAAGAGCTAATGTAGTATTAAGTGCGGCATGATGAGCAAATGTTTGTACTTCCCCGGGAAAAGCGGGTTTCTTAGCACCCATTGGCTCTAAAGTTAGAACGTTTACGTATTATTAGTATTTTCTTAACAATAAAATTAAATTTAAATATGAAAAAAGCCTTGAATGTGTTTGGATAATAACATTTAAACATTAAAATCATATACATATATAAGTTTTAAGAAGTTTAAAACTTTTAAATTATTTACCTTATAATGGGTACAGGATATGCTTGAGCTTGACAAAATAAGGCAAAACTTGACCCCTGAGGTTTTTTAACTTCAATCGAAGTATATTCCAAAGAAAATGTGGGAGCTTTAGCACCAATAGGCTCTAAAAATTTTATTTTTGTTATATAAATATGTATATATGTATGTACATATGTACTTATACATGCATTCATACATTGTACGTAAATATTATAAAACACACAAAAAATTGAAAAACTGCCTGATTATAGCGCACAGTGGGTTTGAAAGGCTTTTTACTAATTTTAATTTCGAATTGAATTTTGAAATAATTTTTTATCTAAAAACAAGAGGAACATAATTATGTACATACATACATATGTACATATCGGAAATCCCTTATCTATAAAAAAAAATTCTGATACCAATAAAGGGTTTATAAAATAAAACTGTTATTAAAATTCTGTAAATAAATTATTTACAAGTCAAAAATAACCTTAAATTGACAGGTTAAAGGTCAATGTTACTCATTTACAAAAAAAAACAAAAATAAATAAAGCCATGTGACATAAAAACCGGCAAATGAATAAACAAAGCTGCAGATCTCACACCCAACCCCATCACATTGTGTATAACTATTTCACCGCACTTGATTAACAGCGTACATACAAAGTGCATACATACAGCCATACATACACTAAATGGTTAATTCAGGTCGTTTAAAAAAAAATATGACCCAAAAACGTGCTAAATCAGTGTTCATTCCTTCAATTCATTCATTATCAACAAAACTGGTTTTTTTGTTCTCAGAAAAATTTCAAAGAGAGAAGATGTTTTTTCTACCATTTGTTTTGTTCGCTCTATTCTAAACAAGCTGCACACCACTAATTCCCATAAAATAAGAAACCCGTTTAATAAAGAGTGGGAAATAAAATAAGAACAACAGGTGGTGGGCTTTTATTTTAAGGGGTAATTGTTTTGGGAAATTTTGTTATGCTCCGCCATGCGCATTTAGTTAAATGAGAGAAAATATGAAAGAAGAGAAAGAAATAGTAAGTAAACTAAAAACAGCTGTTTAGAATAGAACCGCTATTTTTGTTTTTGTTACTTTTTCTTCTTTTTGTTTACTTATTAAATTGGCACAACAAAAACAATACGGGGTAACTGGTTGGAGTTGTGATGGGGGCTCTTATAGATGCAAGTGTGTTTGTGTATACGGGTTGTCTTTCTCTCTCTTTTCCATTCAATTTATTTCGTTTTGTTTTGTTTGCACATCATATTGACTTTGTTGTTTTATTTGAAAAACAAAAACAAATCTGTGAGTGCGTGTGTAGGTTATGCAGAGATGGCTTTCTTGTTGTTGCTTTAATAAATTTGCTAGTCGCCGCCACAAGATGGGGCGAACTGCCATGAAACGTGATCTAAAATAGAATATTTATAAAAACTCCCTGTGTGTGAACATACATAAGTACGTATGTAAATATGTAAGTGCATATATGCCAATACAGACATTCAGATGTACATACTTACGTGTGTAGAAAAATTTTATTTACTTATCGTGAGGTGGTGACAAGGGATACGAGTTTTACACATCCACACACATTTTGTATTTATTCACAATTCTGTTCAATATTCGTGTTATTTTTACAATTGAAACGTATGTTGAAGAGTTTGCGTAGGAAATAAAAATTCGTTTTGAATGAATGAATGAATGGCATAACAAATATGTAAAAAAAAATAGTGAAAAAAATAGTAGTATAATAAGAATACATGTATGTATCTACATATGTATGAATGTATTAACTGTAAAAAATAAAAAATTCGGTTTTCATTTAATAACTCAATGTTAAAAAAAATACCTGGGGCACAATGCAACTTTTCTGAAAGGTCTTTTCGAGCATAATAAGGTTTCGTTCTCTGAATTTTTAAGACTCCTTCAAAATCTTGAGTTGCGGATATATAAAACCCGGTTTTTTTGGAATTTCTTACTTAATCAATCCTTGACCAAATTCAAATTTCTAAGAAGATTCGGGCATTCCAAATGATACTTGCATATATCTTCTTAAGCTAAATATGGGACATCGGTACCCTTTTTGAAAAGAAAAGCAGATTTTGTTGTTTTTTCCAAATTTTTTTAAATTCATAAATGTTTTTACGAGTTATTTTATATAGAAACAGTACCTTTTTTTATTTAAAATGAGACCTCGACAGGGACCGCAAATAACAGTTATTGCTTAAAAATTAAACTAAAAAAATCATCGTATTAGAGTCGACAGACATATATGATGTTATATACCAAATTAATCGTCTTGGAGAGCTCTCACAGAATCTGTAGTGATCTTGCATAAGTGATCATTAATCAGATTTTAACTGTTACTTCTTGACGGAAAAATAAAAGGTTAGATGAAACCTTTAAAAAGAGAGTGTTATTTTTTCGTCATAAAATAAAGCTCATTTTGTGAGTTTTATTTTTCCGTCACAAAATGAGTTTTATTTTTCAGTCAGAAAATAACCGTTATTTTTCGAGTTTTATTTTTCCGTCAAAAAATAAAACTCTCTTTAGGAGTTTATAAAACTCTCTTTAGGAGTTTTATTTTTTCAGTCATAAAATAAAACTCGTTTTTAATACAGATTTAATTTTTAATCCAATCCCGTTGCTTGTGGTATCTTTACTTTATTGTTTTTTATAGCTGAATACCTAAAATCTCAAGTCGAACGAGTTTTAGGGTGCTTAAATATTAATAAAAGGCAAATTTACACAATTACAACCGATATTGGCCGGAACTTGCTAAAAATTTTACAAATATTTGACTAGGAGGATGAAATTGGGTTCGATGACTGCGTCTATTACGACGTTCTGCACGGAATAAAATACGATAGAAATGACATTTGTAATAGTTTGCAGACGATAATGTGTTAAATCAGGATTAGGTGTGAAAAAAATTTTTCATAAAAACGAGTTTTATTTTATGACCGAAAAAATAAAACTCCTAAATAGAGTTTTATTTTTTGACGGAAAAATAAAACTCGAAAAATAACGGTTATTTTCTGACTGAGAAATAAAACTCACAAAATGAGTTTTATTTTATGACGGAAAAATAAAACTCATTTTGTGAGTTTTATTTTATGACGAAAAAATAAAACTCTATTTTTGAGAGTTTTTTTCTAACTTTTATTTTTCCGTTGAAAAATAACTTTTTCTGCTGACCTTTTTTGGAAAAACTCTCAAAATAACCATAAAAAAATGAGTTTTTCGATATAACTTATAACCGTTACAGTCCCTGGACCTCGACAATGTGACGAAAGAGTCAGCCGGTTGATTTACAGTTCATTCTTTAACTGTCCCTTGAACAGAATCGGGAAGCTTTATGATGTAAAATTTCTCTGAGTAATAAGAGCGAATGAAGCAGTATAGAAACTGCATACTCTTTTAGGAAGAGAACTACTCGGTGGTAGACATATAGGTCACAAACTGAGGGTGGTAAAAGAGTGGAAATATTTGGAGCAGGGACGAAATACCCAGAACCCATTTGGAAACCGTCAGCATTTCCCAGGCCGAGGTTTATGCAATCGAAATATGCGCTTGATTAATGCTGGACAAAGGCTAGAAGGGGCAGGAGATAGACATACTATCTAATAATCAGGATGCCATTCAAGCACTTGGCTCCTATGAAATTGACTCGAAGTTTGTATGGGGGCTGTCTGGTACAGCTGTACCAACTGGGCAGTCATAATAGGGTCTGCTTATGCCTGGTATCGGATCCTGATGGTATGCAGAGAAATAAAATAGCAAATAAACTTGCCAGAAATGTTGAGGGATGGAAAGTGGAGTTCGGTTACTGTAGGCTCAATGGACATTTAAATAGGATAGGATTCGATTCGAGAGATTTGTGCAGATTCTTTGACGAGGCGTTCGAGTCATCAGAGCACATACTAGACAATTGTGCCGCATAAATTTATAGTAGGGCGAGATTCCTTGGTAATTATGAAATATTAGATGGGAAATTCTTAAAATTGGAACCAGCCTTTGGGAGATACAACTCGTATAGGAATCCTATTTAAATTGAGGGCTTTGCAATAGTTCTACAGGTCGAAGTACTACTTTTGAATCTCGTTCATAAATGAATGCAAAAAAATATCTCAGTTTTAAACATCGGCTAGACTTAGTTAAGTAAGTTACTAAGGTTTTATAGCTACAGCTTAAATTATTTAATCATATCTGATACAAATTCCAAATCAATTCGACCATAATTATAGCTTTTACGATACCGAATATTCTAGTTTGGTATGTAAGGATTTATAACACTATTTTTCGATCCTTTAAATCTTATTTTTCTAAAGTTTTAGAAAAAATATTTGTAACTGCAATGCAATAAGTTTCTTTGCAGGTTATCGTTTGCGGCTACTTTTAAATCAAATATTAAATTGTTTGCTCTTAATGCCAAAAACCTATAAACAACAGTGTTTGATTTACAATTATATTGTTTACTGTGTGCATGTGTGAGTTTTCTTTTTTTAACAAAAAATAGACTCTAAAACAAGTTAAAGAATGATTATACAACTATAAATGCAACTACCTAAACACTGGCACTGGATATGCTTGAGCTGGACACAATATTGCAAAACTAACACCCAATTTACGTTCAATACCCGACCATTTAATGTCACCAGACAATGTGGGAGCTTTAGCACTGACAGGTTCTTAAGAAAAAAAAATAAATAAAATAAAAACAAATTTTGTTTCTTCTCATAAACTGTAAAAATAATAATTGTGAATTTAACAACCTGAATGCTGGCACCGGATATGCTTGAGCTGGACAAAATAATGCCAAATCATATGATTGATGACGTTCAATCCAAGAACGCTTGATATCATGTGATAATAAAGTGGGTGCTTTACCGCCCACAGGCTCTGAATTTAAAAGAAAAATATTTTGTTTTTTTTTTAATTGTAAAAAACGAAAAATAAAAACTGCCTAAATGTATTTGTAGGGGTTGTATTTAAAATCTTACCTAAATATGGGTGCAGGATAACCCTGGGCTGGACATAATAATGATATATCATTATTTTGTTTCAGCTCTAAGGGCTTTTGTTGTAAAGACGGTGTCTTTGGAGGACTACTTGATATGGGTTCTGTAATTTAAAAAAAAAAATTTTAAACTATAGTTGAATCAAGGTTGTGAAATCTATTGAAAATTGTCTGAAATTTAACTTTTAATCACTTAAAAGTAGAACCATTTGGTATAGCTTAAAGTCAAATTCGTTTTTGATGTTTATAAAATAGCCGAGCCGATCTAGCCGAGCACTGTAATAAATGAATACTCAGCAGAATATTATTGATTCCCTACATTAAAGATTATTATATTCAAACAGCAATTTTTATTTGGCATTGGCGGGTTGTCAACATTTAGAAACATTTTCCAACGCAACTAATTCTTCGATGCAAAACTTACTTCTTTTATTGGCATATCATACATGCACCTTTTGATACGCAATTAAAAGTCGTTCAACTTCTTTTGACTTTAATCTGATGTAGCGACATTTCTGATTTTTAATTGAATTCTTTATAGATATTTCAGGAGTTAAACTCAGAATACATTAGAAGATAACTAAGGTTTTTAGAATGCTGCTTGAATGCCAAAGCCAGAATTTTTTTCTGCAACGAATTATAACAAAAATTATGGACGAAATTAGAAATTATTAAAAGTCGTAAGAATTTTTAGTTCGGCTAAACCAAACCAACGCTAAGGTAATGCTTCAAATTTGGTGAGGTCAGAACAGTTCCATATATATAGAATTTTTAACAGATCATAATATAATGAATTCGTTTGCAGTGAGCATTAGCAAAAGCTGCAAAATTTCACCATAAGAACACTGATTACATATTACAAGATCATCAACTATTTAGAATGAAAGTTATTTGAGAAATTTTACTCACTCGCCTTATAGTTCTCAGCTAGTTACCTCAGCGTGATTACTATTTGTGTTAATTATTATAGAATGCTCTCGCTCAAACATGCTTCACTTTAGAACAGGATAATTAAAACAAATAAATTCTCAATTTATATCTCCAAAATATAAAAGAAATTCTATGAACGATTTGCCAATTCAGCACAACGGTGCCCTTTAAAGCATTATTTATACTCTGCACGTTACAAATTTTCCAGCATTACTTTGTAAATACGAATTATAAACCAAATGTAGAACTCAATGTTTACCTAAAAACTGGAGCTGGATAACCTTGGGCTGGACAAAGTAGAGATATATCCGAATTTAGTTTATGCTCAAACGGTTTACTCATAATAGAGGGTATACGTGGAGCTGTACTTGAAACTGGCTCTGAATAAAAAAAAAATAATTATTAATTAAAAAAAAAAACCAATATAAAAAGAAAACTGCCTGAATATTTTTCTAGCATACACTGAAAATCTTTTTGACTATTTAAGTAAAAAAAAAAAAACAATTTTAAACGATTGAAAATTATTATGAAAAAATAATTTTTTATAGGATTTTTATTAACGATATTCGTTAAAATTTTTAGCAGTTTAGAGTTGGTGGTTTGTCTTACAGAAATAGCTCAAATAAATTTAAAAAATAGTATCTTGTAAATATTTGTTATACAAAAACTGTGTTCAGATAGGCGTCCGAATATATCAGTACAATATCGCCTTTTGCATTTAGAACAAAACCGTTTCTAAAATATTATCGTCATTCACAGTATGAGATTTGTTTGGTTACCATGATATTCAGTCATTTATGACATCAGTTTTGCCGGTAAATATTTTAAAATCTGTCATGGATTCTTTCAGTATGTAGGTGGCTGATATGAGTATTCTTTTATAGCTTTGTATTTGACAGTTTCTCTATTAGTATTTAATGATTCTTCTTCAAAACGGTTTGTTGGTACTTTCCCTTATGTTGCCAGTCAGCAACTATCTATATCTCTATCTATATATATTTACATATATAAAAATTAATGTCTGTCTGTCTGTCTGTACTTGAGGCCAAACCCTCGGACTGATCTTCCTGAAACTTCCACAGCATATTACTGTGACTCTGGAAGGAATAATAGGCTATATGAAGTTTTAATTGGACAAAGGGGCGTGGCACCGCTCATATAACTAAAAATTTAAAATCGTCATATCTTGGGCATTGTTTGACCAACAACAGCGGCAGTATTTGCTATATATGGTATTGGCATGAATAGAAATACGTACCAAACGGAAAGTGGGCAGAGCACGCCTCTTTCCTTGTGATATATTGGAGGCATAACCCCTTAACCGATCTTAACATTTCACAGCGTGCAGCTTTGACTCAGGAATACTTATTACATAATAATATTTTTCGATCAAGCACACTTCTGCACCTACATCCTTACTACGTTTATTAACGGCTTTACCTCAAATTCAATATACATTTTGATTAAAATAGTGGGGTAGCCCCATTCTCTTTCTCCCACAACTGCCTGCAAAATATATAAATACTTTTAATTTTATTTTATAACGAGGGGTTTTGCGAGGTCAACTAGTTTTAAATAAATGTGGTAGGTGTAGCTTTAGACTCATACGCCAGCTATAAAGATCACATAAATAAATATAAATTGCCTATTTCAATTAGTTATCTCTCAGCAAAGCAGAAATTCCTCTAATTCCAGGAGGAAATCATAAAAATGATGGCTCGTTATTAAATAACTATAATATCGTACTGAAGAGCACGAGCAGACGGATCAAATTAATTCGATTTGATTTGAAAATCAGTCTTTAGTTAATAATAAAAAAAACAATATTGCAAAGTTTTGTTTAGAAGTGACTCTGTCCTTTCGTTTAATATGCTCGTTAACGAACATAAATACCTCATATGGAGTAAAACAAATGTAAAATATATCTTAAATACTCACTTTTTTCTAGGCTAGACTTTCGAAGTTAAAAATTTAAACTCATATTCCTAAATAGCACGTGTCAAAAAATATCAAAACAATTGTATACAGAGCACACATTAAAAAATGCAGTTACAAAGTCTTTCCAAAAATGGAAAATGTAGCACAAGGTAAGTAGTTTTATGGTATATTTTCGAGTTGACTTCTTGCCATAATTCTTGATAATGTGATTGTGTAGTTTTGTACTCTCAACAAAGCTTATTAGTTTCGTGGGCCAAAAGTTGTTTTTGAGCATGAACTGGCATGGCAGTTTAGTTTCTGTAGTGTTCATCAAAGCATTTTTCAGCAAACTCCTACAATTGCCATTAGATTTTAGCACAATTTGTAAATTACTGTATGGAAATGTTTTTGGTTTCAAAAATTCAATAAAAATCTGAATAATGACAAAAAAAAAAAATTAAAAAGAAGTTGAACTTATATTAGATTCTCCGTCAACTGTGTAAATTTCAAGGAAATCATTAAAGTCAGTTGCAATACCTTTCGTTTTAGTATGCTTAGTCGTCTAATTGACTACTTCGTTTATAATTTATTTATTGACAATTATTGTCTAAAGGCATAATCAGACCCCTGCTTTTCTAAACTAATGGTGCTCTTATGAAGAAGTGAAGAATAAGTACTAGTTAAATTATAATGGCCTGAAGACAATACATGTGACCTTTCATTTTACACGAAAATTTCAATAATTTTTACAGAAATATTAATATTGACTTTAAGATGAGTAGTTCTCCTGTCCTACCTAAAATTTGGCGCTGGATAACCTTGTGCTGGACACAATATGGCCGAACTTTTATGTAAAGTCACTATATTCGGTTTATACGTTAAAGCATTTATTTTGGGTGGACTACTAGAAATCGGTTCTAAAAAATAAAATAAATTATTTACACACATACACACACACACACATAAATATGTATTATAGGTATTAAAGAATAATTTTTATTGAAAACTGCCTTCATAATGCTTTGCAGATAAGCTTACCGAAAATTTGGTGCTGGATAACCCTGAGCAGGACATAATATTGAAACACTAGAGCTATGTTTTATACTTAAAGGTCTAGCGCTAACGGGTGGCACTTTAGGGGCAGTACTGGAAACCGGTTCTAAAAGGGGAATTTTTATTTAATTGATAAACTTTAAAATTAAAAAAAAAAATATGTTTCATAATAATTTAGCCTGAATGTTGGCGAGTAATCGTTTTATTTAACTTATTAATCTAAAAAAATCTTTAGTTCTTCACTAAATATAGAATTAAAATGTCTACTGATTTTTTGTTTTTTTTTTATTCTGCCTGATTTTACTCAGAATTTTAATTGTTTTACCTAAATATTGGCACCGGATAACCTTGTGCTGGACAAAGTAAAGCAAACGTTGAGTTGGAAGCATAAGATTTCATATCAAATTTAGCTGAAGAAATAACTTTTGGAATTGTACTGCTAATGGGTTCTGAAATTTAAAAAAATTAAAATTTGAAATCATTTTCTATAGATTTCAATTGAAAAACTGCCTGAGTGCATACAGATGTTCTTTTGCAGAAACGTTAATAAGTAATTTGAAAGCAAGCAATTAAAATAAAAAAATCGGAATTATAGTAGAGGGATTGGAACCTAAAAAAAATCGTGGTTGACACTGTCATTTGAATTGAGTAATCTGGGTCTGATTAAGAGCTTAATTTGGAATTATTTTTACTTTATAAAATTTAATTTTTCAAATTTCATTGATAGACCAAGTCTTTAATATCTTTAGTAAGAAATTTATTTGCTTTTGAAGACAGAAGGAGCTTCTTGTTGACGAAACTTGTCGTTAATAAATTCAAGTATTTTATTTGAATCCTCTTGTTAAAAAAAAATTTTAAAGACATCGTAACAGGCGTTCCAAAATCTAAGAATCTTCTATAAAAAGAATAGCATCTTGACCGAATATCCGTAATTATTATAAAGCGATGGCAAGTGTTTAAACTATTTGAAAAGGAAAGTTATCCAAAAATTTAAGGGGCAATTAAGCTACAGAAGAGGATTAGATAAAACACAACGGTTAGAAAAATTTTAATATTATTGTGCAATAAAATTGTGCTAAACTTAAGCCTCAAAACTAAGATTTTACGACTGCCATTGGCTTAAGTAATTTCAGTTTTGTCTATGCCTGGGCGTAGGTACACATATTATTACAAAGTTGTTTATGTGCTACTTTCAGTAATTAATTACAGACTCAATTACAAATAATTAAAAATTACTGATAGGTAACTTGCAGTTGACAATTACTAATTACACACATTACTTGGTGAAGGCCACTACAATTTCTTTTAATTATAAATGGTAATTGCGATATACAAATTTCAAAAATTAAATGAATTTGTATTTGTAAAATGTAATTAGAAATTGGCATATTTGTACTAAACCCAGTAAATGTAATGCAAATGATATCTGAAAAGCAATTGGGAATGTTTCTCTGGTAATATAGAAGAACAGCATAAGTCTGCATTTTGTCGAATAAATTTAATATTTTAGGAACTTTATAGAAATCTGAGTAGATCTATAATGCAAAGTTTTATAGTGCATAGTTGATTAATGTAGGACCTCCTATGCAAACGAAATTTAGCATCCTATGACAACGTTTTAAAAATACCACAAATACCGTAGCCTAGATCAGAGTGCCCTTTATATGAAGTTCATCAGATCTAAGGGTATCCCTCTTATCAGTACATGATATCTCCACGATATCCTGTGTAAACCCCAAACCGAGAGCATTATGACGACTTTTAAGAAATGCCGAGCTTCTGCAAAAGAAGACCTCAATTGTCACCTATACCCCAAATCATGCGACAGCGATAAGTGTATTAAATACACATCCCAAGAATGTGGTGTTCAGTAAATACATCCACGAATCTGTTCTTTCATACGGACACAGATTTAACTCCGATATCATATAACTTTTATAAAACCAAGTGGTCAGCCACACAGACTATTGAAATGTTTTGAAATGTACATAAAACTCAAGCAATACATTACTTAATTTTGTAAAAGTGGCAAAAAAAAGCCTTAGCACTTCAAGTATTAGTTTATAATTTGAAGCTTTGATATACATTTATTTCAAGCTTTTAAAATTAATAATTTTTTAATAATAATTTTACAATTACCGAAAATTCGGCACCGGATATCCCTGAGCTGGGCACATGACGGCTACGGTGCCATTAACCGAAGTAAAATCGATGCCCGTTTTTTGTATTAAAGCTACTCGAGGAGCAGCACCGCTAATAGGTTCTATAAAAAAATTTGAAAATCCCATTAAAATCAATACTAATTCTTATAAAGCTTAAAAAACTGCCCGAATTATAGGTGGATTTAATTAACAAACTTAATTATAATTACCGAAAATTTGGGACCGGATAACCCTGAGCAGGGCACATAATGGCCACTGAATTATTAATGGAAACAAATTCTAAGCCAGTTTTCTGCATAGAAGGTATACGAGGTGCAGCACCACTAATTGGCTCTATATAGAGAAATACAAAATATGGTAAAAAAAACAAAGCCAGAATAATATTAACTAACGTATCAAATAATATAAATTTTATGTGACAAACTTTAAAGTTTCTATCAAATTTAAAGAAAACTGCCCAAATAATTTAAAATCCGTTTTAATTTACCTAAAAAATGGCACAGGATAAGCTTGAGCTGGACACAGTAATGTTACGCTATGATTTAAATATATATCGATATTACGCGTCTTATCGCCCGATGTTAAACGTGGACTAACCGAGCCTACTGGTTCTAAAAAGTCATTCGTAAATGTTTTATTTATTGTAATTTTAGATAAATGAAAATTTATTTGAAAACTGTCTGAATGTGTGCTTTCCGAGTACTTATTTAAAAATTTCTTACCTAAATATTGGCACTGGATACGATTGTGCCGGACATAATAAAGTTACATCCAAATTTTGTTTGGCACGTACCATGTTCAATTCATCTTGAGCATTAATTTTAGGACCAACACTTCCCAAAGGTTCTAAAAAAATTTTTTTAATTAAACGTATAATGACAAAACAAATAATTTGATGGCCTGAATGTAGGAATTTCGGAGTTTAGATATTTAAAAATTCTTAAGAAAAAAATTGTTTTGGTATTGGAGTTTTAGTTCAGGTTGAAAATTTTAATGAATAAATAAAAAAGTAATTCCTTAAAATAACAAATGATGGTTTTGATCTCTATTTCTTTTCAGTGGGCGTGGTTCATTTAAAATAAAATGTATTATAAGGAAGACAAAAAAAATTAATTCTAAAATTGTTTGCAAAAAAAAAAGGCTTAATACGAATTGAAATTTCGTTTTCCGTGTATTTTCTAAAGAGCTATCCATAATCTCTATAAACATATGTGTCTCGTCGAATTCAGAACATAGGAAATGATTAGTCTTTGACAATCTCAACGAAATACAAATTGATGTTGCTGACAGACTATGAATCAACAGCAAATAGTGACTTTTCGGCTGTTGCATCTCGAGTTAGTTGATATTGCCAGGAATTCGGCAATTTCATTTGTTGTAGTCGCCGTGGTCTAGTGGTTAGTGTGTTGGCTTACTAAGACATAGGCCCTGGGTTCGACTCCAGGCTCTGACATCTTCAAAAAAAGAAATATGAAAAAAATATTTCTTTCGGCGACTACCTCTCAGCAGTCTTCTGGCAAAAGCTCTGAGAGTAACTAATTGCCATGAAAAAGCTTCTCAAGTCTGTCGTTCGGAGTCGACATTAAACTGTAGGTCCCGGTACTCATGGACAAAAATTGGCACACACAACATGAGTGCTGCGAGAAGCTAGGCCGTAATCCTGACACAGGGTTGTAAGGGCCAGTTATGTATGTATGTATGTATGTATGTATGAAGCACGCATTCATTCAGAAGTGGGCCTTAAGGCTAAAGTTACTTTTTAATAAGTAAATAATAAAAGTCAGTTTATAGCCGTTCTTATAAAACAATTTAACCTTATGTCCTTGGTGAAAAAAATTAATAAATAACAGTTAAGTCAAGAGATAAAGCTTTAAATCTCCGGCCGATATTATCTTTAAAAGTTTGAAAGTCCTTATTGAAAGAATCTTTAAATTAGTTTAGATACCACAAGCAAAGGAAAAAGTGATTAAATTTAATACACAAGGTGGGCACAAATTTTATAAACAACAAAAAACAAATTTATATAAAAATTAAACAAGATTTTTGCCTATTTAGAAAACGTACCTAAAAAATGGCACTGGATACGATTGTCCGGGGCAAAATAGTGTTATTGTCTTTCCCAAACGAGCTTCGGCATTTTTTAAACGATTTTCAACTGAGATTTTTGGTGCCACACTGCCCAAAGGTTCTTAAACAATAAAAAGTAAAATTTTTATTTCTTCCTAACTTAAAAGACAAAATATTAAAAAAAAGAAGAGAAAACTGCCTGAATTTATATAAAATGGAATTTTATTACTAACTTAGTACCTGAAGCTTGGCATTGGATACGCTTGAGCTGGGCAAAACATAGTAAAGGTGCTATTTGCTTTAGCCGCTGCATCTCTTAAATGCTCACCTACACTTATTTTGGGGGCAACATGACCCACAGGTTCTAAAAACAACATAGTTTTCGTTAAATTATTTTAAGCAAAAACAAAATTTATTAACTGCTTGAATGTGGTACTTTTTTGCTTGATAGCATAAAGTAAAGTTTGCTATCAATCTAATTAAAACCTTAAATTTTTTCTCTTATAAATTTAAAATAAAACTTAAAATACTCGTATATAAAATAAAGTACTTTTAGTTTTACCTAAAAAATGGTACCGGATACGATTGAGCTGGACAAAAAATGCTCACGGTACCGT
Organism: Metopia argyrocephala; assembly: GCA_963576795.1. Taxonomy (NCBI): domain Eukaryota; kingdom Metazoa; phylum Arthropoda; class Insecta; order Diptera; family Sarcophagidae; genus Metopia; species Metopia argyrocephala. The sequence continues at coordinate 180,626,895 of OY756208.1, read as the reverse complement.
TTATAACCGTCTCGGCATCATTACGACGATTTGACAAATTTATTTTGGGTCCAACACTTCCCATGGGTTCTAAAAGTATATATTTTTTAAAGAAGAATTTTACAAATATTTTGATATAGACTAAGCCTGAATGTAGGTGGGTATCCCTTTTTCCGTTAGTACTTAAGTACTTTTTATTAAACACTTTGGAAAAGCATAAAAATTTCAAAAAATAAATTTGTTTTAGTAGTTTGAAATGTACTGAAAATAGCTCGTATAAAAAAGTTTTTATACAAAAAGAGTTATTTTGAGATATTAAAAAGGTACTTTCTGAGTACCTCAATGATACTTTTAAGATGCACTAAAATAACACAATACTGTAATCAACTATGAGAATGCAGAATAATATTTTAAGAAATATTAACATTTGTTACTAGAAGGTACTTATTTCAATATATGTATTGCAGGATTCTATAAGCTATTCAGGGTACCAAAATAGTATCTTAAATATTTACAAAAGTTAAATTATTCAACGATGACTATCTTTATGGATGTTCAAATAGTCTTGTAGTTAGTGCGGTAGACTGCTAGTACGCGGGTCGTGGTTTCGATTCCCACCAGAGACTGTGGTCTGTAATACTACTGCGGAAAATTGGTCATAGTCACTCCGCTCGTATTATTTATAATATAATAATATTAATATGGTATTGTAATTTAATAATTAAAAAGAAATATTTATATAATATAAATATAAGAAATATTTATATAATTTAAAAAGTTTTTTAGGTACTATTAATAGTACTATGAAAAGAACCAAAATTTAAAACTCGAATTCTTGTAAAAAATGAGTTGATTTTGATATTGAAATTTCACAAAAAAATAAAAGCTTCGCAACTTTTTGCAATAAAATTCATAAATGTAGTTCTTGAATAAAAGATAAAAAAGGTTTTTTTTTTTGCGTGTTCTTTTTGAAGAAACAAAAAGTAGCAACAATAATTATTGACAGGAAAAAAAATTTGGTTTTTAGAAACAAATATATTTTTTTATTAAAGCCCAAGAGTATGTTTCCATACTTCTCCTGCATATTCAAAATATACCGATAACGTCACTTTTCAGAAAAACCGTGCCAGCAAAAGCTCAATTAAAAACATGGCATAAAAAATGTAAAATATAAGTTAACTTGTTATACAATATCTGTATGTTGATCACTAAATTCTATTATTTTTATTTAAACTAACTAAACTTCTTTTTAACCTTCATCTGCTCTTTGCGTCGAAAACGACGCATACCCAATACAATTTTTGAATTATTATTAAAATGGCTAGCTAAAAGTTGGTAGAATTTCCTGACTTTGTAGAATACATAAATGTGCACATTTAGACTTAATTTCGTATTATAAATTTTATTTTTTTGTATTGTATCTAAAAAGTTACGTTGCCTACCCTCATGCGTCGTTTTTGACACATATGAGAACACTTATGTTTTTTGGCGGGCAACTTTGTTTTTTTACTAGTCAATGTGCTTTTTGTAGGTGATAAAGTAATTTTTGACTAATTTATAAACAAAATATATCAAATAATTAAAAAAATTAAATAAAATATTTGTCAAGTGAAGAAATAGGAGTTCTTCTAAATGGAAGTGAATCTGAAAGTAACTACAGTTTTTCTGATGCCAGAAAGCCTGTAATTAGTAGGGGTGTAGTCAGCCACAAGATGGCAGGATTAGAACTTAAAATGTTATCAATCCTCCGCCCGCTGTAACACGAAATACGTCTTGAAAGGGTATTTCTAAGGTATACAAATGCATATGCCAAAGCTAAGTATGACGACGATTTCTTGCGAAATTGATTTCAGCTTGTTGAGAGCTTCTATGGGTGTTTTGATTTTAGCTGGCGTGTATAAGTATAGGTAAAATAATTACTCATTATACATGAATGTTGTATATATTTTTAGATCAAAAAAATGAAACAAGTGTTGATTTATTCGATGCAGAGTATAGTAGTATGATATTAAGGGCAATTATGTCGAAAAACACTTTTGCATATGCAAATGAAGTTATTCCTTTGGATGATACCATTAGCTTTTACATTTGACAAATCAACATTTGCATTCAATGCATGTATTGATAGAAAAAAAGTGTACAATTTTACAATGTAGTTGAACCCGGAAATTAAAAGGCTGCCAACAATTATGAGTTATTATAAAAATACCACAGCCTTGTTCATAAAGACGTTCCCATTAATTTTTTCTACGAGTATTCAAAAGGTGTTCGATATGTTTTGAAAGGAATTCAACTTCAAAAAATAACATGCATAATACTATTTGTTGGTCTTGTGCAAAAAGTGCATGTGAAAACATACATAACCAAAACGTATGTGTTAAATGCATTGATAATAATTCACTCTAATATATAATAAAACTAAAAGCAATGTTTTAATATTAAGCAAATATAAATACTATCAATTTTTAGTTTTCTCATCATGTGTGTTTTTCGTTTTTCTACTAAAAACCATAAGAAATATATTGTGCGTCGAAAACGACGCCAGGGTAGACAATGTAATTTATTTTGAGGAGCAGATGAAGGTTAAGTAAATGGTTTATTAAAATTTCCAAACAAAAGATTTTATCATTTAATAAAGAACAGCAAAAAGAATTAAAAAAGTTGTTTTTAGGATACCTTTCATTTACATTTTAAGTTTATCACAAAGTGCGAAAAGCGAGAGTATAAGGAACAAAAAAGAATATCTACGAGTATATGAATAATTACGAATTTAAAAGCAAAACCTACTCCTCCCTTTGACCCACCTAAACACCGGCACTGGATATGACTGTGCAGGACAAAATAGACTTAATGAAGTGTTTAAACTGGCCTCCGCATCCTTACGTCTTTCACCCACACTTACTTTGGGTCGCACACTAGCAACAGGTTCTACGGAAGGGAAGGAAAAATAGTCATTAGACATGACCATTCATAATACAAAAACACGCACATTTTTGGGCATCCAACTATAGTTTATGGATTTATTGAAAACTTTTTTATTCTTGCCTTTTGAATGTTGGCTTTATTAGGGTACTTATTGGTATAATTGTTGTTGAAAAAAATATGTTTAGGAAAGGAGATCACAAACTGAAAAAGTAAGTTAAGTTTCTTAAAGTATTAAGAAGTAGATTGTAACAAAAAAAAATTACTTATTAAAGTAATCCTTTATATGAGTTTGTATAGTAATACGTTTATTAATTATTTTGAATTAATTTTTGCCAAAATTTTAATTGAATGAGAATTAAAATATCGTCGATTTGTCATAAATAAAACGTTTAGAAAACGCATTCCTGTTTTCTTTTTATACAAATTAAGTTTTAATATGAAACTTGAATTTGGTCAATTCCTGTTATTCATTACTAATCCTTCATAATAAATTTATATTTTAAGGAAAATGAATGCTTTTATAGTTTTTTAATTCTTAATAAATGTCTCAGAAAACACGTTCAAATATTTTTTTATGAAAGTATAACATTCTGGTCTGCGTTCTTGCACATAAACTTATACGTTCCGAGGAACTAATTTTAACCTGAGTTCAACTTCAATCAGGGTTGTCATATAGTTTTCAATTTTTATCCCGGATTACGAAATTCATATCCCCAAAAATCCACAAAACCCTCATTAGTTCATCTCTAAAAATCCCCACAAAAACTCAATCACTAATTTTGCATGTATGTACGTAATGCGTATATGTTTTATTATTTATCACTGTACTTAGTGGAATTACCCTGATTTTTAATAAGCTCCAAGAAGGGTTTTGCCATCTTCCAAACGTCTTTAACAAATTCCTACAACTGTTCCTTAATAGAAGGATTTTTTCCTCTAAGAGCCGATTTGATAATTTGAAAAAAATTTTCAGGAGGATTAAAATCTAAAAACTGTGCAGACTTTAGCACCATTATTTTGAAACCAAACTTTTATTCGCTTCGATGTGTGTTTTGGATCGTTATCTTGAAACACCCATCGATTCAGTATAAGGCATCATGATGTCGTTTAAAACAATTGTATAGTACAGGGCATCTATTGTACCATCAATTCTAAATAGATGATAAATACTCCCATGCCATTAAGTAGGGAAGTAATTTATCTCCGAACGAAGTAGTTAAACTAAAAGAACAGCCACTAATACTGAATTCCTCTGCAATAAAAACCATTAAAATCGGTGGCAGAAACATAATGGTGTGGAGATGTTTTTATTTATATGAGAAAACAAACCAAACTAAAACTAAAAGCACACGTTACAAAAACACCTGTCGATTATCTCCAATAAAATCCTCATCCCCAAGTGAATTTTTTCTCCCCATTTCAGAAAAAAATCCCCATTTTGGGGATAAATCTGACTTCAATTGAAAAATCAAAATGGCAACATTAATTTGCAGCTCTGATTCGATGATAAGAATGAAACTACATATGAGAAGCCCATCTACAAAATAACCGCTCCCTGACATTTCACTCTATTCCACCTTAACCTTTAACAACGAAAAACGAATGATCAGGAGAAAAGCGCCACCTATTGGGAAGTAGCAGATAACAGCTAAAAACCTATTTAGCGAAGGCACTCACCGCAATAAACATGCAACGATGGGGCAATTGCTGTTGAGCATTCAAGGGTGAAGGTATAACACTGGCCTTTGAATGATCAATTCAGAGCAATTTGTCTCATTCCTAAAGGCGCTTAATAATATAAGAAAACAAAATATACTTATGTTCTATTGCCATAATGTACTGTCCTTTCTACGAAAATTACAATACAATGCATAGCATTTAGTAGGGGTTTACCCCTAAGTATTGATCTCAATAAAAAAAATTTATGAATTAATTAATTAAAAGTATGTAATTTTTTTTAATATTAAAAATTGCAAAACATTGGCATCACACACATTGTACACAAAAATATTATTCCAATTTTGCTAAAAATTCGATGTTTAAACTTTTAAAAAATGTGTTCGAAGCACAATAAAATCATTGAAGACAAACCTAATATTATTACACACCTGTAAGCGGGCACAGGATAAGATTGAGCTGGACAAAAAAGAGCCACAGTGGCATTAAGTTTTACAGCCGATTTTTGTAACTGTTCCGAAAGGCTAACCTTGGGACCAACACTGCCAAGCGGTTCTAAATAATGTACATAAAATTTAAATTTTTAAAAATTATATTTTAAAGGTGTGCTATGAAATACTTGAAGCAAATTTTAAACCTGAATGTTGGTAATAAGGCTTTGAACAAATCCTTATCTATAGAGGAGTTCTGTGGAATTAAATTCTATATGAATATGAGTGATGTTTCACCGAAAGCATTTTGCAAAACTTTTTACTTACAAATGCGGAATGTGAAGGTTATAATTGTAATACATACATTGTTGTATACATACATACAAAATTGGACTTTAGAACCCTTTTTCAGAGTTACGACCTAGCTTCTCCTACATTTTAACGTCGACTCAAAATGATAGACTTAAGAAGCATGTTCATGTCAATCAATTACTCTCAGAATTTTTACCAGAAGACTGCTAAGGGGTGGTGCCGAAAGAAATATATTTTCATATTTTTTTCTTTGAGGATGTCAGAGCTGGGGTTTGAACCCGAAGCTTTCGTCTAGTAAGCCTGCATACTACATACTAGACCACAGTGAGCACATTGTTGTATAATATGTATGAAAATAAGTGTTTTGCATATAAAATTGCGATTTTTGCATTAGGCAGTAATATTTCGGGACAGTTCAGTTTTGCTGATTCGTCTTTAATTCTTGCGACGATATATTAGTGCAAGAATTCAGAGAAATTTAACTCAATTAAAGTAAATGAATCGAAATATTGCATGATTCAATTACAAAACAAATTTAATTCGATTTTACTTAAATGAATTACGGATTTATTTAAATTTAAGAATTTGTTAAGAATTAATTTATTTTTTAGAATTATTTTGCTGGTTATAAATGATTTATTTTTAAAAGTATTTTCAAAATTATTGTTTTACCTGTAAAATGGTACTGGATATGCTTGTGCTGGACAAAGTAGAGTAATATCTTTGCCTTGATAAATGGTATCGGAATTTAAATTGTCGTTTTTGTTTACGCGGGGTCCTACACTACCAACTGGTTCTAAAAAATAAAAAAATTTTGTAAAGCGTTCTAGTAAAATAGAGCATCAAATGAATGTTGGGAGCGGGTGATGCCAAAATGTTCAGAAATTAATTTAATCAAGGCTTTGTTACTGAGCCATAATTCAGCTTTGAAATGTTTTCCAATAATTAAGCTTAATCGATTCAGCTTCAGAAAGTAAGATCTTAATTCTTAGGCTTTAATCAAATTTATGTTAATCAAAGGTCCTATAAATCTTAGACCTTTAAAAATTTAAGCACAAGTGTGGTTATGGCTGTAAATTTAGACAAAAACTTGACAGGTATCAAAACAATTTTGAATGCTGCTGATTAATAAAGCTCATAAATAGATGGCATTTCTCGTATCTCTACAGAAAGCTTTACAAATTTAAATTTATTTATTAGAAAAAACCTGATTTTGGACAAAAATAAATTTAAAGAAATTTGTCTTAATATGAGTTATAGTGCCTTTCCTGCTACTTCCGAGATTTCGTTTAAAACCTTGGTTTTAAATACAAAACGAGATTTCGTTGAAATTTAGTAGATTTTGTGATGCAACTCTGTTTTAAAGCTTTTGCACACATAAAGCTGAAATAAATTTGATTAAGCTTTCAGATTGATTAAGCTTTTAGATTGATATGTAAACAAACTTCAAAAGCTTTAAACTAAAGTCTAAAAGCCTTCATTTTATATTTGAAAAAGAAACAACATTTACCTAAAAATTGGTACTGGATAAGCTTGTGCAGGACATAGAACAGCAATACTATTGCCAATAGCTATGGTATCAATTTCAAAACTATCTTTTTTATTAACCCGAGGTCCAACACTGCCTAAAGGTTCTACAAATTAAAAGAAAAATCATAAATTATAATTTTATAAACCATAACTACCGAATATTAATTGAACTAAACTGCCTGCTTTTTAATGGGGAGTAATTATTTTACCTATACTTTGGCACTGGATAAGCTTGAGCTGGGCATTGTAGAGCTATGATACCCTTGATTTTAATCTTCTCATGACTAAATTCATCCTTATGATTAACACGTGGTCCCACACTGGCAATGGGCTCTAGAAATTTAATAATTCAGTAACTGACATACAAAAATAAAATAAAAAGAAAAAAACCGCCTAAATTATTTGTTTAGGATTTTACCTATAATTTGGCACTGGATAAGCTTGAGCTGGACATTGTATAGCAATAACACCATTTTGTTTTATTTTATCATGATTAAACTCATCTTTACGATTAACACGAGGTGCAACACTACCTATGGGTTCTTATATAGTAAATAAGAAAAACATAAAATTATTAAAATAATTTCAAATGGAAAACAAATTAACTGCCTAAATGTTGGTGGAGGCTGGGTTAAATTTCGCTTTTGCTATATATTATTGAAAATTTTCTACGTTTTGGCATGTATTACCTGTAAGCCGGTACCGGATATGATTGAGCTGGACATAACAATGCCAAGGAAAAATTTGATTTGCCCAAAAATATACCTACTTTATCTTTAATTTCGACTTTTGGACCCACCGAGGCCACAGGTTCTAAAAATTTAAAAGTAGCGAAAAAGTAAGATTTTTTAAAATAAATAAATGAAAACTGCCCGAAAGTCAAACCTGAAATTCAAACTGAGCTTAAAAATTATGTTTTTTAAAATTACCTAAAAGCTGGCATTGGAAATCCTTGAGCCGGGCATACTAAACTTAAAGCTGAGCTCAATTTATTGTTTGACATTTTGAGTTTATCATTTAAATCTACTTTAGGAGCCACTGAGCCCAGAGGTTCTAAAAATATTTAAAATAAATTAAATTTTTTTGTTTTCTTAATACAAAAGAAAAATTTAACACGAAAACTGCCTGAGTTTCGGGTACAACTAATTTACAATCAGAAGATTATTTAGGCATTATATTTATATTAAAAACTGTAGGTCCCGGTACTCATGAATACACACACAACATGAGTGCTGCGAGCATTAAATAATAATACTCGTATTTTTTTTATTGTTCGGAAAAACGAATCTAAGTAATCTATGGATAAATGTTATCGCTAATCGCTATCGCTAGTTTGCCTTTTTCATTTTTAAGGGGAGTTAATAAAATTTGTTATCAAAAACTCCTCGAAAATCAAGTATTTTGTTTCCAACTGTGTTCGCTCAATTCATGATAAAAAAAACCTATAATAAGCAACACCTAATAGTTTACAAAATTGATTTGTTTTTTTTTTTAAATATTTACCTAAAAGCGGGCATAGGAAAGCCTTGAGCTGGACATACCAAACTTAAAGAGGAACCGAAACTATTAACAGATATTTTTACTTTATCACCTAAATCGACTTTTGGTGCTACGGAGCCTAAAGGTTCTGTAATTGCAAACAATAAAAAAAATTAATTTCTAAAAATTAATAAACTAAAACAATATTATTACTTAAAGAAAACTGTTTTTAATTACCTAAAAATAGGCTTGGGATAGGCTTGACCAGGACATGTTATGCTCAAAGAGGTTTGAGATTTACGGGAAACAAATTTCAACTTATCATCCATATCGATTTTAGGGGCAACAGAGCCCAATGGTTCTTAAAAAATTTTAATATGAAAAGAACGTTTTATGTAAAAATAAAATCTTAGGAAAAAATTTTTAAAAATAATATTTATGTATTATTTCTTTATATACTTGTACATATTGTATATTTCTATATAGAAATGTTCATTAGACTTTTAAATAAAAACTGCCTAAATATTACATTAAATGTTTGTAATAATGTAAGACTACAAACCAGGGTGCAATAAAAAATTATTTGATATGACTGGGTCGGGCATAACTGATGCAAGTTTTGATCTTTGGGCTTATTTAACCAATTCATACGACCTTTTTAGTAGTGGCAGTGCTCTAATGGTTAGTGTGTTGGCTTACTAGACAAGAGCTCCAGGTTCAAACCCCAGTTCTAACATCTTAAAAAGATAAAGTAATATAAAAACAATATTTCTTTGGGCGACTACCTGTTAGCGGTCTTCTGGTAAAAGCGCTAAGAGTAACTGATTGCCATGAACAATCTTCTCAAGTATGTGGCTCGGAGTTGACATTAAAATGTAGGTTCCGGTACTTATGGATAAAAATTGACACACACAACATGCGTGCTGCGAAAAGCTAGACCATAATCCGGAAACAGGGCTGTAATGGCCAATTATGTATGTATATATACCACATTTTTCATAGCTTTTGGGTGCTTCTCTGGTTACTTAGGGTTTTTAGCCATCTATTACCCAATTTTTTTTTTTTTTTTTTAATAAAATTATTTTTGAGATTGAGTTGTTTTAAAAGTAAAGGATATTGAAAATTTTTTTTGGTCCAATCGGGTCACAAAAACAAATTGTGGATTGCTCTGAGTTGGAAAAATATGCAAAAGAAATGTAATGTGGAAAGCAAAGAAGTAAGCTGTAAATTTAATTCTTCTATAAGCGGTTTTGAGTACTAGAGAGTTAAAGAGAACACACAAACCATATAAACCACAGTAAGTAATTTTTTTTCAGTGTTATCAATTTAGTGCTTTTAACTTTTTTTATCATCATCAAGTAGTAGTAAAAACAAAGAACATCGAATCTACATATATCTAGACTTTAATTTCAAATAAAACAATAGGCGATTCCATCTTAAAAAATAAATATTCGACTATTTGTCAGGGTTATCCAACTTAGTACTTTAAGCACTATTTTAGAGCTTTGTGCTGAAATTTTAGGCTTTAATGCTGTTTTTAGCGTCATTAAATATAATTTAAAATCTAATTTCATCTAAATTTGTGGGTTTATTTTAATTTCAGAGTTAATAAAGGATGTTTTTAGTGTCTTAAAACATAAAAAAATTATATATTCCGTTAAATTAGAAAACATGTATGTTCTGTAATCGAATTACTTCGCATTTATAATTTGTGGATTTGTTTGAAAAGACACATACACTGATTTCCTTTAAATTTCCACAATGTTATTCTGTATGTTTGGAAGGAACTATAGGCTTTATAAATTTGAAATACTTAATTTGGGCGGTGCCACGCAAACAAAATATAAAAATTTATTTGTCCACATCTTAAAAATGATCACACTAAGAATACCTGAATTTGTTTCAAATTGCTTCATAGTTTATAAATATCAGTGAAAAAGTGAGCGGATTCTGATAAGTGGGCATGCATAGTTTTTCCCAATTATTGGTTTTTGTATAACTTAAGAACAAGTATAACAGAAGTCTTTAACTTTGATCGAAATAGCTTCGTGATCAATACAACACATTAATTTAAAAGTACTCGGAATCTGACTGGTTGTCATAGAAAGTAAATATTGATTTTTACATATCTTAAAAATAGCAAGAGCAGAAATTTATAAATTTAAAAAAATAGTTTCATTGTCTGAAGAAAAACGATACTAGAATATTATTAGAAATTTACCTATAAAACGGCATAGGGTAGGACTGAGCCGGACATAATAAGTTTAAATTCTGTCCCTTGGGTTTATCCAACCAATTGATACGATCTTTTACATCTACTTTGGGCGCCACACTACCCATGGGTTCTACAACAATAGCAATAAAAAAAAACCCAGCTTAAAAATCAGTTTTAAACAGTTCTTTCTAGTCCAAATTTGGAATAAAGGTTAAAACATACCCTCAATGTTGGTAAGAGTACTTTATTACTTACTTCAAAAAAAAAAAAAAACTCATTAACATTATTAATCTTAATTTTTTTACACAAAACACGTACAAAATAAAAAAAATAATTTTTATTTGAAGTTTTTATATATAATAAATTTGTAATAACTTTTATTAAAAAAGAAATCACCTATAAAATGGCACTGGATATGCTTGTACCGGACACTGTAGGGCCAAACTTTGCTTAACATAAGCTCGAGCATTGTTGATTTCATCTTTTATATTGACCTTTGGGGCCACGGAGCCCATAGGTTCTGTATTTAAATTGAATTAACAAAAGTTTAATACAAAAGAAACTAAAAAAACAATCTGCCTTTATTTGTTTAGGGATTTCTACCAAAATGTGCTTTTAAAAAATCTTACCTAAAAATAGGTACTGGATATGATTGAGCCGGACATATAAGAGCTTTATCATGATTTAAACGTACACGGGCATAAGTGAACTCATCGCGTGTGTCTACTTTAGGAGCCACACTGCCCAAAGGTTCTAAGAAAATTAACGAAATTATTTATTTTTATAAAAAAAACACAAATCTTGATTAACTGCCTGAATGTTTTGTCATTATTTTAAGAGCCCAAGATCGATTTCTAAACAACGACTTAGAAATTATTTTCGACAGCAAATTTCTTTCATTTGGCTTCTACACTTTTATTTCTTCAGTTATATTTAAGGAAAAAACTCAACTAATTTTCTGCGCCCTATATTAAGGCAATCTGTCAAAAGTTGTAAAGGGTAGACTTGAACCATTTCATATCAGTTTTAACTGTTAATTATTTTTTTTTTGTAACTTCTAGTGTAAACCTTAAAGTTTAAAACTATACATACGTACCTAACAATCGGTACTGGATATGCTTGACCTGGACATATCATGGCATAATCATCGGCTAGCTTTATTTGTAAAGCTTGGAATTTATCATTAAAAGTGGTAATTTTGGGAGGTACCGAGGCCAGTGGTTCTAAATTTTAACAATAAAATGAGTCTAATTTAAAAAAAAATGGGATATTGAAAGCTGCCTGTAGACAAATATTGGGTGAAGTGGTTAAGTTAGAAGTAAATTAGAAGTAACAAGTGATTTAGAAATTATTATCAATTTTTACAAGAGTTTTATGTAAAACTATATTGTCGTATGGGAGTTAATGTGCTCTATCTGCCATTTCATATTTTTTATATATCTCGAGTTTAATGATGCCACTTTAGGTTTTCGACCTCAAATTTTTCAAGTCTGCAATCCGTTTTCGGATATCTCGTCCAGTTTCGGAGATAAATAGCCGAAAACGGATGGCAGATTTTAAAATTTTTGACATCATTAAGTCAAGATATATGAAATGGCGGATTGAGCACATAAACTCCCGCACGACGATATATTTTCTTTTAAAATCAAAAGTTTTGCAACAGAATTTAAAAAAGGAATAGTTTGTTATATACATACCTAACAACTGGTACCGGAAACGCTTGACCTGGGCATTTCATGGCATAATCTTCACCCAACTTTACCAGTAAAGCTTGGAATTTGTCATGAAAACTAGTTATTTTGGGTGGTACTGAGCCCAAGGGTTCTACATTTTTACATGAATAGAAAATATTTTTTAAAACAAAATCAAAAACTGCTACCGCTACTGCACTAATGTTTCAGGGATAAAACCAAAATAATGGCAACAAAAGTTAATATTTTAAGTCATGTTTACAGATATTGATGCTATAGGATTCATAAAAGGATCATGTGTACTATTTGCTTTAAAAAGGTATGCAAATTCTTAATATCCTTTAAGAGAAGTCATACCCACCTTACTATGGGCACAGGATATGCCTGACCTGGACATTTCATAGCATAGCTGTCATTTAATTTGACTTGCAAAACTTGAAATTTATCATGTAGACTGGTTATCTTGGGTGGCACAGATCCCAAAGGTTCTAAATTAAAAAAAGAACTCTTTCGATTTTAAAATACTTATTCCAAAAAAAAAAATACAAAAATTACAATAACAAAATTCTGTCCTGAAAATGTTGGGTATAATGCGTAAAAATGTTAAAACGTTTACCTCACAATTGGCACCGGATAAGCTTGACCAGGGCATTGCATAGCAAATTGAGTACCTTGCAGAACTATTGTTACTTGTAATTTATCGTTTAGATTTGCTATTTTAGGAGCCACTGAACCCAAAGGCTCTGTAAAAATTCACAATAATATGAGTTTTAGTTAAATAAAAAAAAATATCTCACAACAAAACTGCCTGAATTTAGAAATAGATAACAGCGCTAACTATTACCTGACCACTGGAACTGGATAAGCTTGACCAGGACATTGCATAGCATATTGGGAATTCCGCGACACCATTATAATTTGAGATTTATCATTAAGATTAGGAATTTTAGGAGCCACTGAGCCCAATGGTTCTGTAAAACATTTATAACAAAAATGTTTTTTTTTTTTAACCAAAATTATTTATTTCCTATCTAACAAAACCGCCTGAATGTTAAAATTGTTATTACCTTACTATTGGCACTGGATAAGCTTGACCGGGACATTGCATGGCATATTCTTGTTCCAGAGGTATTTGCATGGTACGTACTTTTTCATGTAAATTCATTTTAGGTGGTACACTACCCAATGGCTCTAGAAAAATAATTTTTTAATAAAAAAAAAAATAGAATTTGTACAATTTTATTGTAAAAAATCCAGTTGGAGCCTGAATGTTGAGAGAAGTATTTAAAAACTAAAATTTTTTAGATTTCTCATTAATAAAAATGTATTCGGAATATACTCTGCCAACCTACAAATTATTTGCGACAAATTTATTATTGAAATTCAGGGAAAAAATGTTGCCGTGGCCATTTTGTTCAAACAGTTTATAAAAAAAAACTTTCTTTATAATTTGTTTTTTTATAAAAATTTACCTATAAACTGGTACAGGATAAGCCTGTCCTGGACATTTGAGGCTTAAATTATCACTAAGACGTGCACGAGCATTTTTAAATTCATCATCTATGCTAACTTTGGGCGGTACACTACCTATTGGTTCTGAAATATTCAAAGCAGAAGTGGTCTTTATTTATATTTTCTTTATAAAAACTGAAATAAAAGCCTGAATGTTGAGAAAAATATTTAAAACTAAGCATTTTTTACAATGAAAAATTACCTATAAATTGGTACAGGATAGGCCTGTCCTGGACATTTAAGACTTAAGTTTTCACTTAGACATACGCGAGCATTTTGTAATTCATCAGCTATGCTAACTTTTGGAGGTACACTACCTATGGGTTCTGTAATATTAAAAGAAGAAGTGATTTAATTTCACTATAAAAAAAATAAAATAAAAGCCTGAATGTGGACTAAGGCTAAGTTTTTAAAACTTGACATTAGACGTGACGTTGAACTGTTGATAAATTTAAAAATCAAAACAGTATTACAAGAATATTATTTTTAAATTGATTTCAAAATGATTTTACCTATACAGTTAGGGCTTAAACATCAACCTAAAATTTCAAGTTTTTTTTTTTTTATTGAGACCAACACTCAGAGGTAAACCCCTACTGATGCTGTGCATTGTATTGGAATTTTTTGGAAAGGACAGTAAATATTTTTTCTTATATTATAGCGCCTTAGCAATAAAACAAATTGCTGTGAATTCATCATTCAAAGGCCAGTGTTATACCTTCACCTTTGAATGATCAACAGCAATAGTCTAATCGTTGCATGTTGATTGTGTGATAAGTGTTTTCGCTAAGTAGGATTAGCTGTCATCTGCTACTTCCCAATAGGTAGCGCTTGTCTGATCATTCATCTTTATTATCAATGGTTAAGGTGGAGTGTTATTTTTTTTTTTTAATTATAATTTTGAAAAAACCGCAAACTAAATTTTTTGACTACTTTTCACCTTTGCTATGATTTGAACCTTGGCCGTTTGAGTTTTTGTGCGAGCGCTCTAACCACTATACCACGCAAGCCCCTTTTTTAATAGACTTCATCTGTTTTCTAGTTTTAATATACTTTTTTAAAAGTTTTAATTAAACATTACCTTTAAATTGATTTGAAAATGTTTTTGAAGAAGCTTTGTGTATTTACGTGTAGACTATTAAGGCATACTACGAGTATAGATATATGGCTACAAAGATTACACAAATCTGAGATACATTTTTTTTTTTTTCGAAAAATTGTTAAGATAACTGTACATTTTTTCTCCATTTTATATAAACTGTTTTTGTTTTTACACTTTTTGTTTTAGGTTTTTTGATTGTTCTTTACCCCAACCAACAACAAACAGCCATAAGATGCTGAAGACTCGGGTTCGAGCCCCAGGAAAAGTGATCCATTTTTATTAAATTAATTTTTGTTCCATCAGAAACCCTTTAATTAGATCAAAGTTAAACAAAAATAGTGGCAACAACAACAAAAAACAGCCATGTTCTTTTGGTAAATTTTTTCTTGTTGTAATTTTAAAAGCACCTTATGATAAGTGGGCCGTGCAACTGCCTTATATTGTTTGACTTTTTTATCAAACAGATGCCATACACACGCGAATACTTAAACACAAAAACATAATAAATAAGGGTAATACTCGTAAAGGCAAATGTTAAACACTTTACATAACTATAGCAAATTGCACAGTTACAGCTATACGCATTCAGAAAAATGTTGCATTTTTAGTAAAGCTGCGGTCACATTAGGCAAATATTTGATGAAAAAAGCGTAACCACTATTTTATGAAAGCATTTGTATTGTAATTTTCCATTGCTTCAAGTTAAATTAAATAAACATCAAACATCTTATTACAATGTATTTTTAAATATGTAATTATTTTATAAAAAGTTTTGCAGAGAACGAAATTTTTCCATAAATTCTATTAATAAAATAGTGGTTACGCTTTTTTCGTCAAATATTTTCCCAATATGACCGTAGCTTTACTGTTTAGTGAGATATGTGAGTTAAAATCGTAATATTATGAAAAAACAAAATACACAATTTCTTTAATTACCTATAGGCTGGCATTGGATATGATTGAGCTGGACATAATAAAGCAAAATCTACTTTTGTGGGTATTTCACGTGTCTGTAATTTATCTTGGACATTGATTTTTGGTTTAACGCTACCCAAAGGTTCTATAAATAAGTATTATAAATTAAAACATTTTTTTTTTTTATCAAAACTGTCTGAATGTTAAGAAAATATGTAAAATTACCTAAAAGCTGGCATTGGATACGATTGAGCCAGGCATAATAAAGCATAATTTTGATGTAAATTCACATCGATAAATTGATGTTTATCTTGGACATTAACTTTTGGACGTACACTACCCAAAGGTTCTAAAGTTGATATTAAAAAATGTTTATTAAAGAGTATAATTCTTTAAAATTTGAAAAAAAAGCCTAAATGTTGGGTAGTAGTAGAAGTATAGACAAACGGATGTGAAAGGTTTTTGTTAATTTTTTTATATTACTCATGACTTAAGTATAGAATTATAAGGTGGCTTACTACCTACAGGTGTCTCTAAATGCCTGCACACTTAGAACCACCAATTGTAGACTTCTGTAGCCCTTTAGATGAAGAATAGAAGGAAATAATCCTTTCCTTATAAATTACCGCAGAAGCATTGCTTTACAAATCGTTTTTGCCCACTCTGCGAAGACCTTAACGACCTAGCAATTGCTTCTCTTTAATTTTTTTCAAAGATCCATTAATAAAAATTCAGAATGATATGCCAAAGCATTCATTATTTTTTTTTCTATAATCTTTCCCAGCTCTTCTCCGACTTAATCTTTCCTCTAATTAACCTTTCAGAAGGCAGAGAACTTAACTGGTATACCATTTAATTTTATTAACTAAGAACGATCTTAGAATATTCATTCAAAATTCCTAACCATGTGATCAGGGTTCCCAGGTTAAAATCTTAGCAAAGGTAAAAAATGAAAATGTTAGTTTGCGGTTTTTTCAAATATTATAATTTAAAAATAAGGGGTTCCCCCTCCCCTCCAGGAAGACCATCTACAAAGAAACCGCTACTCAACATTCCACTCTTTTCCACCTTAACCAATGTCAACAAAAAAATTTATCAGGAGAAAAGCGCCACCTATTGGGAAGTAACAGATAACAGCTAAACCTACTTAGCGAAGACACTCATCACACTATTAACATGCAGCGATTAGACAATGGCTGTTGATCATTCAAAGGTGAAGGTATAACACAGCAATTTTCAAAAAATTATAATACAATGCACAGCATAAGTAGGGGTTTACTCCTGAGTATTTGTCTCAATAAAAAAAAACAGATATAAAACTTTTAAAATGTATTACATGTTTAGATCATCTATCTTTGCCATATTTAAAATGAACTGTGTGGCAAAATATTTTTTATTTTAATATTTTTCAAATGTCTTGCATATCTGTATTTACCTAAAGTATGGAGTAGGATAAGCTTGAGCGGGGCATAGTAAACTTAAACTATGATTTGATTTGCCTTTAATGTGTTTAAAATCTTCGCCAGTTGAAATTTTTGGACTAACACTTGCTACAGGTTCTGCAAGAGAAACGAGTATTTAAAAAATGAAAAACAAAGAGGACGTTTTTATTTTAACTACTCGTACGTCAAAAACTGCCAGAGTCAGGTAAAAGGTATTTAATTAAATGTGAGAGCACAGACATAAACCATACAGAATTAAATAAAAAGAAGTAACAAATATTGATTTCAGCCTTACATAATATGTAATTGTATAACCTACTGTCTTTCAACAATTCGTTTATGCTTTAAGGGTTCACTGATTGCAATAATACAAAACCCTTATTTCTTCAAAAACTTAATTTCTTCCTACTTTTTCTGTTTTATGAAAGAAATCTCAGTAGTTTAATGGGTAGTGTGCTAGGCTGCTAGTGCAAGGATTATGTTTTCGATTCCACCCAGCGACAAAAATTTTTATATTTTTTCTTACAAAAAAACTCTTACCTAAAATAAGGCGATGGATAAGCCTGGGCAGGGCATACTAAACTTAAACTCTCGCCCTCTTTAACTTTGGTGTGCTTTACATCATCTCCAGTGGATACTTTAGGACTAACACTACCCATAGGTTCTATATAAGAAGAAAAACCGAAAATTTTCTAACTTCAACTCATTTTAAAAGAAAACTTTATTGAAAACTGCCTTTAAAAATCTTAACAAAGGGTAAAATTTTACCTAAAAATTAAATCAGGATATGCTTGAAATGGACACAATAAAGTAACGCTTTTATTTTGATAAACTTTAACCGTGCGGGAATCATCGCCTGAGGTCAGACGGGGAGCAACACTAGCAATGGGCTCTAAAGGGAAACATATACAAATATTTTTTTCATTTTTATTTTAAATTACTTATACAAAGAAATAAAATGAAAAACAGCCTGAATTTTTTATGAGATTACCTAAAATATGGCATTGGATATGCTTGAGCTGGACACAATAGAGTAGCTGGCTGATGGAGCATAACTTTAGGCGTTTTAATATTATCATCGCCTCCCGTAATTTTAGGACTCACCGATCCTAAGGGTTCTATTGTAGTTACAAAATTATTAGAATTTAAAATTTATTTTTCATCCTCTTTTAATTTAAAGAAAACTTTACTGAATGCTGTAATATGTTACGATTATCTAAAGTATTATTCATTTGTTTACCTAAAAAATGGCACCGGATAGGCTTGGGCTGGACACAGCAAAGTGGCCGATTTATTAAAATAAATTTTAACGATGCGTGATTCATCGCCAGTTGTTAGTTTTGGTGCTACACTAGCAACTGGTTCTGTATAAAAATATTATATTTTTTCCTATTTTCCTATAGATTTTAGTTGTTATTTAAATTTAAATACAAATGTTGGGATAGTTTTGTTTTAAATTGAAAAAAAACTTTTTATAGACTATTTACAATTTACCTAAAATATGGTACTGGATAAGCTTGAGCTGGACACAGTAATGTTATTGTATAATTGGCTGGTACTTCTAAAACTTTTATATCATTGCCAGTTAATAGGCGGGGGCCCACACTGCCCACAGGTTCTAAAAGAAAATTGCATAAAAACTTATTTTGAGAACGTAAACTCTTAAATAATGCAGTTATGTTTCTTAAATATCTATTTTTGAAGAAGTTTTATATTGAAAACTGATATTTTTATACTATATAGATTTCAGAGGCCATTATGACACTTGCTAGTTATCAGATACTAGTTTTTATACTACTGTAATGAAATAGCAACACTGTGCGTCTGAAATAAGAGGTATTCGTTTCATCTGTTTAATGTCTCTTACAACTGTCTATTGTTTGTTGTGTGGTTGGGTGCCTTAGAGGTCTATTGGATAATGTACTTAACAGCTAGTGCGAGGTTTGTGGGTCTGCTCCTTATAATTAATTTAATATTGTATTGTACTTAATTTAAAAAAATAATGGTCATATGAAAAATAAATTTAGACTTTATTTGCCATACAAATTTTGAATTAAAGTCTACTTTAATCGTTTCTTGTATGCGGGCATAAATAAATTTACGTTTTTTAATGCGGTCTCATTTTCTTTTATAAAAATCCTTGCATTTATACAAATAATAACATAAAATCCGTTTTTGAAGGTGAAAATTTTAAAAGTTAATGACAATTATATGTGTAGGTTAATCTGAAAATGTCAACTTAAATATTTGTATTTTTCCTGACATAGTAAAACTTTAATCCACGACAACTTTAAAAATATTGACCTTATAAGATCATTTGTACTATAGCTTAGTTTTTCACTCTTTCCGAAAATGTATAGTACTTTATACTTGCTCTGTTCTAAAAAATTTTAAAAAGCTGAAAAAACAAGTTTAATTAGAACTTTAAGAACTAAAGAACTTTGAGAGACTGTTATTTTTATTTTTACGGCAATCGAAAAAAATTTTGTGAATTAGTGGACTCGAGCAATACTATACAAACGTTAAAAAAAAACGCTGTCGATACTTGAAATAACTTAAAGCTGACTTATAGTTAACCAATAAAGAGTCAAAGACTAAAGGGAGAAGTACACAGCATGCGTTACGGCGTTAACAGCGGTTACAATGTAAGCCAATTGTTGAACTATCAACGCATCTAAAACTTAAGAAATAATTTAACTTCTATACGTTGGATGCGTTTCCAATTTTGCCAGTAACTTATTTTATGAAACTTTACTATTTTAACCATTTTTTACAGACGTGAGAAACACTCAATTGGTGCAACGCATGTTATGTACTTTTACGTCTACTCTTGTGCGTAGGAAAGCATAAATTCATTTTAATATGCAATATCATACGATCTGTTAAATGAGTAGCCACTTACTCTGCATAAGTTTTAGCTAGTCATAAGTTAAATCATTATAAGTCAGATGTGAAAAAAAAATTACAAATTATACATTTCAGCGGAAACCACGAGCACACACGCTCTTACTCAGAGAAAAAAAATAATTATGTTCCATGTGTTTTATTTACATGTTTTTTGTTTATCTATGAAAAAGTATGGCAACATTAGTAAAAATCTGAAATTTTTTTCAATATGTCGTTATTTGGAATAATATTGTGATTAGTTTAGCAATTGGAAGGCCACATTTTGGGACCACCTCTGTTTTTGTATACTTTCATATAGAGTTTGTAGAGTTGTAATAGTAAGGACTTAGAAACGAAAATACAGAACCAGAAACCCAACTATAATGCCCTTAGGTGAGTAACTGGCAAGCGTTTGTCAAAATTTCCCATGCCCATAGAGTTTGTATGGAAGTAACGCGACGACAGCGTGTTACAATTTGAAAATACATTTTTGACAGGCCCTTTAATAGTGAAGTTAATTGCAAAAGGCAGCTTAAATATAAACAAATAAAAAACACTTGATGTAAACATATGTATGTCCTGTGAAAACTCTTTTTAATGTTTTGACAAAACATTTGCCGCTCTCATTTAGGAATGGCGGTTCAATGATAGCGCTCAGCGCAAGAAAACGTTCTGCCTGCCGCTTTTATTAAGAGAAATGAAACAGTAACTGCACTCAGTAAGAAAGTACATAAATAAAACCTATTTTTGAACCACTTATTGGATGGAATCGGAAAACAGGAAAAATAAAGCCAAATTCTATTAAAAACTGCCTTATAAAACAAAAACATATATTTTTTTAAATATGTAACAAAAATTCTTTACTTAATGAATATTATATTAATACTCTTTGAGCCTAAATTTAAAAATCGCCAGTGCCCTTTCTTGTTTGGTAAAAGAAATAAAGCAAAACTGAAGGAAGACACATTTTTATGGAGTTGAAATGCATTTTTTTTTGTTTTGTGTTGCACGTAATTGTAAAAAATCCCTAACGCACTTACAATCGGTACAATAAGAATTTATCTAAATAGTAATCTAAAAAAATTATTATTTTTCTAAATGAACCCACCTAAATAAAGGAGCTGGATAAGCTTGAGCAGGACATAACAGAGTCAAGCTTTGTGTATCAGCTGCAGTAAAACTGCTACTAGTCTGTTGAGAGGGAAATTTAGGCGAAACTCTACCAACTGGTTCTAAAATTTTTACAAAATAATATGGGTAAACAGTAAATCTGGGTTTTATTTTACAAATACAGTACGAGTATTATCAAATGAACACAAAAAAAAATTCAAATTTTAATGATTTATTATTTATTTATTTATTTCATATCAAAAATAATTTTTTAATGAATTACTATATATTTTAAAATTTGGAAAATTTGATTAAAAATTAAAAAAACTTACCTTATTTATTAAGGTTTAGGGTTTTTAAGAATTGTTTTTAATATTTAAAAAACAAATTTTTTAGCATTAAATTTTTAAGATCAAAACGCACCATTTACTCAAGCTCAAGTCAAGCAATAATTTTTAGGTAATTTTTTTTTTTTAATTTTTTGCATACAAAATATTGTATTTTAAAGTGATTTTTAATTTAATTTTTAAATTTTTATTACAAAACTTTTAAATTTACAATTTTATTTTCAAATTTCAAATTCAGTGCGCACATTTAGGTTTTACCCTATCCCAACATTCAGGCAGTTTTCAATAAATAAAAGGCTAAATTAGCAACAATTTTTTGATGGACGCGTGTTGTATGAAAAATAAAAAAATACTAATTTTTACTGTGATTTTTCTTTTCTTACAAGAAACCAACGTCAAAGAAAAAGGTTTTGCATTTGAAAACCTTTTTGATTGTTTTAATTGTTCTTTCAAAGGAAATTTTTTGTTTTTATCAAAATATTGTTGCTTTATTGATATTTCATATAACTTAAGAACTAAAAAGAAAAGTGTTTATTATTATTATTTTTTTTTTATTTTAATTTTTAATTTATGTTTTTTAAAAGCATGTTCAATGAGTATGAGTTAAAACAACATATAAATATACAATAATTTTAAACACTTTTCTTGATGAAAAAAAAAAAATATTTCAAAAGCTGCACTTTTTTTCCAAGATTTTTGACTAAAAAAATATTAAATTTGTAATTTGGCACTATTTTTTTATCGAATGATAGAATATAATAACAAAAGGGTAAGGAAACTCAAAATCAATATAGAGTGTATATGAATTCATTTGTATATTTAAAATAACTATTAAATTTTATTAAAAGAATAGTAATTTCGTATTAATATTCAGAATAAATTGAAAAAAAAAATGTTTTATAACTTTTGAAATATTTTTTCGTTTTTTATAATTAAAACTAATCAATCATTTTAAAAAACAAACCATATTTTGTTTACTATAATAATTTTATTTTTTTAATTAATTTTTAATATTAATTTTGCAAAAGCTGTTTTTTTTAAGTAGAAGGCGGCACAAAATGTTTTAGAAAATAACTTCACTACTGTACAGTGTTATCTGTTAAAGTTCTTTATGCAGCTTTTATTGGAAAGGAAAAAAATGTTGTTTTTATTTATTTCGCAACTTTAGCTTTACTGTAAAGCAAGAAACAAAACAATATATAATATTTAAGCAAACTAATGATAGACTTTAGTAGGAGCTGCTATACTAGAATAAATTATTCTTCTTGTTGCCATTTATTTTGTATGAGTGCATGTAATGGGTGTTTTTTATAGAGCGACACAAGTTTAAATCATAATAAAGCAATGAAATATATTTTTAATATCAATATAACGGGCTTCATAGAAAAGAAAATTTTATGAAATTAATGTTTAAATATTATTTCTGCAATCTGGAACACTAATTTTCAACAATTTTTCGCATCAGCCGTATTTCGCCGATAAATCTTCGAATGTTGATTTCCAGATGTTCTATTGTTTGTGGTTTATCGACGTAGACAAGTGACTTAACATAACCCCAAAGAAAATAATCCAATGGGGTTAAATCACGCGATCTTAGTGACCCATAAGTTGGGCCATTACGTGAAATTATTCTTTCATCAAAAGTTTCTTTTAGTAAATCAATTGTAGCGCTCGCTGTATGGCTTGTGGAACCACATATCAGCAAGACTCATGCTACGTAATTGAGGTACGAAAAATTTCAAATCATGATCCTATACCGTTCACAATTGACAGTAACATTCTGACCACCATTGTTTTTGAATACATATGGGCTAATGACTCCGACTGGGCCCATAAAGCACACCAAACAGTAATTTTCTGTAGATATAATGGTGTTTCGACAAAAACTAGTGGATTCTCCTCATTACAAATGCAACAATTCTGCTTATTTACATACCCATTCAACCAAAATGAGCTTCAGTGGAAAATAAAATTTTGAATGGATATTAAAAATCGACATCAATTATTGTGATTAAAAATTTCTACAATTTGCACGCGTTTCTCTGGTGTCAATCGATTCATATTGGAATTTCAAAGCAAACTTAACAAAAAGCAATTATCAGCTGTTAAGTGGAAGGTCCAATGAAGCAGTGATGGCAACTCAAAGTTTTGACACTTTATAAAAAAAGAAAATTAATAAAAGGCCGAAGTTGTCGAGCATGCTCGATTTAATCGCTTTTTTTGTACGAGTATTACCACGAAACATACCATATAACATAAGAAAGAAACATGCAAATGAACATCGGCAACGCAAGGTTCTATTTATTCTATTTGAATTTTACTTCAGTGTTGTTAAGTTTTACTTGTGTTTCTTTTTAATTGTCACAGCCTAACAAAATTAAATTACATATGGAGTGTACTTTAGGAAAAATGTTTATGGAACATTTAACCCTTCAAGTATAGCATACTTTACTTTAATTTAAGGCAGTTAGCGTTGCCAGAAAGATAATTATATAATTTTTTTTTGATGATTATTTGGTCGGTTTAGTCTAGTATGTAGTATGTTGGCTTACTAAGACGAGAGCTCAGTGTTCAAATCCTAGGTCTGACACACTGAAAGAAAGATATACAAATTTGAAGTTGCCACAGCGGATTATGATATTGCTAAACTATATTTTGAGTACTTTTAAGGTTAAAAAAGTTCTCTCGAAAACGTTTATTTTTTACTCAATCAAAATCCCATTTTCCATCACAGATATGATTGCTTGCAACCTATTTTAGTTTTGTTTGTGTAGTCCTCCAATTAAAATTTTTAAATTTTAAATATGGTTTGTTTTTTTTATGATTTTAGAAATATTCAATAATTTTTAAATTTAGTGCAAAATATTTTGTTTTTTTTTTAATTTTAAAACATTATTGAATATTTAGTATTTTTTTTTATAAATAATTTTTTTTAATGTTAAGGACAAATTCAACTTACCTGTAATAACTAAACGTCCTTTGGTTGCACTCAATCTAGTTTCACCGGTTAATCTGTGTTTAGTGCGGCATTGATAGGATTTGTATCCGTCTTCAGGACCAACTTCACGAATATGTAATTCTCCCGAGGGTAATACCAAATATTTGCCATCTTTTGTTTTAAACAAAAAGAAGTAGAACAAAAGACAATTATTAATGGGAAATGTTTAAAAATTTAAAGAAAAAACAATTTTAATGAAAGACAGAAAAACACTACTAAAAACCAGCAAATAAAGAAAATTAAAAGTATTTTTTTTAATTTTAATTTTCTTCAGTTGATTATAATTTTAACAAAAAACACTCTTATTTTATATATAAATACATAATATTATTTTTACAAATGTACAATATTTTTTTTTTTATTGGCAAATGCTATTTTTTCATTTATAAGTGTTTTTTGTTAAATGTTAGTAATTATTTATTGAAAAGCATGCAAAGCATTACAAACTAAAGTATTCATTAACACAAAAATATTTTAAAAAAATGATAATGTATATAAAAATCTACTAAAATTTGTTTTAAATGTTTATTTTGGTATTGCAAATTCAAAGCATTTTTTTAAAACCTTCTTTGGAAAATTACAAAATTTTTTTTTTTAATTTTTTATATTTAAAATATTTATTTTCTTTCAAATTTCTTAAGTTTTTGATTATGCAGTTCTTATATTATTTTAGTTAAACTTTTTTATTACTTATATATTTAAATTAATATATATGTAATTTTAAATAAATATAAGATTTATTATTCTTTATTTTATTAGACTTTTATTTTTACTTTTCAAAGAATTCCTTTTTTCATGCATTATTTACAAGTTTTTAATAAATATTTTATTTTTTTAAGGAATCCTTTTTATATATTTACAAATGAAAAGAAGCAGTATGAAAGAAATTAAAAATGCTTTAATATTTTCTTAGAATTTTTTATTTATACAAAATACAATCGCAATTACAGCAACACTTTTTGTTATTCTTGAGAACATGAGCCTGTTCCTTATAAAGTACGTTAAATTTTATTTGTCAAAGTCCTTAATTCATAATATTAGCGGTAATCAGTCTTTTTGCAGGACGTTTGCAACGATGCGCTTTTATTTTTACAAATAGTAGAAATGTTATATATAAGTACAAAAGTGCTGTACGTGATATAAATTTTTATATTTTTATTTATATTTATGTCTCACTTTAAAAGTACGCACAGAGTACAAAGTCGCGCGTCTCCGAGTCGGCTTTATTTTTGTTTTTGAGCTGCCGATGCCGTTATGTACTCGTATAACGTATAGTTTATACGTTATCAAATCGCATTTTATTCAAAAACGCATAATAAAATTTTCCAATTTGTTTTTTTTTCGCTTTCATCTCAAATTCAAATACGTTTTCAAAATAAAATGCGACTTGAAAAGGTAATGTTTTTCACAACATGTGCGAAATTTATTGTGAACTTTGCTGGTGTTTTGTACTGTAATAAACTATTGAAACAAAAAATTGGACTAGGAAAAACTTTTAAAATTTTATGTAAAGTTCATTTTTCAAAATATTGGATAGATTTTGGCGATTTGGTTATAAAACAAAAAATACAAATTCTATAGTATATGTTTTGATCTTCAAATTTTAAGTAGTCTGTGGCACGCAAATGTCGCCTTCTTAAACTAACGGCATAATAACTTTTTATAACTTAAGACATCATTTTTTTTTTATTAAAAAACAAATGTAATATTAGCGGAATAAGTCTTCGTTGCAAACGTCTTTGCAAACCTTGCAAACGTAGCATATATGTCTACTTTTGTAATTACACTGTGCGACAAATGAAGACTTTTGGCAAAATGCACGAACTTCACAGTATAGTTTCGATTGTACTACCAAAAGTTAGTAAAACCCTGTACTCTGTTTGGTCAGATTAACTACCATTGATTCCGTCGCCTCCTATAATTTTACTACGAATTGAATTTGAAAAATAATAAATGGATTTTTTTAATATAAAATTAGTTATCGCAACACAGCAAAGAGGAACATAATTTTATTAGTGAAGCTTAAGTCATTTGAAGATTTTATTTAGCCCACGTTTATGATTGCTCAGAAGTTTATCTGCGTCATTGCCGGCAATGAGATAATTGAAGAACTACCGCGAAAAATACAGATTCTTTTCAAAGGATGATATGAGGAGGTCATTGAGCTCTTATTTAAGGATCATGCTTTAAGTAATAAAATAGACTGCGGAATGTTTAGAGTATTATGACTTAGTCTGACTCTGGCAGAATCAGTCGGGTATGAGTCTGATTAGTCTCCCTAATATGAAAGATGATGATATAGTATGTGAGAAAATGTAGAATATATGAAGTCAGTGAAACAATATCCTGTCATTGTTTCATCCTTCCAAGTAGTCGGTTGTCTATTTTTCTAACGTCTGTTGATGTTGAACTTTGTGTTCAAATTCCCAAGTTATTTCAGTTAAATAATTTATTTGTCTCTCTCAATCTGAACATCAAACATCTGAATATAAAGATAATGCAGTGTTGCTGTAATGCAATTAGTGTAGAAAAGACTGTAAAAGCAGTGTTGTTTTTCGAATTTAAATTCTTTGTTACACTTAAGGTGGGTTTAGAGGGTAACACAAGTCGTCGACATGTCAAATTTGAGTGTAAAAGAGAATGAATAGTATCGTGTAAACTTGATATGTAAGGAGGAAACTGTACGACATTGAGAGAAAATATTGATGAAAATTTGACAGTCGTACGGCTCTTTTCGTTTTTTGAAATTTTTTAAAAAACCATCACATTTCATTAGATCGGAGATGCATTTTTATGTTTTTTTTTTTTTTTGTTTATGTATTCACAATGTATATTCACAATGTGTGCACGTGTATGTACATTTTATATTTTCATTTTACTTTTTTTTGTACTTTACCAACCGTCGTATGATTTTTACTCTAATTTTTAAAATACGGATGGAATTTCACAATATTTTCCCTTTGATTTTACGTACGTAAAGTATTACAGTCTAAATCGCCTTAGCAGCTCGTTGGCATATATTTTAGTTAGTTAAGTTGCTAAATAATTTATCCAATTTTAAATTTACGGATCTTTTTAATTGTTTTAATATATACATTTTATTTTGTAATTTTATTAAATTTTTTATTTTTATTTTATACAAACAATTTAATAAATTAATTTTATGCAGAAATTCTAAAAGCACAGATACTTTTAATACATTTTTTCTGAGTTGATATAAACTTAGTTAGCAGACCATTAAAAATTTGTTATGCAGGAACTCTGCGCCACCGAGCTGCTAAGCCAAATCGTTATTTTAATTAGCAGTTCCTTATAGGTGGTGAGTAACGTTATGCATAATGCTATGATTTCAGTTATTTGTTATATTTTATTATATAGACAGATTTATACATACGCATTTATATAAATTTTGATTTTAAATATTAAAGCATTTTTATTACATTTTTATATATACAAACTTATGTACAATATATACAATTATTTGAAATACTTTTTTAGAATCATTTTCTTAAGTTTGAAATTTTTTTTACATTTTTAGAAGGGCAATGAGTGCAAAAATGGTAAAATAAAATTTTAAAATAAAGTTCAAACGGTATTACTATTTACGCGTAATATAGGAAATATTTAAATGGTTTGTTTTACCAAAAAGTTTATATAAGTATTTTTTAGAATTAAACCACTTTTGCTCTCTTTGATTCCATATTGGTTTTAGAAGAATTAAAATAAAAAATATTTCAAACACTGTAAGCCAAAACATAAACCAAATCAACACTACAAACTATTGCTACTACTACTACTTTAAAATGAAGGGGGATTTATTAGGGATCAGGGTAAGCCAGGAATGGCTTATGGTGTTTTTAGGATCAAAGGATTTTTATAGGGAAGGGAATAAAAAATTAAAAAAAAAATAAACAAATGAACTGATATTTAACAAAACAAGTAAAAAACCTAAAATCCCTGTTCATGATATATAACACAATCCCTAAAGAAATAAAATTAAAAATGCGACCTGTTTGGCGTTATAAAGGGTAACTTATAAAAATGTTTCTTGGATTGTTGATTTAAAGGGATTACAAGGGCCTGTTTTACTAACAGAAGAACGAACAAAAAAAAAAAACAAAACACGATTTGATTACCACTTTGTATGTCCGTCGTGGAAGAGGCAAAAATTTCTCTTTCTTCATCCTCTAACCAGGAGGCAACTTGTATAAAATCTGCCACAAATGAGGGAATATGACATTTTAAAATGGCACTATTGCCACGTAAAACAGCCTCATCCATAACATTAACCGTATACGATTGGGGTACAACTGAAATTTTTGAGAAAAAAATAAAAAACACAAATTTTACTTAAAACATAACTTTAAAAGGATATTTGAAAAAAAAAAATAATTAATAAAGAAAAATAAGGAAAATAAATAAAAGGATATAAAAATTTTAATAAAAATCCCCCTTACATTTAAGCAACTTTAACTTCGTAATTAAAAAAGCAAATACCGGTTTCATTTTTAGTATAAACACCGCCCTCAGTATCTAACCAATCCATTATTTCTAAATGATCAGCCACAAATGAAGGAGTTTGACATTTAAAAATGGCTGCATTTCCTTTAATCACATATTCATCATAAACTTGGGACTCAAAAAATTGCTTAACCACTGCAATAAAACAAAAAAAAAAATACAAAAAAAAAAACAAAAATCTATAAAAACAAATTCTGCGACATAAGACATGTTTACAAAAAGTACCACAACCCTATTTTTCTTTAAGTAAATTAGAAAAAAACACATATTTTCCAAGGAAAAGGAATAGGATCTTATGAATTTTCATACTAAATTTTATAAAACTTTTTTTTCAAATCTTTACCCATCTCTTCATTGGTTTGAGATCTAAAAATTTCTTTTCCCTCTTCATCTAACCATGATTCGATTATTATAAAATCAGCCACAAATGAGGGTACTAAACATTTTAAAGTGGCTGAATTGCCTCGTAAAACAAATTCGTCAATAACACGAGTCTGATAGAATTGATGAACAACTGAAACAGAAAATGGCGGAAAATAATTGAATATATAAAACATGTGAAATAAATCAAAATCGGGATATATATTTGTAAAGGGAATTCTTTAAAAAGCACAAAGAAAACTGCTTCAAATATAAACTTGTTTACAAAAAAAGTACCAAAAATTTTAGTTTTAATAAAATTATTTTTATTAATATTTTATTACTCTTATTTAAGCGAAAACTCGAAACCGAAGATAGTTAATAGACACAGTACCAAAAAAAAAAGTACCAAATAAATATATTGAATTATTAAATCCCAAAAAGAGAATAAAAGTACAAAACTATAGTTATATTATTAACTATTATTTAAAAATATCGAAAATTTTAAAAAATCCCAAATTATTTTTAATCAAGATGTTACAGTAAAATAATATTTAAAAGCAAATGGTACCAGAAATTTTAGAGATTTTTTATAATATTGCATTTTTTTATTTAAACATGTTAAACACAGATTGCAATGGTCTGAAAATCTAGACCCAATTATCGTTTTTTCATTAAATTTAAAATTAAATAAAGCAATTCTATGTTTTGTTTTAAAAAAGTACCAAATGATTTTTAATCGCATAATATAAATCATGGACATCCATGTATTAAATTAAACAAAAAATAACAGTGTACCAAATTTTATTAATTTTTGTTTATGTTAAACAACATTTAGACAAATAAAGAACTATTGAAAATTGGAATATATGGTACTGAAAAAAGACTAAATTTCTGTTTTGTTAGCCGTTAGATTTGCAAAAGCAAAAATGAAAGCAAGAAAAACTGTTACAGAATATTGAAAAATACACAGAAAAGGTACATATCTAAAAAAAGAATATAAAAAAACTCTAAAATTTCCTTTTCGTAAAAAATTATAGAGAAATAAAGTACCAAACTACATATGTTACAGACACCACTTTTGTAATACCAAAATAAAACTTAAACTTCAAAAATTTAATTTGATATCCATTTTAAAAACAGATATTGTTTTAGTAAGAACAAATGTTTGGTACTTTTTTAACAACAACATTAAAAAAATAGGCAAAAATATTTTTAAATTTGTACTTATTTTAAAAAAACCTACTAAAAACTCTTTTAAGCAGCAATTTTTAGTACTTTTTTGTAAACAATTGTAAATGGGTAATTATTTCAAGCAAAGAAAACTTCAAAAGTACTTATAAGACAGAAATACTAAAAATCATTTAATTCTCTACAATTCTAACCAATTTCTTCACTATTTGGATAATAATTTTGACCCTCTGAATCCATCCATAAATCGACAAAAACGAAATCTGCCACATATGAAGGTATTTCACATTTCATAACAACCGAATTGCCACGTATAACATATTCATTATCAGCTTCCGATTCGTAAGATTGAATGACAACTAAAGTTAAAAACAAAAAACAAAATAGTTAAAAACAAACAAACAACACTAATTTGCAAATATTTAAGGATTTAAAAGGATTAAAAAGGAAATCAGCCTATTGAAAAATTTAAAAATTTTTAATTTCTCATACGAAAAAAGTACCATAAGCTTGAGTAGAATTATTACGCCATAACTCTACGCCCTCTTCATCGATCCAAGCTTCTATTTGTACAAAATCGGCAACAAAAGAGGGTATTTTACATTTTAAAACGGCCGCATTACCCTTAATAACATATTCATTTTCGGCTTCGGTTATATAGAATTGAGAAACGACTAAAATTTTATGTGAAAAAAGGAAAAACAAAAAAATAAATAAAACAAAAATTTAACAAATAAAAAACAAATTGAAAGGAATTGTTGTTTAAGATTTGGAAATTTTGGAAAAGAGTTAAAGAAAGCACTACAAAATGTGTATTTTAAGAAATATGGAATTGCCAGCCAACCGTAATTATCGGAAAATGTTAAAACATTGCCCTCTTCATCAATCCAAGACTCGACACGAACAAAATCGGCCACAAATGAGGGTATTGAACATTTTAAAACGGCTGCATTGCCTTTAATAACATATTCAGTCATAATTTCAGCTTCATAGAATTGATTTACAACTAAAGAAACAAAAAGGCAATGAAACAATATCTTTTATAATACTCGTAGACATAGAAATGGGTTAAAAATAATTTGTTTAAAAACAAGTTAAAATAAAATGTTTTTTTAATAACTGAAAAATGTACCTTTAGAAAGTACTTAAAAAGTACTAGTCCTAAAAATAAGTTTTAGGGAAAATATTTATAAATGTTAAACTCAAATCATATAAACCAGGCGTATTTAAGAAACAGTAAATCTTATCATATGACGAATGAATGTTTTTTTTTTACCAGCAAAGTCGAAAATGATATCGATGATGTTATTGCATACCAGCTGCACTGATCATATTTTCGACCTCAGCTACGGTTGCCTCATCAAACTTCTTTGTATTCTGTACATATTTAATCCCACTATTCTCTAGAAACTATATATAGGCAGTATATTTTTTCTATATAATTTGTATTTAGTTAGTCGAAATCTTGTCCCAACACATTCTATCATATTCTTCTTTTTTCTCCATCATTGCGGTTTTGTAATTGTTATCTGTTTTAGATGACTCAAGTTTATTACATTCCAAGTTTTCTTTTTTCTTATTGTTCTCTTGTTCCATTTCTTTCCATTAGTCGACAACGACCATAGTTGAGGTCGGTAGAGGGCATCGCCTGAGGCATGCGAAAATCAAGGTTTTATTGTTGAATGATCTGGAAATCCCAGTTCGAATGCAATGAAAATACGCAGACGAATTTCGTCAATATTTCAGATTTTTGATTTCGTCAGCTGGATTTGCGGGCACATAAAATAAATTGAAACTGGAACTGGAGTTAAACGACAATGACTTATATTCACTAAAACGTCATAAAGCACTCTAATTTTCATAACAAGTTTATCTTCAGCTGCGATGTCCATTTATTGAAGCATAAGAGCCAAAAGTGTTCCTTGCATTCTGATCAATTTTACATAAATTCACGGTTTATTTGGAATACTAATTTTTTTCTGGTTTCTATTGGATAATATAGAAACTATTAACATATGATGGCGGCATGGCTCATGCCACATATCACATTCTGCAAGAGTCCTTGAAGAACGTACACAACTTTCTTAAAGATAATGTGAGGTGGTAATCAGACAGCGTGCAATTAAAACCGTTTTTCTTTTTTTTTTTGTAGGGTTTCTTAAATCAAAAGGATATGCAAATAAATCATAAACTACAAAAGAATTCAGGAAAAATTGAATAAATGGATAAAAAAAAACTGAAACACAAATAATTTCCGAGGCCTAGAGATGAGTTTACCTATTAATTTTTATACCAAAATTTTAATGAAAAAGAACTCTTTTTTTCGATAATAGTTTTTTTTGTTTTGTGTTATTCAAAAATATTCTTCTCAAAAGCTTCTTTGAAGTTTTCAAAGAATATTGTATAAAAATGTAAAAAAAACTAAATAAGAAAAATTTTATAAAAATATTTGTTAAGATAATAAAATTTATATAAAAATTATAAAAACCAAAGTAATGTAAAGTAAAAGGAGTATTTATGGGAAAAAAAAGAACAAGTAGTTAATTCTGCCGTTCGTATACGAGCGAATTCTTATTCGAAAGGATGAATAATTCTACTTTTGGATTTCTCTTACTCTTTATCGAATAGAACAATTTGAAATTTCAAGTGATATCAGTCGATATCGAGACAACGACTTGAAAGAAATATTATTCTGTTGAAGGTATGAAATTAAATGAAAGCTTATATGCATATATCGTTCGCTTAAATACAAAATGGGTTTTTTGATTGCTTACTATGAATGTCATTAAACAACAAATTTGAAAAAATTGTACACTTTTGTGATCAAAAATGACAACTTTATGACAAAAATGTTTATTTTCTATGTTAAATCATATGCTTCTACTATAAAATTATACTTTGTTAGTTACACCTTTTTGCACTTTAGCTAACGATTAACATATAATTTATTTTAATGAAGTTTTATTGTTTTTATATTAAAATTTTTAAAAAATAAATTTAATTTAAAAGCATATTCTTCGTACTTGTAACGTAAATAACCAAAAAACTATTTAAAATTTTTAAAATTTTTTCAATCTGATAAAATCAGAACACCAAAAACAATTTTTATTCTCCAATATTTCTTGTTATATAAAAAAAATTATTTAACTGATATCGATATAATTATTTTTTTGTAATGTATTACACTTGTTTATAATTTTGTTTTTGTTTGTTTTTGTTGTCTTCTTTTTGTGCTTTACATCACTAACCCGATTCATAACGTATCGAATAACAGTATTTGAAAATTTCACTCGTTTCGAAAAGAATTTTATTTGCGTATGCCAGAATTAACCCTAGCAACTTTTATTTACAGGAGTGCAAAAAAATAAAAGAAATCCCCCTTCAATTAGAACACCAACACCGACAACTTAAAGAAATAAAACAGTCACAAATAGAAAATCACACCATAATTATCAGAAGGTCTCAACTCATTGCCCTCTTCATCAATCCAAGATTCAACGCGCACAAAATCGGCCACAAACGAAGGTATAGAACATTTTAAAACCGCCGCATTGCCCTTAATAACGTATTCCATTAAAATATCAGCACCATAATATTGATTAACAACTAAAAACAAACAAAAAGTACCAAAAAAGAAAAAAAGAAGGGACATTAAAATATAGGGAAATTAAAGGAATCAACACCAAACAGAACTAATTTACACTCTTAAGTTTATATTAAAAAAAATTGGCAGAAAAAAATGTTCGTGTCTAACCAAACTGCTCGTTGGGTAAGTATTCAGTACCATCACTGGCTAACCAAGCCTCAACCTTAACAAAATCAGCTACAAACGAGGGTATGGTACATTTTAAAACAGCCGTATTACCCTTTATAACATACTCTGATACAACTTCCGCTTCATAATATTGATTAACCACTGGAATAATTATTTTTGTTTTATCCACAAAAAAAAAAAGAAAAATAAGAGAAAAGAGCAATTAAAATTTAGGTTATGGAAACAAACAAAAAATCTATTTAAACATTATCTAAAAAAGGTAAAAGGATGTGGGAAAATTAAGAGTAATGGCTAAAAACAATAGCAGTTTGTTTTTGTTTCATTATATTGTATGTCTCCATATACCCGTGCTTTTTTGTTCATCTAAAGTGGCATACAATTCACCACTCTCATCCTGCCATGATATGACTTGCACAAAATCTGCCACAAATGAGGGTATAGAACATTTTAATACCGCTGCATTGCCTCTAATGACATATTCATTATTTACCTCCGACTCATAAAATTGTTGAACGACTGCAATAAGATGTTGAAAAATAAATAGCAGAAGGGGTAAGGGGTAAAACAAAATTAATTTGACAGCTAATAACTAGAATTAAATTTAAATAAAAATTAAGGTCAACAGCACACTTTTTAAAATTCAATTCATATTTAGTAAAATGCTTTTAATGTCGAATGCCTCAATGAACAATATGTGTAGGCATGAAAAAAAATTGTACTCAAATTAAGAGCAGTAATAGATAAGCCTTTTACACTGATACACATGTAACATCTAAAGTAATATGTAAAGATGTTCTTCATTTTCCTATAAGAATTACAGGAGCAACATATCAACATATTTATGCTATGCTATATCCACACAAGAGGTTGTATTCGTAAATCGCTATCTCATTCGTAGTTCAATCTCCACAAAACAAAAACGAGTTAGGGTACAGGATAAACACATTTCTATATAGAATAGAAAAAACTGTTCTTTGTTATTGACTTCACTGGGATTCGAAGCTTAAGTGATCAACTCTAAGTCTACACCATACCATTCCTGTAATGGTAGATTCTTTGCTTGTTAACAAAATACGAATTGATGTCACTGTAATCATAGTATTGATAACACATACTCGTAGAATATGACACAATTTTTTGATGACGTTGTTGATGTCATTTGTTATATTGACATTGATTTTACAATTCTGGTATTAGAGCAACATCACTATAAGGGGGGAAGTGAGGCACACCAGGCGATAGCTTTTGTTTAATAAAATAAAAAATTTAACGGCTGTTAAATTCAACTTTTAAAAGATAATCAAATTTTAATTTTGTTATATACATATCGTCGTCAGAATAAAAGAACGCTGTAACTGACAAAATATCGAAAATATGTTTTTTGCATCATTTTTATCAGAAAAAAAAATACGCGTCGATTGGTCCCGGTCCCAGATTGCTATGATAAAATGAAATTCACTTACGCCGTCTACATTTCGAAAAATACAAGTGTCTTCCTTCTACTTTCATACAGGTTTTTCGGCTCTGATGAACATCGAATGTTTTGTCAGTTACAGCGTTCTTTAATTCTTGCGACGATATTTAATAATCAAACTGCACGGAACACAAAAAAATAAACATAAAATTAATTAACGAATAGATAACTTGTGTTCACATTAGTTTTTAAATTGCATTCAATTAACATGTGGTATCACATTATAATTCCATCTTCCTAACTTTCCTTTGTAACTTAAACAAAAAAATATTCTCACCTTTTCTGGCGTCATTTCTTAATAACTTTTTTTCTAAATCTGATGGGAAATTTTTATTTAATTTTTCTCTGATAATTTCATGTTACCACAATACTTAAGAGGAAAAGTGGAAAATTCTGCCTTTACAATAATTATTTTAACATTCTGCTGTCGTTTAAACACGCAAAAGAATTTTAGTTTTTAAGAACAAAAAACAAAACAAACAAAAAAAAAAATGAAAAAGATTATGCACTTGAGATTGTAGAGCTGAAATTGCCTGCCAGTGTGTAATTTCATAAATTTCAGTAATTGAAATTCAACAGTCAGAGGTATAAAACTTTAAAGTTCAATGAACTTATAATGTCTGAGAGAATAAGAAAATTTAAAAACCATAATGATGAGGAAAAATTAAGACATTTTTTATTGAAGGTTTAAACAAATATTGAAGGTCAAGAACGTTTTATAAATAAATTTATCAAAGAGATGTTTGTATTTTGCTATAGAAATAAAAGCGGGTTTCTTTTATAACATTTTTTTTTTTTTTTAGTTTTCAACTAAATTTAATAAATACTAATCATAAAGCCGACCAGAGTCGGAAAATTAAAAATCACGGTTGTCATTTGAAGAGCTATAGCAGTCAACGGAACAGAGAAGTATTTCGTTCTAATACAAAAACTAAAAAAATTTGACTCTCGAAATTTCGAATTAAACTTATTACCAGGCCATCTACTCTCAGTGTTTATATCGAAACCCTGGGCGCTTACTTTTAATAGGGATTTGCAAAATAACTTTAATAAAAAATATCTTTCAAAATCAACTAAAAAGAGTTTCGAAAAAAATAAATAACAAAAAAATAAAATGAATATATTTTAAGGACTTTTTTTTAAAAGGATTATAAACCCTCTTCATTTTAACTACTTCTGAATATGAAACATGTAATTAAAAAATGTTTTATTTGATTCTTATATAAAATAATCAATCCTTAAGTACACCAACCATATTCTGTGCCAGGCATAAAATCTTCATTTTGATCTGTATGCCAGGAAACAACACTAACAAAATCGGCTACAAATGAAGGAATTTCACATTTTAAAACGGCCGCATTACCACGTATAACATAGGCCTTATTTACATCGGTATCATAATATTGGGCCACAACTAAAGCAAAAACAAAATTATTAAAAATCTTATACAAATTAAAACAAATATTTTACTTTAAAAAAGAAACATATAAGAAAATAATCCACAGAGAATATACTTCCCCCTATTTAAAGAAAAAAGTATCAAAAAATTAAAAACAAAAAGTACCAACACAAAATGGATAATTAAGCAGGAAGATTGCTTTTGTGTTTAAATTGTTTTCGCTAAAGTGTTGTTTGTATGATGTAAAGTGTATAGTGACTATTAATCACAGATTTTTGCTTGAAAAAAAAATAAAAAAAAAATCGGTTTATACATTAATTGAGTCCATTTTATTATACAAAAGCCCAATTAAAAAAATGTATTTTCTATGTAAAGTATGTTCAGTGAGTAGTAACAACTCTACTGTATATTCAATGAAGAGTGATAACGTCAATATTAAATAAAAATAATATGAGTTAAATAGATTTATCATTACAAATTAGAAATTGTATAATTATTTTTTTTTAATTTACAAAAATTAACTGTCCACGAACAAATGCTAATTGAATAAAATATTGTATATAAATATTAAATGTGATAACTAAATTTGACTCAATTAAAATGTATGTGAAGAAAGCAGGAATCAATTTATATTTTAACCGTTAAGGTTCTGTTATATTTGAATCTATTGTCTCGACCTTATACAAGGTTAGAAATTAATTAAAACTGAATTAAAATTACTAATGGGCTTTAGATAGATAATGAAGACCTCCCGCTTTCGAATGCCGCACAGCAAATTGTAACTTCAAAAACTACACGATCCCTAGAAATATTTATGGTAGTTAGGCGTTAAAAATTTATTTAGAACACCTTATCGGGTATTCACTGTGATACAGTTCTATAAGATCTTTACACAAGACTTACCAACAATATTGCAACAGGTTTAATGCAAAATGTGTAGATTTTAATAAAAATTGTTCATTGTTGTAATAAAAAATGTAAAA
Organism: Metopia argyrocephala; assembly: GCA_963576795.1. Taxonomy (NCBI): domain Eukaryota; kingdom Metazoa; phylum Arthropoda; class Insecta; order Diptera; family Sarcophagidae; genus Metopia; species Metopia argyrocephala. Next base: position 180,588,641 of record OY756208.1, on the reverse strand, counting down.
AAATAAGTATATGTATAAGTATATACATATGTACGTAAGTATTATAATAATATAGGGTTGCCAATTTCATTTTAGAAAAAAAAATCTGAGGACGTTTGTTTCTAAAAAGAGGACAATTTTTATTTTAATAAAATTATTTTTAAAAATCCACAACGCAAGAAAACCTACAAACAAAACACCATTTTTAAAAAGAAATTATTTTAATTCGTTTACGTATTGAGTGAACACTCCGCAAGTGTTACTACTGACAAGGTGTGTGTATAGAATAGAAAATAAAAAAACAATTTGAATTAAATGTTATTCTTTACAAAAAGTTAACTACGAAGAGCTTGCGAACAAAACCAAACTACTCCCCTTAACAATTTTTTCCAGGTCAGGTAAATAACTGATTAGCAAAGATTTTACTTTCTCTTTCAAACCTTGAACATAGGACTAGATTGGGCCTTTTTTATTGTTAGCTAGTCATTTTTTTTAATTGATATTTAAAAAATTTTGGCCAACTTGCATTTTAACATTTTACAAATAGAAAATTGATGAGGTTTTATATTTATATTCAATAGCTTATTTTTTTTTTTTTTAGAACACACTTTTACATACAAAACAGCTGATAAGATGTAATGCCAGCTGGTGATGTTGTGCTGTGCGCACTAAATTTACTGCCATGGCGCAATTATCATAAGGTGCCTTTGAGATTACAACAAGTAAAACAGTAACAAAAACAACACAGCATTTTGATGCTTGTTAGGGTAGTTAACTGTCAAAAAAACCAAAACAAAAAGTATGAAAACAAAAACAATGTACATAAAACAAAGCAAAAATTGACAACTATATTCACAAATTGGCTGAAAAAAAAAGTAGCTCAGCTGCCATGTCAAATGCACCTTATAATCAATACGCCATGGTTACTGCTGTCTCGAAATATATGTGGTTTAGCATATACTTTAGTAAGTTTGCAGATATACTAATGTGTGAAAATAATTCGAATTAATGTCACGAAAAAAAGGGGAGGTTATCCGATGGAAATAATGAAATATGGCAACCCTATAATATTGAAATAAATAAACTGCCTATTGTATAATATTTTATATACGAGTATGTATTGAGTTAATGTCAAACTGTATAAAATTTTTGTGTTATAACCATAGCTGCCAGATTTGACGATTTATCGTCATTTTGACGATTTTACGACACAAAAATAGCATATTGACGATTTGACGATTTTTGGCCGTAATTTGACGATTTTTGATTATTTTGACGATTTTTGGAAACTCAAAATTTTCAACGGTTATTTGTTTGAATTTTTGTACTTTATTACAATTCAATGTAGAATATTATACATCTCTGAAATGATTTGTGTGTATTTTTTATACAGAAAAAAACAGAATTGGCTTTGAACATTCAAAATATAAATTCAAATGTAGAATATTATTTTATTTCTGAAAGAAATTTTATGCTTTTTTTGCATAGTAAAATCCAAAATTGGCAACTGTTATATCAACCAATTTAATGCTTCAAATTTTAAATTATATTTTTATTAGAAATAAAACCAAGTAAAATTTTAAGTCTAATTCAAACACGCTGGTTGTCGCTAGAATTAGTTGTAGTCAGTATTTTAGAATTTTTCCAACTACTAAAAATGTACTTTCTTAAGTAAATTTTTTATCGGCAATGAGTAATTGTTTAAAAATCAATGTGCTATTAACCCAACATTTTTATTTGGCAGATTGTAAAGATGAATCAAATAATTTGCTAATGAAAGAATTGATGAAATAGAATAGAAAAACTATTTTTACTTGTTTTATTCATTTTTATATGAACTGTGTGGCCGAATATTAATAAAATTTGATTTAGAAAACGAATATAAAGCTTTAAGTCTTTAATACATAATAAAAAGAAAAATTATGAAAGAATTTAACAATTTTATTGAAGAATATGAAAGGCAAGAGTAAAGATCTGAAGTAAAATAATTAATTTAAATTTAATATAAATTTTTTGCCAAAATAACTTTACACTATTAGATAAAAAAATATATCAGATAAATTTATTATAAATTTATTAGGAACAAAATTAGTTTTATTACATTATTGTGCAAACGAAAAACTAATTTTAAGTCAATTATATCTAAATAAACAAATCTTAGAAACTTTGGAGGCCACTATGCTTACCAAATACCATTTAAATCTAAGGAATTGTATAACTGAATTGTTTAATGGTAATATATGTGCATATATAGTGTAATAAATATAATATAAAATAGAATTTGTTAATGTTTTTTATATAGGTTTTAAAATTTTATATCCATTTATATGTACATTTATACTGTGAATTCTATTTTTCAGTTTTACTCAAATAAAAACGAAAGTTTTTTCAAAAAAGTGATATTTTTTATTTACATTTTGATGACGATTTTTTGACGATTTGAAGGAATAAATTTGACGATTTTGACGATTTTTTTGTCAAAATTTGACAATTTCAAGGTCAATTTATCTGGCAGCTATGGTTATAACGATAGATTTTAGTGATTTTAATATAATTGTTTGGTACATTTTAAGAGTTCAAATATCTTTATGCATTATATTTGACATTTTTATTAATTTACAGTGGCTATAGTGATAGTATTTTTTTAAATACATATACATATATTCAGTTGTATATACAGTTTTATTACAGTTTTAGGGTTTTAATACGAACTTTTAAATATTATTGGCCAGTTATTATTAAACTGTAGTGTTAATACTTGTTGATTAAATAGAAATTGTTGATATTTTAGTATATACAGTTATTATTTTTTGTTGTGTAGTATTAAATCACAGCGATAATTGTCAAACTGTTATACATTTTATTACAAATACTATAATAACAACAACGCAGTTTTTTTTGGTAATTGTCATACTGTTCTTCTTTTTGTAAGTATAGTGTTGTAAAGTGTTTAGAAATTTGTATTCGTGTGTTTAAAAAGTGTTAAAGGATTAAGGATTTTTATTTTCAATAAATATTATAAAGCATTTAAATACGTTTAAAATAGTGCTTCGATATATACTTTTGTAAAAACAAAATAGAAACAGATATTAAAAGGAGAGAATTATTCAAACACACCATATTCAGTGCCTGGGAAAAAGTTCTCTTCTTGATCTGTATGCCACGATATAACACTAACAAAATCTGCCACAAAGGAGGGTATATCACATTTCAATATGGCCGAATTGCCTCGTATAACAAAAGCTTTGTGAATATCCTCTTCATAGTGTTGGGAAACAACTGGAGTTTTGTTTTATATATTTTACAAAAAGTTGTTTTTTGTTATATGAAAAACAAAAAAAAAAAATGTGAAAGAAACAAAAAAAAAGAACATAAAAATTATTGAAAAAGTTAGCAATAAAAACGAAAAATAAAAGAAAATTAAAAAAAAAGAACGATAAAATAGGTAAAATGATGTTTAAAGATGCAGGTGAATTTAAACCACTGGAGTTGCTTAAGGTGTTGATATGATCAGATCACGTGCTTTTAATTACAATATTAATCACTACACAGAAACCATAACTTGGCAAATTCTAAGAAATATTCAAAGAGTTAGAAGAAAGCGCACCATATTCCGAGCCTGGATAAAAATTTTCTTCACTGTCGGTATGCCAGGATACAACTTCAACAAAATCGGCGACAAATGATGGTATTAAACATTTAATCACTGCCGAATTACCACGTATTACATGTTCTTTATTAACATCTGCTTCATAGTACTGGGCCACCACTGGTAAATTTTTGTTTCATATACGGTAACAATAAAAAATAGAAATGGACAACAATTAAAAAACAGCACAACGGAAAAAATTCAAAATTCACACACTCTTTAAAGTTTACCAAATATATATGACAAAGTAAGTTTTATTACCACGATATACTAAGCAGAACAAAATTTGAAAATTTTAAAATTTTTTTCTCTAAGTACTAGAATTTATTTCTAATACGTACACTTTAAGAAGCAGATTAAACATCTTAAATGCAAATCATAATTAAGTTTAAATATTATCAATATGACTGAAAAATATTTGCAAAATGAACTAAGATGCGTCACCGAAACCATACTTGTTAAGAAAAAAATACTTTAATCCCAGTTTAATTTAATACTAAAGTTTTTTTTCTACTAGATTTATTCAAGCAAAACAAAACAAATGGAACAAAATGAAATAAAACATATGGAACAACATAATTGTTGTCATTTTAGCATTCTCGCTGTTAGATTTAACAGTCAAAATACAGTCGAATTCGGATATAAGCACACCGTTTAAAAGAAAAAATCGGATATAAGCAAAATTAATGTATGTACTTTTGTTTTATATAAAATTCAAAGGTATTTAACTTCTTAAATGAAGCAGATTTTTTGCATTAAAAAGCACAAAATTCTATACAAAGAACTCCGCTTAATTGCAAATACGAGTATGAAGAATTTATCGGCAACAATAACATTTTAATACAGGCTCATTTTTTATTTTGAGCATACCTATATTTTCAAAAGTATTTTGTTTTTTTTATAAGAATGTTCATTTATTGCTAAAATTGTTTATCAATTGTCTGTTAACTTTATCAGAATTTGATTTTTCTAAAACATATCGATTTGTTTAACTTGTATTTCAATAATATTTCAAAAGTTCGTTTAAACAAAATAATTTTGCATTTATTTGAAGCCCTTTTAAGGAAAAATTCCGGTTATAAGAAATGCAAGTGCTGTTTTTTTTACATTTTCTTATAACCGAATTCGACTGTAGTGTTAACTTCGTCAACTGCGAAAAAACTAATTGAAAATGTCAGGGAGACTAGATTAGTTAGAGACACAGGTCTTCCAAAAACAAGCCCTTTAAATGTCAGCATCGAAACATAAGTTAATGGTGCTGCGAAAACACAGGAACATCAATTCGGCATCGTGAACAAGAATTGGAAATTTCAAAAATGTCTTAACAGTGTATACTCACACAACATATATATTTCCATGCATACAAAATTCAATTATCATCACAACTAAAGTATAATGATCATAAACAGAGAAGGGAGTTCATGGAATGGATTATTAGTCTTTAACAAGTTGATGCTGATTTTTCGAGCAAAATAATTCTAAGCTATGAAGTACATATTCACCCCGATTACTTCATTAATTACCAAAATTTCCGTCTTAGGGGTTCAAAGAAGATACGAGTGAATAGCAAAGAACAGCGTGTAACTGTGTTCCGTATTTTGGGCAGGAAATACACTATTTGAAAAGTGTGGTTGGTCAAGCAGCTAGATATCACGACATTATAACACAGTTCTCTCTGCCGAAATTGGATGTTATTGATGTGGCCAATTTATGGTTTCAACAAGGAGGAACTTCATGCTATGCAGTAAATAAAATCATTCAGCTATTGCTGATGTGTACTCTCTCGTTTCGATGATCAGAATTTACCCCCTATATCATATGATTTAACACCATTAGATTCCTTCTCATGGGTTTAATGAAAATACAAGACCACAACCACACGGGCTTTACGAAGGAAATTGAACGCAACATCAATGAAATTCACCACAATTGTGTTATGCAGAAGGATCATGCCAGCAAACCAGTGGAGGCGATTTGTCCAAAGTGTTATACATAAATAACTCTGTAACATTCCTGCATTTATTTTGGAATTTGGGAAGTGTATTAAAAATAATAAATTTAATAAACTTAACATTTAACATATGAAAGGTATTGCTTTGGGGATAAGCATGTCTCTATGGCCATTAACTTTTAACTTTTGTTTTCGATATGTGAAGATTTAAGAACATCCATTTTGGAATTATGGGTACTCAAAAAAAACTCGAAATCTGTAGCATATTCAAGTAATATGAATTTAAATATATTCCGGAACAAAAGGTAATTTATTTTAATCATGCATTACATTTATGGGCTTTTTTACCTTACTAGCGCGGAATATTGAATTTTTTTAAGCGTTTTTATTATTTTAGTAAAAATTTTAATGTTTAAATCAGATTTAAGAACATCCATTTTGGAATTATGGGTACTCAAAAAAAACTCGAAATCTGTAGCATATTCAAGTAATATGAATTTAAATATATTCCGGAACAAAAGATAATTTATTTTAATCATGCATTACATTTATGGGCTTTTTTACCTCACTAGCGCGGAATATTGAATTTTTTTAAGTGTTTTTATTATTTTAGTAAAAATTTTAATGTTTAAATCAGTTTCGCAAATATTTGATAAAAATTAAGGAAATTAGAAACGAACTATTCTTCTTCGAAAATTTATAACATTTTTACTTTCAACAGCTAAAGTTAATATGAATTAAAATTGAAATTCAACAGTTCTTAAGTAACTATGTATATCCTATTCTAACCTTTTTAATAAACCTAAATTTTCTTTAATTAAAGAAAGTGCTTTTTTCAAATTAATTACATTCAAATTAGCTTAAACTAAATAAAGGTTTTTTTTAGGAAAGAGGCAAACGTTAAATTGTATAAAAAATAATTATAATATTTTATCTAAATAAGTAACATTCCATCTACATACTACTTTTTTTAATATTTTTTTTTTATCATTTTCCTTATCTTTTCATCTGCCTTCAACCCCAGCCAAGTAACTCACAGACGTTATTTTCTAAAGTCTTTACTTTTAAAAGTTTATATATAGGTATGAAATATTAAAAAGAATAGAAAGAAAGAGAGAGAGAGAGAAGAATAGTATTAATGCCTATCTATTTAACAAAATGTTGGATCTTTTTAGAAGTGACATGTCATAACGCTTTCGTCCTCTACCAAATACATACTCATAGTACGTATAAGTTAGAAAAGGTAGAAGAAGTATGTACTTATATATGATTTTGACTATCGTCAATCGTGATTATGACGGCTATGACGATGACGTGACATGACACTATTAGCTTTCTTATATAAGTTTAAGTATATTTATTGTTTCATTTTTTCATTTTTTTTATTATATTTTCATCATTTTATCACTAAAGTTTTTAGGCCAAAAACCATAAGTTATGTTGACAACTTTTGCTAGCAGAGAAGCAACATGTTCTTCTTTTTTTATGGTTTCGTTTTTAATTCTTTTGTTTTCGTTTTTTATTGTTTGTTTAAATATGTTACTTTTAGTTTTCTTTTCGAGTTTTAATATTTCTTTGCGATAAAATTATTAGTAAGAAAGTAATGAAAGCAAAGTTAACATGTAATAAAATTAGAAACATTTTATATAAATTAAATGTTTATTTTTTATTTTTGTTGCTCTCTCTAGTCTACTTATGGTAAATATTCGTGTTTATGAGTTACACCTTCAACAAATCTACTTACTGCCTTCATACTCTACATAAGGTATTAAAGATTATTTTTAGAATGAACAAATCTTCGGCATCATGTTACCAGGTCTTAAAGAATAAATACCTGAAGGGCTTTACGCAGATTCGAATAGGCCGTAACAGTTTCAGATAGGTCGAAAATAGGCATTTGTATGAGGAAAATGGTTTTTTGTTCTAATAGGTAGATCTTAGCCTCTATAAATAAATGGCCAATAATCTAAAGTAATCTTCTCTGGGTTAAACCCACAGATGGTCATGCATTATTCTCGAATAGTTGTACAATTACTATTGTGCCTTTCTGGTACCGGGGAATTTATAGATTCACCAACGATATTGCTGAAGTGCTGGCAAGGCCACGATTAATAACGTCTTGAATTTGCCAATAATAATAATATATATAAAATGAATGTGTGTTCATTGTTTGTGGGTTTGTTCGATGTCTATTTACATTGTATTTCTGTAGGTCAGATAGAAACAAAGGGCTATATAAGTTTCAAAAATTGCAATTGACTAGTGCCACCCCTTCAAAGTTAACATTTATTTACCTCTGTTTTCAAAAAAGCAATAGTTAGAGCCTCTAAATTTGGTCCAAATAGGTTTATTGTTAATAGAAATCATTAATCCAAAAAACAGGCGGAATTATATAAGTGGACCTGGTACCTCTCATACAAAGTGAATATTAACTTTTTTATATTTGAGACACCGCTTTGCCGCTTTTTTTAAGATATTATTTGTTGTTGTTTTATTTATTATTTGTTGTTTCAAATTTAATTTTAATTATTGTAGTTTAAAACAGATAATTTTTCAGGAAACATAAATCTTGTACACAAAATGTTTTCATAAAATAGTGGTTACACTTCATTCGTTAAATATTTGCCAAATATGAAGGTATAAATACATACATATTTAGATTTTTTACATTTTATTTCATCATAATTCATTAATTTTTAAATTCGGATGTATTCTGTAAACCAGGTAACACTTCAAACTTTTTATTTTTTTTTTAAACATTTGCTTGGTGTCTGTTAAGATAACTTCCTTGATAACTTTAAAATAATTGTCTTTAAAAAACCCTCGATTTAACTTTTTTTTTTCGATTTCATTTTCCAGAATATGTCTGATTAATTGAAATTAAAAACAAAAAATTACTGTTTTTTTTTTTCATTCTTTGCACATTAACATTTTGCTGGTGGCATTAATTTTTTCTTTATATTTTTGCTTAACGAGGTGTGTTAGAGGAGTTCTTCTTTTTTGTCGTTTTCTTTATTAATTATACAATTTAATTAATTTTTTTTTTATAAACACCACCTATTAAAAGGTATGTATTTTATTTTGTTTGCCTCTTTAGCTGACTTTTAACGTTAATTAGTTTAATTAATTATTTTTATACCTAAAGACTACGTAGTTAAGTTATAAAGTTGTTTTTGGCTAAACAACAATTAATATTCGATAGTAAAAGAGCGACGCCATAATTACATCACCTTGCAATAATTACTATAGAGATTTTTACTTCATGAATTAAAAATTCCCAGGGGAATTAAAAGCATTTAAAAGCATAACAAATTAAGAAAAAATATATTTAAAAGAAAAGGAAAAAATGTTTAATTAAGTATATTATTTAATTTTACGATATTTTTTACTTGTTTGATCTGAAAAATGTTTCTTATACCTCTCAACTTTAGAAAAATTATAAGAAAGTTTAAGAGTTGCAATTTCAATATTATTTTATTTTATCTACTATCTTAAACGTGCTTCGCTACACCTACCACTATCATTTGTCTACATTTTTCGACTGATTATTTTAACTGACTACGGAGTAATTCAGACCAAATTAAAAAAACTTTAACTGTAACTGATTTCAAGATATACTGAAGTTAATAGTTGGTTCGTCTGGAAGCTACCACGTCTACTTGTCCGCCCTTTTTCTACTGATAAATTTTAATGGCTACGAAATCAATCATACCAAATTCAGAAACTTTAGCTTCAACACTTCTAACCATACGTATTTATAAAGAAATCAATTTTTAACTTGAATGGGAGATGTCACGCCCACTTGTGCAATTTCACCCACTTTCTGACTGATGATTTGCCTTGCTCATGACATCATTCAGACCTAATTGCCAAACTTTAGTTTTAACCGTTTTGAATATATACAAAAATCTGTATTTAGGGATAAATAGAAAAAAGTGGGTGTAAAAGTAGGTGTGGCAAATTTTTCTATCTATGAAAACTTAAAATATATTATATTTTATATGTTTTAACTTCACTTTGTTCCACATTCTTAAGTTAATTTGTTGTGTGAATGTTTAACCATTTCCCTCTTACTTATGCTTTTCAACTAACAACTTTCTAAAACATTATATATAATTCTAATAATCATTGATTTCGTTTACTTGTGCTTTCAAGGAGCAAGATTAACGGCCATATACAAAAAAAAAAAAAAAAAAAGTAGACTTAAACTCTATATTTGCCATAGAGATCTTAAGTTAAAGTCTACTTCAATTTTTTGCATACAGTAATAAAACTATAGGTATTCAAATTACATAGATATACTATAATAAAAATGTCCCAATTCCATTTTGTTCCTAACTAACGTATTAATAATTTTCATAAGCAATACTATTAATTAATTTCTTAATACTTTATTGCAAAATAAGTTTAATTTTACAACTGAGAAAGTGTTTCAATTTCACTTCGTTTAAGCAACGTAAATTTAGTATTTTCCTTTTTTTTTTCTTTAATTTGCGTCCTATGAACAAACAATTGTGGTTTCAAAAACAATATTGCGTTTTATTGTCTGTTAAATTTAACAACAGACTATAACTGTTGCCTATGCAGCATGCCAAGTTCATAAATAAACTTTAATAACTTTTTGCACTAAACAGTTTAGTTTTATGAATAGAAAACTTTTGTTCACAAAAATAATTTTCCTGAACGCTTTTTTCTTATAAATACTTGTTGCTAATTTTCTTATTTCTAGTTTATAACAATAACAACGACAACACCAACATTTGCGGCTTTTGTCAACAATTACAATTGTTTTCTGATGTGACAATATTAGACATTTATCCTCCGCTTCTAAACTACACACTTTAGGCAACAGCTAAAGAAAATTTAATTAAAAAGCTATTAAAATAAAGAAGCGAATATGCCATCTTGTAAATTATAATTTCGCCTCATACTGTTTGTCATATATATTTAGTAAAGTACGTAAAAACGGAGTTGGGAATTCTGTTTGTTTCTTTTTCATAGGAATGAGAACAAACTAATCTGCCCTGTTTGTATTAAAAATTTAAAGACATTCAACGCTGAAACTTAAAGGTACAGATAGATATACTTATAGAATTAGAAAACAAAAATGCACGAGAACGCAAGAAACCAACGAAGAAATTTTACCTGAAAAGTTTAAAGAATATATTGGGCAACGAAAGAAAACGAGAGATGAGAGAAAATAAGAGATATTTAATGTAAGTTTTGAAAATTTTATTGTTTATTAAAAAATCTCTCTCAGGATTTTTATAATTCCTTTCAAAACTATAATCTTAGAAGCTATACTTCAAGCCTATTTCGTTTAAAGCTATTCCTTTTAGACAATCTATTGAATTAGTGTCTGCTAAAGATCGAAAACAGAGATTTATTTCATTCGGCTAATATTTCATTCGCCGTGGTTTAGTGGTTAGTGTGTTGGCTTTCTAAGACGATAGCTCCGGGTTCAAATCTCAACTCTGACATTTTGGAAAAAAGAAATATGAAAAAATTATTTCTTTCAGTGACTACCTCTCAGCAGTCTTTTGGCAAAAGCTCTGGGAGTAATTGATTGCCATGAACAAGCTTCTCAAATCTGTCGTTCAGAGTCGACTATAAACTGTAAGTCCCGGTACTCATGGATAAAAATTTACACACACAACATGAGTGCTGCGAGAAGCTAGGCCGTAATCCTGACACAGGGTTGTAAAGGCCAGTTATGTATGTATGTATGTACCTTTTACTTCTTCTAAATGACTTGATTTTATCAAAATTTATTTTGATCCATTAATCAAGTGGTGTTTACTTTGATCGATCAAACGTTTTAGACCGGATCCACTCAAAGTTTATGTTTTGTATTCCTTGCTTTGTAGTCCAATATGACTAAAATTTATCTACTCTTGTGCATAATTTTTAATTTTCTGCTCTTTTGAAAATCTAGATATCTACTGTCTAGTTTGCTCTACTGTAAGGCAAATAGACTCTCAGCAACTGTTATATGCATTTCACCTTTGTAAGTTCTTTTACCTTTTACACTTTTACTCTGATAATCTCTAGTTAATCTCTCGTTTTCTTTTTGATATATTTTATCACATTACTTCTTGAAACATTTCGAACTTACCGGCTCTAACATGAACATCACGTGATATAATCGATCCAAATTGATTACGAGCTAAACAGGCATAAACTTGTGCATGAACTTCTTGGCGATAATCTTCAGCACGGAAAGGAGGAAAGACAAGTTTGCCATCTGAAGAGATTTGACGCAAACCGGGAACATCACCCACTGCAGTGCCATCGCTACGAATCCAGATAATTTCAGGCATAGGATTACCGCTGGCTTTGCATTCAATTTCGGCACCGGTGGAATTGGAAAAGTCAATGCGATTGGTGGGTTCCTTAAGGAAGACAGGTCCTTTTTGGTCGGCATCAGGAGGATTAGCAGCAAGAACCAAGGGAGTAACTGTAAAGAGCAGAAAAAACAAGTTGTTTTAAATGAATTGACAAAGGAAACATTAAAAACCCATTTAAAATATATATTTTTTTTAACGGAAGTTGCACACAAAAGCCCAGAACATTAATGAAATGTTGACTTTAGTTTTCAAAACAAAGCAAACAAAGGCCTTCCAATAAACATTTTCTACTCGTATGTAAATATATTTTATTTGATCTTTGGTACGGTAGTAAACATATCATTGGTTTTTATAGTTTGTGGACAAATATTAACAATAAAAAAACACTCATTACCGCCAACATTTACTTGTGGTAGGGGGAAGACAATTGATGTCTATAAAAAAATACTCGTACACTCCATAAAAATATACTTATTTTTTTTTTTTTTTTGTGTTGTTCCCTGACAACTTTAAACCAGGCAGACCAAACCATAGTATAGTAAAATGATTGGACTGACGGATTTACATGACTACCATGGATCAGTGACTTTAAATGCATTTGTCATACATTTGTTTTGTCATACCATCCACACATGCTTGTCAAAAATTTAAAAAAAACGAATTAAAACAAAAGAGACAAAGACAACACATTTTGCTTTTGTATTCATTAAATATGTACATGAGAGTACTCCACTACACTTCTCACTCATAGCCTGCTTTAGCTCCCGTTTTATTTTTTTTATGTCTCCTGCTTTTGAACAACATGATTTGTAGAAAAAATATTTGTTTTAGGGAAGGAGGGAGGATGTTTAAAGAACTACTCTATTGCTGTACTTCGTACCATCAACAATAAGGCAAAATTGAAAAAGCAATGACGAAAAGGTGTCGATGACACTTAATAGTGTCTTTATGAATCAACATTAAATATGTCATGGCTGCACCTACAATAGGCAAAGGTTTCTAAATCCTTTGATTGGCAAAAACGATGTTTAAAGAGAAGAAAGGAAAACTTTGATTTTCCCATTGAGCAGATGCTACACTGATCTGAATGAATGGAGTCGTAAGCCTCAAATTTAAGTATAAGTTTTCGTTCAATCTGATGTTCAAACCAAAATTCTTCTTTTGAAAGTAATATTTCCGGTTGAGGTTGTTTTTAAAAATATTTAAACACACTGTTTTGTTTATTGTTTTCTCACTAAATTGCTCACACTTGGTGTGTATTTTTTGGATTGAGAGACCTTTAAATCAATCCTATACCAAATTAATCCCTATGAAAGTAATGCAGAAGTTCTTTAAGTAAAGAAAGAAAAAGAAAACTGTATAGATAAAAGGGATATGGTCCTAAATTAGGTTCCGAATTCAGATATGATTTAATTAAATTAATAGTAAATACTCGTATTAATATTATTGAGTCTTTCGCTCAGTTTCATATTTATACAGTAACAAAAGTCAATTATTAAAGGAATACAAAAAATAAATATGCTAAATGTTACCAACTATAGGATGCTTAAACATTTTTTTGTATCCTTTTTTTCTTTCTTTTTCTTCCTGTTCTTTTTTTATGCATCATCGCAGTTCTTAACATTCCTTCGCACTTTTCTAAAGAACTTTACACTCCTCCATTAACAGACACATTATCCCTTGACAGACATATTACATTGGAAGCACGCATTTGAACACTTTTATTCAGTCTCTCTCACATCCTTATAAAAAAGTTCGCAAGCAATGTCACCTACAGGCTAAAGAAGCTCTTCTCAGATATAATAAAGCCGACTTGTAATATAATTTTTCTTTTCTTTCATAAAATTCTTAAGTAACCTCAGGGTAAATTTTTAAAACAATAAAAAACAATTAAAAAACAAAAATAAGGGAAAAACTGTTCGAAAACCAACTGGAGAGTGAGAAGAATTATAAAATAATTGTGGCACATGCACGAGACATAAGAAAACATGAAATAAAATACAAATTTCTTAAAGAAAATATAAAATGACGAAAACCAAATTTGCAAAACTTTAAATTGTAATGAAAATAGTCGTGGCATAGTGGTTAAAGCGTTCGCACAGAAACTCAAACGACCGAGGTTCAATCCCAGCGAAGGACAAAAATTATAAAATAAAATTTGCGGTTTTTCTAAATTAAGAGGTTCGCCCCGTCCAAGATGTACATCTGCAAGAAAAACCGCTCCCTGACATATCCAGTCTATTCCACCAGAAACAAATGATCAGGATTACAATGCCACCCTCTGGGAAGAAAACAGCTAACCTAATTAGTGAACACGGTCACCACTCACTATCAACATCCACCGACAAATGGGGCAATTTCAGTTCATCATTCAAGGGTGAAGGTATAAAACTGGCCTTTGAGTGATCAACTGATAGCAATTTGTCTCATTGATATATGGCGATCAATAAAATTACAAAAAAATAAAAAAAGTCTATGTATGTATCTCTCTTCTATCTTCAATATTCCAATACAATGCATTACATGAGTACGGGTTTACTCCTGAGTATTGGTCTTAAAAAAAAACCTTGAAAAACTAAAGGCTTGTTCATAGCTTAGAAGATCGTTTAAACTCGTTTTATAATACGTGTTGTACGTGTCAAACAAGTACGAGACTATTTAAACTTTTACGACCTGTATCAGATTGTCTGCAAAGAAACTGAAGTCATTAAACACCCCTTTTGACAGATCATAAGTAGACTCAGTAACACTGTGATACAGTGATGAAAATCCAACAAAATAACAAAAACAATACAACATTTTTAGTAGCATTTAAACTAAAAAGACAGCAAGCATTAACAATACTAAATGCGAGTATACTTGTTAATTAATAACAGCTGATTTTTGTTTTATCATTGAAACAGTCATTTTACTAAAATAGAAATTGTTTTAATCAAAAATTCGGCACCTCTTTTGCTTTATTTTAAAGTATATATTACGTTTTTTAGGCGTCAAGTTGTCATACGCGTCTGTCAAAAAGTTTGATTGGTGCAGCTGTACATTGTAAATTAGAAAGCACAACATTTGACGCATACAAAAAAGTAACGCAGGCGTCACATCAATGGCATCAAAACTAATTATGCAGAAAAGTTTTAGAAGAAGACTGTCCAGCCTAAACATGTTTAGTGCTGCTTTGGTTTTTTTTATTTATTTATTTTAATAAAATACGCTCTCTTTCAGTCATTGTACACTTTTTAAAACAGCTTTTAGGATCGTTTTTTTCTCATTTATTCCTCCTTCTCATCCTTGATATCATTTATCGTCTACCAAACAACTAAATTGCGGTTTTAATTTTCCACTTCCACTCTTTTTTATTTCAGATGTGGGAAAGACAAAGCTTTTTTGTTTTTATTGTTTTTGTTTGTTTCTTTCTTTCAAAAGGAAACCAGATCAAATCGTATCGCAACGAAAAGACAAAAATTCATTGAATCGTAAAAAAAAACAAAATTTTTGTGTTACTGCCGTTTTAGTTGCTGCCTCCGCTACTTCAAATGTATACAAAAAAAAAATACATTTAAAATCAAATTTATTTTGCAGCTGCCTGTTTAACATCTGCTGCTAAAAAAAATATTTTTATTTTGATCACAAAATGCTGTAGAGAAAAGGGTAAAGCATGCACACGTTTGGTAAACAAAATACAATTTCAAGTGAATTGAAACCATCCACCACAAGGTTTGTTGTTTTCAATTTTTTATTTTGTTTAGGTTTAAACAATTACAGACTTTTGTAAAATTAGCCACCATCGACAAAAACTTTTTAAGGACCAGAATTTAGTTTTTGTTCAAATAAAAATGTAGTGATTTATAATGATTTCTAGGTAACAGTGTACTCAAACCATACAGGTCATCCATACAAATTGACAGAAAAAAATTTGGAAAGCAAAAAAAAATAGCTTTTAGGAAAATTTGCGAAACTAGAAATACGTACTAATTATGCAAATCTTTTGAAACTGTCATTTATTTGTGAATTCCCAATTGGAGTTCGTTTTATAAAACTTACCCATATCGTCGTGTGGGAGTTTATGTGCTCTATCCGCCATTTAATATTTTTTTATATATCTCGAGTTAATGAAGCCACTTTACGTTTTCGACCCCAAATTTTTCAAGACTGCAAGCCGTTTTCGGATATCTTGTCCAGTTTCGGATATAAATAGCCGAAAACGGATTGCAGATTTTAAATTTTCTATAAAGTGGCATCATTAACTCCAGATATATATAATGGCGGATAGGGCACATAAACTCTCACACGAAAATATAACTAAACATCGTTTCTTTTTTATTTATTTTTTAGATACATCTTAACCGACAATTTTCTGAAATGTTTCACGAGGCTGCATTATCTTCTAATACAACATACGTTGACAATATCTAGCATATATCTAGCAGTGTTGCCAAAAAAAAAACACCCACCAAATTTAACGTATTTTAAAAAAAGTTCCGTAGAAATATAGAAGTTAATAATATCCGGCTATGTTCTAAAGAACAAATTCCAGTTAAATAAAAATCAAATAGAATTTCATATAAACAAATTCTGTTAAAGATAGCACAAGTACTTTAAGAGGAACAAAACTTTTATTGTATTATTAAACAAAGGTTTTAAAACCAAAGCCACACACATTATTATTTTAAACGAACCTGCCTTTTCATTCAATGAAAAATCTGTAAAACCTTAAAATTAAAAAAATTGTATTCCAAATACGTATCTACAGATTATTCAAAATTCTTGTGTTTCCTTATTTAAAATTTTTTCTAAACCTGTT
Organism: Metopia argyrocephala; assembly: GCA_963576795.1. Taxonomy (NCBI): domain Eukaryota; kingdom Metazoa; phylum Arthropoda; class Insecta; order Diptera; family Sarcophagidae; genus Metopia; species Metopia argyrocephala. Next base: position 180,571,917 of record OY756208.1, on the reverse strand, counting down.
TTATAAAATACACTATAAATCTTTCCTACAAGTGAGTTAAAAGGGTCTTTGTTTCTAGTTTTTCTTTCCTCTTTTTTAAAATTAAATCACAGTGTTGTTGTTTGTTTTTATAAAAGAAGATTATGTTTTACGAGTATTATTACCTGCGCTTCATTCTTCATAAGAGAAGCAAAAACAATAACAACAATCAACAGTAAACCTTTAAAATAAATACACCTGCCACTTAATTATATCCAAAAAAAAAGAAAAATAATAACAACTGTCAAGTCATTTAAGGCTCTTAAAAAAATTAAATACAAATTTTTTTTAATAAAAATTTTTCTTTTGTAACGAAAAAAAAATTAAAAAACCCATTTTTAAAACACACTACATTTTTAAGTACTTTAGTATATCATTAAAGCCCCGACTTATGAAAATTATATATAAGTATGTAGAATCTCTCTAAAGAACATTTCATATATTAAAATTCAAGTATTGAAATACTCTTCAAGCCAGCGTTAGCCTTGTGTTCCTGTAGTGTAATTTTCTTTTTTTTTTGATAATTTTCCACTACTAACTTTTTATGAAGTTTACCTTTTTTTTCTAGCATTTTAAACGAATTTGTTCCTCCATTTGACTCTATTTAGGCTGAAAGATCCAAGATAGCTTTTATGTCAATCAGTTGTGAACTGTAACAGTGTTCAGCATTAGAACATTTATTTTTATTAGAGCACAATTTGAGGAAACATCTGTATCCAATCTGTATCCAAATCATAGCTATTCTTGAAGCTGTCAGAAGCCTTTTCTGTAACTGCCCCGCTCAATTGGAGCTCAGAGTAAAACATCTTGATACACGTTTCTTTCATCATATACGCTTTTTAGACAAAATCTAATAAATTTCGGTTATTTCTTACAAGGACCACCTATACTACAGATTTCGGTTTAGGAAGAGCACTTTGGAATACTCTTGTGTCTGACTCCAGTATAACATGAGATTATTTTTAAAGAGTATAACAATAGTGTAACCTAACCCCGCTCCTTAAAACTATAATTAAAATTACTCTCTTAATACCAAAAGATGGTTTTTATCCAAACTTCAGACTCATTTTCCCCGTTTAGATTCCACAGTAGATAGGGAAAAAGGTTCAAATTGCAGAAGTCAATAATACAAAAAGCAGAATGGAAACCTCAGTGGTAGAATTTTTTACTCACACTTCTATTTTCAAATGCCATGACATCTGGTCACTCACTTCGCTAAACATTCACTCACTTGCATTGACACAATTGACATACATATATGGAAGAACATAAAAAAGTGCGTATAATTTAGTCAATTCGCTTTGTATCACTTGCTTATTGTATAATGAAATATTTAGAACGTTTCCGTTAAACCTGATACGAAGCGATGATCATAAATGTACTCACAAATGAAAAATTCTAATTAAAAAAAAACCTAATACAATATTTATGCAATGAATTATTAATTTATTCTTAACATTTGTTAAGTTTGTTGCTTTTATTTTTCAGTAATTTATAATATATAAAAACTGTGTTAGTCACTTGACAACTAAAATTCTGTTCTTCAATCACTTGACTGACTATGACGATGGTAATGGTCGTTTAATTAAATAGCTGGCTATAGAGAAAAAAAACAATAATAATAAAAAGTTATGAAAAACACAAATTGTTTTAATAAAAGTGGACAAAGAGATAAAATACTGTTTATGTTTATTTTTAAATAATAAAAATGGGGGCAAAAATATGAGTATTCAGTAGTTCACTTGTTGACAAGTCTGTCTCTAAACAATGCAATCAAAATAGTTTTATGATGTCAAAGCATATTGTAGTTCTTGTCTAATTGTTTTTGTATTTGCTGTAATTGTATAGAATCACTGACTAATTCTCAATAATAAAATCAAGGCTAATTATAGCCTCTACTTTAATAAACGAAGCAATGATACTCGTCGTTCTTATTGCATTTGTTACATTGAATCTTTCCAGTAGAGCAATATATGTTATTATATGTACAAAAACTCAGTTAAAATTATTTGACATTTTTGGATAGCATTCAAACTTTAGTTGATTTGTCAGTTACCATGCGAGGTACTACAGAAGGCAACTGACAACCTTTATTCCAAAATATAGTAAAAAATGGTTTGATGCAATAGAGCAACGAAGCTTAAGTTCGTTTTCTATCCATAGTCGACCCATTAGTTCCATTAGTTCTAAACCCAAATATGTCAAAACTTTTACTTAACCATTATAATTTGGCTCGCAATTTCGTCACAACGCTGTTTGATTTAGATTTTTAGATGGATATATATCCTCTTTTTTTAAACGAAAGACGGTCATTGTTCTCATACTTAAAATAAATGAATTCATATAGAATTATAAGTGTTACATTTCTCATTTATTTTTCAATAAATTATCTTGTTCAGTGGCGTGTTTATAGTCTGCAATTGAAATATCCATTACGAAACTTCATAAAAATGTATTTATAAATTCTTATCTCAAAAAATATTTTATTTCTTTAATAGGAATCGTTAAAAATGTAAATGGCAACCCGATTCGAAAATAATTAAATCCCTCTGACATAAATGATTAGTCATGTAAGAATGGATAAAACAAATACGACTACAAATAATCAGTTATAACAACAAAAAGAATATAAAAACAATTTTTTTTAATTATTAAAAAAAAATAATAATAATAACGAAAAAAAAAAAAATTAAAAGTAAATAAAAAAGGCGCGTAAAGATACAACATTTCCGTTTCTATTTTGTAAAATAAATATTAAAATGTGCAAGTATTGTCAACTTTTAAATATAAATTAAAAATTTCAGCCTATTGTAATGAAACCTCAATAAACACCATTGTAACGCAGCGAGATAAAGACAAATGTCGGTTGGGTTTAAAGCCAAATAGAATTGGCACACGGGTTTTCATACTTTGCTCACTTTTTTGATATTTTTGATCAGTATACTCTAGAAAGTCATTATCGTTATTAAGAATGTTGAATACTTTTAGGGAACTGTGCGTTCAAATTAAAATTCATTTTATACAATTCATGACTTTTTGGTTAAGCTATATTTACACCACCTAAGTTCTCATCTGATTATAACAGATTATAACAGTTACAACTTAGACGGCAATAATTTTGAAAATAGAAAATGTTCTATTTTCAACTGAGCTCAGGCAAAAAGAATAAAAATTAAATCAGATTTGTAATTAAACTATCTGAGTCTATCTGAGTGCACTTCTGATATAAAACTCAGATGAGAAACTTAGGTAGTGTAAATATAGCTTTAGAAAAGCTCTTATCGTCGTGCCCAATAATTAAAGTTCACACAAATATCACTGATGCGAGTTTTGAATAAAGATTTGAATTTACACGCTTACACGGTTCACTCGACTGCAGAGCTGAAGCCTACTGAGTTCGCTAACAAGCAGAACTGCTGCTCCATTTGGATATGGAAGAATACACAAGTGATTGTGGAAAAGCCACAAAGAGTGACTGTTTGGAGCAGTTTAAGGACTGGCGGCGTCATCGACCTATTTTTCTTCGAAAATGAGGCCTGCCAAGCAGTTACACTGAATAGTGTTCGCTATTGCGAAGTGAAAACGGATTTCTTATGGCCAGAAATTAAGAATATTGAGCTGAACGATATGTGTTTCCAACAGGACGGTGCCATTTGCCACACAGCCAATAATATCTCTTTTGTGCGCAAAATTCAGTGGCGGTGTTATCTTATGTCATAGTAATGTTAATTGGCTAAAGGATGACATAATTCGGAACTTTAACGACATTGATGCTGAATTCTGTTCCACAGTCATTGAGAATATGGATCATTGGATAGAGATATGTCACCGAAGCCGTGGCGAGCATTTGCCCGATATTTTTTTTTTTCACCCGTAATAGATCCTTCTATAATAATAAAAAATTTTAATTAAAAATACAATTCTTTGAAAACTATTTAATTTGAATTTACCTCGTGCGATTTGAGTGGACCAGCCTTTACATGCCAATAGTACAGAATGAGCTCTTCAAAAACAGAAGCAGTGTCCAAAATCAAATCAAATTACGGCATTCGATATCGAACGAAATTTATATAAAAACTGTTTTTAAACTGTATGAAATTTCGCTCAATATCGAATGCCGTAATTTGCTCCCAGTTGTTTGTGTTAAAATTTAATTGATTTGTGTTATTGTTATTTTTTAATTTACCATTCTCTGGGGCTTAAAAACATTAATTAGATAATATTGGCCTAGAACCGTTGATAAATTTTGTCATTTTAAAGGCTAGTTTTAGACTGAATGAATTTATATTCCTTGTTAATTAAATATTTGCTTAATCCAACAGTGACTTAGAAAAAGTTATAATCATTTAATTAATGAATGAATAGTTCTTTGAACAAATTTGTGGAAAATCATGTTTTCATAACAATTTAAAAAGTCAACATCTTAGCGGGTCTTACAAAAAAATAATTACTAAAAAATTTTTAATAGACAACACTTATCCATTATCTGATACTATACTGGCTTATGAGTGTCAACAATTTAGTTTCAACGTTATTAAATAAATATTTAACAAAAAAAAAAAAATTAGAACAACTTTTAATCAAGACAAACATCCACCCGCATGTATGTACTTACAGTTTCACAACATGATGGCTGAGTATAATTAGAAAATAAGAACGAAACCCAACCACACAACAATTAAAAATTGTCAGCTTAATGACCGGCCTTCCTATTTATTTCTGATTAGAATTGAATGTTCCAATTTAATTCATATTTTGTCTAAGCGAGCGAGCATAATAATTATGACTTAATTAATGATTTCCATATGTTTTGTAACAAAATAAGCAATATAAACCATTTCAAACATAAAATTTTTAATTAAAAAAGTTGCGTATAAGTAATTTCATTCTGTGCTAGAAAAAATAAACAAACAAATTAATTTTTTTTTTATTTAAAAAGCACAAACGAGTGTCTAAGATTCTATTTCTTTTAAAGAGCTTTAGATAACAATTTCTACGTGATTTTAGAGAAATTCTTTATTTCCAAAATCCTCTACATTTCTAATTCAAACCGGGTCTTTATAACGTCATAGAAAGTAATTCAGCATCAGAAATTCAATTAAATTAACGTTTCCCGTGAATATATTTTCAAAAATATTTAAATTAACTTTAAAATACAGAAGCTAAAGCTTTTTTTATAGAACTCCTTCCAGAGTAAATTAATTCTTAGAAATATGTTTAAGAAGTCTTACTTATGCTCTTTGAAGTCTTTTTGAAATGAAAGTAAAACTACACCATTAGTTAGGGAGAAAGGGAGAGAAAAACAGCATTTTATATAATAAAAGCCCCTGTATGTACAATGAACACAATTTAATAGATGAGAATCTATGAATAAAATGCATATGCGGTGTTCGGGCAATTAAATGGCAAACGACATGAGGTACAGACTGACAGCTACAGCACAATTATACTGCCACATTATGTGGGTCTATGCGTAAAGTGTCCGTCTACTTATGCTATTGATTCGTTAGCGCATTAAACGTGCTTTGGCATTAATTCTTTTTAGTTGATTCTTTACATTTTTTTCTTATATTTCTTTATATTCATACTCGTCTTTTAATGTTTATTTTACAATTTTATTTTGGTTTTAATATTTGTTTGCGTGCATTCATCATATTTTATTAGGGCAAAGTACAGATGTGTGCAATTTATAAAGAATATTTTATTTAATTTTTTACAAGAAATTTCATTTTTGCACAAGTTTAAGAAAAACATCGTTAAGTACACGTAAAATATACACAAATAATTTTAATTAGAGTTTTAAAGAAAAAATCGCAGAGGGAAGAAGGAAATTTACATTTTAAATATATTTACATTTTAAATATATTATATAAAAAAAACTGGGACAATTTTATAAAAAAAAATTATAAATTCCAACGTTGGTAAATTTTACAACCGAAAGAGAAAGATTTAAAAACTTTCTGATTAAAAATAAATACACGAAATTCTACGACCCCTGTAGTGAGATTCAGTAGCATATTTTCAGATATAAACAGCAGAATTGTCGACTTTGTTACTCATACATACATACAAACATAATTGGCCATTACAACCCTGTTTCAGGGTTACGGCCTAGCTTATCGCAGCAACCAAATTGTCTGTGTCATTTTTTATCCGGGACCTACAGTTTAAAGTCGACTCCGAACCGAACGACAGATTTGAGAGCTTTTTCATGGCAATCAGTTACTCTCAGAGGTTTTGCCAAAAGGCTTTTAAAAGGTAGTCGCCGAAAGAAATATTTTTCACTCATTAAATTACTCACTAAGCCTTATTTACTATATATATTCGCATTATAGTGAATCAAACAATCGTTACTGCAAACAACAAAAATTTTCAACCTCTTTTGCCAATGCCGTATAGTTACTGACCTTAGTAACAGGGGTCGGAAACTTATTCAGTTCATAAGAAGTTTGAGGATCTTAAGAGTAAAAAATTTTAAATTCAATTTACATAATAAATACTCGTATATGTACAAGACGTTTAAATACATATAATTTTTATATCTCAAAATATTTTTTTTCAATCTATGTATATATATATAATTTCGTTATTTGTCCGGATGTATGTCCAATTCTCTTTCCGCAGCTTTTTGAAGTCGTCTGACATCGCAAAAGCTGACATTTTGTATACTTAAAGCAGTGATTACCATTTCATAGCACAATTGTGCAGAGAGCATTCACACGTATTGCTTACGCTCTTTTATTTTTTTCAGGTTTACTCAAAAAAACTGATCGATTACACTCAAAATATATTTTATGTTAAAAAATTAAATATTTTAGAAACAATAAAAGCTTGGTTAGTAGGTTATGAATCAAAATTAGATCCTAAATTGAAATTCGCGATTTCAAGCTTAATAAGCTTAAAAATTGTTAGAAGGGGTAGATCAGTTAGTGATGGTGTTTTTATTAAGCAATTGTTGAAAAAATTTTAAAAAGGCCTAATTATAATACAAACATTTTCCGACTTAAAATATATTTGTTCAAGCAACGCAACAAATTACATTCTACAAATACGAAAGAAATTTTTTTTTATTTATTTTTTTATTTTTTATTTCCCAGCAAATATATAAAAACAAGCCCTAAATATAGTCAAACATTTATAACTTTATGTATGTATGTTAATGAAATTAATGTCAGAATAGCGTATGTTACTAAAAATTTTCTATGACTTCAAACAAATAAATTCTCTCAACTTCTTTTTTCTCTCTTACTCACTAATACACAACCAAAAAATTTTTGGTAACCCCTGACTTAAAGCTTATTTACTCCACATGTGGGTTTATGTAAAATATGTTTACTCCTGGCAGAGACATGTTTTATGACTAATGCTTTATAAAAATAAAGCTTTGCCACTCAATCGGTTTCTTTGTTGAGTAAATCGTGTGTGAAAATAGTGTTTCTGACTGAACCGATGTTTTCGCCATCGTTACATGTTTAAAGCCTTTTGTACTCTTTCCAAATGTCCAATGGATTTTCGATCGGTTTTCCACCAAAACTTTTGAAAGTTTATGAGGCAATATAACTTCTGATCTATTACTTCCTATATACCGGTAATATGAATGTAATAATATGATGGTAATAATGGAAATGTCACTTTTTAAACTTTTTAGTATCAGATTCAATGCAGTACTGCAACCTATAGCATCATAAATGTGCATTTTTTTAATCGCTGCTCTAAGATGATTGCTATAGTAAGAGGGTAAGAGAAGTTACTTGTGCTATCGAACATAATTATTTTGACTGCTTTTTCAAAACCAATTTTTGCACTTCTTTGCCACAACTAGATACAAAATAAGTAAAACTCTAAAAATATATTGAAGTTGTACCTTTCGCAACTTTGATTTTCGGTTGGTTTAAATAAACTTGCAACAAACATTCTAAACGGATAATTCATTTGTTGCTTTGATCTCAAGTTGTTGTTTATTGATTACGACTCAAACTTATAACGCAATTTGTACAAAACACTGCACATAATTTTAATGTGTTTGACCTATCAGCCAATTTAAAGAAAACAAAAATTAAATTTTTCTTATCTTACACATAAAACTCATAAATAAATAACAAATTTATTAATTTAAATAAATTGAAAAATATCACTTTAAATCTAAAACAAGAACAGCAATTTGATAAACAGAATTTTACTGATCTCATACATTCTATTTGGTCACTGTTCTTACACTTTATACTGCATACTTGTACAAAGCCCATACAGATTATGTTCAATTATAAAAATAATGTTGAATTACAATAGAAATAAGCATTTTAATATCAAAACAACTTTGCAAATAGTTCTGTAATAACTTGTATGTAAAAGTGAAAAAAGCAATTACAGAAAAAATTTTTTTTTACAAAATATTCACGATTAATTTCATTAATATTGAATACGAAATTAATTACTTTGATGTACAACCCGAGGTTCCGGTACCCATTTCAATGGTACTTAACCAGCTCATTAGAATATTTCTTCCATAAATGTTTAAATAAAATTTAAGGCATTCATGTTTGATTTAAACTTCAGTTACTATTTAGAGGATAAATTCCAAAAACACAAATATCACAGTCTAAATGAAAAAAGCAAGCAATTTCCTTTAAAAAAAATGCAAATTCTTACTTTTCTTTATTTTAAATATTTGGTCAATCATTCTTAATATTTTTTTTATAAGAAAAAGACTCCTAATGAGGCTAGTTAAGCCACGCCGAAATGGCCATGAAAACGTGTTCTTCCATCAAATCAATTAAAAAATTTCATATATAATTCTAATTAAATTAATTGTTCATATTCCGAATAATTTTTTTTTTAATATTTTCAATAAATTTAAGTGTGAAGGACCAACTTTCAAAAACAAGAAAGTACTAAGAAAAATTAATAAATAAAAAATACGAGAGACTTAAATTTAATTTGTTAAAAATATTATTTTTAGAATTAACCTAATACTTGATAAATGAAATCATTATACATTAAAAACAAGCATTATTTGGTTTTATTTTTAACTACAAAATTCACAAAATCGAAGGACCATTAAACGAACATATGTATTTGGCATCTTTTTTTTATTAACAATCAAGTAGTTTTTATTTTGCCAAGTCCTGGTAGATTATCATAGAGACTTATTATTGCTTAAAGTATGTTTGATTTTCAAAAGCAGTAGTTTTGTGAAATAAAATTTGATCAGTTATAGTGACAATGGCATCAAAAAACCATTAAACTTGACAAACTTTTTGGCAATCACTTATAATGGTATTTGCTTAGCATAAATTGTCTTATGTTAGTACTGTGTATCAGATAAGTTACCAGCTCAGCGTGTCTATAAAGAGTGTCTGGCAGATATCGAATTCAAGCTTTGCACACGTTTCTGCTGAGCATGCCATAACAAAAAGTCCATTTTTAGCATTCTTCACAATGGTTGATAAGCTCTTTTGTCATGTTAACTTACACACAATAATTTTCTACAGTTTCATTTTAATGAACAAGCTAATACGATATTGAGTAACTGAGTAAATGAATGAATGGCGAAAGATACACATAAGCTAGAAAATAACAATCGAATTCTCTTTTGTAGACGAATGCGAATATTAAAATAAAAACAAAACCAAGAATAAAAAACAAATTGAGAGTAAAATATATTATTTTTTTTTAGTATTTTGTTGTTGACATTTTATGTATTTCTTGCCGTTCGACCGACTGACTAGCTTGAAGTCTGGCAGTACGTCATGCTTGATTTCAATGATTTCATACTCACTCGTATAGTCTTTTATTGGAACACCAACATATGCCATAAACCGGTCATTTTTTATGTCTCCTCTGTATATATTGTTTGTTGTTATATTTGTATTGTTATTGAATTGGTTAAAATTAAAGAAATCATTAAAATTCTTTTTTATACTGTTTGTTACTTTAAATGAAAATGAAATTGAATTTATTTTTTTGCAAAAATTTTAATTTTTTCAATAGATTTTTAAGTTTTAATAGACAACGGAAATTATTGATTGTTTTTATACCCTATACTCCGAAGTCTGAATACAAGTGTTTTATGGTATTAAACCTATAAAAATTCTGATTCCATACCCCTTTTAAATTATTAAATCAGGAATTAAAAGATAAGTCTGTCTATGGCTTCGGCTTTAAAATTAAAAATTAAAGCATAATTCTATAGATAAGTTAATGGAATATTGCTGATTACTGCAATCAATTCATTTTCTTTTGGGTCCATCAAAAGCAAAACTATTTTCAGGCAAAGTAATCAAAATATGTGTGTTAGTTGTCGACTAAATTTACTTACCGATCGTTTTACAATCGGTTTTTTTTTCTGGAAAAACATTGTCAAATTGTTGTGTGCTGAAGCAAATATAAAAAGCATTGTTATGTCTGTATTAGTACATATTTGGTGTAGGGTGCTATATATTAAAACTTAACCGACCAGTTACTTTATTTTCATTCATAAACAATTTCCTCGGTTTAAATTTAATAATTTTCTTTAATATTTTCCGCTTTAACGCCCTTTAGCGGAAGCAAAAAAATCATGCTTTTACATTATGAGCAAAAAAAAAAAAACGAAAGAAAAGAAGGCGTTAAAAAGCCGTACCTAAGTACACAATTTTTATTTTATTTCCAATTAACAATATTTTAATATTTCTCTTTTTTTGTCACTGTAATCACGTGTCTTTTACAACATTACCATCATAAGCATTAGTAGCGTGAAAGTAAAAAACAAACACGCAAATGTATTTTTTTTCTCCCTTTTTTAAGAACCAATTTTCGTTTTGGCCTGATTATTATGAAGTTGTTTAATTTTCTGTTTACCTTGTCAGATTGTAAAATATTTTGAAATGTTTAGAAAATTATTGTTATTATTGCTGTAAACAAATTGGTTTTGGCTATGGCTTTACAAAAGGTGTTCAATTTATTGGAAATGTTCGGACATGGCTGAACGAGTAATTTATCGCTGTACGTACAAGTATTTCTAAAGAGAGGTGGTGGCTGTTTGTAAAAATGTTGACTATTATAAGGCTTTAATACATGAAATATAACTAATTACTAGGGTGGCTTTAAAAAAAATTAAAATTTTATTAAAATAAAAATTTCAGTTCATCTTAAATCATTTTAAAACCTGCAATCCGAAAACGGATTGCAGACTTGAAAAATTTGGGATCGAAAAGTGGCATCATTAACTCGAGATATATAAAAAATATAAAATGGCGGATAGAGCACATAAACTCCCACACGACGAAATGTAAACACAATTTTTTTTTTTTTTTGTTACATGTTCAGAATCCTGAACAAAATAATTAAACTTTGATTATGAACCAAAGGAACAATTAAAAACGGAAAATACTCAGGCCTAGCAAATGTAAACTTCGATCGACGAACATTACCTATAACATGAATTTACGTAACTGCTTCGGGTATAGAATGTTCTGTGGTAACTTCTAAATTGGCCTTAGTTTGAGTAGTGATTTTTTCAACAACGGGCGGATTAAAGCTAACTTTTAAGAATTATTACGAGTTATAATTTGTTATGATATTAAAAAAATTTGACACAATTGAGTTCATAAAACTTATCTGCAGTGAAATAATTATTATAAGTACAATATAATTTCGATATTCCGGATGCCTGGAAACCCGGCCAACCGTAAACTCTGTAATCTGGATACCATAAATTTTTTCTACCTCAATAATTCGGACAGCACTTATTTCTTTTGCTTTTGCATAAAAACTTAAACTGTCTGTTTATAGTTTTGTTTCTTAAGTATTTGTACCGTTAGAAATAATATGTAAAAAGAAAAGAAGTGTTTACATTTGCGCATATAGCAGGTATTGCACGTCATACTTGAGCTGTTAGAACAGATTAATGAGAGGCAGTGGTTTGCTATTACACTATAATGCGAAGTATGTCGCATCGAGTCTGTCCTTCGGTGTCGACGTTAAATTGTAGGTCCCAGTACTCATGGATAAAAATTAAGGCACACAACATGGGTACTGCAAGTAGCTTAGCCGTAACCCTATAACATGGTTGCACGCTATATTTTTCTTTTTTTTTATAAAACTATAATTTTTTCGCTTCCATATTTTAATAACTTAGAGGCTTTTAAAATTTTATAATTTTATTTTTATGGTTTTCCTGCTTAAAAAAGACTTTTAATTTTTTTTTTTTTTTACAAAATTATACTCCTTTTAAGCATATCTTAGATTTTAAATTTAAAAGAAAAACGTAAAAGTTATGTATGTATGTAAATGGACTGTGGTACGTGTTTGTTTTATTTAATTAAGTTTGAAAGGTAAAACAAAACTGATATCTCATTTGCTTTTGGTTCACACATTAAATTCTTTAAGGCTTTCTTCAGTTGTTTGTTTTTCAAGTTTAAAATAAATTTGAAATATTTTGTTTATAATTTATAATTTAAACAAAAGAATTTTTTATATAAAACGATTTTTTTTTCTTGAGAAATCATATTTTTTAAAAAAAAGGGTGTATTTTAAGAAAAAGAAAAAAAAAACAGATTTTTAAAGATAAAGAAAAATGTGTGTCACATGTGGGTGAGTAATGTAGACTTTTTTTCTGTTTATTTTCATAAGAAGTTTTAATTAAATAACACCTTAATTTAGTGTCTTCATATTTAAATCTCATAAATTGTTTAATAATCAGAAGAAAATACCTACTTTTTTTCAACATAAATTTGAAATATGAAACATTGTTTTTGAAATGTGACAACAGTGTAAGAAGACGCTTTTCTCAATTTTTCTAGTTGTGTGGTGTTAAGTTTACACTGTGGTTTACACAAATATACACTTACAAACGCGCATAGTTACTTTCTCGTACCACAAACACTGAAATCAACCTGGTTTAGGATGCGAAAAACGCAAGGGAACAGATGAAAACAAATAAAAGGAAAATGTTTTCTTACTAAGAAAAAACAAAATAAAAGAAAATCTCTTTTAAATTTTGTTTTTGTTTGTCCTATAAAAGGCACATGCAAAAACGTTGACCTGTTATTTAATATTCCACCTCTTTTTCTCCCTTATACACACACTCTCTCTCTCTCTCTTTCCATACTTTTCTTATTGTAAAATACAGTTACTCAGAAAATCCTTGCGTACTCTTGTAATATTCTACATACTTATGTATGTATGTTGAACAACATGCCATGGTGATTGCACGAAATATGAATATTTTTAAAATTTCTCGAAAATTGCACAAACAATTGAAACCTGTATGGGCCGTTTAAAAAAGTATCTTTTTATGAGTGTATATAGGGACATACATATGTTCGCCGTATTATTGTTGTTATATGCGTTTTCTGTTACCCTTAATAATCAAAAAACAACTAAATATAACTGTCTTTCTTCTCCTCACTCTCTCCCTCCTTTTAATACATATCCACATCGTTACATAAAATGCAAAAAGGTAAAATCGAGTTTTTGATTGGTTATTATAAATACCATTAAAATACATGTCTTGGCAAAATTTTACACTCCTGATGTAAAAACTGATAGCTTTATGGGGAAAAATTTTGATTGATATTCCATATAACAGCATTGCTTATTAAAAAATTTTTTACTTATGCTGTAAAATTGTATTTTTTGTTAGGTATCCCTTTTTGAATTTTATCTAACGATATGTATATAACCTTTAATTCTTTCCTGTCTACGATTGTACAAATACACTGAAAAAAATTGTACTATTTATTTTGCTACTCTTGTTTCACAAGGTTATCATTGCCTATTGTTAAGATTTTTTATAAAATTAAATCGATATACAAAATAGTACAAAATATTCAAAAATAAATACAGAAACATTTAAGATTATAGAAATTTAAAAAAATACAATGTTGCCAAATTTCAAATTAAAATTATATATATATATATATATATATATATTTTTTTAATTTTAAATTACTTAAGCGTTTTCAAAAAACAATAAATTTATGGCCGCTCAGAGAAAACAAATAATATACATAGTTGAAAATACTATATCTTAACATGTTTTAAATCTCAACAATTTTTATTGTACAGAGAGAAAAAAAATCGTTCTTAAGGCTCTTACCTTAAAAGAAAAGTACCAGAAGCAAAGCAAATTAGTTGCTGTAGATTTCTAACATTGGCTTTATACTTCATACGAATAACTTTCTCATATAAGTCATCTCGGGCTCTAATTTTATCGTTCTCGTTTACTAATACTGGGATCATGCGATCCATGTACATATGTACTTATATACCCTCTAGTAAACATAAGATGGTAATTTCTTTGCTTTTCTTTAAACCATCTATTTTACAATTATTTTCATAGAAAACGGCAAAGAAATCGAACTCTCGAATTTTTGTAGATACTTCAACTACGACTCCAGTAAAAACACTTTAACTTCGACTCCACAGCCCTGATTTTAATCTCTTTATTTTGAGAACTAATAAATAAGAAGAAATTTCAGCCAACTCTCTCGTCAGCCATAATAAATAGTAATAAGAAGTAGTCCATCATGATGAATGTGTTGATCTTCTCCTAAACAATTGGGAAGACAAAATTTGTTCTTCTCAGAAAAGGATTCAAAGTTCATTTATTCAAGGTGTAGTTCTAGAAAGAACCTTAACCTGTGCCACTAATTTTTTTTTTTTTTGTTTTATTAAATGTCGAAGTTTTATTTAGGCAGAAAGTTTTATATATACATATAATCGCAGGGGGCTTTATTTATATATTATAAGTTCTATTTCCAAGAAAATGATTAATAGAGTCCATCACATAATTACCAATAAAATATTTTATTTTTCTTTATACAACGGAAAAATCATCTTAAATTTCGAAGAATCATTTGTAATGGTTTTTCCAATAAAACGCTGATACCAAAAAATAAAAAAGTGTCTACATTCTAGATTACAGTCATGATAAAGCTTCATTTTTCTATCCCTCTCTAGCTCTGTTACACGGGCGTTTTTAAAAAATAAATTCACTTTTAACAATATATGACAACAAATCTCACCCACACTGACTGATTGACGGACAGGCAAAATGAAAGAAATAGACAGTAGAGAACTGCAGCTAAACTGGCAACATGACTGTCAACTAAAACTGATACAAACACAGTATATATACTTGTAAATTATAACAAGTGTATGTGTGGGTTTGTGTGAGTATTTGTAAGTGTTAAAGAAACAATCTTCGAGTTGACAAAGATTTCAGTAGAAGGGCACAGAAAACAAGAAGGAATGACACACAAAAAACCCACAAAAACCTCATAAACTAACAAATGTTTAAATTACACTGACAGCTGTAGGATAAAGAGAGATGGAGAGAGAGTGAAAGAGAGACCGATAGAGAATATTTAATTCATAATCCAAATAAAATAAAATGTAACACTGGATGTTTACAAGATACGTGTAACGAATACTTTAAAAGAAATTACTAGACGAGGGTATCCCAAATTCTATGTGTAAACCAAAAACAGAAACAACAATATTTGTTGTGGTGGTTAGTAGAATGGTTTTTTATTTAATTTTTCAACTTTTCTAACTAAAACAACAACTACTTATTTGAACATTTTAATTTACAAAGAGGTGTCATCAGTCACTTTATAACAGAAAATGAAGAAAAATAAACAAATTTTTCTTTTCATATGTAAATACATATACATAATATGTAAATAAATGTGTAAATAATCTTAAGCATAAAATTACAGTCTGTTTGTAAAAGAATTAAAGTTTGGAATGTTCGTATTTGTATGTAAAAACCAAAAAAAAAAAAAAATTCTAAAATTTTGTAGTGGTTTTATTTATAAGCACTTGTCCCGAGTTTTAAATTAATTGAGCATTTAGTAAAACGAAAAATTCTTTAAAGTAAAATGTTAGCAGAACTACATATGTATACTTCCTCCACAAATTTTATATTTTTTACATATGAATGTATACTAAATAGCTTAAAAACAATTAAATTTGCATTGACTTGCGTATCGTCATTGCTTTCTCGGTATATTTTCGCATTCTATACGAATTTAATATTTATCACTTTAGTGCTTCTCTCAAAAGCCTATAAAAAAATTTTTAAAGATTTTAAGAATAAATCATGAATAATACAAATAAAATTCGAGAAATACAAATTAAATACTAAAGTAATCATCTAATAGATATGTATAAAGGCTCTTCCCACAGGACTTTTGACTGTTGATAACCGCCATCTTGTTGAACTATGTACTGCCAAATCACCATGGATGGATAATGTATTCAACAACTTGTGCTAATAATAAAAACAATCGTTTAATATAAATATTTGTTCATTTCGGGCAACGTAAAAAATTTTCACCGAAAAATCATCTTCGGGAATGAGGCCCATTTCTGGATGAAAACCATATGAATAGAATATGAATATAACCCACCACCCACAAATATGTTTAATTTTCTATTGATAAGTAGGTATAAACTTTATGTACAAGTCTTTAAAATTAGTTAAATATGGTAGCACTGAGTTTACGAACAAAGTTTCTGAAATGGGTGAATCATGCTGCAGTACAATCTCCACAGTGTAAAAAAATTCTCCGCTCAAAAAATTTGGTGGAAAAAATGGATGAATTGTAAACTGCAAGTATTTGCTTATGATCTGTAAGATTTTTATAGTTTTTAAATATGTTGTTCCATGAAAACATTTAAAATTTTTACTTTCATTTCTTGGAATAATTTATTAGAAAAAAATCTGTTTTTTATATATTTTCAAGTGGATTTAGTCATAATTTTCAAGCGATATTCTGCAACTAGAAATAATTTTTTTTTAATTATCTACATATTTATGTATAAATTCTTTCTTTCTACATACATGTATACTTTTTTCGTTAATTTTATTTTATTTTTTTTTTTTTTTTTGTGCAATTATTTCATTATGCGAGTATTTTATTTTTTCACATTCGCACGCAGTTAAATTGTTCATTTCCTGTTAAGTTTTAAATCATTTGCTCGTTCAGTATGGATGTTAGCAAACAGCAGGCGGATAAACTTAAAATATCAACAGAAGCCATGTAATAGTTTGCCACTGTTTATTTAATTAGGTTGTCCGTCTGCCTATCTATATGTCTTTTTTTCGGTTTGCCTGTTTATTGGTCTCAGTGTGTCTGTGTTTCGGTTGATCTGATCGTTTAAGATTTACCACAAACGAGTGTTGCAAACTCATACTTCGCTAGTACGAGAACAAACATGACCCCACATTCACATAAAGAACGAACATTTGTGATTGCTTTTTTTAATGGGGCACATATAGAAAACAAACTGACAGACAGTCAGACAGTCAGTTGTTGATTTCATATGATTCCTACCGTAATTTTATAATGATGCATCGGTTTTATTTTTATGTGTTTGTTTGTGATATGAAAGTTTAATTTACAACAAATGTCTGCACATTTTGCTCATATTAAAAATAAAACAAAATGTCGAAATGTCTGACGAAAATTTTTGTGATACATTTTAACAATGTGTACGAGGTTTATGCGCTAAAGCGAAATGGGTTAAATTTTATTCCATTGAGTTGAAGGTCTTGCAAATACTTGAAAAAAGACCGTATAAGAAATTTTAGGCTTTCTCAGCGATATAACTTAACAAATACGCAAGGTGCCGAATTCAGTGAGTAAAGTAAACTTACTTATGACTAAACACATTAATCGTTATAATCGAAAAGGAAGAATAAGCTAAACTCAATCGAGAGAATTGAAATCTTTTTGACATCCTACCGAAAAAGAAAAGGAACTTAATATTATTACTAAACGTTAAGACATTCGTTTTAAATGCAAATATGCTTCAAAAATATATTTTACTATTGTTTTGGTACAGGGAAAAAAAGCAGATTTCCAGTTTTTGAAAAGAAAACACCTCAATGTTTTCTATCCATAGTTATTGCTTTAGTACAGCACTCATGTTGTGTGTGTTAATTTTAATCCATGAGTGCCGGGACCTACAGTTTAAAGTCGACTCCGAACGACAGTTTTGAAAAGCTTTTTCATTGCAATCAATTACTCCCAGAGCTTTTGCCAGAAGAATGCCGAGAGGTAGTCGCCGAAAGAAATAATTTTTTTTCATATTTCTTTTTTTTTCAAGATATCAGAACTTATATATATCTTAGCTTTTAGTAACTGTTTTTAATAAATATTTTATAGTTTTTCGAAAGGTTAAGATATTGCATGGCATATGTTTTGAATATGTACGATGATCAACCATTTGCAAAAATTAAAGAACTTTTTAATAGATACCCTGTCTCTCCCTCTCCTATCTTACCATAATATCCAATTGGTGAAGTTTTTCATCAATGAGCACAAGACAAGAAAAGTTGTTTGATAAAGACAGAACTGAAGATCTGACAATATTTCCTTTTGCTATTCTCAGAGTTTTGTCAATACCCTGTAATATAGTTTTTCCTCACAACGTATATGTGTGGGCAAAGGGGAAAAAGCATTCTAAAATTGTTAATCAATGGTATCAAATTAAGAACGAATCGTGAACAATATTTCGTTAACTTTCGGTATCAAATCAAGGTTAATGCTTTATCAAAATAAGAGCAAACGGCACAAAATACCATAAGTTAATAAATCAAGAACAACCGGTAGTAAAATCGTGAACGAATTGTATAAAAATATTATAAATTAATGAATTAAGAACGATCTGTTATAACATTAGCAACGACATGTTATTGAATCATGAGCGATAAAGTATCAAATAAAGAACAAAACTGATAAAAGTCCGGTTACCGTATCAAAGTAAGAACAACGCGTTATTAAAATAAGAAAAATTGGTTGGTTAGTTGGTAATAATTGAAATATTGATACCAACTATTAACGAAGTAAGCACAAACGGACTTAAATCAATTTAAATACTAAATAGTATCGATTTCGGTAGTTTTCTGCAGCTTTTTTCCCTGAGTGTGGTAGTTATCGCTTTTACAAAGGATACTCGTCTCCTCTTTTGGATAATCTTTTAAGTATTAAAATTGTATTTATGACACAATATTTAGATTTTAATAAGCAACTGTATTAAAGATTTCTCTTTTGATTGAGTGAAAACAAATATGTACGTATTTTAGTCATTTATGTATTATAAGGGTACAAACAGATATGTTCATATGTATTTGAAAATTTAAAATTAATTATTATGAATTGTTTTCAATTTTTATTTTTATAATATAACTTAAAAACATTCATAATATTTTTTACGCCATTCATTATTTTGATTTCTAACACATGTTGCAACGTACCAAAAGAAGGGGTTTTGACATTACAATTTATCATACTCCACTGCATCAACAATTCAAAGATTGAGAAATAAAAGCTGTTCAGCTTTATTAAAAAGCATGGTAGCAAATGTTATTATTACTACATTTCATAGAACAAAATTTTAATTTCTTAACAAATAGAGCAGCCTGTTATTTTGTCTATTCAAATTTCTTTGTAAATTCTAATATTCTATATAAATATATATTATTTTTTATAAGATTTCACTTTTTAAAAGAATATTTATTGCAGAGGCTTATTTTTTAAATGACATTTTCATGTCTTATAGTCTTTAAGTTGCCATTTAAAATACTCACATTGAAATAAATTATTGTCAGCGTCGAAATGAAACATAAAAAAGCGGAAATATTTGAAATTTAATGAATACTGCCGCCTATTATTTTTAGAACAATATGTATTTTATTCTTCTTCTTTTGATTATCCTCTGCAGAACATGAACTCACGCACTCGCTACTTATTTGCTCTTTACAAGCTGTGTCGAAAGTGCGTGACATGCGTGCTTGTTGAAAAGTTTGTGATATAAACTAATACACAAACAACAACAAAATATTAATGACTGTCTACTTTAATAGAAAATGCAGAGTATAAGTATAAGTATACTTATGTATGTAAATGTATGAGGGTATTTTTTTTATCAACGATATTAATTCTTAATATACCAATTTAATACATTCGAGGGATAGAAACCTAATTAATAAAATCATTAGGTATAGAGATGATTTATAGATTTATAAAATATGTATGGATATCTTATATGTATGTATGTATGTATTCACTGTACTGTGTTTGTGTGTGACAAATATCACAATTTTTGGTTGCCAGTCACTTTACTTGTCCAAAGGAGACATACCACTTGATAGTACCTTATTTGTCCAAAGTAGTCAATTTGGTGAAAACTTTCTAGCAGATTGGTTTTGAAATTGTTTGGCAAATTTAAATATTAAAAGATATCTTATAGCTAGTAAAGTGTATATTAAAAAGTGCCCACTGTTATCAAATGGCATTCTTTGTCACATAGTTGAATTGGTAAAAAATAAGATGTAGAACATGTGTAAATTATTAAAGAATTAAACTGGTGATTTTTAATGAAGAATATCGAATATGTACTCTTGCTTAACCATTGGTTTTTCTTCTATTATTTTTTCATTTAATAATTCAAAAATTTCCCATGATCTGTCTGCTATAACCTATTTGTGTAAAACTTATATTTTTATGAAAAAATATGACATATTTAAAAAATAAATGTCTGTCGGCATTATTGCACAATTATGTTATGATGCCCATGCATATATAAATACTCGTATTTAAACCATATGTGTTCCATGCTACGGATGTGAAAAAGTCATTTATTTCCTTTTAAGAATGATTTTGGAAAAAAATAAAATAAATGAATTGCTGTCAATACAAGTGACATTTTATTTCAAGAGCAAACCCGCCATTATACAAAAAATATATATAGAATGAAAAAGAATTAAAAAATATAATAAAATTAATTTACTTTTCTAAGACAAAACAAAATTTTATTTAAGATTTCTAAAGACAGATAATGAATTAAAACTAAAACTAATTTACAAATTGGAACTCATATTGAAAGTTCTGAAATTCAATTTGTAGTTTGGTTGATTTTTTCATTTTTTTTTTTTAATTTTTTTACAGTTTTGAAAGATTTAATTCTTTTAAAAATACTTCAAAAATTATATAAAAAATTTTAATATAATAAAAAGTAATTTTCTTTATTATTAAGCCTGGTAAAATAAAACTACAATTGCAAAAACTCTCTTTGTTCAGTTTAATCACGTTTGTTTAAATACACGTTGACAACCCTTCAAAATATACGTACATACATACATACATAACTGGCCTTTACAACCCTGTGTCAGGATTACGGCCTAGCTTCTCGCAGCACTCTTGTTGTGTGTGTCAATTTTTATCCATGAGTACAGGGACCTACAGTTTAATGTCGACTCCGAACGACAGACTTGAAAAGCTTGTTCATGGCAATTAGTTACTCTCAGAGCTTTTGCCAGAAGACTGCTGAGAGGTAGTCGCCGAAAGAAATATTTTTTTTTTTTTCATATTTCTTTTTTTGAAGATGTCAGAGCCTGGAGTCGAACCCAGGACCCATGTCTTAGTAAGCCAACACACTAACCACTAGACCACGGCGACTACAAAATATACGTATGTATAATAAAATCATGGCACGAAGTGTCTCGCTTTAAATAAATTGCATTCGAGTACAAGCAATCAACGGAACCAGTGCATGTTTCCTGATTCGATTATGTTTTTTGCAAGCAAAACTACACTGAAATATTATTCTAATGAAACTTAAAATTTTTTGTAGAATTGTAGATGCGAATTTTTAATACTTGCAATAATGACGACGAGTAGAGACATTGAACGTATCGGCTCCCAGGTTGCAGCCGACAACTATACATACATTCAATATTGTTAAAGGCGGGTTTAGACGGTAATATCAAGAATCAAAGAGAAAATATTATGAAATTCCATCGGTATTTTAAAATTAAGAGTAAAAATCTTACGACCGCAATTTTTTTCTTTTACACGGTTGGTAAAATACCAAAACAAAGTAAAATAAAAACATAAAATGCACATACACATGAACGCAAAATATACATGAACTGTGAATTCATTTAACATAAATAAACAAAAACCAAAAAATGCATCTCTGATCTAATGAAATGTGATGGGTTTTTAAAAAGTTTCAAAAAACAAAGAGAGCCTCCGACTGTTAAATTTTGATCCGTATTTTCTCTTAATGTCGTACGCTCTCATTACATATCAAGTTTATACACAAAAATTTGACATGTCGTACGACTTGTATTACCATCTAAACCCCCCTTAAGGAATTCATCTCATTTAGAACCGGTATTAGCGGCGATGTTGTCAGTCTATAAATCAAGTAATTCAGTCTCGAAAATTAATTAATTAACAGAGACCTCTCTCGTGCGGCAAAATTTAGACTCTACGGTGCGAAGGCATGGACTCTTTCTTATGCCGATGCAGCGATCCTGGGAGTGTGCGAGAAAAGTTTTTCACAAGATCTTTGGTCCACCAAGGCTTGGCGGTGAGTTTCACATTAGTCCAGCGCATTAATATCCAGCGGCTACGCTGGTTAAGCCATATTGTTTGGGTGGAAGAATCTGTTCCAGCGAAAAAAGTTTTCGATGTGAAGCTCACTGGACGCCGGTGGAGAGGACGACCATGTTTGCATTGGAAAGACCAGCAAGAGCTGTCATCAATTGGTGTGTCCAACTGAAGAAAGTGCACACTAAATAGAGGCTCCTGGATGCTAATGTTGAGGCAGACCAAAACCCGTTAACGGGTTGTTATGGTTAGCTAAGTCAGTAAGTATGTAATTAATAATGAGCCATTATTTCTAATGAGGAATTCATTTAAAATAATTTAAGTTTTAATACTAATTAAGAACTAAAGTGATCGAAGTGGGCTTAAGTGACCAGTTTTCCCGGTTTTTTTTTTTTTTTTTTTTTTTTTTTTTTTTGAAAAGAAGTCAGCATATAAAATATATTGTAAAATATAAGAAATGAATTGAACTTTTAATATACATATACGGCAAGTTTTCCAAAATTTATACAATTTTTTACTTAATTTTTTAGCGTTAAATAAAAAAATATGTTAAAACAGAAAACTGTGTAAATACAGGATTAGGTGTACGAAATATATACAATAAAATTTTTCTTTGATGTTTTAGGTAGGAAATGACATAAAAAAATTGTTTATATAACTTGGTTTACTCTGAATTTAATGTAAAGTTTACGATAATACTTGTAAGTTTCTTATCATTTACAAAAAATATGTAACTGGAATTTATAACCCTGTGTCAGGATTACCGCGTAGCTTCTCGCAGCACCTATGCTGTGTTTACCGGGACCTACTGTTTAAAGTCGACTCCGAACAACACACTTGAGAAGCTTGTTCATGGCAATCAGTTACTCTCAGAGCTCTTGCCAGAAGTCTGCTATGAGGTAGTCGCCGAAAGACATATTTTTTTTAATATTTCTTTACTAAAGATGTCCGAGCCGGGGCTTGAACCGGAGCTCTCGTCTTAGTAAGCCAACACACCAACCACTAGACCACGGCGACCACCACTGGCTTACTCTGAATTTAATGTAAAGTTTACGATAATACTATTATAATATATTTAAGAAACTCAAATATTGTAACTATCGAGTAATTAATGTAAATTATACACATTACTTTATAGTTCTTAAATATGTACTTATTTAAAAATTTATACTTTTGCACAAATAAAAAATCAATTTCTTTCACAATTTTAAAATGAATTTCTATCTATCAACAAATCATAAACCATAATTTAAGTCTTTCATACCATAAAAATTTTTTTCTTATGGGTATGTACGTACGTATATATTTATTTCCTTTTTCCTTTAAAAGTTAGTCATGATTATAAGCAAAATATTATTTTTGTTTTTACTGAAATTCTTTATATAATATAGAATTAAAAAAAAAAATAATGTAATAATTATTTATTGGTTTTAAATTGTAGTTTCTAGTTTTATACTCATAACTATCACCTCAACAATTAATTCTACTTCTACTACAACTTTTATTAAAGTAATCACTTTATACAGACTCGTACCAGTAATGATGATGACATTCTTTGAATTTTAATAGAAAACCGTGAAACCAGTTAAACACGATTTTTTTTTATTTTTTTTTTTTCAAATAATTGTTTTTCTTTTTTCTATTTTGTTTTTATTTTTTTTTTAACCAAAAATAGATTAATGTTTTCTAAGTTCTTATGAATTTTAATATAAAAAATAAAATTAAAACAAAATTAGAATTTAAAACAAACAAACAAAAATATTTCTGAAACTGTCTTAACAAAAAAATCACGTGTTACTTTAAATTCAAGTTTAAGCATACCCTACACTGCAATCGTTTATTGGGATTTATGACGTGCTCTATGTAAATACGGGTACTCAATACACAGAATTGTGTATTCGTAGGTTTTTAACTTTTATCAAATTTTCAGAATTTATTATTGATTGTCATTACTGATTAAAGTATTTTTTGTTTTTTTTTTTTAACAAACTTCATCAAAAATAGAAAACGAAATCGCTAACTTCTTAAATCGTCAAAAAACCAAATAGCAGTTTCAAAATAGCCGCGTTGGCCGAAAATTCGTCGGGTAAGACAGCTCAGCATCAACAATCAGAAAGCTTTCTATCTCTCTCTCTCTCTCTGGTAAAATAATTTTTACCGTTAAGGTGAGAATTGCATTCGTAGTATTTGATAGTTAGCAGGCAAAAAATTTATTGAGGCAATTTATTATATACATAAGTACTATATCGTATTTTTAATGCAAGTACTGAAGGGTGATGTATTTTTCTACATTCTGTCAGTCACAATTTTCTCTCAATATGGCATTAATTAACAGCAAATTTTAAAAGCAAAAAAAGCAGACTGTGCAACGTAGAAAATTTTAACCAAAAGATACTCTGTTTAATTTGCATATTTTTACTAATTTTTTTTTTATTTTTTGTCAAAATACAGTCTATTATTCCTAAGTTGACTGACTTTATAGTCTTTAATTGTTTAAAACTAAAATGCTTAAACGAATTGCAATGAAAAACTTTAATTATTTTAAAAGCAGTTTTACAATTGTTTTTGTATAATTAAAAACTTTAAGCAACATTGAAAAACACTTGTACTTCATTATAAGTTTATTACTCGCTGAAACATTTGTTAAAAATATTTAAAATAAATACACTTAAAAAAATAATGCCCAAGTGTAAGTAGATGCATTCAATAAATGTTAGGAGGTAATAAAGAATCTGTACTTTTAAATGTGTAAAGGAACGGACAATTAACTGGGACATAAGTAAGGTTTAGCAGCTCCGGCGCATAACAAATTGAGCCTCCAAATAAAGAGTTCTTTAGAAGATGATAAATAGAAGACGATGCAGCAGGCTCAAAAAGGGAACATCAAACAGTATTTAGACGGCTATTGTTGGGTTAAGTCTATTAGAAGTTCAATTCGGTAATCTTAAGAGCGTCTAAGTTATATATGAAACGAATGTTTATATTTAAGAACTGATACAGCTAATGGAATACGGCTCGGATCCAATATAATAGTGTGAAGTTTAAACTTTTTAAAAATATGAAGTTATTTTTGTCTTTCTTTTTTCAAATTTTTTTCGTATTTTCATAAAGTAACTGTGTTTTTTAGCACATAAGTCTATAAAAATTATTCATTTTATTATTGTTGTCATTTTTTTTTTTATTTCCAACAATCACTTATTGAGTGGGGTCATCATTCAATTAAAATTGATTAAATGAATAAATGATTTCAAACGTACGAATATACGATAAAAATAAAAAAATTATAAACGAGTGAAGTATTTTTGTTGACAAAATTTCATTTCCACGAATACACATTTTGCCACAATATCTACAGCTGAGCTGTAGTATGGTCGACTTATATACTTATAAAAAAGTTGTAAATTTATTGTTACTGTAAGACTAGGAAATTGTGCGAGTGTAGTTTTAAAATGCACATTTTGTATAAACAATATTTTAAGTTTTTTTTTTTGTTAAATGAATAACTTCCTACACTGAGAAAACAGTTTTGAATTGAATTTAACGGTCGCACGTATATTTAAGTTTCGTACTAATTTCTTCTTTAATTTTGGGCTTAAATTACTTACAGTAACATTAAATACGATCCTTTACATTTTTTTTCGTAATACTGTATTCAAAAGCTTGGCAATCGAATTGTTCCGTTTTCCATTTTGAGAAAAATTATATTCGACAATCAGCTGTAAATATACTGGCGCGCAACAATCTTCAAGCCTTCGTCTGCAGCGACTAGTACAAATATATCTGCTAACAGATTGCAGCGCTATTTGTTATATTGTACTACAGTGACTATTCAATTCCCCCAGTACTTTAAGCTGCCAAAAAAATTTCCTTACAAGTAAGTTTTAAAAATTGTAATGCCTTGTTTGGCAACTGAAAATTAATCTAAAGTTTGTTTGCTTGCTGGTTAAAATTGAAATATAATGTTTCCAAATACTAAGTTAAATAAAGGTTTCTATAATTATACAACAACCCTCATATAGGCAGTCGAAATACAAAATTATTATTATTATTATTAAGAACCTGTTGTTATATGACTGCAAATCAAAAAATGAAAAAAAAGAAAATTAAATTGTCTTGAAGACCTGACAACAGTCGCGGCAACTTTTGCAAATTAAACTGACAATGACCATAATTTTTCTTATGAACTGTTTTTATGTTGAAAAATTAATATTTTTTGTTATTTTCAAAACAAAAATTTAATTTTTCCATTAACTTATTAAAAAGAAACGAAGTGTAACACTTGTTTCACGAAAGGAAACAAAAATTTTAACTTTTCCAAATTAAATTGTAAGAACACATAATTTTTTTGTCAAACTTGTTCTGCTTAGCTAAAACAGGCAATTACAATTTTTCTTCACAATTTCTTAACCTCAGGAAAGCCTGTAAATATTTTAAACTTTTACAAGAGTACTTGAATGCTATAGAATTTAAATGTCAACAGATACATACTGTTTTGGTTAGTTTTTCATGACATACATTTCATAAGCAACACCTTTCACCATCGCCTCTAACCAACAACTTTCCCTTCAAATTATATGTTACAAAATATGTGAAAATGTTCTGGTTATATGTACTCGTATTTTGTGAATAAGAAAAGTGTTTTACATGTTATTTTTATTTAAGGTAAAAATTTAAAGGGCGTTACTAAACAGGTAAGAACAAATTAAACAAAAAATAAAATTTAAATTTAAATACATGAATACTGTACTATTAAATATCGCTCCTTTAATGCAACGTAGCCATGTTAAAAAAAAATTAAAAATAAACAAAAGTGCCATGCAATTTATTTTACTTAAACTCATATTATAATATATATAAGTAAGTACGTATATACTCATATTTTATATATGCAATAAAAAAATTTACTATTCAGTTGTAAAAGTATCTGTTGTTCGCCAATGACATGTAGGGTCTCCCAACCTTAAAATCCTAAATTTTGGTATATAACAAAGCCGTCAAGGTGACAATATTTTGTTATACAAAATTTTCGAACTGGGGTCGTGAACTTTCCATTATTTTTAAAATATTTTTCAATAATGAAAACACGTTGTTGTATATAAGTATATATAACTCATCACCACTACTACTACTAATTCTAAACTGTTATTTTTTTCAGGGTTGCCAACAATTTACTACAAAAATGGCGGCAAATTCAAATCTAGCGTTAATAGTATAGTAATACAAAAAAAGAATTTTCCAGCATTATTTTAAATGGGTATTTATGAACTAGTGAACTTCCGAAATTACTCGAAAATTCTTTATTTGTATAATTTGTGAACAATATTATACAAAAAAAAAACACATTTTTAATTTTAAATCACTTAATTATTATATTCCTTCTAGGAGCATCTGCAACTCCTCTTATGGAATAAGATCTTAACTAGAGTAGAAGGTAATTAAGTATTAGAAAGTAGAAGTAGACAAAGGTGTGTTGAGTTTGACAACATTTGCCTGATTATCATATATCTATGTAGTTCCATTTTTTTTTCTTGAGAAAAAATACCCAGGCTATGGACCCTACTCATGCAGTATATTGTACTATGTTATAAAAATATGTTGGGAATTCCTTGGGTATTCTCTTGTTTTTAACTGCTTTTGAAGATTCTAATATCACAAAAAATTATTTTTTTGCAACTTGGAATGTTGAAATGAGAAGACTATGTTCGACCAATCTTTTTGGATGGGTTTGCATAAATTTCCATTTTTTAATTGCGATTGTAACCATAATTTTGTCAAAATTTCAATCAGAATCAGAAAAAATCTATTGATTGTGACTGCAAACTTGACTTTAATTAAAATTGATTACAATACCTTCAACTAGAAGCGAGATGCTAGGCCGTAATCCTGACACAGGGTTGTAAAGGCCAGTTATGTATGTATGTATGTACCTTCAACTATGAAGCATAACACGAATTTAATTTTTTTTTTAGACTGGCTTAATAAGAAAAAAAAACAAAAGAGAATCCCGAGAGTGAATGAGTATATTTTCACAGCAATGGCTGTTTTTTATGCTTTCTCGAAAGTCTGCACAAGTGTTGAATTCCCGGCTTCGAAAATCCAACATAATTTTGTGAATTTTTTTTATGTATTCTCGAAAGTATTTTAACTGCACTTTTTTTAATATTTCTGGGAATGATATGTGTATATCAAACTTCTGGGAATTTTGGGAATAAGAATTTAGAAGTCCGGGGTAAAACTTAAAAATAGTCTGACAACACTGACATTTCATATGTATACAGTATTCCACCGATAATTACACCGACAAAAATGTCATAATTATTGGGAAATTATGCGTGGAAGTCAGTTAAACAAACACGGTTAATTGCCTCTTTGAGGTAATTAAGGGAATACGGTTAATTGCCAGTATACACTGCCGTCAATACACGTGAAAAAAATGTAACTTTATACTTATACCTATACACACACTTGGTAGACTTGATAGAATTAGTGAATAACGCAATTAAGCGAAAGTTAATTGACCGTGGAATTTTATTTGAAAATGGTAAGAAAAAGTGTGAGGATTTAGAAATTGAAGTAAATAAGCGTGAAAGGCAATTAAGGGTGAGGCAATTATCCGGGGAATACTGTATATATTATAAATATCTCTGTAAGTCTGTTTTTTTGGTGGTCAATCATGCCTAAACAAATGTTGAAATTTGGAACATAGATAGACTCAACTGCCGAAAGAGCAATATTGTACGAATATATATTTTTTTTTAAATATGACCTAGGCATGATATTTCCGATACAAACTAGAAGCTGATTTTTGTATATCTTGAGAACGGTTAAAGGCAACTCAGCAATCAGAAAGTGGGCGGAATTGTACTAGTGGGTTAGTATATCTTGAAAACAAAAGACATAAATCATATATGAAAGATAAGTCATAAGTTATTAAAGCAAGAAAATTATAAGAACAATATGTTAATAGATAAATAACCATGTAGATGGAATTATGCCTGAAATATAATTTAGTTATCAAACAAAGTTTGCACATATTCAACTTGAGCAATAACTTTTCATATATTAATATATTTTTTTGATTAGGCTTACGGTGAACTCAAGTAGTTTTCATTTATATAAAACAAACAATAAATTACTTTCAATTGATTTTTGCTCTTAACGAATTGACCCTGATATGTAATACAAAGTAAAAATTCACAAAAAAAAAATAAAATAAATGAAAATCAATGGCAATTAGCAGACCTCATTAATACAGAACTAATACAAATGCTATATATGCTAATTATTAAGTAAAATTTGCTATTCGCACAATAGAATTCGTAATTATTTACGTAATTTGTAAAAGTATTTTTATTTATTTCACAAGAAATGAAAAATGGCTTAAATAATGTGTTAAAATACTTACAATAAGCTGTTACCACAGCTAACAATGTTAGCCATTTAATTATATTGGTAAATAGTCCCATTTTCGATTTTATTTTTATAATCTTTGGTTTTGTTTGTTGTTGTTGTAGCTCTATACGACCGATGAGAAAGAACTGACAGTACTAATAATACACTCACGAGTATACACGAATGTTAATTTTAAGACGATTGATTATTTAATGAGTTTTACATACATTTAAAAGATATCGGACGAACGATATGATTCTGATATATAGTTTTGGTTTTTTATTAAAAAAAAACCACCTGAAAATGAATTCAAGAGAATATTTAAACAAACACTCAGAAAAGCTTTTAGCAAAACTTCACGCAACCGTCGTAACAGCGATTTTTAATAGAAATTTTAATGCTGAAAATAGAAAGAAAAAAATATTTTATTTATTAATTTGTACTTATTTGTTGTAAAGACATATAAAATTATTAATTTCATAAACAAGTTCAAGGTCATCTTCATCTTAATTTTACAAAAACACAACTATACAATAAACAACAGACATTTTGTTATAGTGTGACAATGATTATACTGTCCAAAGTTGTAAGATAGTTTTCACTTTTAATCAGGATTTGGAAATTTCTATCCTTACAAAAACCTATTCAATAATTTTGCATGTACTTATATTTTGTATTGTATACACATACATACATATATGTATATTTACTTCAGAAATATGTACAGCTTAAAAGTTAATTTCATTAAAAAAAAAACACAAATCTTCTTCCAAATCATTTTTTTACGGTATATAAATTTTGAGGATGGATTACATGTATCGGAGCAAAATTCATTTTATTTCGTCAGAAACGTCTTAATAAGATCAAAGCTAAATGCTATTAAATTAATTGAAATTATCTTTAATGATTTGTCAATAAAAAAACAAGAATATGACATTTGTAAAGAATATGTACACCAGCATACATACATACATACACACATAACTGGCCTTTACAACCCTGTGTCAGGATTACGGCCTAGCTTCTCGCAGCACTCATTTTGTGTGTGTCAATTTTTATCCATGAGTACCGGGACCTACAGTTTAATGTCGATTCCGAACGACAGACTTGAGAAGCTTTTTCATGGCAATCAGTTACTCTCAGAGCTTTTGCCAGAAGACTGCTAAGAGATAGTCAACGAAAGAAATATTTTATTCTATATTTCTTTTTTTCAAGATGTCAGAGCTGAGGTTTGAACCCTGAGCTATCGTTTTAGTAAGCCAACACACTAACGACTAGACCACGGCAACTACAACAACAAATATACCATTGATCATTGAGTTGACCTTATTAATAGGCCCTTTACAAGTTATATAGAAACATTTTTCAAAGTAATTTATTACTATTTTACTGTTTTAGAATTATTTATTATGTATCTAGTAGTTTTTAAAGTCATTTGGCACATGACAAAAACCGATCTGACATGTGGCAGTTAATAAAGTCATCTTGTTGAAGCGGCGTCTGCCGAATAAGTTGAAATTTTTTAAGTCGGTTTTGCCAAAGAAAACAAAAAATCAAAGCACGTGCAAATACTAAAATTTTTTAATCGAAATGGGTGTTCTGTTCAACTAACCTATCGAAATCATCTTCAGGGATGAGACTCATTTCTGGATTAATGGGTGAGTGAGCAAACAAATTTTTCAAATTTAGGACAATACCAATCCACATGAGCACCATTCATTAAAAAAAATCACTATTTGGTGATGATTTCGGACTGTTAGTGAAAATTTTAATATTACGGATGCACTCCACCAAGAGAAGCCGTTACGGGCATTTGAACAATGTTATATTCCCCATAAAATGCCATCAATAGGTCTTTCAAACGCATAACAAACTTCGATTATATATCACACACACAGTTTGTTTTATTTTTAATTTAAAAATAGGAAACGCTTATTGACGGATCCTAAAGAAATTGCAGCCTACCAAATGATTGTAAAACTTATGACAATTATTTTTAACAACATATTTCTTTTTCTTAATTATAAAAAATTAAATTAAAGAAAATAAATAATCCCTTGAACTCAAAAAAACAAAACGAATAACCAAAATTGCTTTACGAGTAGAACGTGATTGTTATCGCAATTAATCATTTAAAATAATGTTTCAGTAGTGCTAACCATTTCTTACGTCTCCCGGCATTTAAAAATTGCCTTCCTTCATATTTAATGTCTGTCACTTTACAAAAAAAAAAAAAAAAATCCGGAATATTTCGAAATCTTTACATTTTTTTACCTCTTTTGAGTATAAATCGAACAAAAACTTCTGTTTCATAATTTGTTTATCCCTTAGGGGGGTGTTAAAAACAATAAAACAATGGCTTTCTTGACAGGAAAGTAAAAGGGTTTGTTTTGACTGTCAAGTGGTTAAGAGAACGAGGGAATGACATTTACTTGGGGTTTCTCTACAGCATAACAGTAAATTCGTATAGAAATATTACAAAAAAAAAAACTTGTGTCTGACAAAATACAAAATAAATTTAATGACTGGCGCTGTTCATGATGACTTTAAGGATTTTTGAAACTCTAATAAAGTGGAAAATTAAGCATTTAAAAAAAAGAACAATACTTTAAGTACAGCAAGGCAAGGGAGTAAATAAAGAAAAATGATACTTAAGAATTTAAAACTTAAAAAGAAATAAAAAAAATAAAAATAGTTTTTATAATAATACTTTTTGAAAAGGATTAGTTGCTAAAGCAAACATTATAAATGTTAAAAGCATATACTAAATAATGATATTATGGGAAGCATAGCTAATTATCACAGGCCATTAATATCATTCAAGAATTTTTTTATTGTTGTCTTGACAGATTTTAATTAATTTTTTAATAAAACTTGGACACTTAAATTTCTTCTTTTCTAACTTTTTTTAATAAAAATCAGCTACACATGTATTGTATAAATATAAATAGAAATAATATTATGGCTCTTAAATGACACACAAGCTACTTGTACTGCTTTACCAAATTGAAACTATAAAATTATTTTATTGCCAGCAGGGCATTTTCAAAAACTTAAATTCAAAATTCCAATTAAAAAGTTTTTAAATAGAGACGAACATTTATAATATGTATATAGAAAATATGAAATGTGTATTCAAATATTTTAATTGTGTTATGCTCGTATGAACCACCCTCTCAAAGAGGGAGTTTTAAATCATTCTTCGTATTAACAAACATTTCTTCTAAACAACCCACCCTTTTTATGACTTGCAATGACCTTTAGAATTTGAAAAGTAAAATTGAAACAAAAAAATGATTTTAATTTATAGTTTTCTTTTGTCATGTGTAGCTTTTTTATTAAAATATAATTTTTTTTTTGAGGGTTGTTGATATAATACTCAAAAGCTCGCTGACGTGACCGAAGTTGAAAATAGTGGTGGTGGTAGTAATGGTGGTGGGCACTGTTGATAATTTTTCAACTGCATTACAATTTCAAAGAAATGACAAATTTGTTCTTTGAAATTCCTAACAAAGCATAGCGATTAGGTGAAATCAGTCGCCTACGAAAGTTAAACTCTCTGCTGATCTTTAGACTTACTATGGTTCATATAAAAGAAAGTTACATATACTAAAGAGAACTGAACCCTCCATCTTTTCTAACAAGTGTTTACGATAGTTTTTATTGGATCGATGCGATTTTTTGTTTAAAATTTATGTTTTTTATGTAACCAACTTCTAAGAGATGAACTCTATATTCGCAGAACATTGAACCGAAAGACCGTTTAACAAATAAATAATGCTGAATAACACAAATCCTGTCAGTTCTCTGAGGTTGAGAGTTTTAAAATATCTCTTTATAATAACAAACTAGCAGTGTTAAATACAAATCAAATTAAATGAAAATACATACTTAGTTAGATAAACTTCTGTCATCTCTGCTATATCGGGTAGAGAAGCTTCATACAAGATTTAGAAAATAAAATTTTAATATAGACCTGATCTTGTCAGAGAAAATTGCAGTATTTTTTTGCTCAACTTACTAAATCGAAGCTTCAGACTACCGAATATATGTCATGTTTATGCTCGTTTTGAAAACGTTTTCATTCGCTCAAACTCACGGAATAAACAGTTTTGAAATTTCGAAACATTTTCACTGAAACTGCTTTTCAAACCTGTTTGAGTCAAACCAAGCGTTTTCAAAATTGAGTATAAACGCATACCATTTTGAAACCTTTATGAAAATGAGCTGTAAAGAATGTTCTGTAAAATTTGATGGGATTGGATCGAACTGATTTCAAAACAGGCATAAACTAACAGCCAGACCCACGATATCGAATCGTGTAGTTTTAAGCGACAAACAGCTGATTTGCGGCACACTAATTTTTGTGTCGCCAAAAATAAATGCGATTGGTAACACAACACTTTTTTACACACATATACATAAATAAACAAAATCGGAATAAGTTTGTTTACTACATTTTTGTCAAGTTAAACTAGCACACGATTGCATTTTTTACTGTACAATTTAAGCATTTCAGCGCTTTTTTTCGTGTATATTCGCGATTATTTTTTGATATGTTGATATGGCAACTATGTTGTTTATTTGCATTACGTTGGTAACGTAAAGCAAAGCGAACGATAAAGGGACAATTAGTGGGCCGCAGTTTAGATTCACAGTGAGTGACTGAGTTTCTTTCGCTTAAGTTTTCTTTCGATATCGTGGGCCTGGCTGTAAGAAATAGTTGAACTACATACGTATGTATGACACTGGGATTTTCGGCAATAGAATATATTTCCATGATCTTACGCGCTGATTATGTAAAAATAGTGCGAAAGTATGTAATCATGGTATATTGCTACCTTCATACGAGTATAGAAAGGGACTAACTTATGTTTTGCCAAAATGAGTTTTTTGCATACTTCGCTAATATTCTAATACACCATTGATAGAAAAGAAATTGGAGTGTTACTACTCAAAATAGCATACAAGCTAAGTCGTTTTATTCAACTAGAAAACTTTAAGTTTTACCTTCCTCCAATAAAGTAAGAAACTATTAATTAAGGCCTTGCTATATTAGAGCAACGATACAACTATATTATCCATGCATACATAATTGGCCATTACAACTTTTTTTCATAGTTACGGCCCAGCTTCTCACAGGACTCATATTTTTTGCGTCAATTTTCTATCATGAGTATCAGACCCACAGTTTAACGTCGTATCCAAACGACAGACAGAAGCTTTTTCATGGCAATCAGTTACTATTAGAGCTTTTGACAAAAGACTGCTTAGAGGTTGGTCGCGAAAAAAATATTATTACACATTTCTTTCTTTCAAGATGTCAGAGCTGGAGTTTAAACCCGAAGCTCTGGTCTTAATAAGCCAACACTCTACAACTAGACTACGGCTAACACAATATTTCTTATTCGTAAGAAAAAAAAACGAGATGACAGGATTCGATTTTAAGAAAAAATTATAATTGAAAATCATATCAAGCGGCACAAAAAAGGCATAAAAAGATAATTTTTCATTTTAAATTGTCGATTAATTATTTTAAAAAAGTTGGTAGAAAAATCTAATTTCATAATAAAATCCCAGCAAGTAAAATGAAAACAAAATCAAATAAAATTTGTTAAAAGCGTAACTTCTTAGATCGATATATAGACATAAAAAGGGGAATATCACGATTTTATGTTCATAAAGTTATATAGTTAATGTGATGAACGTTTAAGAACTTAAGGTATATAGGCTATCAAAAAGTCGTATTTGTTAAAAAATGTGTATGAACCTCTCTTGCTTTATACAAATTTGTATTTCACAATAAACAATAAAAGACAAACAGCCAGCCCCTTCATTTACGCTTCAATTAAAATTTAAAACTGATAACATCGATTTCCCAAATTTGTTAAAGAAAATATATAAAATTTTATCATTCTTTGACTCCAAATGTAAATTGTTTTTCTCACATACATATGTATACATTTTTTTATAATTTATTATGGTCTGATGGCATAAAAACGCTTTTTGAAATTTATTCTCAAAAACTGTTCCTTTGTTTTAAAATATTTCCCCCTTCTGGAAAGTATTCTAATATACAAAGCAGCCGAAAAGTGAGTGAAACAAGTGATGATTGATTGACTGCTAAAAAAAATTCTGAATTTTGTTTGATTTTAGGGGGAATTCAGTTGGAACGAAATACATCGTATGTATTTCAAAACATACTCCTTTGATTACAAATATAATTGAAAAGTACTCTACTCGGTGGGAAATTATTTTGAGCAATAAGTCAGCAAGTTCTTCTATATTGTAGTAGTATTTTAATATTTTAATCCTGTTGTAATGTTTAAATAATGCTGTCATTCTAATAAAACTGTTGTTCGGCTTTAATATCTAGTTATTGATTTTTTGTTTTATAGTCCTTTATGAAACATTTTTGCACTTGGTAACCATAACTTCTTATAAAAATAATATGTAAACGTCAAGAATGTCAATAACGTTGTTAAAAAAATAAAAGCATATCAATGAAAAACTAGAATGAGTAGTAAAAAAATAATAACATAACAGACAAAAACAATGCGTTATAAAAGTTAAATTACTCAAGAAAAAAGAAAATTGTTAAGAAAAATTATAATCAATCTGTCGAGACAGACTACTTGCTAGCCTGTAAAACAAATTAATCGCAATGTATGGATGTATGTATCAAAATCCATACTTTTCATACTTTTCAATATTCCAACAAGATATATTATACTTATACATGCATATATGTATCAGAGTTGTAAACGAATCATTCATTTTTGAATTAATTCGTGAATCATTCATGCAATGAATTGGAAAAATTTTAAATTAATTCTTTTCTCCAAAAAACGAATTGAATTAAATTTGAATCAATTCATTTGAATTAAGCGAACATGAATTGCAATTCATTTTCAATTCAAATGAATTGGTAAAAAGAATTGCAATTCATTTCCAATTCATTTGAATTGAATTGATTTTGAATTAATACACATGAGTTAGAAAAAATGAATTGCAATTCATTCCCAATTCATTTGAATTGATTTTGAATTAATTCAAATGAGTTAAAATATGAATTGCAATTCATTTTACCAATTCATTTAAATTAACTCGAAAAATGATTTTGTTATACATTTCCAATTTACTTGAATAGAATTGATTCTGAAAAAAAGACTGCAATGCAAAAGCATCACCCTTTTTCCAAGTGCTTCTATTCTGTACTTTATAATAAAAATATATCCACTACTAATAATGAATCACCCATTTTCTATTACTTTTAATCCAAGTATTTATTACTTATTTATAATAATTCTCTTAATAATATAATCATAATATAATAATTATAATAATTCTCATAAGTATTACTAAAGTGTTTGTCCTTTAATGTTCGTGCGTAACAAAATTTCATAAATTATTAATAGGTTTTAAATACTGAATGTCTTGTTATTCAGCGTATATCAAAAGCGACATAAGTAGTACTTGAAGGACCAAACCCCAAACACCAAGTTTACTTCAATTGAATGCAATTCATTTTTGATTTGATAAATTTGAATTACAAGTTACTTTTCTAATTCATTTGAATTAATTCCAAATCATTTCAATTCAAATGAATTAGAAATGAATTGCGATTCTTTTTACCAATTCTTTTGAATTAAAAAATGAATTGCAATTCATTTTGCCTAATTCAAATGAATTGCAACTCATTTTGCCTAATTCATTTGAATTGGAAATGAATTGCAATTCATGTTCGCTAAATTCAAATGAATTGATTCAAATTTAATTCAATTCTTTTTTTTGTTGAAAAGAATTAATTCAAAATTTAGCTAATTCAAATGAATTGAAATCAAAAAAGAATGATTCATTTACAACTCTGATATGTATGTATGTATGTATGTATATATTTTTTGTCGGCGTAGTCTAGTATGTAATGTCTTCTCTGGACGACAACTCCGGGTTCAAACTTCAGCTCTGACATCTTTAAAGCAAGAAATATGAAAAAATATTTCATTTGGTGGCCACCTATTAGCAGTTTTCTAGCAGAAGCTATGAGACTAACCAATTGCTATGAACTATTCTTCTCAAGTATGTCGTTCTGATTCGACGTTAAACTGTAAGTCCCAGCATTCATGGATGAAAATTGATATGGGTACTGTAAAAAGCTACGCCATAAGTCTGAAACAGAGTTGTAATGGCCAATTATGTATGTATGTTTGTATAGTATAAATACATACTTATATAGAGATTGTAAACTAATAATAGGAATTCAAAAACGAAACAAAAATTAAATTGCAGCAAATTGGCTTCAACATGAGTGTGTTTTATTCTAACCTTAAAAATTTTTCTCCTTTTAATACTGCTTAAAGTGTGTGTTGCCTGATTTACGCTTCTATGTAGAAAGCAAATTATTACAGATAACAAAAAACTTTACCAGAAACACATCAACAGCCTCATCATCATAAAAACTATACAACGAGAGCAACTTTTTACAAAAAAAAAAAACTACAACACCTTAAAAAAAACCTCTAACAGCTACAACAACAACTAAATAATTTAAAACAGAGAGAGAGGTTAATATCCTATAAAAAACAGATGAGCAATAAAACGAAAAGGACAGAATTAGTTTTTTGTATCTCTTTCTTTTCCTTTTTATTCTCCCCCCAAATAAAATAGAAATACATATATAATAATATTAAAGACAACAACAACTGCACATGCTTTGGCAACACTTTAATAAACTGTAAGACAAGTTTTAGTAGAAACAAATAAATGTGAACAACAGACGAACATTTTAAAACAAGTAAACGAAGACAAAATAATAACAAAAACAAAGTATTTCAGAAGATGTTTAAAAAGAAAAAAACATCCCTAAAAAAATACAGCCGAATGCTGTTAAAAAAATGAATAATAAGAAAACAAAAACTACATAGAAAAAAAGGAAGTGAAAGATACAATGATTTTAAATCCTGACACATGTTTAAAACGCATAAAAAGTAAACCCACACATAAACACATTTCCAGGATTTTTTTTAATATACTATTTGTATGTACATAAATACATTCAGAATTTATTTAAAAAAATAAAGAGATCTATAAAACCAATAAACATAAGATATGAAACATTTTCTTAATATGATGCCTTTAAAATTTTAAGAGTAATTTCCTGTACTCGCATTTTAAGTGTTGTCATTGTATTGTTGCAAGTAAAATAAAATGTTTAAAAATTAAATGTGTAATTTTTCAGCATAATATACAATAATAAGGACAACAACTGGTAAAACATACACACTTACAATGTGTATTAGAAAACAACAACTACCACCATATCAAATGTGTTCGTTTTTTTTTTCTTTTTTTTACAGTAATAATAATAACAATTGACAGTTTAATTAAAGAGAGTGTGCGACATGCGCACTTGATAATTGATACATTTGAGCATAAGTAAAAGCAACAATATTAGACAATGAATAACAAAACTCAGAGTTGTTACAAAACGTATTAAAAATAAATTCCTTTAATGTGACTGCTTTTATTTTAACATTTATTTCTCGTTGAATTTAAAGTTAAATTGTACAATAAAAAAAATTTATTTAAAACCTAATAAAGCAATAATAATTCTCTCGAATAGGTTATAAAAAAAAACAAAGGCCACTATTGATTAATATTTTGCTTAAAATTGTTTTTTGTATTTTAACAGAACTACACTTTGAAAGTCGGCAATGAAGATTTCTTGATAGTTTTGTAATTAAGAAAATAAAATCTGTGTGCAACTAATATTACGATGTTCATAGAAAACTATAAACACCATTATTTACAGAAAAATAACCTGATAAAAATAAATCTAAAAGAATAATATCTTAAGTAGAGTCGAAAATATTTTAAAGGGCACGTTTATTTTTCCATTGCTAAAGAAGCGAAACTAGACTCGGAAAATAAAATAGTAAACCACGGTGGCAGTTATCTTATGTTTCAGCGTTACTTTTCCTGGCATTGTATGAACCCGTTTGTGCGAATTCAGGGAGATATAAGCATGCCAATTGAATTTATTTTAAAAAATGTAATTAAAAATGCAGCGGACGATGTTATATTAGAAAAATTACTTAATGTACAGTTTTGAGCTCAAATAAGAAGGGACTTGAAAATTCAAACTTTCTCTAGCAAAATCCAGCTGAACAATAAACTGAAGGATATTTAGTATATGGGTCCAAATAAGCCCTAAAGCAGATGTAAGCATACCTTAATTGAGATTAAAAAATAATTTTCAGCGCTGAACTGTACATCTAAATGTGCCGCAAACTAAAGTTTTTAATTTGGAATGAATATCAATGGTTGTAGTGCATTTTAGTCTGGACGACGAATGACGCTACCTGCACCACAAGTCCCAAGACATTAAATATTTATGAGCAATTTAAAGACAAGATAGTATCAAGTGGAACTCATGTAAACTGACCATATTTTGGAGTTTTCTT
This sequence comes from Metopia argyrocephala, assembly GCA_963576795.1. Lineage (NCBI taxonomy): Eukaryota > Metazoa > Arthropoda > Insecta > Diptera > Sarcophagidae > Metopia > Metopia argyrocephala. The sequence goes on along the minus strand of OY756208.1, from coordinate 180,531,653 downwards.
AAATTGCAGTTCTATGCGAATATGCTACAACAATATTTCGAATGCTTGCCAGCCAGTAAAGCTGTTTTTTTTAACGAATTAAAAGTTTATAAAAAAATACTTCAATTAGTGCACCTAACAACAAGAAAGACTGGCCAATGAAGTTTAAAATAATGGTCCCTTTCAGAAAATAAAACCCTCAAAAGCAGTTGATCACTTCCTTTCCAATTATGTGGTCCTCTTTAAACGACGTCATGATACTTTCGGCTCGGGGTTTGTACAGATTCGGTAAGCATTCTTAGATAGCAAATGCTTTAAATTACATTTGTTGTTTTAGTTATCTCCTCCACAGCCATTGTTTAGATCTAGTTAAACCTTAGTTTATCATCAGTTAATTTACTTAACCGATAATGAACAAACGTTAAACTAAGTTTAAGCAAAAGCTTTGAATAATAACTAAATTAACAAAACCACTTGAGTTAGCTCACTAAAAACTGTAAATCTGGGGCCCTATTCTGTAATTCTCTTAAGCTAAAATGCTAAAGTTTTGGATTTTTAAAACAGAATATATAAAATTTTAAAGGTAATAGGCATAAAGCCTTTAAATTACAATAAGCGTTCAAGAATTATTTTCATAGCCAAATGGTCCAAAGTCAAGTTTATAAGTTTTTAGATATAGAGTTTTAGCTTAGGAGAGTTACAGAATAAGGGCTCTGAGCATTAGAGAAATAAAGTTTAAAAAAGTACTATATTTGATGTGTATTAAAATAAAAGAATTTTCAATGAAGGATTTTATAAAATTTGTGAACCTCGATCCAAAATGATCAACTTTACTACTTAGGGGCTAAATTTGAGCATTTTTTTATTAAACGGATAGAATAAAAGAAAACATACTTAGCACAATTAAAAGACAGGGCTGGTTGAAGATGCTCGGGTTCGGGTTTGATTTTAGTTACTGGCCTCATTTGTATTTACATAATCTAATTTTTAATTGTATAACTTCTATTTTTTTATTCTATTCATCCTAAGAATTATTTATAAATATAAAAGAAATCAATGAAAATACATGAATATACATATATCGTCGATGGAATTAAAGAACGCTCTAACTAACAAAACCTTAAATGTTCACCAGAGCCAACAAACTTTCATAAATGTAGAACAAATACACTGGTATTTTTCATTTCATAGACGGCGTAAGTGAATTTATTTTCATCGTAGATCTCTGGGACCTGGACCAATCGACGCGTATTTGTTTTCTGATAAAAATGATGCAAAAAACGTATTTTCGATTTTTTGTCAGTTACAGCGATCTTTAATTCCATCGACGATATGTTCATATACCTATAGAATTATGTTTATTGTCTTTTTAAATAACTTTTGAAAAACCCATTGATTTCTAATTGATTTCTTTAAAATCAATCTCCCAACTTGTAAACGGTCATTTTTAAAACTTTAGTGCTTAATAATAATACCTGAAACAATATTATCCAATCCAAGTGTAGAGTGAAATACTCGATTGGTAATAGAACAACAATCTCTCAGTCAGTGAGCAACCACATGGTGGGATATGAATCATACAACAAAACAAATTTTACAGTTTCCATGTTTGAATAAAATAAATGCCAACAAAAACAAGTAATACATGCTTATAAAATTTATATTATAAATGCAATAGAACTCAAAAAACAACAAGAACTAAGCATAAACAATAACAACAACAGTGGTGTATAAAAATGTATTAAATAGTACATAATAATGATATTGGGGATACGGTTAACTCTCGCGCATAAACTACTAAAAGCAACAACAACAGTGACAATAACCCAAAAAACATAATAAATTCACCCAGTACACACCCTTTTGTATTGGGGTGGTGGTGAATGTATGAAGAACACACATCCATACTCATATATTCAATGCTGTACTTACTCCTAAATAAACACAAATACACATTTATTTAGAGAAGCATAAGTAGAAATGCAAAAACAACAATTAAAAGAGAGCATATAAAAACAGAAATTAAAGTTTGAATGAAGCAAAAACCAACAACAACAACAAAATTAAGGAAAAATCAATAAAATAGCATGAGATTTGCACAAAAATGTAGATTTAAATTGAAATCAAAATAGTACTTTTGAATTTTTAGACAAAAATTATTGCAGATAAAATTGTTTTTATTTAGACAAATGCAAATTAAGTAACGTAAAGACAGACATTAGCAAAAGCAAAAGCAAAAACAATAACAACAATTATTATTAAAAAGAATAATAGTTTCCAAACACACACATGCTTACAACTCAATACATACGTATTTACTTATACATACAAACTAAGCGGAAGAACACCACCCTAAAAGTGTAACGATTGTTGCCATTGTTTGAATGAAACTTTTATTCACAAACCGTGTACGAAATTCATATGCATTTCAGCGAAAATATAAAAAAGTAGTAAAAATTTTACCCTTTTCTAAAACGTACTAAAATTCAAATTTAAAATTCTGGTAGTGTTTAATTAAAAGAAAACTAATTCAGTTGCACAAATAAAAATAATTGGAGTAAAGAAATATCTTTAGAAACATAATGGAATGAAGTTAGGGATTAGGATTAGGGTTATTTCTTATTGTCATAAAATCGTAACATTCCTATAAGAAAAAAATGTATTATAAACCAAAAATCTAAATCTGTTTATCCAGAATGGATGACAATTACAAAAAAGGAAATGCAGTGATAGATAGAAAAAGAAGAATGTAATAAAAATGTGATGTGTTTGATAACTCTTCGACTAACTCAGTATAAAGTCTGTATAAAAAATATAATAAAAGAGTCTGAGTTAAATAGTTGATGACTTGCATGCCTCCGTACAGAGCACAAAGGACTCTGAAGGGAGTTCCGTAGCTGCAGTCAAAAACATGTCCAGTTCGGGTAGTGTACAATTCTGTCATTTTCTTCTTTGATTGAGATATCATTGCAAAAAACAACTTTTAATCGAATTCAGATCTCCGGACCATACAAAAGATATGAGAATGTCACACAGTACCACAGCTTCTAAATCTCTAAATTGTCTTAGATATTAATTAATAGAAAAAAACAGGGAGACAAAAATAAATGTTTAACTAGTATTTATATTACATATCGTATGTTTAAAATATCATCATGTAGTGTACCTTAGTTTTAAGCTACCAAAGAAAAGATTAAAATTACCTATAAAGGGTGAAAGAGTCTTCAAGACCTGACCATAGACACTTAAAACTCTATAAACTACCGTTTCTATCCGAGAGATCTATTAACTCGATGTAGGGTAATTTGTAGTGCAGCCTGTGCTACTACTGTAACAAAAGAAAAGATTGTTCTTGACATCTTGAGTTAATAAATTGAAAATTAAGGGCAAAATTAAAATTATAGTTTAAGCTGAAAGTACACAAAAAATCTCTTACATCTTAGCGGCTTATGAACGTGTTGTCAAACACGTTGTGTCAGCAGCTACAAACTTTTGATTGGCAGCTGACTGTCAATTATTTGAAGTTGCCATTTATAATCAAGCAAAAATGCACATATTGTCTATATTTATTAAACGTTGTTTTTACATATTACAAAATGAAATATTTTATTTGAAACACAGAAGTACATACATACTGCAGTAGAATTTTCTAAATTTCCAATCAATAACACTGGAATAATGGATTTGTTTTGGTACTTTGAAAATTTTAATTTTTCCTATCAAAGTACTTTAGCATAAGAAATCATTTTAACTCCGCAAAAATTCATCTCTGCCACCCTTAAAAGAGTTTTATGTTACACAAAGAAGAACAAGAGCAAAGCGAAAAAAGAAAAAATAAGATTTTAAGTAGTGTTGAGGCGAGCGAGCCATCAAACGGAAAAGAAGGGAGTGAAACAAAAACAATTCAACAGAATTACAACATAAAAAAAAACTGAAAAGATGATGAATTTTAAACTGTCTGGCTGAGATGAGGGTATTACCTTTTTTTCTGTATAGATTTTAGAAAATTTCATGAAAACTTTTGCATCATTTTATCACTTTTTATCACAATTGAAATGAACACTTTTCACTTTAAAACTTCTTGTTTGCAAAAAGAAAATTTAAGAAAAACTGCCACTAATCCAGGGGGGCGGCTGGTTTTTTCTTTAAATTTCCTGTCTTGCAAAACTATTTTCTTAACACTTTAAGATTTTTTCAATTTACTTACTAAAGTCTGCTTTAATTTAAATCAGCAGAGCTTTAGTATTTAAACACTTGATTTTTAAAAGCACCCACGTTTAATACCGACCGGTTTTCTATGGCTGAAATGATGTTTTACACACTTTTGCCTTATGCTTACACAAGCGACGTGATTTTGCTTTCTATAAAAAGCAAACGTACTATACGACGTCTAAACGATGACTGACTATTTGCGTTTTATTAAATGTTTATTAGACCTTTAACAACCCCATATGCTGTTAGTATTACCCCTTAAGGGGTAATTTGGGATATTTTTAGTTGTTGTTATGGTTTTTATTTTGATTCTCTTAAATTATCATTAATTTTGTTTTGCTTATAGTCGTTTGTAAAAAAGCGGGTTTATTTTTCTGTTGATTCTTTTAAAAAAAGTTTGAAAATTACCTGTTGATTTACAAAAAAAAAAAAGAAAAAAGTAGGGGAATACTTTAGAAAATGTATTGAATTTTTTTTAGCAAAAAAAAAACAAAAAACAAAAGAAAACTGTTTCCGTGGTTTAGACGATGGCTATATTTTTCGTGTGTTAAATGCAGGGTTTTTTTTTGGGAGTTGGTAAAGGAAATAGAAATAGAAAAGGCAGAGGAATTGAAAACAGTACGTATGACTTTTTTACTTGTATTTTACTGCTTGTCTTTCAAGCTCACTTGTACTTTCTTTAAATTAAAAATATGCTGTATGATACGAAGTCTAATTTAAAAAAAATAAATTTGGTTTATTGAAGGTTTTTTTGACAAGTATTGTATAGACAATTGTCAAATAAACCCTCAATAAACCTAAAATATTTTTTATGAATACGGGCATTATTACATACAAGAATTTTTCGGGAAAGTAAACCTACTTGGTATAAAAATTCCATTGATAGGTACCAGCCAAAAATTATATCTAAAAGCACTTTTAAATATTTTTATGGTTTTTGGTTAGGACATTTACAGTTAGATAGGGTAAGTTTTCGTAATTTTGACAATCATATGGGAAGACACTAAACACCATTCTTTTCTTACTAATGAGTAGCTCTGTTGGCGAAGCATAGTTTCAATCAAGAATTATTTATGTATACTTTTTATCAGTTACGTAATATTTAAAAGACTTCAAATAGCCTAACAAAAGCTTGGGGTTTGAACCCGGAACTCTTGTCTATTAAGCCAACACAACACATACTAGACTTTGGCAACCTGGTCTCTTATACCTCTTAAAGTAGTAAAAATTTATAAAAGTTTAGGAATTTAATGGACATGGACATGGACACCTTCTATTGGATTCTATCTTTCAAAAGTGAATATACGAGTATTTCAGTACGAAAATTATTATTTAATAATAGAATATTAATAATATAACTATTTTGGTAGATTAGTGCAATAAATTTAGAATTTATTTACAGCAACGTAGCAAGCCATGTAAAAAAATATAGGCATATAAGCTACGATTGCTTATTTACAAGGGCGTTTGCAACGTAGAGTGTTTACCGCTTATGTAAAATTTTACAAAGGCCAGCACTCAGAGGACGACCCCTAATTATGCAGAACATTGTGCTGGTCTAGAAAAATATGTTATCTGATGGGAGAAAGAAGGAGTAGATCTTGTGGACAATTGATTTAAGGTTACTAATATCATAATTTAAAGGAAAAACATTCTCAGGAAGACTGTTTCATAAACGAGCTGTGCGGCTAAAGAATAAATTGTCTTTATAATGCTTGTTCTGTTTCGAAAATTAATTTTTTAATTTAAGTACACACATTTTTAACTTTTCTAGAACGCAAAGTATTAGGATATATGTAAATAAATATGTATAAAAAGCAGATTAAACAAATACCGCTAATACCACTTAAAAAATGAATTTTATTTCATTTTCTTTATTTTTAATTTTAATTGTTTTTAACTGCATTATTTTTATTTTATAAAAACTTTTACATATACTGTATTTTAAAAGTATATTTTCTCTTATTTCTACGATTTTAACTGTTATTTTTTTATTTATTCACTGTTTTAGTTGTAGTTCTTGCCAGTATTATTGGATAAAATGCAAAACTAATTTAAAACTCGTACATCAACATTATTCATTTTGTTGATAATAATTTATTCGTTGTACCAAAACACTCACCCATAACTGCTATAATAAAAACATGATCTGTTAGTTATAGTGTTGTTCACCAATTTATTAGTTTTTCACTGTTGTATTGAATTTTAATTTCTTTTGCCGGATCGATTACGTTATGATCGGAAACTGTTTAATTTCCATACAGTTGTTATACATATTTCTTCATTATATTTTCAATATATCTTCTCTTAAGAAAGAGATTGTCTCACAACAGAAGTGAGAAACAGAGAGCTTTGTTTGCTCAACACACACACACATAAATGAATTAATTGTCTAATATGTATTAGAAAACTTTCATTTCCTTTTTTATTTTGTTCGTTTTTTACACATGAGCGAAGGTACATATTAGCTTTTACATTAAAACAATTTACAACTACACACTTGTTTAAATCAGTCTATTTGTTGTTGTAGGTTTGACAGAATTGTTTTTCTTGTCTAATGTCCAATTTGCAGAAATGAAAATAATTGTGTCGGATAAAACTAAATTTTTACGCATTATACTTATTTATGTGTAATAAATAAAATAAAACTACATATTTTAAGACAAATAAATATCACGTAAAACACTCGCTCACATACGAGCAAGCCAAACTCAAAGTTGTTATTGCTTTTATCGCCGTGGTTGAGTGTTAGTAGGAAACTGTTTCATTTCCTTGCAGTTTATACTTCTTGTAAGATTTTTATGAGCAAGAGTACTGTTCGTAGTAACGTAAAAGTGTGTGATTTGCTTTGTGCAGCAATAAATTTATTGATGATATCACGATCTGATCCTCTTTTATTTATTTCCTTAAGTCACAAATATAGCTGCCAGATAAATAACACATAAAATCGTCAAGTTCTTTGCAAAGCACGCCAGAGTGGTTAGTTAAATAAAATTTGTGTTAATATAAAAAAAAAACTATCGTAATTTTTTTTTTTTTTTTTTTTGTAGACGTTATATTACACTTTAACAATACCCCAAATGCATTATCTTCAAGTCTTTAAATTGTTAAAAACTTCTCATTTAGAATAAAAAGAAAATGCCTTTTAAAGTGACAGGAAAGCTGCAGTAATAAAGTCCTCGTCATACAAATTTTTAATTTTTTATTTATTAAATATCCTCATATTAAAGACAAACGGACGTAACTACAATTTTTGTTTTTTTTTTACAGGAGAAGCAAAAAACCTTAAAATCAAAAATTTTGTAAGTCCTGAAAATTATACAATTTTCAGGATAGGGTATAAGTACTTGCATCCCTATATACGACAAATGAGTTTTTATGTAATGTTTTCATATAAACATGTGTGTAGTTATGTCTTCTTGCATTTAGAAATACATACATGGACTTGTATCCGTTTGAACTTCGTTAAAAAAATCGCCATTTTTGATCGTTTTGCACGAAAATGTACGAATATTTTGATAAAACAAACTACAATTAATAAAAAACTCAATATCGGAATTTTGTGTAGTTACGCCCGTTTGCATTTAATATGACGATATACATATGTGTGTATATAAATAAAAAAAATGTTTAAATATCACTACCAATCATTCAAAATTTGTATTTTTTGTATTATTTTTCCCTATTGGTATTATATGTACGAATATGTATGTACGAGTAAGTACATATCTATCTTCTTAAGAAAATTGAATTTAAAGTTTCTATTTTTCATTGTAACATTGGCTACAAAATCTCTTATTAACCTGTTATGAATTGAACTAGAAATTGCCTGTTGGAGTAAAATAAAAGATAGTTAAAAAAGGAATCTAATGCAACGACTAACTCAAAATAGCCGAAAATTGACACTGGCCCTTATAGCAGCAAGCCACAGATGCATATGTACATATATATTTCCTATATATGTATAGTATAAATAATTTTTGTAAGTCTGTTTTTCGGTCAATTACGTATAAATGACGAAAAAAAATAGCCACAGTATTCCCCCGATAATTGCCCCACGCTTAATTGCGTTTCACGCTTATTTACTTCAATTTCTAAATCCCCATATATTTTCTTACAATTTTCTTAATAAATTTCACGGTTAATTAACTTTCGCTTAATTGTGTCATTCACTAAATTACCTCAAATATATTTTCCCCAAAGGGAAATTTCACTTAAAATTACCCAAAATAATTATTTTCTAAAACCTGCAGCTTAACTCAAATATGTTTATATAGGCATAAAATGCCCGTTTAATTTACTTTCAAACAACTTTTTTGATACAACCTTACAATTAAAGTCTACCAAGTTTAAGTATAAAGTTACTTGCTTTTCATATGTATTGACGGCAGTGTATAAGGGCAATTAAGCGTATTCGTTTAAATAACTTCAACACATAATTGCCCAAAAATGTTCACATTTTTGGCGAGGTAATTAACTACCGGAAGTTATCGAAGGCAACTTATACTAAGTGCGCCGTGATTTTTGTGTGGTAAATAAAAAATCACTTTAAATAACAACGATTTTTAAAGTTACAAATGTATTGAAAATGACTTCAAAACTAGCTCGGTTTTTAAAAAATCATCAAGTCACACGGAGAAAAGGTGATTTCAAAAAAGGTGAACCTTCATTTGAATTTAAAACATTTTCAGATGTTTTCCATTCTTATTATTAGCGGCATTTACTTATCTAGCCTTTACATGTACGAATCCTGAAAGTTCCGGGATTTCAACATTAGGGAAATCCCAATCATCATCATAAATATAAACCGGAAAATAAAAACTCTCAAAAAAATTTGTTGAAATTATTTGTTATTTTCTTATGTAAGTACATACTTTATTTACTTTAATTGATATTTAATTTCTTTTATTTTTTTTTTTTTTCATAACATTAATTATAAAATTATTTTAATATATTTTGTTATATTGTATATAGTATGTATATGCTGTAAATATTTAATATACATATATGTATGTATACTTATTTATTTAATATTATTAAATAATTTAAAAATACTTTTTTAAATATTAAGAAAAAAAGAAATAAAATAAAAAACAATAAGAAAACGTAAAGTTCTTACAAAATTTTGCAAAACTGCATATATTACAACTAAAAATTTATTATTTAAGTGTTAAATATTTTTTTAAGAACTCAAACTAAACTATAAGTTTAAACAAAGTTAAAAAATATATGTATACATAAATATTTTTGTTATAAAATGTAGAACAGAACTATTGTTTATTTGCACATTTTTATAATAAATTTTAAATTATTAACGAAATAGGAAAATTGTAAGTAAACCTTATGCTTTACATTTTTTAATACAAAATATATATACTTATATAACATATGCATATACTGTATGTATGTATATGCATTTATATTATTGTACCTATACATATGTACTATGTAAATGCGAGTTTTTTTTTTCTTTAACAGTAATTGAAAATATTTATTCAACTACATATTAAGACATTAACAAAATTTAATAAAATATGTTTATAAAACACAAATTTAAAATTACAATTCTAAAAATAAAATTAATAAGACACACAATACGTCCTTAAATAATAATGTCCACTTTGTAAGACTAGTAAAAAATTATATTTAAAAAAATGAGTATTAAATATTTAAAATAAAGCAAACAAAAAAACAATGTGCTCTATTAAAAATTTGAGAATTAGAGATCGAGTTTATAAAACTTAATTTGTAAATAGTTTCAATTTAAAAAACTGTATCAAATAAATATTTGTTTTATAAAATTTTTTTTTTACAAATATTCCCAAATTTATGTATATCCTGTATGAACATTAGAGCTAACCACCTCACAAGGAAAAAAAAGTTGCCCTTACCGCCTTTAATATAAAGTATTTGTGCAAGGAGATTTCGAAAAACAATTTTTTTTTAACCGAACGTAGGTTAAACTGATAAGAAGATCCCTACGTTCGGCTAAAAAAAATATTTTTTTAATCTCCTTGCAAAAATTATTTAATATTAGAGGCGGTACGAGGAAACTTTTTTTTTGAGGTACGGTCTAATGTACATATTTGAAAGCAAGTCTTTTTTTCTAATTCTCATTTAAACTTAATATCTGTATTTGTTGTCAAAATGTATATTCTGTGAGAAAAATCTTAAAAGAAAATCTAATAAAATAAATATATGGGTGCCCCAGTGGTCTAGTTGGTAGTGGGAGGATTGTGGGTTCGATTTCCACAAAACTTTCAAATATGTATGTATTTCAATTTAAATTTCTATTTGTTTGTCACATAATTTACCTACAACAGTTATACACACACTCTTTCTTGTTATAGAAGCTCATTTAATATACGAGTAAAAAGAATTTAAATAAAAAAAAATAATAAAAATTCAAACAAATTATATACTAATTCTCTTGATATATGTATGTATGTAAGTAATGAACTTAATAAATTTAATACATATGAATTAATACCAACTTCAGGTTATTATATTGTAAATATACACTGTTTTCCTTTGCATAATGAAAAATTTAGCCAAAACGAAATATTCTGAAACATCTGCTCTACTCACTGCAGGTTTTCGTTAAATAGAATTTTAGAAATTTCGATTTCGAATTATTTTTTATCGTAAATTACAACAAAAGTGTTTACTTTTTTAATATTTTATATAAAACTGATATGATATCTTTTCTCATTTCCGGTTTACGAAAAAAAGTCTTTTTAAATGTTTTTAACAAAAAAAAAAAAAAACAAAAATAAATAACGTAATCTTACAAAACTAACAAAAAATAAATATACAGTGCACTTGCGGTAACGTGAACATCGCTTAATGTAAACAAGCTTTTGTTTACATTGACTACTACTCTATAACGTGAACTATTTTTTTTTATTGCATATGACTTTCATATCACAATTAAAGCATTGTTTTAGTTCCCGATTGTGGTTCACAACACTTGTAAATTTGATGTTTTATTTTTAATTTGACATTTACGGTTCACAACACCTATGTGTTGTACCATATACTTTGACTATCGTTTAAAACATTTATTTTTATATGTTGTAGCCAATACTACACATCATTAAGGTGTTGTTAACGATAATAGGGGCCTTTCTAACTTTTATGTTGTGTTTAGCTTGCCAATGTTTTTTGTGTTAATGGTACCCACTGATATCCATGAAATCTGGCAAAAACAAAAACAAAAATCACAACCATGATTTTCTCGTGATCTCATTTTATTTTATTTAAGGTTCATATTGTAAAAATGTATACTTTTTCCATGAAATTCGACAATCGCTAAAGTAAACAATTTCACTAACATGAACTCCCTTGGATTTAATTAGTTCACATTACCGGGAGTGCACTGTATATAGATTTTTTTTTATATATAAATATAAATTTCTTAAATACTAATTTGCTGTTAAGAGTTTACAAACAAATTTTTTTAATATTTCTTTCTCTTATAAATATGTATGTATATGAGTATGTCTTTAAAAGGTTGGATATTAAGATTGTTTTTCTACAATTATTAAAAACAATCTGGTTTATTCATAAAAATATTAAAGGTTTAAAAAGTTTTGTCAGATAAGCCCTTTCTAAACATTTAATTGTTTTTAAGAATACAGCAGAACACTTATACATATACTTATTTATAAACACTTAAAATAATAGTAATACATTTAAATTAATAAATAAAATTCTTTAATCGTCTTCTCCACACATGAAATTGTTTGATCAAATTTTTATTTGTGTTGGTATCATATAGTTTATGGCACAGTAACATATCAAATTATTTTCATCAATCTTCATATACCAAATATTGTAGGTTTTTATTTTTGTTTTATTTTTTATGTGATTTTTGGGAAAATTGTGCGAATATACATATATGATTAGAACATAACGAAAATTAGAGCACATATGTACGTATGTATGTCTTCTTATTTGTTTTTTTTTTTCTACAAACACACATCAAATAAAACACAATCAAATACACTATAAATTTGATCAAATTATTTGATATGTGGACTACTGTTTAAAAATTATAACAAAAACAAATAACTCACTCGGCGATATGTAAAAATAAAGTAGACTTGAAGTCTTTATTTGCCATACAAATTTTAAATTAAGGTCTACTTTGATTTTTTTTTTGTTTTCTACAAACACACATCAAATAAAAAACAATGAAATAAAACACAATCAAATAAACTATAAATTTGATCAAACTATTTGATATGTGGACATACTGTTTAAAAATTATAACAAAAAGTAAACACCTTCGACCATATGCAAAAAATAAAGGAGACTTGAAGTCTTTATTTTCCAAACAAATTTTGAATTAAAGTCTACTTAAATATTTTTTTTTTTTGCATACGCGGGCATTTATTTCGGGCTTGAAGTCTTTAATTTATGTTAAATTTGATATTTTGGTACTGCCTTGTGTCGTTTTGCCAGGAATATATATTTCTTTTATTTTTTATACAAAATGTTATATGTTTGTTTATATGAAACATATGTATTATACTTGTATTTCCTGACGGAGCTCCACCCAGATTATCAAATTAACTGCCTGTTTCTGTATGACAAACAGTTTTATGGAACTGAAAATTTATATGAAAAGTGCTCAAAATTATATGAGAAATTGAGTGCTTTTCATATAAATTTTCAATCGTTTAAAATTGTTTATTTACGGAAACAGGCAGTAAAAATAAATGAATGACCTTAAACCCCAAATAAAGCTTATATTTAGTTTAATAAAAAAGTGTCCACAAAACTAAATAATGCACCAACAAGAAAATATTAAATTAAATTAATAATTCAAATATTTAAAATATTTCTATTTCGTTAAATAAATTGGGTCACATTGGGTAAATATTTGACGAAAAAAACGTAACCACTATTTTATGAAAATATTTATTTTTTTAATTTCTTAAAGTTTAGTTAATCATGGTTACGTTTTTTTTTCGTCAAATATTTGCCTAATGTGACCGTAGCTTAAGACATTTGAATGATTAATTTAAGTGAATAAAGTTCATCCTCCTGCTTAACGTATTTTTTACATAATAATGAGCTCAATTTGAAAATTTCATTTAAATTAAATTTCACTTAAATTTATGTATATGTATAGGTATGTATATTTGTAATAAAAATTACCTTCTATTAAAGTGTCTAAGTTTGTTTGTTATAAAAAAAGGAAAACTTCACTATCCAACCAATTATGGAAACAAAGAAAAATCTGTTTTCTTTCGAATTAATTTTTCCTTGAATTATCTTGTATAATAATTTTATTTTTCTGTCTTGTCACTTTTGTATTTGGCGTATTTGTAGATAATTTTTTAAGATTTTCTTGAGGTATTGCCGCCAACGCTTGATCTTTATCTTTGTTACGCTTAGCATTACCACTATTTGTAATAATTTGTTTTGAGATATGACCAGAAGACGTGGAAGGTGGCGCTGTAGAGTTATCATCATCATTGTTATTATGATGACTGGCTGCATAACGTGTTAATACTTGAAATTTAGCAAATAATTTATTTTTAGTTTCCCTTTCTTTTTCTTTATACTTATCTAAAAGTTTGTATTTGGTTAGGGACGAGGGATCATTTAAAGGGCACATTTCTAAATCATTAAGTTTGGTTGAGGGTGGTTTTAGCATTTTATTGCTATGAGGATTATGTGTAGGAGGAGGCCAATCATATTCAGAATCCGTATAACAGTTACTGGTGGAGTTTGCTGTTTGCAAAGCTATATTATTGGGAGTGGGTTTAAAGAAACGTGTTGGTGCAACATTTAGCGACTGTTCACTAAAAGATGTTGAGCTATTAGAGGTTTCGTCTGCTAAATGTCTTAGCATTAGAGTTAATTTCATTTCATGTTGTCTTTGTAGTAAAACAGCATTGCGTTCACCCTCTAAACGTGCCTGTCTCACAGCATTCGATAACACTCTTTCCCTCCATTCCCAAGCATCTTTTTCCCTTTCCAAATGCATTAATTGAATTTCTAGCTTACGCGATGAGTCTCTCAGATCTATAACTTTGGTAAAATATTTATAAAGTAAAGTGCGCATTTCTTCACTAGACAACTTATTGAGACGTGCCATTAACATTTGTTCGCCTTTTTCACGTTGTATACGGTCGCTTGTGTCTATAGATTTATGGCCACATATTAGTTCATTTTTAAATTCTATGGCAGCATCTATAGCCTCTATGGCTTCATCACATTCCAATAACTTACGTTCCTCCTTATGACTTAATATTTTATCTCTTTTCAATTTGCGATCTAACGAACATCTCTGGTCTAAAAGGTGATCTCTAGTACGTCGTAAATTACGTATTTCATGCCTTAGACCCTCACGATCTTCGTCATCACGATAAAGATCTAAATTATCCGATTTCTCTTTGAGCACATGATCGAGATGAGAAATACGTGCCTGGACCTCTTTTAAATGCTTACCTTTCTCCTCTGCTAGAGGTTGGTGTAGTTCAATTTTTACTAAAGCTTTAGAGTTTTCTTTTTCTTTTAGAGATTTTAATTCATTTTCTAACGCTTCCTTCAGTTTACGTTCCTTTTTAATTTTCTTTTGTAAATCGTCTATAACTTTTTTAGATTCATGTAAGGATTGCTGTAATTTTTTAACTTTTTGACCACTTTCACCTGCTATATGTTTAATGGACGTGACATCATTAAGTCTTTGTTCTAAGTGAGTAATTACCGCCCTTAAACGTTCTATTTCTTGCTTGTCTTTATTCTGTATCATAGCTTTGGCTAAAGATTTTTTAGTCTTTTCGTATTCCGCCTCCAGTTTAGCCCTTTTCTTGTGAAATCTTTGTTTGGCTGTAGAGCGCGTTTCACTGTTTTTAATGAGTTCGGTAATAATATTTTGCTTCAAACTCATGGTTTCCTCTACTTCTTTGATTTGTCTTAAACGTGCCTCTATATCGGTGTCTAATTTACGTAATTTCTTTTGTATTATATCAATAGGCGTATTGAGATTTTGTCTCAAATTATTGGCCATTTCGGTGGAGTTGTCGAGTAGGTCATCATCGGTCGTTGGCAATTGGTGTTTCTGTTGGTGTTGCTTGACACCTGCCACGCGATTCAGCATGGCTATTTCGGCACTTGTTAATGTAGCTCCTGGTTGTATTGAACGTCTGCGACCACCCGGACCAACTGAAGATCGTCTTTCTTCTAAATCTTTATCTTGATCTTTACAATCTTTAGGTTTTTGTTGAAAACTTTCCTGAGACTCCATTACTGCCTTAGGATGATTTTGCATAAACTCTTCATATTTCACTTTAACCAAATTATCAGTTTTTATTGTTAAATCTTCCATTAAAAGTTCAATTTTTTCTTCTAAATCAGGTCTCTGAGATTCAGAATCTGATTCATTATCAGAGTTTTGTTGACACGAAGTGTCTGGTTCACTATTGGTTTCCTCAGGTTCGTCGGCTTCTTGAATGGGTCCCAACTGCTTCTGGGTACGTATGACTTCATTTGAACTAAGGCACTCCTCACACTCTTGTTTGAGGAAAAGCCACTCTTCGATTTGTTCTTTTTCGGCTTCACCAATAGCATTTGAAGAAATTAGTCTAAAAACAAGGATGTGAGTATAAAAACCAAAATTAAAAAAAAATCAATACTTACTTTGAAAATAAACCTTCGGCGTTTGAAACCAATTTAAACCACTGGCTGGCTGCAAATTGTAAACCAAAATGTGAGTCTGGAACTGGTGGAGTTAGACCAGCTGTTGTAACACCCCCTCCACCTAATTCGGGTAATATACCCTCTGGCGACAGAGGTGTGTTGTCATCAGAAAATGTATTCATCACCACATAGTTTCTTACACATTGCACTTTAAAACCGAATTGTAGATTGCAAAGGGTTTCATTGATGTCGCGCTCAAAAGGAGAAACACACAATATAAGTAAAGTTTGCGCACGACCACCAAATGAATCCTTTAACAGTGTGGTAAGTGTAGTTTGATTATAAGGTATATTTCCATTGGCGTTATACATTAAAGCTGGATCTGTTAACGTATTGACAACTTGCTCTAAAGACTGTAAGCCCAAGTCTTTGGGTAGACTTGATGGTTGATCGAGCGAATTCAACATAAATAAACGATCAGTTGCACAGAGATCCGAAAAAGAGGCGGTTGATAGACGATGCTGAATAAGACCTTCTTTAGATAGCCATTGTTGTTCCAAAGTCAAAGTGAATAAAGTGTGAGCCATTTCCATTTTGGAATTATCCAAAGCTTGCAAGCCTACCTGCAACCAATGGAAGACATCTGCAAAATTCATGCAGTGAACATTGCCAACCCCCAGCAGATCGCGTATTACTTCTCCGCAGATCTCTACCCAACCTATATTCACTGCATAAGTGCGTTCAGGATGGTTAGTCATGTGGGTAAAAATCTCTTTCACGCATCGCTGTACAATGCCTTGATCGGCCTCACCATAAAAACAGTCGAAACCATAACCATATAATGTATAAGTCTTGCCGCAACCTTTTTGCCCATAAGTCACTACAGAAGCATCAAAACCCTCCATAAATAGACTGATTAAAGGGAATACTGTTTGATGATAAACTTGATTTTGAGGGCAATGCATTGGCAAAGCATGCGTAACGGGAAATGAATGGGGTCCAACTTGCACTAAACCAGCTGCTATACCAACCCCGTTGTCTAAAAGCCCCACACCAGGAGTCAAGCCATTATTATTTGTTATATAGCCAGATTGTGTGGCGGCCAAAGGTATAGACTGTACACAACACTTTGTATCCTTCTCATACTCATCTTCAATATTTTGATTTTTTTTACTATCTTCTAATTCATCCTTTATATTGTTACCATTATTATCTGGCGGTGCATCTTTTTTCGTTTTTTCCAAAAGAGCTGCTGTGTATTGTTGGTGTGAATTCTTCTGCAAACCCCTGGGGCATATACGAACAGCCACTTGTATTGGTATTTCCATGTTATTTATTTATTTTTCCATTAATATTTTAATAAACATATTTTGTTTACTATAAGATTTTTTATTTCACATATTTTCTTAAATTTTTTTCATATTAGAAATGATTTTATTTTTCCTTAATTAAGTTGTTAATTTTCTTCTGAATGCTCTCGCAAAAACAATAATTTTTTAGGTGTATTGAACAGAGTTGTAAAGATTAGTACCAATTAGAAAATTTTTCAGACCAGTGTTGAAAAACTACAACTCATTGCCACAAAATTGTGTTTCGCGACATGCTATTTTTCTTGTCATATAAAAAGGATACTCACGAAGGGCTTTGCAAACGATGCAAAGTGTGTAAAAATGTATCATATTTTTTCAATGCAGCAACAAAATATATACATTCGCCATATGCATCTATTGCACTGAAAAAACCTATAGTAAATTGTCTGTGTATTTTTGCTTAAAAACTTTTGACAGTTCTACAGCCATATATTTACTCATGTCAAGTAAACGAGCAAACGATAATATTTCATATATACAAAACGCGTGCTTTCCTTTCTCGTTATTGCCCTTATTTATTAGAAAATCAATTGCTTTTTCTTTTCGCTGCTTTTAAGCATCCTTATTTGTAACATGTATATTTATATTTTTTAATAAGCAGTGTTTTTGAAATTTTAAGGAGGAGATGGTACATTTTTGTTGAGTCAAATAAATATTTAAAAAAATAGAGTTTACAAATTTACAATAGCCATTTGCACAGCAATTTTGCTTTATTTTAGTTTGCACAGATTCAATCGTGGTTACCCTTAAAGTTTTAAATTTTTAACTTTAGTTGATTTCGTTGCACACTGCTTACTGGCAATACAATATACAATTAATTATAATTAAATAATGGAAGAATCTGACTGACAAAAAACAATTCATATGAAATTTTGATTTACTTGTAATCGAAGGAGCAAAAAGACATTTGTCTTTTATTTATCATATTGTAAACTCAGACTTAACAATAATGAAGTGGTAACCCATTAATTTTTGGTACGAAATAAGCAACCCTGCGTACAAACTGTATTATTTTTCTTATTTCACAAACTGGTATATCGCGTGTAAAGTAACGCGTGTTTTTGCATTAAAATTACTGCTTTATTTATTTAAATACGCAGCAAAAGTGTTTAATTTGTTATAAATTGTTAAATATTTTAAGGATCACATTTTGTATATAAAACAAACATGTCAAAAAGACGCATTGAAGTTGGTGAAACTTATACGAATAAGGTGAAAAAGTAAGTATAATAAACATTTGTTTTTTGCAAAAGAAAAAATTAAATCCATTAAACATGGCGGCTTACAAAGGAATTAATCATATTTTCGTTTTAAACAGAGAAGATTTGGCGACAACATCTGCTGGAGCAGCCACAGCAAATATTGTTGGTGGCCAACTGGGTAGTCTAGTGGGTTCAATATCAAAAACACCTGGTACCATGAATCCGTTCAACCTAAAGCCATATTCTGCACGTTTCCAGCAGTTGTATAAGAAACGTATAACTTTGCCGGTTTTTGAATATCAGACTGATTTTATGCGTCTGTTGAATAATCACCAGTGTATAGTGTTGGTTGGTGAGACAGGTTCTGGTAAGACTACCCAAATACCTCAATGGTGTGTGGAATATGCTGTATCTAAAGGTAAAAAGGGTGTTTCGTGTACCCAACCTCGTCGTGTGGCTGCTATGTCAGTGGCTCAACGTGTGTCTGAGGAAATGGACGTAAATTTAGGTGAAGAGGTGGGTTACTCTATTCGTTTTGAGGACTGCTCATCCGCCAAGACCTTACTAAAGTACATGACAGATGGTATGTTGTTACGTGAGGCCATGTCAGATCCTATGTTGGAACAATATCAGGTTATTTTATTGGATGAGGCTCACGAAAGGACTTTGGCTACTGATATTCTTATGGGCGTTTTAAAAGAGGTAATACGTCAGCGTCAAGATTTAAAATTAGTAGTGATGTCTGCTACTCTGGATGCTGGTAAATTCCAGCAATACTTTGATAATGCTCCTCTAATGAATGTACCCGGTAGAACACATCCTGTAGAGATTTTCTACACACCCGAACCGGAACGTGATTATTTAGAAGCTGCCATACGCACAGTCATACAAATACATATGTGCGAAGATATAGAGGGTGATATTCTTATGTTTCTTACTGGTCAGGAAGAAATCGAAGAGGCTTGCAAACGTATTAAACGTGAAATAGATAATTTGGGCTCTGAAATCGGTGAACTCAAGTGTATACCATTGTACTCCACGTTGCCACCTGCTTTGCAACAACGTATTTTCGAACCGGCACCACCACGCAGTGCAAATGGCGCAATTGGTCGTAAGGTTGTAGTGTCTACCAATATTGCTGAAACTTCGTTAACCATTGATGGTGTGGTATTTGTTATTGATCCTGGTTTTGCTAAACAAAAAGTCTATAATCCTCGTATACGTGTTGAAAGTTTATTGGTATCGCCTATTTCAAAAGCATCTGCACAACAAAGAGCTGGTCGTGCTGGTCGTACACGTCCCGGTAAATGTTTCCGTCTATACACCGAAAAAGCCTATAAAAATGAAATGCAAGACAACACCTATCCAGAAATATTAAGATCTAATTTGGGTAAGTTATTATTTTTTATATTCGGAAATGTACCGATGTAAGTTTTGTAAGTTTTATTTGTATATGCGAAAACCCTCGGTTTCCATTTTACTCATTTTCGGTTTAAAGCGCAAATTCGATATTGGAAAAAGCGTAACCAGTATTTAGTGGACATATTTATTTTGTTTACTGATTGTTGCTTCAAATTAATTAAAAATATAAATACATATTCGGTCTTATTTTAGTTGGCGACGTCGTTGTCGTCTGACGACAACTTGCCTTTAATCTATTACGGCTTATTATCCTTTCAGTTTATCTATATTCTTTAAGAAATATTTACATAAAGCAAAATGTTTGTACACAATGTTTCCATAAAATAGTGGTTACAATGCTCTATCAACAACATCGGATTAGATCGGTTTTGGCGTAGTAAGCATTTCAATATAGAACATTTAAACTCGTCTTGTTTATTTTATGGCTGTTACTGAATATTATTTTTTGGATAGAAATAATTGAGTTTATACCTTTATTATTTTAATTTCAGGTACTGTGGTTTTACAACTTAAAAAACTTGGTATCGATGATTTGGTACATTTTGATTTTATGGATCCTCCAGCACCCGAAACACTTATGCGTGCTTTAGAACTCCTTAATTATTTAGCAGCTTTAGATGATGACGGCAATTTAACAGACTTGGGTGCAGTGATGTCAGAATTTCCTTTGGATCCGCAATTGGCTAAAATGTTAATAGCCAGTTGTCAACATAATTGTTCAAACGAAATTTTATCAATTACTGCAATGCTGTCGGGTGAGATTTTTATGATTAACTTTTATCATTTTATTAGCTAAGGTTGATTAAATAGGTTAGTTAGGATATTAAAAAAGACATGAGAATGTTCTAAAGATTTTCAATAAAGAAAGATAGGTAAAGATGTTTGATGCATTTAAAGTTAAAGTAGAGCAAGCACACTGGTAAAAAACAATTTTCCTTATTTGTGTATGTTTGTATAGGTTAGAGGTTTCACAACGTGAATAATTTATTACAAGCATTATATAGCTATTGTTTCCAATACAAGGCTATTATCATGTTTTTTTTTAATTACTTTTGACATACATATTTAGTTTTAGTAAAAATGCAAAAGAAAAATTTATATATTTTAGAAAATAAAAAAAAAAAACATTTGTCTTTTGCATTCGCCACTGAATCTTTAGTTTCAATAGCGTTTACAAAGCACAAGTAACAGCTTCAATGTAAAAAAGAAATTCTTTGTAATATTTGCTTTTGTAAAATATACTTCAATCAATAATATTACTTGTGTTGTATACAAAATATGCTAAAAAAAACGTTCTTGAAACTTTTTGCTGAAAAAAACATTTAAAACACCTCTTCCTTTTCTAAAAAAATTTAGTTGGCATTAGAAGTGTTATTTCTATTGTTTATCATCACTATTTATTAAAACAAAAATACTTAAAAACAAACAATGAAAATCATCTTAAACAAAAAACAAATTGTGTCAACGGGTAAATGGTGAAATTTAATTTCTTATTATTAAACACTGAACCAAATACCCCCAAACACAACATGCTTTTCTTTTGTTTTTCTCTCGAAACACCTAAAAAATAAAATAAACAAAAATGTTTGAATAAAACAAATGGCTGATGACCACAACAGTACCACAATGTTTTGTAAGACCTAATGAGGCTAAAAAAGCGGCAGATGAAGCTAAAATGAGATTTGCACACATTGATGGTGATCATTTAACTTTACTTAATGTCTACCATGCATTTAAACAAAGTAAGTTTGACATTTTTTCTAATAATTTGTATACATTAATTTTTAACAAATTTATTAATTTAATATAGGCAGTGAAGATCAAAATTGGTGTTATGAAAACTTCATTAACTTCCGTTCTTTAAAATCAGCTGATAATGTACGACAACAATTGGCTCGTATTATGGATCGTTTCAATTTGAAACGTAGCAGTACAGAATTTACTTCTAAGGATTATTATGTTAATATACGTAAAGCTTTAGTACAAGGCTTCTTTATGCAAGTTGCACATTTAGAACGTACAGGACATTATTTGACCATAAAGGATAATCAAATTGTTCAATTACATCCTTCTACCTGTTTGGATCATAAACCTGATTGGGTTATATATAATGAATTTGTGCTCACCACTAAAAACTATATACGCACTGTAACAGATGTTAAACGTAAGTACTTTATAATATTAAAAATTTCTTCATATGTATTTGTCTTTTTTTATATTATTTGTAATATACTTTTTTCCTCTCCTTAATCAGCTGAATGGCTTTTAACATTGGCACCTCAATATTACGATATGAATAATTTCCCTCAATGTGAGGCCAAGAGACAGTTGGAAATGTTACAACAGCGTTTGGAGTCAAAACAATATCAGAAGGGGTTTTAAACGCACGTAAACAATTTTTATACCTTTACATACTATACAATTTTATTATTAAAATATTCAATATTAAAAAATATATATTTTTTGTTTTACGAACAAAATTTTATGTAAAAATCCATTCAGTTGTTACCTTACCATTCAATTGAAAACAAGAAAACAAACTTTAAGAATACATTTCATATATTAAATGTAATTATAGACTCTTCTTTTCCAAACCAACAAAAAAGAAAAAAAAAAAAACAAGGTAGAAATGATAAAACCGAAAGAAAATAAATAATTATTAGATGTTATAAAGAATTGGTATGACATAAAATTTATATTTTTTATTTTTAATAATTCAGTCAGTGTTTATTCTCAATAAAAAGTGAAAGTGCATTAATAAACATATAAAAGATTCGTGATAGCAGTTTAAAAATTATTATTAAACAGCTATCATCAACATTATGAATATAAACTGAAACAGTTCCTCCAACAAAATTCTGAATGTAGAGTCGATAGCCCAACGTAAAAGACAGACAGAAACTCCGATGAAGAGACGAAGTAGAGAAGACATTGAAATATTATAGTTTCGAATTAAAACGTAGAAAATAAAAGCGTTTGGAACTCATTCAATAAGGTGATAGCAGTAAATAAGTAAGTAAAATATATTTATTTTCTTATTTTATTCTAAAAAAAACTGTTTAAATAATGAAATGTATAAGTATAAATATATACATGCAAATGAATATATCGTCGCAAGAATTAAAGAACGCTGTAACTGACAAAAAATCGAAAATACATTTTTTACCTCATTTTTATCAGAAAAAATACGCGTCGATTGGTCCCGGTGCCAGATTTCTACGATGAAAATAAATTCACTTACGCCGTCTGCGTTTTGTTCTACTTTCACACAGGTTTTTTGGCTCTGGTGAACATTTAAGGTTTTGTCAGTTACAGTGTTCTTTAATTCCATTGATATTATCGGCATATGATTTTCTGAAAGCCTTAAGTTACATTGAAAATATATTACAAGAGAAACAAAAAACTTTTCGATAAACAATGCCTTTACATATGAAATCAATCAATTTTTGTCAAAGTAGTTTTTTTTATCTATGCTCCTGCGATTTTTCAGAAACCGTGCACCATAATCAATGTAAAAGTTAAATTGGAATTTTTTTTTGTATCTTAATTTTGTTTATTTTTTCTTCATATAACGATATATGTATTTGATGTATATGTTTTTATTATTATAAATTTTGCAAGAAATTCGTATGAATTCAACCATTACTTCTTTGAAATTGTATTAAAATGACCAAATATGTTGCAATTGCTGAGGCTAGCTATAGAAATATTTAAGCTTTATTTTACATAAATAACAACAAAATTAGTATATTTACCGCACTTAAAAGTTGACGATTTACTTGGCATAAACCACAAGCCCAAAAACCACTATCCAATACCAATAATTGTTGCCAGAATTTTTTGATCTAAAACATATTTTCGTAAAAGAGTTTTTTTTATACTATTTTGAGTCAAAAATGTCTACCTCTTCAGCCAGTATAGGATCATGAACTATACGTTCTATTTCACATACAATATGAATAGTTTTTTTAGATTCTCGGGTTATTCTATGACAAGGTTCCACCATTAATAAGAGACGGCATGAATGAAACAAAATCCATAATACTTGTAACCATACATAACCACTATCCTTTTTACTTAAAAGTTCAATAAACAAAAAATACGATGTGGCTACCAGATGAAGAAAACAGGAGATTAAAATGAATAGAACTGCCATGCCGTAAGCACTGAAAAGAATATAAGAACATAATTTTAAATATAAACATAAAACAAAGGTACTCCAAATTGAATGAAATGCAAAACACCTAAAATTGTACAAAATTTGCAGTTATTTGTGATGATTTTGTTTTCATCAAAATCAACATTGCAATGATAATGTGCTCTAGCTGAAGGAATTCACATGATAGACGCTCAAGCAGAGAAATGTAATCGGTTTCACATATAGTAGCATACAGCCGAATGTAAAAACAATAGCTTTCATTTATTAAATTGAAACCCGTTAACCAGAATTTGGCTTATGGCTTTTCTTCCTTCTTCAGGTGCCAGTCTCTATGAGCCTCATGAATATGTTATTTGTGATTAGCGCTAGTTTTAAACATTTTTTCGAACTGATGTTCAACATAGATTTCGGAACCAAACTTTGTCACAGTCTAAATTTAGCTAGAAATGTCCAAATAGGTTTAATTCCCCCACTATAGTTTTAATCACTATTATTGAGAATGGAATATTGTACCAGATCGCCCCCATACGTTGTCTTTGGTTTTTGTATATTTTCAGAACTGTAAAGTTTCTGAATTTAATCCGAATGATTCCATGGCCAATGCAAATCGTCACTCAGGAAGTGGGCGAAATTGAGCAAATGAGCGTAGTAGTTCCCATACAAACTAAATATTGATTCTTATATAATTTGAGAAAGGTTAAACTACATTTCTTATTTTATTTTGCCTAGGAAAGCACGTTCAGGGTCCGCTAGTTGTGATATAAAATACATAGGTAAGGAAAACCCTTGAAGGGAATGGGAGGATCTATCTATACCTTAGTCTTAATTAGAAAGGCCCTAACTAACTCGTATTTATCACTAAATCGAGTTTTCAGTGATTCCAATATATTTTAAACAAATACACCTCGTCCAAAAAAAAATACATTAAATTTGGTTTTCATTAAAACCTACATTAAAAAATTTACATTTTTAATATTACAGTTTCTATAATTTTTTACCTTCTCCTGTAAAGTTACATTTATTTCAGTTGGGCCTTCCCACTTAAGCCCAACGATATGTTGTTCTGTAAACGTCTTACCTTGCAACAATTTCCACACATTTTCCTAGAATTTCATGGCACTCCGCCAACAATTTTACTAATACCGATTTATTTTTACCTATTAAAATAGAAAAAGGACTTTCAAAAACATGTTCTTTTTCTAATAATCCTAACGCTAGATACACACTTGGGAACATGTTTATGAAACCACCAGGCATGTTCCATTATTCTTAACATAGTGTGTAGTCATGTTCCATTCTAGATTTCAAAAATATCAAAATATTTTGATATTTTCTTGTTGCATTGATGTTGGCTCCAATGTGTGTATCGTTTTTTATTGTTTTTATTTTATTGTATTTACAAAATATCATGTTTCCGTTAAAGTTTAATTGTTGGTTCCAGTGTTTGTATCTAAACATGAAACACAAATGTTAAACGTGTTCCGTAAACATGTTCCAAAGTGTGCACCTAGCATAATAAAACAAATCCTTACTTGAACTTTGATAGGTTTCAGATGCCAATTTTGATAAACTAGCATGTAAAGTGGGAGTACTCATATTTTGATTAGTAGTTTTAACCGTAGTTATTTTAAGCTTATCCTGGTTAGGAGTTACTTTATTGCGATCTGCTAAATATTAAAAATGTTTAAATAAATTTAAAAAATATATTTATTTATAAAAAATATTGCACCTGGTAAATAAGAATTCCTGAGCATAGTATTTAAGGTTTCAAATCGTCTAGCCAAACCGAAAGATGTATTAGCAAAATTAATATGCAAGCCGGTCAATATAAAATACAGACTATAAAATGGTATATACCATTGAACATTTAGTTCTGAAATGTTAAGGAAAGAAACTTTTAAATATTTCTTCCAAACGAAGTTAATGTATTGCTCAACTATACCTGCGTTTTCTTGGCCATCCTGCATTGACTCTGCAAATCTTAACCAAGTCCATATATCTAAAGCTTTAATGGAAATTTTACATTTAATACAAAATTTTAATTTTGTTAATTGTTTCGAGTTCATTAACTTACCCAACAAAATACTTATAGTTATCATTGGCACCAATAACATTGTAATGGCCTTCAGACGAGCTATTTTTAAATTTTCTATCGAACCCAATGAGTCATCTATCTGAAAATAATAAAAACAAAAAAGAAAATATTAATAAAAAAAGGAATAAATTTGCCGTTTTCACAATACCTTTCGTAGTTTATCATTCAAATCCTTGGTGGCATTTAAGCCTACAATACCACATAAAACACCTGCTGTTACTGCTAATACCACTACAGATACATCCAGTGCAGTAACCACTTTCGAAGTTGCCGATTTCATTCTAAAAGATGCTCTATTTATGTAAAATTGAGGCATTCCCCAAATAGAATAGGATTTTGGAAAAACAGTATTTTTTGTTTAAGCCAGTAAATAGAGCATTTAATTGTATGAATAGTTAGACGAAAAATAGGGCGAGCGACAGGAGAAAGTAAAAAAGTAAGGTAAAGTCTTATGAATAGTTATATAAAGTTTTAAATATGAATTTGTAGATTAGAAAGCAAAGACTGCGAAAGCGTTATTAGAGGCTAAATAGAAGTTCAAGACATATGTTTTAAAATAAATAAAGTGTTAATATTAAGAAAAACAATCCCCCAAAGTCAATAGACAACTAAAATAAAAATTAGCATAGCACCCTTTAAGCGTTCTTAAGATATGCCTATACAAAAATCAGTATTTAGTTTTATGTAGAAAGATATCATGCCCACTTGTCTAATTTGACCAACATTCTGACTGAGGATTTGCCTTGACCATAAAATCAGTATTTGTTTGTATGGGAGACACTTGTTCGATTTTGTTCACTTTCTGATTGATGATTTGCTTTGACCATTAAGTCTTTGACACCAAATTCAGAAACTCGAGCTTTCACCATTCTCAAAATTTACCAAAATGACTATTTAGTTTGTATGGGATGTACAACACCTACTTGTCTGTCCTATTATGTTTACTTTCTGACTGATGATTAGCCTTGACCATTAAGTAATTCAGACCAAATTCCGAAAATTTAACTTGAACCACGCCCACTTGTCCTATTGTGCCTACTTTCTGATTAATGATTTCAGTTACTCCCAGAGCTTTTGTCAGAAAACTGCTAAGAACTATGTATACAATTTCTGCAGCTTTTAACTGGGAACCAAGCAATCATAGAACTTTACTCCAAGACTTGTGCGTGGATATCAGATTCAGATTATGCTTATTAAAGAATTTTGAGAAAGATTTTAATAACCACATAGTGATTTTTGTTGTTGCTGTTAAAATATAATTTCTACAAATTTCTTTTGTACACATCGTGATAACTGACATAATAGTAGCAACTATGAATAATAATTCATTTTAAGTATGTAATTAAATATAAGCTCTAGATTAACTAGTTTAAAACTAAAAGAGTAACACTGAATACGCGTCTAAGTTGTATGCTTAACTACTTAGGATGTTAACTCACTTTAATGGTTTTTACCTAACGTCGATACTCCCCCAAACCCTATAAACGCAGTTGTTATTGTAACTTTTGTTAGCACGAAAACACTTGCAAAACAATTACATAGAAACTATTTTTTCATTATTTTTTTTTTTCATAAGAAACCAAAAATTTATGAATAAAAAAAATTTGGGTGTGGATATTTTAAAATTGTTTGTATACGGGGAGCAGTTCGATATTTACCTTACGGGAATTTTTGAATTGGCATCAAATAATAAACCTCTATATGTAAGAAAAACTGAAATGAAAATTTTATAAAAATAAAAATTAATACAATTTTATTCGGAATATTCATATGTACATATCGTCATATTAAATGCAAACGGACGTAACTACACTTTTTGTTTTTTTACAGGAGGAGCAAAAAACCTTAAAATGAACAATTTTGTAAATCATATAATTTTCAGGATCGAGATATAAGGATTGGCATTCCGATATACAACAAATGAGTTTGTATGTAAGGTATTCATATAAATATGTATGTACGTAGTTATGTCTTTTTGAATTTAGAAATACACGCACTTGTAATTACGTCCGTTTGAATTTCGTTAATAAAATCGCCATTTTTGATCGTAGGAATTTAAAATTTTACACAAAAATGTATTTTGATAAAAACGAACCACAATTAATAAAAAACTCAATTTCGAAATTTTGTGTAGTTACGCCCGTTTTCATTTAGTATGACGATATAAAGAAGCGTTTGATTTATTCATGATTAATTCCATAACAATTTATCAATTAAATAGATTGCGATTGAGATTGTCCTGATAGTCATTTCGCTAGTGCTCAATCAGCCTATAAGGAGACTTTCTATAATTTAAAATTTTAATTACTAAATGAAAAATGTTATCTTTCAGCGATAATGCATTATAAATTCAATGCAATAAACCAAATTCTGGTACAAATATGGGTATCGTGTAGGATTCTTTCGATTTAAAAATGCTCAAAAGAATTAAATTTTAGCATAAATTGTTAAAATATGGTTTAGTTTTGCTAAATATTTTTACTAAAAAATTACGAGTTTCAAATATTAATACTGCTTATTCATAGAAAATAAAATAAATTTGAAAAGTTTTAAATAAAATTTTCCATACAACGTTTTTCTAAAATAAATTTAAAATCTTATGGCGTTTTCGTTTCTACCAAAAAATGTTGCCTCTCATAAATTTTTCTTCCTCATCTTGACAAAATATTCCTTTTTAAAGAAAACTATACTTTAGAGCAACAATTAAAAATTTCGATTAAAATAAAACGAGATCAAAAAAGAATGTATAACATCCTATTTTTATATAAGGTGTGCGTCACTATAAACTGTAACACATCAAAAGTCAAATAAAAACTGACTGGAGTAAGCTAGAGTTAAAAATAAAACAGTTTTATTTTTCATTTTTATTACAGATTTATATTCTGTATTATTTTATTTAAAAATTAATTTAATTTTATAAAATTTTTTATTTTATTCATTATGCCATCCATAAGCAATGTTATAGTGTTTTCGGTGATTTTTTTGGTACCAGCTGTCCATTTATATCGAAAACTAGTAATGGTTTTGGGAACAGATGTACTCTTCTTTAGTTCTCTTTTGACCAGAGCCCAATATCTTTCAATAGGCCGCAGCTCTGGGCAGTTTGGTGGGTTAGCCTCTTTTGGAACAAAAATGACATTATTTTTATTATACCAGTCTATTGCGCTTTTACTGTAGTGACATGTTGCCAAATCTGGCCAGAAGAATGTTGATATGTTGTGCTGTCTTAGAAATGGGAGCAACCTCTTTTGAAGACACTCTTTGATATAAATATCTGAGTTTATTGATCCCAATGTAACAAACGATGCACTTCTGTTGCCGCAGCTACAAATAGCCTGCCAAACTAGGAACTTTTTGGGAAATTTTGATAGTTTTTTAGTTCGGAACTCTTCAGAAACATTGCCTCTACTATCCACTACATAAAACCCTTGGCCAGGAAGCTGCGCAAAGTCTGCAAAAACGTAAGTTTCATCATCCATTACACAACATTCGAACTTTTGAAAAAATTCTTTTTTGAGGAGTTTTGCTCTTTTTTTTACTTCAATATTCTTCTTAGCATTTCTATCCGGAACTTTTTGAACTTTAAATGTTTTAAGGCCAGCTTTAGCTTTAACTCGGCGCACAAAACTTTCCGAAC
Organism: Metopia argyrocephala; assembly: GCA_963576795.1. NCBI lineage: Eukaryota > Metazoa > Arthropoda > Insecta > Diptera > Sarcophagidae > Metopia > Metopia argyrocephala. Next base: position 180,501,922 of record OY756208.1, on the reverse strand, counting down.
ATTGCACGCGCCGGGCCACTTCGCGACCAGAAATGTTTGGAAGAGCCAGCAAAAGCTTCTCAACCTTTTTGGCTTTCGCGTCGTTCGTTACCAGTTTTGTTTTACCTGTTCCAGGCTTTCTTTCAATTTTTAGGTCTTTGTTGAACTTTTTGACCACTCTGGAAACACATTGCCTGGTCACGTGGACTTCCCTAGCAACTTTTGTATAACTCCAATATGTTTTTTTTGAATTATTTGAATAATTTTTGTATGCACTTGTCTTTGATTATCCATTGTGAACTAACTAACAAGTCAAATTTGACAAACTGATACATTTTAAAATCTGACACATTTTTCAAAGATATTGTGATTAAGAAAAATAATTTTGATTAAAGGTGAAAAAAGTTATTAAGAAAAATGGGTGTTACACTTTATAGTGACGCACACCTTAATATAATAATAAAATGTTACACATTTTTGTAGAAACGAAAACGGCATTAATTTCGAATAACTAACTGTTTTGACTTATTAATTTATTTTCATGAATTAAAAATTAAAAAAAATAATTAAAATATTGTCAATATTCATATACATATATTTGTATTTGAAGATTTACCCATGATCAATGTTAGCGATGCTGCATAAAACAGAAACGGTATACTTTTACGTATTACATAAACTCCTTTTGAATTTTTATGCACCGAATACGGTGCCAAAGCCAATGCTTTACTCACAAAAAATATCCCTATAGATATATCATTCACTTCCATTATTTGTTCCTAAAATATTTTCTATATTCGTTTTTTTTTATTATTATTTTGACTTTACACTTTCAATTTCGAATTGGAACTGCATGGATTTGAGGATTTTCTTGAATTAAGTTCTTTTTTAAGAATTTTCGTTTATTTGCAAATTATTTGCTGTTTAAATATGTTTATTTACTGTCAACACAATATCCTTGTAAAGATTTTTAAATGGCGTGTTCAAAAGTTCATGTGTACACTTTGTCAAATAGTTATGGAACTTTTTTTTTACCTGTTGGTAATTAATTTCTGCCCATTGTTGTATTATTCCTTTATAACTTTATAAAGGTCTATGTGGAGACTAAATAAAATTTATTTAAAACTATTTAATTGCTTAAAAAACAAGTAAAAGAATAATTTAAAATAACTATTTTTGAAATAGAAAGAAATAAAGTAACAAACAAACTATGCTATATTTATTTGGCAGAGTGTATGTATGTACAACAATAAATGCATGAATGTTTTACAAACGTTCATTATAATCATCTTGATTTTCTGCAAATAATCATCAGGCCTCAAAACCTAGTAATTTAAAATAGTTGGTTGCTTTAGCAGAGAAAAACAATTTTTGGAGACAATATTTTATTGAAATCAAAATAATGGGACATCGTTTTTATTTAATTTTAGTGAGAAAATGCAATTTTCTGACTGTTTTTTATATTTGTTTTTAAACAAAAATTAATGCTACGCAAGAGACCCGAATTCGAGCCACAGGGAGAGTTAACATTTTTTTTTAAATTAATTTTGTTTCGTAAAAAAAATTTATGCGTTTTTATATGCTATTGACATGTGGGACCATTAAAGGTGTAATGTTTTTTGATATTTTTGCTTTATATAAGAAGAATATAACAAATTTATTCTATAACAAAAATGTCAATCACAGTTTGTAAATATGAAATGTATTATTGCGTTATAAAAAGATATACTCTGTCAAAATGTAATGTAAGACAGTAGAAGACAATAGGCCTTATTCCAATTGGCGACGTCGGCGTCTAACGACATTTTTGTTATTGAATAAAGGCAAGAGAACACATTTTTCCTTATTCTATTACAAAAATGTCGTAAAACAATGATGACGTCGCCAACTGGAATACGGCCTAATATTTTCTTTTCCTGCCAACTGTTTAAAAAAATTGTTCAGTACATGCAGGTTATATACTTACAATGTGTCCATATGAACGAAAACTTTTTTAAATGTATTTTAGATAAAAATTGTTTTTATATAAAGATGACAAGTTTACGTGATAATTTTCTTTTTTTTTTCTAAAATTTATACATGCAACCAACTATTGATTAACGAATGAAGTGAAGGGGATCAAGTCTCTTAAAATTTCCGCCAATTAAAATTGTACTTTTACGATTGTGTTATCTATCACCTTTTTATTGTTGTTATTGTTATTGTGTTTTTAATAAACAATTTTTGTAAATAATTATTAAATATAAGTGAACTATTAACGTAAAACGGACGTCCACTTGAAAAATAAATAAAGACCTCTTTAAAACTACACAATACTCGCATTTAAACAACAAAATACCATGAACGTTCATTCAACATGTTGCATGAAAATGCAAACGAATTTAAATATTTACTTTCCATTAAACACCAACTAACCCAACCATGTAATTATTAAATAACAAGCTATGTATGTAGATGCACAAAGGGCTAAAATTATTTTTGCCTTAAGAAATAAGAACTCCTTTTTGATTAAATTGTGTACAAAAATATCAACAATTTTATTTTTTAATAATTTTTTTTTATAATTTTAATAAAATAAAAGAAAGGAATAACCAGTATTTTTTTTCCTTGTAAAGAATTATTTTTAATTTTTAACACACTGTATTGGCATTAAAAATTTCAATCCAATAACCATCAGGATCCTTAATGAAAGCTAAGCCCTTCATGCGTCCATCATCGGGTTTCTTTACAAAGTCAACTCCCATTTCTTCGAATCTAAAAAAAAACATTTACATTTTCTTTTTAATATTTTATAATTTCATTTGGGTTTTGTTTTACCTTTTGCAAGCAGCATAAACATCTGGTACCATTATTCCAATATGACCAAAACCACGTGGATCAGCATTACCATTGTGATATTTTTGATCGGGATCATTTTCGGTGCCCCAATTGCTAAAATAAAATTAAATAAATATATTAGCAGAGCAATAATTGTTTTCTTTTAGTTTGTTATACACGTAGAAGAAACCTCATTGAAACCTCCAAAAACTACAGCAATGGTTTGTTATATCATATCATCGTGTGGGAGTTTATGTGCTCTATCCGCCATTTTATATATCTCGGGTTAATGATGTCACCTTAGGTTTTTGACACCAAAATTTTGAAAATCTGCTATTCGTTTTCGGCTATTTATCTCCGAAACTGGACGAGATATCCGAAAACGGATTGCAGACTTAAAAAATTTGTGGTCGAAAACCTAAAGTGGCATCAATCACTCGAGGTATATAAAATATATGAAATGGCGGATAGAGTCCATAAACTCCCACACGACGATATGCACACACACATACATATGTATGTATGCATGTAAGAGCTCTACTCTAGTATTTTACAGCAGCCTTCAAAGATTTTACAGATCAGTTGTCAAACATAGTATTACAAATAGAAAGGGATAAACAACAATTTTAAGAATTGTTTAATTATTTTTTCTTCAATTCAAATTTTTATATTTCCCATCATATCGATCCATAATGATAGTCTGGTCAAGCAGCAACAGTAACTGCTACTCGATAACACATTCCTTATGTCGAAATTAGATGCTATTGATGGGGCCTATATGTGGTTTTAACAAGACGGTGCCACCTGCCATACAGCCACTGAAACAATTCAATTACTCTCTCTTTCTCGCTTCGGTGATCAAATCTAGTGGGTTAGTTTATTTATTCTAGAGTTATTTGAAATCAAAGGTCTTCTTTTTCAACAAGCCAACAACAACAACAAGTGCATTACGGGAGCAGTTATGCAGAGTCATAAATAAATAACTATATTACGTATATATAAATCTCTGGAATGTATGTATTTATTTTCAGTAGAAAGCCATACTAATGTAGAGCTCGCTATACGAATATTCGATATACGTTTTCCTTAACAGTACATACTATATTTATGATGTGTTTCTGTATAACTTACACAACAATTAAAAACAATGTAAATCAAAATTGTAAATACTTACTGTGTTAATTCTACAGTTGCTTTACGGCTCATGGCCCATTTGGTACGTTCCTTTTGATCTTTTGGCACATCAGCTGGGTTTTCATAGCTGAAAAGACAAATTAATGAAATAAAAAAAAAACACAGCAAAAGACACATTCCACCCAACATACCCCATAAAATATAATGAAAATTTTGCTTCAGGAAAATCCAATTTAACCAATAAAGTCATACCCAAAACACCGGTATAAAAAGGCAATGACTTGCGTGGATCTTTAATGCGGTACATGGTCTGTTGGAACAGAAAATCCTATAAAAAAATATTTAGGTTAGTTTTAGTTAGAAATGAAGAATGTCTATAACCTTGGTGGCTGCATCGGCCGGTTTGCATAGTTCATCAGCCTCTGCATTTGATAAGCCATTAACTTCTGCCATAATTCCTGTTAGAAAAAAGTTAAATTTCTTTCTTTTTATTTAAAAATTATAAAGTATAAAAAAATCTTTTAGATTTTTGAGTTACTTATTGCTCTCTAGTAGACCAGTCGCTCCTTTACTAAACGTATTATTGCAATTACTAATCGGCAAGATAATGTCACCAACACAGATTTGAATACATTTAAGACCATATGTTTATTTGGTTGTTTAAGTGTGTCGAAAAGCTTTTTGTTTATATAGTAAAAGCTTTTATAAAACACACTTTATATTACAGGGGTGAACAAAATTAGGCGCCTGGCATAGAGGTACTTAAATTTTCTAATAAAAGTTACTGCTTTTTTTTAAATACAAGCTTTCGTAGTATTTAAACCAATTCGAAACCTCGGTTTTATTGATTTTCTTAGGAACTTTTCCATTTTTGCCATATTTTTCAGTAATAAGTGTTCAAAGAAATATTGTATTTCTAGTTGAAATAAATGAATCGATTTTGATTCAGAAATATTTTTATTTTACAAAAATTGTTGCATAAAACCCTTGAGGTTATATATTAAAACCCATCAATATGATTTGGTTTAAGAAAGCTGTCATTTTTACGATTTTTGAATCAGCATGAACTGAATTTAGTTTAAATACCTTTCTTAATTCAAATAAATTCGTCGTTGTTGCGTTCATTCCTGCAGATTATTATCCAGAAAATGAAAAAAGTTTCAAATTTTTTTCTGGTTTCTACTGTTGAAACTATTGAATATTTAGAAATTTTCGAAATATTTTGTATGTATTTATGACATGCATACGTAATTGGTCATTACTACCCTTTTTCAGAGTCACAGCATAGCTCCTCACAGCATCCATATATTGTTCGTAAATTTTTGTTTATCTATGAGTACCGCAACCTATAGTTTAACGTCTAATCCGAATGACAGACTTGAGCAGCATATTCGTGGCAATCAGTTACTCTCAGAGCTTTTGCCAGATGACTGCCAAGAGGAGGTCGCCGAAAGAACTATTTTGTCATTTTTCTTTCTGTCAATATGTCAGCGCTAGGGTTTGAACCCGGAGCACTCGTTTAGTAAGAACAGTTTTTTTTCTTTTTAAATTTGAAATATATAACCCACCCTGGTTTGAAGCTATCCTTAAACTTGTTGACTACTGTTTTTAGAGGCAGTCTTCGTTCTATGTATTAGAGAACGTTGAGGCTATAAAATGACGGGCATCTTTTCAGTGGTTCAGCACATTATGAAACACAATGGCATATATTGGAGTATTAAGAAAACAACATTTCTGATTTCTTCTAACGGGGACCAAAAAGAGCTATCTAAGAAATTGTCTAAGGGTTATGTCATCTTAAGGCTGTTTTCATCTTGCAGGAAGGTCCTTGCGTTACTTCTGTGTGAATATAGCATTTGGTTATGTCGGATGGGTACTGGTTCTGTCTGATGATGAGCTGCCGAGGAAGAGCTTGTTAACGATTAGGTGGATAGGTCTGTGGAGTTTTTCGGAGATTTTCGTTGGTTTGATTGACTTAGTTTTGGCATTGATTGAAAGGATCATGGATTCTTGGTAGAAAAAACTTAAGCCTTGTTGGGCTCTCCGTCAGGGCATTGTTCTGCGAGCAAGAGCCAGATTGAAGGACTCGGGCGCCGCTGACTTCTGTATGGTATGTGGCGATGTAGAGGCGTCTTTGACGGTAACGCATGTCCTGTCATTCCCTTAGATTTCAGAGACGTAGTCTCAGAAACTTTGGCCAAAACTTTTATTTCGTAACATTAGTAAGCTTGTACTCGTCACGATTTTTAATATGGGTGTCTATATTTTACGAATTAGTATTTTCTTCTTTTTGCTGTTTCTTTTCTTAGACCAAATGTTTGGATGAACAATTAAAACATATTTCGAATTCCTTCCTTATTAAGATTACATCTAAATAGAGTGCCGATTTGTTTTAAATACTTACCTTCTTATCTAATATATCAAAGAGAAAAACACCTTCAGTAACTGATAGTATATCGTCTCCTTATTGTTACAACATAATCATATCCCCCAAACAAAAATCAATAAACTTTTTCAATGGATCGATTATAAATGGTAGCCAAACCTTATTAGTTGAGTTATAAGTGAAAAAAAAAAAATAATATTGCAGATGGTAAATAGCAATCAACGATTTAAAATTTTACTTTAAAAAACTTTTTTTTTTTTTTGGGAGCTGTAAATTTTCAGTGGCCAGCTAGCTAGCTCGCAACGCAATTTGAGTTCGGTAGACATCCATAAAAAAGTATTTAAATACATTTGATCCTCAATAATTTAATACTTTATATATATTAAGGACTTATTTAAAAAGTATTGCATACAAAATTTGTCAAATAAGCCTTTAAAAACGTATTTAGTTTTTTATAGCTCCGGCACTATGAATTTGAGTTTTTTGAGATGAATTATTCCAATATGTGATGAAAAACGATTTTGTTCGAAATTAAAATCCTCTGTGCTTTCAAGGTCATATAAAACTGAAAATCAATTTCCATCACATACCAGATTATGTTGCAATAAACAAACGACATACAATTTTCGTTAAATAATTAATTATAAAAATTTATATTACATTTCCTATATATATTGTATATATAGATATATTTATTAGAATAATATGCAAAAAATGTTCTGGTCTCATAAATGTTACTTTTTCTTTTTATTCCATTATGGTTTCTTTGTTTTGCTTTGTAGTTTTTTTTTTTTTTTGTTTTTTCTTTTATTTTTATATAATTGTAACTCTTAAATTTATTAAATTCAAAGAAAAAAAATTAAATATCAATTAATTAAACAAATTGTTTTACAATTACTATTTTGAAATATTATTATATTGGCAATAGTTAAAAAATCTCAATTTCAAAATAATATAACAGAGGAAAAAATTTTTATTAAACAATTAAGAAAAAGAATCCAGCACGTTTAGAGAAAAATAAAATAGCAATTAATTAGAATTTTTACTATATTTTATTTATAATTATTTTAAACTAAATAATAATTAAATAAAAAAGAAATTAAAACATTTAACTACACAATTAATGAAAATATGCTATATTTTGAGTTATTCGTCTTCATTTTCACTTCAGCTCAAATAATATTAAAAAACAAATAATAATTTTTATTTATAGTTATTTATATATAAAAAAATTACACATTTTTTTTAAATAACGTTGCAGAAATAAAAAATTTAAAAGTATAAAAGCAGCGCAGGAGAGCATTATTTATGTAACTCGTATTAAATGTGTTTAAACAGAAAAAAAAAAGAAAAGTATCTTGGAGACTTTTCTTTTTTTATGTACATATATAAAAAACAAAAACAGTTTTAAAAATCAAATTTAAATATTTTAATAGATTTTCTTAAATTTCACTTTCCTTCCCGTTTTTTTTTTTTTTTGTTTGTTATTTTTTTTTAATAAAATCGTTAAAACGTTTAAAAAACAAAATAAAAATTTTCATTAATAATAATAATAATAATATATGTATGTGTGTTATTTATTTAGTTAATAATTATAATATAAACTAATATTAAATATGTTGTTTATTATATTTCTTAATATTCATAGAAATATTTTTGTTTTTGTAATTTACAAAGTTTGTTTAGTATTTCTTATATTATTTATTTAAATATTTATATATCAACTTTTCTTTTTGTTTGTATTCTTAATATTATTATTACTATTTTTCTTTTTTCTTTTTACAAAAATATACTACGATTTCTTTTGTTTTCTATTATTAATAACTTTTAATTGGTTTTTAAAGATCAACTGATGTTCAAAACTATTTTTTTCTTTTGTGGTTGAGTTTTGTTGGTTGTATTTGAATTGCTGTAAAAAATGTATATTTTATTTATACAATTTATGAATCATCATCGGACGAATTTGATGATAATTGTAAATCATTTTGTAATAAATCATTAGGAAAACCACCATTGGTTATGAAATTTCCAGTGCCTCCACTGGTTGTTCCACTTGTGTGCTGTATATGATTATTGTGTATATGATTATTTTGTTGTTGTTGGTGTTGATATTGCATCTGAGGTGAAGATGTCGTTATTGGTGCCATACCCAAATTTGGCAGTTGATTCATTTGATTAATTGCAGCTCTTGTCGGTCTATCATCATCTGTGCTGTCGTCTGAATCTGAACCACTTTCACTACCACTCGTTTCCGTCTCTGAGCTGGATGTTGATGAGGTTAAGTTTGCAGCAATATTCTGAAATGTTATTGATTTAAGAAGACAAAATATTAAGAATTAGACAGAGAGTACAGATATGCATTTATTAGTCGAAAAATATATGCGAAATTTAAATACGTCCTAGCAAAGAATAATGCTATTAAGAATAATAATTATAATGATGCGGTAGACAGAGGGTAGGAAACATTAGCTCGGATCACTATACCATATTGTGGTAACTGGATGTGGGAAAGTTGCAGACAACGACGGTATATCCCACTCGAATTACTCAATTATGTACTTAAAGAAATTACTGTGTACCAATGGCACAAAATAGCGATTGACAAAGCATTGTACTTTAATAGCAGAAATTTCTTAAGGAACCCATGGTATGACCAAGGGTGGTGTATTGCTACTGAAATACAAGGAGCGACACATCAGTCGTAGTAACACATCAGGTGAAGGAAAAAAAAAGAAAACGGATTAAGAAGGAAATGATAAGACGTGAGTCTGATCAAATCGAGATGTACCAAGAATCAGAGAAAAATCCGAACAATTAACAAAAGGTCTACAAAGAAAGGAAAGTTCTGTGACTATTTGGCTCCCGTATTAACAAGTTGTTAACCTGAGACCATACATGGGCATACTGCATTAAATAAATACTGCATTAAAAATTTAAAATTTACTGCTTACTGAAAAAAATTGCAGTAACCAGTAAAATTTTACTCGTTACTGAAAAAAATAGCAGTAAGCATTAAGATTTTACTCGTTACTGAAAAAAATAGCAGTAAGCAGTAAAATTTTACTCGTTACTGAAAAAAATTGCAGTAACCAGTAAAATTTTACTCATTACTGAAAACAATTGCAGTAACCAGTAAAATTTTACTCGTTACTGAAAAAATTGCAGTAACCAGTAAAATTTTAATCATTACTGCATTTTTTTCAGTAACAGTAAAATTTCACTGCTTACTGCAATATTTTAGAAACGAGTAAAAATCCACTAGTAAATGGAAACGATTTTGAAAATATTTCCAGCAAATAAAGTGAAATTTTTCGTAAGCTAAAGCGATTGTTAGAGAGCAATACTGATTAATAATTGACTTCTGGTTTTTTAAATAAACAAATTTTTTTTTGTTAATATTTTATTCAATAATCACTTTTCTGTTGTTTTTCTTTTAAAAAAATAAGTGCATGAACACAACACAAATTTAAATTACTTATTATTACGTAGAAACAATCCTCTATTTTTTTACGTGATTTTCTTTTATGCGAGTTTTCGAGGAACAATCTATCGTGTAAAACCAGAATTATGTGTATTGCATTAATCATTGAAATTTAAACATTTTTCTGTTACAACAAAATATATCCCATAATAAAAGATTTTTTTTACAACAACAACAAAATCGTTTCCATTTGCTAGTGGATTATTTTTACTCGTTTCTGAAAAATATAGCAGTAAGCAGTAAAATTTTACTCGTTACTGAAAAATATAGCAGTAAGCAGTAAAATTTTACTCGTCAGTAATGCTTACTGCTATTTTTTCAGTAACGAGTAAAATTTTACTGCTTACTGCTATTTTTTTCAGTAACGAGTAAAATTTTACTGCTTACTGCTTTTAATACTGCATTAAAAATATAATGCAGTGTGCCCATGTATGCCTGAGACATATTCCAATAAATTTTCTTTACACATCAGTGAATGTTACAATACCTTTGTGTAAATAAGGATTTTATCATTTACGTTTCAAATATTTCTTGTTATACGAAAACCGTCGGCCACTAGAACACAGAAAAGGGGAAGGAAAGGAAAGTTCTGTGACTGCGAGAAGCTAGGCTGTAACCCTGACACAGGATTGTAATGTAAAAAGAACTTTTCAGAAAGTTTGAAATTTTAAACAAAAACAAAATTCGTTTTCTATTTTTGTTTTCAATATACATACCGGTATGTGATGAAAAACGATTTCGATCGAAATTGAAATCGTTTGTCATATGAAACTTCTCTGTTTTAATTATTTTAAAATTTTAATAATCAAATATGTAGTGGTAATAGTCAGGAAGGTAATGAATAAAAAAGGCATCCCAAATATGAAAGGATTTAAAAGTTATAACAACTTGAAATTTCATTCGATTTCAATTTCGATCGAAATAGATTTCCATCGCACAGAGTTGTAAATGAATCATTCTTTTTTGATTTCAATTCATTATGAATTAGCTAAATTTTGAATTAATTCTTTTCAACAAAAAAAGAATTGAATTAAATTTGAATCAATTCATTTGAATTTAACGAACATGAATTGCAATTCATTTCCAATTCAAATGAATTGGGCAAAATGTTTTGCAATTCATTTGAATTAGGCAAAATGAATTGCAATTCATTTTTTAATTCAAAAGAATTGGTAAAAAGAATCGCAATTCATTTCTAATTCATTTGAATTGAAATGATTTGGAATTAATTCAAATGAATTAGAAAAGTAACTTGTAATTCAAATTTATCAAATCAAAAATTAATTGCATTCAATTGAAGTAAACTTGGTGTTTGGAGTTTGGTTCTTCAAGTACTACTTATGAAATAAATGTAACAAAGAGAATTATTATAAATAAGTAATAAATACTTGGATTAAAAGTAATAGACATAGATAAAGTACAGAATAGAAGTACTTGGAAAAAGGGTGATGCTTTTGCATTATTGCAATTGGAAATGTATAACAAATTCATTTTTCGAGTTAATTCAAATGAATTGGTAAAATGAATTGCAATTCATATTTTAACTCATTTGAATTAATTCAAAATCAATTCAAATGAATTGGGAATGAATTGCAATTCATGTTTTCTAACTCATTTATATTAATTCAAAATCAATTCAATTCAAATGAATTGGAAATGAATTGCAATTCTTGTTACCAATTCATTTGAATTGAAAATGAATTGCAATTCATGTTTGCTTATTAATTCAAATGAATTGATTCAAATTTAATTCGATTCGTTTTTTGGAGAAAAGAATTAATTCAAAATTTTACCAATTCATTGCATGAATGATTCACGAATTAATTCAAAAATGAATGATTCGTTTACAACTCTGCCATCACATACCAGATAGATTTCAAATCGTTTTTAAAGCAATTGTTTTTACAGAATGAGGGTATAAATCTATAATGTTTTGAAATAATAATTTTAATGTTGAGCAGTAATAAGATTAGCAATTTTTGTGAATATGCTAAAAGGAATTTTTGAAAATTAAGTGCTTGTCCCGGCGCAATTCAGAAAGGAAATGGGAATATAATTTAAACTTTAAACTAGGAAGAATGAAAGAAAAATAAAACAAAAAGTGAAGTAAACAAAACAAAATATTAGCCCCTTGGGCAACTTGAATTTTTGAGACAGAATTTTGATAAACTGTTAACATAGTCAATTTCGTCTTCAAGACAGCCCAGTGGAGAATAGTAAGAAGTGTTCAACGAATTAAAAGCTACTTAATAATTAAGGATATTTTAAATTAAAGTGTCGTTAAAATTTTATTTAAAAACATCTTTTTTTCAACAACTAGGAACTTTTAGTTACCAGATGGCAACGTAACTGCAAGTACATTTAGACCTTGGCTGGCCACGTGGGCACTCAAGCGCCGACATGTAATCTTTCTTTCTAACTTTGGCCAGCACTAGCTTAGACTGAGACTTTACATTTCGAGCTTGATTTACGCTATTCCCGATCATTGCAACACTCCGATTTGTGTAACAGGAAAATTTTTTTACATATGGGATAAATAATAAAATAATTTACTATTTTATGAAAGTTTATTACAAGGCCAATGTTGCAACACCAAGACCGTTTTTTTTACAGATTTTTTTAAGTTGCAAAACTAAAGTAAACACTGGATAAGAATATTTGCAGAGGAGAGACAGTCCCTCCTTGAATTGTACCGGCCATTGGCTGATTGGAAAATTCTATTTTCCATCAAAAAATAATAATTTGATGAAGGGGAAGTACACAAAAATCAACTTATCAAAAATCAACATATAACGCTCACTCTTTATTGTTCTAAATTATAGGAAATAAGCCATGATTGTAAATTTACTACCAAGAATGAAAACCGCTAACAATAACATTACAAAGTGAATTATTAATAGTATAATAAGACAACATACCTGTTCAAGAGCTGCTGCTTCACTGGCCAGTGTTGGCGATGAGGCAAGATCATTATGATGATAATTATTATTATTATTGTTTATATTATTATTAAGATGATTACTATTATGGTGATTGCTATTATTACGTATATTATTGCTATGATGATTATTACTATATAACGATGAGGAGGAAGTCGATGAATTGCCATTACTATAACGATTATATTGATTTTGTTGCTGTTGTTGCTGTTGCCATTGTTGCACCTGTTGTTGTTGCGTTTGTAAAGTTGTATTTTGCTGCTGATGCCGTTGATGATTGTTGTGTCGCTTTTGATTACTACTATTGTTGTTGTGATGTGATTGTTTTGATTGTTTCGTTAGAGGTGCTGCTGAATTTGTAGAGAATTGTTGAAAATCATATTCATGTCCTGAATTATGATGACTGGATGTTGAGGAAGAAGAAGAGGCCGAAACATTTGCAAGTCCACCATTAGCATTACTACCACCACCACCACCACCGCCGCCAGCACCAGCTCCACCACCACTACCACCACCGCCTATACCAAATATTGAATCATCATCATCTACAATCATGGGTATACTGGGTAAGGTAGCCTGACCATTATTAGCATTCCATCTGAAGAAAGAAAATTTAATTAAAATATATAATAAATTTATATTTTATAATAACAAAATGTAAAAGGTATACTTACGCTGGAGCCGATTGAGGACTTTTGTTATTATGATGACCCACGCCTGCCGAAGGTGAACCTTGCATGGGTGAATTACGAGTCTTTAGCTCAACTAGTGGAAGGCAAAATTAATAACTTATGCATAAAAAATGTGGAAAAAAATAAGTTCTTACTTATAGTATTCCTTCTATTGCCTGTAGAAACTTTTGTTTTGGAAGATACTCTCATTGTACTGTTTTCTAATTTTGGTGCTGGTCCTGTTGAATTTACTGCTACCGAGCTAGGCGGCATTGCTACAGGTGTAGGTACACTAGGTTTGTTTGTCATTTCACTAAAAGAATTTTTTATTTTTATTTTTTTTTTAATTTTAATACTATTTTGAAATTATTTTGTTTTATGATAAGAAAACCTACCGTGTCTTTTTTACTTGTATATTGTGATTTAATTTCTCTAATGTAATATCACCAGTCCTCTTATCGAATATGAGTATACATTCTTTTGTGTATTTCTTTTGATTTCCTTTGTAAATGGTATGAGGCACACCGGAACTAACTGTAAGAATTAAAAACAAACAAAAAAATTATACCAAGAGTTCATGATACTGTGGTGATGTCAATGTCATTTAATGTGTAGGTACATCTTATCTCATTAACCCAAAAAAAAATTCTCAATACAATTTAAATCTCTATACATTGCATTTAAATATAAAAACAAACCAAAAATTTATTAAAAAATAAATATATCACATTTTTGATAATATAATAAACAAATGATAAAAACGATTGGGGGTCAATTCAATCTCCAGTCTACTACTGACACCAGTAAGCAGATTATACAGTCAATTTCGTTTAGACGATATCAGAAAAGGAAATCTAAAGTTAAATTTCTAATAAATATCTACATAAACATAAATATAGTCCTATTTACATTAATTAATAGTAAACAAAGTTCAACCATTTATTTTTATTTACAAAAATTAAGAAATATTAACCCAGGCTACATAGACACAAAAGAAGTATAATTAAAATCTCATTCTCTTGCAATTCGAAGTAAAATATTTTAAAAATAATCAATTTAGGTAGATTTTTCAAATACACAGTGTGGGCTTATCTGAGGAGTCCGACTGGTATATTCAATGGTACATAAAAATACACTCAGCAGCGTAAATCTGCGTACAAACTGTTTAATATATTTAAGGTTTAAATTGTGGCAGTAAGGAGCATCAGTATTTTTTTAAATATTAGTTAAAATGTACAGGTAAAAAGGTTTTATTTTGAATTTTTATAGATTAGAAATGATTATGAGCTAAAAATATAAACAATGGTAGGGCAAATTTGAATGGTACTATAATACTAAAGCTTAAGTTTCAATATTTTATGACCATCAAACAAATAAGAAATTAATTTTGCTCAACGCAAAAATTGATATAAATTGTGCAGAAAAATTAAATTCTGCGCGAAATTGTTCGAATAGTTGAAGGCAAAAATTTTTCTTTCGGCAACTATCTCTTACCAATCTTCTGGCAAAAGTTCTGAGAGTAATTGATTGTCATGAATAAACTTGTCAAGTCTGCCGCTTGGAGTCGACTTTGAACTGTAGGTCCTGGTACTTATGGATAAAAATTGACACATACAACATGGGTGCTGCAAGAAACTAGGTCGTAACCCTGAAACAGGGTTGTAATAATAGCCAATAATATATGTATGTATCACAGAACAGTGTGATTGCCTGTTTATGAGCTTTGAATGCAATCACACCAAATGGGTATACTGTTGCCAATTGTCAATATTTTATTTAAGCCATACAAAACAACACAATAAAAGAGTGAATGTAACGAATCTCATGCATCAGTAAAAGTTGATGTTGAATGAGTTCTTAGCATAAATGAATATATTCAATCTGTTCTCTGGTATGTATGTATTTAAAGGACTCACGCCTCTATCCAGAGAATGATAAACCATTTTAAAAATACAAACATTTTAGTCTCAAAACCACGGTCTTGTCGAACACCCAAATAAACATTACGCGAAAAAGAGTTGTAGTGCTTTCAGCGAAAGAAAACTTCAAGTTTGCAGCATCAAAAGTGCCTGATAACATCCATAAGCAATAATTTAAAAAGCAAATTCCTAACGACACTGCTTGAAGAAATTTGAAAAACCCAATTACAAAAGCCATATATCACGAAAAAAGCTGGTTTTGGCACTAGTCAATAGACAAAAATGAATTGCTTTTACCAAAGAATATATACTCGTAAATAAACCTGTACAATAAGTAAATTCTGTATTTTATGAAATAAAAGAAGACCTAAAATGAGAAAAAGGCCTTATACAGCGGTGATTCCCAAGAACTTAAAACAAAAGACCAATTGTTAAACATGGTGGTGAAGGAGTGATAGTATGGGGCCCTATAGCAAGTAAAGTTGTATGTAACATAGAATTCATTTCATCGGCATACAACAGAAAATTGGACATTGACCATGAATTCATATTCCCATAACACATCGACTCAAAGCATACCGCACACAGAACTAGATTTTGGTTGTTGTCCAATATGAAAGAGAATTTGAAAATCTCATTGCAATCACTAAACTTAAATCTCATTCTAGATATTTACTGTAAACAAAAATCTATACCCACGTAATAGGACCAAAAGTGCCACTACCAACCGTAATAACTATCATAAAAACGAAATTACTGGTTCACACTTCATTGAGGAATTAGTACACTTAATGCCAAAATGACACAATGATGTTCTACTGCGTCCGGGTTATCTAACTAATTGCTAAAAACTAGTTTTAATGATCCAACATTTTTAATTTAATTTTTGTATGCAGACTTTAGCCTAGCCATTAAACGATATTTTTTCTTTATTTAAATCTTTATAATTTCTTTAAATTCTAAATTTAAACTTGCTGGAAATGTAAGAAATTAATTTATAAAAAATTCAAATGCATACCATGTAAGAAATTAATTTATAAAAAATTCAAATGCATACCATACTTTTAGTTTATGTACTCAGACTTTTGCCGGCGAGTGTATAAACATAAAATGTATAAATTATTATCAACCTCGAACTTTGTGTTATGAAACTGAAATGCATTTGTAATTTTAACAAAATTGATACAAAAAAAAAAAACAACTGTGTCTTGAAAAATTTAAAAACAATGCTTAAAAAATATATATATTATTTGCATTGTTTTTTAAAACTACGTAAATAGGTGAGATAAGAAATAAAAAGAGAATCATTTAGGCTTAAATTTAGACACTTTAGTTAACTAACAGAAGCAGTCTAGTTAACGTTATATCGCTTATCATTATTTTACTTATTTAGCTAATGATAGCCATTGATGGTTGTGTCTTTGACAAACTCTTGGCACGGATTTAGCATGCGTATTATTTATAAAACATTTTTTTATCCACTTGCTAAACTCGTTTTAATAAACAACAAGGCACTTTCTAAGATATTGAAAAACAGCTGTTTTTGTTTCAAAATAAACCATTGCTTTTTTTCGCACTTCTATAATTTTTAAAACATATGTATCTATTGCTTAGTTTATGCCTGTTTTGAAATCAGTTCGACAGAAAACGATTTCACTCATAACGATAACTTTATACGCGTTTATGCCTATGTTTTTAGTCGAAACAATTTTAAAACTGTTTTAACTAACAGCTAATCGTTGGTCTCAGGTAGAAAGGCCCTAACTCAAATAATTTGAAACTTACAGGAGGAGGTAAAAATACAACAAATACTGTAATTATTAATGTACAACTTTTTATTAAATGCTGTACAATTGCTTGTAATACCGTTATTTTTAATAATATTGTAAACATTCTTTGTGAGGAGCGGCATTTCTAAAATGCATTGGATTCACTAAAAAAAAGTAAGTTTTAGAAAAATGCGAGTTAGGGCCTTTCTACCTGAGACCAACGTAATTCTAAATAATTCTAATTATTTCTTATTTTCTATAATAATACACATAGAATAATAAAAATAACCAATGGAAGAAATTGGCAACCCAATTTTGAAAACGCTTCGTCTAACTCAAACAGGTTTGAAAACCTGTTTCAGTGAAAAACGTTTTGAAATTTCAAAACTGTTTTTATAGCTGTTTAAGCCATGGATTTGGGCGAATGAAAACGTTTTCAAAACGGGCATAAACATGACATATGTTTTCTTATGCATAGAAGTTACCATGAATATTATAAATAAATAAATAATTCCATTATTGTTAATACAGCTGAGTTATTCACTAAAACAATAATATAGGACGAATTAAATCTCCACTTTTAGCCCTCTTACAAAATATTTAAGTATGTATTTATATGTACATACACACATACTTACAAATGTATTTCAATTAAGAGAATTACAGAATAAGACAACAAACAGATTGGATTAAGTAAATATTTGGTAGTGATAAGTTTTATTTCTCAATTGCTCTCTTGTAGTAATTAATACCTACCTATGTACGTGTATACATATATATGTATGTATGTAGATGGTATATCTATATCTGTATGCAAATCTTATTTAATTTAATAACAAAATTTGTTTCTATTTAAATGATAACAATATTTTATTTATGTATTTAATTTTAGGTATTTCTCATACAATAAAATGAAACAAATTTATGTCCAAAGCAAAGAGAAACACTACAAAAAAAAATACAATTTATTTGCATAATCACTTGTGCTGGAATT
Source organism: Metopia argyrocephala (assembly GCA_963576795.1). NCBI lineage: Eukaryota > Metazoa > Arthropoda > Insecta > Diptera > Sarcophagidae > Metopia > Metopia argyrocephala. The sequence goes on along the minus strand of OY756208.1, from coordinate 180,483,833 downwards.
TAAGTATTCAAAACCAAAAAGAAGAAATAAAAAAATGCCACAGAAACACAACAAAAAAGTGAAAGGGAATCGTTGCTATGAAAAAGAAAAAACTTTTTTTTTTGAACACATACTCTTAACAACGTCACAACAGGCAAGATAAAATAAACACACAAACAAAACAAGCAACATACAAACAACTCTACAAATAGACACAAACAAATAATACACAAAATAAACGGCAATCGAAAATAACAAAAACAACAACAAGAAAATTTTCTTTTTGGGTCAAATTGCAAACCAAAAAGAATTACTAAGAGATTATGACAAACCAAAAATAACACCACTACCACCACCGACGACACCATATCGCCACAATACCACATTACTGCACACAGATATTGAGTTTTTGATTAAATTTTAATGAAAATATCAATTAAAAACAAAACAAACGAAAAAAAAGGGAGAAAAACAAGTTAAGCAAAGACTATAAAAGTAGACTAAATACTAATCCGTCCTCCGTCCTTCTAAATTACTCTTCCATTTCTCTCTTCTAAAACTTAACCACGACGGGTGGTCATATAAAATTATTAACTTTGTTACAGTTTAAATTTGTAAGAAAAACTAGAAAATTTTTAATTTTTATTTAGCAGGTGTTGATCGACTATACCTTTATGTATGTATGTTTGTATAGGATGTAACCATGTAAATATTTAAAATAAAAGAAGTCAATACCCTATAAAATTTATATGTACATATGTTGTATGTAGTATGCATGTAGAAAATGGACATTTGTATGTACAAACATAAGAGTACTTGAAAATAAAATAAAACGGAAAAAACACAGTAGTGTAAGGTAACACGAGCAGTGTGTAAGTGTTTCCATTTCATAAATTGTTGGGATTTTATTTACCTACATATATGAATTATTTACATATTCATAGACAACACAACAACGCTTATAAAAACTGAAACAACACATTTTTTTTTGTTTTTCATAATTATTGCTGAACTTTCAAGACTTAATTACACACATAAATGCGTACATATGTATGTATATACTTATGTATGTACTTCTAGACTTTCAGGCTGGCGTAATATCAATCAACCAAGTTCATTAACAAATGATAGTATTAATGAACCAGTATACTTATACATGCATACCAATTTTAAAGCCTAATCAATGTTATTTTAAATAAAACTTAAATCCATATCATAGTTTTTTTTAAAAAACATATACGAGAAGAAAAACAAAAGGCGAAAAATCATTTTTGTTATGAATATATTCGAGAAAAAATATATATACGAGTATCTCGTATATCTTTTGAAAAACATGTTTTATATGGTCGGACTCTTACCTAAATTTGGCACAGTAACAGTAACTTGATTATTTGAGCCAACATCTACAGTAGCAACACGATTTTTATCCACACTTGCAGGTTTAAAATCATCTGAAAAAGAAAACATAAACAAAGCAAAGCATTAGAAGAATTTAAATAAAATTTTAATATTTAAGTTTCGCATTACAAATAAATACTTTCTTATTAAACTGAGCTTTAAAACATAAATAAGTTACAAATATGAAAACTCATAGTGGCCTTCAAGGCATCAGTTGTTATTGATTTATTAGCATAAGCTAGAGTGTTTACAACATGTCCTTACGATACATAATTGAAAGGTATCAAATGGTATAACCTTAAGTCAGTTGGTCTTTTCCAGTTCATGTACAACATTTTGATTTCAATCAACCTTATTAGGAATATATCCGGTAAATTATTTCCCAGAGAATAGAAAGAGAGAAAATGATTTGTTGTTGTCTGGATTTTTTTTCTTTTTTTGGAGAAGAGAGAAAAGTGCAAAAATTCAGTAAAATTTTCTATTTAAAATAGTAGTTATGTATGTGAATTTGAAACAGTGTAAAATATCTTAATAAATTTTTAGACATAATTGGACTGAATAAATTGTTGTTGTAACAGCTCTGCTGTTATTGGAATTTCATCTGTGGGTAAAAACTTCCGATTTGTACAGCTTTCGCCGAGTGGGAGTCATGTCATGCTCAAGCATAGAAACCCCAAGGGGTCTATTCTATATTGCGATACGAAAGTGAATGCAATGCGCAAATGAAATGCGATGCGAAAGAGATTTGGTATTTTCTAAGACTTTCGTATTCGCATTCGAATTTTATTTCAAATCGTTGGCAACACTAAACAAAAAGTAAATGAATTGATTAAAAAAAATAAATACTATATATTTTTTATTAAAAAATTTTCCAAAAATTGATTCTGTAGCACTATTTTTTGACGAAGAATTAGAAAGTGAACAACATGAAAGGATGCAAAGAAGGTAGCTTAGAAACAAATTCGATATTCTAAGTTTGAATGAAAAAACGTAATTTATTTTATGTTTGCGAAATAAACACGTTTACTTATGCAGAATAATTGTTTTTTTTTTCAGAAAAAGGATTAAGTTTTGTAGCGCTGTAATAGCTAATTTTTTTTTAATTCTAATAAATCTGAGGCCAAATCATCCCATTCTTTATCAAACCACCTGGATCTAAATTATGACGTTTGATAATTAAGTCCCTATTATCATCTACATTCGATTTTCGCTGGTTGTCGAACAACGTTAAACGATTGATAAGTTTTTATTACAAATTGTCGACATTTATTTAGCGGGTCTAATTTTGTGTCTAAAGCTATTAAAATATAAAATAAATAAAAATCAATGTTGTTCGTTGGTCATCGCATCAGTTGAGAACGGCTGGACAGATTTTGACGATTTTTTCTTTCTAATGATCGTCGTGATCCGACTTAGGTTCTTAAGAAAAGAAAATTTTGCCCCGCCTACTTTTACGCCCACTTTTTTGATTTACCTAAAACCAGAAAACGGCTTCATCGATTTGACTAAAGTTTCTTTCAAATATTTTTATTAATCCATTTTAAGTTTTCATGGAGAGAAAAATTTTCCACGCCTACTTTAACGCCCACTTTTTTCTATTTATCTCTAAATACTGGTTTTTGTATATCTTCAGAACGGTTAAAGCTAAAGTTTCAGAATTGGGTCTGAATGACTTCATGAGCAAGGTAAATCATTAGTCAGAAAGTTGGCGAAATTGGACAAGTGGGCGTGACACCTCCCATACAAGTTAAAAATTGATTTCTTTATACATACGTATCTTCAGAAATGTTGAAGCTAAAGTTTCTGTATCTTCAGAAATGTTGAAGCTAAAGTTTCTGAATTTGGTGTGATTGATTTTGTAGACAAGTAGACGTGGTAAGTTCCAGACAAACTAACTATTGAGTTCAGGATATCTTGAAATCAGTAACAGTTAAAGTTTTTGAATTTGGTCTGAATGACTCCGTAGTCACTAAAAATCAACAGTCGAAAAATATCGACAAATGATAGTGGTAGGTGTAGCGAAGCACGCCGGGTTTAAGCTAGTATAAAATAAAATAACTTCCAAAGCTGGTTTATAATAATTTTAATATTTTAATAAAAACTCAGAATTCATTTAGCAATATTATATTGTAGCAGAAACATGTCCGTACAGAACGATGACTTCGCGAATGCTCCTAGTAATCGAAAATAATTGAAAATCTGTGTACATATGTATAAACAAATTTCCTATGTACTCATCAAAACACCTTTGATGGATAGCTCTTGGAGGCTTAGTTGAGGTTACCTGCAGGAATTCATCATTGCACTGCATTTTGATGTCAAACATCAGCTTGTTCGGCTGAATTGCAGAAAGTTTTGTCAATTTTAGATCAAGCTTAAATTACAGAAAAATATCCGCCAGAACTCAACGCTTAATATTGAGAAAATGAAAAGGAAATCAAAAAATAAATACAAAAGAATTTCGGGAAGAAGTTTATGTTGCTGAAAACTCACGAAATAATTAGAAATCACTTTATCTAAGAACAAATGTAGACCAAAAGCTGTAAGATAGAAGATATTTTTTCCCTCACAAATTGTTGAAAACTGATTTCATAATACCATTATGTTTCCGCCACCATTTTGTAATAGTTTTTTTTTGTATATGCGTAAGGAATTCAGTAGTAGAGAGCCTTCTTACAGTGAAATTACTTTTTTCGGCGTTAAACAAATTAATTTTAGTTTCGTCTGAAAACAAAATACTTCTATGTATGTATGGAAATATTTTGCATACTATGTTACATAACCTGTATTTATAATTGAAGGTACAATGGATGCCATATACTACAAAAATATATACGACATCATGAGGTCTTATTCTAAATAGAATATGCCACTTTGATATGTGTCTCAATAAGATAACGACCCAAAACACACATCAAAGCGAGCAAAAGGTTGGTTTGAAAACAATGGCGGCAAGGTTTTAAACTGGTCTACACAGTTTTTAGACTGAAATCCTATTGAAATTGTATGGCAACTTGTCAAAGCGGCCCTGCTGATGGAAACATTCCAAGAAAGAACAGTTGTGGAAATTTTTTAAAGATTCATGGAAGAACATTTCAATCGAAACGTCTTAAAGAATTATGGAGTCATAGCCAAAACGCTGTTTAGACTATTAAAAATAAGGGTAATTCCACTAAGTACTAAGGTAAATAACAATTGAAAAGAATAATTTGGTTTAATTAATAAAGATGTTTTTTAGGCCATAAAATTTCGTGAATCAATTTTTTTTTTTTTTAGTTTTTATGTTGGGAAGTTTTGTATTTTTTTTTATTATTTACTTTATAATAGAACCAAAATAAAAAAAAGAAGTAATGACGTTTTTATAGTGTTTTTTCGGTCTCAAAGATGTTAGATAAAGGTGAATTTATTTTATTGAACACCACTGTATATAATATATATCGTCGATGGAAGTAAAGAACGCTGTAACTGACAAAACCTTAAATGTTCACCAGAGCCAAAAAACCTGTATGAAAGTAGAACAAATACACTGGTATTTTTCATTTCGCAGACGGCGTAAGTGAACTTATTTTCATCGTAGAAATCTGGGACCGGGATCAATCGACCCGTATTTTTTTTTATAAAAATGATGCAAAAAAAGTATTTTCGATTTTTTGTCAGTTACAGCGTTCTTTAATTCTTGCGACGATAGAATCATATAACATAACTATCCTCCAAGCAGACTGAGGCGGAAGCATCTAAAAGCTTTAAAAAGTAAATATATTTTTCCTACCGTAAAATTTAGAAAAATTCCACCTATGGTATGGGGCTGTACTTCTAGGAAAGGGGGTTGGAGACTCAGTATTTCGTGAAAGTTCCATGGATGCACAACACTTTTTTTCTTATAATAATGACTCAACACAAATTGCAAACAATACGAATTTATGAATGAAAACACTAACCATTGTGGTGGTCGCCGTAATATAGTATGTAGTGTATTGGGCTTGCTAGAAGTATAAAAAAATTTTCTTTCAGCAACCACCTCTTAGCAGTCTTCTGGTAAAAGCTCTAAGAAAAGAGTAACTAATTCCCATTAACAAGCTTCCAAAGTCTAGCCTATCGTTCGAACTCGACGTTAAACTGTAAGTTCTGGTTCTCATGGCCAAAAATTTAAGCAAACAATATGGGTGCTGTTGAGAAGCTATGCCGTAACTCAGAACAAGGGTTGTAATGGTCAATTATGTATGTATGTGAATAGGAAGATATAAAGTATTTCAAGAATATGTCGACAATATCCTTTTCTGAATGTCACATATTGAAAAGCATTTTAATTATAGGTTAAGGAGTAGTGATTTCTCTAAAAATTGATGTCCCATAAACATCTATTCTGAGTATGTGTTACAGACAGAGTATAATAATCTTAATTAGCATTTAAGAAAAAAAAAATCTTTTGTACTCACATTTAATTGTATGAAATGCATTCGTTGTATTTTTATTAAATGTACATCCAAGTTTTAGCTCACGCACCTCATCGCCAATATTTAAACGTTCGCTTAATGATGTCTTTTGTTTCATCATCATCGCTGGCTGAGATGATGATGAGAAATTTGTAAAATTACTGTTGGTAATGTTGGCACTATTGGTATGTGGGGAGGGGTTACTATTGTGGTTGTGGTTGTTGATTTGATTATATTGCTGGTGTTGTTGTTGTTGCTGTTGTTGATATGAAGATGAGTGATAAAAGGATGACGATTTTTGTGTTGAGTTCGGTGAAAAGGTTGTTTTAGAAAAAGTTGCTGCAATATCGTCACTGGTATTAGCACCAATGCCTGCACCACCACCACCGCCACCAAAACCAGTGTCGCTTTTAAAGACGCCACCGCGTTGTTGATAACTATAATTGTGGCCTTGCGAAAGATATTCTGTCCCAGCACCACCACTGCCGCCGATGACTCCTTGAAAGGAGCCACCACTCTGTTGTAAAACTAATGGGTTCGATGTTGAAGCTGTTGTTAATTGTAATGTTGATTGCTGTTGCTGTTGTTGTTGTAGTTGTTGTTGTTGCTGCTGCTGTTGTTGTTGTTTCGTTAACTTTGTTGACTTTTTACTACGCTTTACCGAAGTACCAGTAGCTTTAGCTTTGAGCTTTTGTAGCGCTGATGCAGAATTTGAAGATTTCGGAATTTTTTGGCTGTTGTCTGGGTTTGGTGTAAGCAATTTTTGAAAAATTGCCCACCAATAACCACAATTTTTATGAATAAAAATTAAATTTTATTTATTTTCAATTTTGGTTTTATCGTTTGCTGTTGATTACGTTCTTTTTTTGATTTTATCTCTTATTCAGGGACTTTTTTTGTTGAGGACATAATTCCAGAAATATAACATAACATTCAAAGCACGTGTTTTAGTTTTCAGGGAAGAGGAATTAAGGAACACGTTTTTGTTAATATTTTCATTTACATTTTGGTTTAAATTTTTTGTTTCTCCGTATTTGTATTATAAATTTTTTCTAAAAATTAAATTGTTTTTTTATTATTAAATTATTAGCTTAAGTTTTGATATTCTTTATAAATATATTACATAAAACAAAACTAAAGAAAAAAATCGAGGCCACTGTCCTTGAACATTTGCTGTAGTATTCTGAAACTTCAACTGTTGCCTTCCTAAATGCGTGCCATAATAGTATAAAAAATCACAGAATACTCATATCAATCACATATCATCTTCTGCTATGTATTTATAGAATTTCAGTTAATAAAGATAATGAAAACATTAGTAGTAAAAAAATATAACCTAAACAGAGGTAAATAAATGTTGTCGAATTAAATATTTGTATTACATATCATACATGGGCATACTGCATTAAATAAATACTGCATTAAAAATTTGAAATTTACTGCTTACTGAAAAATGTTGCAGTAACCAGTAAAATTTTACTCGTTACTGAAAAAAATTGCAGTAACCAGTAAATGTTTACTGCTTACTGAAAAATTTTGCAGTAACCAGTAAAATTTTACTCGTTACTGAAAAAAATTGCAGTAACCAGTAAATGTTTACTGCTTACTGAAAAATTTTGCAGTAACCAGTAAATGTTTACTCGTTACTGAAAAAAATTGCAGTAACCAGTAAAATTTTACTGATTACTGAAGTAATTCTTATAATTAATACAAATGCAAAAATTGCATTTTGTGGTAACAGAAAAATGTTTAAATTTCAATGATTAATGCAATACACCTAATTCTGTTTTTACAAGATAGATCGTTCCTCGAAAACTGGCGTAAAAGAAAATCACGTTAAAAAATAGAGTATCCATAAAAAAGAGGATTGTTTCCACGTAATAATAAGTAATTTAAATTTGTGTTGCATTAAAAAAAAAAAACAAAAAAAAATTAGTTTATTTAAAAAACCGGAAGTCAATTTTTATTCAGTATCGCAGTTTTAGTTTGCGAAAAATTTCACTTTAATTGCTGGAAATATTTTCCATTTGCTAGTGGATTTTTACTCGTTTCTAAAATATTGCAGTAAGCAGTAAAATTTTAATGGTTACTGAAAAAAATTGCAGTAATGATTAAAATTTTACTGGTTACTGCAATTTTTCCAGTAACGAGTAAAATTTTACTGGTTACTGCAATTTTTTTCAGTAATGAGTAAACATTTACATTGTAGTCGCCGTGGTCTAGTGGTTAGTGTGTTGGCTTACTAAGACGATAGTGCCGGGTTCAAATCTCGGCACCGACATCTTGAAAAAAGAAATATGAAAAAAAAAAAATATTTCTTTCGGCGACTACCTCTCAGCAGTCTTCTGGCAAAAGCTCTGAGAGTAATTAATTGCCATAAAAGAGCTTCTCAAGTCTGTCGTTCGGAGTCGACTTTAAACTGTAGGTCCCGGTACTCATGGATAGAAATTTACACACACAACATGAGTGCTGCGAGAAGCTAGGCCGTAATCCTGACACAGGGTTGTAAAGGCCAGTTATGTATGTATGTATGTATGGTTACTGCAATTTTTTTCAGTAACGAGTAAAATTTTACTGCTTACTGCAATTTTTTTCAGTAACGAGTAAAAGTTTACTGCTTACTGCAATTTTTTTCAGTAACGAGTAAAATTTTACTGCTTACTGCTTCAAATACTGCAGTAAAAATATAATGCAGTGTGCCCATGTATGTTACATATACAATCACCCTTATCGTGTTTGGCGAGGTCGTTGTCGTATTTCGACAATTTTGTCCTAGATTGAAGAAATCAAGCATTAACCTCTTACAAAAATGTCGAAATACCACAAAAGCTACGACAAACACAATAAGGGTGAATATGTACGTACTTTTATATATCAGTAGTTTAACATCATTATTAGTAGATTTTATTGGGTTTTGAAATTATAGAGCAGACGTTCATATGTACAGATACTTATTTAATGTGTACAATATTGAAAATATGCGAACATATTAAAATTTATTGTATTTAAAACATGGAAGTGAAATAATTTGTGTAAAATTAAAAAGGAGCATCTATTAAAAGTTAGAAATGAAATTCGACATTTTAAAGAGAGAACCAATATTATTAAGTTTGAAAAATAACTGCATTAAATTGTTCAATATTTCGAGATATTAAATTAAGATGGATGTTGTTAGAAACTTAAGTATATTTATTCAAGCAGATTAGATTGACTTAATATGTAGAAGCACCTTGTAATTCAGAATCTTTTATATAGAAGAACGGCTGGTTATTAGTGCTGGCAAAGTATTGATTAATGGGTACCGAGTATCGAGTATTTGTAGTAATTTTTGGGTACTAATACTTAAAAGTAACTACTCAATACTTTAAAATTTGTATTTTTTCTTCGAAGTTGTATGGAAAATTTAAATTTTATGAAATTGTTTTCTCTTAAATATAAAATCCGTGAAAAGTATTGTGCAGTATTGGATACCCAAAAGAAAGTACTCAATACTATCGAGAAATGAAAAGTAATAGAATTTGACAGCACTACTGGTTATTCCTGTAGATACTATATGTATATGTATAGCACATTGTAAAACAATATCTATTAAGAGTGGATATGTATTTAAAAGAGAATATAGGTAAACAAGTATTAAGTACATGTTTTTTCTTCAGAGACCAGTACTCAGGGGATGACTACACTCATGCAGTGGACTGTTCTAATGTAAGGAACGTATGTTATCAGGTGGAGATTATGGGATAAGTAGAACAACTCACATTTTAGTACTGATAGAACAGAGAAACGCCGGCTACATTGCGATCCAATGAATCGAAAGAATGGACACCCTAACGTCGTTGATAATCAACTTCGCATTTTCGTGTACATGATCGAGGAGCCCCAATATAGACATTGAGACACCGGCTCATACATGGGAGCCGTATTCCATCTTGGGTCAGATTAAGGTCTTGAAAATTATTAAGTTCAGTTAGAGTGAAGTATTTTTTGCTATATTTTCAAAAATTGACGCACCTAATGCTCTAATTAAACAAAAATATATATATTTTTCTTAATCGTAATCATTTTTATTGTCCAGATAGTCCCTCAAAGCATTAAAGAAAATAATCATTAATTAATCGTTCTGGTTTTTATGGAACAATCTTCTGCCAATTACGATATTAACTCCTAGGTATGTATAAGGAAGTTTATATCAAATTTTCACAAACAATAGGCCGTATTACACTTGGCGATGTCGTCGTCGTCTAAAGACATTTTTGTTATAGATTAAAGGCAAGAGAAACTTTTTTTCTTTATTATATTACAACTGGAATAAGGCCGAATGTATCCTCTTTCCCAAAACATATTGTACAAACCCTAAACCTATACACAGTGTAGTGGAATTGACACAATCTCACAGGTATATAAAATTTTTTAGAAAATCCATAAAACGGTTTTTAATATTCTGAAATTCTGAACAATTTTTTTTTATAAGCAGGTACATTTTCGTTGTTTGGGTTTTTATAACCACCACTTAAAAAATTAAAAGAAAATGCTAACCCATAAATAAAATAGCAGTTTGTTAAAGAAATTAGCAGTAAAATTAATAATTTGCATTTCTACAAAAGAAAATAGATTTTTATATTAAATGTAGCTATATGAAAATATTGTCATGCAAAACATACCAACAGTTGACCGACCTATATTAACCACCCACACAGACAACTCCTACACATAACCTTAAAACGCACGTAACAAAAAAAAGTAACAAATTTACATATATTTACATATACAACAATGCAATCTTTTTATATGCATGCATGTATTTATGCATTTTGCCATTGTATTTTATCATTTGGCAGTAATGCAATAATAAAAAGCAAAAAATCCTCAAGAACATTTTTTTTAATATATTACACACAAAATCATGGATACACGCATACGGTAAAATATGTACATATTTACACACATGCATACGTATAAACAACACCTGAGGATTTTTGTGAGCGTATGTGTGTGTTTCATTTTTTTTAAGAAATGGAAAAATCTATTTTTATCCTAAAGAATTTGCACAGCTTTCACACAAAGGGACACAATACTAAACATATGTTTGTACAAAAGGAAATAAAATATTAACTATTATTTTATTATTGGTTTTCTTTTCGAAAGGCTTTGGTTTTACGTTTTTAATTTCCCTTTCTTAATTTTGCCAGAGCTATTATTTACTAATTAATGTACGTTTTTTTATTTAATAATTTTTTGTGTTAAATTCCAAATATGAATTGTTTGTTAGGAATTTATTTAACGAATTTATATTATATTTTATAAGAAAAAACACTGTTTAACACTTATTTTATATATTATTTTATTACTTTTTATTATATTAATATTCACTTGTATTAATCGCGCCGTACATGTTTCGATGTGGTAATTTTTGTTTTTGTTACCTATAGAAAATTTGACATTTCTTCTTATTTTTGTTGTTTCCTTTATTTTCTTAAAAAAAATGTGAGAGCAAAGAGTAATGTTGACAATAGAGTTGCCAGTGTATCTTTTACAAAATTTCAAAAGTGGCAAAAATTTTATACCAACACAATTTTAAAGTCCTTCAGGGTTTTGTTTCGTTGTGTTCAAAACTATAGCATTCTATAGATCCTAATTCGTATACTATGGTTTCTTAAAATACTGTTTAAAGAAGAGTAGAGCAATGCCTTCAACTGAATATTTATTTAATTTTTTGTTTTATTGTGAAAGACATAAAAAATGAGTAATGGCCGAGTTAACCGTAATTTTCTGTAACTTACCAAAGGCAGACTTTTTTAATTATCTTTGAAAGAAACTTTCAGAATCCTAATTTGAACATGCTTCTCAAAATATTTGTTGGTTTTACCTCTTAAGGGAGAAGTACAATGCATGCGTTACGACGTTAACAGCGGTTACGATGTACAATGTAAGCCAATTATTGAACTATTAACGCATCTGAAAGTTAAAAATTATTAACTTCTATACGTTAGATACTTGTCCAATTTTGACAGTTACTTGCTTTATGAAACTTCACCATTTACAGACGTGTGAAACACACAATTGGCGCAACGCATGCTATGTACGTCTACCTTTACTTGCTACTTTTTTAATGTTATTTATTTTCTCATCCATTTAAAGCAATTACAAAATAAAAAGATAGAGAATAAAAGAGAGGAAAAAACTGATTTCGAACTTTTTTCAGGCCTTCTGCTTTCTCTATCCCCTTTTCAAATAAATATTTCGGATATTACTGGAAGGCCAGGGACTTTGAAGAGTTAACGAATGCTGTTTTCAGTGAATTTTTTGTACTTTTCGTTTACCATTTCTTTTTCTGTTACAATTGCTTAAGATTATGTGGACGTCCAAATGTCCAATGTCAGCATTTTTACTTACATAAATACAATTCAGAATGAAATATCATCTTTTTCGTTCTGTATATCACCAGTAATGCTTTAGAAGGATGAGAAAATAAAGACAGCTAGAAACATATTGAAGAAAGGATAATAAAAGAAACATGTTTATATTATGATTTTTGAATATTGTTCATTTTTATAGTTAAAAAATCGAAAACAAAAAAATATTATGTGAATTTCGTTTCTTTGTCTCAATGACTTGTAACGCGGCTTTTCCTGGCTAAGAATGAAATTGTGGCAAAGTAGTATAAAATAAATTAGCTGAATATGTAGTATATTAAATGGTACGCAAGACAAGTAGAGCGAAGGTCATAACTTATATTTCCACTAGAGATTATTCTGTAACACTGCATCGATCATGTAATTTATAATTAAATAAATTGAAAGATAATTGTGTGTTTTATAAGTATGTATATATGTCACATACATAAAATTGTATTTTCATCAACCGTGTTAAATAGTTCCATTGAATCAAATTATGATCCTATAAATTAAAGGTACATATTTACAAAAACTTTCTGACTATAGGTACACTTCGAAATATTAAAAAGGTAAACTGCTTATCTATACATTAACATGCAAATGACTGCTGGTTACTTAGCGATGTACAGCTTAATTAGCATAAACACAATAATTCAGAAAGATTGAACTATCTGCCTTCACCAGCATAACGTGAAATTATATATTTATGAAAAGCATAATGTAATAAAAAAACGTATTAGGTATGTAGGTACAGAAAATAATATGAAAAATTTTCTAAACATTAGAGATTTGATTTTTATGGATAAATTTTACCTGTTTAAGATAGTCTGAGAACTAATTTACCTAATTTTCTTCAATATTAAGATTATTTTACAAGACACTTGATTTTTTTAATGATTTTTATACTTCTATATTTTTACACTCTTCAAGATTGATCTGTCAATTTTTACTAACAATTACGAATTTTTCTATACATAAGGTGCCTTTGAGATTACAACAAGTGAAACAGTTATAAACATGGCTTTTTGATGTTGGTAAGGGTAAAGGACTGTCAAAAAAAAACCACAGCAAAAACTAAAAAAAACAAAAACAATTTATATAAAACAAAGAAAAAATTGACAACTCTCTTTACAAATTGTCTAAAAAAAGTAGCACAGCTGATATTTGAAATGCACCTTATAATCAATACCCCATGTGTATTCTTTTATTAAAATGATTTAAATTATGATGGCAACTTCATAAACGAAATATACTCCAAGAGACACAAGAAGTAAAAGAATTACACTTGGCTTTTGTCTTTATTATTTTTCAATACATTGAATGGGGTTTAATATTGAAAAACAAATTAAAAGGGAGGGGGGAGGGTATAATGTGGTAACAAAAAAATACCAAAAGTAATGAACGTCAAAAAGAAATCCAACAATAAAAAATACGTACGCAAGCAACACAGCTGGCTGGCTAGTTGTGTTTTTTTCTTTTACTTCTACACATACACACAAACTAATATCGTTTAAGTTTTTTTTTTTAATTTTATCAAATTAACGATGGAGCACAAGGGGTGATGCAACGCGTAAGAGGACAGGAGGCTTATTTTTTTTTAAATTAAAGTGGCTCGACAACATTAACGCTAGCAATTCACAAAGCAACAAATCAACACAGTCTTAAAAAAATATAAGAAACGAATTTAATCGAAAATTTTTTAAGAAAAAGAGAACTTTCACAATTTTTAAATATTTTTCATGTTTAATAATTTTATAAAAACGCACACTATTTTTTTTAAATTATATTTTTCTATTCTTATTATTCGATCACATTTTTGCACTTTTTTTTGTTTGCTTGATTTTTTTCTTTGGGGGCTCCACTACTACATTTTCACTTTTTTTCATTGATTTTCAACTGGAATCTTTTTAGTCACTTTTGTTCATGATTTTTTGCTATAATTTTAGGCTTAATCTTAATATTTCTAGTTTTACCGTAAAGGAAAACTCTTTTCTTCTCTTTAGCTTAAATAATAAAAATTTTAAATATTTTTTATATTGGAAAACTAATTTTTTTATTACGACTTTACACAATTCTACCGTGAGCACTTTCGAATTTTTTTATTTTTTCACGTCAGCTATAGTTGATTTTGACATTTGAATGGTAAAATATAATGGGGTGATGCCAGACTAAATAACAAAATTTGCAAAAGTTTACCATAAAAGGGATTTAGAATATTTATGGGGAGCATTCTGTGAAAAAGAAAATAAATGTAGCAAATTATTATTATTTGAATTGGCCATAGAGACATGCTTATCGCCATAAGTAAAGCAATTCATTTCATATTTATTGAAATGACATTTGTTTATAAATATTTTTCCCATTATTAAATCCAGATGAAGCTACACAAAGATGTAATTACAAAATTTGTGGTAAGTTTTCTATCATTAATATTTTATGTAATCTTGCACCAAGATTGTGTGCATACACAGGGAATATTTTTAAATTCAAACATAAATTAGGTATGGCGAATAGATCACAATTTTTTAATATCGAGGCTAATGTGGGGGCTATTTTGTACATAATAAGCAAAACTGGCCAAATAGCAAATGTTAACAGTTGGGCGAGAGATCAATGAATCAACATATACATATAACATGTACCCATAACTATAAATATGGAGTTTATTCATACAATGTTAAGCTATTTGTCATGAACTGCCTGTCCTTATTTTTTGTCATATACATATAAAATAAAGTTACTTTTTTCAATTAAACAAAAATTACAAAATCAACTAAACATACGTTTATTTCCCACATTCGATATTTAACTTTTTATATATTAAAATTAAACTATTAATTTTGTTGTTTATAGATAATATTAATTAATTTTTAATCTCATAAATATGGCTTTCCACTAATCAAGCTCACTATCATTTAAGACAAAGGTATATAAGCGCTTTTTCCTTCTCATGTGTGACCATTTCCTTCAGAAATCGACAAGTTTCAGCTGAGATATTCGGCCTTATTCTAGTTGGCGACGTTGTCGTCTGACGACATTTTTGTAGCGGAATAAAAAAAAAAATAGGCCGTATTCCAACGACGACGTCGCCAATTGGAATACGGCCTATTGTACGCGATGTTATTCATCAAGTAATCTTTATAGAAAAGACATGATGTCATCATCATGGCTGATTGATAGCATGATATCTGTTTGTTGGGGTTTTTGTGAACATGGAATATATGTCATTGCATATGGTTTTTACATATATATAATTAAGTTTTAATAAATATATTTTTCGAATACTGTTCGGGAATGTCGCGCATCTGTTAACTTTTTACTTTACCTAAATATAGATTAAAAATGTAGGTATATGTTTAAAAAAAAAACTATGACATATATAATAAACTTGCATCCTCAAAATAGAGATTAATTTAAATAAGTAATAGATTGTTTTTCCTGTTTTATATTTTTAATCCACAAATTTTATTTCGGAGTAACAACAGAACGTAGCGTTTTTAGTTTCTCGTGTGAAAACAACAATTTTTCAAACTTAAAGACTAAAAAAAACTATTTTCAATTCCAGAATGAAGAGATAGGACAATTAATAAAAGAAAAAAAGCAAGTAATGCTATATATAAATACATAATTTTATTTTTTTTAAATAATACTTCTTTAAGGAGTAATTAATTTTTCTTTACTACTAAATACTTTATAGAAATTTTCAAATAAATTCTCTTCGAAAATAATTTTATCAATCTATGCCTCCGTTTTTTGGGTCTTTTGCATGACTTGTCTTAGCTGCGGAAATGATGATTTAGTTTGTGGTGGATGTAGTCTAGAGGACAGATTTATAAAAGGTTCATACAGAGAAGGCCTTTCCATCGCATTAACAGTGTAATGTTTAATGCGTTCACGTGAACACCAGGAATTTGCGCGATTTAAAATATGTTCTACAGGATCTATTTGATTATTTTGTAGCTGCTGTTGTGTAGGCGAAGGTGGAGTGTCCCTACGCCTAGCTCTCATATTAGCCAAGACAATTATTGGCACCTCCTTTTTCTCTTTATTTTTATCAATATCTTGCTTAATATCGGCCAACATATCTAAGCTTTGCGGATCAGTGGGGTCGTAAACCAAGACATAACCATCAGGAAAGTACAAATAATGACGTGGTAGTTGTGCTTTACCCTGTAAACCAGCTGAATCATAAATGCGTAAAGTTTCTCTCGTGCCACGGCCAGTATCAACACTGGCTACATAAATATCTTCTATAGTGGGGTGTATTTCCTTAAAGAAATTATTGTAAAATAAGATTAAGACATTTTACTATTAAATCTATACATACTGTGTCCATATTAATATTTCCATATATTAATTGTTCCAACAAAGCAGTTTTGCCAACACCTTTCATGCCACATATTAAAACTTTCCCAACTTTACCAATTTTGGCAGTTAGCATTTTAAAAACTATATTATATGCTATATAATATGTGTTCTGTGTTATTGTTT
Source organism: Metopia argyrocephala (assembly GCA_963576795.1). NCBI lineage: Eukaryota > Metazoa > Arthropoda > Insecta > Diptera > Sarcophagidae > Metopia > Metopia argyrocephala. Next base: position 180,467,137 of record OY756208.1, on the reverse strand, counting down.
TCCAACTTTTATATTACTTTCGCTATAAAAATTGCAAAATTAAATGTTTTTATTTATTTTTTAAAGAGAAATTTTTTGTTTATTTGCAAATTACAATAAAAATACAGATTTTAACAGCTGTTTGTTCAGAAGTGTTGGTTAACGTTTTAAATATGCTATCATTTCTTCTGCATATCAATGAGTTCAAACAAAAGAAGAAGTTCAAATACTAAAGTTGCCAGATTAATATTGTATATTTCTACTTTAAAAGCAAAACGATTATATTAAAATAAATTAGGATGCTATGAGAGAAAATTAAATGCTAAACGTCCTAAAAAATATTAAATTGTATGTGGTCCTGTTAAACCATAATACACGTGTTAACTTTCGTCAGTTAAAAATCAAGCTCAGAAAAACTTCATAAATCTTGGTGAAATTAAAGAAAAGTTTCTTTTAAAACTTTTTAATTATTAAAAAATTACCATTTTAGCAATAAGAATAAGCAATCATTAACCCGAAGCTCTCGTGGAATGCATGAAAGAACATTCTGTGCAATATAAATATTATATAGCTTTAGTAGATAAAAAATTCAAACGAAATTTAATTTGAATTATAATAAGACCTTAAAAATATAATACAATAACTACAAAGTAAACCCGACTATAAAAAAATGTCGACGATATTCACAATTGGAATTTGATAATGGGAATGTGATCGAAGTAAAACTTCTTAAGAAAATAAGTAAAGTAATGGAAACAGGAGTGTTTCCAGAGAGAGACAATCCCAAGAAACCCTCACAGTAAAGTTTAAATTAAGGGAGGAACAAAAAAGCAAAAATGAACGGCTAATAAGAGCCCCAAATGCGGAAATACCAATTGTCTCACGTTTTGGTTTAAACTAATACGACTTTTGTAAAGCCAACGGCTGTTGTCGTTGTTGTCCATGGTATTCATTTCTATTCATAGATGACGATGATATTGAAGATGATGTTGTTGTTGTTGTCCTTGATCCAGCCCCTGGGATAATTCTTAGTAACTGCTCCTCAACTACCTTTTTGGCATGTTTAACATTATTCTGTTATTATCTTTTGTTTAATTCCGGAATAAAAAAATAATTGTATTGATATGTCCAAACCATTCTTGGTATAAATTCATAACTAAAACTGAATTTTCAACTATTAAAAACATAGTATATACTTATATACATACATATTATATTTTTATAATATTATATTAAAAAAGGAATGGACAAGGTATTATGGCGGTAAATTTGTTTTTGCTTTTAAACATACAGTGCACTCGGGATATAGTGAACACTTTGTAGTATGAACTATCGGGTATAGTGACCTCTTTTTTTTTTACATTAGTTACTCTAAATAGTGAACAACATAGACCTCTAAAAAGTGAACACATTTTTTTGCACGACGATTGAAAAAGAAATAAAGTTTTTTACAATGCCGTTATTTCTTTTGCATTTATACGTTCTCTTTTTCCTTTTTGTATTCTGTTTTTGTGCATTGAAAACTTCTTCTTCTTCACCTCTTCTGGGTGATTTTGTTACCGCAGAAGAGATCGAAGACGAGGAAGAAAATGTGCCCCTTAGTTTATTGAAAATTTCGTTGCGTCAACCAGCTCAAGATGACGCAAACCCTATTTTGGAAATGCTCCACGTTATTAATCCAAATGTGAGTATTCGTGATATTAATCGCAATTTAAAATATCTAAGTTTTCTCTCAACTCTAGGTTGAATATTCTGCAGATGATATCAGACATTGGAACAATGCAGAAAATGTGCTTCCGGTATTTGTCGATGACGATTCCAATACCAGTACCGATAACGAAGATATAGGGGATTCACCAACGAAAGAAGTTATTCCAGCCACTCGAGCTGTTCAAATTTTTGAGCAGGCAATTGAGTGGGCTGAAAAGAATTCTAATCACTTTGAAGACAGTTTAGTTTTACATAAATTTCGTAACTTAGCTTTACAAAAACTTAAAACAACTTGTACAAAGCAAAAAAAGTTTGAAAGATTTTTTTGTTACACAATAGTTATTTGAGACTAGTCATATAAGTACAAATATTGCTATTTATGATTACAAATATTATATTTTTTTTTTACTTTTTTATATGAAATGAATAAAATTTGGTTATTTTTCTTAAACTGTGTATAGTGAATTTCTTGATAATATGAACAGACCTGTGCATTAATTAGTTCACTATATCCCGAGTGCACTGTACATACTTAAGCAAAATCAAAAACGCTTCATCAAAACCGTGATGAACCTTAAAAGGTTAGAGATATTTTCCACTCTTTTTATTTATATGTAGTTAATTTTGCCCCTTATACATTATATTATGTATATGGATGTATACAAGTATCATTCATCTATTAATACCTATACCAAAATAATATGATTTTTCAAATTAGTTTTCCTTCAAGAAAAAGTATCACTTACATTTGTAGCCTTATCGAAGATTTAAACTACCTTTAATTTTTTTTTGTAATTTTAAATAAACAAAAAAGTAAAGGAGAATTGTATCAAAATATTTCAAAATACCTACATACTAATTTTAAATGTATTGGGCTACACCCTACACTCTAATTAAATAAGAAAATTAAAAAAGTACATACATACATATGCATGTATGTATAACCTTTTAAATATAAGGCTCTTAACAAATGTTTTATGTAGAAAAGAGAGAGACAGAACTATGGCATTCAATAGAACAAAACAAAGCAAAAGGATCAACAATCACATCTTAATGCCATGCTAAAGTATGCGAGAGGGAATATAAGTATGTAGTAGGCATTAAACAAATGCAATCATCATCATTAAAATGTTAAAATCAGTAGACAGATAGACAGCCAAACAAACAATATGCAATTGACTCCAGAGATGGCATACATACAACTGACTTTACAAATAGTACTCTTTTGATCTTAATTGTACTAGAAGTTTTTTTCTTTCGTTTTACATTTTCTTTATTTACTCATATTATTTTAGAAATTAACATAAAAATTATAATAAAAAAAATATTTACAAAAAATATGAATATAAATAATTTGGTATGAATATGTCGGATTTCTCAGATATACATGTAAATATAATAGTAATGGGGTTTAAATAGTTAATAAGTATGTACGTATGTATGTATAAGTAAAGCCTTATAGCAATAGTGCATCATTTAAAAATTTCATTATAACAGCAGAATTATGTTTTTTTCTTAAAAGTATTTGATTGCTATAACTGGATACGTATACATATTCCTTTATCGTATTAAATAAACCGCGGGTTTTAGGTACAATAGTACCCACAAAAGTACATTTGTACCAATTTTTTCATATCTGCTATATTGTGTTTCCGCTCTTTCTCACCCTCTCTATATGAATAAGCAAGTTGGTTTGTATATACATAAGTGTGTGTGTGTTTAATTCATATTTAAATGCCATTGTTGTTTAAGCGGTTTAAGAGGCGCCTATTTCTTTGTTTGTTTTGTTTTCATATCACTCATTGTCTAAAATATTTGCTCTACATTTTTCATTAATTCTTTTCTTGTTGCAGTTTTACTAGTTGCTTTCTTTTTTCTGTCTCTTAAAGGGATTTACGTATTGCATGATCCTTATCACTTTGGGTAATTTTTTGTTTTTCTTTTAATAGTAGAGCCATTCATTTTTTGGACCTGTTTCAAATGGATTTTATTTATTTTTAACTGTAAGAGTATGCATTTTTTCGTTTAAAGATATTCATCACCGCTCAAATCTATTGGATTCTTGTTTTTGTTTCATTTTTTGTTTTTGCAAAGGAGCTCATTTTAAGGTTTCCTTAAGAAAAACTGATTACAAAAAAGAAAAAAAAAAAAAAGAAAAAAACCTGACAGCTGAAGGTTCAAGAAATATTTTAATTTCTTCTCTAACATTTTGAAAATCATCAATTTAATATGATTATGATCAATATAGAAAATGCAAAAAATTTATGTTAAATTTTTGGCTTTATTTGGTGAAAATATAAAAAAGAAAATGTTTTCGGTTTATTGTCTCCTAAGTTTTCAGCTAAGCAAAACTCCTTAGTGTGTTCAGGACTAACAAAAATCACAAATGTAAAGGTAGTTGTAAATCATTAGATGTTTTAATCCTAAAGGTGTATCACCAATTTGGAGAATTGTTCTAAAGTTATCCACCATTTGTGGAGTGTTAATAAGTAAAAAGGCTTAAAATTATAGAATATATGGCTTTGTCGTCAAAATAATTCCCATACACGATACCCTGTGCACAATAATGTTAGAAGTAGAGATTGCGACATGTGCACGTTTTCCCGTTAGATGACGTAAATTCCCCTATATCTGAGAGAAAATAAAGAGAGAAATAAGAAATGGTCTCACTGTTATGAGTATACATTGAATTTTTTCGCGACGTCATTTCACGTTCTTAGATAAGCAGGAAATTCAATTTTTTTTTTACATGACAGCATAACCTTTACTGCTATTATTCTTGTTGAACAATATTGAAAGTGACATAAATTATTAGAATTTGGAAACACCAAAAAAATTCAAACTCATGGATGTTATGAATTCATTCGTATTCAAAAATATCTAGGTCTAACCTAGATCTAATAAAACGTGATTCCATTGTGATACCCAAAAAGAAAACTGGTGATTCGTTCTTCGCCCCAATTATGTTCCTAGCCTGCCATAATTCGTTTCAAAATACTTTTTAAATAAAAAAGAAAAAATAACTTTTACCACAAACACTATCCAATGGAAACAGAAGTTGCAGAACATGTCAATTGGTAGCATTTTATTCGTCACTGTCTGTGCATGGTCGTTTTGTATTTAATGCTTCTAAGCATTACAAATTACCTGACTTTATTAGCAACATTGTAAAATTGGTATTAAATAATCAACACGTTTGCTTGCTTTGTAAGAAATAAAAAAAAATCTATTTATGTATGTAAATCAGGTCTTACCAAAGGCAGAATGAGTACGAATATTTTTGTTCAATCGGCTGGCTGTATGTTATTACATATGCATGCATATGTGTGTATGTAAAATTGAATAAACTTTGGTGCTCAAAGGAGCCTTTGTGTTTAGCACTGATTTGTGTGCACATGCGTGTCTAAATGATTGCCAGTATCTGTCTAAAAACGCAACACTACAGTGGCGCAGACTAATGGTTATTTAATTTAAAATGTAAACAAATAAACAATTACAACTACAACGGTGCATATAAAGAATGTATGTACTCACATTCGCACACACTTTTTATGACACTCATTTTAAAATCTTGGCTGCTGATTTTAATAATAATGCTTTTTTACATATTCTTGTTATTACAAATTTGTATCTCTCTCCCTTTCTCGCTCTTTCATTAATATCTGCTTCCATTCAATGAGGCCTGTCTATTTAGCTTCTTGCTTTTTGCATTTTAAGTGTAACCAGATCTGTGTTTAAATTAAACAGCAGGAGGGAGTATTTTTTCAGACTCATTTGAATGCAATAATAACAACAACTGAGGGCATTATTTTTTTTTATTAAATTGTATGTAAAATAATATATAAAAATAAGAAATTTAATTTAATAAAAAAAAATATATTTAATTAAATTAAACGAAATAGTATATTAAAGAAATATGTAATTAAATAAAAAGCATTTCATGCATTTCTTCATAAATAAGTATTTATGTATGTATGACGCCATGATCGTATTTAAGCGCAAGTATTAAATTCATTCAAATGATCACTGCGGCGTAAAAGAAAACCAACCATCTGTTTTGATTCTTTTTTCTTTAAATTTTAAATGTCTTGAAATTAAGAAAAAGTGCCAAATAAGCGTTTATTTTATACGTTGCTAGTAATACGAACGAAATAAAGTAAAAAAAAATTAAATAAAAAAGAATACAACGCTGGTGGTATTTTAACTCTTTTTGGTTTTCTTAAATATTGGTTGAGTAAGAAACTATTTTCCTTTATATCTTTTTGTTTTAGTTTTAAAATATGACAAGGCTTTGGTACATTTTTTATTTATTCACATAATGACAACAATTAAAAATATTATTATTATACATACATACATAACTGGCCTTTACAACCCTGTGTCAGGATTACGGCCTAGCTTCTCGCAGCACTCGTGTGTGTCAATTTTTATCCATGAGTACCGGGACATACAGTTTAATGTCGACTCCGAACGACAGCCTTGAGAAGCTTGTTTATGGCAATTAGTTACTCTCAGAGCTTTTGCCAGAAGACTGCTGAGAGGTAGTCGCCGAAAGAAATATTTTTTTTTCATATTTCTTTTTTTGAAGATGTCGGAGCCTGGAGTCGAACCCAGGGCCCATGTCTTAATAAGTCAACACACTAACCACTAGACTACGGCGACTTCTGTTATATATATTTATGTCAAAATAATAATAGTCAAACTGTTAAGAACCTAAAACTGTTATTATTTTGACATAAACCTCCGAAACCATTATTTGGGTAAATAATTTTCTATAAATTAGGACAGATATAGAAAGCTGAGAAAATTTCCTTTAAAATAAGCCCTCTTCCAGCGTTACAGGTCAACTATTCACCAATTGCAATGAATACTTCCAAAAAAATACCATTATTTTTGGATGACCTGAGCACCAAATTTTCTCTTAAAAAACCGGAAGCTCGATTTTGATTTTAGAACCATGGTTTCTTTGGGAAAAGTTCTTAGAATTTCCCGTAGATTACGACCTTGCTATACGCTTTGTCATGTTTTTCGGTCCCGAACAAATTGACCCACCCTAATAGACACCCTCTCCCTTTTTCTTTATTGTACCTGTTTTAAGATAATATCCATAATGCTTAGCTGGAAAAGATCTGGTGTAAAATTTTTTTGGAAATGAGTATTTTGTAGCAGTTGCTGTTTCACTTTATGTAAGGTCCAAATTTTTTCAGATCTCTTGAAGGTAAAAATGATACATACTACTTTAACATATAGTATGTGTTTGAGTCCTTTTTTTAAAATTTTATTTATTGTCAGCCGAATAATGCTTTTAACATGTTACTCAAATTTAAACCTGCAAGCTCCCTTGAGGTAGGGTGCCCTGGGAACTATCTATAAGCACTTAAACAAAATGAGTATAAATTTAGATTTTTTTTAAAGGATTTATGGCATTTATCTCTTTTGATATTCGATGATTTGATTAATAGTTTTTATGTCTTGAAAATGTTTTAAAAGTATATTTCTTCTATAGAATTTACTATTGCCCATCACCAATGTTTTATATCTATGCTGTTTGTTGCATTCTGTGATATTGTATCAGCGCTTTATAATCTAAACTTTGCATCACGATCAGCAAATTCCAACACCATCACTGTTTGCCAAGAAGTTATACGATTAATTTTTTTATTATTTCTTTTTTTATAATTTTTTTCTGTTATTAAAACCAGTGTCAGTTGTTATTGTTGTTGGTGTTTTTGGTATGATGGTGTATTCTTTATCATTTAAGGCCATTGGAAAAGTAGTTGTTGACCGTTTGTTCATACAACATACCTCTAGAACTGTGAACGACGAATGCGATTATTTATTGACACTTGAAACCCTTGGTGGTGTTGGTGGCAGTTTTTAAGTTGCTGGCTTGGCATTTAAGTTATGCATGCCTGCTTGGCTATATGTGGCATGGCTTGGCTGGTGCTGTTTCATATTCAAGCTTTTGATTTATGATCAAGTAATTGTTGTTTTTTTTTTTTCTCTCTTGTATTATTTTTTTTTCTTTTTGTTTAGGGTATATTTTTTCTGTTTGTTTCTGACATAGGCCACAAAGTCAACGAATTAATATGAATGAAAAGTGAGAAAAAAATATTGCTTTACATCCATTTAGGAAAACCTAAGAAAGGTGTAGTATTTATATTTAATTCCTGGTTTACTTTTGTAGTTTTTAAAAATTTGTTTAATATTTATTGGCAACTCTATACAACAAATGTCAATTTATTTAAAATTTAACCTTAAATTTGTCTAAATCACAAACAATGTCCTAAAGCATCATATATTCAATAAATTTGCCCAAATATGTATGAATATACGTATTTTTAAGAGCACAGAAAAGGGTAAGAAAAACCACACACATGCTTAGGACCCCTTTATAGTAGCCACTCGCGCACACACACACTCTTTCAAGTTATCATTTAACATTACTAAACATACCCAGTAGACCCTTTTTTGAATTTTTAAATAAGTTCGAGTCTTTGTCAACTTTACTGTACGACAAAAAAAAAAACATAATATGCATAATTGGTCTTGGTGTGTTCGACTGCTAGAATTTGCAAGAGTTGTTGATTCCCACCAAAAACTCTAGTTCGTTGCACTACACCGAGAATATGGTTTTCGTCACTCAGCTTGTTATAGTTGTCATTTAAATTACAATACAATTTATTAAAGATGATAAGCTCGGTATAGTGTTGCAGACCAGGGTTCCTGGGAGGGAACGAACCCTCGCACTATATATAAAAAATATATATTTTTATAGGAAAAATTGTATCCTACCGGTTACTCTCTTCAGCCAGAGTGACTTTTTTTAGTTGGTTTAAAGAAATTTTTGAATATTTTTTAATATTAATGGATGATCTAAATATTCTCAACTGCTATACAAAGGCCAAAGTAATTACTTATTTTTGGAGCTTCATAGAAGTCTGGGTAAATCTGTAATGTAAAGTTTATAAAGTTCATTTATATATATGTAAATATATATAAAGTTCATTTATTGTGCTATAAGTCTATTGTATTTTTTCTTTTTTTTAAGACCAATACTCAGGAGTAAACCCTACTCATTCAGTGCATTGTATTGGAATATTGAAGATAGAACACAGACAGATAAGTAGATTTTTTTTGCTAATTTTATTGACCGCCATGTCAATGAGACAAGTTGCTATCAGTTGATCATTCAAAGGCCAGTGTTGTACCTTCACCCTTGAAAGATGAACAGCAATTGCCCCATTTGTCTGTGGATGTTAATAGTGAGTGGTGACCGTCTTCACTAATTAGGTTAGCTGTTATCTTCCCAACTCTTATCTTGTAGTCGCCGTGGTCTAGTGGTTAGTGTATTGGCTTACTAAGACGATAGCGCCGGTATCAAATCTCAGCTCTGACATCTTGAAAAAAGAAATATGAAACAAATTATATCTTTCGGCGACTACCTCTCAGCAGTCTTTTGGCAAAAGCTCTGGGAATAATTGATTGCCATGCTTCTCAAATCTGTCGTTCGGAGTCGACTTTAAATTGTAGGTCCCGGTACTCATGGATAAAAATTAACACACACAACATGAGTGCTGCGAGAAGCTAGGCCATAACATTGACACAGGGTTGTAATGGCCAATTATGTAGGTGGCGCTGTACACCTGATCATTCGTTTCTGGTGGAATAGACTAGCATTGTATATGTATATTATATTACAGATATATATGTAATATTACAGAAAATATTACAGATTTTTTGCAAGAACAGTAGTAAAAATTACACAAATTTGAGAAAATTCTTAAATTTAATTTTTTGATTATTATTTGATTATTATTATAATAATTTTTAAATTATAAAATTTTATTTTTAACAAGACTTTGCTTTTGTTTACTAATTTAAGTTGTAAATCTACGAATCATAATCAATTGACCATAGTTTTCTCCATATAATTCTAAATTGTGAAAGTAATTCAAAATCTTTGAAAACGGTTTCTGTAGCTTCTCACCTAAGCCTACAACCTCCATTAGTCTGCTGACAAAAAGTGTTATTTTCAAGTAATTTTTTTAACCTGTAACTCACTAATCATTTTTGAATCAATAAAACTACTCGAAGAAGACTCAGCAAAGGGATTTTTAATGAGACCATACTTTAAATGTTAGTTGAGATGGGTTAACCCATTGCTATGCTGTTATTAATGCTTGTGATGTTTTTGTTGTTTCTGTTACCAAAGCTGATATTGTTGTTGTTGTCATTATTATTATTATGATTATGGGATACCCACCATAAAGTATTTTACAGTGGAAGTTTAACGTGTTAAATTGATTTAAATGGCGCGTGAGCGAAGGAGATAATTTCCACATGTCAGGATGTTTGCAATATTTATGGGCCACAGTTTAAACAACAAACGACCACAATTTATATAAATAATACAATAAAACGAATAACAATACAACAAAAAAAGTAAGCAACAACATTATCAAACAAACATACAAACTTACATACATAAAAACAAACCAACCATCTATCCAGTCTTAAAGTCTACGATTACACACAAGGTGTTGCTTAGTTTTGTTGTAGTAAAAACATAACAAAAAACAACAACAATAATAATACCAGTATGAGAAAAAGCTCAACACAACAATCAGCCAACCAATGTTTTAGGTGTTTTTTGCCATATTATTCATCAAGACTTCTTTGTGCTTTTAAGCCTCTCTCTGAGTGATTATTTTGTACATGTGTGTTGTAATATGTATTACTTTAGCCCGTGTTGTGTTGGCTTTGAATTTTCTTTTCTTATTCTTATTACCTATAACGTTGTGTGGTGTGAGTTTTTTTTTTTTTTGCCTTATTGATAATTGCTACCAATTACATGCAATTCCAAAATCATTTCTGACACCTTGCCATAGTTTATGAGTAACAAACTGTCATATATTTTACAACAAATAAACGCCATGATTATCACGATGTTGTACTTATACTCTTAAGTTGTATCACATGCACTAATTCAAAAATACAGTGCTGTTCGAAAAGTAAATAACTTTTTCTAATACATGAAACAAAGGCCGAACATTTTTTTTAATATTAAATTCAGAAATTTAAAAAAAAAATCCTAAAAATGTGCACGAAATTATAATTCTGTTTCCCTAAAAGAAAATTTTAAATAAAAAAAGGAAATAATTTCTTTTGCATCTTAGCGAAGGCAATTACCAGACAATCAACATGCAACGATGAGACAATTGCTGTTGTTTCATTTGTAAGGCGCTTAATAATATAATATAAGAAAAAATAGTTACTGTCCTATCCATAAATTCCAATACAATTCACAGCATCAGTATTGGTTTATCCCTGAGTATTGGTCTCAATAAAAAAAGAAGACTTGAGAAGCTTGTTTATGGCAATCAGTTACTCTCAGAGCTTTTCCAGAAGACTGCTGAAAAGTAGTCGCCAAAGAAATATTTTTCATATTTCTTTTGTTTTTTTTTCAAGTTATTAAAGCCGGGGTTTGTAGCATGGGCTCATGGCTTTGTAAGCCAACACACTAACCACTAGTAAGTATAGTTGGCGCTTTAATAGAAATTTAGACAAAAATGGATGGATTTGTTCATACGGATATATTAGCCAAACACATAACGAAAGCATAATATCACATCTAAGGTTGTTTCAGTAAGAAAATTTCAGCAAAGCGGGTTGAACATAGTTTCTCTATAAATAGCATTCGAGTATTAAATTTGCCAGCACAATATTAAGTCTTGTATCCACAAAGCCTATCAGCCCATTAAAAGGTCAAAATATCAATGGGAGGGAATTGTAACAAAAGAACTAAAATATCTGATAAAGTTTATGCCAAAATAGTGCCCTAGGGGTCATTGTGTATACAAGAAAACATTTTTCATATTGTTCTAGTTTTTTCTAGGGAAAGGAAATTAAATTTTAGTTATCTTTATTAGAAAGTCAAAGCTTAGTACTCAGGCAAAACTGAAAACTGATATTTCAATTATGAAAACAACACATTAAAATCATTTTTGTCTAAAATTTCTCCGATAAACAAACATTTTTGAAACAATAATATATTGATGTAATTTTTTTTTAACATTTTTAAGTTAAAATAAAAATATAGGGCTTTGACTATTGTATTAGAATAAGATGCTCAATTTTCGAACAGCACTGTATGTACATGTGCATATTATTAATAGGAATGGATATTAGTGATGAAATTTACTTATTGTATAATTGGTTAATCACTTGGCAACTTTAAAGAAAATTATTTATAAAGTTAAGCACTTGTTCTTACAACCGTTTATACGATTTTAAATAGTAATAAATAGTGTAAAAGACCCATAGTGGTAAAAGAGAGAGAAAAAAAGAGATTGTTTTTTTTCATTCGGTTACAGACTATTACATATAGTGTAAAAAGCCGATTAAATTTTTTTCTAACGATGTGAAATTATTATGATGATGAACGAATTCTTATCCTAAAACTCAAAAACTAAAACCTAAAAATAAGGTACGATCTGATAATTATTAAAAAAGATCAAAATTTGATTTATTCATCGCCTTTAATACTGCTTTTATTTGTTTATTAAAACAACGAGTATTTTTAAACCGATTACCAATTATCAACATCCAATAGGCAACACTATTACCAATGTAATAAAACTCTTTAATGATTCCTAAAAGTACAAAGATTTTGTGCATGAAAATGGAAGGAAATTGTGGTAACCTTTTTATATTCATATAGTTAGATATATGTATGTACGTGAGGTGAGTTGTACATACGTTATTACATACTCGTATACGAGTATAAATAACATTTTTAAATGCATTTACACGTACACTCGTAATTATTATTATAGAGGGAGTTTCATCATCAAATGTTGAAATGATTTTGCCAACAAATTAAATTTATGTGCAAAATAAACGTTTATTAATTTAAATATGTTTTGTAATTATGGGATTTAAAAAAGCAAGAAGAAAAAAAAATTAAATTTATTTGTGGTCTTTACTCATGTTGGAACAAATTGTTGGTATTAAAATAATAACTCATAAAGCTTTGTTTGATTCATTTCAGTAAAATAATGATTTTGAACTTTAAGGCTGTTTAAAATTAAATTTTTCTAATGATTACCTTTTAAGAGTAATTAATCATTTATAGTTTAATAGCAACATAGCAATGAAACGTTGTAAATATTAATTTCTCATATACAGGTATATACTATACAAATTTGTTGGATTCAAATGGTTTTAGTTGGATTTGTTTAGTTTTGAAAGCAAAGAAAGAGTTAAATCCCTTTAAATTGGTGAATGATTGTATTGTATTTTGTATTGTATTTTGTGACTAATAAATCAACCCCTGGCTCAACGTGAGCAGATTGTGTATTTAATTTACATTGTATTATATTAGAAAAATTTCAATTAAAAAGTTAATTGGTATCACTTAAAATTTCCAATTAATTTTTTAGTTAATACAAATATTTTTTTGATTGACACGTACATATATGATAATAGAAATTTTTGGGCGAATGTTTTCTTGTTTTCGTAAATAGAATTAAAATTTAACAAATTGTTAATTGGAAAATATTTTTTATTGTTTTTGTTAATGCTTTGCCATATACGAGGTCTGATCAAAAATTAACCGTTATTTTAAAATTTCGTGAGTTACGTATGTTCGATTTTCGATATGTTGGTAATATCAGCCAGTTTGGATTGTCAGTTTGTTTTTGAGAGATAAAAAGGTTAGTCGTGTTTTGTTGTGCTCTTTGATTTTTTACTACTCGAAAAAATGGAATTAAGTTTTGTGTAAAAAATTAAATTAAATACGCAAGGACATTTGAAATGTTGGCTGTGGAGTTTAGCGAGTCTACTATGAGCAGAACACAAGTTAAATTGTAGTACAACCGGTTTAAGGAAGGTCGAGAAGATGTCAATGACGATGGATTTCGAACCATGATAACGCCTGGTGCGTTGTTGTGCGTGACTTTTTGTGCAAAAACAAAACCGTTATCATGCCTCAACCACCGTATTCACCGGACTTGCCCCCTGCTTTTTTTTCCTCTTCCCAAAACTGAAGAAACCGATGAAAGGAAAGCGTTGTGCTAAGATTGAGGAAAAAAAAGAAAAATCGAAACAGGAGCTGTTGGCGATACCAAAAAACGTGTTTCAGAAGTATGTCGAGGATTCGAAAAAACGCTGGCATAAGTGTATTATATCTGAAGGGGATTACTTTGAAGGGGACAAGAAGAAAAAATTGAAAATAATGGTTATTTTTTTATCTTACCTCGTATATACGTATACTGTCATTTACACATAATTCACAGGAATATAACTATGGCGTAAAGGTATATTTGTCTAATATTTGGTGAAAAAAGTATAACCGCTATTTGATTGGAGTTTTTAGTTTGTTTAGTGTTTGTTGTTTCGAATTTAATATATCAGAAGTGCAAATATTATTTCTTGTAATTGGCCTTTACAACCCTGTGTCGGGATTACGGCCTAGCTTCTCGCAGCACCCATGTTGTGTGTGTTAGTTTTTTATTCATGAGTACCGGGACCTACAGTTTAATGTCGACTTGAGAAGCTTGTTCGTGGCAATCAGTTACTCTCAGAGCTTTTACCAGAAGTCTGCTAAGCGGTAGGTGACGAAAGAAATATTTTTTCATATTTCTTTGCTTCATGATATAAGAGCCGGGGCTTGAACCAGAGCTCTCGACTTAGTAAGCCAACAAACTAACCACTAGACCACGGTGGATACAATTTCTTGTTATTATTGGGTTTTAAATAATTTTTTATGAAATGTTTACACAAAACAACATTTTTGTATAAAATGTTTCCACTAACTAGATTTTCCAAAAAAATATTTGACAAATGTAAACGTACCTTAAGAACAATATTGCGTGTATGTATATTCATTTGCAATGCTAATATTACTCTTACGTTTTTACTTCTTTATATTAAAGGAAACAAAAAACGGCTTGAAACTACGTCATACTCGTATACCCACGAAGATAAACAACCATTTAGACGTCATGTCAATGCCTGACCATGGATAACAAAAATAAATAATAAAATAAAGAAAACTGTAAAGAATGAAGCAACTTCATTATGGTATCTTCTTAATTAAGATCCTTGCACCCTTGTTAGAATGACCCAAATAACAAAAAAGGATATCAAATTAAAGAGTCCAAATAACGATCTTGCGGTACTACACTCTTATAAATTAAAAGAAAATGAAAAAGTCATGTTTTAATAAGAGGGATAGTTTGAAAGTAAAACAATATCTCTGTTAATTAGATGATATATTGTAATACAAGTAATACAAGGGGTAGTTTTTGAATATGCTTTTCGACACATACAAGAGTGCTCTTCTTAAAAATGCTCCCGTTTTCTTAACACTTATGTAGGTACACCTTTTAATTACAAAATAACAAATAATTGACATTTGTCAACGACATGATTAGAAATTGTAGAAATCAAAGTTATTTTATTAATTTCTGAGTTTTAAGAAAATTATATTTTTTTTTTTTAATAAAATAGAAGGACGAGAAAATCTGAAATAGAGCCTTTAAAACAATGGCAATAATTGCAAAACTTTCTTACCAAAAACAAAAATAAAAACACAGAACGGAACGGGAAAAAAGGTGTAAAATTTGAAATGATTTTTGATTGTTTTATATTATTTGTGTATATAAAAGAAATTTTTCTTTATTGAATCACAGAGGACATGATAAACGCTGGAAATA
Organism: Metopia argyrocephala; assembly: GCA_963576795.1. Taxonomy (NCBI): domain Eukaryota; kingdom Metazoa; phylum Arthropoda; class Insecta; order Diptera; family Sarcophagidae; genus Metopia; species Metopia argyrocephala. The sequence continues at coordinate 180,451,727 of OY756208.1, read as the reverse complement.
AGTGTGATTTATGGCCTCTATCACGCTGCCATAATATCGCCTTTTAATTCCTTTTAAAATTTTCAAAACATTCTCTTCTTTTCCTTTTTTTGTTTTATATAAGAATATAAGGAAAAAAAAACAACTACTCAGGCACTTTAAAATAATTATCAACCATTTAGCTTAAGGGTGTTGGCTGGCTAACTGAATGGCTGACTATTTAAATTTTAAGTCAGTCCTTTGGACAAACTATTCAGCTGCTCTCTTATGCAGATCCCAACCTGTAAACGCTTTTTAAATTAATATTTTTTTCTCTTTTATGTTTTTGATTTATTGTCGTATTAAATAGTTACTTCAAAGTAGTATAAGTTGCTTGTTAATAAATGCAATTAATCATAATAAAAATATGGCAAAAATTGTTTTTATTAAATGTTAATGGTAAATGAATACATTTTCTGCAGGTATTTAGTGTTCAATTAGGCCGCAGCTTTACCATATTCGTAGGAAACGCTTAAAATGAAAATTATTTTAAAGAAAATGCTACTGGTGTTTCGTAATTACGTCGTTAATAATCAACACAATTCATTAATAACTACTAAGCAAAAACCATTTTTTTAACTCTTTTCTTATTTTAAATTTTTGAAAATTTTGCCGATATTTAGAAGTGTTTAGAAGTGTTCAGTAAGTGTTAACTTTTTTAAATATCTGTTTCAGTTACTCACATATCGTTAGTTTTAGCACGAAAAGTGTACACATTCGAAGAACAACACAACAGATTGATTTAAATTTATATATTTGGGAGATTTAAACGGTCGTTTTAAAGTCATATATCGTAAAACACCAATACGAAAAAATTTGACTGCCCGTCATAGTTCAGTATGTTATTTTTCATTTCAGTCAGCTGATATAAAAGAGTAATTCATATTTCCAATGGCGGCTAGTGGAAAAGCGTTCAGTGGCTGCTAGTCAAATGAATTATAAAAACAAAATATTCTCACTTGCCTGGAAAAATACATAAGTACAGTTTTTCAACAGGGACGCTACAAAAGTAGAGCGAGAGGGAGGAACAAACGACGCCATATTTCTTGCCACTCTTATGACATTTCTCTTCAGTAAGGTTTGCCATTTCATGATGGAAAGATATACGAGCGAACATCGAGTTGAAATTATTAAACTTTACTACCGAAATTCGGAGTCAGTGGCCTCAACATTAAGAGTGCTACGTCCAATTTATGGTCGGCATAATCGTCCTAGCAGATCAATAATTGAGCGGCTAGTGGAAAAATTTGAATCCACAGGCACAGAACAAAATGTTCCCGCGCCAGTGAGACAAAGAAGTGTCCGTAGTGTCGAGAATATTGCTGCCGCTGAGGTTTCAGTTGAAGAAAGCCCAAATGTGTCTCTCACACGTCGTTCTCAAGTTTTGGACATATCAGTGACGTCGTCGTGGCGAATTTTGAGAAAAGATCTTTGCCTACATCCTTACAAGATCAAATTGACGCATGAACTGAAGCCACTTGACCATCAGAAGCGTAGTATGTTCGTTAATTGGGCTGAGCAACAACTTGAAAATGATTCGGATTTTCATCGAAAAATCATCTTCAACTATGAGGCTCATTTCTGGCTGAATGTCTTCGTCAATAAACAAAATATGCGTTATTGGTCAGGCAGCAAGCCACACGTACTCCATGAGTCATCATTGCATCCCGAAAAAATTATGGTTTGGTGCGGTATATGGGCTGGCGGCGTCATTGGGCCGTACTTCTTCCGTGATGATCAAAACCGGCAAGTTACTGTGAATGGGAATCGCTACCGTTCAATGATAATCGAATATTTTTGGCCCCAATTGGATGATATAGACATGGAGTACATGTGCGAATGTCACAATCAATTTATTGGAAACCAAGTTTGGAGAACGTGTTATCTCTCGAAATGGTCCAGTCGATTAGCCGTCTGGGTCGTGCGATTTGACGCAGTTAGACTATTTCCTGTGGGGCTACGTCATGGAATAGTCTATGGAATAGCATAGACTCTATGCTAAGAAGCCAGCGACGATTAATGAACTTCGTAAGAATATCGAACGTGAAATTGCAGCAGGATCGGCCGATTTATGCTTGAAAACCGTCGAAAATTGGGTTCAGCATCTGGACTTCTGCAAGCGTGCCCGTGGTGGCCATGCAAAAGAAATCGAGTTCCATACATAATGGCATCGAACGTACTTTTACAGGAATAAAGAATTTCATTGATATCCAAAATCGTTTTTGTTTTATTTATAAAAAAGTTTTGTAGCGCTCTTATTGGAAAAAAAAACGCAATTTTTTGTAATTCATAATTACATATTGTAATCAGAAATGTAATGTAGTTCAGTCTTCCTACGCTTTGTATATTTTTTACGGCTTCTTGTAAATTTGGATCATCAGATATTTTGTTCCATACATAATTGAACCATACCAAATTATCATGGTAAAAAGAAATGACAATAATTTCCTAAATAATTTGTGTTTTATTTCAAATCAAAATCGATCCTTAAAATTTAGCCACCCTATATTAGAAAAAATTAAAAACAATATAATAAGGATTTCCAGATCAATTTGATTGTAATTAGTTTTGTTTTTATTACAAAACTCTATCACGAAAGCAGTAAAGTATCTAACCTAGAATTTCTAAATATTTATTACGGCTGAGTATCTTGCCACCCATATAGATTTCTCTTAAAGTGCTGCCAAAAATTGGTTTAAAGCTTTTTAAACATTTCTGTTTTTTTTTTCCAACAATTTCAGTGACAACTTCCGCCTATTTCTATATGTTCTACCAATAATCAATGAAAAATTTTAATGATTAAGTTTCAGATTACCTATACAAAAATTTACATACAAATTAATAATGATGATTTTATGTTCATCTTTAGGCGCCAGATCAATTTTCATTAAAAAAAAAAAACAGAACAAAACAACAGCAAATAATAATAATTTTCTATTTAATAAAAATAGTATGTGTTAAGAAATTATCAAATCATAAGATGATCGTAATAATATATCAGATTACCACCAGTTAAAAACTATACAAAAATTGTCAAACATTTGAGAAACACACTCGTACATAAAATAAAATGCCACACAAGACAATAAAATGACAACTGGTTTCTCTAAAGATCTGTGTAATAAATAAAAACTAATTTTTTTATTGTACTGAAAAGAGAAACAAAAAAAAACAAAAAATGAAATTATAAACGTACAAGCCTGGCTTTAAGATGCACTAAAATTTTAATTTTTATATTCCTGAGGTTACCACCTATTTTATAATACCATGAATTTTATAGAGTTTTACTTTAAAATTTGTATAGAACCGCGATTTATACTATATGGCTCTGATGTGTATTGAAATTGGTAAAGGTTTAAAAAATTATAGGAAACATTTTTTTATTTTTTAATTTACACGGCATCTCTCTGCCAGTCTCTAAAGAACTCCCCCGGGGATACAGTAAAGGTTGCTGGTGATTACTCACACCAGGGGCCTGTGTTCTCCGGGGAATAAGGTGTTCACCTAGCTCTGGGTGGTCTGGCATTCGCTATAGGCAGAGAGGTTGGTAATTTTTAATTATTGACCATCTCAGGAACTGACCAGAGACGCCTAATCTAATCTGGTACTACGGGCATCAGGAGCCTCCGGTTATGTCTGTGCTCCCCTGTCATTCGGCGAGTGAAGCAAACCGGCCCGATGGTTTGGGTGCGGCCCTTCGGGGAGTACTCGTAGTGATTGCGGTAGTGCTAGATAGAAACCCGTCAACAAGGGGGTATCACTACCCAGGCAGTGGTTGGTGCTAAATTGCTAACTCGGTGCTATTGGGCTCTCTTCTGAGCAACGTGTCCTCATGCATGATTGAGATTAGAGGGCACTGCCATAGGGTGGCGGTGGTTGGACGCATTGTATTCAACTACCGCCCTGGCAACGGGCGACGTGTGGTGAGTCTACGGACAGGTACGCACGTTAAACCCCTACATAGTTGTCTCTGAAGAAATTATAGGCTATATTCGTATAAGTAAATTTAAAAAGTTCTATGTAGGCGGTGCCACGCCTTAAAAAGTACATATTTATTTATCAATAACTTCAAATTACAATAATAACAGTAAGAGTTTTTAAATGTGATGCAAATAGCTTTAAAGACATCACAAATCTTCAGTTGAAAATTGGAACGGTAAAAGAAGTTTCTAAAGTTGGTCCAAACAGTTCTATTGCCAATGCAAATTTTCACTTAAAAATTGGTCAGAACTGGACAAGTATAGTATATACTCGTATTTGAATATAAATTTTTTAATTTAAATTATTCGGGGTTTGACGAGTACTTAATAGAAGGACTGCCTTCTTCTAAACATTTTAAGAAAATTATAAGAAAGGTATGTTATTGAGTAGCTTTTGAGATTGTTTCACTATTAAACTGGTCAAAATCAATCAAAACCATTAGCACAAAGAGGGAATTAACAACTCCGAATATTACTTACTAACGATAATTTTTATGTGTTTTTAAAAAATTAATTTGAATCGTGCTGGTTTTGTCAAAATGTTTTAAAAAATACAAAAATTTTGAAAATATTCAATTCAATTTTATTCGGATTCCTCGAACCTTAACCCCTCAATGAATTACAGAAAATTTACTACTTTTTGGAGGGTTATTAGGAGTAACTGAAAAGTAACAAATTCAAGTGAACAACAATTTTAAATCCTAGGCCGAATATTATTTATTTACAGTTTTAAATATTGTTTGCCTTAAATTATAAAAAATAATGTGAAAACAGTTCTGTGGTATCCCCCTCTGAACAGTAAAATTCATGCCAGAATAGATCGTCTTTTTACTGCTCCAAAGAGTCATTAAATAACGCAATACAACATAACGCATAACAAAAAAATCACCTGCTGTTTTTAGTTTTAAAACCCATTATTCTTCAGCACCTTTCTAAGATTTCATTCGTTTTCTTCTCTAAATTCTCCTGGTCTCTGATATGCTGTATGTGTTTAGATGATTTCATTATATTTATTTTTTATTGTTTCAATATTTTTTTCTCTTGTTTTTGTGACCGATTTAACATAATGATTAAATGCTGGGGTCACCCGCAGTATAACGAGATGATGCTCTCGTATTTACATTGAAGAAGGATGATAAACAAATAGTTTCTAACACCAGGTATTTATAATGCTTTTTTTTTTTTTTTGATTTTGTCTAACAAGATATTGATAAGATTTCTAACTGATATGAGTTAAGATGTCCAAACATTTACTCATTTGTTTAGTGAATGTAAAAGTTGAGTGTATCAAATACTTTTTATGGATAGATTTTATTAATTAAATTTGAAAAAAAAAAAAACCAAAAAGAAAAAATAGGCACAAAGCAACTGAGAAATAAATAGGTGTGTGTGAAATATTAGCAGTTTTTATAGCACAGATGCTTCAATAAACTATGCAATAGAAAATCGCTATAAAGGCGAGTTTAGACGATAATACAAATCGTACTTAAAATCAAAGAGGAAATATTATGAAATTCCATCCGTATTTTTAAAATGAGAGTAAAAATCTTACGACATATACTTTTTGCGTTTACACGGTTGGTAAAAAATGAAAACATAAAATGCACATACATATGCCCACAAAATATACATGCATTGTGAATACATTGAACATAAACAAACAAAAACATAAAAATCCATCTCTGATCTAATGAAATATGATGGTTTTTTAAAAAATTTCAAAAGACAAAGAGAGCCGTACGACTGTCAAAATTTCATATTTTCTCTCAATGTCGTACGCTCTTATTACATATCAAGTTTACACGATAATATTAATTCTCTTCTACACAAAAATGTGACATGTCGTACGACTTGTATTACCGTGTAAACCCCCCTTAAACATGATCTTACATTGTTATCAGTGCCGAAATCATTGAAGTAGATTTGATTTCTTAAGATGATAGGACGGTACGAAAATAAAGTTTATTAAAGCAAGCTCGGAATATACCATATATGAAAATACAAACGATTTTTTACACAAAGTAAATATTGGAACTCTTGTTGTCAACTTTTAAATTTTAGAAAATACTAAAGTCAACACAGTGATGCCGCTTGATTTTAATTTTTAGCTACTGGCGTAACGGGGAGTAACTGAATCGCACTGCCGTTAGTGCAAATAGCTAAACAAACCACAAATAATTAAAAACTAGTGAATCGCGCTATTGGCTATATATCGTATACGATAAACTCATTCAACTACTCATCTTTAATGTGAAAGAGTTTTATGCTTGTTCTGCACAATATTTTGAAGTATTTAATTGTAGGAATTTGTGTTCTTTTTTAAATTACATACTACTCATACTACTGACTCTGATAAAAATCCATCTCACTAGCCTCACTAGCACACTAACCAGTAACCTATTGAAGCACGTAATGCTTTAATCATAGTGCTGTATTTGAACTTACGCTTACAAAAATGTACAAAACCTACCTACCTATCTATCATTACAAACTCCAATACAATGCACAGCATGAGTAGGGGTTTACTCCCCTGAGTACTGGTCTCAGTAAAAACAAAGCACTAAAACTTAAATAAAAGAGCACTAGGCACTAACTCTAAAATTGTTCGAGTCGTAAATTTTAAAAAGCACTAAAAGCAGTGCTTTACCTTGAGTTTAGATATCTAAAATCGCATGCGGCGTTAAATAAGTTCCAAAATACCTATTATTCATTGAAGTTCTGACTGTTAATAACCTTGTTGAGTTTACTAAGTGGGTATTAAGAGGACTTGTCTTTACTACTACTAGCTTTAATAAATCCCTTAGTTAATTTTATGGAACTGTGAGATATTTGTGGTAATCGTCATAACTCGTTTATACTCAATAAAGTTTAAAATAATCCTAAAATAAGCAGTAATAACTCTTCGGTGCAAACACCCTTGTAAGTCTTGGTTGATCTGTATTAGAGAAAAAACTATTATAAAACGAGTTTTTGGCTTATGTGTATGCCTGGAAATTCACATGAACCCAAAAGGAGTCCTTTTTCCCTTAAAATAGACTAAATGCTGCCTAATGACATTATTTTGAAACAATTTATAAGAACATGTTTCTATTATGGCACCAAATACGAGAATTCTAAAAACGGCTAAAGTTTTTTGCTGCTGGCATTAAGATGCCAATAAATTTCCGAGTAAACAATTCCTTTATAAGAATTGAGGGTTATTTTAATATTGAAACAGTACCAACAGATTGCAAATCTATGCTGAACGAAGAATTTAACGATTTAAACCAGTGCTGGCCAAAGAGGAAAAAGTTTCTTTCATTCAGTTGTATATTCTTTGGCAGTCAAGCGCACACATTACCAGCAGTGATTTGAGCAGACTAAAAGATCCAGCTATTCAGCTAGAAAATGCGACGTTTTCGGCATACATATTTTTTTAATAGATTAAAAGAAAGACAGACAAACAGGTTTGTCACACAGTATTTTTTCTGAATTTTTGAGTTAAAACGTTTTGGCATTTTACTAGATGATTTATTTTGGGTTTTTTGTTTCTCTAAAATCCCCACTCCAAAATGCAATATTTTATCCTTATTGCCGAAAAAGTTATCCGTTCGAGGTTAATTAATTTAATCTAACAGCACTGATTAGTTTTTTAATGATAACACTTATCTTTAATATTTTACTGGAATTTTACCCATAACTGTTGTTTGTTATTTATCACCGGCATGAGCCAATAATTTATTTCAATTATGAAAAACAAAAATATATTCTCCTTTTTCTAATATATTCGTATTAGACTGGATGGGTAAAAGAGCCATTATGGACGCGCCACATGCTGTAATTACATGAAAAATATACAACATTTGTTTATAAACATTTTAATTTTATATCTATTGATAATATTTTTAGAGCAAACAAATGAATAAATATTTCAATATTATTGGTAATTAAGCAAAAAGAGTTTCATTAAAATTTGTATATTTTCTTGTTAATAAGATCTTAATTAATCATTATTTACAAGTAAAAAGATTTATTGAAGTTTTTATGTATAAGAAAAGCCAATATTTAACATAATGAAGATTAATATCTTTGAAAAGTTAAATCATAAGTATGTACAATTACTTGGTTTTTAAAAACTAGCAATTTTGTTTGTACGAGTTACAATAAAAAAGGGTTATTGGTTTCATAATCAGGTTAAAAGTTATTAGGGAAATACGCCCAAAATTGTGTTTAAAGTCTGGAAGTCATTCAGTTTTTCTACTAAATGCTTGGATTTTGAAGATGTACAATGAAAATATATACTTTTGATTCGTATTTGGTATTCTTCAACAGCTTAATATACGCAATACAATCTAATTGTTACTCATTTATATACGAAATTGATAACTAAGGAGTTGTTTTAAACGTAGCGCATATTTTTTGTTATTAAAACATCTATTAAAATGAGAAAATTATTAAACAAACAAAATATCTTCAATTGACCTAAAATTTTCCAAGAATTTTGTAGTCCTTAATATTACTGAATGTAAATCGACCAGGCCAATTACGAGTACACTTAGGGAATTATCTCTTAAGGAATAAGAAAATAATTGCATAAATTTGTACATAAATATGTAATTTATTATTGCCAGATTGTCTCAATAATGCTTTTTCGGCGCTGAGACTAACGTTATTCAATTGTAATGTACATTAAAAGTAAATAAAATTTTATATATATAAAAAAAATCGATATTTTTTTAAAGGAAATAAAATAAAATTTTAATTTTTCTATATATTCCCGCGCAATTTTTATTTATTATCCTTCTAGGAACTGCAAATCAAAATGTATGAATGCAAGTGTTTTTTTAAAGTTCTTTTGAAGATTGTTTATTAAATTTAATGGTGTTGGTTGCCCCAGTTGTCTTGTGAGGAGTTCGCTAGACTGCTATTAGCAGGCTTATGGTTTTCGATTCCCATCAGAGATTCTGATCTCTGAAATATGAACTTCGTGTTCTAATGGGAAAATAAATAAATAAATAATGTCGTTTTAAAGACCTGTAGCGATATTGTCATTCCCTTTAAAAAATTTAAAATTCGGGAATATCGCAAAGCTGTGTTCTATTTTTGATATTTTCTAAGGATCTGCCCCTTTTAACTACATGTAATACTATTTGCTCTTTAGCACATGACAGCAATATTTGTACTCATACACGTTTGATCGTAGACTGAGACTTTTGGTAATTGGCGTGAGAAGGCAAAATATGAATGTAAGCTAGGTCGGTCGAATTTAACGCGCGCAACACGCAATGTTGTTTTTATCACCATCTTGTCATTGCTGACTATGTTATTGTAATGTTAATATTTACGAGAGATCGCTCTTGTTATTCTGGGCATGAGAATTAAGCATTTAAGTGCTTCAGATTTTTAAAATGGTACAAGAAATACTCAATTTGTCCTTCCTAATATGTATAAGATGCACTACAATTCTTATGTATAGAATGTTGCTTCAAAGTCTATTTTAAAGCTTCTCAACCCCGTACAGCAAAGGTCGAAGGTGGTTACAAGTAACTGTAGGGCATCCAATTTCATCGATTCATTGAAGCATCGACGCAAGTGGCGTTCGTTTTGCAGTTTTATCGCTTCTACCATGAGAGGTATTGTGATGAAATAAAAACATTAACCCTTCATTGCATAGTGATGGAAATTTCCATCATAAATTTTTTTGAAGAAAAAGAAAAGAAATGCACAAAAATGTAAATTGGTCGCTGCTGAAATATTTCGGCATTAGATTATAGCCATTGGACTGTAGTTTTAGATATTTATAATAAAATATTTTTAAATATTTTTTCTTAAAATTGTGCATGAATTTTATCAGTGGTTTATTTGAGAAAAATAAAAAAAATTCATGCAATTAAGGGTTAATTCTTAATAATCTCATATTCTTGCTTAATACTCCTACCGCTCGGAAAGCTTATCCTTCTGTACTTAAAATTGATTATCCAGTAAACCATACAGTGCATTGTACGAGTATGTTAAAGAGAAATCGCTCTTCAGACACATAATTCGACACTACTTTCTCTTTCCTCCTTCCCATAACATATTAGTCTAACTCTAGTACAATGCCTTGAATGAGTACAGGTCTCGTGTAAAAATATCATAAATAAATTAATAAAACAAAAAACAACAAACTTCTTTTGTAGCACCCTTAAGAGCATTTTAGTATGCAGCACGAAAATCTATTTTTAGCCCATCGTAAAAGCCTTGTTGGAGCGATTGTTTTATAGCTAGTTTGGAAAAGGAAAAAAAAAGAGACTCATGCGTTTTGTTTTGAGGCCCAGTAGACGACCAATATAAAAAAGTCGCCTTGATGATACAATTACTACCGTTCTATTGAACTTTCAAAATCTTCCCGATCAAATCTTGTAAGAGCCTTTATAATGCTATTTGGGATCTTTCGTGCTTTCCTCTTTAAATACATACATACATATGTACATACTTACTTATTTGCATTTTTTGTTCTCATAAAATTTTTTTCATTCCGTTTAGTTGACTGAGTTCGTTTATTTAAAAACTTAGACAATAAAAAAGTTTTGTTTTATATTTTTTCAGCCAATTTGTTTTCAGACAACTTGTTACCTGTTTTTTATTATTGTTGTTCATTTATGTATTATTTTTTAGGCCATTAAAAAAGAAAACGCAACCATTTGGGTTTGAATGTTTGCCAAACGTTAGAAGCGGAAATGCAATTTTAGATTTCATCAATTGATAAGAACAAATAAAAACTCATAAAAATAGCAATACTTCTTATTAAAATAAGAACTTTTCTGTTTTTATTTTTATTTCTTTTTTGTTTAGAAATTTTGATGAAATTTTTGCTCATTTTTATTTTGTTAGTTTTTGAAACTTTTAATAAAGTGGTTCTAATAACACAAATATGTACGAGCGATATGACAAAAGTTTTTTTGGTTTTTTTTACAATAAAGTAAATATTAAAGCCCATATTTAAGAAATATTGAATATGAAATACAATTTCATGCTACTTGTGTTTAGGAAGCTATCAAATATTCTTTAGGCAAAGATCCTGACATGAGAAATGAATTCTGTTCTTTGTCAAATAAAGTATATGTTAGACTGTATAAATATTGTAGTTAGCCGGATAAATAAAGTGTAGTGGAATCTTCCTACTTATAGAAACAAAAGTAAATTATGATTTTTTGATCAAATAAATATATTTTCAAAAGAATACTTTGAAAAGAAAATTATAGTATTAGTTCAGAACCTTTCTGAAACGTTTAACATATTACAATTAGTTGCAGTATTCGCCCTATAAAATTTGCTTATTACACCATCATTGAAACTTTTATTTTCTACTAAGTATATTGGCTATTCACTAAAAGCGCCATTCCCACAATATATTTTTGAAAAGGAATGAAATTCCATTCTATTTACTCATAAGATTAATATCGTTGACGAGTATTTAAGATGCAATCCACTTAAATACCGCAGCGAAGTACCTTAAGAAAATCCCATTACAAGTAATGCCATCGTATCGTTATTACAACTATAGTTTTATATATAAAACTAAAAGAAAAAACCAACATTCAATGCGTAAAAAAAGTATGAAAAAAAGGAATTCACAACCATATATAAAAAGACAAGCAGCCACACTATTGTGATCAGCACCTGAGTAAATTCATAAGTCAGTTATCGTTAGTTAAACCATGACATTTCCAAGTTACTTCTGTATGGCAAACTAAAAGTGAGTATAAATAAAACGATTTAAGACTTCTTGGTCAATTGTTAGTCATTGTGGAATAGAATAAGAAATGAAACTTCACATTAAAACTGCAAGAGCTTGTGAAATGGGTAGGGGTAAAGAAACGAAAACAGGCGTAAACAAATTGAAATTGGCATCACTGCAGCTTGTTGACGCTTAATTTATTATGCGTAGGCCACCACATCGTCAGTTTTAAAACGAGTTATGAATGATAAATGCACTGAAAGAAATTTTAGAAAACAATTTTCAATTGTACGAGTACCTATAATAGAACTATAATGTTCACACGATAATATTAACCACTTGGTTCGCTCTATGAACCACGTATACAACAATGCGAAATGTGTATGTATGTACATACATATATAAAGGGCTATTTTGGTCTTGTATATGATTTTGTTTGCTATGTATTTCTAAAAAATTTTCAATTTATTTTATTTCTGACGAATTTTTCGTTTGACAGTTTGTTCAGATAATATCAACATTAAAGATGACAGTAAGTAAGATTCAGAGTGAAACACAATGGTTCGCTCTCAGAGTTTTTTATGTAGAATATAGTAAATGATTTTCAATTCAAATACCTTTAGTATCAATTAAATTTTTAATTGATTTCGGACCAACACCTAAATTATGATATCAAATAACAGTTTTAGTTAAAAATATTTTTAATTAATTTTTTATTAATATCCATTAAAAGGTTTCATTGAAAATTAAATAAAATAAAAAAAATTAATGAATAAGTTTAATTAAAAACAATAAATTAACAGCCTTATTTATAATAAAAATTTAGCAAATCGTTGTACACAGAGGCTCAGTTTGTCATTCCTATACGCTGAAATTCTTACCCAAACGTACGAGTTCTTTAAGTTTTTAGATTCTCTAACTAGTTATCAAATAGAAGGTATTGAAAATTTTAATACGAGTAATATCAGTCTATGGCTTGTGGTAAATTTGTCAGTTTTTTGTCCCATATTCTAACGAGTTGCTAACTTTTCATTATACATACGGCCGTAAATTTTTATTAGCGGTAATTATTCTTCGTTGCAAACGCCCTTGCAAGGCTTGCAAACATAGCAAACCATGTCAAAAAAAAGCCCAATGTAGGCATATATGCTAAAACAGGGATGAGCAACACGCGGCACGCGGGCCGCTTGCGGCTCTTTCAAGCTATTTATGCGGCCCGCCAAAGAAATGTTGCTGCTTCTCAAAAATACACATAATATATAGACACATTAATCAACGAATTTCAATTACGAAGAAACTGAGAAGAGAGCAGTTTCCATGAAAATGTTTTCCTAACCATTAATTATCGATGTGGATACAGTTCCCGAAGACTTTCAAAGCGAAGTGATGGACATGCAGAATAATACTGATGTAAAAAATGTATTTCTCTCAGTAAACATCGAGAATGTGTATAAATCCGACCACCGACCAATTATCACCGATCAAGACTGAGTAATGCACGATTAGAAACTTGTGTATGTGTAGCTACCTCATCAATTCCGGCTGATATTGATCAGGTTGTATCGAAAAAACAGTGCCAAATTTCTCATTAAAAATTTCAAGCAAATACTTTTTTTTTTTTTTTGGCATTAAATTTTATATTTTTTTATTCTAATTTTTATTATAAAAAGAGTTTTGTAAATTATTAGTATTTATGTGCGGCCCGCCAAAAAATTTTAAAATTTATAAGTGGCCCGTTGATTAAAAATTTTGCTCACCCCTGTGCTGAAATAATATCAACACTGCTTGTTTCCTAGCCGCTATTGAATTCATTGAAAAAAAGTATTAAAAAAGCAGAACATATTCTTTTGAACAAATATTTTTGCTTGTTTTGTGGTATTTGTAGTCATTCTCTTAATCTAGCTCAATAACTAATTACACATTTAATTGAATCAATTAAAACAATGGAAATCAAATATGAAATATGTTTGTCTGTGCTACACAAAACAAAACCAGAAGGTGATAAGAAGACAGTCGTCTTCTACGAGTATATACTACTTAGTATGCACATGCTGTTAAAATCTAAAACAATCTCATTTATGTAAGACTGTTCACTTAAATTAATTATTAAAAATAGATATTAATTTCTGAATACTTCGTGCAAATGATAATTGGTAAAAAGAATAGATCTGTTTACATCACTAAATTTTTCACTGTGTATTCCCTGACTCAGTTTAATATGCAACTTTTAGCTCGTTAGCCGTTGGCAATAAACAAACTCTGAACCCAATCTCGGCAACTTTTAACAACAGCAATAATAATAACAACAGCTAACACCATGATGAGGTGTTGGTTAAGCATCTGCAAATGTAGTAAATGACAGAAATATTTGTTAGTTTGCTGGTTGGTTGCTTGCTTGTCTCTGATTATGTTTACTGTACTGCCAAGCCTGGATAACAACTGACTGGCGATTACAAACAAATTTCTCTCAGATTATTTTCAAACTAAAAGCCAAAACGGAGGATTTTTAATTGAATATTAACACCTTTCAAAAAAGTTTCGATTTCTTAAACAACAACAACAAGAACAACAACAATAACGATGCAAAAAATATAATTTCATTTAAATTGTTGTTGTCGTTGTTGGATTTGATAACAATTTCTTATTCAACAACATATTGTTGTGTTGATTGCAATACGAGAAATTGCTGGAGGGATTTTAAAACAAACACCAACAGAATCGCATTCTATAGTTTCGCATTTGTAGACAATTTGTTTGTGACACTGATTTATGCCACAGTTTTATTGATTTTTTTTTTCTTCTTCTTTTTTGTTGTTGATGCATTCAAAAGCAACTAAAGCTGCTTTAAATAATAATTTAATGATTTTTATAGCGGGTTTTTTTCTTAATACGGAAGCGATTATTAATGTTTTGCATTATTAAAAGAGAAAAACATTTCTTTTTTATTATTTTTTATTTTAGGATTGTCAAAGAACAACAGTATTACAGAGCAATGTTTATAACAGGATTTAATGATTCAGGGAATTTTAGAGAAACATAATTGGGTAACACTAGTCACACTAAAACAATTAATATTTAACGGTTATGTTTTATTTATAAATTAGCAACTATGAATCTACAATAATATAATAGAGATAATACTTTTAATCCAGTTAAATATAATAGTATAATAAGTAGGTACTATAAATAAGTAATGGGATTTGTATTGTGACCAGCAAATTTTTAAAATTATTATAAATTTTTCAAGTTCTATATTCGAATCTTTAGGGGATCTATATTACATTTACTGTATAATTTTTATTAGTCTAAAGATCCTTATACTGGTATTACTCGTATTTTGAGAGAATTAACATGGATGTTCATTAATACAATAAGTAACAATATAAGATTTTAAAATTTGTTTATTTTTAATCCAATTTACTAATATTTTTATCGCAAATATGGGTTACAAACAATTATAAGCTATGGCAACGCTGATTACGGTTATAAAAAGCACCATACAACACCTAATAACAACAACTACAATTACTTAAATAAAAATTAAACAATAAGACGGCACCTTAATTCACACACTACATTTTTATAGCATGTAGGTACAATAAACATATACCTATACATCCATACGAAATTCTTATTACAAAAACATTGTCAAAATAAAAATACTCAACAAGCGCAGACACGCACTTTTGTTGTTTTACAAGCCAGAGAGAAGAGAACAGTAAAAAACAAAAAATAAAATAAAAAAGCACACAAAAAAACAGACACAATAACAAGATTTTTATCTAAAAAAAAATTTGTTAAATTTATCACTTAAAACACACCATGTGGTGGTATCATCATCACACCAGCATCAATACCATCATCAGCTTACACTAAGCAACAACAACCACAACAATTAAAAATACTAATGAAACAAAATAAAACATGATTATCGTTTTGTATTTTTAATAAAAGATTTCAAATCAGAATATTTGTATAAAAAAAATTTTTTGTTTGTATATTTGTTCGCATACCTATACAATAATTCATTATTTTTATAAAACAAAATGTACACACTACACAAAAAATTTTATATCATATATCATATTATTTTAATTTTTCTCTAATAAATATATAAAATTCACGTGTCGCGGTGTTTGTTGCCAAACTCTTCCGAGATGGCTCTAGAGATTTTCATGAAATTGAAAACTTAAATGTTAAGGGTGAGTCAAAAGACAATTTATGCATAAATAACGTACCTGCTTCGAAGAAATTTTAAACTAAGGTGGTACCATCTTCACCTCTGTTGAGCAAAACTTTCAATTCCCATATCGATGTTGAGTTTTGGAGTTCGGTGAAGAGTATCAAATATATTTTAACTAAAGAAAATTTTTCTAGAAATTTTGATGGCAAAACAACGTTTGCCGGGTCAACTAGTATGATATAAAGCATACTATAATTTCTAAAAATTAATTATAAGTACAGTAGTGCAAAACGCAACATTTTTTGTAAAAATGTAATATTTAAAAAAAAAAACATGATATGCAATGTCATGTTATCTGAAACACGGTGTTATACCATGTCAGGAAGAGTCATAATAGTGTCTTAGCATGTTATTGCAATTCGTCAACAATAACAAAGACTGATTTAAAATGTTTAATAACGTTTTTACTTTATTAACACTTCATGTTGATTTAATACGTCTTCATAAAAATATTTATAATTTTTCACTTTAAAACAATTTAAAATCATGTTAAATTAACAGTTGAATTAAAGTGATAATTATGTCTTAAATCAATACGAATTTAATGTTGAATCAATGTTTAAGTAATTAAAATTTTAAAATTTATATGAGGGCTGTTTGAAATGAACTTTACCTTGATCGTAAATTAAAATTATTTCTATATAAAGTTAAAATTTTTAAAATATTAAAAAAAAAATACTTTAAATTTGTTTGTAACTTTTAACCCTCCAGCAGTTTCTTCTGGTTTTTTATTCATCTTGTGGACTTTTCAGCGTATAATTAAAAAGTAAAGGAACGCTGAATAAAAGGCGAAAAAGTTCAAACTGTATTAGAGCTGAACCTCGATTAATCGGCACGAAGCGTACCGACCTTAGTAGGGATAATCAAAAAACACGGTCTATAGAGTTTGTATGAGAACACACGAAAACGTATCTATTTTAATAAGCCATTACACAAAATAAGTACAAGGAAGAGGTAAAATTTCCTTTCCTCGGTTGAAAACAGTAATCCCCAAATTCGAAGTGCTCGTATGTAATGCATGAAAAAGAAAAATACTAAATGTTTTGCACTAATAATAGATGTAAAGCACGATTGATGCAGATTTTGATAACCGAATTTTATTACTTGCACTTTTCTGGCAACTAAAATTGACTAATCGCGGAGCATTGTTTACATAGTTTTATGCACAAAAACAAATAAACGGATGCTAATTTTTTTGTGCTTAAATATCTCTCCCGTTATGCAAAAAAGTTTGTCTGCCACCTATAGTAGAGCGTGTAGAAATATCATGTAAACAAGCATGTATTAAAGAATCATTATTTTTTAACACCAATACCCAATGTTTTGTTTTAAAAATAAAAACAAAGATGCAAAAAAATATATATATTTACTTATACATATATGTATGTATGTATATAAATACTATAAAAGGTACATACAAAACACACGACATGATATCAATTTAATGGCTTTACTAAGCATATCAAATAACTAAATGGGCACAATGAATTACTCAGACAAAAATCTTAGTTAAAACATTCTGCCCCAGTTGGCCTCGCCTTTAAAGCATCCGCGTTGATGTCTGCACGGAAATAAATTGTTGAGCATGACACTTTACCGAACACTTAAAGCAAACCATAAGGAATTTTTCAAACATAGGCCGCAAAAACCTTAAACGATAATCTGGCAAAGATTATCATTAAGAGTGTTGTTGACCCCCATAATAATCCTTTATATCTGTAACCGGCAACTTTTAGAAAATAGACCATTAAAAATATTAGACACAAAGATTTTTGCATATTGTCAGTAAAATAATTATAATCGTCAAACACATTCAATGTTAAATCTTATATTATCCTATAGATATCATATTGATAACAATGTCGTTCACAACGATTTTGACGACTGGTACACTAGTGCTACTCACACACATACAATGTACATGCACACATGCAGAAGTAAGTATGCATATAGAGATTCCATAAAGAAAAAATAAGAGAGTGATGTTGCTTTGTTGGTTAACAAATGATAATGAAAACTTTTATTGTTACCTAAACACTAAAGTCAATAGAAATAGCAGAGAGTAACTTATACGTCAACAATTTTATTACATTATAGAATTTTTTTTTTATTCCTTAAACAAATAAAAAAAACTTCAGTTTCGTCAGAAACGTTTTAATTAGATCAAAGTTAACTGCAATGAATATTTTTGGTAATTAAAGGAGAAATGATGTCTATGAAGGAATAGAATAGAACTTCTGGCCTCCAGCACATAAAAAAAACTTTAATTATTTTTTAATTTTTGTATTTAGTATTGACGTAACAAAATATTTAGTACAATCACAACCACTTCTATTATTTTGAACACAGCTGTGTATTGATTTTATGATATTTTTTTTATCATTTCATACTGTTTTTTATTGGCATCACTGTCTTCTCCTACTACATACATATGTATTTATTTTTGTTAAGAAACCTTGTTTTAAATAAATTTAAGCCACATGTGGCTATATTTAACGACAGATCCTTAAATGTTTACTTTTTACGAGTACATGCAGTCAATTGTTTGCTGGTATTGTTACTATTGTTGTAACAGTGATACAATCTGAGATTAAAGAAAACGAAGAAGAAGAGTAAAAAGAGAGATACGTGTATCTTTTAATATAAATTCAGTGAGAAATTGATTGAGTTTTAGCGCAATTAAATTTCATTTAATTTGCTTTCTGCTCTTTTGTAATTTTATGTAGTGTGTGGTGGTGTTGATATTGTAGTTGTTTATGGAGGTTTTCAATTTGACGACTGTTATGTGCGTGATGTGAGAAAAAAAACCTATTCTACACGTCTTAAGATTTTCATTGGATTTTGTCGAAACATAATCTAATGATTTTTGGTATATTTATTTCAAAATATTAAGGGAACTCACGAAGGGTATTGCAAACTGTACTGCATCGTTTTGACATTTTAGGGAGAATATGCCAGATTTTTTTGAGTCGATAAATCCGACAAGTAACTACTTAAAAAAATACAATTAGTTATAGAAGGACACTTACGATCTATAGCCATTTGCACAGCAAATTTGCTTAATTTTAGTTTAGCTTCAATCGTGAATACTCTAATTGTCACAAGCACAGAGACAGAGAAATAAAATTATAAAATTATGGTCCTTCGTATTACTGGAATCAGTATTGCCGTTTTAAAGCAAAAGTACTTTTAAAAGTAAAAAAAACATCCATGTTATCCCTATGAAAAAAAAAACTTAAAATGATCATTAACGTATGTGTGCACAAGGTTTACTAATGTATATAATCGCTCTATAATTTCGAAAGCAGAAAATTGATTCTTGTGTAGTCTTCATAGACATCAGTTGACCTCTGACAATAGCCACTTATAATTTTTAAGAACTTAAGGCCGTATTTATAATGAAAAATTAGCAACTTGTTAGTATATGGGACAAGAAACTGGCAAGTTTATCACCCTTTATAGACTGATAGTATTAAAACTTTTCATACCATATATTTGATAACTAGTCAGACAATCCAAAAAATTAAATATCTTGTACCTTTGAGTAAGAATTTCAACGTATTGGAATGACAAACTTAGCCACTGTGTACAACGACCTGCTAATTTTTTATTATACTTACATAAGACTGTTAGAGAATAGTAAGAAGCTGTTAATAGTGGTCAACTATTGTCTGGAATGTCTCCAAATAATTTAGGAATGTATGAATATGCATATGTGCATATATTTATGTATATGAATCCTAGAAAAGGCCAAGCGACTATAATATTGTATTTTATGATATTATCTCAACATACCTACATACATATGCATATGGATACATGTGTTCCTTATTTCTTTTATCAGAAAGTTAAGAAAATATTGTTATAGAAAACACAAATATTACACATCCTATTATTAAATTGTAACACAATTTTAAAATGGAACGTGTCTTCACACTTCTTTTTATATATATATATATTTTTTTACTAATACCACTGAAATTCCTATTAAATACCTAAATTTTTCAATATATTGTTTTTTTTTTTTTTTGGTTACCGTCTTCAAAACCACCAAAGAATAACGGACGGAGAATTACAGAGAGAGGGAGAAAAAAGGTGTAAAATGTAAATCCTAAATTAATATGATAAACAATCAATGTTTGCGATATGACTTTATGGTCGATTTTGAAATATTTTATCATAGGTACATATTATGTATTTCGAAAATAAGTGGTTGGCTGTGTGTAAATCATGCCTATGCAATGAAGAAGTATGTTTGTTAACACTGAAAGAAATGTTAGTCAAAATAGCTATGCCTACGTGGGTCTCAGTCAAAGTTCAGTCAATTTTTAGTGGGCCATTAAAATTGACATTAACATTGACATTGTCTTTGTTTTATTTACTCATCGCAAAGAGCATCTAAAATAACAGTATATCTTCGAACAATTAGATGTCAAATACTTTTTTGTTTTTGTTTTTTGTCTTCTTGATTGCCTTATTTGAACTGTCAAGTTCTGCATAGTAGAAATTAGATGTAATCGTATTATTTAGTAAATTTATGTAAATATTTTTTTCTGACAGCTTCTGTTGCATTTTTTTTAACATCACTTCGAAAATTCCTTCCATTTTATTTAATAAGACAGGAAGTGCATCTTTGATATTGCCAACTTCTAACACACCAAATCAATTAAACCAGTCATTCTAAGAACTAATGACTGAGAACAATTTTAGTCTTATTTTTATTATATTTATTATTCAAAAACAAAAAATATTTTTCCACATATATTCAAATACATTTAATATAAAAAGTTTGCCTATGGCGATCAGTTACTCTTAGAGTTTCGCCGAAAGAAATAGTTTTAAAATTTCTTGTTTTAAGATGCCAGTACTGGTGTTGGAACCCTGAGCTCTTATCTAGTAGGCCACGAAACTATATTCTAGACTACGGCGACTAGACTTCGCTATACTTTAAATAAATAAAAAAAATCATTCATAAGACAAGACAAGACAAGACAAACCAAAGAACTTCTCTATTTTTGTATATTTTCCACAGTTGTTTTGTTTTGTATTTTATTTCTCCCAATTAATTTATTGATGTCCAGAAAAATTTATTAGAATGTTCGAAAAACTAATGCCAGCTTTAGACAAATGAAACTTTCAACAAAAAAAGCCTTTTGCTACACTTTAAATTTTTAATACAATTTCTAGGCAACGGCTTTCAATTACATTGGAAATGTACCTATTTCCTTAAAACAAAAACAAAAAAAAAAAAGAAATATGTATCGCCCTAAGGAAACAGCATCATATCTCTAATAAAACAGCTTTAACATCTCATTGCGTATCGATAACAATTAAATAAACACATCCTACACACACTTAAATAATTGTACAAAACGCACTCAATAAAATCCAGCAGTAAAATATGGCGTCTATTTGCGCATGTTTGCTAACGAAGGGGCTGTGAGATAAGCAGAAACAACCAATAGGAAAATTGCATTGACTGGCAACAAAAAGATTTCATTGTTGCATAAATGCTCAAAACAAAAACCACCAAAAACAAAACAACACAAAATAGTTTACACCTTTTGTTAGAAAGAAGAAAAAGATACGGTTTTTTCTATATGATTTTACTTAGCCGAGAAAGAGAAACAGGTTTAAAGAGAAATAAATAAAATTTGTTACTACTACTACAATAGCATATAAACATCAAACATACACATATAAAGGCAGCATACACGTTAAAAAGGCGTTAACCATGAAACACCATTAATAAGAAAAATAACTGGTTTAAGAATATAAACACGTTATGTGTGTGCGAGTGTGTATGCACTTTTCTAGGAGTTAAGTTTTTAGCAAGCAGTGAATTTAAAACTGTATATTATAATTTAAAAAAAAAATATGATAGAAAATTGATTTTTTTATGTGTGCAGTAATAAGATCGCATTAAGAGAATTTCAAAAGAGCCATCGAAAAGAAAATGACGGAAAAGCGACAATCAAAGTTGCCATGTTCAAATCAAAAACTGTTTAATAAAATCAAAGTTGGATTATTGAGTCAAAATTTTATGTTTATAGGTAGGTTTATACAATATCTTGTTCTTGAAACACTTAAATAAGTGATAATTTTACATTTGCGAAACTGTGTTTCTGAAACTATTAAAAAAAGTGCTTTAAGATACTTTTTCAAGATCGATGACCCATCATTCAATATCGTAGACCCATCGTGCAAGTTTAGAGTATTTTAAATGATAATATTAGACATTTTGCTGAAATCAACAAGGAGTTTCTAAAAAAGGGGTTAAAATGCGCTAATTTCAAATTATTTCTAATGTAATGGAAAATTTATGCAAAGACGTTTACAGATACTGACAAGTTTAACCGGGAATTAAAAATACTAATATAAAATGAGTTTTGCGTAGTCACACGTTTTTATTTCAAAAGCAGAATTGTGGATGGATATTCTAGATTGCTTGCATGATTTGAAACTTTAACCAAAATAAACATTTGCCGAATTCACAAGCTTCTGTGTCGTTGTGGCTGTATTAAAAAAGTTTTTGTTTACTTCCTTGCGAACATCTAGTGTATAACTGTATTCATGTACGTGGTATCAAATAAGAAGAATGAAAGCACTATGCACAAATAAATAAATGTATCTTTTATTTATATTTTTATCACTTTATGAACATTAAATTCATTTCTATATTTATATACTTCGTTATCTTTTTTTTTAAATAAATTTGCTGCTGATAGTACATAAATTTGTTTGTATTTTTATTCTTTTTTTCAATAATAGGCATTCACTTTACATAAATATCATAGAAACCAATACACTTTTTTCAAAACACATGAAAAACAATTGCATGAGTGTATGGAGTTTTTTCATGAAAATTACTAGCAAAAAGCATACACTATTGTAGTTTAAAACAACAATAAAACGATACAAGGATCTTGAGAATTCGGCAATTATTTATAATATTTAAAAATCATTTATTTCTTGAATTCCTAATTGGAATCACTTTTTGGATTATTATTACGTAAATCTATTTACAATTATCAATCTTAAGATCCTAAAACTTATTTACACATAATGAAAATGTTTTATCTCATTTTAATATTTTTACATTTCATAAGCTAATTTATTTGAATCCGATGTAATGGCATAATATTGACGCCATAGTGGAGTTATAGACAGACAATAAGTTTTCTAGTCATTAATCGATTTGTCGAATTGGCCACGTTAGCTATTCAAGTTTTTTAAGCAAAACACATTTTAAATGCACGTAATTAGTATAAATTTAAAATTCTAACCCACATTGATGATGTAAAACGCATACCTATTTCAAAAGTCAACTGAAACCACTTACCAATAAAAATATCAGTAACAAAAACAATCTTTAAAATATCGGTAAGTTAAAAAAAATAGATAATGTACACAAACTCACAATATCAGCAATAATAATAAAAATAAACAACAATTCAAATGGGAAAAAAGGTAAACCAAAAAGAACTTACAAAAAAGGATTTAAAGTTTTAATAAATTACCCAAAAGTAATTGGGTTATCTTGAAAAAATCTTTATTCCCAATTTTGGTATTTTTTTTTTACCGTAGTTACAAAGATAAATATTCTGACAACACTGCCTATATTCAGTAAAAATTAGCTCTTAATATGCAATTGTTTTCTCTTAAATTGGCCCTAGTTTGAGAGTAACTGTTACTTAAGGTTTGCTTTTTTATAATATATTACCGTTGCTATCACGCCTACCCATTGGTGGTAATTACTAGTGTAAAAATAATGTGAAAATAAATCAAATAAAAACCTACTGAATGCAAAAGAGGTTGTGGTGAAAAAAATAATAGTGGTAGTAATATATTTTTATATAAAATTTATTGTTGTTGATCGTTGTGCCGTTAAGATTACTCTCACACACACACATGCATTTATACAACCGTTCTCTTTAATTTTGTTTTGCTCAATTTCTTTTGAGTGGCTGCGCTTTAAGGGAAATTATATTTGAATTTTAGTTTAATGTTTCCTGTCTTTGCGTGTGGTTCTTAGGAAATAAGTACGTAACGCCTATGAAAACAACAGAAACGAAAGAAAAATAAAACGGGATAAAAATAAAATAGCAACGTGCGAAATAAAAAAAAATCAAAAGAGTTATACAATTTGTTTATAAGTAAAAGGAAAAATAAAATAATTGAAGAAAAAAAGGAAAATGAAAACGACAGTGTTTCTTTAAAATTAAAAAATAAACAAAAGAATTTCGATTCTTTTTTTATACGTATAAATTTAAAATTAAAAAAATATTTACATATACGTACATACATACTATGTACATAAATAAAAGTGCAATATTTGTTTAAAAGTTTATTTTATTTTAACAATTTATGGGATTACAATTTATTTGAAATTTAAAGGTAAATAATAAAGAAAAAAATGTTTCATATCTACTTTTTTAACCAAAATTGCCGTCGGTATACTTGTAGGTACATATGTATGCATGTATGATATTGCAAAAACCTATATGTATATCTGTATTTTGTCAATTGTATTAATCAGCGTTGTCAACTTTGAAATTTTAAAAAGCACCAAAATAGGGGAAAAATCGCGCCATTTAATAAAAAACGCACCAAGTTCAGAATTTTTTTATTGAGGAAGTTTAGTAAATTAATGTTGTATAACAATTCAGGGGTTTTAGAAAATAAAAAATGTTACAAGAAAAACTAAACAAATTTTTTAATATCATATATTCTATATAGAATATTTTAAAAAGATATTAACTTTTAATAGTGAGGTTCAGTATTTATCATTTTTTTAAATATTTAAAAAAAACTAATTTTATATTTTCATATTAAATATGTAACAATTAAACAGCCTATTACAATATAATTAAAAAATAAACTTAACAAAAAAATATTTCAAGAGTTTGTACATAAGATTGCATTTATTTGTATAAGATGATACTCGTATATTTTTGTATATTAATTTTATAAATTCTTTATACAACTTTTTAAGAAGAGATCAAAATCTTTTAATAATTATTCCAAATCAGTACTATTTTTGTAAAAATATTGCACTCTTGATTGAAATGGTATTGAAACAGGTGTATTTTATTGTGAAAAGATTTTTTTCTCACACTGAAACAAAAAGTTGTGTTGAATTTTCTTTGGTGCCGCCAAAAATTAAAAAAACGCACCGAAATTTAAGAAAAAACGCACCACGCACCAGCTGAGGAATTTTTCGCACAAAAATTTAAAAAAAGCACCAAAAATGGTGCGAAACGCACCAAGTTGACAACGCTGGTATTAATCCAATAATTTTTTTCCCTGAGGATTTGAGAACCAATAGAGTTGCCAAGTTCCATTTTTAAGCCTTTCACCACAGTGGGCAAGAAATGTTTAATAACAAAATGTTTTAGTTTAAAAACAATTAAGGTCTTATCTATAAAATATGTAAAATCTGTTTTAAAGCAGACTTATAAAACAAAAGTTTTAAACAATTTTATTTTGCATTTTTTTATTTCGACAATAATTTATACAGTGCTGTTCATAAATTGGCAACTATTACTTTTAATTTTATCAAAAAAGTTTAATATTATTTTCACAGAAAAAATTAAAAAAATAATAAAAATACTATTTTATACGTATTTTCAAAACTTAACCAACTTTTAATATTTTGCATAATAGGCATACATAATTGGTCATTGTATCTCTCTTTCCGAGTTACGGCATAGCTTCTTACAGCACGTCGAATCCTAACGACAAACTTGAGGATCTTGTTCATGGCAACCAGTTACTCTCAGAGCTTTTTCCAGGAGATTGTTAAGAGGTGGTGTTTCATATTTCTTCCTTTGAAGATATCAGAGCTGCATAGCATAATTTATTTCTAATGATTCAAGTTTGTTCATATTCATATTGTTTTGGCATTAACTTTATCAGATATTTCAGTACTGTTGCTGAAAATCCGTTCCTCCCAGATTTTAACCAATTAATAATCTCATATTTAATACAAAGCAGGCACTATGTCATTTTTGAGTTCTAGCTTCATTATAAAATTCTCTTGTAGATCCATCTAGCTTTAGATGTGGCCTTTTCTAACATATTTCACCTTCGCCTTTCGTACATTAGAAATTGCATCAATATAACCTCTTCATAGGGCACGTTTTTGCCCTCTATGGTTCTTTTGTGTTTTTAATGTCTCATGTTTTGATCTATAAGTATGTCGAGGCCCTATTTTTTCGTACACAGATAACTCTCAACGATCTGTGTCACACAACTCTAAATTCTTTATGCTTGTTGACATTCACCATCTTCGGCATTTGAAAAGAAATATGTTCTGCATTATCTATCCTGACATTCATATATACTCGGGTAATGAATAAATCTGCAGTTGCACCAAATATTTATAAAGCTTTTTCATCAAATACATATGTATATGACAAATGTGAACGTAGCTTAAGACCTACTGAGCATCAATTTATTAATTGAAACAAATTACAAATGTCTACAAAATCAACACTAACCAATTAATAATTAGCGGAACAACCGCTATGAAAGCCATTCTGTAAAATTGCAATATGGTACTTGAAAGCATTTAAAAAATTAAATGACACCAGAGCCAAGTTTCTAAAAAACAGCTTTGGGATAATACTTAACTTTGCTATGTTTCTGTAATTGGTTTGTAAAGAGGAATCCTAAAATTAACTTTTCTAAAGAGATGGTAAATTTTCATATTTCGAAAGCACACTCGTAAAACGGAGGATGAAATTCAATTTGAACCAGCAGAAAACGAATCGCATAATATTTAGACATAATAATGGGTAAAGCTGTAACTACTTAATAGGAATATAAATATTGTGTGGCAAACCTAGCAAACCATGTCAAACAATAACGAAATGCAATCCTACGATTGCTTGTTTGCAAGGCAAAAGTAAAAAAATTATTAAAAGATTCTAAAGATTTTAAGTTGTTCAAAAGTGAAAATGTATGGATTTTTTTAAAGAAGCTGAGTTGAAATTATACTCAAAAGATTTATTAAATATATTCGTACTTCTTACCTAAATACAGACATAATTGGCCATTACAACACTGTGTCGGGCGTTCTAGCTTCTCGCATGTTAATTTGAATCCATGAGTACCGGGACCTACAGTTTAAAGCCGATTCCAAACGGCAGATTTGAAAAGCTTTTTCATGGCAATTAATTACTCTCAGAGCTTTTGCCAAAAGACTGCTGAGAGGTAGTCGCCGAAAGAAATAATTTTTTCATATTTCTTTTTTCAAGATGTCCGAGTTGAGACTTGAACCCGGCGCTATCGTCTTAGTAAGCCAATATACTAACCACTAGACCACGGCGACTACATCTCGTACATCATAAAAAAATATATTTTCCTTTTACCTTTTCCAATGGTATAAAACTAAATTTTTCATAAAAATCTAATAACCGCTTCGTATTCTCTATAAAAGCTGCGTCGTTTTTAATTTCGAATGGTTTTTAACAGTTCACGTGAGTAAATAAAATTTGTTACGGAAACAGTTTTACTCACAAATTTCCAGAATTTTGTGTCAAAAATCTAAAATTACAGATAGTAAGTACTCACAAATAAAATTTATAGAAACATCTGGATTCGAGGATTGATTTTCTGTATTAATATACATCGTTTTTGTTTCAATTCTCCCGTTTCATGCGAAAAGTTTCTTCAGATGAGAGTTACTGAAACGAGGCACTTATCTTATAAATTTATCATTACGACTAAAAATAAGCACTATAAGAGTTTCTTCTAACCTTTTATTTTTAAGTTGTAAAATACATTTTTTGTGATATACTTAGTTTACAAAATAACGTTTATTAAAGAATTATTTTGATACCAACTCACTGTTACCGATTAAAGGTCCTGTCCTAGAGTAAATGCCTTCCCCAATTTGATGTGCGGAGTGCGATACAAGCCAAACGCTTTTCATCCAACCCATGCATCAGTAGATTAGAGCACTAGTTGATCTTTAAGGCAAAATGTTGCGTTTTGTTTATTAAAAAATTGCTCAAATTTTACACTTTTGTAAAACTGTCATAAGAAATTCTACAAAATAAAAAAACTTTTCTGTCTAAACTATAATGAACACACAAATTAAAAATAAAAACAAATTTAACAGTTGTTGCGCATTGAAAAATATTTCCATGCATTAATGAACTTGCGTCATTCTCAAAACTATGTCTAATATGTTTATGAACACTACATTGCAGTGCTGCATTGCAAACTGCATTTATGAAGTCAGTCTATTTTTTATTGTTTACATCCATACATACATAATTTTACATTACAATCCTGTTTCACAGTTACGGTCGAGCTTCTCGCAGTACCTATGTTGTATGTGTCAATTTTTATCCATTAGTACCGAGATCTACAGTTTAATGTCGAATCCGAATGACAGACTTGAGAAGCTTGTTCTTGGCGAGTAGTTACACTTACAGTTTTTACCAGAAGAGTTCAATAGGGGTCAAATTTAATCCGTTATTATAGTAGAATGCCAATTCATATGTACTTATACACAAATATTTCAGTCTTTTCATAGATAGATAGATAGAAATTTCTGATTGGTACTTCAGTCCGAAATGCTAGTCATATGAATCTTCTTATAGGGTATCCATCCGGATTCTAGCAGGCCATTACAGTCTAAGAAAATCTACTTATAGGCACTTTCATTCGGGAGATATTGTCTACTAAACAGGACTAAAAACATTATTTTAAGTGCTAAGGGTTTGGGTTCGAGCCCCAGGAAAGGTGTGACCAATTTAATTTTAGTTTTTGTTTCGTCAGAAACGCTTTAATAAGATCAAAGTTAACTGCAATGAATATTTTTTGGTAATTAAAGAAGAAATGATGTCCGTGAAGGAATAGTACACTAACCAAACTGAACAATTGTTTTCGACTCCAGCTACGGTAGTCTCATCAGAGTTCTTTGTGTCCTGTGCATATTCAAGACCAAACATCAACTATTTAACTCATACTTTTCAGGAAATCGCATACTGAAATTATTATCGTATGCACATACCCTTGTATTAGTTAGTCGAAGTAAAGTCACACAACTACTGAACAATTCCTTCACGGACATCATTTCTTCTTTAATTACCAAAAAATATTCATTGCAGTTAACTTTGATCTTATTAAAACGTTTCCGACGAAACAAAAAATAAAAACATTATTGTTTTTGGACAAAAAGACAAATCCTTTATTAATTTTTGATGATCTTTTGTTTTCTTAGAAAAATTAGATGATAAAATGACAACAACAAAACAAACTAAAAACCAATGACTATTTTTAAATAAATCGAAACTAAAATTAAAATTAATGTTCTCGCATTGAAAAAATAAAAGAAAAATTAATGTGACAATTGCAATTTCGTATTAATTATTGAACAGCAAAATTTTGGCAGCAAAAAATAAAAACGATTCGTTTTCTCTTTCTCAAAATGTGTTTTAATAAGCCACGAACGAGAAAAGGCCATAAAACAGAAGTTGTTGCTTTTGATGTCATGATTTTTGAAATTTTAAACAAAAAGCCTGTTGCTTAAAACAAAAAAAAAAACAAAATTTAACACCACAACTACATGTTGTTTAATGCATGTTTGAATGCATAATTTATGGCCAAAACAAATTCTTTAAAATATTGAGAATTTTAATTTTGAAAATTAAAAATCAAGCATTAGAAGTGCATCTCAAATTATCAAAAAAATAAATGTTCAACATCTAGTCCGTCAACCAGGCAGCCAGCTAGCCAGAGTAATAAAAATCTATAAATTTGAGAAATTTTTCAAACAACATTTGTTAGTCATTCATCATTTTCATATCATAAGTATTTAAAAATTTTATGTTTTCTTTTTTCAAAAAGATTTTTATATATACAAATATGTATGCATGTTTATTTTTTCCTTAATTTTTACTCGAATTGCATTTTCTTATAAGAAATGTAACGCCATGAAGATTGAATGAATGGCAAGTACTTGCATTCGATTACTAAATTTTGAATATTATTTTTAATAAAAACTGCACACGAAAATGTTCATATTTTTTTAATAAAAAAAATAAAGAAGAACATGAGAATGATGCTAATAATGTGGGCGTTTAGACTTTTATAAAAATATGTATTTTAAGTTTGTCGCAGTTTATAAAATTGTTACAATAAACAAAAGTATGAAATTAATCTAAAAATACATATAAATGTACTTGTATTATTACAAAGTGGTATGAATAGTGACTGACAAAGATTTTGTCCAAACTAATAATGTGAGGACATGCCTCATCAAAGTTAACGTTATGATTTTATTCCAGTTTTCAAATTACTGCTTACAATGCATATAATATGATACCCTACCTGATTACCATGTTCGTCTCTGCAGGAGGTTGCTCCGGGTTTAAAACCAGTAGTAAGACGCCTTATCTTTTTGTAAAAATTTCGAGCATCATTTCAACTCCTGCACATCTGGATTTCCTCACGATCACGCCCCTCTTGCTCTCTTTTATTCTTTCTGAATAGGCGTCACTCTGCACTCCACTCTGGTGGACTGCAATGTTCGTCTATAGGCAGCGTTCTTTGCTGCAGTGGCCTCACGGCACTCTTTATCGTACCATTGGTTTCTGCGGGGAGGACGCTCAAAACCAAGTACTGTTTCGGCAGCGCTGGGCAGAGAGTGATAGATGTGAGACCACTGTCCACCAATACTTTCGAGAGAGGATGGGATACAATGGAGCTCGTTAGAAAGACGATCGGAAAACGACCTGGCTGTCTGTCTTTTTGATATCCAGCTTTTTGATATCCAGCTTCACTTGAATACTAGAACGTGTCGTATTCGACGCGCATATATGCAGTCGCATCTTGGCTGCGACAAGATAATGGTCGGAGTCGACATTTGGACCTCTAAATGTGCGCACGTCTAGTATACTGGATACATGCCTTCCATCAATTACAATGTGATCGATCTGGTTCTTAGTTGATCGATCGGGAGAGAGCCAGGTGGCCTTATGGATATCGAGATGCTGGAACCTGGTGCTACAAACTACCATGTTTCGCGCCGCGATGAAATCGATCAGTCTCATACCGTTCGGTGAGGTGGAAGAATGGAGACTGGACTGCCCAACAATGGGGGCAAAGATACCTTCACGTCCAACTTTCGCATTGAAATCGCCGAGGACAATTTTGGCGTCATGTGCCGGACACAAGTTTTAATCATAATAAAACAAAAAAATTGTAGTCGCCGTGGTCTAGTGGCTAGTGTGTTGGATTACTAAGACGATAGCGCTGGGTTCAAATCTCAGCTCTGACATCTTGAAAAAGAAAATGAAAAAATTATTTCTTTCGGTGACTACCTCTCAGCAGTCTTCTAGCAAAAGCTCTGGGAGTAATTGATTGCCATGAAAAAGCTTCTCAAGTCTGTCGTTCGGAGTCCACTTTAAACTGTAGGTCCCGGTACTCATGAATAAAAACTAACACACACAACATGAGTGCCGCGAGAGCCTAGGCGGTAACCCTGAAACAGGATTGTAATGGCCAGTTATGTCTATGTATGTAATAAAAAAATAATGTGGAGCTACACATTGAAAGATAAACTAACTTTTTATTTTAAAAATCAGGGTCTTATTGAACACGCCTCAGTCAAATATGAGTGCATTGGATTTTTCGAATTTGTTCTGTCATGTCATAAGATTTGGGTTAATCTTTTCTTTAAAGTACGGAAAACTAAAGGTTTTCGATAAGTTTGTTAAGACTTTTTCAAATGGAATGCCAACAAAGATTCCCTTTTTTCTGTAAAGTTGGACGCACGTAGAAGAAAAATCTTAAAAAGGGCATGCAAATACATACATTGTCTGTAGATTTAATTTTATTTTCTCTATTAAAAAAAAAAACAAAAAAACAGTATAAAAAATGGAAAAACAAATTATCACTTTTAAAGTTGATATGTGTCATCGTTTGTACAAAAACATACATAAACACACTAGAAAAGCATTTCTTAGCAGGTGTATAAAAGATATTTTATCACTGATTAAATCGCATACGAAAGAGAAAAAAAGGAAAATATTATTCTGTACTCGTGTACATGCACATGCACATGTATTCGTATTTATTTTTATACATACAAATGATATCTGCTTTTTTCTGCATATTTTTTTTTAGTATTTCTTGTGATCTTTTAACACAACACCAAAAAAAAAAAAAACAATTTTTTTTGTTCTTCTAGCCAAAGCCAAGTGGTACGTTACGATAAGATATATAATAAATAAAACAAAAATGCTGTTTTCTATTTTATAGATACAATTTCTCTATAGAACTTGTAATGACATATGCAGGTACCACAAGGGTATAAGATATTCTAGCTTTAAGTTAAAAAAAGAAAAGAAAAATTCTTGTACAAAAAAGAGAACATTTAAAAAGATTTTTGAAACGTAGTTGCTTTAAATTACTTCAACTTAGAAAAGGCATCTGAAACACGTTATTTTTGCTAAAGTTGTCTAAGAGGAACCCAGCAGTAAATATCAAAAGGCCTTGCAAGCCCTCTGACCCTCTTCAGACTTGCCTTCAACAGAAGGCTTTTTAGCAGAGCCGAGATCTTCCTTCTAAAAAATCTAAAACACATTATCGCTGCCTTCTTTTAGAAGGTACAATAAATTGTTTTTCTTTGATAATATGTAATCTTGGCAACAAAAACAGTTACCAAAACCATATAAAATTAAAAAAAAAAAATATTACAAATATTGCTTTCAGTTGCCCTTTGGCTTTAAGGATATCTGGGTACAAACAAACTACAAACATTGTATGAAATTTTTCAGAGTTGTGTCGCTGTCGAACTTGCACAAACTTATCAAGGTTTGGGGTGGCGTGTGGACCGCCCAGTTTGTAGATTTCAGTTGAGGGATGACTTGTCTTTCATTTTGGTCATCGTCTATATCAGTGAGAGTATAATATTGGAGGGCTGTCACACTGCGGATTTCTTTTTATCAAATAAGTGCAAAAACTATACATACAGATTCATATTCCGGTTTTGAATTGAGCTTTTTAGTTTTTCAGAATATTAAAACGCCAATAAACATTACTTTTAACCCAGTGTTGCACGAATACATAATGATATGACCATGGCTGGACCATGGAAATCGGACGAAAAGCAATAGGTCAGTCGATTGAACGGTATGATGTCATAACATACGTTTACAAACTGATTGCAATAGTTTTTAGCTACCACAACGCACAGTGGGATTTGTTCATACAATGTTTGGCAAAAAATATAAGGAATGCTCGTAGAATGTTGAAATTTTGCTTTGAGCCTTTGGTTAGCTCAATTAAGAAAAGTATGTAGATTCATCAAAATTGGCCACGCCCACTACCCACCGCCCATAGAATGAAAAATTTATTTGTGGCCCAAAGTTTTTGAAATTTGAATCAAACCTGTATTACCTCAATTACGCCCAAACTCACCGCCCATATAACCCATATCATATTTTGTCCCACAACTTTTTGTTTCTTTACCAAAACAAAATCAATTTTAATTTTAATTTCTTAATTTTTTAAATTAAAAATTTCATGAATTTGGAGATACATTTTATGATTTTATAAAAGATTATTAATAATTTAAACTTTTTTTTTATTATTTGATAGTATGGAGTCTTAGCTTTCATTTTATTATATTGGGAGCACCTAGCACGACCGAGCAACCTTTTTTTTCTTCCAAGGAAGTTTGAAATCACGGCACATTATGGAACAAATTTTATTTTTAAACCATATGAGCGAACTTTATATATACAAACACTATGGAAGTGCGTAAATAGTTTTCAATATTTTGGACTAAAATTTATAGGTGACTTTATTTAATTATTTCAAAGACAAATAAACGTTGTTTTGGGATATAATTTATTGATTCTTCATGCTGAATCTTTTTTCTACAAAACTGCATCCTTACATTTTTAAATTTTATATGTCGAAAAAATTACTTATTGCAAAAAAAAGTCCCACTGTGCAACGCTCTGAGTAGTATTTTTATTTCACAATGTATATCCATATCCAGCAAAAAAAAATGTAAATATAATTGAGAGATTCACAAAATGTCCTATTATATCGTAAATCGTGAAAGATGTTCAAGATTCGGTTCCAGATGTTATACATTTGTTATACAAACCAAATTTTTGTCAGAAAGTCGCAATTTTTTATCGCTGGAGTCTACAATTTATGGAGAAATATGCATTTTGTATCATAATCAAGAGGAGATTTTGAATTTTTAGGTTAGGTGGTACAGAGTAAAATCATACGAATATATTTCAGCTGGCAGAGGAGTGTGTTACTATGACTTTGGGCGCCTTCAAATAAGACAGTTCGGGTGTAAGGCGGAAACATAATCCAATATCTTCCAATCTTGAGTGTGGAAATACCAGAAATGTTTCCAACTGTCTCGTTTGAGTAGTCGCCGTGGTCTAGTTGTTAGTGTGTTGGCTTACTAAGACATGAGCCCTGGGTTAGACACCCAGCTCCGTAATTAATTGCCATGAACAAGCTTCTCAAATCTGTCGTTCGGAGTCGACATTAAACTGTAGGTCCCGGTACTCATGGATAAAAATTTACACACACAACATGAGTGCTGCGAGAAGCAAGGCCGTAATCCTGACACAGGGTTGTAAAGGTCAGTTATGTATGTATGTATATTTCAGCTACGAATCACTTTTCTTGAGGCTGAAAGAGCTCAATGGAACCGGTGTTTCAGAGTTCAAATTTGGATCTGCGTTCAACTCTTACTTCCACTGCTTCTTTAAACGGATTATAAACTGGCTTGGTATATAAACATAGGCATAGCTAATGGTTCTTACTTGATTAAGGTTTAAAAATCTCATTATACAGGAGTTACATGTATTACCTACTAGCCCAAACCCGGCGTGCTTGGCTACACTTGTCCAATTCAGCCCACATTCTGACTGATGATTTGCCTTGACCATAAAGTCATTCAGACTAAATTTAGAAACTTTAGTTACAACCGCTCTCATGATATACAAAAATTAATATTTAGTTTCTATGGGAGGTACCACGCCTACATTCGGTGGTTGAAGCAATCTTTGTTCTAAATTTCAATAAACTCGGTGCAAAAACTCAAACGACCCAGGTTCGAATCCCAGCAAAGGTGAAAAATTAAAAAGTTTATGTTGTGTTTTTTTTTAATTATAATTTAAAAATAAGAGGTCCCCTACCCCAAAGTAACCGTCTAACGAATGATCAGGAGAAAAGCGTCACCTATTGGAAAGTAGCAGATAACAGCTAAAAGCCTACTTAGCGAAGGCACTTACCGCAACCAACATGCAACGATGGGGCAATTGCTGTTGATCATTCAATGGTGAATGGCATTTGAATGATCAATTCACAGCAATTTGTCTCATTCCTAAGGCGCTTAATAATATAAGAGAACAAAATATATATTCTATTGTCATTATGTACTGTTCTTTTCACAAAAATTCCAATATAACGCACAGCATTTAGTAGGGGTTTAGAATCCCTAATAATCCTTAAATTTTACATTTTAAGTTGGAAACTATTGCTAGGCGTTTTTATAAAAATAAGCACTTAAATTAAAAAAAAAATCAGTGATTAATTACAAATATTTTTCTTCAAATTATTTATTTTTATTTTTTAAATTTAATTTTCTTTCAAGAATTTCTTTGCGCGTAAATTAATGATATTTTAGACAACAACTACAAAAACTATATTTAAATCAACGCATTAGGCGCGACAAAATTTGCGCGAAAAATGCAAAAAAACAAAAACAAAAACAAAAATTAATTTTTTTAATGTTTTGTGCGAAAATTTCATTCATTAAACACAAAAGTGTACAAAAATACAGAAATAATTTGTATTTAATGTTGAAAAACTTATTCTATTGGGCTGAAAACACACAAAATAATAAAAAAACAACAAATATAAAAACAAAACTTGACAAATTTAACAACAACTATTCGAGCAGCAGCAGCATTAACAGCAACTCTCAACATAAAAAAATGTATGGCAATTAAGCATACGAATAACAGCAACAACAAATTCAAATATGCACCATAGAACAGATACAGATACAGACTGACAGACAAACAGACAGACAGACACAGGAGACATGCAGAGTAACAAAATAAAGTATGAACGAAAACCAAGATGAATAAGAACAATAACAAATACAATAAAAATGACATAAACTAATCGTATGCAACGCATTGAATATTTATCACTCAAGGCAAAAACAACAACATCGACAATATTCTTAACAAATAACAACAGCAATATTAACATCAACAGTTATGCAACCCATACACGTTTCAACCAACCAACAAAGAAAATCAAATATCTTTTGATCACAACACAATCGGTTATTTTTGGCATGTTGCACAACTCAATTGAAACAAGTGTATGTAGGGGCTGCATTGCATAGCTCTTTAAAAACAATGAAACCAACCAACAACAATGTAACTCAAATCATCATCCTCTTTCTATATAAATTTCTTCTTTTTTTTTTGTAATCTCATACTCATAAAACTCATAAAAGAACTTTGAAAGAGTAAAATCCTTATTAGCATTTCCTTTGCTTACGAATACTTTTAAATACTTCTTTAACGTTTTGACTCTTCCTTCTCACTGTACAGCAACGTAGATCTCACAAAACGCCGATAATCTTCTGACACACTTAAAATCACAGCAGGTTTTATTCTTTGTTTTTTTCCCCTCTTTCTTATTTGTTTTTCTTTTGTCAAAAATAATTTATTTATTAAACATTTTATAAAACAGTAACCTGTGTAACCATTGCTTTGAGACAGTCATTTATAAAAAGACAAAAAAAAAAAACAAATTTAAACGGATCAAAATTAATTTTAAGCCTGGTTAAATCAAATGTTTTTTTTAATGATCGCTGCAATGAAAAAATTAAAAAAAAAATATTTACAACAGGATAAAATTAAATATATTTGTTCTCTACTCAAAAACAACAAACAGACAGTTAGTTGACAACGGCTAATGGTAATTAATTGGCAACAAGCCAAATTTTAAATTTCAACCTTTCGAGTAATTTAAGCAGTAACTTGTATTTCCCCCAGACCAGTACTCATGTTATGACCTTTTCTCCTTCTCAGTTATGAAAAATGAGATTTTCATGTACCAAAATAGTTTTTAGAGAGTACTTATTTAACACTAAAAGTACCAAACACAAATGTAGTTCTTTTTTAATTGTTAATTTCAAACTTAATCACCATATCTTAGTCCCATTGTGCATTTTCAAAAGATAGTATACATTTTGGTTAAATTAACAAGAAATCTTTGAATTAGTTTTACAAGACTGTTGGCTTCAAATTACTCAAAACATCGATTTTAATCGCTTCAAATTATGGAACTGCACAGGCACTGATTAATGTTAACCGTAAAACCAAAAAGATTGACGACGTATGACTAGAGTGATCAAGTAGCTTCAAAAATGTCATGTTATTTTCATTTATGTTGCAACTACTGTTTTCAACAACCTCGATTAGGGCCATAGTACAGCTATGTTGGCGCCTAAGTCTAGAATGATCGTCAGTTAATAAGATATAAAAAATATATTCGAAAATTTGTTTATATAGAATCCACTAAAAAAAAACTTACATAAATAGAAATCGGCCTACGAGATCCATCTCTTCTAGAAGCTGGAATAATTCTTGAGAATATCATTCTGAGTCTTAATTTTACTGGATGTTAAAATTGTGTTAAAAAAATTATTATTAAAGCGAATTCTCCCGCGCAAGATAAGTTTTATGAAATGACGATATATATTAATAAAGCCAACAACATTGGAGTGATCTAAAGCATAAAAGTTATGGGTTGCACCCAAAACACCTATTTCACAATTTTGTCTTTTGTCCGAGAAGTTCCATTCAAACTACGATAATGGAAATTAAATTGTTTAAGAGAAGCTGAACATATGAACATATGAATAAATCGGTGATTGTGGATTATAAATATATTTGTGGCTTGCGCCAAAAAAACACCAATTTCACAACTATAATAATATGTTCCAATAGTATTTACTGCATTTTGAAACTTCTTGCCATAATAGATTAGGTTTCATTTGATTTTAAAACACCATGCAGGCTAGTGTGTGGTCACTTTATCCGCACGAATTTCAGCAAACCATAAATTAACTTCGAAGGTTTCAGTAACACACAAAAATTACTTTTATAGGTTTCGGCTAACCACAAGTTTACTCATTATAAGTTAGCTTGTGGTGCTGTGAACATATTTGTGTAGAAAAGTTTCATTCAGTTTTAGCACACAATGTTATACTAGTTGTCTGCATACATAAGTTTCAGCTAGCCGTAAGTTAATATAGAAATTTCATTTGGTTTGAAACACGCCGAACTTTTAGCTAACCATTATAAGTTGGTTTGTTGTGCATAAAAAAGGGACAATGAGTCTGCTGTGTACTTCCAGCTTTCTACCATATGTTAAACTGAAAAGAGAACGAAAAACGTAACGAAACGTCTTTGGTATAATAACTCATACTCAGATACGAGTATATATCTGCAGCAGTTAGCAAAGTTAGCTTTATATTAGTTATTAGTGAGTTAAGGTTTTCTAACACCTTATGTATGTTCTCTACACAGAATCGTCCCATTTGACTCAACCATCGTGGCACATTTGGAACATTAACCAAGTCTTTTAAAAATTAAGGATGATTTTTGTTGAACATCAGCCATGTCATGGAACTCAATTTCGATCGGAAGTGGTTTTAACTCCGAAAATTCAGTTCTTTGAAAACGGAATATTTTTCGGAATAAAATAAGTCTTTAATTTTATTAAATAACATCGCTATATTAATACCAAAAAATATGCATAAATAAATATGTACCAGTTTAATCATTTAACACAATTTTATTTGAATAAAAAAATATTTAATCGTCTAAAAATGAAATTTTCGGAAATAAAACCACTTCCGGTTGGAATCGAGTTTTTTGACAAAATATTTGTGTCCTTTATTTTGTGGTTTATTTTCTAAAAGTTAACAATTATTTAAATATAACTTGGGCGATCGTGGCATAGTGGTTAGAGAGCGTGCACAGAAACTTAAAAGACCGAGGTTCACAAAAAACATAATTTAAAAATAAGAGGTACCTCCCTTTTCCCCTCTAAGAAGTCCATCTCCACGAAAAATAATTTTTTTTTTTAAATAGTGAAAAATAATATTTTTAGGGTACAACTTGGTGTTTGTAAGGTATTTGGGATGCCTGAACACATTCAGATTGTATTGATATGTTTGTAAAAAAGTCCCTGTAAGTTATGCTGAAAAAAATAAAAAAAGTAAACGTTTTTTCGTACATTTTTGCAAAAAAGTGTAAGAAAAAATTATTTAAAAAAAAAATATTTTAAAATTTGTTCAATAGAGTCTTCACTACATTATTGCCAAACATAGTTAGGCAGTATCTTTAAGTTTGAGTTAGCTGATGGCCAAAAACTGAGGACACCTTTTTTTGAGTGATGCAGTGA
Source organism: Metopia argyrocephala (assembly GCA_963576795.1). Taxonomy (NCBI): domain Eukaryota; kingdom Metazoa; phylum Arthropoda; class Insecta; order Diptera; family Sarcophagidae; genus Metopia; species Metopia argyrocephala. Next base: position 180,412,294 of record OY756208.1, on the reverse strand, counting down.
TTTTCAAAATATTGAATATTGATATTTGTGTTTTGAATTTTTTTCTTTTAAAAATAATTTTTATCTGGTGAAAAAAAAACGTTTAAAACATAAATGCCTTAGAATTTACTTTAAAATTTGGAAAAAGCTTCCTGATGAGCAGGCTGAACACCAGTGAAATGGCCATCGGAACATGATTTTCCATCAAGCAATTAATTTTATTATAATAAAATATTCTTGCATATTGGGGTCGAGCATGTTTTTAAGACCTTTTTTTTTAAAAGTCATTGATGACTTCTCTTAAGTGGCCGATATGTTGTCATGGGGATGTACTACTGTCGTGCAGGCATCATCGAGAATACCTTAAAGACAAGGCCAACTGTGTGGGTGAGGTTAAAATGTTAGAAGACATATTTTCACTATAAATAATTTGTTCACGAAGAATATGCCTTACGGGATAAAGTTTCTGGGACATTTTTTAAGTATAATCAACTGAGGTCGCAAAGATTTGTTCAAATTACGAAAATCGAGCTCGCACTATATTCATTTTCATATTTAAAAAAATAAGTTTCCATATGAATCACTTCATATGTATGTTTATCGATAAGTTTCTTTTAGCACGAGCTAAAATGTTTTCTAAATCACATTTAAACTTAAGCATATAATAAAGTCTACATGTATATTGGTGTGTATGTATATATAAATATGCGGTTTATACTCTTCTATAAATATAAGAAAATATAAGAAATCAACCAAAAATATAAACAAAAAAAAATTTTTTAAGTTAATTTGATCTCTTGGATCACATTGCCTTTTTTTGAAGTACCAATACACTGTAAGAAATTACATACATACATACATAACTGGCCTTTACAACCCTGTGTCAGGATTACGGCCTAGCTTCTCGCAGCACTCATGCTGTGTGTGTTAATTTTTATCCATGAGTACCGGGACCTACAGTTTAAAGTCGACTCCGAACGACAGATTTGAGAAGCTTTTTCATGGCAATCAAGTACTCCCAGAGCATTTGCCAGAAGACTGCTGAGAGGTAGTCGCCGAAAGAAATAATTTTTTCATATTTCTTTTTTCAAGATGTCAGAGCTGAGATTTGAACCCAGCACCTTCGTCTTAGTAAGCCAACACACTAACCACTAGACCACTGTAAGAAATTATGTATAAAAAAACATTAATTTTTATTTCATATGTTTATTTTATATATTGATTGCATGAATATTCTATATCTTCTTACTTTTTTTCTATAGGTTTCTTGTTTTTTCAATATTCGAAAAAAAAAACCGAAAATATTGTGCATTTGAGACGTGTGTGTAATTTTAGAATTCTTCGTAATTTGGTAAAGATTTATTTTTGAATTTGAAAAAAAAAATACATAAAAGCACACTCTTAAGAAAAGAATAGAAAAAAAGTAAGAGAATAAAATTTTTAACGTAAAAAAAACGAAAAAAATATAAAAAAGAAAACACAAAAAATATACAAAAATTTATTCATGTAGAAAATCTCTTAGAGATCTTATAGAAAATCTTACTTATTTGTTGACATGTACGATATAAAGAAAGAAAAAAAAAAGAAAAAAAGTTTCTAATATAATGAATTAAAAGCCAATGAAACATATAATAAAAACAAAATAAATAAAAACGATATAATTAAATAAATAAAAAAAACAAAAATTAAAATAAACATTTGCCAAATTGTGTGACTACGTCATAATGACCCTTTTAAAAATAAACGAAAAAATAGGAACACTTAAGCATTTCATGAGTGTAATAAACAAGAAAACATCACAACTACATATGTGTAATCAATTCCCATTCCAATTTCTTTTTGTTCTTTTAATTAGAAGTTTCTTTAAATATATTCTTACAATTACAATCTTCAGAAAATATTTATAATTGGTATGATTTTTTTAAAAGTCTTGCTGCTACTTGTTGCCATCTAGTCGAAAACTCAATGGCAGGCACCTAAACCAATGAGCCGATTCTAGTTCTGAGAAATGTAAATGACAAATTTTTTCATTACATTTCATTTTTGTTTTCTAAATTCAAAATTCACTTCCAGAACAATGTATGCATCTGAACACTAGAGATCAAAAGCTCAAATTCTTCTTCTGTGTTATAACGTTCTTAAAAGACTTTGGGCGTTAAAATAAAATCTATTAAATCAGAAAATATCGCTAAATGATTAAACAGAATACGACCGCAACTTCAGGCAAAAACTTCTCTCAGAGAAAACGTGCCCAAAATTAAAACGGCGGGCGCAACTTCACGAACTGTCATTTATTGTTTTTACATTTCTTGTATGGAAATCTATTAAAAATTAAGTTTATAAAAGTTTTTGTGAAGAATTGAATTTATATTTTATAATTTAATGATTTTTACGCACTTTTTCAATTATTTTTTCCAAAATACCACTCATTTTATTTAACAAATTCAAAAATTTATTAATTTTTTTAAACTTTCAAATGTTTTTTCGATTTTCTTTTGTTCTTATTTTTCCTTGCACCAACAACAAAAAATAAATGGGTTTGTTTACAAAATGTATGAAGTTTAATAAAAGTGTGGTAACATTGTTGAGAGAATTTGTTTCTAAAAATGAGAGCATAAGAAAAGTCGCTGTCAATATAAAATAGATTCCATTTCACGACTGCATTCTCCAGCGTTTTTATGTGTCAATTTGTATGGGAAAAAACGTCATGCCCCAGTTCTTTTTAATCATTAAGACATTGACATTCATTCAACATGAGTCGAATCCAATCGTGATAAATTTAGAGAAATAATTAACAATTTAAACTCAATTCTCTTGTTAGACATACATATATACATAATTGGCCTTTACAACCCTGTTTCAGGGTTACCGCCTGACTCCTCGCAGCACCCACCCACTAGGAGTTTAACGTCGATTCCCAACGACAGACTTGAGAGGCTTCCTCATGGCAATTAGAGAGCTTTTGACAGAAGATTGCTAAGAAGTAGTCGCCAAAAGAAATATTTTCTTTTTGCTATATTTCTTTTTTTTTGTAAGATGTCTGAGCTGGGGCTTGAACCCGAAGCTCTTGTCTAGCAAGCCAACACAATAACCACTAGACTTTGGCGATAGAATTATTTATTGATAAGTACGTATGAGATCACATAAGTATACCCAGTCGTGGATTGGTAACAACAGAAAAAGAAGAGTTTCATTCTTGATTTTGTTACAATTTTGTCATGTAATACTACAATAAAAAAGAAAAAACTTTTTTAAACAGAAACATTTATTTATTAAAGACACAAACCTATGAATGACCTTTTCTAACCTCTAAATATTATTTTTTTTTCTGTGTATGGGATTTACATATAAATTTAATGTCTTTATTTGCTACTAACAAAACATTTTCTGGGATAATTTTTCATAATTTTTTTTTTCTTCCGTTTAGAATTTCGTAATATGTATACATATAGTATGTATGTATGCATACATACTACTTTATATATATTTTTGGAATATGAACTGAAAAAGAGAGAATAATTGAATTCAATTTATAAACAAAGAGAAAATATATAGAAACTCATACAATGTTTATGAGATATTTTAAGAAACAAAATACGATATACAGATTTGTTTTCACCCAATTCATAGACTTCAGAGTTTATTCTATAATACGTGAATATAAATATACAGCGAAATGCGTAATACAAAACGGCAGCAATTTACAGAGAAATATAAGTATACCCACGCAAAGTCAAGGCTTTTTTTTTATTATTTACACGTAAAACTACATAATATTCCAAAGGCATACACATACAAACATATGTATTCAATAGATATATGTATATATAAAATATAAGAGATTTTTCTAATAAAATTTTTAAAATTTTTCTTTCTTACAGTCCATCCAAGAAAAGTATTACGTTTTTAAAGAAATTTGAAAATAATTGTTTGTCGGTTATTATGTTTTAACATCGTTCAAGGACTTTTATAAAAAGTGTACAGAAAAGTGTTTTTTTTTTTTTTCGGTCAAAACGGTCAATTATTTTTATTTTTAAGACAAAACGTGATCAAAATGCTACAGCATCCCGCCACAGATTTTTATGATTTGGCTGCAGCGAATGCGGTTGTTTTAAGTTCACGCCAAACGCCACCTTATAGTCCTACCGGTCTAACTGTAGCAGGTTTAACGAACAACAATAACACAACAAGCAATAACAATTTAGATATGTTGTCACATAATGGTAACGCTACCAATACAGCACCGGGTTCTGCACATTTAAGCGGTCAAAATACAAGTACAAATGGCGGAGGTGGAGCCAATAATGGGGGAGGGGGAGCCAATGGACGTGAATCCTTGCCTAGTTTTGGTTTTACCCAGGAACAAGTAGCCTGCGTGTGTGAGGTGAGTTTATACAATATTTTTTTTATATTCAATACTTTTTGAAATTAATGATTTACATGCTATTTTTTCAAGTAATTTACAATAAAATGCATAATACGAGTATAGAAACATATATGACACCTTCGTAGGGGGATCGAAAACTAGTTCAATTCCCCTAGTGTTATTCACATTCCTTAACAGATGTTAATTCTCATAAGAATAGCAGTAACAATTATGCAATAGATGAAATGCATTTTATTAAAATGTACACTCTACCATGTAATATCCAGCTTTAAGTTTTTTTTTTACGGTGCCGTCATTTTTAGTCCGATCATAACATTTTGTATATCAGTGTTCACTTTTGAAATTAATAGTTTTTTACTACCACGTCAATTTCTAGCCATGACTTGTAAAAACTAGGTTCGTACACACTCCTTTACGTGGTTCAGCTGGCACATACAGTCATAGACATAAGTATAGGCACAAGCAGTACTTTAAAATAAAATAAAAATTTTTACGTATTCCCAGACTTAAAATAATAATGTTATTAACTGATTATGACTACAGGATATGTACATTAACAAAATAACAAAAAAACTAAAACAAATTAGTTTCAGGAACAAAACAATATCAAAAAGTACTAAATAAACTCAGTTTTCTATAGGACAAAATTATAGGCACAGCCATTATTGTGCAGGCAAAAAATCATACAGAAGCTTGAATTAATATTTTGTTGGCAATCCATTTTGTTTTATAACAGCCGTTAACCTATCCTGCATGGAATGTACCAATTTTTTGTGTGCTCTTCGCCTATTTTATTCCATTCTCCGATCGACGTTGCCTTAAGATCAGCTTTGCTTAATAACTTCTCTGTTCGAATTCTTCGGTCCAATTCTTCCAACAAATGTTCGATGGGATTTAAGTCTGGGGACTGCGGAGGATGTGCAAGCCATGTGCGGCCTATAATTTTGTCCTATAGAAAACTGAGTTTATTTAGTACTTTTTGTTATTCTTTTGTTCCTGAAACTAATTTATTTTAGTTTTTTTGTTATTTTGTTAATGTGTATACCCTGTAGTCATAATCAGTTAATAACATAATTATTTTAAGTCTGGGAATACGTAAAATTTTTAACTTTATTTGAAAGTACTGCTTGTGCCTATACTTATGTCCATGACTGTACATAGATATTCAATTCAATTGTAGGATGAAAACGATTTTCAGAAAATGAAATACGATCACAACGTTTAATAAAGCATTCTTCCTTATCATTTACAACGGTTAATAAAGTACGAGGTATGATGAAAAATAACCGTTATGTTCAGTTTTTTCAAAAAGTATTTATTTATTCATCAATAACTATCTTGTCCCCTTCAAAGTAATCCCCCTAAGATATAATACACTTATGCCAGCGTTTTTTCCAATATTCGAAACACTTCTGAAACTCGCTTTTTGGTATCGCCAACAGCTCTTGTTTCGATTTTTCTTTTACTATGTATATGTATGTTGTATTATGATGAGATTCCCCAAATTTAAACGAATTCAAGAAATAAAATGAAAAAATTAAAAAAAAACAATTCAAAAAAAAAAAATTAGAGCTACATATTTCACCTTGTTCACGTTTTAGAGTAATCAATGCAAACATAAAGTCGAGTTGTTCATACTTCCGGGTGTTCACGTTTTCGCGAGTTCACTGTATCTCCTCAATTTGGGGAAGAGGAAAAAGTCAGCTGGGGCTAAGACCGGTGAATACGGTGGTTGAAACATGACAACGGTTTTGTTTTTGGCCAAGAAGTCAAGCACAAGCATCGATGTGTGAGCTCATGCGTTATCATGGTGCAAAATCTATTGTCATTCACATCCTCTCAGCCTTCCTTAAAACGGTTATACCACAATTGAACTTGTGTTCTGCTCATAGTAGACTCGCCAAGCCTCACAGTCAACATTTCAAATGTCCTTGCGCATTTAATTTTATTTTTTACACAAAACTTAATACAGTTTCTTTGATCCATTTTTGTCAAATAGTAAAAACTCGAAGAGCACACCAAAACATGACTAACCTGTCAAAAACAAACTCACAATCCAAAATGGCTGATGAGGGAGGAATGTATAAGCATGTTATGAATACTTTATTCTTCTACTCTTTTAAGTTTAATAATAACGGCTACAAATCCAATAACAAGTACTGAGTCAAATATAAAAAGTTTGGCTGAAACGTTAACAGAAACAGCTATGAGGATACCACCACATGGTTTTCTGTTAAAAATTTATACATTTTCAAATTTAAGTAAAAAATGGCGTAAAAACTGAGTTAGATGTATTTACATATATTCATTAATTCATTCATTCATATATGAGTTACCAGAGTACTTCGATCTGTAGATCTATTGTACAGCCCTCAACTTGACCGGTATTATAAAAATTTTTCTCCCCCAGTTTCGTCCCTCTGACGAACTTTAAAATGCTGGCCGGTGCCAACCCCGAGAATTCCCTATCTGATAGCTGATAATTACCAAAGTACCTCTTTCTACTCTGCATCAATGCTGCACAATTGCATATATAATTACATACTTTACATTGGGTAAAGTAAATTGTATTTATTTGCTTTTGAAGAAATCCCCCAAATAATAGTTTTTCGTTAGATTTATTTTTATAATTACTTTTTTATTTATAGGTTTTACAACAGGCTGGTAATATTGAAAGACTGGGCCGTTTTCTATGGTCATTGCCACAATGTGATAAATTGCAATTAAACGAATCTGTGCTAAAAGCGAAGGCCGTTGTTGCATTCCATCGCGGTCAATATAAAGAATTGTATCGTTTATTAGAACATCATCAATTCTCACCACACAATCACGCCAAATTGCAGGCGTTGTGGTTAAAAGGTGAGTTTGTTTACTGCTGTTTATCGCATGAGCATCTTTTCGCTTTTAAAACAAATAAATTTTATTTTTGGTTTTAAAATATTTATAATTTCGCTCTGAGTGATTTAATTGTAACATTTTTATTTTTAAATCAATGTTTTTTTTTAACAGCTCATTATGTGGAAGCCGAAAAACTGCGTGGAAGACCATTAGGTGCTGTGGGTAAATATCGTGTTCGTCGTAAATTTCCACTGCCTCGTACAATTTGGGATGGTGAAGAAACAAGTTATTGTTTTAAGGTAAAGTTATCTTCTACTTTTTACCTTCATTCCTATAGTATGCTTAGCGCTCCCCCCAAAAAAAATTGCTACAATCAAATTTTTTTTTGTAATTTTGGTAAAGGGAGCAAGAAATTTTAAAGAAATCTTAGTAATGTTTACGGGTTTATTTTTTAATTGTAACAAATTTTATACGATGGGAAAATGTCTGATTAATTTAGTTTAAGTTGTAAGGGTTTCCATGGTTTTATAATCTTTTTTTCTTCTTCTTTTTGTTTTTGCTGTAGCTTTTTAAAGGGGGTTGTTTGTTTCACACATGAGTACTTAAAATTAAATCGTTACTTCTCATGTGTTTGCTTTGGTATCATAATTTAGGGTTTCATTTGATTAAAAATTAAAAAAAAGAAAACAAAAAGAAATTATTTATTATACAGATTTATTTTATTAAATAATTTTGATATTTTTTATTCATTTCTTAAAAAAAAATATAGGAAAAATCCCGCTCGGTATTAAGAGACTGGTATGCGCACAATCCTTATCCATCGCCGCGCGAAAAACGTGAATTAGCAGAGGCTACGGGACTGACAACAACACAGGTGAGTTAAAAGTGTATGCAACTTTATAAATATAAAAATTATAATAAATTTCTTGAGCTTGTTGTATAATTTATTTACCAATATTTTACTACTCCTTTGTGTAGCATCGTTAGGATTTATTTATTTGAGAAACAATTTTTTGAAATTAAAGAAAAAACAGATATAAAAGATCATCTTTCTTTCTTTAAATTTAAGTAAAACAAAGTGTATTATTCAAATATTTTATACACTTAAAGAGCCACGGGTTTGTTGGCAGAGGTACATTCAAAATTTTTAGTAATCCGCGACTACTTTGTTTTACTTAAATTTAAAGAAAGAAAGAGACGAGACGAAGCTCAGGCTTGAAACCTCACCTCTGACATCTTGAAAGAAAGAAATATCAAAAAATATTTGCTTCGGCGGCCACCTGAATATCATAAACAAGCTTGTCAAGTCTGTCCTAATTTAGACGGCTGTACTCAGTTATGATGTCTCTGAGCGGCCCTCAGTAGTAGTTTATTCATATTGTATAACGAATAAATAAATCCCTCAAGAAAGAAGACAAATTGCAAAATATCTGAGGACAGCTTACAAAACTTCCAAGTGGAATAATCATCCCCAAAATAGCCAATGTGGCATAAACTCTCTAGTCACATGCCGTTATTGTCCATATCATGCATACATAATTGGCCATTACAACCCTGTGTCAGGGTTACGGCCTAGCTTCTCGCAGCACTAATGTTGTGTTATGTTAGTTTTTATCCATGAGTATCGGAACCTACAGTTTAAAGTCGACCCCGAACGACAGATTTGAGAAGCTTTTTCATGGCAATCAATTTCTCATATAGCTTTTGCCAAAAGACTGCTGAGAGGTAGTCGCCGAAAGAAATAGTTTTTTCATATTTCTTTTTTTTTTCAAAATGTCAGAGCTGAGATTTGTCCATATGATACCCTGCGCTGAAAAATTATTTTAAAATAATTGCACTATAGTATTTTCACAGCTCGTTCTGCACATATGTATGTTGCTGCCCTGCTGTCTAGTATTTCCAGACGGTTCTTGCACTCAGTGCCATAAAAAACATTCTTGAGTACTTTTAAATGGTATAAGAGAGTTTTTTTAATGATAAAAAGTTATTTGTACGAATACAGTGATCTGAAAACTATACATCACACCATGGAACTCATATAAACTTACAGATAGGGAGAAGCATTTCCTGATAATTTCGAAGAAGAATAAATGCCAAAATGCTAATGATGTAATATTATTGAATGGAAACAGTGCTAATTCTAAACTTCATTGTATTGGGTGCAGAACCTTTTTTAACGATCGCGAAAAAGTAAAATTGTAATTATTCATGTTTCTCCATGGACTATTCAGCCTTGCCTGTTAAATTTGGATACTTTTATTTGCAAAAAATGTCAAAAGTTATAAATCTATTACAGTAGAATCTCACAATTTCAAAACGTCAAAAATTCGAATTGTCCAGAAATTAGAACCTGCCATTTCAATGTATTGGACACTGGATGTTGTGTATTTTTTGTTTGCATTTTCACTACAAATTATTTTTCTCGCTCATTAAAATAAAACGGGGAATCACCTAATGTGTACAAGTCGGTCAAAAGGGTGAGAAATTTGATATGTTTGTATATATTTGGGGCCGTTAATAACTGAAGTTCGAAGTAAAGTGTTCTTTCTTGTTACATTACATACTTTTTGAAAGTTTTTTTATGACTTTAATATGTTAAATTAATTAAATGTTAATAAATAAAAATTGTTTTGTATTTACACAACCAGTTTTATTAAAATTTTTTAATTTTCTTAAAAAAATAAAGTCCAGAAATTTGAACTTTTCAGAAATTCGAATTGCCAAGCGCACAAAGTGGTTCTAATTTCTGAGATTCTACTGTATACATTTTTCGAATTCCAAATTCGAAACTTAGTTGGATCTCTATTATATTTATTGTATAATTTTTATTAGTCTTAATATTCTAATACTCGTACTCTTATGAGAATTAACATCCGAGCACCGTTACTGAAATATCCTATAGATTGATCTGGCAACAATCTCTGAGAGGAAAAAAAGATTGATTTTATTAAAAATTAAATTTTTTTGTAAAAACAAATTTAAAATGTTTTCTACGAAAATGCAATTAAATTAAAATATTATTTAAAACAGTCGCATTATTACTTTTATTTTTTAAATTATTTCATTAATAATTTGTTTCAATTTTCATTTTAATTTATTTTTATATTTTTACAGGTTTCTAATTGGTTTAAAAATCGTCGACAAAGAGATCGTGCGGCGGAGCATAAAGAGTAAGTTTACAAATAATTTATTTTTTCTTTTAAAAATGTTGAAATTTTATTTTAAAAACAAAAATTAAAATTGATGAAATTTTCAAAAATAATGATGTGTCAACTAAAGGTTAAAATTAGCCATGTAATGTTTTCGGTAATTAATCTTCATTTGAATCTACACCAAAAGAAACATACTCGTACAAATCAGATAAAATATATAACAAATGTTGTTCAGAATTTTAAAACATTTTATACCAAAAACACTTCTTTCTATATGTAGTACATACATATTTAAGATAAAAAGCATTTCTGTTTTTTTTAATAAGATAAAAAAAAAAGAAATTTAAAATATAACAACAAGGTGAATATTAATGATTTTACAAGTATATTTTAAAGAAATATGTACATATTTGTATAAATATTTATTAAAAAAATAAAAAAAAGAACAGTAAATATGTCAAGGTTTTATATTTTAAATCAAATATAAAACGTTTTAAAATATGCAGCTAAACAAAAAAGAAAAATGCGAAATTGAAACGAAATGATGACATTTTGCATGGAAATTTTACACAAAAATTAAATTGTTTTTCTCGCTAGAATTATAAAATAAATGAGACAAAAAACAAAAATTGGCAAATAAGAATAACAAAATATGAATAAACTACAGAACTTTTTATATACTTATAATTTGTTATAAGGTGAAAATACAATGATGGTAAAAAAATTCAGCACACCTACCTACTCGTATAAATTCTTACATTCACATAAGTGTGTTTTTTCATGTGCAATTTCTTTCAAATGTCTCCATTATAGACTTTGCTTTGATCTCGACTTTGAGTCGTTTTTTTTTTATTTGTCTGATTTTTATCTTCAGTAAGTGTCGAGAGAAAAACTAATTTCTAACCAGTAATTCACTGCTGCCCTAAAAAAAATTTGATTTATTCACCGACTATGGCTTTATGATATTCTTCCTTCATTAGACGTCTTAACAGATCAAAACTAAATTCTATTAAATGAGTTTACATTATATGGGCAATGTTTTCTCAATTAAGGGAGAAGAATTAAATCCATAAAGGAAATGCACTCCACAAGAACTGAACACGCTTTCGATTCCATAAGAGTTGTTTGTATTGTCTACATATCCATGACAATTATCATCTGTTTAATTCACACTTTCCTATACATACATACATAATTGACCATTACAACCCTGTGTCAGGGTTACGGCCTATCTTCTCGCAGCAACCTACAGTTTAAAGTCGACTCCGAATGACAGAATTAAGAAGCTTGTTTATGGCAATCAGTTACTCTCAGAGCTTTTGCCAAAAGACTGCTGAGAGATGGTCGCCGAAAGAAATAATTTTTTCACATTTATTTTTTTTTTTAAATGTCAGAGCTGGGATTTGAACCCTAGGCTCATGTCTTAGTAAGCCAACACACTAACCACTTGACTACGGCGACTTTCTATAGAACGCATAATTTGGAATTATATTTTTTCAACATACTTTTGTAATGAATTAGTCGGAGCTTTGTCACAACACTTTCTATCATATTTACATTTTCTCTCTATCATTGCATTTTTGTAATTGTTATCTTATTTAGATGAATCAATGAATTCTAAGCTTTGCGTTTGCATCGCCCATAGACATACTACACGCTTCCAAGAGGCAGGGGTTAAATATAATGCGTCGACCAGCGCCAACCGGAGGCACAAGAAGCCCAACTAGGCAGGGATCCCATCACCTGATACCAGGGCCACTATTTACTACGACCTGGTGCCTTCGAAGGAAGGCGAAGTGCAGGAGACTTGGGCTACTTGATTCTCGTTGTAGCAGTTTAAGGCGTCTCTGGTCAGACGTCGAAAGTATCTACCCAGAGACATTTTCTTCCTACTTGAAGCACCAGTCCATTCAGAACTAGATTCACTCCATATACCTCGAAAGCACATGCCCCTGGTTGCATGAACCAGAATTATAAGTTTTTATTTTTCTTCTACTCCATTTATCCACATTTATCACGACATGTGCAGCCACAGCCGTGGTAGTTAGTGGGCGTCGCTTGAGACTGAAAATCCGATCACAAATCCCAGTAAGATTGTCGATAATTTTTTTTACAATAATATTGTAATAGAAGCTTTTCATTTTATCTCACGCAAAAAAAAACTGCAAATCTCATTTCAAGTACTAAAATAATACATTCCAATTCAATTTTGTTTGAAATTCCTCTAATGACTGAAAATTGTTTAATTAATTATAAATTTGATTGTGGTTTATGCAGGATATCGAGTATTTATCCTACAAACAACGTCAGATACTTCATTTTGTAGTATTTTTTAAAACGGTGTCCTAGGGTGCTAATTGACTAACGTGTATGAGCGACAACAGTAATTAACCAGCCAACCAAGAACATTGTTATTTTGATGAAATGAATTATGAATTTTATAAAAAAAAATAAATTTTTTGATTAATTTTGTTTATGAGTGGACTGTTTTATTTTTTAATTTTTTTTTGTACCATGGATTGTAGGGTTAATATAAAAGTTAAAATTTAATTTCAGATTTATAGTGACTCAAGATTTTATTGTTGAAAACGCGTATAATGTCTTTTATTATTAAAAAAAAATAAAGAAAATTTTGTGTCGTTTTTTTGGTAAAATAAATACTCACTCCAGTGCACACATGTTTGCACATAATTTTAAACAAAAAAAAATTATTAAAAATAAAATTTAACTAAAAATAAAAAAAAACAAATCTTTTCACATGCTGAGACATTAATTTCAATAATACTTTCATATATACAATCATATATACATACATACATATGCATGTATAAGTATGTATTAAAATAGAGACAATTTTCCAATTCAATTATCAGATATTTCAATACTGGAATGTTTGAAACACTCGTGTTTAATTTTTTAAATGTGTTTGGAAAATAAGGACTCTTTAAATATTTATTTAGATGCAGTCCTTAAGTGTCTTTCTTCTGATTTTGTTTTCTTTACTGGCAAAAGTCAGCTGAATAATACTTGTTTGGATGCACACATTCTTTCTCTGGACTTTAATATAAACCGCCCTATTAGAACCTCTCGAAAATAAATAAAAATAACAAAAGGGACAATAATAATGATAACAATTGTTGTGTTTATTTTGTCTACCAGATGAAATCCTTTATAAACAATTCACATGCATGCACACACACTGTTACATTAATTTTGTAAAAAGTCAATTTCATAATAAGCGCCATTTGTTTTAGCGCTTGAAAATTAAAAATTAACAAAAATAAACACCCAAAAGAATATTTAAAATAAAATTGAAAGAAATAAAAAGGACAGAGAGAGTGAGAAGAGGAAAAGTAACTACAATACTGTGTTAATTGTTCTTTTTTTTTAATTGCCCATTAGGGCAACACTAGCCAGTTATTGTTTGCACTGTCCTTTTAATATTGTCAACAATTCCTATTAAATTAAATTATTTAAATGGTTTTAAAATTCTTGTAATTTCATTTTTTATAATGTGCTATTTTTAAGAATTCATAATTTATACAACTTTCTTACTTATCTCTTAGTTCCTTGTAAATGACTGTAAACACCAATACCTTATTTACTGCACTTATGAATAGCAAGTATGTACGAGATATATTTTGTTGTTGTTTGGTGTGACAGTGTTAAAATGACAACTTTATTTAACAAATTATGACCTTATTGGCCTGAATTAATAAGTTTTAAAGATTTTCAGTTTAATTTATAAAAGTTTAGAACAAGTTAATAAATGTTTAATAGGAAGAAACTAAATTTATAAATGTACAATTAGGCAGTAAAAATATTGTGTTCTCATTAATTGATAGATCTGTTCCCTAAAAAAATAAAAACTATACATGGTTACGTTGAAAAATGTAATGTCCAAAATTTTTAAAGTACTTCAAATAGTGTAACAAAAAAACTTGGCGGGTTTTTTGGAAGCATATCGTCGTGCGGGAGTTTATGTGCTCTATCCGCCATTCTATATATCTCGAGTTAATGATACAACCTTAGGTTTTTGACACCAAAATTTATAAAATCTACAATACGTTTTTGTTTATTTATTTCCAAAACTGAAAGAGAAAGCCGAAATGGATTGCAGACATGAAAAATTAGGCGTCGAAAACCTAAAGTGGCATCATTAACTCCAGATATATAAAAAATATGAAATGGCGGATAGAGCACATAAACTCCCGCACGACGTTATACAGTGCTGGATTAAAATGTCAACATGCGATTAAGAATAAAAAATCGTATCTCATTTTTGTTTTTTTTATTTGACAAAATATTCATTAAGTCAGAGTTGCCATATCTCTTTAAGTTAGCAAAAAAAAAATCCTAGTCCGCATTAGACGAAATTCCGGTACTTTCAAAGAGTTCAAAGGAAGCATTATCATTAGTATTTCTAAACACTACGACATTGGTATTTGGAACAATTCGAATTTCAAGTAAATTTTACTTCTAGTTATGTCACTTTTTTCACAGATATGTATACAATTCTGTATGCATGTCAAAATTGCCATTTTGTATACGAATCATAACTTTTACTATATCACGTGAATATGTTTTTTCATAGGACATAGCATATAAATGTAAACAACAGCTGTTTTGGTTATAGTTGTCTTGTGACAACATATGAAAATAAAATCTGCTCTGTGTAAGAAAACCTGTAATGTAATTCCATTTGTATTTTACACATACAATCGATTTCGGTTGAAATTGAGATCGTCTATATTTTCAAAGTCATATAAAATTTAATTGTTCTACTTTTTTTTAATTTAAATAATTAAGGAAGTAGTATCAATAATCCTTTATGATTAATGAGTAAAAAAGAAATTTCAAAACTTTGCAGATTTGGAAGTCAGAGCAACTTAAAATTTCATTTGGTTTCAATTTCGATCAAAATCATTTTCAATCACATACCATATTGTTTGGTATGTAAAAATATGTCGTGTAATACTAACATTACCCCAGTTAAAAGTCTCAGAGCTTTAACGGAGCATTCAGCCGAATGACAAAAGTTTATCTTAAATATGATAAAAGAGGTTCAGCTTGTTTTAACTCTAAAGTATACTATTAGTTAGTTTGTAAGTTGACAAAATTACTACTTTTAAAAAGAGTAAACTTACAAAAGCTTAAAATATCCTTTTTTATAATTCTAATTATGGGCCAATTCCTTTTCAGTCTAATTCATTTAATTTCAGTGATCCTTTTTTAAGTTTTCTAAAAAAGAAAATTAATTCCTGAGTAATTTTCTTAAGTTGACTAATTTGTCTTCCTACAGCATTGAACTTCAGTTTCAATGAAATATGACCACCCACTTGGATTTTTTAAATTTTTATTTAATCCCTTTTCAGAAACAAAAAAAAAAAACAGTTTTTAGATGTTCATTTAAATTTAATATGACACAAATAAGTTTTTCTACTTAATTTTTAATGTTTTATTATTCATCTACATATACATACATACATACTTACATGTTCGCATACATACATACATACATATAATTTTATATGGCTTTTGTTATACATTTTTAAAAGTTTTTTTTTTTATGACATACTTGTCACTCCATGGTTCAGTCTAAAAAGTTGTCCTTGGATTTTTTGGTGTGGAACACTTAAGATAATAATTTTATATTTTTGAGGGTTTTCTGTTTTGCATTTTTTTTTACTCTTTTTTGTATATAAACAAGTATTTTTTTATTTTTTTTGTTGGAAAACTTTATATTGAACAATAGCAACAATAGTTTCTGTTTTTAGTTTTTGCTGTGCGCTGATGACGAAGAAAAGAACTGAAAAAGGTCTTCTTCTTCACAATCATCGCTATTGATTATCTTCAGAATTATTTTTTTTTTTAATTTTTGTAATTTGATATCTTTGTTTAGTATATTTCTTTCTCTCTTTTGATCCCCCTCTTTTCATTGCGTATTTGTTTTTGTTTATATTTGTATTCTACGTATTCCATAATATTTATGAAAGTAAAATTCTTTGAAAATATAAAAAAAATCAATAAGGAATTATTATTTTCTGAGACTAATGAGTTGGATCAAAAATAAAAATGTGTTACTTAGAAAACGCTTTAAAAAAATATATGAATTTTAGTTTATTTTTGTTTCAATAAATTGGTCTGGTGGTATACATATAATTTTTATTTATAAAAATCCTAAATTCTTAATTACTTTGTTGGTTTTTGAAATAAATTTAAGGAGATGTTTTGGTTGCCAACATTTCTACAACTTTTGTTAAGTTTGATTGTCATCTTTACTTGGACTTGCTAATTATAGAGTTGCCATAATTGTTAAAGATAAATTGGTTAAATTGGGCTTTAAAATTTAAAAAAAAAAGTATTTTTGCAAGATTTGTTTAAAGAACGAGTTAATTGTATTATCAAACAGAAATTTTTGTCTCCTTTTAATTCAATTAAATTGCCTTGTGCTTGAAAGACTTCAAAAGGATAGAGTCAAGCCCAACGTTGCCGTAATGTAACGTATCAGCATATTCGTTCTTGGTAACATTCGTGCTGTAACGTATAATTTTACTACAAAGTTACGTGGCAAAGTTACGTTTGTCGTCCGATTGTTGTAGAGGTATTTAAATTTTTTTTTTTTTTAATATTTTAATTTTTTTTGCATACATATAAAGTAACTAAAGAACTTTAGGAAATTTTCAGAAGACCTTAGCTTAACCTAGTCTGAGAATCTAAGAAAAACAGACCTACTTTCCTGAGTATACTCTTGTTAAGAACTAGTTTATAACATCATAGTACAGTAGAATGTGGAAAAAGACAACTAGCATACAATTTTTAAGTTCAGAAAAACGCTTGCAAAAGCTAATAGTTCGGCAGTAATAACTCTTGGAACATATCGGCTATCTTTTTAGAGATATTACGATATCAAGATATATGTATTTTGCAATTATTTATTATTTTAATTAAATTTCAATAGCTTTATGGACATTAATTCAATTTTTGATTGCTGTAAAAATTTTACAATCAATTATTGATTGCAACTTAAAAGTTTAGCGATAATCACTCTTCGTTGCAAGCGCCTTTGGAATGTAGCAAACCATGTCAAACAATAAAAAAATGTAGTCATATATGCCACGATTACTTGTCTGCAAGGCTTGCAAGGCCGTTTGCAACGAAGAGTAAATACCACTTTTCTTTTAATTACAAAAAAAATTATAAAAAAATATTGTAATTTTATCTATACATACACACATACATATGTATATCTAAAAATTTATGCTCGTATTCATAAAAAATAAAATTGGTTTATAGGGTTCTTATTTGGCATATTTCTATGGAGTAATTGTCAAATAAGGAATTAATAAAACTGTTTGCAGTATGCATAATCGCACAATCTAAACCCTACTTTAAAGCTTTTTTTATTAATGAAAAAAAAAACATAAACTCCATATTACAAGCTTATGAGTTTCTAGTTGTTTCAAGGCAGTAATAAACATTTCTAAATTCTTGCCAACTTCACACAGCCTATTCGCCTTAAAACATGTGTCTGTTTTAAATAACAGCGTGTAAAGTGTCACACCATCTTTTAAACCTAAAAAAAATAATTCTCCTTTAACTCCCAATCATTAATTAAAAATGATTTTATTTGAAAAAAATCAAATCAAATCAAATCAAATTATTAAAATCAAATAAGAATTTGTCTTTCTGTTTATAATTCTATCACATCGTACACCATTAAGAGAGTGGTTTTAATTGAAATTTATGTTTTTAAACATGTTTTGATGACACTTTTTCCACCAACACCAAAAACAACAATAACAGTAACAATAAAAACAATTTTTATTATAGTGTACCAGTATTTTAATAGCGTTTAAATTATAACTTCGTTAAACGTTACGTTGGTTGGCAAGACCAGACAGACCAGACCCTCTTTCTTCTGTTATCACTTTAAACCATCTTTAATACCCGTAAGCATGGTCAAGTTCATCTGTTTAGAAAAGACGGAGAAAGATTTTTTGTTCAGATAAAGAGAAAAAAAATTTTATTTTATTTTATTGCTGGTGTTTTGATTTGTAAGGTGTTTTATTTGGAATTTAAAAAAATAAAAAAAAATAAAACAGAAATTCGAATAACTACATACTTTTATGTTTTATTGGTTAAAAGTAATAAAATTAAAAATCTATAAAAATTACAAACCAAGAGATACAAAATTCGTTAGAATTTTAAGTGAATTTAAAAAATAATTTAAAGGAAATTATCGTCATAAAAATTAAAACTCAAATACGAGAATAAAGGCAAATACTTAAATTTAAAATAATACATATTGCGAAATTTCTTTATTTTTCTTTTTATAAAACCTGCATTTTCACTCCCATATTCATAAAAAATTAAAATAGATTTGAAATGTATGAAAAATTTAATTTAAAACTTACTTTAAATTTATTTAATTGTTTTATTTTGTTGAAAAAAAAAAATAAAACATCGTATCGAACGCATATAAGAGTTCACAAAAAAATTTTTGAAAATATTTTTTAAATGTTTAGACTGTAATCGATTCGATTGTAAAAAGTCCAATGAACAAATAATATAATTTTTAAACACAATAGTAAATATTATATATTCACTGCCGTATTCATAAAAAATAAAATAAATTTATTAAAGGCTTATTTGACAAGTATTGCATAGAAATTTGTCAAATAAACCCCCAAGAAACATGTAATATTTTTTATGAATTCAGCAGTTAGACTTGAAAATACTGTTGATATTTGGTTCAGTGTACAAGTAGAGTGAAACTACAATTTAGGAATGAATGTCTTAATAATGTTATAAAAGATATTATTTCATGACTGTATATATGTAATGAAATTTTAAAATTCTTTTATATATTAAAGCTAAGCGAACATATCAGAACAATACAGTATTTTAGTGTCCATTGAATAAAATCTAGGAGGGACGAATAATGACTTCTGTAGGGTCGGCCATTTAAAAGTTTACATTTAAAAATGCAATTAAACAAAAATGGTTTCAAATTTTGTATGGTTGGGTCCAATCGATCGGACCATATTTCGAGCACTTTTTCGAGTGTATGGAGTCGGTTCTCGGCAATGGGATCACGAATGTTGGCTTTCAAATGCTCAATTGTTTCTGGTTTGTCGACATAACACTTGTCTTTAACGGCGCCCCACAGAACATAGTCCAACTGTGTCAAATCATAAGTTCTTGGTGGCCACTTGATATCACCATTTCGGCTAATTAAACGGCCATTAACCGTTTGACGCAATAAATCGATTATGGCATGAGATGTATGACAAGTTGCACCATCCTCTTGAAACCAAACATCTTTCACATCAATACAATGAGGAGCGGGCAGAAAAAAGATCGGTTATTAAATATCATGTCGTAGAAATATGGGATCTATGCCTCAAAAGCCGTACAGAATTTCAGTTGTAATGGGTGCATTGGCTTCTAAGACGATGTTCGGGTTTTCTGAGACCCAAATACGGCAATTTTGCTTATCACCATACCCATCAAGATGGAAATGAGCTTCATCAGAAAATATCTTTTTTGTTTTTTATTTGCATGTAATTTTGGAAATAAATTACCAATAAATCACAACAGACATAACAGAATGACATAAGTATTGCCAGATTTGACATAAAAGTTGGCTCAACCGACATAAAAGTTTTAATTAAAATATTTAAGTAAAAATTAAGTCTCGATTATTCGTCTAGTATGCATTCGAAAATCGAGTTTCCTAGCTAATACAATAGATAACTCGGTGGCACAGTTGAAAACAAAAATTGTTAAATTCATTCTAAATTATACCATAACAAAATTTAAGAAGCACCCTCAAATTCATCAAATGTTATCAAATTTTTGGCCTGTAACTCAGTCAAGCCTTTAATTACTATTTTTTTGTACACATTTGGTTTGCAGAACACACATGCTATAACTTGTAAGTTCTGTTTAAGATCAGGATGTTAAAAAAAGAGAAAGTTATCAAATTTCAAATTTAAATTTCTTCACATCGACAAAAATTGTGTTTTAAAACTGCATATATAGGGTTTATACTGCCACACTTGTAAACCAGAATTGTTTAATTTTTATTTTAATAGACTGTTGTACTACTTAGTACTGGGTTCACCAGTAGTCTAGTGTGTATTGTTCTAGACTGTTAGTGAAAGGGGTTGTGGGTTCGATTCCCATCAGAGACTCTGGTCTGTGTCACTACACCGAGCGCATAATTAGTCTCTTAGTCACTCAGGCCGTAATTATTAGAATAGATTATTAATATTAGCCTTGTAGCCCCGTAGCATATATGCCTACATTTTCTAATTGTTTGACATGGTTTGCTACGTTTGCAACACTTCCAAGGGAGTTTACAACGAACAGTGATTACCGCTATTGTACTATAATTTAGATAAATAATAAAGGCTCGTATTTACTATTGAACTGCTTTTGTTGCAAAAAGCCTACTTTAATACATGTGACACACTTTTTGCTTGACCATTATTTCTATGACTGGGTAATTAATAAATTTATTATACTGAAAGTATTAATTAAACATTTAATAACAGACAGTATAACGAAAGTCTATTTTACCCAGACGGACACATGTCTGTCTAGCAGTGTCATTTAAATTTTCACACTCTATTTTCATTTTTCAATATTAGCTTAATTAGAAAAAACAAAAAAATCCACAACAAAGAAGTTTTCTCACAATTTTCCATATTAAAATAATAAAAAAAAGAAAACACTATGAAAAAACTTAATTTATTTTAAAAGAAACGTTTAAAAGTTCCTTTAGTGTACTCTATACTGCTGTACAGTTTTGTATGTACATTGTGAGTCATAGACTCTTGTAATCTGTTAAAGATCATCTATCTGACTGTTCAATTCCATGACGTTGTATTCGCATTCGCAGTGATGGTTGTTGGCTGGTGGTGGTGGTTGTATTTATTTCTGTTTTATTTTTGCATAAAAACCTAAAAACACATGTGTGTATTATATGGTTGTCTGCTAATTTACAATTATTCCTCCTGATCTTTAACGATAACAAAAAGCTTTTTTTTGTTACCCAATATATGTATATTTGTACGTATATTTAACAATAAATAAATCCCATCTCTATCTTCACTTTATAAATATTTCAAGTTGTTGTCTTTTTTTTATAACAAAAAGGATTAAGCGAAGTTGTCACACTTTAATTTGCTGTTTTTAACAAAATATTTATTAAAAAAAATGTTTTTATTTTAGAATTTCCTCCTTTTTTAATATTCTGTTCAATAAAAACAATCGTTTACAATTCGGTTTACTGGGTTATAATGCAATAGAAGGCATGTTAATCTTTTAAATGCTTATGTTTAAATTTGTTTTTTATGTATTTTTGTTTTTTTTTTTTTTTCTTGTTTCCCAGCATAGACAGTTTTAGTGGTTTAAATGACTGCGTCAATATGTCTGGTGAATGAAAAAGATGTGTCTTGAATATCGCTTTGTATGACACAATTTACACTCATTTGTATATACATGGGCATGTTTATTCAAATTGTATTAATTTAAGTCCAAGCTTTTTATTTTATGTGTTTAAAGCATACAATATTAAAGAATCTTAAGCCCAATGAAAATACTCTGCAAGTTGTAGTATAAAAGATTCTACTCTATGTCACAGTTTAACTTATGAAATTCTTAAAGTAAAATTAACTAAAAATTGCTGATCCGCTTTTAAAGGTTTTTTTAAAGCTTCCCTAATGTGCATAAGAGAAAATGTAAAAAGTTATGGAATATGCGCCAAAAAATTTTCCAACTTATATTAGAACCTAAAAAATATTTCTCCCAAAATACCCAAAACTTTAGCTTATGGGTTATATTTAATTAAATATTAGTACTTACCTTATAGAAAAGTTGTTAGGGAAAGCCCAGCAGTGTAGAAATAGAGGCTTTAAACTTAAATGCAAGAAGAATTTTACAATATCGTGCATTGGAGAGAGTGAGGGCTTCTCCTATACATATATTGCCAACTTCATCAGATCAATTTATCTCATGGTAAGATCACACCAAAAAAGATTATGAAAAGGTAGTTTTATAGTTCTGAAATGTTAAAAAATAAAAATTGGTTAATAAAAAAGCAGTTCTAAATAAAATGTTTCCAATAGTAAAACTTTTTAATTCAAATTGATTTATTAAATTAAAAAATATAATAATAAAATATGTATAAAGCTTTTTAATTTATAAGTAAAAAATTCGCCTTTATGTTGCATATAAAAAATCCAATATGAATTAAATATTTAAAATTTGCTCTGAAAATGTTTTTATCCTCATTTTTTAATCTTCCTTTTTTTATAATAAAAAAGTTAAAGTTTGAATGTTATCTGTAGCAAGTCAATTTTCAAAATTTTTTAAAAAATATATGGCAACTGTTATGTACAGTTAAACACTTTAGAAAAAAACTCTATAAATTGTAAATACAGAAATAATTTAAAAAATGTTTGCTTTGCAAAAAAATCATTGATTTCTTAAATGACCAAAATAAATTATAATTGACATCTTTAAAATTTCTATTTGAAATTTTATCAAATAATAATACGAGTAGTACAAGCTTTTTAAATTCGAAATGCGGTATTCAAGCAAGACTTTTAACTTTAGCCAGTAACAATGGAACTTTAAAGATCGAATAAGTGTTTTTGAGAAGGTATCAAGAGTATAAAGTATTTTTGAAAATTTTTTGGCACTCAATACCTAAAGGTAACTACTTACTGAATATTTTAAAAGTTGCATTTTTTAGGGAAAATTAGCATTTTACGGCAAAAACAAAACTCTGTCAAAAAATATAAAGCTTTATGCAATTAATTTGTTTTGAAAATATTAAAATTAATTACAAAATCTCAAAAAGGTGCGATATTTGGCGTTGTTATAAGAAAGTTTTTGATCAACATGCGGAAAAAAAATTTAAGAAAAGCCTTCTTAAAAAGCCTAGCTTATGTCGTTTACCAAGGGGATGCTACTACATATTATAATTTTATAAAATTTCTAGGTGGAGAATTCTCAAAATTCATTTTTTTTTATTTACATTAAGCAGATTTTTTCTTATTGTTGCCATCTTAGACTAAAAATAATAATTTTCTATGAGCAAAAGTAAAAAAAACATGACTGGCAACACTGTGTGTGGACATTACATCGACAAGCACGTCATATAAACTAAGGCGGAAGAAAATAAACTAATGTTTTCATTCTGTTTTAACTGTCAGTTTCAACTGTTCAGTTATAACTGACAGACTTAACTGTGAACTGAGATGTACACACACTCGCAGTTCAATACCTCAGTTTTTAACATCGCCAGCTTGTTGTTGGCAGCATCATTTTTGGCGCGATCATGGTGCTCGCTAAATTTAACTTGCCATAGGCAAGGTTCAGATCTATATATTGCAATAAAATCAGCTATCACTTGGTTCTGTTTACGCGTCATGATACGCACTCTCGCTCGACACAAATTGAACTGAGAACGGTACAGTTGAACGTTTACTTCAGTTGAAACAGTCAGTTAAAAATATAAAAATGTTAAATTTCTCAGTTAAGCTGAACAGTTAAGTTGAACTGTCATTTATTACCCACATACGTACAGTTTTAACTGTCAGTTTCAACTAGAGAATACATTTGAGCGTAGAAATATTAACATTTTTAATTTTTACGTCAAATTTCTAAATGCTCTCTGTCAGGACCCATTTTCATAAACTCCTTTTCAACATTTTCAAAGTCAGCAGTTCGGAATGTCTCCGGGGTCTAATATAATTTGATTACAATATCTTCAGACAATCGAGATGCTATCAAGGAAAAGTAAAAACTAATATTTTCGCAATTATAGGTATAGTATATTTAATGTCTACAATGTTACTACCATTAAAATTTTGGTAGTTTTTAGGCATCCTAGTTATCAGTACATTACACTACAAATGTACAAAAGGCCTTAATATTTACTAAAAGCCTATAAATAAGTCTTTAACAAAGAGGTATGAATCCCTGTATAATTTTACACTTAAATAATATGTAAAACACTGGCAGTTGAAAAGAAAAACGTGAATAATTTTTTTGTTCTTACGAACTAATTTGTCATCGAGAGCGCATTTTTTTTTTCTTTAACAAAATTTTAAAAATATTTTGTGAAAATGTTGTTTTGAATACATACGAGTGCGATACAGTCCATGGCGTCGTTGTTCATACTTCATATATGAGTATACTGCTCAATTTAATGTTTCGTATCATTTATAAGGGCTTCTTTCTCTAACAGCCAGCAACGTTTAATTTGCTTCCACAAAGTATTTGGCTACACTGGCACATTACTCATACGCATTAATGTATGCAGTGTATGCACATACATTCATACATACATATTTATATGAACTCCTCAAGCCAAACAATAAACCATTCATTATAATGAATATGTGAATGCAAGCGAAAGGAAAAACATTTTTTTTTTTTGGAATATCATCTCAACATTATTTTCCTATAAATTTTGGTTTTTTTATTTACAGATTTTTCAAGTAGTTTTTAGTGGTTATTCATAAAATACAAAATTTAAGCCATAGGTACCTATAAAGAAACATTCTTTAGAAAACATTCTTTTACATACTTGTCATTTAATTTTTTTTTCTTCTTCATCGTTTTTGGCCTTAGATTTGCTTTTATAATTCTACCACTACTTGGGCGTTTTTTTTTTTTTTCAACATCTTTTTTGTTCGCTTGTGTAGTTGCTCTCTTTTTTTTGCACTTTGTTTACCCCATACCATGTACTACTGCTGCCTGAATGCCTTTATTTGTGGAGTTTTATGGTTGGGTGGCGGGTATTTTATGAAAGTATCAAATTACCTTTTATTTCATACTCTTTTAGTTGTTGTTTTCTTTTTACACACATACACACATATGTATGCATTAAAAGTAAGAACAACAATACAACGCATTAAACAGACAGAGCAATGATATCAGAAAATTGTGTCTGCCACAGGGATGCCAATATTTGGTTTTTTCCTAAATATTTGGAAGGAAATTATTTAGTTTAGTGAGATAGTAAAAATAAATAAATTGTTGGAAGATTAAGAAATAGAAAAATTTCAAAAAGCTGGTACAGTAATCTATTGATATACAAAGTCAAATTTCTTGTTTTGCCGTTTTGTCATATTTTATAAAAGGATAGCAGTAAGTCGGGTTTTTTTTACGGCAATTTTGCACGCTGTCATACACTTTGGAATTGTAGGAAAATTCGAGTTCATTGAAAATTCGTATAGCTAAGGATCTCAGCTCTCCATTGGAGTACCAATTAGCCAGCGTTCATTAAAGAATGGAGAAAGGACAGGTTTTCTTGACATATTGTCAAATTTATGTTTTTTTTTTAGCAATTAACAGTGTAGGAAAAATCGAATACTTGAATATTGTAGATCACTTAAATTCTAAAAAAAACCTTCTTATAAAAAAAAACTTTAAAATTTGAAGTAAATTGTTCTTCTTATATCTATACAAACATGCATAATTGGCTGTTATAAGCCTGTTTTTGGGTTACGACCTAGCTTCTCGCAGCACCCATGTTGTGTGTGTCAATTCTTATCCATGAGTACCAAATCACATGTTCATGGCATTCAGTTACTCTCAGAGCTTTTGATACAAATTTTATAAAAAAAAAAAAAAACTAACGGCTGTATTCATAGAAAAGTTTTATAGGCTTATAAAGGAATTATTTGGCAAGTAATGCATTTTTTTTATTACGACGAATACTCAGGGGTAAAACCCTTACTTATGCAGTGTATTGTATTGGAAATTTTCTTTTTTTTAAGTATAGATAGATATGTAGATAGATGTTAAGCGCCTTATTTCAATGGGATAAGTTGCTGTCAAATTGATCACTTAAAGGACAGTGTTATACCTTCACCTTTGAATGATCATCAGCAATTGTAACATATGT
Organism: Metopia argyrocephala; assembly: GCA_963576795.1. Lineage (NCBI taxonomy): Eukaryota > Metazoa > Arthropoda > Insecta > Diptera > Sarcophagidae > Metopia > Metopia argyrocephala. The sequence goes on along the minus strand of OY756208.1, from coordinate 180,386,007 downwards.
CGGTGGATGTTGATGGTGAGTGTCTTCATTAAGAAGGGTAGCTGTTAAATTCCCAGAAGGTGGCGCTGTACTCCTGCAAAACCGCAAAATTTTTTTTTTTTTTTAATTTTTCTTCTTTGCTGGGACTTGAACCTCGATCGTTTGAGTTTCTGTGCTCGCGTTCTAACAGCTATACCACGCATAGAAAAAACTGATTTTATGATTAAAAAATATGAAAAAGTCTTTTTAATAAAATTGGAGGATCATAAAGGATATTGGTAAACATTTTATACAAAATTGGTAGAAAACAAAGTTTCTCTTTTTAGAAATGGTAACACTATCCTTCATGTGTATTTTTGTTTTTGGAATGGTACACACTAGTGTTTTATATTCTCTCCCTCTTTTATTGTTTAAATATTTGTTTAATTTTTATTTGTGTGTTTGTTATTGCTCTTATTGTTTGCTTTTACTTTGCTCTTTTTCTTTTTTTTTTTTTCTTCCATTTATTTATTTATTTTTCTCCTATTTTCTATTAAAACGTACATACTTTTCTTAACAGAGTTGTCAACACAGTGCTATTCAAATTATTTTTAGTGCCTTTAAAAGTTGTGACGAAAAGAATTTGAAGCTTTTAAAATATGAATTTATTTTAATTTTTTATAACATCGCCATTGACTTATGATTATGACTAGTAATAAATTAGATTAATTAACGAAATCTTATTAAATTTCTAAAATTTTGTAAGAATATGTTGCTACGCAAGCCATTACTGAAATATTTAAAATAGAAAACCCATATCTCAAATAATAAAGCTTTATTTTCAATTATCACAAGATAGGTATTTTGTTTTTTTTTAACCTTTATTATCCTTTCATTCAATTCGTAATTATTATTAGTTACATACATACATACATATTTTAATTTCTGTCGATTTGCATAACACAAAAACATCCTTTCACTTCTTTACAAAAAAACAGTCGCCTAAAAAGTTGTCGTTTTGCGTAAACGTGGTGCTTTGTGGAATTTGTCGTTGAACTGACTTTACCAGAAACTGAAACTTTAGTAGTTTTGTTGTTGTTGTTTTTAATAACATTTCAAAAATATTTCATTTTTTATAAGGCTTCTTAATGTTATGCGAAAATAATAAAAAAACAAAAAAATTTGTTTAAAATTATTTTTATGGCCAGCGGTATATGCCAGCCGCCAGTACAGCTACAAAGAAAATCAAGTTGAAGTTCATGGTGTGAGCTTAAGTGTCGTAAGCCGATTTATTAAAAAAATTAAAAAGAAAATTGGAGAAATAAAAAGAAAAACAATTAAAGATTGTAAAAATAAAACATATTTAGATAGTGATCAGAGACGACTTTAATGTGCACTTTTATGTTTTTAACCCACCGAGCAGTTAAAAATATGAAAAATAAATTTATGTTAAAAGAAAGAAATCAATAACAAATAATGGTTTTTGTATTTATAGAGTGGCAATACTTTACATTTTATCGAATTCATTACACCTAAACGAAAAATGATTGGTTTTGGCAAATGGCCATATATCGACCGCCAAGGTGCATCAAAAGCCTGGTGCCAGATCCTTACTTCTTCTGAGAACTATTCGATGCCGTCTGAAACGTAGTAGTCTTTTACTGTGAAGTGCAAAACATTCATTGCACTTCTTTCACAATTTTTTTATTATTTTTATGAATTATCTGAAACTATATAAGCACTGCGATAATGCGAAATACATAATAGATAATCAACTAATATGCTGTAATGCAGAACATGTACCTACGAAAGGGCGATTTTTAGAGGATCACAACTTTGAATTGCCAGCACCGCATTATTTCAAAAGCGATGTAATAACTGATATTTGATTTTTCTAAAGTTTGGTGTCATATTTCATTACACCAAAGCAACACTTGCAAATTGTTGAAATTTTTATCAAAATAATGATTGTTGTTCATCTTGTTCATTATCGTACACTTTGTCCACTTTATTACTTACATAATCGCCGTTCACAGCAGCTTATTCGAATAACAATTGATTCTTTTTGGACTACGTTTGCTCTTACTAACAATGTGCATTCTGTGAGTCGCTGAACAGTTCACACTGCAGAACTGTAGCCGCTGTACATGGATGCATTCAAAAAGATCCAAACCAATTTTCAAATCAAATTTATATTAATTTTGTTCTCCGAAAAACTCAATTCTTGGTTGAATTGACGAAGATCCAAATCAATGAATTCCTCAGCAACTGGAGTTGGGTCCTTTTACTTTATGTTTTGGAAGCTTTCAAAATTCAACTTGTACAAGCCATGTAATTGTTTGAAGCACAAATTAATATTAATTTTGTTCTCCAACTAACACCATTTTTGGTTGAATTGAAATTGTACGTAAATAAGCAAAATTGTCAAATATGGGGAGAGGATAATCCGCAAGATTTTGTCAAAACAGTATTACATCCACAAAAAATCACTTGGTTTCCTCGCCATATATCTGTATTTTGCACTTGAAAATATTTCTATTCTGTACAAATGAGAGTGAAAAAAGCTACTTGAAGTCGGTACAGTCGGTATCTGAAACAGGAATCAAAGCACTTTCTATTATAGTTGACAAGCAAAACTTTAAGTTGTCCTAAACCTGTTTAGTTTCGGAAAAGTCTCCTCCTCTCATTATTCTCACCTCCAGAAAGCTTCTGGTCCCATTAGTAGGAAATTCATGAAACGAAGTTAATGATGATCTTATTATCCCTTCTAGGGGATAATGTTTATGTTTTCTTAACCCCCTGTCTACCCCCAAAAAGAAACTAAACTTGCAATAATTATATTATTAAATATAAATAAAATTAATTTACTTTTGGGTACATTAGACCCGAGTGGTAGACAGAGGTAAAATTCGATTTGCCAAATTCTTTATGGGTATACGGTATAGAAGAAATTAAGATTACAATTTTAAAAGTTATCAAAAGTAATCAGTAATAATCACTAAAATAATCGCATTGCTTTTTAGACTATTTCTTTTTTTTATTTTATTCTCAAATAATTCCGATTATATTTTTATGAAATATGAAAGAAATATTTCTTTCGGCTACTACCTCACAGCAGTCTTCTGGCAAAAGCTCTAGGAGTAATTGAATTGATTGAAAAAGCTTCTCAAATCTGGAGTCGACTTTAAACTGTAGGTCCCGGTACTCATGGATAAAAATTAACACAACATGAGTGCTGCGAGAAGCTAGGGCCGTAACCCTGACCCAGGGTTGTAATGGCCAATTATAAGTATGTATTTATTTATGTTTTTACAATTTTAATCAATTACACTGTCCTATCGAGGCGTACTATTTGTCAAAAAAAAATCGTGTGTGTTAAAAAAAGTATAACAGTGTGGCATAATAATACATCTGTATGACAGATTTTTTGACAAGTTTGTCCCACTTCATAATCTTTTGAATAAATTCATAAACATTTTTTTCCGCCATGCCATTAGGGCTGTATTTTGTAAATTGTTAGCCAAAAGCAACTCTGCATATGCTTTGCGTCTTATTTTATGTGATGGTGTGGCACTAATATTGCCATTTTGATGCGACTTTTAAAAGTGTGACAGAAATCGACGAGATTTTCTTGAAAATGAATCGTACGACTATGTATAATAAAGTATCATGACCTTTAGTAATCATAGAACTTTTTACAAGTGAATTATATGTATAATCACTACAAATATTTAAAAAAGATAATCAAATTGATTATAAATCTGTTTTAAACATATACTATGTTGATTTCTTACTATAATGTAATATTTTCGATATATGCATGTTTCGAACATGGTCCATCTGAACCATCCATTAAAATGGTATTTTCCATTTAACATAAAAAATAATTTAGCAAAAATAACTTTATGTCTGTTTCTTATATTACTCTCAGGAATTTTCTGCTAAGAAGATAAAAAAAGGCCGTCTCAGAGGCATTTTTTGAAACAAATAAAAATAATTAAAGTTTGGACATCCGTTACATTAAAATATAAAAGGTTGTTCATCTATAAATAACCAAATCAACATTTTTTGAAGAGCACTCTACATAAAAATTCTAATATTCTCAGACGTTGTAAAAGACTAGCAGTCAGATTACTAACCATCAACGGCTTTTTTTTTTTCAAATGTCATACAGATATTGCCAATTCACAAGGCTGTATGATATTTTTGGTAATGTTGTAAGATCTGTTGTTCAATACGAACCTTTTGCGTTTGTATAAATATCACATATTTTTCTATATTTTAAAGTCATTCATAAGAAAAGTCGTTATTATTTTACTTTTTTTTTTTTGAATTATTAGAATGTTCATTTTAGTATTTCATTTTAATTTTTCGTTATTTTACTTCAATGTTCTTGTTCCTTTCAGTGTGTACTCACAGCATTGTTATGATAATTATCGTTGTACGGAATGTAATTCGATATCTTTTTAACTGAACAAGACAGCAAAAATAACATTGAACGTTTCTGCTGTTGCTGCTACCATTATTGTTATTTCTGTTGTTGTTCCTTTTTTTTTTTTGGTCTGAATACGCTACTTTGAGACTAAAAATATAAATTGTATTGTATGTGTGATGATTTAATAATATACACTCTTCTTCTGCTTCTGCTTCATGTTTTTTTTTTTTTGACTCAGGGCTGGGATAATTACTTTAATAGTTTTTACAGTGCTTTTGTTATAACAATTATGTATTGGTACATAAAGGACAGCAATCATTCCATGCTTAGATTATCACTATGACCTGAATTATTATTTTAAAACAACTTGGGATGGGGACAAGAAATCGGTACTACTAACTTTGAGTAATACTAGTAATCTTAAACTATTTACTTCCCATAGTGGGATCTCAGCGGGTCACAAGAACAAAGCTCCAAATCAGAGTCTTTGGTAAAATTATTATTATTTTTGTTAGGATTAAAAAAATATCATATCAAAAACGGAAATATGGCGCAAAATCTATTACATTAACACCATATTTCAAGGACTCTAAGTAAGGCACATACTAGCTTTAGGTAGGAACTGTGCAACTTGTGTAAAAGTATAAAAATGCCACTGAAAAAATATACATTTTCGCTCTTTCTTTGGTATCAAAGAAACTGGTTTTGTTTAGGTATTGCGTGACTTTTTATCGAGTTTCTTTTCGATAACTCTGTATTTGGCAGCTCAGCTGTTTTCGTGTAACATGTTTCTGTCAAACATGTTAAGTTTGTTCTACAAATTAGCCATGAATCGAATTACAGAGCTTGCAGATTATTTAATTTTATTATCTAAATTGATGCATTGTGCACTTCTTCCATTTTATGGTCAGTTTATGGCGATCTTCTGCGACGGATAATCAAAATCTTGTGATTAGATTTCGCACCATATTTATTTTATTGCACATTCAACCGCCAACATGCCAATTCTGCGATGTTCGCAGAATAATTTGAAAAATTGAATGTCTATAAAAAATTTTATTTAATTTTTATTATTATTTTTTAATTATTTGCATATTGTAGAGAAAAACATAATTATTTATTTTTAATATATTTAATATATTTTCCAGATCAACTTCTTTCAACCTTTTTTTCATATTCCAATTTAAACAAAACAACTTGTCTTGACTAAAGCGATTAAGATAATTTTCAAATTTAATCCAAAAAATTTTGACAAAACGACTTGTATGGTGGAAGCTAATTTTTTTCTTTAAAATCTATATAACAAAAAGTGTTAAATTAATTTTTTGTCGTTTTAAAGAAAACTATTGCTTCTAGAGGGAAAAAAAGGTCCCATAATGTTCGTTAAATATTTGTGTATAATATCCAAGTTCAAAATTTCTTTAATTTTCTAAGCAATAGCTTCTATTAGCCTGTTTCACTGTTTTTTTGCTCTATTGAAAAGTTGTTGATTTAAGAAAGAAGACGTTTTGTCAAATGTCCACAGATATGTATATAAGTATAGGCAATTATTTTATTGTAAAAATTATTTGTTAAAATTATATATATTTTTTTACATGTCTGCATGTATGAGTATGTATTTTGTATTTAGTGTCGGCACATATTTTATAATTTTACACAAAAGGCATTTAAAAAACCGTAATTTTTCAAAGAAGAAAAACTCTAAATTTCTTTTTACACCAACTACCGTTAAATTTCAAAGCCAACCATTGAAATACAACAAAACCGATTCAAAAAAGTATCACATTTCTTAGAGCGAAAATAATAATAATAAAAAAAAACATGGACAAATAAATTCAAAAACAATAGAATCATTTCATTATTAAAATTTATTTGTTTATAAATCCTAAAGCAAAAGCTATGGGGCTACATATGTAAATAAAAAGAGAAATACACACATACGTACATACATACATATATGGTATATAAGAAAAATATAATCCCGTAATATGATCAGACATCAACTTGTTTATGTTCAAACATTTTTTTGTTATAACATTGCTGTTCATTTTGTTTTTGTTTTTTTTTACGAAATGTGACGCTTTAAAACAAAAACGGGAAAATATAATTAAAAGGAATTAAATAATATTGCACTTAAAATGAGTATGTAAATTCAATATAAATGCGAATAAAAGTCAAGACTTTATTTTAAAAGAGACCACCAGTGCGGAATTTTATTTTTGAAAAAATTATTCTCTTGATGGAATTATGACACTAACTGGGCAACAAGTCAAAATTTAAAAAAATAAAGCAAACTAAACCTAAACTAAAACTAAACTTTTAAATTATAATTATATACATATATATCTGTGGCATTTTGACAAAACACCTTAAGTCTAGATAAGATAGTAAAAAAGTTGTTCATAAAAACTCGGGGATAAAATCATAGATCAAAATATATACCGTAAAAAATATTTTGTTTTTTCATTACCATTTACATTTTACACAGTACATATTTTTAAGTGTAATCAACAATGGTCGCTGCTTACAACTTTTCGGTAATAGCGACAGGTTAAATTCACTTCTTCAGGAATTATTTATTTTTTTATCAACAAAAATCTACATAAAGGATCGATATATTAATTATTATGAGTCAAAGACCTTAAGCTCAACAAATTTGTTATTATTTTTATAAAACGAAAAGGGTAATTAATTTTTTTATTATTATTAATGATGCAGATACGCAGGAAAAAAGAAAGTGTTATTTTCGAGTGAAGCGAATTTTAGAAAAATATTTTCAATAATTCAAATTTATTCATTTGATTTTATGACAGACCTCAGCGATTCCATTTAATAAATACTTTTTTTGCAATGATTAAACTGCTCGTATTATCTTTAGCTTACTTTTTCAGTTTAACTTCCTATAATAATATGGGTTTAGTGAGTGATATTCTTTTTGCAAAAGTGAGTTTTTGCTTTAGAGGAAGAGTTTTAATAAAAAAAGAGTTGGCAATTCATAGTGTAACGTTTTGTTCTTGTTCGTGCGTTAAGTGATCAGCCATTTTTTGTTTATTTGTTTTGTTTTGGTTGTGTACTCTGATAATATACGGGCATAGTCATATGTAGTATCAAAGAATATAAATCATATGATTTATATTCTTTGGTAGTATGTACTTATCCATCCACACATACATACATATATATGTATGCACATGTACGTACTTATGTAAGTATGATTATTATTATTATTCTGATCAATTTTGTGTTTTCAAGCACAAATTTTATGTTTATACCTATCTATGTATGTATGTGTACTTATATTGTATTAAAGTAGTGGTTTTAAATATATTTTTTATACGTATAGATTTGTTGTTGGTAATTTAATACCTCTGAATCCCTTATACATATTTTTTGTTGTTGTAATTTGTGTTTGTTTTTATTGCTGTTTTTCTGTTAATGTTTGAAATATGGTTGATTTTATAAAATAAAAACCCATATTTTTTTGTTGTCATTTGTTTAATTCGTGTGTGTATGTATGTGTAGTATGTTATATTATAAATAGCATATGCAAGAGAAAGAGAACGTTTTATCAATAAGCAGGCACACATGTATGATAACTTTAATAATAATAGTTTATTGTTTTTTGTTATTGTTGTTAATGTTGTTGTTGTTGATATTATTGGAATTGTAAATGCAAGGTGTTTTAATTTGTATTTCAATGTCTACTTTAGTTTGACACAAAAATAAACCACAAAAACCAATAACTACGAAAATAAAAGTAATAAAAAAAAGTTAAATAATAAAACTGCTACCACTACTACATTTTTCATTGGTTTCTGTATATACCAATCTTATGATAATTTTTTTTATTTTTAATTTATTAAAAAGTTTAAAATTGATAGTCTATACCGGTCTGTAAAATGTATGTATGTACATATTGTATGCATGTCTGAAGCCATCCAGTGAATGAATTTTTTTATTGGTTTTCTCCTTTTTAGCTTTTTGAAAGTAAAAAAGTTCTTAAAAGTTATTTAAGGCAATGTTAGTGTTACATATTAAAAAAAAATTATAAAAGTTTTATAAACGGAATTTTTTACAAAAATTGTTTTATAAGTTAAAAATATTTGTATGAATAGAGTTATTTTTATTACACAAAAAAAATGTCCAATTAATTTTTTAATTAATTATGTATGCATGTATGTATGTATGTAATAATGTTTGTAATAGCAAACCCAGTAAGCAACGTAGAACAATTTCCTTTTTTTTCTCTGGACGAATAAATAAATAATTTTTTAAAACTTTTACATATAAAAAACGTGGTCACTCTTACTGGGTTTCAAACTCGGATTTCCAAACACATATAACAAAAAGGTTATTGAATTGCTCTGGCGATAAGCTCTAACCACCGCGGCTATGAGTGATGTCGTCGATGTCGATAAATGTGTAATAAAATGGAATAAGAGAAAAAAATATAAATAAAAGAAGGTGAACTTTTGATTGGGCCTATTTAGACGAAAACACTGCTGCCTCCACAATTTGAAAAAAAAAAGACGATGAGAAGAACGGTTGTTTGTTGTGATATTTCTTTCACCAGCTACAACCCCGGATCAGCAACATAACACGAATATATTCACAATACAACACCAACATATGCATTTACTTAGTCTTTAGGAAGAACTACTTTCGTGTAAATCGGCGTAAAAATGTTCCCATCTAAATAAGCTTATTCATCCAAATAAGATGACAATTAGAAAATGCAATAATGATGAGAAAAATTATGTGTTGTGTTTAAGAATACTTCGATTAACTCATTACAAGTGTATATGCCCTTACATATAGAAAAAGAAAAATTCCAATACATGATTCCTATAAAAAATGTGAATTAAATCGTTGATGATTGTCATGCATCATGAGACTACCATAGTTATGGTCGAAAACATGTTCAGCTTAGCTTCTGTACAATTCCTTCACGGAAATCATAGAAACTCAACGCAAAATTTGCAGAATCCAAGGCTGGTCTGTAGTGTGTGACCAAAAAAGCTTTTATAAACCTTAATCCTGAGGGCTGTCAGATTCAAACAGTATTTTTTAAACATATTCCCTTCGTAAACGAAACAAAAATGTCATCTCAAATTACATCAGTGTCTTAATATTATCTTAATTACAAGAAAATTGCACACTAACACATCAATTTCTTCGTAAAAGAGCAAATCAGCAACGCCACATTAGTATAAAGTACATAATGTTCATAATAAAAGATATTCAATCAGTCAAAAGTTGCTATATTGTTGTGCATTGTTATGCTTGATTTAGTTGTTCTTGTCGAATTTATTATCAGCCTATAATATGTATACTTATACTCGCAGTTACTCTAGCACCACTCATGGCAAAAATACATCTTTAAAATATATCGTCGATGGAATTAAAGAACGCTGTAACTAACAAACCTTAAATGTTCACCAGAGCCAAGAAACCTGTATGAAAGTAGAACGAAGACACTGTTAAGTTTCAAAACGCAGACGGCGTAAGTGAATTTATTTTCATCGTAGAAATCTGGAACCGGGACCAAACGACTCGTATTTTTTTTTCTGATAAAAATGATGCACAAAACGTATTTTCGATATTTTGTCAGCTACAGGAAGTTAGCTGTCTGTTAAAAAATTTTTGCATAAAGAGTATTATTTATTTATTTAAATTATATATTAATTCTTATTACGTCGCAGACCAGGGTCTCTGGTGGGAATGAGTGCACAAACCTCTCTCTCACTAGACTACTGGGGCACCCTAAAAAGAAATCAATTTAAAATAAAATTGTATATTTCTTTTTAGTAATTTTAGAATTAATTTTGTTATCTTCTGTTTAAATGCTGCCTTCAATACTTCTCAGTTTGACTTTATGCATTTCACATTAATTTGTATTCCATTTTAATACCTACTCTGTTACAACCACTTCAACTAAATTCCACTTTAAAAATTAAAAATAAATATAAAATACAATTGACATCTAAATTAGTTGTTTGCTCGATTTTACACCGAAACACAACTGCTTTAATTTTCTCTTTTTACTGAACAAATTACTAACACTTTGAACAATAAATATTATTCGCAAAGGGCAACAAAAGCCAAACAAAAACTAAAACCGGAAGGAAATAATGCCAAATACAACAGAAAAAATACTTTTAACAAAACAAAGTGCGAGAATAACAGTATTAAGGTTTTAATTTAACCATTAATATGATCTCTAATAATATACTCTTTAGCTCTTCTGCTCTTACTCTCTGGAGAGTTTTAACAAGAGAGGGCATTACATTACATTCAAATATATTACAAAAATAATAATACAATCAACAATAATTCTTGACTTTTCAACAACAATAAATATATATTTTAAGCAAATACGCTTGGGAGTATTTTGAAATAAAAGCACTTTAGGTGTTTGATTTCATTTACAAAGTACAATACACACTACATGAATACAACGTAAAAAAATCATAAAAGAAGTGCAGAATGAGGAAATTATGTTTAATTTTCAAGTGGCAATATGTTTATGATACTTGAGTTCATCTATTTATGATACTTGCGTGTGTGTCCGTGTGCTAGAATCAATTGTTATTTGTTTATTGGTGTTGTAATTTTTTTTTTCTCAACCCTTGTGACAGTTTTCTATTCTTTCTCTTTTACACACTCTCTGTGATTTGTGGTGGTAGAGATAAGTGTCATTTCTAATTGTTTTAAATTACTTTCTGGTTAAAGAGTCTGTTGGTTGCTTTATTATAATAAAAGTCATTTTGTAATTTGAATAGCTTAACAAACAAAATTGACAGTTAACAGCTGATAATAAGTTTATACAGATGAAATCTTGTTAATATTTAATAGCAATAAAAAGAAGGTGAAAGTGTGTATGGGAGGAAGCAGTAATGCCAATGTGTTCCCTCTGTTAAGTACCCATTAGATATTTTTAGGTACCATTTGGTTCTTTTCGCTAAATTATAATTAAATAAAAATACAATTTAACTGATATAGGTAAAGGTCTCTAATAAATCCAAACATATACTGTTGTATTCGTAAAACATATTTTAGGTTAACGAAGAGCTTATTTGGCAAATATCTATGCAACATTCATAAATGTATAATATTTTGTATGAATACAGCCGATAATCTTTAATTTAAAATTAACATTATATTTTATATAGAGATTTTACATTTCTAGATACTGATTACTTTAAAATTCTATTAATTAAATTTCTCTCGTTCTTATTAACAGTGGAAATTCGGATAAACAACATTTGGATTCATCCAGTGATTCAGAAATGGAAGGTGCTTTAATGCAGCATCATAGCAGCACATCATCCAATAATAACAACAATAGTTCAACGAATAGCAATAATCATCACCATCATCATCATACGACGCAACATCATCACCACCATACGCAACAGTCGCTAGCGCAACAACAACAACAGCAACATGCAGCACAACAATCGCCCAATCAGTCTCTTAGCAATCACCACTCCCATCATCATCAGCAGCAACAACAAAATCATCACAGTTCAGCTCACACCACCGTCGATCATACATTAAGTGCTCAACTGGTTGGTGGACCAGCCTTAACGGCTGCAGCAGCTGCTGCCGCCGCAATAGGCTCTACGAAAAGTTCAGCTAATGTGGCCTCAACACAAATGGCTCCCCTACCCGCTGCTGTGGCTTACTCTCACCTTCATAATGTGATGAGTTCGATGCCCATCTATGATATGAGTGAATATCAACATTTATGATTTTAGTTGGACGCCATCTGTACGGGCAATAGTGAATGGATGACAACAGCAGCTGCTAATGCAGCAGCCAATGCCGCCACTGGTGTAATGGTAACATCGTCTAGTACAACCGCATCAACTGTGGCAATGGCAGCTGCAGAAACAACAGCAGTACATAGGCAACAGCAACAACAACATTATTACTTTTAATATTATTTAGACAACACAGAGCAAGCAAAACAATATTTAACAAATAACCATCACTGCAGTAATTTTTTTTCAAGGATTTGGCGGAAATATTAAGAGATTTTAAAGGAATGAAAGTAAAGGGAGTAAAAAATGGGGGAAACGAAATTTTAAGATCCTCAATACATTATGCATAGCAATTGAAGATGTCGCTTCATTATTGCTTTCTCTTAAAGCGCCGTAAATACCAACAGTTCGCCTCTGATGAATAAAAACTACCAGTAGTTCTTTCAATAATACTCGCATCAGACAGAAGATTGTTATCGCAAATTTGTGGATTACCTTGTATGTTTTCCTACTACAGAAATTCGGTTACAAATCTGATATTTGTGCGAAAAATGTTTAAAAGCCGTAAAGAAGGTCAAGTTATGTTACTAAAGAAGCTGTTACAAAGAACTGACCGAAAGCACTAATCGATTCAATTTTAGACGATATAGTTCGCATATGTAGCTCACATTTTCTGTCATAAAACGTTTCTTTTCAAAGTAGAATTACCAATAAACCCGTTTTGTATATTTTCTAAACGAAGATGCACCCTTATGTATGTTTTTTTTATTAAAATGAAAAAATTCTTTGAAAATTATAAATTCCCAAAAATTAGATCTACATCTAGCGGTTCTAATTTGCGGGCCTCTACTGTAGTTGAGCCATTTTTTATTTCCTAAAAAAGAAAAATTTTAATTATGAATAACAAAAATTTAGAGACATCTTATGTAGATTCTTCTTTTATTCTGTATTCCAATTAAAAGCTAATACAGGGTGGGCAAATTTGGGGTTAGAAAGTAAATTGGTTTGAAAACACTTTTTTTTTACAAAATCAGTTTTATTGATACCAATGTAAAGTAAATATATATAGGAATTAATAATGGAATATTTTTCTGGCAAATGCCCACATCTCACTTGTGGGTAGACGCCCGCTCTTTTTGCAATAAAGCTTCGCTTATCTCGTCTATGCGGCGCCGAATTTCATCTTTCAGAGTGTCAGTTGTTTGTGGTTTGTTTACGTAAGCTCGATCTTTCTAATAGCCCCAGAGAAAACAATCTAGCAGCGGTAAAACACAAGAACGAGGCGGCCAATTGACATCGTCAAGTCGAGAGTTTACACGACCTGGACATTTTTCATGCTATAACTGAATTGGTTGGCTGCCGTGTGGCTTGGCGCCGTCCTGCTGAAACTAAAAGTCACTGATGTAAAGACTAGTCAATTGTGGCCACAAAAAATCAGTTTCATGACTCGGTAGTGCAGAGAACTCACGGTGATGACGTTTTCTTGTTAATTTTTCCGGGATATAATGGATTTTGTGAGCCCCTTACGCTATAGTTTGGTTTTTTTACATAACCGCCTAATTGAAAATGAGTCTCTTGACTAAATGCGTTGTTTTCGTAGTTCTTGAAATATCTAATTCACTAATGTTTCACGCAAACAATGGTCGAATCGAACTTTAATATCGTAAAGATAAAGATTTTTATGCAAAATGTTGAGCAAAGTGCCTTTGGTAAAGTCTGATTGTTGCGATCGTCGACAAGTTGATGTTCCAGGCTCATTCTCAATACTTTTCCGTATAGACGTTATGTTTGCCACTACAAGGGCGTATTGTTTTTGTCTATTGTCAGCAACAGCCCTCGGAGCCTCGAATTTAGTGATTAAATTACACACAGCGGTCTCTGATTACGAGAAAAAGCTGCTCAAATTTTACGAAGCGATACAGTAAAATTTTCACAATTAAAATTCTTTGTTCAAGAGTGTAGCGTTAAATGGTTAAAATTTCCTAAATTTTTACTAAATCAATATCAAAGGATGACAGCTCAATTCTTGGCATTTCATCATTTGGCAGCCAATTTACTTCCTAACCTCAAATTTGCCCACCCTTTATGATGACAATTGAACTGGGGATAACACTTATGCAGTACAGTCGAATTCGGTTAAGCTAACACTGTTTATTTGAACAAAAAAAAGAAGATATCTTCTTTGGTTGCTTTGGAAAATTCGCTTTTCTTATAAATCGTTTTCAAGAAAAACAATTTTTTGTAGATAAAGCCTCTAAAGTATTTGAAAAAAATTTCTTTTAATGAAAAATTAACCTGGAAAATATTTTTATATGCCGTCTTTAAAGTTATTTTAATTGCTTTAATTTTCGGTTTGCGCTTAAACAAATTTCCTTTAAAACTCAAAATATTTCCTCAAATCTAAATTGATATTTTGAATGTAAAAATAGTTTTTAAAATATATTTTTACATGCATAGTATCCAGATATACAAAATATAACAACACCATAGTACAGCGATTTGAAAAAACAACAACCACATATATCGAAATCAAGTAAAACAAGGAAATAACCTCAAAATAAAAAAACAAAAATAAAATTTGAGGTTATACATTCATACATACGTACATATGTATATTAATTAATAAGCCCATATGTAAATAAAATTTAAGTTTCTTTTTTATTTTTAATGTGCAAAAATTTTATTATTTTTAAGTAGTTCATATACATTTTTCAAATATTTTTTATTTTTGTTCCTTTTTTTTTTTGTTGAATTACTACGACTTATAAACAAATGTTTCAATTATTTATAAAAATTAAAAGAAGAAAAAAAAAAACACAAAATGTAAATAAATTTATCAATAAATATCAAGAAAAAAAAAATAATGAAATAGAAAAAGAAAAAGAAGAAAACAACATAATCAAACAGCCTTTTAACTCGTATAGATAATGGGGGTTTAAGTCTGACAATTAACTTCCAGTTCATCATAAATGTCACCATTGAATTGTTACTTTCTTTCTTTGTCTAGAAAATTTAAAGCCGATTGTCTTGTCAAAAATCCCATTTTAAATGTCGCATTGTTTTGACACAATACCACCAACACCATGTGTTGTTCGAAATAGGCCACAAAAGTGTTGTTTAAAAGGTTTTTGTATTTCATATAAAGGAATTTTTTTAATCCCATTTTCATCGTAAAATTATTACTTTTTATATGAGGATTAAAATTTGTGTATAAAAGTAGTGTTAATAAGAAATAAATAAATATGTTCTCTGAACAAAATAAAAATAATTGTAACCTTTTAAGAATAAAAAAGAAATAAAACTTCTGGTACAAGTATTTTATTAGTTTTGGCATGTCAAAGAGGTTTTTGACATTCGTACGTATCCGTAGACCAAAGCACACATTTGTCATTTTCAACTGATTCTTATGCATTGTTTCGCAGATGGCGGCAACATTTCTCACTCGTACTCATAAGATCACAGGTCGAGCGTTTTGTGATTGAGACGAGAAGGCAAAATATGAATGGTTCACTCCCAAATGACCTGCTGAGAATCCCCGAGTGGCTTATGTTAAACAGAGTCAAGTAAAATAATGTTGTTTTTTTATTTTATAAGAAAATTAATTGTTAAACCAAGGTTATAAAACGATGATCGTTTTTTCAGGTATTTTGTTTTTGGTTTGAGCGCTCGCACAAAAACTCAAACGTCCCAGGTTCGAATTACAGCAAAGTTGAAAAATTAAAAATTTAGTTTGCGGTTTTTTCAAAATTATAATTAAAAAATAAGAGGGGGACCTCCAAGAAGTCCATCCATCAAGGGTGAAGGTGTAACACTGGCCTTTGAATGATCAATTCATAGCAATTTGTCTCATTCCAAAGGCGCTTAATAATATAAGAAAACAAAATATATGTTCTGTTGTCATAATGTACTGTCCTTTCCACAAAAATTCCAATACAATGCACAGCATTTAGTAGGGGTTTACCCCTCAATAAAAAAAATATGTCGTGAGAAATAAGGTGTTTCTTTATACGGGAATGTTCTGAAAACAGAATTCGAGTCAAATTAAAATAGAGTCCCGTCAGAAACGCTTGAATTAGATCAAAGTTAACTGCAAGGAATTTTTTGGTAGTCAAAGAAGAAATAATGTCCGTGAAGGAATAGTACAATAGCCAAGCTGAACAATTGTTTTCGACTCCAGGTACGGTAGTCTCATGAGAGTTCTTTGTGTCCTGTGCATATTCAAGACCAAACATCAACTATTTAACTCACACTTTTCAAGAATTCACATACTGAAATTATTTTCTTTCTTGTATGAGTTAGTCGAAGTAAAGTCACACAACAGTTTCTATCATATTCTCCTTTTCTTACCATCATTGCTGTTTTTGTAATTGTCATCTTATTTCGAGTCGTTTTTCAAAGACAAATCCAAATTAATTGTGCAAATTATTTTATAGGTTTGATAAAGAAAAATGTTACAGTAATGGTAATTAAGTGAATAAATAAAAACAAAGCTGTAAAAGGTTACTCCGGGTTTAAAACCAGTAAACGAGCATCATTTCTATTTCTGCACATATCGATTTCCCCACGATCACACCTTTCTTGCTCTCTTTTCTTTCTTCTAATTGGCGTCTCTCTTCCCTCCTTGTAGTCGTGCAATGTTTTTCCGTAGGCAGCGTTGTTTGCTGCAGCGGCCTCACGATACTCTTCATTGTACCATTGGTTTCTGCGGGGAGAACTTTCCCTTTCGATAGAAGATGGGAAGAATAGCAATTTAAAATTTCATTCGATTTCAATTACACTCGAAGTCGTTTCTCAGAACATATGTATGTATAAAGAATTTGGCGTGTTTTGAAGTG
Organism: Metopia argyrocephala; assembly: GCA_963576795.1. NCBI lineage: Eukaryota > Metazoa > Arthropoda > Insecta > Diptera > Sarcophagidae > Metopia > Metopia argyrocephala. Next base: position 180,369,013 of record OY756208.1, on the reverse strand, counting down.
TAATGAACAATGGTTGATAATTGCAACTTTTTGATAACTGTAATAGACCAGCTTTTCTCAAGATGCAAAAATCGAGATCTCGTTGTATTATGAAGTTTAACCGTTTTTACTCGTATACTTTCAAATTTGCAAAACTGCAAATATCAAATTTTATAATGTCACAATACAATAAAATATATGCAAGATACATGCATATGTAAATATGTATCACATTGGATTGGCTTATTTTTTATTAAAAATTTCCCACGCCTGATAACTTCAAAATATTTATTAAACACTTTGTTGAACTCCTGCTGAGATCCCTTCAAATAACAAATCACAACAATAACAATTGTTATAGGCCACCATATATACACTGACACTCCCTCATTAATGAAAGGAATCAAAAATTAATGACAATCTAAAGTTAACTCAGTGGGCACACCAGGATCTAATAAAAATAGAAATACGTAGACAAAACAAATTATATTATTTGTAAGAACAAAATAGAGCATTAAATAAGTAAGATAGGGAGAAAGAACCTTTATTTAAACTCTCTTTAAGAGAACAATAGAAAAACAAATCAGGGAAAAGAATAAAAAATAAACATGAAACTGGACAGGTAAACGAATTTAATGAAATTAAAAACAACAACCACCGCAAAACAAAGTCTGAGAGACAGAGTCCTTCCAATGCGAATGGTAAAGAGACACGCGACTGGCGCGTCAATAATAATGCTGTTAATGACGGACAATGGTAATGATGTTAAATTAATACCAATTTACATACAAACAAACCTATGTATGTATATCTACTTAATCACTTGCTTACTTACAACCTCTCTTTTGCTCTTACCCACATACATACAAACGTGCATAGTACATATGTATGTATGTGCATGTGTATAAAACCTCAGCATGCATAACATCTATTTTAAAAGATTATGGTTTAGTTGTAATAATTTAATCCTGCAATCATCCATCACAACATGTAATTACTGCAAGTGCGCAATTGCCAAACATCTTTGGTGGTGATATTTTATTATTGTTCTCCATGCATGTATGTATTTGTTGTTGGTGTTTGATTACACTTAAAGAAATTTTTTAGCAATACAAAAAAGGTATATTAAATGTTTTATTTTGGATGTTCCAATATTAACGAAAGATATTAATTTGCCAACATTTTTGCCGTACATTGTTCGAAACCCAGCTGAAAGTTTAGGGTTAATAAAAAAATTTTTTAATTTTTCGTGCAAAATAATATTTAGCGATGAAGATCATTTTCACTCCGAAGGTGAAATGATTATTAAACGCCAAAGTTGCCATGCCTGAGTAACGAAAAAATCACGTGTGATTGGCGAACCACAAATACAGCCATAACGTGTCACTGTTTTGTGCGGATTTTGAGCAGGAGGCATCATTGGACCATACTTTTTTGAAAATGTCTCTGGCCAAGCAGCAACTGTTACTGGGGATAGATGTCGCAGCAATATGATATACCATAGAGCTAATGAAACAATTCAATTAATGCATAAAACATTTCCTTATTTCGGTGATTACAATTGGCCCCCTATATTATGTGATTTAAAACTTTTTGTTCTTATGCAGAAAGGTTATTAAAAATTTCGCAAAAAGTTATGTGCTAACAAAGCCTCTGTAAAAACTCACGTTCATATTCAATTCAAATCATGTGTTAATTAAGTACACCTTATACATACATACATACATAATTGGCCCTGTTTCAGGGTTACGGCCTTGCTTCTCGCAGCGCTCATGTTGTGTATGATAAATTTTTTCCATGAGCACCGGACCCTACAGTTTAATGTCGACTCCGAACGACAGATTTGAGAAGCTTTTTCATGGCAATCAATTACTCCCAGAGCTTTTGCCAGAAGACTGCTGAGAGGTAGTCGCCGAAAGAAACAATTTTTTCATATTTCTTTTTTTTTAAGATGTCAGAGCTGAGATTTGAACCCAACGCTATCGTCTTAGTAAGCCAACACATCACGGGACATCTTATATAGACTCAATTTTTGACTACTTTTTCCAATAAATTTGGCCATATGACGTTAATGGCGGCTTAACTATTGGCTTCCAATATTTCAAGAGCTACTGGTTTAACGGCATAAAGCAAAAACTTATCACACATACCTCCATCAAAAGTAATTGAAAAGCAAAATAAATAAAAAGGGTCAGCGAACAGAATTTTGTAATAAATGAATGCGCTGTATGGCAAATTACGCCATTTGGAACCAAATGTCGTTGATGTTTAACTGAATTATTCTTTGGAAACAAAAATAGTCATGAGCTATGCGGGTGGAAGTAAGATTTACTCTCTTGATCAGGCTGCTACCAAGGCTTTGTAGTGGACTTGGTTATACATTGTAAGGAGATAAAGCTCCTCACTAATTTGCATTTTCTAGGTTCTTGTTATAGGAACAAAGAGGAGTATTATATGGTGAGTGAACTCTGCAAGAGGACCCCTTAGGTGGAAAAGCCATTTCCTTTTATATGCTGCCCTATGAATCGAATTAAGTGGGAAATATTCAGGTATTTTTGCGGGAAAAAATAATACAGATGGAAAGCCATTACCTTCTGTGCTGTTTCTATACCCCTTTGACTTCGATACAACAAAGCCCGAATGACGAAACTACTGCAGATAACCCGGCCATTTTTTCCTTGGTTCTGTGAGTGCACAAGACTGTCATTCAAAAGTTCGAGATTTTTAGGGGCACTTTCTCCAATAGTTTGATTCAGTGCACGAACCTGGACCCTCTTATATGTTTTCTGTTTTGTAGATTGCTCCGTTTGGCTGTAGATCTTTTCCTATTTGGGTCAATTCATTGTGGTCCTGCTAATGGCATCAAACAGTACTTCGGCGCTACTTGCAATTAATCAACTTTCTAATAAACTAGTCATCTGACCTACCTATCTGGGCTTATTATGTTACAAAATTTGGATTTAGTTTTTGTATTTTTTCTCGGTGTACTTTCTTATTATGTTTATATTTTCAAAGTTCTATCTATGGAATATAAAATCCCTACTCCAGTACGCATGTTTTCCCTTAAAAGCTAGCAACAATTTGCGGCGTAGACTATGCTACAGGTTTAAAAAAAAATTATGAAGAAAAGATGAAAAGAGGGTGGCCCTTAGCAACCAACCAAATGCTGGCGTATTTATTACACGCAATGCATGTAACAGTGATTTACTTTCAATTTCTTTTTTTTAATATTGTGCTCGTTCTTTTCAAAAGTATGGAGATTGTGCAGTGCCGATGTTTGAATTATGAAATATATCCCTTTCAACAGCAGCATTCAAGTGTTAATCTACTTAATGACGTTAATGTTACTTTTTTGTTTGGTACTTACGAGTATTTGTACAAAAGTTAAAAATGATATTTTGATGAACTTTAAGAAGTCGTCTGCTTTTGTTATAATTAACAGCACGCGTCATTTAATATCGAATTTCAAAATATTTTGATTTGTAGGACTAAAATGGCATTGAATTTTTTTTTTTTTTTTTTTGTTATGAAATTAAATTATAAGCAAAAGAAACTGCATTATGTTTCTGATTTAAGAGTTTTAGAATAAAAAGGTTTGTACATATACCGACGGATTACACAGTCTCATAAAAGACTACTTACGTTTTAATATTATTATTTTATATTTTTTAATTCTGACTATTACAAGTGTCTTGGTAGACACCGGAAATCTCATAACACAGACGTTAATCGAAGTGAATGGTTGGAGATCGAAATGTTCAAGCAATCTCAGGAAATTTTAAAATATGTACTCACTGTGAGTGTGAAGTCGAAATCAAAAAAATATCCAGAGCAATATATACAACAACTGGGGACTTGCTTTTAAAATCGTAAAGGGGTAGTATAGCGACAACTTAGCTCTCTAAAAAGCTAAATTTTATGAGGAATATGTTTCCTTGCACCCTCTGTTGTGGAAGGAACTGGAACAACAAACTGAGAAGATACCCCCGCTATTCATCAAGGAAGAACTAGAATTAGTAAAGCGACAACTCAGCTCTCTGAGCAGTTAGCGTCATGAGGTATATGTTTCCTTGCACCCTCCGTTGTGGAAGGAACTTGAACAACAAACTGAGCAGATGAGCCCCGCTATTAATCAAGGAAGAACTACAATTTGTGGAGGTGTAATAAAGTACAAAAAGACAGAATTACTCTTGGCTGAGATCCTCTTCGCCAAACATGTTTCTTAGACGGTAAGTGGAGCTCGGATTGGCAGAATATGACATCTTGGTGTCAGGAAGGCAGTACGGATTTTAATCGCGCAAGTCGATTCTTAGTGCAATAGGGGATGTAGTTAAAAGCATCGGATGTTCTCAGCCCAAAGGCTACTACACGAAGCCTAGAATTGTTCTATTTTACTATGGTGGCATACGTGCAAGATTTCACAACCCCGGAGATCGTAGTCGCCGTGGCCTAGTGTTGGCTTACTTACAGCCCCGGGTTCAAACCCCAGCTCCGACATCTCGAAATATGAAAACAAATATTTCTTTCAGCGACTGCCTCTTAGCAATCTTCTGACAAAACCTCTTTCGTTCGGAGTCGACTTTAAACTGTAAGTCCCCGTACTCATGGATAAAAAATTGACAAACACAACTTGGGTGCTGCGAGAAGCTAGGCTATAACTTTGACACAGAGTTGTAATGGCCAATTATGTATTATGATTCCGATCTTCCTTACGACACTCCATACATGCATTTACATAAAAATATTAACCATGTTACGTACGATATACATTTATTTTCCTTTATATTTTGAATACCAAGGTTTTGAAATTGCTTTCATCAGTCAGAATGTAAACGGAATTGGACAACTGGGCGCGATATCTTCCATACAAACTAAATATTAATTTTATTATTTATTCCTAATTTTATTATGTCTGACAAATCAGGCAGACGTTCCTCTAGCATAACATGTATACAATTTATAATTATTTCAATAAAATATTGGTTTAAAGTGAATTCTAAAGATTGGATTTTATCGAATTGTGACCTGGATTTTTTCTTGAAAAAATAAACTGCTGTCCCTTTAAAATTAGAGGTCCACCAATACGTTGATATTTTCATTTTTTTAAAAGTGATACAAAAAACAAGAAAATTTTCACTCAAAAAATTGCTGAGAATTCTACAAGTCAATACAGTGGATCGAAACACAAAATATATATATATAAAAAAATGACCTAATTTTAGAATTTTACGTTTCTCCTTAAAAATTAATGCCCGTATTAATAAAAACTATTTTAGGTTTATTGAGGGCTTATTTGACAAGTATTGCATAGAAATTTGTCAAATAAATTCTCAATAAACCTAAAATAGTTTTTATGAATACGGGCATAAAAAATTAAACAAGAGCATATATTGCCGTGCGGGAGTTTATGTGCTCAATCCGCCATTTTATATATCTTGAGTTAATGATCCCACTTTAGGTTTTTGACACCAAAATTCTTAAAATCTGCAATCCGTTTTCGGCTATTTATCTCCGAAAATGGACGAGATATTTGAAAACGGATTGCAGACTTGAATGGTTTGCGGTCGAAAACCTAAAGTGGCATCATTAATCCGATATATAAAAAATATGAAATGGCGGATAGAGCACATAAACTCTCTCACGACGATATGCCGACTCTTTTTTTTCATATAAAGAAGCTTTACACATCGGTAAAACTAAAAACCAAACTAACTAGGCGCTTAACAGCCGAAATGTAATCGGCTGAACATGTAAAAGAATTTAAATGTAAAATGTAAATGTAAAAGAATTAAGAAACAATATCTTTTGCTATCTTTTTGGCCAGCCATTTTTTAAATTAATGTAGTTTTAAAAATTTAAACACAATCATATCATGTTTCAGCAAATTCCATAAATTTTTTATTACATAATACGAATACACACGAAGAACATAAATACAATATAATAAAACAAATGAAGAAGATACAAATAATAAATATAACAAATTATACTATTTATTATTGCGTCCGCGTTTACGTTGCGGTATATCTTCTTCCGAACTACCAGTTTCCTGTATAACCTTATTGCGTGATGTTGCACCTCCACGACGTGTTGTGTTTCTAGTCGTGTTCTTTGCAGAAGAAGATTTTTGCGATGAGGTTTTTTTATTCGATTTTGCAGGTTGAGAACGTATTGCTTCAGATTCAGATGATGATTCACTTTCAGAAGAATTCATTAATTTTCTACCTCGAACAGGTTTGGCTGAGGATTTCGACGAGGATTTTTTTGGTCTTTGCGCCTCTTCTGAAGATGATTCAAAGCTATCGTCTTCGGAAGAGGACTTATTTCTTTGTTTGCCCCTTTGTTTTTTTGCACTAGGTTTATTGCGAGTTTGTGATTTTGTTCTAGTTTTGGTTTTATTTACGTTTCCATCTGAAGCGGTTTCTTTTTCATTTTCTTCAGAATTCTGTTTCTCCTCGTTGGGATCCCTAATCTGCAGACATTCAGTAATACGTGTTTCCAATTCTTGTACCACTGTTTTCAGTTCAGGTTTGGCTAATTTCGATGTATTTGTTATAATAAGTTTAAACGACTGATAAACTTCATCAATTTGCACTTTATCTTTGTAATATTGTACATTGTCTATCAATTTTTTAATGGTTTTTTCATTGTACGATAGCAAACTCAAGCAATAGGCAATATCACGCCACTGTCTCTCATCACGTGTGACAGTAAAACGTAGACACAGCTTTTCCACTAAAGTTTCAACCTGTCTATCCTTTTGTATTAAACCTAAGATGTAACGCATAATGGTGTGATATTTCTCTTCTTCTAAATTCAAACTGCTATCACTTAATTTCGATATGATGTCGGGCAAAACATTGTATAAAATATTCGATTTATTGGCAATTTCCTTAAAGAATTGTTGTGTTATATTTTTAATTTCTTGATTAGAATCCACTATACACATGGCTAAGTCAGCAATTTGTCCCTTAACACGAATCATTTCATGCAAAATCAAGTGCGACAACATTTTGACGGCGGTTAATCTTAATTCGGTGTTATCTTCATGCAGTGTTGAATAAAAGTGACCCGTCCAGGGCTCAATTATATTGGGAAAACGGAATGTTAAATCCGATAAGCCAATAACAATATTACATTTGATTTTTATATTCTTTGTATGATTTAATATGTTCATTAAAAAAGGCATATTGGCTTCACAAAACCTCGACGAAACCGACATAAAACGTATTAGCGTCAAAGTGGCTGCCTGTTGTAATGTTTGATCTTTATATTTGACAGGATATTTACAAATTTCCATGATAAAAGGAACTATTTTGGCTAGCAAAGAGTTTTCACCGTACAAAAGCACTTCCTCACAAATGTGATTGATAAGTTCGGCAAAATTATCTTCAGCTGTGGCACCCACCAAATCCTCATCAGGCTAAAAGTAAATAAAAAAAAACAAAATATTTACTATATGCATAATTACTTAAAAGATAAAGAAAAAAATAAAAGCCCATATTCCAATTGGGGATATCGTAGTTTTAAAACATTTTTTTTTATTCTATTACAAAAACATCGTCAAACGAGAACGACGTCGCTAACTGGAATAAGGCCCAAATAAGTTGTTAAAGTAGTTTCATATATACCTCTTGTTGAGGCTCAGCCGCTGCGCCTGACAAACGCTTTAAAGATTCTGTCGCCGACATATTAATGTTGCCCGTCTTACGTCTGTTATGATTAAAAGCATTCAAAGCATTTTTCTTTTTCTTCTCTTCGCATTCGGTTAACTCCTGTCTATATTTCATATTATTATAAACATCAATATCCAAAAAGATCATTTCTTTGAGTGCCATATAGCCGATAATAAAAATAAAACGTGTTAACAAAAATACTGGCATTCGTACTTGTGTAGTATTGGGATCGTAGGCTGGTTGTTGCATTGATGCTTGAGAATAAGACTGTTGTGTTTCTGGCTGGGTTTCGGGTATTTGTTGTGAAAATGGTGTCTCTTGATCCTTGGCTTTCTGTGAAGCCGTGATTTCGCATAATTTCATTGAGAAAGTTTTAAATTTTTTAATCAACTCTATAATAATATTCTGTGAAATTATATCGGGCATTTGGCATAGAGTATAGTAAAACTGTAAAGTTTTCATGGCCAGTTTATCAAAATCTGGTACTCGAGGATGAAAAATGAATTTCATAAACATATTTGTGACCTTCTGGACAATAGCCGAATCAGCTTCATATCTTTTATAGTATTTTGAACTTAGCGATTGATCAATGGAATTTAACATAAATTCCAAACAACTTGTATATATACGGGGATCAGTTTTACCACGCGGCCCAAGGCCTATAGACTCAATTATCTGTATATTAGCCGATGCTATTGAGGATTTAGCATACGAACACATAATAAGTAATTGTAAAGCCAAACGTGACTCATTTTCTGTGGTTCCTTCCAGTTTTAGAGTAAATTTTTCAAATAAAACCTGTATGATAAGGCCGTCGATATCCTCATTGCTTACCCATTCTTTTACTAAACATTCCATGGCCGTATAGTGACCATATTCCAAACCCTCTAAAAAGCGTGATAGATTTTGTACAACACATACAGCATGTGCTCTATAAATTAATAAAAATTTATTTATTTTTTTCTGTTAAGTTAGTGTATAAAATTAAAAAAAAAGCTTTAAACGTACCTTCCAGTTTGATCGGTAGTAAATAAGACCTTTTTATATGCATCTGAAACAGCATCTCTCTTTTCTTTATCAGAAGACCACACTAAATACAACATTTGTCGCATTCCATTTTCTGTGCCCTTTATGCCAAACATATAACCGGTGGTAAAGAGATCCACAGCCTCATACACATCTGAATTGGTTTTAGACAATAGCATTTCCTGAAGCTTGGGCATAGCATGCGAGACCACCTTTGAAAATTCTATAGAATCTTGTAGAAATTGTACAGTTTTAATTTGTGTACCCAATTCCTCGTTCTAAAATCGAAATACATGTTTAGTAAATACATATTTTTTTTTATAATTAAAGACAATAAATGGAAGACTTACACTGTCTTTACATCCATTGGCCAGGAATATGTACGATTTAAGTAAAGCCATGTAGTAGGCACATTGTTCCTCATGTCTAAGGGACAAACGCAAGTCTGAATTCCCAGCTACATGATCTGCTTTTCGCACCAATACCATGGCTTCTTTGTAATTCTTTTCTAACAACATAGTCGATATGCGTTGCACCAAATCGTCATAATTTTCCTGGGTCTCAGGAGGAGCATTATTTTCCTTAACACTGGCCTCTACATGTGGAAAAATCTCTGGTATAACTAAAGCCCACTTTTCTTCTAATTCCTCAGCTTTTTTGCGTTCCTCTCCCAAAAGTTCTGTTAATTTTTCCATTTTTTGCACTTCTTCCTCATGTTTTTGATGCAATTCAGCCAAAGTCAGTTTGGCCGAAAAGGGATTCCTTTCTAGAAACGCTTTAATCAATTGTACAGCATGTTTTCTTACCGATGAAGTCTTATCTTCCAACCTTTCTACAGCCTCCACTAACACTTTTAGTTGAAAAGAAAGAGGTACTGCGTCTTCCTCTTTTAAGTGATGCCAAATTTGCAGTACTTTGGCTCTAACATGTGCAGATACATCATTTATATGAATTAATAAATTCTCCAAGAATTCATTACGTGCTTCTTTCAATTCTTCTGAAAGCTCCTCTGAGGTTAATTCACCGACTATAGCATCACCCATAATTTGCAATATACAATTACGCAAAACATGCGATTCACAATTTAACAGCTCATCACATAAAGTCGACAGATGTGGTATCATTAGTTTTGGTGCTATAGAAGCCAGTTCCATAAGAAAATTCGAAAAATTACGCGATATAACCGTATCGGCTGAATCCAAAGTTAAACTTTCGACAATTTCCTTAATTAACACCGAAAATATGCTGGTAATACTGTACTCTTCGTGTAATAAATTAATACCATTTGCAATGGAGACTGCAGCGTGTTCGGTTGTACGTAGAATTTGCAAAATGCGTACAGGAAAGTTCATGGCGTGTTGATAACGTTTGATGGCTGTGCCGAAAATTTGAAAAATTGTTTCAACAATATGACGATTATCAGGTCGTACATGTAACAGTTCCAAAGTACGATAACAAATGTCACACAATAAACTGAATACACGAATAACGAATATAAAAATAATAAAATCAACGAAAATAGCACACAAAAAAAATAATAATAATAATAAAAGGAATAAATGAACAATAATATAATTAAAAAATTAAAGAATATTGTTTGCATACATATTGCATCCAATTTCAACATAGATACTCGTATAGGTATGTGTTTTATATATTTTTGAAATATCAACATGACACCACATTTTCTCTAGAGACAACTGCACTAATGAAATATATCGACCTCAGTTCTAGTTTCAACCTAATAACAATTTTTACAAATATTTAATAGGGTTTCAGTTGTTTCTATATTGTGGCCTTAACAATTTATTGTGTCCATAGTAAATCGACAAAAAAAACAACAATATTGCTTAATCTCTTCAAAACAATTAACAGTCCAGTCAGTAGTGATGTAGTCCACCAAAGAATATCTATTAGAGGCCTGCATTACTGTATTCATTTCTTTCATACATGATATTTACTGCACAACATACACCAAATATACCGATTAAAAGGGAAAGACATCACATACACGAATTTTTTTGTTTTAATATTTGTTAGTTAGAATTTGTATAAAAAATATAAATAAACTGTTACAACATAGCGATTATATACTGTGAAGTGTGAATATTCACACGATTCACTGCATACATGTAACTGAATCCAGAGAACAATGAAAAGAGAGTTTATCAAAGAGATATATGTACTATTTTTTTTAATATATATATACATAGACTGTATATTACGGAGGGATGAATGTTATGAAAGCAATAATTCATTTTAAAGTGAATGCACATTTTAGAGATTTATTGTCATTCAATCAACTTACGTACATACGTATGTTAAATGAAAATAGTAGAAAGCTTTATATGGAGCATAGCTCGCCAGTATTAGCCAGTGACTACGCCACTATAACTTTATTCCTTTTTTCATATTGACCATTCTTACAGGGCATTTAAAAGTATGTATCTACTGGTATTCAAAGCAGAACGAACACGTGTTAAGTGTTTACTTACAAACAATGGCATAGGATTGATTTTCAATTATATTATTCAGGCCAATCTATATAAATAAATATCAATGTTGTTCGTTGGTCATCGCATCAGTTGAGAACGGCTGGACCGATTTGGATGATTTTTTCTTTCCAATGATCGTCGTGATCAAACTTAGGTTTTAATGAAAAGAAAATTTTGCCCCGCCCACTTTTTTGATTTACATAAAATCAGGAAACGGCTCCATCTATTTGACTACTGTTTCTTTCAAATACAATATTTTTATTAATCCATTTTAAGTTTTCATCGAGAAAAAAATTTGTCACGCCTATTTTTTTCTATTTTTCTCTAAACACTGATTTTTTTGTTATAATAGCTGTTAAACGGTTAAAGTTAAAGTTTCGGAATTGGGTCTGAATGACTTCATGGGCAAGGCAAATCATCAGTCAGAAAATGGGCGAAATTGGACAAGTGGGCGTGCCACTTCCCATACAAGTTAAACATTTATTTCTTTATACATATGTACGTCTCTTAGAAGTGTTGAAGCTTAAGTTCCTGAATTTGGTGTGATTGATTTCATTGTAATTAAAAAGTACCAGTAGAAAAAATGACGGACAAGTAGACCTGGTAGCTTCCAGACAAACTAATTATTGAGTTCAGTATATCTTAAAATCAGTAACAATTAAAGAGTTTGAATTTGGTCTGAAATACTTCGTAGTCACTAAAAATCATCAGTAGAAAAATGTGGGCAAATGATTAACCGCCATCTTATATAATAGCTTCTAGCATAGGGATGCTCGATGCATCCAAAAACATCGATGTTTTGCTCAATACATCGCAAAAAATTCGATGTAAGTTCACGATGCGATGCATTGCATTCCAAAAATTCGATTTTAAATAAAAAAAAATCCAAAATATAGTTATTTTGGTATTGATTTTTGTCGCAATTGAAATTGACTTAAATATCAATTTGCTGTAACTTACAAATCTGAAAAGTTTTTTTCTTCATTATCACCGTAATGACCATTGTCACTATTTCCTTAACTATTAAGATTTTAAAATAACTAAAACAGATAAAGTTTATATGACATTAAAAATACAAAAAGATTTTTATTTTATCAATTTAGACATGTATTCAAAAAATGGATTTACAGAGGCAAGACAAAATAGACAAAAATATAGAACTCAGGTTTCGAACAGAAATATAGTATGTACCGAATAAAAATATAAAGACCACTTCTAATTTACATAGTACATATCAAACAATCTAAGGCCCATTATTACAACTTCCCCATAGTTAACGAAAGGATGTTATCAGACAGAAAAATTGCTGTTTGTTATTACAAGTAAACTTTAACCTAAAGTAAACGATAAAGTTAGTGAAAAGATTGTCTTACCTAAGAATTATAAATACATACTTCTAATGTTTAAAACTGATTTTTTGGGAGATAATGCAAATAATCGATGTTGTTTTCGTCTTTTGACGTTTGTGTTTCGAATTATACAAGTTAGTGGGCAGCACAAAACCTATTAAAAACCTTTCGTACCATTTGATTGTACATTTTTAGTTTTAATTCACAGCAAAACGAGCATTTTCTAATTTAAAGTGAGTTAATACATCGACCGCCTTTATTACTTATGCATTTATGTTGTCAGTTGTCAAATAACAAAGTATAGTAATGAAACAAAATATGTAACAATAAACTACAGTAAGCAGTGTATAGACACTAAATTGTCGTTCTTGTAACAACTCTGTTGTTGCTGGAAGTTCTTTCCAAGGGGAAAATCTTTCGGAAACTACAGCTTTCTCTGAGTTGATTGACCAACTGATTGTCGGGTTCGTTCCGAAGCTTTAATTGGATTGCCGTGGAAGCAAGAATAAACATTGTCGCCGCTCTTAGTTTCATATGTTTATAAAACTCTACAGCTTTAGGGTACATAAAAAGCTATCTTCTGTTTAATTTAATGATTTATTACAAATGTACTCGCTTGACCTGAGATTCGCATTAAGTGAACATTCACTTAAACTGAGAATTCTCGAAAGTAAACTGTTCCCTACACTGTGTTCTATTATTTCTTAGGTGTACTAAAAAAAAAGCATGAAAAAAATTTTATATTGAATTTCAAGTTGCTATAACTTCCAAATATGAAAATATTTGGAATTTTCTTTTTACTTACCATCTTAATGATTATTGCTACTACATCCTTGATTACAAGCATTTTAAAATAACCGCGACAGAAACGTTTTATATGACTTTGAAAATACAGGCCAACTCAATTTGGAACGAAATCGTTTTTCATCCCATACTAGTATATATTGATCTTATTTTTATCGAAGTTTTATTTAAAGATGTTTAAGGGCGAAAAAATGAATGCTTTGTGGGTATATTTTTTGAAATTTTATTAAAATTACGTATTGAAAGTTGAAATTCTATGGTGGCATGGCCGAGTGGCTAATGCCAAATCCAGCAGAGGACGAAAAACAGATCATGAACAAATATAAGTAAAATGTAATATAAAAAAAACACTAAGCAAAAATTTTAAAACAAAAATTAAGAGCGATACTTTCGATATTGATTCACTAAATACATATCTTATGATTTGTTTTTAATAATTCGTTATTAATATCTTTAATATACCTTCGAGATCGAAATAAAAAAATCGAAACAAAAACTGAGCCAAAGATGAACTCTATAAGTTCTTTATTATTACACTAGCAATAGTAGATTGCGAAAGTATTATTAGAGAAATGTTTGCCAAATGTTCGAAGATGACATTGTTTTTGAATGACTTGGACCAGCGGGTATGTATAAAAAATGGTTTAATAATCCTTTATGACAAATCCCATTATTTACTAGCGAGATATACCCCACCACAATAGGGTTAATGTTTTACATTCTTATTGAAGCTTATAGTACTTTATCGATTTTGTACAAAAAAAAAAATGATTTGAATATTTTTACTCCATTAACTTATATTTAGTATTCCTACCTGACTGCCAATAATAAATATTTTCAGTAACTTTAAAAAAGTGTCCAAGTAGTCAACAAGCATCAAGCCTAATGATTTGAGTCACCTTGCTCGTAATATAATAAAATTTAACATTAGATTGTAGTGTGATTAATAAATGCTAAAAAATAAAAATCAGTAAATCATATGAGTGCTTACATATGGTGTAAGTAGTCCTGGTATTTATTTTTATGTTGTTGCATATTGTGTATTTAACTTGAAATTCCAAAAATCTATCATTTAACTTTCATCATTTTGTAAAAATTTAATACTAGCCCTTATAACTGCTACTTTAATTTCAAATAATTCCGTTTTTTTTTCAGATTTTCACAGAAGGAAATGGAAAAGATGGTAAATCTTAGAGGAAAATTTATAATCTACTACTCACTTGACAAAATTTTCCTCTGCCACTGGAGGACTCCACAGCTTTTCCAATGGAAATTGCATTACATTGTATAGTTGCACCAAAAATTTGCCCCTTTTATGCTCCCAATCTGGATACTGTTCAACAGTATCAGCCTGTTTACCCCGTTTCTTTTGCTGATTTGTCTGTTGTTGCTGTTGCAAACGGGTTATGTTGGCATCAATTTTACGCACCACATTGACAATAAGAAATAGACTCATTTTTGTTAAATTCAAATAAGCATTACGCTCTTGATTTGCTGGTGGCTCACTAACCGCCAGAAAGGGTGCCAAACTGTTGCCCAATTTGTCAACAGTCAAGTACAGCAGATCGAAGCTACGCATTAAATTAGTCATGGCTGCAGAATCCGTGTTTTTATTTTCAATGACAGCATAATATGTATCAAAGTGATCGAAAAGATAAAAGGGATCACCCTGAGAAAGAGCTTGTTTACAAGCTAAAAAATTTAAATAGGATATTATTGAAATGGATGTATTTAATTTAGTTGAACAGTAAGTAGTTACCTCTTAATTTCTCCGGAATTTCAGCCGGGTCATACAAATATTTCACATAATAAGTGTCTCGACTGGAGTTAAGTAAATCACTATTTGTTACGGGTAGTATGAATTGAAAATCCATGTTTGTTTGAAATAAAATTTAGAGTATTTTTAAATCTTTCATATAAACAATTCTATGTAAATTCTTATTTTTTTGTCAATTTCAACGGATAATTGTTTGTTTGTTTGACAATTTTTAATAATGACGCCAAAACAAATTTCCAGAGTTGTATTTTTCTGTTTTCTTATGCCAATCGTGTAAAAACGCCCTTTATGTATTTTCGTATTGAAAACAAGATTACCAGGGCCACTCAATCATAAATTCGGGTTTAGGGAAAACAATATAAAAATTTTTCATTTTATTGCTATTTTTTATTTCTTTTATATTTTTTTAATTAGTACTTTATGCTTTTGTAAAATTGTAATTCTGAATTCATGCATATAACAAATAAATTTTACACTGTCGTCTTTATTAATTTTATAACTCTATATGACAACAATAATATATCGTATGCAAGCGAGCTATTAATTCTTAATGAATTTCTAATTTAACCAAGGGGAAGCATTTGTTTTGATTGCATAGACCACGTTTTAATCACAGACTAGTTGTTATTCTGTGGTTTTAATAAAGTAAAATTTTAATTTAATAAAAATAAGTAAACAATATCGTTTTATTACGTTAAATAAAATGTCCGAGAAAGTGGAAAATCGCGATAAACAGTCCGCCTTTAAAAGAAACAAAAAGAAAAATAAGAATTCTAGATTTTTAAGTAATGCCAAGGGATTTGGAAAAAAGGGGATTTACGGTCGTGGAACTCACATTGAAGATGATCAATTTAATTATTATATAAATATTTTGGATACCATGAAAAAGGGTTTCGAAAATGTCGAGGATAAAGGTATACCTAAAATAATTTTCATATAAAAACGACCTTTTTTAAGTTATATATTTTTTTTTCAATTACCTAGTAAATATGGCTAACAATGTATTTGAACAAACGAAAGGCTGTGAGGTGCATCTGGCATCTAATCAAATTGTTTGTAAAGCCTTGGAATCTTTAATTGGTTTTGTTGATGCTGAATATTTGGAAATGTATTTTGAAACTTTTGCTGACAGTTTTAGACCAATTTGCTCTGATCGCTTTGCTTCGCATGTGCTGCAAAAAATGGTTGAAATTGCATTTCTAAGATCCCTGCAAGAGAGTAATATAAAATCGGACAATGATAAAAATTCAAGTGATGAGAGCGAAGATACTAATCCACCAGTAGCCAAAAAACCTAAACTAAACAAAAATCTTTTTAATGAGGAAAACTTTAATCTTGTAACCAAGTTTTCTGAGGATCACAAAGAGAAATGTGGTAAATTTGTTTTAAGAGTAGGAAAGTACCTCTTAAATAATTTGGAAGATTTTGTATGGGACTCATGTGCTAATCACATAATGCGTACCAGTATACTTTGCTTGTCCGGCATCCATGTGCCCAAAGTGTGGTTCCAGAAGGGTGGTGCTGAATTGGTCAAAAATCGTAAAATTTACAATGTGTCTAGTGAATGGCATGAAGTAGCCAAAGAATTTGCCCAACGTTTGGAAATGTGGCCTCAGTTCTCCGATTTTCCTTATCAGGACCATTCTTCAGCTTTAATAGGTGTTCTGTGTATAGCTTTAAAAGTTATTGATAAAAACATGTTGAAAAATTTCGGTAAGAAGATTTTAATGGAAGCATTACTTAAAGTAGATGTGGATGAAGACGAAAAACTTAAAAAAATTGAAATTTTGGATGATGATGAAGACCAAGATCAACAAAAAGAAGAAAACAAATCCGACGAACATAAAAAAGAAGAAACAGATAAAAACTTGATTCCAAAACTACCAAAAGTTTTTAATTACCAATCTTCCATTGTATTATTGGAAACACTGTTGACGGTAGCAGGTCCTAAACTTTTGACACAAATATACGCCATGTTGTTTACTAATAAATTGGCTCTATTGGCAAAAAAACAATGGACAAATTTCGCTGTACAAAAACTATTACTGCATATAAAGCAAAAGGAAGATTTTGAGACTATATTCGAAGAATTATACGAACATTTAGAAGAATTGTTAAAAATTGGTCATACGGGTGTAGTCTCCTCTCTATCTTCAGCATGCTTACGCCTACAAACAAAGCAGGCACAAATGGTAGTGGGTTTACAAACGGCTTTACATATCAGCGGTGATAAAGAACGTCTGAAGTCGTTTTTCTTATGTCTTTTAAAACTAAAACCGTTTGAAATTTTACAAGAAGATAAAACAAATTTTGTTCATCTCCATGGTTCTCTACTAATACAGGATATGTTACGTTTTAACAAACCTATTTTTATAGTTAACTGTATATTGGAAACTTCCCCGGAGTATTTAGTGACTGTTTTTAATACACCAAATGGTTCTCATATCTGTGATGCTTTTCTACAAAGTAAATTTATAGGGGAAAAATCAAGGGAAAAATTATTCAAACACTTGGAAGGTTTTTATGTGGACTTGGCGATAAATAAATTTGGGTCGCGTGTAGTAGAATCATGTTTTGCCGCTGCTCAAGAAGGTCAAAAAATAAAAATTGTTAAAGAATTGGCTGCCAAATCGAATATGTTGAAAGGTTCACCAATTGGTCAAATAATTAATTCTAAATTACGAGTTGACACATACCGTTTATCAGCTACACAATGGAAAGAAAGTATGCAACAGAAAGAGTCGAGAGTTCAGCAATTATTTAAAGATATAATAAACTAAGTTGTTTTCTTTTTCCTTAATAATGAAGAACAATAACTTTACTTTAAATTGTGAAATAAATAAGAAGCCCCCTTCTTTTAATAAAAATACAATTTTTATATATTCTTTAATATGTACAAACATATGCATAAATAATACACACGCATTTAGTACTTTGTTTCTTCTTTGTGTGTAGAGAGCATGAGGAGAAATAAATTTTTTGAACTTAAAAATTAATTAATTTAATTAAATAATAAATATAATTTGAAATGTATGCTTTTGGGGATAAGTATGTCTCTATGGCCATTTCGTCTCTGCATACATTTCAAATTATATTGAATGTATTTTGCCAATAAGGCGAAAAATATTTTTGTTTTTTATTAAATAATAAATATTTATTTATATTATCTTATTTTGTTTTAAATATATTTTAGGAAAAACAATAAAAAGATTTTCAAATAAAATTTTCTGACAATAATGTATTCGGATTTTCAAATTCTCTTCAAACAGTTTTTAGTGTCTACTGAAGTTTTAAAAATTTTTAGTTAATTCCCTCTTGTTGGTCAAGTCCGATATGTTGTTGCCTATGCAGACGACATAGACATAATAGGGCATACCCAGCGAGATATCACCGCAGCCTTTTTTATGTTGTTTTACGGGAGTCTGCAAAAATGGGTCTGGCCAGTACTTACTGTCGACGAATAGGGACGTGGAACGTATCGGATATCAGGTTACAGCTGGCAGCAATACATTCGATGTCATCAAGGAGTTCATATATCTTGCCACCGCCATTACCAGCAAGAATGATGTCAGTCTCGAGATTAAGCGAAGAATCACACTGGCCAACAGGTGCTAACAATCTCAGTAGGCAGTCCAGTAACAGAGTCCTCTCTCGTGTGACGAAATTAACACTTTATAAGTCGCTTATTCTTTCCGTGCTTTTCTATGGTGTGGAAGCATGGACGGGAGAAAAGTTCTTAGTAAGATATTTGGACCTCTAAGGCATGGCGATGAGTTTCACATTCAGCGGCTACGCTCTCTTGGCCATATTGTTCGGATGGAAGAATCAAGCGAGAAAAGTTTTCGATGCGAAGGTCACTGAGCGTAGAGGACGACCATGTTTACGTTGGAAGGACAAAGTTGGTGAAACCCTGTCATCAATTGGTGTGACCAACTGGAGAAGGCACTCGCTCAGCAGTGACGCCTGGAGACTAGTGTTAAGACAGGCCGAAACCCGTTAACGCGTTGTTATAGCCTCCTACATAAATAAGTAAGTAAGTTATATACTATTACTAAAAAAATTATAAATTATTTTGAAAAAGAATAATAATATAACTTATAAAAATGAAATGAAGACAGATATTAATATAATATTGAAAGCAGTGTAAGAATAAATATTGCAATAACAACAGAGAATATTAAACATATTTATTTTGGGAAACATATTTCAGGAGCCCTATTCTGTTATTCTCGTAAGCTAAAATGCTAAAATTCTGGGCTTTTAAAACAGGCTGGACGTTAAAATATATAAAATTAAAAATTTTAGAGGTAAAGGCATGAAGCTTTTAAATTACACTACGAGTTCAAGAATTGTATTCGTAGCCATAAAGTACTAAATCAAGTTTATCAATTTATAGTGATAGAGTTTTAGGTTAGAAGAGTTACAGAATAAGGCCACAGAATATCAAATGTGTTACAAAACTATCACGGTATTATTTTTTTTAATCAAATAGTATTAAAAAAGTATGAATGTACCAACTGGTTCAAATCATCATTGCTTCAGATCATGTTGTTGTTGCCCTTAACAATACACTCTCTGTTTATGTTAATATGAAATGTTCTCTTGTTCACATTAATCATACAAAAATAATAAAATGAAGGGAAATGAAACAGTTTCCTTTTAAGGCTTAATCGCGAAGGTCTATTATAATAATTGTCGATAAAAAAGATAATTTTTCTGTATAAGTTCAAACATTACATACTCTATATTTCTTACTCTTGTTGTGTGAAGGTGCTTGTGATAAAAATAAATAAATGACTGCATGGATGTGAATCCGTTTCCGATCAGAACGTAATAGAGCTGATAAGAGAAAGAAATAAATTAAAGTGATATGCAGCAATAAAATAAATAAAAAAAGAAAAAGTAAAATATAAAGAGATAATAAAAAAAAAAAAAAAAAAAAAACAACGAAACAAAATAGAATAATTACAAATAAAATATAAATTCAATTTTAACTTAGTTTTAAAAAATTAAATTAAAAATTATATAGATATAAAATTCCGTTATTGATTTTAGGTTCAAAATTTATAATAAATCTTAAAAAAAAGAAAGAAACCATAATAAAAAATTAAATAAAATGCAGTTAAATAAAATTAAATTAAGAAGAATGCAATAAAAAAATAATATTGAAATAATAAAGTGAAAATGAATTCAAAAGAAATCAATCAACATATAACATAATAAGTGATATTGAATAAAATAAATCTAAAACAAAAGATATTTTTCGCCATATAGGCAAATACAATTAATAAAATATATGAAATGTATTGCTTTGGGGATAAGCAGAGACGAAATGGCCATAGGGAAATATTAAAATAAATCGTGATCCCAACTTAGGTTTTTACTGAAAGAAAATTTTACCCCCCCCACTTTTACACCCACTTTTTTGATTTACTTAAAATCAGGAAACGGCTCCATCGATTTTAATTTTTTCAAGTGACGCTTTATTATATTTTTATCGAAAAACTCTCAAAATAATTTAAAAAAAATTATTTATTCAATATCTCTTACAACCGTTACGGTCCATGCAACATATTGTTTTTTAGGGCAAAAAATTCGCAAATCTGGTATGCATGGTTGTACGAGTATATCGTTTTATAATTGAATTATTTTTAACTTTTATGCATTCTCTACGTAATACAGCATATGTAGGTGTTTGTTTAATTAATTTCACAGACCACTGCATGAATTAAGTATTTTTAAGATACAGTTTTAACAGTTTTATAGCAATTTTTCCCATTTATTAGTACAGATTTAAATAAGAAATGAAATAAATTAAGATGAAATAAGGTTTCTTATACTATTGATTAATTTAAAAAAACACACAAAAAACATAGGAACTTATAAAGATTTTAAAATTTTTACCAATTTTTGTTTTTTTAAAGGGTTCATGTATTACTCATTAAACACCTGTATCTTGTGGCATGAATAGAAAAAATACTACAATTTTTATGTATGTTAGCACCTTAATAATAATAATATTAATAATAATTTTCATTACAATTGCGAGTATTATTAGCTTATCAGTTGAGTAATACAAGGTGAAGGTCATTAAAAATTATTTACCTATCGTTTTGATTTTTTTGAGAAAACAAAAAACAAAATATTTGTTGAGCTATTTGGATTTGTATAATAATTTATTAAATCAGTGTTTAAAGAGCGCTTAATGAGAGCTATACACATAGCAAACAAAAATGAAGTGGTTATTTCAAATAAAAATTCTAATTCTTATTACAACAACATTTGTGTTGGCATTTGAAGAGTCTATATTTGAAGATGAAGATATATATCGTCAAGCTTTACCGCCTGTACCAATACATACTGGCCTAACAGCACCAGGTACCAAATGGTGTGGCCCTGGTAATACATCCACAAATTATAATGATTTGGGTACGCAACGTGAAACGGATAAATGTTGTCGTGATCATGATTATTGCGATGAAATTTTAGAGCCTCACAGCAGTTTGCATGGCCTAAATAATACTGACTTCTTTCCCATGTAAGTTTAATAAAAACGAAAAGTCTAGTTTACAAATAATTTCTATTACCAACCAATTTATGTCCATATTTGTTTATTTCAATTAAAAGTTTAAAATGCAGTTGTGAGCAAAAGTTTATTAACTGTTTGCAAGCAGTAAACAATATGGTTTCCAATACTATAGGCCGTATATACTACACTGCCAGAAGAATTTGTATGTCAGAGGGTTATCCTATTGTAGGCTGTAAGCAGTATATGGAGGGTATGGTCCATAAAAGATGTGTACGTTATAATGTAAATAAGAAAAAACCTAAAATATGGCAATTTTATGATATGCCCTTTTTCACTTTAAGCACGAAAACATAAAATTTAAAAACAATACAAAAAAAAATTTTTTTTTGCTTTTGATAATACTTGAAAATAATTATAATACGCAGTAATCGTCTACAAGACGCAACTGTTTATATTTTTTTATAATTTGTATACATACTCGTATATATCGACGATGGAATTAAAGAACGCTGTAACTGACAAAAAATCGAAAATACGTTTTTTGCATCATTTTTATCAGCAAAATAATACGCGTCGATTGGTCCAGGTCCCAGATTTCTACGATGAGAATAAATTCACTTACGCCGTCTGCGAAATGGAAAATACCAGTGTATTTGTTCTACATTTATGAAAGTTTTTTGGCTCTGGTGAACATTTAAGGTTTTGTCAATTACAGCGTTCTTTAATTCAATCGTCGATATGTACATAGTTATGGTTTAAAGTGTTTTCATTAAATTTCGTTTTAACTATGAGTGAATCAGTTGAGTTCAATTCGTTTAGGATTTGTGAATTTTGTTCATTCTAATTTAATTCGACAAACACGAAACTCTTTTTAAATGATTTCCAATCGTTTGTGGTTATATTTCTCAATTATATGCCCATTATTTTGAAAATGGTCTACATCATGTAATGATTGAGTAAATTAAAAAGATTATTTTTCATAATTTTTGGAAAAATAAGGGCCGATCGTGCCGCCTATCCACAAACCGCACCCTACGGCTGCTTTCTTTGGATGTGATGTTTTTACGAGGACTGTTTGTGGATTTTGTGAGCTGAGCCTCTTTTGCGACAATTTGGTTTGCAATTGTAAAAA
Source organism: Metopia argyrocephala (assembly GCA_963576795.1). Lineage (NCBI taxonomy): Eukaryota > Metazoa > Arthropoda > Insecta > Diptera > Sarcophagidae > Metopia > Metopia argyrocephala. The sequence goes on along the minus strand of OY756208.1, from coordinate 180,346,246 downwards.
TAGGAATTGGAAAAAACACCGTGGAAATTTTTTATTTATAATTGGGCTGAAAGTTGAAATTGCAAACCCCTGTTTAATGGCTCATTGTTAACATGTTTGGTAAAAACTATATTGAATATATTTTGTTTCAAATAATAGGTGTGTTTCCTTACTTTTTGGGTAAAGTTCGGTAAGGGAGGTCGTGGCATACTGGTAGAGCGCTTGCACAGAAACTCACACGACCAAGGTTCAATCCCAGCGAAGGACAAAATTATAAAAATAAAAATTTGCGGTTTTCTAAAAACTACAATTTAAATTAAAAATTAAATTTAAATAAAATAAGAGGTTCCCCCCCCCCTCCAGCAAGACCATCTGCAAGAAACCGCCCCCTGACATTTTCTAATCTATTCCACCAGAAACCAATGATCAGGAGTACAGCCCACCTTCTGGGAAGATAACAGCTAATCTACTGAAGACGCTCACCATTCACATATAAACACCACCGACAGATGAGGCCATTGCTGTTTGATCATTTGAGGGTGAAGGTATAACACTGGCTCTGGAGTGGACAAATTGACAGCAACTTGTTTCATCAACAAATAAAGGCGCAAAATATACAAAAACTTCTCTCAACCATCTTCCCATTCCAATACAATGCACACTGCATGAGTAGGGGTTTACCCCTGAGTATTGGTCTTAAAAAAAAAAAAAAAAAAAATTCTCTAAATAGAGAGTAAACAATAATTTCTCTCAATAAGAGACATATTTACCCAAAATTAGGGGAATCCAAAAAACCAAAAAATATACACATTCCCATAAAAATATGAAAATACACAACTTTACGTCACACATACTATACATACATACTGAACATGTACTTTTTCAAAAAACAAACGACAATAATTCGACTTACATACATACATATGTTAACTAAGGCAAGGAAAAATGCTTTTATATAAATATTGAATTAAATTCTGCTATAAGCCTTTTACTGCAGGTTTATAAATATTTTTTATTTCAACTTTTAAAATTTTTTTTTATTAGTTTTCTGAAACTTTTATTTATCTATTATTTTTTAAACAGCTAATAATTTGTTTACTTGTACAAACTAACACGAAGAAGAAGTACGGGCTATTTCGTGCATGAAGAAGGGAAGACTTTAACTCTTTCAAAACTTCTCTCATTTACCCAAATTTTGTGTTTGGGAACGCTCTTTGGTAAAATTGGGATCCCGTGGGCGCCCAATGTAGAGTAAAGCAACAGACCTAATGTGGTGTGAAATAACTAATACATATACAAAATTCAATTTAAATAAATAAAAGTAAAAATTTTTTGTTATAAATTTTATTTAATAGAAAATGTAATAACATTACGTTTAGCATCTATTACATACTTATTTACATACATATATGAAAATATCTTTTTGTTCTTTACATTTTATTTCGAATATTTATTTCTTTGGTAAAAAAAATAGCATATACATACATACATATCATATAAGAAGATAAAGTTCAACAATTGAAAATGATATTAAAAAAAAACATTTTATATTCAGCCTTGTTAAAAAAAAAAGAAAAAAATTTCTAAACAGATCGGAATGTCCGGTGTATTAACAAAATAAATACAAATTATATGTATTTATACATATAAAAATAAAAAACGTGTTATATATATATTTCGCATATACTCGTAAATAATTGATCAAATGTTGTTCATCGATTGTTTATAGTTTAAATTAATACTTATAAACTTAAGGAAAAAAAAAGAAATAATAACTATAATAATAAATAAATAATAAACTAATTCAAAGTATGTAATTTGTTTTCAAAAACAATGTATATGAAACATAAAACATAAAAATCCAAGTTAAACTCAAAGTACATATTAACAAATATTATTTCCATTTTAAATGAAACCTTAATTTTCTTAAATGTATTCTGGTATTGAAAACGAAATCCCATAAAGGACTTGAAATGCCATAACCCATATCTTGATGAGCAAAATGATGTTGATAATGATAACGTTTCATATGATATAAATGTTTAATACTAGGACTGCCATAGTGCAAATAGTAATGCATCATGTCATAACATAAATAGCCACATAGCGCACCCGCTAGTAAAATTCTAGGTTTGGGTAAGCATAGACCCAGAGGTATATATAAAATAGTGGCTATTATAACGCCTGGCAGTGGAGGAAAAACCAAACGCAATGGATCAAAAGGCACTTTGTGATGTAGACCGTGTATCATAAAATGAAATGTACACAGCCAGGGTTTTGTGTCGGGTTTAATTTTCATATGAAAGACATAACGATGTAGCATGTATTCCAAAAACGTCCAAAATAATATGCCCAATAGAAAGTATAAAGCCAGAAAGGTGAACTGTAATTAAAAACACATGAAAAAAATATATATTTTAAAAATTAAGAAAAGAATAAAACATTTTAGAGCATGTTCATACTTATAGAAGAGGAATGGCTTAAGACGTTCGCCTTTTTATATGTTAAACAATAAAATTCTATTCAAATTTTCGAGTGTTTTTCTCAAACCATTTGTCTTCTAGGAACAGGCTGTTAGTTTTCTTACCTTAAACTTATATTCTTCGTGTAGAACTTTAGTAAATTCATCATAAATTATATCTGTTATTACTGGTATCCAAAATGTTGGTACTAACCACCAAGGTGTCTTAGTAAACATTTCCAAATACCATGGACCGAATAGTCTTAACGGTCTATCTACTGGTTTGTGCACCCATTCATCGTATTGCTGGCTAATTTTTGATATTTGTGGTAACATTGCTTGGGACCAGTCAACCAAGTGCTGAAACGCATAAATAATAGCGATAATTAATTTTTTGCATAAAAATAATTTTATCTGTTTGAATGAAATTAATTAAAAGTAAATTAAATTAAAAAAAAAAAGATATTTAAAATATTTTATTATACTGATTTTAGATTTTTTTAAAAATTAATTTGAACAACACTGGTCTACAAAGACAGGGTTTTTTTTTGCTTCATAAAAATAAGAGTGATGAAAATGTAAGGGGTATACATATGTAAGTATATTGTCAAGAGTAAAACTGCGTTTTTAGTTTTTTTTTCTCAACAGGTCAAAATTTATTGTCATAGGCGCTACAAATGTTTCCCAAACTTTTGCGGCTTTAGTACCCTAAAAAATGTCAGCATGGAGTACTCAATACCCAAATACCCAATACTTACACAATCCTAGTACATGTATTAGGGCGTTTGTCGCCATTTACAATGTAGAAATTAGAAGACAGACAGACAGACAGATACAGCTTGTAGAAATGGGGACGAAAATGTGAGGCCTGTAGTACACGAATGTTTAAAGCGGAAATTTTTCGTTTTTCTTTCCTACTTTTATTTACACTTTGTACAATTTCCTTATAATTTTTGCTTATTCTGTTTGTCTTCTAAGTTCTACTATACACTAGAGCCCCGATTTGCGTTGTCCCGATTTGCATCGCTTTTTAAAAACTGGAAAAATTCGATTTGCTTCGTTGCAATTTCAAGTTGGGTCGTTTTGACCCCGATTTGCATCGTTTTGTTTCCGATTTGCTGTATCACGATGAGGAGCTTGATAATCAAAATTTATTAGCCTTTGATATTAAGCATGCTTCAGAACAAGATGTCATAAGTGATGAGATATTAGCAAAAAAAAAATTAATAATCGCAAAAATTTCCAAAGCTTTGCAATTAATTTTCCATGCAATGGATATATTTTCTAAAAACGATCCTGACCGTAGCACGGGCGTACCAGTATCCATTGAACAAGCCATTAGTTGTTACAAAGAAACATATCAACACAAAAAATGTTTAAAAATTTAACAAACTTTAGACATTTTTGTTAAAAAAAAAACAGTAAGACCATCCAATCAAATGGAAGCTGAATTTAATTAAATAAATTATAACTTTTTAATGCATCTACTTTTTATGAATACACATACATATGTAAATGAATTTAATTTATGTTATGTTTTTTCCTTATTTATTATTATTTATTTGTTTCTTTATAATAATTATAAACATTACCTGAAGTAAATGAATTAAATAAAAATGTATTCATACTTGTTTTTTTTTAATACAAAATTTTTTGCTTTGTTTTGAATATTTTTCCCAATAAATAAAATTTCAGTGCATTTATATTGAAAAAGGTGATTCGATTTGCGTCGTGTTTCACCGGACCACATTAACGACGCAAGTCGGGGCTCTAGTGTATTGTAATAGTTTTAGGCAAGAACAAAAGAGAATTGAAAAAATATGCCTTTCAATTTCTGCATTGTAAATGCCGACCTTCTTAACACGTTCGCGGACGCAAAAAATTTTAGGGAGCTGCAAAAATATACAGGTAATTATTTTTGAAACTAGTTGTAATATCCGAAATCTAATTAGACATATATTATAAGAGTAGTCAGAACATCGTATTTTAACCGTTATATACATATATATATACGAAAGTATCTAATGAACCAATTGGTCATTATTTTGAATGTGTATTAATTACAAAAACTTAAGATTGTATAAAATTAAATGAATAAAAATTGGCTTTAAAATTTGAATGCTATAGCATTCACGTCATTTTGCATCAGTATGAAAATGAATGCTATAACATTCACGTCCGCGAACGTGTTAACTACAAATTGTATTTTTTGTATATAATTTGTTTATAAAAAAACTTGTTAAAACATATTTAAAATGCTATTAACGGCTATTAGAGAGGTACTGCGGAGAAAAATTGTCAAACAAGCTTTTAAAAATGTTTATAATTAAATATATTCTAGTTTTCAATATTTATTTCACTTCTATATGAGATAGCATTATATGTAGCAATAAACACGCATAAACCCCACAGAAATTATTAATAAAAAAAAGATGTTTTAAATATGCACATAGGAATGTAATATAAAAAGTGTACAAACAGTTACTGTTTCCAATCAAACATTCTTAGTTAGACATGTAATAAAAATGTATAATGTGTGCATTTAATTTTGTTACTTTACACACCATCAAACATTTAAAATACAATAAATAATAAATAAATAAATTTCAATAAATTTCAAATTTACTTTTAAATTTAAAACACCCTCTACAATTTAAAATCTTAACATAACAGAAAATGTTATTACTGCTGCTTTCTGTTACAAATTATGTTAAAAATACAACCCTGCAATTACTGAGCACATATAATTTGTCAGAGAATGAGAGAAACAAAACGTCAGCAAAAAAGAAATGTCAAATGACAACCAGAGGTATTTTTCTTTTTTTTTGAAATTATTTTTAAATAATTTGTTTGATTTTCATATTAAACAAAAAGAGGAAAATCATATATTTTTATATTTTCTACACTACACGTTAATATCGGACGAAATTAAAGAACAAAAAAATGACAACAAGAACACATTCCTCAACAATTTCTATGAAAACCTTAAGAGGAGCTTTTGAACAGCCAAGTAAGTATGAATGCAGGTGATGGGAAATTGACAATATTCGTTGGTTGCCCAAGGAAACCGTTTAAGTAACAAATAGACCAACAAAAACTAGTGTATTAGTTTTTTTATTTTTATTGAATATTAAAAAACTAAAAATACTTTTGTAAACTACCTATCTATATAGAAATGCATCATAGACGCGACTTTTTGAAAGAAAATAAATTAAATTTACGAGAACTTCAAAAATGTACAACCCAGAAACTAACACAACAAAAACAAGAACAGGAAAAACAACAGTACAAACATTTACAAAAATTCCAAAAAACCCATGATCAATCTTTGGCCAGACGTTCGGCATCACAATGTCGTTATGTTGAGCCTACAGGTGGTGGTGGAGAAAGAGTAGGTTTAACCAGACAATCTAGAATTACTGCCCAAGCATATAATAATAGTGATGGTGTCGCTAAGAGTACCACGTCTGTGGCAACAAAATCAAATTCTATGCCCTATAGGAGGGCCTATAGTCAACAACGACAAAGCATGGAAAATTTACAGCCAATTTCGACGTGCTGTTGCAGCCATCAACAACAGAGACAGCAGACTAAATGCGAATCGCAATATCGAGAACAAGTGCCACGTAGTGTAAGTTCAGCATCAGTTTTATCCAAAGCTGAGTCCTGTGATAAGGAAATACAAACGGAGGATATAAATGATGAAGATTTTCTATATGAAGCCTTAAAAAAGTAAGTGAGATATTATTTAAAATTGGTTTTGTTAAGCTTAAACTTATACACATAAGTGGGATATAGAATATACCAATGAATATAAAATGTAGGAACAATAATTCGATAAGATGTATTGTTTTAGCCACCCACCGCCCCTGATTTCGTTAAAAACGTTGCATCGGCAAAACTGTTGCATACTGAACAAAACGTATTGTATTGTGGTGTGTAATGGATACTCTTTGTTTTTTGTAAATACTTATCTCAAAACTTTTAGTTTTCTTTGTAGATTTTAATTTTCAATTTAATTTAAAAATTAAGTTTAAATTTTTGTTTTTACCAATTTGCAACTCTAAAAAAGTTTCATACAGAATTTTTTTTTGTAAAATCATTGTATGGTATAAAAAATGTTGGCATAAGTTATTAGTTTTGATATCCAAGCATATTATAGTGAGTTCAGTCGTATTTGGGCAAAGGATTTGGTAGAAAACTGCAAAGAAATTTAAAAATAACGGGTGGTTATCGACTTGTAAGAATGTCTACAAAGTCAACGCTTTCTCGTGTCGCCCTAAGCTTTCAGAAAAAAAAGTTACCCTACGCAAAAATAAGCGAAGTATTCCGCTAAAGCTCTTACTGTACAAAAATATGTCTATTTACCAATACACATTCGGTTTTGGGTAATGAAGTTTCTGTATAATAAAGTAATATTCTGATCCCATGCAAATTCATTCAGAAAAATTTGAATGTATTATTTCCAGATACCGAATAAATGCTTTTCTAACATATTTCCTTTAACAGAAATTTTATCATAATTTCCTGTATTTTCAGTTTTTAATGTCGTTTTTAATGCTGAAATATCATATATTAACAAAGTAGATGGATTTTAAGTTTTGAAAATACAAAATAAAAAATAAATAAAAAAAAAAGTTGATTTATCCCAAATTTGCAAAGTGATTTGTTTCATGTGTCATAGGGAGTGAAACCTATCTTCAAATCTTGTTACAAACTCCATTATATACAGAAAAATTCAACACTTAATGCGGTTTACACTTTGGTGATATAATTAGAGCTTATTTCGTCGCATACCGAACAGTGGAGATCGCTACCCCACCATGATCAATAACTTCTTTTTTTTTTTTGAAAATATCTGTGGCAATATTGAAGAATAGCTTAAGTCGATATAAGCTTAAATTAAAATGCAATTTTTGTCGCTTTCTGTAACTCAGGGTAGTAATAATAGGCCTTATTCCAGTTGGCGACGTCGTCATCGTTTTACGACATTCTTGTAATAGAATAAGAAAAAAAATTGTCTTGCCTTTAATCTTTAACAAAAATGTCGTTAAACGACAACGACGTCGCTAATTGGAATAAGGCCTATTATGTAAAATATTATAGTGCATATTTATTACATCATAAGTCTATTATCAGTAGGTATAATAAGAAATTTTTTGCAAGAACAAATTATAATAAAATTTACATAAATGTGAGAACATTTAAAAATTGCATGTTTTTACTTAAGCTGTTCTTAACATACCGACACAGATATGAATGATGAATATTCAGGCGCAATGTAGTTATAACAGAATTACGCTGCGTGTCATACAGCGACCGCAACCATTGACGCATTGAAATACAAATTTGAAGAAATATTGATTTCCAGAAAACATTTAGAAAATCTGTCGAATAAATGTGTACTTTTACTTTCTATTTACTTTTTAGGTGCAGTTCTTCAGAAGTTCGAAAACTTTGCAAACAAAAATCTACTGATCGTTTACATATTAAAGACAAAAATCTACAGCAAACAAATACCCATTTTAATCAACCGCAATATCAAAGTGATAACGTTGAAGATGATCATAAAGAACAATACTCAGCAAGATCTCATAATTTGCATCTAACAAATGGTCACAAACAAAATTACATTCATGAAAGCAGCGGTACTGAACATGAAAAATATATGTCTGAAGATTTAGATCGACAATTTAATGATCTAAAGTTAGAGCGTCCATTGGAAACAGAAGTGGATCAACTATCAAGTGCCAGAAGTCGCCAGACAATGTGTTCTTCTAGAAGTAAGGCAAGAACAAAATTGGGATGTAAGTAGGAATGGAAAAAAATTTTATTATTGATTAAATTATTTTAAGCTTGAAATATCTATTTATGTATTTATATAATATCAGCGCTGTTCTTTAACTCAAATTGGATTTTATTAGAAATCGGGATATTCCACATTTCCTAGTTATTCGTGTAGAAAAATGTTAGGGGAATCAAATCCCTAAAGTTTTAAGACCTCCATTGTAATCCATAACTTTACTAGTTTTCTTTTTATTTTTCATATTTTTTCGCAACTTTTCGAACAGAAATTGCTATAAATTATAAAATTAAAGTTTCAACTTTAATTCTGCACTCATTGATTAAACTCTGAATACAGAAAGAGGACATGTGTTTTATGTTTTTATTTTAGATATTTAGCTATTTCTTTACAAGGGTACTCAAGCTTAAAATAATTTAATTAATAATAAAAATTAATAAAAAAAAATGCAAAAGAAATAATACAAATATATTGAAGTGATACATACTTCTCAAATAAAATTGAATATTAAAAAAATTTTTTTTTTTTATGTATAAAGGTCGTGAAGATCTGCGATTACCACGTTATTTGGAAAAGGAGAAGCGAGAAAAAGAAGAAGAACGTTTACGTGAAATATCGAAAGATCCCAATTGCCCTTTAGGTCATTATGTTTTAAGTGAAGAAGAACGTTTAAAGGCGCTTCATGCAGCTCAATCAAGTAATTTTTAAGCTTTAAATTATTTAAAATCATTAGCCAGCCATTATAACCATATACTTTTTATTTTCTTTTTGTCTAGGAATGGCTTCACTTATAAGTGAATTAAATCACATGCCCATGACCACAGAAACTTTACGTATACGAAATCGTAAAGCTGAAATAGAAAAACAATTAACACAAATAGAAATGGATATACGTTTCTATTCTAAACCAAAAGTATATGTTGCAGAATAATTAGCACACCAGCAGCAGCATTATAGTCCCTTAGGAGGTGAACAATTTATCAATTGATGTGCTAAATGAAAGTGAACATTATAAATACATGCATGTTTATTATTATTCAACTCAAAACGGTTTGTATATTCCATGTAAATATTTTTTTGCATTATTTTTTTCTACGAAATACAAAGCAATAAATCTAGATAGAATTCCTGTAAATTAATTTTACAATATTAATATATTAATGTACATACATCTATATAAATATATATCTGAAGAAATAAATATGACGTAATGCGTAAACAAAGAGCGAATTTAAGAGATATTTTTTATTTACTTTAATTTTTCATATAATAACAGAAAATAAGTTTTGAAGATATTCAATTAATTTAGGAAAATCCTGCATATATCGTTGCAAGAATTAAAGAACACTGTTACTGACAAAAAACGAAAATACGTTTTTTGCATCATTTTTATCAGAAAAAAAAAAACTACGCGTCGATTGATCCTGGTTCCAGACTTCTATGATGAAAAGAAATTCACTTACGCTGTCTGTATTTTGAAAAAGTCCAATGTCTTCTTTCTACTTTCATACAGGTTTTTTTGGCTCTGGTGAACATTAAATGTTTTATCAATTACAGCGCTCTTTACTCTTGCGACGATATGATCTCTAAATTAATTTATAAGTAGGACGACGATTTGTGTCAACAACACTAAAGGAAAATTTTCAATATTATAAGAAAAAAAAAATTAATTACTTTAGTACTCAATAACCACCCTTTTATAGTGGGAAAATTTCACATGATGTATGTTGTCTCTTTTTACAAAATTTTTATTGGAAACCCCAGATTGTTTTTGGTTTTGTTTACTGTTTTTTAAAAAAAAAAAAACTTTTTTATAATTTTTTCTGTTTCATGGGAAAAAATTCACATGCAAATTTTATTCAGGTTGTATATAAAATACTATCCTTTTATAGGAAACTGTTTTTATTTTACATTAAAGTAACTACTAGAGGTGCAGTGCAGTAGAGTATTTCAAAATGATTATAAGGGGAATTGTCATGAGTGACTTATTTTATTTGTATAATATAAACTACTTTCTAATATACTATTGTATATTACAAAAGAAAAAGAACAAACATTTCTGAATACAACTAAAGACAAATTTAACTTATTAAGTAAAAGTCACAAACTTATATAAATGCTTTATCTAAAATAACTTTTATAGGATAATAATAAAAAACCAAAAACAAAATTAAATAAAGATAAAAATAGTAACATATTACCTATTAAAACATCAAAAATAAAATCAGTAACTGTGTAATTTTATATATTAATATTAGTAGTTTCTATTAGACAAATACGGCATTAGTTTTAAACGAAGTGTTATTCGAATGCGAAAATATTTAAAGGTTTATAGGTAGATAGTTCCACAATCGAGCAATCGTAATAATAAAGGATCGTTCGAGACAACTACATCTTATCCTAGGGATACTAACCTAAGGATTTCTATTACAGTGAGAGACAGAAAACTAAGACAAAAGTTGAGAGGGTAGTCACTCTTAAGAACTCTATGAAAAAAAAAAAAACAATAAATTCGTACTTCTCTAAAGCCACAACCATCAGTGCCACACACAACTTCAAGCTCAAAAGAATAATTAGGAGTACATTTTTCTTTCGGAAAAATCCTAGGGAATTTTTATTCCTAATTGGGCTGAATGCATATACCAATATGCAACCTTTGGGCGCATCTTTTTCATTTTGGCTTCCTTTAAAGTACTTCAAACGCGGAAAGAGAGGTTAGTTTCTTCGACTCTTTCTGATTCTATTTCTAGAATCCTAGAGATTTACCTGAAGAGTGAAATTGTTTTTGTTTATTATTTCAATGGACATAATTCTTCCTGACGGCCATTATGTTGAGGTGCTTGTAACGCACAATCATCTTCTGCAACTAGTGAATAAACCAATGTTGATGGGCACCAGAATAATGCTCATTTCAGATCCTAACAAGTATAAAGTGTAGGTGCTAGAACCTATCGGTAATTTGGATCACTGTACCATCTTTGCCTTTTTTTCGCTCTCCAGGTTTCATGAGATTTTACTAACAGCTACCAATCGCTCTGTTTTTTACTATAAAAAAGCCCGTTGGGCTAAATTTAATGATGTTTTCGGCATTTCAATTGGAAATTTTGTTTTTTGCTTTAAATCTTGATGCCATTACAGAAATGGTTGTGAACATATAGTTGGAAATGAAGATTTATACTCCGACCAAAAATATTTCGGTTTATTGAAATATGTAGATTGGCAGAGTGGAAGTGTTTTCAGGAATTGGGACAACGGTAAGTAGACACATACTGCTTCGTTACGCAAAGAGGTGAGACTTTCGTGTGCCGCTGTAGTCATGAAAAGGCTTTACACAAGCAGCGTCTTTGTGCCAAAGCCATTTCTTTTCCATGGGAAAGTATAAGTACATACAACTCTTTAACTTTTCAGAAAGGCATATCGATGCAAAAATACTTACCCGAGTGTTTAGTTTTAACACAAGTTAATTTTTTCGAGATCTACTCTAAATCTGAAGACTTGAATAAACAAACCGCCTTGATAATTTTGTTCTGTATTTATCGGGCAGCTATGCTGATGGCTTATTAAAGTTTCCCTATTGGAAAGCAATAATTAACAAATAAAAGATATTTAGAAAAAGACATGTTGCAGTTTAAGATCATGTCGTATAAAATAATATTGTTATTGCACAACGTAATACTCTCTCTTGTTCACAGTAATCATATAAAAAGAAGAAACTGGCAGGAAATGAAACAGTTTCCTATTAAGACTTAAAGACGACGGTTTGTTATCATAATTGTCGGTAACAGATACTATTTTTCGGTATTCCGTAAAAACATTAACAAGCGCAAGTGGTTTATGCTTATTTATTATAAAAAAATGTTCACAATTTATTTTTAAATAAAAACAATTGAAACAATTGAACAAGTGTCAGATTTACAAGTTTAGTATTTACGAACAAAATTTTTTTTTATATTTACAAATTAAACAGCAGACTACCAAAAAAAACCATTAGTATACCTACACAAAATTGCAGTCAAACTTACAACAACAAATAGACGGCGGTGCATAAGCTTTGAACGAACTGTGTTGTTGTCTAAGCTAATACTTTTGCTCATGTGCAAAAACAGAACAAAACAGGTGAAGAAAAGAAAATGAAACAGCTTTTTAATAGAAGGATTATGTGTGTGTGGTTGGTTTTTCATTTTTATTGTGTAAAGTTCTCTTGCATAAGAAAAGATACACGTGTATGTTAAAATTATAATAAAGAAAAATATGTAAATAACTGATGGGAAATGAAACAGTTTCCGATCATAGAGTAATTGAACCGGTAAACAAAAGTAACAGAGGAAATTCAAAATCACTAAACAAAAAAAAAACTAACTATGTATTGAATGATTTAAAAAGTGTTGCGTAAATTTTAGAAATATTTTCAGATTTTATAGACTTAATTTTGTTTAATAAACAAACAAAACAAAAATATCACTATGAGTTACAAATTTGATTTTTTTTAGTAGTCGCCGTAGTATAGTGTTTAGAGTGTTGGCTTACTAGGCAAGAGCTCCGGGTTCAAACCGCAGGGTTCTTAAAAAAAAAGAATTTTGAAAAAATATATCGTTCGTCAGGTACTGCTATTCGTACAGGTAGAGCTATTTTACCAGCTGAGAACAAAGATATCGATGACATAAGCATGCCTATACAACCCAAGATTGCTGGCAACTTGGTTTCATGCAAGTCTGTGTATACTGTTACCCGTGAAAGAGATATTTTGAATTACATGACGGAATTTTTGAATTCTTTAAATTTACCTGGATTGCCTCCACATAATCTTCCGTTGAAAGTTGGAGTCACCAACATTATGCTTCGCAATATTAATCAACCAAGTTTGTGCAATGATCGAAAACTTGCTATCAAAAGATTTTTGTCACATATAATCGAAGCTACTATTTTAACTGGAAAGTTCAAAGGAAACTATGTATTAATTCCACGCATCCCACGACATGACATTTGAATTTAAACGACTTCAATTTCCATCCCAGTCCGCTTTGCATTTGCAGTGAGTATTAACAAGGCGCAAGGATAGTCGTTAGCAATTTGTGGAGTCAATTTGGAGTATTCGGTTTTCTCACATAGACAGTTATATGTCACCTGTTCGCGTGTTGGCGAACCATCGGTTTTATATATTTACACCGAAAATAAAATAACCAATAATGTTGTGTACCACAGTGTATTGCAATAAATACTATTCATTTAACATTTAGATAAATATACATTTCATTTTCAATTCAATTTTCTGCACCACAAAATTGTCACGGTGAATTGACTTTTCACATTAAGGTTAAATGTAAAAAAATACTACAAAGTGAAAACCTTGACGAACCTTGGCAACGCCGGGTCACACCAACTAACTTCACATTCTATAGGGGATTAATTCTCGTTTAGATTAATTCAATGTAGTTTCAAGTTCCAATGTAGATTCCAAAATGTTAAGTCCAATTGATCCTACCGTGGACTTAATTTCAAATAGAATTAATACCTTTAATGCTCTACTGCCAACTTATTCTATTCTAATCTTAAGTAAAGGTTGTTCCCAATATACCAGACAATAATTATAAAAATTGTCATAACAATAAATAAAAAAAATAAATTGAAATTTGTAGATATCTCACTGAGATTTAGTGGTGTTTTAAATTCTGTCTGCTTAATTTGTGTTTTTTAAAAATTATTTTTAAAACAGTTCAAAGCAACTACTTATCTAAGCAATAAAATTCTAATGTCTATATAAATATTTTATGTTTCTCCATTGCAAAGCAACAATTTTCTAAAGATTATACTTGTATGCTAAAAAAATATACAACATGTACTTATAGAATAGAGATATCGATTTCAAATAGACATAGCTAAAGTAGTTGTTGTTTAGTTGGTTAAAATGTTTAGAAAAATATCTATAAAACATATATGTACATAAATATCATTTTACAACATGTTAAAGTACAAGTTATTAGTGTATTACTACAAATATCTATCGACCTTAGAATAAAACACACTGCTATCTTATCTCTTCCCTGACTAAAAAAAAACTGAATAAAGAAAACTTAGTTACAATATTTAAAAATAATACTTGTATATAACATACTCATGCATATGATACATACAAATATGATACAATATTGTTTAAACAAAAATGTTTTATTGGCATGTGGTTGAGGTGGGGTTTTCGTATAGTTATTTGAAAATTAATTCAAAAAACATTTAAAATACTTTAAAAGACAGTGATTCATATTTAGCACTAGATAGAAGAGAGCTGGTATTCTTTAGAATTTTAATAAACTTACCTCTAGACTTTCATCAATAATTTCCCCATTTTTGCGGGTAATACTGCTGTTCTCATTACTGCTCCAACTACTACTGTTGCTATTGTTATTGTCATCATTATCCGATTCTTCAATTATTTCAATATTTTCCTTAATCGTAGATTGCACATGGCCATTAGTGTGACTTTTCAATGTATATTTAGGATTTGCTGTTTTCAGTTTATATTCTTGCATTAAGTACATGGCGGCATCTGAATGAGGTGGTGCTCTCATAAAACGTGTTGTCATATCATTATTTTGTAGACCTGTCAGTGTGTTAACACCTCCCGGATGTTTATGTAAAAAGTCTGATATATCATAATAATTTTTACGATATTTCACTATAAATTTATTGGAATTTTCTTCTTCTGCCATGTGTTGTTGTACACGTGTATCACTTGAAGACAATACGAAATTCGTCGTCATTAAAAATTATTTTCACCACAGGATGGCGTATTTTCAACTGGAAATATGAAAAGTTTAAAATTTTTTAATATCTATTTCTAATATTTATTTACATGTACTCGTATTTATGTACTTGAACTACTTTATACGAATGTTATGCACCTACTCGTTGTGTATTTTGAATGATAAGTGAAATGTTAGAAAATTACAAACAAACAAAAAAAAAAAAAAAACACGATCGCATTAATATAGAGCAAAACGAAACTGCAAGCGAGTTCAATGAATGGTTTTAATTATTTAATATTTACATACATACATATATTATATAATTTTAATAGATCATGTTATTTTATTTAGTTTTTTTTTTTTTTTTATTATCTTAAAAGTTGTATCACACCCCAGTTGTTGTGTGAAATCACGGAAAATAACATGGTACTTTGCAGAAAGGTGTTACTTTAAACAAGTGTTCAATGTGTCCTAATGAAATACGAGTAATCTTCTTAAAATAGGAATTTTAGAGTTAAATGAATTGCAACAAAAAAAAAAAACTTTTTTATTTATTAAAAAATTATTGTAAAATAATAATAGATAACAGTAAAAATTGTATGTGTCCTATTGAGCAATACATATGTATGTATTTACCCAATTCACAAAATGTTATACATAGTTGTCGTAGATCGGTAGAAACTATGAGAAACTACAACTATTGTACGGTGGGGTGTCATAAAGCCATAGGACATAAAGCCATAATGGCTTTATGTCTCAGTTCAAACGGACATAAAGCCATAATTTTGATATGGCCTTAAGTCTCATATCAATTTTAGTGGAATGGGACATAAAGCCATTATGATTTTATGTCCCATTTGATGTTTTGCGTTATAAATGCTTTATTTCACTTAATATGCCTATTTATCTATAAAATTAGTGATTTAAAAAAAATTAAAAATTTGTAGGCTCCAGGAATTAAAACTGCAAACATTTTGTAAAAGGAGAAATTAGTAGTTTTCCATTATCATTTTTTCTTTTTCAGAATGTTTAGTCCTACATGACAGCATTTTGTAAAAGGAAAAATTAATAGTTTTCCACTATAATTTTCCTGTTTCCAGAATGTTTACTTCTGTAAAATAAAATATAATTATATATATGTATATAAGCTTTAAGATTATATAAATTTTTTGTTTATTTTTGTTTTTGGAACTTAAGCATAATTCTTATAATGAAATTAACAAAAAAAAAAAATAAAATAAAATTTGTCCTTCAACAGAATGTTAAAAAAACAATGTAGTAATGTAGTTAATTAAATTAATTATAAATATATAACTTTTAAGAAAAAATTAACAGAATATCCTTTATTATTGCCCGACAAATTGGGCATAACGTTTTATTTCCTTTTGATTTACTTGCTTCATTTAATTGCTGATAGTAAGGCTGGCAAACCTTAAAATGCTTACATGGATTAAACACTAATTGCCTTTCCTTATCGCAGCAAATTACGCATAACAGAGTTTCTTTAAGGTTATTATTGTTTTTCGTACAATTTTCTTCTAGATTTTCTTCATATTCGTTTTCAAACTCATCATCGGATGTATGGACTTCATTAATGTTGTTCTCTGCAATCATGAAATTTTCAATTTTTGAAAACTGTGCGAGAGTTTCCAGCAAAGACAATTTATCAAAATTCGTTATCAAAAATATGGCTTTATGTCTCATTATCGAAAAAAATTTATGGCGTTAAGTCCCATTATATTGAGACTTTTTGGCATATGCCCTTATGTCTCAATGGAATGGGACTTAACGCCATATGGCTTTATGTCCTATGGCTTTATGACACCCCACCCTATTGTACATAATGTTGTTGGTAATTTCCATGTCAAAAACAACTACAACATGTACGACAATTTTTCCTAGGTTTCCGAAATGTCGTATCAATACACCAGAGTTGGAAAACTTTTTTTTATTTTTTTTTTATTTTTCAAATGTAAATATTTTAAAAATTGTTTGAAATGTTTTTCTTTTCTTCTTCTTTTTAAATTTTGTTGTTTATTTTTATTTTTTTAATACTCGTATGTAGGAATGTTTTTTTTTTTTATTTTTTGACATTTTTAATTTGTGACGAACGTAAAGTAAAACAGACATGTACATTAGAGGGTACCACCTTACAAGAAAGAAAAAGTTTCTCTGTACCGCCTCTAATATAAAGTACTTTTGCAAGGAGATTCCGAAAAAAAAATTTCTTTTTTAGCTGAACGTAGGGGTTTTATTTTCAGTTTCTTCATTATATCTTAAGCATTTATAGTCCGATTTAAAGTGTTGACTTATTTTTTTTTTTTTTTTTGTTACAAATTTGTCACAAAATGTTACTTTTTATATAAAAAGTAAACTGTTAAGAACTTTTATTAATACGCCTTAATACCTACTTTTGAACCCTTCTATTGTACTCTCTTTTTATTTAATAAACTCAAGACAATGACAGTTGATAGTAGAAAATGGTAGTTTAATGAGCGATGGTTGACCAGGAACATAAAGTGGATTTATATAGTTTACACGAATTTTAATCGATAATCAAAAATAAGCTAATCTACAAAAAATCCAGTGTGCTAATGTAGCGTCCGTCGCCGTACAATTGCCGTAGAATTTGTAAAAAATTGTCTAAAAATATTGTTGTTTTACAACATACAACAGTAGTACGAGTTATTGTAAAGAATAGTTTTTATTTCGTTTAATTATTTTTTGTTTTCCCCTTTTGTTGGTTTTCATTTTTAATTAAAATATGTACATGATACTATTAAAACCCATTCAATTTTTTGCAAACCACTTTATAACGTGTTATTTAAAAATATATGTTCTTTTTATCATTATTTTTTGCAATTTTATTAACAATTTCTATTACAAGTACCTATACTTTAATACAATAATATTAATTGTTGCTGTTTTTTTTACAATTTTTTTCATGTTTTGTTATTCAAATTACGAGCATTATTGTTGTTGTAATGATTGCATTATTTTTGTTACAATCTGAACCAGTTAATAGTCCTTAATGTCCTTTTAACAATTTTTAATTTTCATTATTAATTACTAATATTCACACTTTTCTTTATTATTTATTATTGAAAAATTATTTTAATATGATATGATATACATATGTATGTATGTATATATAACAAGGCAATATAAAAATCGCATCGATTTATAATCATTCTATAGACTTTTTTCCATTTTAATTTATTATCCAAGAAATATATACATTTCATGTTATTACTTTTATAACATTACTTTAAAAGCAATTATTTATTAGCCTTTACTGAAAAGGAGAGAGGAGGAGCAAATACTAAATACCGCTGACCCCAATCAATCAACATCGATATTAAATTAAAACTTTGTAGGTATGTATTCTATTTTGTTTATGAATTGCATATTTTCTATTGTAAGAATTATCAGAACTTTTATTACAGGATATTGCATGTGAATTCTACATACACATTCTACGTAATAAATAAATAAAGACAGAAAATTATTAGTTACAGTTATTGAAAATTTAAAAAAGAAAAGGATTAAGAAAATGTTATTTCCCATATTATACCATTTAATATTCTTCGAAACAGACTAATCTGAATTATTTTGAGGCACCAATAATTAGTCGTGCGGGAGTTTATATGCTCTATCCGCCATTTTATATATTTCGAGTTAATGATGCCATTTTAGGTTTTTGACACCAAAATTTTGAAAATCTGCAATCCGCTTTCGACTATTTATCTCCGAAACTGGACGAGATATCCGAAAACGGATTGCAGAAAAATTTGGGGTCGAAAACCTAAAGTGTCATCATTAACTCGAGATATATAAAAAATATTAAATGGCTGATAGAGCACATAAACTCCCGCACGACGAATTGCTTTATTTTTTTATATAGATATTGTTTTCTCAAAGTAGAATTATTTTGTTTTCAAAATCTTTTTTGTATAAAAAATTGTTTTAAAATACTGCCGAACAATAAGCAACGGTCTGCTGATATATTCTGTAATTCTTCTAGACAAGTTTTCAGTGCAAGTTTAGCACTGACGCATTTTAAATAAGTGAACTGTGCATTTTTACATTTTAAAGTTATTTGCGAAGAAGTAATTTTAAGCGCTTTATGCGCTATTTTATTGCTTGCTTTAGCAATTATAGTTTTATATTTTATTTATATAATTATTTTTTTTAATATAAGGTATATAAAAATATAGGTTATATTTGGCTTATATGAAGAGGGTAAGTACTGTACCCTACATATATGTCTTTATATTAATGGTTGGTTAAAATCCGAAATCGCGATAAGTAAACCCCAATTCGCTTCTAAGTTGTCCTTGATTTTTTTATATCTTGAGAGCGGTTAAAAGTAAAGTTTCTAAATTGAGGCCGATTGAATCCATAGGTAATGCATATCATTTCTTAAAAATTGTGCAGAATTGGACAAGTGGTATTCCCCATACTCAAGGTTTTTATCATACACTAGTCAAATTCACTGCACAGTTTTACAGACTTGTGTAAGAATATCAAAATCGTTTAAATTATTACCCAGTTCACTGTTTGGGTAGAAAATCGGCTATATGAACTACACAAAACCACTGTACAGTGACAAAGTTGTAAAGTGAACTTTCCATCGCTTAAAATTTATTAACTTAGTTTAGGTTTTAAATACTAAAATACTAAATGGTTAGCAACAAAATTGTCCCCCCCTTCATCCTTCCCTTGATGTGACTAGAGGTAACTACTTTGAATCCTTAGAAGTTTTAAATTTGTTACCGGTTTTTAAATCGATTACTATTACTAGTATATGAAATTATAACAGGAGGCAAGTTCCTATATTCGACATCGAAGGATAATTCTAAGAAAATTAAAGCACCCTAAAATTCGTTCAACTTGAGATTTTAGGTATTTAGCTATAAAAAACAATAAAATAAAGATACCACAAGCAACGGGATTAGATTAGAAATAAACCTTGTATTAAAAACGAATTTTATTACATGACAGAAAAAATAAAACTCCTAAATAGTTTTATTTTTCCGTCAATAAGCAACAGTTAAAATCTGATTAATGATAATTTTTACAAGATCACCACAGATTCTGTGAGAGATCTCCAAGACAATTAATTTAGTATATAACATCATATATGTATGTCTGTCGACTCTAATAGGATTTTTTTAGTTTAATTTTTAGGCAATAACTGTTATTTGCGATTCCTGTTTTAAAGGCTAATATTTATTGCGAATAGTAAGAAAACAGTGCCTTGCGTTTACACAAGAATGTTGGGAATTCTAATCAGCCTCCACAAAACCACATCTACTATGAAAGTAAAAGAAATTTAGGTATTTTTAAAAACATACACAATTTATAATTCATGTAAATAAGTAAATAAAATAAAGAAATATTTGAAAAATAGTGCTAATTTTGTATTTTCCAAAAGATAGAGCTCCTTTTTGTTATTACTTTTTTTTTATTAAAATAAATTTGTAAAAATGGGAAATTTCCTAATAGAGCTCATAATTATTGTAAATTGTTATTAATTGTTTAATAATAATTTATCTACAATACATACATACATATATATGAATAATAATCATTCATGCCTGAAGATTCAAAAATTAATTTAAAACAAATTTTTTTATTTTACAATAGTGGTGTTTTTTTCGAAACCTATAGCCGTTTAGATAAACTGCTTTGAAAAAAACGCATAAGTGCTTAAGAAATTAAATTGGGCATTACTTTACAATTTTTATAAAACAAATATGTAATTATTTTTTTAAAAACAATTCAAAAAATATAAAAATAATTACATTCCTTAGCCTCAACCATATTTACAACATTTATTCTTTTATTAAATTATAAAAAGTCATAAAATTTTAAAAAGATAACGTCAAGATAAATAAAAATCTAACTTGGCAGCATTTTTATAAGTGCTTAATTTTTAAGCAGTTTTAAAATTAACCGCTTATATAAGCGGATATAAACAAAAATTTGTATGGAATATTTATATTCGGTTCGAAAAAAACACCACTAATATCAGTACAGTCAGAGCTTTAAAGGAATTAATTCTATTTGGAATCAGATACATATTAATATCAAACTAAAGCTATGGTCACATTAGAAAAATATTTGATGAAAAAAGCGTAACCACTATTTTATGGAATTTTTTTTTGTTCAAAAATGTTGTCCTTTACAAAAGTTTTTTAAACAATTTTTAAAAACAGAATATATGAGGATATAATTTTTATTTTAATTATTTTTATTAATTAAATCTGAATTATAGGATAATAATAAAAATAAATTTGTCTAAAAAATAGTGGTTACGCTTTTTTCATCAAATATTTTTCTAATGTGACCGTAGCTTAACACTAGCAATTTTGTTTCACATATAATAAGCCGAATGTCAAAAACCATTAGTGTTCTATGAACAGGCTGTAAATGTTTAATTTTCCAAATTAAATTCGTTTAGAATGATAATTCATTTGAATAATAATTTTTTGTTTTAATATGATATGAAAGGTATGCTTTTGGAGAATCGTCAGGAGACTTTTTCCCAAAGGTGATGTAACTATAAATATGTACTTATGTTAAAATAATTATAGACTAAATGCGAATCATATCCCATTTAGTATATAAAAACCAAACAAAAGCATTTACAAAGCAATTTTCTTTCAAGAAAAAAGTCAGTACCGGGATTCAGTAACTTTTAACAATACGATATTCGCAAAAGAAGTCGATAGTTTTTATTGTTTGCAGTAACGATTATGTGATTCACTAAGTACACTTTATCGACAGTCTACAACTGTAGTTTTCTTTATGTTTAAATTACAATAATTTGGCAGCACTGTATAAAATCAGTCAGTTTTTGGGTAGAAAGTTAGCAAAGCTACAAACCTCTAGTTTCTTTGGGTATACAAAGACACAAAAATGGTTCTCAAACAAACTAGTTAATAGCGTAGGCACATCTCTCTACAAAATTTCAATATAAAAAATTTACGATTTTCCAACTGAATAAACAGCATAAAAATTTTTGGCGTTAGTTTACGACAACAGCCATCGTAAACAAAAAATAATGAATAGCAATATCGACAATTCTGTTGTTTACTGTTGAAAACAATGCGATTATCGTAAAAATATGTTACTGAATCGCACCACAGCTATCAATAAGTTATTACTAAAGTTTTCCTAAATTGTGTTAAATTGTTATTGCTAAATTGTTCCAAAATATTAAAATTTCAATTAAATTTTAAATTTACATTTTTTAAGTAATTATTTAATTGTCCTTTCTAATTAAGAATCACAGCATTCAAATTTCAATTTGTTTTTAACTCCTTTTTAAACATTTGCATTTTAAGCAAAAATTCAAATAATTAAAATTGGTCCTAAAATAAAATCACATATCTGTGCTTGTTGGGAAATAAATTATTAAAACATGTGTAAATTCCACTACAGTAGTCTTGACTATAATTTTTTTATTCTCAAATTAATTTTTTATAACACATTTTAATGTGTACATTATTGGCAATAAAATAAAATAAAAACACAAGCTCTTTCAAAGCAAATTTCAGAGCAATTAAAAATTATAATTGGTAATAATAGTTCGTAAAATAAAAAAATTGTGCTCCTAATGTGACATTTATTAATATAAAAAACTTAACTTTTTTTAATAAGTTGTGTGGGATCTAACCACATGCATAAATACACATACATTTGTACATACATACATACGTACATATGAACTCAGTTTTAACAAATCAAATTAATAAAACATATTAACATATAAGTGATAAATAATAGGATAAAACTCTTTAAGGTCTTGCAAGTTTTAGCGGTTTCGGTCGGGTGTTTTATTGCATCCATTTCACTATTAAACGCACCCAGGAAAGTAAATGAAAATAAAAGTATAGATAGAATACAAATTATTTAAAACAAAAATGAAGTAAATGATTCTGAAGTAAAACAAAATAGAAACAGAACAAATGGTGCCATATGTTGCTGATATAAACATAAATACTGTTTGCAATGCAACATTGCAATGTAGAGTGTTCATAAATACATTGGACATAGTTTTGGCAATGACTCAAGTTCTTTAATCCATGCAATACCTTTCAATGTGCAATATCTGCTAAATTTATGCATTGTTTTTATTTGCAATGCTCTACTACTTTGTGTAGGTTCATTATACGAGTAGTTTTGGCAGAAAGGTTTTTATTTTGTAGAATTTCTTATGTTATTGCATACATATTTATGAAAGTTTTAGTAAGAGTGTACAATTTCAGAAATTTTTAAAGTAAACAATAAACAAAATTTTTGTGTATTCATATGAAGATATATTGAAATGTCATTGCATTATTTGGCAAATCAGTGTTGCAATTAAATGTTTCTTCGCCTTTTATAAACAAATTTTTCTGCATTACAAACTGCATTAACGAAGTCAACAACTTTATATTTACTTGTATGTGCTTAACAACTCTTCACCTTTTTACAGACACAAACAAGCGGCAAAAATAACAGTGTTTTAGTGTTCACCTGGGTTATGAAATTTGGTGATTTCTCGGCAAACATGGTGATTTTAAAACTCTTTTTGCGAAGTAATTTTCTATTTGGTGACATTGCGATTTTTTTTTTTTGCAATATCGTTAGATATTTGGCGACTTTTTCTATTTTTTTAATTTTTTTAAAAGTTTCAAAACAATTTATTTTTTATGAAATATGTCTTGAAAATAAATTAAAAATTTGTATTTTATTATTAAAATCTTAATACAGAAATTGTTTGCCAATTTTATTCATTTTTGGCATTGAATTTGAGGAAAAAGTTCTAAATAAATCTCACAACCGTGGTTTTCACACTCTGATTACTTTTACCGTTATATTAATTTAATGTTTTATTTTGATATTTTATTGTCAAAAAGAATACAAATCATTAACAAAACGAGTTATCGAATCACATTCCAAATGATATAGTGTTATTTATGGTGTGAAATAAAACCATACGAGTATATTATTAAAGGGCTTTACATATGTATGTACGTTATACCCAGAAGAAAAAACATAATACGAAATTCGATACAATTTTTAAAAATGAGAATAAAAATCGTAAAACAAACCTTTTTATCTTTACAATTTTGTTGTACAAAAATAAATCAATTTAAAAATCAGCAGTTGTCATAAAATAAATTTCAAAATAAGTAAAATTATAAATAAGACTTGGTTTTATTGCTTTGAAATCATATAAAAAATTGCTTTTGATTATTTTAAATATTTAAAAAGAAAATTATTCTTTGGGATAATGAAAAGTCTTCAGTTTATAATTTTTTTTTAAACAGCGAGAGCCATAGAGTTGGCAATTTTTCGTACGTATCGCAAATTTCTATTACATATTAAATTTACTCTATCGTATTGCCACTCTTCTATACAAAAATTTTACAAATCAGACGACTTATTGGATAGTCTAAACTCTCTTAATTTAGTGCAGTAGTATAGTTTGACCTATAGAATATTTTGTGCAGTTCTTCAATAAATAACTTACAAAAAAAAAAAAACATTTCAAATTACGTTATTGCTTGGCACTAAAAGTAGCAGAGTTGGGTTTATTGCATTAGATTTAATTTTCCACTAAATTTAGTGGTAGTGGAAAAAATAGTGCATTATCGCCTATAATATTTAGTGGTAGTGGAAATTTAGTGCATTAAATAAAACCATTTTAGTGGTAGTGGAAATTTAATGCATTAAAAAAAACAAATTTAGTGGTAGTGGAAATTTATTGCATTAAATAAAAAAAATTTAGTGGTAGTGGAAATTTATTGCATTAAATAAAAAAAATTAGTGGTAGTGGAAATTTATTGCATTAAAAAAAACAAATTTAGTGGTAGTGGAAATTTATTGCATTAAATAAAAAAAATTTAGTGGTAGTGGAAATTTAATGCATTAAAAAAAACAAATTTAGTGGTAGTGGAAATTTATTGCATTAAATAAAAAAAATTTAGTGGTAGTGGAAATTTATTGCATTAAAAAAAACAAATTTAGTGGTAGTGGAAATTTATTGCATTAAAAAAAACAAATTTAGTGGTAGTGGAAATTTATTGCATTAAATAAAAAAAATTTAGTGGTAGTGGAAATTTATTGCATTAAAAAAAACAAATTTAGTGGTAGTGGAAATTTATTGCATTAAAAAAAACAAATTTAGTGGTAATGGAAATTTAGTGCATTAAATAAAATAAATTTAGTGGTAGTGGAAATTTAGTGCATTAAATAAAATAAATTTAGTGGTAGTGGAAATTTAGTGCATTGAATAAAACAAATTTAGTGGTAGTGCAAATTTAGTGCACTAAATGAATCGATTTTAGTGGTAATGGAAATTTAGTGCACTACTTCTGAATGATTAGCGGCTGGCAATATTAGCAGTCCGCGCCATTAAAATCTTACCTATGGTGAACTGAATAATATATTACATTTGAAAGTACTAAAATTCTTATTAAAACAATATCAACAATTATTTACTTTATACAGGCGGACTCAGTAAATTAAGAAAATAACATTCACAACAATTTATTTTGACATTGACTTAAGCTATGTATGCATATAATAATATTATATCCATATATGAAGGTATATTAAAACGATAGTGGAACTGAGGTAGTGGAACTAAATTTCCATTCCACTATAGTGCCAATGGAGTTATATTCCATTACCACTAATTATTCAAAATTAGTGCACTAAATTTCCACTACCACTAAAATCGATATATTTAATGCAATAAATTTCCATTGCCACTAAAATTTTTATATTTAATGCAATAAATTTCCACTACCACTAATTTTTTTTTATTTAATGCAATAAATTTCCACTACCACTAAATTTTTTTTATTTAATGCAATAAATTTCCACTACCACTAAATTTGTTTTTTTAATGCATTAAATTTCCACTACCACTAAATTTTTTTTATTTAATGCAATAAATTTCCACTACCACTAAATTTTTTTTATTTAATGCAATAAATTTCCACTACCACTAAATTTGTTTTTTTTAATGCATTAAATTTCCACTACCACTAAATTTTTTTTATTTAATGCAATAAATTTCCACTACCACTAAATTTGTTTTTTTTAATGCATTAAATTTCCACTACCACTAAATTATTTTTATTTAATGCAATAAATTTCCACTACCACTAAATTTATTTTATTTAATGCACTAAATTTCCACTACCACTAAATTTGTTTTTTTTTAATGCAATAAATTTCCACTACCACTAAAATGGTTTTATTTAGTGGTTAACTATTTCTATCTGCATTTAGTGGTGGCTGCAATATTGCTGCATTAATACTAAGTGGTTTAGTGGTAGTGGAAACGATAATGCATTATAAATTCAATGCAATAAACCCAACTCTGAAAAGTAGCAGTTAATAGCACGCCTTAGTGCACCACCGAGCTGAGCTATAGGCTTCTGTCAAAAAAAAAGTTAAAACAGTGCGTTTATAGAAAACACAACACAGGAGATTTTTGTCCTTTCCAATTTTTAGAATTGAATTTATATATGAAAAACTCCCGAAGAATTTGTATTCATAAATGGGCCGTAAAAACCACACAATACCACGGCGCGTTGATTATAAGGTGCCTTTGAGATTACAACAAGTAAAACATTAACAAAAACAACATGGCTTTTTGTTGTTGATTAGGGTAAAAAAAAAACAAGCAAACAATTTGAAAACTAAAACAATTTTTATAATAGGTATAAAGAAAAAAAAAAGTTGATAGTTCTTCACAAATTGTCTAAAAAAAAAGTAACTCAGCTGGTATGTCGAAAGCACCTTATAATCATTATGCCATGGAAAGTGAGCCAGTACTTCAAAAGCAAAGAAGAAGACAAATACCTAAAGCCATTAAGTAAATAAAAAACAGCTGAGATAAGATGTTTTTATAAAATTTGATTTTGAATTTTTTTAACGCACGATAACTATAACACACGATAACGTCCACGTATAAATGCGTGCTATGTAATTGTGCTTTAAATCAACCAAATTAATTTTCAAACTTCTATCCACAGTTCTGAACAGTAATACATTACTCGAAAACCGGTAACAGGAGAATGTCGAAATTATTAAAGTATACGTTCTTCTCCTTCTATGGCTTTAATTATTTTACTTTTGAAGATACGAGGTCTGATCAAAAATTAGCCGTTATTTTCAAATTTCGTGAGTTACTTATGTTCGATTTTCGCATTTTTTTTTTCTGTTATGTTAGTAAACATGTCTGTTATATATGTTGGTAATATCAGCCATTTTGGATTGTCAGTTTGTTTTTGACAGATAAAAAGGTTAGTCGTGTTTTTGTGTGCTCTTCGATTTTTTACTATTCGAAAAAAATGGATCAATGAAATTGTATTAAGTTTGGTGTAAAAATGAAATTAAATTCGCAAGGACATTTGAAATGTTGACTGTGGCGTTTAGCGAGTCTACTATGAGCAGAACACAAGTTCAATTGTGGCTTAAGTTTAAAAACCAATCATTGATTTTGCACCATGATAACGCACCAGCTCATACATCTGTGCTTTGGCCAAAAACAAAACCGTTATCATGCCTCAACCACCGTATTCACCGGATTTGGCCCCCGCTGACTTTTTTCTCTTCCCAAACTGTAGACACCGATGAAAGGAAAGCGTTTTGCTATGATTGAGGAGATAAAAGAAAAATCGAGGATTCGAAAAAACGGTAGTGTAAGTGTATTATATCTGAGTAGGATTACTTTGAAGGCGACAAGACAGTTATTGATGAATAAATAAATACTTTTTGAAAAAATTTAAAATAAAAATTTATCATAAAATATGAAAAATTATATTTATTGCCAAACATAAATTTGTTGCATCAGGTATCTGAACAATTGTAATATAGTGTTTATTAGGCCTTTTAGTCGCCGTGGTCTAGTGGTTAGTGTGTTGGCTTACTAAGACATGGGCCCTGGGTTCGACTCCAGGTTCTGACATCTTCAAAAAAAAATAGAAATATGAAAAAAAAAAATATTTCTTCTGGCGACTACCTCTCAGCAGACTTCTGGCAAAAGCTCTGAGAGTAATTAATTGCCATGAACAAGCTTCTCAAGTCTGCCGTTCGGAGTCGACATTAAACTGTAGGTCCCGGTACTCATGGATAAAAATTGACACACACAACATGAGTGCTGCGAGAAGCTAGGCCGTAATCCTGACACAGGGTTGTAAAGGCCAGTTATGTATGTTATGTATGTATGTATGTAGGCCTACGTGGCTTTTTATATTACTTCATGTTGAGTATATAAATAAATATATGTATGTATATGTAATTATTCTTTAAAACTAAAAAACTAGTGTGTTCTGCTGATTACTAAGGTCAGTGGTCTTAAGCCTAATAACTTTTTTTTATTATATTATAATCAAAACGCTCAATGACATTGTCTTCTAGGAGATATCAACTGCACGGTCTTTGAAATACATATGTATGTAGCAGAGTTGAACACAGTTGCATCAGTCTAGTGAGCGTATATCTATGAATCTGTGTCAAAGTAATTGGTTGTCAATGTGTCTTATAATATTTCCTAAGATTCTATATTGTACAAAATTATTATTTAGCGATAAAAAAATAATAAAAAGTTGCTGAATAGGGATAGAATTTACATGCCGCTAAATTCGTACACTAAGATAACTTTTGTATAGCGCTTAATTTTGATTTATCGGTAGGGGATGAATATATAGTGTGGGTGTTTAAAAGGCTTAATGCCTAATTCATAGAAATAAAATATATAAAATTAAAAATGGAAATAAAAAACTATCACTTTTTAAATACGAAAATTAAAATTTAATATTAATTATACAATATGTTATATGCATATCATATTTCTTCGTTTTAAAATAAACACTATCAAAGTACAGTGCACACGCGCTAATTTGAATTAATTAAAACTTGCGTTGTTCACTCTTGCGAAATGTTCATATTTCCGAATACTCAAAACTTTAAAACAGAATTATATTGTACCATCTTTTAAACAAAAATCATTATTTATGAATATTTTTTTTTAATTACACCAAATTATAATTTAATTTGTTCATAATTGCACACATATGTATATTCATACAAATCTATTTACATATGTACATATTAAAAAATCTGTTATTTTTTTCTGTTGCTTTCTTTTTTCCAAAATTTGCACATAAATACATAAATATGTATGTATATGTACACTTAAAACGGGGATTCCCACAACTAATAAACACAGCATTTTAACGTTTCAAATTAAAAAAAATTCTGTTCAAATTATAAAACTTTTTACATTTGTTCATCTTTTAGAGTAGTGACAGCAGCAAAAAAACATGTTGACGTTAGCGCGCGTACACTGTAAATTTGTGGCATATTTAAAAAATTTAACACTTGTCGTATTAAATTTATTAAAAACAATCCATTTTAATATTATTATTCTCTGTGTATACTGTGTCTAAAGAACTATTCAAAGTTTTTAAACAATATTTCATCCACTATCCCATTTTTCATTCAAGACTTATAAAAAACGTTTTTTGCATTAAAATTTAGTTTTTTGTTTACTTTTTGTCATACTCGTAGTCTGGAAGATTTGTTACTTTTTTAATTTTGTATTCTATAGGTATTTGTTTTATTATTTTCAGTTTTGTTTTGATCAAAAAATTTGCACTCAAAAAATAATATTTGTAATTTACTATTTTTTGTTTTTTCTTTTTTTATTTTTTATACTCTTTTACCTTATGTTGCGATTCTAATGAAGCGCGTTAACAAACTAAAACGAAATTCTTAATAAACGCTTTTATTATTTTTTTCTTTTAATGTTATGTTCTTTTTTTTCTGTTAAATACTTGTAGTAAACTAAAGTTTACACTTGACAGTGCTGCCATGACGGTAATAATATATGTTTGTATGCCATAATACACCTACACTGTTTTTATTGCCTGAGCTATACTGCCTTGCTAATTTTAAAAGCAGACATTTTGGGCATTCTTTATTTTATATTTCATTTCAAAACGTACATACGAGTACATATATATGTATAATGTTGTTAATATAGTGCACTCGCGGTTAGGATAAACTAATTAAAACCTAGAGATTTCATGTTAGCGAAACTGTTCACTTTAGCGATAGTCGAACTTCATCAAAAAAGAATTAAATTTTACAATATAAGTATGTACATATACCTGTGTTTTACACGCTTGCGAGTGAAATTATTTTATTGTTATTCGAATTATTAAAGTATAAAACTAAAACAAATTGAGATCACGAGAAAATTCCTTTTGACAAACAAAAAAAAAAAATCACATAACAAAAATTTTTCCTTAACATTTATGCATTTTTTCTGCAGCTTTTTGTTTTCTAGTTGCAGAAATACTGCTTTATTGCTTTAAAGTCTCAGTACGCCGATAATACTTTGACCCACCATCGCATCTTCTGCTCATTCTAATGCTTTTTTAAGGGTTTCTTTTGCCTCATATTGCAATGCAATCATCATAGTGATGTTTTCCACAGAAATATCTACACAAGGAACATTGGCAAACTAAACACAACCTAGAAGCTAGTAGAACAATGCTTATAGTGTGATATCAGAGTAATATGCAATAAAATTTTTTTTTGACATTATAGAGGTTTCCGAGTTTTTTCACGTTACAGAGTAGTAAAAAAGCTTGTTCACGTTAATCGATGTTTACGTTATTAAGAATATTACAATATATTCGTTTAAGCTATTAAATGCCTCTTATACAGTAAGGGACAAAATTGTTCACAAAAATACTAAAATTTATAATATATCCAAAAAAGTATGTTTTATTCAAATATATTTTAATTTTTTTTTACCTATATAGAATAATGTACATCTAAAAAACTTAAAAAGAACAAAATTTTAAAAGAATGTGTGTTAAGAGTAAAAAAAATAAATATTTATTTAAAAATTCACATGTGAACAATTATGACCGTTGTTGAATATTCCATGGATTTTAGGTCCTAATATTTGGTATGTCCACCGTTTGCTTTTTTAACTGCATTAATTCTTTTTGGCATACTTTTCACTAAATTCGTCAAGACATTAGGGTCAATACTTTCCCAAGCTTCAACAGCACGCTCCCAGAGTTCGTCTACGGTCTTATGAGGGTCTTTTTAAGCAAAAATTTTTCTCTTTAATATGGACCACAGGTGTTCTATCGGGTTTAGATCCGGCGACTGAGGAGGCCAATCCAAAAGCTTGATCCCATTTACTTCAAACCAACGTTTTGTTATCTTCGCGGTATGCTTAGGATCGTTGTCCTGCATAAAGATGCTATTCTGTCCCGGATCTAAACCAAATATGTCGAGACTTGGAATGTATGAGTCTTCTAAAATGTCTATATAATCTTTAGCACACATTTTGCCTCTAATTCGGCGAAGTACTCCAAGTTGATTCCCGCGAAAACAGCCCCAAGCCATTAATGAGCCACCTTCAAATTTAAGTGTTTGGCAAATATTTCATTCTTTGACACCAACACTTTTATCCACCCATGTCCATTGTCGTCCGTCTGACCCGAATCTATTAATTTTTGTTTCATCGGACCATCTTACACTCATCCAGTCTTCAAAAGTGAATATTTCATATTTTTTCGCGAACTCTAGGCGTCTTAAATTAAATTTGGAGTTGGCTCATTAATGGCTTGGGGCTGTTTTCGCGGGAATCAACTTGGAGTACTTCGCCGAATTAGAGGCAAAATGTGTGCTAAAGATTATATAGACATTTTAGAAGACTCATACATTCCAAGTCTCGACATATTTGGTTTAGATCCGGGACAGAATAGCATCTTTATGCAGGACAACGATCCTAAGCATACCGCGAAGATAACAAAACGTTGGTTTGAAGTAAATGGGATCAAGCTTTTGGATTGGCCTCCTCAGTCGCCGGATCTAAACCCGATAGAACACCTGTGGTCCATATTAAAGAGAAGAATTTTTGCTTAAAAAGACCCTCCAAAGACCGTAGACGAACTCTGGGAGCGTGCTGTTGAAGCTTGGGAAAGTATTGACCCTAATGTCTTGACGAATTTAGTGAAAAGTATGCCAAAAAGAATTAAGGCAGTTAAAAAAGCAAACGGTAGACATACCAAATATTAGGACCTAAAATCAATGCAATATTCAACAACGGTCATAATTGTTCACATGTGAATTTTTAAATAAATATTTATTTTTTTTACTCTTAACACACATTCTTTTAAAATTTTGTTCTTTTTAAGTTTTTTAGATGTACATTATTCTATATAGGTAAAAAAAAATTAAAATATATTTGAATAAAACATACTTTTTTGGATATATTATAAATTTTAGTATTTTTGTGAACAATTTTGTCCCTTACTGTACCTCTTATTATATTTTTATTAGTTCAAGAGGTATTAAGCATTTAACAGATTAAACGGACATCTCTAATAATTAGTCGCTTATTATCGTATTATGAAATGTTGATAATAATGAATTTGGCTTAATTTTCCCATTATGTGAAAAATCTCATTTAACATTTTTATGAACAAATTCTTCTGTCATTGTTATACTCACATAATACTTATGTATACCCGAATTGTTGAAACCTGGTATTCTAATAATTATTCTTTACTGTCATGACAGCACTCAAAGTAAGGTGTAAACGCAGAGATAATTTTCTTATCATTGTCATTTTTGCTTTTGTTTTAAATACGCAATGATAACAGCTGAATATTACTATTGTTAAACCGATTTGTATGTATGAACGTACATATGTATGTATGTTTGCAAAACGATAAAATTACTATAACTTTTTCTAATGGAAAACAATAACAACAATGATAATAAAAAAAAACTAAAATACAATTTTAAGTGCAATATTAACTGTTAACCACGCATACACTTAAATATTTAATAGAATTACCAGACTAAGTATAATTTGTGTTTGAAATATCAGCGTAAAACAAAAGTAAGATTTTAAATTTGATTTCAAGTGCTTTGGGTATATTTTTTAGTTTTCTAAAGCTAGGGAAATATTTAATCAAAAAGACCAACCAATATTTTATAAAAATATTTATTTTTTAATTTTTATTGCTATAAGTAAAGTTTTATTAATTATAAATTTAAATATTATTTCTTATTAATTTTATTCGTCTTTAAAAAATTGTTAAAGAAATGTTTACATAAAACGAAACTTTTGAATAAAATATTAAAAAAAAAATTGTGTTTAGGCCTTTTATGTCAAATATTTTCCTAATACGACCGTAGCTTTAATGGCATATTTTCTTATGTACAACATATAAAAGCATTATGTTCTCTAATATCTTTTTGAATTTAAATCGGGTCATAGATATCATCAGTAATACGAAAGTTTAATATTTAATTATTTTTTATAAAGGGGTCCCAGAACTCAACGTCAAGCAGAAACAGGGCGACAGGATTGATTGTAAACCAGAGTAGGAAAATAATCAAAACTTAGGTTTGATCTCATTTTGTTGTGTTCTTTACAATGAGTAAAACAAAAATAAAACAGAAACAGTGAGAACGATCGCCCCATTTAATTTTGTATATTGTTTTTGTTTTGAGTACTACAAGTACACTAACTCAAATGTGCGTAGGTACAACAAAAAATTAATGAGAAGAAAAAGGAAAGAAGAAGAGAAAAAGAAAAGTAGAAGAGAAAAAAGAACACATTATACGAGTGTAACGGAATAACAAAGCAATTACAAAAGCGAAAAGCTAATTGTTTCATTTGCGCTCTTTCTCATTTAGAAAGTATTTGTTTTGGTTTTGCTCATGTAAAATACCGAAAAAAATTTTTTTGAAAAGTGTATGACTTTGTTGTAACGTTTGCGAAATGTGTTGTTTGTTTGCCTACTCTGTTGTAAACATCATGAGAAAAGTCAGAAAAAAAATCTATCCCATGCAGTTTGAAAGTTATGTGCATTTAAGAAAAACCTAGAAATTTGATCAAACTGCCCCAAGTTTAATAGAATTATGACTATTTGTTAAACTATGAATTTAAAATTTGTCGACTTGTGCTCCTTTAAAAAAATGTACTTAAAGTGCCTTGGCAAGTGCTATTAAAAATTCGCGCATTTAATTAGGATTGTAAAATGGTACAATACTTATTAGTTCCATACTAAAAAAAATAAGAATAAAAAAATTAAAACCTCAAGTAACGCGATTCTTGCTAACCCATTTTACTCAGTTCAAATGTTTTTTATTCGTTTTTTATTACGTTTCGGCTTGACGTTGAATTCTGGGACACCCTGTATATAAATATAATTGGGGTATTCACAAGATGTGCATTATGTAATAAGATTGTTCTTTTTTAATTATAAATTCTCTTTATTAATAAATATTGTCCATATCGTCGATGAAATTAAAGAACGCTGTAACTGACAAAACCTTAAATGTTCACCAGAGCCAAAGAACCTGCATGAAAGTAGAACAAAAACACTAATATTTTTCAAAACGCAGACGGCGTAAGTGAATTTATTTTCATCGCAGAAATCTGGGACCGGGACCAATCGACGCGTATTTATTTCTGATAAAAATGATGCAAAAAACGTATTTTAGATTTTTTGTCAGTTACAGCGTTCTTTAATTTCATCGACGATATTTTGACAGTTACTGAACAGAATGCTAATTAACTGACATCAAAAAAAACGTTAAACTTTTATGTTTTAAATACTGTAAAGATGTCTTTTAAGCAAATATTTCCTGGCAAAAGTGTCTGGCAATAACTTTCAAAGATAGTTTGAGACTTGAATAAAGTTACCAGAACAAAAAGAAGAATTATCAGTACAGAGAATTTCACCACTTTTACTATAGACTTTTTTATATTTTTCCACATGAAAAATGGGAATATGTTCATATACATAGGTACACGTGTAATATTTGATTTCTTAATGGTGTCTAAATAGGTGCTTCGTTAGTAACTTTTTAAACTCTTAGCTGAAAACTATTTATAATTAATATTTCAATTTTTATCTTTATGATTTAAGATAACAAACCAGCCACAAATTAAATAAACCAGAAAAGAATAAAAGTACATACAAGCCAAAGTCATAAATGTACAAATAATTTCAAATATTTAGTTAACCACAGTTTTATTTTTTTTTTTCTTTCTCGTTAAGGCCCTTTAATAATACAATTTTTATTTGGTCTTTGGTTACCATTTTTAAAGGCATGTTCACATGTCAAACGTTAGCATAACTGAACAGTGTGTAATTTTGTTGTTGAAGAAATATTCTTGGTATTCCAATGCATATGAATTTGCCAGTGAGGGAGCAGGTATGCCATTAATGGGGCCAAAACCCTTTTGTAAAATGGGAAGGGGAGTTTGGAAAACCATACTGAGGGAAAAAGAAGACTTGGACAGAAACTTGTTCTTCTTGGGTTAGAATGGCCTTAGACTTTTCAAACGTTTGCTTAACTACAATATAACAAGAAAAGATTTGAGTCATGCATTGGGTTCTGTAGGTATAATCTGAGAAAACTAGTAAGCCCTTTGAGTAAAGTATTTTTATTTATCGATGCATCATAAACATCGATGTTGTGAATATGATGATGCATTACACAAAAATAAAATTAAAAAATAATTTCGGAAAAAATATCAAATAGAATGTCAAATTACAGTATGAAACGACCATACTTACACAGGTTTTAAAAAAAATAATTTTTTTTTAAATCTCGAATATGATGATTTAGGATTTAAGAGAAAAACAACAATTAAAATTGTCTTTTAATCAAATGCTTTGGAACTATGACAAAATTCAAGTAAATAGTTTTAAAAGGTATGACTTTGCATACTGTGTTTTAGTTCTTATAGAGATGCCAGTTTATTTTTAAATACCAGAGTTAAGAAAGTCACGGAATCGCACTACGCACTGCAAACTACTAAACAGGATTTAAATTTTAACAGAAAACAAATTATTATAAGTTACTGTAAGTCACACTACTACATACATACGTACTCGTAAATGCAAAGTTAGCTATTACAACCCTTTTCAGAGTTACATCCTACCTTCTCACGGAACTCATATTATTTACGTCAATTTTTATCTATGAGTACCGGACCCTACAGGTTAACGTTGAATCCCAACGACAGACTTGAGAAGCTTGTTTCTGGAAATCAGCTACTCTTAGAGCTGTTGGCAGAAGAGTGTTAAGAGGTGGTCGCCGAAAGAAATATTTTTTCATATTTCTTTCTTTCAAGATGTCAGAACAGGGGCTTGAACAGGGAATTCTCATCTAGACTACGGTGACCACAACGTTACTGGTTTTGTTAAAATAAAAATTGCCGTTTAAATTGAGTTTTTAAGATTTAATCTTTTGATTTTTACATATTTGTTGTACTACATATACATATATTTTAAATTTTTTTTCTTTTTGTTTTTTTTTTTTTTTTTGATTACTCATATTTTGTGCTAGGAAACCACCTAATCTAAAAATAGTTTGTAATTTAGTTTATTTAATTTTTTATAATTAAATCAAGTATATGATAAAAATAATATCACACTTGAATTAATTCTTGTACTGATACTATGAGTGTATAAAGAAATGGTTCATATTTCCAAATTTAAAATTGAATATGTGTAAATTATAAAATGATTTCCTTAAAAATTATGAATCACTTTTAATTATACATATATATTTGTTTTTAAAAACATATTGAAATCACAGGCAGCGTATATGTATACATATGTATGTTTGTATGTCATATTCTTATCTGATAACTGTGAGCCCCCATAATATTTAATGGGTGACATCATAAATATTGTCTTTAAGCTCCTCGTAATTGCAGTTTTTTATTTTTCTCTCTCTATTGGATATCGATAAAATATGTATATTTACAGGTCCCAATTAATATTATATTTTTGCTGTAATTAATTACTTTTTAATTGATATTAATGACTATAAAATATTAATGACGTCGCTTGCAATTTTATTATTTTCTTTTTTTCACTTAATTCCTATTTATTTTATTTCTTCTTTTTATTGGAGTTTTCCTTTTATGAATAGTCAGGAAAATATTATACACTGCATTAAATTATAAAGTAAATGCAATGTTAACTGTTTAAAGACAAAATTAAAGGATACTTTAAGTATTTTTCTGAAAGAAACTGTTTTTGAAATTTTAAAACATTTCCAACATTTTGAATTAAATTTAGAAAACCGATTCTGCGTTTATTTAACACTAAAGAGCAGTTTAACGTACTAAAAACCCAAGAGAGAATAGTATAAAATTCCTTATGATTGTTTTTATCTTTTTTTTCATTCATGCTATAGACAAAATTGAAATATATGAACACAAACTGTCAAAAAACAATAAAATCAATGTTGTTCGTTGGTCATCGCATCAGTTGAGAACGGCTGAACCGATATTGTGGATTTTTTCTTTCTAATGATCGTGATCCAACTTAGGTTTTTACGGGGAAAAATGTTTGCCTCTCCCACTTTTTTGATTTACCTTAAATCAGAAAACGGCTCCATCGATTTGACTAATTTTTCTTTCAAATGTTTGTATCAATCCATTTTAAGTTTTCATCGAGAGAAAAATTTGTCACGCCCACTTTTTTCTATTTATCTCTAAATACTGATTTTTGTATATCTTCAGAACGGTTAAAGCTAAAGTTTCGGAATTGGGTCTGAATGACTTCATGGGCAAGGCAAATCATCAGTCAGAAATTGAATATTGAACAAGTGGGCGTGACACCTTCCATACAAGTTAAAAATTGATTTCTTTATACATACGTATCTTTAGAAGTGTTGAAGCTAAAGTTTCTGAATTTGGTGTGATTGATTTCGTAGTCATTTAAAATTACCAGTAGAAAAAAGGCAGACGTGGTTGCTTCTAACTGTTGGGGTCAGTATATCTCGAAATCAGTAACAGTTAAAGTTTTTGAATTTGGTCTGAATTACTTCGTAGTCACTAAAAATCATCAGTCGAAAAATGTGGACAAATGATAGTGGTAGGTGTAGCGAGGCACGCCGGGTTTAAGGTAGTCTTAAAATAAATAAAATTACATATATATATATTACATTATATTGTTTTATTTGTTTTTAAATAAAATAAAAATTTACTTTTAAATAATTGAAAAAAAAAATGTATTTCTCTGGTGCAATAAAAAGTCTTTGGGCCATTATTACTACTTGCCTCTAAAGTGTCCGATAGTTAAAAGTAGCTTTCGACAACGGCATTAATAAAGTGACCTTTAAATGCTTTTCGTTATTACAACTTACCTTTAAGATAAAAGTTATACTTTTTTAAAATACGGCAATACCAGAACAAGAACCGATTACTTTTGGCATTAAATTTGTTTAAGACACCAAGTGGCAACAACACGCATGTTTACATGAATAATGATGAAAATGGCAAACCAATAAAAGTTACAAATGACCTTGATCGTAGCTTTCCTGTTCTATTTGGCATACAAAGGATAACCACAGTTCCCGTCGAAAATTTCTTCTTATTGCAACTTTATGCGTTGTTTGGCAATTAGGGTTAATTTTTTTGAAAATAATTAATGCATTTAATGCAGCTCTGCAACCTTTGCAAGAAAGTATCTTATCAACCATATCGACACAAAACAAACAAAAAATTTATACATAAAACTTATGTAAAAAACTTAATAACAAAGAAATGTGTTTTACTATCCATTTTTATTGAATTTACTTCTTTGTTGACAAAATAATCAAAATATTTTTGTTAATAATTCAACGAACAAAAAATATGGCAACCTCAATAAAATACTAGTATGGTAAGCTCAAAAGTTTAAACCTCACGTTAAAAGTTAAAGGTAAGGCAATCCTTTCCAATAACTTTATCGGCCACTTTTAGGTTAAAGCTTATTTGTAATAACCAAAAGCAATTTATCTGTCCTATAACATCTTACCTTTAACTAAAGGCAAGTTGTAATAATGGGCCTTAGGGTCTTCTATGAATATAAGCATACGACGTATATTTTCTGTCAATTTTTTTTCATGCCCATGCATTTTGTATGGGAGCTACCGAAATACATTGCACACGTAAGTTATGGATTTCAAAAATCCAAGTTCGACAGTGCGTACAAATGAAAAATTAAAACAAACATAAAAAATAGTACTAGTATTTTTTTTAATTTTTTTCTTTTATTATTTTTTAACAAATAAAAGCCAAAACTTGAGAAAACTGTAATACGGACGTATACCAACTAAACTTTGTATACGTCGTACCGTATACGCTTTTATTCAGATAAGGGACTTACTGTTGCATTTAAAAAAAATTTTATATGTTTATAAATTACAGTTCTTTTGTTTTTATTTTGATTTCCTTTCAAGGTAATGCATATGACTCAAGCTCAAGCCTCGCTTAGTAATACCACAAACATATGGACAATAAATAAATATATGTAAAGAATTTTATAATTGTTTTTGTCAATTTATTAATAGAACAAAATGTGTATTTCTAGAATATTTTTTTTTACTTTGTTATTGTTTCTTGTAATCATTTACATATATAATTTATTTATTTACCAAAACATTTCAACATTAAAACCAAATACGCTTTGTTTCTTTTTTGGAATTTGAATTCAAATCGTTTAAATATTTATTACACACATAAAATTTATGTATGTACGCCGTATTTAAGTATGTACTTATAAATACGTAATACTTATACACTTTTTACCGGTTAAGAGCACTTTAAACTTAATATATTTTTTTTTGTTTTTAATAAGAACCACTTAAATTCAAGTATGACCATCAAAGTAAAATTTCACATATTGTTTTTTCTCGATTTTGTTTTTTTGCAAGTTGGTGCAAATCGAGATAATTGATCGTTAACAACAATAAATTTTAAATAATTATTGTGAAAAAATTAAATAAAAAACGTATTTCTTTTTAAATTTTTTCTTTTAAAATAATCGAGAACTTTATACGCGCGTAACAGAAGTTAAACTCACAGATATGTATATCTGTCTTTGAATGTTGTCGACAGGGTGCGAATTAAATTAAGTAACTAAAAGACAACTACAACCAGTGTTGTCAGATTAAGAGATTTATCCCTTAAATGGAGATTTTTTTTCTGCAATGGGTATAACAATTTACATTTGGGGATGGGGTATACTAAAATATTTTTGAGTGATGCTTTCTAAAATTATTTACATACTAAAGGTCATGATACACTATCATACACAGTCGTACGATTCAATCACAAGAAAATCTTATCGATTTCTGTCACACTTTTAAAAGTCGCATCGAAATGGCAACATTAGTGCCGCACCATCACACAAAATAAGATGCAAAGCATAGGCAGAGTTGCTTTTTGCTAAAACCTTATAAAATACAACCCTGATCGCATGGAGAAAAAATGTTTATGAATTTTTTCAAAAGATTATGAAGTCGGACAGGTAGGTAGGTAGGTAGGTCAAATGGCCAGTTAATCCGAAAAACCCGATCAACTACAATTAGCACAAGGTGCCATTTTGAAACCATTGCAGGACCAAACTGAAGTTACCTAAAAATGGGAAAAGAACTACAGCAACCAGAGCTGCCTATAAAGTGAAGTAAAGCAAAGGGGTCCAGGTCAGCACATTGTGCCAAGCCGCAGAAAAAAGGTACCCCAAAAACTTTCATACGTCTGACTGCCAGACCTGGGCAGTCACAAAGAAAATGTTCCACAGTCTCCCTCTCAGAAGAATTCCCGCAAATTCTGCAGTGCGGATTAAAGGGAAGGCCCAGCCTCTCTGCATGTCTACCGATCAGCCCGTATACACCGCTATAAGTTTGGACAAAGACTGTCGAGGAATCCCCAAGATTCCCAGAGTCTTACCCCGGTTATACCGAGGCCAAAGTGTCCTAGAAACAGCACAGGTAGTGATGGAATTCCACCTGCTCTGTGCTTTCCCAAGGAAAAAATCGGATATCCTTTCTTTAATGTCGGACAGACTTGTAAAAAAATCTGTCATACAGATGTATTTTTATGCCACACTGTTATACTTTTTACACTCACAATTTTTTTTGCCAAATCGTACGACTCGATAGGCCTTCAATTACATCCTTTAGTTCCATATTTACGGTATAAAATGTAATATGAATTGCAGGGGTCTTTATTAATAATTATTTAACACCAAAAACATACTCTAAAGTGTTAATTTTTTAATGAAATTAACTCTTAAGCTACACAGAATTATTTTCTAAAGTATATACGTATCTGGAGTATATACGTATGTATTAGTACGAAAGTAAATCTTTTGTTGGGAATTTTGAGATTATTTTTATTGATAAGTAGGTGGTACTTACGCAGTACATTGTGCTAGTCTAGAAAAATATGTTATGAGAAGGCGAAAAGAGGGAGTAGTGCTTGTGCATATTTGATTTAAATTTACCGATACCGTAATTGGCAGGAAAAACATTCGCTGGAAGATTGTTCCATAAAAGAGCGGTTCGGTTCGACTAATGGACGAATTCCCTTTATAATGCATTTTGACATTCACTGGACAATCAACTTCAAAATTATGTGCTCTGAGAGTAGTCTGCAAAATATGCTATTATCAATTTTTTTATTTCCTCAAAGCACCTCCCACGATAGTACCGATAGAACAATGAAACGCACACCACGTTGTGCCGATGCTTCAACGTATCGTTAGAGTTGGATACCTTATAGTCGCTGATACGCACCTTCGCCCTTTCCTGTATACAACCGAGAAGCTTCAAAATAGACTTTGAAGCACCGGCTCATGCATGAGAGTTGTATTCCATCCTAGGTCGGATAAAGGTTTTCTAAATATTGAAAAGGTCAGATGGAGTGAAGTATTCCTTGCATCGTTTTAAGAAATCGAGGCACTTAAATTCTTTTTCCGACACTCGAAATATGTGATCATTCCAACGGACATCTCAGTTAATTGTGATAACCAGAACATTAAGAGCTTACAATACCCATAGTCACAAATGACAAGATTGTATTATTGAATTCGACCCTATTTGCGAGACCACACTCGGACCACACTCGGAGATCATTTGTAAGTGTGTTA
Source organism: Metopia argyrocephala (assembly GCA_963576795.1). Taxonomy (NCBI): domain Eukaryota; kingdom Metazoa; phylum Arthropoda; class Insecta; order Diptera; family Sarcophagidae; genus Metopia; species Metopia argyrocephala. Next base: position 180,304,264 of record OY756208.1, on the reverse strand, counting down.
GGTTCGGCCTAAGTTTAATTCAATAAGAGGGACATATGTATCTGCGAGAGAATTGACAATAGAATTGGAAGTTAAAAAGAGAAGATCGTTTAGAAATATATGAGTTATGATATAATCAAGGTTTTGCTAAATATTAGGGATGAAAATTTCAAATCCGGGGATACAAATTTTAAAAAAATCTGACAGCACTGACAACAACAACAATAGGAAAACATTTTTAATCGCTTTAATATTCTTTTCTTGTCCTATTCTCTCACTCATTAAGGTGCATAGATATTTGTAAACCTAGAGAAAAATACAGTAAATTTTTGTCGTTGAATTGGCTCCAACTTCTACCAGTGTTTGTGTATGCGTAACAGAGAGCTGCAACGTTACATAGCCTACGTATGTACTTATACATCACATTATCGTCACAAGAATTAAAGAACGCTGTAATTGGCAAAACATTTAATGTTCATCAGAACCAAAAAACCTGTATGAAAGTAGAAAGAAGGCACTGGTATTTTTTAAAATACAGACAGCGTAAGTGAATTTCTTTTCATCATAGAAATCTGGGACCGGGATCAATGTAAAATGTAAAAGTTTCGCGATTACTTTTTAAAATGTATCATTAGTGCTAATGCGTCGTCAGTCCATCTCTATTCCATCTTTTAATTTAATTTCCAAATATTTCACTTGGTAACTCTTCGTTTGTTAATCAACCTGTAGGGCCAGATAATCTTTAAGATATTTCTTAAGCATTTATTATTAATAAAAAAAAATTGCTGCATACAGAAGAGCGAGACTTAATCACAAATTGAAAATGTAAATTTTCGTGATAGTGGAGTAGTGTGTTGACTTGATCGATCAATTCGCCAGATGGTGGGATTGGATTGTGTTGTCTATATCCGACTGCTAGGCGGTTATGTTATGTGTCTGATGTTAATTGGTGCGCTTATTATTTTAATTTTCAATACAATACAAGTTAAATAACAATCGTAAGACGATGCACCCTTGAGTTTTATGATTGAATAAGCTCAAAAGTTGTTAGATATGCACGAATGTGCGAGAAATATATGAATTTTGCAGATCTCTGCCAAGTGTATGTATGTACACATATAAGCCATGTTGACGTAATATTAAATGTCAATAAAAAAAACAACAAATTAAAACAAAAAATCAAAATTGAAAATGAAAAAAAAAAATAATTATAATAATTGAAAATATTGTAGATATTCCATGCGGGTGTTTGTTTATTTTATTGTATGTCATCTTATAGACATGGTTTAGTGTCTAATATACCGGCCGGTGTTGTAGTGGTAATTGTGAACAACTACCTGTAATGATAATTTAATATTAAAAATGCACCAAATCAAAAAAAATATATTTTTTTTTTTGCAACAAATAAGACTTTACTAATAAATTTATTTTTCATAAAGGGTTACATCCATGTGTACATAGTACACAGTACAATTACGAATACTACTAAAGCATTCCATTATTCACGTTTTCAATCGTTGTAGTAAACAAAAGTTTATGGTTACTCTTAAATTTTGCCATGGCGTTTTTAGTATATAAGAATGTTACGATTATAATTATTTTATACGCTGCACTGGCATAGAATATCTTGAAGGAAAAGTGTTTAAATATTAATGCGGTAGTAATAATGAAATAATTTTTGATGGATAAAAGGGATTCATATAAGTTGGTATCAGTTGAAAACCATATATAACACTGTTTTAATAATTGCGATTTTGTCAAAAAAATCTGTTATTTTTCGGATTAAAGTGTAATAAAAATATTATTTTGTTTTTTAAATATAACATTGAAAAACAAAAATAAAATTTGGACCATCTCAACAACGATCAGTTTTGTGTAAATTATCGCTAAAGAAAGATTATTCATTATATTTAGAAAAATGCATCGAATCAGATTGGCACTACATTCCATACAGTGATCGCATCCAACAAGTAATTAATCTAGATATTTGGCGATAAGTTTATTTCGAGAAATGGAGCTGTCAATTGGCCTGTAAGGTCCTACAATTATTTTCTGTGGCTCTGGGAAGATAACAGCTAACCTAATTAGTGAAGACGGTCACCACTCACTATCAACTTCCATCGACAAATGGGGCAATTGCAACAGTGTTGTCTCATTGATATATGGCGATCAATAAAATTACAAAAAAATCTATATCCCTATCTACAATATTCCAATACAATGCACTGTATGAGTTTTGGTTTATTTCTGAGTATTGGTCATAAAAAAAAAACAATAACTGCCGTATTCATAAAAAATTTAACACGTTTACTATAAAGGCTTATTTTTCAATTTTTTTCTAATATGTACTTGTCAAATAAGCTCTTAATAAACTATAATTATTTTCTATATACAGAGCAATAAGAGCTTTTAAATTTGGTAAAATTTTTCGAAATTAAAAAAAAAAGTTTCCAATTTAAAATATTATAAAACCAAAAATATTTTTTTTTAAATAATAAGTATGATCCAGATTTGGAACGCTATATACGCGATAAATCCTTTCGGCTACTTCTTTTGTTTTCTGCAAATAACTTTTTAAGTAACACAATACCCCCGCTTATTGGCAATTTTAACATTTTAAAGTGAACAGTCAGCCAATATGTGAAACTTTTTCGAGGTGTAACTTTTATAAACAAACAGGACAAAGCAAATAAAGGTTTTCTTACTTGTCTATATTATTGTATGTCCTTGATAATCAAACAATTATAAGTGTGTATGCCTATGTACATACCACACATACATACGTCCATGTAATAGTGTGTCTCATTAAATACCTTTGAGTGATAGATTAATAAACGAAAGACAACGCAATGATTTGAAATGTCACATTAATTTCCTTTGTTATGGGTAACATGTTTAAATCAAAAAGACCAATTTAATCGAATTTTAAATAGAAAATGTGAGAATAAAAAGAATAAACAGGAAAATCTAATAAGCAAATATCATTTAAAGTTCCAAATATTATTGTATCTCAGCGGCTTTTAGAGTTATCAAAATACACTGGTTTTTAAAACTAAAGGAACTTTGTACTTATATAGAGCAGTTTCTTAAATAATGCACTTTTCATTTTTATCTAATGACTAGCTTACCCGGCAAACGTTGTTTTGTCCTGAAATATTAGCACGAATTACACGTACCAGGTTTGAAAGCTCGAAATTCCGTTGTAAATGTTGATCATGTGTAGAATTTGCTCGTTGATCTCTTTCGATTTGGGCGCGTCGAGTGTACCTGCCAATGTTTCCTTCTCTAGATCAGGTCGGCATTATTTTAAAACAAATAGGATTTTCCGGAATTTTGAATTATTCACCCTTATTCTATTTGGCGTCGGCAATAACAATAGCAATTTTAAGGCAATAGCAATTTTAAACAACGGCAACATCAATTTAATGTTAATTTGGTATTCTATAAGAGTATTATGACGACGTTGCCTGTTTATCGATAATGTTAATAAAATACAGCACACATCTCTAATGTTAAAGACAGCTTTTTCATTGTTTGGTAAAAAAAAAATAGTTTCCTGAAAAAAAATAAAAAAATTAAATAAAAATGTTTTCCTTTTCTGATTCAAACTCCAGTGAAGAAGAAATTAAAACCAATTTAGTAGTGGATAAAAGACTGCAGAAGTCGTGCATTTTTTACTTGCCCAATGAGAAATAAGAAGTAAATTAAAAATCATCATGTTCAAAGTTTTTTATTTATTAATTTAAAAAAAGGAACTCTATCAACGTACTTTCCAAACACCACAAAATTGGCAGCTATATTACGATTCTTGGTCAGGGGTTGGAAACGATTATAACCTGGGAGTTTCACAGTCAATGGTGGCAAAGGTTTTGCCCGAAACACTGGTAGCCATAGAGATAGCTCGTCCACAGTGGATAAAATTTATCATGACAAAAGCTAAAAATAAGAAATTAAACTTTATTTTTTCGAAAAAAAAAAACAGGATTTCCAGGTGTAATTGGTCGCGTGAACGGAACGCACATCGAGATTATAGCCCCAAATAAACAGAACCGCACATTAACTGAAATTTTTTAATTTAAATGTATTTTTCAACTACACTTTTCTTATATGTAGGTATGTATCTATTTTTTTAAACAAAGAACAACACTAGGCAACACCAAAAATGACGACGACAAAATCATTGGCAATTAAAGACAATAACGACGTCAATTTTGCTTACAGAATACCAAAAATATGTTAACATTGATCGATAAACGGCAATATTGCCAACTGGAATACCGATCTGCAATAAAAGACTAAAAACGGCATTGCCTTCTATCGACGACGCCAAATAGAATAAGGGTGATTATTATTTTTTATTGAAACTTAAATTCTTTTACAAATTGTTTTAAGAAAATTTTTAATATATTGACAATTTTTTATTTTTGAACGCCCATAAAAAAAGGATACTTATTTTTGTTTAATAAATATATATTGTGGATTTGAGCCAAATCGTACCATAAGTAAAAAATTTGAAATATTACGATAATAGCGCCACCTATCGTTGTTAAACTTAAGAGAAACCTGGCTCCTGACAAAACTTATATATTTGGTATCAATCGGTCCAGCGGTTCTTGAGTTTTTGTAACACGTACATGGCACAAACGTTTTTATATATTAAGATTTTCATACATATATACATAACTGGCCATTACAACCCTGTGTCAGGGTTATGACCTAGCTTCTCGCAGCACTCATGTTGTGTGTGTTAATTTTTATCCATGAGTACCGGGACCTACAGTTAAAAGTCGACTCCTAACGACATATTTGAAAAACTTTTTCATGGCAATCAATTACTCCCAGAGCTTTTGCCATAAGACTGCTAGAGGTAGTCACCGAAAGAAATAATTTTTTCATATTTGTTTTTTTTTCAAGATGTCAGGGCTGAGATTTGAACCCAGCGCTGTCGTCTTAGTAATCCAACACACTAACCACTAGACCATGATGACTACCATAATATAGTATTTTTCCAAAAACAACCGGCATGTATAAGAAAAATGTCAATAAATTCAATTAAAAAAAAACATATAAAAACTTATGTAGATATGTATTGGGAAATTGCAATATAATTCAAATAAGAAAGCTCTAGAGTTCAAACAGAATAAATCTATTAAAGTTTTGAAGAAAATATTTAAATATTAAATATTAGTAGTCGCCCTGGTCTAGTGGTTAGTGTGTTGGCTTACTAAGACGATACCGCCGGGTTCAATTCTCAGCTCTGACATCTTGAAAAAAGAAATATGAAAAAAATATTTCTTTCGGCGACTACCTCTCAGCAGTCTTCTGGCAAAAGCTCTGAGTGTAATTAATTGCCATGAAAAAGCTTCTCAAATCTGTCGTTCGGAGTCGACTTTAAACTGTAGGTCCCGGTACTCATGGATAAAAATTAACACACACAATATGAGTGCTGAGAGAAGCTTGGCCCTAACCCTGACACAGGGTTGTAAAGGCCAATTATGTATGTATGTATTTAAATATTAATCGATTAAAACAATATCGGTTGTGTAATTTGAATAATTTTGAATTCGATTTATGTGAAATAAAGTTTTATCAAACAATACCCAGTAAGAAAAAATTGTTTAAAAGTATTTAAGAATTGCTGTTCTTGACGACTTCTTCATATGACTAGAAATGAATTCATTAAATGATTTTAAATGTACTTTCATAATTTCGAATAAATTTATTAAAAAAAAAAGTTTTCAGTAGTTGCAGACTAATAATAATACGAACAAAAATTATACTAAAATTCTATAAATTTATTATTTTAATACATCAGCATATGTAGATAAAAAGGCATTTTAAATACAATGTACCTACATACATATGTATATACACATTATACAATTCCAAAGTGCAATTAGTTATTATTTTTCTTTAACTCTGAACGCTCAGTTTGTAAAAATTAAAATAAAACAAAAAGTAATTGTCAGTTATTGATGACTTTCACTTTATACGAGTATAATAATTTTTGTTTAAATATCTTGCTGATATGAAGATATTATTATATCTTTACGTTACGTTTGCAACTTAATGGTGTTTATTTTATACACAATCAATTTATTTCTTTGACATACTGTTCCATATAAAAAGAAAACTCGTACTTATACATAAGTACATACGTACGAGTATATGCACATATGTAGATCAAACTTTTATCGCATAAATTCTATGTACTTGTAAATTATTTGTGTTTTCAGTTACTTTTGCGGTATATTCAAATTTTGTATTAATTATTAGACATTGGATTTAAATTTTGTTTTATTATTATTGAAAAGTATTGCTTATGGTGATAAGCATATATCTTTGGCCATTTCGTATCTGTTCGAAAGACTCGTCAGAAGACTTTTTCCCAAAGATAGTATCAAAAAATAAATTCGTATGTCCAAAAACTTACTTATATACACTAAATGAGAATTATATCCCACGTAGTATATAAAAAACAAACAAAAGAATTTAAAAGCAATACATTGCTTTTTTGCAAATTTAAATTCTATACTTCTATTCTACAAAATTAATTTTTTTTTTCATTTTAAAATTTAACGTTTGATCCACAAATAACCAAAAAATATTGTCTATTTTTAGTATGCAATAAATTAATTTTTTAATTTAAGTTGCCACATTTAACAGCAAAGAAATTAAAGAAAAAATTTGATGTCAGCGACTTTTGTAATCAGTTGGTTAAGCGGTCAACGAGAACAATGGTGGTCAAAAAGACATTGAGTGATAATTTTTTTCGATTGTATAATGTAATAAATAATAAAATCGATTGATCTTCGGCACTACAGCCAGCAAGCCGTCCTAGACTGGTTCTATATACCCATATTTACATAAATTTACATAAACATAAAATGTCAAAGCCTAATAAAAAGAAAAATAATTAAATAAATTAGAAATCAAATCTATTAGTTCTTTTTGATTTATATTTTTATCTTATTTAGACCAATTAAAAATAAAAATTCCCCGGGAGTTATTTTCCCTTTATAATTTTTACAGTTGAATTTATACGGGAAATATTGGACAGGGAAAGGACTCCCGGTGAATTTTTATTTATAATTTAGCTGATTGTTTTTATTTTAAGTATCAGCGGGTCAGAGATGCCACTTCCTTATATTTTTTTTGCATATTGTTTGTAAAAATATTTTCAACTTGTAGGTAATATTTGTTTTAAAACAAATAGCGAAAGAGTAGCGAAATATCAAAATAAATAAAAGATTTTTATTCAAAAAGAGCCTTGATCAATCATTTAAATTTAAATTAATGAACTTAAAACGAATCAACCTGTATTATCCAGTATTAGTAGAAGCTGTCAAATATATAATACATGTGTGCATACTGTTTTTATGCGAATATACGTTCCCCCAAAACTATTGTAAAAAAAGGATAAAGTACCCATACAAAAGGGTAAAACAAACCCTAACAAATAAAATGAGAAAAACGCATAACAAAAATTCATGTTTACGAAAGTGATCACTCAATTTTGCTACCTTCTTTAAAACTATTCAGTTAGGGCAGAAGCATCACTTTTGTCTTTATTTCGGATATCATTAATGATTTCCCCGGTTGAATTTCAAATTTCCAACTGTTATGGCATAGTTGGAGAATTAGAAACAGGGCTGGTTGAGGTTTTGTTTTATTCATTTTAGTCAATAAACGATATTTCGCTACTCCGTCCATAACGAAGCTCTACAAAGTAGTAAAGAAATATCGATAAATTAGCTACTATTACCATATGCTCAACTAGTTTGTTATACTCTTTATTTATATGTTCCCTTAATTTTCCCTTAATTTTGTCTATTATTGTATAAGTACAATATTTTTTTTTTTTCGTGCAATTAAGAGAATAAAACAAAATGTAAAGATATGATGTTAAAACTTTAAAATTTATTTCAAAAATAATATTATATAAAAATATACATACATACATAGATATTCTTTTTTATTTTTAATTTTTTTAACACGTTTTAGATAGGAGGGATAACATACAATTTGTTACTGAATTTTTAGTTTCTGCAAGATTTTTAAAATACATGCATATGGTGTATTGGAAAATTTGTGTATGTTGTATAAGATAAACAAATTTCTAAGAAGTCTCTAATTTTTTATTTACTTGGAAATTAAAATTATAAACAATATATTGCTCTTCAGTAAGTAAACTTACAAATATGATAAATTACATTTATTTTTCTTCTTGGACATAAAATTAATATAAACAGCACCTCAAACATACAATAATTAGAAAATATGTAATAAAATAAAATTAAATAAGAAAAAATAATAAATTTTTATTATATTTCTCAGTACTTCATAACCTATTATAAGAAATTTAAAAATTCTTTAAAAACTGTCTTATCAATTCTAATTTAAAAATATAGATTTTATTTCTCACTGAAAATCAAATTTACATCAAAACTATATTATTAAGCGAGTACTACACGATCAAACTTGGACTGACAGTACGACTTAGCCAAGTTTGTCAAAAATCATCAAAACAAGAACACAAACATGCAAGCAAACCTTTATAGACATCGAAGAATTTTTTTTAAAAATACTCATTCTAATCAGTAGTGTTCACATACAAACACACAAATAAATTATACACTGTGTTCGACAGACTTGCTCTTACAAGCGTTTGATGGCCCGATGGCAGACACAAAATATACAGAATTTTTAGAACATTTGCCCTTTTACACGAGCTGGATGGCATGTCATCAAGATCGTGTAGTAAATACTATAGTTATGAGCTTAATTCTAAAAGAGAGATAATGAAATTTAGGATTTAATATCTTAATTAGACAACATTTTAGTATGTAAGTAAGTATATAGTTGAGTTTAAGATATTTGCTGTGGGTTGGTTTTCCAAAACTATTCGCTAACAACATATCATATACATATACTATATGGACCATAAATTACACATCTACTCGTATTGTGGTAGTTAAAATAGATTGATTACATTAATATTGTGTTGGTGGTTTATAAAAGTTTCTTATATTGTTTTATAAAATATTTTTGGTGGATATATATTTATAAAACTCAACAAGGATGATGACATCAAACAGATTAATGAACACCATTTGTACCGTTCAAAATACCGTGTGAGTGACCATTCGCATGACCATTAGCCTGTTGTTTACCATTCGATGTAGCAGTTTTATTACAAGAAGATGTCTTAAGTTTTTTGGTGGGTGGTTCATTAGTGATAGCAGAGAAATCAAACTATAAAAATAAAACAACAAAAAAAAAGAAAAATTTAATTTTAAATCCAATTCATTTTAACTAAAATTCTGCAAACTTACTCTTTGTTCCAAAGACATGTGATTGATGGGTGGCAAGCCAATGCAGCCTCGTAAAATGTTTTCAATTGCTGCACGTTGACGGAATAGAGAGTTGACTACTTGAGCTCCTTTAGGCACTAGCGGAGCTTTGCATAAGTAACTTAGAAGTGATAACACAGGCTTGAAGGGTACCCAGGCTTCGTTCTGATCATTATTACTTTTAATTTGAATACGAGAACAGAATTCACCCAAAATTACTAAATCCAAAATTAAAGGTGTAGCCAGGAGAGAATCTTCGCAGGTATTGTGTATGACCAGCGTGTTATGGCCACCCATCATAATTTCTGAAGTGTATTCATCCATAGCACGTTTGCTGTCCCCAACGTAAGGTACATATTTAATTACCACTACATGATCGGGATGCTCTTTTGGTCCATAAAGTACTTTATTGGACTCAACCATATCATCTACAACATTGCTCTTGGAGATCTAAAATAAAAGGGGGAAAAATAAGGAATAAGAACTTTATTTTTGACACCGAAAATATTTTTGAAAAAACCCACCTCTTTAGATCTGAATTGTTGGGGTGCTGATAAATTTTTGCCATCATTGTTACCCAAATGGTTGTAGCTCACAATAGACACAGGCTTAATGCCAGCACCTACTAAGAAATCTACCAAAACTGATTTCAATTTAGTTTGACCCGATTTAAAATCATCGCCAGCAATAAAGACACCCTTATGTTCGGCTAACTCAATGAGACCAGGTACAAAAGTGTTTTGTGGCGAACCATTAATATAAGTGCAACCCTCGGCAATACTGGCCATAGCAAATATGGTTGAGGGTGATATTTCAGCTTTATTTGCTTTCAAAGAGGCCTCCAATTCATGCATGGTCATATTCAAGCCAGGTTTTACATCACTGAAACGTTCAGTATTGGCTGTCCATAACACTATAACGGAGTCCAAATTCTTGCTCTTCTTAAAATCTTGAATATCAAGACGTATCTGTTCAAACTGTTCAAGTCTAGTACCCTTAATAAGATTATCAGCTCTATCCAACTGATTGGCAGCTATAAAATCGGGATCGTATATAGAAGGGCGGGGTTTCATTTGGCTTAAATCTTTATATAATTGATCTTGTAATTCAACATCTAAAACTTGAGCACGACGCATGGCATCACCAATATTGAAGGAACTAATATCCCAACCATCAACTATAATATCATCGGGGTTAACCATGGGTACCAAATCTTTCATGGGTACATAAACATCTTTTCCTTCTTCATCTGAGCCCAAAAGAACTGTGGACGCTTGGGTTATGGAACCGAACCAGTTTGCTTTTTGTACTCCTGTACGTTTGCGCCATTGTAGTTGACGACGATTGGCTTCAAGTGCAGCGGTTAATGTAGAGCCATTATTACCACCCCATCCAACTAACATTACACCCAAACGTGGAACGCGTCTATCGGTGCGGATTTTTAAATTGGCTGTTTCCGGAAAGACCTACGAGATTTATAGAAAAAAAAAATAAAAAGTAATTCAATATTTAATAATATAATCCAGCAATTAGTAAGACATATTAAATATTTAGAAAATCGTTCAGGTAATAATTAAGAAAATAAATTAAACAAATTGATAAATAAGTTTTGAAAAATGTTTTCGTAAAGCGTATTTCTCTTTTTTTATATATTAGTGGTAGTTTTTTATATATTAGAGTTGGGTTTATTGCAACTACCACTAGTGCATACATATATGAATAATTGTCCATTACAACCCTGTTTCAGAGTTACGGCCTAGCTTCTAGCAGCATCCATGCCTAACATGTATTTACGAGTAATTTATATTGTTTTTATATAATCTCTAGTAACCGTGTTTTTCGATTATCCGTACTAAGACTAGTCCCCTGCTAACCGAGGATCAGCAGTATATCTATATAGATTTAAATATTTACATATATTTATTTTTTAATTCTATTGCTTCCATTAGGATTAATTTTTTTATCTACTTATTATACATTTTTATATAATTACAATATTTATTATTTTTAAACAATTTTTAAAGAAATATTTGCAAAAAACTACTGCATATATTTCATTACTAAATATAGGTTTTAAAGATTTAATACCTTTGTTTCCTTAAAGCAAGTTTTAAAATGCACAAAAAATAAAATTCTCTAGGGATTAATAAAATATCTTTTATAAACTTTTTAAAAAGTTTTTAATATTAAAAAAAAAATTTTTTTTTTCTATAGAGCTTGATACGAAAAGCCGGCAGGCAAGTCTGCATTTTGTTTACTCGTATATTGATATCATACGATAATGATTTCTTTTATTATTTCTTAAATAATTCCAGACACACATTTTGATTTTGATTTGTTCTTCTTTTTTTGAACACAAGCTAATCTTGTGCAAATTTTTTGTTTGCTTTATTAATATTTAAATTGAAAATTAACATATATATCTGAGAAGAATTTATTTGTGTAGAATAATAAATTATTTTTGCTTTTTTTGGCCAAGAAAAAACCAAAAAAAAAAACTTACGAGAAGTGTTTAAAGTGCAATTTCATAGGTACACGTAACTCTTTAAAATAATTTTTAAAAATTATAAAACCAAGAAGAAAAACAAATATGGGCTGATTATTTATTTTAAATAGACAAAAAAAAAGTATAAATACACGATGTCTTTACATTTGTTATCTTTAAAGAATTTTAATTTTCACTTAAAGGGTGTGTAGAATGAATTAGCAAAAATTTTATTTTATACACTTATAAAATTAATTATGTATTACTGAAAGTTGTATCTTAGAAATAGCTAAAATTATAAGTAGTATTTTAAAAACATTTTCTGAATTTGCCAGTACTTTATTGGTTCGTAATATGGAAAAGAAATTTACTGCCATATCCAAAAAAAATAAAATAGGTTTATTAAGGGCTTATTTAACAATTATTTCATACAAATATGTTAAATAAGCACTATATAAACGAATTTTATTTTTTATGAATACGGCAGTTAATTTTTAATTTCATTATATTAAATTCGAAAGTTAAAAGCACAAAAGTAAAAAAAACAATACTATACATGTCATCACTAAATTGTGATATACTTATATCTTATAGTGGTTAGAGAGCTTGCTTACAACACAAAGCCGCCCAGTTTCGAGTCCGAGTACTGGAGAAAATTAAAAAAATTGTGTGCGGCATTTCAAAGTTTTAATTTAAAAAAGTATAAGAGGTTCTCCAGCTCTAAGAAGTCCATCCTTAAGAAAGCCGCCCCCTAACATTCCACCCTATCCACCTTTAAATTATCAAACGAATAATCAGAAGAAAGTGCCACCCACTGGGAAGTATTAGACAGAACTAAGCAAAGTTTAAAACCTACCATTCAAAGATCTTTGCTACTTCACAACAGACAAAGAATTAACATGAACAGATAGGACAATTTCTGCTGATAATTTCAAAGGAAATCAATGTTCTTTGAGTGATCAACTGACAGCAATTTGTTCCATTGACATAAGGCGCTTAAATGGAACTACAAGAATGACATATATTTTCAAACATTCCAATGCATTGGGTTTACCAAAAAAAAAAAAAAGCATCAGAGCATATTACATACCTTCAGCTTCAGCTGAAATGAAGTATGTAGTAATAATAAATGCAATATTTATAAAAATATTTTCAACTCAATAAAACCACAAACAGTTTTTTTTAATAAATAGCGGCTATACCTCCACTTGAAATTATATTTTTTTAATTGTCGCTATTTAACGATGTTATTTTTTTATTTTTACCGACCTACCTTAATGACAATTTTATTGCTTTTCTCTACTCAATCATCAAATAAACAAAATTCTAAGTTTATTGACCTAATAAAAAGCTCTTTCATAGTACAATGACCCCTAGCGTCTCATAATTACTGTTACGGGGTAAAAACAAACAAGTTTGCATAACATAATGAATCGTTGTTTTACGTCAATAAGATGTTATCAAAGTAACAACAGTTGTTCAAAAATATATCAATATTGTGTGCTACTTCTTTGCTTAGCATTATACGAGTACATATATTGATATATCGTCTTTTCTTTTATGGTTCCTAAAATAATAAAGTTAAATATTTACCCACTTATTTATAAAAAGATTAACAAATTTTATATAAAAATTACCATTTTTTACGCGTGTTATGAAATATGTGAATACATATGTGAATAAAACATTTAAGAGGTTTCTGAAAAGAAGACTCTGAATATTTTTTCTAATTTCATCCATTTTTAAACTCAGCATATAACTTATAATATTTGTATTATTTTTTTATGTTTTTCTTAATTTTATTGATTATTGATTCAGTTTAGGGATAAACTTTTAAAAATAATCAAAAGTAATAGCATTACTTATTCGATTTTTTTTTTTTTTTTGATAATATCGTAATTTAATCACTACTTTTCCTTATTGGACAGAGTCATCTAATTACGAATGATTCCTGTTACTAATCATAACTTAACACATCTGTATTTATTAAATAATTTGAAAATTAATTTTCTAAATATTTTTTGTCAAATACGTAAGTATTTATTTCCTTGCGGTTGCTACCCAAAGAAGTAACGATATATCAAAAAATAAATACGACAAATATTTATTTAAAAGCCAACTCAAGCACAAATAATTTAATCAATAACAAAGCTTATAATATATGATAAGTTTTTGATATCTTTTTTAATTATCACTTATTTATATGTACGTTATTATTACCACAATTTTAAATATATATTGGAGGGGAAGTATTTTCCAGACTGTAAAAAAACAGAAGTGCAGAAAACAAGAAACAACGGTTTCGATTTTGACGGTAGAGAGAAAAACATAATAATCAACATTTTTTAAGCATGGACTGTAGGATTAAAAACAAAACATATGTTCTATATGGGACAGCAAAATGCAGTGATCAAAAACTAAGAAATTTTATGTAGAATGTACATACATATGCACTACATATACACATTGCGTTTAATTTCGGCTCATCCGTCAGAGTTGCATAAAAAGTGGGTTTGGAAAGTTCATTTAATTCATAGGTGGATAATTTAGTTTTGATCTAACAAATTTTTTTTATAACAAAAAAAAAAAAATAAATAGAAATAATCATAAAAGCGAACTTAAAGAAAATAGCGATCATTGATGTAAACTTTGCTTATAGGCATCACAAACACATATTAAGTGAATGTGGTTTTATCGATAGATTTGGATGGTGTGTCTAGGCGGATATATCCACTAGAGTTTTAGACCTGCGGATGTTCATAAGTAGGTTTGCTAAACAAATGATAGATTCGAAGGGACATAATAAATCATAGGTCTTTGTGCTCGATCTAAAATTGTGTAATAATAATAACTTGAATCCTCTTTTTTATACACATTCGCACACAATTTTTTCTCACATACCTATTTATTAAACAAATCACGTTGTAATATTAAATAACAAACATGTGAGAGTGCGGATTTGACTTTTAACCACTGCACACACTCGTTCATAAAAAAGTATTTACGTTTTGTGGGAGGTTTCTCTTATAAGCTTGTCTAATAACTTGTATAATTTAGTTGCAAGTCAGAATATTCAATATTTTTTATATTAATATTTGGAATTTTTTAGAGGATATATGTATGTATATAAAAGCCATTAATTAAACTTAAATTTAACCTACCCGGCAGTAATAAAACAAACAAAAAAAACAATTAAAATTTTCTAATAATTTAAGACATTCATGCATACATATATTATCAACTATAATTTCAATTTACAGTTAACTCAGGATAACGTCAATATCCCATAAAGTCAAACCTTTTTTAACATTGTCTACTTTAAAAGCTCAACAAAACCACAAAGCTCTTAAATTTCAAATCTTACTCTCAATAAAACAGCTGAAAAACGTATGCACATAAATCTTTGCAGAAATGAAATGTATTAAGCAGTTTAAAATAGAAAACTAAAGCCAAATCGTCAAGTTCTTTAACGAACCTTCTCGCTCGAAACAATAGCTTTTTGAAATTGGTATTGTTAATCGATACGAAAGTTTATTCGATCCAAAAAACACATTATAAAGCAAAAAATTATGTATGCAAAAGTACAAATACGGTAAAACAAAATCGCGTGAAATTGAAATCTCATGATACCTTTTTTATTGGCTTAACAACCATTAACTAAACTTTAAAATATTTGGCGTGATATAATTTTCATTTGTCTTAAATAAAACCCTCGATTTTAATTTCGCACTATTTCTTTTTACAGAACCTGCCTGATTATATCTATTTTATTTGTTTTATTTAGTTTGTAAGCCTTTTTTTGGACTTGCTTTTGCTTAATTTGAATTTATGAATAACTAAATGATATAAACTATACTTTAAACAAATTGTTCGTATTTTAAATTTGTACATTCATCCACAAAATCAACAATCTGGTAAATGTTTCGGTTTTAATTAGTTGACATTATCCAAAGTTTACTGTATGTATTGACATGCACATACATACATACATATGTATATTACACACTGGCTTAAATACGCCCACGGATGTTTTCATTTATTTATTTATATTTTTTTTTTTCAGTGTAAGACTATTAAGTGGCAGTGAAATGGCAAACATTATAACAAACCACAATAGATTACACAATCAATATTGTCAACCCAGACCCAGTTATACATTTATAATGCAGAAATAGACATTGTAACCTTGAACATGAATTTTTATTTTTATGCACATACACACTCAATAGAAAATACTGGAAATATTTTATTTACTTAGAGAGTAAAAAAAGCAATGTAGTGGAGTTTAATTTGTTCTTCATACTCTCTTCTCTACAACATTTTCCAAAAACGCATGTGCATGAATGCTATTAGAAAAATTGAATTGGTCGCTGTTAAGTTGTGTTGCCGGTATTGCCTGGAATACAAACATGAGTAGTTCGAGTATAATAAAACAAAATCGATTAAAGGAAAATTCCTACTGTTATTTTATTTCTGGAATATTCTGGTAAAACAATAATTTTTTTTAAATTAAAAATTCTTCTATATTTCATACCGGTAGTTTTGTAGAATCGAAATATTTTAATTGGAAATTTCCCATTTGTAGTAAAAGAGGCATGTTATACTGAGATTTATATATTAACGGTAATATTTAATATTTATAATATTTATTTTTTATATTCATGTTTTAAAAAATGTTTAACCGGCATATATCTAAAAGCATTCATTTAAATATTTTTAATTTAAATTCTATTTTATTGGTTTTAAAAGATTTGAAAACTTGCCTATAAATTTGCAATTTTATTATAATTGACAATCCATCATATATTTTATGAGTAATTAATACTTTGGTTGGGAATTGTGTGGAAATTTCATATTTTAATACAACGTATTCTGGTTTTTTTCGTTTTTTTTAGGGCTGTATTTATAAAAAAAAATATTTTTGATTTATAACTGGCTTGTAAAATTGTTTTTCCCCATAAAATATGTTTAACAAAAGTTTTATAAATCAAAAATAACATATCTAAAGCATAATTACAAATTGTGTAAGTTCGAGCCTTTTTCCTTTGATTACCAAAAATATTCATTGCAATTAACTTTGATCTAATTAAAGCGTTTCTGACGAAACAAAAATTGAAAAAAAACATTTATTTCCTATATAAAATTCTTGGGCCACAGTGTTTGTAAAAAATTACTCCGAAAGATCTGAGAATAGGACGTAAACTATTTTTCCTACTCCTCAGTGATAAGGGCAGTGCTGTGTCCGTACAAGAATGAGAACCTCTACCTCTGTTGTTTCCTTTAGCACAGACAGCAACACATCAAATTTATTTTATCAAATTTAATGGAATCCCTTTTCAGTACATTTATTTTTTATACTTTTAAGCCCAACTTATTGTCGCCCAACTGCAAACGGCCTTTTTGAAACAATATTGAAGTTTATATTAAAACTTAGAGAAAATTTTGATTTTAAAACTTATCTAATACTTCTAAAATAAAGGACCTTTTTATGGAGGTAAGACTTAAATATAATCCTTCTTTTAAAAATTTGATACTATCTAGGGTAGCGATAGTTTTAAAACAAACTATCAAACCTATCGAATGACGCTCTCTCCATCTATTTTATTATTTCTATTAAAATGTTTATTTAATTCAAGCCCTCAAGCATCCACATAAAGGTGGTTTTACACTATCCTACTGAGTATAACGACACGTCAAAAACTCAAATAAAATGAAAAAGTATAATAGTGTGAAAACAATATGTAATGAATTGTCAAAAAATACGGATAGAAATTTGACAGTCGTATGGCTCTCATCATTTTTAGAAATTTTTCTAAACCATTAGATTTTTCATTTTATCAGAGTTGCTTTTTTATACAAATATAAGAAAAAATCAGGGTTGGAAAACTGGAAATTATTCACCATAATTTTACTTATTCCTTTTTTTTATTAAATAACTACTAAAATACAAAATATAATTAAGATTTCAAGTTCTTTCCCTTTAACATAAAATAAATTACAAATATTTGTTGTAAAAAATAATTAAATATGACTTATATTATGAAATATTAATAAAACAAATATTGCCGCATCAACATGTCCATCGTTGGAGAAAGAAAAAACACAAACAGCTGTTGTTTCCATTTTATTTGAAATGTGATAGTGTAAAAGCAAAATGTAATAAAAACATTTTACGTTTGATTTTTTGACAGTCAGACCAAAAACCATTAGATTTTGTTTCGACAAAATCCAATGAAAATCTTAAGACTTGTAGAATAGTGTAAAAGCACCTTAAGTAGCAATGCATTAATAATTTGAGCGCCACGATCATACTCCTTGAAATCTCAATACATATTATTTTTCTGAAACTACATTGAGTCTTCTTCAGAGGATGTGCCTGGTCAAATCCATATTTTAAACTTTATTGCCGAAATTAAACATAAATTTAAATCGTAAATGTAAAAGCACTGTAAACAAAGCTAACTGAGTATCCGGTCGCCTTATTTTTTAATAAATATTCTAAGAATTTTTAAATTACGAGTACGTACGTACTTTATTATAAATAAATATTTGACGTCCACGCTTAGTTTTTTTATTTTTTAAGGTACCACCCTTTCCTGAAAAACTGCAATAAAATTATTTGATATACATTCATATACGTATGTACATATGTATTGATGTACGTGTGTATCTACAATATGATGTATGAAGACATTAAAATGTCAACAGAAATATAAAATAAAATGTTTAAAGAAAAATCAATAATCGTAAGAACAGTATACCTGTAAAACTTTGCCTTAAATAATTTAGTCAAAGTCTTTTTAGCGCTTTTAATAATAACAATAATAATTTACTTATATATGTTAATTCAAAAAAAAAAAAAAACAAAAACAAATTACCTGAATTTTGCCATTTGCCAAACGTTTAACATGTGAGGTTTGATAATCATAATCGGTTTCTATAAAACTGTCAGTGATTTGAACTTTTGGTGAGATGACTTCTAAACTTTCAGAAGTGGGCTTCATGTTTTTATTTTTAAATATTTCTCTTTAGCTTTTACACTTCAAAAATTTCCAAATTTATCTGTAAAAACTACTTATGTATTTATATTTAATTTTTTTCTTTATTAATTATTGTATTTTTATTTTATATAACAATAAGCACTTATTTTATTCTTTATTTTGTTTGGCAAAAACCTTAAAAATTCTCTTAAAATTTCACTTTGTATTGAGATGTTTATGGTTTCGATGCTTTCCAACTAATGAACCGTTTGGAAAGCAAACACTACTATTTATGCCCAGATGATGACGATTAATAATTTGCAAACGACATGCCTGCTGCCTACCGATGATTATTGTGTTTGTTGCCTTTAATATTGGTGTAATTTCACATACATACAGTGAGAATCAAAAGTGAGTAAATGTGGTATATTATACAGTTATTAATGGTATAGTTGTTTACAAAATAGCATTTAAATTAAGACTTAAAGCAATAAATTTAGAATGGGGCGACCACAAAACCAAAATATATATGTACGTCACATGTAACTAAGAAAAAAAAATAAGTTGTTGTTGCATTATTCTGCAAGTCATACGATTTTAATTGGATTTTGTCGATTGTCGTTCTGAGTCAACTTTAAACTGTAGATCCCGGATAAAAGTTAATACACACAACATGGGCGGTACGAGAAGCTAGGAAAATGAAATATGAAAAATCTTATTGTTTAAAAAAATGTCTAAAAATGATGAGACCCATACGACTGTTAAATTTGAATAGGTATTTCTGACATTTCATTACATCTTGTTTTATACTTATATTTTTTCATTTTATCTGAGTTTTTGACATTCCGTTATACTCAGTGGGGTAGTTTAAAATATTTATTTAATAAAGTCAGAAGGTAACGTTAACAAAATTTTTATAATAAGAAAAAAATTATTTTTAAAATGAACCAATTGACTTACAACGGTGTTGTGAATCAATTTGCAGATTTTTGTATTCATCCTTATAATCAGAAATTATCACCAGAGAGCTTTTTTATCAGAAAAAAATACGTTCTCAAAAAATAGCTTTAGAATTTTATAAAAACTGAAGAATTATTCACTCAACAAAGCCTGCAAGTCTTTACTGGCTTTAAATGAAGAGAATAAAAGCGGAATCATCTCTACTCACCTAGCAAAAAAAGGAAAATCCGTCTATGAACATTAAAGCAAGAAGAGCATTTTAGAATATTGGCTAAAAAACATACATGTACGAGTAGTCACATGTGCCTCCCACTGTATATGTATATTTTGTGTTTTGTTATTTTTTTTGCTTTTCTTGCTTCAATATCAAAAACTAAAAAAAAATCTAAAAGAACCGCGTTCTTTTTTACTTTTTATTTTTGTTTGTTTATTTTTTACTTTGAATTTAAAATTAATTGTTGGTGTATACTATGGTATTTTGTATACCCCCAAAAGTGGGGAGTTTAAAAGCCGGCTGTATTATTGGATTTTTAAAGAGAGAACCCCTTTTTTGTTGAATTTTACACGCATGTTAAACGCATACAAATACACAAATTGTATGTGAATTTTCATCACTGTTAACTTAAAATTTCTGAAATTCTTTTTTATTATGTTAACTATTATGAAAAATTACTAGTTTTTTATTCTGGTTAATAGTTTTTGCTATTGTTGTAAACTTTTACCCAAATTCAAATGATTAGTAATAATAAAGTATACTTAAAGAGTGCGTTAAGTACAAATTTCCATAAACATTTTTGCTTATAAAATTTTTTCGTGGTATAAGATCTTATTTTCATAATCAGCAAAGCAATTGCTGACAATACGTGAATAGAATTCGGGATAATTATCTTCTCAAAATGTTCAAACTAAGTCTTCAAGCCTTGCGTAGCCATTCTCTAAGTGATTCTGCAATGCAATTGTTCTTCCAATTTTAGCAATTAGAACAAGTTTTGATGGCGCAAAGAAGTACAATAATAACAATGGTGAGCAAAGATTCTTTAAGATTATTTTGGAGTATTTAAAGTGATATTGTTAAAGTTGAAACCGCCAACTAATATCAGGTCCCAATTTCATAATCTGCAATTCAATCTATAGGGACAACCATTCTTTAAGGTTCTTTTGGTTGCGTCCGCCATATTTACCTCTATGCCTGGCCAACATATTAAACTTCGACTCACCAGTTTTAAATTGATTATACAAATGTTTGGCTTGTCAGTGATGGCATGAGATTGCTTTATGTCATCGAGAGTCGGTTCAATTTTTTGGAAGGGAAATGTCGAATTGAAGGTACATGGATATATTAAGGGATTGTTTCGAGAGTGATTACATGATCATTCCTTACCTAATCATTTAAATATTTCTTTAGAAATGATCACTCTTCATTGCAAACGTCCTTGATAGTTTTGCAAACGTAGTAAATCTAGTACATCTGATAACAATTTGTTGTTGTTTGACTTGGTTTGCTACGTTTACAAGACTTCCAAGGGCATTCGCAAGAAAGAGTGATTACTGCTAATGCTGTTGCAAAATTTGTAACATATATAGTATGTATATATAATTTCATTGTTTGTTCGGATGTATGTCCAATTCTCTTTCCGCAGCTTTTTGAAGCCGAAATTTTGCATACTTAAAGCTCATTTGTTCCACATGTGCAAGACGGAGCCAGATTTTAGATTTTCGACAGTGGTCGGCTTTATGACTAGTAGTAAATAAAATTTAAATTTTGGACCATCTATACTAGAAACAAGCAAGTAATTTAATTACAATATGAACACAAGATCACATACTGCACTAAAACATGTCTCGTTGATAAATGCCAGTTAATATTATTTTCCTAATTCATTTAATGTTATGACGTACATGTTTTTGCAAACGCTGCCGACATTTCTTAATATTTGTTCAATGGAAGTATAAAGTGTGTTGGCTATCTTATGCCTCTTCTACGTGTATGAACTCTCACCGCAATTAATTCTAGAAATCCATTCTAGAAACTTTTCGAAATCGTTGCTCTCTTGCTATACGATTGTTCTTTTATGCACTTGTGAATGCATATGCATGTACATAAGTATGAAAATAAAAGTCACATAAAACTATTATGGCAAAACACCGTGATTGCTATTGAATTTTAGCAGAAATTTCCGTAAACTTCCATGGAATAAGATAGTTGAGTGGCCTTGTATGACGATACAATTTTCTGCAGTAAAAAACACTATACATGTAATGAAGAAATATCATAATAATTTAAGTGATAATTATGATATTAGAGATTATGGTGATAATGATACTGTTGGCAATTAAATATTTCATTGGTTGATTCTGTTTGCGTCTTGATGACCGACCTGTCATCGTAGTTAATGGGAATGGAAAAATCCAAAGCCACACATTTTCTTTCATTTGTTTAAGCTTTGAATGAAAACAAAACACTCACACACATTATTTACAGTCAAATCTACGTTTGACAAACACTCATATTAATTTAAAGTGCATTCAAAAATCTAATATCTAGTTACATAATAAAATTGAAAAATTTAACAATTTATTTAATTATTTA
Organism: Metopia argyrocephala; assembly: GCA_963576795.1. NCBI lineage: Eukaryota > Metazoa > Arthropoda > Insecta > Diptera > Sarcophagidae > Metopia > Metopia argyrocephala. Next base: position 180,281,917 of record OY756208.1, on the reverse strand, counting down.
CTACAGGTATTTACGGTGCAAAAAATCTAAGAAATATTCAGAAAAATTTAGCATTTGTTTGGTTTTTTACTATTTTATTTTTTCTGTGTAGCAATAGAAGTACATGCTAAAGCAGTTCAACAGTTGTCTACCAACTCCGTATAAGAACAGTCATTATTCTTAAACCAGGGTTACATGAGGAAATATTTGACAAAGGAAATTATTTGACGAAATTGCTTTCAGTTTGATTAAAGAAATATTGTGTTTAGGGATGCCAATCGTAACTGGTTTTTGCCAATCCTGAGATTCGGGATTTTGAAATTTTAAATCCCGGGATTAACGGAATTTACGGGATTAGCCAGATCCCGAACCCCTGGTTTTTCGGGATTGGCATCCCTAATTGGATGGTTATATCCTATTATTATTCGCTTTAAACAATTTTTAAAAAACGTGTTTACAAAAACAATATTTTTGCATAAAATATTTTCCTAAACTAATGGTTATGCTTTTTTTGCCTAATCTAAACGTGTCTTGAAATATTTTAAATAAGTGTTTAAAGCATTTCAATGCAATAAAATAAGCATAAAATAAAAAGGAAAGTTTAGGCAATAGGCCTGACAATACATCATTCGTTATACCGTGATGCGACTATATCATGTTTTTTGTATAGTCTTCAATTACTTCGTTATAGCTCTCCAAGCAACCAACTGGCAAACCAATCACTCTATATTTTCATTCATTTCGCCAGCCAAGTGGACATACATACATAAATATGTACGAGTATATCCATTTGCACATAAATTTCGTTATTTCGAGAATATTGAATGGAAAGTTTTTGTTTTCCAACTGTTGCATCTGTTCTTGTTGGCTGATATTTATTTATTTTTATTTATTTTTTTTTTTTTTTGGTTTAATTGAACAAAATGTTTCTAGAAAAAGCCAATCAATTATTTATTTATGCAGCGACATAATAGTACGAGTAAAAATAACAACAGTAATATTAAACAATTTGACACCAAATAATAATTTGTAATAAAATATTTAAAAAATTTTCCGTTCCTCTAAAAACAAGAAAAGAAATTCATTAACACCCATTTAAAGTGAACAACTAAATATGTAAAGTAATCGATTTTTGAAATGAAAGTTTGTAAATTATTTAAAAAAGTGGGTGAACAATATAAATAATCCTGTAAACGATTATTAGGCAACTCATATAAAACATTTTTGTGCTTATTAAAATAAATTTGTTTGCTAGAAATTAGTATGTACTTTGAAATAACTGGGTCTTTAATGAAAATCGATTTCATTTCATCAACTATTTCTATTCTATTTAATGTTCTGTTTAGATTTATATACATGCATACATATGTACATACATACGTACATATATACTTCAAGAAATATAATGTTATGGAAAACGAAAATTTAACGTTTTACCTGTTTGAAAATCCAAAACTTTTTTGTAATTGATTATGAAGATGGATATATCAAACGTAATTGGAAATTACCCACCGTTTCAGGAAGATCTATCCGGAATGACGATTTTTTGACAAGGAATAAGCACAGCCTCCAGGGAAAGGTCTTCAGGTTTTACCTGTAGAGTTACGGAATTGATATAAACATCTGAATATATGATTTTAAGATATCTAAAGCATTAAACACAGTTTTTATACTAAAAACTTGGCTCATTTATATCTAGCCAGCCTTTGATATAAAAGAAAATAGTTGTCATTGAATTCACATATTCAATAAGCCTTCACTTTTACTTTGCTTTGAAAATTTTTGACAACGTCACTTTTACAACTTTATAAATGCTGTTGCTGCAAATATATGTAAGAAAACATTCTTTTTCTTATTCTGGAAAACATTAAATTAAAATGTAGACTATTTTTTGTTAATATTTATATAGTAAATACGTACTGTATGAATGTACATACATACATATGTAAGCATATAATCGCTTGGTATGAGTTTTACGATTTTCTTCTGTATAAAAAATATGTATGACTTTGCAAAATACTTACTGCTTTCATGCGATTTTTCATTTTTTTTTTTTTTTTGTTTTTATTTAAATTAATAAAATAAACGATTATTAATTTTATGGTAATCTAATAATATGTAATATAATTGAATGAATTCAAATGAACGCCGTCTACTACAGTAGCAGTTCTAGTATGTATATCCATACGCCCACATTCTTTTCACATCAATGAATTGCACGTTTTAATGACACGTAAATTGTGCATGTGATTTTTAATTTTTTATCGGAAATGAATTGAAAAAAAATAAATAAATAAAAATAACCAACAGATGCAACAAAGCATGTAAAATAATAGCGGTAATCAGTCTTCTTTGCAAATGCGCTTGCAAGTGCTGCAAACATAGCAAACCTACTATACGAGTATCAGCCTACTTACAATTTGTTGTTGTTGTTTGAAAGGTTTTTTACGTTTGCATGATTTGCAAATGGGTTTGCAATGAAGACTAATTAACACTAATAATTTTACAAAAATATTTTTATTTTAAAATTTCTGTATTTTTTAATATCAAATACTTAGTATTTGTACTACAATTAAGAGTATTCACATCAAATAGTGAACAATAACGTTTCAGCAAAGAAAAAGTTTAGTGGTTTAAGAAGATTGTCATATTCACAATTTTCAGGTGGCCATAATAATATTCTAGGGCTACTTCCTCCCTATATAAGAGAATTACGTAAGGAAGTTGGATTTTGGGGGGTGTGCCAAGGTTTTTTCCCCAATAGGGAGGAATGGACATCGGGAAGGATTTGTATGGGTTCCGGTTCCGGAATCCGGCGTGGATGCTGGTGTTTTCTCCGAATTTATCAAATTTACAGAATCTTTTAGATTGCCGGACACGTGCAGTACTTTTTAGGATGAGGTATGCAAGCTTTGAGAATACTGGGGGAATGATGTACCGAGAGAATGAATATATCGGATTTATTTTCCTATGTTTTGCTAAATACAAGTTGATATTGGCTGTTGCACAGTGAGTACTTTGAGTATATTGACAAAAAATATTCACCCCTATTATGAATGTCGAAGTCGACACTATCACATCGACGGTGCAAAAACGGTATTATCTATGTCAATAGTGATTAGTATCGATAACTATTGACAGTAATTTGGTATTATGAAAGGCGACATTAAGACGCCGTTGACTTAAAGTGACTTTAATTGTGTCTACGCTATTTTTATGATTGACATGAACAAAATTTTTTACAATCAACGCGTTAAGGCTAAAAAATCCTTTCCTGTTGTAATAAATATTTTGTTCTTGCTTGTTAGGAGCCAAAATTTTTATGTGAGTGCCATCTACACACCCTATAACACCTGGAAATTTAGTTTTGTTAAAAAATTCCAGCTTACATTCAGCTTTCTCCTCTTCCGTCATTTCAAATTTTATAAAAAATGGGCAGATAAGTTCTTGCAGTGCTTCCAAAGTTTCCTCCAAAATTAAGGATACTGCTGGTTGTGATAATCCAAGGAAAAAATCATTTCCAACACTTAATTGTTACGAGCCTTGTGCCAGGAAACGTAATGTCGTTGCTAGTTTTAAATCATTCGAAATAAATGTTTTTCTAACACCACTCTTCATTTGAGGTTCAATTTTATCCAAAACAAATTTGAAAGCCGCTTTGCTCAATCGAAAATATTCAATAAATCTTAAAGAAAATTTTTTTTCTTGTTTTTTAAATTGTATTTGGCAAGTTTTTGTATTCACTTACTTATTATCTGGCAAATTAAAAATATCTGAATTTTGCCTTATAATTTTCCTTTGAAGCTTAAGGTTTTCTTTATCGCTGGAATAATCACTTGAATCCATCATAAACAACATATTTTCACTAAAATTTTACCTCAAAAAAATTAATTTAATAAATCAGAATACTTCGTATATTAGAGATGTGTTTATTTACATTAGAGATGTGGTTATTAGTATCGATAATCAGTCGTCTCAACACAACTTATTTACATAATACCAAATTAGTGTCGATGTGAAGTGATGTTGACTGAAAGTGAAAGCGACTCAAAAGCGACAATGAGACTACTGTTGACACTTGTAATAAGGGTGATTATTATCACTCCCATGAGTACTATGCCCCAAAGCAGATATTGCAACCCAAAGGATCTTTTGTACCCTATTCTATTTACGAATGATGATCCTCATGTTCACCCCTGCTCTATCGTAAGGACCTGACCGATCGCCGAAGATGCTCGGTTAACCATAAACGTCCACCGACACCATCTGGCTCAATCTGATTACACCGTAAACCTAGTTCTAGTAAGAGCCACACCGCTGCACAATGTGCTCTGTGGTCTCCTTCTCTTCAATACAGAACCCGCACTCAGTTTCATACAGGAGAAGTAAACTATTCAAGTTATACTTGAGGTAGTAGTGTCTCGATAGGAAACCCACTATTCTACCAATATTCGATCTCCGTAGACCTTCTCCATACGAGAAAGGCTCTACCAACCGTTTGGCCAAATTCCTTTTTTACGTAAAAAACATAACCAACATATGTACTGAGAAACGTAATCGATGCTGTTTAAATGGTGAAAGGAAATGGGAACGTTTTTGGGAAATATAAAACTAACTCATTGATATGTTTATATATTTATTTATTTTTTTTTTTTTCTTTTTTACAATCAAAGCTTTTATTTTTTTTTATGCAGTGAAGCGATATGCAATTTCTATTTGTATATGTATGTAATATGTTGTGAAGGTCATAAAATACATAAATAAAGGTGTCAAAAAATATTTCAACCAATTAAATTAAAGCATAAAGAATAATAAATATAATACATCTCATTAAAAGTACAGATTATTGGTAAATATGATAAAACTTATAATACTCATACATATTACAGCACAAATAAGCACCTTAAAATTATAATACCATAAAAGGGAGATTAAAAGATGTTAGTTTTGTTATAGACTAATAAACAAGAGGCTTCATAAAATATATATAAATACTTAAAGTAATGTAGAATAAAAATAATACAAATTAGATCACGAAAAAATACTTTTTTTTTAATTTTAGTTCAATGTTTGTTCTTTGTTTCTTTTTTTGAATTTAAAACCGCTGCTAAATTCTAGTTAGGGAATGTGGTATTTAGTTAAACATTAATTTTATTTTTTAGTTATTAATTATCTAAAAATTCCCATTCACTGGATGAACCATTTGATGATTCTTTTTCTGTTTCTGATGCCTTCTTTGAAGTTGTTGCCTCAGTTGGAAGTTTAGAAGATGTTTTGTTTAGTGGATCTGTGGCTCTATTAAAATCTAATAAGAAACTATCGATTTCATAATTATCTTCTGGTTGAGTATTTACGAATTTCAATGAGTAATTATTGTTCAGTAACTCGTTTTGCTGTTGTGATGTACTCTCTGCTATATGACTACTGTCAATAATATTAGTGGCTCTCAAAGAGTGGCATATATCTTCTATGGGCTGACCATCTGCGAAATCAGTAATTGTTTGTTCTTCTATGTAGTACAACTTTTTTAAAGGTGTTGTTTGCATGCTGTTATCTTTAAATATATTTTCTGTTGGATAAGCTTTAGCTAAAGGTGATACTTGTTTTGGAGATTGTGTTGAAGGTGGCTGCGTCAAATACTTTGATATTCGCAGTTCTTCATCTGTAATTGGCTGTAATGAAACTTCGGGTAGATTTAATTCTTCTGCCAATGATTTAGCTTTTTCTGCTATAGTTCGTTTTAAAGAAGTAGGACTCAAAACGTTTGGTAAATGCTGACTTATTGCCTCTTTGAAGTTAAAGTCCATTGTGTTGGCATCACTGCAAAGATTTATATAATTATAATTGTAAATAAAAATTTTAAAAATCAAATGGTACTGATTTTATAATTGCCCACATACATACATAATTGGCAATTAAAACCCTGTGTCAGAGTTACGGCCTAACTTCGCACCCATGTTGTGTGTGTTAATTTTTTTATTCATGAGTACCGGGGCCTACAGTTTAAAGTCGACTCCAAACGACAGTTATGAGAAGCTTGTTCATGGCACACAGTTACTCTCAGAGCTTTTGCCAGAAGACTGCTGAGAGGTAGTCGCCGAAAAGGATTTTTTTTTTTAATTTTTTTTAAGATATCAGAGCTGAGGTTTGAACCCTGGGCTCATGGCTTAGTAAGCCAACACACTATATCACGGGGACTACCTAATAACCTACAGTTACATTTAACAATAATTTTTTATTTTGTAAAAAAAAATTTATAATGACCGAATTCATACTAAACACTTTTGATTTATAACTTCCTTATAAAACGAATTTTCATATAAAATTTGTTTTGTAAAGTTTTACAATTTCAAAAAGAGTATTCTTAAAACCCTGAACTTCCAGTAAACTCTTAAAAAGTTAACAAATCATTGTAAAAATGTATAGAAACACGTTGTGTCAACGTAAGAAATATACTCCCAAAATTAGTTTACTTTCCTGGAAAGCGGGAAATATCAACACCTGAAATTACCGAGAATTTTTGAGTTGTGATTTCCCTGCAGAAAACCCTTGTTTGTAGAGGCAAACTATTTTTTTTTATATAATTAATGATGAACATTTTTCTTTTATAATATATATACATTACTTTTTACTTTCTTACCCTTCATTACTGTTTTTCATATAAAAACTTGCTTCCATTTTCATCGATTCCGTGTTCATTTCAATTTTTGTATCATCACAGTCAAAAATCTTTGTATTTCTGTCATCTTGTACTACGGCATGACCAATTTCTATAACACCGGACGTCTTTGGTGTGGCAACAGTATTTTCACGATTTTTATGACGTTTCTTGCGTGAATTCTTCATCAATATACCGCTATGGTGAAGTATATCATCATCAAAATCCATTTCGGATATTTCTTTAAACACTTCTAAACGTCTATTTTGTTCAGCTTTTGATGATTCAACTGCCAATTCAATTGGTATTTGTAAATTTAATGGTTCTATGGGAGGCAGTTCGAAGCATTCTTCAGCTTTGGTAACAGGTTGTTCTTCAGGCTCATATTCTACAGGAGCCTCAAAAGAGCCACATAAAGAAGAGCCCATTATTGGTACAGGTGGAGGCAATGATGGATTGTAAATTATTTTAGCTAAAAGACATTTTATTAAATTAGATATTCATTATATTTTTTCTTCTTTTATATTTACTTATTTTATTTGGTTTTTCTGGCATGGGTGCTAAACGTAATAATGAACGTTGTCCTTCCAAAACAAATATTTCTTTGTTACATACACAAAAATCAATAATTTTACGAAAGCCTTTGGCTATAGCTTCTACTCTCAAAAGTTCTAAATTTAATACGTACAAGGCTTTTTCATCGTGTGTAACTATTAGAGTATTTTCACCACCATATGAGTATATATTGCGAAAATTTCTTACATCTCCTATGGCGGGCAATTCTTCTTTAGTATGCATCCTAGAAGTTATCGGAAATTTATTCTGTTGCGGAAATTTTGGATTTAATATTGGTATCTCCCATGTAGGACTTTGTGTTACAGCATCGCGAAACAATAGAGTTTTCTCCACATTACCTTCAACATCAGCCAGCCAAAAGCGTAACTTTGGGCGACCACATATCAGACGTGGACTTTGACCATTTTTGTTTTGTTTGAAAAATGTACCACCACAATCGACCAATTGTTTGCGATCCTTTTTGCCAATTTGTGTAATTATCCAATTGTTTGCAGACGTTTGTAGATTTCTACGGCATATAATAGAACGATATAATGTGGATACCAATAGATATCCCTGATGGGCACTTAACTGAACTATTTCGAAAGCTTCGCTTAGAATTTCCATAGATTTAATTATATGCTAATATTAATCAAAATTTAAATAAAATGCATGTTGCTATGATATATATACCTGTACTCTATATTTTTAATAGAAAAATACGATTTTTATGTATTTAAGACTCACCGACTTATAATCAAACTCTGTTAGTACAACAACACCTTTGCGATCCCCCGAATATAATTTCATACCATTTTTAGACCATTCACAGCAGCTAATGGCACTTTTATGCAAATCCCTTACGGTATAGAGTTCAATTGGTTTACTTTTGGTGCAGGGAGCCGCTAAATTTAAGTCAGGAGGTAATTCTTTTTGTATTTGATATACATCTACTTGATTGGAAGAATTTCCGGCCGCAACCATGTAATCCACTGAATCGACTATTTTTACGCATGTTATTCTTGTTGTGGTCTAAACGCAAAATTTAAAAAAAAAGTATGAAAACAATGCAAAAATAAAATCCCCCAATCTTGACATGCTCAATTATGAGTCATTCTATGGAAGCGGGGTTTTACTCTTCATAATTATTTTATTGCTTTTAACGTATGAAAAGGAAAACTTACTTCAGATCTTAATTTTTGAATTTGGCCAGTTTTTCTGTTGTACCAGAAGACTATACCGGCATCTGAACCCAATGCAAAAAACTCCTCTACCGCATCAATGCACGTAATATTTAAATCCGCCGGAAACAAACCTCGATTTATCCGTGTTGGTATACGATCAAGTACATCTGTTAATGGAGCCCATTCTCTAATAGAATAAAGCTCTTTGGAATCCATATTCCTTGGAATGTATTAAAATTAATTTCTTTTTCGTTTCTATTTTTTACACTTTTATTTTGCAATTGGATTTTAATAAGAAAATTTAATTCGCTGGAGGACAAAAACAATTTGTCAACAAATAAAAAATATTGCCAGATGCTAAAATATTATTTTCAAACCAGTGGTACTACTGCAAATGCAAATGAGAGTTTGCTTTAACCCCTTAACGGCATAATTTAAAAATCACAATCTGTCGCTTTTACAATATAAATTGAAATAAAATATTTCTTCAGAAATATTAAAAATTATAATAAGGTTTCATCGATTAAGTTTATAGCAGGTAGTATAAGCTCTTAGTAATAGCTTTATTTGATGTAAATAGCAGATCGTAGAGTATATTGGCTTCAGTAGAGTAAATAATTATAATGGTCTGTAGTGCCATTCCTTATATTCCTATTTTGCCGCCTCCTAAAATTTTACAAAGTAATTATTATTTCTGATGAATTCGTTGGTTAAATATCAACAAAATAGCTATACAGGTAATCAATCCCAAATCATTTTTATAAATAGTTTCAAAATTATGAATATGTATTAGAATTTGTCATATATAAATCGAAGTTAATGTACACGATTAGTAAAAGTATATAGTCTCTGCAACCACAGTGTGAGAACGAAAACAATTTACATAACTTGGGGGTTACACTTTCAATTTCTGGCTTTCAATTTTTAATACATTCAAAGTTTTTTACTAATACACTGACACTTTTAAAAATTGAAACGAACTGGATATCAAAATTGCTTTTCAGGCGAGTGTGTCTATTTACTATCAATTCGCCATGTAAATTTTCTTCTTCTTTTTTTGTTTGTTTCTTTTTCTTTTTGTACGACTGCCATAGTTATAATTGCTATCAATTTGAATGCAGCCTACGTCACAGCTTTAAATTTCTACAAATTTTGACAAGAAGTGTGTGTGAATAAATTGAAAGAAAACATTGAACGTGTGTCATCAGCGTAAAACAAAGAAAAAATTGACAAATCCATTCTCAAATTTAGTTCAACTTAAGTGTCAAATGCACCTTATAGTCAATACGCCATGTCTGTGTTAGTTTTTATTACATCTGGCAACATTATCTAAACAGCTGACAGTAGTTTTAATTGTTTTGTGCAAAATTACAAAAAATTTCCTAATTTTGTTGGAAATTTATTGCAAAATTAAATAAAATATTAAAGGATTAGTAACAAAATCTATATTTCGCAAAAATTGATTAAATCACCGTTTTAAAATAAGTGAAAGGATTTTGTTTTTTAAACAGCAAAATAATTATTGATTTTTGTTTGCCTGTGTGTGATAGCAAATAAAAAAGTACCCCCACTTTTTCATCACTGTTTGATTAAAGACTGTTGAACAAAGTTCAAACGATTATTTGTTTTGTTAGAATATCACAATAAGACGTAAGTTAAGCACACTACGTAAGCGATATGACAGACATTGCCACTACAAGTAATTTTCGCAGTCCTGCATTGGCGGAACCTACTCTAATGCCCCCTACAATGGGAGGTGGTGATGTGGGTATTTCATCGACTTTCGCTTCAGATACTGTTTTAAGAACACCGGCGGGCAATATCAGACCGTTAGCACCTCCTCCCTTACCAATGGCCCCCACCAGTCAATATTCAAATGGATATGGAAGCTATGGAGGCTTCGGAAGTAGTTATGGTGGTTACGGAACAGGCTATGGATATAGTGGTTATGGCGGCATTGGTGGTTTGAGCGGTTATGGAGGCTACGGCGGTGGTTATGGTAGTTATAATCGCTTCGGTTTAGGTGCTGGCAACATGAATCCTATGGATCCAGAAGCTAAATTTATACAATTAGCAGAAGCTAGTTCTAGACCAGCATTTCAAAGTATAGAATCTTTGGTATTAGCCATTGGCAATATAGCCTCTATGTTGGATTCTACATTTTTTGCACTTACAAGTTCGTTTAGAGCTATATTAGGAGTGGCTGCTAATTTTGGGCGTTTAAGAGGTGTATTTGCACAATTTTGGTCTACTTTTGCTATATTTCGTGGTTTATCTTGGATATATAGAAAGTAAGTGTTCGTTTATATAGTATTCTAAATAAAAATTAAAATATATTTCTTTTCTCTAGAATCCTTTACTGGTTGCGCATATCTGATTTAGATCCGTCTTCAGAAAGATTTAAAAAAGCTTTTGCCGAAGCCATGAATGAAACTTCAACACAACAAGGTGCCCCCAAATTACCACGTAAGGGTCAGTCACCTTGGCCAGTTATTGCATTCCTTAGTTTTATATTCACTGCGCCTTATTTGATTATGAAACTATTGGGTACAGTTAGTAATACAGCCCAGGAAGAGGGTAAGTTTTGTTGTTTTCCTCTAAGCATTTAATTAATTTTCATTATTTATCTAGTACTTAAATGAAATAAATATGTATATTTATTTTTTTGCTTATTTGCTCACAAAAAGCGATTAAGATTAGATAAAATTAATTAGATAAAAATGTTTGCATTTACATACAATATTTAAATGAATATTTTTACGAAAAGTAGTATTAAATGTTGTAGTATTATAATGTTTACGGCCAAGTTAGCCACTGTGAAGTATCAACTTTGTTTAACTTTGGTTGCAAATACTTTTCATTATCAGTTGTTATATGTATATGTACATGTGTACTTTAACGAAAAACTTTTTTAATGTTAGTGAATGCAAATGTATTTAAAGAGTTAGAAAATTTTGTAGTTCAACTACTTGTGTTGTGTTTTGTTAAGAACTAAATTTTGACACAAAAGAAAAAGTATAGATATGTCAAAACAGAGAAAACCAAAGTACGTTGAAAATATTGCGCACGAAGAGCGAAAACGAGTTTATATAATTAAAAGCAGACCTAGAAAACTTTTCAATACGCTCTCGGATTAAACCTATTTCACTATTATTAGTTATTGAAGAACAATTTCTAGAGTTTTTTACTTACTTTTAGAATTATGAAACTAGAGTTATTAATGATTAATTTTTTCTGACTAAGAAAAGGGCTTGCATTTAGGGCACTGTTAGACGTTTAATATATATTCTGATATTTGAGGTTTTTAAATATGGGTTTTTTGCGATGAATCGCAATTGACCAATATCGCATGTTAAACAAAAACTTTACATACTAAACCAAAAGCAGTCAAAATTCTATTAAAAATCTACAGGAGAAATAAACATATCGATTATAGTGAAAAAATTTATGATTATATTAAGGTCTGAATGTTTTTGATTATTTGTGCAATTTACACTTTCAAAAAGTGCATCAGACCAAAGTTTTATCCAGAGTCTATAACTGAGAGTTACTCTAATATACATATCTGTGGAATTTTGAAAAAACGTCTTCTCTCGAAATAAGACAATTTTCCAAGATTTTTATAGTAAATATAGAATTTCCTTGTCCTTCTTTTGCTCTAATCCCCGTATTTCTACGACCTTTGGAAGGCAAGATATGCGGTTGCCTTATCGACCTATTTCAGACTTTCCCCCAATTTCAATTTGACAAAACGACTTCTTTCAGATAATTAAGAATAATTTAAAAAATTGAATGTCTATAAAAAATTTTATTTCATTTTTATTATTATTTTTTAATTATCTGAATATTGAAGGGAAAAATAGAACCCAAATATATTTTCCAGATCAACTTCTTTCAACCTTTTTTTCATATTCCATTTTAACAAAACAACTTGTCTTGACTTAAGAGATTAAAATAATTTTCAAATTTAATCAAAAAAATTTTGACAAAACGACTTGTATGGTGGAAGCTAATTTTTTTCTTTAAAATTTAAACAAAAAAATTTAACAAAAGGTCTTATATTAATTTTTTGTCGTTTTAAAGAAAACTATTGCTTCTAGAGGGAAAAAAAGGTCGCATAATGTTCGTTAAGTATTTGTGTATAATATCCAAGTTCAAAATTTCTTTAATTTTCTAAGCAATAACTTGTATTAGCCTTTTTAACTGTTTTTTTGCTCTACTGAAAAGTTGTTGATTTTGAAAGAAGACGTTTTGTCAAATGTCCACAGATATGTATGATGTAATAATATATTATTGAATCAGAATGACAGAGTTAATTTGTTAAACTTAATATTTTTAGGAAGCTTACATATAAATTTTTTTATATTGTTTTGTTACAGCCCGCGATCCTAGTAAATGGGTACAACCTATAAAATCTGCAGCTCTTTATGATTTCCAAGCTAGAAATGCATCGGAGTTAACCATACGAGCAGGACAACATGTAGTTATTGCACCAAAAGAAATACAAAACACATTGGCTTTGCTTAATACTGGCTGGGCTATGGCCACAGTAGATGGTCGTACAACAGGCATAATACCTATAAATTACGTCAAATCTCCACAACAATTGAGACAAGAACAATTCTCGAAACCAGTACTAGATATACAGCCAACAACTCAGAAGACAAATAATTCTAGTACCCCAGAACCCAGTTTGATGCATCTAACAACCTCTGCTTTTGCTCCACCACCCACAAATAATCAAGACGAAACTTTAAACATTCCTAATTTTGATATTGCTCCACAACCAGTAGGTCCACCCAGTACTAAGGATATAGCCTTACAAAACGAATTTTAAATTCGTGTCTACTTCTGTGAGGTTTAAAAAGGCTTGTCTTCATAAAAAATATTTTTGTTTTATAAAAGTTATTATTAAATCAAAAATGTTTTTTTTTTAATATGAGCGTTAAACTATAGAAATTTTATTCAGGTTTTGTTAATTTTAATTCTTTGAGTTTTCAATGAAATACATACATACATACATACGTATTAAAAATATTTGTTTTATGTTTTGGAAGAGTTTAGCTTCCCAAGTTGGTCTAAATTCTTAAATTTGCTAATATTGTTTAAAGCAATTATTTGTATATTAATTTTGTATCTATAATAGTAGATTATTAGTGTTTATTTTTTACATCTGTAGTATATATTGGTATACACCTAAACAAAAAGTTAATAGTTTTAATAAAGTTTAAAAATATACGAAAGAAAAAAGTTTACTCTTTAGAAAATAATAAAAAAAAAACGAAAACATAAGTCATTTTACTCAATTTTAACTTAACGCATTTACACATGGGTATTTAAACTTTACATTTATTTAAAAGACGAGTATGCATCTCCGAACATCGCCAGTTGTGTTTGTTTAGTGAACATTTCCATTTGTTTTAAAATCGAAAAAAGACAAATCGCGCGTTCGTCAAAACATATTCAAATACGTTTTGCGTTTTCAAGATAGAATCAGCCCAATTACTCTTATGAAAAATAATTTCCGGTATTTTTTGCCTTCCTCCATTATTCCCATATTCAAATGTAAAAATTGCAAAGGGGAAAAAACTCTCGGGGAATTTTGTTTTTATAATTGTTTTGAATGTGTTTTGAAACCGCAGCTTTTTTCGAACTTGGGCGAATAAAATCCTAGAAAAACATCTAACAAAAGAAATATATGATGAGAAGAGTGCTAAACAAGACAGATTATAGTTCTCGAATTGCTAGACGTAAGCCTCTTTTTTCATTAATCAATCAAAATAAGTTTTTTTGATGAATTACTATGCTCTGACGACAATTAATGAATCACTTTCCGTTCTGATGGCCGCATCAACATGTGGAAAAACTCCTAAACGGCATATGAAAAACAAAATTCTACTTCTAGACATAAATACGGTGGAAGTACTAAAATTGTTTGAGACTACAGGCCGTTTTTGGGTGTCAGTGAGTTGGTTTTCATAGCAGACATTATGGACAAGTTCGTCTATTTAAATTTTCTTAAAGAAAATGTAAAACAAAGTGCTGAAAAGTGATGATTGCCCACATCATTTACATTCTAACTCGACAATGAGCTCAAACATTCATTTAATGTATAACGTGTCAAGTCCTACTGCAGTCCCCAGATCTCAATTCAATTAAGAATTTGAGAGGGAACTTAATGAGAAATGTCTATTAATCGCGTAAGAAGTCGAAAAGTCTTATTGTGGCAATGCTTTTAAATAGGACTATATAAGTATTTATCGATATATACATATGTACGAGTATTACGAATTTCTTTGACCGTTTGTTTGTCGAAACAACGAAACCGATTGTGTTGAAATTAGGAACATAGATTGCATCAACCACCGAAAGTGCAATAGGGTGTTTTTTTTAAATTAAAACTGGGCGTAGTACCTCCCATACAAACTATATACTGACTTTTGTATATCCTGAGATAGGTTATAGATAAAGTTACTTAATTTAGTCTGCATGACTTCATGCTCAAGGCAAATCATCAGTCAGAAAGTGGGCGAAATTAAACAAGTTTGAGTGGTGCCTTCCATACAAGTTAAATATTAATTTGTGTATACCTTGAGAAAGGTTAAAGCGGTCTGCTGACGTTGCCTACAGTCCGGGCAACGTGAGGTAGGTAAAGGTACTAATGCTATATTAAAGATTTCTACAAACTCATTTCCTTTAAAAATTAAAATTATTTCTGACGAAGAAGATACATAAATATTTGATCAAAAATTTTACCATTAAAAATCAGATTTTAGTTTTATATTTAAATTGCTTTAAAAAAAAGACATTTATTATATTTTACAGAACTATATAATGAGAAAAAAAATTACAACTTTAGTTTAATTTTAATATTTTGTTTTGAAAAGAAAAAATTATCATTTTAAAACAATGATAAAAAGTTATAATAAAAATGTAAACTATAAACAAGTTAAATATAGATTTTAAGATAAACGAATTTTTTTAATGATTTTTTTTTTAATTTATCAGAAAAATAATAATAAATTTTTAATAATTTTCAAAAGTATAAAATTTACATTTTTTTAAGATATATTTTAACTGTATTGGGGTTTATAGGAGATTTTTCCTTTTTAAGTTTGTATTAATTAACTTACAATAACGACATTTAAAAATAAAAATTTTATATTTTATAGTTTCTTTAGTAAAAAATAGCTTGATTTTTGTTTTGTTTTTTATTTTGTAATAAAATAAAACCATTTGAAATTAGAGTACTTTAACTTGTTGTTAATTTTAATGCAAACCTAATAAGGCTGAAATAAAAGAGAAACTAAAAGAATCGGTATCAGACAATTTACCGTCAGTGGCTGCTATAACACATGCAGTTGTTGTGGCTGCTGTATCAGTAAAATCTTTAAAATGTTGACATTTTTGCCGTTTGGCATCTATACCGCCCATACCACTACTTTTAGTCTCTTCAATTATTCCATTTCTAGCTGTAACTGTTGTTATTGGTGAATTAACTATTGCCAATTGTGAAGATGGTGATACATTCTTCGAATTTGATAATGTGGAAATATAAAATTTTTTTATAGATTCGTTATCATTTTTAAACATTTTATTGTTAATGTTTCTTTTGTTTTGTTTAGGTTTTTGTTGTAGGTATTTCCGTAATTTATTGGTATCGTTACAAAACGTAACTCTACTCACACCTCAATCAATATCACTGTGCTCTACGTATTCTTCATCATCATCGAGATCAGTTGTTTTAATAATAACACTACTACCGCCGCCACCACCACCACCACCATTACCACCCCCACTACCACTGCTCACAAGCGTATTATGGGTTATTGATGTAAAACCATGTTGAGAATTATCTTGGGTTAATTCAAAATCATACGAGTTCATATCCTCGTCTGAGTCATAGCTGATATCGTTGGCTTTTCCACTGCCATAGGCTAAAGAAAGATAGTTATATATAATATTAGTAAAGAATTTTTAATTTTATTATCAATAACAAACAAATTCTGAAAAAGAAGCCTGGTTCAATAATAAATGTAAATTCTCTGCCTACATAATAAATTGTAAAGAACTCTGATATATGTACATATGGAGCTACTTAACAAATACGACAATCAATTTAAATTATGACATTACGTGTGCCCTACTGTTTGCTGTTACAATAATATGTTACCTACCTTCAATATATTTTTCGAAATTTGGTGGAACCAATGATTTGGCTCTTTCAATATCTTCGTACGAACATTGACCCTTATCTAAACCTGTAAAAAGGTAAATAATTAACCCATTATTAAGAAATTAATGAGAAATAAAATTGAAAACATACCAAATAATAAACCCATACGTTTGAGCACTTCAGCATCATCATGCATTTCAAATTTATCATCAAATTTAAAAATATATTCGGACCTTTAATAGAAAAAATTAAATATTGTTGAAAAGGTATTATTCATTGTGTTATTCAGAGCTGTTCTGTATTCCGAATTAGATAAATTTAATTCGAATTGGAAAATTCCGCATTTCTCAACTGTTCTATATTCTATTTCAGGATAATTTTTTACGCTTTATTTCATGTAGATAAATATGTAAGTGTTTTTTTTTTTTATAAAATTTCTCTAGTGTTAAAACAGTAATTTTTATTACACAACTCTTCGAGAAAAGACAATTTTTCTAATTGTTTAATTCCAAGTAATTTTATAACTTAGTACGGATAGATTCCATCCACTCTGATGAATACAGAACAGAAACGATTTATTAATTGTCTACAAAGGAAAACTTACTTATCATTAGTAACACTACAATTAATTTTTGTTGACTTGTGTGTATTAACAATAATAAAAGGTAATTGTATTGACGAATTTGGTGTTGGTACAATTCCTTGTCTTTCAGCTTCTTTATTACGTTCAATAAGACTTTTAAAGGAAACTTGTTGCAGTATAAGTTCTCTTAGTTGCTGATTTTTTTGTTTAATGCGTTGCCGGCGCTCTTGATTATCCTTTTCCAATTGTGAGAATTCCTTAGAAATGAAACAAAATGCATGAAAATGAATATCAAATCAATTTTTCGTTCTTTCTTTCTTTTTTAGTATGCATGGTGGCGCTTACCTCTACAGCATTTGAAGGTAAACCGATCCAGCGTATTTCTTTTTTATCTTTGGATATTATTTGCAAGGCCATTAAAACATTTAAAGCATCATAGACACGACGGCGTATATTCTTTTGATCACAGTTCTTATCAAAGGCATTATTTTGTATTTCTTCGGCGACCAGTTCATCGGCCACCTCATTGTAGGTTGTCATTCCTTTGACTTTTACCTTTTCACAGACTTTTAATGAGAAATGACGCAAACCTTTACCAGCCTTTTCAGGTTTACGTTTTCTTTGTACTACTGCTACCGAAGAGGCTGAGACATTATGATGATGGCTGGTATTATGATTACTATAAATTTATAAAATCAAATACATTTCCCTTTAAATATTTTACATTTTGAATAACTTTCTTAAAACATATAATTACATTTTTGATTTTGAAGCTGTACTTTTTGCTGTATTCGTTAGAATTTGTGGTTTATATTTGTAACGTTCCTCTTCCTTTACAACCGTCTTAAGATGAAGACAATTTTCATAGTAAAATGTAAACGAAAATAATAAGAAAATAATGAGTTGTTAAAACAAAAACAATTATATGTACATCCTTTTAATATGTAAATATCTATATACATATGTATGTATGTACATATACTACATACATACATATTATACAGATAGAAGATACTCATCATATACACTTGTATATTAATGAAACTTACCGTATGTGTTGTAAATTCTTCAATTGGTTCATATTTTATTGTTGTGATATTTGTGTTATTTGTATGTTGTTGTTGTTGTGGTTGCTGTTGTAAATTGCTATTGCTGCCACTACTACTTTGTGGTGTGATAACAGTATATGTGGGATCTGTAGATTTAAATGTTTATAAAAAAAGGAAGAGTATTTTATAAAGAAGTTTCCATTTTTTCACAGTGAATGCCAGTTAAAATCGTACAGAATTATATTGTTTAGTTTTAGTACAATTGCAATAACGTTTATGGAACTTTTAATTAAAAAAACATTAGAGGTATTCACCCTTCGTTGCAAATACCCTTGCAAGTGTTGCAAACGTAGCAAATCTTGGAAAACAATAACAAAATGTAGGCATACATGTTTATTTACATTGTTTATTTGAAAAGCTTTCAAGGTCCTTTACAATAAAGAGTGATTACCGCTATTATATTGTGTTTAAAATAGTATATTCTTAAATTCATTTGAAAAGAAAATATATTTCAGCAAAGGAAAAAAAAAACAGAAAATTGTACGCTTTGAATTCTTAAAACATATAATAATTTTAATAACTATATCTGTATACCTTTAATCACTGATGCAACAAGAAGTATACACTGTAATTAGTTAAAAATCATTAGCCACTCTATATATGCATTAAACTTCTCTTATTGGGCATTGGTTTGTAGAAAAGAAATTTTTAAGTACTCAAAAATCCTCGAAGTCTTTAAAATAATCTTCTTTTCTGCACTAGACTTTAGATTTTCTTAAAATCCATACAGCCGCATGCTATAACCCAAATTGAAGGAACTATAAACGCCATTAAATACAGCGAAATTATTCCAAAACACATGCTTCTCAATTTTCAGTAAAAATGGACCCCGTAGCATAGTGCAGCAAGATAATGATCCTAAGCACACAATTCCTTTAGCTAGAAGGTTTCTAAGCGCTAACGATGTGTGAACCTCAAAGAAAATGTATAGGGGCTTGTATTTCGGAAAGATAAGATACTTCTAAAGCCCTTAATAGAGCAAATTTGCAACTTTTAAGTTTTTAATTTAACTTTTATTTTAATAGGTTTAGTTGACTTAGTTTTACTTTTAACACATTGTAGTATTTATGTACATATATAATAAATATCACTATACTTACATAACTAGAATATAATATTTTTTGTCGCATCTAAGCTCTAATTCCTAACGTTTTTTTTTATTTTTAAATACGGAACAAAGTCTTTTATTTTATTAAATTTCATGTTTCAAAAATATTTTGAAGCTGAAATTCCAAGATTTTCTTTAAATTTTTGTAAGATCCACCTACCCTACCCATGTTAGGTAAACTTTTTTATTTTACTACCAATGCCTTTACTGAGCTTAAAATTATGGACTGAATTTTGGTCTTAGTTCAAGTAACAATGTGGGTGAATTTGCCAAGAGAATTGCAAGTTTATTCGATTATTGTTGGCTTATAAATATGAAAAAAAAAACTTTATAGAATTCAAGAACGAAAAGTGTCAAAGATGATAAATCTTGTCTGTACGGTTTTAACTTCAATTCACTGTATATAAAAAAAAATAAAGTTAAACTTACTTTCTGTTGGTTGCATATTATAACTACTATTTTGTATTCGAACGAATTGAGGTTGGTTTGTGTTCTAAAAATAAAAAACAAAAATGTAAGAATTTTTTTTATAAAATGAAAAAAATTAATTCGATCTGAAGAGCCTGATATAGTTGATGGATGGGTCCAAATCGGGCACAGGTCTATTAGTGGAAGTTTTTGATCCTTAGTAAGTGGTCAAGTGTCTTAAAGGTTGAAGTTCATTTTTGTGATAGAATTATCTTATTAGAGGTGCTCAAAACTATGTACCCAACCCATGCCTTTTGTTTTGCTCAGAACACTATGGCGGAGTGATCACTTTACTACTATTAATTTTTCATTTCATTATATTCAATCGACATTTTTTCCAGGCTAAAGTATGTACCTCTTTAAAACAAAATTTTATTACGACATTGAAACAACATTGTGCGATAAATTTTTGTGTTAAACCGATTTGATATAAATGTTTACAAATTGTTGCTTCAAAATTAATTAAATATTTAAATATTATTTGTAGCTACTGCGTATTCCTTTAATAAACTAAGGCCCATTATTATAACTTAACGCTAGTTTAAGGTAGGATTTTATTACACAAATAAATAGCTTTCTGTTATTACAAGTACACTTTATTATTAAGGTAAGGCAATCTTCCCAATAATTCTATCGGTCACACTTTACTTCTAATATCAAAAAGGGATATATCTGTCTAATAAAATTCTACCTTTAACTAACGGCAAGTTCTAATAATGGGCCTAAATGTTTTATTTAATGTGCTTAATGTATTAATTAGACTTTTTCCTATAAGAAAGTTAAAGAATAATAGATTTCTTATTGGGCCAATATTACCTGAGATATCATATCAATAGATTATATTTTCTGAATGACATTGAGTGCCCTCCATTTAGCGTGACTATAATGGTCTGCTTAGAGCAAATTAGCACATTTTCAACGGGGAACAAACTGTTCATCAACCTGTGCTAAAGGAAATTTACTTAACTTCATTCGAAAAGTTGATTGCGCATGACTTTCAGCTTAACTCTTTCTTTACAGGGAACAGTGTAGTAAGATAGTACTAGTGGAAAAAGATTATAGTTATTATGTTGTAAAATGAGCATGGCCGCAATATTAATTGAGTAGAGACGCAGTAGAACAATTGTAAAACTACACTTTCATATAGTATGTGTGTATGGATTTTCTGAAGTTTTTGTATTCCATTAGAACATACAAACATTGACAATTGATAAACTGACTATTTTTTTTTATTGTAGAATTGAATACACATTATAGTTAATTGAACTTAAGCTGTTTTAAAATGAAACTAAATATTTCCTAAATTACTCCATTACTTACCATTTGTGTAAATGTGCTCAAGTTGCCGCCTACTGTTGTTGCATACACTGTAGAGGAACCACCAAGTGGTTCTTGTTTTATTTCAACTTGTTTAAGAACTTTATGAATTTTACCTGTAACAATAGAAACAGTAACGAATATTTATTTCTTTATTGGTTAATTGAGATAAACACATTACATTCATACTACACACACATTAAGCCATATAAATTTGGAAGCACTTGGCAATTTCAAACATTTTAATAAAATATCTCAAATCAAACCAATATTAAATGCTACATGGGAGTGAGCGAGTGAGTAAATTGAAAGTCAGAAGCATCAAAATATATCACTAAACAAATAAACAAACATGTCAAAATAAAATAAAAAACTCCTCTCTCCAACAAAAACAATACAATGAAGACTAAAATACATACATATGAATTTTTTTATTACAATTACAACAACTCAAAATTTAAACAAAAATATTAAGAAAGCAGAGTTGTGTAAAACGTCTAAGAAACGTGTATAAACAAACGCTACAGCTTCAACAGGCATTAAAGTTAAATGAAATACTATTAAAATACTACTGCTGTAGCAGCAATGTATACATACGTATGATTATGCCTTACTTTCTTCAAAAAAAAATTCTTTATACATCACAGAATGGCATATGAAACCCACATATTAATATGACACATACACTTTTTTCTTGTATGCGCTAATCTGAACTAAAAAAATACCACTATTTCTTATAAGTTAAAACTTTACAAAATTTTGTCCAATATTAAACAATGCTATTAAGGTCGTCGTACTAGTTTTCGTCATTATGTTGATAATGAATAAATTAGGGTTGTATTTTATGAGTTGAGCAGCGATTCCCTTTTATGATAGTGGGGTGAGTAAATGCATTCAGCAGCTATAAACCGGTTATGCGTCTGATAACCACAAAAAATACCTTAGAAAAGAGATTTCATTATATGTATTTTAGACTTTGTTATATGCAGAATGTGCTGAACAAGTTGTTTATATTTGTGAAATATTGACATGAAACAACTTAAAATTGCTTAAATTTATACAAATACATTAGAAAAATACGTTTCGAAGGAAAAATATAAAATTGTTTATATGGATGGAGTACAGCGGGAACTAGAAGTTGGAAAGCGAAACTTATCCCAAACATGGAGAGATGAATTAGAAGAACCTTTGGGGAGGTCAAATATTATATTGACCCAGTTTCGTTCTAACCATGGATATTTTACTTATCTATACCTTATGGAAAAGGTAAGCGAACCGAGTTGCATTTAATGCGACTTAACAAGCGACGATGCTGAACATACTTTCTTCGATTACACCAGATGGCAAATCAAAGGCAGCATATTGATGGAGAAAATTGGACATTTCAGTTCATTTATTGTAATATATATACATACATATTTATTGGCCTTGAAGGTCTTTTTATATTACTTGAATTTGAAAATACATAAGTAAAAGTTAGAATGTTGTAAAAAATTACGTCGCGCACATATTATGCGAAAAGAAGACAGACTTCGATGCTCTGCAGTAATATGAGGTATAGGATGAGCGGATAACTTGATGCCAGCTACAAATCTGGCTTTCCCATACATGGGAGAGTGAAAATCGTTCTTTTCAGGACGTCACTCTGGGCAGACCCAAATTAATTCAGAAATCGGTTCCGGGAGGTATTCTCACCAGAGGAGGAGGAGGAGGGAGTGTTTTAGTGTATTCACCACTCGACGCAACTGGAACGACTGACGAGTTGTAAGCGCGAAGAAATTTTTAACCCCACCTCACACGCAAAAAAAAAAATTAAACTATGAAATCTCATGCTTTGCTGACCCTATTTGAATTTAATAAAAAGTTTAATTTTTTTTTTTTTTTTTAATCAAATTAGATATACTCGTTTTTACCGTTCTTAGGATATACAAAAATTTATATTTTACTTATATGGGAAGTACCACGCCCACATATCCAATACCATCACTTTTCTAGTCATAATTTGCCTTAACCATTAAGTCAGACACACCAAATTCAGTAATTTTAGCTTTAACTCTTCTTAATATATACAGGGTGTTTTTTTAGAGGTATAGAACTTCGAATTGAAATAAAACACAAGAAAATCGTTTTAATGTCCATCAATTTGGCTTTATTGGAAGGATAATTTTATGCCATTAATGTTTAAATATGATTTCGGGCATGTGGCCGCCGCGGCTAGCTCGAATAAAGCCAATTCTACAGGTCCAATTTTCAACCACTTTTTCGAGCATATGGGGCCGTATGTTGGCAATAACGCCACGAATGTTGGCTTCCAAGTTCCCTAACGTTTCTGGTTTGTTGGCGTAGACGAGCGACTTCACATATCCCCAAAGAAAATAATCCAATGGTGTCAAATCACACGATCTTGGTGGCCAATTGACAGGTCCATTCCGCGAAATTATGAGCTCATCGAATGTTTCCTTCAATAAATCGTTTGTGACGTGCGCTGTGTGGCATGTAGCGCCGTCTTGTTGGAACCACAACTCATCCACATTCATGCCATCCAATTCGGGAACAAAATAGTCGGTTATCATGGCTCTATACCGGTCTCCATTAACGGTAACTGACTCCTCCTGCATTATTTCGGAAGAAGTATGGCCCAATGACTCCACCAGCCCATAGAGCACACCAAACAGTCAGTTTTTGTGGATGTAATGGCGTCTCAAGGGTCTCGTGTGGATTCTCTTCACTCCAAATGCGGCAATTTTGCTTGTTGACGTAGCCATTCAACCAAAAATGAGCCTCATCACTGAACAAAATTTTGCGATGAAAATCAGCATCGAGATCAATCTCATTTTCGGCCCATACACCAAAATCACGACGCATTGCATGGTCTCACGGCTTTAATTTTTGCACAAGCTGGATCTTGTAAGGTCGCAAGCCAAGATCTTTGCGCAAAATCTTACATAAAGTTGATGGACAAAGCTCCAATTGCTGTGCACGGTGGCGAATCGATTCATTCGGGTTCTCTTCAACACTTTGCTCTACAGCGGCAATTGTTTCTTCGGTGCGCACTGTTCGACGTCTCTGCCGATGCGTATTATCACATAGAGTAAACGTAGTACGAAAACGATCCATGGTTAACCGAAATAATTGCTCTGATGGACTATTATGTCGACCATAAAATGGACGGAGCTTGCGGTAAACTTCGCGAACTGAACCATTATTTTCGAAATAAATTTGCACGATTTGCAAGCGTTGTTCTTTTGTCAACCTGTTCATGATGAAATGGCAAACCAAAATAAATATTAATCACTTGACAGCTGACAAAATGGCCGCCAGTTAAAAAAGTGATGCCAACTTAAAGTTCTATACCTCAATAAAAAACACCCTATACAAAAATCAGTATTTAGTTTGTATTAGAGGTACCACGCCCACTTAACCAATTTCTGCCACTTTCTTGCTGATAATTTGCTTGACCATGAAGCCATTCAAACTAAATTTTGCAACTTTGGCTTTAACCATCCCTAAACCTTACAAAAAACTGTATTTAGTTTGTATTAGAGGTACCACGCCCGCTTATCCAATTCCTGCCACTTTCTTGTTGATAATTTGCCTTTACCATCAAGACATTCAAACTAAATTTTGCAAGTTTAGCTTTAAATGATTGAAAAGACATATTAGAATCCATAATATTTAGGGAATCATTCAAGCAAACAAGAAAAAATAGAGTAACCAAAACAGATCTCTGAAGAACATCAGATATAACAGATGAATGAACAAACAACCGAATGCATGAACAAACATCACCAATAGTCATATTGTATCTGCGATGCAAATCTAGAAAAATTAAAGTTATCTTGAAGTCTGATTATTGGAATTTTCTGATTGGAATTCCAAAGTTATAAAAAATTTGCGAAATTAAAAAAAAAACTCGATTTTTATTTCACGTGAATTCGTTTTTCATAACATACTCGATTATTTTGGGTTTTATTACTTGGACAAGAGTAAAGTTTAGACAGATTTTTTTTTTTATTTCCTTTGGTTAAATGTTCTTTCGTACGAATTTTTGAAATTTTCCTTTTGTACCATCATATGTATGTATTTCAACAATAAAATAACAATTTGAGCCAATTCGGTCAGGTCATAAAATTTAATGGATTTGTAAAGTTTTGTCAACAAGAAAATAAAATAATTTATCTTTTTTCTTTTTTTTTCAATAGGTTTGATTTCTCATAGCAATGGACGTACGAGTATAGAGTTATCAACTACAAACAAGAAAAATTTTAAATAAAAGAAAAATATCAGCATTACAAATCTTCTTTTACCCTATAGTGTAAAAAGGAGTAAGTGGGCAGCGAAAATAAAAAAATTTATTTCTTATGCTTTATCATAGTAAGTATGTAAAAATATTTTTACTTTTTAGAAGAAATACAACTTTTGTTGTACATACATACATACGTACATATATCAAGTCAGTGCAATAGAAACGAAATGAAAAGAATAAATAGAAAAACGTAAAAAATAAGAATTGATAAATGCGCGATTTGCATTACAATTTTATTTTATAAATTTTTGTCTATAAATTATAGGGCTCCAGCATACTATTACTGGCAAATTTTGTAAAAAGATTAAAAACAAAAACAAGTAGCAAAAAAAGAAAATAAAAAGCCAAAATGATGATGACGACAAACAATGTGCTACACATAATTAGAAAAATAAAATGCGTGTTTGCCTGAAATTAACGTAAGAATACGTTTTACTTAAAATAAAACATAAATTTATGTACAAAAATCAATACCATATTTTAGATACAATTTTTATTTTTATTTAGAAGCTATTGTGAATCCATCAGGTAAATAACTTAACATTTGAAGTTGAAATCTTTATCTCCAACTAAATTTTCTCAAAGGCTCTATGTTGCTAATTTTAAAGAAGCTTGGTGTAGCAGCAATATACATATGGGATACCACATAGGTTCTTTATCTCTCAATGGGAACCTGATGATACCAGATATCTGGAAGATTGCATAGACAATTCCTACACTGAAACACAATAACAACTAATATATCACCACTAGCAAAAGTTTTGGTATCAAAGGCAATGGTAACTTTTCACTTCATAGAAAAAAAAACTCCGAAAGTCTCAGGATAGTATTTAAAAACCTCCATCACTTCTTATCGCACATATGCATCTTTCATAAACCATAAAGCCTAGACTCGAAACAACGTCCTTAAAGCTCTCTTCGGTACATTTTATAAGATGGATTAGCACATCAACACGAAACACTAATAAATAAAAACATATTTAGAAAATAGAATAGAAGCTGAGGCTGATTTAACTGTAAGGGCTTTGGCCTTATGAGAATTTAATTTACCTTCTTATGGCAGAAATCAACGTTTTCAATATTACGCGCAATACTCCTAAAAGACTTTCTTCTGGGATTACTTTATTTAATTCCCCAATATGTAGTAATAAGAGAAACTATTTGAGATCAATGTCAGTATGTATTGCTAAAGCAATTACTAAAAAAGAGCAGTACATTTCTTAATAGCTTTAACAGCAGTATTTGTTTGTTTTATTTTTACAAAATATCAAAAATATAGCATCACTTCGCAGCATTTTTAATAGCAGTCTTGTTAAAAAATCTTAAAATTATAAAATAATAGATAGGTATGTATGTATATAAATCAAATTTAACTCAACTTCATCTAGGTAAAATGAATTTATTTTAAACACTTTTTTAATGGAACCAGTAAAATATAGAGTAAAAGTTTATAATAAAATACAATATTTGGGATGCATAATGTGAATGCATAATGATTTTAAAAATACTCTTTTAAAGTGAAATAAAGTCAGGCGGCCTTGAGTTGTCGTCTGAATCCGCGGAATGTTAACATAAAATGCCCTTCACTACAAGTTTAAGGATAGGAAGGAATATTTTTACTAAAATATAACGTAATATACAAATGACAGTCTCCTTTTATAATGCGATTGTAAACAAAATAACACTCTATACCCTAATTGAGTACATTAAAGAAGGTTTGTTTGAACACTTTCAATATTCTGTACGCCTTGAAACTCGACTGTAAAAATATGGCGGCTTAAAGACACACAACAAATACTGATCGACAACAACAAAACACACATACACACACACACACACTCAAACAAAAAGGGGGATGAGATGGTGCGAAAATAAAATCTCATACAACAAGAAAAGCGACCACATGCGTAGCGTTGCTAACACTTAACAATTACATTTATTTTGTTAATAATTAAAAGAACTTACCATTTTCATCCTGAAAGAAATAATTTATTTCACCTGTCGTAGTGGCTGATGTTGAAGTAGCACTGGATGAATGCGCCATTTTTCTTGGTTTTTATTGTTGCAAATAAAAATATTTTGTTGGAAAACTTCCTTTCTTGAATTGTGATGATATTGCTAAAAACAACAATAAATTAATGTACGTGCGGTAGGAATCAAAGAAAGGATAAAAAATAAATACAATTGCAACAACAATATTCTATTCAGAATACAAATTTAAAACTACTTTTTAATTCAAGACATAGTATACCAGATGACGTTGTATTTTACCGTTCTTTAACAAAATTTATTTTGCTACGGTAATTTATAATTATACAAAACAATTAAATAAAACTATAATTTCACTACACGTTTTTATCTATTTCCATAATTAACCACACAACCATTATTTTCTTATCTTTATTCCTTTCTTTTGTGGAAGCACTTCTTTTTTTTTTGTCAAACAAAACTACGCCGAAGAAAAATTGTCTTACATTTTTTTGAGCTTTAATTTCTTCCACCAAAAAAATTGATTCCGTTTCTTTATATAAAATAATTTTATTTATGCGGCATTATGACATTTGAAATAAAAATTTCACAAGTATTAAGCAGACATTATCCATAGCAAACGTTATTAGAAATTTTCAAGATATTTTAATAAGAAAAATTCACTTTTTTCTATAAGCAAAATGGCGAGAAAAGGAATTTCCAATTCCAGCGTTTAGAAATTTTTTTCTTTTCTACAGCACACACAACGAAAAAATACGAATTTTCAAAGGCGTTTTTCTACCCGTTAGCCATTAACGATTTTTATCACTTTGATATAAAAAAATTCAGAAAAATTGAAATTTTCATATGGTGTAACTTTTAGGAAAATCGGTGAGGTTTAAGACCATGAAAAGGTGTATCAAAAATTTCTTAGAATTTACCAAATGCGTCGTGTTGGACTAAAATGAGCGAGCAAATGACCCGAATGTAGCCCAGCTGATTTACCGCGCGCCAAACAGGCATCTTTAAGTGGTGCAAACATTTCAAAGTAACGCTTAAACTATAACGCTTGAAAAGACTTAACTAATAAATATCAAAAATTTAGTTTTTACTTATAAAACTTCATAAAGTGACAATCAAAAACACGTTTTTCCCACTTAATAAACAGTTTTTGCTAAATTTTTTAAATCTTACAATAGTAATTCTTTATAATATCATAAAATTTTTTTTTATATCAACCGCCTATTTAGAGAAATACGCTGCATCAGCAATATTGTTTTTGTTTGTTTTCTTCGTTAAACATTGACATTTATTATTTGACATTTTGTTGTGTTATCAGTGTTGCGTTTTTTCTTATCAATAATATTGCCAGACAGTTGGGATTACATCTGAAATATGTACTTTATTTAATTGATTTAAATTATACATTAATATAAGTAGTCCTCGGAAAATATAATTAAAATACACTACAGTATTTTGTATATTTAAATTTTAAGTAAAAATTCAAAGCAATATTTGTTTACACTTAATGAACACCACCAAGCTTAATACATTTTGACAAGGGGTTGTAATATAAAAGGGTGACACAAAAAAAGATGTTAAAAAATATAAATATTTTTAATTAGTTATTTGTTAAATTTATTTCAGGTACAATATTATAGTGTATACAGTGACGAAACTCCAAAAACTATAACAAGATCAACACAGTCAAAATAGTCACAAATTATGATAATGAGAGATAGCATGTATTAATATATAGTATTTAAAATAGCCACAAAAAAATTTAATTTTTAGCATACACACAACATCACAGTGTATAATAAGATACCCTGCAGGCAATTCAGTTAATTTTCAATTAATTTAAAACTAACTATTTCTCAAGTAGTGGTGGTTGACACTTGGCTTACTTTTATATGAAAACAACTAACTATTTTAACATTGCGATGTCCTAGGAAATAGTCAATTGTCCGACTCTTCATTACTTTCAATTAACTTTAAAGTTAGTTACATAGCCGTTAACTTAAAGTTAACTTTTTGTAGCCAGCTATAACACTTTGATTTTGGTAAGTTCTGGATTACAATGTAGTTATAGTCAGCCCATAAAAGTGAATTATAATTTATTTGTAGTCGACTACCAATTTGCTGGCAGGGTAGCTAAAACAAATTTTTTGCATGCACCCAACATCACAGGGTATAACAAGATAGCAACAATAAATTGTAACAGCTGATTTTAAACTTTTGGAGCTGTCATTTCTTTACTTGGGGATACACTTTCAATTTTCCATACATTCAAACTTTTTTACGAATACACTGGCACTTTTAGAAATTGAAACGAACTGGATATCAAATTTGCTTCTCATGTGAGTGTTACAATTTACTATCAATTCGCTGTCATTTTTTCTTATTCTTTTTCTTCATTTTTTCCCCCTTTTGTACGACTGCCATAGTTATTTTGAATAATAAAATTGCTATCAAATTGAATGCAGCCTACATCATAGCTTTCAATTTCTACAAATTTTGACAAGAAGTGTGTTGAAAAAATTGAACGTGTGTCATCAACGATAATCACTGCACAATATGATAGAACATAAAATTTGAATGCAACATTTTAAAACTCTTTCTAGATAATGATTTCTTTTGCCAATGATTATTTACATTCAATTATAACACGTCGATTACATTGGGCTCATTTATTAGGATGGTCTTGCTCCAGATGCATTATTGCTTGCATGCACATCTATATAAAGAGATATATATAATTCTTCAGTCCTCATGCTGACGTGGAGAAGTCAGTGAAATATAGCTCACAGAAAAAATACAATATTAAAGTCAAAATAGATTTAAAATTTTACAATGATTTTGCTACAAATAAATATTTAATAACTTTTTTAAATGCAAAGTGCTCGACATGCTAATTTTGTGGAATAACATGAGGTTTTATTGGATAAAGCTGATAGAAGCTTACGTTAAAAATTACGTCGAAGGAAGCTATGGTCAGTTCGTATTTTTTATAAAGAATAACTAAGGGTTTTAAACAAATTTCTTGTGTTTGGTAGTGTGCCAATAATTTTTGTCTTTCGTTAGTCAGCAAAAGAATTTGACAATTGGTCTGATTCAAAAAGTATCAAAACAAAATAAACTTTCTATACTAATAGCGAACTTTAAATTCTACAGTAAAGTTGAAGCGTTGTTTGTGGTCTATAACATGCGCTCTTTTATTTCCTTCCTTGACTAACTAATGCATACTCAAAAATTTATGGTACATAGTTTTTTAACTCAACGACACTACAACACTCACCGGCCTCACTAGTGTTAATATATAAACATTTCTCGTATAACAACCCTGTCTTTTTTTATGTTGTGACATTTAAACAAAAAAAAAATCTGCATAGAACGTAGAAAGCAAGTTGTGTAAATTTTTAAAATAATTAACTTCTGTATAAAAGTACAAAAAATAGTTATTCAAAACGGATAATAATATTGGAGAAATGAAACCTACCCTTGCAGCGGATGAAATGTTTCCGGAGGGGGCCGGTTACATGGACATGGAAGAGGTAAATTGAAAAAGTTTCAGTTCTAGCTGCCCATTCATTGAAGAAAGGTTAATGGGCAGTAAAAAATATTTAAAATTAAAAATAACTATTCTGATTTATGCTGCATAGACTTTATATTATTCAATCATAGGCGATTGAAATTTTACTGGAGCCATAATAATATGGGGTTTGGCAGTAAATAGGTTAGGTAGCTAGTATTCAGATGATTTTTCAGGAACATTTTAAACACACTGCAATAACTCTTGGACATCGATGAATAAGTTCCCGCCGCTCTCTCAATTCCATATCTGCACAATTTATAGAGATATGTATGTACATGCGAACTCAATAGATTTTCCGTAATTTCACTTAAAATTGTAAATCGTTTGCAGCAATGCAACATGCTCAGTGTCTTCTCTAGTACAATGACGGAAAGTTTATTCATACTATTGTACATCCATTTATTTATAATTCTGCATCTAAGTTGCTCACAAAAAAGCATTGTCATGACATGATTTAGTTCTTTTGTTGTAACAAATTTATTCTCAATGCCTATCTTCCAGCCTGACTAGTGGCTCCATTGAGAGCCTAAGTGCGGATTATCGTATACTGAGCAGAAATGATTTAGAATGTAAATTTGGTCTTTATATCTTCTTTCGGGAACACATTATTTTAAATATACACATTTTACTTTCAAGCTGCTTGAATATATAAAAGTATTGTTGAAAACGACGACCGACGTTTTAATTATTTCTTCTACCTTGTAATCTTAGAGCAGTAGATGTATATTTTATACATCCAGATCCAATTTTATTGAATAAGTACTACTCTAGAACTTAGCTTTCTTTTGTGTCTAACAAAATTATTATATTTTTTTGCAGTCTCGCGACCTCTCGGCTCTTTTAATGGATATACCCAGTAATGAAAAAGATTTACATGCTGATTTCTATAACGATTTCGATGATCTATTTGATGATGGCGAAGATGATTTTTTAAATCCTATCAACGATAATAATGCTTAAATAAATTATACAGATAAAAACAACATAATGATGAGTTTTTCGTACACTGTATTCTTTTGTATTTTTTGTTTTTTCTTATTTATATTACACAAGAATGTTTTGTTTTTATTTTGCAGGCTAAATTATTAATATATATATATTTTCCCATTTTTTATACACAATTATAAAATTAATTAAAAAAAATATATATATATAAAACTAATGCATAAACTTAAGCAAGACTAGCACCTTTATATTAAAAACAGAAGAAAAAGAAAAACAATTTATATGACAAAGCAATTTAGTTAGGATAAGAAGTAAATTAAAAATGAATTCTAAAAAAATAAAACAACAATTTTACTAAATAAAGTTATAAATATTGCAATTATTTTAATCTCATTCTTTTTTCTATATATGCATATGAACGCATTCATATATTTTGAAAAGTAATGAGATTAATTTTGTTTTTAAAGAAAAGTGGTTTATATAAAAAACAGTGATAAGTCTAAGGCGTCTATATTATACTTAAAATAACTCTAATATATTAATATTTGTTTACTACACTTTTTACTTTAATTACTATACTCTTTTTTCATATAGTTTTGGTAGTGTTTTTAAGATTTATGGTTTTTGGAATTTTAGTTATTTTCTTACATTTAAATTCTTAAGTTTCTGTTTTTCCTAAAGTGTTGTTTTTTTTTGTTATTATTATTTTTTTTTTAATTTATGTAGATGATATATATTTAACTTTTATATGTGAGTGTATTGGAGTGTTACTTGTTGTGGTTTTAGAGATAAAAAGCATAATGTTTAAGAAATTATTTGTTAATCGTTTATATAAAATACATTTAAAACTTAAAAACTAAAACAATAAAAAATTTAACCATCTAAAGGAGGTCCTAAATACACCATAGAAACCTCCGTATTTCCATAAACTGCAGACACCGTAGGATATAATTTCTTATCTGGCAAACCTGTTGTTAACATGTATAGGTGGATGAGAAATTAATTAGAACTTGCTTGTGCATATACAAATATGTAAAAATAATTTTTATACCTCTAAATGCAACGCCTAAAAATTCATAATTTTTTTCAAACGATAACGTGTTATCATCGCAGTCTAGTATAACGCGTATTCTTTCGCCCACCTATAATTGAAAGAGTTTATATAAAAATATACAATATATGTATGTATGTATGTATGTATGTATGTTATAGAAATAGAAAAAAAATTATAACCTGATATTTTGGTGCATTATTTAGCAATGGATAACTGCCTTGCGCATCGCCATTATGCAGTAAATGATTTTCAACTAAATTCCAACCCCAACTTTGATCATCTGATCCTAATAAGGCCACATAACCATGACACTGCAATGCTGCTTCTTTTGTTGAGATGCCAACAACGGCTACTGTTCCTAATGGTCCCTCCCATATCACTTCCCATGTATGACGTCCTTGACGAAAACCAATTTTAGCACGTGCTGCATCCGTACTTTGGGCGACGGGATTCCTGTAAAAGCATATATTTTATGAAAAATTCATGTTATTCAAAAAATTATAAAATAATTATATTTATAAAATACACAAATCCTGACAAAAATCTAGTTAAATTAAATGTCCAAAGATTTTCTACTAATTAATATTTTCAAAAAGGCAATTAACCAAAGGTTTATAACGATAATTGTTTTAAGTAATTTGGGAACAAAATTATGTGATTATTAGTACATTACTGAGAATAGTAGTTTTATATAATATGTAGTTGGAAATATTCTGCAAATAAAAGTGTTAAAGACATGCGGAAAAATAATGGAAAACATTTTTAAAGAATGTTAATCAGAATTTAGGAGAAAATTGTCTTGGAAAACAATTGTAAATTATGAAATAAAGCTCATAGATAAAAATAAAAAGATAATGGCGTAATTTCTATATTTTAACAGATCCTTTGAGACCATAGACAAGGATATTCTAATTTGCATGGTTTAAGTTGTACGAATATCTTTCAAATAAGAAGCAAGTGGCAAAAGTCAAAATAGTATAAATCGAATAGATGCACTGTTATTTATAATGCATATACATATTTAAATGATATGCCAAATATACAAAAGTGCTGCTTGAAATACGAGTAAATATTAGTCCCAAAGCAAGAATAACAATTAATAATGAAGTTATAGTCGCAGTGGTCTAGTGTGTTGGATTACTAAGACGATAGCACTGGGTTCAAAT
The DNA here is from genome assembly GCA_963576795.1 of Metopia argyrocephala. Taxonomy (NCBI): domain Eukaryota; kingdom Metazoa; phylum Arthropoda; class Insecta; order Diptera; family Sarcophagidae; genus Metopia; species Metopia argyrocephala. The sequence goes on along the minus strand of OY756208.1, from coordinate 180,247,746 downwards.
CTCAGCTCTGACATCTTGAAAAGAAATATGAAAAAATTATTTCTTTCGGCGACTACCCCTCAGCAGTTTTCTGGCAAAAGCTCTGAGAGTAATTGATTGCCATGAAAAAGCTTTTCAAATCCGTCGTTCGGATCGACTTTAAACTGTAGGTCCCGGTATTCATGGTCAAAAATTAACACACACAACATAAGTGCTGCGAGAAGGTAGGCCGAAACTCTGAAACAGGGTGGTAATGGCCAGTTATGTATGTATGTAATGAAGTTATAGGATAATTATGAAAAACTTGATGAGATAAATAGAAAAGACCTTTAAACCGATTGAATATTTTAAATACATATGGTTAGCTAAAATGCAAAACGGCGTAATTAACAAACATTAAAAAAAAGAATTATTAATTGATTCTTACGAATGACATTAAACTACATGTCTTGATTGAAATAAAACACTATTGCTTCTTAATTTGGTTTTTAGCTTCTGCTGTAAAATTAGATATTTGTTAGTTACACCGTTTCGCATTTTAACTAACGATATATACAAAATTATATTTTTAAACTGCACATATGTACATACTACTTATCAATTTGGCTCTACAAATTTTAAACGACAATTTTTATTTTTAAAAAACCTTAAAATTTAGCCCAAGTGCCTGCACAAATAATTATATATCCAATAAATTTTTTATGATGTGTGAGAAAGTTGCTAAAGTAGGTATTAAAAAACAATTTCCTTTTTACTAGTTGCAGGCCAATTATAAACTCAAGCACTTACCTGTGTAAAGTAAAACCGTTTGGCTTTATGTATACATTTCTCGAGCAATCATTAGGATTCCAAGCATGATAAAACGCTCTTAATTTCATTTTATATGTGGGCACCGATGATAGTAAATCTGATTTTAAAGCCTCTTCTGGCAGTCTACGTAAACAATGTGATCGCCAAACATCACTGTTTTCATCATCCAGAAAATTTTTCCAACTTCGACACACTGAAGAACAATTCCTTAGATCACGTAAATCCAAATATGCAAATATCACTTCCAATACATTATAATTAATCATTGATGATATTAAATCCACCATTATGTTTATTTAAGTTTTCACGTCTTAAAACTAAAGGAAGATAACGGCGGTGAAGGACGTACAAAGCCAAGTTGTTTAACAATAAATGTTACAGTGTGACGGCGATGACAGTTTGGTAGTTGTCGTCTTAAAAATTAAAAGACAAAACACAGAAAAGTCGTTGTTCCCTAACTTTGCTGCTGCACTTGAACACGAAATTCATTTGTAAGACAATTCAATACATCACAAAAGACAAAGGCTTTAAGTAATTTTTTTATTTATGATTACTGACGTCTACCCCCTTCACTTTTACCTAAAACTTCCTTAAAATTTAGCTTTTTTCTTTTTCACCAATAATAGCTGCAGTAATTTGGGGGTGGGTTCAGTGGCCGTTTGCCTGACTGCACAATAAAAGTTTTCAGCACTTTTCTTGCTTAAACTTTTAAAATCAATTTTGAGATTTTGTTATATATTTTGATTAAATTTTTATTTAAACCTCTTTTTCACAGCAAGAAAAATTTATGTAAATATTTTGTAAAGTATTAAATCGGCAAAACGTGTCTTATAAGTAACGCAGTTCTTCGAAATGATAAATTTGACGTCTTTTTGTAACAGGGCAATTCAAAGAATAATTAAATATTAATTATGGCATAAGAACCCTGTAGTAGATAGTGAAAAAAAACCTTATTGAGACAAGTGTATCAAGTCTATCTGTTCTTAGATTTAATATTAAGCTATTTAATGATAGGAAAATAAAACATCAGAAAAACATCTTTGTATCGGTTCTTATCAAAAAAATTTTCTTTTTAATACTAAAAATTCTATATACCAAATGAGAATCAGAAAAACATCTTTGTACCGGTTCTTATCAAAAAAGTTTTTTTTAATACTAAAAATTCTATATATCAAATGAGAATCATCACTTGGGAGCGAAGATTATTTTCAAACTGAAGTCGGCCAAAAGATTCGAAAAACAAAATCAAGGCCTATTAATAAGGTAAGCTCGATACTCAGGCGGATTTGAATTTGAACCGTTTTTTTGACGATATGTATCACCGTTGTCGCAACACACAACACACTCTTCAGTAATAGTACTTAGTGAGGTTGAATTTTTGCAGAATTGAGTTGCACCAAAGAATATAAATCATATAGAATGCGCATCTCAACACTTATCCAAATATTTTGTCAACATTTTTTCAGACGCGGGAAGGAAGGGCAAAAGGCAAAACAAAAGAAAAGAGCGTAACAAAACAAGAGAAACCAAAGAGAAACTAATGTGACAGTGTATGCACTGTGCTAATGTGTGTTTTATTTCTTTTGCATGTGACGAAATTCCAACAACTATAACAAGAACATCACACAGCAAGATAGCCACAACAAAATTTTTGCACACACAACATCACAGTGTATAAGACGATAGCCACAACAAATTTTTTACTTCGTGTTTTTTTTTTTTTTTTTGCTTAAGTACAGAAACGGTATCATGCTAACAACAATATTCACATACAATACAATTTATGTGTTTGTGTTTCTTATTCATTGTGAGCTGTTTTCGTTTTTTAAATTTTAAAACTTAGAGAATAATGTTGTTGGTTCAAATATTTTTGTGTATTAAAGAATACAGTGCTCCGATACGACTATGTAAGCTAGTGTAGGGCAAAGCATATTTAATTTGTAGTTGCGCGAAGGAAAATACATTAATCTACATCGAATATATAGCGCCCTATTTAATATCGTAATAAAAGTGTAGTTAGAAATATATTTTATTATTATTATTTATTTAAGCTCAACAATTGATTTTATATTTATTTGAAATAAAAGGTTAACTAAACCAAAAAATGTAATTCCAAAAATATAAAAAAACAAGTATATATTCATTAATGACAAATTTTCGAATGATAAATTGATGATTTTTCAATTATTTATAAGAAAATTCTATTTTTATTTTTAATTTATATATGTATGTATGAATTATATATGTACGTATATATACATTTTTGAAAGAAAAGACACTTTAATTTTTTTACGTTAAAAATAAATAATAAATAAATAATAATCAAGATTAAAATTATTTCTTACTTTATACTTCAAAGCATCAAAAAGTATGTATATTTTGAGGATTTTCATCTCCATAAAAAGGCTAATAAAGTTAATTTTTTTTAAAGATTATTTATTGGATAAAATATCTAATTTTCTATTGGATATTTTATTTTTCTGTAGTCCAAGAGCAATGTTTCCGAAGGAGAACCAATAATAGAAAGTCCAATACCTCTATTCTGTGTTGAGAACAAGTGTCGGCAAACCACTCTGGAGTAATTCGTTTACATGACTCAATAATAAAAGATTTTGTACCAATTTTTCGGGGTTCAGATTTAAAGACAGAAAAAGTGTTCTAATTTGTCTTGATTGAGGGACTTTGTCATTAAGAAATATAAATCACCACCTTCCCTTAAAATTTCATTTGTTAATATAAGAATTGAATTTAGGGTGAGTTTCATTTTATTTGAAAAGAAAATACGCTTGTTTTGATCTACAAACTCCACCTTTTTTAAATATTCTAAAAAGGACTGAATATATTAATATACTTCATTGTTAATCTGAATTGCAGATCTGTAGCAATTATCTCGATAAAGGGAGCCACTATTAAGACAATCAAAAAAAAATTTTGTGGTTTCAGACGTTGTTTTAATAGCAGCAGAAACAAGCCTGATGAAAATTTGTGTGGCAAATACTACAAGCATTTTTCAAAAGTGTTAGGAAACATATGTTGCCATGTTAGTTTTGGGCACATTTTTGTTTTTGCATTTGCTTCCATTTCTTACAATTCCCTAATTACCTGAAAGCTTGCCGTCCCATCCGGGGTTTTTATGTCACGTTTCAGCCACCCATTCCGCAAAGATTTAATTAAGTGTGGGAAATCATAAAGGCAAAAAACATTTTAACCGCTTAATTCAAAAAACGGTTTTTTAGCAGATACTTTAAGATTGGAAAAGCATTTTGGGTTAGTCGAGCCTTGAACACATATAAGGGCACAAATATTAATACCAATGCTTTTTAAAATATTTACATTTACTGTAACAATTTCACTTAAAAAATCTGCAGATAAACCATTTTGGGAAGTAAAATAATTTAGAATGATAGCTAAATGGATGCAAGCAAAAAACACATTTTAATATTTCATAATGTCTTTAAATCTGAACCTCAAAAAATTGGTATAAAATCTTTTATTATTGAATCATGTAAACGAATCACCCCAGAGTGGTTTGCCAACACTTGTTCTCAACACAGAATAGAGGAATTGGATTTGCTGCTCCTTCGAAAGCATTGCTCTTGGACTACAGCAAAAGGAAGTTCCAAAAATAGATATTCTATCCAATAAATAATTTTTAAAAAAGTAACCTTATTAGCCTTTTTATGGAGATGAAAATCCTCAAAATATACTATTTGATGCTTCAAAGTAAAAACTAAGAAATAATTTTAATTTTGATTATTATTTATTTATTATTTATTCTTAACATAAAAAATTGAAGTATCTTTTCTTCTAAAAATGAATATATACATACAGTTACTTATATATTTTAAACATACATAAATTAAAAATAAAATTTTTTCAATTTTCTTATAATTGAAAAATCATCAATTTATCATTCGAAAATTTGTCATTAATGAATATATGTATATTTGTTTTTTTTTTTAATATTTTTGGAATTACATTTTTTGGTTTAGTTAACCTTTTATTTCAAATAAACATAAAAATACTTGTTGATCTTAAATAAATAATAATAATAATAAAACATATTTTTAACTACACTTTTATAACGATATTAAATAGGGCGCTATATATTCGATGTAGATTAATGTATTTTCCGTCGCGCAACTACAAATTACATATGCTTTGCCCTACACTAGCTTATAAAGTCGTATCGGAGCACTGTATTCTTTATTACAAAAAAATATTTCAACGAACAGCATTCTTTACGTTTTAAAATTTAAAAAACGAAAACAGCTCACAATGAATAAGACACACACACACATAAATTGTATTGCATGTGAATATTGTTGTTAGCATGAAACCGTATCTGTACTTAAGCAAAAAAAAAAAGACACGAAGTAAAAATTTTGTTGTGGCTATCGTCTTATACACTGTGATGTTGTGTGTGCAAAGTAAGAGAATAAACGAATTCTCTTTGCTAAGTAAGAGAGTAACAATTCTTTTTGCGGGTTCCAACATTACGACCCGCCATAAGAAATTTTACTTGTACGTGATGCACATTCTATATGATTTATATTCTTTGGTTGCACTTATTAATAGCCCTTTAATAAATTCAAATTTAAAAACAAAAATATTTGGTATATAACCTTGTAAATTAATAATAAAGTATTGTGTATACGGAGTCTATGTATAGAGAGTTAGCTTTTTAAGTTTGATGTTGTGACATTTATGATCAGTGTACTACAGCAAATTAACGTGAATAAATTGACATTTGAGCAACGTCAGAAATGTGCAGTTTATATATGGACAACTGAAATTAATGGTTATTCCATATTTGGCTAAACTAGGTGAAACCAACAGATAACATTACATCTGAAAAAGAAAAAAACAACAACAATTTTTGATGCAGTTTATACGCTTTTTAATATTTTAAGAAATTTATTTGAATGCTTCTTTTATTATATATCTACAAACATGTCTTTTTCGTTATGTTTGTCAATATTTTTTTGTTCCTGCACTTCCTGCGGTATTTCCAGCTCATTTTTAGTTTTGATTTTCCTTTCAAAAAGTATTTGTCTGGCATTGATTTCTTGCTTATAGAATTTCTTTAATATAATTGAAAAATAATAAATTATTTCCACAGCCGAAACCATACTCATGCCTACAAACAAGCTGAAAGCGCTGCCCAAATTTGCTGGAAATTAGTTCATTCAGTTTATATGTATATATATATATATGTATATATATATTTAAAGTATTAAATATACTTACACACCAAAGTGACCATATTAGATAGAAGATCATGGCGAACACGTCGATACACTTGAGAATTTAAATAGATGTGAATCACGCTAGAGTCTTTTTTCAGATCGTCACTTAAGATTTTGATTAAAAGAGATTAAAAGAAATATTTTCTTTTTACTTAAATTGCATTACAAATATTTTTGTTAAATATGATCAGCGCTATGATCTTAAAACTTTTTTAAACTACCATAAGTCCCTTACCCAACCTAATTTCAACAAAATATATGATTATCAAACCATTTATTTCGTTTGTTATTAAATTACGATCAAAATTTCAACTTAAATTTTTTCTACAAACCCATTTGTTACAAAAAGAGAATTTGAATGAAATGGATTTAGTGATTTTAGTAATGTTTTGTGATAATGTTACAATCTTTAGTACAAACAAACTGATTTTTCGCAAAGGTAGTGACCTTTTAAATTCATTTAATATGATGTTGGTTGTACTTACTAAAACGAATCTACGATGGGTATATCAAATTGAAGTTTCGCACTGGATACTTGTACATCATATTCAATTTTCTCACAGCTTTTATAACAAGTACACTGAAAATTTCTGAGTCGTCCAATTATTTCACCTAAATTATAAAAAAGTAAATATAATAACGTATGCATTCAAACTATTTACTTATATACAGAAAAGAAAGTTCATAATTACATACATAACTGGCCTTTACATCCCTGTGTCAGGATTACGGCCTAGCTTCTCGCAGCACTCATGTTGTGTGTGTCAATTTTTATTCATGAGTACCGGGACCTACAGTTTAATGTCGATTCCGAACGACAGACTTGAGAAGCTTGTTCATGGCAATTAGTTACTCTCAGAGCTTTTGCCAGAAGACTGCTGAGAGGTAGTCGCCGAAAGAAATATTTTTTTCATATTTCTTTTTTTGAAGATGACAGAGCCTGGAGTCGAACCCAGGGCCCACGTCTTAGTAAGCCAACACACTAACCACTAGATTACTAGACCATAATTGATTTCAAATAAACACTTATTTGATTTCAATTAAATTTTTAATTAATTTATTTTAATTGTTTCAATCATATGTTTATTTAATTAATTTGTAATTTAATTTTTATTAAACTGTTTATCGAATTGAGCAAAATTTTTAATAATTTTTTAATTCTGTTTTTAGTTAACATTTTTAGTTGATTTCAATTTTTGTTTTAATTAATATTCAATATTAAATATGAAATGTATTGGTTATGGGTATTGGTTATGTCTATGGTCATTTCGTCTCCATTAAAAAATTTTTAATTGATTCGAAAAATTCGGGTATTGATTCGAAACAATTAAAAATCTAATTGATAAATTAAATTTTTATTTGTATGTATTATTTAGAAGAATAACAAGTATAATTAACATATACATATGTATAATACATATAAAAGCTAATAAGTCCGTGATCAAATAGGTTGTAAGGAATTACTAATTCATTACTAAAAGTGTGTGGACTAGTTTACAACTTAATAAACAAAAAATGATAGAAAATAAGGAAACCTAATAAATTAATTCAGTTTTGAAATTCAGAAAAGGAATTATAAAGAGAATAAACAATGTTGCCTTTGTTGCTCAATAATTGCAAATCAGTTCACTTTAGTAAAATAATAATACCAGCTATACTTTCCACATCCGCTATTTTCTGTAAAAGGCTACTGAAACATAAAGTGGCTGATAAGTACGCCAGAACATGATAGACGTTAAACGGCCTGAGATAGGAAATGAATACTAAATATTTTTTGGGCGAAGTTGTGGAAATATCGTAATATTTAAAAGAATTTAAAAATAAAAATACATAGTTTTAAAATTTTTTACACTTCTGTAAAAGGTTTCAGTATAAATTTTTATATATTACTTTTCAGCTTCATGTGGAATTAGGTTAAAGTTTTTAGATATGTAAATACCAATTTTAGAATCTTGGGCGTTTTTTTATGGTTTTATCTAAAGAACTGTTTATACTGGCAGTGTCGGAAAGAAAAGAAGAAATTCATTCTTTTAAATTCTCAATAAAATTGTTGTGTGTAAAGAAAATTTTTTGAGATTTTTTGAACTTACCAAAATTATCCACCAAACAAGGTATATCCTTATAACTACAAATACGATGTGATGTTTCGTTGCTATAGAAAAAATAGGTGTAGCAATTGCAAACCTTTAGCATCATTTTAATGCGACAATTCAGCTCACAATTTGCACCGATATAAGTATGAAAAAAGGTAAGTTTTTCTTCATTGGGGAAGACACATTGGCGTTCCTCGAAAGCAAGATTTTTTACAGCCTCTGAACAAAATGTCTCTGTGGGTCGCACCGGTATAAATACTTCTTCGTTAAGCGGTATAAATTTGATTACAGAATGGGCACTGGGAAAAGCATTTGTCTCTTGGATCAACACTCTAAAGCCATGAGAATATGAGTGCAAACGATCAAATTTGTTGTCATTATAGTTAAGTATAAGAGATAAGCCATTACGTAGACCCGAATGGGCAAAACGATTATTAAAATGTGCGCTGTTTTAGAAAATATTAAAATAGAAAACAATTATTATATTTATTCTACAAAAATTTTTGCCTTGCTTTACTAACGCAGTTTGATTTAAGTTAAAGGAACAACAGAAACCATTAAAAGTTCTTGCAGTTTGAAAGAGCGTATCACAGGGTACTATTTGATCCTTAAAACGGCAGCGATAAATTATATCGTTACATGAATAACTTATTTTTGATACAAATTCCAATATTGTTAAATTATTTATGGTTAATAGTTCTTCCAAGAGATTCATATCTTTCGAATCATACCAGGCGTTACCGAACATGAAACCATAATGAACTTCTAAAACATCTAAAATATCCGATATAGACGTCGAATTTGGTAAAGTTCTAAAAAAATGGAGAATTTCGAAATTATAAAAATGTTTACAAGTTTTTACATATCTTAAAAAGTTTACAAATTTTCCAAGTAGGCTTTTGTCATTTGGGTATTATACATCACTTCCGGACATATGGTAGTGGGTGGAAATAAAATGCTAGAAATTGGCGCATGATCGTTCTCGACGTTCATACGTGTTGGATTACTGCGATAATCCATGTAAAAGGTAAAGACCATAACAATGGCACAAATGAACATAATCAGTGTTATTAAGATCCATATAAATCTGTAAAAGAAATATAAAGTTTTCATCATTTAAAAAACAAAAAATATTTTTCGCCTTATTGGCAAAATACATTCAATATGTTAACATAAGTATTTATAGTTTTGAATAATACCTTTGGGAAAAAGTCTCCTGACGAGTCTCTTAAGCAGAGACGAAATGGCCATAGAGACATGCTTATCCCCAAAAGCATACATTTCAAATTATGTTTTCATCATTTTATTGTAATTTACAATTCAGTTAGTCAGGCGGTTTTCGTTAAAAAAAATTTTAGGTAGGCTCAAAGCGGAATGAATAAGGTGCGGTTAGCCAATCAGCTGTGTATTCATTTATTGTTTTTGAAGCTGTCGAACTGTATATCAATATACAAATGAGAGATGGTAGCTGTCCAAAATTATTTCATTATTGCACTTTATGTAAAATTACCCATACTGTATAATCAATTCCTCCTGAGTAGTCTTAAAAATTCAGAGAGATAAAAGTATAAATAATTGACAAAAAATATTTCTTACCGAAACTTTATTATCGTTCAAAGTTTGTTTTACAATAAAGACCGCTGAGAATAAAAAAATACTCTATCTAAATCATAGACTGAAACAAAGTTTAGTTAGAAATCAGTTATAACAAAATCTCTTTTATATATTTTATTGTATAAGGCTATTGTCTCAAAACGAAGAGTTTTGAAGAGATTTAAAAAGTTACGAAACTTATAAGTTTAGAACAAATTCTTTTCGTTCATCTTATATACCTATGCCCGTATTCATAAAAACTATTTTAGGTTTATTGAGAACTTATTTGACAAATTTCTTTGCAATACTTGTCAAATAAACCCTCAATAAACCTAAAATAGTTTTTATGAATACGGGCCCTAGACTACAATATGAAGCTTCAAAAGTGAAGGCCTCTATTTCTCGTCTATTCTACGAAACAAAAATTATAGATGAAATATTCACCTGATATATTTATTTGTTTCTTCATCTTTGGTGTATTTCAAGCCATGAATACTGGTCGTATTGCAGAAAGCATACCAAGTGCGTTTAATGGCCGCAAGTAAAGGTGTTATAGATTCATCAATATCTTCCGGTTGTAATTCAGCATGACCCATAGCGTCTTAAAATATTTCCACTTGTGAAATGCATAAATAAAACGCAGGCGAAATTTTCTTTTTATATTAAAATAATAAAAGAAGACAAAGAATAACAAAAACATTGTAACATCATGTACTTGTATTGTTCTTTTCTAAAAATTGACAACCTTTAATTAAATTCAAATTAGTTGTGATTTAGTTGGCGGAGTCTCTGTTATACAGACATGCGTGTATTTTGTTTTCAAACTGTTAATAACATGGTTTGCTTTGTTTCTTAATACAAGTACATGTTTAAATATTGTTATAGGTATATTTGCAACTATTGAACATGTGCCGAAATAGCTCAGTTGGGAGAGCGTTAGACTGAAGATCTAAAGGTCCCCGGTTCAATCCCGGGTTTCGGCAATGCCAACTTTTTTTTTTAATTTTTTATTTGAATGAAATTAAGAATTTATTGCTTTTGTGAAATAAAACAACATAAAATAAATAAATGACTTTATAGTGTTTTTGAAATTAGAAAAAAGTAATAGATAAAAATGTGGAAAAAAAAATAAAAAAATACAAGTTTGTCAAGCATAATAAAGATTTTGGAAGTTTCTTTAAAACGAAATGAGAAAGTAGTCATGTTACAAAAATCATAGTCTAAATCCTGTGAAACTACCGCGTTGTTGTCATTTAATGACACTATTAGGTTTTAGATGTCAGCTCTGACATCTTAAAAAAAAAAGAAATATGAAAAAATTATTTCTCAAGATGACTACCTCTAAGCAGTCTTCTGGCAAAAGCTCTGGGAGTAATTGATTGCCATGAAAAAGTTTCTCAAATCTGTCGTTCGGAGTCGACTTTAAACTGTAGGTCCCGGTGCTCATGAATAAAATTTAACACACACAATATAATAATAAGTGCTGTGAGAAGCTAGACCGTGACCCTGACACAGAGTCGTAATGACCAATTATGTATGTATGTATGCTTCATAATATGACATCTGGCACAACATACTTATGTACACATACTGCTGAAATTATTTTAGTGAACCTATGGCTATGCTAATATTTCCATCCCTACCATATACAATAATCTAAAATTAAAAAAAAAACAAATAAAAGTCACAGTTTTAAGGGTTAAAAGTTGAAAATTTTTTAATTAAATTAGTTTTTAGGTTTTTTAGGGTTTAACATTAATTTGTTATTGTATTTTTCTTGATATAAGTACATAAATTTAAAAATAATAACAACGAAATTTAGACTGGGTTGCGAAATATAGAGATTTATTAAATAATTATTACACACAGTATTTTACTTAAAACTTAGAATGTGGTTACTTATACAAATTTGAATAAGAAAAAAACATGTTAAGTATTTAAAATCTGTTTTAATTTATACATAAATGAAAAATAGTAGTATTATTACTTATATTATTTAAAAGTAAGACTTTAAAATGTAAGCCTACTTATGACATAAACAAATATTTAGAAGCGAATAACAACCCTGCTTAAAATATAAACAAACAAACAAACTAATATGTGTAAGCTAACGGTAAATTAGCACATTGGGTATTTATTTAATACTCTCTTTTTAATAACATTTATTAATATTTAACAAAATTAGTTGTGTAAGTGTTTTATTTTTTGCTTTTTGTTTTTTGTAATATTTTAAATGCATTTTTAAAATAGTTTTAAATACTTTTATAATAAATATATATTAGTTTTCTTTGTTTTTTATCTTTTAAATATTTGCTTAATAATTAATAAATATACTTTATATGAATATACATACAATTTAATTTATTTAATAAATTCTCTTCCATACAAAAAACAACATGTCAGTTTAGTTTTCTATATAATAATTAGCATTAATTTCAAAAATATTTTATAACTATTTGTATTACTCGTATTTATATTAAACTTTTTTTCATTTAAGTAATAGTAATAAGAGTTGATGTTGTTAAAAATCCTTAGCAAAAACTGCAAATAGAAAAAGTTTTTTCTTTTTTAATATTTAAATAATTTTTTTAATTATATAAATTATTAAGTATAACAATACCGAACATTAAAAGCCAAACATATGTATTTCCATTATTGCCAAAAACTACAAGTTATAAAAAACATTATAGCAAATAAAATTAACAAAAAAAAAAAAACTTTTTCTACTTGCATTCCTAAAATTAAGCATAAACAAAATTAATACGCATATGTTTGTGTGTATTGAATTTAGTTTTTTTTTAGTGATATAAAATAAAAAATTGAAATAAAATAAAATAACGCAAAACAAAAAAGGCTTAAGTGCTATTAAACTAATTTTTAATCTTTCCGTTTAAAATCTAATTACTTTCTCTCAAAATGTTATTATATCGCTTTACAGGCACTGTTGCCAGAAACCTGATGATTTCTCTGCCTGTTGATGATTTTTACCTCTAAAAATGCCAAAATGTAAGTTTGAAAATTTTAAGTCGTAAAATTAAAATTTTTCTAAACATAGAAAGCTGGAAAAAATTTTTGTAAACCTTTGTTTTTAGTGTGAAAAATGTGTTCTTCTGAGGCAATAGAAGATAAATGTACAGACGATTCAAATTTCCAGTTTATTCCACTAGAAACGAATGATCAAGATTACAGCCCCACCTTCTGGGAAGATAACAGCTAACCCACCGAAGACGCTCATACGCTTACATACAACATCCACCGACTGATGAGGCTATTGCTCTTGATCATTCAAGGATGAAGTGTCATATTGACAGCAACTTGTCTCATAAACAAAAAAGGTGCATAATAGATATATACAAAAAAAAATCTATCCATCTTCAAATTCCAATATTAGGAGTAGGGGCTTACCCGTGAGTATTGGTCTTAAAAAATAAATAAAAAATCTATCTGATTCTACGCATTTGTATTGATTATCAAATATATGAACTGTACTTTGTTTGGGGTGCTGACTGTTGACCAGTAAACTTGCTTTTGAAAAATGATTGGTTTTATGTTCCTACTACGTACGCCGCACACTGGGGATTTTTATTTTTGTATGAAGGTGAGGAAAAAAATATATTTGTCAAAAAATGTAGTGATTGTATCACAAATTTAGATTTATTTATATAGTAATACACAAAAGTAATCAAAATAAAGAAAGTTAGAGAAATGTATATCGTTACCTACAATGTAAAAAGCCATAACTAACAAAAAAATTTAAATGATTTTTTTAATTTTGAATTTATTATTTATTTTAAATCTATTTTTAAATTATTATTCTAAAACAGCTTATAACAGTATACCTTTTCTGGCTAAATGCATTTTCTGGAGTATCTAAGGCCATATTTTTGGTAGTATTTGTTACGACTTTCTTGAGCCTTTACTGACTTTGCCTCTAGGACTCTTTTAGCAGCATGATCCAACAGATTTTGCAGAGGTACACTCCTTAAACGATTTATGTGGCCGACTAAGTGCAGAACTGGTAGGACATTCAGTCTAAGTAAACTTTATTGTAAATGTGAGTTCAAGCCAAATTGCATTTTTTTGTTTTTTTTCAAATCGCGACTTCGCACGATTAGAATCCTGCCATCTTTGTTTCAAGTTAGAGTAAAAGCCTTTATGTATTGTATCCAAAATTTCACATGGCTTTAAGCCAATGTGCGATTGTTGCAAAAACTGTTTTAATTTTGTTCTGTCTTTGTCAAACTCCAGAAACTTCGGGCGTAAAACCCTATGTGAAATTTATTATCGCTTATTACTTTGCTACTGTAATCATAAAAATCAAATAATCTTTTGTTTTTGTTTACTACTTTTTTTATAATTCTGCATATCATAAAAAAGTCCTCAATGTTTTTTCAAAAGAAAAATTTTTTAAATTCATACCTTTACTTAATTGTGAATAAAAGCGAAACGCGTTCATCGATTTTTATGATTTATGTCTCATTTTATTCATAGGTTATGCGACTTTACGCGAAAGTAGTAGAACTTGATACGTTTCTACCGTTTTGGATTTTTATTGAATTAAAACAAAAATTTAATTTTTTAGGCAAGAAAAAATTTGTTTTCCTTCATACATTTGCAACAAAAAAATTTAGGTATACACCCATGTGAATGCGAAGTTTAAGAAATATTTAATAAAAGCATTACAACCCTGTGTCAGTCAAGTATTGTAGTACTTAATCAAAAGGAATCAAAAGAATTTAAAAAGTAATCCCAGTTAAAATTTTTATTATACAATTAAAAGTAAAAGTATTTTGACGATTTTCAAAAATGATTTAACGGTTTTGACGATTTTTTCACAAAGAAATCTCTTGTTTTTGACAATTTTACGCCTTTAAATTCTGGCAACACCGACTACAGATGCTAAGGTATCAACAATTACTGGGTGTTGCAGTAAAATTGGCATTAAATTTTTTAAAATGAATAAATGTTAAAAAAGTGTTCAATAAAGCCTTTCTTTATAAAATAAACAGTTAAAAATACATATATATGTATGTATGTATTTATAAATACAAACATATATATTATTTATATAAATAAATAATAAATAAATAATGAAAAAAGCACTAAGAGGTATATAAAAAGCTAAATTAAAAAAAACTACATACATATTATTTTTAATTTTTTTTCTTTCATAATAATATTAATGCCTTAAAAAAATCAATTTAAATTTATGTTAATGGTCTCCATATATACATACATAAGTATATCAAATCAACAAATTAATTTTATATAAGAAAATATGTATGTATATATGTATGTATATAAATAACATTTTATTTTATTACTCGTAAATTTAATAAAAAGTACGGCCCCTTGACCAGCTTAAAATTTGTTTATATATATTTTTTTTTTAAATTTAGTAAAAAAATTACATTTCTTAATGTGTTTCTTGAATGATCAATTATTATTATGTATTTTTTTTTTATTATTTAAGTAACAGGAACCTTGTAAGAGACATTTATATTTTTATAAAATTATTTTTTTTTTAATTTTTTAATAATATTTAATAAAATATTTAATTATTAATTAATTTTCATTAAAAACTTGTAACATTTATCAGGTAAATTTGCTTTTAAGAATTTGTTTTTTTCTCTATTTATATATAATATAAAATTTAAAAATTTTAATAATTCTTTGTTGGATTTTAAAGGGCTACAGGCATTTGTTATTGGTTTTATATATTTATACATATATAAACTCGAAAATAATTTTAATTTAAAATTTTATTTTTCATTATTTTGTGTATAAATATTTTTAAATTTAGTTTTTTGTTTCTTTTTAAAACACTGAGAGATTGTCAAAAAAATGTTTTTTGCTTTTATTACAAGTGTTTTTCGGTTTTTTTATTTCATTAATTGCTACTTATGTCATAAGAGTTTTTATATGAAAACATATTATTTTTTACTTAATTCTGATTTAAATTTTGTAAAAATTATTCCGAGTAATTAAATTAAATTTGTTCAGTTACAGCATTTGTCAGCTAACAATCACACCAATAAATAACACAAACAAACTAATGGCTAGTTTTTAACTGTACATTAAAAAAGTGTTTATATTTTGAGTTTTTCGGTACAAAGTAATGTATATGGAACTAGAAAGCCATTTTAATGGCCAACCATGTCAATATATTTGGCAGCTTGACAGAGTTTTCTTTTTTTTGTTCTAGTTACTATAAATAAAAAAAAATAAAAAGTATTACCAATTATTATACATTTTTTTAAATCCAAATTGGAATCAATACAATTATTATGTAAATTTATTGTATAACTTTTATTTATTAATAAAATTTAGTTTATATATTATTTCTTCTATTTCGTTTGTTTGCAGTCAGTCACAGCTGTTCCATAAAAAAAAATAATTTACATATTTGCGTTACCATACTTTTATCACAAACTTAAATTTATGACAGAAAAACTGAAACAGTATTTATTTATTTACATATATGTAATTTTCATTAAATAAACTAAATTCGTATTTAATTTCGAACTACCATGCAATAGCTTTTAAAATACTACTTTAGACAAAGTAAGAAAAATAATTTCTGCCAGTGATCTGTTTGATAGGAAAGAGAAATATTGGCAGTAGGCATCTTAAATTCAATTCTACTTAATAACGTACAGTTTTTCCATTGTAATTCGTGTAAAATATTTCTTGTTTTTAATTTTATAAAAGAACAGGAATCAGTTGTTATATTGAAAGTGTGAATTTTGGCCGATCAATGCTGTGTATTCAATAAAATAAAAAAAAAAAATAATAAAAAAAAAAAGAAGTTGCAATCAACATTTATATTTCATAAGGTGTTGTAAATACATATATTTTTTTCTTGAGTTATTCTTTACATTATATTTTTTTCTATAATTTTTATTTATTATTTAAAATTTTTTATAAATTTCAGAGTTAAGGGGAATAATTATTGTTTTTTTATTATCAAATAGTTGCTGGGGTAATGCAATCATAAGATGGGCGCTTGATTATAAATACATACAGCCTGTATGTATGGGAATATAAAATTTGTAACAGTTTACATATATCTTTTGGGTAAAATTTATTTTTGTTTTTTTTTTTTTAATTTGTTTTTAATTTTCTGCTAATAAACTAAAGTTGGCCACTCCACTCTCTTCTACAGTTTGTATTTCAAATTTACTTTATTTATTTTAATACTGAATTAATACATCTCTCTTTCTTTTATCTTGCCCTATGGTTTTTTTATTCTGCAAAGTGTTGTAACATATGGACATATAGTACATATGAAAGCTTCTAAATTTAAGTTTTTGAATAAAACCTATTTGCAAAGCTTTCATTAATAATTAGTAAGATAAAGAGAGAGAGAGAGAGACTGAGAGAGTGTGTGTGTTCGAGAGTATGCTAAAAGTTTGAGTTTTATTCCATTATGTAACGTTTAACTCTACCTAACCTACACCTTGAGCTGGAGTTTAGAATCGGTTTTTCTTTTTAATTTTTGTAAATTTTAAAATTTTGATAATTTTCCTTTAACTAAACATTCTATCTATCTATTTATGACTGGTTTGTATCCAAATAAATTCTTGTGTCAATTTTAATTTTCAAAATTAATCCCAGTATAATTTCAAATGCATGTTTTTACTTCTTTCTAAGAATTTCGTTAGGCCTAAACACTTTTACCCACTATTTGTAATCGCCTGCGTCTACTATCTCGACGGCGATAGCGATCAATTATACGACTACGATGTCTTTCTGGACATAAAGCTTCGGGTGAGCTGTCCACTTTTTTTAGAACTATGCGAAATGTGAAGGTATGCTTGGGCGAAGCACTGGTGGCTCTTCTGGGTGAGGGTGGATCAAATTCACTGCCAGAAGAAAAGCCTCCACCACAAGCGCCGCCGCAGACCCCCGAACTAACACCTGCAGTACTTAAGGCTTTAGGTGTACCATTGGCATAGCCCGACGGTGTGGACATTGAACCAGTAGAAAATTGTTGGGTCAATACTGAACTGGGTCTGGGCTCAAAAATAGAAGCACATCTTTGATCGGTGCATAAAAACGTTTTGACTTCTTCCTCTTTTTGCTTAATAGTCAGGGGAAAATGTTTTTTGGAAGGATCTGCGAATGGACTACGCTGTGGTGGCTCATGATGTGGCACACTAGAAGAGCTGGAATCATAACTGTCACGTGAGCTATAGTTAGAAGAAGTTTGATTAGAGAGTGGACTGCGTGCACGTGAAAAGGCACTAAAGGGTGATATATGCAGGGATCTGAAAGTTTCAGATTTTTGCTTCTTCGTTATGGGAAAATTGGGTGTTCGAACTGAGCTTATGCCTATGCCAGTTATTCCTATACCTATGCCACCACTAGCTTCGGAAGGTGTATAATCAAAATGTGTCTCTAACGAGGATTTTCTACCATTAGAAGAACTAGATCTTTGAAAGGTTTCGGCATCCACCAATTCTATAGAGGACTTTCTTAAATCTATGCTTGATTTTTTCACCTTTTCATCCATATCTACTATTTCAAAACTAGAACTTTGATCTTCATAGCTGGTGGATTGATAACGTGATATATCAAAGCTGGTCTCCCTTGATGAATAGGGACAATCAAAACTTGATTCAGCTCTGCTAGATTTGCGATCACCTTCTACCATTTCGAAACTATCTCCACCCGATTCTAAACGCTGTAAACTTACATCTGTATCACCACCAGGGCTACGCAATGTATCAAGAAAGGGAGATCTGGGTGGATCAAAAGAGGACCGCCTGGATGGTGGTTCAAATTCTATAATAGGGCATTGTAAAGGAGATTTTTCCATGGAGGAGCCAAGGTTAGGTACTTCTTTAGCTTTTTGAGCGGCTTCTTCAGCTTCTTCGATTTCTTTTTTTAACTCTATTAAATTGATATAAATTGGTTCCGGTTTGTAGCCCTTTAAAATCTCAACCAGTTCAGAACGAAAATCTTCCGGTATTATTAAATCATTCGAATCAGATTCCCGTTCTTCACTGATACGCGGTTCGATGGGTTCACGGCTTTCAGAACGTCTTTGAAAGTGGTGAACCGCTACTGAGTTTTCGGTAGTTAAATTGGAAACTTTTAAAGAATTATTTATTTCTTCAACAAGATTAGCTAACATTATATCTGTTGAAGGATCAGCTACATCTTCGGTGCCATCTTCTTCGAGTTTTTTTTCATGCTTGATATAAGATTCACCTACCTTTTCGAAGTGAACATTAGCCAGCTCGAACGGTATATCGCTGAGTGGTGTTGCTCTACCAGAACTGCTGCCTTCATATATATTTAATTGTCCACCACCGCCAGATGAGGTACCTGTTGAATCGGAGCTTGGTCTTTTGCTATCACTAGACTGCTTTCTTTGTTGTTGTTGTTGCTTGGACTTTTCTTCGTCTCGGGCAGATCGACGTAATTTCAGTGACATTTTGGCGTATTGTGAGAATTTCAATGACATCTTTGGTTCGAATCCAACTTCAGACATTTGCTTTACTACAGCACTCTTTGCAGCAGTCGACGAGGCAGCCGGACTTGCTGAAAAGGTACTTTGGCGTATAAGCGGTCCACTAGATGTCCCAGTCTCGGCTCTTGTAAAAGCATTAGCAAAGCGATTTGAGCGCGATATATGTTTTGAAGGCTTGCGCACAAAAGCCAGTAACTCTCGCATAACACTCTTCTTTTCTGGTTGCGATTGTTGTTGATCTTTTATCTCTGTCGATGTCTTTGCTTCAGCTTTTTCCTTCTCCTCCTGTTGACGTTGTTCTAAATCTTTTTGAGCTTCACCTGACTTTTCTATATTGCTGCTTTCTGCCATACGATATGTTTCTGCCGGATTTGAAACGGTAATTGGAGGTATAGGCCCTATAGGACTACGTTTATCGCCGTTAAAATAAATTGGCGTAAAAAGATTAATCGAAGGCCTCTTGTAGCTGCTAGGTGTCCGAGCGTCTTCGAGTTCTGTGGAAATATCGCATGTTGAACGATTACCGTCTTGCACGTGAACTGTAGAAGTAGGACTACGGCGTGCAATTTGTCCAAAATCCATTGGAGCAGCACTTCCGATTGGAGAACGTCGTTCTTGAGTATGAATGCTAAATGTGGGGCTACGACGGTCACCTGTAGGACTTCGAATGGTGGGTGAAGCTGAACCAAAACCCGTTAATAAAGGAAGTTCATTTGGTGATTTTAAGCGATCACTGGACATTAGCAAAGGACTTCGTCGCCCCTGAGGACTGCGATCATTATTATAACCTACTGGACTCTTTCTTCCCTGGGCCAAGGATAGAGAACCTGTCATGCTACTCTTGCGTTTATGAGAAGCTCTTAGAGTACCTTGACGTGATAATGTAGTGGGTGTTTTTTGAGAAACACTGCCCGGACTCTTAGATTCAGGATGCGGCAATATTGGACTTTTTGGTGTATGTGGACTTAGTCCTTTATCGTTAGTAGCTAGCATACCATTTAAAGTCAGTGGTCCTTGAGCATTAATAGGACTGCGGCGATCACTGGGACTACGGCGTGTTCGAAAACTCTGTGATTTGGCTTTGCGAATTTTGGGTAGGGATTGATTGTGTTTGTGACGACCATGTGTTGAGTGATGGGAGGAGGAGGGGCCGTTCAACTTATGTTAGTTGGTATGATGTGGGCCACTGGTGGGATCGCTGCTGCCGCTTGAGCTTAAAGTTGTATTCGAACCATAGGGATCAAGAGAACTCTGCACGGACATCGATCTGCCTTGATTTTGTCGAGCTCTTCTCACTCGACTAGAGTTGGGAGACAATTTTCCGGGGTCGATACTTTCTGGGTCTGCCTGTAATGGTTAGAATCAGACATAAAGGGGGGACACAAGGGACGGCAACAAAAAAACGCCCGTAATACATCATCATACAAATGAAATCAGATGATCAAGAGCGTTTTTTTTAGGAACGAAAAAAAAAAAAAATAAATAAACGGATAAAAATAAATAAATCAGCGTTAATCATATTTTTAACAAAAAACAAGAGAGCGAATTCAAAATTAAGCTTTTAAATACAGAAAAATTTTATAGAAGACACAAAGTGACACAAACAAAATACCTGATAAGCTAAAGCGTTCATAATTATTGAATAGGGTACCAGACCCAATGGATGGATTTCGCGCATTAAAACATTGGCTGGTATTTTATGGAATTGTATGTATTCCAGAAAATTACCCAGTATTTCTTTCATATCGATATTCTAAAAGTGGAATGAAAAACCTGAGTCATGGAAAAGATAAAAAAATATTTGTACAACTCACTGGATTATTGTCATTGTACTTTTTACTCCACATTAAAGCTGCCTGAAACTTGGTAAACTCATCAGCTCTCAGTTCTTCGCGTGCCAATATCAAACGTACTACATGCTGTGGCAAAAGAGTGAAACTGCCCAAATTTAAAACTTCATTGCCATGCTCATCAACAAACTCCAGAACTTTTTGTACTAAACTTTTGGTACATTTGTATTGGATATAACGTTCGGCCGATGACAAAAGAGCACAGACCGTGTCTACATTAATACAGCACTGCACAAAACCACCACAAGCACGTCGCAGTTCTTCCAAGCCATAATAGTCAGCTGCATTCATGACACCTTAACGAAGAATATGAAAATTTTAAGGGAGTAGCATATCAAGTTTTTTTTCAAAAGAAAAAGTTAATCTTACCTAAGAGAGTGCGCGGTTGTAGAGTTACACAGCCCGTATGAATGTATTCGATTAATTGGCGAAATACATCCGGTTCAAATTCTTCTATAATTAATGTCTGATGTTGTTGGCCAGCCGGCTAAAAGCATTATAAGAGAATATTTTTATTTCAAAGTATTATTTTAAAGCATTTTCAAATATTTTCACAAGTTATGAGTTTCAACGTTATACATACTGCTAAAGAGTTATAGAAGGAATACATGTTTCAAAATGAACAATAAGTTATTTAAAACACGGCCTATATAATATATAGTTGAATTAGGTTTATACTATGACATTATTCCATTTAAAAGAAAGTATGAATTAACATATACAAGGACTTAAAACAATGACATTCTAATCTACCCTCTCATCCATAAACTCATATATTCATATGTAACTCTTTTTTACAGTATAAATCCTGTCTTGGCAACATGCTTTGCCAGAGATATTTATTACACAAGTACATAGTATGCCGTAGAAAGATACACGTGTGCACAAGCAAATATTGTTGTAACTGTTAAAATAATTTGTACAAAAATTAAAATTAATTACTTTTTGAAAACTACGAGTATAAAGACTTCTTTATTAAAACATTATATTTTTTTTTCTGCGCGCACTACTTTTGATCAGAGTGGGCAAACAAACAAAACATTTTGCAAACGTTACCACAAAGTCATAAACAAAACAAATACTTTCTAAATGAGAAAGAGCGAAAACGAAAAAATTCGCTTTTGCTCTTTTGCTTGCTTTGTTATTCTGTTAAATTCCTATAATTTGCTCTTTTTTCTCTTCATCTTTTCTTTTTCTTCTCATTCATTTTTTCTTGTACCTACGCACATTTGAGTTAGTGTATTTGTAGTGCTCAAAACAAAAACAATATACAAAACTAAACGGGACAATCGCTCTCACTGTTTTTGTTCTGTTTTTGTTTTACTCATTGTAAATAACAAAACAAAATGAGATCAAACGTATAGTTTTGTTTATTTTCCTACTCTGCTTTTGATCTAACAATGAGAATTAAGCAGCAAACTGTTTTGAGCAAACTGCTTGAATGATCTGATCGACTCTAATATGTTTGATTCCATTCAGAACATTAGTTTTTGATACATAAGCCTTCTAGTGAGCCTTTGCTTTTAAAAGTGTTGATTCACACAACCTTAATTGTCGATATTTTTACATAGATTGTTTGCTTTGAATGTGAGCACATTCTATTCTACCGTTCACACTGGGTCTACTTTATTTAATTCAGTATTATATTTTGTTTTAGTGTATTACTGTTAAACAAAATAAAAAACCACTAACATACTAGAAAACTTTTCAAGCCAAGAAATACACGCTTTAATGAAAAATAAAACTATGAGGTTTTTAGTTTTACTATAAACTGTTTTACTTAAAACTGTAGAACTTTATGCTGTATAGTAGAAAAGTTCAATTTTTAAAAGATTCTGTACAGCTCTCTAATGTTTTTTTATATGGAGTTTTGCAGAGCTATCAAATGTCAAATAAAGTTAATTTTACTATTTATTTTAATAAAAAATAGTTAAATAATTATACGAACACCAATTTATTTTATAATAAATAACTAAAGAAATGAGAGATAAATTTTTGATGCATTTTTATTATGACTGCTTACATTTTAGGTTTAAAAGTTATTAAGATTTTATTGTGAAGGCCATCCTTACTTGGTATATTCAAGCTATACGAGTTAGTCTATTTTTACTCTCATTTCATAATTTATATTGATTAAAAATAATAACATGCATTACTTTTTTTAATTTAGAAAAGTAAAAAATGCTTAGGAGCTGGTAAAACATTAAATTGAACTGATAATGCGCATAAAAGTATAGACACCAATAATTACTTAATTGATTTTAATGATATATTTTTTATATATGTAAATAATTATCATTCAAGTACAAGAATATTTTTTAATATTTTAAAACTAACAGCCTGTTCATAGAACACGAATTGCACATAGCACACGTATAAATACAAACAAGCAAATGTGAGTTCGTATAAACCGAATGTCATTTTTTTAGCGTTACAACTCACCGATTATTTAGTTTAATTAAATTAATTAAATTTCTTTCAATTAAAATTTCTTGTGAAAAACAAAAAAGGAAAGCGAACGGAACAAATGTTAATAAATCAAGACTTATTCTAGAATTGCAATACTATGTGTTGTGACTACATCGGCATATTCTCCACAAAACGTAAAATCCGAGACTTATAGAATACGTTATCCGTCCTACGTTGACTTTTTCAACAGATATTCACATTGTAAA
Organism: Metopia argyrocephala; assembly: GCA_963576795.1. Classification (NCBI taxonomy): domain Eukaryota; kingdom Metazoa; phylum Arthropoda; class Insecta; order Diptera; family Sarcophagidae; genus Metopia; species Metopia argyrocephala. The sequence continues at coordinate 180,224,019 of OY756208.1, read as the reverse complement.
GTATGAGTATGCTATTGTCAGAATGAGTAGTTTGTTAACGAATAATTAATTAGCTGTTTATCCTCAGCCTAGACTCATTTATTGATCATATTTTATTTATTATACTTTATACACATATGTATTTTAACTTCAATATTTGAAAGCAACACCAATACAATGACAACAAATGACAAAATAATTACAGCTGTCAATGTACACTACATATGTACATACGTCAAGAATTAATAGTTGCTCAACCTTATACTTTGCGTTGACGGCAAAGTATTGAATGCAACATGTATTTTAACTTTGCAGTCAGTTGAAAAAGCCAACAAATGTACTCATGTCGGATTCTTTATGTTTCAACTTTAGAGCGGACGAATAAATATGTTATGAAGCGTCAAATGTTACGTACACCAAAGTCTGTTCTTCCATGGTAATTGCTTCCAGGAAAATCTGTGTAAAAATGACATTGATTGTATGCGAAATAGGTAATTAGTTCCTTATCTCTAAAACCTATTCAAATTAATGAAAAACAAGAAAAACAATTGCTCTGCTCAGTAAATTTGATTGTATCCACAAAAAGGGATTTCCCCAAAATTTATGATACGAACATATTTAGCAAAAATTAAATTAAAAAAAAAGAAAATAAAAAAAAAAAAATAAAATTGAGCCAAAAAATTTTGAATCGTGCTAAATGAAATAAGATTGTGTAGAAGAATTTTAGATCTGTTTATTTTCAAGCCGTGTTAAATCAAATCCGTGTAAAAAAGACCGTGTAAAACAGAATTAGGTGTATGCGTTGTTGCACGATTCGTGTTTTCAGCCTGACGTCTTCTATGAACAGGCTGTAAATTAATGAATTAACGAACGAATGATGAAATAAATTTTGAGTAAATTTTCAAGTTAACTTTTTTTTTTTTTGGCAAGTGTAAGAATAGCCATAGACATCAAGAGAAACAGAGAGAGTGATAGTCAGAGATAGCGAACGTATAATCAATTATAGTGATGGTTGTAAGTTGTTAGTAATGGTACAAAATCAACTTGAAAATGTACTTTACCTCAGGTATCGGAGATAATTGTTGGGTAAAACCACTTCTCTATAAAAATTTAAATGTAATGGGAAAATATTTTTACATGAATAATTTGTTTTTAATATGTATGTAAAGAAATGTACAATATGAATGATTGGTTTTTTTTACAATTTTAAAACAATAAACTGAATAACAGTTACATAATAATAAATTTATAAAAATAGAAATACAATATATAAGAAATTATACACTACCTGCTGAGCAGCATTTTGTAGATTCAACAATGGCTCTGAAGAACGTTTTAAGAATAAACGCAACTTATTTTCTTTGGTAGAGGTTTCACGTTTTCTTTGAGGCGAAGGTGCCGAATACAACATTTTCGCAAAAACACGAGAACGTGAAGCTAAAACAGCCTTAAAATTTAAATTAAGCACTTATTAAAATTTATTTTTTATCTTTTATTAAAAAAAACTTATCTTACCTTAACCGCACATACTGGTTCTCTGGTGTCGCCTACTAAAAATGTAACATCGCATAGTTCTGGCATAGAAGCCAAGAATTTCATATCCTCGGCCAGACCAGTTTTATTTTCAAAGGTTGATAAATCCGGCTCTGCATCAGCCATACCGGGCAATGTTAAAGCTTCTGGCATTTGGTTTACTATGATTAATTTATAACTCTATTAATATTTCAGGCATTTTTTAACAATAAAACATATTATTTTATGAGAAAAAATCTTTATAAAGTAACATCTCATACCGTGAAAGAATAAAAAATTATATACATATACATATATATACATATGTATCTTTTTAAAGGTTAGCAAAATAATTACGAATATAATAAAATTGGTGTGGGGATACAAACATTTCTAACCAAAAATTATTAAAATATTTACAAAATAAAAAAAAAAAATAGTTTTTTTCTCTCCAACTCAATAAGTTAATTGACTCTTTCTTTAATATATTTTTGAGTAATTTTGTTTTATAAGGCTTTAAAATTTTTTGTTTTACGGAAACATTGAGTTAAGCCCTTTTTAAACAATGTGGCAACTATTTTTCGTAGTGTTATTATTTAATCAGTGTTGCTAATGCAACATATTATAATTCAATCTAGATAGATCACAATTGCAAGACAACACCTACAAGATCGGCTATATCCCTTCGAGTCTGTTGTTTGTATCTATCAACACCAGTAGTTCCCAAACTTATGTAAGTGATGGGCATGTCCGCCAAGGAAAGCATATGCCTACTTAGAAAATGAATCTATATCTCTCAAGAAGCTCAAATTCATAAGTCTACAAACATCTACATATGTGATCGCCATTCCTTCAAATGCGCTCTTAAACAACAATGATTAGTAAGAAAATTCGTTGGAAGTTTTAGGTTTGGCCTGCTGGACTTAAGGCCATACAACCCTATTCTATTGAGTCGTACGATTTGTCAAAAAGATCGTGTGTGTTAAAAAAGTATAACAGTGTGGCATAAAAATGTATCTTTATGACAGATTTTTTGACAAGTCTGTCCGACTTTTTTTGTCCATGCGATTAGGGTTGCATTTTAAAAGATTTGAGCAAAAAGTAACTCTGCAAATGTTTTGCATCATATTTTGTGTGATGGTGTGGCACTAATGTTGCCCTTTTGATGCGACTTTTAAAATTGTGACAGAAATCGATAAGATTTTCTTTTGAATGAATCGTACGACTGTGTATGATAGTTTATCATGGCCTTTAAGAATATCAAAACTGCACCTAAATTGCAGAGTTTTATGTAATTTCTGTTATGTTGTGTAAATAGCTAAATAGACTATGAAAGAAATTTTACAAACAAAAACTTTACTACTGTAAAGAGTGGTTATGCTGATTTGTAACTTAACATAATAGGTTTGTATGATTTGTAAGTGCTTTTGTAATTAGGAGTGATTACCGCTATTGTTTTTAAATCATACGGCTTGTTGGATAGTCTAAATCGCCCTTAAAAGAATACCAATAGTGAAATAACTCATATGTCAAGTTCGAACAAAAATTTGTTTGTACATCAATGACAGAACTAACCCAGTGAATATTAAAAACAACGATAAAAAAATTCTAAACATAATGTCGATTAAAACATTGTAAAACACATTTTCCTCTTCAAGTAATAACATAAATGCTAAACTGTTGCTCGTACTTATATTTCGAATTGTAAATAAAACATGAATGTCATACTATTTTATGTGTTGAAAGAAAAAAGAACATTAACATCATCAACCTTGAAATCTTAAAAGAAATCCTTGTAAACATTCACTATAATACAGGCTTCACTTCTAGCGACCATGAAATGTTTGATTGAATCTTAAATTATTTCTATTTATAATTCATAAAATAAATACAATTGACCTTTTCATATTACAAGAATCACAACAATTGCGAGTCTTACAATAAATTTTTTTCATTAGAAATTGAAACGTTTACCGTTAAAAATGTTTTAGTGGTTGGGTAAGTGTATGTGTGTTTCCGTTTTTGCTTTATTTTCTGTCTGTGATTTTTTCGAATCTGATTACTTTTTAATTTTTTAATGATTTTCTGTAACATTAACTATATTTTTTAAATAACTCTGGTTGGTGTGCGAAAAGTAAAGAAAACAAAGTGGTGGGGGTATTAATAACAATAACAAAAGTAACAAGTTGAATGGTTTGTAACAACAGTAAATTAAATTCCAATGAAAGTGTTTATAAAAGTAATATATTATACAGGGGACGGAGTTTTACTGGGGGTAGGAAGAGAACATTTGTCAAAAATACAAAAAATGGGGTGTGATATCAATCAAAAACAATTCATAACTACGCATGCTGGCTTAAAATTTTATTACACTTAATTCTCTTTTACGCGGCATATACATATGCATAAACATACGAATATTAATTTATTTAAAAAGCTTTTAAATGTCTAACAAAAAATCTTTTTTATAAAACAGTGAATCTTTAATTTTAATTTATGCTTCAAAAAATCTAAACTTAAATATTTCTTATTTTCTCTTTTAATAAAGTTTTTGAATCATAGACGAACTTATATTAAAACATTGGGTGTTGCATTCAATGGTGCTTAATGTTGACGCTGAAGTGACATATCCACAAAAAAACGTTAAGATTTGAAAGTAAATGGAATAATGACTAAATCGTCAGATTCGACATTAAAATATATAAAATGGGATTTTTTTTTTAACAATAATAAAAGCCATGTTGTCAAACTGAAGCCAATTCCACTTTAAAAAGTGCTGTCAAGATCACTATTTTGTTTTGCTGCACACAATTTGTACTGACATTAGAATCAGCTCTATAATTTTGGCTTGACTGTTAGTAATTTCTAATCAGAGTGTCAAACTCTCAAGTTACTTTCATGCATGATGCTAAATATTGCCTATCAAAAAAAAAAAAAAACAAACTCTATGAACTGCTCAGAACTCATATGCGGCTTTAAGTTGATAGCTTAAGAACAAAATTTAAAAGTTTGACTTTTAACTTTTAGCGTTTTCGATCTTTAAGAAACCATATAAGTTTCTGACGCTGATGGTTTTTTTAAGGGGTTTCTTACAAATATATTACATGGGGCTTGAAAGAATTACCACATATACAGTACTTACTCGATAGTCCGAACACCATGAAAAAAAAAAAAAATTCTGAATAAGTTCATATTACTAAAGTGTACGAATGATAGATGTTTTATTTTACCTATGTATTGAGTATTGTGTTTTATTGTCATATATACTTAAGCTTCATTCACATTACGCAAACATTTGAAGTAAAAAGCGTAATCACTATTTTAGAGAAAATTTTTTTTATTATTTGTTGGTTCAAATTTAATGAATTTTTTTAAATATACTGAAATATTATTTCTTTTTTTTATCTATTTTTAAATAATTTCTAAATCTTATCATAGAAAAGCTTTTACGTCTTTTACGTTAAATGTTTGACTAATGTGTGTTAATATTGTAAAATATTGTAAAATATTTTATGGAAACAGTGTAACCATTAGTTTATTGATACCTTTGTTTTTATTATGGTCTGGGAAATTTGACATGTCAGATGACAAATACATGTCGTCTAAAAGCTTGAATATGATAAAATTATTTAACTTACTACTGTTATCGTTCGATATCGAATGATATCATTAGAAATTTCGATACGTTCTATTCGACAACGAATAAGAAAATCCCACACGTAAAATATCTTGTATGTTCGAATAAGAATTCGTTCGCATACCTATAGCAGAATTAGCCCCCAACTCCTTAATTTTTTTAATAAATAACTGCACTCCTGGGAACAAAAAAGGCTAAATGTATATGAATTTCTATCCATTACCACAACAGTGTAATTTTTAAGAAAATTACCAACATATTTAAGTTAATTAAAAAAAATTGTTGCAAAAAAAATGTTTGTTTTAACAGTTTTAAATATATTTTTTTATATTAATTTTTTGCATTAATAAAATTTTTAATTTAACAACTTGACTAGCATTTTCTAAAGTTATATAGATTTTTTTTTTGATTTCATATTGTGGTAATAAAAGCGTGGGATTATGGCCTCATTTACTTACCAAGTCAAATTGTATAAATTTTTTGTGCGTTTTTAACGGATTTCAAAGTTTTAGATTTTGAAAAATCCGTTTAGTCGCTTAATATTATTTCATTTTTAACTGTTTAATTTTTAAAATAATTTTATTTTAATTGCAGAAAAATAAAGAAAATTTTAAATAAAACATGCATTTATTATTACAAAGAATTAAAAAAATTCGAGTTATTTATCACAGGGATGGGAATACAAACACGCTTAAAAAATATTGTACACCTTCCAAAAAAAAAATTAACAGTAAAAATTGTTTAAAGGAAACAAATGCATTCTGAAGGGATTTTATAAAGACGTTATAAAAATGCCAAAAAAGAATTTCACTGAAAGGAAAAGAGAGATAGAGAGAGAGGGAGTATATTAAAAACAAAATCAAAATAAATTTCTGGGTCAATAAATAGACTGTTGTTGTTGTTTCGCATTTTATTTTGTTAGGTTAAGGTTACAACTTTTCTTTTTGTCTTCTTCTTTATACAACAAACATTGTTTTTCTTTTTTGCTTGCTGTTTTATATTTCGGAATTTTTCGTATAGAGACACACACATTCACTAAAATTTCTTTTTTACGCATATACACACACAAAAGTTATATAGAGATAAAATTTAATGAAATATGGCATATATTTAGGGGTTAAGAAAGAAAAAAAATGATCTCCAGAAATTTTTTCACAGAACCATATAATAAAAAAATTTATGAATATAAAAAATTTTAAAAAAATATTTATAAAAAAACATGTTTTATGAAAAAAAGTTTACATTTTTTATTTCAACAAATCTACGGTCACAATAAAAAAATTTCAAAAACTTTGATTTACTACAAATCTTTAGAAAAAAAACCTGTGTAGATACTTTTCTTTATTTTCTTATTATTTTTAGATTAAAAATTAACACGAATTATCAATCTGTTTGGTTCTTTTTTAATATTTTTTATTTTTTCTTGTCTAATTTTGAAATATGTATGTATGTATGTATTTAATTATTTAACAAAATTTTGTATATTTTCTAAATTTTAGAATTATTGTAATTTTTCTTTTGGTTATTTTAGAACCGTTCGCTTGAAAAGTAAAACTTATTCTGTTGATTTGTTCTCTATACTAAAAAGGAGTTTACCTTAAAAGTAAGTGGCAAAAATAAAATAAAAATTATCCTTCAAAAAAAAAAAAAAATTGTACACAATTGTCCTGCGCAATAGAAGCAAGTTGTGATATAATTAGGGTCAGATACGAATTTTCAATATCCTACAATGGCGGCATAACATACATATGTAATAAAGCCCTGCTCATGTGTCGTGCCATGTTATGCCGTTTTTGTTAGTGTAGTCGCCGTGGTCTAGTGGTTAGTTTATTGGCTTACTAAGACGAGAGCTCCGGTTCAACCCGCAGTTCTTACATCATGAAGCAAAGAAATATTAAAAAAAATATTTCTTTCGGCGACTTCTGGCTGAAGCCCTGAGAGTAACTGATTCCCATGAACAAGCTTCTCAAGTCTGTCGTTCGAAGTCGACATTAAAATGTAGGTCCCGCTACTTATGGTTAAAGTTTAATGAACAGAATATGGATGCTGTAAGAAACTAGGCCGTAACTCTGAAAAAGTATTGTAATAGCCGATTACGTATGTTCTTATACATATGATTGATCGAATAGTTCCTCTAATAATTTTTATGTATTACTAATAACAGTATAGTAGAACCAATCATACAACTAACATACAATACGTATATAATGGTGTAGGGTATTAAACAATTTTTGCTCAACAAAATTTTACAAATTTAAAAATGAAAGATGTTTTGAATAAAAGGTGGTAAAAAATCATACGCCCATGCTTTGCCAGATTTTAACAACTTGTAGAGTTTAAAAAAATATTTTTAATCAATAAATGTGAATAATTTTTTTTCTTAATAATTTTATTAATCTTATAACAGACAAACACTTATAACTAAAGCATTTATTTTTTTACTTAATTTGTTTGTAATTTTTAAAAATTAAAATATTCGGGTATGCCCTGAAAAACGAGTTGTAATAAAATTAAAATCGAGTGTTTTTTCAAAGACAAATAAAAATTAATTGCGCAATTTTGATATCCAGAGAAGTTACATTACTGATGATTAAGCGAATGAACGAAAAAAGTATTAAAAGTTTTAATAGGATTCCATTTTAATTTCACTCGAATTTGCTTTTTTAAGGTAAAAAATAAATCTATTTTATACATTATTGTATACCTTCGACATACATAAGTCTATATACAAGAATTTGGTTTGAATATAAGGATGCTATAATACGTTTAACTATTTCAGTATTACTAAGAATTATAAAAATTTATGTAGACAAATATGTATGTAGCTTTATGGCTAAAAAAAAGTCTGCGTACATAAAATAAAACAAAATATAATTTAACGATGTGGTTCAGACAAAATTTATAAGTTTTAGCTTTAACCATTTTCAAGATATACATTTTGTTTGTAAAGGAGGTGCCACGCCTACTTGTCCGATTATACCCACCTTCTGACTGATAATTAGCCATGAAATCATTCAGGCTAAGTTCAGAAACTTTAGTTTCAGAGTTCTTAAGATATACAAAAGTTATTGCACTTTCGGTAGTTGAATCAATCTACTCGTATGTTGCAAATTTCAACTAAATGGGTTCAATCGCCATTTTTGATCGTAGGAATTTAAAATTTTGCACGAACATGTTTTTTGATAAAACGAACTATAATCGATAAAAAACTCAATTTCGCAATTTTGTGTAGTTACGTCCGTTTGCATTTAATATGACGATATATAGATTAACGTTTGAAACATATTTTGGTTGTTATTACGTAGTCCTCTTTCTAGCAAATCCCATAGTGGATTCATATCGCACAACATGGAAAGCCTTATGTTGTGTGCAGTGTGGTTACAGTCGTTGTCTTGTTGAAATATAAAATCTCTTTAATATCCATATTTTAGTATAACTAAATAGACTCTATGTAAGTTTGTCGATGAAAATAATTCTAAATTACTAAATTAGATTAACTCTTCTTGCCCCAAACAATTACTTAACAGCGCTATAAAAGGCTTTCTTATCACAAGCTGTAGTCCTTTTATCCAAAAAATACAGAGTTTGCTTTGCAGATAAGCACAAATAATCTTTTTAAAGAGTTATGGAATTCCGTTCTTTGGCAAAAACAGTTCTAGTGACAAAAGGGGCGTTTTTTCTATTGGAAACTTGTATTTTAAAATATTTACCGATGTTTTCAGCTACAAATTTGGAGTTTTCCTTTACAACTCCTTTTTCGTGTAAAGCTAATTTGGGTTTCGAGACTAAAATTTCTGTACATATTTGAAAATAGTTTTTCTCTCCTCGATATAAGAGCATATTTGGACCGATACTGAAAAATTTAAAAAAAAAATTCTGTTGTGGTATAGTATGTACTATAATTCTAGTAAAGGGTATGGAGAATTGGAATTTACAGAAAATTTCATGAATGCAAATCAGTATTTGTGTTTTGCATTAAGGGCTCAATTAATAGAAAATGAAAATAAATTCAAGTTAGTGAAAGGCAATCAACCAATGTCAAATATAGGAAAGGGTATTGCATACACCTGATGGTGATCTGGTCTGATTGAAAATTTATAGTTTTTTCTGAAAAACAGTATTGCTAAAAGGAGCCCAAAAAACAAGGTGAGTTATAAGTTTTGATTTTTGATGTCCAAAACCAGCAGGATGTGTGATATTTTTAGTCGGGTAATTGCTGGCCTGCAATCGTGAATGTGTTTAAAGTATTATTTAAAATATAATCAGAAATGTATAAGTAAACAAATATATAAAAATTAAACAATAAGAAAAATCAGAATTAAAAATTGCAAAAATTAAACAGTTACTCGTATTGTTTTTTAGTGATTAAAACAAAAATTACTTTCTCTATGTCGAAACATTTTTTTTTGACAAACTGCCTGTAAGCAACCACCAATTATTTATGCAACTTTTAAGGACATTTCATTTCAGAAGCCTTTTAAAAATAAAATTTAAATTTCTGTCTTTGTTTTATTTATAATTTTCGCAACAAATTTAAATCCTTTAATGTATTGTGTCAGACATGCGTTGCAATAAGTTCTAACAGCCCTGCCTTCGAAACAAAAAAAAAAAAAAAACAAATTCAAATATTATACGGAGGATGTAGATTGTATATAAAAACTTAAAACAATAGAGGTTATGTTGTGACCACTTGTTTGCTTTTAATTAATGTTGCTAACATTGCTATACTTATATATTATAAATTTCACGTGCTCTCTCTCATTCTCCTTTCTTCTATCTCTCTCACTGTTTTATTTTGCTGTTTATTTCATTGAGAAACATAAGTGTGTGTGCGATAAAAAGGATTCGGCGCTCTTAATAAATAAACAAAATTTTGACAGTTATTTTTACAAGTGATGTTGGCTGTGATTAATTACCAGTGACAGGTTTTTTTTTGTGAAACAGTGGTTATTTTCAGTTAAGAATTTTTTTTCTTTCTCGGAAAACATATTTTTTTTCTTTTATATTTTACAAATTATAACCATAAATCATCTACAAAACATTAGGCTGCAACTAAAAAAAAAGTATTGACGTCTGTCAAGTGATTTCCTAAATTTGATATTTTATTTCAAGTGATTTTATTTGAAAACCACAAACATTAAAAATATGTTTCCGCCTTATTTGTAAATATTTACTGAAGATTTATTTTTGGAACCAAAAGAAAACCAATAATAACAGACAGGCACACAACTAACAACCACTTGACATATTAATTCTGATTTGGTTTGCTACTGAGTGATACATACACACACACGCACCACGGGTGACTGGCGGCACTGACCTAACGCAGTGATATTTATTTATATGATGCGTTTATAACAGCATATGACTTACTTGTAAAATAAATTAAGGATCGTTATCACATTTCAAGTGTTTTGCGACATTTTTAAATGTAAATGCGTGTGTTTTTTGTATGTTTGTTTATTTATTTGCTTGTAAACAAACAACTCATTAATATGTTTGTGTGTCTGCCCTAATACGCCTATGTCATCATCATTTGTATTTTTTTTTGTAATTTTATTCAATTTGGCGCCGTTAGAAGGTAATTGTGTACCTACTTGAAATTGTGCAATGTTACCATAATATTTAATTTTTATTATGAACGTGTAAGATGGTACAGTTGTCATTGCATAGAAAGAAAAAAAAAACATCTATTTCGAGAGAAAGATTTTCACATTGTTTTTTGATTCAAGCATTTTATTATGAATACATTGTAAGTTTTGCCCAATTTTGACAGGGAAATTTTTGTCAGCACAAGTACCTTCTGAGACGTAACAGAATATTTCTTGCCGTTAAAAATAATAAATTTTTAAATTCTTAATTATAGTAGTAGTGGGAAATTAAAAAAAAGGAAAAAAATCTAAAAATATTTCTATATTCGTACTAGTGTGTAATTGTCTTTGGTGGTAAAAAATTGTTATTAACAATTGTGCCAAAATTATAAACAGAAACAATAATTGGAGAAAGTTTTCTTTAATTTTTCTTACAATTAGTTTAAAAACATTAATTTCTATTTTAAGGGCAAGCTTGTGAAAAAACATATTGTCTGATATCTTCAGTTGTAGTCTCAAAATATAATTATATAAATATATAAAATATTTTTTGTTTTAAACCCTTTACAAGTGCTACAAATCTAACAAACCTATCATTTAGGCCTACATTTTGTTATTGTTTGACTTGCAAGAGCGTCTGAAATAAATGAATTTTTGGTGGAGCAACCTTTATCTGAATAGTATTGTTAACGGAAAGTGTCAATTGGAAGTAAATTAATAAATTAAAATAGTTACTGGTACTTAACCAAATTGTGAGAAACCTATTTTTCGCTCCTGTTCCAGTAGAACGAAGGAAGAAAGGAAGGTGTGGACTATATATACGCATGGGAACAATTGTCAGTATATTCATAAAATTTTTAAAATATTAGAAATGTTATCTGTCTATACCAGCCATTGGCATTTTTTGGCACGGATCCCTATGATTTGAATTAAAATATTAGCAATGATTACAACATTTTTTTATATTTTTCTGTATAATTTAATAATTTCCATTATAAAACATTATGCCATTCGACACACGAATCGAAACAATTTTTTTCTATCACTCGCTACATCTGTTTAAACACTACTAAGTTTTCATATAAAGGTATATCTCGTCTAACACGCTGGTTTCGTTCCTGGAAAGTTAAACATTATGTGATTTGCTTTATAGAGGGCTTGAGCGTCATACATGTACTAAAAACAAAATTTTTTACAATCTCGAAAACGCGTTGCAAAGTTTCTCTCTTATAAATATTAGGGATACATACGTGTATAACTGGACATTACAACAATTTTTTGGAGTTACCGCCTTGCTTCTCACAGTACTCATATTGTGTGCGTCAATTTTTATCCATGAGTACCGGGACCTACAGTTTAATGTCGAATCTGAGCGACAGACTTAAAAAGCTTGTTCATGGCAATCAGTTACTCTGAGAGCTTTTGTCAGAAAACTGCTAAGAGGTGGTCACCGAAAGAAATATTTCATATTTAAAAGATGTCAGAGCTGGGGTTTTAAGCCGCAGCTTGTGATTTAGTAAGCCACTACACTACATAATAGACTCTCGAAAACACGTTGTAGAGTTACTGTGTTATATAAGGGATACAGGCATTTTATTTTGACGCTTAACACTCTGCGAAATACAAAAAGAAAGTCAATAAAAAAAAACAAAAAATTTTTTCTTGACAATGTGCATTAAGTGGAAGAAGTGCCCAATATATGCTGTTTTTTTTTAATTTTTGCGACGAGCCAATATTCATTTTGAAAATGTCAATCTTTTATTTTTGTTTTTCATTTTCAGATCATTTTGAATACTGAAACTGTCAATTTATTTTAACATTAACCAGGCGTTTATCAAAATATCCCATCCTTTTGTGTATGCCTTTTATAAAAAAGAAAATCAAAACCTTTATAAGAATAGGAACAAAAAAATTGTTTATTTTACTTTTTGCACTACAATTATTATCTTGTTTTCTGTTAATCATGCTCATCAGATTTGATGCATTTTTGTAAGTGCTTTAAATGCATTTTTCTTTATATTCGTATTTCCCTTTCAGTTTTCTTCTTCTTTGTTTTCTGTATTTGCCCCAACATGCCTGGCATTACATTAATCTCCCATTGTAACATACAATTGGGGTCTTTATTTACTTACAATTTCCCCTTGACTTTACTCTTATATGGACATATTTTACAGAATCTTTATTTTTTTTATCAGATCCATCACACAATGTACGAAGGCATATGTACATATGTATATATTTATGTATTTTCTTTACATACATACATATATGTGCACATATTACTTAAAAATGATGAAAGAAGGGGAATAAGGGAATTTAAAGCAGCATTAATAGTGATAGAGTGAATAAAAATAGTAGAAAAATGAAAGAATAGTGAATGATAATTAATGAATTTTCCTGAATGCAAAATGTTTTTGCACATACAGGCAATATTTAGAATTAAAAGGAATTTTTATTGTAATCCGTATTGGGTAACCTTTAAAAAAATTGTTTTAATTTTTTATTTTAAAATTATGATTTTTTCTAACTGTTTTATAAACGTTAAATAGTCTTAAATTAATTTTTATTCTATTTAATAAAAACAAGAATTCTGTGGTGTTGCGAATTGCGAATTCTTATTTTAAAGGAAACCCTATTTGTTTAGTGCTTTGAATACCCTACCTTAACCGTAGGCCGTCAGGGACGAATATATTGTTTGTAATATCAAGATTGACTTTTTTATCAACATTTTTTTTAATAGCTAAAAGGCGTAGTTTTATATTTTTAGTTCATAAGTACATAAAGGGTGGGCATATTTGAGGTTGAAAAGTAAATTGGCTTAAAAAACTTAATTATATTTTATAAATTAAGTTTTATTGATACAAATGTGAAATAGAAATATGGGAGTTAATTATGGAATATGATGTCCGGTAAATGTCTACCTCTCGCATGTCGGCAGACGTCCGATCTTTTCACAAAATTTTGAACCACATTTTGCAACGAAGCTTCACTTACAAGTATCTAGTCAATAAAGAGGGGAACCTTATCTTTCAGAGCGTCAGTTGATTGTGGATTGTTCACGTAAACCCGTTTTTCAAATGGCCCCAGAGAAAATAATCTAGCAGTGTTGAATCACAGGAACGAGGCTGCTAATTGAAATCGCCAAATCGAGAACTTATGCAAACTGGAAATTACCAAACCACGATAATCGATTTTTTGTGGCCATAATTGGATAATGTTGACATCACTGACCTTTGACACAGATAGCCAAACAGTTCAGTTATGATATGAGAAATTTCCCGGCCTCGTAATTTTTCGAATTACCGATGCCAATTGGCCGCCTAGATCCGACTTTAAATTTACCCTCCCTGTATTTAAGTTTTTTAAATTTAGAAAATTGGTGGAGGTTGTTTTTAATACATACATACATACATACATGTAGTCGCCGTGGTCTAGTGGTTAGTGTGTTGGCTTACTAAGACGATAGTGCCGGGTTCAAATCTCGGCACCGACATCTTGAAAAAAGAAATATGAAAAAAATATTTCTTTCGGCGACTACCTCTCAGCAGCCTTCTGGCAAAAGCTCTGAGAGTAATTAATTGCCATGAAAGAGCTTCTCAAGTCTGTCGTTCGGAGTCGACTTTAAACTGTAGGTCCCAGTACTCATGGATAGAAATTTACACACACAACATGAGTGCTGCGAGAAGCTAGGCCGTAATCCTGACACAGGGTTGTAAAGGCCAGTTATGTATGTATGTGCTAATTAAAAAAAGAACCTGTAAAATGAGAATTCTTTGTACGAAGTGAGTAAAATAAAATAAAAATTTTATTTGATGTCCTAAGGCGGATTTCATTTTTTTTTTTGTATTTTACTTGTTAAGTTTGAAAGTTCTAAAAAATAAAGTTGAATTGGTGTTTTAATATTAAAATTGTGTTTTCGTTATGTTGTGTTGTAATGAAAGGTGAAACATTTACTGATGTGTACTTATTATTTTCACTTTATGCGTGCTTATAGACTCTACAGTGCTTATTTCATGCAAATTAAAAATAATTCGTTCAAAACACATCCATTTATAAATTCTTGCAAACCTTGAAATCTAAAGTGCGGTCAGCAGCTTAAAAGATAATATTGCAGTCAAACTAATTTTTTGATGACAGACAAGGAGAGTTAAAAATATTGTCCTAATTGCCTTTTCTGGCTAGGCTTTACGATATAGACTTAGGGATAGGGAACATCATGAAACTCTTTAATCATCGTCAACAACAGGTTTTAATATTCCTACCGTCTGTTTACATGAACCGCATGAATAGGACTTTGTATGAACCTTTAAAACATTAAATATTTTATGCAACTAATCCGTTAAGGGTTTGAGTCTAAATGGGTATTAGAGTGGATAATACTTTAAAGAGTTCTTTTGTGTTTTACTACCTCCAGTTACCTCTAAATTTCAATGATGATGATGATCAGTATACAGTCCTTTATCAGTGTAACGAACTACATACAAACAAAAAGCTTATGGTGCATTGTGTAATGTAGAGTATCATATAATCGGGAATGATTGTTTATAGCTTCCTAAGATTTATTTATTTTTTGTTGAATGTTGGAATGCCATTATTTATCGAAAACAATTTTTTTGTATCGCCACAGTTTCCATTTCTATTTATTTGCATTCATTTGTAAACCAACTGCCAGTTCATCAATTGCTAAAAATAGTTCAAAGTAGTACATAATTTTTTTAATTTTAATTTGATTTATTTTTAATTTCTTGCAATAAAAATTAAGAAAAAAAAAAAGAATTCTATAGGGGAAGAAAATAAACATACTTCACATTCGTAATGTACACATACATACAAACATATAGAGATATGTATACACTGGTAGCTATGAAACCATTAAGAGAATTTCTAATTGAAAACAGGTACATACATACATACATATCTTTTATTATTTCTTAAAGAAATACAAGAAAAAATAAAAATAAAAATCTACTTTTACTTGAAGTCTTCTTTCCTTTTCTATATCAACATTTTTACCCTCAATTTGTCGCCGCACCCCTGTTGATTACAAACCGAAATATTTCATTCCAATTTGTTTGTATGAGATTAAGAGTGTGTGTGTGTGCCAGTGTTACTGGAGAGCATTTAAAAGGAAAACAAAACAAAACAAAACAAAACAAACAAGAAAACACCAACACAAGACGCAGCAAATCAATCGTACTTGACATGTTTGACACGCAACCAAACACACAGACCAATAAAAAAAAGGAAATACAACAACAACCATATAGTCGACTTTAACTGTCAGTGCAACAATTCTTTGCTGCATGCAACAAATGCTGTTGCTGTCGCAGTTTAACAATACGAAAATAATGAAACACAAGAGTGTGTAAGACATTTAAAGATTCGCATTAAATAATCTTTTGTAAACCATAACTTAAGAGTTGCCAGGTTCTTAAAAAAAAAACATTATGCCCTACAACGACACAAAAGTCTACTACGACATTATATCGTCTGAATATAATTATACCATATATTCGCCTTAGTCTAGTGATTAGCGCGTTGGCTAACTAGAAAAGAGCTCCGGGCATCTTGAAAAAAAAAAATATATGAAAAAATTATTTCTTTCGGCGACTATCTTTTAGCAGCCTTCTGGCAAAAGCTCTGAGTCGACTTTAAACTGTAGGTCCCGGTATTCATGGAAAAAAATTGAGACACACAACATGGGTTCTGCGAAAAGTAAGGCCGTAATCCTGACACAGAGTTGTAATGGCCAATTATGTACGTATGTGTAATTATTCCAGGTAAGATCCAGTTTAGATAAAAAAAAAAACAGAAAATTTATTTTGTTTACACTCTAGTTTTAAATATTTATATTTAAATTTATATATGTACATTTTAGATCGGTTTCAATAATGTCTTTCTTTCTTACCCTAGACGAAACCCGTCTGATATATGATATCGAACGTTTTCATTTGTTAGCATTCTTAACAAAAGACAGCTGTTTTGTGTCCCAGTATATTTTTTCAGTACTGCAAATCTAAGGAAAATAAATTCGATTTTAGCGATTTTTATTTTTAATTTTCGGTTAACTAGTTAAACTGTTGATTTGCCAACATTGAAATTTGAAAATTTGAAATATCTTACGTCTTAAACATAAAGGCAAAAACCGATACATTTAAACATGATGGGACGCTTTTTTGAACAATAATGAGTGATACATACATACATACATAACTGGCCTTTACAACCCTGTGTCAGGATTACGGCCTAGCTTCTCGCAGCACTCATGTTGTGTGTAAATTTTTATCCATGAGTACCGGGACCTACAGTTTAATGTCGACTCCGAACGACAGACTTGAGAAGCTTGTTCATGGCAATTAATTACTCTTAGAACTTTTGCCAGAAGACTGCTGAGAGGTAGTCGCCGAAAGAAATATTTTTATCATATTTCTTTTTTTGAAGATGTCAGAGCCTGGAGTCGAACTCAGGACCCATGTCTTAGTAAGCCAACACACTAACCACTAGACCACGGCGACTACTATAATGAGTGATAGCATAGTTTTATGTTCAGCATTGTGGGACAGGATGTTAATTTTTAAATTACAAACATACATATATACATACACTCTAAACCAGTTTTGCTGAAAATTAGGTCGATAATAGTAGGCAACACTTTACAGACTGTTTTTGACCTAAAATTAGGCAACTAGTTTTTTTAGACATTTGGTTAGTTTTTAAGCAAAATATGTCTAAAATAAAACAAAAATTTCTAAATATTTTAGGCAATTTGTGTCTAATTTCCCCCCTTTGATATATTTATTTTCAACACTCCTTAAATAAAAATGCCTAAAACACATATTTTCTATAAAATTATTTAATTTACTATAAGTTATATATCTTACAAACTTTCTATATACATATACTTATACTTAAATAGATATAAAATACATATATCGTCGATGGAATTAAAGAATGCTGTAACTGACAAAACCTTAAATGTTCACCAGAGCCAAAAAACCCGTATGAAAGTAGAACAAAGACACTGGTATTTTTCAAAACGCAGACGGCGTAAATGAATTTATTTTAATCGTAGAAATCTGGGACCGGGATTAAACGACGCGTATTTTTTTTTCTGATAAAAATGATGCAAAAAACGTATTTTCGATTTTTTGTCAGTTACAGCGTTATTTAATTCTTACGACGAAATATTGATGATAAACTCTTAAACTTAGTAATTTTTTCTGTAAATTTTGCAACAAACACTTTTTTGAAAATAATTAACATACATTTTAATATATTTTATAAACTAGTTATAAATTAAAATAAACACCACTAGCTGAATACAAAAAACTTTTTTTTAATATATAAATGCTGCAGCCACTGCAAATTTCATTTTTAAAAAAAATTCAGAATACGACGCTAATCTTTTGAAGTTTTTAGTGCAAATAAATGCTTCTTTTATTTTGCGTCGCTTTTTTTACCAACTTTTTTACTTAAATGTTCTTAATATTACACATTTATAACAATTTTAGGCAAAAGTGCTTAATTTTAAAAATTTTTTACTGATTTTAAGCAAATGCGCTTAATATTAAACATTATTTAGTAAATTTAAACATAACTTATTTAAACATAAACAATTTTAAAAGCAAATTTATTTTTTTGTGTAAATTTATTATATTTTTTAAAATTAAGAATGAAATTTATATAATTTTAGACAACAACAAATTTTCAACAGCAATTTAGACATAATATGAACCTAAATTTTGGAAAAAGTTTTAGAGTGTACGAAAAAAAAATCGTTAAATTATTTAAATGCTTATTTTTAGTTTCTTAAAATCATGCCGTATGGCATCTATGCGCGTACAAAAAATAAAAACAAAAATAAAACACTCCCTCACTTTTTTCCTAAAGATTGCGATAGCAAAAACAACAAAGTGAATGAGAACAAAATTAAAAAAAACACGGCGAACAAGTAGCGCAAGCATCTTAGTTAGTCTAAGAGATTTTGAAATGATGATTTTCTTTTTAGTTTATTTTACACCTTCAATTGAGTAAGAACAAATCGGTACATATCTACTATCTTATAAGTTCGAGTGTTCTTTGAAAAAATACTCGTTGTATGGTGATGTGTTGTTTTTAATATATAACGGTAAAATCAAAAACTTAGTATTTTGTTTTGCAGAAGATGAAAAGAAACGAAAAATAAAATGAATAATAAGAAACGCGTGCATGTAATTGTTTTATTTTTACGACATCATGTCGCGTAACCAGCATCATTAAAGAGTTTAAAAAATACGTCATTTGACGAGACAATTTAGATGTGGTTCTTGTTATTTTTTGGTAAATAAATGTTTTAATGCTATTGTTATTGTTGTGATTGTTGTCTAGAATGATTGTGTAGTAAGTATGTGATTATAAACACAAGTGACAGCACAAGTTAAGTCGTCGTACCAGAGAGTACCCAACCACAACATCTTTTCTTTTCATTTCACTTATTTTTATTTTTTTAATTTTTCAATAAAAATGCATTTAAATTTAATAAAAATAAATAAATAAATAAACAAATAAATAAATGAACTTTACAAAAAGAAATTTCCAAGAAATTATTTTTGATTAGAAGATGTGGCAAAAGAAAACAAAAAAACAAAAAAGAAAATAAATTTCATAAGAAATTTTTAAAATTACAAAAAATAATTTATGAGAAAAATAAAACGAAAAATAATAAAATTGTTGAAGGAAGAAAAAACAAACATAAATCATAAGTAAAATAAAGAAATAAATAAGAATTAATATAAAAACTACGCCATATTAAGAAAATATTTGTATATGAAAATATTCTTTTGATGATATTTTCTCATTTAATTAAATTACAGGTAAGTGATTCAGTACGTTTCTTTTGGTAATTACATTAAAATGAAAAGAAAGAAAACATTCTTTACTTTCTTCATACACGAATTTCATTTTATCGCATGAAATGTCAAAACTCATGCTATTTTTATGCGCCAATTTGATATATGCACGTTGTACGTACACACATACGGAAGTATGCACGATGTTTATATTCCAACATCTACAGATTTTATATATATTTTTAGATGGTGAAAGATGGAAATTTCTAATTTTAGGAGATTATTTAAAATTTTGGTACACACATCGTATATGTACTGTACTGAATGAAGTATATATGGTATGTATTTGATTTTAGTTTTTCAAAAAAAAAAAAAAAAAAAAAAAAGTAGAAAATATCACAGTAAAAGACACACTTTCAATTTTATTGAAAAAGACATATTGTTCCACTATTTTCCATTCTACTGTTTATTCCATGCCACTTTTTTTAGTGAATCCTGTACTCATGCATTAGTTATTCAATTCTAAGAAAATATGTTCATATGCACTTGGTTTAAACTTATTACAATGCAATTAAAAAGAGAATTTTTTTTTTTAAACGCAGTGTGGGATTCTCCGGTCAATTAATTAGGAAAAGATGTGCTCTACGGGAAATAGGGGTACTACTTAAGAATATGAGATTATTGCCAAATATAATTTTTATTTCATCAGAATGCAATCGTCGATTATCAAACGAATCCATAGATATTTCTTGTATGCTATCGAGAAGCTGACAAACAGATTTTACAGCACTGTTTCATCTTGTTTCGGAAAAATGCCTAGTAAATATTAAGAAACTCTTTTAAATAACCGACTCACATGTGTCTTTTGACGCTCATTCTAGTCGCCATCACAGTTGATTTTCATGTCCAGAGCATACGCTGCCTAAATATTGGCATTACTACATAGACACAGGTGACAAAAAACCATCATTATAAACTGAAAGATTTCCCACAGGTTTCTTTTTGTGAGTGTTCCATTTCTTTTTCAAACCAATCTCAAACCATAATCCACGAAACATCAAAAATAGAGAAGGAGAAGGAAAGGCCTCTGAGATACTCTTAAATTTGAGGGAAATATCAACGGAGCTGGCCCTCCGAAAGTTGGATTTTGGGGGATGCTGTTCCCTTGTGTAGATAATGGAAAACAGGCAGCGTTTGCACAGGTTGTGGTATTACAGTATTTACGGGTAATTCTAAAAAAGAATCCGACAAGTGTAGTGTTGTTCATATTAAGGAATTAAAAATTATGAAAGCTGTGAGGATACTGAGGGAGCAGGCCTTTATCTGAAACTCGAATTTACTCTAATACCTAAAAATACTGGCGTCGCCTAATGACAATTCTGCTTTAGTTATTCTCTGTAAAGAGAAGTTGATGCTTCTTAGTAATGCTCATAGCATTGCCTTGGTCTAGGTTCATAAAGACATTATGAGAATTAAGAGAACGGTTGAGCTTCTAGAGGCGTCTCGGCGGGTGGGAGGTGTTTTTTTTTTATCCAAATCCAATACTTAGGGATAAACTCATACTAAATGTAGTGTATTGTATTGTAATGTTGAATATATAGATATAGATTAAGCGCCTTATGTCAATGGAAGAAATTGCTGTCAATTTGAACACTCAAAGGCCAGTGTTATACCTTCACTTTTGAATGATCAACAGCAATTGCACCATCTGGATATTGAATAAAGTGGTGAGCATATTTTATATAGATTACCTGTTATCTTCCCAGAAAGGTGGTGCTGCACTCCTGATCATTCGTTTCTTGATAGAAAAGATTGGAAATGTCAGATAGCGGTTTCGTGAAGATGCACTTCTCGGTCGGGGGGAACCTCTTATTTTTTAAATTATAAATTTTGAAAAATCGCAAATTTATTTTTTAAGTTTTTTCCTTCTTCGCTGGGGTTTTTGTGTTTCTGTGCATGCGCTCTAACCACTATACTTTTTTCTCTGCTATCTTCTGGCCTAAGACTATGGCCTTGATATGAACGGGGCAGAACATTGAATCTTTAGGGATTTCACGTCAATCTTTGCCCAATACTATTTTAGGCTGAATTCGAAGCTTAAGCTTACCGTGATAAAGTGTTCAAAGTCACGAAATTTTTTTAATTGCGCAGTACAAATTGTATCGCAGTACAAATTGTATCAACAATATTTATATTTTGTCTCTGAAGTAATTTGTGATACATTCTAAATTTTGAAATGCCAATAGGCTTTTAAAACTCTATCTTTTCTTACTGTGCTGATTGTGCAGCCTTCATTCCGTGGGTATTCATGTAGGAGGAAACTCAAACGTATTAAGTATTTAGGTACCTTCCAGTACTACTTTGTTCATTAAAAATTATTTTATCCTAATTTATTCGTCTTTAAAACGAAAAGAGAAATTCATTTTTTTTTAATTTTCTTTAAAAGTCAAAGCACTCGTAATCGAACAGAGAAGCCATGATATTGGCAATAACACATGTAATTTCATAAAAAACTACAGTCATTAAATAAAAAACTTCCACTTGAGGCAAATTACTCAATTATCTTTAATAATATTTTCGAGGTGCAAATTGAATTTCATACTTTATAGGCGAGTACGATAAACGTTGCTGTTGATGAAATGATGATGGTGATGATGTAAATTATACATAAGCACAAACATATACACACAAACACATATAGACATGTGCTTATGCCTATTGACACTTCCTTGACTTGCTACTGAGTAGCACTCATACTTGCTAAAAACAAAAAACAAAAACAACAAATTCATATTAAATTATTTTAATGACGATATTGCAGTTACAACACTATTTCTAACGTCAGTCTCAATATTTTAAGAGGCACACAATATAAGATATGAAAAGGAGGAAAATGAGAAAAAAGGAAAAAAAAAATATCTGCCAATAATATGAAAGGAAAAACGCAATAAATTCAATTAGAAAGCGAATATGGGTATAACTATGTAAAGCGGTAAATTGCATTACCACCAATCTACGTAGTTACATGCACATACAAACTCACCTATGTATGTACATTCAAAAAATGCATGCTCATAAACAACAACATAAAGTATGATGAGTTACCAACTTAAGGAAATATTAAAATACACGCAAATACCGTTTATTTTGTAGTTGACATTTTGCCGTGTCAAAATATTATTTGTGCTTGTTTTGTAATCGTATTAAAAACAAGAGCATATACATATTTTATTTTAAATAATTTAAATACGTGTGCATATAATAAAATATATTATATGTATTTTTGTATGTATGTATATACATATAGGTAATAAAAATATAATACATTTGTTAAAATTAAAAACAATTTTATTTTAAATTTCAGTCTTTTTCTCTATAGATAAATTTTGCTCTTCGTTTTCTTTTTTATAAATATATTTTTATATGTTTAAGAGCATTTTTAAAAAATTGCAACTCTCACTTTATCATTTAAAGCTCTTTTCTTTTTAAATTAATAAAACAATTTTTTTGTGTTTTCTTTTTTTTTGTAATCAACATGTACTTACTCGTACAACGTAAAATAAATAGTATTTGTCAGGCGGTTTTTTGTTTTGCACACATCTTTATATGTATTTTTACTAGTATGTGTGCATGTAAACCATACATAACACAATAAAAAACAACTTTTTCCCAACACAGACACACATTACTTTAATTCGTATACTAAAATCGTTTAAAATAAGCCGAAACGAAAAATTGTTAACGAAAAGGAAATTTAATTTTTTTGTTTTACAAATTCTCACACAATGCCTATCCATGTATATATGTGTGTGTGTTCCTCTGAGAGAGGGTATTGCAAACAGAGTGGATTAATAGACTCTTTACGAGTATATTGTGTGTGTTTGAGAACAATTATCATTTTGTAATAGAGAAAGTTAAAGAAATTTTACGTAAAAAATTAAAATTTTTTTCTACTCTTCATATTGCCTGTATGACATGCGCTGATAGCTGCATTTGGGATGCTGTAATGGTGATATATAACCCTTAAAGAGGCTTATAAAAATCAGCCACACAAAATGTGATTTATTCATACGAATTTAACAGGATGAACAAAAAACTTATCGTAAAGCATTGTTTTTTCATAGGAAATTAATTTTAATTTTTGGTATAAAGTCATCATTTTTGATAGTAAAATTGTAAAATTTTGCAGGAATTTATATTTTCAGACGGTGCATGATAATTAATTAAAAATTAGATATTTAATTTGAAAAAATTACTTACTCAATATGTAGTTTGAATTAAATATTTTTTAAACTGCAAAGCAACTAAACACATGACTTTCTATTTAAGTCTTAGATGCTATTGATGATGATTTCTTGATAATTGGCGAGCTTTTTTCTGGTTTCCAGCTGCCAAATTGCGTATTAAGACAAGAGCTTCGGGTCCAGTCTCTGACATCTTGAAAACAACAGAAAAATGAAAAAAAAATATATCTCTTTCGGCGACTACCTCTTAGCAGTCTTCTAGCAAAAGCTCTGAGAGTAACTGATTGCCGTGAACAAACTTTTCAAGTCTGTTGTTCAGAGTCGACTTAAAACTATAGGTCCCAGTACTTATGGATAAAAATTAACACACATCACATGGGTGCTGCGAGAAGCTGGGCCGTAACCCTGAAACGTAACCCTGTCAATTAACCAAATATTGACTCAATAAAAGTAATGTAATGGCTATATTAAAAATTATGTTCACTTTCAAAATTTCGATACTTACATAGTTAAAAAGTAAAAAGTAAATCAAAGCAAAAAACTGGTGAGAATTTCATTCGAAAGAATCAAAACATAAAATTTTCATGATTTAATTTTAATAGATTATGAATTAAATAGATAACAGGGAAAATTAATACGTAAGCAAATATGATGACGTAACGGGGTTTGAAAACTAATTCCGATCTGCTAGTGTTATACATTTTCCTTAATGGATGTTAATTCTAATGAAGAATACCAACTTTCAGGATTTTAAGACTGATATAATAATTACAAAATATATTTAATTAATGCCATATTTAGATGATAACTTTTGTATTCGAAGCAAAAATTATGCGACAGAATTTGCTAGCGAGAGTAATTGAGAAGATATGAAGGTTAACAAAGTAGTACGATTTAATAGTTGACGACACAAGTTGGCATTACTTTTACGTTTGAGCTTTGTGATGACACCACCTTGAAATCTAAATCATTTTTGTGCAATCTCAATAGCCTAAGGTTGTGTCGGTTTATATTCCTTAATCGTGGGAGATAAGAAACAAAATTAAATATTTATGTCGAATAAGTATAAGGCTTGTCCATGAATGAAATTTCACGAATGAAATAAAACGATTGACTTTTAGTAGGTCCAAAGGACCTAACACTTTTATGGTCCTGCATTCTACATTCTACATCATTCTTGAATATATACTTATGTATGTATGTGTGAGTTACTAACAGTTTATTGACTTTATTTGGGAATACGTACGTATGTTTTGTTACGAATTGATATCACTAATACGTTTTCATGTCTATATGGTAAAAGAAAATTTCCACTCGTTTAGTGGAAGAGTAACATAGAAAATTCAGTACCATTTTTTTATTTCCGTCTAATAAAATAGTTTATGTTTTCGTCGTTATGTAAACAAAACATACACCCAAACATACAGTGGATAGTATTAAAAAAACTGAATGGAATTCCTAACACCTGTCAAAAAAGCCTGGGGGTTTTTTTTAACTTTGGAGAGAAGATTTGATCAAACTAAAATTCTTTCGAATTCTTACAGGACTATTAACGAAATTCAAATCTGTTAGTCTTCTGAAATACATATCTATTCCCTACAGTGCTTGACAAGTTGCCCTTATGAACACATACAGTTAAAACGTGGTATCTGATTAGGGGGGGTGCGTGGTATAATGGTTAGAGCGCTCGCACAAAAACTCAAAGAACCCAGGTTCAAATCCCAGAAGAGGTGAAAAATTAAAACGTTAGTTTGCGGTTTTTTCAAAATTATAATTTAAAAATAAGAGGTTCCCCCCTCCCCCCCCCCTCCAGGAAGACCATCTACAAAATAACCGCTCCCAGACATTCCACTCTATTCCACCTTAACCAATGTCAACAAAAAAAAAAAAAAAAAAAAAAAACGAATGATCAGGAAAAAAAAGCGCCACCTATTGGGAAGTAGCAGATAACAGCTAAACCTACTTAGCGAAGGCACACATGCAACGATGAGGCAATTGCTGTTGATCATTCAAGGGTGATGGTATAACACTGGCCTTTGAATTAAGGTGCTTAATAATAATAACATATTTAATATTAATAGTATGTGTACTGTCCTTTACAAAAATTCCAATACAATGCACAGAATTTAGTAGGGGTTTACCCCTGAGTATTGGTCTCAAAATAATAAAATTATGTAAGTGGAAAAGTTAAAGGCTTAAACAGTAAAAAATAATTAGAAGTAAATAAATTGTTCAAAAATGTTTATATCGAAATTAACTTTTACAAAAATTATTTTTTTAATTTATGCTTTAAAACTTTTAATGGGTTAATTCTAAGTTTCTTCACATAAACCGACTACGATTCTGTACACCATGCTAGACAGAGTCAACATTTAAGGTGTTGTATCTCTAAACCTTATTGTTGTTCTTATATTTTTGTACTTGTTGTTGTTGTTGTTGTGATTATTTTTTAGGGATGCTTACTTCGGCTGCTGTATGAGAATACTTTGAAATCCTTAAATTTCAGTCATCGTATTGAATGTGTCGCGAGTGCCAGTTTTACAAAAAAGCGAAAAAGTGAAATTTTTAAAATTAAATTTATTTCTATTAAAAAATAAGGAAAAAAATTACTGCAGAAATATTATAAAAGAATGAAAATTATTTTTAACGCAGAAAAAATTACAAAAATTGAAAAAGGAGCTAAACGAATTTATTTATTAAATGCAAAAATGTTTAAATTATAGAGAAAAAGTAATTAAAATATTGCAAAAATTTCTACAAGAAAATATTTAAAAATGAAAAAAATAAATCAGTTTTTGGTATAGAAAAATTTTCAAGCTGTAAAAGCATATGAAAAGAAAAAAAACGATTTTTTTCTTGTATAAGATATGCTAAGATAGTGTGTGTGTGTGTGGCTGTGTGTTTAAATATTTTTGTTGAAAAAAGTCTATAGAAGTGGAATATCCAACCTTTCATCCTGTTTTACAAAGTATATGCTGCATACACCGTATAGAGAGTAGAGGGTATACATTACAAATATAATCTGTATCTATATTTCCGAAATGTATATAATAATTGTGTTTTCTTTTTCTTGTTGTTGTTATTATTGCTCTCAAAACCGATGAATAGCAATGTGTGTGTTTGTGTGTGTGTTACGTGTGGTAGTGTGTTTGTGCCCAAAAAAGAAGAAAAAACGTATGAGTATGTCTGAGTATCTTCGAGAATCGTGCGCAAGTTTTTTTGTGTTGTTTATTTGTCTTCGTTCTTCTTTCTTCGCTCTTTCGTTTGTTTTTCATTATTTTCTACGATTCATGTCGTTTCTATTCGTCGTACTAATTCTTTGCTCCTTTACTGTTATATTTGCCCTATCCCAACTTCTTTTTCTTTATTCGATGCCTCTGAAAGGCTCCTCTGTGTTTTTATTTCTTCTATTCCATTTCAAAATAGGTGCCCATAGACAATTTTACGAGTCTCGTTTTTAATTTCTTTCTATTATTTTATAGAATTTCTTTCTTCTATTCCTCTATTTATTCAATATTAAAATTGTCTGTTTTTGTCTCTTCTAATTTCTAATAATTTAGATTTTTAGATAGGGAAGATGCATATGCATATAGAAGTGTTATTGAGGGGGAGTGAGAGTTTAAATTTTACTTTAGTAAAATACATTTTTTATGTCTGAATAAATCATTAAAAGTTTAGTTTTTTATCAGATTTTAAATAGTTATTTTCTTTTATTTTTTTTAAATATGATCGAAAAATAATTGCAAGAAATACGGTTGGAAAAAATAATTGGGACACACATTTAGATTTCAGATTTTCTTAAATTGTTATGTACAGACTTATAAATAAAAATATAAAAATAAAAAAAATAAAATTATGCATAAACAAAATATATTTCAATTGGACTTTTAAAAGGAACAAGAAAAATACACCAATACCCCGATTTGCGTCGCTTCAGTTTGCGTCGCTTCGAAGTTGCGTCTTTTTTTAAGTTTCTGGAATTTTAATGTTGCGACGTTTTTGTTTCAGTTTGCGTCGCATGGCTTCGAAGTTGCGTCGTAAATGCTTCGATTTGCGTGGTTGATATGAAAATGTTTTTACAAAGCTAAAGAAAAAAAAGGGGATTTCCTGTTTAGTAGAAAGCAAATTTGCAGGTGTGCGTTGTTTACATGTTAAGCGTAGTTATTAGTTTCGACTTATATCAGTGGTCTTCACAATTGTTATATTTTTATTTTAATAAAATCTGTTATTCAAAAAATAATAAGAAAATATATTGATTTAAAGACCCTTTTTCTAAGCTAAAATGTTTAAAACCTGTATTGACTAAACAAAAATCAAATACGTAAACAATTGAAAATGCTGCTTCAGTTTGCGTCGTTTCGGTTTGCGTCTTATTTTTTCAGTCCCAATTAGCGACGCAAACCGGGGTATTGGTGTATTTAAATTCAGTGAACTTAAAATTCAAAAACTATTTTTGAAAAAATAATAGGGACGATATGGTCTTTTTAGAGTTTTAAATTTTAATCCATAACATTAATTTTTCAACGTTATATTATTGTTTGGTAGATGCTCCCTTCATATTTATTACTTCCTTGCACCTGCGTTGCAGAGAACTAACAAGATTAAAACAGGTTTCCGGGGGTGTAGAATACCATGCTTTCTGGACTCTCTGCCATATATCGTCTTTGTTCGTACTCTTATATGGCCCTATTTTATTTTTCAGAACCCCCCAAAAATTTTCAATGGGGTTTAAGTCCGGAGACTGAGAGGGCCAATCTAGGACACGCACGTTGTTCTCCTGAAACCATAATTTCACAAGCTTGGAGGAGTGTTTGCCGTGGTCTAATTTCAGCTCTGACATCTCTAAAAAAGAAATATGAAAAAATTATTTCTTTCATCGACCACCTCTCAGCAGTCTTCTGGCAAAAACTCTGCCATGAAAAAGCATCTCAAATCTGTCGTTCGGAGTAGACTTTAAATCCCGGTACTCATGGATAAAAATTAACACACACAACGTGAGTGCTACGAGAAGCTAGACCGTAACCCTAACACAGGGTTGTAATGGCCAATTAAATATTTATGTATGTATGTGTGTATGGAGGAGTGCTTCGGACCGTTAGCCTGCATAAACTACCAGATAAGAGGCATTTCCTCTTCGGCTAATGGTAGCATCTGATGCTTCAGTTTCTCTACGTAATCTATTGCCCACATGTTTTCTTTAATTTAAAAAATTGTATCTACCCCTTTTTCAGAGTTACGGCCTAGCTTCTCACATCACTCCTATCGAGTACTTCAATTTTTTTAATGTTGAATCCGAACAACAGGCTTAAAAAGGTTGTTCATGGTAAACAGTTGCTCTCAGAGCTTATGCCAGTAGACTGCAAAGAGATGGTCACCGATAGAAATATTTTTCCATATTTGAACCCGGAGTAAGCCAACTCAGTGAATTTATGACATTATTCAGCAAATGTTTAAAAAAAATTTCCTATACACAAAAGACTATTTAATACTTTCAAAGTCAAACTGTTATGATACACATATGATTTTGGATTTGCTAAAATTGTTATCTAATTATTATATCGGTCCGAATATCCTAAAACTGTTATTCTTTATGGGAGATAACATCCGTTAAGGAATATGTATAAAGACTAGCGAAACTGAACTAATTGTAAATAGATTTAGGTAATAAAGATCCACTAAGTGATTTTAATTAGGAATTCAAGAGATAAAATTGTTATATTCAGATATTTACCTCTAAAATATTTATATAACCCTTTTCAAGTCAAGAGATCATTGTGACAAATCGAGTCAGAATTAGCCTCAAAGGCACATATAATTAATTTAGATAATATTTTTTTTATTTTGTCTCTCATATTTAATTATTGCTTTTGTTTAAGATGAATGAATTAAATACTCTTTTTTTTACATATAGTACAATATACAATAACTTTAGAGCATTGTTTGCTGCAAGTGTTTTTGAGACTAATATCGCAAGAGTGCTTACACATTCTGCATATTGTTGATGGACAAACACAGCATCTACGCCATTTATTTGCCTGCGGTCTTCGCAAAGTATAGAAATAATATTGGACACATTGCTTTTTTTTTGTTTAAAAACACTGCGACGTTTTACATTTGTAACAACTGAATTCAATCTTTTCAAAATATTTTTCAACATAGTTGCTCGTTACTTTAATTCCATTCTATTGATTCAACCAAAACACAAAAGTAGCAATACTCTATAAGTCTTATTATTTTATATAATTTTACAAGAGATCAACGATTTGTTTTTCGTTTTACAGAATAGCTGTGAGCCATTTGATCAAGCGTATTAACCCCGCCCTTAGTCTTATTGTAGTCAATGACAATTTCTAGCTTGTTTTTGTCATCAGGATGTGTTTTATCATGGAGATGTAACGATAATAATAACAAAACCACCTATTCCTTTTTGGAATGTAACTTACAAATTTGCCAAATAACTTCAAGTAGGAATTCAAGAAGTATCACTAGCTTAAAAGTTAATTGAAGAAAGTTACATACATACACCAATACCCCGGTTTGCGTCGCTAATTGGGACTGGAAAAATGAGACGCAAACCGAAACGACGCAAACTGAAGCAGAATTTTCAATTGTTTACGTATTTGATTTTCGTTTAGTCAATACAGGTTTTAAACATTTTAGCTTAGAAAAAGGGTTTTTTTTAAATCAATATATTTTCTTATTATTTTTTGAATAACAGATTTTATTAAAATAAAAATATAACAATTGTGAAGACCACTGATATAATTCGAAACTAATAACTACGCTTAACATGTAAACAACGCCCACCTGCAAATTTGCTTTCTACTAAACGGGAAATCCCCTTTTTTTGCTTTAACTTTGTAAAAACATTTTCATATCAACCTCGCGAATCGAAGCATTTACGACGCAACTTCGAAGCCATGCGACGCAAACTGAAACAAAAACGACGCAACATTGAAATTCCAGAAACTTAAAAAAAGACGCAACTTCGAAGCGACGCAAACTGAAGCGGCGCAAATCGGGGTATTGGTGTATATACATAATTAGCCAGTACAACCCTGTGTTAGGGTTACGGCCTAGCTTCTCGCAGAACTCCTGTTGTGGGTGTTAATTTTTATTCATGAGTACCCGGAGCAATAGTTTAAAGTCGATTCCGAACGACAGATTTGAGAAGCTTTTTCATTGCAATCAATTACTCCCAAAGATTTTGCTAGAAGACTGCTGAGAGATAGTCGCCGAAAGAAATAATTTTTTCATATTTATTTTTTTTTCAAGATGTCAGAGCTGAGATTTGAACCCGGCGCTATCGTCTTAGTAAGCCAACATACTAACCACTACTTTAAGAAATTTATAGTGTTTTAATAAAAGTGAAAATGTGCCTGAGAGATATAAGCTGACAGGATTAGGGTTAATCAGAATGTTAGCTAGTAGTTAAATATTATAATCTATGTTTTTGAATTCGTATCTCAATATAAAAAACATTTACTGTTAACGCAACTTTTATTTATATTGTTATGTACATATATAGTTTTATTAGTTTAAATAAAATTATTGATTATTTCTATTGGTATCATTTTTTGACATTTTTTAGAAATGATTTGTCAATTTTGATTAATTTTTTTACAAAGAAATCTTTTGTTTTTTACGATTTTACACCTTTCAATTCTGGCAACACCGCACACAATAAAATTTTAACAATATTGCCAGCTAATAATTAGAATTTAACGGTCTGTTATGGTTTAAAGCATTGCAGCTGAGTTATTTTCCATATTCTGATTTCTTGCAGAATATAATTTCTGGCCAATTTACTACTGAAATAATATATATTATAGATCTTTTTTTTTAATTTGAAAAGCATCATAAACAATAATAGAATAAAATTGCTTCGAGTGAGAATATGAAATGTTTAAATATATTTTCTTACATGCCATCATTTAAACAACTGCCCAATGTTTGTTTGTTACTTAAGAGTATTTGTACAATAAAAAAAGCTATTTTCTAAAGTTTACTTTCTATTCTAATTTAGTGAAGAAAAAACACATAAATGTGTCAAAGTTTATTTGAGAATTTTGAAAAATCACCTCATGACCTGACTGAGCATCAATGAAATGGCCATCGGTATATTTTGTTTCATCATTAAGGCAACTAAAATAATTTTAATAAAGTTTTGGAAAATTTTCTTAATTAATATGCATGGGTTTGAAAAAATAAAAAATAAGAACAATCTGTTTAGTAAGTCATTGGTACAATACAGCTTTTTGTGTTAATTTTTGTCAAACAATTTTATAATTTTGTTTGAGGTCACTATAAGGTGTGTCTTACTTTCCACAAAATCTCTGCTGTGCTTTCGATCAATGTTATTGAGCGAAGCTCGTATATTGTTCCACAGTTCTTTTCAAAGCCTCTAGATGTTTAGCTACGACACGTATCTAATGTATATGTAATTATGTAAAGCAGATATTTTGGGGTTCTTAATGAGAATATTGTCTTTTCGTATTGATAATTTCGGCTTTATAGTTTAATTTACGACAATCACTGACAGTCGATACTTTTTAATGCTTACCCTGAGCCGAAAAATCTTTATACTATACACTCTGATCTGAATAACTGAAAATGACGTTATTACTTTAGTTACTGAAACTGATAACGTCAAGGTTGGTAAAAACAGTGATTCTGAAGAAAATATTGAAAAAACAATTGTTCATATCTTAAACACAGTTAATGCTGTACAAAATTCAATTCTTAATATGAATCAAGATACCGAAAAACTATTAAAGATTTAATGCAGATACTGATCTGTTTTCGGGATATCAAGGGTTGCACTTACATACATACATAATGGGCTATTACAACCCAGTTTCAGGGTTACAGCCTAGCTTCTCGCAGGCACCACGTTACACCACGGTGACTACTCAATGCTAAATAAGGGGAACGAATTATAAAGAATATAATTTTTCTTTAGTTATTACAACTCAATTTATTAAACAAAAATTGTTTGTTTTTTATAGTAAAAATAAATTCTTACAAGAGCACAAAGATTTTGCAATTAAGCCATCCAGGCGTATGATTATTATTATTTTTTATTTTTTTATTTTGCACACTATGGCGTATGATTATTTACTTTTTACAATTCTTAGTACTTGTTTTTTTTTCTCATAAACATTTCTGCGTGCTTGTTTCTCCTCCATACAAAGTATTGTTGTAGGTTCTTAAAAAGGGACGCCATCTTGAAAACAAATACATATACATTTACACACATACAATACGAAAGAAATATCAACACAAAGTGAAGTTGTATAAGAGAGAGAAAAAAAACTACATTGTGAGTATCTACACTACTTGAGATTTAGTTAGAATGAGTAAAAAAAAATATTTAATAGAAAAAAAAAAGAAAGCAACAACAATGAAAAAATAGTAGTAAACAGCAACAATATGTGTAAGCCTAGAAAGGAGCCATACATTAAAAAAAAACTTAACACACGCAATATACGAGTACGTATACACACACAAACGAAATCGCAAAAAAATATAGTAAACTGGTAAAAGAAGAATATGACAAAAAATAAACACAAAACTTTTGCATGAACGTAATTACAAACAACAACCATAACATAAAACAGTCAAAATTAAATAAAGAGAAACCTAAAGAAAAACAAAAAAAAAATGTTAACGAAAAGCAAAGGCAGAAGCAAAAATAAAACGAAGTTTACATTAACCGGACATACATACTTATTTAAAATACACATATATATCCAATTGCGCAAATATACACAAATATCGTGTTATTTTTTACTACTAAAGAAATTTATAAAATCTAGTTATAGTAATAGAGGGAGAAAGACAGAAATATCTCTATGATATATAAGTTGAACTCACTTTGAGAGGGTATTTATAGTGATATATCATCTTGTAAGAGAGAGAAAAAACAAAGAGAAAAGAAACGACTTTTATACTGTAGGAAAAATGGATTTTAAGAGAAACTTCTTTGTGTGTTTAAGTTTTACAGTAAAAAAATAAATATCTGAAGTATGTAAAAGAAAATTAAATGAATTACAAACAATAGATCAGTTATGAACTGATATAATTTATATTGACAAAAAAAAAATAAAACAATAATAGTGGTGTTTTTTTCGAACCGAATATAATTATTCCATAAAAATTTTTATTTATATCCGCTTATATAAGCGGTTAATTTTAAAACTGCTTAAAAATTAAGCACATATAAAAATGCTGCCAAGTTGGATTTTTTTTTTCTTGACGCTATCTTTTTAAAATTCTATAAATTTTAATAATGTGATATACAAAAAAAATTATTTTAAAAATGTTCTAAGTTCTTGACTAAAACTATCCAACACGAAAATTGAGCAAAATTTTTTAGGTAAAAATGTATGCGAATGTTGGTGTCAATTACAGGGTAATAACATATTCATCAAATGCAATCTGTAGTTTTGTAAAGTGTTATAACCTAAAGCTTTTACACAACTTTTAACAATAAGTGTATTTGTTTAAACTGCGAAATGCCTCTTGTATCTTTTACGCTCTTAAACTTTCATATATTTTTATAAGTTTAAGAGGTATAAGAGACATTTAGTATCTTAAACAAATATAACCAATGAGTTTTCGTTGATAATATGCCATCTCAAAGGTTTCCAAATAGTAAATTATTAATAGTAAATATAGTAGTCGCCGTGGTCTAGTGGTTTGTGTGTTGGCTTACTAAGACGATAGTACCGGGTTCAAATCTCAGCTCTGACATCTTGAAAAAAAAAATATGAAAAAATTATTTCTGTCGGCGACTACCTCTGAGCAGTCTTTTGGCAAAAGCTCTGAGAGTAACTGATTGCCCTGAAAAAGCTTCTCAAATCTGTCGTTCGGAGTCTACTTTAAGCTGTAGGTCCCGGTACTCATGGATAAAAATTAACACACACAATATGAGTGCTGCGAGAAGCTAGGCCGTAACCCTGACACTGGATTGTAATGGCCAATTATGTATGTATGTATAGTATGTTTTGTTTGTTGGAAAGTTGTACTCTCCATAAATCCAATAATTTACTAAATGCGTACATATATCAGTCGGCCGTATACTGCTATAAGTGTAAAAACTGTAATTGGGCTTCAGTTTGGTATTAAGTTCAAAAGTTGCTTTATTTTCTTCCATGTTTTACCTTGACCGTACATACAGGTTTACAGCATAACTTCTCCCAGCACCCATGCACCAGAACCTAAAGTCTAACATCGACTGCGAAGGACAGACTTGAGAAGCTTGTTCATGGCAACCAGTTACTCTCAGAGATTTTGCCAGATTTTGAAGACTGCTAAGAGACAGGCACCGAAAATATTTTTTTCCCTCTTTCGTTTTTTGAAGAAGTAAAATATTATTTGAATACTGTCTCCGAACGGGTATTGAACTCTGTATCATGACTGAATGCTTTCTATAACCTCGTATTGTTTTAACTATTTTTGAAATTATTTTAAGTGCATATCGAATTAAGATAAATATTTATTACTTGAAGAGCTAGTTTGGTTTTTTAAAAAGTTATGAACTCTTCTTTCGTAATTGTTTTTCATCTAATCTGCCTACCGTATGTAATACTATATTCACACCTAACGAGTTTAATATCTCAATCGTGTTTAAGCCTTAAACAAGTCGATTTTGAGATGTTTTAGCATACATTGAAGTGTTTCGTTAAAGATCTCAAGTGAGATGTTTTATATTTAAATACTTCGTTAAACACGTAAATGGCAGGGTTGCATTTTACCATGGGGTATTTAGTATATAATTGATGAAACTGTCACTTTTTATGATTATTAAACACATTACCATTGTGTAAAATGGTGGCACATTTAGAAAAAATTTAAAAAGTAACAACAATTATTGCTAACAACGGGATTAGTTGTTATTTCAAATTATTTTTATTTTTTCTTATGACGAGCGGTTTTCTTTTATGCACGCTTTGCTTACTCTTAAATTAATCATTAATATTGAGAATTCAGTTGATAAAATGTCATTCTTAAACATCTCAAATTTAATGTGAACTGTTATGTTTAATTATTAAAACATTTTGCTTAAACGCGTTCAAACACACAAGTGTGTACATAGTATGTATAAAGAAAACTTTATAGTTTATTATTTCATAAATTCCATGTAAAAAAAAATTTAAAAAAATTAAAGAAAGAAATATTACTCGGAAATTAATTTCCGTTGAAAATTATAATAAAAATGCACAGATTTTTAGCGATTTGCAATGCGTTTTTTTTCTTTTTATTTTCAAAACTAATAATTATATTTATTTTTACCCTCGAAGACACTCTTATTTTAATGTCGCACACTGGTTCAAGAGCGGCATTAATTCATTTTTTTCATGCCTTCTGATCTACCTGATTTTTTTACAGTTTATAATAGACAATCTAATTATCATGTACCAAAAATATTAGGCTTATATCTTTATTACTTTTTCGTCCAGAGACATTCAAAGTTGACCTAAGTGAATGCGTTTGAAATGACCGTATTATATATGCTACATTCTATTGCTTCATGCTTTTAAAATACTCTTGTAATGACACTAAAAAGATTTTTTTTCATACAATTGGACGTTATTTATGATATATATATAAATAAAAAAAATTTTCAAATTAAAAAAAAAAAATTTTTTTACTACAAAAAATTGTCCAAAAATATATATTTTCTCCAAATTCTATGGATTGCATCTTCTGTGCACCAACGAGCCTCAGCCAGATACTTATATCAAATTAAAGCCTGAAGTCTCAGCTAATTATTTATTAAAAATTCAGCTGCCCGTTTTTGCCCCTAAGCAATTCCGGTTTAAAAAACTAAAATTAGTTAGGAAAAATTTCTTTCACAATCATGTAATTTCAGTAGACGTTTGTATTAAAATCTGTTGCATACTCTTAGGATTGCACTTCTCTGCAATAGATTTTATTGCAACTTGTCAGCAGTTTTCCCGGCCATTTTCAGAAAATTCATAAGTTTGTTTAACGATCTGTAAAAACTTGTGGATTTTTTTTTGGGTAAATTCAAAGAATAGGCTTTTAGGGTTCATTGGGTTCCAGTTATATAGCCGGACCTATCCTTTATTTAAAAGAAAAACTGCAAATTTTGAGGCTTAGAAGGCAATTTTAATTCGGTCATATCTCCTA
This sequence comes from Metopia argyrocephala, assembly GCA_963576795.1. Classification (NCBI taxonomy): domain Eukaryota; kingdom Metazoa; phylum Arthropoda; class Insecta; order Diptera; family Sarcophagidae; genus Metopia; species Metopia argyrocephala. The sequence goes on along the minus strand of OY756208.1, from coordinate 180,187,070 downwards.
CACTACAAACGCAATCTAAACAATTTTTTCTACGAATTATAAAGGAAGTGCTATATTTCAATAAAAACGGCATTCAAAAGTTATCAATTAAAATATCTGACATATGAAAGCTACTGAACTGTGTAAAAATTTTCCTCAGTTTTCGTTTTACAATATTTAAGTGACTTCTGCAGACTTTTTCTAAGACAAAATATTTCTTTTTAATCAAATAAATTATGAATTTGTCTCAGTGAAACACTCTTCTTTGCAACGGTATTATTTGATTTATGAAAAATAGTTTTAAAAAATCGAATTTTAGTCACCAAAATACCGCCTACACAGAATGCAAGACGGTGCGATGGGCGTGGCAGATTTCAATGAAACTTGGCATGCGTCTTTCGTTTTTTCTAAGTAGTATATGTACTAAATTTTAAGGCTTTTGCTTTTATACGAAAGGTTTTATGTGAAAATATCGATTTTGATTGTATGGGCGGTGGGCGATGGGTGTGGCTGATTTTCGTGAAACTATTTTATTTTCTTAATTTAGTCAATATAATACTCTGTGCCAACTTTCAAGTTTCTAGGTCCACTCCTTATATTTAATGCCACCAATCGTATGAAGCTGAACCAGTGTGTGTCGTCCAATTAGTAGTCATTTACAAAGCAACAACAAGATTCAACAAATTTTTTTTTATTAAAACATAAATTGCCGTTTTCATAAAAAACAAAATTTATACGTTTTTCAAAGTCTTATTTAACAAGTATTGCAAAGAAATTTAATTTTTGTGAGCTTAATAAGCAATTTTAATTTTTTAATTAAATGGCAAAAAAAAGCCTATTGATTTTGAATTAAACTCTTTACAAAAACTATTGAATAATACTCGTACTTCTCTTTTTTCAATTTGTATGCTTCCTAAAATGCTTTGTTCTCATCATTCTCTGTTTGCTTTAATGCTCTCTTTGTTTGTTTTTTTGTTTTTTTTTAGCAAAATATAAATCCTATTCATCATCTGCTCATATTTTTAGTAAAAGCATCATATAATATTATATATTTTTTTTTTTTGATTTTTGTTTAGACCACTAAAGATACCAACAATAATTTTGGCCAAGGCAAATGAAAAGACAAAAAAAAAGAATGAAAATATAAGAGAAAAAAAAACCAAAACAATAACAAAAACAATATACATATGTACATATGCATGTAAAAACATGACAAAGTTTTATGAAAAAGAAAACGAATTATGTAGATAAAAAAAAATTGTCAGGCATATAAAAAATAAGAAGAAAAATCAGAACAAGAATAAGCGAAATTATCAAAAAAAAAAAAAAAACAAAAAAAATAAAAGTGAAGGGAAGTGAAATGAAAAAATGTTAAAAGTGAAATTGAACGACGCCCAATGAAAAAAAAATTGTGTATGATTTTTCCAAATATTATTGAAAAAGTTATTTTTTTATAAAAGAGCATACATACATACATACATATGTAAAAATAAATTTCTAGATAATAAAAATTAAAATAAAAGACAAATTCTGCAAAAAAAAATTTTCTTTTTAAACAATTCCTATTTTATTTAATTGAGTGAAAGTGAGAGAAAATTTTCCTGTCGATATTTCTTGTAAAAAATAAATAAATAAATGATTGAATAAAAAATGATTAAGAAAAACAAAAAATTTTTCGTTGGACAAAGTAAAATAATAATAAATTTAGAAACGATTTATTTTGGACAAAAAATTTTTGTGATTTTGTGCAGAGAAAACAGAAAAGTAAAGTGAATATGCAATCACAGACTAAAAATTTTATTTTTAATTTTAAAAAAAAAAAAAAAAATAAATAAATTTGGAGTGTAGCAACCAAATACCTTTCACAGAGTAATTTGGTGGACTGAATTGAAATCTGTAATTATAAACAATAGGGTGGGTCAATTTTTTTGCCTATTAAGCGTATAGCAAAATCGTAATCTACGGGAAATTCTAAGAACTTTTCCCAAAGAAACCATAGTTCTAAAATTAAAATCGAGCTTCCGGTTTTTTAAGAGAAAATTAGGTGCTCAGGTCATCCGAAAATAATGCTATTTTTTTGGAAGTATTCATTGAAATTGGTGAACAGTTGATCTGTAACGCTGAAAGAGGGCTTATTTTAAAGGAAATTTTCCCAGCTTGCTATATCTGTCCTCATTTGTAGAAAATTATTTACCCAAATAATGGTTTTGGAGGTTTATGTCAAAATAATAATAGTTTTAGGTTTTTAACAGCTTTTTACTTTCTAATGCAACTCTGTATTTTTTGTATGTTATACTAAAAAGTACAAAACTGCAGTAAGTCGGTATTTACAATATAGAAACTAATAGGCAGACATTTTACAATTCTCTTTTATTCCTGCCTAAAACTTTTACAATGTAGAACTTAGAATATAAACAGAATAAGCAAGAATTAGGAAAAGTTGACAAGAAATGGGAAAAATATCCGTTACAAACAATCATGCAAGACACTCTTCAAATTTTCGCCAATATTTCTACAAATCTATCTGTCTTTCAATTTCTACATTACAAATGCATCATAAAATTAGAACGAAAAAAAATTCAAAACTTTTATTTTTTTTTTATCTTAAATATATAAAATTGAATGTGTGTTTGTTTATTTGTTTGTTTGTTTGTACCTTATAGGAGACCAAACCTCTGGACCGATCTTCCAGACCACGCCCACTTTCACACCCACTTTTTAAAATTATGTAATTGCTCCCATATAGTTTTTAACAGATTTACTTTAAATTGTATACACATTATACTCCAGGCGAGGCAGAAATAAATATTTCTTACGCCACGCCCCCTTTCACGCCAAATTTAGTTTGAAAGTTTTAAATTTTTGTTCTATATCCACGGTAGTAGTTGCTATATATGGTATTGCCATGAATAGAAATACCTTCCAAAAGAAAATTGGGAGGAGCATGCCCCTATGTTTGTTATATATTGGAGGCTGGACCTGTTAACCGATCTTAAATTTTCACAGTGCGCAGCTTTGACTCAGTAATACTTATTACATGATAATATTTTTCGACCATGCATACTTCTGGACCTACTTCCTTACTAGGTTTATTAACGGCTTTACCTCAAATTTAAAATACATTTGAATTAAAATAGTGGGGTAGCGTCACTCTCTTTCTCCCACAAATGTCTGTAAAATATATAAATACTTTTAATTTTATTATATAACGAGGGGGTAGCGAAGCACACCGGGTTCAGCTAGTTGAATATAAAATAGGAAGAAAAAAATTGTTTTATTTATTTATAAAATCCAGCTAGTTGTCAAAAACTTTCGGTGTAAACACTGTAGATTTTCAAAGAGATTTTAAATTAATTTTACTTGGTTTTAGTGCATAATTCGTCAGGTATTTCGTAGTTTGAACAACAACGATTTTAATAATTGTTGTCAATGACATTCTTATAAATATATATGAAATTCTACCCAAAACTTATCCGTTCTTTCAGTGTTTTTCAATTCGCACGTTTTTAAATATTTAAGACAGTTTTCTACTTACACAGTGCAACAGTGAATAAAAATAATCATATACGGACACTTCTACGTGATTAAAGACCAAAAACAAAAGAAGACCCGTGACTCACAGTTTTGCCTAAAATCATGAGGTTTTTTTATGGGCCCCCAAGCTTTTGGAACCTCGGTGTCATTTTCGCAAAAAAGTGATAATTTTCTCAATCTCATATCTTGCAAAACGTCCAGAATTTTGATTTACTTTCTGAGGCAAAGTTGTAGCTCTTTTGTGATGAAGAAGAAAAAGACCAAAATCGCAAAAACTTTTACAAAATTCGATATTTTTAAATTTTTTCCCCCTGTTTAGGTCCATAGGTAGCAAACCGTTCAAAATTTAAGGAAACAATGAACCACAAAAATTTAAGTAAGACCTCAATAAACAACTTTCTAAAACGTATGAACTTCCGAGGAATGATTTTTAACTCTGTTCAGGTAGCGCTTAGGTAGCCCCAAAAGAAAAAATTTTCCTCAAATTACCTAAGCGTTACCAGAATGCAGTTAAGAATCATCGACAAAGAAGAATATTGGAACGAGGATTTTTACATTGCTTAAAGGCACATTCTGTGTGCTTAGCAAATATATATTTTTTTTTAAATATTTGAATATTACGTTATAGCTTGGCCCGTAATAATATTTGAAAAAGAGGTCATAAATGGAAAAAAATATATGGAAAATAAATTATTAGGATGCAAACCGAAACGACCCGATATACGCTGAGACGTATACCAAAGTATTACTGTATTATTAATCAATTTTCAATATTTTTTAATTGCAAATTCCGAAAAATACTAGCAAACTGCTTAAAATACTTCACAAAAGAGCTAAAAGCTAAATTAAAGCTAAGCGGTGATAAAATAACCTAAATTTAGCTCTGATGAAGCTAAAATAGGGACATTTTTTGAAATTTGATTTACTAAATAATTATAATTTTTTATTATTACATATAATGTCATTGACAAAGAAGAATATTGGTACGAGGATTTTAACATTGCTTGAAGGCACAATCTGTGTGCTTAGCAAATATACATTTTTTTTAGATATTTGGATATTTAATTATAGCTTGGCCCTGATTTCCATTATGAGATTTATTTCTATATTGCCAACGGTAAAAAAACGGTAAAAAAGGTGAAAACGGTAAAAAAGGTTCAAGAATCATAACAAAATGTACTGAATTTGCACGTTTTTTAGTTAAGGGCTAAATATTTTTTTTGTGTGTTTGAGGTACTTAAATAAGTGCTAAATCTAGCCCGAAAAGGGCTAGTTGGCAATGCTGCTTGTGGCACATATAATTTATTAGCTTTATTGTGATAGAAAGGTTTGAGCGGATTTATTTATATATGTATATTAAATGTTTAACTTTTCTATCAACCTTCAAAATAGAAACACTAAAATGGCAACATTTCTTTTGTAAAAAATGAAAACACAATTTTTAATTTAAAATTTCAAATAATCCGTTAAGCCATACCATTGACAAGGAATTTTTAATTTAAAAATTATAGTTTTTATATATTAACTTTATTTAAAATAACTGCCAGCGAAAACAAAATGCTATTGTTTAAAATGATTTCAATTTGAAACGCAATGTTTTTGTTCAAAAACAAAGGAAGAAGAATTGCAGCAACACTTATCAAATGGCCTAAATATGGTGGCATTATTTTATGCTTTAATTCGAAAGCTGACAAAAACAAAAACAAGAAAGACATTTTCCCTTCTTGGCCAATATTTTTTTTCTTTTCATTTTATTATCATTGTAAATAAATAGAATAGAAAATAAAATTTGTAAAAATCAATTCTTCAAAGTCTTTCTGATGCTACCAAATGAACTGGCCGCAATAAAATAAATCTTGGTGATGAAAGAAGAAACCAATGACTAGATTTTCAATTTTAAAGTTTAAGGTTAAAGGAATTGAGGTTAGAATAAATGAAATACACATACACACACACTCTCGCACAATGTACAATACAATCGGACTTTGAACATAAATAATGCAGTGGTTTTAAATAAGTTTTAGATATGTTTTAATATGTTGGTTATTAATTAGAAAAGAAAGGCTGAAAACAATTAGAAATTGTCCATCTATTTCATCTTTTGTCTATTGCATTTCTAATTCTAATTGAAAACAAAATAAAATACAAAACAAACGTCAACCGGTGGTCTTTAGAAAATAGTGATTGAAGGTTATTTCAACACTGTACAATAATATAATATAAATACATACATATGTCTTATTGTGGCGTTATATACAACGTTATAACCAGTTTAGTTAAGTCTCACAAATTTAAGCTTCTGAAATATTTCCGAAAATACTTGAATTTTTTCTATAAAAAATTATTTTAAAAAACTCTATTTAAAATATTATTTACCTTTTTCTTCTTCTTTAGAACAACACCTAAAATTTATATTAAAAATTAATTGTGTAGTAATTTAAATAAAAAATAATAAAAAAATATAAAAACAAACCAGAACTTACAAAAATGCGTTTTAACGGGTGTGTTAATAAAAATCATAATAATTTAATAAAATTATTAAAAACCTTACCAAAATGTTTTAATAAATACAAAAGTTAAAAAAGAAAAAATGTATTCAAATAAAATCTATTGAAACGAAAACGTAAACTTTCATTCTTTAAAACAGAAAGCAAAAAAAAAAAATATAAACTTTAAATTAAAATAAGTTAAAAAGAGAAAAAACAAAAAATAATCTTGAAAAATATAAGAAAAAATGCCAACAGACTCTTTTTTAACACTAACAATGACGGCAGCTACCCATAGAAAGAAGCAACATTTCAGTGTTGCCACCTTATGTTTTGTTACTCTAACGCTAAGCTCTGTGCCAGTGCAGGAAGTTAGAGCGCAAAGGCCTCTTTTAAATCATACAACCTATAATACCATACCTACAAGTCAGCATCATTACAAACAACTGCGCAATGGCCGCACACATGATATGATTATACCGCCCTCTACTGTGGCCTCAATACCAAGGGGCCTTTTAAAAGGTATACCATCTTACGACGATGATGTGGAAAGCACGCGTTTACCTTCATCAATGGGTAGACGTGACAATCGCCGTCGTGGTAACTTTCAATCATTAGCAGCTAATATACAACGAGGCAATAATGGCCGTGGTGGTGGTATTAATTCGTTACGTAAAGAACTAATGAAACCATCAGTAGGTGGTCCTGGTGGTGGTATAAGCGGCAATAGTCCTGGCTATCCTTCATATTCGGCCACATCGGGTGTAGGTAAAATAGATGGCATTGGTAGTGTAGGTCCTGCTCGTCCTTATGGTGAGACTTTACAACTGGCTGCGGCTGCGGGTTCATTGCATTCCACAAGTTCACCACCATTTACCTATCTGTCAAATCCGCAGGGTAAGTTAATTATACGCTTTTATAATAAATCTGAATTAGCTAACGAGTAAATAATTTTCATTTTTAGAAACTATTACGCGACGTAAACCCAAACTGAATAGTATTGCTGAAATTTGGAAACTTAACCGTGGCAAAGGTAGCCAGATTCCAGCATTTGGTGGTGCTTTGTCACCAAACGATGATCCCAGAGGTGGTATTGATGATGATATTATAATGGAAGAACACAATGATCCTTTGCAAGTAATTAAAGAAGAAATACGAATATCACAGCCACAGTCGGTAAGTTTTTCAAACAATATTTATTTTTATGCTAAAATTTTTTTAAATAAATAAAACGATATACGAGTATGTCATGTTTATGCCCGTTTTGAAAACATTTTCATTCACTCATTCACTCAAACACAGTTTTGAAATTTCGAAACGTTTTCACTGACACTGTTATTCAAACCTGTTTGAGCCTGACCTAGCGTTTTCAAAATTGAGTATAAACGAATACGGATTTGAAACCTTTATGAAAATTAGGAAATTTAAATAAATACATTTTGTAGTTCAATTATTGCATTTATTACGATATGAAAATATTTATGAACCCCAAAAACATCGCCCACAACTCTATACTCTGCGGCCGATGCTTATTTATAGATGCAAATGGCTACTTGCTTTTCTACTGGCAGCTGAGTCGTTATTATTTAATATTATTATTATTTAATATTAATATTTTCACTCGTATGCGGAATGACTCAAAGCACAAGCTTTCATTCACTGATTGTTGTAGGATCCATCAGTAGCACAGCACCGTTACTTTGAAGCATCTTTTAAATTTTCTTATTTATCCTGTCTTTTATTATTCCATGCAACATTTCATTTTCCACTCTATATTATGAATTATAATATTTCGTCTTATTTGCATGGATTGCAATAAGAATTTAAAAAGCATTTGAAAAATTATGTTGTTTAATATTTTATATTGGGTAAAAATTAAACAAATGTCAGAATCATCTGTTAATTAAAACAGTTTTAAAATTATTTCCACTCAAAACATAGGTATAAACGCATATGAAGTTATCGTTATGAGTGAAATAATTTTGCGTCGAACTGATTTCAAAACAGGCATTAACTAAGTAATAGACCCGTTTTAAAGGCCATGCTTAAGAACTCATAATAAAATAAAAAGTATAACGTGTAATCAAAATATGGTATGATACGCCAACGAATGCTCGTATGTATGTACAGAAATTTGGCAGTTGTAGGACTTTCATAAACATTCATTTCATTTGATCAGTGCTGTCTTTTCACTACTACTAGAAGTACTAGAAGAAAATGAGAGTTGAAATTTTGAAAATTTGTTCACAAAATTTTCTCTTTATACCTATAAATAACGAGCTCTCTCATCAAAGTCCTCTCGTCTTAATTTCTGAGTATTCAATAGAAACATGAATGAAGAAATGACCTGATTCTATTGTTTCACCGCCAAGCAAGGAATGCAATGGCTTTGGTGGTAGGGCAGTTGTGCTAGTATAATCTTGCCACTGAGGCAGTACAATTTAGTCGTTTCTCCAGTGAACTTTAATGCATCGCAATAGTTGCACACAACCTGCATTGAGCCAATTTGAACGGAATGATACGAGCTGTAGTCAAATCAATTAAATGTAAAGATTGGTTATTGAATTTGTCATTTTGAATTTGAGAAATATTAAATTAAATATTAAATTAAAAATCCGCGTATACCGATTTTCGTCCTTGTACAGTGATTCTTTATAACGTCTGCTAAACTAAACATGGAAAGACTGTGCAAATGAATCAGCTTTTAAAAGTTCATGCACACAACGCCATCTATTGTACTACCAATACCTGAAACAACATTTGAAATAATGTTTTTAATGTGTGGCAATTAAAGTAGGACCTTTGTTTTTTCTGACCGATATTAGTAAGCTTAAATCAAAGGTCCACACTTTCTTTCCTCCTTCCCTTCATATTTTCCTAACCCAGCACAATGTAATGGATGAGAAGGGCTCTTCCCCTTAGACATTTTAATGGTAAATACTATTGTTGTGATCTAAAATTTAATTTGCCCGACTCTCTTAAGTTGTGCCATACGATATTGAGTTGGAAAATAACGTAAATCGGCAACAAGTCTTTTTAATCGTCAGCTACGGACCTCGCATATATGTATACTTATCTCACGCCTAAGCGTAAAAATTTAATAATTGTTCATGGGTGTCTTTAAGTAATCAAATCTTTTTAGCTGCACCAAATATATTCAGCAGAACACATATTAAACTTGGTACGTTGTTCAGATGATTAAGCGGCGTGTTTAGGCGAAGAGGAAAAATAAATCAATTGATTTTCTTTCTGTCCCACTTAAATATAAAGTTATTGAACAAAAAATTCTTAACCCTCTTTTCTTCTTTCTCCCGCAGAATCCCTATATAATTAATACGGAAGCAACACTGAATTCTGATATTGAAGATTTATTGGGAGTGCGCTGTACTTTTGAGACACCATGTGCTTGGAAATGGACAGAAAATCTATCGGATGGCTTTCATATAATGAGTGGCACTGAAGTTTCTAAAAAGAATATGACTGGTTTATATCCTGGTCCATTAGCTGATAATATAGATGATGCTAATGGTCACTTTCTTTATGCTCGACTTTCGCCAACTACTTTGCAAATCAATTTGACCTCCCCACAGTTTAGTACTACAATGGAGAAATGTTATCTGGAGGTGTATATGCATCAGAGTGGTATGAGCCATGGTTTAGCCCGCGTGGTGGTAGAGCCTTTACACTCCCAGGAAAGTTCTTGGGTGCCAGCAGAAATTGTGGGTGATAATTATCGCCAATGGGAAAGGAAGGTCTTTCGCTTGGGCCGTATTTCTAGGGATTTTCGCATAGTTTTCGAGATTGTGCCCAAACTGTTGGAGGGCCAGAAAGCTCATGTGGCTATAGATAATTTAAGAATGATAAATTGTTTTCCTGAGGGTGCTAAAGCGGAAAAATGTAGTACTTCACAGGTGAAGTGTATGATGAACAAGGTACCCGTTTGTATACCTTTGCCCAGAATATGCGATATAACACGTGACTGTGATGATGCCGAAGATGAACTTTTAAATTGCGAAAAAATACCCTTTGGAGCGAGATGTGATTTTGAGAATGACTGGTGTGGTTGGCGTGATTCTGGACGGACTGTATTGTCATGGTCTCGTCATACGGGTTCTTCGCCCACCTACGATACCGGACCAGATAGTGATCATACGTACCAGCATCTGTTGAACTCCACTAGCGGCTATTACATGCTGGTTAATATGAACCAGCATAGCAATAATAGTGAAAAGGGACCATTAATTGGTTTTGCTAGTAATGCCATAATGATTTCACGTACTTTTAATCCACCACCCACGGTACACGGTGATCCCAATTCACCTTATCGTAATTCTTGTGTGGTACGCTTTTATATACATCAGTTTGGCAAGAATCCGGGCAGCATCAATTTGTCAGTGGTGGAAATGAAAGAGAAAGAAAATATAACCACCACTTTGTGGTGGAGTACCAAGAATCAGGGCGCTGATTGGCTAAGAGCTGAATATATTCTACCCAATATAACGTCCAGGTAAGTTGGGATTTTATTTTTTCTTCTTTAAATGATTAAAATGGTTTTAACATGGTTTTTGCTTGTGATTTAAGGTATTATTTGCAATTTGAAGCCCGCATGGGTATGCGCATCTATTCAGATGTGGCTGTAGATGACTTTTCTTTATCTCCCGAGTGTTTTGGCATAAATATACCACCGGAACATTTGAATGGTTATAACTATTGGAATGTACGGCATACGAAAAGTCCTACACATAAAGATTTTGCAAATCATAACTGTAAGTAGAAAAACGGGATGTTATTTCTTATGTAAATGACTGTTATATAACTCTCCAAAAATGTTATCTTGCTTGTAGATCTCGAACTAGGTACTTGCGATAACCGTGGCATGTTGGGTCCCACGCAAACTCAATGTGAAACTTTCTACAGTACACACAATCGCAGTCGTGTATTGAAAGAAGTAAGAGTAGTGGACGAAATACCCTATAAGGGTATGCAAAAGTGGCGTGTGCCTCATGAAGGTTTCTATACGTAAGTGTTTGTGATATTATTTTAAAATGAATGTTTCATTTCAAATGTTTTCCATTTTCAGTTTCATTGTTAAAGGCGCTGGTGGTGGTTTAGGTTCAGGAGGAGTGGGTTCCTCTCGCGGTGCAGTCGCTGTATCAGTATTAGAGTTGCATAAAAATGAGGAACTTTACATATTGGTGGGTCAGCAGGGTGAAAATGCCTGTATTAAGTCCTTGGGCTATAAGGAGGATGGTTGTGGTTCCAGCGATCCTGACTTGGATTTAAGCAAATACAGTTTTACTTCTAAACAACATATGCTGAAAAATATGAATCTGGAATATGGTGCCGGTGGTGGCGGCGGTGCCTCCTTTGTATTTCTGGTAAGTAGTGTGAGTAGTTGTGTCATTATCCATAATACAAAATAAATTGACTGTTTTGTAATTTCTAGTTAAACTCGGCACGGAATGAAGCTGTTCCTTTAATAGTGGCAGGTGGCGGTGGTGGATTAGGCATAGGCCGTTATTTAGATGAAGACTTTCAACATGGTCAAAAGGATAATCCCCATCGCAAAGGTCTAACTGGCCAAATAAACGGTGAACCATTATCGAAGAAAACTGCTGGTCCGGGTGGAGGTTGGCGTGCGCATACTGATCGTGCTTTAGATGCTAAGTATGGCGCTGCTTTGCTCTTAGGTGGCAGAGGTGGCTTTTCCTGTTACGTTGACTTGGATAATAATGGTTCGAATGTTAAACGTCATGGCCAAGGAGGCTTTGGTGGTGGCGGGGGTGGTTGTTATACAGGTGGTGGTGGCGGTGGCTATGCTGGTGGTGATGTTTATCTGAATCAGTCTAATGGTGAAGGTGGAACTTCATATATCACCAACACACGCACCATTAAAGAGCTTAATGCCATTTATGAAGGCTCTAATTTGGGGGCTGGTTCAGTTATTATAATACCAGCTATAGAAGGTTGCGGTTGTGATTACAGATGTTTGGCTCTGGATGAGTATAGGTCATCGGTAAAATGTATTTGCCCCGAGGGTTGGAGAATACGAAAAGATAATTCTTCGTCTTGTGACAGTAGGTTTATAATGATTTTTAAAAATATAAAAGATTTTAAAACCTTTTTCTATTACAGTGCCTATCACGGAAACCATACCACTAAACTATTTGATATCCTTCTTTACGGTGCTTATGCTTCTGCTTATTGCTTCTTTGGCGGCTCTAATTGTCATGTTGTGTAAGTTTCTTTTCGATTTTTATAAAGCAAAATATAAATTAACAATAAGGATTGGATAAATTAATTTTGTGTGGGCAACAACCTCTCGCATCATGTAATCGTAGTAAGTACTTAATACGTCTGATGTGAAAGAAAATTTTCAGTCTTGACCGCAGAATGAAGGAATTTTTTAATTGAACCACAAATATACATTTGTTAAAAAAAATATCGTCGCATTCCGACAAAATTTAGGAAATACCAGAACTCAAATGTTCGAGGTATCAATTTCTGACCAAACTTAAAAGGGGCGAGAAATATTGGCATATTACTAATGGTAGGAAAATCTCAGTATGGAACAACAGATAGTAATTTTTTACTTTTGGTGCCTTGAAAAGATTTTAGAGAATAGTCTGATATGTAGCTCTCTAGACCTGATCAAGAAAGAGATATTAAATAAACCCAAACTGCTGAAGGTGAAGGAGAAAAGCCTTATGATACTACTACGTTCTTGAGAGCAAGATTTCCGTCGAAAAGTTCCAACAAAAGATGAAGGATAATAACAATAATAAGGGACTGGATTGTGTGCAATTGCAATTACTGAAACAATAAAAACTACTCGTATGTAGTATAACAAATAAGAAAAGGAAAAGGATATTATAGAGTTTTATTTGCCCTTACTAATTAATATTAACCCCAATTCAGTATAAATTGTCGTGTTAAAAACGAGCTTTGAAGCTTAAAATATATATAAGATATTTTCTATGTATGTATGTACGTATGTATGTTCATATTACAATTTAAATACTTTTCAGATAATCGGTATCAACGCAAGAAAATGGCTAAAGAACGCCATAAGATGCTAATGGAACAGGATATGCAACTGACTCGTTTGCGTCACAATATCGATGAAAACAATTTAAATAATTTCAATCCGAACTATGGCTGTGACGATCTAATAAATGGCACTATTAATGTCCAAAGCCTACCCCAAGTTGCGCGGGAAAGTTTGCGCTTAGTCAAGTACGTGTGTAATTTTTGTACTTTTATTTAATTTCTAAAACACTCGTAAATTTATAGAGCGTTAGGCCAGGGTGCATTTGGTGAGGTCTATCAGGGCCTTTATCGTCACCGCGATGGTGATGCTGTGGAAATGCCAGTGGCTGTTAAAACTCTACCGGAAATGTCAACCCGCCAGGCTGAGGAAGATTTCCTAATGGAAGCAGCAATAATGGCTAAATTTAATCATCCCAATATGGTGCATTTGATAGGCGTCTGCTTTGACCGTCACCCCAGATTTATTGTTCTGGAGTTGTTGGCTGGCGGTGATTTGAAAAACTTTTTACGGGAGGGACGTCATAAGCCAGAAAGGCCCTCACCTTTAACCATGAAAGACTTGGTCTTTTGTGCTTTGGATGTAGCTAAGGGTTGTCGTTATATGGAGAGTCAACGTTTTATACATCGAGATATTGCTGCACGTAATTGTTTACTGAGTAGCAAAGGTCCAGGCAGAGTGGTTAAAATAGCCGATTTTGGTATGGCTCGAGATATTTATAGAAGCGATTATTACCGCAAAGGTGGCAAAGCTATGTTACCTATTAAGTGGATGCCACCTGAGGCATTCCTGGATGGTATTTTTACATCTAAAACAGATGTCTGGTCGTTTGGTGTTTTATTATGGGAGGTAGGTTTCTAGGGGGAATTATGTCATCATTGTCAGTGTGTTAATGGTTGTCTTTATCATTCTATTAAAGGTTTTCAGTTTGGGCTTAATGCCCTATACCGGTCTACCCAATCCTGAAGTCATGCAATTGGTTACAAATGGTGGACGCTTGGGAACACCACCAGGTTGCCCGTCAGTTATCTATAAAATCATGGCGGATTGCTGGAATCCTACTCCAGAAGACCGTCCTACATTTTCTAGTCTTTTGGAGAGACTTAAAACCGTTACAGAGGTACATACGATCAGGAAATAAATGCAAAATACTCTATTACAATTTTAATAAAATTTTCTCTTTAAAATTTAGGATCCAACTGTAATGAATGCACCTTTACCGCACATTTTACGCCCGCCCTCCAATGAAAGAGATCAAACAATAATACGTCCGCAGGGAGTCGATGATATTTGTCTACAAGTACCCACTACTTCGGATTACTTGATACCTCTGCCAGGCATTACTCATAATCCACAGCATCAATTTAATAATGTCCAAACCGAAACTAATGTCACAAGCTCTCCCCCAGTACAAGTGACATCTACCGGAACCAATGTTTGTACCCCGCCTGGTGTAACTTCACCCTCTGCTCCCCAATCGCACAACAGTCAAGAAACTGATTGTGAACACACTAATAACTCCTCAAATAATGAAGGCTGTTGGGAAACCTCTTTCATATTGCCCAACTCCAAAAGTGATCAACCTTTGTTAAATCAAGGAAATGGTTCCCAAAAAAGTATAAACACCGTATCAATGGGTAATCCGGGACCTGGAAATACCAGTGGCTATAGTAGCAGTAGTCAGAGATCGCCCGTTTCAAATGGTTTAAGGACAATACATAACAACAACAACAACAATGACACTACAACATCTACTCATAACACAAATGAAGAGACAACGCTCATTAGCTTGGATACACCACAGCCGACGCCAACAACTATACAACCGCCACTATCATTTTCATCACAGCTGGATGGTATAACATTAGATCCGGCCGCTTTAACCAAGAGTCTGAACAATACCGTAACAGTTCCAAATACAACAAATACAACACAAACTACTACAACTATGCCAAATAATAAGCACTCCTCGTATGCCAACATTCAAATGATGTCAACGTCAGTGGGCAATCTAAAGGGCAATTGTACTGATCCCGCTACCACTAACAACATAATGCTGATAGGCACAACCTCCGATAAGCTGAATGGCAGCATTTTACACAAAAGCACGAACGGACTGAATGTCAGCAAAATGAACGGTAACCTAACAAAAACGGCAGTTGCCACGCCTACGTTAGCAAGTGGTGGCGGTAATGCTGGTGGCAATGGCAGTGGCTCAAATGCTCCACCATTCACTATACAAGGCTATGCCGAACGTTACAAGGACAAACACTCCGAAATAAGTTGTTAAATGATCCATTCCGCCCCCTTGCAAGGGTAAGGAAAAGATAGTGAAAAATGTTTTAACAAAGCGAGAAGTATATTTTGTTAAAAGCAAAATATATATCTCTTTCTCCCTCTTATTCTCCCATTAATAGGAGACAGAGAGTGGGTTATTGGTAAAATATTTGTTAAAAAGTATGTTTTGTTTTGGTTAGTGTTTTTTTTTACAATTATGTGTGTGCGTATGATTGTATGTGTTTGTGCAAAAAAAGAGACAGCTTTTAAAGCATTTATGCTCTCATTTATCAATATTAAAAATTCATTCTCTTTTTATTGTAAAGGAGAAACAAAAATAAAAAAAATTTTATATTTGGGTTATGGCATACAGGGTGTGTTGGTTGTATTGTTACTAAATGATATATATAAAAACAAAACAAAAAAAAAAATTAAAATTAATTTATTATACAAAAAAACTAATAAGTATTTAATTAAGATTAATTTTGAATTACAAACAAAATATAATAATATTTTAAAATCTGTATAATGAAAAACAAATATTGCAGGAAAATTGTTTTTAAACCAGTTAAATGTATAAATACACCTTATATAAATCTACTTATTTCATTGCGTATGTAATTTGCTTTACAGACAGAGATAATTTATTGTACAATATGTGTAGATCAGTTGCGTCCAAACATATTTTGACATACAATTTGACATTTTGCATGGTTCATGGTAAACAGTTCGAAAGCTTTCACATTTTTATATCGACTTATTGTGGTCTCTTTGCAAAGTAAGCATCAAGCATTGTTTTTAGCAAGATCTGCTTAGCTGTTGTGTTTTCGTGGGGAAGAAAGCACAATTTTTTTTTATGCAAAATTTCTTCTTTTAATCTTGAAATATGTACAAATGCTAGTGTTTACTTGCAAAAAATATAAGTTTTTTATATGAATTGTGCAATAACTTGAGAAAAATATGTTCTGATGGACTGTTTCGTTTTTCAGCTGGTTTTCAAAATTTTCCTGTTTTAAATTAAAAATATTATTAATAAAAAAAACTCATAGCAAAGTAAAATTGTATTAAATGTAGTGAGTGTGTGTGTATTTAGTGTAAATAATAAACAATTTAGTATTATTTTATAATTAAAAAAAGCTAAGAAAACCAAACAAAATAAATATTTAAAGAATTTGTGAAAAACTAAAGTAGGGCTGGTTAAACAAAAACAAATATTTTAAAAAGAATATTAGAAAAATATTATATTTTTGAAATAAAAAAGCAAAAATAAATTTTTGTTAAGCAAAGTTTATATGAAGAGATTATTTATTATTTATTATTTATTTATTTATCTTTGTTATTACTTTGCATTGTTTTTTTCAAATTGTCTCAGAAACTTTTAAAGCTTCTCAAAGCTTAGAATGTGGCCATCATATATTTTTAAAAAAGTTTTTAATCTTAGAATTTTTGTTTTTTAATTATAAACCTTTGGTATTATTATGTTTTTAAAATTTCGTTTGAAAATCAATTTTTTAATAGGAAAGCCGAAGAAAATATATTTATATTTTATTTTTAATTATTTTCAAAGTATTTCTCTTTTTCGTTCCACCAGCCAGGTTGTAAAATAAATTCAAAAAGAGAGGCCATTTGCATAACTTATATTTAAATGATAAATCACCCATGTTTAAAAGCTATGCTCAAGCTAAAATAATAATTATTAAATAAAATTATTTTTAATAATAAAAACTAAATGAAAACCCCAAATATTTTACATTTAAAAGAGTGAGAAGGTGACAAAATAATTTGATGTTTTTTACCATTATAAAAAAGAAAAACTAAAAGACAATTTAGTTTTTTCTAATTTAAAACAAACAAAAAATTTTTAAAGAAATAAAAAAAATTAAAATAAAAAAAGGAAACACACACACACACACACATATATATATATATATATATATATATATATATATATATATATATATATATATATATATATATATATTTAAGCTTTAACATTATTCATAAATATATTCTTGATTTATTAAAGGTTTATTAAACAAATTTGTACGTAGTTTCGTTTATGAATTCTTTTATAAATCAAATATATTTTTTTATGAATATTAAAATTATTTTGATTTTGCTTTTGCTTTTGCTTTTAATTAAATTAATTTCTTTTTGTTATAAAAATTAAAAAAAAAATATTTATTTTGTAAGCAGATTTTTTAAATAAATGGTTTTTGATTCATTTTTTTTATTAAAAAAATATTAAATAAACAATTTGGAAAAGAAAATTAAAAGTTATTTTAAAATGATTTTGTTTTAATAGAAAATAGTTTTTTGTTTTTTTAGAAAAACTGCTTATTTTTCAGTTAAAAGTTTTCCTTAAAATGCTAATTTTTGAAATCTTTTTTGTAGTGAAGAAAAAAAGAAAATTTAATTAAAAAAAATTTAATTTAATTTAGACCCTCTCTTCAATATATGTGCCCATAATTATGAAAGTGGTCTAAGTCATATATTTCATGTTTAGAGATATTTAATGATTTACATTTGAATAAATTAAAAAATGTTTTTACATTATATGACATTTTAATTAATAATATTATTAGTCTTAATTAATGGAAATTTATTACGAATATAAAATTTTGTGTGAATTTCATTCGATAATATTGTATTCAAAGTTTGAATTGACTTAGACCATTTTGAAAATTAACTGAATGTCCTATAAATGACTTAAAGCAATAAAGAACTTTGAGTTTTATTTAAAACAATAATTTAACTGAACATTTGTTAATTATTTTTCAACAGTAATCCATTTTTATCAATATTGCGAGTATTTAAGCTTCTTAAAATGTTCCTGAAAAACTGGAAAGATGTACGGTAGTAAACTCAAAATATCTTTATGTTGTTTTTCCGATACTGGTCTAATGATGCTGTATAATGGAAGTAATTTAATATTTCCGTATGTTTTTGGTCATTCGGCAGAAAGGAATGATCCGATACCAAAAATTTGTGGTCTAATTTTTGACTTAGACCACTTTCATAATTAA
Organism: Metopia argyrocephala; assembly: GCA_963576795.1. Classification (NCBI taxonomy): domain Eukaryota; kingdom Metazoa; phylum Arthropoda; class Insecta; order Diptera; family Sarcophagidae; genus Metopia; species Metopia argyrocephala. The sequence continues at coordinate 180,168,720 of OY756208.1, read as the reverse complement.
CACTAAATTAATTTCATATAATGTTGAAATTAGAAACACTATCTAATGGTTAATTTTTGACAATTTCGTAAAAATTACATTGAATAAATTTAGTTTAAAATAATGTGGTATGAAAACACTAATAAACTAATTTTTTTTAAAATTTTGACTTAGACCACTTTCATAATTATGGGCACATATAACATTTATTTTATTTTAATATTTAAATTTTTTTTAATGTAGTAAGTTTACTGCCGTATTCAATAAAAATTTCGATGGATTTATTGAGGGCTTATTGGATACATAATCGCCCATGTTCTGAAAACAAAAACGCTAAAAATTTGGAGATTTAATTTAATATGTCTGCTTTTAATTTGAAGAAAACTAGTAGTTTTTTTTAAGTTTGTAATAAATATATACAGTCTTATTCATAATGAGATAAAACGTGCTTATAAGAGCCTTATAAGCAAAATCTCTTAATTTTGTATTCATAATCAACAGTGTCATAATAATCTCATAAACCATTTATATTGTAAATGAGAAATTTTTATTGTAGGTTTCTACCTACTTTAACCGTGCAATAAAACGACATTTGTGAGTTGGATGGGATATTGTATAAATAAAAGTGGAATAATATAGTATTACAATGAACACCACTAACATAATTGCAATTATAGGTACATACACTGCCGATCACTTGAATAGGTTCATTAATTTTTGCTCTTATATTTAAATTTCTCTTCATATAAACTTTAGGAAAACAATTTTTTTTCACTTAAATGAGAAGACATTATGAATGATCATATTTTACGAAAAAAAGAATAACGGTACAGTAAATAAAAATTTGTAATTTTTTGCTTTTACTTCAAAATGCTGCGAAAACAGGTGTAAATTTTGGGTCACTTGAATAGGTTCACTAGGATTAAAATTCGTTTGCTTTTGACCATTGACAGTATAATTAAAATTTTAAATATTTGTGAGTTACTACAATACTTATTTACATTTTTTCATGTAAAATGGAGCGTAGCAAGCTATTAACTGAAGAAGAAAAAGGTAAAAATAAAGCATTCAATGAAACTGGCTTAACCCATTTCCGCCCACTGTACTATATATAGTACACTACTTAAAGTTCAAGTAACAATTATAAAATGCAGTTTTTTTAATCGGGAAACGCTTTTTATCAGTCAATAAGAGTACATGCAACATACACGTAGCTGTTGTACATCAACTTATCATATCATAGTTGAAAAATATCAATTATGGGAATCTCCATTTTGGCTAGTGATTTATTTCTTGTAAGATTGTGAATGGTTATGTAGTTTATTTTACATCAGTTAATTTTGAAGAACGTTAAATAGCAGCTTATTTACTTGATAACATCACATTCTAATAAAAGCAATATAAAACGGTTTAGTTCGTATAGAATTTTTTGTGCTATAGCATATTAAGTGCTGCTGTACTAAGATTAGTACACCTGAAAAAACACAACTCAGAATATTTTTTTTTTTGGTTTTTTTTTTACTGTACTGTAAAAAATGTTGTTTAAATAATAAATATTGAATTTTAAAAATTGTTCTTGGTTTTCATTTGGGCGTTAATGGGTTAAGCCATAAGAATGTCGACAAAAAAATTGGTCGCAGCCAGATTGCTGTAAGTAATTTTTTAAGAAATCAGTCCGATTACGAAAAAAAACATGAAAGGGCAGAAGAAAAAAGCCACAACAGAAGTTGAAAACGTGGCGTTTGTCAAAACATGGGCGATTGCATAAAAATTTGTCAAATATGCTCTTAATTAATAACGTAAGAGTATTTTTTTATGAATATGGGGGTTAGTTTCTAATTTTTTTGTAAATATTTTTTTATGTAAGTATATGTATATCAACTTAAACTAATTAAGCGAATTATTTATTTTTAAATTAAATTATAATATAATTATGTGCGTGTAGAAAGGTTGTATATTTAATTTTGTATTTATTAATCAAATATTTTCTTTTTCTATTATTTTTACAAATTTTTACGGCTAAAAATCTCATAATTCACTCACAAGTTTAATTAAAAAAAAAAAAAAATAAGTAAAATAAAATTTTTAGTAATTAATGTCATAATTTCAAATTATGCAAACCTTAAAATAAAAAAATAATATTTTAGCTTATTTTTAATTATTTTACATTTATATTTATTTTGTAAAGCCTAAATAAGTCGACAAAAAAAAAACGCAAAAGTGCATTTTGACAAACCACCAAACATCGTCTTTCAGCAAACATACGTGGTTTAAATAAAGTTGAAATATAGATACTTATACATTCATACATATATCGTCGCAAGAATTAAATAACGCTGTAACTGACAAAAAATCGAAAATACGTTTTTTGAATAATTTTTATCAGAAAAAAAATAAAAAATACGCGTTGATTGCTCCCGGTCCCAGATATCTATGATGAAAAGAAATTCAAATTTTTTGGCTCTGGTAAACATTTAATGTTTTGTCATTTACAGCGTTCTTTAATTTTTATGACGACATATAGAGTGTACTCGCGGTAATGAGTCCAAATTAAAACCAAGGCAGTTCATCTTTGATGGGGCCAGAACCCTTTTTTGAAATAGGACGGGAAGTTTGGAAAAGGATACTAAGGGAAAAGGAAGACAGGGGGAGACACTTATTCTTCTTGAGTCAACCTGGCCTTAGATATGTGCAGATTCTAATAAGCCCTTAATAAACCAAAAATATTTTTTTCCACTACAGCAGTCATTCTATAAAAAAACAAATCCTTTACAAACGTTTTGAAATTCATATCGCTAAAAAGTTCTTTTTACAAACTGAACACTTTAATTTTTTTGTCGACAAAATTTCTTTATTCTCTTTTGTTTTATGTTTTTTTGTTTTGACAAATTTTTTTTGTCATAAAACATGTTTTTAATATTGGAAATTAGTGAACATCATACATCCGTCTTGTTAGTTAAATAAGATTCAAATACAAATAAAACAAAAAAATATTTGTAATAAAAAAAAACCATACAAACATAAGTTGTAGATAATAATTTTTATTAAAAAATTACAAAAAACAAAAAAAAAACACATTTAAAGTTAGCGTAATATATTTTTTTTAATAATTATGAGAATTCTAATATGTTTTTGTGACATGAAATTGTTTCAATTTTATGAAATTCATACATATATAGAAAACATTTAAATTTTATTAAATCTTGTACAAGGATTTAAACTTGGAGGGCTGAACAATTTCAATTTAATAGGTACTTGCTAATTTTTTTTTGTAAATTATAGATTGTCAACACATCGTTGTGCGGGAGTTTATGTGCTCTATCCGCCATTTCATATTTCGAGTTAATGATGCCACTTGAGGTTTTTGACCCAAAATTTTTCAAGTCTGCAATCCGTTTTCGGCTATTTATCTCCGAAACTGGACAAAGTGGCATCCTTAACTCGAGATGTATAAAAAATATGAAATGGCGGATAGAGCACATAAACTCCCGTACGATGAAATAAATAAACAAGGCCTTTTATTTACTACACTTTAGCTAAATTTTACTTAACTTTTATTTTATTTAAATTGGTTTCAAATTGGTATTTTCTTAATAAGACAGGCTATCAAAATTAAAAACGAGTTGCTTTGCCAAAAAGTCCTTAAAAAAGGAATGGCTGTTCTATAACAGATCTTGTAAACAGCCGTGTATTTGCTATTTGGCTGACCACATGGCGTATTAATTATAAGGTGCATTTGGCATACCAGCTGAGCTACTTTTTTTTAGACAATTTGTGAAGAGAGTTTTTAATTTTTTTCTTTGTTTTATAAAATTGTTTTTGTTTTCACACTTTTTGCTTTGGTTTTATTTTCTAACAGTCCTTTGCCCAGACCAATATCAAAACGACATGTTGTTTCTCTTAATGTTTTACTTGTTGTTATCTCAAAGGCATCTTATGAGAAGTGCACCTTGGCTGACCACAACCAAACAAGTGTTGAAACAGGTATATACAATTTTGTTAGTATCAATAACAAAATAAATAAAGGAACAGCATAATTATAAGTACGGACTAGTGCTGGCAAAGTATAGAGTAATAGGTACCGAGTATTGGATATTTGTACTATTTTTGGGTACTTAATACTTAAAAGTAACTACTCAATACTTTAAGAGCTGTATTTTTTCTTTGAAGTGGTATGAAAAATTAAAATTTTAACGGCTTAAAGAAAATTCTGCCTAAAAACACAATTCTTTATGAAATTGTTTTCTCTTTAAAATAAAATCCATTAAAAGTCTTGCGTGGCATTGAGTACCCAAATGTAAGTACTCAATACTATCAAGTAATGTAAAGTAGCAGAATTTGACAGCACTAATGCTGACTTAAAATGGCATAAAATGCTGATATACAGTAGAGCTGTGCCAAATCGTTCAGTTAAATGATCTGTCATTTTCGTTCAGCAATTAAAAGTGATCCGGATCGTTCACTTTGTTCATTTGTTCTTGTCGTTCGGTCGTTCATTCTAAATTTGTTTTTTCTTTTTTTTTTTTTGGTCGTTCGTTTGTTCGGTATGTTATGTTATGTATGCATGTTTTCAGTGTTGCTGTTTTGTTTATTTTCAATCAAAAATGGCCATCGTTTCTTTAATGTGGAAATATGTACTTTTATTACATAATTTGTTTTGGCCGAACGACCAAGTCAAAGAAAAAACAAAGAACGACTAATCCAAAAGACCGGAAAAACTGATTCGGTCACTTCGTTCATTTACCTGATTCGTTCAATGTAACCCGTTCGTTCGTGACCGACACAGGTCTAATATACAGTGGTGTACAATAAAATAGATTCACCATGATCTAACATCTTTGTGAGCAAAATAAAAAAAAAACTTTACAAAAACGTGATTAATATTTTTGTTTGTTTTTATTTTGGTTCAATTATAATATAACGGTCATAAAAAATATGAAAGCATGTATTAAGGGCATATTGTTATAATCAAGTAGTTTTGGCCGTTCAAAAAATAGATTGACCAAATTTGGTGGCCTGAAATTACGAAATTATTCTTTTCGATTACCCTTTATTTGCTTCTATACTTAATGAAATTGCCCTATATTTGAATAAAGGCCAAGAAGCGTTTTGGCATTGAGCCTATAAGTCTTTAAAACGTTTCAATTGGAATGTTCATTTATGCAACTTTAACTAAATTCCACAACTGTTCTCTATTAGAAAAGGTTTTTTCTCGAAGATCCGCTTTAACAGTTTGGCATAGGTTTTCAATAGGATTCAGGTCTGGTGACTATATAGGCCAGCTAAAAGTTGAACGTCATTAATTTGAAACCAATCTTTTGCTCGTTCCAATGTGTGTTTCAGCACGTTATCTTGTTGACACACTCAGCGAAGTGGCATATCGTTTAAAATTTACTTGTGTAGTACACGGCATTTATTTTAGCTTCAATTCTAAATAGAGGTCTCCTGTACGACAGTATAAAACACCATCAATATTATGATAATAATTTAAATAAAAAAATGCCATAATTTCGTCAAAGTCTTGCGGAAACAAATGCTGAGATTTGCCGTCTGCTTTAAAAACTGTAACACTGAATACTGTACAGCAGTGATGTTTTTCTTGTAAAAGTTTTTGTGCAGATCTCTACTATTTAAACCGTTTTTTTAGTAATTCTTTAAAATGATTTAAAAATTCTTGACTTTAAATGCGTTTTTTTTCTGTTTTTTATGAGGCCATTTTAGGTTTTTATATATATATTTTTTTATGCCATAAAAAAATCAATTAAAATTTTTTTTAAACAAAAAATTTATGTAAAACAAAAGAAATGATTTTTGTGTAAGTTTCAAAAACGTACTAAAAACAAAAATACAAAAATATAAAAAAGCTTTAAATGATATTTTTTATAACAAAATCATATGTAAGTTGCAATATTTAATATAGAAAAATATTAAAAATAATAAAATAAAAATTCACAAATATATTTAAATATAAAAATGAAATTAAAATAAATAAAAGAAAAACAAAAATTGAATTAAATTGTTGGAAAAACTAAACAAATGTATGTTAAATTAACAAAAAATATTATTAAAGAAACCATATAAAAAAAAAACCTTTTTTAATACATATTTTTAAATCTTAACTGAAAAGAAAGCATCATTATAAATAAATAAATAATTAGAAAATAAAAATGATATATAAAAAGAAGTGTATAAAAAATTAAAATAATAATTCATCCTTTTCCTACTTTAAAAATAAAAAGAATGTTTTTTTATTCCATAAAACAAAAAAACATTAAACAAAAATCAAACGCATTACAACATTAAAAAAAATTAGCAACTTTAATTAAAAATAAAGAAAAAAAAAAAAACAGTCTTATCTAGCACCATGTAAATTATTTCATATATTTACATACTTACTTATAAATATATATTTACACACACATATATATGTATACATAATATATGAAAATGTAATAATATTTATAAACTTAAAAGAAAAAAAAATTAATTAAATTAAAAAACTGTATCTGTATCTATCAAATTCTACATGTATATCATTATTTTAAACAAACAAGTTAAACTTAGTAAACGAATATCTTCTACAAAAAAATAAAAAAAATAAAAAAATAAAAAATTAAATTAAGTATCTACAAATACATTCAAATAATATATATAAAAAATATATGTGTTTTAAATTGTTTAACTACAAAAAAAAATAATAATAAAAAATGAAATAAAATAAATAATTAAAACAGCCAATAACACAGCAGAGAATAACAATAAAAATAAACAACAACAACAAATTATAAAATATTTATGTTTTTTTTTTCTTCTTTCCCTTGTTTTTATATCCTTTTACTTGTAATAACAAAACAAACAAAAAAATTCCTTTTTTTTTGCTTATCTCCTAAAAGTTTTCAATTTGCTTCCTTAAACACCTTAAAGCATTGAACCCATAAGTTGTGTACTTTAAAAATGAAAATAAATATCTGCGCTGTTCTTTAATTAAAAATTTTAGTGAACGACAGACACTCGCGGTGGTGTACCCTACACATTAACTCAAACGTGGCCATGGCATACCAGCTGAGTTACTTTTTTTCAGACAATTTGTGAAGAGGGTTGCCAATTTTTTCTGTGTTTTATATAAATTGTTTTTGCTTTTACACTTTTTGCCTTGGGTTTTTTGATAGCTCCTTACCTTAACCAACAACAAACAGCCATGTTGTTTTTGTTACTGTTTTATTTGTTGCATTCTCAAGGGCACCTTATGAGATGTACAGCGTGGGGTGGACATTGTAAGCGCTTCTGTCCATATATTTTGCTTGTTCACACAGAGTCTAGTGGCCAGTATAAACCGCCAAAATCTAATGCCCTGTTCACACCTAACATGCTTATCATATTAATCATGTTTAAGCATTAAACACGTAGATTTTGAGATGTTTCACTATACATTGGCGAGTTTTGTTGTAAATCTCAAATGAGATGATTTAATTTTAAACACTTTGCTAGCTACGGAAATGAGAGGGTTGCATTGTATTTTGATCATGCTTAGTATACTATTGACGAAGCTGTCACATTATAATAATAGCATTGGTTGAACTGGAATTAATCATATTCTTTCTTATTCACCTCTTGCTAACCCTTAAATAAGTCATTAACATTGATAAGTCCATAATTGTATTCTTCTAATTTTTCGTATACATATTTTTAATTTACTGAAACATATTTACAAGTTTATACAAACACTAATATCAGCTGATAAACGTCATCCTTAAACATTTCAAATATAGTGTGAACGGTTATGTTTAGTTTATAGAATTAGAGATACTATTCTGGTTGAACTATCATGTGTTGAAAAACTTGTTATTGATACGATTAAAAAAAGTACTCTGGTACTCCTTTAGCACATTTGATACTCTCAGGCAAATGTGGGACGAAAGAGCGTAACCACTATTTTATGACAAATTTTCTTTTACGTAAATATTTCCTAAGAAATTATTTCAAAAAGATAATAAAAAGAAGTAATCAACGTTGTCGGAATTGGATTTGAAAACGAGTATCATACAGTCCAATGTTGCAACTTGTATGTACGCAAATAAACTGCTTATAATAGATATTATTGGATTTGATTACGCTAATTATGTTTACCCAGGTCACAATTTAGTAGAAGTTCCGCATTGAAAAGTATTGTTTCGCCCAAATAAATTTGAGTTATTGCTAAAACTATATCTAATGTGTTTAGGAACACTATACATTGCAGTATTGCATTGCAAACTTCTTTTATGAAATCAGCCAAAATGCCGAAAAAACAATATTTGTTCTTTAAAAAACTCATACAATACATAATTGGCCATTACAATATTGTTTCAAAGTTGCGGCCTAGCTTCTCGCAGCAGCCATGTTGTGTGTGCCAGTTTTATCCATGAGCACCGGGACCTACAGTTTAATCACCATTCCGATAGACAGACTTAAGAAGCTTGTTCAGGGCTCTCAAAGCTTTTGCCAGAATTTTTCATATTTCTGTTTTTTAAGATGTCAGAGATGGGGCTTAAACCTGGAGCTCTTGTCTAATAAGCCAACACGCTAACCATTAGACTACGACAACTACTTACATAGAAATTCTAAAAAAATTAATTTTTTGGGGAATTTAAGGGCCTGTAAAAATAAAATTGTGCAATAAAATATTTTCCACCAAAGTACATCTCTGGTTTATTTTCTAGTGGTTTTGTGGATTCAAATATACTTGTACTTTAGAGTCAAGTATCGGATGAACCATGAGCAATGGTAATTAATAGTTTGCGATATTTTAACGTTAACTATTAGAATATCATGAATTTTAAGTTCCATAGCTCTTTGGCTATTTGGCTGGCAGAAAAGTATGTGGCTTTGATTTACTTGATTTTATATCGATATTCATCGCAATACTGATAAAAGGCAAATCATTTGAAACTCTAATAAATGAATTTAAAGAAAGATGAGGATGAAAAAATTATATATACAAAATATTTGGTCTTATAGTGCATTTACATCTGCACAAAACTTGTCATTTAGATTTGAAAATTGGCTTAGTTTGTACTACCTTTTTTTAATACTTAACTTAATTTCGTTTCCTTGCCATAAACAACTTTTTTTAATATTATTTGCCTGTTCTATTTTATATTTTTATTCCAATAATCAATTTTAAATACGTTCAGCTTTGTTGTCAAATTTTCTCCCACAGTGTTGTATTTTTAGAACTGTCAACAAAACCAAGGCGAAGGGTATAAAGCAAAAAAACAAAAATTATAGAAAATCAAGAAAAACTGAGAGTAAGCTTACAATTTTTATAAAAAACTAGTGGCTCAGCTGGTATGACAAAAGAACCTTTTAACTAATGCGTCATGATCATAACGAAGCAGATTTTGTTTTGTGTTGAAAATATCATTGAAATGTAGTGGATTTTGTTCGAAACAATTTAATAATTTTGTTTTTGCAAAAATCTCTCTCTTTCACTCTTTTTTTTATATAAAATTTTAATTTAATATTTTTGACTTAAAAATGTAAAATCAAAAAACAACCTTCACACAATAAAAATAAAAAAATAAAAAATGAAACCTGAATATCCTAAAGTACCTTTTTGAATAAAAAAAAAATATATATAAAAAGCAAATAAATAAAAAATTCATTCCAAAAATCATTCATAAAATATTACAAAAAAAAAAAAAAAAAATTGTAAACGAAAAGTATAAAACAAAACAATATTTAGCAACGAAAAAATATTAAAATTAATTAATAATAAAAAAAAAAAACAAAAAAAATATTTTAAATAAAAATAAAACAAAAACCATATAATGTAAATACATACCAAAATAGGTTTTTTTTAATTTAATTAATAATTAAACAAAAATTAAGTGAAACTAAAATTAAAAAGAAACCATTGCAGCAACGTAAAAGACTAGAAAAAATTTTAAGTTTTTGTAAAAAATAAAAAACAAAAATTAAGTTTATAAATCTAAAAGATTTACTAAAATTAAAACAACAACACAAATATGAGTTCAAACAATCTTTTTTAAGTTATTTGTTTTTGATTTATAAAGAAAAATTAAGTATTTACATACATACGTAATGTAAACTTGCAAATATTTATATACTGGGCTCATATGTATATCATAATTGGCTTTACATTCGTAAATGTATGTAATCGAATATCTTTTATTTTTTCCTTGGCCAGCATTAATTTATGTAACAGGGGTGCCATTTAAGCATTTTTAGTGCTAAATCCAGCTTTATATGTGTGTCCATAAAGTGCTAAGTGCTATTCTGGCATTATTATTTTGCACTTTTTGACTTTGTAAATTATCAAAAATTTTAAAAAGGTAACAGAGTTTTACGGTTTTAAATCCAAAAGTAATATTTAGTTTAATAAGCTTAAGGTAAATGCTACACACACTTGTGATTTGTGACTATAATTTGCTGTATTTGATATCTTGTTATTTGCAATTGGGGCTGCATAACAAAAAATATCAAAAATCAAATCACAATACATTCTTCTTATTGACGTTTGTGTTGTTACGTTTTTTTTAAGGTGACGACCAGTTACAATTAAACAAATCACAGTCATAAATAAAAAAAAAATTAAAAACAAGCATAGATCTAAAAAGAATGCTAGGCATATTAACCAACTGTTCTATTAATATATATGGGGCAATATGCGTACAGTTGAACCTCGGTTATACGGACCTTTATTAACCAGCTACATGCTATTAACCGGGGTAATGCTCGTTGTGTATTATACCTGCATTAATAGTGTCGTTTGGAATCGACATTAAACTGTAGGTCCAGGTACTCATGGATAAAAATAGACACACACAACGTGAGTACTGCGAGAAGCTAGGCCTTAACCCTGACACAGGGTTGTAATGGCCATTTATGTTGGAATGTATGTATGTGTGTAATCGTTATTTACATTTGTTAACCGTTTATAATAGTTGGTGATTTTCTTAAGAAAACCTTGTTTATCGATTATCCGTGCTAAACTCTGTCAAGGTTCAAATTAATTTTTAATTAATTGCTTTTCATTAAAATTCTAGACATTGTTTTATTGATGTGCATATTTAATCAAAATTTCTAAATTTAAAATTAAAAAATTGTCAAAAAAATATAAAAATATTGTTTTATAGTACTTTAGCGTACAAATTTAAAATCGCGAATATCGTGAATACGAGCGCTAACTTCTAAAACCGGCTAATGCCATTGAATTAAGCGTACTCGAACTAGCTTTGCCAGTAGGGTGCCCAGCTTGTAACAAAAAATAAAGTTCAAATTTGAGCACAGTATAATTAATATATTTATTATTAATATATTATTGTATGAAATTTAATAGCCTAAGATCCTATTACTGGTATTCTTATGAGAATTAACATCCGTTAAGGAATATGTACAAACACTAGCAGAACTTAACTAGTTTTCGACCCAGCTACGAAAGGTCTCATCAGAGTTCTTTGTGTTATACATATTCATATTTTTATATTTCTGTTTAAAGCACAATCTATTGGAAATAGATTATGTGAATTATATTTGAATGTTATTCTCACCAGTCTTTTTTCTTTATGAACTGAAAATTTTTCAAATTCAACTATTTGTTGAAATTTATTCAAATTTAACATATTTTTCAAAGTAAGTGTTACCATATTCTAAGTAACCGGAATTACATATTTATTTTCCAATTTAACCTTTATTACAAATTTTTAATCAGTAATGGGTTATGTGCTGTGGCCAGCAAATTTTATAATTATTATACATTTTCGTATTAAATTCGAATATTTTTAGTGGATCTTTATTATTCTTATTGTATGAAATTTAATAGCCTAAGATCCTATTACTGGTATTCTTATTAACGGATGTTAATTCTCATAAGAATACCAGTAATAGGCTATTAAATTTCATACAATAAAATAATAAAGATCCACTAAAAATATTCGAATTTAATTCGAAAATGTATAATAATATAAAATATTCGAATTTAATTCGAAAATGTATAATAATTATATTATTAATATATTTTGAAAATATGTTACAAATGCTTTGACTAGTCTTGCTTAGTGTTTTAATGGAAAAAACAACTTGAAAAAATTTAGCACTTTCTTTTTAACTATAAAGCATTTTAGCACTTGTTTTTTTGGCGATTTTGCATTTTCATCCTACAAATTTCTGGCACCCTTGTTCTAAACAAAAGTACCGTTGCCTTGTAACTTTCTCTGAATTAAAAAGACGTACATACATGTATATATAGGGGCTCTATATATACAATATAGTATGTTCGAATTTTAGGGGCATTGTTACACATACTTTTTTTGATCACATTTTATTGCAGTTTGGCTATTGAATCGATGCCATAAAGAATAACTTAAAAAAAATGGGCAACATGAGGCACAAGAAACTACCAAAGGCAACATTATTTGATTTTTAATTTCTTGTTATTGTTTGGATTACTTTTGTATTGTAAAAAATAAAACAAAAAAATAATAATTCGTAAGTTATAAGAATATAAATAAACAAAAATTTCCATTATTTTAAATCAATAATTAATTGTAATTTAAGAATTTAATACCGAAAGACGAGTAATATAATTTTTAAATAAAATTTAAAATAAATTTATAAAAATATAAAATTAAAAAGAAAAAAAAAGAAAATCTTTATGTATTTTTTAATGATAAGTTCAAATAATCATCATGAATGTTTGTAAATTAAATTGTAAAACAATATAAAAATAAACAGATATGTAACGCAGAACATACACAAAATAATATATAAAATAAATAAAATACATAATTAAGAATCATATTCTACAAATTTGTGAAATCATTTCAATTTATTTAATGGGAGCTATAAATAGTGAAAGAAAACAAACTTCTTTACTATACAGTAGGTATCATCTATATATGCACATCATATTTGGGATATTCACAGAGTGTGCTATTATGTCATATTATCATAATTTGTTGTTGTTTTTTTTTTAATAAAAACATTTGCTAATATCAACTTGGGCAGTGGGCTTAAAGAAGAAACAAATAATATTTCCTCAGACACTTAGACTTGTCAAGGGACTTTGTCTCGCATTGTATGAAGTCTAAAACAGTAAGACATTGTTGCCATGCATTGAAAAGGCTGGGGTTTAAAAATAGAGTCCTGATTTAAAGCACTGCTTTTTATCATTCTCAATCTGATTAGAAAATTACATCGCTTAATTGGTTCTTACACAAGCTAACACGGTGGTCAGTCTACAACTTAAGCACAGTTACCAAGTTCCTAAGCCTAGATACCGAGCCCCCTGACTAATTTTCTTACAGTTTATTGTACTTAAAGCGCTTATTTGCGAAGAATAACGAACAGAAATGTAAATATCGGTCGATTTTATTTACCGGCATCAGAAACACTGAAACATATATTGTGTGAATCTGAGTTTCTTGATAGATTTAGGCATATGACTTCACTGGCGAACATATCTAAATGTACAGTTTCATATTTGGTACATAAGGAAGGCATTAGGTCTGTTTAAAAAACAGTGTGTTGTATTCGCCATAGTCTAGTGGTTATTGTGTTGGCTTACTAGACAAGAGTTCCGAGTTTCAAACCCAGCTCTGACATCTTAAAAATAAAGAAATATAAAAAAAGTATTTCTTTCGACGACTACATCTTAGCAGTCTACTGGCAAAAGCTCTGAGAGTAACTGATTGTAATGAACTAGCTTTCAAGGTCCCGGTACTCCTGGATACAAATTGACACACACAACAAACCTGCGAGAAACCTAACCTTGAAACAGGAATGTAATGGCCAATTATGTATGTAAGTAGTATAATGGATAAAACATAATGCAGTATTCCCCGGATAATTGCCCCACGCTTAATTGCCTTTCACGCTTATTTACCTCAATTTCTAAATCCTCATATTTTTTCTTACCATTTTCTAATAAAATTCCACGGTTAATTAATTTTCGCTTAATTGCGTTATTTGCTTAATTACCTTAAATATATTTTCCCCAAAGAGAAATTTCACCTAAAATTCTCTCGTTTAATTACCCAAAATAATTATTTTCTAAAAACTGCAGCTTAACTCAACTATATTTTAATAGGCATAAAATGTTAATTAAATTTAGTTTCAAACTACTCCTTTGAAACAACCTAGCAATTAAAGTCTACCAAGTTTATGTATAAGTATAAGTATAAAGTTACTTGCTTTTCACATGGATTGGCTGCAGTGTATACAGGCAATTAAGCGTATTCGTTTAATTACCTTAAAGAGGCAATTGACCGTATGCATTTAAATGCCTTCCACGCATAATTGCCCAAAAACTTTGACATTTTTGTCGAGGCAATTATCCGCGAAATACGTAGATCTAATAGTTCACAGTGGGTGGTGTAGATGATTCCGTTCCGCAAGTGCGGAAAGCATTTTTTGTGTAAATACATATATAGTTTTTTTTTTAATAAAATAATTGGTTATTTTTATTTGGACAATTTTTTGACGATTTTACCCCTGTCGATTCTGACAGCTTTGGTTGTAGGGAAATAAATTACCTTCCAAGTTATTTCATAGCGATTACTCCCTCCTTTTTTTAAGTTTTCAAAATAAAACAAATTGTTTGCTGTTTTGTTTGTTTTTTTTTTGTCTCTTTTATTTATTTATTTTTTCTTTCTTCAATAATTTTAACCCATATTTATTATTAATTTTTTATTCATTTATTTTCTTTTTATTATTCATTATTTAATAATTTCATATTTATTTCCTACTTAAGTAATTAATTAAATTTTATTATTTTTTTATTTTCTTAATTTTTTTTTTTTCTTGTGATTAATTTCTAATTTTTTTCTTCAATTTTCTTTTTTGTTCTTCAAATGGATTTTAATTTTTAATTCATTTATTTTTGTGAAATTTTCGAGAATTTTTTGTGAATTTTTTATGGCTTTACAAAAAAATAAAGTTTTAAGACCGTATTCATAAAAAATATTTTTAGTTTTTTGAGGGTTTATTTGACAAATGTCTATGCATTACTGAAGTATTTTTTATGAACACGGGCATTATTGTATATTTAGGGTATTCGTTTAATTTGCTAAATGCCTCTTATACCCCTTGCTCTTACTCTTTCATAGGCTTTTACGAGTTTAAAAGGTTCAGAGTTACAAGAGGCTTTTAGCAGATTAAAGGCATATAAATAGGGGGTATATTCTTTTGTGTATGAAAACAGAATTTAATTTTTGTATGAAACTGTTAAATGTTATTTTTATTTTCTTCTTAAAATTTACAAATATTTTTAAAATGAATATATTCTGAAAAACAAATGCAAATGAAACTAAAATCGAGTATTTTTTCTTTTGATATTTAAAGAAGTTACATTATTGATGATTAAGCGAATGAACAAAAACAAAGTATTAAAGTATTATGACCTTGTTCATAAAAAATACAATAGTTTAGGTTTATTTGACAAATAATAATTGCAATACTTGTCAACTAAACCCGCAATAATCGTAAAATATTTTTTATGAATACGGGCATTAATTTTTATATTTTAAAATTATAGCAGTTTGAAATTTCATTCGATTTTAATTTCATTCGAATTCATTTTACAGAACATACCCGTTATATTTTGTTTTTTCAGAAGTTCTGAAATTTACGGAATTTCCCCTATTTTTTCTGTTTCCTATCTTATATGTTACGTATTTCATTATATTAAAAATAAAATTATTTAATAAAACGATTGATATAAATATTCAAAATAGTTTATTCTGGTCTCAAATATACATTTTTAAAATGTGTTTGATGCTTAAAAATCTCTCTTCTGGTTCTTTATTAAATTTGCAAATTTACAAATACTATTAAGTGTTAAAAAATTTTAAATGATTTTAAACAAAAACATTTTTTTTTACTTTAAAGCTTTGATTTGTCGTCTATTTTACCTGTAGTTTCCGATTTTTTAAAGTATCTGATCGAATTCTGCAGGAATGTGAAATTTAGAATTTCGGAAAAGTTTCGAATAGCTGTCAACGAGATCATATCTATAAATTACACACTGTCTGTCCAAATCAGGAACAAAAGTTAGAATTAAAAGAATTCCATAGGGACTGTAGGGCTTACCAGTGATTTCGATAGTCTGTAAGTAAGGTGCGACCTAAATTCAATTAGTTTTTAGTTTAAAGTTCATAGGTGTGTTGATTATTAACTTTTAAGAAATCATACGTCCAAGAAAACCCATATAAGTATTCGAGAAAAACTTTTTTTAAAAATAACAAGTTTAACATCAGGTGAAAATACATACATACATAACTGGCCTTTACAACCCTGTGTCAGGATTACAGCCTAGCTTCTCGCAGCACTCATGTTGTGTGTGTAAATTTCTATCCATGAGTACCGGGACCTACAGTTTAATGTCGACTCCGAACGACAGACTTGAGAAGCTTGTTCATGGCAATTAATTACTCTCAGAGCTTTTGCCAGAAGACTGCTGAGAGGTAGTCGCCGAAAGAAATATTTTTTTTCATATTTCTTTTTTCAAGATGTCGGTGCAGAGATTTGAACCCGGCACTATCGTCTTAGTAAGCCAACACACTAACCACTAGACCACGGCGACTACAGGTCACATCAGGTGAAAATGCGGTAGAAAACTACCGAAATTGATACCATTTATACCATTAACGGTTGGTATCAATATTTCAATAACAAATCGGTATCACTTTATTACCAACCGTTATTGTTTTGATAACACACTGTTCCATTTTTACCAATTATTCTTATTTTAATAACGCACTGTTCTTCCTTTGATACCGTAACTGTACTTTGATCAGCTTTTTTCTTTATTTGAGCCCATATCGTTCACGATTCGATAACAGGTCGTTAATAACATAATAAAAAATCGTTCCTAATTTATTAACTCATGGTATTTTTATACAACTTTTTCACGATTTTACTACCGCTTGTTCTTGATTTACCAACTTATGGTATTTTGATAAAGCTTGATATGATACCAAAAATTAAACAAAGCTTTACAGCCTGTTCATAGAAGACAAATTGTTTAAGACGTTCGTTTTCTTATATAAAAAACACAAAATTTTAGTGGTTGTTTGTTATTCCTCATATAAAAAACACACATCTTAAACCATTAGTTTTATATGAACTGGCTACTGCAGACGAACCTAAATTAGAGCGTAAAGCGTAAACTATCTGCCAAAAATTCTCATGCCCATACAAAATGTATGAGAGCAGCCCGCTTACGTTCTTATTTTTTTGTTTTTAAGGCCAGCACTCAGGAGACGGCCCCTACTCATGCAGTACATTGTGCTGGTCTAGGAAGATATGATGTGGAAAGGGGGAAAGAGGGAGTAGTGTTTGTGGACGTTTGGTTTAAACCTACTGATATCGTAATTGCCAGGAAAAACATTTGCCGGAAGATTGTTCCACAAACGAGCGGAGCGGCTAAAGAACGAATTCTCTGAACAATTAACCACAAATGGGTGCGCTCTGAGAGAGGTACGTGTAGTCCGCAAGAATATGCGACCACCCGGAATCAAATACCTTATCTCATCATCAGAGCACCTCCCATGGTAGTATCGATAGAACAATGAAACGCCCACCACAGTTAGTTTAAAGGAATTAAAAGCTGATAAAACAAGGCTAATACCGCATATACGACATTATGCTTTTCCAAATATTCTTTTGCTTTTGCTTTACCTCCGGAATTAACTTGAAGTCAAACTCAGTCAAACAAGACACTTTCAAACAAGTCCACTGTTGAAGTGCTGGAGTTTTTTTTATTGCTTCTGCTTTAGTTTCGGAATCACCTTGAAGTTAAAGTCAGTCTAACAAAAAACGTTCGAACATGTCGACTATTGAAGTTCGGCAGTTTTTGTTTTACTGTTTGATTTTTAAAAAGCATTAGCAAATGATGTCGCCGTAGTCTAGTGGTTGGTTTGTTAGCTTACTAAGACAAGAACTCCGGCATCAAACACCAGCTCTGACATCTTGAAAATAAGAAATATGAAAACGTATTTCTTTCGGCGACCACCTCTTACCAGTCTTCTGGCTCTAAGAGTAACAGATTGGCATAAACAAACTGCTCAAGTCTGTTTCTGGGAGTCGACTTTAAACTGAAAGTTCCGGTACTCATGGATACAAATTGACACACACAACATGGGTGCTGCGAAGAGCTAGGTCGTAACTCAGAAACAGGGTTGTAATAGCCAATTATGTATATGTATTTGTGTTAGCAAATGAGAAGCAAATAAATATTTTAGAAGTTTTTAAACGCTGGACATAGTGCTGCCACTCTCATTTGGATATTGCACTTGGGCTTAATCTTTAGGCAGCTTAAAACACAATGTTTACTGCAGTTGTTTAGGTATGACTGTGAGATACTTAACAAAAATTCCAATTATAAAAATTATTGTCTAAAATTGAGAACAATGGTATGAACAGTTAAAAATAAAAAAATGTGAGCGATTTGTTACTGTCATGACAGTACAATCAGGTTTAAATTAATTAACGGATTAATTTTCTCCTAAGCTTA
Organism: Metopia argyrocephala; assembly: GCA_963576795.1. NCBI lineage: Eukaryota > Metazoa > Arthropoda > Insecta > Diptera > Sarcophagidae > Metopia > Metopia argyrocephala. The sequence goes on along the minus strand of OY756208.1, from coordinate 180,150,227 downwards.
AGAGAGTGGTTGGTGTAAATGAATTTTCATGTATATTTTGATTTTCAATTTGCGAGGATATAAAAACGCACAGTTAGTGCAGCTGGTGAGACTTTCAAGTATTCTTCTGAAGGCTCTTAATTTACCCTTTTATTGTTTGTGTGTATATATGAAATACATACATATATTATTTAGTTATTTGTTTTTAATTTTTTGTTTTTTTTTATTTTTTTTAACCTAATGGATGTTGTATTTATTAAATTTTTTTTTTTTTTCGTTTTATATTTAATGGTTTTAGTTGCAATTTCTCAATCTTTTTTGTTTAGAATTTTTGTATCAATTATTTTTTAGCATTTTGTTTTTGTATTTTCTTTGTTTTTCATTGTTAAATTATTAATAAACTTTCTTGTAAAAATTGTTTAAACTAAATTTATTTTGTTTTATTTTTTTCTTTATTTAATATTTTATTTGTATAATACCAATTTATTTATTTTTAAATTTAATTTTACTAAATAATTGTTTTTTATTATTAATTTTGTTTTTTTTTTTTCTTTTTTGTATATTTAAGCAACAATAAGCATTATTTAATTTGATTTCTTTTTTTTAATAAAAACTGCTCTAAGTTTATTTTATTTTTTTAGTTGTAAATTAATAGATTGTTTTTTATATAAATTTGTAGGGCTACAGCTAATTGTTTTGTTTTTTTTTTTATTTATTTATTTATTTTTAGAAATGTAGTTTTTTTAGAAGTATTGTAGTTTAAGAAGAATTGCTTTTTGTAAAATTTTGTTTTTCTTTTCTTTTCTATTTTTTTTATTTTCAATTTTATTTTAATTATAAAGAATTGTTGGAAAACATAAAAAATTCATGAAAATTATATGCATTGTATACGGTGATAAATAATAATAAAGAAAAGGATATTTTATTTTTCCATAATTAAACTTTAAATGAAGAAAATATGAGAAAACAAATTAGACGAGAAAGAACAAGGGAAACAAACAGTATGGCGTGAATTCAAAATTACTGTACCGCTGAACATGCACGAATTTTAGTTTTACAGATATGAAGTGATAATATTTTACATTAGAAATGCAGAAGTTTGTGATATTTATTTATGATTTAAGATCTCTTCTTTCTGTAACAAAGCCGCTGAAAGTGTACAAGACTCCTTTCAACGTTCTAAGTTTAGACTGTCAGAAAAATTCAATGAAAAAAACCAAAATTATGAGTAAATAAAATATTTGAATTACTAATGAATCAATATAAAATACATAAATAGCATTCTGAATATTTAATTGCGAATCATCAATCAATCAACTTGGAATATTGCCGGCCAGATATGTGTTCAGAAGCCAATAAATTCGCAATATTATTGTCACTTTCAATTGAATTTGAAAACTAAAAAAAAAAAAATTACGTGTTTTACAAGAAAGAAATATAATGTTTCAACAAGACAACGCACCATTTCACAAGAGTGTTTTGAAAATGCCACAACTCAACAAATTAAAGTACTATTTGCTTTAACACTCACCTTATTCGCCTGCTTTAATTCCCCCTAACTTCTACTTGTTCGAAAATCTAAAAAACCCTTTTTATCTAATATTTTTTAAAACTATTGTTTTATTTATTAAAAATTTTTATTAAAAGACAAGAGATTTATGCGGTTTTCTTTTCTACTAAAAGAATTTTGAATTTCAGAATTTTTTCTTCTTACCTTATAAAAATATCACTCACAAACAAAAAATATCTGCTTTTAAAGCATAAAAAATTCACAATATGAATCGTGTGAAAGTATTATTTTCTAAAGGAAAAAGGCGTCCTAGTGAGTATTTACGAGAATGTTTAAACATACTTCACACAGGGTTGCTTTTTAGGCATCACTCAATGTTGTTAAACAGAAATTGCGCAATTAAATTATTAATTGCGTAAAACTTAGTATGTGTATGCGAGGGAATGCTATAAAGTTACGCATTTTTCTAAAACAGCTTGGTTTTTTCTAGAATAATAATAATAATTGTAGTCGCCGTGGTCTAGTGTGTTGACTTATTAAGACGATAGCGCCGGGCTTAAATCTCAACTCTAATATCTTTAAAAACAAATATGAAAAAATTATTTCTTTCGGCAACTACCTCTCAGCAGCCTTCTGGCAAAAGCTCTGGAAGTAATTGATTGCCATGAAGAAGCCACTCAAATCTGTAGTTCGAAATTGAGTTTAAACTGTAGGTCCTGGTATTCATGGATACAAATTAACAAACACAGCATGAGTGCTGCGAGAAGCTAGGTCGAACCCTGCCACAGGACTGTAATGGCCAGTTATGTAGTGCCTTTAATTTACTTCAAAATTTAAATTTTTAAATTAACTACCATATTCGGTATTTAGTGCTTATTAAAAGACAAATTTCTATTGAATACTTGCCAAATAAGCCCTTAAAAATTTTAAATAATTTTTATGAATATTGAGGTAAATATTTTAATGTACTATTATATATCATAAAAGTTGTATAATTTTTAATAGCCTTAAGATTCTAATACACTGGTATTCTCATGAGGAATATGTATAAGTTCCGTTCCGGATGTTAATTCTCTCATAAGAATACCAGTGTCTTAGGATCTTAAAACTTATTAAAAATTATACAATAAATATAATATAGACCCAATATACATAGATTCCAATTTAAAATTCGAAAAATTTATAATAATTATTAAAAAAAAAATAATTTTTGTTTATTTTTTTTGAGTTTTTGCAAAAGATAAAAATCAGTAAAATTACCCTTTTTAAACAATTAAATATTTATTCGTTTAAGCAGTAATTAAATTAAAAAATTTATAATAATAATAATAACATAATAATATTTAAAATTAAAATATATTCGACATATTAAAAAAAATAGGTTATACATATGAAAGAGATGAAATTATATCGTATATTAAATACATTAAACTATTTTTTTTATTATTTTAGTTAAAAACTAATAATGTGATTTTGTTTTTTTTCTTTTTATTTTTTATATAAACAATTAATTAATTAAGTTATGAACTATTTTTTTGTTGCCTTTATAGTTTATGTTTTGCTTGTATTGTTTTTTTTTTTTTCTTTCTGTATTGTATGTTCTGCCAACAATTGAAATTATAAAATAAAATTAAATTTAATAATAATTAATAATATTTTATAATGATAATTAAATTAATTGTAATTGTAATTATAATATAAAAAACAAAGACAAGATAAGATTATTAAATAAAATAATTTTGTAAATTTTTCGTTTTTTTTTTTACGTTATTTATGTATAATTAATTAATTTATATATATTTTTTGTATTATATATATATATATATAATTATTATGTAATTTTTATTTATGTATATACTTAATTATGTTGTTGTCGGTTTACTATTTTAATTTATTTTCATTTTCATTATTATTATACATCAAATGCTCTGTAATACCAAGGCATTTCTATTAATAATAATAACAACAATAAAATTATTAGAAAAAGTTATTGAAATATATTACAAAAAGGGCATTAAACGCATCATTTTTAATAGATTTTGTAAAAATGTTGACCACAAGGCATTCAAACGTTTTGAACGTGACATCAAGAAACGCCAAGTAAATATAACCATTAATAATTTTGTTAATTGATTTAAATAATACAATCTAAATGGAGAAACAGAAAAAGAAATTTAATTTAATTAAAGAGAAAAAAATTTAAATGGAATTTATTTTTTCGCACTCACCTCAGTAAACGCTTTCGACTGTCAGGTAATGATTGTGGTTTTTGTTTAAATAGAAATTGTCTAAAACCTAAAACGTATCGTTCCATATATTTTTCCCAATTAATTGTGGTCACATCGAATATAAACGTTTCACGATCCCTTGGACTCATAGTTTGTAGTAAAGCGTGTACATTATCGTCTTTAAATTGCCACTGATGTGTGGCAAAATATTGTAGACAATCAACAGCTTTGGCGATTTTATTTTGGACTTTAACAATACTGAAGAAAAATATAAAAACAAAATAAATAGAAATTAATTTAAAATTCCAAGAAATAATATCATAATTTAAAATCATTATTACACATTCTTAAATCTGTACATTAACCCCTAAACGTATTGAGTTTTTAATGAATACTTACAATGGTTTTTTACCAGCAAATCGAGCTATAATATCCAATACATAGGCCGGTACATAATGTAAAATTAAACATTGAACTGTATTTAGAGTTACATTTCGACGCAAAACGCCACCAGGATACCAAACACAACCCTCTAGAAAACAAGAAAGAAAATAAAAAAAAAATGTTTAAAATAATTATTCAATAATTTTGTTGTACACTTAGTTGGGAACCCACCTAATGGATGTTTACGAACATGTTCAATGGCATAGTTAACAAATTTACCCCATGTTATGGGATGTCGTTGACCGGTACAACAATTATAAATCAATAAATTATCGTTCGTTTTATGAGATGCTGTGCGCCATGCAGCTGTTATCATTAAATTAATCACAATATCAACAGGTACCACATCGGCAATGCAATTTTTTTCACACACAATTGTGCGAAATAGACCTTTGGCCATGGCAGATAATAGGCCAGTGGGACCATTAAAATTATCAATCCAACCGGCAAAAGGTTCATTTAAGCTGGCAGTCACTAAAAAATATAAAAATAATAATAATAACAAAAAAACAGAAATTAATTAATATTTTAAAATTAAATAGAACCTTAAAATAAATAAAATTAATAATGAGGCGTTACACACTGTGCCAACTATAGAATAATTGGTATTGTCACAGTCATGGATTTGCTAAGACAATTTTCAAGTATATTTTCTTTAATGCTTTTTCTTGTTAGTTCACAAATTATATACATATGTATGTATGTATGTATGTATGTATGTATGTATGTATGTATGTATGTATGTATGTATGTATGTATGTATGTATGTATGTATGTATGTATGTATGTATGTATGTATGTATGTATGTATGTATGTATGTATGTATGTATGTATGTACATATGTATGTATGTATGTATGTATGTATGTATGTATGTATGTATGTATGTATGTATGTGTTATGTATGTATGTATGTACATATGTATGTATGTATGTATGTATGTATGTATGTATGTATGTATGTATGTATGTATGTATGTATGTATGTATGTGTTATGTATGTATGTATGTATGTATGTATGTATGTATGTATGTATGTATGTATGTATGTATGTATGTATGTATGTATGTATGTATGTATGTATGTATGTATGTATGTATGTATGTATGTATGTATGTATGTATGTATGTATGTATGTATGTATGTATGTAAATATGTACATAGTATATGCCAATTTTAAATCGTTAACAAATTATGTTCTATTTGTCCGCTTGAGTAGAAAGAAACGTATTTTATGGCAATTAATTATTAAATAGTTTTTTTTTTCAAATATCGTCATGCAAGAGTTCATGTGCTCTCTCCGCCATTTTATATATCTCGAGTTAATGATGTCACTTTAGGTTCTTGACACCAAAATTTTTAAAATCTGCAATCCATTTTCGGCTATTTATCTCCGAAACCGGACGAGACATCAGGAAACGGATTGCAGACTTGAAACATTTGGGGTCGAAAACCTTAAGTGGCATATTACATATGTAAGTAAATGGTGGAAACGAAAAAAAATTTACATTTTCCAGTTAAAATTCCTTGAACTGTGTAAACCCTATTTGAAGATGCCGTTACTTTTCTACTTATGTCATCTGTGAAAAATACAAAACAACAAAAGTTTTTAGTTTATTCTTACAAGTCATGGCGTCCACATCAAAATTAGAAAAAATGAGAAAAAACATTTTGGACATATTTATAAATAATCCTAATGCCCCCTACGCATATATTGCTAGGATGGCTGGTGCGTCTCGAGCAACCGCAAGAAATATCATAATAAAGTTCAAGGAGACCAAATCTGTCGACCGAAAACCTGGATTTATGGATAAAAAATTAGCTGGGAAGATTAAAAGGTCTTTGCTTTCAAATCCCAAATGCCTCATTGAGAGACTTAGCAAGAAAATTCCACGTGTCTCATACGTATGTGCGAAAGGTAAAAAGAATTAATAAGCTGAGATCATACGCTGTCATAAAAGTACCAAACATAAATGACGAACAAAATATTAGAGCAAAAGGAAGAGCAAGAAAACTTGTAAAAACAATGCTGAACAATTTTAATGGCTGCATTATAATGGATGATGAAACATAAGTTAAGGCTGACTTTAACCAACTTCCAGGCAAACTGTATTATATCACATATACAAGACGAGGTGTAAAGAAAATATTTAAGTGCAAGAAAGTGGATAAATTTGCAAAAAAATATCTAGGCAAGATATTTGCTGTTGTGGCCAAATCTCAAAACCCTAGTGGCACATTAGATCAAAATTTATATATAAAAGAATGCCTTCAGAAAAGATTGCTACCAATGTATAAGCGGCACGAAACTACGCCTTTATTCTGGCCCGATTTGGCTTCCATTCATTACTCCAGTAAAACTATGGATTGGTTTAAAAATAATAATATAAATATTGTGCCAAAGTTATGCAATCCTCCAAACTGCCCTGAGTTACGCTCCATTGAAAAATTTTGGGCAGTTGTAAAGCAAATTTTAAGAAAAACGGCAAAAAAGGCTAAGGATGTGAAAAAATTCTATATATATTGGAAGAAAGCAGTCTAAAAACTAATGTTGGGCTTAAGATCAAAAATTCGTAAATTTAGTTAATCTAAAAGTGAAGAATAATTTTTATTTTATTTTATGTATTTATGGAGTTACTGTGTTAATTTGTTGTTATAACTTCATTTTTCTTATTATTAGTTTTTATGTTATTAATAAAATAAAATGTAAAATTTGTTTCGTTTCCACCCTTTATGTAAATAAATAATAACAATAATTTTAATATCATCTTCCTTTGGCATTTTGTTTAATTCATGTAATGGTATATCAACGACACGTATATCTCTACAGTTTTTAACAACATTATGAAATTTAGTTAAGTTTTTGGTCCAAATCTTGGAATTTTCTTCAACACTTATTTTGCTTATCTTTTAATTCATTTTTACTAAACCGATTTAATTTTTTGTTTTTGTTTACAACCAATATATGAAAATTAAAAGAATTGCCATGAATTTTTATTAAAATATGTGAAAACAGATTTTTTTATATAAAAAACTGCAAAAATATAGCGGAAATTAAAAGCAAAATTTGGAAGAAAACTATTCCATTGACTCGAAAACGGACTTTACTATTGAAATCAGCATGCCTTAATTATATAGATGTGATGGTCAGACGTTAAGGCATCGAAAAAAGTTTTTTTTAACTTTGTTTGATTCAAAACTTTAACGCGTTTGGTGCGTAACCTTTTTTAACGATAGCGAAAAACTAAAAACTCAGTTCTTAATATTTGTCCATGCCGTACACGATTTTGTCTGGGGAGATTTGATATTTGCAAAAAATGCAAAAAGTTTTTACCCTAATATACATATGTACTGTTTTTTCCAAAAATGTCAATACACTGCACAGCATTTAGTAAGGGTTTACCCCTGAGTATTAGTCTCAAATAAAAAAATATCTTAATATAAAATTGATTTGGCGATTTTAACGTTTAACTTGGCGAAAAAGGTCAGAATAAATCTAACAACCTGGGTTCTAAATAGAAATTGACTTTATAAGCATATTTTTTATATAAATGAGTTTTTTTTATTGTTTTAAGTTTGAGTTATGTATTGAGCACGATTTAGGCATATGCCAAATTTTAACTTTCTCTATGCTTTCATGGCTTTCTTCTCTAATTACACACTAATTAGTAATTGATTCTCATTTATTAGATAATGGGTGTTTTTCTAACATGATTTGTGAAAATTGACAATTGGATTGTAAACTGGGATTGTAAAAGTTTGATAACAAAAAAAAAAAAAATTAGTATTTACCTATAGATGGCCTCACAATGGCAACTGGAAGATTACCAGCCTCCTTGAGTAGCATATGTTCAGCTAAGGCTTTTGTAAATGTATAAGTATTTGGGCGTTTACCAATTAGCGAGGGTGTAAGCTAAAGAGACATTAAGGAAATAGTAAAATCTCTGTATAACACTAGAGTTTTTAAGTAAAAGTATTCCATTACCTTATCAAGTGTATCTTCCGGAAGCCAATTTACTAAAGATATAATATCATCAGGATTAAAGGGTGGTGCGTAAATAACCTCAGAAACTTCGGTTCTATCGCAATTGCAATAGGCAGTGGATACATGAATGAGTGCCTAAATTAGAGATAAAAGAAAAAAAAATTGTTTTAAATCACAAGAAAAAGTATTCAATATATTGATATGTAATTACATCTAAAGACATCATGCGATGACATAATTCCACTAAACGTTTTGTCCCTAACATGTTGATTGTAACTGATAATTTGAGCTTTTCGTCGAATTTAACAGTGGCAGCTGAATGGAATACAATCGATACATTGCGACACAATAAAGCCTGTAAATGGTTTTATTTTATTTATTCATTTATTTATTTAATTGACGAAGAAAGAAAGAAACTTACCTGATCACTTTCTGAAATGCCCAATTCTTCAGATGTTATATCACCCGATATAGGAATAACTTTACTCAAATCCTTTGGTTTTTCTCTTCTAAGTTTTTCAAAAAGCTGTACGAAAATCAATTTTTTTTAGAAAACTTCAAATAAAAAAAGAAAAATTTTAAATATTTACCGGTGCATCTAATAATTCATTAAGCCGTGCAGAAACATCCTGCCCTCTTTTGGGCCGTATCAGTAAATAAATATTTTTTATTTCAGGACAAGAACGTAATAACTTTTCAACCAATACCTGAAATTACAATTAGAAATAAGAAAAATTTAAAATATCTTTATATAAAATATATATGTATGCAGGCATAGTAGCATTCCAAACGTCCTTGCAGGTGCTGCAAACGTAGCAAACTACATCAAACAATAACAAAATATAGACATGCATACATATCGTATTAAGTGCTATATACGCCATTTTTTAAATCTCAAATTAATTATGCGACTTTAGGTTTTTGACACCAAAATTTTTAAAATCTGCATTCCGTTTTTGGCTATTTATCTCCGAAACTTGACGAGATATCCTAAAACGGATTACAGATTTGAAAAATGTGGGGTCGAAAACCTAAAGTGGCATCATTAACTCGAGATATATAAAAAATATGAAATGGTGGATAGAGTACTTAAACTCCCGCACGACGATATGTGTACGAGTACGCAACGATTGCTTATTTGTAACGCTTGTAAGGGCGTTTGCAACAAAGAGTGACTACTGCTTATATATTTTAAACAATTTTTTTAAAGCAATTGTAACGCCGACTAAGGCTCGCTTAGCCGAAATTACTGTGTATCGTAAATAAATTTAAACAATTTTAAATTCATACCCTGAAAAGTATGCCAAGAAATTTTAAAGATATAACAGGTATTTAGCAGGTTAAACGAATACGTCTAAAATTTAAATATTTAATTAATCAGGCTACAACGTAAAGCTATTTGTTTGATATCAACTGCTCGGGCTTGCTATTTTTTAATATAAATTATATGCTTGTCTTCTGAACTCCCTCTTATATTCTATGTGACATAAAAGTTTCTTCTCCCCTACTTCAATGGCAAAAATTTTAAAACACAAAATTTCAAATAAAGCTCTTTTAATGAACAATATTTACATGATATATGTACGTAATGTCACTATATTTTCCAATTGGGAGTTTAAAATTAAACAAACCATTGCCACACAATTATCGTTAGTCACTCACTTTAAACAAAAAGCAAAACCCATCATTAAAATAACAGCCCTAACTTACACGGCACTCACCTAAAATAATGATTATTTATATACACAACTAGCCACCCAACAAAATTATACACGCTTTTTCTCCCACTCTCTATCTTCCACTCTCTTTCCAACTCTCTTTCTTACCGTGTTTTTATTTGACAATAGAATGTAAAAGTGTAGCAATTGTACTTTTTAATGCAATGTTTGCAAGTAAAAAGTACAATAACACCCTAATGACTAATTTTGCACTATTTAAAAATATTCTCTAAGGGTAATCATTTTTTAAACTGTGCAACCTTGCTATGTTACAGATTGTTAGCGTTCTTTAAAAAATTATTGCATTTTTACTAGAACATTTACAGATAATTTCAGCCAGTGTTTTTAGAGTTAATGATTAAAAAACGGTGGAATACACTGGTAAAAAAAACTCTTACAGTGAATTTGCGATAACGTGAACTAATTTTGAGAAAGGCAGTTCATATTTTCAAGATTATTCATTATTTCGAATGTCAAATTTTGGACATTCTATTTACTATCAGAAATAATGTTTTAAGAAAAAAATGTGAAACTAGTTTATTGATGACATACACACATACATAATTGACCATTACAACCCTGTTGTACGGTTACGGCTTGGCTTCTCGCAGCACCAATGGTATGTGTCAATTTTTATCCACCGGGACCTACAGTTTAAAGTCGGCTTCGAACGACAGACTTGAAAAGCTTTTTCATGACAACCTGTTACTCTTAGAGCTTTTGCAAGAAGACTGCTAAGAGGTAGTCGCCGAAATAAATATTTTTTCACATTTCTTTTCTGCAAGATATCAGAGTTGGGGTTTGAACCCGGAGCTCTTATCTAGTAAGCCAACTTTATTGATTAAAGAAAAAAAAATTATATATTTCCCAATTCAAAACACGTAAAGCTTGAAAAAATAAAGAGAAAAAGTGTTCACGTTTTAGAGTGCAAAAAAAATGTTCTGTTCTCCCTTTCAAGTGTTTACATTTTCGCGAGTTGACTTTAAACAAAAATTTTTGTTTTTACCAAATTAAAATGATAGGCGACCGTATTTTATAAAATATTTTTATCCTTTTTTGCCATTCTGTAATAAATCTTGATTTGTTTTCTTTTGCTCATAGAAAAGTGTCACCTTAATATGGCGGCAAAATTAAATTTAGGTGATAATTGTTAACAAACGAAATAATATAAAAAAATTGAGAAATATATTTTACTAGTTGGTGGATATTTTAAATTAAAGGCTAACAAGAAAATACAAAAATATGTGGATCGGTGGATCTGTGCAAATAGCAGAAATGTTGGTTATATTTTATTCAATTTGCGTATATAAATTAAAAATTTAATCTGCCTTCCTGTTGTTTATACCCAGTTGGCACAATAGTCGTACACGACATTGTCGTCAAGGATGGCTTTAAGATGACATGTCACTAACGGTTGTCGACAACATTGCTGAAGTGTTCGTGTTGAAGTTGTCGATGATAAACAGAAAAATGACAACATGCTTGCATAGTTCATACAATGAGCGGTTGACAAGAACCTCAGTAACAATGTCGCACAGCCAGTCGTCTACGTTTTTTACGATATTTGTTTGAAAATGTCGGTGATGAATTGTTGTGGTTGCTGTGTATGCGTCGTGCAGGATAGTCTATTGTCGTGCAGCCATCCTCGAGGATGTTTTGAAGACAAAGCCAACTGGGTACAGATATATGTATATACGTATGTATGCATGTATGCAGTGCAGTTCAAAACCTAAGAAACTCTATTAAAGAAGTCAAAGTATGCATGTATGTACACTATTTGCATTTTAAATTTTATAATGAAACCTAAAAAAATTATATTATTATTAATTATACTCGAACTACTATGGTATTTTCTAAAAATATTAAAGGTAACAGACGTTAAATTTTGTTTTCCTAGAAAATGTGAGAAATTAAAAAAATAACTTCTTTTACAGCTGTTCGAAACTTTAGCAACAGTTAATACTTCGTGAAATAAATACATATGTATGTATGTATCTACAGTGATGTCCAATAAAATAGATTCACCATAAAAACTTTAGAAAAACTTGATTAATATTTTTGTTTGTTTTTATTTTGGTTCAATAAAGTCACGATCATAAAAAACAGAAAAATTCCAAAAATCAAAACTTAAGAAACCATGTATTCAGACATATTGCAAAAACCAACTAATTTTGCCTGTTCAATGAAATAGATTCATCAAATTTGATGGCTTAAAAAAAGTATTTTTTATTATATAAACCAAATATTTTTTTTCAATTACCTTTTATTTACCTTTGTACTTAGTGGAATTATTTTTAATTTTAATAAAGGCCAAACAGCGTTTTGTTACGGAGTCTACAAGTCTTTGACACGTTTTGATTGGAATATTTTTCCAAGCATCTTTAACAAATTTTCACAACTGTCATTTATTAGAAGGGTTTTTTTTCATAAAGAGCTGCTTTGACAATGTGTGCAAACTTAGGCTACTGAGCTTGCTTTGTTATTCCGTTACATTCGTATAATTTGCTCTTTTTTCTCTTCTTCTTTTCTTCTTCTTCTCATTCATTTTTTGTTGTACCAACGCACATTTGAGTCAGTGTATTTGTAGTGCTCAAAACAAAAACAATATACAAAATTAAATGGGACAATCGTTCTCACTGTTTCTGTTTTGTTTTTGTTTTACTCATTGTAAAGAACAAAACAAAATGAGATCAAACGTTCAGTTTTGTTTATTTTCCTACTCTGGTTTTAATAAATACAGCCAAATAGATTAGTAATTTTTTATTCCTCTTATATAAGTATTTCTGGCTATGTTTTTGGAATACTTATAAATATATATACCTTCATATACATATAAGTATACCTATCGTGACTATTTTTTTTTCTCACACCAATCTTTAATGACATAAAATCCTGAATACCCAACAATTTATTTCTCAATCTATTATTTATAAGATTGTTCTAGAAAAGTATGTTGAAATTTGGGGTATTGTTTTTTGTATCGTTTTCACAATGATTAAACAAAGACTAATAAGAAGGGAAGGCATTACTTTTCAATCATGTTATAAATTATTGAAATGTGTTTCCATGCAACATTTTCTTTCATGCATATTTAATGGCAAAAGTAATTTTACAAGATTTTTCTAATTACCGTCATCAAAAGCTAAAAAAAATGAACAAAAATAAACAAAAAATCTTAATTCGGTCGTAAAGAAAACAAACAATAAAGTTTTCTTTCCTTCTGCAACATAGAATTTTTGTAAAATAAGGGTGGCCCAAAAGCAATTTAATTTTTTTTTTTTTTTTTTTGTACTGATAACTTAAATTCAAGTTTATCGTGCTAAATTTCAAGAGAATTTAAAAGCTGAAATTAGAAGGTAGTGTGTTGGATACTACGACGTCAGCTCCTAGTTCAAACCCCAGCTTTGACATCTTGAAAAAATAAATTTGAACAAATATTTCCTCGACGACCACCTCTTAGCAGTCGTCTGGCAAAAACTCTGAACATGAACAAGCTTTCCAAGTTTGTCGTTCGGATTTGACATAAAATTGTAGGTTCCGGTACTCGTGGCTAAAAAGAAGAGAAGTGAGGCTGTAACCCTGAAACAGGGTTGTAATGGCCAATTATATATGTATGCGTACGCTCATATACATGCATATTATCATATGAGTACATATTACCCATACGAGTTGTAATAAATGGTTTCTATTTTTCAACAAGTTCAAGGTAAATTCATTAAATTTTTAATATTCTCAAATGAACTCCATTTCTTTTCTAAATATTTCTAAATTTATGTTAATGACAGCAATATTTGCCACTTGTAGTCTTTTGTTCATTTTTGAGGCACATACGTACATATAAGCTTGCTGATAATAATCAGCCCTGTCATACATACATACATAACTGGCCTTTACAACCCTGTGTTAGGATTACGCCGTAATCATTACGGCCTATCTTCTCGCAGTACTCATGTTGTGAGTGTAAATTTCTATCCATGAGTACCGGGACCTACAGTTTTAATGTCGACTCCGAGCGACAGACTTGAGAAGCTTGTTCATGGCAATTAGTTACTCTCAGAGCTTTTGCCAGAAGACTGCTGAGAGGTAGTCGACGAAAGAAATATTTTTTTCATATTTCTTTTTTTAAGATGTCGGTGCTGAGATTTGAACCCGGCACTATCGTCTTATTAAGCCAACACACTAACCACTAGACCACGGCGACTACGGAATTCATGTCTTATTTTAGTTCTAGATAACATGTAAGCCGACAAAATTTTTTCAGTAAGAAATTACAAGAGATAGAAAATATTAATTCCTTTAAGAGAAATATTACAAGTTTTATTTCCAACATGTTTTTTAAGTTTTGTTCTTTTCAAGTATAAATTATGAATTTAATGCTGTTTACGAACGCAATTAATCTTTGTAAGTAATATCATGCCAACAGGCTAAATCTCAGATTTTGTAAGACCCAATAATATTTTGGCGTGGGTTGCATTGTCTTATAAAAATAGGAGTCAATCTCTCTTACCTTCTCAATATACATATATAAGACTTTAAACCACTCAAATGTGGTTTAGTCCGGTGGTCCATTAAAGTCTGTTTTTAAACTGATATACAGCTTAGAATGCGGTCTACTTATTCCTAAGACAAAATATCATATTCTAACAAATATTTATGTTACAGCGTTCTTTAATTCCATCGACGATATATTGTATATTGTTTTCTTAGGAATGAGACAAATTGCTGTGAACTGAATTGCACAAAGAATTAATTTCTTAGCCCCAATGTTTGTAATTAAATTAATAATCGTATTGACAATGGCATCCTAAAATACGTTTCTATAACGAGACGTTTGAATTGTGTGAGTTGTCAAGTTTGTTGTGGCTTTTGTTTTGTGTGTAAAAGAGTCTAAAATAAATGACGGTTTAACATACATATCCCTTTTTGATAACAAATTCGATTTAATTATCCTTTTACTTCTATTAGCAGAGTGAAATTATAAGAAACTCCATATGATTCTGAAAATTCCGATGCAACCGATTCCGGCACACCAAAAATATGGAAATTTCTTTCCTTTAAAAATTCTATTGTTTTCCAATTGGCTTCAAAAAGTTAAATTTCGACAAATTTTATAGGAAATACTTTAACAGAAGTAGCCTGTTGTTCAATTAAATGTCGTAAAAGGTCATGAGAACGTAGTCTGCTATTTCTTTAGTCGTCTTTGGCCAAAAGTGGAATGCTTTCAAATAAGATTGGATTATGTAATGCAACACTGGATTTTTTCTTTGTTTTTGTCATAAATTTGGGTTATGTTTAGAATAGTCCTAGTCTTTAATCTACTACTTATACGCGTGTACGGAGTAGCCGCATTGTTTGTGGGGTACAACATTTAATCATTACATAATCAGGGTGTAAAATATAATACTTATTAACATATTTTTTCCTTTTTTATTACTTTTCTCGGTAATTATTGTAATTGCTGTTCCTGCTATTTCTCTCTCACTTTTATTTTATTATATTAACCTCGCTTGTGAGATATGTATGTATGTAGTTTTGCGACAATTAACCTTTTTTGTATAAGAACAGACAAAAGATTTAAAACAAGGAATGAAATTGTATCTAAGGAAACCATTATAAAATCGTTGGAAAAAAACACTAGAAAAAATTTAAGGAAATAGTTTTTACCTATAAAACTGTAAAAGTATTTGCATATTATTTCCGCTGATGTTAGAAAAAAAATTAAAATATGTTGTACTTTTCAAATACATATTTATTTATTTTTAAAAAGACCGACATGACAATACTTGTCTTACAAGCAAAATATGTACACAAAAACAGCAACAACAACAGCAACAACAATAAATACTTAAAAGTGCATTTGTTCATATTTAAGTAGAACGTCTGTCTATATGTGTGTGTTTATTTACTATACAATTTGAGTACATGCTTTTGTATTAAAAAAATCTACACATGTGCACTTATTTTCATGTTCAAAAAAAAAAACACACATAAACTATTAAGTTGATATTTGTGTTTATCTCTCTATGGCCTTTATGTGCACATCTCTTCTCTCTTTTGTATAATAAAATAACATACATGTGTACTTAAAAGCTGTAAAGATGTAAACAAATAAACAGCCATACTCATACTCATACACAAGCACATACATTTCATGTAAGTCAGGCATAATCATGTAACCCTTTAAGATTTCCTTGTTATAACACTTAAGTTAATATGAGTGAATGAATTATAATGTTAATACACATTAGAAACCAACAACAACAACAGCAGCAATAACAATAACACTAAATATGCATGACGAAAAAGACTAAAAAAAAAATTAAAGATAGAGATAAAAACAAAATTTTGTTTAAAAGTCTGTTATAGAGTGTTCAGAAAGCAAAACCGAAAACCTTAAAAAAGTGTTCGGTTTCGAATGTTTTACATATTTAGTGGTTGTGTTTTTAATGCTCAGATCTGTTAGCGAAATAAATAGAATGTAGAGAAATAAGGATTTAATTGAACCTTAAGTATCCGGCTTACACGAGACCGGACTAGCAAGGGTAATCGAAAAACTCGAATAATATAACATAGGTGGTATAAAAACATAGAAATTACCTCCATACATACATGTGTACCTACCTCATACAAAACAAGTACATATTACAAGATTAAATTTCAATATTATTATGAAAAACAGGAAGAAAATAAAATAACTTAAGCAAAGAAAAAATATTTGTGAACATGTAAATCGTATTCCCTGCATTTGGTTAATTAAAAAAAACTGTTTTGGAATAGATAACAGATGTAAGGCACGGTATGCTAGAGATATAACCGTTTAATAGAAGTACAGGTAATCGGGTCTCACCATTACCACTTTCAAACTATAACACTGAGTATTACCACGTCATCAAAATATCCGAAAAAGTATAATAGTGTAGAAAGAAGCAACATGCTTAACAGTGTCCAAAAACAATATAAAAATTTAATTGTCAAACGGATCCCGTAAGTACAGAAAAAACTGAAATACTAATTTCAATTACGAAAACAACACATTCAATTACATTTTGTTTGAAGTTGCTACGATGAATTAAAATTCTTGAAATGATTTTAAAGTTATTTGAATTTATTTTCATACTAAAAAATTGCTATTTTGATCAAAGAGATTATTATTAATTGATAATAATTAGTGGATTATTTTTCTTTAAAGCACCTCGTAATTTTAAAAAATTTGTCTAAACAAGAGATTTAGAAATTTTACAACTTCTGTCTTCACATTTGGCAAATACAAATTTAGAGAAAAAAGCGTAACTACTATTTACTGAAAACTTTTTATGCTTTAATTTCATTTTGTGTAAATATTTTTTAAACAATTATTTGAAAAAGTAACGTGGTGGTTACGCTTTCTTTCAACAAGTACTATATTTAACAAATGTGAATGTATCTTCATAAGTAATAGCAAAACAATAGGAAAAAAAACTTTAATATGTTATGTTCGTAAGAAAATATGATCCATTACTTTCGACCTCTGAACCATAATTACGAACTATTCGATGGCCATATGGGTACTCAAGCGCAAAAATATAAACGCCTGATTATGCATATAAAAGTATACAGCCCAATGAAAAAACAATCTTTTTTTCGTTTTTCTTTCTTTCTCTTTGTCCAGGACTAGTTTAGTATTTCATTTTACAACATATTTAGCATCAATGCAATGCCAATATTTTTTAAAAAGATTTTAACTGGCAGTATATCTAAGCAATTTGTGGTAACCGTAGTCTAGTATGTAGTGGCTCTAGTATCTTAAAAGAATGAAATATGAAAAAGTACTTCTTTCGACGACCACTTCTTGGCAGCATTTAAGCAAACGCTCTGAGAGTAACTGATTAACATAAACAAGCTTCTTAAGTTTGTTGTTCGGATTCGACGTTAAACTGTACATCCCGGTATAGATGAAAAACATGGGTGCTGTGAAACGCTAGACTGTAACTCTTAGAAAGGGTTGTAATGGCCAATTATGTATGTATGTATGTACATACACATATCTAATGAAAATTCTTCTCTTCTGCCGCCATGCCAACGCGGTTTCCGTAAAGGATGTTTTAATCTAGACTTAATTATGGATGGTTTCGTGCATAACATACAAAAAGACGTCGTTTATGCAGATTTTAGTGAAGCACTTGATAAAATCAGCCATAATCAAGTTCTCATAGCAAATGAAGTTGCTGGCATAAGACATAAGTTATGTTACATGAACTATTAAAAGTCAATTAAATTTTGTAAAGCTGTATAAAAGTGAATTTTTAATTATTTTTTCATTTTATTTTTATGGAACTAAAATTAAATTTTAATCATAAGTATTAGTAAATCAGAGCAAAATAGGAATTAAAATAAGGTTTTTTAGATTTGTGAATTAATTGGAAACAGTAGTTAAACTTTCCTTGGCGGTATATTAGTTTTTTTTTCTTTTTTGTAAACAATGAAAAAAATTAAATTAATTAAATAGTGCCCTTGTTAAAAAAACTTAAAAAGCACATAATACTGAAATAATTGTCTGTATAAATGCCGAAGTTTGGAGTTATTGTAATTTCAAGGAACGCTATATCATACCTGGTCTACAGTTAGCTTAATATTTAACTGACAATGTCTACATACATAAATTTATAAATATAAATAAATGATTACTACAAAAGTACTTATAAAAACCTTTTGCAAACATTTTTACTCAGAGATATAGGCATACATAAACACACTCACATTTCTTTTTTTCCGACCTCCGATAATGACTGGCTTTAATTCTCCCTCTTACTTGATAATAGGAAACAGATTTTAGCACAGATATAATACACACAATAAACAAGAGTAATAATCTTGCATATCCCAACAACAACTACAATTATTACGATTACAATAACAGAGTGGAGAGAGAGAGAAAGAGACTACATACTAAAGTTATCGGCGATGCCACACAAGAAGTTTTATTTCTACCAAAGAAGTTGTGAAAAAAATCCTCCAAAATCTTTTGCAGCCTATTATTTATAATTGCTAAAAATTTTAAAATTGCATTTTGATTATTATTAAGATTACTTTTTAAATTTACATTGTTTGATATATGTATGTATGTATGCCGTATGTCTTTGTGACCTCTAGATTGTGTCTTTTATTTCAAGGTCTTTCACGAATTCTTATAGTGATTTCTTTTCTACAACTAAAATACTCGCACCACTCTGGTGAAAGCTGTTTGAATAAAATGCCTAACAAACCTTATGCTAATGTTATATTTTATTTGACGAGAACTTAACACAGATATTAAAAAGGAAAATTCATTGTTGTTGGAAACTGTTTTTTTTTTGCATAATCGCTTATTATATATTTATGTATGTAGGTTTAACAAAATGACTGCTCATATATACACCATCAAACAATGGTGTTTATTTTTTTTAAATTTCGTCAGGTAGTCCTATAAATGCACAAAAATCATCTGTTCTACAGGACATTGTCAGCAATCACGTTATATACAAGTGGAAATTTTAAAGAATAGAACTAACTACCCTTACAGAATGCGAAAAATCATTATGAAACAAACACAAAATTACATTTTTAAAATAAAATTACATTTCTTGTTGGTAGATTACCCAATAAATTAAAGAATTTTATCAATACTAAATAATTTGCCACAATTCCAGGTCAAGAAAATTCATAAAAAATTATACTTGAGTTCAGTTTTGCAATTTCAATTGCATCAAACCAACTACACTACCAAATAAATTTTCAATGATAAAAAAAAACTACCAATTTTGCTGTCTGATCGATCAAAAACGGCAACGCTGATATTTTTTTTTTTATTAATACTCGTAATTCATTCCTCTGCTTTCATTCACTACATCAATAAACTTCTTTAATCAACAACATCATAACTATTCGTATACAAATGTAAGAGAGTAAAAGAAAAATCTGCGAATGAGTGATTAAATGGGTGAGTGGGTGTTTAATCCAGTTCAGAGAATATAAGCAGATGCATGGTATACCTACATACATACGCACACAAATATTTAAACACAGGCATAATAAAAAACCACAACAAAATTCTTCTACTAAATAATAGATGATGACAATATGAATAACAAAAGAAGAATATTATGAATTAACTTTCAGATGTTCTTTTCTATTCATTGTTTCTTCTTTTTTTTTTTGTGTATTCTGTTCTTTTGGGTAAAATGAAAGAAAACAATTTTTCATGTTTATTTTTAAGCTTTTATTATTAAAACTAAAATAAGTCT
This sequence comes from Metopia argyrocephala, assembly GCA_963576795.1. Lineage (NCBI taxonomy): Eukaryota > Metazoa > Arthropoda > Insecta > Diptera > Sarcophagidae > Metopia > Metopia argyrocephala. Next base: position 180,130,103 of record OY756208.1, on the reverse strand, counting down.
TAATAATAAAAAGATAAATAAACAAAAAAAAAAAAAAGAAAATTTGCATGAAAGGCAGTCAGTCACATCAAGCTTTAAAAATAAAATGTAACATAAACTCTCATACAGAATTGTTTGGTCTAAAATTAAAAATACAATATATAGTACACGTAGTTTTATGAGTAAACACAAAATGTATAGAAGAAAAATTTAAATTGGGTGTTATTACACAAACAACTACGAACATACATAATTAAGATAATATGTAATTGAATTAAATGAAAGCATGCATACATATGTACACATATACGTATGAGTAAGTATGTTTGCACATAATTATACATATTTGTGTATTTTCTAATAATTAAAATATACGTCATAAACACTCTAAAGCAAAAACATTATAATAAAATAGAATAGAATTATAAAAAATTTAATATTTAGCAAGTTAGCTGTGTTCATAAATTGCATTAATTATCGTAATTATTTATAATCAACTGAAATAATAGCAGCAATCACTCTTCGTTACAAATGCCATTGCAAGTGTTGTAAACGTAGCAAACCAAGTCAAATAAAATAACAAGATATATACAAAATAAAAGTATAAAATAAAAATAAAAAGTTCTTTTGATTTTATACATTTCCTGATTTTTTTTATTAAAATGCTCTTTATTTTCCAAAACGTTAGAAATATTATAGATGAATTAAACGCATTAAATAAAAACTTAAAACAGCATTCTGCATTGTAAAAACTAAACGAACATAGTCAAAAACTAAATACACGTCCCATTTACTAAATCCTGTATTCTGGAAAAGAAGAGACTGAGTGCATATTCAATATAGCATAAACTGAAAAAGTAAATGCACTTTCAATTTAGCAAAAGCTGAAAACTGAACTCACAGTTCAATTTAGAAGAAGCCTAAATCCGCATAGTAAAAAACTGAACGAAAAATTTAAGGATTTATTTAATTTTTTACTACGTACGTTTAGGGTGCAAAAAACCTAAGAAATATTCAGAAAAATTGAACATTTGTTTGGTTTTTTACTATTTTATTTTTTCGGTGTAGGCATATATGCTACGATTGCTTATTTGCAAGTTAATAATATAATAATAGAAAGCTTAATAAAATTCCATAAGAAGTACGAAAAAGCATAATTTTCATGGTCGACAAGCAATCACCTTCCATTTTTTTTGTATGTTAATAAAAGTAGCAAGTGACACTATTTCAAATTCTTAATTACTATTTGCAAGTAAAACTACCGAAAATTTAAAATTTTAACTTTGATTTAGTTGGTTGTAGAAAAACTGTTCGAATTTTACGAAGTATACTTCATAGTAACGGCCTACCTTCTAGCAGCACTCATGTTGTGTGTGTTATTTTTTAATTATGCGTACCGGAACCTACAGTTTAAAGTCGAGTTGAGAAGCTTTTTTATGGCAATCAGTTACTCAAAGAGCTTTTGCCAGAAGACTGCTAAGAGTTAGTCGCCGAAAGAAATATTTGTTTTTACGAAGTCGACAGAAAAATATTCACCATTTTGATAGTAAATTTTCACATTTAAAATTCTTTATTTAAGAGTGTAACATTCCCTGATTAAAATTTTCCAACTTTTTACTTAATAAATGTCAAAGGATGACAGTTCAATTCTTGGCATTTCATCATTTGGCAGCCAATATACTTCTTAGCCTCAATTTTGCTTACCCCTTATAATAAAAAGAGGAAAATTATGTCCGTAAAGGAATTCTAAGAGCTGAAATTTTTGGCTGCTTTCGCGTTTTGTTGTTGCTTAGTGTAAAGATCTGTCAAAAATCCAAAAAAAAAGTGTAAAAGTAACAAAAAAAAAATTGTTTCAGTTCAATTTTTAAAGAAGAACAAAGTAAAACAAAATGAAGAAAAATTAACAGTCTCCTTATAAAAAAGTAAGAAAAAATATCTCAGCTGATATGTAGATGAACCCACCTTTAATCAATGCGTTATGACAGTTTGTTTGTTGGTGAAGTTTCTGAAAATTTGCTTTAATAAAGCAAATATTCCAACAAATTTCCCACCAATTTGGGTTTTGACCTCAAGCTCAATATAAAGTTTTAATTTATTTGAAAAGAAAAAGGACCATAAAACTAAAGACTACAGTTTTTTTTTAAACATTTACGTTAACGCTCTTCCTTAAATAACTAATTTCAGAGCGTTTAAGCTAAATGAAAAACAACTTTAAGTTTGACGCTTTCTTTAGGTTAAAATGTAACAGAAATAAATTAAATTTTGTCTTAAAACTTACCTTTCCCATAAAACCCGTGCCACCGGTTATGAAAACACTACGACCTGCATAAAATTGTGGTATGGAAACGTAATCATCATTGTGGCTGGAATAACGTTCAAAATTGTGTTTCGAGGTAAAATGAGTGCCAATGTGGCCGTTTAGCATTGTTGTACCACCGCCACTACCTGATGCTGCTGACAATGAGTGGTTTAGATTAATGCTGGACGATGTGCATTTTGTTGTTGATGACGCTGATGCTGCTAATAATGTCACTGCTGATGCTGCTGTTGCTGATGCTGGCGAGGATGACGGTATTATATTTATATTGTTTATAGGTTCCGACATAATGGAAGCGTATGCAACAATATTTAGTTGGTTTATAAATTTTAATGGACTAGTTGAACTATTTTTAATTTATTTTTTTCGTTTCTTTGCTTTTGTTTTTGTTTCTTTGCTTTTGTTTTGTATGCAAATTAAACGTTTTCAGGCTTAAACGCTAATTTAAACGCTTACACCACGTTTAAGAAGAATTAGCACGTTTTTTTTTAGCATAAACCAAAAATTGCAACAACAAAATATTATTTAAAAATTATTTTTATTCTACTTTTGTATTTTTTTCTTTAAACTATTACTTGAAGATTTTGTTTAGTTTTGGTTTTTAAATATTTTGAAGCAATAAAAGAAAATATTTCAAATTTGTTTCATTAGATGAAGTCTCTACTATTTTATTACTTAAAATTAGGAAGAAAGCAGATTTATTTTACAGAAAAAAAAAATTAAAATTTTGTCATGTGCGCATATATATTTATTATTTTATTATTTTATTATTTATCGTTTTTAATTAATTTTTTATTTATATTCTTGTTTTATTCGCAAATCTTTGGAAGTAATTGGAAGCGGCCGATTTTATTTTTATTTTTCGTTTTCTTTTTTATAAAAATAGATATTTAAAATATACTTTTATTAATTAATTTAAGTTGAAATTTTCTAATTCAAATTCAAGCTAGACTCTTATCAACTGCTTAAATATGTTCCATTAAGTTTTGAGCTTTTATCCATGTTTGTTAGGGGAGAAAAAAAAAACGTTTTATTACGAAGCGTAGTTACGGCCAACTTTCAGATCTGAAAATATAAAAAAATATATATTTTTAAACTACTATTTTTAACTTTATTTTTCTTGTCTTAACATCTAAAATTTGTGTAGAAATCTACTACAATTTCAAATGCCAAATTTTATACAAATAACTTTGCCTACTCAAAATGCGGCCACATTTGGTGAATATATGATGTAAAGAGGGTAATTTGTATGGTATGGTAACCTTTGTTTTAATTTGTTTTTATTTAATTTGTTAAATGAAATTTTATTCATTAAAAAGGAAACATATACGTTTTCTAAGGGCATAACATACTTGACAAATTTCAATGCATTACTTGGCAAATAAGCTCTTCAGAAAGCTGTAGTATTTTTTTATGAATACTGTGGCAATTAGTTAATTATTTAATTATTCCTATTGTTATCTGCTATTTTTATACACATTTTTCAAAAACATTTCCACAAAGAGGAATTTGAAATCATATTTGCTAATATGAAAGTAGCTTTAGTCACAACTCTGGTTTACAACTCTAACGTCATGACATGACACTGTGTTTGAAACGACATGACATAGCACGGAAACTTTAGACTTAAGCCATATATGTATGTAAATACCTATGTATATACAAATCTCTTTTTAAGACTGTTTCTTTGTCGGCGTGCTAAACGATTGAACAAATTTTGTTGAAATTCAATTCAACCACCAAAAACGCAATAGGGTATGTTTTATTTTATTTTAAATATAGATTAGACCTAGGCATGCTATCTCCCATACAAACTAAATAGTAATGGATATACATCTTGAGAATGGTTAAATCTAAAGTTTCTAAATTTGATCTGCACGATTTCCCGAGCAATAATCGGACAAATGGGCATACCAACAAAATACTGATAAGGGTTTTAACTAAAGTTTCTAAACTTGGTCTGAAAATCTTCACGGTCAATTAAACTCATCAGTGAGAAAATGGGCGGAATTAGACAATAGGGCGTGGTACAACCCATACAAGTTAAATATAGAGTTCTTTATCTCTTAAGAAGATTTGAAGCTAAAGTTTTTGAATTTGGTGTGATTGATTTTGTAGTCAATAAAAGTCATCAGTAGGAAACAGGGCGGACAAATAGACATGGTTCCTTTCACATCTTCAGATCAGTTACAGCTAAAGTTTTCGTATTTCATCTAAATTACTTTACAGCCACTAAAAATAATCAGTCGAAATGTATGGACATATGGAAGTGATAGATATAGTTAAGTACACCATGTTTAGGCTAGAAAATAATAAATTAAAAATTAATAAATTAGAAAACAAAAATATAATGCTTTTTTTGTTTTTTTGTAGACTTTAGTGCCGCAAATGCTTTAATGCATTTTTAGCTTCACGGATTGAAAACAATTACAAGGGTTTTTCAAACATGTGACGCACTAATGTTTTAACCTTTAAAATATTTGCGAAAAAAGGGAGTGTAAAATTAAACAATTTTAAATTGAAAAGAGATTAAAAAATTTTATGTATTTTATATTCAATTAAAAAAAAATGATATTTAAGTTTTTTTTTATATATAAATAAAAATCATTTATTAAAATATTTTATGTAGAAATTGTGAAACAAAAAATCATGTTTATATGCTTCGTTAAATAAAGAAAAAAAAAACTTTCTCTTAAAAAAAAAATTTATTTCATTGTTTTTATAAAACAAAATCATTCATAAACAATTATGCATAAGTACGTATGCATTTGGTATAAAGTTATACATAGACATAATTATGTATATATGTGTACTATAATAATACCTACATTGGTACTATAACAATGGTGTGTAATTCTACATTATTGACATCTTAAGAATTTTAATCAAATGAATGCGCATGATATAAAGGTAGAAGTAAATAACATGCGTTGCACCCGTTGTGCGTTTTGTAAGATTGTTAAAAAAAAGTTAAAATAATGTATTTTTATTCAGTAAATAACAGGCGAAATTGGCAACGCATATAACGCATAGAAATTTGTCAACTTTTGGGATCCTAAAACTGGTTTACTTTATCCGCTAAGGAATATATGGAACTGAACTAGTTTTCGCCCACCGCTACAAAGATCTCATGAGAGTTTTTTGGGTTGTACATATTCATTTCTACATTGGCTATTTAATTCACCATATCGTCGCAAGAATTAAAGAACGCTGTAACTGACAAAAAATCGAAAATGCGTTTTTTGCATAATTTTTTATCGGAAAAAAAATACGCTTCGATTGGTCCCGGTCCCATATTTCTACGATCAAAATAAATTTACTTTTGCCGTCTGCGTTTTGAAAAATACCAGTGTCTTTGTTCTATTTTCATACAGGTTTTTTGGCTCTGGAGAACATTTAAGGTTTTGTCAGTTACAGCGGTCTTTAATTCCATCGACGATATATTGAAATTAGATTATGCAAATTATGTGTTTTTACTCTTTCAAATTAAAATTTCCATCAGGTTTTTTGTGTTGAGTTACTTTTATTTACAACTTATTTTTCAGTGTAACAGTTACATCCCAAAGTTTTTCGAATTACACATATTTTTTCTTAAATTACTCATTATCATATTTTAATCAGGAATTTAATTTTTGTACCGAGACCAACTAATTTTAAAAATTAAAAAAAAAAATTGTAAATACATATTTAAAGATAAGCTTATCGAATTAAATAAAAAAAACTACTTGACAGAAAAAGTTTTTGTAGCGCATGTTGTGTGCTCGTAACTCGCCATTTTTCATGCGCTAACATTTTTCAACGCACGATAGTTGTGCACAAATCAACTTGTACTTCTTGATTATTAGTGTTTTTGCAATATTGTATATAATTTTTGTCTCTTATACATATATATTAAAGGAAACAGTGTAAATGTTTTTAAATGTCATTTTTCTTTAACTGTCTAATTGATGATAAAAGTATATGAGTTTGATAATGATAATGACACATGTAAACGTTAATAAGTGTCTCTATACTGTCTGCGATTTAAATACAATTTAAATTTATTTTTTTTTTTGTTTAATTTTTATAATCATGTGGCAAAACAAGAAAAAAATAAATAGTTTTTGTTTTCTTTTGTCTAACTGTCAATGACAATAAAGGAAATTTTTATAAATTATTGTTGTCAATTGTTTGTAAACCATAGACATCATTTATGGTTTTTTTATTTTGTTTTTTGTTTTTTTTTTTTTGTCCTATTATTGTTTGCAAATTTTTTTTTTAAACACAATTTTAAAGCGCATTAGGAAAATTAAAAAATAAAACAAATAATGAGTAACAAAAAATTAAACACTTGACAACTTTTTTGTAAATACGTATGTGTTTGTATGCATATCATTACATAAATTACAAATTAAACAAATACTGTAGAATCAATAAATAATGAAAATAATAATGAATGATAATTACAAAAATTGCGCACCAATTTTTTATGAACGCAGCAGTTCATTAAAGACTATCAAGACTAACATACATAACCATCATTAAAACATTGTTTGAAATCAATAAATATTGTTTAGATCCTTTTTGCAAAAACCAAAAAAATATTTTTTTGGATCATCCCATATAACCTTGTTATTACTGCTAAGTTATTAAATACTCTATGCTATTTGAGTCAACACAGGCTGTATCCAGTAGTGCTAATCGTTTATTTAGGTTGGCTTCTGTGTTCAAGCTATACCATTTGGTCGAAAATGGAGAAGGCAGCACAACATTCTATTTACATACTTATGTATGTATATACATGTACACATAAAGCCTTGTATTGCCTTGTATACTGTTAATTTTACTAAAGGCATGTGAAGTCTATACTAAACACTACTAACACATAATGAATAATAACAACTGATTAATTAGCTCTGACTAATATTTACTTCATCTCTGATTAGAAAAAGAAACAGTAGAGTAAAGAGATATGTATATGTCCAATAAAATAATATGATTGACTAGACAGCCAAATCATATTTGCGCAAATATTTTATTTTATATTTTTTTTTTTAATTTTTATTTTATAAAATTTTTTTAATAAATTAATATGACCCTAGAAAGTTATAATAGCAATCTTTAAAAATTCTGAGTTTCAATTCTTACAATATTTTTACGGAAATGTTTTAATATTATCTCAGTTGCTTTAGTTTTTCCCACTAGAATATTAAAATTTTTGGGAAAATTTTTTAAAAAGAGAGATATTTTTAATCCTTTCAAGTATGAAAATCAAACAAATAATAACCAATAATAATAAATATATAAGTAAATGAGAAAAATATTGATTTTTTATTTCAGTATATTTTTCGTGTTTAAAAATAAAATATTTCTTAGGAATGCCATCCAATTATACCTCATTTGAAATAAAATTCCTTTTTTTTATTTTAAAAAGAAAATTTAACCAAAATCCAAAAATAAGAAAACATTTACGCACTGAAGGTAAAACAATTTTGTTCAAAAGTTACCAATACGGTAACATTATTACCAATCAAAACTTAATAACTCTCTTTAATAGATGACATTTTTTTCTCTTCTCTTTTTTTATTTTCTTTCTGTACTAAACATAACTTTTCTTTCATTTCTATTTAAATTGTGCAAGGTAATGGTGTGTTAAAGTCCACCAAACAAAGTTTTGTTTTATACCTATAAAGAAAAAAGTAAATAATAAAAATTTACAAATAGTGCATCATTAATATTAAATTTAAATAATTAAAATGCATTTAAAGAAGACTTTGATTTAATATATACAAATTTAAAGCAAAAAGTTCAGTCAGTTCAGTGTTTGGCATTTCTCTTAAGTGTTTGTTGTTTTTGTTATTAATACGTTCGTTCGTATTTTATGGGTACGCGGGTAAAATACACACATGTTTTATGTATAATTTTTTTGATTATGGCAGTGGTGTGTTTGAAGTCGGACTTAAGAAGTTTTCAACCGCTTATAGAAAATTTATATTAAAAAATCATGTATGTATGTACAATGTATGTATATAGGTATTAAAAAAATTAAAAAATAAAGAGAAATAGACTTAATATATCTACTTATTACTCCATTGCGTACGATTAATGGAAGCAGTAGAAGAAGTGTAAGTACATGGTGAGGAGGGGTCGTGATATAGTGCTTGGAGCGCGTGCACAGAAACTCAAACGACCGAGCTCAAATACCAGCGAAGGAGAAAAAAATTAAAAAATAAATTTGCGGTTTTTCAAAAAACCGCTCCCTGATATTGACACCAAGAAACGAATGATCAGGAGTACAGCGCCATCTTCTGGGAAGATAACAGCTCATCTACGTAAGAGAAGCTCACCACTCATATTCAACATCCAGATGGGGCAACTGCTGTTGATCATTCAAATGTGAAGGTATAACAATGGACTTTGAGTGATCAAATTTATAGCAATTTGTCCCATTGGCATAAGGCACTTAACATCCACATCTATCTATCTATACCTGTATCTATGTATATATATTTGCAGGATCTCAACATAGTAGTCAGTCAGTTTAGTCTTACTAAACATAATATAAATCATGCTACCTATATTATAAGAAAGAGAGCTATTTTGGTTAAAGTTAATAGCCTTTGGATTCGTGAGATTATAATGAATGAATATTTTAAAAAGATAAAGCATAAACCTTTGAAAGGTTTACATTTTATTAATGGCACTTTTCTCCAACATTCCATTCAACATTCCAATACAATGCATTGCATTTAGTAGGGGTTTACCCCTGAGTATTGGTCTTAAATAAAAAGAGGAAGGTACGTAAATTATTTTTATAGAAAATTTGTGCACTTAATATGTAAATCAGTAATGGAAATTTGAGGTAGTAGTAACCATCAATCAAAAGAGTACTTTTAACAAAATTTTGATTTAAAAAATACATGCACAAATGGCTGAACTCCTACGCACAAGTTGCAAAGCATTTTTACAAAGCATAATGTTCCTAAACTCATTCATTTTATTTTGTATGCAAACTGTTGCACTAATATGACGGATTAAATAATTAATTATTTTTTTACAAACAGTGAGAAAACGTGGACAAATGAGAGAAAAAAATTATTAAATTATTAACTGTGGTCAGACTCCGACATTACTCTGTTTTTGTTTATTTATGCAAAACATTTCCCTGCAATGCAAGGTTGCTGCTAAAACATACTTTGCTGATTTTCAAATTAGGCTTTTCAACTTGAGTTTAGGAAATCAGCCTATGTATTAACAATTTAGAAACGGTTGGCTTGTAAAAGTCATAAAACCGATTTACCGAGTTTTATACCTTTTAGATGCCTTTTTATTAAAAAATATTAAGATTTTTTCCACTATGTAAATTAATTAAATTTTTTTTCTTCTATTTTATTACCATTAGCTCACATTCATCTGCATATGCATACACATATGTATGTACATAGACTATAGATATTTTCTTAATATTTTTAGTCAATAAAAATACTTTCTGTTTATCTAAACTGAAATTAAAATAAATTTTTTTTAATTAAAATTAAAATTTAATTATTCAAATAGTTTTTTTTATTTATTCATTTAAAAAGATAATTAATTTCATTTAACTTATAAAGAAAAAAAATGTAATTAATATTAGCAACGTAAAATATGCTAATTTTATACAATTACATTGTAAAACAATAAAAATAACCTGAAGTAAAATTTATCGATTTCATTACTGGTTTGTAATATTTGTGATCCTTGTTTTGGAAATAAAAAAAAGAACTTCTTAATTAAAAAAACATAGTGCTGTGGAATTGGTGTTGAATTACCTAAATAAAAATTCGTAACTCTGACGAATTTTTTTTGTCAATTAAAAATTTGTTTAAATTAGCGACGTAATACGAGTATTTTAAGTATCTGTGGAAACAACTAATTTTTCATTTCTTTTATGACAGTTATTCAGTCAAGTACAAGAAATACTATAAGAAAAGTGTGTAATATATCAAATTATTTTGGCATTTTATTTATTGGTCTCAATGGCAATAGCAGAACTTGTACTTTGTTATTGATTTAGTTGATAAAAAATGGTTTGTGTCTAATTCAATACGCTCAGCTGAATTGCGAACATATCAAACATTCACTTGTTTTAAAATATGAAACTAACAGGAATTCCACCAAATTTTAAACATCAACACTGTAATACGAGAAACATTTTACAGAATTAATGTTGCCATAGTGCAAGAACACTAACGTTGTATTGTTTATTTCCATATATGAGCATGTATTATTTACCATTGCGATCAAAGTTGGAATGGGGCATTCAGCAGTTGTAGTCGATGTCGAAGTTAAAATTATTTTTTGACAATTCCATCCAAAAAAAATTGTTTTCAAAACTTTTGTGATTATAAAATTTTTTTAATAATTATTTATGGAAAAAAATTAAAACCCTATTATTTAATTCTTATTTTTTAAATTTTCTAAATCTAAAAAAATAAGTTGTCTACTTGCCGAATTATTTTTTTTTTTTTTTTTTAATTTTTGTATTTTTTTTTCTTAGAGAATTACTTAAAAAAGAAATATTAATTTTAAACAGCCGCCACAAAAATATTTTACAGCAGACAATTTCAAATTAATTCAATTTATTTATTTATTTATTTATTTATTTATTCTGTTTATTTTTTTAAATTTATTTAAGGACTCTTAAAATAGTTTTCAATAATTTTTACTCGTATTATATTATTGGCACATTGAAAACTTTACGTACATTTTCTTTCTTTTTCAATTAAGAAACAAACCGTAACTTTTAAATAGAAAAAGGCGTTAAAAGACGATCAAACCACGTCGGGCGACTTATTAACACGTTGTATTACGAACATGAACTGAAATCGTTTATGGATATTCAGTAAGAATATATATCTTTCTCTATGCTATTTATTGTATTTATTAATCAATGCTAAAGAGATGATAGTTTGCTGGATAGGCAAACAGACGCACGACCTATACATTTTTCAATAGAATTTGTATTTTCTATTAGACAAGAAAAAAAGTGAATAACTTAAGAATGAATTGTATGTTGTTTATACTCGTACACAGAGATTTAAATAAATTGAATTTTTGCAAGTAGTTTATTAATTTTAAACTACAGTGTGCTATTACTTGAGCATACTCACTCTCATTAACAGTAACAGAGCGAAATTTTATGCGAAATAAGTTACAGTTTTAATTGCCGTTTGAAAAAAAAATTGTTTTGAAGGAAATAAAAACAGACCTACAGACATTCATGCACTACTACACACACTCACTTACATATATGTAGGTAAAGCCTAATTAAATCTAAAGTAGATAAATGCAAGATAAGACATATCAAAGTTTATTGTGAGATAATTAACAGAATAAAATTAAAAAAAAAATTATTTTGCTGTCTTAGCGATGTCTGGATGGTTTCTCAAAAGAAAAGCTGGCACACTACTTATGACAAACTTTTTTCAATTAAAAGTTGATAGACTTTACCAAAGTGTTCCAAGACCGTCTTAATTTTGCGTGTGTTTACAACAAGTTCAACATTCACAAAAACAACATGTCTTTTTATATTAAAATGAAAAGAATTTGTAGCAGTTCTACACAAAATTACAATTTGACCAAAAAAAAAGTAGCTCAGCTGGTATGTACAGTGGTGGACACATATTTAAAACATACATAAATATAATCTTTCATTAGTTTTTTTTTTATTAAACTCCTAATATTTTAATGGGGAAATTAAGTTTGGTCTCTTTAACACTTGATTCCTTCTTTATTTTCCTTTTCTATTCCGTTTTCTTAAAACATTAGCCCCTGAGAAGCTTGTTCATGGCAATTAGTTACTCTCAGAGCTTTTGATAGAAGACTGCTAAGGGGTAGTCGCCGAAATAAATATTTTATCATATTTCTTTCTTTTTTTTAAGATGTCAGAGCCGGGTTTGGAACCAGCAGCTCTTGTTAGTAAGCTAACAAACTCATTAACCACTAGGCTAGGGTGTGCTTACATTGCACAGTGTAGGATTTTGCTAATCTAGCTGGACAAAAGTCGTTTTTTTGGGGTGCAATTTGAGTAAATATTTTTGTTAAATTTGGTTATAAAATAAGAAGATGCAAAAAATTGCCTAACTTGTCAATAATAACAATATAACGGCACCTTGAACTTGAATATTTTTGAGAGAACTAAAAACATCAAAGGCCAGTTATGTATGTATGTATGTAAAAACATCAAAAGCACATACTTGAAATTGCTCATTTTAAAAGTGTGTAACTTTTTACTGGAGTGGAATTTTTTAATGATTCTTTTTTTGTTTTGAAGCTCAACTTGTTCGCTATAAAAATAGTAAGAATTTATTATTAGAATCTTAAAATTTCTTTTAATGCTATTTTTTTAAACTATTATTCTCTTCGTTAAGGTAAAAAAAATAAAACAAAAATTCTGTAATCGATAAATATTTTTCTTCATAACCCTTCATCACCGAAGATTTAAGATGCATATAAAATTATTTGCCGAGATCTGCCACTAAGAAAAACTAATAATGAATGATACTACCACATACCATGAATTTATTAATATATGGCCCGAAAATGAAATTAAACATTTATTGTTATTTCTACCTTTTTATTATTTATTTTAAATATTTTGATGCATACTCGCCGCTCATTTTACTTTTTGATCATCCAAAGCGGATTATATCAGATATAAATTTTTGCTGTTGTATGGGAGGTGGGCGTGGCCGTGCTCCAATTTCGCTTATTTTTCTAATAGTGGTACGTTCATATTGACCTAGTAACAACTTGTACCAAAATTCTTAATTCTATTCTTTTTCTATTCCAAGATATTTAATTTTGTCTCCCTAGAATGGCTAAATCTTACACTGTGCATTGCTAGCTGAAAATAAGAATTAAAATCACTTTCTTTAACAATGCCTTCTAAATTTTAATGCTTTTATATAGTTATATAAAATTAGGCAATTCCAGTGCAACACCTAGCTCATAAACACTGACGCAAGCAGTTATTTTGTCGTTTTGTTACAAAAAAGCAACCCAAGTAAGAACATAAAAAACATAAACAAGTGATTACATTGGCAACATGCTCGAATTCTTTAATATTTTCAACATTTCATTTTGTTATTGCTGTTGCATGAATTCAGAAACTATATGACACCTTTTCAAAGATTATTTACAGGCTTTGTTTCATACTTTTAACCGACATGTGTTCGAACTGAAGAACGTCATCGTTTAATGACCACTGGTATCAATTTCTACCCTTGACTGTTAAAAACCACAAAAACACTTGCATTAGCAAAGACCTTTAAAGTGATACAAGAACACTACCAGAAATACTGTTGCTGGCTGACATTTGTGTAAACATGTTGCTCATAATCTTATTATGCTAAATTGCTTATAATCATATTAATTTTTTTTTGTTTTTGTTTTTGTTTTGTTCTTCCGCATATATGTTTAAGAAAGAGGAAAGGAAAATAGGAAAATACATACATAAGTATGTATATAGAAATAAAAATATTAGTCAATTGTAAACAAATTATGTTGTTGTTATTCTTGTCTCTTTAATGTTAAAAAAAATGTAAAAACAGGTAATGGGGACACAAAAACCAGAATATGTTAACCAAACCAGAAATCCAATACCAAAGGTAGTGGTACTTACATATGCACATACTACATAACACAACTTAAGCCAAAACCCAACACTAAATATAGGTCAACCAACATACTACATACATATGTATTTATAAGTTTACGAAAATTGTAAAATAAAAAGTAAAATAAGATATGCATACACATGCATGTGTGTAAGTACGTATGTACATACATACAGATTTGTTAAAATAAAATGTTCTTTGCAGTTAAATGTTCGTAATCGGGTTACGTTTTCTTGAAACATACAAATGTACACCCGTACGTAGAACAGTTTTAACAAATAATATTGCATTTAAAAAAAAATTATTTAATTACTTCTCTTAAAATTAGTAAATTAATTTTTTACAGTTCCAGTTGGCTGTTTAGAACCTTTGCAGCTCTACTAAGAAATGTTATTGGTTTCTCTAAAATAAAGCTCAAAAAAATCATTTTTAATATACGTTTTTATTTAATTTATATTTATTTAATTTATACAATTTATAAACAAACTGGTTACAATATTAACAGCTCTGTTTTCTTTCTGAAACTTTTCATATCAGGGACCGTAACTCTTATGACTTTTATCAAAAAAATCAAGAAATAAGAGTTATTTTTGATTTTTATATTTTTAGATAGAAAATAAGAGTTATTTTTAATATTTATTTTTTTTAAATGAAAAATAAAAGTTATTTGTGATTTTTATATTTTTATATCAATAATAAAAATCAATACAAAACATAGGTAATATGTCAAAGAAAAGTGTTTAGATACTTCCGCTGATTTATTGGAATATTGGGAGAACAAAAAATTTGTGTTTCCATGGCTTCGAAAATTAGCTTTAATTGTTCATTCTGTATCTGCCGCCAAAACTTTGGCCTAAGTATTTTGTATTTTTATTTTATTCTTTTGGATAAAATTTCAATAAAACTGATCAAATTATGTATTTTTTGATAAAAAAATTAAATAGGAAAAAAGCTTTGCAAAGTTACAAAATTTTTTTTAATAGAAAGTACCCTGTAGTCAGCCTAGAACCATATGTCTCTTTGTCAGTACATTTTTTCTAGCGACAATTGCACTAGTTTAAGCGCGAGTGGAGATACGTTAGAGCTGACCGTACTAGTGTATTTCTGGTGACATAGTCAACAGTTTTTTTAAAGCGCTGTGCAGTTAATATATTGAGATTTCTGTTTTACAGTGTTTCTTTTTATTGCACCAGGTTTTTTTTTTAAAGAGAAACACGTGTTTTGTGAAAAAAATTGTTTTGTATTTAATTAAATATTAAAATTTATGTAAACTAAATAAAAAAAGTGCTTTAAATTATTTTATAAAAAAAAAATGAGTAAAATGAATTATAAAAGGCTTGTTAAAAAACAAAGAATGTTATAGAAGTTTGCAATGTAAGCAAGAAAACAGTGATATTAAAAATTTGTAAGAAAGTAAAGATTTAGTGGAGCGTTTGGAAGATTTTTCTGTTCCAAAATTGACTTTGCTAGATAAGCTAAAAAAGTGCTGCATCGAAACAACGGCTTCTAGAAAATGTTTGGAGAAGCTGCTATTGATTTTAAAAGAAGAAGGTCTAGATGTTCCACTCTTCAGAGAAACGTTGTTGGGTAAAAGAATACAGATTTTGGAACACAGTTAAGAAAAGTTGAAAACGTAAAAATAAAACTCCTTTTTAAAGTCTGTTTTAATTTTTGGTAGCAGGGCTGATTATTTTTAATATTTAAAATGGATTTTTTTTTTAATTTTAAAAAAATTAGTAAAATTGTAGACCAGGGCCATAAAAATGTACTAGTGACTCATTGGTTCCACTATCTCTATATGACCGCAAAAGAACTATCTCATCAATAGTGCTAAAGTCTACTGGTAGATTTTCAATGACAAGCCTTTGTTATTTGTCGGTAGGCAATTACATTGATTGGTCTACACTTGGTAACTAGTACTGATGACAATGTCACTAGTAATTCATTACAATTTGACTATAGACATTCCCTGCAGGGTAGTAAAAATTAGAACAAACACTAGCAAACAATATTTTGAACTAGAACATGCATACACAACTACATATGTTTTAAATTAATAATTCATGATGTAAATTTAATTACTTATTTAAATATTATTTGAATTCAATTTTTTTTAATTTCTTTTAATGAATATTTGCAGAGTAACATAAGTATTCACGTGAAAATATAAATAACTTTTATTAAAAAAAAAATAATTTACGCCTGATAGATATGTTTTAGTCTTGCCATCATTATTAAGAAAAAGTTGTATAATGTTGAGTTTCTTTGTTTTTCTTAAAGCTCTTTTTTTTCAATTCCATTTTATTACAAATATTTCTTTTTTAATGCCATTGCTATTTTACTTTAATTTTCCTTTAATAGTTAATTGTAAAACTGAGAGTAAGAGTGTATGTAAGAGAAAGAGAGAATTGAAAAAAATATTTTCTAAACAAATTATGTCACGTTCGTTTATCATTCTCACAGTAATTCACGCAAATCTCCTTTAATATATGTATGTACTCGTATCTTGTTTGCCATTTGTTTTTTCTTTTCTTTGCCTTTCTTCCTTGATTAGCATACAATACAATTAAGGTCACTGACACTGAAAATTATTAATATAGGAGATGGTAATAATGATGATGATGATGATGTGAATGTACAATATTATTAATAAAACACATGTTCTTATACTTTACACACCCAGCCAAACAACACAAAGTTTTCTACCTTTATAGAAAATTGTTTTCGCATAAAATATAACTTTATTTTATAATAGAGCATGTACATACATATATTTCTATGTATGTAATTGTAAAGTGCAGTAAATTAATTATAAATTAATAATGCAATATAAAAGAATATTAGATTGGACAAAGCTATAAACATACATAAAATACATACAGTGGGGGCCATATAATTAGAAACAACTTAGCAGCATACATTTTTCTTACTCTATTTTAAAAATTAATTTCATAATACTAAAATTAAATACTATAAACTGTAAAGTAATAAATCGTCATCATATTTAGACCTTAGATAACAATTAAAATAAAAATTAACTTTAAATAAAATATAGCACTTTTATATTGGCCACATAATTAGAAACAACACATATATTTACACAAAACTTGAAAATTTTTCTACAAAAGTAATTATATTGTTTTATATTTTTTTAATCAACATTTGATAGTCTTCTCCGTAAATTTTGCATTAAAAGTTGACATGTTTACAAAGATATGTTTCCCTAGCCTTGCTGCATCATTTGCAACTATTCGAATTATTTTTTTTAATGTTGCTTATGTGAACCCCCTTTTACCATTCCCAATAAGTTTTCAATTTGGTTAAGATTAGGATTTTAAGATGATAAACACAAAATGTCAATATTTTTAAACGAAATTCAATACGTTATTAACCTTGATTTTTGATTTGAGTCGTTATCATGCTGGAGAATGTCGAGATTCCTCAAAGTAAATCTTGTTCCATTAAATTTTTTAAATTGTTTTTATGTGCATATTGATCCATTATTCTCTTAATTCTAAGAATTGGCTTCACATCCACCACTGTTTTAAAAAAATACCTTAAATTTTAAGGATTTTCCTGAAGGACTTCTTATGTAAAATTTTTCGTCAGAATGGAACAAGATAGGCTTGTGTTTTTTATTCTCAAGACCTCTTTTTTAGAATATATGCATTATTATTGAACATTTTCCTTTCAAAGCGTAACTGGTTTTTAAATTTTTTTAAGACATGTGCTTTATTATTATCCGTGTGAATATTTCAATTTTAATTTGGTGCCCAATTTCATTCCTCATTTCGTGTAAATTCGGAAATTGGTTACTATTACTACTTGAGGAGTTTTTTCTAGCCCTGGGCCTTCTGGCAGAGGTTACAAACATCTTTCGTTTAATAATACAGGTGAATTGCACCAAATTCGATTCTAGTCCACCTTAACCAATGTCAACAAAAAACGAATGATCAGGAGAAAAAAAAGCGCCACCTATTGGGAAGTAGCAGATAACAACTAAACCTACTTAGCGAAGGCACACTCACCACACAATCAACATGCAACGATGAGGCAATTGCTGTTGATCATTCAAGGGTGAAGGTAGAACACTGGCCTTTGAATGATCAATTCACAGCAATTTGTCGCATTCCTAAGGCGCTTAATAATAATATAATAATATATGTACTGTCCTCCCGAGTATTGGTCTTAAATAAAAAAAAAATCTCTCCCTTTTGGATTGTGAAAACCTGTGTTCCATAACCAACACTTACAGTTTTGTCCGTGAATATACCTTGTACATGCCCTCCTATATTTTTGGAGTGCATGACTTATTTTTTGCCGTTTTAAAAACTAAAATTTATTAAATTTATTTGAATACTATCTACTGGTTTTTTTAAATTACATTAAATTCATCGCTTATAGTAACAAAAATTTCTAAATTGAAAAAAAAACTGACTGTTTCTATTTATGTGGCCAGCCAAAAACCTACTAGAAATTAATCAAAATCTTTTTAAAGTTCAAGCTTTAAATTCAAAGTTTTTGGCAGCGACAATTATGTGGATTGTGCGCCCTTTTTTTTAAGAAAGTTATACTTTGATTTAATTCTGATTAAACGTCGTTTCTAATTATAAGGCCACCACTGTATGTATGTACACATTATTAGTGTTCATAATCAGCTAAAAAATTAATTGAATTGAATTAAGTTACCAGAATATTCTAATATTTCTAAATGTTTAAGTCAATTTTCTTATTTTTACTGGTTCCTATTTATTTAATTTTTTTTTACATCTTATCTTACAAGTAATTACAATTGCAAACAAATTAAAAATTACTACCTAAGTATGCATGTATGTATATGAAAACTTTGTTAAATATACTATTTTGTAGGCGTTGTCAACTTGTTTATTTACATTCGATTTACGTAAATGAAACCTTTATTTGTAATAAAGCACTCAATATGGAAAACAAACATTTTTACTAAAAAATTTAAAAAAATATGTATGTATGTCTATGCATTTTTAAAGTCCAAAATTTCACTAGTAATTGCTAATTGATTTCACAAATACTTATAGTTGGCAATTTTAAAATAAAATCATAAAAATTATGAATTACATCTTTAGGATTTCTCTGACAGTCAGGTTGCTGTCAGGACCCTAGTGTCGCCTTGTGGCATATCTGCTGGGTTATTTGACGTAAAGAAGCACTTGGTCTGGGTAAAGGGTCATAGAGATTTTATGAGGAATGAGAGAGCGAATGAGCTTCCTACTCTAATATCTGCTGTCATTGAAGGAATGATCGTAAGGTTTTTGCGTTGAAAAGTACTAAAGAGATGGGGTTCTATCACTTTCTGTGCTAATAATAGAATACATTATGTTTCCGATATGGTTTTTTTTAAGGTAACCAGTCTTCTTACAGTTAAATTACTTCTATCAGAGTTAAAATAAAATTAATTTTAGTTTCAACCGACCATAAAATAATTCTCCACTTCTGCATAATGGTATGGAGATGTCTTACATACTATAGCACAGAACCTTTATAAAGTTTTAAGACAAAATGGATGCCTTATACTACACAAACATTTTAAATGACATTTTTGATGCCAAAATGCTTAATGGGATATTCCACTTCAATAGATGTTTCAACAAGATAACAAGCCGAAACGCACATCGAACTGAGCAAAAGATTGTTTTCAAAATATTGAAGTCCAGGCCTTCACAGTCTCCGGATTTAAATTCTATTAAAAATTTATGGTTCTTCGAGGAAAAAACCCATATGGTCACAAAGATAATAGATCATGGTGTATCAAATCTTTTTGAACACCACTGTGTATTTTATATATATTTTCTTAATTAATTGTTATGTGTGATAAAAAGTGGTACGCTACACGTACCATTACCATTTGTCCATATTTTTCGACTGATGATTTTTAGTGACTACGACCAGTCACCGTGGTCTAGTGATTTGTCTGTTGGCTTACTAAGACGAAAGCGCCGGTTCAACAAACAAACCGACTTGCCAAGAGATTTATAATATATGTATATATGGATTATTTTTTAACAATTCTAAATTTTAATTGAAAATATTGTTTCGTTATTATTATTTATTATACAAATTGAATTCTAAAGCATTAATTATATGCAAAAGTTTTGTTAAAATCACAAAACTTTTCTTACCGTGCAATGTTTATTCGCTTATCAAATCAACAACATTATTATTTTTAAAGTGCACTGGCTGACTTACATAGTTTTAAAAGTTTTAAAATTAAAACAAAACCTTGTCTAACGGTTTGTTTGTTTTCATGTTTATAAATTAAATTATTTTATTTATTATGAAACTCAAAAATATATTTTTGTTGGTTTTTAATACACTTCAAGAAATATTACTTTAACAATAGAAGTCATGAATGAAAGCACGCGAGTTTTAAATGCGCAGGTGTAATATGGGTCATAAAAAATAAATAATATAAATAAACAAAAATTGCTACAATACATACAATATTTTCACGTTTCAAAAAATATTAAATAAAAGTGCTTAAATTATTTTTATATTTTTATGGTTTTATCTTATAAATCTTTAAAATTTTATTTAAATCTTTAAAAAAAAACATGTTTATGGATTTTTGTTTTTTTCTCTTTGAGTTCAATGTTGTAATCATGGTTTTAAGAAAACATTTTTTATACAATTTAATGTTGTTTTATTTTTTAAATATGTCGTTTTTTTTATTTTGATTTAGTGCATGTCATTTTAATTTTGACCCTGTGCTAATTGAATGAAATTTTTTGTTTCAGTTTGTATGTAAAAAACAAACAAAAAATAAAAATTGTACGAATATAACATATGATGGACATCAGCTTTTGTAATTTATTAAGTAAATATTTAAGTTCATTTAATAAATAAAGAAAAAAAAAACGATAATGATGGCGGATATTTCTTTAATCAGGAAATATATTTTGTGACTTCAAAAATTATTGTCAAGTTGTAAAAATATTTCAGCGTTTTTAAAGTTATTCAATATAAACTAAAATTAAATGTTTTTGCACAGAAAATATCATTTTAAGAACAACAAGTAAGTTATTTTTAAATTTCAATACCACCACCACATCAGCAGCACCATTGTTTGTTTACATGTGCTATGGTTACTTTCAATTTGTTAATTTGTGTTGCTATACTGGCATGCTAAATCCACTTGTGTTAAAAAGTAAACACTTGTCAAATTAAGAATAATTTTTAATAATATCCACGTGTTTGCTGCTAAGATAACAACAAATAAAAATAAAATAAATTAATTTATCAAAAGCTCAGACAATCAAAGAAAGGCCATATATTAGTACACTAATTGTTTTCCTAATACGGTACTTCAAAATACCAGAGTAATAAGATTGTATAAGATTGCTTAGTGGTGATGAATGTCGTACTTGTCAAGATAAAGTCGATATAGCACATACTGTCTTAACGAGTGACGCGATATCTCCTCTCTTAGGGAAGTTTAATAAACAAAAACTGACAATATTTGATCATGATGCATCTATGAAACGATGACTAATTAGATAAATTTTAGGCTCTTTGTAACAGAATATGTATTAGAAGTACAGTACCCGAATAGAAAAATGAAAAAACTAACTAATTTCGAAAAATTAAAAATCTTATTTATTATGCAATGGTTCATGATTTAATAACATATCGAAAAGATAATTTCAATTGTCTGCTTACAAATATTTCACCACTTGTGTCTGTGCGAAAGTTTACCGAGTAAATAGCCTTCCTAATTGGTATTGCTTTAACAGTCCCTTGAGCTGAGTTAAAAGAGACATCAGATGAACATGTGAAACCTGCACTACTGCAGTACCTGAATTCAAGAGTATCACCGCCAAAAGAAAAAACCTTAAAAAACTTACTTTCTAAATATTATTGTTATCACAAAAATATCTGGCCAATTTGAATAAAAACAGAAAAGAAAAAAAAAAAAGAAAAAATTGTGTTGCCAACTTAAATCAGTTAATCGTCAGTTAGAATGCTTTTGAATAATCAGGGTGTGTATAAATATTTGTAATGCTTTTTGCAAATTGTTTATTTAGTCATTATAAATTTAAGAAAAAATGTACAAAATTTCAAATACAGCTATTTGGATAAAACTCATTCATTATATTTTACTAATGTGATTATTAGCGAAATTTCACGTGAATATCTCTGATTAAATAAAAAATAAAATAAAGACTTGAATCATCACATAATTGGTTGCTTGGCTCAATGAATTACACAATAAACTACAACAACAATAGTAGCAGCATCCTCTTTTTAAAGCAAAAATATTTTAATTTTTCGTTTTTTTTCTTAATACTACAAATTAAACAAATATTTGAACAAAAGCGAGCCATTTTAACACAATATTTGTTAATACTTGTGCGTAATCTTTACATGCACGCTGAACTAAAACACACATTCTCTTTTTCCTTCTCTTTCTTCTTATGCTCATCACCTTAACAACATAGTACGAGTATGATGAAATGCAAAAAAAAAAAAAACCATTAAAAAAGTATTGATGATCTCCACTCTGGCAAGGTAGGGTAAGAGTTTGACAAGCAGCATGAAATTAATGCGGATTGTTTAGGCGTATGTATGTGTGTGATTTCTAAAGATGCTACAAAAGAAAGATGACGAGGATCAGTTAAGCGTTTAAAGCAAAAGTTATTAAATAATTTATAACACTTAGTGGGTTGTTAGAAGGGAGTTCAGAAAGGGTTCCAGATAGTTGTCTATGCATGGTGTTTATTTAAAAAATTAACACTTTTTTCTTTTTTTTTTTTTTTTAAAAAAAACAGAAAAAGAAACTGAAGAAAAGCAATCATTAGATTTCATACAGCATTAACGTACGAAATTTTATTTCTCTTTTTATTTTTGCCTTAAAAACACAATAAATTATAGTTTTTAAGTCTCCAAAGTAAATATAAATGGCAATTTTGACATGCTATGTAATGTAAATAGCTGTCTAAAGCTTGTGAATAGTTAAGACCTTGCCTTTACTCTATTAATAATATTGTTGTGTATGCTATCAAAAGTACATTCCAGTGGAAGTTATGATATACGTCTACTTTTCTAAAGTCCAGACTGACTACACATATACAAAACTGGCCATTACAACTCTGTATCAGGGTTACGACCTGGCTTCTCGCAGCAATCATATAGTGTTTTACATCAATTTTTACCCATGAGTACCAGGATGAATGATGACTCCGAATGACAGACTTGAGAAGATTGTTAACTGCAATCAGAGTTGGTTGTCGAAAAAATATTTTTTTATATTTCTTTCTTTCAAGATGTAAGAGCTGGGATTTGAACCCGGAGCTCCTGTCTAATAAGCCGACACACTAACTACGCCGACCACAAAACAAATTTCTGACTGACCGGTTTTTAAACACAATAGGGTTTAACACAATCGTGGCCATGATCGTCGAAAATTTTTTTGTATTGCACTCACTCTCTAAGAAAAGAGTAGTCAGACAACAACAGCCGTAACAATCGCTTTGAATCACTTAAAACATACGCCTTGGGTTTGCATCTTCAAGGTTTGGCGCAAATAAAACAAAATTTTTCTCTTTGGACAAGATCTAAAATTAATTTTCACAATTCATCTATATATGTAGTAATAGCGTTTATATAGAATTTATCCGAAACATTTTTTAGTCTCATTTATAACAAAATATTAGCACACGAAGAGGCATAACGACCGATTAGGTTCAGCTCAGAAATAACAAAGAGTTTATATGTAAGGAATTCTTATCTTGCAAAAATAATTTTAAAATCACTTTTGAAATTTTCAATGAATACAAAAGCTGTAAAAATTTTCTTGCTATTTAGTTAACAAAAATGTATAAAAAATACGTCGAATAAATAACATTTTAGGGATTAAAAATCAAAAGTTAATTTTGAAATAGAATAAAAACAATGAAGTGGTAAAGCCACTCAAAGCTGTTAATTTTTTTTAAGTAAAATTTTCGAAATTGAAGATAAAATGTGTGCAACATAGAATTACTTTTCTGCCTTTTTACTTTCAAGAAAGTTTGCTTCTTTTTTCTTAAAAACAATTTTAAAAAAATTAAGAAAGAAAAATGTTTTTCAACTGACTGCTTTTGAAGAAACTTTCAAAGTAACCATTAAAAAATATTTCTAAATACCATTTTTAATTGCTACGCACCCTAAAAATTTAAGTATTCAGCAGTAGCAGTTTTCCAAGCCTGTTAAATATACGAGTATGTAGTTTTATTCTATTTATTTTTCTACTATTTCATATTAGGGACAGAAAATAACAGTTATTTTTAAAATTTTACATCAAAAAAGCACATATAAAAAATGATCGTAAAAAATTTTAGTTGGTATCATTATGATGCATAGGTGATGTACATGCAAATTTTTGTATGATATTTAAATATGTGACTTTTTTGATAAAAGTCGAAAAATAACTTTTAATTTTGACTTTTATTTTTAAAGGCAAAATTAAAAGTTATTTTTGACTTTTATTACTTATTTTACTCAAAAAATAAAAGTAATTATTTAACTTCTAATATTTTAAAGCAAAAATAAAAGTCATGTATTAAATTATTATTACCTATAAATTGGAGGCAATAAATCTACCGTATTACTATGCAATACTTAATTCAAGACTTTTATTTTTGCCTTAAAACATAAAAGTTAATAAATAACTTTTATTTCTGCCTTAAAAAATTAAAGTTAAAAAATAACTTTTTTTTCTTGACTTTTTCGATAAAAGTCAAAGCAGTTAGGGTCCCTGTTTCATATACTAAAATTGTATCTGGACGAAGTCATTTATTTTTATTGATCACCTATTAAAAATATTTTTAATAAAAATAAAATGCCGTCAAGTAAAAAATAATATTATCACATGTCTGGGCAGACATTCTAGTTATGCAGCTTTTAACAGGCTGATATTTTACTTGCAAAACTTATTTGATTTTTAATTATATAAAACAATGAAAGAAACATTTTTCCAAATTTTAATTTCAATATAGTTAGTAATTATTGTAATTACAAAAGATTAAAAAGCTATTTAATATATATTTGGGGACTATCATTTGTTGGTAATTTTACATAAAGCCTTTAGGTTATAAAATATGTATATTTTATTTTTTTGGCAAATGTTTAACATTAATTTTTGTTTTGCTTTATATTCAGAGAAACATTTAATTTGAATTTGTATTTTACTAAAATTTTGCTTTAAGTTGGTAAAAATATTTTTCATAGAATCATTATTCTAAACTACGAGTATTTGTTTACGTTTGTTTGTTTATATTACTTTGTTAACTTTCACTGTTACTTTCACATGCCACAAATATTTTGCTGTCTATGCAAAATGTAAACAAACATATAAAATTTGTCAATGAAGAAATTAAAAAAGAACGTCAACGTTTTGTCATAAAAGAAATGTGTAATTTATATCTTTCCAAGCAAACTAATAAATATTTCCCTATACTAACATTAAATTAACTAAAAAACAAATGAAAAAATAAAAAATTAACGCAATTTTGTAGCCAACTTGACTGCTTAATGCACTATCAAAGTCAGATATTCCAGTTGTTAATCATTGACGTTGCGCTATTTTTGACAAATAAGTTATACTGGACGCGGTTATTAAATTGCAAGCCAAATCTGGCTCTTATTTCTTTACTTCCTCCCACCCGACCAGCATAAGAATTTGTTGAACTGTCATAAAATAAATATGTAGACATTAATGCTTTTTCATTTTAATGCGCATTCGTATTCTCTTCGAGATGTAAAGCTAAATTTATTAATAAAACTATATATTTATGTAGATTATATTTTAACTTAAACAAACCCAAACGGAATTTATTTATTTTTGGTGAAAACCCTTAATATTTCCGTACACATAAATTTCGACTTAAGCTATTTTTAGTTGTGGCCACAGATATTATATTGAGTAACATTCTTTTCATACACTTATTTATTTATTTATTTTATTTATTTACTAAATTACAATACAATATTGAATTATATTTTAATTAATTATTACAAACGGAGTGACTAAGACCATAAGCTCGGTGTAGTGTCGCAGATTCTCGCACTAGCAGTTTAACATACTACCCACTAGGCCACTGGCACACCCTTTTGACTTTTATTTAATACTTTTCCTGTAACTATAAAAAAACGTATAAGCAAGCTGTTAGAAACAACACCAATAAATAAGACCAAGCAAACAAAAGACTTAAGAAAAGAACATTGTTTTTCAATAACGAATAAGAAATATTTTTGAGCCATAAAAAAATTATGACGGCGTCAGATTTATGTATTAATTTTTAAAATATTTTTTTTTTTATTAATTTCTTAATAAATTTTTCATAATATTTCGTTCAGTTATTTTAAAGTATCTGCAAACGATAAACGGTGAAAGTTTAAACGACTTTATATTTTTGAAAACGGAATAAAAGTAAATTATTTTGAAAGCATTTACATAGAAAATTTAAATGAAAAATTGTTTAATAATGTCACGTACAATAATATAATTTTATGCATATATTTTTGACATTGTTTTCTTTTTCTGTAAAGGTTTTAGCAATGTGTAGTACAATAGAAAATAGGAAGCTCAAAATAATTGTCTGCAATATTAACAATGGCGTTCAATATTTAATAATTAAAGCTTAATTTTTAGTGGCCGCCATGGTGTCTTGGCTTACTAAGAAAAAGAAATATAAAAAAATATTTCTTTCGGCGACCACCCCTTAGCAGTCTTCTGGCAAAAGCTCTGAGAGTAACTGATTGCCGTGAACAAGCTTCTCAAGTCTGTCGTTTGAAGGCGACGTTAAACTATAGATCCCAGTACTCAGGGATAAAAACCGACGCAAACAATATAGGTGCTGTGAGAAGCTAAGCCGTAACTCTGAAAAATGCTTGTTATAATGGCAAATTTTGTATGTAACACTTATTTTCTAATTAAGAATTTTATAATAGGCTAGCAGCGTATAATATTTGATTTAAGCAAATAAAAGTTTTAAAATAAACCAAAAACTGTAGTTCATACAGTATACTGTACAGTTCCCGCAACAGGTAAACAATACATGCAGCCTTTGCATACGCTTTTAATGTTGTTTAAAGAAATTGAAATTAATTCATAAAACTCCCTCTCAATTTTATTGAATTACAGGCGTAGTCAACATCATATCGTCGCAAGAATTAAAGAACACTGTAACTGACAAAACACCAGAGCCAAAAAACATTTATGAAAGTAGAAAGAAGACACTGGTATTACTCAAAACACAAACGGCGTAAGTGAATTTCTTTTCATTATTTTCCAATAAAAATGATGCAAAAAACGTATTTTCGATTTTTTGTCAGTTACAGCGTTCTTTAATTCATGCGATGATATACTGTCGAATCATGATAGTGTTTATTCCAATATGCTATGATTTATAATTTATTAACTCTCACCAATTTAAGCAATTTCAGATATTATTTAGTTCTATAGTTTTTGCCGATCAATTGTGATACAAAGGTCTACTTTTTTATTCCACTACTTTAATAAACAGAACAAGTTTTTACAGCACATTTCTCAATATCACCGACATTTTTTTTAAGTAAACAAATTAAATGTTATCATTTTATTACAATTTTTATAATTCAATATTTATAAGCAAGGACTTTTAATACTTTTTGTTTAATATATATAATTTTTTTTATATTAATTTAATTGTTTTGATCATAAAAATATATCTATATATGCATATATCATCTAGTTGACCTTTGGTTATTTGGAAATTCCCATTATGTATTTAAAAAAATAGCATTTTTTCCTTTGTTAATTGCCAGCACTCAACTTCGCCGAATACTTAAATTTGTAAATTTGTAAATTAATCATTTAAATACTGAGAAATTAAAAACAACAACAACAGAACACATACATAAATTAACAGGGAAAGAAAAGAGAAGATTGTTTATAGTAAAGCAACGGTAATATTATTGTTGGTAAGCCTGTGTGCATGTGTCTGCGTATACATGTATAGATATGTGAGTATAGATTGTAAGTATACTGTTTGACCCACTTACATATAACAGTTAATTATTCGTTAATTTGTTTTTTGTTGTATATTTGTGGGTAATGTTTAATGTTGTTGAAATTAAATTAAATTAAATTTAAAAAAAATATATAGAGAGAGAAAATTATTAAAATTAAAAAAATTTATAAAAAAACACTTACATTGTAGGAATTTCGCATTTTCTTGTGTTTAATTATTTATTATATAAGACAAAATATATCTCTTTATAAATGTAAAAATGCAAATTCCTCTGAAAAAATTTTTTATTTATAATTTTCGTTTTGTTATATTTCTTGTAATTTTAAATTTAGGCCACTGCTTTGCTTTGCTTAATAAATTCTTTCTTTTTTTATTTTTTATTTAACGTTTTCGTTTTCTATATTTTCAATCATGTTTTGTGATGCCCTTTAAAGCAAAAATTATACGCAAATTTATTCCAAATTCTTTGACAAATTTAAAAAAAAAAATTTCTCCGACATTGATTTACACACAAGAACAATAACAAAAAAATCCACGAAAAAAAAATTGAAATATTTTCACTTTCTTAAACCTTTTTAAATTTTTATTATTTTTTTTTTTTATATTTTATTTAACTGCTTGAAGCATATAAAACTCTCTCTCTGGAATACACACATACATATACAAAAACAATTTCATTGACTCTAAACGACACACTTTTCTTCGTTTCTTTCTTAAATTATTTTTGAATTTTTTTTTTGTTTTTTTTTTTTTTTTTTTTTTTTTGTACAAACGATCGTCTTATAATTATTCTCTGATTATTACAAAAAGTCGCGGCGCCTGCACAACTTCTTTAAAATTTTCTTTTAATTTAAAATTTCGTTTTAGAGACCGATAGCTTTTGCATTGAGAAAAAGTAGCGTTTTATAAGCCGGTCTAAATCCAACTAAATTATTTCTTTAGTTGAAGAAATATTTTTGTACAGAAAAAAGAAAAACATATACCAACAATTAGCCAACGTAGCAGACTTAGGGTAAAAGAAAACAGATGTTAAGAAAGAAACCAACCAACAAATGTAACCAAAAAAAAAAGCACACATACTTTATTTCTCTCTCAATAAACTGCGCTCGCAAAGAGTTGTACACTTGATTTCATAAATTCTCCAATGATCTCCAATAATAGCTTGGGAGTGGGGAGGTTTATAAGAAAAACATAAACAAACATAAAAAGAGCTTTAAAATGTTAACCAATAAAGAAAGCAAAAACGCATACTATAGAAAAATCAAGGTCTTTGGAGAAAGCCAAAGTGCCTGAGAAAGATAAAAAATGACAATGAGAGAGTAATCATAGTGACAAATTTAATTTAATAAAAATCATATTACAGTTGGTCTTCCCTATACTGAATTCGTACAGGAATAGAACTTCACCTCATTGTAAAGAGATTAATTTTTTGATTAAATTTATTTAATTTAAAATACTGAAATAAAATAAAATCGCGCGATTTAAAAAAAAATAAAGTTTTCCCTGCTATCGTACAATTTATTTAAATAATTTCTTTTACTACGGATCCATCTATCCTCCAAATTAAAAAAAATAACTTCTATTATCAATACAAACTAAGCGATTTCAAATACAAAATAAGTTATCATTCATAACTTTCGTGTTACAGATATTTCCAATACTAAGTATTTATAATTATGTCAAACAATAAAATCGAGGAAGCCAGCTATCTGTTAAAGAACGTAAAAATCAATGCCTCCACATTCCTCAATAGAATGGCGTTTGGTCCAAACAATACAATGGTAGATATTATTCTGCAAGAAAACATATTTCAGGATGAGGAATTGAACAAGGACAGATCTGAAGAAGAAGAAATACGTAATCTAAAACCTGGACGCAGCGACTGTGTCGTGTGTGCAGAAAAGATTCATGATATTGTTTCATTCCCTATATACAGTTTGCAATGAATGCGTGCTTAAACTGCAAGTACCCAGTATTGCAAATAACGTGGGCAGCTTTACTTGTTCTAACTGCAGATCAAAAGTACAAGACACTTTAAAAGACTTTGTTTAATATATTTGTCTTTTTTCATTGAATAACAGCTTTATTAAAAAAAAATTAAAGTCTTTTGTGTTAATTGGGGCCATTTCTAATTTTTGAGAAATTACTTTATTTTAAAGTATTTTTCTTTTTTTAAAAACTTTGATTTTTTTGGGTAATTTTTCATTTTAGTTTGGGGCCAAATTTCATAATGATAATTGGGGGGATTTTTCATTGCCCCAAAAATTGGGCCATTTTTAATTTTATGCGTTGGGGTCATTTTTCTTTGGGGTCAGTATTCATGGAGCCATATTTTGCCATGCATTTTTAACTGAATCCCAAAACTGTTCCTTAAAGAGCCGCTATGAAAATTTGTCATAAATTTTAAATAAGA
Source organism: Metopia argyrocephala (assembly GCA_963576795.1). Taxonomy (NCBI): domain Eukaryota; kingdom Metazoa; phylum Arthropoda; class Insecta; order Diptera; family Sarcophagidae; genus Metopia; species Metopia argyrocephala. The sequence goes on along the minus strand of OY756208.1, from coordinate 180,099,737 downwards.
TATAATTCTAGCGACTATGAGTACCAGCGTAAAACCTAGACGCCATTGCATTTGAAAAAAAATTGTTGCCCACTTTGAAGTGTGTGTCGGTTCGTTACCTTGTTGATACACCCATCAAAGTAGCACTTCCCATTTAACATAAGACAACATGATGTCGTTCAGAATATTTGTGTACTTATAGTATAGAGGTCCTGTGCCATATTATAAAAAAACATCCCCGTACCATATCACATCCAGTGCTTGATTAATAATATTGTCTCTAATATACATATAAAGACTGTATAATTATTAACAGGGCCTAGGTATCACTGCAATCTCAAATAAAATTGGTCTCAGTAAGACCAAAATGTGTTTAAAGCAGTAATGGGTTTTGCCATCAGTGTGATATTATTGCAACGGCCCATAAATCAGGAAATACTAAACACTAAATAGTGCTTAAATTTATTGAAAAATTTAACATACCAGCTTAAAGCAATAGACGATTGCACAAGAGACCTCTTTTGATTGCAGTGTTTTTTTTAATTATGTATCTACGGTTATACTTAGTACATAAAAAAGAACAAAATAATAGAAAAAGTATTAATTGTTTAAGGTGGACACAAGTTTGCAATGTGTCCATAACCTTAAACCACTAATGTTTATAAAAATTCTTGTTTCACAACAGCAGAATAAGCAATGACAAGACAACAACAATAAAGAATTAAAAAAAAAATTGAAAGTCATTGAACTTCAAACATGCATATTGGCAGACACACACGCATCCATGCACTTTATGTATACACAACATACATGGTCTAACATAGAAAAAATAAAAAAATGCATAAAAATAAATAAATTACCGTTACTGCACTACACATTCACTCCCTATAGTGAACACAATTGCCCAACCATTCAACTCATTAATACAGGGTGGACAAATTTGAGGTGAAAATTTTGAGGCTTAAAAACATATTTTTTTTTTGAAAAATTCAATTTTATTGACACCAATGTAAAGTACAATAGAAATATGGCACGTCGGCAGACGTCCGTTATTTTCATACACGTTGAACCACATTTTGTAGAAAAACTTCGCTTTGACATCGTCAAATTTCTCATGCAATAACTGAATTGTTCGACTGGCTGCGTGAGTTATCCCAGCAGAAATTAGTGCTTACCAATACTCTATTTTGTAAGGGAAAAATTGTAAACAATCACTTACTCGTGCGCATCAATAATTCTTGATTTTTATATGAAATGAGCCGCTAAAATGCAATAGAAACGCAAATTTGCAACCAGTAAGCAAATATTATACAAAACAAAAATAATACCTTATCCTATAGCATCTTTGAAAGCTTCAAGGTATGAATAAACAATATAATGCTGCCATTATTGCTTACAATTTTATTTATTACTTCCAAATTTGAAAATTTTTTTGCTGGAATGGTGCCGTCCTGTTTAAACCAAAGGTCACTGATATCATTATTAACCAATTGTGGCCACAAAAAATTGGTTATCATGGTTTGGTAGCGCAGAGAATTCAAGGTGACTAAAAATACGGCTCGATGATGCCGCCTAACCACAAAACGCTCCATACGGTCACTTTCATTTTATGTAACGCTTTTTCCATGTAAATGTTTGTAGATTTTCTGAGTCCCATATGCGACAATTTTGTTTGTGTGCACATCCACCTAATTGAAAATGGGCCTCATTACTAAAAATTATTTCCTTGAAAGATGCGTTGTGTTCGTTCAGTTTTTTATACTGCCAATTCACAAACATTCTTGTGCCTCTGGTTATGCCCAATTGTTACAAACGTCGAGGAGTTGATGTTCCAGGCTTATTATATTATATATTCGCAGGCGATTGTTTTGGTATATTGTGAGCAATAGTACCATGAGCCCCAAATTTAGGCGATTAAATTACGCACAGTGATCTGAGAAACAAAACTGCACGAATTTTACAAAGTGATACAGTGATCTTATCACCATTTTGATAGTATATTTTCACAACCAACATTCCATGTTCAAGAGTATAACGTTCCATGGTTCAAAGGATGACAGCTCAATTCTTGGCATTTCATATTTTAATAGCCTCAAATTTACAAACCTCAAATTTGCCCACCCTTTATAACGTTGCCAGTATTAGCACAAAATGAACATTAATGTGAGGCAATAACAATAACAAAAACAATAGCGAATTGCAAACACAAGCATGTTAAGATTACATTTTATATGCCAGCAAAGGTATAGTGTTTTTTTTTTTGTAATTATCTTTTTTGATCAAAATTATGCATTAGAAAAGTATTCAAGTATATATGTACATACATACAACCCTGTGTCAGGATTGCGGCCAAGCTTCTCGCAGCACCCATGTTGTGTGTGTCAATTTTTCATCCATGAATGCCGGAACTTACAACTCAAAGTCGACTCTGACTCCATGAGCACCAGGACCTACAGTTTAAAGTCGCCTCCGAACGACAAACTTGATAAGCTTGTTTATGACAATCAATTACTCTTAGAGGTTTTGCCAGTCTGTTAAGAGGCAATCGCAAAAAGAAATATTTTTTTTATATTTATTTTTTTCAAGATATCAGAGCTGGGGTTTGAACCCTGAGCTAAGTAACCCAACACACTAACCACTAGACCAGGGATGAGCAACCTTTTTAATCAACAGGCCACTTATAAATTTTAAAATTTTTTGGCGGGCCAAAAATACTAATAATTTACAAAACTCTATCTATAATAAAAATTAGAATAAAAAAATATAAAATTTAAGAAAGAGTAAAAATTTCATACATATATACATTTTAATGCCAAAAAAAAAGTATTTGCTTGAAATTTTTAATGAGAAATTTGGCACTGTTTTTTCGATACAACCTGATCAATATCAGCCGGAATTGATGAGGTAGGTACACATACACAAGTTTCTACTCAGTCTTGATCGGTGGTAATTGGTCGGTGGTCGGATTTATAAACATTCTCGATGTTTACTGAGAGAAATACATTTTTTACATCAGTATTATTCTGCATGTCCATCACTTCCCTTTGAAAGTCTTCGGGAACTGTATTCACATCGATAATTAATGGTTAGGAAAACATTTTCATTGAAACTGCTCTCTTCTCAGTTTCTTCGTAATTGAAATTCGTTGATTAATGTGTCTATATATTATGTGTTTTTTGAGAAGCAGCAACATTTGTTTGGCGGGCCGCATAAATAGGTTGAAAGAGCCGCAAGCGGCCCGCGGGCCGCGTGTTGCTCACCCCTGCACTAGACCATATCGAATACGTAATACAATACTCGTAATATTTAAAAAAAATGTTATGTTATGTTATATATTGTAAAAGAATTAAAAAGAAGTCTAAACAGAATGTCATAATTTTAAAGATTATTTGGCAAAGCACTCTTTAATTTTTTCCATATATTATATTTTAAGATTGTTTTTGAAAGCTTATGAATTTAAATAAAACAAATATACGAAACTGACTTTTATTATAGAATGCAAATGTTTTATTACACATCAAATATGATCTCAAATATAACAATGTTTGTCAAAGTAAAAAATTAAAAAATGATTTTTTGGATATTTAGTTATAAAATAACAATTTCTACGAAATTTTTACTAGAAATACAAATTAAAGTACATACATACATGCATATAATATATAGCACATACATCTATCTATATAAATAAAAATCAGTGTTGTTCGTTGGTCAATGCAACAGTTGAGAACGGCTGGACCGATTTTTTCTTTCTAATGATGGCTTTGATTCAACTTAGGTTTTTACGGAAAAAAAATATTGCCCCCACACTTTTTTGATTTACTTAAAACCTGATTTACCTAAAGCAGCTCCATCGATTTGACTAATTTTTTTTTTTTAATGTTTGTATTAACCCATTTTAAGTTTCCATTGAGAGATAAATTTGCCACGCCTACTTTTACGCTCACTTTTTTCTATTTATCTCTAAATGCTGATTTAGGTATATCTTCAGAACGGTTAAAGCTAAAGTTTCGGAATTGGGTCTGAATGACTTCATGGGCAAGGCAAATCAAGTGGGTGTGACACCTCACAGAAAAAAATATCACCAAAATTCAATCAACAAAGTGAGTTGTTAATGTGAAATTTTATTTTTAATATGTGTTTTATAAATACAATCAAATATTTTTTTGATATTACAAATATTAGGATTTATTTTCAACAAATTAAGCTAATTAAAATTATTGTTATTATTTAAGCAATATTTTCAAAAACAAGAAGACTTTGTTATAAAAAAACAACAAAAACATATGAGATTTATAAAGAAGTTTAAGAAAAATATTTATTGAAAGAGTTGAAATTTTTCCAACAATTGGGTTGTTAACCACAATTGTTGAAAAAAGATGGTACCGTTACATTTTTTTCTTTTTCTCAAAGTAAACTTTGACAAAAAAATAAAATAAATTATTACGGTACCATACATTTTCAATAAAAACGATTAAATAAATTTTTTGTTGAATTCTTTGCTTTAGGTTAGTTGCGCATATTTAGTGCAAAAACAACATTATAAAAATTAGGAGTGACGTGGTGTAATGGTTAGAGCGCTTGCATACAACACACAACAGCCCAGGTTCAAATCCCAGCAAAGGAAAAAATGAAGACAATTTAATTTAAAAAAAAGATTGATAAAATAGTGCAACAAAAACATTTACTGAAAGTCTTGTAATCTTTTCAACAAATAGTTTGTTAACCACAATAATTGAAAAAACATGGTACCGTTGCATTTTTTTTTTTCTTTTCTTAAGGAAACCTACAATTGTCGTATTTGTATTTACAAAAACCGTTGTTAGCGCAAAATTGAATAATATTTTAATTGTATATACAAAAAAATTTGTTGTATTTACAATCTAGTTTTTTCTGTGCTCCCATACAAGTTAAAAAATTGATTTCTTTATACATGCATATCTTTAGAAGTGTTGAAGCTAAAGTTTCTGAATTTGGTGTGATTGATTTCGTAGTCATTAAAAATTATTGGTAGAAAAAATGGCAGACAAGTAGACGTGGTAGCTTCCAGAAAAACTAAACTATTGAGTTCAGTATATCTTGAAACCAGTAACAGTTAAAGTTTTTGAATTTGGTCTCAATTACTCTTAGTCCCTAAAAATCATCAGTCGAAAAATGTGGACAAATGCTAGTGGTACGTGTAGTAAAGCACATATTTTTTGTTTATTTAAAATTAATTTTTATTTATTTTCAATTTTTGTTTTACATTTAATTGTAGAGTTTAATCAAACGTTTATGTTAATTTAAAATAATTTGTACTTCAATCTAAACTGAGAAAAATGAAAAATTTTATTTTATACTTCCATATTAGCTTTATGTCCAGTTTTTAAGTTGGTATTTAAATGATGTTTGAAAACAACTTTGAATTTTTCAGTACAAACTTAAATGAAACTTTGGTGTATTTAAAACACCCAATATGTCTACTTAAGTTTCATTTAGTTTTTACGCATAATCATATGTTTTTGACAGCTGGTATTAAATTTCTGCAAATAAAAGAAAAACTGCAGTATTTCTTCTATTTTTTTTTTATAAATTATCAGCATAATATAAATGATCATTAATTGCTAAGATTAATATTAATTAATAGTATTTATTATTAATGATTGAAATAAATTAGTTAGTGTTCATTGTACTGTATATTTTACATTACTGTTGATTAAACCCAGTTACGTTAACTCACTTTAATCACAATTAAATGTAAACCGGAGTGAGCAGTAGTCTAATGTGTAGTGTATAGATAGATAGGATTGATTTCCACCTGCGACACTATACTTAAGCTTATGGTCTTAGTCAGTCACTTGGTTCATAGTAATTAATTAGAATATAAATTAATGTTTTATAATTTAAAATTGTATAATTTACCATTACAAGCCTTTCTCCAAACTACGCCCTAGCTTAAAACCTCAAACTTGTTAAATGCCACGAATTTAAAAACTGGCCATTGAAAAATAACGAATTGTGGTGAGTGCTTTTTATTTATTTTTGCTAATAATTAACCCTTTTTACAAATAAAATGCTTCTTTTTGAAGAGTTGGTAACAGTGATTTTGTTTACATTGTTTCTTAGAAAAAAAAAATAGCATGTATTTAGGCAGTCATATATACTTGCTTATTTGTTTATGAAAAAATTATATAAATTAATACTCGTATTTTAACAATAAGTGTTGCCCACTACAAGTGCTATAAAATTTATGTGAACTTAATCGGATGAATATAATGTGCTTTATAACGGTTGTAGAAAATATGAACAATTTAAAATCCATGTAATTTTTGTAATATAGAAGTTAAAACCCATTTGTATATTTTTTTTTATTAATTATACTCCTGCTATGCACTGACTTTATAATAATAACAACTAAAATTTAGTTTTGTTTCCTTAGAAATGATTAGGACAATTGCATATCGTTTTAGCATAGAATTCATCAGATGCATAACATGTTGTTCATAAATTCATTTGCACCCGCCCAGATTTTAACAAGTTCATGGGCTCTAAATTAATAGAAAAGAAATTAATTCCGAACTTTGTGTTTTACTATTACAACAGAGTTATCTATTGCACGCACGACTGGGGATTCTGCTGCCCAATATATTATTATTTTTTTTTATTGAGACCAATACTCAGGAATAAACCCCTACTAAATACTGTGCCTTGTATTAGAATTTTTCTGGAAAGGACAGTACATTTAATACAGAACATACATATATTTTGTTTTTCGTATATTATTAAGCGCCTTACGAATAAGACAAATTGCTGTGAATTCAAAGGTCAGTGTTATACTTTCACCCTGGAATGATCAACAGCAATTGCCTCATCGTTACATGTTGATCGTGGTGAGTACCTTAGCTTGTAACAAACGCAGCATAAGTAACACACTTAGAATAGTTCTTTGGCTTTTCGGTGTAAGTTGCTTAATAAGAACAATAAGAGAATCTGAAAAAAAAACGAACGATCAGGTGAAAAGTGCCACCTACTGAGAATCAGCAGAGATAACAGTTAAACCTACTTAGCGAAGGCACTCACCACACACAATCAACATGCCACGTTGAGGCTATTGCTGTTGATCATTCAAGGATGAAGGTATAACACTGGCCTTTGAATGATTAATTCACAGCAATTTGTGTCATTCCTAAGGCGCTTAATATTAATATAGGTAAAGAAAAAAGATATATACATATGTATATACTGTCTTTTCCAAAAAATTCGAATGCAATGCACAGCATCAGTAGGATTTGCCCCTGAATATTGTCTCAAAAAAAATGGACTTCCTTACAACTTTTCAACCGATCTATGTATGCTGATAACAATTGCTTTCGTCAGATTTATTTGTAATTAATAACTTAATCTATTTATCTAAGATTATGTACATATGTTTTAAATTTTTATATATTAATTATGATACTTTAGTCTGTAAGATATTGTTATCCATAGACTAAATAACTAATCAAACGGCACAAACATAATTTTGTCTTTTGATTATCAAAAGAAAATCATTGCAAAAAAAATCTAAATTTTTATAGAATTAAACTTAAGCTTGACTTTGGATATCATTCGATGCAATTAAAAAAAACGTCGCAATATGATTATAAATTGTCACAAATATTAATAGAATCAAAATATTTAATTTTAATTTAGACTTTCGTCCCTACTTTCCCAAGTACTCGTCTAAAGTTCATAATTAATATCCAACAAAAAATGGAAATACTTATTAAAAACAATTCTTATTTTTTTTTTTTCTCTATACAAAACAAGAAAAAAATTAAAAATCATTTTTAACTATAATTTACACTTACGGCCGTCATATTGACAATTTTTTTTTTTCTTAATGTGATTTCTTTATACGGCCGTCTACTTATAATTATTATAAGTTTTACAAGCACATATCTAAAAAAAATGTCAATATTGATTCTGGTTACAAAAAAAAAAATAAAAATAACAAATTACAGAATAAATAAAAATATTCATTTATAAAGGTCTAAGAAAATAACAACAAAAGATTCTAGAAATACACACAACTCTGTTTTTATGCGACCTTTTTTATACGATTTTCAAATAACACAGTGGATAGCAAAAAAATTGGCTTATTTTTACACAGCCAATTCTAATACATATATACATAACTATAGGTAAATATGTATACGTACTTGTGGTTTTTTTAGTACAGAATTATTATTATGTTGAATGACTACAAAACTTCATGTTCGTATTCGAACTCGAATTTTAATACCAGGTACACACTTTGGAGCATTATTACGGAACACGTTTAACATTCGGGTTTCATATTTTGATACAAGCATTGGAACAAACAAATAAACCATAACGGAAACATCGTATTTTGTATTTTAAAATTGTAAATTTATACAATTTGCTTGTTCTCAATAAACTAAACCAAAAAAAAAGCAATAATCAACGATACACACACTGGAACCAACATCAATGCAACAAGAAAATATCAAAATTTGTTGATTCTTTTGAAACCTACAATGGAATATGTTTCTAAAACAATAAACATGACTACACACTATGTAAACAACAATGGAACATGCTTGGTTTCATAATCAGGTTCCCAAGTATGTACTTATCTAGCATAAGATCATTCACGAAAAAATATATTTTAACAGAATATTTATTCTATATTTGTTGTCGCTCGCCTCTTATGTCAAATTGCATATTAAGTATTTCCTGTATTTAACTGGGAATAATTTAATCAAATTCCCGAAAAATTGCTAAATACTCATTTTAATGTTTCTTTTTAAAGGATATTTTTCAAAGGATTGAAATGTGTTGAAAAAATAAGACAGCTTTTTAGTAAAATTAATAGTTCTTTCTTAACATTGATTTCTCCATAAAGACAGGTGAATTGCTTTCTGATCTTAAAAAAGTATAAAGTACTAAAATGAAAAATTTAAAATTGATGAGAAATCAATATTAATTTTTAATTTACTACTTACATGAAAATTTAAAAAAGCACAAGAGGGTTTATGGCAAGAAAATTCCATTTTATTTCAACAAAAATTTTAAAGAAAATGATTTGAAATATTGCACAAATGTGCAACAATAGTTATATTTATCTTAAGTTCATCTAAGTACATTATGGCCACTTAAAAGTTTTATTTAATTCACTTATGCCTTTGACAGACTTTTCGTTAATTTTTGACAGTTTTTTAAGCCAAGTCGTGCACGGATGGTTGGGCCTTTAGTCTGAATTAAAAAAAAGTTAATGGTCCACCATTTAAGGTCCATAAAATTACCCACCTTTCCAGCAAGATACCATTAATGTAGTAATTAGAATTTTTTTTTTTGTTCTGCGGAATAGAAAATAGTTACATTTCTTAATACTTAATTCCATTAAGTTTATTTGACACCATCAGAAAAGATTATTAATATATATGTACATACTTCTTTATATAAGTTCGCAATTTGTTTGTTCACAATTCTTGGTATTTTACATTAAAAATAACTTTTAGCCCTTTAAAAAGATTGTATAAAAATATTTATAACAATTTAGACAATTTATGAAATGCCCTCAGGCGTTTTAAAAGGGTTTACAATTATAAAATTACATAAGTTTTTATAAAATGTTATTCAAAACACTAGTTTTTATATCATCTCTCACTTCACGTGCTCTGTCCAGATGTTGTTGTGTATTCTAAAGTTTTTAGAATTTCGTAAGTAATACAGTTTTACATATCGAATATACATATCGAGTTGTTCAATTGTTCCCACAAGTATTCAGGTGCATTTCCCATTTTCATATTGTATTGTACTCGTAGCTTCTGTAGTCGATCTATTTATGTATTTGAATGTCTTAAAATTAAATTATAGAGCCAAATTCGTAATATGGTTTAACTATAATATTATAACTGCTGTATTCCTAAAAAAATATTGCAGGATTATTAAGAGCTTATTTGAAAACTATTGCATAGAAATTTCTCAAATAAACCCTTAATAAACATACAATAGTTTTTATGAATACAGCAGTAAATATTTATTAAAAAACATCTCTTTAGTTACTATACTGGCAACGTTGGTTGCATTGCATTAATAAGTCTCAAACCATTTTGGATACTAGACCAGACCTAAGTGAACCCAATGTGAGTCTGAGATCATAAAAAAACACAATTTTAAATATTTATTACAAGCAAGCAGTATTAATTTAAATTTTAATTCTGTTGATGACTCAAAACGTCCATATAGGATTGTTTGTAATGATTTTTCTAACATCACTGTCAATCGCTGTAATGATGTCTTAATTAAAATATTGCAACGAATTGTTAATTGCTTTTGCAATGTGATTTTAATGTGTGAGAAAATTTTTGAAAATTAATTAAATGTAGAAGTAGACTTGATTTTACAAGACAATAACATCGCAATAAAAACGGCGTTTTTTCACCATTAAGTGTTAATGTTTTATTTAAACGGAATTCTATATAATTCAATAAGGAATTATACTCAAATTTAACAAAAAAAAGTATGCAATGCATTGGATGAATACACTACAATGTAACGATGGAAACAATTTTACAAAAAGTTCTTACCACCGCTCAAGAATAATATCACTCTCATAGGAGAGCTTTTGTAATAATATAAAGAGATGTAATTGTTGTCTGCTGACAAAACATGGGCCTTTCGATCGATGAAAACATTTGATAAACCAAATTCTTTCTATATACCCAAAAATTATTTTGTTTGGTTTAAATTTCTTTCATTTACATGAAGGTCACATGATCAAGATACGTGCTTTAATAGAGATAATTTTTTTTTTCATTTCGCCATTTTCCATTCAAATCTAATATATAGGAAATGTTCTTTTTCCTTAAATAATCTCTGACAAAGAAAAAGCTAGTCGCCGTGGTGTAGAGGTTAGTGTGTTGGCTTACTAAGACGATAGCAATCAAATCTCAGCTCTGACATCCTTAGAAAAAAAAAATATAAACATATTATTTCTTTCGGCGACACCTCTCAGCATTATTCTGTCAAAAGCTCTGGGAGTAATTTATTGCCATGAAAAAGCTTCTCAAAACTGTCGTTCGGAGTCGACTTTAAACTGTAGGTCCCGGTACTCATGGATAAAAATTAACACACACAACATGAGTGCTGCCAGAAGCTAAGCCGTAATCCTGACACAGGGTTGTAATGGCCAATTATGTATGTATGTATGTAAAGAAAGAGGTAAACAATTAATTAAAATATGGATGTGTTGCGCATTATGGAATATTATTTTTCCATCACGATTTAAAAACTAATATCCAGTCTTTCATATAGTAGGGTAGAATCAAAAACAGTGGTATGTAGTAGTAAAAATAGTGGAAGGTAGTAGCAAAAATAGTGGTATGTACTTAGTAGCAGAAACAGTAGTAGCACAATTAGTTGGAGAAAGAATAGTCGTACGAAGTAGCCCTGTTTTTGCTACCATCTTCAACTATTTAATCTGCTAAAGACCACTGTTTTTGATACTTACCACTATTTCATTTGAGGCAGACAACTGTTTTTTCTACAAACTACGAATGTTTTTGCTACTAAGTATCACTCTTTTTCCTACTACTCTTTCCGGCCACTGTTTTCGCCATTACCTGCTACTGTTTTTTGCTACTACTGTTTTTCCTCTTTATGCTACTACTTTATAGATTTGAACGAGTGTATAGTTAAAATAGAAGTTCAGTTGAAATAAAATAAATCAATCACGAGTATAATAGCTGGGCTTTTGTAGTATATGAAGCACACAAAAAAAATCAGTCGAAAATTTATTTTAAAGACTGTAGATGCTTTAAGGCTCCCTAAGGTATGCAATGCATGTGAGAGAACTTTAATAAAATACAGATTATTTAAGTTTTCCAGTGTGATAATAGAAAGTTTGATTCACGCTAAAAATAGTTGTTAGGAGTGTAAAGTTCTATATGCCTTTCAAAAAATGGATACAATCTAAGAAAAATATAGGCCAAAGACCTCAGACTGTTGTGTTATCTAACTTTAGGGGTAGTAGTTTTATTTAAATGCTCTAAACAAGCACACATACTCCAATAATTCTAAATTTTAAATATCTATATTTTGGTTTAAAACAAATATACATATGTTTGTATAGGTATATGTTTATGCAATGTATGTTTTTTCTTTAACACAAATCCAACATACTAGTACATTTTTATTTTTTAAAATAAACAAAAGATAAAAACAACAAAAAGCAAATATTTATGAATAAAGCTCTCATATAAAAAGCTTTTGTTTAAATCTAAAAGTCTATAAACTTATTGGATGGCTTAAATAAAATGATTCATTTAAGCTTAAAATCAACAACAACAACACTAAACATTTAGAAAGAGTTTATAAATAATTTGCATTATTGTCGAAATACTCGTACAAACATATTTGCAGAAACGAAAAAAAACGAATTAAAACATTAGAAATTAAAAATGACATTTATTTCTATACCTCAAGCAAACGGAGGTAGGCTGAAGTAGATTTTGTTTGTGCTGACGTATATACATAAATACGAGGGAAGTTTAAAAATTATTTAATAATTCGATATCAATAAATAATGCCGAAATTGTTTTATTTAATAAATTTATTTTTATATTTTGGTATTAAATACTGCTGTTCATTGTGTAATGAACAAAAACTTCTTGAAATCCACTCCGTAACAGAACGTGCTTTGAAAGATAAAAATATTAATCTTCCCGCATTGGCATTTGGCAAGCATCCCGTAAGAAGCCTGAACCGTCTGATGTCCTCTATGTAATTCTATCATATGTTTTTGAAAAGTTTTAACAACATTTGACTTTTTAAAAGTAAAAGCATTTGTTAAACCTAAATTTTCGAATCTGCGAAAGAACCTTTTGCATCAAAAAACTAATAATAACTACTATAATTGCTTTAGAGTTCTCAAACATACAGCGAATATAATAACTGCCAAAAAAAAAATACGAAGACCTACAATATTTAAAATAAACTTTACCCATAGACCACCACAAACTTGTACAACAAATTTCAAATGTCTCTGTTCTTGCTTAGCCTAACCATACACGTTTTACATACAATGATCTTTAATTGGTGCAATTAAGTTTTATTTGTCTTTCAAAAGCACTCGATTTTATTTTACAGAAAAATTAATAATTAAAACTACCATGTATCACAAAGTAATATATTTACTTATGGGAAAGGATTGTGTCGAAGACAAGAAAACTGTTAAAATAGCCCGTAGGTAGCCATTTCATAGGTTTAACAAAATAAATAAGTAGACCATTTTGTTCGAGCCATTTGAGAAATCAGCAACTGCAAGAAAAAATATCCATCTCATCTTAGAAAAAGCAATTAAATAAATAATTAAATTAATTTCACTTAATTAATCTGGAAGAACAATGGAACTGCTTTTCTAAAATACCTGGCTTTTTTCATTAAAAAAATCTCTTAAATGTTTTTTTATTTTTTTTTTTGTCATATTCTTTAGAAAGTGTTTAAAACAATCGGTTGTAGTAACACATCACCAGTTTTTGTTTTTTTATTTTTTTATTATTATTTTTTTTTTTTTTTTTGGTAGTTATATTACAATAAAAAACCGACATATAGTGGAAAAACTGTGTCCTTAGCGTCAAATTGGCGGCGTCCTCATTTCCTACATACGCGCAGAACAAAAAACTGTTTTTATTTGGAGTTTTGGGGGAAAGACTGAAATCAAATCAAAAACCAACTGAAAAATCATGATTTTGTGTTTTTTTATTCCTACTTTTCGCTGTTTTTTTTTATTAAATATCATGTCAGTTTAACCCCTAAAAGGACTGTTAGAAATTTTTATAGCACAGTTTTATATTTTTTAAGGTATAAAATTCTCTTAGATAAGGCAATTTAGAGAAATCTAAAATTAAATTTCATTTCTTTTGTAATTAAATTACAAATTTGATAAAGCTTTCTGATGAATGCAATTAGCTTGAAAGTGCTCTGTTAAGTATAAAGTCCACTTGTTTAATATATTTCTACTTAAGTTACTGAATTCAGGTGAAGAAAGTTGATTGAAATACAGCTGAATAGGCAAATTACGAAAATTGTTTTTGTTTCTGGGTAATAAACAATTATGGTGCTGAACTATTCTACTAACTTAAAATGCCATGCTGATTATGTTGTGACTTTTACATTATAAAGACAGAAATATTAGGAATTAAGTCGATTATTCTCGGTGCATTTTAGAAAGTTATTTCATAAACTAAAGGCAATTGATTTTGAAAATAAGGCGTAAAATTACCAAAATGGGCTTATCATGTTTTTATTAATCATATTGTTGGATGATTTTTATAAACATTCAAAATCTAATTTTAGATTGACTACGATGTTCGGTATTAAAATAGGGTATTAAAAAAATTTTAATTGATTTTTTATGTAGAAGCATTACTTATTGAATATTCTTTTCGTTCTTCTGTACGATTTGGTCAAACTAACTTTAAGCTTTTTAATATTTAAACAAGGTGTTATACATTATCGAGCCTTTTATCCTGAAGGCAATGAGGATGCCGATTTCTTTACACTCTCTGATTGAAATTACAACTCGCTTTCTCTCACTCTCTCTCTGTCTCTCTCTCGTGTTACATAGGACTTAACCAAAGTATACTAATTATCAAGTAAATAGCCACGGCCTCTACATCTTCTGCAGCAAGGCAGCAGGCAGTAATTTAAATCTTTAGGCCAACCGGTACTCTTGATATAAGAAGCCAATCAAATGTAGCTTGAGATCTTTTTTATAATTTTACAATAGCTTCGTACAATGAATCAAATAAAAATATGTTCTTTATAGCTCGGAACTTATTAAATAGAACACTAAACTAATCAATATTTTGGTACTTTTAGACAAGTTTCAGATTTATGCTAGGAACACAATTGGAGCGAACGATAAATTTTTGGTCGCGAATATTCGTCGCTAAAAATAAAACATAATTGTGTATATGCAAATACTCACAATCATGGCGTACGTAAGCGACGAACTCAAATTAGATTTAATTTTAATTCTTTCGCCAGCGAACGACGAATTAATCAGTTCAGGGTGACCATGTTTTCTTTTACATTGTAGGTTTTGTAGTAAATAAAGTTATTTTGTAATGCCCTACTTGTTTTTTGCTAATTTTAAGTCATTTAAAATAAATATACATATATAATATTTAACTATTTAGATTGTTTCAAAGTGTGTTATCTATATAAATAAAAATTAATGTTGTTCGTTTGTCATCGCATCAGTTGAGAACGGGTGGACCGATTTTGAAGATTTTTTCTATCCAATGATCGCCGTGATCAAATTTAGGTTTTTAAGGAAAAAAATTTGCCCCACCCACTTTTACGCCCATTTTTTTATTTATCTAAAATCAGAAAACGGCTTCATCGATTTGACTAATTTTTCTTTCAAATGTTTGTATTAATCCATTTTAAGTTTTCATTGAGAGAAAAATTTGCCACGCCTACTTTTACGCCCACTTTTTCTATTTGTCTCTAAATACTGATTTTTGTAAATGTTCACCAGAGCCAAAAAACTTTCATAAAAGTAGAACAAATACACTGGTATTTTTTATTTCGCAGACGGCGTAAGTGAATTTATTTTCATCGTAGAAATCTGGGACTTGGACCAATCGACGCGTATTTTTTTTTCTGATAAAAATGATGCAACAAACGTATTTTCGATTTTTTGTCAGTTACAGCGTTCTTTAATTCCATTGACGATATCTTCAGAACGGTTAAAGCTAAAGTTTCGAAATTTGGCCTGAATAACTTAATGAGCAATTCAAATCATCAGTCAGAAAGTGGGCGCAATTGGACAAGTAGGCGTGACACCTTTCGTAGAATTTAAAAATTTATTTCTTTATACATACGTTTCTTTAGACGTGTTGAAGCTAAAGTTTCTGAATTTGGTGTGATTGATTTCGTCGTCATTAAAAATTATCGGTAGAAAAAAGGACGGACAAGTAGACGTGGTATCTTCCAGACAAACTAACTATTGAGTTCAGTATATATTGAAATCAGTATCAGTTAAAGTTTTTTAATTTGGTCTGAATTACTCCTCCTCCTCTCCAAATTTGAAACCATGGGTCTACCAGTCATGCTAGCCAGGGAGTCAAGAGAAGTTATTTATATGTCAAGACATTTTACAAGTGTACACTGGACCCAAAAGAGGCTGGCTGGATTCCGGTTAGGAAGTATATGTGATTTGCACAGGGCAAAGTTCAAAGTTCAATACCAAGTAAACTGTCAAAAAAATGTGAAAAGATTAAAAAGTAGTATTAGAGCTGGCTACTAAATGGTTAGCTGCCATATGAATTAAAGCAAAAGAAAAATACTCGTAATTAAACTAATTACTCATCTACTGACACGCAACAAACTTTAATCGTCGTTGAACAGCGCGTAGCAAAATAGAAAGAAAGAATGACATACTAGTGAAAAATCGGTAACCATTTCCTAAAGACTATAAATTCAGGATTAACAACAAACAACTTCTACTATGAGTAATTACAGTCTAAGGAAAAAATAATTTTATGCTCTACAACTCACAGCACATAATGTGTTATGAGAGAGATTTTAGGTGCTCCAGTGGTCTAGTGGGTAGTGTGCTAGTCTGCTATTGCGAGCGTGCAGTTAAACGTCAAATCCAAATGACAGAATTGCGAAGGTTGTTCATGCCAATCAGTTACTCTCAGAGCTTTTGCCAAAAGACTGCTAAGAGGTGTTCACCGAAAAAGATATATTTGTTCATATTTCTTTCTTTAAAGATATCAGAGCTGCGGTTTGAACCCAGAGATCTCGTATTAGAAAGACAACATACCACATACTAGACTACGGAGATCTCTGCGAACTAATAATAGTTTTTAAAAAATAAGAAATATTTTTCCTAAAAAACATTTTAAAAAACTCAGGAAAATTGGAAATTAGTAGCGTGTATAATAGAGGGTTTAACCATTAAAAATCATAATAAAACAATTATTTTAATAAACTTTATAAACTTTACTTACTTTTTAAACAAAAATTTCATAAAGAGAAAGTTTCAAACATGGTTTTATATTAAAAGTTATTTTAAAACAAAATCAGAAAAAAAAAACAAAAAAATTGTTGACCTCTTGGTAGCATTTAAGGGATTTTGAAGAATTTCTGCGCGTGTGCTTAGCAATTGAAGTATTTCACCGAATTTTTTAACTCCATTTTATAGCATATTTTATTTTTCATTTTATTTTATTGCACATTTCTTTATAAGAAAGAAAATACTTTTTTAAATATTTTAAAATTTATTAAAAACAAAACACTACCTTTTGTTTAAAGAAAAATCAGATCACCACCATCACTGTCACTTCAAGAAAAAAAAGTCGTAACACTTGTACACAGTTATACACGTACATATGTACACTTATACACTGCCAGTATTAAAATATAACCAACAAATCATTTTGACCATAATATTCCTTTTTATGCAATCACACACGTTTCTTAAAAAAAGAAATATTTTTTAATTTCTTATTTCTTTTTATTTCATTTTAATAATTTTATTAAAAATAACAAAATTTCTTTTTTTACTATCATTATTATTGTATTCTTTAAAAACAGAAACTTTTTTTTTACACTATATTTTTATGTAATTCGTTTATTTTATTCTGTTTAATTTATTAGGAATTCCTAAGGATTTACAAGTGAGTGTAATATTTTGTTGTGTTCTAAGCTCTTCCTTTTTTACACTACAAATACTCGTTTTATTTTATTTTATTTTCGTGCGTTTTTCTTTACCGCCTTGAAAATCAATGTTAAATGTCTTTAAAGGCTTTTTCCGTTAGTATTTCTTTTTCTTTTTATTTTATTTTCTTGGCATTGTTTTATTGCCAAATTGTCTGTGAAAGCAAATTTGTCTATCAATTGTTACCGTTACACATAAAAAAATTCACTCAATATTTCTTGTTTCATTCTTTTTTATTTCACTCTTGAGTACTTTCTCGCTCTTTTTAACGCTCACGTTAGCGATGTCAATATTTTCTTACAAAAACCGCACAATGCTTTCCTAAAATAAGCTAAAAAGCATTATAGCCAAACCATAGTTGTAGATTTAAGTATGGGTGTGTATGTACATATGGATATACATATATGCTTTTTTTTATATAATTATCAGTTTTTATTACAATATTACATGTCACCGCACTCAGATCTCACAATAGATTAGTTCGTAGTTTTGCCTATTTAAAGGTTTTGTCAAATGCGAAGGTCTCACCCCAATTAGTAACTGTTTCCATCAACAATCGATCCATGAATCACACGACAAAGAAATCCATTTCTGTTGCGGACCGGCATCTTCTCAGGAGGTCCCGACCCTACTTGTCGGAACAAGAAAAAGTAAACAAATCAACTATTTCCACGCAAAAAATCAAACATACCAGTAACAGTAAACAATAATTATTGGACCCTCTGTTAGAAAATGAACATTCTGAATTAATATCTGTTAGAAAATAAACATTCTGAGTTAATATCCGATTCAATTTAGAAGGTTCAATTAGTCCCAACTTAGCTCCATAAAATTGAATCATTTTCAAAATAACATGCCAATCCAAACAAGCAGAGTTACAGTCTTGCCACACGGACTAATTTTAATAGTTTATAACACAGCTACAATGAAGCTATAATAGAGCTACATTTGTCATATAAGTGGTCATTTCTTCAGTCTGTTTTGCTAAATTTTTATTTGTGCAAATAAAAAAAAATTGTTTTGCAAAATGAATGTTCCATTTTTCATAGAACAACGGCCCATTTCTATATGAATGGGTGCATGAACAAACAAAAATTTCGGTTTTGGGAATATACCCATCCACATCAGAAAGAATTCCCTATTTGATTACTGATAGTCATCAAAGTACAACTTCCTACTGTGCATCAATGCTGCACAATCGCCCAGTATTTGCTCTGATAACTCGATCGCTTCGTTATAGAAACTGCACTTAGCACTCGAAGCGATTCCTATCTTATTTAAGTGTCCATTGAGTCTGCAATACCCGGTCAGAAGGCCAACTAGTATTCTCAGATTATTCCTAGAGAACTCAATGCGAGACTCAAATCTTTTCTTATTATAGTTACTAAGCAAAAGTTTGGAAAGTTCAGTCTCCTTTTTGATTCAATAGTACTAAACTTTTGAAATTTTATCTGTGAAACAACTTGAACTTTTTTACATCATAAAAATAATTTCGGAAGTAGATGGCCGTCTATAAAATAAAATACTTTCATTTAAACCATTTATTTGACTCATCTTCTGGCTATAAAAAGTATTGATTTTGAATTCATATTTGCACATGTAATATTTAAAAGAATATTATTATTATTTGTACTAAAATAATATAAGTCTTCACATTATCCATAGTATCTCTAAACTGTTGCATTTGAAAACGAAAAGTAATAATAATAATAATAATAAGTTTATGAAGAATTCCAGTGGAAGAAGTTTAAAAACTATAAGTCTGACTTATTTTATTTATTAAGTTGGCGCTTTTTTAACGCACAAAATATAACGCAAAATCCTCTAAATTGGTAACGTTGTTCTTGGTTATTTAATATTACCCAAGACATTCACTCAAAAATATTTTTTGATTTTTCTCTTTTTAGTTTGAGTGCAATTTTCTTTTCGCAGACTCTTTTTTATCCTTCTATTCTTCTTTATTTAGTTCTCATACTTCATAATTCTAATTTACCGGCAAATGCCATAATATGTATTATTTTTTGTACGAATAAAAAAGAAGAGAGAAGAAATAAACGTGTAAATGCGGAAGTTTTTACACAGGAGCTTATTTAGCTTCAGCTTTTTATTTATGTGGCTTATTTATATCATTTCTAGTATTACAAAAAAAACTGTTGATGTCATTTGAAAATTAACAAAAGTAGCTCCTTTCCTTATACATGTACATATGTATGTGTGTATATGTATGTCATACTATTTGGTAACCTCATTTCCATACTCTTTGCTCTATTATAGTATATGTATCATTTTTAGTTTATGTGTCAAGTAGGTCTGGCAATATGCTTAAAAATAAACCTATCGAATGAAGATTTTCTTCAATTGCAATAATACATTTTGTATTTGGATTTTCTAGAACACAAAGTACCAGTTTGGAACATATTATTTCTAAAAGGCAAAAGGATGACTAATTATTTACCTTTACAACCCTGTGCCAGGATTACGGCCTAGCTTCTCGCAGCACCCATGTTGTGTGTGTTAATTTTTAACCATGAGTACCGGGACCTACAGTTTAATGTCGGCTCCGAACGACAGACTTGAGAAGCTTGTTCATGGCAATCAGTTACTCTCAAAGCTTTTGCCAGAAGACTGCTAAGATGTTGTCGCTGAAAGATATATTTTTTCATGTTTCTTTTTTTTCAAGATGTCAGACCTGGGGTTGAACCCGTAACTCTAGTCTAGTAAGCCAACAAAGTATATTCTAGAAGGTACTTTTCAAAACATATCGTTATACATTACAGTTAAATTTTCTATATTTTTATTATTAATGAAATTTTCTAATGTATGCTCTTACAATACTGCCAAAACCCTTTGAGATAAAAATTACAAATCTTTTAAAAACTGAATACATTATATAATCACATATCACATGCCAGTTGGATATACATACGTATGTACATATCGTCGGTTGACAGGTAAAACTCACTAAGTGCTAAGTTGTCTGACTACACTTAGTGAGTTTTACTTGTCAACCGACGATATAGCAGTTAAATTATTTCCATTTAAAAATTTTTTTTTTGCAATAGTAGCAAAGCGTATGCTCCTCAATATCTAAAAAAATCATTTTGATTTCCACCATTCATTATAGGCTTTTGGCATGAGCTTCTATGAATAACAATCTCTTAGGGAAGTGCAGCAATAATTTTAAATGCAAATATTGACAGTTATTAAAAAAAATTATTCTTACAATTTCTAATAAGTATAAATACATACATGCATACATATATACGTACTAATGAATGAATGAAATATTGGTGAGATGAAATTATACAAAATATCTGAAAATAGTTCAAGAAAAAAATTGTTGTCCCATTTTTAAGTAATTGTAGTACAAAGGCATTGGCAACGCTAAAGAAAAGATTGAATGAATAATACAAATACAACCACTAAGCAACTGCCACTGTATTAAGAGTAAAACAATTAAGGAAAGTACGAGTATTAAATAGCAAGAGTAGAGCAATTAGTTTTAGAGAGTAGAAATAGGTTTATGTGTGTGATTTTCTTAATGATGGCTAAGCATGTGAAATGTTGCTGATGATAAAATCATTTATACTAAGAAAAATTCATGATGACAGTTAAATCTAAAGCGAATTGAAATGCAAAAAAAAGAGAAGAAGAAATAAAACATAAAAAAAGAATCAATTGACAGAGGCAGTTGTAAAAAATACAAATATTTCTCTTTCATTTAATAAAGGCATTTAATTAAGTATGTATGTATGTGGCACATGTTTTCTCTTTTTTATATGCAACTATTTCATTTATTTTTTTCTTTTTATTAAAACTACAATAAATCATAATAGAACGTGTACATGTATGTATAAGCGACTATTTATGATGAGCTAATTAAAAATTAACAAAAAAAAATAGAAAAGTATGCATTATTGCTCGTTATTGTGATAAAGAAAACTAAATAGGAAGTGGTATAAGAATTGAAAAGAAAGAATCACTGTGTGAAATAGTGTTGTCAATTAAAAGGTTTTTTTATACTAAGTAAAGTAAAATGTAATAATAATGTAATAAATAACAAAAATGTTTTTCGCATGTTAAAAATTTTTCTGAGATTACAGTACTCCCTAGGGAAGTAGTCCCTTGACTAATGTTATTTTAATTTTCCTAAACATATACAGTCGAATTGTGTAATAAGAAATGGTAAAAAACAGCATTTGTTTTTCTTATAAGCGGAACTTTTTTTTAAAGGACTTGGGATAAATGAAAAATTATTTCGTTTAAACGAACTCTTAAAATATTATTGAAACAAAAATAAAACAAATCGATAAAAAGAATTATATATAAAAAGAATTCAAATTCTGACAAAGTTAACAAAAAAATTATAAACAATTTTAGCAATAAATGAACACTTGCCATAAAAAATACTTTTAAAAATGTAGGTATGCACAAAATAAAAAAGGATTGAGCTGGTGCTAAAATTTTGTTGTCGTCGATAAATTCTTAATATTTGTATTTGCAATTAAGCGGAGTTCTTTGTATACAATTGTGTGCCTTTTAACGCAAAATCTGTTTCTTTTAAGCGGTTTTTCTTAAAAACGGATTTTCTTTTAAACGGAGTTAAATACCTTTGAATTTAGTAGAAAACAAAAGTAAATGCATTTGTTTTGCAATTATCCGATATTTTCATTTAAACGGTGTGATTATATCCCGATTCCACTGTGTTTTACTTTTTCAAATTTTGAATTGGTTTGTCAAACAATTTTTTTATCTTTTCTAATAAAAAATCAGAACTTATTAATATAGATATCTACGTATTATGTTTCAAAGATAATTCTACTTTTTATTTTGATTCATAAAAACATAAATGTATGTCCGTTTGTATTGTGAGAAATTAATATTCTGTTTTGCGTCGTTTTCATTTACCAATTTCAACCTTTGCAACCAAACATGTTGTAAATAGAGTGATTACTGTATTCTTAGCTTTAAGAGGAAGGACTACAGATTTCTACCAAGAAATTCATTAAAATTTGTAGTTCACCCAAAAGCTGAGCAAAAGTTAGTGGAAACGTATTTTAATCACACTTAAATTGAAATAACACCTCAAATTTAAAATGATATAACGCCCTAATAGAATGAAAATACGCAATAAACAGAAATAAAATATGCTCCCAAATCAGAAGGTTTCACTGCATAAAATTCTTTTGTAAAGAAAATTCTTACTTTCGTACTATATATTCCCGTCTTTCGTCAGGCGGATGATTTCGAATTCTATTTTATAATACGTTTTTAGTGGTTTGTTATTTTTAAAGATTTTTATACTGTCATACTCGTGCTCAACGGCTTTCACTATTGAGCAACAGTCGTAACAATTAATTTGAACGTGAAGAAAATGCTACGAAAATTATGATGATGAACATAATTAGTATATGTCAAGTTAAATTCAATTCAAATAGGATTTCTATAGAATTAATGACATGAGTTGAGCCCATTACATTTTTTTCATATAATATTTTGATGAGTCACTAAAAGTTTTGACAGATACAACTTGTATTGTTTATAAATTGGGTGGCTTTTAAATTATTGTAAAAATAGTCCAGCTTTATTATGAAAATCACATTAAAGTTGCCTAAACTATAATATATATTGGGTATCAATAAATATTTTTTACAGCAATCGGTCCATATCTTAACCTTTGCAGTTGTTATACATATTTTTAGGGAATATTTTTTTTATTATCCCTTCTAAGAAAATTTTTTTTGAGAATAGTTTGTAAATATGAAATATTTCGACAATTTATTAAAGTATGTCGATAATGATAACATATCTATTAATATTACGGCATGTTTGCTGATGTAGTTGTGTGATATACTTATAGTTTAACTAAGGACATCTCTGTTTTAATAAGAAAAGTGTGTTAACCGTACAAGTGATAATAACAAAAAAGTTTTATTACTTTTTATATTAAAACACTTCAATTTTATTGTATTATAATATTTTATTTGGATTATATTATCTTCCATTTATCTTTCTTTGCTTTTCTATAAAAAAGAAATTCCAATTAAGGGAGTTTTAATTGTAGAGTTGACATCCCTGTTTCAATAACGGAAATGTCAAAATTAAGTAAAAGACAAAATAAAAAGGAAGATAAAGTTTCATAGTCACACACACATATACAAACACACACGAATAAGAGTATACTCTCTTGTTTTAAATCAAACACACACACACACACACACACATGCCATACACATATGCTCAGTTTCCAATAGACACAGCTTTTAATGTATGAGATAATAAGTCATGGTTTTTTCTTCATTTTTTTCTAACTTAGTGAAAAATTTGTTTCTGTTTTCTAAACATTTTGTTTAATTTAACATAAATAATTTTTTTTTTAATTAAAATAAATACCTTTCGTTAGATTGACTGCATTCAAATTTATCCAGACTTAGGCAAGAGAAAGCAAATTTTAAGAATGAAAATTGTTTTTCTTCTATGATAAATTTGCTACTTGTTTTTATTTTTTATAAAAATTAATATTAATATGGCAAATTTTTTAATGAGACACACTTAAAATTATCACAATATATATGTAAGTATGTACATGCATATGTATATGTACATATTTTATTTTATTTTTTTACTATTTTGCTCTTATTTTATAACAGAAACAATTTTTAGGATAAAAGCACTGATATTTAATTTTTTTTTCCTTTTAATCTCACTTTGCGTGTCTTTAGTATTAATTTTTCATTTTTACTTGAAATTATAATTTTCTACTTTACTAAAAAAAAAACTTATATCTTTTAAATACTATTTTTGCTCTATTTTTTATTATAATAAATAATAATTACAACACAATGTGCGTGTGTACCGCGCTATTCACTTTTCATATACACGCAAATACTAAAAGTTAAAGGGTGACAACAAACACTTGATACCCTGCAATACTCATTATCCTCCCCTTTTCATCAGCTCACACACAAACACAAAAAATAATGAAACGGAATGAAATCAAGAAAAAAAACGCAATTCTAATATTAGCGGCCGCTTTCCAATAAAAAATGCCGTTTTTATTCCCTTAAAAAATGCGCAAAATCTCTCTCTCTCTCTCCCAAATACGAAAGAAAAATATAGCAACAGCAACAAAAATGTGCTCATATTTAAATTAAAATCAAAATATGTAATAAAATATAATTTGAAAAAGCATAACTAAACACTCCCTTGTGATATTATCTACGGACTATTATTTTTTATTCAACAAATACACGGCTGGCAATGTAAATTAAATTTATTTCTATCTACTTGTGTGCAGTGGTATGTGTGCTTTTTAATATTGCATACTCCCCTTTAATTTAAATATTCACGCTTTCTTTCATATTCCTATGTACTTGTCTGGCTATTTTAATTTGAATGTACCACTAGTGCCTGTCAGTCAGTCTTTTCATAAAATACCTTTCAATGCTTATTTTTTTATTGTCTAATTGGGGGATTTTCTTATTCTTTATCTCTCTCTCTTTCTCTCTCTCTCTCTTTTGCAGAACGCTTGCGCCTTCCAAGTGCACCACACAATTGTTAGTGTGCTGTTGATGCTGTCGACGTTTCTCGGCGAAATGGCAGTGTAGCCAGAGTATTAGGTAATAATGATGGCTAGTGCTACCAACTACAGAAAGGATTCTGTAAAACACGGGATGTAGTATATGATACGTTAGAAAAACAAAAAACATGCATACGTACCTGTGAACCTATATTTGAGCAAATTCAAAATATATAACCCACCAAGAGTTAAACTCTTCAACTAACTAATTAATTTTGAAATAATGACTTAAGATTATTTTTTAAGGAGCAAATTGTATCTTCATTTAATTTGTCGAAGTACTTTAACAAATAATAATTCTTTACACTTTGACAGTATGTAAATAAAAAAATTGCAATAGCAGTTTAAATGAATTGTATAATTTGCCATAGTTGCAAGCTTTTTTGGTAAACCTGCAAAATAAATTTGGTTCGTTGTTATATGGTTTGGAAATCCGAGTTGGAATCCTAATAAGATTAATTTTGTTATGTCAAAAACGCTTTAGTTAGATCAAAGCTAAATACTATTGAGAATTTAGACTGTTTTTGCAATGACATCCGTGAAGGAATTCTACACAAGAACAACTGAATATGTTTTCGACATCAGCTACGGTAGTCCCTTCAGAGTTCTATGTGTTCTTTACATATTCATCACAATTATCAACTATTTAGCTTACAATTTTCTATAGAAATCATATATTTGAATTATATTCTTTCTACACTTATACTTGTAATGAGTTAGTTCGTTTTATATCCACCTAAATAAGTTAATTTTTCAAATAAAAATATACAACCCGTTTGTAGAAGACGAAGGTTTCAGACATTCTTTTTTTATATGGGAAGCAACAAAAACATACTAAAATTATAGAGTGCTAGGAAAATAGCTTATGGTAAGAAAAATAACGAGTGTAATGTTTGTACACATTTGAGTTAAACCTATTCATTTTGTAATTGACAGGAAAAACTCGAGAGTAGATCACTCCTAAAAGAATAGTGTTGCCAAAATTGAGCCCGTTCTATAACATATTATGGGATTCATTTGGCATTTTAAATAATTAAAAAAATCTGCTACGGTAGTCCCTTCAGAGTTCTATGTGTTCTTTACATATTCATCACAATTATCAACTATTTAGCTTACAATTTTCTATAGAAATCATATATTTGAATTATATTCTTTCTACACTTATACTTGTAATGAGTTAGTTCGTTTTATATCCACCTAAATAAGTTAATTTTTCAAATAAAAATATACAACCCGTTTGTAGAAGACGAAGGTTTCAGACATTCTTT
Organism: Metopia argyrocephala; assembly: GCA_963576795.1. Taxonomy (NCBI): domain Eukaryota; kingdom Metazoa; phylum Arthropoda; class Insecta; order Diptera; family Sarcophagidae; genus Metopia; species Metopia argyrocephala. The sequence continues at coordinate 180,073,189 of OY756208.1, read as the reverse complement.
TTTTATATGGGAAGCAACAAAAACATACTAAAATTATAGAGTGTTCTTCATACTAAAAACTAACGTCTCGAACCACTACTCTTCTACGAACAAGCTGACAGCAAAACACTTCTTTAAGTAGAAGTAGAGAATAACATTTTTAAGATATCTAGGTAAATAGCTGTAAACAGTTTACAGACTTTTTCAACACAAACTTTTCTTATAACACAAGTATTAAGAGCTCTAAATTAAAAGCATGTTGACTCCGTTTTGTTGGCAGCACTCGTATTGGTCGTTCTTCATACTAAAAACTAACGTCTCGAACCACTACTCTTCTACGAACAAGCTGACAGCAAAACACTTCTTTAAGTAGAAGTAGAGAATAACATTTTTAAGATATCTAGGTAAATAGCTGTAAACAGTTTACAGACTTTTTCAACACAAACTTTTCTTATAACACAAGTATTAAGAGCTCTAAATTAAAAGCATGTTGACTCCGTTTTGTTGGCAGCACTCGTATTGGTCAGTTTAAATCCTGATTACTTAAAGATATATAATAGCGGTAATAACTCTTCGTTACAAACACCTTTGCAAGTTCTTTAATGTAGCAAACCTAGCATATTTGTCTTCTTGTTCTTTGACGTGTTTTGCAAGACCTGCAAGGATGTTTGTAGCGAAAGGTGATTACTGCCAATATAGAATAGACTTTGATCACTTATTGACATAGATTTATGACTTTAAAAAAAGTTTAGAATGGTGTTGCAGCCCTCGAAATTTCGATTGGAATTACATGTTTTCTAGCTCTAATTTTTCCAGTACATTTAAGATCAAGTCGTTGTAACGTAAGCCGCTTACAGTAGTAGTTTGGCCGGTGATGTTTTCGAAAAAATAAGTTAAGATAACGTTTTTTACCATAACATCTTGTGGCCTTTTAGTTAACAACTATTTTCTGTGAAGTTGTTTTCATCGTGATCAATATTTAAATTAGTTTGAGCGTAGGTTACTAGGCTACTAACTGATGCATTTATGTTTTTTCTACGAAAACTTCACCAAGTGTTTAATCCAAATTTTCTGTAAAGACCGCCGATTGGTACGCTTTATCTCATCTTGTTAATACTAAAAGGGTCTGTGCAATATTTTCAGCAATACTGCGATAGTGTCAACAGGACGATTCTTCCGGGTCGCCCTAGACCTTACAAGTTCTCGTGATCTTTTCTAAGCGAAGTATATAATCATACTATAAAAACGATATAAACAAAAAGCATTGTGAATACATTTATATTTAACTTTATTTGTTATTTTACCGTAAATAAACAGTAAAATTAAGTCAGAAAAAATATTATGCTTTTCAGTGTGTTAATTTTTTTCATCTTCAGTAAAATTCAATAGAAGCAATGACATGAACAGCATGAACGAACTAAAAATCTAAGTCAAGGTTGTCCTTGGATCAAAATATCAGGTGAACGCCCTTAAGCAGGTGTCTTTTATGTGAGTATGCAAGTGTGTGTCCACTGGGTTTCTTAAAATGTATGTGTAAGCGTGTAATACTCATATTAATTAACAGTTGCTATAGCATTTATAAACGTGCATAAAATTCTAACTGTAGCGTTAAAAAGTAATCGGTTGATAAGCATTCATAGAAAAATAAGCCAAATTAATGGGAACACTTTTGTTTCTGCGGCATAATTTTGTAATTTCAACTAAAGAAGTTGAGCTATCTTGGCAATGTGTCGGTGCTAGGAAAATAGCTTATGGTAAGAAAAATAACGAGTGTAATGTTTGTACACATTTGAGTTAAACCTATTCATTTTGTAATTGACAGGAAAAACTCGAGAGTAGATCACTCCTAAAAGAATAGTGTTGCCAAAATTGAGCCCGTTCTATAACATATTATGGGATTCATTTGGCATTTTAAATAATTAAAAAAATCTGCTTGCTACGGCAAACATTATATTATTTTATGAAGGTTTTTATGGGACACAGGACAGAAGTTGTAAAAACGTAAACGATTAATGTCTGCGTCTTCAGTCTTTTTCTATAACCTATACTTCGAGATTTTTTGTAATGGGGGTGGCAAATTTATTATTTATTTATTTTAAATCAGGTTGGTTTCAAAATAGGTCAAGTCGCTTCTTTTTCATTTAAATGTGAAGGAAAGTAGTATTTTTTCATTTACATACATATATGTATATATATAAGTATATAGATATATAGCTTATAAATAGATATATAGTTTAATTTATTCCTAACTAGCTTAAACCCGGCGTGCTTTGCTACACTTACCACTATTATTTGTCCACATTTTTCGACTGATGATGTTTAGTGACTACGGAGTATTTTGGACCAACTTCAAAAACTTTAACTGTTAATGATTTCAAGATATACTGAACTTAATAGTTACAATAGTTTGTCTGGAAGCTACCAAGTCTACTTGTCCGCCCTGATAATTTTTAATGACTACGAAATCAATCACACCAAATTCAGAAACTTTAGCTTCAACACTTCGAAGGATACGTATGTATGTATAAAGAAATCAATTTTCAATTTGTACGGGAGGTGTCACGCTCACTTGTCCAATTTCGCCCACTTTCTGACTGATGATTTGCCTTGCCCATGAAGTCATTCAGACCCAATTCCGAAACTTTAGCTTTAACCGTTCCGAAGGTATACAAAAATCAGTATTTAGAGATAAATATAAAAAAGTGAGCGTAAAAGTAGGCGTGGCAAATTCTTCTCTCGAAGAAAACTTAAAATACAAACATTTGAAAGAAAAATTAGTCAAATCGATGCAGCCGTTTTCTGATTTTAGGTAAATCAAAAAAGTGGGCGTAAAAGTGGGCGAAACAAAATTTTATTTACTTAAAAACCTAAGTTGGATCCCGACGATAATTAGAAAGAAAAAATTTTCAAAATCGGTTCAGCCGTTCTCAACTTATGCAATGACCAACAAACAACATTGATTTTTATTTATATAGAATATAAAATTATCTTTAGCAGGAACTATTAAAAATTGTTGGTTTTTAAATTTTATGGACAAAAATCTTAAAGTTTTTTATGTTTTTTTTTTTTTTATTTTTGGACGTCAGATTCCGAATATCTTTAAAACTGGTAGTTAACGGGCTTAAAATTGAGTAGACATTTTTTAAAAGCAAGTACCAGCAGTTTCTTTAACCGTTTTAGTTTTTCTACATCGTTCTCAAATTATAATGTAATATAAGAAAGTAGTCGCTTTATAAAATTTGCAAAGTTTTCCACTCCTATTACAAAAAATTTCGACATGATAGAGAAAAACCAATTTCAATTTAGCCGACTAAATTACTCTAGAAAATATATTCGATTGCTCCACTTAGAAACCTAGTTGTCTAGTCTATTTAAATTGCCTGTAAAAACGGATATCAAGATATAATCAGCACCGCCACGTCTATATACTTATCAAGAAAAAAATGTAAATCTTGTGACAAATCAATTCAAGCCAATCACATCCCCATACTCTAAATTTTGTTACTGGTAAGTCATCGGTTAGTGGTATGTTATTCAAAATTTTTCTTCTTGTCCCAGTCTCTAACAACATTCAAGCTGCAATTAAATAAACGTTTCTGCTTTTCGCCAAAGTAGATTGATAGTTCCTTAAAAAAATTACAAGAAATCGGGGTAAGATAGAAAAAATCTTTTATAGAAAATTAAAAGTAATCGAATAATTAATCCATTAACCAACTTAATACCACATCACTAGTCCCCATTCATAAGATACACAAATTTATTAAGAAAAATAAAACCTTTTTAAAAATTTTTAAGATGATTGTTAGAAAAAAAATAGAAATACATATTAACAAAAAAAAAAAAAAAACAACATCAGCAACAACAGATTTTAAAATAAAAACGAAACTAATGATGTTGGAGTGTCTTCGTGTGTGTGTGTTTGTGTGCTAAACAATAAATATCTTTGATTATGTAAAATAACTGGTTTAAATAGTGATTTTTTGGTAAAAAAAAAACACCAAAAACAAAACGATTTCTTTTATTTGCTACTCCATTGTTGTTGTTGTTTTTTGTTGAAATTTAATTTTTATTACAAATTTTGATTGTAAAAAATAACGTTTCTTTTTGTTTTTTTTTTTTTTAAGGAAATATGGCGGCTTATAAAGAAGATCGTAACACATTTAAACATTTTGTTTTTTTTTTTTGTAAAGTGTGCTTAATCTTACTCGTATCTTTGAAGCCTTCCTTCCTATTGACATTGAAAGTTTTTTATTGAAAAGAATTTTTATTGTTTTTTTTTTACTATTTTTAAACCTCAACAATAAAATAGAATTCTTTGTGATTCAACGACAGCAAAAATTAAACTTTAAATTAAATTTAAAGACTGATTTATCAGCAGAATTTTTATATAAAGAACGTGTGTTTCTTTAAAAATAAAATTCAACTTTGAAATGAGTAGTTCTTTAAAATCAAGATCATGATAATCCAGACACATTTATTATAATTTTTAAATAAAAAATATCTAAGCACATCTTTAAGTCAAATTGAAATTATTTTATTAATATCTAAAAATTTAAGGTGAGATAATTTTAATTTCTTTTAAATCGAGTATGTATTTAAAAACCAAACTCTGCTAAAAAAAATGTAAGCAATGCATTCTTTACATTTTGATTTACTAAAGGTGGCTGGAATATGTGATGCTCCTCTTTCCTAATTCAGCCTATGTAAATCCTTATGACAAAGTCAAACTACACAATAGTTTTATTTTGATGCTTGTAATTAGCCCACAGCAATCACTCAAAGTGCTATTGTTTTTCTCTCATACACATAAAGAACAATTACATCTGTTTGCGTAAGTACGCTTGTATCTCTCTCTCTCTCTCTCTCTCTCTTCCTCACTGTCGAGAAGATATTATTCATTCGTCTGCAGGTAATCGTTTTCTACTAAGTATCTTAGATCCTCCAATAACATTGAATTCCTAAACACTACTATATACTTCGTTTTATATATAAGCCAGTGTACATTTTTGTCACATTTAGTGTACGATGTGGAAGTCATTGATATCATTGATTATATTTTAATGTAAGTTTTGATTTAAGAATTACTGTTATAATGCTACGCCGAGTAGAATGGCAAAACACTGTGACTCATTAGATCTATGTGGCAGAATTTCTGTCTTTGTAATGAAAACCAGCAGGGACTTACAGTTTAATGCCGGCTCCGAACGATAGAATCTTGTTCATGGCAGTAAGTTACTCTCATAGCACTTGCCAGAAGACTGCCAAGAGGTAGTCACCAAAAGTTTTTTTCTTGGCTATGTTAAATGGAGTTTTCCGATCCGTATATTATTAAACGGCTAATTTTTCTACACGTCAGATTAATTTTAGATTTGTTGTTTTGTTTACGTGGTCTTATATGTCATTAATAAAACTCCCTAATCTTCAGGGCCGTACTAAGATGTTAAACGTATCATTTATGACTAACCTGCTGTAAATTTCTGAATCTGAATCTGTCAAATTCAATATTCTCTATCGAAACTCACGTTATTATAAGTATAAACCTTGTTATATATTCATATATACAGTCTAATTATGCTACTGCTGATCCTTTAACTAGGCTATGTCATCAATATAACTATTTTTCAGATCTTGTCGATTTTTTTTTAAGTTCTTATCTTATAAAACACAATATTATTGTTTTTCTTAAGGTGAAGAATGCGTATGATACTTTTTATGCATTCTATGCGTTTCTAAATTCAAGATACATGCAATGCGTCTAATGCGCCATATTATTTATTTTTTTTTTTTTTTTGGATCAACTGTTAATAATTTTATCAAATAAAAACAATTTAGTCGAAATGAAAAGTGAAACTGAGATTTTAAAAGAATTTATATATGTAGAATTTATTAATTTTATATTTATAATATTTTGTGCTACAAGGGCCACAAATTCGCGATTTTTCGCTTCATCTCCTCCATAGTATGGTGTGGACATTCAGGTTTAATACAAGTGCGTAACTATTTTCAAATTGATTTGTTTCCAATATCATTCTAATTGTAAAAGTGCATGTACTTCGGCCAGTTAGGATTTTCTATCCATTGACTTAAATAAATAAATAAACTATTAAATTCAAAAAAGTTAATTGCTCTTAAAATATTTAGATTAACTTTTTCGAAATTCTACTGTAATTGTGATACGTACGCTGTGGTCAGTTTATACAGTAAGTTGTACAAACATACATGCATATGTACATATATACATATATGAAAAATAAATTAATTAAAATAATTACTATTAATTTTCGGAAAGTCTTTTTACCTTCACACTTTTTTTCTTTTCGTGTTTTTAGGTTTTTTTCTTCTTCTTTTTTAACCAATCCAAATATTTAACCCTGTACATAATATGACGCCACAAAAAAATCTTAATTGTGACCGTAAAGTTTAGTAACAAAACGATGCAAAATACAAAAAAACGAGACAGAAATGGCAAATTAAAATGATTAAATTTCATAATAATTTAAAATTTCTGCTGACATAAGATGAAAATACAATATATTCGCAAACAACATTGACATACAACACTTAAGCAAAAGGTATACAAAAAAAAGAAAGAAAAAAATTTGGTACCAAAAATAAAATATAATTTTTTTCAAAGTAACACATTTTTAATTAATAAATCTATTAAAAAAATAAATAATAAGACATAGAAAGCAAAAGTAATATAACTTTACAGCGAAAAAAATATTTACAAAATAAATAACTATTGTACAGTTTTTATTTGAAACTAGTTAAACCCCAGCCTGTTTTACTATTCCAATTTGAATTTAAAAAAATGCAACGAAGATGTTTGTTACACATTTGAAAATCTCGGGATTTTATAAATCCTGATGAAAAAATCCCGGGAAATCCTGAAACTAATCGGGATTTCGGGATTTTATGTTAATTAGTATATACAAAGAAAAAGGTTTTCCAGTACCGCTCCTAATTAATATAAAGTATTTTTGCAAGGAATTAAAAAAAAAATTTAATGTAAACAAATAAATATTTGCCTTGTATGGGCATGGGAATTTATAAAATTTATATAGCCTTCCATCAATACATAGAAATGCTATAAACATTTCCAAAAAGTCGTTTCTTTTACATATAATCTTTTTTTCTACATACAGTATTCCCTGGATAATTGCCCCACGCTTAATTGCTCTTTCACGCTTATTTACTTCAATTTCTAAATCTCCATATTTTTTCTTTCCATTTTCTAACAAAATTCCATTGTTAACTAACTAAGATGCGGAGCAAATGAAACTGCTCCAAAAATATTGTATTCCGCTGTTGATTTCAATTAATGCCTGTAAAAAACGGGACTGACATGCCACATGGCAAAATACTTTAGAACAGTCACTCACACTCTCAACCCTCTCGGCCTATACCATCTTACTATCTCGCTACTCTACTCGTTACATGGTATTAAGCCTAGATGTATAGCAAAAAAGTTTTGTCGAAAAATTGCATTCTGTACAAAGTATTATTGTTATTGTTAAGTTGTCGCCGTGTTGCCATTCGAAGTGTCATTTACCTGACATTTTATTTCATACATTATGTTTTAATTTACTTCTGAAACTGAAAAATGGATAACTCTTTACTAAAGATAAAAATTACTGTTAAAAAGCAGTATTTCAGATTACACGTATTATTAAGGCAATGGCAACACTTCTTGCTCAGTTTTAAGTGTATATTAAAATATAATCTAAAATAACATTACATACATACATATCGTCAAATGAATTCGCAATAGTCCTAAGTTACATTGGCAAAAGTTTACAGGAGAAGCAAAAAACTTTTTAATAAGCAATGCAATTTTCGTCATAAAGTCTTCATTTTTGATCGCAAAGGTGTAAAATTTTGCAAGAACATAAATGTATTTTGATATGGTGCATTATAATCAACCAAAAAACAAACTTTGAGTTTTTTTTATTTATAAATTAAAGCTGTTTTAAGTGCATATGACGATATAAGTATGAAGTGTCTATGAGTGACAGTAATGTAATATAAATAAAATCACACGTCACGCGATTACAAACACGTATACGCATATAAAGATCACAAAAAAGATTCCATTAACAATACGAGTACTTATGCACAAAGAGATATAATGACAGGAGTGTCCACAAATGGAGTATAAATTTGTAGTTAAAAAGAGAGGAGGTTTCTTAAAAATAAAACACAATTCGGAAATTCTTTGAATGTTTACTAAAGAGTAAGAAGTCAATTGTTGATGGTGGAGAGTGAATTTTGTTTTATTTTTTTGTTTTGTTATTTGTTTTTTGTTGACGTGTTCATAATGACGTAGTTCTTATATTCGTTTTCGTCATTTTCTATGAATTTATGCGTTACCCATAATATGTAGTATGTCTACATACAATTAAATATGTACGTTTGTAAGGAAGTGTGTAACAATAAATATTTTCGTGTGCGGACAGTTGGAAACGTTAATTTTTTTTTTTTTTTGCTGATTGATAATGGCTGAGTAAGTATGTACGAGTATTTGCTGTTTTACACATACTTACAATGTATGAGTAATAGTTTTGGAAAAACAAGAATAGTACAAGTAAGTATGTTTGATTGAATTTAATTATTACTGAAGTTACAAATACGAGTATAATTTATTTTAAGCTTTAGTTGCAAGTTTTAGTTAAAAATGATGGTAATGAATAATTTTTTTTTAAATGCTAAACAACAATAACAACAGCTGATAGTTAATGTTATAAAAATCAGTTTTGGAACACGTTGTAACTGTGCACCATATTATAAAACATACATACATACATATGTTGTATGTATATAAACAATTCTAATTACATCATTGTATGTAATTCCAAAACCTCAAATCCATTTCTGCTTAATTGACAATTTGTTCATACTTACATATAAAGTTTGTATTACTTCGTTACGGAATACATGCATACATGGCTTCTTAATGTACAAACAGTAGAACGTAAGCAATGATTTTCTAATAGTTCGATTTTTTTATGACTTTCATGGAATTTTTGACACTTTGCATTAAATAGGGGATTAGTAGTACACTTGGCTGTTGTTATTTAAACTCATATCTCATATATTCTATGCTTATAATGAGTAGGTATTTTGTGGTAACGGTGCCTCGATTGTGGAATGCATTTATCCCTGGATATTTTATGAAACTGTGGCTCAATTTGAGAACTTATTTAAGAGCCAGGTATACCTATAGTTGCTAAATACTAATTTTATTTTGTTGCTGATACTGCTTTCATCCTGAACCCTGTAGTTGTATTTGCATAGAGAGGTGTTTTATTCCCGGGTGGTAAACTTTCGGCATACGATAATTGTTCTTGTTTAATTTTATTACTTGTTTTGGAAGCCACATTTGATAATGTGGCTTGAACAAAAACAATGCCAGGAAGATAGTTTTAAATTATGCTAAGATATACATATAAAGATATATTTGTATTATCTAGAATTTATTCTCTATTATCAACTGCAATGGACTATGAAATGAAAATAAATGAAATATTTATTGGCCTGGAATACTGTTATTTGTGTAGAAGAGACTTCCAGTACATTTACCCTCGCAGTGGTATTTTGAACATAGTGCTGTTTATTCTTGTAACACATAATTTTTTTTTTTTTGTTTGAGCATTGTAATTGGTTTGAAGTTACTCATTACAGCATTAATGACAAGCACAAAATTACGTTGCGGTTTATGCTCAGATTTAGGTTAATCTGTTAAGCACAGGGACAAGTATCTATGAAATTTTTATTTTTACACAGGCTTGATGCAAAGCCTATTACACTTTCGCGGTGGAGCGCCTCCATAGCCAGCAATGCTGTAAGCAGTGAGAGTTTTTTGTTGGCAAGTATTGCTTTTTTTCGGACTGACTAAAAAAATTCATTAATTTTTCTTCTTTTTTTTTTTGGGAATATCAAAATCTTAAACGCCTACATTTCCTTTTGAAACCTTATGTGTTTTCTTTTCTGCATATGTAAATATAATAGGATGTACTTAATACAATTTTTTTATTTCATTTTATATTAATACTTTCTGTTACAGGACTCTATAAAAACGTTAATATTTTTTGGTTGAAAATAAATACTTAATTTTCTATAAGAATTCTCTAAATATAGAGTGTTTTCTAAATATCTCACTCAATATTTAGTCATAAAAACTGTATTAGAAGGCTTAGTTACTAAGAGTTTAGTTCGTGGAGAACCGAGTGTTAGATCAAAACAAAAACAATATCGCCAAAGAGAGGAGTCTTGAAGTAAAATTTGCTGGTTGTTTATTAAAAAGCTATAACCAACTCAATTTGTCTGTGTAACAAATATGTTGAAAAGACAGAGCGGTAGATCTTGATTTTTTTTTTGTTTCTTTTGTTGGATATACAAAACAAATCGTTCGATATTGTATTACTTTATTATATTAACATTTCGTTGCTGTTGTTGTAGTTGTTGTAAGTTTCTTCTTCTTTCTTTTATTATATTTATTTATAGCAGCATGTTGATTAAGTTTGTTTTCTTACCAAGGCTTTAAAAACTTGACTAACTACAGTTTAGTCTTAACTTGGCCAGCTTAGTAGATGGCTGGCATTTTTTAAATAAAATATTTGTAAAAATCAAAACCGAAACGAAATTGAAAAGAAGTAAAAAAAACAAGATTTAAGCAAATAAATAAAAAATATTATAATTAATAAGATAAAAAAAAAATAACACGAGAAAATTCATAGCAGTAGGTGACACAAAATATTTTTGTTTTTTTCTTACTAAATTTGAAATCATTTATATACAAAAATTAAGAAACCTTAACAAAAAGAAAGTGTTGTAAAAATTCAATAAAAGAAATAGATATATATGTACGAGTATATGCGTTTCAGAACCGAATCAAAAGAATAGCAGAACAAAAAGATACCTATTAAAAATCATAAAATGTATTAAAATTAACCATTTAAAATTGCTTAATTTTATTTAATTAAAATTACTTTAAATTTATCAAAAAAAAAATAAGCAAAAACAACATTTCAAAATATTTCTTTAAAGTTCAGTAACAAAAAAATATATCCATATTTATATAAAATAAAGAATCTTTTGCAATCCATTAAAACAACACAGTCAGGCTGTTGCAATAATTTTCCGCGTGTATTGAACGGAAAAACACAAAAAAAAATAAACAAAAACAAAAGCAGCAAATACACCACACAAGTACAAAACAGGTGAGTAATTATAATTTCTCTTCCACAATGAATTCAAATAGTGTTGCTAATTTGAAACTGTTTTTGCGTTTTTATATAATCGGAAAATCATTAGAAGTGTGTACGTCTTTCAACAGTTTTTAAACATTGTCGTAATTTTTGTTATTATAATTGTCTTTACTGACTCAGAGAATAATGGATTAAAAGTTTGCGCACGCTTTTTAACTATTGTTTTCATATAAAACTGAATTTTAAGTCCCTTAATCTCTTTTAGTCATAAACGTATAAAATATGATAAATATAGGAGTTTATTAAAGTAGTTGCAATGTTTTTATACCTATTGTATAATTTTAATTGTCTTAAGATCTGAGTATGAATTTGTATATGTATGTATAACATAAAGAACTCTGATGAGACCTTTTTAGTGGGGGTCAAAAACTAGTGCTGTTCCGCTATTGTTGTACGTATTCCTTAACGGATGTTAAATCTCATAATAATACCAGTATTAGAATCCTAAAACTAAAATTATGCAATAAATATAATATAGATCCAGTAAGGAATTCGAATTTGGAATTTGAAAAATGTATTATGTTTTTACATCTTTAATCTTTTGCAAAACACCTAAACCTTAATATCGCCATCATAAATGCGTATGGGTTGACTTACTAAGGTTCATTTCTGTCAAAATTTTAAACTTTTCAAATTAAAGACAACGTGTTTATTAAAGAAACTCTAACAAACGTAATTACAAGCGCAATAATATTTTAGTGCCAAGAGATAATCATATACTTCTATATTAAAAAAATAAGCTTTGAATAAATTCTTGCCAAGTGTTTTCCTCTTTCTTTCTATCTTTACAAAAGTCTTATATGCAAATAACACTTTATTGATTTAAAAAAAAATTGGTACTTCTCCTTTAGAAAAATTAAAAGTGTATATAAGTCGTTTGGCCTTAAGGATAATGATAAAATATTTGTAAAAATATTTTTTATGTGTTTAATGTTTAACGTTTTTAAATATTTGAATTCGTATTTGATTAACCACACTTCGATCAAATATAAGTTTCGTTCCCAATTGACACATATTTGACGAAAAAACGTAATTTAAGGAATTTTATTTAAAAATATTGCTTTATGTTTGTGTAAGTTTCTTAAAAAAATAGTTTTTAAACGGATAATAACAAGAAATAATAACAATAATATCTGTTTGTATTTTATTGTTGTTTCACAAGACATTCAAAGGCTTATTCAATGAAGACTGAATACCGCAATATTTAAATTTTTAATTAATTAAATTTATAACAGCAAATAATAGACAAAATAAAAATTTCAATGAAATAATGGTAACGCTTTTTTCGTTAAATATATGTCAAATGTAATTTAATCCCCCAGTCATATCAGCAACATTAAAGTTCCTCAAAGTTCTTCCCGCGGAAGTTTGTCTTGTCATAACATATTTTCCTAGACCAGCATAACTTACTGCATAAGTAAAGATCGTCCTATGAGTGCTGGACTTAATAATAATAAAAAATTATTGAATTATGTGTTGATTGAGTAAAAATTTGTGCCTGATATTTATTTAAATTTTAATAGAAATGGTGACAATGTTCCATACCCCCTTTTATACATATATAAACAAAATAACGAAAAAATGTCGCCAATTAAGTTCATATCGTCGCAAGAATTAAAAAACGCTGTAACTGACAAAAAATCGAAAATACCTTTTTTGCATAATTTTTATCAGAAATAAAAATACGCGTCGATTGGTCCCGGTCCCAGATTTCTACGATGAAAAGAAATTCACTTAAGCCATCTGCGTTTTGAAAAATACCAGTGTCTTTGTTTTGCTTTAATACAGGTTTTTGGCTCTGGTGGACATTAAATGCATTGTCAGTTACAGCGTTCTTTAATTTTTCCGACAATATAAAAACCGTTTTAACGTTTAATGTTCATAAATTAAAGTTGACAACAGTGAATGCTAGGAATTTTAGCTCAAATCTTGTATGTATGGGTGGGTGCATGTAAGAGCTTGTATGACTTGTATTATTGTAACTAGAGAAGAATCAAGTTATTTCCTTTGTCTTTTACTATGTTCATTAGTTTATGTTTCTCTCTATTTTTTTATTGTAATTGTCGCTCTTTCTCTTTTATTGACGGAACTCTGTTGTTTGTTTATTTGAAGGTTTGTTTACTAATAATTATTGCTTAAATAGTGACAGTGGTTTTTAATACGAGTCATAGCAACAACAATAATGACACTATTTACAAGTTAAAAACTCTTCAGAATTTTGAAATAAAACATAAAACAATTAATTTTATTTATTCTATAGGTATATTATGAACACATATTTTAAACAATAGGGGCATTCACAGTTCATTTGACACAAATATGTACATACATAAACAAACTTCTTACATAATTTATGTACATTTGCACAAGTGGGTGTTTTCAACACTGTCACTGTCAAAAATTGACGCCTTGTATTCAGCCTTCTTGCTAAACCTGAAATCTAAACATAAATCTAAGGCGACTATTATCGTTTACAATAACTAAATGTTGTGTTATATTGGCTACAGCAAATAAATGTTATAAACGATAGTCAAAGTATTTGATAAAACACATACGAGCACATAGGTGTTGTAAACAATAATCACAATTTTAAAAATACAACATCAAATTTACAGCTGTTATGAACCTATTCATTGTGAGCCTATTCATAGAACACGAATGGTTTTTGACATTCGTCTTTTTATATGTTAACAACAACAAAACCACTCAAATTTGTTACTGTTGCTCATATATATAAAAAGACGAATATCAAAAACCATTCGTGTTCTATGAACAGGTTGTTAGGCTTTTACTACAATATGTTGTCAAATGTATGTGTAACGTTAAATTAATTTTTAAATTTGTAAATTCTGATCTCATGCTTGATGAACGATTTAAATTAAATGCCAATTTGACCAAGTTATTTAACTTAAAAAAAAAAACAGGGTAAATTCTATTACGTTCTACGTTTTAAATAATTTTTAAACAAAACTAATTATTTTTTAATAATTCTCTTTATTTGTTTTACCCACATCTGTATGTACGTATGTATGTACTCATATTTATTATACTTTATATTTATTTACATTTTTGAATTTAAAATTGGCAAAGCAACCTTCATATTTTACCATATTTTTATGCGACACGTACATATTTGCAAAATATTTTTGCACAAATAGTTTTTAGGCTATTCACACTACGACGTAATTAATAAATTATGGATAAAATATACATCAATGATTTTTTTTTATTTTTTATTAATAAATTAATTAAATATGATGTACCACCTTATTTAATGTCATTTTCGTCATTTCATGTTCAAATAATTTTTTTTTTAATCAAGACAAATTTAATTTATGCAAAACTTTTCAAATTAAAATTATGACTATTTTTGTAATATATCAAAATAACTACAAAAACAGTGTTTTAAAAATAAATCCATTAAATTTGTACCACCTTATTTTATGTCATTATCGTCATTCAATGTTTAAATAAACATTTTTTTTCTTCTTTTTATCCAAAACAAAAATCTTTAATTTATGCAAAATTTTAGATTTTAAAAAGTTAAAAAAAACTCATATTTTTGTAACTTGGCAACAGAATTTAGTTGCTAGAAAATAAAAAGAAAGTTTTGTGTTAAAAGACTAAAATTATAATTCACATCATCACAATAATGTTTATAAATTTGTTAAAATTTTAAACAAATTAACATCAGTCGCTAATTTTTTTTTTCTTCTTCTATACCCTTTGTTTTTAATAAGTGTGTTTGTGTTTTTGATGTAGCTGTAGGCTAGAAAATTCAATAGAAAAATAATATAAATTTTTTTACAGTTAAATATAATAACAATGAAAAGAAAAAATATTTAAAAAAAAATTTTTTTATCAAAAAATAAAAAATATTCTTTGCCATATATTCTTTTGTTTGCTTTTTTATATAGTAAATGGGATATAATTCTCATTTAGTGTATAAATTTTTGAACATAAGATACCATCTTTGGAAAAACGTGTTCTGACGAGCAAAAAAGATTTTTCTTTGTAACACATAATTAATTATAAATAATTGTTGTATAACAAATAAACTGGTGATCAAAGTTTCGGAAATAGGAAATTTTAGATACTGTAAAATTTGTAAAGAAAACTGAAACACGTGCCTGAAAATGTCATCTTTATTAGTTAAATGTCAGAGAGATAAGACACCATTTATACCAGATAGAAAACTAAAGAGTGAACTAACAGTTCAAGTATTGAAACTGTCTGTCAAAAATTAGGTGCCACTGCTGACACGTACGTACGTTGGAAAACTTTTAGAGCGTATCACAACTTACCAGGATTGGTCCTATAGCCGGATAATCAAAACTTGTGCTATTTGGAGTCTAAAGTTCATGTTGCTGCGTTACAAGATCCCCTTAGGCACAATTTTATGTTTGAAGGCCCCTCTTTTAATTTTTGCATACAAAAATATAAAAAAATTTACTTCTCAGTATTTGTATGCATTTTTCAAAGAATAAAAATTAGTTTTTAATAGATCCTTAAGCTTTTGAATTTATTACAGTACAGATCGTTTAGAATATTATCGAAATTTTAACTTCTCTACATGGCAATACGCAGGGTTGCTATTCATATACCAACCAAGAGTGTTTGCTGTGTTATGTATGAATTATGAATAAGATCTTTAACTATTTACTGAATAAATTTTAGTTGCTGTTTTATTAGACTTTAATTATACTTAATTTACATATTCATAATTTTTTCCTTGTTTATTAAATAGCTGTTTTTCTTTTGAGGCAACAATATAAGGGGATATCATCGGTGGGTGTGTACCACAAGCATAACAAAACAGTACGAGCTCACACAAAATTACCTAAAAGCGGTTTAAAAGGTTCACAAATAATTTAAATAATCAGCTGTTTTTTGTTTACATATGAAACTGAAAAATTAATCAAAAAATTTGCAAGAAAAAGAAAATATATCGTTTTCACTAAAAGAAACACTATATTAAAAAGCAAAATGGAAGGTTTTATTGAGAAATTTAAACTGAGAAATATGTTAGTGGATACATATTTCCTTGTTCTTTATTTAATTTTTTTTTAATAATTTTTTACAGCTGTTGAAAATTGTGCAAATTTTACGTTCTTTAAAGCAACTAGTATCACTTGAATAACAAACTCTAGTAATTTTTTTTTATTTTTATAGTAAAAAAAATTGCATAAAAATACTTTCTTTATTACTTCGCACTTGAAACTCAATATTTAAAAATCCATTCACTTAAATTATTAAAATATTGTATTTTGTCACTTATAACTGTGCCAATATTTTAATGACAAAATCTATAATACGTTTCATTATTATCGTATTTAATGATCTAAACTTTTTTTAAACTACTTATTTCGTTTGACATAATCAAGTTTGCATAATTGACTGACTGACTGACTGTAGGCATGATGGTGTTTAAACTGTGTTGTGTTTCTACTATGTTGTGATCAATAATTTTCAAATTAAAAATTATTAAAAGTGAAATCAAAAACATTAATCTTTATGCAAATGTAACAACGAAACAACGAAAAACAAGAAATATTGCAAGAAAAAAAGGGCCAACAGTAATAAAAGATATGGCGATAAAAGAAAAAGCAAAAAACTCGATCACAGTTCGAGACAAGCATTATGTAAATTGATGCATAATTTTTAGAGATTTTCAGTAATACTCGCAGCAAGAGTTTGAAAATAAAAGTTGAAATTAAAAGAAAAATAAATTTCAAATGATTAAAGATACCGTATGCGAGTGAAATTTTATAAAATATATAATAAGTTTAAATTTAAAAACAAAAATATGTATGCAGTTTTGTCTTTATGCTCTTACGAAGTAAATGATTCTGATTAAGTGATATATTTTGAATAAATATTTCCTGGTTGTATCCGATATTTCAAATTAGGAGGAATATTCCTAAAATTAACTGAATAATAGCCTTGTACTAGAATTTTAGCACAATCGTCTGTTGTCATATAACTTTAGAAATAAAAATGGAATCATGGTTTTTTTAATCTATTTATGAAAATGTATATAAAAATTTATGTTTGATAGGCAAATTGTGTGCCGCTTAAATTTACCTTAGACCAGTAGTACAAGAAACATAAGTATCATAGCTACTGTATCTAAAAAATATTTTAATATCATCACCTTATATTAGTACCGACAAATTGTTTATTATTGATAGGTAAATAACAACAATAGTAGTGGTGCCTGAGGAACGTCTTAAAGAAGTCGGTGTAAATAATAGTTTGTTTTTATTTTGAGAGTTTAGTTATAGTTTAACAATCTTTCCGAAAACTATGCTGACTTTATCTGCTGATAATAATGATGATATATGATGACATAAATGTTCATGGAACGTGAAAAACAATTGGTCTGGGTCATTATTTATAATATAGTAAGCAATAAAATTATAAATAAGGCTTTTTAAAGAAGACCGTTTAGTAATCGTTTTTTTTTCATAAAAAAATGCCATCGACATGTGCTAGTTATGTACCCAAAATTGTAGCAACCCAATAATGAATAGATGTATGGCAAAATTATATATGTACATACACCGACATAAATATGGGTTTTGATTAAAAATTCTGGTCATATAATATTTAAATAAGAAAGCGCTAGAAAGCCTTGGTAAAAATACTAATGAAAATGCTTTAAATATTAAGCTGTTTGGATTAGGCTTTGTTTGCTATTCGCTTTCACAGAAATCGATAACGCGATTTTCTAGGTCGATTTTTGACGCTTCGTTACTTGAAAATTTTTTTCTTATTTCAAAAGACATAAATATTAAAGCATATTATTGAATTTGAGTCTATATAAATACTCGTACCATTTTAGGTATTTAATAAATCTAACGAAATTAATTTAATAAATCACATACTCGTACTTCCTGGTTCACCTACAAAAAGGCGTAGCGAAGTATCGAAATAACTAGAAGATTTTTAAGGTCCTGAGCTTAATCCATCAATAAATTTTAAATTAACCAGCGTAAAAATAGTCAACCTGTGTCAGCCAATAATAATAAAGCATTTAAATCTAAAACGAATGTCAAAAAGATTTAGGCAGTGATAAAAGAGAAGATCATACTTGGCAAGACGAATTGAAATGCGCTATTAAAAATGCTATTTCAGATGTTAAGCCGAAAGATGAAACGAAACCAAAGCAAAAACGGGATTGCTATCGCCTATAACTGCGGTACAAAATTAGGATCTCGTTTATTTTATTATTGTTTGCAGAATGTGCTCTTTTTATGTATAAGTTTCAATTTTTATTTTTAACGAACAAAATTTAAGCATAACAGGTTTAAAAAAACGCAACAGAAACTGGTCATTTTAAGTAAATTTTAAACCCAAACCGAGGTTTTTCATTTTACCATTTTTTAACCATTATCTTTTTAAAGCGGCTTAAAGCAATTAAATTCAACCCAAAAGCTGCCCACTGCCCACAATAACTATGTTATGGAGTAACCATATGGTACAAGACAAAAGTTCATATAATTTCATCATCATTATGAGATGAACTAGTGAGGTAAAACAATACCAGAACACCTACACAGATTGCAATCAAATTATTATTTCAAGATAAGACTTGTAGAATCAATTAAAAACCCACAAAATAATATGTAATCTTTTGTCGCATTTGCTTTTTAAATATAATTTTTCTATTTATTATGGCATTTGGTCAAAATAAACTTTTTGCTTTACAGAAATATTGTAAACAATAGATTGATTAGTGTTTGACCTCAAACGATGGTTAGAGATTCAAAAACCAAAAATAAATCAAAACAGATCAAACGACTCGTATCTTAAGTTGTTCAAATAAACAAAACATGTATTTTTCTAAATTCATTAAGACGAAATAAATAATATAGTATGAACTTGGCATTACTTTTAGAGGAATTTGACTGCGATTTTATTTAAATTTTTTCTACAAATCTTGTTCTACACAAAAATCGTGTTATTGTGTTTAAACTTGATTGGTTAAAATTATTTTATAGGTCAATGAAATCATGAATTTATAAAATTTTGATACACAATTTTAAAAATAGGTATTCAAGTTAGAAAAACTGAATTTTTAATCAATTCAAAATTAATTCAACACCTGTGCATATTATAAATTAAATAATTAAATATGATGTAAATACAATCAAAAAACTTGATTATTTTTATAAAATATTTATAACATTTATTAGACAACTTAAGGAAATTATAATATTCTTGATTAAGCAAATTTTTTCTTATAGGAAATTGCTTCACGTGTTACAAATTTTATCATTTTCAGAGGAGGGTTTTGTGTGAATATAAATTATTTAAAAATAAAACCTGTTTTTTATTTTATTGAATTCTTTCTAACATATGTATGTCGTTTTAATCTCTGTAGGTATAATAAATTGATTTTTAAACTGTTGAATACATTTTGAATAAATTCTTTTGATTATTAAAATTAAATATTTAAATTGTTTTTATCTCCAAGACAAAAAAACAGCAGAAATATAGAATAATTTATAATGGTTTTCAATAATCATATCCGTATGTTGATTGATAAACGTATTGGCAGCACTGTCTGTATTGTATAAGTACAAATGATGGCATTATATAAGATGATATTACATTTCCGGTCGATTGTTTTGTGTATTAAATTTGCATGTTATTAAAAAAATCAAGCTAAATAGCACAAACTATTTGTTACTAGACTTAAGGCAGTTAATTGACTTTAAATAAAATGGTGCTTTCAAAAAATATATGTATATTAAATAATAAATAATTCTATTATGTTTTCATTTTCTTTGTTAAAATATTTCATAAGGTGATTCTTCTTATTTTAATATTTTTAAAAAATTATAAAATTATACTACCCTCAATCATATTTGTTTTTTTAGTTTGAATTTTTTAACATATCAACTGCAAATTGTACAAAAGCATGAGACACATGGCGCAATAATTACAAGGTGCATTTGATATACCAATTGTCAATTGTTTCTTCGTTTCCTTTTACTGCTATTCCAAGTGTAGGCGTAGTTTAGTGATTAGAGCGCTCGCTAACAACTCAAATCAGCCCAGCTTCAAGTCCCAGTACTGAAGAAAATGAAGAACAATAATGTGTGTGGTATTTCGAATTTTTATTAATTAAAAAAATAAGATTTTCCCCCCACACCTCTAAGAAGGCCATCCTTAAGAAAGCCGTCCAATGACATTTCCACCTTATCCACCTTTGACTTATAAAAGGAATTATCAGGACAAAGCGCCACCTACTGGGAAGTAATAGACAGAACTAAGCAAGGATCGTAATGTACCAACAGCTTAGCAAAGATTCTCCCCACCACTCCATAATAAATACAAAATTAGCATCAACATATGGGGCAATTGCTGTTGATCACATTCAAGGATGAAACTATATTACTGGCCTTTGAGTGATCAACTGACAGCAACTTGTCTAATTGGCATAAGCTGTCAAAATTGTCCATGCCCATAAAACGTATGGACAACGCTTTGCAATTGGAAAATCCATTTTTGACCGAAACAAATAAGAAAAATATAGGCTTGTGATATAAACATAAGTATGTTATTTGGATACTGCGTTTTACAACGTTCTATGGGCTATTTTTCTCTATTTGCTATTAAATCTTTTTGAACAAACTATGAAAATGCCTATTCGAAACTTTAAAGTATAATTTTGACAATGACGCAAGTTCATTAATGCATGGCAATACTTTTTAATCCGCAACATCTGTTAAATTTGTGCATTGTTTTTATTTGTTAAGCCATACTACTTTGTATAGAATTTCGTATTTTAATGAATTTTTTATGACGGTTTTACAGAATATTATAGTTTTTAAAATTTAAAAAAAAAATTAATTTTATTGTGTGACAAAGCAGTGTTGCCATAAAATGTTGCTTTGCCTAATAAACGAACTTTTTTTCTTCGTAACCAAAAATTTCTAATCAAAGTAAGAATTATTATTATTTTTTAAATATAAATCTTTTTCGGACAATTACCCGCTCGTACAATATTTTCGGATCTGATATACTGCCAATGCACGGGCAAAAACAAATGTTATCAATACATAGACGTTCAGTTTACACGATTAATTTTCAGATAGTTTGTTTGCCAAAAATGTTAAAATATTCTTACCAAATATTTTCTATTTTTCCTTTAATGCTTTATTTGTGTTTAAGTTCATGTTTTTTATTTTAAATTTAATTTTTTTAAAATCCCACTTTATTATTTTAAAACAATCTTGCTATATGAAGAAATATTTGACAATGACTTTATGGTCCGATATAGAAATTTCGACAATCAAAGCAAGAGCTGGCAATTATATTTTAATAATATTGTTGTCAGATGATTTTTTAGACAACAATCTGTCAATCGTGTGTAAAAAACTTAAACTCCTTTTCATTTTTGAAATCAATCTTACCATATAGAGAAATAACTGACAATGAAAAATAAAATCTCAATCAAATTGTATATTTCTTAGATCATATGCATTTAGACCTTGAAAATACTTTTAAAAATTCAATTTGCCAATGTTACCAAACTGTTTTTTTGTTTTTTCTTTTAAATAACAAAACATTACAAAAATACAAATTTGAAGAAAAAAATCTTTAAAAACACCGACAAACCATTTATTTTATGAGATAAAATCAAAGGCTAATTTTTATAGCAGCTTATAATTAATTAAAAAATTATTTATGTATTTAATTTTAATGTAATTAAGTTGTTGTGTTTTTATAAATTAAACATATAGGTACCTCTATTTAATTATTAATTTACCTTAAGAATATTTTTAAGAAAAAAAAAAGAAATACTTACATTTATTTTTAAATAAAATTAAAACTTCCGTATTGATCTTTTTTAGTTTAAAAAATTATTTATGTTTCTTCTTTATTTCTATTTTATTTCATTTCGTTAATATCAAAGCCTCTTTGTTGTTCTTTTCAAAAGATTTTCAAAATTATTTTCTAATTTGTTTATAAACGCTGACAACGATTGTTAAAAAAATTATTTTAAAAACTTTGTCACGTTTTTTGTGTTTTGACTAAAACAAAAATTTATAGAATCTTTAAAGTTTATACGTAAACTTAAAGTGATTATGAGCATTATAACCTTGATAATGACTGAAAAATTCGTACTACATTGAAAGAAAAATGTACGTTTCTAAAAGCAAAGCATATTCGTAGAGAACCAACAAAATAGTCTTTAACAAAATCTATAAGAGGAAACTAACGAGTCAACAGATTAAGTTTTAATAAAAAAACAAAACTGTTTTTATTATAATTGGCAACACTTTAAGAACTAGTCAAAATATCCTAAATGCAACGAGTGTTAAGTGTAAAATATCGCTGCGATCAGCTTGGCCGCTTTAAAACAGTAACTTAATAATTAAGAATATCAACAAAAAATAATTTACTTATTTGTTAAACTGCTTTGTTTTATATAGTGTAGTGCGGGAGTTTATGTGATCTATGCGCCATTTTATATATCTCGAGTTAATGATGCCACTTTAGTTTTTTGACACCAAAACTTTTAAAATCTGCAATCCGTTTTCGACTATTTATCTTCGAAACTAGACGAGATATCCGAAAACGGATTGCAGACGTGGAAAATTTCGGGTCGAAAACCTAAAGTGGCATCATTAACTCGAGATATATAAAAAATATGAAACGGCAGATAGAGCACATAAACTCCAACACGACGATATGTAACTATAAAGAAGGTAAAATAGAATGAAGTATTTCATGCACCCTTTTAAAAAATCGAGGCACTTGATTGCTTCTATAGAAACTTGAAATATGTGATCATTCCAACGGACACCGCAATGTATTCTAAGATTATTTTATCTGAATTTCTAACACGTTATTACTTAAATACTCAGTGGGGTAGTGTCACACCAAATTAAGAGCTTTTCCTATTTTATTATAAAATATTTTTCCAAATAAAATAAATAAAATTGATGTCATATTTAAGATCTGTTTTTTCTAATTTAGAATTGTGTTTTTGTTTTTTAAAGTGATTTCCTGAAAATTTCCATTTGATTTTTTCTTTCCTTTTAAAAGCCATGAGTTGTTATATATGATTATCATGCAATTATCTTTCTATTACAGCATAACAAACAAATATTCTAAAATGTCAGAATGTGTTATAAACAAAACAATTTGCACTTGATAAATAAAATGATAATGAGGTAAAAAGTTTCCTTCATTAAAAGGTTTAGAAATTTATACATATGAGCACGTAGTAAATATTAAAAAAAAACCAGTTCAGTTGTTGGAAAAATTCAAAAACAATTGCATGTAGAAAATGTAAAAATTCCATTCTAAAATAAAAAACTTTAGAAATTTTAATTATTTTTACAGATATTTGCTTTAAAAATTACGTCAATACGAGTTTAATAATTAAAAAAAAATCCCACAATAATAAAAATATTAGACAATTTAAATTCTGCTGTAATTAACAAGCTGTTGGCAACACCTTAAAAGACTTTCTTTCGCAAAAAATATACTCGTAGGTTGTACGTCACAAGATGCATGCAAGTCTACCAGCATGGCGCAATTACATAAGGTGATATAAACTTTCCGGCTGACTGGTTTTTACTAAATTTTAAAATTTTATGTTGGAAAAGGTCAAATATAATTCTTAAACAGTAAAGGCAAACTAAATAACACCAACTCAGTTTTTTATTACATTTAAACATTTATTTTCAATGAAGAGATACTGTAAATAATACTTTATAATTAAATTAAATTAATTTTTTTTATTTTAATGTTTTAAAGAAATTAATTTATTACGAACCAATAACCATCAACGAAATGGAGTTTTTCATATTGAATGTTTTGACGTTTTAACCACAAATTGTGCAAAAGCAATGTCAGTTGTTGTTGAAAGTAAATTAGTTATAGTACAGTAAGTATCACCTTATTTGATACGCTTTGTTTACCAATTTACAAAACCTACATACATATATGCTGAAATAATGCTGAACTTGTTATGTTGTGTATGTTCATATGTATATCAGGTATAAATTTTAATTTTAATTTTCGGCTGTCAAGCTCAACTTGAAATAAAAAGGTTTGTTCGAAGAGCATAACGAAAAGCTTAAAGTGTCTTATACCATTTTGTTTCGTCTTTAAAACGCCAAATTCTATTAAAAATGTACATTGTTTTTTGCAAAGATTTTTCAATCAAAGGAGAAATTGTATACAGCCGAACTGAACATGCTTTCCACTTCAGCTACGAAAGTCTCATCGGAGTTCTTTGTGTTCTCTACATATTCATGCAAATCATTAACTACTTAACTCACACTCTTTATAGAAATCACATATTGAAATTATATTTTTTCTACATACCCTGTAATAAGTTAATTTCTCAAACCATTTCAAAGCACATACTTTCTAAATGGCAAAATTGTACGTACAAGTACAAGAATTCTTGAGACAAAAATTTCTTCTTGGAAAGTTGAAATTATTTTGATAACAAAACACAAAGAGAATGCTCAACTGCTTAGTCAAAATATTGCATTAAATATAAAATAACATTTTTTACAAACAATACATAGGGTTAACTGCATCATATTTTTCATTGTTCGACAATGACGTACATGTTCGTACTTCATAACATGGCATGGCAATTGCATGATGTGAGACTTGTATTATATTGTTTAGATCAGCATGTGCAGGTCTCTAGTATCTATCCACTTGTTAACACAAAATTATTTACGATTTTTGAAATTTTCAATTAATAATTTTAACTAAGTAATGCCAATAAATTAATGTAATTAAAAACAACAATGTTTTAAGCGATTTATTTGTTAAAATTAAAAGGCTATTTATTAAGAATTAAATATTAAACATTAGGTAGTCATAAATAGCATGCGTTATTAACAACGGTTACAATGTACAATGTAAGTACGACTGTTCAACTGTCAACGCATCAAAAAGTTGAAAGCTCTTCAACTTCTATACTTTAGATGAGTTTCCAGTTTTTCCAGTAACTTGCTTTATGATAATTAATTATATTAACTTTTATTAACAGCCGTGCAAAACACCTTTTCAAAAAGGTGTACGCGATTGTTAGAAGTGTTAACTATAGCAAAAAGAGTTACCAACCGCTGGTAACAAATTCATCGCATAGCTTTTACAACCGTTTTGTTTTTGTAAAACTGGGAGAGTTAATGAAATACATACAAAAGAAAAAACCCAGTGTCGTAAAAATTTAGAGATAAGTTATTAATTTATGACACGTGTGTATGTAATAAATTGGGTTTTATGAAATTTATTTAGAACCAACAACAGAAACAGAACGTGCACGATAAGTGTTTACAATAAAAATTATTTAAATAGTTTCGCGTTTAACTTTTTTTTTCAATATTCAAATTTTAAAGCATTTTATTATAATTAAATTAAATGCTAGACACGTTTTGATTTACATTTTTCTATAATTATTTTTAATAATTATAATACTATTTTGTAAAGGCAATGAACTTTTTTTCCTGATTTTTCTTAATTCGAATAAAATGAAACAAAAGAAAAGAAATTAGTTTTTATTATATTAAAAACTTACGGCCATTTCTTTTCTACAAAAAGTGTGACATTTTATTATTATTTTTTTTATTTATAATTATTTTAATCTTTTTTTTTAAAAAGTATTATAAAGTATAATATTAAAAACAGGCAATATTTTATTAAGCTCAGAAAGAAAAAAATTAAAAGGGCAACATTTGGTAGAAAAGGAAACATCCTTAGTTTATCAGTGTTGTTTATATGGGAGGCAAAAATATAGTAAAAAAAATTAATTACACTGTGTATTACTTTTTAAGTCATGAAATATAGCCTTATATGAACACCACTACGTAATAAAAGACCAAAAGAAAGAAACCCGTGTCTTCCAGTTTTTTTTTTTTTTGTTGTTTTATTTTATAAGACCAACACTCAGGAGTAAACACCTACTCATGCAGTGCATTTTATTAGAATATTGAAGATAGAAGAAAGATACATAGGTTTTTTTTTTGTATCGCCATATATCAATGAGACAAGTTGCGATCAGTTGATCACTCAAAGGCCAGTGTTATACCTTGACCCTTGAATGATCAAAAGCAATTGCCCCAATTGTCGGTGGCTGTCGGTAGTGAGTGGTGACCGTCTTCACTAATTCGGTTAGCTGTTATGTTCCCAGAAGGTGGCGCTATACACCTGGTCATTCGTTTCTGGTGGAATAGACTGGATATGTCAGGGAGCGGTTTTTCTTGCAAATGGCCATCTTGGAGGGGGGTGGAGACCTCTTATATTTTTTAAATTATAATTTAGAAAAACCGCAAATTTTATTTTATAATTTCTGTCCTTCGCTGGGATTGAACCTCGGTCGTTTGAGTTTTTGTACGAACGCTCTGAGCACTATGCCACGACCCCCCCCCCCCCCCCCCAAAGTATTGAACATTTGGGATATCGGTGTCATTTTTGCAAAAATGTGATTATTTCCTCAGGCTCATATCTTGCAGACCGCTCTGAAATTTAATTCAATTTCTGAAGCAAAGTTGTATCTCTTGTAATGAAGAACAAAATTTGTGAACTTATAAAAACAAAATAATTTCATCTTCAAGACCTTAGGTAGCAAACCGTTCAAAATTTAAGGAAACACTGAACTGCAAAAATTTAACTGTGTCCTCATTTTTTTTTTTTTTTTTTTGTCTTTTATCACGTTCTTTTGTCATGTTGCACTGTGTTATTATGTCCCAAATTTCAAGCAAATCAGTTCAATCGTTTAGGCGTGATTGACTGGCAATCAAACATATTTACAAGTAGATATATCAATTAGTTTGTTCAAATACAAATATGAAAAAATTGTTTTTCTCTAATTTTTGAAAAAATATTTACAACTTGGCTTAAAAAATTTATAATTTTCAAAAACATATATTTGGTTTTATCTAAATTTCTTTGATGACCTTGACACAAATAACTTTCCTCTGTATATTCTATTTGACTCATTAATTATTCCACTTTTACCTATATACGCACTATATTTTATTGATATCATGTATGTTATGCACAAAAAAGTTAATTCATTTGGTTTAAAAATAAACAATTTCCATGAATCACAACTAATAACAGAGAGCATCGTTCATAACAATCTTGAACTATATAACACCAGCTTTTAAACATGCGTGCATACTTGCTGATGGCACCACGGTCCATTAAAACAATAAAAACAACAACCAATTATAATTAAATCGGATGTGTTAAATAAAACTCCCTTGCACAAATACTTTCTCCCAACATAGTATGGTGCCTTTTGTATTATCGTATTTGTATGAAAAGAAAGAATTCGATTTGAATATCTTAATTAATGTCACAATTCAGTATCGTCAGTTTTTTTATCATTTCTTAATTGTTAATTTGGAAATTTCGTTTATTAATATTTAAAATTTGTTTTATAATGAAACACTTTACATTATCAGAAGAAAGTGATTCACAATACAAAAACTTTAATTAACCAACTTTTACTATTGTGACTTGATTGATACATCCATTTATTCAAAGCGGAACATAAAGAAAACATTCAAATTTTAACGATTGAAAGCCACAGAGAAAAATTTTTTATTGTCATACAAATAAATATGTATATGTGTGTGCATATGTACAAACATATGCATGTAAATTGAAAACAAAGAAATAATAAGAAATAAAAGGGCGTGAAATCTTGTATGTATAATCGAAAAAAATTTTAAGGTGAATTGCACTAAAATCAAGACCCATTAATATGGTCAACTCCATTAAACTACAATCACACAGAAAACAAAAACAGCTATTATTTGTCATATGAAGAAATTAAGCAAAGTCTGAGTTATATGATAAAAAAAAAACGTTGATAACACTTCTAAAAGTAACAACAAATATACTTAACATTTTGACAAGTACACCATTGTTTATAATTAAACTAACTTTACCTACTCAGCGTAGCTCGGGATTCTATGCATGATTATCGAACAAGCAGTGCAATTATTTTTATTTTCTTACACTCAATTCACATCATGATTTTTTTCATGCTTCAGTTTCATGGCATTGTACATGACTTTTTTCTTGTTGGCGAGAGGTTTAGAAAAGGCAGAGGGGCTGAAAAAAAATCACGAATTCTGTTTTTCTTGCATGTGTTTGTATTTCTCCTACTTTTTTAATTTTTGTATTCTTTGGAAGTGTCAATTGTGCTTTTGGAGGATTTTTCAAAGCAGTATTAAAGATAGTCATGCTTCTAAAAAATCATGATGTGAATTGCGTGTTATAATAATTTTAATTTCATTTAATTAAACACGTATAGAGAAGACCAAATTGTGCAAATTAAGCTTTAATCTTCTCAAAATATACAAAAATCAATAAAAAGTTTGTATGGGAGGTACTACGCTCACTTTTCCAATATCGTCTACTTTGTAAATGATAATATAATAATTTAATTTTGAACCGTTCCCAACGTACACAAAAATCAGTCTCTTTTTTTGGATGGGAGGTCACTTGTTCAATTTCACCCACTTTCTTACTTACTGACAGATGATTTGCTTTGATCATGAAGCAATTCGGACTAAAGGCAGTAATTTCAGCTTTGACCATTGTCAAGATATACAAAAATCAGTGTCTAGTTTGCATAGGAGATACCACACCTAGATCCAATTCTGTAAGAAAAATATACCCTATTGCACTTTCGGTGGTTAAAGTAATCCCTGGAGACAATATCAAAAACAGTTGTTTATATACTACAAAAAGTTTTTTATTTATTTGATATACATACGTAATTGGCCTTTACAACCCTGTTTCAGGATTACGGTTTAGCTTCTCATAGTACCCATATTGTGAGCGACTATTTTAATACATGAGTATCGGAATCTACAGTTTAATGTTAAGTATAAACGACAGACTTAAAAAACTTGTTCATGACAACCAGTTACTCTTAAAGCTTTTGCTAGAAGACTGCTAAGAGGTGATCCCCGAAAGAAATATTTTTTCATATTTGTTTTTTTAAGATGTCAGAGCTCCCTTCTAGAAAACCAACACACTACATACTAGACTACAGCAACCATGTGATATCAATTGATTTGTTTCTTTTACCTTCAAATTACAAACAAAAAATTTAAAAAATTCCTCCTACAAGTTTTTTTTATTAATTTCAATATTAAAAATAAATTTTATTGCATGCTTAAGCATTTTAACCAATAATTTATTAAAGTGCATATAATTAAAAAACTATACAAATTAGTTATATTTAGTTATTAATAGATAAAAGAGTCCATTAATAAAAACGAAATAAAATTCACCATAACATAGCAAATACACCACTAGAGACAGAGAGATGTACTGTAGTTGAATGAATGGCTTTGACTTTAACATATTTTGCATTGTCTTAATATGTCATTGTTGAATATGTTTGTGCGACATAATATGACATGGCAATTGCATGATGTGACACTTGTTATTATGTTTTAAAAATCAACATAGGCAGGGCTTTAATTATTATCAATTAATTTGATCAAAATATGAATTCTCTTGCTGTTTAAAATAAAAAAAGTCCATCAACTTGTTAACTTTTTCAACAATTTTCTCTTATTGACAGAATTTCAAAAAAAAAAAAAATTAATTGAAAGTGTTGTTTTCATAATGGAAAAATAAGTTTTCCAATTTTCTCTGTATCTTTAATAAATATATGAAATAATATAATAAATAATATATAAAATTAATAATTATAATTCTAAAATATTAAATAAAATTTTTTATTTTTAATTTTTTGCAGTTACATTGTATTCACACAAATTCAAATTGGCTCCACCAACGAATATAACTTATAACACAAATATGACGGTCATGAATGATCATGACAGAAGTCATGATCTTAATATAAAGCCTTTACCAGCCGCTACTGATAAAACCTCAGATGATATGTTGACTATAGCTGAATTCTTTGCCCACAAAAATGTATTCATAACAGGCGGTACAGGATTTTTGGGCACCGTTTTAATAGAGGCTTTATTAGATGCATCACCAGATATTGGCACCATTTATGTATTGGTTAGGGGTAAAAAGCATTTAAATCCAAATGATCGTATGAAAAGATTATTACAAAAACCGGTAAGTTTTTAAAATGTTATTTTTTTAAGATTTATTTATTATTATTTTGTTTTTAGAAAAGAAAAGTGAAATTTAACTTATATACCGACATGTACATATGTATATACATATATATCCATGTACATATGTATATTGCTTAAAGCTTAATTACGCACGCAATTTATTTAAAAAATACGTACTTACATATATATAGAAAATTAAGCACAAAACAATATCTTGCAGAGTGTGTGATCATTGTGATGATCACTCATATACTACAAATGTGTTATTGCTAACAATGGTTATGCAATATAGGGTTTGCAAAGAAATAAAGTAAATTAACACACACCACAATTGTTTAAATGTAGGCCTATTTATTGTTAAAACAATACACATACATATGTATATACATATGTATGTACTTATATTACTCTTAGAAAAATATCAGCAGCCATCAAATGTAGGCACAAAAGTGTACTAAAATGTGTAATTTTTTTTTTATTAATTGACTATAAAAAATTAAAGTAGGCAAAATGAATTTTTTTTAATTTTCTTTATTAAAATCATTAAGAAATGTCTTTTAAATCGCTTACAATTAAAATAAAATTTAAATTTATTTTAGAAAAAAAATTTTTAAATAATTTCACTTAAAACTTATTTTGAATTTTATTTTATTATTTATGAATATGGGCACTAAACTGTCATAAATTTTTACGACTTTAAGATTAAATGATATTATTAGTAGTATATCGAATAAACTATATACTAAAATATAATTATTTTGTTCATGATATAAAAGACTTAAGAAACGAACTTTCTTCAAATAGCCATTAAAAGACTTACGACCAGAGTAGGAAAATAAACAAAACGAAACATTTGATCTCATTTTATTTTGTTCTTTACAATGAGTAAAGCAAAAACAAAACAAAAGCAGTGAGAACGATTGTCCCATTTATTTTTGTTTATTGTTTTTGTTTGTGAGCACTACAAAAACACTAACTCAAATGTGCGTAGGTACAAGAAAAAAAGAATGAGAAGAAAAAGAAAAGAAGAAGAAAAACAAGAGCAAATTATACGAATGCGAATTGTTTCGTTTGCGCTCTTTCTCATTTATAAAGTATTTGTTTTCGTTTTGCTCATGTACAATACGATTAAAAAAAAGCTGAAAAGTTTATGACTTTGCGAAATGTTTTTTTGCCCACTCTGCTTACGACACATACACATAATCAGTCTGAGGCAGGATCAAGCTGCTAATTTTTGGCAATTTTGTGTTAATTTAACACAAAAGAAAAATTATAATAATTAATCATAAACATATGTGTGTATGTATTGTATTGTGTTTTTGTGTAATACGATATTAAATATCAATTTCCGTTATTTCATTTTCATTTAAAAACATGTAATAATTACCAAAGTCAATATGAATAATGGTTTAAAACCAAAAAAATATATATATTTAATTAATATGTGCTAATAATTAAAGACAAGTTAATGAGTAACATCGTAAGGTTTAGTGGTTATCGTAATTTAATATTTAAAATGAGTTTTTTTTTTTAACCCAATTGTGACACGAGTATTGAGTTTTGAAGATAAATCATAAAATTTTTAAAAAATTATTATGAAGCAATAAATTTGAAAATAAGAAACATACGTTATCAGAAACAATAGTTTTTAATTAAATTAGTAAAACCGTAGACAAGAAAAAAAGCTTAAAAGTTTTAAAGTATTTAGAGTAGAAACTGATATTATGAATGGAAACCTTGAGTAAAATGTTTAATTTTTGTATTCTTGCTTATTACGAAGTGCAAAAAAAGGGAAGAAACTCTTCAACGAAAACATGTCAGTCTTCAAATCATAAGTTTAGCACTCTTAAGAAAAAATTATGAACTTTTTAAATATGTATTTGAATTAATAATACTTTTCGCCATACATTCATATCGTACCTTCAATATTATGGGAATAAGTCTCCTAACGAGTCTCTTGAGCAGAAATGAAATGGACATGCTTATTCCCATCAGCAATACATTTCATAATTAATATCTGAATTATTTTTTTATACAACACGAATTAATAAAAATTTTTTTTTTTTTGCTTTTCTAGATTTTCCAAAAATATGATGAAAAATCCTTAGCCAAAGTTAAGCCTGTGGTGGGTGAATTAAGTGAAGTGAATTTCAATTTTAGTGATGATGTCCTGAACGAATTAATTGATCGCGTTAATATTATTTATCACAGTGCAGCCACCATTAAATTTAGTTCCCCTCTACGTACAGCAATTAAAACCAATCTAACAGGAACTATGCGTACCATAGAATTGGCGAAACGTGTTAAAAACCTCACATCCTATATTTATTGTTCAACAGCATTTTGCAATAGTAATAATCGTGGTCTTATACTGGAAGAGGTTTACAAATCCAAATTCGATCCTTATGAAATGATGAAAATGGCTGAAGATGATAGTCAATGGGAAGATTTTACAGACGAGAAATGCAAAGGATACATTTGTGATCATCCTAATACTTATACGTTTACTAAAAACTTGTCAGAGAATTTGCTAATGCAAGAAATGAAAGGCATGCCAGCCGCTATAGTAAGACCCTCAATAGGTAAGTGGGTAATTTCAAATTCAAATCTTTTTCGAATTTTATTCTCTAATAATATTATTTTTTTTTTGTTTCTTACTTTAGTGTATGGTACTTGGGAAAAACCTTTACGCGGTTGGGTTGGTAATGCCAATTCTGGGCACTTAGGTTTCTTGGCCGGCTTTATTAAGGGTATATTCCGCACAATGTGCGGTAAGGCTTCAGCTGTTATCGATATCATACCCTGCGATTATGTTATCAGTTCGTCTTTAGTTATGGGTTGGTATGTGGGTACCCGCCATATAGAACAGCCCGAAGTTATTCATTGCACTTCGGGTGAGGTAAATCCTTTAACACTAGATGAATTTTGTAATATTGTTAATGAAAGCGTTGAAAGACATCCACCGAATAATTTTGTTTGGAAACCAAAGGCCAGATTGCGTAATGGCTGGCGTTATAATTTATTCTTCTACTTATTCCATATGTTGCCGGCATTAGTATTTATAGTGCCAGAAAAACTGCTGGGTTTGGGCATGCCACATCACACGTAAGTAGAAAAATAAAACAAAAATTGATTAAAAGAAAAAACACACAAAAATGCGATACTTTTCTCTTTGCAAAAGCATTAATAAACAAAACTTTACAAGTCGTAATACGAAGAGATGTATGGGCATGTATAAATTTGACTAAAATATTTAAGAAACATACTTGATTTTTTTTTTCAACAGCAACAATATTTATAAAAAATTAAAATAGATTTAAAATTTATTTTAGAAAAAACTTTATGATAAATTTATTTTAAATTTATTTTACTTTTTATGAGCACAGGGCATATGTATTTGAGAATTAATTTTAAAATTCAAACACAAGTAACTTAAGAACCGAACTTTTTTATGAACAACACTTAAAGAACTTAAGAAACAAACATGAGAAATGATTACGATTTACAGAGAAAATAAAGATTATTTTCTACAGAATATTTGGTTATGTTCCAGATTACGATTCGTTTTGGAAACGAAAAATTTATTTTTTAATCCCCATAATCCAAAAAATTGATATTCTCAAATCCGGCCGTTTTTGTGATTCGATATTTTTGTCCAAAAGAAAGCCACAATTTAATAACCAGAAAATAAATGCTTTTAACATGAACGCATTAGACATTTTTCTCAAAATAAATATAAGTTTTTCATCAAAATACCAGGGGCTGTTGTCTCATTTTGTATAAAAGTAACCCTCAAGTGATGACGTTGGTCTGTCGGACCACCTTAAAAAAATAACCAGCTGCCCCTCAGTAGCCTAAAATTATTAATTTTCTAATGCGAACAGTTGAGTTTTTTTTTCGTTTTACTTTCACAAACCTTTTATATAAGCATGTGAAATGCAGAACAAGAAAAATGCTAAACAAATCCACTTTCAAGATTCTAGAGCACACCCGATTTACACTTTGTTATCAGAAATTATTATTTATGGATTCGAAAACCCGCTTTATAGTAAGTATAGTCGACGTGTTCTAGAAAAAATTCCCCGCCAGTTAGGCGATGGAATCTTTATGACGCTTTTCAACTGTAATTCTCTTTCGCCTGAGGAAGAATCACTCAAACTAATTTTGGATCGAAATTCAGGCGTGAAATAAAAGTGGCTTCTTTTATAGAAAAATATACTTTCAGAAATTACCAAAACAGTTAATTTTTTTTATTAACCACCCATGTTTACTCATAAAATTTAGGTTTGTTGTATCGTTGCAAATAGAAAATCTCACCCCGAAACTCTTAACCAAATACAAAGACTTGTCCGTAATGATGTAAGTTTAGCGCTTAAATATAAAACGTTAGCTAATCTGAGGACTAAACTTATATTTGACGTGGTTCTAACTGGTTTTTAAATCAATAATGTAATAGCAGTGGTGATTGTAAAATCGCTACATACGTACATATATCGACAAGGATGTAACTATTCATTCTAGAATAGTATTTGACAATTTATCTATAGAAAAATTCTTGAATTTGTCCTTTCAATTTACTTGTGTTTAGGTCTTCTTTATATGTGTAGCTTTTTTTATTTTTTCGTTAACGATGTGCAAGTTGGAGTTTAAATTTTTGCTTCGTCATTAATAGAGCGGACCTAATTTCTATTGAATGAATTGAAAATATTTTTTCTTTTTCTTTTACTGTGAACTAGTTTTAAAGATCTAAAAAAATTTAAACAGAATAAATAGAGAACAACAAATATGCAGTATTTAAAGCAAAAGTTTCAAGTCTGAATAATTCTGCATTTGATGGATTTAGCAAATAAATTCTTACGTTTAAAATCTATTATAGTTATTCTATAACAGAGATAAGGAACAGGGGCTCTATTCTGTAATTCTCTTAAGCTAAAATGCTAAAATTTTGGGTTTTTAAAACAGGCTGGGTGTTAAAATATATAAAATTAAAAGTTTTAGAGATAATAGGCATAAAGATTTTAAATGACAATACACGCTCAATAATTATATTCGTAGCCAAAAATTTCTAAATCAAGTTTATAAATTTTTAGTGATAGAGTTTTAGCTTAGGAGAGTTACAGAACAGAGCCTCAGGTATTTTTAAAAACGTTTTCGTTGCATTTATCTCTTTATTACTAGAATGTATAGTAAATTTATGTTTCTCTGATTTTCTTTAGAAATGGCATCGCTCTATTGATGAACTAAAAGAACTAAAGGATTTCAGAAGCGTAAATATTTTGCAGAAATTAAGATGTTTTGCAAGCAAAAAAAAACACCTGTTTAGATATGTGTAGCTATGTAGTATATACACGCATACTTTCATGCATACCAAGTATATGAAAATCAAAAGACTTAAGAAGCGAACTTCTTTAAATGTTGCAAAACAATTCCTTTCACACACCAACAAAAAAAATTATTTTGATTTAAAAACAAACAGGTTTATTTATAATAAAAAATTAGCAGGTCATTGTACACAGTGCCTTAGTTTGTCATTCCTATACGAGGAAATTCTTACTCAAACGTACAAGGTATTAAATTTTTTTGATTTTCTGACTAGTTGTCAAATAGAAGGTATGGAAAGTAGCGGGTGATAAACTTTTCAGTTTTTTGTCCCATATGCTAACGAATTGCTTAATTTGTATTATGCATACG
Organism: Metopia argyrocephala; assembly: GCA_963576795.1. Taxonomy (NCBI): domain Eukaryota; kingdom Metazoa; phylum Arthropoda; class Insecta; order Diptera; family Sarcophagidae; genus Metopia; species Metopia argyrocephala. Next base: position 180,037,140 of record OY756208.1, on the reverse strand, counting down.
ACCGAAAATGTATATGAAAGTTCCTTTTATAAGCCTTTTTCAACTCAACATTATTTCTTATGGATACGGCCTTTAAATTCTTAATTGCATACTTAATTTTATTTATTTTAATCAACTAGTTTTAAACCACTTTTTAATAAAAAAAAATAATATGTTTGCTTTACTTTTAGCGCCTATGAGTATATGCGTGTATTTCATAAGGGTACTAAAGCTTTCGATTATTTCCTGGACAAAGATTTTCGTTACGATTTAAAAAATGCTTTACGCATCATGAATGTAATGCATGAGACAGATCGTAAGCGCTATAATTTCGATGCTAGTCAATGTGATTGGGTAGAATTCTTAGATCGCGTGCTAATTGGTATAAGACGCTTCTATTTTAAAGAGTCGGCTGTAACAACATCTTGGCATCGTAACTATTGGAAAGTGTAAGTATTTATTTTATTTTTTTTGAACATTCAAATGATTCATATTTTTTCTTTTTTTTAGTTTTAATGTGCTTTACTATTTGGGTTTTGCTGTTCTATTTGGTTTGATGTATTTAATATTTGTACCTCTTTTGGGATTCACTATTGGTTTCCCATTGGCTCTTTTGTCATGGTTGTTTTTGGTTTGGTTATAGAACATATTGGAGTTAAAAAAAAGCAAAACACTATTTACAAAAAACAATCATTTCTTTCATTATTCGTCTAAGTGTGCGTGTGTGTGAATTTAGTTTTTTAATTTTAATTTTTCTTTATTTAAATTAATTTTATTTTATTTTATTATTTTACTTTATTTTTTATATCATTCTACCTCTGTTTTATTTTAATTTTAGTGAATTTTAAAATAACAAATTTTTTTAATTACAATTTATTAAGTGTTTCATTAACGGCCTAAAAAACTAAACAATAATCCTCTTTTCTTTTGGATTTCTTCTTCTTTTTTAAATTATTTATATTGATTTCTAATTTTTACTCTCCATTTGGTTTTTATATATTTCTTTGTTTTAGCAAATTATTGTTATAAAATATTTACTTTTTAAAATTTACAAAAAGAAAAGCTACAAATGTTCTTTATTTAAGTTTTATAATGTTTATATATATTAAAATAAAATTTATAATATACCTATGCATAGGACATTATACAAAAATAAAACTTAATATTAAAAATAAAAAATTAAAAATAATTTTTGGTATTTTATTGGTATTTTGATGTAAAATGAACTTTTAGTGTTATGCTATTAAAATTGACAGATATTGGCTCACAAAGACTAATTTGATTTCAAACATAAGTGGATTCACAGTGGATTAAGAAGATCTCCGTTAAAAGCAACTTTTTCAAGGTTTTCATTTAAGAAATTAGTAAATTTTATTACGTCTTTATCAGAGTTAGGTTTATTGCATTAGATTTAATTTTCCACTAAATTTAGTGGTAGTGGAAAAAATAGTGCATTATCGCCTATAATATTTAGTGGTAGTGGAAATTTAGTGCATTAAATAAAACCATTTTAGTGGTAGTGGAAATTTAATGCATTAAAAAAAACAAATTTAGTGGTAGTGGAAATTTATTGCATTAAATAAAAAAAATTTAGTGGTAGTGGAAATTTATTGCATTAAATAAAAAAAATTAGTGGTAGTGGAAATTTATTGCATTAAAAAAAACAAATTTAGTGGTAGTGGAAATTTATTGCATTAAATAAAAAAAATTTAGTGGTAGTGGAAATTTAATGCATTAAAAAAAACAAATTTAGTGGTAGTGGAAATTTATTGCATTAAATAAAAAAAATTTAGTGGTAGTGGAAATTTATTGCATTAAAAAAAACAAATTTAGTGGTAGTGGAAATTTATTGCATTAAAAAAAACAAATTTAGTGGTAATGGAAATTTAGTGCATTAAATAAAAGAAATTTAGTGGTAGTGGAAATTTAGTGCATTAAATAAAATAAATTTAATGGTAGTGGAAATTTAGTGCATTGAATAAAACAAATTTAGTGGTAGTGCAAATTTAATGCACTAAATGAATCGATTTTAGTGGTAATGGAAATTTAGTGCACTACTTCTGAATGATTAGTGGCTGGCAATATTAGCAGTCCGCGCCATTAAAATCTTACCTATGGTGAACTGAATAATATATTACATTTGAAAGTACTAAAATTCTTATTAAAACAATAACAACAATTATTTACTTTATACAGGCGGACTCAGTAAATTAAGAAAATAACATTCACAACAATTTATTTTGACATTGACTTAATCTATGTATGAATATAATAATATTATATCCATATATGAAGGTATATTAAAACGATAGTGGAACTGAGGTAGTGGAACTAAATTTCCATTCCACTATAGTGCCAATGGAGTTATATTCCATTACCACTAATTATTCAAAATTAGTGCACTAAATTTCCACTACCACTAAAATCGATATAGTTAATGCAATAAATTTCCATTGCCACTAAAATTTTTATATTTAATGCAATAAATTTCCACTACCACTAAATTTATTTTATTTAATGCACTAAATTTCCACTACCACTAAATTTGTTTTTTTTAATGCAATAAATTTCCACTACCACTAAAATGGTTTTATTTAGTGGTTAACTATTTCTATCTGCATTTAGTGGTGGCTGCAATATTGCTGCATTAATACTAAGTGGTTTAGTGGTAGTGGAAACGATAATGCATTATAAATTCAATGCAATAAACCCAACTCTGGTCTTTATAACGACTTAATTAGATAAAAAAACTAAATTGTACTAAAAATTTAGATTGTTTTTTGTAATAAATTTTTATCAAAGGAGGAAATGACATCCCTTAAGGAATAGTTCACCTGCCTAACTGAACATTATTTTCGACTCCAGCAACTGAAGTCATGCAAGTCATCAACTTTCTATCTAATTAAGACATTTGAAAGGCGAAACAAAATTAATATAAAATAGATCATCACAACCTGTCTGAGATTTGAATTCGGGTCTCCAGACCATATTAAAAAAATAATAATAAATTTTATGCTGACGCTAACCAATTAGAGATGCAAACATACATTAGCTTTGAATTTGAATAATCTCAACAGCGTTCTTTTGTTTATTTTAATTAATTTTTTGCATTGTTTACTTTACAAAATTTTTTTTTTTACGACAACTCTCAGGGGATGACCCCTAATAATGCAGTAGATTGTGCTGGTCTAGGAAAATATGAGGGGAAGGGGAAAAGAGGGCTGTGGACCTTTGATTTAAACTTACTAATATCATATCTGATATTAATCAGAAAAACAATGATCCTACTTTAAAAATTCGAACCGCAAGGAAATCGGTTGCTGTTGATTGATTATTCAATGGCCAGTGTTTTACCTTCAACTCTGAATAACCCAAGAGCAATCAACCCCAATTATAAATAAACGACTTTCTATAGGTTCAAAAACGTTATTATTTCCACTTTGCTTTACCTTTCTTCGAATAAACTTTCGTCTATGACCGTCTGATTGTTTGAACCAAAAATATTTCCATTTAAGGCGATTCTGGACAAAAAAATTTGATCACAAATACAGTATCAGTGGGCAATATATATTTTAAATTGAATCATTATTTTTTATTTGAGAACTAGTTTTTATATTTTTACTACATTGCCATTTTACATTGCATTTGAAAATATTCCATATATTTTTATAGTGCATCCCAACGTAGTTAATTATTCATTTCCACATTTAAATGAATTGCAGTGTATTTGCCATTGTCTCCATATTTTTGAAAATAGTTCAGATTTCATATTTAGTTATTAAATGAGAGGAAAATAAAACATCCGAAAAACATCGATCTATTGACTCTTTTAACGATGTTTTTCGTTAACACATATGTATGTAGATGTTTTTATAAACAATGTTGCATGCCTATGATTTGCACAATTATTACAGCTTGCAGTGAAATTTCTCCCACCCAGTGTCTAAGAATATCATATGAGTGACGTTTTTTAAATCTACAGAATTAGATCAGAGCCAAATTTGATCATTATTTTGCTACATATGCTGTCATTTCATTGCCTTATTTTGAAAAGTGATTAATTGAAATGATTATAAAATCACTCCCTTATTCACTCTTCAATGATATGGATTTCAATCTGGAAAATTATCAGTCATTGATAGTGAGCCAAAAGTTTCAAAAGAGTATTATTTTAGTTGACTGTGTCAACACTATGAAACATCGAAAAATCTACAAAATTATGCAAGATCTTTACACTTCTTTACACTTCTAAGCACAAAAGCTTCAGCACTCCATTTCAGTTCATTAAAGTAGTATTAAAGCACTTAAAAACGATTGCACCGTCTGGAAACAGTGAGATTTAATATTGAAATGTTCATCTATAGCAATTCTAACTTTTGCTTTGTAATTTTCTACTGCCACAAATTATAAAAAGTCTGTACTTTCCTGCGTTTGCACTTCCATTTATTTTACAAATTCAAAGTTTTGTAAATAAAACTTTCGTGGTCACTGTATCAAATACATACATTATTAGCTTTTTGAATGCCTTAAGATATGCTATAGTAAAAGGTTTAAAAAATTATCTCTACACAATTACAATAATCATTTATTTATTGCATACACCAGAAATGGCACAATGAGTTTAAAAATTGTACCAAATAGCGTTACGAATTACAGTCGAATTCGGTTATAAGAAAATGTAAAAAACAGCATTTTTTTTTCATATAAGCGGAATTTTCCTTTTAAAGGACTTCGAATAAATGCACAATTATTTCGTTTAAACGAAGTCTTAAAATATTATTCATATGCTTTAGGAAAATTCAAATTCTTACAAAGTTAGCAAACAAATTATAAACAATTTTAGCAATAAATGCACATTGTTTAAATAAAAAATACTTTTGACAATGTAAGTATGCACAAAATAGAAAAAAATGAACCGATGCTAAAATTTTTTTGTCGTCGATAAGTTCTTAATATTCGTAATTGAAATTAAGAGGATATCTTTTTATACAATTTTCTCCTTTTTAACGCAAAATCTGTTTCTTTTAGGCAGGTTTTCTTTAAAACGGATATTCTTTTAATCAGAGTTAAATACCTTTGAATTTAATGGAAACCAAAAGTAAATGCATATGTTTTGCAATTATCCGATTTTTTTCATTTAAACGGTGTGTTTATATCCGAATTCACACTATACACTGTATATGTACACTTTTTATAACTACATACGCATAAGTACAGATGGTAAATAAATAAATTAATAAAAAAATTTCAGTTCGTCAGAATAGATGCGACTAATGTTTCACAATAAAAAAATGTGATATTTGAGATTCTTTTATTCAGAAAACTATCTTCATTTTTTATGATATTAATTATGTAATTAATTTTATATGACGTTTTTTACTTAAAAATTATTTCTAACGTAACATAAAAAAAATCACATACTCGCACATATAAGGTGATTTCTGAAATAAATATGAGGATGATCAAGAACTGCAAATTTTATTAACACACAATAAGTTAACCCTTTCTAATATCAGAATACATAGATGCCAAAACTATGTACATATTTTGTAATCTTGCTTTTAGTACGAAGAAAAGTGCCATTGTACCAATTTGCCATTCCTGTTAAATACCATGAAAAAAAAGAGATAAAAGTTGTTTTTCTTACTCTCTTCTCAATATTTTTTTTGTTTAAACAACAGTGTTGTCAAATTTGCGAGATTTTTTCCCAAAATAAGGATTTTTTTTCAGCGATAACTAATTTCTGGTATAAAAGTTTAGATTTAGGCATGGGGGTTTTATTGTAGATTTTTACAATATAAAAAGCAGTTTGAGTTACGTGAGCGCTTGTCAAAAATAAATATGCATTTGACCTGCCTTTATCTGAAATGGTATACATACATATACACGTAGGTATATATCGCATTTTTTCAAAACTTACTTTTTTTAGTAAATCCAATGCATTTTAGAAATATGCCGCTCCTCACAAAGAATGTTTACAATATTATTAAAAATAACGGTATTACAAGCAACTTTACAGCATTTAATAAAAAGTTGTATATTAATAATTACAGTATCTATTGTATTTTTACCTCCTCCTGTAAATTTTAAATTATTTAAGTTAGGGACTTTCTTCCTAAGACCAACGATATGTACTATACACAAACATACAAAAGTAAAAATAAACATACAAATAAAACAAAATCGGTTTGAAATATTTTTTTTTGTTATGAAGCACAATTGCTCATATTATTTTATTAATATGGCTTCCGCTGCTGGCCTCACTGTACCCCATTCAATTTGACCAATTTTCAAGGAATTTTACGAGGGTATCTCGGCAATAGCATCACAAATGTTAGTCTTTAAATGCTCAATTGTCTATGGTTTGTCGGTATAAAACATTTCCGGCAGCCCACAATATCACACAATGGTATCAAACCGAAGTTCTTAGCAACCAATTGACATCACCATTTCGGCTAATTTATCGGTGATCAAACGTTTGACACAATATATCGATTATGGCATAAGATGTATGGCAAGTTGCACCATCCTGTTCAAACAACACATCTTTCTCATCAATACCATGAAGAGTGAGTACAAAAATATCGTTTTTCATGGTGCAATATGTGTCTCCATGAACCGTATAGGTTGCACCGTCCTCATTCAAAGAAATAAGAGCCAATGACGTCTCTGCTTCACAAGTCACTTGTAACTGGTTCATTGTCTTCTGTAAGACCACGAGTGGATTTTCTGAGCTCCAAATATGTAATATTGCTTATTAACGTATCCACCAAGATAAAAATGAGATTCATCCGAAAAGATTTTTTTTTCTTTCATTTTCGTGTAATTTCCAACTAATTGCCTTTGTTTTGGAAATAAATTTTAAATAAATCCCAACGCTGCTCAAGCATAAATCTATTCATTGCGTTCTATGGAGATAATACAATGAATTTTATGATAGAATAGAATGACATAAGTATTGCCAGATTCGACATAACTGGGAAACAAAGGTTTGGGGAATTTTTGGGGATACAAATTTTACATTCGGGGATAAAAATTTTAAGCAATTAGACAACTCTGGTAAAAATAACAAAATATGGAGCGCAAAGAAATAGAATAAAACGGAAGCATAAAAACCAATGCATTTTTTTAAAGCTCGTCTCTATACGGTCATTGGCTTAAGTGTTTGTTTTTTTTCCATAAAAGAGCATTAACCACTGCTCATCATTGCCTTACGAAGTTGACTTTTGTTGTACAACTCTTTTTTATTTAAAATTTTCAGGTTTGATGTTTACAAAGTATAAGTATAGTTGTTGTTATTTATCGTGGGTTTCCGGCTCAGAAAATAAAAGAAACGACCCACATATGTATAATAGCAGATCATAAAAAAAGGAGAAGACAGAGCTCTATAATCAGTAAAAGAAAATAGCGGTAATGTTATAACAGGTTGCATCATATACTTACATACATACATAAATACATACATACATACTTTTGTATATATATACAAATAATCAAATAAAGCTTGTAGAAAAATTAAGAAACTTTCTTTTTTTATTAATGAATTTCTTACGACTTTAGAGATGTTTTTTTTATATTTTTACGACATTTTTTCACTCAATTTTAATTTATTGAAGATCGAACCACTGTTGTTGTTATTAGTTTATAAGTATGCATTAGAAGATGACAGAAAAAATAAAAGGTTTTCTTTCATTAATAACTTTTTAATTTCTTTTATTTAAAAGTTTTTTTTACAGTGGCTCAAATTAATAATGGAACAATCATGCGACATAGAGTTTTGCTACATATACATATGTATGTAGGGCATTTATTTTTTATTTTAGCTCCCTTGAGCAAGAACAGTTGATCCTATTTATCGCAAAAATTTTTTGTTATCACTTTCAAAAAGATTAGATACCTAGACATTTTTTTTCCTGTTCCATTATTGATTCTGTGGCAATATGCGATAACAGCTTAAGTTAAAAAATAAAATGTTGAAATAGGTATATATGTACTAAATATCTGCAATGAATGTCTTAAATGGCATACCAAGACATTCACTTTAATAGTGAATGCGTAAAATATTACATTCGCTACCAATAAAACAAACTAGTACTTCTACGATCATTCATTTCGAAACAAAACATCAAGACATCAAAACATTTTATAAGCAAAACAAAAGTACTACTTTTCAGAGTACATTGAAATGAGTACTCATTGCTGTTTTAAATGAAAAAAACTCTTTGGTTATGTTTGTGTTTGAATAGGCTAGTTGCGTACATGCATTAGGGCGCCTCACACATTTGAAAGTACTTACATTTACATAGATCTGCATCACAAATTTTAGAAAACCTTTAAATTTTTTTTGATATGAAATATATGTATTTACAGGCCAGAAGCAAAAGAAATTAATTAAACTTTTTGCAACAAAAAAATATTTATTTTTCAATACATCATCTATATAAATATAAAATAAATCCATGAAGAAAAACAGAACTTAAATACGATCTAATCTATATTAATTGAATCTTTTTGTAATTCATTTTTATCTATGTTTGAATGTAAAAACATAATTTTGATTTATGGAAGTATCATTTGTAGCAATGCTACATCTTTTGTCTGAAATTAAATTGCGGGCAATCCGCGACAGTAGAACCGTTTATTGATACCTGTTCAAATAAATACATATTATAGGTACATATGCAAGGTAAAACAATTTTTGTGTACTGCCCTAATAAATGTTTTTTTTTATCTCAAAAGAAAAAAAACTTACGGTGTATTCAGTCATAGCGAAACTCAAATTGTTGTTGTATTAACAAACGAAACAAATTGCCACGATCCTTCTTCGTTAAAACTTGATTAGCTACTGAATTGATTGAAAGCTACAGAACATACATACATACATGGTTGCCGTTTAAACAATGGCAATGCAGTGGCGATGCAATGAAATAAAAAAAGTATATTTGGCTTGGTGTACTTGATGTACTTCAAAACATTTCCAGAAAGCAAACAGAGTTTATAATTCATTGCGAAATAGCAGGTAGAGTATTGTGTTGGTTTGCTACATATCAAGTGGAGTATTGTGCTTGGTTTTCTTGTTAGAATACTCATTATTTTATTAGTCATTGCAAAAAGTACTACGTAAAAGAGAGCAATGAAATAAAACAAATGCAGATACTCATAAATGAATGTCTTGATGCAGCTATTTAATATGTACATATGTATAATATACATATTTGATAGAATTATATCTTGCAAGATATCTAAAATTTAACATATTGATAATAGACTTATTACACAAAAAATGTACTTTATAATAGTTTACATTGCAGTTTTACCCTGACTTCTACAAAGCTCCTTATGTCGACTTAAGCTGTTATGGCATATTACCATAGAGTTTGACATACATACATGTTGCCAAAATTCATAAAAATGGAAAGCTGTGACCTAGGCTGCGTCCAAATTTAAAGGAATATAATAGGCTGAAGACCCGAGTTCGAGCCCAAGAAAGAGTAATTATTTTTTAAATTAACTTTGTTTCGTCTGAAACGCTTTAATGCCTCTCTAACCACCACGGCTGCAGTCGTACATATCGTCGATATCGACTAATGTGGATAAAATGGAATAAGAGGGCAAGAATAAATTGACAATTAAAAAAAAACTGCAATGATAGTGAGAAAAGGAGAATATGATAGAAACTATTGTTTAACTTTTCTTCGAATAACTCATAAAAGTAATTACAATATGGGATTTCTCGAAAAGTGTCAGTTAAATCGTTAATGTTTGGTCTTGTATATGTACAGACACAAGGAACTCTAATGAGACTACCGTAGCTTTAGTCGAAAACATGTTCAGTTTGTGTACTATTCCTTCACGAACATCATTATCAAAGCATTATAAAGGGAAAAAAAGAAAGAAAGAAGTTTGTTTTAATTTTTAAAAGAGTGACTGTAGTGTAACCCCTAGTTAATATAAATGTTTTTTATTTCATTTAAAAAAGTTTTGTGTAGGTACATATGGATATGAACTTGTATAAGTGTGTGTGTATATGGTTGTTACATTTTTTAATATACTATTCCATACAAAATCGTGATTTATTTCTTGACTTTTTTACACTATTATTTTCTGTGTTTAATTATCTAATCGATTGCATTTGTATTTTAATTATTTAAAGGTTATGTCAGACATTGAAAACTAACCTCAAGTGCAAAGGTGAAACTGTTGTCATGGCATAATTAGAAGGTACGTCTTGTAATTTGTGTGCTTCAGAGAAGATTATCGTTATTAGCAATAACAGTTCAAGTTATTTAAAATGTCTCCACTAAAGCAGATACATACGTAATTTATATAATTTGTATCCGTTCGTCGACGTTTGTGTTTTTGTTATCATAACATTGTAGCCCAATATAGTCTGCATACAGTTTGAATAACCTGAACTTTGTTTAATTAAAATCGTATTTATGTATGTATGTATGTATGTATGTGTTAATAAACAAAATACGTTTGTTCCACAATAAAAACTAAAAGTAATTAACAATTTATTTGTTTTTCTTTTCTTAAGAGAGGCAACAAACAAAAAATAAATTCCAATCTAAAAAAATTCACTAAAAAGTAAACATACAGCTTTTTTGAAACTGTTTTTAAATAAATCTTAAATCTTATAATTTTTTATTAACATATGGGGTCTAATGCCTCTTGAATACGTCCATACTATTTGGTTCCATTCATCGACTAATACTCTATTGGGGTCTTCTTTGTTCGATAATAAATTTTTTCGGAACCTTCTTTTCAATTCGTCGTATAAATTTTCAATTGCATTAATACCCGAAGACTGAAGAAAATAACTTTTTAAAAATCTAATCCATGAGACAAGTTTTATTGACAAACAGAAGTTCTCAAATTTCAAATTAAAAAAAAAAATGCAAGACATATCTACATACATATGTACATTGTATGTATATTTTATGTACGTACATATGTGCATACACAGATAAGTCGTATTACTTTTTCGTTCGTTTACTTATACAAATAGTATGAATTGTATTAAACAAGTGTATAAATCTGCATATTGAGGTATACCTATATACATGTTTTATTATTAGAAAAATTGCTATGTAAATTCATATGTACATATGCATGTATGTTAGCTATTTTATTTATTAATTTAAGCTAAATACCAGTTTTTTTACGTTAACCGATTTTTATTTCTTTAAATTTCGACACATACCACATTCATACGTACTTATGCTTGTAAATAGACAGTAAAAACAAGTTCTAAAAAACAACAAATACTTGTCAAATATATATATATTTTTTCTTTTTGTTAGCACATGTATGTATATATGTATGTATGTACCATATTTATAAACTTTGTACCCACAAAAGATAAAAATTAATTTAAATATTGAATAACAAAAACAGAACGTAATAAAGACAACGTGCTCATCTTACAATTGCGCAAGAAATAAATCATTTTAAGATATTCCAAGACGAATATTCTTAAATATGAATAAAATGGGACAGTACAGCACTAATTTAAGCTCTGTGCAACTTATAAGTTATTGGTAAAATTTTTAATTTTTTTTTATAATAAATATATACCAATGTATGTATGTATGTATGTAAGTACATTGGTATATTGTATGATTAGACCGAACATTGTACCAGCAAGTGTAGCAGTTAATCCACTAATGATAAATGCTAATAAAGAGACTCGAGAAACTTAAAACATAACTACTACGAAACGCTTTTTTATATATTTTTTAAATTAACGACTCCGTGTCTTAGCACCCACAAAAAAATTTTAAGTTGCTGAAGAGGTGATAAGCCAAAATGCAAATTTTTGTTTAGCTTGTGGCAACTGAAGTACGAGGTGTATCTGAACGATTTTTCGCTAATCCAATTCCTAACGGTTTTGAGTCAATTTCTGCTTTTAAAACTACAGGGTATGGATGTACATTGGAAATAGAAAATGATCCATATCATACATACGAGTAATATACAAGCATATGTATGTATGTAACAGCAGCAGTGCTGGTAAATTTTACTACTTTTTATTACTCTATAGTATTGAATACTTTCATTACTACTCCATACTTTTAACGGATTTTTTAAATTTTTAAATGTGAAAAAAGATAACTTCAAGCGTATTACTTATTAAGTTTATTGGACTGGACTTCAGATTCAATAATAATTATTATACATATAACATAATGAAGACAAAATAATTAATCATTAATATTTCAAGTAATAATAAATATTTACACTGATACCGAATAAAAATTTTATTAATAAAACAATCTAATCAAAAAAGACTGTAGATGCTTCTTAAAATCTATTTTTCCTTCTTCTTTTATTAGCATCTATAAACAAATATGTAGCGGCTTTCGCAAATTTCAACATTTTATAAAAATATTCTATGGATGTATGTGTATATATGTATATGTGTCACCTCTTATTATAAGACATGAGGTAACCTTTACAAGTTAATTTTTTTTTACAAATTTTTTATTTACCATGTTTATTAATGATCATTAACTTTTTTATAATAACACAGAATATCGCACTGTTTGTAATTTTATAATTAATTTTAATATTTTTAAAATAAAACAATTCCATAAAGTGTTGTATTTTTAGATGGAGTTTTGTTTTGGTGGTTAAAAATTAAATTTTCCATACAACTTCGATGTAAAAATACAACTCTTGTATTGAGTACCCAAAAGTTTTTACAAATACTCTATACTCATACGATACTATATCTATTAGTTTGCCAGCAGTAGTCCTGATGCAAAATATCAACTATTTAACTTTTAACAATTACCTCACTAATAACGGACTTCATGCTGAAAGCTGAGTTAATGAAAATTTTGAGATTGACTACGATACATTTTCAGTAAACAGCATTATGTCTTTTTTATGTTACAGACTTTTATAGTTGATGCCGACGTACACGGCTTGACTCGGCACTGATACAGATTAATGAGTTATTACCAAAAAATTAAAATCATAGACAAAAAAGAAGTAAACTCTCCTTTTTTCCTTTCGTAATGACACTATTTTCAACAATAGTGTTCAACTCCTTGCGTATGCAGACGATATAGACATCATTGGGCATACCAAGCGAGATGTCACAGCAGCCTTTAATGCTATTGAACGGGAGTCTGCTAAAATGGGTCTGGCGGTAAATGAGAGCAAGACGAAATACATATTGTCGACTATTAGAGACGTTGATTTTATCGGCTCCCAGATTACAGCCGGCAACTATACATTCGATGTGGTCAAGGAGTTCATCTACCTTGGCACCGCCATTACCAGCAAGAATGATGTCAGTCTAGAGATCCTTGTATTACATTCTCGATTCTTATTGATTACCATTTCCCGCTGGAAAGTTATTTTTTACTCAAATCCTGACAGGGTAATGTTCTCTTTTCTATGCACCCAAATATACTTAAGTATGTATGAGTGTGTGTGTAAAAAGATAAAAGTTCTGTCAACAGATTGCGTTTAAAAACTTTTATTATATGCACTTTTGGTATTTGTACACACGTTCTTACATACATAAGTATGTATGTATACCTAAATGCACGTCATTTGTATATTACTCGTTTTTTTATAATTCAAATAACGCTAATACTGTATTTTTTACAGCAAATAAAATTACATCAGGCATTAATTGTTATTTTCACTACCAGAGTCCATACGAGATCAATGCCACAAACAAAATTGATGTACATACTATAAACAGAAAAAGAGAGCAGAAAAATACTATGTGTAATAAATAGAGTAATTATTAGAGTCTATTTTTAATTAGACAGACTCTAATTATGTAAATTAAAAAGGGCTAAACTTTAACTGCCGTATTCATAAAAAATACGTTTGTAAATGGCTTATTGAACAAATTTCTATACCCAATACTTGCCGAATAAGCCCTCAATAAACTTACGATAATTTTTATGAATACAGCAGTAGATATTTAAACACACACACAGTTAAAATAAAGATCTCTCAACCAATTTTTAACTAAAAATAAACAAAACGGCAACAATGATATCGAGTAACAAACAGTAGACCAACAATGATGGGAATTAAATTTCCCCTTTGGTAAAAAAAATGATGGTACTTTTTGAACACCAAGCCTAGCAAAAAATTGTTTTCGTACTTATCACTTATTATTGTTTCATTTAATGAGTGCGACAAAATAATTTAGAGGTGGCCTTATCTTCAATTTTTAAAATATAGCCTCTGAAGTAGTCAAACGTTATAAAGAGCAAAAACTGTCTCGTATATTGTTGATTTTTTAAATTAAACTAACTCTTAAAATATATTTACATATAAGAACTTTTTTTCTAAAGTACATACATACATATTTATGTACATACATATGTAAATGTATGTATTTATTTATATGCTAATAATAATAAATATGAGTACATACATATATATATATAGTAGATGCATACAAAAGTAAAGCTTGTGTTAAGGATTTTCAGGTGTGATATAAACAATGTTCTAAGGACTTAGGATATAAAAATTAGAAATAATGTAATAACCCTGCTGTAAAGAAAAAACAATATAATCACGTTTGGGAAAGCTACCAGAAAAGTCACAAAAAAGGTTAAAAAGTACCATGAAATTATTGTATTAGTTCCACAAAATCACCAATACTAAAGCAAAATTTTTGAATAACTAGCAATGACGATGACTGTTTCATTAAAGTTGTACACCACTAGTAGATCAGTTTGTTTTTAGCCGTTTAGCATAGCGGTAGATATTTAGCGCGTGGTGGTAGTGAAGATAAAGTGTTTACAATTTTTAATAAAACGTCTCTTTCTCTCGATAAATACAAACAAAAAAAAACAACAACTAATTTGTTTACTCTCTATTTAAATAGAGTAAAAACTCCAAACACTCTTAGAAGCCGGTTTAAAATTATTTTTATTGAAAAGTAATAAAGCAATTCATCTAATTTTAATATAAAAATGGCAGAGTAAGTGAAAAATATAAAAAAGAAAGAAACAAATGTGTTTGTTCATGCATATTTTAAATTTTCCCTTAAAGACTGATTATGAAATCTGGATAATAGTAAAAGAGAATAAACAGTTGAGTCAAAAAGAATTAACATACATAGATATGTGCATAAGCATATAAAAAACTAACGCATTCCAAAAGTAAAGTGGCATTAGACAAATATTTGATTAAACAAACAAAAAAACCGAAAAGAAATCGTAACTACAATACCTACATACTATTTCAACGAAATATTTTAAGCGAAGCTTTCGTTTTATGTAAACATTTCTTATAGAAAAATTGTCAAAAATTAACAATAATATTAATAGGTAGAAATTTATTTCATCAAACTGCAAACAATAACAAAAAATGTTTTCATGAAAAATTTTTACGTTTTTTTGTGTAAAAGATTTGCTTATATGAGCGTAACATCAGTCATGGCCATTCAGTAAAGCTGCGGCCACATTAGAAAAATATTTGACGAAAAAGCGTAACCACTATTTTTTATGTATATTTTATGCAAAAATTTGGTTTTGTGCTAGCATATACATATGTATATATTTCAAAAATATTTAAAGATAAATTTTAATAGAAAAATTTATTTCGATATTTATTTAATCACCTAGCTCTGGGTGGCCGGGCGCTCGCAATAGGCAGAGAGGTTGGTAATTTATTACTGACCATCTCAGGGACTGACCAGAGAAACCTATTCTTATCTGGTACTACGGGCATCAGGAAGCCCCCGGTTTGCTTGTGCTCCCCGTCATGCGGGGAGTGAGACAAACCGGCTTGATGGTTTGAGTGCGGCCCCTCGGGGAGTACTCGTATGGCTTTGGTAGTGCTGGGTAGAAACCCCTCAACAAGGGGGGAATCACTACCCGGGCAGTGGTGATGCTAAATTGCTAACTTGATTGAGATTAGATTAAAAATAAGAATCTCTACGTGTGAACACAGACTAACTTTTTGGGTAAAGTTTTGGTAAATAGAGAGTACAATAACTTCTGTCAATAAGAAAGAAAAATGCACTCAATTACGGGAAGGCAAAAAATTTTAATTTTTCAATTTTAATAAATTGTGTCTGAGTTAAAATAAATAAAATTATAAACATTTTCGTTTAAAAATGAAGAAAACAAAAACTAACAACTTTGACAATTTATCCAATTTCATTCATGAAGAAGAAAAATATTACTTTCTTAAAATTTCTCTGATTTGCCCAAATTTTGTGTACAGGAACGTTTTTTGGTAAAATTGTAGAGTTAAGAAACACACCTATTATTGTCATCGAAATCTGATTGGCTGTTGTGCTCTCGTCAGTGTGAAAGCTTGTACTTTTTGCATATGCCGTGGACGCGATTGCTTTAAAGACCAAGTCTTGAAAACCCAAAAAATATTAAAAAAAAATACCTACCTATGGCTTGAAAAAATTAAATACATAAGTTTAGCGAGTGGTATTTTACTTAATTAATGCGGCATGGTTGTTTCACATTAAACTACCCTGCAAAAATACATAATTATTCATTACATCCCTGTTTTAGGATTACGGCCTAGCTGACTCTTCTTCTAATAAGCAGTGTAGTGGAAAATGGAGCAGGTACCGGATGAACCATTTACCCCACACTTTCATTTACTATTGCTCATAGGGGAACTTTTGTAGATTTAGAAATTTCTTCTATTGATTTCTAGAAAATACATCATAAAAGGTTCACACAGAAAAGTTGATTAAGGCGGTCAACTTTACTTAAAAATTTAAAAAAATTCTAGTTAGTAGAACCAATTAATTTTACAAATGTATACACATACATATGTATGTATGTACGTCATTAAATATTTATAGGTATATATTTTTTAATTTGTTTTTTTTTTTCAATCAAGTTTTTAAAAACACAATTCTATAATTAATTAAAATATACTACGACTACATACAATGTGCAATAACTACTTATCGTTGGTCTCAGGTAGAAAGGCCCTAACTCACATAATTTAAAATTTACAGGAGGAGGTAAAAATACAACAGATACTGTAATTATTAATATACAACTTTTTATTAAATGCTGTACAATTACTTGTAATACCGGTAGTTTTAATAATATTGCAAAGATTTTTTGTTAGGATGTGCATATTTCTGAAATTTATTGGAATACTAAAAAAAATCAGTTTTGAAAAAAAATCGAGTTAGGGCCTTTCTACCTGAGACCAACGTTATAGTATATATGTATGTACATATGTATGTATGTAGTTTACTAGTACTACCAGTCCCATGTACGTACATATATACATACAATATGTATGTATGTACATATATAGTATTGTTGTTTTTTGTTTATATAATTTTATTTAACAATTGTATGTTTACTTATAACCTTCAAATAAGATCTTAACGATACAACAATTTATTTATTTTTTGATATACAAACTCTTTTCTTTTATAGCAAAACTTTTAAAATCTTAAAAGAAAATCTGCAGAAAACTAGTTTTTACATAAAAGATTGTAATTACACGAAAATTTAAATGTCAATGACTGACAGCAGAATGTCAAAGATAATGGTAATAACCACCTTTTATTTTTAAGGCTAGAGCTTTAAAGTTTAATAAAAATGTTTAAAGTGCTTGAGAGAGGAGATACATTATTGCAAACTTTGTATTTACTCGTATTTAACTAATATTTACTATGAACAAACATAATATGTATACATAATCGACATACCTACATATGTATTTACATAAATATTAGGCCTACTCTTATAATCGAATAATACATACTTGCGCAAGTTCTGACATACACTACGTTTTCAAATCGCATATTGTTTTGGAAACGCATGTGATAATGTTCTGAAAAACAAGCAATTTATTTTTTTATTTGAACACAAATAGAAATAAAGGGAGGACACATTCTTTTTAACACATTTTATATTCTGCATCTGGTTAGAGACAGTCAAGTGCTTGGAACATTGGAACGCCCAGTCGGGTCTCAGGGACGCCAAGGCTGTGATTCGTCTGCGATTTGGGATCAAGTCTGATGTTCTAAAGTATAGAAGGCCAGCCCTAAAAATCCTAAGGGATTTTCTTACAGGTCACTGAAGTGTGAGAGCGATAATCTATCTATGTATGTATCTATCTACATAATTGGCCATTACAACCCTGAGTCAGGTTTACGGCCTAGCTTCTCGCAGCACTCATATTGTGTGTGTTAATTTTTATCCATGAATACCGGTACCTACAGTTTAAAGTCGACTCCGAACGACAAATTTTAGAAGCATGTTCATGACAATCAGTTACTCTCAGAGCTTTTTCCAGAAGACTGCTGAGAGGTAGTCGCCGAAAGAAATAATTTTTTCATATTTCTTTTTTTTAAGATGTCAGAGCTGAGATTTGAACCCGGCGCTATCGTGTTAGTAAGCCAACACACTAACCACTAATTTTAATGCAATTAAAATATTAAAAACGAAAATGAAACCGATTTATGGTCAGAGTCATTAATGTCATAAAAAATTCATTTCGGCAAAGCAAACGAAAGTTTTGTGATTCAACTCATTTAAAGCAAAAGTTTAATTACTTTTGCACAAAAAAAATATTTTTTTTTATTTTTAACAACAATAAATTGCATATTAAAATTTTGTTAAAAAAAGTATGTTTTACAATAAAATGCAATAGAATTGATGCAGTTTTATTTTTTTTTTTAATTTTGGTTTTACAAATTGTAATTTGTTTGGGTTTATCTGTACATGCCAGATGTTTAATTTTCTTTTACTTAAGGTCACTTCAAACTATTTCTGTTATAATCTCATAGGATTTTGTAAATGAAATAAGCCCAGCAGAAAATGTAATGAAATTACAGACTCAACTTGGGGATTTCAAATTTAGCATGTAATTCAAGATGATGCATTTGCGCCTTTCCCTGGGCTGGATATTTCTAATTACAATAACCAAACATTTTAACTTTTTGTTTTTTTATATTATTTAAAAAAAATTTTGCACAAAAAAACTATACGTCCCTATGATACCTGTGTATGTATGTAAAGAAAATTTAAAAATCACAAAAATGGTGAACGAAAAATATGTTTTCTGGTGAAATACTACATCATACATACGTTCATATATTGTACATATGTAGAGTTCTCTTATTTACATACTTAAATAGCATTCCAAAGGTCACAGTCTCCACCTTCGATTGTAGGAAAAGAAATTAAAGTTTTTTGATATTGAACTTGAAGTTATTAACACCGGTTAAGTGCAAAAACAAAAAAAAAATAGGTTTCTTAACTTTAAAAAAAGCTCGTGTTATACTCCACACTACTGAAAAGAAAAATTTTTATAATTTTTTGCACATTATTTTTTGTCTGTTCAATAATTGATTTTTATGGCTTTATACTAAAAAGATGTTGTTTTTCATAATCATTATTTTATTTTATTGACTTTGGCTTAAGCTTTTGTTTGGCCACATTCAATTGTGTATGAAAACTTTAATAATTTTACAAATACATAAAACAATGTCCCACACATATATTTATAAAATAAACAATAGTTTCGAACAGCAAAACAAACAAACAAACCAAATTACTTAACAAAAATGCTTCAACAAATAACAAAGTCAAGGTTTTCAAGAATTTGATCATTCATTACCTACATTTTGTAAATATTTGGATAAAAAAACAACAACCACACATTATTTTGTAATAAATAAAATATAAGAAATTTATACAAAAAACTAAAGATGTTAATGATTTAAAACTATTTTGTAATAAAAGTGAAAGTTGAAAAAAAGAAACTTTACGGTTTGTGTTGATAAAACAAAGTAATAATAAATTCAAATCGAAATAAGAAAAAAACTACATAAGGTTTTATTTAAATTGTTTTTGTTTAAAAGCAATATATGCATATATTTTTTGTTTTTGTTGATAAAAATGCTAAAATTTTGGGTTTTTGAAACAGGCTGGGCGTTAGAATATATAAAATTAAAAAGTTTAAAAGTAATAGGCATGAAGTTTTTAAATTACAAAAAGCGCTCAAGAGTTCTATTCCTAGCCAAAAAGACCTAAATCAAGTTTATAAATTTTTAGCGATAGAGTTTTAGCTTAGGAGAGTTACAGAATAAGGTCTCTGATCTAGAAAGTATGGGGGAGTTCCTACTCGGAAATCGGTTTCTGTTGATTGATTATTCAATGACCAGCGTTATTATCCCTTCACCACTGAAATATTCCAACAGAAATCAACCACAAGAAGCCTGCACAGTAAAGTTAACATTAGGGGAAGAATAAAATATCATAATACTATAGGGGATGATGTTGTTGTTGTCCTTCCTTATCCAGCCCCTGGGATAATTTTTAGTAACTAATCCTTAACTGCCTTTCTGGCATGGATGACCCTGCCAGAGAGCTTTTGCTCTCCGCCAGCTTAGACAGTTGAGCGCTTTCACTATAAGGTGCACACCACGACTAGCATCTTATTTTTAAATTATAATTTTAACTTTTTAAGTTTTTTACCTTTGCTGGAAATTAAACCTAGGCCGTTGGAGTTTTTGTGCGAGCACTCTAACCACTATACTATTTTGATTTAAACATTCGATCTATGTATGTAACTAGAGGGTTAAATATACCACATATCTGTATAGGTACAAAACATACAAATCGTCATAGAGAATGCATAATCAAAAGAAGGGAACCATCTGGTTAAGGTTTACATAATAAAAGACATATGAATGCGGCACGGATAATAGATGTAAAGCACGGTTAATAGACGTAAAACACGGATAATAGAGGGATAAAATAAAAAGAACGCACGCCGGTTAATAGATGTAACAGATTAATAAAGGTCCGATTAATCGAGGTTTAACTGTATTTTATTTTTTATATCGAATTCAAATGAAAATTTCCAATCAAACAGGTAAAAGCAACATATGTGCGCACATATTTAATCGATGTAATTTTTCCTATCAAACCAGATTTGTTACATATAGATGTACTGTAACAGTGTATTGTAATTATAATTTTTCAAAACATTTGTTACGTGTAACAATTAAATTCTTTCAAGTGCAAGTGCAAGTCATTATTGTGTTAAAATAATTTATAAACATTTTCTATTTCCTTTTCAGAAATCTCTCTTCACCTATTAAGCAATTTTATGCTGGTAAAAATGTATTCATTACTGGTGCCACTGGTTTTGTGGGCGTAACAATAGTTGAGAAACTTTTACGTGATATACCCAATATTGGTACAGTCTATTTGCTGATGAGAGCCAAAAAGGGCAAATCAGTAGAGCAACGTTTGGATGAACTGAAAAAGAATTCGGTTTTTAATAAATTTAAAGAATTAAAATTAGAAGAACGTTTTGCTAAAATTCAACCCATTGAAGGTGATGTGGGTCAAGAGCATTTGGGCATGTCAGAGGCTGATCGTCAAATACTTATAAATAATGTACATGTAGTATTTCATTCGGCAGCTACTTTGGATTTCTTTCAGACTCTTAAAGAGACTACCAATATTAATTTACGTGGTACACGGCGTGTAGTGGAATTATGTAAACAATTAACAAAATTAGAGGCTTTAGTTCATGTATCAAGTGCTTATGTTAACTCGTATATAACTGAAGTTGAAGAAAAATTATATCCAGCACCAGATAGTCCCGAAAAAATAATCGATTTGGCTGAGACTTTAAATGATGAGGCTCTTAAAGAATTAGAACCCCAGTGAGTACAAAAAATTAATTACAAAATTTTTTTTTATTATACTACATTGTTTTGTTTTCCTCTCTCTCTCTCTCTCTCTCTCTCTCTCTCTCTCTCTCTCTCTCTCTCTCTCAAGATTGTTAAAAGATCATCCAAATACCTATACATTCACCAAACATTTGGCTGAACATGAGGTAGCCAATGTGTCTACACGTTTTCCCTGTGGCATTGTTAGGCCTAGTATGAGTAAGTTTCTCCTCCTTTTTGTTTACTTGCTTAAAAGCATTTATGAACTTTTGTATTTTTCTATTTATCTTTTCAGTTACTGCCGCTTGGCAACAGCCTGTGCCTGGTTGGACTGTATCGAAAAATGGTCCTCAAGGATTTTTCATGGGTGCTTCTAAAGGTGTCTTAAGACGTTTACCCCTGGATCCGTCTTTAATCATGGACTATATACCTGTGGATGTAGTTGTAAATGCAATTATAACAACTGGTTATTATGTGAATGCCTTAAAGTGAGTACAAAAAAAAATTGAAATTTTAATTAATAAATTATTTAAAAATATGCTTCTTTTACTTAATTAACTAACGTAAAACAAACAGTAATGCCAAGTTAAGTACTTGACACCCCTAAAGTATGCTATACATTTATAACATACTACTTTATTTATATTCACCACATATTGTATATTCAACTTTTTGTTGAATTTTCTCTTAATAAAGTTAACTCAGGTACATGCGTATTTTATAGGGTGTTTAGCTCACTTGGCTAAACACTTTGTTAACTGTAATACTATTGCCAACTTTAGTACCCTGAGTTCAACACCCGGTAGGTATGAAGTAGTCAATTAAAAAAAAGCAGTTATTCAGTAATAATAAAAAGCCCCTCATTTTGGCCGGATTTTTCGAATAACCACGAGAAATACCGTATATGCTTGAGAGGCAGATCAAATGTATAAAGCGGTACGCCTTCGGTGCTCAAATAACGGTGTTAAATCCGTGGGTACTTCATCTTTGTTCCCGCTTTACAATCAAATAGCTTTTTTTTATTATTTTTCATTAATAGGATAATAAAATAAACTCTTGATCTCATTGCTAACTTTATTTAATTTATTTTGATACAAGTGTACAAAAAACTTCATAAAGTGACGAACTAAATTAGTGACATATCAAATATTGAGAGCAATTTATTAATAAAAAAATTAGCTTGAAAGGATGATGAATTTAGTACACAATCAATTTTTTTTTTTTTTATTAAAGGTAAAAATAACGAAAAATATCTAATTATTGGCACACTTTACGACATTTTCAAAAAAAAAAAAGCTTTACCAATCATGGCCTGTTTTTTTTTTAGAAAACATGATCTTTTTCTTGGATTAAATAATTTTAGTGATAAAATGTAGAAATTTGTTTTCTCAAATTAAGTAAAGAATTAACGTTATGGTTAAAAAACAATTTATTGAAACTTAAATTTTTTGTTTTGCTATTTTTCAGACTTAAAAATGGTGGCAAACCAGCAGAGTTACAAATCTTTCATTTAACCTCCAGTACTTATAAGCCATTCCGTTTTGAATTTTTAATAAATAAAATCAATACCTACTTGCATGAATATCCCTTACAATCGGCTGTATGGTAAGTTTTATGATAAAACTTAAAGAAAAATTCTTAAAAAAAATTAAAAACTTGTAATTTGATTTCATTACCAGGTATCCAAAACTGAAATTAGTTAAAAGTTTAACTCTGTTTCGTATAGGCGCTATACTCTTCCATTTCATACCCGGTTTCTTTTTGGATTTACTAACACGACTAGCAGGTGGAAGGCCTATGTAAGTACATTTGTAGATGTATATATGTACATACATACACAAAAGGGAAATTGCATTTTCTTCAAAATGCTAATAAAATAATATTATTATTCCTTTAATTATAGATTAATGAGGCTGCACAAAAGCGTTTGGAATTCTTTGAATACTTTAGAAAAGTTCATTTTTACAGAATGGCATTATGATAGCAAACATACATTGGCTCTGGCTAAATCGATGGATCCGGTGGATAAACAAATATTTTTCTTAGACATAGGCCCTCTTAACTGGGAAGAATATTTCCAAAATACTATATTAGGTGTGCGTGAATACTTAAGCAAGGAGCCACCAAAGAATCTCGATGCTGCTAGGCGTAAAGATAAAATGTAATTATATAGTTTTTCTATATACATATTTTATTCCAAGTTTTTTATACCTTTTTTCTTTTTAGCTTATTGGGTCTTCATGTTGCATTACAAATGTTGTTTTACTTTGGCATTTGGAAATTAATTATTGCTGTTTCTGGACTTAGCAGTTCAAAAGCAGCTCTGATTTTACCATTGGTTTATTATTTATTCAATTTAATTTAAGGGGCTTCATTTACTTTTAACTCTTTTTTCTTAAGTGCTTTATTTTAGATTTTCTCACATCTTTTTTTTATTACATTTTGGTAGTTGTTTAAATGAATTTTATGTATAAAAATGGTAAAAACGATGTGCACTTTTATTTTCTGGATTGATTTAATATAAAATTTTATACATACATATTTAATAACGATCTAAAAGATTAGCAGCCAATCGCTATAAACTTTTATAGCTGTATTTTGTATAACACTTTTTGAACGCAAGAAATAAATATTACAAATTTATTTATAGTCGTTAATAATTAATAGCATTCCATCGTTATAACAGAAAACCTTTTGAAAGTATATATTTTTCTTTTGCATACAAATTATAGTTGTGCATGTATAAAGAAAAAGAAATATATTTTTGAACGCATATTTTCTTTTTTATATACATAAAGTTAAGTTTTTTTTAATGAGATATATTTTATAATAAAAAGTTATTGAAGATGTTGATGTATTTTTGATTTAATATATTCATAATATATTTCGTGTAATTCTATTGTGTGCCTTTTGGAATATAAAGTTCCGACTAAAACAAAACTCATGTATGTAAGTGATGAAAAACGATTTCGATCGAAATAGTCACCGTGGTCTAGTGGTTAGTGTGTTGGCTTAATAAGACGATAGAGCCGGGTTCAAATCTAAGCTCTGACGTATTGGAAAAAAAAATATGAAAAAATTTTTTTCGGCGACTACCTCTCAGCGGTCTTCTGGCAAAAGCTCTGGGAGAAATGGATTGCCATGAAAAAGCTTCTCAAATCTGTCGTTCAGAGTCGACTTTAAACTGTAGGCCCCGGTACTCATGGATAAAAATTAACACACACAACATGAGTGCTGCGAGAAATTAGGCCGTAACCCTAACACAGGGTTGTAATGGCCAATTATGTATGTAAGTCTTATACAACTTTGAAAATACAAACGGCTTCAATTTCGATCAAAATTGGTTTTCATCATATATCGGATTATGTAGAAAATTATAATTTCCATATACATATTTAAATTAAAAATTTTATTTAAAAAATGAGAAAATTCAACTGGAAATGGTTGTTTTGGTTAAAGAAGAAAGTGGCAAATATTTACTAGATAGCCTTTTGTTTTTGTTCGATCTCTTGTAAAATTTCTTTGTGTCTCTCTTGGGCTCTCTTTTCTTTCAACGTGCGCTTTCCTTTTGTGCTGCCTCTAGTACGTGGAGGTCGTCTCGTACAGCCATTATCACACCACTCTTGTATTTCCTTGGCCATATTAATATGTTCGGGTATATGTATTTGACGAATAATACGTTCCCTTACCATGAATTGCTCAAAAGGAAACTGTTGCCCTAAACGATTAATAAAAACTACATCCATTAAGTGGATATTCATATGGCCATCAGCGTTATCAATACGTCCTGCCACTGCACAATCATTGCGTAGATCAATTAATACTGCTTGACCTTTTAATAAAAACGGTATGCAATTTAAAGTATTAGCTATTAGAAAATTTTCTTTGCGATAAAATTGCTGCATTTAATACATTAAATATGCTTCTTTAAATTAAAAATATAAAAATAAAATAAACGATTGACAGCTGATACCAAAACATACGGTTGTAAATTATAGTAATATATACATGTGAAAAAATATATGTATTATTTATGTTTAACTTCATCGAGCTGAGCTGTTTCATATTTAATCCAACGACATATATGTATGTAAAACTCAAACTTGCGAATCGTATTTTATCACTATTAGGAATTTGTTACGATAACTCTACATATTTTTAATTGTTATATCGATGTATGTACATATTTGCGTTCTTATTTCATGCCGTCTGTGAAGACCTTATTTTGTCATTTCGATAGAACTCTTTATAACACCCCGTCTATACGAACCATAGATTTGGTATATCATGAACAAAACGTCGGCATCGCAAATGTCAAAATTTTGTTCTAATTTGTGTATGTGGTGACTACGTATGGTTTACCAACTCATAATTTACAATTTTTCATCCAGTACATTTCGTTTATTTCTGCGGTGAGAATTTAAAAAAGATGGCGCCAAACTAAAAATGATAGTTGATGGTAGCACATAGTTGTTCGAACAATTGTTGTACCAACGATGGTCGACAAAGAACATGACATTGATTTAGAGAGTCTACACGAGCCAAATCGATGATCGAACAAAAATTTGTTCATGATATACCAAATCTATGGCTCGTATAGACGGGGTGTAAAAATGCCCAAAATTAAAATTGTAGTTTGCATCCAATTTAGGTATTTTTTACTAAAATTTTATTACCAAAATCTAAACTATGGCAACACTGATAAAACGTCACTATATAATTAATATATGTTACATGAATCATCCTGTAAGTATATGCTTTTAAGCGGCTGATTACCATATGTTTACATTGCTTTTGTTCTTTTACTCCATTAGGATTTGTTTTGATTTTTTTTTTTCAAAACGGTATAATACGCACGTTTTACTTTAATAATTAAATAAATTTAAATAAAAAAATGGAAGAGCTTTCTGAAAATTCTGAGAAAAATACTATATTAGCTGATTTAACATTTCAACCGTCTGGTCAACACAAAAATAAAGAAGAAAATTCTGAAATCGCTTGTGTAAAATGTGAAAAAGTTTTTCAGTTTCCCAAAGATCAGGATGATTATTTGGCTCATTTGTTCTTGGGTCATCGTTTGGTGATAGCAGAAGTTGGTGAAATTGCGTTACTGGAAGAATATCTAATATTTTGGAGAAAAGAGCTGCTTCAAAGCGAATTGGAAGAATATTGCACAACTATGCTATTGGATCAACTGCCTGATGGAACTCCAAGTAAAAATGAAAAATATTATTTATTAAGTGACGTCCTTCCCAAAGACTATGAACTAAGAAAGGAATTAAAACATAAAGGTTTGGAAAAGGCACTGGCTCAACACCAATTTGAATTGACAGACCGCAATTTTTCTCGAGAGTGTTTATATTGCCGGGATGTTATAACAGGTTTACGTTCCTTATACTTGGAACATTTGTTTAATAAACATTTCTTGTTGTTGGGAAAACCACAGAATCTTGTCTATGTAGATGAACTGATCGGTAAAGTTCAGGACAACTTGGAGAATCTTGTTTGTCTCTATTGTGAAAAAGTATTTAAAGATCGTGTTACGCTTAAAGAGCATATGCGTAAAAAGGCCCATAAGCGCATTAATCCCAACAATAAAACTTATGACAAGTACTTCTTACAAAATTACAAATTTCCCGAGAATAAACAATATACAAAAAGACAACAAAAACAGCATAAAAAACCACAAAATAGGCAAACAATACCTTTAGAAACGCCCCAACAAAGAAATCGACTGGCCTCGCAGCGTACTAATGAAAGTGTAGATTTTGAACAGCGTTTTGCTTACAAATCAGAGGATAGCGATTCAGACTGGTCTGATTGGAATAGTGATGAACATTTACTACAACCGCTAAACTGCTTATACTGCAAGGAGCAATTACCAGATTTCATACAATTTAAAGACCATTTATTAAAACAACATACTATGGACTTTGAAGAAGCAGTTAAAGGCCTAAATTTTTATCAAAGAGTTAAAGTGATAAATTATATTCGTCGTCAAATATGTTTAATGCGCTGTGTTTTGTGCAATCAACGTTTTGAATCACAAGAACTACTTTTGCAACATTTACAAGAGGAGCAACACTTTGGGATTGGCTCCAAAAAACAATGGGATAAACCAGAATATTTCTTTCCGACATATGAAGATGATGGTTTACTGTGTATTTTAGATGATAATCCAAATGATGATATGGACGACACAGTAGTAAGAATAATTACTGAAGATCCAGTAGCTCAAATAAATAAGGATGCAGAGAGATTATCATTGGAAAACTTTAATTATTTATAAAATAAATGTATGTATTAAAGAATACAAAATGTTTGAAAATTGAGCTGAAGATGTAATAATAAATAGAAAAAAAAGGAATAAAAAATTCTTATATGAAAGTATATCTAAAAAATTATATTTTAAATCTTGTTTATTTATTGAAAACATATTTAACACACAACAATAAGAAACTAAAAACTTTCAATGTGTTACCGTACCAACTGAGGAATATGTAAAATTTTAGAATAGAACAGGTATCAACAACTGCAATGCAACGTTCACTTTTCTATAAAGGCTTACAACTCTACAAGTCCCTGCCAAATAATGTGAAATTGGATTTGAATTTGTTGGAGTCCAAAAAAAAAAAATATAGTTACAAACTTAAAAGTTACATATTTTCAAGTCAAAAAAGAAAAACAAGAAAAATTTACACATAAGGGCGGTTCCAGAGAGTTTTAGGAAAAATCATGCTTGTTTAATGTACATTTAGTGAATTGGATTTTCTTTTTCGATATTAAATAATTTAATTCAGAGGAATTAGTATCAAATTAAGAACAGTTTTTATAATTATTTCCTTTAATTAGAATTTCATATAAGTTTTTACATAAGTATGCGCCTTTAAATTTATATTTTTTGACCAACTAAATTACATATGAATTAATATTGTATTTTATTTAGTGCCTACAACTATAGCTTATCAAACTAAAACACAGGTACTTGTTCCCGTTAATGTTTCTTTAAATTGCGGTACCTCTTTCCAAATTCTGTTTAATCTCTGCAGTGTGTTCACCATAAAATCTTTCCAATTTTTTATTGAATTTCGAATTGCGTTCGTTGATAAAGTCCACATCAGCATCATCATTGTAAATACGTCTTCTCGAGTACTTTTTACGCCTTTCTATCTGTTGTTCTAAATCCTTAACCATATTATTTATAGCAGAGGGTGTATCCTTGACTAAGCCATGTATAACTGTATTAGGACCGCCATAAAAAGCTTCACCCAATTCCTCTTTCTGCTTTTCATATTTACTCATATCGCGTGGTGGCATATTTTTTACCAAACGACTATATTGTCTGGCCGTTTGAGCTTCAAATGTTGAAAAACCCAAGTCTGGATTTTGTTTCCTCTTTTTCTTTTCAATTTTCTCTGCATCTATTGCTGAGACTTCTAAAAGTTTCAGACGGTCATAGTCTTTACCCTCAGCTTTAGCTTGTTCGCGTGCCTTTTCATCTGCCAACAGCCAGTCAGCTTGCCTTTTACGTGCTTCCCAATTGTTGGGTAATTTATTACGGGCATCTTCTGCAACCACTTCCTGATGGTTTGATGTTCTGGCTTCTTGTCTTAACTTGTGCAAGTTGCGTAAACGCTCTTTGCGTTCAGCAAATTTTTCTGCAGCAGTTTTATCTTTTTCCATATTTATAAAATTAAAATAATGAATATTCTCAAAATACTTTAGTGATAACTTTTTTGCGAAAAAATATACGTCTTGTGCTTTGCTGTGTTTACAAATAAATTTTACAGCTGCAATTGTGATAGGGTTACCAACTTATTTTTTTTAATTATTATAAAGTTTACCAACACTTACATTATGCATTACCATACACTTCGACATGCGGTCGTTTTTCAAGTTTGAACTGTCATGATTTACACACATATATTTTGTCAAAATTTGTTTGAATTGACAGCTGTGATACAAATTGACAGTCAATTTTATTTTTAAAATGTCTCCAACAAAGAAACAACTGCAAACAACACATCCACTACATTGTTGATTTTCAAAAATTTTTTTTTAAATATATACTAGTATGTATGCGCTACAAAACACAAGAAATTTTATTTTAAAACCAGGGCTATTTTTTTTTTTTTTTTTAAGAATTTGGCCAGATTTTGTTTTCACAATGTACACAATTTGTGATCATTTGTTAAATTTAACGTAAAATTGCTAAACGAATGGAAAGGTAAAATTGAAAGCCATTTAGTCATCAATTTAGTGGGTAGTGGAATAGTTGTTAGAGTCAATCCCAGCGAAGGACAATAATTATAAATAAAATATTGCGGTTTTTCTAAATTATAAATTAAAAAATGAGAAGCATCTTTCTCCATACTTCGATACGTGATTTGACAGATTTCAGTAAATTATGTGCCTTTGGGAAAATTTATAAAATGCTCTACATTACACACAGAAATATACTTGAATAAAAGTCAAATTTGTAACTTTAGCAAAAAAAAAAAAAAAACAATAATTAAACTAATTTCAGATGTTGAAAAAACCGGTTATTCGTGGTAAAAAATCGGTTTATTGAATATTTGAAAAATGTTTATTTAAAAAAAACCGGTTTCAATGAAACCGAAAAAACCGGTAAAGCCTGGTCAAATAAATACCTATCGATCTCCCTATATGTCAGACATTAACAAATTTAGGCATTCATATATACTACTATTGTTTGTTTGCAAGGCTCGCAAGGGCTTTGGAACGAAGAGTAATTACTCCTATTATTTTTAGTAATTTAGATTCTGTACTATTACATACATACATACATACATACTCGTAATTGGCATTTACAACCCTGTTTCAGGGTTAAGGCCTAGCTTCTTGCAACACCCATGTTGCGTGTGTTAATTTTTATCTATAAGTATAGTTTAAAGACGACTCCGAACGATAGACTAGACTTTAGAAGCTTGTTAATGGCAATCATTTACTGTCAGAGCTTTTTCCAGAAGACTGCTAGAAGGTAGTCGCCGAAAGAAATATTTTTTCATAATTTTTTTTGCCAGGTGTTAAAGCTGGGGTTTGAATCCGGCGCTCTTACTTAGTAAGCCTCCAAAATACACACTGGACTACGGCGACCACAATATCAAATAAAACAAGATTTTTAAAACGAACATCTTTAAACTTGTAAGTAGATTGCAAGTAATAACAATACTCGTACCAGCCTTATACCTTTTAACTATCTTGTGTTAATAATAACAACAACAAAAACAATATAATTTGTCAATGTAATATAATAAAAATTTATTGTGGCAATAATTAAAAAAAAAATGTGAACAAAAAAAAATCTAATTATCTGAACAGCATCCATTCAACTAATCAACCAACTCTGTTTAAAAGTACGCTTGAGTATATTTTAAACGAAATCACAGTAAAAAAAAAATTTGCAATTATTTTCGTTGTAAATTTTAATTATTAGCATAGAATGTGTATGTGTTTATATTAGAGATGATGATCATAACATCCCAAATCCGGGAATATTTGAGATTATTTCTTTGCACATTTTTTAATTACTTATTCTTTTAAATTACCTTTACCATTAATGGCTCTAAATGATTTTATTTTATAGTGTGGTTAAGCATATTTTGTCAAATATTTACCTAATGTGACCGTACTTTGAAATATGAAAACAATATGATGTTCGCAAGAGCCTCTTTGGCATCACGAGTTCAAAAAAAATTAATTTAATTTTTTTTCGATATAATTTTGTTATTTCCTATAACATTTTTCGTTGATAAAATAATTTTTTTTTCACGAGACCAGTACTCAGGGGATGACCCCTACTCATGCAGTGCATTGCACTAGCGTTAGGAAAATATATTATGAGGAGGTGGAAAAAGGGAATTGTGTTTGTGGACATTTAATTACAATTTGTTCATATCGTAATTGGTAGGAAAAACATTTGCTCGAACATTGTTCTATAAACAAGCAGTGCGGCTAAAATCTAAAGGTAGAATACAAAGTGAACAACATATAACAGTTATTACATGTAAAAGGTTAATTGTGAATCGGATAACCAAGATTTAACTGTGTTTATGAGTTTATTTATTATTAAATACTTAGGTATGTATATATGTATGTATAGGTATATATTTATATAGGTATTCTATTTATTAAAAAATATTTTATTTAAAAATATTTTAGTAATTTATATAAAATTCCAAAATTCCTAGATATTAGTCCACGAATTAATAAAAGTCAGTCCCATGCGTCAACCCTAATTTATATATGCATGTACATTTATGTATGTTGAATATGTATGTCATATATTTAAATTATATATATGTATATATACACACATTTAAATCTGTATATGCCAAGAGATAAAAAATGGTTAAAGAGGCCTTCAATAAGGCCTTATTTAGCAGAAACAAGCTATGCCACCTAAGTTCTCATCTAATTATAACAGTTACAACTCAGACGGCAATAATTTAAAAAATGGAAAATGTGCTATTTTGAACTGAGCTCAGGCCACAACAATCAAAATTAAATTAGATTTGTAATTAAACTATCTGATAATATCTGAGTGCGCTTCTGACATAAAACTCAGATGAGAAACTTAGGTTGAAATTTAATTAAGCTATATTTACACAACCTAAGTTTCTCATCTAAGTTTTATATCAGAAGCGCACTCAGATATTATCAGATAGTTTAATTACAAATCTAATTTAATTTTGATTGTTGTGGCCTGAGCTCAGTTAAAAATAGAACATTTTCTACTTTCAAAATTATTGCCGTCTGAGTTGTAACTGTTATAATCTTTTATAATCAGATGAGAAGCTTAGGTAGTGTAAGTATAGCTTTAACAAACCTTCTTTTCGAGTGGAGGTTAGAATCAAAATTGACTTCTAAAAAAGGTCCACAAAAGGCCATCCAAAGAGTTTCCAATAAGAGAGCCTCGTAATATTTATCACTGGGTGTTTGCTCTGATTTTCATTTTCAATTAAATAACACAAATTATAATG
Source organism: Metopia argyrocephala (assembly GCA_963576795.1). NCBI lineage: Eukaryota > Metazoa > Arthropoda > Insecta > Diptera > Sarcophagidae > Metopia > Metopia argyrocephala. Next base: position 180,004,485 of record OY756208.1, on the reverse strand, counting down.
AGACGCAATATGCGAAATTTTTAATTATGCAAATGCGTTATAAAAAAAAAATTGCTCAAAAGCATGTAGATTTTTATAAGTAAAATAATTTGTTTTCTTTATTTAGCCCTACAATAGGTGTTGCGGTATAGTGGCCTATTTTGATGAGAAAAAAAATAGTACCATAAACGTGGTGTCGAAAAATTGGAAAATCACTTTTCTCATTTATCGCCCTCAAAGGCAACTATGTTGGGTAATAAAATCAAGTTTGTTAAAAAATTTTTTTTTTACTTTTCCTACGAAGCTATTGAATGAACGTTACAGAAGACTTACACTCCTGTACTTAAGCATTGGATGAAAAAACCGGATACAATATGTAACAGAAGCATTTGTACGAGTACAATATTCAAACTGTAACATTTTAACAGTCTTATTAATTATGAATGATGATTAATAATTATTTTGTATGTTTTAAAAAAATATGAAGCAATATAGGGTGATATAAAGCAACTCTAAAATTACGTTTACTTTTTTATATTATTTATAAATTGCAAAATCAATAGAATAAATTAAACTTACTGGTTTTTAACAGAGTTAATTTTTTATTTTTTTCAATATATTTATTCGAGTTTTATTTCTTTCTGTTTGCATCTTATGTTTTAACCTAAAGAAATGTTTTTATGTTTTGCTCTAAATTGCAGTAAAATACTGAGAATAGATGACTATCCTACTCATGAATACAATACGAGTACCTACCATTACCATGGGCCATGGGGGAAGCATGAATATTTCAAATCAATTATAGCGGTGTTTTTTTTTTTCGATATCTATTAACGGTTAATCTGCTTCGAAAAAACGGCAGGCAAAAGTGCTTAAGAAATTAAATTCGACATTACTCACAATTTTTATTAAAAAAATGTTACTATTTTGTTAAAAATAATTTAAACAATTGGGGTATTCAAACGGAGTCCTAGCAAGTCATATTGTCATAATATCATAAAATATTAAAATACTTAGTTTAAAAATGTGTTGTTGGTCTTTTAATTAAAAAAGTCATAAAACAATAATGCCCGTATTCATAAAAAATAAAACAGTTTTATTAATTGCTTATTTGACAATTACTCAATAGCAATATGTCAAATAAGCACTCTATAAACCAATTTTATTTTTTATGAATACGGGCATTATTGTTTTATGACTTTTTTTAATTAAAAGACCAACAACAATTTTTTTAAACTATTTTAAAATAAGACTTTTAAAGAATAATAAAAATAATAAAAAAATATAAAATTAAAAATAATATACTAAACTATGACGGGTTGTTCACAACAATCATATTTTTTCGTTTTATTGTTTTATGATATATGACTTTAAAAGGACCATTTGAATACCCTCAATATAAAAATAATAACATTCCTCTGTCTGTGACATATTTACAACGTATAATTTTTTTAAATTTATGAAATGTCATAGAATTTGAAAAAGATAGTGTCAAGATAAAAAAAAATCTAACTTGGAAGCATTGTTATATGTGTTTAATTATTGAGCACTTTTAAAATTAACCGCTTAGGTAAGCAGATATAAACAGAAATTTTTATGGAACATTTATATTCGGTTCGAAAAAAAACACCACTTATGTACAATGTCAATGATTACCATTGTCCTACAATTATAATTTTCCTACATTGTCAAAGAGAATAAAAGCAAGACAAATTCCAAAAAAAAGAAATACTCGAATAAACGTATATTAATTCCAAATGGCTCTTACGACTGTTTTTCACATGGTAAAATAAAAATAATCTGATCCAATTTTTTCCTACATTGTATCAAAATATACAAAAACACACAAACATATGTATACGCCCTAAATATATGTATTGAAATTAATTTATCACACACATTTGATTTAAGATTTTAATTAAACTTAATAAAACCACATAGTGTGTATGTATATGTGAAAATATTATTTCGATATTTAATTAATCAAATTTGAAGCAGTGAAAAATTACAATTTCATAAAATAGTGGTTACGCTGTTTTCGTCAAATATTTGTCTAATGTGGCCGGAGTTTAAGTGACTTATATAGAGCAAGATTTGCACGTTTGTTTATTGTTATTGCTATTATTATAATTTTTATTTTTTTTTTGTTTGTTTGTTTTTTTTTACAATAAAAATTATTTCAGACAATGTGGTTAAAACGAATGACGTATGAGTTTGAAACTTAATACAATGATTTTTGTAATAGAGTATATTTTCTTTTTCATTTTATAATTGATTTTCAATACAGCCAGTTTAATAGTTGAACGATTGGCATTCACTAGCTATGTTTTAATAAAAATCTAATTAATACATACCTGAGACGTTATTTATTAGATGGTAGAAATATCATACAGTTTGATAGAAGACGAATGGTTTAATACGTTCCTCTTTTTATACGAAAAACACTGAAAAACTTGAGTGGATTTTTGTTGTTTCACATATTGTTTAAAAAGATGAACGACTTAAACCATTCATCTTTTATGTACAGGCTGTTAGTATGTAAATAAACCAAATTTATTTCTTTTATTAAATAAATTTTAATTTCTTTAGAAGCCAGTGGAAACCGGTTTGTTTTTTTTTGTCCCTTAGAAAAAAAATATTTATTTGTTTTAATTTAAAATAGGCAGAAAAACATACAAATTTTTATACAGCAATAAATGAAATAATTTAAGCCTATCTACTATAGTGTGCACAGTTGAAAAGAAATTTGTAACATTATTTAGTCGTGCGGGAGTTTAAGTGCTCTATACGCCATTTCATATTTCTCGAGTTAATGATGCCACTTTAGGTTTTTGACACCAACATTTTTCAAATCTTCAATCCGCCTTTGACTATTTATCTCCGAAACTGGACGAGATATCCGAAAACAAATTGCAGACTTGAAAAATTTGGGATCGAAAACCTAAAGTCGCATCATTAACTCGAGATATATAAAAAATATAGAATGGCGTATAAGGCACTTAAACTCCCGCATGACGATTTGCACAAATTTGTACATACATATTTATTATAAGAAAAGTATAAATTAAAAGTTATACGTGGCGTATGATTAACATTAAATATTTTAATACAATTTTTTCATTATTGTTTTGTATTATAGTATGCACAAACACATATGCAAACTTCTCGGCTTTAATTGAAGTGGTTTTAAATCAACAGCAGCTAAAATAAATCACTAAGCTTCGCTTCTCGTTTGCTCTCACACATGACAAACAGCACAAGAAAAAACAAAGTTAATTAATGGAAATTAAAAGTATAATTTCCTGTCTAACCTTGTGGTCAGAGTTGCTAAGGTTTTAAATTTTTTAAAACCAAATTTTAGGAAAACAGTAAAGAAATTTAAATAAAAAAACAAGTTCTTAAATCATAATTTTGTTAGAAATAATCCTAACTATTAAATTTTTGCAATAAAATTTATTCGTAAGTTTGAAGGTCAAGATATAGATTTGCATTCTGGACCCGAATCGTCACATCCGTGAACGTACAACTCGTCAAGTAAAACTTAATCCCACTAAAAAAGAAGTAATGTCAGAATTCATGAACGAGCATCAGAATTTACCAAAAATTTTCTTCCCAATTTAGTTTAAGGAAAAGCTACAGTCAACCAACTAAGTAGGGCTACCAGTTAGGACGGCTACGAAGGAACTGCTTTGTTCGCTAAGTGTTTAAGACTTAGTTCATCTAGCATATATACAAAAGCTTTTTTGGTTAAACGGAATAGCTTTATAAATCTGCCAAAATAATTATATTAAAAAAAATTTTTCAATATTGTTTTGTTTTTTTTTTTAAATTCAAGCTCTCATCGACAGGGAAAATGTATTGCTCTGATCCCGCAGCTGACTTCTTATTATTTTTTCGTCTTCCTCACTGTGGTTTTCGGTTAAATAAAATCATAACACCGGTTCCAGGTTTAGCGTATTTTTATTCATAAATTTTATTTTTAAATTTCTATTTATATAACTGATTTTAATTTTTGTTTTATTTTTGGAAGTTTCACATCTATAGTAAATTGAAAGTAATGTTCACAGTGTTATAAAATATTTTTGTAGAAAATTACGATAAGGTTGCAATCGTATGTTATAATTTCATTCCGTTTAATCGCCGAACGTATCACTTAATTGTTTTTCGTACGATTGTCGACACGAAAACGTATGTGACGAATCCATTAGTTTATTTATAATAATTTATTATATGTGTATGAGTTTATCTCATCGAAACTAATCTCAACTAAATTTGGTGCCCAGAAAACATGACAAAATTTATTAAGTAGCCGGTTAAAATTCTCAAATTATTAACATAATTTAACTTATAATTTGTAGACTTCACAGACGGACTTTTAAGAAAATTTCTTTTGATTGTAAAATCCATATTTTTATCATAAAATGACATTATCACCCATTATACCACTTTACTACAATACAATACATAAATATGCATATAATTGGGGTATTTACAAGGTGTGCTATTATGTCTTATTGTCATAAAGTTGTTTTTTATAATTGTAATAAAAAAAGTAATAATGAAAAAGTTACAACTTTATGACAATAAAGCGAATACCCTAAATGTAATTAAATTTTACTGAAAAATAGAGTTCAATCCCATTTTATTTACATTTTATTTTCGAAATATAAAACAAACGGCAATATACTTAATTTGATGATTTCTAACCCCACCACACTCATAATTTATTTTTTTGTTTTTTTATCTAATAGGTATTGTTGGCAGCTTGACTGAGAGATCTTGTCTAAACTGTGTTTTCTCATATCTGTGTAGTACTACTCAATAATTGAAAAAAAAGAGAGACAAATTAAATTCAAAACAAAGATGCAGTTTCATTAAAAACAACAATAATTGGCACGTTTAAAGCAAATAAAAATAAAAATTTTAGACGATATTAAAACAATGATTGTTGCACACAAAAAAGGCGGGAGTTGTAATTTTTTCTTTGGTGTTTGCTAAATCGAGTTAAAAAACCTATTAAAAAACACAAAAAAAATTTAATGAATACGCGAAAATGTTTTTAATAAATTTAAAGTGTCATAAATACATTCTTAAAAAAAATTAATTAATAATAAAGCATTTTTAAAAAATTGAAATTTGTTAAAAATGTACATACAAACATACATATGTAATGCTTGCAAAATAAGAAGTTGAACGAAAGACTAAATTTTATAAATTTTAAAAATGTCAAATCATTTTAAAATAATTATTAAAGTATATGTGAGTGTGTTGGTAAACCTGTGAACTCTAGAAGATGTCACAACTTGCCTGAAACAAAAATAATTAAAAATCTTTAATTCAATTTTTTATTCGCATTTTATCAAAAATACAGCAATTTACTGTTGTGCTTAAAATCGAAATATAATTTAAATTTAGACAATTTAATATCAATTTGTTTTTATTTATTTAACAGATAATATCAAGGCAAGAATAAAAGGATCAAAAAAAAATTAAGAAAAGAAGCAACATATTTTTTTTACTAACCAGTAAATAAACCACAAAAATAAAAAAAATTACTACTAAATTTTTCATATCTACAAACGATATAAATAAAAACGAATTACCAGCCATGTCATGGAACTCAAATCCGATCGAAAGTGGTTTCAATTCCCAAAATTTAATTTTTATAAAATTAAATATTTCTTCCAAATGAAATCACTTTAAATGATCAAACTGGTATTTCTATATGCGTATTTTGTTGTGAATATAACGGTGTTACTTTCAAAGTTAACAGTGGTTTTATTTTAAAAAAGTTACCATTTTTAATTTTCGGAGTTAAAGCCACTTCCGGTCGGAATTGAGTTTTATACCATGTCTGTATAATTCAAGTGAATGCATAGTCCTGTGATTTATTGACATTTATGCATGGATCTACTACGTAAGCGACAAGTTAATGGAAACTAAACAATTTGGTAAATACCCTGCAAAAAAAAATTGGACTACATAACCCAGTTAAGTAGTTACCAGAATAGTCCTATGAACTCTGGTAAAAGGTTGTCGCCGAAGGAAATATTTTTTTTAATATTTCTTTACTTCAAGATGTCAGAGCCGGGGCTTGAACCGAAGCTCTCATCTTAGTAAGCCAACACACTAACCCCTAATCCGCTTTATATTAATTATTTTAAGGCAACTATACTTCTTTATTTCATATTCAACACTTTTCAAAAATTTTATCATTTTAAGTTTTTTTAAATATGAATTCGTAAAATTTATCTTTTAAAAAATAAAATATACAAAATTTGCAATTTAGGAAAATCAAATACTATAAAAAACTATCGCTAGTGAAACGATAGTCAGAAACTATCGGTAGTACTGATGGTACTACTGATAGTTTCCGACCACTTCTCAATATGCACTAATGTTTTTAGTTCTCTTTTTTTATAGACCACTAATTGTTGTATCTACGTATGTACGAGTATATATACGGGATAAAAAAAAATGCACAAGAGCCAATATCTCTCGAGTTTTTGCAGCACATATGATATTATAAAACTGGGTAATATAAAAATATAAATCTTTTGAGTTTAATGGAACTTCAAATATTGCTTTGCATAGATTAAGTGTTATTTATGCTATCACAGTGTACATACTTAAAGTAGCCAATAAAATTTTCATTCTATTAATTCTAAAGGCATTACTTATATTGATCAGAGTTGGGTTTATTGCATTAGATTTAATTTTCCACTAAATTTAGTGGTAGTGGAAAAAATAGTGCATTATCGCCTATAATATTTAGTGGTAGTGGAAATTTAGTGCATTAAATAAAACCATTTTAGTGGTAGTGGAAATTTAATGCATTAAAAAAAACAAATTTAGTGGTAGTGGAAATTTTTTGCATTAAATAAAAAAAATTAGTGGTAGTGGAAATTTATTGCATTAAAAAAAACAAATTTAGTGGTAGTGGAAATTTATTGCATTAAATAAAAAAAATTTAGTGGTAGTGGAAATTTAATGCATTAAAAAAAACAAATTTAGTGGTAGTGGAAATTTATTGCATTAAATAAAAAAAAATTTAGTGGTAGTGGAAATTTATTGCATTAAAAAAAACAAATTTAGTGGTAGTGGAAATTTATTGCATTAAAAAAAACAAATTTAGTGGTAGTGGAAATTTATTGCATTAAAAAAAACAAATTTAGTGGTAATGGAAATTTAGTGCATTAAATAAAATAAATTTAGTGGTAGTGGAAATTTAGTGCATTAAATAAAATAAATTTAGTGGTAGTGGAAATTTAGTGCATTAAATAAAATAAATTTAGTGGTAGTGGAAATTTAGTGCACTAAATGAATCGATTTTAGTGGTAATGGAAATTTAGTGCACTACTTCTGAATGATTAGCGGCTGGCAATATTAGCAGTCCGCGCCATTAAAATCTTACCTATGGTGAACTGAATAATATATTACATTTGAAAGTACTAAAATTCTTATTAAAACAATAACAACAATTATTTACTTTATACAGGCGGACTCAGTAAATTAAGAAAATAACATTCACAACAATTTATTTTGACATTGACTTAAGCTATGTATGCATATAATAATATTATATCCATATATGGAGGTATATTAAAACGATAGTGGAACTGAGGTAGTGGAACTAAATTTCCATTCCACTATAGTGCCAATGGAGTTATATTCCATTACCACTAATTATTCAAAATTAGTGCACTAAATTTCCACTACCACTAAAATCGATATATTTAATGCAATAAATTTCCATTGCCACTAAAATTTTTATATTTAATGCAATAAATTTCCACTACCACTAAATTTATTTTATTTAATGCACTAAATTTCCACTACCACTAAATTTGTTTTTTTTAATGCAATAAATTTCCACTACCACTAATTTTTTTTATTTAATGCAATAAATTTCCACTACCACTAAATTTTTTTTATTTAATGCAATAAATTTCCACTACCACTAAATTTGTTTTTTTTAATGCAATAAATTTCCACTACCACAAAATTTTTTTTATTTAATGCAATAAATTTCCACTACCACTAAATTTATTTTATTTAATGCACTAAATTTCCACTACCACTAAATTTGTTTTTTTTAATGCAATAAATTTCCACTACCACTAAAATGGTTTTATTTAGTGGTTAACTATTTCTATCTGCATTTAGTGGTGGCTGCAATATTGCTGCATTAATACTAAGTGGTTTAGTGGTAGTGGAAACGATAATGCATTATAAATTCAATGCAATAAACCCAACTCTGATATTGATAAAGAATTTATTTTGTTTTCCAAGACATACATATGTATATACATAGATTGTAAGGAATTTCATACTTACATATGTACATATAGAATCCTTAACCACAGCATTACATTGTGTTTTTCTTAAATAAAATTGTAGAGAAATACATTCAAGATCAATATAATGAATAACGTAACACGAATGACAATCAATGCAATGATAGGATAAAAACCTTAAGTAGCAAAATTATGTAAAAAAATAACGCCAGTCAACAACCATTAGAATAAATATTAGAAAGAATACTATATGAAATCAGAAGTAAAAAGCAACAGTTTGTTGCATGCAGGTATGTGTTTAAAGGAAACAGCTCCACCTACAAGCAAAAAATACACAACTGGCAGTAAAAAGAAGAAAAACTACACTTCCAACAACCCCAGCCACCAAACACACCCCCTATTTAAGACAAACAGAATAACATATGAACGTACATACAAACATGCATTTACTTTATAACTGTTTTAAATGATAACAACAACAATAATAATAATACAATAATAAAAACAACAAATGTACAAATTGTTATATGTGCGCGCATTATATGTATGCTACGAGTACTAACCATGGCATGCCATACCATTGCCATAACAAATGAGATAACATGACATATTCCTTTTAAATCCTTTTGTCCGCCAGCCATATTCAGCCGTGAATATATTATTTCTCATCGTCGTCGTCGTCGTCGTCATCATCGTTGCCGTCGTACTTTGCTCGAGGAGTATAAAAGGACGTATGTTTTGCATTGAAATTGTCAGTCCGCTTTGTGCGTTACGGGATTTTGTTGTAACTTTTTAGATTTTTCATTTATTTTTCGAAAAAATAAAATATTTTTTAAAATAAAAAAGGATAAATTAATTACAATAAGAAAAATAATTATAATTGACAAAAAAAAGAACTGTTTTATATTATTTTCCTTTTTATATCTATGAAGTGCATAATTTTAAAGAAATAATTTTTTTTATTAAATTAGTAAGTGAAAAAATAAAAAAACAAACTATTGGTATTGAATTACAAGAATAATCAAATAAAATAATAGAACTCAGAAACAAAAACAATACAATAATAATTTTAATTTGATAAAAAAAACATATTTTCTACAATTTAAATTTTCCAAAGAAACGTTGGATAAAAATAATTTAAATAATAATTTGTTTATTTTAATTTTAGTGACCAATAAAGCCTGGTTTTATAAAATATTAAAGATACATAACAAATATATTTTATTTAAAAAATCAGTTTTTTGGGTATGTTTCAGATTCCGATTCGTTTTTAAAACGCAAAATTTTTTGAATCCCCATAATTCCAAAATTGAAGTTCTCAAATTTGCACTCTTTTGTGATACGATATTTTTGTTCGAAAAAAGTTAAATATCAAAAATCAGAAAATATTTAAATGTTTTTTTATAAGATTTTAACAAAATTTGATACTGATAGAAATATTTCTTAAAAACAATATAAGTTTTGCATTAAAATACCAGGAGCTACTGCATCATTTTCTATAAAATTAAAATAAAATTCATACATATATTTGAAAGAAAATTTTTTTTAGCTAAACATGAGTCTTAATAATGATTATGATTATGCTTTAATTAAAAACTAAAATTTTTCCATTCCACACGATAAGTTAAAATAATTTTTTTTGCATTAACGTTTGTTATTTTTTTTAATAAATTAAATAAAGAACAATTAAAACTGTGGATGTGAAATGTAGAACAACAAATGCTAAATTAAACCATTTCGAAGGAATTCGGACTCTAGAACACATTCATTTAATATGTACAGGAATACCTCGCATAGTTCATAGGTTCCACTATTTTGCCGTACTATTTGAAACCGGACTAATCAAGGCACTCGGTATCTATGCGTCTATTTACACGCTCTACACGCCTACCAAGTAGGTTAAAGGACCGTTTTAGCATTTTTGCTGCTAAATTTAGAAGCTTACTTTGATTTAGCAGTAAATTTTTCATTTAGCATTAAGCATTTATTTTAGCATTTTTCAATTTTTTTTGTGGCATATTTTAGCAGTATTCCATATAAAATTTTACTATTAAATATTAAGTATAAATATTTATTTACATCTAAAAATTACAAACAAATTGTTTAAGTTTAAAAATTTAAGTTATTTTGAAAAATTCTTTTGAAAACAGTTTGGCAACTAACAAACCTAAGTTACACGAAATATTTTGGGAATATTTTTCTGTAGAAGAAGTAACAATTTTAAAGTAGCAGTGGCAGAAACTATATTCGTATGAATGGATTGAATACAAAAATGCATGAAATAAAAATTCATTTAAGGAATTAGCCTTATTTTTAATGAAATTTTTGGTCCTACCATTTAGTAACGCGGAAGTTGAAAGAGTTTTTCGTGGTAAGAACCTTATGAAAAGTAAAATTAGAAATATAATGACGTTGCTCTATATTAGACGCGGGTTGAAAAGTTAATTTATAACTGAAGTTTTTTTTAATTTTATATGAAATATTTTTGAAATATTTATTTATTTAGATTTTATGTTGAATGAATGTGTTTTGTTGTTGTTTCAATCAAACAGAATTTCTGAAGCTCATATAATAAGGAAGATAAGTTATTAAAAATTTTAGCAGTATATAGGCACCCTATATGTACATATGTATTACTATATTTTATTATATAAAAAAATGTATAATAATAATTCGGTAAGTTTTTGTGTTTTAAATTGCTAGTTTTGGTGAAGTTTTTTTCTTTTCAGATTTATATTTTATACTTCTTTTTTTTATAAAAATACAACAAAATTATATATGTACATACATATGTATAGATACTTTACTTTTTAAAATAGTTCAAAAAAACTGTACTTTACTCGTTTTTTTAATTAAAAAAAGTTTACGCTTTTTCGGATGTTATAAAATTTTTACTGTCACTGGCCATAAATTGAGAAAAATACTCGTAGTTTCGGTAATCCGTCGATTTATTACGTATTTTTTGAAACACAGTGCTCAATACCCAAATGCTCAGTTTTTTTCCAACTCTATGTGAAGACGTTATGTTATTGCATTTGTTATACACGTTCGCGAGAGATATGTCAAATTGTTTTAAATAATATGTAGAAGATGGAAGTCTAATTAAATAGCAGTGAAGATCTTAAGATTCTCTACCTTCAAAGAAAGTAGCTTTAGGATAACTCACTTATTTGGATATGCATAGAAACTGATTGGCCTGTATTTCATTTTTTTATTTTTTACTGTAGCCATTCGTTAGTCTACATAATGGTTCAGAACTTAGCAACGGAAGCATTGCATACCGTATCGCTAAGTCATGTCGATCTAATGCCGAGCATGAAATGTAATCCAGTAAAGTTCAAAGTGGTGCGCTTTACAAGCTTATATTGAACACTACGGCGAAATTCAGAAACCTCAAGAACCTTTAAGTTGGGTTTACTGTCAGATAGCTTTTTGAAAAATTTTGTTTAGATGAATGATTCAAGTCAATATTCTATAAAACCTTACTTAAGTAAATTAGTAATTTTTACATCCAGCAAAAGTTTTGCGATATCAAAACTACTTTTCCTAATACTATACGACACAACCCCAGGCTTTACCGTTTTGTATGACAGAACTCTGTCCTCTCACAGAAATTGATTTAAGAATATTCTCTCGTCTCTTATACGCTACAACAGTATATAGTAATCCTAGCCCACGATCTAATATGTGTAAAATAGCTACGAATATTTACTAAATTTTGCAAGATAATGATTAAAGAGTTTTTAATAAATATGTAAAAACCGATTCGAAAAAAAAATTCTGTAAGTCATATAACTATGGCCATATGTTCACAGTAGATCTGTATATAAATTAGGTGCATCTATCGATAGTTTTTAGACACCACCATTTTAAGTATTAGTACTTTTTATAATCGGAAAAATACTTTCATAAAATTCTATGCCAATTGAATTCTTAAATCTTAATCTGTACTACTTGTTGAATACTACTACTTTATTTGCCGGGGTTAAGAGTCTGTACATTTAAATCTGATACATTGTAATAATTATCATGAATTCAATATTTAAACTCTTTCTATGTCTGTCTCTCTCCCTCTGAAATAGTGTTAAATAAAATGTGTTTGAAATTAATTTGATAAAATAAATGTTACATATCGGCTTAAAGAAACCAAAAAAATAAAAAAATATTTGCACTTTATAAAACAAACACAGTTTAAATGCCAATAACGTTTTAATGAAAACTTATTAAATACCATTTATTACCGTTGTTAACCATTGAAAGTGTAATCTGGCCAAATGTTGACATTGTCATTGTAATGTGTTACGGTCATGGTCAGTTCAAACAAACAGCACTGAGACTAAATAAATGATGACCAAACTGGGAGAAAAAAATAAAAATAAACAAATAAAAATACGCACAATAACTACAACAATAACAATTTAAAAATCACAAATACAGGCATAATTAACAAGCGAAAACCAAAATAAGTTGTGATTATAAATAACAGTTGAATAAAAGAGTGAATTTGAAATTCCCCCTCACATATGGTACACACTAGGGATGCAAAATGAATTTTACAAATTATACTTTTAGGAAGCGTATCTTTTTGAGTCGGATTGTGCTGACTTCTTTTTCTTTTTAGCGTAGGGTCATAATTTCGTTTGCCCTTTTTTGTTCTTAAATTTCAAATAAACCAATTTAAATACTTAAAACAAATTGGAGAGATGTGTTCATTCTAAGTCACAACACACAGATAGCAGATAGGTTAAGTTATTAACTTTTTTAGCGAAATGCAGTTTTTAAGTTTAAATGCTATTTAAATACAACTTTGAGTTTATTAGTGAAAAGTTAAGTGCCATTTAAATGGCCAACCATATCCATTTAAGTTTTGAATATAACCAAATATATATATTATAAAAAATTAGTAGAAAGCTAATTTCTAAATAAACAATCTACCAAATACTATCTTGGGAATTTTTTGTAGTAAATACGTAATGAATTGCAATCAATTGTGAACTATAGCGTTACACTAAGGAAAAAGTGCGGGGTAGTGTGGTTTTATTTAATTTTCATTTTTATTACAGATTTCGGTTATCTGATACCTTTTTGGAGGAAAAAAACAAAAAATTATGTTTTCAAATTGTTAAACGTGTTGGATGGGCAACATATGCAGTATTTAAATGCAAAAACAACCAAAAATATGTGGTTGTGGCTTTGATGACAAGTATCAAAAGAAACAACATCATCTTTTTAAAAGTCATGCAAAATGTATAAATTTTCATAAAATAAAAAGAAATAATTGCCAGAAACACAAAAACATAAATTGCATAAAAATTGAAACACAAATACAACATTCACCAATACAATAACACCACAACTATAAAGCCCGTCCCAACGCCAACCATCAATCATTATTTGCAATATCATTGTAACACCATCGTCACCATCAGCATCATCATTAACTTACTTGTCATTGTCGTTATCATTGACTTTACGAGGTCGTTAGTGAAATATAAAGATGGATCGTTCGAAAAGAAATAATAGCAACAGTTGTGAATTTGCAAATAATTTGGCCACAAATGCATCATCGACCACAACAACGGCAAACAACAGTATAACAACTCCCTGGAGCAATAACAAAGAATCACCAACAAACGAAGAGGATTCAAATGAAGATGATACAGATAATGCAACGCCAGCCAAAGTTACAGATCCCTTAGCACCTAAATTGACTAATAATGAGGTAAGTTTTGTTATTGTCACTTAATTGTCTATGTAATGGGCGCAGAGTCGTCATTATCATTTGAATAACATGTTGTTTCAAGAAAAAAACAATTACTTCCAATCTTATATTTGTATGCATAAGTATATATGTATGTGGGATTTTGAATGAAACAACTTTTAGCTCAATGTTCTATTTTAAAGGTTTTTCTAAAAACTAAAACTTATTTTTTATTACTATGAAAATTTATAAAATTATTTTGAAGGAAAAACAAAATGATATAATGATTAAAATATTTGTTAACACTTTTTGTAAAGTGTTTGACCGACAAAGTGTTTCTTGTTCTCTATGCTTAAAAATTCTTCCCCACATACATATATACTTACGTGTATACCTATATAATTGAATGTGTTTATATTTGTGGGTTTGTTTGAAATTTGTAGCCAATTAAACAGGTGCACTTAATTAATAAAGTATTTTTCTTTCCTAACTGGGCTGTGCCACGCCTTTGCAAAGGAAATATTTATTTGTCTATATTAAGTTATCACTGCAAAAATCTACGGAGTTGGATTAGTGGGCATGGTATCTCCCATACAAAATAAATTTTAGATTTTGTGTATCTTGAGAACATTAATAGCGAAATTCTTAATGTTTTTCTAAATGGCTTCGTAGTCCATACAAATCGCATTGCTCAAAACCTAGGTTAAATCGAAAAAGAGCAAAGCAAATCTTAATTTTTTTATCATGACAACGAATAAAATTTCCTATGAATGACTCCATAGGTTAGGATAGAATGCATTTGAAGCTTTTCAATCAAAGCTTACTTGAGGTCCGCCCAACCGCCTTAAATTTCGTTTAAAAGCATAACTCTCCTAAAATATGCATAAAACCATCCCGAAACTTCAATGTACCTGGCAGTGGTCCTTATATCAAAGAAATCCTATAACATCCTAACAATCATCGTTTTTGAAGACAAACGTATGTATGTATGTATAAACCAATGACTTTGCCAGCCTATCAAGTGCACCAAATAGTAATTTGTGCATGTAATGTTGCTTCGATCAAAGCTTGTGAATTATTCTCACTCTAAATGCGACAATTCTGATTAATTAAGTTACTATTCTGTCAAAAATGGGCATTATCGTAGAACAAAATTTTTAAGGAAAATTCAATATCAATTTGTGCTTCAGTCCATTCGCCGAATTGGTGGAGCATACGATGTTTTTAATTGGCTTTAATTCCTACACAGGTTGAGTTTTAAAAGCATTTAAACCACAATATTTTCATAAATTTTCCAAAAATTGGAAGAACACAACCAAAGTCGCTGGGGACTGATCTTCTTCAATGCTTCCCTGTGCCATGGTTAAAGCTTTTCAGTGTGCACCAAAAACTTTCAATTAAAACATTAGTAATAATCAGTCTTCATTACAAATGTTCTTGCAAGCCTTGCAAACAAGCAATCGTATTGTCGTTTTGTTATAATTGCAAGGGCATTTGCAACGAAGAATGATTACCGCTATTTATTTATTAAAACAAAAACTCCTTTATCATTTAATTAATCGCATAAGTTTTCTCTCGTTTTTTCTTTTCATTTTCAGCGCGTTTTAGTTGTCTCAGTGACAGAGCGACGTCGTGAAACCTGGGGTCAGAAAGCAGAATTTCTCTTAGCTGTCATTGGGTTTGCTGTCGATTTGGGGAATGTGTGGCGTTTTCCCTACATTTGTTATCAGAATGGTGGTGGTGCATTTCTCATACCATACTGTGTAATGTTAATATTCGGTGGACTACCTTTGTTCTATATGGAATTGGCATTGGGACAATTTCATCGCTGTGGTTGCTTAAGTATTTGGAAACGTATTTGTCCAGCCTTGAAAGGTAAATAATGTAGAGATTCATAAATAAGAATTTCCCCGGTGACTGTATTGAATACTTCTTTTTAAATCTGTTTTTGATATTCATTCCTGATTTATTACTTATGATGATGCTAATAAGGCACGTACAGGATTGAATGAAGATTGAAAAAGAAAACTTTGTTTAAACGTTTTCTTAATGTTTTACCTGTTTTATGTGTATTTTTCGAATATTTTTTTTTTCTTTTCTTTTTTTTAATACTATTGAGAGCAAAAAGTATTTGTTTAGCAGTTTTTTTCGGTTTGTTTGACACAAAGAATATATTTAAGTTTAAGTAGTTTATTATTTGTTCTTCGTTTTGTCTCCTTAAAGTTAAAGCGAAAAGAAAAATAAAAAAAATTTAAAGATTTTCATTTTACTTACATGAGTCAAGTACAACTGAGTCACTGTGGCAAAAAGTTGATAGTGTAAACACTTCAAACAAAATGTTGCCACTAAGAAATCATTTTGTTATGTCCGTCATTAATAAGGTTTTTTAAAAGCTTTAAGGTTTTCCGTTTGCATAAAGAGTTTGAAAAAAAACTGTGCTTTCAATATTACTTTAAACCTTTAAAATTAAAAAATTGGTAATGCGAGCATAAATTTAAATGCCCGAAACGTTCATAAATTACTGGTAAAAAGAAATCTTAACCTTAACGATTATAAATATTATTATTTAAATTATAATTAAGCAAAGTGTCTCTAAGAGGGCTTTTATATAGAGATCTAGCCAAACACAATTAAATAAAGATTTTAATATAACTTTTGTTAATTACTTTTTAATCAAAACCCCTTTAAATTTAAAATAAAAACCAGCAATTTGTTGACAAACCAGGCAAAATTATTTTCATCTATTTTTTAATTAGAAACTAAAAAAACTGCATGAGTGAATCGCCTTAAATTTTTTTTTCAATTCTAATCACTAAAAATGTTCATCAAACATAAGTCTATCTATAGTACTTAAGGTTAAAGGAGCATTACAATTTTGATACGATTACCAATATTCTTAAACTCTATATCCAACAACTGTGATTTGACAAAACAAACTGAATAAATGATAGCCACTTTAACACAATTAGCTTTTCCGGCTGAGGTATTTGCGAATCTGCAACTCTGGTGATGTTTCTAAAACCCTTTGGTCTTGATATAATTGGATAAGGATTATGAATATGTGCGGAACCCTCGACATTCCTTATAAAAGATCATAACGGTGTACACGAGACACTGGACTATGAGCATTGGGAAATTTGCAGGAGTGGTTCACAAAGGAAATCTATTGAGTGCATTTTATTGATAGTTTGAAGCAGTGAGTTAGCTGCTTCAGTTTTATTTGTCTACTTGGTTGATTTATTGTAATTGTGCTAATGGTATGAACGTCACACTTTAGTGCTACTTGTTATCTCACCTACCTATCAGGTTGCTATTTAAATGCACTCTAAAAATGCCATTCCTATGCAAATATATTCAGTCCTTACTACGCTCAGGGCAAGTAAGAACTTTTAAACTGATATTTCAAACTTATTTCTTTAGAATTGGTTAAATTTATTGTTTCAGTTCAGTTTTAATTTAAAACAATTTTTCCATTTCAAAAAATTTTAAATATTTAATCATTCACACATGCACATACATATACTATATATATGTATGTATGTACTTGGACTCACTTTGTAGGAAAAAACGTTAAAATTCAATTAAATATTTCTTTGATATTTATTTTAAAATGAAATTACCAAAGAATATAATAATTTATGATTTAATTAAGCCTGCTACTGTTTTCCTTCTAATCAAGTTATAATGCGTAAACAATTCAACAATTCATTCATTATTTCAATTTTCACTCTCAATCTCTTAAAAAGAATTGTTAATTTTTGTTGAAAACTTATGGCGGCAAAACAACATATTTGCTGCTCATGCTTAAAATATCCTTTTATAAAGTCACACACACGCAGCCAGAATCATATATTGTATGCAGATTTACAAATGATTTTTATAAACACTGATAAGATTGTGTATATGTAGGCCTGTGTGTCTATCATAGCTCGTTTGGATATAAATCTATCTGCTCATACAAACATATTAAGTCACACGGACAGTGAAAAGCAAATTTGTGTATTATTTGAAAAATAATACAGTTTTGTTATTAAACTATTACATAAAATTCTAAATTGGCAAAACACAAAATAAAATTGATAAAAATTTAAAGTTAACTTTTAAGTTGAAGTTATTTTATGAATCAGATGACTATATCCGTTTCAGCTCGATAAAGTTTTTTTTCTTGATTTCAATAATAAAAAATTTAATAATTTTTTTTACGTTTATTTGATATTGTTTAAAGATCACTAAAAATTCAAATTTTTGCATAAATAGTGATGAGGATCACTTTTCCCCAAAAATGTTGTTGACATGACAAAAAGTGCATATTAAAAATTCGAAATTGCTGAAACATTAGTGCTTTAACTCTCAATAATGCTTTAATACATACTGATTTAATGTGTTCAAACATACGTATATATATACATACTTTGATATTTGTATTTATACCAAAGTTAGCAGTAAGCATTTTTGTTTCCCAGATCTGATTTACTGTTGCTCACCCGTCATTGCAAAACCACAAAGCAGTTTTCTAAAAGTTTGCACAGTACGCATAATGTAATGGCCAATTATGTATGTAATAGTTTCCAGTCAGAAAACAAAGAATACTATAGGTCACCATCCATAAAAATTCTATAAAAGCCCCAAGTAAAAAAAGCAAAACTTTGAAATGAGAATTGAATGGTATTGGAATGATATCTAAAGTAGGCATTTTACTAAAACTCGAGAGATGTTCAAAAGAAAATAATTTAACCAATATTGTTGACAATTTACATATTGTATAAGACATAATTGTAAAAAATGGCATTCAAAACAGAAATTTTCAACAATTAATGCGCCCACACGAAGCTA
This sequence comes from Metopia argyrocephala, assembly GCA_963576795.1. Taxonomy (NCBI): domain Eukaryota; kingdom Metazoa; phylum Arthropoda; class Insecta; order Diptera; family Sarcophagidae; genus Metopia; species Metopia argyrocephala. Next base: position 179,985,675 of record OY756208.1, on the reverse strand, counting down.
GGCTCCTAATACGATGAAAACTTTATAGGGTTTGTTTAGAAATTGTTTTTCTTTTTAAGATCCCGAGCAATTTAAATAAATTTTTTTCAAATCAAAACAGTGTGGGTGAATATTTCGCGTTGCAACATAAAATCATTGTTAAATGTATGTCCAAAAGAAAAAGAAACTTCACGTGAGAAGCAAGAGAAGAAGAAGTACTAAAAATTTAAATTAATAATATTTTTCTTTTTGTGCATGCAAAAGTTAACACATTTACTTTTCTTTGTTATTAACATGTTATTTTAAACCTTTTTTCAAAGAAAGCTGTTTTTTTAATAATTGTAGCTTTTAATAAATTTTGAAGTGAAATTTTTTAAACATGTAACTAAATTTGTACTCTACTGTAAATGAAACCAAAACAGGCAACAAAAAAGTTTGCCAAAGAAGCACAAGCAACAAGTTTGTCTTTGAAATCAGAAAATATTAAAAAATCTGATTAAGCAGAAGGTTTTTTGTTGTTTTTCAAGTGCAAATGAAAACAAAAAAAAAGATACAACTTTTGCCAAAATAGTCATATTCATACAAGTCTTGACTGGAAGTGACACAATATTTTATCTTTTCTGTCTTATGATTAAATGGTGAAACATTTTTTATACTTTTAATGCTTTAAAACTGTTCAAAAATTTACATTAAATATGAAGGACAATTAATTTTCAGTGTAACATCGAGAATATATCAAAAATCTAGCACGCATCTAAACAACTGATTAAATATATTTAGGAAACGTTATTAAATACATACATACATACATACATAACTGGCCTTTACAACCCTGTGTCAGGATTACGGCCTAGCTTCTCGCAGCACTCATGTTGTGTGTGTCAATTTTTATCCATGAGTACCGGGACCTACAGTTTTAATGTCGACTCCGAACGACAGACTTGAGAAGCTTGTTCATGGCAATTAGTTACTCTCAGAGCTTTTGCCAGAAGACTACTGAGAGGTAGTCGCCGAAAGAAATATTTTTTTTTTTCATATTTCTTTTTTTGAAGATGACGGAGCCTGGAGTCGAACCCAGCGCCCATGTCTTAGTAAGCCAACACACTATTAAATAAGTTTAGGTTATTATTAAGTTTAGGTTAAATAAGTTTAGGTTAAACTGTAGGTCCCTTCCTTGTAGATCCCAGTACTCATAGATAAACATTGACACACACAATATTATTTTTCAGATTTCGATTTCTACTGTTTTTTGTTTACTATATTTCCAAACATCTAAATTTAATATTCTTTCCGGCCAAGATATATTCAAAATATAGACCACAAAAAAAATTAATATTTCTTTCGGTCATCACCTCTTAGCAGTCGTCTAGCAACAGCTCTAAGAGTAACTGATTGCCTTCACGCTTCTCAAATCTGTCTTTTGGACGTTAAACTGTAGGTCCCGGTACTCATGGATAAAAACTGACACACACACACCCACACACACAATGGATGCTATGAGAATGTAGGCCGTAACTTTTAAAAAAGAATTATAATGGCCAGTTAGGTAGGTTTAAATCGGCTTCAGCTAGTCTACCATATATACATATTTACTAGATTCAAGATAAATAAAAAATTTAGAGAAATAATCTTAAGAGTTTATTATGAAAAATTTCTACAATCACAAAAATAATAGAATAGCTGTGGAGTCACAATAAAATTCTTTATCAAAAATGTTGTAATTATTTTTAAAATTTCTACTTACAGCTTGGTTAGAAGAATAATTTTACAATTACTTTTACTATAATTTTTTCTTTCTTATATTTATAACTAAAGTAGAACCCGGTATACCCAACTTGAACTGCTTTAAGTAGATTTCCTTGTCGGTTTTTATGGCAGTTTTTAATATTTTGGTAGTTCAGGACTCCAACTGTTGAAAATATTTTTCAAATAGAACTGGTTATAATAGTGCTACTACGCTGGAACTTAATCCTCAAATTCTTTATCTTTAATTTTTCTGTTTTCTGTCATACCAACATTCTGTACTAAATTTCTTTCCGTGTATGATAAAATATCTTAAAATAATTGAAAAAGTTTGTTAATTGTTCTTCTTTAATTTCATTTTATTATATTTTATTTTTTTTAATTTTAACATTCAACAGGTGTTGGATACGCAATATGTCTGATAGACATTTACATGGGCATGTATTATAATACAATTATAGGATGGGCAGTCTATTATCTTTTTGCCTCATTCACTTCTAAATTGCCATGGACATCATGTGATAATTCTTGGAATACGGCTGCATGTATGCCAGTGACGAATGCCAGTTTTACCGCCAATCAAACAACACCAGCCAAAGAATTTTTCGAGTAAGTAAAAGTAACTTCTTATATCATCACCTCTAAGCAGCTCATGCATACAAATATGTGTTTGTATGTCCTACAAACTAATAAATAAACACTTAAGTATTGATTGAATGAATTTATCGAATGGTTTCTCCATTAATTCTGGACAATTTTCCGAATGAATGTTTATTTTCATTTTTATTTTGTCTTCTTTTAAATGTTACATTTTCTTCGTATTTCCTGTTATAATTTTGAGTTTTTCTTCTTTGAATAGACGTAAAGTGCTTGAACAATATAAATCAAATGGTTTGGATTATATGGGCCCTGTTAAACCCACATTAGCTTTATGTGTTTTTGGTGTATTCGTTTTGGTTTATTTCTCATTATGGAAGGGGGTTCGTTCAGCCGGCAAAGTGGTATGGGTTACTGCCTTGGCACCGTATGTTGTGCTCATCATACTGTTGATACGCGGCGTATCTTTGCCAGGCGCCGATGAGGGTATTAAATACTATTTAACACCGGAATGGCATAAATTGAAAAATTCAAAGGTTAGTTTGTATGTACATATGTGTTATGAAATTTATTTATTCTTTTTTTTAAGCTTTCAAATTTCATTCCAGTATGTTAATTGTTTGTTAATCGTATAATTAAAATGTTTTTATTTCTTATATAATTTATCTTTAAGGTTTGGATAGATGCTGCCTCACAAATATTTTTCTCATTGGGTCCGGGTTTTGGTACTCTTTTGGCTTTATCTAGTTATAATAAATTTCACAATAACTGTTATCGTGATGCGTTAATAACGAGTAGCATTAATTGTTTAACCAGCTTTTTGGCTGGTTTTGTCATATTCTCAGTATTGGGGTAAGAAAAATTTAAATATTTTTGATTACTTAAAGTCGTAAATAAAGGCAGAGTTAATAATAGCAGCTTTAAACAAAAAATGTCAATTCAATAAAATATTAGCGGTAATCACCGTTCGTTGCAAACACCCTTGGAAGCCTTGCAAACAATTGTATTGTAGCATATATGCCTAAATTTTTTTATTGTTTTTTATTGTTTGCTACTTCTACAACACTTCAATTTTTTATCAAATGTGAACGCACCTTAACACAGCATTTACACCTAATTTTAACAGATTAACCTAAATTAGAGCGTAAAGCTTAAATTGTTATTGTTTGACATGGTTTGCTACGTCTGCAATACTTGCAAGAGCGTTTGCAACGAAGATCGACTACCTCTACTATATTTCATAATTTTCTTTTGAATATTCAGTTAAAAGTAAAGTGCTTAATACAGTGCATTGGTTTAACAAATATTTTTTGTATGATAAAACACTTTATTTCCAGTTACATGGCACATGTTCAAAAAACGACTATCGATCGTGTGGGTCTTGAAGGTCCTGGTCTTGTATTTATTGTGTATCCAGAAGCTATAGCCACTATGAGTGGTTCTGTATTTTGGTCGATAATATTCTTTTTAATGTTAATAACGCTCGGTCTGGACAGTACGTTCGGCGGTTTAGAAGCGATGATTACGGCACTATGTGATGAATATCCACGTACTATCGGTAGACGAAGAGAGTTGTTTGTACTGCTGCTTTTAGCTGGAATATATTTGTGTGCACTGCCTACAATGACTTATGTAAGTATAAAATATTTTAATTATAATTAAATTTGCAAATTACTACATAATTAAATTAACGGCCATTATTATATAGATAACTTTAAGTAAAGTGCCAATTACATTCTTATAATAAACTTATATATAATAAAGATAACTTTTTATCAAAGAATATGTCACCGTTATAGTAATTCAATAACTTGTGATAAAGTAAATACCTTTTTTTATTATTTGTGGCAGAGTAGGAAAAATAAACAAAACGAAACGTTTGATCTCATTTTGTTTTGTTCTTTACAATGAGTAAAACAAAAACAAAACAAAAACAGTGAGAATGATTGTCCCATTTAGTTTTGTATATTGTTTTTGTTTTGAGCACTACAAATACATCATAGGTGCATAGGTAGAACAAAAAATGAATGAGAAGAAGAAGAAAAGAAGAAGAGAAAAAAGAGCAAAATATACGAATGTAACGGAATAACAAAGCAAGCACAAGAGCGAATTGTTACATTTGAGCTCTTTCTCATTTAGAAAGTATTTGTTTTGGTTTTGCTCATGTACAATACGATTAAAAAAATTTGAAAAGTTTATGATTTTGTAGTAACTTTTGCGAAATGTTTTGTTTGTTTGCCCACTCTGCTTTGTGGCAACAATGTGTTATATTTTATTTAAAAAAAGAATCAGTGGCGGTTATCACTTTTTGTTGCAACAACAGAAACATATTAGAATTGTAGGTATACATAATAAGCAAATAACACGCCACACAAGGGAACATTGAGAATCAACCGTGTGTATAATGAAACTAACAGACCAACCTAAATTGGAACGTAAATTGCAACATAATTTTGCGCTTGTCATTAACGCTGTAATGAATAACTTAAATAAAAGCATTAACGTTGTACCAAGAACAGTTGTCACCTTATAAAAACCCTTAAATAACCATAATAAAAAGAAATAAAATTACAAAATTGATCTGAAAGTAGCTAGCATGTCATTACTTAACAAAATTCTGAAAAGAAACCACAAGTTGTTTTGCAACTAACTTCACTTCTTTATGCGCTGTCAATATTGGATGCGTATTTTCTGATATCACTGGCTATAAATATTTTACCCAATTACTTAACTGCAATCTAAAATCTATGAAATGTATTGTAATTGTATATTTTACGTATTATTTCTAAAAGAAAAAATCTTTAGAATTAATTATTGATGGTACACTTTTTTTATAAGTATTGTACATTATAAACCGTATATATTAATATTTATAAGATTCTATTCTATCATTTATATATGACTATTTATCAGTCTTTCACTATGCATGTATCACTTTATTTGCTTTGTTAAAAGGCTTTGGTCATTTGTAGCAAAAAAACCATGAAGAAAATAGAACAGCAATCACTATTGTGTTTTCTTTTAATACCTTTATAGACTCTCTTCTATTACCACTTACAAGTATAACACCTGTCCGGTTGATTTACTATTTCGCATTTATAGAGTTTTATATCTTGACTTTTCTTAACACTAAATTTATATTCAATTTAACAAAATCCTTTGGCCACATACTCACATATTCTTATGTCCTAACCATTAAGCCATCAGTTGAAAAACAACATTCCTTTTGCTTCTTTACTTTGTTTGTGATTTCCATTTATTGTATATAAAATGTTTGTTATCACTTGACTTGATTAAATTAGAAATTATAATTTCACTCATATGAAATATATATTCCTCCACTTAACTAATATTGGCTTAAACTGATGGTAAAAAATTAGAATTAGTTATATAGAGGAGGCTACTAAGGTGTGAAGATAAGATTTGTGATTTCATACATACATACATACTCGTAGCATATGTATGTATATATAAGGGAAACCCTTTCTCAAGCATTAATGCAAGATTTAAGTTAAATATAAAAGAGAGTTTTTAGTCATGGAATCATAGAGTACGTGGGGATAGGGTTATTTATGGAAAAACACATGGGGCAAATGGCTTTGCTGGCATATACGCATTCTTTCTTCATAATTACATAATTGTGACTAGGATTGTCAACAAGTTGTTTTATGCCGTTTGCAAATACTTCCTTATATCTACACCTAAAATAAAAATGTTTATTTCGTTACCGGTATTTGTCTCCATTCCATCATTAGGCCCTTTGGAAGTTTTATGTAAGCTTTTACATCTTTCTATCACTTTCTTTAATATTTTATTTATGAATACATACGTATATTATATCATCATCTAAGAATAAATCGGATCTTTAGTTTTTAAAAAAATTTTGTAAATATTCTTTGCCATCAAATTTTAAAATAAACTTTTGGATTGGCATCCCCAATTGTGACTGAATTTCGTATATGCAGCGTTTAATTTTATTTTATAATGAACGTGTGGCTGTGGACTTGTTTATATAGAAATTTGATTTTATATAATCCCATAAGAAGAAAATGGTGTTTAATTACTTGATTTAGGGAGACAATTCTGGTCACCAAAATGAAAAATTACACGACAAGATATTCATGCATGAAATAAGGCTGTATGACATGTTGTACCGTCTTATTGATACCATAAATTGGCCACATCAGTACCATATAATTATGACAGAAAGAACTGTGTCATTATGTCACAATATCGATCTCTAATAAAAGTTTCTACTTTACCAACCTCATATTTAAAGAAGTATAGTCTAATAATGCCGGTTTCCTGAAATTTACACTAAACAGTAACACGTTATGGAGGTATTAATTGTTCGTCATCATACTTATAGTCTCCGAACCCCAAATACGGCAATTTCAGAGCTTAGAATTATTTGACGCGAAAATCAACTTTCAGTCGGAGGTGATTAGTAATTCACTCCACGAATTCTCTTTGCCGGATGAAATATTCCTAAAAACAACCCAAACCAAACTAGTATTTCCAACATGAAGTTTAGTTGAGTGCTTGTAAAATCATTTGTAAGAAAAAAATTGTGTAGTAGTGCTGTCAAATTCTGCTACTTTTCATTACTCGATAGTATTGAGTACTTTCATTTGGGTACCCAATACTACTCAATACTTTTAAAGGATTTTATTTGTAAGAGACAACAATTTCATAAAGTATTGTGTTTTTAGACAGAAATTTATTTGGCCGTTAAAATTTAAATTTTCCATACAACTTCGAACAAAAAATAAAACTCTTAAAGTATTGAGTAGGTACTTTTAAGTATTGAGTACCCAAAAATTAGTACAAATACTCGATACTTGCTACCCATTCTTAATACTTTGCCAGCACTATTGTGTAGCCATAGAATATCAAATAAAACTCGCCTTAAAAATTTGCCTATGCCTATATATGTATATAAAGTATTTGAATAAAAGTAGTTACGCCTTTTTCGTCAAATATTTGTCTAATGTGACAGTGCAAGCCAGATATGATTAGTTTTCTTTCAAAAATTCTTTTTTTTTCTAACTATTTATTTTTAGGGAGGTGTATTTTTGGTAAATTTTTTAAACGTATACGGACCAGGTTTAGCCATACTTTTCGTTGTGTTTGTTGAAGCAGCTGGAGTATTTTGGTTTTATGGAGTTGATCGCTTTTCAGCTGATGTCGAACAGATGCTGGGCACAAAACCTGGACTTTTCTGGCGTATATGTTGGACATACATAAGTCCAGTATTTTTATTGGTAAGTTGTAATAAAAAATTTAATATTACTTTTATTTAAAAAATATCTACGATTTACTAAACAAATTTGTTTTCAATAGTTTAAAAATGAGGACCGTTATGCAAAAAATAATTTTTTAATATTATTTTTTTTTTCTTAATTTTAGGCCATATTTATATTTTCATTTTTGGGCTATGAGGATATGTTGGGTGAAGAATATAAATATCCTGAATGGAGTATTAAAGTTGGTTGGGCTGTTACCTGTTCCTCGGTTTTATGTATACCCATGTATATCATATACAAATATTGTTTCGTCTCTAAAGGCAATTGTCGAGAACGTTACGATGAAACATTTAAACCGGATATGAATTGTAACTCTGTTATACCAGGCCAGCAGGGCACCAATGTGTGACATGGTGTGGATGAAAGGACCAAAAACCAATATGCAATTTACAATAATAATGATAAAAAGTGTAGTAAGTTTAATAATGTCTATGACAATAATTCACCAACAACAACTATTAAACCAAATATTTGTAGTAATTTAAGTAATAGCTTAAATATAGAAAATTATAAGAAATACTCGTATCAAAATACAAGACAAATAAGTAAATTTGAAAATCTTCAAGAGCCAGAATACGATATTAGCTTTAAATTTAAAACACCGGGTAATAGTCCCGATCATACAAACACTAAACAGTTTTCTTATAACACTAATAATTCTAGCCATTATAGAGGAGGTTTTTGTAATAGTCCCTCCGCAAAAGTTAGTCTTAAGAGTTACGATAGTTGTGACAGTCAAAGTGGCAGTTGTCAAAGTTCTCATAGTACTTTAATTAATTGTAGTCGTCTATGTAAAATAAAAAATCATCATAGTGATGATGATACTGTTCAGTATCATCAGCATTTGCATAACCATTTAAATCATTATTATTATTATAATGCGGCCAGTAATGCCGCCAATATCAATCCCATTGCTGAGGACAATAATAAAAAGTACACAATGATACTCAGCAGAAGTTGTAAACCGCTTAAATTTTCTTTTGCTAGTGAATGGTTAGTCTAAATACAGGTTCAGGTCTTTGTTCATCAGATTCTTCTTTATAAATAACTACGCTTACATTACATTTATTCTACTCACACATTGTCGAAAGGAGTTTGTATTTTCTTTGAAATAAAATTTCAACATTTGACAGCCACAACTGTTGAAATTTATCGAAAGAATACGAATATTAACTTCCGATCCATTTGTAGCATTAGATAAAAAATAAATGTTTTATACTACTGTTAGAGTTATTTTTTTTTTTTAATTACATAATTTTAATTAATAAGTTATTAGTAATAAATCTATTAAAAAAATATAGATTGAATAATACAGTTAATAAAGCACATACTCGTTTAGGTCTATACATACATAAATATACGGACAAAAAAGTTGATATTGAATTTCGAATATCATTATATGTATATGAATGGTATAAACAGTTATAAGTAAAATTATGTATAAATTATTTTTTAAACACAATTACAACCTTAAGCGACAACATTTTTTTTTTTTTATAACAACTGTTATTTCAAAATGAAATTAAAGCCATTGTTACTGTACTCAATAGAGTAGAGTGTACACTGTACAGTGTTGAAGGAAGAGATTTTAATAAATGCCAAGATGTTTCGTTATATGTATTGGTTGTGACAGCGACAAATATGATTGAAAACCTTACTTGTCTGTCTATTATTATAGGTATATATCGAATTGAATATTATAATATTTAATAACTTTAATTGTAGTGAATGATGCGTTCTGAAAATTTATTTGAATCACATGAAACGAATATATTTTGAAATGTGCAGGAAGCATTTCTGTATAATTAATTTAAAATGTTTGGAATAATAGTTTACTTTGTCGCTGGCGGTAGTCATTGTGAATGTTTTGATTGAGTATAATTTTTTAATGATAAAATAATTTTAATTTAAATAAGAGAAAAGCTACTTTAAACGTATATTTGAATAATTGTGCTTAAACAAACTAAAAATTAGCAAATTGTTAAAAATAAATTAAAGTTTAATGAAAATTGTATATATTTTACAAACCCTGTACAAACTATTTATATATTAAAAGATTAAAACATTGTTGTTGTTCCAAAAAGAAATATAAATTATTTATAATTATAGTATTCTTTGTTAAAATAATATTTTGTTACAAATTATTTTAAAAAATTTTATTTATAACCGATACGAATGATTTACAAACCGATAACTAACAGCCATAGTTATCGTTTTGTTAATTTCGTACAAATTTAAATATTAGAGGTATTTGCGTATTCTACAAAATGCCTCTTATAGTATGTACTGTAAGAAAGAATCAGAGGTATAAAAATCATTTAGAACATTAAGGAAATACCTCTAATACCACACATACATATGTATGTACACGTAGATTTATTATTTATTTATTTTATGATATAAGAAAAATTATAATTATTTATGTAAACAGCCAAATTATAAATGCAAATCAGCCAATTGCATTTATAAGTTATTGGATTCAAATATTTTGTATGTATTTTTCTATTATTTTATAATACAATAAAGCAATAATTTTGTGTTAATTTTTATAACAGAGTTTTTTGAATAATAAAAGTTAGAAAAATATAAGAAAGGTAAAATATGCTTAAACCAAAATTAAATATTAGTGGTAATCACTGTTTGTTGTAAATGCCATTGGAAGTCGTGCAGACATAGCAAAGCTAGCATAACTACCAGAGTCGCTTTTTCGAGATTCATAAGCACTTATGAAATGTTAATGATTTGACATGGTTGAAGTCTAACTACTCTGACTCGCTTATACTCACTACAGCGTTGAAAAAGAAACTGTTTATTAAAAGTGTCAAATAATTTTAAAGTAAACTTGTTGTTAAAAAGTGTGGCATAACAAACAAAGGCAAATGCATTACAAAAACTGAATTATAAGCGAATAAATTTATACATTTTTTGATATTTATTATTATTATCGAAGTAGAAGAGGGAAGAAGAATACAAAAAATTTATTTCATTAAATCTGACTTGTTATAACTCATTATATAACCAAAAATATAACGTTAATGACATATTCCTAAGTACCCAGCAAGTGTTATGTTAACCACCGCTGACCCAGTGTTAAAAGAATTTCTAGGAGTAAAATTGTCAAAAACAAGAAAATTCTAAGAAAAAAATAGTCCAAATTGTCAAATAATTTTTGAAAATCTTCAAAATAAAAGTAATTTACTTTTTAATTGTTTTCAAAAAAAAATGCAAACATAACAATATACACAAATAAAAGTTATTTTAATATATTGAGATCCGAAATCACAACTAAACTGATGATCTGTATGTCATAACATAAATAGTCTTTACAGGATTTCTTCTGAAGAATCATTTCTAATATAAACGATTGCGTACTATGGTTTTATTTAAATTTACTTGACAAAATGTTTTTTCCACATTTGCTGAGGAGTGCGGTAAAATCATTATCCTGCGAACAAATTTTTTTTTTAATTAGTAAAACCGAGAAAGAATCACATGGTTTTATTACGATTATTTTCTTTTTTTTTCAAAAATTTATAAAATTTGTTTCTTTTATTTTCAAAATCAAATCTCTAAAATATCTGTAAAGAAAATTGTATACAATTGTGAATTAAATCTTGGCCGTCACATTCACAAGCGTGCCATGGGTGGGCTAGATTTTTTGGTTTAATTTCTAAAACTTTTGAATATTATAAACTGATAATGCTTTTTTAAAACTGTTCGATCAATTATTGAAAACATCTCTTTCAAGAGTTTCGATGGCTCATGGAATTTAAGATGTACGTAGGAGGAACATAAAGCCAATGAATGGCAAACGCATATAGTTTTAAATAAATGTGACATATAATTTTTTCAAATATTAGGATATTGAATGTGTCTTTCCAATCATGACTGATGCTCCATCTGTAGCAAAACCAATTAAGCATTTGTTATAATCAATGTTAATTTTATTAAAATAGTTTAGTATTAAATCATACAAACTTGAGGCAATGCCACTGGTCAACATTCAGCAACTCAAAGAACAGTTCGTGTATTTGATAATCAATACAAATGTGTAAGGTGAGGTAGATGGATTTTTTATTTGAAGGGTCATCTTCTATTAGCTCACAAGAAAAAAAAAGTTTTAAAAAAATACTTTTTTTTAAATTTAGAAAAACCCTCATATTATGACCTAAAATCGTCCAATCGTCATTTTGGAATTTTTAGGGAAAAAATGGTCAAAATGCAGAGAAATCGTCAATTCTGTCAACAGTATGCTGACCCACATTTGAGAACCCATGTTTTAAAGAAATACAAAATTGTCTTTGTCATAAAGAGAGAATCTGACATGTCTTGACTTAGTTTAGTTTCATGCTATATGGTAAATGTGTTTGTGCCACCCCTTATTGTGAATTTTATTGTTTAATAGTATTTAGCACATGCACAAACCACAAATGTGTGTGATTGAAAATATTTTCTAATTTTAATAACATGCCATATATTTTATTGCAAATAATGTTTGTACATTAATTAACTCACTTCTCTCTCATCGATATCAACAGGGCGCCGTGGCTTAGTTGGTTAAAGCGCCTGTCTAGTAAACAGGAGATCGTGAGTTCGAATCTCGCCGGGGCCTATCTGTGTGAACTTTTTTTTGTTTCATCTTTATAATAAAAATTTTTCTTTTTGCTTTTATAATAAAAATTTTGATTTGTCGTGTTATAATTTAAAACAAAAAGGTTTAAATATATGTATATATTTTTAACACCTAAATATTGACATAAAAAGTTTCGTTAAATCTTACATGAGCAGTAATCACTCTTCGTTGCAGTATAGCACATCTATTTTTAGCTAATTAGTTTTTCTTATGAAATTGTATAAATACACATTTAAGCAAATTCAGCAACATTATAACTTATGTACATATATTCATTTGAACGTAGGACAAGCCTTTAGGAGATTGGGATAAGACGGTAGCATATACTGGCGCACTAAGAAATTACCTGCAGAACAGGATTGAATTTAATGTGCGCAAGATGATATTTTATCACGGAAAGGCGTGGTGGTGATGATGCAATATTGACATCTATGGTTATAGGTAATGTAAATATTGATGAGGCGGATGCTTTTGATTTTATGGGCATAAAAAATAACTTCAATGTTCATTGGAATGATCACATTTGTGATTGTCGAAAGAAACATTCAAGTGCCTCCATTTCTTTAGCCGACCTAAGATGTTATACAACTCTATTAAATGGACCGGTGCCTTGAAGTCTATTTTGGCGCTTCTCGACCGCGTACAGGAAAGTGCGAATAAGCTTATCAGTGATGGTAGGGTATTCAGCTACTTATATCAATATATTAGAGCAGGGGTGAGCAACCTTTTTAATCAACGGGCCACTTTAAATTTTAAAATTTTTTGGCGGGCTGCACATAAGTACTAATAATTTACAAAACTCTACTTATAATAAAAATTAGAATAAAAAAATATAAAATTTAAGAAAGAGTAAAAATTTCATATATAAATTTTAATGCCAAAAAAAAAAAAAGTATTTGCTTGAAATTTTTAATGAGAAATTTGGCACTGTTTTTCCGATAAAACCTGATCAATATCAGCCGGAATTGATGAGGTAGCTACACATACACAAGTTTCTAATCTTGATCGGTGGTAATTGGTCGGTGGTCAGATTTATAAACATTCTCGATTTTTACTGAGAGAAATACATTTTTTACATCAGTATTATTCTGCATGTCCATCACTTCCCTTTGAAAGTCTTCGGGAACTGTATCCACATCGATAATTAATGGTTATGAAAACATTTGCATGGAAACTGCTGTCTTCTCAGTTTCTTCGTAATTGAAATTCGTTGATTAATGTGTCTATATATTATGTGTATTTTTGAGAAGCAGCAACATTTGTTTGGCGGGCCGCATAAATATGTTGAAAGGGCCGCAAGCGGCCCGCGGGCCGCGTGTTGCTCATCCCTGTATTAGAGCATAGGCACAATGTGGCGCCGATGAATAATTATAAGAACATGCAAGCAACTCGCACCTCTCACTCAGTACATAATTTTGTAGTTGTTTGTCCAATGTATCGCACAGTGAATTATAGAGATAATTCGTTTATTCCCGGGGTACTGGCCTCGTAAGAGAATATATACATATATGTATACGTACTTATATATATATACGTATACATATATACATACATACATATGTATATACTTAGATATTTTGTTTAAAACTTGCATTTTAAAATGGTTTCTTCATACATGCTTTTTTATATTATTTCAACACTCATTGCCAATTAGTTTAGAACTGCTGTAATACATATCCTCTCATATGTAAGAGAGTGGATCGAAGTTTTTAGTGTGAATGTCCTTTTTTGTAGCTGCAGAGGACAATGCCATAATGATGATGTTCTTTACTCGTACCTTCCTCCTCAAAAGGAAAGGAGAAAATTAATAAAATCTCATGCTCATACTTTTTGTTTTCTAAGAACCCTTTTCGTATAATGTTTGATACAGTTGTCGTTCGTTTTTTGTTTATGCGTAAATGCTGTTGTGAGAATTTGTTGCAAGATTTTCGTTTAATGATGCCGCTTTGTATACATACATATGTACACACGCATTTTTAAATGAGAAGGAAAAAATCCCTTTTTGTTAGAAATAAAGAAACCTTTTAAAACTGTTTTCAATTTTTTTAACAAGAATTACATGCATACTTATGTACATATGTATTTAAGATATACAAAGCATACATACATACATACTTATATGCTTCATTTGAAGAATTACATTTACTTTTATAAAGGGAATTCATTTTAAAGAAGAGGTTTAAAAAACGGTATACCACATGCATATGTATGTATGCGTAAGTACATATGTACATATCTACATACATACACACGTATATATATAAAAGTACATATAATATTACAAGCGGAGTAACTAACGGCCAGTGTTGCCACAGCTCTCAATATTTTGTAATCAAATTTCAACAAAAAAGTAACCAAATTGGAAAAAAAGTAACCAAAAATATTAAACCCATTCGTATTCAAATTTTTTGCTTTTTTAGTTTAACGTCTGCATTAAACTTTACCAAAATTAATCAATTAGTTTTCCTTTTAAGTGTGTGTGGACAATTTGACTTTTTTTTTAATCCATAGCTATAAAATGAGCCAAAATTAAAGCTCATATGATAATTTGAACATATGCAAAAAAATCGTGTTAAAACCTTAGTGGAATGGGTTAAAAAATTTCTTACAAAAAATAAAGTTACACGTAGGGTAAAATTTTTTGTAGGGATGGCATCAATGTTTTTATGAATTGTGCTGGACTTCAGTCATAAACAAACCAGTAAAAAATATGTATCAAGAACTATTTGTGAATGACAACGCTTCCCGAGGAAATATGATGGTTGAGAAATGTTGATAAATGCTTTAGTAACAACCATTTCATATACAATAATATGTTTACAGTACAGGTATGTATGTGAATCCTGTAATACTGTACTATACTCGGTAACTAGAAACTATACTTTTTAATCACATTTAAACATTTAAAACAAGTGACCTTTTAATTCGAATATTACATTTCTAAGCAGATTGTCTATTTAATCACTAAATACAAACAATTTTACATCTGCTTTATTTTCTACCTTTACAATTGTCCATAACTTTACGATACAATAAATTCTAATAATAAATATTTTTGTGGAATAGTATTTATATATATTAATACTATTTCTCGAAATATTTTATTTTTTCTTTGAGGAAAAAAGTAACCAAAATAAGAAAAAAGTCCACATGTACACATTGAAGAAAGAACTAACCAGTTTTGGTTAAAAATAACCAAAACGGCAACACTGCTAACGGCATAAAGAAAATTAAACATTTTTAAATATTTTCTCATCTTTTTTTTATTTATTTGTTTCTCAAAACAGAAAAAGAAGTTTTGCTACAATTTTGTAAAAATGATTATGGAAAGAGAAGCAAGAAAGTTGTTGCACATGGATATTCATTTTGGTTGAGAAATCTTTTAAAATATTTGGTTGTGTATGAGATAATAGATATAAACCACAATGTTTCAAGTGGTCAAAATTGAATTTTAGAATTTCATTTCTGGGAAGTATTAATCAAATTCGATCTTTCTTTGGAATATGCGCTAAATTTTGGGTCTTAAAGGTAAAAACTGTACCTACACGAGGCGACTTTTCTTGAGAAGTGATTTATAATCCTTGGGCTTGTTAGTTTGTATATAGTAATTTATACCCTTTTTCTAGAAGTATTTATTGTCTTTTTCGAATCTTTTATCAGTCTTATTTACTTCTTTATTGATTCTTTTTCTGGTAATTTTATTGCATTTTAGTTAGCATTTTTTGGAGTTATTAACCAAATTCGGTTCCTTTTCGATTCTATTGAATTTAATTTAATTCTCGAATTCCGCATAAGCCCTTAACACTTCATCAAATACCCGGTTTTTTAAATCTCTTAAATTTTCTTAAGTGTATAAAAAAAATTGATTTTACATGCGTACATACATATATTCTATTTTCTTTTATTTTCAACCGTAACCCTTTAACCAGTTATTTTACAAAGAGTTAACTGCAGCCGATTTATTACATATTGGTAATTTTCGAAGTAACTAAAAACCGGTTTCTGCAAAATGTCGAATAATCGTTTATCATACTATATTCCTTATCATTATAAGTAGAATCGGTATTTAATCATCTATCTGATCCAAATGTGATGTATCGTAATAATCAAACAGTTTTATTCTCCTTGAGGGTATATGATCAAAAACGGACTATATACTCAAATTTTGAATGCCTTAATGATAAATTTATATTTACTATACAATTTGCTCGACTCATTTCCAAATTCCTTTCTGAATCAGTTTTTAATCACGAAAACTAGTCAAAAAAGACTCATCAAATTAAAAAAAATACTATTCGAAATACTAACAGGACTAATGTGGACTCTCCTATTGAGGCTTGCGACCTTTCACAACTTAAAGCTACATCTTTCCTATTATGTATAATTTATTTTGATTACTTTAGTATTATCAAAGTAAGTGTTCTATTTAAACAATATTCGATGAGCTTTGCCTATTTCAGAGTAGCCATAATTACTCTATCGAAACGAAGTATGTAGTGTTGTGAACAGATGTGTCTGCACTGAACAAGTATACATTAACTAATATGGTTACGACGGCGATCGCAGGATCTATCTAAACAATTGTACCTGTCCATGAGAGTAAGCAACAGTGAGAGCTCGTCCGTAAAAGGGTTCTACTGTCTCAGGAGCTGAAAATAAACAAAAACTTCGGCTCGAAACAACTAATTACTAGCCGTGGTCTTGTGGTGTTTTGGCTTGCTAAGACATGACCCTAGGGTTCAAACCCCAGCTCTGACATCTTGAAAAAAAAAAGAAATATAAAAAAATTATTTCTTTCGGCGACTACCTCTCAGCAGTCTTCTAGCAAAAGCTCTGAGAGTAACTGATTGCCATGAACAAGCTTCTAAAGTCTGTCGTTCGGAGTCGACTTAAAACTGTAGGTCCCGGTACTAATGAATAAAAATGAATACACACAACATGGGTACTGCGGGAAGGCCTAGCTTCCCTGTAACCCTGACACAGGTTTGTAATGGCCAATTATGTACATATGTTATGTACATATGTAAACCTGATTTTTTATCAAAAATTTTCGATTTGAGCTTTCTTAGAAATGGAAACTCTTAACTAAATATGTATATACATATGTATGTCCATACATGTACTGTTTTTTCTGTCTCGTCTCTGGTACATATGTATGTATACATATAATTTCATTAAAAATGCAATTTATAAGTGCATAACTTTAATATATCAAAAATATTTTAAATACAGTGGCCGACAAAAGTCTACATACGACCCCTTTTTTTGCGATTTTATCACTCCAAGTGAATAAATGAAAAAAATAATGATGCAGTTTTGTTTCAAATCTATATTTATTAATATAAACCAAAATAATATTTATTCCGATATAAACTTAAAAAACTATTCAAGAAAAACTATAAAAAACATTCGACAAAAGTCTACATACGACAAGAGTGTTCACAGAAAAACTTAGCGTAAATGTAAAAAATCATCACCTATTAATAAAATTAATATTTTGTCGGACCCCCACGGGCATCTATAACTGCCTGCAGTCGCCGAGGCATCGAGTTCACCATATTTTCTAATTCTAAGGGTCTTATGTTCTGCAATTCTTCTTGGAGCCTCTGTTTTAACATTTGGGCATTAGTAATTTGGTAGTTACGTATTTTTTGTTGTAATATCTCCCAAACGTGCTCAATAATATTTAAATCTGGGCTTTGAGGTGGAGTGTACAGCTGTCTGGGAGCATAGTATAGCAACCAATCTTTCACAATTTGAACAGTGTGCTTCGGGTCGTTGTCTTGTTGGAAGTACCAATTTCGACCAAGGCTTAGCATATCGACGGAGGGTTTTAGATTCTGTTCTAGAATGGAATTGTAAAGGTGCCGATCCATATTACCCTCAATGAAAACCAACTTTCCTACGCCAGAAGCAGCCATGGCACCCCAAACCATTACATAACCCCCACATGCTTAACAGTAAAAATTAAGTATTTAGGAGCCAGTATTTCTTTTTCACCACACCTTAGATCTACCGTCACTACCAAAAATGTTATTTAGATTCATCAGTAACCAAGACCCGCTTCCAAAAATCAAAACCTTTGTCAATATGCTTTTGGGCAAATTCTATACGAAATTTGCGGTTTTTTTCACTTATTAATGGCTTTTTTCGAGCAGGTCTGCTAACATAACCATTTTAATTCAATGTTCTTTGAATAGTACGGGGATTTACAATCACTTCTAATCTTGTTGCAAGCTCTTCGGCCAATTTTGTTGTATTAATTTTAGGGTTTTTGTCCATTTCTTTTAAAATAAAGCTTACATCTCTGCGAGTAAGTGCTTTTGGGCGTCCACTACGACGCTTATTTTCAACAGTTCCACTATATTTATAATTCTAAAATATTGTAGATTTACTTAAATTTAATAGTTTTGCTATTTCTCCAAAGGATTTCTCTTCAGATCTGTACCTAACCAATAAATTTCGGATATCAATTGAAATTTCTTTACGATAAGACATTATTTTACTTAAATATACACCGATGAAGACTAAATTACAACTTAAAGCTGTTTAAAACAATCTATAAACTTAACAAAAAAAGTTTTGTAATAAATAACGGCGCTATCTCGTTATTTAATAGCAACAAACGCCTGGGTATGCTGATCGTATGTACACTTTTGTCAATGCGTTTTAAATGTTTTTCTTGAGTAATTTTTCCTATGTTCATTGAAAAAACGTAAATTTTGGTCTGCTTTAATAAAAATGTATTTGAAACAAAACTGCATCATTAGTTTTTATTTAAGTATCTTGGGCTCCTAAAATCGCAAAAATATAGGTCGTATGTAGACTTTTGTCGACCACTGTATAACCTCTAATTTTCACCAAAAAATATTTATTATTATAAGTAGGTATTCTAAATAAAAAACAACCTACTTTAGTGACCCATATATTTTGAATTGCACACGTTTTAACAAACAACACATGCTGTGCTGATATTACTTACATACAATGCTCTGTATTACTTACGAATACGCACATCTTGTTCGTATCTTTTTCCTAAAAACACACTTTTTATTTCATATTTTCATTTAGCATTTCAATAACAAATGCAGACGTACACGTGAACAAACCAACACCCAAAAATGTACTCTTATCAATGCAGACCAAAATATTCGTTGAAACTTTAAAGGATACAACTAAACAGCCATTTCGTGTTACTCAAGGCTTAACTCTTATGACTTTCACATTGACACACACAAGTCACTTATTTTCTAGTTAACTTGTACCATAATTCAGACACACATTTTATTAGACCAATACACCAGTATCAGAAGCAAACAATATTATCCAACAGCCCATCCGCCTACTTACATATGTTTCTGACAGCCTTTTACGAGGATTTACAACATGGATACGAGTACGTACATAAATACACATGTACATATGCAAGAACATATAACAACCGTCTGCACGACATGCATTTTAAATTTTATGTAAGATAATCACTTGGCAATTTTTTCCTATTTCTCTAGATAGGTACGTAACCTATACTATAGAAGATTGCTGAACTGAAAAGATAGTTATGCATAGCAAGACATTAATAACGCGCAGATTGTATTTTAGGAAGGTTGAAACCTGCAAGATATTCTGCAATTTTTAAACTACACGTTGCTACAAATTTTTGTTTTGTTACAAACACTTTGGAAATGGTCTAGTAAAGGTTGTAGGTGTAGATTGGTGTATGAAAAACCCGGTTTTAAAAGTTCCGATATACTTACCTATAAATTTCGGAAAAAAAAGCAAAGAATATGATTTTTAGTCTTACATTTTCAATTTTAAACGTTGTTTGAAAGCCATGCTCTTTCTATTCATTAATATGTACATATGTACGTACTCCTACATAAACAATATTTTTATTATACAAATCATGGAAAATGCATAGCGATGTTTGCACTTTCTACGAGAGTTTTATTTAATCTTCGAATAAGACAATAATGTTCTTAAAACTAAAATTTTCTGGGTAAAATGAGTTTTCACTCGTTGAAATCGGTTGAAGTTTATTCAAAACAGGACACTTTTATGATTTGTATAAAAAAGGTACGAGTTGTATAAATTTTTATATCATCCTTTAGAATGGGGGCACGACTATTCTGCACGACGCATAGACGACAGCCAACAACAAGATAAAAAGGGATCGAAATGCATTTAACTACATAAATACGTAAGTAAGAACAAAAATTTGCGAAACTTTTTTTTAAGTTCACCCTCATACAGCGTGAACGTACTTTTTAAAAAGTTCACTTTTCATTCATTTATTTATTTATTCGAACAAAATGAATGGTATGCAAAAAATTCATTCATTCATAATTTTTCTGAATTCAAACCAACGACAATGAAATGATTGGTATGGAAGAAAAATTTATTAAATTCATAAGCTGATACGAAGAGAAAAGATTAATTCAGGCAGTGAATATTTGCACATAAACAAGTTTGATTATTTTAATGCAAATGCTAGTTTTTAGGATGTTAAATAATTTATGAATAAATTTTAATCAGCAAGTGTAGTTCTCTGATACAAACATAGACAATGAACGGAAATAAAAGTTCGTGTGAAATGAACATAAAATAAATAAATTTTCCCTACACAAATAATTAATAACGCAACTCGGAATTTTTAAAATTGAAATTAAAAAATACAACTCTTAAGAAGGAAAACAGAGGCAATTACTTACATTAAAAAAAATAGAAATTTCCTTAAGTGCAGTTTCCCCACACAAAACTTTGCTTTTTTAAAAAATCCAGATTTCCATCAAGATTTCAAATATAATCGATCAGATTTCGGTATAGAATAAGTTCAATATTATAAGTAAACCCGAAAAATTTTGGCGCTCCAAGGACAAACTGCTCAGCACGGCATAAGTCTTATACTACCATCAGTGTTGCAGTCAATATTTCTAGTTTTTTTTTTATAAATTTGAAATTTAAAATGATTACACAGCCTTTCCAAAATAAATTTGTACTGCGTATTACGTCATAAAAGATCATAACTTCTGCGAAAACTATAGATGTTTAAAAAAAAAATTATTACTTATAGCCTGATTTTCATAACAAGAGAAAGACTGTAGAAAATTAAAAAAAAAATTATGTATTACTTATAGTCTGATTTTCATAACAAAAGAAAGACTGCAAAAACATGGCATTTTTTTTATTTTTATTTTAAACTCGTACTATCGAAAATTTCTTGATTAAGTTTTTTAATTTTAAAATAAATTTTTATCCGGAAAAAGAGCGCTTTTACTTCTTCATCACATTCAATTTGACGTGCCTGCTCAATGAGAGACCTAATAAAATCTTTTTTAATATGTACCCCTTGTGCATTGTTGCTTTCAAAAATTTTGTCCAAATCTTGAATGTGTTGCATAGTAGTTGGTGTCGGTAACACGTCAGTAGACGAATAAGTTGGCATTTCTTCATTCTTCATCACCGCAATATTAGGCAGATCATTCTTTAATTTATGACAAATATAACCCGCCAGATTTTCCAAACTGTTACTTTGCAGGTCTGTAAACTCTTTCTCAAATTGTTCTTCGTTGCTTGCATGAACATTCAAAACTCCAATTATTCTGCCTGAAATAAAAACAACAATGTAGCACCAAATGAAAAACTTGAAAGAAAAAATATGAATTACCAGTTAAACACTTTTTAAAGTCAGGATTATCAACATTTCTATTGTATATTGTGGTACTATCGTTTTGCCCAAGAACATACGATTTTAAACGATATTTAAATTCAAGTTGATCGGGATTGTGGTACAGATCATTCTTAGGGCTGCGCATCACTTCAAAAAAATTTTCTAAAACATCCTGGTTAAGCCGATGCGTAACGAGACATTTTATATTGTATTTGGACATCATGTATTCATATAACCCTTTTATGGCGTTATTTGATTGAATTATTCCTTTAAGAAAAATGTAAAATATGTATGTATGTACGTACATCGATACTAAATATTTGAAATTATATTGTTGCATACCTTTTTGAAAAGGCAACAAAGTTTCTTGTCCAATAATTCTCATTTCCCTAACCATTTCCATCATTTTATCAAGAATATGATTTTGTGTTTCAAGAGAAAGTCCGTATGCGAAGCAATGCTTCCCTGCGTTAGAGTGAATAAATTTGACGTTCATCATGTCAAACCAATCATTGGTCTATAAAATTTTACACAATTTTTATAATAAGAATTGAAATATATGCAGCGCATAGTAACAGTTTTACCAGTTTAAACAATCGATAACATTCCTTCCAGTTTAAACCCTCAAGATGTCCTTGATTGCCTGCCTTCATAATTGCCTGTGCCACAGTATGAGAAAAAAGTTTTGTTGACAAATTTACTTTTTGAATTTTTGCATTTCTGACATCAAGGTTACTTTGGGATATTTTATGAGAGATGTTAAGTTCTCCAGAATTAAAATGTAAGAGCTTTGAAATAATTTCAACACGAACTGATTTGCCATTGATAAGAAAACCTTCATTCACAAAGTGATTTCGTAGAACTTTCATAATGTGGGGTACATCTGCAAACACAAAGACTTTGTCTCCCTCAAATGTAAACCTGAAAGGAGAAAAATAAAGAAAATTAAATTGATTTTAAATGCATAGTACATCGTTTTTGTAGTCTTTCAAATTACCATGGCTTTTCTTCTGTCACTTGCAGTTTACCAAATAGTGCTCTATAGCCATCATCTAGGTTACTTACAATAGCTGCAACAGTGTAACCACATAACCTGAGTTTGAGCAAAATGTTATTCAAAATGTTAACGGTCATTTTGCTGTCGTACTCGTAAAAAATTGGTTGCTCCCATTTTGTATTCAAGCCTAGAAAAAAATCTTTAGTATTATACATGATTCCAAATTTAAATCTTTCGATTTACTAACCTCTTATCATTACGACCTGGACATAGCTAACCGGAGCAAGTGTTGTATCGGATATCACATCGTAGCAATACTTTCTTTGAATTTCAGCTTCGCCGAAACTCAGAACACATATTTTATCAATATCTGTCATATGTGTCGTAGCAGAAAGAAGTTCTAATACTGGCGTTAATAAGCCCGAGTTGATTTGAAAATTCCGAACCCATGATTTTAGAGCACATACAGGAGGCAAGGGGAAATGTTTTTCAAGCAACAACTTATAAAATTTAGAGCTCGTCGCATATAAAATAATAGCTTGGATTACGTCTTTTTCGCTCCAGTTTGTGTTTTTGGCGCCTGTTAATAATTGTGCAATTTGATCTTTAGAAAAAATACCTAAAAGCTTGTCTTCCAAATTTTTCAAATCGTAATTAGCCTTCGTAAATTGAGAATTTAAAACTCTTAGTTCAACTGTTTGACTTTTTGTAAGTTTCCTAAGCTCAGAATTTTCTTTGGAAATACGGTCTCTAAAAAGAGCGGAATAGGCGAAACCAAAAAAATCTGAAATATTATATTCAATATATGTATATATCTGTGTCAGTTCAATAATCCCAAATTAGTGAAAATTTAATTATAATTATTTCCCGTAAAAAATCTGTAATTTAAAACACTTATCACACAACATACATATGTACCAAAAAAAAGCAAGCATACGTAGTATGTATGTGCACTTTACAGTTCTATCCAGACTTCTATGAAAATAAGATATTAATTTGGAATTATGTATGTCTTTCGACTGAAGCTATAATCGCATATAACCATAGATCTGTACATACATTTCCATTTCTAAGAATTTTATTTTATTTTTTTCATCATTATTTACAGCAAATTTGTCCTTATGGTCCTGAGAAAAAACCACAGATTTTGGATAAAACTGAGATTCCATTGAAATTTCATTTCTCATAGGCTGTACTACCGTTGGTTCATTTACTGAAGCTAAAAAATAATAACTATAATGAAAAGTTATTTTTATTATACGTTTCTAAACATTTCTTACATGAAATCGACTCTGACTCTTGTAGGTTAATAAATTCTTCCTCCGAAATCATCTCGGATTTTATATGAATATCGCTTTTATTGAAAGTTTGAGTTTCCATAGACTGCATTGAGGACACATTTACTTTTAATTAAAAAAAAACAATTGTAATGTAGAATTATTCATATTTAAAATAATGAAACCCTTCTTACCGTTGGCTGAAACCGATTTTGCATCACGTGGGTTAATAAATTCTTCCTTCGAAAGCATATCCGACTTTATTTGTACCTTGCTTTCACTGAAAGTTTGAGTTTCTATAGACTGCATTCGAGATGCATTTACTTAAAAAAAAAACAATTGTAACATAAAGTTTTCCATTTTTAAAATAATGAAACTTTTCTTACCGTTGGCTGAAACCAATTTTGCATCACGTGGATTAATAAATTCTTCCTTCGAAAGCATCTCCGATTTTATATATACCTCGCTTTCACTTAAAGTTTGAGTTTCCATAGACTGCATTGGAGATGCATTTTCTTAAAAAAAGCAGTTGCAACGTAGACTTATTCGTACTTCAAATAATTAAACCTATCTTACCGTTGGCTGAAACTGATTTTGCGTCATGTGTATTCATAATAATGTCCTCTGAAAATATCTCAGATTTGATATGAAGCTCGCTTTCCATGATATATTCAGTGTTCAAAGGCTGCACTGGTCGATTACTTACTTCAACTAAAAACATAATTGTAATGGAGTTTTTCCAAGTTCAAATATTAAATTTTATTAACCATTGCATGAAACAAATTCTTACTTACGCGCGTTAATAAATTCGTCCTCGGAAAGTACCTCAGACTTTATATGAACCTCGCGTTCTAGAAAAATTCAGTTTTTAATTTTAATACAAAGTAATTCCAATTATAAGTATAATTACTTTCCTTACCTTCGCTCTTCGAAAGCACCTTAGATTTTAAGTGACCTTGGTGTTTTTCAAAAACTTCAGTGCTTATGGGCTTTACTTGTGGTTCAGTTAGTTCTATAGAAAATAGCTGCCATGTAAATTTATTTTAAAATAAAGATTTTAATTTTTTACCATTGCGAGCAACAGATTCTGCATTGTCTTCTTTGATAAGAATTTTAACATCTCTTTTGTTTTTACTATTTTGAATTCGTTTATCTCGGGCCTTACGACACTCTTCTTTAGTAGGAGACACTTTACGGACAGTAGGCACGACACCACGTTTTAAAAATAATTTTTTAGTAAAGCCTAATACGAAAACAAAAATGTTGACTTTGGTTTAAGTGTAATATAGGAAAATCAGAACTTACCCATTCTAAATTGCAAGCTGTTTTCGAAATCCTCCGGTTTAAAATGTTCCATACAGATTTTCGAAGTCCTTACATTCATGTTATTATCGCGACAACAAAAACTTTGCCATTGTTTTAATAATTCAATATCCGAGGGAAAGTTATAAAAACTTATTGTGCAGGGTCTTGACTTATTATTATTTTTACAATTTTTCACTGCACATCTCATTTTATTTATTTCTATATTTGATTTTTTACTATGTACTTGTTTTTACCAGAAATCTGAGAAAAAAAAAAAATAATTATCAGTCCATCTCATTCACTTACGCTAAAATTCAATACTATTTAAGCAAGCCTTCAACGGTTTTGTACATAAAACTACATTTGTCAAATATTTGATGAAAAAACGTCACCACTATTTTGTGATAACATTTTATGCCAAAATTTGGTTTTTTATTTAAGAAAAATTTTAGATTTCATATCACTATTTCCCACTGGATAGATTTTTTTAATATCAATAATAGGTATAAATTTTTAACAAATTATAGTTTTGCTAACACTAAAATACATACATAGTAATTAATCGACTTTGAAAATTAAAACATTTATAAACAAGTGCATACATATCGTTGTAAGAATAAAAGAACACTGTAACTGACAAAAAATCGAAAGTACGTTTTTTGCACCATTTTTATCAGAAAAAAATACGCGTCAATTGGTCCCGGTCCCCGATTTCTATGATGAATAAAAATTCACTTACTCCGTCTGCGTTTTGAAAAATACCAGTGTCTTTGTTTTACTTTCATATAGGTTTTTTGGCTCTGGTGAACATTAAATGTTGTCAGTTACAGCGTTCTTTAATTCTTGCTACGATATGTACACACTATGTACAAGTAGACCAAAACAAAGACTATATTATTCATTAAATAATAATTGTTAAAAAATTTTTGTATTTACATATTTTTTTTATTTATTTATTATTAATATATACATATAATAGTTTCGAGAAATAACTGCCTATACAATAAAATTTTATTGAATTTTGGTGATTATTCCAATAAAAGAGAATACCAAAAGAAAATTCAATCGAAACTACATTTTAATGAAGAACACAAAAAAGGTCTCTATTTGCGTCACACAAACAGATGTTTAGCAGCAAACTAGCGAACTTGCGCAATACACAATTTGTTTGATTCATGATGAGTAAAAATAATATGTATATACAGACATACTTCCATATGAATGTATGGATGTATATATTGGGTCTAATTAGGTATGTATGTATGTATGCATTTACATACATATACATATGAATGTTTTAAAGTAGTTTTGTAGAAAAAAAGTTATTACGCGTATTGTTTTTGCTCTTTGTGCATTAAATTAACCAAAAAAAGCAAGCAATAGTATTCTTAGTTATGATTAAAAAATAAAATATAGCCGGTCAAAAATTAAAAATATTGAGGAAGAATTTTGTAAATCAGAATTATATGTACTTACCCCCACTATAGGTATACGATGTAAACTTTGTGTTCTGCCTTCCATTTACATATATAACCGATATACATATGAATAAATTCTTGTTTACTGTTTTAATTTCTTTGTATTTTTTAAACATTTTGATTTTGCGCAAATTTGGCAAAGAAAAAGGGATACCATTGTGAAATTAAGTTTTGGTACTTGTATTTTAAGAAACCATATTTTAATTACTTGTCCTTAATGTAGTGGTTGTTTTGGTGGTCAAAAGTTCAAAATAACTGTAACTTACATGCATATGTATATATGATCTTGAATAAAACGAGTGAAGTTGGTCTGTTAATCTAAATGAACACACTAACCATCTATTGAGAGAGCCAAGACAAGAACACACTGGTGCTGTAAAATTCTACTACTTTTCATTACTCGATAGTATGAGTACTTTCATTTGGTTGCCCAATACTACTCAATACTTTTAAAGGAATTTTTTTTAAGAGAAAACAATTTTTGTTTTATTTGAGACCAATACTCAGGGGTAACCCCTACTAAATACCGTGCATTGTATTGGAATTTTTAGCAAGAACAGTACATATACATATATTTTTCTTATATTATTATTATTAAGCACCTTAGGAATGAGCCAAATTGCTGTGAATTGATCATTCAAAGGCCAGTGTTATACCTTCACCCTTGAATGATCACCAGCAATTGCTTTATCGTTCCATGTTGATTGTGTGGTGAGTGTTTTCGCTAAGTAGGTTTAGTTGTTACCTACTACTTCCCAATAGGTGGCGCTTTTCTCCTGATCATTCGTTTTTTTTTTTTTTTTTGTTGACATTGGTTATGGTGGAATAAAGTGTAATTTCATAAAGTATTATGTTTTTAGACAGAAATTTGTATGGCCGTTAAAATTTAAATTTTCTATACAACTTTGAAAAAAAATACAACTCTTAAGGTATTGAGGAGTTACTTTTAAGAATTGAATACCCAAATACTTTCTACTCAATACTTTGCCAGCACTAGAACACACCGTAAAAAATTGTCAGTTTTTGCATATTTTTTATTTTTTTTTATTATATGTAATTACAGTCCACATTGCATCAGTCTTGTATAACATTATGTAAGATAATAATTCATGGCTATAATATGACACTAATTCACCTGACTGTTTTTTTAACGCAGCTTGTCACTTGGTTTGATCGGATTCAACATACTGTACATGTACATTAGACCGTACCTCAAAAGAAAGTTTCCCTGTACGGCGTCTAATATACTTAAAGTATTCTTGCAAGGATTTTCGAAAATTTTTTGCCGAACATAGGGGTCGATTTTTAATATTCATACATACACACATACATACATACATATGTATGTACATGCATAGTAAAATCAAATCACCGGCTATGGGGACAGCTAAAACCAAACGGTTTTATGTTTTCAATTCTTTTATTTGTTTGTTGTCGCTTCTCTTTTTTATTGAACCTGTTTGTCGTAATGACCAAGATAATAATGTCTCTGAAGATAATCAAGTTGACCATGTTTTTGGTGTTGTTGATCTAGCTGGTTACACTGTCAATAGCTTTTAATTTAATGAAACGATGACAAAAATAAATAAAATTCCAAAACTAACCGACTTGTTGACTCAGTTTGTATGGTTGTCAGTTTTAAGTTTAAAATAATATACACTTATGTATGTACATATATATATGTATGCACCTATTCCTTCTTATTTTTTTATTTTTGTTATTCTAGATTGTACAACAAAAATCTGATAATAATGATGAAAGTGCAAAAAAAACAAGCCAAATTTAATATTTTATTTAATCCAAAAATATTTTAAAAACCAATATTTCTTTTTTTATTAAGCAAAGAAATGATCATTATGATGTTTTGTAAAATAAAATAACAATGGCAAGGACTACTGTAATTAATACACTTTAAGCTAAAAGAGTAGGGTACATATGTATGTACATACGCATATGTTCAGGTGTTTTTGTTGTCGTTGGCGTTTCAAACCATAAAAAAACGTATGGATTTTTCTTTATGAAAGATTTTGTAGCGTTGGTAATTTATTAGGGTTGAGGTAAGGAAGAAGCGTTCTGAGCGTCATGCCTTGCAAGCTTATTTCAAAAAAGTTGAAATAGTGTGTTTTCGTAAATCAAGTTACATGCAAAGTATGCAACACTGCTAACGCTAGAGAGTTGGCCTACTTTCAACTTTTGCAAGCGTTGACAGCTAATTTACTTAAAAAAAATAAAATGACTAATACATATAAAAAACGTGTGTTCGTATTTTTGTAGAAAAATTTTTTTTTAAATCTAGAAGACTTATTTGTGGTTTTATGATTGGCTTGTAAGAAAAACATTTTTTTTTAAATAAAAAAAATATAAAAAGTTTGTGAAAAAATATATTTAAACTTAAATAATAATACACATAAGTAGTATATATTAAAGCGTCGTCTCTAAAATATAATTCGTCGCAAGAATTAAAGAACGCTGTAACTGTCAAAAAATCGAAATACGTTTTTTTTATTATTTTTATCAGAAAAAAATATGAATCGATTGGTCCCAGTCCCAGATTTCTATGATGAAAAGAAATTAACTTACGCCGTCTGCGTTTTAAAAAATACCAGTGTCTTCTTTCTACTTTCATACAGGTTTTTTGGCTCTGGTGAACATTATCAGTTAGTCAGTTACAGCGTTCTTTAATTCATGCGACGTTATGTAACTTGCCATTTTAAAAGCTTTGAAAGCCTTTTTAAAGTTTTAAACGCACTTAGCGGCTAACGCGTGTTTGTTTCGCACGTACATATGTATGTGTGTCAAAAATAAGTTAACATAGCACAATAGTGCATAAAGCAAGTTACCGGCAACATTGGCAACGCAATTAACACTTATAGAAGTTAAACAATTTTTAAATGCGTTGACAGTTAAACAGTTGGCTTTCATTGAGCATTATAACCGATGTAACGCATTTCCACCTTAATATTGTACATTAATATTTCCTTATTCACGTAGCCATGAGTGTTTATATTAACGTGAGAGGTGGTTCCAGTTGTATTTTTAATACTTGAACTACATACATATTTATATGCATACATATGAACAATAATGATATAAAAAATAAACAACAACAAAATATAAGAAATAAAAAATTAGGTAAATACTTAAGAGTTAGCATGCTGCTGTCGTTAAGGTATTAAATTGAAAATGAAACATTGAAGAATATCATAATCATCTACATGGTATATCGTTATGATTATAAGCATCGTCATTATCACATTGATAACACACCAGTATATACAATTTGTATGCACGAATGTTTGTAGTATATGAGTATGTACATACGTACTACTAGTAGTCATGCACACAGTGAAAATGTATTTGTTTTTGCATTTTTGCTTTTGTCTTTTCTTCGTCTCTTACTTCTCTGACTACCTTGTGTACAAGCCTTGTGTAAAACGAATAAACGAACGCTAGCTAAAGCAGCCATCACAAACGAATTCAATTCAGACGAACAAAAATTTTTCAGTACAAAATTCAACTGTTGGCCAGAGCTTCAGCCATTTGTATAGCGTTATACTGCTGTGAAACGTACAACGTACAACTGGTACTCTGATACAACGAAGTTTATTTTGTTTTTGTGTGCTTGTAAATGTATTGGTCATACAGTATACCCATTTAGACAGACAGAGAAAGAGAATCATAATAAACAAAAAATAAAATAGAAAAAAATCTTCTATAGAAAACATATTTAAGTGTGAAATAAAAATCACTTTTAGTGCATCAATTTAATTAGGAAATTCATCAATTTTTTCCACAGGTAAGTGAAAATCCTTTTTCTATAAGTGTTTAGTTATGACTTCTAATATTTTATTTTCGAGTTGTCATAAAAATCCTTAAAAGTTTAATGTAAGAAAATTGGTTTTAAAAAATTGCAAAAATTAAAATTTTTCTTTGGGAACATGTAGTGTTTTTTATGGCTTTGGTGTGTTTTATTACTTCATTCAAACATTCGCCGCCGATATCTTTTATTCAAAGATTTTCGCGCGCTTTTTGAATACATATATGTATAGGCAATTTTTATAGGAGAGCAAAAATATTTATAAGGATTAATTTTCTAAAAAAAAACTGCACAATTAAAAAAATATGTGTATTAATTGGGACTCAGACTGTAACTGTACTAAACTAAAACATATCAACGATTTTAAAGAGCGACACACTGTGACTATGGATTATTTGTTGGTTTATTTATTATTTATTTTATTTTTTTTTGTACCACATAAGATTGTATGTATTGAGTGTAATATTTTGTTTTTGGCCATATTGTGTCGAAACACAAAGTATGAAGAAACAATGTTTTTTTGGGTTTGTAGGAGAGCAACAACGGCTACATTATAATGTATACAGTGTTTGGAACAAATGAATACAGTGATTATTTAATTATCATTGATTAAAACTCCAAACGTCTAAAAAAGACGTCACAAATTGGAAGATATGAGAAAAGAGGATTTGGTTAAAAGTTTATTATCAAACTGTAAGTAAACTGCCACAGTTCATAGTAAAGTAGACAGAAAAATATAAAAATTACAAACACATTTATTTGTTACTAGTCAACAGATACTTGAATTACAGTAGAGGCCAAAATAGTTCACTTTGATACACTTTTTAAGGCTCTGCTTTATCAGCATACCATATCATGTATATAAATATGTACCTACAACTTATACTTTTTCGAATTGCGTTTCAACAATTACCTCAGTCTTCCCTTCCTAACCAAAAAATGTTTTTTCGTCTATTTTTACACGTTTTCTATTTGCTGTACTTATTATTGTGTGCCACTGACTGTTTTCAGTATTATTCGTTGTTCTGCTTAATAAAACCAGGCCATACAAACGCTCTTCTCTTTGTACTACTCTTAAAGTAATGGCAAACATAAAACGTACTCTTAAAAATATATCCGTAATTTTTAATTTTTCAATTTTGCTTTATATATTTTATTACAAATAATTATAACAATATTTTTGTAGTTGATTTTACCAATAATAATGCGCAAATTACTAAAGAATTCATTATTTAGCAGGTGTTTTCATTCTTGTTCGCCTTTAGTGTTTTTTAGTATAAAAAGTTATTTTGCTTAACATTGCTGCTGCCATATAAATACTCTCATTTATGTATTAACTGCACAGTGGTGGGCAAAAGTTTACCAATAGTACAAAATATGTGGAAGAAAAATAAATATTATTGGGTGCAGTTTAATAACTTAACAAGAGACGCCGCAAAAAAATTCTATAAAACTAAAGATACTAATTTTGTTTTTAAATATTTTAGTTTCACTTACAAAAATTCAAGTTGAATTACAAAATTTGGAAACCTGCATTGCAAATGCAAAATATTTTACAGATCTTGCATAAAGTTATGTTTTTAAAATGTTCTTACATTGTATGTATGTATGTATATAATTGCCCTGTATGTACATTCAATTTGGCATACGAATTATTCGCCAAGAGTAAACAAAGTGTTTATAGTACATTTTCATCTGTACAATATCTCATCAATTAGATTTGAAATCTTGCTTAAAATCGAGTGCCTGCGTTTACATCACATTTTTTTTTTAAATTTTGCACCTCACATGACGTTTGTATTTTTTGTATACTCAATTTATTTTACTCATTTAATCCGTAAAATCTTCTAGTACGTTGTTCTGGATTTGTTCCGTTCTGTTTTTAAATCTATCGACATTTATTCTTCCAAAGTGTTGTATTTTTAGTACTGGAAAAAATGCTTATCATAGAATCACAAAATCTGCTAGGAATTAACTAGATTTTAACGAATTCTCGTAACGAAGTAATTTTGTTTACTGGGGAAATCTCGTTGAAATCTACTGAATTTTGTTCGAAGTCACTAAAAACTTCTTCCTAAATTAAAAATAACGTTTCATTAAGTGTTAAGAAAATAATATTTTTAACTACAATATTCATAGGTACGTTGTGTATTTCTAATTTAATTTATTTAATAGTAATAACACAATAAGCCTACAAAGCTAAAGCAATTTTTATTGTAATATCCTAGAAAGTTAAAAATTTCCATCGTGTTTTGCTTTTTTAAATGAATGTGCGAAACATATGTACATACAAATATTATTTCGCATTTTGGGTGACAACACACATGCATATGTATGATCGTGTAATTAAATTTGTTTTAAAATTTGTGAACTAAAGTTGTATTAACAATAACAATAAGTTTTACAACAACAGTAAAGCAACATCATCAACTCAGTTTAAAAATGTCAATTTAAACTTCCTTTAGATTTAAATAAAAAAGTTTGTTATTAATTTTTTTTTTTTATTATATCATATTATCTTAATAAAGATACATACATACATACATTCATAATTGGCCATTACAACCCTGTTACAGGGTTTCGACTTAGCTTCTCGCAGTACTCATGTTGTGTGTGTTAATTTCTTATGCATGAGTACAGGGACCTACAGTTTAAAGTCGCCTCCGAACGACAGACTTGAGAAACTTTTTCATGGCAAACTATTACTCCCAGGGCTTTTGCCAGAAGACTGCTTAAGAGGTAGTCGCCGAAAGAAATAATTTTTCATATTACTTTTTTTTTTTAAGAAGCCAGAGCTGAAATTTGAACCCGGTGCTATCGTCTTAGTATGACAACACACTAACCATTAGACCACGGCGATTACAGATAATAATAATTTTTTAAAGATAATAATTTTCGCTTTTGAAATACATACATACATACTTACATAGATATCTCAATATGA
Source organism: Metopia argyrocephala (assembly GCA_963576795.1). NCBI lineage: Eukaryota > Metazoa > Arthropoda > Insecta > Diptera > Sarcophagidae > Metopia > Metopia argyrocephala. The sequence continues at coordinate 179,951,929 of OY756208.1, read as the reverse complement.
TATACTCATGTAATAGTTACAATATGAATATTGAATCCTCAACTCATTCATTTACAACCGATATTAGGCAACTTTTTTTCTACTCATACATACATATGTATATTCATATAATAAAAAATGATTCATATAATAAAAAATGTTAAAGTCGAGTCCAGACTGTGCCCAGGGTGGTGTACTCAATTTTAGAGAGTAAAAAAAGTTTCCTAATATCGGGTATAAATAGAATGAGTTGAGGATTCTATATTCATATTGTAACTATGTACATATGTATGTATGTATGTCCTAATAAATGTGTTCAAGTCATATTTATAAGGTCAACTCAATTATCAGGCTGTAAGTAATTGTCTAAATATTAGTATATTTGCTGTTGCCTAGCTTTACTGTTTTTTATCATACATATAATTGAGGCTTTTCTTAATATCAAAAATGGCAATTTCGGTTGACAATATTATCATCACCTAGCAACAAAATACCTGTTGTTTACGTTTAAAGTCCTTGTAAAGGCAATTATCTGAATATATAGAATTATGCATAGTAGTCGCCGTGGTCTAGTGGTTAGTGTGTTGGCTTGCCAAGACATGGGCCCTGGGTTCGACTCCAGGCTCTGATATCTTCAAAAAAAGAAATATGGAAAAATATTTCTTTCGGCGACTACCTCTCAGCAGTCTTTTGGCAAAAGCTTTGAGAGTAACTAATTGCCATGAACAAGCTTCTCAAGTCTGTCGTTCGGAGTCGACTTTAAACTGTAGGTCCCGGTACTCATGGATAAAAATTGACACACACATGAGTGCTGCGAGAAGCTAGGCCGTAATCCTGACACAGGGTTGTAAAGGCCAGTTATGTATGTATGTATGCATAGGAATTTATTACAAAAAAAAACAAGCCAATTTAATTCTGTTAAACAAAAAGTAAATGGAAATAATAAAAAAATAAATATTGCTTAAATATTTATACATTTAGAAGATTTACTACACACACACAGTAATATCAGTAGGCACATCGTAAATTTTCTACTATAAAAAACAGGCAAATAATGCTTGTTTAAATTATTTCGTTATTTTCCTTTGGAAACTGCAAACTTCGTCTTTAAAAATTTTTATTTCCAAATTTTCGATTTCGTCCACTTCATAATTGCCACATTTAAAATACCGACGTAATAAGTGTTAATAGCAAATTTGTACATAAAAAAATTTTAACGGACATTCTATGCCTATGTATATGTATATAAAAATGGTTGAGTTAAGCTACAATTTTTGGCAAATAATTACTTTGGGTAATTAATAAACGAAGGAATTTTAATAAAAATTTTTGTTGGGGAAAATATATTTGAGCCAATTAAGCAAATAACGCAATTAAGTGAAAGTTAATTAGTCGTGGAAAATTTGAATTAAATAAGCGTGAAAGGAAATTAAGCGTGGGGCAATTATCCGGGGAATACTGTACCTAAATAGGGCTTGAATTTGTGAATATGGTAGCAAAACTTTTATGCCCGTTTACTCCATAGAAATATATATGTATGTATGTCAAATAAGCACACTATAAACAAATTTTATTTGTTTGTAATACGGGCATTATTTTAACTTAATGTGCTGAAGGCCCGAATTTTGAGCCCCAGGAAAGGTCTGATCAATATTATTATTTATTATTTTTCTTTTCAACACTTTTTAAAAACAATTTTTATTGTCAGTGTATGTTTGTAAGTACTATGTACATACATACATATGTATATGTAATGAAAGGTTTTCTCAATAAAAAGTATTTTGTGTGTAAGATAAATCTAATACCTATAACACAATAAGCAATTTTTTTTGTTCTGAAAGTTTTATGGATCAAACTTGAATACAGCTGGGCCATTACATACAATGTGAAGCAAAAGTCAAGGTACCCACCCCTACTGATATGAAAAATGTTATTAATTTTTGTTAAAACTATGTACATGCTCGTATTTGTAAAAAATTTAATTTTGTATACATACATGGGTATTTATTTATTTATTCGATTTATGATTTATTGCCCTTACTACAAAGTACTTCAATTAACCGATGTGGCAGTGAGTAGACGACTTTTTTGTTATAGTCTGGCGATATATGTTGGCATTCAGTCATTAGCAACTTTTTAAGTTGTATGATCCCGCAAGTGCTGAATATGGTACATACCGGGATCTTGAGGAAGAGTAGTAACCATGTGGGGGGAGTATTTTATTAAGCAATCCATATCTGATGCACACTATGATGCTACCACCACCATGCTTCGCTACATTACGAGTGTTCTTTGGACTAGGCGATTAATTTTTTTTTTTTCATACTAAAGCTCATCCATTCGTCCCAAACGATTGAACTTTGAATCATCTGAGAATATCACTCTTTCCCAAAACTCATGGATCTATGTATATACGTAGTATTCGTGGAAATAGTCTTGCCTAATAATTGTTTTAAATGTTTAACAAGCTTTAAGGCACTTACTTGTCTGTATGTAAATTGTCGTGCACAATATATCGCCACATAAATTTAGAAAAACCCTGTGTTAGGTGAAATTGACAAAATGTTTAAAGTAAAATTTCAATTAGCAGTATTTCTTTATTGAAAATCAAATGAAATTTTCATCAATCAATTTTTAATTATTTCTAAGTTTTTTTAAAGACCTACAATATGACATTGGGAGATTTTCAAAGAAAGAGTGAACGTAAGGACCAAATTAAGAAAATTGTAAAGTATACTCACGTATATGTATGTATGTATATCTGTATTTATTTAAATTAAAATTGGTAGGAACCAACGAAATTTTCATACACTAACCTATCTATCCTTCTAATTTTATCACACATTCATACACAAGTATTGCGAAACACGTTAATTAAAATGCATATGGCGATAACCAAACCAACAGGTGGATTTGTTAATATTTAAAAATTAAGAGGAATACTTAACGATATCTCAAATTGTTAAACACTTTTGATAGACAAAACAAAAACAATAAAGTTCTTAAACACAATAGCAGTCCTTTAAATTAATATATTTTCAGTTTTGTATTGCATAAAACTTCGAATGGTTATTAGATATGTATGTACGTATACTCGAAAACGATATTCGTATTTTTGTCAACATAAAATTCTTGCAATTGTTAGATGGTCATATGAACTACTAAACTATACACTACCCGGTATTCGTATGGTTGATTGTCTGGACGAATGAATAATTGCACGAGACGATGTATGATTCGCCTTTCTGTATGTACTTACGTTGTGTATGTTCATGTACTGTATATTTATAAACACTACTGCTTCATACATTTTGTGAATGAATGGCGACTGAGATCCACACACACATTTAAAAGCAAAAACAACCATAAGAGGTTTGCACGTGACTGGCACACAATTTTACCGGTAAAGAGGAAAAAATCCAAAATAAAACGCAATGAGATGTTGTTTTCTTATGTATCTCAAATGTTACATATGTTTAAAATATCTAGATATGTACACAAAGTGTATACATTTGATATCGGGGAATGTTTTTATAGACAATTTTATATCAAGAATATATTCCATAAATTAACTTAGAAGAAACAATTCCACCTAAAATTTAAATTTTTTTCGATTAAAATATTGTTTTCACATGACGTACAATGCACTTTAGGGGTATGTACTACATACCTACATAGGTATGTAGTTTTATTTTGATTTCTAGAGTGGCATTACTTATAGGTGATCTTCAGCTTTCGTCTAACAACAATACTTAAAACATTAAACAACAACTACATATGTATGTACCTAAATGGTCATAAAAAATATATTTTTAAATGTGAGTGTTGTGAGGTCAATACCCTCTTAAGATTCTGATCTAGAGCTTTGGTTTGGAATTAGCCTTGAATTTAATGAATTAAAAAATATACATAAGTATGTATGCAATACATACTATGAAAAATTAATGCCCCAGTAAGTCGAGATTCACACTTGTCAATTTAGATTCGTCAATTTTTGTTGGATTTTCTTTTGAATTTGCATTCGCGTTCATACACGAACGTCAATTTTCGTCAATTTTCAGTTTTATTTGCATACAACATTCTCTCTTTTTGATATTTTGACAAAGAAAAAGCAAAATTGACGAGTACGGTTAAGTCTGTACCCCTTTACATTCTCTTCTTTCCCTTCACCCAAAAACTCAATAATTGACGAGTCGAAATTGACAAGTGTGAATCAGGACTAACCTAGTAAGTGTGCAGTGGGATATTCTCTTAGGGCGGAGATCGTGAGTTTCACTCCCAGACTAATAACTAACGGTTTTTGTCATCTTGCTCGTAATTAATGAGAATTTAATTTGACTTTAGATTGTAATACATATGAAAGAAAATACTTACTTATGTAGGTATCAACATATGTATGTATATGTACATACTTTGTTCTTCTCGAGACAAAAATATTGATATAGGTATCATACTTTAGTATGATAAATAAATTTAGATTTAACAGTGCCCTAGACTTTGGAACATCAAAGCCGCTCGAATTAAAAGATTTTTTCAGTTCAAGTAATGTTATGAAAAGAGAAAATGTTAATAACTCGTCAACAACCGTCAAATGCGTAATAGTAGCAGGAGGAAGCAAAGCCCATCATCTTTAATGTTTTTTATTTTTTTTCAGTTTCATCGCGACTATTTTTTTCCAATTTTGTTTAAAAAGAATAAGTTTTCTTTAAAAATTTTTCTTAGGTGTACTTATTAAGCTTCGTTTTACTGTTGCTTCTTATATTTTCCTACAAATGTGAATATTTGTTGAATAACTGCTAGCTGTACTTTGTATGCGCCATTCATAGCAATTAACTATCGCGGCCACTCTTATAAGTCTGCCTCAAAAATATTTTAAAACTGCTTAAATTGACACAAATTTAAGAATATATTTATAAATACTTAAAATTTCGTTAAAATTATTAATAAATGACTAAATTTTAATAAGAATATTTATTGATTTCAATTTTTTAAGCACTATACTTATTCTTAATTTTTGACTGTACTTTGTAGCACTTAACTATGAGAGCTGAGTACTCTTACCATAGAAGAGTTTATATGAAAGACGTGTACAGTGGTGCTTTTAAATAAGTACAGTATTGTTTTACAATTTTAAGTAAATAATGTACATTTATTAACTAATAGAGGGTTATTTATTTCAAAAGTAATTATTTATAAAAAATTATTGATTTTTTCCAAAGGAATTGTGTAAAAATACACTATTTGAATAAAATTACAGTGTTCTTTAAATTATCTACGACTGTAGCATTTCTGTTTATATTCTCTTGTACTCAGTCATATTATAATATCTACTCTGGGTATTTTATTTGTGTATATTTTTCTCATACATTTTATTCTGTACGAGTTTGTTATACTCGTAATGTCATGGCGTCGTTCGTTAATACGTAAGTACGTAGGTATCTACATAGTGATAATGGTCTGCTTGTTGGCTGGCTGGCTGCTGCCTGTGAGTTTGCTTTAACTGCCTGAATGTATGCCTGCCTGCCTGCGTACGTACGTACGTTGTTGTATATAATTTTGTTCGCTTCTACAATTTACTCGCTTAGTTTGTATTAATGTATATCCAACAATAGAGCACAATCATTCGCATAAACACACATACGCATTGCCAAACAACCATACATACGCTCTGTTATCCACTCAGTACTAAATATACACTATGGTGAACGAAAATTCGAAGCCAATGCAAAGTAAAGCGACGGCATTATACCACCACTGTCTTGCCATTATAATCTCCCCCTTATAATTCTCTAATATACCCCTGTAATCTAAAAGCCTTCTCATACTGGCTGGCCTGCTTGTATACATACAAATGTATAGTGAATATTGCTCATCGTTAAAACTAATACACGAACATATATACAATACATACATACATACAAGTATTCGCCCATACTTTTTGGATTGTTGAAAAGTATCATGCCTTTGGTCGGGTGGTCGGTCGGGTAAAGTGGCTAGCTGACTGGGTTTGTGCTTTAGTACAGCCAGTACATATTTTCTACTATTGAGTTTTCTTTTACTTCATATAATTTGTATATCAGCGCGCAGTGTGTTTGTTTGTTGTACTGTGTTGGCTTCTGTGTATGCAGATATACATACATACATATATACACATACGTATATATTTATTTGTAATATTTTTTCTCTTCTGCTATTTTGTATACATATTAACATGTACTATTTCGTATATTTTTACTGCTACCGTAAACGTTTTTGTGCTGTTTTTTATCATCATTATTTCTATAATAACTGACAGTATGATATCTTTTTCGTATGTTCGTTCATTCGTTTTTTGATACAAACAATTTACAACACTAATACTGCTGATATTATGGTTATGCTTTGCTTTGGTTTCCTCTACTTACTAAACTCTGCTCCCATACTGCCATCAACAACAATATTAAAATCAGCCATGACAAACAAACAACAAACCTCATCCTTAGTTTTACCACTAACGTTGCCAGATGTAATTGTTTGAATAAATAAATGCCTTGCAAAGGAATAACGTAGGTATATACAATATGACAAAGTTTGTCAATATTGTGTGTCAATATTTATCAATGAGTACCGGAACCTACAGTACAAAGTCGAATCCAAAAGACAGACTTGAGAAGCTTTGTTCATGACAATCAGTTACTTTCAGAGTCTTTGTCAGAAGACTGCTAAGAGGTGTTCGCCGGAAGAAAAAAAAACATATAGGTATATGTATGTATTTTTTTATATCTGGGGTTTGAAATCGGAGCACTCGTCTTAGAAAGCCAACACACTACATATAAGACTACGGCTGCCAGATACATATGTATGTATGTAATTAATCCTAGGGTAATAAAATAACTGAAAAACCCATGTCTTCTGTAGCATTGTAGTAAAAATTCCATAATGAATGATTGTGTATAAGGCTATCACATGTTACATAGCTAAAATGTATGTTTGCAATTTAATCGATATAAAAAATTTAAACAGCTTTATTTTGATCACACCCACCATGAAATAAGTGTGTGTAGTCTTACAATGCCTATGGGATTCTCAGGTAATGCATGCTTAATGTTGCATTAATTCAACTTAAAAAGTAGGCGAAATAGATTTTTTTCAGTCTTTGAAAATAAAAATTTTACATGCATACTATGGAAGAAAACCGTGTTTTCGTTAGTTTTCATTGAACTCTAGTGCTGACAAATTCTATACTTTTGATTACTCCATAGTATCCAATATTTTTATTTGAGTACTCAGTACTACCCGCTTCTAGTAGTAGATAGTGAAATAAAACGAGATCAAAACAAAAAATGTGTACATACTTATGTATCATACCTATACATATGTACATACATATCGTCGCAAGAATTTAAGAACGCTATAATATGACAAAACATTTAATGTTTACCAGAGCCAAAAAGCCTGTATAAAAGTGGAAAAAAGGCACTGGTAATTTTCAAAACCGGGACCAATCGACGCGTATTTTTTTTCTGATATAAATGATGTAAAAAAACGTATTTTCGATTACAGCGTTCCTTAAATCTTGCGACGATATGTATGTATATTAAATATTATATTTAGAAAAATATAAAAGACTACGAGTATATCTTTTTTCGATACAAAAAAAACGTCATAGTTTGACATACATCCGGCAACTTGCTATGTATCGTACACACTTCATAAAAATTATTTTGAAATGAAGTTTTTCATCATGATTCCATGCAAAAAATATATCCATAGTGTGAAAGTCTTATACGTCGAATACACGTCACATTCGTGTTGTTCAACAAATCAAAATAAACCAATCATGTTATACTAAGATTGAACGAAATATTAACAAAATAAGATATAAAAATATGAAGCAAGTTGAACGATGAATTGCTGCGTGTGTGGATCGCATTACTATCTCGTATATAAATTGGCCTATACGTATGTATATATTTTATACACAATATTTCGTATATACCTACTTTATATTTTTTATCTGCTTAAACGTGTATTCGTATATTTTCGTATCTATGAATAAATGTATGTATATGATGACTACTACCTATCGTATATACATACATACAGACATATAATAACACTCACAACATCATCTGTATGGTTATACAAACTAACATGTATTACGAAAAAAATATTGTATTGCTACTCTACTACTCTGCTCGTCTTGTATGCCAGTATATTGAATTGAATTTTTGTACTGTATATGCCGTTTTTTTCCCCCATATAAAAATATTTCTTTGATACAACTACTAAAACAGCCAGGCAAAGCACAGTAAAGCAGCCAGCCAAACAAACATCAGTCACAGCCAGTTCAGTACAATTTAGTTGAGTTGAGTTTTGTTGAATTTTTCAAACAGCCATCCAGTCATTTCTCTTGTGCATATACGTACGATTCAATTTTGTTCAGTGAGTTTACATAGAATATAAAGTTTGAAATTTTCTTCTGTTCATAGTAATACTTTGCTTGTACACTGGTGCTGTAGTTGAATTTTAGAATTTCTTCGGTGGTCTTTTTCAATAGGATTTTATTTATACATAGAAGAAACACAAGCTACAGAGACAGATATTTTAAAAGTGAAATAAAATACAAAATTTTTGCAAAGGTAAAGATATAATTTTTTTTATTTGGTATAGACTGTATGAGACTGCTGCTACACGATTACCAATAACAACATATTTTAACATCGTTTTTTAGCTCTATACAGAGTATTTTTTAACAATTCCTTCATCAGCAAATTTTTGTTCGTATTTTAATAGTGTTGTCAGCATATTCTCTCAGTAGTACAATAAAAGTCAAAATTTAATAGTGATTAATAATTTAAGTAAATAAAAAGCATAAAAAGACAAATTGTTTATGTATGTATATAAATTTGGCAGAGCAGTAAATTAACTAAATTATGTATTAACAAACAAACAAACAAAAAATATAAAAAAATTGCTTAAATTAACAAAAAAAAATAATCTGCATCGGTTGAAAATCAGATAAAACAAATTAAATATTTTTGAGCTCTTACTTTTAATTATCGTATAAAAATAAAATGTTCAAAATTTAAATTTAAAAAACCGTTACACTTTTCCACATTGTGTTCGTGTTCAAATCAATATGGCGCTTAACAATCTTACATCTCGTTAATACAATAATTAAGCACCTATATATAGTGTATGTATAAAACAACGAGTGTTTAAACGATTCAGACGAACAATTAACGAACTGTTATTTTTTTTTAATATAAAGCAATAAAAAAAGCGTATATTTCAGTTCTAACTATTTATTTTTTTCTTTAATCAATACATACTAGATACATGTGCTTATTAATTAAAATTCAATTGTTTATTTTGTGAAACAAATAACGAAATTTCTTATCAGTTTAAATTCTATACGCAAGTTTTAATTTAAGTGGGTATAGCTAAAAATGTACATCCATAGATCATCACCGACACTGTTTAGATTTATCTTGCGGCTTACACTATACTATGACACATGACCTCTATTTAGAATTAAAGGTACAATGGATGCCGTATACTACACAAATATTCTATACAACATCATGATGTCTTATTCTAAATGGGATATGCCACTTTGATGTATGTTTCAACAAGATAACAACTCGAAACACACATCAAAGCGATCAAAAGGGTGGTTTGAAAAAATGGCGGCAAGGTTTTAAGCTGGTCTACACAGTTCTTAGACTTAAATTTTATAAACATTTTATGACAAATTGTCAAAGAGGTTCTTCGAGTATGAATTCTTTCCAATAAAGAACAGTTGTGGGAATTTTTTATAGATTTTTGGAAGAACATTCCAATCGAAGCATTTTAAAGTCTTATGGACTCAATTTCATAATGCTTCTAGGACCTTATTAAAAACAAGGATAATTACAGTGAGTACTGAAGTTAATAAAGAATAATTAAAAGGGATAATTTGGTTTAATTAATAAAAAAGAGGTTTTTCAGGCCATCAATTTTGGTGAATCTATAGTTGTGAACAGCAAAATTAGTCAATTTTAACAATATTTATGAATATATAGTTTTTTAAGCTTTTGTGTTGGGAAGTTTTATATTTGTTATATTATTTACTTAATAATTGAACCAAAATAAAAACAAACAAAATAATTAATCACGTTTTTCTAGTGTTTTTCCGGGATCATAGATGTTAGACCAGGGTGAATCTATTTTACTGAACACAACTGTATGTACATACAAACCAAATCAAACGCTCAAAAAATACGTTTCTCCTTTTGTTTTGGGGGGAATATCGAAGCAAGCACAAGAGTGAAAAGCCAATTGTTTCATTTACACTCTTTATCATTTAAAAAGTATTTGTTTTGGTTTTGCTCATGTACAAAACGATTAAAAAAATTTGAAAAGTTTTTGACTTTGTGGAAACGTTTGCAAAGCATTTTGTTTGTTTGCCCACCCTGCTTTTAAACCTCGTAGCAATAAAAGCTATAGCAGAATTTCAGACCCTTTACTTATTAAATATTAAATTGGGGAATTCACACTCGCGAACTGTACATAACTGCTTTTTTTTAATATTAACCGTCTATTACACGGTCTAACTTCTTTTGAAAGACAAAAAAGAAGATTGATAACTAGAATGAAGTGCAATAAAAAACCAATAAATAAACAAAAAGAACAACAATTATTTAACATTTTTAACCTGTTCGTTTACTATTAATAGACATGGATGCATATGTAAAGTTTATGAGTAGTGATAAAAGAATATACATAACTGCCCTGTCGGACTTTTATGAATTGACTCACTACCTGATTTAAATCGATACACATACATACATATATCTATATTTACTACATATCGCTCATTTGCGAGAAGAGTGGCATGACTCAAAAAACACATAATGCAGAAATATGAGGCGACCTGTAATTTAAAACATATCTAAAAATCGCATTTTTACTTCTTTCTTTTTCATTGAGTGGCGACCAAAAGTGTTTTCTACTTTTCATATAAGTTTATCCCGTATCAGGCGAGCTGTAATTTAAAACATATCTAAAAATCGCATTTTTACTTCTTTTTTTTCATTGAGTGGCGCCCAAAAGTGTCTTCTACATTTCATATAAGTTTACCTGAGTTACAATTTTTAAACACAATTATCTCAAAATCGCTTTTTTGAGTTATACCACTCGCAAATAAGCGATATGAAACAAAAAGAAAAATCGTATCAGTCAATACGTGTTTCCGTTTCTTTTCTTTCGTGATTTCAACTGAAATATGGATTTTTTTTTCATTCCAAACTGACTCATTAATAAGTTAACTTGTGGAACTTTGCAGAGTGATTACCAACAATCTTGTATGACATACACATTTAAATAATTAGCCATTACAAACCTTTTTCAGAGTTACAGCTTAGTTTCTCACAACTAGAGAAACTTGTTTATGTCAAACAGTTTTGCCGAAACAAATATTTTTTTTTTAATATTTTTTTCTTTCAAAATATCAGAGCTGGTGTTTTAACCCGAAGTTATTGTCTTATACATATGGCGACCACATATATACATACATGCATAGTCCTTAGGAAATAAAATAATTAAAAAACCATACTTCGTATGACATTGTGTGTTAAAATTAAACGAAAATGTGCTTTATGCACCTACACCATGAGCTAACTTATAATGAGTTAACTTATACTTAGCTAAAAATTTAAGAAGAACGAGAGACCAACTGGTATAATTAAAATACCTTTCGTATGTAAATGAACTATCGTTTTAACCAGTTCAGCATCTTATTTTGGTTACCTATAAGTTAGTTGTAAGCTAACTCGAGTCCCTACAGGGTATATACATATGAAAAGGCTGCTTCGTATTGCTGTTTAGTTTGAAGTAGTAAGTCTTTCTCTAAAACCAAGTCAGCTGTTTCTGGCAAGAAAACAAAGAAAAGAAAAACACGTGTATGCATACCACAGTGTATACAGTGACGAAACTTCAACAAAAATAGCAGGAACAATTTCACTACCAATTAAAATGAAAGCGATAGCAAGCATTAGCATGACTACATGTATGTACCTGTTGGTTTTAAGCGGTAGTGAAATTAATGACAGCGGTTATGATGGACCTGAAGGCAAATTGATTTTTTTTTGTCTTACTTATCAATATGTATGTATGTAATTTAATTGTGCTATCCTTTCTTGGCTTAATCCCTTTGCTCATTTTTATTGTGTTTAATTTTGATTACCTTTTTGTGTAATGAATTTTCTACCACAAAATACCTTAAACTACCAGTGGGTTATAAAAACCCATACCGCTTCCATTCAAATATACTCTGATAGGTCCATTTTAGTCAGTTTGATAGTTACTGCAAGTTTCTTTTTATCTGCAATTTTTGTTAATTTAAAAATAGATTTATATGTTCATCAAGTTCGTAATTTATTTAATTAAGTCAGATTTATTATTCACATCAAATTTAAATAAATACTTTTGGCCGACAATTTTTTAAAAATTAATTATATGTACAATTTATTATTACTCTTATTTTTTTTTTCACTATGCAAAACAAAAATCCAGCGAAATTGGTAAAAGTACACTTCTTCATATATTGGTTTAAAAATAACGAAAAATAGTAACACATTCGCTCTATGTCCCTGCAACAGTGTCGAGAAAATACAAGCGGGTATACAAGCAAGTGTATGCATGTATGGATGTATGACTGATCTAAGCAGGTCCATTAACGTATTATTTTTTTTTCTTGTTCGTAAGGTTATATTAAGTGTTTTGCAAAAGGATTGACATTTCTGCCTGAAATTTGCATAGTGTTTAGGAAGACACTTGCACATACTGTTGGTTTAAAAATGCACGTTTAAGCATACACATAAAGCAATACATACTTTATTTTTTGCAATATTTGTGGAACTTTTTGAGAAATCAGTTACATACATACATACATATTGTACGATACATATGCAATAATACAGGAATCTAATGCATACATGCATGCATAGTGTTGTATTGGTAAGAAACTGTGTAGTTTTTTCAAACCCATAAGTGAATGACTGGATTTAATAGTATAACATGTTACGATACAAACAACTGACCACTGGTTTCATTGAAATGTTTTCTATATTGTTTTATCTTGTTTTAAACTGATAAATAAGCAACAATGATTGTTAGTTTCTTCTGTTGATTGCGATTAACAGATTATAATCATTGCTATCAATACTTTATAACCATTATAATTACATATATGTATGTACATACATATGTAATAAATGTCATTTTTTAGTAATTAGAGAGCAATTGGTTTATTTTAAAGTTTACAGTCATAGCCACAAAAATCTTTAAATGAACATTATTAATATGTTTTAAAATTTTTGTAGTTTTAAATTAATAAAACAATTTGATTACTTTGTTTGCAGTAAAAAATTAATTTTTTTTTTTGTTTAAATTTACACTTGGAAAACTATGTGCATACATATATAATTATGTATGTATATTCTGCTATATAAATAAATAATTAATCAGATTTAACTGATTGTTATTGGCCACGTTAGTAATCATACAAAAAGTAGCCGGCTTTTTTTCTACGTTGAATAATGAATAATAAAGCACTGAATAAAAATTGCGCCATAAATGTTGTGAATAACGAGTAAGAGCGCAAAAACAACAATAAAAACAACCGGCCGGCGTTATCGGTAAATTGTGTTGATAGATTCATTGTTGCTTGGATCGTGTTTTTGGCGATCACACGGTGGGTATATGTATATGTGATTTCGTGGATAACTTTTTGTTGTTGGTATTCTATAAATATATGTATGTAAACACATCCATATGTATTTGTATGGACTTGTTATCAATGCCAGTGTATGTTCTTATTTGTAAAAAATACAGAGGCCGGTAAAACTATTGTGTTTAATTCACATACATATGTATGTATGTATATAAGTACACAAAATTAGAAATGGTATATTAAATAAAGGAGTTAATAAAGAAATAAATCTTATAAAAGTGTTAGAATAAAGTGATAAAGGAGAAAGTTAAATTTTGCTTTATAGAGATGCCGGACTCTATTTTTTATTTTATTTGAAATGTGACTTGTCTCATTTAGTTATTTAGCGGTTATCTTTATGCTGAATAGGTATCTATATAATTTTTTTAAATCGCAGTTTTCATTATTCTACAAAGTTCTCTTGAATTTCATAGAGCAAAGGACCTATGTAGGTATACATATGTAATTGATTTTTTTTAACGTACATAGGTACATACATACATATGTACTTACATATTTAATGAATTAAAATGTGTAGGCACGAGATAAATAAAGTGAACTCTGTTGGAGTATAAATCGGTTACTCAATGAGACTATTTCTTTAAAAATACAACATTGTTATTCATATAACAATATCTTCTTATTTGCTTGTATTCTTATTCTTTGAATTTTTGTCTTTAATAAACGCTCAAACTGAAAGCATCAAATTTTTATTACTAAGAATAGTAGAAACCATTTTTAACAAACTCAAAATAGAAATTTATTAATATTGTTTGCTATTAATTCTCTTTTTACACGATTTTTTTTAACAAATTTCTTGGGCACTTATCTAACGTGTAAAAAGAGAATTAGGTGTTTGTGATAAATATAAAATAAGTGCTTTTAAACGGCACTAAACTGTGTTAACATTGCTCTCTTTTATGGCTTTCGTTTTCGCTCTCAATATGTAATTATGTATGTATGTATGTATGTCATAAAATTTTTTTGAGATGTTGCTATTAATTTCCTTTAAATTTGGTAAGAGTATTAAAAAAATCTTGAACATTTTTCGAGTTAACAACAATATGAAAAACACAAAACGAATTTACATAAGTCTGTAGATATATAAAAAAACAAACAACATGCTTCTCTTTTGCTTAAAGCAAAGTGAAAAAGTAATAATTTTACGACGAATTTAAAATCTGGCTTATTACCTCACGTCACGTTGTATGCCTTATTTAGCATATTTTAAGGCAAAACTTTGATGCTTATTCTCCGAATCTAGTTAAACTTGTAATTATACCAACATTTCCCGCTCATTTACACATTTTTGCTCATATGTATATGTAAAAAAACACTTTTTTTTTCAAAAATGTTAACAAAACACAAATAAATACAATCTTACGGTTATATTTTAAACCACTTTGTTTCAAATATTGTAAGTAAAAGGCAGAAGCAAACAAGTCATTAACATGATAAAAGTAAAGGAAACAAATATTAAAAAAAAGGAAAATAAACTCCAGCAACAACAAGAACAAAAAGAACTTAAATTAAACTAAAAAAAATACACTTACACCCTTACACGTTTATAAACAAATAATAAGTGATTGTCGAAAGGGGGGGAGAGTATGTGTGTGTGTGTGTGTGTGTAAATGGTTTGGGTAATATACGTGCAGATGTATGTATGTACTTACATATGTATATGTATGTTGCGTTATTTTTTCTACGTCGTCCAGATTTAATATGCTACGGCAGCAATACTTGAGCAAAAATAAAAACTTATTTAGTTTGTACGTTGTGTATATTCAGTAGAGAGTATATTGTGTAGTGTGCGACAACGAATAAATAAAAACTTTTTGAGCTTGTGCGCTGTAAGAGGGTTTTTGAATACATACTTTTATAGGAATTTGCGCAGTGGAAAATATAGACAGAGTATTTATACTAGGGAATGAAAGGCCAACGTACATATGAACGAACGAATTTACTAAAAAATTCGTTAAAATATACTGCAATACCTACTAGTTGGTTTATAAAATATATGTATGTGCATACAATGTACATGAATACAAAAGTATATACACACGTACACATATTTTTTAATTTGTGTTGTTGTTCTATATTAAAAATGTAACTGTATTTGTTATGTAATGCTGAAAAAATTTAGTAAAATAAAGGACATTGATGACAGAATGATGATAATGATACTGGTATTTACACACATACATACTTATGTATGTGAAAGCCCAAAAATATGCTTTAGATTTCTTTTTAATATACTTTCGTACGTACATACGTATGTATGTATACACGTATCAACTTGAAATAAAAAGAGCAACTGCTATTTTATTTTAGAACTGCCAGATCTAAAATACATAAATAATTTGCATAATATAAAAACATACAAGGCAAGGTTTTAGCTGATCTCCACAACTTTTAGACTTAAATTCTATTGATTTTTTATGGCAAATTGTCAAAACGGTCCTTAGAGGATAAAATTCTAATAAAGAACAGTTGTGGGAATTTTTTAAAGATTCTTGGAAGAACATTCCAATCAGTACGTTTTAAAGACTTATGGACTCAATTCCACTAAGTACTGAGGTAAATAAACAATATTTGAAAGGAATAATTTGGTTTAATTATAAAAAAGACGTCTTTAGGCCATTTGTTGATTTTACTAATAATTATGAATATGTATCTATATGGGTTTTTAAGTTTTTGTTGGGAATTTTTATATTTTTTATATTATCTTTATAATTGAACTAAAATATATTGAGGGGTGACACTATATCTTAAGCTTTTATTTATTGAAAAAGAAAGCTCTTTACGTTTATCTCTATAATTTTCACATGCTTTTGTGTATTAAATACTCGATTTTGGTAGTACGCAATGCATTTTACACTTTCAACACTCGCTTATGCACACATGGTATGTTTACATACATATGTATGTATGTATGTATATTATAAACGAATAGTAACGAACGAATTTGTTTATACTCAGGGCTGGGAATTAATGGTTAGTATTATTATACGGTCTTTATAGACTGCAATTTCTCGTCCAGATTGGAAAAGATTTTAAAAATTTATTAATCATTCATCCAACCATAGCGCAACGTGATTGGTTGATATCGCATTGCTAACGATATGATTATGACGTGTATGGGCCAAACGTTTGTGTGAGCGAAATTTTTATTTCCTTATTTTTTTCACTAACTGTTTATGGCTATGTGTGTAGCAATAACTTTTCAACATTTTAAGTAACAGTTTGTCTACATTGTGAATAAACTACACTTACTTAACATACATATAACGGTAGTGTCAAAGTTGAAATAACAATAACAAACATATCTCTAAATAAAGTATAATAAATAATGTTATAATTTAAAATAAGAAAATATAGGTATAAAATTCGTACATATGTATCTACATATTCACACATTCGCGGACGTGAATATATATTTTCATATTGATGCAAACCGACGTTGAATGCTATAGCATTTAAATTTTAAAGCCAATTTTTATTCATTCAATTTTATACAATCTTAAGTTTTTGTAATTAATATTATAGAGGTACATACATAATATATTAGGAGTTGTTAACTTCATTTAAAATAAAAAATAGTTACATGGTCCTATAAAATTATAAGATATTTGAAACCAATAAAGTAATAAATGTATTGGTCAATGACCTCCTCTTTAATAAATTGAGAATTATCGTTAACATTCCTATAAATATACGCACATACATACATAAATGTACATAAAACATGTGTATAAAAAACTAATAATTTATATATTCATATGCATACATACTATATACATATGTATGTACGTAGTATGTATGTATGTATGTATATTTTTATTTACATATGAATGTACATGAGTATATGTAATAAGTGTATAATATATGTTTATAAAGTTAACATACATAATTATGTATGTATTAACCTTTATTGTGAGGGCGTTAAAATCACATAATTACGTATTCTAGAATAAACATACATACATATGTATGTAAATAATAACTACATACATATGTAAAATTATTTTATTTATTTATTATTATTACAATTAAAAATGTTTGATATATGTATGTATGTATATGTATACCATCATCCTAAAGTCAATATTTAATTAGTGGTTAAATCTCATTGCATACCTATTAAAATATATAATGCAATATACATAGGTACATGCATACATGTACATACATATATTTTACTATTTAAAATTATAAATAAAAATAGGAGAAACATCATTAGCATCTCCACAAAGTTAAACCTTTGTAATGTGATATTTTAAGTCCAAATCTGTCTTATACTTTCCAGAAAATGAAAAAAAAACAACAAATTTATGACGACAATCTAAGTAGCATAAAGTAATGTGTGACACACTTTGTGAATACCTCCATAAATTTAATTTTAAGCATTGCAATTATTTTTAAATATATTAAAAATATATATTTTTTTCTATACAATTTCAGTAGTTTTATATATCGTAAAAAGAAGAAAACATAAATTAAAAGAAAATGGCTGGTGAACGTCCAAAACGTCCTTTATCTGCTTATATGTTGTGGTTAAACGAACATCGTGAACAACTTAAAAAAGAAAATCCCGGCAGTAAGGTTACCGAGATTGCCAAACGTGGCGGTGAATTATGGAGAGGAATTAAGGACAAATCGGTAAGCAATAAAATACAATAAGATGAAATAATAAAATTTCGAACTGTTTCTTTAATCACCACCATATACATATTTCTAACGTTTTATTTTTTTTTGTTATTTTTAGGAATGGGAACAGAAAGCAATTAAAATGAAGGAAGAATACAACAAGGCCGTTAAGGAATATGAAGCTAATGGTGGTACCGATACTGGTGCCGGTAAGAAACGCAAGAGCAAGGGTGCCAAGCCCGCCAAGAAGGCCAAAAAGAAAGAAACCTCGGAAGAAGAGGAAGAAGAAGAAAGCGAGTAGATTAATGCAAATTTTAAAAATTAAAACCTGCAGACAAGTTTTTTTTTTGTTTTTTATTTATACAAGAAAGAAGAAAAAAAGAAACAAAATTTTATTAATTTATATGTTTAACTTACAAATATAAGTTTTAAACATTTTATAAATGTAAGCTTAAGTGGCATATATTTACAAAAATAAAAAATATTATATTGTATACAAAAACTGTATAAATATATGCAAAAAAAAAATATATATATATATTAAAATAAAACCCAGAAAATTTAATAATTTAAATCCAATAAGTATAGGACACATGAAAACAAAACAAGTTTCCAGTTTTAGTTTTTTTTATTCCTTCAATTCAAACATAGAAACATGCATAATTTCCTTCCTATTATATATGTATATTTTTTTACTTTTACTATATAATTTTAGTTTTTCGTTTGTTTATTACTTTAATTTCGTTTTAAGTTTATAGAAGAAAAGTATAAACAACATTAAATGTAAACATGTAATTATTTTTGAAAAATAATTCAATAAAAAATAAACCAAACAAAATAGCTGCAACTTAATTTTTATTTCCATATACAAATAAAAAAAATACCTTAAAAATTAACCTAAAAATATATACTAAATGCGTTAAATTAAAAAAAAAAACATCAATATAAAAATTTCTTTTATTAAGCATATATACAATTATTTTATTTTAAATAAAAGTTATTTTATAAATCTTTATGAAACCTTTTTTCTTGTAATATGTATGTATGTATGTATGTAAGTGTGGTATATGTATAAATTTGTTATAAACAATAGGCAGTATGTTACTCGTCGTCGTCATCCGTCGTCCTCTAACGACATTTTTGTTATAGAATAAAGGCAAGAGAAACATTTCTTCTTTAGATGACGTCACCAAATGGAATAGGCCTAATATTTAATTTAAGATGATAAAATAACAAATTTCATGCATATTTTCATTAAATATAATACAATACATATGTATGTGTACATGTAAGAAAAGAAAAAACAAATACAAATTTTTAACTGAGAAATAAAATCTTAACTTTAAATGTACATGTAATTGTAGATTGAAAACTAAAAAAGCCCTTCACATAAAATATAAAAAAAAAAATTTACAAAAATTAAAAAATCAATTATATACTTAAAAATAAAAAAAAATTGTTGTTATTTGCCAAATCATTTAAAATACTGAAGATTGCAATTTTTTTTTTTTTTTTTTTGACAATACATACATATGTATGTATATTAAAATCCAACATGTTGGAATTAAATATTCGATTAATAACTGAAACAGAATAAAAATCAAGAAAGAATAAAAACTTTTAGGCCTCAAAAAAAGCCATTATCACCAGAATTAAACAAAAGAATAAGAACTAAAATTATTTTATAAATACACATCGCACACTTGATCAACAAGAGGGCATTAACTGAAAATTTTTAGTAAAGACCAAATACTGTTTGTGGTTATATTTTACATAACTTAAAAATCCGAATGCATCACAGTAAGAAAATTCCATCTAAAAAAATATTTACAGTTTTCTTACTCTAAAAAAAAACAATTTTTCGAGTTATAGTAGATACTACTGAAACATCTCGATATTTTGTTTGTATTATTTTATCAAGAAAACAGTATCAACTTAAAATACATACAACCAAATTTAAATAGAAAAATGTTTAACTTTTTGTACAAGGTGGTGGAGAATGAGCTTTATGGTTTATAACTTATTTTTTATTTATGGGATTATTATATTTTTTTAATACAGTATATTATTAGGGAAGTGCTTTTTTTAGCATATTTTCCATAGCTTGTCCAAAAATTTCGGGTGCAATGGCCATGATTTCATTTTGAATGTTGGTTTTTAGTCTGAATATGGTTCTTGGTTCGTTAACGTACACTCTCTCTTTCAAATATCCCCAAAGAAAACTGTTAAATCTGGTGAACGTGGAGGCTAGTTGAAATCGCTTCTGCGCGAAATAAAGTCTTCGCCGAATATGTTCCTTAACAAAGCCATTAAGGCACCTGAAGTATGTGCTGTGGCTCCATCTTGTTGAAACCACAAATTTGGTTGTTTTTCCACAGTTGTCCTAACAAAATTTTCCAACATCGTCTGATATCCACCACCGCTGACAGAGATTGAGACACCACTTTCATTTTCAAAAATATATGGGCCAATTATCCTTTCGGAAGATACACCGCACCAAACAGTACACTTAATTTTGTGTGATTGTCGCTAATGAATTGCTCTTGGATTTTCTGTAGCCCAAAATCCTGCAGTTTTGCTTGTTGGCATACCCATTTAGTAGGAAATGGACTTCATCGCTCATTACCAAATTGTTAATAAAGTCTGGATTTTCCTCCGCTTATTTACGGAAACGAATGGCATATTAAAAACTCCCTTCTTAAATAATTTACATACATACATACATACTTAATTGGTCATTACAACCCTGTGACAAGGTTACGGCCTTGCTCCTCGCGGCACCCATGTTGTGTGTGTTAATTTTTATCCATGAGAACCGGGACCTACAGTCGACTTTTTTCAGAAGACTGCTGAGAGGTAGTCGAGGAAGGAAATAATTTTTTTTATTTTTTTTAAGATGTCAAAGCTAGGGTTTGAACCCAGGGCTCATGTCTTAGTAAGCCAACATACGAACCACAAGACCACGGCGACTACGAAATTTACAGCCTGTTTCTAGAACACGAATGGTTTTTGATATTCGTGTTTCTAGAACACGAATGGTTTTTGATATTCGTGTTCTAGAAACAGGATGTTAAATAATTTAACGTATGTAATTACAAATGAGAAAAAATTATTTTTTCAAGCAAAAATCGAATTTAAAACTTCAATATGACAGCTCATGTTCAACATTATTTCTTCACAACATGAATGAACAACTGTAGTGGTGTTTTTTTCGAACCGAATATAAATATTCCATACAAATTTTTGTTTATATCCGCTTATATAAGCGGTTAATTTTAAAAGTGCTGCCAAGTTGAATTGTTTTTTTTACGTTATCTTTTTTAAAATTCTATGACATTTCATAAATTAAAAAAGAATAAACGTTGTAAATATGACTGAGGCGAAGGAATGTAATTATTTTTATATTGTTTGAATTGTTAAAACAAAATAGTTACATATTTTTTTTTTTTAAAATTGTAAATAATGCCCAATTTAATCTCTTAAGCACTTATGTCGTTTTTTTCGAAGCAGTTTATCCAAGCGGCTATAGGTTTCGAAAAAAAACACCACTTGTGTTAACATACATTTGCAAATAAATGTTTTTGTGGTCTACACGTGAACATTTGGTGTTGGCAGTAGGATTCAAAGTTTGAAAACATAATTTTTTCCAAGTCTATTGAACGTGTAGATATGGGGTTAAGAATTTGACAGAAACTTTAGTAGATATGTCTATATGTCACTAATAACGGTCAATTAACCGTCATTGTTCTTGTAGGGAATGTTTGAGCTTACCATATTTAATTGAGGTTGCCATATTTTTTGTTCGTAAAATTAAAAACAAAAATATTGTGTTTATTTTGTCAACAAAGAAATAAATTCAATTAAAATTGAAAGTAAAACACATTTCTTTGTTATTAAGTTATTTTGGTGCACAATTTATGAAATTTTCCTTGTTTATTTATTTATGTAAGCATGCGTGTTGTTGCCACTTGGTGTCTTTTAAACAATTTTAGTGCCAAAAGTAATCATTTCTTGTTCTGGTATTGCCGTATTTTAGTTTTATTTTAAAGATAAAGATAAGTTGTAATTTAAAGGTCACTTTATTCCTTTTACTTTCGGACACTTTATAGGCAGGTTGTAATAATGGGCCGTAAAAGATTACCTGATTTCTGATTTAAAAACCAAAATATTAAAAAGACATATTTTGTTAAATTTTGAAGAAGACGATAAATTATTTAAAAATTTCAGTATCGAAACCCCTACATAAATACAACTATGAGCAGGATATTTTTTTAGTGATATGGCAATCTTTAAAAAATAAATAAGTGCAAAAAGAGATGGCAACTTCTTAGAAAATCAAACGCGAATTAGCTTGGCTTGGTACAAGAATTTTATTTGCAAGTACAGTCAGTAGAATACATTTGACGAGAAGTGATTTTTTGGTGTTATTTTAAAGTATTTCTTGAAAATAATTTGTTGAATTGCAAAGTTAAATTAAAAACATCTTTAAATTGTTATTAAATAAAATCTAGTGTTATTCTGGTAAGGAAATTTAAAAAAAATCACTAGTTTCAAGTCAATTTCGGGAAACCAAGCTGGCACATCTCTTAAAATTAAATTTATATTTTCTATGAATTTAAGTTTTTTATTTAAAAAAAATATATATAAAATGTTGAGTTAAAGTGCTTATTGTATTTTACATGTTTTAGAAAAAAAAAAACATTTAATCGACAAAATGTTTTGGCATCAGCCAGCCATATTGATTTTTAACCGGTTTATTTTGTGCAAAAAAAAAATAGTTAAATGGTAGCAATTAATTTAAAGTTTTATTTATTTAAGGAAAACAAAAAGCCGGCTTTTAGTTATTTGGTTATGATTTTGGTAATAATTTTTTTTGCTCCCTTTTCATGTAGTTCATTGATTCATTTTCTTTTTAACATAGTTCTTTGTTTTTATTTTGGCGCCATTTTCCAAGTAATGTGGCTGTGTAAGGTAGAATAGAAACAAAATATAGGGGGAGACATTAGTGTTGGTAACCGTTGAGATAGTCATAACTAGTGTTGCCGTTTTGCTTATTACCTCATTAACAGTGGGTACATTGTAAGTCAACTGTTTACGCATCTAAAAGTTAATTTTTTTCAACTTCTATACGTTAGATGCGATTCTAATTTTGCAAGTAATTAGCTTTATGAAAATTCACTATTTTAACTTTTACAGACGTGCCAAACACACAATTGTCGCAACGCATGAAATCAATCATTAACTGAAATTAATCGAATTTGAGTTTTTATTTTAGAATTTTTTCATAAAACAAATTACTGGCAAAATTGGAAACGTAAGAAGTTCAAAAATTTTTAACTTTTAGATGAGCACATAGTTGAAAAATTGACTTACATTGTAAGCGCTGTTAACGTCTTAACGTAAGTTATTGTTTTACTCTATTGTAAAAGTTTGATTCTGCAGAATGAAGTAGGAAAATAGATATTTGTAGTATGTATTCACAAAGCGTGCTATTATGTCATGAAATTATTTTTTTCTTATTCATTCATATAATTTTTTCTTTCTATTGTAATATCATAGTGTACTAAATTCAATCTCCGTCAATTATCAAATAGAGTATCAAATATAAAATTAAAACAATCAGCAGTTCTTTTAGCTAGGTGTGAATTATTTACAGCTATATCCCTATGTTTCACAAACGCCTCGTTTTCAAAAGGCATAGTACATATTCTGAAAACGTAAATAATCTTTAAAATTGTTTTTAAGACTAGTGGCCTAAAAAAAGGAAAATTTTTAATAAAAATCCTAAAAGAAATCGTATAAGTTTTCTTCAAATTAAACGAAATCATATTGAAATTATATTTTCTATAAATTTTTAAAGTTTAATTTAACACAATAGACCAAAACGCGTTTAGCGATTTGAAATCGCAAAAATTTTAGCGTTTTTCTTTTGCAGAACATCTATTTGGCAGAGTAGGCAAACAAATAACATTTCGCAAACGTTACCACAAAGTCATAAACTTTTCAAATTTTTTTTAATCGTAATGTACATAAGCAAAACCAAAAATACTTTATAAATGAGAAAGAGCGCTAACGAAACAATTCGTTTTTCGCTCATGTGCTTGCTTTGTTATTCCGTTACATTCGTAAAATTTGCTCTATATTCTTTTTTCTCATTCATTTTTTGTTCTACCTACGCGCATTTGAGTTAGTGTATTTGCAATGCTTAAAACAATATACAAAACTAAATGGGACATTCGTTCTCACTGTTTTTGTTTCGTTTTTGTTTTACTCATAAAGAACAAAACAAAATGAGATCAAAGGTTTTGTTTATTTTCCTACTCTGCTATTTGGCGATTTCATATCGAAAACTCTATATTCAAGCGTTTTGCGATTTTCAGAACATGGTTGATACCCTTCATTAATCACGAATTTTTCGTCTGAAATTAACTATGCAAGTATGTATATCGTCATTAGTGCTGGCAAAGTATTGAGTAATGGGTACCGATTATCGAGTATTTGTATTAATTTTTGTGTACTTAATACTTAAAAGTAACTACTCAATACTTTAATGGCCTGTTTCTGTATGACAAACAATTTTAAGCAATTGAAAATTTATATGAAAAGTGCTCAAAATTATTGGAAAAATTGAGTGTGTTTTCATGCAAATTTTCAATCGTTTGAAATTGCTTGTCATATTTTTTCTCCGAAGTTGTATAGAAAATTTAAATTTTAACGGCCAAACAAATTTCTGTCTAAAAACAAAATACTTTATGAAATTGTTTTCTCTGACAAATAAAATCCTTTAAAAGTATTGAGTAGTATTGGGTACCCAAATGAAAGTACTCAATACAATCGAGTAATAAACAGAATTTGACAGCAACAATCATCATATTAAACGCAAACGGAAGTAACTACACTTTATTTTTTACAGTAAAAGCAAAAAACATTAAAATCAAAAATTTTGTAAGTCCTGAAAATCATAATTTTTAGGATCGACAACATATAAGGAATAGCATTACTATATACAACAAATAAGGTTTTCATATAAATATGCATGTAGTTATTCTAAAATTTTGCACCAACATATATTTTGATAAAACGAACCATAATTTATAAAAAACACAATTTCAAAATTTTGTGTATGTATTTACGTCGTTTGCATTTAATATGACGATATGTAAATAACTAACATAATTGACCATCATAATCCGTTTTCTTCAGAGTTTTGGTCTAGCTTCTAAAATCAAATCCGAATGATTGACTTGAGAACTTTTTCGTGGCAATCCGTTGCTCTCATAAATAAAAAAAAACTAAGTGATTAAATGGAATGTAATCGGATTTTTCAATTCTACTAAAAAATTTTAGTTAATACCCTCATATTGATCAAGTGTGCGATACGTATTTATAAAATAATTTTAGTTTTTATTCTTTAAAATAAAATTTATTTATTTTGTTTTGTTCGCTATATTCTTTGAATGAATTATGAACGAATGGTGAAATTTTGGCGCCAAATTTTCTTAGGCAATTGTATCACAACAAAATTGAAATTATTTACAATATTAGCTTGTTTTTATTCTCTTTATTTCTTCTTTACTTTCGTTCATTATTTGTAAAGCAAACTAATGGTTTTTTAAACTATTCATTGAAATACGTTACTTTTTCGTATATGCTCCGTAATTTTATAACAAAAGAAAATAAAATAAATAGGTTTTTTGTTTTCTCATTAATGTTACAAACATTACTTAAAACTAAAATTTCTTATATTTTTGTATATACCTACACATGAAAACTTGGGTACTCTACTTCTAATATAGGATACGAGAAGA
Organism: Metopia argyrocephala; assembly: GCA_963576795.1. Taxonomy (NCBI): domain Eukaryota; kingdom Metazoa; phylum Arthropoda; class Insecta; order Diptera; family Sarcophagidae; genus Metopia; species Metopia argyrocephala. Next base: position 179,925,760 of record OY756208.1, on the reverse strand, counting down.
CAACTATAAAATAAAATGTTTAACATTCATTGATTGTCGCCTACTACTTTGCTTTGTGCACAGTTTAGCCTTTATACAAAGCACGCTAATAATGTTTATATGGTGGACACAAAAACCTCTAAAGTATAAATTTTTCCAACGAATAAATTTTACTACCTACATTTTGTATAAAAAAAGAAAAAAAGAGCCTTTTACAAGAGGCATTTGTGCTCTTCTTTATTACTACTATACATACTTTTCTTCGGTTTTGTATACTGGCACGAACGACAAAAAAGAAGCATTTATTTGTTGTGTGCTCCTCTTATAAATACAAACATTTAAAATTTGTATTCATTTGAAGGAAACGAAAATTTTAATTTTGAACAGAATAAGCAGCATCTGCTGTTTTTTGAAAATAACACAGAGGTTTGTGCGTTTTTTTACTTTCTGTGTATTATGAAACAACGATAAAAACATCCACTGTTACACTACATTGACTACAAGCAACCGTAGTTTCCTTTATGCTTTCTTCTTTTGCCTGAGTGTTTTTTTATCTGCATATACATGAACTCTGTTTTATGTGTCTGGCTGACTGCCTGTTTGTTTGCTGCTGATATTTTTCTCTTACATTACTCTATGAGGGATTTATATTGAATTGTTCAAACCTTCTCGTTTATTCTTGTTCGTTGAATTCTTTTACTACCACCATTTTTGTTTGAACGGACGTGGTTAGTTCTTCTTAGTGCTTTTCGTATGTATATATGGTATTTAGTATAAAAATTATATCTGTATGTACCTTTATAACTGAGTTTTTTTTTCTTAACAAGACTCACACCTAAATGTTAAAAACTAACTCTACAGTACAGTTGAAGTTAAGGATCTCAAGGAAGCAGTTCTATCAAATATTTTTGCTTAGCAAAATTTTTTTAAAAGACTTATTAAAAGAAAGCAAAGTAGTAGAAGATTTTCTAAAAAGAAAAACTATTTAATATAACAAAAGTGAGTGTTGCTAATATTATAATATTCATAAAAAAGTAAAGGTTTTACAAATGTGCAATTAAAAATTAAAATGAAAAAAAAAAAAATTTAGACTTAATACATATTACGTATAACATGTTTTCTAAAGCAAAATTTTTGTTTCTCTATAAAAATCAAAAAAGCGGGAGTTTTTCAATAGACTCAAAACAACTACCTTTCCAACCATCAATGAAATAAATTTTAGTTTATAATTAAACACAATCGCTCTCATAAAATATTCCATATTATAAATATTTTATAGATGAAAAATAATTATTATAATTAAAGAAAATAAGGCTGCAATACTTTCAATTTAAAATGATATAGGTATTCAAACAAATCATTATATTTCAATTGTATATACCTGCCTGAATATCTATTTATGTATGGTTTAGTATTGCGCACTGATATGTAGGAAACTTTTAGTTATCATACCTAAAAAGGAATAAAAACAAAAAAAATTTAATAAGGACACACTACACTGTTTGTTTGCAATAAACTAATACAGAAAAAAGAATTTACCATTATATTAATTTGTATAATTTGTTGTCTTTTTAGCCTAAGAAGAAAGAAACAAGCTTCATTAAGCACTTATTTTACGCTTTCTTTAAAAGTTTCTCATAAATCTAATCAAATAAAATGACAGATAAACCAAAGCGTCCTCTCTCCGCCTACATGATCTGGCTTAACTCTGCCCGCGAAGGTATCAAACGTGAAAACCCCGGCATTAAAGTCACAGAAATTGCCAAAAAGGGTGGCGAAATATGGCGCGGCATGAAGGATAAATCGGTAAGTTACATTTAAAACTAAAACAAATTGACAATTGTGTAATGAGCATATGTATGTATATCATCATAGGAATGGGAGGCAAAAGCTGCCAAAGCCAAGGAAGATTATGAAGATGCCGTCAAAGAATTTGAAGCGAATGGTGGGAGTACAGCGAATGGCGGTGGAAAAAAACGTGGTAAGGCTGGCAAAAAAGTAGCGAAAAAGAGTAAGAAAGCGGAATCTGATGACGAAGAAGAAGATGAAAGCGAGTAAATTATAGAATAAAAAGAATACAAATATATCTATAAACAACGTGCAGCAAGTCAACAAACAAATTAGTATAACAACAATCATTAATAATCAATTACTATATTTAAAAACAAAATCGTTAATAACATTCTAACTTAAAACTTTTGTTGCATTGTTGTTGTATATTGTATGTTATTATTTTTACTGCCAAAATTCCCACCAAATTTGTGTAATGAACTACCAACATTCAAAAGCAACATACAATTAATTGCAACAGCATTTAAACTCATTAAACTGTTTATTATTATGCTTAATTTTAAGACACTCTTTTAAAAGTCAGAATACATTTTCAGAAAATAAAATAACAAACACCATTTCCATTCTTAATGTTCATGTTTATTTTAAAAAAGATTTCTATTTAATTAATTTTATTAATCTAAATAATAATTGTATTGTTAATTAAATATTCTACGATTTGAATAGATGAGATAAAAATTGTAAACTGTGTAATCTCCTTAATAATACATATAAGCAAAAACATATTGTTTACGAGTGTAGATATTTGGGTTTCTTTGTTTTAACTTTTGCGAGGTCGAAATTAAGAAATTTAAATTGAAATGAAAAAAAAAACTTAATCTTCTTTAAAGCATAGATGATAAGTAATTCAATTGATATAATTTGAAATATTATCCAAAAGCAGAAAATTAAAATAGCCTGAAGGGACGATGAGTGAAAAAAGTGCTCTTGTAGCTGCACGTTTTCTTTATATATACATAGAAATAGTCTATTAAATATTTTTTGTATAGGAAATGAAAAAAGTGTAAAACTTGTTAAAATGATTGATATACATTTTCTTAAGATTATAAATAAATAAAAAACAGAAAACCTAAAATACTAATAAACTCATTCGTATATATTCTGAAAATAACACTGATTTTTTTTTTTGTTCGACTTGAAATTTGGGCAGATTATACATTTTGTATACCAATATACTTAACGTAAAAAATCTACGCTTTTAAGTCTTATAGGTGGGTGTATGTGCTGTAAAATGTAATTACATGGAATTAAAATAATGTTTCTTTTTAAGAGAAAACTTAACCGCGCCAATATTCTCAACTTGTGAGGCATTTGAAAACAAATTAAAATTTTTTGTAATTACACCTTTAATTTAGTTTGTCTCTCGACGAATTTTCTTAAAAAGTAAAATTTTCGATTTTAATCTTTAAAATACGTTGTAAAGGAATATAAAAGAAAATTATAAATTGTGATTTTCGATCAATCTATGCGGACAACTGAAGATGGGTTCACACCTATTTTTGGTTGTTAGCTGACAACGCTACTGAAATTTAGTTTTCATTAACAATCGGCTTACTAATAAATAATCGTCCCTGTTTTCTATTTAGAGTGGAATCAATCTGTGCCGGATATTAAAATTACTTGAAATCAAAAAATTCGGAAATTCGTCCAAGAATTTATAAACAAATTTTTAATTCATAATTTATAGCAACATTTCTGCAAAGTGAAAACGCTTAAAATTATGCATTATAATCGATTCCTTAGGACTTTATGGAAGTTTAATTCAACAGAAATTTAGTCAGTTTGATTCCACTAACATTTTTCTACATGAAATACAACGAAAAATTTATTCGAACCTGAGAGCAAATGAGTCTCCACAAATTTAAGCAAAAAAATTTTAAAACAAAAATATTTTATATATCATCACCTTAAAGACCAAACAACCTATCAGCAAATATTACAAAATTGAGTTTTTTATTTAATATTATTTCCTATATCAGAACGCATATGCATGCAAATTTTGAACGTCTAATATTACAAATACCCCCTATCAGCAGGTGTACAAATTTTGTGAAACCAAATAACCTATCAGCACTTATACTAGATATGAAATTAGAGTAACTATATTTTTTTCTAGCTGACTGTCATTACTTTTATGATAACATACCTTTTGATTACTTCTTGTGAATGTTTTTTTTAATATAATTTAACTGTTTATTTAGATATTAACATTAAAATACAAAAATATATAATTTAGAAGGCCGTGACGTACTAAAAAAAGGAGGAAAATAAAACATCAAAAATCATGAAAATATTTTAATTTTGTTGCATAGTGTAATTTAAGCAAACATTAAGCACTTTTTTGTTTTAACAAGTAAAAGAAACTATGTATATCTTGTTATTTAATGTAAATATTATTAATGGGTTTAAAGGAATACTAAATTATTCATACTAACGTAGGTTGCTTGGTTTTAGATTTTTACAATTTTAAATAACCTAAGCGCCATATCGTAAGCTGTGTCTAGAAAAACAAAGCTTTATCAACCTTTATATACTTCTGGTTTAATTTTGATCAGAATATATAATTTTCGTTTCAATATTGCAAATAATTCCAATTTTCTAACGATTTTTATCTCCTTTAAACTTTTGAAAACTGCTGATAGATGTTTGGTCTTTAAGGTGATGATATATCAAATGTATTACTTATGGTAATAAGCATATCTCTCTGGTCATTTCGTCTCTGCCTAAGAGACTCGTAAGGAGACTTTCCCAAAGATAGTAAACAAAACTATAAATAATTATGTTATGCCCATAAGTAATACGCCCATGTTCTGAAAATCGCAAAACGCTTGAAATTTGAGTTTTCGATTTGAAATCGCCAAATAGGTGTTCTGCAAAACGAAAACGCTAAAACTTTGGCGATTTCAAATCGCAAATGTACCCTGAAGCGTTTTGGTCAATTGTATTAAATGTAAACCTTAAAAAATTAACAAAATTATACAATATATAAATTTAATATGATTTCTTTTAATTTAAAGGAATCTTGTACGTTTTCTTTCAAAATTTCTTTGTCTGTTTCAATTGCTTACTTATTTATGATCAACTGAATACACAATTTTGTACTAATTCACAAAGAAAACTCTTAAAAGGAGTTCAAAAACAATTTTAAAGATGGACATTCATAGCCAAACATCGCCCTTTGCTTTTATTTAGCTAATATTTCCATTTGTGTTAAAATCGAAAAAAGCAAATCGCGCGTTTGTCAGAACATGCTCAAATGCGTTTTGCGTTTTCAAAATGAAATGCGTTTTTCAGAACATGGGCGATACATTTCATATATCGTCATATTAAATGCAAACGGACGTAGGTACACTTTTTACTTTTTTAGGATGGAGATATATACAACATATAAATATGTATGTATTATGTCATGACTTTGGGCAAAACTGTGAGATACGGGTCTTTTAGTCTTTTATTAGGTAGTGGTGTCCGTATATGGTAAATTTTTTTTTCGTGTTGCACTGTGTAATTAGGAAAGTAGTGGTAATGGTCATTAAGCTGATGAGTAAACAACACATTCCAAATTTTCTCAGATTTGGAAGTTATAGCGACTTGAAATTTCAGTTATTATTAATGAATTAAAAAAGGTGTTGATTAATTTTGTTACAGTTTGTATATCTTTATTTCAGACTTACAGAAAGTAAATCGTAATAAAACGTATTTCGTAAAATAATTCACTTAACGTAGTCTCACAATAACCCAATAAATCTTATAAACTAAAACATTGATAACAATTTTTTTTATATATGTATAATTGAATTTTAATAAAACGAAGGCATTGTGCTCACTCAAATAAAATTAACCCAGGGAAGAAAATACTATTGTTCAATTTTTTTTTTTCATCAAATTATTCTAAATTAGTTTACAAATTAAGCTTTCGTATCAAATTCATTTTTTTCTTTTGTTTTCTATGCATATATGTATAATAAGTTTTAAATAATGTTAGAAAAATAAAATTATGGTGGTTTATATTTATAACAATGTAAAATATATATGTATATTTAGTACGACAAAATAGACACATTAATGTAAATTTTGCAATAGCTATTTAAATAAAATAAAAAAAAAAAAAAATAATTTTAATAACTATTTAAATATATGTTAATGTTTAGAACGATCTCAGCATAGCTCTTAATAAGGGGTAGTATTAGCAAACAAAATAAAAAAACTTAAGTTACTCATTTTATTACCTATGTATGTATGATTTCTGAGGTTTTAATGAGAATCATTTTTATTAGAAAACACATTAATGCTACTCGTACATACACATGCATAAGTATATAGTCTTGTTGAATCAGCTTTCTGTTTTGTGGTGCTATTTAAATAGAAGCTACATGAAATTGAAAATCAATTAATTTAACTTAACAAATTAAAACAAAACAAATAAAAAAAAATTGGATAAAAATTCAAATATAAGTAAAAAAGGACTTTGTTTCTTTCTTCAACATACAACATGAATATTGTGGTACTGTGTATAGTTTAATTGAATATTTGCGTGTGATTCTGTCTATTTAACACATCAGGCACCATTTACAAACTGACCATATAATATTACTCTCTCATATTATAAGTTTCTACAAGCACCTTACAATAGTTATTCTTTATCTTTTTTTTTTATTAAATTTCATCAACACATGTATTTTATACGCATTCTTTCATTAATAATCTTATATATTATCTATATGTATGTATATAGTTTTGTTTGCAATTGGATTTAATTACGATTTAGCCAGAAGATTGCTTTTAAGACAAAGTAAGCCAAACCTAAGCAATATACAATTTTTTCACGCTGTAAACGTTGTTCGTTCCCAATTTCTATATTTAGAACTCGGCGATTTAGTTTGGCCAATTGGCGTCTTAAATACAATATTTCTTCGTGTGGCGTTAAATCTCCCATTGGTGTACCCTCCCGATGACTTATCATGGAAGCATCATTTGGATTGTATACCAAAGTTTGTGAACGTTTACTTGCTCCACCTGTTGTTAACTGCAATACAAAAATGGAAAAATATACATTTAAATAAAAGTGACGATTATGGAAAGCAATACTAATATTAATTTATACTGTATGTATGAATAATATAAATACAAATATGTAGTACCTCGAAATTTCTAAGCACCATTTCTATTGTTACTTATGTTTATGCTTTTTGCAATGTATTTATAAAATATATTTAAGAAATAATATACAGATATAAAGATATTTGTGAAAATTAAAATGTTTCTTTTTTTTATAAAAAATAATTCTTTTATTTGGCAAACTGTCAAAATATATTTGAAAAACAGAAATAGAAACTTAATAAAACAAATTAAGGCTGACTTCCAAAATGTTAATTGCTTTGTATTCGAACAAAGTATATTGTTTTGTATTCGAACAAAGCATGGTATAATCATCATAAGGTAGTCCCAGTTTGAAATAGTATAGAACCCTATGATTTTGCAACCCTGCTGCTCTTAGAATTGTCAAATAAAAGCAACACTGTTGACTGTTGTACACAAATAAATATATTATTGTAATAAAGTTCTACTTCTTTTTTTGTGGAAAATTTTTTTAAAAGTTGAAAATTTTACTTTCGTTTCGTAAAAAAATAGTTTATAACCAATATAAAACATTCGCCCGTTGCAAAATATAATTATCCAGAGACTACCACATAGCGCATTGGATGGTTGCATCAATGAATTCTCTGAATGAAAAGATAAATTTTATTGTAAAAATTTATATTTTATTAAATATGTAAATTGTATTAAAAAAATCATTTATAGCATTTTCAGTTTAAATTAAACCTTTTTCAAAATAAATGAAACCTTTTTCAAAATGAACGCAACCTTTTTCAAATTAAACGAAACTCTTTTCAAAATAAATGAAACTTTATTCAAAATAAATGAAACTATATTCAAATTCATTTAAACATTTTTCAAATTAAATTAAACCAGTTATAGAATTTAATACATACATACATACATAATTGGCCATTACAACCCTGTATCAGGATTACGGCCTAGCTTCTCGCAGCACTCATGTTGTGTGTGTTAATTTTTTCCCAGGAGTACCGGGACCTACAGTTTAAAGTCGACTCCGAACGACAGATTTGAGAAGCTTTTTCATGGCAAGTAATTACTCTCTGAGCTTTTGCCAGAAGACTGCTGAGAGGTAGTCGCCGAAAGAAATAATTGTTTCATATTTCTTTTTTTTTTAAAGATGTCGGAGCTGAGATTTGAACCCAGTACTATCGTCTTCGTAAGCCAACACACTAACCACTAGACCACGGCGACTATAGAATTTAATAGAAAACCAAAATATAAAACAATAATTTTTAATTATGGATAATGCCAGAATCCATAAAACCCAGGAAATTCGAAATATGGTGGATAATAGTGACTGTACGCTTAAATTTTTACCACCTTATTCTCCTATGATGAATCCGATAGAGAAAACATTTTCTAAGATAAAAGTTCACGCCCGATCATTATTCAAGTGACATTACCACAGAACATAACATAGTAAGTGTATATAATTGAGGAAAGTGTCGCACAAATTAATCAAAATGATTGTGCGAACTATGTTATGGATATGATCATGTTATATAATTCCTAAAGCGGTCAGTGGACAAATTCTTCATTAATTTTAACAAGTATTATATTAAAAATGAATATGTTTAATATGTTTTATTTTTTTTTTGTTTTCTATTAAATTCTATAACTGGTTTAATTTAATTTCAAAACTGTTTAAATGAATTTGAATAAAGTTTCATTTATTTTGAAAAGAGTTTCATTTATTTTGAAAAGAGTTTCGTTTAATTTGTAAAAGGTTGCGTTCATTTTGAAAAAAGGTTCATTTATTTTGAAAAAGGTTTAATTTAAACTGAAAATGCTATATATTGAGAATGTGTGTGTGTGTATGTCGAAAAATATAAATAAATAAATAAAAATATAAACGTTTTGAAATTTATATTGAAAACAAAAATAAAAATTAATGTGTTTGAGGCTCTAGGTTCGAGCCCCAGAAAAGGTCTGATCAATATTTTTATAATTTAATTTTTGTTTCGTCAGAAACGCTTTAATTAGATCAAAGTTAACGGCAATGAATATTTTTGGTAATTAAAGAAGAAATGATGTCCGTGAAGGAATAGTACACTAGCCAAACTGAACTGAACAAACTGAAAAATTAAATTTGGTATTTATAATTTGGTATTGAATTTCACAATTTTTAATTTTAAATTCTAATTTGTTGTCTAAAAAAAATTTTTTATTTCAAATAAATAAGAAAGAAGAAGAACAAGATTTTGACAATCCCAAGTAAGCAGCTGTAATTGTTTTGGTAAAGCGGGACTACCTTATGATGATTATACCTTGGAACAAAGTATATTGTTCCATAAAGTCGCTATACATGGTATATATATATATATATATATATATATATATATATATATATATATATATTATATATTTTTTAAACTCTAGTTGTAGGTACATATGAATGTATATTAAAAACTTGGATGTGTTGTATTTTCCTATAGTTTAGCTTTATTATGAGGTCTGTACTATAGAAAAGGTGAATTTTTATTTTTCTCAAAATCATTTCTATTTTATATCTTTTAAAGTCTTCTCCCGTTTCAGTGAATTTGCAAATATTTGAAACAGTACTACAATGCACTTAGCGATTCCGTTCTTATCAACTCAATTGTCGCTAAACTCCGTACTTTCTTTCATCGGTCTTTTGAGTTTTGAGAACAAGAAAATGTCGCAGGTGGCTTAACCTGAATAATGTTTAGGTTGAGGGATGATTATGGCTAAACAATTTAGAACAAACGATGATGAGGAGTAGATGCATTGTCGTGATATAAATGTAAGCGCGCCTAACTTCTAGATTGTACTCCTTAATAACTGCACGAACATGTAACAAGCACTCATGATGCACTACGCCATGGTAATCTATGAAAACAAAGAGCACATCTTAGACATTTGACCGAATTTGATATGTTTTTATGGTCTTGGCTCTTCCATTAGGACGATTAGACTTTAGTTTGGAAGTCATAACCATATACCCATGTTTTGCCATCATTTATAAACCATAACGCAAATCTTTTTCGTCGTTAACGTTATTCAACATATCTTGAGCGATTTACATGCGCTGGTTTTTTTTTTTTTTTGTTTGTTAAAAATTTAGCTATTTCAAAACGAACTTCACTGACACACACCAATTATTTGTAAAAAATGTATGGAAGAAGCCAACCGAAATGACAACATACTCTAAAGTTTTTCTTTACTAATTCGACGTTTCTCCATAACAATTTTCGTCCATATGCCACTCTTACATCTGAAATGCTTTAAGCCCCCAATTCCAGTTTTTATACAAAATTTGATGCAGTTGAAAATGCCTCTTACAAACAAACTAAACACAACCACACTCAATTAACAATAAATGTTCGAGACAAGTATGCCAACAGAAAAAATTGGCTAATCCAATGCACATAGTCCGATAAATTACAAAATTCACATTTTCTATTGTTCAGACTTTGTACAATTGTTCTCTGAGGCTCGTTTTATTTTTATTAAGGCCAATACTCAGGGGTAAACCCCTACTTATGCAGTGCATTGTATTGGAATTATAGATAGAAAGATGTTTAGAGCCTTATGTCAATGGGACAAGTTGCTGTTAATTTGATAATTCAAAGGCCAGGGTTATACCTTCACCTTTGTATGATCAACAGCAATTATCTCATCTGTCGATGGATGTTGATGGTGAGCGTGTTAGTTAGGCAGGTTAGCTGTTATCTTCTCAGAAAGTGGTGCTGTACTCCTGATCATTCGTTTCTGGTGGAATAGACTGGAAATGTCAGGGAGCAGTTTTTTGATTATGGTCTTTCTTGTTGGAGGCGCTTATAAGTTTTCTAGCTATTGTAAAAGAAGCAACTGCCGAGCAATAGGTAAGCTTAATATTATACCTAAATTGTTCGCGTAAATTTAATATTCGACAACCAAACAACATTAATTTTGTCTTTTGTACAAATAGTTAAAGTACATGGACAAGTATGTATTTATTCGAAAAGTTTTAAGCGTTTTTCATCATTGCACTGCAACAATATACATATATGTATATTGTAATAATTGGGTCGCGATCCAGAATATTTGGTTATTCTAATACATTGAAATTGTATAAAATATTAATAATAAACCAAAAAAAAAACAAATATACAGTGGACGTCCACTAGTACGTACTTTCGCTACTACGAATTTCCAATAATACGAAAGGCAAATATTTTGCATTGACGTTTCTATAGTACGAATAAAAATTTTTTTTGCTATTCGATAATACGAATAACTGTATTTTTTTTAAAGAATATGTTTGTTTTTCTATATATGAATGGAATTTTTGTAACATTTCTTAGTTTTTTTTTTTTAGTTATTGAGATTACTTCAAGAAAAGGCAGTAGAAATTAAACTGCAAAACAAAACACGCCAATGTTTAATGACTGATTTTTTTTAACAAGAAATTTTATACTTTAAGTAACTATTTACAGTAAAAATGTATGAATTAACAAGTATTAATTTAACCTGAATTTAAATAACTTTTAAGTTTTATTCTTTTATTTTTTTTTTTTTTGTTTAAAACAAAAATCAATTCAAATTACACCATATGTGTGTTTTATTTCATAAAAAAAGGGGAAAAACTGTAGTCCAATAGTACGAATTTTCCAGTATTACGAAAGGGCCTGACATTATATAATTCGTATTATTGGACGTCCACTGTACATACATATGTATATTGAATGTGTAACAGAGCCCTGTACTAAACTCTAGGTTGCAATACATTTAATACATTAATAAGTCATAAGCATTTATATTAATGAACCATGGGCTTGTCATAATTTTATTACTCATAAAAATTAAACTTAAAAGGCAAGTCAAAAATATTTTTTATTAGAGGTGCAGTGAAGTGTTGTGTTTTTAATAGCTAATAATTTATCTTACTGAAAAGCCTTTTAACAAAATATCTTTGACTCTATACCCCAACGAAAAGTTTAAATTCGTATCATAAAGAATTCAGAATCAGAATTGACACATGTAATTAAAACTATAGGTACATTTTTTGCTATTGAAACTTACCTGTGAATCAGATTCGACTGAATTAGCATCGTTTGCATGAAAACCCACAACGGCATGTGAGATGCCATTTGCCCTTACATATGGTGGTGGGCGTTCAACATCGTCGTCATCGAAATCATCATCCAAGTCATCTCCATTCTGTAATTTATTTGGTGAACTCTCTTCAGAGGCCGTTGGAAAATGATGATGATTCAAAGTTATGGTACGTGGAGGTGTTTGAACACGCACAAAGCCAGAAGGATTTTTAGGTAAAATGGAATTTTCTAATTGTATTTCACGAGGTGCTGATCTTGTTTCAAGGTGTTGATTATGACCTAATACAACTATACGATCTGGTACATTCATATCAATTTTATCATGATAATTCCATGAGTTTATCATGCCATTTTGATTGGACAGCATAAAATCTTCATCAGAGTATTCGCCAGTTGCTTTAATACGTTTTGGAACACGCATTTTGTCATTGATTTCATGGGCATACTTTGCATCATTGTAAATATCATCATCCAGCCCATTAAACATGCGGGAGGGCGATTGTGGTGTGACCATTTTCTTAAATTTTATATTCAAATTGGAATTCTTTGGTGTTTGTTTCTTTACAATAGATTTCCTTTATTTCTGTATTCGCTAATGAATATTGTTTTTATACACGTACATATTTAATATTATAGAGAATTTAGAGCATTCAGGATTAAAAGTCCGAAAATAATAAATTGTAATGGTAGCCAAAATAAATTAAATTGTTCCGTAAATTTAGAATGAAAGGAGAAAAGAAGTAAATGAAATGAATTAAATTTCTTTTATTAATTATTGCACAACATATTTAAACACAAACAGAATAATTAAATATGTAAATATATTTCTCTTGCCTTTGTTTACTTTTGTTTTTTTAATTACTTACATTTATTTATGACAAATTCAATACACTTTTGCCTTTATTTTTACATAAAAATTCAAGCAGAAATTTGTCTTTATTTCTACTGCTTTGCAGCTGTCAGAATATTTTGCAGAATAAATATATTCTTCTGCAAAAAGAGTTGAACAAAAATAATGCACAGGGTTGTATTCTTATGTACCGAAAATTGATTTTTTTCATTTTTGCAGAAGCACAAAGGAATTGTTACAATTTTAAAAAATTTCGGGATTAAAGTGAAGAAAATATTGAATTGCCTAAAGGTAATAATCACCTATTATTATAATTTTTTTTATTTATTATTATTTTTATTGCTGTGTGCCACTGTTTACACTACGGCTTGTTAACTTACAACCTGTTTTTAGAACACGAATGGTTTTTGACATTCGTCTTTTTATATGAGAAGCCCTAAAAAATTTGAGTGTTTTGGTGTTATTTTTCTAATTTTGTGCAGAAGCATAAACGAATTGTTACACTTTTGGAAAGTTTGGGAGTAAAGTGTTAACAGTTAAAAACAAGTCTGTTGTTTGAGGTCGACTTTAACTATAGGTTCGGGTACTCATGGATAAAAATAACAAACACAGTTAATTATGTATGTATGTTATTACCCCTTTTTCTTTATTTATTATCATTTTTTATATTTGTATTATTTTCCTTGACCTTTTCATAAATTTTTTAATTGGCTAAATTATCCGATAAATGTTTTTCGATATTTCGCTACTTCCTCGCGTAGTGCCATCAGGAAAAAAAATACTAAGGAAAAATTACAAATATTTATTCGACCTCAGCCTTTATTCACTGTTGACAATGTGGTCGTGAGATTTAAATGTATATTTGTTAACTTATTTTTCTAAACACACCAATACTTTTTGCAAACGCATAGTATATAATCACAAGTTGTAGAAATTGAGACAATATTTTGAATAATGTTTAGTACTATTTTTATAAGACAGAATTTAATTACAGCTCTACTTCTGCACAAATTAATACACATTTGTGCAACTGAGATTTTTTTATAGTTATCGGCTTGGCTTGTTTGTCGGGCGACACAAAAATAGTTTGTTATTTTAGAGGAAAATATTTAAAATAAATTAAGTATAAAAAAAAATTTACGAGAAACAGAAAAAGTTTATATATATATAAAATTATTGAATAGAGGTAAGATAGAAAGTTGCTTTAGCATTCATTTTTAAAACTGTAGGATAAAAAACCTGCGTGAGAGAGCATAGCAATAATACGAGAGTACAGTCGTGACGCTTAAGGCGGGAAAAAAAAAAAAAAATTAAACCCAAATGAACCTTTCAATGCAGAAATAGAAAGCCGCAATGGCAACTGACTGTCACCTAATGACTAAAAATAAATAATGAAAATACAAAAAAAAAAAACTATAAAATTGAAGTGGATTGATTACATTTCTTTTCGTGTATTGTATTGTTTTAGGCTAAATTTAAAAGGCAGAGTGTTTAAAAAGCAATTTAAAGATATACTATATTAAAAAATGGATAATCCTCGCCGTACAACACGAGGACGCTCTAAAAAAGAAGTGGAAAATGTTTCAGCCAAAACTACTAGGTCAACAGCCAGTAATGTAGGGGGTAAACGAAGTACAACTACTGGTGGTACCGAGACTTCATTATCAACTAGAAAAGCATCACCAGGTCGCACTAGATCATCACCAGCTAGACGTGCTTCGCCGGCTAGAGCACGTAATTCTCCTGTACGCAGATCTTCAAGGCCACGCTCAACAATACCCACTGTACAGCCAGCATCAATAGCTGTAGCACCAACATTACCCACAACAAAGGAAGAAATTGAGGTAAAAATTAATTAAAAACGTGTTTTACATTGTACATACATGTCTATGTACTACGGTGTACTCATGTTTGTTTATGGTCAATTTGTAGTCTGTTTTTATATATATTTTCAATTAGGCATTAAGCAAGTCTTTTTGTAGTCCATATATGTATGTATATTTGTTAATATGTGTATGTACATATATGTATGTACTGTATGTAGTAAATTGAAAGAATATCTATAAGAAATACATACAAATGCCAAAGAAGGTAATGGATATCTATGCTTCTGAATTCAGGTGGAATAAAAGTTCTAATTTTAAAATAGAAATTATAGTAGTGTTGAGCAAAATTGGAAACATATTTTTATTTAAAATACACTTGTGATAAAAAGAAAACAGCATTAAATAACTTAAATCCACTTCAAAAATTGAAATAAAAACTTTTCCAAATTCGCATTATTATTTTAATCATTTATTTAGTAGTATTTAAAAGTTTATAGTGAAATATGTTCTGTTCGAATTGAATATAACCTGGAAAGTGTATTATAAACAGGCAACATATGCAATGTGGTTTTTGGAATTTTCTAAAGACTGAAGTTGCTTTCGTTTCTTACATGACACCGTTCTACGTCTGCAGAGTATTTTAGTTGCTCCTTACGATATTCAGCTGCATGGCCAGTTTTCATTTTTGTACAAAGTAAATTGTGTTAATTTGCAATCTTAATTGCTTATTAAGTCATTTCAAAGTATCAATCATTATCTCTATCTTTAAAATTGATACGTATTATTCCTTTGTTTTATAGTTTTCGTAATCATACACACATATTTTAGTATCATATAAATAAGACAATAGACAAAAAAATAAATAATAATACTCGTAAGTTCTCACTTTTATATGGAATCGTCAACTCGCTCTAATTCATATTCAGCATTTCGTAGAAAATAAACACATGGTCCTGGCACACTAAAACAATGCAACATAATAGTAAAACCTAATTCTCTCAAATGATTTGCCATACGAACATTTCATAAAACACTTTATTTTTTAAAAATAGTTTTTACTTACAGTTACTTTCCAGTAGCATTACATTGTATTTTGATAAAGCCTTTTTCGTTTTACACAGCGTAAAATAAAGTAAAACAATAGTTAACTATTTTTTCTTATCAGTTAATTTAGAGATAAGCGTTTTCATGTTTGTATTTAAAAAACCCTAGGCCGTGCTTTCAAAGAAAGATTAATTTGAAATTGGAGGTAAGAATTGAAAATATATTTATTGTTTTAATTAATTTATAGTTGTAAAATCTAATATGATATATCTACATATCAGTATAAATTAAGGACTATTGTCATATTCAAAATTGGATCAATAAGGTGGTGTTGACATTACGACCAGTATTTTTCCAAAAAACGTCAGTAATAATTTTTATGCAATTTATAGTTTTTTTTTAATGTTTTTAATTTTAATTTATACCAAAGCGTATTAATAAGGTCAAGTCAATCAGTAGTTTGATTGTAATGTAAACAATTTTTTAATAATCATAATTATATTATTTTTTGTTGCTATTACCAGTGTTACCTTCTTTGAAAATATAATTGAGGATTTTCTTTATTTCTCTTTAGAAAGCTGTGAATTAATTGAGAAAAAAAAATTCTAAAGCCTAGTACTTTTGACGAACAGACCTTAGGCCTTATTCCAGTTGGCGACGTCATCTTCGTTTTACGACATTTTTGTAATAGAATAAAGAAAAAATGTTCTCTTGCCGTTAATCTATAACAAAAATGTCGTTAGACGACGACGACGTGGCCAATTGGAATAAGGCCTCTTGTTATAATTGTAATTGAAAATAAAAAACATGCAACAAAGTTCTGAAAATTTATGCTTAGATGCTCTTTATTTATAACTATAATTACTTAATTTTTTTAAAATTATCTTATTTTAAATAGAGGATTTTCAAAGTATTTCTAGTATTTAATACAAATTCTTGTAGTACGTGTATATACAACAGATTAACGAAACTTTTAGTAATGGTTTTGTAATACATACGTAATATATACGTATATAGTATATAGTATACGTATATATTCATTTTAGCTTCAAATTAAAATCTAATTTACTTTAAATTGCTATTGTTTTAGATAAAAGTCTCTCATACTCATTTGCCAACAACTTTGACAACAAATACATCAACTAGAGCACCGGCTAAAATAACTACAACATCATCGACTCAAAGTTCATACAGTAGTACAACTCAAAAGACAATTGAAATACGTAATACAAATTCATCAGAAATAAATAAATTGGCCGATTATATACGTCGTTCGGTGTCAAAGACATTTACAGGTACAGGTAGTAACGAAGCACGTGAAGGTACTTTTACGCCCAGTCAACATACTGAGGGTGACAGCCGTTATAGTCGTTCAGTGTCACGTTCAGTATACGATGGTGATGATCGTTATTCCAAGGCCGAGTTTTCAGATTCTGAAACAAATGACAGAGAAGAAGTTATATTAGATGAAAGCGAGACTATTGTCCAGGAAGACGATGAACATTTTAGGAGTTTTAATGCTATAAGTATGACACAATCATCATTTTGCCGTAAGTTAACGGTTCCCAAAGAATTTGGCGGTTGGTTTGGAGCTACATTACTAATGATACTAACACCTTGTCTGGTATTATATTTGCAATTGTGTTGTACACCTGAAAACTGCAAATTTATACGTCCCGACATTCAATATTTGGCAGATAAAAACTTTTGGCTTACTGATGTATTTAATGGCACAGCGGTGGGAGCTTATTTGTCTTTTAATTTTGGAATTTTTGTTCTGTCAACAGTTCTATTTGGACGGGGAGTACGTTTACCGGGATCTGTAGAATATAAGTTTAATGCTTTACCCATAACTGTCGTTTTCGTAATTTTATTTTGTTTGGCAGAATACTTTAAATATCCTGTAGCTGATTTCATCGTGAATAATTATTTACGTTTTGGTATTTACAGTTTACTAAATGCCTACGTTGTAGCTTTGTGGGCATACATACGCTCCGACATGTTACGGCAAAAAGATGCAGCCGTTTATAATGCTTATGCAAAATCAGGCAATGTACTAATAGATTATGCCTTAGGTCGACAATTGAATCCTAAATGGTTGGGTTTAGTTGAATTCAAACAAGTTTTTTATAAAATTTCTTTAATATCAACCTTCATGTATGCAGTTTGCTTAATTTATAAAAATGTTCAACTGTCTTGGTTACCTAAGGATACTACTGAAGGGGGATTTGAGGCGATTGCATATACTCTTAAGCACTTAAAATATGATACGACTGCATTACTGTGTGCAGTTATGCTTTTAGTTTATGTTTTGGACTCTATTGTGTTTGAACACCATTTGGCATCTTCATTTGAACTTCAAGGAGAAGGTTTTGGCTGCTTGTTACTTTTGCGTTATGCCGCCACACCATACTTACTATCTGCAGTAGCAAAATATTTTTATGAACATCATGCTCCTTTGAATTGTATATTTTCCGCATACATACCTTTGTTTGTATTAATTCTGGGATTGACTTTGAAACGCTTCAGCAATGCTATTAAATATAAGTACCGTATACAACCCAATCATCCTCATTTTTATAATATCGAAACCATTCATACCTTCCAGGGCAAACGTTTATTATTAGGTTCAATATGGGGTCGTGTGCGTCAACCCAACTATTTGGGAGATATTATAGCGTTAATAGGTTTAGGCTTGCCATTGGCCATACGTTTTGTTTGGCCACCATTTGTATGTCTCTTGCTAATTATTATATTACTCGTACACCGCTGTTTACGTGTTAATGCCAGAAATACATCTCGTTACCATTCTTCATGGGTAAGATATCGCAGCATAGCACGAAACTATTTAGTGCCGAATATATTCTAAACGGGTCTTTAATATTTGCAATAGATTTAAGTACCTAGTTATTTATATACACATTTTTGATTTTATCCCACCGTTTTTTTCTTTTTCCTATAATTAAAGAAAATCTGGCTTTTAACTTGTGTATCGTCTTTAGTTGATTGTGTAAGTCATAAAACAATTGTAAATACCTACTTGTTTCGAAATTATAAAAACTTATTTTTGAAATATTAAATGTAACTATTCCTACTACCTATTTGGTAAACTTTCCATCGCTACCATATATTTTTTTTCAATATCTATGTGTGTCTGTAACAAGTTTATTATTTCTTGTTTGAAATTACTATCAATATGTTTGTTTGTATGTATGTATGTACATACATACTCGTATATCAGTAAATATATACATAATTGAATACATTTTACTTAGTTTTTGCAATATTTTTAAACCAGAAAAATATCTAAAAATAATAAATAACGAAATACAATACATACATTGTAATACGTACACTATATAGTATCTCGTTTAGGATTACGCTCTTCTAATGCTTTTATTTTTAAGCTATTTTAGTATGTCTGTCTGTATATAATTTATTATTTAACTTTAGTTTAAAGTATATAATTCTCTTAAAATATAAATTAAAATTTAGACATAAAATTCACCTTTCATTCTTATTTTATTTAAGATATTAACTTTATTATTAAAGTGTTAACAGTAAGTATTGTAAAGAAAGCAATTAAAAGTTTTTTCTTTTTCTTGTATTTATAAATAATTTGTCATTCACGTAGAAAATATAACATATATTCGATAAAGTAACAACATCTATCGTTAACGGATGTGCTTAGATCGTTGCAGGTCAATGAAATAGAAAAGATATTCCTTTTTTCATTCGACTGTATAATTTTATTTGTAAAGCTGATTACATATTGTCGCTTGACTAGTGCCCACATGGCCAGCTATAATATTCGGCGTTATTCCAGTTGGCGACATCGTTGTCGTCTGACGACATTTTTGTAGCAGAATAAAGAAAAACTCTTTCTCTTGCCTTTAATCTATAACGAGAATGTCGTTACACGACGACAACGTCGCCAATTGGAATACGGCCAATTGATTTATCAAACACAAATGTTAATGTCCGTACATTATGGAAATTTCCAAGATTTTTTGTAGTTAATAAAATTGTTTAAAGCTGATGTCTGTCTGTGAACTAATTAAAACTGGCGTTCTTCACTTTTGCGAATTGTTCACATATCCGAATAGTGCAAATTTTAAAACAGAATTAAGTACAGTCGAAACTCTTTATAACGAACTCCTGTATAACGAAGTTTTCTTTATTACGAAGCAATTATAAGAACATTGTGTTTGGGGTCTACTTTGAGTGTATTATAATCTCCATATAACGAATTTCCATATAGCGAATATTTCCTTATAACGAAGTATTTTTGCGACCGTAACTTCAAGATTGAAGTGTTTTCAATCTCCATATAACGAATTAGGTAAAACCGAACGCACGCACACAAAAAAGAAATCGATGTCGCTTTGTGTTATTGGTGTTGTTTTTGTTGCTCTTGCAGAAAAAGCAAGTCAAATTTTATAAAAAAGGTTCTTTTATTTTTCATTCAATATTTTAAACAGTTTTAACAAACACTTGAGCATATAAGATTAAATTCAATTTACTAGATATAGTTGAAAGAAAGCACTTGTGTCCTTAGTTTCAAATTTATCTAGTAATTTTGAATTTAAAATTTACAGAATATACATAATTATGAAATATGTATTTTATATTAGAAAATAAATTACAAGTACATACAAGCTAAATTTACCATATATTTACAGTATTATACATCTATACATATTGTATGTACACTTTGTCGATTATATTATAGTTTTAAACTATTGAACTGACTACAAGCTACACAACTTAAACAGCCTTATAAAGTAAATGTTTAATATAAACCTATATTATATTATAATAAATTAAAGCGTCTATTTTTTAAGCTTAAAACATACGATGCTACTTACATAAACTATTCTATAAATATAATTAGAGAGAAAGTTATTTAATTTAAACTTATTAAATTAAGCTGGGAAATAGTTCATTAAAACCTGGCGGCCAAGTACTAAAATCATCATCACTTATATCTTCAGCCAAAGGCTCGAAATGATGTGAAGAAGGAGGAGAAGGTGAGCCAAGTATTGATTCATAGCCATGGTCTGAGGTGGCAGAGTGTAATGAATGAGCTGGAGATTTTGCCAGAGGAGAGACTAAGGGACGTTTAGGACGTAAAAACTTTTCAATTGGGTCAAAATTGAGGCTTTCGTCGTCATTATCTGCCTCATCATCCGAGCATGCTGTTACATTTAGGAAAACCTGTGAAGGTGAAGTCATGCCATAAGATGAGTTACACACTACCTCGTCTGTGGTAGCATTGTTTGCGCCGTCAGAGTAAATCTCTTCAACAGCTTCGCTCACAGGAACTGCCACATCATCCATGACTATGGTGATTGAATTCGTTTTAGCATCATATGTGCCATAGACGGTATCAGGAGTTGTTGCAGATTTTGGTGAAGCTGCTTTAATTAAGGCTGTTGTTGTCGTTATTGCTGTGCAGGTTGTGCTTAATGTTTGTGTCGTAATTTCTTGTTCAAATTTATTTTCTAATGTAAGCTCCGGTGTTTGTAGCAGGTTGGAATTACTGTTTGAATTTATTGGATTTGAGAGAGCGTCAATTAAGCCGCAGTCATTGCTGCTGTTTGTATGTTTGCCGGGTTCCAAGCACTCTGTTGTGGGCCCCACCATTGATCCAAGCAATTGCTCTGATCCGCTTGAAATTTCGGCAACAGACGTGCTGCTCTCTCTATCGCTTGCTTCCAAGTCTGCTGTGATATCGGCAAGGAGGCTTTCGGCAAGTTCTTCCAACTTTCCGGCATCAAACTCTGTATCATCGAGCGCTCCTTCGTCGATATCGATGTCGGGCAACAGCAGATCTTGTAAAGTAGGCAAAGAGTTATTACTCTCCACAAGGACGATACTGCTGCACTCTTTTTTAACTGTTGCTTCAGCTTCAACACGGCTACTGTCTCCTGTGACGACTGTGAGTCCTTGAGGTTTGATCCCTGCTGCAGAGGGTCAGTATTTTTGGATACTGCAGATCCATTAAGTAAGGACTCACAGCCGGCACATGTGACGGTATTCTGTTGTTGTTGCTGCTGCTTTTGTTTTTTTTCGAGCTCTTGCAATTGTTGTCTTAATAGTTCGACTTCCATATCAAGTTTTTGATTTTTTTCCAAGAGTGAATCATTGATAACTTGTAATGATTCGCATTTATTTGCTAAGATTTGCGTTTTTTCTGTTAAATCCATTATTTCATGTTCCATTTCTTCCATGCGTGCCTTTTTGCGATCCCGTGATGTCTGAGCCGCAACACGATTTTTTAATTTTCTAAAAAAAAAAGTTGGATATTTTAGTTTGTTTTTCCACATCTTTTTAAATAAAATTAAAGTTACATATGATTGCAAAAATTAAATGAGATTTAAAAAAAAAAGTATTAATTAATGGACAAACAAGAACTGAATATAGGTACAGATAACGTTTTTTTAATTCTAATATTCGATAAACAAATTTCTTGTTCAAGCAAAATTAAAAATAAATAAATCGGAATTAATTTATTTAATTTAATTATGCTAATTAACCCTTTTCTAGATGCATATTACATTGCCTTAACCCTAGAACACTAACGCTAATTTTTACGCAATTTTTCAAGTTAGAAAATTTTCAATTTATTTACTTTAATTAAATTAATTTATTTATTTTTATAAAATAAATTTAATAAAAAAATAATTTTTACTATATTTACATTATTCAGTTATCGTTTTCCATACAATTTTGACGAATTAAAAAAAAGTGCACGTAAAATTTACGTAGGTTAGTATTCTAGGGTTAATAATTTTATTTTTCATCATAATGTAGGTATTTTTCACTATTGCGTATTTAATTTCTTTCAGAACTTTTAAGAGACGAGTTGATGAAAGAGCATGAAAATACGGATGACTCACACGGTGTATACTTAATAATAAAATAGTATGCACTCACTTTCTTTGCACTTTTTCTTCCCATGTTAAATGATCCAAACGCCTCTTTTTTCCTTTGGTTACTGGTGCTTCTTCTGTGGCATTATTTCCATTATCCGTGATGGGTGTTTCGGAAAGAGCTGGTCGTATTTTAGGTAGGCTAGTGCTGCCGATGGTCGTGACAGAAGAGCCTACTGCTTGAACGGGTGTAATGGCCACAAATTTAGGCACCGTAATAAACACGGCTGGATGTGTTGACATTTTGTAAATTTGTTTTCAATTTTGTATTTTCGTATTAATTTAATATTCCGGTTGTATTATGAACAAAAACAGGAGTAGAGAATCTTTGAAATGTTCAAAAATTCATAATTTTGTTTATTATTCTTTTTCAAAAAAAAAATTGATCTTTGTTGGTACGCGTTTGATTACAATCTGACGTGGGCTTCTGTATTGAACTTATCTTCAAGGTAAAGATGATTAAAACTATTGCGGATGACCATAATGTGTCCACAATCAACCCTATTCCCAATAAACACACGCACAATAAATAACACGTAAGTTTCTATGATCACAAATGCAATTGCGTATTACTTTTGTTGCTTGCAGTCAATTTTTTAGTTTTCTTCATTGCTTGCACACAAGATTCGATGTGCGTCAGTTTTTCCAGCAATTACGTGTATTTCGACTCGAAAGATATTTTATAAATGGATGGCGTGTTCCTCTGTTAGTGGCTCAGAAAATTGTTTTTCTACCACAATTTCTCCAACACCCGAAGTTTTGTTTGTGAAAACTGACGTATCATTTTCTGATTGGTTGATGTTTTTTTGTGATGTTTAATTTACGAATACATGTAAACGGTTATAAATGCAGGGTTGTTCTCCAAAACACATTGACCACTATTACACAAGGCAAAATATATCGGAATCAAATGTACACTTTATTAGTTAAAAAAGGCAGCGGAGTTGAAAAAAAGATCTAATTCTGTTTGTTGTTCCTTTTTTCGACCTCTGTTTCACTTTTGTCCTTCTATATCACTTGTACTTGCTTAAAATAAAGTAGAAAGTAAAGAAGATTGAAAGAAGAAATAAAAAAACCTACAATTTGTGTTATATAATGTGAATGCTAGAAGATTTGAAAAAACTGTTATTTATTCAATTTGTAAGGGTCGTTCCTGAATTAAAGCGTAGAATGTACGACTAATAAAATATACAATTTGTCAGTATTACCGAAATACGCAATCAATAAAAGTAAGAAAATAAAATAAAAAATAACAAAAATATTTTGTCAAGTTTTTACTTTTGTTTGTATTAGAAATAAATTTCAAACAAATATTATTATTTTTCTGATTTTTATTTTTCTTTGTACACACTGTCAAACTTGGATTTTTTAAAATCCATAATGTACATACGCGACTTATTTCGGTAGCTCTAATACAAAATGTATGGGCATGAAACAATTTTGACAAAAAATTTACGCCGTATGCTTTAATTCAAGTACCAATAAAATATAGATAACAATGAATATAATACCAAACATTAGTTATTACTATTACTATTATATACACTAATAATCATGAGCTTAAAAATTGCCACACGCACAACAAACGACTGTTCCAAAACACTATTAAAAATTAAAAAAAGGCAGGGTATTTAGAATCATTGTCTGAAAAAAAGTAAGTTACCCTCATTACTTTTCAATTCTACTATTTACAGGTTTAAATTCTAGTACAGCAGTATGATTAAAGCACTAAGTACCCCATTAGACTAGTGGATAGTGTGCTCGTGAGGTTAGTGCATTCAATTTTTACCAAAGCTCCAAGTCTGAGGCATAGAGTCTGAAAAAAAAACATATTCTTTATTATTATTGTAAAACATATACGTACATAACGATTACATAAGATTACCTGCATATTCGAAAATTTTGTGTAAAATAAACATTGTATGTGTAAAAAATTTAATTTTTGCAATATGTACAATTTTAAAGTCGTAATCTGTAAATTGTAGTCTTATATTTGAAGTAACCACATTTTATTCAAGCTTTCAAAATTAAGAAATAAGTGCGAGTCCCAGGAAGAAAAAACAATTTTTTATGCAAAATTCATAAATTGCTACAAAAGTTTTAGTTTTTCTGTCCTTAATTTTTAATTTCACAGTTTTAACAAAAGAAAGGAAAGAAAAGATAAACAAATGTAAATGTAAATAAACAACATTTAACAATTTTTGCACCTTATAAGTAAATTCACCATTCTCTTATAGTCGTTAACACTGCTTTACCTGTTTATTTTACGAAACTACAAAGCTAACGAAAAACAGTAACAGCGTTAAAAATGATTACTTATTGACGGATGGAATAAGACGTTGTCTTGTAGGTAGTCGGTCGGCTTGCTATACTTTGAGAGGAATTGTTTTTGATCGCAGCTTTAATTAATGTTTTAGTTTTTGATATTGAACCGCTTTAATTATAGTAAATAAATTGTCATTGAAAATTACAAGTGCCTTAATAAAGTGAAACAATTTATCGAAAATATAAAAGAGGGATTATAATATAAGAAATTAATTCAAGTTTTAGTGTTACAAAGTGAACGCAAACAAGTTAGACGCACATACTACTGACACACACACATACATGCATATAAAAAATATACACACAATAGACCACAAAAGCAAACAGGTAGAAATGGAATGCAAAAAGGTGTACAAAACAAAAAATACAAAGTGAAACGTGTTTAATGACAAACGATTTAAAATTTGAAGAATAATAAAAAAGAGAATAACAAAAACAAAAGACATACAAAAACAAAAGCACAAATAAAAGATTGCATTAAACAATTTGAAAATAACAATGAATTAACAGTTTGTAAGTATTTTTTTCTATATTACTTTACGCATGTACTTGGGTGAATAAAACAATATATTTCTTCTAGTTTTTTAAGTATTATTATTTTATAAGCTCCTTAGCTATTTGAGGTTCACAGCTATCTATTTCTAGATTTATATTATTTTTATTGGAATATTTTATATAACAATTGTAACAAAGTTAAAGGGGCAAAACTACATATTTATAAATTTTAGCAGTTCTTACAACGCAGATATTAAGTAAACAAACATTAACAGTTTTAATATTGACATAAAACTATTCATATTCATAACAATACAATTGTTTGAATGATTCTACTAATTTAAATATTAAAATAACTCCCCGAATCTACTTGGAAGTTTACTGTGAGTTTTCCAAGTTGAGATCTAGGCCATTACCATATGTCCTAATTTCATAATAGACAGAAACCAAACTGCCTTATTTGGGTATGACGTGCGATTTCCAGCAAAGACTATCGCATAAAAATACAGTCCAATAGTATTGGCTATCTCAACACTGTGGAATAAAGCATAGTTGGGGTTATTGTTGTCAATATTGAATTAAAATCAATTTTCTAACGCAATCAAATAGGTATATTTTTGTTTTGATTTTTTAATTTTATTGCAAAAATATTTGAGTGTAATATGCAATCAGAATAATGAAAACCAAAAGATATTGCTTTACAAAATGTTTCCAATCATTAATTTATTGCTGCATTCAAGTTACAATCAGTCATTGATTTATGTTTATCAAAATAGTTCATAACGTGAGATTATGTAAGGAACTAGATATGCTTTATATATGTAGGTATACATATATGCATATTTTTTTAATCGAAATTTTGCAATTTTCGCAATCATGAACGATTACTAAATTCGAAATATCGCAATACCTCCAAGATGTTTAGAAATTTAAGGGCCATCGACAAAAAACCGCTCTCTGACATTGCACTTTATTTTATTTTATTTCGCTTGATAGGAAAAGAAATCTATATCTCCATCTACACATTACAGTATAGCATGAGTATTGGTTTACTTCCCTGAGTACTGGTCTCAGTAAAAAAATAAATTTAAATAATATAAGAGCATTAACCGAATTTAGCTTGCAATTGGAATCTGTTTTACCTTTTTTTCTATTCATTAATATTTATTTCTAAAATAAATTTTACTTTTTTCTACCTATTTTAATAAACTAAATTGCGGACTTGCCTTGAAGGCTTTAAATCTTTCACCTATAAGCCTGCCATTTAAGCCTAATGGATTAAGACAAATTGATCCTCTAGATATACATATGACTCCAACAATTAGTTTTATAAATAAACAAGTGCAACAGATAGTTTCTGCTTTTTCAAACCCTATTATATGATAAAAAGATAATTTAATATTTATTTTTTTAGCAAATTAAAGTACATAAACCTGAGACCAGTCATACAAAAAAATAACAAAAAAAATAATAAAAATAACGATAATAAAGCATATGTATGATAACACAGTGTTTTTAGTCTCTTTTAAAGCAACATGTTTGAAAAGAAACATTTGAGTCCACTACAGGGATGCCAATATTTTACATTTCCTGTTATATATGATATGATAATTTTCGTTTGGTAGGATGATAGATTGAACGTTTTTTTGGTTGGTGGTGTCGACAATTTATCAATTTTTTCAAAGCCATTTGGCACAAAAAAAAAAAAAACGATTTAGCATGTATCACTTTTTTTAATATCCAGCATTTTGTAGTCTTCTGGCAAAAGCTCTGGGAGTAATTAATTGCCATGAACAAGCTTCTCAAGTTTGTCGTTCGGAGTCGACATTAAACTGTAGGTCCCGGTACTCATGGATACAAATTTACACACACAACATGAGTGCTGCGAGAAGCTAGGCCGTAATCCTGACACAGGGTTGTAAAGGCCAGTTATGTATGTATGTATGTATTTTGTAGCATATTGTAGTTTTTAGTTATTTTTAATATACATATTTCAACATTTTTATGTTAGAAATATACATACAAAAATAAATGCATAAATTACATAAATAAAACAAAAAATAACATTAAATTAGACCTTTAAAATTGCAAATATTTATTATATCCACATGAAATATAATAAAAGAAACATTGAATAAATAATTACAAATGATTTAAGAAAATACAGAAATGAGAGTAGTGAAAATTAAACAACCGAAAATTGGTAAAAGTTTCGAAAGAATTAACTCAAACTTCAGAGAATGGAAATAAGAAACAGCCGATGTTTCAAATGTCCTATTTTTTTAATCAATTTGGAAAGAGTTTTCAACAAAATTCACCACCAAAAGACTTTTTTCATTCGGGATTTATTCAACATTGCGCACTACAAAGAACTCAAAAATAAAGAAGTACATTTTGTCTTCGTACAATATGCATATTTATGTATAAATAAAATAAACTCTCATTCACTTATTTTATTTAAACCAACTTGCATATATTTCGTTTCAATAAAACTTAACAATTTTGAGGATTAAAGGAATTTGGTAGTATTGTACGTAAAATAGGTATTACTTTTTCTTTGTAATGTGACAGCACTACACCAACACAAACATGTCTGGAGTGTATCAGCCAGTGATACCAGCATTGGGTCAAGAACAGTAATGTTTTTAGTTACCTCGCTTGATAAAAACCGCTAAATGACAATAATAAAGAGAAATAAAATCACAAAATTGTCTTGAAAGTAGCTAAAATTAATTAGGTAACAAAATGACAGATAAATTGTAAAAAAAAATTTTTTTGCAACAAACTTCAGTTCATTACGCGCTGTCAAAATTGGATTTTCCAATTTACATTTTGTATAGGCATAAGCATTTTTAATATATAGTTTGCGCTCTAATTTAGGTTGTTCTGTTAAAAACACAGTGTATACAGTGATGAAACAAATGACAGCTTCAAAAGTAAAAATCAGATGTTATTAATTTTACTACCCACTTTAAAGGGTGGTAAATTGCTGATTTGTTCTTGTTATTTTTGTTGGTGTTTCGTCATTGTATACATTGTTGTTAAAAGCAACACTCTTTTTATTGTTTCGAAGAGTTATAGTGGAAAATTAAAATGTTGATAAAATAAATTTTATTAATTGGTAGTTTTTTTTGGACAATGACTAGAAAAAATAATTCCAACTTGGCAACTCTGTTACCAACTCTAATGTAGCATTTGAAAGCTAAACCAAATCAGTTGAAATCGAACATTTTAACGTAATGGACGTGAATAAGTGGTAGCGAAAAGTGAAAACTAATATTACTGGTGTATTAATTTTGAATTAAAACGAGAATTTTTGAAATAAAAATTATTCTTATAACAAAAACACAAAAATTTGTCTTCGTAAATTGAGAAAGTAAAAATAATAATGAAAAATACAGAAAAATAAAAAAAATCAGTGTAAATATTTAAAGTATTTGGCTTTTTGCGATCTTGTCTAACATGTTTTTATTTTACAAACATATGTATGTATGGATGTATGTACATATATAAATATTTCTGTTGTCTTGTTGTTTGTGCTATTTTACCAAAAGTCTAGTGAGTTATTGAGTGAGTGTTTCTTTTAATTTACGAGATACTAGTTTTTGCGGTTTTTGGCCTTTACAATATAGGTTTTTGCTAAAAAACGTAAAAAAATATTAAATAAAAACTAATAAATAAATACTACCTGCCATCAGAGTTATTCGTTAATTCATTCAAAACGGCATTTAGCCAAACAGTGAGTCTGGCAGTCAGAGCGGCTGTTAATCTAGCTAACAGGCAGAGTGTAAGTAGTGTTATCCAACTAATCATCATAATATCTTATAAAATTATTATACGAAAGTACTACAACAAAGACAATCACTGCCAATTATCAAGTAAAAATTAAACCGTTTAAGAGTGGAACAAACCAAAAGCAACACATTCGACTACCTAAACACTTGATTTTCTTGTACTGCTTTAGCAAGTGTCTCTCACCTTTTAGTTTAAAATTTTCAGTCATTTTTTTTATAAAAACAAATCCTTATTTGTATACCTATTTTTCTTTTTGTTTTTTGTTTTTCAAAACTGCTTTTTGCTGTTGTTGTTTTGGTGCCAAAGAAAATGGAAAGTGTTCAAGTTTAATGGTTCAATCCTATTGTCATCGTGTTTCTGTGATTTGTTTATTTTGGTGATATTTAAAAAAAAGTGGACTGCTGACAAAATAACTGACTACATGGCTGGCTGTTTCTCAGACAGTTTAAGTGTTTATTTTACACTCTACTGTCTCTTGCACTCTTTAGGCAGTAGTCGTATAGTATGTTTGTAGCCCTAATTTTACTCTTATTTTTCATGATTTTTTCTTCCGTTTGTCTATCGAAGTAAATCTTTCAATAGAATTCATCGTAAATGGCTTTTTCTTAGATTTAGTCCACTAAACCTATTCTTATAAGATAAAATACAAGGAAATAGAAAAATTATTTAAAATGTTGTCAATTTAGGAACCATTTTTAATTTCTTTTTACTGAGGCCAATACTCAGGAGTGTAAATCCCTACTCATGCGTACATTGTATTAGAATTGAGTTTGATGGGAAAGTTTTTTTTAACGCCTGACAACTAAGACAAATTGCTGTCAATTTGATCACTCAATTTGATCACTGTCATATATTGACTCTGAACTGGTGAGCATATTCTCTAGGTATCTGTTATCTTCCCAGTAGGTGGCGATTTTTCTCCTGATCATTCGTTTTTATTCGTTTTTATATTTTTTATGGAATGTCAGGGGGTGGATTCCTATTAGTGGAGTGGGGGGGAGGGACCACTTTTATATTCTTTTTTTTAAATCTAGAAGAACCGCAAACTTTTATTATTGAATCTTTCATCTTTGCTGGGGTTTGAACCTGGACTTTTTTGAGTTGTAATTTAATTTTTTTCTGACAGTACTACTAAGAAGTACTGTCAGTGAATTCTTCGGAAGCGGTTCTTGATTGCTTAATGAAGATACATATGACTGTATTGCTTTTATGGACACCAACATCACATTATCTAGGGATGTTAAACATCTAGATGTTTTTCTGAAAGTCGCACATAGACACCACATAAAGACTAAAGCGACAAGGGCACTTTAGACGAGCTGCTTTTCTTCGGTTCAAATATTTAATACGTCAAGAAAGACACATTTGATATACATATGTATGTACACTGCTATTATTATGCCCCGTTAGATTAGTAGAGAAGACAACAGCAACTTAAAACTATGAAGAAATAAGGCGAAATATAGAGACTTGCTTGTCTCAGTGTAACTGGGAAATGAGAACTATGATGAGCAATGAGCTCTATATGCCCTGATTGGTTTAACATTAATTCCCTTTTTATAGTAAATATGTAGCTGTTGGGGTCTCCCTTGGACAGTGGGCACTGAGATTCCAATCATTGGGTATACTTTGCTCCAGCCATACTCTGCAAGTGAACTGGTACATTTACCTAACCAACTCATCGCCTCCATACTTAAAGAGTTCAGCGGCCAGAGCATCAGGTCCAGTCGCTTTGTTGCTTTTCAGTCACGTGAGTTAAATAGATAATGTAAAAATGAATATGTACAACACAAAGAACTCTGATGAGTCTTTTGTAGCCGGGGTCGAAAACTAGTTCAGTTCAGCTAGTGTTTATACATATTTCTTAAGGAATATTAATTCTCAAAAAGAATTACAGTTTGGGATCTCAAGACTGATATAATATTTATAATTCGATTTACATAATAAAGAGTTTGGGATCTCAAGACTGATATAATATTTATAATTCGATTTACATAATAAAGATCCAATAATTAATTCGAACATACATACATAATTGGCAATTACAACCCTGTTTCTGGGTTACGGCGTAGCTTCTCAGAGCACCCATGCTGTGTGTGTAAATTTTTATCAATGATTACCGGGACCTACAGTTTAAAGTAGACTCCGAAAGACTGACTTGAAAAGCTTTTTCATGGCAATCAGTTACTTTTCGAACTTTTCCAGAAGGCTGGTGGTAGCCGAAGGAAATATTTTTCATATTTATTCATTTAAGTTGTCAGAGCTGAGGTTTGAACCCGGAGCTCTCGTCTAGCACTGCAAATATAATGAAAAATGATGTTCAATTTATGTATTTATAACTTTGCGGTTTTACTACATATAAAACATAAACAAAATATATTGTTGACAACATGGCTGCTATCAACTTTTAAAGTATAAGGCATAATATTGTCGAACTAGATCGGTTATAACTTTTATAATTGTTTATTTTGTTTAAATACAATAAAATAACCTGTAAATAAAGCGCTAATAGTTGTCAGTGTAGAAAGGTGCGAAATGAAAGTATCTCTGCCCAAAATAAATTTAAAGGCAAAAAAGTAAAATCAAGATTTATTATAATTATTGTGGTTGTTGCCATAAACATTTAATTTTGTTTTTTTTTGTTTAATACAATATATGGCTATTAAAATTGTTGCTTGTTTTATATGTTAAAAATGTTTTGTTTTTGGTTTGTATTTTATTTCTTAAACAAAAATCCTAATTGTATGCGAAAAATACCAACCATACCACCAAGAGTAATAAAGGCCACATATTTAAAGTGAAAACAAATTGAAACTTTTTTTTGTTTTATGAAAGCTTAAAAAATAATATAAAATCTTAAAAAAATATGTTGGTAAAGGTTGCATAGACCGGCCTTAAAAACATGTTTTTCCATTTTTAAGTAACTGAGAAAATTAATTTTTTCCACTTGTATGTGTCGAAAAATAAATAAAATAAAAATTTAAATTATGAGAAAATAGAAAAACTGAATTCAAGGCTTTAATTTTACAATACGAATAGATAAAACTTAGTTTTTTTTCATTTCAGAAAATATACATATTTTGTTTCGATTTCTTTTTAATATGCTGTATTAATAAAAAGAAATTTCTTTTAATTTCTTAAACAAAATATTGAATATCTGTAAATAGTGATTAAAACAAATTATGCTTTAAACAATATTTAAAGATTGGCTCAGTGCAAATGAACCAAAAGTTTTTATCGAGCCAATTGATGCTATTTGAAGCTCTTATAATGTATTATAGATAATACATTATAATAATAGCCTTTTATACTTGTTCACATATTAGAGGAACGCATGGAATA
Organism: Metopia argyrocephala; assembly: GCA_963576795.1. Lineage (NCBI taxonomy): Eukaryota > Metazoa > Arthropoda > Insecta > Diptera > Sarcophagidae > Metopia > Metopia argyrocephala. The sequence continues at coordinate 179,893,137 of OY756208.1, read as the reverse complement.
TGTTGAAAATTGAAACAAATTTGTTTTCATTAAAAAAAAAAAAACTTGAACAACGGTTCGGAATCGGCAAACATTAAGGTAAATCCCATACAAACTATGGTATGGGATTGGTAATAGCAAAAGTTTATAAATTTGATCTAAATAATATCATTTAAAAGATAGGCGGAAGTAAATATTGATTTTTGTGCACAAAAAATCTGCGGAATTTGACAATTGACAGTAAATCTCAAACTCTGGTTAGCCATCACTGTCAACAGCGACCTATTGATGATATGGAGAGCAACGACATGCGGTTTCAACGGAACGGAGCTACGTGCCGCACAGCTCGTACCACATTGAATATTTTGCGCGAGTGATTTGAGAGCATGCTCATTTCACTTGAATGCGATGTAAACTGGTAACCGATGCAAATTTCCCATGTGGTTTTCTAACAAGGCAGGTGTGTGCGAATAAGCCGCAAACTATAGCGGTTCCCAAAGTCAACATAATACATGCCATCGATCAAATTCAGCCTGATTTATGCCCTGAAATAAAGGAAGATTGGACATTTTCAACATTATCGTGTGTAAGAAAGCCCAAATTTCAAAGGGGGTGTATTATTTTTAAATTTCTTTGCTTTGGCTGGTTATATTAACACGTAGTTTTAAATATGATGTAATACTTATTCCATTTGTATTGCAAATATCGCTAAGAAAGTGTAACAATGTGGTGGTGAATTATTGAATATTTTTTGATCAATAAATTTCATCAGAAAGAAATTGTTCTTAAAAATTCTACAAGCAAACTTTAACAACAGTCGCCTCAATAAAGAACACTTATTTTCACATTCAAGATTTGTGCTAACTAACGAAATCAAATTTTTTTTCAATGAGTGAATCAAGTGAAAGCAAAAAATTTGTTGGAGTTCTTAATATGCATGGATGGTGTGGAGGCATGCATTCTACTTTAGCAATATCTTTGTTTGAGGTCATTGGTCGAATAGATTTAAAAATTTCCAGAATGCTAATGTTTTCAAGGCTAAAAAATATTTTTTTAATCTATGCTATGTCATTGTATTTTTAACATTGTCCTAAGTTAAGCTTCCTCCAGCGGCGTCAGTTATAGTTAAATCAAAGCAGTAAAAAATTTGATTTATTTTGTTGTCTTCCGATTAATAACAATTTGAAGAACTTATTTTTTCTTTTATTTTTATCTATGCTTCTAGAAGACACTATGCGTCATCTCGTTGGTATAATAATTTATTATTTTTCTGTTCGAATATCGCAATAAAAACTCCTTTGAATTGAGAGTCAATTGAGAATCATTTAAAGCAATATTTTTCGTTTTTAATTCCCAATTGAAAAAACAAACACCTGTTCAACACTACGACCAAACAAGCAATACAATTTACAAGACACCATTGACCAAATTTAATATTTTTTACCATCCAACAGAGAATGAGTAAAGTGGAGTTGGTTGTTTCGTAGTTTTTTTTATTTTTTTTTCAAATGAACACGAATATACGAACATTTATATTGTTTTTGTTGATGGGGTTGGTTGAGTCATATATAAGCCAGTCATACCAGCACGAGTCACTTGGAAATCTCCTAATGAAACAAAAGTATTTTAACAATGAATCAATGAAAATAAAAGAAACCACAAGAAGAACTAAAAAAAACAACAACAACAAAACAATCAACTAACAATTTTGTTGGAAAAAAAATTCTTTTATTTACCACAAACCTAAACAACAGAGATTCCGAATTTGTAGTCTTTAAAAATACAATTCATATTTTTTCTTTATTGGCCAATTGGCTATGTATATAATATAAATGGAATAAAGTAAATAAGAAAAAAAATATTAATAAAAATATATCGAGTGGTAAAATTTTAAGGGCCAATGTTGAATGTGAACCACACCTAAACGTCAAGTTTTTTTCTGCATTTCAGTTGACATTTCTCAATTTCAGACTAAATCAATTTGAACCATGGAAAGATATACAATCGAGGAACGAGTTATTCAGGCTTATTATGAAAATGGGCGTTCAAATTAAAATACATATCGTGTATTTCACACCAGAGTCGCTCAAAAAATCAGAGAAATACACTGACAAAAGAGAGAATGTGTTTGTATTTGTGTTGTTTTTTAAAACTTGAAAGAAATTAGTAAAAATTTTTGTTTCAAAAAAATTTAATTTTAAAATTTTAACTTTAACACAAAAAAAACGAAGTTGATTTGTGTTGTAATTAGGGTATTCAATTATTCGACTTTTTTTTTTTGGTCGATTAATCGAGTGAGTAATTATTCGGGTTTTTTTCTTGATCGATTAATCGAATAAAATTTCAAAATTGTTCGATTAATCGCATTTTGTTTTATATGAAATAACATACCAATTTTGTGGATTTTTAAAACATTTTATTAAAAAAAAAAACAAATAATAATAACCAAAAACATTGTAATGTAATAACTTTTTAAAAATTCATTAACTATAGTTAACTATAGTGCACAAACATATTGTTGGAAAACTAAACCATAAATAATTCATTGATTAATTTTAATATTTGAGATCATATATATAACGATTTAATATATAAAAGTAATAATTTACTACTTCGTATGCAATAAAAATATTAAATAAGTAATTAAAAATAATTCATATTATGAGTTAAAAATTAGTTAAAAAAATTATGCACTTCTATTAAAATAGTCTTGTAATGTTATTTATATTTAGTAATTTAGTTTAGCTCTCAACCTATGGTTTTCTTTAGTTTTAATAAAACTCGATTTTGAAAAGACTCTCTCGCTGATTGTAGATGTTGGAGAAATTGAGAGAAGTGCATGGAAAAGAATATATAATTTTTCGGTTCTGTTTTTGGTTTTTTCTAAATATAAGAAATCATCCATTAAATTATTGCAGCCTCTTTTAGGTTTTTTGAAATTTTGTACACTTTTAATTGCTTCATTTAATTGTGGTAATCGATTATTTTCGTTTATTTCAATTAAATCTTCTGTAATCTGACATAATCATCTGACACATTTTGTTCCGTATTTTCTAAAAACATTCTCAAAAACAATTTGTTTGCAAAATCTTTTGTTTCAGATTTTGTGCAACACTTTGAAAAAGTGAAAATGTACTAAAATTTAGATATAAAATAGGTGTACAAAGTAGTTTTACACGTCTTTTATTTATTCGAATCTTAAGCCTTTCTAATAACTAATTTAAAAAAGGATTGTTTGCATTTTCCATTGTATTACAGCCTGTTTCTAGAACACGAATGGGTTTTGACATTCGTCTATTTATATGTGAAACACTAACAAATTTGAGTGTTTTTGTTGTTGTTTCACATATAAAAAGACGAATGTCAAATACCATTCGTGTTCTAGAAACAGGCTGTTAATAATAGCAATAGCGACATCAAGTGGTTTAAGGGCTTTATTCAATTTTAATAAAACTTTAATTTCCATACCTGTAAAAGTCCTCAAATCAAAATCAGATAGAGCGTAATTTACGTATTTACAAATACGAAGAAAATTTTCAATCATGGAAGATAAGGACGACCATCGATGCTTTACAGCATGTACAAGACGAATTTCTTTTTCTTTTCTTGCAGCACAACATATGTTTGCAATTTCTTTTGTTTTTCATTAGATTTATTAAATATTTTAAAACACTTACATACATACATAATTGGCCATTACAACCCTGTGTCAGGATTACGGCCTAGCTTCTCGCCGCACTCATGTTGTGTGTGTTAATTTTTTCCCATGAGTACCGGGACTTACAGTTTAAAGTCGACTCCGAACGACAGATTTGAGAAGCTTTTTCATGGCAATTAATTACTCGTCTTCGTAAGCCAACACACTAACCACTAGACCACGGCGACTACAAAAAAAAAAAAAAATGTGGAACGCTTCACGATTTTGCGTGTCATCCTTGCGCAGGGGCCATGCTAATCTTCTCTGTATCGTTCCAATTTTAGTATATGTTCTGCCGAAGCAAGAAAGTTTATTAATACCATTTATTACTTCTATATATAAAGTATTTTTTTATATGGATTAATCGATTAATCGTAGGAAATTATTCGAGTTATTCGTTATTCGAAATTTTACTATTTTTAATTGTTCGAACAATTATTTGAACACAATTGTTCGATTAATCGATTAACGATTAATCGTTTGAATACCCTAGTTGTAATTTACATTTCGATTCAGTTGAGTTTTGTATTATAGTAGGGGCAAATAAGTCAATTTTATGTTTAAGAACCACTGTAAATACATCATATACAACATACAGCAGTGTGGCCATTTTAGTTTTTCTTACAGATAGCTTAATTTTTTCGAATAGTATCGAAACCTTTCATTTAGCTTTTAACACTCATAAATATTGTATTTAGCTTTTTATGTTGTATTTGTGCACACAAATAAAAAGATTTAAATATTAGTCTCTAAAAAGCGTATATTTTACAGACGTGTGTTGCTGATTTACACTTCCATTACAATCCTTTTTAATATTATTATTTATTTCCTATTTTAAGTTTGAATATTTCGTCCAAATTGTTTTTAATGACAGTAGTTAAATCAAATAGAGACTTGAGTTGTAAGACGATTACAATTAATAATTCTATACTAAACAAAAAAACTTATCAAATATTCCCAAATATAACAAACATCGAAAGACATCTGTGTCACTGTTAAATTTGTCCGACGTACATTGAGAGTGCAACACTTTTTATTTATACAGTAGTATATGATTTTGTAGTCGCCATAGCCTAGTGGTTAGTGTGCTGGCTTACTAGACACGAGTTCCGGTTTCAAACACCAGCTCTGACATCTTCTGACAAAAGCTCTGAGAGTACCTGATTGCCATGAACAAGCTTCTCAAGTCTGTTGTTCGGAGTCGGTAGGTTTCAGTACTCATGGGTGGATAAAAATTGACACACAATATGGGTGCTGCTAGAAGCTAGGCCGTAACCCTGAAAAAGGATTGTAATGGCTAATTATGTATGTATGTATATGTTTTGTTGTTTATAAAAACCGTTACGAAAAATACATTTAAAATTTAAGGAAAAAAATTATTAACAAAACTTGTAACAATAATGTGAGCGAATTTCGATGTGCGCCCACTGCACCCATACATACATATCTTTATACATATAATCATATAAGTGGAAATAAATCTATTAGCGAAGTTCATAAAGCACTTCGGCTATTTTGCAGTCAACATAATCGGCACAGTAAGCAAGCAATTTGTGCAATTTTTGATCGTGTTCGCACATAATTTAACCTTATTAATTTAAAACCATCAGCAATTCAAAGAAATATGCATAGAATATTGCTGCTTTAATGTGAAGTCTTCAAGAGGAAGCCGATGTTGATACGTTGGCGTTCTTAGTTTGTTGTACTCTGCCTTCTATTCTGGCTAATGTTCCTATAAACTACACCTCATACAAGAATTCACTCCAAATGTCCATTGTTTGTGTCGCATTTTGTTAGTGTCGTATGCACATTGTATTAAACAGTTAAACCCTAAATAATAACTAATTAAACATATTATTTTTCTATAGAGCAATAAAAAATGTAGCTTTTTTTAGTTTCAATTTTTATTTTTAGCATTCTAGCTTTCTTTTTTATGTAATCTGGTCACACTGATATACAGCAAAGACTTAAAGGCTCAACGAAGGAAAAAAAACTTAAAAATTTAATATAAGACACTACTTTTCATACGATTACCACGCTTGGTTTGAGAATCTACAGTCTTAAAAAGACAAAGAAGAAAAGTGAGAAGAGAGAAGAAATATAATATTGCAAATATTATATTAAAGATTGCGAAAATGCATAAAAAAATGCAAAAAAAGTGTAAAAGAACCGGCCACACAACAATAATAAAGAATTTAAAATAAAAATATAAAAAATATGAATTAAATTGACCGAAAGATGAACAAAGAAACGTTGGTTTCTCTCAATAAGTACAAGTTGAAAATTATGGAAATTTAATTTATATATTTCAATTAGGCAAAATAGAAATACAGGAGACATATTTTTTCTAATTTATATATAGGCATACATATGTACATATATACGTAAGTGCCCCAATAAAATAGAGGGTAATGCGTTTATTTGTTAATTCGGGGGTATTGGATTCGATGTCTACCAGAGACTGGTGTTTTTCACTATAGGTTCGTAATAACAAAAATTTGAAATTGATTTGACATGCGAGTTATTTTAAATAAATTTGTTATCCACTTGTTATATTCATGTTATCGAACGGCCAAGCGCCTGGTGTCAAAGTAAAATTATAAATAGTAAACGTGAAAATATAAAAGTTTTTATAGTGCCTCACATTGGAGACAAGATGGAAATTAGAAAAAGATAAAAAACCTACTTTTACCTGTGTTAACGTATACCAACGATTAATTTCTTATTTTTCCTTACAATAGCAATGGTACTACAAACATTTTTTTATCTTTCATTCAAAATTCCCTTCGACAAGGTACAAAAAGTTGGCATTAAATATTTTTTAATCAAACCGACAACATTGTTTCAGTTTGGTTAAAGCTTTTATTAAAGCGAGTTTTAGTTATTTCTCAGCTTGAGAACTAATGTTATTGTCGACTTTTTCATTGAAACATAGGAGTACGTCGGACAAATAAGAACATACACTGAAAAAAATTACTGTGTTAATACTTTACTTTGATACTTAAGATTACGATGAATCGCTTTAGAGAAAATTCGTCATAGTCGTTTATAAAAATTTGATTTTTATTTTGCAATAAAATCTAGCGCTCTATTTTGAAGTTAAACCTAAAATTTTTCTCGGTGTATCCAGGGGTGTCACACACGTATGCATATACTTCGTGTATAAACACCTGTCTGTAATGGCTTAAAAGAAAACAAAGAAAGTATAAAAGACAAAAAACAAGTTATTAAAGCTGGACTTTTTTGCGCGCCATTATTATGATCATTTAGTTATGGGACAACAATATTTCCATTATGCCGCGACTATGTAGTGGTACTTGAAACAACTTTACCCCTGTCAGTTGTCCTATACTTTGGTATATATACATATACATATGTATGTATGTATGTATGTACAAGTGACCATATATGACTATGCGTGTATATGGGCCAATATAATTACAATTGTGATGACCAAATAATAATAAAAAAGAATTAGTGAAATATGATGGATGAATACTCGCAACAAGTTGTTGCAGTTGTATTGATGTGCCTCTTTAATTAAGGAAAATTGCATTTGTCTCTTATTGACACCATACAACTGAATGTATTTGTTTTCACTAGTACATATTTAAAAAGAAGTGAAAATATGTTTTTTTATTTCTTTCGTTTTTAAGAGAAAATGCTTTCTTCATATACTATAATTTTTTAGATGGTTTTTACATGGAGTGATAAAAATCGCCTATGTACAGACATTTAAAGCACCCTGTCGGGATTTGTGTTAACTTAAAGCTAACATATTAAAGCTAACCAGTAAAGATATAGATTTGACGAAAAAACTAATTTATTTACATAGAAAAGTATCATTTAACACCCGCTTTCATTCGAGTTGGTTACTAGTCACTTACTCTTCAGACGTTTCAACTAATCATAAGTTAATTTAGAAAAGTAGTTTCATTTGATTTTAACACAAGTTGTCATACGGACTGGTTACTAGTCACTCACTCTGCATAAGCTTCAGCTAACCATAAGTAACCTCATTATAAGCTAGCTTGTGGTGTATAAAAAAGGTACTATGAGTCAATTACGAACTGCAAAAAATGAGACGTTTCAGCTGAATGTTTGAATAGTTTTTCATATATCTGCATCAGTTTTGATTGTGGGCAATAGGGCATTTACTTGGAGATACACTGGTACACATTCATATTGTATGCATTAGTGTTGTCAAACTATAGGTTTATCAATATTCGAATATTAAAAACATTCCATACAAATTTCCTGAATTGTTTTTTTGTTGAAACAAGCGTATACATTTTCAGTTCTGTAAATCGAAAACGTGTAAAATTGAAATCGAATTAAAATTTAAAATGCTATAATTTTTAAATGTGATAAAGTTTTATTATATTAAAAAACAAAAAATATTTTTCGCCTTATTGACAAATACATTTAATAATAATATGAAATGTATGCTTTTAGGGATAAGCTTGTCTCTATGCTTTTGCTTTGTTTTTATATACTAAATGGGATATGATTCGCATTTAGTTTATAACTATTTTAACATAAGTCTTTACAATTTTTAATACCATCTTTGGGAAAAAGTTTCCTGATAAAAGTCTCTTAAGCAGAGACGAAACGGCCATAGAGACAAGCTTATACCTAAAAGCATACATTTTATATTATTGTTTTATTATATATTTATTCATTCGCTTAAAGAGTTTTAGTATAACGACATCATTAGAATTTTCTATATAATTGAGTTGAACTTATTAAGAGGCCTTCTTGGGTTTATAAACTCCGAAAGATCTATCAACACTACCAAGGCGAATTAATTATAAGTTGCGGATAGTCAATCGTTTGTTGCTGGTTGAAGCTGACAAAATGTACTGCAGTATATGGAGGAGGAAGATATGTAGTCTTCTTTTATTATTGTGTTTGTCGTAAAATTGTTCACACCTTGTAAACAATTCGCCTTGCACTTGTGTACTCGGTTGAGTAGCATAGAAGTAAATTAAATAAACCCTAATCGGGGTTTTTTCATTTAATTATTTTATTCGTTTCTTCTATTTTTAATAAAAAAAACTTTAATCATGGCATACGATTTTTGAATAACTTTATTTGTTATTTTGTATTTGTTTATAGATTTTAAGAGATACAAAATATCTCTTATAAATAATAACTGATGTGATATCACTGTAATCAAATATGAATTAAAATACTCGTATATTGTTGAGAGTATCAATAACATAAACTCATAATTAAAAACACATTATAAGGAAAAAGATATTTTGTTTATAGAAAACAAAAAATCTTCGTGAGATTATTACTTGGAGAGAAATAACAAGATACCAAACATTTTCAGAACACAGTGGTAAAGTTATGATGAGATCTTCACAAATTACTGTCTAGTTATGCCATCGTTAGCATTTCAAGAATCTACAGCAATAAGTAATGCAAGTATGACAACAATAAATGACAATAACATAAATGTTGCGACGACAACAACTTCGTTAGTGAATGTGTCTGGTGGAACTTGCACTTTTTCTACTGTCGCAGCAACTACAACAACAAATATTATTTCAAGTGCGACCGGTATTAATACAATCCAACAACAACAACAGCATCAACATCAACATCACCAGCTGCAACAGCAAGAAAATTACATACAACAACCACAGAATCAACATCATCAAAAATATAATTATTATCATCCACCTCCTGCTGTTAGCAATGTTTTACACTATAACAGCAGCAGCACCAGCAGCAACAACTGTAATGCCAAAGCTTCTACATTTGCCACAACTACGACAACGGGTTTAGCAACATTTAGCGGAAATTCTAATTTCGAAAATATTCCAGCCAATGGTAATATAAACAATAATAACAACATCAACAATCATTTCACCTCAAATTACAGCAACGGTAACTCTATTGGTAACACGACTTTAAATGCCAATAGTTGTGGTAAAATAAAGAAACAAAATTCTTTAACACCATCACCAGTTACTGCTCCACCACCACCACCAGTTACTGGTAATACAATAATTGGCCATAAAACGGATGCAGCACCAACTGGCGGTAGTAGTATTTTAAATGACGGCAACATAGTAGGCATAGATTTTACTTCCGGTTATAAAAAGCAACAGCCGCAGCCGCAGCAGCAGCAACATAAACAATTCAATGCTTCCCATGAGGATGATACCTCTTTGGGTGGCTGCCCTTCCATCAATAGTCAAATATCAACGAATGCAAATGCCACAAGCAACAGCAATAAAAACAACAATAATAACAGCAGCATCATTAATTCAACAACAGTTAATGGAGTTGGCAATAGCAACAATAACAATCATAATCTCAGTGGCATTTTAAAAGGAAGTAAAGGTAAGTTGAAAAGAAAAAAAATCTATGAAATTATGAAATATTAATTTAAAATATAAATATAAATAAAACATAAATAGAGATTCTGGCCTGTTACACTACACGCAGCATATGATGGTAGTCACTGTGCTCGTAATATTAGAATATAATAATAAAAATTAACAAATAAGAACATATAAGACGTCGTCGTGATAATTTCCAGAGCAATATATTAATCATTTAAAAAAATCTAAAATTAAAATAAAATTCAACCACTTAATTTTTATTTTTATCAGGGTTTCTTAAAAACTTTTACTCATACTTCATAGACCAGCATATTTTTATCTCACTTTAGCAGATTAATCTGGTCAACAAATACAAAGTTTTCTTTTTTGCTTTTTTTTCTTTCACGAATAAAAGTGATAAAAATGTAAACGATTTAATATCCTCAATAAAACTGTATTTTCATCTTTTGCCATTAGGTCAAGATTACTAATAATTAATTATAAATGGTATTATCAATAATATGTTACATTTTCGTCTCGTAAGTACTAAAAAAATTATACAAGAAAGATGAAAAAAAAAATAATAAAATGGTTTCTAGTTTCTAAACATGCTCACAATTGAAAAAAAACCGAGCATTAGAAGTAATTTAACCGTTAAAAAGTCTCATACCCATATAAAATATGTGACGCCAACCCAAATAACAGCATATCAAATGGAACAAGTCGATTTTGAAAAAGTGTTAAACACTAAAGCTGGCTGCAAAACTAACGTCAGTATTTTTTTCAGTCTTATTGCATTTCTTATCGTTGAATAAAGTGCTACAAAACGTCATTTAAAACGTCATTTGAAAAAACATGCTATGCTATATCATATTGTCTCAAATACAGTGTCATTCCATGTCATAAAAAGTCATCATAGTATCTTAGCATGGTATAGCAAATCGACCAAGCCTTATACGCTACATTAATCGGTGTTACAGGGGAGGTTTGTCTATATAACTGTAGTTGCTAACATATTTTACATTGTCTTAATATGCCATTGTCGGACATGTTTGAACGCATAACATGGAATGGTAATTATTATTATTATTATTACTATGTTGTATAGATCAACATGTGCAGGGCTTTAGTGTTGAACAGTAAGGAATTTTAGCTTCGTTTAGGTTCATTTAGCGATTTTATTTCTACTTTTTACCTTTTATTAGCGGGTCTTTTTAATTGAAATTTTCCGAAAGAAGAGCCTTTACAGCAATTATTAGCTCAAATTATGTGTCTATCTTTTATTTAAATAGCTTTTAGTTGTTGTTGTTATTGTTGTATGTCTATATAAAAAACTAAAAAAACTTAAGCTTCATAAAAAGTCTTTATAAATATTCTTTACTTGTAAATTGTGCTAGAAATTTGACCAGAACTTATTATATGACTATATCAGCTGATTATGATGCTGGTGGTTTTAAAATAAGTATATAGCTGGGAACAAGACGGCAATTGAAGCCAACTACATTTGCAGTCGGCTAGCTATGAAGCTATGTTTATTTTTTAAATCAATTTATAGGAAAAAAATCTATTAAAATATTTAATTTTTTTTAAATAAATTTATTATTTCCTGTTTATTATTTAAATTATGTAATTAATTCGAATTTTATAACATTTTCTCATTAAAATATGTAATTAGAAGATTTTTAATGTCTCCAATTTTCAAATCATTCTTACACACACTCGTATGCTCATACATAGTCTCAACAATTAATACGTCTTAATGTGAGTTGGCTTTGTCGTAGACACATTGTGTTTTTTTTTAGTTTTTCGTTTTGAAAACAATTAATTGTGCATCCATTTACCATAATAAATTTTTACACCTTCTATAGGCTGTTTTTTTTAACCCACAAAACTAGTGACCACCTGTTTTAGTCGATTATACACTTAACTAGTTTAACTTATTAAACTAGATTAATGTCATTTACATGTTACACTTACCACCAGAATGACAAAAACTATCAATTGATTAGTAGAGTTAAGCAAATAGTACATAAGTATGTAGGCACATACATATGTATGTACGAGTATATGAGTAAATTTAAATTTTAACTAAACACTTGTTCATATAGATGTAAATTTAACATATTGATTTATTAACTCAAACTAAATAAGTATGTATGAATATATGCATATGTATGTATTTATACATACGTAAAAATTTTTAAAGCAGTTTTGATTTACATTAAATATCAATTTTTTTATATCTATACATACATATGTATACATATACATATGTTTATATACATATTAACATAAATATATACGAATTTTGTTAGCATTTGGAATACTGTGTTTTCAAAAATCAACTTGCTGAGTCTGAAAGTCTAAAATAAGTCGTCTAATTTAAACACAATAACAAATTATGTAGTAAACTTATAACGATCATCCAGGTATTAAAAATGTGATGTAAATTTGGTCGTCCTATTCCCTGTTTTCAACTCTGCGAGTTTCTTGCCGGTGTTTTTTCATACATACGTAAGGCCTCACTATATCCACAACATCTTATATAGTATATAAGTATATGTAAGCATAGCATATATCTATGTATTTGTGAAAGGGTAAAAACGCAAAACATACTTGTGTTCTTCTAATATTTCTTTATTATCGTTAATTAATTATTAGGCAATCTTTAAAACAACCTAGTGAGTAATTAAAATATACGTGCACACAAGTGTTTTTCGAAATACATATAAATAAATATACATATATGTATTTACAGCTAAACTCGATCCTTTATCTTTTAAAGTCAGTCCCAAAAGATTTCCTATAGAGTCTTAAATACATATTCCTTAACGGATGTTAATTCTCATAATACCAGTATTAGGATCTTAGGCTATTAAATTTCATACAATAAGTATAATAAAGATCCAATATAATATTCGAATTTAATTCGTAAATGTATAATTCTAAAAATGCTTAAAAACTAACGCTCATAAAATCAAATTACAGAAATAATTTAACACAAAAAGGCGGAGGTTTTTCATTTTAAGCTCTGCTTTCACTTTTTTGTAGTATTTAAATCTGAAAATACAAGAAAATAGTGTCTTGAAGAGTATAATTTATATGCAAATTAAATTGTTGAAACGAAAATAAATGTGAGATCTAATAACTAACTATAGAAAAATATAAAAAAACTATTTGCTTATTCTTTCGAACTAAAGAATTGACCATATTTAACGCCTTCATTTTTTTTTGTTTGATTAACGTATTTTATTACATCACATGGTTTACATTACAACAATAATGCTGATTAATACACACACGAACCTGAAAACTTTTAAAAGTAGATTTCATTCATATGTATTTTTCGTTCATTCATAACAAATTTATAACGATTAACAAAGTAAAAAAGTGTTGGCAACTTTTTTATTTCAGGAGAATTAAATCTTTATGTTTTTATTAATTTTTTTATAATTTGTAATAAATTTTTGATTCAACTTTGAGAAATAATTATAACAATGGTAGAGTTTTGTTTTTAAATAAAGATGATGATTTTAGTATTATAAATAACTTTATATATTTATTATTTAAAATATAAAGTTATAATTATGTATTATAAAAAAATAATCCACACAAAAATATAAAAAAGAAACTGAACACCAATTTATCGGTCTGATAAAACCCTACCTTTAACTAACGGCAAGTTGTGATAAGGAGCCTGTAGGTATTTATATTTTAACTTAAACACACCCAAACACTATTAATTTTAGACAAAATCCTTAATATCTCAAAACATGAAATTTCGACTTGTCATTATTATTTTTTGCCACAGAAATTATTTAATTTTGCATAATACAGTGCGAGCTTGTTTTCTGTAATCCAAGAAAAAATAATCCAGCGCCGTTAAATCAAAAGAACGAGGCGGCCAATTGACATCGCGAAACCGAGATCGGACAATTTCTCATGCAATACGAGTAACTGAAATGTTTGGCCGGCTGTGTGGCTTGTGGCCTCGTCCAGCTGAAACCAAAGATCACTGATGCCAACATTATCATCACTTTGTTGAAAAATGCGTTGTTTTCGTTCAGTTTTTCAAACAACCAATTCACAAACTTTTGATGCAAAAATTGTAGTTTAGCGTTCCAGGGTTAAAATTTCCCAATTTTTTACTAAATAAATGTCAAAGGGTGACAGCTCAATTCTTGCCATCTTATCATTTTTTTTTTCTTTTTTTTAATTGAGACCAATTCTGAGTATTGGTAAACCCCAGGGAGCGGCTAGTTTGAAGATGAGACCTCTTAGAAGGGGGGACCTCTTATTTTTAAATTATAATTTTGAAAAAACTGCAAACTAACTTTTTCATTTTTCAGCTTTGCTGGGATTCGAACCTGGGCCGTTTGAGTTTTTGTGCGAGCGCTCTAACCACTATACCACGCACCCCCACCTTATTATTTGACAGCCAATTTACTTCCTAACCTTAAATTTGCCCAGCCTGTATAAATATTTTTCATGTTCGTTTCCCTCATAATAATTAGTCATCTTCTGAACACCAATCTCAACTAAATTTGGTAAGCATTACATATGCTACACACATAGCAATGCTTCGTTTTCGGTTTTAAGCGATTTTTAGGCCATTGGTCAAGTTATATGTACATATATCAGAATTTATAAACTGCTAAGTTAAAAATTATGTAGGCCTTATGAATTAAATAGAAGTGTACGTCTTTCAAATAAATTTAATGCCTTATTTTTGAAAAATTCCGAAGGCCTTGAAGGCTTGTATTACTTGAATGAATAAATAAATAAATAAAAAATAAATAAATAAAAATAAATTACCCTTAAGACTGGATCTTCTAAAATATATGTAAAACCGAAAAAACTCTAGTTTTCAAGTCCCAAAACTGATATAAATGTACCAAAATTTTTTTTATCAAACATTTTCTACATAGAAGTATAATAAAATTTTATAAAATTTCCATAACAAAGTTATACTACTCATTCCTTTTTTAATTCTTCCACCAATTCAAAAAATCAAAAATAATGAGAATAAGATAAAAAATTAAGTGCAGCCAAGCAAATGCCTGCCACTGTATGTATTTATACAAGTAAATATGTATAAAATATGAATTAATTGTAAATTCCTGCTTTCAGCAATTTACTTGTTAATTTAAATTAATGCTGCTGCTTATTAAGTGCAAGTGTATGAGTTAAAACATATTTTAGTTTTAATTTTCTTATTTTTTTATTTAAATTTATTTATTAATTAATATGTATGTATGTATGTATGTATTTGAAAGTTTCTAAAAAAAACAATAACAGACGTTAATGCAACAAGTGAATTTTACTATATTTTTTGTGTTGAAAAAATTAAACCAACATTAGCTGCACCAACAACAACAATTTAATCCAATATCTTGCGAATTTGGGCGGTCATACAAACATATGTACTTTTAAGTTTGTTTGTTATTTGTGTGTATGTATATTGTGTCTATAAGATAAAATAAAAAAAAAAGTATAAACAAGAAAATCTTAAATATACACAGAGAGGGACAGATAGGCAAACAATCAACTAAACAAACCGAATAAAAAACTAAAGAAACAAAAACGATGTCAGAAAGTCAAAGACCTAAAAGCCCTCTGTTTTTTGGCGTTGATGCAATTTAAACATAAGGAGGCACAAAACAAAAACAGAAATCATCATAAGCAAGTATGCAGTACACATGCATGCAAGTAGTAGAGAAGAAGTAATTATTATACTGAACATACATCCATATGTATATTCATATGCGATTACAGATACGTATCAGTGTATATATGTATATATATTTCTTTTTTTGATTCGGATACATATAATTTTATATACATATGTACATACATATTTATACCATATTATAAAAAATATACGTATCTATTTATGTATGCATTTCAATAGGAATAAAACGTATTAGTAGTTCAAAGATAAACATAAACGTTATATTTTACACTCTGTCAAATAAATATACACATGTAAACATAGATATATAAATGACCAAGACATTCGATAATAATATCACCTTCGAACGTTTGGCAAACATTTCTCTAAGGAAATTTTTGAAAACGAATATTGCTAGTGAAACGATAAAGAACTCATAATGTTTATGTACCTGTCGCTCAGTTTGTGACAGAAAATGTTTCGATTTCGAACGTTAACGTTTAACGAACGAATCATAACTGATATATTTAGTGAATCTAATAACCTTTTTTTCAATATATTTGCTTTTTTTCGTATAAATTTTATTTATATTTATTCATAACTTATTTTTTGGCCAATGCTGGATCTGAACTTGACTCCTTTCGTTTCATAGTTAGTCGCTTGAGTCACTATACCATGCTAGCAATATTGAACTTCAACTTTAAATTCAATTCCCTCATTTATTACGTACTTTCGATAAAATCTCCTAATTGATATTATTTTCGCGATTTTTATGAACAATACTCGTACATGTATGTATATGTTACCGAGAAAGCTTTTATTTTTGGCTTTAAAGAATTAAAAAAAAAACACTTCGATAAAAACGAGACAGAGATAATATTTTTGAAACTTTGGGGACATAAACGCGAAGATAAATTTTTGTTGTCAGGCTTTGAAAATTTTCAGAAAATTGATAGTTTCACGAACATTTAATGAATGTTCATTTAATTAGAATCTCAGGTAAAGCCAGGTTCTGGTGTAAAAACCGTTTAGACATAATTTTTTACTTATTTTATCTGTCAAATAACTACAGAACTAGTTGAGCATATAAAAAAGAAACGAGTTACATACATACATATATGAAAATAATTTTTAAAGTCAAGGAGGTTGATTGGCAATAACTTTGTTTAAAGAAAACATAAGTAAGTTTGGTTTTCATAAAAAGTTTATTTGGTCTTTATAATTATTTTTGTTATGATTGGAAAATTATATCGGCTAAATGATGAGGGTACATATTTTTTTAGGGTATTTTTGGTCCTTTATACTTATACAACTTATAATTATATTGCGCTAAATTTAAAATTAAATGACGCTCTGTTGTATTACTTATACATTTCTCGGGCTTTGAAAAATTATAAATCACTTTTTTGCTTCTGTTAAACTTTTGAGCAACATCGCAAATTTTTAAATTTTTTTAATACTTCTATTATTTATTTTTCTTTTTTACTTAAAACTGTTACATGAAGAAATTTTTACAGTTTGACTCTTGACTACTGTGATAACGACAGAATAAATAAAATACATAGTGCATACTATAGTTATTTTACAGAGTGTATAAATATTTCTGTAGTATCTTTAAACGTATTTAGATGTATACACGCATATGTTTCTTTTTTTAAAGTGTATTTTGGAGTATGCCTTAATGTGTATGTGTGTGTATAATGAACAGAATACCGATTGTATTTTTGATACACAGCCACTTGCAATACAATTGCAAACAGTATGAGAATTATTTAGTAGCACATGCAACAATTAGTATTTTTATTAAAGCTCATTCCAGCTAATTAGAAACAATTAGTTCAAACTGAATAAACTCAGAAAGAAGATTTTTTTTTGTTACATCAGGAAGCATATAGGATAGGGTTAATTGAAGGTATTATGGAATAAAAATTAATCAAATATTTGACTTACAATCTCTCTAATATTTGTTGACGCAATTTTGCATGTGTAGTTGTAGGTTTGTTGGATAGGACGTCTGTCTTGTGTCACTTAAGTATACCTCCATCGATAATAAAAAATTTTAGAAAAAGATCTGTATTGTTATATCTCATTAACGAAAACCAGTACGTAGATAGATCAGCTGCCTTATTCTACACAAGTTTGTGCAAATTTGGACTGCATTAACTAAACTTTTGCCTTACACTATACAAGAAAAATGTGCAGTTTTTCTTTTTAGAGTTATTTGCAAAGTACGCAACATGGGCGCACACTGCACTATTTAATTGCTTATCTTAGCAACTATAGTACATTTTTT
Organism: Metopia argyrocephala; assembly: GCA_963576795.1. Taxonomy (NCBI): domain Eukaryota; kingdom Metazoa; phylum Arthropoda; class Insecta; order Diptera; family Sarcophagidae; genus Metopia; species Metopia argyrocephala. The sequence goes on along the minus strand of OY756208.1, from coordinate 179,875,159 downwards.
ATTTAATGCAAATAATTAATTTCTTATATTCTTCGACTTTACTTTAAGTAAATATCAAATTCTTTTCTATGATTTCTCAATTTAAGAAAAAAAATTATATCTGTGAAAAAATTGTACAACAGTCGAATTGAACATGCTTTCGACCCCATCTTCGGTAGTCTCATCAGAGTTTATTGTGTTGTGTCATGAATGTTTAATGGTAACTAAGAACTCTGATGAGGCTATGGTAGTTGGAGTTGAAGACATGGTCTCCTTAGGTTAAGAATAAAACAAAATTATTAAAAAAAAGTGATCAATTTTACTGGGATTCGAGCTCCATCAGATCAGATCAATACAAAATAACAGAGGACATATTTATGTTTTTTTAATGGTGTAATAATAATTAAATAAAATTCTAAAAGTAATGTTTTCCGAACTGGCAAATCTGTTTGATAATTTTTGTCTAAATTTTTTTGTAAGTCTTACTTCTAATAAGCATACATCAACTGTTGAATGCAATCATTCATTCATTTGAACATTCACTTGATTCTCATTACAACAATATCATATCATATAGGGTACATTAAAAGTAATCTATGTACATATTATTATATAGTATTTAGGTTCTATTTAAATATAAATACATTTAATGTATACTAATATCTCATTGGTGTAAACATACATACATATGTATGTATGTATGTATGTATGTATGTACATATAAATATATAACTTTCAATGCATTTACATTTATGTACATATAATGATATATGTGCATGTTTATATTAATAATATACATATTATGACTCTTAAGAAAAAAGAAAAATATTACTGAAGTTCTTATGTATTTTTACAGTTTTGTGCAAAATAATAGCATCTTTTCTAATAAATTATGTAGTAAAATGTCTGTGACTATACATAAAAAACCACTTTAAATTTCAAGACAGTCCTATAATAAATAATAAATCTTCTACTAACAAATCTCTTTTTGAGCTTAAGATCTTTTTTAATTTTAAATATTTATTTTCAAAGAGGTAAGGAAATATCGAAAATAAATATTTAAAATTAAAAAAAGACCTTTAGCTCAAAAAGCGATTTATTATTATTTATAAAAAGAGGTCAATAAATTTATTTTATTATATCATATGAATACTTTTGTTCTACCACTAACAATTTTAAAATACTGTGAATTTGCTATAACGTAAAGTAATTTCTTTCTTTCATATACATACATACATACATACATAACTGGCCTTTACAACCCTGTGTCAGGATTACGGCCTAGCTTCTCGCAGCACTCATGTTGTGTGTGTCAATTTTTATCCATGAGTACCGGGACCTACAGTTTAAAGTCGACTCCGAACGACAGATTTGAGAAGCTTTTTCATGGCAATTAATTACTCCCAGAGCTTTTGCCAGAAGACTGCTGAGAGGTAGTCGCCGAAAGAAATAATTGTTTCATATTTCTTTTTTTAAAGATGTCGGAGCTGAGATTTGAATCCAGCACTATCGTCTTCGTAAGCCAACACACTAACCACTAGACCACGGCGACTTTCTTTCATATACATATATACATATATGTATGATATATGACTTTAAAACGATCATTTGAATCCCCCAAATAATTGAAAATCTCGTATAATTTTTTTACATTTCTTAAGTCTTCTATTATTAAAAAATAAGAAAATATAAAATGAAATTAATCAATTGTTATTTGAATGTGTTCTTTGTTGATAATTATTTACTGGTTTTCGTGCTGAATAACTTAAATTGCTACTTACTAAGGTTAACACTTATTGGTCATTTTTGAATATAAGCCATTCAATATTCCTATTGAATGTACTGAGCATCTTATTTTTGCTTATTTTTAATTATTTTGTTTGTTTATAATTACCATATTAGGGTTACCATTTTTGAGAGCAAAAATAAGCAAAACACAGATCTATTGCAGAATGTCTATGCTGTGTGCTGATACTATATGTAGTCTTAGATATATTGGCAAAAAAGAAACCAGTGTTGGTATACAATTTTCAAAATAAATTATATCATTAAAAATGGTTAATACTAGTAATTTTTTTATGTATACAATTGTTTACATTCAAGTCATCCTGAGAATTGAGTTGATCTAATTAATAGACTTTGTTTTAAATAATATTTTTGTTTATGTTATTTTACCCAGGCCTTTGCGTTCAATAAATTTGGAAATAATTATATTTTTAAACATGAAATTTTATTGCCACTACCAAATTTTTACATGTTGATCACAAAAACTTATATTTGCAAATGTCTTGTAAACCCTGTAAGACCAGTGACAGTCATTTGACTGGCATTGCTGACAGAAATACCAATTAGAAGTTTCTATCATTTTCTTAAGAGCAATAGGAAAGAAACTGAAGAAAATATTTATGTACATATCGTCGATGGAATTAAAGAACGCTGTAACTGACAAAACCTTAAATGTTCACCAGAGCCAAAAAACCTATACGAAAGTAGAACAAATACACTAGTATTTTTCATTTCTCAGACGGCGTAAGTGAATTTATTTTCATCGTAGAAATCTGGGACCGGGACCAATCGACGCGTATGTTTTTTCTGGTAAAAATGATGCAAAAAACGTATTTTCTATTTTTTGTCAGTGACAGCGTTCTTTAATTCCATTGACGCTATGATTTTGCATCCTACTCTACCTTACTATCACTTCTTCACGTTTCTATTCTACTTAATATCTACTTGACAATGCATTTTTATCATTAAAGTAACTGTCAACAAATTTAAGAAGGAAGGGAATACTTTTTTCACCGCTTTCGTATTTATGTTTTGACCACTAATTAGTGAGATTGTTTCAAAATGAGCGACATTTGTGTCGGCTCATAAATATTCATTAATATACATACTTGTACATATACATACATACGTATGTATGGCTGTCTGTATAGGGATGTAAATATGAAAAGCCAATATTTGTATATTTTTAATGGAAACACCCACAACTCTTCGCGTTATAAATGCAATGCATTGTCATATTGCCATTTTTGTTGTATATGATGCCATGATTTTTATTTTTTTATTTTGTCAGATAAAAGCATTTTCTTTTTTTTTGCTCTTTTTCAAAAATGATACAGAGTAAGCTTTAAGCATAATTGTAATTGCCTTTTACCGCTTATTACGGGTTCTTTTTTTGCTCAATTAACAAAGCATTGAAATCTTTCATATGCAGCACAAATATGATGGAAATATATGAATGAAAATATGAAAACTAAGAAATTGTGAACAAACTTAGTAAAAAAAAACTCTTTAATAAAGAGATAAAGGTTTTATAGAATATGCAGTATAAACTTAGATAGGAAATACTCTATAATGCCTTTCGTTTCTATTTATATTTGTAAATATAATATGTGCTTTAGTAGTTCTAAAAATGTACTCTAATGGAAAGCATATCGTATGTATCGTATGAAATCAATTGCTCTTGAATCGAACATCAAAATAGAGAAAATTTTTAACTACACTTCAGATTTGTTTGAGGTTATACTTGGGTTTTATAAATACCAAAAATGTTCCATATAAAACAATAATAAAAATAATAATTACAATTATAACTTGTTTTTAAGTAGTTTGTTTCGTTGAATAAAATATTTCGTGTTTTTTGTATTCAAACTAATCGTAAAATTTGAAAAATATAAAATAAAATGTAATTCAGTAATGTTCAAAATTAGCTGACCAAAATTGTTTAAATTAAAATTAAATATGAAAGTAATGGACATATGTGCATAAAATTACTATATGTATATAAGTATGAAAAAAATATTTCCTTCGGCGACCACCTCTCAGCAGTCTTCTGGCAAAAGCTCTGGGAGTATATTGATTACCATGTCAATTTTTATCCATGGGTACCGGGACATACATTTTAATGTCTACTCTGAACGACAGACTTGAAAAGCTTGTTAATGGCAATCAGTTACTCTCAGAGCTTTTTTAATCTTATTTCATATATCTTTTTTCAAGATATCAGAGCTGGGTTTTGAATCCCAAGCTCTTATCTAGTAAGCCAGTAACCACTAAATTCGGTTTTATTGCAGTGAAATATCACCAGACTCTCCATTGAGGCATCCCACATCTTGTACAGAATTTTCTTATCATACAATTTTTCGTCAATATGCGATTTTTAAAATATCTTTAATTTCAGCTAACTTACGTACCTTTAACCGACGATCATGCAATACAATTTTGGAAATTTTCTTAACTGATTCCATCGTACACACCTAAATTGGTCGACCAATACGGTAATTGTATTATCAGATTATACGGCCTCGTTAGAATTCTGTAAACAATGCTAAGTGCCTTTTTTTTCATTGACTTATTCACAGAAACGTTAATTTGGAGAATCTTTTAACTTTCAGTTGAAACAATTAAAATACTAAAGATCTGTTTATACCAATAATGACCCACTTAGACGTGTTTGTTGAAATTTTGTTTAAAAAGTTAAATTATAATAAAAACATTCCAATAAATAAAATGCTGTTTTTTCTCTACAGAATATCGGTCAAATCTCTTTAATTTTCTTTGTTTTTGCTCTAAAAACACCATAAAAATCCTTGAATTCTTTAACAAAATCCATAAACATTTTTTTTTGTTTTTATGCTCTCCTTTCTCTTTTAATAATAATAAAATTATTATTCGCTAATTAAACGTTATTGTTTTTTTTTCTTCATATAATTAAAAACTGCTTAAAAAAAACCGAAAAAATAAAATTGTTTGTCAGAGTTAAACTTCAAAATGCATTCATCCATCATCAGTACGTTTGTTGGTTCTTTCGTTCATTTACATACATACATATATATTCAGTTGGTGTAGGTCAGATCTGAACATCAAAAACAGTGTTTACGAGTTTATTAAATAAGAAAAAAGAAAACCCAAAAGCAAAAAGTAAAAGTAAAGGCATTGGTATATTGTGGTAGTTGATTTGCTGTTTTAATACAATACGCACAGTGGCGCAATTTAATAACCGGTCAGCTATACGGCATACAGTTTTTTTTTTTGAATTATGCCCAACGTTATTGTATAAAATTGCAAAATTTATTTGGTTTTTTATTTTGTTCAAGGAGCTTAATAAGAAACAAAAAAAAACTGTGTGCGGATCTTTGATTTAAACTTACTAATATCGTATCTGATATCAGTCAAATAAAAAGAAAGGTCTTACTTTAAAAATGCGAATCGCAAAGAAATTTGTTACTGCTCATAGATTATTCAATGGCCAGTGTTATATCTTCACCACTAAATAATCCAACGGCAATCAACCCCAAGAAGCCCGTTCTGTAAAGTTTAAATTAGAGGAGGAATAAAAATTGACAACGATATTAAAGATAATGTTGATGTTGTTGTCCTCGGTCCATCCTCTGGGATAATTCTTAGTTACTGCTCCTCAATTGCCTTTCTGGCATTATCCAGTTAAGACCTTGCAGTGTAAGTAAGCCTCTACACCACAACGAGGTGATTAACCCACGTAGAATTTCAAATAGTTTAGATGCTCTTCCCAAAATCAAGAGAATATCGAAAATTTATTAATAATAAATCAAAGTTGTCATTTTGGTTGTGTTCGTTTATAAATTTGACTTAATTTTTTCTTCTTTCTTATGGTTATAAATTGACCCACTATACATGTATATGTTGTTTAAAGGTTGGTTCGGGGGATAAACACAGCGACTACTAATTATGTTTTACATTATTTTTGTTCGCAAAATGTTAAAATAAACTTTATTTATTAAAACTTAATTTTTTTAAATCAAATTAGCCTTCAATATAAACCAAACAAAAATATTTTATTTATAGAGTAGGTGAAGACTGCCAAGAAAAATGAGGTGACTTTTTTTATTAAAAGTAAAACCTTTTAAATATTGTGCACCTTTTTTTTTCAAGGCACTTCTGAATAAGTATTTTCTTTGTTAAGCCTTGAACGTTTTTACAGGTGCAGTCCTTTTCATTCAAGCGTTATAATTTGTAAAAATTCGTGTTTTTGGAAAGTGCTAAAAGTCGCAGGGGTCTTCTCTCTAAATAAAACACTTGGGTCATAATTTGGTGTTGTTTTAAAGAAAATATGTAAATGAACTACAATACTTAACGACAAAAAAAGCCCTGAATTGTTTTCATTTTTTTTATTACCATTTTAATTTTTTTATTATTAAGGCCAACGCTCAGGGGAAGACTCCTGCTAATGCAGTATATTTTGCTGGTCTAGGGAAATATGTTATGGGAAGGGGGAAAGAGTGATTTACTATAAGGTAATCAATCATCTGGATTTAATGCTAAATTTTTTTAGCAATTGGCTAAAGATATTTCTATAGAATCGTTTTTTTTCATAAATAAGACAATCATGTGACAGCTTTTAATTTCGATGCATTTAATGGCCATGGTATATAAATAAATTAAAAAAAAATTTAATTGGACCCCGCCCACAATCTGCGCCCCCTAAAAGTGTAGGTATCCTAACTGAAATTAATAATTTTTTTTAAACTTACACAGACGATAGAGAAAATAAAATAAGACAAACCTATTTTTTTTTATTACCAAAGCAAAAGCATTTCGGTATGGTTTGTTTTTTTTTTTTTTTTTTTTAAGTGCATTGTATTGGAATGTGAAGATGGTTGATAGGTTTTTTTTTTCCATAGATGTTTGTATATATTGCGCCTTTTATTGTTGATGACACAAGTTGCTGAAAATTTGTCCACTCAAGAGCCAGTGTTATACCTTCACCCTCGAATGATCAAACAGCAATTGCCTCATTTGTCGGTGGATGTTTAATGTAAATGGTAATGTAATGGTTAATCAAAAATTGAATTAAATAATAAAATGACAGTTGTGAAAGTTTGCCGAAAAATGCTGGCGAAAAACTCAACTTTTGGTCCAAGCAACTTGTAGTTTATGTTGAGGCTACAAAACTATAGAATCACAATATCAAGTATTTTGATAAGAACTCAACAAAAATAAAATTTAAAAATACACCATAAAACTTCTTACCTTGAGATACTTTTTTCATTTTTTAAATACTTTGTAACTTTCTATCTTATTCGTTTTAGAATGGTAACACTTACTTATTTAAGAACATATCGTCGATGGAATTAAAGAACGCTGTAACTGACAAAACCTTAAATGTTCACCAGAGCCAAAAAACCTGTATAAAAGTAGAACAAATACACTGGTATTTTTTATTTCGTAGACGGCGTAAGTGAATTTATTTTCATCGTAGAAATCTAGGACCGAGAGCAATCGACGTGTATTTTTTTCTGATAAAAATGATGCAAAAAACGTATTTTCGATTTTTTGTCAGTTACAGCGTTCTTTAATTCCATTGACGATATCTTTCAAGTTTCAAATTTGAAAGCCTATCAGATTGGCAGTGTTGCCAAATGTTTTTTTATATATATTCTTGGTTGTTTGGAGTTTTGCATTAAGTAAATAAATTCACTTTTAACAGTTTTTAATTTTTAATTTTTGCATAAAAATCCCGATTTGGTACTTTAGCGGACGTGGTGGATTGGTAATATGAAAATGTATCAATGTTTTTAATTTTAATGCTTATATGTATTTGTTCTTAATTATTTCTTATGTAGTATATTGCGTTAGGATTTTTTTATTAGAAATAAAGCATCTCTAAACAATGTCGCTGAATATAATTTTTCTATGTATTGAGGACATTATAAGAGCCACTAAGATTGACCCTTTATCGAATAAAAACAAATTAATGTTATACTCGTACCACTTATGAAAACATTATTAAAACTTTTTTCTAGAGCATTCAATGAAAGCAATCTTATTATTATTTATTTTTTTTAACTTTAATATTTGTTTATTATAAAAAAAATTGACCCAGTTTATGTAAAAAAAAATGTAGACCATAATTATACGTACGAACGTACATATGCATATAAGTACTATTTAAACATATTTACACACCAGAATATATGATTTATTATCTCTGCCCAATAAACATAATGAAACGTTAGCTTTAATTAAAATTAGCTGTAGTAAACACCCATGTTGAAATATTATAGAATATTATTCCAACAATAATATACAGGGTTATACAGGGTTGTGTTCAACGAGTCTCTGAACTTAAAATTTTTGAAATTTCCTATTTTTATAAAAATCAACCCTAAAAACTAACGGATGTTTCTTTAAGAGCATAAGAACTTAAAATGATAATTGAAAAAATAAATATTTTTGATATTAAATTTTTATTATTATAATGTAAAATAATTATTTTATATATGATTTTCGACGGTTATAAGTTACCAAAACAATAACAGCTGAATTTTACCTTACTGTTAAATTTTTTCGTTTGTCGTATTTTTAGCATTTGGTCATTAGGGATACAACTTTTTTACAATTTTTGAAAATATCTAAATGACCCTATCCATGCCATGTACGTAGTGCATAAAAAAACAATACGAACTGCATCTTCAGAATTCCGATATCGTTAAAAATTTGGCAAAACAATTTTGACACTGCCGTTCTTTTAAGGCTTCGTCACCATAAACAGCACATAACTTTTTATGAGCTTTCGAAGCGATTTTTCCTTTCCGGAAATAAAAAAAGCAAAATATGACGAAAATGTTTCTTTTGATTTTCCATTTTTCAACAGACGTCAAACAAAAAACACGCAACCGATCAAAAATTTTTTTTACTGATTGACAGCTAAAGTACCGACTATCAAATAACAAAATGTATTTGATATTTAAATTACGTCATCTAACCTAAAAATTCAACTAATGGCATCAATGAGTAAAATCCGCATTTACTTACTTAGTTGCCAAACCAATAATTACATTAAGAAATGTAAATAGTTAAATAATTATAAAATAAAAAATTTTGGAAAATAAAAAAAAAATCTTAAAGGGCTTTCAGAAATCGGCTTCGACGCGGAACGTTTTTGTTCCGAAATGACCTGAAGAAAAATTATTGGGTTAACATCGGCTACAGCGTGGTGATAGGGCTTTATTTTGGTTGTACCCCTATTGTTCATATTTCAAGTCTAATTTGAATAAAACGTTAAATAATTTTTAATGAAAACACAAATATCTAAAAATTATCAAAAATTCTCAAATAGAATTAAATGTTCTAAAGCTACGGTCACATTACGCAAATATTTGACGAAAAAAACGTAACCACAATTTTTTTTAAATATATTATGAAAATATTTCTTTTTATGTAAACATTTCTTCAAAAATTTTTTAAAATCGATATTTTATAAGAAAAAATATTTGGATATATAATTAACTAAGCTTTAAGAAATGAAAAATTAAAACATAAATATTTTAATAAAATAGTGGTTACGTTTTTTTCGTCAAATATTTTCCCAATGTGACCGTAGCTTAAGGAAAAAAATTTATTTGTTTTGAATGAAATAAAAGGTTTCTGTTATTTAAAAATTTGAATTTTTAATAGATTTGTAGTTTTCTGTTCCTAAATTAAATTCTTACAATAAAAATAAAATATAATAAAAAAAAACCATTATTTAATTGTTTTTTAAACTAAACTTGATATAAAAAAAAATTATGATGTTCCTAAATTAAATTTTTACAAGAATATAATAAAAAAAACGATTATTTTATTGTTTTTTTAAACTAAACTTGATATAAAAAAAATATGATGAAAATTTAAAGTTTACGGGATTTAATTTAATCATATTATCAAATGCTAAATTGAAATTCCGGTTTCAACATATACCAAATAGTTGGAAACAAAAGAACAAAAAATATCTTCAGGAATCTTAAAGGAACTCCATCTAAACTTATTGATTCAGATTTAATCCTGAGTCCGTATTCCAAACATCATTAGCATTCACAGTTCGAAAAGTAAGCCTATCACAAGTTTCCTCAACAGGCTGTCCCTGATAAATAGTTTGTGTTGCATTATTAACCCAAGGCATTAAAAAAATATTTTATAACAGCAATGCATAGGTTTGACTCCAACATAGTTTGCATTATTTTAATATGTTTTTGTCGAACATGTTTGAACGGCATAACATGGCATTGCAATTCCATGATGTGACACTTGGTACTATGTTATGTATTAAAGTTTGTTTAGTTGGCTCTGCTAACATTATTCTATTTTAATCAAACTGTTTAGTAGGTTATTAAAATTTGTCATAAAACTTATTTAACTGACATGAAAGAATCTATGAATGTATTATTTTCATTGCAGCCTGTAAAATATAAGTTTTTGTTGATCTATTTTATAAGTTACACTTTCAATACTTTGTTAAGCAAATCTATGTATAAATTGAGACTGGCCATAGTTATTTTAGAAAAAAAATACTATGATTCCGTTTATTCCATAACACTCACTTAAACCTACACCTGTAACCATATACCTACCAATTGAGGCTTTAATTAAGTACTTCTACTCGTATGTTAGCCTATGTACCATTGTGTTATTACAAAAGAAATGTTTGTTACATTTAAAAGACCCTTTAAGGTATACGAATTTGCTCCAATTTTGTTATAAAAGATGTAAACTGTATGATAGATGCACTTGTATGTATGTATGTACATGCATTATGTCTTCAACTACTACTAGACATTCTATTCATTAGATCAAGAAGTGAATGGTTTGGATGAAAGAAAAGTAAATATGTACATTTAATTGAAAAGATTTTGAAGAAGGAAAGAGAGAAAGGTTGTCCTTTGTAAGAGATAAATATGTAAATGCAGCAGAGTGTGTGCACAAGTAAAAATGATGAAAAAAAAATATTTAACTAAACCAATACCCAATAACATTTCACTTTCATATACATACATACATACATATGTAAATTTTTGGTTTAGTTTTTCAACGAAAAGTAAAATGAAAATTAAAAACGTTAACGTTTTAATTTAGTTGGTTTTCAGAATTTTGAGTTTTATTACGCTGCAACGGATAAAAAGTGCAAAACGAAAATTATTTTATTCTCTATGTACGTGAACATATACGAGTATGTACAAAATTTTGATAAATATATAATTCGATTTCGAGTTGTGAAAACTTTGTCATGTTATTTTAGGAAATTATGTACAAACATTTTTTGTTAAAGTGGTGTAATCGATATAATAAATACATTATCTATTTAGTGTCAATTTTGCGCGAATTTTTAACACAATTTTTTTCTAAATTTTCTGTTGTTCATAAAAGAAAAAAAAGTGAACTCGCGATAACGTGAAATAAAATTTACCAAGGCAGTTCATATTTTCAAGATTGTTCACGATATCGAATGTCAAGTTTTGAACATTCTATTTTTTTTATTTTTATTGAGACCATGCTGTGCGTTGTATTGAAATATTTTCTGGAAAGGATAGGATAAAGCTTTCTTATTAAGCGCCTTACGAATAAGACAAGTTGCGATCAATTTGATGATCATCCAAAGGCCATTGTTATACCTTCAACCTTGAATGATCAACAGCAATTGCCCCATCTGTCGTTGGATGTTTACCATCAGAAAAAATGTAAATAAAAAATTATTAAATGACATTTTAACGATTTCTATGAGTATATATATTATGTACGTATGTATATACATACAGAGGTGTTCAATAAAATAGATTCAGATTCCATTGTACCTTCAATTCTAAATAGAGGTCCTATACCATAGCATGAAAAACATCCCCATACCAATAAGCATAAGTGGGGAAGTATCTTGTATTCGGACGAAACTAAAATTAATTTATTTAACTCCGCATAAAGTAATTTCACTGTGAGAAGACCCTCTAATACTGAATTTATTCCGCAATATACAATAAAAACCATTAAAAAATAGTGGCAGAAACTTAATGGTATTGAGACGGATGGATGGATGCCGTATACGTTACAAAAAATTCTATTCGACATCATGATGTCTTATTCTAAATGGAATATGCCATATGGGAATTTTTTAAAGATTCCTGAAAAAACATTTCAATCGAAACGTTTTAATGGCTTTTGGACTCAATGTCAAAGTGCTGCTTGAACCTTATTAAAAATAAGGGTAATTCCAATAAGTACTCAGGTAAATAAACAATAATTGAAAGGAACAATTTGGTGACCCTATTTTTTGAACAGCAAAATTTGTAGATTTTATGAATATATGGTTTTTTTTAAGTTTTATGTTGGGAAGTTTTATATTTTTTATATTATTTACTTAATAATTGAACCAAAATAAAAACAAACAAAAAATTAATCACGTTTTTTTAGTGTTTTCCCGGCCTCATAGATGTTAGACCAGGGTGAATCCATTTTATTGAACACCACTGTATGTATGTATGTATGTTTGTATGCGCGTACTTATAACAAATAAATAAACATTTTCCATTGTTCTTAACATGTAAACAATTAAACACAAGTATTCCGAACAATAACCTTTTAGCTCTACGAGACACTTTAATTCACACAAAACTGACAAAAATAAACCCTTTGTAAGCATATTGAATAAAATCTTGCAGTTTCTTGTTTATTTTTCGTTTGGTAAATTCATTTGATATTTTTTATTTATATAAGTATTTTATATAAAATTATAATTAACAATACGTACTTAAGTACGACTGAATAAACATTTAAGTACAATATTTTATGATAATTTATGTAAATTCGAAAATATCTACATACATATGCTTAAACCATCTATTAACGATTATAATTAATTAGTTTCTATAAAAAAAGAAAAAAACTGTATAAAATAACAAAAAAAAAAAAAAAAAAAATAAAAATAAACATTAAAATATTAAAATCCCTCAACCTACTTACTTATAAGTGACAGCAAGCAAGCGACTGTTGTTGGGTTGACTGTTTGATGGCTGACTGCGGTTTGTGTTGTGTAAAATTTGACACTCATATAAAATTTTATAGTACACGAATTATTTACAAGCATGTAATTGTTATTAATAGTGCGTGGCATTCATATTTGTACGTTTCATTTTTCTATTGCTGATGAAGAAATTTGATGAAATCGGTCTTTTGTGACGAAATTAGATATATGTACATATGTATGTGTGTACATATTTTTCTTAATAATGTTTTTAATCATTTTTAGATTAATATACTTATTTAAATTTAATTTCTAAACATACTGCAATAACAGAAATTTAACTCCATCAAATTCAAGTCCACTGAGATCTTGGGGAGCTTTTATGTAAAATAATTTCAACATAATATTATGTATGTACTGATTTCTATTTGTTAAATAGCTTTTTAATAATTGAATAATTCTGGGCGCAAATTCTATTATCTATCAGTATTTTGTGATATCTAAGTGTTAGATATTATGTATTATTATTGCTAATAATAAATCGTCGTACAGGAGTTTATGTGCTCTATCCGCCACTTTAGGTTTTTGTTCTTAGTATGTTTAAGTATTAATATTTTTGTAAGTTTAAATCATTCTGCAATAAACTGTTTAATAATAGAAAACACGTTTACGCTCTTTTGGTTTCACGACGTAACAATACAATCAAATGCTCTGTGTTTTTTTTTAATCATGGAAAACACCAAACATTTTTTCGTATTTTTCATCTAAGCTGTTTCATATAAACTACGAGCATACTACTACGTCGACCGTTGAAAATTCAAATTGAATCAAACGGGACCATTGAAGTATTTAAGAGCAAACTTTCCTAAATTGGTTGAGACGAAATTTAAAAAAAACTAATTTTGCTAGTTGAGGTTCAAACCCCATAAAAAAAAGAAATATGAAAAATATTTCTTTCGGCGACTACCTCTTAGCAGTCTTCTGGCAAAAGCTCTAAGACTAACTGATTGCCATGAACAAGCCTCTCAAGTCTGTCGTTCTGAGTCGACTTTAAACTGTAGGTGCCGGTACTCATGGATAAAAACTGACACACACAACATGGGTACTGCGAGAAGCTAGATCGTAACCCTGAAACAATGTTGTAATGGCAAAAACAAATTCAAACAACATTTAGAGAGTACATTTACCTAAAATGATTGTTTAAAAGGTTTTAGTCGTTAAAAAATAACACAAGCCAACAAGGTTTTGGACTGTAGCTGAAAAAGAATCTGTAATTGGTTTTTCTCTATCATTAGTTTATTTAAAATCAATGAATTTTCAAAAGCGAATGGTGTTGTAAAAATAAAATTATTCGATAGAATATTAACGACGGAAACATATCTCTATTGTATTTTTTGTTTTGTGTGGATTATTTTTGGGCACAGTGAAAATGATAACATGTATTTTAAAAGTTTTAACTATTGTCAACATTTTTTTAACTAATCTAGCTAAAAATCCATTATAATTTTTTCCATTTCTTAAGTTTTTTATTTCTACTTTACAAATTTTTCACTTTCTAAATAGAGTTTAAAATATAAAAACGTAAACAGCTGTTCTTTAAATGTGTTAGTTAGTTGGCAGTTAGTTACAGCTTTACCAATCATCTTGCTGAAAGTAACGATATGTGAATAAGTTAACACTTAGTGATCATTTATGAATATGCGCCATTGAATTTAAACTATTCATAATTTGAAATCAAGATTTCATGTTTGCTGGGTTTAAAAAAATAAATACAACAACTACTAAAACATTAAAATAGTTATGATTCATATGCTCAAATATTTATATATGTATATTATTGTATGTCTCTATAAAGCACAATAATACAAACAAAAAATCAAAACAACTACTGAAGAACGTTAATAACAATGTTTCCTTTTTTATAGTTGTTATTGCAATTCTTATTGACCATTTACTAAAAATACCAATCAATGTTTGTTTACAAATAAAACCAGTTTCAAAGGCATGTTGCTTATGCATCATTGTAAACCTTTTAATCGAGTTGTTCAACAGTCCAAAACCAACCAATCACGTTGTACCATAGTTGAGATTACGTACAAATTTAAAAAAGATTTGGACAAGTTTAACAATTAATTGAAACATGCATGGAACGTTTTAAGCAAACTGTTATTTTTTATTTTTTTTATTTTTTTATTTTAGTTATCAAATTTTAAGTTTTAGAACAAATTTAGTTAATCTTCTAATATATAAAATTCTCATGTCGCGGTGTTTGTTGCCAAACTCCTCCGAAAGTACTCGACCGATTTTCATTAAATTTTGTGTGCATATCGGGTAGGTCTGAGAATCGGCTAACATCTATTTTTCATACTCGTAAATGTTAAATTGACCCGCCCCAAGGGAAAATTTATGCCTCACCTAAATAACGTAATGACTTCGTTGAAATTTTAAACTAGATAGATCAGCTTACCGTAGAGCATATATGGTTTACGTTTTTTTTAAGTACTCAGAGGGGGCGGTGCAAGGGCTACTTTTTCCTATCCCCAACTAACAAATTAAATTTTATTTATTATTAAATTACAAAACTTTAGATTAACAAATGTAAATTTTCACATCTACATTTTATACCCCTAAATGTAAAGGTATCCGCCCCAAGGGGAAATTTGTGCCTCACCTAAATAACGTACCAACGTTGATGACATTTTAAGCTAGGTAATATATATCTGCGTACCGTAGAACACATATGGTTTAGGTTTTTTTTATTAAGCGGTACTCAGAGGGGGCAATACAGGGGATATTTTTCCCTATAGCCAACTATCAAACTGAAGTACAGAAAGTGGAGAGTAATCATTTATTAAAATTAATAGTAACAGACATTGATTGCTCATATCAAGGTTGACTTTTGCAGTTCGATGAAGGTCATCAAATATATTTGAAACAGTGTTCGAAAATAAACTGTACATTATTATATGTACGGTTCACAAATCCAAGAACGGTATTTATTTTTTTAGTGTTTGTGTATTTCTACACAACCAGAATAAGTCGTTCTGTTTTTTGTTTTAAAACAGTACAGTTTTAGTGTTTGTATACATTTTGGTTTACTGATCTTGGGTTATTTTTCTCCAAATTTCAAAATATTTTCTTTTTTTGCATTTTTTATCAATCAGTTTAAAATAAAAAAATTGGAAAAAAATTACAACAACAAAAAAATATTTTTCCCTTGTTTTTTCTATAGGTTAAGAACAGTATATTCGTTATGTTGAAAATTCAAAAATATTATAATGTTGTTTGTTTGTTTTGAATTTCCTACACAAACACTTTTAGTGTTTCTGTATTTATTATTCTACAGTACAGAACACTAAAGTACGTTTTATAAGGTAAATTTTCGAACACTGATTTGAAATAAAAAAATGTTTCCTAGAGCAAATTTATATGGCAAAACAACGTTTGCCGGTCAACTAGTATTATATATAAAACATTTGCAGAAATTAAAATTTTTACGTGTTGACAATATTATATCAAGCAGGATATTATATCAAGGGTTCAGCACATGAAGATGTTATTCAATTTAGGGAAAACCTTTACGAATTTTACATTAGCGTGCCATTGAAGGTCTTATGCTTGTAAGAGTTAGAGAAATTAAGTGTAACCAAACAATGCATAATGCGTCATTCAAAGGCATTCTTTCATGGTTGACGAAAATAATTTTAATTCGTTTTTATTGAATAACATATTACTCCAAATCACATGATTTTTTCATGCTAATTATGGCTTCAAAAAATGATGAATTTATTAAAATATATGGGTACATACTATACATACATATGCACATATGCATTCAATTGATTTAATTATTTACATACATATATACTCGTACATAACTGGCCATTACAACCCTTTTTCAGAATTACGGCCTAACTTCTTACAGCACCCATATTGTGTGCGTCAATTATTATCTATGAGTACCGGAACCTAAAGTTTGACTTCGACTTCGAACGAAAGTCTTGAACAGCGTGTTCATGGCCATCTATTTCTGTCAGAGCTTTTACCAAATAATTGCTAAGAGATGGTCACCAAAAGAAATATTTTTTCATATTCCTTTCTTTCAAGATGTCAAAGCTGAGGTATGAACCCAGAGCTCTCTCGTCTTAGTAAGGCAACACATTATATACTAGACTACTGCGACTACATACATATGTGCATTATTGTATTACATACATACATACATAACTGGCCTTTACAACCCTGTGTCATTACGGCCTAGCTTCTCGCAGCACTCATGTTGTGTGTATAAATTTTTATCCATGTGTATCGGGACCTACAGTTTAATGTCGTCTTCGAACGACAGACTTGAGAAGCTTGTTCATGGCAATTAATTACTCTCAGAGCTTTTGCCAGAAGACTGCTGAGAGGTAGTCGCCGAAAGAAATATTTTATTTTTTATTTGTTAAGATGTCGGAGCTGTTCCAACACACTAACCACTAGATCAAGGCGACTACAACTATTGTATTAATACAAATAATTAGCCGTTGGGAAATAAAATAAATGAAAAATTATATCTCATGTGTTTTATCTACCACAAGTTAACTTATAATAAGTTATAGTATCTAATTTAATTATTTAGAAGTCTATTATAATTTTTTTTACACCGTTTGAAATACATAAGCTGTGAGCCATCTGTGTTTAAAAAATTCTTAATATGTATTTTAATTGATTGTTCAGTCTTTATAGAAAATCAAAAAAATGTTTTTTTTTATATAATATGGTGTACTTGGCCCCTAACCAACCATTATCATCTTTACATAGCAACTCTTTTTATACTCAATTTTCTCTTTTAGAATCTGGGTCATGAGTTCAATGAAGTTAAATATGTTTAACGATTAATATTCTCATAAGGAAATGAAGAATAATTTTTTATATTTTGCTTAAATAAGATACATCTCTATCTTGTCAACTGATTAGTTTTGTTCTTCTCATTTTATTTGTCTTTATTTTGGGTTTTCTGCTTTTACATACATATATTCACATACATACCTACATATGTACATATGGATATGTAAACCACGAATAAATCTTTGAAGCTTAAGGCCACTTACTAATATTTTAAAATATTCTATAGATTTTCCTGTGGCAATGTTTTACTAATAAATACAATACATGTATATGTATATATATATGTACATATGTATGTATGTTGCAACTATTTATTGTTAAGATTCAATCAAGCATCTAAGTTTGTTTATATGCTTGAAAAACTCATCAAACTTAACCACTAAACAAACATACAAAATGTTAATAATATAACCATTATGACTAGTGATGGCTTTATGAAAATAATCAATAGTTGTTTTAAATGATGATAGTTTTCGTGTTTATTCATAAATATACATATCGTTATATTAAATGCAAACGGACGTAACTACACTTTTTGTTTTTTTTTACAGGAGAAGCCAAAAACCTTAAAATCAAAAATTTTGTAAATCCTGAAAATCATAATTTTTAGGATCGATATATAAGGATCAGCATCCCTATATACAAAAAATGAGTTTGAATGTAAGGTTTTCATATACATATGTAAATATGTATGTAGTTATGTCTTCTGGCATTTAGAAATACATGCACTTGTAGTTAAGTCCGTTTGAATTTCGTTAATAAAATCGCCATTTTTGATCGTAGGAATCTAAAATTGTGCACGAACATGTATTTTGATAAAACGAACCATAATCAATATAAAACTCAATTTCGAACTTTTGTGTAGATACGTCCGTTTGCATTTAATATGACGATATTAATATCGGTATAGACCGATATAACAGGCCTCGCCGACAATTGTCACTGAGGGTATACCTGAAAGCACAACTAAGCTGAAAGAAAGCCAGCCTACAATAAGCTGCCCTATGTACATATGCTTTAAACTACGGTTTAATTTAATGTGAATCAAAGTATTTAAATACGAGATATAATTTATTTGAAAGACTATACAAACCTTAAAACAACCGTCTAATTACTATTTTTACTTCTTCATTGCAGAAAATCTCTTACAAAATAATTATTGTAACGGTAGTGTAGGTGGCAGTACAACTGGTAGTGAGGGCGTTGATACAGCAGGCTTATCCAATTTACCAGAGAATGATGATCCGGGTGATGGCTTAGGACCTCTACCTCCTAAATGGGAGACAGCATACACTGAAAGAGGAGAATTATATTTTATTGAGTAAGTTTTCTGTAAATAAATGAGAATAAAAAAAGGTAATAAAATATTTCGATTATAACAAATTTTTTCTTAGTCATAATACAGGCACTTCACATTGGCTTGATCCAAGACTTTCGAAATATCAAAAAAAATCCTTGGAAGAATGTGGTGAAGATGAGTTGCCTTATGGTTGGGAAAAGATTGAAGATTCATTATATGGAACGTATTACATTGATCATGTTAATCGGAAAACTCAGTATGAAAATCCAGTGTTAGAGGCTAAACGAAGAGCAGCAGAACAGAAGCAACAACAACAACAGCAACAGCAACAACACCAGCATCTATTACCATCACAGCGATCTCAAACGCCAACATCCTCTACCATATTGAATGGCGGCACAACGGCTAGTATAGCCTTAAGTTCTGTCTCATCGGGTTCCACTCTGTCGACAGTGGATATTTCACAAAGAGCTATGCAACCGCCTCCTGTAATGGCTCAAGAACAAAATTCTAATAAACCCGCATTACTGCCCTATAAATTTACCCGAAATCCAAATGAAATGCAAGGAGAACGCATAACTGCTACACTTTTAAAATCGGCACGAGGTCTAGGAATAACCATAGTCGGCGGTGATGATGGTGTAGAAGAATTTCTACAGATTAAATCAATTGTTCCCAATGGACCAGCTTGGCTGGATGGCCAATTGCAAATGGGCGATGTCTTAGTATATGTAAATGATACTTGTGTTTTGGGTTTTACACATCACGAGATGGTAAGTATTACTTTAAATAACACACATATACACACATATTGCATACAAGAGTATTAAATTGGTTTTTTAGTTTCTAATAATTTGTGTACTATTAGGAAAGCCTAAAACACTTTCGGCCTCTGTTTAATAGGTGGCTTGTTACAATTTGTTTTTAATATCATCCAAATATGTATGTAAAACAATCTGTCCTGACTGATTGACTAATCATCCCATAGATACGAATTAGTAGAGAAGATTTCTATTACATATAAATTAAATAATTCGGTCTAGAAATGAATTAAATTTTATGTATTTTAAAAAATAAATGCGTATTTACTTGGGAGTGTTTGTTTAAAGCCGTTAGATAGCTCAACGGCTAAACTGATTTTTCTTAATTTTTACAATATGTCTCTTCTCTATGTCTGGAAATAATTATAAGCAGTAAAGAAAATATCTATTTAATTTTTTTTTATTAAGACCAGAACTCAGGGGACGACCGCTACAAATGTAGTACATTGTTCTGGTCTAGAATAATACGTTATGGGAAGGGGGAAAGGGGGAGTAGTGCTTCAAGTGGCTCAATGAACAGTACAAATTACAATTAAAAAAATAGAAGGTATTAAATGGTACCTCAAATACAAAATAAATATTGATTTTTTGATAGGGATGCCTTCCTCAGATTGAACTCTCTGTTGGCAGTTTTTAACCAGGCACTCTTGATATTTCTTGAGGGACTACACTGACTGAGATATATGCAACCAACTTTGGCGAGTTGACTCTTCTGCTTCTCGCTTTTCCATTCATTAATATTAAATATGCAATTTTTAAATCAGCATTTACAATATTGTCATATTAGGTCTGTTCAATCCGATTAGAAAAATTCAAGCTTCAATTTGTTTCGTCATATATACTTTTTTTTAGCAAAATCTTATTATAATATTTTACAGGTTAATGTTTTTCAATCTATAATGCCTGGTGAAACAGTAACATTAGAAGTGTGTCGTGGTTATCCTTTGCCATTTGATCCCAATGATCCTAATACGGAAGTTGTCACCACAATAGCTGTAGATAGCCTTTCAGCTCATGAACCTGAAAAACAACGACGCATGTTTATGGACCTTAATATGGATGGAAATTATAATTTCCTAGATATTTCGGGTGCTAGTAACAATAGTGGTAACAAAACAAATTTAATCCCGGACAGTGCTATTGATAATAGTGGTTTTATACTCATGAAAAAGCCTGAGGTTCATACATTTTCTATAATAAAAGGTGCCATGGGTTTTGGTTTCACCATTGCAGACTCCTCATACGGACAGAAGGTAAAAAAAATTTTAGATCGTGCCTGCTGTCATCAATTACAAGAAGGCGATATTTTATTAGAAATCAACGAAATAATGGTGCGAAATAAATCGCATATGGATGTAGTACAAATACTAAAAGATTGTTCAAAGACAGAGCCAACTCTGCTTAAAATCCAGAGACCAAACGCTAATAACACGTCTCCCAATTGCACAAACCAAGCCTTAGTAAGCGGTAGTGGTACTGTGACTAAATTAAGAAAAAATTTCTTAGGTGCCACAACTGGCGGTATAGGCAATAATGCTCTGTTTCGTAGTAAGACTCCTACAGCAGACTTATATAGCACTATGCAAAAAGAAATTCTACCTATTAGGCCAAAAACACCGCTGGTGGATACACGTAGAGCCCGAGTTAATACACCCAATTTTGAATTAAGCGAAGATAGCGAAGTAGCTGCTGTAAATACTAGCGCTGAGGAAACGGTTATGGAACGTTCGCTAGCAGAAAGTAAGTCACACTTAAATGAGGGAAACAAATCACAAAACTCTCTATCCGAAATTGACGCAATAAACCACGATATACCCTTTATGGATCCGTATCCAAAAATGGTAACCAGTTTAAATGAGCGTTTGGCTGGCGTGTCTCTGACAAGTGATCAATCAGCTGGCAATGGTATGTTACCAGGTGCAAACACGGGTAGCTATTTACGCACAACTGCCTCTGGTGTACCGAACTATGAAAATCAAGGAGATTATGCCAGTGCGAGTAGTGGCAACTATAGTTCAATATATGGTTTGGCACAAATGCCACCTGTAATGAGCCCCTTAAGCGGAGGTTTATATGGACCGCCCACTACACCTTCAACGTCCACAACCGCTGGCTTAGTGACCCCCGCTACCACTACTACATATCACCATCATCATGAGTCATGTTTTTGCTTTGATTGTCAGGACTTTCGTAATACTCGCTTGAGAAACTCATCTGCGACCCATCACTCATTACAGCCGCCATTACATCATCAACCACAACAGCCCCCGCACATACATCAGCAGCAACCATCACCGCGTAGTTACTATCCGGTGTATCAGCATGGTCACTCACAGTATTCGCCTGCATCCTCAGCCAGTTTACAAGCAGCACATATCCAAAACGAACGTATGCAAAAGAGAGTCAATGAGCTGTTAAATGACAGAAGACGTGTTGGATTTTCACCTCTAGAACATCAACATCATACGCAAATGCAGTTAAATACTGCGAGTGGCTATTCGCCCTCACAACAATCGCAACAGCAGCAGCACCAGCAGCATTCGCAACTGCATTTACATCAGCATCATGGCATTATTCACCAACAGCAGCAACAACATTCCCCTGCTCAACAACAGTTAGCCAATCACTGGGTAAACACCGGCAGTGCCCACTATAATACTTTACAACCAGTTGGCATAATCCGCAATGAATTTTCAGAATCTTCAGATATTTTAGATGGATCAGGCGAACAGTTTATATTATCTGAAGTAACTTTACAACGTCAAGCATTAGGATTCGGTTTTAGAATTGTTGGTGGTACTGAAGAAGGTTCTCAAGTTACTGTGGGTCATATTGTGCCTGGTGGAGCCGCAGATAACGATCATCGTATAACTACTGGTGATGAAATTCTCAGCATTGATGGCATTAATGTGGTAAGTTAAGTTTAAACATTTCATTTTAATACAAACAAGAAACAAAAATTCATTTAAAACCTTTTGACTGATGCAATTTTATGTTCGCACACTGGATGAAGAGAAATTTAGCAAAAACTGTCAGTCATATTCGATATAGTGTAGGCTAAATTAAGTTTAATTGTATGTATTTAGTATTAATAAAAGAAAAAGCGGAAAAAAGCTTGCCTGGCATAAGTAAAATTCGTTTAATCGGCAACGCTGTAAATATCAATTTCTCTTCACTTTTTGAACAGTAACGCATAAATACATTTTAATGATGTTTTTAACTCAACCAATTATAGGTCAGTTCATCACACCACAAGGTGGTTTCCTTAATGGGGGAAGCGGCTTTACGCGGTCAAGTGACCATGATTTTAAGAAGAAGAACTCGTCCTGGCCTAACGCAACAGCAACAGCAACAACAGAACAATATGCCCACACAATTGATTTTACATCATTCATTATTGAATACAGCACCTCCTATGTCTGGAGTCAGTGGCCATACGCAACATCCATCACCTTTGCAGCCATTATTACATAACAATCCTTCAGTTCGCTATCCATACGATGTCATAGTAACAAGAAATGAAAATGAAGGTTTTGGTTTTGTTATTATTTCATCATCCAATCAATATTATGGTTCAACTATTGGTAAGAATGTTATTTATTATGTTTTTATTTTTTTTATTAACTATGATGCATATTTTTTTTTATTTTGGAATTAGGAAAACTTATACCCGGTAGCCCGGCCGATCGTTGTGGTGAACTTAAAGTTGGAGATCGTATTATAGCTGTAAATCGAATCGATATAGCCGGTATGTCGCATGGCGATGTAGTAAATCTGATAAAAGAATCTGGTTTACATGTGCGCTTAACGATTGGCTGTCCTAAAGAAGGAGCTATTATAAATGCTGCCCCCACTATGCCAGCCGGTAGTGGTCTTAATGCAGCAGCTGGCAGTAATGGTGGTAGCGGTGCTCTTTTATTAAATTCAGCACAAGCCTCACCAGGTCAAGTTTCACAAAATCTAACGCCTTCTTTGCAAACAAATTCAGATTTAGCAACTTCCTACTTTGAAAGACCTTTACTTAGTACTGGTTCTAATGCCGGTTCGGCTACTTCGTCAGTGGCATCTCACCATCATCTACCAGCCCAACATTCTCCAAATCCTTTACCAGCACCACCACAATTATGACTTTGAGATTTACGTATCAGACTCTTAAAGAGTTTTCTTTAGTAATAGGTAATAAATACATGTGTATATTATCACCAGTCTTAGCCTCAGCACAAAGCCTTATTGTATCACTGTTATGCCTTTAACTAAATCCAATTTATTATTATTTTTATTATTAATAATGTTTCATTTATAATTTAAACTCTAGTATGTATGTACATGTATAAATATTGTATAGAACATATAATTTATATTAAAGTTTTAAGAATTAAGCAATTAATTAAATTACGAAAAAGTGAAATATTTATTATATTTACTTAATCCAACCCCTGTACCCAAAGACTGATGACTTACAAAATATAATAGTGTGTATAAATACAATGGCTCAATTATTAACAATTACAGATAATTTCTGAACTCAAAACATGTATAATGTACTTACATATAAATGTATATTGAAGAGCACAAGGCAAATAATTACATACAAGGTGCTCTTAATTTGGAAACAAAACAAACATAAAGCTGTATGAAAAATTGTCATGATGTCAGATATCAAGAATAATGTGTTTTCTTTGATTGAAAGAAGGAAAGCTTTCAGACATATATTTGGACATACATACATATACATATGTATGTATTATTATAAAAAAAAAAGAAATTGACATCTGAGTTATTCACAGCTTTGTGTCATTTGTCAAATCAAGTCCATCTTGTTAAAATTTTGTTTTGCTATTAATAAAGCATTTAAAATATCATATTTTATACATATTTCATTTTTAATATAAATTATATATATAAACATATCAAAATTAATTTTATATACATATTCCAAAATCACAATCTGTATCGTATTGTTGTAACAATGTATGCATGTCGTAAACTACATAAACATTTTTTTGTTTGTGTATTAAAAAAATATTTTTTAAAACTTACAAAGATACGACACTGTCTCTACTCGTATACACTATAAAAAAGCATAAACTTATATTTACACTCACACTTACTTTAATAAGCACTTAGTAATGTTAATATTTTTTAATAATACATATAGTTAATAGTTTATGATTATAAAATAAATGTATTTTTTATTTTAATATTATTGTTAAAAGATCTAAAAACAAATAATAATGATTATGTACTTTTTGTATATTTTAATTAAAGTTCTTTAAATTTAATTAAAATAAATATTCAGAATATAATAATTTATATTTAAAATAATGTAAAATTATTTGATTTTTTTTTTATAATCATATACTTATGTTTTTAGGAAAAACTTGACCGAAATTTAAAATATTTAAAGCATTTTCAAGTAATTTTAAGTTCGAGAACTTTGAACAGTTTTAATTACAAACGCCTCCTGGTGTAGTAACATAAAAGAACAACTTGATATAAACAATGGTAAGTTCTAGCAGATTTATTAATTTAAAAATATTTTTCTTTTGTATTCAGCTTTCGATGTAAATTAAATTTTATTCTAGATGAGCAGACATTTGTAAAAAAATATGTAAGAAAAATATTATTTACAAAGAAATGATAAAAACGGCAAATAGAAAAAGGCCGATTTTAATGAGTATTAAAAAATGCATAGATATCATTGCAACTTATTCTGGATTGCTTTAATATGTCATTCTCAACATGTTTATTCTTTCATTTCATTTAAAAAAGAGGTGCATGGCTCGATTTGAGTTAGTTTTTAGCACTTTTAGCCCCTCTTTGATAAAATATAGATGAGAAAGCTTGTGCAGTATTGAAAATATCTTACTCAAAGTTCAAATTAATTAAGGAGAACTTGATAAAATTTACTAAAGGTTTAATTTATGAAATAACTGCAATAACCCACAAACTTAACAATATTGGGAAGCATTGCTGCATTTAGTGTAGCAAATATTATTTCCTGCAATATGGAGGATACTTAGCTGTAATTAAAGAATTTGTAAAGAAATTGTGGAACGTGAAAATTGTATAAAAATTATAAAACTATCGGGTATGTTCTGAAAAACGAAATCGAATGATATTTTAAACTGCTAAAATGTTTTGATCATTTTTTCTATTTATTCGCCTATAATAACCATAATAACTTCCTTGAATACCAAAACTAAAAATAATTCGGGCATTTAAGTTTTATTTGCCTTTGAAAAAACATTCGTTTTCAATTTCACCCGAATTCGTTTTTCAGCACATACCCGTATATAAGTGGAGATACCTCGATAGAAGTGATGAATTTTAAATCGAAGTCCATCATTCTAAAAAACAACAAGAAAATTATAATTATAAGTTATCATCTTTTGTTTTAAGACTTTTCAGATTGCCTTATTCAAATAGCCAAAGTATGTAGAACGCACTTTCAGTGTTATGATTTTCTTTAAATAAATCAAATAGTCTAATTCACATAAAGTAATGAAAAAAGTGCAGTTCTTCAAATTACGAAATAAGAGTAAAGGCTAAATTTTAGCAAGGTCAATAAAAGTGGCAAAACCTTTAAAAAGGTCAAACTTTTACTTTAGGCTCACAAGAGTAACGTAAGTCTAAATATATCACTTAAATTTAGTATCTGTTACAATTACAATAGAAACTGCCAGAAGTTGTGCTATCTACAGAACATCTCTATTTGCAAGTTCAAGGCAATATCGCAAATTATATGTGAGTTACTAATGTCAGTAGTCGCCGTGGTCTAGTGGTTAGTGTGTTGGCTTACCAAGACATGAGCCCAGCTCCGACATCTTAAAAAAAAGAAATATGAAAAAAATATTTCTTTCGGCGACTACCTCTCAGCAGTCTTCTGGCAAAAGCTCTGAGAGTAATTAATTGCCATGAACAAGCTTCTCAAGTCTGTCCTTCGGAGTCGACATTAAAATTGTAGGTCCCGGTACTCATGGATAAAAATTGACACACACAACATGAGTGCTGCGAGAAGCTAGGCCGTAATCCTGACACAGGGTTGTAAAGGCCAGTTATGTATGTACTAATGTCAGATGCTGCCCAATGGGTCTCCAAATAAGAAATTACAGTAATCCCTCGAACTGTGCGGTAGATACGTTCTGAAAAAACAGCGCACAATACGAAATCGCGCACTCTGAACCCTATTTTGTATGAAATTAGGGGGATACGTTCCAAATTCTAAAATTATCATGAAAATTTGAAATTTAAACCAAGTAGATAACTAAAAAAAGACTTTATTCAATATTAACATAAAGTTAAACATTAACATAAACAAAAGAAATAAAAATTATAAATTAATTCATAAAAATTAAACAAAAAAAAAAAAAAATCTTGAAAACAATTCATTGTACATAGTATGCACATAATTAAAATGTAAATATGTAATTAAAAAAAAAAACTTTAAATAAGTTAATTTTCATCTTCTAATTAATTTGTTATATTTTCCTCCAATGGTTTGGTAAAAAAAATATATAAAAATATGTATGTACAAATTTTGCACGAAATATGTAATATGTACACAAAAAAAAACCGCGCTGCTGCGAAACTTTTGCCGCGCAATGCGAAATTTTGGTGGTAAAAATAAAACCGCGCAACTCCGAAACCGCGCAGTTCGAGGGATTACTGTACTGTTATTTAAAAAATTTAAATTAATTCCCAAATGACACGAATATAGTAAGAGGGTCGCTTAAATTTTTCTATCTCAACTGAACTCCAGAAATTTTTTTTACTAACTTTACCCAGCGGGAAAAATTGATTACCTTATTTTATAATCAATTAAATAATATGTATATGCCTTCAGATGATATTACTTTTGGAATCGAGAAGGTAATTTCATGTAGCACACAAGAAAATATTGATTACTATGTGTATTCCCACATCTTCAGAAGAATAAATTCATTGTTCTACGTTTTATTAAAAAAATTCGTTATTTCTCGTTATTCCTTTAAATTATTAATAACTTTATGTATTACAAATAATGAATTTTAATACTTATTACGAAGGGACATTTAAAACAATTATTACTTTCGTACACATTTTCTGTGTTAAGAAGGGTAATGGTTTCCGGAATCAGCAGATTATACCATTTCCCGCTGGGCAATTAAAGTAATTTCTCTTTATGAAACTTTTAAAAACGACTCCGAAACGGTAATTTACTCTTTGAAGTTTTCATAACCTAAAGAAATAACGGTATATGCCCATAGTTGCTAAAAATGTGATATAAAATTTTAATAAAAAAAAGAGCCAATTACATACAATGCTGAATTTACTTCTTTTCTCCATTTTTCATGTAAATTGCTAAAATTGTGTTGCTGAGTACTTTTCTCTACTTTAAACATGTTTACAAAAATTATAAACAATTCAATTTAAGTGTTAATTATATATTATAAATTTATTCTTGTCTTGTAAATACAGTGTGAACTTGTGTTAAATGGTTTGTAAAGTTCAAAGAAAATGAGTAGAGCAAGAGGCATCCATTGTCCGGCTGCTTTCTACATTCTTTATATAGGCTTAATCTTAAAGTGTAAACCGATGAGTGAAAAAACTAAACATTTGAGATCCTGTACTAAATAATAAAAGCAACGTAAACCTTCGGGATCTTTGGACCGATTGACATCGACTAGAGAACCAGTCTTGGAGGTGGTAAATGAAATGTGTTCATCGCCTATAACAATTTCCAGCTCCTGAAAAAGTTTCATTTTTCTAATTGTATTATACATTATGGTACGATATATACAGGGAAATACTACCTGTCTACCAACACGATCTGGTGGTGGCCAAGGTGAATCATCTTCCGCCATTATTTCAGAGTCCAATATAATACGTTTCAGCTCTTCCATTACTGACTGATGAACAAATGCCTCTTTGCGAATCATTGTGTCATTTTTGTAGTTCGAATTGTTGGCATATCGCAGTTTACCATCCGGGCGAAACTCAAACTCAAGAAATTCGTGGCCAAATTTACCTTTGTGGCCGACATAGTAACGTAAGTAGAAATCTTCTGTTGACATTTTTTCCTGCTTGTATATATTTATTTATTTTTAATTCACAAAAGCTTAACAAATATCTACTTGCGGTTTTTTGTCCAAATGCGCTTTCACAACCTAAAATATCAATTTTGTTGTTGTTGTTATTTTCAAAGGTGTAAATAAAAAGTAGGAAATAAAATGCTACCAAGTCGTAGAACGAAAATGAGCAGAAGGAAAAGTGATAAGTTACGTTTTTACGGTAGTATTTTTAAATTACTTTATAAATCTTTTTTCTGTAAAAAAGGGTGGCTATTTAGCCAAATTAGGCATACTTTTTTTTATTATTTTTAAAATTTAAATAAGTAATGATTTGCAATGCTTTTTATAAATATAAAAACAATACAATTTGTTTTTAAACAAATTTCATATTTTCTACTTCCGAGTTAGTAGCTTCCCTTTTGTAAATTCTAGATCGTTGCTAACCTTTCATTTTTAAGCACATGCATACAAGTTATTATCTCCGTTTCCATAGAATTTAAAAGGGTGTTTATTTTATATATTATTCCACTGACCCACTTTTCTATTTTTAGCCCAATTAATATGAATAGAAAATAAAAAATTGATATAAAAACAAATTAAAATATTTAAAAGTTTTTTACTATGCTTTGATTTTGTTTACAAAAAAAAAATATTTTAAATGTCAACCAATAAAAAGGATCAGGTAATGAGAATGCATATAACAACAAATAAAATTTTAATTAAATATACAAATAATTTTAGACCAAGCGCACCCGTGCTTATGTGGAAGAAGTTTTTCGGCAAATTCATGAAAAACCGGACATAACGGACATCATGATTTTAAATAAAAAAGGCAACCCGGTAAAAACAACGATGGAAAACTCCTTAGCAATACAGTATGCAGGTTTCTATGAAATATTACGCGAAAAAGTCGTTATGGGTTTGCAGAAAATCAATCCACATGATGAATTAACAATGCTGCGTTTAAGAACCAGCCACAATGAGACACTTATAGTTCCCGACGGCAAGATTACAGTTGTCGTTACGCAAAAAGCTCAAGATCGTTTTCAAAATTCTTAAAAATATATGCACTTACCCACATATACATATGTATGTATAAATATTCAGATGGATGGATTCAGATTTATTATTCAATTATAGCCAAATTATTTATTTAAATATATGTGCATATAAAAAAATGTTATAAAAATATACAATCATTTAAAATGTTTACTGCACTACCACAATGGTAAACTCTTTTTCAGGTGCTATTAAATATTCAAATTTTCTTGTGGCGATACGTAAAAATGTTAAATCGTTTGTACAGTCTATATCACGTACAGCGCTTCTGGCCGCTGAAACCAACATACGGCAAATAAGTTTAATAATTCCAACTGAAACAGTGTTATCATAGGATGATATTGCTATTGTCCCATAGGTATTATTGCAAACCACATAGCCCAAAGCATTCTTCATAATACGTTCCGTGTTTTCAGCATTTTGTCTTATCACAGCATCCAAAGGCTAAAAATTAAATTATGTATGTAA
Organism: Metopia argyrocephala; assembly: GCA_963576795.1. NCBI lineage: Eukaryota > Metazoa > Arthropoda > Insecta > Diptera > Sarcophagidae > Metopia > Metopia argyrocephala. Next base: position 179,844,841 of record OY756208.1, on the reverse strand, counting down.
TTAATTTTATATTAAAATTATTGGCAAAATTGCTTTACCATTGTTTCTTTTTCTTTATTACGTAGGTATTATTAAAACAAGCTGTATTTGATTTTTAAACAAAATTTATTGTTTTCAAATAATAAATTGAAGACTACTTACTGACAATCAAAGGCTTGCTTTGTGCGGTAGTCTGTCTGTTTGTAAATAAATTTTAATTCATTACAATGGAGTTATGTATTACAAAACTTATTAAGTTCTTAACTTGTTTCTTGAGATAAGATTTTATAGTTTAATTGATTTTAATTGTCAAGTTACGTTCACATTTGCCAATGGATAACACCGTAACTATTTTATACAAACAATTATTTAAATGTTTATTTTATCGAATGCCGTAATTTGCCCCCTGATCTCTAAACATACATACTACAAAAATTAGCCAAACACAGCACTTTGATAATATACATATATGTGTCTGTACAATGTTTGCTGAAATGTTCTAACACTCTAACCATTTGTGTAAGGTATAACGTTTTAACTGTCTCAATCATGTATATTTTTGCATCAGATATCTTGACCAATGTAATATAGTCTTTATTAGGCCTTTGTGGCTTTTTATATTACTCTATGTTGAATAAATAAATAAATAAATTTTAAGTACAAATTATGGCCGTCATTTGTAGAAGTGGTGTCATTGTTTTGTAAATAATCGGAGTATGTTCTGAAAATCGAATTCGAGTGAAATTAAAATCGAATGATTTTGCAAAGACAAGAAAAACTTAATTGGAAAAATTATTCTATGAGTTTGCTATTTAAAGAAGTTATATTAGTGGCCATTAAGCCAATTCATAAAAAAAGTATTAAACGATTTTCACATTTTAAAACTATAGCATTCATTTGAATTCGTTTTACAGAACATATCCGAATAAATACATAAATTTAAGCTTATTGCCTGTTTCTGCAGTAGATGTAATTACTAATGATTTAAATAACAAACTATTTAAATATTTTTTAGAATTTTTTTAATAATTTAAATACATTCTAGAGCCTGAGGTCTTTTTATAATAAAAATATCGTATTTTATTTATTCAGTTTTCGCTACTCTTTTGTGTAGTTTCATCAGGAATAATATTTTATTAAATTTATGAAAATATTTTGGTTTTTCTGCAGAAAAAGAATGTAATATAAAATTTCCATGTTTGAGCACTATATTAGTAAGAAAAGCATTAAATTAGTGGTAGATTGGTTTTAAAAGCCGTCATATTCGGATAGAACTATTAATTATTTCTTAAAACATAATAAAAGTGCGATTATTAATATAGAAAATAATTTAATAGAGAGAGTGTTTAGAATAAGGAATTTCACAGAAATTATATAGAGAAGATCAAGAATAAATATGTTAAATGACAATAATTTACCATTGCAAGTCATTAATACATACATACATAACTGGCCTTTACAACCCTGTGTCAGGATTACGGCCTAGCTTCTCGCAGCACTCATGTTGTGTGGGTAAATTTTTATACATGAGTACCGGGACCTACAGTTTAATGTCGATTCCGAACGACAGACTTGAGAAGCTTGTTCATGGCAATTAGTTACTCTCAGAGCTTTTGCCAGAAGACTGCTGAGAGGTAGTCGCCGAAAGAAATATTTTTTTCATATTTCTTTTTTTGAAGATGTCGGAGCCTGGAGTCGAACCCAGGGCCCATGTCTTAGTAAGCCAACACACTAACCACTAGACCACGGCGACTACGTCATTAATAGATTACAATATACAATTTCGGAATAAGAATACATATTGATAACTTGAATGATGGCAATTGCAGCAATGATGATATTAATTATATGTAATACAATTATAAATAACCAAATTATCGGAAGGCATTAAAAACGTCTTAAGTACCACGACTAAAAACAAATTAAAATGGCTTTTAGAATATATAATACTTTAGGAAATTATTTAGCAACACTAAGGAGAAAGAAGAAAAGTGGGACATATCAAATATAGTTTACATAATTCCTTACACCAGTACGATGGAAAATAAAGAACTTGAATTGCTGGACATAAAGCAAATCAGAAAATGAGAAGTAACAAGTTACATAAATACTGTAACTGTCTCACTTTTAAAATCTCGAAAATGATTATATTTTAAATACAACATTGTATTTTTTTAGTTTATTTTATATGTACATTCATAATTTTTTATTATTACAAAAATGTTAAGCATTCCTTTAAATGTTTGCTGGTTATTTTTAAATTTTATAAATATGTTTGTTGTGTTCTATTTTCTTCATTTAAATATTTTATAAATTAAATGGTCTGGAGATTTAAGATCGAATCCTATAGACACCACATTATATCAGCTGTTTTTCATTAATTTTTTTTTTGTCACAAAATTAATAAAAAAACAAATCAGAAAATTTGATAAACTTGCAAATTAGACAAACATGTAAATTTTTTCTTTTTAATTTTCAAAATTATATTTTCCAAAATAATAGCAAGAATATATGTATAAATCATATAACTTAAAGAATTTTGATAAATTTTTTGTAACCTATTATCTGTCGCAACAAAAATCATTTTACACTGTGGTTACACCTTCAAATTTCAAAAATTCAATTATTAATCACTCACATTTCTTTTACCAAACACTTACAATTTTAAAATTGAAAGTAACTTGATTTTCAGTTTTGCTTTCCCTAGAGACTTTCAAGTTACTATCAAGAGAACAGTTGTAAACAAAACAAAAAATTCTGCCTCCATCAAATTTCGTTTGTTTTTCATATTAAAAACTTAAGAAATAAAAATTAAATATGTTTTCAAATATAGAAAGAAAATAAATAAATATGTATAACGATTAATTAAAATTCATCGAATTATACAAAAGCAATGAAGTGCTTTGGAATATATCTCATACGTTATATAGGCGAAATAATTTAAAAATGAAGTCCTACGGATCTATTGCTGCTGAAACCAAATAAAATAAACCAAAATAAAGTCTTTTAGAACAGTTTATAGTGCAAAGAAAATAAAAGTATTGAAATCGCTATCGTTTTCTTTCCATAATAATTTTTTAAAAAAATGCGCCTAAAACTCATGTTCAATTCTTAAAAAAAAGGATCAAATACATATGTATTCATATAGAAATTAAATTATCTGATAATCTACAAACTTTGTTACTAATATCTTCTTGCAAGCTTCAGTTTTTAATTTTTTTTTTCTACTAATTTATTAATTTCCGGCAAAACTTCCAATGAAGCTATCAATTTTAATTTTTGTTCTTAAGATTTTGATTTTAAGTTGCGCAAGGCCTACGTCACAGCTATCATTCAAATGAATTGTGACAAGTAGTTTGTGTGAAAAACTTAAACTTGAAATTTTTCGTGGTGTGAACCCAGTTTAACATAATTTCTGGTCTGGCAACTCTTATTTTTTTTTTAAATTCTTCATTCTATTGGCTTTCGTGAACATGACAGTAAAAAAGGAACATCAAAAAATGCCATAGAAGTAATGACATTTCTCGCGCGCTTGTATACGTACAGTGTATTGTACACATTACAACAACAAACGACCAATTTGCTACAAAGTAAAACAAGGCAAAATAAAAAGAACGTAGAAAACAGTTAAAATAGCTCTGCACGAACATTAATAGAATACAAAGTATTGACTTGAGCTGAAAAAAGATATTCTGTGCATGTAATACACAAATAAAGTGATAAAAAATATGTAGTGCTTTTAATAAAATAAAAAGTAAGTGAAATATATTGAAGAATATAAATTTTTAACAATAGTTTTTGAGTAACATTTTGTCTACATTGTAATAATTTTTACTTTGCAACAAAGTAAACTTAAAAAAGTATATACACATACTATATGTATGTATGAAGGAAGTTTCTTTACATGAGCGTGTGTGTTTAATGTAATGGATGGAAAAATGTTTTATAAAATTTCAACATTGTACCATAGAAAACTTTAAATTTTTGTAGTACACAATTGCAATAAACAATGTAAAAAAAAAATTTAATAAATGTAATTTTACAGTTGCATACCTATGGCTTTTTTTGTTTGCTATATAAGGAGGAGGGGATGTCAACTCAAAAAACTGTAAAAATGCTAACCGTTTTCAAAATTACAGTTGCTGTATGTTTGTTTCCAAGGGTTAGTGTGTGTGTGTGTGTGTGTAATTCTTATAGGATCGGCAAGGAAGATAAAATGGTACCAATGGAATTTTACTTTGTGCAACGATTTATTTTTTATCGGTTTTGTTACTTTGTTGTTATTTATACTTTTCTTTTTTTTTTGTTGGTGTTTCTGTTTTTCCTCAAAAATATACGAAAGAAGTCATCATCACAAGAGTTTTACATCACACAGTGAATACAAGAGAGTGAGTGCAAGATAATAGTAAGTTTATGCAGAAGAGCGGGAAATCTCGGTCAAAGTAATTTTACAAAACAACAACTAGTCGTCCTTTCGTTAGCGACTTTGTTGCTAGTGTTTCTTTTTTTTATCACAACATTGTGAAACAAAGTGAGTATAGTAGACCAGCCGGTAACAACAACTACGTCACACCATCACGTAGACTATAAAATTCAGTCGTCATGAAGGACATGCGCTATCCTTCTTTTCTCTTTCAGACCATAAAATGTGACTTTGTAAGAGAAACTGCGTAATTGGGTGAAGTTAAAGTATAAAGAGAGTTAGTGAGTGCAGTTAATGTTGTCTAGCAACATTGTTCATTTGACATGATTACAGCGCCTGCAAATAATAAATGCAATTCAAGTGAAAGTTGGAAGTTAAAATGTAATGAAACGACAACAACAACAATACTAGGGTTGAATTAAGGGTTACCAAATATGTGTGCAATGCTTGTTAACTGAATATTGCAAAAAAATGGATTTGATAATTAAAAAAAAAAGTATTGCAATACGAATGTCATGTCAATCTTTGCTTATAGTATGCAGTTATGTATTTATAATATTTGTTTTTGATGTGGAAAATAAAATTAACTAACAAAAAATGAACAAAAATCTTTCTGGGATTCGAACTCGGATTTCCAGACCATAGACATAAAAAAAGTTTTTTGTATCAGTCTCAAAAAATGCCCTTTAACCATTACGGCTATGGCCGTCAATCTCGACTAATGTCAATAAATGGGAACAACGGGCAATGACTGACAGGTTGTAATGTATATGTAGGTATGTAGGTATATATTTTGATTCAAATATGTCCCTATATGATTTGTATAGAAAACTTATGTAAACTCTACGCATTTTCTTTCTAATTAGACTTTTCTTTGATGGTTTTTTTGATCTAATCTTTTTCTCACATTCGGCCTTATTCCAGTTGGCGACGTCGTTGTCGTCTGACGACATTTTTGTAGCAGAATAAAGAAAAAATGTTTCTCTTCTCTTCTATTACAAAAATATCGTTACGCGATGACGACGTCCCCAATTGGAATACGGCATATTATGTATTATTTTTGTGATGTGATATTTTGTTGTTTGTAAGATTAGCGTTTTGTAAAACAAAACATATAGGTATATCCTAAGATTTTTTGCTTAAATCATTTGGAAAAATAAATGATATTGCATTAATTATTATATTAATGCTTTTCAAATGAGACAAATTAGGAAAATATCCCAGTTAATACACTTCTACGTGAATTTGGCAGTAACACTGTGTTTGCTCAAAAATTCAAAGCCGTTCCCTTCGTAATTTGAAAGAGAAATTATGACATGCCAATAAGCAGACGAGAAAGTGCATAAAAAATACAAAATTGTAATTGAGACAGAGAGTTGTAACAATGTTGTGCTCATAGTAAAAAATTTCACTCTTCCTGCTTAAGTTTTTCTTCTTGTTTGTTTTTTCTTTTTCTATATACTCATACAATAGTTTTCCCAGTTATGTATATGTACCTATGCACGTAATACAAGGGGATTATCATGTCATTTTCATCATTTTCGAATAAGAGAAGTAATCTAACATGTGGTTGATGTAACCAAAACAGTAAAATCGATGACATTGAGCGCAACAATGTTGCATATCCATCCACCATAATAATACTGCTGCACTATGCCTTTTTACACTCTTTTTTTTTTCTTTCCTGTTTTAAGTATGGCGATGTAAATGTCGAGGTTAACGACCACAACACAATGTTTGTAGCTTTAGAAAGGGTTTTATTTTTGCTTTTTCTTTAACTTATACCTACATATGTATTTTTGTGAAAATTTATCTTTCTCTGGGTTGTTGTGTTGTTGTAGAAAATATTACATCTAAATTATTTTTTCTTTATTTTTAATAATTTTTCTTATGTATATTTTTGTACTTGTAAAATATAGTTACATACTATATTTGTATGTACATGTATATGTATAACCTTTTACTCTCCTTGAAGGGTTACTCCCTTTTTATTTTGTACTGTTTTGGTTGCATTACATTTTATTTTACTTTTTACTTTTCAATTTTCATATTTTTTCTATTCCATTTGTTTATATTTTCCTTACTATCATTGCACGCCTTTACTTCTTTTTCATAACAGTAAAAATGAACTTTATATTTTGTAACTGTAAAATACTACATCTATAGGTATACAACTTTAAATGATTCACAAAACTGTACACAGTAATTTCTGGTATGGATTTCTATGCGTTTTATATTTATTTTCTTTGTTTATCTTTCTATTTGATTTCAATGCGGTATGATGTGCAGAAGAGGATGCAAATGTCGAGCAATTCATTTTGCCGAAGAAAGAAAATATAAATTGGCTAAGACAGACAGGCCTGTTTCAGTAATATGAATAATATTTTCCCGGCTGATGATGATGGTATACAGATATAACAATGTTATTTCCATTTCCATTTTCATTTTGATTTGAATCCTTTGCCCTTTTTCCTCTCATGTGCATACATACTTTTCATATTTTCAATATTTTGGTTCTGTATACGTACTGTGGGCAATATTAAGAATATGAGTATTTCTCCCCACATTTATTCGTACAAAAAAATTAACCAGCCAAACAGCCAAGCTATCCAACCATCTATCCATACATTTCTACACATCGTTGTTGTTGTTACATATTACTTCTATAGAACATTTACTAACTGCAATGTCTACTACTTTTACTGCTTTTTAAAAAGTACCAAACAGAGCCAGTAAGTGTTTTCGTAAATTTTTTAAATACAAAATTCAGTTGGAGTTTGTTTCCCTATTTACTTTGTTGCATTTCACACAAAATTTCCTTAAAAAAAATAAAAAAAAAAAAATAAAAAATAAAAATAGTTGTAGTGTAGTGAAGATTGTAAAGTTGTCTGAAATTGTATTATTTCTTTAATTGTGGTAAGTTGGTTTTATTGGTTTTCCTTTTTTTGTCTATAAAACAAAATCTTTTTATTTTAATAAAATATAAAAGATATTAGTATATATCTATATACATAGTATGTGCATATACATACATATGTATATTGTATGTCCATTATAATAGCTTTTAAAGTGCAATTACTTCTTTATGTTTTTCTTTATATTCTTTACAATAAATAGTGTTATTGATTTCCTTTATATAGGTTTCATTACTTGTAAACAAAGGAAAAAAAATTATCTTTTTTTTGCATAAATTTAAATAGAATTCTGTTATTTGACCTTTCTAATTGTGTTGCATACTTAGAATTATTTAAAATTACATGCATATTTACATATGCTTTCGTTCTCTTATAGTAAACATAATATTGAAAATAAATTTAAACAGTAAATAAATACGTACTTATGTGTGTATGCATGTACGTAATTTCGATTTATTTAAAATAAATTTTAACAATTTATACAGCCATTACATTTTTGGGGACAAATTATCAAATAAACTATTTTAAATGTAAATTTTTCTATGCCACTCCCAATATTCAAAAGTATTGAAATATTTTTTATTGAATTATTGTAAATGTCATTTTTTTAAATAAAAGCAAGCTTATCTATTACTCAAAAACAGAAAAAAAAACTAAATAATTGTATCAAAATTTTAGAACTGCGTGATTTAATAAGTTAAAAATAAATACAACCAGACACCATTGAGAAAATAATTTTTTCAAAAATCATTTTGCTGATTCTTCTTCTTGCGGTACTCAGAAACCGATTTTTAAATTGCACATTTAATAAAAAAAAAACTTAAAACTGTTTATAAGTTTATAAGTAAATATACAAATGTTTGATACAAAAAATTTAATAGTTTTAATTCTGGTTTTTCGACCTTTATTATTCAACGTAAAGAATTACTTAAGCTTAAGGTCTTTTTTTAAATAAAATCGTTTATTTATTACTACTTAAGCTTAAGGTCTTTTTTTAAATAAAATCGTTTATTTATTTAAAAAAAGACCTTAAGCTTAAGTAATTCTTTACGTTAAATAAATAAACGATTTTATTTAAAAAAAGACCTTAAGCTTGAGTAATTCTTTACGTCAAAAATTTAATTTTAAAGTATCATTTATCATTACTAATAGGTTTAAACGCTTACTCAAAAACCTAAAACACAATTGCATACTGGATTAGGGCACTGCTACACGTTCAATATACATATATCGCGATATTGCAATTATAATTAATAAAATAATATAATTAATAATTGCAATATCACGATATATATTGAACGTGTAGCATGCAGTATTGATGGATCGCGATCCATATCGCAGAATGGCCTAAATTATGGAATTCAGATACGTTAATAAGAAGTGAAATAAAACATAAAATAGAAGACGCAGTGCAAAAAATTTAACAAATAAAAAGTAAAAATTTTATTACTTTTTTGTAAAGTTTGTTTTAATAAATTGTAATGGTAGAAGATAGTCAAAGCGAGTGGGTACTGCCGGTGAAATCGGAATTAACAACCGAAAAAATTATTTTGAAAAACTTTATTTTTAATTTTGAGACTCCTCGGCTAAAGAAATATTTTTAATAACCGATCTGCACTGCACAAAAATAACGTAAATACTGACGCGATAAATATTGAACATGTAGCATACGCTCGTGATCCATCAATCCATTAAAATGGATCGCGATCCAAATATCACAATATATATTGAACGTGCAGCAGTACTCTTAGTTTAGTTGACTAAATCCTAAACTTGGAGATTAATCTTAAACTCAAAAAGAAGTTTTTTTGTTCTTGCAAAATATTAATAATAATAAACGTCAAACTAACTACACAATACACAAATATAAATACATAGTATATATGTATGTACCTTGTATATTATTTGTTTTGTATATCAGGGGACAAGTTCTTGTAATTGTCTGAAATTTGGATTAATGTAAAAAGTCAGAATTTGGCCCCTCCTGAGTAAAATTAGCTCAAAACTTTAAGATATTTTTCTTGGCATCATGTTGTGTACTATACATTATGCATATAATTAAAAAAACTCTTTTTTTATATAAATTAATTTGTGTTTTAAATTATTTCAGATTCCCTATGGAATAAGCAAAGGATTTCAATTCAGCATTTTAATAAAATAATGCCGATATAATATATTATACAATTGAAAGAAAAGCAGGCATTCTTTACAGTCTCCTATAGGAAGAGCAACTGGTTCATAATGCTATTACTGAATTAAAAAAAGGAAGAATAACCGAATCGAAAACTCTTAAGGCTTTAGAAACAGATATATACGTTAGTTTTTATGTATATGATAAAAATATCGAAACATTAAAAAACCTGAAAGATTCCTTCTAAAGGAGTTTGTAAACATTAAAAATAAAACATTTTAATATCACTCAGGATTTAAAAATAAACATTCCATCTTTAAGAAAGAATATTAATAACAAAAAAGAAAGTAGTATACACGAAGAAGTATTTAAAATTTAAAATACCTGATAAAAACAACACATAAATAGCAACTCAATTTTAATTAAAAAGGAAAAATAAAACTTTAACTTACTTGAATTATCATTAAATTATCATCACACAAGATACCCAAGAAACAGGTTGCATTGCGAAACTTAAGAGCTATTTGGTTCTTTTCCAGAAACCATTAAAATTAGCATATTTTTCAAGGCCAAAAATAAATTAAAATTATATATTTTAAATACATTCTACGTAAAAATTTCAATCTTAAAATTAAGTAATAAAAATAAAATAAAATAAGAAAAGTAAAAACAATTGTCTGTTAAGAAAAAACAAAGGAGGAAAAGAGTGAAGTAAAACAAGAAAAACCATAAAAATCTGTATACTATAATATAATGGCTGCAGTTATACATATAAATGGTGTAAACAATAATAATGGCCAAAACATCATAAGCGATGGTGACAACAAAAACAACAACAACAACGCGACAAGCAACAGCAGCAGTAATGCAACGTCCTTTACTACAGCTCGCGAAATTAACACACAATTCTCTCTTACATCAAAATCCACGTCCACATGCGGACCACAAACGACGGTTTCTGCTTCTTTATCAAAAACCTCTAATGGTTCTTCTAGCAACTATAAAACCCTAAACGTAAACACGTTAAAAAATGCATCTTTCCCCTCTCCTCATACCAATTCGTCGTCATTTACTTCAACAAATCTCTTTCAATTACTAGCTATCATATTCTTTTGCTTTTTGTCGTATTATAATTCAACACAATGCGACCTGGTCTTTGATGATATCAGTGCAATACGAGATAACAAGGATTTGAGACCTGCTACACCATTAAAAAACATATTTTTTAATGACTTTTGGGGTACGCCAATGCGCAAAGAACATTCTCACAAGTCCTATCGTCCGTTAACTGTACTCACGTTTCGTTTTAATTACTGGCTGCATGAATTGCAATCATATGGTTATCATGCTGTTAATGTTATACTTCATATGACTGTTTGTGTTCTGTGGAAACGTGTAAGTCGCCTCTTAGTCTTGCAGTGCACTCAGCGAGAAAGTCTGGCTGCAAAATGTTCGTTTATTAGCACTCTAATATTTGCAGTGCATCCTATACATACAGAAGCTGTAACCGGAGTAGTTGGACGTGCTGAATTATTATCATCACTCTTCTTTCTAGCTGCGTTCCTCTCCTACTCTCGTGCTGTTAGCAACACAGTTACTGCAAAAAAATCCCAGAAAATAAAAACGAAATGGTTTCCCTTATGCATCAATTTTAGTTTATGCTTATTAGCATCGATGCTGTGCAAGGAACAAGGTATTACAATCGCTGGTATTTGTATAGCCTATGAACTATTTGTTGTACAAGCTATACATCCTTTGCAATTGTGGCATACACTGCTGAATCTTTTTGAAGAGCGGCCAACAATAACTTATCAAACACCATCACCAACAAATAAAGCTGCCCTCACTAAGCTCTTGCAAGCCAGTTCTACATCAACTGCCGTCGGGAACACATCTCCGTCAACAACGCTATCAACGGGATTAGTAAAAACGAAATCGTTTAAGAGTAACATAACAACACCCATACAATGGACATCGTCATTGCTAAAACGTTTGAGTTTTTTGATTTTTATCACTGTCTGTCTGTTAGTAGGTCGCGTCTATGTTATGGGCTCTCAATTGCCTGTCTTTACACGTTTCGATAATCCGGCCTCTGCCGCTGAAACTCCAGCACGTCAACTAACCTATAGTTACCTCATTTATTTAAATGCTTGGCTTCTGTTATTTCCTTGTGATTTATGCTGTGATTGGACTATGGGTGAGTAAAACAAATAAAAACCAAAGTAAATACTAAATGTGAAATATTATTACTGTTGCTGTTTGTGTATTTTAAAGCAATTACGAGTATAAGAAAGGAGTTTTGTTTTAAACTTTCAAGAAACTACTAAAGTTGTAGTAAAAGTTTTTTTTATTTTTTTTTATTTTTTGCGTACCATTAATAATGTGTAATAAAAACAGAGTGAATTCACATAGAAATAAAAAGTGGCAAAAAAAAGTATTATAATATTGAACAGATTATTAAGAAAATTATTTCAGAATTTTAAATCGCAATTTTTATATATTGCAAATTTTTTTTTAATTATCTAAAATTTTTGAAAAAAAAGATGACAGAAATTATTGTTGTTGTTCTTTTTTTACACAGCCATTAGTATTTTAGAAAACTAAAAAAATCATTAAATATATTTTGTAGCCCTATCAATAACAACAAAAAATTGGTTTCAAATCACTGGTTTTACGGTTTTCGATTATATATTTAATATATATTTCCGCAACCGTTTTTTAGTGGTTTTTATTGTATATTGCGGAATAAATACAGTATTAGAGGGTCTTCTAACAGTGAAATTACTTCTTTCGGAGTTAAACAAATTAATTTTAGATTCATCCGACCACAAAATACTTCTCCACTTATGCTTAATCAAAGATGTTAGATCGGGGTGAATCTATTTTATTAAACACCACTGTATATTGATGCATAGAATTAAAAAAAAAACATCGATGTTTGCGATGAATCGATATTCTATTTCCAAAAAGTATTTTACAATTCGGTCCAGTTATATTTCGATTAAGAAAACATCAAAAATTAACGTTTTACTGTTTCATTACACGTTTTTAAATTTTATAAATTCTGAAAAAAGGGTGATTTAAACATATGAACTCTTTTTGTTAACTTTTTATGTTTTGTTTTTTTTTATCGTTGTTATTACCTTTATTTACAATTAGTTCCATTAAAATTGATTAATTTAATGGAAAAGCATGTCACTAATGCTTAACCAGCTATGTTATTAAAATGAAGCTGTGAACTATAGATGTTTAATGTGACCACATTTTTGGAATATAAGAAGTAATTTGAACGCTTGTACAAATCGTTTATTCATTCCTCTAATAATTTCTAATTATACTTAATAAAATCATATTTTTGGTACTCTTGGTTTTAAAAAAGTATGTATTTTCAAAATGAAATCTTACTTTAAAATTTCCAAATGAAAATCATATTTCCCATTACTACTCGTAATTTATATCAGGACATTTTTTTATAAATATTAATTGTAATAGAAGTTTAATATACACAGAAACAAAGCACTTTACCAACCAATTTCAGTAAAGTATAGGGTGTTTTTTATTGAGGTATAGAACTTTAATTTGGCATCACTTTTTTAACTGGCGGCCATTTTGTCAGCTGTCAAGTGATTAATATTTAGTTTGGTTTGTCATTTCATCATGAACAGGTTGACAAAAGAACAACGCTTGCAAATCGTGCAAATTTATTTCGAAAATAATGGTTCAGTTCGCGAAGTTTACCGCAAGCTCCGTCCATTTTATGGTCGACATAATCGTCCATCAGAGCAATTAATTCGGTTAACGATGGATCGTTTTCGCACTACGTTTACTCTATGTGATAATACGCATCCGCAGAGACGTCGAACAGTGCGCACCGAAGAAACAATTGCCGCTGTAGAGCAAAGTGTTGAAGAGAACCCGAATGAATCGATTCGCCACCGTGCACAGCAATTGGAGCTTTGTCCATCAACTTTATGGAAGATTTTGCGCAAAGATCTTGGCTTGCGACCTTACAAGATCCAGCTTGTGCAAGAATTAAAGCCGCGAGACCATGCAATGCGTCGTGATTTTGGTGTATGGGCCGAAAATGAGATTGATCTCGATGCTGATTTTCATCGCAAAATTTTGTTCAGTGATGAGGCTCATTTTTGGTTGAATGGCTACGTCAACAAGCAAAATTGCCGCATTTGGAGTGAAGAGAATCCACATGAGACCCTTGAGACGCCATTACATCCACAAAAACTGACTGTTTGGTGTGCTCTATGGGCTGGTGGAGTCATTGGGCCATACTTCTTCCGAAATAATGCTGGAGAGTCAGTTACCGTTAATGGAGACCGGTATAGAGCCATGATAATCGACTATTTTGTTCCCGAATTGGATGGCATGAATGTGGATGAGTTGTGGTTCCAACAAGACGGCGCTACATGCCACACAGCGCACGTCACAATCGATTTATTGAAGGAAACATTCGATGAGCGCATAATTTCGCGGAATGGACCTGTCAATTGGCCACCAAGATCGTGTGATTTGACACCATTGGATTATTTTCTTTGGGGATATGTGATGTCGCTCGTCTACGCCAACAAACCAGAAACGTTAGGGGACTTGGAAGCCAACATTCGTGGCGTTATTGCCAACATACGGCCCCATATGCTCGAAAAAGTGGTTGAAAATTGGACCTGTAGAATTGGCTTTATTCGAGCTAGCCGCGGCGGCCACATGCCCGAAATCATATTTAAACATTAATGGCATAAAATTATCCTTCCAATAAAGCCAAATTGATGGACAATAAAACGATTTTCTTGTGTTTCATTTCAATTCGAAGTTCTATACCTCTAAAAAACACCCTATAATACATATTACACAAAATAAAAAAATTTAACTTTTCTTTGTATTCTATTTTAGGAACTGTGCCGCTTATTGAAAGCTTTTTCGATATAAGAAATGTGGCAACATTGATAACATTTACCATTTTAGTTGCTCTCATAGTCAAAGCGTTCAGTAGTCAAAATCTTCAACATTCACGCGTTATTATTACGTGCTTAGCCTGGACCGTTTTGCCTTTTCTACCGGCATCAAATCTCTTCTTTCCCGTTGGTTTTGTAGTGGCCGAACGTATACTTTATATGCCTTCGATGGGTTTCTGTCTGCTGGTTGCCTACGGTTATGAGAATATAAAAGAAATATTAGAGATACATGGTAGAAAAGTGCGGCATTTATTGAAAATATCATTAATTCTACTGTTATTGGCACATTCAATGAAAAGCTATATACGAAATAAAGATTGGAAGAATGAGTACACCCTGTTTATGAGTGGTGTACATGTAAACGATCGCAATGCAAAACTGTTTAATAATGTTGGGCATGCCTTAGAGAACGAAGGCCGTTTTACAGAAGCTTTGTCGTATTTTCAACAGGCCGTACATATACAACCAGATGATATAGGAGCGCATATAAATGTGGGTAGAACGTATAATAATTTAAAAATGTACGCAGATGCAGAAAAAGCCTATTTGAAGGCAAAATCATTGTTTCCTCGCATAAAACCTGGCGAGAGTTATCAAGCTCGTATAGCTCCTAATCATCTCAATGTTTTTATTAATTTGGCCAATCTAATAGCACGTAATCAAACACGTCTAGAAGAGGCGGATTTTCTTTATCGTCAAGCCATAAGCATGAGAGCTGACTATGTACAGGCCTATATAAATCGTGGTGATATACTAATGAAACTAAATCGGACTGCACAGGCTCAAGAAGTTTATGAGAAGGCTTTATTATATGATAGTGATAATGCGGATATTTATTATAATTTGGGCGTTGTGTTCCTTGAACAGGGAAAAAGCGCTCAGGCAAATGTATACTTTAATAAAGCTTTAGAATTGTATCCAGAACATGAACAAGCTCTTTTGAATTCAGCCATATTATTGCAGGAAATAGGTGGCCAAGAGGCCCGGCAAATATCGAGAGAACGTTTGCATAAAATCCTACAAAAAAATGGTGATAATGAAAAAGTTTTCTTTAACTTGGGCATGTTGTCAATGGATGAGTCCGATTTCGAAGAGGCTGAACAATATTTTAAACGTGCTATTCATATTAAGCCGAATTTTCGTAGTGCACTTTTTAATTTAGCTCTCTTGTTGGCTGATGCCAATCGACCTCTAGATGCTGTACCATTTCTCAATCAACTTATACGCCATCATCCCGATCACATTAAGGGTCTTATACTTTTAGGCGATATTTATATTAACCACATGAAGGATTTAGATGCCGCCGAATCGTGCTATCTTGCGATACTTAAATACGAACCACATAACATACAAGGATTACACAATTTATGTGTCGTGTATGTGGAACGTAAACATTTGGCTAGAGCCCAATTATGTCTACGTTACGCTTACTTTTTAGCTCCTAACGAGGAGTATATATTACCCCATTTAAAAATTGTTGAACAACGTTTGCAAAAAATTTACAAGTTACCTGATACATCACCTGAAAAACAGCTTGCCTTGGTCGATTTCAATCCAAATGAATTTCCATTGCCACCACCGTCGCCAAAAATATCATCATCAAAGATCCAGTCCGAAACGCAAAGAGATTTACAAAAAGAATCTCTTGTCAAACGCAAATCTTCTAAAACCGCCTCAGTAAATCATTCATAGCATTTATATTAAATAACAACAAACAACAGCAGCCATTTTGGTATCTCAATCGATAATCTATTAAATCATTAACTTTGAACTGATATCTCCTTTTATTCATTAACATAATGTGTCTGATATTATGAAAAATATAAAAAGGCTGTGTGTGGTAAGTGTTAAATATTTTCATTTAATTAAATAAAAATTAAGTTAAAGAACATAAGAAACTGCTTTCTAAGAGACTGTAATTTTTAAAGATACTGAACATTTTGATAGTGACGACTAGTCAGTCCTATATCTTTGTATCAATGTACATACCTAAGCATTTGAGCACTTCCTTTTATTTTAAACTCATTTTTGTTTTATAAATGTATGTATATTTACTCACCTTTCATAAGCGATCGTTTTGTTTTTGATTGAGGCCAGCTCTCAGGGGATGACACCTACTCATGTTGTGTTGGTCCAGGAAAATATGAGGGGAAGGGGAAAAGAGTGTGCGGACTTTTGATTTAAAATTACTAATATCGTATCTGATATCAGTCAAAAAAAAAAAAAAACAAAGGTCTTACTTTAAAAATACGGACCGCAAAAAAATTAGTTGCTGTTGATTGATTACTCAATGGCCTTTACCACTAAATAATCCAACAGCAATCAACCCCAAGAAGCCCGCACAGTTTAAATTAGGGGAGGAATTAAATATTACAATGAAGATGACAATGGGATAATTCTTTTTTACTGTTCCTCAACTGCTATTGCTCTCTGCTAGGTTAGCCAGTAGAGTCCTTGCAGTGTAAGCCTCTACACCCCGACAAGGTGATTATCCCACGCATTCTATTTTTTCTTTTTTTATTTCTTTACAGAGTTGTCTTTTTCCATAACTTTTTAATCAGAATGTACAGTATTGTTTTCGTTTACTTAACCTATCGCATATTCTTTATTAGAATTTCAGTTTCTTGAAACATAAATAATGTGTTAATTAATTTTTCATTTTCAACATCCTCACTAAAAATTTATTTACTTTATACCCATAGCATCTATAAAGCCACTTAACTTTGTATTTGCAAGGGGCTTAGTGAGAATGTCTGCTACCATCTCATCGGAACTTAAAGACTTCAATGTAATGTTGTTTAAAATAATGTTGTCTCTTATAAAGTGATGTCTTACATCGATGTGTTTTGTTTTAAAGTGATATGACTCATTCAGTGCCAGTTGAATGGCACTTTGATTGTCGCAAACGAATTTTGTTGCTTCCAACTTACTACGAAACAGCTCTTCCTCTAGTCCTCGTAACCAAAGCGTTTCTTGAACTGCTACGCCCATAGCCATACACTCAGCTTCACATGTTGATAAAGCTGTGGTTTGCTGCTTTTTGGAGCCCCATGATATTGCAGCACCTTTCTTGATTAGTACGTATCCGCTTACTGATTTTCTTTCTTCTGGGTCAGCTGCATAGTCGGCATCACAAAAACATGTGGTCTCAAAACTCTCCTGCTTTTGAAACGTTAATTTGTAATGAATCGTTCCTTTAAGGTACCGTAAAATACGCTTTGCTGCAGTCCAATGTTGAATTTCGAAATTATTGTTAAACCGACTGAGTAAATTTACCGCATAGCGGATGTCTGGTCTGGTAACTTGAGCCGCAAATAGTAGACTGCCAATTAACTCCTGATACGGATACTTATTCATTTCAGATTTGTTTTCTACATTCTGGTCGCTTCTTTTAAATTTCACATTTGGATCCATGGGCGTTGAAACTGCAAAACGCTCTAACATGTTTTCAATATACGTTGATTGATCAATTGTTAAATTTTTACCTTTTTGATAATTTATTCTCATTCCCAGAAAAGATTTAGCTGGACCAAGATCTTTCATTTTAAATTCATTTTTAATACTGTTGACCAGAGAATTTTTAGTACGTTCATTCTTCCACAAAACGATCATATCATCCACGTATACGGCAATTATGATTAAATCATCTGTATTTTCATTTATAACGTAAACACATTGATCCGTTTTGAGTTGTCTCATGCCGAGACTCTTTAATTTTCCGCTTAACTTTTCATTCCACATCCTGGAGGCTTGTTTCAAACCATACAATGGTTTATTTAACTTCAACATATGACCATCCGGAACGGATAAGCCTTCAGGAACTTCAATATAAATTTCATCTTTCAGATTTCCTTGAAGAAAGGCTGTACCAACGTCCAAATGGTTTATTTTTAAATCAAATTCTAAGACGATCGATAACAAATATCGTAAAGTATCATATCTCATTACTGGAGAATATGTTTCGGTATAATCTATGCCGCTACGCTGCGCACAACCTCTTGCAACTAATCTGGCTTTGTACCTAATATCTCCTTCATTTTTCTTTTGAAAAACCCATTTTGTAGATAACTTTTTTACATCTTTGTTATTTCTCACAACACTCCATGTGTTGTTTTCTAATAGTGAATTGTATTCACTTTGGATAGCTTCCAGCCAAAAACGTTTTTCTTCACCATTGACAGCCTTGGAGTAACTCATTGGTTCATTGGCAACATAATTTGCTAAATACGAAACATAATCATCCATTTTTTGAGGTCTTTTTATTCTTGACGATCTACGAGGCGTTTGTTCATCTGCATTTAAACGGCCTTCTTGTTGTTCTACTTCTAGTTGTTGTGCTTCTTGTTTTTCTTCATCATCAGTGGTACTTTGTGCTGATTCAAAATCACATTGTGCTTCACTTGAGCTTTCATTAATGTCATCAGAATTTTCATAATCTAAAATCCTCACTAGATTCTGATTATGTTTAGATTAGTGTTATTTTTTCCATCATTATTATTTTTTAAAATACATTTCAGTTTCTACGAATACTACATTGCGACTTACGTGTATTTTCCTCATTACTGGATCGTACAATCTATAGGCTTTTGTATTTGCACAGTATCCAACCATAATACACTTCTTTGATTTTGGATCCCACTTTTTACGTAACTCCTTTGGTACCAATACCATACCAATACAGCCAAAAACACGTAGATGATTTAAGTTTTGTTGTTTCCACTCCAAACTTCATCTGGAGATTTTCCATTAAGACCACTTTTTGGCGTGAGATTTACTAGATACGCTGCGGTGCTTGTAGCTTCTGACCAATAGAACTTCTTGAGGTTCGCATCGTACAACATTGAACGAGCTTTTTCAACTAAAGTCCTATTCATGCGTTCGGCTTTGCCATTCTGTTGTGGACTATACGGTGCAGATGTCTGGTGCAGTATGCCACTATCATTACAAATCTTTTTAAGCTGTGTATTACAATATTCCAAACCATTATCAGAACGAAGTTTTTTG
This sequence comes from Metopia argyrocephala, assembly GCA_963576795.1. Classification (NCBI taxonomy): domain Eukaryota; kingdom Metazoa; phylum Arthropoda; class Insecta; order Diptera; family Sarcophagidae; genus Metopia; species Metopia argyrocephala. Next base: position 179,825,425 of record OY756208.1, on the reverse strand, counting down.
ATTTTCTTACCCGTTTGATTTTCTACCATATTCTTAAAATTTTCGAATATTTTCGGAACTTCAGATTTATTTTTCATCATGTAAACGAATACCTTACTTGAAAAATCATCAAGGAACAAAACATAATAAGCAGCACCTCCCATGGATCTTTTTTCCATCGGACCACAAACGTCTGTGTGTACGATTTGCAAAATTTCAGTTGTTTTTGTTGTTGATGCCTTATACGATTTACGAGTTTGTTTGCCTTGTAGACATGACGTACAAACATTTGATTCATTGTTATTTATAAAATCAACACCAAAAGATTCATTAGACCGTAGATTTTCAATATTTTTATCACCAGCATGGCCTAACCGTTTGTGCCAAACTTCCTTACTAATTGCAGCATAATTTTCATGTTGTGGTGCAACATTAAGCTTGAAAATACCATTATCTAAAAATGCTTCAGAAAAAATTACGTTGCCCTTTTTAATGACACACTTACTGCATTCAAATTTAACTTCAAAACCTTTTCTTGTTAGCTGACTCACTGAGATTAAATTGGCACAAATTTCGGGTACATATAAAACGTCTTCTATGGTTATATACTCCAATTTGTTGTTTAATTTTTGTTGAATTCTAATGTTGCCGATACCAGTAACTTTAAGACTGTTGTTGTTGGCCACAATAACACAACTTTCTTGTTCATACCTTTTAAAATTCACAAAAACATCTTTTCTATTAACCATGTGAGCAGTTGAGCAAGAATCTATAATCCAATTGCAACCATTGCCGTCAAATTTAACTGTTGTAGTTGCCGCCAATGCTTTTTCATTAGTGCCGCCATTTTGTTTTTTCTTTTGTGCCTTACAAAATTTAGCAATATGGCCGTCCTTTTTGCAATTATAGCATATTACTTTTTTACTACTGTTTTCTGGCTTTTTATTTTTATATTTACCATAAAACGCTGATTCTGTTGTTGTTAAACTACTGTAGTTATCAAAATCCTGCAACAATTTCGTCTTGATAGAATCCCCTGTAATTTTGATATCACTATTCTCAATAGCCATAATCATCGGGGTAAAATGTTCTGGTAAACCGCTTAATAAAAGGCTTCCAATCCATTCTTCGTTGACCTTCATACCAATTTGGTTTAATTTATGAGCAGTGTCAATTATGGTATTAACATATTCACTAATACCATTACAATTTACTAATTGTGTCGTTGTTAATTTTCTTAACAGCCCACACCGTCGAGTCAACCCGGATTCATCATAATAAGTTGTTTTTAATTTATCCCAGATTCCTTTTGCTGTAGCAACTTCCTGTATGTGAATGTATAAGTCCGACGAAATATACAACACCAACCTTGATGTTGCCTTTTCATTTACGTCATCTTTTTCTTCAGTACCAAGGACTGCCTTCCAGTAGCCCTGCAGCTTCATGGCATGTTCCACGGCGAACTTCCATTTGTGGTAATTTTCCCTACCAGTTAATTTTTCTATTTCAATTATCTTCTCCATTAAGACAATACATACATAACTGGCCTTTACAACCCTGTGTCAGGATTACGGCCTAGCTTCTTGCAGCACTCATGTTGTATGTGTCAATTTTTATCCATGAGTACCGGGACCTACAGTTTAATGTCGACTCCGAACGACAGACTTGAGAAGCTTGTTCATGGCAATTAATTACTCTCAGAGCTTTTGCCAGAAGACTGCTGAGAGGTAGTCGCCGAAAGAAATATTTTTTTCATATTTTTTTTTTTTTTTTTTTTTTAAGATGTCGGAGCCTGGTGTCGAACCCAGGGCTCATGTCGTAGCAAGCCAACACACTAACCACTAGACCACGGCGACTACGATTATTTCGCAGTCGCGTGTCCAACATTTGTGCAGACTTGTACCGAATGCCTCAAAAACATTCAAAAAGTGCTGTGGTTATTTCGCAGTCGCGTGTCCATTAAGACAATGCTGGGCCCATAACCTGTTGAAAATCTTCTGGAAAAAACCGAAAAAAAACTTGATACAAGTAAAACACGTGTGTTAAGTTGCTAAAGTATGAAAAGGAATGACAATTTTATTTAATGTAACTTTAGAGTTACCATATTTTATATATAAGAAAAAAACGTAAATAAAAAATAGTAATGTCAATTTAGCTGTTAATTAATTTTTCATTTTCAACACATAATAAATGGTATATCTCGTAAAACAACTTGAATAAAAGTAATGAAAATTATACAAAGTAAATAATAAAAAGTGAATAATACAAAGTAATTTATCCATGTTAGACATGATTTATATTTATATATTTACATTTGTCTGTTACTACTTTTACAGTTCGGTCCCTTTTTACAGAAATTCTGGTCTATAAAACCCAAATTTGGTTACATAAAACAAAACTGAATAATAAACAAAGTTATAATCACTTCTCTGAATCCTTCCGGACTGTTACGGATCAAGCTAGTCAGAAACCTCCCCTCCGCTAATCGAGAGAACTGTGTAACACTCAGTCGCCTTGGAACGAATATTTGACCATCTAACTCAAACTGGCCAACCTGTTCCAAATAGATGTTCAAAATTTTCAGCAACACAGTGAAACGTTTTTCCGCTCTATTCACATATTCGGCTTCACTCACATCGACGGTCTTTCCATTGTGTCGACGGGCAAGTACAATCTTTGCCGAACATTGAGTCCTCACAACCTGTTCGAGCTTAGCAGCATCATTCTCCGCAGGCTGCACTTTACCGACTGTATATAAATACTCAATCGTACGCTCACAGGTTTGACGCAGTGCAGGAGTATCAATCTGCACCGTAATCTCCTTAGCCGGTTGTTGCATAACTGTCCGACGGCATTCTTTGAGTACTAGGGCTAAATCTTCCTCAGGGAAGAAGTGTTTAGCATCAAGACGCGGTTTTAGCACGTTCTCCATTGTCTTGGCATTCAAATGTTGTTTATGAGAATCATGCTTACGAGTTCTCGCTGCCTTACTCGGGAGGCGTTTCTTGTTAGGTAAGGGAGCTAGTGCTCCGGAACTGTTTTCGGCTGGTAAAGCCATAGCTAAGTCATCTACATTGAATCGTGACATTTTCTAAGATAATAAAATCGCACAATGTTTATAACTACACTATAAATCGGTTTGTCTGTTTGTCAGTAGCTCGGGGGGGTCGTGGCATAGTGGTAGAGCGCTCGCACAGAAACTCACACGACCCAGGTTCAATCCCAGCGAAGGACAAAATTATAAAAATAAAAATTTGCGGTTTTCTAAAAATTACAATTTAAATTAAAAATTAAATTTAAGAAAATAAGAGGTTCCCCCCCCTCCAGCAAGACCAACTGCAAGAAACCGCCCCCTGACATTTTCTAATCCATTCTACCAAAAAACCAATGATCAGGAGTACAGCGCCACCTTCTGGGAAGATAACAGCTAATCTACTGAAGACGCTCACCATTCACATTAAACATCCACCGACAGATGAGGCAATTGCTGTTTGATCATTCGAGGGTGAAGGTATAACACTGGCTCTTGAGTGGACAAATTTACAGCAACTTGTTTCATCAACAATAAAAAGGGGCAAAATATACAAACATCTTTGAAAAAAAAAAAAAACCTATCAACCATCTTCACATTCCAATACAATGCACTGCATGAGTAGGGGTTTGCCCCTGAGTATTGGGGCAAAAATCACGCTATTGAATATAATAACTACATTCATTTTCAAAATGTTGGGATGCTCACGAAAAAAATACGTCGATCATCGCTGTTTTTTCCGCTGCGATGTATTGTGAACTTACATCGATGTTTTGCGATGTAATAGATATTCTGAGGATCAGCATCCTCTCTATTGGTGTCATGGTGGCCGGCCGCTTTCGTTTGTACTTTTGTAACGTGCGTGGGCTAAGGGCAAATTTCTTCTCTGTATATGCTCACGTTTGTGATGATATGCGCCAGATGTTTTCGCCTTATGTGAGACCCGGGTTTCTGGGGATGCTGATCCACAGGATTTTCATATCCCTGGCTATCACCTCCTGTACCATTTTAATCTCCATAGGGGCCTTGCAATATACATTCGCAATGAAGTTGTGTACCAATGGCAGCAACCGTATGGCATGCTTGATGCAGAATTTAACTGCCTCTGGGTTAAGTTCAAAATCAGGGCACATCTTTTGCATTTCGGGTTTCTTAATAGAGGTCCAAATGCAGAAAGAAAGGTTACCTTCTCTGGCTTCGACTCTATTTCTGATTCAATTTAAAAAATCTTAGAGAATTACCCGAAAATTGAAATTGTTTTTGCTGGTGATTTCAATGTTCATAATTCGCCTTGGCTACACCATTCTCACATACACAATCATCTTATGCAACTAGTGAATGAACCAACTCACATTTCGTGTGTTGATGGTCACCGGAATAATACACTTGACCTTTTGCTCACGTCACACCCTAAGAAGTATGAAGTTGAGATTCTTGCACCTCTTGGCAATTCGGATCATTGTATCATCTCTGCATTTTTTCCGTTATCCTGGCTACATGAGGTTTCAATAATGGCTATGAAACGCTCAGTTTTTATTACGGAAAAGCCCGTTGGGCTGAGCTCAACGATTTCTTTCGGCACTTTAACTGGAAACTATGTTTTCTCGATTTCTGCCATTGGAGAAATGGTTCTGAATATAATAAAACTAAGGATGGACATCTATATTCCATATAAAAATATTTCGATTAAACCAGGAGACAAATCCTGGTTTACCCAGATTGGCAGTCAGATCCAGAGAGGAAGCATTCAAGAATTGGCGCAATAATAAGTGCGCACATACTGATTCGCTACGCAAACAGGCGAGATCTTCGTGTGCGCAGTACTAAGACGTGAAAAAGCTTTACACGAGCAACGTCTTCATGTTAAAGCTTTTTCCTTTCCTCGGGGAAGTAAGAGTTTTTGGTCTTTCGTTAAGAGCATAAGGAATAATGCTAGTTCGATTCCAACTCTTATAAAAAATGACCAAGCATTCCCGAACTCGGTTGAAAAAGCGAACCTTTTAGCCGAATTATTTGCAAATAATTCATGTTTGCCGGAAAGCACTCAACCGCTGCCCGAGCTTGAAAGAGTACCAGTAACTATGTCTGGTATATTCTTTCGAGCCCGGGCTCTCAAAAGGGTTCTTACAGAAGTTAATTATGCCGTAACTTGGTTCTATGAACCATTAAGTAAAACACGACCTTACTTGTAAATGATTCAACATAGAATGCTCTTTTATTATTTTTTCAACTTTCATTATAGTATTGACTTTATCATTATTTCATAATTTAAGCTTCCTATTACAATCACCTCATTTATGCTTAATTATTAAAAAGTATTAAACTATCTTGTCCTATTGTATTAGTTTGTCCGTAATTTTGAATGTCACCGATTTTCTCAGTCAATTCATTTATTCTGTCCTGAATTGTCGAATTTATTATAAGTTGCTTATCGTTGTTCTGAATAAGTAAGTCCATACGAGTTTCTAGTGACTCTAAGTCATTATGGTCCGGGGTCCCAGCTACAAGTTTTAATGCAGATCCCAAGATGTCTATTGATCTCGCGGAACGCCGTATTCCGTTAAATTTGTCCGATATATAAAGTAGTCGTAATTCTTATATGTTGCCACTTTGGCGTCAGTTACAGCGATGAAGTGTGAATCCGTATAGTCGATAATTTTTGATGATACCCAAGGTAACAAAATTATCATTATTCTAAAAGAAAGAAATTTGGGAAAACACCCTTCAAAACAGCCAAAAACTTATTCAATAAGCACGAAAATTATCTTAAATTATCTTTATGGACTTTTCTTCCATTTATTAATACAGCAGTCCCTAAATTCTGCTGTACGACACCCTGCACAAAGAATTTATCAAACTTATTACCTAATCGCCTGTTTCTCTTAACAAAAACAATTTCACCCGGTTGATATTTCCTTATCACCGTATCCTTATTATGTGTCTGCAATAACCTTCGTTGTGCCGACATTAAACAATTCTGCACCTTCACAAGGGCACTCTCATTAAATTCATTTAAGACATCAATTGGTTTTCTTTCCGTCACCGAATGCACTGTGTTGTTATACTTAATAGTGGACAATAATATCAGTTCGATGTTATCAGTTATGTTTTGTTGAGCCTTCACACACCGTGCTATTTCCAGCAATGTGGAATGGAAACGTTCCACCTGACCGTTACTTTTACTATGCATAGGAGGGATAAAGAATTGCTCTGCTCCAAAATGATCCCGAAGAAATGTGCTGATTAAGTTTGACTGAAACGCTTTCTCGTTATCCGAAACCACTACTTTTACTTTCCTAAATCTGCTCATAATCTGGCATAGGGCTACTTTAATATCTACACTTGATCTGGAATTGATTGGGATCACCATTGCAAATTGCCTACTTCCGAACGCAAGACGTCGTTGATAGCTCTTTGAAAAATGCACCAAGCATGCCGAAAAGCCGAATGGCAATCTACAGAACTCATACTTGCCATTGTTTATACTAAATGCAGTCTTCTCTCTGTCTTTTTCATCAAGCATAATATGATGAAAAGCAGCTTTTAGGTCTAAGGTGGTGAAATACTTGGATTTCCCTAAATTTGAAAATATTACCGATATATCTGGCATTGGATATTTATCGCTAATGGTTTTCTCGTTTAACTTTCTGAAGTCGATTACCATTCTATGGTTTGGATTGCCGTTTTCATCAAGGTCTTTCTTTCCAACGACATGAACAGGGGAATTATATGGTGAAGTGGATTTTCTTATTATTCCGTCCCGCAAGAGTGACTCTATTTCGTTGTTAATAAATTCTGACATTGAAACTGGATATGGGTATGATCTCGTATAAATTGGTTCATCCGTACTAGTTCGGATTGTAGCTACTACGGTGGTATTATAAGGCCATAATCTATTTGGATCTGCAAACGCATTTTCATTTGATGTCATAATTTTCTCAAAATCTTTCCGAATATGCGCTGGTATCCCTTCAGATTCTACATTAATATGATGACATCAAATTTGTTCTCGTACACCAAAGGAACATTTCCTTTCCTATACCTTAAAATATTAGATTCTATGTCAACAATCGCCTGGATTTCTTTAAGAAAATCACAACCGATTAGGCTGTCAAATTTTTTCAATGATGGTAAAATATAAAAGGTAGTTCTATAACCCAATAATACCATCTCACACTTACTCTATATTTCATTTACCCCGTTTATTGAACTTACTTTGAATGGTTGTTTCAAGAAAGTTACCCCCGCAAACAACTTAGTGGTTGGATAAAGTTTTTCGAAGTACCGGTGTCAACAAGTAATCTAAGTCTTCTACCGCTAATTGTCTTGATTATGAACGGTAAGAGGGGTTTTATTCTAAAAAATTCAACTGTTCTGCACCTTCATCCTCATCCAGGTCCCCTTCGAAAATCGAGCTTACATCCTCATAATCTTCCACTTCCTCCGAATCTATGTAGTTGACCCTTTGAGTTTTAGGGGTTGGCGCAGTTCTCCCTGAATCTTCAAATTTGCGCTTGTTAATAGTTGTATTCTCTAGGTGTGCATTTTTTTGAGGGGTAGGATAAAGTGTAGGGCGTCTAAACATCAGCCCATCTTTTGGGGCTGACGGGTATACACCTTTATACGACGGGTGTGTTGGTCGAATGTTGGTAAACTTTTTTTGCAGCGTATAATTAGTTTTAGCTACGTCACCAGCTGCGAAAATTTTTGCAAATTCCTGGCGCTTTTGGTCCGATTCCAACTCCTGAGCAGTTGCCAAGGCTGTTGGTAGATCAGCAGGTCTTGCTGAAAAAAGTATGTTGCTTAACGGACGGCGCAGCCCGGAAATGAATACCCGCAACGCATTGTCCCTAGCACGATCGTTCAGCGCGTTAGCTATATCCTCGTTGTTCGAATAAGTCATCTTATTCTTATTTACAATAAGTGTCAAATGTTCATCAACAGTGTCATAAAAGTCCGATTTGGATTTATTTCCCTGCCTTAAAATACTCAGTTCATTCTCCAATGCTTGGAGGGATCTTTTATCGGGGTAACACTGATCCAGTCGGGCAATTATAGCCTTAAAATTCAAAACAGTTTTAAATGCGGATAGTTTAGCATTAGCCATGCCGGTGATCTTATTACGGAATATTCCCATAGCGACGTAATAATTCTCGGTTCCCTCAGTATAATAATTCATGGCAAAATGCGCAGTCTCTCGCCATGCAGGATATGTTTGACCCTCGCCTTTAAACTCGGGTAAAGATTTCACCAGATCAAGAGAAGTCCCTTTAGCAAAACATGCTACCGCCACCGGATCATACTGAAATACCTTTGGGGTCAGACCCTCTAACTGCTTAGTCAGTTCGTTTATCTTCCCTTGTAAATCCCTAGTAAGAGCTTCCTTCGAAGCGGAAACCAAATCTACTATCTGCTCCTTAGTAAAGGTCGACATCCTGTCCTTATCAATAATTGTGAGGAGGAAAAGGATTATACCAGACAAAAAAAAAAAAAAATTCAAAAAATAAAAAGGGAAATAGACAGGAGCCAGAAAAAAAAATGCTACCGATACCAACGAAACACGTAACAATAATTTAAAAAGTCGATGGTTCGAATCAAGAACGTAGTAAATGCCTTGTATTTTTACTTTTTATCTTATACTAGTTCCTGCTTAAATAAACTGCTACTTAAATTAATTGGTAATAATTATCTAAATTAATTATTTTATTTATTTAAATTTAGCCTAATGATTTTTTTTGCTTACAAATGTCTGAAGATTTTCATATTCCTTTCCTTCTGCTGACTATTGTTGCTGTTGTTGTTACTCTTCTGTTGTTATTGCTGTTGCTTTTCTGTTGTTGTTGCTGTTGCTTTTCTGTTGTTTTGGTTGTTACCGTTCTAAGGACTTCTGATGATTTGTTCCAAATTGTTTAAATTTGTTTTCAGAAAAAAAAAAACACTCTTGGTTTGACTTGTTTTACTTGGTGTCTCACTTCACTTCTGTTTTTTTTTACAAAGTTTTTTTTTTCGTTCAATTTTTTGTTTATCCTTTATAAGGTCTTTTTTTAACGTTATTTTAATTTTAATATCCTTTTATGGGCGCCAGTTAATTATGCCGTAACTTGGTTCTATGAACCATTACATAAAACACGACTTTACTTGTAAATGATTCAACATAGAATGGTCTTTTATTATTTTTTCAACTTTCATTACAGTATTGACTTTATCATTATTTCATAATTTAAGCTTCCTATTACAATCACCTCATTTATGCTTAATTATAATTGGTTAAAATACAATAAATTTCAGTTTATTAAAAATTACTTACAATGCAGTCAAACTTACTACACTGTTCCTAATCTTCCTTAAACGACATTCTCCTTCCAACATCCAATCCAATCTATTCCTTGGCAGATGACATCAACATTTGCCATTCATATTCATTTGATCGTAGGCCGAGCCTTTTGGAGATTGAGGTGAGAAGGCAGAACATGAATGACAGATTTACAAATGACCTGCAGATAAGCTCTGAGTGGATGGAATACAACTCTCATGTATGAGCCGGTGCTACAAAGTCTATATTGGAGCTTCTTGACCGTGTACAGGAAAGGGCGAAGGTGCTTATCAGCGACGGTAGGGTATCCAACTCTATCGATTCGTTGGAGCATCAGCGCAATGTGGCGTGCATTTCTTTCTTCTATCGGTACTACCATGGGAGGTTCTCTGATGAATTAAAGGAACTTGATTCCGCATAATTGCGTATTTTTGCGGACTACTAGTATCTCTCTCAGAGCACATCCTTTTGTAGTTCATTGTCCAGTGAATCGCACAATGTATTATAGAGAGAATTCGTTCTTTGGTCGTACCGCTCGTTTATGAAATAAGCTTCCAACGAATATTTTTCCTGCCAATTACGATATCGGTAAGTCCACAAACACTACTCCCTCTTTCCTCCTTTCCATAACATATTTTCCTACACCAGCACAATGTACTGCATGAGTAGGGGTCGTCCCCTGAGTGCTGGCCTTAATGAAAAAATAAAAATGCAAAAACATCCGGCCTATGGACACAAACATGAGCATATACCGAGCAGAAATTTGCTCGGAGGCCACCCATGTTGCAAAATCCAAGTGAAATGACCGATCATTACGATATCATTGAGAAAAATACCAAAGTCCTACCTTAGGGGTGGAATAAAAGATGACAACGATGTTGAAGATGATGTTGTTGTTGTTCTTGATCCAGCCCCTGGGATAAGCCTTACTTACTGCTCCTCAACTGCCTTTCTAGCATGGCAGACCCTGCCAGAGATATTGTCGCCGCCAGCTTAGCCATTTGAGTCCTTGTAGTGTAAGCCTCTACACCACGACAAGGTGATTATCACAGGTAGAGGCGGTGATCAAAGTTTAAAAGAGTAATCGTAAAAATTTGTCAAACAAAACATTCCCAAAGTGCGACCGGTCTTATTTTTACATTTTGCTTTTAATTTATTACCGAAGAAATCTTGATCTATTTATTTATTTTTATTTATTTATTTTTCTGTACTATGACTGTCAAGGTTATCTTTGCAATAAAATTTCAATGGTAAATGAAAAAAAACTAATGTTGGAAGTAAGCGCATATTATAGAAGGCCCCGATTATTGTTTACAACATAAATGTTGTGTTGTATTGCCAAGAACACAACATTATGTTGCACTTATAAATTTTCTTCCATTTCCTTTTTTCAATTTGTTTTGTAAAACCAAGTGGATGTTGTAAGTTTTTGACAGTTTTTGCAACAGTTAAAAACAACTGTTGTGAATGATAATCGTAGTATTTGAAGATAGACAAAAAAAATATAACACTGCTGATAAGTGTTGTAAATCATAATCGCAATATACAAAAATTTAACATCAAATTTACAAATCGGGACCTGAAACAGTAATGAGTTTTTAAAACGAGGAAACAGTTCTTGCTATGAAAAAAAATTCTTTAAAAGTTTACAGTCTTTTACAGTTTCAATAATTCATTGTTATTACCTGTATATGAACTAATAAAACCATTTCATTTATTATTAAATTTAATTGTTTTTTTATATTTAATTGAAATTTTTATAAACAAATTTTTTAAATTATAGAAAAAGTATATTTGTAAAAAATATTATATAAAAAAATTCATAATACCATAATTCAATTACAATGATTTGAAGTTAAATATTTAAAATTTACAAAAAAAAAAAATAAAATAAAAAAAAAATAAAACAATATTGATGTAAATTCCATAAATATGACCTCTTAACTTTTTAAAGATAATAAGTGAAACTTTACAGTCTTTTTTGATCTCTAAGAGCATAAAATATAATTTAAAAATACATAAATATAAATAAATTATAAAAATAAGAGTTAACATTTAATCTGTATTTAAGTTTGTAATATATTTTGTTAAAAAAAAACAATTTTCTGTTCTTGTACAACTATTGTATTAAGAGTAAATATATTATTTGCATATTAAAAGATATAAAATATAGAGTGTTTTTTTAAGAGCCTGAGAACAGAAAGTCATAAATACAAGACAGAATTATTGTTTGAATGAAGTTTTTCTATTTTATATGTACGAGTATATTACGGTTGATAATTATGATATCTGGCTTTTATCCGCGATGGACATACTAAATAGAAATTTCAACTAATAGTTCTCATGCAGAAAAAAAACACCCCATAATCTAAAACGTATATGCAATAATAATTAACAATAACAAATAAATACTCATACGAAACATATGAAATCAATTTATAGACACATTGAACAATGTAATTCAAAACTTTTGAAACACATATACATATATTGAAAAACTCAAACTGAATCACAGCAATGTTTTTTTACACTCGCACTTTAGTAAATAATTAAAAAATTATCAAAAAACAGACTTATATATACTGTATAATATAAATACATATACATATGTATATCAAATATATTTACTATGAAAACACAAAAAATGTGTTAAAATAATGCATTTAAATTTAAAAACTCGAAAAAAAAAACACACACACACATTTAAAAAGAAACTATTAGAAAAACAAATATATTTTATAATGAAACTCATGGAATTTTGCGTATTGTACTGTCGAATTAAACTCAATCTTACAAAATATTCTTTAGTATTCTAATAAAATAGCCTTATAGTGTTTGGAAAAATCATTTTTAAATTTAAATATAAAATGTTTAATTTAATTTAATTTAAAATTCTAAAATATTAGTAACATTAACATAATCGTTAGATAGTTGTCAATATCGTCGGTTGACAAGTAAAACTCACTAACTGTAGTCATATAACATAGCACTTAGTGAGTTTTTTATGTTAACCGACGATATATTAATGTGAAACTAAATTATTTTACATTCGGGAATATTTTTTGAGATCTATCAGCTGGGGTGGCAGCTATGATGAAAGAAAAGAAGATAATGTACTAGCTCCGCTTTTTCCTATCACAACCTAATTCTGATGGAACCTTTTGTCGGAATAGGATTTTCCAATATCTGAACGAAATTTGAGAAGTTGTAACATGTACTTGCTGGAGAATTTCGTGTTGTATTTATTCCATTTGCATCATTGCAAGGTACATACATTACTTTCAAGAAATTTACAACGGCAAAAGACTACATTTTTTTGCTACTGATGTATACAGCACTATACTCATATGTATAGAAACAGCATTTATAAATGTTTGTGATGTTAGAAACGAAGAAGTAAAATGAACATAAAAATGACGCTTAGGTATTTGAAAATTCGTTTCACTTCTGTCCAATCATTCTCACTTGGGTTGCTTATTTTGCGAGACAGAATCGTAAAAGCAACAGCGATATCTGGACGAGTGTTATTAGAAACGTATAACAGAGATCCAATGGCTTTTCGATATAAAATGTAATAAATTTGTGCATGCTACTTTTAAATAAACAGGATCCATTGGTACTGAAGATATTTTTGCATTATGAAGATTAAATTCTTTTAATTTCCTTTCTATATACTGTTCTTGAGATAGATACTATATACCATCATTTAATTTAACTTCAATACCCAAATAAAGTTTAAATTTTACTAATTCGGTTATTTCAAAATTTGATTTTATTATTTCTACTACGTCTCTGATTTGTTGATCTGTGTGCGAAGCTATAATTATGTCATCAACATAAATTAAAATTAAAGTTATTAAGTCGCCATCATTTTTCACATATAAACAAGGGTCGGCCTTTCCTCTTCTGAATCCTGAATCAATTAGAATTTGATTGATTCGAAGATTCCAACAACGAGCCGACTGTTTCGGGCCATATAAACTTTGATTTAGTTTGCATACAAGACCTTCGTTGCCAGATTCAACAAAACCCTCAGGTTGTTTCATAAAAATATCATTGTTCAACTCAGTGTATAAGAATGCTGTCTACATATGTGGTGCACCTTCATTTTTCACAACTACATTTTCACTTTTACACAGGCCTGTTTTAAAGACCCATCTGCATTCAATTGTTTTGACATTTTTATGTGGTTCAATTAGGTCCCACGTTTTATTAACCTGCATAGCTTTTATCTCCTTCTTTATTGCGTTCAACCAGTTTTCAATATTGGGTCCTGATAAAGCCTCAGTATAATTTGTAGGATCATCACTGGTACTTACTTTATAAACGTACTTTTTGGGAGGTATACCTTTGTTAGACTTTGAAGAAATTCTTAGTATAGCTTTGGAAGTACTCTGTGTTTCAGAATCTGATGATGTAATTTCGTCTTCCGTTAAACCTAGAAAATCTGAACTAGTTTCGTCAATATCATCTAATTCCTCCTGGAATTGAGTAATGTGGACATTTTTATTTGTAAAATTTACATTGACCATATATATCAGTTGTCTTATCTACGTTGTCTTTTAAATCTTTAGGGGGAACAACATTTTTAGCTTCGAAAAACTTTACATCGCGACTAATTATGATCTTGTTAGTATCGCACGTCAACAAACAAAATGCTTTAGATTCACTAGCATAGCCAGCTAAAAAGCATTTTTATTTTATTAATATGCGCATATGCAATAGTACCAAAAATACGAACGTGGCTCAAGTTCGGAACCTTGCCATACCATAACTCGAATGTTGTCACACTTACTACGGATGATAAAATACGATTCTATAAGTAATTTGCAGTATTGACTGCCTCAGCCCAAAATTTAATTTCTATACCAGAATCGTACAACAAACATCGAGCAATCTCCATCAAGCTGCCATTCTTCCTCTCGGCGACGCCATTTTGCTCAGGTGTATATGCGCAAGTTAACTGGTGAATAATGCCTTTACTTTTAAAATATTTGGTGATTTTGTTGTTCAAATATTCCCCACCTCTATCAGTTCTGAATTTCTTAATACGCTTTTTTGATTTTCTGTTTGTTTTACGAAATCTTTTATTTTATCAAATGCCGAGTCCTTTGATGCTATAAAGTAGACAGTACAAAAACGACTGTAATCGTCAATCAGTGTTAAAAGGTAACGATTACTACTTGGGCACAGTGGCCAAATTGGCTTCGCTAGCGGCATTTTATTCATAGCTTCCAAAGTAAAGAAGATATCTTCAAAATTTTTTTTCTCAATTCAGAAAAAATGAAACAATTTTTGGAAAAAAAATTAATTTTTTTTTTTTATTTTTAATTTTTTTTTTAAATTTTTTATATTGTTTTTAATTCAATAAACATTTTCCACCATATATTCATATATAAAATAAAAAAAAATTGTCAACTCAAAGAGAAAGCATATTATAAAAGAAATATTAATCAGATTCTTCAGTATCGGATTCAGAGAAATCATCTTTAAAATGATGCATTGTAAGCAAGCTTTGGTTTTGGTTTTTTTTATTACCTTTCCGCTAAAATCCTCATCGCTTTTTACCATTTCTACAACTTTGGAAGCACTGCGCTTTCCAGCTTTATATAAACTGCAGCTTGCAGCTACCAACAATCCTTCACATGACACTTCCTCTGTAAGCCCTGATATGTTATTGACTTGTGTTTTTCTGCAGCACTTGGAAAGCTCTTATTCCGGTCGTCCAATATTTTCATTTGCTTTTTTTCCCAATAATACCAATGGTGTATCTAGCCATTCTTGGTTAATTTTTTCGAAAAACACCTTACTTCTGCCACAGGCCTTCCACTTTTGGATAAGCCTACTAGCAAAATTTCGCAGTTTCCTTCCAATTTCGCACTGCTCCTTCTCAGTATAGGTAATTTTGCTCAAAACGGTACCAAGAACATAATTTTCCACGGCGAGAAACTTCTTGGTGGGGATCGCTTCTTCATGCCATATTAAAAAAGGGTGCGTTTTGTCACTGACATTTTGCCTAAAAAGTACAATGAATGGAAGGCTCGCAGGTACTCGCAGTTAATTTTGGACATTTTGGACACACAATGGTTTACACATATAGGAAAATTTACAATTACACTGAATGCAGGTGAATTTTGTAAGTTCTACTCCACGAAAGACAGGTGTACGTTACAATGGGCGAGTTGCTAATACACTTAAACACGATTACGTTTTATAAATAACATAAGTATACACAGATCACAACCACAATTTTTTTTATATAATACATACCTTGGCGTAAGTATATAACAAAACTTTTAATGAAAATAATAAAATTTGCAAGTTTAACACGAATAGCAAAACGATGAACAGAAAGGCGGAAATATTTTGCACAACACTTGCAGAAACATATGCTGACTTTGACAGCTTACAGCTGGTCATCACCTGTAAGCTGAGCTTTTAAAAATCGATACAAATCTAGTGAATGTATTTATTATCGATTGTTAAAAAAAATTAACGGTTTTTCAAATTTGAAAATTTAAATTTAATACCGCTAGCGAAGCCAAATTGGCCACTGTGCTGGGGTTTGATTTTGCATCGGACCGCACAAGTCGCTATGTATTAGTTCAAAAATGCTCTTGGTTGAAGACTTTGAAAATTTAGGGAAAGGACTTCTTGTTAGTTTGGCCTTTAAGCATACTTCACGGTTGAATACACAATTACAATTGTTGATGATTACACCTGTTACCAATTCGTTAGATATAGTTGACTTCATCGAAGTAACGGTGTGAATGCAATCACTTTTTCAATCTGATAATTTATTTGCCTTAAAACCATTATCCAGAACAAATAAACCATTATTTAACGATGCCCTGGCATATAAACGATTATTTCTGGAAATTAGGCAACCATCTGATGTCAACATTACCTTTATTGTTCAGTTTTCGAACGGACAGCAGATTCCCATCTAATTGGGGTACATATAATACAATTTGCAGGAGGATATTATTACCTTCACAATATAATTTGCAGTCACCAATTCCGCATGATTTGAGATCTGTGCCATCTGCCAAATAAATGTTTTCAATTCCTTTTGTATCTACAGACCGTTCCCTCTTGGAACGCCAGTCGCTATTAGTAGATGTTGTATATTTTGTGAAGTGCAATACTCTTCAAACTGCTGGAAAGTAAAAGCGGTACCTCTGTCTGTGATAATTCGGCTTGGGTTTCCAAATGTAATTGATTGTTTCGTCAGACGATCTATGACCTCGTTTGTGCCTGTACTCTTAGTGGGGTGCAGCCACACAAACTTAGAAAATGCGTCTACCACTACCAATATATAGTTTTATTGTTTGTGTGTTAACTCCATGGGTCCGACGTGGTCGATGTGATATGTTCATAGTAGTTTATCCTATTTATCAATCGGGCTAAGAAATCCGTCCTTGCGACTTCTTTTCGCTTCTATTACTAGACACTCGATACAACTTTTTACAACTTGCTCGGTTTTCTTAGGTAAGTCAGAGATGTAATGTGTTTTCTCTACCAGCTCCTTCGTTTTGCGCGTTGCAAAATGTCCTTGCTTATGAGCTATTTCAATTATTTCTTCTCCATCGAACTTGGTGCCACTATCAGGTCGTTATTGGGATCTTTATACAGTATGTCGTTCTTCATTAAGTAATCTTCATAAGGTGCTGTCTCTAATATTTTCCTCACTGCTCTGATCCATTCATCCTGTAGTTGTGCGATTTTGAGCCGATGTGTTAAGGAGTCATCTATTATAAGACATGTTAATCGACTACGACGAGCATCTACGTGTTTCATTCTCGACGCTGGTCTGTGCTCTTATAGTTGAACTCTTGCAAGAAAAGCGCCTTGTGGTAGTACATCACTTTTACGCATAGTTAATGCAAAAGCGTTGCAGTCCGTAAGAATTTCTATGGGTATATTCAGTACAAAAATTCTCCATTTTTAAAGGCTTCGATCACGGCTAATACTTCGAGCTCGTATGAGTGGTATTATTGCTCTGCCTCAGTGGTTTTCCGGCTCATATATTCAACGGGGTGAAACTGTGATTTCTCGTCTTTTTGCAACAATACTCCACCGTAGCCATGCAAACTAGCATCCGTGTGAATTTATGTTTCAGCTTTGAGATCAAATATTTTCAAAACGGGTGGATTAACCATAGATTTTCTAAACTGTTCAAAGGTTAAAATTTCTTCATCTCCCATTCTGAATTTTGTATCCTTTCGTAACATATTTGACAACGCTCTAGCGATTACTGCGTAGTCTGGGATGAAGCGTCGTAAATAGGAAGTGAATCGCAAGAATCTCTGTAAGGCTTTCACGTTTATTGGTATAGGGTACTTTATTACTGCTATGTTTTCTCGGTTGATAGTAGCAATGTTGAATTCTCAAAGATGTAGCCTAAGAAATTGATTTTTCTCTCTAAAAATTGGCATTTTGTCCATTTAATATACACACCATGTTTTCTAGCGACGTTTAGAACCTTTTCCAGTTTTATAATGCCATGTCACAGAGTTCAATTCCATTCAGAAACTGAATTCATTACATTATTTGGTTATTCAGAAAACTGAAAACGAATAAATTTGACGGATTGAACCCAATTTTTGTTTATAAACGGAATTGACATTTTTGTTGCTTGTGGTCTTCGCAAAGAGAGTCACACAAAAATACACTGACAGAAGAGATTGGATTTTTTTATTTGTGTTGTTTTTCAAAACTTGAATGAAATCAGTGAAAAATTTATACTGATAAGTAAAAATAATAAATTAAAAGAAACATTAACTTGTTCATAGATTGAGTCGATAGAAATAAATGCAACAAAATTGTTTGAGTAATTACTTATTTAAATGTGTGTCTATTTATATATGTATGTATGTTAATGCACAATATTAAAATATTATAATTATTGAAATATAAAAATATATTATTTAACACAATTCCACACACAAACACATACACCTTAAAAATAAAAAAAACACCTAAAAATTATTGTAAAATTATATTTGTATTGTAAAATAAAGCAAAAATATACTCTTACCCATAAATAAAAAAAAAATCTTTTATTCGAGTTGTTATAATAATCAAGCCAAAAATAAGTAATATAATATGCAAAACGTAAGTAAAACAAAAGCTTTTAGTGCCCAGTTTTTAACTTCATTTAAGTCTCATTTAACTTTACGTTGAAAAACTCAAAGTTGCATTTACAATATCGTCGATGGAATTAAAGAACGCTGTAACAGACAAAACCTTAAATGTTCACCAGAGCCAAAAAACCTGTATAAAAGTAGAACAAATACACTGGTATTTTTCATTTCGCAGACGGCGTAAGTGAACTTATTTTCATCGTAGACGCGTATTTTTTTTTGATAAAAGTGATGCAAAAAACGTATTTTTGATTTTTAGTCAGTTACAGCGTTCTTTAATTCCATAGACGATATCTCAATCAAAGAAGAAAACGATAGTTCAATAGATCGTTGTTTGATAGATACTTACTTATATGTATATTTCAATTGAAATTGTAACTAAAATTCTTAAATAATAACAGACAAAATCATTTCGACATTTGTCTAACCAAACTCAAATACTTTTAATCTGGCCCCACTGCGATTCCTCTATTCAATACAGAGTAGGAAAATAAACAAAACTAAACGTTTGATCTCATTTTGTTGTATTCTTTACAATGAGTAAAACAAAAATAAAACAGAAACAGTGAGAAAGATTGTCCCATTTATTTTGTATATTGTTTTTGTTTTGAGTACTACAAATACACTAACTCAAATGTGCGTAGGTACAACAAAAAATGAATGAGAAGAAAAAGGATAGAAGAAGAGAAAAAGAAAAGAAGAAGAGAAAAAAACAAAAAACAAAGCAAGCACAAGAGCGAAAAGCTAATTGTTTCATTAGCGCTCTTTCTCATTTAAAAGTATTTGTTTTTGTTTTGCTCATGTACAGTACCATTAAAATTTTTTTTAAAAGTGTATGACTTTGTTGAAACGATTGCGAAATGTTTTGTTTGTTTGCCCACTCTGATTCAATATGGTTTTGAATTAATTGTTCGGTAAAGGCGGCTAAAGTTTTTCTTCAAAATCATTGTTTTTTATTATTATTTAATTATTGCTGTTAAATGTGATGTTCTTGGTAGTAAAACTAAATTTCAATTAAAAGTGTTTCAAATACTTAATAAGAGAAGATGAAAACGATTGTGCGTTTTGTTTGCTTATTGATACAGTATGTAGATACGAGAAATATAACCTTGATTAACTCGTTACAGCATAACGTGCAATGAATCGGACACGAGTAAATTACAAAACTTTCCTATAAGAAAAAATATTCTTGGACAATTTTTGCTTTTAAGCAAAACATCAGTTAATGTTTAATGTTGCAAATATCGTTTGTACTAAATGAAGTTCTATTTCTTGATTTAAAATGTATACTCGTATGTTAAAGAAAAACAAATTTCGAAATTATAATAAACAATAAATGCTTGTTCTAATGTATTTACATAATATAATACCCAAATTAAAATGAAGGTTAAACTGGGAATATAATAAAGACCAAATTATTGCAGAAAAACAAAATAATGTTAGTTCAAATGCTGAGGAGTTAGAGGCAGATATAACGATTGGGACCTAAACAGATCGTTTATGAATGAAAAAGGCTATTCCGACTCCGATGGAAGTACATATTTCTATTAATGTTTTTTCGTTTAAAAAAATAAGTCCCTTAAGAGGATAAATTAATTGAAAAGTATTTAGTACTATCCAGTAATGACAATTAAGGTGCTTTTACACTATTCTACAAGTCTTAAGATTTTCATTGGATTTTGTCGAAAGAAAATCTAATGGTTTTTGGTCTGACTGCCAAAAAATCTAACGTAAAATGTTTTTATTACATTTTGCTTTTACACTATCACATTTCAAACAAAATGGAAACAACAGCTGTTTGTGTTTTTCTCTTTCTCCAACGATGGACATATTGATACGGCAATATTTGTTTTATTAATATCTCATAATATAAGCCATATTTAATTATTTTTTACAACAAATATTTGTGATTTATTTTATGTTAAAGAGAAAGAACTTGAAATGTTAACTATATTTTGTATTTTTGTAGTTATTTAATAAAAAAGCAATAAGCAAAATTATGCCGAAAAATTTTCAGTTTTCCAACCCTGATTTTTTCATATATTTGTGTAAAAAAGCAACTTTGATAAAACGAAAAGTCTAATGGTTTAGAAAAAATTCTAAAAATGATGAGAGCCATACGACTGTCAAATTTCTATCCGTATTTTCTGACAATTCATTACAAGTTGTTTTCACACTATTATACTTTTTCATTTTACTTGAGTTTTTGACGTGTCGTTATACTCAGTGGGATAGTGTAAAACCACCTTTAGTAGTATTTGCCAGCACATGTGTAGACGACAACCAGCTTTAGAGAAACATTTAACACTTTCAATAAGAAATAAATAAGTTTTTTTAGTTTATCGTCCATGTTTTGAATACTGCAAAGGGCTTGAAATTTCCGTTTTCGATTGGAAATCGCCAAATAGGTGTTCTGCAAAACGAAAACGCTAAATATTTGACGATTTCAAATCTCTAATGTGCCTTGAAGCGTTTCAGTCTATTTATTAAATGTAAACTTTGAAAAATTTAACAAATTATACAAAATATAAATTTAATATGATTTCTTTTAATTTGAAGAAAACTTGCAGATATACTTTTAAGATTTTTCTTAAATTTTCTTTTTTTTAGGCCATTTGTCTGTTTCAATTGCTTACTTTTTTGTGATCAACTGAATACACAATTTTGTATTAAGTCACAAAAAAAAAAAACTCCTAAAAGGAGTTCAAAAACAATTTAATAGATGAGTATTCATATCAGAACATGCTCAAATGCGTTTTCAAAAGAGAATTTGAAATCGTAGCGTTACTGAGAACATGGGCGTATATGCAGGTATGTATGTATGTATTTACTTACTTACGTTTAATAAGAAAAATAATATGTAATATCATAAAGTATAAAGAAAAGTAAATTTTAAAAAGTACATACACATACAGTATTCCCCGGATAATTGCCCTATGCTTAATTGCCTTTCACGCTTATTTACTTCAATTTATACATCTTCATATTTTTTTTTACCATTTTGTAATAAAATTCCACGGTTAATTAACTTTCGCTTAACTGCGTTGTTCGCTTAATTACCTCAAATATATTTTCCCCAAAGAGAAATTTCACTCAACATTCCCTTGTTTAATTACCCAAAATAATTATTTTCTAGAAACTGCAGCTTAATTCAACTTTATTTATATAGGCATAAAATGTCCGTTAAATTTACTTTCAAACTTCTTTTTTGATACAATCCTGCAATTAAAGTCTACCAAGTTTATGTATAAGTATAAAGTTACTTGCTTTTCACATGTATTGACGGCAATGTATACAGGCAATTAAACGTATTCGTTTAAATTACTTGCACGCAAAATTGCCCAAAATTTCGAAATTTTTATCGAGGCAATTATCTATCGAATACTGTATTAATATGTACAATTCTATATACTATATACATATACAAAAATTAAAAAAAAATTTAATCTTTTAAAAAAACATTTTATAATTTATTATTACAAAAGAAAAAAACTTTATACACCGTATGTATAGTTATTACAAGTAGAGTACACTGTTTTTGTAAATACATACTTATGTATATCCATAATATGTACCCTAAGGAAACAAATTATTTTGACTAATAAGTTCTTATCCTATTCGTAATGTTATAAACTAAAATTACACTATTTTAATTATGATTATAATAAATAATTATTCCTTTAACTTACAAACATATACAGTATCGGACAAAACTAAAGCACGGATTCCTGTATAATTGTAAATTATATAAAAACATGAACATAATGTTGACTCATATCATACCTATTATGTATTTGTATTTTATTTAGAATACACAGTTTACTTTTAAACATTAACAATTAGGAAAATAATGCAGCGACAAAGAACACGTAACCTGAAATATTTACCGTGTTATTTATGTCGAAAGAATTATATAGAATAAATACCAATATTTTTAAGATCTCTTTAATAGAAAATGAACGGGAAAGGAAAGTTTATTAAATAAATATTAAAGTTATAAATATTAAGTTATATATAAGTTATTAATTAAATTGCATAAAGAAAAGAGGGCTTATAATAAATATTTAGTGGCTTAAAAAATAATTAATGATTTTAATTTATTAGCATACACTATGGTATAATTTCTCGGTATCATAAGCTATTTTAAAAGTGTATATAAAGGTGATCGGCTATGCAAAGCCACAAAATGTGAAGACCAAGCTATAATAATTTGTTTATCAAAAAAGAATCATTTTGTGTTATAAAGGTTCATAGGTTTTAAATCACCTCTAAGTATTTTATCTAGAAGGATCAAAGACCAGGTGTAGCAAATGGCATAAAATTATATAGAACCGTACTAAAACCTTATTTTTTAGAAAAAAAAAGTAAACCTGGGATTGACTTTGCAAAAGCGCACATTATTTAGACTACCTCTCAATGGAAATCTGCGTTTTACTCTGATGGATCCAAGAGTAATCTAATTAAAGGTAGTAGGAAGAGAAAAAAGACAGCGTCTTAAACCAAGACATAGCAAAGTTGCAGTAAAACAATACAATGGTCTGGGGATGTTTTTCTGCTAATAGAATCGGTACACTTTACAGAATTAATAGAACAATGGACCGTTGTCTGTACAGGGACAAGTGGCGATTTTAAAAAGACAACGACTCCAAACGTACATTTAAATGTGTGAAAGAGTGGTTTGTTGAATATAAAATCCATGTCCTGAAAGGGGCCAGCGCAGTCGCTTGACCTCAATCACATAGAAAATATATATGGAAATTGTAGATCGAAGAGTATTGCATGACAAGTGCAAAAATACTGATTACCTTCTCCGGCAAGCGAAAAATGCTTAGAATGAAATTTCTAGGAAAGCGTTAAAACGTTTTAAAAAAATAATGGTTACGCCACTTCATGACTTTATGACTTAGTTTTGTCGCATATAAAAAATGCTTGATATAGAATTTTGTCAAGGATAACTATTTTGTTTATCGAGGCCAATACTCTTTACCCTCTCTACAATTGCTATGCATTGTATTGTATTTTTTTTGAAAGAACACTTTTTTTCTTATATTACTATTAAACACCTTAGGAATGAAACAAATTGATGTGAATTGATCATTCAACGGCCAGTGTTATACCTTCACCCTTGAATGATCAACATCAATTGCCTCATCGTTGCACGTTGATTGTGTGTGGTGAGTGCCTTCGCTTAGTAGATTTAGCTGTTATCTCTGCTACTTCCCAATAGGTGGCGCTTTTTTGGTGTTGTTAGTGGTTAAGGGGGAATAGAGTGGAATATCAGGGAGCGGTTTCTTTGTAGATGGACTTCTTGTTATCAATGAAGAATTGTTTTTAGTTTGGTTTTAATTTCTTGAAAATATTTAAATTTTAAATATAAAATAATATTATTTATAAAAATGTTTAAGGCTCTTAAGCACAGTTTCATCTAAAATAATTCCGTGTGTTAGTTTTGTCCGATAGAAATGACTAGAAAAAATATTGTTATTCCATAATTATGTGTAAAAAAGGTACAAATGTTTTTGGTATCATTTAGTTTACAAATTAAATTTTAGTGTTTCGATATTAATGGATGTTAAAAGTAATATATGTATATATATATATATATATATATATATATATATATAGGTATTGAGCAATATATCTATTTCTTTTTAAAACCAAACAAAAACCATGAAAACACAATTATTTCTAAGCAATTTATATCAGAATATAAAAGTTTTTGTATAGATAGATAGATGTTTCTTGAAATATTTTAAAATCAAATAGAATATTTTTCTATTACAATTTGCGTTCACACTATCACATTTCAAATAAAACGTATAAGTAGTATTCAGAGTAGGAAAATAAACAAAACTGAACGTTTGATCTCAATTTGTTGTATTCTTTACAATGAGTAAAACAAAAATAAAACAGAAACAGTGAGAAAGATTGTCCCATTTAATTTTGTATATTGTTTTTGTTTTGAGTACTAAAAATACACTAATGTGCGTAGGTACAACAAAAAATGAATGAGAAGTAAAAGGAAAGAAGATGAGAAAAAGAAAAGATGAAGAGAAAAGAGAGCAAATTATACGAATGTGACGGAATAACAAAGCAAGCACAAGAGCGAAAAGCTAATTGCTTCATTAGCGCTCTTTCTTATTTATAAAGTATTTGTTTTGGTTTTGCTCATGTACAATACCATTAAAAAAATTTTGTAAAGTGTATGACTTTGTTATAACTTTTGCGAAATGTTTTGTTTGCTTGCCCACTCTGGTAGTATTATATAAGCAGCTGTTTCTTCATTCTCTTCAGGGATGGGAAAGTTGATATGATCATACTTTGTCTTTTATGAGTTATGATTTAAGAATCTGTCTGTTTTAGTAATACAGGATGGATTAAACCTCAAAAACGGCATTACTTATATACAAAAAACTTGATGATTTGCAAAAAATGCATTCCAATTTGACAAATAATATTCATATATGTGTTTTTTTTCAAACTTAATATATTCTTTGTTTAGCATTTTATGAAAACGTTTAAATTCTTTTTGTAAATCATTTTTTTTTAACATACAAAGAACTAAACGAATACTGCAATATGGTCAATACATACTTTGAAAATATACAGAATTACACTGCTGTACGTGTAAGAAGCAGTTTCTGAAACTGTATGAATTTTTTTTAAGTAAAATTTATATGTAATATTTCATCTAAAAATTTAATTACTTTAAGAGCAATTTATAAATACTAATCTGCTATAAAAAATAAAAAGAACTTTTAATTTTTGAACAAAAAAAAAATTATAAGTTTCGTTTTTTTTCATTAAATTTATTAAAAATTTAATAAAAATAATGAAAATGTCTCTGAAAAACTTTTAAACTATATTTTTAAGTGTTCTATGATAAATAAGGTATTGGATTTACAAATTCATTTATAATAAAAAATATTTGCGTGCATTGCTATTAATTTTGTTCCCACTGCAAACAATAAATCAGCGTACATCTACCACGCATGTTAACTCGTCGCTGTTTCAGTGACGACTGAAAGCAAGAGCGTACGAATACATGTGAGTTTAGCTAAAGCACAATTGTGTATGAAATTTTTATTTTTGCACAGGCCTGGTCTAGTTGGTAGTGTGCTAGACTGCTAGTGTGAGGGTTCTTGGTTCGATTCCCACCAGAGCCCTGGTCTGTGACACTACACCGAGCAACGGTCTTTTTCACTCGTCTCGGAATAATTAGATATAATATTAATATTGTATTCTAATTTAAATAAATAAATAACTAATAATAAAAACCTAAAAAATCATCTCTGATCTAATGATGTGTGATGGAATTCGAATAATTGTGAAAAACGAAGAAAGCCGTATTTTCTCTCTATGTGGTAGTAGGTCTTTATTACATATTAAGTTTAGACGATACCATCTGTCGTAGCAATAGTCTTAAACCCCCTTTTAAAGAAGAGGCGTTAAGAATTAATAAATATAAATATGTAGAAACATGAAGAGATATTTTATGTATAGCTCGTCATTAATATTTTGTTTTTGTCTTATTTTAACAAGTAAACATCGACAAAAATTTTTTTAACACGATTATGTAAATTGAATCCTATTTAAATAGTCTTCGTCAATAATTGAAAGTAAATACATAATAAACGGAGAGTTAATGAAACTTCTAAATTAAATTACATTTCGCGTTTAATTAAAAAATTGTTTCTATATAAATGTAATAAGGTTCTGTATCCATCTTTGCAATTTTTATATAACTATTGCTGTGCAATAACTGCAATATTTCCGCTGAAGTAAAGACTTCAAAAAGAGCGGAACAAAATTTCGGAAACGTATGCAACTAACATTGCCAAAAAAAGCCTATTTCGTCTAAGCAGAGATATTAAACAAAGATACATACTAGAAAACGAAAATTTAACATAAAAAACTTCGAATATTAACGACACGAGCTGATTGTTCGAAAAAAGCATATACCACAAAAGAGTTTTTGAATATATTCCATACATGTGTACGTAAATGCTTGTACATATATTACGAGTTACCAAATAATACATATTATTAAAAATTAATGGTTTTAATTTCACTATTAATATTATTTTTTGACATTGAAATGCTAATGTTTATAATACGAGTTTTAATGCTAATAATATTGAAATCAATTTAAAGTAAAAAATTGAAAAATTCAATGACTTTTCTAGCTCATCTGATGCAATTTAAACATTTTATTAAAAAAAAAAATATTAGTTATTTAGTACGTTATAGTATATAGAGCTATAATTCTTTAGTAATGACAACATTTGTTGCTGTTTATTAACTAAGGCACTATAACTATTAAAATTAAATTCTTTGGTTTGCATATTTGTCTCTGTCTGTCACTGATAAGTTCAAAATATATGTAAATTTCGGTTACAACTTATAAAGAATTCTATATTTTTACAATCATTAAACATTTATTTACATTTATTAATTTTTTTTATGGGATCAGACTTTAGGCACACACACACAAACAGTTATAAAAATATTTAATTAAAAAAAAAAAGAACTACCTGAACATTTCATTCAAGACCTATTAATAAAGCTTACTCAAATCCCATTTTTTTGATCGTATAACTGAGGATTTACTTCATTCTAAAAATGCCAACTCGTACAACATCCAAATAGAAAATTGAGTTGACCTTTAAATAGGCATTGATTTCATATATTGACTAACGAACTGATTTGTTCAGCTCTAAACATTATGTATGACTACCACCTGCTTTAGGTACATTTAAATAGGAATTTATTTTTGTCATTTGTTTTGTATAGGCCTTTTTTTGATTATACTCGTAGCTTTCATGTATGCGATTTTCTTCACCCATTCACTCACACGCTATTTTACCATCAAAACTACTTAAGGCGATGGCAAACGCCTGTAAAGCACACAATGGATAACGATAGTCCATTGTGAAAACATCTTCTGAAGTGCGTCCAAATTGCATGACTATATAATCAGGATCCGAATCATGTACCAACTGAAAATTTTTAACTGAAGCTTGAGTAACACGACCATGAAAATTTAAAACATAGGACTGAGTTTCATCATTCCAAACTGGTGTCTTATTGTGTAGCTCCACAATATTGTCGAGATTCTAAAAGAAATTTTGTTTTCATATAAAAAAAATATTAATTTCTTATTATTAGGAACTGGTCTGTTTACATACTTTACATTTCCACAAATCCATAATACCCTGTTGTTTGGGATCGGCAGAACTTATTTTAACACGTTGGTCATCTTCAGTCATACCGGGCAGTATAACAGTCATATTTCTGGGTCCTTTAAAACCCAAAATGTTGGTGTCCTATAATAGAAAAGAAAAATTTTAAAAATTTTATAAACAATTATATTGAAGCTAAATTTCAGTTTTTATAAAAGCATCTCCAGACGAGGATATTTGGTGTCAATATCCAATTTTAATTACCATGTTAGTCAATGAATGTGAGATATAGAGCTTATTTTTTCATCAGAGAATGAAAGTGAAAACAAATTTCGGCGGAAGACCAACGTTGTGAGCATTGTTTTAGTGCTTTTTAAAATTATCGCTGCCGAAATTTTTCACTTTACTGACATTAATTCTGTTTTATTTTTAAATAATCATATGCTCGCAAACTCTTGTTTAGTTCCGATAGCATAATAATATTTTTATAACATTTAACATTCTTTGTATTATCAGAACATGCCGGTCACTTTAGATTTTTTAATTGAAGCTAAATATCCAGGCGGAATTAAGATTATTACTCAAAATTTTTTAAATTTTAGATTTTGTATTTCAATCAATGTTTTATTAATATCAAATATAGAAGAGCGGAATATTTCCATTTTGAATAAAATGCTTCTTATTCGGAATACAAAAAACGGATACCCACGGCTATTAATATGAAAACGGGGATTAATTTGGGCAACACCTTCTCTGTGAATACCTATGGAAGCTAAAAAATAATTACGTCTCAATTGTAATGAGTAAAAAATTAAGGCCAGCACTCAGGGGATGACCCCTACTCATGCAGTACATTGTGCAAGTCTAGGAAAATATATTATGGAAAGGAGGAACGAGGAAGTAGTGCTTGTGGACATTGGATTTAAATTCATTAATACCGTAATTGACAGGAAAAACTTTAGCGTCAAGTTTATTTCATTAACGAACTGTGCGGCTAACGAATGAATTCTCTCTATAGTGCTTTGTGCGATTTAGTCGACTATTAACTACGAAAGCATGTGCTCTAAAGGTGTTACGAGTAGTACCAAAGAATATCCATTTGATTGTTATTGTTTTCGACAGTTGTCTTTCAGTTTTTAAGTATGCGCCTTAGAGACTCATGTTAGTAAGATTTGTTAGAATAGCGTGCGTGAGAAATTTTGTGCGGGACATCAAGTAGGATGCCAGAGAATATTAAAATTCATCCGTCAATCATGATCAATCTACACAACGCAAGTGTGTAACGAAGAAATAAATTTTATTTGAAAGCTATAACAACAGTAACAAACAGTTAAACATGGTGCTAACCAGCTATAATCTGAATTCCTTTAACTGAGGCAATTGTGAGACAATTTAAATATAAGAATTTGTTACAGCACTCGATTTGCAGCAACTCAACATAAATCTATATTTAAGAAACAACCTGTACAATTTCATTTATTTACTTACATATATGATTACCGCTAAATCTAATCGAGGACTTTCGGTATCTTCCTTACTGCCACTATCATATACCGTAAACGAAGTGCCAAAAACATTTGATCTTAATTTACCACAAAATCCTTCAGCGTTACGTGATAGATCGGTAGGATCACAACTAATTATATAATTTGATGTTTTACTCTTCTTACGTTTACGGCCACCCAATAAAAAAATTTTCTTGCCATAATCTCGTTCTAAATGTAAATAGTAAATGGGGAAAAGGCCTCGATCCATACCCTTGCGGTCACGTGTTATGCGACATTTGTATAAGACTCCCTGAGGTGCTGGTTGCATCACAAACTGTTCAATGTTACCAATTAAGTCACCCTCTGGTTCCATCGATTCCGAGGTATTGCCATCGTCTTCATCTTTGCTACCATTACCGCTTTTCGAGACATTTGATGAACTATTTTGTTTGGCTGGCATAATGGGTGCTGCATGGGCAATATTGTTACTATTGGCAAAATCTTCTTCATCTAAATCATTGTCGAATGACTGTAAACGGTGTCTTTCTTTGGGCTGTGAAGAGGCTGAATTTGTTGAACTACTGTGCTGAAAATGATGTGCTGTTTCCGCGGCTAATACAACAACGGGACTACTCTCTTCATCTTCCAGGTCATGTGTAGAAATTTCTTCAATCAAATCTTAAAAAAAAATAAAGTAACAAGTTCTGAAGCATAAAAACAAGAATTACAACTAAAAATAATTTCAGTTTAATTTACCTTCTTCGTGTAAGGTACTGCCGCCACGCTTTGGTGTGTTACGGCTGCTATAATTTGAATTATTTTGTACATATTTTGCAGGATTATTTGTTATTGTTGCTGTAGTTGCTGTGATTGCATTAACGGTGGTGTTCGCAGTGTTGCTTAATATTTGATCAGGGTTTTGTGGCGAACTTATAAATTGCATTGGACCATCATAGGCATGCATTTCACGACTATTGCTTGTTGTTCTAATGCCTGACATGGGTCGTGTGATTTGTAAATCACTTGCCTGCACCATACCGGGTGAGGCACGTTTTTGTCGTATATAGGCCTCCATTAATTGGCGCTATAAAAAACCATTAAAAAGTAAAACTTAAATTCTTAAAATAAATATAAAGGATTAAATTATGAATAAAAATAAACATTATTCATTGGAATTTTCATTTATAAATATTGTATTCTTAATTAAATTACAAAATGAATTCCAATAATTGCAAATACGAGTTAAAACACATATGTATACGTACTATATACTCGTATCTATTAATTTTAAAATATAGATTATTTTTGTATTGTTCTTTCAATTAATTTTCATTTGAAAAGTTAGCATCTGCTGAAAGCAAATTTTCATTATTTATTTAAAACAAGAAGAAAGTATTTTTTTGTGCATTTGCATTATTATTTGTTAAATTCAAATTGGCAGTTATTATAATTGT
The DNA here is from genome assembly GCA_963576795.1 of Metopia argyrocephala. Taxonomy (NCBI): domain Eukaryota; kingdom Metazoa; phylum Arthropoda; class Insecta; order Diptera; family Sarcophagidae; genus Metopia; species Metopia argyrocephala. The sequence continues at coordinate 179,794,833 of OY756208.1, read as the reverse complement.
CATACAGAACATGAATTTGTGTTCTAAATTAATTAAATTAAGAAAAAGGTAATGAAATTTATTCGTAATAATGCGCTACAAGTCTGTTATTGGTAAAATATACAGTTAGTATGGTTAGAAAAACATTTAACTGAATTCTTCACATGCTTTAACAATTTGGGCATTAGTGCAACTAAAGTACTAAAGTTTAGATTACATACATACATACATAATTGGCCATTACACTCCTGTTTCAGGGTTACGGCCCAGCTTTTCGCAGCACCCATGTTGTGTGCTGTGCGAACGGCAGACTTGTTCATGGCAATCAGTTACTCTCAGAGCTTTTGCCAGAAGACTGCTAAAATGTAGTCGCCGAAAGAAATAGACATCGTAGGCTATAAGTCTGCTGGCTTACTAGACAAGAGCGCCGGGTTCAAACCCCACCTCTGACATCTTCCTAAAACAGGATTAATTACAGCTATTACTTTGCATATTTCTATTCACATCGTTGATATTCTATATCTTATCCTGCTAACTTTCGCGATCTGTGTTAGTTCTTCTGGAAGGTTCTGATGTTATAGAGACTATTGAAATAGTTGGGTCTTTGTTTCTGTGTTATGTGTTATGTGTTGACACAGAAGCTTCGCAATAACGCAATCTTGCTTCTTGGCTTTTTAAGCTTTTTTTTTAAATTTTATTTTTTCAAAATGACCGGCATATGCAAATGCATAACCAATGACTAAAAAATTCACAATTGACCATGTGTTCTAACATATAATTCAATTCGAAGGATACTATAACAATACGATTTTCTTACGTTATTTTCGAAAGTTTACGAAAAAAATCGCTTAAAAAATTCACATCCGTAATCCGAATTCGAACACTTGTTATGCAAAACGCATTAGAAAATCATTTGAAAGCTATTTTTATCATTTATTGCAAACGGCGCGAAAGTTATGAAGGTTTTAAGCTAAAATTTCTTTAAAAAAAATTTAAAGTTAAATTTATTGGTTTATTTTAATAAATGTTGTATGGATGCATGAAACTCATTTCAAATTTATCAGTGCAGTTCAAATTCATCAATGCACTGTTAAAATACATAAAAAATATCAATTATAATTAAAATTCCTTAACATTAAAAAACGCGAATTTTTGCAAAAATATGAATGTTTCACCGATTGTTATAATACATGTTTATATAACGCATAACTAATTTACAGAAAAACAATGTTTTAACTTGCAAATTTAAAAAATAAAAAAATTATATAAGAATTATTTTTGAGGTTAGGATTTTTTTTTTTTTTTGATCTGTAAAATTTAAAATCATTAAAATTTTTTAATGCCTATTCGGTTTTATTATCAAGCTTAAAAAAACCTTTCATTTGGTGTCAATCGCGGCGGAATCTATACATAACTGCAGATGTCACAAAGCAAAATATGTTTGAAGAAAAATGCCGCTGTACCCGCTAAATATGGACCGAATTCAACCGTATTTATATATGATCTTTAGTTCAACGCCGCACTTCATTTCCAATATTTTACATTGATTTTAAACCACTGATTAACTAAAAAAAAAACGCGAAACAAATCATGAAATTTCGCAAAAGTTTTATTTTCTTTATAAAATTTTTGCGCTTCAAAATATTTTAACGCCTTCTTGAGGTTGAGGTGCCATTTATTAAGAAGTTTAGATCACGCAATACATAAACCAGTTTTAAATAAGATTGCAAATGTCAGGCGCGAAAAACTGTCTTTTTGACAAATTTACGCCAATTCTTTAAAAGTTTGAGGTCATCGTTCTCAGCAACTAGCAGCCTGACATCGACGTGATATTGCGCAAATTTTAGCAAATTACACCATCTAATAAATACTGTTGACGAAATGCAATTTTCTTGAACGGCGCAAAAACGCTATAGAAAAAACTGCAAAATTTAAAAAATCGGAAAATTTTGGTTTCAAAAATGAACCGCTGTACAACTTTTTCCCAAATAGTAGTATGGGCATAACTTTAACAGTGTAAATATCTACAAAGTCTAGTGACTTTATATTATATCAGTGAGCATCGGAAGTTTGAAACTAAAAGTAGAAAAGTGATGAAATATGAAAAAACTCTTGTAAATTTCAAGCCTTTTTTTGAGTTTTTCGATATTTGAGTGGCCATAACTTTTAAAAATAAAGAACTGATGGTCTGAAATTTTGAATTTCCCAGTTTTCTAGTGTGGCCTACCATTCCCTTTTGACCGTTTTGGTCAATTCGAAAAACTGGAGAAATAATAAGCATCTGAACTCAGTTTCAACAAATGTTGAACATTTTTGAAATTGCCCATATATGTATTTACATATGTACATACTCGTACTTATATTGTCTGTAGTTTTATCCATAATCTATTTATATCCCTCTTTGATTGTTGCAGCTATTTCAAATGACATTGACATCAAAGGCTTTATAGAATATCAACTGTGATTGCACGTTTCACAAACTGAAAAGCTTCGATGTTCACTCAAACATCTTTATAAAAGCATTAGAATATGTCGATTTTTACTCCCTTTTTTAAAGTTTTTCTAAGCTGCTTGCATATGCATTGGGAGTAATAGAAGTCTTATCAATGATTTATTTATGTATGAGTAAGAGACATTTTTTTTAAAAGCTTTTAATTCCCCAAATAGGGGTATTCTCTATAAGATTGGTAAAATCAGAAAAACTGATAACTTTTATAATCCACAACAAAAGCCCAAATTTTAATTGTAATTTACCACTCTTGTAAATGTTTAAAAATTTTATAAGTTACAATATGAAATGTATGCTTTTGGGGATAAGCATGTCTCTATGACCATTTCGTCTCTGCTTAAGAGACTCGTCAGGAGACTTTTTCCCAAAGGTGTTATTCAAAACTATAAATACTTATGTTGGGAAAGAGTCTCCTGACGAGTCTCTCTCAGTTTCCTCATTTGGGTTGCTGAAAATCTAAAAGCAACTTTTGAGCGCTACAGTTAATGGATTAGACTCTTGTGAGATTTCAATTGGATATGCCACAAAGTCACGAACTATTTAGAAAATGGGGGGCTGATAATGCACCGATGATCGTGGAATCTTACATAATTAACTGATAACAGGGTATGACGCTAAGTGGATCTTGTTCAAAAAAGAATTACAGGGTGTTTAAATTTTAACCTTTAGAGCATGGCATAGAAAGTACCGTAATACTTAAAAAGTTTCATGGATAATAGGAAAATATTATGTTTGGAGTATAAACTTAAGTTTGAAATATTTAAAACTTTTAAATTTTGTTCGTCGAAACTCAAATGTTTTGTATCCACAAGTGTATACTCCTAACGAATATGAATATGAAATGCACAAATATGTTATTGAGGTTGATGGTTAAAGCCATGAATAACTAGAGACACACACATAAACATGTACTTGCATTCGTTTAAATGGGTAAAAAATAAAAAAAAAATGTTTTTTTATCCAAATTTCTTGATCCCTTTGACGCGGTGAGAGAAAAAGAAAAAAACAATATATGCATTGAATAGAGTGCAACAACAGAAAATGAATTTTGCATATTTAATATTTTTTTTTCGAATGTTTTCTAATTTTTCATTTCTGATTTCGCTTTTACGAACATTTTTTTATGTCTTTTGATAGAAGGTATGATTTTGACTTAAAAATTGGTATTATGAAAATATATAAAAGCACTTTACTTAATATCCTTTCTAAATTTTCTTATTTTTTTTAATTGCTGCCTAAATAGAAATTCCATTTTTAGTATTTGAAAACATAAAAAAAATATTGCATGTAATGTGATAGCAATGAAAACAGAAAGTTTTGAAAAAAGTAGTTTTATAAAGGAAAGAAGTGATTTGAAAAGTTTCGTTTTATAAAACAATTAAACTAGACCGCAGGAATATCTCTTCCGTTGTATCTATCTTCACAGGTCACTGCGTGATGGGCAGGCATGCAGATGGCTTCTGTCGTGGCTTGATACATAACCATAACAAGTAACCGTAACTTGTGGTATAAGCTTAGGTTTCCAATTCAAGCTATCTAGTTTATTAAAATAATAGTTAGACTTTAATGTGCTCAAAGTCTCAATTTGTTGTGAAAATTAAAATTGGTTGATATACATTAATCAGAAATTAAAAATAAACAGTGTTTTTACAAGTAACTCAAGATAGAATGGTTCGTATTGTATTTTTTTCAAAACTTATAATGATTAGCACTTTCTCAAAACAAATTTTAGCTTAATTTAGGTAAAGTTGAATGTGTCGTCTGCAAATACAGTGTGCACTCTCGTAGGCCCTTTGTCTTTGTTTTTGACATTTGCCATCAACCTGCACAATCACAAGTTAAGAAGAAAAATTTGCTTGTTTGATTTAGTTATTCTATAAAAATACTCAAGCCTTTTGAACATAAGAGTACAAAAGACGTTCGCTACAAAAGTAGCCAAATAACCTGCTACTTAATTTATCTGACAAATAAAATTTTAACACATTTTTTGCGTTTTTAATAGTTAATTTTCATGTGTTGCTTTTTTAAAACCTCTATTTCATTAATATTTTACTAGTACATAGACAGCACTAATTTCTTCATTGTCGTCAACAAAAATATTAATTAGCTTAAGTTGGCTACAGCTACACCAGTGGTCGTGTAGTCGTGTTGTCGTTTAACCCTATTCTTACTAACATTAGCCTGCAAGGCTTATTTTGATGTGAACATCAATATAGTAAAATACGTTTTTAACATAACACCGCCAAATTTCATGACTAAAGTTTTGAAAAATTTCATCGAAAAAAAAAAAAAAAATTCTGATATATTTCCAACTGCTAGAGTTTGAAATATAAAATAGTAATATTAGGCACTGACACGAGCTTCAGAGCCAAAAACGACTTGTTTCTCCTCCAATACATCAAAGATCAAGAAAAAAATGTCAACGTGTTTTCTATTGGTGCATCCAACAAGTTCTGCAAGATGAAAAAATGTCAAATACAACCTCTTGTACTACAAATAAACGCAAAAGATGCTGGTTGCATGATACTAAAAAAAATCGCTTAATAATGCAATAAAGCCGAAAATGTAACATGTAAGAGCCTTAGAGACTCATGTTAAGGCCATGATACACTATTATACACAGTCGTACGATTCATTTAGAATTAGAAAAAAAATCATATGGGTTCCTGCACACTTTTAAAAGTGGGATCAAAATGGCAACATTAGTGCGACACCATTACACAAAACAAGGTGCATAGCATATGCAGAGTTGCTTTTTGCTAACATCTTATAAAATGCAAGCCTGATCGAATGGAGAAAAAATTTTTATGAATGTTTTCAAAAGAATATGAAGTCGGACAGACTGTTATACTTTTATAACACACATGATTTTTTTGACAAGTCGTACGACTCGATAGGATAGTGTATCACGGCGTTTAGTAAGATTTGCTACATTTTTATGTCAGTAAGAATAGGGTTAAGTAATCCTTTTTATTTGCAGACACATATGTTTATATCATAAGTTGCTTCGACCTACAATGGTAGTCATGTAGTCGGTAGCCGTGTTGCCGCTATAAAAATTATTCTTATACGCATTTATGTAATCTGCTTTTGACAGCTTGTAGTCGATGGTTGGTAGTCGTTAATGTGTTAAAGTGAAGTGTAAAAAAACTCAACTGATTCTATCAAAAAAAATATTATCATTTCCCATATACAATTATTTTTGTCACATCTTGTAATTTATGAAATTAATATTAAAAAATTTTCAAATTTGGTTTTAAAAATTCGCAGTTATTTTTTTATTTCAATATTAAATATTTGTTACAAATACTATTATTTTTTTCAGTGTTATTTTTTTTTACAATTAATGTTGATATGCATTTTATTTAATACTAAATAATTCAGGAAGTAAAAAATCGTGCACAACTTTACATAAAAATATATTTTTACAATTTACGGCAAATAAAATCGGAAATTGTGCATAATATTTGTATTATTAGCCCAGTAACAATTGTTTTATTTAATAAAATTAATTTAAAAGATGCTTAAAATTATACATATGTTGGCAGCATAAAATATTTTAAACCCTACAAGAAAATATTTTCTTCATATTATCTATTTACAGTGGGGCTAGAAAATATTCAAAATTTTTGCAATCAATTAGTGTGAAATTAAAAAATTACCCGTCATCTAAAAATTCGGAAATTTTTATTATGTCAATTTTTAATTTCCTAATTCACAGTAACCTTTGTTCAAGAGGATGTGTAAATAACATGCAAAATAAAAGAAAACATTATAAATTATGGATTACAATCCAGGGAGATTTTATTTAGAAAACAAGTTTGATTCGGTTTGATTCCACTAACGTTTTCCTACACGACATGACATGAAAAAAATTATCAGTATTGGAATGCATAACAGCTAAAAACAAATGCGAAATATTCCGATTTGGAAAAACATCTTTCTGATTTGGTTGCATTAGATGGTCTGGAGCTCCTAAATTAAACCCGAGACAGGTGATGATAAGCTATTTTTTATTCATTTCGTCTTAAAACGCCTTAATTAGATCAGAAACTAAATTCTTTTAAGAATTTAGATTTTTCTTTGCAATGAGAAAATGATATCCATTCGAACTGAACATGTTTTCGACTCGATCTACGGAAATCTCATCAAAGTTCTTTGTGATAATCAATAAATATTTAACTCACACTTTTCTATAAAATTCATATTTTGGAATTATACGGCCGTATGTATAATGAAAAGTTAGCAACTCTTTAGGATATGGGACAAAAAACTGGCAAGTTTATCACCTACTATAGATTGATATTATTAAAACTTTCAATATCTTTTATTTCATAACTAGTCAGAGAATCCAAAAAATTGTACGTTTGAGTAAGAATTTCCAAGTATAGGAATGACAAACTTAGACACTGTGTACAACGACCTGTAAATTTTTTATTATAAATAAGGTTGATGGGATTTTGTAAGCCGAAAAATTTAATAAAATCAATAATTATTAAAAAAATATTTGCCAGAATGATTAATGTCAGACAAGAAAAACTTTTTTTCTTTACATTTGTGAGATTAATTTTGGAAGAAATAGTACACGGAGGTTAAAATACCAATTTTTTGTTTGTTTTTTTTTATTGAGACCAATACTCAGGGGTAAACCTCTACTAAATGCTAGACACGACGGTACATTATGACAGCAGAACATATATTTTGTTTTCTTATATTATTAAGCGCCCTAGATTTGAGACAAATTGCTGTGAATTGATGATTCAAAGGCCAGTGTTATACCTTCACCCTTGAATGATCAACAGCAATTGCCCCATCGTTGCATATTGATTGTGGTGAGTGCCTTCGCTAAGTAGGTTTTTTGCTGTTATCTGCTACTTCCCAATAGCGCTTTTCTCCTGATCATTCGTTTTTTGTTGTCAAAGGTTAAGGTGAAATAGAGTGGAATGTCAGGGAGATGTTACTTTGTAGATGGACTTCTTGGTGGGTGGAGGGGACCTCTTATTTTTAAATTAAGTATTATTTTGAAAAAACCGCAAAACTAAATTTTTCATTTTTCACCTTTTGTTAATTAGAATGTTAGAATTTTATTCTAACATGCTAATTTGTCGAACAATTATAGTTTCCGTTAACTCTGTCAAATGTGTGCCTGCTAATTCTCGCTTATCAATTGGGGCTCGAACTCGAGCCTTCAGCACATCGTCGTGCGGGAGTTTATGTGCTCTATACGCCATTTTATATATCTCGAGTTAATGATGCCACTTTAGGTTTTTGACATCAACATTTTTAATATCTACAAATCATGTTTGGCTGTTTATATCCGAAACTGGACGAGATATCCAAAAACTAAGTGAAGACTTGAAAAATTTGGGGTCGAAAACCTAAAGTGGCATCATTAACTCGAGATATATAAAAAACATGAAATGGCGGATAGAGCATATAAACTCCCGTACGACGATGTGCTGAAGGCTCGAGTTCGAGCCCCAATTGATTAGTTTTTTTAATTTAATTTTTGTTTCGTCACAAACGCTTTAATTAGATCAAAGTTAACTGTAATTAATATATATTTGGTAATAATCTGATTGATTGTGACACAGTGTTATGAAAAGAAACTAAAAAACTATCTATGTAAATAGGGCCTTAAGAACTAGGGTACATCCGAAAACGATTAGTGTGCGAGCTTTGATCTTCGGTATGACGCAGTCTTGATCTATTATAAAGGCTAAAGGTTCTACTTCCACGATCTCAATTTTAGCAAGCATATGTAACTGATAAGCTTAATCAAATATGCCATGGATTCCCACGAAATTTATCCATATTATTGACTGTAAAGTTTGCTGTATTATTCGCATTTATTAGCATGATTTTTTGCTTGATATTATTTGACTTATGTTTTATCTACGAGTACCTATAATACCTATACAAACAAGTTAGTGTTTTCAATAAAGCGTTTAATTGATTAAATTTCTTTTTTGTTTTTAAAATAATCACCCACCAGTTATCATGATACTGTAGAGGTTCAAATTTATTTGTAGCACGTGATATAAAAATTTCGTTGTTGATTTTACAACTATACGTACATTTGTGCACATATAACATAAACACGTTTTCCTGTATATTTGTGTTATTTTTTTCCACTAAATTGATAAGGCAAGTTTAATTTATTATTTAAAAAATGAATAAATTCAGTTATAAGAATACAAATATAGTAGTATAACATGATATACATAAATACATACTTATACATAGATAAATAAGTATTTTTAACAAATATTAATTTTAATAGTAATGTAATCATGTTTGTCAAAAACCAGTATGGTTTGTTTGTAAAATTAAAATTGAAAATAAAGAAATAAAATACAATAAATCTATTGACCCCATCTTGTGTTCTCGCAATATAAAAATGTTTATAAAAGTAGTGAAAATTCTCAGTCTCAATCACAATCAATGCCAAAAATGCAAATTAAAATATAACTGCAGGTTATATAGGAATGTGGGAATACGCTCTCATTAATATGCACAAACACTCTGGCAATCGTGCATTCATACGTACTCGTATGTATGTAAATACGAGTCAAAATTTATACAAAAGTTTCTGTATGTGTATGTACTTGTGATTAGAAATCATAAGAGCCTAAGTCTGATTTTTCAACATTTTCAGTAGTGCAGGAATTGGGAATTAATTTCCGCCTAGAAAAATATATAAAATAAAAAATTAAAAAAAGTAATATAACAAAATTTTGTTTCGTCAGAGACCCTTTAATTAAATCAAAATTAAATTCTATTAACAATTTAGATCACTCTTGCTGGGTTTCGAGCTCGGATTTCCAGACCATACATATATCAATCATTTTATACTACACTTACTTTGGCAATACCCTCTAACCACAACGGCAACACTCATAAATGTCGTAGATGTCGACTATTGTGGAAAAAATGAAATAAGAAGGCATAAAGAAATAAGTTGTAATTCTGATTCATTCAAACAAGATGACAATTACAAAAATGCAATGATGATGAGAAAAGGAGAGTATGATAGAATGTGTTGTGGTTGACTTTACTTCGACTAACTCAATACAAATGATTATGACTTCTAAAAAAATGTTAGTTAAATAGTTGATGATTGTCATATATGTATATACAGAACAAAAAAACTCTGATGAGACTACTGTAGCTAAGATCGAAAATATGTTCAGTTCGATTTGTGTACAATTCCTTCAGGGACATACTTTTCTCCTTTGATTATCAAAAACCATTGCAAATTTTTAATAGAATTTAATTTTGATTTAATTAAAGGGTTTATGATGAAACAAAATTAGTTAAAAAGTATGTCTGTGGCTGGGATTTTAACTCAGATTTCCAGGACATATAACAACAATATTACCAGATACGCGTATTCATACTTACACTCAATTTTTCAAAAAATTTTGAGCACTTTTCATATAAATTTTCAATCCTTTGAAATTGTTTGTCATACAGACAGGCCATTAATCTTATTAGGAACTGAATTTGGTTCTGATTTGAGCTCAATAGTTCTAGTCTGAGATTTCTAATAATTTATGAGTGAAGTTAAAGTAAATTTTATTTGTCCAACATAAACAAAGCAACACAACAGCATTAGTAGTGCTATTCCGTAACATATTTTTAACGACAATCGCATTGCTTTTACTGTTTTTCAATAATTTTTATTTACGATATTCGCAATAGCCAATATCAGTAACTAACGACAAAAATTTTTGTGTTATTTCTCCATTTGGACAATTAAAAAGTTTTGTGTTTGAAATTGCGTTTGAGTAATTGTGACCTTTGGAAACATAATATTCAATAACAAAAGCTTTTTTTTACTCATAAAACTTTAACGTCAGTGTCTACTTTCTTCACTTTTTTATTTCACATAAAATATTATGATTAATTAATTCATTAATCTTATGTTTTTTCAACAAAAAGCTACAAAAGAAACCTAGAAGTTTTTTTACTTATTAAATGATGAAGTAACATTGCTTAATATAAATTAATTTCTATAATATTGTTACAAGAGAGTGAATTATACAAGGAGAGCTATGCCGACTTAAAAAGAATTGAGTGAACTATATTCCAGCTGTTAAAATTGTTAAAATTATAGAATTTTTTTAATTTAAAAGTTTTGTTTTGTGTTCAATAAATTAAATGGACCCCTAATGATACAAATCATCATAAAAGCAGTAAATCAAATATTACTGGGTACTCAAAGCACAAGTGTCACTAAAACATGGTGATCTGCTAAAGCTACACTTTGTGTAAGTTTTGTTGCTTACAATACTTTAGATGAGAGGCATATTTTTAAACCTGCTAACTAGAATTCCATTTGATACATAATTACCCAATTCACAAAATGTTATATTGTTGTAGATTATAGTTAAATGTTGTAGATTATAGTTAAATAAATAAATAAAAAAAAATAAAAGAAAAGTTTTCCAACTCTGGTGTATTGATACGACATTTCGGAAACATAGGAAAAATAGTCGTACATGTTGTAGTAGTTTTTGACATGGAAATTACCAACAACATTATGTACAATAGTTGTAGTTGGTCATACTTTCTACCGATCTACGACAACTATAACATTTTGTGAATTGGGTAAATAATTTGTAAATTTTTAAAACATCGGTCTGCATGACTTCAGTTGTTAACAAGATAGATGTAATAAATACAAATTTATGAATTGTATAATAAATTTTTTGAATAGGCTATCGGTTTGGTAAGTAGGCAAGTTTAGGTTTCAACAAAGAATCATATTTATTAGGTTACGTTGTTTTATAATCTGTCGCCCAACCGAAAAATAGACCATCAATGCCAATTGTAATTTTGTGGCCTATTACAAAAGCAGTGTAATTGGTTTTTACAATTAATTATTATATGAAAAAAAGTAACATCCTAGGTTTTGGTCTTAATCTCACGTATGCAGGGTATGTAAAATTCGTAAATACTGCATATAACAGTAACCCAATTGTGTTTTATTATTATTTTTAATTTTTTGTTTGTTTTGACCGATTTCAGTTGCCACCTACATACGTATGAATTTGTGTTCTTTTTTTTCGTACTCATATACACTTTAGTTTAAATACATACATATGGTTTCGTTTCTATAAAATAGTCACAAAACAATAACAATAATCACAAAAAGTACTAGAATTAGTACGTGTTTGTTTACAAAATTAAAAATTCAAAAGTTTGATTTAAAAAACAAAAATAATTTTTATTTTGCACTTAAAATAAAAACAAAATGTGTGCACAGAAAGAAAAATCTTGGAGTGATTGTTTGATAGCAAACAAAATTGCATTAAAGACATAATGCTTTTTGAGATAAAAAAGAAAAACAAAACTAAAAAAATTACAACATCCATTGTTTTTATAAGAGTTAAGTAGTATCTTCGCAGATAGCAAGCAGGGTTGAGACAAATCACTGAGCCAAGTAGAATACATTATTACTTTTTTAATTTGATGGTTTTGAACACGTCCGTCAATAACATAAATCGGTGAGCTATCTGGCAACATTTAACTAATATTGCAAGACCCAATGAACTTACTGGGTTTGTTTTAAAGCACTGGAAAGTAAAGCATTCGTGTTCTATGAACAGGCTGTTAGTGTTTCTAATATAAAAAAACGAATGTCAACAACCATTCGTGTTCTATGAACAGGCTGTTAATTTTTTTGTAATCACAAATCAGATAATTTTTACCAAGGAATTTATGTGTTGTTATATAATACAACGTTTTACTTATTTTTTTGTGATATTACGTGTGTACATTGCTTGCTAAATTTGTTGGCTTGATTGACGTTTTCAGCGAAGCCTATCAATACAAAACAGATGAATTTTTGATTGTTACTCAAATTTAAAAGTGTATACGCACTTTAATTCTATTCCTCCTAGTACTGAATTATACATATCATGGCCATTATGGTGGAGTATCGCTGTCTTTTCACACATTGAAAGTGTAAAGTATTAACCATTTGAGTATTGAATAGTCAATACCCGGTGTTTTTTAGAGCACTCGATACCAATAAGTAGATACCTAATACTTTCAGAATTGTATTTTTCAGCAAAGTGCATAATTATTTGATAAACAGAACAAAATAAATTTTTACTTGAGCAATACGTTGATAAACGTTGCTTTTCAATTGCCAGTTATGTTCCTATTGAAAGAAAAAGTGTAAAACATTTTTACAAATATAGTATGTCTAGTATATCAGCCTACATATTATTATTGTTTGCTATGTTTTTATAACTTGCAAAAGAGATTGCAACGAATAGAGATTACCACTCTTGTTTTTTTTAGGAATACTTCACAAAAGTTTACAATTCTGTTTTTTTTTTTAGTATGGCCATTTGGTCTTTGATTAAGAGGTTTGTTGAACATAAACATCTATATTTAAAGAATAAAGCAACATTTTTAGGAATAAAATAGTATTTTTTTATTTTCAAAAGAAACCCCTTAAGTATTTAAGAGAATGGAAATTTTGATTTGAGATATGAATAGTTAACTGAATCTACGAAAAGTTATAAAAACCTATATACGCAGGCGAATAAGCCTTATTCGACAAAGAAGTGTGAAGCAGATATTGGATATAGATTTGCTAGGATCTTAGTTAATTACAATTCATAAACTTAACTACAATTCATAAAGTATGAGAAGTATAGAGCGAACAAAACAAACTTGAAAACTATGAACCAAAGAGTGGACAATGGTGGATAAAGGATTTTTTATATGCAGAGGGTTTTGAACACAATTGGTGCTTAATTTAATAATTTTTTTTAATTTGCATTTTTAAGGCTCTAAAGACTGTTAAAACGACGAACAATTGACTGATTAATTGGACAAACTCCATAACTTCCCAGCAGAAATTAGTGCTTACCAGTAAGCTATTTTGTAAGGGAGAAATTGTGCGCATCAATAATGCATGATTTTTATATGAAATGCACATTTATCGCAACCAGTAAGCAAATAGTATAACAAATCAAAAATAATACCTTATCCTGTAGCATTTTTGGAAGCTTTAGGGTATGAATATACGATATAATACTTCCATTATTGCTTACAATTTTATTTATTGCTCCTAAATTTGAAAAGTTTTCTGCTGGGTTGTACCATGTAATTCTCTCAGTGTACAAAACCCTTTCTTTCCATCGTTATAGCATATGCATGTATGTAGAAACATACATATGCATATCACTTAAAAAAACTAAAACAAATCATCGAGATAGAAATTTTTTTTTCGTACATTTGAATGACAATGACTTTGATTTGATATGAATGAAAATGTCATTTTTTTTCTTTTCCTTATTTTAAATTTGATTCCAAAAAAATTTCTGATATGTGCAAATTTTTGTAGTTTGTTTTTCTATTCCATATACATACAATACATATAAAGCAACGAAAGACTAAAATACACACAAAAAATTTTTTTTACAAAATTGAGGCTTTTGAATAAATATTTCCAAGAGCTAAAAATTAGTATCAAATAAAAAACATTTACAAAAAGGTGGATAACAAAAATAACATTTGCTAAAAGAAATCACAAAATTATCATAAAAAAATAAAATGTATTTAAATTAAAGCTGGCATAAGGCATAAGGATAATAAATATTTGAAAAAAAAAAAAAAAAAATTTACAATAAAATAAAAAATAAACAATCTACATACATATTTTCTTGTAAACATAAGAAAAAAAAATCCAAAGAGGATCCCATAAATTATACAAATCAAACAACCACAAAATTCTACTCGTATATTTTTATCAACTGTTTTGATGTGTGTTTTGTCTAATGAAACCGAAAATATTTATGACTGCTGATTAATAATTCAACGATAAATTCTTGAAATTTGCCACTAAAAATTAAAATTAATATTTGCAAAGCAGTAGAGTTTTAACTGTCTTACTTACCAACAGACAGATTGCAGCCCTCTCAACAGCCCAACTGAACTGGTATATAACGTTAAAGAGGTGTGTAGTGTGGTTGTAAAACCATGATATTCTTTAATTTCCTGCTCGCTTCCTTGGCAGCGGTATGCATTTGGTCCACTTTGCCTACAGCCACCCAGTGTGATGGTTCATATTATGAGAAATACTATTCTGCACGTAGATTCTTGCCTTTAAAGAAACCTTCGCAAGTGCAAGTAAATTTCACTCTAAATTTAAATGGAGACAAATTGGAGGAATTCGAGAAAGTTGCCATAGTAGGTGATAACACCGCTGTAGGTAATTGGAAGGCTAATGGTGCTGTTTTTATGAATCGCTCAGAAGAATATGGCAAATTTCACGCCTCTATATGGCTGAGTGTTAATTCAACTCTAAACTATCGTTACTTCATAGCAGCCCAAGATAAAAACAAAGGTCCTGTACAAGTTAGACGTTGGGAGTCGTCAATACAAAGTCGTTCATTGAATTTATCCACTATGGCTGTTAAGCGTTCAGATACTTTTGGTTTGACAGACGAAGCTGCAGTTAAGGAAATTCAGCGTGGTTGGCTGAATTCCGGTCGTATAGTGCAGTTTAAATTATTCCGTAATCCTTTGCATTTAAATGAATCTGCTACCTTGAAAAAACAACATTTACGTCTGAAGCTAACACCTGTTGATCCCCAATGGCGTACAGCCATAGTGCCTTCAGCTCGTGCCTTTATCGAATATGTACGTTTTGAGTATGGCAATAGTTTTCTGGAGAAACAGCCTGAGTATGGTGTTCTGTATCAAGACAATGACATTATTATGTTCCATATAACCGTTAGTGATTTACAAACTGTTGCCTATCTTTGGCAAGTCTATGTGGAGGATATTGAAACAAGTGCGGCTCGTGTTATAGCCTCTCAATATATTTACCCAGATGAAATAAATGACACAGAGGGTGATATTGTGGTAAAACTTTTGTCGTCTACTTGGCTTAATACCATTGGCACTCTTAGTTTAAAATATGTGATTATAAATCCTTTAGCAAATTCTGCAGTGAATTTCCGCACTTCGTTTACAAATTACTGGCGTAATGAGTGGTCTGGCTTGGAAGCGGGTCATCGCGGTTTGGGCAAGTCTCTTAAAGAAACCAGCAATTCGGCTCCAATTTTGGAAAATACTGTAGCTTCTATGATGGCAACTAATGAAATGGGCGCTGATTTGGTTGAATTCGATGTACAACTGACTAAAGATTTGGTGCCCATTATCTATCATGATTACTCCATATTGGTGTGCATGGAATCGAAAACACCCACTAGCAAAGATGATTTAACAGAGGTTTTAATTAAGGACGTAACTTATGACCAATTGAAAGACTTGACTACCTATCAAGTGGTGGGTTCTAAAATAGTGGAATATCCAGCCCACAATACTATGACTAATGAAACACATCGCTTGTTTCCCAGCTTTGAAGATTTCCTTACTAAAATCAATAAGTCTGTGGGTTTTGATATTGAAATTAAATGGCCACAATTAAAAAGTAATGGCGTATGGGAAAGTACACAAACGATTGATAAAAATGTCTACATTGATCGTATTTTGGAAGTTATGCTTAAACATGGCTGTGGCCGTCTTTCCTTTTTTACCAGTTTTGATGCTGACATTTGTTCTCTATTACGTTTTAAACAGAATATGTATCCGGTGATGTTTTTGTCTTCCAGCAAAGAAGCCAATTTCGTAGATCCTCGTTCCGATACCATATATGACTCGATTAATACAGCTCAAGCTTTCGACTATGCTGGTATTGTACCAAATGCAGTATTTATCAGACAGAATCCTGAATGGATTGATGTGGCTCTCAAGCAAAACAAAAAGATATTCCTTTGGGGTGGTGACTTAAAAGATCGTGAGTCTATTGATTGGTTTATTGCACAAAAACCCACTGGTGTTATTTATGATCGCATGGATATATATTTAACACCCAACCGTATCAGTGCCTTTGATAAGGGTCATGATTTACCTGCCTTCTTTGAATTGCAATGTGAGCCAACGAGTCAGGGTTCGGCAGAGAATGAGACCATCACTAATATACTAAGTAATGTTAATATGTTATAAATTAATTAGAATATTATATACTCAAAAGTAATAATAAAAAAAAAACAAACAAAACATATATATATTTTTATAATAACATACATTAATAAATAAAAAATCATAAAAGGTAAATAAGAAGAAGAGAGAAGTAGATTTTTTTTTTAAATTTCAACAACTTTTATATTCAAAATAAATTGGTGTCTTTGAACGGTTTTTCATATTTTAAAGAGTATACTATCAGGTATGTGATGAAAAACGATTTTGTTCGAAATTAAAATCGTTTGTATCTTCAAAGTCATATAAATTTTATCTATTTTTATTATATTAAAAAAGGATGTAATGGCAATACTCATTAACGTAATGAGCAAAACAGGAATTTCAAATTCCAAAGGCTTGGAAGTTATAGCAACTTGAAATTTCGTGCGATTTCAATTTCGATAGAAATCGATTTTCATCACATACCAGCATGACATGTATTGCTTATGGAGATTAGCATGTCTCTATGGCCATTTCGTCTCTGCTTAAGAGACCCATCAGGGCACCTTTTCCCAAAGATGGTAATCAATTCTGTAAACAATTAAACTGAGGTTGAGCAGAAAATAGACTTTGAGTTTTTAAAATACAGGAAACGATGCATCGGGGGTGAAATGATGGTTTTTTCTGATAGACAGGCCGCTATCAGAGCTCTGGCGTCGCCCATAGGAACTCTTCCCTGGTTCTTCATTGCAAAGAGGAGCTGAAGCTTTTTGGGAGTGCTTGTAGCATATCCGTGGTCTGGGTTCCGGCCCATAGGGATATCGTGGGAAATAAGAAAGTGGATGAGCTTGCTAGGGGCGCCTTTGCCGCAGGGGAGTCTGTTGCTTCCTACTCAGATGTCCACTGTCCTATGACAGTCATTAGAGAGGGGATATCCAAGTTATTCCTTGGAGATGGTATTCCATCACTTCCTGTGCTGTTTCTAGTACACTTTGGCCCAGTATAACCGGGGCAGGAGTCTAGGAATCTTGGGGATTCCTCGTCAGTCCCTGTCCAGACTTATAGAAGTGTATACTGGTCACTGGCTGATCAGCAGACACGTAGAGAGGTTGGGCCGGACCTTTAATCCGCACTGCAAAAGTTGCGGGAATACTTCTGAAAGTGTGACTGTGGTTCATTTCCTTTGTAATTGCCCAGGTCTGGCAGCCAAACGATTGAAGTTTTTAGGGCTGCCTTTTTCGATAGCTTGGAGCAATCGATCCATTTTTTAAGCAGCTCTGGTTGACTGTAGCTCTTTTCCTACTTTGAGTGAATTCAGTTTGGTCCTGCAATACATAGTTTCAAAACGGCATCTTGTGCTAATTGTGGTTGATCACGTTTTCGATTAACTGACCATTTGACCTACTTACTTTTTCAAATAAATATTGCTTAAAAATTCTTTTGTTTGTTTTGTTTTATATACTAAATGGGATCTGATTCTCATTTAGTTTATAACTTTTGAACATAAGAGTTTATAGTTTTGATTACCATCTTTGGGAAAAAGCTAAGCCATACATTTTATATTTAATATTGAATGTATTTGTCTATATGGTGAACATTTTTTTTTCATTTCAAAAAAATTTATTTCATTGCCCAATTACTCGTATTTGGGGAGAGGATTGAAGTCTTATAATTTTTTTCATACTTTGAAATCTGTGATTAAATGTACTGTGCCGGATTTCAATCTGAATCTGGTTTGATAATTTATCGCCTTAACTGCCAAACACTATCAGCAAAAATGCATAAAATATGTAGCGATAAAAGATATGTTTTCAAGGTCTTTTATAAAAATTTCATTATGTAGTTTTATTTTCAATAATTCGTGGCTCTTTTGCATGCATGTATGCATAGTTTTTTTTTTATATTAATATAATTTGTTTTATCATAAGACCACCTGGTACATACACCTTAAATTTGATGTGCCCATATACATATACTTTATATCTGAT
The DNA here is from genome assembly GCA_963576795.1 of Metopia argyrocephala. Lineage (NCBI taxonomy): Eukaryota > Metazoa > Arthropoda > Insecta > Diptera > Sarcophagidae > Metopia > Metopia argyrocephala. Next base: position 179,776,365 of record OY756208.1, on the reverse strand, counting down.
ATTCATTAAAATGAATAGCAGCTTCCGTTTAAGCTACTTAATCACAATTAATGATTATCGAAAAGACATTTACATACAAGTTTTTGACATCATTATTGAGTATTTGTTAAATATATATATATATTTTTTTAATTTTCTTTATCCCTTATAAGCAAGAAAATACTGCTTCTAATGTTCTAGTTTTTCTATTATAATAAGAATAGCAAGTATCCTGTAAAACCTGGTTTATGTGTCTAATAAATGTTTTCTTAGTAACATGTAAATATACATACATACATACATACTCGTGTAATAATAAAACGTTTACTTTATTTTATTTTGCCTGAACTAATGCCATGTAAATACACATTTAAGCCCCACAAATTATGTTCGGCTTTAGGGTTAATCTCTCTTTTGAACTAAAAAATGTACGAGTGTACATAAAAACATGTGCTGGTTGTGTAAACAAAAATGCTGGTAAACAACACTGCTGGGTATTCAGAATAAAATAAGGACATACAATAATACATACATACGTACGAGTAAATAAATGAATAACAAAATTTTGAATAAATCTGACAAAATAAATACTTAAAGAACCATAAAAGATATTCGTACACGAGTATGTTTCTTATATCGACATTCTTAAATTATTAATATTTGTGTTGATTTTAATATTTTATTATCCTGTTTTGGGACTTCCTTATTGTTATTTTCCTATTTTGTGTGGGGGGTGGTGTGGGTATGCCTGTGTGTGTTTTATTTTCGTGTACATTTTCTGCTTCGTCAACAACATTTCTCTCTATTATACGTTTCTGTCTGAGCGATTTACATTTAGTTTATAAATCGGAAATTCAAGAAAAGAAAAAAATTCATTGGCAAAAGCAATAAAAAGTATTTTTTTTTTATTTTTTATTTTAAATTGAAAATTTATATTCTTTTTTATAAGAATGTTTCAACACTTTTCTATTGTGCAATGCATATTTCTGCTATTGTCAGGTAATAATCCTGAGAACATAAATGATAGACTTCTTACTTATTATTGGCTTTTTTTTCCTAAATCTATATTTTGTTATTGTAATTTTTTTTGTTGCATTTGAGAATTTAAATTGTTTGTTTTTTCTTTGAATTTTATGAAACTCGTATTTAAAAGTTATTGGCATTATTGTGCATGCAAAATCCTATACAAAATAGAAAACAATTGAGCAGATGATTTTACAAAAAAATAAATGCATATATTCAAAATGAAACAGTAATCTTAGGGAGTAGACAAATGGGAATACTCTTAATTGGGGAGTGGTTAACTAAATGCTTTCACCATAAAATACTTAATTGTACTGGCTTCTGGAAGAAACATTTTCTGGGGTAGTTAAGGACAATTATGGAAATATTTGCATAAACAGAAACAATTTTAAAGCATAATTGCACTCCATATGAATGCAATCAGCATACTCGTATTATGGAATTAGTAATTTTCTAGAAGTTGCTACATTTAAGATTTTTATTTCTTATTCATATTCAACCTGTAAAATACAGTGCACTCGCGGTAACGTGAACAAGCTTTTGTTTACATTGGCTACTCTGCAATGTGAGAAAACTCAGAAAGCTCTATAACGTGAATCATTTTGTTTATTGCATATGACTCTGAAATCACAATTAAAGAATTGTTTTACTAACTTTTGTGGTGTGCTTAGCTTGTCAATGTTTCTTGTATTGATGATACCACTGGAATTCATGACATTTGGCAAAAAAAAAAAAAATTAATTACGACCTTTATTTTCTCGTGATCTTGTTTTGTTTCAGTTTTATATTTCAATAATTCAAATAACAAAATAATTTCTTTTTCAAGCGTGTAAAACACACGTCTACATATATTGTAAAATTTTATACTTTGTTATGAAATTCAACAATCGTTGAAGTGAATGAACTCCCTTGGATTTAATTAATTCACGTCACCGCGAGTGCACTGTAATTTATTACTGGTTAATTTAAAAAAATTTATATTTTAATAATATGTAATTAGATATCCAACATTAATTATTCAATTAGGAGTCTTCTGTTGTCGCATAATCCAATGAGTAATCAATGAGGTGGACATAATTGTTGAAATCTTCAAACATTTTTCTAAACAGGACAAAAATGGGCGTACTTAGAACGTATTCGAATATAGTTATTTAGGGGGTATGTAATAACTTTGAAACTTTAAGTTCTAGTTTACTTAGAAGAGTTTCAGAATCAATGAAATCATATAACAAATCAAACACGAAAGGTGTCTTCAAACAATCTCTTCTTAAAACCCTTTATGGGATTTTATTAAATAATAGTTTTGTTAGCCTAGCGTCATGGGGAGCAACACAGAGAGAGAGAAAAAGGGAGAGAAATTAAATTGAACGTATAGAGATTTGTTCTGTGAACATGGTGGTGGTTAAGTTAACCAGACAGGATAAAAAATATACGGTGAAACATGAATTTGTATACTAAGACCAGTTAAAAACTCTGTTTAAACTAGCGTGTTGCGGAACCCTTTTTTTAGAACACATCAAATGAACTTGGACGGATTGCATTTTTAGTCTAACAATTTTCAATCTTTTCGCACAAAATCTACATGCTACCAGAAGGTAGCGCTGTACTCCTGATCATTCGTTTTTTGGTGGAAGAGACTAGAAATGTCAGCGAGCGGTTTCGTAAAGATGGACTTCATTGAGGGGGGAGGGGACCTCTTATTTTTTAAATTATATTTTTTAAAAAAACAGCAAATTATTTATTTTTTAATTTTTTTTCTCCTTCGCTGGAATATGAGTTTTTGTGCACACGGTCTAACCACTATACATACATACATACATACATACATACATACATACATACATACATACATACATACATACATACATACATACATAACTGGCCTTTACAACCCTGTGTCAGGATTACGGCCTAGCTTCTCGCAGCACTCATGGTGTGTGTGTAAATTTTTATCCATGAGTACCGGGACCTACAGTTTAATGCCGACTCCGAACGACAGACTTGAGAAGCTTGTTCACGGCAATTAATTACTCTCAGCCGAAGAAATATTGCTTGATTTTATTTACCTATTTGACTATTTTTACCACGTGGGATAAATAAGTTTGAATTAGGTTTTTTTAGTGAAATATTGAATGAACTTGAGTCATCGAATTGTTTTTAGGATTTTCATTGAACCATCGGATCGGTAAATTTCCTTTCCTTAATTTTTCCTTTATTCCAAAGTTGTAATTTTTACTACAAATTTAAAGACTGTATTCAGTAAACTGTATTCGCCGTGGTCTAGTGGTTAGTGTGTTGGCTTACTAAGACGATAGCGACGGGTTCAAATCTCAGCTCTGGCATCTTGAAAAAAATATGAAAAAATTATTTCTTTCGGCGACTACCAGCAGTCTTCTGACAAAAGCTACTCAATCTGTCGTTCGGAGTCGACTTTAAACTGTAAATCCCGGTACTCATGAATAACAATTAACACACACAACATGAGTGCTGCGAGAAGCTAGGCCGTAACCCTGACACAGGGTTGTAATGGCTAATTATGTATGTAATCCCGCTTTAAAGCGAGAATTGTAAAGATAAAACATTTCTTGAGAAACATATGACTTGAAGGTTAATTTTATAATTGTTTTCCATACAAAAATAGTTCAGGTGTATATTTGAAAAGTATTGCATAGAAAATTCTCAATAAAACTTTGAATTAACATATAGTATATATATACAATATTTTTGAATACGTTCGTATATCTTCTGATGAGTCTCCAAATAAATTAATATAAATGTTAATTTAATGTTTCAAATAAAATATTCAATTAATTTAGATTTCTATAAAATATTTAAAATATTTTAATACCCTTAATATATCAAGTTGTTCTTTGTAATATACTTATTTTCTTTTTAACTTTTTCATTATTTTATTTTCTTTTTTTGTCAATCGTCGAAAGCTTACTTTTAATACAGATTTTATTCTGTCATGTCATTTGGTGCAGATTTACCATGTCTTGAACATACAAAGAACTCGACCACAAGAGTTTGAGTTTTCATCTGGTTTTAATAGTTTTACATTCTGTACCACACAATGATATCATTGTATCCTTTAAAACTTCATTTACAGTCTTTCCCAAAAATATCTTTTTATTTATTTGTTTATTTTTTTTTGGTAGTTTATCTTCTTTTATCAACATCATTAAGAATTAAGGCACTGATTTAACCATTCTTAACCCTGCATTGCAATGGATGCTTTATTTTTATTTTCTTCACGTGCTTATGGTAAAAAGGGTCTGAATATCTGGGGCCGAATTACTGCATACGTGAACGAGCAAAATCGTTCGTAATTTTTCTTTTTGAGATTACACCACTCGCTATCGAACAAGTACTATCGAAATTTGAGATGATAGCATACGATAACGAGGGTATAATCGAGTGCCAGCTGTTTACATTTTACTCGTTTGCTCAAGACTGATGGAAAACATTTTATGTGCAAAAAACGTATGTGCAAAAAAAAAAAAAATAAAATAAAATGTAATACCCGTATTCATAAAAACTATTTTAGGTTTATTAAGGACTTATTTGACAAATTTCTATGCAACACTTGTCAAAAAAACCTTCAATAAACCTAAAATAGTTTTTATGAATACGGGCATAAGTTTATTATAATATTTAAATTATTATTTAATAATATTATTATTAGATTTATATTTAATAATAATATTATTATTTAATATTTAAATTTTCAAACAATCAAAGAAAATTATAATTGTTTATAATACTAACATCAACAAAATAAATAAAAAACAAAAAGATGTTATGGCGCAGTACATGGTTGATCATCCTAATTTGGCCAAAAATATGTTGCCAAATTGTAGCCAAGAAAAAGCAACGGCCAAAAGCTTATGAGATGAACTTGGTCTTAAGCTGAATTCTTATGGAAGATTTAATTTACTTACGCATTAGACGGCAAGGACTTTGGATCGCTTTTACACCTCATTTTTTTTTCTGATACGTACTGTGTTATAATCATCTTCAGAATCCGAAGACGATGAGCACAGCGATAAGAGTGTAGTCATTTATTTTATAATATTTGGTTTTTAATATATTAAAATTCATTTATTTATTTAGATAACTTCAAAAAATTGTTTTTTTTTTTTTATTTTGTATTAAACATATACACACTTTTTGTTTTTTTTAGTGTCATTCACCTGAGAATGATACACATTGTGTAAAAATTTCGATACGTCTGCTATCGAATGCTATAATCCATCCATTCGATACGTGACGAAATTTCATTCGAAACGACAGCTTACTCGTTCACGTATGCGGTAATTCGGCCCCTGTATTTTATGTACACAAAGAGATGAAAAAATATTAAAAGTTTATTTAAGAATTTCTTTTGTTTAAAAAAATGCTCTCTGATTAATGAGAAAAAAAAATAAAAAGAAATTGAATTGAAGAAATTGAAACAGAATCTTCACTTATAAAATAGGAAGAGTCACAAAGTTTTCCTATCGAATGGAATTTTCTTTTCAAACAAATTTTTATTAACTATTCAAAAGCAGTAATTTATGCTGAATTCTAAATATATATGCACTCGTATACACAGAAAAAAATATCACCAAAATTCAATCAACAAAGTGGGTTGTTAATGTAAAATTTTATTTTTAATATGTGTTTTATAAATACAATCAAATATTTTTTTGATATTACAAATATTAGGATTTATTTTCAACAAATTATGCTAATTAAAATTGTTGTTATTATTTAAGCAATATTTTCAAAAACAAGAAGACTTAGTTATAAAAAAACAACAAAAACATATGAGATTTATAAGGAAGTTTAACAAAAATATTTATTGAAAGTGTTGAAATTATTCCAACAATTGGGTTGCTAACCACAATTGTTGAAAAAAGATGGTACCGTTACATTTTTTTCCTTTTTCAAAGTAAACTTTGACAAAAAAAAATAAAATAAATTATTACGGTACCATACATTTTCAATAAAAACGATTAAATAAATTTTTTGTTGAATTCTTTGCTTTAGGTTAGTTGCGCATATTTAGTACAAAAACAACATTATAAAAATTAGGAGTGATGGTATAATGGTTAGAGCGCTTGCATACAACACACAACAGCCCAGGTTCAAATCCCAGCAAAGGAGAAAACGAAGACGATTTAATTTAAAAAAAAAGATTGATAAAATAGTGCAACAAAAACATTTACTGAAAGTCTTGTAATCTTTTCAAAAAATAGTTTGTTAACCACAATAATTGAAAAAACATGGTACCGTTGCATTTTTTTTTCTTTTCTTAAGGAAACCTACAATTGTCGTATTTGTATTTACAAAAACGATTGTTAGCGCAAAATTGAATAATATTTTAATTGTATATACAAAAAAATTTGTTGTATTTACAATCTAGTTTTTTCTGTGTATATCAAAAAAAGATTTATGGAGGGTGTCTCCAGATGACGGTGATGGTAGAGAGGTGGTGTGCTAGTCTGTTGGAAAGGGTAATATGGAATTCTTATTAGAGACTTTGATTTATAGTACTACTCTGCATCAAATGGCCTTCGTCATCTCGTTTGCTTGTACATAATTAGTACGAAAAAAATTAGACTTTAGGTAGTAATGAATATGTAAAAAATATTTGAAAAATACCTCTCAGCAGTCTTCTGGCAAAAGCTTTGGGAGTAATTGATTGCCATGAAAAAGCTTGTCAAAACTGTCGTTTGAAGTCGACTTTAAACTGTAGGTCCTTGTACTCATGGATAAAAATTTACACACACAACATGAGTGCTGCGAGAAGCTAGGCCGTAACCCTGACACAGGGTTGTAATTGTTGAAATATCTGTTTTCTTATGAGCTTTGTTACACTCAATACGTCGCCGTCAACGTAAAGTACAGCTGTGTATTGTGTTTTCTATTTCTTTGTTCTCATTTTGTTTTCTTATTTGTTGTTCTTGTGTTGTGTTCTTCCCAAAATTCAAGGAAAAATATAAATAATTGGTTTGTTCCCGTGCATTTTGGGTAATTTCACTCAATAAGAGGCAAAAATAAAAAAAAGTAAAGAAACACATTTTTAATATAAATTTAAACTAAAATATACTACAAGCCTTTCGCTTCAAGTTTATAAATATTTAGATTTCGGGAACTTTTATTTTTCTACTATTATTTTATATTGTTCAAACAGCTGATTGTTTTTTTACTTGCACACACAAGCCTGAAGAAAAATTACAGGCTATTTTAGGCAAAAAGAAGAAGAAAATAGCTATCTCAAATTTTCTCTCATTTATCTAATTTTTATGTCCGGCAACGCTTTTCGATTACATTGAAATCCAACGGACGCTCAATGCGAAATAAAGGAATAAACCTAATATAAAAAAAAAAAAATAAAAAATTAACAGAGGCGGTTTAAACGTAAAAATACATTTCTTTTCTTAATATATTAACATCTTAACATATTAACATAACATTATTAAAGTCAACCTATGACGGATTCTATGTGACTCGGTCTTCATTTTGTTAATAAACTTTTTAGTATGCTAATATGACAGTTTGTTTGGAAGAGGTTCTCTAGTATAAATATAATAAGCGACCCCACATATAAATACTTACTACTTTGGGTTATTTTTCAACTAATGATTCTCATTGAGTCAACACAGATTTTTTAATGCCAAAATTACAGTTTATTTGGGAGAGGATCTTTACTATAAATGGAATAAGCGACCTTACATATAAATACCGCTTTAATAAAAATTTCAATTTTTCTTGAAATACAATCTATCAATCATATTCGTTGCTTGGCTTTAAATGGTATAACAGGCCAAATATCATTTCCATTAATTACTGTGCAAGTGTTAGCTGAATGTATTTGGAATTTTTTTCTATTATTTTTTAACAGAGCTTAAGGCAAATAATGGCCTGTCAGACACTTTATAAAAAGCACCATCTACAAACTCTCTTTTCTAAACAAATTAAGGCAACAACTTGATTGTTATACGCACATATGTAAGTAAGTACATACATAGAAATGGAAGTGAGTTTGGTTGGATATGGTTTCTATTGTATTGCCAGCATCTTTAAAATACCATGAGTGTGTTTGTGTTTATCCAGGAGGTGTTGATAAAGGCATTATTGATGTGGTTTTCTGTTACGCATTAATAAACTCCAGACACACATTTAGCCCCAACGAACCCCAAAGAACATACGCAACTATTTTGTCACTTTGAACAAGGGGATGCCAGACGTATTATTTATTTTTCAAATGCACAAGGCTCAAAACTTTAAGGAAATACATATATGGTTAATTTTGAAATTTTAATCTAGTTGTGTATCTTTGTTAAGAAATCAGCTGATACTATAAATATAAAACTAAAAACGATGTTTGTAATGGAGGATAAAGCTATAGAAGAGCTAAAACACATACATAAAACACAACACACCGAACGAGAGATTTGAGAAGCCCTTTCATGACAATAAATTACTCCCAGAGCTTTTGCCAGAAGACTGCTGAGAGGTAGTCGCCGAAAGAAATAATTTTTTCATATTTCTTTTTTTTTAAGATGTCAGAGTTGAGATTTGAACCCGGCGCTATCGTCTCAGTAAGCCAAGACTCTAACCACTAGACCACGGCGCACAGTGTGACAGCCCCATAGTAACCGCGGCAAAAAATGGTTTTTGGCGTGTCGTCCAATTTGGATGAAATTTTCACAGTATATTAGGAGGTATATGAGTAACAATTCCCTGAAATTTTAGTCTTATAACTTCATTACTTTTTGGTCTAAAGCAAGTCAAAGTTGAGGTATGCCAACGCGCTTGAACTAAGTATTTTAGTTCAATATGTAATATTCAAAAGCTTATTAATAAAAAAATACATAATAAATGTAAGTTCAAACTAATTTTTTATTTAATATAGATGTTGTAGAATGAGTAGATGAAAAAATAAATTAAAAAAGAAAAACACGAAAAAAAATTTCTTAACAACAGAATTGTGGTGGAAAAATTGAACATTTTGCATTTTCAATGGACTAGGAAATATAGAGCAGCCCCTCGCCCTAGGTGCAGACTTATATCAAATGAAAGATTGAAATAAAGAACATATAGCAAAAATTTGCAAAAGTACTTTAAACATACAAAAAACTGCAAAAAATACGCATTCTGTCGCTATACGTATGTTAGCATGCAATAGCATGTTTACAACTTTTTACTTTTATTTTTTTAAATTGTTTACAATTGTTTATATTAATTCATTTAGAATAAGAATGAAATTGAAAATAATTAGAATACCATGATGATATTCAAAAATTATTGAAAGAATGAAAAACAAAATTTTTCTTTTTAATTGCATTTCAATGGGAGGTGGGCGTAATAGTGGGCGTGTTATTGTAATTTTTTTCATGACACATTTTAAATGATATAAATTACAGTAATATCAAATTTGAAGGTTGTATCTAAAATATTTTAGAAAATATGGCACTCTTTATGTTGAGGTTGTATGGGTGGTGGGGGTAAAGGTGGGCCAAATTCCAAAACTTTTTTCCGATAATGTTTGTAACAATATAATATTCAAGTATACCAAAATTGAAAGTTATACCTAAAGTATTACGGACAATACGGCATTTTACAAATTTCGATTGTATGGGAGGTGGGCGTAAAAGTAGGCGGATTATCTAAATTTTTTTTTTTAAATGGAATTGTCTCAAAAATAATCTGTTCAAAATTTTAGAGCTCTACAATGACCCCTTATATTAAATGCCGGCGTTGTCACACTGTGCGGCGGCGGCGTGTTATGTAGTCGTATTTTAACATTTATGTAAGAGAACCTCTGGCTTCTAAAAAAAAATCTTCAATTTCATATTCAAATACACGTGTGACTTTCCGAATTTTAAATCTGGCTACTCAATTTTTAAAAACTCTTTAAGTCGTCTAATCTTAAATGTGTGTGTGTGTGTTTATTTGTGATGTTTTCACATGTTTTTAAGCTGAACAAAAAGTTTTTCATCCTTTCAACTTTTAGACCTTTTTGTTTCATTAATATACAGTTTGGTTGCAATAATAAAAACAACAACAATAACAATGAATAGGTTCATAATGTCAAGGTGGTTAAAATATTTCAAAGGTCCATTAGAAGACAAATTGATTTCAGTTTATGAATTTGTGTGTAATCGTAAAGCGTTAAAAAAAATTAGACACTAAAAAGGGCAACAAAAACTTAAAGGTAAAACGAATCGAAAGAGCTCTACAATAGGTATGTATTTTTTGTATAGGTATATAATTTATAATAAATAAAAATTTGACGTCATAATTAAGTTTTGCAGCAGTTAAATTATTAGTGGTAATCACTCTTCGTTGCAAACGTCCTTGCAAATCTTGCAAACATAGCAATTTGACTTTCATACATCCTGTTCATAAAACATGAATTGCCTATAACACACGTATAAATATTAACTTCAAGCAAATTTGCGTTCATATAAAGCGAATGTAATTTTTTTGTTTAGAAAACGCAACAATTGAGAGATTGTTTTGGTTTTTTTAGCACGAATTTTTTGTAAAAAAACATTTCCGCTATTTTTACTGATATTACCAGTCCACCTTATTTTTGTATTTTCGTTTTAGCTTTTAATTAAAAAATATTCACCAAAAAATAAATTTTTTACTTTTTGTGTTGTTTTGTTTGCTTATAGTTAGCAGCTATTTTCTTTTTCCCGCCATAGTAGAATTACCCTTTTTTGTGCTGAAAATAACACGCAATTCACATAATTATTATTTAGAAGCATGACTATCTTTTATACTCCTTTGAAAAATCTTCCAAAATCGTCGTCGTTTTTTTTTCCATATTAAAAATGCACAATTGACACTTCAAAAAAATAGAAAAATTAAAAAAAGAGAAATACAAAATAATGCAAGAAAAACAGAATTTGTGATTCTTTTTCAGCCTATCTGCCTTTTCTACACCTCTCGATCACAAGAAAAAAGTCATATACAATGTCATGCAACTGAAGCATGAAAAACATCATGATGTGAATTAAGTGTAATAATTTTCTATGAAAAAAAAAAAAAAACAAGTCAAGCTTTATTATCGATACACAATTCGTTTGTGTCTTTAGCCTGACATCTTCTATGAAGAGGCTGTTAATTGCTAGGTTTGCCAGATTTGAAAGGGCATTTGCAACGAAGTTTTATTTTAAGTTACGAATGTGTAATCCAAAATCCAAATTGTTACGTATTCGTATATACACGAATAGTTTGTGTCTTCAGCCTGACGTTTTCTAGGAACAGACTGTTAGTTTGCTATGTTTGCCACACTTGCAAATGCGTTTGTAACGAAGAGTGATTACTAACAATTATCTAAAGTTTTTATGATAGAATGCTTTTAGTTTAAATTATGGTGGTTTGCTTAATATGTATTTAAATTTAGGTGGTTATTTTGTAAATCACTTACATACATATGTAGGTGATGGGTTGCGTTTTTTAAATGAAAATTATTTTTGTAACAAAAACAAATTATACACAAATAACGCAACGCATCACTTAAATAAGTAATTGATACAAAAACCCCCTTAGTGTTTTTGATTTTAGAATAAAATTAAAACTTAAATTTATATTTTAGTTTCAGATTTTATTTAAAATTTTACAATTTTCTTAACATTTTGTCATAAAAAAATCAAATTCGTGTATAGAAAAGTACAGCCGAATTCATATAGAACATTGGTAGGTTTACTAATGGTTTATTTGATAAGAACGGCATAGAAATTTGTCAAATACTCCTTTGAAAACTGTATTTTAATTTTTATAAATTTTACAACTAAAGCTTAAGAAATACGAAAAAAAGACTAATTGCCGTATTCATAAAAAATATTACAGGTTTCTTAGGGCTTATTTGCATAGAAATTTGTCAAAGTTAATAAACTTATTTTATTTCTTATGAATACAACAGTACATTTTTTTATAAAAAACAAACTTTCTTTTTATTGTAAACTCATATTAAGTTGTATTACATTTCAGTTTCTCTTTTTTTCATTTTTCATTTTCCATCTGTCTGTTTGGAATGAAAAAGCGTTGTTTTTGTTTTTTTTTGTTTTGTCAACTTGCTTCGGTGCTCAAAATGCAATGGTAAATTCATATGGTTTACGCAATAAGAATGTGATATACAAAAAGGAAGAATTTAAATTTTTTAAACGTACGAGTTCCCAAAGTTATGTGACTGTTTTCATATAAGTACGAACAAGGAATAAACAAGTCAATGTTCGTACGGCCACCTATAAATGCTTTAAGTTTCAAACTTCATTTTGAAATTGAATTAAAAATTTTAAAGTTGCAGTTTTTTCTTAACAAAAATGGTGTAACCAAATTTTTAGTTTTTCTAAAACTCATTGTAAAGAATTGAATACAGCTCAGAGATATTACACTTTTAGAGAATGAAATCCTACTAGCGGGTATTCAAATACGTCGATCATTTAAAGATGAGTTATATGTACTGTCTTTTTGCGTGAAAGGCATATATTGGAATGGTGAACAGCGTATTTTTCTTTAAAAATAATTTCTAAGGCCGTTGAAAATAATGACTTTCAAATATATTTCGACTAGCTGGATGATTATCAGCAATTTATTTCATTACTTTCTTTACTGGAGATCAAACGAAGAATCAAACTGACCAACCGGTGCTACCACGGTCTCAGTAGGCAGTGTAGTAATAAAGAACACTCTCGTGCGACAAAATTAACACTCTATAAGTCACTTATTCTTCCGGTGCTTCTCTATGGTGCGGAAGCATGGACGCTGTCTTGTGCCAATGCAGCGGTCTTGGGAGTGTTCGAGAAAAAAATTCTTCGCTCCTCGGCAATGTGGGCGTTTTTCAGCGCATTATATGGCCATATTGTTCGGATGGAATTATCTGCTCCGGCGAGAAAAGTTTTCGATGCGAAGATTCACTAGACATGGGAGACCATGTTTTGTTGGAAGAATCAAGTTGATGAAGCCCTGTCATCAATTGCTTTGACCAACTGGAGAAGGTGCACACTTAGCACAGACGCCTGGAGACTAGTGTTAAGGTAGGCAGAAACTCGTTAACGGGTTGTTATGTTAAGTAAGTAAGTAAGTAATTATTCGATCTTACATACACACATACAGACATAATTGGCCACTCCAACCCAGTTTCAGGGTTATAGCTTAGCCTCTCGTAGCACCAATGTTGTGCGTTGTCAATAATTATTCATTAATACTAGGACTTAATGTCGAATCCGAACGACAGACTTGAGAAGCTTGTTCATGACAATAAGTTACTCTCAGAGCTTTCGCCAGAAGATTGCTAAGAGGTAGTCGCCGAAAGAAATATTCGACCCTAAGCTCAGATAATTTAACCAATAATAAAATTAATAAAAAGGTAAAGAAAGTAATACAAATAAATTTAAAATAAACTTTTACAGATACATAATTGGCCCTTTTTCAAAGCTACGGCCAAGCTTTTCACAGCACCCATATTGTATGCGTTCTACAACTTAACGTCGACTTCGAGCGACAAACTTGAGAAGTTCCTTCATGGCAATTAGCTACTCTCAGAGCTATTGTCAAAAAAGTGGTCGCCGAAAAAAATTTTTGTTTTTTTTTTTCCAAACTTTTGTCTTTTAAGATGTCAGAGGTGGGGCTTGTAATCGGAGTTCTGGTCTAGTAAGCCAACACACTAACCCCTAGATTACGGCAATTACAATTTAATTCCTGACTCATACAACTGTATGTACATATGGAACAAAAAAGTAATTTCAGTATCTGATTTCTTGAAAAGGTGTGAATTAATAAGTTGATGTTTGGTCATGAAAATATACAGACACAAAGAGCTCTGATGATACTACCGTAGCTAGGGTCGAAAACATATTCAGTTCCTTGACGTACATCATTTTCTCCTTTGATTATAAAAAACTTCATTGAAAAAATCTAAATTCTTTGTAGAATTTAACTTTGATCTAATTAAAGCTTTTCTGACTAAACAAAATTTAATTTAAAAATTTGTATCACTCTTCCTGGGGCTCGAACTAAGGTCTCCAGCATATCATACATATTAAATTCATTTCATTGCGATGACTTTTTTTATTTGTCAAAGCACCCAGAAACGTTTTTAATTCTATTTCCAAGAGTAATTGACATTTGTGGTGTGTCAATTGCTCACACCATATATAAGTACATACATAGTCGTACATGTTAATATGTGTAGAATGTCTACATTTAGTATCGAAGTGAAAGATACTGTTGGATCCAGTAAATGGATTAAAAATCTATCCCTATAAAACGAATTTCTGAATACAAACAAATTAAATATTCGTTTAATTTTATTTCAAAAATTGACATTTTTGTACTCCACAACATTTACCATAAAAACAGTATTACTTTCGATATCATACTTTTTCGTACCACAGTGCTATTTATGTTACCCCATCATCACTTATTTATTTTAAAATATTTTTAAAGGATTTTTTTTGTTTAAGTTTTCTTTTGTGTTAAGACAGAGAGAGTTGTTTCTTTAGCCACAGTTTGAATTTTGTTATGAAAGTGTTTGTCTAAAAAAAAAGTTTTTCTTTTAAAATTTATGAAAGAGAACTTTTAAAAATAAAATTTTTTATTGTTTTAAATATTTATCAAAGAAAAATTGTGTAACCAGTAGATCAATGAGTGGTTTGAAAGTCCCCTAAACTAAACTTGAAGAGTTTGTTTCCCATTTGAAGTATGACAAAAGGAGTGTTGAGCTTGGAACTTAACTTCCTACCATGAAGGAATACAAGTTGTGTGAAAGTAGTAGTTAAAAAACCTTTACATGAAAATTTTTTTAATATTTGTTTGAAATAAAAATTAAAAACGATTTGCATATTAAATGTAATGATTTCATCCGTTTGAGAGTTAAACAGTTGACATTTCCTTTTCCCTTATAAAACTGCTACCATTTTAAATTTCCTTCGCAAAATATAAATTCTGTTTCATATGCGTATGCAGTCTTTTATTTTCTTCGCTTTTTTTCTGAATTTTATTCAAGTGGGTTTTTTTTATTCAAGTAACTTGGCGAATGACAGTGTGGAAATGGTTTTTTTTTTGCCCATTTTATTAAAAGCAAAAGCTTTTTTTTTGGTTTTAAATTGTTCTGTTTTTTATTGTTCCAAAATTGAAATGCCAAAGAAAACTAAATGGAATACTTAAATGTACGTACATATAAAGAAATAAATTCTTCACTAGTCTAAATATTTGGTTTTTTTGGTAAATGAAATTTTTTCAATTCAACGAAAACTACAATATTATTTTAAATTTAAAGGATATATTGTATGGCATATACGACTACATACATGTATATATATGTATATGTTTGTAATAAAGCAATGAAGGAACTCTAATTGTTTAGGTGTTAATATTTAGCTGCTGTTGCTTAAAATTTTGGAAATACAGTAGAATCTCACAAATCGTCGTGCGGGAGTTTAAGTGCTCTATACGTCATTTTTTAAATCTCGAGTTAATGATGCTAATTTAGGTTTTTGACACCAACATTTTTAAAATCTGCAATCCGTTTTAGGCTATTTATCTTCGAAACTTGACAAGGTATCCTAGAACGGATTACAGATTTGAAAAATTTGGGATCGAAAACTTAAAGTGGCATCATTAACTAGAGATATTTAAAAAATATGAAATGGCGGATAGAGCACTTAAACTCCCTCACGACGAATTGCTAACTTTCCAGAAATTAGAACTTGCCAATTTAATATATTGGACACTCTAAAATTAGAACTGCAGGTTCTAATTTCTGGATGTTGTGTATTTTTTTGTTTGTATTTTCATTAAAAATTATTTTTCTCGCTCATTAAAATAAAACGGGGAATAACCGAGTTATTCGTGGTGTGTACAAGCAAAGAATATAAATCATATAGAATGTGCATCACGTACAAGTAAAATTTCTTATGGCGGGTCGTAATGTTGGAACCCGCAAAAAGAATTGTTACTCTCTTACTTAGGAAAGAGAATTCGTTATTCTCTTACTTGGCACACACAACATCACAGTGTATAAGACGATAGCCACAACAAAATTTTTACTTCGTGTCTTTTTTTTTGCTTAAGTACAGAAACGGTTTCATGCTAACAACAATATTCACATACAATACAATTTATGTGTGTGTGTGTCTTATTCATTGTGAGCTGTTTTCGTTTTTTAAATTTTAAAACTTAGAGAATAATGTTGTTGGTTCAAATATTTTTGTGTATTAAAGAATACAGTGCTCCGATACGACTATGTAAGCTAGTGTAGGGCAAAGCATATGTAATTTGTAGTTGCGCGACGGAAAATACATTAATCTACATCGAATATATAGCGCCCTATTTAATATCGTTATAAAAGTGTAGTTTTATTATTATTATTATTTATTTAAGATCAACAAGTATTTTATGTTTATTTGAAATAAAAGGTTAACTAAACCAAAAAATGTAATTCCAAAAATATTAAAAAAAAACAAATATATATTCATTAATGACAAATTTTCGAATGATAAATTGATGATTTTTCAATTATAAGAAAATTGAAAAAATTTTATTTTTAATTTATGTATGTTTAAAATATATAACTGTATGTATATATTCATTTTTAGAAGAAAAGATACTTCAATTTTTTATGTTAAGAATAAATAATAAATAAATAATAATCAATATTAAAATTATTTCTTAGTTTTTACTTTGAAGCATCAAAAAGTATATTTTTAGGATTTTCATCTCCATAAAAAGGCTAATAAGGTTACTTTTTTAAAAATTATTTATTGGATAGAATATCTATTTTTGGAACTTCCTTTTTCTGTAGTCCAAGAGCAATGCTTTCGAAGGAGCAGCAAATCCAATACCTCTATTCTGTGTCGAGAACAAGTGTTGGCAAACCACTCTGGGGTGATTCGTTTACATGACTCAATAATAAAAGATTTTATACCAATTTTTTGAGGTTCAGATTTAAAGACATTATGAAATATTAAAATATGTTTTTTGCTTGCATCCGTTTAGCTATCATTCTAAATTATTTTACTTCCCAAAACGGTTTATCTGCAGATTCTTTAAGTGAAATTGTTACAGTAAATGTAAATATTTTAAAAAGCATTGGTATTAATGTTTATGCCCTTATATGTGATGAAGGCTCGACTAACCGAAAATGATTTTCCAATCTTAAAGTATCTGCTAAAAAACCGTTTTTTTTTTTAATTAAGCGATCAAAATGTTTTTTGCCTTTATGATTTCCCACACTCAACTAAATCTTTGCGGAATGGGTGGCTGAAATGTGACATAAAAACCCGGGATGGGACGGCAAGCTTTCAGGTAATTAGGGAATTGTAAGAAATGGAAGCAAATGCAAAAACAAAAATGTGCCCAAAACTAACACGGCAACATATGTTTCCTAACACTTTTGAAAAATGCTTGTAGTATTTGCCACACAAATTTTCAGCAGGCTTGTTTCTGCTGCTATTAAAACACCGTCTGAAATCACAAAATTTAAGACATGTTCCGCAGAATTGGCTTTATCAACAGCTCAGTTTATGGAAAAAATGGCAAAATTTTTGATTGTCTTAATAGTGGCTCCCTTTATCGAGATAATTGCTACAGATCTGCAATTCAGATTAACAATGAAGTATATTAATATATTCAGTTCGTTTTAGAATATTTAAAAAATGTGGAGTTTGTAGATCAAAACAAGCGTATTTTCTTTTCAAATAAAATGAAACTCACCCTAAATTCAATTCTTATGTTAACAAATGAAATTTTAAGGGAAGGTGGTGATTTATATTTCTTAATGACAAAGTCCCTCAATCAAGACAAATTAGAACACTTTTTCTGTCTTTAAATCTGAACCGCGAAAAATTGGTACAAAATCATTTATTATTGAGTCATGTAAACGAATGACCCCAGAGTGGTTTGCCGACACTTGTTTTCAACACAGAATAGAGGTATTGGACTTTTTATTATTGATTCTCCTTCGGAAACATTGCTTTTGGACTACAGAAAAAGGAAGTTCCAAAAAAAGAAAATTAGATACTTTATCCAATAAATAATCTTTAAAAAAAAATTAACTTTATTAGCCTTTTTATGGAGATGAAAATCCTCAAAATATACATACTTTTTGATGCTTTGAAGTATAAAGTAAGAAATAATTTTAATCTTGATTATTATTTATTTATTATTTATTTTTAACATAAAAAAATTAAAGTGTCTTTTCTTTTAAAAATGTATATATACGTACATATATATAATTCATACATACATATATAAATTAAAAATAAAAATAGAATTTTCTTATAAATAATTGAAAAATCATCAATTTATCATTCGAAAATTTGTCATTAATGAATTTATACTTGTTTTTTTATATTTTTGGAATTACATTTTTTGGTTTAGTTAACCTTTTATTTCAAATAAATATAAAATCAATTGTTGATCTTAAATAAATAATAATAATAAAATATATTTCTAACTAGACTTTTATTACAATATTAAATAGGGCGCTATATATTCGATGTAGATTAATGTATTTTCCTTCGCGCAACTACAAATTAAATATGCTTTGCCCTACACTAGCTGACATAGTCGTATAGGAGCACTGTATTTTTTATTACACAAAAATATTTGAACCAGCAACATTCTCAGTTTTAAAATTTAAAAAACGAAAGCAACTCACAATGAATAAGAAACACAAACACATAAATTGTATTGTATGTGAATATTGTTGTTAGCATGATACCGTTTCTGTACTTATGCAAAAAAAAAAACACGAAGTAAAAAATTTGTTGTAGCTATCGTCTTATACACTGTGATGTTGTGTGTGCAAAAATTTTGTTGTGGCTATCTTGCTGTGTGATGTTCTTGTTATAGTTGTTGGAATTTCGTCACTGTATGTACTGTGGCTGAACGAAAAAACCTAAACAACAATGCAAAAGAAATAAAACACACATTAGCACAGTGCATACACTGTGACATTAGTTTCTCTTTGATTTCTCTTGTTTTGTTACGCTCTTTTCTTTTGCTTTGCCTTTTGCCCTTCCTTCCCGCGTCTGAAAAAATGTTGACAAAATATTTGGATAAGTGTTGAGATGCGCATTCTATATGATTTATATTCTTTGGTACAAGTCGATCTATTGTACAAAATTGGGTCCGTAGATAGCTAAAGTTCAAAGTAAAGTGCGATACATACTCACTTTATGTTAAAAACCAATTCAATACCTAATACAGTTATTTCCGCTTAATTGTGTCTCTAAAAATGCACGATTTTTGGTGCAATTAAACGGGAAACTCAATTAAGCGATACTCGGTTAATTGATTCGCCGACGCAATTAAAAGGAAAATCACTTAATTAAGCCAGACGAGCAATAAAGCGAAACATCCACGTGTATAGAGAAAATGAAATTCATTTTTTTATTTATTAAGTTAAAAAATAGTGTTAGTTTATTAAAACAAAACAAAAATCAGGTGCGTTCGTCGTACAATATTTGAAAAGCAACAAAAATTACAAAATTCTATATAAAAAGAGATCAAAATTTAAAATAATTACATTACATATGTGCATGTGAGTGTACATTAAATGTTATAAAAAAAACATTATACATACATGAGTAAAACTAAATATGACTAAAAAAATCAGTCATCAACATTTGAATTTTAGATTTGTTAAGACTTTCGATGATTAATTTTTCTATATCGTCCCTTTTACATGGTGAACAGAAACATGACAAAAATTTTTTGGCGCACATAAATGGTTTTACGTTTGTGGAGAAAAAAATTAAGCAGACGAAATCAATTAACTGAAACATTTGTTTGTGTTTTTCGCAATTAGGTCTCATTTTATGAATCAATTAAACGGGAGGCGCAATTAAGCGGAACTCAATTAAACGGGTACTATTGCATAGGAGGTTATACGGAATGATTTCGTTTCAAGATTTTTAGTACAATTAAGCGGGAAACTCAATAAAGCGGGGCTCAATTAACCGAAAACAACTGTAGTTAAAATCTTTTTGAAAATTTGTCTATGATTTTAATATGTTCAATTAATTAAATGTTAATAAATAAAAATTGTTTGGCGTTTACGCAACCACTTTTTTACAATTTTTTCATTTTCTTTAAAAAAAACAATGTTCAGAAATTCGAATTGTCCGGTGTTCAAAGTGGTTCCAATTTGTGAGATTCTACTGTATTGAAATGTGAAAAGTAATACTGTTCTTTTGCTGCTGTCTAAAAAAATAAAAAAGCTGGAATAATATTTAAATTAAATCGTTCCCTGTTTAGTAAAATCCGTCAATATGAACATAGAAAAAGTTTCGAAGTTTCTTCTTAGGAAATGGGACAACTCTTTGAATCTTGAAGCACAAAACTAATTTATAATTTATTCTTATCGACTATACTTTAAATATAAATTTAAAAAGGATACGTTCGGAAATGCATCACTACACTGCATCACGACATTTAGAGATTGAAGTCAAGCTAATTTGAATTTTTGTAGTAGATTTCCTTTATGCAAATACATATTTGATACTGTCACCACAAAATTCTTTACACAAGTTGGGCATTACTTTGTATTCTGTTAGTTTGCTGTCGTGATGCCGTGCAGCGAGGCATTTACGAACGTACCAAAAATTTACCGAATTACTGTAAATAAAGTCTCTGGCTTTTTTGATATTCAATAGAACTTAAAATTTAAAATTTACCTGCGCTATTGCTGAGTTAATTAATTTTTTTTTGAAAAATTTTACCTGAAATTAAACAAAAAAAAAAGAAAATTTTTAAAATTATATTTTAATATTTTATTGTTTAAAGAAAATTATTTTTTATTTTGTAAGAAGATAAATAAAACTAATACGAGAGCGATCCCTAAATTATCCGGCTAAACTATGAAAACACAACAAAATTAGAAAAAACTTTCTTTATTTCTCAATATGATAATCTCCTTTCAGCCCAATACACTCATTCCAGGACATTTAATACAACTTCGATGACTTGTTTATGGCAAGAACTGAACATACATACATAACGGGCCTTTACAACAAATTAACAAGTTCGGTGTGAATACATACATAACTGGCCTTTAAAACCCTGTGTCAGGATTACGGCCTAGCTTCTCACAGCACTCATGATGTGTGTATTAATTTTTATCCATGAGTACCGGGACCTACAGTTTAATGTCGACTCCGAACGACAGACTTGAGAAGCTATTTCATGGCAATTAGTTCCTCTCAAAGCTTTTGCCAGAAGACTGCTGAGAGGTAGTCGTCGAAAGAAATATTTTTTTTCGTATTTCTTTTTTTTTAAGATGTCAGAGCTGGCTGTAGAACCCGGGGCTCATGTCTTAGTAAGCCAACACACTAACCACTATACCATGGCGACTACAAGAAGAACTGTGCAGGTCTTTAAAACATGATTCAACCAATGACTGTTGGACCATTTTTTATACGCTTGGAAATTGAAAATATTCCGGCGAATAAAGCTCTATTGTATTTGTGTGCTGGTGCATTGTCTTTACTTCTCTTTGTCAAACGCTGTGATTTTCTTTATTATTATCACTTAAACGATGTAATAATTCCATAAAAAGTGTTCCTTGATGGGTGAAAGATGGTGAACTCATATTTAATCTACTTTTTTTTAAGACCAAAACTCAGGAGTGAACCCTTACTAATACAGTAGGGTTCTAAAGATAGACAGATTTTTTTTTTGTTGATGAGATATGTAAGTTGCTGTCAAATTGACCACTCAAGGGCCAGTGTTATAACTTCACCCTTGAATGATGAACAGCAATAGCCCCATCTATCGGTGGATGTTGAATGTTGCTTTTAAATCGATGGAACTTCCAAGAAACCAGCTCAGGCCATACTCAATATGCATTGAATACCACCAGCCAAAATTGCAGGTTATACATTTTATAAAAAGAATTGTAAGTTTGTAAAATTCAAAATGTAAGTTATCTTGATGATATCGGTTTAATTTCTGCATATTAGTATTCCATTCCATGGTAGTATGTATTACAAAGCGTATTTCTATAACATAAAATCCCTGCTTGATTACACCTGAAAGCGATACATTATTTCACGCCGTTTGAACAAATATTTTATCAAATCTTTACTTGCATCGGTGCAAGCACTTAAGCATTAAAGGCGTTAATTTAGTCTTTTCATAAACCACTTCACTACCAAATGTCAATTCAATTCAATTCAAATACTCGTAGTATTCATGTCAAGTGTATAAAAACAAAATGGATGTTTTACATTTGTAGATTTATTTTAATTATTTACAGTGTCTTTTTTTGTTGTTGAATTTTTTGCTTTCAAGATAAATAAATTAAAACAATTTTAAAATTAATTAAATGAAATTGTTATTTACATTCGTAATAAATGCAAAATTATAATTGAGCAGTAATTTATATATTCAGGTTAACCACTTCACTTTTGATGATAAAAATTATTATGAAATGGAAGACGATACTTGTGTTGTTTTCTACATTATTAAAATGTGGCAATTATTTTATAACTTTATTAAGCCAACTGTGGTTTGCCTATAAAAATAAGAACATAATATTTTATATACTTATCTATCTGAAGCATGAATAAAATAGTGTGCCATCATTAAAATTTAATGGAAAATGTAAATGTGAATGTAAGTTGGGTTAGTATAACGAGAATAAGTGGAAGTTTATATGCACAATGGAACACAAGTAATAAGAAACTCGAATATATCACACGATTTTAAAGTACTCTAGGCTTAGTTTGCTACATTCGTATTTGAATAAATAATTATTGGAATTAAATAGTCGGCCAGATTTGTTTGTTTTTTAATGTTCACTGTCTGAGTTTTCTTAAAATGAGTTTTAATTAGGCCCAGTATGTTCCAAGTTGAGTTAACAAACTTATTGATCATGAAAACCCAAGTTTTGCAAACTTGGAGAAAAGAAAAACGAAAACGGATGGTTTACCGGAAAATTTGCTAAATTATACTAGACTTGTTAGGGGATTTATTTTTTAAATTTGGTTATATTAATATGATAATTTTTTATTTTTTTGTTGTTGCCACTTTCACAATGACCATACATTGAACATGTGCGTTGTCTTTCTAAGTTGACTCAATTAGTGGTGCAGTTTATGGTTGAACATGTGCTTTACATTTAGGGTTGTCTGTCTAAGTTGACTCAATTAGTGGTGCAGTTTATTTATTTCTTTACGAGTATTGCCATATTCATATTTTGTAATATTTATTTTAATACAAAATTTAGTGTTTTGAGAAATATGTATTGATGTGTTTGGGTCAGACTACAAGTTTTCATACCAAAAGGTACACTTAAAAGTCAGAAGCTTGATTAAGTGGAGCCATAAATAGAGCCATAAAAAGTTCAGTTGAACATGGTAATAAGCTAATTTGAGTTGAAATAGATTATATAAGTAGTAGAAGTATTGGAAAATACACCGACTATCAAAATTTAATCGTTTCTAAGGGCACTCTTAATTTATGAGTTTTTTTAATAAACATTTTTTTTAATATTTCCAATTACAACTGAGACCAATACTCAGGGATAAAACACTACTAATGCTGTGCATTGTATTGGCATTATTGTGGAATATTTTTTGTACATTATGACAACAGAACATATATTTTGTTTTCTTATATTATTAAGCGCCTTAGGAATGAGACACATTGCTGTAAATTGATCATTCAAAGGCCAGTGTTATACATTCACCCTTCAATGATCAACAGCAATTGCTATGTTATATGTTGATTGTGGTGAGTGCCTTCGCTAATCAAATTTTAGCTATTATATGTATGTTACTTCTCAATAAATGGCGTTTTTTTTTCTGATCATTCCTTTTTGTTGTCAAGGTGGAATAGAGTGGAATGTCTAGGAGCGGTTTTTTTGTACATGGACTTCTTGAAGGGGGGGAATGACCTCTTATTTTAAATTATAATTTTGAAATATCTGCAAACTAATTTTTTAATTTTTCACCTTTGCTGGGATTTGAACCTGGGCCATTTATAATGGGCCATTACAAACCTTTTTCAGGCCTAGCACCGTGTGTTACAATTTTTATCCATGAGTACCGGGACATATAGTTTAAATTCGACTCCGAATGACAGCTGCTACAGTTTCTAAATAGTAAAAGTCATTTGCGATACATTTCTAAAAAAAATATTTGTGTTTTGGCAATTTTGTTAATTAAATGATTTTTTATTTTATTTTAATAAATCATAAACCAAACTAACAAAGTTTGTCGTTCACAGTTGCTAACTTTAACAAATTAACAAACTACCGAGTAACAAATTAACAAGTTCGGTGTGAATACATACATAACTGGCCTTTAAAACCCTGTGTCAGGATTACGGCCTAGCTTCTCGCAGCACTCATGTTGTGTGTGTCAATTTTTATCCAAGAGTACTGGGACCTACAGTTTAATGTCGACTCCGAACGACAGACTTGAGAAGCTTGTTCATGGCAATTAGTTACTCTCAGAGCTTTTGCCAGAAGACTGCTGAGAGGTAGTCGCCGAAAGAAATATTTTTTTCATATTTTTTTTTTTTTTTTTTGGAAGATGTCAGAGCCTGGAGTCGAACCCAGGGCCCATGTCTTAGTAAGCCAACACTCTAACCACGGCGGCCACGGTGTGAATACCATTAATATTTATAAAAAATATTATTCAAAATTCATTAATTTGAATATTCTCTATAGTTTTTGTTTTTTTGTTTCTTTATTAGTTCTACGTTTACTAGACATATTTACTCATAATTCTGATAGATTTCGAGTTTAGCCTTTAGCGACTGTAATTACTTACGAAAAAAATAATAAAGTTTTAAATTTTTTTTTACTAAAATGACTATTTTTAAAATGTTGGGGATTTTGAGAATTTTTAAAATTTTTTTTTTTGGGGACACCGTTAAAAAGTATCTGCAAGCCCTGATTCTATTTATGCTTGTAAAGCACTCTAATAAACTAATAAATGAAAGCGGCATTATGTACCAATTTGTCAAAGGTGGTGGAGTTTTTATTTAATAATCAAGTTTTTATGAATAACAGTATTTACAAAGGATTTGTATTTTTAATTTTTGCTGAAGTTAGTTTTTATTAAACAACAACAGGGAGTGGACTCTTAGAACGTAAATAGCAAAGTAGTCTTGCAAATAAAAATTCTGCCGAGAGCTCTTATTTATGGAATTCTAAAGGCAAACTACAAAATGTTAATTAAGAATAGCCATTCCCAAAAGGATATGATATTAGTTTGAGCGCATAAAAACAGCATAAATTGAGAAGTACCATTCCTCGTACATATTGTAAACTTTAACTAAGACTTTAAAAAATAAAGAATTTATTAAAAATAAAATTTCTTTGTTATCTTAATTTCTTAATGTAAAATCTGCACAACTATACGTCTTTAAAGAGGGAAAAGAAAACGTTAAAATGTATGCTGGCTTAGTCTTATGAAATTTGTAGCCCTGCACCATTACCCTTTTTTATATCATGAAACAGTTTTTTTTTCTTTAACTGGAAACCACTTTCGTTCAAAAAAGTCAGAGTTATAAAATTGTACGTGTGCAAAAAAAAAAAAAAAAAAAAAAAACAAAATTCTGTTTCGTTTTAGGGGTTCAGTAAATATTTTCCTTTAAAATAAAAATGAAAATCATCAAAATTTTACTTCAGAATGTGCTAGAAAAAAAAAAAAAGAAGTAGTAACACGAAAATGAAGCGGCAAAAAGACGTGAATGTTTGCGTTTTTCTTTTAAGAATATTGGAGATGATAGTGGGGAGAGCTCATACCATGACTTTGAACTTATTTTAATTTTTTTTTGGTGGGAAATATAGGGAAAAAATTATTAAATTATTTAAATTTTTGGGTGCATTTCATTCTAAATATATAAAATTGTGTGCCTAAGGCAAAAGCAAAAACAACCTTGTGAATATGAAAATTTAATCAGAGTTTATGCAGTACATAATGGTGTTTTAATATGTATTATTAAAGGCCCACTTTTAAATCAGTCCCATGAAAAATAAAACAATAAAACATATGTGTTTTTTGGCAGATAGGCCAATACATTCAATATTAAATATGGTATGCATTGCTTATGGGGACACTTTTTTCCAGAGATGGTAATAGAACTATAAACTATTATCTCCCAAAAATTATACATTAAATGAGAATTATATACCATTTAAAAAAGAATTTAAAAGCAATAAATTTCTGTTTTTCTAATTTAAGTTCTATTTTAATTTGTTTCCTTTCCCCATAAGCAATAAATTCCACATTTAAATCTAAAATAATAACTTTAAAAAGACGCCCTTTTATTGAGTGAAGATTTGTATGGACGTATTTTAGCATATCGCGCACGTATTGAAGTTATAGCGAGCATTTACACTATTTTCGCAACAGAGTTGAATATCACAGATACAACGCGAATTTAATTGATTGCGTCAACAATGTACCAACGACAAAATAATTTTTTACGTTTTCCTTATCGACATTATCTTTCAAGTTGAAATTATTAACATACATACATACATACACAACTGGACATTAAAACCTTGTTTCTTCCAGCACTTATATTGTGTACGTAAATTTTTATCGATGGGTACCGAAACCTACAGGTTAACGTCGACTCCGAACGTCAGATTTGAGAAACTTGTTCATGGCAATCAGTTACTCTCATCAGATTAGGAAAATAAACAAAACTGAACGTTTGATCTCATTTTGTTGTGTTCTTTACAATGAGTAAAACAAAAATAAAACAGAAACAGTGAGAACGATTGTCCTATTTTATTTTGTTTATTGTTTTTGTTTTGAGTACTACAAATACACTAACTCAAATGTGCGTATGTACAACAAAAAATGAATTAGAAGAAAAATATAAGAAGAAGAGAAAAAGAAAAGAAGAAGAGAAAAAAGAGCAAATTATACGAATGTAACGGAATAACAAAGCAAGCACAAGAGCGAAAAGCTAATTGTTTCATTTGCGCTCTTTCTAATTTAGAAAGTATTTGTTTTGGTTTTGCTCATGTACAATACCATTAAAAAAATGTTGAAAAGTGTATGACCTTGTTGTAACGTTTGCGAAATGTTTTGTTTGTTTGCCCACTCTGACTCTCAGAGCTTTTGGCAGAAGACTGCTAAGAGATAGTCGCCGAAAGAAATATTTTTTCCTTATTCTTTTTCTAAGATGCCAGAAATATAAAAATTAATATATTACTTGCCTTATTGGTATTTTAAAGGAAAACTAAATAAAAAAAATTAATTTTTTAATTCTATAAAATGTTTCTTTCTGCCAGCTAATGATACTCGTACCAGCATAATTCAGCGCCAGCGACCGTTTATGCACGACAAAGACATTTGTTGTCATATGTGTGGACATACCAAATGAGAATGTGCTCTAATTAGAATTTTGTCAAAAGATTTTTCGTGTGTTATTTACGCAAGCAATGTTTAAAGAAGCCACACACGACATGTAGCTGTTTACCCATGTAAAAATTGACTTAAACTTAAAAACTACATGCAAAAAGCATGTCCTTTTAGGGTGCTTTTAATAAATTCATTCACATTCTGTGTTTTTTTGTTGTTGTTAACTTTTAACATAAACGACTTGTACTGAGTAGTACAATCGCAAATAAATAATTGGCCTTAACTGAAAATAAACTTTTTTTCTATTTTTTTTTTACTAAAGCTTGTGCATGTTCATAAATTGAAAAGTTTTTCTTTTAGGTTTTAGTTATTTAACAAAATTTAATGAAGTTACCAAAACTTTGGTATCAAATGCATAAATTGCCTTTAAATAGACATCCTTGATTTTAATTTTGGAGTCATTGCATGCTTTCTAGATATTTTGATATTTAAAATAATGAAAGTTGCAATGAATATTAATTACACTTTTTTTTGTATTAAATTAGTTTATGACTATTATTTGGGAGCAGAAAAATAATATTCATATGAACCTATACATGTACGTATTAGGGTAACCGATACGGTAGTTAGTAATTGCTTTTCCCTGGTTATTTTTTTTAGTATGTCGATATTTTTCCAAATTCCCGAATATAGACTAAAATCTTACTTTTCCTTCGAATAAATCTGTATATGTGTATGAAACTGCAAAAATATTTTTTAAATAATTTCCTAAATCATATTCTTTGGTCCACTAAGGCATGGCGATGAGTTTCGCATTCGAATCACCTAAAAGTTGCATGAGCTCCTCGTCGATATGGGCATTGTCCCGCGTATTAACATTTAGCGGTTACGCTGACTGTAGTCGTAGTCGCCGTGGTCTAGTGGTTAGTGTGTTGGCTTACTAAGACATGGGTCCTGGGTTCGACTCCAGGCTCTGACATCTTCAAAAAAAAAGAAATATGATAAAAATATTTCTTTCGGCGACTACCTCTCAGCAGTCTTCTGGCAAAAGCTCTGAGAGTAATTAATTGCCATGAACAAGCTTCTCAAGTCTGTCGTTCGGAGTCGACATTAAACTGTAGCTCCCGGTACTCATGGATAAAAATTTACACACACAA
The DNA here is from genome assembly GCA_963576795.1 of Metopia argyrocephala. Classification (NCBI taxonomy): domain Eukaryota; kingdom Metazoa; phylum Arthropoda; class Insecta; order Diptera; family Sarcophagidae; genus Metopia; species Metopia argyrocephala. Next base: position 179,747,870 of record OY756208.1, on the reverse strand, counting down.
CATGAGTGCTGCGAGAAGCTAGGCCGTAATCCTGACACAGGGTTGTAAAGGCCAGTTATGTATGTATGTATGGTTACGCGGACTCTGCCATATTGTTCTGATGGAAGAATCTGTTTCAGCAAAAAAAGTTTTCGATGTAAAGGTCACTAGACGTCAGCGTAGAGAATGACCATGTATACTTTGGAAGTACCAGGTTGATGAGTTCTGTTATCAATTGGTGTAATATACTGGAAAAGGAGCGAGCTAACCAGAGGTGTCTGGAGTTTAGTGGTGAGGTAGGTCGATATCCGTTAACGGGTTGTTATTGCCAGCTATGTTAGTAAGTAAGTAAGTATGATTTGTTTTATTAATTTGACAACTTTGAAGAAAGAATTATTTCAAGAAAAAACAAATCTTCATAGTGGGTGTCAAAAACTAGTTCAGTTGTCCTAGTGTTTATATATATTATTTAATGGATGTTAATTCTATATAAAATACAAGTTTTAGGGTCTCAAGACTGACATAATAATTATAAATAATTTTTTTTTCCCTTAAATTCCTTTTTGGAATTTTAATATTTCAACCGATTAAATGATTATTTAATAAGAAATAAACTACTATCGTTTAATCGGCTATTTTGCCAAAAATCAACTAAAACCTGTTTATTACATATTAATAATTTCCGTAGAAACCGAGAACCGGTTTTTGCAAAAAGTTGAATAATGGCTAACCCTAATACTACATATATATATTTCCTTTTAAGCACAAAAATATATATATATTTTTTTTGCAAATCAAACGAAAACCCATTCAAATCAAATGAAGATTTAATAGGGTGAGTAATCAAAGGTAACACTTGCTTTAACAAAAATATATCCATTGATTCTTGGCTCTCTTCAACCGCCATAGCAGCTGCTGCTGCATAGTATTTTTTTGCCACAAATAAGTACAAAAAATAAAGTTATAATTCACAAAGCAAAAAATATTGTATAAAATGTCAAATGAAATTAAATTATAAAACGGGTGTAAAAGAAATTGGTTGTCTAAAGTATAGGGTTTTCAAGTAATGGGATTTTTTGTAAAAACTTATTTATTCTCACTTTGTAGCAAATTATTATTTTGATTTAATTAGTGCACAATTAATTTAAAATCAAAAGTCTGATTCTAATCTATAAATTATGGCAATTTTGTATAAGCTTGTGTATATAAGTATGTACGTGTATATTGGCAAAATCTACAGGTAATTTATTATCGTCGAGTCATAATATAAAAATGAGAATATGTCATGTTTAATATATACTGCATCAATGTGGTCGACGTGTTTTAGACCAGAACCAGAAGTTGAAATCCCAGCTCTGATTACTTTTTATCATTCTTCTGGAAATAGCTCTGAAAATAGCTGATTGCCATGAACAAGCTTATCAAGTCTGTCGTTCGACTTTAAACTGTAAATCTCTGTACTCATGAATAAAAATTGACACACACAACATAGGTGTTGTGGCCAATTGTGCATGTGTAATGTTAGAATGAATGATATGATTTCAGAAGTTCTTACACTAAACAAAAATAAAATTATATATACAGAGGGAAAAAAACGTTATAAAATTGTTAACCAATGGTTTCAAATTAAGAACAAATCGTAAACAATATTCCGTTAACTTTTGGTGTGATACCGACTTGTTATTGGAATATTGATACCAACCGTTACCGAAGTAAACACAAACGGACTTAACTCAATTTCAATACCAAACGGTAGTTTCCTGCCGCTTTTTTCCCTGTTTATGAGAAAGTAAAAAAGAGTGTACAAGGTTTTAAAGTCGACAAGTTACACTGTGTTATCAACCCGTTTGATCCATAACTAAAAAACGGGTCTTCAAATGCTTGCAATGGTTAAAAACCAATAGACAGTTTTTGAACTGAGTTTTACAAATAAGTTAAAAATATTAAAGTATAACAAATTTTTCTCCTTTTATTGCAGTTTAAACAAAAAAAAAATTCTAGTTTTTGAATAAGAAAAAAAAAAAATTAAAATAAAATAATAAAGTTGAACAAAAAGCTCAACTAAATTCAATACTCTTCCTTGTGCGGTTTTAAGCTAAATAAACATTTTTTCCTTTCCTCTGATTGACTTTCTGTTTTTTATTTGAAAATCTTTGAGAGTGAAACAGAAAACTTATATAAAACAATGCTTTTATCTCTTATTAAGATGTGTTTTTTGTAACCATTTAGTTACCAAAATTGAATTAAATTGTTGGCTAAAAAGAAAACTGTCAATATGTTTTTGTTTCTATTTAGTTAAAGGCTAGTTGTTTGCCTTATTTTTTTTTAAATATATTTGATCTACGTTTTGTTTAATTGAATTCGTTAATAGCAAAATACTTCAAGTATCCAAAAGAAAATATTTGTACTTTTTATTTATTTTCAATATTCTCTATCACAATACACAACAACAATTTTGATGTTCATTTTTTATCTCTTGTATACATATGTATATAATTATGTATATATCTTATAATCATGTTGATTAATCCTATTCTAAAATCAATCTATCAAGTTGGTCCAAAGATTAAAATTGATAAATAAAAGTTTTTTCTTTTCCTTTTTTAAATTCCAAAAATTATTGAAATTGTCCAGCTTTTAATTCAGAAATAAAAACCGCATATAAAACGTTAAAAACAAACCACTACTGACTGGTTGGCATTTGTGAGTATGTCCTTTGTGCTTTGCGGTTTTTATTTCCAATTAACAACGTTATTTGCTACCAATATCTGTCAGCGTTTATTTACGTTTTAATGGCTTAAACTGTTACTCTTTAGACATTGTTTTCTAATTGTGCTCTTGGCGGATATGGATGCTCCGGTTTTCTTTTTTTTAACGAAATATCTTTGTTTGCAAGCATTTGTTTTTCTTCTCTTTTTTGTCGCTGGTAAATGTGTTTTAGAAATAATATGTTTTCGGTCAACAATTCTAGATTTTTAAATTATTAGATAAAGTTAATGCCCTATGAAAATTTTATCATGAATTGTGTGATCCAAAGTTTTTGAAAATACAATGAAATACAAAAAACTTATTAAAAAGAATCTCATTTTATTAGGCCTGCATTAACACAATTCGTTTTTAAACCTTAAACATTTTGTTCTTATTACTCGAGTATCGGTTTACTCATACATTTATCTTACTCTAAGCCCCAGTTGTAGTTTTTAATGTTTGACGCAAAACTAAACAGAAATAAATATATCTCCACAAATACTACGCATTCTCTTTCCTCCTACCCTGGTACTGGTTCTGTCTGTTACTGTCCCAGAAGATTGCTATCTATTATAGGCTATTATGAAGCCAACTTCTACTATCCCACGGGCAGGTCCTATTTGAATTTTTGACAGCAAGCTAAAAAATACCCAAAATTAACTTTCCAATATTATTTATTTCAGTTGAGTAAGTAAGGACACTGAGATATTCAGAAATCGAAAAAGAATTTAGGAATCGGGTGACCTTGGATATTTTTTGTACTTTTTCAGCACAGAGTTACTTCGTTGATTAAAAGAGGCAAGACAGTTTACAACAACCAAAATAATGAATAAAATTGTTATATTCTGACAACTTTAACCAGTAGCTATGAATAGACGGCTGATTGACTAGCCATACCTTAAAATCAATTCTTCTTGTTACTCCATATTAAGCTAAAAGTATGTCAAATTATCAAAAGTTTCTGAATATTAAAATAAAAGAAATTAGTTTTAGATTTTTCCTTTGATTTTCTTTTAGTTATACTCGTATAATAAAAAACTTCAAACATTCTTTTCATTTATAGTAGTCAGCTTTGATGTTTGTCAGTTTTAATATTATTATAACCTTATTTATAACTGATTAAATTTTTTTTATATTTTTTTCTTGTTTTAATCAGAAACATCATGAAATTAATTGAGTTTTGTAAGCTACCAACTGCAGCAAAAATATAAAAGATATTCAATAAAATCATATGAAATGGCATAATAAAGAACAGATTTTAGTTTCAATTTTAGTTGCATGTTATCGCAAAACAATGAAAATATCTAAAAGAAAAATAGTATCAAGGCTACAACAATATCTGACTACTCGTACTACTATAGTTTGAAAAGTCCTTTGTTATTATATTTTTTTTTATTTTATATTTACAATATTTTTTTAATCATCTTTGTTGTGCTGTAATAAAAAAAGGGAGAAAACAAATAGTGAAATGCATTTAGAATTTATTTTTCATTTCTTTTTTATTTGCTTGTTAATGGAAAGCATGTCATTTTAACCTTAAAGTTTTCAAAGTGCCTTTTCTGTTATTAAAAAAGTTCAATAGTTTCTATGAAGCAGTATTATTAACCCTTGTAGTCGTCGTAGTGTAGTAGTTAGTGTGTTGGCTTGAAAAATGTTTCTTTTCGCGACTACCTCTTAGCAGTCTTCTAGCGCAAATTCTGATATTAACTGATTGCCATGAACAAGCTTCTCAATTCTGCCGAGTCGACATTAAACTATAGCTCCCGGTACTAGGCCATAACGCTGAAATAGGGCTAATTATGGATATACATATATATTATTAACCCTATTAACCATAAACAAGTATGCTATTTCGGCGTTATTGCGTTCTATAATTCAAATATATCAAAGTTTGTTGCATAGTCGCTGAGTCTAGTGGTTAGTGTATTGGCTTACTAAGATGAGAGTTCCGGGTCAAGCCCTGGCTCTGACATCTTAAAGCAAAGAAACATTAAAAAAAATATTTCTTTCGGCGACTACCTCTTAGCATACTTCTAGCAAAAGATCTGAGAGTAACTGATTGCCTTGAACAAGCTTTACAAGTCTGTCGTTCGGAGTCGATATTAAACTGTAGGTCCCGGTGCTTATGGATAAAAATTGACAACCACAACATGAGAGCTGCAAGAAGCTTGGCCCTAATTCTGGGTTGTAAAGGCCAGTTATGTAAATAAAAAAAATTGTTTTTAGAGAAAACGTCCTTGATGTTAAGGAAAAAATAATAGAATCTGAGCAGTCTTTGCTAGCTGCTGCTTAGTTTAGTTTTCGGCACATTCTGTTTGGGTTAATATTTTGAATACTTCAAAATCATAGCGTTTTTTCATAGTGCTTTTTCATGCAATATTTATAAATCCTTACACCACCTTTATATACATATGTATGTATATATTTTTTTGTTTCGTTTAAAATTTTCCTATAGTGTGCAAGGGTTAATAATTTCTTGTATGACTTTTTACCCCACCTACTGTTTTCCCCATTTTACTGGTGCATAATTTTTAAATTAAACAAAAACAAATAATAGATACAAACAATAGAAAAATGAACATGAACATATCGGCAGGTACAAGAGTTGCAATAAAAGTTGTAATATAAAAAGCTGCAACTAAAGCTAAAATTGAAAGAGAGAGATATGGAAATAAAAATTGAAACAAAAGTATTAAAAAAAGAAAAACATTACGAAATCATAATAAATAACAAACAAACATAAGCCAAGAAGTGAAGTAGAAGTATTGATAAAACTTTTGTTTGTTATGGTGTTTGCACCCTACACCAACACACTTTAAATAATAAAGATTAAAAATCTGCGATTGAGCTATTAAAAACAACTAAAAGAAAATTTTCCTTTATTTATTTCCTGACATCATTCAATCTACTTAAAACAAAGCTTTAGGCGTAATTTAATTGTTAAAATTTCTCATTCATATATACGCTCGGCAACTGGAAAATCCCAGTTCTATATTGTTGACAATTCTGTCCATAAAATATCAAAACTATGAAAGCGCGTGTACAGGACAAGCAGAAGATTTTAACGTGCACACAGTAGAGATTAATTTTTCCTTTTTGTTAAAAAAAAGTATATTAAACATGTTAAATTTATTATAAATAAGTGATGAATTGAATTAAAGTACTTTTGTATGTTGCTTCATTGATAGATAACAGTATTGTGGCGACGAGGATCGTAAAATAAACGAAAAATACATATTTATGGCACACACTTGTGTACCTACAATCTTCTTAGATCGAAAAAAAACAAGAATGATTAATAGTTCGTCATCGTTCATGATTTCATTAAAATTTCATTAAAAATGAATGATCAGGAGAAAAAGAGCCACCTACGAGGAAAATAGCAGAGACCTAGCGAAGATGCTCACCAGTCAAGATGCAGCGGCAGTTGGGGCAAGTTCTGCTGATCATTCAAAGGTGATGGTATCAAATCAAATCAAATTGACAGCAACTTGTCGCCGCCTCATTTGTAAGACGCTTAAAAAAGAAAAAATATTTATTCAATTTTAAATTCCAATGCAATGCACTCATGATTAGGGGTTTACACTTCTGCGTACTGTTCTCAGTAAAAAAAAGGAGATGATCAAAAAGTGTTTAGGTCCATTAACAAAGTTGTTACCAAATCGTGATGTAATTCTGAATTATATATTGTATATCTAATTATAACAGAAATTTGTTTTGACGAGGACTTCGGTGTATATTTTGAGACGTGTTTCAAAAGAATGGGAAGGGTCTTAATGATAAATTTACCTGCTGTGAAAAATTCATACAGAAAATTTAATTTTGCCAAAATTGGAAAAAGAATTTAGAGTTGAGGAAACTGTTAAAAAATTCGGTTCAATAGTACTTTACCGCCGCTATGGATCAAAATATTATGTGAAAATTTAAAGTTGTCAAATATATTGTGGGACAAATTTAAAGCCTAATACAAATATGAACTTGGTTCGAAGTCGTCACATTGCAAATAATTACAAAATGGTCTTCATCCAAACTAAACAATGAGACATTCAGAGGCAATCTTATGGCTGAGTGTCACATGGTTATCAATTTAAAATTTGAAATAAGAGTCAAGTTTAATAGAAAAGTTGAAGAAAGTGATTATCAATATGGTGTGACAAAAATTTTCAACAAAGCCATCTTAGAAAAATTCCGAAAGCAATAAATTGCCTAATATATCGGTTCCAAACACACCATGGTCACCATGTGGAGAACTTTTACTCAACTGGAAAGCTTCTACGCAAAAAAAAAAAAAATACACATAAGTGACAAATTTTATTGATGAAACTTGAGTTGTTTACTAAATTTAAAGAACTTCTCAACAGAGCGTATTGGCATGTAGTAGAATTATCGACTACCATTTCAAGTATTCTGCCATCAATGTTAAAGGAATCATAATTCGTATTTAGCGAAATTTAAGAAAGAATAAGTTGAAAGTTGCCGTAACGTAGCGTGTCACTATTTGTTTTTGTTAAATCAAAATGATTATGAATTTTAATGTAACGTTGCTACCTTACAGCAACTGGTTAAAAATTCTACAACGTTACATGACATTTGATGGACGGTTTATAGTTTTTTTTTTTGAATTCGTGGAACAAATTGAAGAATTTTTTTAAAATATTCCAAAAGAGCTGAAGTGCTAATATAGAAAAACTACTCCTGGGGAATAACTTCACTATTCAGTGCAATTTAGTCAATTTTATATTTGAGGCTGAAGGTTCGGGTTCTCGAGCCCCAGTAAAAGTTATAAATTTTTTAAATTAATTTTTGTTCCGTCAGAAACGCTTTAATTAGATCAAAGTCAACTGCAATGAATTTTTTGGTAATCAAAGGAGAAATATGTCCGTGAAGGAATAGTACACTAGCCAAACTGAACAATTGTTTTCGACTGCAGCTACGGTAGTCTCATCAGAGTTCTTTGTGTCCTGTGCATATTCAAGACCAAAAATCAACTATTTAACTCACACTTTTCAAGAAATCACACACTTTCTTTCGTATGTATGAACATACACTTGTATGAGTTAGTCGAAGTGAAGTCACACATCAGTTTCTATCATATTCTCCTTTTCTTACCATCATTGCTGTTTTTGTAATTGTCATCTTATTTGGATAAAACAGAATTACAATTTATTTTGTTTTTGCCCTTTTTATTCCACCTTATCCACATTAGTCGACTTCGACGACATGTACGACTGTAGCCGTGGTGGTTAGAGCGCAGCGCCATAGCAAGCGAATTTTACATTAAATGCTGAAGGCTCGGGTTCTCGAGCCCCAGTAAAAGTGATCAATTTTTTAAATTAATTCTTGTTTCGTCAGAAACGCTTTAATTAGATCAAAGCTAACTGCAATGAATTTTTTGGTAATCAATTTTTCCTGTGCTAATTGTTTTAAGTTTTTATGAATGGATTTTTATAATTTAAAGTAATAAAGACAAAAAAAAATTAAGTAATTATTAACAAATGGGTTCAAATACGTACTTATTGAATGGGGAAGGGAATATTCTCAAACAGGCATTAATAATTTGAGTTGTTTGTAATATAAACGAATATGTCAGTTGTGAATCATCAAGAATATCATCCTTAATGATGAGACTATTATATCCAATTTTTCGTGGCTACAATAGGCTAATATCGACATCAGTAACCTTTGGTTTTAGCAGAATAGCGCCGCAGCCAAGCAAATTAATTATTGCATGAGAAATTTCTCGGTGGCTATTCGGCGATGTCACCACCTCGTTCTTGTTATTTCACGCCGCTGGATTATTTTCTTTGGGACCGTATTTTTGGTGACGTGCTCGTTGTGGTCATTTGCCAGATATCATACGAGTACTCTATTATTAATACCCATATATCTACTTACTAGTTTTGACCTCCTAACTTCAAATTTCCCCACCCTATATATACTTATATTCGAAATACTATTTATATTATTTTGTAGTAATATTTTTTACTTTTAAGTCCCATTATTGTATTTTTATAATAAAAAATAAAATCTACATATGTATGTTGTTACATACTCGTAAGTCAAAAACATATGATACGTTTTAAATGTCTTTTATTTGCACAGACGTACAAACAGGACGTTATTATACATTACGGCTACCTCGATGTTTGGCTTTATTCCCGAATTTGCTGTACATCCAAACTGTAATAATAAAACAAAAATATTATTATAAAATATATACCCGGTGGAACAATAAATATGACGAAGCTGTCACAAGCAAATAAATTAAAAAAAAAAATAAATTTTGTGTACATTAGGGTGGAGCAAAAAAAAAAGATCGCTTTTTATAAATTTAATTTTTTCTCAATTGAAAATCGATGCTCTAAGTATTTTAATGTGCAGAGAAAAAAAAATCTCATTATCCTTGCATATAAAAAAGTGAACAGTGTGATTTAAAAGGAAATTTATTAAATTAACTCAAATCATTTCACTTTTTTATTTACTCACATACAACATATTTATTGAAAACAAATAAATAATAAAAACAAACATCATTCGATTGTTAATTGTAGAGGGTCTTATACCCTGACAGACATGTGGTACACATACCATACTAGCATTCTATATCACGTGTTTCAGCCTATACCACAATCGTTTATAGCTAGTTCGTATACTACGTTCATGTACGTTCTATAAATATGGTATTGTATTAAACACAGCTAAAAATAAAAATAATATTTTCAAACACTGCCAAAGTAAAAATCAACAGAGCTAAAATTACATTAAATGTCATTTGATCAGCTGTTTATTGGATTAATTAGATTCACATAAATTCACATTTATTTATGTATGTGAACCATTTATATAAATGGATGCAATACATAATAAGATAATACACAATCTATGCCTACATTTATGTGTGTCACTATATTGTAGTATATAACACCATAGTATATGTACTATAGTTTTTATACCACATGTCTGCCAGGGGTATTATTGTTAAAAAACAATTGTAATTTCGACTTTAATTCTGGGGGCAAATTACGGCATTCGATATCGAGCGAAATTTCATACAATTTAAAAACAAATTTCATATAAATTTCGTTCGATATCGAATGCCATAATTTGCCCCTTGATCTTCTTGATCTAAAAACAGATATAGAAGCTTTAGTGACAAGCTAAATTGGCTGAAATTATTTTCCAAACGTATCAGATTTGAAATTTTTGTATCAGAATACAATTTTATAATCAATGATGGTTCAGTTGTTTTCACATTCGATCAATTTATTAAATCAGTGTAATTTCTCGCATTTACCTGAAGTTGTGTACCCCAAAATTTGTATGTTTTTAACACACAGACATTTTCGTCTCTTATTTCTAATATTCTTCTAAGAGTCAATTTTCTAATTTCAGAAGTATCATCTATAAGCATTGCCCACAACATATTATCTGTGTGTACAGAGAACGTATTTCTGATTATAGTTTCTAAAGCAGTGATCTTCAAAACGTCTTTTAATATGTATAATAATATACAGACATGTAATGGAACTCAATTCCGATCGTAAGTGAATTTAATTCCGAATATTCTGTTTTTCGAAAAAAGTAAATTTTGTTAAAAAGAAACCACTTTTAACTTTCAAAGTAACACCGTTATATTCACAACAAAAATATGAATATGTGAAAACCAGTAGGATCATTTCGGGCGATTTTATTTGGAAAAAATATAAAATTTTCGGAATTGAAACGACTTTCGATCGGAATATTTTTCTGCCTTTATACGAGTATGTATAAATTATGTAATTGGACAAACTTCACTCTTCACGAGTTACGGCAAATTAAATTCGATGAGTCTTGTTATTCGGCATAAATATAGATTTCTATTACGCTTATTAATAAACAACACGGGAGGTTGCAAAATTCAAACAAGAAAATGGTTGTTGTTTCGTCAGAAATGCTTTAATTAGATCAAAGTTAACTGCAATAAATTTTTTTGGTAATCAAAGAAGAAATGATGTCCGTGAAGGAATAATACACTAGCCAAACTGATCACTTGTTTTCAACTCCAGCTACGGCAGTCTCATCAGAGTTTTTTGTGTCCTGTGCATATTCAAGACCAAACATCAACTATTTAACTCACACTTTTCTGGAAATCACATACTGAAATTACCTTTTTCCACAAGTATGTACATATCTTATGTTATGGTTGTTAATTTTCACTCCACCCTAATGTATAATTTTTTTATTTTAATGCATGCATTCATACATTTCTTAAGAAAATACGAGTATTCATTAATATTTGAAATTATATTTCATACTGTCAAATAAGTTTTCAAGCATTCTCTTGTACATTTTAGTTATGGAATAATTTTAATATTCCATATCAAATATGTGCGTTATCATGCGATGCTGGTGACAAACAATAACGATAATCAAATTGTTTATTTTTTATTCTACTTCTTTTTTTTATAGAATTGTAATTAAAAATTCTGAAAAGAAAGCTTTTAATGAATTTTGAATTTTTGTTAAAAATATATACCTTCAGTGAAGTAAATACATCGAAGATAAAGAAAGTCCTGGCATGATTATTTGTTTTCAATAAACATTTCAACAACCAGTTAATGGATGCCAATTACAAATAGTTGAGGTAAAAAAATTGCAGTATTTTGCAGATTTTTATTGACGATAAATAGTGAATAAATAATTAAAAAAAATTCTTAAATAAACATCGCATTTCAGCATCATCCTTCCATCCATCAATAATGATGGATTAAAAATTTGTTTTTGTTTCTGTTTTTATTTTCTTAATGTGTTGTGTTGGACTCAAAAGCAAAGTAGTTTCTATTTAAGTGATTTCCATTTAACATATTAATTCCAGTTGATAAATGAGTGGAAAAATAGTGAAAAAAGAAACTTTTGAAACATTAAAATATTAGAAAACGTCCTTTTTTTCTACTTCTTTAAAGTCCCTTTTTTCTATTTAACTCTTCGTAAGCACTACCATATATTTTTAATTTTGTTTTTTTTTGTTTGAAAATAATAAGTAGCTTAGAAGTAACACTACAGTTACGGTGAGTCACATTAGACAAATATTTGACGAAAAAAGTGTAACCACTATTTTTTTATTGGAAATATTTTATGCAAAATTTGGTTTTCTGTAAACATTTTGTTAAAAATTATAAAAAAGGAATTTTTAATAAAAACGAAAATTTTAATATATTAGAGCGGTCGCACAAAAACTCAAACGGCCCAGGTTCAAATGCCAGCAAAGGTGAAAAATGAAAAAGTTAATTTGAGGTTTTTTCAAAATTATAATTTAAAAAAGAAAACCATCTACAAAGAAACCGCTCCTCCACATTCCACTCTATTCCACCTTAACAAATGTTAACAAAAAACGAATGATCAGGAGAAAAGCGCCACCTATTGAGAAGTAGCAGATAACAGCTAAACATACTAAACCTATTTAGCGAAGGCACTCACCACATAATCAATATGCAACTGTGAGGCAATTGCTGTTGATCATTCAAGGGTGAAGGTATAACAATGGCCTTTGAATGATCAATTCACAGCAATTTGTTTCATTCCGAAGGCGCTTAATAATAATAATATAGGAATAAATATATACATATGTACTGTCCTTCCAAAAAATTCCAATACATTGCACAGCATTTAGTAGGGGTTTACCCCTGAGTATTGGTCTCAAATAAAAAAAAAATGTTGCGCAATTCAAACATACATACATACGTAATTAGTAATGGCTAATTATTTATGTATGTATGTCTAGCTACATATAGTACTCAATTGTGTGCGTAAATTTTTTATCTATGAGTACAGAGACCGACAGTTGGGGGTCGAATCTGAATGACAGACTTGAGAAGCTTGTTTATGGCAATCAGTTACTCTCAGAGCTTTGCAGAATTAAAATTAATTGTTGACATAAAATATTGGTTACGCTTTCTTGTCAAATATTTGCCTAATGTGACCGTAGCTTAAGGATTATGCTCAGTTAAGTAAAAAAACTCAAGACTTTTAAACTTCAGCCTTTAATAACAGACATAAAAATTTTTTAAGCAAAATACTGGATATTTACAGCATATTTTTCACGATATCGAAAGAATGCTTCCATTCGCTAGCTGAAAAAAAGAAAATTTTTTGGTTTGTACGAAAAGTGGTGACACACACACAATATTGGCGAAAGGAAGCTGATACCATAACGAAACCCATAATAACTTTCTTTTATTTGCCTTTCCTTCATTCAATAACTTTTTCTTTCGACATTGTAAAATAGGTGGTAAATTTTATGTTTTCTTTCGCAGCGTTGATATTTTGTTCGTCATCATGTATCAAAATTCTTACATATTTTCCTTCTTCTTTTAAATCAAGTTTTAAAACAATTCCAAAGTGAGCTTTTGATAATCTAGCACCACTTCAAGACTGACAACACAACACAAGCATCTGTTAGAATCATGAAAAATACTCGTATCTGCATAAATTTAAAAGTGGTTATGCATGAGCATATATTTTTTCTTCCTTTTGTAAATACTGAGGTTGATAAAGGTGATAAAATTGAATAAAATAAATACTAAATTTATAAATAAATATTTTATAAAATAAAAATAAACTCGGTCATTGGAATTTAAACAAATTTTTTTTGATAAAACAGCAGTAAAAAGAGATTAATTTTTTTTTTAATTCTTGAATACTGTTAGCAATGTAAATGTAAAAATTTAATTTAAAATGTTTATATGTACTTGTAATTCCAAACTAAAATATGTTTTTATTTATTTTATTTTTATTTATTGATGGCAGTTACGAAAATCTGTTTTTAAAAAACATACTTTTCGGGATAACTGAAAAACAAATTTTTGAATTTTCGCTTCATTAGTTTTAGACAAAATAACTCTAAATAATAAAATCAATTGAATTGACTGTCTGAAAACATTTGTCAAAGAGCGTCTACTTGTATAATTGAAAATATGCTTATTTTTATTGTAATTTAACCACTTGTCGACCCACTATTTTCAAAAGTAATTTATTCACATGAATCAGCTTATAAACCGGTATCAGTTAACTTTTTGTTTACTTTTACATACTAAACTAATCGGCTAAACGCTTTTATTTGTAAAATTTGGAAATGAAAAAAAACAAAAAATTAAGAGAGACATTTCTTTCTGTGAAATTACTTGATGAATAAAAATATGCTTTTAAAGAAATTGTCCAGAAAGTATTTTTGTAGTTTTATACTGTATGGATGTATGTATATATCTGTTCCAATGCGTGTTTTGAGATATTAAAAAAAGCCGTGTCGATCACCCTATTACACATAAGTACTTAGAAAAATAATGAGTGCAGTGAGTGTTGTAAGCATTGGTAATCTCTTAACACCTTGATGCTATGAGTACTGAGTGCAGTTATATGCTCATAGCTCGTTGTAGTTGTATTACACACATTAGCTCGGCTTTAGTGTCCATATTCTTTTGTTCTATTAGAAAATATTCTTTAACGTTCTTATACTGTAAGTAGATAGCAAACAAGTTGTGTCCAAATTACGTATTCCATATACTACATATGAAGCCAGATCAATAAGTCCATGAGTTTTAAAACTTCCCTTGTTTTTATATGAAATGCAACATTGCTTTCAAGAATTGCCTCCTGTTAATAGACTTTTGAACAAGTTCCGTCAATTACTTTGCGTTTAGCGGCTGTTCAAAACATACAACCTTGTCTATTTTTTAAAAATTAAAAAAGTGAATTTTCATTAAACATTATTTTTGCAAAAAAAAAAAAAGAAACTGCCAAGGAAAAGCTTGATAAATACTATGCAAATTCTGCATCATCGATTTTAATGATTAAAAAGTGGTTTACTAATTTTCGTTATGGACGCATAAGTAAATATGACTCTGTACGTTATAGACGGCCAACTAAGGTCAATACACCCGAAAAATTAGAAAAAATTTACAAAAGAGTGTTGCCCGAGAGAAGAGTAAAAGTGCGTGAGATTGTTGATGCCATAGACATTTCATATGGCAGTTTGGTTTCGATTTTAAATGAAAGTTGTCTTTCAGACAGATGGGTGGGTGTCACGTTTACTCTCAACTGACCATAAATGTAATCGTGTGATAACTTCTAATAGATTCTTTGCAGTTGTTTAACCGCAATTCAAATTAGTTTTTGCAGCATTTTGTAACTGTCAATGTAAAATGGATCCATTACCACACTGCGGAGACCCATCTAAACAATGGAATTCTCAAGTTGAACCGGCTCCGAAAAAGGCTAGTCGGCCAATAAGGTGATGGCAACAGTTTTTTTTTGAGGTATGCGGGATAATCCACATCGTTTACCTTCAAAAGAGAAAAGCAATAAACGGCATATATTATGCCATTTCACGAGGACCGATTTAATGAGGATTTTAAAAAGACCCCATATGTATATTGGTGGATATTATTTTGGCCCACTTTATATATGTATGTAAGTAGCATTTAAATAACTCTGTAGTTTGGTGTGCGTAAGGTCATAATCATTGGTTTTATCATTCTTGGGAACTGCGGTATTTTTGTTTTCATTAAGAAACTCTTTTCCAATATGTTAGACAATAAATAATTTAAGATTTCTGTTGAAAAACTATTTTGTAATAGAATTTTATTAAATTATAGCCCTAATAGTCATATATTTAAAAAAATGGCGAAAAGATTATAAAAATATTATCAACCCTTTTTTCAATTATATTTTTCAATACAAAAAGGGAGAAAAGCTTATAAGCATACACACGCAGTACATGCACGATTATGGTTTAACAAAAAAAAAAAAAATAAAAAATAAAAAAATAAAAAAATTGGTAGAAAGAGAGAACAGTGAATGTGAATAAATTTTATATTTTTAAGTTTTTATTTTTCCCTCTGTTTTTATTTTTTTTATTTTTCAATGAATTATGCATGAAAAAAAGTGTTGACATTCACATGGCAATGCATAAAATATGAGTTATTATACCAGCTAAAGGATAAATAAATGCATTTATTTTCCTTAAAAAATGAATAATAATAATAATAATTATAACCCCAATATACTGAAAGACAGTTTATAGCTTCAATATTATTGAATTTGGTTTTTAACGTGATTATTTTCTATTGTAGACTGTAGCCTCTCTCCTGGATGGAATTAAATACACAACTGTCATTTCTTTTTATTTCATTTGTCAAATATTTGACGAAAAAAGCGTATGGAATTATTTTATACAAACAATTTAATAAGAAATTTTAATTATTTAAATTTGAGAAAACAAACAATGAGCACAATATGTATTCCCAATAAAATATTGGTTACGCATTTTGCATCAAATATTTGACAAATGTGAACGTACCTTAAGTATTTACAATATTATTACAAAAGTTTCATTACAACTTCTAGCAAAACTGATTGTTAGAAATTTATGATGCCTGATTGGTGTAACTGCTGTCTTTTAATCCTCTATTAGAGCTCCAAAAATTACTCTCTTCTTTTCAAAATCTCACAATACAAGTATACGAAGAGTGTTTTAGATCCCAGGGTTTAAAAAATAAGCCATCTTTTGGGAAGCAAAAGGAGAGGCTTTTGTTATCTAAGTATTTATGAAATTTTAATTTAGTTGTTAATGGCAATTTATTTTTTGGTTTGACTTTTTGGTTTTTTTTAATAAGGATATCACTCAAGGGTCTTTTCTACTCATGCTGTACACTGTGCTAGTCTTGTGAAATATGAGTGGAAGGGAAGGGGAAAAGATTGTGCGGACCTTTGATTTAGACTTACTAATACAGTATCTGATATTAGTCACAAAAAACAATGATACTACTTTAAAAATACGAACCGTAAGGAAATCGGTTGTTGTTGACCAGAATTATACCTTCACCACTAAACAATTCAACAGCAATCTACCCCAAGAAGCCCGCACATTAAAGTTTAAATAAGGAGAGGAATACGAGGGTTGCCATTTATATTTTAGTATTAGAGAACAAAAAGAAAAGTTAATCATCGAAAATCACTTCATTTTTTTTTTCAAAATATGTCCCTTGAAGATCTATATACTTTTGCATTCGTTTGAACCAATTGTCGAAGCACTTTTGCCACTCTGATCGAGGTATTACCAAAACATGCATTCTGAATTCAATACAATAAAGTTTAAATTAGAGGAGGAATAAAAAATTACAATCACATTTCACTCTATCCATCTTTCAATTATCAAATGAATGATCAGGAGAAAGCGCCACCTACTGGGAAGTAATAGCTAGCACTAACAAAGGATCAAAACCTACCAACAACAACTTAGCCAAGATCCTCACCACTTCACATTAACAGATGAGGCAATTGCTGTGGATCATCATTTTAAGGATGAAGGTATAACACTATCCTTTGAGTAATCAACTGACGGCAACTTGACACATTGCTGTAAGGTGCTTAATAAAACAAGAACTAAGACGATTTTGCCTGACTGTGATATTTACTAACTTAAGCACAAACAGCTGTATTTTTTGTTTTTTAAAAATTTTCCTTTCAAACAAACTTCTTGAATTAATGAATAGCACCTCCATTTTCTTATACTGTTTTTGCTCTGCTCTACGTTCTTAAATTTTTTGCTCGCTCTTTAACAAAGACAATCTCTTTATTTATTTATTTATGGCAAACATTATTTACCGTTAATAAAACAACAGACTAATAACTTAACTAAAGTCACTGTTTTGTCCATAGAACTCCATAAAATCGTAGTAATATTTAATCAAATAATTTAAGTGGCAAGTTTAACAACAAGTCTTAATCATATAATGAAAACAGTTACAGCACTTGCACCAACCAGCCATACAGACTTAAACCAAACAATGTCTTGTTCTTTCAATAACAACAACATCCAAAAATCCAAAAGAAAAAAAAAAATCCAGCAGTTACTAAAATACATATTTAAAGAAAACCAAAAATTCTAAACTGTAAATTTTGTTTTTTTTTCTCTTGTCTACCTTTTTGTCTGCTTCGTTTAACATTCTACGGTAGGTAAAGAGGAGGCAATAATTTTTGATTGTCGGATAAAACAGCACCACCAATCTAAGTAGGTAGCAACGAAGAAATATTAATATTTTCTTTTAAATGAATGCTGTTGAAATCAGTAAAAAATGAAAACAAAATAATTTGTTAAAATGTTATAAGTTTTTTTTTTTGAATATTCCTTTTCATCATTCTTCAGCACCGACATCTTGAAAAAAGAAATATGAAAAAAATATTTCTTTCGGCGACTACCTCTCAGCAGTCTTCTGGCAAAAGCTCTGAGAGTAATTAATTGCCATGAACAAGCTTCTCAAGTCTGTCGTTCGGAGTCGACATTAAACTGTAGGTCCCGGTACTCATGGATAGAAATTTACACACACAACATGAGTGCTGCGAGAAGCTAGGCCGTAATCCTGACACAGGGTTGTAAAGGCCAGTTATGTATGTATTGTATGTATGTATATGAGATGATACAAGAGCGACCAAATAGCATTCTGAGAAAGTTACTATTTGGCGTATATTTTCGAAAACTATATTGGCCGAAATATCTATCTCTCAATATCGAGTGCTACACGTCAACGATGAATGAATATCCAGATGAGGTGGCCCAAAAGAAAGCTTTTAAAAAACTAGTGAGGCTAAAAATTTTTTTTTCTAGAATGAAAAGTCTGATTAGCGAATGAAAGAAGTACAATAGGCATACATATATTCTTCTCATGCAAGATGGACTTAAGACAATCCAAAGTTTAATTAGGCAACTATGACAGAAGAAGATTTGAGCTTTGTATCAAGCTATCCTAAAATAAATAAAATAGCCTGATAATGATAACCAGTTTTTTAACTGGGTATTTCAGACTCAGTTAACATTTTTTTTGAAACGAACACATTTTGTGAGGAGAAAAATGAATCGGCAAGACATAAACTCGGTGATTGTATGGAGCCTATGCATTTTAGGAGAAACAACTTAGGCGTCTATCAGAGTAAAGTGTGGGACTACAACTACTGACACCAATCAATATCCTAAAATATGTATGTCAAAGCTTGGGAGTTGAAAAGAAATGCTGTTCTAGTCAGGGCAGTACAAATGATCGTAGTGCCTCTTGACGACAATAATAATGATGGAGCGATTATTACCAAGTGCAATACAGCTATTGTCAAATATAAAAAAAATACAACAGGTGGTATAAAATTCTTAATTTTTCAAAGAAGCGCTATGTAAACATACTTTAGCAAAGCGTTCGATAAAGTTGATCATTACTTCCTTGTTATTAAAGTAGCGTCAATTACATTTTCTTTAATTTTTCAAATACCTGAGTAACAGACTTCCGTGCATTGCATTCAGAAATCAGTTATCAAATATCTTCGATTATTCTGATGTTTCGACCTTCATTAATTAATTTTAAATATTTGTTCCTCAAGCTCAAGGTCTATTTATATATAAAGATCTTTTATTTAAATATCGATATTTTGCTACTTCTTTGTTCCGAGTGTTAGAACTCGAACTTGTTTCTATGACCAGTCACCCGACTAATTTGGTGACAGTTCATTTCGTGAAAAAACAATAATTTCAGAATAAAAACTTTTGGGGATAGCAGGATTCCTACCTACAGTCGTTGTTAACTGCCTTATTTTCTGTGGGATAAAAAGAAAAAAAAAAGCAAAATAAAATATTATTTTATTTTCTTCTTGGTGTTGTTCAAGAAAACGACATAATCCTAGGAAGTTTTTTTTTATTATTTTGCGAACGTAAATAATCAACGTTGGCCAGGGCCTGTACGTAAACACAGAGGACTTCGTGGTATTCGTGTGAATAAACCGTTCAGGTGGTATTGAAAGTGTGGCTTAAATTTTACAAAAATTCCTTTTACACACTCTTGCTAAATAAGCTTTAAAAATAACACCATATTATTAAAAAATCTATATATATATATATATATATATATATATATGTATATATTAATATTGCTTGAGAAGAAATAGAAAATAGAAAAAGAATAATAGTGGACTTAAATTTTTTTGCTACTCCTAAAAAACCAGAGAAAATGAAAGAAAATTGGAAAATTTTTTATTACAAAACTTTTCGCTAAGCTATACATTTTTTTATGTACTTGTGCTTTAGGATTATTTGTTATCAGTTGTCTATCATTTATCAGTTGTCTATCATTTAAATCCCCTGTGTGAACTTTGTATTTTTCTTACTAAGCTTTACAGCAGTTTCTCTCTTATATCCTTTAAAAAATTACACGTTTTCTTGTTCTTCGTAATAAAAAAAAATAATTCTAAATAATGTTTTATCAGAGAAAATAAGTTAAAATTTAATAAAAATCTCACGTTTGCGTTATATGTATGTGTTATAGATTTAATAAATTTTATTTAAAAAAAAGGTAGAAAATAAAGATATTACTTGATGTTAACAAGTCATTTTTAAAATCACCTTTTTTTTATTGGTACCAAGGCGTACCAGGATACTTGTGTTGAGGAAAAAAAAAACAAGTTAACAAGATAATTTAAAAGCGGATGAACATCAAAAATAGTAATAAAGATTTATGGTGTTTTTTTTGTTGATGGTTTATCATCATTTCATATTTTGTGTAATAAAATTCATACCGTAAAGTAATAGTTTAGAAAGTAACATTCTATTTAATGTACCCATACAGTAGAACTACACGTAAATCACATCAAGGAAACTCATTATTTGTTGAAGTACAGAATGTGAAAACTAAAAAGGAAACATCGAAATGAGAATTTATTTTTGGCACTCTAAACTATTTTTCTCAATTCCAAAGGGTAATAACAGCAAAAAGTTGAACGATAGTGATTAGCATTTAATAATTTAAGTCGTTAGATTAGATGGGTGATTATCAATATATGTACATGATTTCTTATTCCTTATTGCTTAGGGCATTTCAGCATTCTAAAAAAGCTTTAAAATAGCCCTAAAAGATTAAAGTTGACATCAAATGGCAAATACTTTCAAAAGTCCCACATTTACAGGCCAACCCAAATTAGAGCATAACAAGCAAACTCTTAAAAATTCTCATGCCCATACAAAATGAATGAGACCAACCCAAATACCGCGGCTCTAACGCTTTGTAATTTCGGGAAATTCAATTTTGACACCGCGCAAAGAAGTGAAGTTAGTTGCAAAACAACTGTTTTTGACATATATTTTTTAAAAATATTATCTTCCATTTTGTCAAGTAATACCAGTTTACCTACTTTTAAGTCAAATCTAAGATTTTATTTCTCTTTATACTGATTATTTGATGGTTTCTATCAAACAAGATTGTTTACATACCCAGCGGGAAAAGATTGATTACCTTATTTTATAATCAATTATATAATATATTACTTCAGAATATATTACTTTTGGAATCGAGAAGGTAATTTCACGTGGCACACAAGTAAATATTGATTACCATGTGCATTCCCACATCTATGAAGAAGGAAGTTATTGCTTGTTGCTTGTTGTCTTTTTTGTATATTTAAAAAAAAAAACTATAATTTTTTTGTTATTCTATTTTACATATCGATTACCATATACATTCCCACATATATAGAAGAAAGAAATTATTTTTTCTGCGTATATTTGTTTGTGAATTTTTTGTTTTCTATTTTTTTTCCATAGTTAAAAAATCCGTTCTTTTTTACTCAAAAAAAAAAATTATTTTATTAAATAATGCAGTTTATGTTGAAATGCGCAGAAGTGCAGACACGAAATTAATGTTTAAGATTAATTAATAACTATGTACATATATTAGTAGCTATTCGGGATTATTTTAAAACTAACATGTTTAAAAAATGTTTTTAACAAAAACATGGAAAATAGTAAAACAAATATTCCCGAATAGCTACTATTATTTTATTTATAATGGGGGAAATTAATTTTTTATTAATAATTTAATGCATAATTTAATATATTATAAATACATTAATAATATAACGCATTAAAAATAATGCATCATAGAATTTATTCCTTCAAATTATTAATAAATAATTACTTTATGCATTACAAATAATGCATTCTAATACTTATTACGAGGGGACAGTAAAAGAATTTATAACTTTCGTAGGACATGATCTGTGTTAAGCGTAATGCTTTCCGTAATCAATAGATTATACATTCCTTGTATTACCTTCTCGATTCTCATAGATTACCATTTCCCGCTGGGTATGTATCTGTTTACTGCTCTTAACACAACATTGACCTTTTTATTTAAGTTACTCATTACAGCGTTAATGATAAGCCCAAACTTACATTGCGCTTCACGCTCTAATTTAGGTTGGTCACAAACTCAAGTTTATAATTAGTTAATTCAGTAAAAAATTAGTCCAATATTTTTAAATGATAATGCGTTACTGAGCTATATTTTTTACAAAGTTTTCAATACAGTTTTCAATACATACATATGCTAAAAAAAGGATCGTGTGAATTCAATGTTCTTTTTATATAAAATACATATTGTTTTCCATTACAATTTTTTATACATTTCATAATTGCTAAAGTCTTCATCAGGATTTAAGTTAACAATTTCTTTAGATTTTTGTATCGGATTGTATTTTATTTTTCATTTTTATACAATCATACATACTACGTTATTAAATATGAAATTCTTGAAATTTCAGTGAAAAGTTATAATAATAAATAATTTATAAAAGAAAATAAAATATTATATTCCCATACATTTTTTCTAAGCGTCATAAATTATTGTTTAATTAATTTGAAATATCCAGTTCGATTGTGTAATGCTTTACATGAATTGTAAAAATTAGCCGTTAATAAAAACGTGTAAAGTTATTCAAAAATTTTTAATATGGCCACACTATATAACCTCTCTTCTTTTTCAGTTGCAATGTCGGTTCTGAGTTTTTTGGTTGGTCGGTTAAAAGTGTTCTTTAAAATCGTTAGTTTTGTCTATTAAAATTAAAAATTATTACGGTTAAATTACTTAAATAGTGTTATTAAATCTAATTATAGTGAAAGAAAATTAAATATCAGTGAAAGTGTTTTAAAAAATTATTAAAAAAAAGTTTAATCACAAAAAGTTTTTCTAAGCGTCATAATTGTGCGTGTAAAATTGTTTTTTTTTCATAATGTGTACTTATTAGTAAAGAAAAAGCAAGAGAAAAATAGAATTGTTGCATATTAGAGAGCTTCATTAATCTTGTTACTCAATGTTTAATACTCTTAACAGTAAAATACTTACCCACCAAATACAATAATATCAAATAACCACAAGAACAGAAACAATTCAGAAAATGCTTTAAGCATTTCAAGGCCGTCAAAATTTGATTTTATAAATAAAGAGTCGCAAATAAAGAGTAAGTAATAGCAGAGTAATTACATTTATTTTTGTTGTCATATGACGAATTAAATAAAATTATGAGAATTTTAACGGTTTGTTTTTAATACCTTTAGTGTTGCAGTTTTACTATTTTTTTAAGAAATCGCTTTCTTTGTTGTGTAAATTATCGTCCTTTTTTATGCTGTGGTAGTTTGTATTAAAGGTAAATAATTATCGTTAGTTTTAAGCAAATAATTATATAATTTAAAATTTAATGCATTAATTTATTCAATGCTCATAATTCTACTGCATACTATTTTTTAAAATTAGAATTAAGCAATATTTTTTAAATCGAAGTGATTTTTTAATATAATATAGGTAAAATTTAAATTATACTGTACATATTGTATAATAAATGGGGCTAATTTATGGAATACTACATAAGTCTCTGGTTTCAATAATGTACTTATAAAAAGCTTAAATTGACCATAAATTTAAACATTTTTAATGTTGAAAATATCGTTTAGAAATCATAGAAATAATTTGAAAAAAATGAATAATAATTGTTTTGACTAAAAACAAAGATTAAAACGATTAAAAAGTTGTTATAAAATCGTGTCAAAATCTTGATTTAGAGTTGTATGCGAATAATTGCAAATTCTTTACACCGTTTAAGATAAAGTTTATTTATACCACACCTATAGTAAATAATTAAGTCCGATGTTTTAAAATTTTGTTTGTAAAATTGATAACATTTTACGACTTTGGAATTGTTAAAATAAAAAAAAGTAAAGACAAAACTAAACTATTACCAATTTAGTTGGCAAATTTTGTAAGACCACAACAATCTCTATCAACAAAAAAATATTACATATAAGCATTTAAAGTTTATTTATTTCTGTAATACAACATTATCCACAATATCTATTTTAATAAATTTCTTTTATATAAACTTCTTCAACTACTTAATTAAATTCAATTTTATGTTTTAATTGGTAAAATACATAAAATTTTTCTCACAATTTTAGCAATTAAAACACGAAAATAGTTTAGTTTTTCTACAAAAGGCATTCTACTGACTTTACTACTCGCCTTTTTTAAAAAACTTTTTGACCATTTTGTAGTCAATTATTCTTTTAAAACTAAACTGTTTTCTTAAATGTACATTCATTAGAGTTAATGAAACTGATGATAATAGTTTTGATAAATGTAGTACGTGTGTACAGATTTAAAGAAAACTCATTTGAAAAATATTCCATTTCATTCATTTATTATTTATTCATTCATTTAGTTTATGGTTCTTTTTGTAAAAAAAACTAATTTCGTATTTCACATAATAAGTTAGATAATGCCAAAGTAAATGAACACTTTTGCTTTTCTCTTCTTTGGTTTTCTTATAATGAATATAATTTAGAGTTTAAAAGTTTGTCTGTGTGTGTTGTTACTTTTAAAATAAACGCTTCCAAAAAGAAAATTAGAAACAAATTTTTGGTAAACGAAGTTATTTGGTTCTTTTATTTTTGACAAATTTAACTTTGTTTGCTAAAAACTAAACTTTAAAATATTCCTTTTATTTTATTGGTATTTTGTTAGTTTTCTTCTTCATTCTTTCCTCTTTTAGGGGAAGTAATAAACTTTAAGAAGCATTTATTTGTAAGGAATAGTTAATAGTTCGACTTTCTAATCGAAGTAATCAATTTATTTAAAGAAAAATCAGTTGCAAGCGGGTATGCCGCAAAAGCCAAAAATGTATTACACATACAATGGTTCCCAGCTAACGAAGTAATTTTTATTTTAAAATATAATTTCTAAAGAATGAATAAAATTTGTTGCAAATAAACAAACAAAACGTTTTTGATTTCAATTTCTCAATAATCAAAAGTGAGTTTAAGTAGAAAAATAAAAGCTTAACAACAATATTTTCTTTTGAGGGATTACTAATAAAAGTCAACTTCATACAACTTAAATTGAGAAATTATTGCAAATAGACTTGAAATTCAAGTAGCAAAGTTTAGTTCTGAAGAAACAGACATTATTCAGCAAAAATTAACACAATGGGAAGTCGAATTTCTAGATCAATAACAGCCTATAGCGAAGCTTTCTAACCATTAGGGCTGTTGCAATGAATATCGACTAATGTGGATAAAAGTAAAAGGATGACAAAAAAAAAAATATTGTAATTCTGTTTATCTCGAACAGATGACAATTACAAAAATGAAATAATGGAGAGAAAATGAGAATTTAGGAGAGATAAAACGAAATATATTAACAAATCTTCGCCTAATTCATTGCATGATCTATAAAAAATATACATACATACGTACATAATTGGGCACTACAACCCTGTCTCAGGGTTACGGCCTAGCACTCATGTTGTGTGTGTTAATTTTTATCCATGAGTACCGGGACCTACAGTTTAAAGTCGACTCCGAACTACAGATTTGAGAAGCTTTTTCATGGCAATCAAATAATCCCAGAGGTTTTGCCAGAAGACTGCTGAGAGTTAGTCGCCGAAAGAAATAATTTTTTCATGTTTCTTTTTTTTCAAGATGTCAGAGCTGAGATTTGAACCCGGAGCTAGCGTCTTAGGCTGAAACCACAATTAGCGGTCAGCGGCAGAGCGGCGAGTTTGAGGGGCAAGTGGCTTATTACTGAGCGTCATTTCTGAGCGGTTAGTGTGGTTAGTTGTTAAAATGTCATATTTTTATTTTTACAATTTGGTAATCTATCTTGCCATAATAGCGGTCGGATTTGTTCACTTTTGCCATGTTTATACTTCGCCGCTCAGAAATCTACTAAATATTAGAACTAGTTCTATTCCGGAGCGGCGCCGCTTAGCCGCTCAGAAATGCCGCTCATTGCGTGGCCACTTCAGTAGTACTCCATACGTTTTAATTTTTTGGTGCTCACCGCTTTGCCGCTCATTGCTTGTCCCCGGCTTAGTGAGCCAACACACAAACAACTAGACCACGGCGACTACCTATAAAAAAGTATATATTTCCAATTTATTAAATAGTTCTCGATTGTTATGAATATGTCCAAATCGAACATGAATTCTAATGAGATTTTCGTATTTGGAGTTAAAAACATTTTCATTTCCCTTAAGGTTGAACAAATGTTGTAATTTTTAAAGCATAAAAAGTACTCATTTATGAGCTATGCAATAATAAAAACATATAGGGAAATGGTTAAGTGAACCAATACTTAAGTGAACCAATACTTAATAAGTTATTAAAAAATATATAGTATTTCAAGTGTAATTTAAAGTGGAGGCTTACCATATTAAATTCAACTGAGCGAGTGTTTTACATTTTTCCCTTACAAATCTGCTTCGTCGGAAGTTCAATTATAGATAAATACATAGAATCTTTACAATAGTAAAAATGCCTTAGCTGTTGATAAAAAATATTAAGAATTTTATGTTCTTTTAAAATAAGTGTAGAAGTTAGCAGAAAGTCTCTAAGAATATACAATAATTGTCATCTACGAGTAATAATGAAAAATTAGGCATTTTTAAATGATTTATGTGTAATCTTTTTCTATTTGCAGAGAATTTCTTAAATTTTTTTATTTACATAAAGCTCAATATTCGGCTAACACTGTGATTGGGTTTGACCCTTTATACTCGTACAATTGTTGCTTAAAAAATTAAAAGTCTTTGTTACTTCTTACGTAAAGAAGGTTCTTCAAAAAAGTTATCGTTCTGGAATCTTGGAACAAAAGTCAAAAAAAAGTCAAAACCAAAGTCACTCAAAAAATTATTAATATCGTTTATTTACCAACTTTACAGACCAACTATAGAGTGCTCAGTTAGTTAATATTTGTTGTGTTACCAGTAATCTTATAAAAAAAATTTATTTTTCAAACATTTTTTTGTCTATAATTTTCAGTAACCAAATACAAAAGAAATGTAATGTAAATAACTTAGTGAGGAATATTTGAAAAGTTTCCTTTTATTATTTTTACAGACTTTTAAAAATTTGCATAAAATTTACAATAAGTAAGTGTTGTACAATAGTAATGCAAGAAGTTGGAATTGAATTAAACATTAAAAATCAGACAATTTGGCACAATAACAGTTTAAATGTGAATATTTTGTGGTTTTTATTTGAAAATATTATTGTAGGATAAATTTTATGCAACTGCCAAAGAAGAGCATTAAATTTCCATAAAAAGAGAAAACAAATAAAAAATGAAATGAAAAGGAATCAAAAAATTTGGTATGAAAAATATTCATAAAGATCTTATTTAAAAGGCTGTTTTTAATAAAAATCTGAGATGTACGTGAATTCAAATACTTTATAAGACTTTTCGCTGATGATTGGATTTTATCGCTTTTATCGCTCACATATGAAAAAATATATTTAAAACTTTTGCCTCTTCCTTCCCAACTAATTTCTTGGTTCACCTTTTGAAGTCATTTTATTACCTGGAATTTTTTCCAATCATCGATCTATACACATTGGTCTTTAATTTTTATGGCGTTTGGCAATGTCTTTCTTACAATGAACACCAAAAAATGATCTCTTACTACACATTTAGAACCCATGTGGTTTTGTTTTATTCAGTATTCAACAATTTTGTTTGTTTTTGTTCCCCTTAATTCAGAACACGATGTTTTATTTAAGAAAATAAGGGTCGATTTCCAACTGCTATAGGATCCAATTATTGAACACATAATGTTATTATGAAGGTTTGGAAAAGAAAACTGATTAAATAAATGGTTAATACTAATTCGACTGCTTTAGTTTTAGTAATATTTCTGCTTTCCATTGTCAAAGCTTGGAGGTGCATTTTTAGAAAACTCTTTTCGTTATCTGTTTTACATTTTAAACTTTAACAAAAAAATTATTTATTAATATTTTCGGCCAAAAAAGTTTGTATTTTAACTGTCCAATATTTATTTTCAAGCTACTTAGGCCCAAATTGTCTCATATAAATAAAACCAAGTTTATTTTATGTTTCCCGACGTTTCGTGAATTTTATGTTCACTTTATCAAGGGAGTCGTCTATTTAAATTCATAATATATATTTTTAATTGGATTTAAATAGACGACTCCCTTGATAAAGTGAACATAAAATTCACGAAACGTCGGGAAACATAAAATAAACTTGGTTTTATTTATATGAGACAATTTGGGCCTAAGTAGCTTGAAAATAAATATTGGACAGTTTAACAAAAAAAGTTTTTTTTATTTCTATCTATTCATTGTGGTCAGAGAACTAATTATATCTTTATTATTTTCTACGGCAAAGCAGAAGGTCAAACACAATGGAACAACAAAATATTTGTACGAGAAAAACTTTTTTTTTAAACGAAAAATTAAACCAAAAAAATCTCAAGAATTTCCGTTTATCTCTTTCATCAAAGTTTTGGCTGATTGTATTGTAGAAGAAGCTAATTTTGGCTAATTAATATTTTTTCTTTTTTCATTTATTTTCGTTTAATTTTTTTCTTTTTCACATACAATTTACCGCTTAATTAGTATTTTATTTTGTCGAAAGTTTTTTTTACTACTTTTAATATTTTTTATTTTTCTTGGGTATTTCAATTTAAAATCCTTTCAAGCTCGTAAACATTTAACAATTTAGTTTTGTATGCTTGAACTGCTTTTCATACAGAAAATCTCCGTAATAATAAAAGTAAAAGAAACTAAAAACTATTAATAAATTAAAGTAGTACTATACAGTGCAACAGAGCTTATGATTAACATTTAATTGAATATTCACTTGAATACTCGAATAAAGTTAAAAATCAATTCGCCTGATTTTAAAATAAAAATTGAATAAAAAATAATTTGACTGCTCCGTTTTCCAACTATTAAATATTAACTTTAAAACATATTAGAAATTATAATGAATGAACTTTGCGGGAATTTTGCGAACAATTGCAATATACAGTCATTCGTTCAAACTCTATAAGTAAATAGTTCTATCGAGGTTTTCTATTTTCATTTAAATTGATCAGAATTATTGTAAATCATTATATAGCTGTGGATGTCAGTACTATGGAAGTTTTATTTGGGTGCACTTCATTAAAGACACACAAAATAGAGTGCTTTTTGTAGAAATTTCTTAAATTTTTAGAATTTTACATGTACTTTCTTTCTAAACTTAACTAACGTTCATTTGTTTTATTGAGTAAATCGGCAGTCACTTAGTTTCTAACTCATTTTACTTACGATAAAAGCAATAACTTATAATAAAAATCGCTTAAAAATCAAATTCAATAAAAGAACTGAATGTAATGTAATCTCTTTAATTCCATAAATTTCAAATGAAAATTATATTTCCAATAAAATACACACCAACTTACAATATGAAAACTCTGCACTACATTTTATTCGTAATTTATTACTCATAATAAATTTCACTTCAGCACGAGTACTTGAAAATGTAGAATAGAAAGTGAAACAAGAAATGATTTGCATGCATCATTTGATTTTGTATGAAATTGAAGCAAAAAAAAAAAATAATAACGGGGGCAGCACAACATAAAGTATGATTTTCTACTCCATTTTACTCTTTTATATTTTTAAATCATATTTAATTGTTGTTTAGCGTTTACTTTTTGCATTTAAACTTTTCAATAATTTCATTAAAAGTTGAGTTCTTTTTGCTTTTGATTTTCAAATTGCATGAGTAGCAGCATCTCCTTTTTCATGCTTAAATGCATCAATTAATAATAAAATTAAGAACATATTTAGACCAGAGTTAACATAAGCGGTAGCAACACAGTAGCAGTATTAAAAACAGCACAAATACTAGTAATTATACGAATAGTAGTTAAAACAAAATGAACGGAGAGTAGCGATCTACAGCGTAAATCATTTGGGGTAATCACAGAGTGTGTTATTATATTATTTTATTATAAAGTTTTAAGATTTTTACTAGAAAAAACATTTGTTTTATTAGTAAAAGAAAGAATTTTATGATAATACGATAACATAATAACACATTGTGAGTTGCCCATCGGACAGTAGTAGAAGCCCGGTGCTTGTAATGTTTGGGGATGATCCCGATAGTTCGCAGGCCAGCGAGCGCAGTATAATATGAAATCTGAAGAGAGATGAAAGACTAGATACTTCGTCGAAAAAAGTGGTAAGACAGCCCAGAATTGCAGAATGGCAAAATCGCTGAATAAATGAACAAACCGGTAGATGGGCGGCGAAAGTGATCCCAGACATGGGCAATTGGATGATGAACCGGAAAGTATATGTAACGTATTACTCGTATACTACTCAATTATTATCGAAGCATTGACACTTCGTAAATACATGTAAATAATGCAGAAATGTCTCACGCCTTATTGCATATACGAGGAGGTGGATATAATAGATACATGGACTGCTTACGATGGTCGGAACCGAAGAAACATGTAGTAGAGCTCTATAGCGTTTTAGCTAACGTGTTCTGAAGAAAAAGAAATTTGATTTGGATGAAGCTCAAATATACTAGAAGGGGTTGAGAGGCTTTGGGGAGGTGGAATATGGCAAAGAAGGTGGTTTTTTAGTTGGTATATTCGAAAGACTGACTCCGACATATTCCTATATGAAAACGCTTAGGAAATGCATAAAACATTTTTCCACCATCAGTCACCGGCAAAAAAAAAAAACCAAAAATAAATAAATTGTGAGTTGCGCATAATATTTTACTATGGTTTTAAAAATACTTCTACTATCTTTCAAATAAACTTTGTCATCCTTAAAAAACAAATAATTTAAAATTTATTTCGCCAATTTCACTTTTATTTGTTTTCTCATATTCTGTTAAAAAATTAACTTCCCAACAAGCTGTCAGTTTCAGGTTAAAAAAAATGCAGATCTTAAAAAGTAAATAATAAAAAAAAGGAATTACAATCGTTTAATATCGAATTCAACGAAAAGTAAAAATTGGCTTTTGATTGAATTCAGATTCATAACTTTACATAAATGTCAAAACTGTTTTTAAGTTCCATCCAATCACAAGACTCTTTTGTGGAATTGTGTGTTGCATGTTTTCATGTACATTTTCAAAAGTGTTTCTTGCTTGTCCATTTTTTATATAAAAAAAACCAAAAAATTCCCATAATTGAAAAAAAACTGTACCAGACTTAAGGAAGGACATAATATCTGAGTCTCATAATTCGCTATATTTTCTTTTAAATCTTTTATAAAGATTAAAAGCTATGGCAAGATTATCTTTTGTATTTGGTTGTTATTATTTTTGCCATTTTTACTTGTTGGTGAACTGCATTGAACATTTATAACAAAACATGAAAAATTTATGAGACTTAAAAAACTTGAAATTTGTTTTGAAAAAATTTGAAATGTTTGCAAAGCGTATGGCCACGAAAATAATGGATACACAAAGTGGATACGTGAATAGGGAAAATAAAAATTTATTTCCTATTATTTGTAAAGCTTTAAGCTTATGTTGGGAAGTAAAAAAAAAAGATAATACAGTCGAAAAAAGAAAAACAAAAAGAAAAACAATTTTTATAAAAATTTATAAAATAAAAGAAGGGGAGAATAATACACCTACAAATCTTAATTCTTTCTATTAAATGATTATTTTATTTTTTTTAATACTACTGAGTGAAATTGTGCAGTGCGAAATTAAAAATTACAAGGCCTCATGGGTTATTTTTATCTATTGATTCAAATTTAATTTCCAAAAATCAGGAGCCAAATTCAGATTCTATAATTATATTCTCGTAGCTAAAGAGTCATCTAGATTGTTTAAATTTTAACATCAATGTGAATCAAAATTCACTAAATATGTGGATTCACCCTGATCTAACATCTTTGAGGCCGAAAAGCCTTAGAAAAACGTGATTAATATTTTTGGTCGCTTTTGTTTTATTTCAATTATTAAGTAAATAATATGAAAACCACATAACTTTCCAAGATAAAAACTTAAATATTCATAATTATTGGTAACATCAACTAATATTGCCTATTCAAAAAAATAAAGCCATATTTGATGGCCTAAAGAACTTCTTCTTTATTAAACCAACTTATTCTCTTCAATTATTGCTTTTTTACCTCAGTGCTTTGTTGAATTACACTGATTTTTAATAAAATCCAGGCAGCGTTTTGGCATTGATCCCATAAGTCTTTAAAACGTTTCGATTGGAATGTTCTTTCAGGAATTTTTAAGAAATTCCTACAACTGTTCTTTTTTGGAATGATTTCACCATCAAAGGAGCGCTTTGACAAATTGCCATAAAATTTCAATAGGATTTAAGTTAAGTGTAAAATTGTGTAGGCCAGCTTAAAACCCTCACGCCATTATTTTGAAAACAAGCTTTATCTTGTCATGCCCTCTCAGTTAATTTTTCCATTATTCAGCAATAATTATAATTAATTTTATATATAAAAATTTTGGAATTTTATTTGGCATTAAAGTATTCAAATAAAGTTTTTGTAATAACAAGCAAGTTTCAAACAATAAAATTGTAAAACGCGCTTAATCTATTTCATACACTTTTAGCGATGAAAATATTACTTAAGAGAAATACAGAATACACCTATAACTTGCCAATTATCCACAAATTTTGGTAAAAATGCACTGAGAGAAAAACCAATTTAAAATCAATATTTGATATTATATCAATTTTTCAATATATATTTATCAATATATGATATACATATCAATGTGATATTAATTTTAAAAATAATGTAAATAAAATCCTGGTAATGTCGAATATTTTTATTTTTTTGGCCATTAATAATAATTTAAGTTTGAAGTACTTTGACTTCTATTGCTTTAATATATTTCAATAATTTTTTTTTAAATTAAATTAAAAATTTTTTAATAAATACATGGAAATTTCGGTTTCATGAATTGAAGTTGAAAATTTTAAATTGCGATTTTTTCTTTTAAAATAAATAAAATTCACTAAAATTGTATAAAACGTACACATTTTACATTTACATTTCGATTTCGGTTTACTCCCATTGCCTGGTTTTTATTTAAATATTGTATTGATTGGCCTCAGTACGTAGTTTGGTATGTTAGATGGGTCATTTTCTCACTTGGCTGGTTTACATAGAATTTCCTGTTTATTTTAAAAGTTGACACGTATTTTGTACAGTATTTTAATAAAACTATAACACACGTTTTTACTTTTTTTTTTTTTTTTGTATTTTAAATAAATACATCTATATAATGATATTTGTATCGTGAATGCATATATATATGTAGTAGGTATTCACATATTGTAGGTATATATGTATGGTCTTCGTATCTCTAAATCGGTTGTAAAGAAGGATGTGCATGTACGAGTATATTGAATTCCTTTGACGTATTTTTGATATAAAAAAAAACTTTTTCTATTTTTATTTGAAATTATTGATTGTTTTTTAATTGTATCAGTTGTCACGTTTGTATCCTTTGTCTTTATTTTTTTTTTGACTTTGAGGTCATTTAAAGCTAACAAAAAACTTTAGTATTGTATCTTTTTCAGCATTTAAAGTAAAATCAACATTTTTATATCGACGATTTATTGTGCTGACACATGAATGGGCATTAAAAAAAAACAAACGAGTTTCCTGCTTCTAATTAAGAAACTTGATACATACATTGTTATTGCTATAAAAGAAAAAATATATTTTAAATAACTTTTTTCATTCAGAAGCATTCAGAAAAAATGTGATATTTAATTACAAAGGCTGCAAGCCAAATTTGGACGGTATTATGGGAAAATTGGTCACGTGAAAACAGAAGTATAATTTTTTTTGTTTAAATTTCGCTCACATTCGTATTAATTAAGATATTACGTAATAAAAATTAAATATAGTATATATATTTTTTTTAAGACCAATACTCAGGGGTATTTTTTTATTGGAATTTTAAGAGGTTTCTAAAGAAGAAAAACAATAAAACTTTTTATTTACTTTGAATAAAATATTTAATATATTGTGTTCAATAATTTGTCTTCTTATAATCTTCTGAAGTTGTTAAAAGTTAAATTTTTCTACAGATTTAATGTCTTAGTTTTGATCTGCCTTCTTCATGTCTATGACTGTGTTCGTTACCCATACAAAAAATAGAATCGGTAGTCATAAGAAACTTTATTAGTTCTCTCGTAAACAAAATTTACTTAGTTTTTGATAATAAAACCACGTGTGTGTAAAAAAATTAAAGAAGAAACAGCAGAAATTTTTCGAAGCAAATATCTTAGAACTTGAAATATGTATTTGGTAAAGATATGAGGCGTAACTTAATTGAGATCTAGAGGCCACATTTCATTTTCTTAATTTGTCTTCGGATGTAATGCTGCATGCGAAAATAACACAAATCGATAGAGAAAATCGATATTTTAACGATGCATCGATAAACATCGAGCTTCCCTATATTAATGTTCTATAATTCATTCAATGCATTTTTATTTCTCTATGACCATATTTATCAAAAAAATTTTTTTTTGTAAATTTTAAACTATTGGTTTTCCTAACCATCATCTGTCAGTCTTTTCAGCGTTATAAAGCCAATAACGATTTTAAATCACATAAGATGCGATATATTTTGAAATATGTATGTACTCGCATGTTAGATTGTGTGTTTTTATTCGTTACAATTTGGTGTTAGTTGACCATTATTTGTTGGCCTCTTTTTGTGATTAAAAATCATTGAAACAGCATCGATATTAATGGAAATGATAATAAAATACAATGTGAAAACCAAGCCAAAATGTTGTCGTTTGTTATCAATATTTAGATTTTTGAAAAATGTCAAAATGTAAAATGTTGCAGTCTCTTGAATCATGTCCAACCATATGGGTTGGAATGTGCTCGTATAGAATGCAAGTGTGATTTAGAACAGGGTATTGTTCAATTGTTCGTTTTTTTTTTTGCTATCATACTCGCTAGCATTATACGGCAATCTCATAAATTAAAATCAATGATAGTAGGTATGTATGTATGTAATAATTTACACTGGATAATTAAAAGTTTGTAATGTGGAATTTGAATTAATTTTCTTGAAATAGGTAGTCAGCTAAGACAGGCCATAGAATGATTTACAGTGCAATCGATATACTCATAGAAGCAAGATTTTACTCTTTGTAGCTTTATTATACTTACAATTAGATGTTCTAATAAACCTTGCTTTTCAAAGTACATATATCATCAAATACATTACAGTAGCAAAGAGATGACATAAACTCTGGTCACATTATGCAACAGCAAATAAAACTACATGAGTCTGTATTTGAACAAAAGCAATGCGGTAGCTATTAGCCAGCAACTGCTTTTGAAGCGTGTATTAAAAGTTCGTACTCTCACGAAAAGAGTGTTACCACTTTTTTTGATATATTTTATGGAAAAACTAGCCCAAACCTGGTGTGCTTCGCTACACCTAGCGCTACCATTTGTCCACATTTTTCGACTGATGAATTTCAATGACTGAGAAATCATTTATAAGTACACCAAATTCAGAAGCTTTAACACAGAAATTAATATTTAATTAATATTTATTAATAATTAGTAATTATATTAATTAATAATTATTTAATTAATATTTTCCCTGACCGTGAAGTTGTTCAGACCAAATTTAGAAATTTTAGCTTTAACTGATCTCAAGATATACAAAAATCAGTATTTAGTTTCTTTGGGAGGCACCACGCCCAGGTTCAATTAAAAAAAAAAAAACAATACCCTATTGCATTTTCGGTAGTTGAGTCTATCTTTGTTCCAAATTTCAACAAACAAACACAGTTACAAATGACATTTATATGTATATGTATATAAGGACTAACTACCGTATTCATAAAAAATAAAATTGTTA
Source organism: Metopia argyrocephala (assembly GCA_963576795.1). Taxonomy (NCBI): domain Eukaryota; kingdom Metazoa; phylum Arthropoda; class Insecta; order Diptera; family Sarcophagidae; genus Metopia; species Metopia argyrocephala. Next base: position 179,712,105 of record OY756208.1, on the reverse strand, counting down.
TTGTGCTTATTTGACATATGTATTTCTATGGAGTAATTGTCAAATAAGCAATTAATAAAACTGTTTTATTTTTTATGAATACGGGCATTAGTTTTGTGCAAACATTTTTTTATTATTATGTATTTGAAAATTTATTTTAATAAGAAAAACTATTTCGATATTTAATCAATCAGACTTGAAGCAATGAAATATTAGAATACAAATGTTTTCTTAAAATAGTGGTTACACTTTTTCGTCAAATATATGCCTAATATTACCGCAGCTATACTGATTTTCTGATTAACTTTTTTCCTAACTGTATTCTATACTATAAGCGAGAGAGTGCGAATTTTGAAGCCTAAATTTATGCACCATTTAAAAGCAGTTGCGGTATGATAGCTACCGCATTGCAGACTCAGGTGATTATCTTTACTCTTATGTGTGAGTTTTGGCATATAACGGTTTAATATACATATTTAGTATACTTGCAGTGGTTTTCTTATTACCACCATCAGGAGCAGATTTTTGGCTCAACAAATAATACAGTTCTATTCAGTTTTTGCTTATATCGTCGATGGAATTAAAGAACGCTGTAACTAGGGTATTCAAACGATTAATCGTTAGTCGATTAATCGAAGAATTTTGTTCAAATAATTGTTCGAACAATTAAAAATAGTCAAATTTCGAATAACGAATAACTCGAATAATTTCCTACGATTAATCGATTAATCCATATAAAAAAATACTTTATTTATAGAAATAGTAAATGGTATTAATAAACTTCCTAAGTGTTGTAAAATATTTAATAAATCTAATGAAAAACAAAAGAAATTGCAAACATATGTTATGCTGCAAGAAAAGAAAAAGAAATTCGTCTTGTACATGATGTAAAGCATCGATGGTCGTCTTTATCTACCATGAATGAAAATTTTCTTCGTATTTATTAATACGTAAATTACGCTCTATCTGATTGTGGTTTGACGACTTTTACAGATATGGAAATTAACGTTTTATCAAATTTGAATAAAGCCCTTAAACCACTTGATGTCGCTATTACAGAGCTAGGCAAGGATTCTGCTACATTGATAGATTTAAAAGGCATTATACAATTTGTAATTAATACAATGGAAAATGCAAACAATCCTTTTCCAAATTATTTATTAGAAAGGCTTAAGATTTGAATAAATGAAAGACGTGTAAAACTACTTAGTACACTTATTTTATATCTAAATTCTGGTACATTTTCACTTTTTTAAAATATTGCACAAAATCTGAAAAAAAAAGATTTTGCAAACAAATTGTTTTTGAAAATGTTTTTAGAAAATATGGAACAAAATGTGTCAGATGATGATATGATTGCAGAAGATTTAATTGAAATAAGCGAAAATAATCGATTATCATAATTAAATGAAACAATTAAAAGTGTACAAAATTTCAATAAACCTAAAAGAGGCTGCAATGATTTAATGGATGATTTCTAAAATTATATATTTTTTGCCATGCACTTCTCTCAATTTCTCCAACATCTACAATCAGCGAGAGAGTGTTCTCAAAATCGAGTTTTATTAAAACTAAAGAAAACAATCGGTTGAAAGCTAAAGGCCTGGTTACTCAAACGTAAACGTTGCGGCCGAGTTCAGCGAATAGTTTATAATTGGTTTACAATTTTTAAACAGCTGATACGTAAAAACGAAGAAAAATTTTAAATTTATTGGATTCGCCCGCAACGCAACGTTACGTTTACGTATGAGTAATCATTTACACATAGGCTTGATAAGCAAAACTGAACAGTTGTTCCGCAACGTTTACGTTTACGTTTGAGTAACGAGGCCTTAAACATATAAATTACATCCTTTTTCTAAAGGACTACTTTAATAGAAGTGCTTAATTTTTTTTTTATTTTTGAATTATTTTTAATTACTTATTTAATATTTTTATTGCATACGAAGTAGTAAATTATTACTTTTATATATTAAATCGTTATATATACATACATACATACATAACTAGCCTTTACAACCCTGTGTCAGGATTACGGCCTAGCTTCTCGCAGCACTCATGTTGTGTGTGTCAATTTTTATCCATGAGTACCGGGACCTACAGTTTAATGTCGACTCCGAACGACAGACTTGAGAAGCTTGTTCATGGCAATTAGTTACTCTCAGAGCTTTTGCCAGAAGACTGCTGAGAGGTAGTCGCCGAAAGAAATATTTTTTTCATATTTCTTTTTTTGAAGATGTCGGAGTCTGGAGTCGAACCCAGGGCCCATGTCTTAGTAAGCCAACACACTAACCACTAGACCACGGCGACTACAATGCATAAAAAACATCAAAAAAATTCTGTTGGATTTCGCAGCCGCGAAACCAGCACTTGTGCAGACTTTCGGGGATGCATAAAAAACATCAAAAAAAAAAAATCGTTATATATATGATCTCAAATATTAAAATTAATTAATTTATTATTTATGGTTTAGTTTTTCAATACATAATATGTTTGAAAATAAAATATGAGATCTCATTACATTTTCTACACTATAATTAACTAAAATTAATGAATTTTTAAAAAGTTATTACATTACTATGTTTTTGGTTATTTGTTTTTTTGAATAAAACGTTTTAATAACACACAAAATTGGTATGTTATTTTATATAAAACAAAATGCGATTAATCGATCAATTCTGAAATTTTATTCGATTAATCGATCAAGAAAAAAACGCGAATAATTACTCACTCGATTAATCGACCAAAGAAAAAAGTCGAATAATTGAATACCCTAGCTGTAACTGACAAAACCTTAAATGTTCACCAGGGGCAAAAAACCTGTATAAAAATAGGACAAATACACTGGTATTTTTCATTTCGCAGACGGCGTAAGTAAACTTATTTTTATCGTAGAGATCTGGGACCGGGACCAATAGACGCGTATTTTTTTCTGATAGAAATAATGCAAAAAACGTATTTTCGATTTTTTGTCAGTTACAGCGTTCTTTAATTCCATCGACGATATTTACTTTAATTGGAAGACTAAATTGATATATAAATTAGTCTTTGCCTACCTCCTCTACTAGCTAAAATCTACAATTTGTTTCTTTGTTCAATTCGAAATTGCTCATCTATAGCATCCTAAATATATCGCTGGCTTAACATGTAAAGGCTCTAAGTCCACTTTTTTAAGAAATTGAGATTTTAATGCAGTAATGTGCAATAAATAAAAATACATTGTTTACAAAGAAAAAATTACAGTTATCTCATTTTTTGTTGTTGTTTTGTAGTGATGAGCAAAAGCACTAACTCCAATTTATCACAAGAAAAAGCTGTAAGTCCCAATTAAAAGTACAGTTTAACCATTTCTCTCAAATTGTTCCATCACATGTATTAAAAAAATCGACTAACTGTTTTATAATAATTAATGTGCGCTAATTTTTTTTAATATCAACGTGGTAAATAAATTTTTTATAAAAATATTAAATACGCGTTTAAGTTTGAAAAAATTTGTTTTTTGTCTCTCCTGTAAAATTTTCAAATATGGACTTAGAGCCTTTACATGTTTAGCCAGCGATATATAGGCTTAATGGCTGTTGAATGCCTAGTATTTTGGAGGAGTTGTACAAAAAACTGCAAATCTCAAAAAATATATGTCGCAGAAAAGAAATGATTTCCTATTAACAGTTAGTGCTCTAAAAGTCGACCTAATACAACTTCACTTTAAAACTGAGCAACTTTTACATACGATATACATATACATACAATGTATGTAAATCCACAAACAACCATTGTAATGGTTGGATTTTAATAAAATGATTTTTATGTTAAGAGCCCAAGACTCGGGTTCGAATCTCAGGAGAGGTGTGATCAATTTAATTTTTGGTTTTTATCAGAAAACGCTTTAATCAGATCAAATTTAACTGCAATGTTATTTTTTGGTAATTAAAGAAGAAATGATGTCCGTGAAGGAATAGTACACTAGCCAAACTGAACAATTGTTTTCGACTCCAGCTACGGTAGTCTCATCAGAGTTCTTTGTGTCCTGTGTATATTCAAGACTAAACATCAACTATTTAACTCACACTTTTTTGGAAATCGCATACTGAAATTATTACTGTATGTACATACATTTGTATGAGTTAGTCGAAGTAAAGTCACACAACAGTTTATATCATATTCTCCTTTTCTTACCATCATTGCTGTTCTTGTAATCGTCATCTTATTTGGATGAAACAGAATTACAAATTTATTTTGTTTTTGCCCTTTATTCTACCTTATCCACATTAGTCGACATGAATGATATGTACGACGGTGGTTGAGGTGGTTAGAGCTTAGCACCATAGTCGGGTGCGATTTTTATGTTAAGAGCCCAAGACTCGGGTTCGAATCTCAGGAGAGGTGTGATCAATTTAATTTTTGGTTTTTATCAGAAAACGCTTTAATCAGATCAAATTTAACTGCAATGTTATTTTTTGGTAATTAAAGAAGAAATGATGTCCGTGAATGTACTAATGTAATGTACTATTCCTTCACGGACATCATTTCTTCTTTAATTACCAAAAAATAACATTGCAGTTAAATTTGATCTGATTAAAGCGTTTTCTGATAAAAACCAAAAATTAAATTGATCACACCTCTCCTGAGATTCGAACCCGAGTCTTGGGCTCTTAACATAAAAATCGCACCCGACTATGGTGCTAAGCTCTAACCACCTCAACCACCGTCGTACATATCATTCATGTCGACTAATGTGGATAAGGTAGAATAAAGGGCAAAAACAAAATAAATTTGTAATTCTGTTTCATCCAAATAAGATGACGATTACAAGAACAGCAATGATGGTAAGAAAAGGAGAATATGATATAAACTGTTGTGTGACTTTACTTCGACTAACTCATACAAATGTATGTACATACAGTAATAATTTCAGTATGCGATTTCCAAAAAAGTGTGAGTTAAATAGTTGATGTTTAGTCTTGAATATACACAGGACACAAAGAACTCTGATGAGACTACCGTAGCTGGAGTCGAAAACAATTGTTCAGTTTGGCTAGTGTACTATTCCTTCACGGACATCATTTCTTCTTTAATTACCAAAAAATAACATTGCAGTTAAATTTGATCTGATTAAAGCGTTTTCTGATAAAAAATGATTTTTGTTTAACAAAAATATATTAAGTGATGTATATAACATTAAGTGACACTTGACAATAGCCAGATACATTATTGACATGTTTTCAATACTAATTGACATTTTCCTCATACTTCAAAATAAATAATGGAATGTTTTTATTGTCTCCATAGTCATATGTTATTTCTTATGCCACAAATTGAGGTAGTAATTCTTTTTTTTTTGCATATCTTTGTGTCCTCTAGAAAATATTTTAATGCATTCATACTACACATTTCTGTATGTAATAGGATGCATACATACATACATACATAACTGAATGGATGAATGTCTGTTTTTTTTTTATTATCAATACGAGTATCATTACATATTTCTACAATATACGCACTTTTATTCTCTTTTTATGTATGACTCTTACATGCAAATTTTATTTTTTTGTTGCATTTCTTTATATGGTTTTTTGGTATTCCTGTATTATTTTTTAAACCTTTTTTTTCTATTGATACTCTCCCAGTGTGTAAATACATATAAAAGTAAGAAATACTAAAATTGTATATGAAAACATGAAATAATTTTAGAAAAAGTGTTATAAAAATATTTTCAACATTGATCGATATGTTTTTAAGATGCATGAGATATGTTTTGTCCATTTGACTAATCAAATTGATAAAATGTTGCTATACGATAACATAGTACATGCAACATATCGATTATATTAATATTCTTATTCAAACTTTACTGAAATAGAAATATTTATTTTAGTAAAAGTTATATATACACTCGTAACAACCTTACTCGTATATTACAAAAAACTGTGATATACAAATAAATTAGGATTCTCTAGCAACCTAAGATGATATTAACTTTTCATTAATTTTCCCCTTTTTTTCGCTTCACTATTTACATCCATTTACTGTTGTTTTTTTTAACAGTTTTCAATCTTTTAATATGAATCCAAATTTTTCACTACACAACTATGCAACCCATGTTAATTGTATGACATTTAGACAGGGTTTAAAAGGGTGAATTTATTTCTTGATATATATTTTTTTTCCTGATGACAAATGAAAGGGTACATGAAAATATTTTCACAAATGCTTGAGATGTATTTAAATTTGTATGTCAATACTAATTTACAGTGGTGTTCTTTTAGTTAACAAACAAATTTGCTCTTACTACTCGTTTGTATAAAAAGTTTAAGTTTCCAGCAGTAAAATAACAAATAAAAATTGTATTAAAAATATAAAAAATCACCAAATATATAAAATTTCTAAATAAATTCATTCAACACAAAAAGGGATAATTCACATAAAATTATGGCATCTTACAGAGAAACCTAAATTAGAGCATAAAACACTGTTTATTTGTCAAAAATTCTCATATCCATATAAAATATATAAGACTAACCTAACGCTTTTTTTAACGCTTTGCAATTGTCTAATTATGACAGCGCGTAAAGAAGTGAAGTTAGTTGCAATATAACTCTTTTTGGTTTTTTTTACAAATTTGTTTGTCATTTTGTGAAAGGCGGCTTTAGACGGTAATACCTTACGTATTTTAAAAATGACAGTAGAAATCTTATGAAAGATTTTTTTACGTTTGCACGGTGGATAAAATACCAAAACAAAGTAAAATGAAAACATAAAATGCACACACACATGCATACAAAGTTTACATGTATTGTGAATACATTTAACATAAACAAAATGGAACATAGAAATGCATCCTTGATCTAATGAAGTCTGATGGTTTTTTAAAAAATTCCCAAAAACAAAGAGAGCCGTACGACTGTCAAATTTTCATCCGTATTTTCTATGAGTGTCGTATTTTTCTTACAGTCTCATTACATACCAAGTTTTCACGATACTATTCATTCTCTTCTATGAAAAAATTTGACATGTCGTACGACTTTTATTACCGTCTAAACCCGCTTTAAGCAAAGATATTGTAGCTACTTTCAGGTGAATTTTGTGATTTTATGTCTCCACATTATTTTTACTTAGTAATTTTTATCCAGGTATGGATTAAGTAATTATTTTTAATCGTAATGATTTTTTTTTTTTGATTATTTGTACTAATTGTCATTAATTCTGATTATTTTTTGATTATTAGTAATCGTAATCAATTAGTAATCGGGGGCCCTTAAGCTAAAATGCTAATGGGTTTTTGAAACACGCTGGGCCTCAGAATATATAAAACTAAAAAGTTTAAAGGTAATAGTATATGAAGCTTTTAAATCAAGTTTATACATTTTTAGCAATAGAGTTTTAGCTTAGGAAAGTTACAGAATAAGGCCTCTGAACTGTCTATTTCTAGAATTAGAAGTCACTGCTATTCTTTTTATTTTTTAATTAAATTTAATTTTTTTAATTTGCTGGAGGCCCAAGGTTCGAGCCCCAGGAAAGGTCTGATCAATATTTTTTTTTATAATTTAATTTTTGTTTTGTCAGAAACGCTTTAATTAGATCAAAGTTAACGGCAATGAATATTTTTGGTAATTAAAGAAGAAATGATGTCCGTGAAAGAATAGTACACTAGCCAAACTGAACAATTGTTTTCGACTCCAGCTACAGTAGTCTAATCAGAGTTCTTTGTGTCCTGTGCATATTCAGGACCAAACATCAACTATTTAACTCACACTTTTCTTTAATTACCAAAAATATTCATTGCCGTTAACTTTGATCTAATTAAAGCGTTTCTGACAAAACAAAAATTTAATTTTTTTTTTTGCGAACTCTTATTTATAAAATTTATCGTCTTGAGATTTTTTCTTTTTTTTGGGAAAAAAATACTTACGTTTTTTAAGTTCAGCGTCCTTTTTTTCTCAAAACGTAAATGACAACCTTATGCAATTTAATTTATTTTAAAATTTTGTAGGAAAAAACATTTTTTTCATAATCTCAAGTATTTATGTATATGCATTTTTGACATATCTGAAGGTATTCTAAGCATTTAAATCAGCAAAATAAACGACACATTAGAAATGTTACAACTTATGACTTTATTATAACCAGAAACACTCTGGCAGAACCTTTTAACAGAGAATATTTTTGCAACATCAAATATTTATAGCAGCATCTCTCAAATAATCACTTCACTTTTCTTTAAATAAAATTGATTGAGTCATAATTGCTGCAATTCTTTTTTTTTATGAATTTTTCATTGTTTCTCATTATATTTATGTCCATCATTGTACGAGTATATGTAACTGAGTTTTTATTTTAATTCTTCCTTTTTTTAACCATTTCAAATACAACTTTAAAAATCGAAATGGCGAAAGATTATTTCTTGGCAGTTTTAAGTCCCCTGTTGCCACATTTGGGCCGCAACAGAAAGAAAAACTTATTAACGGATTGAATAGGATTTTTTTGATTTCGTATATACTCGTACAAACATACACAATTTTTTCAGTTCTATTTAAGTTTATTTTATATTTAATTTTTTTATTTTCAACATTTGAAGGACTCAATATATTCTGGGATTATTTTATGACAAAAAAGTTTATATTTATTTATTAGGGAGGGGATGCTCTTTACATTACATTACATTAAATATTTTTATTTCTAACACTACAATGCGAACCACCCTAAAATTGTTCACATGAGATCTAAACAAGCTTTAAAAGTGCTTAAAGTTTTTAATACAAATATACTTCAGTTATTTTTCTGTCATTCTGCAAATAAAATAAAACTAACAATTCATATTAAAAACGTTTTTTTTTTGCTTTAACTTTCCATTTTGTATTCTTGTAGTGGTACTTTCACACCAATATTGTGATGCATTTCAAATAAACTCGCAAACACAGAGAAAATTTTCAATTAAAAACATTTTCTATTATTGTTGCATATATTTAGAACAGATGTACTCGCACACACAAATAAATCAATTGGCATATAACATACATACAGTGATCGAAAAAGTTATTCGACATGGATTAGAAATTTTTGCTTCTTATCAAACAATGGGGTTATTTTCTATGAAAATATTAGATCATGTTGAGATTACTATTTAGAATACAAAATGAGAGGAACAAATAATAATATTCCATCGTATAAAATCTAATAAAAAATAAACAATCCCTGATAAATAGATACTATCTGTAATACAGTAGAATTTTGAAAAAGTTATCTCGCATAAAAGTTAAATTCTGGGATAAAATAACCGTGCTGGTCTGAAAAGCTAGCTGAAGTGTTAATGTTTTAGGACGTATGATTTGATTTGTTTTTTTTTTGTTAAGTATGGTTTCAATTCAAATTTCAGAAGAAAAAAAGATTCGAAGTTTCCTATACTGATAATTAATAAAATATCCAAAGCGATCTTCTCTTAAGCAGTGGTATGCCTTAAAACAATAACTATGAAAATCAGCTGACAAATCTTGCAAATATTCGCCCGAAAATAGTGAAGACCTATTAAATCTAAATCTCCTGCTAGTTTAGTAATGGCAACTAAGTCAATAAATAGAAATTTAATAATTTATATTCAAAAAATTTAAGTTTTGTTTTAGAAGTTAATAGTTCGGAAAAGTCAATTGCGTATTAAAATAAATCGGTTAATTTTTCGGGATTCTACTGTATATGTAACAATAATATATATCGAAATGCTTATAAAAATGCATATTGTATAATTATTATTCTCTAAATAAAACTTTTAATGCAATGAAACAACTTGATAACAAGTGTAAAATTGATATACATGTTAATAACATTTAAATATTCGAATTAATTATTATACAAGTTTTCTGAATACTTAATTGAAATTATAAGAATACTGGCTTCTGGATCATAAGTCTAATAAAAATTATACAAGAAATTTATCTTAATTAATAATAAAATTAAAATAAAATAAATTAATAAATGAGATTTAAGAAACTAACTTTGAATGTGGATTTTTTTTCGCTCACTGTATACAGTTCCTAGGGTTTTCTTAATGGTTTTTAATAAAATTTTATTTGATATGTGAAAAGTATAGAACAAAATAGAGAAAATATTTATTGCTTTCATTTAATTTTGATTTAAAAATTTTTTTTTTTCAAATGATACAATTTTCATTTTTTGCAATATGAATGCGATTATTTGAGGGGAATTATTTTATATTGTTTTAATTTTATTAGTAATTCATATAAAAAAATGTCATATTCTATTAAATTGTAAAGAAAACATTTCAAGTGGAAGTATGTTTTTATAAGGGAATACAATTCATAACATTTGTTGAAATAAAAAAAATATTAGAAATTGTTAAGAATATGAAATTATATGATATTTATATACATATGTTCATATGTACATTGTACATATACATATGTTTGTTCATAAATATATTAAAGTCGTAAATTGTATTTAAACCATTCTTGTCCGCCGTGACAATTTCAAATTACTCATACTCGTATATTATTGCTGATTTAATACAATAACTTCACAGAAATCTTTGTATGCATTATATTACCTTTAATTGACTGCTGTTTGAAATCCAATTGTGAATAGATTCTTAGATAATAGATTGTCGTTTTTGCTTGGACTCATATGGATTTAGTAGAATAATATTATACTCGTATTTGGTAAGATTTAGATCAGAAAATAGTCTTTCGTGAGAAAAATATCAAAAAGTTTATACAGAATCTGGCATAGATACTTGTAGAACCCTATTAGGACAAAAAATTATATCCGTCATGAATTCTATTTGTGTTTCTTTTTGTTGTATCTGATTTTCGGTAGGTAAATTACAAGACGAAGAGTTTCCACCAAAGTTTCGTCATTCGTTTCTCTTACTAAAAGTTTAGTCCATATACTACGCATTACTTTACTGTCGAAATTTATATGGAAATTATTGAATATACGAGATGACTTGTAATTTACAAACCAGAGAATTATGAAAAAAAGGGAAATAATAATAATAAAAAAACAAAAATCGATATTGTTTTTTGAGTAATTCGTAAAAGCGTTTCTTTTCCTTATCTTGTTTTTTAATCAATTGCAATGAAATAGTTTTTCCAATACAAAAAAAAAAAAACATACACAGTGGAATCTCCTTAAATAAACATCGTACTTTTGCTGGTATCACACGATGAGTTTTTCATACATGCGGTGTAATTTTTTTCAAAATTCATATGTTTTTTAGTATGACATAACCTATAACAGATAACAACACACGTACATATGTACATAATTGGCCTTTACAACCTTGTAATACGATGACGGCCAAGCTTCTCGCAGCACCCATGTTGTGTGTATCAATTTTTATCTGCACGGACACATTTTAATGGTTTCTGCAGTGCCCGCTCAAGAGACATTGTACTGTATATTTTTTAATTGAATTAGAGTCATTCGTTGCGTTATTTCAAATTAACTGTCGTAGCAACAAACCAAAATATAACGCCATTTTAATTTGCGGTTGTCAATAACAGCCATAACAAATGGTTGATATGTTGGCAAAATTAAAAATTTATTTTGTCATTCATATTTATTATTAATTTGAAATGGTGTGGGGATACATTTACGCCTACATCAGTTAAACAAAAATTGGCTCTGTTAAATTTTTAATTATACTTTTAATTATATTGTGCTTATATTTAAGGTAGAATTAGCCAAACGTTGCCGTACCATAATGTATCAGCTATTCGTTTTTGGTGAATGAAAAAATACAAAAATGCAAATACATAATGTAACGTTGCTGTATATGATATTTTATATGTACCTTTACAATTCGTCCATTTTTAAGTACCATCATTATTTTTTTTTTTTTGTAATTAAAATAAAATCTATATAGTGGTTCAAAATTATATCACACGTTTTTAAATGTTCTATAATTGCACGGATATTACTTGTTTTGTTGCGAAATAAAATCATAAAATATTTCGATTTATATAAGTATTGAAAAATGTAAGTAATAGGAAATGTTGTATGCTACAGTATTAAAGTTTGGCTTCTACACAGTATTTTGTGTAGCCCTTTTGTTTTAATGATAGAAAATCCACGTGGGGCATAATCGTAAGATATTGATTTAATTCAACTTTTTATTAAAAGTAGGGATGCCCACAAAAAAAAAATACATCGATGTTTTTTCCGATGTGATGCATCATGAACTTACATCGATGTTTTGTGATGTATGGAATAAAAACATCGATGTTTTCGATGCATCGCACGCTCTACATTGCACAATTTGAGGAATAGTACCTTATAATGGGCCCATAATACTAAAGGGTTTTCATTAAATCGACTTACAGGACAATGTAAATATACAGAGAGCTCGACAGATAGGCTGTCTTTATTTCTATTGGTTTTCCAGTTTATGTGAACTAAGTAATTTGTAATCGATCCTTCTAAAGGCTAATGTCAGAGCTCGACTCTCTTAAATCCTTTGCTATCATCTCTTGAATTTTTTTTTTATTGAGACCAATACTCAGGAGTAAACCCCTGCTCATGCTTCGTATTGTATTAGATTTTTGTGAAAAGAAAAGACAGTATATATGTTTGTATATTTTGTTTATATTATTATGTTTACGAAAAAAATTTTTTTTAACGCATTAAAAAATTTTTTTTAAATTTTCCTAAATTTTTATCGATGAATCGAATGATATCGTATTAAATGCATCGATATTATTACGATGCATCGAATTAAACGAGGCAACGATAAATTTTGAGCTTCTTTAATTAAAAGGTAACGAACATGTATTAATCTTAAAACCTACAGTTAATTAATTCATTCAATAAATTTTACGTTAAAATTTATATTAAGTAAGTAATAAAATATCACTTAAATATTGCCTTAAAGCAAATAACAAATGTGTACATAATTTAATTTATGCACTTACCTACACATTTAAATAAATTATAATTTATTTCAATTTAATTTTTTGTTTAAGGCTGTTTTGCCTCCGGTATCAATCTATTTGCCTGTATATACCCGCAAACACGTTGGTTTGCTTTCATGAAAAGCATAATTGATATTAAATGTGAATTGAATGCAAGTTCAAAAATATAGCGTTCTCCAACTTGACTTGAACAAATTTGAGATTCAGGCTCAATATAAACTCACATCAGCATTATATTTCAAATGATTGAATGAATGTTTGCTGGTTATACTTATACGTAGATAGCACGCAAACAATGTACTGAGAGTTGAAATTGACAGCATACATTAAAAATTTGTTTCTCGTTAATTTTACACAACATCTGTCACTGAATACATATGTGTTTGGAAATATATTCTTGTGGTTCAAACGTTAATATCTTATGTTTGTGATAGAACAGTTATCACCACAGAAATTGCTACTGAAATGTATTGTGTAAACATGGACTGCGGTTGTTATTTTAATTAAATGGTAATTGTTCAAATGATTCAATATCACTTAAGGCGTCAGGTATGATAAAGGTTTTAAGTGTAATTTTCTCAACATTTTAAGTATTGGGCTTGTGAATAAAAACGAATGCATTGACATGAATCTGTTTTATTCTAGCTTGGGTGCTTAAACTAGATTTGATGATAGGAAAGCAAATAAAAATCCGGTTGAATTATAAGGTGTAATATAAAGTTTAAAATTTACGTAATCAAACATAATATTAAAAACTATAAACATCATAAAGTATTTTACAGCACAACAAGCATTATAATGTTTGTCTTTGTTTTATATTGTATTGTAAAGGAAATATTTATTTAAAAAATATTTCACTGTACCTAAAAGTATGCACATCAAATAATTATTTTAATTAGCCTGAAAGCATACTTATGTGTTTATATTAATTTCAATTTGAAATTTCAGTAAATTTATGTTGTACCGACAAATGAGCACAGCTTTTCACTTTATTTTAAATATGTTTCCATTTATAATTCTGTCCGAGTTGTCTGGTTTTATTATAATTAATACATACATATAACAACAGCACCAACAACTACAACCAAAAATGTACAAACATGATATCCAGCAACAGCTTAATTACCGTAAAAAAACACATTATTATCAACTGAAAAATGTTTTGGTTTTTGTTATCCTGTAATATGAAAGTCCTTTTTAAACAAAACAAAAAAAAAAAAACTGAAAAAACAGAAACGGTAGGTGAAACTAGAAAAATTTTTACATTTGCTGAATAATTTTGTGGCAAGTACATTGTGCATAACAGACAATTAAAAATTACAATATTTTTAATTTTATAAGAGGGCTGAAGAATTCATTGAAAGTGTTTTTGTCGTATTTTACACAGAAAAAATTATTGTAAATTTGAATAAAATATTTAGACATAATCTTATGATCTAGAGTGTCGTTCGATGAGTTATTAACTTACAATAATATAAAAATATGAAAATATTTTTCACTTTTATTTGAGTACGACAAAAGTGCTTATGACTTGATTGCCTCGTCATAAAATCTAGGCAAAGTTCTCGAAACGATTCCTATTCTATTCCCATTGTACATTGAGTCTGCTGATCCGGATCAGAAGTATCGTTAATGACCTTAGATTGTCCCTAGACAATATATTCAATGATCTAAATCTTTCTTCATTATAATTACCAAGTGAAAGTCTTGACAGCTTAAGATCTGCATTGCTTAAGAAGACTGAACTTCTAAACTGTAAAGGACCCTTTTGTGCAATGGATGCCCCCTTTCTGGCAAGTTAATCTGCCATTTCATTTTCCTAAATACCAACACGATTTAGGACCGATAGTAGTGGGCCTATTGGCCCTACTTGGTCGGTTTAGCTTTACCAGATAATTCCATACTAACTTCCAATAAATTTCTTAGAAGCCAATAGCTGCGATGATAGCCTGATACCATACATACATACATACATACATACATACATACATACATACATAAATAATTGATTATTACAACCCTGTTTCAGGGTTACGTCTTAGTTTCTCTACTTGAGATTTGAGAGCCTTTTTTATGGCAAATCAATTACTCTTACAGCTTTTGTCAGAAAACTGCTAAGAGTTTAGCCGCCCAAAAGAAATATTTTTCGAAATTTTTTTTTTTCAGGATGTCAGAGCTGGGGTTTGTACCCGGAGCGCATATTTATGCACTAGAAGTAGTAACTTAAACTGGTAAAATACATTTTTTTCAGTTTGATTGTACATACATTGTATGTATGTGTAGTTTAAAAGCAAAATATTCAAATTTCTCAAAATCTTAAATGCTCTAAATTTTCTACGACTTGAAATTAATTTTATTTTCATATTGTAAATATTTCTGAGTATTAATAAAGAAAACATATTGCTATTTGAATTATGATAGCTACTATTAGTTCATAAACTCAATTAACTCTATGTACTATTTATATAGATACAAATATCCATATATGTATATTGTTAAAATTTTCAATCGTTAGAAAAATACTCTTCATCCCAACAAATTCAAATAAATTTTTATCACTGGCAGTGCATGACAATTCATTTTTAATGTCATAGTTCATATCCATTATTAATTCATTAATTAAATTGACATATTAAGTTTTATTTTTTTATGGAAGATAATATAAAAGCTCCTTGAAATATGCTATTTTTCTGTATATTTTTTTACAAACAATATTAAAAACTCAATTTTTTTGGTTTTGTCCAAAATGGGAATTGACTTGAAGAATTTTTTTCTATAACTGAATATTTCTAAAATTTAATGGAAAATTTATTGTTATTCAATTTTAAAACTGACGTTAAATTTTAAAATATTTTTTTCTGTATACAATTTTAACACTTATGTAGGTTGCATACAATTATTTGACAGAAATAATTTATAAAATTTAAAAGCATATGCCCTGGAATGGTTTTACTATTTGGGTTATGCTTCTACTCATAAACTATAACCACAACTGTAGCTTATAATTTATTTTATTTTTATTTAGATTTTAGTTATGAAACACATATTCATAACCATACATTTACTATTTAAATACAAACTAAGAATATACTCGTTTTTAAAAATTTTCGATAATAATAATCGAGTTTAGAATTTTGTTAATCACTATTGTTTTAGATTGCAAACAAATAAAGTTGTCGAATTTTAAACAAATAAATCCTCTGGCTTTTGTTGCTGTTTTTTGCTTTAATATGCCCTAAAATATGTAGGCCAATAATAAAATTAGATGTGCATGACTTAATAACCATAAAATGTTATAAAATGCTATTCAACTAATTATGCATGTAAATAAATTATGATTCTTGCTAAATATGTATTCTGTGAGAATACATGAGATTGATATTGTAATTATTAATTGCCTGGTTCATTTCACAGTGAATTATCCCTGAAAATTTTAAGTAAATATTTTGTAAGTATAGAATGGGATTATTTTTGCTTTGGTGGCTAAATGCTGTGTAAAATTTTTCTTCAAATATTTTCATAACTATCAAGAATTACGACATACTGATTGAAGTCATCAATACAGAGGCAAAAAAATTCAAAATAATTTACATAAAAAATCTGTACGGTATCTAATATTGTAATTTGTTGCTCCACTTTTTGTAATAAGAAATATTCACTTAACAAGCAATTCATGGTCTAATTCATTGACTTTTGCCATTTAAACTATTTTTTTTTTTTTTTTTTTGCAAAATGTCATAATTTTTTTTAAGTTATCGTTTAATAGACTTATTGGCTATAGTATTCTCCATTAACATTTTTTATACTTTCAATTTGAGGGTGGCTAAGGTATATTTTACTGCGTGCCTGTCACAAAATGTTCACTACGTTTTTACTGACTAAGAAAATCTACAGTGGCCTGCTTTGGTGCTAACAGAGACACCTTATGTTTTTACTTGTGTTTAGTATATAAAACGTTTGAGTGAATCCTGTCACATAATAATATTTGTGGTCAAGGTGTACGAGATGCCCAAGGATTGTAAAATCTCTCGCTTTTTCTGTCTTCAATTGTCCAAAAGTACCATATTGTGAATATTTTTTTAGTACTTTTTAGAGTAGACAATGTTTGGCATATTTCGTTATCGTACGGCCACAACTAAATTTAAAACAATGATATTATGGTGCGAAGTTCATATGGCTTTTAAAATTTTAGCTTAATGTTTTTAGTTGGCAAAACTGGCCACACAATATTATATCACCAAAATGTAATGAATTCACTATTTCAGCACAGGATGAAGTGAATCAATTTGGTGAACATGTATTATTTTAACTATTGCTTACTTATGCCTGTTTTGAAATCAGTTCGACACAAAACGATTTCACTCATAACGATAACTTCATGTGCGTTTATGCCTATGTCTTGGTTCGAAACAGTTTTAAAACGGTTTTAACTAACAGCTAATTCTAAGTAATTCTAACTCTAATTTTTTTATATTTTCTATAATAATATACATAGAATAATAAATATAACCAATGGAGGAAATTGGCAACCCCACTAAATTTGATAGAACATTCTTTACAGCTCATTTTCAAAAAGGTTTCAAAACGGTATGCGTTTATACTCAATTTTGTAAACGCTTGGTCTGACTCAAACAGGTTTGAAAAGCAGTTTCAGTGAAAACGTTTCGAAATTTCAAAACTGTTTTTATAGCTATTTATGCCATGGGTTTGAGCGAAAGAAAACGTTTTCAAAACAGGCATAGACATATAGCGTGTCATTGAAGTAATGCATTTGTTAGAAACTTTAAAAAAAATAAACCCATTTGAAATTAATGAATTAAACCGTCCGTTCTGCTTTGGTGATTCTAGTTATTTGCCATTTCAATGGCAATGGTTCAAACTTATTTTGCACTCCGCACATATTGGTCCATCAAAGCTGTTAATCCGAATTACTGTGAATTATTTTCGTGCCATATTTAATCCTTCTCTAAATATCTTTATATCATAAATCTTATGACAATAATTTTTAAGCTTTAAAATCTTCCGATTTAAATATTTAATTCAAAAAATTAAAAAAAAAAATAATTATATGTTTTCAACTCAGTTAATTAATTCTTTGTTTAATTTCCAAATGATTTATGTTGAACTGATGATTGTTAACATTTAAAATTATTTTATTTGCATTTTAAAATAAAATTTAAATATCGAATGATAATATTATTATTGAAGTTGATGACAATAATAAAAATCATATTAATATTTGTGTGTGTTTTATAAAACATAAAAATGCCATTAAAACGTTTGACATCAAATCAATGTAAAACATAAACCATCAATAATATAAAAAAGTGCATAAAATAATATGTTCTTGTAACAGGATGTACAATTTTTATTGACAATAAAAAAACATATATATTGTTTTAGGTGGTACACGAACAGTAAGATAGAAAAGTAGGTGTGCAGTAAAATTTATTGGAACATAAGAAAGTTAACCTTTTGTATATGCCCACATTATTAGTTGTGCAAGTTAAAAGTGAGGTACACACAATTATTTATTGTAATTTTTTGATGCGAGTAGCTTGAGTAACAAAGTTTTTTATTTTTTTTTTAAACTTTGTGTCAGAAAAGTGCCATTTGTTGTTGAATTGTTTTACAACTTCTACTTAAAAAAGAGGACAGCTGGAGCACATTAATTGAATAAGGGAGAAGCTTCTCGTAAATATGTATTTTTCAATTTGACTTCGAAAAGAAGGGATATCTTAGTGGTCCATTATATGTGATATTGTGTTATGAATCACATCACATCACTTAATCGACGAAATATATATTTGAACGTTCTGTCTACCACGCTGGTCTAATGATCCCGACGACAAATTTACTTGACTTATATCTAGTTTCATAATAATCCAGTTGGTTTATTTCTTTCTGACTTTATAATTTTGCTCATTTTTCTTGTGTTTTATGTGTAATTTTTCATTTATATATTTTTTTTTTTGTATTCAACACTACCAGTTGGGTCTATTAGAACCATAGTACTTCAACACAGATAGACAAGGGGTTAATAGGCGTTATGGTATGAATCTGCAATAACTGCTATATAATGCAGTGCGCATGTTAGCGCCTTTAAAACAGACAGCACAATTAAAACTGATTGCTTTAAATACGGTTTTGTTAATAAGAAGTTGTTGAAATATTGATAAATTAGATTTAATTTGTTATATCCATATAGCAGTCCATATTTTTGTGTTTATTAACTTTTGTCTTGTCAAATGAAGTTTTTAATAAATTCCTTTTAATTTTCAATTCAACTTTTTTTTAAATAATTAATGACCCTATAATTGGTCTTATGGTTTTAAAGCATTCTTAACAAAATTTCTTGTATAATGAGCTCCTTTGTTCCTCATTTTGTTTTTCTTTTCGTTTTTCTTTTCTTTTTATAAAAAGTGTCTTCTCTAATACTTGTTGGAAATATTTGTTTTGTTCTGTTGCCAATTAGCCTTTGGCTTCTTTATATATTTAATTTAATTGTTAAACTTATGAAAGAATATCTCAAATAAAATGAGAAATTTGGAAAAAAGCCTTAAAACTTAAACACGTTTGCTTTTAAACTTGAACGTGTTTCTTAATGCTTTCAAGATGTTTTCTTTTCACAATGTACGTAAAAGAAATGGAGAAGTTAAATCCAAACCACAGTAAAGACTACCACAACAAAGAAAAAGACAAAACCATAACAATACGATTTGATTTGCTTCGAAAATTCTGCTCTGGAATTGCAATTAAATTCAGGGTTTGTCAAAGAAACAATAAAAAAAAATAAGAAAATATTTTTTGTAATAAGTATTTTTATTTTTTTTGAATAACTACTTCAGTAGTCATTCATAGTCTTTGTACTGTACAAAGTAACTGGACAAATATTTCTTTTACAATTACAAAAAAGAAAAAAAAAAAAAATAAAGAAATTTTAGAAGTTTTTCACAATCTGACCTGCAGGTCAGGTACACGTACTAATTTTGAGAACGTAATAAAGAAATAAGGCAGTGAGTTATATTGATGAACACAATTGTTCTATTGCCAGTGCATTAACATTTAATTTGATTGTATTTTTATAGTATAATTACAACCAGATTACATAATATACAGGTTATTTAGATTTGAAGTTTTAAATTGATATTCAGAATAAATTCCAATATATATTTGATTTATGTGCTCTTTGTATTCTAAAGCTGCAATATTCATTCATTCGTTCATGAGCTACTAAAAGTACTTTGATCTGTAGATCTATTGTAAGGCTATCAACTAAATAACTAAGGTTTCTATAGTATCTCCCCCAGTTTCATCGCTTTGACGAACTTCAAAATGACGGCTGGTGCCAACTTTGACAATTCCCCATCTGATATTTGATAACCACTAAAGCATCCCGTCCTACTGTGCATTAATGCTGCACAATTGCTTAGTATGTGCTCTGATAACTCGATCGCTTCGTCATAGAATATGCACATATCGCTCGGAGCGGTTTCTATCCTATTTAAATGTCCATTGAGTCAGCAGTGCCCGGTCAGAAGGTCCGTTAAAATCCTTAGGTTGTCCCTAGAGAATCTAATGCAAGACTCAAATCTCCTTCGATCAGAAGTTTGGAAAGTCTCAGACGTGTCTGTCACAAGAAGAGTATTCACCTCTCATTTCTCTCCCTCTTCTTTGGTATGTCCTTCGAAACTCCCCTTCCCAATCGACAAAAGTGTTCCGGCTCCATCAGTGGCATGGATGCTCATTTTTGGCAAATTTGTCTGCCATTTTCCCTGAATACTAACATGGCCCGGCACCCAGAATAGGCCGACCTTTTTGTCCCCGCCCAGCCAGTTGAGTTTCATTTGACAGTCCCAAACTAACTTCGAGTTAATTCCATAGAAGCCAAGTGCTCGAATGACAGCTGAATACAGCCAATTTTATGCACATGAAAAGGTTGGTCCGTTATGGTTTATAAAGTCGCGATCAACATTACATGTAGGGTATTACTCCGTAAAAATTCTATACACTGCTATAAAATGTATCATACTAATGAAACAAATTTAAAAATAAATCAATACTAGTTTGCCTAGTCAGTCCTAGCATTAAGCAATTTTTTGTTTTCATAAATTGCATTCATTTTTATACCAGAAAACGTAATTTAACAGCTAAAATATATATTCAGAATTACAAATATTCTATAGCATTGAAGTACAGCAGAGTATTATAAAGTTTCACTTAAACAAAACGTCTCCAATTTAATTAATTATTTTGATTTAATAGATATTTGGCTATAAATCAGGTTTGCAGCTGCATTATTCTTATTATTCGCTACCGTTTTATAATATAAAATCTGCCAAACAAATTGTTTTATGAAACTTCATTTTTTAATCACACGCATGCATGCCGTATGAAACGTCATGAATAAAAAGAAACAAGTCTCACAGCAAAGAGCATGGGGTGGGAGATAAAATCATGTCATTTTAAAGTGAAAGATTTATTCGGTCATAAAATATCTTTTAATTTCTCCCATCCAAAGGAGTTTACGTTTATTATTAAAAAGAAGTGAAGTAGTATTTATCTTCTTGAAGCCAACATAACGTGCCGTTTTCTTATTTGCCGCATTTATGAGCACAAAATAATTTTTGTATGCCATCATCAGCAACCCAGAACGTTAATTCATTCGCATTAAAATACTGAAAAGCATCATCAGCATGCTGCGATAAAAAATAATAAACAACATGAAAGAAAATTTGTCACAGGATTAATTTGTAATTTTGCTGCAGCAATACTTATCTACAGCAATTTATACCAAAGAAACGGATGTTACTACGACCATAGGGCTTAAGAAGTTTTATGAAATATTCACTAAAGAAAAATTACGCTACAGGAAGGAAGGAATAGAACTTATGGAGAAATTTGTATGACAGCGTATTAGTCTTCAGCCTGTATTAGAATTGAACTGAACCGCTTCGACCGCATATTTTGTTTCCCCAGTTTCTTCTCACACCAGTTTTTAAAAGAATCCTTTGAAGGTAAAGTACTTTTCAGCAAAAACTTTATACTCAAGTTTCCAAGAAACGTTTAACATACATATTACTATGTTAGTACTTTAGTATGTACCTCGTTTATGAATGAATGAATGTTAGTAAAAGATTTGGCAAATGTTACAATAAACGACAACAATGCGGGTTTTGTGTAATAATTTGACTTTTAAGGCTAAAAGTTTCAACCGGAGCATGAAAAATTTGCAATTTTTTGTTTGTTTATTTCATCTAAAGCTTTTATTGAAATTTTATAAACAATTGTTGAGAAGTCTATACGTAAAAATGGTGGCACAAATGTTCAATACTCAAAATGGTAACAACGGAATAATAGCAGAATATTGATAATATGGCTATCGCTGACCTATGGTTTATACTACAGAACGTTGCTAATCAGAGAAGTGCGCGAAATATCGGAACAAAATTGTGATAGTGTGCGATCTATATACACGGATATTTAGTTTGTGTACAATTTTTAACTAACGGCCTCAAATATTGCAGCAAACATATCGTGCATGCGGTGTATGCGGTGTTTGTTATACCTACAGAAAAATTATGCGGTGTTTGTCTTACTTACACTAAAACTTTGCAGTATTTAACACACTTATATCGCTTGTAATTTTTGAAAGCGGTATAAGTTCACTTTTATTAAAAATAAGTTAACGCTGATTTTAGTAAGATTAAAAGCCCATATTCATAGTCACACACATTCAATGGTATACGATTTATATAAAGTAATCAAAAGAATTTTGGCTCTAATATGTTATGAGGAAAATATTTATATTTTTAAGGAGAATAAGCCCATTCCTAATACCTACAAAAAAACAGCTTTCTTTTTGCAATTATTATGTTGTTGTTTATTACGACCCCAGGGTATACTGAGGCTTTGGCATTGTCAACAAGACTAGAATTGTTAGCAAGAAAATGGCATTATTAATCTGATGAAAATCCTCTGATTGTGCGTATGTTTTCTTGTTTTGGTAAATACAATTAAAATTTTAATTGCCTTTTTTTTATCACAAAACTCAATATTACTCGTATTAATTTGTTAATTGATATTAATAGTATTATTTTTACGGGCAAAACCAGTCAATCAGTTAATTAGCCGTACAAACGTTGAACACAAATGTTTATTGGACTCAATTTCCTATTTTTGGGTGTGTAAGTTTTCACGTGTGTTGTAGTCGCCGTGGTTTAGTGGTTAGTGTGTTGGATTACTAAGACGATAGTGCTGGGTTCAAATCTCAGCTCTGGCATTTTAAAAAAAAAGAAATACTAAAAAATTATTTCTTTCGGCGACTACCTCTCAGCAGTCTTCTGGCAAAAGCACTGAGAGTAATTAATTTCCATGAAAAAGCATCTCAAATCTGTCGTTCGGAGTCGACTTTAAACTGTAGGTCCCGGTACTCATGGATAAAAATTAATACACACAACATGAGTGCTGCGAGAAGCTAGGCCGTAACCCTGTCACAGGGTTGTAATGGCCAATTATATGTATGTAAGTTTTCATGTGTATGGATGTGAGATCACATTCGGCATTTTTGTTTAATATAAACTTTTCACTATAAATGACATTAATTCGAAGAGTATGGAAAAATTAAAACATTTGTTTCTGTGGAAAGTGTGTATATAAAGTTTACTATACATTACATATTAAACGCAATAATTTTTATCACTTACAATATATGTACGTCTGTATAAGTATATATATATATATATATACAGCCAAAAAAGTTGTGTTATGTTTCTTTTTTAATCCTTAACAAAACCAAAAATAATCTAGAAAATTTTTGGTCCTTTGGTTTTTAGTTTTATTGTCTTGTTTCTGATGGCGCTATACACGCATTTACTTACAAATAGTTGCTGCCATTTAACGTGAGAGTAAATGTGTTTTTATGAAGGATATCTTAAATAAAATTTGTTCGTACCTGCAAAGAAATAAAAATATTAAATGAAATTTATGGCATAAAAATAAGGCATTAAAAACTTTCTTAATATAGAGGAAATGCTTTTTCCTTTTTTTTTTGTGTTGTACTGTGAAACACGAGTACTGAAAAAATAACTCAATTCATAATATTTGGAAAAGTCTTAAATAAAATAAAATTATATTCTATGCAACACACATTGAATCCACAAATAAGCAGAAAATAGTGTAAGGCAATAAAATATTCTTTCGTTTACTCCACTGGGCCACAGTAGGGTTTTCTCCTGGAAAATTTTAAATTTAATTTGAAATTTTACGACTACGGGATTTTAATTCCGAGATCCTGGAAGGTAGAGAATAACATGTTTTTGGCAGAAGGAAAGTAATTTGTTAGTCCGTTTTAAGAAAGAAATTAAAATCTAAGCAAATAGTGACCATTTGCTTAATGCTCTTTTAAATTTATGTTAAAAATACAATAAAAAGTGACAAATAAAAGTGACAGTGACAGCCGTCCTTTGTAATAGAATGTTAGACTACAAGAATTACTAACTTTATCGTGAAGATGAAATAAAACATATTTCCGTGATGAGACATCAAAATTCAGTAGTAGTGTAGTAATATTTTTTTTTTAATTTTTCCTAAGTTGGCATTTAACAAAGCATGAGTTCTTAGTAAAAATGTAAAATGTGAACAGATTCTTAATAATGAAATTTAATATCCGTACGAACTAATAAAACAGTTTTTTAGTTTAAACTAAAATCTTTATGCCACTTGACGTGAATTTTGATTTATTAATTTTTTTAGAATTTTGTGTTGTTTTTAATTTTTCTATAGGCCTGTCAGTATACAATTTAGTGCAAAGTGTGAAAAATTTCTTTACTTTAAAACAAACAATTCTATTTTTTTATTTTTATAGAGAGGGATCCCGGAAAACTGCAAAGAAAATTCTCAACTTTCCCGAGAAATAAAAAACTCTATTTAACAATTGTTCACCTCTTTCTTTCTATTTGTATATTTTAGTTCCACATATTTACAACAATATATTAAGAAACTCTTGCTCATTTTCTCTCTTAACATACACACTACACGTATTTAATCCCCCAGGAGTACAACAATAATTTCATGTAGTTTCATATGGTGTTAATGTTTTTATATAAATTACAGTTGTGAGCTTAAAGGATTATTCGATTGAGAAGGAAGAACTTATGGAGGGGAGTATAAAAGAAATTTCATTTGCTTTTTATTACTCAAATATGTACAAGTAATTTATGTAAAATTGGTCTTTAAGGAATCCCTAACATTTTTTGTCATACTACTGACCAAATTAAAATATTATAGAATCTCTTCTTCATTGTCATTTGATAAGGTTTTACAATAAGCTGTAATAGAAGGCTACTCTATAAACTATATCCGTTGAGTGTATTTTGAATACTCACATTATTGTTACTTTTTCTCTTATTAAATTTTACGAAATATTATTAGAGAGCATCAGAAACTAGAAGAGTTGCAAAAATAGTTTTTACACAAAGTAAAACAATTTTTTAATATTAAAAGGAAAAAAGGAATTTGTTTCTTTAGCTCGGTTGTATAAGGAAAACATTTTTAATTTAGATTTTTTTTTTGTAGTAAACTTCGTATTTTTTTTATATATATTATGAGCTTCATCGATAGTATAATTGCCTGATATACTTCTGAAAATTAACGTGTGTACCACGTACGTAGATTCAACAACATGCTAACCAGAGATATGGGTGAAATACAACGCGTCAGATCAGCGCCACCCAATGCCGGAACTCCACCGGACGCTACGCCACTCATATTGAAGCCCTATGATAAAAGATTAACAATCTTGGTACTACCATTACCAGCCCTCCTTGCTTAGGAGGTGCATACTATCCAGCACTACCACAACCACTACGTTTACAAGGCTCATCATTTAAAAATTCAAAAAAACTCGCCAAAGCAAATCAACATTCAAAAGTGAGCGAAATTTGATTTAAAATATTTCGTAGGCTTAACCAAGCAAGTTCATGTTTCCTTAATTTCTTTAATAGATTTATAATCAGAAAGATTTAAAAATTTAGCACAAAACTATGACCTTGTAGATTAAAATAATTCATTGGGATGTTGAAAGTAACGCTAATATAGTCTAGCCCCTTGTAAACTTTATAGTATCTAAGGATGATTTCTACTCATTGTCTCCAAACACAACAAATCGAATTTCGTACAATTATAATTTATTAGTTGTCTTGTGCTGTGTATATCTTTCCACTGGCTATGTATGTACATCTTTATACAAAATAAAAAAGCATCTGCTTTCATTACATATGCCAATTTACATGTTCTTTAATTGACTAGTACAAGTATTGAGTATAAATGACATGAAACATTACATATTACATTTAAACATAATGTTGATTCATACACTTAAATAAATTATAAGTACATATGTACCTACTAGTATTTATGTACAGATATGCATGTGTATATACATAATATGCATACACTTTAGAATAACTGGTATAAAAATACAAATTTTATTTAAATCCTATTGTTGTATTTAATTCCCTTTATGGCTGGATAGGTTTGGCTGTCTGTCTGACTGTCTCAACACTTTTTTTTTTTTTTACATATTTGGAAAATTTGAAATATTTATTTGTTCAAATCCTATTTAATAATTTACCATTTTGTAACTTGGCAACAAAAATTATTTTGTTTAGATGAAAAAGGTTATATTGATCGAAATTTTGTAACATCTATTGTTTAAGCTTAAAAGATTTTACCATTTTGTAAAATTTAGACACAAACATATGCATGTTTTAATTCTATTGGATGTCCTTTCAAAGGAACAACTCTAAATAATACAAATACTGAACAAAAGATTACAATTTTTATTATTTAAGCTTTTATTAAAATTTCACCTTTTGTTATTTACTTTGTTGTTGAAACTTATTTTATAATTAAATAAAATATTCCTCTATAGGTATGTTTAATGCCATATACTCGTATGCTAATTTAAAATGTTTTGTTGATTTAACAAAATAAATATGAACATTTAACAATTAAATATAAAGTAAGGTTTATACATATTTTTACACAAGCAAACGCTACAATATTTTTTTAATATTAAAAAAAAAATAAAATAAAACAATTACATATTTCATCTTTTACTGCTGTTTCCATTAATTCGTTTGTTTTATTTAAAGTAAAACAAGCGCATGAAACAAAAATACCCTGCATTCTAATCTAATCACAATATAATTATTTTATCCCATCAAACGGCAAAGTATTCTACTCGCCATATGAATAGAGTAAACAAGCTAAATAGGATTTACTTAACCCTTTCAATCCGATGCTTTTGTTTACAAAATACAATTTACACAAAAAAGATTACATGTTGAACAAACATACAAATTTAACATGTTTCGCATTTTTTTCTTAAATTCTTAAATTATCCTGAGATGTTTTATATTATGCTATTTTTTTAGAAATGTTTATATGTAATTTTTTGTTTGTTAATTAACCATTAATAGTTTATTACTTTAAATAATATGAAAAAAATACTTGCATTTATACAAAACTGGCAACCGTGCCAAAAAGTGGGTGCACCTTGAAGTAATGCGAATGTGGTTCCGAGGTGGTATTTTTCCCTGGTAAGGATATAAGGGGGTTTTTAGTCGGTATATCCTATTGGATGAGCCTCTCATATCATGGGAGATGATAACCTCCGCGAAAGCATAAAGCTTTTTCCCTCCTTCTCTTACAAAAAAAAAAAGCTTATATTTAGGATTTTTTATTTACATATTTGTGTATGTATTTTAAAATATCAAAAAATATGTTGCATATTTAATTCTGTGCGTTTATGAGTTCTTTTTGAAGCATATCATTAGGCTGCGTTATAATTGAAAATAATTTATTTTTTTTGTTACTTATTTCTATTTAGACTAATATTTTAAATGAAATGTATAAATTAATGTTTTTTTTCAAATATTATTTACGTATGAAAGATATGAAGTAACAACCATATTATAAAATTTTTTTGCACATTTTGTTTTTTCAAATACTCGTAACACACTGTTTGCTGGTTTTCCATTTTTATTCATACTTTTACTGCAAATTAATTTAACATGGAAATTTTCTTTTTCTCCACGTGTTTAATTGAGTTGTGGCCAACAAACGTCGTGTTCGTTATCGATACAATTCCCTCCCCGCTTTTTCACATACATACTCATATTTCTTTCTGCTTTTTTATTGTGTTGAGCAAGGGTGGATTTTTTATAATTTTTTCCCTGTAGTTTTTAATAAATATTGCTCATCAAAATCCCCTGTGGTTTAATTAAAATAAAATTTTAACTTTTAAATAAACCCGCTGCTAAAAAAATTGAATAACTCTATACAACAAAATTTTCCCAAAAAATTGTACAAACACGAGTTTATTTTCATACTTACGTGCTGGAGCATGTTCTCTTCATTTTGTGGCTAAAGTATATAAAGCCAGGTATCATATGTTGCAGACTGTTTTTTGTATTTCTTTTATCAGAATTTGTTTTTCCCAAGACAATAAATAAAACAATTTATTTTCAGCATTGAAATCGTTGACATTATCATTCAGTTACAGGTAAATACACCCCGCTACTTTACTCCTTTTTGATTTCAAAATTATATTTTTGTTTATGGATCAATTATTCATGGCCATCTGGTAATCAAAATCTTGTTTACAAAACACTATTCTTTTGAAATGGTTGGCATTTGCTATCCAAAATCCTTTTTTTTTTCTAAATAGCAACGTAAATAAAGCTGGGTTGCTATCCAACCCCTTAAATTGAACTATACTTAATACCGTATGGATCGCACATATTTTAATATAGAGCTCTTAAATTTTTCTTTCCTTAAACATTCTGTTTGAGCTAATTATAGTCTTTGAGCATATGTTCTAATCCTGTTTTGTTCAGCTGTTTTTCAAACGAATGACTAATTTAGAGCTTAGCGTAGTCAATATGTTGAATCAAATGATGAAAAATTTGTTTCTAGTGCCAACATATCATGTAAAAGCAAAATTATTGTGAACATACTACGTATGTTAATCCACATCAACGTATGTTTACGATTTACCATATCGGTCATAAATTTTTTTTTTTACTATAACAGTTTCGTTCATATACAAAAAAAACATATACAAAATTTTCAGCATACATTTCATAATATGTTTTGTATGAGCAGTTTTGCCAACTTGTTTTCTTTTCCAACTAGATTTGTTAAACGATTAAAATTTATTAATTAGAAAAGTTGACAAAATGCTGTGATTATGGACTGATTCAATTAGTATTAAATGTTAGTAACGACTGTCAAATTTATAATATCAACCTACATACTGTTATACAAAAACAAAGTAATAATTAATTACTTAGTTTATGCCTGTTTTGAAATCAGTTCGACACAAAACGATTTCCTATGTTTTGATTCGAAACAATTTTAAAACTGCTTTAACTAATAGCTGACTCTAAATAATTCTAATTACAATTTTTTCATATGTTCTATAATAATACGCATAGAATAATAAAACCAACCAATTGAAGAAATTGGCAACCCCATCAAATTTGACAGAACATTGTTTACAGCTGAGTTTCGTAAAGGTTTCAAAACCGTATGCGTTTCAAACAGGTTTGAAAAGCAGTGTCAATGAAAATTTTTCGAAATTTCAAAACTGTTTTTATAACTGCTTATGCCATGGGTTTGCGTGAATGAAAACGTAATAAGTAATAAGTTTGTTTTAATTAATTTTTTAATTTAGCATAAAATATCTAAACTTGTGTATTTTTTTTCTTTTCAGATGCCTCTTTTACGTTCTATTATGTCAACAAGTACGAGTATATTTGTTTGTAAGTATTTTTCTTGTTCATTTAACCCGTAATATTTGTACAGCAAATATTCTAAAAATACCCTTTTTAAATAAATTTAGCGTGAACGTGTACTTGATCTTAAATTTAATTTCTCTTGATGATTGCATTAGGGAATCCAACCAGTTATTCCCTGTCAATCAAGAAAACGAAAATTTGTAAACAAAATCATTCATGGCTTCCATTTATGATTGTACAATGTCATAAACATATTGTTCGTAACACCTCAAATAATGAAGTATTCAGTGTAGCTGCAGATCAAAATATTTATAAAGAAGAAGGTGATAGAAAAATTATCTGAAATAGAACTAAAATTATTTTCACATTTAATACGAAAAAACAATTGTTACATAAAAACATTTACTTTTCTTTAAACAAATTCTCTAATGAGAGGATATTAAAGTTACCTCTTAACTAAAAAAAATTTTTTTTCTAATATCATTTTGTTCTTACACTATCCATGTGCGTTTAGTCTGTTGCAAAATTATAATACACTTCACGATTGTGCATAACTTGTTTTGTTGAATTAGGTTGGCACTATACTACTTCTGATTCTGAAATTTAATCCTCTAATGATATACGGTATCACCAACAGAAATAATAAAAAGGCTTAGACTAAAAAGCATAATTATATCGCTCATTTGCGAGAAGAGTGACATAACTCAAAAGAAGCGATTCTGAGATAAATGCATTTATAAATTAAAATTTAGCCTTTAAGTATAGAAAAAGTACAAGACATATTTGGTTGCCACTCAGTGAAAAAAAGAGATAAAAATACAATATGTTTTAAATCACAATTCGTCTCATATTTCTGAATTATTAATTCAAAAAACACATTTTTGTCACTTTTCTCGCAAATGAGCGATATAAATTTTGTAACATATTAAGAATACTCAAAAGTCAAAACGTTTATATTTGTAAGATGTCATTACCAAGAATACAGATATTTTCACTAATTTTCGTGAGTATCGTCCATAGATATAGCACAGAGTATCCGAGACACAGTAGAGGAATTCTCAGTAACTGAACAAAGTTATGCTCTGGTACTACTTTTGGCGTTTGTCTCACCTTGCGCACCCAAACTAACAGGCAAGACTTCTGTACGTCTCCACAACGTAGTACTAGATTAAGGTGTCGCTAGTAAGACCTTGAGGGCGCCAGTTAGGGTTACCCACCAACTACAACTTTTTTCCTACTGGCAGTGCCACACCACTTAAAGCTAGGCTAACTCCATATACCTCGAGACCACAATCACGTGGCGGAAAGAGTAGCCAGAAGCTAAACCATACCCCCGGGGTAACCAAAAATATAAAACGCTATTTTGAAAAGCTTTTAGAAATCCTGGCGTATTGTGATGAAGAAAGAAACAACTGTGTATATACTATACAGTTGAATAACCCCAAATACTCTATCAAAATTTTCACATTAAAAATTGAAACCATTGTTTAGAGAGCGGAAACCTCAACTCTGCATTCAGAGCGTTCGGGTTCATTCGTGTTACTGTTTATATAATGTAAATCGGTAAATCACAGTTTTACTCTTATAATTGATAGTGCACATCCTCCATAGTATTCATCAAGTTTAGCCTTGGTTCCAGCAATTGTTTTCTTTTGCATAAAATCTAGTCTCTTCTATCAACGAATGCCAACCACAATGTAAAATACCAAGCTGCCATTAATTATTGACAGTATTTCACTGATACATTCCGTTTGACATGAATGCAGGAAATTAAAAAATTTATTGTTTTATTGACCACACTCGTACATAAATAGATACTCTTTTAAAAATTAAAATTTAATAATTTATATTTTCTGCAATGCAAGTTACTTGAGTATATTTTTTATTTAATGTTTAGCATGTTAAGTAAGCAAAAAACTAAATTATAAACAATGTTTTAATAGAATAAGAGATTACTAAAAGAAAAATGCAACAAAGCGGAAATTATTTCCTTGCGTATTCGTTTATGTAACGTTCGTCAGCCTGACACTATACTTGTTATGTGAAAACAGGTCATAACTGAGTAATAAATTGTATATGCAAACCCAGCAAATACATTTGCATGATTTCAAATAAATCTATTTTTAAACGATAATTTGAAATTAAAACAAAGTTTTCTCAACCAAAGGCAAAATATATATATTTCAAGTGGTGAAATACACTTCTTGACCAGCAAAAATTTAAATGACAAAATTTAATGAAATCACATGTTCAACTTAAAAAGCAATCATTTATGTGATAGTTGATAGCGGACATGTTGTAGAAGTTATGTTTTCCAAATTCTCCGTAATTTATTTAGTTTGCTTATCTATGCAAACACATAACTCTTAATTTTAAATCTAAATCTTTTAAATCTATTTCTGAATGTGTGGGTATGTTAACAAACAAAATCCTAAATTGTACACCAGCCGAACAAATCATCAACTATTTTACTCACACTTTTTTTTGCTACGAACTTTTTATGCCAAAAATTATTTTCATTTCCAATATACGTGTAATAAGTATGTAAGTATTAAGCATTATCCCATGAAATTATGTTTTATTTCAATTTATTTTTTATTTTAACTTAGATATGCCTGTTTGCTGGGATATATATACCATATATATACCATAGATATACCATAGTTATATGGGATATACATACTATACTTCTGTGTGCAGTAGAATACCAGAGTTGTCGATTTGTTAACTTCCGTTGAGAAAAAGAAGAAAATCCATATTTAATCACATAATGTGATTACAAAACCCTGTTGGGACATGCATGCGCGCGATGATAAAATAAATAAACAGACACACACACAAACACAGCAATCATCAATAATTGAAAACCAAAATTTGGGAAATGAAATTTATTTCAAGCAATGAAAAATGCATTCAAAAGTATATGCGTGAATGCTTTCGTTAAAACAGCAATTTTAATAAAACACACACATACACACACACACAAACAAAACTTAAATCTGCATTTTCTAAACGATGATTTTTGAAATCTAATTGATGCTCATGCTCATATGATTGCATATTTTGTATACAAAAACGGTTTATTTGTTTAACCATAACAGAATATTTTAAAGATCTATTCTAAGGAAAATACTGCATTTTGAAACATCAAGGCAAACTAAAACTTTAATTGAACAAAAAAAAATATATATTTCTTTCAATTAAAAAATTTTTGAAAAAAAAAAAACTGAAAACTTTCCAAGAACAACTAAACTTTTTAAGTATTTTTTTTTCTCCATTTTAAGTTAAAAATACTGCAGTGAGTAAGTGTAACTAATGGTTGACGTGTAAGGTAAAGAGAAAACTTTTTTTCTGTTTTCAAGTTTCTCTTATGAATTTGTATTTTATTTCTTTTTAATAATTTTCATTCTAAAGGTGAAAATATTTTTCACGAGTATTTTAGTTACATGAAACCAAAAGGAAGAGAACACGAAAAAAAATTAATTGTGAAATATTTTTGAGTAAAATTTTGAAGGCTTTTTAAAATATAAATTGCAAAATTTTAAACTTTTAATAAAACTGTTGAAACAAAAATATTCTAAAACTTTTAATGTACAAAAAAATCTTAGTAGATTAATGGCCGTTGCCGGACAAACGGAGACTCTTGATGGAGGCCGGAAATAGTATAATTTTTTAAGGAAGCGAAATTTGGACCGAAACGTTAAAGGTAAAGGGACGCGCGCATTTACCCACATTTGGGCAGAGAGTCTCTGCTTTGAGAATTACCTCAGCTTATCGCACAGTGTCAGGACCTGCAGTTCTTGTTATACCCGGCACAATCCCTATGGATTTGTTGGAAGAGCAGGCGATGATATATAAGGCAGGGTACCATTTTCAAATGGCAACAACGTTGGAACGCTGAAGAACGAGGAAGATAGACAGCGAGACTCATACCGACTATAGGGTCATGGATAAATCAAAAATTCGGAAAGGTGAACTAATACAGCACACACATGTTATCGGGTCACTGATATTTTAGAAAATATCTGCACCGAATGCGAAAGTGTGACTCCCCTTTCTGCATTTATGAGGAGAAAGAAGATGTGATTGACAGCGCGGAGCATACTAGTGTCCAAAGTTGAAAGAATTACGGTCGAGTATAACGTTGATATTATGGCGACAAACATGGCGAACTAGACCGCCATTGTAAAATACTTAGAGCGTTTCCTAAGGCGAAAAAAACAAGGATCTGGAGGCATTTGAAAGTGCGGGTCCTGGACGCAGGGCAACCTAGACGGAACTGGCAACTGTGCCAAAAAATGGGTCCACCTTGAAATAATGCGAATGTGGTTCCGAGGTGGTATTCTTCCCCTGGTGAGGAGATAAGGGGGGTTTTAGTCGGTATACCCTTTTGGGCGAGTCCGACATATCATGCGAGCTGGCGACCTCAGCGAAAGCACAAAGTTTTTTCCCTTCTTCCCTCATAAAGAAAAAAATATGTGAATATGGCGGAAATATCGTATTTTTAAAAATGAGCTATTAAAAGGCAAAATAACATTTATTAAAAATTTCAAAAATTGTTTGAGACTCAAGCAGTGTTAAATATTATTTTACTACTAAAATCGAACGAGGTAGAGCCATTGGGCCCTTTACTCACGGTTAATGACCATCATTTAGACAATATTGTCATTTAATAATTTGTTTTACGAAGAACTATGTAAGAATTCCTTTAAAAGAACTAAATTTTTTATGCTTTTGACGTTTTTAATTAAACATTCTTTTGGTTTTATTGAGTTTAAGTGAATAATATTCAAAAAGCAATAAAAGAATATTTATAAAAAAATTTGTTTTAATAAAAAAAAAGAAACCAATTGAAATGCAAGTTAATTAAATTGGTTTTCCAGTTATAAAAAACTTAATACTTTTTAATTAAAAAATTATTTTCATATTCTTTTATATACAAATTGCATAAATTATTAGTTATTAACTTGGTTTTCTTTTTCTGCGTATGTGTTTATTTGTGCTACCAAATTACCACAAATAATTGTGGTTTTTTTCATAAAAAATAATGAACTTTTTAATAAATAAAATGACTTTTTATGGTAAATCGTAATTATAAATTTTCTGAATTCTAAATTGGAATCACTATTGAATCTTTATTCTGTAAATTTACTTTAAATTGATTATCATTGATCTTAAGATCCTAAAAATGGAATTCTTATGAGAATTAATGAATATGTATAACACATAGAATTCTAGAGAGACTTTGGTAGGGGAAATCGAAAACTAGTTCAGCTCCATTACATTACCAGTTTCAGGATCTCAAGGCTAATAAAGAAAACTCTTTTGTTTTCAAATTCCTTTTTTATCGTTTTATTTAATCAGTCTATGATTGCCTTCGAATGGGCTAAAGTTGTCTACACGAAAATTGTAGAACATCAGTGATTATAATACTTTCTGTTTTTTGTATTAAAATTAAAAACAGGTAAATTCAAAGTCGCGAAATCTGCCTCATATATGTATATATAATTCATTTAGTCCCTTGTCTGTACAATAAAATTAATGAAAAAGTAAAAAAATATTAAAATTAAAATAATTATTTTTTTACTTTTTATATAACTCATTTAAAGAAATTAAAATGCCTGTTCGTATTCGCCAAGTACGAGTACGTCGCTTCTGCTTTGGCAACATTTATTATTTTAATGCTTCATAGAATTAAAAACGACAAAAAGAAAATAACATTTAAATGACTTTGATATTTGTAGTGTGAAATTATTAAAAAGAAAAACACAGTTTTATTTGATCACAATTATATAATTGTTTGTCAAATTAATTACGTGAAAATGAAGAATAAAAAATAAAAGCAGAGAAAAAAGCACAGTTTTAAGAAACAAATTAAAGGTAAGAAAAAGAACAAACGCGCAAAAAACTCTCTCGCTTAAATTAAATTAAATTCAATTATTTAATTAAACTTTCGGCTGTCAGTACAAAATAAAAATAAACTCGTTACGCTCTACTTTGCTCAAAAGTACTTTCTTAAAAAGTTCAAAACAAGCAAAGGGATATAATATATAATTAAAAAGTCAAAGGATTTATTTATTTTATTTTAAGAAATATTTTAGAAACTTATCAGAGAAGTATGTAGATAAAATTTAAAGAAACAGAATCTCAATTTCATTTCGACTACAGAAGTACACTTACCATGTATTAAATAGCAGAAATTTGTTTGGAAGTGCAGCAGTAGTCTAAGAAAGATTGTACTTACTAAAAAGGTCAATTAAATTAAAATATCGTCGTGCGGGAGTTTAAGTGCTCTATCCGCCATTTTATACATATCGAGTTAATGATGCTGCTCTAGTTTTTCGGCCTCAAATTTTTCAAATTTGTAATCCGTTTTCCGCTGTCTTGTCAAGTTTCTAAGATAAAATTTATCTGTTTTGTTCTATATTCTTCAAACCAAAAGGTTTTTGTGCTATTTTTGATCGATTTTCCCAAAATGCATTTTTGGCACATAGAGCAGTTAAACTCTCGCACGACGATATATTTTCAAGAAGTGACTCAGTTTTAAAATAAATGGTTTTGTTTCGTCTTTAAAATCCCTTAATTAGATCAGAAACTAAATGCTATTTAGAATTTAAATTGCTTATTGCATGATTTTTCAATCAAAGAAGAAAATTACATCATGTTTTCGCCTCCAGCTACGGAAGTCTTATCAGTTGTTTTGTGTTCTGTAACAAATTCATGCAAATCCAAAACTACTTATATAGGTCACAGTTTCTATAGAAATTATATATTTTCTACATGGCCTGTAATGAGTTAGTCGAAGACTTGCACATCACATTTTTATGATATTCACCTTTTCATCTCCACCATTGCATTTTTCTTTGTTCTATTAATCCACATTAGTCGTTAGAGAGCGTCGCATGAGGCCTGCTTATAGGGTTTTATGGTCTAGAGACCCTAAATCGTACCTCAGACGGTTGTGATGATCTATTCTTTATAAATTTTGCTTAGTCTTTAAAACACCTTAATTAGATCAGAAACTAAATTCTATTACGAATTTAAATTCGTACTTAAAGAATCTATGTATGTATTTTTTAAATATTTTGAATGTGGATTTTATAGGAAATTATCAGGGTTAACTATTGGTGGCATTGGCAATTTTAATCGGCAGCACTATTTGGCTATCGTTCATTAAAATTAAAAACAAGAAGTGCTTTTACTACAATTTTTCGTGCTGGTGAGTTTTTATGCTTTACCTATAAATACCAATTTACTCCAAACATCCTTTCAAATTAATTTTTTTTTAAGTTGCCTCTTAGTCTCAAATTATCAATTCTATCCTTTAAAAATTTCAATTGATCATTGAGGTTTTAACGTATCAGTGGTATTCCTTATAAAAAGCTGTAATTTCTAATTTAAATAATATCGTAAATGCAACATTAAAGTCATTTTAAAATGATTTCTATTCATTTTTATGTGGTAAAAAGTATTATTTCCTTAAAAAAAAACTTTTTTCATTGCATTGTTTTAAAATGGCATTTTATTACTGTTTGTGTTCAAAATAAGACTCAATTTCACATTCGTCGTCACGTAGAAAGTGTGGTTTTGTATGTAGAATTGAGTATATTTATGGTGTACAAGTAGTAGGGTAGGATTAATATGTACGTTTTATTTATTTTTATATTTTATAATAATAATAATTCTGATATTCTTTTAAAGTTTTTTTTGTAATTAAAAAAAAAATTAACAATTTCGTTTTAATTTTTTATATAGACAACAGTTACCACCCTAATATGAACCATATTATTTGATATTTAAGAACCAAATGCTTAGTTGTGTTGACACTTTGTTAAAAGAATTTTTTCTTTATTTGAGTGAATATGTTACCAAAGCTTTGTCGTTGGTTAAGAGTAATTTAAATGGTGGTTTTTAGTTCAACAATTCTAACAATGTCCAGCACACACTTTTCACATAAAATATTCTTAAACAGAAATTCCCATTCATATTATTAAAATTGTGGCATTAACAGGCCAATTATCTAAAGGCAAACGGAAAAAAGTATGTATTTTCTCTTGCATTTTGAAAAATAAATGAGTGTAATGGCCATACACTCCCTGTTTAAATAGTTTTGCTTATGAATAGAGTAGAGGAATATATAATAAAAATAACTAAGGTGATAACAATGAAGCAAATATTTGACAAATAACGAATAGCTTAATTCGTACAGAATCGGTCTTATATTAACGGTAACTAGGCGAATTCTAAATTGAAAGTTAATGATTCCTGACATGATTTTAAAGCAGACATAGCCCCAGGATATACGCCAAAACACAAGGCACACATTTAAGCATTGCCGACCATAATTACCGGACACTGGTTGATTTGCAGCAATACACGTAAGATGGGAGTACAATAAAACGACAACTGTCGTGGCTGTAGCATTGCAGACGTTGAACACTTTCTATGAATTACTGTCACTGCTCTTTTTTTAGAGCTTTCATAACTGATTTATACGAGACATTTTTCAACATCGATACATCTACTAATGACCATTTTTAATGTCTCAATCTAATCATCTAAATTTAAGAATCACATGACACAACATGATGTGGTTAATGGCTTTCTAAAATGGTGGCTTAGAATGCTCTATCCACGTTGAACATCATCATAAGAGCATCTTTTATATGCAATTTAAAATTAAACAGGTTGTTGGCATATTGCATCTCTTGTTTTCCATATAAATATGTGGTAATTAAAATATTATTGATTTTAGGCTTTAATTAAGTTACCAGTCATTTAAAGACAATTTTAATATATAAAACTGTGGTATTTATTTACAAAAAATTAAATTTATTAAACATTCCAAATATATACAAATATAATTTTTTTATTATTTTTATTAAAACTGCAAAGTTGCGAGTATGACTGTGGTTAATGAATTAATGAAATGACAGCAATATTAAGGAAAATATATGGAAAACAAATTTTAAATTGCTGTTGTATGGTAGGAATATGGAGAAGTGAGTATTGGTTAACATAGTCATCGCCATCAACGTTTCGAAAGCCTAACACATTACTAGAACTTCAAGATTGTATTCAAGAGTATTGTGGTTAATATGACCTCCCAGATTTTTCGTATTGGCGACCTAGTGCGTCTAGTATTGTAGTCCGCCAAATTCTTTTAAAGCCAATTACAATTTCATAACATTGTGAAAACCTTCATGTACGATTTATTGTGCTATATTTGCTCTGAGTGAGACCAGTCGCCGTGGTCTAGTGGTTAGTGTGTTGGCTTACTAAGACATGGGCCCTGGGTTCGACTCCAGACTCTGACATCTTCAAAAAAAAGAAATATGAAAAAAAATATTTCTTTCGGCGACTGCCTCTCAGCAGTCTTCTGGCAAAAGCTCTGAGAGTAACTAATTGCCATGAACAAGCTTCTCAAGCAGTGGTGCCAACGTTTTGTAACCAGAACGCGCTGGTCTCCTTCCCAAAACGCGCTAAAACGCGTCAAATAACAGCGTTGACAAATATTTAAAGGCAAAACGCGCCGTTTCCCAACGCGCTAAATAAAATTTTAATAAAAGTCGACCCATATATTAGAACAAATACAGAATTTATTCAAGCAAAATAAGTAATATCGATATACATATTTGTTTTTTAATTTATTTCAGGTACAAAAAGTAGATTCTTACAAACTAACAAACAACAAAAACTTAAAATATTTTTTTGGTACTGTTTTGTACTTCACCTAAAATTTTACTTGGTTACTTTAAATAATCACTTAAATACAAATGCTGAGTCCTATTGTCTTTAATATTAAACTTTTAATATTTTACTGACTAAAATCATTAATAAGAAACTGTTTGATATTATAAAATTAATTTAGAAAAGTAAAGTTAAATTTGATCATCGCCAATTTCATTCAAACCGTCTAGCTCATCTTCCGGCCATAAAAGCAGAATAATTCGAAATATATAAAAAAGAATTATAATATATTTATGATAATGAAGACAGCTTGGTAAAAGGATTGACATTAAGAGAATTCTAAAATTGTGGATATCAATCCAAAATGATAATTAACATTGGTGTTTACCATACATACATATATACATACATACATACATACATAACTGGCCTTTACAACCCTGTGTCAGGATTACGGCCTACCTTCTCGCTATATACATATATGAATATGGACTTATGTAGTCAAAAATAACTTCACTAAATTATTGTTACTTACTATTACTATAAGTATACAACATAAAGCGAAATGAAAGAATTTCCAGTGAAAATATACTTGCGTTTTGATTTGTTGATATTTAAATAAATTATACTAAATTGTTTTTATAGAAAATGTTGGATTGAAGTGGTTTATTAAGTTTATTAAAAAAGCGCCAGTTTAAAAAAAAACGCGCTAAGACGAAAAAAAACGCGTTTTGCATGGTTAAATCGCGCTAAATCTAGCGCGAAACGCGCTAAATTGGCACCGTTGTTCTCAAGTCTGTCGTTCCGAGTCGACGTTAAACTGTAGGTCCCAGCACTCATGGATAAAAATTGACACACACAACATGAGTGCTGCGAGAAGCTAGGCCGTAATCCTGACACAGGGTTGTAAAGGCCAGTTATGTATGTATGTATGTATGTATGTATTTGCTCTGAGTTATTGATTATCCTATTTGACTGACTATCGCACAGTCGAAAATGGTAGGCCGATTAATTCGGAATTTGAAGAGATTATTTCTATGCAGAAGCCCGCTAAGGAAGGATATTTCACTTATATAATTGAAATCTATACTTATATAAGTAGAGAGCTAAATGGTTAAAATGGTTTTCTTGGTTTTCCATTATTTTTTTTTTTATCTAAATTTTTTATTTTTATCTTTTTTACACTGAAACAGCTTTCTGAGTGTTTACATTTATTGGCAGATTATTTGTGCAAATAATTATAACTTTATCGTTTACGGCGTTGTATACCTATAAATTATAATATTGCATAATGTTCACTAAAGGTGTTTGTTTAGTTTTAATTATTTCCAAAGAATACGTAACAATATGTGTAAATTTTAATTTGTTTACGGTGAAGACAATAGAGGCAATCACTCTTCGTTGCATACGCCCTTTCCAGACTTACAAACGTAACAAACAACAAACAACAACATGTAGGCAGGTAATTCAGACTTTCTACGATTGCAAGACTTGCAGGGGTGTTTGTAACACAGAGTGATTACCACTTACAA
Organism: Metopia argyrocephala; assembly: GCA_963576795.1. Classification (NCBI taxonomy): domain Eukaryota; kingdom Metazoa; phylum Arthropoda; class Insecta; order Diptera; family Sarcophagidae; genus Metopia; species Metopia argyrocephala. The sequence continues at coordinate 179,671,176 of OY756208.1, read as the reverse complement.
AAGAACAACTTCTTTTAAATCATCAGATTTTAATGACGAATAAATAAAACCAAAATAGTTTTCATAAAATTATGCTGATACTGACAGAAATAAAAGTACAAAAATAAAATTTTCTACAATTCATGCAAATTTATTATTCGAAAATTTGAGGAAATTAAATAAAAAACAACTAATATTATTAAAAAAAAAATTCATTTTTTTAGCAGAAACTAAATCGGAGTTAAAAAGAAAAAAAAAATTTTTTTTGGTATTTTGAGGTGTAAATTGTAAACTCTAAAACAAAAAAGATCCATAGCAGTTACCTCCACCGTATTGCGGTAACTGAAATTCTTGAATATGAAAATCATCTTTAACAGTGTAGGGTATCAATATTCCTTTCATGTTTTATAAAATTAAGATTTCTTGTGTTTTGGTATAAATTATTAGCAAGAATGCAAATAAATGTTCTACAGTAAGTAAGCTATTACGATTATTTTATCCTGAGAGAAATCTTGTTTTAAATGCCACAAAGTCTCTTAAGAAAGCTGAATAGATGCCAATTCCAAAACTTACTTTATAACTCTCATCGCATAAACAACTAAAGAAAATGTTAAGGAAGTGAAAACCATTGTATAAAAAACCAATTTTCTTTGTTTCTTTTGTGGGTATTTTTATTTTCAACCTATTTTATTCTAAAAAAAAACTCTCCAAGCTAAAGAGTCTTCTAATAAGGATTTCCTAACTTTGACATTTGTGGGTTCAAACCCCAACTCTGTCACCTTAAAAAAAAAATGAAAAAATTTTTATTTCGGCGACTACCTCTTAACAGTCTTCTGTTCAAAGCTCTGAGAGTAACTGATTGCCGTAAATAAGCTTCTCAAGTATGTTGTTCGGAGTTGACTTTAAACTGTAGGTGTCGGTACTCAGGGATAAAATTTGACACACACAATGTAGGTGCTGCGAAAAGTTAGGCTGTAACTCTGAAACAGGGTTGTAATGGCCAATTATGTACATATATGAACATGCGTATGTATGTATAGTTTTTATTTATTTATTATTACAATTAATTTAAATTCTTCATCAGCGCCGACTGTTTAGCCGTAAAGCCAATTACACTTTGGAGCTTTATATGTATACGTATCTTGATCATGGCCAGACATGAAAAAGGTTAAATGTTTGTAATCAGTTTTGAAAAAATTTTAAGTTGTTAACATTGATCGTATAAAACAAAAAACTAAATATTACCACAAATGTGACCCTCAATATATGCCACATTGGAATAACAAGGGAAGTATTAAAGTTCACAAGGCGTTATTGAAAGACCCTCTTAGTTAATCTATATTTTTCAAAATACTCTTTCACATTTTTCCTTTACTCGTACAATTCCAGTGAAACAAATTCAATCCTTTCAGAAATTTCTTATACAATACAACTGCGTAATAGAAATGCACTTGACAATCTTATTTTCTTTTCTTCTTCTTCTTCTTCCTCTTCTTCTTTATTTTTACGGTTAAAGGGAAGAAGTTAATACATTTGCGGTTAAACTTATTTTGTGGTGAAACTTACTTTGTTTTTAATACTAAACAAAACAAGTCAAGTCAATTTAATTAGAATAATACACTGCTGGTTTTTCGTATTGATGCACTTTTTTTTACTGGGATTCCAACTTGGGTCTCCAGATCATTTAGCAATAAATGTTTTTTATCGTGAGTCTCTGGCGATGCGCTCTAACTACCTCGACTATGGTCATACTATAAGTCGTTAAAGTCGATTTATGCCAATAAATCTTATAACAAGACAACAATAACACAAAAGAAAACTTTTAATTTTGATTCTTGCGAAACAGATAAAAATTACAAAAATGCAATGATGGCGAGAAAAAGAGAATAGAATAGACTTCAACTAAAACAACACAAAGTATGTAGAAAAATTATAATTCCATTTAAAGACTTTTAAAGAAAAATTGGAATGGAATGTTTGATGATTGTCTGGAATATGTAACATATAGCACACAAAGAACTCTGATGAGATTGAAGTAGCTGGAGTCGAAAACATGTACAGTTTAATCTTCAATGTAATTTCCTTCCTTAACTTCATTTAATAAAATTCATTTCTGATCTACTAGAGGCGTTTTTAACTAAGCAGAATGTACTCAAAAAATATCACCAATCTTACTGAGATACGCATTTGCCAAATAATTTTTGAGAAAATTACTATATTTTGAAACCATCCACTTTAGTGAATATATCATAGCACTGTTCCAATATGTAGATTTAAATGCAATTTCTCCATGTACCACTGGCGGTTAAGTTTTTTTGTTTTAAATCATATTGCTTAAAGAAAAAAAATGGGTATCAAATATACAAAATTCATAAATAAAACTAATGTTTGCCATCTTTTAGAAAAATTAATTCACTGATTATCGAATACACCAACTTGTTCCTTAAAGTTTCATTTTTACTTAAAATATGTAAATACTTATAGAGCATACAATGCAAAGGCAGAGGAGTGTCTTATATTCCTAAACACTACTTTCTCTGTTCTCTCATTTGCAACTTATTTTCTTACCTCGAGCCTAATGCACTGCATGAACAAAAATAATGATTTTCGCTTAGAGAAATACACAGCAGTGTATGTGTACTAAGAAGAAGACTTATGTGCACTAAGAAATATTCGAGCATTCAAAGAGTAGTGGTGGTATAAGAATCCACAAATTTATAATAAAGAAAACATTTTATACGCGGTTTTGTTTCATTTATTACTTGCAATTCTGAATTCAACAGTTAAAAACAATGTAAAGAAGTTATCAGCAATAGTTACAATGTGGTTATTAAAATGAAACTACTGGTGGGTGGTAAACTGGTGATTTTGCAACAATTTTTGTGAAATAAAAAACAAACATAAAAATAACAAATAAAACATATCTATTAATACAGTCTACAAGCCAATTTGTACGAAATTGTATGTTTTGAAAAACAAAAGAGAGAGAGAGAGAGTTCATTGAACCCATTACGTACAGCGAATGAATGAATAAATGTCTGGGTGTGCTTACGAGTATTTTGCAAGTTAAGCATGTTAGCTTTTATGGTAAAAATTGCTTTTATGTCTGGAAAAAGTTTATAGTTCCTAAAAATAATATATTTTACAATAAAAGGTTTATAATAAAACAGTAAGGACACATAAGAATTTTTATGACTGCCACTAATTAGGATAAACAAAATGAAATGCTTAATGTTTTCAAAGAACACAATTATTTAAAGAGTATTTTTATATATTAAAAACTTAAGTCTGTATTCATAAAAAATATTATAGGTATACTTGTACTAAGAGTTTATTTAACAAGTATTGTATAGAAATTTGTCAAATAAGCCTTTCATAAACCCTTAATATTTTTAATAAATACAGCAGCTACATTATATATGAAATAAAGTTTTATTTACGAATATTATAATTGCCCATTAGTTATGCATCGTGAAGTTTTTTTTGAAGAATTAAGAATCATTTCAAGCACATGAGATATTTTATAATATTTGTTGCCAGTTTTTACATATTAGATAACAAATTGAGATGAGGAATGGGATTGAATTTACATCCGGGGATTCGGGAATTGAAATTATAGGCTTTCATATGAATTATATAAATATTTTGTAGTCTCCCTGGTCTAGTGGTAAGTGTGTTGGCTTACTAAGACGATAGCGCCGGGTTCAAATCTCAGCTCTGACATTTGAAAAAAAAAAGAAATATGAAAAAATGGTTTCTTTCGGCAACTACCTCTCAGCAGTCTTCTGGCAAAAGTTCTGGGAGTAATTGATTGCCATGAAAAAGCTTCTCAAATCTGTCTTTCGGAGTCGACTTTAAACTGTAGGTCCCGGTACTTATGGATACAAATTAACACACACAACATGAGAGCTGCGAGAAGCTAGGCCGTAACCCTGACACAGGGTTGTAATGGCAAATTATGTATGTATGTAGGTATTTACATAAGTATTTTTAAAATTACTGTTTTCGAATAAGCAAAATATAAGTGGTAATCAAACAACAAAATGTAGGCAAAGACATTTACAACGAACTGTGATTATTTTGATTTGAATTTTTTAAAACCAAATAATTTAAAATTAAGACGTACAGTTGGTAAAACATTTTTGACTATAAAAGTGCTGGTTTCTAAAGCGTAAAAAAGCACAAGAGTTGTCATCCGAAGTAAATTTGTTTAATAAATTGTAAATGTTAATTTTGTTTTTAATTGTGTTTACTTGGTGAGTGAGAAGTAAACATGACGATATCATATTCAAGACATTGTTTTCAAAATTGATCGCCCTACATGTCCGCTTTCTTGCATTTTTCGTTAATTTTTCCCAAAATTCCCGGTAATAGGTTCCTGCATTTCTGAAGGATATTTTTTTTACGAACTGGTGACTTCAAGAAACTTTAGAGAAGGAAGTGAAAAACCGTTAAATCAGATAATTTTGCAGACCATATCAAATCATCAACATGTCAAATTAGGCGATACGTAAAAGTAGTGCTCTGACTTTCGACTATAAGTTATGCACTATGCGTCGTTGCGTAATCCTAATTTGTCTTGCTGAGGTAGAAAAACGCCATTGAGCATGGTTCTGTGATGCTCGCCGTTGAAGCTAGTCGCTTGTCTCGCGGTTATTCTTCATGTGTCATAAGAGGATTTCCGGTGGTCTAAAAGCATTAATAATGGTTTTTCACATACTTTTTTCATGAAAAGTTGTCTTGCTCATAACTGTGGCTAGAGCGTGAGTTACGTTCGCTTAGGGGTAAACGGCTAATAGCTTATACAGTGTCTGCTGTTTCTAACGAATAATCTTAAAATTTTTCAGCAAATTTTCGATTTCAGCTTGATGTCAAATTGCGAGGCACATCGTCGGCAATATCTTCAAGAGATTGGCTCTTCCTGAGCCGCTCAAACATTTTTCACATTTTATATAAACAAGCGGCAAAATACTGTAGAGTTTATCCAGTTGATACTGTAGAACCGTCAAAGCTACGTCTAATTTTACGCCATTTCAGCATCACTGACGTATTATAGAACAAAATAAGAGAAACACAGCTTTACGCGTTTCATTTCACAATTGCCAAGAGGGAATTGACATCTGCCGCCATTTGCTAAAATTGTATCAAAATCCAACCACTATGATATTTTAATTCATTTAAAGTGCTAAATTATTATCCTAAGTTTGGATAGTGCAGAGCATGTCTAGAGGTTCTCTCTAATAAAAGTAGTCGCTAGTATATACGGTTATAGAAGATTTATTTCCACATATACGTTCGAAAGCATATATCGTCTATCGTTAATAGACATACAGACTATACTGATAATGTCAATTCTAAAATACGACAGTGAGAAGGTCTTTAAACTGAAAGCCATTTTTATGTTGGACAACTTTTGCTGCATATTTATATGTTCTCTATGTACTATTGAGTTACATACAAAAACTTATAATTCTTCTCCTCTTAGAACTGAAATATAAAAAGACCGCAGTTATCTTTTTAAAATTAAGCATTATTTGTGTTTTTTTTTTTTAATTTTCTTTGATTTTTTAAAAACACTTAATTAGTAAACAAATTAGTTTGCTATTATACGATATTTTTATCTATTTTGATTAATGCCTTTGAAATGAATTCTGTTTTAAAATGAAATTTTTGTTTGTACGAGTCAATTTTAACACAAGTATACGAAATATGTACAAATAATTAGAAATAAAAATCTGTAATGAAAAAAGTACTGAATGACTTCTGCTCTTATTATATTCTTTGCTTTATTTTTTATCTATTTAATATTTTTCTACTTGTGAACTTCATTATAAATACAAAGAGATAAAAAAACTTCTTTGGTGTGGATTATGCTGAAATATTTTTTTAGTAAATATTTAAACTAACCGCCATAGTTCTTTTGGAAAAAATGTTTTCCCTCTCAAAAAGAATATATTTTTTCATATTCCAAACTATAAAGTTTTGACATCATTATTAACATTCTAATGTGCTATTAAAGAAAAATTATTTCTTTGTGATTCTCTTCTGCATCCCTCTTTATTACTGCATCCTCAGCTGTTTGGCGTGTCTTAATCCTTTAGCCAAAAAATTTATAATAAAATGAATAATAAATTCTTTCATAATCATTTTGATTTTATTTCCTTTTATTTTTAATTCTATCTTCTTGAAATATCTTTTAACTTCACCAAAAATTGTGTTACAAAAAAGAGTTTATCATAAAATTTTCCAGAAATATATGTGTTTGTTTTCCTTAAAAAAAATAAAACTTTTTTTTGTAAAACGAAAGGCCAGTCTGACAACCATTATGTTGCCAAGAAACAAAAAAATGGTAGCTAAAGCATATTTATTCATGAGTCATATGTTACAAAATCAAGACATTTTAAGGAAATTGCTGAAATTTTTTGTCTTCTCTTTTTTCTTTTCTGTTTTATTTTTATATTTTTCTTGTTTCCGCATTTACACAGAACACATATTAAGAAATTAGAGAAAAATTTCTAAGATTTTTATGCAAGATTTACCACCATTCTGAAGAATATAACTTTTAATTTATATGCGGTAAAGTGTTTTGAAGACACACAATAAATTAAACAAAAAAAGGACTAGAAGGAAAAAGCACCAATGTTTCTGGTTGTTTTTATTGTTTGTAACAAGAACCTGAGTTTGAAATTTGTCAAACTCTTACAAAATCTTAAATTTTTAATTTAAAACTGGGTTTATTGGTAATTTTGTTTCTTTTTTTTTCTTCAGTATCAACTGATTCTTAATGAACTTCAAAAATTAAGATTGAGAAACTTTCGAAAGTGCTTAAGTGAATTTTACCAGAACTTAAAAGAGAACACTTTTTAAGGACGTACCTACAGAAAGGGTACTGGGACGGATACCGTTTGCGTTCTATACGCCCAACATACTAACTCATGAAAAAAAACAATAGGGATTTACGCTGATTATATAGAAATAATTGGAGGGGTCGTGGTATAGTGATTAGAGCGCTCGCACAAAAGATCGAGGTTCAAATCCCAGCGAAAACTAAAAATAAGAGGTTCTCCAAGAAGTCCATCTTCAAGAAACCGCTCCGTGACATTCCAGGGCCCCTTTCTGGGAAGATAACAGCTAACCTACTTAGTGAAGCTCACCCCTCATATTCAACATCCACCGACAGATTTTGCTGTTGACCATTCAAGGGTGAAGGTATAACAGTGGCCTTTGAGTGGTCAAATTGACTGCAATTTGTCTCATAAAAAAATCTATATATCTTCAAATTCCAATACAATGAATGCACTGCATGAGTAGAGGTTTACCCCTGAGTATTGGTCTTAAAAAAAACCACCCATGTCTTTTATCAGTAGCAAATTCCAAATTAAGATGGGCTTAACTCGATTTTATTTTATGAATTTTATAAATTATTTTTGTTTTGTCAGAAACGCTTTAATAAGATCAAAGTTAAATTCTAGTAAGAATTTATATAAATCTATATATTTTATTTTAATGATTTTTTTATAATCAAAGGAGACAGTGATGCCTTAATCTTAAAGTTTTAGTTTTTCGTTTTTTTATTTGATGCACAGTGTAATTAAAACATAATAATTACATGATGAAAATTTCTCCTTAAAAACATTTTAAGCATACTTTATTTATTTATTGTTTTAAATTATGTAGCAAAAATGTGTGCATAAATTCAATTTTAATACTTAACGGAAATATCCACAACTATTACCCATCAAACATAAAGGTCTGATTAAAAATTAGAGATAATTTGAGTTCAATATTTGTCGTAATGAATTTAATAAAAAAAGCAGAAATTCTTTTCAAACTTTGTTTTCAATTATGGTTGCATTTGAAATTTATTGTTTAACACTAGTTTATAAAAAAAAATAAATAAATAAAACACAAGATCGAAAGTAGCTCTAAAAGCTGTTTTCAGTATTGTTTTATAAGGCCGCGATTTCTTACAATGGAATTATATAATTTTGTCCTCTATTTTTTGCCTTGTTTACCAGTTTTAGAGTTATGCCGAGTTCAACAATATACAACATCATAGTAAAAAGAAAAAATTACATACAAAAATGTTTTCATCAAAAATATATGTAAAGTAAATGCATTCAATATACATACATATCGTCGTGCTGGAGTTTAAGTGCTCTATCCGCCATTTCATAGGTTTTCGACCCCAAATTTTTCAAATCTGTAATCCGTTTTAGGATATCTCGTCAAGTTTCGGAAATAAATAGCCAAAAACGGATTGCAGATTTTAAAAATTTTGGTGTCAAAAACCTAAATTAGCGTCATTAACTCGAGATTTAAAAAATGGCGTATAGAGCACTTAAACTCCCGCACAACGATATATGGAATCTCTGCTTAAGAGACTCGTCAGGAGATTTTTTTCCCAAAGATGGTAATCAAATCTATAAACTCCTTTGTTCAAAAAGTTAATAACTAAATGAGAATCATATCCTATTTAGTATATAAAAAATTAAAAAGAGAATTCGCAAAGCAATGTATTTCTGTTTTGTAAAAATTCAAATTTTATTTTTCTTTTCTTTTATTTTCTTTTTCAGTCAGCCATCAATTAACTGACACATAGAGACATGTTTATCACCATACAGCAATACATTTCATTTATACATACGTACATAAAAAATTACATAAAAATAATTGCGAAAGACTTGTTATTTTAAAGACCATAAAATTTAAAAGCAGCTAAAATGTCAAATTTTTATAACTTTTCGTAAAGAAAATTTTTTACAAGTAAAATAAGTTATATTTCTAGATAAGTTCATTTATCAATAATACTTTTATGTTTAAGAACTATGTGGAAATAATAACTAACTAACACTTATTTTCAACTCGTCATAGAATTAACTTTAATTAGAAATATAGATTTGAAAAAAAAGTTTTGAGAGATTTAGATTATATTAAATATCGAACTCTCTCGATTTCTGGTTTATTGGGTAGTTACATGAGCATACACATTTACATGTAAAGATACCGTTAAAATAACAATTTTATTGAGTTGCCCTCAATTATGAATGGCTGCCAAGGCAACAAAATAAAAACTTACAAATAAATACAAACAATAGCAATAACAACTAAAAATAAAACACAATCAAGGAAGCAAAACCAAATAAATATTTTTAGTCACCACCACCATATAATAAGGGAAACATGCACAGACAATAATAACACACTTTCCCCAACACTCTGACACGTATAATAAAAGGATAAAAGACAGTTGGGTAAATATAATAAGAAAAAGAAACAAAATGCCATTTCAACAATTTTTTTATGGAATTTGTTTTTTATATGTATTTTATTTTGTGGAAAATCAAATACCAAACACAAGCATAGGTACATACATACATATATAAATACATAGAAATATATACAAAGTTTGTTTGTAATTTAAAATTAAACAACCGTTATAGAATAAAAAGTTTCTAATCAATTTTAGATTTTATCAATAAAAAAGTTTTATTTATATTTTTTCAAACCATTTTCAGTAAGTGGTTGGCAAGTCAACAACATACCTATATACATATGTACTCGTATGTAAGTATAATGTATGAGTTCCATTTGTAAATGTTATTGGTTTTTCGTTTGTCCTTATGAGTTATCGACAATTATGTAGGTACATATGTATGTAGTAGTATGAGTAAGTAAGTACATAATGAATACGTATGTATATATGAATAATGATGTGCAAAACAAAAGCAACAAACCTTGCCAATATATTTATGGATATTTATAATTTTGAAAGATAGTGTGAAAATACAAGGTGTATAAACACATTTTTTTTACTAACCATTTAGGGTGCTGCGAGAAGCTAGGCCGTAACCTGGAATCAGGGTTGTAATGGCTTATTATGTATGTATGTATATTACGTAAAAGCAGATTCGGGTACTTTTATAATTTGTATCGCTTATTACGTTTTTTTAAACTTATGGTTTATATCTTAAGTCTCTACGTGTACTTATAGTATACTTATGCATGAATATTGTTGCCACATTACCAGCTAGACGACATGTAAGCAAGTACGGAGAGTGAAGCTGTGGTAAGACTACTGACTTTCGAATTATTGGAATCGAAACTTGCCAAGGCGTAAATTATTTTCCACACATTAGCGTAACAACGAAGAATGCACATTATAAGAGCCTTGTTCTTCTTACTTGGTCATAAATAAAATAATAGGCTCTTGGGTACACATACATACACACATAACTGGCCTTTACAACCCTATGTCATGATTACGGCCTAGCTTTTCGCAGCAATTATATTGTCTGTGTCAATTTTTATCCATGAGTACTGGACCTACAGTTTTTTGTTTACTCCGAACGACAGATTTGAGAAGCTTGTTCATGACAATCAGTTACTCTCAGAGCTTTTGTAAGAAGTCTGCTAAGAGCAAGTCGCCGAAAGAAATATTTTTTTTAATATTTCTTTGCTTCAATATATCAGAGCCGGGGTTTGAACTGAAGCTCTCGTCTTAGTAAGCTAACACATTAACCACTAGACGACGGAGACTACGGCTGTTGCGTATACTAAACAGAAGAGGGATTATAAATATATATAAATAAAAATTATTCAAAGCACTGGACTCTCGAGCTGAACTGGAATAATTTTTGTAGAGAATATTTTGCTTTTCTTAACATGCAAACAAAAAAATTCTGCATTCTTATTCGAAAAATTTATTTATTTCATTTTACATTTTCTTATTAAAACAATTTTAAATTCGCAATTCAATCTTCATTTCAATGTCAACTTCAACTGCGTAACATTCAGTGTGATTTTCTAATATCACATGATTTTGTAAAACATTTGCCAGTTTTGAATTGATTAATGTCAGGGGTAGAGATACTTTTTTTAGTATTTTACACGCTTTGAACATAATAAACCAAAGATATCAAACAAATGTTAGTAAAATGTTAATTGCTACATTGATTTGTGAAAGTACCTGGTGAACAAAAATCACAAATTCATATATTTTTAAATTTAATAAAAATTTATTTATGTAACGCATTGTCTCCACAATTTTAAGAAAAGCTTTAGTAACTTTCTCGATGAAGCAGTTACGGATTTAGTGTGTTACATATATCTATACTATCATTAAACTATTTGCTTTTATATACAACTCTGTTTTGTGTGTTTGTCTATATATGAGATGTGATTTTACCATTCTTCACCAAAGGTATATGTGTATTACTTTTGTTGTAATAAGTTAATGATTAATTGTAGATTTGCTTGTTCTGTTATTGATTGAAGTTTTGTAGAAAGAAAATAATTTGTCTGTGTTTGAATTATTTGTATAAAGTTGTTAGCCAAAACCCTGCGTACTTTGCTGTACCTATTTGAATTAAATTAGAAGTATAATATAAATAAATATGGAGAAGGCCACTACCAAAAATTCAACATTGCAACGGCTTTGTTTGTATCAAATTTCAAAACTTTCACTATTATCGTTCCCAGGTTCCAAAATAATCAACACTTACTTTGTATGAGAGGTAGTAAGGTCCCTTGTTCAACTCCGCCTACTTTTTGACTTACGATTTACATTGACCATGAAGTTATTTCAATTATACTTATTGAATTTATAGGCAAATAAATGTTTAGTAAAAGTTCAAAAAGATCGTTTCAGCCGTATATCTAATTATGGGTTTAAAAGCAAAACACACAAACAAACACTCATTCAGTTTTGTATACAAAAGATTTCTTCTTCGCAGTACTATGTATTATAATATTTTGATCATTTATAATTTTGCTGGTATATTATTTCAAATATTATCGTTTTTATAATCTCTGGTTTTGCTGTTGTTGCATATATTGTCAACAACTTTTTGAAAAGTCCTTAAGTATTTGGCATTTCAAGTGTTTATTTGTATTGTTCACAAATTACAAGTTGCCTTTACAAAGGACACTTGCCTAGAGGTACTCAGTTTTGTTTACAATTTTTTTTATGGAATATTTTTTCATGCCATTGTGGCATTTACAGCCAAGTTTGATTAACAAACAAATACGTTTTATTCAAATGATTTTGAGGATAATAAAACTGTAGTGGTAATTATCAAACAATTGAAAATTTTCTTTAAAGGTATTAGGATGTTAAGGAGCTAGCAAAGTAGAAACATTGATTTGCTAATTATTGTAATTCAGTTATGGCGCAAACATTAATACTTATAAATATATTAATGTCTTAAAAATTTATAGAATTGTAAGTAATAGTAAAAATTTTGGGGGTATTCACAATATATAAAGCTGGTGTTCTTTAACGAGTATTAATAAAAATTTTTCTTACTAATAAAATTACAACTTAATGGCAATAAAGTCATTTCATATCTTAGATTTTTTTTAATAATTTTAGAACATATGGGAAAATAGTACACAAATCAATTTGAAATATATCTACGAATTTTCTAGAGTTAAGGAACACTATTCCTAGGTTGTTAATAGTAACTAAACTAAGTTAGTAATCTATCAAGTACAACATTAACCTATTAATAAAAGTTCTCAATCATATACAAGGTTTTAAGTTAAGTTTGGTGTAGTGTGCTTTTACACTTCTTTGAGCATAAACTCTTACTCACTCCGCTGGTGATAATAATCCATTTGTCAGACTGTGTAATTACTTGAATTTACTATCATTTAGATTTTTATTACCTACACCTGCTTTTTTATATCACTTTTAAGTGATATGTCTGTTAATGTCACTTTCATTTAGACCACCAACTTATTTATTATTAAGTTCATTAATTCATAACACGGCTAAAAAAGGATTTAACCATGTAGCAGTTAAAATGTCAAATTTTTTACGCATCAATCATTACAGTTTCAATGACAGACTGGACACATTAAATAGAGGAAAGCGAAGGTGTACTCCTCCCAAAACGTGTATACCAGTAGAATGAAATTGTATGTGTAAACATACATATATATCTACAAGTAATGTAAAGTATGTATTCATTTATGTATTGATTAATAATTAATTTTAAACTTTACTACACAAACTATGTGTACATATACGAGGTGCATCTTAATGCAATTCTGTGCCTTTTTGTATAAAAGTGAATAAGAAAGTGTGTTTTAAACACATCCAAGATAACAGGCTGCCAACTACAGCCTGTCAAGAATAGACTATATTTTATAACTATATTCTAAATATATTCTAATGCCCGTATTCATAAAAACTATTTTAGGGTTATTGAGGGTTTATTTGACAAGTATTGCATAGAAAATTGTCAAATAAGTCCTCAATAAACCTAAAATAGTTTTTATGAATACGGGCACAATTTTTTTTTCATATTTAGATATGTATTTAGCTTATTTTACCATGTAAAAGGTTTTAACATTATTGGCATTAATTGGTAACAATTGGTTGGTTCAATTGTGCAGGGGGCTAGTATATGCTTTATAAAAATAACCATTAGATGATAAAGATTAAACAAATTGTTTTTTTAATCAACCCTCGTAACTTAATATTTAGTTACAAGCTTTTATATTACTCGTATACATACTTTTATTGTTCATGCCTGTTTTATGTAGTTTATACTCGTAGTTATGTACGTAGGTATGTATGTATGTGTTTTAGTAAAATCGATTAAGTCCTATTTATTCTATAGATTAATAATTTATTTCTTCAAAATTTTCTAATATGTGGGCACGTGTGCTTTAATTTATAAAAGTACATTGTTTAATGGTATTTAATGAACTAAGAAATATTAAATATTTATTCACATAAATGCACCTGGTATACAGAAATCATGTATTTTTGTTGATACTCGTATATCGAAACAAAAGATTTCAATCAATTTTAACATTTTTGATAACCTAAAAAATGAAATTATACGAGTAAAATTAAAGCATAAGAAAGTTTTATCGAGGTTTTAAGCATACACAAAATTTGGAGTGGTCAAGACAGTAAATGAATGTGTTTCAAAGGGGTAGGTGTACAAAATAATAAAACAGCCGTTAACTGGGGCTCGAACTTCGGGCCTCCAGCACATTAATAAAACATCCCGCTGAGGAATATTAAATAGTGTAATGTGGCACAACTATTTGTTTTTAAATTGCAAAGATTTTAGGTTTTGAGCGGTTAAAGTATAATTTATTATTTTACGATATACATACATATGTTTAGCACACATGTATCTTGTCATATGCCAAAAATATTATATATTAAACAAATATTATCCGAGATATTACAGAAAATATTACAATTGCGACTTTAAAATTTCAACTGGTAATGTGGTATAAGGTACTACCTGCTCAGAGTGGACTTTAAACTGTACGTCCCGGTACTCATGGATAAAAAATTTACATACACAACATGGGTGTTGCGAGAAAGGTAGGCCGTAATATTGAAACAGAGTTGTAATGGCCAATTATGTACGCATGTATGTAATGCAAGTGACATTTTGTTCTTTTGCTTTTATGCCATGGTTTGCATACAATTTTGATATGGAGAAACCAGACTTAATTTTTTTATAATTATTCTTTCGACATCGTGAAACATTATGTAAATCTGCATTATTAAAAAGATTTTTATTAATTTTTATTTATGGATGGCTTCAAAATCATTTATGGCTCTTTTGCCCCAATAAAATTTTCCAGTAGGCTTTATTGAACAGGTCTGAACTATTAAGAGCGCAATTTTTCTGCTTTGCTTGCTTATAAATCTTCTTATTTCATCATTCAAGTTCTTTTTAAAAGAACTCATAACCTCTTTCTGCCTAACGGTTGCAGTATATGGTGGGCAGTGATTTGAAGGTAACATTGTGTTCCCGGGCTAGTTTGAAAACTTCAATATTGCTCATCTCGCTGTAACGTCTCAAATTGCTTAACTTTTTCTAAAATTTTTAATTTAAAAAGGCATATGTACATGAATCGTTACATTCCGGGTATCCCCATTATACTTTTCTCCCTCCCGCCTATAGAAGGTTCGGTGCAAAGCCATAATTTCTTTACTATATCTGTACGGAACTTGCAGTGATTTTAAACATAAAGTGCTGCCTCTAAAAAATAAATTTTGGCTATTTTTTCTAGTCAGTGCTCATATCATACTATTTAATCAAAACAATAACTCCTATTTCAAATCTGTACAAATTTAAATAAATATTTCAATTGCTGTTGAAGACAAAGCCTTAAGAAATGAACAAGTTTTATTGTCACGCTTAATTCTGCAATCATTTTCATTTGAAATCTCACATTTGCCAACAATTATTCAATTTTTCTTTTTTTTCCATTACACTTTTCTTAATTGTTGAAATCAGATTTTGATGATTAAATTCACCCACTCACACGCATTTTGTGTTACATTCATACATCCCAGTAAACCCACGAGCTTGATTTCAAATTTAGAAATTTTCATTTCATAGGTTCATCACTTGAAAGAGCCATATGAAAACAAATTAAAAAAGACAGAATTTTAAAACATGTTTTCTTGGTGTAAAATTATTTATTTTCTATCCTTTTCAATTGTAGTTCTTGAGATATTTCAATTGTGGAAATATGGAAAAAATATTTTATTTTCTTTCTGCTACTACTTCTTCTGGCAAAAGCTCTGAGAGTAACTGATTGCCAACAAAAAGATTCCCAAGTCTGTCATTCGAAGACAACTATAAACTGTTGGTCCCAGTGCTCATGAATGAAAATTTAAAACATACAACATGGGTACTGGGAGAAGCTAGGCCGTAACCCAAACAAACTCGTAATAGCTAATTATGTGTCTATGTAGGCTTTTCTTTAAGTTCGAAAAGTATCGTCTATTTTAGTTCGCTGTAAAATCAAAATTTCTACTATTTTTCTTGCAATAAATACACTCTAAGGGCTTTTTGTGATCTTTTTTTCAACGTTATTCTTTTGCACCTCGAGTGTAACACCGTAAAAGAGAAGTCAAAGTATAGCAACAATAAACGCACGTGCCTGTCAAAATTCATTTTAGCCACAATTTTTAAAATTTCTTTCTTTCTTATTCTTGGCAAATTCTGTTTGTTATACTGATGAGTTCTAATTATAAAATGTAGGACTTGATGTATTTATTTCAATGTATGCCTATTGGACATCGAAACGTTAAAGTATCAAATTTTAAACGTTTAAATTTGTGTTTA
Organism: Metopia argyrocephala; assembly: GCA_963576795.1. Lineage (NCBI taxonomy): Eukaryota > Metazoa > Arthropoda > Insecta > Diptera > Sarcophagidae > Metopia > Metopia argyrocephala. The sequence continues at coordinate 179,655,082 of OY756208.1, read as the reverse complement.
CTAGGCATTTAACCACTTATGTACACTTATTCTAACGATTGCCTTTGTAGTAGTGAAGCACTAGTTGTTTAGCTACTTTTTTTATTTCGCCTTCTGTCAATTTTAGAAAACTTCAATCAAGTCCTTTTGTAAATTGACTTTTGGTAGCAGGATATGTATAATTGCTGAGCATTTTTTTATTTTACAGCAGGCAAATATTTCGTCTTGACAAGTATTTTTAGCCATAGAAATCAGTTTAATGCTTCAAAGAATATCATAGTGTTGCGTATTTCGTGAGTATAATGAACTCTTTGTTAAACTTAAATAAAATGTATCTGCAAATACAGAAAATGTTTAACTTGTATTTTTTTTTTCAGTTAAGTCTCGATTTTAATTTAAAATTGCTGATTAAAAATTCGTATTTTTTTTAAGAGTTTTGGAACTTTTTTTTGGTAACGTTTTATCTTCCAACTTTTCTATAGAAAAGTTCATTATTGTCATGAATATGTACAGACAGACCACAAAGAAATCTGATGATACCCCTGTAGCTAATTTAATAGTATTTAGTTCTTATCTCATTCATAAAATTCTTGTGAAACAAAATTAGTTAAAAAATCTATCACTCTTATGATGGGATCATATTAGGCAATCGTTTTGTGCTAATATTTTTCCTTTAATTATTTAAAAATAAATTTAAATATAAAATTTTATTTCGGTCAAACTTGAAGAAATGGAAAATTTAAAGGCAAATGTTTTTATAAAATAGTGGTTATGGTTTTATCGTCAAATGTTTCTCTAATGTGAGTTTAGAGAATTGAACATTTGAAAGGGTACAATTTTTCTTGTTGGGAAATTACGGGAAAAGAGAATCGTATTTGTGTTCGATACTCGGCTCTACATTTTGTAGATTTTGACACACTACATACATAAGACAATCGTCAAATAATAATAATAATGATAATTTATTGTTGCCAACAAAATTGTCACCTGCGTGAACACGAAAGAAAACACAAAAGAGAATTCCAGACCAATACTCAGGGGTGAACCCCTACTCATTAGAATTTGGTGAAACGGCTGGAATAGAGTTTCTTATTAAGCGCCTTACGATTAGGACAAATTGCTGTGAATTCGATGATCACTCAAAGGCCAGTGTTATACCTTCAACCTATAATGATCAACAGCAATTGCCCCATCTGTCTTTGGATGCTGATTGTGGTGAGGATCTTCGCTAAGTAGATAGCTGTGATTTACTATTTCCCAGTAGGTAACGCTTTTCTCCTCTTAATTCCTTTTTTTGTCAATGCCAAAGGTGGAAAAAAATGGAATGTCAGGGAGAGGGGTATTAAGGATGGACTTCTATGGAGGCGGAAACTTTTCATTTTTTTAAATTAAAATTTCGAAAAACAGACAATTTTTATTCTTCATTTTTTCTCTTTTGCTGGGATTTGAGCTTTGGCTGTTTGAGTTTTTATGCGTGCGCTTTAACCACTATACTACGCAGGACAGTTTGGAGGCAATTCGAGGCTTACATATTAGTGCTGGCAAAGTATTGAGTAATGGATACCGAGTACCGAGTATTTATACTAATTTTTGGGTACTCAATACCTAAAAATAACTACTCAATACTTAAAGAGTTGTATTTTTTCTTCGAAGTTATATGGAAAATTTAAATTTTAACAGCCCAACAGATTTCTGTTTAATAACACAATATATTATGAAATTGTTTTCTCTTAAATATAAAATCCGTTAAAAATATTGAGTATTGGGTACCCAAATAAAAGTACTCAATACTATCGAGTAATGAAAAGTAGCACGATTTGACAGCACTATTACATATCTTATGAACCATATAGGTCCCTGTACCTATAAGTTTAGAGAATCTAATTAGGTATTCAAGAAATACATAAAAAAATTAAATCAAATCTTAATACATGAAAATTTTTCCATAATTTAGATAAGTTGTGAAAATTATTCGATGTTAATTAAAAAACTCAGAAAGAAAATAGTATAAAAACAAAATAAAATGTGCGATGTCATTTAATTTAATTAAATTAAAAATTTTTTGCTGTCTTATGTAGGAATTGGCTTCACAGAATTATTTCTCAATTTCAGACTAACTCAATTTGAACCAATGAAAGATACACAATCAAAATCCATCTTCCAAATGTGCGTTCAATCGGAAAAATCGTGCAAAAATATATGCAAACCGGATCCAGTTTATGATCGTACTTCAGAAAATATTGCTGCTGTTCGCAATAGAGTGGCTGAAAAGCCGTCCACCTCAACTCGTCGTCGTGCCCAAAAATTACATCTCTCACGCTCGTCGTTGATGAACATTATGAAGTGGACGATATGTAGTTTCAACAGGACGGTGCCACTTGCCACACAGCTAACGAAGCAATGGCTCTTGTGCTCGTGTTATCTCACATGTTGGCGATATCAATTGGCCGCCGAGGTCATGTGGCTTGACACCGTTGTGTTCTTTCTTTCGGAAAAGTTGTACGTCGATAAGCCAACGGTTCAAGAGCTAAAGTATGAGATAATTCGGCACATTAACAGAATAAAACCTCAATTATCCCTTAGCGTCATCGAAAATATAAACCATCGGATGGAGGTGTACCGCAGAGGTAGCGGCGGCCATTTGGCCGAAATTTTGTTCCATACCTATGTAAGTGAACCATACCAAGTTATCAGAATAAAAAGAAATGACAATAATTTCCTAAATAGTTTGTGTTTAATTCAAAATCAACATTTTCCCTTAAAATTTAACCACCAACAGCACTATTTTTAAAGCAATTAAAAAAAAAAATTTAATTAAAATTTTATAATGATTACTTTAACTGATATTTGTAAACAAAATTAGAAACATATTATAATTTTGTAAAATATTGAAATAAAATTAATTAATGTCTCTAAGCATTTCCACTAATTGTGTTGTGAAGTAGCTGCCTTCACCATACCCTAATATATCTTTAAATTCACAATATAAAAAATTGACGAATTAATAAAATATGGGCATATATCGTGACCGGAATACATTTTCTCAATGAAAATAGATACTAGAATATATAAAGTAATAAAAGAATAGAAGGCGTTAGAAAAATCCAATAATGATGAATAATTTATAAAAGAATATTTTATTTTTTTTTTGTATACAAACCTGTTGTTCCATTTTTTGACTGCGACTACTGCTGATTGCCGACATTTTATTGTGCTGTATTTTATTGATTTTTATTTAATAAATAATTTCCACTGTTAAAAATATATAAATATTTTTTTCATGTATTTTATTTTGTTTTGTTTAAATAAAATTTCATTCATTTAAAGGCTTAGTGCCACATTAAGTGTGCCAGTTTGCAGTTACACTTTAACACGTTTATCCGACAGCTGTTTAAGGATTTAAAAGGAAAAAGAAAACAACAACTGCTGCTGCACATTAAAAACTTATTTGAACTTCTTGCCAAAGTAAACACATTCTTATTTTTCTTAAACATTAAAAGAAACGACAGTAAAATAGACTTTAAAAATTTAGGTAGAATTCAAAAATTAAAGCAAAACACAAAAAAAAAAAAAAACAGAAAAAACATGTGATAGCCCTTGGCGGTGTGGACAAGAAGCACATAAAAAGAACAATGAAAATGTATAAATAATTAAAAGCGTTTTCATTACCCGTCTTTAGTACATATTATATATTTATTCACTACGTCTAACTAAATGCAATGTTAATAATGATTGTATTGCCAGTTAACATTTTATTAACACTGGTTTGTGAAAAACTTTACAAACATTCGAAAATGAATCATTTTTCAAACAATTATGACGTCACCTTATTTTACTATTAAAATAATTTGGAAAATAACAGATAAATTATTAGTTATATTATAATCGTTATATACGTGTTTTGCCACAAAACAATTAGATTTAGAGTTTGACAACCGTATTTTTCTATTATTTTCAGTACCAACAACTAAACGGTTTAAACGCTAAACACAAACTATTTCAGCAGTCGTCAATAAGTGTAAAATTTTAAATAAAACCAACATGCTCGTTTAAACTTTTCATAAAATACTCTCACAGAGTGTAACAAAAGAATTTCATTGTGTGCAGAGAGCGATAAAAATGTCCTTTTTAGCTGAATAAATAAAAGGAAGTGAGTGAGTGCTACTAACAGTAGTTTCTGTTCTTTGCAGTTTTCTTAAAAGAATAGCTGTCTCTCTCTCCGTACGTTTTAAAAGTGTTCTCCGTGTTATTGTTTTTTTTAATGAGAATTTACTTTCTGTTTATAATTGTCCTGCAGTTAAAAATCCTGTAAAAATACAGAATTTACTTGACTGCTGAGAGTAATGTTTTCCTTCGTAGAGCATGTCAGTAGTAGCTGTAAATATACTTTTGACAAACGTATGTTATCCTGTATGTATGGTTTTAATAAACACAAAATATATCTATATTTCCTTACCTATACACACCTCCTATATACGCATGTAGATATATTATATAGATGCCTTATTTTTATGCTGCAGCTGCTATATAAAGCATGCCAGATCAAACAATAAAAAATACGTGTTTTTATACTTATTTTAGAAGTGCAGAGTTTTTGATACGCTTTAAGGCATTTTTATTATTTTTGAAAGTTAAATAAATGACTTCACTGTTGTACAAAAAGCAAACATATTATTCCTTCTCATCTATATTAAACACTTTTTGGAAAAAGTATTTTTTCTGTGACTGCCTTGCTAAAGGAGAGTTAAGTTCGTTGTGTTTTTTTACACGGTAATCATTTCTCATGATTTAGATCGAACTACTATTAGAGTGGTTATTGGACTTAGAATAATTTGGTTCAAATGATTTCCTAAAAGAAAAACTGTGGTACCACAAAACTATTAGCAACCCACGATGTAAACTAATATACACTATATGGGTAATGATATGAAAAACCGTGTAAGCCAACCTAATAATCATACATATTCACAAAGCGGATGACTTTCTTCGGTGTGTTGGGTGAGATCAGAAACACGCACATTGCATGCATCATCTATACCCATACCTATCGTCCCTTCCACAGTTCCTGCAGACGGGATTGCTAGCGTTTATGTCAACATAAACTGTGTTTTACTTGGAGCTCAGAGTCCCGTGTGTACTGCAACAGCTTTAAGGATACTCTTCGAAGATGTACTCATCAGATTTATAGTTATTGATAAATTCAGGGTTATCACACTGTTTGTTGCATTCATTTAAGGATCACCTAGACGTTGCTTCATATCCTCTTTTTTTTACTTATTTCGAATGATAGAAAAATTTGCGGTTCATATTTAGTTGATCCGAGTTAGGTTGAAGGTGTAGACAACTTGTTGACAATCTCGGCACATAAAACTCAGTGTTATTTTATTTTTTATAAGAGCGGTGAGGGTGATGGTGTATTGTCATTCGCAACTGTTTGTATTAGTTATAAATATTAGAGAGGTTTATTTTCTTAATGTTTTTGGCATGAGAGGGAGAGAGTTAATTGTGATATCCGCTGAATGATAATATATTTCTTATATGAAAATAAACATTGAAGAAGATTCTCGATTTTTTTATTGATTAAAAAATATTTCATAGTATTTGTCGTTCTTTGTACTTATAAGCCCATATTTGACCCCGTATCGAATACAAGACTCATGTATGGATTAATGTATGTATGAAGCTCATGTATGAAGCTTTACTGCCGCCTACAGAAAAGCTCGAAGTTATGGCATAGGCCAAATTTGTTTTTTAAAGAGACTTCAATTTAAAACACAAATGTCTTCAAATATGTCATTTTTACTGTTTAATACCAACCAACTTCCAAGTCGCTATTACGGATTTTAAAGCTTTAATTCCGAATAAGTTGCGCCGCAATATTTTGATTTTTTTTTATGCAAAATGTAGGGACATGAGCAATTTTTACATCTTAAAAACGCTTGCCGCTACGGTTGTTAAAGAGTAACTGTTGTATTCATAAAATTAATGTAGGTTTATGAAAGGTTTATTTGACAAATCTCTATGTCAAATAACTTCTTAATAAACCTTTAATATTTTTTATGAATACAGCCTTAATAATACAACACTGCAGTCGCCGTGGTCTAGTGGTTAGTGTGTTGGCTAACTAAAACGATAGCTCAGGGTGCAAACCTCAGCTCAGAGAGTAACTATTCGCCATGAAAAAGCTTCTCAAGTCTGTCGTTCGGAATCGACTTTAAACTGTAGGTCCCGTTACTCATGGATAAAAATTGACACATACAACATGAGTAGTGCTGCGAGAAGCTAGGCTGTAACTCTGAAACAGGGTGGTAATGGCCAATTATGTATGTATGTATATGTGTAATTACTAATTACATATTAGTTTTTAATATAAAAGTTGACTTCATTAAGTACTTGTCCGTACTCTTCTGTTTTTTTTAAATTACTTCTTCTTGACTTTACTTTAAGGTTTTCTTACTCGTTTCAATTTGTACTTGATTAGTTTAGTGCAAGAATTTTTTTCATACATTCTTGATATTGTAAAAAACCACGTAAATTTTTCATATTTCCTCTATGTTTTCTTAAGAAGACTTTTTTTCCCAGAAGACAAAACATTCTATCTTTTTCTGTACGCATGTATTTAATTTACGCGAATTTTATTTATGAAATGGCATGAAGAATATGCATTAAAAATATTTGCATGCGAGTATTGAAAGTAAGAAATGTATGTTGAAAAGGAGGTATGTACGTGTTTGTGTTGCCATTTTTTTGAAAAAACATTGATTAACGAGTATGTATATGGAAAACTATGATACACTTATATAAAATGAAATTTTTCATTAAAAGTTTCCATATGGAATAAATGCTAATCTAGGGGCCAAATTATCGCATCGAACGACCCGGGTCGTAATTATGAGATTTTATTATTTAAATTAAATTCATAATTGACACAAAACTTTATTCGATAAACAGTGATACGGTTTTACACCAATTCAGTTTTCCCAATCAGGGTTCCCAATTTCTGTGTAATTATCAAAAAATGGTAGAATAATTTGTTTCTTGAATTATTTTTTTTAATTTTTATGTAATTTCGTTTAAATATTTTTAAAAAGTGAATTTAATCTTTTGACTCCTTCGTCGAAATTTGTAGGTAATATAAATACATAATAAATAAGATATTGGCGAATGAAAATCTGATAAATAGTAAATTGGTGGTAAACCATTGTGCCACTTGGGATATTAAGTGGTACAAGTAAATACCAAGCGTCCTTTAAAAAATATTAACGCCAATAGGGCTCATAGGGCTCAGTGTAGCGCAAGTGCGCTCGGTAAAAAAATTGAAAAAAGAAATTCAACTGTATACCAATTTTAGAAACTTTTATATTAAAATGGTTAGCAAAGGCTTGCTTTTTGTAGAAACTCATGGCAAATCTAAATCATGAATGGCGTCAACATATTTTTTTTAGATTTTAAAGCGCAGAAATTTTAGGACAATTTGTTTAAGAAAACTGATAGTTTAATAGTACATTAATCTGAAAGATACAGCGATATGGATTGAAAAGTAAATACAGTTGAAACTTGATTATAGGGGACTCTATTATCCGACTGCATCTATTAACCGGAAGGCTCCTCTTCTATAATTCTTTTGCTTACACTATCGTTTCTGTACCTTATCGGTATATAAATAACAGATAATTGAGGTTTAACTATATTTAGCACTATATTTGTATATAAAATCATCAATACCGTTTGTGCTGTTCTGGAGGCTGTACCAGAAACTTTAACTAATTAAAGTTCCATTTCCTACAGGGTTATTTAAAAACGACGTATGTGTATCCAAATATTTATGCGCCACATTTCAAATATAAGTTTAAAACTTATTTATTATAGTTTATAAAATGTTTGATAATTTTTAGCCTTTAATTAAGTGCATTTGAATTTCGTTAATAAAATCGCCATTTTTGATCGTAGGAATCTAAAATTTTGCAGGGACATTTATTTTGATAAAACTAACCATAATCAATAAAAAACTCAATTTCGAAATTTTGAGTTGTTACGTCCGTTTGCATTTATTGTAATATCACGATATGGACATACGCTTATAGAGTTAAAGACCGTTAAATTACTGTGGCAATATTTCCTTAACAATTAATAAAAAAACACAATTTTTTAATGTCTATTTATTAGAAAACAAAACATATTTATTTACAAGTTTATAGATAAATAAAATAAATTTAACGAGATTTATTCATAAAAAAATATTTTTGATTTATAATGTTGCTTTATAAACCTTTTAATTAATTCAAAATGGCGTTTGTATTTATTTAAAATAAAACAAAATAACAGAATAAAATATTAAAAAACAAATTGTTTAATTATAGAATTATAAAACAAAATTAAAATAATAAAGTATGTATACATCGTTAGCTAAAATGCAAAATCAAGTAACAAACAAATCAAAAATTAAACATTTATTTTTGGATTGATTATCTCCATTTAAAACAAATTAAGCAATTTATGAAATAAAAATTTATTTTAATAAAAATATTTGTAATATCAACTAAAACTTTAATTGATTACAAACAAACAACGAAGTTTATTATATTAATTAAAAGATTATAAAAATAAAATAAAAAAATAGTTTATTTTCTTAATGTATTTGAAAATATAATCAAATTTTAATAAAACTGTTATTTTCTTAAAAAAAAACACGCGATCCGATCATGAAAAATGAAACATAGAAGCTCGTTCATCAATTAAATATATAATTCAATCAATTAAAATCTTAATTAAAACTAAAAATATAAGTATAGTCAGATAAGTATTGAATAAAAATTAAAAATTAAATTAAAACTAAAAATATAGTCAATTAATTATTGAACTAAAATTATTTAAGAACTTTGTGTTATTTCTACTGCAAAAAGGTGAAAATGTTATGCATTTCAGCTGGCGATATATACTTTTTAAGAATCTTTAATGTATTAAAAAAAACTTAAACTATTATTAAACAAAACAAATTATAAAACATTTTTATAAAACTTTTTATCTTAAAAACAATACCTATTAAGTAAAAATTAAAGAATTCCAAAATCTTAATTATGTAGTAATCGATTCATTATTTTTTATTAAATCATAAAGCTGTCAAAAGAAATTTCTTTGAATGAAAGTTGACTAGAGGACGGGCATCATAAAGTTAAAGTGGCCATTTGTTAGCTTAAAAAAATTTTGTTTTTAATTTATTTAAAATTTTGAATTCTTAAAATTATAACTCCAAAGTCTTATTTAAAAAATCTTTTCTTTTTCTTTTTGTCTTGTTGTGCAGGCTGTTCTACTGATACTTGACGGCGTGGCAGCAATGGTGGTGGTCCAACTTCAATTTCGCTATCCTCTATTTGGCTAGTTGGTGAGTTGGGTCGACTAGTTTTTAAAATAGATGTTGGATGTTGTGGCGACTGCGGCGAGGCTGCTAGAAAGTCTTCATTTTCATCTTCAGCAATTTTACCCAAACGTGAGCCATGCACAGAAGCTAAATCAGAAGGTGTCTTAATTTGAGAAGCTATTTCACCCATTTCACTAGCAGCATTAACACCCAGTGTAGCTCCTATCTTGGCACTTGCATCTTTAAATGTATCGCTTAATTTAATCTGGACAACATTGATAAACATAGAAGTTAAAGCTAAACCGAATATCAAATAAATTATACTGCACATCATAAATATGGGATGATTTGGCACTAAATCACCAAAACCTATAGTAGACATGGAAATAAACACAAAATAAAAGGCCTCAAAATATGTCCAATCTTCCCATAGTGTGTAGACAAAAGCACCCAACAGTATATATGTGATAAGTAGTATTGAAGCCAAGGAAATGGGTAAATTAAATTCATCATCTACTATAATAGTTTCTGGATACGGTGATGTAGGCGTTTCAGGATGAGAATTACCCAAAGATTTATTAGCTTCTGAAGCTTGTGATTCAATATCTGTATCAGCTTCGACGCCAAAGAATTGACTTGGTCGTCGAAAAGCCATATCGTAAACTGTAGAGAAGCCAGTCATTGCATCACGTACTTGCTGTTGTTTACGTATCTTTCGGCAGGTGCCCGTGTAATACAAACGTCTTACATAGCCCCAGACAAACTTAATGGCTCTTGTGAAAAGTTTACCAAAATCTGCCAATAATATCAAAAACATGGGTATGCCAATGATGGCGTAACCAATTGTCAATGATTGGCCAAGTTTCGTTTTTGGTGTTATGTGGCCATAACCTGAAAAGAATCAAAAGAAAACGGTAAGAATTTAAATCAATTTTATTTTTAAATGATAAGACGGGAAAGTATTTATAATAACTGAAAGAGTAAAAGAGAATTTTACCCACAATATAAAAAATGAATGTTCGTCCATTCAACCAAACATTTAATTGATTTTAATTTAAATTTCAATTAATTGGTTTAATTGATACAAATAAATGTGAAGAAATTCTCAAGCTCAAGGTCTATTTTTAAATAAAAATCTTTAATTTAATTATCGATATTTCGCTACTCCTACGTGTAGCGTCTTCAGAAATTATTTATTTATTTAAGCTTGAGAATTTCTTTACATTAAATAATTAAGGTAGAAAAACCAGAATTATAAAAAAAATAAATACAAATAAATGTTTTGTTGACTATTATAATACATATATCAAAAGAACGATGACAGTTGCCACAAATAAAGTAAAAATACATTTAGTTTTGCATAACCGTGGTTTTAATTTGAACAATATAAAATTATTAATTTAAACTATGAAAATGATATAATTTTTTTTAAATCTTTCCATTGACTTAATAAAATTTTTTATTTTTTTTAATTTTATTTCAATTAAATTGTTTAATTGACTCAATACTTTTGATGAAATTTGGTTTCAATTAAACTTTTTAATTGATATTATGAAAAAGTTAATTGAAAATATTATCAGTTAAATTCTTTTAATTGCTATGAGAAATTCGTAATGTATATGTAATTTATACTGCAAATACTTTCACTAAAATTAATTTATATTTCTCTTTGGGAAAAACTTTTGTAAAAAACCACGTATCAGAGTTCGTTCCATAAAGTAATAAATTTTGCATAAAATATTACGAGTTATGAGTAATATACAGAATTTTATATAACGAATGCTATTGAAAATTTTAAATTTCTTGTTGCTTTATTCGTACGGTAATCACTCTTCATCGCAAATGCCATTGCAAGTATAGCAAACTTAGCATATGGACCCATATTTTGTAGTAGTTGGACGTAGTTTGTTAAGCTTGCAAGAGCTTTTGCAACGAAGACTGATTACTGTTATTATTATTAAAAAAATTATAAATTACGTTTTCCCACACCGAAAGAAATTTCTATATTATTTCATATAAAATTGTATGAAATTTCGTTCCCAGTGCTGTAATAATTTGCCCCCATTGTTTTAATATATACTCATCCAAGGAAAAAGGAGAATAATTTACGATAATACACAGTTTCCACGAAGCAGTTACCTCACAAGTCAGTTAATATCTGATATGAATGAATGAAAGAATTTTTATAACCTGAGCCTGCGTCTCAGCAGGCCAGAGCATAGGAAACCAATAGTCCCTGCGATAACGCCTTTAAAGTTCTATTTTACTCTTCATAAAATTCAATCTAATATTTGTTTTAAATTCCAATCTCCTCTTGTTACGCTAAAATTTTAAACATTTTACCTATAGTTGTTATCACAGTCCAACAATACAAAATGCAATTGACAAAATTCCATGACTTTTGTCCGGGGAAATAGCGAATACCCAATTCGCCCATTGAATGTAACTCCTCTTCAAATTTTCTCAGCTTTTGACGTGCTAAAGATTTCCAATCTTCTTCTCTGTAATATGTAAAAGAGATTCAATAAAAAAATCACCATCTTAAAAGAAAAATTCAAACAAATCAAACCTCATACTATGGCTATTTGACCATAAATGATCAATAAAATCTCTTTTAACTTTACGAACTTCACATTTGTAAATATTTTCTGCAGAGCCTTCAGTGTAACGAAACATTAAGCCGCCAAAACCAATGAGGAGAATTAACATAATTGTGTGGGCAAAACATTTATTTCGCATTCTCTTAATCTCTACGATTTCCAAAGGATGATCAGCTTTAAATAAAAGCCATTGTTGTCGGGCTTCTTTGAAAAATGCTTTAAGAAAAGCTCTAGATAATATTTTTTGTGGTTCTTCCTGAGATGATGGCTGAGGTTCGGCTAATAAAGTATCCTTTTCTTGATTCAATGTATCTTTGGGTTTAGATTTTCTAAACAAATTCACAAGTCTTTGAAAGAAAGTACTCTTGTGTGGAGTGATGGTTTTCTCTGTATCCTCTTTTGTAACCTCCGACTTTGTTATAATAATATTGGGCTTAGATTCTTGGTTTAATTTTATAGGCATACAACTGTCTACTTTATCTTGAGACTCCTCTAGGCTTAGTTTTCTTTTTGGTTCCGTACGTTGCAAAGATTCACTTCTTCGCACGTTCCTTTGTCTCAGTTGTGCTTCACGATCTGTCTCAAATTCTGTAGTTGTGGTTTCTAAACGTAATTTTTCGTGCCGTTCAAGTTCACGTGTTTTTTCTTCACGATCACTTAGTTTTCTAATAATTTCGGCTCTTTCTTCGGGTGTTCTAGAACGTCTTTGTGGTCGCACAGGCGAAAGCGAGTTATTACGACTAGAAGAACGTCGCGCTGGTGGTTCAGGTGGAGGACCTCTAACACTTGCCGATGTCATGGCACTATGATGTCTTCTAACTGGTGAAAGTTGTTTGTTCAAGCGTCTAGCTTGTAACTCTTCTGCAGTCTCAGTGTCTGAAGAAGAAAATTGTGTTGAGGATTCTTCAAAATTGCCGCTATGACGATTACGTTGTGCTGTTAATCTCGCAGAGGGTAACTTAACTTCAGCTCTTTCTAATCTCAAACTGTGTATCAAACGTTTGCGTTCTTCCTCGCCCTGAGGTAATTTAATGCGATCGCTTAGCTTGCGATATGATTGCAGGAGACGTTTTCTTTCCTCATTGTCCAACATTTGTTTATAACGTAGCTTGTGTTCTCGTTTTTCACGTTCAAACAGTTTCTTTTCGTTTTCAAAACGTTTACGTTCATTTTCAAAACGTCGAAGGTTTTGTTCTAAACGCGAAAGATTTTCCTCAGCTGCAGTTTGTATGGGTGCTGAAACTAATTTGGTTTCTGGAGACATTGTTCTACTCCTCGCCTGCAGTTCACCTTCACTGGACTCGGCCATGTCTTTATTACGTGGCATAGATAGACTACGTTTAACCACTGTTTTGATAAGTTCTGTAGCCTCAGGCTCAGATAAACGTTCTGCCTCTCTGGGTTGGGAGAGAGAACGAGCTGTAGTTGTGGCAAAATTTTTATCTCTTCTTCTAAGTATTTTACTTTCATGTGCTGTTAGTGTGGAGCGCGGTGGTCTTATTTGCATACTAATCACTTGAGCTTCTTCTGAACCGGTAGTGCCACTGCCCACAACACTATTGTCATCCTCAGACGACATACGTCTATAGCTTGGATCGGGAGTTTTTTCCCGAAATGAACGTCCTACTCGACGACGTCTTCGTAAGCTAGCAGCTGTAGAAGTATCTTGATGTTCGCGTTCCATTGTAATTTTTAATATAATTTTTTTGTAATTTTTCAAAACTTTTAAACACTGTGGCTTTTAGTATTTTTTCTCGAATTCATTTTACTTTTTCTGTTTCTTTTTATCACCTATTTAGCTATTTAGTATTCCTTTTTGTATGCGTTTGTTCTTTCACTTTTTAAAGAAATATTTGCGACACACTTCTGAATTCTATTTTTAAATCGTCCCCGAAATTGTTTGCCATAAAAAACAATACTCTCCCCTCCCTTTGGTTTCATAAAATTATTATAAAATTTTTAAAATATTTTTATTATACAACCATAAATTGCAGATTGCAAATTAATACACATCTATAGGTATTTTTTGTTTAATTATAAATCGATTTATTACTATTTTAAATAAATTTCGAATTTTTAATTCCAAAAATTTTTATTTTCGTTTCTTTTTTTTCGTTTTTAGAACATTTATTTCTTAAATTTTAATAAATTTCTAAATATAACATTTACAATCTCATTTTGCCTTTCAAAATTTTGTATTTTTTTTTCTATTTTAAATTCAATATTTTTTTAATTTCGCACACATTTTGTTTTGATATTTTTCTTATTTCTGTACGTGGCTACTGCTTCGTTATCTAAAAATGAACTGTTGTTGGCTGTTGGGATCAGTTTTTGCTCATAATTTAGTTTTGAATTTTCGAATACGGGCAACTGAATTTTTGTGTTTTACCGTCATAATGATTCTCTTTTTTTAATGCTCTTTTCGTTTATGAAAATGAAAAAGAACTGCAAAAGTGTAGAGCAATACAAAAAATATTATAAAACGTTTGTAAACAAACAAAACAGAAAACACACATTTTTTATTTTGTTTTACACAATATTGTGTTCACTTAAGGACGACTACTTGAGATCATTAACCCTTTTTTAAGAGAAGTTCAATGTTTTGGTGTCACTTGATTGCAGAATTGTAAAAGTATAAATTCGTGTGACTTATAATGAAGATAATAGGAATACTAAAATACTACTTGAATTTAATGATTTAAAGAGATTAACATATAAGCTTTTAATTAAGCTTTAAAAAAAAAAAAAGTTAAAAAAAAAATTCTTTTTTTAAATAAAAAATATTTCTTGAAGAAGGTACGCAGAGAAGTAGCGAAATATCGAAAAAATAATTATTTAATCGATCTAAAGCTTAATTAAAAGCTTATATATTAATCAATAATAAGGTCAACTAAACTTATTAAAACAATTTTAAAGAGATTTTGATTTAAAAAAAGTATAACTTGTTGTATCTTTCAAAGTTAAAAAAAATACCAAATTGTGAATTATATTTCGATTTATTGCTTTTAAATATACATTCAATCCATTATTGGATGACAGTTTTCAATTAAACATGAAAAATTCTTTCCCTATTCAAACTCAATTTGATCTTATAGGCTAATTTTATTTTATAATTTTTTGTGTTTGTGTGTCTTGTTAAAGGTGACTTTTAAATATTTCCTTGTTTGTGAATAATTCAATCGATTAATGGAATTGGCTTATCACCTGATGACATCAATAATTTGTTTGAAGCATAGTTTTTAAACTAAGAAGTATAATTAAAAATATAAAAAAATAATGAGGAAAAAAGTTAATTTGAAGGAAGTAATTTTTATTACTTCTAGTATTACTTATTTCTGAAAATCATACAATTTCTTAAATAAGATTTGCTTGCTACATACTTCGGAGATAGAGACAAAGCGTTCTTGTTTCCTACAAAAACATACATACATATAATATTGTATATTTTCTGCATCTTGGGAACCCACTTCATTATAGGTAGAAAATTTCCATAGAATATTTGATCGACTATCAACTTATTCGTTCAAAAATTATTTAAAGGACAGGTGAGAACCTCATATCGAAATTTTCGTAGTCTATTTGAAAAGTATTTGTGGTGATAAATCAAAAATAAATAACAAAATCGAATAGCTATTTCAACAGTTAAATCAGAGATAAATTTGTTTTACACTCCTTCCAAAATTGCTTAAATTGGTTACATATGCAAATATGCACGCATCAGATGAAAGTAATGGTTAGTGATTCATTTAAATTTATTTTAAAAAATAAATTGAATATTTATAGTCATAATTCCATAGAAATTTAGGGATTAATTTTTCTTGATTAAGGGAATTTTGTACATAAAGTCTTGGCAACACTGTATCAGTGGTTATTTAACAATTTATATTTAATTTTTTTTAGTTTACAACGAAAAGTCAGTTTTTTTTATTTGTAAAATATTTTTATACTTGTCTGCAATTGCAATTTCTATACACTTAAGTGATCAAGAATGAGCTAAAACTTTTATTGGTTGGTAAATGAGAAAAAATTGTATCTAAACGTTTGAATTTAATGATAAAATGTTTGTTTTTTGTCTATATTTTTTTTATAACATATTTAATAAAGAAGTCATTTCTGAAATACCTTTTTGGATATATGTATGTATGTATGTAAAACAAAATTTATTTTTTAAATTAAAATAGTTTGTACCGGATAAACTAATTTCTACACTTTAATCACAACAGATGTCTCATGCAAAAGTACTAAATTGGTTTATGGCTAAGCTAAATTACATATATTTTATATAGCATTGCCAGATTCAAATGTATTTTTATGTTAACACTATATATACGCTTTTGTGAATTTTAACCCATCCAATATAAGTTGGAAAACATTATTTATCTCAATAATCTCTATTTATCGATATTAAAGTGTTAAAATTTGTAACTGTTTGGCCTATTTAAAGAAATTTTCAGTTTTCCTATGAAATTAATGTTTATTAATCAAGTGCTTTAGTTTTAATTATAACAAATAAATTTATAACAAACAAATAATTATAACAAACAAAATGGCAAACCTCACATATCTGACTAAATTTTGTTATTGTTTGTCCTTGTTTGCTTCATTTTCAAAACTTGTAAGGAAGTTTGCAAAAAAGAGTGGTCTTAGGAAAAAAAAAAATAAATAAATAATGCATAATTGATTGCCCCCAAAAAGTAATGGACTAATTGTACGTCTTAACACTTTTAAGATAGCAGCACATAAAATAACCAACTGTTGAACGTCCAGTTAAGCAAACTGAGAAGAGAAATATTAAATACGAAGCACTAAATTTAAGTATTATAGGTAGAACCTTTTAAGCCAAGAAATGACATCAATTGATGCATTGTAATTAAAACTGCAAGCACTGCAATTATAACCTTTATCGGAACCCTAGTCGCATTGTAATCTGTATATACCTATTAGCGACAATTTCGCAATTTGTCTTTTATGTTCATTCAATTTAAGCTTTGCACAAAGCGCGTTACTAAAATTTTGTTGCATATGAATAAAGTTGAAATACCTACAACGGATAATACTTTTTCTGATAAACGGTCTTGTTAACTTTTCTAAGTATCTATTAAAGTTATTCACAAATCGTTACTTTCAGCAAAAAGAAAAGCTTACACGTATGGAAGAGTAAAGCTGTAACTAATTGTCATATACACGAATTAGAAAACATCTGTTTGCATTTGTTAACATTTTGATATTTTATACTCTATTGAAGTGATAGTAAAAAACTAAAGAAATGGAAAAAATTATAATAGATTCTTATATTCGCTCATTACAACCCTGTGACAGGGTACAGCTCCCATGTTGTGTGTGTTAATTTTTATCCAATAGTACCGGGGCCTACGGTTTAAAGTCGATTCCGAACGACAGACTTGAGAAGCTTGTTAATGGCAATCAATTACTCTCAAAACTTTTGCCTGAAGACCGCTGAGAGGTAGTAGCGAAAGAAATAATATTTTCATATTTCTTTTTTTGTAAAATGTCTGAGCTGTATAAACAAATTATTGCCAAAGTTTTTAATATATTTGTTTTTTAATATATTTTCAAGCTTTTGAATTATTTATGCAGTAGGCATATATCGTTTTAAATATTAGGAACACATTAGCTTCTCTACATACCAATGTGCCGGGTTGCATGTCGTATACCAGCTGAGAGCATTTGCTGCGTTAGTTATGAATTATGATTAAGATGTATAACTATCTATTCGCTAACTTTTAGTTTCTGCTTAGTTAGTTTCAAGTTTAGTTATGGTTTATGAATATGCACCAATTTGTTCTAATAAATTATTTGTTCTAATAATTATACAAAATATATAAACATTTTTATCATTAAAACTGCGGGAAATCTTAAAAGTATAGCCAAACAACAAACAAGCAAATTTTTAATTATTTTTAAAGAAGAACAACGGAACTGCTCAAGAAAAGTAAATATCTACCTGCAACTTCTGTATAAAGAATTTAATATATGTATATATGTACGTATACCTATACCGTGAATATTACAGGTAATATTCAAAAACTTTGATTGCTTTACATAAAAAAGAAGTTAATTTTAAGGTCAAAAATCTTCTGAAAAACCATGTCTATGCTTTAATTAATTTATGCTTTCATTAATTTAATTCAGGATTTAAAAATCATGAAACTCTCGGGTTCCGTTCTTTTTTATAATCCCGAAACCCAAGATAATGCATCATTTTATTTATTTTTTTTACTATTATTTATTGTAAATCCAGTTGAAAGCTTTATTGCATTATTGCATTATCCTTCACATACGAGTACATACAATACCATCTGTATATTTATTTACTTTCCGGTCAATGTTTATTTTCATAATTGTTGGCTACACGCTTTATATGCATATATTTGAAAGAAAACTCAAATAACAAAAACTGCTTATTTATAATGCGATTGATATTGTTCGAATTGAAAAAGTCTATACAATACGTAATTGTTTAAAATCCTATTTAATACTCTTCTTTAAAACAACAAAATATAAAAATGAATGACTATTACAGATATTTTTTTTATAGAACCCCTCAAATCTATATCTTCAAAATAGTAACAGAGTCTTTAAATTTGGTCCAAATAGCTTTATGGTTCCTACAAATCTTTGGCCTAAAAGTAGGCGGAATTGAAGAAGGGAGCAATCAGGCGAAAATATTTTATACTTTTGGAAGCTCAAAAGGAACTTAACTGCTGACGTATTAACTTAATATGAAGATTTACCGAGAAACAGGAAATAATATAATACATACATAACTGGCCTATACAACTCTGTGTCAGGATTACGGCATAGCTTCTCGCAGTACTCATGTTGTGTGTGTCAATTTTTATCCATGAGTACCGGGACCTACAGTTTAATGTCGACTCCGAACGACAGACTTGAGAAGCTTGTTCATGGCAATTAGTTACTCTCAGAGCTTTTGCCAGAAGACTGCTGAGAGGTAGTCGCCGAAAGAAATATTTTTTTCATGTTTCTTTTTTTTAAGATGTCAGAGCTGGGTGTCGAACCCAGGGCTCATGTCTTAGTAAGCCAACACACTAACCACTAGACCACGGCGACTACTAATATTATAGCATTGCAATAATTTTTTTAATTATTGTAAGCGAAAGTTAAATGCTTACATCTATGCCTAAAATAGAAGGAGGTTGTATTCCAAGTATTTAAACAATTATTAAAATAAACTTATTTTCCATAAAGTAATGCTAATTTTTCTTGGCAAAGTACCTCCCATACAAAATTATTATTGATTTCTGTACATCTTGAAAACTGAACATAATCAATGCAGTACAAGTAGCGGGAAAGGGGACCGAATATGACAAGTGGGCATAGTAGTACCTCCCACACAGATTTTGTCTATATTGAATTTAGTACAAACAACTTTCTGCATAATATGCATCACCATTAAAAAAGAGTTTTTCAATATATACGAGTACTTTATATTCAACTTTTTATTTAGCTCTCGACGAGCTGTGTTTCGCTAGCCATGTATAAAGAAAGTGCATGTTTTCATAGGGCAATCAATATTTCAAAAAGTCGTCGTTGTCATTACTAATTAATTCAATTTTTTTAAAGTTGTTTTACTTAAACTACTCGTACAATGAAAATTAATGTTTCAAATATTATTTGTTTGGTTATTTGAAAATCAAATGTAGTTCTCTTTAGCATTCAATACAAACTGTCATTATATCTTGAGTTTTTTTATTTTATTTTTTTTTAATTTTCTTGTTTGATTGCTGATTTCTTTCTTTATATATAACTATATGTATTTTTTTCATATATTTGGCTCGTATACATTAATGACGTCATGCAATTTTTAAAGCAACTTTCAGATTTTCTTTTATAATATAAACAATTATTAAATATTTTTAAGTGTTAAATAACAATAAAAACAAAATAAACAAAATGAAATGAAAAACAAAAATAGAAAATTCAAGTCATTTTTATTTCCACAACTTTTCTCATCAAAACAATTTTAGTATCATTTATTTTTTTTTTTTTTTTGCATTAACATGAAATTTCTTGCAAGACGTCGATGGCTGAAACTGTATTTTTTTATTAATGTTACAATCACAATAGATAAATACATGCATACTCGTACATAATCGGCCATTACAACCCTTTTTCAGAGTTACAGCCTAGCTTCCCACAGCACCCAGAGTTTTTGAGAGAAGTGAAAAGACTGCTAAGAGTAGGTCCCGAAAGAAATATTTGTCTAAGTTTTAAAATGTATTGACTCTTTTATTCAATTATATTCCTAAAATTTTTATATGATTATTGTCAGAGCTTTTGGAACTTTTTTTTAATAATGTGCAGGATATCACATACTATGAAACTTGTGTGCAAAAATATCTGTTCTACTGTAGAAAATTAACTACAGGCTTCTTACCAAGTTTCAGGTTTTTTTAAGCGTAACTCTTTGTATGGAAACTTATAGCCTGTTTCTAAAAGACGAATGGTTTAAAACGTTCGTCTATTTAACTAAATTTGAGTGGTTTATTGTTGTTTCACATATAAAAAGGACGAACTTTTTAAACCATACGTCTTCTGGAAACAGGCTGTTAGTCTATCTATACTCGTACGTTATTTGACAATACCAATTTAATGACAATTTTAAATTAATTCCTAATTCAGTTGTTTTCTCCTTTCAACATAAGATCCCAAACTTTGGAGACAAATCTCCAAGTCTGATAGCCCTGTCACTTACATATTATAAATTCGAAAAAATTAAATAAGTTTCACTGCACAAAAATGACAATTCGCCTAATATAGTTATACAAATTTCACAAATAGTATAGACATGCATAAATGCATCAGTTAAGGGGATCCTCCGAGATTGAGTATTCAGGTTTGAAATAATTCGTTAAGAAAAACAGATAGATAAATATATTTTCTACTCAATATTTCAATACTTTCAATACTTCTTTGAGATCTAAAAAAATCTTTAATAACAGTTTTTAATAATAATTTGTTTTTTTTTAATTCCTTAAAAATTAATATTCTTTTTTAGTAGAATTTTGTACTTTATTTTATAAAAATAATTTGTGGCATTTTATACGAAGATTTAACATTTATTAAAAGAGTTTGTTAAACATTAGCGGCATTTACTCTTCATTGCAAACGTTCTTGAAAGTCTTGCCAATGTAGAAAACCAAGTAAAACAACAATAAACTGTAGGCAGATATGCTAGGATTGCTACCATTCCAAGGTATGCAAGGCCGTTTTGCAACGAAGAGTTATCACCGTTATTATTTTTCAAATATTAAAAATTTAAAAAAATTTTTCGTATTTTCAAATACGAAATAAATTCAAAAATTTTATTTAAATTATCTGCAACCCGAATAATTTGACAACAGCGAACTTTACTTTCATAGGTATGTATATAACTCTACATATGTACATACTCGTATGTATGCTTTAAAAGAAAAATAAAAATATTTCTTATTTCTTATTTCCACTGCATTTGTATTGCAAATTATCCAAATAATTGTTGTTATACAAATAAAAACAAAAATAATTATTGAATAATTTTATACGAAATTCTTATGAAGCAATACTTGATGCATGAAAGAAATTTTTCTTTAACGAAATTCACTTTTATTTATTGAGAAACAAAAATAAAACGGAAGAAAATGTTTAAATTAAAACAAATAAAATTCACAATAAAATCAATGAAAATGTTTGCAGTAACAAGTCCAACAATAAAATTAAACTACAACAACAACATCATTAAAATGTTATTCAAGTACGAATGAAATCCATCAGTCAACATTCAAACTCTTTATGCGAATGATTGACTGATTTTAAACGAATTTCTTTCAAATAAAATTTGTTTGTTATATGAACTTGAAATTTTTTAAATATATATTTTCATTTGCAAGTACTGATTATTTTTTTTTTTAGACACAACTTTTTATTTGTCTTCTAGAGGTATTTAAATTGTTACTTTAATTTTATGATTTTATAAAAAAAATTATTGCGAAGATTTTATTACTAAATATGGTTGCTTTAAATGAATAATTAAAATTTATGTTCTCTTGTGTGGACTCATATTAAAAACACCCTACACTATAAAATAAAATTATCATATTCCAAACCAAATTGTATCTGTTCAATCTATTTATGGACCATTTACTTAATACCATATTAAATTATATTCTAATTATTATTACGATTACGAGCGGTGTGAATAAGATCGCAAGCTCGGTGTAGTTTTGCAAGCAAGGGTCTCTGCTAGGAATCGAACCTAGAATTCTCGCACTAGCAGTCTAGCATACTGACCACTAAACTACTGAGGTGCCCTACGCTAATTAAAAATGTTAAAAAGTGAGCACAATATAACATTTCATGTGAAATGTTCATTTTAACATTAAGTTGTTAATGTTGCTTGTATGGAATGTTTGTTAAATATGTACTTTTACAGACGGTTTGATTGTTGGACTTGCTTTTAAACTCGTAAGCAGAAGTTACTTACAAAGCGACTTAAGTCGCCAATGACTTTTTCTTTCTTTAAAGAACTCTTACTGATAATTGTCGCAGTGTAGAAAGATATTGAATTTAAAAAATTTGCATATGTTTCTTATATTCAAATAAAGGTAGTCTTCATAAATTAAAATACATTTATTTAAATTATTAAATTAATTAAAAAAAAAAATATTTTTTTATTTATCAAAAAACTACGCATTGTGGTACCGCCAATTGATATTATCTTTAAACGCCGTCAAATATTTTCTTATGGCTTTGGTTTTTACGGAAGATAGACATGTCAGATGAATTTAGAACGTACCCTAGTTTCAATTCTTACAGATGTTTTGTTAGACTACAATGCTTATTAGTTTGCAATGACAAACTTTACATGTCAGATGACAAATGCATAACGTGTAAAGGAGGCTTTAAGCCTTTCGTACGTGTTTAAAAAACACTCTCTCTCCAAAAGCTTGAGTTATGGGTACAAACAAAGTTCTCAGCTAGTAATATGGTTTATTATTAATCTGATGCTTACAAAAAAAAAAATAAAAATCGATTCATGATTTTCGTAATTTGAGATTTTGAAATTATTTTAGGGAATTATTAAGACATACTATTATTGTGTTTCAATTTTCTCCTTTTTTTGTAGTATAATTTTTCTTTTCCACTGTATTGCCGGTGACATATTTTCTGAAATTTAAACTCTTAACATCATGTTTTATTCTAAATCAATTCGGAGACATTTTTTACTTAATTTTAAGGTTTCGTTACAAATCTGTGAGGAAATTTAAAACATCCAATTTTATTAATAGTATTAATTATTTTTTATTTTTTTTGGTAATCATTTCATTAATATGTTAAAAAAATTCAACGGAATATCGTTTCTAATTCATTTTCATCTAAAACACATGTATTTAAAATTAACACATTGTCAACTTATTTTTTATTATTTTAGCTATTTTAGCCAGACATGTTGTAGTAAAACAAAAATTATTTAATTACTTCTCTTAAAAAAATGAAGAAAAAAATAAAAAGAAATTTTATTTATTTATTTTCTTTGGTCTACTTAAAATATAATGATTTTTAAGAGTTTTAAAAATATATTTCCACTTAAAATTATTTGTTTTCTAATGACAAAAATAATATTATTTATAAATATATGTATTAACACACTTAGTTATAATACAGATTCATAAGTATATGGGCATCTCCATACAAATGATAATCTTCAATCTTAAGATTTATAGTAATTTCGTTTGAGATTTTGGAAAAAAAAATTGCTTTTTCGTTTAGATTACACCTCTAAAAGACACATAATAAATAAATAATATCACAACATCATATCATATCATAACTACAAATGACATGTAAGGCATATGGAAATGCATATCGTCGATGGAATTAAAGAACGCTGTAACTGAGAAAACCTTAAATGTTCACCAGAGCCAAAAAACTTTCACAAAAGTAGAACAAATAAATATACTGGTATTTTTCATTTCGCAGACGGCGTAAGTGAATTTATTTTCATCGTAGAAGTCTGGAACCTGGACCAATCGAAGCGTATTTTTTTTTTTTTTGATAAAAATGTTGTAAAAAACGTATTTTCCTATACAGCGTTCTTTAATTCCATCGACGATATATAGAGTTATCTGAGGGCTTATGTTTTTCGAGCGTAGTTCGTTTCAATAACAATGGTTTCTTCGGCCTAAAAGGTAATGTTAAAGATAAAATTTAAAAGATAACCTTTATTTTGATGTGTCCAATAATGTTAATGACGGGTCAGTTATCGAACAAGATATTCGGCGTTCTAAAGTATTGAAGTATAGAAAGAAATTAAAATAATAACGATGTAGATCAGATGGCAAAATATGACTTGACTTCTGCTTTAAACCATTACGTACAAAATAATTTTGCTTGAGCAAGAATGTATGTATTTGAAAGTGACTGTTGTGAACTTTTAATCGGCGAATGCAAATTGATTCTAAGTTTCGTTCTTGTAATGATAAAAAATAAGGTAGAAAGTACTAATTTAACTGACATACGAAATACTTATTTTATTATTTGGTTTCTTTCTTTCATCATTTTTGAAAATAGCTTAAAAAAATGAATACTTTAGAGAAGTTAATTACAATATTGGTTAACTTTTTTAAGATTCTACTGTCAAATATATGCTTGTCTTATTTACGAAATTTATTTTTGAATTACTTTTGCTAACAATTTCCATACATGGAGTGCTTGATGCTTCGGCAATGGTTTCACACGTTTATTTATCTCATCAATTTTAGATGTCAAATAGATTTTATTAATTTTTCTCCTAAAACTCTAAAAAAAAATTATTGCTAATACTGACAACCAAAACAATCAAATAACTCTTTATTACACGCAAAAAAAAAAAAAAATATGGAAAATATGCAGCAAAAATCACAGAATATGCACTTAAAAGCAAAATATACGAAAATATGCAAAAACAATTCGATGCCATTTTATTGCAAAAATTCTTCAATTTGGAAAAGTATTTGGACAAACCATTTTTGGGCTACTGACTGCAAAACTGTACTTTCATGAAAGTCGCTGCCCTATTAAACGTCGTTTATGTAATTATTTTGATATTTTTTCGACTCCAATAATTTGTACAAAACTTCAAAATTTTCAAAAACTTCATTGCAGTGTTAACTAAATAGTGAATATGGTTTATTTTTTCTTTTGTTTATACGAAAACAATTTTGGGAGACTGTATTTTTTAATTCTATTTAAAATTTGTCATTGACCGTGTTGTGTTTGCCACGCAACTTAAATTTCTTGGAATTTGTGTGAAAATTTTTTGCGAAAATTTTTAATTGCTTTTTTTATAATTTCAAAATATATGCACATACATATATTGGTATAAAAACTTAAAAAATATAAAAAATGATAAATATGTATAATATTTATATGCTTTATAAAAAGCTAAATGGGTTCCTGAATTTGACAAAAAAAAAATATTCTAATTATTATAATTTCGCAAAGCATTCTTGAAAGTATCAGGGACCGTAACACTACTATAAGTGAATGATATAAAAAAAATAATTTTTAACGACCGTCATAAAATAGAAGATAGAAAAACAGCTCTTATAGCTCAGGCAACGATGAACATTTAGAGACGTCATTTGCCAAAATGGCAAACTTTTGTCTTTAAGATAATTTAGACTATCCCATTTAGGAAAACAAGCAGTAAGCTTTGAAAGTCTTGAAAACCAACTTTAAAGATGTAGTTATTAACTTGGACTCAGATATGTCGAATGAAACAATTTCTAAAACCGTAAAAATAACTCAATTATGCACCAACTTGGCAGAAGAGTATTTTAACAGTATTATCATCCAAATATGTACTCATCTTCTATTAAAGTCAATTTTAAATAAGTTTTTTTTGTAAAAATAGAGCTCTACTTATATTTTATGCATATAAAACAATATGACAGCCAGTTTAAATTATGGCATTTCATTTGCGCAATAGTTTATATATTGAATTGAAAAACCCATTTATCACAAATTTACTACTGATAAATGTAAAGAGATATTCTGGCATGTAATTTTACACACATATGATTGCATATCTATCTATACGTACATACATATTTGGCCATTAAAACCCTCTTTCAAAGTTATGGCCTAGCTGTTTGCAGCACTTACATTGTGTGCGGCAATTTTTTATCAATGAGTACCGGGACCTACAGTTTAACATTAACTCCGAACGACCGAATTGAGAAGCTTGTTCAGAGCAATCAGTTACTCCCATAGCTTTTACCAGAAGATTGCTAGAGGTTGTCGTTCTTTCAAGATGTCAGAGTTGAAATATTTATCCGGAGCTGTCGTCTAGTAAGCCAACATACTACATATACGTACTAGACTACGGCGATCATATCTGTAAATTTGTTAAATTCAGTTTTAATCAGTGTTTTACAGATTTTAGGTCCCATATAGAAGATTAATTAATATCTTCCACTTATCTTTCGTAACGTAGTCAATCTTAGTAATCAGTCATGGCACAGTTACAAAATACAACAGCCAATGTTGTGCTTGACAATGTTCCGGTTCCGGAAAAAACTTGTGATTGTACAAAAAGTTCATTAAACTTCCTACATGTGTATTCGATTAATCACAAAATTAAAAATAGTTTTTTTTAAGATCATGATTAAATAAAATATAAAAGAAAAAACTATTTATAAATGTTCCAAAGTTCTTAACAAGTAACAGCAAAGAAATGTGTCAGCACGTTGTTGAGGGGCAATAATTTTATTTGAAATGCCTCTTTCGTAATGGTTCCACATTAATGAATCGTTGTTGTTAAAAATAATCCTGTGACTACCAAATTGACTACATTCTGTCTAATTGGCCACGTGTTAGAATTCGGTTGAAAATGTTAAAAAAAATCAAAACAACCATCGCAATTCACCTTCGCCCACTTTAAATTTACAAAAAAAAAAAAAAATTACAAAAAAAAAAATAAAAGAAAAACATAAAAATTAATTAAAATTCTTTATTTTGTTTTATTTATTTATTTATTTTTTTAATTTAAATTTTAAGTAAATGAGCACAATATTTTGTGAAAATTAAAATTTATTTTGAAATTACCTGTTTTGTACTGCCATAATGTGTAACGAAAATACAATAATTTTGAATATAAAAAATACACCATATTTGTGTCAAAAAATAAACATAAAGACAACGTTTTCTTAATAAAGAAATTAAATTTTTTTAAATAAATATTTTTGTTAAGCCAATTAAAATATTTTTAAACGTATTTTTTCTTTAATTCTCAAACATACATAAATATGTCTGTTAATGCATTTCATACGTATTTTAAATATTTATTAACAGTAAATGCACGATTAAGAAATTACATACATACATAACTGGCCTTTACAACCCTGTGTCAGGATTACGGCCTAGCTTCTCGCAGCACTCATGTTGTGTGTGTCAATTTTTATCCATGAGTACCGGGACCTACAGTTTAATGTCGACTCCGAACGACAGATTTGAGAAGCTTTTTCATGGCAGTCAATTACTCCCAGATTTTTGCCAGAAGACTGCTGAAAGGTAGTCGCCGAAAGAAATATTTTTTCCATATTTCTCTTTTTTAAAGATGTCAGAGCCTGGAGTCGAACTCAGGGCCCATGTCTTAGCAAGCCAACACACTAACCACTAGACCACAGCGACTACGATTACGAAATTGCAAACGATTAAAAAGTTAAGAAGAAAATTATGTATTACCAAAAAAAATTGTCTCTCTTTTTTTCTATTTAATATCCTTATATGTATTCCTCAAAGTAAAATAAGGCCAAAAACTATAATATAACACTTTATACCTATTGATAGATTATAATCATAAAATGCCATTAAAGAAGCAGGCATGTAATAGTTTTAAAACAACACTGAAAATCTATTTTATTTTACTTAAGTCGATCCAAAAATTCATGAAAAATTTCTATTCGGATGTGTTTTTGATCAACTACTCGTATTAACAAATGCGTCACTTATTTTTCATTTTCAATTCTTAATTCATTGGAGATGCCTATGGTATTACATACATATTTTACTAACTTTTACCCGTCGATCGTCTAAAACCATATTATGAACTTTAGCTATGATTTCTAGCGATGTTTCAGTTTTGAAACGTTGTATATGAATTATCTTTTTCGTCTAACACGTTCACCACCTCATTATGAATTTTTTGTATGATAAACTTTTCTTATATAAATATTTTATCATATCATTTTTTATTATAAAAAGATATCATAAAAACGCCAGCTAGTATACTAGAATGAGTTCCCAGATCTAAATGAAGGCCCCGATTATACTTTGACTATCCTTTACAACTCTTATTTTGATATGTTGTAGATGTTCTAAAGGATAATCGGGGCCGAAATTTAGTATGTGCTCATATAGCGGAATATATGCGCTCGTATAAATGTATATAAAATACATAAATATGTATTTAAGATTGTTTTTGTATATGTGTTTCTTCTTTTTTTTTGTCACTCGACAAAATAACTAAAAAAAATCATAAATACGTGCATATGTACTCATATTCATAGACATGCGAATATACATATGTGGGTATCTAACGTGCGTTTAAAAAAAATATTTTATTTTAAAAATTATTTTGAGATGTTTTTTGGTTTGTGATGGAAATAAAATTTTCTACAAATATTTTAAAAATATTTATTCATTTTTTTTCTATTTTTTTAGTTTTCTTATTTTCATGGTTTTCATAATTTAATTTTGATTATTAAGTGGGCGTTTGGGCGAATCTATCAAACACTCAAGCACTTATAATATACCCTTGAAATATATGTACAAACTGTGATCAAATTAAAATCATTGAACTCAACATTTCTGTCACTTTCTTTTTAGAAGACAAAAGAAAAAAATTATTCAAAAATTATAAGAAAATATTTTCTTACCAATTGTTGTATAAATGGTGCCACAATAGAACATTGCATTCCAAAATGACCAGGGATCTTTTTCAATTTCCATTTCTTCTAAAGTTTTATTATTGGTGAGCAGTGTTTCAACTGCCGTTTGATGTTCCCTGAGTGTAAAAACCAATTTACCATCAAATTCGGCGCTACTATACTATAAGAAAATATAAAAATTTAGTTTTTTTTTATTTTTATTTTGTAAAAACAAACATCCATTGATTACCTTTCTTAACTCATGATCTTGTGAAAGTGACTTCATGGCTCGAAAAAATTCTTTTTGTGCTGCATGTGTTTCAATATATTGCTGTTTTGATTGTCTACCTGAAAAATACAAATAAATTGTTGAAATGATTAAACAATTCACAATAAAATAAACACTTAAAAACTACTGTCTATTCTAGCAATAATTTCAATAACATTCTCAATAAACTTTCAATTTGATGACGTATAATACCCAGTAGTGTCTGTAAATGTGCAAAATAAATATTCTAGTAAAGGGTGTTTATTTCAAAGCTACAAAACTTTAAATTTAAATAAAACAAAAAAGCAATTATTATAAATACAAAAATTATCCGTAAGTTTTCACGAATTTTTAAAAATAACGCCCCAAATGTTCAATTCAATTGTCTTTGGTTTATAAAATGGTGGTAAACCCCACCATTCTGGAACATACATACATACCTAACTGGCCTTTACATCCCTGTGTCAGGATTACGGACTAGCTTTTCGCAGCACTCATGCTGTGTGTGTCAATTTTTATCCATGGGTACTGGGATCTACAGTTTAAAGTCGATTCCGAACGACAGACTTGAGAAGCTTGTTCATGGCAATCAGTTACTCTCAGAGCTTTTATTAGAAGTCTGCTAAAGGCCATGATACAATATCATACGATTCATTCACCGGAAAATCTTATCGATGTCTGTCACACTTTTAAAAGTCGCATCAAAATGTCAACATTAGGGCCACACCATCATACAAAATAAGACGCAAAGCATATGCAGATTTGGTTTTTACTAACATCGCATGGAGCAAAAAGTGTTTATGAATTTTTCAAAAGATTATGAAGTCGGACAGACTTGTGAAAAAATCTGTCATACAGATGCGTTTTATGCCACACTGTTATACTTTTTTAACACACACGATTTTTTTGGCAAATCGTACGACTCGATAGGATAGTGTATCACAGCATTTAGGGGTTGTCGCCGAAATAAATTTTTTTTTAGATATTTCTCTGCTTCAAGATATCAGAGCCGATGCTTGAACCGGAGCTCCCGCCTTATTAAGCCAACACACTAACCACTAGACCACTGCGACTACAACAGAAACACTATGTGAAATAATTTCAAGTTTCTTTAAGTAAATTATGGCTGTTATTTCATGGTGTAAAAGCAAATTGTAATATATACCCTTACTTAAGACATATAGGGGTTTCTTACAGTAAGTATTCCTGTTGGTTTATTGCCGATTAATAAGGTCAGCTTAATTCTCAGCCTGATTTGAATGTAAAGAATTGTTTAATTATCCAAATTATTATTATATTTGTTGTTGCTTTTACCACTGCTACAATTTTTGTTAGCATATAATTAAGGGTTTTCTTTATTTTATAATTGGCTTTTTAATAACATAAGGCATAATATATAAAACGCGAAAAAAAATAAAACTGAGCATCACTGAGAAATGATTAGATTACTTGGCGATATTTGTAGTCTCGTAGACTGTGGTTTGTAGTTTTGAATTCGTTTAATGCATGAAGCTGTGAACTTTTTAAAATAGCACCCTTTGACCTTGACATTAATGTTACGTTAGTTTATTTGGTTACATTTTTGTTCTATATTTGTTTTTATTTTTCTCTTTGTTTTTTTTTGGAGTATAGTTTTTACATTAAAAACAAAAAGAAAAATTCAAAAAAATCGTTTTAAAGAAACAAACATGCAGTAAATCAAATGACATCATCGTTTATTGAAAATTTAAGTTTAAATGCAGTAAATAATTTATTTGCATTTGCCAAAATATGAGAAAATTATTTATTGAATTTTAAAACAAAAATTATTAAAACAAATACTACGGCTGTAAAAAAAACAATTAAATCTTTTTAATCTATTAGAAAGAAATTTGTAAAGGGTGAACCATTTAAAAGTGTCAAATTAAAAATGAAAATTTTATTTCTTTTTTAAGCTGTGAAGTACAATTGTTCCGACAAGAAATGGAATATTAATAATAAATCCTTATAGTGCCCCCATTCGATCGGACTGATTCTCGAGTACTTTTTCGAGTGTAGGGGGTCGTATATTCTCGGCAATGGCGTCACGAATATTTTCGAAAGCTCAATTATCTCTGGTTTGTCAGCCTAGGACTTGCCTCTTTAACGGCGCCTCACAGAAAATAGTTCAACGGTGTCAAATCGCAACTTTTAGGCAGTCATTTAACATCACCATATCGTCGCTGTAACTGATAAAAAAAATGTTCACCAGAGCCAAAAAACCTGTATGAAAGTAGAACAAAGACACTGGTAGTTTTCAAAACTCAGACTGCGTAAGTGAATTTATTTTCATCGTAGAAATCTGGGACCGGGACCAATCGACGCGTATTTTTTTTTATGACAAAAATGATGCAAAAAACGTATTTTCGATTTTTTGTTAGTTACAGCGTTCTTTAATTCTTACGACGATATATAGATTAATTTCTTGCCCATCAAATGTTTAAAGTAAATTCCAATGTTGCTCAAGCGTAAATCGATTTTGAATAAAATCAGAATAAAATGACTTACATAAGTATGTATTGGCAAATTCGAAATAAACTGTGGTTCAAATTATAACTACTAAGTAGATGGCTAACCCGATATATTACAGTGTCAGTTGGTATTTCTTATAGCCTTGAGAAAGTGCAAATAATACAGGAAATAAATTAAAATAAAAGATAAAACAATTGGCTCCATAATGTCAGACAAATTGTTGCCAAGTTAATGCCTTAATTTTCGAATACGTTTACAGGAGAAAAAAATAACTCATGCCAAAAGCTTTTTTGTAAATGCTTGGTTTCATTAAAAATTTTATAAAAAAAATTAAAAAAATTGCGTAGAGAAGCAATCAAAATCTAAAATTTATTACCTTTTCAATCAAAAGTTAAAATAATTGTTAAAAACTTCTAGATGCATATATGAATAGAGTGAAAACTTTCGCGGTCGTATACCGACCGCATTTAAGGAGTCGAATGTATTATTCACAATTCAATGAACAACAAACAAAAGATTTTACAATAAAATTAAAAATTAGAATTATTATAGCCGTCTGTTTTAAAGCTAAATTGTTGAATTATAGAAGGTTTTTAAGCATCCACTTCTTTACAGTGAATTTTTTTTTTTTGTGTTTAATT
Source organism: Metopia argyrocephala (assembly GCA_963576795.1). Classification (NCBI taxonomy): domain Eukaryota; kingdom Metazoa; phylum Arthropoda; class Insecta; order Diptera; family Sarcophagidae; genus Metopia; species Metopia argyrocephala. The sequence continues at coordinate 179,622,815 of OY756208.1, read as the reverse complement.
TTTCAAAAGCCAAAAAGTCGTTATCAATAACAGCTTTTAAACGACCTACATATTACCTCTAAAAGTGTGTTAAAACATACAAAATTTAACTTGAAAATGCCATTCTCAGGCTTAAAAACTTCTCTTTGTAGGAAATACACAGAAAAAAATATTTGATATTTGATTTTAATTAGACACTTATTTCGATATCAATTTCAATTATTTGTTCTAATTCATTCAATACATATTTTAATTGAGCTATGATGACGTTTTCAGTTACCTTTTTTAGTTTATTTTGGATTTAATTTTTAGTTAAACTTTTGAACTTATATTATTGAAAAATTATTTAAAAATATTTTCAATTTCATTGGTTCAAATCCAATTCAATCCAAAATTTATTTGATACTGTAAGTATGTTAAATGTTCGCCACCTAATTTACTGAAAAATCTTATTGTTTGCACGTATAATAATGCATGATAATTCAGCAAAACAAGTAGTGAATGTGACAGCAAATTTGATAAATGTGCACAAAACCAATACGTTTCATTCGAAAACAATTAAGCTGATTGTAATATTAATTAAAGTTGTTTAAAATAAAGTTGAATAAAACGTTAAAAATTTAATTAAACCAATTAAGTTATTTAATCAAAACAATTTTTTTTTTAATAAAAAGTTAATTATAAAAAAAAAACCTGTGTGGATCGGTATCAGTGATTGTGTGGGATTACTTTAGGCCAACAACAATTGCTTAAACTTATAAGTGGGACATGATGGACAAAGTGAAGAACAAGGGCATATTACAGAATTATTTACAGAGTGCCTACGCAAATTATTTACTTTTAATTTGGATATTCCGTCATAATAATGATAAGCATGCATTGTCAGGCATTGGGTTGCGAATGGTGACATTAGGATCCGAAAACTTATAGAAAAACTATGAGGCATAATAGGGAAAGCAATAGCTTCACGCCAATCTAAGGACATGGTTCTTTTTCAACTCAATACTGTGGTCTAATACAACGTAGATTGAGTTGATGACGATCCATAAGTATGATGATGTTATTATTTAAGCATAGCATGAACATCTAAAAAGTAGAATCGTTTGTATAAAATTGGATTTATAGAGAAAGTTAATTGCTATTTCGAATCAATTTGCTTTAACTTTAGTTAATGGATAATTTAATTTTATGAGCACAACTGTATCGAATCAAATTCAAACTTTGCATCGATTATTGCAGAGAGTATTTTAGATGTCCTTGAGCACTACATTTATTCTGACATAATAGTACAGTAATACTGAAAGCATATTTTGAATTCTTTAATTCACAGACGGAAAGTAGCAAAAGTCCATTATGGTATGATTTTTAAAAGGTTGTCTATTTAATTATAGCTTTCATATGAAAAAATTTCATTTTCGTACATTCAGATTATGCAGAAATAGTCGTATGTATGTTTTCCTTGTATACTGACCATTACTGAATCATGTGCATGTTTATACCAATCATTCAATGTCCATATGTTGCGTTGTCAACAAATTAATATTGACAACATGTTTTCTAAACATCAATGTTAGAACGTATGCTGTGAAAACAAATCATCAGTTTGGTCTGGATGTGTCATCCAAAATTATCAGCGTCATCCTTGTTCGTATTAAACGTTGATACCACCTCACGCGTTAGCAAAATTTATTTTCATTATTTAGAAAAGTAAAACACTTCTCATGTTCTAAATATTGATTTATTGTGATTAATCGATTGTTTTTCTAAAATATTATTTTATTTTTTTTATGTATTTTAACTTTTTGTGGGCATTTGTTTATTTATTTGTTTATCATTTTCATTTATTTTCAATTCAATTTTGTTTTACCTGATCCGCTCATATACAATTGTTTTCAATTTAATTCTAATGATCATTACCTTTAATGTGGGGATTAATGTACTACGTCATCAATGTTATCATTATTAGCATCATATACAGTGATGTTCAAAACATTTGCAACTGAATTCATGGATTAGATAATTTGAATATTTTTTTTTTGTTTTTAGTGAAATAGACTTTCGTAACATATATTACTATACAAAAACAAACATATTATTTTTAACTTCATACATACATAATTGGCCACTACAACCCTATGTCAGGGTTACGGCCTAGCTTCTAACTTCACAAGAATGCAAAAGTGCACCTAAACAAAATCACTCGATACTAAAGTATTCAAAATATGTGCAACTCTTAAAGTAATTAAGAGAAAATACTAAAAGTGGTCTTAGCGTCTAGTATTTAGCAACTTAGCCTAGCCTAGTACAGAAACACAACTGTACTGTAAAGATGGAAGCAGAATAAGGTATTATATTTGATTTTTTGTATTATTCGCTTACTGGTTGCAATAAATTCTGAATTTCTATTGCATGCAATCATTCGTTATTTATGCGCACAAATAAGTAATTGTTCACAATCTCTCCCTTAGAAAATAACTTATTGGTAAGCACTATTTTCTACTGGGAGATTACGGCTGACCATGTGGATATTCAAGCATTGTAGTGTAATCAGTCATACATAAAAAAGTCGAATGAAATAAAAAGCCGAATGAAAAAACAGTCTCTTTCGTTTTCTCTTTGGCCAGCCATGTTAGAGGTTGTAGCCGTCAGTATGTTAGTATTTTATGAAGTGTGCTAATTCCATTTCCTTGAAAACATCCCAACACCATAATGTGGCTTCATTGTGGCGATTGTGTATATGAATTTAAACTTTTCTCTACATGGATATCAAACATGTCAAACATTGGAGCTTCCATCTGATCTCTGGAAGTTAAATTTAAAATCATATGAACACAATTCATTTTTCCATTGTTGGTTAGGCCAATTCAAATGGATGTGAGCAGAGTCAAACCGAGCTTTTCGGGTTAAGAAGTATTAAAAGGTCAGTCTTAGCTGCTCTAGAGGTTGCTTCGGAATATTTTATTAAAATTTCTTGATATTCTAACCTTCTCTTACATTTGCAATACGAGACTTTCCACTTTTACAAGTTGTGTGGATGATACAACTGATTAATTTTAGCAACTAATTATGATTTCGAGAAAGTAACTCAAGGAAAATCACAAAAATGCGGTCAGAGTTTCAATATTTTGATCACTACTGTACATACATAAGTATGTACAGTCGAAACTTTCTATAACGAACTCCTGTATAACGAAGTTTTCTTTATTGCGAAGCAATTATAAGAACACTGTGTTTTGGGTCTACTTTGAGTGTATTATAATCTCCATATAACGAATTTCTATATAGCGAATATTTCCTTATAACGAAGCATTTTTGCGACCGTAACTTCAAGATTGAAGCGTTTTCAATCTCCATATAACGAATTAGGTAAAACCGAAAGCACGCACCAAAAAAGAAATCGATGTCGCTTTGTGTTATTGGTGTTGTTATTGTTGCTCTGTGTGTACTTTGTTGCTTTCACAACGCACAAGCAGAGTCTGATGCTTTGAATCGTTTATTTACCATAAAATTAACAGCCTGTTTCTAGAATACGAATGGTTTCTGACATTCGTCTTTTTATATGAGAAACAATAACAAATTTTAGTGTTTTTGTTAGTGTTCCACATATAAAAAGTCTAATGTCAAATACCATTCGTGTTCTAGAAACAGGCTGTAAATTTTTCTTGCAGTCGCTATCCGTTTGCCTTTGCATTGAAGAAGAAAAGTGGAAAAATGTACTTCAAGCCAAAATAACTGACTACTACAAATAAAAAATGTTAAAAGGAACTATATTGTTTTTCTTTTCCATATAGCGAATTTTCTTTATAGCGAAGTAAAAATCCAGTCCCTTGGAATTCGTTATAGAGAGTTTCGACTGTATATGTATATTCTTTTTAATTAACTGTTTGACTTAAATGATTTTTTTTTGGATTACCTTTCGAACATTTTAATATCTCATGAATGTTTTACGATTTGTTTTCTTTTTTAATATGTCTGGTTCATTAAATAATCCGTCTAAGAAAAATTAAAATGAAATAAAATTTTCATTCATTAAAAATTGTTCATTTCATTCATAATTTGTTTATTTTCAAATCAATCTTTTTTATTTTAATCATAATGTTTCTGTACAAATACCCCCATCATTTAAATAACAAATAAAAACATCTTTATTTCGACAAAAAAAAAGCAAAAAAAGAGAAATTGTTTTCTTAAAATTTTTTTTAATTAATGTGGAGCAATTCTTTAATTTAAATATTTAAAAAGAGATTAATAAGAATTGTTTTTTTTTATTTTTTTTTTTTAGTTGGCAGAATTAACCCTATCAAATAGTCACAGTAGTGCTAATAATAGTTTTTGTTTAACAATGCAAATAAAATATTTAAAGAAAATTGTTTAAATAAGTAAGCCTGCTCAGAAAGTAAAGTAACTAATTTATTATAAATAATTATCAGAGTAATGCCTTCAGTATCCTAAAACACTTTAAGAAATACTAAATACGCTGTCAGGTTACTAGTACGGTTCCATTTAGAAAGAAATCTTTAACCCATTTAGATACATTGGAAATTTTAAAAATAAACAACAATCGATATTTAATTCAATACTTTTGTTTAACTTGTCGCGTGTGCAATCTAAAAATTGTTTATTTTTTTATTCTTTTCACTCACTTTCGCCAATCGATGGTTGGCTGACTGTAGAACACAAACACTGAATTTAAGTTTGAAGAAGAGGAATGTTTTGCTTTTGAATTCTATGTAATTCTCATTTAGTATATAAGCTTTTGAACATAACAATTTATAGTTTTGATACCATCTTTGGAAAAAAGTCTTCTGATAAGTCTCTTGAGCAGAGACGAAATAGTCATAGAGACATGCTTATCCCATAGTCTTTAGATTATTATTTTATCATTAGCTGTACTTAATCTAGGCCCTAGCGAGTCTTTCAAAAATAGAAAGCCTAGTTCCTTACGGTTTTTATATCTACAAAAAAGAGATAGACTTTTTAATGGAAAAGTGTATGGGTATGTGATTAAGAAATTTCATTCTATAATCTCATTCACGCTTATTTAGTTCAATTTCTAAATTCCCATGTATTTTTTTTTACCATTTTCTAATAAAACTCCACGGTTAAATAACTTTCGCTTAATTGCGTCATTCGCTTAATTACATCAAATATATTTTCCCCAAAGAAACTCAAAGGGGCAATTAACCGTATTCGTATAAAAGACTTCCACGCATAATGGTCCAAAAATTTTGAATACACTATACGAATTATATCAAATATTTATACGGTTTATATCCTAAAGAGTTACTGTCGTATTCACACAAAATATTTTACACTTTTTAAGAACTTATCTGATAAATATTATATTCTATTCTTGTTAAATATACCCGTTTAATAAATTTAATTTTTTTTTAGTTTCTGTTTTCAATTTGAAGAAAAAATTTTACCAGATAGAAATTTGAATTGAAAAATTTTTATTTTTTTTATCAAAATGCTTCTCAGTGGAAAATTAGAATTGGAGAGAGGCACACTGCTGATTATTATTATTGTGTTTTCTTTAATTCAATTTCAGTAGGAAAATTAATTTTACCCTATAAGTTTATGGTACAAATAAATTAATGAAGCAATTTAATATCAATTAATTATGAATTTAATTTAGAATTTAAATGTTGATAAAAAGATTTATTGTTACGATTAATAATTTAATGAGTTTTTGAAATCTAAATTATTAGTTAAACAATATAATTAATAAAATTAACATATAAAAGAATTAAGAAAATTAACATTTTGCTTAAAATTCCAACTGAAAATAATTTTTGAAAGTATGTGGAGACAGGCATCGAAGAACACTGAACACCTCTGTATTAGCAGTGAGTTTCCTTTCACCACAGAATGTGTATAGAAGTAGTTTTAACAGGAGGCAGCCATAATGCTAATGAAATACAGTGCGAGCTCGATTTTCGCAACCCCCGATTAACGCAACACCCCGATTAGCGCAACAGGCAAATTTTTTACATTACAGTCTTTATAAGTGCAACTATTTTCAAAAATGAGTCTCAATAAGTGCAACACTATTTTTTTTTAACATATTTACAATGATTTCTGTTTGTATTTCTTGTTCAGAAACGTAGTTTTATAAAAGTAATCACATTTAATCAAAGAATCATCCCATTTCAATAGCATTTCTCCTACGTTAGTGCTGTCCCAACACGTTTTAAAACACAAATACAAACGCATCGGTTTTCGTATGTATGTTTACACCAGGCCTGTGCAAAAGTAAAAATGTAGTTGTGTTGGTGAGAAAATGAGAATTACACTGCTGAACGTGTAAGTAGCAGTATAAGCAAGTGTATGAATTTTTTTAAATTAAAATTTATATGTAATATTTCATATAAAAATTTAATTACTTTAAGAACAATTTATAAATACTACACTGCTATAAAGAAATAAAAAGTTCTTTTAATTTTTTAACAAAAAAAAAAAATTTTAAGTTTTGTTTTTTTCATTCAATTTATTAACAATTATATAAAAATAATTAAAATGTTACTGTAAAACTTTTAAACTATATTTTTAAACGTTGTATGATAAATAATGTATTGAATTTACAAATTCATTTATAATAAAAAATATTTGTGTACGTTGCTATTAATTTTGTTCTCACTGCAAACAATAAATCAGCGTACACCCACCACGCATGTTAACTCGTCGCTGTCTCAGTGACGACTAAAAGCAAGAGCGTAAGAATACATGTGAGTTTAGCTAAGGCACAATTGTGTATGAAATTTTAATTTTTGCACAGGCCTGGTTTACACAGATGCGTAGGCTAATAATATTTGTATAATTTCACTTTTCAAAACAAAAAGTAGTTTTTTGTTTTTTTAATAAAAAATTGTTTTTTACAAATAATTTGTTTCTTTTTATTAAAAATGGGGTATTTTCAGGCACAATAAAAAGTGGTCGATAATTGCAACCTTTTCGGTAATTGCAACAGGCCAGATTTTTTCAAGTTGCGAAAATCGAGCTCGCACTGTAATTCAATTATTACATGAAAAATTTCCTAGCCATATACTTTCTCATTTCAATTAACAGAATTGGCCTTCTAGAACATGTGATTTAACATACATACATATATAATTGGCTATTACCACTCTGTTTCAGAGTTACGGCCTAGCTTCTCCCAGCACTCATGTTGTATGTGTCAATTTTTATCCATGAGTAACGGGACTTACAGTTTAAAGTCGACTCCGAACTACAGACGTAAGAAGCTTTTTCGTGCTTATTTTTTATTTCTTTTTTCCATCTTAACCAATGTCAACAAAATACGAATGATCAGGAGAAAAGCGCCACCTATTGGGAATTAGCAGATAACAGCTAAATCTACTTAGCGAAGACACTCTCCACACAATCAACATGCAACGATGAGGCAATTGCTGTTGATCAATCAAGGGTGAAGGTATAATACTGGCCTTTGAATGATCAATTCACAGCAATTTTTCTCATTCCTAAGGCGCTTAATAGTAATATAAGAAAAAAAAACAATAAATGTACTGTCCTTTCCAAATTCCAATACCATGCACTGCATTTAGTAGGGGTTTACCCCTGAGTATTGTCAAAGCTGAGGTTTGAACCCTGAGCTATCGTCTTAGTAAGCCAAAACACTAACCACTAGACCACGGCGACATATGATTGAACACCATTAGATGTCTTCTTCTGAGTTTATTTGGCATAAAAGAGGTATGTCAACAAGCCCACAACCACATGTTTATTGTAAGAGGATACTAAACGCTGAATTGGAAAAATTCAGATAGTTCATGACCAAATTTTCAATGTATGTGCTAGCAAAGTCATTGAGGCAATTTATCCGATGTGTAGTTCTATAAATAACTGTATCCCATGTACTTTATGATTTAATTCAAATCTTGAATTAATTTTGAGACATCCTATATAAGGCTTTTTATTTATTTTTAATATATTTAGCTAAAGTTAAGCCCTTTTTTTTGAGAATACAAAATAATAAATTAAGTCCTTTATTGAAAACCAAACATTACTAATGACTTCAGGACACTTTGAATAATTTCAGTTCGAAAATAAAGTCACTTTTTTGTAAATGTAAATTTGAAAATAAAAATTAAGGCAAATAAATCCGTAATGAATATGTGATTGTAAGTAATTAAATTACTTGAAGCTTAACCCGAAAATTCAGTTTTAAAATTCAAGGTCACCAAAATGTTATCGCACTTATTAAGTAATAACAACAACATTCGAATTAGAAACTGTGAACTAACAGTGTAATGACTAGGGAAGACGATTTTTTTTACCTACAACGCATAAAAATGTGAACAATTTATTTGAAATATTATTAAGAACATATTTTGTTTATGAAAATATTTATTTATTATTTTCTTATTACTTCGTACTATGGGTCGCTCGGTTTATCGAGCAATTGAATTAATTAATTACAATTGGATTTGTAATTTAAAGAATTCAGGTGGTATTTTTCAATTACCTTTTTCATGCAATATACACCAGTTGCAGTGCTGCGTAAAAGCCAGGTTAGCCAGAACAATATTTTACATCATCAATTATTTTCACACAGTTTCAGTATTGAATTCTCACTTGAAACTGTTCAACTTTCTTTGCAGAAACCAGACAACAATGACAGAAACCTAGGCAATACACCACTGTAGAGAATGCTTGAAACAAATTTCTCACTCATTTTCTCTTTAGTCCCCCCGGGGTGGACAGTTTGTCTTCTGGAGACTATTCGCGCCAGAGGCCTGTGCTCTCGGAGTATATTTGTTTCACCTAGCACTCGGTGGCCTCACACTCCAAGTAGGAAGAGAGCTGTTTGCAGCCGCAACTTGCTCTCAAGAGCTGACCAGAGGCTCTTTAATCTGGTACTACGGCCATCATCATAAGCTTTTGCACGTTGTGGAGGAATACAGGTGTCTTGGCTGATGGATTGGTTGCGGCTCTTCGAGGAGCTCACTCAGTGGCTGTGGTAATAAGCTGGATAGTAGGCAACCACCTAAACGAGGCATGGTGCTACTTTCCAGACAAAAGTAGTACCAGAATTGATAAACCTTTTTCGGATTATCTGGTGTGCACGGTTGGCGCTGGTCTAACGTATAGTATTTCATCTGTGTCTCGGACACCGTCTGATTTGTCTAGGGACGATACGCACCTATACATAAAATTAGCTGCAATATATTATCTCTTTGGTCAGCCTTGGTCTATACAATAGCACTTTATTTAAGTAACACACTGCAAAAAAAAATATACGGGTACCACTACGTAATAAAAGACAAAAAGAAAACACTCGTGTCTTCCAGTTTTACCCGAAGTCATGAAATTTGGGTAATATATTTGGATCCTCTGTGTAATTTTTTTAAAAAAGTGATCATTTTCTCAGGCTCATATCTTGCAAAACATTCGGAATTTTAATTTACTTTCTGTGGCAAAGTTGTAGCTCTTGTCATGAAGGACATGATGGTTTTTTAATCCCTTAATTACGAGCATATGTAAACTTTTGATAAAGCATCGTATATAAGTTAACTTAAGAAAATATTCCAAGAATTTTGTAGTAAATGAAGATATAGAAAACGGGATTATCTGTCTAATCGTTATATTTCTAGAAATTTTCAATAATAAATAGTAGTTGTAATAAAGAAGAATTAATTTATTTTTCTAAGTTTCGTTAGCGAAAAGAGTAGTAGTAGTTGACAGGAGTAGATAAAAGTTTTGCTATTGAAAATTATTACAAAACCTTGTCATAGCACAAGGTGCATGCATCACAAATGGTTTAAGATTGTTTTGTATGATAACAATTGCAGAACATTGGTCTAAAACTTACCTTCTATTGCTCCAAAAAGTAATGCACCACCAACACTATACAGTGTAACTACAAACAACAGAAACAGATGAGTAAACCATCGTCTTGACCATTTACTTATTTTCTGATATAAACTGTAAGTGAATTTTTCACCAAAACTCATGCCCGATTTGGTGAAAGCAACAAAACCATCAATGCCCCTGTCCATAAAATTGCCAGCCGCAAATGGATTAGAGTATTGAGGCCAATAAGGTTGGCCAGCTACAGAACCGGGCCCTAAAGTATTTGTCGTCTGAGCCGTATAGGGTGGCTGAGCTGATGGCGGCATTGAACCCATTGCTGAACCATTATTACTGTACAAATTTTTTATATTTATGCGTGGAGGTCGGTTAGCAAATTTTGAGTGTGGTGGTGTAGCAGTTGTTTGTGACATGATTTGTGCAGAAAATTCACTTTTTCTTCAATGTTTGTATTTGGGTGTTATAAGATGCAGGTGTCAAGTTAATATTTAAAAGAAATTTTATTTGTTTTTTATTTTTCACAATTAAATTTTATTTATAAATGCGTTTTTATTTTAATATAAAATAAATAATTTGCACTTTATTTCCATGCATATGCACATATACCGCTGTATATGATATTTTATACTTTACAAAAATTTTGAATATTTTCCTGATTTTCAATATCACTATTTTTTATTATTAATTTTTTTCTTAATTTTAAAATTTAAAAATTTTTGTTTTGACACAACAAATTTAGTATCGCCAGCACCGTTTAGTAATAAATAATTTCACAGCTTTTTGTTTTTTTTTTTTATTTTATTTGATTATAAAAATAAATGTTTTTTTAGAAACAAAACATAGTATATGTTTGTATGAATATATAAAAAAAGAAAATATGTAGATTATTTGCGCTATTGACTTGAAATTTATGAATTTTAATCTTTTCTAATGTATTTTTTTTTTCTTAGTTTTCGGCGGCATTTAAAGTCCTCAACCGACCGTTTCGTTCTTTAATAAAATTCATACTAAAACGAGCCGCCAATCGACAAAAAGAAATTGCTCATGATTTGGTTTTGGCATTTGGTCGCTGGCTGGCAGCATTTTTTTCATTTATCCATTTTTCTCATCCATGCTCATAATTATGGAGACGACTCAGAACATCATAATGACCAAGAAAAATGACGACAATGTGATGATGTTTAACACGAATAAAGAAATTTTCATCTTCATATTAATGACGTAATAATTGAAATTTTTTCTGTTTTGATTTTCTAACAACTGTGCTGATTTTTCATCATTTTTCTTTTCTATACCCTACACAATATTTGTTTTGATTTCGTTGTTTAAAGTGTTGTAAATATATTACAAGTTAGAGTGCTTTATGGTCGTTGTTAATTTTCATTATTTACAGTCGTATTTTACTTTTGTGAAGATGATGATTTTTAATTTTTTTTTTCGCTATAAGTGTGGATGTTTCTATCATCAGCTGTTTTCCATAAAAATTAAAAATATGAGTTCATCTGGACGTAAAATATGCATGTACATATGTATGTATGTGCTTTACAAAAATAGATCACAAATTTCAATTTTTTTCTATAAATATTTTTAATATAAAAATGAGTACCACTGTTGGCTATTTTAACAATTTTACGTTCTGTATATCAATTGTTTAATTTGCGAAAAGTGCTAAAAAAAATTAACAATTAAAGAAAAATTTCGTTATTATAGCCTAAATAACTATCATTCCATATGAAATAAGGCATGCTTGCAATCTCAAGATTACAATGTTTTGGACATCCTAAATATAGCAAAAATGGTTTTTGAACAAAAGGAGACGTCTCTGTCCTTTTTTACTAAAGTTTTGAAAACATTCGGGAAATATTTGACAAAATTCTGAACCCAAAATGCAGGGACAGCACAACAAACAAATTTTTTTTTAAGAAACCAGTACTTAGATAATATGTTGTATTACTATTAGGATACTATGTTATGAGTAGCATGTCTTTTTTTCGCTGTTTGTGAATATTCGATTTAACATGTTCGTATCATAATTGAGCAAAAAAAAAAACATTCGCGGGGAAAATATTCCATAAACGAGCCTAACGGCTAAAGAACTAATTCTCTCTATAAAGCATTGTGCTAATCATTAAACAATTAACTACAAAAGGATATGCTTTGTGAGAGGTACGGGTACGGTACTTAAAAATATGCAATTAGTAGGATGGAATCCTTTTGTTTCAAAAGAGTACGTCCCATTGTAGCAAAAACAACACCGCATTACAATGGTGCTCTCATGAATCAATAGACTTAGATATCCTACTGTCATTGCTAAGCATTTTCACTCCTTACGGTACGTGATAGAAAAAGCCCTAAAATAGACTTTGAAGCATCGACCTATGCCTGAGAGTTGCAACCTAAAGGATAAAGGTGTTGTAAATAATAAGAAGTCGCCGTGGTCTAGTAGTTAGTCTATTGGCTTACTAAGACGATAGCGCCGGGTTCAAATCTCAGCTCTGACAACTTGAAAAAAAGAAATATGAAAAAATTATTTCTTTCGGCGACTACCTCTCAGCAGTCTTCTGGCAAATAAGGCGGCAAGAAATAAGACCCCAAATGTTTATGAAGAAAGCAAAAACAGGTTTGAAATTTTAGCAAAACAGCAACTGCAAAACTTTAATAGTCGACATGGTCGAAAGTTTTTTATTTGACTGACTTTAACTTCAAGTTGATTTCGAAGTTAAAGCAGAAGCAATAAAAAAAACCTACCTTTGTTCAGTTTAAAGTCTTTTTCTTTGACCGTACTTAAGCCGGAGAAAAATCCTCAACTATTTAATCAAAGACTTAGAAAGCAAATTAAATCTTTCGGAAGAGCAGTCTAAACTATTGGCATCTGTTCTGAACGAGAAATATTTATTTACAGAAACAATAATTTCATTTTATCGCTCTCTTGAAAAACATTTACTGCCACATTTTTCTTCTGAAAACAATTTAGTTTGCTTTAATAATCATCCTTATTGTGTTTGGCGTATTTTTGTCGTATTTCGACATTTTTGTAAAAGATTACAGACAGATTTTGATAATTTTCTTTAATCTTGTACAAAAATGTCGAAATACGACAACGACTACGCCAAACACAATAAATGTTAATGTTGAGGTTATTATATTTAAGGCTAAACTGAGCCAACTTCACAATGTTATTTACAAACTGTCTAACACAAAGTCAGAATATATCGAGTGTTGAAGTTTTTGCTGCTGCTTTAATTATGCCTGTTTGATTTTTAAAAAGCATAACTGTTGTTACTTTGATGAATGTTTTTTAATCACTGATATAAATTACTTACTTCGAATAAAAAAGAAATCCAAACATGTTATTTTGGAGGATATTTTTTGGATATAGAGAGTTTTTGCATATTGTAGTTGTAATTTGCAAGATCATACTGCAGAATACAATTTTTCAAAGCGAAGCTGCATAAGTGACTTGAATTTTTATTTCATTTCGTGATGGGGCTAATTTTCCATATTTTTCCTGTTTTCCTTTTTTGAAAATTGTTTAATTAAATAATATAAACAGGTAGTGCTTATTTGCGATAAATGTTTGCCTAATGTGTCCTTAGTTTTAGCATTCTGTTTGTTTTTTATTTTTTCTCAACTAAAATGAATCAAATATTTTCATGTTCATTTTTGTTTTTTCTTAAATGTTTATTCTTTTGTGTGTTGTGTTGTTTTATTTTATTTAAATTAAATTGTGTTTTAAAACAAACTTAAAATTCTTATTTATTTATTTATTTTAACATTTAATTTTGTTTACTCATTAGTTTTTACCTCGAAACAATTGTATATGAAATGTTTTACCCCCTTATAATTGTTTTTACGTAACTGCACATTAATTAATGTCAAACATCATTTCCAAGAAATGCCTTTTTTTTCTTTAAGGATAGGTAGCACAAACTTTTCTTATTAACGGTAAAATAAATTCTATATATTTGTGCAGCATACGATTTTAAGACAAACGAAAACTGAAAACCACATTTTGCACAGATTTCAAAATTTATTTAAATGACATGGTTTTTTAATTTAAAAATAGTTTTCGAAACTAAAGTTTCATTTTGTTCTAAAATAAAAATAAAACAAATATATTCTGATAATAAAATTAAATTGCCGTTTAATAAATTGCGAATATACTTCTAAATGACTCAAAAGACAATATTCTTAAAGCTTATTCACTTACTTTTTATAATAAAGTTTCAATTTCCATGTCAAAGCTTAGTCTGAATGAAAGGAAATCATTAGTAAGAAAGTGGGCATAATCTGAAATGTGGGCGTAATATCTCCCATTAAAACTGTATACTGATGTACATATATCTTGAGAACGGTTAAAGCTAAAATTTCTAAATTCGGTCTGAACGACTTCACGGTCAAAGAAAATCATCAGTTAGAACTTAAGCGGAATTGAGCAGGTTGGCATGGTAGCTCACATACAAGTTAAAAACTGATTTCTTTATATCTTGAGAAGTATTGACTGTAAGTTTATGAATTTTGGGTGATTGATGGTAGTATTGGCAGGTTTAGTAAATCACGGCGGATTATTAATTAAATAATTAATAATTTTTATTGTGAGATAAAGTCGTAAACTAAAAAAAGGACCCTTTATCGAATAAGAACGGTATATTTGATCCCATTGAATTTACCAATTGGTAAATTTTAACTTGCAATTGTATACCATTTTCATAAGAATAAGTTTTAATATTTTTCAGGCTTATAGAAATGATTTTCACATAACATTTCGTCGTGCGGGAGTTTAAGTGCTCTCTCCGCCATTTCATATTTTTTATATATCCCGAGTTAATGATGCCACTTTAGGTTTTCGACCCCAAATTTTTCAAATCTGTAATCCGTTTTAGGATACCTCGTCAAGTTTCGAAGATAAATAGCCGAAAACGGATTTCAGATTTTAAAAATTTTGGTGTCAAATACCTAAAGTAGCATAATTAACTCGAGATTTAAAAAATGGCGTATAGAGCACTTAAACTCCCGCACGACGATTTTTTCTTCTTATCGTTTTATGAATCTAAAATATTTTAATGAATATTCGATGTAAAATTCTAAAACAGTTTTTAAATTAGTATTCAATTTCAAAACTCAAAGTGTGCGTCAAGATAAAAAATAAAAAAAAAATGTAATTGCGCTTTGTAAACAAAAGCAGTAAATAAAAAATAGAAGTTTAAAATTATGGGCATTTAAGAAAAACCTATAAATTTGATCAAATTGGTTAATTTTTATTATTTTTAGTTTTTATCAGAAAACGCTTTAATCAGATCAAATTTAACTGCAATGTTATTTTTTGGTAATTAAAGAAGAAATGATGTCCGTGAAGGAATAGTACACTAGCCAAACTGAACAATTGTTTTCGACTCCAGCTACGGTAGTCTCATCAGAGTTCTTTGTGTCCTGTGTATATTCAAGACTAAACATCAACTATTTAACTCACACTTTTTTGGAAATCGCATACTGAAATTATTACTGTATGTACATACATTTGTATGAGTTAGTCGAAGTAAAGTCACACAACAGTTTATATCATATTCTCCTTTTCTTACCATCATTGCTGTTCTTGTAATCGTCATCTTATTTGGATGAAACAGAATTACAAATTTATTTTGTTTTTGCCCTTTATTCTACCTTATCCACATTAGTCGACATGAATGATATGTACGACGGTGGTTGAGGTGGTTAGAGCTTAGCACCATAGTCGGGTGCGATTTTTATGTTAAGAGCCCAAGACTCGGGTTCGAATCTCAGGAGAGGTGTGATCAATTTAATTTTTGGTTTTTATCAGAAAACGCTTTAATCAGATCAAATTTAATCATTTTTAGTCATTTCAACTTTGGAACCGTTACCCTAAATAACATTTCTAGAACCACCGTCAAACTTTCCTCATGATGGTTACAACATTTAATGAGAAGTTGTGAAAACAGTTCCTTCTTCTAAATTTTGTTTTAGTTTTTTTTTATACGAGTACCAATTTTTTTAATTATTCTTCATTTCACTCATTGTTGTTTATGTTTTCTACTCTTACAAAGGAGGACAAATCAACTTTCTTCTTTCTCCTCTCTTCAAAAAATAAACTTTTCCAGAGCAGAAGAGATCGATCAGTTCTTCTATGTTGAAATCCCTGTAAGCATTTTCATAAACATTTAATGTGCCAACATGGCATTTCTTCTTCAGTTGTTAGTTGGTTCGATTGCAGTTTCTTAATTGTACGCTTAAAAGTGGTCCTCAAATTAATAATTGTGGTTATAAAAATTAAAAAATATTCCAGTTGAAGTGTTTTTTTCATTTAAAAAGTGTTTTAAATAATAATTAACAAAATATAAGAAAAAGTGTATTAATGAACATTTTTTACGCATCCTAATTGTGTATGATTTACATATATTTTTGTGTATAATGATTTTAATTAATGGATAAAAGTGAGTTGGTGAAAAAAATTGTTGTTTTGCGTCCTTTAAGCAAATGCTGCCATTAATGCAAGAAGAGCAAAAAATTAAAAGTAAGTAAAATAAGAAGAATTACTATAAAACTCATTAAAATATAAATTGGTTTTGTTCTTGTTTGTTTCTATTATTTTAACAGTTGGGTTTTATTTCCATACATTTTTAATTTTTTTCTATTATTTTTGAATTTGTTTGTTTTTGTTCAACTACGGCTATCTCTTGTAAAACACGGTACTTTTAAAAGGCAGTTGCAATATAACGCGATTTAATAATAATCTACTATCCATCTTTCTAATCATTTTGCCGTAAAATTAAAAACGTACCAAGAACTTGTGCGAATAAAAAAGATTTGAACTGAGTAAAATGGCTTATCAAAAATCGGTTTACTTGACCACCAATGACAAATTTCGGTCGACGCTTTGATTGTGTGCATTTTCATATGCACGGATACGTATTCTCTGCAAAAAATTTGTTGTTCGCAATGGTTGTCTTGATTTCTTGAATTGAGGTGTGGTCATATATCGCACTATTTCGATATTTAGAGCAGGCCATGAGCAACCAATGCTATCAACAGGACACTTAATGATAATTGTATAAAAATAATCAATAAAAGCAGAATAGAGCTGTGCAAAATCGTTCAGTTAAATGACCGGAAACTTTCGTTCGTTAAAAGTGATCCGGTTTGTTCACTTCGTTTGATTGTTCGTTCGTTTTGTCGCTAAATTAAATTTATTTATTCGTACGTTCGTTCGGTCGTTCAATCTAAATTTGTTTGTTCTTTGCTTTGGTTGTTCGTTCGTTCAATCTAAATTTGTTTTTTCTTTGCTTTGGGTGTTCGTTCGTTCAGTCGCTCAGTATGAACGATTGGGTCACTTCGTTCATTGGACTGATTCGTTCAATTTAACCCGTTCGTTCGTGACCGACACATCTCAATATTATCAGAATAATAATTGGGTATGTTCTGAAAACCGAAATCGAGCAAAATTGAAATCTATTGTTTTTCAAAGACAGTAAGTGTTTAATTGCGCCACGAATCTAACAACTTTGAGAATGAACAACAAATTATATCAGAAAATTATTATATTTTACAATTAAACCGATTAAAAATTTTATTCAATTTGAATTTCACTAGTTCTCGTTTTACAGAGCATACTCGAACATATATTTCGATTTTTAAGTCTTATATTAAATTAAAAACTCTCAATTTTTATAAAATGTCTTCTTACCAAATTTTTATGATGATAAGCAATGTAAATAAAATAATTAAGTGTTTTTTTTAATTTTTAGTTATTTTTGTTGTTTTTTATTTAAGTTTAAATGATTTTGTTGTACATACATGCATAACGTAAAGACATTCTAATATTATATGCATTTGAATTTTTGTTATATTTTCATTCTGTCTAACGTATTTTACTTTCACTTGGTTTTCATTATAATATATTATATTTTATATTTATATATGTATATAAAGAGTATATAGGGTTTTGAATATAAAGAATAACTTTATTTTATATTTATATGAGTGATAACGTGATTTTCTTTTTTATTTTTAAATGTATCTATGCAAGTAAACATATCTATGCATGTAAACTTTATATGTTTACATTTTAAAATTTATGTAGTTTAATAATTATGTATATTCTTAAAAATTAAACATTCACAAAAATATCAAATATAGTAAATGATCTAATAAATCTCTATACTAAGCCAACAGTTTAAAAATTAAAATTCAGTTTAACAATTTATTAAAAACAAAAATAATTATAAAAAAGAAATATGTTTTTTTTTATTTTTTAATATTATTTGTAAAAAAAAACGTTACGAAATGAAATTTTCCCTATATTTTTATACGTTTAAAGCTTGAAAACAAAAACACTAATTTATTTTTATATACAAATGAATCTGGAACCCAGTATAAAAGACCAATTAATTTAAAGTTTTAACTTTTTTGTTAATGGTTATTAAGGTAATAAATAATAAAACAAATTAAAAAAAATCTTGTCAAACTCAAAACTTATAACCGTTTGAAATTTTTGTTTAAAAATAAAAAATAATGAATTTGTTGCTATTCGGCTGCTTGTCAAACAAGAAGTTTGTTAAGGGTTTTGGGATGAAACTTTCTATTAATGTTCTTTAAGTGTCAGATGGTAAGGGAACCTTAAATATTAATTATAAATTTCTTATTCATAATAATATTTTCATTCAAATTCATAATAACTCCTTAATTTAGGTTTTATCCATACATTATTAGTTATGAGATGTTATCTGTCTTATAAGCTCAAAATAAAAAATCTTATTCACAAACCTTTCATATGAGCAAATTAACTAATAAACGATTTTAATGTCATGCTGGCAATACCATGATGTTATTTTAGCATAGTGATGCACAATAAAAGCTATCGGTTACTTCGGTAATTTTTTTAATATTCATAAAAATAATGTAATAGTAACACAATTATACATAAAATAGATGTTATTGAAGTAATATTTACTGCTGTTAAAAAATAACTAAAATAAACTGAAAGAATAATAAAAAAAATTTCCTTTGAAGCACATTTTTTTAATTCATGTATAAAGTAATCGAATACTACCATTCTCTTTTTGGTTTGTGCATCACTATTCTGTTTACATTTTTTTATATCAAAATTTGGTAAAATGGAATTGTAAACTGGAGAGAAAGAGAGATTTACATTCGTAATTTCTACAGGCACTGATGACAGAGCCTGTAAAGGAAAGAGATGGGATATGTAATACAAAATAAAAACAATTTTTTGGCCATTTAGAAATTTAATTTTGTACAGAAACTGCATCCATTTGCTATTATACGAAAATTTTTAATTATATGAATTTAAATATGTACATACATACCTACACTTGCAATTATATTAGTTTTATTCATTGTATTACTATATTATTCCACCTTTATTTATACAATATCCAATCTAACTCACAAATGTCGTGTTATTGTACGGTTAAAGTACCTAAAAACCTACAATAAAAATTTCTTATTTATAAATGGTTTATGAGAGCGTTATGACACTGTTTCTTGTTTATGAATACAAAATTAAGAGATTTTGCTTATAAGGACCTTATAAGCACGTTTTATCTCATTATGAATTAGACTGTTAGTTTATAAAAGGTTCAAAAAACAAAACTTATATAAAAAAAATTATTTTATAAGCCTTCTACAAATTATTTATTAATCTTCATTCACATTTGTCAAATATTTTCTTAAGAATTATTGAAAAATAGATGATAACAAGAAATAATATTTAAATTTTTAAATTATTGGAATCGAAAGAACAAAATGTAGACAAAATTTTTGTTTGCTTATGTTTTATTTCACCCAATATTTGAAAAATGTGATCGTACTTTTAGGAATACGACCTTATACATAAATGCATTCATACACACACAAACATGGCTGCTTTTCTACCCAGCCAGCGTTTTGCGAAAATATTGATAAAAACTAGTCATATTTGATTCTTTTAGATGAATCTCGGTCGTTTGAGTTTCTGTGTGAGCGCTCTAATCGCTATACCAAATCTGTGTATATCAAATTGCATTTTAACTTACATAAGAAATTTGCAACATTTAACTCCATAAAAATGTCTAATTGAAACATTTTGAATACCAAAAATTGCTTGATTCAGTATGAAGAAACAAATTTCGAACATAAGGTGATTAAAAAATGACTTCCCTCTATTTTTTTTACAAAAACAACAATGCAAAAAAAAAATAATGAAATCAAATTTTGGTCTCCAGGAGTAGTGAAAAAGAACTCAGAAATATGATTAAAAAATGTGATCAATTATTAATCATAGGGAATTTACATATTTGACTATTCTTCTTGACTAACTATATGAAAACTCTATTTTTAATCACCTAAAATAATCAAAATTAAGTAAGAAAGATCATCATCGAAAAATTAATCATCCAAATGCTGGCTGGGTAAACGCAAATTGCTTTGCAATTGCATAAAATGTTTCCATAAAATAGTTTTAAGTGTTTTTCATCAAATATTTGCCAAATGTTAACGCAACTTTAGAGGATTGTCAGCTAATTTTGGGGCAAGTACTGTGCACTCCATTTGAATATCAGACCATATAGCTCTTCAAACTATTCTAGTTTAGTAGATAAAAGAAAAAAGAGCAAGAATATATTTGAATATGTTCTGTAAGACAAAGCTGACATTAAAATTTAGGCAATCAAAACTTAATTGCACCAATATTTTAAATTTTTAATATTCAAATCAGTTAACCGTAAACGAATGGCTAAATAAATTACTATAAATCTTATCAGATTTTAGAATTATACCAGTTTGAAATTTCATTCGATTTTAATTTCGCTTTTTTCGGTTTACAAAAGTAAAGTTTCTGAAATGATTTTCCCGTGTTTTGAAAATCACAAATCACTCCTTTTTTATATTTTTGATTTGAAATTGTCAAATGGATGGTCTGCAAAATAAAAACGCTAGATTTTTGGTGATTTTAAATCGTTAATGTGTCCCTTTGATCTGTTTATTGATTGTAAAAACTTAATTAAAGTGAAAGGGTTCTACACAATATAATAAAAAAATTTACTTTTATTAGGCCACTTGGCTGTTTCAATTGCTTACTTTCTTATGACCCATTCAATGAACTCACAATTTTCTTACTATTTAAAATAAATCTCTCCCTTATTGGATTTTTTTTTCGAGTTCCGAAATAAAAAAAATTTTTTTGTATATCTATTTATAGTTAAGACCGATATAGGTCTTAAGATCCTAAAGAATACCATATTTATAAATAGATTTACATAATAAAGATTTGATAACTGATTCCAATTATAAGTAGGACTTTAGGGAATTATAGAAAATCAAATTCAAACGGACTTGAATTGTGTATTAGTTAAGTATTCAATTTCGTTGACAGAAAAAATTTGGAAATACTTAAGAAAAAACATGTTTTGAAACATTGTAAAACAGCTTTTTAACATGAAATACCTTTTAAGAAAAAAATCATTAAAATTAAGAAATATTTTCATTTTTAAAACTTCCCTTTTCCTCTAACACTCAAGAGAAGAAAACTATATCTGATCGTATGTAAATCTCTTAAATCTTATAAAGCTTTTCTAAACAAAAAGCACTTTAATTGCAGATGTACTCGTATTACTTTACTTTTTTTTGCTATTTTTAAATCTACAAACAAGAGTTTTTAGTTAATATCCTCTTAATAATCATACTCTTAAACATTTCAATTATTTTAACATTTCTAATATATTGATCTCTAAATTCTTAAAATATATTTTTGATTTGATTTTTCTTTTTATAATGAATAGAGGGGGGTTAGTATTTACACAAATGCTTAATAAATATGTATGTATATTATTTACTCGTATAAGTATAATTTATAATTTAACATTCAAGTCTTAAAAAAAGTTTATTTCTTAATATCGTTCGGATTAAAAAAAAAGAACACCAATAGTATTTGGAAACAAATCTTAAAAATATTTTAAAAATATCATTAAAATAGTCTCAAAATTTAATTTAATTTTCGTTTGCTATAAAAACTGTAGGAAAAAAATTAATTAATTGGTTAAGAAATCTATTTAAATGCCGTTTTATTCTTTGTCAAGAAGAGAAGCTCGCTTTGTTTTGTAGTAGTTGATGAGAAAGGCATTTAGGAGTTGGTAAAGCTTTTGCTAAAATTTATCTATTTTATAAACAATTTTTAAGCCTCTTTTTGTATTATTTTATAGATTTGATCTGGTTTCGCAATACGTAATAATTTATTTTAACGCTTCCTTGGCTCTTTGTTCCCATTCAGCTCTACGCTGGTGTATACCTTTAAATTCACCCATCGTGGCTGATCTCTCTATAGTTTTGCTTGTATTAATTGGACCATCTGTACTAGAGGAAGAGCTGAGATCACCCAATTTCAAAGTAGGTCTATCTAAGGTACACGAGACTTTAGTAGGTGAGAGTATATTGTTATGGTTGTTATTGCGTTCTATAGAAATGGCTCTAAAACTGCCTACTATTTTAATAGGTGGCAAAAAGCTTTTGCCTGTATTTTCGCCATTATTACAGTTATTGTTGTTATTATTATTATTATAAGTGATATTACTGTTGTTTGTTAATAATGCTGAGTGGTGTTGTTGTTGTTGCTGTTGTTGTATTTTGCTAGTGCCTAAACGAAAATCGGCCAATGAATTACGATTACAGCCATTAGTGTTGTTATTATTATTGGTGTTGTTGTTGTAGTTATTATTATTATTACAATTACCCACCATACTATTTGAGGCAGCACTTTGTGCTGAATGTAACTGGGAGTTGTGGCATTTAGTTACATTTGCCGGCTGGCTGTTTTCCAATTTTGGTAATTTGTCTAATTTTTCATCACTAGCAGATTGGTTTTCTTTATCACTGTCTAGACTTGGATTGGTTGCAGAATTATTAAATTTCTTCAAAGTTTGTGGAGCTGATAAGTTGCTACTACTGCCATTGGAATTTAAAATTTTGTCTAAATCTTCGTCTTTAATTTTAAGAGATCTACGTGCAAAAACTTTCATTAATTCAGGTGTGGTATCGTCTTTGTTCGAAACGTTATTATTATTGTTCAAGGAATTACCATTAAGGGAATGCACAGAAGAGGCAAAAGACTTTTTACGCAATACAACAGAATTGTCTGTAGGTGATGATAACTCTTTAGGATTCTCTTCTTTCTGTTCACTTTCGCTTTTTGTTAAAGATTTTCTATTTACTTCATCGCAAACAGATTTCTTATGTTCAAATCTCATTTCCTCCACTTTCTTTTCGATTTTCGTACGCTCTTCGCTCATAAAAAGACGTCTACGTTCTTGCAAGGACATTGAATTTGTATTAGAAGTAGTAGAATTTTGAATTTCAAATACAATTGATTCTCTTTCATTTATGGTAGGCGTAGGTGGTGTAGTGGGCGTGGTGGATAACTTTTTAACGGGACTTTTAGGTGGCAGACCAGTACAAAGTTTAGCCTGTTTATTTATGGCTTCATGGTAAATTCCTGAGAAACGTTTCTCAGTCTCTGGTGATTCACGTTCATTGATGTCAACACTTTCACTGCTCAATCTACGAAAACTGAGATCATCCATGCTGCTGCTATTAAAGTTCTTTTCAGGTGTGCTATCTCTAGTTTGTGGTGTGGTTGTTTCTTTAATGTTTTTGGCTAAGACTACATGGCTTTTAGATGTTCTACAGGGATCCACACGATTAAGTTGTATTTTCATAAATTCGGGCACAGCAGAACAAGATTTATTCTCTAATGACTCCACTACACTTGAAGCTCTTCTTGTTGAATTACATCTAAAGCCGTTGCAACTTTTAACAGCTGGGGCAGATTTTCTATCACTATAGTCTTTTGTAGATTCAACATTATTGGAGAATAAATTACTAGTTCTTACAGCCGATTTTTCTCTAAGTTTTACAGTAGCGCTTGTAGGCGAATTCAAAATATTTTCCTCACTTAGCGATTTCTCTTTCTTTAAGGGTAAAACTGTAGGTCTAACTTTCTCCGTTAAGATTGTCGTAGGAGCAGTAATTTTTAGAACTTCCTCAGCCTGATCGTCATTTAAATTGATCGATTTTCTTATAACACTCACAAAAGGTGATTTTACAATCATGTCAATATTATTTTCAATTTCCGTAATATTTTTATTGCACGAGTTCGTTGATGAACTATTAAAGGGTGTTACTACAGCAGCTGGTGCTAAAAGTTTGGTGGGTGTGGTCTTGTTAGGAGTATTACCACTGTTACTGTTGCTACTACTAGTGGTGGTGGTGGTTAATATTATATTCTTATCAAAGTTACTAAAAGATTTTCTAGTCTCTTTAGATTCGGTTTTAATCAATTTATTGTCATTGATTTCGAAGCCCAAAGAAGTGTATTTGCCATCCAATAGTTCTGGTGGTGAAGGAGAAGAATATTCCTTTTCATTCAATACAAAATCCTTATAAAACGGAACCCTTAAATTTAAACTTAAATCCGGCAAACTGGGCATATTGTTGTGTACTGTGGGAGAAGTAATATTTTCCTTTTGTTCTCCATAAGCTCTGAAACTGCGTGATTTTTCTACAGATTTACGCTGTTTCTGCTCATAGGTGTGTAAGCGTGTTGGTGACATTAAATCCTCATCCGATTTATCCAATGAGACAGTAGAAATATTATTCGAAGATGAACGTGCAAAAGAATCATTAGAACGTGAAACCTTTTGTTGAAAAGCAGAGAGGCCTACAATTTTTGGTTTCTTTTCAAAGTGATGATCGGTTTTTATACCAGCTGTTTGCTGTTTCGTTATCTCTTTTACAAGAGAAGTGGATTGGAAAGATTCACTTACTAAGGATTTTGAAAATATAGATTCCTTAGATATAGATTTCTCTTCGTTTATTTTAACCAAATCTTCATTGCTAATGTTTTGGGGTAAATAACGTTGACGAGCAGCTGGTCCTGATTTTGGTTTAGCTGGACTTTTATCTTCCAAGTTTCGTTCCTCTTTCAAATTTACAGCAAAACTATTTGAAATTGAAGTGAGGCTGGTAGTTTTTCCATCACTATAGATTTCCTTCTTAATATCTTTGCGTTTCTCTTCAACAGCAGTTTCATAAGCGATAAATTCGCGTATAGATTTTTCTACGTTATTCGTGTTAATAGCCCTGGAAGAAGGGCTCATTTGCATTTTCTTTGGTTCATTTTGTTTTTTATCTAACTCATCCTGTTCCTTATCCCCGGCGTTGGCCTTGGCTATAGAACGTTTGGAATTGCGTTGCATTAAACGTCGTAGAAAACCAGATTCTGTCGATTCAACTGACTGAACTTGTATTTCAACGGTTTCTGCTTTTTTAGTGCTGCCTTCACTAGATTTCTTAATAATTTCATCGCTTGATAGGCTATCTTTGGATTCAAACATGGCGCTGGCTTTAGCCGTTAAATTACGTAAACCAAATATGTTGGTACTTGTAGTTGTTGTCGTATTCGAAGTAATAATCGATGTGTTCGTTGACTGAGTCGAAATCGAGTTTTCAGGTTTTGTTGATATACTACTAATGGACTCTTTGGTGGCAGTGTGTGTTTCATCCAATATTTTAGCAGCATTAACGCCCGGTGGGAGTGAACGTGTTTTAGCTTTGGTGCTCAAATCTTAAGAAAACAAAAATTGTGTTAAATTTAAAAAAAATATATAAGTTTGATATTTACTACCTTTAACTTCCTGCATTTGTTTAGTATTTCTATTTAAATCTTCATTGGCCTCTGGTATTGAAGTCTTTAGGAGAGAAATAAAATTTATTTCCTTTTGAAAACGTACAAAATTGATATAAAACTTACTTCTAAGGTCCTTCTATGATGACGACTAGGGCCTCCCTTTTTCTTAATGGGTCTTATGGCCATTTTATGCTTGGCTGCGGAGTGAGACAATCTTTGCCAATCAGATGAAAACAAATCTACTTCATCTGTATTATCACTAAATGATGAATCCCGATTTCTCAAAATATCTGAAGATATTGAAATGCTAGATGTGGTGGATGAACGTGAGTATCTGGTTGCTGTAGTGCGTTCTTGCACAAACTCTGTGGCTGTACCTGCAGATGTAGTAGAACTATTCGTTGCAGTTGTGGTGGCTGTAGTATTATTTAATAAATCTTCACCATCCATACTATTCATGCTTAACAAACTCAGGGATGATATTTCACTGTGCTTTTCGGCAATAGTTGATTTATTACTACCACACGAGGCTGTAGCCGTGGCATTCTGCTGTGTATTAGCCAAACGACGTTGCGGTGAGGCTGGACTACGTGGCAAGCCCAAATCTTCATCGGAAGCATCTGGACGATTACGACGTTTGCGCAAAACATCTGCAAGTTCGGCCTGTAAATAAAAAAAAATAAAATTTTTAAATATGTTTCATTCGTTTTGGGCACTTATTTGTAGTGGTTAGTGGTTGTTTACCCATGTTTTCCACCGAAATACTAGACGTGCACGAAAACAATTTCTACTGGGTCGTGTGTCTCCCGTAATGGGATTTATTTTCATTTTAAAAGGATTTTGTTTGAAATCAAGCATTTTCATTATTTTTATCTTAATCTTAATAAAATTTATTGCGAAAATTATAAATTTGTAAGAGAAAGTTTCTGAAACATCTGAAATAAAACAACAACAAAAAACTTATAGACGGTGGTCAAGTCTAACCTTACAATACCTACTGTAAGCCATTAAAGAAAATTTTTTAATTAATTGTTAATCTAATTTCAAATCTCTCTCTCTCTCTCTCTCTCTAAACCCAGATAAAAAAATTAATCTTTCTGCATTATATTACACTTTCGAATTAGCCGAGGTTACTAAGCAGCTGCCTTATGCTGCAATTCAAAGCTATGTCTCTATCGCTTAAAATTTATAACCCAGCAGAAAATTATTCAAATTTGGAAGCAAGAAATAAAATTGTAAGCAATAATGGAAGCATTATATTGTTTTTTATACATTAAAGCTTCCAAATATGCCACGGGATAAGGTATTATTTTTGATTTTTTGTACTATTTGCTTACTGGTTGCAATAAATGTGCATTTCTATTGCATTTAAGCAGCTCATTTCATATAAAAATCATGCATTATTGATGAACACGAGTAAGTGATTGTTCACGATTTCTCCCTTAAAAAATAGCTTCTTGGTAAGCACTTATTTCTGCTTGGAAACTGATTGTGATTTAACAGCTTCATGTCTAAACTTTTTAATATTCTAAAAAACAAAATTGCATTCTAACAGCAAATTACAGAAGAGGTCCCTAGGACCACTGTTTAAATGGTTAGAAAGCCTATTGTTTTTTACTTTAATTTTGTACAAAAGCAAATCAACGAAATTTTGGTGTGGAGATTGCACTAAATGTCGTTTATTTAATGTCGTATTGTCGTTTTCTAGTTATAGACATTTACTATAGAAGTATTCAATACAATTTGCAGTGTAAAATGTGTTTTAAAACTCGTACCTTTATGTTCCCATTGATGGTGGTATTTCAACCAATTGTAAGACTACTCGTATGATCGTTTGTCATATATTATTTTCTTTAAAACTTTTCCTTTTATTTCCTATCAATTACGATATTAATTAATATTACTACACACTGACAGTTTTTCTTACACCAGTACTATACACTGCTTGAGTTGAGATTAATCTCTATGTGAAGTAAATAATTCTAAGGCAGTACGTTACAATTTAGGCGTTTTTAATGTTGTAATTACGAAGTATAATCACAAATGTACATACAGATATGTACATACAGATATGTAGTCGCCGTGGTCTAGTGGTTAGTGTGTTGGCTTACTAAGGCATGAGCCCTGGGTTCGTCACCCAGCTATAACATCTTGAAAAAAAGAAATATGAAAAAATTATTTCTTTCGGCGACTACCTATCAGCAGTCTTCTGGCAAAAGCTATGAGAGTAATTAATTGCCATGAACAAGCTTCTCAAGTCTATCGCTCGGAGTCGACATTAAACTGTAGGTCCCAGTACTCTTGGATAAAAATTTACACACACAACATTAGTGCTGCGAGAAGCTAGGCCGTAATCCTGACATTGGGTTGTAAAGGCCAGTTATGTATGTATGTATGTACATACAGATATGTCGTGCGGTAATGTAAAATTTAAACAGATCAAATCAAGAGTTGTTTGTAATACATCTGAACGACTTTAAATTCTGCACTTTTTTACCATTTATTTGCCATAAAATTCTTAAAAATTTAGATTTTTCTAATTTTTGTAAATAAAATTTGTAAACTTTTAAATTGATTTCTCAATTTAAATCCATTGTTAATACGAATGTCTTACCGTAAATGATAGTTTCAATGGATTACATTGTAGTTCACCGGCTACCATAATTTCTTAATGAAATCAAAGTATTTTTTATGTATAAAAACAAACAGACACACACACACTACGAATTAATTTTGCGATCTTTAAATTTCTCAAAATAAATACACCATGTGTGTACACAGAGACCGATAACGTGCAACTAAAATTAAATGCAGGCACCCTCATACTTTGAAGGGCAGGTCGGTAGGTAGAAATTCAGGCAGAAGTAAGGATTTCCTAAAAGATTTTCATTTTTGATTTTGTTTTTTTTCAAATATTCTTCTCTTACATAAATACACATACTACATATGTATGTACCTATAATTTTGGCCTATTGCAATATATACAACCATGCCAAAGAGGCAAGAAGATAGACTAAATGTCAGTATCAATATTTTGAACAACAACAAAAATATATATATTTTTCCTTTTAATGGAAAATGATAAAATGAGTTAAACTGCAGCAAGAGAAAGTACAAAAAAAACGAAACAAATAATTGTCTGGTTCTTGTCAAAGAATCAACAAAAACCTAAAATACATTGAGAAAAGTTAAAGCCAGACCAATAAAAGTGGATGAAAAAATCTTTGAAATAATTTCAAGGGTATAAACCCAAAACTGACAAAAACTTCATTCACTCTGTATTTAAAAAAAATTAAGAGAAAATAAACATTTAAAATGAGAGACGTTGTAAGAAAAATAAATATTTTTGTATCTCAAATACATACATACATACATACTCGTAAATACAAAAGATTGAAATGCCCATATTAAAAACAAAAATAGCAACTACAATATTATTATTAGAATAAGTATTTGTTGTAGCAAAGTGTACACGATGAAGCATGCATCTGGGAAAAAAAAACATTTTAATGCCTGAATTTAAAATTGTTTATTTGATGGATAATACATACATACATACACACACTCACTAATGCAACATATGCCAAATGTACACTTGTGCTGATGCGAAAAAATCACAAATTGTAACATCTTAGGCCGTCAAAAATGAACTCCTGAATTTATGAGTTTTACTGAGACACACTTTAATGATAAATTTATTCAAGAGAACGATTATAAGGTAACATTGCTGTAGGAAATAAATTCTTCTTCTTTACCAAATATTTCATGTTACTGACCCTAATGTTAATGCACTGAGAATAGTGTTCAGGATAAACAAAAAGTAAAATGGCAGCCCTGTTATATCATATAAGATTTGTATTTTTAATACTGCAGAAGATTTTTGTAATTGGCTTAAAAAATCCTCTTTCCTATTTTTTGTATTGCTGCATGATTATCATGAGTTTAAAGCACGTGTTCATGGGGAAGTGTGAGTTTGTACGGAAAAATATGGAAAATATAACACAACAGAACTATGTTGTCGGTTTACTCACACACTATACGAAATAAATAGGGTAACATTTGCTATTTGCAAAAGATTTTTTAATAAATGAAAAAAAAACAGTGGTTGGCTGACTCTTCATTAATGCAGTTTGCAATGCAACACTGCAGAGAAATTCGTTCATAAGGCGAAACAACATTTTATGGCAATAATGAAGACCAAAAAAATTTGATTGTAATTAAAAAACTAAGAGGTTACCCCATCTCCTGATATTTTACTCTATCCACCTTTGGCATTGGCACTAGGAAGTAGTATATGACAGCTACCTACTTAAAGAAAGATCCTTACCACTTCACAATACGCAGTCAACATCGAGGCGTCATCTCTATCCAACGACAGATAGGGCAATTGCTGTTCATTATGAAGGTTAACACTAGCCTTTGAAGTGATCAATGAACAGCAACCGGTCTAATCGCCATACTGTATAACGTAAAAGAAAGCCGCCTAATAGAAAAAGAAAGAATTCTCAAAGTATCAACGACTTCTCTTCTAATACAATGCACAACATTAGTAGGGATTTACTACCCTGAGTATTAGCCTTACCACAAATAAAAATACTTGTCTGGTATAATATCTTTCCAAGTTTCATAGCTCTAACATTGTCAAATCTCTCTACCGGATATAATGTCCAAGGACTTTAACTTTTATGCATCAATGCTGCACAATTTCTCAGCACAGGCTATGGTGACTCGATTTCTACGTCATGACATATGTACGTTGACTAATTATATTTTAAGTTAGACGAAAAGGAAAACAAAAAACAGTCCTACAGACATCACTGCAAAACAATTTTTTCCGTTCAACTTAGGATAAGCTAATGATTTGATATATTATTTTACTTCATCATTAAATTTTAAAATATCACTTTAACATATTATGTTTCCTTATTTTCTTTATTTAATTTTCATTCAGTGTCATTTTTTTCTCTTTTTTCCAAACACACACCCTATTCCATTCATCCAGAAGAAATTTGAACCAAACTAAACACGTTCTATTTTAGTTTGTAATAAAACATTCACTTGCATTTCATTTCATCTAATCAATGTCGTCGTCATCAAAACTCAATTTTTTCCCCTGTTAAATGTATTTTTAGTTTATGTGTGCCATCTTAAGAAGAAACAGCATTCTTGTCGATAACGTTTAATATTCGAAATTCTATAAAAAGAAGGCGCCCAAGAAGAGTGAAAATAAATTGAATGTGTATTTCCGTAAGGAAGCATTAATAGTTCTTCGGTATTGCTATTACAAGTATCTCATTAGATGCTAAAATGTATCTATTGCATCTATTTATATTTGTTTTCTCCTTCTCTCTCCCCCTTTCTCTATGAAAGTATATATTCCCAGCATCTTTCACTTTAATGTTGATCCCTTATATTTAATTTACATGAAATAAAATAGCATGATGTTTAGGAAAGTAAGGCAAGATTGATTACACACTGAGCGATAAAAAACATATGCCAAGAAGATGTTATTAGTTTTTGGTACATATAACAAGAATTCGTTTTTAAAATATATATAACCTAGCTAACTTTAAACAAATAAAACTACTTATATACTCGTAATATATGTATTTAAAAAAATGTTTTCAACAATTTTTTTTAGACAAACCATCAACCGTCAGAGCAAGATTGTGCTAAAAAAACGGCCATTGATAGGCAAGCAAACATACATATTTATTGTTTTTTTTTCATATTTTATAAATCCTTTGTACTAAATTTTACTTGTCACAAACTGTAACGTTAGTTACGTTATTAACTCTCTTTTTACTCTTGTAAGCTCAAAGTGTTAAAAAAATAATAAAAAATTGTCCTGGGGCTCGAACCCGAGTCTTCAGCATTTAACAAAAAAAATTGTTGTTGTATGTTTTAAAAAATGTCTATATACTCGTAATTTTTATTAACATTTTTCTCTTCTGAGAAGTTTTACCAATATACGTAACTAGAAATGAAACTTACACCCTGTTTATTTATTGTTTATGTATTTATTTATTGTCTACTTACAATACTCATTTTCTTTATAAAAAAATAATGCTCCTTAACTTGAGCATTTGTCATGATCGTCTCAAGACAATATAAACAGGTTGTATGTATATCTTAGATTACATATTCCCACAAAAAAATTAGGAAAATACAAGGCGACCCAAAAATAATGTCATAAATTGAATTAGCTGTTAGTATTGTCAGTAGATATAGAGAATTATTGAATAAGTGAGGAATTATTGTTACTGCTCTATAACAAAAGGGTGATAACTCACTAAAAATCAAAATAAACGACAAAAGCCTTTACAAAAAAAGATTTAGCAATTATTTTAAATTTTTTTTATGGTTGGAAAATATCAATTTGTATATCGTATCCTGCTTAGGATGTTTGCACAAATTGATTTTAAATTAAATCATTCAAAATTATGTGAAAGTGAGTACACAAGTTAAAGACATTTTTAATAGAATTACAAATTTTAGGAAATGTTTTTTTTTTTAAATTCAATTTATTGCTTAACTTTTTTATTTTATATAAAAATTTAAAGATCAGTTTGTTGATTTCATTTATTACCTGAAACAGTTTATTGTTGCCTTTAAGTCAGGGTTGTCAGATAGTTTTCAATTTTTATCCCCAATTTCGAAATTCATATCCCCAAAAATCCCCAAAACCTGGATTAGTTCATCCCCAAAAATCCCCACATAAACTGCATCAATAATTTTGAATGTATGTAAATTTGGAGACTGTTATCAACTTAAAATCTTGAGGACGTTCCCTTTTAAACCAACCTCTTGCTGGCTTCGATATGTGTTTCGGGTCATTATTTTGTTGAAATATTGATCGCTGTGCCATTTCATATTCATAAATAAAGAATATGTAGTGTCTTGATCAATACATATTTGTAAAAGCAGAATTTTTAACTTTTGAAAAACCTTAATAACTTTTTTATTTTTTACTCGATTTTATTTATTGGAAATTTGTTTAACTCAGAACTAAATTACCTTTAATGAAATATATACATAAGAGTATGTTTCTAAGCAATCTAAATTAAAAAAATGGCGCCAAAGTTAAAAAATTTAGAAAAAATAAAATTAAAATCAGATATAATTAATAATAACACTACAAAAATTTAATATATACATATGTATACCAAAATGTGTATACACTTAAAAAGGTACATATTTCTTCTTTCTGAAACCGTTTAAAAATTGAAAATCGGATTAAAATCAACTGAGTTACGTGTTCATAAGTACTGGAACCTACCCGAAAATAGTTTTTTTCGGAATAACTCCGAAATTTGAGGGTGTTTCCGAACTTTTAAAAATTAATTTATGATCTACTCAATAAGGCCTACAACTTACACTAGGTCACTTTCCAAGTATAAAAAAAAGTTACTCATTTGTAGCACCGTGTTATCATTTATGTTATCAGTTTAAAAATCAGTTTAAAATAAAACATGATAAATTAATCAATATACAGGGCGTCCGCCGTGAAGGTATACTATTTTATTTGGCCGCCATTTTGGTAAACATTAGTCTTGACAGTTCATATTTGGCAGTCGTAAAGTAGAGACTTGGTAAAATATTCGGTAAACCAACGAGTTTTAATCGTTAAAACATCGATTACTGTGACGATAATAAAGTTACGTGAAATTTTCGTGAGACACAACGTGTCAACAAGACGCACTATTTATCGTGTAGTAAATGATTTCGAAGAAAGAGGGACTGTAGCTGATAGGCCTAAGTATGGACCACAACGTGCTGCAAGATCCGCTGAAAACATTACTGCTGTTCAAGAAACTGTTCAAAACAATCCATCAACCTCAATTCCAAGCCGGTAACGGTAACTTTCAATGGGGAGCGATATCGTGATATGATTGAAAACTTTTTAACGCCACAACTGCATGCTTTGGGCATGACTAACATGTGGTTTCAACAAGACGGTGCCAAATCGCATACAGCCAGGATTACAATGGAATTAATGAGAGTAGTATAACTTCCCGGCGGATACCCTGTATAAGTAATAAAAATATGCTTCACATTATTGCAGAAATGGTCATATAATTATAAAATTCAAAATACTCAGTAATTTAAATTACATAAAATAGTTATAATAATAATCTCACTCTCCTATCAAAGCAATTAAAGTTAAAAGTACATGTTTACGTTTAACACTTTACCTACTGTGTGTGCATGCGAATTAACACCGCTAATGTTGTTGGCTCGTTAGTTTTTAGATTTTCCATAAAAGATAAAAGCCAGCGACTTTCATGAGCCATAAATTATAAAATTTGTAAAAGTCAACTGTTGTTATAATTTTCTGTCTGTGATTGCTTTTATCCTGTTGGCATATAACGATATGTCATATAAAAATATATTTTTTTTTGTTTGTTTGTTTACTCGTACCAAAGACTATAAATATATAAAGATGTTACACTCCCTACATTTTTATTTGAAAAAAATTTTGTTCATATTTAGAAGCGGGGGACAAGTATGTGGTCAGCAGAAAAAAAAAACAATTCTCATTTTTTGCAAATGTTAATCATGAGAGCATATCTCTCAACAACAAAATCATACATGCATGCATACATATTTACAATATACATTTGGGAATTCAAATATAAAAACAAAATAAAAGAAACTGTTTTTACACATACATATGTACATATTAATATCATACATTAACCTTTAATTAGGCGCATTTAGAAAAGCATATAATTAGTCGTATGGTGTCCCAGAGTTTACTGCAAGTGTAAAGAAAAATGAGTATGTTTTGTTAAATTTTCAGTTATTTATTTTAATAATACATAAAAAACAAATAAATACAACATATTTTTCGTTTAAAAACAAATCCACCAACATTTGTTTAATTTTAATATTTCCTAACCCCAGGCGCCTAATTAAAGGTTAACAACGCAATCATATATGCGTATGCGTGTGTGTATTTATAATGCACATTGCCAAATCAAATAAAATAAATAATTTTTTTAAGAACACTTGGTTTCGTATAAAATAAACGCGCACTTAACCTAAGCCAAAGTCAATGTGATCGACTGTGCAATAGTAGGAGAAGAATACGTGATTTATTGTTGCACACATGGAATTATGTTGATCTGCACCGAACTATAACGTTATTATCTTCGAAGAATTCTCTTATTACTTACAACATATGAAATTAAAATAAAATAACATTTTTTTCTTTCTTTGGCTATTATTTATTTTATTTGTATACCGCTGACATATTTAATGTTCCAAAATTTTAATCTTTTCGGTACTCGCTGATTTGAATTTATATTTTATAAACAAATTTACTAACATTTTTTAATTTTAATTTTTCCTGAACCCAGTCGTCTAATTAAAGGTTAACAACGCAATCATATATGCGTATATGTGTATACGTGTGTGTATTCATAATGCAAATTGGCAAATCAAAAAATGCGCAACTAACGTAAGCCAAAGTCAATGTGATCGACTGTGTACTTGTACGCCAAAAATATGTGCTTTATTGTTGCAGATATAGAATTATGTTGATTTGCACCGAATTATGATGTTATTGTCTTTGAAGAATTCTCTTATATACTTACAATATGTGAAATTAAAATAAAAAAACAGTTTTTCATTCTTTGGTTATTAATTGTTTTATTTGTATACCGCTGACATATCGTCGCCCCGAAGTTATCAAATTTTGCACATGATCATGTGATGTTTTTACCTATTGAGTTTAAAACAATCTTACAAGGTACAGAAAGATCTGAAGACATATATATATATATATGTACTTATGAACATATAATGAAAATGAGATATATTAATGAAGATCCCGTTTGTTTTACATCCACCAATGTGCCAATAGAATTTACATACATACATACATAATTGGCCATTACACCCTGTTTCAGGATTACGGCCTAGCTTCTCGCAGCACTCATGTTGTGTGTGCCAATTTTTATACATGAGTACCATGAGCTAGAATGAACATTTAGCCGATATTTTGCTGAATATATAGCACAGCAAATAACTTACGTTAAATTTCGTTTGGATATAATTAAACCGTCAACAATTTTGTCATTTCCTTCCGAAATGTTTGTTCACACAATAAATTAAGAAAATGAATCGGACTTTAGTAATTTGTGTGCTATATCGGACTTATTTTTCGAAGTTTGCACAATTTATATAAAAGTCTTCGAAAAAATATTTTTGGAAAACAAACTTATGAAAAACATAAAAAGATTTATTATTGATCAATGCGTAGATTGTACCAAAAATACTGTTTATTCCTTTCGGTTTGAGGATAACAACGTTTGTTACAACCATAGAATGAAGATTCTAAATTTACTTGTGCTTATATTATTACGAAATCATTTGACATGGGAAACATATAAATACAAATCAGCGAGTACCAAAAAGGTTAAAATTTTGGAACATTAAATATGTCAGCGATATACAAATAAAATAAACAATAACCAAAGAAAGAAAAACTGTTTTTTATTTTAATTTCACGTGTTGTAAGTATACTTATTAAAGAATTCCTCAAAAATAATAACATTATAATTCGGTACAAATCAACATAATTCCATGTGTGCAACAAAAAAGCACATATTCTTGCCGTACAATTACACAGTCGATCACATTGACTTTGTCTTAGGTTAGTTGCGCGTTAATTTATACGAAAATAAGTGTTCTTCAAAAAATTATTTATTTTATTTGATTTGGCAATGTGCAATATAAATGCACACACGTTTACACATGTATGGAGATATGATGTATATTGTAAAAACACACACGTATTCATGCATATATGATTTCGTTGTTAATATATTTATATGTTTGTATTAATATAAATATGCTCTCTTCTCTGTATAAAACCGGTTTCTTTTAGTTTGTTTTTATATTTTTTATACGTTGGTAATACACACATGTACACACATGAGAGATGAAAATAAGTTCTCTAAGAAGAATAAGCTCTCTTTTAGTTTTGTTTTTGTAAGTGGAAGTAGCGCTACGGCCATCACTAAAATTTGGAGCTAGCAGTACATTGTATGGCAGTGTGACATCTTTATATATTTATAGTCTTTGCTCGTACTTTGGGCATGACAGAGATTATAATACACACGGATAATATTATTATTTTTTATTTGACAAAGATTTCCGCTATAACAAAGGAAATTACCAACCGGTGCGAATTCTTAAAATCCTTTTAACAACTTGACAAATAATGAAAGAAAGTTTGTAAGAAAAACTTGCTTAACTATTGTTTCTGTTCGCACGATTGTAACATTTTTTTTTTCTTTTTTTTTCCTCTGTTTATGATTTACGAAAATACAAATATAATTGTATTTTTCATATTTATTTTTCATTGCACTTTAATTGCTGAGATAATCCCTTTTTAATGAAATTTAATTACACGATTAACTCTTATGAATTACGTACTTCAGTGAATTTTAAATACACTTTTCAAAAAAGTCTTGCTACCGGTTTATAATCGTATAAGACGGTTTAATTAAAGTGATATTTGCTTACCATTGTTGTAAAAAAAAAACAAAATGTGTCTGTTGTGCTGACAACATGTTTAAGAGTCATAAATTGTATTTTTATTTTCAGTCCAACATTATGCCACAAACCGTGGCTATACAGATGGATGTAATGTCTAGTATTTTGTGTATTGTTTTATATCCTCCGTCTGTCCAATGGTTTGTTGTTTATATGGCCTATAAATTACTCAACTTGCATTGTGAGTGTTTTCATGTTTTAAGCCGACATTGTACGAGCATTTTCATAAACCAAGTTATCCATTTGCTATGAGTATTTCCCCAACAATAGATTTATTTGTTTGTTTGTTTCTTTACATGTGTATTCAGTGGCTTTTATTTAATGACACATTTTGAAATTTTTTTTAATCTTTCTGTAAACATGACAAGTTTATGTGTCTGCAGCACTTTTATTAAAATTCAAATGCTTTTTTAGTAAATTTTTGTGCCATAAATTCGGAAGTAACTAATGAAATATAAATGAAAGTTTATGAAATTAAAAGTAAAATGTAAAACTACGAATGGAAATTCTTTACTTAAACATATTTAAATTATAAAGATTATAGTTCAAAGGTAAGGTGGAACTCCGCTAGTAAATATTATATAGTTGGCACACATACATAAATAATTGTCCCTTACAACCCTGTGTCAGGGTTAGCTGCTCACAGAACTCATATTGTGTGTGTTAATTTTTATCAATGAGTACCGGGATCTACAGTTTAAAGTCGACTCCACATACAGTCGAATTCGGATATAAGCAC
Organism: Metopia argyrocephala; assembly: GCA_963576795.1. Lineage (NCBI taxonomy): Eukaryota > Metazoa > Arthropoda > Insecta > Diptera > Sarcophagidae > Metopia > Metopia argyrocephala. Next base: position 179,585,010 of record OY756208.1, on the reverse strand, counting down.
ACCGTTTAAAAGAAACAATCAGATATAAGCAAAATAAATGTATTTACTTTTAATTTCTATTAAATTCAAAGGTATATAACTCCGTATGTATCTTTAAATTCTAGTACAATGCACCGAATGAGTAGGGGTTTACCCCTGAGTATTTGTCCTAAACAAAAAAAAATCCATTTTAAAAACCGCTTAAAAGAAACCGATTTTGGGCTAAAAAGTACAAAAATGTATAAAAAGAACTTCGTTTAATTGCAAATACGAGTATTAAGAATTTATTAACGACAAAAAAATTTTAGCACCGGCTCATTTTTTTTTGTTTTTATTTTGTGCATGCCTACATTTTCAAAAGTATTTTTTAAGGCAAGAATGTTCATTTATTGCTAAAATTGTTTATAATTTGTGTGTTAACTTTGTCAGAATTTGAATGTTTCTAAAACATATCGATTTGTTTTATTTGTAATTCTATAATATTTTAGGAGTTCGTTTACGAAATAATTTTGCATTTATCCAAAGTCGTTTTAAACGAAAATTCCGGTTATAAGAAAAACAAAACCGAATTCTACTGTACATATGTGGGCTCTACCACAAAAGACATTTGCCTGATAATTCTAAGCTATACTATCTGGGGCCTTATTCTGTAATTATCTTAAGCTAAAATGCTAAAATTTAGGGTTTTTGAAACAGGCTGGGCGTTAGAATATATAAAATTAAAAAGTGTTGAGGTAATAGGCATGAAGTTTTTAAATTACAATAAGCATTCAAGAATTCTATTCGTAGCCAAAAAGTTCTAAATCAAGTTTATAAATTTTTAGCGATAGAGTTTTAGCTTAGGAGAATTACAGAATAAGGCCTCTGGTTGGTGTATCATTTCCTTGCTTTGCGATTGAGGAACGTCCTAACCTTCACTGTACCAAAGTTTTGGTTGCCTCTAGTCTCTGGTTCTTTCCGCTATAAGTGTTAGGATCACTCAGAGACAGATTTACCTATAGTCTCTCCAAGCTACTGGAGAGAATTATTTCTTATTTCAAAAAAAAAGAAAAAAAAAAATTCTTCGACAGAACTGTTAGAAGCACTACATCTCTGACATTCGATTTTTTTAACCAAAAAATCTCAAGAAAAGCAAAAGCTGAAGTCGCTGAATTAATTAACTGTAAGGAGTATTAAAAGAAGAACCACAAATAAAAGAACTACTAAGGAATTTCTGCCTATTTCTAAATTTCAATAACACCAGTTGAACCATAGAACGTTTACGTGTTAAACGTTTGCAAAATTTCAATAAAAAATCATCTTCTGCGAAAAAATTAGCTTTTTTTAAACTTAAAACGATACAAATCCACATGAGATGCAACTGACGGCTGTTGCATTTCAAACCAAAATCTTTTTGGTGTAAAATTTAGTACTGCCGATAAAGCGGCTTCATATTTATTCAAAAAAGGCTTTGGTCAGATTTAGTGTATGATCATCTCAGGTAAATGATGCGCAAATTGGCCACCAAAATCGAACATTTTTCCACTTTCATTAGATTATTTCTTTCGAAAATCACAGCAGTCCTCAAAGCAGCGTTGGCCATGGCTTTGCATATAAAAGTGTACAGCAAAGTGAAAAAATTGTCATACTCACTCATACTCACACACAATATACATGCATATGTATGTATGGATCTCATGCCATTTGCAGCCTGCTTTATGCTGAGAGAGAGAGAAGAAAATATACGTTTCAAACGAATACGAATTATAGAAGATATCTTGTTCATATTAAAATTCATAGTAAACCATCGAACAAAATCAAACACCACTTGTACACTGAAACTTAAATAATGACAAGGAAACTTGTACTAGACAAAATAAATAATTTATCTGTAACACTAAGAGTAACGTTAATCTAATTTCTAACGCAGACAAAAAAATAAATACAAACTGACAACCAGACACCAGCTATGCTCCAGCACAACACGCACAGCTGCTTGTTAGTGGATGCCACAATTTTTGTGTCAAGCCAATGTTAAAAATCAAATTGTAAGACAAGTTGGTGAAATTTTTAAAAGTCTTTAATGGCAACGAATTGAATGAAGAATAAAAAAATTGTTTTCGAGTAAACATTTATGTAAATCTAAAGATTCCCATTTAATAATTATGCCAATTGACTAGGAATTGGAGCAAAACTTTTGTTACTAGTGATTCAATTTGAAATTCCACTTGCACCCTCCCGCTGTCTAACACATTTGTTCACCATTTAAAAATGTAATAAAAATCTATCGGTTTTGGCCATATGTTGCATGTTTTGGTCTCTTTATATTTTTTGTTTTTTTACAAATGTTTTCTATCTCTAGCAATGACGTATTAAACTTACTCTTTTTAACACCTTTCGTTCGTTATGTTGCAAGTAAAGCAAAGCAAAAATATAAGCGAGTGTGGCAAAATGATAATAAACTGGATTTGTGATTTAAAGCTTCTATACGAGTACGTTTAACCGCATTCGTGTATTTGTAACTGAATCTATTCAATCTAAACAACGGTCAGTCTCCATACCGTTATTTGCAACTTTTGCTCTGTGTATGTGTGTGTGTATCTGTGTAGGCATTGTTGCATGTCAACTGGGTTTTAAAGCACCAAAACTATAAAATCTATTCCAGTTGCTTAATGCTAACAAGTACTTGTAAAGTATTGCAAAATTTGATTTTTGGTTGGTTGGTTGGTCGGTGCTGTTACTGCTGCTGGAGAAGTGAATAAAATAGGAAATAATGTTACAAAACAAATAATAAAAATCATGACTAAACTACAAAACACAAATTAAATAGCTGAACCACCACAAAATATTCAAAATAAAATAAAATTCCAACTAAAATCTTGTTATTCAAATGTAAATTTAAAATCAAATTTTCGAGATTTAATTGTCCGAAAAACGCATATTTTTGTGCACAAAAACATTCAAAAGTAATGTGAGCAAAATGCGTGGTTTGTTAAAAAAAAAAACATTTTTTGTTTGAGGTTTTTGCAAAGTTCAGTAGAGGTTCACAACACATTTCCTAATTCTGACAATAAGCCAGCGAGCGGGCTTTAATTAATTGTTTTATTTGTTTCGCATATAAAAAAGTTTTTCTGTACCCAAAAGGCACAAAATTTATTTAAATTTTTGAATAGACTAATTTTTTTTTATTTATAAACAACAATTTTCAAAATATTTTAAAATTCTAAACAGAGAAATTTGTTTTTGGGCCGTTTGACCAAACAATATTCATTGTCAAATATTTGTTTGATTTGCGTGATTGTAGGATTAATATTTTGTATTTTTACTGTTTACTGTCATAGCGCAATAACAGTAGACGTAATCAAAAGTAAGAAAGAGATGATCATTATGATATACAGCCAATAAGATAGAAGAAACAACCAAAGCCACTACTTTGCTGAATGGGTTTTGGACACTGACCCTAGAAAACCGTCACTAAAAACCCCTATGAAAACCATACTAACGATTAGATAGCAAATTATTGCCTTTTAAATAGTTAAAAAGATGGCAGGTAATCATAATGTCTATAATTTTGGTGAGATATTAGTGACCTTCTAGCACTAAGATGTACTCGAAAGTACTCGTTATCATCTAAGACCACTAGTGTTGGTATGCACACCAGCCGGCCCAAAACAATTTTTTATGCTAATTTAGAAAGCACTGTTTCATAGATTCTAATACAAAAATTATAAAATATAAAAATTAGAAAAAATAAAAAATTAAAATTGTTTTGGTACGTTATAAACATGGTAACTTTAAATGAAAACTAAAAACTTTTTACAACCATCGAAATGGGACATTAACAGTCATACATAGTAACTATTTTGTTTTGAAAATAAAATATGTGTGGCCTTTCAAAACTTGTCTTACATTATTAATATCGTTCTATTCATGGTTGACATCACTCTATGCCTGCTGACTTCTTGTGTTTGATGAAATCAGACTTTTAGTGATATTGGGACCTGCAGGTTTGTAAAGCTACAGTTTCATTAGACAAATTTGACAAAAACTACATAGTTTCTATTTAATGAAAACAATAGTTTTTGTGTTTTTTTTGCTTTCAATTTGATTAAATAAAAATTAGCATATTATTTCTTGTTATTTCTCGCTTTAAAATAATGTTTTAAGGGTTTAATTAACACCCGAGACACTGGTCTTTGACGCTACACCGAGTAAAGGTCTTTCAAAGAATTCAATTTTGTACAGGTTCGTACAACACTGAACGGAAGCAAAAAACAAAATAATCTATTACACACATTTCTATAAGTTGGAATAAAATCAGCTTATTCGTAACGGAACGAAATGCAAATTAAATAAATATTATTTTATTTTAAATAAATAAAAAGAAATTGTTTTCGCAAACTGTTTTAATAAATTATATATACGAGTATAATAGTGGTTACGTTTTTTGGGTCAAGTATTTGTCTAATGTTTCACCAAAGTGCCAAGTTTTTTCTTTGGTATATTTCATACTCGTTCTATGAAGTTATTAAGGCAACAATTACATTTGAAATATATATACATATACGATATATTTGGTACTTTTACGGTTAAAAAAATACTCTTGAAAAAAGTTTTGATACACAAATCCCTATTCCCTATTTCTATTACTATACTACACCCTTCACAAAACTTAAGTGAAATAATTTTGAGAACTTTTTCCGAATATAAATATGGTTTTCATTTCCTAAAAATTGATTTTTAATAAAAAAAAAATTCTCTTCCAGAAACCATGTTTATTATGATAAAAACTTTAATTATTTTTTTAACTAGATAATTTAAAATTTACTGCTTAAAAAGGTTATTCATTCATTATTTATCACAAGATTTTCTTTAATTACAGGTGACATTTATTTCACATTTTATTTTTTTTTATTATTTCTAATATTTTTTTTTTGTATTTTCTTATAAGGCATGAAAACACATTTTTTGTATACAACTTCTCAACTTCTTCTTTGAGTAAGAAAAACTATTTTTTTTCCACTTAATAAGAGAAATTCTAGCTTCTTATTATGTGTCCTCCTTATAAATTTACAATTTTCACAATAAATTTTCACAATAAATTTTCAATATTAAAATTTTAAGATTTCTTTTTTGTTGTTTAAAATTATTCACTTTTTTTTCAAAATTAGATGAAAACTTGAAATATTCTTAAGTTTTCCCTTTAAAAAAAAAATTCTTTTCAAAGAATTCTTTCAAAGCAGATAAAATTCGATATTCTTTCGTTCGTTCGTTGGTTTGTTGTTTAAATTGTTCCACAATAAATGGCTGTTTCTTTTAAACTGTTTGGGTTTGAAACTTGGCAAGAGTTCAATAGCATAAAAATGAGATTTATTTTACTAACCAGGTTGTGCAAACTAACCAGCTCAAGTAATATACTTCTACTACAAATAACAACAACAACAACAACAAAATACATAAAAATATTCAAGTTAAATGCAGTCGATGAATACATATTGCAGCAGAAATTATGGACTTTAAAGAAGCACCAGACAAGCCAAGAACTTGTTGCAATAGAAGATAAAAGAAAAGCCTTTGCTGATAATATTTGTAAAAGAAAACAGAAAAAAAAATATCAATACTGGTATAGAAAAAATAATCTCCCCTAAGAAGCTTCAAAAATAATAAGAAAAGAAAAATAAAGAGAAAGAAAACATTCACTTGATGTATCAAGAAACTCAAGTTAGAAGCATGTTTCGCTTACTTTCTTTCTATTTCACACACACTATGCATCTTAAATGCTTGCTGATATCCATATTTATGTATGTCTTTCTATAAATAATAAACTTATTTACTGTCTTAAGCTTTAAGTTCAGTGGTCAAGTAAATACATAATTCAGTTACTCTACATAATAAAATAAAGCAGTTATAGGTTTCCATATTGAGTTCTAATATGGAAATACAAACTTTTTCGTCTAAAATGTTGAACTAAAAGAGGAACATTTGCCAAAATCAAAGTGGCCTCTAGAATGTGAAAAACTGATACAGTGTTTCAGTACTGTGGGCAACTTTACATAAAAAAGAGATATCGGCTTGAAATCAATCTCTAAATTAAATAGGGGATCAGTTATGTCACATAAATTTCAAATAAATAAATGATTTATCTATTAAATATACTCTATTCTGAATATAGAGCTACCAGTTTCTATAACTTCTTAGATGTGTACGTCAGATATCATCAGAATTATATCAGAATTTTTAATTTTTTCCTCTATTTTCTTTTCTTTTATTGAAATTTGTCATGATTTTCTATTTTAAATCGACAAACTGTGGCATCCAACAAAACACTCATACAATGCGAGTGAACAGAAATTAAATTAAGCAGGCATTGTGTGTTGAGGTTTTGTCATAGAAGTGGATGATGTGCAACAGCATGCATCATCATTGTAATTCAAATGTTAAAAGTTCAATGTTCTATTCATTAATAGAATTTGTTGTGATTTAAAATGCAACAACAATATCATCATATGGAAGACGATAATTGATGATTCACAGAAGTTGTAGCAGCCAATCATCTAAACAAACAGCCACTCACTTACTCATCAATGGATGATGAGACATAAAAAGGGAATTGATTGAATCAGCATTGGTAGCAGGCAGCATTAGCGTCAGTCGCATTTAACGCAAAGATTCTGTATGAACAAAATACAAGCAGTATGTCCTATTTTTTTATGACCTGCTGTATTGTTATTAAGCAGTAAATACAATGTTTTGCTTGAAATTCATTGACTTCATTCAGTGCTATTTCTTAGGCGACCACTGTAATGTTAAAACGCATTAGTTTTTGTAAATTAATTCACTATATCTTATATCAGCGGATGCACGTATGGTGAATTGTAATAAAATTCATTAATTTTTATTTATATTTTAATAAAAAAAACAGTATTTATTACACTGTTAAGCAATAAATCTTTCATTGTGAAAATAAAACATCTGTTATTAAATGGATGAATGCAATAACATGGAGGGGGGTATGTACATATGTTCGGATACATACTGTTGTTGGAAATACTCGTAAGTTAAATTGATTTTAATCAAACTTAATTTAGTTAAACAACAATTAAATATATAATGTAGTCGCATGTGCTTTAGAATTTTAGTTTCTTTAGTTTGGATGACAGCCGCTTTGTTTCAGATTTACTGGATATATATTTTAATTATTGTATATTTTAAAGGCTGTATTATAATATTATATAAATATATTACAAGCTTATAAAACAAATTTTTATATGAGTTTTGTTTTATAAACCATATAAATTATTACGAATCATTAGAATAGCACAAGCAGTACTTGAAAGTTTCCCAAGTCACCATGTCACATTTCAAATACTCTCTCTCTTGAACTTTATATTTACAAAACAGATATAAATATTTGATATTTTACTATCAAACTAAAAACAAAATCAATAACATCGATGTATCCCTTTCAACTGATACAATACAAGCTTGGGTTAAATGTAAACCTATAGAATATTTTGTTCTACAATAAAACCTGCACTAACAATTGCAAAAGGCAATACTGTACAGTAGAGAAGTTTAATAACGTGCTTTGAGCAGTACTATGCAATAATAGTTTTGATTTTTATTCTAAATTGACTAAACGTTTAATTGAATTATTTCAACGAATTATTCATTGCTTCGTACTGTGAACGAATAAGGCTAGATAATAAGTTTGGAGTAGTTTTACTCTCAATGTATTGACATTTTGAAAAAAGAAAAACTTACCTTCAAAACAATAGACAAACTGCTGGCTGTTGCTGATTCAGAGAAAACACTATCATGTGATTGGGAAAGGCCATCACGAGAATAATCACTGGAAAAAAAAAGAAAAATAAAAATACATATATTTTTAAGTTAATTGTAAAGATTTTAAATATTTTCTTTTACCTATCAACTAAACGTCCTTCACTTAAACTACGCTGACTATCAGACATTTCGCCACCACTGGCACTGCCACCGCCATTTTTAGCACGTTCCATGGCTGAAGAATTATGGCCACCGCCAGTGCCACTATCGTTGCCACTACCACTGTCTAGATCTTGTGATGAGTCTCCAACACTACGCAGCTTTTGACGTTCCGTAAAGAAACTACGATTTATGGCGCCCGGAAACACAGAAACACCCATTGATTGCCGTTGACTAAGAAGTGACGACTTTGTCGACATTCCACTACCCGGTGTAGTTGAATTTGTCGTATAATGTTGCGCATTCTGATGATGATATGTGGCTGAAGTCTGTGTTGTTGTGCCAAACATATCGTCTGTGTCTTGATGTTGTTGTTGCTGCTGCTGTTGTTGGTATCTTTCAAAATCTAATTCTTTGGATTGTTGCTGTTGCTGATGCTTTTGGTTCTTATACTTATGTTTTGTTTTACCTTTACAATCGGTATTTAAATTATAGTCATGGCTGTGATGTTTTTTACTACCACCCAAAAGTGAACTGTAGGCAGATTTTGATTTTGGCAATGATTGCGTCAAATATGCGTCCTGTAGTTGTTGATGTGTAAGCGGTGAAGACGGCGACGAAGCCGATGCTACCGATGTTATAGAAGAAAGTGTAGCACTGCGTAGATTTTTTTCACTATTACTACTCGCCGTTGTACCTGTCAATGCAGAGGTGGGAGGTTCACCGGTAGCCGTGGTTGCTGAGGTAATTGTACGTCTACGGAATATGCGTCTTAAATTACGCAATGGATGAAATCTTCTTCTTTTGGTTTGTTCTAAAACGGAAAGAAAATACCAGAATTGATTAAGAAATCCTTTTTTGAATTGTTGTAGAGAATAAAAGAAAATGCAGCTAAGCTCCTCATAAGGAGAAGGTAGCATTTCGGAAGTTTTAAATGGAAACAATTTATTTCATTCAGACAATTTTTGAATTTTGCAAATAGAACATAGAATTTCGAAATAAAATTTTTAAAAGGCTTAAAATGCTGAAGAATTTTTATATGTCAAGTATAAATATAATAATGTATGTATATAATAAAATTATGACATATCTTCCCAGTATAATAGAAAGTTACCAGATTATTTTAGTCGGCAGAAACTTTCAATTCTCTTTTGCTTTTGCCTAAAATGTTTATGATGTAGAACTTAGAAGACAAACAGAATCAGCTAAAATTTCGAAAAATAGAATACACATTTCCATCCCCATTTCTATAAGTTTCGTCTGTCTGTCTTACAATTTCTACACTGTAAATCCGGATTTAAGGGCATAAAGCGAATTGATAATAACAAGGCCTATTAATAAGGTCAACATAATTCTCAGATTGATTTGAATATAACCAATTGTATAATTATTAAAATTATTAGTATACTTGTAGTGGCTACATTGTCTGTTTTCGACCATATCAACAACGTCAAACAACAACAAATATACTATGACAGATTCTATCTCTGAGCACAAATAACCAGCTGATCAATTGACAACACCTTTCAAATTATGTGCTTTGAGAAATGTTTACTGATAATTTCAAGAAAAAATAATTTTCATTTTAGCGACATGGTGATTTCTAAAGAAGTTGTCGATTTTGATAGCTTTTTTGATTAGCCATGAATTTGTATGGAATTAAAAAAGAAATTTATTTCTATTCTCATAGTTTTTAAGGTATGCAATGGTTTGCGAAATCGGTGTACTGACAACATTTGACATGTACCCTGAGTGCTGGCAAATCCAAATGATTGTGCAGCAAAGTAAGTAAATGTTAACAAATTTACCATCAGACTGATACCTACGATATAAGAACATTTGGAGTACTGAATTTAGGATTTTTTAATTTTATATTTAATTTTAATTGAATTGTTTTACGCACTGTAATAAAAATAATTTTTAGAGTCAACTTAGTTACATTACCACTTGGTGCAACAAGTGCTGAGAGCGAGTATAAAATCTTAATATCATTTTTTCACGGATAATCCAACCGAGCACAAATCAGGTGTTGTGCAAACTTGGATATTCGTATTTGAGAGGGCGCTAGCATAATTGCCAGGCCTTAATGTTATATAAGTATAAACTTTGTGATCAATATTAAGAAGTATAGAAACTTCTAGTATTGCGGACTATGCGTCTAATGTGGACTAGGGTCTTTTTTGACATACTAAAAGAGTTATGACAAGACTGACGAAATAACTTTTTTTTCCAAGCAATAAAAATTAACATCAGATTCGATTTTTTACATATTATTACAATGTTGACCCTTTAATCGAGCACTGTTTGTTTATGTGCGTTTTATCATATCCTATATCAGCGACTGACTTTCTCAAGATCATATAGAAGTAATAAAGTAAATACCATTGGCTACAGTAAAGCAATATCTGATCAATACTATTTTATAAACTTCATCCGACTTTGGGACCAACTACCACCACACATTCAAATATTAAATAATGTAAGACAATTTAAATTCGCAATATTTAAATATTTTTCGTAATTCTGTAAAAGTACAAATATTGGGAACCTTATTTTTTTGTTTTTATTTTATTTTTTTATATAGATTTTGTCTGTATTTACTATATACAGACATTTTATTCTTATTAATTTGTTGTTTTAATACATAAATATGTATTATTTTTCTTTCTTTTACTTTTTATAAATTAATGCCAAACTATTTTCATATAAGACTTGTTCTTGTTGTGTTGTGATAACTTAATAAATAAATAAATAAATAGTAGTACCGGGCAAGTTGTAATTAATATATTTTATTAGTCTAGTAAACATTACAAAAAAAAAAAAACGTTAAGTTTTTAGATCCAATTGATGAAGCTTTAAATTTATTAAAAAAAATTTTAATTCGCCTAAGGTGGCCCATAATACTCGCCGCCAAGTTTTTTTGTTACGCTATTTGAAGTGCTTTAAAAATTTCGGATGAAAATTTTTTCTACGCAACCATATAAACTTTTTAAGTAGAAAAGGATTATTAGCCAACAAATCTACCATTTAATGAGAACATAGAGTTTTTAGTACCTCCTCTTTTTGCATCAAAATAATGAAAGTTCAAAATGGTAGTCCACATTACCCGAACTAAGTCTATCATAAAAAAAGGATTTTAAATATTAATTTATTAAAGAAAATAGAAAAGATGAAGTCGAAAAATATTTGATATTACCCAAAAACTAGTCTGTTTTACATCAAATTGTCGCATATCAGTCTTTATGTATTTATATATCAGTCATTATTTCGTTTTTTCGAACATTATAAGTACACGCTTTTATATAATAAACTGTGAGGTAGAATGGAGTATTTTTGGTTTTCTAATTTTTTTAATTTATACATTATTAAACAGAAGTACTGCATTAAATAAGCCAGGAGCATGAGCCACTGCATTTTTTCATTTTAAAAGAATAAAAATTAAATTTTCTTTTATTTAACTTTTTGTCTCAATATATCCAGTTTTATGTGATAAATCTAAATTTATGCCAACAACTTAAGTTTGAATAATACTCCTTAGAAATTTATGTATAAAAGACTTCATAATTCGCTATAATTAACATCGTTCAGCTAAAATATATTTCAAGTGATTAACACACATTATTATAAATAGCATGTGTATGTAAATAATGCTTTAGAAAAAATAAATTTCCTTTATCTGGAGAAAAATTCGTTATACTCTTTCTGATACGAATTTACTTTCTTATACTCGTATTTCATTTTTCTACAATAGAGATTTATCACCTAAATCCGAAGTCTTTTTTTTTATTCTTTTAATTTCATGTAATTATCATAAAATAGTCCTGATACATTATTATCTTTTAAAGGGAACAGAAAAATAGTGTTTTATTTTCTTTTTTTGTATTCGTATGATTACTACCACCTACATACATACATATACATATGTACGTAGAAAATTATATTCACTTTCCTCAAATAACATATTCATCATTCTAAAATGACAAAAACATTGAAATATAAAAAGTAAATTATCGCAACCTTAAACGCAAAACATGATTAAAAGTAGAAAAGTTTTTTTTTTTTTTCGCACATACTTTTTAGAGGGTTTTTTTGCAAGTAAACACCCGCAAGCATATGACAAATAATGAATATGTGGCGTCAAATAATTTTTATTTAAATACCAAAACACTCCCTGCAATAAAGGATTTCAATATTAATTTCATTAAAATTTGAAAACATTAAAAGAAGCACAGAAATGAATAGATGGTGTAATAAATTGTAGAACAGACAGACAAACGGATGTGTGTGTGAGTGTAGAAATTAAATTGCGGGTGACATTAAATGATACTCGCACCTTTATAAATGTAAAGAAAATGTCTTACTTTTTAATAGGAAATATAAACATACAAGTACGGTGTACGTATGTACGAACTTAATATTGTGAAATTGGAAAAAAAAATAAGAAGTAAAAAAAGCGTGAAAATGAGTACATTATGAAAAATTACACTCAGAGAAAAACGGTTAGTAATAGAATAAACACAGACATTAAAACACCTTATTGTTTTACAATATACAGTATTCCACGGATAATTGCCTCGACAAAGATGTCAAAATTGTTAGGCAATTATGCGTGGAAGGCATTTAAACGAATATGGTTAATTGCTTCTTTGAGGTAATTAAACAAACATGCTTAATTGCCTGTATACACTGCCGTCAATGCACATGAAAAGCAAGTAACTTTATACTAATACATAAACTTTGTAGACTTTAATTGGAAGATTGTATCAAAAAAGTAGTTTGAAAGTAAATTTAACGAACACTTTATGCCTATGTAAACATATTTGAGTTCAGCTGCAGTTTTTAGAAAATAAGTAATTATTTTGGGTAACTAAAAGAGGGAATTTTAAGTGAAATTTCTCTTTGGGGAAAATATATTTGAGGTAATTAAGCGAATAACGCAGTTAAGGAAAAGTTAATTAACCGTGGAATTTTATTAGAAAATATTAAGAAAAAATATAAGGATTTAGAAAATGAGGTTAATAAGCGTGAAAGGCAATTAAGCATAGGGCAATTATCCGGGGAATACTGTTTAGTATGCAGATATGATTTTCGTTTATATTCACACTTTGCACACATGCAATGTTTTAAGCACTCAAAAAACTCTAAAGCATTTGTGGTGTAAATGGCCCAATAATATTAAAAATATCCGGGTTTGCATCTTTTGTTATTATCAGGTAATACTAATGCCCCTAATTGGCACATTAACATCTCTTTTTCTTTATCAAGTGAGGCCAAAAACAAATTGAACAGCCAGAGTCGCTTTTTTTGAACTTCCCTTGTAGAGATTCCATAGTTTTCTTGCTTGTATTTGAATTTTGCTTTTAGTTTCTTCCCCTCTTTCTACTTATAGCTGAAGTTGGAAAAAAATGAATGCAATCAAATAAAAATATGAATTTTGAAAGTGCGAGAATTTAAAATAACAAATTTTTTAATATCCTTATTTGTTATAAAATATTGTTGTTCTGTGTGTTCCTAACCACCTCTGATGTTGTATAATATTAACAATAAGTTATGAGTGTAAAAAATTCGCATTTAAATTGCAAAGTGTGTCAACACCCCAAAGATTTAACGTAAAATTAAATGTGACTACAGGTGCAAAAATATCTATAAAAAATATACATATTTTGGTTTTTTTTTAAAAAACTTTTAAAAGCTGACGAAATTTTCTAATGAGTACAAAATTCAGATATACATACTTACATACTCCTACATATGTATATATTATTTTTATCTTGATTTTAATGTTGAGATCGTCAGCAATTCGAGCTAAAAAACGAGAATATTCTTAAACTAAAGGAGTGTAGTATAGAGCCATTCTGGTACCTTTAATTTTTGTTTCAACCCCATATTCTGATACTATTGTGCTGATGAAATATCAGGAGACAAACCCAAACTAAAAAAAATCAAGTGACGGAGTTCAATAACATGGCTCTCACAATGTTATCCCTGCACAAGACTATTTTTGCAAAGCAACTATTTTATTAAGTAAAATTGTAATTTTTAAAGCGACCACAAGTGGTCAAAAATGATTCGTTGTGTTTTGCTGTAATTGGCGTTTTCAATTTACCAACAAATTTTTGCTGCCAAATATATAACAAAACACTTCAAGGCACGTTTTTTCCACTTTTTTTTTCTAAGGCTTGTGGTTTCAAAGAAAAAAAATCGTATTACAAAGAGCAATTGGCCAGAGGTTGACAAAACAACTTGAGAAATAACAATTATTTCGTATAGGACTACGTAAAGAATTTTGTTCATGCTTAAAAGAACGATAGACATGCATAAATATTTAAAAATTCATCTTTGAAGAAACTAATTTGGAATAGTAGTCGCCGTAGTCTAGTCGTTAGCGTGTTTGCTTATTAGACAAGAACTCCGTGTTCAAACACCAGCTTTGAAAAAAAGCAAAATGAAAAATAATTCTTTGAACAACTACTTCTTAGCAGCCTTCTCGCAAAAGCTCTGAGAGTAACTGATTACCACTAACAACTTACTTAATTCTGCCGTTCGAAGTCAAAGTTAAACTATAGGTCTTGCTACTCATGGGTGCTGCGAGAAGCTAGGTCGTAACCCTGAAACAAGGTTGTAATGGTCAGTTATGTATTATGCATATATGCAATTTGGAATATTGTACGAAAATGTTTATAACGAGCTCTGACTAAAACGAATGATCATTGAAGATAAAAGTTTTTCGGGGCTTCTTAAATATTTTCCATTAAATTTTCGTTACAACACTATATTTATAGTGAACTTTTTCATGACGAACATACAATTCTTTTTGTACCCATTCAATGAGTTTTAATTAAAATCAGAAAACTCTTAAATTTATATACATATATACAGCGCCACCTTCTGGGAAGATAACAGCTAATCTACTGAAAACACTTACCATTCACACTCAACATCCACAGACAGATGAGGGAATTCGTCGTGCGGGAGTTTAAGTGCTCTATACGCCATTTTCTAAATCTCGAGTTAATGATGCTAATTTAGGTTTTTGACACCAAAATTTTTAAAATCTGCATTCCGTTTTCGGCTATTTATATCCAAAACTTGACGAGATATCCTAAAACGGATTACAGATTTAAAAAATTTGGGATCGAAAATTAATTGTTTCGTCTTCCCTTAAAGTTTTTATAACAACCCTATATATTTTATTCAAATTTATCCATTTATGTTTTGTGGGCTACGCTTATATGTACTCGTATATTCTTTATTAAGGAGATGTATCCAATCTTTTGACTTTGACTGTAATTATAAATATATTAAACTTGTAAACGTTGTTAACCTTTCAGAATATACGAGTATGTAAGTTTGTATGTACTTATGTAAATACTTCACACAAAATATTTGCAAATATTATTACGATTACTTTGAACACACAATCACGTACAACTATGAATGAATTTCATTAAAAGTGTGAATAAGAAAAAGTTGAAAATGTATGTCAGCCTTAAATGCAATGCAGAATTATGTCAGTGGGTGGTTTGACAGCAACACAGTTCAATATTTTAATTTAAAAGTTAAAAATTGTTTGTGTTCAGTGAAGAAGACAGGCGTAAAATAAAATAAAATATTGGGTGTTTTCGCATAAAACAAAAGTGAATATATTCATCTGCTTGTAACACGTACTTAAATAAACTTCATTACAATGATGAATACAATCTTTTAAAACTCGACAAATAAAAACAAAGTAAAAAAAAATGATGTCAACTTTTAATATTTTTTTATTTATACACTTTTTTGATTTGAAGTTAAAAAAAAATATTAAAAATTCTCTGAAAATAGTTGAAAAGTCTATTAAATGTGTGAAATAAATAAAACTACTGAAAGACAGTAAATTTAATCATTTTTTATTATTTAGATTCATGATTCATGAAATATATAAGAAAATATTAAATCTTAGAAATGATATTAAAATTTTCATTGAAATGATATAGAAGGCAGTCAGAAAACAAAAGAATTTTAATTAAAAATCATTCACACCGATCGTAAACAACATGGAAGGAATTTTTGTTGCTCAAAGAATAAAGTCTCTTTCAGGTATAGTTTTGCGGGTGTATATACTGATATTGCATGACGTTTAGCCTACTTGGTCTTTTGGTCAAGATCTCCAATTCTATAATTAGGTATGTCTGTTTTACATCTATTCCTATAGATGGTAGATCCATCTGATCTCAATTCCCAGCTGTGAGTGATCAAGACAAACTTTCGGTTGAAAGCCAATAAAAAATCTCTTAGTTTGTGCCCAACCAGAAGTAAATGAATATTAAACTAAACTATTTTATTTGTTTAAAATATTATTAATATGGAGAAAACATTAATTGTGACTTTCTTGTTTTTTTTTTTTTTTGTTAACATAAAGGCATTTAAATAAAATATACACGTTTATAGATAAGGGTCTTACTACACTTAAACACACAATATTTTTAAGAATTGATTGACTCGATCTTATTCTGTCACTATTTTTGCGAATAAATTTTTATGGATAAATTCAATTCAATCAAAAACAAAAAACAAAACAAAAAAAGGAAATTAATTTTATCACTATCTAAAAATAATTTGACTAATCAACTGAGAAATTAAATTAATTTATGAAAAGATAAAATTCAAAAACAAAAATAAAATACAACGACCTTGTATAGCCAATACAAAAACAAAAGAAATAATAAAAAAAAATACGCAAAAAAATTTACTAAAAACGTAAGGAATTAAGAGAGTATTTTATAAATAAATATTGGAAGTAATTTTTTTTTTATTTCTACTTAAAATTTTAGTACTTGACTGATAAGAAAGCAATTAAAAACAATAGCTGATACTTGTAGGGCAAGAAAAAACAAATATATTAATACAAGACAACAACAATTATGTCTCAAAATATGAAGAAAATAAAAGGCTAGTGTGAAGAAAACACAAGAAAATACGAACTTATTAAAAATAAAAACAACAATATAAACAATAGGAGAAACAAACTCGCACATGAAATGAAAATTTTAACAAAAACATGCAACTGATATTGAATGAAATGAAAATAAAGAGAAAAAGAATGGAAATTTTATTATCAATACAAACATTACCTTATAAGGGAATAATTAATAAAATAATCATGAAGCAGACAAACACACTACAGTCAAGAAAGAGAGTAACAGTTAACCATACGATATACATACGTGTACATATTTATGTAGTGGTAAAGAACCTAAAGTACTGACATGTACTCGTACCTACAGAACACAATAAATGCAAAACAAAACATTCTACACAGTTGATCGGAAAAGAAGAATTACTAAGAACAGGACAAAAAAAAAAAAAAGAATAGACTCTTCATACAAAAGTGAATGTTTGGCTCGTTATGGTTTTTCTGTTTCTATTTGTGTTTTTGTATACTAGTGCAGTGCGCGAGCCTGAAGCCCTTCTTCTACTCCACTTTGTAGACAACTTTGATGGGCTCTTATTTTTCTGCTTGGGAAAGTTAAGTGTGGTCCTGTGATGGTATTAATCACGTGTTGACGTTCTGTCAATTTTCCAACATTCAATGCAATATGAAATTAGAAATTAGCTGCGCTATTTGTACTTCGCCAGGCAGCATTTTTTGAAATTTTTTTTTATCAAATTCCAGTTTTTTCTAATTATGACTTTATCTGCATAGAAGATTTGAACTTGTTCCCATTCTATACTTAGTATTTATTTCTTATTAAATAAAGACTGTGTCTACATCGTAAAACAATCAAAAAACTGCAAACTGAATACAGTTCAACCTCCTCTATGATCTATTTTCAACCAAGCACTTTTCAATTCTATTCCAGAGGACCAAAAATGCGATTTAAAAAAAAAGATGGCAAAATAAAATGATTGGGGTTTAAAATACTTATTCGACATTCAATTATTTCAAGTAATGATTTTATGTTGCATTAAAAAAAAAAAACAAATAAAATTTGATAAGTATACTTTATAAAAATAACAAAATTTGAACATTAATTTAATTTTTAATTGTTCTAAGAAATAAATATTGAATTGATTGCAGTCGGAAATTGATTTCAATCAAAACTGATTGTCAGTCATATTTTAAAAGCTTGTATAATCAATACCAGTAGTTTTTGTGTGTAAAAACTTAAGGGCGACTCCTTTTAGAGTTCTTTTTTAAACGCTTTAAGTAATTAAATAATTTTTCTTGATCACTCAAAGTATTCGAAAAAGACACAGCGTGATTATATTAAAAAAAAACAGTCTACCAAATGCTAGAGATGGGGGTACTACAGTCCATTGTATTAATAATTCTAAAATTCTAAACTTACGAGAGTATATGAATAGGGTCTTCAAAAATTAAAGCAAGATTTAAATTTATCGCCATTTTTGCAGTTAATTTTTAATTTAAAAACTCTCTTTGTTATTTAATTAAAATGTTGCCATAATTTTGGTTCACTCTTTATTAGTAAAGGTAGAAGCAAGAGATAGAGAAAGATATTTTTTACCATTTGAAAAAAAATGACCAAATTTGCATGCAACATTCCGACATCATTATTAATCAATCATATCATAATTTGTTTTTTAAATACATTCTAAATAGAAAAAGGTGAAATGTTTTTTTTTTTTTTTTATAAAAACGAAATGTTTGTTATCTGTCATTATTATTTTTTAAAAGCTGAAGTAAAATGTGGAAAAATTTTTCGCAATCAAAACAAAAGAAATCAATTTGACCTGAAGATAAGCAATTACTGAAACACAGTGATGGATATTTAAATGCTATTGTTTTGTTACAAATATGCTTAACTTGTCTTATTGTTCTGCACAAAGTTGGTGTAATGTAATGGCAACGCTTTTTTTGTGTGCAATTGGGAACAGTGTGTTTGCTGTCAATGCTTAAAACTGCCAATGAACTTTTTCTCTTTTATATTAAAAAGGTTATTCCACTTTCTTTTTTTAATAATTTTTCAAAATATTTTTCTACTGAATTTTACCTCAAATCGAAAATAAATTTAATCTTATCGTCATTTGGAATATTTATTGGTTTGTTCACTTCTATTCAATTTTTAATCTTTTTTACGTCTTAAACTTTTTAATATTCTCTACTTGGTTACCTTCATATACACCCAAGAATTTTGGCACTTGTACAAACTAAATGAAGTCTTATCATATACAGTGGCATCTAAAACTTATAATATCAAAAAACAAACAATAAGAAATGTCAGCTTAATTTCATCATTTAAAAGCCTTAGATTTGGGTACAAGTAATTTAAAGAAAAAAAGAATTTCTAGGTTGGCTTGAAAATAATTAAGCAGAAAAGTGATACTAAATCAGAACATCAGTTGTGACGCATAAAAAATTTTATAGCGTCAAAAAAATATTTTTTACAAAACTAATTTTCAAATTTTGGCTATCAGTTGGTACCGATTATACTATTTTTGGCTCATGGGTAACTAACTAATTGCCACTTATAATCGATAAATTAATTAAAAGTAATATAAACCCTTTAAAGGTTTTTTCATTTTCCTTTTTTTTATTCATAAAAACTTATATCAGCAAGAATTTTTTAACAAACACTTCTTTAAAAGCTTTTGGCTTGTCCGTTAGTTTCGCAAACTTAATAAACTTTTTAAACTCAATGGTTTCATTTAGAAAATTTATGCATGTGGAACACATTTCCTTTATGAAACATACGAGTATTAAACCAAAAACGGATAAAGAAAATTAAAGAAAAAAGTCATAGGAATTTACTAAAGCATTAAAAACTTAAAAGTAAAAAAAAATATTTTTGTAATTAAGAATGAAAGTCACGTTGTTATGCCTCGTACAACAGACGCCAGAAATCAATAAATTGAACATTTTAAAAAACCAACAAAAAGAAAAACAGTCAGTACACAAAGACAGCAAAAAATAAAGTCCAAAACATATTTTTATTTGCCATGTACTAAAATATCACAATAAATGCGCAAATACAACAAAACCGAATACCATTTCAATTTATAAATAGAATTAAGAATATTTTCTTAAATAAGAACATGGTCTTTAAAACTGATGATGGTTAAGAGCAGGTTCACTAATTAAATAAATGCAATGTATAGAATGAAATTAACAAAATTTATAAAGAAAATTTTCAAATATGGCCGGTGTTAAGCCGGAGGCTAAAATTACAATCTCCAGTATAGTAATCACCACTCGGCTTTCATAAAGACATCTTCTTTGTACGTATGTAATCGAAAATTGATGAATCTACTAGTTTTGTAATATAGCAAAAAAAAAAAAAAGTTGGTTAAATATTGGTCCTAATAGACCTATATCTAGAAATTAATAATATTTCTAATAAAAGGTCTTCCTGAAGACCGTTATTTTCATATCCATATTCATATTGTTTCCTGTCCTAGAACCATAACGATAATTTTTACGCAATTTTTCAAGTTGGAGAATTTTCAATTTATTTACTTTAATTAAATTTATTTATTTATTTTAATTCATTTGTTATAAAAAACGAAAAGAATTTTATCAATATAAAAATGCCTTATTATTGTTTTTATTTTTATAAGAATCTATTATTATTAAAATCCATTATTCTTAATTACAATATTAGAATTTATTATTATAAATTACGATATACATAATCGCCATACTCTAGCCGTTAGGTAGACTTTAAACAGTAGATCCCGGTACACATGGATAAAAATTAGTACACATGTTGGCGCTATGAGAAGCTAGGTAGTAGCCCCGAAACGGGGTTGTAATGGCCAATTACGTATGGATGTACATATGTATGTATGTATGTATTATATAAGGATCTATCATTATTTCTAATTACGATATAAGCATTCATTATGTTTATTTTGTTACTCTTGATTACGATATTAGAATTCATTGCTATTTTTAATATTATTAATTACGGTATAAGAATCCATAAATATTACTTATGTTCCTCTTAATTTCGGTATAAGAATCCATAATATTCTTAATTACGATATTATATAAATTATTCTATTTTCTATTAGCTGCTAATATACTCGCCAATCTACTATCTGGTATTATTTTTTTGCTATTTTTGCAGAAACCTACAACTATTTCCGTTGTTGTCTAATACTAATTCCTGCTACTACCTGCTGCTATTGCCGTTTCTGCTGTCACCTGCTTCTATGTTTGCTATTGGCCTGCACTATAAAATAGTATCTTTTTCTTACTATTTTACTCGTATTTTAAAAAATTAAATAAAAATAATTACAATAAAATTGTTATATAAAAAAATCCAACAATTCTTAAAACGCTTTAGTTATAATTAAAAGAGAGATTTATTGCTATTATTTTGATATACAATCCAGTTAATATTTAAAATATAAGTATGATGAGATAAATAATTTAATAATAACAAATATTTTTAAAAAAATTTAAGAAATATAAATCATCAAATACTCTAAATTAAGTTTTAACATTTAACAAATTAAAAAACAAAAAACTTTAAGATGAATAAATGTTGTAACATTTAAAGTTAAAGAAACATTTTCATTTAAATTATAAAACGATCTTCGTTTTTTAACTGTTTTGTAATTTTTTTTTATTAATTTTTCAAAATTGATTAATAAATTTTTTAAATAAAATGGGAGTATGGTTTTATTTTTATTTAATATTCAGGCTTTTAATGGTAAGTAGTGCCCTATTTATTAACGATTAAGAAAGTATTTGTTTGCTGTAAAAATGTGAGTGTTCAGCTTATGAAATAATAAAATGATTAAATCTTCAAGCGTTATCCACATAGACGACCGCAGACTGTCATCTACAATATGCTATTACTTTTTGATTGAAAGAATATTTTTTTTTTAAAATCAAATCATATTTATTTTTTTTTTTTTTTTGGAACATACCTTAATGTGGCAATGCTACATTAAAATCACTCATACTCGAAATTAAACAGCTTTTTAGGATAGGCGATTTTATATTATTCATGTAATAAAATAATTTCAACATTTCTGTATATAACTAAGGTACGTTCACATTTGTCAAATATTTGATGAAAAAAGTGGAACAAATATTTTATTGAAACATTTATTTTTTATTATTTGTTGCATTTATTTCATGCATGTATCTGCCTCCCATAAATGGTTGTTACGTTTCTTTTAATCAAATATTTGACAAAAGTGAACGTACATACATATGTAGGTTTAGAGCTCAATTTTAGATATTTTTATTAAATCAAATTGAATGCTTTAAATTTTATTGCAAAATATTAATAGACTCTTAACACTATTCATTTGTCACCAGGTATTGCAAAGTTTAATAGAAATAAAATCGTTGATAACTTAACTGGGTTGCTTGGCTTTTGTATAAATACTTTAATAAATACTATTATTATTATTATTATTATTATTATTAGACTTTTTTTTAATCATTGTGCAAATTGTTAAACTATTTCTTTGCATTATTATTGTTATTTTATTTATCTGTTTGCATGTGTTAAATAAGAGCCATGTTGCAATGTATTTAATGATATGTCAACCTATTTTTCTCTTTCTATTTAATTAATTTATTGAAATAAATTTGTTATTATACTTCAATTATTGTATAGAATAAAAATATTTATTATACTTTTCTGTTTTTCAAATAAAACTTAATGCTCAAAATGCAATTTAAATTTAAAATTTATTTTTGAACAATAAAATTTTAATTTATTTCATTTCAAAGATTTATTACAGCCCACTTTTCTTATACCACAAACACTTCAAAAGCACTACAAATTATTTTGCATAAATTGAGTGTCACATGTGGGAGTTTAATAAATTTCTTTATATAATGCAATGTATTTTTTTTTTTTTTGAATTATTGAAATTATTTAACACTTGTTAAAATAAATTGATTATTTTGTTCAAACAATTGTATTTTAGACGCCCAATACGTTTTCATAAAGGAAACGGTGGAGAACAACCTTAAGATTTTTAAAAGCAAAACTTTTTATTTAAAGTTGCGTAATACGCGCTGCATCTATATCACCAGAACCTAAATAACTTTGAAATCAAAGAATAGATCAACTTTAATGGATTGTTTGTTTAACTTTGAGAAAAAGCCTTTAAATGACACTTGAACCAAACCTTCCGATTGCACATACCAACATACATACATACTTAACTGACCTTTACAACCATGTGTCAGGATTACGGCCTAGCATCTAGCAGCACTCATATTGTGTGCGTCAATTTTTATCCATGTGTACCAGGACCTACAGTTTAACGTCGACTACGACCGATAAGCTTCGGAGGCTTACTCATGGCAATCAGTTGCTTTCAGAGTGTTTGCAAGATGTCAGAGATGGGGTTTGAACTCAGAGCACTCGTCTAGTAAGCCAAGGTATTACATACTACACTACTTCTAAATCGTTTTTTTTTAAATTTTAAGCTTCCGTTACGCTTTTTTCGTCAAATATTTGTTTAGTGTAAGCGAAACTTTAGGAGCATATATAAAAATTAATGTGCGTATATTTGTGGGTTTCCTTGGATAGCTAAACATCTAAATAAATTTTTTCACTTTTTACAGTATGTATCTCTAAGTCTAAAAGGAACTACTATGGACGTAGCATCGTCTTGCTGGAATATTTGAAATTTATATATGTATGTATGTAGTTTACGACTTATTCTGAGACTTGCAAATCAATTTCGAAGGAAATGGAACCAAAAATACATAAAAAATCTTTAATTCCCTTCAAAAATTTCAAACCAAAACATGAAAGAGATCACCAGTAGTGTAATCATTAGTTTTACTTTTTTTTATAAATATTAGGGAGCTTAATTTCTTTTAGGAATGGATTTAATAAAATTTCTTTTTTTTATATAACTAAGTACTTTTTAAATTCATTAGCCTAAAAACTAATGGCCCCTAAGGGGCCTTATATAGTCCATATGAATTTCTAATAAAGAAACAATAAAATTAAGTTTTAACAAAAAGTTCTTTGAATACGAGTATGTTTTGTGTTGGTGTTTTCAACTCTTAGCAATATAAGTCCGTTTACTTTTTAGAAGTTGTTGTGTTTTTCATCATACAACTGTTTAGACTTTATTTAATGTTTGACTGCTTTTATACGTATACACAGTCAAGTCTTGGTATAAGAAATACTTATTTAAACGATATAACAAATGAAAATGAAAAATAACAAAAAAAAAATTTTTTCTAGGAAATAATTTGTATACAGATTTTTACATCAAATACCCTAGAGAAAGCCGAGCTAGCAGTAGAAATCTGGTATGTGTCTGAAATCTGACAATGTGTTAATAACACTGCTGTTGCTAGAAGTTTCTTCCTAGGGACTATACAAGTATGTTCTGAAAAATTATGGCATAGTGGTTAGAGTTCTCGCACAAAACCTAAAACAACCCAGATTCAAATCTCAGCGAAGGAGAAAAATTAAAAAATAAAATTTGCGTTTTTTCAAAAATTATAATTAAAAAAATAAGAGGTCCCCCTCCCTCTCCAGCTTACTGATATTCTAATATATTCCACCATCATAACAAATGATCAGGAGTACAGTGCCACCTTCTGGGTAGATAACAGCTAACCTACTTAGTGAAGACGCTCACCATTCACAATCAACATCCATTGACAGAGATGAGGCAATTGCATTTATACATAGAAACAGTTCAAATAATTCATTAATGAATAAAAAATGTTTAAAATTAGGTCATATTTTAAATTGTTATTGGCAACACAAAAAAGTTTTTAAAGTTTTTAAAATGAAATATTTTGAAATGTAATCAGTTGCCAGACAATAAAGATATTAAAAACTGATAATGTACTAATAAATCATTGATTTGTCAAAGAAATTTTAAAATTACAAAAAAACAAAATCAAAACAATAGACCTAAAGATCATTTCCTTTATGAAAATACAGTTTGCATTACTAAGCTCTGCTCACATACTTAATGAAAAATAGTCACTTTTTTTTAAATGCATTTTTTTGATTTATTTCTTACGATTTATTACTTTTGCCCGTACACATTTGTATTCATATCATTAAAAAAATGCTTTTAAAATTAGTTTTTAGTCAAATTTTCCAGATAATTGTTTTCTCAAAACTATTTTTTTTTTTGATATTTAAATATTAACTGCCGTATTCATAAAAAAAATGTTGTACTTGTAAATAAACCCTCAATAAAACTAAAATATTTTTTATGAATACGGGCATTATTTGAGAAATTTCTATGTGATAGCTATCAAAAAAAAAAATTTTTAAATTTTCTTTATGAATACAGCAGTAAAACTTCTATTATATTTGAATAAAATGTTTTCTTCAAATAGTGGTTACACTTTATTCGTCAAATATTTTCGTAACGTGAACGTAACTTTAGTTTCTAAAAAACAGTTAATATTGTCGATCTAATACTGAAGGTAAGCTTTATCAAAAATTAAAAATCACCAACAATAAAAAACGGGTAATTCTGTAAATTATAGCGAAACCACATTAAAATTGTTAAGATGTTAGTTCTTATACGAGTTAAAATAGAATATATGTATGACAACATATTTAAGTACATAAGTAGGCATCCTTCCTTGATCGTTATAATGAGACTCGATTGTATTTGGAATAAAAAACTTTTTGCAAAAAAGTTGTTTTCAATATTGTTTTCATTAGTTTTGCTTTTTTTTTTGTTCAACTTCATATTACCTCTTGTTAAATAAATAATTTACAAGGCTTAGTAACTGTTAGAATCAGTGATGTTAACTTTGCACACCAAAACACACTAAAGCTACGTTCACATTTGGCAAATATTTGATGAAAAAAGCGTAACCACTATTTTATGAAAACATTTTATACAAAAATTTTGTTTTGTGTAAACATTTCTTAAAAAATTATTTTAAACATGATAATAAGAAGAACTAATATTTTAATTTTTTATAGATTAAATTCGAAAAAGTACACACTCAAAAAACTAAAACCTCCAATTGAATAGTGGTTACGCTTTTTCCATCAAATATTTGACAAATGTGAACGTACCTTAAGAAGTGAAAAAAGCCATTTTGATCATTTGATTTGGTATATGAACGTTCAGTTGCCGCCGTGGCCTAGTGGAAAGTGTGTTGACTTACTAGGACGCTAGCTCCGGGTTCAAACCTCAGCTCTAACATCTCGAAAAAAAGAAATAAAAAAAAAATATTTCTTGCGGCGACCACCTCTTTGCAGTCTTCCGGCAAAATCTCTGAGAGCAACTGATTGCCGTAAAAAAGCTTCTCAATTTTGTCGTTCGGAATCGACTTTAAACTGCAGGTCCCGGTACTCATGGATAAAAAATTGACAAAATTGGCAGTCCAACAAACACAAAAAAAGAATCTTTTTTATATGAAGCCTTTGCTTAGGCGTTGGCAATAAAAGAAAAGAAAGAGGAAAAGTAAAAAAGAGACAAGGGAATTTGAATGAAAGATTCCAGCTTCTGGATTATTTTCTTTATATTTTTCCCATAGTATTTCATATTGCTGGTTCTCAATATTTTAGTCGCTGTACTTCGTACTTTTGACATCCCCTAAAGGGGGTAAGGAACTACAACGATATTAGAATGATTCATTTTTACACTATTTTTCCAAAAATTTTATAAAGAAACTTAAAATTGACAATATCACTGCCAAACTACTTAAAAATATTGAGAAAAATCAAAAGCGTTTTTAAATTCTTCAACACTAAACACAACGTTTATGTACGTGTGACCATTTTTTTCAAACAAACGCACCCATGCGAAAAATTTATGTGTGTAGCAGCCGCTTTATTCATATCTTATTTGAGCGATAGAGCTAAAAAAAATTAGGGATTTGCAAAATCAAAAAGCGCTAAATCTAGTGACAAAAGCACTATATTGCCATCGCTTATCAAAATGTTGGTCGGAATTTTTTTTATAATAGTATTGTGGTATTGTTTGCTTTATTAAGTTGAAACATTTGATTTATTTAGTTATTTTTTTATTTTTTATTGCAAAAAAAATTGTTTTGACTTCTGAAGGCCAGTATAAGAAGTGATTGCTTATT
Source organism: Metopia argyrocephala (assembly GCA_963576795.1). Taxonomy (NCBI): domain Eukaryota; kingdom Metazoa; phylum Arthropoda; class Insecta; order Diptera; family Sarcophagidae; genus Metopia; species Metopia argyrocephala. The sequence goes on along the minus strand of OY756208.1, from coordinate 179,558,096 downwards.
TGATTCTTTTTTTTTTCTTTTTTTTTAACCCACTAGAGTTTTACTAACCGTGCCCCTTTTTTAACCATTTAAGAATACTTTTTTAACCTCCACATACAACTTAAATATTGGTAAAGTCTATAATTTTAAGTGGGTTTTGTGTTTTGCTGCTCAAAGTGCATATAAAAAACATGAAAACTGTTGACATAAATAGTTTTTTTTAATCCGGTTTAGTAAAAAACAAAAATTAAATAATTAATCATTTAGAATAATATTTTATATATTTTTTATTTTTAATTATTTATTATTTACTACGTCTGTATTTTGTAATACGATAATAGAAAAGATTATTGGCATAGTTTTTGTTGAATAGCCATAATCCATAAATAATTAACAATAATTACTATTTTTGTTCTATTTACTTGGAATTAGTAAATATTTCTAAAGCAAGACAAATCGGTGGAGCATGTCAAGATGCAGTCAGTGGTGGTGACAGGTGTTTTATCGCAAATAAGAATTTCATTAAAATTGTAAGCAAGTGAAATGCATGAATACAAGTTATTAAATGATCAGAATCAAAAATCTATTTAATAATAACAAAATTATAATGATAGCAGATGCATATCAAATGTTTGACACCGATATATTGTCAATTTGACAACAGTATGGTGGCAATTGCTGTTGGTCGTTTAAGCTTTTAAGAGATCATCAAAATGATAGAAACTTGTCTTACTCGTACGGCGTTTAATAAGAAAACTATCCTATTCTTTCCAGAAAAAAAAATTTCAATTCAATGCAGAGCATAAATAGGGAATTACTCCTGAGCATTGATCTCAATAAAAAAATTAGTAAATTAAAAGTAATATTACATTATATTTTAATAAATTTTAAAAAGCAGAGTGACAAAGGCCATAAGTTCGACGTAGTATTGCAGGCCAGGGGTTTTTGGCCTGAATGGAACCCACAACCCTCGCACAAACAGTCTAGCATACTACCTATTAAACCTCTTCAGCAGTCAGTTGGTATATAAAGAGTGAGCCATATAAAAGCCCAAATTTCAAAATACAGTACAACAAAAACGGCTTGAAATTTATCAAAACTATTATTATTTTTGTTTCCGAGTCATGGTTTTTGTTTTGGAAATAAATTTCCAATAAATCTAAAATTTGCTTAAGCGAACATCGCGATTCATTTCTTTTATAGAAGATAATATACTGAATTCTGTGGCAGATAATATAGAATGACATAAGTACGAGTATTGCCAGATTCTAAATAACCGGTTGTTCCAATTTTAACTGATAGATGGCTCACCCGATATTATAAACAGTTGTCCACATAATTGTTATACAGAAATGTATTATAAAAATAGTATGAAAACACTCTGTAAGGAATGTGTATAAAGAGAGAGATATGGAGTATGCCTTTATACAAATGTATTTATCACATATAAATAAAACATTTCCAAAACAATATATAATGTTAGTCAAAATCTACATAATTCACAAAAAATTTCTTTAAAAATTATTAGTAATTTTTCTTATTGTTTTCGGTTACACCTTTTTTTATTATTGTATTGCGTTATAAGACCTCTCAACTTTCACTACTTAACGTTACAAATATGATTCATGGGGAAATAACAATTGTTTTTAAATTCTTCATGTAGAAAGTTCTTTTTAACTGCATTAAACAAAAATTACAAAAAGAAAAATATATTTTATTTTGTATCCTAAACACAGACGGTTTCATTGTGTAAAGCTGAACAAATTTTACATATTAATGACTCTTTTTAATCTTTTTTGTTTGTCTGCTAAATTTTATTAAAAATTTCTTTTCAAAATAGTTGTGAGTTGATGACATTACAGAATAGGTTTTTTTTCTTTTTTGGTCTTTCGGTAATTTGTTTAGTAATTACTTCGTAAAACTCAAATATTTTGTTGTCACTTTTCATAAAAATGTTTAAAGAATATTAAAATAAACTTGATTTTAAAGCAATTAACGTTGATGACGTTGTTGGGAAAGTAACAACCTTGAAATTATTTGTGATGTTTGTATTGCAAAGAAAACCCTATTAAAAGCTAAACAGTAGAATGGTGAAGGAAAGCTTGTGAAATGAGAGAAAAGAAATATTTTGATTTTACAATCAAAACAATTTTATTTTATTTTATAGTTATACCTATATATTAATTTTGCATTTAAAATTTATACAAAATAATTTTTGATTATTAATCATAAGTAAGGAACTTAATTTTAAGAAATTAACATAAAAAGCATTGCAATAAATAAACTTTTTAACTGCTATTTTAAAAATTGGCGCCATCTATTACTTAGAATCAAGAACATTTGGAAAATATTTGCAAATTGTTTTTTCTAAATCAATAAAATATTACTAAAGTTATGGCTTTATTTTTAAACAAAGCTATTCAGGAATACGATCTATAAAATCAAGGATATTTTAGGGTTACATTATCCCTACCTGATATGGTGTCATTAGACCATGTTAGACTTTTTCTTGGAAGGCTTTCAATGTTATGTCTTATTTGGTATATGTAATACTGGGTCTTTGGTCGTTAACAGTTGATAATGGCCATCTTGTGCAAGCACATCTGACATATTAGATGTCATTTTGATAATTTGTTTTCCCATATAAACATAAACGGATATTCCCATCCACTAGACGTGTAAACAAAAACTAGTTTTTTTTCAATGCTTAAATGTTCAAGCAATATATAAAAATTTTTTAAGATAATTCAACTTCTGAATGAATGGGTGCGTGAATAAATCTAAAAGCATCCAGGGCATCCTGAAAAATTGACTGTTTGGTGTAAATTTTGAGTAATACTTGTTTGAGAAATACGTTGGTAATGCCACTGGATGACAGGACAGCGCTACGTACAACACAATTCAAGTTATATGGATATTTTGTGGGGTAATGTGAACTAGCCACTGAGATCGTGCGATTTTACCTTGTTAAACTTTTTCTTGGGCAGTTTTCTTAAGTCGCAGTTGTTAGTAATAAAGCTCGAACCTCAGCGGTCCTGAAAGTCAGCATTACCCATACCATCGAACAAAATCAATTTGATTTAAGAGTGGTAATCATATAGAAAGATGTACATTTCGGATGTATTCCACTCAGAGAAGCCGTGGCGGATCTTAGAAATATTTTATATTTAATACACAAGGGGTTTTAAAAAAGTAAAAACTTTTTACGATATCTCATACACACTTTGTTTTATTTAAATTTAAAGAAAGGAGGCGCGTAATGACTTTACAATTTTTTAGCAATGTACGCAATCGGACTAACATAAAGAAACTTGTTTTTTATAGAGTGACACAAGTTTAAATCATAATAAAGCAATGAAATATATTTTTAATATCAAAAGAACGGGCTTTAGTGAAAAGAAAATGTGTTGAAATTAATGTTTAAATATAATTCCTGCTGTCTGGCCGCCACGGCTGGCGCGTAGAAAGCGCACTCTGGAACGCCAATTTTCCAGGGACCGCAAATAACAGTTACTGCTTAAAAATTAAACTAAAAAAATCATCGTATTAGAGTCGACAGAAATATACAATGTTATATACCAAATTAATCGTCTTGGAGAGCTCTCACAGAATCTGTGGTGATCTCGCATAAGTGTTCATTAATCAGATTTTAACTGTTACTTTTTCACGGAAAAATAAAAGTTTAGATGAAACCTTCAAAAAGACAGTTTTATTTTTCCGTCATAAAATAAAACTCCTTTTGTGACTCAATAAAATAAAGATACCACAAGCAACGGGATTAGATTAAAAATAAAATCTTTCATAAAAACGAGTTTTATTTTATGACCGAAAAAATAAAACTCCTAAATAGAGTTTTATTTTCTGACTGAAAAATAAAACTCACAAAATGAGTTTTATTTTATGACGAAAAAATAAAACTCTATTTATGAGAGTTTTTTTTAACTTTTATTTTTCCGTTGAAAAATAACTTTTTCTGCTGACCTTTTTTGGAAAAACTCTCAAAATAACCATAAAAAAATAAGTTTTTCAATATAACTTATAACCGTTACAGTCCCTGCAATTTTCAATACATTTACGCAGCAATTGCGGCCCTATTTCGCTGGTTGGTAGCTCTTCGAATGCAGATTTGCAGGTGTTCAATTTTTTGTAGTTTATCGACGGAGACAACTAACTTAGCATAACCCCAAAGAAAATAATTAAATGGGGTTAAATCACATGATCTTGGTGGCCTATTAGTTAAGCCATTACGTGAAATTATTATTTTATGAAAAGTTTCTTTGAGTAAATAAATTGTAGCGCCCTCTGTGTGGCTTGTTGGAACAATATATCAGCAAGAGGTCAGGAAAAATTTCGAATCATGTTCCTATACCGTTTACCACTGACAGTAACATTCTGACCATCATCGTTTTTGAATATGGGCCAATGACTCCACAGGCTAATAGAGCGCACCAAACAGTAATTTTCTGTGGATGCAATGGTGTTTCGACAAAAGCTTGTGGATTTTCCTCACTCCAAATGAGAAAATTCTGCTTATTTACGTACCCATTCAACCAGAAATGGGCTTCATCGGAAAATAAAATTTGAAATGGAAATTCAAAATTGATATCAATAGAATAGAACAATTATTTTGATTAAAAATTTTAACAATTTGCATTAACGAAAAGCAACTACCAACTGTTAAGTGGGTGGTTCAATAAAGCTGTAATGCTAACTTAAAGTTGTGGCACTCTATAAGAAACTAGCGATACATAAACCCAACTTATTGTTGTTTTAATTAAATTTGTGCAGTAGCTTTTAAATGGCTGTCTTATACCGCCATTTATTTGAAATTGTTTGACTTTCTATTTCTCTAAATCGTTGTCTAGGAAAAAGCCCATTTGGTTTTAATTTAAGGTTTAAGTAATATTGTATAAAACCAATTTTTTTTAAACGGCAATAAGAAAACAAATTAAAATATGTCACTGCATTTAAATTAGTTCTGGTCATGCTGGCACTTGAGCGTCAAAATTGAATAGGCGTCACATATAATTGTATTCAGTCGAATGAAAAAAAAAATTCTCCCATATTCTCCCCATAGCCAGGCCCTGCTTTAATTTCCAAAACTAATTAAAAAATCCAAACCTGTATAATCGTGCTTCTTCTGTACTCTTAAGCCCACAGTTAACGATTTTCTTTTTAATATATTTCTACAAGGCAAAACCATTATTTTTATTTTCTTTTTGTACTTTATTTTTTCAATTTTGTTGATTTTTTTGCTTTCGTTTGGAAAAATTTTTTTCATTCAATATTTTTACGACTTTCTTCTATCGCTGTAGAACCTTTAAACAAAAAAAAAAAAACAAAAAATCAATAAATTCTTGTGTTTATGTAAAGTAATTGCGTTGTAATCTTTTTTTATCATAAGAATTTGTAATATACTCGTACGAGTATTTACGTCGTACAGGCTATTATATGAGAACATAATTAGAAAATTTAGATTGTTCACAGAGAATAAATAATCGCTTGGAGAGGTGGCTGGCTAAAGTGCTAATTTTCATTAAATTGATTTTCCAAATATTTGTTTAAGCAGGTCATTACAGAAAGCTGACGAAAGGTCTGCGAAAATCTTTTGCTTTTATTTGAAATCCAAAGTAAATAAAATTCATTACGAAATTTCAATGTCAGTCTTCTCTATTTTGCCACACACACACAGTCTTTAATTTAATTTGAGGTGTTCATTTGTCAAGCATTAGAAGCTAAAAAAAATTCGTATGTGTAATCGATTAAAATTAACAACAAAAATGCAAATACAGGCTTGTTACGGTCAAAACTAATGAAGTGTAATAATACAATAAAAAAGAAAAAATAAAAATCCCTGTCACAGAAGAAATGTTTTCCCACAAAAGATTATATAAAAATCTACCGGTCATTGCTTATCAAAAACCATTGTTAAAAATATAAAAATGAACTGCTCATTGTTAAAATATCTTTTTATTTATATCACTGTACTGCCTCTAGATTATATCTTTTATTTACAAAGCAAATTTTAATGATATTGTATTCGAATATATAACGGGTGATTCAAGTAGAGATACTTTTTTCAATAGCCTTTTTTGACAGATCCTGTGTGAGTCGTGCCATGCTGTCAAGTTATTTTTATTTTGTATTGTTTGGCATTTCATAATGGAAAGACTTACGCCTGAACAACGTTTAAAAATCGTTCAACTTTATTACGAAACATTACGTTCTGTGAGGACTGTGTTTCGTGCACTTCGCTCAACTTGTGGTCAACATAGTCGGCCTACTGAGCGTACTATTCGCAACACCATCACCCATTTTGAGACTCAGCATTCATTATTGGATAATATTCGACAGAATAGACCACGTCCAGCACGCTGTAAAGAAAATATAGCGGCTTTAAATATGATGCCGTTGCGAACGTAACCGTCACTGGCGACCGTTCCGAGCAGAAATTAGTAAGTAAGTAAGTATTTGTAAGTAAGTAAGCTATTTTGTAAGGGAGAAATTGTGAACAATCGCTTATACGTGCGCATCAATAATGCATGATTTTTATATGAAATGAGCCGCTAAAATATAATAGAAATGCACATTTATTGCAACTAAATAGTAAGCAAATAAGTAGTATAAAGAATCCAAAATAATACCTTATCCTGTAGCATTTTTGGAAGCTTTAGAGTATGAATGAATAATATAATGCTTCCATTATTGCTTACAATTATATTTATTGCTTTCAAATTTGAAAAATATTCTGCTGAGTTATCGTGCCATGATAACCGACTTTTGGATGCCTGAAATTGAAAATCGTGTTCTGGGCGACATTTGGTTTCAGCAAGACGGTGTCACTTTCCACACATCATATTGGAATCAATAGATTTATTGAGAGAACACTTCGGTGAGCACATAATATCACGTTTTGGGCCGTTCGATTGGTCATCAAGATCGTGTGATATCACACCGTTAGACTTTTTCCTGTGGAGATAAGTATATAAAGCAAAAAGTTTATGCGGACAAATCCTCTTCGATTCAGGCCTTGGAGGAAAACATCGCGCGTGTCATTCGCCAGTTACCAGTCGAAATGCTAGAACGAGTCGTCTACGATGTAGCCACGATCTGCGATGTAGCCACGACCAACATTTGATAGACATAACCTTCAAAAAATAAATGCCAAAAAATGTTCTTTCAAATGGTAATAAACATTCCCCATTCGTTTTAGCTCTTCTTTGTATTTTTTTTATAAAGCTTCCTTATTTTGACGACTGAATGCAGAATATTTCGTAAATATTTTTAGAAACAATAATTTTGTAGTCTACTTTTATATGGGAATAGAGGCGATGCATACGTCGTGATAGTAAATGTTACTCGCATACATATATTGGTAGGAATTGTCCTTTAAAATTGGTTTATATTTATAAGGGCTCGTTTATTGTAATTTGAAACCCCAGATCTGACGTCTTAAAAAAAGAAATATAAAAAACTAGTTCTTTCGGCGACTACCTCTTAACAATGTTCTGGCAAAAGCTCTGAGAGTAACTAATTGCCATGAACAAGCTTCTCAAGTCTGTCGCTCGGAGTCGACATTAAACTGTAGGACCCAGTATTCATGAATAAAAATTGACACACAAAACATGGATGCTGCGTAAACCTAGGCCGTTACCCTGAAATAGTGTTGTAATGGCCAATTCTGTATAAATGTAACACTGACATAAATATGTTATAATTACACACACACACAGAAAATTTGCTCAATATAAATTTGTACAGTTGCAATCTTGAAAACAATGCTTTTATAATCGTATTTTCTAAACGTAACTGCACCAAGAAAAACATGTAAAAGATCACCGCTAAAAAACTTAAACACAAACAAAAAATTTCCTTCAATCCAATTATCATTATCAGTATAATTAATATTTCTTTAATAAACAATAAAAACAATAAAAAAAACTAATTTGTGAAAAATATTAAAAACCGTAAATTTAAAATTAAAAATTTTCTTTGCAAACAGTTTTCTTTCATTACAAGTTTGCATTTGAATAATATTAAAGCGAAAGAAAAATGAAGGGAAAATGCGGCAGTTTCATATTGAATTTGATTTCCTGTTTAATAGCTACAATTTTATTTTATTGATTATCTGCTTTTCAATTGATTTTAACTTTTTGTCTTGTAAACTGTTTCTCTGATTTTTGCATTTTTTTGTTTTGAATAGCAAAATCGAAAAGTTGGAAAAATTGTAGAGAAGCAGGAAAGAAATAAGAAAATTATAATTTAAATTGTTAAATAAGAAATTTGCATGAATTGTCTGTTTGTTGGGTCTTAAAACAATTGAAAGCAATTTAATAACTAACTGATGGATGATGTATGAGGCTTGAGGCAAGTAAACAGCAACTGGCAAACAAAAAGAGTTTCATAACATCGTTGATGATTAAAATGGGGATGAATGGATGCATCTTATGCGGTCAAGTGTATATGTTTGTCTGGACTACTTCTTCTTGATTTTCTTAAAGTGAAAAAAAAAAATTACACAATTATGAATCACAAGATAATTGCCACCAATAACTCATTGCTTTGTGGTGTTAACGAAAAAATTAAATGACTTCATACTTGAGTTTTTATACACAAAATAAATCAATTTTTTGTCTCTAACAAAATTAAAATAAAATTAATTTCAATTTTTAAAATAATCAATAACGAAAGTGTCACGACTTGAAATATAAGGAGAAATTATTGAATTTTAATAACAGCTTAAATACGCCCACCCCAAATTTGTCAAAAGTTTCCATACTGGGTGTATTAATTTTCAGTTGTAAACCCGTTAAATTCACAATTTTTAATACATACAAGCCAATAAATTTCAGTTAAGTGGACCGATTTATCATCACTATGTTGTTATAGATATTTAAGTAATAAAAGTTTAATTAGCTAAGCATGCCTCAAACAAGTTGTTTGAAATGTTGCAACAAGACATTTTACATAAATCTGGCAAAAGAACCAGACGTTGTTGAAATTGTTACACTCGGAAGAGTTTGAAAGATGCTTTGTCGCATGTCAGGAAATTACTGAAAAATTGGCACAAAATTTCATGAAATAAGCTCGTTTTAAAATGTTGCATAATTTTGTGTAAAACATTTTCTTGTTTGTGGCAAAAAGAAAACATAAAAAAACGAAGAAACAGAAAATGTGTTGACACAAACGATATTTATTTATTAACCGCACGGACAAGTTGTTTCGTTAATTGAAGGTGTCAATTTAATTTCATGTTATGCGCCATTTATATGGCAGTATATTTTAAAAGTCCTAATTGAAGGCGTTGTCATTTGAGTATTAATAAAGTAATTATAGTTACATGGATGGAAAAACAAATTAAATGATATATGAGAGTGTCTAGTTAGCTTTTGAAATAATACGATTTGTTTTATAATCTAAAACCCTTAGCTTTATCGAGTAAATAATATATGAATGTATGTGAATATGTACTTATATTATGTATTAAAGCTCTGAAAATGTTACTCTTTACAACAGAGTAACAAGTGTCACATCATGCAATTGCCATGTCAGGTTATGACGTTTTAACATGTTCGATAATGACATATTAAGACAATGTAATATATATGTATGTTGGAGTCAAATCTATGCATTGTTTTTAAACTAATTTTGTACACCTCAACATGGAAAATTAACATGTCAACACATGCAACATATGTTCTTAACACGTTCACTGTCCACAGCCCATATATGGGCTATGAACGGAAAGCACCAGCAGTCCACTGCCCATATGTGGGCTGTTTACCCATACAAATTTAAAGAGTTTTAAAATTGTGGACGTTGAGAGAACATCGTTTATTTGACTTGGACTTCACAGAACAGACAATAAAAAACAAAATATGTGCTGGGACATGGAGGAAGTCTCGTTTTTTTTGCTTTTCGACTCATTATGGCTTAAAGTCTAATTAATAGTGTTTTATTTTGTCTTAATGAATAACGCTGTCTGTGAAAAAAAGAAATTCGCTATAGAAAATGTATTATAAAAGCTAAAAATATTCGCAGCTCACATGTGGTCTGTGGACTCTGAAGACGATTTATAGAAGACCCTTTTAGCTATATATATATACATTTTAAAAGATGTATATATTTATATTTATTGGGGCTTATCAGAAATACACCGATTATGCCAAAAAAAAAAAAATCGGACGTGTGGGGCACTCCCCAGTTTTTACCTTGGCAGTGAACGTGTTAATAATGAATTGTGATCATTTGTTTGAATTATTATATAAAATTTTTTTATATAATAAAACGGTACATAATTTAGATATTTTTCAGATCAGGTTCTGTATTCTGTAATTCTCTGAGGCTAGAAAGCTAAAATTTTGTGCTTTTAAAACAAGCTGGGCGTTAGAATTCATTAAATTAAAAATATGAGAGATGACAGGCATGAAGCTTTTAATTAACAATAGGCGTTCAAGAAATGTATTCTTAGCCAAAACGTGCTAAACCAAGTTATAAAGTTTTAGATTAGGAGAGTCACAGAATAAGGCCTCAGAACTCTTAATATAATATTTTTTTTATTAAATTTGTGTGATTATTGTTAAATATTGTACGAAAATATGTATAACAAAATATTATCAGTAAATATGAATAAAACAAAATGAAAGATAGCAATAGAAGACTAAGTGAACATTAATTTTTGTTCTATTATTATATTATATTAAACAAACATTGTATACTTTATATAGTTTTACAAACTCTAATTATAAAAATAAAACAGCATGAATTTGCGAATATTCATGGACATGGTGTTAAACACGAGGAACTAAAACAGCTTAAGGCACCCTTACACGACATGTTTTTTACACTGTTACTGTCAACTTTTACATGAGTAAACAGTTACATGTCGTGTGTGACTTTTAAAACATTGCTTGTGTAAAAAACACAAGGAAAGTCTTATGACAAAATTTCAATTAGAGCATGCTTTAATTTCGTATGTGCACACATATGATATTAAATTTCTATGCCTGTACAAACATTAGTCGGCAATGAATTATTTGTAAAATAGTTTTTTTTTTATAAATTGTGTGCCTAAAAATTTATTATTTATTTACATATGTAATTGTACATATACGTTTGTGAGTAAAAATTATAAACCTTATGTAAATTGACTAATTTTGACAAACACAAAAAAAAAACTTATGTATTTTAAATTTAAAAAACACGTGTAAAAAACATATCGTGTAAGGGTGCCTTTAGTTGATATGCAAAAACATGCTAAGACACAATTATGAGTTTGCAAGCCATGGCATGAAACTGTGTTTGAGACGACATGACATAGCAGAGCATAGATTTTTAAAAATGTTATTTTTACACAAAATTTAACATTTTTCAGTACTGTATTATGTATGTATATGTAATAATATATTTGTATCGAAATTTTTCCTTTGTGTAGCTTAGTCAGGAAATACATATGGATTTAATGTGTTGAATATAAAAAATATAATAAATTACAATATATGATAAATGATATATGGAAATATAAATAAATTTTTATTTAAAAATAAACGTTAAACTTGAACAAATATTTATATAAAAAATCACTACCCTATTCATAAAAAATAAAATTGGTTTATACATAGAGTGCTTATTTGACATACATATTTCTATGGAGTAATTGTCAAATAAGCAATTAATAAAACTGTTTTAGTTTTTATGAATACTGGCATTATTTTTTAACTATCTTATACGAATAAAATCGTATACTTTTATATATTTTTAAAACTGTTTTATTTAAATTGCTTTTTAATAAATAAAATAATTTAGGCAACACCATTTACCTTGACAAAGTAGAATTAGTCAAACATCAAGCAAGCCATTAATGTTTTAAAGAAACACACAAGATTTCAAGGCGCTTTTTTATTATTATTATTTATTTTTCTTTTGCAAATGATTTAGTAATTATTTTTTCAACAGTTATTTATTTAGTTTTAACACTTTATTAAAGCCATTATTTGCTTAAGGAGAATAATATGAATTCTTTGTTTTTTCTGTTTAACAAAAAACTGTTTAATAACACTTATTGGCATATAAAACTGTGTTTTAATTTTCTCTTTTAATTAAAATGTAATTTACACATGAAAGCAAAACGTATATTTGCGTTTGATTTTTAATTATAGATAAAACTATTTATGTAAGAGATAATTACAACACTAATTAGGTATCGATTACCATTACCATTAGCAAATGGTTTATTTTGAATTAGCGAATTAATTTCACAAAAATTCTTTATAAAATTTAATTTTCGATTAATTATATTCTTCATTTAAAATAGCATATGGATTATAAATTTAATAATTCCCGTATAATATTAAATATATGCGTTGTTCTTTTTAAATTTGTTACTATTGTTACGGTTCAACTGCGATTAATACGCGCGTTTTTTGTTTTGCATTCACATAACAAACAGTAGCAGTCAATTTAGACAGACTCGTGCATTTCAACTGATAGACTATGAATACGTTTTAGGCTATAGGAGATACCTTTGAGACCGAGCGATATACAACATACATAGACTCCAACCATATGCTCACGAAAATTATTATAAATAGGAAAAGACCAAAAATGCTACGACCGCACGACCGACCGTCTATGAAAAAAAACAACAGCAAAGGCAACTGCAAATAACGATAATGAATAAAGAAATATTTCACCTTTACAGGTGAAGTAATTTTCACAGAATGAATGGAAATCAAAAATAAAAAAAAACAAAATTCATATGCTTTGAAAAAAAAATAAACACAAATAATACAAAATAATAACAAAATAAAACGTAAGAAAATAAAAACCAATAACAATTACATACATACGAACAACTCATATAGAGCCTAACCAGACAAACAGTGTGAGTATTTCGCTCTTTAGCCGGAGCTCAGACGTTGGGTTTATGTTGTATGAGCGAACAGTGATAAACGCTAAAATAGTTGAAAAAGTTATTGGTATTGGTTACAGAAATAAATATATTTACAACAACAATAATTTTGCTTAGGCAAAGAGAGACCCTGAGGTGGTGTGCACTAGAAGCGTAAAAATAAAAATTACGACACATACACTGCAACGTTCATTTATTGACCCACTCTAATGATGCCAGATGATTTGCTGAAACTCATTCTATTTAAAACTTCTAGGAAACAAGTTGATAAAAGTTGAAATTAAAAACCCCTACTAATTACAGTTTAAATTAATGGTAGTTTTCATCTAGATGAGTATTAATTTAAATCTCAATTATATTTACATACCTACATACATACATGTATAATTGGCCATTACAACCCTGCTACAGAGTTACGGTTTAGCTTCTCGCAGCACCCATGTTGTCTTCGTCAATTTTTATACATTAGTAATGGGATCTACAGTTTAATGTCAACCCCTCTCAAGTTTTTGAGAGAAAACTGCTAAGAGGTAGTCGCCTAAAGAAATATTTTTATTTAAATATATTTCGACTGAGGTTCAAATTCCAGCGAAGGATAAAAATTAAAAATAAATAAAAACAGATAAACTGCTTACTGAAGACGCTCACCACTCATCGTTAACATCCTCCGACGATGGGACAATTGTTGTTGATCATTCAAAGGTGAAGGTATAACACTGGCATTTTAAAGATCAAATTGACAGCAATTTTTTTCATTGATATAAGGCGCTTAACAACTATGTACATATCTATCTATATTTTCAAAAATTCCAATACAGTGCATCGCACGGGTTTTATCCCGATTATTGGTCTTAACACAAAAAAAAAAAATTATATCTGCTCTAAATAAAAATGCATATCTTTTTAACATAATATACTCGTACTACTCTCCCTATAATGTGATATTTTTTTTTTTTTTTTTGAGTCAGGCCAATGTGTTAGCAAAAAATTGTCTCAAAATTGTATATAAAGAATGACGTAATTCGGCTCTAAACTACGAACGATATTCACCCAAGGTACGTCCATATATGGTATATAATAGTGTTCTAGTTGGTAGTATGATAGACTGCTAGTGTAGACTGGTCTGCAACACTACACCAAGCTTATGGTCTTTGTCACTGTGCTAGTAATAGTTAATTAGAATTGAATTGAATAATATTCTATTGTAACTTTGTTGTATTGTTGTTTCAAATTTAATTAAAAATTTAAATATTATTTCTTGGTATATATTTAAATAATTTATTTGGAAACTTTTGCATAAAGCGAAATTTTTGCATAAATTATTGCCATAATATAACAGTTACACTTTTTTGGTCAAATATTTTTCAAATGTAAGTCAAAACCAAATATGGCCACTGACTGTCACTCAACCATAAAATTTTTTGTTGTTGAATGGTGACTGATGAATTTTAAGTTCACACTTCTGATCAAGAGAAATTTGAGCAAAAATGTCAGCAAAGTTCGAGAGTATGTACTGCTTTTAACAACAAACGAATTCCAATTGTTATACATCTGGCAGCTCTTAAAAAAAAGTAAACCATGTAAAAATTGTACTACAAAAAGCTGACAGCGACCATACGCACAGATAGACAAGTAATTCGCTGCAAATTATCGGTGTGTCAGCAGAGCTGTAAATACTGAATCGAATTTAAAGTAGAAATAAAAATTAAAACAAACTCGCCTATAAAAGAGTAGATAGAGCAGAAAATAGAATATAAAGTAAACATAAATGGCAGCAACTACAACAGCAAAAAAACTGTCATTTAAGTTATTGGCTGATATTGATAAAGCCAACAGAAAAAAAAACAAATATAAATTGATTTTGTAATGAACAAATAATATTATATAGTAGTTGTTGTATTTATTTTTTATAAAACAAAATTGCTTAAACCAGCTGGTTATTCAATTAAAAATGTATTAATACTCTGCTCCGACTGTCTTGAAGAAAAACATCTTTAAAAGGGTCAAAAGAAAATTAAAGAATGTTGAAGGAAAACATATACAAAAATATGTATTTATTTTCAAATACACAATTGATTAATTCCTGACTACACCTACTATATATACATATATAAATACATTCAAGCTAAATAATTTAGTAAATTAGTGATCGCCCAGTGTTCGTAATGTAGCCATAATTCATTAAGGCGTTAAGTTTAAGCTTAAATGTAGCCTTCACAGAAGCTTTAACAAAATCCTTTTTTTTACACAATTTTTATTAAAAATAAACTGTAAAAAAACAACATGAAAAGTCACATTCAAATTCAGACGAGGTTCACATTGTGAATTTATTTCACATGGAATCTGCAATTTGTTTCAGTTCTGCTGGTGTACATTTCCTACACGGATGTTATTTTCTTTTTTAATTGAGAAATCAATGCAAAAATTATCTGAATTTTAAATATCAAATACTTAATTACGGTGTTTAATGACGAAACACAAATATAAGAAATTTTGGAATTACTCTGCCAGCATAGAAATGCTTATGGTTATGAAGATTTGATGAGTAGTAAACAGAAAGAATTTCGGCAGCAGTTAAAGAAAATCTTTAGTGTTGTTCTACTTAGCACTACGATAATTATTAAAATTATATATAGAAAAAATTATATTAAAAAATAAAGCCATAGTTGCAGCCAGTACGAAAATAAATCCATAAATATAAGAATTTTATGTTTATCGAGTTTTTCTTCTTTCTTATTGTTTATAGCAGTCATTTATCCTACTGGGTCTTTTATACGAAAAAAAGGAAGTTGAGTAAACAAATATAATGCATAGAAGAAGTGAAACCAGAAACAGACAGAAGATATAAAAGCAATTGAGAAAAGAAATAAAACAATTGTTTGCGAGCAATTTAATATTTCAATACAAATATTGCCTCAACATTATTCACATCATTGTTTTGAATACCAGACAACCAGGCATTTAAAAGTATAACGCGAGACCTGTGTTTCATACCATCACAATGCGCATTTTTACCATTATCAGATAAATTGTTTTTTTTTTTATTTTATTTTGCAAAAGTTTGTACATTAAGTTATTTTATGAAGACACTCTATAAAAGGTATTGTAGCTTCTGTATACTTCTTAGGTAGCAAATAAATAAAAATCTTAATAAATTAATTGAAACTAACAAGGGAATAGCGAACTTTCAGAAATTGATGAAAGAGCTTAAGCTTCATTAATTTGTTGTAAAACAAAAAAGGTTAATAAAATTTTGCTATTAAAAAAAAAAAAAAAAAAAAAAATTCGCCATATAGGCAAATACATTTACTCGTAATATAATATATGAAATGTATTGCTTTGGGGATAAGCATGTCTCTATGGCTATTTCGTCTCTGCTTAAGAGACTCGTCAGGAGACTTGTTCCTAAAGATGTTAATCAAAAATACAAATTCTTATATTCAAATAGTTATAAACTAATTGTTGGCTGACTGTGGTGAAGCAGAAAAAATAAAATTTGGATTTTTTAAAAACAGAAATGTATTGCTTTGTAAATACTTTTGTTTGGTTTTTATATACTAAATGGGATATAATTTGCATTTAGTTTATAACTATTTGAACACCTTTGGGAAAAATTCTAATGACGAGTCTCTTAAGCAGAAACGAAATAGCCATAGAGACACGCTTATCCCCATGCTTATTCATATTGTATTATGTTATTAAAAAAGTAACAAGTAATTAAATTATTATTAATGTATGTATGTACATATATTTCCAATTAATCACATTTAATAATATATTTTTAAATAAAATATTAAAAATTTTTATATATTTGTTTGTTTTTATTTTTTAAGCAAATATTTGATTAAACAAAAAGGTAACAACTATTTTATGGAGGCGGTTTATACAAACATTTTGTTTTATATAAAAATTTTTTAAAGAATTAAAAACACAACAATTAAAAAAAAAACATCATTTTTAAATTTTTAATTAATTAAATTTGAAGCAAAAAAAAAATAAACAAAATAAATGTTTAAATCAAATATTTGACATACATATTTGAAAAAATTTTTAAAAACAAAGTTACTTGTTAAGTGCCTAAAGTTACGGTCACATTGGACAAATATTTGAAGAAAATAGAGTAACCACTATATTTTTGGAAATAAATTATGAAATTATATCGTTTTATGTAAACATATCTTTAAAAATTATTTAAAAAAATGTTAATAAGAAAAAGTGTTTTAGTATTTATTTAATTAAATATGATGGAATGAGAAATAAAAAAGAAATGTTTTTATAAAATAGTGGTTACGTTTTTTTCGTCAAATGTTTACCAAATGTGACTGCAGCTTAAGTAACATGCACATGTTGTATATTTGATTTGCAAAAGATCTTTAAATAGGGACATCTCAATTTTCGAGAGTTGATAGTGACCACAAAGTTAAAGCTGCATCTGTACAATTCGTTATCGTTGGTTTTGGCAAACAAACAAGAATAAAAATTATGGTTAATGTTGTTGTAGGGTTGATGACATCATATCTGTTTGATATAATTTAGACAAAACTTGAGCGTTTATGACTCATGCTTCTGTTCTCTTTAAAAGCTGTGTAAACATAGATTATATTCTTTGAAACATCAGACCTCTTTTGTTTCTCTATTTAGTTTTTGTCCCATAGATGACACAAATTTTAAAACAGCACTAAATTTATTTGCCAATTTAGACAAAATCTGTATTTTCTACTTATTTTAATGTTAATTTATTACAAAAAAAAAAAAATAAATACTTAGGGCATCTTGCATAATCAACTCTTATCTACACTTTTTTCATTCTGCATAATGGTATTATTTGCCAATAAATTGTTTAGTTTCCATATGTTAGTTGTTATGGAAAAAGAAAAAAATTCAAATAATTATACAAAAAATGTGTAGCAGAAATTGAAAGAAATAAAATACAATAGACTCCACAAAACAAAAATGAATGCAGGCAGCAGACCTCCCATACATTTTCAAAAAAAAGTTGCACTAAAAATATGCACACACACACACACATACACACGATAGTCGTGGCTGATAGACATGTAGTGTAATACAGAGAAATTTGCAAAACCACTCTTTCAGTTTAAACACGAAATGTTAAATGTAATGAAACAAACAACAGATAACAAAATAATTTTATCATATGCCGTATATTACCACAAGCTGTTAAGGGGTTAAGAAACAACGCCAACTATTGTTTAATACAGGGATGAGCAACACGCGGCCCGCGGGCCGCTTGCGGCTCTTTCAACCTATTTATGCGGCCCGCCAAACAAATGTTGCTGCTTCTCAAAAATACACATAATATATAGACACATTTATAAATCCGACCACCGACCAATTACCACCGATCAAGACTGAGTAATGCACGATTAGAAACTTGTGTATGTGTACCTACCTCATCAATTCCGGCTGATATTGATCAGGTTGTATCGAAAAAACAGTGCCAAATTTCTCATTAAAAATTTCAAGCAAATACTTTTTTTTTTTTGGCATTAAATTTTATATTTTTTATTCTAATTTTTATTATAAATATAGTTTAAACTTGTGTATTTTCTATTTTTTTTTTTTAAGAAAAACGTTTTTTTTTACTTTTTTTCTTATATATTTATTTATTTTTCAGAAGCGTCCTTATTCTTCTGCGACTTCTTTTACAATGCCCTTTTTTCTGTTCTTCAAACATAAAACAATAATCTTAATTAAAGTTTAGAAAACCTGTTCTGATTGGTCAATAGTAGATTTCGTTAAATTTCTTTCTTAGAATCTAGTTGCCCATTGGTCAATCAGAACACGTATTGGTAGTGTTGGAAAGGTCGTTAATAAAATAATAAATATTTATCGATTACAGCTTCGGCCAACCTGATAACACAATCGCCCTCGATTGTAACCTACCTAGAATAACTTATACTATAATTTGTTAGGTTCTAGAATAACTTATACTATAATTTGTTAGGACCTAGTATTGCCAATTGCATAGGAATTTATAAAAATCATTCAGCTGTTTCATTTGTCAGCCATTTTCTTATTCTGGAAGCTTCTATCACACCATCATAAGGTAGTTGAGTAAGCTGACAGTTCTCTATATCTCTAACAACATAACGGTCATGTGGCAGAACTTTGTGAATTATGTATGGGCCACGGTATTTTGCGATTAATTTCTTATTAGTACCAACATCAGTATTCACATTTCGGATGACAACAAAGTCGCCCTCTCTAAATTCAATCGCCGGTTTACTTTGATGCTGAAAATGTTTCTGAGCATAATCTTGTGATTTTTCTATAGCATCTAGAGCAGACAACCGAATCTCATTTAAGTTACATTCTGTATTTTTGTCCTGTTTATCCTCAAGATATTCCGTAAGCTTGTCAATTTCCTCACCCCTCTGGTAAACACCAAACAGCAATTTACTAGGGCTTTCCCTTGTAGTTGAGTGTACAGTGTTATTTAAGCCGTACTCAACCTTGCCTAGCATATTTGACCAATCTGCATGACTAATGGGCTCTGTGATTTTGCTTAACATGGCTTTTATTACCCTATTAACCCGCTCTACCTGCCCATTAGCCTGTGGAGAGGCTGTGGCTACTTTAATATGTGATATATTATTCTCCAACAAATAAGCACTAAAGTCTAGAGAAGTAAAGCAAGTACCCCGGTCTGATACAATACGCCTTGGCCTACTGTAATAGCTAAAATATTTGCCCAGACAAGCGATAACTTCCTTAGTACTGGTAGAGACTACCGGATAAAGACGGACAAATTTTGTGAAAGCATCAACTATGACCAGTACATGTTTTCTCTTTGAGTTAATGGATGGCAGAGGACCAAAATGATCTATGTGTATGGTATCGAAAGGAACTGGTTGTTTAGGAATGCTGTGTAAGTTATGCTCGTTAATACGCGCTGGGGCAGAAAACATAATACATTGAATGCAGTTCCTTATATACTTAGTTACTTTCTGTTGCAGTTTCGGAAACCAGTAGTTTTTTTTTAATTGATTGCAAGTTTTTTCTACACCTAAGTGACATATCTTTTCATGTATAAGCCTAATTACATTGAGTTCCATTTCAGAGGGTACATACAACTGCAGGGTTTCGTCCTTTCCCACTCTAAAAACCAATCCATCTCTTAACTCGAAACCTTTTATTTTCCCATTTTCCAGTCTTAGCTTCAGTTGCAGAATCCTTTTGTCACGATTTTGAGCAACTTGGATATGAAAATCGATTTCCCCAGAATCTATAGCAGAAACTAATTCAGGTTTCAACGTCTTTGACCTGTATTCAACAGCAGCGACACAAGCATCAGTTACATCACCTGTTCCAGCAGTTGGACAGCGACTGAGAGCATCAACGTGTCCCATACCGACACCGCCACGGTGCTGTATAGTATAATTAAAATCCTCCAGCTCAAGTGCCCAACGAGCAATTCTAGGATTTAACAATTTCTTGCCTAAGGTTAGCGTTAATGAGTTACAGTCCGTCACAATTTTGAACGGTATTCCTTGCAGATAAACCCTAAAACGTCGTAAAGCATATATAATGGCCAAGGTTTCCAATTCGAAACTATGATAACGCGTTTCGGCGGCAGTAGTTGCTCTAGAAAAAAACATAACTGGATGAAACTTTCCGTCCGGCTGCCGTTGTAGAAGAACAGCTCCAAAACCTGACGAACTTGCGTCACAATGTAATTCAGTTTGTTTTTTTGGATCATAAATAGCAAGTACAGGACCAGATGAAATTATTTCCTTTAACGTATTAAATGCTTTATAACACTCCTCAGTTGGCGTATATTTACTATCTTTCGTCAAATGTCTTAAAACTTTTGTGATTCGCGCATGATTCGGTACAAACTTTCTGAAGTATGAGAACAGTCCTAGACAAGTCTTCATCTCCGCTTGATTACGAGGAAATGGGTAAAACCTTATGGCAGCTAAATGTGAATCGCTAGGGCGTATTCCCCCTGGGCCTACGCAATAACCTAAGTAGTCTATTTTACCATAACCAAATTTGCATTTAGTTAATTGTAATTCCAGTCCTCTCTCTTTAATTATGCGCAATACTCTACAAATTAACCTTAAGTGTGTCTCGAAATCGGCTGTGGCAATAATAATATCGTCCATGTAAATTATTATTAGTCCTTCATCAACTAAATCTCTAAATATATTGTAGATATAACGCTGGAATATTGCGGGTGCATTTTTTAGACCGAAAGGCATACGTAAGTACTCGAACTGTCCATATGGTGTTACAAAAGACGTGTATTTCATTGAATCTGGCGCAATTTTTACATGAAAGAATCCGTTCTTCAGGTCAAGGGTAGTGAAATACTTTTTGCCACCCAAATATTCAATACAATCTTCAATTAGGGGCAATGGAAAATTATCCCTAATAGTGAGTTTATTCAAAGATCGATAGTCCACACATTTACGTAATTCTCCATTTTTCTTCCTAATTAAGACCACGGGAGAAGAGTATGGAGACTCACTAGGCCTAATAATATTATCTGCCAACAACTTGTCTGTAATTTTCTGTAATTCTTTCCTTTCATAATAAGATAAACGGCGTGGTAAAAAGTGAAACGGAATGTCATTCGATAATCTGATATTCATTTCATATGAGTAAGGTTTAACCTCGATGTCATTTGCCTCAAGATAATTTTCTCTAATAACATCACGTAATTTTTCAAAATGTTCCTGACTAAGATTCGGGTCGACATCGATGTCTGAAAAGCTCTCATTAACACGACAAACATCAAATAAAAAGTCCCCTAAGTTATGATAATCACTGGAAACATATTTATCTACACACATACCCTCATGGTCCAATTTCTGGCCATCACATGATGTTCTTTTATTAAAAGATGAAGTTAAGGTTTCGTAAGCCTCATCATAATTCTCTAATTCGCCACTAGAAATTGGTTCACGACACAAATAACCACGATTATCATTGAGTAATTTTCCTACATCACTATTAACAGCTGATTGATTTTTTGTTTGGATTTCTCTATTTTGATCAAGTGCACAGAAAAATGATTGGTTTTCATCTATTAATTCATTACGTTTATTCGAAATATTTTTTTCTTTCAATTTTTGGTACAAGTGAATGTTAAATTTATTTAAAAATTCTCGTCCCAGTATAAGAGGGATAGACATAGTGGTGTCCGGCACAATATTGAGTATAAGATTTTCACATCGGTTTCTAAATTTAATTTTTGCTTCTGTTGTTCCATAAGTCATCAAATCAGATTTTCCCAGGCCGCGATACTTCGATATTCTAGCTACATTATTTATAGGAAATGGAACACAAGACCTCTGAATAAAATTAGTCGGACTACCAGTATCAAAAAGGGAAAAACAAATCATAAATCTTTTGCACTTGACCCTGCTATCACAAAAGGCAATACTTACATTATTGACAACGCTTATATCTTCATAATACTTATCTTCTACTTCAGCGTCTTCGGAACTCACTGCGGCAACTTCTCTCTTACGTGGAATTAGTAACTTCTTCGGATTAGTGCAACTGCGATGGTCATGGCCCATTTTCCAGCAGCGAAAACAGCTTCCATCAGGTCGTTTATCGTAGGGGCATTTGCTTTGGTAGTGGCCCATTTGCGTACAATTATAGCATCGTATATTGGAGGTATCAGATTGGACAACATTGGAATCAGTGACTTTCTTTGTAATCATTGTTTTATTCAATAAGACTGCAGTACGACTGACCGAAGGGCGACTTGCGCGGCGCTGCTCATACAAATCTAGAGACTCTTTAAATTGATCCAATGTACGAGCATTCATTAGCAGGTATGCCTCTGGTGTATTGTCTTGCATACCATCAATAATAAAGCCAATCAGTTCGAATTCATCGATGTCTCCACAGCGGGATGCAATATTTTCCATTTCTAATACATAACGTCGTATGTTGTCCCTTTTATTCCACTTATGATTAGCCAAAATCTTGTAAATTTCACCTCGATTTATAGCTCGGCCAAATTCTTTGACAAGCGCTGCCTTTAGTTGACTGTAACTTATAACGTCAGTTCTATTCAACAAAAGGCGCGCGGTACCCGTCAGCGAGTTACATAGGGAAGTATACTGAAATAGTTCGTCAGCGGCGACCATATTCATTACACGCTCAAAACTTCTTAAAAAATCGTATACACCGTATGCTTGATTCTCACCATCGAACTTCATAATAGCATGTTCAATATCACGAAAGGTCAGTCGGCTTGTTGTGGTATATAATGTTGGCACTTGTGTACCTTCACTTTGTGATGAACCGCCATTTTCTAAATTTGCAATTGCATGCTGAAGTTTTAATAATTCGTGTTTCTTTCGTAGGATTTCCAGTTGAAGATCTAAGTTTGCGGCTTCACTTACAGAATCTTGGCCA
Organism: Metopia argyrocephala; assembly: GCA_963576795.1. Classification (NCBI taxonomy): domain Eukaryota; kingdom Metazoa; phylum Arthropoda; class Insecta; order Diptera; family Sarcophagidae; genus Metopia; species Metopia argyrocephala. The sequence continues at coordinate 179,534,803 of OY756208.1, read as the reverse complement.
GAAGTAACAACAGTAGTACCTGTAGGCAAGTGACTTTCCTTATCAATAACATCAGATTTTGCTTCAGATTCCAATTTGGATGCGGAATTTTGTTTAACATCAACTTCAGACTTTGCATATACATCGGTTTTAGCATCAGTATTAGTTCTTCCGTCAAATTTTAGGTTGAGACCACGATCTCCTTTAATATTAGCAGCAGATTCTTCGTTACTTACTTCAGAGATAGGGGCTACTGTAGTGATAGGTTTGCTTAGGGAATCCTCAGCCTCTTTGCCAATATTTCCAACCAAAGCGTTATCATAGAGCTCACGAAGACGGGAAGATGAAGCGTTTGGTGGAATTTCCACCCCAGCATTTCTTAAACCATCCAAAAGTTGCTGCTTAGATAAACGAGATGTCATTTTCAGGTTTTTTTTGTTAAATTACCCCACACCTGAGCTTTAAACTTGTGTATTTTCTATTTTTTTTTTTTAAGAAAAACGTTTTTTTTTACTTTTTTTTTTATATATTTATTTATTTTTCAGAAGCGTCCTTATTCTTCTGCGACTTCTTTTACAATGCCCTTTTTTCTGTTCTTCAAACATAAAACAATAATCTTAATTAAAGTTTAGAAAACCTGTTCTGATTGGTCAATAGTAGATTTCGTTAAATTTCTTTCTTAGAATCTAGTTGCCCATTGGTCAATCAGAACACGTATTGGTAGTGTTGGAAAGGTCGTTAATAAAATAATAAATATTTATCGATTACAATAGTTTTGTAAATTATTAGTATTTACTTATGTGCGGCCCGCCAAAAAATTTTAAAATTTATAACTGGCTAGTTGATTAAAAAGGTTGCTCATCCTTGGTTTAATACAAATTGCCGCCTGATTAAGTATTTTTAGTTGTCTGCTGCTTATTTTCTTGCTTGGTGCTGCATCATACAAAATTGTCATGTTTAACCCAATTTTTATTTGAATTCATTGTTGTTTCTTCCATTTCAACTTCATCATATAAATGTTGGAAATAAAGAAATTAACAAAAAAAAAAACAACAACAACAACAACAAATAAATCAAAATTCAAACAATAAAAATTACAACTAAACGAATAAGGAGGTGTTTGTGCTAAATACAGGCACGCATTTTAAGAGCAGAAAAATAAAATGTCATCATATGGGAAAAGAATCATGACTAATATGGTTTGTTTTGTGACAATTTATTTAAAATCAGCTTTGGTTACTGAAAGGTGCGGTCGGTGCGCGTTTTTCTTCTATACATCTTTTGCTTGTTTAAACATTCAGGTGCAGATAAGTTTATCCATAATTGGTTAAGAAACAGACACCAACAAACAACATCATCAGAGCATTATTTATTAATATTAGTTTAGGTTGGAGATGACAAAAAAAACAAAATTAACACACAATGCTGTCATATGACTGTGACAACACAAACAGTACAAGAATAAATGTTTGTAATCATTTCAACAGCATTTGTAATGAATTTTAAAAAACTAGATTTTCTACGGAGTTTATTGCAATTCCCCAGCCATGTTCAATATGTAATTAAACAAGTTCAACAAAAAATGGCTCTAAATCGATGTAGGCGAAAGACTTTTAAATACAGACCCTCCTTATTTAGCTGCCGTATTTGTTCATGTAATATTTTATTACTTTTTTCTTTGTCATTTCTTATTTATTAATAATATCTTTAAGTGAAGAAGTATAAAGTGTTGACATGTTACATTATTCTGAAAAATAAACTGGTTAACCAATATTGTTTTAACTTAATAATTAATATTTTAATGGTTTCATTTCAAAGCAAACTTCTACTGCATCTTTTATGTCAATTTATGTCTATCAACATCAAATGTTAAACGACATAGATGGCATGTTTAAATTCAGTATGTTTTGGAAAAATATTCTCTGCCGTATGCATAAAATATAAAATACATTTACTTAAGATGTATTTAAACAATTTCTATGAAACACTTGTGAAATAAGTTCTCAATAAGTCTAAAATATTTTTATAAATTCAGCAGTTACACATGAAATATTTTTTATTAAACAAAAAATTTTGTTTCGCTTAAATACTCTTTCCTAAACGAAAATTATTTTTGCAATTAAAATACAATGAAATTCGACAAACAAATTAATTACCAGAACGTTCTATGTTATGTTCCTCACTATTTCTTAATACATTTGAACCAAACACGAATGACATACTCACAAGTAACCTGCTAACATGATTCGAGTGGGGTCTCGCCAACAGGATCGAATTTAATGCACGCAAGAACTAATGTTGTTTTATCACACATAGGCTTTGTGGTGATGATAGAAACTTGCCATCTGTGACTATGGGTAATGTAAATATTGAATAGGCGGACGCTCCTGATATTCTGGGCATGAGAATTAAATGTGATGTCTACCGTAGACGAAAACATTCGTTCAGTTTGCCTAGTGTACTTCTTTGATTACCAAAAAAAATACACTGCAGTTAACTTTGATCTAATTAAAGCGTTTCTCATAGAACAAAAATTAATTTAAAAAAATTGATAGCTTTTCCTGGTGCTCGAACCCGAGCCTTCAGCATCTAATATAAAACCCGCTCGCTATGGCGACGCGCTCTAAACACCACGGCTACAGTCGTAAGTACATATCATCGATGTCGACTAATGTAGATAAGGTGGAATAAAAAGGGCAAAAACAAAATAAATTATAATTCTGTTTCATCCAAATAAGATGACAATTACAAGAACAGCAATGATGGTAAGAAAATGAGAATATGATAGAACCTGTTGTGTGACTTTACTTCGACTAACTCATACAAGTGTATTTACATATATAAGGAAGAAAATAATTTCAGTACTGAGTTTTTTTGAAAAGTATGAGTTAAATAGTTGATGTTTGGTCTTGAATATACACAGAACACAAAGAACTCTGATTAGACTACCGTAGCTGGAGTCGAAAACAATTGTTCAGTTTGGCTAGTGTACTATTCCTTTACGGACGTCATTTTTTGATTACCAAAAAAATTCATTGCAGTTAACTTTAATCTAATTAAAGCGTTTCTGACGGAACAAAAATGTGATGTCTACTTCACTCCTCTGACCTTCTCATTATTTGCAAGACCTTTATCCGACCTAATATGGAATACAACTTATTTTGGGGCTTCTCGACCGCGTACAGGAAAGGGATAATGTGCTTATAAACGACGGTAGAGTTTTCAATTCCATCGATTCGTTGGAGCATCGGCGCAATGTGGCATGCATTTCATTCTTTATTCGGTACTACCATGGGAAGTGCTCTGAGGAAACAAAGGACTTGATTCCGGATGGCCGCATATTCTTATGGACTACACGTACCTCTAGCAGCACCGTTCGTTTGTGGAACAATCTTCCCCCCGTGAACGTCTTTCCTGACAATTACGATATCGATAACTTTCAATCAAATATCCACAAGCACTACTCTCTCTGTCCTCCTTCTCTAAACACATTTTCCTAGACCACCATATGCAGTCATGAGTAGAGGTCATTCCCTGAATAAATAAGAACTTCAAATATATTTATTTTATTTGAATACGGCTGATAGTATATAAATTTATTCCATTAAATCTTTAGAGAAAAGTAACTGCCTTTTATTTATTTTAAATCCAAAATAATTTCGATGTATCAGTTGGGAAAAAACCTCGATGTATTGCTTACCTGAACCTGCCTAATTTAGGAATTCTCTTCTGGAATGGTTTTGAAGAAAATAAAAATTTTTAGCAAAATTAAAGTTATTGTTGTGTAGGATGGTTTGCTTCACTAAAAGCAAAGTCTATTACATGAGGTCATTATTTTCTTTGCAGCATCTTAACATAGAAACTGAAGTCAAATCTTTTTAGTGGAAACACAAATACGAAGATATGCAAAATTTTAAAAATAAAAGTGCACCCACATAAAGCCGGATCGAACTATTGTTGATATATAGACTTCATTATGCGGCATTTTTTGTTAAATAAAAACCAAAAAAAGAAGGTGCAAATATAGAAAAATTAAAAAAGAAGAAAAAAACCGTTTAGAGGAAAACATTTTTATACAGGTTTTAATACTAAATGCAAGAGGCGAAAAACATTTCTAGGGCTTTTCCTACTCCATTTTTCATGTTTTTTTATTTTTATTTTTTTGCAATGAAAGCAACACTTTTAGTTTTTATTTCTTTTTTATACTTAACTTTACTAAACTCTTCACAATTTTAAAATTCGTGTTTCTTTTCTTTTTTTAAAAGTAAAACTACACCACCAACGCCTAACAATTAAAAAAAAGTAAAATGGAAAGAAAGAAAGAAAAACTTAAAATTCAAACGTAAATGTATTTGAAGAAGAAGTGAATGACGTTGATTCATCATACAATGACTGACTGACTAATGTTTTTAAAACAATTTTGCATCAAAAACCTAAAAATGCTTTTTCTGCGAATGTTGCTGCTACTTCAAGATGCATGAAAGTGATATTACTTTAGAAATAAACAAAAAAAAAACAGGAAAAGGAAAAATGCACATAAAAATAATACGCAAATAAATGGAAATTTTAAAGCTTTACGAAAAAAAAGAAAAAAGAAAAAATGATATAAAAAATTGTTTCATTTTTATTTAATCCTTTGCCTTTGCCTTTCACTTTTTCTTTTTTGCAAATATTACATCACAGGATATAAAATATAATCCCTTGGTTTTTTATTTATTTGAAATTTTGTTTTTTTTTCTCCTATTTATTCTTTTTGCTTATCTTTTTCATATTTTTCTTTCTTTTTTATTTTCTTTTTCTGTCATTATGAAATGAAAATAACAGAACAAATCCATCTATTAAACCCCTATTGATTTGAAGTAAATAATCTTCAGTTTTTTTTTTTGCTTTTTTCAAGTCATCTTTTTACTTTTATCCCTAAAATTTTTATTATCATCCGGCTCTGACAGTCTGATTATACGATTATGTATCGCAACTATTTTGTAGTAGAATTTAGCTTTTTTCTTTATCCCAAAGGGATAAAACAAAATACATGGTAAGCAAATCGCTATTGAGGTCAGATTATTATTATCTGACAATGATCAAAAGGCATTCATATCATTCATAAAATTAATTGGAAATTTAATAAAATGTGCAATAAATTGTTTCACGAATAAGAAGAGATTATGAACCGTTATATTTCTATTCTAAGTAAAAAAGAAAATTAATAAAAAAAATATATGCAAATGTAAAAAATTAGTTTTTTCTGCACACTTTGGTAGATAACCTTCTAATACATTATTGAAAAAAAAAAAAATAAGAGTGTCTTCCCTAAAAATAGCAAAAATACAAGCAGTTTTTTTTTCACGAGTAGTACACAGGAGATGACCCACACTCCTGCAGTGCATTTTACTTCTGTTAGGAAAATATATTCTCAGGAGAAGAAATAAGGGAGTAATATTTGTGGATATTTGATTTGAATTTGTTGATGTCGAAATTGACAGAAGAAATATTCGCAGGAAGATTGCTTCATAAACTAATAGTGCAGACAAAGAAGAAATTCTCTCTACAATGCATTGTGTGATTCATTGGACAAAAGAATGTGCTTTGTGAGAGGTACGAGTAGTAGGTAGGAATATGCGATTATGCGGAATTAATGTCTTTATTTCATCAGAGCACCTCCCATGTTAGTACCAATAGAACAATCAAACGCACGCCACATTGCGTCGATGCTCCAACGAATCGATGGTATTGGATACCCTACCTTTGCTTATAAGCACATTCCTCCTTTCCTATACGCAGTCGAGAAGCCCTAAAATAGACTTTGAAGCATCGACCCATATTGTATGAGAGTTGTATTCCATCCTAGAACGAATAAAATATTGAGAAGTGCAGAAGAATGAAGTACTTGAATGCTTTTTTCGACACACGTAAAATGTGATCATTCCATCGAACATCACACTTAATACTCAAGCCCAATATTTACATTACCCATAGTCACAGATGACAAGATTGCATCTTATTGGTGATAAAAGCCATTTTGAGTCTTGCGCGCATTAAATTCGCTGTTCGCTAAACACCATTCGCAACTTGTTTTCAGGTTACTTGTGAGTATGTCATTCGTATTTGGTTGAAATGCATTAAGAAATAGTGAGGAACCTAACATGGAACCTTTTGGTATCCCAATAGTAAAGGAATATAATTTTCACGAATTTGCTTATATTCGTTTAAGAAAGAGTATTTAAGCCAAACAAAATGTTTGTTTAATAGAAAATATTTCATGTGTAACTGCTGAATTTATAAAAATATTTTAGACTTATTGAGAACTTAGTTGACAAGTGTTATTCGACACTAGAAAAATGTGATCATTCCAAAGAACATCACAGTTAATTCTCATGACCAAAATATGACGAGCGTCCACGTCTTCAATATTCATATTGCCCATAGTCACAGATGACAAAATTGCGTTATCACCATCATGCTTATTCGTGATAAAACAACTTTGAGGCTTGTGCGCATTAAATTTCAATCTATTCTCGCGATCCCATTCCAGGTCGTTTGTGAGTGTGTCATTCATATATTCAACTAAAATTCATATTGTATTCAAAAAAATTGATCTGACCTTTCCTGGGGCTCGAAATTCGGGCCTCCAGCACATTAGACAGACCCTAAAGTTTTATGAAGTGGCTTCCTTATCCAGTAAGGTAAGAAAAGCACTCGTTAAGGTCTTTCAACATTAATGTAACGATATGTATGTTTTTATACATACAAATGTACATTCATATGTATGTATATGTACAGTAGACACTCGATTATCCCTGCAGCAGCAGATCATGCTTAAGTGGTATTTACATCTTCAGATGTAATTTGATTTCTGCCTGTTGTGAAATATTTCATAATCAATGCCAGATTGCAACTAAAAATATTGCAATCAATTACTGATTGGAAGAACAATTTTACATTCTTTCTTTCTTTCCCCATAATTTTTTTTTCTTGCAGATTGCAGAGAGAAATGAAAAAATAAATTTGATTTGATTGCGGTTATGATTGCAAATTGATTTCAATCAAAAATGATTAAAATACCTCCACCAACTATAATAACCGATTAAGATATACATAAATGTGTCTTAAGCACGAATATTCGAAAAACATGGTCAAACATTTGGAAACTAAATTCGTTGATGATTGAAAACAATACTTTCAATACATAAATGGAAAGAAGTTTGTTTGGTCGTTTTGATGAATCACTATTAAAACAAACCATCATAAATCATACTTAAGTCTACAAAATCAAATTTTAATTGTAAAGCAAAGAAAAATAACAAAAATAAGAAGGTATGAATATTTAAATAATAATTAGAATCGCGGAATTAGACTGTACATATACGATAGTTGACAAAATTCTATGTTTGTTGCACGGATATTAGAGGTTATTAGTCGTAGAGAACTCGGCAAGAATGAAAGTAATAAGATACAGCCCGTTAATATTTCCCCAGATAGTCGTTATTTTAATTCTAATTCAGCTATTTGATTACTGCTATCTCTTAATAAAAGTGGCCAGCGTTTTCAATCTGTAAAAATTTCTCATGCCCATAAAATTTTTATGGAGCGTAACGAAATAATGCGTATGCAATGCATTTTGACAGAGCGTTTAATAGTGAAGTCAGTTGCAAAAGGCAAGTAAAACCTAAACAAATAAAAAACAGGGTTGTGATGTAAGCATATGTATGTTGTTTGGAAAACCAAAGAAAAATTAAATAAAATTTTATTTAATTTTTTATATTTTATTTAATTTTTCTTTTAAAATTTATGCCCGTATTCATAAAAACTATTTTAGGTTTATTAAGGACTTATTTGACAAATTTCTATGCAATACTTGTCAAATAAACCCTCAATAAACCTAAAATAGTTTTTATGAATACGGGCATTAGTTTACGTTTCAAAGACCAATAGAGTAAAGATGCCCTTTCTAATTAATAGTCGGGATTGTTATATAACCATATCCCTGTTTTTAATGTTTTGATAAAACGTTGTTATTTTTATTTAGGGATGGCGATTTAGCGTTAACGCGGAGCGTAAGACAACGTTCCGCTTGCTTGCCACTTCTATTTAGGGATGGCAGATTAAAATGCGTTAATTGAATACAACTCTGTGCTGTTCAACGCGAGAAATTAAAAAAAAATGTATACATGAGCTGTCATTTAGTGGCACAACTACATAACTTAGTCTCACAGTGTACTTAGTGAAAAAATACCAACAAAAAATAACAAGAACAACATCAAAACTTTACTACCACTTACAACAAAATATTTGTTGCTTTTAAGAGCTGTTTCTCACTTTTTGAGCTGTCATTGCGTTAAACATATTTGTTTGATGTCTAACAAGAACTTTACAATAAAGTTTTCGTCCGTATTTAACACTTTTAAACAAATTTTAAAAACATTTAATTGCATTGTACAAGACTTTTTCTAAAGATAAACAAATAGACGACGTTAAGAAACTTTAAAATTAACTCTTGCAGAATATATTCTAACAAACTTTATAAACTCAGAGTTAATATATAACTTTAAAGCAGCGCTGTTCAAAGAAAGAATGAAAGGGAATGTTTAGTTGTAAACTTTGTCACTTAAACGTCCACGTGGCCATCCATGCTTTAAAGAAAACAATTTTTAAAGTAAAGGATTTTTTGTTTCTTCTCCTTCCTACTTTATCCCTTTTCCTATACTCAGCCTGAAACTCAAAGTGAAAAACCAATTGAGAAAAGGTCAAAGTTTTGTAAAAGTTTTCAAGTGATCACTTGAAACCATAACAAAGTAAAATAAAAAACAGCAAGAATAATTGAATAAAAATGGCAAAATGAAAAAAAGTCCTTAGAAGTAAGTAACTGACACTCTTATCAACTCAAAAAAATCGAAATTACAAAAAAAAAAAAATAAAAAAACGCAAAAAGAAGGCAAAATTATTAATAAAGAAAAAGAAAATATGATGAAAGTTTTAGGTGCAAACACTTGAAATCACTTTTTAAAACAACAACTTAAAAGGAATAAACCTACAAAGAAAATATCAGAAATGAGAGAAGAACAAAAAATAATTGCTTTCCTTGATGCGAAGTGCTGTGCTGTGCTGAGCCCACAGCAAACTTTAAACAATAGACTGAAAAATATAACATGAATCAGGGGACAAACTTGTGTGAGTAGTTTATTTGAGACACACAAGAAAGTAAATTGATTCTAAAGTAGCATAAAGTTTGCACAAATTTGTTTTTAAACTTACCTGTGTTGGGTGGTGTAGCAATAGGTGTAGAACTGGCAGCACCGCACCCACTTCCACCTCCCCCACCATTACTATCCAGCTGTAAAGATGCTTGAGCCGCCAGCGGCGTAGAAGTTGCAATATTATGATGTGATGATGAGTGTGTACTGCCTATTAGTTCACTATTATTAATGCAGGGCTCTGGCAGAGATAATGGCCCAGAAACATTAATATCCATTTCTAGGGGTGGGGAATTTTCCCTCACACAAGACATTAAGCCACCAGACATGCTAGAAAATAAACGCAAAGATATATATAAAAATTTATAAATTATTAATAATAATAAAACAAACAAAAAATTAAAATAAAAATAGATTTCAATATAGATAAACAACATGCATAACTATGTATTGTATTAACAAGTAATTTCCTTAGTTGAATAGACTAAAAATTAACACTATAAAAAACACTAAAAACTAACTATAAAGTTTAAAAGTTGACTTTGCAAATATTTTTATCTTTTAGAATCAAAATGGATCGAAGGAGTAGTCGTCATATCTTGAGGTTAAATACCTAAATTGCAATGTGGCATTTATAGACTTGTTAACGCTGACAAATTATTTTATCTGTCTGTCCATTGTGGCGTGCGCTACTGTACGATGATTATTTTTTTTTTTTTTTTGCCTAAAATTAAAGACCTGGACTTGGCTGAGAAGTGATTTCAACAAGACTGTTTCACTTGCCACACAGTATGCGAAACCATGACCTAATAAGGAGTAGAATTCCGTGAACAGTTTTTTTTTACGTTTCGTCAGTTGGCCGCGCCTATCATGCGATTTAATGACTTTCAACTATTATTTATCGGGCTACATTAAATCTCATGTCCATAGGTACATGCCCGCAATGGTTAACGCAGAGGAAACCAATGTTGAAGATCTTATTCATGAGATACGGGCCGATATGTTGAAGGGAGTACGCCAAAATAATTTCAGTGTATATGAAAGCTACAATTACAGGAAATCTTTATTTACCATTGAATTTTATAGTACATATTACATACATAACTGGCCTTTACAACCCTGTGTCAGGATTACGGCCTAGCTTCTCGCAGCACTCATGTTGTGTGTGTCAATTTTTATCCATGAGTACCGGGACCTACAGTTTAATGTCGACTCCGAACGACAGACTTTAGAAGCTTGTTCATGGCAATTAGTTACTCTCAGAGCTTTTGCCAGAAGACTGCTGAGAGGTAGTCGCCGAAAAAAATATTTGTTTCATATTTCTTTTTTTGAAGATGTCGGGGCTTGGAGTCGAAGCCAGGGCCCATGTCTTAGTAAGCCAACACACTAAACACTAGACCACGGCGACTACAATTTTTATAGTTCGTTCTATAAACTCGTATGAGTATAAAGACTTCATATATCCTTTTATTATATTCTTTAACCTTTTTTATCAATTTTATTCAGAGTTGGAAAATAAACAAAACGACACGTTTGATCTCATTTTGGTTTTGTCTTTACAATGAGTCAAACAAAAATAAAACAAAAACAGTGAGAGCGATTGTCCCATCTAGCTTTGTATATTGTTTTTGTTTTGAGCACTACAAATACACTAACTGAAATGTGCGTAGGTACAACAAAAAATTGATGAGAAGAAAAAGGAAAAAAGAAGAGAAAAAGAGCAAATTATACGAATTTAACAGCATAACAAAGCAAGCACAAGACCAAAAAGCGATTTTTTTCGTTTGCGCTCTCTCTCATTTAGAACGTATTTGTTTCGGTTCTGCTCATGTACAATACGATAAAAAAAATTTTAAGTTTACGACTTTGTGGTAACATTTGCGAAATGTTTTGTCTGTTTGCCCACTCTGATTTTATTACATACATATAAAGTACAAGTAGTTGGCCATAACAATCCTTTTTCAAAGCTACGGTATAGCACAGCACCCACATTGTGTGCATCAATTTCTATCCATGAGTTTTAGTTACTTTCAAAGCTTTTGCCACAAGCCTGCTAACAGATAGTCGCCGAAAGAAATATTTCAGAGCTGAGATTTGAAACCAAAGCTCTTGTGTAGTAAGCCAACACACTAACCACAAGACTGCGGCGACTGATTTTAAACTCACATGTATTCAATATCGATGCTGCTACAAGGTAATCGGTAACCCTGAAACAGGGTTATGGTGGCCGATTATATATGCATGAGTTTCAAATCATATACGACTTGAAACCAAGTGGTTTTAAAAATATCGTTGTGCGGGAGTTTATGTGTTTTAACCGCCATTTTATATATCTCGCGTTAATGATGCCACTTAAGGTTTTTGACACCAACATTTTTATAATATGCCATCCGTTTTCGGCGATTTATCTCAGAAACTGGACGAGATATCCATAAAAGATTTGGAGACTTGAAAAATTTGAGGTCGAAACCCTAAAATGGCATCATTAACTCCAGATATATAAAAAATATGAAATGGCGGATGTCGCACATAAACTCCCGCAAGACGATATGTAGAATTACCCCATTCGCTTAGCAAAAATTTATTTCGGTCTTTTGTTATTATTTATAAAGTGCGAATGTGAACATTCGTAACATTTCTAATTTTTGTTATGAAAATAAAACAACCATAACAAAGAAAATGCCCCAAGATTTTAGCCTTTAAAGTATATTAACCATTATCATTGTAAGGCTCTTAAAAATTAAATCCAAGTAAATAAGCAGGAAATAGATTTTTTAAGTTAACAAAGATCTTCAACATTTCCTTCATGATTAATTTTTATCATTTAGATACCTTTTAAATAAGGAGCTTTCTTGCTGATTCTAACTTTTAAGACTTTAGATACGAGTACATCATCATATAATTTGATTGTAATCCTGACACAGGGTTGTAAAGGCCAGTTATATATGTAAGTTTGCAGAATATTTATATCGCCATCGCCGTTGCACAAAGTGTTAATGCAGCTTTACTTACATAAATATAATACATTACATCCTCTTCCTTTTATAAATTTTTTAATATCTTTTTTCCCCGCTTTCCTCATTTTTCTTCCTATAGAATATAAAATTATGTTATACAGCCTTTTAGTTTCCATGGCATGCAAGTAAATAATGCAATAATGTTGCCTATAATAGTTTTTAAATCAAAATCATAAGCAGTTTAAATATGACCCACATTTTTGTCATACACACTGGCAAAGGATAGAGGATGACAGTGATGACGAGTTCAAAAGTGCTAGAAAATTGTATGCGAGGCAGAGATGTAAAGAGTGGCAAGCATTGCCTTGGCAAAATCCGACTGGACAACTATATGTAGTTAATATTATACCACATGTAACATTTGTTTTTTTTTTTGTTATTTTGGGGAAGGGGGTTTTGCTTTTATCACATCGCATACTGCCAACGTTGAAAAATATTATAATTTTATAGAAATTGTCAGCTCTTTGGTATTCGAAATGACAAGAAATAAATAAACCGGAAATTGCATTTTAAAATTATTATGAAGTTTTTAACAATTATTGGATTTATTTTAACGAATTTTTAAGAGATTAAAAATTATTACTGTAATAAAAGTGTAAATTTTATATATCAAGGGAATAATAAGGAAAACAAATTATTGGCATAAAATTGAATTCTGCATATGCATATGGTATAGTGTTCGTTGTACGAGTATATTATAGAATAGCATTCAAAATAGAAATATAAATAGAATAAACGAGGTGTCTACTGCTAAAAAAAAATTTTTTTTTAGTTGAGGCCAGCACTCAGGAGACGAACCCCACTCATGCAGTACATTGTCCGGGTCTAATAAAATATGTTATGGGAAGGAGTAAAGCGGAAGTAGTGTAGTGTAGATTCATTGGCAGGAAAAACATTAGCTAAAAGATCGTTCCACAAACGAGCGTTGCGGCTAAAGAATGAATTCTCTCTATAATGCACTGTGCGATTTATTGGGCAATCAACTACAAAAGGATGTGCTCTGAGAGAGGTACGAGTAGTCCGCGAGCGATTATCTATAATCAAGTCGTTTATTTCATCCGAGCACATCCCATGCTATTGTAGTACCAATAGAACAGTGGAATGCATACTACATTCCGCCGATGGTTAAACGAATCAATAGAGTTGAAAACCCTACCGTCGCTAATAAGCACTTTCGCCCTTTCATGTTTACAACAGATTCCCAACGTATGGATTACTCTGATCCCTCAGCTGCTTCTTTATTATTTGAAATTGATAAACTGAAGACAATTTTGGCCTACTTCCTTTCAAAGTATCGACCCGTGTCTAATAGAAAAGGTCTTCAATATTGGTTTGCATTGCCTTAAACATTGCGGGCATGTACCTATGGACATGAGATTTAATGAAGACCGACAAATAATAAGGCATTAAATCGCATGATAGACGCGACCAACTGACGAAACGTCAAAAAACCTGTTCACGGAATTCGACTCTTAATTAGGTCATGGTTTCGCATACTGTGTGGCAAGTGAAACAGTGTTGTTGAAACCAGACAAGACCAGCTCTTCCATTTTAGAAAAAAAATAATAAAAAAAAATTAATCATCGCACAGTAGCGCTCGCCAGAATAGACAGACAGACTAAAGAATTACCCAACTGTACCTATTTTCTTTTTTTTTTTTTCTTTTTGAGGTAACTGAATTTATTTTATAAAAATGTTGGGACATTCTTTGGATCTTCTTTTAAATTAATATTTTATTGCTACATTTTACTCTGACTACTTTAGCCACTGTCTGTGTTTGATGACAAAATCATTTCATGTCTATAGTTATCGTGCTGGCAACTCAAATTTTATTTTTATCTAAAATTACTTTTTCACATCTTTTTTATGCAGTTTTTTATCTTCATCACATACGAGTATTTTATTTATTATTCATGCATGCGGTGTTGATTAATTTATGGCTGGATTTTAATCAATCTCGTTTTCAATAAAAGCAGCATTGACGACAACATCAAACAAACTCAAGTGATATGAGAACACTGTTAAGCTTTTTTAAATTTTTTCTTTTTTTGTTTGATAAAGTAGAGCACTTTTGAATTTCAGGTATTGAAAATTTAGGTGTACGAGTATGTTCTACTCTATACGAAAGTTATTTATTTGTTATTTTAATTTATTGCAATAGAATGATTTAATGATTCAAGTTCTATGATGTGTGTGCACGAGTAAAAGATTTATGGTTGCATTGAAAATTTATTGAGTTTTAAACCAAAATAGAAGAATTTATTCTCTTTGATACGAGCCACAGATAAAATTTAAATAAACAAAGATTCTGTGTGACAATTTCAAACTTCATCAAGAAAAACAAAAACGTGTTTTCAAGAGTTTTATTTTGGATACAACAATACGACTTTCAATTGTTAAGAAAAATTGTCAAAAAAAATGCAAATAATTATTTTTAATTAAAGCCGTGAGATCAGAATTAAGTGTTCTTGAAGTGAACAAGCTCTTTTTATAAGAGTTCTAATGAGATTTGTGTAGCTGGAATAAAAAACTTAATTACAGTGCTTCAATCGTTGGAGTCAAAACAATGTTTAGTTCAGTATTGTACGCCAATATATCACTCAAAGAGCTTGCGTCTGCTTATATTAAGGTCTCGAGTATGGTTCACGATACATAAATGTTGTGTTGTACTGGCCTCAACAACATTTTGATGTTGTGAATGTTACACAGTTGTTCTTCATGGTTCGTATATGTAGTTTTTCCTAAACATACATTCCTGAGTGTATAAAAGAGTCAGTTTAAGGATAAAATTATTGCATTTAAAATGTCCATACCAAAATAGAACGGGGACTAAACAAATGTGAATTTGTTGTATTTTATATTTCTGTTTTAATCATTTCCAACCGTATCTTCTTCTACCCTTAGAATACTTTGGTCAATTGATGAAAACAAACAGTTTACCACTGGGTAAAAACCTAAGTGGATGAAGTTAAATATGCCGTTCGAATATGTTTTGACGTAGTTTCTTACGTAATGGCATATATGAAATACTTTAAAACATATTTGGGACATATTTCAAATACATAGGCATTATTCCAGTTGGCGACGCACATTGGGGATTTTTCCAAAAAAAATCAAATTTTCAACATACTCTTCAATATGCAGTAATATTTTGACATTTTAGACTAAATTGTACAATCAAAATGAAATACTCCGATCTGACTGAGTTTTTTTTTTATAGCCGTCTCAAACTCAGTACTTGTATGTTTTACTGAACATGTGAAATTTCGGATACAATATATAAAGGCTTTTACTCTAACTTCAAACAAAGATGGTAGGATTTTAATCGTACGAAGTTGCGATTTAAAAAAAGAATGCAAATAGGCTTGAACGCACATTTACAATTAAGTTTACTGAGGCTGAATATCCTACCAGTTCTGCACTTGGTCGGCCACGTAAATCGTTTGAGGAGTGTTCCTCTGCAAAATCTGTTGGATCATACTGCTAAAAGTGTCCTAGAGACCAAGTTAGTAAAGGCTCAAGAAAGTCGTAACAAAGACTATCAAAAATATCGCCTTAGACACTCCAGAAAATGCATTCAGCCAAAAAAAAGCATACTGTTATAAGCTCTTTTAGAATAATAATTTCCCTGCAAAAAGTGCGACTACTCCATGCACGTGTGTAAAATGTACTCCATGATGGACCATGACTAGTAACATCCTTAACCCATTATGCATGTAAAAAAGTGACCCATTTTACATTGCGATGTCCTAGGAGAGGACCTGGTCCAACCAAATATAACATAAGAGTAACCTCAAAACTACTCCCATGTAACCACTCCGTGAATTATACAATTGAGATTAGTTTCATAACTACTTCACGTATATATTCCATGGATCAACTTTTGTAGTTATTTTGATAACAACTTTATGTCATTAACTCATGGACTACTAACAGAAGACTATTTCCTACAAACTTTTAAAATTATAAATCAAGTTTTAATTATATTTTTTTAACACTTTTTAAGCCCTAATATATTTTATGACTTTACACTTGTATGTATACACAAACTTTGAGAAAAACTGAATATGGACGCCGCCAGCGTTACAATTCAATAATTTTTTAAATTAAATGTGTCACCAGTGTTACCCAATTGTAAATTTTACTTCAAACATACAAAAAAGTACAAAATTTAATTACATAGGACTATTCTGGTAACTACTCATCTGGGTTATGTAGTCCAATTTTTTTTTGCAGGGTTAAAAATTGATTTAAAATAAATAATAAATTAAAAATTAAAAAAATTATTTAGATTTTTTTTGTTAGTTATGGCTTTTTACATTGTAGGTAACGATATAAATTTCCCTAACTTTCTTTATTTTGATTACTTTTGTGTATTACTATATAAATAAAACTAAATTTGTGATAAAATCACTATATTTTTAGACAAATATATTTTATTCCTCACCTCCATACAAAAATCTCCAGTGTGCGACGTCGTCATCGTTTTACGACATTTTTGTAATAGAATAAAGAAAAAAATGTTCTCTTGCCTTTAATCTATAACAAAAATGACGTTAGACGACGACGACATCGCCAATTGGAATAAGGCCTCATATGTTTTTGACAAATCTCATGAATCTTTATTTTAAATAATTTATTTTTTAGGAGTTCAAAGAGTTATAAGTTAATATGAATGGTTTAAAATGAAAAAAAAAAAATATGGAAATTAAAATCGTGCGGTTTTTATCACATATTTTCACAAATCGTTAATTTTTAACAATGGATTTTAATTAAAATTCAATCAGTTTCCATCACATACCTGATAATCTCAAAACAAAAAAACAAAAAATTTTCTTAAAATTTTATAAAAAAAAATTAATTGCATTACAACATTACAGTATTTTGCATACTTGTATGTACATACACACATCATTAGCGTAACTCTGGCAATTATGTATTTCAATTTAAATACATACTATACGATAATATGCAACAAAATGCAATATTTTAACTTCTTTTAACGAAACTAAAAACTTCCTACAGATTTTAATCTTCATCACTCATGTCATGAACTTCATTCATTCACTCTTATTCATTCATTTATACATAATTTTTGTTGCTGTTGTTGTTATTTTGTTTAAATTTTATTCTTTTTTCTGCTTTTTTTGTGTATCAACTTTTACTTTCAGTGTTGCATAATGAAAAGTGCTCGTTTTGTATTTGTGGCATCAAACTAATGGCAACTACAACAACCAGGGAAAACAAACGAACAATCATTTAGACAAGAGGTCTCCACCCTTTACGCTGATTTGCACAATTTTTGTTTTGTGGTGTTGGAAGTCTTAAAACTTAAGAAAAAAACAAACAAGAAAACAAATCTTTTACGGTTGATTCCATTTATTGTTAAAAATTTCTTTGTTTTGCACAAAAACAAAATTTCATTAAATTTTCATTTCAAACAAAACTTTTGTTTCAATTAAAAAATAAAAAGAAAATGAAATAAATTGACGAAAAATTAAAAATGCAAAAAACAGAGTTAATGTATGGTTTTTTATTTTATTATTTTAACAAAAAACAATTGAAGCATAACCAAAACTGAAAAGAATCCAACAAAGTTAAAAAGAAAAGTACCAGCAGAATAAAGAAAAATATGTAGATTTTTATAAAATTAAACTGTTTTGTAATCTCTTCCTTCTGACATTTATGATGGGGTATATACATATGTATGTCTCTTTGGTCATGTAAAGTGCAATGATACGAGTATAAAAAAATAATTGACATCAGTGCTAAACAGTACTGCCTATTTAGCATTTTACATGCTAGATCTAGCATTTTTCATTTTCATTTGGCATTTTTGAACCACTTCAATTTTTTGTTGTACCAACCCCTGTCTGTATGAAGAAGAATTACGAATAATCGATTTTCACGGTTAATCGAATAACAGTTTTGATTATAGAGTTTTTTTTAATATTTTTATTATTTAACAAGTGATTATTGGTGTAAATAGATACTTATATAAAAAAAATTAATTCAAGATGGCTTGTCATAAACGGTCTGTATCCCAACTTCGTATTTTTGAGCTAGCATTTTAACACTAACATTATTTTTTGAATGTTCGTATACGAATTATATATATTATACGAATTATAAATTATAATTTATTTTAACTTTATCTTCAATATTTACGTTTTTTTCCTTTTTCACCACTGGTAATGATGCCATACTAAAAATATTTAGATGGAACCACCCGCACTTCTCAAATTTAAAAATTAAACTAATCACTTGTAAATGCTTCTGAGTTATCATAGACAAACAAGGGAATTTCCAGTTTTCATCACGGATAATAGAAGTAATCACGGTTAATCGAAGCAAACAATTTGAATGCATTGCAAACAAAAAGCAATAGACTGATCTGTGGTCATCACAGTTCATTGGGGTTACCGGTTAACCGGATAACGAATAATCGATAGGTAATTTTTTATAGTTTTTTCCCATTAACGCAAAACGAAAACTTAAGAATTAAAAGAAAACATATAGTAAACAGATTCAAAACACTATATAAGTACAGTAGAATCTTGAAAAAGTTAATCGTTTGATAAGGTTAACGCAAGCCGCTCAAAAAAAGATTACTAAAGTAGACATATGGCTAGCAAATTTATCTCTGTATTCGTCATCTAAAAATTTGTGGAGAAATCCTTTTAAGCAATATGATATGAAGTGCAATTACTAAATATCGATTTCCTTGTGGTTCGCATTTTTAAAGTAGGACCTTTGATTTTTCTGGCTTTTCTAGACCAAAACAATGAACTGAATTAGCAGGGGCATCCCCTGTGTGCTGGCCTCAAACAAAAAAAAAATACAAGCGAATCAGGAATGTTATCCTCTTCTCTTTTTAAAACATAAAAAAGCCTTTATCACTGAAAAACAAAAAACAAAGAATGAAACAGATTTAAAAATTGCAAAGGAAAGAATTATCGTTTCGCCCTTTTGTAGTTTATAAGTTCGAAAATCCATCCATTCCTTAAGGGGCCTGAGAAACCGTTAAAACCGTTTTTTTTAATTTTTACTTTTGGCTTCAAAAAGTTTGCAGTTTCGTAAAGTTTCTTCTAAAAATAATTTACGATTACCAGAAGCATTGTTGCCGATTGATAACTGCACAACGCATACTACAGCTACTCGTTGCATTGAACTCTTTTACCTCAAATTACAGCTCAACAGTTGTAACGTACTGCAAGTATATTAAAAATTATGTGGCTCGAATCAATTGAAGAGTAGTATAGGTGGTCTCTCAAATAAATAAAGTGCATTATTTTCGAAAATCTCTTGTAATTTTTTCCAATATTTATAAACTATTAAAATGCTACTCGTAATATGTATATTGAAAAAGTTACAAACATTAACCCTTTAGACATTTCAGTAAAAATTTTTCAGACTCTACTGTATTTATTCATCTGCATGACTAAGCTTACACTTCAATATAACACAGAGACATGCCAGATGCCTGCAAAACATAATCTGTCACTCACTGACTGTCATTCACTAAACATTTGTTAACTTTATTTTTAAACAGATCACGTATCCATTGTATTTTTTGCACATGTACGAATCAAGTAAAGCAATGATTTTTGATAGCATTCATTGCAAAATTGTTTATTTCTGGAGTTTATTTGAACTGATGACACACGCAAATCCACATACGTAATCTTTACATGTCTCAAGTCTTTTTGATTATGTTGTTGAAACGAGTGAATATGATGTGATAGAAATAGATTTGTTGTTATTATAGATTTTCGTTTAAACTTTGTCAATTGAAAAGTATTTAAACGAAAAGAAGGACATTTCTTAGAAGTAAAACTTACAATTTGAAATTCATGTCTGTCTGTTAACTACAGTTCTCAAATTTTTTTCCCTCTTTTGAATTGTTTATTTGGTTATAGCAGTTCAGTTGCCAATCAAATTTTCTTTTTCATGCCTGCGTTTTTGTTTAAACAATTTCAACAACATTACCTTGAGGTGTTGATTAATTCATTAACACATTCCCCAAATATAAAAGAATCTATAAAATACATTTGAGAAAACTTATGGCGCAATTATTCTTAAATTTTAATCGTGATTCATGGAGGTGTTGGATTGTTGTTTATGGTTTTTAAGTTACACAGAAACAAAACATTTTTGTAACATATTTCTGGGCTGATATAATTAAATTGGTACTTTTTTAAGTACTTAATGGTAACAAAATAGTACTTGGGAATGATCATTTTCAAAGTATTTTGTTGAAAAAAAAATCAATAACATATATGTTTGTCTAAGGAAATTAATTACGAACTAAAATAATTTAACCAGGTCTTCTTTTCTAGTTTGGCTAGTGTACTATTCCTTCACGGACATCATTTTCTCCTTTGATTATCAAAAAATTCATTACAAATAATCTAAAAATTCTTTATAGAATATATCATTGATCTAATGAAAGCGTTTTAGACGAAACAAAAAAAAGTTTGAAACTTCAGAAAAAATATTGCATTTAATGTCAAATTACAGTATGCAAAGTCCGTATTCATACAAATTTTAAATATTTTTTCTAAAATTACTGCTGTAATAAGCAATAAATAATATTCGTAAAAATTATATAAAAAAATAATATTAAAAAAAAACAACAAAAAAGAAAAATGTACATATTTCAATCATAAGTTTTTGGACTGTTATTTGATGAAACAGAGTAACTACTATTTTATGACATTTCTTTTTTTTTTTTTTTAATTTTCAATTGCTTTAAAGCTTTATTATTGTTATTAATTAATCGAAATAATATTTTTTATTAAAATTTATTTTTAAATATTAAAAATATGTTCGCACAAAACGAAATTTTACCATATAATACAGTACACTCGTGATAACGTGAACACCGTCTAACGTGAACATCGCTTAACGTGAACAAGCTTTTGTTTACATTGGCTACTCTCTAACGTGAACAAACTCAGAAAGCTCTATAACGTGAATCATTTTATTGCATATGACTCTGATATCACAATTAAAGCATTGTTTTACTAACTTTAATGGGGTTCTTAGTTTGCCAATGTTTCTTGTGTTGATGATACCACTGAAACCCATGACATTTGGCAAAAAAAATGTGTTCACGTTTTGTTTTAGTTTTGTATTTTAATTATTCAAATAACAAAATCATTTCACTTTCAAGCATGTAAAACACAGGATTGTATTGTAAAATTTTATACTTTTGTAACGAAATTCAACAATAGCTAAAGTGAACAATTTCGCTAACGTGAACTCCCTTGGTTTTAATTAGTTCACGTTACCGCGAGTGCACTGTATATCCAAAAAGTGGAACAGAGCCGTAAAACCTTTGAAATAATCAACAATTTTACCTTAATATGGGCGCCGGGGCACCAAATTTTTGAAGCTGACTAAATGGCAGATGAGCTAGCTAGAGAAGATATCTTTTGCAGAACAGGTCTTCTCACCAATGAAAGTTATAGAGGGGCAGATTGGCATGTAATAGTATCAGATCGCAGGTCAGAATTGGACTGGTCTGGGTACTAACAAAATCAGTATGCCACCTTGGTCAAAGTACGTCCTGGGGAAAACGTAAACGTTGTTGAGCAAGAAAAGAGGGAATGTCAGTAGAATCACCGCGGTGATAACTATAATTGGGTTATTGAAGAGCAAACAGCCAGGATGAACTTTCCATTTAATTCGTACTGCTACAGCTGTAAGCAACCGGAAAAAGAAAAAAGTCATGGAGGGAAAAAGTATCAACTTTAGGTAAACCGCTTTTTCATAATATAAGAGAGCTGGCTGATGGAGATTTAATAGACTTATGGAGTTTCTTAATTTTACGGGCTGAATACAATTACGTTGTGCATGAACGTTTCTTTTAAGAGGCTGGTAAGAACGATGCGACATTAAAACGACGCAAGTATCCAAAAAGTAGTGGTTATGTTTTTCTCGTCAAATATTTATCTAATGTGACCGAAGCTTAACTGAATTTCACTACAGTTGTTCTATGCATACACGAAAAAGTTAACCAGGGTTTACAGGCAAATGTATTATAATTCTGATTATAATAAATTGCATTATAGTTTTAATCTTACTTTGCAAAACAATTATTAAAAAATTATTTTGTCTTGTCTTTTGACTTTTTTAAAACCTTTTCTAATGCCTCTACTGATTTCGGTTTTCTTAATTGTTCTTTCACTTATGTAACAACGGTATTTACCAAGTTTTGCGAATAAAATGATTAATTGTGTACACATTTCTTTTTGATTTTTTTTTTTTTTTTTTCAAAATTGTTTCGTTATCCTTTTGATAAGAGTTTATTTGCCAGTTTAAGAAAATACATCAAAAAATTTGTGTTGTTTGTTTGGCCATAAGAGGATTTGTGAATGACAAAAGACCATAAAAATAAATAAATCATTTCAAAAAAAAAATTATGTTTTGCAAGAATTCTTACAAAATACGTTAAAATTACTTTGAAAACGAAAAAAAAATAATACATTATTGAATGATATAAATAAATAAGTAAATAAATAATAAAATGAAATCCTTTATGTAAGGCAATTTAATATTCAATTGAATTAAATTAAATGTTAAAGAAGCGCATTGGAATTTTGAATTCATTTTGCTCATGACAAATTAAATTTTAAAATATTAAATATTAAACTTGTAGATGAATAATAAACTTAAAGGATTGCAGACTCATATACAAAACATGGCAATTTGCCATACACCGAACTCTGAGCCTATGACATTGCCAGCAATATAGCAGGCCACTTTACTTGCACGTGTCTAAAATCCGAAAACAGTTTAAAAGAAATATTTTTTCATTTTTTTTCATAGAAATCAATCGATATTTTTTTACATTTTAGGGACAACATTTTTGTCTCATTCCTTTGCACTTATCGGCAAAAAAAAATGTCTTAATTTAAGCACAAGCTTACAAATAGCATTTTAAACAATTTTTTACAATAAACAAAAAAATAAATGAACCCAATAAAAGTTTAATTTTTATAGTCACCCCAAACCAAAATACTGCATCTGTCATCAATTCAATGTATTTTGTCGGGTTATATCATCAAAAGAGGAGGTTAAGGCTAAAAATGGGGTGGTGGCAAACAGTTTAAAAATAGAAACGAGATTTTGTCTTTTTTACAAATTTCAATAAAATTGACAATGACAGTGACACTGGCTTTGTATAACAAGGAAATAAAAAAAAATATTATTTGTTCGTATGATGTTCTTCTAAATAGCGATAACGATGATGATGATGATGTATTTGTTGTTGCTTCGATTAATTAACACTTATGTGGGAGGCTGATTGAATTGAAATATAAAATTCAAGGGGCCATATACGAAAATACATTTGTATGGATATGTACACCTAATACTCTTTTTACACAAACTTTATTTTATTAAACAAATTAGGTTTTGCACAATTTTCGTTTTACACGAAAGGGTTTTTTTAATCACGATTTTAAATATTCAATAAATTTTTCCTAAAACTCATTAAGCAGAGTATACTTGTTATATATTTTTAATACATCTATATAGTATATAGATGTATTCGTCGTGGTCTAGTGGTTAGTGTGTTGGCTTACTAAGACATGAGCCCTGGGTTCGACACCCAGTAATTAATTGCTATGAAAAAGTTTCTCAAGTCTGTCGTTCGGAGTCTCCATTAAACTGTAGGTCCCAGTACTCATGGATAAAAATTTACACACACAACATGAGTGCTGCGAGAAGCTAGGCCGTAATCCTGACACAGGGTTGTAAAGGCCAGTTATGTATGTATATGTATGTATATAGAATATAATTTCGTTCTTTGTCCGGATTTATGTCCAATTCTCTTTCCGCAGCTTTTTAAAGCCGTCTAATGTCGCAGACGTTGCTCTACATGTGCAAGACTGAGTCAGATTTTTGATTTTCCGACTGTGGTCGGCTTTATGACTAGTACATACAGAATTGAACATTACTACCCTGTTCGAGCTTCTCACAGCACCTACAATTTAAATCGATCTTCAAACGACAGACTTGAGAAGCTTGTTCATAGCAATCAGTTACTCTCAAGGCATTTGCCAGAAGGCTGATAAGCGGTAACGCCAAGAACTGGGGTTTTAACGCGCAGTTATAGCATATTTAATGAGTTAAGACGAGTAAGCACAAAATAAACAAGCCGATCTTTTAAAAGAATTTCTTAGTATTCTGTACGACTACTATTATGTTTACACGAATAAAAGGGAAAAGTAACTACCGTGTAAAGAAAGAATTAGATGTATATAGTAAAAAACAGTTTATAACAATCAATTTAAACAACTTTGTGTTTTTATTTATTAATTTTTTTTTATTACAAATATATTAGAATGTTGAATCACAGTAACAGTATGACGTGATGCATAAACTGTATTGTAAAAATATAACTGATAAGCGGTAGTATTTTTATAAGACAGTGTAATTGATAAACCAATGCGCCTTCTCAGAATCATATGCTCTAAGAAAAGTCAGACAAAAGAATTTGATAAGTTGTAAAGTGCAAAAATATTTCTTAAAATTTGGGAAATATAATTCAGCAAATTAGGCTTTCGTGCTGTTTTAAAGTACTGCCAAACGCAACATTTTGTGTAAAAATGTCATTAAACCCAGTGTCGTCTTAAACCCAGTGTCAGGCCATGTCATGCGAAGACATCACAGTATCTTAGCATGTTATTGCAAATCGGCTATTTTTAAAATGTTTTTACTACTGTTGTAAAGGTATTCGCTACATCACTCGCTGTTACAGAGTTTATTTATTTATATAACTCAAGTGTGTTAAATAATACAAGAAATATAAAAGTTCTGCTACTCAAATAATCTTAAAAGTATATATGAAATATAAAACATTATTACATTAAGGCCCATTATTACAACTTGCTGTTAGTTAAAGGTAGGATTTTATCAGACAGATAAGGCAATCTTCCAAATAACTTTATCGGTCACTTTAGATTAAAGTTTACTTGTATTATCAAAAAGGAATATATCTGTCTGATAACATCCTGCCTTTAACTAACGGCAAGTTGTAATAATGGGCCTGAGAATAAGAACTCTGATCAAAGAAATGTCTAGTGTTATTTTATAGATATAATAAATCAAACAAATGATCAGCAATCAGTATTAAAAACATATGTCGTCGTGCGGGAGTTTCTGTGCTCTATCCGCCATTTCATATTTTTTATATCTTGAATTTATTTAAGCTTTCGACTCCAAACTTCTCAAGTCTGCAATCTGTTTTCGGATAAATCGTCTAGTATCGGAGATAAATAGCCGAAAACGGATTGCAGGTTTTAACAATTTTGGTATAAAAAACCTAAAATGGCATCATTAACTGGAGATATATAAAATGGCGTATAGAGCACATTAATTTCCGCATGACGATGTGTTAACCTGTTAAATTTCCATGTTGATGTGTACAAAATGAGTATAAGCAATGCATTGATTTGTGCTCCAAAATATTTTACATTATCTTAATATGTCATTATCAAACATGTTTGTACCGCATAACATGGCATGTCAGTTACCAGATGCGAGACTTGTTAATATGTTCTATAGATCACCATGTGCAGGATTAAACAATAAAAAGTTTCTCAGCGCCCTCGTAAGATATCCAAAATGGCAATACTCTCCAAATAATTAAATTTTTTCTTGTTCCAAATACAACATAGGAACAGCTGGTATGCTTGTACAACATACTGTATGTGATAGACAATTTTTCTTATTGTCTTTTAAAAAATTTCTGCCAAAACTGGTGTTTCATAAAATGATGCCACGCGGATTTAATAGAGCAAATTAAATAAATGACAACCAAATAGCGGCTATTAAGAGTCAAAAGTTACCGGCTTTTAGTAGAACATCGTTTAAATTTGTTTTTTAATTTTCTCTCTTTCAAAAAACACAATCGTTTATTTTCGATATTGAATAACATCGTATTAGTTTGGGCTCTAGATTATACTTCAGGGTAAATCTCTCTAAACTAGTTTATATCTGTCAAATTTACTGATCAAATAATCAAATAAAAAAATTATTTTAAGTTTTGTTAAAAAAATTAAAAATCCAATAAAGATATGAATCAAGGTTGTAAATCTCTCTTAAAGTTTAAGTTCTATTGTGTTGGTATAATTTTAAACAGTACTGTATTTCTTCTATACAAATTATCGACAAATACGTATGTATGTATAGTCGAATGCACTTTATAACGTATTGTGTGCATCATCATGCAATTGAAAATTTCCACCCTACAAAAAAGCGAACCAATTCATAATTGTCTGGCTTAATTGAAGATGAAGTGTGACAATAATCATTTTATTACAAATATGATTAAAAGAAAAAAAACTGATCTAAAAGAAACACAAGTGCAATGGCAATGTCAGCAGTGCTTCAATTAATTGATGCATCATTGTCATCCTCTCTCTAATCGAGGCAATGACTATGAAAGAGTTCACAAGCACAGTTCAAGGCAATAACTGCTGGCTGATGACTGACTATTAATTGAGATTAATTCTGGAGAATAGAGCTCTATTAAGCTGAATGTCTGATTAAAATTCATTTAAAACAAAGAATTAAAAATAAAAAATTAAAAAATTAAAATAATGTTTTTTTTATCACTTACATGCATGCATATGTGTATATACAAAATATATTTATAAGTGCATATGGGCATGTGCATATGTGGTTTAACAACTCGGAGGGATTGATTTTGTTTTATGCAATGCCTTAAGGTATGCCTTATTTTTGTTATTATTATTTGATGTACAACTTCAATATATCAGAATCACATTTAGTGTTGCCGTTTTGGTTATTTTTAAAATTTTATTATATTTTTTTTTCTTCAAAGAAAAAAAATAATTTAAACAAAATATGTATAACTGCTGCCTAGTAAAGCAGTTTCTTGATTTAAAATAAAAATAAATTTGAAATTACTAAAAGAAATAGAGAGAACGAAACACAATGTTACATACTGACAAGTTTTAAATTAAAAAAAAAATTAAAAAATTTAATCAAAATAGCTGTAATCACTCTTCGTTGCAAACGTATCAATCCTTGTTTAATAATAAGAGGATGCTAGGTAGCTACGTTTGTAACGCTACGATCAAATTAGGCAAATATTTGATCAATAAGACGTAATCATCAGTTTATGAAAACATTTATTTTTTATTATAAGTATCGCTAATTATGCCTTTTATTATTATTTCTTATTCTTATACGTTTTTTAGAAAGAAAACTTTCACAAAAAAGTTTTCATAAAACGAAACTTTTGTATAAAATTTAAAAACATACATAGTGTTAATTTTTCTCGTCAAATATTTGCCCAAAATTTAAATTGCCTAAGACTTGCAAGGTCGTTTGCAAAGAATTATGATTACTTATGTATGTAAATACATGTTTTGGCCAAAAAGATCGCCCAGTTTAACCATTCTAGGCTACTTTTTATGAGGTTTCAGTGAAGTTTTCAAAAACCTGTTTGCTGTAAGTTCTGGCGAAAATAATAAAAAATACTATGAATCGAGCACTTAATTATCAAATAAATACAATCCAACAAAAGTTAAACAAAAGTTTTTAATTAAAGAAAAATTACTGTCACAGAATATAAAAAGACAACGTTTGCGCCACATTAAATTTTGTAGATTAAAATAAGATTTAAGTGTTGTTTTAACTAATAAAAAAGAATGATTTTTTCCCCTTTCACATATTATAGGGTGCCAAAATCAATGTAAATTAAAAAAAGTAAAAAATCCCACAAATCTAATATATAAAATTCTCGTGTCGCGATGTTTGTTGCCAAACTCCTCCGAAACGGCTCGACCGATTTGGATGAAATTTTGTGTGCATATAGGATAGGTCTGAGAATCGGTCAACATCTATTTTTCATACCTCTAAATGTTAAGGTGACCCGCCCCAAGGGAAAATATGTATATGTCTCACCTAAATAACGTACCGACGTTGATGAAATTTTAAACTACTTATATACTTATGTACCGTAGAGCATATATGATTTACTTTTTGCTTAAGTACTCAGAGGGGGCGGTTCAAGGGCTATTTCTCCCTATCCCCAACTATCAAACTGAAGTACCGAAAATGGCGGATAATCATTTATTATAAGTATTAGTAATGCAGACATTGATTGCTCATATCAATATTGACTTTTGCAGCTCGGTGAAGAGTATCAAATATATTTGAACTAAAACAATGTTTCCTAGAGCAAATTTATATGGCAAGACAACGTTTGCCGAGTTAACAATATATATATAAAATTGAACGTGTGTTTATTTGTTTGTTTGTTTGTTTGTTTGATTGTACCTTATAGGAGACCAAACCTCTGGACCGATCTTCTTAAAATTTTCACAGCATTTAACTGGGACTCTGACATGATTAATAGGGTACTTTTTTATCGACCACGCCTACTTTTACGCCCACTTTTTTAAAATTATGTAATTGCCCCCATATAGTTTTTAACAGATTTACTTCAAATTGTATACACGTTATACTCCAGGCGAAGTATAAATAATAATTACGCCACGCCCCCTTTAACGCCCCTTTTCACGCTAAATTTTGTTTAAAAGATTTAAACGTTTTGTTCTCTGTATAAATTTGTTACTTCCAACGGATTTTTTTTATTTTGTAGTATATTGCTCTTAATACTGTTAACGACGCCATATAACTATGAACCTGTCACCGCCGTTAATCTTATTATATAACGAGGGGGTAGCGAAGCACACCGGGTTCAGCTAGTTTTCTATAAATATTTACAAATATTTATGCAAATCTTGATGAATTACTAAATGGATGAATGACTATGTATTGATAATGGTTATGAACGTGACCTTAAATGATAGGAAATCATTATCTATCATTTGTTCTCTTAAGAAAAACAAAAAAAAAACACCTTTAAGGATTTTGCAAATAACAAGTAACATAGAAATGGGATGCCATGAAATTAATTTTAAAATATTTACCGTTTCTTTGAAACAATTTTCGTTTTACCGGAAACATACTTCCGTGGTCGTTTAGGATGTAAACAATGGCCGAATAATAACATTTTTTTTTTCTGAGTTAAAACAAAGGAAGAGTAAGAGTTGTATTCTTTTTATATATTTTAATTTTATTCTTATTATTTCTTTTTTCTTTCTTATTTTATTTGTTTTTTATTTAAAAGTATTTTTCTGAAAATATAAAACTAACACACAAAAAAAAATCAATATTTGGCACAATCGTGGAGACCATTAAAGATTTGTGGCACCTCCGCCATCAAATCTTTGGCCATTAAACAGAGTAGTAATGGCTACTTTATTTCTTGTCATTATGATTATTATCGCCAGCATTAAGCCAATACCGCTGCTACTGATCATAATGATGATGAGGCATTACTGATGGCTGTTTAAAATGACAATGAATTTTTATATATTTGAGGGAATGAGAAAAATGACAAAGTTTTTCGTTTGTTTTCAAAAATCTTAATTTATATTAAGCATTAGAAAACAATGACAAGAATAAATGGTAGTTTTCTTTTCTTTATAATTTCATAAGACGAGTATTGACACAAATTTATTCCCACATTTCACTTTATTTTGTTTTTCACTTTTTAGTTTGAAACTTCTTTAACGACTTGTCAACGTAAAACTTTTATTTTCATTTAAAATATTTCACTCGCTTTTATTGGAAAAATTTTAATAATTTTAAAATTTTCCTTTCGAATTTACTCTCTAGGATTCTGTTCTAAAGAAATCAATTCAGTTTAGGTCTGTGCATTTGCCACGTTTGTTTTCTACTGAAAATGTAAAATAAAAAAGAATCCTGAACATTTTGTATGTACAAAACAAGACAAGACAATAATCCATGTTTAGCAAATGACACACTTGTCAAACATGTGGAAAATTTAGTTTTTTGTTTTACTTTTTACTTTTTCAGTTCTTGTAGTTTTGTTTTTTGTCATTTTCCTCCACTCAAATGAGCACAAGCACTTCTTTGCTGGGGGTTGACATCATCAACAATACCAGCAGCAGCTGTAGTATTAAATTCAACATAATCATGGTATTCCTAAGCAGCATCTTTGCCTACATGTGGTAGGGGATGGATGTAGCAAAAGTAGCAATTTAATATTCATCTGTATTATTTCGTATTAAATATACTTAAATAAACACACTGATACTAACCACTTATACCACTACATTCCCACACACTGGAAAAAAAAGTATAAAAAATTAAATTTTTTGTTTGTTTGTTTGTTTGTTTTTAAATCAGAACACACACAGTAGAAGACACTTCAAATCATATTGAGAGGGATGAACTAATTCTTATCGTGTTTTTCCTCTTTTCAAAATGAACTAATTTTAGTCCATAACTAAGAAACCCTTAATAATATTAATAGAGGACAAATAAGGAAATGATGGTAAAAGGAGACCGATCATTATCAAATCCTTAAAAGTACTTCATTAGTGAAGGTATCAAAAGCCGACTAAGCTGATTTAAATACTCGTATTAACCCAATATGCAAATTTGTAATCTGAAAACTTATCGAAATAATTTTCTTTTTCGTTTTGAAAGTGGCATAATATTAATGCAGAATTTCAAGAAAATTTACTTGTATTTGCCTACAGTCATTAAAATTTCCCTAATAATCATTAGCGTAAAGTGAGTTATGTCATGGTTACATACAGGGTTACGACCTAGGTTCTCCCAACACCCAAGTGGTGTGCATCAATTTTTATTTATGAGTAGAGGGACCTACAGTTTAACGACAAACTTAAAAATCTTGTTAATGGCAATCAGTTACTTTCAAAACTTTTGCCTATAAGACTGCAAAGAAGTAGTAGCCGATTGAAATATTTTTCATATTTCTTTTTTTCAATATGTCAGAGCTGAAGTTTAAACTCGGAGCTCTTGTCTAGTAAACCTAACCACTATAGTACGATTTATATGTCACTGTCGAAATAAATAGTTTTAAAAAATTTTTGATTTAAAATAATTTTGTCTGAGTTGATAGCGTGAGGTCTGTCCCTCGTCTTACGGCATTGATATTCAAATTAGCCGCTCTAAAATTACGCCATAATACCATTAGGTTGATAAAAAAAATCAATAATTTTCAATGTCTATCTATAATCAAATATCATCTGTTAAATCAGCTGTCAACTGACACAGTGTTACCCCTTCAAATTTGTGAACCTCATTATAACGTATTTCAGAACACAGTAAACACTTTTCAATTTAACTTCGTGTTAACACTTTTATAGTCGACAAATCACCCTATTCGTTCCGATAGTATCTCCCCTATAATGAAAAGTCCTACTTATAGCCAGAGTGGGCAAACAAACAAAACATTTCGCAAATGTTTCCACAAAGCCATAAACTTTTAAAATTTTTTTTAATCGTATTGTACATGAGCAAAACCAAACCAAACCAAATACTTTCTAAAAGAGTAAGAGAGCAAACGAAACAATTCGCTTTTCGCTCTTGTGCTTGCTTTGTTATTCCGTTACATTCGTATAGTTTGCTCTTTTTCTCCTCTTCTTTTCTTTTTCTTCTCATTAATTTTTTGTTCTACCTACGCACATTTGAGTTAGTGTATTTGTAGTGCTCACAAACGAAAACAATATACAAAAATAAATGGGACAATCCTTCTCACTGCTTTTGTTTTGTTTTTTTTTTACTCATTGTAAAGAACAAAACAAAATGAGATCAAACGTTTCGTTTTGTTTATTTTCCTACTCTGCTTATAACCATTATAACTGAGTTTGTTAGTGTGATTTCCCATTGAAGTGGAAAGTAAATTCAAATAAATCTTTGTTAGAGGGTGACACGTGTTTTTACTGAGACTGACACATTGGATAGACTCATTAGGTGCAAATAGTGCAGTGACTTGACCGTGTTGTACGTATGAATGGATATGTTTCGGCGAAGAGATATTTCGACTGTGCGAAAAGGTAAAGAATTAAAGTCTAAACTCAATAAGAATGTAAAATTAAATCAAATCATTCAAAATTTAACTAAGCGTTAGTAAAAGGATAGAATACTTTAAGTATTGTAAAAAGCGTTTTCATAATTGTGTTACAGATAAAAAAAAAATTATGATTGAGCAAAAACTAAGTGCATTTGGTAGAAAATATTTGGGCAAATTTTATTAGCTACTGATTTCGAAATAAGATTTTTTTTTGACCGATGAATGACTGACCTACAGTAAAATAAAATATAAATTTGAAAAACCGGAATATGTTGCTTTTAACTTCTTGTCTTTGTTTGTTTTTTGTTATATATATAATAAATGCGATATAATTCTTATTTAGTCTATAAGTTTTTGAACATAAGAATTTATAATTTTGATACCATCTTTAGGAAAAGTCACCTAACGAGTCTCGAAATAACCATAGAGACATGTTTATTTCCATAAGCAATACATTTCAATATATATTTTTGACTTATTGGAAAATTTTATTAACTTTCGCTATAATATCGTTAAATATTTTAAACAAAAAACCTAAACGAACTAAAATTTCTAGTGCACTTACATGTTTTCAGCATAGAATTCTATGTATTTTCATGTCTTACATGCAAAAAAAGAAAAAATATGTATTAAAAGTAACTTTTAAATTAAAAGCAAAGTTTTAATTTCACAATAATTTCAAAATTTTAGAATCAAACACATTCTCCTAAATGCAAATTGCTAAAAATTTCAAAATATAATCGGAATACATTTTTTCTGTTTTTACAAAATTTCAATGTGTTTTTTATGCAGATAAATTGTTGAAATTTTAACAATATTATCATGCAAACTTAACATTTGTTTAAACCATAAACACATTCTCATATATGTTGGCCCTTTTACATGACATTAAGCACAGAGTCTACAGTGATCAAACAAATGGCAGCTTCAAAAGTAAAAATCAGCTGTTATTAATTCTACTACCACTTAAGAACAACAATTATATGTATTTTTGCCATATCTTTTATTTTAAATGGTAGTAAAATTGTTGTGTTGTTCTGGTTCTTTTTGTTGGAGTTTCGTCACTGCAAACACAGTGCTATTAACTAGAACGAATCTACTGTGTAAAAATCGGATGAAGTGTCTTAAAAACAGCTTATATAATCCCGCTGCTTTTTCCATTTTCATATACTTAGATTTAGAACCCCTGCCATTACCTAAATGGCGAAAACGACAACAATAAGCAGTAAAAATTGTCAAACGATTTTTCGTATTTTTACACTTGTGGTTGTTAAATTTCAAAATTAAAAAAAAAGAAAAACAAAAAGAAAATTACTTTGATTGTCATTCAATACAATGAAAAAGGGAAATTGGAATTTTATTTTTTTCACTCACTTCTAACATTTAGGCCCTTTTCAATAAATAGGGGATATTATACGCGTTTATTGGTTTCAACATGACAAAAAGTATTGTTGGCAATAGAAAGGCAAAAACGATTTTGTATAATACTCGTACGACGTATTACCAACAACATAAATAAGCTCTTGTTATTTGCATTTGTAAAAAAATGTTTTTTAAAGTTGAAAATCAATTTCAAATGAGATGATTTTCGCTTTTTTTTCTTTTATCAATAGCAGACACATTTTTATATTCAATTGAAAATTGAATGAAATGATTGGAAAATATAAGGCTTATTTGCAAACAAACGCTTTTTAATTAAAAGATTTAAAAACTATTCAAGTTTTTTCTGCCGATGAAGCAAATGATACGTTTGTCTAACAAATAACAACTTTTTATTATTTGAAAATTTAATAGAAACTGTAATGATTTCATTATGAAATCATTTGAATAATGGATAGCTAGTCCACCCAATAAAATATTATATGATCAAAATGAAATGAAATCATGGATTCAACACATGATGAATGATAACATTAGCGGGTCATTAAAGCTTATCGGCCATATGTATAATGAAAAATTAGCAACTCGTTAGTATATAGGACAAAAAACTGGCAGGTTTATCACCCGCTATAGACTGATATTATTAAAACTTTCCATACCCTCTATTTGACAACTAGTCAGATAATCCAAAAAATTAAATGTCTTGTACCTTTGAGTAAGAATTTCCACGTATTGGAATGACAAACTTAGCCACTGTGTACAACGACCTGCTAATTTTTTATTATACATATCGCTGTATGTGTTTAAAGGATTTTGAACTCATTCGATTCAATTTCAAAGACGTTTTTTACGCGTTGATGACAACAATTTTAATTCATTTTTATTAAGCCATTTGCAAATGATTTGACAACTTAGTTTTCATGTTAATTATGAATTTATTTGAATTTAGTTCGTGTAACGGTTTGGATTCGTAAAAGTGGCATGGAAAGGATAGGATTATTATTGTTATTAATCAGTTTAGACCCAGCACAATTATAAGGCACTATGACCAATAATATCTATTGTTCTTTTGAAATTTATTGCAGATATGTCCGCTAAACACATTCACGAACTATCATATGTCTTCCGCTTTTTTTGATGCCTGTAAGCACAATCTACAAACATTTACATCTGTGAGGCCATTCTCTGTAAATGCGGTCTCACACTGCAATAACTTGTAAGAAAAACCCTTAGGAGTTTCAGGTCTGACTTTCTATTCTTCAAGATATCAGCAATGAGCCCAAATTATAAGCTAATCACCGCCTTAACGTTTTTAAGACCCACGTGAGCTATCCAACTTTCCAAGCAATTGCCAAATTCTCATTCTCTAATCGGTTTGAGAGTATTAGAAAACAGTGTTGCACAGTATGGCTCCAGACCAATAAACGGTGTCACCATGAGAGGCAAGCGTCCTTAGAGCATTTTTTTCAATCACACCAATTTTCTTCATACCAAAAATTTTGCTTTTTAGACTACAATTCGATTAGAGAGCAGATTTTATTTCTATTTATTTAAATTAGAATATAACATATAAGAAATACTATATTTTAATTAATGACTCGAGCGAAGTTATTAAGACCTTAGCTTGCTGTAGTCTCACAGAGCAGAGTCTCTACTGGATATCGAATCTACAACGCTTTCCCTAGCAATCTTCCATACTAACAGCTATACTATCCGGGGTAATCAAATAACGGGTGGGAAAATTTGAGGTTTACTTCCTAACGTAAAATCATCTTTTTTTTAACAAATTCAGGTTTTTTAATACCAATCGAGAAAGTAGAAATATAGAAATTAATAATGGAATATGATGTTTGGCAAATGTCCACTTCTAAAACGTCGACCGATGCCAGCTCTTTTCACAAAATTTTAACCCACATTTTGAAACAAAGCTGCGTTTATCTCGCCAAATTTCTGTTCACATAAATGGCTCCTGAGAAAATAATCCAGTGGCGTTAAATCACAAGAATTAGGCGGCAAATTCACATCGTCAAGTCGCAACCGGGAATAACTGAATTGTGTGGCTTGACAACAGTCACTGATGTCAACATTCGCCAATTATGGCCACAAAAAATCGGTTATCATGGTCCCATAACTAAAGATGATTTTATTGAAAACTGCATTGTTTAGTTCAGTTTTTCAAACAGCCAATCCAATGATAGAGTTTCATGGTAAAAATTTCCCAACTTTTTACTAAATAAATATCAAAGAATGAAAGCTTAATTATTAATATTTCATCATTTGACAGCGAGTTTACTTTTAACCTTTATTAGTTAACCGAACCCTGTATTAGTTAAGTAATTCACGAACCGCACATTGACATCATATGTATCCCGCTGTTTTTGATGCCTGTAAGCACGACTTCAGGTCTGACTTTCTGTACTTCAGAACATCAGCAATGCGCTCCAATTACGGACTAACCATAGCCTTAACATGTCTATTAATACAACAAATTATTTGCAACAGTTGTTTGATTTTCAAACGTAAAACTTTTTTTTACTTTAAAAAATTATTGAAATTCTAAACTATTGAAAATTGTTATTGAAAATAATTAAAAAAATTCGTTGTTAGTTTTAAATACTTTTCATTCAAATTGTCAAGATATTATTTTAACTGCTGTTTTATATCTACTCTTCAAAATAGCAAAGAGTTTTAAAAATAAATTTAAAATGACATTAAAAAATTGTGGCATAACAAATGCTTTTCGCATTCTCATTTATGATTTAATCTTTTATTTGCTTATTTTTAATTCATTCATGCATTTGGTAAAAAAAGGAAACCATAAATGCATTGATTTCAAGGTAAAAGAATTGTACGAATCCCTCAAACAATAGCAGAAAATTAAACCTATGCCAAGGACACACTAAATCCTATTTGCCATATCATCTGAACAAAAATTGTCATCACTGTCAATGCCATTAAATATTTTATAGAGTTTTTCTCATTCATTATTCATTTCACTAAGTATGTATGTATGTATGCATTTTCCTTTACTTTTGTTGAAATATTTAAAAGCAGAAAATCCGGCCATCCGACCATCAATAGCCCATAATCGACCATTTATTTAACGACCACTATGACCTTTGCGTAATTTTTACATGAAAATATATTAAAATGGAGCAGGAATTACAAACAACTAAAGGGTGAACTACGAGTATTTTTAATAAAAATTTATTTTAAATTGAATTAATTCTTCATTTCTGTGAAATGAACTTTTTCTTTAAAAAGCACATCACTTTTATTTTCTTATTAAAAATGCTGTTCAAAATGCAATTTTAAATAAAACTGCAAACAAGAAGAAAAAAACAAACATCGAGGGTAATTGAAAAACTTTATTTAATTAAAATATTAAAACACACTCAAAGGCAAACAACAAATTAAAAAGGAAAACTTTTCATTACCAAATAATTTTAATTTTTCTGGTATTCAATAAAAAGTCAGTCATGTATGTATGGTTTTTCACATTTTTGTGGATTTTTTTTTGTTTTTTGCAAAAGAAGCAGTTGAAATTCAACATAAAAACATACAATATTTGTATAAAAAAAGAATTCAGTTTTAATGTAAACAACAAAGTTTTACATTTAAAACTCAAATAAAACATTGAATATAAAACAAGTACAGTCGTCAGTAGTCATTTTAAAAGGATTAAGGCATTGTGAACTTTAAACTGCTACCTACAATCCTTTAAAAATTATAGAGATTAATTGTGTTTTATCAGTCCATAATTAACTAAATTTGCTATAAACGTTTGTATGCCACAATATTGTTCCTTTGTGAGTGAACAGAACTATACGTAGAGTACTTTCTTACTCAAAATAAGAACAGAAACAAATAGTGTATTAGCGACTACGTAACTCCGTGGGTTTGAAGAACGCATTTGTCTATTTTTTAATCGTCTTACAGAATGTGACGCACATGTTTTTTTTTAGTTAAAAACGTATTATTGAAACCCCCCAATAAATCCAATCCTGTTTGAGGGTACGGTCTAGCTTCTCGCCGCACTCATGTGTGTGTAAAATTGTATACATGAGTACCGTAACGTACAGTTTAACTTTACTTTTTTTTTATTTCTAACCAGAGTAGGAAAATAAACAAAACTGAACGTTTGATCTCATTTTGTTGTATTCTTTACAATGAGTAAAACAAAAATAAAACAGAAACAGTGAGAAAGATTGTACCATTTAATTTTGTATATTGTTTTTGTGTTGAGTACTACAAATACATTAACTCAAATGTGCGTAGGTACAACAAAAAATTAATGAGAAGAAAAAGGAAGGAAGAGAAAAAGAAAAGAAGAAGAGAAAAAAGAGCAAATTATACAAATGTGAAGGAATAACAAAGCAAGCACAAGAGCTAAAAGCTAATTGTTTCTTTTGCGCTCTTTCTCATTTAGAAAGTATTTGTTTTGGTTTTGCTCATGTACAGTACCATTAAAAAAATTTTGAAAAGTGTATGACTTTGTTGTAACTTTTGCGAAATGTTTTGTTTGTTTGCCCACTCTGTTTCTAACTTTTGTTTTTTATTATAATTTAGTAGTTAATTTCATGGCATCTATTTATTAAGAGTTCGGGCATATGTACGCAAATTGCTTGTTCACTAGGCTGTTAAAGTTTACCATAAAATACACAAAGTGCTCTATGAACTTTGCGAATAGATTTATTTATTTTTTTTTTAATTAACTCCCATACTTTTAAAACGTTGATATGCCGTTTCATGACTACTTGCCAAACCTTACTGAACAGAAATGTTAACACATTTTGATATTCTTAACTATCAAATCATATGTAGTTATCAAAATAGATAGTTCGTATGTACCTAAAAAAACCCGTTATACCATTGATAATATTAAAAGTATCCATATGTATATTTAAAAACAAAATTCATTAACGAAAGTAAAATAATATTTATACAAGCTTTTGAATTTTTGGCAAGCAAATCTAATTACACAAACCAAACTTGACAGTTCTGGCGTTTCTTACAAAAATGAAATGACATTCGGTTTTAACGAACCTAAATTTGATGGATGTTTATAAGTGTTAGAAAGGCTGTTAATTTTAAGCGATGATTTTATTTCTGCACATTTACACTGCTTCAGCATTCAAAGACGGCTTAGTAACTAACACCCAACTTTATAGAGATTAAAAAAGTTCAAGAAAAACATTTTTAAGAATCGGCTTTAAAATTATTGCCGGTAATACGAAACTATAAAAAAAACCCGGTTGTTTGACCTACTTTCTAGAAAAAAAAATTATTCTTTACTTCCTTTATATGTATGTGTGTACCATAGGTATCATTATGAGATGTTATAAAAAGGACTTTTTATATGTTTGTTCTCAACATTTCCACAACCATATTTGGTGAAAACGTTCGTATTACATTCGAGAAATAAAAATTTCAAAACGTAGCAGAATATTTTATTTTTGTTGTTGTTGTTGTTGTTTGCAAAACAATCAAAGATATAGTTGACTAGGTCAGTGGTAAAACTCTCATACTTTAACTCATGTTCTCTCTCCTTTTACACAGTCACTCAAATTCATCTTTTATAACAAAACTTGCCTTCGGGTAGTAGAAAAAGAGCTTGAGTTTTAAACTTCTAAAAGATGCGCAAGTTTGCAAAACAACAAAAATGTTGCAGCAACATAGTTTTAATAAAAATGTTTCCGAAATCTGTTTGCCTTACTCTCGTAACCAGTGTTTTTGCGCAGGACTTTTTTAAAATACTCTAACACACATACATCTGTACATTATATGTCTCCTTGACCTTGAATAAAGTGCCATGAAGTAGAACCAGAAAACAAATTTCAAACAACAACAACAACAGCAATGAGAATGATGATGAAAATAATAACATTGAAAAGGCTTTTAGCAAAATTGTAGCCAAAACGTAATTTAAAGTACTTTCACATGCTCACACAGCATCCCTAAAGGTAAAATAAGTTTTATAAGTTGCACCCGTAAATATCCAAGTACGTGTGTATTTAACTCCATAGATTTCAGCACAGCATCCCTGAAGGTAAGTGTAACATTGGGTGTTTAATTAAAAATTAATGCCAAAAGAACACCCAACAACATTGTAATACAATCACCAACTAACCTTGAAACTGACATGGATAAACAAATAACAAATCGTAGGTAACTTTTTCCTACGTTTTATATGAAATCGAATTCAAATGCACATATTAAGGAAAAAAACGAAACGAAACAACAAACAGCAGCTCTCAATGCTCCAATTAACTTTGCCATGATGAGGAATGAAGTTGATCTTTCGCAAGCCATGACATTTTAATATGTAAATGCCAGAACTCAAGGCAGTTTTTGTTGCCCTTCAAGCCTTAAGTATTTTAAACGTCATAAGTATTATGTGCTGAAGGAGATTGATGCAGAAAATATAATATAATTTTTATAGATTTTTATTAAATTTTAATCCTAAACTGTTTTTATAAAACTATAGCGGTAAGTACTCTTTGTTTTAAACGCCATTCTAAGCCTTGCAAACAAGCAATCGTAGCATATGTATATACCTCTTATTATCTGACATGGTTTATTACGCTTGCAATACTTCTAAGAGCGTTTACAACGAAGAGTGATTATCGCTTATAATTTTTTGTTCTTTTTTAAATTGTATTTTTGAATGAATTTTTTTAATTTATTCGTTTTTTTTTTTGTTAATAAAGAATTTTGCATGAATCTTAAATGAATTTATTAATTTTGTGGCCCCATAACATAACAGTTTTCAGCACAAAGTCTTACAGAAGATGCCAGAAAAAATACCTGTTGACCTTATTAAAAATAAAAATTTTATTTTCATGTGATGAAATCAAGTAAAAATGTTGAAGTGGTTACACAATTTTTTTTTTTAGATTTCAAAACAAAATATTGTTTGTTCTTGAATATTTCAATCGTATAATTAGAATCACTTTTGGCCGGCGTTTATCCATAAATTTCTGTCTGTTATTATTTTGTAACGTATGTATGTGTTGCACAAATATTTTATTTAAAATTCTTCAGATATTGAATATTGAAATTAATAAATTTTATCTTAACAGAGGTCATGTTGTTGGAACATTCTGTCTATTAAAAGTAAGACTGTGTGAAATATTTGCAAATTTTTGTTTTTTTTTTTTAATTAATTTTAAATTTTACAATTCAAATTAAATTTTTTTGTTTATAAATTTAAATTACAAATTAGTGGGTTACAAAATAAAAAATCAGATGAAATATTACAAAACTTAAAATATTATTTGAATGCCTTTCAAAAGTTTTAATACAATTTACAACAAAAAAGTAAATTTTTTTACTCCATGCCATCGTAGTTTTATTGTTTTTACATTGAAGGCAAATGAAATAATTTATTATTTATTATCTGAGTATTTCTTTATTCATATTCTTTCTGAGAATTTTTGTATTTCAATATTTGTAAGTGAAAAAAAAAAAAATAAAAATTTTGAAATTATTACGATGGGAGGGCAACCAGCAAACCACTTTATGAGTGAAGGTCGAAAATAATCAGAAACAATTTTTAATATGATTAACAAGAAGAATAAGAACAATAAAAAAGACGTACATAGTATATTGCATGAAAAATTTTTGTTGAAATTTAGATTGGGAAATAAGTGAAAAACAATGTGAATTTATTTTAAAACATACATAAATCTATACTTCTAAGACCTTTAGTTTCTACAAGATAAAGCAAATCTCGTAATAAAAGTCGCAAGAGATAAACGTTTTTTTAGATTTTATAGTTAAATGGAGTAGCAAACGATATGTTACAATTTAATTTGAATGACAAATACCACTGTGCTTTAACATTTATGATGCAGGTTAATAAAGAATATGTGGTCACAACAAGTCATAGGCCCATTATTACAACTTGCCGTTAGTTAAAGGTAGGATTTTATCAGACAGATAACTTGCTTTTTATTGGTACAAGTAAACTTTAACCTAAAGCGATCGATGAAGTTATTTGGAAGGATGCCTTACCTTAAGGTTAAAGTTTACTTGTAATAACAAAAAGCAAGTTATCAGTCTGATAAAATCCTACCTTTAACTAACGGCAAGTTGTAATAATGGGCCATAGGGAGATAAACAATACAACAGAGTTGAATTTTGTTGTCGTTTAAATTCAGCGTGAATTTTGTTTTTGTTTAAGGTTCGTGATTTAACCAATTAATTTTTCAGCTGAGCGTCTCCTTCAAACTGGGTCTAGAACAAATGTCGCAATTAGTTCCCCCGAGGGTACAGTAAATGGCTTCTAGTGATACGTCACACCTGTACTCACCGAGGAATATGGAGTTCACCTAGCTCTGGGTGGCCTGGCACTCGCTATAGGCAGAGAGTGGTTGGTAATTTATTATTGACACTCTCAGGGACTGACCAGAGACACCTATCTAATCTTGTACTACGGGCATCGGAAGCCGCCGGTTTGCCTGTGCTCCCCTGTCATTCGGCAGAATCCACAAAACTAACGAGACAACGAGACAACGATGCATAGATGTTTGTTGCAACTAATTTTGATGAAGAAGTTAGAAATATTCATGAATTGCTGTTTTTTAACCATCAGACAGATGGTACTCTGTTAAACTTGTTTCAAAAAGAGAAATCTTTAAAACAAAAATCATAACGAGGGATAAAACTCACTTCCTGTTATGTTTAGTTAAGAAATTTTACTTTTCTCGAGGAACAGAGAACATAAGTAAATGAAATGCTTGAACAGCCATTGTATTTCTTTAAGTAAAGCAGCATATCAGTAAAACATTACTTATGGCTGTAATTACCAAATACTGAACTGGCAATACGGCCTAGCTTCTCACAGCACCCATGTTGTGTGCGTCAATTTTTATCCATTACTACGGAGAAATACAATTTAATGTCATCTCCGATTGGTGACTTTCAGAACTTTTTCCAGAAGACTTCTAAGAGGTAGTCGCCGAAAGATATATTTTTTCATATTTCTTTATCTATTATTATTATTATAAACTGCGATTTCTATAAAATATCATTCAATTTATTTGCAAATCAATGGGTTTTTAATCTTTGGAATTTCTTATTGTTTATTTTCCATGAGACTTATTATTTTTTATTATTATTTTTTTTTTGTTTTGTTTTGTTTCAAACAATACTTGCTTAACCAATGACTTCTTATACATTCTAATCACTCGCTTCGTATTTTGAATTTCTTTTCGTTTTAAAATGTTTTATTCTTTCTTTTTCTACAGTTCAATAAACTCTTAGATTTCCAAGTATCATTCTGGTTTATTTCATACACCATATTTATTATTATTATTATCGGTTTTTTTTTCTTGTCTTATTAATTTCTTTCTTCAATTTTGACCTAAATTTTAAGGCAAAATTTAAATTTTTTAATGCAATTTTTTAATTAAAAATTTTATTTCATCATTTGCCTAGAGTTGACTGTTTGTAGACAAGTTTTAAACTTTCGTTTAAAAATAATTATTTATGACTTAAAAT
This sequence comes from Metopia argyrocephala, assembly GCA_963576795.1. Classification (NCBI taxonomy): domain Eukaryota; kingdom Metazoa; phylum Arthropoda; class Insecta; order Diptera; family Sarcophagidae; genus Metopia; species Metopia argyrocephala. The sequence goes on along the minus strand of OY756208.1, from coordinate 179,491,775 downwards.
GTTATTCTATTTCGTTATTTTATACGTTTTTGTTTAATTAACACTCACCTTAAGCGTTTTTTGTTTTCGTTTTTGTCCTGCAATTCGAAGCTGTAAATGCGGTTGCTTTCAAATTCACAACTCAATTCAGTTCAAACAAATTCAACTGAATTGATGGATGCATTGGGGTTATTATTTTTTTTTTTTTTTTCTTTTATATTGGAAAAAAAATTAATTTTGTTTTGCCAATAAACAAAAAGTGATTTTTCCCCCTTAAATTTTTTTAACTTTTTTGTTGATTCACAGACATTTAGCACAAAATAGATGGATAAAATATATACGAAATTTTAGAGGAAATAAAAACTGAATTTTATTTATTTGAAATGGGGCTTTCAAAACTATTTTGCTCTCAACAAAATGTACATGATTTATTTTGAAAACTGTAAAGAAAAAGAAGAACGGTAACAAAATAGTATTAGTTTTTAATTACGTACATATGTGTAGTATGTATAGGTATAATAAAATTAAAAATTAAATTAATATGTATAAAAATATGTAATATATTATTCAAAGTTATAATCAATAAAAGCAATAGTGGTTGGTGTATTGGCTTACTAAGACATAAGCCCAGGGTTCCAACCCCAGCTCTGACGTCTTTGAAAAAAGAAATATGAACAAATTTTTTCTTTCGTTGACTACCTCTCAGCAGTCTTCTGGCAAAAGTTCTGGGTGTAATGGATTGCCATGAAAAAGCTTATCAAATCTTTCGTTCGTAATCGGCTTTAAACTGTAGGTACCGGTACTCATGGATAAAAACTAACACACACAACATGAATGCTGCGAGAAGCTAGGCCGTAACCCTGACACAAGATTTTAATGGATAATTATGTATATATGTATATGTAATATTTATAAATATTTTATATAATTCTAAACCTGCATGCATTTAGTAATTGTAATTTTAAACATGCTGGATTGTTCTAAGTGTATTTGATTATTGTAATAATTATGTATGGATATAACTTAAGTACTAGAAATAGTAACAAAATCTAATTTAGAGGAATGTAGTGATGATTTTGCTTTATTTTAAAAACTGGAAGTCCATTATTTATATTTCAACTTTTTATATTTTACTGCTTTTGGACTTCGATTCACACCGAGAAATAAAAAAAAACTTTCTTATAGTGATAATCCAAAATGTTAACCAGTGAGGCATGCAAAATGTCTATGGCTCTCACAATTTTATTCAATCTTTCAGAAGCTAACTTTACAAAACGAAGGTTTTCAATTATTTTAAGTAAAGATACCTTAACTGGTCATCCAGAAACTTTGACATTTTTCGTGCTTATATGACAGCCAATAAAATTGAGAGTAAAGAGCTTAAACAATAAAGAGACTAAATTGCCTTGTTTTGAGTTTTTGTTTTTTTTTCTTTTATCTTAAAAAATAATTCACTTTTTTCCATTAGCTTCTTAAATAATTATGTAGTGCTGCTAGTAATGGTTGTCCATCACAAACTAGGTTACGCAGCCTGAATAAGTTTTAACAAAGCCAACCGACAGACGCCTGTTGACAGAAACTTTATTGTTCTTTGAGTTAAAGTTTGAAGAAGTTTAAAAATTCACAGACTTATTGAGCGGACCACGTATAAATGTGATAATTTGTATGCAAAGTTAATGCAAATTAATTGGGATCTTGAAAAACTATTAAAAATAAAACAAAAAGTAAGAAACTCGATCTAAAATTTTTGTTGCAAAAAACAACAAAATTCTAAAATGTTGGTCTTGATTTTTATGTGACAGCACAGCAACCACAACAGCATCGCATGACATAAAAACCTCGTAGTTTGTATTCAATTCCAGAATAATTTTCAATACATTTTTTAGCCAATACGTGTAATTAAATTTGATAATTGATAAACAATTTACAGTTAAATAACATTAATGTTCTAATTACGTTTAAAAGTAAATGTAACCAACAAATGTTTTTATCCGATGGAAAATGTTTTAAAAAATTAATGAGAAATAGCAAGTGATGACTTTTGAATTAAAAAATAGCCAACAATTAATGAAATTTTCTTCTTTATGGCATAAAGGAAAATCACAACAACAAAAAAAGCAAAAGAGAAAAAAATTTCTTTATAAGACAAACAGATAACTGATGAACGTCATTCATTCACTTATATCAGCATTGAGTTTGACAGTGAAATGCGAAAAAGTTAAAAAGCAAAAAGAAAAAAATATTTTTATATAATCCAAGATTTTGTTTTAAAATGATGGTCAAGATGCTGATAAAACTGATGATTAATTCAACGTAGAAGAGAAAGAAAAAAAAAGCAAATTTTTAATGGAGTTAAAAATAAAGTGCAAAAGACTGACTATTTTAGATGAAACCATTAAAAATATTAAATGGGTTTTCTGTTTTCTGTGTGTGTTGTTGATTTTGTTGTTAATTTTAAATAATATTTAAATTTAATTATGGTAATTAAACAAATTAATAAAAATTACTGTTAGAGAGGAAAAAAATAAAAAATAAAAATATAATAAATTTACCGTGGCCAGTTTTAAATCATAAATAATTTCACAAGCATTTAAAAACGAATTAAAAACACTTTATTTTACTCATTTACGAAATACTCGCATAATGAATAATGGGTTATATTTTATAAGAATTTAATTAATTGAAAGAAAACACAATCATTGCAAAAATTAGGAGCAATTAATCATACGACTACGAGTATTATTGTTATTAATTCACTGTATTCTAAAACATAAAGCCAAAAACATAAACCTCTACATTTGTTTATTAGAGCAAATATTATTGAGTTTAAATATTAAGCAATACAAAAACAACAAACAAAACAGAAACAGAAGCAGAAACCACAATAAGCATTTGTCTTAAACTTAAACATATAGCTTGGTGTAGGGTATAGAATAAATTTTTAAATTAATTGGAGCAAAACTCATTAACAATTTGGCAAAACACAAGAAAAAAAATTAAAACCAACAAAGCAAATACGATTTTTAGCCAATATTTAGTGATAGAGTGCAATAATGCTAAAAAAGAATTTATTAAAAAAACAACAACAACAACCGTAATTCCCAATTGATAACATATTACGGTAATTGTTTATAACCAGTAGATTGGCCAAAGGCAGCCAGTGTGAACTAAAAGATGTTTTTTGTTCTTGTATGGTTATGAATAATGAAACATATTCCATCAAAAGAAATATTTTAAAAATGAAAGTTATATTTATGAATTATGTATAGCATTTTTATTAAACAGCAAGTGAATTTAATTAAACTAATGCCACGTCTTTGAATACTTTTCATCCCATGACAACCACATGTTAAATTTATTGATGATTCATCAAAAATAGAACCACTTAATGTTGATTTTATTAATTTTTTTGCAGTAACTATCGCGGTCGTCATGGTGTACTATATAGTGTATTGGTTTATTAGACAGGAGTTTCGGATCAAATTTCAGCTCTAACATTTTGAAAGAAAGAAATATGAAAAATATTTCTTTCGGCAACCACTTTCGTGCAGTCTTCTGGTAAAAGCTCTGAGAGTAGCTGACTGACATGAACAAGCTTCTTAGGTCTGTCGTTCGAAGTCCACGTTAAACTGTAGATTCCGAGAAACATGGATAAAATTAAAGCACATAATTAATATGGGTGCTATGAGAAGAAATAAATCTGCGACAAGAGTACATTTGATATCCTCTTAGTCTCTGTTAAAATTACGCATTCTGGTCGTACCCAGAACATTACAGTTAAATAAAATGCGCTTTATGGTTTCGTTTCATTCATCGAATTTAACCTATTTAGCTAATATCTGGGGTTATACAACTTGTCTAATAGGCAACCTTCTATTTCACAAATATACATCTATCATCCCCGACTTATCTTCCATCCAGATATTCACACAATGTTGTCAATGCTGTAGGTCCTACTTTATGTTTTACGTAAATCTTCTAACCCACTGTTAATTTATTCTTAATGGCAATTTCAAGAAAATATTCTCACGTATGCCGCTAACCTAATTCCACGAAAGTACTCTGGGCCAATAATGTACGCAGCCAACTCTAGAATATTTTTCAATTAATTAATTTTTTGGTCAACAGATGTAATTAAATTTGAAAATTGATAAACAATTTACAGTTAATTAACATTAATGGTCTAATAACAAATAAAAGTTTTCATTCGTCTTTAAAAATTAATGAAAAATAGAAAGTGATGACGATTAAATTAAATTAAAAAAAAATTAATAAAATTTTTTTTATGACCATCTTTGTCATTTCATGAGTAATTGAGTTGCTCATGATTCCAAAATATTTCGGGATGCAGGATAGCTTAATATTTTTAGTAATACTGAGTTCCCAATGATAGTTGAACTAATATCACACCTTTTAGTATTTTTCTAGGTAAAATGTAATTAAAAACTCATTTTGATGCTTAAAATTCAAAGCGTGTGAAAAACAAACAACAACAGAAAATATCTTTACCTTATCCTAGCGCACATCGAAATTACTTGAATTCCAGCCTGAGAGATACTTGTCCATTAACATATAGGTGCTTAGATCCTTCCGTTTGAACCAAAAGCTCCAATTCGACACCGTAAACTCCACAATCTTAGGAATCTCGGTCAAAAACTAGTTTAGAAATAATATGGTCTATGGCTAAACAGTTCAACAAACGATAGGGTAAGCAATCTCATACACTCAAAGCTACATTTTTAGATCACTTCTTCTCTTAATGTCTAGATATCATGTCCTATCAAAATGGTTACAGATCTTGCTTCTTTTTCAAGTACCAAAGTAATGGATTGAATAATGTTGTTCAACCCAATATTAAAGTGATTAAGAAAAAAAGTTTTTGGTAAAAACTGAAATCAGAACAACAATAACTACAGTGTTTTCATTCTTTTCTTTAGTAATGTTTTTTGTTTTTTCAAATATTTCAACAAGATTTTTTTACTTATTTATACAAGTTTTTCCAGCTTTATTAATTAAATTTAAATAATCATTCAAACTAAAATCTTTTTTACTTTGTGCAGCAAATATTTTTAAAACTTTAAACAAAAATATTTGTAAATTTTTTTACTTCAAACAATAACCTGAACGAATGTTCAAAGAAAATAATATGAATAAATGGCAAACGTAGCTTCCTATTCATAAGAATCAATATTTCGTATCTAATATGAGTTTAAATAAATTTTCGAAAACGGATACAGATTGGTTTTATTTTTAAAACTCTCAAGATTATCAGTTCTCTAGTTTTTAGTTTATCTTTTTTCTTTTTTTTTTTTTTTTGTCTTCTAAGTAAAGCTGATATTGAAACACAAAACGTAAAAAAGCGACTCAGTGCAACAAAAACAACTTCCTTTCAGGCGATAAACACAAAAAGAATTAATTTCTGGTATTTTGTTTTTCTTTTAACAACAAGTTATAGCCGACTTTTTAACATCCTATCACACAACTACATATGTCGTTATATCTCACATCAAAAATAATACGATTTAAACGAAACATGTCATTGCAAATTTATGCTAATGTTGTTGAAATTTTTAAAAACAAAAAATATTTTTCACCATATAGGCAAATACATTTAATATACATAATATATGAAATGTATTGCTTTGGGGATAAGCATGTCTCTATGGCCATTTCGTCTCTGATTAAGAGACTTAGAATGTTATAGGATGCACAACTAGACTTTGAGAATTTTGAAAAATTATTAAATTAATAAATATTTATATGGTAGTCATGGTATTTTTCTCTATTTTCGATACCATATGGATTCCCTAACGTAATTAGGCCATTATTATTTTTCCTAAAATCCGGAAGAAAATGCTGAAAATATGACGATATTATTTTTACCGATTTATAAAGTGAAGTTGAACAATTTGGTAGCGTTGTTTTGTTTATAGTATTTCGTTGGATTCTGCATCATTAAAAATAAAATTTTATTTTTTTACAGCTACGGGTTATTCTTATTTAAATAAAAAGCGTTATAAAACAAACCATTACGAAAGAATTCTTTCCTTCGCTTTCTAAACAAGCTTCTCGCAGCATTCATGTTGTGTGTATTAATTTTTATCTATGAGTACCGGGACCTACAGTTTAAAGTCGACTCTGAACGACAGATTTAAGAAGCTTTTTCATGGCAATCAATTACTTTCCGAACTTCTGCCAGAAAACTGCTGAGAAAGAAATAACTTTTCATATTTCTTTTTTTTTAAGATGTCAGAGCTGAGAATTGAACCCAGCTTCTTCATTTTAAACAAGACCAAACCTCATGTCCGCTGTATTCTAGTGTTTTGGCTTACTAGACAAAAGAAAGAAATATGAAAAACTATTTCTTTCAGCAACCATCTTCATCTTTTAGCAGTCTTATGACAAAATCCCCGAAAGTAACTGATTGCCAAGAACAAGCTTCTGTAATCTGTTGTTCGGACTTAACGTTAAACTGTATGTCGCAGATAAAAATTCACGCACACCATATGGGTTCTATGACAAGCTAGGCCGTATCCCTGAAAAAAGTCAATTATGTATGTATGTAAACTTCGTGAAACTTATTGACAAACATTTCAAATTTTAAATTCAGGAGTTGAGTTATACCACTCTGTGGAGTGTGTTCTTAATATGCACAAAAATTTTTTATTAATCATTAATAGGGAGTATCTTGTAATTGAATTAAATTATTTATATTATAACTTTAAAAAAAGTTATATTTTATATTTTATTTATTTTAAATTGAAATGAAACTGAAACCGACTATAACCCACCACTACGTAATACGTACATATTTGTTGTTTAAATTAAAAATGTAAAAAGTGACTTTTACTGTCACGGTTTTTAAAAGTTAATTTTATAATACAATGTTAATTAATTAGTTGATCAGATTTCATTCCATTTATTTTTCTTTATTTATTTACATATTTCGATTTTATAACAGCCATTTAAGTAAGTAAATTTTCTGATAAATTTCTGTATTGGAAAATTTTTGTTATTATTGGGTGCAGAATTACAAACTACAGTAGTTTTAGAAATAAAATATTAGTTTAACTATTGACTTATTTAGCCAAGCGTATAAGAATTTTTTTTTGTGTTTTTGTAATTTGTATTGAATTGAATGAAAGTAATTCAAATTACACACTATAATGATTTCATATATATAATTAGTTAATCAGTGGGCAGTGAAAATGTTATAGAAAAATATAAACAATGTATTACTTCCAGTAAATAGATAGCTGACGTAGATGTCTAAAAATTAAATATTATATTAATTAAAAAAAATAATAATGCATATACGAGTATTTTCATTTATATTGTGTATACGGTTTTATATTGAAATGTAACTCTAGAGATACAGGGTAGAATAAAACTTTTTGAAAGTCAAGTCTTACTACCGTACAATATTATAAATATCTTCTATAAATTAAAAATTATTTTAGAATTTTTATTGCAGTGGTTATGGTTAATCGTTTTTAATTTTTGTTTCGTAAATAAAAAAATTTATCACACTTTTCCTGGAGCTCGAACTTCGGGCCTCCAGCACATAAAAATGATTGGGTTTTGTTGCTCAAAAAAATAAGTTATGTATAGTTTAAAATAGGTTTAAATAAGTCAGTCCTTGTTCTTATGTATTTCGTTTAGCACTAAAATATCAAAACGAAATATGTATATTACTAAAGTAATGATTATGGTGAACTGTACAAAGTAGAAACGAACAGAGATATAAACTGTTCGCAGGTGTATAAAATTTTAAAGTCATGGGAACATTTTAAGCGATGTTGTGTTTTTTACATTAACAAGAGACGTATAATAATAAAAAATATGCATGTTGACAACTTATGGTCCTATTTGTGTTATTAAAATTGTACCTCTTCTTTGACTTCTTTCTATGTCTGGGAACATAACTTATAGTAACGACATTGCAGGCTTTATGTCCAACATTTTTGTAGAACGTTTCATCCCCGCCCCTCCCCTTTTTCAGGGGTGCTTTTTACGATTTGTTAGATTAAATCCGCAATACGCAGTTATTTGGCGGAGTTAGAGGGTTAATACGTTCCACGAAAATATTTATCGTAATATTTTCTACGAAGTTGCTGAACATACCATACACCTCAGATGTAAGATGTTCTGCAAGAATTGGCCAGACATAGAAAATTTTAACCGCCTCTAAAATAAAATTCCGATGTGATCTGTCAAAACGCCGAAACACGTATACATTTTTTTAGTCTCCTATATCAGGATCAATTGTCGAAACATAGTAATATTTTTCGTGTTGAACAATGTAATTATCGTTTTCTAATACTAATCCCTTGCTATTTCAATTTATTAAAAGTACAATAAAAAAATCAAAACTAGTTTTAAATCTTAAAAAAATCTAAAAGTTGGCTGCCAGATTTATTAAGCAAAATTATATAAAAAATATACTATATACATAAATAATTGTGACGTATGTGAATATATTAAAGTTGACTTAAAATCTTTGTGGTGTACAAAGCAATGCTGCATAGTAGTGGAATTAGTTTAAAAAAATAATTTTTGATGTCATACGGCTTACAGTGTTATTGCACTAAATATCTGATTTCCTTTTAGTTTTTTACTTCAATATATGTTATAACAGGTTCAATGTCCAAAATACATTTCAATGACCAAAATACATTTTAGTATACGACCAACTTCTTATTTATCAGTCAAAGAAAGTTAAATGAGTTCAAACATGAATCATGTCCAAAAACATAAACAAAAAAAATTTACAGACATAACGTTACAAATACACAAAAAAAAAAATAAAAAAAATGCTAAAACTTCCTTTTCAACCGAATTGCTATTTTCTTCTTTTTTTAGTTTGAACTTCCGTATTCAAAATGAATGGCACAAGTACTTATTTGGGTAAAGGGTGAAAATGGTTAAAACAGTCAATATCCTTTACATTATTAAATAAGCCAAATTATGCAAATTACTTAAAAGAACATGGCAATAAAAGTATACGACAGTCAAAACTGCAACACGTTTTCCTATTTACGCCATAATAGTTTTTAAACACGCATATTAAATAAGGTATATTCCGAATGACAAAGAATTTATTCTTTCCAGAAACAATACGTTTTTAGAAAATACGGAATTTTGTTTAAATAATCCAGTCTAGCCGAATATCACGAGAATAGTAAAAACAGAAAATTGATGAATGAAATTTGAAGCAATCAGTCAGACTGCATCTGAAATTGTCGGTTAGACAGACAGATTTTTAAATAAATAAATAAATGGAGCATACTGGTACGCTGGATTCTCCGGGTTCAAATCCCAGCTCTAACTTCTCAAATCTGTCGCTCGGAATCGGCATTAAACTGTACGCCAGGTATTTATGGATAAAATTTGACACACACAACATGAGTGCTGTGAGAAGCTAGACCGTAATACATATGTATGTATACTGGAACGACACCTTTCTCTACCAAATGTTCAGGTGGGCTATATGGGTCGCTTCGTTATCGAAGTTGGCTTTGGACTTGGTAGTAGATAAAATTGTTAGCAGAACGGAGATGAGACTTTTGTTGGTCTAGGTTATATGATCCATCGATAACTTAAATTAATCTATTTAAAATTTAATGAGAATATTTTTGGTTAAGCTATATTTACACTACCTAAGTTTCTCATCTGAGTTTTATATCAAAAGCGCACTCAGACAGACTCAGATAGTTTAATTGTAAATCTAATTTAATTGTTATTGTTTTTGACTGAGCTCAAAATAGAAAATTTTCTGCTTTCAAAATTAGTGCTGTCTGAGTTGTAACTGTTATAATCTGTTATAATCAGATGAGAAACTTAGGTAGTGTAAATATAGCTCTAATAAAGTTTTGTTAAGCAAATTTTTATGAAAATGTATAAAGCCCTTAGAGGTTTTTTGTTTAATTATATTTTTATATATCGTCGCAAGAATTAAAGAACGCTGTAACTGACAGAAAATCGAAAATACTTTTTTTGTATCATTTTATCAATGTAAGCATCTGACCCTATATGTACATGTATGAATACATATATATACATATACATATATATATATATACATATACATATATACATACAAATTTTTTTTTTTTGTTAAAGAGGGTAAGAAAAGAAACTTAAAAGGGTTTCCCTAGCCGTTAGCAAATACTGAGTCATACATAATCAACATTACATCTTAACATTTCTTATTTTTCGTTATTGTTTTGAATTTTCTTTTTATGACTTTTTCTTCTTCTTTATATTGCATGAATGTATGTATTTATTTTTTGCTTTTTGCCGGTTAACAAATATGGCCAGGCCAACAGCACTTTGCAAAGCTCCGAAAAAAAATCATAAACGTGACAGCCAAAACAGTCGAAAACAAAACCAGTCAATTACAGCCACAATTTTATGGACCAACAACCAAACAAATCAAAAGAAATGTAGTTTACGAGTATCGACATTAACCAGTTTGGTTTCTTGTTTTAGCCAAAACAGGAAGAATATAAAATTGAAAAATAAAAACCCCAATAGAGTTTTTTTTTTAGTTGAACGCGGTATATGAAAACACGTTATTTAAGAAAAATTGTGCGTTACATATACACATACATATGAATACGAACGAATGTAAAATATATGCTATTAAACATTTGTATTTAAATTAAAAATTTTAAATAAAATAAGTGATTTCCTTAGTAACACTATTTTATATATTTTATTTGCAAATTAAATAATCGTATGCCTTTATCTTATAGTCTAAATGCGCTAGAGAGACACAAAATGTTACGCTTTAATTAAAAGTGTTTAAAAATATTTTGCAACATTAGGTGACAAACAAAAATATATCGAATGCTTTGTGCCAAATAATGTCACCAACTTGTTTCTAGAGAAAACTACATAACGTCGACAGTTTTTGTTTTATGTAGCAGTAGAGTACTTAATTGGAAAAAAACATAAATTCGAGTTAATATCTGGTTATCTCTATAAGTAACTGATTGTTCGGAGTTGACGTTAAACTGTAGGTCCTGGACAAAAATTGCAACACACACAACATTCGACGATTATCTCTTAGCAGTCTTCTGGAAAAAGTTTTGATAGTAAATAATTGCCATGAGCAGGCTCCTCAAGTCTAACGTTTGGAATCGATTTTAAACTGTAGGTCCCGGTACCCATGGCGCACACAATATGAGTGCTGTGAGAAGCTAGGGCGTAACTCTGAAAAAGGGTTGTATATATAGACCAATTATGTATGTAAGTATGTAGAAACATTAAAAAAAAATTATTATTTTGCTGTGTTATTATGAAACAACTTTCAGTATCGCTGAAGTAAAGAATTTAGTTTTAAAACAACAGAAAATCAAATTCTACTACTACTACTACTACTACTACTACTACTACTACTACTCTACTACTACTATGTATGTCAACTCTAAGCAAGTGGTATTATTATTATTTTTTTTTTTTCAATTAAAGCTTTTATCACCTTAACACTTCCTTTTTGGTTGCAAATTGCTTTTTTTACCACAATTTTAATTATTCACATAAAATATGGACGATATTCAAACAGTAGCTGCCCCAGTACTTTTAGCACTTCAAAGCAATTGTCGACTATCGATAATTGAATTCAAAACCAGGTTAATTTTGGTTTGGCATCTTGTTGCTGTTGCTGTTATTTAAGTTTGGTTACAAACGGTCAATGTCGCACAAATAATAACTGGCAACCACAACTGGCTACAAAACCGCGTCAAACAATTCCTATTGAAATAGCAAACTATGGAGTAATACAAGTATTTGTCGGCCAATATGCGTAACAGTTTAAAGCAGCAATAACAACAATAAGAAAATATTTATGCAACAACATAACAAATCACAAACGTAATCATAGCATATACAAGAGGTATACGAGTATGGTGGGGTATATGGTTTAAAAAAAATGTGGCTAAAAAGAGAGAAAATAAAAATCAATTAAAACCATTTATTAAAGATTACGACAACAATAACAACAACACGAAAAAACACGACACAATTATTCTATTAACACGTTGCTTTTTAAGTGACTGCAGAAAGAAAATAAAAAGAAAAAATCCGGCCTGGTGATTAAGCCAAAGAAAAATGGATTAAATAACAGCCAAATACGATACAATTAAGTGCTAACAAATTTAAAAACCGTTATATGCAATGGCTAGTTTTGCTGACAAGTTTTTATATTTTTTTAATGACTATCAAGAGCACCAGTACGAAACTAAACAAACAGCTCCAGTTATAGATAAAATTAAAAATTGGAATTAAATCCACTGCAGTTAATGAACTGACTGCTATTGATTCTTTGCTTTTAATTTTTGAACCTAATTTTTTATCAAATTTGTTTTTTTTTTTCATTGTCATTGAGAGAAGTGTTGCATTTGTGCTCGATTTGTCTGTACCTGCAAATAAAAAAGATAGAAACCACTTTTTAAGATTTCCTTTTGCTTCTTTTTTTATTTTTTCTTTATGTTAAAAACTTGTTCAAATACTATAAATTAAATGGCATTTTATGTTTTTTCTTTTCTTCTCATTTTTATTTATTATTTACAAATCGCAAAACTTAAATGCTGTCGTCAGTTGGCTATGATGTCTTGTTGGTTTCCATAAATTTATTTCATAATATATTATGTGGTGATTCATCTTAAAAGAGTTATTCAGACATAATGAAAGGCTTTAATTGTACAATTTTATAAGAGTAGTAGAGTTGCCAATGCAACTAGAAAACAATATATTCCCACCCACAGATGGTGGGTGGGACTATCATTATTACGTTTTTAAATTCCGTTTATTGTCTGTCATGCATGCATGAAATCAAATTCAATTCCAATTTCGTTGATCATCAGTGACATTTGTATGGTCACCTCCAAATTGTTGTCATTCATTCAGTTTTAATCATATTTTATGGCTGCTTTATTACAATAAAAAAATACAATATTTATGATTTTTAAATCATCATAAACATTCATTGTCAAAAACGAAAAAGAAAAAAGAAAAATTAAAAATCAAAATATGTACACAAGCAGACAACCATTATTCACTTTATTTTATTTAATTATGAACAAAAAGGTTTGTTTATGTGGCTTTATAAGGCTTTATAAGAGAGATTTTATTAAAAAAAAGCTTTTTTATATTAATTTACTAATTTAGAGGAGAATTTTATTACTCGTATTTAAGAACATATAAATTATTCTAAATATACTGCTGTTTAAATAGACATTTAAGGAATTTAATGATTTTATAAAAATGTTCGTTACTTCTGACGATTTTTTATTTTCTGTTTTATAAAATTAGCGTTAGAAATTTAATACGTGTCGTAAAAACATTTATTTCTAGATAATTTGATTCGTAATTATTTTGATAGCATCTTAAGAATATAAAATTTGAACATATGAAGTGCTTAACATTTAATTGTCAAGGAAACAAGCAAAATATAAAAAGGTGGGATTTTAATTTAATTAAAAGTGATTTCTTGGAATAAAAAACTTTATAAAACACAAATTAAAGTTGAATATTTTTCAAGCGAACCCCAAATTAGAGATGAACTTCTACAGCATGAAGGACCATGTGGGCGTTCAGGGCTATCAGTTTTATATACAGAAAGCCAAACAAAAATAAAACAATATCTCTCATAGTCTCTTTGTCCAGCACTATTCTAGAGGATTAATTCATTACATTGATTCAATAAAATATGTGCTAATCCAAATACAAATACCACTAAAACATTTAATCCAAATATTGGGCAAAGTTTCAAAATGATTAAAAGTTTTTGTTCAAAATATAACTTTATGATTATCCCTCTACGTAGGGATAATTATCATGTCGTGGTGTAGAGCCTTACACTGCAAGGACTCAACTGGTTAAGCTGCCGAAGAGCAATAGCTCTCTGGCAGAGTCTGCTATGCCAGAAAGTCAATTCAGCAGCAGTTACTAAGAATTAACCCAGGGGCTGTATCAGCGAGAAGAACAACATCATTTCCAATATCATTATAATATTTTCTTCCACCTCTAATTTAAACTTTACTGTGCGGGCTTCCTGGAGATTGGACTATTCAGTGGTGGTGGTATAACACTGACCACTGAATAATCAATCAATAAGAACTGATTTCTTTGCGGTTTTGAAAGTAGAACCTTTGTTTACTTCACACTGATATCAGATATTATATTAGTAAGTTTAAATCAAAGGTCGATACACTCTTTCCCTCTTCCCCTCATATTTTCCTTGACCAGCACAATGTACTGCATTAGTAGGGGTTAGCCCCAGAGTGAATGCCTCAATAACAAAAATAGTACGCTACGGTAGGGTCTTCAATAGTACAGAATTCCTCTACAAAAATGTCAAAGTTTTTGCCAATTATGCGCAGAAGTCATTTACGCGAATACGCTTAATTGCCTGTATACACTGCTGTCAATATATGTGAAAAGCAAGTAACTTTATACTTATACATAAACTTGGTAGACTTTAATTGGAAATTGTATCAAAAAAGTAGGTTGAAAGTAAATTTAACGGACATTTTATGCCTATGTAAACAAAGTTAAGTCAAGCTGTAGTTTTTAGAAAATAATTATTTTGGGTAATTAAACAAGGGAATTTTAAGTGAAATGTCTCTTTGGGGAAAATATACTTGAGGTAATTAAGCGAATGACGCAGTTAAGCGAAAGTTAATTAAAATTTAATTAATTTTATTAGAAAATGGTACGAAATGGGGAGGTAAATAAGCCTGAAAGGCAATACTGGGGTGTTACTTTGTATTTCGATTCGAAATGAAAATGCTTTCGAAAGAAATTTCCCATTCGAAATATCAATAATAAATGAATACAAAAATTGTACGAAAATTCCAACATTATTACGAATTCGTTAGATGTTCGATTCGAACCGAAATACAAAGTAACCCCCCTGTATTGTCATTTTTATGATGTTTGAAGAGCTCAAAAGTTTAAGTTTATCTATTTTTTATATTACATATTCGGCTCCGACAACCTTGTGTGTCAAATGAAGATTTTTGAATTAAATGGGAAAACAAAATTCTTATCTTCACCAGCTATTAGAAAAAATTAATAGAAATCTAGTATTAGGAATAGGAAAATTTTTGTTATAACAACTTAAGTTTGTGTAGGTAAAGGTCACGGCTATCTAATCCACATATTAGTGTTCTAGTATAAGATCCATGGTCATTAGGCATATAATTTGTTTTTGTTAAAAATTTAACAGAGGAATTGTATTATGTACTGATAATAATGTTCAATATTCCAAAAAAAAAGAAATGAAAACAATTTTTATTACTGAATCACAACTAAGGAGGATACCACCCCCCACTAACTAAAGTCATAAATAAAAAGTATATTTAACATCTAAATATTTTAGTGTTCAAAACCACAAATTTATATCAATGGGTATGATGACTATGTTTAATGGTATGATCATGGTTTTTTCCAATAGAAAAAAGTTCAGTAAAAAAATACTCACACAAATCTCCAAATGTTCAATTTTAATATCTTACCTATAAGGAAAATAAAAATATATGTAATTACTTATAATTTATAATCAATATTTTATTTTTGCCAGATATAATAATAATTATTAAGAAATTCATACAAATAGCGAGTAATTATTTAAAGCAAATTAAGAATGCATATGCCTTGAGAAGAAAAATTATAACACCAAATAGATATATTTTCAGAAGACTAAGTATGGAAATCCAAACAATAAAAGCACGGTTGCATCTAAAAAAAATAATAAAAAAAAAAACAACAAAGTTGCTGTTAGTTGATCATTTAAAAGCCAGTATGTATTACTTTTACCCTTGAAATTATCAACAGCAATTGCCCCATCTGTTGATATTAATTTTTGGTTTTGTTTTTTTTTCGTTGTGAAGTGGTGAGGATCTTGGCTAAATTACAGTTGGTAGGTTTCTTGATCCTTGCTTGGTTTTGCCTATTCCTTGAAAGTAGGCTGCGCTTTTTCCTGATCATTCACGTTATAGATAGATCAAAGATGGATAGAATGGTACGTCAGGGGGCGGCTTTAGTTTAAATATGGAATTCCTGTAGGTGGGCGGGAAGCTTCTTAGACCTATATGTACATACGTATATATTTTTAATTAAAATTTTGGAAATGCCGCCCAAATTTTTGTTCTTTATTTTCTCCAGTGCTGGGACTCAAACCTGGGCTGCTTTGTGTTGTAAGCAAGCGCTTTAACCACTATACCACGAGCCCTCCTTTGCAATAACCAAAAAAAAATCCTAAAAAAGCCAACTTTTGATACGAATTCGGACACTTGTTACGCAAAAAACACTAGAAACTTATTCGAAAGACATTTTTAACGGAGGAAGCAAGAAAAATATGATTATTTTACATGAATTTGAGTAATAATTTATTCTAAAGTTTATAGCGTTAAAAGTGATTTATTTATAAGGATATATTTTATTAAACTTTAAAAGAGGGTTGAGGTTGAGGGTTTATTTGACAAGTATTGCATAGAAATTTGTCAAATAAGTCTTCAATAAACCTAAAATAGTTTTTATGAATACGGGCATAAAACTAAAAGATATAACAATAAGGGTGGGTTCACATTAAACTTAAGACATATATTGATACCACTGGTTCACTGTTTACAATTGCTTGACGTTTTTGTAATTTTCTATTATTTTTCTTTTTAACTTTTTACAATAAATAGGTTACGAGTACCAAATATACTCGCTTTTTAAAAGAAATTAAAACACCTGTTTAGGTTACAAATTAATTGAAAACATGTCAGGTAATTGCGTGAGTTACCTGAACTCATTTTATTTATTAAATTCACATGAAACCTACTCGAACAACCAGTAAATTTTCTTAAAACAATATTTACCTTGACCTTAATACGGAAATAATGGTAAAGGTAAATAAATATGTTTTCAATCTCGTTAAGAAATTTGAAAATCAATAATATTCTAATGCTTTCCAAAATACTATACGAGTATATCAAAATTGTTTGAGAATATTTTTATTGTATTTTTGGTTAATTTGTGTTTTAATTTTTCTAATTATAAAAACAAACATGCGATTGAATTTAATTTTTTGTTTTTATATTTCACATAAATAAATACTTCTGTTGACTCCCTCTGAATTTAAATCGTTCTACGAGTAGAATTTTTTTAAACCAGTTTCAGTTGCAGCCATTAATTTAAAATTCTAAACATGACTTGTTGCCTGTCAATACATTTTTGTTTAATAAAAATTATATTATTTTTTAGATAAAGTTTTTAAGTGAAATATACATTTTTTTAATTTATTTAAATTTAAAATGTTTATATTAAATTTGATTCTAAACTAGGTCACCGTTTAACTTTAACTTTCTTTATAACGCTTATGAAAGATGTACCCTTATTTTAGTAATTAAATAAAACGAAACACAAGATACAGTAGTCAGAAAACTTTCTTTTAATATATTAATTTATTCGAGTATTTTTATTAATTTAGAAATTTTGTTAAATGATAACAGACTTTTTATAGAATTATTTTTTCTAATTTATTAATTCAAGAGCATAAAATTAATAAGATTAACAGCCTGTTTCACTATACCGGAGGAATGTTTGAGTCCGCTTTTGGTTTTTCGTGTGCATTGTTTACGTATTGATTTCTTCGATCTCGTGAAATAAACAGCACAGCCCACTTACTACACTAGACTGTTCAAATTTCATTTCATATTTTTCATAGTAATTTGTTCAAGTCGTTTTTCACAGACCAATCATATGTCTAACAATAACAAAACTGAACTTTTAATATAGTGCTGACAATGTATTGAATGATGGGTACCGAGGACATGTATTGCTTATAGGGAAAGGCATACCTTTACTTAAAAGACTCGTCAAGACACTTTTCCCTAAAGATGGTTATCGACACTATAAACTCTTATGTTCAAAAAGTAATGAACTAAATGAGAATCATATGTCATTTAGTATACAAAAAACAAGCAATATAATTTACAAAGAAATACAAAATTTTTTTCAAAATTTCAAATTGTATATTTATTTTTTCACCACAGTCAGCCATCAATTAATTATATATACATGCATATGTACATAGTTGGCCATTACAACGTTGTTTCAAAGTTACGGCCTAGCTTCACGCAGCACTCATGTTGTGTGTGTTAATTTTTATCGGTGAGTACCGGGACCTACAGTTTAAAGTCTATTCCGAACGACAGATTTGAGAAGCTTTTTCGTGCCAATCAATTACTCTCAGAGTTTTCGCCAGAAGACTGCTGAGAGGTAGTCGCCGAAGGAAATAATTTTTTCATATTTCTTTTTTTTTAAGATGTCAGAGCTGGGCTTTGAACTCGGAACAACTAGATCACCGCCACTACTAATAATAAAGCCGACAATATATTTCTTATATATTAAATGAACAAAATTTTTTGTTTTTTGGATACACATTTTTTGTTTTTCACTTCATTCATTTTTGTCTTAAGCTCAAACTGTGAAAAAATTATTTCACCCACTAAAACAACAAATTCAATTAATTTTTGTTTGAAATTCCTTTGACGACTGAAAATTGTTAAAATAATTAGAAAGGTTCAAATTGATGTACAAACTGCATTTGACTATTCCCCTGAGGTGGTTTACATCTACTATCGTTTCACATTCAAAGACTGTGGTTACTATTTGTTCTCTTGGATGGCCAATAGTTTAAAAAGTTCTTATTTGATCGGCTTTTATTAACGAATAGAAATTAAAGCTTAAAGCATAAATATAAAGAAAATTAGGTTATGCCAAGTTTATTATCCTTGCAATAGATAAGATGAGATATCCAAACAAAACAAAAAAAAAACAAAATTATAGAATTTTACGAAATTCTTCAGTCAACTAACATTTCATTCATAATCATATTTTCATGTTTGTACTGCTTTTGGAAAAATTCTCATACATATTTGTATAAATTTATTTTTTGCATTATTTCAATGTTTGCATTGTTAATTAAATAATTCATATTTAAATTTGTTGTTGTAGTTAAATTCCCAAGACAGATGAGAACATTAAAGTGTGCAATAAAAAATTCAATTTAAAATTCAAAGCCTTACTTGTGCAAATAATAATTTAATTTGTATTCTTATTTTTATGTGAAATAAAGTGCAGGGTTATTTATTATTCCCTAGCATTCTCATTAAAAAAGTAATAAATTTATGACAAAAACTTTATGAATATGCGTAATAATGCCCTAAGCCACGCTGTCATTGGTAATGATTATTCACAAGTAATGTACATACTAGTATTACAAATCAACGAATCTGTGTCGGAAAATTTTATCATTTATTGCAGAGTAGTCAGGAATCTAATTTTCGGTTCGGATAAAATGTCTTTGAAACTGTGCTTTGAGAGAAGTCACGGTTAAAAAACCTGACCAATAACATTGATCTACTAAGGCCTTAGTTCGTATTAAGTTGTATCTGAACTGTTGGGTCTAAAATAAACAATATTGCCAGTGTTGGTGTTGATGCAACCAACTGCTGAGCTAATGCAAGTTGAGAAGGAGGTAAAACCAAATAATATTTTGTCAGAGAGCTAAGCTGAATTAAAAACCTATCATCGTATGGCATTTAAACTGTTTAAAAATTATTACAAAATGTTGGAAAACAAGTTCTTAAAAATAGATGGCAGGTTTGTTTAGCTAACCACAGTAGAACAAGCGGCAACGGGGTTATGAATGCATTGGCTTAAAAGAGACTCGTTATAAGCTTTATTGGTTTGAAGACCTACTGTGCAGCACCGCTTACAACTATTCTCCATCTGATTATACTTAAAAAAGTTGCAAAATACTTAGAACACTGAAACGCTTAAGGCCGTCTTAGACACACTAATGCGGTTATCAGTCCGCAACTTGGATGTTCTTATATATGCGGCTATTTTTTGTAAATCACAAAAAGTGAAATTGAAATCGATTGCAATTTCCAATTTTTTTAATCAGTCGTTTAATTACCATCAACACTTCTTCTTTAAATAAATGGCGGAAATAAGTTCTATCTGTTTTTTTTTTTTACTCTAGCCTAAAACTTTTGACGGATATTCTTATGGTTTACTTTTTCAATAAAATTATAGCCTGTTTTTGCAAAAGAACTTTCCAAAACCCTTAAAAATAAAAACAATTTTTTTTTATGTTTGTGATCAATATAAATTGTCAAAACGCATTCTTTCCAGTATGAGTGTATTATTATCAAATACAACATTCATTAATTTAATAAATATCTATTTTTTAAATATTTTCAATACTTTTTTTATTTCAATCTCTTTAATTGTATTTTAATTTGATTTTATTTGCCTATAAATTTTTTTTATTTGAAACATTATGTACAAACAGTTTAAATCTTGTTTAAAAACATCCTTCTAAAATAAGTTTTCATTACATACTGTTTGCAATAGAAACAACAAAAGTATTTGTACAAAGACAATGTTTTGTAACACCCAACAACAAATAAACACAGACATACTCGTACTTATATATTTTTTATTTTATTTCATTTAAATTTTTATTTTATTGTCTATTTCAGGCTGGAAATTTAAAACCTCAATGTCGTTTTTGTTCGTTGTGATGAGCAAACCCCGTATTTGAGGTATTCTCTGTCTAGATAAAATCGTTCATTTTTATATTTTATATCTAAATTTCATATACAATTTTGTTTTATTTTTAAAACCACATTTATATATCCATATACACATTTTTTTTCTTTTGACATACAATACGAAATTAGGGTTTTGAAAAATTGGTAAGAAAAAAAATAAATAAAAATAATAATGGAGTCAACAATTAACCGCAAACGATGTTGTGTATTTTGGTATCAGATGTAAACAATTTGCAAATGCACTTTAAGAAATTTATTTATACAATTGGAATTGTGGCTTTAAAACTTGTATTGTATGAAGTGGGGTATAAGTCAAAGACAAAAAGTGAAAACAACACTACACTTAATCATAATATTTCAAAGTCGTTGACAAAAAAAAAATGAAAGCTAACATTCTGTGAAAAAAGAAAAAAGCAATATTAAAGCAAATAAAGGAAGCGGGGGGCGTATTGTAGTGGTTAGAACGCTCGCTTACAATACAAAACAGCACAGGTTTAAATTCCAGCTTTCGGGCCTTTAATTAAAACAGTTAAAAAATCCAAGAAGATCATATATAAGAAGCCGCCCCCACTCTATTGACCTTGGCATTGTCATCAAAACGAATGACCAGGAGAAAGCGCTACATACTACTATGAAGTAGTAGATGACAGCTCCCTACATAAGCAAAGATTCTTACCACTTCACAATACACAGTTAACATCGAAGTGTCGCCGGTATCTAACCACAGATGGGGCAATTGCTGTTAGAGATTTGTTTAAGTCTTTTAAAAAACACCCTAATTGCAAATCTTCGCAGCATGTAATTTGTAGTTTGACGATGTAAAATTTTAATATAACGCATGTTCCAAGATCTCTTGTTAATAATTATTCCTAAAGTACTTCAACAAATTCTTAAAAGTTGAAACACTCTAAACTTTCTTTTTCTGCGTTTAGTTTCTTCTTCCCTTTTTTCAATTTTAACTACAAATTATATTTGTTGTGTTTTTAGCTCTTTGTCAGACATTAAAAGTTTATAAAAACAAAACAAAAACACAATAATTTTAAAGTTAATGCCAATGAATAGCGAACACAAAAAAAAAACACAAAAAACAAAATAAAACCTTAAATTAATGATCATTATGATTTACGCTTCAAATGAGTGTGTGTCCATAACCGCCTATGATAATAATAATTAAATATATTGAAATTAAAAATAATCAGGTCTCTGCATTAAAATACAGACTTGCCAGCCACCTCATGTGGCAACCGCAAGTAGTTTAACTGAACTTCTCTCATCATTATTAAATAAATTGCTCATACATATTGTACTTCATATGAGTCTTTAAATTTTTCTTTAGCTTTTCTTTCTTTGAATTTTTCTTTTTTTATATTTAAAAATGTAATACCTTAGTGAGAGGGCTGAGAGGTTTAGAAAAAATTAAAATCTTCAACCACACAATTTACAGAAAACCAAACTAAAGCAGCAAAGTGAGAAAAAGTGAAAAAGTGAAAAAGAAGGCTGGCAACAGGCAGACAAAATGCGCGTAAACATCAGTGAAGCGATAAATAAAAAAATAAAAAATACAGAAAAAATGTATTTAAAACAAAAAACAAAACAAAACTAGAGTTACAATAATAAAAACTTAAGATTTTTCAATGTACTTATACGTTAAAAGTTTTTGTCTGACGAATATCATCTTGAAAACTCAGTAGGTACACCAATGCATAAAAACGAGTGGTAGCCAACGTACGTACATACGTCCGTATATGGTTAACATTGTAAGTTATTAGTGTTATGATTAAAATAAATAATTCAGATAATAAAAAAATTGATTTAAAGATAAAATAATTATTTAACAAAACTTAATTATAAGCATTAGACAATAATACAAATAAGAAATGAAAAAGAAAAACAAGAGGAGAGACTTTTCTCTGTATACGAGTATTTAATGTACACAAACTTCATTGTTTCTGTTTTTTTTTTAACTAGAATTGACAACACTTATAACGTTAGGAAATCATAGCTTAATCCGATGAATCAAACTTTAAGGTGAAAAGGTCCTAAAACCAAAAATTTTGTGTAAATTCTACAGAAAAATGGAACTATGACCATTTTATGTCTTTCTGCCTTCAATCGTTATGTAGTGAATTTGCCGTTTGACTAAACTGGCTTTTTAGGAATGTTTAAATGTTTCAGATTTCATATTTAGTTGTTTAATGACAGGAAAAAAAAATTTACATCGACGTATCATTTCTATTATCAATACTTTCATAAACGATGTTGCATGCCTAGTTGTGAGATTCTGGGGGCAATACACTACAAACGGATGTAGTCTGCTGGAAAGACGACTACTCGTTTTATTTCATTACAATACATTCTCGTTTTTCCAAAAAATCAGTGAAATATAGAATATAATGCTACATGACTCTAATAAGTCAATAAGATTAAGATATTCTGGTGTTAATAATGTGTCTCACAGCTCTAAAAAATTCTCCGAGGCACTAAAATATACCTGAGTGTTGTATTTTAACCAAATAAATATCCCATTAAATTCGTAAGTTCTCCACTCATAGTTATAAATAACAGAAAATAACAACTTTTGGCTTTGAGTGCATTATCATAGTTGTGGTCAGGTCTTGTATAGCACATGTAAAGTCTACCTAAAAAATTTTTGTTAAATTTTGTCTTAACCCTGTATATTCACGTTTATGCACAAAGCGATCTGGTTTCCCATTTTTCAGATTTCTTTGCCTACAGCTTATCATAAAACTAACCCTAACTTGGCGTGCTTCGCTACATCCACCACTACCATTTTGTCCACATTTTTCAACTGATTTTTAATGACTACGAAATCAATTACTACAAATTCAGTAACTTCAGCTTTAACACTTTTCAAGATATAAAGAAATTAATGTTTAATTTGTATGGGAGGTACCACGCCCACTTGTCCAATTCCGCCTACTTATTGACTGAAGATTTTCCTTGATCATGAAGTCACTCAGACCAAGTTTAGAAAGCTTAGATTTAGCTGTTCTCAAGATATACAAAAATCAGTACCTATACTTAGTGTATATGGGAGGTGTTACGCCCACCTGTCCAATTACTCCTACTTTCTGGCTGAAGATTTGCCTTGACCGTGAAATCATTCAGACCCAATTCAGGCAATAAAATTATTCTATTACAACTTATTACATTAGGAATAAGAGAAGCAAGAAAAGAAATAAACTTCCTCAAAAGAGAGAGCTTAACCCGTCAAACTTGGTGTGTGGACGTTTTAGGAATAAATATATTTATTAATTAGGTAGAAATTAACATGAATTTGTTGAAATCTAGAAATTGCAATTACTCAAGCACCTTTTAGACGCGACATGTATTTGTCATCTGACGTGGCTCTGTTTTAAAGACATCTTCGAGCGTGGTTGCACGACATGGACTATCCTGCACGACGCATAGACGATAGCCAAAACAATTCCTCAACGATATTTTCATATAAATGTCGCAAAAATCGTGCACTACTGGCTGAGCGAGAATGTCACTGCGCTTGTTGTCGGCCGCACATTGTATGAACTATGCAAGTAGTAAATTTCCAAACTGAAGTACATAGTTAGTAAACAGACTAAAACTTATTATGCATAAAATATGTGCTAATAAACTGCTAGTATATAAATCATGGTTAAATTATAATTATAACACTGTGATTTTCCACATTGTACTTATACATACATTTTGTCAATAAGCAGGAAAATTTCATTTATGATCCTTCCCAAGTTCGGTTCTTAACTACATATCGCTCATTTGCGAGAAGAGTGGCATAACTAAAAAAAAAGCGACTCTGAGATAAATGCATTTAAACATTTTTATTTTAGTCAAACTAATAGGAAAAGTACAAGACATTTTTGGTGAAAAAAGTACAAAAAAAAGATAAAAATATAATTTTTAGATATGTTTTAAATTACAGTTCGTCTCATATTTTTGCATTTTAGTTATGTCACTCTTCTCGCAAATGAGCGATATGTTTTCTGCTTCAATATTTATCAGCCACACGCGTTCTGTAATTGCTAATTCATTTAGCTTTAAGAAATGATATTTAACAAATATTTTTATTACTTTTGTATAGATAAAAAAAACATATTTATTAATACGATACACATATAAAAATGTAATTACATACATACGTTTGTATTGTATATAAAATATTTAATAAATTAATGAACTGCAGGCGTACAATTGCCAAAAAGTAATTTTGTGTTTTTATATTTTTTCCAGTTCAATTCGAAATAATGCGAAAAACATTTTTATTGTGCAAAAAAAAATGAATATTTGCCCGAAAGTATTTCGTTTTGTAACTTCAATTAGTCACGCAAAACATACTCGTATTTGAAATGTTTCTGATTATTTTAATGTATTTTGTTTAATAAAAATAAAAATATACATATTTTATAAATTATTTCATTTATATTTTTGTTAAACATACATATTTGGTTGTACTAAGAAATATGATTTCAATTGTAAACGTTTTTGAGAGGAGCATTTTTGAAACGAATGTCGGGGCTTATACTATTCAGTGGAAAAAATAGGGTAAAAGTACGAAGACGCTGCTATGTAAAGCTTTCTTATGTCTGAGTACTGCGACATACGAAGAAATTGACACTTTGCTTAGCGAATCAGTATGCTCACATACAATGCGCCAGTTTATGAATTTCTTCTCGCATGATCTGACCAGTCTGACAGTCTTATTCTACCAATATTGCTTCCCTGTTTTAATCGAAAACAAGGTCTCCATTTCAAATATCGGAAGAAATAATGCCTTCTCGTTATTAAATAAAGTAATCAAATAATTTGAACATATGTATGTGCATACACATGACATAAACATACATACACTTCTCAAATATACTTCTCAGTTTGAATTTTAATAGTTTTGCTCATTCAAACAATATTAATAATATTTACTAACGGATTAGTGATTCTGAGTTTTACAAAAGAATAAAAAATCAATAAAAATATTAATTAATTGCCGATGCAATCAAATTTAATAGTACGAATTGGTCTCCAAGGCTCGGCGATGAGTTTCATGTTAGAACTAACCATGACCTGTATGAGCTCTTTGGCGATGTGGGCGTTATACAGCGCATTAACATTCAGCGGCTACGCTGGCTTGGCCATATTGTTTGATTGGAAAGAACTGCTCAATGCGAAGGTCACAGGACGTCGGCGTAGAGGACGACTCTATTTAGGTTGGAAGGACCAGGTTGATGAGGTCTTGTCATCAATTAGTGTGACCAACTGGAGAAGGCGCATGCTAAGTGGAGATGCCAGGAAACTAGTGCTGAGGCAGGACGAAACCCGTAAAGGAGTTGTAATGGCCAGCTAAGTTAGTAAATAACACAAGCTATTGAATAATCAATCAACAGTAACAGATTGCGGTTCCCATTTTAAAAGTAGGACCTTCTTTTTTTCTAACTGATATCAGATACGATATTAGTAAGTTTAAATCAAAGGTCCAAATCCTTTTTCCCCCTTCCCCTCATATTCTCCTAGCCCAGCACAATGTACTACATACATATGTAGGGGTCATCCCCTGAATTTAGATATACTTTTTTAACTCGAAATTAGCAAAACAAAAAATATAATGGTAAAAATATCTACAATACAATACAATTAATATTTAAAAACAAAAAATATTTTTCGCCATATAGGCAAATACATTTAATATACATAATATATGAAATGTATTGCTTTGGGGATAAGCATGTCTCTATGTATTGCTTTGTAAATGCTTTTGTTTGGTTTTTATATACTAAATGTGATTCGCATTCCATGATTATAACTATTTGAATATAAGTATTTGGTTACCACCTTTGGGAAAAAATCTCCTGACGAGTCTCTTTAGTAGAGACGAAATGGCCATGGAGACATGCTTATCCCCAAAGCAATACATTTCATTTCCTAAAAAATTAATTAGAAGTAAAAGTTTCATTTAAAAGTTTTTCCGGCAAAAATATTTTTGTGTATGAGAAATATTTATACAGAATCAATGCCTGCGGCAATAACACAGCAACAGCTTTATGTTGAGTATAGTGAATATTTGTACACCATAGAAGTTAAACGAACATATTTACTCGTATTTTCTACGCTTCAGGTAGAGTCTTCATAACAGTGCACAAATATACAAGAGTATAGTTTTTGATGTTTCGGTATTACCTAAACAAGAGCAATATCATAATGATCACACGGCAACCGCTTTTAAGACGATTATAGTGCTTTGCAATACAATACAAAACATTAATACAATTATACACTAATCGTTTACAAGAAAGTAAGTAAAAATTGTATTCAGTATCACGTACAATGATAATATGATATGATATAAGAGATTATTAAATGAAAAAACAATTTATTTTCACTAGAGATATAGCCACATAGGTAAACAATGAATGTGCTTAAACGCTCAAGTTCGTAATAAACGTGTTCAACTGTATTTTTAAATACTTTGCCAGCAGAAAATAACTGGTAGCATAAACGGAATATTCATTTCCATAATAATGTAGGAAAAAAGATTCAATAAAAATATGATTTTTAAATACTTGCCACTTAAAAATATTCTTTTTCTCTTGTTGTGCGTGTGTGTGTCAAGTATTTAAACGATAAAGGATGACGACAGCGGCGTTGATCATGTTATTAGTGATGATGTCTTATAAAATGGAATGTTTGCATTGCATCAAATCGATATAAACATGTGTGCACTTAGTTCTTCCCTTCACTATAAAATTATATCATTTCACAAATATTTCTCCATTCTCAATAAGTTTCAAAGTTTATTTTCGATTCTAATGGACCAGCTACAATATGTTTTTGCAATTTTTTATGCTGTCATAGATATTTCGTTTCTGTGTTTTCTTAAGGAGTTTTTATTTTCTTGTAAAGACATAAAACAACAATCTAATGTTGGTGATAAAAAAATGTTTATTTCTTTAAAATTTGTAAAAATGCCAAAAAATATATTTGAAATGTTTCTTTCTGTATATTTATTATTTATTTTTTTTTTATTATTACATATTCTGTTTTCTAACTTAGATATGAAAAATTTTGCGTTTAACTTTAAAATTTACATTTTAGGCTTTTGGAAATTTCCTACATAAATTTTCGCACCCACTTACAGGACGTTGACACTTGTAAGAAGACCGAATGTTTTTGCAAAAATAAAAATATTTAATTGACTTATAGCTATGCCAAGTGTTTTTTGTAGAATAAAAAATTTCTAAAATTTTAAATTAATTTATCTAGATTAACACCAAGCACGCCGTCAACATGGCATAGGTTTTACCATCAAAACTATTTATGTTGAACTGACGAGACGAAGGGACGTCAAATATATCATCCCAAAAAGTCACTGTTTAATATGGATTAGATTAGCGGCATCAGCGATAAATATTCTTTGACAAAGATCTTCGCCAGGCCACAGTTTCTGGGGTTAAATTGTATGAAAATGGACCACTAACAACAAGTAGTTTCAACTGAACTACACTACATAATACACTGAAAACTTTATCATTTTATTTTTTAGAATTGGTAGACTTGGCTGGCCACTGAAAATGTGTAAAGTTTTATCTTTAGCCACAGGTCTACCCGAGTAAGCCGTAAACCACTGCAACACACAACCCTGCACAACCCCTGCCATCTACAAAATTCAATCTGATTTATGCGACAGAGTAACAGAAAAACAAAAATTTTAGATACTTGGCATCTAGCGAAGGCGCACAGAATACGTGCATGCATATTTTAATGGCATTCAGGGGCTTTCAAGCAAATCAAAAATTTCGCCCATATTGTTTTATTTAAGTTTAATGGTAGGAAGCTTTTAATGAAACATTTTTGCAAAATATGTTCTGAGTTTTAATTTGAATTCTTTTACTTTTCTAATTTTCACTTAAGTAAAACTTTTATGTATTCCAATTGGCTTTAAGTCATTTACGATATTATTAGTGGCTTGCAAATCGCACACTATTTTAATTTTTTAAAGTGAAAATATTTCTTTGACAATTCCCCGCATTTCTAGGGATTCTTTTAAATACATTTTTCCATTTTATTTCTCTTTTTTTTTTTCTTTCTTTTTTGTAAACATGTATGTAAATTCCCCCTTTTATTTAAGTTTTAGCTTTAGCTTAAGGTTTTTAGGTATTAAATAACGTTTTAATTCTTTTGTTTAGTACAGGTTTTTTGTTTTAATTTGAGGATTTTTCTTCTCTTGCTACTGATGCCAAACAGTATGAGGGTCGTTAGTTGTATGTCGTTCTGTTTAGAACACAAGAAATGGAGTGAGTCATTATTTAAGGGTTATATTATTCATAGCCTTTGTTTGTTATTGGTTTTATTGTTTAGTTTTTCTTCTTGAGAGCAAATAAAAAATGTGTTTTTTGTTTTCTATGTTTAAGTTTTTTGGTTTCTTTGTATGAGCGCAAACTGTTTTGCTGGATTCCTATAGACAATTTTTTTTTTTTTTTTGTAATTTTAATTGATTTTTCATAGAGATGCAATAAAGAAAATCTAAAGTATGTACATAGGAGTACATATGTATATGCATATGTATGTATGTAGGTGGGTTGTCTTTAACATGTTTTATTTGTTTTTGTTTTATTGTTCAACAATTTCTTTATTATTGACATTTTTCTAGTGTCGTTTTAAAAGATTTAAAATGATAAATTTTTAAAATGTAACACCCTGGAGAGAATATCGAAAAGCAAAAAACAAGTATTTTTATAGATCTACTCTATTATGTTAAACTATAGAATTTTCTTTATCATATAAAACTATTATTATACTTACCATATGCCACACAATGTGTCATATTAAAAAAAAACTGTCTCCTCTTATTTTAAATTGATTTAATCAGAATCAAGTTCTACTCTACTTGATCTGTTTTCTTCGGTGCTTTTAGTAAATATTATATCGAAATAGAAGCTGGAATGCTAAAGGAAGCAGACATACATATATTCTTCTGGGTTAAAGACTAAAACAATCTGTCAAATTTTAGAATATTGTCAGTAAAATGTTGTTAAAGTATCTTAGGCGTTTGTGTATGTGATTTTTTCAGTGAAAGAAAAATGATTTTTTATTAATTAGATGAACAGCTGACAATGTCGTCATTGTCATTCATATATGTATATACTATATATGTACATGTGTGAATATTTTTTAAGTAAATAGATAAATTTGTTAAATTTATATTTCACAATCGTATATTCAATATATACGGCCTTATTCCAGTTGGCGATGTCGTTGTCGTCGGACGACATTTTTGTAGCAGAATAAAGAAAAAATGTTTCTCTTGCCTTTAATCTATTACAAAAATGTCGTTACACGACGACGACGTCGCCAATTGGAATACGGCCTATAATTGCATCCATAAGTCACACCAGTGTTACCAGGTTAGTAGTTATTTTTACCAAGAATTTTGGACAAATTAAAAGAAAATAATCTAGGCGGCCTTAATATATATATTTAAGAGGATTTAATATTTAATTGTGTCTACAAGAACTAACTCATACTGTGTTCTTTGCCCAAATTTTTCATTGAATACAAGAAATGTTTAATATTGTAAGACCAATTAATGGTTTAAAGAACGACTATGTTTTTCTTAATTATTTTTGTTTACACTGAATTAGTATTTAAATTGTTTATATACACTGCCGATCACTTGAATAGGTTTATTAGTTTTTGCTCTTATATTTTAATTTTTTTCATATAAACTTTAGGAGAATAATATTTTTTTCACTTAAATTAAGAGATATTATAAATAATCATATTTTAGGAAGAAAAGAATAACGGTACAATAAATAAAAAGTTGTTATTTTTTGATTTTACTTCAAAATGCTGCGAAAACATTTGTAGATTTTGGGTCACTTGAATAGGTTCACTAGGAATAAAATTAGTTTGCTTTTGATCATCGACAGTATAATCAAATTTTTAAATATTTTTGATTTACTACAATAATTTGTTACATTTTTTATGTAAAATAAGGAGCAGCAAGCGATTAACTGAAGAAAGAAGAGATAAAATTAAACCATTCAATGAAACTGTCTTAAGCCATAGGAACATCGACAAAAAAATTAGTCGCAGACAGATTGTGGTAAGTAATTTTTTAAGAAATCTGTCCGATTAGTATAGAAACATGAAAGGGCTGACGAAAAAAGCCACAACAGAAGCGGACAGAAGAGTTATTGTAAGAGCTGCCTCAAATTTGAGCAATTCTGCTGCAAAAATTAGACAAAAATTGGGTATCACAGCTATCATAAGCACTATAAGATGTGTTATTCGACGTTCTAAACATTTAAGGAGATTAAAAATTAAAAAAAAACATCTCTTATTGCTGCCCGTAAAGCGACACGGTCTCATTTTGCACGAGAACACATGAACGATAAAAATGAGTTGTATCGTGTTGCCTTCTCAGACAAAAAAAAATATTTAATTTGGAAGGTCCGGATGGATACAACTACTATTTCCACGACCTACATAAGGAGGAACGCTACCTTTGTCGTCTCGTCTCTGTGAGGGAAGTGTAATGGTGTGGGGGGCGTTTTCATATTATGGTACATTTGAGCTTCAATTCCTCACATCAAAAATGAACGCGAATAACTACAAAACAGTACTTGAAAAAGTGTTTCCATATTTTTCTACTATTTTTAG
This sequence comes from Metopia argyrocephala, assembly GCA_963576795.1. NCBI lineage: Eukaryota > Metazoa > Arthropoda > Insecta > Diptera > Sarcophagidae > Metopia > Metopia argyrocephala. The sequence continues at coordinate 179,460,510 of OY756208.1, read as the reverse complement.
ACCAATTCTCTGGATATTTAAACAAAATAATGCCCCGATACCTAATGCCAGGGTTGTAAATGTGTGGATTCAAAGCCAAAATGTCAATAAGTTGGAGTGGCTACCATATTCCCCTGACTTAAATGTTATAGAAAATGTATGGGGCTTGCTTTCTCGCAAAGTCTACGAGTCCGGCAGACAATACGAAACCAAATAGGCTTTCATTGGAGGAATTAAAAAAGCTTGGTCCGAAAATTTCATTATCATTAATTGAAAAACTTTATAGCTCCCTCCCAAATGGTATTCTTGAAGTTATATCGAATAAAGGAGGATATACTCCTTAATAAATCATCAAGCATTGTAAGAAATCTTAAAAGAATAAAAAAAGTTTTAGAAAAAAATTATTTTCTTCTTTAATTTTTTAAATTAATGAGAGTGAACCTATTCAAATGACCCAAAAAATTGTGCTGAAAATCATACTCGTTTTCTGGAAAAAATTACTACAATTCAGTTATTAATTATTGAAACAATTTTTTTTATTATAAACACACATAATCCAATATTTTACCATTTTAGAAAATAATATAACTAAAAACTTAATTACTTTTAGAAAAAAATTAATTTGAATGTAATGAAAATAGTAAACCTATTCAAGTGAGCGGCAGTGTATAGGCTAATGGGTAGTGTGATAACCATTTTAATTAAGAATTGTAGTTTCGATTTTTAGCAGATCTGTTGTAGTTTATGAATCGTAATGAATTTGATTGACGAATAGACAAATAAATACATAATTGGCCATCACAACCCTGTATCAGACTTACGACCTAGCTTCTCGCAAATAAACCTACAAATAAAATTTTAATTTTTTTTATTGTTTAAATAAAAAAAGTCTCTTTCATACTGAAACCTGTCTGACCATAATATTTCTTTTTTATTTCTATTGATTAAAAACACTACAAAATCATTCAAGTGTCAAGAAATGTTACCGAATGATAGTGTAATCGTTCAAGTAAAATGAACTTTAAATGACACTAGAAACTGAACAAATGTAGAAAAAACATATTTCCTGTCTGCTGTTATTGTGTTAATGCCAATAATACGAGTATTCGTACATTTGAGTTACAATTTGAGAAAAGAAAAAAACTGAATTCAATTTACAGCAATTATTTGTTACAAAAAAATTTAAGAAACCGGTAAAAATAAGTGAAAAGGCAATAACATGAAATAGCCAAGTTAAAGAAAGAAAAATAAAATTTACTTTAAAAACCCTTCTCAAGCATACCATATTCTCATTTATTGATTTCTGAGCAATTCTTGTTTCAAATTTATAAGAATATATGCTTTTATGTTTTTTATGTATTCAGTGTGGTTTACCCTGCATCGATCTGACTAAAAACTACTACAAAAAGTTAAGTTAATGACTCATGCATAACACGCTACATTTGCTGCATATATTGTTATAATATCAAAAGCAATGATATATGTCTGCGAACCTTACAAATAATGGAAATCATAGACAACAGCAACATATTATCAATTAAGTAGTACGTCATATTCGAAGTAAGGGTTTAAACATAGTGTAAAAATAGAGGAGAAGTGTTAAACATTTTGCTGGTTTGTATTGTCGAGTGACATCTATATTGCCAGAATTTTTTTAAAACAGATCTTTTGGATATTTATCATTTAGCTTAACTTTGAATAAAAATTCACCAGGATATTATTTCACTTTTCCCCTTTTCTTCTTTTTTGAATTGAAATTATTACCGAATTTGTGCTCTTTTGTTCCTCTTTTTATTGAAAATCTGACAAAATCATAATAAATGATAAATCAGACAACTGATTTTGAGTTTCTCCATTCGTGTTAATTTTTTTTTTTTTTTTTGTTTTGCAGGAGAAAATTTCTCTGGGAATGTTTGTAGTGAGGCTGATTGTGTTTCGTAATTTAATTAAAAATTATTGCCCATATTCATAAAAAATTAAATTGGTTTATAGAGTGCTTATTTGACATATTTCTATGGAGTAATTGTCAAAAAAGCAATTAATAAAAATGTTTAATTTTTTATGAATACGGGAAATAATTTTTTATACTTTCAAAGACAATTTAAATGTTGAAACACAAATATTTAAACATTCTACCGAAAACAAAGCACACGGAATTTCCATTTTCTTAATGTTCTCTTATAATCACAAGTTATTCTTTCCATCAATGACCACAGTGTATTGTTTGACGAAACTCCAACAAAAATAACAAGAACTTAACAAACATTGTAGCTTTTAACACCCCCCGTCTATTCGAGCCATCGATTTAGTATATCATGAACAAAACGTCGGCAGCGCAAATCGTCGTGCGGGAGTTTAAATGCTCTGTCTGCCATTTTATATATCTCGAGTTAATGATGCCACTTAAGGTTTTTGACACCAAAATTTTTAAAATCTGCCATCCGTTTTCGGCTAATTATCTCAGAAACTGGACGAGATATCCGAAAACGGATTGCGGACTTAAAAAGTTTGGGGTTGAAAACCTAAAGTGGCATCATTAACTCGTGATATATAAAAAATATGAAATGGCGGATAGAGCACATAATAAAATCCCGCACGGCGAAATGTCTAATTTTTTTTCTAATTTGTGTATGTGGTGACTATGCATGTGCATTTCGTTTATTTCTGCGGTTGTGAATGTAAAAAAGATGGTGTCAAATTTAAATTGATATTTGATGGGGTAGCACATAGTTGTTCTAACAATTGTGTTACCAACGATGGTCGACAAAGAATATGCATAGATTTAGAAAGCTTACACGAGCCAAATCGATGATCGACCAAAAATTTTTCATGATATACCAAATCTATGGGTCGTATAGACGGGGTGTAAGTGATATCAGTAGTAAAATTAATAACAGCTGATATTTAAATTTTTAAGCTGTCATTTGTTTCATAACTTTTTGCACTGTGTCAATGACTATCCCTTAGTGGAAGTGGCAAGCGGAACATTTTCTTACGCTCAGCGTTTACTCCGAACCCCCATCCCTTAATAAAAGCGTCAATGTTTTGTTAAAACATTAAAAACGGGGGTTCCAAACAACATATGCTTATATAACAATCCTGACCATTTTAACAATAAAGTGCATTATCTTATTGGTATTTAACTAAATTTTTAATTTAAATTTAATATTTACTAAATTTTATAGTAGTATTTTATTTATTTTTATTATATTTTATTTATTTATTTTTATTTATTATCTTCTATTCAAATTGTAATTTTGTTGGCAGGGTTGGCAGTAAAAGACACTAATCGTTGGCATGCATGCATATGCATATTGTATGTATGTATGTATATATATGTAGGTAAAATTCTAAAAGTCACAGATTTATTAATCCACCCTCGTATCTACACATTGGTTTAAGTGTATGCATGCAGGTAGTATATTTATATAAATAAATCTCTTTAAATAACATTTGCTTACCTTTTCATTTTGTTTTTTGTTTATTTTTTTTTTATTCACACAGCTAGTGTATGTATTTAAAATATTTGTTATTGCAAAAGCATATTCCTTTTAATTTTATTTGTGATTATTTCCCTTATTATCTTTACACTTTCATACTTTTTGTTGCCGACTTTAAATCGCACTTAATTTTTCACAAATTAAAAAAACACAATTTTTATTCGCCTTATTTTGCTATTAAATTAAACAAAATTTATTATTTTTATTTTCTTTTTCTATTAATATTTTATTTCTTTAATATTTTCTTAAAAATTATTTTTTTTGTACGTTTTCATTTAACATTTTTATATATTTTCCACTTTTTTTACACAAGACTTTAAACATGAAATAGTAAAAAAAAATTAGCAACAACAACATGTAAGAAACACCACAAATAAATCAGAGCATAAAAAATATATTTTTTTTTCAAACAGATGAACAAAAAACCAACAACAACAACAAATAAATTACATTTAAAATAAAAAAAGGTATTCGGTATTTTTATAGGTATAGGTAGGTATGTATTTTGTTTTATTCACAACACAATTTACTTACCATTTGTTATTGCTGCTGTTTTTATTTTCAGTATTGTTGTTGTTACTTAAAATAAGACAGGTTCTTTAGCCAAGAATTTAAAACAGCAATACCAGCAACAATATATTACTGGGAACAAGATTTTTTATCCGTCTAATGCCGATTATTATTAAAGCTAAACCAACCATTAAAACCAACATTCGTTCATGAGTATCAAACATACATTCATACAGAGTTCAAGTGGCTGAGAGCAGCGTTGCCATTTTTACCCTTTTCGGGTATTTTTTGACGCTTTTTTAGTCTCGTTACCCGTTTATTTTTTCGAAATACGCTTTTTTTAAAAGAGGGTATTTTTTGTCGCTTTTTTAATTTTTTGTGGCGTCTTTGATGCTTTTTTATACAACTATGGGATTATATTTTTTTTGGTTTATAATTTTTTCTCAAGCAGTGGCTGAGACCGCCAAAGGATTCCACTAAGGCACTTTGTGCATGTTGCCATTGTGAAATTAATGCAGGGCACAATGACTTATTGCTGCACAGCAAAACAAAAAAACATGAGAAGGCAACAAACACATTTCATAGTATAACTGTGCAACAAAAAATAAGTTTCCAAACAAAGGAGCCTAGTGATGTTCATAAAGCCCAAGGCATGTTGTGCTTATATGTTGTAGCTCACACATCCTTTGCCAGTATTGACAACCTGTCTGAATTTTGTTTCGACAGTTTCTCTGAAAGCAAAGCTGCTCATTTTAAATTGCATCGGACTAAATGCTCCAATATTAAAACAAATGTGATAGCCCCATTTTTTATTCAAAATCTTATCGATGATATTAAAGATCGAACGTTTAGTCTAATTTTAGACGAGGGTACAGACAATTTTGTTTTTAAGTCTTTGTTATTTTTTGAAATATAGCAAACTATTTTAATTTTGTAGTTATTTTATTTTAACTTTTTGTTAACTACTGAATTATATTAATTTTTTTTGTTATTTTGAGTTTTTGTTACTTATGAATTGCAATAAAATAAATCATATTTTATTTGTATATAATGTTGTTTGCGCTTTTTTTCTTTTATATGGTTTATACGCAAAGCAAAATAGTATAGGTATTTGAAAATTATTTATATTTTTCTTGTTACGCTTTTTACCCTATTTTTCTGAATTATTTTACCCTTTTTACCCTTTTTTGCTTTAAGATTGACGCTTTTCTGCATTTCTAAAATGGCAACACTGGCTGAGAGTGAGCAAACAAATACAGAGAGAGAGAGAGAGAGAGAGATTTAAGAAAAATCCACAAATATCTTTTGAAAACTATTGTTTGCTGAAAAGTAACAAAAACAATTTCAATTAAATTTGTTTAAAAAGGGAGTGGATTAATGATTGAATTGTATGTGGAAAATTTTTAAATTTACAATACTAATACAGCAGTAATTACACGGCATGTCGAATTATATACATACATAGATTAAAAAATAATTATTTTTTTATTAACGACTAAAATAAAACTTTGTTTTAAGAGATCACTTTAGAAAAGTTCTGTTTTAATGCTTTAAAAAAATAAAAATCTAAATGTTCGAGTTCAAACAGAATTTCATAACAGGCGACTACTTTTCTCCTAATTGATTATTATAACTTTAAGAAAGGAATTATTTATATAAATGTTTATAGTCTTAATAACTTTAATTACTTTATATTTTTATAGGTATTCGCCTTTTTCATGAAACTAAAATTTGCATAGCAAAGTAATGAACAAAAAAATCTAATTTTTGTTTCGTCAGAAACGCTTTAATTAGATCAAAGTTAGCTGCAATGATTCCTTCGAGCCTCCAGCACTTAAAAAAAAATATTCTAAATCCGCTGCGGAATTTTCGGTGTTCGAGATAGCATACCAAGCATGATTGCTAAATTGGTTTTCGATCTTGTCTTCTGGCCGCTAAAATGTATGTAAGTGTATCATTTTGGACTCTCATCAACCCCAGAAGACGAAAATGGTTTACAGATGGGTTAAGCCGCTGGTGTAAGAACTAAAGCCTCTAAAACTGCTAAAAGCATATCAGGGTCTGTCGTCAAATGTTTGTCAATTGCGCTAAAATTTAAATTATTTTAGTCCGCGCTACCATGAACTTACAGTTGGATATGGAAAACAGTAAAACTACGCACAGTAATATATGTAATTGCTGACGGGCTGTTCGTTTAATACTCAAAGTAATGATTGAGGATGGATTCAAAGATGGGAACTCTGTCTTCAAAATACTTGTTAAGGAGGAACCGAGAATTTCGCTATTTGAAATGATTTATGAGCTGTATACATACATACTAGACAAAATTTTGAGAATATTAGATCGGCTCCTATTGCAGATTTACCGAACTCCATTACAAATGCGGCGAATTTTTTTATTAAATATGTTTTTCAACGTTGTATCTCCTTTCCATAAGAACACTTGAGTACCCTTAGACTAGCAGGCGACTATAATTAATTGACGTCTTCAAGGCATGCAAACACAACCGATCGTGTGTTCATACCTGTTAAATTGCCATTACAATTAGTAATCAATTACATTACTTTTGAAAAAGAATCGTAATGGTTACTAATTTTAAAAATATGAATTTCTGATTATTAATTGATTACGATTACAAGTAATCAAAAAATAATCAGAATCACGGCCAATTACTACAAAATAATCAAAAAGAATCAAAAGTAAGCCAAATATTATCAGAATTACTGGCAATAATATGGAAAATAATCAAAAAAGAATCCAAAGTAATAAAAAAGTAATTCCAATTATTTTCAACGATTATGTTTTATTATTTTTGATTACAAAAATAATCCTTAAAAATAATTGAGATTTTTTTTATTACTTTTTTCTTTTTTTTTATTGAGTCTAATACTCAGGGTAAGCCCCTACTTGGAATTTTCTGGAAAGGACATTTATGACAGAACAAACATATATTTTTGTTTTATTATACTATTAAGTGCCTTAGGAATGAGACAAATTGCTGTGAATTGATAATTCAAAGGCCTGTGTTATACCTTCACCCTTGAATGATCAACAGCAATTGCCTCATCGTTGCATGTCGATTGTGTGGTGAGTGTGCCTTTTCTAAGTAGGTTTAGCTATTATCTGCTACTTCCCAATAGGTGGCGCTTTTCTCCTAATCATTGGTTAAATTGTACTAAAGTGGAATCTAGTGGTTAGTGTGTTGGCTTACTAAAATGAGAGATCGGGTTCAAGCCCCGGCTCTGACATCTTGAAGCAAAGATGTATTAAAAAAAAATATTTCTTTCGGCGACTACCTGTTAGCAGATTTCTGGCTAAAGCTCTAAGAGTAACTTATTGCTATGAACAAGCTTCTCAAGTTTGTCGTTCGGAGTCTACATTAAACTGTAAGTCCCGGTACTCATGGATAAAAATTGACACACACACAACATAAGTGCTGCGAGAAGCTAGGCCGTAATCCTGACACAGGGTTGTAATGGCCAATTATGTATGTATGCACATCACTGGATGACTCTCTTATCGAAATTGTAAATTCTATAGGTACCTCGGAAAACAAGATTTGACGGTCAAAAATAATGGTGTACTTTATCTGAAAATAACTTGAAAGTCCACATTTAAACGAAAACGATTACTTTTTCGCCAGGAATATACGTACATACATAAAAAATAAAATTTTAAAATTTTTGTTGCAGATAAGAAGTTATTCATGCAGGAATAGATTTTCTCAAGTAACATGAATTTTTATCTTTTAAATATTGTATACGTAACTATGTATGTATGTTGTATGTGCACTTTGTTATAAAGAAGCGATATGTTGTAAATATGTATACGTACATGTACATATGTATGTATGTATGTACATATTCAATTATGTATGTACAATATGTACCTATAAACTTACTATTTACATAGGATGTACTTTAATTTTTACACTTTATTTAAACAAAATGTCTTTTTTTCTGTTTGTTTTGTGTAGAAATTAAAATCTATTTATTTATTTAGTTTTATATTTTTTCTTTAATAAATGTCTCATTTTACTTTTTTTTATGCACAAAAATAAATTTGTTTGTAATTTTATTAATTTTGTAGCAATTTTTTATTAAAATTTTACTGCTATTCTTTTGTTACGTTCTCCTCTTTTTATTTTTAAAAAAATTAAAAAACCCGTTTTTTCCTACACAATTAGTGAAGGAAGTTGAAAAAAATGGGAAGAAGAGAGAAAAACATTCATTTTTTATTATGAAACTTTTTAAAAAAAATAGTTAAAGTTGTTGTTTTTTAATGGTTGTGGGACTTTAGTAAAGTTTTACATACAGACTACCTATATGTTGTTGTAGTTCATATATTTTATTGTTTTATTTTGATTTTTCTCTTGATTTTTGGTAACGTTTTGATGACGAGATACAATAAATTAGAAGACACGATTGTTAAAACAAGAAAAATATTGCAATTTTGATGCAATAACATCTTAGACATAAACCAGATAAATAAAATTTCAACTGCAACTGTTGCTGTGCACAACAACAACAAAAGCTGATAAAAAATATTTCATTTGCATTTTTGATGAATCAACCGAAAAAATGACAAACAAATCAAAATAAATAAATTTTTTGCGTTGGTGTTGTTGTTGTTGCTATTTAACAAATTTTATTTTGATTTTAGGATTTACGTTTCTTTTTATTTTTTTTTTTTAATCTCAGAAAAAAAAAAACAAACATGTCGGCTCTTATTTTTTGCAATTTTTTCTCACCTTTTACACACAAAATAATATTTTTTCTTTTAATTTAATCCGTATACAATATTCTATATATACATATTACAACAATACGCACTTCATATACACATAAACTCACAAATAAAATAAACTTTTTAATAATATTTCCCGTCAACTCTTTGTCTTTAAAACATAAACTAAAAATTCATCCGCTAAACACCAACTTCTATAACGATGTGCTACTGATATAAAATGTTCATAACCAAAACGAACGAGATTGCTCCGCAACCAGCCGTAGGAATTAAAAACACAACTACTACTGCAGCACCTACAGCAATAAAAACAACTTATTTAGATACAATGGAGAAAAAACAAAATATTACAATAATCCAACAACAACGAATATTTTATCCATGCAAAGTAGAATGGGTAGAGTTGAGTTAAATTAAAATCGAGTTCGTTTTTATTTCTCTCCACAGCATAAAAAGTAAACATGCAACCTCCCAACAAAAATAAGAATAACGAAAATAATATAAACGACACGTAAAAAAACATATGATAAGTAATTCAAATAAACAAAATATTACAAGTTGTAGGTATCTAATATCTATTATTTGTACAAAACAGGCATATGTACCTATATAAACATGTTTCACTAAACTCTGTTCTATACAAGAGTTTTCTATTAAAATTTAATAAGAGTTTAGAGAAAGACAGCACATACATACATATAGAGTTATTGCAACTTATAAGAATGTTCTTCTTACCAGTGTTGTCAAGTTACGGATTTTTAACTTAGATTTGAGGTATTTTTTTGAGATTTGGGAAATTTTTGGGGAATAAAAATTTGGGGTGTAAATTTTGTTTGTTAGTCTTCGAGTAAATTAGCAAAAGCATTCGTGTTGCCTATAAAAAGTGACTAGGAACTCGTAAGGGTTCAAAAAATCGTATATTTTCTGTATCTCTTGAAGACAATGCACAGGTACCAGTTGATAAGTTTTTCGTCTAAAGCAAAGATACTATGTTAACATACATGTACATAATTGGGAAAATATTAATTTTTCGTATGAAAATTTTTTAAAAAGCATACATGATTACATACATAACATAACAGATATTTCAATCTTTTTTGAAAATATTTCTGGTGACAATTCAAAAATAGATTACGAAATCGAATGGTTATTTCGATACTTAAATCAGTTATCTAATATATAAAATTCTCGTGTCGCGGTGTTTGTTGCCAAACTCCTCCCAAATAGCCCGACCGATTTTCATGAAATTTTATATGCATAGCGGGTAGGTCTGAGAATCGGTCAACATATATTTTTCATACACCTAAATGTTAAGGTGACTAGTAAAAAATCAATTTTCTTTACACCCTCTTCAAAAATGGTCCATGGTTTACCTAGCCAAATATGTATGAAGCAGATAAACATTATGAAAATATTTTAGTTATGAGTAGCCAGCAAGAAAATCGTTTTAAATTAAAAGTTAAACCAAATATTTTTGTAATGGAACACAAAAACCTTAAAAGTCTTTTTTAGGGTTTTTATATTGTAGTTCCATATAAATTTAGGTATTGATTTTTCTTCATTTAGTAATTATGTATTATGATTCGCATTAAATTTATAACTATTTGAATTTGTAGTTTTGATTAAGACCTTTGGGAAAAAGTCTCCTGACGAGTCTCTTAAGCAGAGATGAAATGGCCATATAGAAACATTCTTATCCCCAAAGCAATACATCTCATATATTATATTGAATGCATTTTCTTATAAGGCGATAATTTTTTTTTTTCATTTAACCCTGCTACTACGTTAGGGTCATTTGATGACCCAAATTGTATTTTTCCGGCGAGAAAAGAGAAAAAGACCTTTACAGAATGCATTACTTGTAATAATTATGTCTGTCCATCGCACCGAAACACAAAACATAAGTTTATATAAAACCTACTGCAATCATCACGAGTCTTCAAAACTTTTTTCTTTTGTAAAAATTAATATTTTTATAATAAAAATATATCGGGTCATAAAATGACCCAAAACATAATATACGTAAGTTTTTTTAACGTAGTAGCAGGGTTCAGAATTTTTGTCCATATGGACTTGGCAACACTGCTTCTTACAAATGATTATTTGTTAGCAACATGTTTATAAGAAAACCTTATATTAAACATGTTGCATTAATTTGTTTAGTATGTAGTTGATTATATATGTATGTATATTTTTTTAATAATACATATCAGATTTAAATTAATATTTTTTCAGCAAAATATTTTGAAGACTGGAAGTCTAAAACGATTATACTATGCTCTGACTTTCTAATAATAATCACAAAAGTTTAATTTTTTTCCTGAAGAAATAATAAAAAAATGTATGAGAAGTTAATTTTTTTATTATTTTGTTTTAAACGTAAGCAACTCTTATTATTTTGTATAATTTCATTTCAATGGCCATTGTATATTGTTCTATCATAGGTTTTATCAGATAATTTAGTACTGTTGTTAAAATCCACACCAACAAAGGTTTTAGAAAACTCATGACTTCTATTTAATATATAAAAACATACTCCGAACCTTAAATATTAAAAAAAATTCTCTACGAAATAATGTCCGGAATATTTCCATTCAGAATGAAAAAAAAAATAAAACTTGTATTTAAGTTTTAACGGTTTATACAAATACAGCTCAGTTCTTTAATCGTCTTTGTACCTTCTCTAGTTCAGTATTCTCTCATCTCAAAGTGTTTTAAAGTTTTCATATGACAGCCGACAAACACGTGTTTACATTTTGTTATTGGATTTGCCATCAACAAACTGCAGCATTATTTCACAAGCTCCGCGTTCTTAATAGAAGTGTAATAAGAAGTTGTTCAAGCGGCCACAAAAAAAAATTAAATTTAAACAATGGAAGAAGAAGGACCAGCCGAGGCAACAATTGATTTTGTACCAGCAATTTGCTTTGTACCCCGTGGTATTGCTAAAGAAAAGCCGGATAAAATTTTATTAACACAAGAGGAATTGGCCAGAGTTATAAAAGATACCCATGAACGTTTAGAGAGTGAAGATGATGAGGATGATGACGACGACGACGAAGAGCATGAGGAACAAGATAATGAAATGGATGTAGATGATGGCGAGAATATGGCTCAAGAGACAAATGAGAATCGTAATCCAGATGACGAATTTGCGTTTGAACGATATGAGAATGAGGGTAATCCCAGAGTAGCAGATATTGGAAATATTGTTGATCCCGAAAATCAGCTACCCGATGAAGACGATGATTCTGAGGCTGAAGATGAAATTATAAAACCCACCGACAATTTGCTTCTGGTTGGTCATGTTCAGGATGATGCCGCCAGTATGGAAGTGTGGGTTTTCAATCAAGATGAAGAAAGTTTGTATACCCATCATGATTTCCTATTACCCAGTTTTCCGTTATGTATTGAATGGATGAATCACGACCCCGGTAGTGATAAGACTGGAAATATGTGTGCTATTGGTTGTATGGATCCCGTAATAACAGTTTGGGATTTGGATATACAAGATTCAATTGAGCCCACGTTTAAATTGGGTTCCAAAGGAAGTCGCAAAAAGCAGAAAGAAGCTTATGGCCACAAAGATGCAGTTTTGGATTTGTCGTGGAATCGACAGTATGAACATATTTTAGCTTCTTGCTCTGTAGATCAGTCACTTATATTGTGGGATTTAGATGAGGGTCAACCCCATACCACCATAACAGCCTTTAAAGAGAAAGTACAGTCAATTGCTTTTCATCCTGAGGAAGCTCAAAGTATATTGTCAGGCTCTGCAGATGGTGTAGTACGTTTATTTGATTGTCGCGATCCAGAACAAGTCAACACTTCGTATGTTAAATGGAAAACACCAGGTGAGGTCGAAAAAGTCCTATGGAATCCTTGTGATAATAATTATTTCGTTATTGGTTCGAATGAGGGCTCTTTACATTACGCTGACAAAAGACAGCCCAAAAAACTGTTGTGGTCCTATAAAGCTCACGAAGAGGAAATCTCTGGTGTTTGCTTCAACTCTGAAGTTAAAAATCTTTTAGCATCCACTTCTACAGAAGGCTGTCTTAAAATATGGAATTTTGATTCATCAGAAATAAAACCAGTATATTCTCATGATTTTAAAATGGGTCGCCTACAGTGTATGAAACAGTGTCCCGAAGATCCATTTACACTGGCATTTGGTGGTGAAAAACCTCCCAGATGCCGTGTCTTCAACATTAAGAATTTTGAAGCGGTCAGAAGAGTATTCAATATACCTGATGCTGAGCAGGAATAGTTTTTATATTTATTTTCATACAAAATGATTAAAGTTTTCAATGTACAGTTTTTCATAATAAAAAATATATATTTTTTTGTACATATTTGTGTAATTATAAAATGAGTTATAAATAAAATATGAATTATAATCTTGCTTATATAAAACTATAAATCTAGGATTTATAAGAAAGGAGACAAATTTCCATACATAACGTGATCTTATCATGAAACCCTACCTGCCATACAATGTACTAAAAAAAATAGAAAACAAAGGTTGACATCAGCAATCACAAACTTGTTTTGTTAACTATAGTGATGCATTTACATACTAACAACCCGTCCACACTTTTCGTTTTATTACTCTATCAATCGGGCTCCATATACTTTTAAATTTCAAAAATGTTTACCAACCAAAAGTGAAATATTTATACCAGAAGACACACAACCAACTACATGCCATTGAAATATTTTAACAATTACTTGTAATCTTATTTTAATTACGAATAAAAAAAATACAAAAATATATCCAACTTTTTTTCTTACAATTAAACAAATCCTTAATATTATGAAGTGGGTTTAGCTGATATTAAAACAACATGTTCTCCCCGTAAAAGCAGCTGAGGTATATGACGCTTAATTTCTACACGCTTTCTTCCTAGACTTTTTACATTTTGCTTGGGTAATGATATGCCTAATTCTTTTAATTTATCATTACAATCTTGTGCGGGTTGGGGACAAATCAACTTATCTTCAACGTATTTATATTTGCGTTGTTCTAGACATTCCAACACATTAGTTAATAGCAGATTCCAATGACGATCAAACATTTGTAAAACACCTTCCACATAGCCTTTAATTCCATGTTCCTTTCTAACAAGAACCCTAACAGTTTTGCCTTCCTTAACATATGGTTGCAATTGTTTAAGCGGTCCTTCTGCCTGAGCCATTTGCATAATAATGTTTCTGTGATGTTTATTTCTTATTTTGATTTGAGTTTTGACAGCCAGTTGATGATCCTGAAATCTTCTTTGTGTTGACTCCTCGTTTACTAAAAATGGATTCTTAGTTTTCGTTGTTGTACTTCCAGATGGCTCTAAAGATTTTGGTTTTTTATTCAAATTCCAAATGCCAACTTTTTTCAAAGCCGTTTCAAAAGCGGCCATATTTTGATAAATGATTTTTGGTTGCTTTACTGTTACTCTATAATCGGGGGCATACAGTGCCTTCAGAGGATTAAAGGATTCACTTTTTACATCTAATTCAGGATCCTGTTGTTGTTGCTGATGCTCTGTTTTTTCCTCTTCTTTCTGAATTTGTTTTTCTGCTTCATTTTCTTTATTTGCGGGTATATTTTCCTCATGATCTTTATGTTGTTGCTCAATTTTGTACTGCTGTGATTTAAGAAATGTTTATAAAAAATAATTGAGTTTGTGTTTTAAAATATTTTCCTTTCTATTGTTTTGTGTTGTGTTGACACTTCAGCGACAGATGATTTCATTTTTTTTTACTTTGTTTTGTGGTGAATTTTTTTCGTTGGTGAAAATTTATAGAAACTTTGGAATTACGGCATTTTTTCACATTTTCAAATGAAATTTTAAGTTTAGATAAAAATTACACTTATTTTCAAATTTTATAAACTAAATATTAAAAAATCGAATTTTTAATTTCTTGCCATTGGAATTGTTTTCTTATTCAATCAATATTTTATTGTTTTATAGTCGCCCTGTTATTTGTAGTATTTTCTAATTCACCAAACTTTTAATACGAGTAAATGCAACACTGGGTCGCTAATACATACTTGTTTTTTATTACTAAAAATGAATTCAGTCGTTGAATTGTAATGAAGTTTGTCGGGTATGTTGTTGTTTGTGCTGCGGGTTGAAATTAAGTTCTGTCAAACAATAAAACAAAAGGAATTACATATAGATAAATAAAGGTGATATAAAATGTTCAAAGCAGAAATTAAAAAGCATGAGTTTAACATATAATAAATGGAGCTTGTAATTACACATTTAATTAAGGTGCTTTAAGAATAAGGCTACAAAATTATTTTTCAATTAAAAAAATCCCAGCAAATTAACTTTCAATGATTCAAATTGTGATGATAATAATGAAGATGTTTTGTTTTTCATTTTAATTATTTTGATAGTTTGCTTTGCGTTTGACATTTGCTATTGTTGAAAAGAAAAAAAAAAAATGAAAAAAATTGAAAAAATGAAAAACTTCTAAATTTGTGAAAAAAATTTAAAAGAAATTATAATTTTCCTTCGTACTAATTGTGTCTATTTCTTTAGTCTATTACACGGAAATGGGAAAATTATTTCACAATTATAAGAAGAAAAAAATAGTGTAAAAAAAAATTGCACAAAATAGTTAATTGCAACATTTTTCTTACTGCGTTGTTATTTTCATAGTATTCATTTTTTTATTATTAGCAATAGTGTTAATTGGACATGAACAGAAGCAATACATAAAACAAATAATGACAGCAACAAATAAAAAAGAAAAAATTGTGAAAATTAAATTTGTAACCCAAGTACTGTAATAACCGGATAGTAAAAAGTCTTAGTAAAGACAGACGGAAGGAAATAAATAAATTCGTCTGGATACCAGCGCATGAAAAACAATTAAGAAAAAGTTGCCTTTGGCCTGCAAGTGTTCCATGTTATGGACGTCGCCTCCATCAAGTTAACGTCAAACAACTCTACAGCAAAAGCGACAATACTAATCTTAGCTCTTAAAAAGCTTTAAATCTTCAAAAACGTATTTTATTTTAGTTGGTTTTTATTTTATTCTAAACTAGCAAAACAAAAAATTAAATACATATACAATTATAGTATTTTTGTTGTTGTTGTTTTATGCATTTTTTGGGGTTTTGCTTTACATATACAACAACAGAAAACTGCTGCCTCCTCCCCAAAAAGCATAAACAACTGCAATACAATAATAACAACTACATCAACGTAAACTTGTATGAGTGTATTCACCATACATACCAGTTTATATTATTAATTTCTTACTGCTTCTCTTAAATATCAGCTGCCCTCTTTTATTTAATTTTTTTTGTTTTGGTGGGGGTAGCGACAGCTGTTACATTAACTTGCTGCTGTTGTTCTGATCTGCTTCCTCTTCTTTTATTAAAAAGGTAAGTTTGTTTATTTATAATTTTGCCCAATAATTTTTTTAATCCACTGGAATTCACGGACATACATATGTACATATGTATTAGAGGGCTGCGCAAGACCATTTGAAAGTCAGACGACACTATTATGCAATTTAACGTATAACAAAATTTAGTTCAATCTCTTCATTAAAAACAAAAGTTTTGTGGTTTTGTGTCTTAAGAGACAAGCTCTTGTAAAATTTGAAATTTTTTCAAGAGAATATTGTCTTTGTCGTTCAAAAGCATAGGTCGGCAAAATTGATTTGTAATTGTGTTAGTGAGCATGGAAGAGAACTGCACTGAACAAAAAAATGTGTGAATTCATATATATGTATGTTATTAACTAACATATCACTAGGCGTGAACTAGGAACTTTCTTTTACGTCTGAAGGAAACATATCGGGTATATCTAATTCGGGTACGTGAAATTCGGTAGTTCTAACCGTTTGCTGAAAGACGATCTTAAAAAAAATTATAATATCTTGTTTTTTACTTTACAAGTCACATTTATTATAATAATTTAAGAAATTTTGTGTGATTTTATTAAAAAGAAAAAAAAAAATGCACTCAAATATCTTGAATTAATAATAACAATCTAATATATTTAGAGTTTCATAAATTATTTTTCAATTAATCTAAAAATAATTTTATTTTCATAAAAAATAATTAAAACATGCGATGCATATGTGCACTCGTCAGCAGTTCATTGACGACTAAAACATAAAACAACATTTGTCTCGTAACATGATACATTTCTTTAAGTGTTTTTGCAAAAAAACTAATGCAAAGAGAGGACAAAATGAAAGAGCGTAAGAATACATGTGAACTCTCCCGGCTGAATTCAGCTATGAAATGCCGACCTATGTTCAAAAGCATATTGACAATATGAAGGAAAGCAAAACTATATATTTAAGAGAAATTAGGCCAAACGATACCATGAATAATATATACAACATTCATTTTCTCTTATTCTTCTACTCACGTTATATTATTACAGGCCTGTGTCAAAGAAAAAATGTAGTTGTGTTGGTGAGAAAATGAGCATTACACTGCTGAACGTGTAAGTAGCAGTACCAGCAACTATATGAATTTTTTTTAATTAAAATTTGTACGTAACATTTTATCTAAAAATTTAATTACTTTAAGAACAATTTATAAATACTATACTGCTATAAAGGATAAAAAGAACTTTTAATTTTTTAACAAAAAAAAAAATTTTAAGTGTTGTTTTTTGTATTCAATTTATTAAAAAAAAAATTGTTAAAAAAATAATGAAAATATCACTGAAAAACTTTTAAATTATATTTTTAAATGTTTTATGATAAATAAGATATTGGTGATTACCAAACGCATTTATAATAATAAAATATTTGAGTGCATTGCTATTAATTTTCTTCTCACTGTAAACAATAAATCAGCGTACATCCACTACGCATGTTAACTCATTGCTGTTTCAGTGGCGTCTGAAAGCAAGAGCGTTGTGTATGAAATTTTTATTTTTGCACAGGCCTGTATTATTATATTAGCAACAAAGAAAACAAAAACAATTTTCTGTTGTTCACAACGTATCGTCCCCTTAATAAAACAAAAGTGTATAATTTTTTGCCATTTCGAGATAATGAAGTTTAAAATTTTATTAATATTAGAGATGTGGGAACACAATAATATTTCAGAAAATAATCGGTGTTTTTAAGCTGTGGCCATTTAAATATTCAGTGGAATAATCAGGCTACTAGTTGATGATATTTCATTAATTTACAAGTGCTTTAATTACAAAGAAATGCGATTCAAAGTACCATGATGTCACTTAGGCTATTTTATTTGTTTTACAATATGTATGAAAATTATTATCAATTTCTTATTTTGTACGGTATACACTATTTTATTTGAATCATTTACACCATTTATCTATATTATAAAAAAATTGTGTATATCGATATATTTTATTTTGTTATGAAATAATAAAAATAGTATAAAAAAGGTGTGATTTTTATACACTATTTTTCTTTGAAATAATGTCCAGAGCAACAACTAATTAAAACACAATACCTGAACTTACACAATTATTAATGAACAATTTCAAACACCCAATTATACGCTAATATTTCAATTGATTTTTTGGTCTAATTTGTAGAAGTAGAATTTCACCAAATTTTGACCACATTTAGAATCAATTATGTAGATACTTATTATAAAATAAGAAATTAATGGTATATGTGTATGCATTATTGTTTGAGGGGACGATATAATCCATAAGCAACAATCTAAACAAAAACAATTTTGTGTTGTTCACATCAGATATACACGCATACGTATAATGTACGACATTACCAAAGACTATAAATATATAAAGATGTCACACTGCCATACAATGAACTGCTAGCTCCAAATTTTAGTGATGGCCGTAGCGCTACTTCCACTTACAAAAACAAAACTAAAAGAGAGCTTATTCTTCTTAGAGAACTTATTTTCATCTCTCATGTGTGTACATGTGTGTATTACCAACGTATAAAAAATATAAAAACAAACTAAAAGAAACCGGTTTTATACAGAGAAGAGAGCATATTTATATTAATACAAACATATAAATATATTAACAACGAAATCATATATGCATGAATACGTGTGTGTATTTACAATATACATCATATCTCCATACATGTGTAAACGTGTGTGCATTTATATTGCACATTGCCAAATCAAATAAAATAAATAATTTTTTGAAGAACACTTATTTTCGTATAAATTAACGCGCAACTAACCTAAGCCAAAGTCAATGTGATCGACTGTGTAATTGTACGGCAAGAATATGTGCTTTTTTGTTGCACACATGGAATTATGTTGATTTGTACCGAATTATAATGTTATTATTTTTGAAGAATTCTTTAATAAGTATACTTACAACACGTGAAATTAAAATAAAAAACAGTTTTTCTTTCTTTGGTTATTGTTTATTTTATTTGTATATCGCTGACATATTTAATGTTCCAAAAATTTAACCTTTTTGGTACTCGCTGATTTGTATTTATATGTTTCCCATGTCAAATGATTTCGTAATAATATAAGCACAAGTAAATTTAGCATCTTCATTCTATGGTTGTAACAAACGTTGTTATCCTCAAACCGAAAGGAATAAACAGTATTTTTGGTACAATCTACGCATTGATCAATAATAAATTTTTTTATGTTTTTCATAAGTTTGTTTTCCAAAAATATTTTTTCGAAGACTTTTATATAAATTGTGCAAACTTCGAAAAATAAGTCCGATGAAGCACACAAATTACTAAAGTCCGATTCATTTTCTTAATTTATTGTGTGAACAAACATTTCGGAAGGAAATGACAAAATTGTTGACGGTTTAATTATATCCAAACGAAATTTAACGTAAGTTATTTGCTGTGCTATATATTCAGCAAAATATCGGCTAAATGTTCATTCTCGCTCATGGTACTCATCTATAAAAATTGGCACACACAACATGAGTGCTGCGAGAAGCTAGGCCGTAATCCTGAAACAGGGTGTAATGGCCAATTATGTATGTATGTATGTAAATTCTATTGGCACATTGGTGGATGTAAAACAAACGGGATCTTCATTAATATATCTCATTTTCATTATATGTTCATAAGTACATATATATATATATATATGTCTTCAGATCTTTCTGTACCTTGTAAGATTGTTTTAAACTCAATAGGTAAAAACATCACATGATCATGTGCAAAATTTGATAACTTCGGGGCGACAATATGTCAGCGGTATACAAATAAAACAATTAATAACCAAAGAATGAAAAATTGTTTTTTTATTTTAATTTCACATATTGTAAGTATATAAGAGAATTCTTCAAAGACAATAACATCATAATTCGGTGCAAATCAACATAATTCTATGTCTGCAACAATAAAGCACATATTCTTGGCGTACAAGTACACAGTCGATCACATTGACTTTGGCTTACGTTAGTTGCGCATTTTTTGATTTGCCAATTTGCATTATGAATACACACACGTATACACATATACGCATATATGATTGCGTTGTTAACCTTTAATTAGACGACTGGGTTCAGGAAAAATTAAAATTGAAAAATGTTAGTAAATTTGTTTATAAAATATAAACATATAAATTCAAATCAGCGAGTACCGAAAAGATTAAAATTTTGGAACATTAAATATGTCAGCGGTATACAAATAAAATAAATAATAGCCAAAGAAAGAAAAAAATGTTTTTTTATTTTAATTTCATATGTTGTAAGTAATAAGAGAATTCTTCGAAGATAATAACGTTATAATTCGGTGCAGATCAACATAATTCCATGTGTGCAACAATAAATCACGTATTCTTCTCCTACTATTGCACAGTCGATCACATTGACTTTGGCTTAGGTTAAGTGCGCGTTTATTTTATACGAAACCAAGTGTTCTTAAAAAAATTATATATTTTATTTGATTTGGCAATGTGCATTATAAATACACACACGCATACGCATATATGATTGCGTTGTTAACCTTTAATTAGGCGCCTGGGGTCAGGAAATATTAAAATTAAACAAATGTTGGTGGATTTGTTTTTAAACGAAAAATATGTTGTATTTATTTGTTTTTTATGTATTATTAAAATAAATAACTGAAAATTTAACAAAACATACTCATTTTTCTTTACACTTGCAGTAAACTCTGGGACACCATACGACTAATTATATGATTTTCTAAATGCGCCTAATTAAAGGTTAATGTATGATATTAATATGTACATATGTATGTGTAAAAACAGTTTCTTTTATTTTGTTTTTATATTTGAATTCCCAAATGTATGTATATTGTAAATATGTATGCATGCATGTATGATTTTGTGGTTGAGAGATATGCTCTCATGATTAACATTTGCAAAAAATGAGAATTGTTTTTTTTTCTGCTGACCACATACTTGTCCCCCGCTTCTAAATATGAACAAAATTTTTTTCAAATAAAAATGTAGGGAGTGTAACATCTTTATATATTTATAGTCTTTGACATTACTCTCATTCTCCTACTCCTGTTATATTATTATCAGTGTTGCCACGAATTTTAATTTTTTGTAACCGTATTTCAACAAATATGTAACCGAAATGGAATAAAAATAACCAAAATTAAATACGATGTTGCAAATTATTTAACAAATAATGAAATTATTATTTTGAATTTAATTCGTTGAAATAAGTAGTGATTTTCTTTTGCTTCAAAGGAAAAAGTAAGCAAAACAAAAAAAAAATCTCCACGTGTACACACTGCAGAAAATAACAACCAATTTTAGCTAGAAATAACTATACATGTGAACTTTTTTCTTGTTTTGGTTCCTTTTTTCTCAAAGGAGAAATAAAATATTTCGAGAAATAGTATTAATAAATATAAATACCAATCTACAAAAATATTTATTCCTGTTACCATCTATTATTAGGATTTATAGTATCGTTAAGTTACAGATAAATGTAAAAGTAGAAAGTAAAGCAGATGTAAAACTGTATTTATTTACTGGTTAAAAATAAACATACATACATACATAACTGGCCTTTACAACCCTGTGTCAGGAATACGGCCTAGCTTCTCGCAGCACTCATGTTGTGTGTGTAAATTTTTATCCATGAGTACCGGGACCCACAGTTTAATGTCGACTCAGAACGACAGACTTGAGAAGCTTGTTCATGGCAATTAATTACTCTCAGAGCTTTTGCCCGAAGACTGCTGAGAGGTAGTCGCCGAAAGAAATATTTTTTTTTCATATATCTTTTTTTGAAGATGTCGGAGCCTGGAGTCGAACCCAGGGTCTTAGTCTTAGTAAGCCAACACACTAACCACTAGACCACGGCGACTAAAATGGCCACTTGCTCAAAATTTTTATATGTGATTAAAAATACATAGTTTCTAGTTAATATGTATAGAACAGGATTACAGAATTCACATGTGTATACTATACATACATGTATGAAATGGTTATTACTATTATTCATTATTTCATTTATCAACATTTCTCAACCAGACTATTTTCTTGGAAAGCGTTGCCATCAACAAATATTGTAGTTCTTGATACATATTTTGCAATGGTTTGTTAATGTTACACTAAAGTGCAGCACAATTCTTAAAAATACTGATAAAATCCTAATGAAAATCTTACCCTACAATACGTATTTTAATTTAAATTCAAATATGGTATAAGTGTAGCTTTATTTTTGTAAGTAATTTTTTACACGATCTAGAAAAACTAATTAATTAATTTTGGTAAAGTTCAATACAGACGTTAAACTGGAAATAACACAAATATTCCTTCAAATTCCAAGCAGTACCCCTGAACTATTTAGAACAGTAGACTCTTTTATACCGTTTGTGCTGTACTAGTAATTATACTAGTAACTTTAAAAGAATTAACGTTTCCCCTAGTACAATGTAATTAATAGACATGTATAAAAATATTTAAGTATTAAAAAGATATATGAACGCATAAGTATGGTCTTAAATAATAACATAAATATTATATCCTTTACATTTTAAATAATAAATTTATTTTGTGTAATTTATAAAATTGTGGATAATGTAAGCTTTGTATGTGTAAAATCCAACTTTAACTCTGGCAACACTGGTATACAGTTAACAAAAAAAAACAAATAACAAGAAATATATGCATGTCGCCACTACAAGGTTCTCTTTAGCGTTGTCAACTTTGAAATTTCAAAAGCGGAGAAAAAATCGCACCATTTAAATTTTAATTTTGCATAAAAAAGTATAATAATTTTGTATAAAAAGTATTACAATATTTTACAGTTCAGGGGTTTTAGAAAATAAAATATAAAGTAAAAAATTAAAAAACTAACCAAATTCGTTCTAGATATTTTTTGTAATATCCAATTTATATGTTTTAAAACGATATGTATCAACCTTTAATAATAAGGTTTTGAATAGTTCAGTATTTATTCTTTTATTATAATATTTTAAAACACTTTTTTTATTTTAGTTTAATATTTTTATATTAAATATTTAAAAATAAAACAGCCTTTTACAATATAATTAAAAAAACATAACAGAGGAGAATATTTACAAAATGTGCACCTTATTTATTTAAAAAACGCACCGAAATGCGAATCGCACCAAGTCGACAACGCTGATGTTATTGCATAGATCGGCATTTCATAGCTCAGTTGAGCTGAGAGAGTTCACATGCAGTGATGTAAGCTTTTTTGGAACAAAAAGCACATATAAATAAAAAAAGTAATAAAAAGTGTAATTTCGAACTGACAAAGGCGTAAAAGAGCACAAGGTTTATTTTATTTGATCATTGTGAACAACAACAATACAAAAGTAACATTTTAAGCTATTTCTATTTTAGATATAGTATCGACACATTGAATTGTTTTACGAAACTAATAATATAATTTTTATTGTTATTATCGAATATATTAGCAATACTTAAAAGATCAACCATTTGCGAAATTTAAAAAAAAATTTGACAGTCGCTCTAATTTCCTGTAAGATTTTTTGTAAAGCGGACACAATTATTTTTTATCTCCTTTGCTTTTTCCGTCTTTAAATTCCTTTTCAAAATTCTGTCCCAAAAAATTATGTCCTACAAAGGATTTACCAATACAAAAAAAAAAATTATTTTACAAAGATAAAGTAAAAGAGCTGCAAAAAGTCTTTGTTAGACAATGTAAAAATATTAAAATTTATAAAAAGCACTAAAGGCACCATTGGAAAATTTGAAAAGCACCAAGCTAGTGCCTTTTCTTTTTTTGGCATCAGAGCTGAAAATTTGCCGTTTTGCAACATAAAAAAGCTCTAAAATTAGTGCCTAAAGCATTAAATTGGCATCACTGTTTATATGTAGTCTCCTTTAAGCTCACTAACACAATTACAAATCAATTTTGCCGACCAATGTTTTATTTACTGTGTTTGAATTATGTATCATTTCTTTATATTATATAGCAATTTTGCCTTATTTAATTTTTCTCTTAAATCCTTTGTATTTTTTTTATATAAGAGTTTTGATGTTTTTGATTTTGTTTGCAGTTCAAAATATTTTCTCTTTATTAACAATTTTATAATAAAGAAAAAGTACTTGACATGAAATATTTAAAAAATGGATGGATTGCTTGTAAGCCATTTAAGCTATGCTTGCGCAGCCCTCTAATATGTATGTATGTACATATTATTATTTATGTTTTGTTGTACATACATATGTATGTAAATGTATATATATATATTTCATTTAATATCTTAACTGGTTAATTATTCCCACATCTGCATACTATGTTTGACTGTCTTTTGTGTGTCATCTTTTACCTAGTTTACATAACTATGAATGTATGTATGTATGTATTTACCGTATGGAATATGTTGCAATATTTGCGTTTGTTTCAGCGTTTTCATAATTAAAAAACAAAATTGAGTAGGTATTTAGACGAACTAACCTGATATTCATATGAAAAAATTATACATTGTGGTATACATACATACATTTAGGTATACATGTACGTAAATTTTTCTTAAAAAAGAAAAAAATTCCAAATCATATTTATTTCCGGAAAAAAGTACATTTAGGTCATAATAGAACTGTTTCTTTCTTTTCTGGGTTAAGTTCGGTAAATAGAGAGTAAACAATAATTTCTCTCAATAAGAGAGAAAAATGCACAAAAATACGGGAACAAAAAAAAAACAAATATTTTACACAGAAGATTGTTTGGCGTGTAACATATATACATATGTATGTATATATGTATGTACATTTCAATTTTAATAAATTGTAAAAATAAAAAAATATATACATACATATTAGGGTGGGTCAATTTTGTTGCCTACTAAGCGTATAGCAAAATCGTAATCTACGGGAAATTCTAAGAACTTTTCCCAAAGAAACCATGGTTCTAAAATCAAAATCAAGCTTCCGGTTTTTTACGAGAAAATTTGGTGTTCAGGTTATCCGAAAATAATGCTATTTTTTTGGGAGTATTCATTGCAATTGGTTAATAGTTGACCTGTAACGCTGGAAGAGGGCTTATTTTAAAGGAAATTTTCTTACCTTTTTAATCTGTGCTCATTTATAGAAAATTATTTACCCAAATAATGGTTTTGGAGGTTTATGTCACAATAACAATAGTTTTAGGTTTTTAACAGTTTGACTATTATTATTTTCACATAAACCTCAAAAACTATTATTTGGGTAAATACTTTTATATTCACTAACTATTTGCTGTTCTCCAAAAACTTATCGTCAGGCTCAAAAAAAAAAAAAAGCTGCACGCTTCATAATTTTTATATTCTTCATTTTTCCAAAATGTTACTGATACACTTAAGAAAGTCCCAAGAGATGCGAAAATGTTGCCGAAACTCTTGATTACTGTATGAAAAAAGAATTTCCAGCTAATAATTTAGAATGCTGTTCCTTTTTTGAACTTTTAAAACATTTAGGGAATCGACCATGATTCTGACTTGTAGATGGTATATGCATATTTTTCTTAATTAACAGACTTACATAATCTAAAAACAATATTTTCAATCATCTGAGTGGGTAGCGTTTATAAAGCTTTTTAATATTTAATTAAAATAATACAATATAGTTTTAAGTTTCGCTGTATATTCATACCATAAATTGTTTGAAACACTTTTGTTAACTTTTTATATAAAAAGTCTTAATAAATTTGAATTAAATTTATATATAATGGACTTAGGTTAATAAGCAGGCAACTAATCTGGTATGATTGTTTCATCAACCCAACCACAATTTTTATGTTGTGAAACGCTGATTTATAGGGATGAAGATGAGCAGGACGAACAGAAACCACCCTCCCACAAGTATGAATATAATAATAAAAAATTATGCCTGAATTTTATGAACATTTGTATGCATTACAGAATAGTTTTTTCAAACTTCCCAAATGGGAATACAATAACAAATGATTTTAAAACTAAATCCTTTAATATTTGTGGCATGTACGTATTTAATGTAACATCTGTACAAATAATATTTAAATATAGAACATTTTCTGCTTTTGGTCACTTCAGAAAAGTAAGAAGAAAAAAATGATTGCTTTATAATTAAACCTTTTCAAATTGAACACACCAACATTTCGGTTGCTTTCATCTGAAAGGACTTTCTTAATTAAATCGTTAAAATGCTCGAATTACATTTAGTAGAGCGCATAATAGTCTGTTTCACCATAATATGTATAATATCTGATAATAAACAATTATTTTTCAAGCCAGTCAATCTTTTAACAGTGGCTAAGAAACCATCTGAACACAAATGTCACCAATTGATAACTTTTTCCAATTTTTAAAAGATACTTTTATACTCAAAATTAATTAAAATACCCGTATTTTTTATCTGTATTTGACGCTTTATTTTTAATATTTGCGCATTTAATTTGTGTTTTGTAACTTTCGGAGCAAAATAAATTCACAAATTTTCAAAAAAAGTTAAGATCGGCAACTGGAGTGGTACAAGCCCATGTTTTTGTAACTTTGGACAAAAATCACTCTTTTACAATTATTGATATATGCTGTGGGGAGTTGTCTTATTGCAAGTAGAAGTATCAGCTGATTTCAATAGCCTCATAGCATACACAAATATATAAATGATTGCAATGTTGTATTAGTAGCAGAGTGGGCAAACAAACAAAACATTTCGCAAAAGTTTCAACAAAGTCATACACTTTTCAAAATGTTTTTAATAGTATTGTACATGAGCAAAACAAACACAAATACTTTCTAAATGAGAAAGAGCGCAAATGAATCAATTAGCTTTTCGCTCTTGTGCTTGCTTTGTTTTTGTTGTTTTTTTTTTTTCTCGTCTTCTTCTCTTTTACTCTTCTATCCTTTTTCTTCTCATTCATTTTTTGTTGTACCTACGCACATATGAGTTAGTGTATTTGTAGTACTCAAAACAAAAACAATATACAAAATTAAATGGGACATCCTTTCTCACTGTTTCTGTTTTATTTTTGTTTTACTTATTGTAAAGAACACAACAAAATGAGATCAAACGTTCAGTTTTGTTTATTTGCCTACTCTGATTAGTAGAGATTTATAAGGATTGTTTTATTTTTAGCTGAGGAACAACTATTAAAACTATTCAAGAAAGTTTATTTCTTGACATTATTTCAGAATAATTTTTAATAAATAGGCAATATTGTGATATTATTTTCTCTTAAAGAACATTTGACGGACGATGACTTTTTAAGTAACACTAAATCATGATTTTTTAGAAAAATCTTCCAAAATCCTCTGGCATTCACATCATGCTTTTTAAACCATGCATCTTTTTTTAATTTTTTTTTTATTAAAAAAGCACAATTGACACTTCAAAAGAATTCAAAAATTAAAAAAGGAGAAATACAAAAACATGCAAGAAAAACAGAATTCGTGATTTTTTTTCAGCCCCTCTGCCTTTTTTACACCTCTCGCCCACAGGAAAAAAGTCATGTACAATGTAATGAAACTGAAGCATGAAAAAAAGTGTAATACTACCCCGTCGTGATTCACCACTAATTAAAACAAGTTGTTTGGACTAAATTTAGAAAATTTTGCAATTGCTGTTTTCATGGCATACAAAATACCAATATTTAGTTTGTATTTAGTTTGTATCATATCTACGATATCCACTTGCCCAAATTCGCCTATTTTTTAACTGATCATTTGTGTTGATGACCCAGCTATTTGGACTAAACTAAGAGAATCTTATTGCTACCATTAAAGATGTAGAAAAGTAAATATTTACTTTGTAAGGACGTGGCTGTGCCCAATTGGAATTTTTTAATATGCCTCGCAGGCTTTAAAAATTTAAAGAATTTATTAACTAACGGGTGACTAGTAACAAAGAGAATTGTTAATATTACAAATTAGCTATTAATTAATGCATAAAAAAACTTGTGAGGAAGTAGGCAACAATAAACAATTTCTTTTTTATATAGTCTAGCAATCCGAGTTCGAATCCCAGTAAGAGTTATCATTTTATAAATTAATTTTGTTTCATCAGAAATACCTTAATTAGATCAAAATTAAATTCTATTAAGAATTTAAATTGTTTTTTCTTTCACAATGATTTTTTGATAATCAAAGGAGAAAATTATGTATATGAACGAATTGTATACAAGCCAAACTGAACATGTTTTCGACTCCAGCTACAGTAGAATCATCAGAGTTCTTCGTGTTCTGTACATATTCATGACAAACATCAACACATTCTATCATACTTTCCTTTTCTCACCGTCATTGCATTTTTTGTAATTGTCATCTTATTTGATAAATAACAATTTCCTTTATGCATTACCTTGTAATGTAGTTTCTTTATAACTTTAGTCACATCATGTATCATTACCTATCAGCCATTAAGTAATAAATAACTTTAATTTATTCTCCAGTTAATCATGCAATGCGTTAGTAGTTCTACAGTGTTTCATTCAATATTTAATAACTCATTTGGAAGAATTTATTTCTTTAACTGAACGATCATCTGCGCATCTATGATTCCTAGTGGATAAAAAATTAAAAATTAACTTGTTTTTTTTTTATTAAACCAATGTCAACTTTCATTTTTTCCGCTTTAGTTAAAAGAAAATAAATAGACGCAGTTGCTGCTGTTATTGTTATTCATTATTATGGATTAAAACCACTTTAATCCATAGATAATTATTATCCATAAATAAAACCCACACAACCTGTTTTTTACTGGTCACTTATTGTGTACTCTCCCTAACATAAAGACTTGTCACTTCCATTCATTGATTCATTCAGATGCAGTCGCATCTTTATTACATATTTGTTGTGTCTTCTTTTCATAATTGTCGTCATAAACGCTTGTGGTTTATTTAAGAAACAAATATTTTTGCGTACAACAAGATTATTATGGATTTTTCTTCATTTTTCTTTCTTTTTGGTTTATTTATAATTTTTATTTTTTGTAATACAATAATAACAATACCAACCTGCATTATCATCAAGTGACATTGTACGAGTAAATAAAAATTCACTTTCATTCAAGAGCTACTACGAGTACAACCAAGGAACATTCATACTACCATGTGTTTCTTCGGTGTTTGTTACAGAGAAATAGATATTAAAAGATACAAAAGAAATTTTTATGTGGAGAAACTAATTAACGCCTACTTTTTTAATTTTTAATTAAATTCATAAAAATTAGAGGAAGTTGTTAGTGTTGGTGGATAATATTTAATTATTGTTTTCATGGAAATTGCAATGTGGGTTTTATTTAGCGCCACTAATATTATTTTTATTATTCGTGTTTGACTTATATGTATGTGTAGTCGCCGTAATCCAGTGGTTAGTGTGTTGGCTTACTAGACAAGAGCAGCAGGTTCAAGCCTCAGCTTTGACATCTTGAATAAAAGAAATTAGAAAAAATTTTCTTTCGGCGACTACCTTTTAGCAGTATTCGGGCGAAAGCTCTAAGAGTAACTGATTGCCATTTGAAAGCTTCTTCAGGCTGTAGTTCCCGATACTCAAGGATAAAAATTGCCACACACAACATGGGTGCTGCGAGAAGCTAGGCCGTAACCCTGAGACAGGGTTGTAATAGCAAATTATGTACTTATATGTACGTACGTATTTATGACTTTATATTTGATAAAATATTTTAATTTTAAACTTTGCTTATTTCTAGGCATTATTCAGATTTAGAGTACGGCCATTTCGCCTTCTCATCTTTTTATTTTTTTTAATTTTAAGTTTGAGATATTTAATCCCATATATACATAAATGTTTAAAATCATGACAAAGAAGTATTGGATGTGCACAAAGTTCTTCCGTGCTGCTAAAATCATATATTTGCTAAATTTTCGAAGTTCAGTTATTTTTTATAGCCGTTGAGAGATTAATAACTTCACAATTTATTAAACACTTTCCATAGTTTCTACTGTTTTGGTTTTACAACTTTTAGGCTGCTCTCTTTAAATCTTTTGATCCATATTCAAATCAGAGGGGTGATAGGCACATAAAATAATTTAGCGCAAAAAAACATTTTAAAAATAAAACAGAAACAATTTCTTTTCTCAGTAGACACAATTCGATGTAAGTTTTCTTATTTTGTTTCATTTAAGACATATTACACTGTTCATGACTGCACTTTGTGTTCTAAAGGTTTGATTATTTATTTTATTAAACAAAAAACGTATAAAAACCGGAAGTAATGTGTGGTTTTTATTTAATTTTTTTTTTTTATTTCATCTTTTTTATCTTCTGTTACTTCCTTTAATTATCGTTTAAAATGAATTTTAAGGTAAAGAGATTAAATTACTTAAGTGGCATATGTATTGCATTTTTCTTTTTATTAAAAAAAAAAAACTTAATAGTTTGCTTGTTCCTTTGCAAAATATTAAATTTGTTTTTGGCTGGTGTTATTTTTTTTTTTGGCATATGTGATAATGAAACATTTATTTTTGATGATAAGGTTATTTTTTTGGTTTTCTAAAACGAAATATCTGTCTTTATCTTGATCAACTATAAGATTTGGTTTCTACTTTTTGAACTTCAAACAACAAATTTAAGATAATACAGAAAAAAAGTTCAATTTCAATTAGTTTTAATAATAAATACAAACATTATACTCGTATGTATGCCTATATATAAATAGGTATATTGGGTTATAAAGAAAGTATATGTACATTTTTCGTGTATTTTCATAACTCCATCGTTGCATACTTTCTGCGGCTAATAGATACCAAAAATGTTTTCTTTAACTTCAAAAAAAAAAAAGTTTTCCAGGACAAAAAAAAAAGAAAAAAAAAAACTCAAATGTCAGGCGGTCAAATTTTCCGACTATAGGGTGAGTTCACCAGCCAAGTGCAGTCAAGTTTTGGTAGGCCATCAAGCTATGATGGGTAATTTTTTTTACCGTCCAGAAATTCTCAATATAACTTCGGTTGTCGTCAATCTCGTGGTCAAAATACAGCATTCGATATCGAGCGATATTTCTATGTAAATGATTTAAAAATTGTCTGCAATTTTATTCGATATCGAATTCCGTACTTTTTTTTTGACGTCGCTTGTAGAAGGTCACAGGCTGCAAACATACTCGTAGTTTTCTTTCTGTTACTTTTAACATTTTTGAACAATTTTTTATAATTTTTTCATGATTCTCAACTGTCCTGTGGATGATTTTTAATGCCTCGGCTACTCTATTACTTTATAAAATTAATAATAGAATTGAGTACTGTATGAGACTTCTTGGTTGCGTATTCTTTCGTTTAGTTGATAAAATTTGCTGGACTAGATCATGTGGCCAGAAATAAACCTCTCCTATGATTTAATGAAAACAATATTTAAAGACTAAATCTTGCGTTTATTTTGGCATACTCTATATTTTGCATGTCAAAAAGCAAACAAACACCAAACAAACTTTTAAATCTTACATACATATACATAACTATCCTTTACAACCCTGTGTCAGGATTACGGCCTAGCTTCTGGCAGCACTCATGTTGTGTATGTCAATTTTTTATCGATGAGTACCGGGACCTACAGTTTAAAGTCGACTCCGAACCACAGACTTGAGAAGCTTGTTCATGGTAATCAGTTACTCTCAGAGCTTTTGCCAGAAGTCTACTAAGAGGTAGTCGCCGAAAGAAATAATTTTTGCTTAATATTTCTTTGCTTCAAGATGTCAGAGCTTAGACTTGAATCAGAGCTCTCCCATACACTAACCACTCGACCACGGTGGGGAAAATCATGAAGCAACGCGAAAGAACAAAATGTTGATGGATGTTGATAGTTTCCATCTACACAAAACCTGATTTTAGCCACCAATTTATCTACAGCTTTAAAAGTTTACATATGCTGTGTATGGCTATATACCGATTTAAATGTAAAAATTAGTAAAAATTTTAAACAGAATTTATGTGCAGACTCATAATAATAATAATAATAATGCAGTATAATAATACGGAATAGTTAATACAATGATCCATTACAAAATCAATATAAAAATTGTGTAGTACCTTCATTTTCAATTAGAAAATAAGCTATCGAATCTAGGTTTTGTTTTGTTTATATTTTGCAAGTGATAGCATAAACTCGATTAATTAAACCGAAATCTCCTCGCATATATTTTAGAATCTGCCGGCATTGAGCCGTCGAAAGTAAACATT
This sequence comes from Metopia argyrocephala, assembly GCA_963576795.1. Classification (NCBI taxonomy): domain Eukaryota; kingdom Metazoa; phylum Arthropoda; class Insecta; order Diptera; family Sarcophagidae; genus Metopia; species Metopia argyrocephala. The sequence goes on along the minus strand of OY756208.1, from coordinate 179,428,232 downwards.
CAATGGTGACGAAGAGAAACACGTATTTTAGAATAGTCTCCATCGTTTGATATAGAATTCGAACTATGCTTACGCAGCTCATTACTTGTATTAAGAATATTCCAAAACATAAGTTGTATTGTAGTGGAAAAAAAAAATCACTGAGCGTATTATAAATTCATGAAATAGATGATGAATAAAAGAAACACCGCAAAGTTTAGTTACAAATATGACAAATATTGGCCTAAATACCATAATTTGTAATTTTTGTAGTTTTGTTCAGTTCTTTAAAAGATTAACAAGGAAATTGTCTAATTCATTGACGTATTTTATTTTTCTATAGAGTGTGTTATTGAAGTAAACCTGCGTGCGGCATGTGTTCTACTTACTGAGATAAAAAGCCATGCTGTTTACTTAAGAAGAAAATTGTCAACAAAGTTTTCCAGTCATACCAAAATTGTGTTTTAAGTAATTTTAGAACGCGCTCTCAATAATTTAGATTTTAAGAATTTTATTTTTTTTTCACTTACAAATTAAGTTAAAGTTTGATGAACTTACTACATACGCAGTCATTACTGGAACACTAAAAGGTTAAACATGAGGGATCAATTATGACGCATATGGAATTACAAATATACTTGTAAAGGAAAAATATAAAATTATCTCACTTTTTATTTTAAATAAGTAAACGAGAATGTAAAGAAAAAAATTGAAGCAAAAACACAAGTTATTAATTAAAAAATATATGATGGTATACATAGTAAGAGTATGATGTACAGTGTCGATCATTAAAATTCGATGAACTCAAAGAAAATAATAAGATGGAAATGTAGTTTTTTTTCGTAAAATTCTTACCTAACTGTGGAGGTCTTGACATTAGAACGCGTAAACGCCACTTAATCATAAGCTGAACATAATAAAAAATTTAAATGAATAAAACTACAAAGTATTACTTAAATATTAATTTACAGATTAATATCAGTAAACAAACTACTTTTGATATAACAAACACCAAAATTAAAATAAAACCATAAATTAAAAAGTATAGGCATATTTACGTAAAGGGAACAGTAATCCATTGTTCAACCTCTAAAAATTCAATGCATGTGAACGATAACTGTGGAAAAAATATGACTGAGTTTTTTAAATTCAGTTCTAGAAGTAGAGATTAAGATTCAATGTCAGCGTTGTCTTGTACAAAGGCCTATAATTCCCATACTAAGCCACGCAAACAGACTAACAAAAACTACCTCTTCAGAGGAAGTTGATGAGTCCATATGTTTCCGATAGTGATAATAAATTTATAACAGTCACTGGAACTATCTTTTTACAACACCAGGAATACATGGATCGAGCCTTATATGCTCATGAATAAAGCCTATGCCTAAACCCAATCAAATCGAGAAAAACAATGATGATCTATAGCGATGAAGAATTCACGTTATATTTGTACGGAATGGAGGAACTCATATGGGTGCACTACCCTATATTGAAATCTTAAGACCTTAAGACAGTCTGCCTATGATCATAATCAAAAGTATAAAAAATCTAATATCATGAGCCGATATTAAATATAATAAGAACAGAGACCTGCGAAATGCCAGAGAAAGCATTTACAGTCTCAGACAATATTACTTTTAGGTTGTAAGAGAAAAGTAGGAGTTAAGCTAGTGGTGAAATTTATTAGAAATACTAATCATACTAATACCAAACTCGCATCGTAAACACAAAAGAATTAAGACTTACCTTATTAAAAATAATGAAAATATTGTGAAGAAAAGATGCAAAACTTTGAACAAATATTCTACAACTCTACTTATATACATGCATATATTGCATTGTCTCGGTAAATTTTACAACATTCTTTAGCAGCCCATTCCATACGTTTTCACTTGTTCTATATTAGAAAAACATAATATGGCGGAAATATTTTAAAGTTGCACGCATTTTTAAAAGTAAATAAATTTAAGTTAGATTACGTAGATAAATTTTCACGGCTTTAATATTAACCCCCAAAAGAATAAAGTCTAAATTGTCCTCTTTCAAACAAGCTATTTTGATGATCGATTCAATAATACCATCAAAGATATATTATAGTTGAAAACAGAAGCAATTCGTATGTGCTCTATCCGCCATTTTTTATATATCTCGAGTTAATGATACCATTTTAGGTTTTTGACACCAGCATTTTTAAAACCTACAATCCGTTTTCGGCTATTCGAGTTCCAGACTTGAAAAATTTGGGGTCGAAAACCTAAAGTGGCATCATTAACTCGAGATATATACAAAATATGAAATGGCGGATAAGGCACGTAATCTCCCGCACGATGAATTTGTAACAAGTTTTTCAAACACCTTTTATATATTCATTCAAAATTTAACAAATTAAGTTTAATAGGTATTTAAGTTAATCGCAGTGTATATACTTATGTATGTATGTATGAGTACATATTTCATTTTACAACGCCATTTAAATTACAGACATTGTTATTATTTATTACTTTGCATAAATTTTATAAAGATGCGGTTTTGAATTGTTATTAATTAATTTTTTTTCATATTTTTCTTTTTAATTTTTATTTATTTTTCTTTGTTTTCCTGCCAACTTGTCATTTTTTGTTGTTGCTATACAATGACGTTATTTGAAATTCTTATTAAGAATAGAATTCTAGGCTTTTGAAAGAGTAGCATTGAAAAACTCGTATGTAGTAGATGATTTTCTATTTTTGAATTGTTGAAATTTTATACCATCACTGGCAATTTAAATGCAGTATTACAACTGAAATTAAATATTTTATTTTTTTTTATTTTTTATAAATTTTCTTGCTGACTACTATTGAAAAATGTTTGTATTGCTTTTCTTTATTTAAGGAAGCCAATGTTTGAGGTACTTCATACAGTATTTAAATTATGAACAGCTGCCTGCCCTAAAGATTTTCCTTTTTCAAGCAGATGCAACATGTCGACCGAAAATAGTTTACTTTAGCAAATATGATATTTTTAGAAAATGAAATTAAAAGTGATTTTTAAAAAATTCAAATGGAATTATTTTACATAAATAGGTATTTATTTATTCACTATATTGTTGACGAATGTACTACGAGTATATTTGTTGCATATACCAGTTCTTCATTATCTAAAACAAAAAAATAAACAAATTATTAAAAATATAACTTGCAACAACGTCGTTCGTGGTGACCGTAGTCTAGTCTATAAAATGTTATCTTACTTGACGAGTTTCGGGATTAAACCCCAGCTCTGAAATCTTGAATGAATGAAATGCACAAACTGTGCTGAAAAATTCATCATGAAAATTTTTAGTCTGAGACTATAAACTATATGACAGCGATATCACAACTCCTCAACATAAATGCAAATCTCTTATCAGAAAATTGGACAAGTGGGCATTGTACCTCCAGTACAAAAGAAGTATTGCCATTTTTATATCTTGAAGACGGTAATAGTGAAAATTTCGAATGCTGGAGTTTTGTAATCTGCCCTCTCCTTTCTTATATATATTAACACTTTTTATTTAATTCCAATAGAGCTGCGGTGGCCAATTATGTATGCCAATGGCCAAAGCATGCTGGAGTTAAGCCAGTTATTTATAAAAATATTTAAAATTAAAGAAACGTTTCTTATCGAATTCATAACATTTAAAACCTTATAGTTTTCTTTTAATTTTCTTTCAATGTTTTCTTTTTGTTTGTTTTGTTAAATGCAGTAATTTCAAATTTTAAACTCAAAAATTCTAAGAAATACAAAACAAATGCTCTCTTCTTAAACTGTGAAAACAACGACGCACTGCTCTATAGAATTTATAATTTTAATTCTAAATTTTATCAGTTACAACAAATAAGTCGCTTTGTGGGCAGATTTTAAATAAAAAATAAAATTTTTAAAAAGAAAAACTAAATGCATTTACAACGAATAAAAGATTAATTAAAAATGTTTATCACGTTTTAAACTACGACTATTCATACAACAAGAAAACTTGAAATTCAAGTGGAATTACGTAGCCTCTCATATATGAACAGAGTTCTAAACCTGATATCAATGAAAATAATATTATTGTTAAACTTTTAAGTTTTTTTATAGATATTGTTAATAAAAAACGAAATTAATTTCAAACTTTTAGAAATGTGAAAGAAAACTACGCAATTTTTTGTTTTTTTTATTGGGACTAATACTCGGGGGTAAACCCCTACTCATGTTGTGCATTGTATTGGAATTTTAAGATATATACGTAGATTTTTTTTTTATAGATATTCTTGTATGTATGTATGTATGTATGTATGTATGTATGTATATAAGTACTAATATTAATATAGGGTGTTTTTTTAGAGGTATAGAACTTCGAATTGAAATAAAACACAATAAAATCGTTTTAATGTCCGTCAATTTGGCTTTATTGGAAGGATAATTTTATGCCATTAATGTTTAAATATGATTTCGGGCATGTGGCCGCCGCGGCTAGCTCGAATAAAGCCAATTCTACAGGTCCAATTTTCAACCACTTTTTCGAGCATATGGGGCAATAACGCCACGAATGTTGGCTTCCAAGTCCCCTAACGTTTCTGGTTTGTTGGCGTAGACGAGCGACTTCACATATCCCCAAAAAAAATAATCCAATGGTGTCAAATCACACGATCTTGGTGGTCAATTGACAGGTCCATTCCGCGAAATTATGCGCTCAGCGAATGTTTCCTTCAATAAATCGATTGTGACGTCCGCTGTGTGGCATGTAGCGCCGTCTTGTTGGAACCACAACTCATCCACATTCATGCCATCCAATTCGGGAACAAAATAGTCGGTTATCATGGCTCTATACCGGTCTCCATTAACGGTAACTGACTCTCCAGCATTATTTCGGAAGAAGTATGGCCCAATATCTCCACCAGCCCATAGAGCACACCAAACAGTCAGTTTTTGTGGATGTAATGGCGTCTCAAGGGTCTCATGTGGATTCTCTTCACTCCAAATGCGGCAATTTTGCTTGTTGACATAGCCATTCAACCAAAAATGAGCCTCATCACTGAACAAAATTTTGCGATGAAAATCAGCATCCAGATCAATCTCATTTTCGGCCCATACACCAAAATCACGACGCATTGCATGGTCTCGCGGCTTTAATTCTTGCACAAGCTGGATCTTGTAAGGTCGCAAGCCAAGATCTTTGCGCAAAATCTTCCATAAAGTTGATGGACAAAGCTCGAATTGCTGTGCACGGTGGCGAATCGATTCATTCGGGTTCTCTTCAACACTTTGCTCTACAGCGGCAATTGTTTCTTCGGTGCTAGGATTTGAACCTGGGATATTTGAGTTTCTGGGCGAGCGCTCTAACCACTATACCACGCGATTATTTTATGGTTTAGAATTGTTCGAAAGCTTGGTTTTTGTAGTCTCCGCCAATTATTATTTTTTTTTTATTTATTTATTTTTTTCATTTAGTCACTCATATTGTACTGGCAATTACACTCAAGTCTCGTTTTAAGCGATAGATACATTAAAAAAAATAATAACGGATAAAGTTAATTCGCATAGCTTGCTTGTGAGTTATTTATCAATTTAAACATTTTAAAAAATCGTTATTCTAAAATCGCATAATTTTAAATCCGACTAAACGAGAACTGAGTGTAATGTTATTTGACCATCTTTTTTATTTATGCAATTGCTACTATCAAGTTTACATATTTTTTCTCTGAATGTAAAGTCTGCCTGACGTCATTAATACCACAAATGTATTTGATTAATATTCTTTTTTATGCTCATTTTAAAAACGTAAATCCTTGTTTTTATTATTTAAATAAAATTTAATAAAAAAAAAGAAAAAAAAATTGTTTTAAGCATCTGTTTGTTACCTCTACTTAATGCCATTTAAATCAGTAGCTGTTATTTGTTTATACATACATACATATGTATGCTATGAGTGTTTAAGAAAAAAAAGTAAAAGGAATGATAAAATTTTATTTTTTATTAGTATTTTAATTGAATTTTATTCAAGTTTTTTTTTTATTTTCTAGTATTCTACGAATATTCCTCATAATAATAATTGAAATGTTATTCTTCCTATTCGTATATTCTTTTGCAGATTTAGTCAGAGACAGTCAGAGTTATTCAGTTAGTTGGCTTTAAAGTATTTTCCCCAGTTCAATATTTATGAATTAATTCATTTTCCGTATAATTCTATGGAATATTGGCTGACTGACCAATGTGAACTGTGCAGAACATATGTTGAACGCTGAAAGCAGGCAGTTATTTTGTTTTAATTTTAATTCTTTTTTATTTTTGCAGCCTTTGCTGTTGCTACGAGTATATGCAGCACGTATTTAGTTTTTAATTTTTTTGTAGTGCTTTTTAGTTTATATTTAATTTTGTTATATGCCACAGCCATCCTCAAGCAACCATCAGCCAAGCGAGAATGTTGTTCATATAAGTACATATAAATGGTATATTATAAAAATGCATCACATACGAGGGTTGTCTTAACAAAGATTTTTAACTATACTAGCTAAAACCTGCAAGCATGCTTCACTTCATCTATATAAACTAAAAAAGATCGTGAACTTATGTATATTCAGTATTTTTTTTTCTTATTTTTCTTTTTATTTTCTACAATTAAAATTAACATTCTTTGACTATGTTGTAATTATAGCCAAATCACATCATAAGTATTATACACAATATTTGTAATACTTGCTTCTAAGCGTTCTTTTCAATTGTGCCTCCGTAGCTCGCACTATTGTGACATGATTTCTCACACTTTTTAAGCGTCCTGGGCATTCTAACGTTGCCCCCGAAGCTCTTGATGTTGATGGCCACGATCTTTCCCTTTCAAAGCGTTCGCTATGTTGTTCTAACGTCTCAGTAGTTTTAGAAATTGATAAGCTTAATTTTTCAATTTCAAGGCATTCGGTTTATTGTTTTTGCTGTCTCAACAGCTCTTGAAGTTGATAATTCATTCATTCATGAGGTACTAACAGTATTTCGACCTAAAGATCTATTGTACTGCCGTCAACTAAAACTAGGGTTTCTATAGTATCTCCCCCAGTTTCGTAGCTCTGACGGTGCCAACCTTGATAGTTCCCTATCGGATATTTGATAATCACCTAAAAGCCTCTTTCTATAAGTACTTTGGATCAATGCAGCATAAGTATCCATTATCTGCTCTGATGACTGATCTCAGAGTCTACACAAACTGCTCGAGAAGATTCCTATTTTATTTAAATATCCATCGAGTCTGCAGTGTAGAAAATTTTCGATTTTAAGACAAAAAAAGTATAACTAAATTGTTAAATTAAGTTGCTGTGTTATTAATAACCACTATATGTGAAACAAACATTAATTTTTTATATACAGGATTTGCTGGTCATGAAATTAAATTCTGTATTTCTTGCTTTTTTTAGGAACTCCTAAAAGTTTCTTTTTTGTATTTATAGAGTTGTATTTCGAATTAAAGAAAGTCTATTTACATTAAATACTTATAGTCCTCTTACATATGTATGTCGTTTTGTGGTATGATGTATCAAAATCTGCTTTTATTAATATAAAAATGTATAAAAACTAATATCACACCTCGTATGTTGATTAATCATGTCTTTGAAAATGTATATACTTATACATACAATACGTATGTATATGTATGGTGCGATGACATTGTTTAGTTGGTGCATTTTAATGTTTTGCTTTAAATTTTGTTAAAGCAGTTTCGAATTAAGTAGTTCAATTGTTAAGTTCATTAGTTATTTATTCTATTTATTTTTATATTAGAACTGAAGAATACCAAAAACATAAGGATTTTGTGTGATTATGATTTTATTTATCGCGATTTTCATAACATACTTCATTCTTTTTTTACATGGTTTGACTTGGCATAACGCAGCCTAAAAATGTATAGATTTTGATCAGAAAAACGTATGTACATATATAGAGAATTTCTAAAATTTTTAATTGAAAACATTTATATACGTAGTTCGTAGCACTGCAAATCGTGTGGTACAAATATTTTCCACAATACAAATGGAAATTTCCTTTACCTAGTGCCTTCTGGCGGCCTAGCTTAGTATTCGTACATCGTATCAAGTGGCTCAGAATGTTGGAGCAGAAAGCGTTGATAATTTATTGTCTGCATATATAGAGAAATTAATGTCATATAAGATTCTAAGCTGAGATGAAATAAATTATTTTGCGCTTATAATACCCGAAGAAAAGAAATAAGTGATATTTCCGTCCTAACTGCATCCATAGTTCAAGAAGGTCTCCAAATGGTAGCTAAATTCAGTGATAATTTTCGTAAACATGAATTTTTGTTAAGTATTTATCTCATTTTGCTTGGAATTCTTTACTGCGTACCAAGGATTTCTTTTTGTAGGGATACTTTATCTTTCTTAAATCGATTTCATTTTTCGTGGGTTTTCGAGGATCATATCTATATTTCACACAATTAGGTGTATTTAACCTCAGTCGATTACTTTACCTTTGAATAAAGTCTTCTATAGAAATGTCTTTCAAATAACTTTTAATTCTATACATTCTTTTGCTATGATATGAATAACACAATCAATTATGGTCTGACAACTATCTCTCAGTGAGTTCGTGATGATTATAATCATAAGATCATATGTCAGTTTAGTGTCTTTTGTAGTGTCAATGTGGTTTGTAAATACTAAGAAATCCGAAATTCTTAATGTTTTAAGCAATGGGAAACAATTCATTGTTTTAGAGTCGAAGAAAGTATTCAAGTACATCTTCTTTTTTTTAACAGTATAAATGGTTCTTCATTCTGATCGAGGTTTGAGCACAACTCTTAAAATGAAGCGTATGTTCGTATATCTGGACCATGCACAATAGAGTCTTAAAGTGCTAAAAAATTACAGTAATGACTCTTTTTAAAGCACTGCCGGAATATGACATGTGTTTCTATTGATATTGCACAAGAATTTAATCTTTGGGGTTGCTTTTGGGGAAATATCTGCAAATTGCAATATGATAAAATTTAAATCAAACATCCATAATATTACATTAGATTTAAAATTAAAAAGAAAAACAATTCTTTTCTAAACAGTAAAACAAATCACGATTGCGTTGTATTCGTTTTGCAGTTATAAAGTGTATAAAAACCGTCATGCAAAATAAATTTAATGAAATTGAAATCAAGTAATTCCAATTTTAATTGATTAGCATTCTAATAAAAATACAAAATATGTCAATGCCAACAAGCAGTCATTTGACGTTTCAAGTTAATTATAAATTAATCCTCGCAAATGATCACAAACAACTGGAACAATGCACATGCGAGTACAGTGTAACAAAAAGCAAAAAAAAAAAAAAAAAAATTTGTTGTTGAAATACAAACGAAACACAGACAAAAATTTATCATGTGGAAATTTCAGCCAATTTCCATTAGTTTGGCTTAAATAGCTTATTAAGTTAACTTAAAAGCAGAAACATTTAGTTTTTTTCTGGCTTTTTTGTTTTTGTAAAAATCCATATGTGAATAAACTGTGAGTAAGCAGTTGTTTAGATTTGTTTTGTTTTGTCTTTAAAAGAGTTTTTCAATTTTTTTTTTATTCTTTGAATTCTATTTATATATCATTTTTTTGTTCTCAAATATTTCATAACGAAATATTTACTTACAAATGTAATAGAATTCTATATGAATTATACAATAGAGTATGAAGTGGACTCACATTTAAGAAATTTTTTCCCTGAAATTTACATATATTTTAATCTCTGGGTCAAAATTGTTTTTGCCTTGGAACAGAACAATGCAGATATTTGTGTGTGAATTAAAGTGGGAAATTAAACGGTTTGAATAGGTTAACGTTTTATCACAATAATGCGTTACTGATAGACTATTTCACACACAGTTAATTTAATGAGGTTATGAATTAAATGTATTGCAAAAGAAAATTGGTGATAAAAAAATTTACTCCTAAAAGATCGTATTATACAAGCTGCTCTGTAGTCAATAAAAAAAATATTTTTGGAAAAAGGACAATGAAAGAAACCCATAAACTTTGTCATGTCAAACGGGATGGTTAGAACATCAATCAATAAGAGCGACATATGTACATTTTATATAACATTAGGATCACAGGCATTACAATTACTATTAGATATGTATATCATTTCAATAGGAGGCTACATTTCCTATATTAAACATAGTGCAGGCTCCGTTTGGAAGATTATAAATCTAAATAACGCATTTTATGCAATTCTAAGCCTGTCAGTCAACTTGCGATAACATGAACACTCGAAAGGGTGAACTTCTCAGAAACGTGAACATTTTGTTATACATACTACTCAAAACCGTGAACAAAATGTGAAAACTCTAAAACGTGAACACTTTTTCTCGCGACTTTTTTTAAAATTTACAAACTTTTAATTGGATTTTTAATCTCAAATTTTTTTTTGCTTTTTCAATATCACATTTTTTACTTAAACATCAGGAGAAAAGCGCCAGCTATTGGAAAGTAGCAGATAACAGCTAAACCTACTAAATCGACTTAGCGAAGACACTCATCACACAATCAACATGCAACGATGAGGCAATTGCTGTTGATCAGTCAAGGGTGCAGGTATAACACTGGCCTTTGAATGATCAATTCACAGCAATTTGTTTCATTCCTAAGGCGTTTAATAATAATATACATATGTACTGTCCTTTCCAAAATATTCCAATACAATGCACAGCATTTCGTAGGCGCTTACCCCTGAGTATTGGCCTCAAAAAAAAAAAAAAAAATAGAAAGTCCAAAATTTGACATTCGAAATCGTGAACAATCTTAAAAATTAAAACTGTCTTGGTAAAAATTAGCCCACGTTGTCGCAAGTTCACTGTGTAAGCAAAATGCAACTTAGCTATAGAGACAAAGTGGATTCGGGCAGGACCATTTTAATTTATGCTAAGGCCCAGGGGTTGTATTGTGGGCTTTTAGTTTTTAACAACATTTACAAAATTTAATTGATAAATTTAAATATATTTTTGATATAAATTTTGTAAGTATTTTTTTAAATAATAAATCATTATCACAACTTGCATAAATTTACAAGTACTGTTCATACAATTATTTCACTTTAAAAGTTTATATTTTAATAAATATTTTGTTAAGTCAACAAATTCACTTTGTTGTACCTTAAGTATTACACTTCAACATGATTTCTAACACTAGAAATAACTTTGATAAGCGTCATTCTATTTGTTAGTTTTTAGATATATACATAAGTATTAAGATAGCTTCATTATATTCATACATACATACATATATATGTATGTATATAGGAACTTCGGGTATTATGGACTGAGCGTCTAATGTGTATTATGACTAGAACTGTTTTGTTTTTGCAAAATAAAATGGATATGGCAATACTGACCGAATTATAAAATCTAGTATTAGATACGATATTTTATATAAAGGGTGGGCAGGAGAGAGTAACTAATTGTCATGAAGAAGCTTCTCAAGTCTGACGTTCGGAGTCGACTTTAAAACTGTAGGTCGCGGTACACATGGATAAAAATTGACACACACAACATGAGTGCTGTGAGAAGCTAGGCCGTAAACTTGAAATAGTGTTATAATGGCCAATTATGTATGCATGTGTGTGGGTAAATTTAAGGTTAGGAACAAAATTGGTTTTAAAAATAATTTTTTTTTTGACACATTCAGTTTTGTTGATATCAATTTAGTGTAGAAATATTAGAATTAATAAAAGAATAATGGAGTTTCTGGCAAATGTCCACCGGTAGCATTTCGGTTGATCCTTTTACAAAATTTTGAATTACATTTTGCAACAAAGCTTCGCTCATTGCGTTAATTTCAATTGCTTGGGGTTTGTTTACATAAACTTAAATCACAAGAACGAGGCGGCCAATTGCAATATATGAATTGTTTGGCCGGCTGTGTGGTTTATGGCGTTATCAAAAAAAATTTTTTAACAACAACCGAAATTATATTTTGTGTATAATGTCAAGGTCCAAAACCTTTTCGTATGAAATAATACAATAGTTACAGCAAAATCAGAGTTTTATGTGTGTTTCTTTAACATAAGTTTTGAAACAGAAAAATGAATAACCGTTTGTTTGCTTTTCTATTATTTTATTATTAATATTTACATACACTTACATACATATGTATATGTATGAATAGTTATGTTTATATAGAATGTATAACTGATAGTCAAAAATATTAAACCGCAAAATACATTTTGTACTTATATTTTTAAAATTGTTCGTTTGATTTTGCAACAAATTTTATTGCGTCAAGCGGTTTCACATTTTGCACGTCACTTCCCTTTTTCGTGGAGAATTGCACCACCACCATATCGGTTTTTTTTTTATTTTACAATTCACGTAATTTGTTTATTTATATTATTTAATATGATGAATTTAAAAGCTTTTAAAAAAATTGAAAAAAAAAAAATATAAAAATATTAAACGTGACAGCAGTGGTTTTTTTTTGTAGACAATTCTTTCTACTATAAATAAATAAAGCTAAAGGTTTACTGACCGAAATTAGCACTATCGGTGTTACATATCGTTTTGATAAGAAAATTCACATAAAAAAATATTTTCTTATCGTAAATATTTATTTATTGGTTGGGCTTGTGTTGTCTGTAATAATAATGGCATAAGCGGTTTGAAAAAAAAAAACTTTTAAGTTTATTGTGATTTTTTTTTTTCATTTAAAGTTTCTTTTTATTTATTTCTTTAAAACCGTTCGTTTCGTTCCATATTTTTGTTTACATTTTTAGTTTGTTTCTGCGTTTACTTTCTGATTAATTTTTTTTATTTATTTGTTTATACCTAATAAATGATTCGTAGTTGTTTATTAAAAGTGCGGCTTTTAGCCTACACTCAATGACCTTGAAATTTATTTATTTGAGCTTTGCAAAGAGTAACGATACGAGTATTTTAAATTTAATAAAAAAAAACTTTTTTAAGCTCTTAAGTTGTTAAAGAGTATTTTTGTTAATGGGCTACACTTTTATAGCGGAATTAAAGTAACAGAAATGAAATACTCGTGTATAGCACACATAACTTGAAGTATTCATTAAATCAGACTTTTAAACCAATTGATTTTTAAAGTACACTTCAAGTCAACTTTAAAATTAAAATATATTTCTTAATGTTTCTTAACAAAAAGTTCATTTCTTTAATACATATTTTTCCCAAAAGTTCCAAAAACTCCCGCTTTAGCGGGAAACGTAATAGCCTGGAAAACAGAAACTCTACTTATAATAGTGAAAAGACTCTGACCCTCCAACCTTTGTTATTGTTATGCTGGAGGCCTTGTAGGTGCTAGCAGGCGAAAATCTAAATATGTTAAGCACTCTAATTACTCGATATTCTTGGGCAGTAGATAGTTTTTAGTGCATTCATTGGCTAGCCAACCCCATAAGCTTTATAGCTTTGCTAACAATCGCATTTTAAAATGTTACTTAGAGAGTTTGTTGCAATCAGAGTTCAAGATTAAATGCACAATTGCAATTTTATTCACGTCCACCTCTACTGTAAGGCAGAAATAAATTCTAAATTATTACAAGATTTATACTTAATAATAATAATAAGAACTTAAAATGTATTGCTTTTATGCTAAACATATCCCGATGGCCATTACGACTCTGCTTAAGAGACTCTTCAGAAGACTTTTCCAGAGACGTTATTTAAACCATAAATTCATATCTTCAAAATGTTTGATACTGAATGAGAATTATGCCATTTAGTATACAAAACCACAAAGAAAAGAATTAAAATTTATAAGCAAATGTTCAAATACATTCTCGTATGTTCTGTAAACTGAAAACGAGTGAACTTAACGTCTAATGAAATTTTTATGTAATAAATCTTCTTTGATTATCAAAAATTTTAAATTAATGAAGCAATTGAGTTTTGTTTGCTTTTAGAAAAATAATCGCAAACATTTTTGTAAATTTGTAATTTTTATGTCAAAATCGACTTTATTTTTAATTTTAGATCTTCACTTTGAGAATTGAAGCTCGCGCGTTAAAATGTCTTCAGGCCATTTAGAAAGTGCTAACGATACAGAATGGTTGGAAGATCTTTTAAAAGAAGTTCAACTCGAACAGTTCCTAGAGCGTATAAGGGATGATTTACAAGTCACACGTCTGGCGCACTTTGATTATGTGCAAGCTGAAGATTTGGAGCGTTGCGGTTTGGGTAAACCAGCAATTAGACGTTTAATGGAAGCAGTGCGCAAGAAAAAAGCTCAGCAATGGCGTAAAAATATTTTATCGAAATTAATTGGCGGTGGTAAACAGCCATCATCAAAGAAATCTTCGAATAGTATTAACAAAGAGAAGCAACAAAATACTCAATTAACCTGCCTGATACATGAAAAAGACATAACTCTTGGCATTAAGCTGGGTGATGGTTCGTTTGGTGTAGTACGAAAAGGTGAATGGCTGTCAGCGCCAAATGGCCAACACTTGCCAGTAGCTGTTAAGGTAATTGTTTAATTATATTCGCCAAAATTACCATCTAATTGTTTGTATGCTATAGGTTCTAAAAGCGGACAATCTTACCCAACCGGGTATTATTGAAGATTTCTTTCGTGAGGTGCAGGCTATGCATGCCTTAGATCATTCAAATTTGGTGCGTTTATATGGTGTGGTGCTATCTCAACCCATGATGATGATTACGGAATTGGCCGAACGTGGTTCCCTTTTGGACACGTTACGCAAACAGTGTAAACATACTCCTTTAACAACGATATGGAATTGGTCTGTACAAATTGCGACCGGCATGGCTTATTTAGAGAACAAGAGATTTCTACATCGTGATTTAGCCTGTCGCAATGTTTTACTGGCCTCGGGAAATAAAATCAAAATTGGAGATTTTGGTTTAATGAGAGCTCTACCTCAAGAAGATGATTGTTATGTGATGTCCGAACATAAGAAAGTTCCTTTTCCCTGGTGTGCTCCAGAATCGCTACGTTTTCGACAATTTTCTCATGCCTCCGATACCTGGATGTTTGGTGTAACATTGTGGGAAATGTTTACTTTTGGTGAAGATCCCTGGGTAGGTCTAAATGGTTCACAAATATTGCGTAAAATTGATAGAGAAGGAGAACGTTTACATCATCCCGAAGCCTGTCCACCCGATGTCTATGAAATGATGCTACAGTGCTGGGATAAGACACCAGCGGAGAGACCCACGTTTGCTGCTATTAAGTAAATTCCTAATTAATATGCATTTGTTGCCTTTTAATAATTTCTATATTTTTCAGAGAATTTCTTGTAGGTGTGTCACCGCCTCTTGTCAAAGCCGCAAAAAGTGTTAACGAAAAGAATCGCCTGCAGATAGAAGTGGGCGACACTATTGCAATTATTGATGGCAGACCAGAGTTAAAGCTAATTAAAGGTCAAAACCAAAGAACCTTTGATATAGGCATTTTCCCACGCCAAATTCTAGAGAAAACAAAACAAACCAATAGTGACCTTATACGGCCAATGCATGAAAGTCTAAGGGCTACTGGCCATTCTGGTTCTCCTTTTGGTTTTTGCTGGGGTGGAGCCGGAACTATGGCTACTAGTAGCAGTGAAATGCATGCGGAAAGAGCACGTAAGACAGCTTCTCTACAAGTACATTCAATGCAACAACTGCATCATGTTAAAGAAAGAAAATCTGTGGTAAATAAGCAATTTTCGTATAATAAACTCGTTAATGAGAGAGCAGTTGAACAACTCCAGCGACATCAATCAGTAGCGACTGGAAATAAGAGTGGAAAAGGTAAAGGACCACAGAGACCACCACCGCCTCAACTAAATAAACAGAATCAACAACAAGAAGGTATTCTTATAGATATATCCCCAGAATTTAATGGTGGTGGTATTAGTTCTTCTCCCTCCACACAAAATTCTTCCCTTTTACACTTGGGCGAAAGTCAGTCTATGCATGTTGATAATTCGTTTTGTATACTTGATGCTCCCATTGATGTGCCTACTGAAGGTGAAGAATACCTAGAACAAGAATCTGCTTCGAATATTTTGCCACCTACGCCTACGTTAATGACGCAAAGTACATTTGATTTTGCTAATTCGCCAGCATCACGCCTACAGCCACCTCCATATCAAATGCCACCAACATACTCGAATACAATTGAATTTAGTCAACAACAGCAACGTGATCCTTTTGATACCAGTAGAATTAATGCTAATGGTGTTAATAATACTGAAACTATGAATGCAACTACAGCAGCACCAGCAACAATAACAACAAATAATGATATGAATGCTATATACTCGAATGTTATGAAAAAACCACAACAGTCACAACAGGATATTACTCCTTTAAGGTAAATTTGCTTCATAGATTTTATTTTTTAGTTTTAAAATAAATTTATTAGAAATCAGAGATTCTTCTTACATCACTTTTAATTTTTCCTTTTTAGAAATACTTCCTTACAAAATACCAATTATAATACTCCTTCAGCACGTAAGAGCTTATTTGGAGGTCCGGAACCATCCTCAACAGCTTCCGATGTATTATTGAATGGCAACAAAGAAAATATACCACAAATACCCACAGAAACAGCATCGTCATCACTACGACAATATGAAACTACAAAACTTCAATCGGGTACAATTTCTGCAGCAGAAGATTCAGCCTTGCAGAAAAATTTGAGTGCTCTTACTCTGGAAAAACAAGCAACAACCTCAACTATATATTCTACTTCCACAACAGCCACAACAAATGAACGAGTAATGTTGGATAAAAATTTTATTGCCGAATTAGAAAAAGACATGTATTCGAATAAAGGTCAAAGTGATTTCGAACGAAACTCATCACAAATGTATGCCAATAAAGAAGCGGTGTTTAAACAAAATTTAACGCCACTTAAAAATTCTGCAGCACCATCAAATAATTCAAGTCCCTTATCGAATAGTGGCGCCTCGCCAAAAATGCAAAATATTGAAAGACAAAATGGACAACAGTATAGCACAACTCAAGGGAGTGTTGGAAAAACTAATAATTTAGAAAATGTAACGCCAACTACAGCAAATAATACTCAAAGTGTCGTTAACCGTATATGGTATGAGAGAGTAGCAAATCCATCGGAATATTATGCCCAACCAGCTTTAGAAAATGTCTATTCAAATCAAGGCATATATCAAGCCACACCACTAAATACATCAGCGCCCAATGCCAGTGCAGCTGAAACTAATCATAGTTTTGTAGCCATTTCAAATCGTGTAGTGGCTTCCAAACCAGTTAATCAAATGTATGCTTCCTCTGCTTCGATTTATGGCAGTGTAACTGGCAATAATTTATACGATTCGGTAGCACCAACACCATCCACTTATTATGGACAAATTCCATTAAGCCATCTAAATGCGCACACAAGCGAACAATTATATTTGAACGGTAATAATGGCGGTAATGTAGTACAACCTGCTATTTATGATGAAGTAGCATTAGATGATTATTTAAGACCACATCGTCCTGCACCCTTAGCACCACCTCAATTATCTGCCCAACAAATACAGAGACGTTTGGAGAAGCTAAAACGACAACAAGAGTCACAAATCGATGGTCAGAGCTCATTGTACGCACCACCACCATCAGATTATGAGCGCGAGAATCAGAAAATACAACAAATAATGCAAGATATAGGACCAAATACACAAGAAATAGATGTACGTAATGCTCTAAGAGCTGCTAGTGGTGATGCAAATTTAGCTATAAGACACTATAAAATTGATCAATTATCAAGGTGAGTATATTGGGCTTACGTTACGATTTAATAAAACAATTAAATTTTATGTTGCCTAGAGGTTAAGGCAATTATGTAGGTATGTAGGTATGTGCTAACATTTTTTTAAAATAAACTTTGTCGTTAAACTTCGTATATGTTCATAATTTAGTGGTTTTCATTCTTGGTGGTACAGTTCTTAACAATAAAGCGTATACTGCACACGCAACACGTGTTTGACACATCTTGAGGATTCTATTTTCAGGAAGGAGCAGGTATACATTATGCAATAACAGCTTACCCCACGACATCGAACGTTTTTGTTTGTTCGCACTCTGTAAGAAAGAAAGCTGTTTTACATTCCAGTAACTCTTTTCAGTACGACGAAGTCTAAAGGAAATAAATTGGAACAATTTTTATTTTGCGTGTGAGGTAGGGTTTAAAATGCCTTCACACTTACAGCTGATCATCACCATCTGCTTCTAGGGGTGAATCCACTAAAACAATCCCTCCTCCTCCTCTTGTGAGAATACCTTCCCGGAACCGCTTTCCGCGTTACTTCGGGAAGGCCCAGAGCAACGTCCTCATAAGGACCATTTTCTACTCTCCCATGTCTGGGGACGTCGGCTCGTCCTCTCATCTCTTTTTGCTGGAAAATATCCAGATCTCTCTTCTTTCTCTGGAGTGTGTGCTCGACGTAGTACCGTATGGATATCCATAGGTTTTCGCATTCAAGCATCTTATTCACTATGTTGCCGGGATTGAAATCCCCGATTTGCTCTCGCAGCGCGTCTCTCATCCTGCCATTTAATGCAGTGGAAGGAGGTATTTTCAGCATCGTCATCAATCGTCCCGCAGTAGCTTGTTCATGGCAATTAGTTACTCTCAGAGCTTTTGCCAGAAGACTGCTGAGAGGTAGTCGCCGAAAGAAATATTTTTTTCATATTCCTTTTTTTGAATATGTCAGGGCCTTGAGTCGAACCCAGGACCCATGTCTTAGTAAGCCAACACACTAACCACTAGACCACGGCGACTACAAGTATTCTGTACAAGTATTTCCGGAAATAATCATGGCCCGAGACGAACTGAGTCAAGAGTATTTAACCTCCCCGAAATTCCTTGGGGCCCATCTCTCTATACAGGGGATGAATTTTGCGGTCCATATACCGGTCGTCCCTGTGTTCCACCTGTTTTGCCATCGCTGCATTGATGGGCTTCTCAGTTTCTCGGGACTAATGATGACGTTCGCCCTTCTTGCGTCCCAAGCCCTTTTTCGCTCGCGCGCCAGTAGATCCACTGGTACTTGGCCGCTTATCACAAGGACCGCCGCCCCCGATACCATACGGTGGGCTGAGGCAACTCTAAGTGCCGCTGTTCGCTGCACTACCTCCAGTACTTTGCTCTTCGTTCCGTTCTCTAGAGCATTACCCCAGATCTCGCTGCCATATATGTAAATGGGGACAATAACATACATATATATTTTATTTATATATGAACAATAACGTTCATACTATATATTTGGGATCATAATTTACCCATTTCAGCGATGTTTTTTTTTTTTTCTTGTTAATTTTCGGTTAATTTGTTAAACTGTTGAAATTTGAAAATTTTTAAATATCTTACGTCTCAAACATGTAGCCATAATTCTGTTGACTTTAATAATGCTTTAGTGCATATCGTATCCCGGGAAATAGAAAAATTCTAGTTGATATTCAACCGAATTATGAGCATATAAGAGGAAAAAATTCGAAAATAATTTTTTCTAGTAAGTAATGAATAAAAGATATCTGTTGTATCCGACAATTGTTAGCAGAGAAATGGTACCACTTTCTGTTATTTTTTTTTTTTTTTTTCTTTTATCACTATTATATATTTTTTCGAATTAAATTCGAATATTTATTGGATCTATATTATACTTATTGTATGGTTTTTAATAGTTTTAAGATCCTAATACTGGTATTCAGTAACGGATGTGAACTCTCATAAGTATACCAGTATTAGGATATTTAGAGTATTTTTTCTCTTTCTTTATTCTATATTGTTGCATAGTGTTATCTTATGAAAACATTTTATTAACTTTTAAATATACTTATAAATTGCTTTTATTATTTTTTTTTTTTAATTTTATAATATTAATATAAATCCTTTTTACATTTTTTTTCAGACTTGGTCTTGCTAATCGATCACAATGTGAACAGGCTTTACAAAAAACTGGCTGGAGTTTAGAACTTGCAGCTGCTGTTTTATTAGAAACGACTTCCTAAGCAGAACAATACTAACAAATTCAAAACAAACTATCGATCACCACCTTAAGTCCTCATTAAAACCATTCCATGACTACCCAAGATTTTATACAAAATTACACAGAAAAAAGTATTACAACTAATAAATTTTATAAAATATTTTAAGTGTGATGTCAACCTGTACAATTACGAAGTTATAAATTACAAAACAAAAATTCGACGAATTTTTCTTAAAAAGAATCCTGTAGTAGAAACATGAACAAAAAATAATTGGTAGAACAATTTAAATACATACTCGTATGAATAATAATAACCGTCCCTATATTATTTAAATTTTTAATGAAATTGAGTTCAACCCAATTTAAATCACAACACAAAATACTCCATTTAATAAATATTTTTTAGTTTTTTGTTAATTTTTAATTTTTAATATACAATGAGCTTTAGAAAATGGTTTTTAAAGAGTTAATTTACAAAATATTTTCATAAGAACTTTCAAATTTAAACATTTCAATGGGAAATTTTAGCTTCAGAAGAAAACTATTAAACACAACAATATCTTAATAGATACTATATCCTTTAGATAAATCAATTGTTATATATCCTGGGAATGAATACATATTTGTTTTTTGTTTTTTCTAATGTAAATATTTATTATTATTTAGTTCTCTCTTTGCTTTAGATATATACATACATACATATGTATATTATATGTTGTAAGTTAGTTTTAGCAAACAATTTAATAAATTTTTGTTCATCATAACGATTGCTATTAAACAATGAAGTTATATTTTCTTTTCTTTCATATTTGAATTAAATTAAAATTAAAAATAGAAAGAAATATTGATTGCATTGGAATTTTCTTTTTTTAGTTTTATTTTTTTTATTGTAACACCCAATGCAAGCAATTGAATATTTACGTCATATGTTACTAAAATAAAATATATTTTTTTATGTATTACATACAAGATGTTGCCTATTATGTATTGTATTGCATGATAACCATTTATCGATATTAATTTTAAAGAAATAGAAGTTAACAAACAAACAAAAGAGAAATAAAAATATTTACAAATAATTTGTTTGTTTGTTATTTAAAGAAATCATATTAATTAATGTCATATTAACGACTAAAATGAATGTAAACAATTTTGTGAATAAAATTGAGAAATATGAAATGATAACGGAAATATTTGTTTGATTTATACCTAATTTAGGGAAGTATAGTTCAGCTTATGACCAAAACAATTTTGATATTTTAAATTCTGCATTTATTCTCACAACTAAAGAATAAAATTTAAGAAAGAATTAATGATAACGTGTAATCAGACGTGGGCGTAGTAGAGTTGTGTAGCTCATGAACGAACTAGTTCAACTGAGCTATTCACTCAAGTGAGCTAAAAGAGCCGTTCATTACAATATGCTCTTTTAGCTCAGTAGTTCATGTTTCTTTCTTTCTTTCTTGTGAATCCACGTTTCTTTTCGCTCATCTTTCTTATTATTTCGTTCTCTTTCTTTCTTGTATCTTTTTTATTCTTTGACATTTCATGTTGAAGGTACATACTAATTGGTAATGCCAGCTGCAAATAATATACGCAGCTGCCAGAAACTTTATAGGACGTTACATTTTTGGAAATTTAACGATTTTTATGATAATTGTAGAAGCAATATAAAAGGGAATTATATTTATTTTTTACTGTCGAATTTGAATAAAAATCAGCATTTTTAATAAAATATTTTAAATAATGAGATAATAACCAAACTTGCAATTAGAATAATAATAAATTCGTGCATGTATGTACATACATGAGTAATTTTTGTGATCGAAAATAAAATTGTATATTAATTACAAAATTCTTAAAATTTTTCTGTAAGGCAAAAATTAATTTGTATACCTGAATTTCACTAGAGTATGATAATTGATAACCGATTACTGAAAAACAAAATCGATTGAGTTTGAATTTAAAAGCAAACTACGTATACAATTGATGCCCACAACATGAGCAGTACCAGTGGAAAAAAAGTTTAATATGATTCAAATGAAGATATTGAACTAAATGAGCTATTGAACTAAGTGAGCTATTGAACTAAATGAGCGACATAGTTCATTAAAGTGAGCTGAACTAAGAAGAGCGCTCATTCAAAAGAGCTAAAAAACCTAAGACTAGGGCGTAGCTAGTCAATACAACCGGCACGGCCTTAGAGTATATTTTTAACTCTGCAATATCTTCCATGAGTAATCGACGAAACTTCCCAGGCCCAACAAAAGAGGTTATAAACGTTCGACTTTGAATAGGCAACTCTTTCCGTTATGCACAGTCTTCATTTCGTGTTAACTACCCATTTAAGGTATAAGGTATATTAAGGTAGTAGTAGCTTGTCAACGAAAATACGTTTCCTTATAACCGATTTAGCTAATTCGCCATTACAACCCTGTTTCAGGTTTACGGACTAGCATCTCGCAGCACCCATGTTGTGCATGTTAATTTTTATTTATGAGTACCGGGACCTACAGTTTAATTCGACACCGAAATACAGAGCTTTTGCCAGAAGACTGCTAAGAGGTAGTCACCGAAAGAAATATATTTTTTTCAAGATGTCAGAGCTGAGGTTTAAATCTGGAGCTCTTGTCTTAGTAAGCCAACACACTAACCAGTAGACCATGGCGACTAAAATTTCATTAATTTCTTTATATTAATCTGTTTGCAGATGGAAATATCTTAGATTGGGCCCAAAAATCTCCAATTTATTAATAACAATAAACAAGTTTATGTTCTCCACGATCATTATAAATATATTGCTTCAAGCTTTTGGTGGACCTGTCAATTCTATTCAACAGTAGATGGATGTACTCGTACTCTGTAGTTTTCTTACTTATGAACTCAGAGCATGTAAAATTACAGATTTCAGATGCAGTGGACTAAGTCAAAAATATGAAAAATTCCATGGACTTTCCCTGAGAGAAATATTATTTTCTATTTTGAAAATCAACGTGGCCTCCCTCTGTGTATCTACGTAATCTTCCGACATATAAATTGGGCCGGCTAGATTGCAAAAGATGGGTGTATTTTTGATCATGCATTATGAAATATTAAGGGATATCACTGATGTAAAAGTCTATATCTATCACAATAGATACTTTAAGTATGATTTCAGACGTTCGCAAAATATACTGAAAGGGAGAGTATTATTAAATAAGTGAGAATCACAAATGTTGATTTTCAAACTACAGACAAACAAGAGTCGAATTGGTAATAAGAAAATAAAACGAATTTGTATTTGCTTTCTTCAGAATTCTTCTTTTACTTTTCCCTACAAAGTTAGACTTTCCGCAAGAAAACTCCTTTCATCTAAACTATGATTTGCATATGTACATACGCACATATGTACATACATACGTTCCAACGTAGGTAGTAAAATTCTTATGTTTATATCAAAACAAGTTTATTGACCCAAATTTTCTTTTTATACTGATGTTTTTTCTATAATTTTTATTTCTTTTCTTAGCAAAATCATAAGAGTACTTTGCAAAACATTTTATGCAATGCAACCAACATATTTGTTCTACATACATATGTTTGAGAGTAAAAAAAAATTGTACCACTTAAAATGGCATTTTCTGCTGAGACAAATTATTTTTATACGCAATGAATTGCGAAAAAAAAGAAAAAAATATTTTATTTTAACTGCTCCCATTTACAGCTCAAACTACAGCTGCAACGGCTAGAATGGTATTTTTACATCACATATGTAAGTTAACCCAATGTACACCACTGTATCAATATAGTAATTTAGTAGCATGTGCAGCCTGGTGTTAAGCTTTGTCTGTCGTATTAATTGCGGCAGATATTTGCATATACATTGAAAAGACTACACCTCTTGAAAGCTCCGCAATTTCCAGTTCAATTTTAACTGATATTCTCGTTACAGTTAAACCCATTTGGCAGAAATATGAAGCTCAGAGAGAGATGACTTTTCGCCATAGATAGAGTAGGTAATGAATGTCAATTTACTTTCCATTAGCCTTTCATGATTTAGATAGAGTAAGATGAATATCTTGTCGGTTTGGAAATTAATAGATTTGTAGTGCGATCCGCTAAGCAATTTTAAGGACGATTTTTTTTTTATTTAAGACCAATACTCAGGAGTAAACCCCTAATAAATGCAGTGCATTGTATTGAAATGTTGAATATATAGATATACATAGATACATAGATGTGAAGCGCCTTATGTCAATGAGACAAAATTGCTGTCAATTTGATCACTCAAAGGTCAGTGTTATACCTTCACCTTTGAATGATCAACAGCAATTGCTTCATCTGGATGTTGAATGTGAGTGGTAAGCATCTTTTTTATGTAGGTTAGCTGTTATCTTCCCAGAAGATGGCGCTGTACTATTGATCATTCGTTTTCTTGGTGGAATAGGCTGGAAATGTGAAGATGGATTTCTTAGAGTGGGGGGGGGGGGTAACCTCTAAGTTTTTAAATTATAAGTTTGGAAAAACCGCAAATTAATTTTTTTTTATTTTCTCCTTTGCTGGGATTTGAACCTCGGTCGTTTGAGTTTCTGTGCACGCGCTCTAACCACTATACCACTTTCTATTCAGCGTGCAGACAAATGTTTTTAATAAGCATTTATCTTACTAACGTATACTGTATGTTTTTTTGTTTTAGTCGGCTTTAAACTTATTTTTTCTGGATTATGTATACTCAACCCGTTGTTTGCAAAAGATTCACCGTAAGTCTGTAGGAAAGATCTTCATTACGAACCTAGAGCCTCTACCTCTTTTATCTTTTTATCTTGTAGTCGCCGTAGTCTAGTGGTTAGTGTGTTAGCTTACTAAGACAAGATCTTTGGTTTCAAATCCCAGCTCTGACCTCTTGAACAAAAAGAAATATTAAAAAATATTTCTTTCGCCGACTACCTCTTAGCAGTCTTCTGGCAAAAGCTCTGAGATTAACTGATTGCCATGAACAAATTTCTCGAATCTGTCGTTGGGAGTCGACTTTGAACTGTAGGTCCCGATACTCATGAATAAAAATTAACACACACAACATGGATGCTGCGAGAAGCTAGGCCGTAACCCTGAAACAGGATTGTAATGGCTAATTATGTATGTTTTGTCTTACCATTTGTTTCTTAGTACTTTGAAAAAGACATTTTTCTTATCTCTTCTTCCCTTTCTATCTTTCTAATTTTGATAAGTTTTTTGCGGTCGCGTTATGATATTTGTGATCATACAATGCTTTTCTCTGTGAAGAGTTCTACGATCCAAATAAACTCTAGCTAAATTCACCAAAAGTTCGGCAATATGTTGTCAAAGAGCTTTAACATCGAGATAAAGAATGCTCTTAGTTCAGTAGTAGTTTTTAGTTCACTTGACTGGTATAAGATGATACGACTTTCCGAAGTCTAAATTCTTTACATAATATTTCGTCTTAATCTCACATCAAGCTACGTCTTCCCTTGTCCATTGATCAGGTAACCAAAATACCACCTTATGGACATATTAATGTGAACGACATTAAAAATAACCATAGGTCTTGTTACGGCTAACTCTTTTGTTATTCACATGTTCAGTCGTAAAGGCTTTCTTTGTCAGCATTAGTATGACAATCTCATTTTATGCATACATGCTCCTACAGCATAGCCATGGAGAATGGGTGATATTAAAAATGTTGTTGCCACCCGTTCATTTACCAAAATAAATCTATAATTTGTAATTGTTTTATAATTCATAACAAACAAATATTGTTTTAATGAAAAACTAATTTAAATATTAAAATTTATTTACAAAACAAATACAAGTTAATGGTAAAGTAAAATGTAATTTGTGTTTAAAATATATAATTTATAGAAGTTTTGAAAAATCAGAGGGTGTCACCAACAAATTACAGCACAATACCATAACATGGCTATTGAATAGAAAGGGTTAAAAAGAAATATTAATGACAATTTAAATTAAAGCAATAAGTCGTCAGCTTTATCCGTTACATTAGATTACATTAATATTATTTTGTAAACCATATAAAAATCTGTACAATTCGGCATCTGATTTTACTAGCAGAACACAAAGGAATCAATAAATATTTTGTTCCTGCGCAATATTTTCTGGTTTTGCATGATCATCTCACTTTTTTGTAGCGTACTTATGTTGGTAAGTTTTTATTTCTGGATAGCCATGTTAACTCACTGCTTTGTACATTTTGCAAATGTTAATGTAAAATTTGTAAAATTTTGTATTTAATGTGTGAATAAAAACAAAACTGTTGAATTGATGTGCAGTCGTGCTTGTTCATTATGTAGGGTAAGCAAAATTAAAGATTTATGCCCGTATTCATAAAAAATAAAACAGTTTTATTTATTCCTTATTTGACAATTACTCCATAGAAATATGTCAAATAAGCACTTTATAAACCAGTCTTATTTTTTATGAATACGGGCATTAAATTTTTTTGCTTTGATTCATTATTTTTCTACACAATGTTTTGCCTTAATTATAAATATTTCAACTACTTATTAGAAAGAAAACCAATTTGAAACGTTATAAAGGCAATAACATTTCACTCTATTCCACCTTAATCTTTAACAACGAAAAACGAATAATCAGGAGAAAAGCGCCACCTATTGGGAAATAGCAGATAACAGCTAAAAATCTACTTAGCGAAGGCACTCACCACAATCAACATGCAACGATGAGACAATTGCTGTTAAACGATGTTTATATAATAATATTTTTTTATAAATAGATAAACAAAATTTGAGAAGATAATGAATTATGTATCAGGTTTACAACTTAAACTGTCTTGTTCGCACATTAGAACTTCACTCTACTAAAAAGTTTTAAATTAACCAACAAGATAGAGATCCTCTAAAATATCTCCTAAATATTTCCTTTACGTTCGCTTTGTGACAATTTTATGCCAAACATGGATGGTTATAGCAAACTTTTTTCGAGTTATTTCGGTTACACCCTTCAATTAATTTATAACAATCATTCAAATCTCCTTTTTTCTTAACAAAATATTAAAAAAAACATTTAAAAAAATTTGTTTAAAAACGTTTAATTTTTCTTAAAAAGCTGTGTTCGGCTGTAGGTGAATAAATTGTGATTATTTTAGTAAATTGTGATTATTTAGAGAAGAAATGAAGGATTAAAGTATATAATTTTTACATTAAATATTTACATCGTTTATAAATGTATTACTTTTTGAATTTTAATTAAGTCATTTAACCTGAAATCTGTTTGTAACAATGTTTGTATGCATTCACATAAGGCGTTACCAATAACTACATAATACAAAAATAAAATCTGTATAAATAAAAGTCGTGATTGTCTAACATCTTCAAAATAGATTTTCATTTCATTTAAAAATGTTCAAATACAAACCAAGCCGGGACGCTTTACCACCTCTAAAAGGCATAAAATATTATTTTGCCATGCAAAGACATAGGTTTAATGCCATAGGCATTGATCCCACTTCAATGGAACAAACAATTTTTAATCCATTTCTCTTGTGGATACCTTTAATCAGTTTAATAATGTTTGATATTGCCATGCTAATATCGGTAATAGAAAACCGGGACAATGTGGATTTAATGACTGATATATTGTGTTTTTTTTGCCAGTCCCTGTTATCGGTGATAAAATTATTTTGCTTTATGTGGAAGGAAAAAAAGATTGTAAAATTAGTGAGACGTATTTGGTTGTGGAATTTGGAAGGTAATTTTGAAATTTCACTTTGAAAAAGAAAATAAAATCTTGGTTTTATATCTTTAATAGTACGTGATGAAGAATTAGAAATATTGGCGGAAGAGAATAAAAAAGATCATTTGTTAGGGTTACTATTCTATCGTTGGGTAGTAATTACTGCTGGGATGGCTTTAATATTACCCATTGTAGTTGCTAGTTATTATACTTTGAAGGGCCATCAATTTATGGAATTTCTGGATGTACCTTTTAAGGCAGCGTAAGTTGTTAAAATGTGTATTATACGAGTAATTCAATGAGATTGAACATGTAATTTTTTCCACACTTTTCTCCAGTTATCATATTTTTCTTGATACGAAAACATATAAAGGATATGCGTTGGCATATCTTTGGAATGTTGTTTCCATTTATTGTGTTTTTAATGGTGCCATCTCGAATGATACACTCTTCTCTTGGTTTGCTCATAATGTATCGGCTCAGTTTCGTATTTTAAATTTAAAATTCCAAAAAATTGGCAGTTCTCTAGTACAGCCATACAAGGAGGATAGAATTCTGCAATCATTGAAGCAGACTATTAAACATCATCATCAAGTAATTGATTTGGTCAATGATTTTAATGAAGTTTTTAAGGTGACGGTATTCTTCAAATACATAATAAATTACTCACAAATTGCTTGTGTAGTATTTCAAATTGCTCGAGGTGGTGAATTGTTAGCGGTAGTGTTTCATATTTTATTCTTAATTTCAGCTTCATTGCAATTATTATTGTACTGTCAAGGTGGCCAAAAGATTATAGATGAGGTTGTTATAAATTGTTTCTTACTTTAAAGTATTTTTTTTTTATTTTAATACGTCTTTTCATAATAATAGAGTACTTCGGCAACAGCGACAATTTATAAATATTTTCCTTGGTATGAAATAAGTATTAAATTGAGAAAATTTTTACTTCTTCCTATGATAAGAGCCCAAAAGCCCTGCATTTTAACTGGAGTTTTTTTTGTGGCAAACTTGCAACAATTTGTATGGGTGGGTTCAACAAATTTTTTACAAATATTTGTATATGCTGGCTCATATTTTATTTTTTTTTATATTTTCAGGTTTTTAAAACATCTGGTTCATTTTTTACTATGCTTATGTCTATCGATACCAAAGGAAAAAACATTTAAACATTATAAAAATTTCTAAAAAAAAAACACAAGAAATTTAATCTAAAATTGCAATGTTAATTAAAATATTGGTGTAAAACATATAGTGTATGCAATTAAAATCGTTCGTATTTGCAAAGTCACATACAACTTATTTATTTGTTTTAATTTTTTAAAATTTTAATAATCAAGGATGTGGTGGCAATAGTCGGCAAGGTAATGATTAAAAAAGGAATTCCAAGTATGAAAGATTTGTGAGTTATAACAACTTGACATTTCATTCGATTTCAATTTTGACCCAAATCGATTTCCACCAAATGCCAGAATATTTTTAAAGTACTTGTACTATTGTGTTTAAGTTGTGTCTGCTCTGCTTAAGAAACGCTTGCTTTGTATTTATAATCCAATTAAAATAAAATCAATCCCAATGCTTAAAATAAAACCATTATGAGTACAGTTTACAGATTTTTGTTATTCTTTGTTTTAACTATCTTAACCTTTTAAAGTGTGAATTTTTTTAGGAATTTTTCCTTTGTAAAACTTTGTTTTATTAAAAAAAATTTATTATTAAATTAATCCTTATAATTATTTCAAATTTTCTAAACTCCAATTTGAGACCACTAATGGATCTTTGTTGTGTAAAGCGATAAGAACTTCGCAACGGTGTTTAGTTTTACTAGTGTTTTATATATTACTCATTATTAATATTATATTATGTTCTAAATATTATGAGCTGAGTGACTAAGATCTTGTGCTTGGTATTGTGTAACAGATTTGGGGGTCTTGTTGGAATCGAAAAACAATCTTTGCACTAGCAGTCTAGCAAAAAGTCCTAAATCAAATTTTTTTAAGAGCAATACTCAGGAAAAACCCCTACTCATGCAGTGCATTGCATTGGAATGTGAAGATGGTTGATAGATAGAGAATTTTTTTTTTTCATAGATATTTGTATATTATGCCCCTTTTTGTTGATGAGACAAGTTGCTGTCAATTTGACCACTCAAGAGCCAGTGTTACATCTTCACCCTTGGATGATCAAACAGCAATTGCTTCATCTGTAGGTGGATGTTGAATGTGAATGGTGAGCGTCTTCAGTAGATTAGCTGTTATCTACCCAGTAGGTGGAGCTGTACTCTTGATCATTGGTTTCTGGTGAAATAGACTGGAAAACGTCAATAGAATTTTAGCTTAGAAGAGTTATAGAAGAAGGCCTCTAAAGTACCCAAAATATTCCTTAATTCTCATAAATATAACAGTTTCAGGTTCTGAAGACTAATCATAAAAGAATTTGACAAGAAATCCTCATATCAGGCGTATGAATTTTTGTCTAAAAATATGATTACGAGAACTTTTCCCATTAATACAAAAAAAAAAAATTAAATTTTAGAAGAAATAAACAATTCTAAAACACCGGCCCAAATGTCCCGAAAAGGAAACAAATTTAAAGAAAAATGTTTACTGACAATAGGACTAATTTAGCAAAGAAAAAATTTATATTTTTGTTATAAAACTTTTAAAAAGCTTAGAATTTACAAGCGGTACAGTCTTTGACTTAAATTCAAGCGTGCAAAATAGAATAAAGAGTGTAGCAAAACAGAGGGATTAAAAAATTGCACGAATTTTGTTTTCTAGGTCATAAACATTTGTACATCTCTCTAGAGTGGGTTTTTTTAATTAATTTCTAGATTACAGGATAATATTAAATTATATTTTAATTAATTCTAACAAGCAGATTTATTTTCGCAGACCAGTGGTGCGATTCAGTAACATATTTTTAAGATAATCGCATTGTTTTCAACAGTAAACAACAGAATTGTCGATACACCAATACCCCGGTTTGCGTCGCTAATTGGGACTGAAAAAATGGGACGCAAACCGAAAAGACGCAAACTGAAGCAGAATTTTCAATTGTTTACGTATTTGATTTTTGTTTAGTCAATACAGGTTTTAAACATTTTAGCTTAGAAAAAGGGTTTTTAAATCAATATATTTTCTTATTATTTTTTGAATAACAGATTTTACTAAAATAAAAATATAACAATTGTGAAGACCACTGATATAATTCGAAACTAATAACTACGCTTAACATGTAAACAATGCACACCTGCAAATTTGCTTTCTACTAAACAGGAAATCCCCTTTTTTTTAGATTTGTAAAAACATTTTCATATCAACCACGCAAATCGAAGCATTTACGACGCAACTTCGAAGCCATGCGACGCAAACTGAAACAAAAACGTCGCAACATTGAAATTCCAGAAACTTAAAAAAAGACGCAACTTCGAAGCGACGCAAACTGAAGCGACGCAAATCGGGGTATTGGTGTATTGCTATTCATTATTTTTTGTTTACGATGGCTGTTGTCGTAAACTAACGCCAAAAATTTTTATGCTGTTTATTCAGTTGGAAAATCGTAAATTTTTTATATTGAAATTTTGTAGAGAGATGTGCCTACGCTATTAACTAGTTTGTTTGACAACCATTTTTGTGTGTTTGTATACCTAAAGAAACTAGAGGTTTATAACTTTGCTAACTTTCTACCTAAAAACTGACTGATTTTATACAGTGCTGCCAAATTATTGCAATTTAAACATAAAGAAAACTACAGTTGTAGACTGTCGATAAAACGTACTTAAGGGGGGTTTAGACGGTAATACAAGTCGTACGACATGTCAAATTTTTGTGTAGAAGAGAATGAATAGTATCGTGTAAACTTGATATGTAATGAGACCGTACGACATTGAGAGAAAATACGGATGAAAATTTGACAGTCGTACGGCTCTCTTTGTTTTTTGAAATTTTTTAAAAAACCATCACATTTCATTAGACCAGGGATGCATTTTTATGTTTTTGTTTGTTTATGTTAAATGTATTCACAATGCATGTAAATTTTGTGTACATGTGTATGTGCATTTTATGTTTTCATTTTACTTTGTTTTGGTATTTTACCAACCGTGTAAGCGCAAAAAATATCTGTCGTAAGATTTTTACTCTCATTTTTAAAATACGGATGGAATTTCATAATAGTTTCTCTTTGATTTTACGTACGACTTGTATTACCGTCTAAACTCCCCTTTAGTGAATCACATAATCGTTACTGCAAACAATAAAAACTGTCGACTTCTTTTGCGAATATCGTATTGTTAAAAGTTACTGAATCCCGGTACAGGTTATTTAGTAGGAATCGAAACTATAAACCTGACACAAGCAGTCTAGAACATGCATACATAGTTGGCCATTACAATCCTTTTTTAGAGTAAAATCCTAGTTTCTCACAGAATTCATATTGTGTGCGTCAATTGTTATCCATAAGTACATTTGGACTACAGTTTAACATCGAACAGGAACGACAGAGTTGATAAGTCTGTTCATGAAAATTAGTTACTCTAAGAGCTTTCACCAAAATACAACTAACAGATGGTTGCCGAAAGAAATATTTTTTCATATCTTTCTTCAAGATGTAAGAGTTGAGGTTTGAACCCTAAGCCACATAACATACTACATATTAGAATACCCCGACCACTTAGTCTATGTTCTAGTTGCCGGCGGTATTCCGCATAGAAGACAACTCAAACATTAATAATAACATCTTCCTCACATAAACGTGTGTTACATTCACTAATGAGTAAAGAAGATATTGGATTATGTGTGAGGTTTACAACTTAAACAGTCTTGTTCATAGCGGAGCCAGGTAGTCACTTCACTCTATGAAAAAAATAAATGCTTATGTCATTTCCTTAATTAATTAAATTAAGTTCTTTAGTATTGCACTTTTCTTTGAGTTATAAAATTCGCCTATTTGGAAAACAGAACTTCTGGATTTTGTAAATAAATTTTTTTGTTTTTTGTTCCACCAAGCAGATTTTCTTTTGCAGAAAGTTAATTCCCTATGTGGTATACAAATGAAAATGAACAGCTTATGATGGGAATCAAAGCCACGAGCCTCATAATAAATAGATTTTCACACTATTTATTAGCCAAATAGAGCAATTAAAACTTAAAATCAGATAAAATCTTGAAAAATTTGTTCAATTTGTATTACAGGGAAACATAAACATTAACTTTGTGATTAATTAAAAGCAACAATTTCACTGAACTGTGAGAAAATGATAAATTTACGTTCAACAATATTAAAAAAATAAAAAAACTACTAAAACTAGAACGTACATACACATCATATATACATATACATATATAAACTAAATTTAAATACTATGTTTCTGATATTGTTGTTTAAAAAAAATAAGATAATGGCTATAATGTTACATTTGTTTTTATTTCACATGAAAAAGAACGATTGTAATAATAAATTTTCCCAAATACCTTTTCCCCAGTACTGCATTTTTGTTTTTTTAGTTTTATTTATTATTTGTTCCAAGACAACGTTTTTGTGCAGTTGGATTTTATTTCTGTTTTTGTTTTTGTTCTTGAAATTCATTGAAAGCTTTTACAAATTACACTACTTTAGAAAAAACTATTCATTGCTTCTTTTTTTTGTAAATTTTTATTTGTTCGCAATTTATTTTATTTTTTTTTTTTTATTTTTCTTTTCATTTAAAAGATTACTCTATTTCGTTTACGCTTTGATGAATTTGTTCTAAATGGTATAATTAAATGTGTTTATAAACTTTACTTTTTAAGTGAAAATTTAATATTTTTTAAAGAAAATATTAAAAGTGTTATTTCTATATATGTATGAGACTAGCAAAAGATGGTAGATGTTGCCTTGATTGTACTTATTTATTTACCCTAAGTACATATGCATATGTAAATATATATTTATATACATATATGTATATGTACTACTTATACAACCAGTTTCCTAGTTATATCTGTCCTTTAAAATAGGCATCGCGACACATCCACTTTTGTAGACGAATCGACAACTATCCCGAGTTAAAAACGTACCAAACTACATTTATTAGTGATTATTATTTAACGACATATTTACTTCCCACACCTCTTTCCATCACGCCTATTATACTCGTATGTAATCCATAGGGATTCCCCAATTATAAATATTCTGGTATGCGATGGAAATCGATTTCGTTCGAAATTGAAATCGAATGATATTTCAAGTTGCTATAACTTCCAAATCCTTTCATATTTTTAACTCTTTTTTAACTCATTACCTTACTGACCATTGCCACTACATCCTTGATTATTAAAATTTTAAAATATTTAAAACAGATAATTTTATATGACTTTGAAAATACAAACGAGATTTTATCACATACCGGATTGTGGCGAATTTCATTGCTATAATTTAAGTAAGTAGTTTTTAATCATATGTACCTATTAATATCAATTCCAAACATTTCCTAAGCATCTGCTGGCATTAAATGAATTTGGAATGGCGACTTTTAACGAACTAGGACTGAGTATAAAAAAGCCATAAATAGTCTGAGTGGACAAGAAGCTGAAGGCTGTCAAATATAAGACAGGCAAATTTTAAGTTAATAAGTTAAGAGGTAAATAACTGCATTCTTTGGTCCGTTTTGTGGCTTGTGACACCCATCTGCTAAAACCAAAGGTTACTGATGTCAACATTAGGCTATCAAATAAGTGTCAAAGGATGACATCTCAATTCTTGACATTTCATCATTTGACAGTAATTTGACAATTAATTGCTAACCTCAAGTTTGCCCACCCCGTATTAGTTAATTATTTGAAATCTGCTCTTTATTTTAGCTTTTAATTTTAATTAAATATTTTAGTAATATAAGCAAATATGGTATAGCTTATTTATTATTTTGTAATCTTTGGTTTTCTGTCTCCTTCTTTCCATCAAATAACTAAACTTTAATAAATAAATACTGGCCACTTGACAGACATTTTATCTTTGATATTTTTGTCCACAGTGTTTATTAATTTAATACTTCCTTCTTTACCACGCCTATTTTTCTTTTACCTATTTTCATGGACATCGGAGTTTTATGGGTTTTTTATTATTTTGTATCCGTATTGTCATCTGCTGATATACACAAAACTACGTGTTTAAGTTTGCGAACACTTGAGGTTGCTATATATGGCAGAAGCTTTTAAGTAGAATAGACATATCTGGTATTACCAGTAGTAAAATGTGCTTTAAATCTATGAAGCACTTAACTGTATAGAAGTGAGGTACATGAAAAATTTCATTCCTAGCTCATGTCTTCGCAGACACAAGATTAATTATATTTTAATTAGATTATAATAATTTATTTATATATGTATACGTACATATTTGAATAGCAAACAACTGCTTTGAAATGAAGGTTCTCTATGTATGTGTGGGCTGATCATGTGTCGATCATTAAATTGAATAATTTTAAAAATTAATGTTTTAATGTTCATTTTAAAAAGTTCATGCACCTATTTTGACTAAATGTTCGCACATACCAATATTAAATGCATTATGCAATATTTACACACATTCATAAATACATACACACTCTATTCATAAATACTACGAGTGTATACAATTTAACATGTGTAATCTAATATTTAAAATTGCATGGAATTTAAAAAAAATGTTTTTCCTATTATGTTGACTGCTGTGATTACAATTATTTCAAGACAAATGAAAACATGAAAGGGAAAGGCAAATCTGCAAATTCGCAAAATGATTAAATGGGAACAGAAAAATTAAAATATGTACTTGCATTCATTCAGTAAATGCGTGTAAAAAATTAAAAACTTGTTTCGGTAAAAATACCCATAATCCCTTTTTAATTTATTTTTGTTTATGTAAATGTGCGTATACAAAATGTTGCATGTAGCACTACCCAAACAAAAGTTTCATATATAAATGCAATCGATGATATACATACATATATTTGGTACAATAAAATTTAGGTCAATAAACTTGTTTATATCTATATATCGCTCCTTTATTGCAAAGTAATCATATCTATAGAAAAGAAAGAGAGAAGTAAAATTGTTTTTTAAAATGAGTGATATTTAAAGATGTATTAATATGTACATGAATATATATTATATATTCACCTATGCACTATTCCGACAGAATATTTTATTATTCTTTTTAATACATATTTAAGTAAATATCAATTTATTACATATTTTATTAATTACTACCTGAACAGACAGATATTGTCTTGTTTAAATTTCAAAATATTTTCTTGATTATTTCTTACCGAATTAGCAAAATTTTCTTTACTGTATACACATGGCATTGCAGTTTTTGTGGTACTTTGCAGATAATAAAGCAACACACATTGTTTATTATTCGCAAAATTATTAGGGATATTAGCAAAAAGAAAAAATACTTGCATGAATTTAAAATATAAATCATATTAAAAATGTAATTACCTTAATGAATGTAAGTGTCTATAAAATGTTTCATGAGTAAAGTCTGAGATTATATGAGCTAATTTTATATAGAAGTTGACTCTACATCAAATCTATATTAAGTACTTATTTTATTTTATACATAGTTATGCAGCCACAAACAAGGTTGGGCAAAAGTCGTAGTATGCGATAGATTTTCACATATCTGCCAAATATTTTCTTAAAGATTTCAAGATTCTTAGATTTGTTTCATCTAAACATGTCGTTAAGAAATTTTACAAACGAATGTATAGAATGATTAAAATGGGCAATCTTGCCAGCCTGTCTAAGTCATCAAAATTAGAGATTAGCTGATGGATGGCGTTCAGGTTATACACGTTTGGAAATCAATGGCTAACAGGTGATGCATCGTCCGTACAATCCTGTGTCAGGGTTACGGCCTAGCTTCGAGCAGCACCCATGTTGTGTATGTTAAGTTTTATCCATAAGTATTTGGACCTAAAGTTTAAAGTCGACTCCGAACGACAGGCTTGAGAAGCTTGTTCAGGGCAATCAGTTTCACTCTAGCTTTTACCAGAAGACTGCTGAGAGGTGGTCGCAGAAAGAAATAATTTGTTAATATTTCTTTTTTTTAAGATATAAAAATACATCACGAAGTTATTTAAATACAAACTGTCAAATACATATCCATTAAAATATTGCATGTTTATTAAAAGCTTATTAGACCGGTTTTGCATAAAAATTTATCAAATAACTCTTAAATAAACCCATATATTCACGTATCCCGTTCATAAAAAAACGTATAATAGATGTGTAACATTAAAAATGTTTAAGAGTGAAAATTTGTTTAAATTGTTGAGATCTATCTATAAATTCGAATGCCTAGTATTCTGTTCAAAACTCGGTATAAAATGCTGTCAAATTACATATTAAGATATTTTATACGAAATATTTGTATAGTAATGTTGCAAAAGTAGTATTCTATTCTTAATGTTTCTGGCAATATTTTAATTTTTGTATGACATTATTTAGCCAGCATTTCTATCGGACGATATTATATGAATTTACACATGCCTAACTAATGGTTTTTTTTTACTTTAATGCGCATAATTTAAGAATTGAATTTTAACTATTTTTTTAAAACTGGCAATTCCAAATAGTCCATCTAATATTAATTGAGTTCTTCCAAAATCTGCAGACAATACGACAGAAAAACTGAAATAAATATAGATTCAGCGCCCCAAATATAAAATACATCAGTTCTTGTCATAGGCAATAAATGAATTATTTTGTAGAACTAAAAATAACAATTTGCCCAAAAATTCTTAGATGTTTTGATAAAAAAAATTTTTTATTAATAAAAAATTCAATAACTTTTAATTCATTAATTTTTTTTAGTGTAAAAGAGTTTTACCATTAATTACTTCACACACTTGTTGATTTCATAACTTTTCAATAACATTAAGATGCATATAGCAAAAGTGGAATCACATTTCTTCCTTAAAGAAAACCAATTATAAATCAATAAATAAATGCACTTTAACGCAAAATTTGATGAATAAAATCATATTCAATTCAAGTTCAATAACTAGTTTGCTTCTAAAGTTAAAACAAGAAAAAAAAAAAAACAAATTGATTTGCAAACAACATAGTTTAGTATTATTTTTTTATTTATTTAGAGACGAGCTTGTAATAAAGTTGGACTTTTAATTAAGTTGAGCATACTTATAATGTTTTGCGGTAAATAAAAATTTCTGTCAAACACTTCATAAACAGGAAAAAATATACGGTGCCAATGTTAATTGTGCTACTGAATAGTTAAGAAAAGAAAAAGACATTTTATTACAATATTATTCATCGCATAGATTGAGAAGACAACGCTTATTATAAATATTTACGAATATTCTGTTAAACGTAACCGAGTGTTTTTCAAAGAAAATAAAACATATTTGCTCAAATTATTTTAAAGTGATATTATATATATAAGAAGGAAAAAATAATTAGTGTCAAATTATCAAAAATAAAATTTATAACAGATCTATAGTTCAATAAATTATTTAAAATAAAAGATCAATATAAAAAAATAATACAATTTATCTCTAACTAATGAAATAATCGTATTCGCCTTGGTCTAGTGGTTAGTGCGTTGGCTTACTCAAACTCCGACAACTTAAAAACAGAAAAAGAAATATGAAAAATAATATATTTTCCGACGACTACCTCTCAGCAATCTTTGGCAAAAGTTTTGCAAGTAACTGATTGCCATGAAATAGCTTCTCAAGTTCGTCGTTCGGAGTCGACTTTAAACTGTGGGTCCCGGTACACATGAATAAAAATTAACACACAAAACATGAGTGCTGCGAGATGCTAGGGAGTAACCCTAAAATAGTGGTGTAATGGCTAATTATGTATGTAATAAATTATAAAAATAAAATTAAAAAAATTTAGTAATTAACTAATCCAATAATTTTATGTACGATTATGTACTTGTATTCACTTGTATCGTTTCATCCTCAGGACTGAAAACTAAAACAGGGTTATGAATAACGAGTACATATTTATATTCTTCTTTTTTTCTCACAGGAGGTTACGCTGACTTCTTCAATGGAACGTCTGGAGTATTTGTAAAAATCCTCGTGTTCACTTGCGATTCGAACTCAAGTTGCTCTGCCAGCATAATATATACATACTTTTTGATAATACAACAAATGTAGCTTTAAATTTATGACGCATAACTAATATGTTATTTAGAATAATAAATTTATCCAAATTGTGAACACATATCACAGTCATAAGATATACATACGGAATTACTGTATTGAACGCCAAATTTAAAATTCAGACTTTGGTTTACTGCATTAGATTAAATGTCCCACTAATTTTAGTGATAGTGCAATGTTTAAATAAATATGTAATAGTGAATATTAATTTGCTGAAATCGCCTATATAAAATAAATTATTGTTGTTGTATTTATATATTTTTTCGAATTAAGTTCCAAAAATTAATAAATTATTTAATTCACTATCAGTAAGAATTTTATGGCGTGTACTCTTAATAATGTCTGCCACTAATCATTCAGAATTAATGCACTTAATTTCACTACCACTAACATTTTTCGAAGTTAGTGGTTAAATATTTTCATTTGCCGCTAGTGGTAGCTGCATTAATACTAAGCTGTTTAGTGGTAGTGGAAACGATTATGCATTGCAAATTCAATGCAATAAACCCAACTCTGTTAAAATTAAATTAATTAAAAATTAAGTGTAGTATAGCACACCGCATAAATGAAAGTATTTTTTATAAAATACTGTCTGCAACTAATTTTTATTAAAAATTTAGTATTTATTTGTTTTTTTTTTTCTATTTCTGTTCAGATTTCGATAACGATATTTGTTTTGATTAACTTCGTCCACAATCAAAATCACATTTATTTTGTTACTGTTGTTATGGTATCTGTTGCAGATTTAATAAAAAAAAAATTATTTCATACACAATCGAACCCAATTCCATTTCAGCATTTGCAACTGCATAGTTTCTATGAAACATATGACTGAACTATAGTTCGGGGCACATTTTAAGCAAAAAAAAAAAATTGTTATATATACGAGCAGATATATTTTCTCTTTTTTTGGTATATATTGCCACATAGTTTTGTATTGCAATAC
This sequence comes from Metopia argyrocephala, assembly GCA_963576795.1. Taxonomy (NCBI): domain Eukaryota; kingdom Metazoa; phylum Arthropoda; class Insecta; order Diptera; family Sarcophagidae; genus Metopia; species Metopia argyrocephala. Next base: position 179,388,483 of record OY756208.1, on the reverse strand, counting down.
ATTGCAGTAGTAACGCCATTTGTTCATATACAAACACACACACACTCACACAGTTTAATATATTTTTCTAGAGGAAAATAGCACAATCGAATTACGAGCATTTCAAATATGCTTTATGGTTGATTTCCCAATAAAAATGCTATTAAAAGTAATGTCCAACAAAATAAGTGTAATTTTGAAATAATGAAAAATTCCATTGTAGATATTAAGTTGTACGCACTAGTCTTTAAAGCTGAAAGTGTTTTTGTCTTTTCCATTTTTTACTTTTATTTTTTTAATGATTTGCAAAACTTGCTGAAAATTGCTTTGAATACTGCAATTGAGTGCAAAGTGATTTAACAGTTTGTTGTTTGAAGCATTCTTGCATTATTTGTTAATTCATTAAGCCAGAATTAGAAACACAAAAAAATATATATTTTAAAAGTAGGCAATGCTGTGTTCAGTTCTCGTAAAATGTTACATTTCAATTAAACAAACAAAAAAAAAATAGAAAAATTTACATTTAAAAACCATAAAACATTTTTTTCAATTAAAAATTTCCTGAATTTCGGTTAGAAAATAATAGAAATAAAAGAATAAAGAAACAATAACTAAAGCTACGATCACATTAGGCAAATATTTGATAGAAAAAAGCGTAAACACTATTTCATGGGAATAATTTATATGAAGAAGGTTCTTTGTATGTAAACATCTCATTAAAAATTAAACTTAAAAATTACTGATAAGAAGATAAAATATTTAGATTCTTGATTGATCAAACAGAAAATAATACAAAAAACATATTTTTAGAAAATAATGGTTACGTCTTCTTCGCCAAATGCAAAAATAAATTTGAAAATTCATTCGTGTAAACCCTTGAATTTTGTTTTTTTTTTTTTTTTTTTTTTGTTTTTGTTTTTTGGTTCAGTTATAAAATGTTAATGTTGCACGTGCTGGTTTAATTTCAAATAAGGAAATAATCTAAAAATTCAAATAATTTTTATTGCATACAAGAGTTTAATTTTAAAAAAGTAATTTTTTCTCACTACCATTGAAATTAATGTGCATATTTGTGTTTGTGTTTTTTTTTTTTGTTTTTTTGTTTTTCCAAACAATCACACTAAGAATTTATAAAAAATAGAAACAATATACAAATAAGATTGCCCAGTTTTAAGAAACCTTGAAAAAAATTGTTTTTTTTTTTTTGTTATTTTTGGTTTTTGGAATACAAATAAACCCCAAAAAATCAACCACCAATATATGCGATTCACTTTTAATTCCAATAAATATGCCAAAAAGGTGTTTAAAAGTGCGTGACAAACAAAATTAATTATCACATTGACATTGTCATGCGAATACGAGTTGCTTGAAAAATAAAAAAAACAAAAAGCTCACACCACTCATCAACTCATCAGTGCAATGTAGGAATATCAGCTGTGATTTCGCTGACTCCTTTATGCTCTGTTGTGTTTAACGAACACATTGTGTACTCACAGCTTCACTTTCTACTTGTGATAGCGTTATAAGCGTCACATACATTATGCGTAGGTGACTTTGTTATGTTATCGCATGTTGTGTAATTTTAGTTAAAATTTTTGAAATTTTAATTGAAGGTAAAAATTAAAACTTTAATTAATATAGAAGAAAATTTTATTGTAATAATTATTCTGCTTTAAATAAAAAAAATGTACATATATATTTAAGTATACAGATATTTTATTTATTTTAAATTAAGTCGTACATTTTATTTTTGATTCTGTTCTTAATGTTGTAAAAAATGAGGGAAAAAGAACTTTCGCTATAAAACAATTAAACTATTGGGTTGGCAACTAAGTAATTGCGGATTTTTTTAGAGAATAAAAGTCAATTTTGCTTTACGCGATTTTCAATGGTCGTCGCCCACTTCAACTGGACGACCGGAGCGTTTTTCATCTTTCAGTGAAAAATCGCCAGAACGAAATTTGGCAAACCAATTTTGACACTGCCGTTCTTTTAAGGCTTCGTCACCATAAACAGCACATAACTTTTTATGAGCTTGAGTGTGTTTTGTTTTGTGTTTGTTAAGTGTTTTTTCCTTCCCAGAAATAAAAAAGCAAAATATAACGAAAATGTTCCTTTTGATTTTCAATTTTTCAACAGACGCCAAACAAAAACCACGCAACCGATCAAAAAAATTTTTTTCACTGATTGACAGCTGGAGTACCGACTATCAAATAACAAAATGTATTTGGTATTTCTATTACGTCATCTAACCTAAAAATTCAACTAATGCCATCAATGAGTAAAATTTGCATTTACTCAGTTGCCAAACAAATATTTTAGAATATATGTATGTATGTACATTAGGGTGGGTCAATTTTTTTGCCTACTAAGCGTATATCAAAATCGTAACCTACGTGAAGTTCTAAGAACTTTTCCCAAAGAAACCATGGTTCTAAAATTAAAATCGAGCTTCCGGTTTTTTAAGAGAAAATTTGGTGCTCAGGTCATCCGAAAATAATGTTATTTTTTTGGAAGTATTCATTGCAATTGGTGAATAGTTGACCTGTAATGCTGGAAGAGGGCTTATTGTAAAGGAAATTATCTCAGCTTTCTATATATGTCCTCATTTATAGAAAATTTTTTACCCAAATAATGGTTTTGGAGGTTTATGTCAAAATAAAAATATTCAAACTGTTGAAAACCTAAAACTATTATTGCTATACGCTTTGTCATGTTTTTCGGTCCCGAACAAATTGACCCACCCTAATGCTTTATTTTACTGAATTCTTGTACAGAAAAGTATAAAATTTAAATTTGTATATGGCTGAATGTGCGAGAAGCTAGGCCGTAATCCTGACACAGGGTTGTAAAGGACAGTTATGTATGTATGAATGTGTAATAATTTTTTATATTCCGTTTATAAGCCCCCCCGGGGATACATTTATGGTTGCTGGCGAGTGTCACGTCAGTAGCCTGTTTTCCCCGGGGAATATTGGGTTCGACCTAGCCCTGAGTGGTCTGGCGCTCAATATAGGCAGAGAAATGCCGTTAATGTGGTGCATGGCCGTTCTTCTGCCACGCGTACAAGTACGCGTGGCAGGCATTATCTGGTGTTCTCACGGACTGACCAGAGATGCCTTAATCTGGTACTACGGGCATCAGGAGCCCCCGGTGCTGACAACTCTCTGTCATTCGAGATAAAGGCCTGGCCTGATGATTGGTGAGGTCCTCCTCGGAGGTACACGTAGTGGTTGTAGTAGTACCTAGATAGATACCCCTCAGCAAGGGGGGTATCATCACCCAGACAGTGGTGATATCAAATTGCCAACTCGTTGCTATGGGCTCTCCTTTGACCAGTGTTACTTTGTAATATCCGAATTGGAGGGTACCGGCTTCGAGTGGCGGTGGTTGGGCGCATTGAACTCAACTACCGCTCCGGCAACGAGCGGCGTGTGATATGTCTAAGGACGGTGCGCACGTTAAACCCACATACATACATTCCGTTTATAAGGCTAAAACAAAAAAAAACGTTTTCATTCGCTAAATCCATGGCATAAACAGCTATAAAAACAGTTTTGAAATTTCGAAACGTTTTCACTGAAACTGTTTTTCAAACCTGTTTGAGTCAGACCAAGCATTTTCAAAATTTAGTATAAATGTATACCGTTTTGAAACCTTTATGAAAATGAACTGTAAAGAATATTCTGTCAAATTTGATGGGGTTGCCAATTTCTTCCGTTGGTTATTTTTATTATTCTATGTGTATTATTTTAGAAAATATGAAAAAAATAGAATTAGAATTATTTAGAATTAGCTGTTAGTTAAAATAGTTTTAAAACTGTTTTAACTCAAAACATAGGCTTAAACGCATATGAAGTTATCGTTATGAGTGAAATCGTTTTATGTCGAATTGATTTCAAAACAGACATAAACTAAGTAACACTTTCCAGCAAAAAATTCAAGTTACTCGCATAAATCCATGGTGTTGTTATTATTATGCACCGGAAGTAATAGTAGCTTCCTTAAGTATCGAAGAGGAGTAAACAAGAGTAAGACTGGTGGTCAACGAGGATAAAATTATCGTAACTGCGAGGTTGTGTATGATTTTATTTATCTCGGTGCCAACATAAACTTTAAAAAATTTCATATTTTTCCCAATTTTTCTCCGTAAACATGAGTTCTATCGCAAAAATAATGAAAATTCATTTTCACCACCAAGAAATTAATAACATCACTTAAGAAATAAACCAATGATGCATTTAAAAACAAATTCCCTTGTCGATGTATAAAAATCACATTATATAAGTACAGAACGATTTTCTGTTGGTAAACCATATGTATGGATGGAAGTGCACCAGCGGGGATATCTTTCTAAATCTTCTCTGAAGAAAGACGTAAATTAAGAGAACCCAAACTCCGCTGCTAGATCGACAAGGCTAAGGAAGATCTGACAAAATTGTGCTAAAAACTAGAGAAGAAGCATTCAAGATCGACTCATTTGGAAAGTACGCTGGATTAAGTTATTGACTTTTTTTTTATTTGAGACCAATACTCAGGGGTAAACCCCTACTAAATCCAGTGCATTGTGTTGGCATTTTTAGAAAAGTCATTACATGTATGACAGAACATAAATTTTGTTTTTCTTATATTACTATTAAGCGCCTTAGGAATGAGACGAATTGCTATGAATTGATCATTCAAAGGTCAGTGTTATGCCTTCACCCTTGAATGATCAACAGCAATTGCCTCATCGTTGCATGTTAATTGTGTGGTGAGTGTCTTCGCTAAGTAGGTTTAGCTGTTCGCTGCTACTTCCCAATAGGTGGCGCTTTTCTCCTGATCATTCGTTTTTTGTTGACATTGGTCAAGGTGAAATACAGTGGAATGTCGGGGAGCGGTTTCTTTGTAGATAGTCTTCATGGAGGGGGGGATTTCTTATTTTTAAATTATAATTTTGAGAAAACCACAAACTAACTTTTTTTATTTTTCACTTTTGCTGGGATTTGAACCTGGGCCGTTGGAGTTTTTTTTTATGTACGAGCGCTCTAACCTCTATACCACACACCACCCCATTTTATGCAATTTGTGTTTAGCCATTGAGAATCCTTAAACCAGTTGATATTGCTTAAAAATTAAAAAAAGACAAAGTAATTTCTAATTCCGATGTATGTTTTATCTGTGAGTTTGTTTTAATTTATGCAAGCTAAGCCGATAATAACTCTATTCTTAAAATTACAAGTGTATTGTATTGCATTAAAAAAATAAAAACAAAAGTAATGGTGATTTGCATTAATTAATGTTACTATGACAGCAATGTGTTTATAATTTTATTGCGGATACTGATAATGTCGTCTTTAACTGTGATGATTAGATGATTCAAGTATAATGTACGAGTATAATAAAGCTATGACAACAAAGACGTTCAACCAACTTTAACATTTAAAAAGGAAAATACAGAAAATTAATGTTGTTTGAGGTGATATGTTACGCATTGTTGGGGTTGTTTAGCGATAAAAGAAAAAAAAAAACAATATGTATTTCGCCATAAAAGTTATTTTTCTTTTTACATAAATTAGTAGTGATGATAAAACAGTGTTTGCTTTAATTATTAGATAAAATCCACAAACATATCAATGACATTTGGGTAATTTTGGTTTTGCTTATTTGTTTAATTACACTGACCAAAAACAAAAGACTTGCGCAACATGCTTGTTTTTTTCTATTTACGCTTAATAAATTGGCTTGTTTATGTCCATTTATAATAAAAATAAAGACAAATGTATTGACACAATCTTAAGAATTTTTTCGTAATTAAATTTAAAATGAAGTAATTAGGAAAGCATTTATACATTTGTAGACGCAGCATAATTAAAAAAAATACATATCTAGTGATTGCAAAATAAAGTTATTTTATACATTCATCTCCATAAACAATATATCCAAATAAAAGTGTTTATTCAAGAATAGCACTAAATGTTTTGTTTGAATCTGCCATCTGCAGAAACTTTAATTAATTTTGTATAGAGATTTATAATATAATATGTACACAGTAGACAAATGTGTTGAGTTGTACGCAAGTCTACTATTTAATTGGCCACGAGATTCACTCGTCGGTAAAGTTGACCTTGTAACTTTCCTCAAAGCAAAAAATATATAATCATGCCAAAGATAATAAAAGGGTTTAATAGATACAAAATTTGTGAAAAACAAATTAGCAGATTATATTCATTTAAGCAAAGAATATCCAACAAATTTAACTTTTTGGGAATAATTATAAACTTCTTAATTTATGCTACCAATGGTTGTCTATGCCATTCAAAATATAAAATAAAAATATTAAAATTATAATTTTGTCACAAGTTATAGGCGTTTGAAGCCATTCACGTGGAATGTACTGAAGTGCATCGAGCAAATTTCTTATAAAAAACATAGAGAACTTAACTTTTTTTAATTATATTTGATATCGCGATTCCAAAAAATAAATAACAATTCAAAGTTCAATGAATGAAAAATATTTTTTTGTTTTTGAACTTTTATCAGAGCTAATATTTGCAGATGCATTTAGTTTTTCTATATTTATTTTGTATTTTTAAATTTTGCTTCTTCTTATTTTTCGTCTTCTTTGGCATTAACAGAAACAAAAACAATAAAAGTCCATCATCCATAGAGCATACTTCAGCTACACACATTCAAACAAATTTGAATGAACGTGAGGTGTGCACAGATGTTCAAACGTTTGTTCATTAACCCACCGAAGTGTGACAACAAACTACTGATAATTAAAAATTATTTTATTAATGAATAATGATTTTGATGGTGAGTTATTTAAACTATATTGTAGGGGTTAAAATGTGATACAAATCATAATTATGAAATCTTGACCCTCTTAAAAACTTTCCAATTTTTTAAATAAAATATTAGAATATTGTTTAATTGTTTTGTTTTGGTTTGAAAAACTAAATAGACGTGTTCGAAACGAATTTAAAACAAGTTTGGACTGCTAAAAATAAAAATAAAAATAAGAATAACTAGTAAGTCATTGTTTTGGCGCAAGGGTGGTCCAAAAGTTAGCCAACCTGACGTATAGATTGGTGACAGTATTTTGAAAAAAAAATTCTTTAAAAAATAGTGCCAAATTTTAAGAAACATAAGCACTTGTTGTAATACTACGAAACCTATATGTATATATGTACATACATATATAATTGGCCATTACAACTCTGTTTCAGGATAACGGCCTAGCTTCTTGCAGCACTCATGTTGCGTGTGTCAATTTTTATCCATAAGTACCGGATAAAAGTCGACTCCGAAGAACAGACTTAAGAAGTTTGTTCAAGGCAATCAATTACTCTCCAAGCTTCTGCCAGAAGACTGCTAAGAAGTAGTCGCTGCGGAAAGAAATAAAATTTCATTTTATTTTTCAAGATGTCAGAGCTATGGTGTGTACCTGAATTTCCTGTCTAGAGCTAGCCACACACTAACCCCTAGACTACGGTGTTTACATATACATTTGTTTGAAACTCATAAATTAAAAAAACCTTATTATTAATTTTTAATTCTGGTTCTTCGACCTTTATTAATTAAACAATTCTTTACATTAAAACCCTATTATTTTTAATTATTCTATATATGCTCTGAATTTCTAGTAATAACAACAATAATTTAATTTTGTTTCTTTAGGAAAAATAACAATTTAATAAAAATGATCATTAAACTTACTGAAATTTCCAGATTATTCATTAATAAAATAAAACTGAAAAGCAACTTTTAATACTAAACCAGATATTTTACTACTGTTTTCGCTATTCACTCCTATCCAGATTTTAACCAATTTATGAGCTCATATTCAATAGGAAAGGGACGGATATCGAAGTCTAGGTTTGAGCATTATAACAAAGTTCTATTTTCGATTCAATACTGGCGACTATGCTAACCAATCTATTATTTAAATATTATTGGAAGATAACTAGGATGGTTTGTTCAAAATAGTACAAAAACTGAGAAGCAGTGCTGATTCAGTGGAGTATTTGGCGATGTTTCATTGCAATAAAAACCGAGTTTTTGCATCAATTCGTAATCATTGATGAGAACATGGGTCATTTCTGCACACTAGATATAAGGAAGCAAAAAAAGCAGTGGACTGCGATAAGACAAAACCATATACAAAGATGGCGAAGACAGCTCCTCCTCCTACACAGTCATGTTGTAATGTGTTTTGGAATGAGCGTGACATTCATTATCTTTGAAAAAGGACTATTAAGAAAAGTATTTGGAAAAAAGAGAGTATTATTTCATTTAAAATATACACCGGATCACATATTCATTTTAGCAGAGACCAAAATCAATGCATTAAAGTTTAATTCGCTTTATAACGAACGATGTTCGGCTAATCGGAGAGTTTTTTTTTTATTTTTAAATTTATAAAAGACTAGGTGGTAAAAATGTGTCTATAGTTGATGGCCATCTTAAAGATCTTATATAAAAATAGGCTATCGAAACCATTGAGTATCGCTGGAAAATGTTTATTGACTATAAGCAGATTATGTTGAAAAACAAATATTCTTTTTCTTTCAAAAAAGGCGATTTAGCAAAGACTATACTTTTTTTTTGGAATTTTTTTTAAAACCTTAGCATTTTTATTACATACCAAGTATTTCTAGGTTCCGAATTAATGAAACAAAACACCTCTGTTTTGCAACTTTTGAATTTATTAAAGGAATGTTATCTTCTATATTTTTTGTTAAATAATTTGAATGCCTTAAGAAAATTCAGAAGAAGATATGTAAAGACTTTATATATGTGTGTGTTAGGGCAGGTCGATTTATAGGGACGCAGAAAAACTCTCAGGTTACAAGGAAAATCGTATTCTAGGGATCAAAATAAGAAACTTTGCTCAAGGAACCATATCACTAAAATGAATGAAATATGTACCTTCGCTTAATTAAAAAAACCCCACCATAAAGTTTTTTAGTGTAGGGTACACTTATAATATAATTTAAAAAACAGCACTCTTTGATAAATACAGTATTAACTACATATTAACTATGAACAATTTTAAATAATTATTAATAAAAACAAATATATACATATATGTATATACTTAGAAATCAATAATAAAAAATTATTAAAACAGAAAAAAAACCGAAAACAAAATGTGTTTTAATTTTTGAAGACCATTAAAATGCCAAATACTTGTACTGAATTTATAAATGAAAACAACTAAAGCAAAATACAGCAACAAAAAAAAAATATAGAAATAAAAAACAAAAACGTTATTAATTCCAGTTTCTATATAAGTCTAAAATATATTTAATGCTATAAAATATATTGAAAAGTTGGCTATCAAACAAGCGCACACATTCATGTATAAAACTATTCACTTGCAGTATAAACTTAAATGGTTAGGGGTTTTTTGAAAGGCCTTCGCTGAAGAAATAAAAAACAAATTTGAAATTCTTAATATTGATTGGGATTTTACTGACCGTTTCAGTTTTTGTTTTTTTGTCTTATACTTTTTAGGCATAGTTTAATTAATTCTAGAGGCTTTTTAGTTTAGTTTAATATTTTATAATAGTCTTTATTTTTTATTTTTTTATTTTTTTATGGTAAAAATTGTGCAATCGTTTCAATAAATTCTTGTTTTTTGAAACGGTTTAATAAAAATTATGAAAAAAACACGAATTAAATTGAACGTGTTGAACTAAGTTTTAGTAAATTGGTAATTATTTATAATTTTATATATAAAAATACAACCTAAAAATTTTGAAATACTTAATTTTAAATTTAATTAAAACAAAGAAAGAAGAGTTCTTTTTAAATTTATTAACAAAATTAAAAACAAGTATTTATTGATGCTGTTTTGTCCCCGATACCAGAGCAAAGTAACTTGAAATTTATGGAATTTAAAAGTTTTAATATATTTTTTAATTAAACTCATATGACAGTACTGCCTTATATTTTAAATAAATTGAGGTCGAAAAACCTTTTATAAACTGGAAGAATTTTTCACATTCCGTCTTCAATAAACATATTTAAAGTAGCATAAATCAAAATTATTTTATCTTAAGTGAATACACAACTTTTTTAATATATCTATTGCCGTCAATTTATATATGTTGCAATAATTTTTAATAAGTTCTCGTTATTATTTGTAAATTGTGTTAACAAAAAATCTAAAATTTGGTGACCAATTGAGTTTGGCATTTAACAATTAATACAAAAAACAAATAGAAAAACTAATTGTTTGTAAAATATTATTTAGAAAAATTATTTATCAAATTTTGTACTGTGCATCTTGAATCCCCCCTCCGGGGATACAGTAAAGGTTACTGGTGATTACTCACAACAGAGGCCTGTTTTCTCCGGGGAATATGGAGGTCAACCTAGCTCTGAGTGGCCTGGCGCTCGCTATAGGTAGAGAATGGTTGGTGGTGCATGGTGTATTGTGCCACGTGTGCTATCGGAGACTTGACTGGCATCAGTCCGGGGGGCTGTTGTACCCGAGACCGCATAGGGTACTCAGTTGGTTCCTGGTGGTGTTACTCTTGTCTCTGTAAGTGTGCGTGGCAGGCATTTTTCTGGCGTTCGCAAGGACTGACCAGAGATGTCTTAATCTGGTACTACGGGCATCAGGAAGCCTCCGGTTATGTCTGTGCTCCCCTGTCATTCGGGGAGTGAGGCAAACCGGCCTGATGGTTTGGGTGCGGCTCTTCGGGGAGTACTCGTAGTGGCTGTGGTAGTGCTAGATAGAAACCCCTCAACAAGGGGGGTATCACTACCCAGGCAGTAGTTGGTGCTAAATTGCTAACTCGGTGCTATGGGCCTTCTTCTGACCGGGGTGTCTTTGACATCTCGGAAACTAGAGGGTACCGGCATTGGGTGGCGGTGGTTGGAAGCATTGTATTCAACTACCGCCCTGGCAACGGGCGGCGTGTGGTGAGTCTAAGGACAGGTACGCACGTGAAACCCCTATACAGTTGTGCATCTTGAATTTGATAGGTTTTAGGTATTTGCGTTAAGTTGTGGATTTTGTTTCATCCCCACCCCTCCCCTTTTTCGGGGTGCTTTTTACGATTTGTTAAAATCAAGTCGCAAAATGCAGTTATGCGGTAGAGTTAGAGGGTTAATATGTTCTACGAAAATATTTGTTGTGATATTTTCTACAAAGCTGCTGAACATACCATACACCTCAGATGTAAGGAAAACATAGTTTTTTTATACACCGATATGCTGCAAGAGTTGGCAAGAGATGGAAAATTTTAACCGCCTCTAAAATAAAATTCCGATATAATCTATCGAATCGCCGACACACGTACATATATATTTTGTTAGTCTCCTCTATCAGGATCAATCAATAGAACCCCGTAATTTTGCAAAAAGTTTGAAATTGTTGTACAGTGTTATTAATTTTGTAATTATTTGTATATTTTCTTTGTGATCAAAATAAAAAAGGAGGCTCAATATACATATGTATGTTCGAACTTCGGATTTCTTCAATAAATATTTAACTTATTTTGATTTACATATATCTTTATAATTAAACATATATAAATTTTTTGGCATTTTTTAATATTTTTATCAAGTTATAAATAAAAATAGTTAATTAAAAACAAAGTTATCGAATTGAAAGGTTTGGATAATATAATGTACATATAAAGGCAAAAACATATAAAAATAATTTATTTAAATTAAACAGGTTGTTGTTAGTTTAGTTGGCCTCCTTGTAAATTAGACGCTCATTGGATAGCTATAAAAAGCAAAGTGCCCTATTATAAAAAATTTAAAAATATGTTTAAGATAAGTGGAAATAGTAAAACGACAATGGCAAAACATCTACATTATAGTAAATAAAATTTTAATAATTACACGGTGCTACAAATGAGCAACTTTTTTTTATACTTGGAAAGTGACCTAGTGTAAGTTGTAGGCCTTATTGAGTAGATCATAAATTAATTTTTAAAAGTTCGGAAACACCCTCAAATTTCGGAGTTATTCCGAAAAAACTATTTTCGGGTAGGTTCGAGTACTTATGAACACGTAACTCAGTTGATTTTAATCCGATTTGAAATTTTTAAACGGTTTCAGAAAGAAGAAATATGTGACTTTTTAAATATGTACATACTTTGGTACATATATGAAATTTTTGCAGTGTTATTTTAATTTTAATCCGATTTTAATTTTATTTTTTCTAAATTTTTTAACTTTGGCTCCATTTTTTTAAATTAGATTGTTTAGAAACATATCCTTATGTATATATTTTATTAAAGCTAATTTAGTTCTGAGTTAAACAAGCTTCCAATAAATAAAATCGAGTAAAAATAAAAAAGTTATTAAGATTTTACGAAAGTTAAAAATTTTGCTTTTACAAATATGTATTGATCAAGATACTACATTTTCTTTATTTTTTTAGTCTTATGATTATGAATAAATAATTTTGCCACCATTACACCTCAAATTGCGATACATGAAGCAGTTCGTGAAACGCCTGGATAGGAAAAGCGATGCCTTTTTACACTTAAAATCAGTTTTCCTTATTGATTTCTAAACATAATTGTATTATTTTTTTATTTTTGTTGGACCTCAAATCCGCAAAATCATGCTTGACGAAGAATTCGCAATGAAATTAAATGTGTGGAAAAAATAGCATGGAGAAGCTTTATTAGATTATGTGAAAATTTTTTGGGAAATGAAAAAAGTGAAAATTATATTGATGTAGTAAAGGAATTTCGTGAGACTTATGTAGAAATGGGATGCAGAATGTCCATTGAAGTTCATTTTCTGCATGTACATATAGATTTCAATGAATGATTTAAATTACTGCTGGTCACTTAAGCGAGAAACAGACGATTTGATGTACAAGCGAAAGAGGTCCAGCAAGCACTTTTAATCAAATATTCAAAATTTCTAAATAGAATAATTTGAATACTGTTATTTTAAAATATTTATACATATAATCATATCATTAAAATACTGAAAAATAAAGAAAATGTAGTACCGTGATCAATACATATCTGTAAAAGCAAAATTTTTAACTTTCGAAAAAACTTAATAACTTTTTTATTTTTTACTCGATTTTATTTATTAGAAGCTTGTTTATCTCAGAACTAAATTAGCTTTAATAAAATATATACATAAGGGTATGTTTCTAAACAATCTAATTTAAAAAAATGTCGCCAAAGTTAAAAAATTTAAAAAAAATAAAATTAAAATCAGATATAATTAAAAATAACACTGCAAAAATTTAATATATATACAAAAATATGTACATATTTAAAAAGGCACATATTTCTTCTTTCTGAAACCGTTTAAAAATTTAAAATCGGATTAAAATCAACTGAGTTACGTGTTCATAAGTACTCGAACCTACCCGAAAATAGTTTTTTCAGAATAACTCCGAAATTTGAGGGTGTTTCCGAACTTTTAAAAATTGATTTATGATCTACTCAATAAGGCCTACAACGTACACTAGGTCACTTTCCAAGTATATTTTCACTGTAGCACCGTGTTATTAACGATATTTCAAGCTTAAAAATTCATTAAAAAATAAGAAAAAATGCGTATACATAAATGTATATTTATAATACTGTCCAAATAGTTTGGGCAACCTTTTTACAAAATAAATGAAAATATTGGCTTTTAATTGGTTTTACATTACAACATTACTTATGGAAGAGAAGTTACAGAACAGATTACTATTAAATTGTTTAAAAAAATAACAAAAATTTTTTTATTGGTTTTTTTAAGTGATTTATTTTTACATAAAAAAAAATGAATTTCACACAGATTTACTAAAATAATAAATAATTTAATTAGTAAATAAAACATTTTATTTATAAGCCAATCAATTAATTTTATGATTTAATTATTTATAGCCAATTGTGGCCACGCGACTTATATTTGTATTTTTATTTTTAAATCATCTCAAATCTGTTGTATGCTGAACAGATGTTGCGTCCATTCTTAAAGCACTACACTACATCGAACATGTTCATTTTCAAACAAAATTATGCTACTCAAACAGTGTTGCCACGGCTTTTAATTTTTTATAACCACATATTATTACAAAAATATCCAAATTTTAAATTTTATACCTCTGATTTCAAATTCATAACAAAGTTTTTGTTACACCATGGATGTTATCTTAATAAACTTCTAATAGATCTTTTCCAACTCAAATCTGTCTCTCCCAAATAAAGTTCAAAAATAACTGAAGCTTGTTATTCCTAGTAAATTTTTGTGTGTAAATTTGTGTCTAAATAATATCAAATATATATGAGATTCATTTCAAAGGTATGTTTGAAAAGTGAACTAATTGAAAACAAAAAGAAATATTTACCACTGGTATATAAAATTTACTACAAAAAAATTATGTAATAGTATAATTTATAATTTTCTCCATACACTCGAAATTAAAAAAGTCTGAAATTCTGTAGTCGCAGTAGTCTAGTGTTTAGTGTGTTGACTTACTAGACAAAAGCTCCGGGTTTAAACCCCAGTTCTGACATCTTGAAAGAAATATGAAAAAATATTTCTTCTCTACCTACTATGAGAGTAACTAAGTAATTGTCGTGAAGAAGCTTCTAAATTCTGTCCCTCGGAGTCGGCGTTAGGCTGTAGATAGGTGCTGCGAGAAGCTAGGCCATAATCCTGAAGCTGGGTTGTAATGGCCAGTTCTGTATGTATGTACACTGCCGATCACTTGAATAGGTTTATTAATTTTTGCACTTATATTTTAATTTTTTTCATATAAACTTTAGGAGAATGATAATTTTTTCACTTAAATTAAGAGATATTATACATAATCATATTTTAGGAAGAAAAGAATAACGGTACAATAAATAAAAAGTTTTTATTTTTTTATTTTACTTCAAAATGCTGCGAAAACAGGTGTAGATTTTGGGTCACTTGAATAGGTTCACTAGAAATAAAATTAGTTTGCTTTTGATCATCGACAGTATAATTAAAATTTTAAATATTTTTGAGTTACTGCAATAATTTGTTACATTTTTTATGTAAAATAAGGAGCAGCAAGCGATTAACTGAAGAAAGAAGAGATAAAATTAAAGCATTCAATGAAACTGTCTTAACCCATAGGAACATCGACAAAAAAATTGGTCGCAGACAGATTGTTGTAAGTAATTTCTTAAGAAATCTGTCCGATTAGTATAGAAACATGAAAGGGCTGACGAAAAAAGCCACAACAGAAGCGGACAAAAGAGTTATTGTAAGAGCTACCTCAAATTTGAGCGATTCTGCTGCAAAAAATAGACAAAAATTGGGTATCACAGCTATCATAAGCACTGTAAGATGTATTATTCGACGTTCTAAATATTTAAGGAGATTAAAAATTAAAAAAAACACCTCTTATTGCTGCTCGTAAAGCGACACGGTCTCATTTTGCACGAGTACACATGAACGATAAAAATGAGTTGTATCGTGTTGCCTTCTCAGACGAAAAAAATGTTTAATTTGGAAGGTCCGGATGGATACAACTACTACTACTCCACGACCTACATAAGGAGGAACACTACCTTTGTCGTCTCGTCTCTGTTAGGGAAGTGTAATGGTGTGGGGGGCCATTTCATATTATGGTACATTTGAGCTTCAATTCCTCACATCCAAAATGAACGCGAATAACTACCAAACAGTATTTGAAAAGGTGTTTCCATATTTTTCTACTATTTTTAGACCAATTCTCTGGATATTTAAACAAAATAATGCCCCGATACCTAATGCCAGGATTGTAAAAGTGTGGATTCAAAGCCAAAATGTCAATAAGTTGGAGTTGCCGCCATATTCCCCTGACTTAAATATTATAGAAAATGTATGGGGCTTGCTTTCTCGCAAAGTCTACGAGTCCGGCAGACAATACGAAACCAAATAGGCTTTCATTGGAGAAATTAAAAAAGCTTGGTCCGAAAATTTCATTATCATTAATTGAAAACCTGTATAGCTCCCTCCCAAATGGTATTCTTGAAGTTATATTGAATAAAGAAGGGTATACTCATTAATAAATCATCAAAACATTGTAAGAAATCTTAAAAAATAAAAAAGTTTTACAAAAAAATCATTTTCTTCTTTAATTTTTTAAATTAATGAGAGTGAACCTATTCAAATGACCCAAAAAATTGTGCTGAAAATCATATTTGTTTTGGGAAAAAAATTACTAAAATTCAGTTATTAATTATTGAAACAATTTTTTTTATTATAAACACACATAATCCAATATTTTACCATTTTAGAAAATAATATAACTAAAAACTTAATTACTTTTAGAAAAAAATTAATTTGAATGTAATGAAAATAGTAAACCTATTCAAGTGAGCGGCAGTGTATGTATGTACATATGTAGGTATGTGAAATACTTTAACAAATTTTTAATGTTTTGTAAACTTATTACAACTCTGTTTACTTAAAAAGCTGATTTTAGTTCATGAAAAGATCGTCATTGAAATATCTATACAAACCAAAAAGTTTCCAAACGGATGTGAATAATATACGTTTTTTATAAGAAAAAAAAAATTTAGCTATTATTTCTAAACAAATAAAAAGTTTTACACAATATTGTGTGCCCCACGAGTCTATCTGAGTATTGTAATAGACTTCTAGTATGAGCGTTGTGAATTTTATTCTCACCAGAGTCTCTGGTTTGTTATATTACACCGATAATATGATCTTAGTAACTTCGCTCATAATTAATTAGAATATAAATTAATACTGTATCGTAATTTAGTAAATAAATAAATAATAATAAATAATAAAATGCTATAAAACAGTATACCAAAATTTATTATCATATTTAAAATTAAAATACCTTGTGGACTATAAAAAAATAAGTAAAATGGAAGAAAAAGTACACATTTACACATCGAAGAAAAAATTAACCACTTTTGGTTAAAAATAAACAAACCGGCAACACTGAATTCAAACTTAAAATTATTGAGGGAGCCAAATAAGAAAATTGTTGAAATCAGTTTCGATTCAAACTGTGGTAGTAACAGTTGTGAGGCAACGGTTATATATTTCGATTTTATAAAAAATAAAAGAAAAGAAAGCAAACAAATTATTTGTAAATAAGAAGTCAAGAAAATATTTGTGTCGTTTGCCAAAAACGGAATTTAAAAAAACAACCTTTACAACAAACGGAAATCGCAAAACCGCCATTACCAACCAAATAAGTAAATTAAAGAACTGCTTTATGAAAAGAAATTAAATAAAATTTTATTAAAAAAGTTATGAAAACGTGCTGCGGATACAATACTTATTAAAAGTGTAATTTGAAAAGTAAAAATAAAATAAAAAAATTTTCTTAAATTATTAAGTATTAAAAAAAAGAAAAAAAGCCAAAAAGATTAAAAAAAGAAGAAGAATACAATACCTTTAATTGGATAACTTTGCGGCGGCTTACAAAACGCAAACAGGTGATTATAAACATTTTTTGTTTATTCTAAATACTTGACACAGATTTTAGAAATTGTGATAAAAAAAAACAAACTTGAGAGAGTTTTTTTTTTCAAATAAAAGAAATTATTTTCTAATTTTAAAATTTCACTACCCTTGTAGGCGATAATTACAGGTCTTACTGGTATCTTCAAATCTACATCCAATACATATTTATTATATGTATGTATATGAGCAGTACATTGTATTTTTCATGTCTTAAGAGCCGCCTTCTATTCAACCTACTCTGGTTTAAAATATGAAATTACTTAGTCATCTTCTTTTCAATTCTTACAAAGAAACTGAAAACAAATTATTTTTTAATAAATTGGGCTTGTCAAAATTATGACAATAATGATGAATTTCTACTATGGTATATCACTTATACGTGGGCTCTTTTTCAATGAAAGTGTATTTTATTTTTTTTTTTTTTTTTGAGCTGCATCTCCATCAGTGTACTTGCCTTTAAAATTAATGTTTTCATAATTATTCTCACAAAAAAACATTTTGTTTTAAATACAATTTCATGTGGGTTATTCTTTAGTAAATAACAAATGAGTAGATTTTTCACCTTTTTTAGTGTGTAAGTAAGCATATAGTTGGTAAATTATACAAATATGTATAAACAATAAATTACAAGTGAATCTCCCATGCAAACAAAAGACTTAAGACACATACTTGGCGATGAGAATCGTATAACATGAGTTTATGTGAGTGATGCAAGAAAAATTAAATAAAAATCTTATAAAAAATGTATGATTTTAATGTGTGAAAAATATGATTTTATATTAAAGAGTCATTCAATATGAGCGATTTACTTTTTTAAAAGTAATTAAAACAAAAATGCGTGAAATACTCTTATATCAGCGAAAAATGTTATTTGTTTGAAAAGCTTTTCAACGTATTAATATAACTTTGGTGAATAAAACAGACTACATTTGACCGAAAATAGGGGGAAGACTATAGTTTAAAGATTTTATAATTATTCGCACAACAACTCGTAACAATATTTTACAAAAATCAATGTAAAATTAGGGACTTCGATGGGTGATATTTGGAAACCAAAGAAATAAACAACATAACTTTATAATCAGTTTCAAATTAAACTCTTCGTTTGACGTCAGTATGGATTCAAAAAAATTTAATTTACAAATTTGCTTACTTTTATTCGCTTATTTTTCGGCAAAAATTAGTTACAAGGCTTGTATAAGTAGGCTTAGGATACGACTATTAAATATTTCTTTATATATTAAAATTAATAGTGGTAATCACTCTTCATTGCAAACTCCCTTGCAAGACTTGCAAAAAAGCAATCGTGGCATATACACCTCCATTTTGTTATTGCTTGACATGGTTTGATATGTTTGCAACACTTCCAACGACGTTTACAACGAAGAGTGATTACCGCTAATAGGTACTTAAAAATATCGTCGTGCAAGAGATTATGTGCTCTATCCGCCATTTCATTTCATTTTTTATATATCTCGAGTTAATGGTGCCACTTTAGGTTTTCGATCCCCAATTTTTCAAGTCTGCAATCCGTTTTCGGATATCTTGTACGACGATATATGTATAAGTAGTTCGTAATAATAATTTATTGCATAAAAGTTTTTAATTAACAGCATTACCGCAATTCATACTAACAACTCAGTCAATTATATTGATTAATTTTAAATTTAACAATTAATAACAAAGCTTTTGTATAATTAATTGTTATTTAAAGACGGAGTTTTAGTTTTTAATAAAAATCAGTGGCACAGTTATCAGTCGCCCCAGATGTTTCTTCCTGTGTCTGAAGTTGTTGATGGAAAACTGTCACTTAAAACGGAAGACATTATTTTATTGTTTTCAATTTAAATACAAGCGCGCACTTAATGCTTAAAACCTGACTATGGTAACGGTGGCTGACAGTTAAGCAAAAAGTTGTTGTAACCAAACTTGAGCTTTAATTTTTCTTTTATTATTATTAAATCATTTTCATTGTTACATAAATATTTTTCTTGTTTGATGGTCAATTTTATATATATATATATATATATTTCAGTTTAGGAGATAAACAAGTTATTGATCTTGAATTCGCATAAAAATGAATTTAACTTTTATTTTCATTTCGTATACTCGTATTTAGTGTTGAAATTTATTTTATTTTATTATTAGTTATGTTTTGATTGCATTGCCATATTTATGGCTTGACTTTCAATGAACTGGATTTTCTTGCATTTCTTTTGGAGGAAGAAATGTGGTTCCATTAATGTTTAATATAAGGCGGAATAACGAAAGAAATGTTTTAAAAGTAATTTTGTGTCTACTGCAAGAAATACGCATTATGTTTGTATGTTTAATGGGAAAATTTCTTATCTGTAATTAATGTTTGTTTACACTGAAATAAATTTGCTATTCGATGTGAGTGAAATTTCGAAAATAAAACAATACAATAAAATAAAGAAATGTTTGTCACTTTTTAAGTAAAAAAAAGAAAAGGATTACTATCTTTTAGACGTATTGTGTCCCTCCTTGTTTGCTTCTATTGTTTTCCTAATAAAAGCTAAAAAGTTTAAAATTCTTTGTATCTTAAAAAAATCTTTACTATTGGCTTTTACACTTCCATCTAAATCTGTTAGAAATTCATATTCATATATACACAGTTATAGTTATTATATACAATACAATTTCAGGAAATATACAGATAAAAAAATCAACATGTTAAAGCAAATGATGATTTTAAAGCCCTGAACCCAAAATGAAAATTAAAATATTATAGTTTTTTATAAAATTGCTTTTGATTAAGTTTTAATTACTCCCCTAAAACTAAGTGTTAAAATTAATCTATAACATCGCTTCTTGCAGCACCGATGTTGTGTGTGTCAATTTCTATCAATGAGTACCGGAACCTACAATTTAAACTCCACTAAGAACGACAGACTTCAAAAGCTTGTTCATGGCAATCAATTACTCTCAGACCTTTTGCCAGAAATCTGCTAAGAGATAATCCTCTAAAGAAATATATATATTTTTTTCATATTACTTTATTTTTTTCAAGATGTCTGAGCTAGGGTTTGAACCTAGTGCAAAAACTAAGCACTAAACTACGGTACATACTTGTCTAAAATAACAATTAAAAATTTTTTAAATTCTATATTCACAAAAGATATTTCTAATTTAAAAGAGACTTATAAACAAATTTTCATACAAAATTTTTATGAATTAAAACAATTTGTATGAATCCGAGCAATGCATTATAGAAAGAATTCATTATTATGCCGCACCGTTCGTTTGTGGAAGTATCTTCTAGTGAAAGTTTTTCCTGTCAACTACGATATTAGTAAGTTTAAATCAAATGTCTACAAGCACATCGCCCTCTTTCTTCCTTCCCATAACATATTTTCCTAGACCAGCACAATATATTGCATGAGTATGAGTCATTCCCAGGGTGCTGGCATCAATAAAAAGAAAATTCAAAATTAAATTAATTATTAATCGATCTGTGGCCAAATTACGGCATTTGATATCGAACGAAATACCATACAATTTTAAAATAGTTTACAAGAAATTTCGTTCGATAGCTGTTCAAGAAAATAAAATATGAAATTTTTACTCCCAAGTTTCAGCAAAAAAATAAAACTTATGATAACGAGTCGTAAAACGAAAGAATTAAATAAAATTTTGCTCGCCAGGCGAATTTTTACTTACTTTGGTTGTATGCTAAAAAGAAAATAGTGTTTTGTAAAACCGAGTTCTATGAGGCAAGACTATAAGAGTAGAGAAATTACCCTATAGTGAAATGAACTGATATGTACCAATTTTGCCATGTAACCGGTTTGTAATTTATAGAGCCCTATTGGAGTTCTAACACTATCGGGATTTGTCACTTTTGTATTGCGATATCATGGGAAGGGTTCAATTGACTCTACTTTCAACCATTTGATAGGTTTCAAATCTGATCTAAACTAACCCATTCACTGTGATTTACATTAATGCCTCTTCTAGTTACTGTTTTTAAAATCAATTCATAGAACTAGTTTTGAGAACTAGATCTTGTTAAGGGTTAAATAAATAAACATTACGCTGTGGAACGTTTTCATTTGTACGTATTCTTAATGAAAGACAGTTGTTTTGTGTTTCAATAACTGGTTTCAGTACGACAAGGGTAACGAAATTAATTTCAAGCGATATCGTAAATTCTTAAAAGTTATATTTTAATTTATTATTTTTTTTTTTTTGTTTTAATTTTCGGTTAATTTATTAAACTGTTAATTCACCTAAATTGATACTTAAAAAGTTTTAAATATCAAACAAAGAGCTAAAAAAAACGATACATTGAAACATAGTGGAACGCTTTTTTCGATCAACTATGAGGACTTGTGTTCGTCAGGATAACTTTACGCTCGACATGGTAGACATGCTATAAATTTTGAATAATTAATTTTATTTAAAAGTGCTTAAAATATGCTAATTTTGTTCGATTATATTTTCTTTAACACCTAATAAAAGTAACTGAAATAAGAAAAAAATTGAATTGCTTTTAATATATTTTTCTTATAATCTTGCAGCCTTATTTATAAGTAAAATTTAGCAGCTCGTTGTACGTAGTGGCTAAATTTGTCTTTCCTATACGTGGAAATTCTTACTCAAACGTAAGAGTTTTTTAATTTTTTAGATTCTCTGACCAGTTAGTTGTCAAGGAGAAGGTATGAGAAATTTTAATAGTATTAGTCTATAGCGGGTGATAAACTTAACAGAGTTTCGTCCTATATTCTAAGGTGTTGCTAGCTTTTCATTACAAATACAGCCGTTAGTGTATGAGTATGTAAAATTACAAAATAACTATGTAACGAATTTACTCATATTAAGCAAGGTGGTAAAAAGCCATTCAATTTGTATATGTATATGCAAGTTTAGCAAACATTATGCAAAAATAGCTTCAAAACTATTGATTATGATAAGTATGTACTTATATACTTATATACTTAAGTAGTTGAAAATAATTAAATTAATTTTCTTCTTGAGCAGTGATGCAAAACTTTTCAAGTTTTACTTTTTTTAAAATTTGCATATTCGTGATTTAAATACCATGAAAATGCATTAAAGTTGCTGCTGCATTTACAAGAAGTTATAGCTCTTGTCATATACTAATTAAGATATAAAAAACATAATGGCTGTAATATTTTAAAGGACGGAATACAAACTGTAATAACTGTTTTATGAAAAAGTCAAGGCAAATTTTGAAGAAAAGAAATTTTCTCAAAAGTACTGTGGAATTTCCATTATATAAAACTAAAAATTAATTTCAAAAAAAAAAAAGTATATGAATATTATGATTTAATTATGTTTAGGCATGAATACATTTTAATTAAAGCTTTTGGTTCCTGTTCATTGTATTCAAATGCAAATGCAAACTATTTTCATCACTTTATAAGTTTTTAATGTAAAATTATGTTGTAGGCTTGGAAAAACAATGAGTTTACATTTTTGCTAAATTTGTTTGATTAATGAACAGTAACAAAACAAATTTTTGAAAAATCTTAATAGACAAGAGTATATGGAAATATTTTTACATAAACCAAAGGGGATTACACACATATGTATATAATATTTTGTTGCTAATAAACATGTAATTTTTTATTTTAATAAATATGCAATATTTGTTTAACAAAAGAAAACTAATGTAGAGTTTAAAGACCTATTGTGTAATTGCTCATCCGGATGATGTGTTAATCATGAATTACGTTAAAACCAGAATCAAAAAACAAACACATACAAATAACACATCTTTTGAACATTGAAAAATTTACTAAATTGTCTTAAAATTTATATTTCCTATGTTATTAGTTTATTTCCCCCATAATGAAAAATAAAAAGGAATTGAAATCATTAAGCTTTGAAGTTCAATGTTGTTACACTAAGCGAGAAAAAAAAATAATTGGAATATACATATACCTGGGAAATGATATCTCCATACTAGTATGTGATGTGGGGTATCATTATTATTTAAGCTACACTACACAGTTGTTAGAAATCTCCATTATAGGAGCCATAAGCTTCCCTACATACATCTGTCTTACACAGTTGCATTATATTATATAATATTCCACTTCATCGCCATTCTTAGTAAATTGTCCTTCAACTATATAATCATCTGAAAAAAGTATCAGCAGTTTCAAATCGGATCAAAATTAGAAATTGTGGAATAAGCGAATTTGGGCATAGCATACCCTTAAAAATTTATATTTTTTATGATTACGGGCATCATAGTGTAAAAAATTCATTTATAAATATTTTGTTCAATCAGAAAGGCTTTAATTAGATCAAAGTGAAATTCTATAAAAAATTTAAATTTTTTTGCAATGAATTTTTTGATAATTAAATGAGGAAACTATGTCCGTGAAGGAACAAACTGAACATGTTTTCGACTCCAGCTATGGTACTCTCATCAGTGTTTTTTGAGTTCTGTACATATTAATGACCAAACATAAACTATTTAACTCATAATATTCAAGAAATTAAATACTGAAATTACTTTTTCTTTTCCATACGTACATACCCTTGTATGCGTTAGTCGAAGTAAAGCCAAACACAACAGATTCTATCGTATTCTCCTTTTCTGACCATCATTGCAATTTTTGTAATTGTCACCTTATTTGGATGAATCAGAATTACAACTTATTTATTACTTAGTTTATGCCTGTTTTGAAATCAGTTCGATACAAAACGATTTCACTCACTCCTAACGATAACTTCATATGTGTTTATGCCTATGTTTTGAGTCGAAACAGTTTTAAAACTGTTTTAACTAACAGCTAATTCTAAATAATTCTAATTCTAATTTTTTCATATTTTCTATAATAATACACATAGAATAATAAAAATAACTAATGCAAGAAATTGGAAACCCCATCAAATTAGACAGAACATTCTTTACAGCTCATTTTCATAAAGGTTTCAAAACCGTATGCGTTTATACCCAATTTTGAAAACGCTTGGTCTGACTCAAAGAAGTTTGAAAAGCAGTTGTAGTGAAACTGTTTTTATATCTGTTTATGCCGTGGGTTTGAACGAATGAAAATATTTTCAAAACGGGCATAAACATGGCATGTGTTTTTTGTCCTCTTTTTCCATTTTATCCACATTAGTCGACATCGGCGACATGTACGAATGCAGGTGTGGTGGTTATAGAGCATCGCCAAAAGCGAGCATATTGTATACCATATGCTGATAACTTTTCCTGGGGCTTGAACTCGGGTCTCCAACATTTCGTTTATATGTAAATGTTTTGAAATTTATATTGGAAAACACATTGGAAACAAAAATTAAAAACGAAAGTTTTTTTTATTTTTCCTATAAGTTTTCGAAAGTTCTGAAAAGTTTTGAAAAGTTCTTTTATTAAGTATTGATTTTTGTATAGCCTGATAACAGTTTCTCAATTTATTCTAAAGTCTTTATCGCCAATATTAATTGTCAATAATAAAATGGGCGGAATTGAACAAGTGGGTATGGCAGCTCTACTAAATGTTGATTGAGAACAGATATTGTAAAAGTTTCGAAATTTGGTATAAACAACTTCGTAACCAATTAAAAAGTGGGCGATGTTGGATTTTATTTATTATTTATGTATATTAAACTTTTTATTTAACTTAAATAGGGGTCTGGCTAAATTTTTAATAAAAAAATATAAATATTAAAATTTTACTTACCTTATAAGTATGTAAGTGTCGTTTCTTATTATCTATTTTCTCCCAAAGCCTCTTAAACACAAACTAAAATACGTTTCTATTTCACACGTTTTTCTACTTATATGTATGTATGTATGGATTTATGTACATATATAAACTCGCATTTATGGTACTAAAATTGTTTGCAATTATTAAATTGACACATCAAAACACACACAACATTTCTATATTATTAATAATAAAGATCCCTCACTCAATTATAACAACAGCACATATGAATGAACTCTGTTTATTTCTAAACAAACACTATTATTTTCACCACACTTTTATCTCTCTCTGATTTATGTTACTATTGCATTAAATAACGCATTGGTAATATGTATTTCATTTTATCTTTTTTAATAGAGGCCTTTCTATAGATGCTATTAATTTGTCATATTCTTATGCATTTTATTAGTTTACTTTAAATTAATTTCAGAAAAGAAATACTTTAACAATTAAATTCTAAAAGTAGATTTAATTTAAGTGGATTCTAATTTGTGACTGATATGCTTAACCAGCCCTTCGCTCTTTATTAAATGAGTTGACAATTAATGATTTATGGTATGCTCGTTGATTCGTGTGATGCTGTTTGAGGTGTACTCTAACGGTGTGTTTGCTTACAAAATAAATAGAAAAAGAGATCGATTATAAAAGGGTTGGTTGTGATTGCCGTATGTACACATGAATAAATATTTCACTTAATTTATTTTTAAGGGAAATTCTTAAGGCAAACATATGTATGTAGCGAGCGATTTGAGGGTTTAGTCATCTTACGTGGAGTTGATATGATTTAACCCCATTAGGCTTTTCCTTGTGGGGTTTTCTTAGATTGCAGGTGTATACAAATACGCCACTTACCACAACGGTCTTTAAAGATAACATAATCCATGTCGTCCGTCAAAATCAGAATAGAAACTACCTAGAAATGCCGTGGCCATGTTTTATAAATAAAATTAATTTTCTCTTTATTTTCCTAACTGAGAATTTACTTTAAATTTTATTTTTTTTTTTTTGTTTTATATAACTTGTTACAAAATAATTTATTTTCCTTAGTTATCTATTAATAATTATAATCATTTAAGTTTTGTTTAATTGTTTAACGCTCAAATGATTGTTGTAATTTTTGGGAATTTTTATTTATAAAACATGCTTTAAAAAATATATGTATGTATGTAAACGCATAATATTTCTCCCCAAATATTTTCTTTTTTTCTACAACTTCTGTTTGGATAATGAAAAAAAAATGCAATAATTTTAAACATAAAGTTTCACTTTTTCTCAAGCCATAAGCACCCATTAAAAAGACCTTCATGTTGATTTTCTCGCAAAAAAGAAAATGTTGTACGAGTACATACATATTTAATCATGTTTTCTCATGTAATTTTTTTGTATTTTGCCATGTTCTTGAAATGCATTCGAAGTTTCATAAATTCAGAGTCCGTAAATAAAACAAAAATTTCTTCTTTCATTTTTATGATGATATTCGTACTTATGATGTCTGAAGAAATAGATATTCTTTTAACAAAATCTTTTTTTTTTATTTTTCTTTTAAAAATTAAAAACATTTTACTCTTACTCGTATATTTCACGCTTTGTTAATTTTTTGTTAAAAACAATAGCTTTAAGTCAAGACTTTACTTTAAAAATGCAATTACAGGCATTTAGTAAAAGGTTTTTTTTATATATTCCTTTTCAGTTCAATAAATATATCACGTTGTTATATTAGAAATATCCATTAATGTTGATGTTAAATTGTCGTGTGACTTTAATTTTTTGTTTGTTTTTATTGTACAAGTTCGTTACATTTTATAAGCAAATTATTTTAATTAACTTAAGTCTACACATGCCACATATTTTAATATTTTTTTCACCTCCATTTATTAGTACTAACAACGCAAGCGATCGTAAATCTATAAATACTTTTAGTCTTTCATACATGGTATGAGATTTAAGGTACGCATCGTTGAATTGTTTAGATGTTCATATCATCCGTTTTAGGTGAAAATTAATCAAATTTTGGCTGCTAAAGGCCGAGTTCTTACAAGCGATACCTAACGCTTGCCCATTTTATTGGGCAAAGGCGATAATTGCATCAGTTCTTGGTTTATATTTTAATGCTGGTCAGTGTTGCCAAAAAATTGTGATGACATAATGCTAAATTCGTAAAAAAAAGCTCGTCTGAACTGCTTTACACAAGAAAGTAAAATTCTAGATTTAAATTCATACTGCTTTCAAACAGTTCTTCAAAGCATTAGAAGCTTGAGTAGATCTGAGATAATTTAGATCATTTTTGATGCATGATGTTGGCTATTGAAGTTCTGCAGTTTTGGTTTTGCTGCAGTATTTTCTTATTGCGTCGGCTTTAACTTCGGAATCAGTCAAACGAAAAACTTTCAAACATGTTGACCATTGAAGTCCTGCAGTTTTTGTTTTGCTGCAGTTTTACGAGTTACTTTAACTGCGACTGCTTGTTTTTTAAGAAGCATTAGCAAATGATAATAAAAGCAATTAAATACTTTAGAAGTGTTTAAACACTGCTAAAAACTTACTTTTCCATTTTACTATTCACAATATTAATGTTTACAAACATGTTACAAAAATAATGTAGTCGCCGTGGTCTAGTGGTTAGTGTGTTGGCTTACTAAGACATTGGCCCTGGGTTCGACTCCAGGCTCCGACATCTTCAAAAAAAGAAATATGAAAAAAATATTTCTTTCGGCGACTACCTCTCAGCAGTCTTCTGGCAAAAGCTCTGAGAGTAACTAATTGCCATGAACAAGCTTCTCAAGTCTGTCGTTCGGAGTCGACATTAAACTGTAGGTCCCGGTACTCATGGATAAAAATTGACACACACAACATGAGTTCTGCGAGAAGCAAGGCCGTAATCCTGACACAGGGTTGTAAAGGCCAGTTATGTATGTATGTGTGTAATGTTTACAAACGAACTAAAATTTGTTTTATTAAATCACTGTCAATTTTTTCCAGTTTGTAACTCTTAAGGTAAAAGGTACTTAACACGCATGCTGAAACTTCTGTCGAAAAAAGCTAAACTAGTGCTGTTAATTAAGAACAATTAACATAAAGAACATTTAACTCGTCTGCGGAAGAAAGTTGGTTAACTTTAAACTTTTTACCGCGTTGTATGTACATCTCTGACAAATAATCATTCTGTTTGGTTAATTGATAAAGTTTTTAATAAAACTAAAGCCTATTTTTCCCATAAACCAAGATATTAGCGGTAAACATACATGCATAACTAGCCATTACAACACTTTTTCAGAGTTAAAGCCTAACGTTGCGCAGTTGCCATGTTGTGTGTGTCAGTATTTATCCATGAGTACCGGGACCTACAGTGTAATATCGACTCCGAACGACAGTCTTGAAAAGCTTGTTCACGGCAATCAGTTGCTCTCAGATCTTTTGCCAGAAGACTGCTAAGAGATATTCGTCGAAAGAAATATGTTTTCAAATTTCTTTTTTTTTAAGATGTCAATAAATGAAATGTGAGACTTTTATAAACCTGTAATTGATGCATAATTTTTTAAAACTTAAGCAAAAAAAAATCCTGAATTTTATATTTATTTTTAAAGGTAGTGATGTACAGTTATTTAATTTTTTGATGGCTTTTTTTTTTGTTTTTTTTTTTTGCTTGTACATAAAAGAAGATTAAAATGTTGAATTAAATACCACCAATTACATAAATTATGAAAACAAGTCTTCAAGTACCTACACATTTTGTATTGAAAGAAATTTTTTAATAATTACACAACTTGTAAACAATACGAGTATTAACTAATAAACTTATTTCAGAAACTATATTTTCTTTCTTTTTTTATTAAATGCAGATACATATAAACAAAAAGTAATAGAAAATGTAAATATTTAGTAAATTTGCCAAACTGGAATTAATTTAAAAGGTTTTTAATAACAGTTTTTTTTTCTTAAGTCTCTAGTCTATTGCAGTCGGTAGCTTTATTAACGCGTGAATCACTTCAAACAGACACTTTAATGGAAAGCTCTTAGCAAGGTTTTATAAATAATAAATTCAAATAACGAATTAATTATGAACGAAAATATTAAAAAGAAAATTACGAAAACAAATATTAATAAATTATAAAAAAAAATAAAATTCAAAGAAATGGCCAAAAAAAAAACGCAGTAAAGTTTTAGACCAAACATACAAACATTCCTACAGTGTGTATGTAGGAATGTATGTATACACATAATTAACCACCCAGCAAGCATGAAAGCTTAATGTAAACAACATCAACCCGTAATATGTTTTTGTCAAAAAATTGCTAAACCCCTCAAAGTAATCGATAAACATAGCGTTCTCAATAAAAAAAAATTAAATTTCTCTTAATTAAGCTCATAATTAAGACTACTCTTAAGGTATTTTCAAACATAGTTAACCAAAACTCTCAATAAATGAAATGCGTCTGTAGAACAATTGTGTACAGAAAATAAAGATTTGGATTACATTGTTTTAAAGTCATACTCTCCTTCGTATTCACCAAAGCGGTGAATAGATAAATTTAATACAAATCTTCATTTTCTGTACACAATTGTACTACAGACACATTGCATTTATTGAGAGTTTTGGTTAACTATGGAATAGATCAACTCCATCTCTCGGGGAGTAATGTGAACAGATCACCAGTGGAGCGGCCGCTACGAAACAGGCGCTCAGCAAATTATTAGACTCTAAATACCACATGAGGTGATTATTTGTCATAATCTTCATAAAATTATTGTTATTTCAAATTCAATTGTTTATAAATTTAAATATTACAATATTTATGGTTTTCTTATTTATCTTTAAATAAGTTTTTAAGAAGCGTTTACATAAAACAAAGTTCTTGTATAATATGATTCCATACAATATTTTTTAATATGTGTCAAATGTGAACGTACCTTTCAAAATGACATAATTTTAAAATCATAAAATGTAAATACAGACGGAATTTATAAAAAAATATAATTTAAAATTGTTTATGATTTTTAGATTATCTCTATACTTTTAAAAAAATTAATTAATAGTTTGATTGTTATTTTAAAATATCTTATAATTTTTTACTGACCTACTCGTTTAATGTGGTGATTGTCTGAAAGTAAAAGAAAAAAACTATTTATGTAGATCAAAAGTCAATGCCTTATGATGTTAAATCTGGTTGACCTAAAAACATCTTTGAACTTTTTGTTAAACAATTATTTCCAAACAGGTCACCTATTGCTACACACAACTGTGTGTATATTATATATTCGTAATACACATGTGGTCATAAAAATAGGTACCACCTATGAAAACATATACAAATTTTAAACGTTTACTGCTTCCAAGCTTAAAAGTAAATAAAAATTAAACTCAAAATTAAAAGTATCATTTTAAGTTTAAAGTTATTGTAAAAAAATACAAAAAAAAACAAAAACAAATATACGTCATTCATTCACTTGGTTATAAAAAAGGTACAGCAAAGGAAATGCGTGAAATAATAGGCGTTCATAATAATTAAAATTAATTAATTTTGTATGCTAATAGCCTTCATTACAAGGTTATTATATACTTATGAGAACGCCTAAGCAGTAAAATATCGAAAAATTAAAACTGCAATCTAGAGAGATAAGAAGAATATCGAGTATGTACTGCAAAATAAATGCGAGTGAAATTGAAATTGAGTGTTGCTGAAAAGACAAATAAAATATAAATGAAGAAATGTATAGTTTTGATATTCAAAGAAGTTACTTTTCAAAGTCATAAGGCAAAGAAATAAAAAAAAGGATTAACACCTTTCCACATTTTTAAATTAAAGCTATTTGAAAATTTAAATCGATTTCCGTTTCATTCCAATTCGTTTTACAGAACATACCCATATGACAGCAAAAAAACGTGATATGTTTGACAAGACTTTGACTAACTGATTACAAAGTATGTAAAGAAAGCATAATTCTAATCTATGAATACTATAGAAAAGTGGGAGTTAAATAGTAGATGATTGTCAAGAATTCGTATTCTGTAGCTGCAGTCGAAAACATGTTCACTTTATGTACACAGTTGTCATTTTCTCCTTTAATTAATATGTATATCATTGCAAAAATATTTTAAATTCATTTGACATATTTTAGTTCTGTACTAATTAAGATAAATATATAGAGTTTACAAACTAATACGAGTAGTAGAAACTTAAAAATTCAGACCCGCAGTTTAAATATAGATTTAACAACTAAGTCCATTGGTCCTATTTAAGCGAAGTGTTGAACTTTAATTTTTGTTGCGTTACAGACATTATAAGAAATCCAATATGCCACCAGCAGTTGTAGTTACCACTCTTAAATTATTACATCACTTTCCATATCGATATCATTTAGTTGTGTACGTCAGTAACTTGTCGGTGATAATAATGTTGTTGATTGAAGTACAAAAAAATAAGTTTTTTTTTTCCTCAAATAGTTGAGGATGGTATTTTTTTTAGGCATTCATGCGAAGATTTAAATGAAAAAGAAAACAAAACAAAAAATGCAAATTCCATGAGATTTTGAGACTGGTTTTAAAGTTGGGTTGAAATTCGCATTAAAATAATTATAAAATAAATATTCAAAAAATTTCATCAGTTTATGCAAATTTTAAATTGAATTAATTTGACTTATTTATGTATATTAAAGCTAAAAATATTTCATTATTAAATCTCAATCTATTCTTATGGTTATCAAAAATTTATGAAAAAACTCAGTCACATGTACATATCAATGTCAAGAAGAGGCTTAAGATTTGATATGTGAAATTTGCAAATCATTGTGCCCTCTTATTTTATATATATTTCCTTATATTTGTATATCAATCAAGTAAAAGAATGGTAAAAATAAACAATATTATGCTTTACAAGCAATTAATATGTACAACTTTAAATAAATATTGAAATATAGTGGTGAAGCTTTTCTCTGCCAAATGAACGTTTTAAAAGAACGCTTTAAAAGTTTAAAATATCGTTGTCACTTTCACAAAATCGTTGGACGGCATGGCATTACAGGCCACGTTCAAATACTCAAATCCGTTTTACTTAATATTAACAGCCTATTCGAAAACCCTTCGCTAGAGGTAAGGAAAATTTTGCTATGATACTGGCCGGTACTGCTAGCAACAAATCTATTCTTCTTACAATTTCTAAGGATTTCATTTATGCCGGTTACCTTATGTCTATAAAATAACTAAAAGCCAAATGAAAGCTTTATGAAAATACACCATCTAAACTTTCTTTTGAGAGACGTGCGAAACTTACAATCAGTGCAATGAAATGCTATGTTGCATAAGTGAGGGGCCTAAAATTCTTAAGATGCAAAAGGATCAGTGAAAATAGGTAAGGAAAAGGTTTCAGAAGAGAAGACAGCTTGCCATTTTCAGAATAAAATTTACATTGTTTTTCTTATAATTTTATAATAGCAACTGAATTTATGCTATTCAGTTGATGTAAATCGCCAGAATCTTATCTGTACTTTTAAAAATTTATATAATTTTTTTAGTAAATGTTTTTTACTATAAGGTGCAAGCAATTTCACAACAACAATAATAATGAAATACGTTTTGATAGCTCTCACCTTAATATACTCAACAAGATATACCATTGATGAGGCCGAAACCCTTTTGTAGATTAGGAAGGGGAGTTTGGAAAAGCAGACTTGTTCTTGTTCTCTTTCTTTAATATTCAGGAGTGAACCCCTACTAAATGTAGTGCATTTTATTGGAATATTGAATATTAAGCGCCTTATGTCAAACTGGCCTTCGACTTTCCAAACTTTAACTATAAAAAGAAAAGATTTGAGTCGTGCATTGGGTTCTTTAGGAATAACCTGAGAATTCTTGCGGGCTTTCTGACCGGACACTGCAGACTCAATGGCCATTGAAACAGGGATAGGAATCGCTTCAAGCGATATGTGCAGATTCTGCGACGAGACGATCGAGTCATCAGAGCTCATACTGGGCAATTGTGCAATATAATATGACAGCTTCCATCAGCAACAATGAATACACTTATTGTTTTAAATATTAAAGCATTTTAAAGGGTGTTTAAATTTTAAGGGCCGATGTTGACTTTGAATAAAAAACATATTATTTATTTACAAATTAATTTCATTTCTTTTTATTATGATAATTAGGTATGGTTTAATTATATATGGAACAAAATATCGGCCAAATGGCCGCCGTGACCTCGGCGACACACCTCCATCTGATGGTCCAAATTTTCGATGACGCTGAGACGTAGTACTATGCCGTTAATGTGCCGAATTATCTCAGCCTTTAGCTCTTGAATTCTTGTTGGCTTATCGACGTACATCTTTTCCTCAAATTAAATTTGGTACAGCATGTTGGTATCCCTTCCAAAGAAATGCTCTGTTTAAGACTTACAAATCTACATCACCACAGATAAAGACATAAAAGCACATACTTGTCTTGAGCGGATATTGGTTTGTACTCGTACATAAAAGTGGCATTGAAGCATTTATTTAACAGGAAAACATATCGGAAGTATTTTTAGTCACTCGTAATTTCTAATAAACATTTTTTATATCCCAATTACTTCAAATAAAACTGATAACACTACTATGAACGTGAATATTAATTATCATAAGCAATAAAACAGTGTTTCTTACATCATTTAAAACACAATCAATGATAGCAATGATTGTTTTTATGGCAGTTTATTAAAGACTATAAAAAAATCGTATTGATGTTGCTCTTTAGATACACTGAAAAAACAATATCACTACTAAAAAATTTTATGGCGAAAAAAAAAACAGCAAAACAAAAACCAAATAAGTTTGTCTATGATAAGCTAACAAAATATTCTTTTGTGAAGTATCACTACTAAGTAAATATAACCTATAGTTATAAATAAAAGTTCTTATTGAGTAAATTGGGCTTTTTTATTTCTGCATTAAAATGTTTTTTAGTGTAAAAATTGTTGTTAAATCACTTGCTTTTTTTATTTCAATTTATGTTATCCTTCCATTTTTAAATATAAAAAAACGGTAACAATTAGGTAGACTCATATCTAAAAGGTATTAACTAAAATTCCAAAATACTTCTTGTTTAATTGGTTAAAATCTAATAAACTGAATAAAAATTCTGCTCTTTTTCAAATCGGTATTCTTTTAGCAAATGTATCCCATTTCATTTAAAACAAATGCATTAAAATAACAAGCAAAAATTTTTAATTCTTTAAGCTTGACTAATTTTTTAGTACAAGTAGTTACACATTTTAACAAAAAAATATCTAAGAAGGTACTCAATTTTTGTTGAGAGATATTGTTGAAAAACAGCTGACTTTATAAATGCAGTTTGCAATGCAACACTACAATGTATAGTGTTATATATTAGGCATATAATGCTAATTTTTATTCATGAGTGCCGGGACTTATAGTTTAACGTCAGATCGGAACGACAGACTTCAGAAGCTTATTTATGGCAATCAGTTACTCACTGAGTTTTTGCCAGAAGACTGTTAAGAGTTGTTCGCCGAAAGAATTTTTTTCTTATATTTCTTTCTTTTAAGATGTAAGAGTTGAGGTTTGAACCCGGAGCTTTCGTCATAGTAATCTTTATTGGATTATTATATTATATGTATTAAAAAAATTTTTTAAAATATTTTTTTAACTTTGGACGACATACTTTTTTATAAATTTATTATAGTGTAAACACCTGCTGACATTTTTTCCCAATTGTGTGTAATTTCTACATACATATGAACTTATGTTCATATCTACCACCCTAATGCTTGTGATATTGTAAGATGTCAGTATAGCACTTACGAGTATTTAAAGTAAACAAACACTATTGTCCATTACTATGAAAACCTTGGCAAAAACTCAAGTTGTTGGCATTTAAAAAAAGAGCCATTAAAGAAATAAATTAACAAGAGATAAGATCTCTTTACAGTTGCAAAAAGAAAAATATATGTATATATGTATATATAAAAATGCATAAATAGGCGAATGCCAATGACGAGCTTGCGTAATTGTTTTTCTTTCTCTTGTAACTTATAAAAAATAAGTAATTAATACGATGTTATAGAGAAGTTTTTGTAACAAAAGTGCAGTATTTAAACAATAGGTATTCAGGTATGTTCTAAAAACCGAATTCGAATGAAATTTAAAACGAGTGTTATATTAAATAGTCATTAAGCGAAAGAATAAAAACGAAGTATTAAACAATTTTAATTTTAAAATTCTAGAACTTGAAATTTTACTCGATTTCGTTTTATACAACATAGGCCAAGTTTTTTTTTTTATTTTTATTTTATTTTTTTTTTTAATATTCAACCTTTTTTTATTCTGTCTAATAAAAAATATATAAAAAAATGCCACCAAACTATCAAAATTAATTATCGTACTAACAACTACCAATTTTAGTTCATATGGAACAAAAATTATATGGTAGTTTTAATCAAACAACTGCAACATGTGTGATTCGTTTGGTTGTTTTACTTTTGTTCGAGTTGCCTATACATACTAACGGTAACAAGCAGTGTTATCAGTGTTATGGGGACTTATCCCCTGTAATGGGTAAAAAAAATTTAGATTTGGGAATAACCGATATATTTTCAAGGATTTTTATTAATATTATTAGTATCACAATAATATTAAGATTTACTGAGTGTTGCGGTAAAAATTTAGAAATATTTTCTTATATATTATTCTTCTTTTAATTGTTTTTTTATAAAAAAAGAGCGAAAACTTAAATAATGCCTTTTGTCATTGAAAATGGCAAACAAAAATAAAATACAGTAGAACCTGTTTTTATGAGGTAGATAGGGACGGCATAAAATCTATCGCATAAAAAAATTACACAAAACTTTACAAAACGCTATTAAAAATAGTTTTCGCAACATCAATACAAAATTTTTTTTATGCGACCAAAAGGGACCGCATAAGAAAAATTTTTATCTCGAAAATAACCCAAAACTTTTTTATTTCATTAATATCTATATACTTACTTGCTTTAAATACAAAAATCAACTTAATCATTACGCTTTACAATAGCTTTCATTACTAAAAAATACCAACTCGCTTACCATGTAGGTAGGAGGTAATCAGTTTTTGCGACCTTGGTTGTATCTCATAATCGTTTAGCGGCACACATTTTGGGAGCAAACTATCGTTCTAAATTTTTAAACTTGTTGCGAACCTCGAAGAATTGCTATCCCTTAATTTTGTAAGAATTTAAATTAAACTCCCTTGTGAATATTGGAATTCCCAATCGTGGTTCAGAGAGTGAACCAAATGGTTAATAATATAGTGTGAACCATTACATATTGGTATAAAAAACATATAAGTAATCGATATAAAAAAAAGAAATCTATATTTTTATCTACAACATATACGTCATAAAAGATTACCGAAATATTTCGTAATTCTGTATATTTCTTTTACCAACATACTAAATGCGTTTATTATGTTTAACTATCATATAGCTACCAGAAACTACCGTAAAAATAAACATCGCACAAAAAAACCGCATAAAATAAATCGTATAACAAAAGAAATCGCACAAAAATAGTCCGAATAAAAACAGGTTCTGTTATATACAAAAAAGAAACGTAACATTACCTGGCTGGCATACGTTCATTTCATTTGTTAATCATTTAAAAACTATTCTTTGCTTTCAAATTTGAATTAATAAATTAAAATTAAATATAAAATAAACTGGTGGCTAATTTTTCTCTCATATATCTTTAAGGATATTGGAAATTTTCATTGATAGTTGGTCAGCTGACCGATATTTCAAGAAATAAATGAATTTGCTTGCACTTACATACATACATATGTATGTACATAGCGATTAATACTGTAAAATTAAAACCGGATTTTTGCAGCTGTTCCTTGTCAACAAAACTACTATCTTAAGTCTAATGTATTTAATTTTATTTGTATATTTAATCCAATTGCTAAAATGTTTCAACTGAAAAATTATGTAACCGCTGGGAGGGCGGGAGTCGTGGTATTGTGGTTAAAGTTGCTGGCACAGAAACTCAAACAACCGAGATTTAAATTTGAAGTCGAGGATAAAAATTCAAAAGAATCTGATAACCCTGATAACAAGTATGTATCAGTCGCAACATGTATGCACAATTGTAAAGACCCAATAAACACACACAATACCAGCGGTGCCAATTTAGCGCGTTTCGCGCTAGTTTTAGCGCATTTTAACCATAAAAAACGCGTTTTTTCCGTTGTAGCGCGTTTACTAAAAAACGCGCTAAGTTGGCGCGTTTTAAATAAACTTAATAAAACCACTTCAGTCCAACATTTTCTTACTTTTTTTCGTAAATTTTCTAGAACTTTTTTTACAACTATAAAAACAATTTTGTATAATTTCATTTAAGTATCAACAAATAATTTTTAACAATACTTTGGTGAAATTATTTTTAACTACACACATATATATGTATAGTTTGTATAGTGCTAATAACCAATGTTAATTATCATCTTGGATTGAGATCCACAATTTTAAGAATTCTCTTAATGTCAATCCTGTTATCAAGCTGTTTTCATTTGTTATAAGTTTATTGAGCTTCCCATTTTCAAATGCAGAAGTTTAAAGAGCATTTAGTGTAATGAATTATTTTAAATCAAAAATAAGAAATAGAATGTTTCTTAACACAGTCAATTACTTAATACCCATTAAATATGGCCTAAGATTAAAAAACTCTTGTTGTGAAAATTTTGATATTCCATTAAATGTACATATATGCAAAAATTTATTCAAATAACACGTATAATAATTCGAAGTATTACATACAATCGGTTTTGTGGCCAAAAGATGAGCCAGATGGTTTGAATGAAATTGGCGATGATCGATATTAACTTTACTTTTCTACCTTATTTTTATAATATCAAAAGGTTCCTTATTATTGATTTTAATCAGTAAAATATTAACAGCCTTATGTATAATAAAAAATTGGCAGGTCGTTGTACACAGTGGCTAAGTTTGTCATTCCAATACGTGGAAATTCTTACTCAAAGGTACAAGATATTTAAATTTTTGGATTATCTGACTAGTAAACAAATAGAGGGTATGGAAAGTTTTAATAATATCAGTCTATAGCGGGTCATAAACCTGTAAGTTTTTTGTCCCATATAATAACGAATGGCTAATTTTTCATTATACATACGGCCGTAAAAGTTAATTTTCAACAAAAAAGAGGACTGAGTTACTATTTTAATATTTGACTGATTATTGAAGTAACCAAGTACAATTTTATGAAATGTTTAACATATTTCAATTTTTATTGATATATGTACATACCAATAAAATATTTAAAATTTTTGTTGTTTGGTAGTTTGTAAGAATCTACTTTTTGCACCTGAATTAAATTCCAAAACAAATATGTAGATATTATTTATTTTGCTTCAATAAAGACTGTACTTTTTCTAATATATGGGTCGAATTTTATTCAAATTTTATTTAGCGCGTTTGGAAACGGGGCGTTTTGCTTATAAATATTTGTCAACGCTATGTTTTTGTGCGTTTTAGCGCGTTTTGGGAAGGTGGCCAGCGCGTTTTAGTTGCAAAAAGTTGGCACCACTGCACAATACAAATTAAGACAGCATTGAATTTTTTATACAAGGTCCAACTTTTCTCAAATTAAGATATGTTGTTCTCAAGTTATATTTATTTTTCGACTACTTGTAAATGTAGCGCATAAATACATTTCTGTTTAGTTATTCTAATTTTTAAAAATATTCTAATAATTATAGCAAAACGTTATTTCAATTTACTTATTGCAGTTGAACAAGTGTTAAATTATGAAATACTAAAACAATATATGATTTTTAGTGTATTTTCAGGTTTTTTTTATAAAAATTTAAATTGAAAATGCGTGAACGTAGTCATACCACACCTAGACGACGGGGACCAAAACAGCCCTTACCACAAGACGCACTATACAATGACTCATATGAGTCACAAGAGTCACCATATTATACAATTGATAATACAGAAGATATTTATAGCACTACTCTTTTACCATCTCAGAGATGTTATGTGGATCCATGGGATTTAGAAAACTATGATTATGTTAGAAAGTAAGTACTCTTTCTTCCCCTTTTTGCTGGTCTATTAATTTTTTATTTTTTTTTATACAAAGGTTTTTGTTTTTTCACCTCAAATCTGTTTTAGAATTGTTTAACAATTTTATGAAATAATTATGTGAATTCAGCACAAGTTCATTATTTATTCTTTCCCTTTATTTGGGTTCTTACGACAATTATATATCTATATATTTGATATTTGCTGTGAAAACACAAATACAACAAATCTGTTGTAATATGTATAGTTATACCGTTATTAAAATTATGATAGTACTTATGATATATTAGCGGTAATCACTTTTCGTTGCAAGCGCCCTTGCAAGTCTGCTTATATCTTGTTGTTGTTGTTTGACTGGGTTTGTTGTATTTGCAACACTTGCAAGGGTGTTTGCAACGCCGAGTAATTAACGCTATTATTTTCAATATATTACTGTAGCAATACCTCATTTAAGTAATATTAGAAAAATAATTAATCAAACTTTTGTTAATTCACTTTACTTACAGAAAAATTGAGCAACCTTTATCACCGCAACCTCGTGACTATTACGAAACATCACTCTCACCTAGTCCAGTAGAGGAACCGATACATTCAAACTATTACTACGACAGAGAACATATTGATGTACCACCACGTATGGCATCAACTATGCCCCGTAATCTAAGACGCTCATCACACATGCAATGCCAATTGGAGTGTTGTAACCCCCAGCCACACAGACGACATCCCAGTGGTCTATATGATATTGGCGGTGTTGACAAATATGATGATTATATGACTTTACATATGGCACAGAAATTTCAAAATGCTCTTAATCTAGAAGATGTTGAACGTAATATCTATACAGGATTTGGTGGTAAGAAATAATGTTTTTGGAACTGCAAACAAAAGAAAAATATATAAAAATGTTTATTAATTCAAATTACAGGTCTATCATCAGCCTCCTCCACTGAACCACATAGCTCACTGGGCGATGAATATCCGTCAATGACTTTGTCACGCAAAATCTCTAATAATTATGTTACTTTGCCGCCACAGCGTAGACTTTCAAAACCTGCACCAAAATTAGAATTTCCATCACCACCCCCCATATCACCAACTTATGATTATTGCAATCCTTATGCTACATTGCCACCTTGCTGTAGTGTATCCGATTGCTATGAATGTTTATCACAGGCCCAAAAACAAATTTATGGCACCCATTCGATATATGGCACCAACATGGCATCATCTACTTGTTATGGCTGTATAGGCATGACAACAGGCAGTCAAACATTGGGACGTCGTCCGTCCTCATCGCTCTATAGTGGAATTTATAATACTAAATTCGGTATGAGCAAAAAGGGTCTGTTACAAATCGACTATTCGTGCAGTTGGAATGATTTGGATCGTGTCATGGGAAAACATTATTAAATTTATTATTTATAAACATATGTATGTATGTATGTATATAAACGTATATACATGTATGCATGTGTATGACTGTACATTTTTAAATCAGTAATTGTTTGAATTACATATAAATTTGTTACATGAAATTTCTGTTATACATTTAAATATAGAATAATCTTAAGTCATTTGAATTATTTTACTGTTGTTTATTCGTATTTGAATTCTTGTCTTGTTTCCATATTTCTAGAGACCAGAAGTAATGACTAACAATATATACTTATTTATTGTATGCACAGTGTGTACATATGTATATAATTACCTATGGACATACATACATATGCATATACTTTTTAGATTATCTTATTATATACATTCATAAATTTAAATGTTTATTACCAGAATTATTGTAGCTCACAGAGTAAAAATATTCTTTAACAGCCTGTTTCACGATATAGAAAGAATGGATTCAGTCGCTTCCTTATCATGTTTTTCTTATGCTTAGAGATAGCGAGCGAAAATATTCTTTCGATATCATAAAACAGGCAGCAATTTTTACTTGTTTAAAACTTAAAACAAAATAAACGTAAACCAAAAAAAAAAAAATTTAAAATTCCAACTATGTATGAACATTAGAGCGTACCACCTTACAAGGAAAAAAAGGTTTCCTCGTACCGCCTCTAAAATAAAGTATTTTTGCAAGGAAATTTCGAAAACAAGAAATTTTTAGTGGGGGGGACGTCTTACATTTTTTTCTTTTTTTTTAATTTAAAACTTAGAAATGTCTCACACATTTGTGTTCTTAATTTTCTCCTCGCCTTGGTGTAGAATAAAGATATCACCTGTCAAAAAAATAATTTAACCAAGAAATTAAAATTTTTAATAAAAAATTCCTTCTTAACTCGTATTTAAAAAAATCTAATGAATATTTTTTATTTTTATAATTTTTTTATAAAACATATAATTTTTAAAAGATAACGTAAAGACAAAAAAAATCCAACTTGGCAGCATTATTATATGTATGTGCTTATTTATAAAGCACTTTTAAAATTAACCGCTTACTTAAGCCGATATAAACACAAATTGTATGGAATATATTTATATGCGATTCGAAAAAAACACCACTTTTCTTTAATTTTAGAATATTTCGTGATGTGATAAAAGTGGTGTTTTTTTTCGATATAGGCCTTTCCGATAGATTTAAAATTTTTTGGTTTGCCATTTTGACTCGTAAATCGACTAAGATGTAATAAATTGCAATAAACAAAGTGAACAAAAAAAAAATACCACATTTTTAGATTTTTTTTTATAAATTCTTCAAAAAAAGGTTCCTTAGTTGAGAAACCACCATTGTCATGATTTTGTTTATATCTCAAGATGTCTACCTTCCATTTCTATTTTAAAATTCTGGAATCGGTTACAAATTGCAAAAGATACCGGCTCCTGAATATGGGATTTCTTGTGCTTTTAAAAAAGTGAACCGGAGTGTATATAGCCGCTTAGATAAACTGCTTTGAAAAAATGGCATAAGTGCTTAAGAAATTAAATTGGGCATTACTTACAATTTATATAAAACAAATATGTAATTATTTTTTTTTTAAACAATTCAAAAAATATAAAAATAATTACATTCCTTCGCCTCAGCCATATTTACAACGTTTATTCTTTTATTAATTTACGAAATGTAGAATTTTAAAAAGATAACGTCAAGA
The DNA here is from genome assembly GCA_963576795.1 of Metopia argyrocephala. NCBI lineage: Eukaryota > Metazoa > Arthropoda > Insecta > Diptera > Sarcophagidae > Metopia > Metopia argyrocephala. Next base: position 179,346,190 of record OY756208.1, on the reverse strand, counting down.
CAAAAAAAAATCCAACTTGGCAGCATTTTTATATGTGCTTAATTTTTAAGCAGTTTTAAAATTAACCGCTTATATAGCGGATATAAACAAAAATTTGCATGGAATATTTATATATATTCGGTACGAAAGAAACACCACTCAAGATACACTGCCTCACACATTTTTATGATATGACCAGCAAGAAGCCTTAGGTCTTAATTTACATTGAATAAAAACTTTTATTTAATGACGGCATAATAAAACTGTGTATTATCCCAGAATTTCTAGGGATGAAATCGTCAAAAACAAGAAAATTTTTTGAAAAAAAATCGTCAAAATCGTCAAATAATTTCTGAAAATCGTCAAAAAAAAACCGTCAAAATAAAACCAATCAATTCCTATATACATATGTAACAATATATGTATGTACATACGTCACAAAATATTTTTTCCACATTTGCTGAGGAAAAGTTTTTATTGATTTTTAAGGTTTTATTTTGAATATATATTTTTTTTTAATTCATTAATTTTGTTTCTTTTATTATCAAAATCAAATCTCTAAAAAAATCTGTAATTAAAATTGTATACAATTATGAATTATGTAATTCTTGGCCGTCGCATTCATATGAGTGCCATGGGTGGGATGGATTTTTTGGTTTAATTTCCAATAACTTTTGGATATTATTAAATTGATTATGGTTTTTTTAAACTGTTCGATCTATAATTGAAAACACTTCTTTTAAGAGTTTCGATCGCTGATGGATGTTTAAGATGTACGTAGGAGTAATATAAAGCCAATGAATGGCAAACGCATTTAGTTTTAAATAAATGTCGCATATAATTTTTCAAGATTTGGGATACTGAATGTACATACCTTTCCAATTATGACTGATGCTCCATCTGCAGCAAAACCAGTTAAGCATTTGTTATAATCATTGTTATTTTTATAAAATAGTTTAGTATTAAATCATACAAACTTTAGGCAGTGCAGTTGTCCAACATTCAGCAACCTAAAGAACAGTTCATGTATTTGATTATCAATACAAATGTGTAAGATGAGGTAGATGCATTTATTATTTGAAGTGTCGATAGATTCATCTTCTATTAGCTCACAATAAAAGTGCATTTTTCCTTTAAAAAAAAAGTTTTAACAAATTGCCTTGTTTTTGAAATTCAGAAAAATCATATTATGACATAAAACCGTCAAATCGTTATTCTGGTATTTTTAGGATAAAAATCGTCAAAATGCAGAAAAATCGTCAATTCTGGCAACAGTGCTTCATGTGCACTTTTATACCTTAAATGCGACAGTTACATTTTAATTTAATAAATATATTTCTTAAAAATATTATTTTAATTATTTATTATTATGTTTGTATGTAAATATGTATATAATATACATATGAATATGCATACTGCCTCATTACGCAGGTATGTACATATGTACATCATACTTTGCTTACTCAGTAGCACCCTTATATTTCAACAAACAACAGACAGCAGGGTACTTCAACGGATATGAATAAATAGAACACGGTTGCGTGTACCAGTGCTACCAATATTGTAATGTATTAAAATTTCAAGCAATACTATGTAACGTTCAAGGCGAATTTATTATACCATGGTAACGTTTTCTAACCCTCTTTTTAATTTGCTTTAACATTTTCAAACAATTTTTCTCCCTTATTAGTCGATGTACGTCATTTAGAGAAAATAATGGTGAATTAAAAAACAAATTTAAAAAAGAGTACAGACAAATGATTTTTTGTTTGTTTTATTATACATATTTATTACGCTTTAAGTTTCTATTACCCAAAGACGAGGTACACACTATGCAATTTTTCCATATGTAGAAGCACGCTTTTGCGTACTTTGGAATGTTATTGATGTTGGCTGAAATGAAACATTTTTGCACTTTGCAATTTTCAAATGTTTTTCTTTTTTGGTATTAAAAAAATTTAAGGGCGTAATTCAATTTGGATGTCAATAATAATAGTTATTAAATTTTTTGTTTTAATTTATTATTACAAAATTATAAGATACTTATTATTATATATGTATATATTAATGCCTGTATTCATATAAACTATTTAAGTTTATCAATACTTTATTTGACAAGTATTGCATAGAAATTTGTCAAATAAGTCCTCAATAAACCTAAAATAGTTTTTATGAATACGGGCATAAATATATTGGATAAAATAAAAATATTCAACAAAATTAATTTTACTATAAAAATATTATTTGTTTTTGTTTAATTTGTCATTTTTTTTTTAATTTGTTCGGCTAATTAATTTTTATTTAAATTTTAATTTATTTTAGCTGGTTCATTTGTTTTTTTTATTCTTAATTTTCAGCTCATCCGAAACAAGTAAAAGTAAATGTAAAACAAAGCTGCAACAAACTACAAGTTGACAATAACGTAACGCTGTACTCATAACAGTTCTTCTCACTCTCACCGCCCTTAAACGAAGACTCTAGAAAAACTAAAACTATTCTAACCTTATAAATATACATATCTTGTTTATAATTTTTTCAATAAACAAAAGCGCATTTCATTTTATTTCATAACAAAACACTGCAACAATGTTTACTGAGCCTTTTCAGTTACAACTCTGTCATGCATATGTTACGAAAAAATACAACACTGTCCATGGTTGTCTAAAGTAAAATGGCTAACGCCAAATAATTCAGCAAATTTTTATGTTTGTGGAAAAAAAAATAATTTTCAATTAGAATTAAGGCTGTATACAGAGCTTTAATTAAATTTAATTTATAATTACAATACTTTTTAAACTATTTAACATCGTTATGATATCATATTTTGAGTGAAGATATAGTTAAAAAGTAAAGAAAAGAATTTAAAAATTAGTACCCAGAAATTTACCTGAAGGTTCGCGTGTGTGTAAAGAAATACGGAAGAAAAAAGTGTGCTTCGCTAAATTCTCATGAAAATATAAAAAATCACGTTATCAAATAAAGGAAATAAAACGCAAAAAAAATATTTACTACAAAAGGAATATAATTTATGAAAATTTGTAAAAAAAGGAAAAATTGTGAAATTAATTTTGAATAAGCTGCAAGAACATTCTTTAAAAAATTCTGGCTACGATTGAATAAGAGGGTGTCTCCTCTAACGTAGAGCGCGCTCGTTTGCCTGTGGTCTTGTATATTTTGTTTTTTCTTCGTTGAGACTCCGCTGGTTGAGACACATAGTCTTTCGGGCTCGTCGACGCGTACTCGTTTTATTTTAGTTGGTGGTTCACTTTAGTTGGTTTGTAAACGTCAGTGTGTACGGATTTAAAAGGCTGTTTTTGCTGTTGGCTTGCCTATCATCAGCCTGCTGCTTTTTAAAGCCATTACCAGCCTTTGTCTCTTACACACGCGGACAGACAAAAAAAAGAAACCAGAAATTTTATTTACCATAAAAAAAAACGTGTTCATATTACCTTTAATGGCCATTAATAAAGTGTTTGATATTATATGGCACTCGGTTAACAAAACAGCAAAGAAAAAAATTTTATAAAACAAAAACGAAAAGTTTTCCTAAATGTGAAATAATCAATTTATATTAAAAGGTACCAAAAATCATTACATTTTGCCTATAATAAGTAGTTTCAATAAGACTTAATGTAATTTAAAGTATAATTTTTTGTTGTTATATTTTCTGACTTTTTTTATAAAAAAGGCGCGTTTTCTTTTTATTTTGTTGTAATTTTCTACTTTGTGTCGCCATACAAAATAGTGTTATTGTGTATTCTTATTATTCCTTAATTGTTTTTCGTTCTTGCATAGCCTTCCTTTCTTACTTTATCTTATTCTTTTATTTTTGTTGTCATTTTCTTTTTGGCCAAATGTATGGCATATGCATGTGTTTAGTGGATTGAAATGGTGTGAGATATTTCCCAGTCAACAATTTTATATATTTGTTTTGAAAAGGGTGATTAAAAAGGCATGTATAATAATGTCTTAAAATTTTTTAGTAGGAATTTTTTTTTTTTAAATAATAATATTTATTAATGCTGCAGACAATGTGACATTATAGAAGGTGATAGCAGGTGGAAAAATACAAAAACAACAGGGTTTTCCTTTTTGTCAAAAACAAATCGTAGTTAAATAAAAAAATATTTATGGGTAAAGCTTAAAAAAAAATAGTTAACATAAACGTATTTACTCAAATAATATTTACATTAAATGTATGTGTATGTATGTATGTGTTTACAAACACTTCTTGTAACATTTATTAAAAATTTTATGTTTAAAATTGTTTTATGTTTTTTGACCACCACATGTGTAGTCAAAAAAAAAAATGTTTGTTGAAGTTGTTACTTTATTGCGTTTATTTACACAAAAACTCAGCAAAAACAGAGAAATAAGGAGAGTAAAATTACAGTTCGATAGTGTTTACTGAACAAATTTTTGCTCGTGAAAAATTGTAAAATATTCATATAAAAAACAGATGATTGACAAACATATATTTGCAAGAAAAATAAAACATTTGTAAAAATACATACATGAAAATATGAACTATTCATGTTTGGATGTTCTGGATTAGAAAGAAGTTAGTTAATCGTTAATATTTTCCCAATGTTACATATTAAATTATGTTTTTTCTATAAATTTTATCTGGAAATTTAAAAACAAAAATTAACAATTAACAGCTCTCTTTTATCCCATACTTTTATCTCATGTGTGTGAAGATAAATTCGAATTTGAAAAGCAAAGACATAAACCATCTTTCTTTAGCTAACACATTTTTTGCGTTAACAGAGCTCTGTTAATAGTTTAACAGCGACTATGTACGGGTATTTCAGGACTTATTAGGCGTTTAATGGACACACATTCCAATTTTAGGAAGAAAAGGTACCCCCATATGGAAGCTATATTGTTCACTTTGTATCTCATAAAAAAAAAATTCATATTTATTTAGTTTTAGGTTAAAAAAAAGCCGAAACAAATTCTTTCAAAAAAAACCAAATAAGTGGAGAAGATCAGTGGCCATTATGGAAAAATACGAAAATGCACATATATCACACTATATGGAGATGATACTCCAAGGGGTCCCCAATGACGCTGTATTAGTGGTATTCCTGAAATAATTTTGGGATTTGAGAAAATTAAATTTGAAAAATTCAATTTTTTTGCAAAATGACTGGAGAAGATCAGTGGCCATTATGGAAAAATACGAAAATGCACATATATCACACTATATGGAGATGATACTCCAAGGGGTCCCCAATGACGCTGTGTTAGTGGTATTCCTGAAATAATTTTGGGATTTGAGAAAATTAAATTTGAAAAATTCAATTTTTTTGCAAAATGACTGGAGAAGATCAGTGGCCATTATGGAAAAATACGAAAATGCACATATATCACACTATATGGAGATGATACTCCAAGGGGTCCCCAATGACGCTGTATTAGTGGTATTCCTGAAATAATTTTGGGATTTGAGAAAATTAAATTTGAAAAATTCAATTTTTTTGCAAAATGACTGGAGAAGATCAGTGGCCATTATGGAAAAATACGAAAATGCACATATATCACACTATATGGAGATGATACTCCAAGGGGTCCCCAATGACGCTGTATTAGTGGTATTCCTGAAATAATTTTGGGATTTGAGAAAATTTAATTTGAAAAATTCAATTTTTTTGCAAAATGACTGGAGAAGATCAGTGGCCATTATGGAAAAATACGAAAATGCACATATATCACACTATATAGAGATGATACTCCAAGGGGTCCCCAATGACGCTGTGTTAGTGGTATTCCTGAAATAATTTTGGGATTTGAGAAAATTAAATTTGAAAAATTCAATTTTTTTGCAAAATGACTGGAGAAGATCAGTGGCCATTATGGAAAAATACGAAAATGCACATATATCACACTATATGGGGATGATACTCCAAGGGGTCCCCAATGACGCTGTATTAGTGGTATTCCTGAAATAATTTTGGGATTTGAGAAAATTAAATTTGAAAAATTCAATTTTTTTGCAAAATGACTGGAGAAGATCAGTGGCCATTATGGAAAAATACGAAAATGCACATATATCACACTATATAGAGATGATACTCCAAGGGGTCCCCAATGACGCTGTGTTAGTGGTATTCCTGAAATAATTTTGGGATTTGAGAAAATTAAATTTGAAAAATTCAATTTTTTTGCAAAATGACTGGAGAAGATCAGTGGCCATTATGGAAAAATACGAAAATGCACATATATCACACTATATGGAGATGATACTCCAAGGGGTCCCCAATGACGCTGTATTAGTGGTATTCCTGAAATAATTTTGGGATTTGAGAAAATTTAATTTGAAAAATTCAATTTTTTTGCAAAATGACTGGAGAAGAAGTGTGTGAAGTTAGCTACGAAAGTTAAATTCTTTTTAACAACAGAATTAGTTAACAGAGTAATGTTAACATTACCTGCATATGAAACATATAGTGAATCAAAACTAAAATAAATAACTAATACTAATACACTAATACAGCGTCATTGGGGACCCCTTGGAGTATCATCTCCATATAGTGTGATATATGTGCATTTTCGTATTTTTCCATAATGGCCACTGATCTTCTCCAGTCATTTTGCAAAAAAATTGAATTTTTCAAATTAAATTTTCTCAAATCCCAAAATTATTTCAGGAATACCACTAATACAGCGTCATTGGGGACCCCTTGGAGTATCATATCCATATAGTGTGATATATGTGCATTTTCGTATTTTTCCATAATGGCCACTGATCTTCTCCAGTCATTTTGCAAAAAAATTGAATTTTTCAAATTTAATTTTCTCAAATCCCAAAATTATTTCAGGAATACCACTAATACAGCGTCATTGGGGACCCCTTGGAGTATCATCCCCATATAGTGTGATATATGTGCATTTTCGTATTTTTCCATAATGGCCACTGATCTTCTCCAGTCATTTTGCAAAAAAATTGAATTTTTCAAATTTAATTTTCTCAAATCCCAAAATTATTTCAGGAATACCACTAACACAGCGTCATTGGGGACCCCTTGGAGTATCATCTCTATATAGTGTGATATATGTGCATTTTCGTATTTTTCCATAATGGCCACTGATCTTCTCCAGTCATTTTGCAAAAAAATTGAATTTTTCAAATTAAATTTTCTCAAATCCCAAAATTATTTCAGGAATACCACTAATACAGCGTCATTGGGGACCCCTTGGAGTATCATCTCCATATAGTGTGATATATGTGCATTTTCGTATTTTTCCATAATGGCCACTGATCTTCTCCAGTCATTTTGCAAAAAAATTGAATTTTTCAAATTTAATTTTCTCAAATCCCAAAATTATTTCAGGAATACCACTAATACAGCGTCATTGGGGACCCCTTGGAGTATCATCTCCATATAGTGTGATATATGTGCATTTTCGTATTTTTCCATAATGGCCACTGATCTTCTCCAGTCATTTTGCAAAAAAATTGAATTTTTCAAATTTAATTTTCTCAAATCCCAAAATTATTTCAGGAATACCACTAATACAGCGTCATTGGGGACCCCTTGGAGTATCATCTCCATATAGTGTGATATATGTGCATTTTCGTATTTTTCCATAATGGCCACTGATCTTCTCCAGTCATTTTGCAAAAAAATTGAATTTTTCAAATTTAATTTTCTCAAATCCCAAAATTATTTCAGGAATACCACTAATACAGCGTCATTGGGGACCCCTTGGAGTATCATCTCCATATAGTGTGATATATGTGCATTTTCGTATTTTTCCATAATGGCCACTGATCTTCTCCAGTCATTTTGCAAAAAAATTGAATTTTCTCAAATCCCAAAATTATTTCAGGAATACCACTAATACAGCGTCATTGGGGACCCCTTGGAGTATCATCCCCATATAGTGTGATATATGTGCATTTTCGTATTTTTCCATAATGGCCACTGATCTTCTCCAGTCATTTTGCAAAAAAATTGAATTTTTCAAATTTAATTTTCTCAAATCCCAAAATTATTTCAGGAATACCACTAATACAGCGTCATTGGGGACCCCTTGGAGTATCATCTCCATATAGTGTGATATATGTGCATTTTCGTATTTTTCCATAATGGCCACTGATCTTCTCCAGTCATTTTGCAAAAAAATTGAATTTTCTCAAATCCCAAAATTATTTCAGGAATACCACTAATACAGCGTCATTGGGGACCCCTTGGAGTATCATCCCCATATAGTGTGATATATGTGCATTTTCGTATTTTTCCATAATGGCCACTGATCTTCTCCAGTCATTTTGCAAAAAAATTGAATTTTTCAAATTTAATTTTCTCAAATCCCAAAATTATTTCAGGAATACCACTAATACAGCGTCATTGGGGACCCCTTGGAGTATCATATCCATATAGTGTGATATATGTGCATTTTCGTATTTTTCCATAATGGCCACTGATCTTCTCCAGTCATTTTGCAAAAAAATTGAATTTTTCAAATTTAATTTTCTCAAATCCCAAAATTATTTCAGGAATACCACTAATACAGCGTCATTGGGGACCCCTTGGAGTATCATCTCCATATAGTGTGATATATGTGCATTTTCGTATTTTTCCATAATGGCCACTGATCTTCTCCAGTCATTTTGCAAAAAAATTGAATTTTTCAAATTTAATTTTCTCAAATCCCAAAATTATTTCAGGAATACCACTAATACAGCGTCATTGGGGACCCCTTGGAGTATCATCTCCATATAGTGTGATATATGTGCATTTTCGTATTTTTCCATAATGGCCACTGATCTTCTCCAGTCATTTTGCAAAAAAATTGAATTTTTCAAATTTAATTTTCTCAAATCCCAAAATTATTTCAGGAATACCACTAATACAGCGTCATTGGGGACCCCTTGGAGTATCATCTCCATATAGTGTGATATATGTGCATTTTCGTATTTTTCCATAATGGCCACTGATCTTCTCCAGTCATTTTGCAAAAAAATTGAATTTTTCAAATTTAATTTTCTCAAATCCCAAAATTATTTCAGGAATACCACTAATACAGCGTCATTGGGGACCCCTTGGAGTATCATCTCCATATAGTGTGATATATGTGCATTTTCGTATTTTTCCATAATGGCCACTGATCTTCTCCAGTCATTTTGCAAAAAAATTGAATTTTTCAAATTTAATTTTCTCAAATCCCAAAATTATTTCAGGAATACCACTAATACAGCGTCATTGGGGACCCCTTGGAGTATCATCTCCATATAGTGTGATATATGTGCATTTTCGTATTTTTCCATAATGGCCACTGATCTTCTCCAGTCATTTTGCAAAAAATTTAATTTTTCAAATTTAATTTTCTCAAATCCCAAAATTATTTCAGGAATACCACTAACACAGCGTCATTGGGGACCCCTTGGAGTATCATATCCATATAGTGTGATATATGTGCATTTTCGTATTTTTCCATAATGGCCACTGATCTTCTCCAGTCATTTTGCAAAAAAATTGAATTTTTCAAATTTAATTTTCTCAAATCCCAAAATTATTTCAGGAATACCACTAATACAGCGTCATTGGGGACCCCTTGGAGTATCATCTCCATATAGTGTGATATATGTGCATTTTCGTATTTTTCCATAATGGCCACTGATCTTCTCCAGTCATTTTGCAAAAAAATTGAATTTTTCAAATTTAATTTTCTCAAATCCCAAAATTATTTCAGGAATACCACTAATACAGCGTCATTGGGGACCCCTTGGAGTATCATCTCCATATAGTGTGATATATGTGCATTTTCGTATTTTTCCATAATGGCCACTGATCTTCTCCACTTATTTGGTTTTTTTTGAAAGAATTTGTTTCGGCTTTTTTTTAACCTAAAACTAAATAAATATGAATTTTTTTTTTATGAGATACAAAGTGAACAATATAGCTTCCATATGGGGGTACCTTTTCTTCCTAAAATTGGAATGTGTGTCCATTAAACGCCTAATAAGTCCTGAAATACCCGTACATAGTCGCTGTTAAACTATTAACAGAGCTCTGTTAACGCAAAAAATGTGTTAGCTAAAGAAAGATGGTTTATGTCTTTGCTTTTCAAATTCGAATTTATCTTCACACACATTATTACATATATATTCAGAGTAAATTGTATTACTATCCGTAAATTTTACTGACAAAGTACACAAACAGAGCTAATATATTTTGACACTAGCTAACCGTCAACAAAAACAAACCCTGATGTTACTTTAACACCATCTCTTACATAATTTCACCATTACTTTTACATTTGCCAAATATTTGATGAAACACCGTAACATAATAGAAAAATTTTGTTTTATAGAGGCATTCCTTAAAATCAAATTAACACAAGAAAAAATAAAACATGTTTAATATTTTGTCTCAATTGAATGATGCTTTTCATCTCAAGTTAACTTCATATCTTAACGGATATGGAACCAACATTAATATTAGAATTGTTCTATATTTATTTTTGCTTAACTTTTCCTTTTTTTGTGTGTGTATTTTAGAAATAACAAACTTCGGATTGATATATAATTTATATTTTTTGTAGTTTCATTTTTATTTTCAATGAAATTGCATTTACGTTAGTGGTAATCACTCTTCGTTTCAAACGCCCTTGCAAGGCTTGGCAATAAGCAATCGTTTCGTATATGCTCACATTTTGTTATTATACTACATGCATGATTTGCTACGCTTACAACTCTTGCAAGGGTGTTTGCAACGAGAAGCGATTACTGCTTATATTTAAACATCTACACGACGAACATAAAGATGTAATATTAATTATTTTAAATTTTAAGTAAAAAAAAAAATTTGGAATATGCAAATTGAGTATGGTGATAAGCATCATGACTCTATTGCCATTTTGTCTCTGAGTATTTGAATGTAACAAAAGTAGAAATTTAAAACATACCTATTTTGGTTAACTGGGTGTTATGTTTTTGTTTACTTTTTGTAGAGAAATAAAAGAAATACAATTGAGAATAAAAAACGTGTCGTTTATAAAGTTATTTAAAGAAAGGGAAAAAGAAGAAATAAAAGATTATATGTTTTCTTAGTTTTTGTTTACACTTTTTTGCTAAAAAAAAAAATGAATAAAAAAGAAAAGAAAAATGAGAACCATAATAAATAATTATAAATTAGTGCAGTCACAAAATTTTAAATATATAGTATGTATTTATATTTATATTTTAGCATAGCACATACATACATACATGTTGATATGATTTTACGAAATTTGTTTTCTTTTTTGTGTTTTATTAAAAAAAAAAGTCTAATGATTCAGCACAAAGTCATTAAATGAGAAATGTAAATAATTTACTTATTTACATACCTAGCTTTCTAGTTTAATTTTATTTATTAAATTTAAAAAAAAATTAGGTTCATTACTTCTTTTCTATTTTTTGTCCTCGAATTTATTATAATTTTCTATATCTCATACCTATCATTGAAGTTTATTTTATTCTCCAATCGGTAGCTTAGCTGAACGTACTTGGATGGATCAATAAATCTTTAAAGTTTGCTAAGAGTTATGTATGTAAATATATAAAAAGGTTCGTCAAATACCTTTACGAATCGAATATTTTATTAAAAGGATTTGCTAATTGAAAGGGAAACACGCAAAAAATTTTTCAGCTTTTTTATAATACACTCTGTTTTTCTGCCAAAATTTAATTTGGCTCAAGATCACGCCACTTTTTTTACGGATGTAAAATTTGGAATTTTTTAAACGTAACGATAATATATTTTAAAATTTCTTACATACAGCTGTGTTCAAAATAATAGGAGTGCACCAATCTAATATTTCTACAGTTGAAATTTGTTAGTGTACCAATTTGCAAAACAAGTGATATTCTAAAGGAAGTTACAACGGTATGTAAGAAATTGAATACAGAAGAGAAACTCATAATAACTTTTATATTCATAATAAAATTCGTTCATTTCTGTGTTTGTCCTTGGTTGGAGTTGTTCAAAATAATAGGAGTGCGTGTGACGTTTTGAAAATAAAACTAAAAGGATATATAATTGAAGAAAAAAAGTGAAAAGTAAGTTTCAGAAAATGGTGTGAAAACCTTATTTACAGTGATTATATTATATTTCACATAAATTTTTGTAATAGTGGGAAGAGGAAAGCACTGTTCTGAGGAAAAAAGAGAACCAATTAAAAATCTTCGAAAAAAAGGCAAAACTTATAAGAAAATTAAGGAAACCTTAGGATGCTCCGATCAAATGATTGCAAATGCTCTACAATATAAAAAAAAGCCTCAAACACGTGGGCGCAAACACAAAACATCAACTGTTGAAGACCGTCGTATTGTACGATAGAGCAAAATAAATCATTGGGCGTCTTTCAAAAACATTCAAAAGGATCTAAATCTTGCCGTAAGTGGTCCTACTATTCGTAGACGTCTAATGGAAAATAATTTATTTGCAAGAAGTCCACGGAAAGAGCCACTACCGACAAAAAAACAGGCAGTAGCACGCTTAAAGTTTGCACAAGAACACATCAATTGGCCGAAAGAAAAATGGAGAAACATACTCTGGACCGACGAAAGCAAAATTGTTTTATTTGGTGGCACTGGGTCTATACAACATATTAGATGTCCGCCCAATTCAGAATATAAAGCCCAATATACACAAAAAACAGTTCAGCATGGTGGTGCAAAAGTAATGATATGGGGAAGCTTTTCGTATAATGGTGTAGGTCCAATTTAAGAATATAGAAGCATAATGGATAGAAACGTTTATGTTGGAATTTTGAAAGAGGTAATGCTACCTTATGCAGAGTGGAATATGCCTCTTAAAGGGATATTCCAACAAGATAACGACCCGAAACATACCAGTAAATTGGCAAATGATTGGTTTCGGGTAAATGGAGTTCAGATTATGTCGTGGCCTGCTCAGTCTCCTGACCTGAATCCCATAGAACATCTTTGGGCAGACGTAAAAAAATATGTTGCAGAGAAACAGCCATCAAATGCGGAAGAATTATGGAGCACAGTGCGCGAAGCGTGGCATCAAATTCCTTTAAAGAAATGTCAGGATCTTATTGACTTAATTCCTCGAAGATGTGCTGAAGTCATTAAAAACAAAGGTTATTCAACAAAATATTAAATCGGGGACACTATTTTTAAATAATATTTAACTTTTGTGACTTTAGCTTTAATACTACTACGTTGTGTATAAACACTCCTATTATTTTGAACAGGGAATTTTGAAAGAAAACTTTGTTTTAATTAAATATTTTTTGTTTAAATAATTTTAATTAAATAATTAATTGGTAAAATATTAAAAGCTGAATTAGAAATAAGTTTTGTCTCAAAAGAAATTAATATTTTCTTTTTTTTTTCTACTTAATTTTAAACTTCGGCTTTGAGTGAATGGCACTCCTATTATTTTGAACACAACTGTATACAAACATACATACAAATAGGCATACATATGTATGTGACTAATATAATTGTAAAAGAAGTGTATAATTACAATTTTCATATACCTATGTAGATGAATATTTCTTTACTTTTCCGGCGGAATAAAAAATACTTCACAGTAGATTTAAATTCTCCTACAATGTAGAGAAATATGTAAATACATACGAATGTATGTACCTGTTTTATTGTAATTCATATTAAATTCTTATATTATGGCAACATATAGTTTCTCAATTTCTATGTAATGTGCAAGTAAGTACCTGTAATAAACTGCAGAATTGAATACCGTGCAATATCTTATTAGAATTAAAAAATACATAGGTATAAATACATATGTATGTAAAACCATCAAGAAAAAAAATTTATTATAGAAAAATATCGACTAGCTTAATATTTAATAACAGAGTAGGTAACATCTTACTAAAAGTTACACATAAAAAATCACTTAAAATCAGAATTTAACCTGACAAAAAAATTCATAAATGTGATGAATTTCGTCTAATAAACTCAAAAATGATATTTGAAGAGTTTCTTGAAACAGTAGTGAAGAAGCAATTGAAAAAAAAACATGGCAAAGAACAAGTTATTATCCAAATATCAATCAGGCTTCAGAAAGAAGTCTTCGTGTGAAACTCATGATGACAATTAATGATAGTCAATAATAATGAAACGATAATGAAAATCATAAAATTTTTAATGAATATGATTTTCGTGCTTACAAATTGGAGAAGTGTTCACCTAGAACTACCGAAATCAGTTAGACGGTACCAAAGGGTACTAACAAGCCTTGATGATAAAAGGTTCTGTCAAATGATACGAATACGACCAGAAAATTTTTATTTTATATTCAATTTTATAAGAGATGAAAAACTTCTCAGTACAAACAATTACAACAAGCTTCCGAAAACAGCTAAAAATTTAACCTTTAAATTGCAATCATCAGATGACGGACTATCAATTCGCAAAGCTTCATCTCTCGTTGGAGTTGAAAATGGTGGTACAATTCAAAATGTAACAAGACGTGTTAATATAAAAAACAATTTTGAAATTCGCCAAATGAAACTGGATGTGTGACTTCAACTAAGTACCATGAGAATTAAAATTTCTTTAAATAATATTGTGCGCCGAAGGCTTAAAGTCAATCAAACCTCGAAGTTTCTTTTATCCATCAGGATGCTAATTAAAGCATTTTCCTCTTTAGAGGAGAGACCACCTTCTATTTCTGCAATAAATAATAACAATAAATAATATCGCAATTTAAATAAATTTGGATGAAAAACTTACCACATTATTAACTTCTGTTTCCATTTTATTTATTATTTAGTTTATATTTTTTAAATTTTATGCAAAGAAAATAAAGTAAATCAAAAAAACTTTACAATGAAATTGTCAGCAAAAACAGCTGAAATTGAATACATTGAAAAAAAAAAAACTTAAATATACAGTGGTATTCAATAAAATAGATTCACCCTGATCTAACATCTTTAAGCCGAAAAAACATTAGAAACCCGTGATTAATACTTTTGTTTGTTTGTTTTTATTTTAGTTCAACTATAAAGTAAATAATATAAAAAATACAAAACTTCCTAAGATATTATTATTCATAAATATGGTTAAAATAGCTAAGTTTGCCTCTTCAAAAAAAAATTAAAATAGATTCACCAAAATTTGATGCTCTAAAAAATTTTATTTTTTATTAACTAACCAAATTATTCCTATCAATTACCGTTTATTTACGTCTGTACTTAGTTGAACTACTCTTATTTTTAAAACGGTCCAATCAGCACCTTTAAAAAATTAAATCAACTTTCCTTATTGGAAAGATTTTATCTTAGAAGGACGCTTTAATAATTTGCCATAAAATTTCAATAGGACTTAAGTCTAAATACTGTGTAGACCAGCTTAAAACCTAGCCGTCATTACTTTCAAACCAACATTTTGCTCTTTTTGATGCGTTTTTTCACATCGTTATCTTGTTGAAACATCAATCAAAGTGGCATTTTATATTAGCACAAGATATCTAAATAGAGGTCGTGTACTATAGTATGAAAAACATCCCCATACCGTTGAGCATAAGTGGAGAAGTATTTAGTGTTCGGACGAAACTAAAACTAGTTTGTTTAAATCCGAAAGAAGTAATTCACTGTAAGAAGACCCTCTAATACCGAATTTCTTCCGAAATATAAAAAACTATTAAAATATTGTGGCGGAAACATAATGGTATTGAGATGTTTTAACACTACAAAGAGTAACAATATTCTTATGAAAGTCGTAAAATTTTAGCAAATACAACAAATATGTACGTCACAAAAGCACACTTTATGGATTGGCTAATTGTTATTTAATTTTTAATGTTAATTTGCTTATAATTGTTGTTGTTGTCTTGTAAATTTAATAGATAAATAATAAAATATTGCTCTTCTATCTTTATTTTTGTTAAGAAGAGGGAATTGTTAAGAAAAGATAAAAAAAGATTTTAAATAATATTTTCGTATTTCAGATAAGACCCTAAAAAATTATGGAAACCATTAATGAACAACCTGAAACAGAAACTTTAAATGTTACAGCCATTTTGGACACCAATACCACACAACATACACCACAAATTATAGAAGAATCCAAAACAACGCAAGAAACTGTAGATAAAAATAATGGACAAATACAGGACGAAACGTTAAAATCCACAACAATTGAAAGTAAAAATGAAACCACAAATATTCAATTACCAATTCTGAGTAAAGAACTCTATAAAAATAATGATGATAAGGAGGAAATGATGGACATAAGTTCTGACAGTGAAGATAGTGAAAGTGATGATGATGATAATGATTGTATTAAAATACATAACTATAATGAAGCACAACAGGTGGAAACTGCTTTTGAACAACCACATCAACCACAAATAGAACCGGATACAAATAAATATAATGAAACATTAAAAAGAAATGAAAATGATATTGAAGTATTTTCAAATGAAACTAAAAAGTTTAAGTATGATGCCGAAGAAACGGATAACAAAAATGAGGAAGAAGAACTACTAAATTCTGATAATGAAAAGAGTAGTGAAGATGAAGAACAAAAGCAAATTTCAGAAAGTATATCAATGGAAATGGAGGAGGAGTTATTGAAAAGTGAGGATGAGGTAGAAATCTCAAATATTAAAGCAAACATTCTTAAAAAACAAGAGCAAACAAAGGAAGTAATTGAAGCAAATAGAGAAAACAATGATACAAAAGAATCACATCAAGAAATATGCACTTCTATAGATGAAAATAAGTCTAATTTAAATGATGAACAGACATGTATACAAGTTGATGACAAACTTGAATGCGAAAAAGAATTGGAAGAAAGCAAACAGGATGCAATTCTTACTAATCTAAATGATCTAGAAAGCACAACTAAAAACTGTTATATTCCTGGTGATAACAGTACTAAAGTAGATGGTAATAGAAAGAGGAATAATGCAGAAAACCATAGAATTTTATACCAATTTAATTTGGATGACGACAGCAGTAGTCAGGACAGTTTTAATGGTAGTAATAAAACCTCTACATTCAGTGAAAACAAATCAGAAAGCCCGCGTGTTAAAACCCCTGAAAATCAAAGTGATGAAATGGGAACTCAACAGAGTATTTCAGAAACATCGGACTTTAAAGATGTAGAAAATACTGCTAATAAATATGAAGAAAAGGAAGAAAGAGTAGAGCATTTAACAAAAGAATTTGAGACACAATCTCCTCCAGCAATCCTACAAAACGTTAACGAACCAAATGTATTTGAAGCTAACGCAAAAAATGAAACGGATAATTTAGTTGGGCAAAAGGATCATTTCGATCAGGAAGAAACTGAAAATTCAAAAAGTCCATGGAATTCCCTACACAGTAATTCCTATAGTTCCAAGGAAAATTTACCAATTGATGGAAAAGACAGTCCTCAGGAAAATCTTATGAATATTGACTCATCTGATTCTAGCGATAGTCAGGTTGTTAATAAGAAGAGGGACAACAGCCAAGATGGCGAAAAATATAATGCAGATGTTTCAAAATTAAACGGTAATTATAGCTCTCACGAACAATGCAAGCAAATTGAAAATAAAATTGTTGAGAATAGCAGTAATACTGATGAGAAAATACAGTTATTCAAACTGAGAAGGACTTCTTTTGATTCTAATGTCAAAACATCAAAGCCACATTATTCACCTCTAGATTTACCGCAGAATGAAGAAGCCCAGGCGGAGTTTGAAGAAGATCGACAAACAAGTAATAAAAATCAAAAAGAAGAAATTGAGAGCGACAATGAAGGCGAAGATTTAAAAATAAATGAAAATAGTTGTGAAGATTCTGCAAGTCAAATTCGAAAAAATAACCATATAAAGCCATCACCACCCCATCCAACAAATAACCAAAATGATGATGACGAAGCCAGTCGTTCCTCTTTGGCTTCTTCTGCTTCCTATTCTAGCAGTAGTACATCATCTTCACAACATCTTGTAATCGATCATCCTATGGACGATGTTAAAGAGGAAAAAATTAAACCTTTACGTATCAGTCTTAAACGTAAGCTATCAAATTTAAGTGATGATAATGATTCTATGGGTCCACAACCAAAGCAACTTCATTTAGATGATGAACAACAGACAGACTATTATCTTAAAAAATCTTCGCTTTTAAACAAAGAAGAGATGCAACAAGAAGAATTTGTAAATGAATATCAAGCGCCATCACATCTACAAATGGAAGAAGACGAAATTGTATTGAAACAACATGATAATAAAGAAAAAATCAATACTCAAGAAAGAGTTTTAAATTTAGAAAGAAATGATAATGGGGTAAGACAATTAATATGCATGTATATAGATAAACCGGTGAATACTTAATTTTAATAAAACCATTCAATTCCGTATCTTTGACATATTTAATATTTTTTTTAGAAACTTCACTGGTTTATCTAGTATGTATATCATATAAAAAAAATTATATAATATCTCACATATCTTTTTTCTTATCCAGTCCTCTTTAATTTCACAGACTCTGTGTGAGCCTGAACCTCAAGTTTTCAAATCATTACTGCTGCAGCAACTAGAACGACCCCTTTCGACTCCCAGTGTACCAGCAAATCAAAATATTTTGCCATTACAGATACAAAACATAAATATATTTCCACCACAACCGCATCCGCAACTACAAGTGCTACCGGCTTCAACACCAATATCAACAATTCCAACACCGCCTCCCCTTCCTCCTCCGCCATCACCACCTTCATTACCTGTCACAAAATATTTATGTTTTAAATGTAAAACAGGAAGTTTTGATACCTTTAACGAACTGGAAAAACATCAGACCATTTGTTTAATGTCTCACAGTCTGCTCCCTATTAATCAATCAACAATTCAACAAATATTGCCACCTCCACCACCACCTTCTACTCAGACATTAATAGTTCCCCACTCTATAAAAAATTTAAAAGACACGAAGAATTTAACAATAACAAAGCCAGCTGATTCAACAGAAATTAAAGAAATAGTTACAGCCTCGTCCCAAACTACTATTACGGCGACAAGTACAAAGAAGCGTTATTATAAATGTTCCACTTGCAACACGTTTCATGAAAATTGGAACTTATTTTTGCATATACGTGAACAACATAATCGCTACATGTGTTTATATTGTGTACGTTTCTTTCCTACGGCAGAAAAGTTAGCCTTGCATTTAGAAATTAAACATGATTTGGAACAAAACCATTTTAACTCTGAAGAAGCTTTGCGTCAAAGTATACCAGCACTGGAGGGTTACGCATTAGAATCCCGATTTCTTATGTGCTGTAGCTGTCAGTATATCTTTAAGGAAAACGAACAATTTTCTCAACATGATTGTGCCGATTATATAAAACCTTGTACGTTATGTGGGCAAAAGGGACGACATACTAATCAGTGTAAAGCTCATCCGGACAGTAAGCGCTTTTCAAAGTTAAAGAAGAAAAAGGAAAAACAAGCAGTGCTCATTCCACTCTCAGAGTCACTAATTTCTAATGAAAGGTATATTTTATTAAAATGTTAATTTCTTTATAAATTTTTTAAAACATTTTTATATTTCTAATTACAGATACCAAAAGGAATTAACTGTTCCTCCCATTACAATAAGTAATCATGATATCAAACCCACCTTAACTTCAAATTCCATTTTGAACTGTGATAGTGATCGTGTTGGTGATAAAAACCAACCAGCACCAATAATTAATTCATTGCATAGTGAGGATAGTAACAGTAGCAGTAATATGGTTATTGATGAATCTTGTAATACAAATTATAAACCTCCTGCCCCTGCTCGTACTCCTCCCCAACATCTGCACACTAATTCAAACTTGAGCCAAGCATCGGGTCAGGAAATAGCAAGTATAGCACTGGAACCAGATTTACCGCCAGATAGAAAACTGGAAGAGGCAAAACCTTTAGAACCACCTCTGCCACCTATTAAATTAGTTGTGCCCAAATTTAAATTGCGTGTCCCCAAAGAGTTCCAAAAATCTGTGGACGACGCGCTTTCTACCTCGGATAGTGAAGAGGATGAAGAAGAAGGGGATGAAGTTGATGATGAGGAAGAACGGGAAGTAAAACATGTTTCAGAAAATGAAAATTGTGACAATCTGCAAAAATCAACGCCACTATCGCCACACAGAATAGAAGAAAACTCAGCTGAGAATACTAAACAAAATTCATTATTTGAAGAGTCTACACCTGCTAACTCTCAAGACATAGATGTAGAACAAAAATCTATTACTGAAGCGGAAAATTCCCAAGATAAAAATGACTTTGGAAATGGTAGAAATCAATTGAAAAATTCTTCACTTTCATTAGATGATGACGACTCTTTAGATGAACCCAATTCTAATTTAGTTCGCATAATGCAAGAAATCGAACGTACTAAACTGGATATACAACGAACTAAAAAGACATCATCATCTCGTCACAACAGCAAACAATTTTCATCGCCGCGACAGCCGACAATTTCCCAATCAAGCAATAGAACTGCTGACCATAGTTGGTCACCAACCCCACCAGCATCTCCAAATTCCCGATGGTTTACACCGAGACGTGTAAATATATCGCAGAGCAGTGAAGATCATGTTCAGCTACAACCACAACAGCAACATCCATTTTTATTACCGCCACCTAGTCCTGCGAAACAAATGACAACCAACAAATTAACTCTTGAGCGTCGTGATACAATAGGCAGCGATATGATGGATATTGATGAAACTATAACATCACAGCCAACACATACCATATATAGGTAAGTACGCTTAATAATACTCGTATTGGAAAACCTATAAAACAGTTTTCTTTTATTTAAACTTGTATTAAGATAAATTCACAAACAATTAGTTGCTATTGAAATTTTTCTCCTATATTATTGGTCCACATAGTTTAAGGTTTCTATTATGAGCTCCTTTCGATGTTCGATTTACACTGGCTGGCAAATAACGATAAATTGTTATTTTTGTGTCTCATTTTGGGTCGAACAGCATTTTTAACAATCAGTCATACATCATACACCTTTTCGATATTGCGGCAGGAATATCAATGTACAGGACCAGGACTATGATTCTCCAAACGACTTTTTGTTAGTCGAAGGTAGTTGCAAATTTCCTGTTTCCATATCAAAACATATTTGCTTTTCATGTTAGCTGTTGAAAATCTGCCGTTGTGAGCATTTTTTTTATTAATTTTTTTTTTGTCGACTGCTTTTTATATTACCAAATGAAAAATCGTTCGAACTACATTTTCGACTATAATCGAACTCGAACTACAAATGCAACTCATTAGAAAGAGCCTAAATAAGATGCCAAAGCTTGTTTTGACATTTTAGGTTAATAAATAAGAATCTAAAAATTATTGTTTAAGTGAATTCTTTCTATAAATTCTAAACATTATTTTCAAGTAATTTTCTAAATGTCCCTCTTTAAACCAAGAAATATAAATTCACAGTTTTTTTTTTTTGCCGATTTAAAGCGATAATGTGATTTTTTCTTAAAATTTGCACACCATTTTTCCATTTGTAACTAAAAACTATAATCTCTTTTTTCATAACAGCAATGAATTACGATCATTAAACAACGAAGATTTGAATACATCAAGCGAAACTTTAGAAATAAATTCTACTGAACCAATAGATAGCAGTCCAATGCAGATCAATAAGCCGTTATCTTCAGAAGAGCATAAAGCCCTGATAGAAACAGAAACTTCTTCTAATGAGATTCAGATGAGAGATTTGAGTCGTGAAATTAAACAAAAAGCCCAGCATACAGAGCAAGAGAATGAACGGCAAGAAATGGTGGACATTTTGAAATCTGACATCCCAGAAACACCTCTAAATCTCGATATTTCTTTTTCACAATCCACAAACAATGAGGACAATGAACGAAATATCAGTGTAGAACAGGATCAAGCAGAAGATGAAGATACTGAAATTGATGTGTGCGATAATAAAGGTTCAACAGAAAACTTGTCTGTGAGTGGTGAAGAGAAATTACAGAAAATAGAAAAATCTCCTCCAGCTGATGGCATTGAGGTGGCAAATGAAGACACAGTAACTGTTGATTTGCAATTAGATCGTTCAATAGATAAATATGAAATTATTGATTTTGTACGACTGTGTCTCAAGGCTGTATATCCTCTGTGTTTATATTGTAATCATGCTAGACGTATCGCTGTTAACGGCAAAAGTTTACTTATACATATGATCGGTAATCATCGTTTTACAGCTACCGTTGATAGCATTACTGCCGAAGAACTGTTTCCCGATACTATTGTAGCAAAATTAAAAAGTTATATCCCTGATTTAGAAGAACATCACTTTAATTCCAATAGTTATTGTACTTATGGTGATGGAAAATTCACAACACTCTTCAACGAGCGCATATTTGAGTGTTTTCAGTGTCGTTTTGTCACCTCAACTCATAAAGAGCTTTATTTACACAATCGTAAAATGCATTTACGCACTGCCATTTTATGTTTTATGTGTCGGGCAAATTTCTTTAGCTTTAGTGAGATTCTATGTCACATATGTCCGGGTGCACCCAATAAAGTTTCAGTATTTGATGTAAAGTTTCGATGTTGCTTGTGTGAATTGGATAATATACCTTCGCCATTTCGCCTAATGGTTCATTTGCGCAAAAAACACTTTGCCTGTGACGTTTGTCTGGAGGATTGTCGAGATCAAAGTAAACTGTCCTCCCATGTTTGGAAGCACAAATTACATCACCTTTGCTATCGCTGTGGCATTGCTTATAGGAACAAATTGGATATAACGAAACATTTATTTTGGAAACATGGCACCGAAAGTACTATTTGTAAAAGATGTCTTCAAAAGCGTTGGCGTCATGTCTATCACTTTTGCATACCGCCGACAACATTTACCTGTGAAGTCTGCAATCTATGTTTTTCGAAAGCAATGTATCTGAGAGTCCATAAACGATTGCATAGTGGAGATTTGAGATATCCTTGCATTGAAGATGATTGTGAAGAGAAATTTATATCAAGGAAGCTTTTACTGAAGCATGCATTGGTTCATCAATTCGTGCCACCGGAACAGTCTTTCGAAAAAGAAACGGAAACAGTAGATGTTTCCCTGGAAAATAAGGAGAATGAAAAAGGCTTCACAAATGAGACTGTTGCAGAGGAACCGAAATTTTCACCAAAACTAAACAGCATTAAACAAGAAGTAATAGAGATTAAGAAGGAACCATTAGATGAATCAGAAATGGAAAGTCAATCAAGGTTAAAGAACGAAAACATGGAGTTGAATGAAAAGAAATCAGTTGAAGATGGAAATAAAAATGAAGAGCTTAAAGATTCCAAAAATGTGGAATATAAAAACAAGAAACGTTTAGATTCTGACGACCCTCGCAAAAAACGTAAAAGAAGTAAACGTTCCAAAGAGTTATTGGAAGATTTAAATTTAACTGCTCCAAATCTTTCAGAATCTGACTCTAGTGACGACGATGATGATTCTGATACGGACTCTAAAACGAAAAGTGAGATTGATGCTTTACCTCGTGTAATGTTGTCTCCTGCATCGGAAACAGAAAATGAAGATAAAGAAACAAAAAGTTCAGAACCCGTAGAACCGGGTCAAGTATTAGAAATTTGGAAAAATTTCTTAAAAACTCAACAAGGCGCAAGTACGGTTGAAGAATTAGAGCGTTTAAAGGCATCGGAAGAAGAAAATAAAAAGCCAAAACATATACCAGTTCATGTGGCCTGTTCCGATCATGATTATTGTAGAATTGAACCAGACCCAGAGCCAGAACCACCCAAAAAAGATCCAGTACCAGAATCAGCAAAAGAAGCTGAAAAAGAACTACCGAAAGAGGAATTCAAAACTCCATCTGCAGATGCTACTTCTACACCTGAAACTTCACCTACTAAAAGGAAACAAAGTAAATCACCAAGACGTCTGTCTTCAAGAAGATCAGATGCTTCAACGTCATCAAGTGATTCTAGTTCTAGCTCTGATTCAAGTTGTTCTTGTGGCTCAAATTGTTCTTGTTCTTCGTCCGGTTCAGATTCAAGTTCTTCCTCAACTTCCTCTGACGACAGTGACTCATCAATGGCATCCAATAACTCAACGAGAAAAAGGCATAGAAAGAAATCTGAACGAGACCGGTTACGTAAACGCAGTGAAAGTAATTCACCTTTAAAGCAACACAAATTATCAGTGTCCATAACAGAGGTTGTTAATGTAGACGATGAAGATTTGGTGAAGGAAAACGAACAATTTGAAGTTCGACCATCCTCGCCACCCAAAGAACCCTTGTTTTATGAAAGTGATTTGGAAACAAATGAATCCGAAACAGACGAAGAATTCTATGATGAACATCCACAAAAATTGGCAAATGAATTGTTGGCACAAAAACGAGCTCAGTTAATGGCACAAACTAGACTGTCTCCTTCTCATAACTTTGATATTGTAGAAAATAGCCGTCCATCTACACCGTCACTACCTGAAGAAGTGGCCACCAATGAAAAACCAAAAATAAAAGTTAAAAAGAAAAAACGAGATCGTAAATCATCTTGCAAAGGCCAGGGTTTACATGCAAATCACATTTCCACAGGTGAACAACAAGTTGCGCCGTCGCAAAATATTTTCGATCACAATCAAATTAATTCTATAATGCATATGATACCACAAACGGCAGCATCCAATCCTCCAACTTTAATAAATCCGGTAGTGGATTCTCATCAAGGACAGCCATCTAATTTATATCACATGGTTCAGCAAAATATTTCACAAAATATTTATAATCCTCCACAAACACCACCAGTAATTGTTGGTCTTAACGACCAAACATCACTAACGCCCAGACCTTTGACAATGCCGCCATATGGTAACCCACATCGTATGAGTGAAGGCAGTAGTTGCTCTGATGCAGATGGTTCCCTAAAACGTTCTAAGCGTCAAAGGAGACCCAATAAATTTTATGGTTATACAAGCGATGATGAAAATCTTATCAATGGCCCTCCTTTGATGATTGGTTTACGAGCCTTCAAACCACAACCACCGCCACAATTAACATGGCGTAAAGAAGATTTACCCACACCATCGAAAAGTATATTAAACAATAAAAATAAAACACCAAGAGCTCCTAAAACGCCAGTTACTGCTAGTAACTCGCCAGCATCTTCTTATAGCTTGTCAACTGGTAAAAATAAATCTAAGCTTTTACTTACAATTGGAGATAAATCAGCACGCAAAAAGCCCGCTAAGAAAAAGGATTCTAGAGCAGAGAACAAATTTCCCCCCATACCCACTTTAAAAATAAGGCCATCACAAATCGGTCTGAACACTACAATTAACCATTCAGCAACAAAATCAAGCAACTATAGTAATCATGACGATACCAGCAGTGACGAAGATACTAATAACGTAACAAAACGACAATTTTCTTCGGTCCTGAATCAACCAAATGTTGTAACAGCACCTCCAGTTATATTACCTTCACAACCACCACCACCACCCACACCACAGACTACAGCGTTTAACCATAAAATACCACCAGCACTCTTGCCAAATCCTGACTTTGCTACGCTACAATACTTCAAAGCCAACAACATACGTTATCCTATACGACCGCCAGCAGGAGCCAGACAACCACGAGAAGGTGAATCTGTCTATTGTTATTGTCGTTGTCCATATGATGAAGTTTCTGAAAT
Organism: Metopia argyrocephala; assembly: GCA_963576795.1. Classification (NCBI taxonomy): domain Eukaryota; kingdom Metazoa; phylum Arthropoda; class Insecta; order Diptera; family Sarcophagidae; genus Metopia; species Metopia argyrocephala. Next base: position 179,320,565 of record OY756208.1, on the reverse strand, counting down.
GATTGCCTGTGATGGTGAAAATTGTCTTATAGAATGGTTCCATTTTGAATGTGTAGGTATTATGGTGGCACCCCAAGGCAAATGGTTTTGTGCCGAATGTCGACCAAAATACTCCGAAGAATTATATCCCTCGTCAGCAGCAGGACAACTTAGCAGTGTTTAGCGGTAAAATAAAGATTTATTTCCAAATCTCAAATGGCATATTTTTCTTCATCTACATGTTTTAAGAACTGTGTTAAGCCACACTGTTTTACAAAGCAAGCTGGCTGACGACTAATGGCTCAAAATACTTTATTTTTTCTTTTGTAGTGAAAAGGAATATAAATTAAAATAAAAAAAAATCTATACATATATCTAAAAGAAATTCAATACTAATAAAAGAAACGCCAAAATACGCTTATTAATCATAAAAAAAACAAAAATATAATTTCACTAAAATATTTTTTGTTTGTTTTGTTTTTGGTTTTAAACTATTCATTATTTGTTTAGAATTAAATGATAATTTAATATTTTTTTCTTTTTTTTTTTGAAGAATTTTTCAACCAATGCTGTTGATAACGTATGTTGTATATGTAAAAATAATTATATTAATACTTGAACTCTGGGAATATAATTTATGTTCATATGATAAATATAATCGTCAATCTTTCATTAATTATCTCTTTACCAATTACATTTAATATTAAAAACAAGATAACTTAGGCTTCTTATATGATAATATATGTACACCATTTATTATATTATATGTATAGTAACCGTATATATAAAAAAACATGTATATCTATATAAAATATGTACAACTAAAAATAATTATATGTAAATATTAAAAATATTTATTTTTAATTATAAAAAAATAAATTACATATGTAAGTCAGTAATTACATAAAATGTAATTATTCATTAAGTAAATTAAACTATTAATCTGAATTTAAATCATTTATAATTTAATATTTCCTTAAATTGTTTTATTCCTTAACCCATAAACAACCAATATTTGAATTTTTATGAAAATTTTCTTTTTACAAAAGTTCTCTTCTGTATATATAGCATATATAAATCTATATTTAATAAATAATTCAATTTCATAATATGATGTAATATTTAATGCCACAACAATATATTTTAAATTTAACTTTATCCGTAAATATAAAAAAGCAAATTAAAAAAATAAATCGGAATAAAATTAAATCTGCAAATTATAATAAAGATTATGTGCAAACATTTTGCACTATTATTTCCAAATATAATTAAAAATAAAACTGTCTTTTACTTGGGCATTTATTTCTTTCACTTTATTTATTTATTGGTCTATTTCAACACGCCTAAAAGGCCATAGCCGATTAAAAATATAACTACACCAAAAATCTAAATCTAATTGAATGCATACATATACAGTGACTTCCAAAACTGTTTACAAAAACATCTAATTTAGAATTTCTTTCAATAAAAGTTGTTTAGAACTAAATTTTATGGATGTACTTATTTACATAGAATTTGGTACATATTGTCTTAAAAATAAATGACATAAAACCAGATTTAGATGTTCTTTTCTTAAAATATAAGAAAATAATTAGGGTATTCAATTATTCGACTTTTTTCTTTGGTCGATTAATCGAGTGAGTAATTATTCGGGTTTTTTTCTTGATCGATTAATCGAATAAAATTTAAAAATTGATCGATTAATCGCATTTTGTTTTATATAAAATAACATACCAATTTTGTGTATTATTAAAACGTTTTATTCAAAAAAACAAATAACCAAAAACATAGTAATGTAATAACTTTTTAAAAATTCATTAATTTTAGTTAATTATAGTGTAGAAAATGTAATGAGATCTCATATTTTATTTTCAAACATATTATTGAAAAACTAAACCATAAAGAATAAATTAATTAATTTTAATATTTGAGATCATATATATATAACGATTTAATAAAAGTAATGATTTACTACTTCGTCTGCAATAAAAATATTAAATAAGTAATTATAAATAATTCATATTATGAGTTAAAAATTAGTTAAAAAAATTATGCACTTCTATTAAAGTAGTCTTTTAAAAAAGGATGTAATTTATATGTTTAGCTTTCAACCGATTGTTTTCTTTAGTTTTAATAAAACTCGATTTTGAGAACACTCTCTCGCTGATTGTAGATGTTGGAGAAATTGAGAGAAGTGCATGGCAAAAAATATATAATTTTAGAAATAATCCATTAAATCATTGCAGCCTCTTTTAGGTTTTTTGAAATTTTGTACACTTTTAATTGTTTCATTTAATTGTGATAATCGATTATTTTCGTTTATTTCAATTAAGTCTTCTGCAATCATATCATCATCTGACACATTTTGTTCCATATTTTCTAAAAACATTTTCAAAAACAATTTGTTTGCAAAATCTTTTTTTTCAGATTTTGTGCAATATTTTAAAAAAGTGAAAATGTACCAGAATTTAGATATAAAATAAGTGTACTATGTAGTTTTACACGTCTTTCATTTATTTGAATATTAAGCCTTTCTAATAAATAATTTGGAAAAGGATTGTTTGCATTTTCTATTGTATTAACAACAAATTGTATAATGCCTTCTAAATCTATCAATGTAGCAGAATCCTTGCCTAGCTCTGTAATAGCGATATCAAGTGGTTTAAGGGCTTTATTAAATTTTGATAAAACTTTAATTTCCATACCTGCAAAAGTCCTCAAACCATAATCAGATAGAGCGTAATTTACGTATTTACAAATACGAAGAAAATTTTCAATCATGGTATATAAAGACGACCATCGATGCTTTACATCATGTTGTACAAGACGAATTTCTTTTTCTATTCTTGCAGCATAACATATGTTTACAATTTCTTTTGTTTTTCATTAGATTTATTAAATATTTTAAAACACTTAGGAAGTTTATTAATACCATTTATTATTTCTACAAATAAAGTATTTTTTTATATGGATTAATCGATTAATCGTAGGAAATTATTCGAGTTATTCGTTATTCGAAATTTGACTATTTTTAATTGTTCGAACAATTATTTGAACAAAATTCTTCGATTAATCGACTAACGATTAATCGTTTGAATACCCTAAAAATAATACATATACTGGTATATAATGGAAATTGATTTCGAATTCCTTTTTTACTCACTACCTTATTGACTGTAGCCACTATATGCTTAATAATTAAAATTTTAAAATAATTAAAACAGATAAGTTTTATATGACTGAAAATGCTAACGATTTCAATTTCGATTGAAATCGTTTTTTATCACATACCCGATAGTTTTGTGAACAATTTTGTTACTCTGTGAACGTTGGTTCACATTTAATATTATTTTCGCATATGATATGATGACAAGCTGGAGCCTTTTTGGCATGATATTTATTGAATTTCGTAAAATTATTTTGGTTCATTACTCGTTCGCCACTGTCCAAATCTTTAGATTTTTCGAAACCGAACTTCTTTTTATAACGTTTTTTTTTTTTTTTTGATGCTCCGTAGATTTTCTGTTGGATTGAGGTCTCGTAATTTTGGAGGCAAATTCATACACTTAATATTATTCTCCTAAAGCCACTTAACGGTCACTTTGGCTTTATATTTTTGATAATAGTATTCTAAATTTTTAATACCATTCACCCTTATTGTGTTTGGCGTATTTTTGTCGTTTTCGACATTTTTGTAAAAGATTAAAGACAGATTTTGGTTAATTTTCTTTAATCTTGTACAAAAATGTCGAAATACGATAACGACTACGCTAAACACAATAAGGATGATTATCATGACCATTAGACCATCATACCATTAGTAGTCGCCGTGATCTAGTAGATGGTGTATTGGCTTACCAAGACGTGAGCTTCGGTTCAAGCTCCGGCTCTTTCATCTTGAAGCAAAGAAATAAGAAAAAAATCGGCCTTATCACGGTTGGCGTATTTTTGTCGTATTTCGACTTTTTTGTAAAAGATTAAAGATAGATTTTATTAATTTTCTTTAATCTTGTACAAAAATGTCGAAATACGACAACGACTACGCCAACCGTGATAAGGCCGAATATTTCTTTCAGAGACTACCTCTTAGCAGACTTCTGGCAAAAGCTCTGAGAGTAACTGATTCCCATGAACAAGCTTCTCAAATCTGTCGTTCGGAATCGACGTTAAACTGTAGGTTCTAGTACTCATGAATAGAAATTGACACACACAACATGGGTGCTGCGAGAAGCTAGGCCCTAATCCTGACACAGGGTTGCAAAGTGATTGGGAAGATAGACCTTTTTCTAAATTTTAACGTGAGGGTTAAATCGAAGTTAACTTTTATTATAAGAAAGTTATCAAAATGGCTCTAAATCTTATAAATTTCTGAATTTTTTTAAGGTTTTATTAAACAAGAAAGCACATTAATGGTTATTAAGCTAATGAGTAAAAACCATAACAATACAATTTCGATTTCGAAAGAATAATTTGCAAACCGATTTTTTAATTACAATTTACAGAAACGGAAAACACTCGCTGTTTCTAATTTTTGAATTTTATTTATTTTATATACGAGTATGTACATGCTAAAAGAACTTTATTAAACAATCAGTTTCAGAATTGCATATTAAAATAACAGCATCATATAACAATTAAATATAGGTTTGTAGTAGAGAAAGGTTTTCAAATCAACATGCTGCAAAGAGAATAATTTTAATATTTCATTACTTTCAATTATAAGTCATTCCACTTACTCTGGCATTAAACCATTGACTTGTGCATTCAAATCATCTTGTACTGTTGCTGTATGAGCATCTGTTGGATTATCGCGATTGCTTGTATGCGGTTCCTTTTGTTGTTCTAAAATTTTACTTGGAAAGTTATTTGCCATTTCTAAAATATTACGAGCAATACGTTGCTGATCAATTTGTCGTTGTTCTTCATTAGAACGTTTATCACTATTTTCCGAAATGCGCCCCTTTAAATTAAGCGAATTCTGCAAATAATAATAATAATATGGTATAAGACGGGGGAACATACATAAATAATGAAATTTTTTTAAGGCATACTTCCTCGTTGGCTTGAATATCTTGAGGGTTTATCCAAACTTCTGTTCCAGCTGTTTCACTACCAGATGCCGATGACATTGCTGGCCTGGCAGGTATTAGAGGAGAACGTACACAAACTCTTATAAATTTAAATTGTACATATGAATAGAAAATAATAATTTTTTTTAATTTTTACAACTTAATTAGTAATTTATTTATTACATAGACACAGACACTAAAATCATCAAAAATATCTCTTCCAAAAAAAAAAAAAAAAATAAAATAAAAAAAACACGAACATCACAAAGATTAATTTTAAAAAATAGTAACAGTTTGTGCGCTTGATTGATTGATTTATCTAATTTCCAGATTTTTTAAACATATTTTGTGATAATTTATTGTATCGGCCCATTATTCTCATTATCTAGACTCGAGCTAAAACGAGAAATGGAAAATGGACTAATGAGCCATTTAACAATATTAGTGCTCTCTTTTGTCTGTTATCTTGAGAGGGAAAGCAATGGAATCTTATACGTTTCATACATGTTTCAATTGCTTTTGAACATTTATTAGTGAACAAAAGGCTTGAAACGTGTATAAAATACTGTTGCTAAGTGTTAATTAAGATTTCCATTTGTATGTTTTTCTCTTAAACGCTATGCTTACAACTTACTTGTTTACATCTTCCAATTTTTTGAGCAAACGTTCATTTTCTCGGCATACAATCTCCTGGTCTCTGAGTATAGTTTCTCGTACGGTAAACAAATGATTATTCTCTTGCCTTAATGCCTCATTTTCTTGCATATACAGTTTAACTAATTCAGCCAACTCGTTACAATCCAATTCAGGCAAACGTTCTATATCAACTTTTGGTACTACGCCACCATGATCAGTAGGTATCTCCTCCACCAACTCTGTAGAGCCCTCAACTCCTGCTTCTTTAATGGAATTATTATATAGATTTAATGCAGCCTTTAAATGTTCATTTTCCATTTGCAATGAATGTATGTCACGTTTTAAACTAAGGATTAAAGCTTCTCGCGGATCCATCATTATAACAGGTTTCGTACGTATACGTTTAGCACGTGAAGCATAACGTAATGTATTTAAGGTTTCAGCATAATTGTATTGGGCAGGAGATACGCAAGCAATCATTAAGGTAACACCATTTCCAGCCAAACTATCAGCCAAGAGTTTTGTCAATTGGCTGTCTCGATAAGGTATGTGGCCAAAACGTTTTTTATTATCACTTAAAGAGGCAATGCAATAACCTGTAGCGAAGTATTTAAATTGGCTTTCTTTTTTTCTTAATATGCGCTATACAGAATTCTTACCCAAAACCATTAAACTCTTATTGATGTTGTTGGCCTCTTCCAATGTTTTACCTTCGCTCATAGTCTTTTTAGTTAATTCGCTGCCAGCCAGATCAACAAAATTAATTTTTCCATGTTTTGATAAAAATACTCCGCCATCTGTTTGTTGCTCTGATATAATATGGACTGTTAATATGGTATGAGATCTCGATGAATGATCATTCATAGCATGAGAGCCAACAGCTCGATTACGCATTCCTAAAACAGTTGAAAGAAAAAAAAATTTCAATTTCGAAGGTTCGCATTTTTATATAAACACAAACAAAAATAAGATTTTCATATCATATTGGGAACGTTCAAGATAGTTTGTTTTACAGAAAGTTGTTATAAGTTGACTGGTCTCAATTAAAAAGAAGTTTTTTGTTTTTCTTTAGTTTTTATGTTGGTTACATACATACATACATACATAACTGGCCTTTACAACCCTGTGTCAGGATTACGACCTAGCTTCTTGCAGCACTCATGTTGCGTGTGTCAATTTTTATCCATGAGTACCGGGACCTACAGTTTAATGTCGACTCCGAACGACAGACTTGAGAAGCTTGTTCATGGCAATTAGTTACTCTCAGAGCTTTTGCCAAAAGACTGCTGAGAGGTAGTCGCCGCAAGAAATATTTTTTTCATATTTCTTTATTTGAAGATGTCAGAGCCTGGAGTCGAACCCAGGGCCCATGTCTTAGTAAGCCAACACACTAACCACTAGACCACGGCGACTACAAAAAAAACAACTTGACTATAACGCCCTGTCTTTAGAGAACTTGTTGGTAATACACTTAACAGAAGCACAACGGCACACCTTTCAGAGTAGTCTTTAAAATTTCCCACTGGCAATTATAACAATGTCGTCAGCATAGTCAACAATTACTACAGTTTGCAACAACAGAAATAGTACTCCCCCTGAGGGCACTTATTTGATGCCGCCAAGGTCAATTTCTTTACCATCGAGAGATAACATGATAATAACGCCTCTACACATGGAACTCCCAGCTCTAGTTGGCTTTTATACTTCCAAATAACCAGTAATAGACTCAAAGCTTGTATTTTCAAAAGACCAAAAAGACACAAAGGTGAAGTAAGCTGTTCCTTAACACAAAACAAATTTTATTTATTATCATTTAATTAATTGTACATATTAAATTCATAGAAAAACTTTTAAACAGTTTCTTAATTACCTAACTATGCACATATTTGGTACTGAATTAGTTTTTAACATAAAATCAGTATGTATCAGCTATCAACGGACCCAAATTTGTACAAACAAATAAATTTTAATACCCTTATGACCGACTTGTACAAACCACGAATAACTCTGTGATTCCCCGTTTTTAATTTTTTTTTTTTAATGAGTAAGAAACATTTTTTGTAAAAAAAAATACAAAACATCCAGAAATTAGAACCGGTAGTTCTAATTTTAGAGTATCCAATACATACATTAAAATGGCAGGTTCTAATTTCTGGACAGTTTAAATTTGTGAGGATTATAATTTGTGAGATTCTACTGTAATTATAAAAACGCTTTTTGTTATGTAACAATATATGTATCGTGTTATTAAAGGCAAACGGACGTACGAGTAACTACACAAAATTTCGAAATTGAGTTTTTTATTGATTATGGTTCGTTTTATCAATATACATGTTCGTGCAAAATTTTAGATTCCTACGATCAAAAATGGCGATTTTATTAGTGTATGTGTGGTTTGTTTTTGAAAAAACAATTCATGCATTTTATAAGAAAGTTATTCCGTTACGTGCATAGCTGACAGATTTGAAAATTTTTTATCATTTTGATGATTTTGAACCCCAAAAAGAGAATGTCACATATTACTAAATAGTAATTGGTATTTTTTACGATTTTTAGAAGTACAAATTTAAATTTGTTTTGATTCTGTTTTAGATGTCGAAAATTAGAAAAATTGATAATATTCGCTTAAGTTATTAAAAAAAAAAACAAGACATACATATGTATGAAGATAATTAAAATTAAAACTACATATGGGCATTTCCATTTTGGCGTTACGTTACTTTTGTACGGCAATATGTTGAAAAAACGTTAAAAACAAGATATTAAAAAAGTTTTTTTCTCATATTCGAGAAGTCTTTTAATCAAAACTTTTTTGGTACGATTTGGACTAATACACGTTTATTTACCAAGTTATCAAATGAAAAAAAATGTTTGTTCCTTTTTTCTTTTAGGAAAAAAGATCTGGCTTTACGTTACTGCCGTTACGTTACAAAAATTTCCATTTATTATTTGCTTTGTTAAAAAATACGAAAAATATATACATATGTATATATTGCATTTTATCCAAAATTCAAGAAGGCGCAACTAATAAAGAATTTAAAATTCAGCTTTTGATTGATTATTGTGAAACCCATTAAACTACATGTCAAGCATTGCATAGATATTGGTAAAAGACCCTAATTAACGTATTTTAATTGTTTTATAAATATGGCAGATAAGATTTACAATCCACATATAAATTTACACTGCGCTAACATGACCGAAAGTTTATAATGCAAAAAGAAATAAAAAACGTAACATTTATTTAGCATTCTTTAGGAAAGTGCATAGCTCTTCAAGTCTTAAGCTATGGTCACATTAGGTAAAAAAGTATGACCACTATTTTAGGGAATTTTTGTATGCAACAATTTTGTTTTATATAAAAATTTCTTAAACAATTTTTTAACAATGGCCTTAAATGCCAAAGCAGAACTGATTTGCAAAATTTATAGCATTTTCCGATAGCGTAATAACTTTTGCAACATTTGTTTAATATTACAACACCCATATAATTAAACCGTTAAAATTCCCCCTTAAGTTTTAAAACAAACAGTGCCAAAGTTGACAGAATAATATTTTTCTACTGTATACTTATAATTAAAAAAAAATTTAATGTGTTAGCAAAAAATTGTGTGTGTTTTGAAATTTTCATGAAAGTATGTACTTAAAACATAAATAGACTTACCTTCTTCCAGCACAGCTAATAAATCATCCAACTCTTCACAATCAATTGTGAAAAGATTTTCCACAAAGAAACCGCCAGATTTTTTTGACCAACGTACGGATAGGGGCTTGCGTGCTGAACCAGGATTAAGTAAATCGATAACCTTAAAAAAAAGTAAAACTTCTTCATTTAATCGATTTATTGATTGGGTAATACAAGCTCTTTTATATATTTTTTAATTTAAAAATCCATATTCATAATTATTTATGTCTGACGGAAATGTTTAATTTTGCATTTTAAAGTTTCAGCAATTTCGTAATTGCTTGCAGTGAATAAACTGTGAAATGAAAATTGAAAATTAAATTGAACCCATTAACCCAAAAAATACATATGCTTACAACAAGATACACAAATGGACAAACATTCACCTGATATGTATTGACAATTGTCAACTTTCTATAGATGGATACACACATACATACCTTCATATATGGACTATAAATTTAAAGTGAATTTTTGTTGTTTTTTTCTATTACTGAATATTTGGATTGTCATGCAAATAACTGAATATATAGGGCGTGTCTTGCAAAAGTAAATAAATGGCAGATAATTTAGAATTCCACGCAAAATTTTCAAATTCAAAACAATTGCTTCCAATATAAATTATTTATTATATTAAGTTTTAACAGGGCAACAGTTGAAAATTGCAGGTGACAAAAAAAAATTAAACCTTAAGCATTAATTTACGAGGATGGTTCATTAAGTTCATGGCTTTGTAAAACAAATACACATTTTTTGAACAATGTTTCTTCTTTGAGCTCTTACAGTTTGTCCAACGATTTTCTACTTTTTTTATGCTTTTCCAAAAAATTTTTTTAATTTTTGTATAAGAATTTGCCTTTATTGTTGCCTTGGTTTTAACCCTTATGTATTTCGATAAACCTAGTGAAACCCACTAACAGCTGATGAGTGATAATGTATTATTGTTAATTCAATAATTTAATTTTTTATGTTTTAACACTTCACTTTCAAAATGGTAAAATAAATTATAAATTAATTCATATTTATTCTGTAAATATTTAAAAAAAATTTCCAAAATAATCTTACCCGCTCATTGTAGATTTCCATGAATGAAGCCTTCAAAACATATGTTATATCCTTGCGATTTTTAATCAACTGGAAGAGGTATACAAATGAACGGAAGATAAGACCATGACGGGGATCTTTAAGGTTTGGCTTGCCAATAAACTATAAAATAAAATATTAAATTTACAAAAATATACAGAAATTTAACTGGAAAAAAAAACTTACTAAATCAGGAGGTCCGGTTAGAGTATGTGTTTTTCCAGAACCCGTTTGGCCATAACAAAAAGCTGTACAACTGAAACCTTCAATAGCCATTTCAATAATACGTTTTATACCCGAATAATCTAATATATCTTCCTGAGTGGCACCCGGTTCAAAGACAACATTATAAGTGAAAACACGTACACTTTCACGATTACGACTACGGGCTGAATCCTGACTTTCAATCTACTCGTAAAATTTCAAGCATTTACAAAAGTAACGTAACAATAAAACATTTGAAAGCTTTATTAGAAAAACTTACTATAATTTGACCATTTCCTGGAAACTGTAGTATTGCACCATGTCTATCACGTTTTTCTTTTTCATTTAAAGGTCGCACTCTAACTACCACATTAATGTTATCCTCTGGCGTAGATGGTTCACTACCCGTTGATTTTGAAGCTACAATTTCCAATGTATCAGCACTACCAATTCTATAAAAAAGAAAATATGTAAAAGAAAAAGTAAATGTTAAACAGTTTATAAGAAATACATTCTAATAATTATGTATGTGTATGTATGTTTATACATACATTCTATACATACTATGTATATACATAGTATGTATGTATTTAATTTTTTTTCTTTTGTGTTTTTCTATGAAATTGTTAACTTGAACTTGAGATACTTGGGTTAAAAGACGAAGCGTTTACGAATATTTAGATTTACAACTACGTAAACAAATAAAAATCCTTAAACAATAAGAAATTTCACAACCCTTGGTCATTTGCTAAAAACAATTACGTTTTACACAAAATATATATTTTAATGCAGAGATTCCCAAACCTTAAACAATAATCATATAATTGCAAAATTATTCAGATAAGTTGCTTGAAACGGCAGCGAATAAAACGAAGAATTGTTCTGCTAAAATTTTGCTCCCTAGTATGCAGGGCCTCCAAAGACGCTACTGGATATCGTCGCAAGAATTAAGGAACACTGTAACTGACAAATCATTTAATGTTCACCAGAGCCAGAAAACCTGTGTGAAAGTAGAACAAAGACACTGGTATTTTTCAAAACGCAGACGGCGTACATATGTGAAGTTCTTTTCATCATAGAAATCTGGGACCGGAACCAACCGACGCGTATTTTTTTTTCTGATAAAAATGATGAAAAAAACGTATTTTAGATTTTTTGTCAGTTACAGCGTTCTTTAATTTTTGCGACGATATCCAGTAGTATTATCTAACTCCTTTATGGTAATATTTTCTCTATCAATATTTGGCCGCATTATGAGCCTAACAATAGTAATATTTAATATATCCATTGTGCCAATTTCGGTGAAAGACCTAATGTTTAACCATAAGAAGTGCGACTTGTTTTAAAGGCCCTTGTTACCTTAGTTTAGACAGCACCAGTGTACGAGTTTAAATTAAGTCTTCTATACAGATTAGCACCTAGACATATAGTGGTGCGAGAGTTTATGTGCTCTATCCGCCATTTCATATTTTTATATATCTCGAGTTAATGATGCCACTTTAGGTTTTAAGCCCCAAATTTTTCAAGTCTGCAATCCGTTTTCGTCCAGTTTCGCAGATACATAGCCGAAAACGGATTGGAGAATTTAAAAATTTTGGTGTCAAAAACCTAAAGTGGCATCATTACCTCGAGATATATAAAATGGCGGTTAGAGCACATAAAATCTCGCACGACGATATGTGTAACTTACAGAACTTAACGGTTGTACCTATAAAAAATATAGTCATATAATAATCTATATTTCTTCGTAAAAGGTACTACAACCCTCTTTGAAGGATTCACTGACAGTCCTTCCTGAGAATACCAATGCGACACATCCCTAATAATACTCGTTATAAAACAAAATGTTGTAATTATAAACATGTTGGGAGCCTCTGCCGCATATTTTCTAAACAAAAAAAAAAAAAAACAATCAACATTCGTGTATGAGTAAATAATTTATGGTGAAATTGACTTAAATTTCGTGACACAATATGAATGAAAACTTAAATCTACTGCGAATATAATTTAATTGTTTAAGATAAGCAACGACTTAAACGTACTTTATATTAAAGTTACAGACCTAATATGAAAGTTGAGGTTGTTTGCAACATTTTTCATTTTAAAGAAGATGTTGGTTTTGGTTCGGATTCGGATTAATCAAAATATTATAAATAATATAAAGGGTGTTCTTAAATTAACACAAGATTTTGCAGTAAATTATTGGCTAACAAAAAAAAAATCATTGTTACTAAAATTTGAGTGCTAGTAAAAGAGTAACACTAAAACCAATTAAGTGAATCAATTATCATTTTTCAAATAATTTTGAGCATTTTTCATATAAATTTTCAATTGCTTAAAATCGTTTGTCATACAGAAACAGGAGTTTTGAGTTAAATTTTCTATACAGTTTTTTTTTTCTATATTGGTATTTATTAGAATTCGTCAAGATACGAATCATACAACAGGACATTTAAAAAAGTTTTTACTTTCATAAAAAATTATAATTCTTTCTTAAGAAAAATTATTAAGAAAATTGCTTTTTAAAAAACATTAAAAAATAGATAAAATCATACAATTTCACTAATTTGTAAACAACTTTAAAAATGAAAATAAATATTTTTCAATGACAACTTTATAATATTCTAAACCATACCATAAGATGGAGAATTATTATTTTCTGTTGAAATTTTTAGTGCCTGTAAGTGAAGCGAGTTTAACTACATTAACCCTTTGATGACCAAACATATTCGGCTGAACCGGTTTGAATTTTTATTTTACTTTTTCCAATATTTTTACGGTCTAATAGTGGTAAGGACAACAAATTGATCACTGGGTCATTTGGAAGTATTGTCAAACTTTTTGTAAAAGAAATCTGGCAAAAAACTAATCAATTTATTTTAATTTTTAGCTGAAAATAAAATACTGTACTGTAGTGTACTGCTGGGGAAAAATATACTGAATATCGCCACTGATAGTTTTTACAATTATCATTCAATTTGGAAAATTAAAGCCATTGTTTTTTTTTTTTTTTTGAGACCAATACTCAGGGGTGCATTGTATTGGCATTTTTATTTTGTCGCTAAGCGCCTTAGGAATGAGACAAATTGCTGTGAAATGATCATTCAAAGGCCAGTGCTATACCTTCTGCCTTGAATGATCAACAGCAATTGCCTCATCATTACATGTTGATTGTGTGATGAGTGCCTTCGCTAAGTAGGTCTAGCTGTTATTTGCAAATTTCCAAAAGGTGGCACTTTTCTCCCGATCATTAATTTTTTTTTTTTGGCATTGGTTAAGGCGGAATAGAGTGAAATGTCGGGGAGCGGTTTCTTTCTAGATGGCATACTTGAAGGAGGGGGGGGGGACCTCTTATTTTTAACTAACTTTTTTATGTTTCACCTTTGCTGGGATTTGAACCTGTGGTGCGATTCAGTAACATATTTTTACGATAATCGCATTGTTTTCAACAGTAAACAACAGAATTGTCGATATTGCTATTCATTATTTTTTGTTTACGATGGCTGTTGTCGTAAACTAACGCCAAAAATTTTTATGCTGTTTTTTCAGTTGGAAAATCGTAAATTTTTTTATTGAAATTTTGTAGAGAGATGTGCCTACGCTATTAACTAGTTTGCTTGAGAACCATTTTTGTGTGTTTGTATACCCAAAGAAACTAGAGGTTTGTAGCTTTGCTAACTTTCTACCCAAAAACTGACTGATTTTATACAGTGCTGTCAAATTATTGCAATTTAAACATAAAGAAAACTACAGTTGTAGACTGTCGATAAAACGTACTTAGTGAATCACATAATCGTTACTGCAAACAATAAAAACTGTCGACTTCTTTTGCGAATATCGTATTGTTAAAAGTTACTGAATCCCGGTACTGGGCCGTTTAAGGTTTTGTGCGAGCGCCCTAACCATTATACCAACCACGCTTTGTTAAGAACTAATTTTTTTTTCTATATTGGTAGTTATATGTATGTATATGGCTAAAATAGGCCATAAAAACCTAATAAAATCAAAAAAGGTGAAACACTTTGCTTTTTGTTAAATATTCCTAACTAAGACAAAAATTGTAACTAACATATGTTTTAAAAAAGCAAGTTCTTTTAAAGTTTAATTAGTTTTCTTTCAATTACGTTAAAAAGAGACAGAAAGAGCTAGAAGAAAACCTTGTGATTATAACTAAAAACGGTTAGAATTTGAAGGTGTTTCTGTAAAATTTTTGACACAATTTGTAATGTACATATAAACAAGACCTATAACCTATATAACAGCACTCTGTTATTATTAAGTTTTAACAGAAAATAAGTTTTCAATAATCAAGCCATTAAAAGGAAACAATTGTCTTAACCCCCTGTGTATCGCAAAGAAAAAAGAAACTTGCAGTAATTACAAAACTGGGTCCATTGGATCCATTTGTATGGAAGTAAAGTATCCAGCAGAAAATCTTTTCTTTCTTGGAAGCAATAAAGAAAATTGTAAGCAATAATAAGTGATTGTTTACAATTTCTCCCTTACAAAATAGCTTTTTGGTAAACACTAATTTCTGCTGGGTAGTATAGGTTTAATAGACCCAACTCAAAGTTTGCTGTAGAAAATTAATCACACAAAAATATAAAACAAAAAAACAATTAAACATAAAACACAAGAAAAATGAGTAAAAGGATTAGATATATGTAAGTAAAGTCAATTTCGATTTCATCAGACGCCCATGTTAGACAAAGGGTTAACTTTTCCCTTTCCCAATATGTTTGTATGACAACTACAATTTACAATAATTGTGGTAGTCAATAACAATAAAAAACCAAAGTGAGTATTTATACCATTAATATATAGAAGAAAAAAACATCGTTTGTCATTTTTAACAAATAGGGTGAAAGTTAGAAGCAATGGCTTCACCATTCATGTTACACCATCTAGAACTAATGAATGGCATATGGTGAATGAAGGGAAGAATACACGTAAGGATCAATACTAGTGAAACTAAATTATTTACACACTTTGAGTGTGAATATTCGTCTATGACAGGAAACATAGAATTATACAATACAAGTAGAATGAACTATATATGTATGTATGTATGTATGTGTTCAATCATTGTTATTATTGGCATTCAAATGGACTCTATACTAATGTGCTTGCATTTAGCAAAAGGCTAAATTATGCCTATGAGTAAAAAATCATTTAATATATGAAATCTTGCTTTTATTTTAATACATTTCAAAGTGGTGAGTGGTAAACCATGAGTGTGTAAGTTGTGGGTAATCAAAGACATGTAGATGTCAATGAAAAAAAAAATAAATATATACGACTAATGATAGTCTTGTTTTTTAATAAATTTAGGTTAAATAAATAACAAATTACTATATGTATACATATGCACATTGAATTATATATTAAAAGCAGATGATAAAAAATAAAATTAATGTTCACACGTACATACCGTTAATGCATATGTACACACATATGTATACACGTTTAATGAAAATCGCGTTCTTTTAATTGAATGCCATTTTTATTTAATCTAACGTGGTTGGTTGCATTTCATAGTTTGTCAATGCATTAGTTAAAGCGTTATACATATTTGTTACATTTTTACATTTTTTTTTGTAATTTTTATTTTACCTTTGAAATAAAAAAATATCTAAAATGCATAATATTTTAAGGTACCTTCACATTGTCAAATATTTGATGGAAAAAAAGAATAACCACTACTTGATTGGAGCTTTTATAAGTAGTTTGTTTAGTGTTTTCTGTTTTAAATTTATTTTATCAAAAATTTATTTATTATTTCCTGGTATTATAGGATTTCAAAAAATCTATTTAGAAATGCTTATACAAAACAAAATTTTTGTATAAAATATTGCCATTATACATAGTGGTTGCGCTTTTTTCATCAAATATTTAATAAATGAGAACGTAGTTTTACATTACAATAAAATATAACAATTAAATTATATATTATATATGTACATAATTTCGTTATTTTTTCCGGATGTATGTCCAATTTTCTTTCCGCAGCTTTCTGAAGCCGTCTGACGTCGCAGAAACCTGTAATTTTGCATACTTAAGGCTCATTTGCCTGTCTTTTGATTTTCCGCCTGTTGTCTGACTAGTATTATATATATGTACATGTAAAAATCTTACAAAATCTAAGAGAAATCACCTTAATCTCAAAACAAGAAAAATGTATTGGCTTTTGGGACCTAGATCTGAAATTTCTTTGAATAATAATGTTTTACTTTATAAAAATATATTGAAGCTCGTTTGGATGTATGGTATCCAACTTTGGAATACAGCTAGTAATAATAATATTAAGATTTTGTAGCCTTACCAGTCTAAGACATATGTATATACATACATAATTGGCCATTACAACACTGTGTCAGGGTTACGGTCTAGCTGATTGCAGCACTCATGATGTGTGTGTTAATTTTTATCCATGAGTACCGGGATCTACAGTTTACAGTCGATTCCGAACGACATATTTGAAAAGCATTTTCATGGCAATCAATTACATACTCCCAGAGCTTTTGCAAGAAGACTGCTGAGAGGTAGTCGCCGAAAGAAATAATTTTTTCTAAGACGCTTAGATCAATTACTAATGCTCGATGATATACATATCCCTCATTTGAGAGAATATATAATAATATTAAACACATTTTTTGAGTTAATAATGTAGAAATATGAAGCGAAGTGTAATTTAAAACATATCCAAAAATTATATTTTTATCTCTTTTTTTTTCATTGACTGGCGACCAAAAATGTTTTCTACTTTTCATATAAGTTTACTGAATTAAAATGTTTAAACGCATTTATCTCAAAATCGGTTTTTTTTAGTTATGAAAATATTCATAAAGATTTAAATATATGTGGGAAAGAGAGTTTAGTTGAACTAACGCAACCGAAGAAAGAAGACGTGCGCGCGTGTACAATATTGGTTTTTCTATAATTAATTTACTTGAACATTAATATCCTTTTGAAATAAACATTTACATTTAATTTTTTCATAATTAAAATTAATAAAATAAACTTTGAATTCTTAAATAAATAAAATCCACAAATTTTTGGGGGCTCAGCCGAAATAAATAAAAGAAATTAATAAGAATAAAACCAATAGGAAAAATAAACGAAATTAAGAGAAAAAGGGCGTTGTCTCGTTTTTATATTAACTTCTCTTTTGTCAGTTTTTTTTTAACGTGAAAAATTTGTTTTTTTGGTATGTATGCGTGCGCGTAGAGTTTAACTCAAGAGAAAAGAAAAAAAGAGTTGTGTATTATAAAAGACGAAAAAGACGTTAAGTTCGAAGAGAATACACACAAAGAAGAACACAGTATTGAGTGTGGTGATTCGTTTGGTTAAAAGAAAGAGAAAAAGTAAAAAGCACAGTATGGCGAGCTTAGGTATGTTTGACAGCGTTCGTGAGAACTTACGACATACAAGAAAGCAAAACATTGTAGCTCTGCACAAATTTATATTTGAGTGTGAAGGCGATCGATCAAACCGACGACGTTTAAGAGAGTTTGAAGGGTTTGAGTTCGATGAAAACGACGAAATGTATAATAAGAAGATTGCTTATGTGAACAAAAACTTGACGACGGCAGAACTAACTTCAATTTGTAACGTTTTGTGCATTACATACGACGACAGAGATTTAATACTACATGTGTTTCGACAGTTAAAAAAGGGTGCTCTACTCAACGCAGTCAACAACGAAGATGAAGACGCCGACGACGACGACGCAAGCAGCGATGAAGATGTAGCAGTAGGCAGCAATTATAAAAAAGATGTGAAACACAAAGAAAACAAAAAGCAAAACAACAAGACGGCAAGTGATGTTAATGAAAGTTTTTTGTCTGTTGAAAATGATACTAACGAAAACACAGTTCGAATGCGAGCTACACAACCACAAATTTCAAGATTTGCTATGAGTTTTCGAGACATTGAAGACTCAATAAGAACATTTGATGGCAAGGGAAATTTACCTATTGAAACATGGGTCGAAGAGTTTGAAGAGACAGCAGCTATTATGAATTGGGACGATTTTCAAATGTACATATTTGCAAAGAAATCTATAAGCGGTTTGGCAAAATTATTTATTCAAGGCGAGCGTGGTATAACGTCCTGGCAAAAACTCAAAGCGGCATTAATCGAAGAGTTTCAAACAACGATGAATAGCGCCCAAATCCATAAGCAGTTGTCTGAAAGAAAAATTAAAAAAGGTGAAACCGTTCAGGAATATTTCCTACACGTTAAAGAGTACGCTTCGCGCGGTAATATCGATGACGACTCAATCATTCAATACGTTATAGACGGTATAAACGACCTAAATATAAATAAATCTATTTTATACGGTGCAAAAAATATTAAAGACTTTAAAAATAAGCTAGTAAGCTACGAGAAAATTCGGGCACAAGATGGACAAAAAGTGAATCGCGAACGTGAAAAATCAGATTACAGGTCAAAGAACAGCAATGATATAAAATGTTTTAATTGCGGGTCGAAAGGACATAAGTCGAAAGAGTGTACAAATAGAGAAAAGGGAACAAAGTGTTTCCATTGTAATAAATTCGGTCATATAGCTAAAGATTGTCCGGAAAAAATCGAGAACAATAAAATTAATACCCGACTTTTGAAAACGCAAAATTCAACAATGACAAAAAGTGTAAATATCGGCGGTCGCGATTATACTGCTCTTTTTGATACCGGTAGTAAGTTTAATATCATGAGTGATATTGTGTTTAAGAACTTAAATGGTGCGAAACTTGAAAAAACCGATTTTCAACTTGTAGGTTTCGGTCAAAACAAAATAAAACCTGATGGACAATTTGTATGTGACTTTGAAATCGATAATGAAGCATACAATATGAACTTTGTCGTGGTGTCGTGTAAATTCTGTTTGACAGCGTTCGTGAGAACTTACGACATACAAGAAAGCAAAACATTGTAGCTCTGCACAAATTTATATTTGAGTGTGAAGGCGATCGATCAAACCGACGACGTTTAAGAGAGTTTGAAGGGTTTGAGTTCGATGAAAACGACGAAATGTATAATAAGAAGATTGCTTATGTGAACAAAAACTTGACGACGGCAGAACTAACTTCAATTTGTAACGTTTTGTGCATTACATACGACGACAGAGATTTAATACTACATGTGTTTCGACAGTTAAAAAAGGGTGCTCTACTCAACGCAGTCAACAACGAAGATGAAGACGCCGACGACGACGACGCAAGCAGCGATGAAGATGTAGCAGTAGGCAGCAATTATAAAAAAGATGTGAAACACAAAGAAAACAAAAAGCAAAACAACAAGACGGCAAGTGATGTTAATGAAAGTTTTTTGTCTGTTGAAAATGATACTAACGAAAACACAGTTCGAATGCGAGCTACACAACCACAAATTTCAAGATTTGCTATGAGTTTTCGAGACATTGAAGACTCAATAAGAACATTTGATGGCAAGGGAAATTTACCTATTGAAACATGGGTCGAAGAGTTTGAAGAGACAGCAGCTATTATGAATTGGGACGATTTTCAAATGTACATATTTGCAAAGAAATCTATAAGCGGTTTGGCAAAATTATTTATTCAAGGCGAGCGTGGTATAACGTCCTGGCAAAAACTCAAAGCGGCATTAATCGAAGAGTTTCAAACAACGATGAATAGCGCCCAAATCCATAAGCAGTTGTCTGAAAGAAAAATTAAAAAAGGTGAAACCGTTCAGGAATATTTCCTACACGTTAAAGAGTACGCTTCGCGCGGTAATATCGATGACGACTCAATCATTCAATACGTTATAGACGGTATAAACGACCTAAATATAAATAAATCTATTTTATACGGTGCAAAAAATATTAAAGACTTTAAAAATAAGCTAGTAAGCTACGAGAAAATTCGGGCACAAGATGGACAAAAAGTGAATCGCGAACGTGAAAAATCAGATTACAGGTCAAAGAACAGCAATGATATAAAATGTTTTAATTGCGGGTCGAAAGGACATAAGTCGAAAGAGTGTACAAATAGAGAAAAGGGAACAAAGTGTTTCCATTGTAATAAATTCGGTCATATAGCTAAAGATTGTCCGGAAAAAATCGAGAACAATAAAATTAATACCCGACTTTTGAAAACGCAAAATTCAACAATGACAAAAAGTGTAAATATCGGCGGTCGCGATTATACTGCTCTTTTTGATACCGGTAGTAAGTTTAATATCATGAGTGATATTGTGTTTAAGAACTTAAATGGTGCGAAACTTGAAAAAACCGATTTTCAACTTGTAGGTTTCGGTCAAAACAAAATAAAACCTGATGGACAATTTGTATGTGACTTTGAAATCGATAATGAAGCATACAATATGAACTTTGTCGTGGTGTCGTGTAAATTCATAGATGTCGATATAATTATCGGTGAAAACTTTTGCGAGTACGCGGAAATAGACATTCGTCGTGACGGTTTACATTTTAGAAAAATTGATAACGAATTTTCCGTAATGAAAATTGATATTCTGCCTGAAGAAATTGACGTCGATATAGGCGCGAGTGATCCTGCTAAAAGAAAAATTACAGACTTGGTGGAAAATTATAAGCCGAAAAAATGTAAAACAACCAGTGTCGAGATGACTATCCTGTTAAAAGAAGAAACACCTATATTCTCACGTCCACGACGATTGCCCCTGACAGAAAGAAAAGCTGTCGAAGACCAGGTGGACCAATGGCTGCAAGAAGGAATAATAGAGCCATCAGATTCGGAATTTAGTAGCCCAATAGTTATGGTAAGAAAACGTGACGGCTCTTTACGACTATGTGTAGACTATAGAAGGGTGAACAGCGTCATCGTCAAGGACCGTTATCCGTTACCACTGATAGAAGATCAGCTAGATAGGCTCCAGAGTGCCAAAATATTTAGTTCGATCGACCTTCGAAATGGCTTTTTTCACGTGAGTGTAGCAGAAGCAAGTCGAAAATATACCTCTTTTGTTACTCATAATGGGCAATACCAATTCACGAAAGTACCATTTGGACTCTCAAATTCGCCGGCGGTATTTCAAAGATTTATAAATACCATTTTTCGTGATTTAACTCGTACAGGCGTCGCCCTACCATATGTTGACGATATAATTATACCGGCCAAGGATGAAGACGAAGCCATCAAGAATTTAGAATTGGTGATGCAACTTTGCGGGGAATACGGCCTAGAATTAAATTTTAAGAAATGTAAGTTTTTGAAGACTAGAATTGAGTTTTTAGGTCATATTATAGAAAATCAACAGATTTCCCCATCGCCTGGTAAAGTCGAAGCAGTAATAAAATTTCCTATTCCTAAAAATATGAAACAATTACAAAGCTTTTTAGGGTTGGCCGGATACTTCCGAAAATTTATTCCCCAATTTTCCCTGATAGCAAAGCCGTTAAGTGATTTAACAAAATCGAACAGTAAATTTGAGATTAAAGACCCACAAATAGCAGCGTTTAACCGTTTGAAAAGCATATTAACAAATAAACCCGTTCTTAGCATTTTTAATCAGAATAGCAAAACTGAAGTTCACACGGATGCGTCAATCGATGGCTATGGTGCAGTTTTGATGCAGGTATCATCAGAAGATGGGAATTTACATCCCGTGTATTATATGAGTAGAAAAACGACGGATGCTGAAAGAAAATACTCAAGTTATGAATTAGAGATACTAGCTGTCATCGAAGCGCTGAAAAAGTTTAGAGTTTATCTTCTCGGATTGCATTTCAAAATCGTAACCGACTGCAATGCATTTGCTAAGACGCTGGAGAAAAAAGATCTTTGCACTAGGGTCGCAAGATGGGTTCTAATGCTACAAGAGTACGACTACAAGGTTGAACACCGTGCTGGGTCTGGTATGAAACACGTCGATTCGCTAAGCAGATATCCCGTGATGTTGATAGATGAAGATTCCACTTTAATAAGAATTAAACAAGCACAGCTAAAGGACGAAGAATTACAAGCAATATTTTCCATCTTAAGGGATAAAAGTGATTATAAAGGCTATTTTATTAAAGGTGATGTTTTACACAAGCTAGTCGACGGTTATGAAGTTGTCGTGGCTCCGAAAGGTATGCAAAGAGAGATCATTCGACTTGCTCACGAAAAAGGTCATTTTGCCGCAAAAAAGGTTAAAGAACTTATCCGCCGAGAATATTATATAC
Source organism: Metopia argyrocephala (assembly GCA_963576795.1). Taxonomy (NCBI): domain Eukaryota; kingdom Metazoa; phylum Arthropoda; class Insecta; order Diptera; family Sarcophagidae; genus Metopia; species Metopia argyrocephala. The sequence goes on along the minus strand of OY756208.1, from coordinate 179,297,743 downwards.
CCAAATTAGATGAGAAAATTGATTATCATATTTCAAACTGTATCCCGTGTATAGTAAACAATAAGAAATGTGGAAAGCAAGAAGGTGAACTTCATCCTATCGGTAAAGTTGATATACCGCTACACACCTATCACATAGATCATCTAGGACCTTTAGAATCCACGAGCAAGCAGTACAAACACATATTTTCCGTTATAGACGCTTTTACGAAGTTTTGCTGGCTGTATCCCACCAAAACTACAGCGACGAACGAAGTTATAGCTAAATTAGAGGCGCAAAGTGCAGTTTTCGGTAATCCAGTGCAAATAATTTCGGACAGGGGCACTGCATTTACTTCTGAGTGTTTCGAAGCTTATTGTAAAGATGAAAATATTAAGCATCATCTTATTACAACAGGCCTACCACGAGCCAATGGGCAAGTGGAAAGGCTAAATGCCGTTATAATATCTGTATTGTCTAAACTGAGTGTATCTGATCCTACTAAATGGTACAAACACGTCTGGAAGGTGCAACAGGTAATAAATTCTACCTACTCCAGGAGTATCAACAATACACCTTTCGAATTACTGGTTGGTGTCCGAATGCGCACTTCTGAATATTGCGATATAAAGAACCTAATCGAGCAGGAAGTCATATTACAATTTAATGAAGATAGAGAGAAAATTAGAAGAAGTGCCAAAGAGCAGATAATGAAAATTCAGGACGAGAACCGAAAAGGCTATAATTTACGAAGAAAAAAAGCCGTTCAATACAACGTTGGTGACTTAGTGGCGATTAAGAGGACCCAATTTGGCTCTGGTCTCAAATTAAAACCAAAATATTTAGGGCCATATAGAGTTACGAGGGTGAAGAGAAATAATACTTACAATGTCGAGCGAGTTGGAGGTACCGAAGGCCCACGAAACACTACTACTTGTGCTGAATACATGAAGCAATGGTGCATTGATTTGAGTGAGGACGAATTCGAGGCGAATCCGGTTCAGGACGGCCGAGTTGTGGGAAAGAGAGTTTAGTTGAACTAACGCAACCGAAGAAAGAAGACGTGCGCGCGTGTACAATATTGGTTTTTCTATAATTAATTTACTTGAACATTAATATCCTTTTGAAATAAACATTTACATTTAATTTTTTCATAATTAAAATTAATAAAATAAACTTTGAATTCTTAAATAAATAAAATCCACATATACATACTTACAATTAGAGATGAGATAAATAATTTAATTTCGCGATATCTTGAACGATTAAGCAATCACTCTAAGGGCTATGAAATCCATAGATAGAAGAGGTATAATGTTTTGGACCTATCTTATAGAGAGTAAGTTTGTAAATACTCACAAGTAAATATAAAATGTAAATAACACAGGTTTACAAATTTCAAATTTGGAAAAATACCAAGAACGCCACATGCCTAGATAAGTTAATTGAGACCTCCTGAGATAACGGTACTTTTGTGTTTTTCGGTGTATGGCCCCACTCAAACCCTTGTGGTGTTCAACAGAAAAGTTCGTTCAAGATAAGTGGCACATCGATGGAAAGGTAATTGAATGCCTTTTCCGTTGATATGCTGGAAAATTCTATCTGATAAGAAACCGCTGAGATATGGCACCTCAAAGTTCAAAATTTGCCTATTTTTTACGTTTTTTTCAAAATTTTTCATTTTCATTTAAATTTTTTCCTACGTTGCTATTTTTGTTTCAATTGCAATGAAGGTTGAAACATCTGTGAATATTTAATATTAAATGATTTGCTTATTATTGTAAAATAGCTTGCAAAAAAATATGTAAAAAAATATTTTTTTTAACAAAATCATTTATTTTACAATAAATGAATGTTCCTTAAAAACGGAACAATGCAAATCTTGCCGCTGACAGAAAAAAAGTGATAAAAATAGATTCTATGGCACCATTTTCTACAAAAATTTTGATTCGAGCATGAAATCGATAATACTAGATTTTGTGACTCTAAAGCCATTATATACATACATACATATATTGTGGAATTCATTTTCTGATTCTGGTACCAATCAGATTCGGTAACACTCCTGTGTTATTCTTCTCATTCCCAAATGGTGAGTACATAACTTTAGACTTTCTTTGTTGACGTTTATAGGCAGACAACCAATTTGTTTGCTCTCTGGTTTGTTTGATTTTGTACAACACACGCCTTTAAAATGGTCACATGGATGCGCTTATCACATACAACATGGATTTTTTTTTATAATCAAATATTAATGTCAAATGTAAAACCCCTGTTTAGCTCATATTATTACAATTACTTTTATGGACTAATTCAATCATGTAAGTTTGAATGACTTCATAACTTCAATTGTTGGAAATGAGCAATGTTTCTTTTTAAAGGATTAGTTTTAAATCTGACCAGCCAAATAAAATTGTTTATCATATATTTTTTTCTTACTATACTAAAATACTGTAAGTAATGGAGTTGTGCTTTCATTATTTTATAAAAATAAACGGCTTTTATTATATTTTATTATAAATATTTGCACTGTTTTCTTTCTTATTTTATTTGTGTGAAAAAATATATGTAATCGCGTGTTTTTAAATTTCATAATATTTGTTTCCTTTATAGTTTTATTGATTTTTTTTTTTTTTCGTTTTAATATTTTTATTTTTGCTATTTTTTACATGTTGATTTTGCTTATGAATATTTAGAGTGATTAAAAAAAAACATAGTTGTAATGCAAAATAGTTTTTTCTTTTCTTGTTAAATTTTCATTAAACTGATTAAAGTTCGTCTGGACAATATGGCGAATAAATCTTATAGGCGATACTCATGCTGTGTTATAAAAATGAAGTTTTATGCCCGTATTCAAATATTTTAGGTTTATTATGAATACGGGCATTAAGCTCTAGACGTTTTATAAATAGTATAATTCTCAATATTCATAAAAAATTAAAATAGATTTGCAATTAATTTTAGAAAAGAATTGTATGAAAAATTTGGCTTGAAACTCATTTTAAGTTTTTTCATTACGATTTAGATTGCGGTCATCAAAATTATTTTATTTTAGTGTATAAAAATATTTTACTTAAAAAAAAACTAAAACTAAAACCTACAATAAAAATATTAAAAAAAACGGATATTATTTTAGATAAAATATTTTGCTTTAGTCTTTAATAAGTAAATTCAAATAACGTTGGGGGTGGCGTAGTGTACTAGTTAGAGCCGCTCGCTTATATTTGAGCTATCAATTAGGGGAAAGAGCCAGCTACTGGGTAAACAGGCAGAACCAAAAGAAACCATAAAATCTACCACCTACCTAAAAATAATTTTTTTTTTTAATTTTTAATTTTTTAATTTTTAAAAAATAGTGAAAAATATCATTTTTAGGGTACACATTAGTCTTTGTAAGCTATTTTATATGCTTAGACACCTTCAGATTGTATTAATATGTTCACAAAAGTAAACACAATTTAACGACAGAATCTCTATTAGAAGGTGCAAATCACACAGCCCCCAATATCGCAAATACTTTAAGTAGTTCTCTCTCCGACTGGAAAGTACTAATTAAGTTTCTGCTGCCGCTGCTATGCCCACACATTGTACCTGGTTATGCAAGATGGCCTGTTGCAAAAGGAAGGAGAGAAGTGTATAAGCAAAAATACGAAAGGCCATACTGCCCTATTTAGGAAATTCTAAAAAGAATGTAGGTATAGCAAATATGCAATGTTTAAACGAGTAATTGAAACAAATTAATACATTTCTCTACTTACTGCTGATTAAATCAGTGTGATTTTGGGGTTTTTTATTATTGTGAAATATTTTCAATAATTATATGAAATGCAATATTACAAACAGCCTAATTATAAATTTAGCAGACTTTAGATAGTTTGCACGAAACTAACGTTGAATATCGATATTATCGACTACTTATAGTTACCGACCATTACTACACATATTATCACAGAAATGTTAAAATTTATGATTTGGTACACTATGAATACCAGACAGGTAGTAGCCACATACAAAAATTTTAATAAATTTTTGACATTTGCGATTCTGATGTTTTGTTTTTTCATCATATACCAAATCGATAGCTCGTGTAAACGGGTTGTAAATTTTAAACCGCTTAATATTGTTTTAAACTGGTTAAGTTATTACTTATTTAGTGCAAAAAAACTACATATCATTAAAAAAAATAACAATTTTTGTTAGTCTTTTGAAGGAGTTTAACCAGTTTTTACAGATACATAGATTATTTTTATACCACAAATTACCAGTTATTTTAACTTTATATATTTTTTTTTTTCATTCAGTGTAGAATAATTACACGATTATTAACAAAATCATTAGTTTTTTGTGTACATCCAATTAATTTAATAAAATGTCAAACCTTCTAAACCAGTTAATGAAGTAATTATTTAAATTTTCAATATGTGAAATGTTATAATGAGATTGAATTATCAGTATTTAAGCAATTATTTATTTTCATATAATTAATAAAAATTTTTCATATGACGCTAAATAAAAAAAAACATCTCTTCATTTTCTTTTGAACATAATACGAATAGTAAAATATAAAATTAATACGTTATTAAGCAATTACAAATAATTTCCATCGAAATGGAAGGACATTGAAAGCAGAAGACTAATACGTATTTATACATACATATATGTATGTAGTGTACATGTTAATAAAAGAAATAAAAAATTATATAAATTTTTTAAATAAATACATATGTAAGTTTTGCTTTTCTTTTTTATATTTATAAGTATATACATACGAGTATGTATTCATATACGCATGTAAATTGCTAGTATTTTAATAAGTTTGTTCAACTAATGGAATGGCATATTATAATTCATAAGTCAATTGATGAAAGTTTGTCAATAACAAATAAATAAATAAATATATTTATAAATAATATTTTGTGATTATTCGTATGTCTTGTCTATAAAAGGATATAATACGTTCTATGTATAGTTAAATGCGCCTAGGGATATATGAATGTACCGTGGTCTCAATATTTGTATATATATTTTTTAATTTTTTGAAAGTTTAAAGGTCATACGAGTATATTACACCATATTTAATACACAGTGGAGCAATTAAACTAGATTTGTATCATAGGAATAACGGCAATGGTTTTAAGCTGTTCTATAAAAATTTAGTTTTAGTAAGATTTTAGAAAAAATCTGAATAGTTTGGTTGTGGTTTGAGACTTAGTAGAGATGCCGCTCCATTATAAAGATGAATTTCAAATTTATATTTCTGATTACAGAATTTAACCGTAGGGACACCTAGTGGCTATCATATCGTAGCAAGAATTAAAGAACGCTGTAAATGACAAAAAATCAAAAATACGTTTTTTGCATCATTTTTATCCAAAAAGAAAAAAAAAATACGCGTCGATTGGTCCCGGTCCCAGATTTCTACGATGAAAATAAATTCACTTACACCGTCTGCGTTTTGAAAAATTGCAGTGCCTTTGTTCTACTTTCATACAGGTTTTTTGGTTCTGGTGAACATTTAATGTTTTGCCAGTTACAGCGTTCTTTAATTCCATCGACGATATATGCCACAAATGTAAATTTCAAGCAGGTACAAAGCGTAGCATACAGAAAACTTGCTTTTGAGTGAGTTAGTTCCCAGAAAGCCTTAATTTCACTTGTTCTTCAAGAATAAAAAATTTAAGAGATAATTCAAGATTTAATAAGTAATTTTTTAAATGTCTAATAAGGCTGAATTTACAATTAGAAATTGAAAGGCAGATATTTTTCCAATTCTCTTTTGCTCTTGCCGAAAGCTTTTACAATGTGGAAAGTCCTTATAGCAGAGAGAAATAAATATTCAATATATTTTTCTTTAATACACACCAGTATTAAAATGGCAATGAAATAAGAAAATAATATAAAGCAACAAGTAAAAATTAGCATATTTTTAGGTATTATTTAAAATATTTTTAAATGGTGATTATAGCTTAACTAATAATAAATAATAATGTGTATTTAAAACCCTGTTCTCATCCTCTATGAGTGTCATAAAATTTTTAAAACTACAAAACTACAAAAACAAAATCTTTTTTTGTTTTTTGTTCGGGGCCGACTTTAATCTGTAGGTCCTGGTACTCATGGATAAAAAAATTAACACACACGGCATGGATGCTGCGAGAAGCTAGGTAGTAGCCAATTATGTATAATGAAAAGCTAGCATCTCGTTAGCATATAGGAAAAAAAATTTGCAAGCTTATCATCCGCTATAGATTGATATTATTAAAAATTTCCATACTTTCTATTTAATAACTAGTCAGATAATCCAAAAAATTAAATACCTTGTACGTTTGAGTAAGAACTTCTACGTATAAGAGTGACAAACTTAGCCACTATGCACAACGCCCGGCTAATTTTTAATAATAAATAAGCATGGAAGTGTACAAATCACAACCGACTACAGTGGATCAACAACAATAATCAATTAGAGGAACAATAGCTGTAATTGCAGCCTCTACTTTACAGTCAGTAATACACTACTTTTTGCTAAGATGCTGTACCTGCATCAAGAGGGCAGGTACTTAAATTAAATTATTTTTAAAACTAGTTTAAGTTATTTTCTATACAATACAATACAATGAGCTTGATTGAGCAGGTATTACACAGAATTTAGCAAATTCATCAACTATCAGAGTTTATGAACTAATAGTAGGAATTTAATGAGAAACGTTTGAAATCATACGTTTCATAGAAATGTCCCCCCGGGGGTACATAAAAAGGCTGCTGGTGATTGTCTCCATCAGTGGCCTGTATTCTCCGGGGAATATGGAGTTCAGCCTAGCTCTGAGTGGCGTGGCGCTTGCTATAGGTAGAGTATGGTTGGTGGTGCATAGCGCCTCGTATGCTATCGGAGACTCGATTGGCATCAGTCCAGGGGGCTGTTGTACGGGTGACAACAGTTTGTTCCTGGTGGTTTTCGCCTTGTCTCTGTAAGTGTGCGTGGCTGGCATTTTCTGGCGTTCTCAAGGACTGACCAGAGATGCCTTAATTTGGTACCGGTTTGCTTGTGCTCCTCTCTCATTCGGAAAGTGAAGTAAATCGGCCTAATGATGGGTGCGGTCCTTCGGTAAGTAAACGTAGTGGCAGTGGTATATGCTGGGTAGTAGTTTAACCTCCTCAACAAGGGGCGTTGCTGCTATCCAGGAAACGGTAGTGACGAAATTGTTAACCCAATGTCCATGGACTCTACTCTAAGCGGTTTGTCTTAGACATATCCGAAATTGGAGGGTACCGGCTTGGGTGGACGCTTATCGCTGGATGGACGCTTATCGTCGTGCGAGAGTTTAAGTGCTCTATACGCCATTTTTTAAATCTCGAGTTAATGATGCTAATTTAGGTTTTTGACACCAAAATGTTTAAAATCTGCAATCAGTTTTCAGCTATTTATCTTCGAAACTTAACGAGGTATCCTAAAACGGATTACAGATTTGAAAAATTTGGGGTCGAAAACCTAAAGTGGCATCATTAACTCGAGATATATAAAAAATATGAAATGGCGGATAGAGCACTTAAACTCCCGCACGACGTTATATTCTGACTACCGTCCGGGCACGGGCGGCATGTGATATGTCTAAGGACGGTGCGCATGTAAAACTGTCTATTCGTTTCACAGAAATAATATGGCCGATTTTTGTAATCATTGATTTTTTTTTTTCGAATAATAATTACAAAAAGAAAAAAAGAAAAGTAACATTTTATTTGCATTAAAATTTTATTGCTATGGATAGATCGATTAAGAAATAATTAAATACAATTAAAAAGATATACTCTAATGTGTACATAAATAAATGTAAATATTTATCTACAACAAGTCAGAAATGAACAATTACAAGCTATAATTAAGCAAATCATTTCCAATTGTCTTCTAAATTCAATATATTACTTTGATTGTTTTCTTCAAGGCTTCTTATCCTTGTCCTTTAGGTTGTTTTGAATGAAAGGGGGTGTTTTTGTTAAATACATATGTACACAACTTTTGAATTATTTTCTTTTTTTTATTGCTAAATATAAAAGGATATAAAAAAGGCATTGTTTTTACGTCGTTTACTATTCTATTGACGTTTTTAATTATTTTTTTTTTTTTTGGTTTTTTAACAACTTGTGTTTGTCGTTCAAATAATTATTTAAAATTAAGTTAAAGAACATTTTAATTAAATTGTAAACCACCACCGCATTGTAAATCCTTTTAAATATACATACATGCATATATACATATATATATAAGTTTTGATTTCTTTTTAAATTTAATGACAATTTAAAGTTTCTTATAAAAGGATGTTCGAATTGTGGTAAGTGATAGCAGTCATATATGCGTCAGTCAGTTTTGCTAAAAGACTAATGGACTCATTAATTTATTTTTCCCACTTCCCACAACAAACTTTCGTAGACTAGCACAATTACTATATGAGTAAGTATTGTCCCCTAAGTGCTGGCCTCAATAAAAAAAAATAAATAAATAAAAATTTTTTTAATTTTCTATGCAATATGTTGGGATATTGACTTTATTTTTTTAACAAAAAATCATCTTTGGCACTAAGATATAAATAAGTACATATTTAAATGGGTACAACAAACAAAAATATGGAATTTGACATGATGTATGAAATCTCTTTGAAATGCATTCCAAACCAGTCACTGTTTAAATTTTAAACTGACAGCTATTTTTTATGATTTTCAAACTTTTTAAAAGAGTCCATTCTGACATAGAAATGTAATGAATTGGCCACAGATATTGAGAGATATAATCCCATTAAAATTTTTCATGCGAGATTTCTTAAGTTGCAGGGTTTACAAGCCACAGCGCTCACTAAGCGACATTGCCATCTTTAAGTATTCATATTTTGTCAATGACAAAAATACATTCCGCACGGCTTGTGAATACTTGAAGCAACTTGTCAACAATTTTTTTTTTCAACAAATTTCGCAAATATCATGCACGACAATGCCAGCCAAATAATATTCTTTTATATATGTTTTATATATGGTAGTCGCCGTGGTCTAGTGGTTAGTGTATTGGCTTACTAAGACATGAGCCCTGGGTTCGACACCCAGCTCCAACATATTAAAAAAAAATAAATAAAAAAAAATATGAAAAAATATTTCTTTCGGCGACTACCTCTCAGCAGTCTTCTGGCAAAAGCTCTGAGAGTAATTAATTGCCATGAACAAGCTTCTCAAGTCTGTCGTTCGGAGTCGACATTAAACTGTAGGTCTCGGTACTCATGGATAAAAATTTACACACACAACATGAGTACTGAAAGAAGCTAGGCTGTAATCCTGACACAGGGTTGTAAAGGCCAGTTATGTATGTATTCCGAAATGTTTTTGGTAAGGAAATTATAATCGGCCAAAAACATTAGGCACAAATTCAGTAATATTTTAAAGATTTCATTCAGGTCATTGTTGTTCACTGTGTTTGTAACAACTGGACAGTTATTTTTCTAGATACTAATAACTGTAGCTATTTTGACCCACTATTACTTAGTTTATTCTCTAATCCTAAGCAAGGCACGAAACCTTTGTTTATAACAGCCTGTTCTTGGAAGACCAATGGTTTACGATGTTCGTCTTTTTATATGAAAGACATTTAGGTGTTTTTTTTTGTTTCACATATAAAAAAAGAACGTCTTAAACTATTCTTCTTCTATAGACAAGCTGTAAGTCTAAGTCTTTATATGTATGTATGTTAGCTATGCTTATGAAGATATACTAAGTACAGGTATGATTTCCATGATAAATGTTTGATTGGGGTGGGATAGTTTTTAAAGAGGTGGCGAATATGTACTAACCAAGCAAGTACAATGCACTGCATGAGTAGGAGTTTAACCCTGAGTATTGGTCTTAAAAAAAAAGTGCTACATACCACTTAAAGCAATAAAAACAATCTCTTAAAATTCATCGTTAAAAGTTATTTCTTAAAAATTCAGTGAATATGAAATTAACTGAAACAAATTTCAAAAGAGTATAATTTTCGTTGGCTCGTAAAATAGATTTAAAAATAATCGTACAAATTATTATATACACTTTAAAAAATTCTTCATGCGAATTAAAATTCAAGTTCTCAACAAAAGCATTCCTTAATTTGTTAACTTCTTTCATTACACACACTGAGAAAACAGTTTCGTCGTAACAATTAACAATCGTTTCTTAGTATTTCAATTCGAATCGAAAATCTTACGAATTCGTAAAAATTTAAGAATTTTCGAAAAATTTTTGTATTCATTATTACTGATTTTTCGAATGGGAAATTTCTTTCGAGAGCATTTTCGATTCGAATTGAAATACAAAGTAAGCCCCCAGAATTGCATTTTTATATAATTAAATTTTGTATTAATTTCTTGTTTTAATTTTAATTAACTATGTATTTGCTACATCAATTCTATATTGATTGATAGTAGAGAAGTTCGTGACAGAAGTCTAATTTAGTAAGTCAATAATAAAAAAGTCAAGAAAAACAAATGTTCAGTAGCTTAAATTTAAAATTGATTACAATTAACGTTTGTAGTTCGAGTTTTTGAAAATTTGCTTCAATAAAATAAATATTTTCAATTGCTCTAATAAGGAAGTTAGTTTTTTTTAACTAAAATTTTTTTATCCAACTGATTTCCAACTGATTTATATTTAACCATTTTGTATTTATAAAATTGTATTTTATACATAAATTTCTTTAAGTGCCTGTGTATTCTTTAAGAACATACTTGGTAATAAACCACGTGCTTTTAAATAAAGTTTATTGAGCTTTTGAAAACAATAACAAAATCCAATAATCAAAGGCATAATTACAGAAAAAGGTTTTAATTAAAGTATTCACTTAATAGTGAACTATTAATAGAAATTCTTTTTCAAACCCCATAAAACATTAAAAAAATTCCCATAAAACATTTTCAAAATGTTTAATGTTTTACAAACGATATGCGTGTTTAATAAAACATACTCACACATACATACATGTTACATATACAATTATTTATTACTCACTCATTCTCACGTGAACGTAAAAATACAGGAGTATTTCGTGATCCTGAACTTCCAACGACATTATTTTTTTGCGGACTTACACGACGCATACCATTAATAAGGCTACGTGAACGGGGACCCATAGAACGATTTGTTGTTTGATCACGATTGCGAGAATTAGGAGTAACTGATTTTCCACCAGTTGAACGTCTGCTACGTTGATTTGTGGGAAGACCACGCCCACCACTAGAACCTTTATAACTGCCACTGCTACTCCCACCGCTGCTATTAAGCTGTGGCACACTGGAGGCTCGAGTTACCATTATGTTTGTATGTATGTTATAAATAAATATTTTATATCCTTAGAAGTATGCAGTAAAAGTACCTGTTTTGTAAACACTTTTTTTAATTTACATTTAGAAAATTATTTATAGTTTTTGTTTTTTTTTTTATTTGTAATAATACCACTTTCACATTCCAATACAACTTTTAACGTCATTTATGAAAAACAAAAAACAAAAAATAAAATGCGTTGTAATAATGACGTTGTCACAAAATTTAAACTTTTAAAGGGGGAGTTTTTTTAATTGCTGTCTTTTTTTTTTCCTTAAATTATTAAAAATCCGTTAATAATGCGATTGTTTTTTTCTTTTTTATTATTTCCATATGCATATTTAAATATAACCGTTGTTTCGTTAAGCGCATTAGTTGTGTTCCCCATCAAGTGTCAACTCGTACTAATTTTCCCGCTAGAAATGGTCAACGGTTTTGAAATCCTTTGTTTAATTTTTAGTTGCCTCTTTTATTTATATTGAGATTTATGGTAATTTTTATAGCAGGTTCTCTCCTGAACACCTATTAACTACTTATGGGGTTGACCATTGGCTATGAGTATGAATATACTTAAAAGTGTTCATTCATTTCAATAAAACATACACAGTGAATTCTGGCTAAAGCACAAAAATAGTGCTTTAATTTATTTGTACGTAATAATTAAATGCGTATAAAATTGTATATAATTGTATTTAAAATTTTAAAATTTTTGTTTAATAATTTGTATAGTAAATAATTTTGATATGAATCAAACTAAAGGTAACAAAATTATTTATTCCATATATTCATTTGAAAATAGAAAACAGATCAATTTTGTTCGATATTTTTTAAGTATTATTAAGACCATTATTCAGGGGATTAACCCTACTCATGCAGTGCATTGTGCCGATTTCGTAAAATATGTCAAGAAGAGGGGGAAAGAGTGAGAAGTATTTGTGGACATTTGATGTAAACTCATTGACATCGTAACTGACAGAAAAAACTTTCACGGGAAGATTGTTCCATAAATGAGCGGTGCGGTCAAAGAACGAATTCTCTCTACAATGCATTATGCGATTTACTCGACAATCAACTTCAATAAGAACAACCTCTGTAAGAACATGCGATTATTCGGAATTAATATTCCTTTTTCATCAGTATACATACCTTCTGGTATCAATAGAACGGTGAAACGGATGAAGGTCTTGTAGATGAAGTGACATATTTCTTGTACCGTTTAAAAAAACCGAGGCACTTGAATGGTTCTTTCAACACTCGAAAAATGTGATCACTCTAACAAACATCACAGTTAATTCACATGCTCAGAACATTAAGAGCATACATTTAGTATTACGTTCCTGTCAAAAAAATTTAGGATAGGATAGGATAGGAGGAAGTGGCAGCCTCGTAATGACAAGGCACACTTGAGCACGCAAAGCGGCCCGTTGTGATACTACATGATATAGGGAGCCCTGATAGCCAGAGGCTTCACATAAGAAGCACTACTACCCCAGAAAATTTACTATTGAATATTTTTCCCACTGGGGTGCTATTCGCATGCACTCTCATTTTTCTATATTTCTTGCTCTTATTCGATTAAATATTGTTTAACATTAATAACCTTGCTCTATGACATGCCTGTGCATGTCAATTATAAATAAAAAACAGTAGTCCAATGGTTCGTAACTACCGCTAGTTTGCAAATCTGTAAACTTCGTTTTTATTCTCTTACAACGGTTTCTTACAGCAGCAATGGCGGGAAAATGGCTGAATCGTAAAAAACTGAGTTCGTATTTTATTTACTTTTATAAAAACTTAAACCGTTGTGATGAATAATATTTTTGAAACTTTTGAAATCTGTCTTATATTAATGACTAATAAAGGGTGAAAAAATTTATTAAATTTTTTTTTTAGAAATGAGTTTAATTTATAAATTAAAAACAAACAAAAATAAACAATTATTACTGGTAAAACCGACCACGAATTAAACAAAAATGTATAATGCATGTAAGTATGTGTATATACATAAAAAAATAATTAAAAAGGGATAAAAGTATTAACATTTTGCCCATCGATATTTTGAGTAGGAGTAGTTTAAGACTAATTCCTTTTTTTTAATTTCTTTGCGGTTCACATTAAAATATTAAAATTTTTTTAAAGAAATAATCCTTAGCCTTATCCATGTGGCTTGGTTATTATGGAAATTTATGCAATCAATACCGGAAAATTCTTTTAAAATTATGTGAAATTTCGCTCGATACCGAATACCGTAATTTGTCCTCAGTTTTTAATTATTCTTGGTTATCTAAATGTCGACAAAGGTACAATTTTCAAACAAAGTGGTGGTATACATATTTGTTGCCCTGCTTTTTACTACAGACTAGTTGTCTATCTGCCCTTATCTCATATCGTCGTGCGGGAGTTTATGTGCTCTATCCGCCATTTTGTATATCTCGAGTTAATGATGCCACTATAGGTTTTTGACACCAAAATTTTGAAAATCTGCAATTCGTTTTCGGATATCTCGTCCTGTTTCTGAGATAAATATCCGAAAACGGATTGCAGATTTTAAAAATTTTCGTTTTCGACTATTTATCTCAGAAACAGGACGATATATCCGAAAACGGATTGTAGACTTGGAAAATATGGGGTCGAAAACCTAAACAGTTTTTTTTTGTACTTATTTCCTACAGAAAGTAGATACATACATTTCTTGAGCTGAGAGTATTGCTTGATGTAAAGTCAACATTTAACTACATTTACATGGTCTGGAGATCTGAAATCGTATTCCAGACAGGTTGTAGTGACCTATTTTTTTATTAACTTTGTTTCCGAAATTATTCTTCTGATCACTTGCTGAGTTAAATTCAAGAATTATCGAATAAAAAACCAAAATCAAGTTAATATTGGATAGTATTTACTTATAAATTGAATCTTGTAGTACCTTCACACTGAGCAGTAAAAATGGTAACATTTTGTCTTATCAATAAAAACAAATAAATATAAATCTAAAAATCTGCATCAGACTACATTTTTGTATGAGTTGCTCATGCTTGTATATTATTTTTTTATTTTAATGTAGACACACAAAAAAGACAAGTGTGAGAAAAAGCATATACATATGTATGTACATATTTTCAAATATAGTAGATACCTAATCCTACTTTATGCTATAAACACATTCAAGCCTATCGACCACCGAACCCACGACTACAAAATTCGCTGGCTACAAAAGTAGCCAAGTAGCCAGCTACTTAATTATAATAACGACTACAGCTACAAAATAAACATATGTTTTGATACGTTGAACATAACCTTAACAACTTAACAAATACCATTAAAACATAAACTTACTAACTTTAACAACAGAAAAAAAGAATAAATAAATATTATATACATATAATATAATATTGGCACTAAAATAATTATTCTACTTTTGACAGCTTGTCGTCGATGGTCGGTAGACTTTAATGTGTTTATAGCATTACTATTATATCACCAATATTGGACGCTTAAACTAGCACAATGTGGCACTTACAATTTTCACAGAGTTTAAACTCGATACACAGTGCATTTTTAATAATGTTTGCACATTGTTTACTACTTCATTATACTTTTTTTAATTATCCATAATTTTGTTGCACTTACTTTAAGCGCACACAATGACTCACTACGTATTAATGTTTTAGCTTCATTTCCGGCTTTTTAAAATATTTGTTAAACTGCAATTACACATGTATGTACATGCTATCTTATACAAACTGTCAACCCTAATAATTTGTAAAAAATATTCTTTATTTGTATATTACAAAGTGAAAAAATTATCACGAGGGTAACTTTTAAAAATATTTTTTTACATTTGCAGTTGAAATATCGTTGATAAATAAAAATTAATATAAAAGTTAAAATAATTATGAAATATTAAGAACACACGTTGGAGAACTTCATTTGAAAGTAATAGTAATTTCTCCTTACTTGTTTTACATAAAATTAGTTTTGTACCAAAATAAATTTTGTTTACTTATTTTGCCATACAATTTTTATATTCGAAAAATACCTGCAGCTAAAACTACTTAGTTCATGTTGTAATCGCTATAAGATGTATTACATATTAGCTGGCTACTTTTTTCTTTGGATAAATTGTGAATTCTTCGCTTAACAAATGAAAAAAAATTATAAAGGATATATACATATATATAAAAAAATATTAAACTTTTCAGCCCCCATGTCATAGTTGTGGGCAATATAATTTGCCAAATATTTCATCTTTTTTTTTTGTTCAATGGAATGTTTGTTTTCTATTTTATAAATATTTTGTTTATAAATATGTATGTAAATATTAGTTCATTTTCAAAACTTCCCAAAACATATACTCGTACCATTGAAACATAATGGAAACGCATTAACGTGATTTGAGCAAAACAAATTCTTTTGCTTTACGTGAAAACGTACTCTAAAAGTTTATTAGTGAGAAGAGTGACTAACTCATTCGCGGTTAATTTTCACTTAGTCCTTTTGTAGGGCATTGACTGAAAACTGAAGATATTTCCGGTTTAGCTTCTGCTGTTGTAGCACATGTGTTTGCAAACTGGTCGTTATTCTTTGTTTTATGGCACATAGAAAAATCATCACTAGGACATTTGTTAAAATACACCAAAAATTTACATACATATATTTTACAGCGGCAGCTACCGTCTTATCCCATTACTACAAAAAATTTCTGACGGTATATGCCGTCAATTTTTCTTTAAATCAGACGGCATTTCCCGTCTGGGGTCAATTCTGAATTTGTGAAAAAATGAAATGATAAAAAATCAATCACATCAATTTATCACTTCGCTTCATCATTTATAGCGATTCTTATTCAACTTATGAAAAATAAGATCGTAATGAAAACTGTCTGTCACTTTTGTTCCATTCTATTCGTTTCTTGATTATTTACCACGTATATTTACAATTAAATAAAAAAACGGTATTTATTTTAGATAACTTTGAAAATATTATGTTAAAAATATATCTCTATATAATTTATTAGGCATACAACAAGAACGAAATTGCTAAAATATTTTTATTTTTGTTCTCCTTGTTTGTGTCTGTGTTTTTTTTAGTGCTGCATATTATACCATCTTATAAAAACGACTAAACCGCTTTTTATTGTAAATCAATAAATGTTTAAAAACTTTTGCTAAAATTAATTCTTTTACTTAGAATTAATAAATTTGAAAAAAAGTAGTTAAATATGTGAATATGTTAAATGAAATACTTAAAAAAAAAAGTTTTAATAAATGATTTATGTATTTATAAGCAATGCAATATTGTTTAAAGTGTATAACAATGGTTAGATAACATCGACTATTTGTTAACGAAAAAAAAAATTTATCGTATGAAAAAAATTTGACAGACAGTTTTCATAAAACTGGAAATTAGAATCGCTTTTTTTATGAAAAAGTGGTCCGCGAATGTGCTAAAATATCAAATTAAAAAGAAACACAAAATTTCATTTGAAATTGTTATATTGTGTGGTCTCTTAAAAATTCTTTTGGATTTATCTAGTATATTTTTATACAGCTGTGGGTAAATACGAATTTTCAGTACTGGCAATGCTTTTAAAAACAATAAGCAATAATGCTTTTGTTTGCAAACTGTATCTTTCTTACTCACTCATAATATTTTAATATATTTTTTGCAGTTTGTTTTGTGTAATTCTTTCATAAAAAAATCAAAACTAAAACAAAACAACAACAAGAATATTAAAAAAGAAAAGAAACAAACTTAACGAATCTTTATTTTAGCTCTGCCATTAACAAACGCCGGCGACACGAGGAAAGAGAAGCACAAAAAATTTTTGTAGTGATTTTTGCAAAGTAATATAAATGTGCTTCATATATAAGCAGTTATTAAAACATATTTTCCCAAATTAATAAAAGTTATATAGAATTTAATTTTTAAAACAAGGTGATATGCTATAAAAAAGCACCAAAATATATAAAAAAGCTAAATATCTGAATTACTATAGAATTTGAGTAAAAAATGAAGCAGACAGTTTAGTAAGAAGAAGCAATAACAGCATTAAAGTAATTGAAGCAAGTGTTTGATATAAAAAAAGATTAAAAATATGCTTAATTTAGAAATATAATTAAAGAAAATTTGTAATTTAGTTATAAATAGATATTAATTACGTTTTTCTTATTTGCCTTATTTTTCTATTAGAATTGGAAGATTCAACACTACGTCTCTTTGTTCTACGTATAAAAAGAAAGGGAAAAAGTAAAAAATTAGCAAATAAACGTGAGTGCAAAAAACAACACATTGCGAAATAGCATAAAAGAGTGCGTGTGTGATTTTAACATAAAAACAAATATTGTAACAACAACGCAAACATAAAGTACCGGTTGCTCGTTCTTACTTCTTTATAAAGTTTCTCTTGGAAAAATTTGCACTTTTTAACGGTAGATAATATCTAAAATTTTTATTAGAGTGTTTGAATTTTGTATATGGAAACAAAACAACAGATGTCTTCTAGTTCACAAGTGGAATCAGCAGCTTCCTCTACTCTTGAGGAGCCAGCGATCAAGAAACGGAAGCTTACTTCTGACACCGCTCCAATCACCACCAGCCCAGTGAAAAACAACAACAGTATCGGCAGCGCAACTGATGCTAATACGACAGCGGGCAGCGCAGATGTTGGTAAGAAAGAGACGGTTGACAGTGATACTACGTCAGTATCGTCATCCTCTTCAAATGTTTCGTTAAGTGGCGAGAACGCAGCCGGCTCATTTACTTCAAAAACGGATGAGTGTAGTATCAGCTGCGGCGGCATTATTAGTACATCGTCAACAGTGAATAAAGAAAAAGGTAATTTTACGAAAAGTGTTGATCAGAAGAATTCCTCGTGCAGTGTTGAACAGCAAAAAGAAGAAAACTCCTCGGTAGTGGACTCCAATACAGTGACAATAGCAGCAGCTCAAAGAGCACAACAAATAACAAACGCTAAAAATTCGAAAGTCTCATCAAAAACTACAACAGAAACGACACAGGGTAGCAACACGGCCACTAACGCAATGGCTTCAAACTCCCAAAATGCTACGGGATCTGTTAGTGGTTCATCTAATGACATCGATGAATCTTTATACTCGCGCCAATTGTACGTATTAGGTCATGATGCAATGCGTCGTATGGCAAATTCGGATATTTTGTTATCCGGTTTAGGTGGTCTGGGCTTGGAAATAGCTAAAAATGTTATATTGGGTGGCGTGAAATCAATTACTCTTCATGACAGTGCCAATTGCTCGGTAAGTTCTAGTTTTCCTATATTAAAATTTAGAAACAAAGAAAAATCGATTGCAATATGTGCCTTTTATTGTATATTTTTTTTTCTTTGTCTGTATTTTTCAATAATTATCAAAAAAAGATGAATGATTCAAAATCGATTTTTTCCAAAGAAATGAAAACAATTTTTTTGGTTATGTTTTCATTTTTCTCCCTCCCATTTTTAGTACTTATTTTCTTTCAATAAATTAGTTCATTGGCATTGTCAGTGATGAGGAAATTATTTTAATTATATTTTTTTTTCGTAAACATGGTAATAAATATTACAATGCAGAAGAAATTAAAATAAAAATTTATTGTTAAAGAAAAAAAAAGGCAGAAAAAATTGTTGTTGTGTCATTGTATTTCTCCATACGAACGCAAACATACACATTTACTAATACATATAGCAATTTGTATATGACCATACATATTTTCTATACCACAATTTCTCCCCTCATTTTTTGCATAGCTACTTTGTTTTCAATTTTACTTTTTTCTATATGTATCTTGTAAAGTTTTAAAACAAGAGTGGCCATATTCTTAGAACAGCTTCGTTAAGTTCTTTTATGCATTTTTAATTAAAGTGTGGCATCACTTTAAATGCCATAAAATAATTAGTTCAATTGTTTTTGTTTTTCTGCTTTAATTAGAGATTTCTCGTCAGAAAAACTACACAATAGAAACAGTTTTCAAAACATGAGTCATGATATTTATATATTTTTTCTACAAGTAGGCACCTTGCGAACTCTTCCAAGAAGTCGTTTTATTTCAAATTAATATTGAAATTATTAATCTAATTAGATTTTTAGAGTTTTGGCTCATTAGAGTTTACTGATAACAGATTAATACAATTTATGAAACAAATGTAACTCCCAAAATTACAAGCAAATGCTTTCATTTTAATGCCCCATAAATAATCCAATAATTCTAAAACTCGTGAAAATATAGTACAAACTCTGTCCTATCATTATGCTACGTTTGCAAGACTATGGCGTTTGCAATGAAAAGCGGTTATTGCTATTATGTGGATTTGAAATTACATAGTTATATACAGTCATGGACATAAGTATAGGCACAAGCAGTACTTTCAAATAAAATAAAAATTTTTACGTATTCCCAGACTTAAAATAATAATGTTATTAACTGATTATGACTGCAGGATATGTATATTAACAAAATAGCAAAAAAACTAAAACAAATTAGTTTCAGGATCAAAACAATAACAAAAAATACTAAATAAACTCAGTTTTCTATAGGACAAAATTATAGGCACAGCCATTCTTGTGCAGGCAAGAAATCATACAGAAGCTTGAAATAATATTTTGTTGGCAATTTATTTTGTTTTATAACAGCCTTTAACCTATCTGGCATAGAATGTACCAATTTTTTGTGAGCTCTTCGCCTATTTTATTCCATTCTCCGATCGACGTTGCCTTAAGATCAGTTTTGCTTAATAACTTCTCTTTTCGAATTTTTCGGTCCAATTCTTCCAACAAATGTTCGATGGGATTTAAGTCTGGGGACTGCGGAGGATGTGGCAAGCCATGGGCGGTGTTAAAAACAAGTCACTATTTCACGTCTCGAGCCGAATGTTTCGAATCAGTATCATGCTGGAATGTAAATGATTACGGTAAATTTAATTTCTCTGCGCTTTAATTCCTTAATTTCCGAAAATAACATCAACACAGCTTTCTGAAAATATAAAGGAAGATTTTGGTAAGGATGTGCACTCCGGAACTGTTCGGAGATTACTGTATCAAGCTGGTTATAATTCAAGAGTGGCTAGACGTAAACTACTGATATCTGCAACCAATCGAGAGAAAAGAATGTCGTAAGCAAAACAATTTGAAAATGAACCTTGTAGATTCTAGGATCAGGAACTCTTCTCAGATGAGAGTAAGTTTAATATTTTTCGACCTGGACATTCTAGATTGTAAAGAAAGCCTAATACAGTAAATACTGAAAAAATCTTAAACCAAAGGTAAAGTATGGCGGGTGAATAATAATGGTCTGGGGCAGCATGTCCGCTGCTGGTGTTGTGGAACTTATCTTTATGGAGGTAATAATTGACAAAGCTGTTTGCTTTAACATTTTGAAAAAAAAAAAAATGTTAAAAAAAGCGCAGAGAAATGATATTTACGTCAGTCATTTATATTACAACATGATAATGATTCGAAATATTCGGCTCGCGACGTGAAATAGTGACTTGTTTATAACACCGCACATGGCTTGCCACATCCTCCGCAGTCCCCAGACTTAAATCCCATCGAACATTTGTTGGAAGAATTCGAACAGAGAAGTTATTAAGTAAAGCTGATCTTAAGGCAACGTCGGTCGAAGAATGGAATAAAATAGGCGAATATATCACAACAAAATTGATACATTCCATGCCAAATAGGTTAAAGGCTGTTATAAAACAAAATGGAATGCCAACAAAATATTAATTCAAGCTTCTGTATGATTTTTTGCCTGCACAAGAATGGCTGTGCCTATAATTTTGTCCTATAGAAAACTGAGTTTATTTAGTATTTTTTGTTATTGTTTTGTTCCTGAAACTAATTTGTTTTAGTTTTTTTGTTATTTTGTTAATGTACATATCCTGTAGTCATAATCAGTTAATAACATTATTATATTAAGTCTGGGAATACGTAAAAATTTTTATTTTATTTGAAAGTACTGCTTGTGCCTATACTTATGTCCATGACTGTACATACATATCGTCATATTAAATGCAAACGGAAGTAACGTGTTTTTTACAAGAGAAGCAAAAAACCTTAAAATCAAAAATTTTGTAAATCCTGAAAATTATGATTTTCTAAATTTTTGCACGAACATGTATTTTGATAAAACGAACTTTATGTTTTTAACCCCAAGTTTTTCAAGTTTGCAATCCGTTTTCGGCTATTTATCTCCGAAACTGGACGAGATATCCCAAAACGGATTGCAGACTTGAAAAATTTGGGGTCGAAAATCTAAAGTGGCATCATTAACTCGAATACACAAAAAAATATGAAATGGCGGATAAAGCATACAAACTCCCGCACGACGAGATATATATGTATGTACATACAATACATGCACATACATATTAATAACTAGGATTAGCTATAATAATAATAGCTATTTACATATTAAAAAATGTGTTTTCCTGTTTCCTTTTTTTTCCAAAATTTGCAACAGAACACATATGTACATACTTACATAAATAATGTACACCTAAAACGGGGATTTCCGCAACTAATACACACAGAATTTTAACGTTTCAAATTAAAAAATTTTTTTTTCTGTTCGGATTATAGGGCTTTTTACATTTGTTCATCTTTTAGAGTTGTTAATGAAGCAAAAAAAAAATTTCACATTAATAGGCTTTTACACTTGCTCATACAGTCATGGACATACTAAGTATAGGCACAAGCAGTACTTTCAAATAAAGTAAAAAATTTTACGTATTCTCAGACTTAAAATAATAATGTTATTATAGTGGTGTTTTTTTCGAAACCTATAGCCGCTTAGATAAACTTCTTCGAAAAAAACGACATAAGTGCTTAAGAAATTAAATTGGGCATTACTCACAATTTTTATAAAAAATGTGTAATTATTTTTTTAAAAACAACTCAAACTCCATCTTCACGAAACCGCTCCCTTGCATTTCCAGCCTATTCCACCAAGAAACGAATGATCAGGAGTACAGCGCCATCTTCTGTGAAGATAACAGCTTAACCTACATAAAAAAAGATGCTCAACACTCACATTCAACATCCAGATGGGGCAATTGCTGATGATCATTCAAAGGTGAAGGTATAACACTGGCCTTTGAGTGATCAAATTGACAGCAATTTGTCCCATTGACACAAGGCGCTTAACATGACTTCTTCACATCTATGTATATCTATATATTCAATATTCCAATACAATGCACTGCATTTAGTAGGGGTTTACTCCTGAGTATTGGTCTTAAATAAAAAAAAAAAAAAAAAAAAACAATGTAAAAATAATTACACTCCTTCGCCTCAGCCATATTTACAACGTTTATTCTTTTATTAATTTATAAAATGTTATAGAATTTTAAAAAGATAACGTCAAGATAAAAAAAAACAACTTGGCAGCATATTTATATGTGCTTAATTTTTAAGCACAAAAAAATTAACCGCTTATATAAGCGGATATAAACAAAAATTTGTATGTAATATTTATATTCGGTTCGAAAAAAACACCACTTATATTAACTGATTATGACTACAGGGTATATACATTAACAAAATAACAAAAAAACTAAAATAAATTAGTTTCAGGAACAAAACAACAACAAAACAAAAATACTAAATAAACTCGGTTTTCTATAGGACAAAATTATAGGCACAGCCATTATTGTGCAGGCAAAAAATCATACAGAAGCTTGAATTAATATTTTGTTGGCAATCCATTTTGTTTTATAACAGCCGTTAACCTATCTGGCATGGAATGTACCAATTTTTTGTGTGCTCTTCGCCTATTTTATTCCATTCTCCGATCGACGTTGCCTTAAGATCAGCTTTGCTTAATAACTTCTCTGTTCGAATTCTTCGGTCCAATTCTTCCAACAAATGTTGGATGGGATTTAAGTCTGGGGACTGCGGAGGATGTGGCAAGCCATGTTCGGTGTTATAAACAAGTCACTACTTCACTGCACTTTTTTTAACATTTTTATTTCAAAATGTTAAAGCAAACTCCATAAAGATAAGTTCTACAACACCAGCAGCGGACATGCTGCCCCAGATCATTATTATTCACCCGCCATACTTGACCTTTGGTTTAAGATTTTTTCAGTATATACTGTATTAGGCTTTCTTTACAATCTAGAATGTCCAGGTCGAAAAATATTAAACTTACTCTCATCTGAGAAGAGTTCCTGATCCCAGAATCTACAAGGTTCATTTTTAAATTGTTTTGCTTACGACAATCTCTTCTCTCGATTGGTTGCAGATATCAGTAGTTTTCGTCTAGCCACTCTTGAATTAAGATGTGCGTCACTATAAACTGTAACACATCAAAAGTCAAATGAAAACTGACTGGAGTAAGCTAGAGTTAAAAATAAAACAGTTTTATTTTGCATTTTTATTACAGATTTATATTCTGTATTATTTTATTTAAAAATTTATTTAATTTTATAAAATTTTTTATTTTATTCATTATGCCATCCATAAGCAATGTTATAGTGTTTTCGGTGATTTTTTTGGTACCAGCTGTCCATTTATATCGAAAACTAGTAATGGTTTTGGGAACAGATGTACTCTTCTTTAGTTCTCTTTTGACCAGAGCCCAATATCTTTCAATAGGCCGCAGCTCTGGGCAGTTTGGTGGGTTAGCCTCTTTTGGAACAAAAATAACATTATTTTTATTATACCAGTCTATTGCGCTTTTACTGTAGTGACATGTTGCCAAATCTGGCCAGAAGAATGTTGATATGTTGTGCTGTCTTAGAAATGGGAGCAACCTCTTTTGAAGACACTCTTTGATATAAATATCTGAGTTTATTGATCCCAATGTAACAAACGATGCACTTCTGTTGCCGCAGCTACAAATAGCCTGCCAAACTAGGAACTTTTTGGGAAATTTTGATAGTTTTTTAGTTCGGAACTCTTCAGAAACATTGCCTCTACTATCCGCTACATAAAACTCTTGGCCAGGAAGCTGCGCAAAGTCTGCAAAAACGTAAGTTTCATCACCCATTACACAACATTCGAACTTTTAAAAAAATTCTTTTTTGAGGAGTTTTGCTCTTTTTGTTGCTTCAATATTCTTCTTAGCATTTCTATCCGGAACTTTTTGGACTTTAAATGTTTTAAGGCCAGCTTTAGCTTTAACTCGGAGCACAAAACTTTCCGAACATTGCACGCGCCGGTTCACTTCGCGACCAGAAATGTTTGGAAGAGCCAGCAAAAGCTTCTCAACCTTTTTGGCTTTCGCGTCGTTCGTTACCAGTTTTGCTTTACCTGTTTCAGCCTTTCTTTCAATTTTTAGGTCTTTGTTGAACTTTTTGACCACTCTGGAAACACATTGCCTGGACTTCCCTAGCAACTTTTGTATAACTCCAATATGGTTTTTTTTGAATTATTTGAATAAATTTTGTATGCACTTGTCTTTGATTATCCATTATGAAGTAACTAACAAGTCAAATTTGACAAACTGATACATTTTAAAATCTGACTCATTTTTCAAAGATATTGTGATTAAGAAAAATAATTTTGATTAAAGGTGAAAAAAGTTATTAAGAAAAATGGGTGTTACACTTTATAGTGACGCACATCTTATAACCAGCTTGATACAGCAATCTCCGAACAGTTTCAGAGTGCACATTCTTACAAAAATCTTCCTTTATATTTTAAGAAAGCTGTGTTGATGTTCATCTGAACGAAAAACGTTGAATTTACTCTTGTCCGTGAATAAAACAGTGCTCCAAAACGAAAAATCATGGTTCTTCGATTTACCTTATTCACGAGTGGTTTTTTGCGGGCAACTCTTCCATGGAAATTGTTTCTGCGAAGCACATTCCGAATAGTTTCGGGGTTGACGCTAATTTGCAAACTTTCGGACACCAGTTTAGTTAATTTTAAGGCACTAAGTTTCGGATTTTTTTTAATTTGATTTAAAATCCATCTTTCATCCGAAGGTGAAAATTTTTTTGGTTGTCCTGATTTTTTTATTTTCTACTAAATTGTAATTTTTAAAACGTTTAATAATGTCATAGACTGTGGAATGATTTCTTTGAACAATAGCACCTGTTTCAAACCATCCTAATAATGCTTTATGATTAACTTTTTTATAGATGTTTGAGGACGTTTGTTGCTCATATTAAAATTTTTGCTACAAATTACACTTTAACACATTGAGTGCCAAGGGGTTTTGACGAAAACCTTCCCCGGGTGCCAAGCACATTTTTTGCTATAAACTGGTGTAAAAGTAGAAAATACTCAGTTCTACGCCAATCCCGGATGATTTTGTGGTTTATTTTGGATTTTATAACGGTTTTTTTATGTCGCACATTTCCGTACGACGTGGCACTGCACGACGGAATTGCAATCGTAAAAATCACTGTCGTACGAAAATGAACCTCCGAGTTTTTATCATAAAAATCGCAAAAATGAAGATATCTCTATGAAACTTGGACCAAAATTTAGGGCAAACATTAGGGTACTAGAAACACATTAAAAAAAACATGTAGAGTCAAAGAGAACCGCACGACAATATCTAAGGCCAGACAATGCCTGTCGCACGTTTTCGTACGACATGGCACCCCAGGAAGGATTAGGTGTCGCACGAAAACGTGTAGCCATGGCACTTAATGTGTTAAACACACAATATTTATGTAAATCTTTTCTACTTTTGAAAATTCTACAAAGTGAACAATTACAATCAGCCTAACTTGAAGTGGGAGTTCCCCATTTAAAGTAACTATAAAATACTGTAGTTGCCACATGTCCGAATATTAATTTCTCGTATAATTTTGCCTTGCTTCAGGTTTTTGCTTACAACTTTTTTTCAATAAATAATTTTGATACCGTACATGGTGAATAATATATTAGAGGATTATAATAAAAAAATAATCTAGGCTTAGATTTTGTACAAGAAACAGTTTGTGTAGTATAAACGTTTTATTAAAATTATAATGGTTGTCCGGTTATTAAATTGAGCCACTGTATAACTTACCAGCAGCGGTGGGTAATAACTAGGGCAACCAAAAATATGCTCTCTATAAAATAAGTTTTATGCGCCTAAAATATGTATTGAAAAAATACTTTTAAGCCATAAAAATATGCTCTATAAAACTCATAATACATACATACAGTTACGAGCAGATAAATAGGTTCGCATCAAAATGATAAATCAATTTTGTTTGACTATAGTTTACATTACAGCAATAAAAAAGGAAAAGTCGCTAATTACTAAAGCAAATACCCACTTTTAATACTGCATCATAATAATTAAATTATTATGTAAAAAATTGCCCAAAATTAAAAAAAAAAAAAAAATACCGTATAAAATCAAAGAGCAAATAAATAGGTTCACTTTGAAAAATTTGTTAGTTTAAAATGATAAACGCCAAAATTATAAAAATTATTTTAGAAAACTTTAGATTCAGCCTTTTAATAGAACTTATTAAAGCAAATACCTCTAAAATTTTAAAAAATGGGACGTTCTAAATATTGTAGTGAAGAGGAAAAAAAGATTATAAAGGATCTACACAGCCGAAGTTATAGCCAACGGAAAATTGCTGAAATTCTTGGGAGATCGCAGAATTTGATAAGAAATGCATTGCAGCCTCCAAAACAAAAACTTAAAAGAGGTCAACAGCGAAAAACCTCGAAAAGAGACGATGATCGCATTAAGATGTTGTCATCTCGTAATCCTTTTATTTTATTTTCATCGTATAAATCTGGGACTTGGACCAATCGACGCGTATTTTTCTGCTGATAAAAATGATACAAAAAACGTATTTTCTATTTTTTGTCAGTTACAGCGTTCTTTAATTCCATCGTCGATATGTTGATAGTTTTTTCAAATTTTGAAAACATGAAAAGTAACAGTTAATTACCAACCAGATAAAATACAATTCCTTTATATTTATATATGGCTCAATTGCGAGAAGAGTGACATAATTCAAAAAACACAGAAACTTCTTTCGACATCAAGGGAAGTAATTGATACAAATAATTTCTCGCGTTAAACTTAATATGTTTTTAACTTCCATGGTGTTGTTTTATGGTAAATATTTTCTTTGCTGACACTGGCTTATTGCAAACTTTACTAAATAAAATATTCCTATTAGTTTTAAGATCTGGGTATTCGCTAATATATTATTTAGTCAGATTGCTTGATTTTCTGCATATTCTTACGAAAATTTAATTAATTTAAAAATCAACTTTTAATCATGAAATTTTCGTAATTTTTTTTCAATAGGTACAATGTTGAAAAATATGTAATTTTTAATTTAGAATTCATTATTAAGCAATTTTTTTTAAAACGCTAAAGGCCCGGCCCAACCATAATGTACTTTCGTAGACGTATGCTAATGTCAAAAATCAACGAAACGTCTAACGAAGCTTTCGAGTGGCTATAATGTACTTTTTGAACTTAAGTGCAAGCTGTTCTTAGTTGCAAACATTAGTACTTATGTAAAACTTGATTTGTCTCTATATTTCATAAATACACAGATTTTTATCACAACGGTTAAATATTTTACCGAAAACTAGTACTAAAAAATGCAACCGTGCGTTCATTTCAAATGTAAACACAAGAACATTTGTTTAAATTTTATTATTAATGTGCTCCAAAATGAACAGACAAGAAAAATATTTAAATGGTTGAAAATGAATAAGATACAGATTTGTCACAGAGAAATCGTTTTGTTTTATATATGTATTTTCATCAAATTTTCAATAAAGTTATCCTCGGTTTCCATTGCACACTGCCGTCTTTTGTTTATTATTGTTTACACAAACACCAGCTATTTGCGTACGTTTGGTGCCATATGCCATACAATTCTGAAAAAAAATTGAAAAATGCAAAAGTATGCATTTATGACGAAATATGCAAAATATGCCGTAACAAATAGGGGTTAAACGTCGTAGATTTTCGTAAAATGAATTAGTATTTTGCTTGTTTTGTCAGTAACATTCAGATAAAAAAAAATGCTAATGCATATTTTTGGTTGCCCTAGTAATAACTATATCATAAAACTAAAAAATAAATACACTTTTTAAAACAAATTTTAACGAAAAACAGAAAGATGGATATCTTTTTCAGCTTTTATTATTATGAAGTTTTTTTTTTTTTTAATAAAATTTATTTTTTCTTTATTTTACAGATTAATGATTTATCATCACAGTTTTATTTGTCCGAATCCGATATTGGAAAGAATCGTGCGGAAGCATCATGCGATAAGTTGTCGGAATTAAACAATTATGTTCGCACTAGATCATATACCGGTGACTTAACTGAAGAATTTATTAAACAATTCCGTGTCGTCGTTCTAACCAATTCCAGTTATGAGGAACAACATCGCATTGCTAGTATCGCACATGCTAACAATATTGCAATAATTATTGCCGAAACATATGGTTTGTTCGCTAAAGTCTTTTGCGATTTTGGCGAAAATTTCACCATTTATGATCAGGATGGTGCACAGCCTGTGTCTACTATGATAGCAAGTGTAACGCGTGATTCTCAGGGCATTGTGACCTGTTTGGATGAGACACGTCACGGTTTAAATGATGGTGACTACGTAACATTTTCTGAAGTGCAGGGCATGACTGAATTAAATGGTTGTGCTCCATTAAAAATAAGTGTTTTGGGTCCGTACACCTTTAGCATTGGCGATACCAGTAAATTTGGGGACTACATTACTGGTGGTATTGTTACACAAGTGAAAATGTCAAAGACCATTTGTTTCAAACCATTGGATATTGCTGAAAAGGAGCCAGACTTTTTACCCTCCGATTTTGCTAAATTTGAACATGCTTCAACCTTGCATGTTGCTTTTAGAGCTTTATACAAATATAAAGAAGCAAACGGTAATACTTTACCCCGGCCCTGGAATGAGGAAGATGCCCAGAAATTTTTGGGACTGTGCAAATCAATTGATACAAATGTTTTAGACAGCTTAGTTCTTACATTTTCAAAGATTTGTGCTGGCAAAACTTGCCCCATGGATGCTGCCATGGGTGGTTTAGTGGCTCAAGAAGTTTTAAAGGCTTGTAGCGGTAAATTTACACCTATTTATCAATGGTTGTACTACGATGCTATAGAGTGTTTGCCTGACAATGGTGTAGAGGAGGCTGATGCACAACCAATTGGCTCCAGATATGATTCCCAAATTGCTATATTCGGAAAAAAATTCCAAGAGAAAATTGGCGATATCAAGTAAGTTATGTTTGTTTTAAAAATGCTGCAATAAATTTAAAATATTGTTGTTTATTTCAGATATTTTATTGTGGGTGCCGGTGCTATTGGCTGTGAATTGATTAAGAATTTCGCCATGATTGGCGCTGGTGTGCGTAACGGCCAGTTATTTATTACTGACATGGATCTCATTGAAAAATCGAATCTGAACCGTCAGTTCCTTTTCCGCCCAAAGGATGTTCAAAAGCCAAAGGCTCAAACAGCTGCCGCAGCTATTAAACAAATGAATCCAGAGGCAAAAATCACAGCTTATGAATTACGTGTTGGTCCCGAAACAGAAAAAGTATTCTCTGAAGATTTCTTTGGCAAATTGGATGGCGTTACAAATGCTTTGGACAATGTAAACGCTCGCATTTATATGGATCGTAAATGTGTTTTCAATCGTATACCCCTGGTAGAGTCTGGCACTCTTGGCACAATGGGTAATGTTCAAGTGATTGTACCTTTCTTGACTGAATCATATAGTTCATCTCAAGATCCACCAGAAAAGAATATACCAATTTGTACTTTAAAGAACTTCCCCAATGCAATTGAACATACCTTACAATGGGCCAGAGACTCGTTTGAAGGTCTCTTCACACAAACAGCAGAAAATGCCGCTCTCTTTGTATCTGATCCAAATTTCATAGAACGTACATTGAAATTATCAGGTGCTCAGCCTTTGGAAACTTTAGAATCTGTTAAGGTAAGTGTTACAGAACGGATGTTTTTTTTAATCAAAATATATTATAATTATATTCGGATTTCAGGTTGTGTTAATTGATGATAAGCCTAAAGACTTTACTGATTGTGTTAAATGGGCTCGTCTCTATTGGGAGGAGCAATATGCCAATCAAATTAAACAGTTGCTATACAACTTCCCCCCAGACCAAGTAACCTCCAGTGGAGCTCCCTTTTGGTCAGGACCAAAACGTTGTCCTGATCCGTTAGCATTTGATGTCAACGATCCCTTGCATTTGGACTTTGTATTTGCTGCAGCTAATCTGCGTGCTGAAGTCTATGGTATACCGCAAGTTCGAGATCGTAATTTAATTGCTAATTTGGTTCAAAAAATTTCTGTAAGTAATCGCTAACAATAGTTGACAACAGCTAGCTAAATGGATTTCTTTGAAAATTTCTTGATATTTTCATTGTAGGTACCCGAATTTAAACCACGTTCTGGCGTTACTATCGAAACCAACGAAGCTGCTGCCGCAGCAGAAGCAAACCATTATGACTCAACAGAAGTTGATCAAGATCGTGTCAACAAGATCCTTACTGAATTGCAGGCCTTAAACAAAGCCAATATACGTATTACACCTTTACAATTTGAAAAAGATGATGACAATAATTTGCATATTGACTTTATTGTTGCTGCTTCAAATCTAAGAGCTGCCAATTATAAAATTCCACCAGCTGATCGTCACAAGTCCAAATTGATTGCCGGTAAAATTATGCCAGCTATTGCTACCACCACTTCCTTAGTATCTGGTTGGGCTGTTTTAGAAGTCATTAAACTTGTTATGGGGTAAGTTTTACGGAAACTGTCGCTAGAATGGAAATTGTTTAATTCTTTTTAATTTTACAGTCACAAAGAAATGTCAAAATTCAAAAATGGTTTTGCCAATTTGGCTTTGCCTTTTATTGCCTTCTCAGAACCTCTACCAGCAGCTAAGAAAGATTTCTATGGCAAAGAATGGACATTATGGGATCGTTTCGAAGTCACTGGCGAATTAACTCTACAGGAATTCTTAGATTACTTTGATCAAAAAGAAAAACTTAAAATCACAATGCTTTCGCAAGGCATTTCAATGTTGTATTCATTCTTTATGCCCAAAACCAAATGTTCTGAACGTTTGCCCCTGCCTATGTCTGAAGTAGTGCGTCGCGTCTCTAAGAGACGTATTGAGCCACATGAACGTTCTTTGGTCTTCGAAATTTGTTGTAACGATGAGGATGGTGAAGATATTGAAGTTCCCTATGTGCGATATACTTTGCCTTGAAGGCAATGGTATGCATAAGAAAATCAGAATAAATATATAACAAGATAACGTAAACACGCAACGTCACTTTAATTCAAAATAATTTTCTCAATTTTTATGTTTTTTTTTTTTTTTAATTTTTTAAAGTTAATTTTTTGACAGTTTTATCACTAAATATCTTTTGTATAAGAATACTTGAAGCGAATACAAAAAACACGTTTAATAAAATTATACCTAAAAATAGACGAAAATTTATCAATACAAGCAAAGCGTTTACCCAACACACATGTAACACTTAAATAGGAAGTTAAAACTACCCTATCCTGTTGCTCCCTCCTCATCATTATCCCCCAAGTATCTATGTTTTATATTAGAAAGTAGTTTTAATTTCAATATCAACACAATAATAAGAAACGAAAATTTTTGTATATTTATTGATGAATGACTTTTTTTTTTTAAATACATAAAACACATTGTATTTGCAAATTAATGTAAAACATTTAATTTTTCTATGAAATTAATAAAACAAGAAAAAAATTAAAACTAAAATATTTTTGTTGGTCATATTGGAATCGTTTGCAGTACTGTGGCTATCTGACTACAAACGAAATAAAAACAAATCAGCGAACGTTTGTTATGCAGTACGTATGTAAACAAATTTAGATTTATCTAAATCTATACGTACATATGTACTTATTTATAGCATTTTCAGTTTAAATTAAACCTTTTTCAAAATAAATGAAACCTTTTTCAAAATAAATGAAACCTTTTTCAGAATGAACGCAACCTTTTTCAAATTAAACGAAACTCTTTTCAAAATAAATGAAACTATATTCAAATTCATTTAAACATTTTTCAAATTAAATTAAACCAGTTATAGAATTTTATAGAAAACAAAAGAAAATAAAAAATAAAGCAATAATTTTTAATTATGGATAATGCCAGAATCCATAAAACCCAGGAAATTCGAAATATGGTGGATAATAGCGACTGTACTCTTAAATTTTTACCACCTTATTCTCTCATGTTGAACCCGATAGGGAAAACATTTTCTAAGATAAAATTTCACGCCCGACCATTATTAAAGTGACATTACCACAGAACACAACATAGTAATTGGGAAAGTGTCGCACAAATTAATCAAAATGATTATGCGAACTATGTTATGGATATGATCATGTTAATTCCTAAAGCGGTCAGTGGACAAATTCTTCATTTATTTAACCAAGTATTATATAAAAATGAATATGTTTAATATATTTTTTTTTTTTGGTTTTCTATTAAATTCTATAACTGGTTTAATTTAATTTGAAAAATGTTGAAATGAATTTGAATAAAGTTTCATTTATTTTGAAAAGAGTTTCGTTTAATTTGAAAAAGGTTTCGTTCAATTTGTAAAAGGTTGCGTACATTTTGGAAAAGGTTTCATTTATTTTGAAAAAGGTTTAATTTAAACTGAAAATGCTATATATGGAATTTGCGCCATCTAGTAGCAATAATTTGTTCTAAATATAGTCTAGCAATTTTTAAGGTAATTTGAATACCTTTCAAACAACAAAAAGTTTCTTGAACAACGGTTTAAAAATAACCACAACAGGTTACTTTGTATTCCGATTCGAATCGAAAATGCTTTCGAAAGAAATTTCCCATTCGAAAAATCAATAATAATGAACACAAAATTTTTTCGAAAATTCGTAAATTTTCAAAATTTTCTATGTGAATCGAAATTCAAAGTAACCACCCCCAGATAAGAATGATTAATGATTAAATAATAAAATAGTTTCACATTAACATACTAGAACGTACTTACATTTTTATATTTGCTAATAAAATTTTAGTTGCTTTTAATATAGTAATATAATAATTGCATTTAACAGACTCTACTATAAAAACACCAAATTATTTGTATTATTTTTAAATTTTTAGAAGCCTAAATAATTGCGTAAATTCTTTACTTTTTCTTTGAGTTTGGGCTATAGATTGAAACTTGTTTCTTGTTAAACTTTTTAGCGTGATATTTGTGGCTGGACCAATATCATTTGACTTATATAATTCAATTAAACATTTTTATTTTAAGCTTTTATGTTTTCTAATTATTAATCAATTAAATAAATTTTTCTAACACTGAACTTTATACATATTTTTGAACTATATGACAGCAAGGCAGCAGTTGAACTAGAAGATTAAACTAGTTCATTTTTTCTCTTTGAACTAAAAAGAGCGCTCACATAAATGAACTATTAGGCACAAGCCTATTATGTAATATACTTATATTGTTATTTTATATGGTGGCAGATTATCTAAGATTAATTGATAATTGATTGATTTAGTATCAACATTATTTACCATTTATTATGAATGTAGAGTAAGTCTAGCAGCCCAGTGTATAGTGTGTTAGGGCTATTGGTAAGAGCGTTATAGGTTTGGTGCCCATCAGAAACCATGGTTTGCGATACTATACCGAGCATTACACTTAGTCACTTCGATCGTAATAATAATTAGAATATAATTTAATATTGTATGGTAATTTAGCAATTTAAAGCAACAAACTTGAATACAAAGCAGTCGGAAATTTTGAAAATTAATTGTAGATGCCAGGTTTAATAAACACATTTTAATCCAACTCAATAAATAATTAGCAAAATTAAACACAAAGCAGTCGGAATTTTTAAAATTTAATTTTTAAAATTTATTGTGAATGCAGCAGGGTATTTAAACAAAGTTTGAATATTGAAAGAATAATTTTGAAAATATTTGTGTAGTAAATAATTGATGGATATGACAGTTTTTAGTAAATTTTTTTAATTGTTGACATGTGATTAACAAACACTAAGTGAATACAAGTAAGCATTTTATGTTATAGTTTTACAATAAATTAATTTAAATTTAATGCTTTCCGTTACAGTTTCTGTGTTAATTTAAGAGGGCAGAACATAACAAAAACACACACTTAGCACCAGTGTGACCATTCTGGTTTTTTTTAAGTTAAATTTAGTTTTTTTTTTGTAATTTAGCTTCAAAAATTTCATTTAGCTTTAGACTTTTTTCTTAAATTGCATTTGGATTTTTGAGCTTTTTCTGTTTCTGCAGTATATTAGAATCAAAAGGTAGATTTTAATTAATTTTAATCTAAAATTTAACTCATATGTGATAACCATTTAATAATAATGCAACTAAACTTCGGCATTCTTGATTAAAATTTGATAACAGTAGTATATTTTTGATTTTTTTTCAAATGGGTTTTTTTGTTGTTGTTCTGATATTCATTAATGTTTCATTCAAAAAGTGCATCTGTGTTTCCCATAATATTCTTTTGTCGAATTTTGTAATTTTTGTAACTACATAATTGCAAACTTTAAATTTTCATAGAACTACTTACTTGTAATATGGAAAAGTAATTGTGTAAATAGAGCATATCGTCGCCAGAATTAAAGAACGCTGTAACTGACAAAACATTTAGAACAAAGACACTGGTATTTTTAACAACTCAGACGGCGTAAGTAAATTTTTCTTCATCATAGAAATCTGGGACCGTGACCAATCGACGCGTATTTTTTTCGGATAAAAATGCTGCAAAAAACGTAATTTTGATTTTTTGTCAGTTACAGTGTTCTTTAATTCTTGCGACGGTATAGATATATGTATGTATGAATTTTATAATATGAATGTCTAATCTGCTTATACATAGTACATACACATACATATTTAAAAAGAAATTAAAATAATAGTGAGGGAGTTTTGGACAAGGGCAGTGACACAGAAGAAGATGAATGTTTTCCTACACCAAGCAATACGTAAAATTTAAAAATTTAAATAAAAGGTGTTTGAAATGAAAACATTTTTTATTCTAGAAAATATTTACAAACATTAAGAGAAAGTTAGTTAAATGATAAGAGAGTTTTATACTGAATTATTAAAGTAAAAAAACAACCAAGTGCAAGTATTGCAACTGCACGTTGAAGTCGAAATTATGTAACCTGTTGGCGCATTGGTAGTCTAGTAAGAACTTGACTTAACACCTTTTGACACCAGTAGACAAAAGCAAATATAAGTAAGCAAATATTTAAAAAATTAAGAAGCTAAATCAGATCCAACAAAGTATACAGCAGCTATAAAGTCTGTTTAAAAATCACATTTCAAGCAGTTATTTGGAGATGATATTAAAGGAAATTACTATAGCCTTTGTTTCGTCAGAAACACTTTAATTAGATCAAAGTTAACTGCAATGAATATTTTTAGTAATCAAAGGAGAAGTTATGTCCGCGAAAGAACATATGTTTTCGGCTCCAGCTACGGTAGTCTCATAAGAGTTCTTTGTGTCCTGTGCATATTCAAGACCAAAGATCAACTATTTAACTCATACTTTTCCAGACATCACATACTTTCATTATTTGTTTCCATACATACACTTGTAGGAGTTAGTCGAAGTAAAGTCAAACAACAGTTTCTATCGCATTCTCCTTTTCTCACCATCATTGCAATTTTTGTCATTTTCATCTTATTTGGATGAAACAGAATTACAATTTAGTTTTGTTTTTGTCCTCTTATTCCATTTTTTTTCAAATTAGTCGACCTCGACGACATGTACGACTGTAGCCGTGGTGGTTAGAGTGCAGCGCCAGAAATCTTACTATAGTCTTATTATACTTAGATGAGTCAACCGATATTACAATGTAAAACCAATTAGGAATAGTAATTCGTTACTACAGCAAATCACTAAAAAATTTCTAGATATAAAAGATGTTAAAGTATTTTGTTTTAAAAATATTTTAAAATATTATATGAGTTTTAAAGATAAGGATATATACTATATAATGTTTATGCCCGTTTTGAAAACGTTTCCATTCGCTCAAACCCATGGCATAAACAGCTATAAAAACAGTTTTGAAATTTCGAAACCTTTTCACTGAAACTGCGTTTCAAACCTGTTTGAGTCAGACCAAGCGCTTTCAAAATTGATTATAAACGCATACCATTTTGAAACTTATTAATATAAGCTGTAAAGAATGTTCTGTGAAATTTGATGGGATTGCCAATTTCTTCCATTGATTACTTTTATAACTCTATGTTTATTATTATAGAAAATATGAAAAAATTAGAATTAGAATTAGCTGTTAGTTGTAATAGTTTTAAAACTGTTTCGACTCAAAATATGGCATAAACGCATATGAAGTTATCGTTATGAGTGAAATCGTACATACATGTGGGATTTAATGATCCACACGTAGAAAAAAAAACACGTACACTTTGTTCAATTATTATAATTTATATTTATTCATTATAAATATTTATTTTATAACTATATTATTTCACAGAATGTACATATAATCATATTAACCGTCCGCGTCTGTCCGTTTTGCTTGATTGCTGCTTTACTACTCCTTTTTATGTCTGTCTGCTTTGTTAATTCTAGTCTGTATTCTCTATCAATCATTCCTTCTACCTTTGTCTGTTACACTCTCTCTCTATCTCTCACTATATTCAGCCAAACGTTGGCTACGGCGCTGTCCTACCACTGGCACTCCCACATTCGGCCCTCCTGACATTGCATTCGCCCCGAATGCAGTCGTCCATGGCTTCAAATACTCAGCAACAGTCGTACATCTTCTGGACCCTTCGCCTTCTCCCACTTTTGCCACTTCGTACCTTCCATGGTTTAGTTTGCGTATAACTCGATAGGGACCTAAGTATTTTGGTTTCATTTTCAATCCGGGACCAAATTGTGTTCGCTTAATGGCGACCAATTCCCCTACCTCGTACTCTCTGTTTTCGTTTCGACTTTTATTAAAGTTTTGTCTATTCTCTTGCTGTATTTTTAAGATGTTTTCACGTGCTCGCTCTCGGACTGCATCCCGTTCCTGGTGAAGTTTTCTGGTATTTCGATCTTCTTTTCTTTCGAAATTGTATTGCCCTCTAGTAGTTTCCACTTGGCACACATCATCCAAATGGTATGTCATAAGTGGCTTATTAACTTTGGCGATTCGCGTTATCGATCTTTCTTGCCTTCCTCCCTTCGATTTCTTTATACTGCATTCAATACAATTCTTCACGACATTTTTTGCCTTCGTACTTAAATTTCTTACATAAAAAGTTCTAGCTACTAGTTCTGCGGTCTTTTTAGACGCAAAGTGTCCTCGCTTATGAGCCAACTCCATAATCTCACGCTCCATATTAGGTGGGATGACAACAAGTTCCTTGGTTGGATCCTTGTGTACAATACCGTATCTTAAGTAGAAATCTTCATACTTATGCCTTTCAAGTATTTTGCCTATCGCCCTTATCCACTCGTCATTCTGCTGAGATTTCTTTATCTTATGTCGTAATGAGTCTTTGATCATTAAGCAAGTATCAATATTACTACCAGATTCAACGGCCTCAGGTTTAGAAGACTTTAGTGAGAACTTCGCACCATCTGCCCTTATTAATACGTCGACATATTCTAACACATCATTACCTAATACTGCTGAGTAGAGAATATCGCGATCTCGAGCCACATAAAACTTAATTGGAACCTCTATACCGTCTAACCAGACCTTAGTCACCAGCGATCCTATTGTTTCTATCTGTTTTCCTCCTACTCCAATAATTTTCTTCTTCTCAGCCGTCAATGTAGTCTTATTCATCAGCATGAGAGAATCGTACCGCACACAGCTGATGTCGCTACCAGTATCTACCAGAGCGGATACTTCAAAACCTAGAATGGTAACGTCTTTGAAAATTCTATTTGATCGTGAGATTGCAGTATTACGAGACTCCTTCTCCTGGCTAGACAACGTGTGCATTATTGTGCCAGACGTTGAAGCCTTCACTTCTTCCTTCACCATTTCACCCCTACTACAATTAAAAGATTTATGACCTATTCCATTGCACTTAAAACATATCGGCTGTGCTTTAGGACAATCCCGAATTACGTGGCCCTTTTCTCCACATTTAAAGCAACTTACAATTCCTGGTTCAATCTTTCTTTCTCTCACTAGAGAATCTTGTCCTACACGAAATCTGTTTAAATTCATCTGTTGAGTTGGTTTGGATACCCTTTCATAAACCTTAATTTTGGTCTTCAGATCTTCTATATTGGTAGCCTGGTACAATATTGTTTTATTGAATTTACTATCTGATATACCCTCTATGAAATACTCAATTATGCTTTCTTCGTCCAGAGCTATCGACGAACTAATCTCCATTAAACAGTACAAATACTCTCGTAAACTTTCAGTGGATCGCTTTTTCCTATTTTTCAGCATACGGTGGACTTCTACTGCGGTATTTTTAATTCCAAATTCTTTTTTCAGCGCGATTTTCAACGACGTCCAGTCCCGTATTCTACTCTGACTGCGACAAAACATTTTTGCTGCACCTGTGAGTAATTGCCTAGCGTAAACGTATTTTTGCAACTCATTCCAGCCAACAGTGAACGCACAATCCTCAAAGTCGTTCAGCCATGTGGAAATATCGGGTTGGCTTTCACCCGAGAATCTTGACAGAGTATCTTCGATATCCCTCAGCGTAAACGTGGAATGCCCAAAATGTTCTGTACCTGACTGTTGCCCAGCATTAGAAGCCACTGTGCCATGCTCCGAACCTACATCATATGCTTTCCGATCAAAACTGAAATGTCTAATCAACCTCTCTTGCAATACTGTTTTAGGTCCGTCATCATCTAAACCTAAATCTCCTAATTTGAGTCTCAAATCCTCAACAGTCAGTACTAAAATCTCCGACAGTTCCATGTTAAGTCCGGTCAAATATTACAAAATTATTAATCTTAAATCAATCGAAGTTAAAGTTTGAAATATTATAAAAGAAATACTATGAATTGTAAAAGTACAATAATAATAAAATAAAAAAAATATGGAATGGTTTACGATTAAATGAAAAAAAAGTAATATTAATGAAAGAAGTAATATTAAATATATTACAAGATTCAAGAAGAATAATATTTTAAAATAAATAAATGATAATATTAGAAATATTATGAAAAAAAAGAATGATAATGTTAGAAATATTATAAAAAGTAGGAATATAATTATCAATACTATGAGATTATAAAATATTTCAATATAAAGGAAAATTTCAAAATATTTTAGGGCAAAAAAAAATTTTTTGTAAATTATTATATAAAAAGCAAAATCTATTATAAAGACTTACAAAATTAAATTAGAAAATTTTAATATTAAATTAATTCATAAATCAAGGTTTTCTTCAAAATAAACGACTACAATAGTAATTTGAATTTTTCATAAAATATTTTCTTTTCGGAATTAGCAAATGAATTAATTTTCAAAATTTACTAACTAAGAAAATTGGATTTATCTCAAATTTTATTAAATACAGCGATTATTCAAGTTTACTTGGGTTTGTATCATTTGGGTTGTATCATAAACGGAATGGTATATTAATTAAAATTAGTAAGTTTGAATCAGTTTTCACAATTTACGAAATAAGAAATTTGAATTTATTTCAAAATTTATTAAATAAGTATAGAAACTATTCAAATTCATGTTAAATCCGAAAATTCCAATTATAAAGGCAATAATAAAATAAATAAGATTACACAAAATTATATGAACCTATGGTGCATCTAATTTTTGGTTTTCTTTTATCTCTTCACAAAAGCAATATTCATAAGTATGTACATATCAATACTCTATGTTCTTTTCATATTAATGACATATTAAAATTTTTTTTCAATGCTCTTATCTTTTAACTTTTAAATAATTTCACATGTGTACTTCGATTTTTTTAACTTCTTTACATTTTCTTTCTATTCTTCAATACATACTAATACTTTTAAAAAAAAAAAATTGTACATCACCATAGTATACAGCTTCTCTTCAATCACCAAATTGTTTTTTTTTTTTTGCAATACCATCATCTGGACCAATCTCTTTGTTTTGTAGAACAACAGCAACTTTTCACACTTTTGTATACAGATTCTCTTCAATCACTAAATTGTTTTTTGCGATACCATCATCTGGGCTAATCTCTTCGTTTTGTAGAACAACAGCAACTTTTCACTCGTAACAGCCTCTCTGTTTTCTTAACTTCTTCTTCGTACTCAGCATATGTAGATGATCGACTCTTCAAAATTCGCTCTTAATTATACACAATACAGTATATATATACAGGATTTCTATTTTTTCTTTTGTTGCAGACACACTTGCTTTTTCATCAAAATTATTGAGTTTTTTTTTCTGGTTTCACTTCTCTTCCTTTTTTTTTTTTTTTTTTTTTTTTAAATTGTGTAGTCTCGTCTGTTTGAGTTTTTTTTTTCAGCTTATTAATATTGTCTATACCCTTTTTTTTTAGAATACCGGTAAATAATGTTAACGGGATCTCAGTTTTTGCAATTTTGGTTTTATATGAAACCGTTTCTTAAAAAAAAAACCAATTTTAATGCGTCTCTTTTTTTTTTGTTGAAACTGTTAATATAATAATTTTAAATTTATAGTTTTTATTGAAACACTCTATGTATTTTATTTGGGTAGTTTCTCGGACGTTATATTATAGTTTTTTGTTGAAACACTATATTTATTTTATTTGGGTTGTATCCCGGTTGAGCCCCCATTTGTGGGATTTAATGATCCACACGTAGAAAAAAAAACACGTACACTTTGTTCAATTATTATAATTTATATTTATTCATTATAAATATTTATTTTATAACTATATTATTTCACAGAATGTACATATAATCATATTAACCGTCCGCGTCTGTCCGTTTTGCTTGATTGCTGCTTTACTACTCCTTTTTATGTCTGTCTGCTTTGTTAATTCTAGTCTGTATTCTCTATCAATCATTCCTTCTACCTTTGTCTGTTACACTCTCTCTCTATCTCTCACTATATTCAGCCAAACGTTGGCTACGGCGCTGTCCTACCACTGGCACTCCCACATACATATGTATGTACATAGACTTCAATAAAAAAATGTCTTAATGAATATATTAATTAAATAAATTTGTTGATTAATTTATATAGGTACAGATGTACATATGTTTCTATATCTGAATATAAAAGATTTTCTCATTTATACCTAAAACGAATTGGATTTATTTAGTAAAATATTATAACATTCTATTCAGATCATAAATACAGCCTTCTCTAATATTTTCTTGAAAAAATAAATAAAAAATTTAGTTTTATTTTTTTTAGCTTAAATCTTCTTTTTTTTAGCCTTTTTTAGCTCTTTTTTAAACACACTGCTTAGCACCCTACATGAATGATGTCGGCTTCTCTCTGGTCTCATAGAATGGCTATATTGATCTCAACATCTCTCTCTTTCTCTCTCACCCCGTTTTTGTTTCAATTTATTTGTTTAATTATTATTCCACAACTAATTAGTTAATTAACTTTTTTTTTTGGTTTGTTTTTAATACTATTATTGTAGTTGTTACCGCTTAAACAATAGCAGCACCATATCACTTGCTTTTAAAATTAATTAGAAAAAAATTATGTATTTTGTTGTTGATATTTTATTCTCTCAGTTGATGTTTTATTATTATTTTTTTTTTTTTTTGTTTGTTATTTTTCAAATATTTAAATTTTATTTTGTAGTTTTCAGCAAAAGGAAAGAGCAATATTTTGTTTTAGAATTTATTAGTTTTTGTCGTGCCTTGGAATGGGTATTGCAGTTGGCAGTTCCCTAATTTTTTTTTCTTATAAAAAATTTTTTTTTCATGTTACAGTACATGTGGCTTAAAATCTTGAATTTATTAATTTAAACTTTTCTCTTCGCAATAATCCAAATTAAATTATTTGTTTTGAATGCAAATATAATTAAAAATAATTTTGTTTTAAATTTTATTGAACTATTCTCATGTACTTAAGTTGAAATAAAAGCATTTATTTTGATTTTCAAAGTGTAAGAAAGTGTTTCGTGAGTTTTTATTTTTTATTTTTTAATTATAAAAGAAAGTTAACACGAAATAATAATTTTATTAAAATGTGTTGTTTTATATGGTACATAAGTAACTACAGCTGTTGTCGAAATAATAGCACCACTTACACATTATATTTTCAATCTAAATATATAAAATTGAATGTGTGTTTGTTTATTTGTTTGTTTGTTTGTTTGTTTGTTTGTACCTTATAGGAGACCAAACCTCTAGACCGATCTTCCTGAAATTTTCACAGCATTTAACTGGGACTCTGACATGAATAATAGGGTACTTTTTTTTCGTCCACGCCCACTTTTACGCCCACTTTTTTTAAATTATGTAATTGCTCCCATATAGTTTTTAACAGATTTACTTCAAATTTTATACACATTATACTACAGGCGAAGTATTAATAAACATTGCTTACGCCACGCCCCCTTTCACGCAAAATTTTATTTGAAAGTTTTAAACGTTTTGTTCTCTGTATAAATTTGTTCCTTCCAGCGGAATTTTTTTATTTGGTAGTATATTGCTCTTAATACTGTTAACGTCACCATATAACTATGAACCTGTCACCGCCGTTAATCTTATTCTATAACGAGGGGGTAGCGAAGCACACCGGGTTTAGCTAGTCACTTATAAAAAATTCATTTATTAAAAAATACGTTTGCATTTCTATTGAAAACAAAGAAAAAAAAATTAATACAATTTTTATTAAAAACCAAAAATTTAACAATTCAATTTATACTCATAAAAATATTATTGGTTTTCCTACAAAGGTTTCAAATCTTCCATGTCAAAAAAATAGCACCGCAAAGATTCAACTAAAAGAAAAAAAGTAAAACATTAACCTTGGTACTGTTTTGTAAGGCTATCCTTACAATTTATTTTTAATATTTAGTTGCATGCCCTTTGTTGGCCACAACGGCTAAACATCGCCTTCTCATCGAGTTAACCAGATTTTGGCATCTTTTTTCTGTAATGGAGTACCATGCCTCCTTAATCGTACCCCAAAGGTTGGAGTTGCTCTGTTTAGCCTCTGATACCTTCTTCTTTACATCCGCCCATAAATTCTCTATAGGGTTCAGATCGGGTGACTGAGCCGGCCATTCCATCACCTTAATCTTGTTGTCATTTAACTACTTTTTGGTTTTTCTGCTCGTATGTTCTGCGTAATTGTTTTGTTGCCTGACCCAAATCAATGGCATTTCTTCAGATGCATACGGGAACATCACTTCCTCCAAAATTTTAACATATTCCGATGCATTCGTAATGGTATCAATACGATAAATCCATAATACTGAAGCCGCCATGTGTAACCGTTTTGGTGGTATACTTTGGGTTATATTCGGAATTTGGTGGCCTTCTCACATAACTTCTTGAACCCCTTCCACCAAACAACACAATTTTGGACTCATCTGTCCACAGAATATTCCGCCATTTTTCGATTGGCCAGTCTAAATGGTTTTGAGCAAACTGCAACCGCTTAACCAGATGTCTATTTTTTAGCAGAGGAACTTTTCTAGGGATATGAGCTTTTAGATTATGCTCTCTAAGTCTCCTCGATATGGTTTCTACGCTTACCGGCAAATCTAAATCCGACATAAATGGAGTATGGTTGGTCACACCAATTGACGACAGGGCTTCATCAACTTGGTCCTTCGTCGTCCTCTACGCCGACGTCCAGTGACCTTCGCATCGAAAACTTTTCTCGCTGGAGCAGATTCATAAATCCGAATAATATGTTAATGCGCT
This sequence comes from Metopia argyrocephala, assembly GCA_963576795.1. NCBI lineage: Eukaryota > Metazoa > Arthropoda > Insecta > Diptera > Sarcophagidae > Metopia > Metopia argyrocephala. The sequence goes on along the minus strand of OY756208.1, from coordinate 179,253,616 downwards.
GAACAACGCCCACATCGCCGAGGAGCTCATACAGCTCATGATTGGTTCTAATGCGAAACTCATCGCCATGCCTTAGAGGACCAAAGATCTTACGAAGAACTTTTCTCTCAAATACTCTCAAAACCGCTGCATCGGCACAAGACAGCGTTTATGCTTCCGAACCATAGAGAAGCACCGGAAGGATAAGCGACTTATCGAGTGTTAATTTCGTCGCACGAGAGAGGTCTCTATTATTAAACTGCCTACCGAGACCGTAGTAGCAACTGTTGGCTAATGTGATTTTTCGCTTGATCTTCAGACTGACATAATTATTGCTGGTAATGGCGGTGTCAAAATAGATAAACTGCTTGACCATATCGAGTGTATAGTTGCCGGTTGTAACCTGGGAACCGATACGTTCAACGTCCCTACTCGTCGACAACATGTACTTCGCCTTGTTCTCATTTACGGCTAGACCCATTTCAGCAGACTCCCGTTCATTAGCATTTAAAGCTGCGGTGACATTTCGCTGGGGAGGTGGACCCATTGGTTAAAAATAGTAGCATTACGAGGCACAGCTGCCAAGTTAAATTTTATCCATCACATCATTGATTGCTACTGAAATACATGCAGTCCTTGGATTTATAAAATGTAGGGCTAAAAAGTTTAAAGGCCCCTCTTGTGAGGCCCGATCTTGAGTACAGTTCAATCGTGCAGAAACAATTTCTGTTACTTTGTTTTTGGAGCCTGCAATTTAATCCTTTCAACACTCCCCCCTATAAAAGTAGACTTGCCCTTATAAAGCGGCCCATTCTTACAAGCTTTAGAACTATGTAACGTTTTTTTTAAATCTTGATACGAGTAAAATGAAATATTTATGTTCTGATTTTTTAATTAACTAGATGTTCCGTGCGAATATTTCGCACCGTTAGTTGTCATTTTAGTAACACAAAATAAAAATAATTAATAGAAATTTTAGTAACTTTAATACATTTTATCAAAGTATCAAAATATTAGAAATCATAATATATCATACATATTTATATACATACATACATATGTTTAAATGCTTTTATAGTACTTCTTGGAATACAATGTTAGAGGTAATGACATGATCATCGTTAACTTTTTGCCCGTACGGTAAATAGCGGTATTGCCAGAATGGATTTTAATATATACATTATATAGAACTGCATTACCAATAAGCGACCCTGTATTACCACACTTGAACAAAAACATATAAACATAATGACAACAGTATTATCATGCAGTTCTATATAAAATATAATTTTTATCAATGAAAGTATTAATTTCTCAATTTCTAATTATGTTTCGTCATTCGTGTTAGAAATAAGCTTTAAAATGAGATATCATTCATTAAATTTAATGCGGTGGTATGGGAGATATTTGCAACCGATGATAATGTGTCTTTATATCAGAGTAGGAAAATAAACAAAACGATACGTTTGATCTCATTTTGTTTTGTTATTTAAAATGAGTTAAACAAAAACAAAACAAAACATTTGGCAAACGTTACCATAAAGTCACAAACTTTTAAATTTTTTTTAATCGTATTGTACATGAGCAAAACCAAACCAAATACTTTCTAAATGAGAAAGAGCGCAAACGAAACAATTCGCTTTTCTCTCTTGTGCCTGCTTTGTTATTCCGTTAAATTCGTTTAATTTGCTCTTTTTTCTCTTCTTCTTTTCTGTTTCTTCTCATTAATTTTTTGTTGTACCTACTGACATTTGAGTTAGTATATTTGTAGTGCTCAAAACATAAACAATATACAAAACTAAATGGGATAATCGCTCTCACTGTTCTTGTTTTACTTATTGTAAAGAACAAAGCAAAATGAGATCTTTCGTTTCGTTTTGTTTATTTTCCTACTCTGGTTTAAATAAGTATAAATAACGGGTTGATACCATTGGTAACTTGGTATTGAAAATTGTGGTGGTTGTGTTGGATATTGTTTTTTTAATAAAATAAATTAACTACTCTTAAGGTTATTCTAAAATAATTTGTCTTTATCTTACTTAGAATATGGCTGATGTTCCCAAGATCATAGATCTTGAGAGGGTTGTTGATAAACATTTGAATGGGCAGAAATTTTTGAACTATACCAGTAGGTATTTGACAAAACCCGGTGACAACTATGGCAGCGTTTTGTTAGCCATCGATGCTAAAGTGCAAACTAAAAATGGTGCAATAAATGATTTGGCTTTAGTCGCAAAGCTACCTCCAATTACCAATGAATTCTTATGGAAAATGTTTCAGCCGGAACGTACTTGCTTAACAGAAAATGCCATTTACATGCATTTAGGTCCAGCCATAGAAAAACTTCAATGCGAAGCTGGAATCAAAGAGAGTCAACTGTTTGATGGTCTATCACAATACTATGGATCCCGAATATCTTTGGATGATAAAGCTTCCACCGTAGACGAAACTGCAGTGTTGGTGCAGCAAAACTTACAAGCACTTGGTTTTCGAGCTGGTAATCGCCATAAAATGTTTGATTTTCAACATGCAAAAGTAATTTTGCAACAGGTAGCCAAATTTCATGCGTTACCTATCGCCTTGAGATTAAAGCAGCCACAGGAATTCGATGAAAATATAAGACCCTACTTTGGCCGATTCGATGCAAACAGTGGTATGGATGAAAAAACAGAAAAACAATTTGAACAGGAACTATTGGATGATGTATCTGAAGCTACCAATGGTAATGAAATTATTTTACAAAGAGTAACAGAACTTATAGAAGAATATAATGCGGTTATGAGTTCATCTGATAAGGCAGATGATTTGTATACTACAATAGTACATTTTGATATGTGGATTAATAATCTCATGATTAAATATGGTAAATAAAATAGACTTCAAAGAAATATAAAAAAAAAAAAATAATTTTTAATTTCATTTCAACAGATGAGCACAATTTACCTTGCAAAGTGAAACTGATTGACTTCCAAATGGCCCAGTATGAAAGCTTAGTTTACGATGTGGTTTTCTTTATGTTTTCAAGCCTTGATATTGCAGTTTTAGAATATCACTTTGATGAACTTCTTTTGTTTTATTATAAATGCTTTTATAGAATCTCTTAATTCCGTTGGAGTTTCAACACAAGATTATTCTTTTGTGAGGTAAAAAAACATTTTTAAATTTCTACTTTATACTATTCCCACAGCGCCCTGTGGGGTAGCGGGTTAGAATTCTACCTCAGTGGTTCCCTGCTTTTTGTAAGAGGCGACTAAATGGGAAATGGGTGGAAGGGGAAACGGATGAAATATTTGCTTTTACTCGGTGGCACCAATATGTGATGAGGTTATAGAAGCCTGGACATTTAAGTATCACAATCACAATGATGACGACTAACGCAACGAAAAATGGAAACGCTTCTGTGAAATGATCTGAAAATGACGCGACTGGGCTGGCGTTTGCTGCATTCTATTACCTGAGTACACCGAGTGAAATCCGATCGAAATGGCTTTCAGGCTAATGTTGTAGACGCCTCCGTTCTGTTAAATCCTTGGCAGGGCTTCAAGTACCTTCCACCATCGTCACCATTTAGTTGGTGATGCAGGTTTAGTTGAGACGACTCCTAATTAACGTCCGACCTGGCTCTGAATGCGATCTCCCATAAGGATTCGTGTCAATCCTCGCGAGGGCCTCACTGACTGTCATAGGGACACTCGGGGTCTTAGGGGACAACTGCATATTCAATGGTGGATAGCGGCTTGAAGATGGAACCCAAAAGATAATGAACACAAGAAATTTGAAAATTGATGAGATGATGCAAGGCGAGGTTGCTTTTATGAGCAGCCCGAGGTTAAGGCGATCCCCGGTCATAAAGTCTCAGGCGAAGGAGGTCTCTCTACCAACAACCTCGAAGAGTGCTGAGCCAAAGAAGAGCGTAAAGTCTTCAAAGACTGGTCAGAAAACTCCGCAAGTAGAGGCTACAAGTTCAGCTGGCCGCAAGGTAGTGGAAGGACTTCCGGAAGATAGTTCCCCAAGACGGGAATTTATACTTAAGATGAGGCGCTCAGACAAGGAGACTGTCGCCAAATGCCCGACTGTTATCCGTGGTATAAGGTTGGCTATAGCAAGACAGAAAAATATCAACGTGGACATTCAAAATGGAGTATCCGAACTTGAAGAGCTTATGGATATTATGCAGAGCTACCGAGAAAATTGGAAAACTGCAGAAAAAGACAAGGAAGCAGGCAAGAACGTTGAGATCTCCAAAAACAACTGAAATAGTTGCGGTGTCTCCACACCTGTTAGTTCCCTCAATAAGAGAAGTGCCTCAAGCCCGGCTGGAGTACGCCCTGAAAAAAATCCAAAGGGAAAACAATGGAGATAGAGCAGGCCAAAGAAAGAGAACCTGACGGAGCATCGAGGACTGTAGAGTGGAAAAACCGTGAACAAGGAAAAGAAAGCGCGGAAGAAAACCACAAAGGAACGACCAGAGGCTGTGATTATACGCCCAAACGAGGGTCACAGCTACTCCGATGTTTTAAAGAGCATACAGAGCAAAGTAAGACCAGAGGAATCTGAGATTGCGATACGTACTGTCCGGAAAACGAAAACAGGAGCGATACTCATCGAAATGGGAAAGGGTGGAAGAAGAGACGAGTTCAGGGAGAACCTGAGGAGTGTCTTGAAACAGGACGCGGTCGTAGAGGACCTTACACCTACGGTCACATTGGAGATTCGGGATCTTGACACCCTCACAACGACTGAGGAAGTTCTTGCTGCTGTAGAAAAGGAAATAGGCGCATCTCAACCAGCTGTTAATATACGCCTCACAGAGGTAAATAGCCTAGAGCAGAGAAGAGCATTTGTGACAATATCCGAGAACTGTGACAATATGCTCGTGAAATCACAGAGAATTAAAATTGGTTGGGCACGATGCAGGATCACAGCGGGAAAACTTTTTGAAAGGCTTTTGAAACCACGACTTGATGCAGCGATCGAGAACGGCGGTGGATTATCCGCTAGACAGTACGGTTTTAGATCTGGCAGGTCCACAATTGGTGCTTTGGAAGAAGTGACGCAGGCGGCCACGGCTATACGGCAATTCAGCCACTTCACAAGACCCGTGGTTTTACTCGCAACGCTGTATGTGAAGAACGCCTTCAATAGTCTTAGATGGAGCGACGTACTGGAAGCGCTGGAAAATATTTTTTCAGTGCCGCAGTATATCCTGAGGTTGGTTGAGAGCTACCTAAGTAATAGGCGTCTTATGTATTCTACAACCGCAGGATCGAGAACAAAGCAGATAACATCAGGAGCAGCACAAGGATTCATTTTGGGGCCCAATCTATGGAATGCTAGCTATGATGGAATTCTCAAAGAAGACATGCCAAAGGGAACTTTCCTGGTTGGTTACGCAGACGACATTGCAGCTGTCATCACAGCAAGGAACACCGACGAAGTGCAACGGAAGCTCACACGGGTCATATTGAGGACGAAAAGATGGTTAAGTGACCACGGTCTAGACCTAGCCACCCACAAGACAGAATTGCTGTTGATAACCGGACGTCATATTCCCTTGCAAGTGGACATGAATATTGGAGGCGAAAGTTTCACGACTAAGAGTTCGGTTAAGTATCTGGGTCTAAGGTTGGATCTTAGATTAACCTTTGCAGATCAGATTCGATATGCCAGTGATAAGGCTCAGATGTTCATGAGACAACTTAGCAGATTAATGGCAAATATTGGAGGACCGTTGCCGGCGAAACGGAGGCCACTGATGGAGGCCGGAAATAGCATAATGCTATATGGAAGTGAAATTTGGGCCGAGACGTTAAAGGCAAAAGGACGCGCCTATTTGCTGACATCTGTCCAGAGAGTCGCTGCTTTGCGAATCACCTCGGCTTATCGCACAGTGTCAGGACTCGCGGTTCTAGTCATAGCCGGCACAATCCCTGTGAATCTTCTAGCCGAAGAGCGGACGATAATATATAGGGCCAAAACGGGAGGCCTTCCCGTAACCAGTTCCATCAGGCAGAGTACCATTTTCAAATTGCAACAGCGCTGGAACGCTAAAGAACGAGGAAGATGGACAGCGAGACTCATCCCGACTATACGGTCATGGATGAATCGAAAATTCGGATAGGTGAACTATTACACCACACAGATGTTATCGGTCACGGATATTTTAGAAAATATCTGCACCGAATGCAAAAGTGTGACTCCCCTTTCTGCATTTATGAGGACAAGGAAGATGTGATTGACGACGCGAAGCATACCATTTTCGAATGCAGACGCTGGCATTGCTATCGAGCGGAACTGGTGTCTGAAGTCGGAAGAATTACGGTTGAGAATATCGTTGATATTATGACGTCAAATGTGGCGAACTGGATCGGCATTGCAGGATACTTTGAACGTATCCTAAGGCGAAAGAAGAAGGACCTTGAGGCATTTCAAAGAGCGGGTCCTGGACAAACTAGACGGAACTGGTCGTGCCAAAGAGGGGTTCACCTTGAAGTAATGTGAAAAACTTCTACCATAGCTATTTGTTTGTGTCTTTTTATGATTCGTATTATTTTGGCAGATGATAGCATTATGCCAGAAAATTTCAAAGATATGAATCTGGATATTTTGTCAAAAAACGGCAATAAAATTGTAACTCAGCGTACCGCTGATGTCCTACGTTTGGCTAAGAAGTATAAAAATTTTTATAAAATTAGAATTAAAAAAGTTGTTAGAAGTTGTAATTGCTGTACAAAGTAAACTGTTAAAAATGTTTATTTTAATAAAAAAAAAAAAAAATGAACCGAGTCACACTACGAGTATTGATAATTTTTATACACCTTTGATGATGAAAACCTATTTAATCGTTTATATATACAGTCGATTTCGTTTATAAGAATATGTAAAAAACAGCATTTGTTTTTCTTATAACCGGAACTTTCCCTTAAACAGACTTCGGATAAATGCAACATTATTTCGTTTAAATGAACTCTTAAAATATTATTGAAATAAAATAAAAAAACAAATCGATAATGTTTTAGAAAAATTCAAATTCTGGCAAAGTTAACAGACAAATTTTAAAAACAATTTCAGCTATAAAAGAACATAAAAAGTACTTTTGAAAATGACATACATACATACATAACTGGCCTTTACAACCCTGTGTCAGGATTACGGCCTAGCTTCTCGCAGCACTCATGTTGTGTGTGCCAATTTTTATCCATGAGTACCGGGACCTACAGTTTAATGTCGACTCCGAACGACAGACTTGAGAAGCTTGTTCATGGCAATTAGTTACTCTCAGAGCTTTTGCCAGAAGACTGCTGAGAGGTAGTCGCCGAAAGAAACATTTTTTTCATATTTCTTTTTTTGAAGATGTCAGAGCCTGGAGTCGAACCCAGGGCCCATGTCTTAGTAAGCCAACATACTAACCACTAGACCACGGCGACTACTTTGAAAATGACATGCACAATATAAAAAAAGAAATGAGCCGGTGCTAAAATTTTTTGTCGTCAATAAATTCTTAATACTCGTATTTGCAATTAAGCAGAGTTCTTTTTATACAATTTTGTGCTTTTTAACGGAAAACCTGTTTTTTAAGCGGGGTTTCTTTAAATTTGTCTCATTCCTGAGGCGCTTAATAATATTAGAAAACAAAAATAAATGTTCTGTTGTCATAATCTACTCTCATTTCCACAAAAATTCCAATACAATGCACAGCATTAAGTAGGGGCTTACCCCTGAGTATAGGTCTCAATATAAAAAAAACGGATTTTGTTTTAAATGGAGTTAAATACCATTGAATTTAATAGAAGACAAAAGTAAACACATTTATTTTGCTTAAACATATCTGATTTTTCTCTTTTAAACGGTGTGCTTATATCCGAATTCGACTGCACATACATAATTATAAAAACGAACTATCATATCAAATGACTTTCGCTTGTGATAAAAACTTGTTAATTTAAGTATCAGTCCATAAGTATCAGTACATAGAAGAAGGTTGAAAATCACTCTAAACTAACTAAAAAAGTATCATTACTGACTGACCAAAAACACCCTAATTATTTATGATCAGCTGTGCACAATTGCATATTCCATTTTAATATTCGAACAGAAAACCTTTAAATGAGTTAAATGCTGCTTTTATAAAACTGTGAAATGATATCGCTTTTTATGTATGTATATATTCTCGAGTTTTATTGCACGACTAGTCATAAAGCCGACCACAGTCGGATAATCAAAAATCTGTCTCAGTCTTGCACATGTGGAGCAAATGAGCTTAAAATGTGCAAAATTTCAGCTTTCTGCGACGTTAGACGGCTTCAAAAAGCTGCGAAAGGAGAATTGAATATGCATCCGGAGAAACAACGAAATAATATAAATATGTACATACATAGTATATAGATAATTACCATTACACGAAAAACTTTCCACGCTAAATTATTTTTTAGTATTGTGAAGCAATGGCAACACTTTTATAATTGTTCTCCTATTTTATTGACCCCAAGGCGAAATAGTCAATGTAACAATTCGCCTTGTTTTACCCTAAACTAACTAACGAATATCAATCACTCGTCATTTCAGTTAGAAAAGTCTGCAAAGTTATAGAGTTCGGACGGTTAAAAAATTGTTTTCAAATAAAAGATTGCGTTGATTAATGTTTTAAACTGTTTTATTTATTATTTTAAAGTAATTTAGTAAGTATATACATATATAACAGTTACATATGTATGTGTATTTAAATTATTTTCTAAAGCAGAACTGTAAAATAAGTAAAAAGTCGCTAAAAAACAAACAAAGTGGAATATTATTTTTAATAAACATCAATAGTTTTATTTATTTATAAATTTAATTCTTAGATTGGGTAGAATTTGAATAATTCCTTTTATTTAAAACATTTGTTTCCAATTAATCTCATACTTAAAAAAAGGCCCCTTTTAAAAGAAAGTAAAGGCACCCTTACACGATATGTTTTTTACACGTGTTTTTTAAATTTAAAATACATAAGTTTTTTATTGTGTTTGTCAAAATTAGTCAATTTACATAAGGTTTATAATTTTTACTCACAAACGTATATGTACAATTACATATGTAAATAAATAATGAATTTTTAGACACACAATTTATAAAAAAAAAACAATTTTACAAATAATTTATTGCCGACTAATGTTTGTACAGGCATAGAAATTTAATATCATATGTGTGTACATACGAAATTAGAGCATGCTCTAATTGAAATTTTATCATAAGACTTTCCTTGTGTTTTTTACACAAGCAATGTTTTAAAAGTCACACACGACATGTAACTGTTTACTCATGTAAAAGTTGACAATAACATTGTAAAAAACATGTCGTGTAAGGGTGCCTTAAATAATATCAGTAGACTTATCCAATGTAATACATATAAATATATAAAAAAAGCAATAAAAGAGTACAGTAACACAAAAATATTATTGTTTTTGCTAAAAAATCTGCTATTCATCTATTTGTTGTTATTTATAAAGAATGCTCTTTTCTTTATTTAAAAGAGGTTTTCTTGTCATTGTTGATGTAGTTCCCGTTATTGTTGTTTTAAATAGGTGAATAAAATAATAAAAATTGAATCTCTTTTGATAATAGAAAGGGAATTAAATTAGAGTGTTCCATGTATACGCATGTATGGAATGGTTTTAGTTTGTTTGTGGTTTCGAGGTTTTGGGCGAAAATTAAAAAAAAACAGATTACAGCAATTACCTATAAGGTAATTTAATTTTGATTTATTTTTTGTTATTATCATTACTTTTTAAAATTTTCGAACTATATTATAAACCTAAAATATTAACTTATGTATGTTGTACTCGTAAATTTGTATAAAATTTGTAATTTTTAATTTTAAACTTTTTAAGAAGAAATAAATTTTAAGATCGTGTACATGCATACTTACATTTTGATTGCTTTTTTGATTCAGTGCTCAAAATAGCTTTCAAACAATTTCCTAATGCTGTTTTCATAACAAGCATTCAAATTCTTATTAAATATTTTAGTTTTGTTTTCGTAAAGGGAAAAAAGAATTTATACACTTTCGAAGATAATATACGAAAATCTTCTTAAGTGGTGATTTAAATTAATATAAAAAGTTACATTTAATTACACTAAAAAAAGCTACATATACGATAGTTGCAGCAAGAGAGTGAAAACTGGTTAGAATACCAATTTACTGTCGTTTCAGAAACTATAGAAAAAGACCTCAAAAATTATTGGACAACTTCAGGTATAAATCTAAGAGACGCGGACATTTTAAACATGTCCAAGGCTGATAAGAAACTTTTCTACATCAGCTGACAGGTAGTCCAGTGAAAATAAAACAAAGTCCAATTCCGCCCTATTTCGGGACTGAAATGAAAAACAGGCCTCATACTCAGATCATCGTCAGTTTGTTGCAATTGCAATAATAAATAAGACACAAACATTAAAATTGTTAGATTTTTTATATTTTTAGTTCTTTAACTAACTATTTTTTTCTGTATGTGTAAATATTATTTGAGTGTAAGCAATTATTTTTTGGTTCACAAATATTAAAATAAAAATTCATTATTAGAAACAAATTTTTAAATTGTTGTTAAAATCAATTAACATATTATCTATTATTTTTAGTATGTAAAAAAAAAGAAAAAATAAGAATTTCTCCTTTTTGCTCAATAAAAGCCTAAAAAATCTAGAGTTCAACTTTGACCTTACATATATACATAATTGGCCATTACAACCCTGTGTCAGGGTTAAAGCCTAGCTTCTCGCAGAACTCATGTTGTGTGTACCGGGACTTACAATTTAAAGTCGACTTCGAACTACAGAATTGAGAAGCTTTTTTATGACCATCAGTTACGCTCAGAGTCGGTGGTCGCCGACTCTTTCTTTTTTTTCAAGATGTCAGAACTGAGATTTGAAACTGGCGTTATCGTCTTAGTAATCCAACACACTAACCACTAGACCACGGCGACTACGACCTTTGACCTTACATTTTTTAATAACCACTCAATTAGTTTTAATGAAATCGAAACTGTAACCAAGTTCAACAAATAAATTATTCGTTTAAAAACAAACATTTTCAGTAAAGCAAGCAGTTTACCTTTTCAATTCCAACTAAAGTATAAAAGACAAAGTACTTGTACAAAGATCTACTGATGTACTCAGAACAGTACTAAGAAGAATTCAAGAACTGACTCAAACACCTTCTCTTAAATTTGGTGTGTATTTTGAACTTAAGTTTAAGTGCTTGTTGTGTATGTGATTCTTTACATGTTTAGTGATGCATGTTTCTGTTTTTGAAGATATCTGTTCTTTTGTGAAATGATATATTATTCTCCATTAAAATGAACTAAAATTTAAAATGTGAAGTGAAGGGATTATTTTTGTAAATTCTAGTAAATAGTGTATACAATTTGCACTGCTGTTTATATTTATTTGTGATACATACACGGAAAGTATATTTTTATTTAAGAACAAAAATAACAATAAACAACAATTTAAAGTAAATAATTTTAGGGTAAAAAAAAATCAATATATAATTGGTTTTCTAATTATCGCACTAATCCTGAAATAATATATTCAGTTTATTTAGAACATGGATGATATTCCCGAGATTGTAGATTTTATAGAACTTGTTGAAAAACATTTAAAAGGCCGTAAAATTGTAAGCTACACTAGTCGCCATCTGCGAACATTTGTTAAAAATCATAACAGCACTTTATTAGCTATCGATGCTAAACGCCAAACTAAAGCTGGTTCGGTTAAAGATATGGCATTAGTGGCAAAGCTACCACCAATATCTGATAAGAAAAAATGGAAAAAGTATCTGCCGGAACGTAGTTGTGTAACAGAAAATGCTGCTTATAAGAATTTACTACCAGCTATAAAACAACTCCAAAAGACAATTGGAATAGAAAAGAAACTACGCTTTAATGGCTTTGCGAAGTATTATGGTTCCCGAATATCTTTGAATGATCAAGCCACTGTAGTAGACGTAAATGCAGTACTTGTGCTAAAAAACTTACAAGCTCATAAATATAAAACTGGCAATCGCTATGAAATGTTTAATTTTGATGAAACGCAACAGATTTTGGTACAAGTAGCAAAATTTCATGCACTATCTATTGCAGTGAGAAACAAAAGGCCGCTAGAGTTTGATGAAAATATAAGACCGTTCTTTAAGCGACTCGATTTGATCGGTGGTATGGATGAAAAAAGCTACAAGAAATTTGTAAAGCAATTTTTCAAGGATGTCGGTAGAGCCACAAATGCTGACACAAGTATTTTACAGAGACTTGCACGTCTCTTAGTAGAACTGCAAGAGGTAATGGTCTCCGAGGAAAAAAAAGATGATTTGTATACAACGATAGGACATTTTGCATTGTTCCCTGATAGTATCATGATTAAATATGGTAAGTAAGATAGATTTTAAAGAAATAGATTTTAAGGGGAAATTAAAACTAATTTTTAATTTTATTTTATCAGATAAGAATAACTTACCTAGCAAAGTGAAACTGATTGACTTCCAAGTGGCACAGTATGAAAGTGTAGCTTTCGACGTGATTTTCTTTTTGTTTACAAGCGTGAAATTGGAAATTTTACGAAATAATTTACAAGATTTTCTTTCGTGTTATTTCAATGCTTTCACAATTGCTCTCACTTCTGCTGGAATAGAAACGCATGAATATTCTTTTGAAAAGTAAAATGTTGTTACATTTATATTTTTTGCGAAAATTAAAATAAATACGAGTACATATTTTGATAATTTCATTTCAGTTTTCAAAACGAACTGCGTAAATATGGACCGTTGGTTATTGTCTTGGTTCTTTCTGCGATTCGTCCTTATGTATCAGAAGCAAGCGCTATGCAGGAAAATTTCAAAGGTATGAGTAAAGATCAGCTAGAACAAAAAGCCCTGGTTATTATTGCTGAGCGTTTCCATGATGTTATACATTTGGCTCGTACGAATGAGCTGTTTGAAAAAGTGGAAAATATATAAATAATTTAGAGAGATAGGAAAAATTTTAGTGATGAAAGAAAATATTTAGTAAAATTTAATCATAAGTTGCAATTGTTTACACAGTAACTATTAAACTGTTAAAAATTGTTTTTTTTTAGTAAAATTTAGTAAAAAAGAATATCAAACTGTCTTTAAGTTCATTTACAATGCCCCTTACTAACTTATAAAAACGAACTCTCAAATGCTTTGATCTGGTGATTAAAAGTATGGAAGAAAACCATTACTGACTTATCAAAAACTGTCTGATCATTTATAAACAGAGAATGGGAACTAATCGCTTTTCAAACGTGCTTGCTTTTCTTACATTATATTTATAATTATTACTACGGACGAATTTGGTTATAAGAAAATGTAAAAAAAAACATTTGTTTTTCTAATAACCGGAATTTTCCTTTAAAAGGACTTCGAATGAATGCAAAATTATTTCGTTTAAACGAACTCTTAAAATATTATTGAAATGAAAATTAAACAAATCGATATGTTTTAGAAAAATTCAAACTCTGACAAAGTTAACAGACAAATAATGAACAATTTCAGCTATAAATAAACATTTTTGCCATAAAAAATACTTTTGAAATTGTAGGCATGCACAAAATAGAAAAGGAATGAGCCGGTGCTAAAATTTTTTTGTCGTCGATAAATTTTTAATTCTCGTATTTGCAATTAAGCGGAGCTCTTTTTATACAGTTTTCTGGGGTTTTTCTTTAAAACGGAGTTAAATACCATTGAATTTAATAAACAACAAAAGTAAATACATTTATTTTGCTTATACTTATCCGATTTTTTCTTTTAAACGGTGTGCTTATATCCGAATTCGACTGTACACTAAAGATTTTTTACTATTGTGAAGCAATGGCAGCACGTTTCTTATTGATCTCTCCTTTATATTTACCCCAAGGCGAATTTATCAATGTAACAATTCGCCTTGATTTACCCCAAACCAAGCAACGAACATCAATCACTCGTCAGTTAGAAAAGCCTTTAAGTTTACACAATTCCGTCCGTTAAAAAATAAAATTTCAATAAACATGGGAATATTTTTAAAACTGTTTTATTAATTTAAAGTGATTTGTTTATGTATGTATATATATGTACATTTAAATTATTTGTTAAAGCAAAATAATAAAAGATATAAAATTCAGTATAAAATAAAAAAAAAAACAAAAATTACTCAAAAACCCATAAGGGATTTTAGTGTCTTTTTTTTAGTTAATTTAACCATTCAAGTGCTTATTATTTTATTTATAAATTTCATTTAGAATTTGCAAGAACATTTTATTTAAAACTAGCTTAAACCCGGCGTGCTTCGCTACACCTACCATTATCATTTGTCCACATTTTTCGGCTGATGATTTTTTGTGACTACGGAGTAAATCAGACCAAATTCAAAAACGTTACCTGTTACTGATTTCAAGATATACTGAACTCAATAGTTAGTTTGTCTGAAAGCTACCACGTCTACTTATCCGCTCTTTTTTTTACTTATAAATTTTAATGACTACGAAATCAATCACACCAAATTCAGAAACTTTAGCTTCAACACTTCTAAAGATACGTATGTATAAAGAAATCAATATTTAACTTGTATGGGAGGTGTCACGCCAACTTGGCTAATTTCGTCCACTTTCTGCTTGATGATTTGCCTTGGCCATTAAGTTCTTCAAACCCAATTCTGAAATTCAGCTTTAACCGTTCTGAAGATATACGAAAAGCAGTATTTAGAGATAAATAGAAAAAAGTCGGTGTAAAAGTAGGCGCGGAAAATTTTTCTCTCGATGAAAATTAAAAATGGATTTATACAAAAACCTTTGAAAGAAAAATTATTCTAATCGATGGAGCCGTTTTCTCGTTTTAGGTAAATCAAAAAAATTGGGCGTAGAAGTAGGCGGGGAAAAATTTTCTTTCCGTAACAACCCAACTTGGATCACGACGATCATTAGAAAGAAAAATCATCAAAATCGGTCCATCCGTTCTCAACTGATGAGATGACCAGGGTTACCGTTGAGGAATTTCAGAAAGAGCCACAAAAAGAGTCATTTAAAAAAAAGAGGGTCACTAAAAAGGGTTATTTTTTTAAAAGGGGTCACCCACCATAAAGTAATAAAAAAAAACTTAAAATGTTGGTCTTTTTAAATTTATTTATGAATATATACACATATGTTATACAACAAACAAAATAAACATATTAATTTCAGTAGATTGAATAAAAAAATTTATAATAGAAAATTTTATATATTACAAATGTTAGAGATCTTAAAAATACTTTTACAAAACTTTTTTTTCTATTTCAACAATTTAAAATTTGGATTATTTATGTTTTGTTCTTAATGGGGTTATTTTACTCTGCTTTAAAAAATCAAAATGTACAAGTGTATATATGTATTTTGCAACTTTTATATATGAATATGTTCTAACTCAGCAACAACTTGCAGCGGAAATTAGTATTTATAGTGAGCACATATTCTGTAATTTGCATCACATTGTTCTCAGATGCTTTTTTAGCATATTCTAAATGCTTTTTGGCTTCAGCATGACGAACCAAATTACCTTTTCGACAAGTGAGCAATTAATTGCACGCCACACAGATCGGCCTCTTTGTTTTTTCATCTTGTTTTACCCATTTATATTTTATTTCCCATTCCTTTGAGTATTTTCTGGAACACATTTTCTTGTCTTTCTGAGGCCTTACTTTATTACTACTTTAAGAGCAGTCGGAAGAAGAAAAAAAAAATATCTTCGTCAAAGTTCTCATCGCTGACTGGCATCTGACTTGCTGGCAACTGAGGTTCACTTTTTTTTATTTTATTAAAAATCTAAATAATGAACAGTTTAGCAGATAATAAATATATTATAATTAATAATTACACTGGTAAACACAAAAATAACACGAAAACAAAAACTGTACAAATAAGGACTGGATGCCCTGGGCAAAACTCTTTTTCCAGCTTTTTGTTGTTGTTGAGTGTTATTAATATCTTGTATTATTACTTACCTTTCCATTGTAATTAGCAGCCAACAGATTTCTAAATTATAAAAGAAATTTGGTTTTTTTTTCTTTCCACTTGCTGTTTTTAAATAAAAACTTCTAATTTCTTATTTTATAAATTCACACTATTGCACAAAAATTTTTTAATATATGTACATATGTATGTATCAGCCAATAAATTGTTTGTTCGTTTTTTGCAAAGATTTTTCAGGGAAATTTGGAATAGTGAAACTTCTTTATACTTCTAATTTCTGTTAACATTTAAAAAAAAACGGTTTTTTCCTGAACTCACATTCAAAAGTAGTTTCTTATGAAAGCTCTCTTTATTAATACTTATATAAAAATGCTTTTCTTTGTGAAAAGTATGCATGCCAAAATACATGTTTTTACAAACGTAGTTTTATACCAGAAGTACAATAAATATCAAGAGTCAATAAAGAGTAAAAATTCGTAAAAAGAGTCAGGATGGAGCAATTTTAAGTAAGAGTCATCAAAAGTGCCAAGAGGGGTAAAAAGGAGTCAAATTGGCACTTTAGTGCCACCAACGGTAACGCTGGAGATGACCAACGAACAACATTGATTTTTATTTACAGTGGCTCAAAGTAATAATGGGACACAACCAAAGTACTTTTTATTTAACATATTTTTTTCTCACAGTTACGTTAATGTTTATGTTTTTTATGTTTTTATTTTACTTTTGTTCTTGATTTTGCTATAACATAATTTCATTGCTTTTTGTTTTGAACAAAAAAAGTTACAAGTGATAATTCACAATAACACATTTTTAGATCACAAAGTAATAATGGGACAGCTGGCAACTTCGTTTTGAATGCGCTTTATAACGGAACAATTTTTAAATATTTTTTATTTACATGGTCTAAGAGTTCTTTTACAAGTGTTTTTTAACCATTTTAAATACATTATTCATTATGGCGAATCGGGGTTTACAAACAACGCCTGAAATTAGAAAATTAATAATTGAACACTCAAAATCCGGAAAATCTGTTCGAAATATTGCAGAAATAGTCAATAAACCGAAATCTACAGTGTTTAATATTATAAAACGTTATTCGGATGCAAAAAGTTTCGAAAATGCTTCAAGGCCAAGCAAAAGAAAAATATTTTCCGATGCAGATGAACGGTGGTTATTAAGAGAAGTTAAGAAAAAACCTCATATAAGCGCCCCTAAATTAACTGCTGAAGCAGAAAAATATCTAAAAAAGAAAGCTAACCCTGAAACTGTAAGAAATATTTTGAGAAAGCATGGTTATAATGCCCGGGTAGCTAGAAAAAAGCCCTATATAAATGATGTAAACAGACGTAAACGTGTTAGCTTTGCTGAAGAACATAAAAATAAGGACTCCTCATTCTGAAATAAAGTGATCTTTACCGACGAAAGTAAATTTAATGTTTTCCGGTCGGATGGACGTTCTTACGTGTGGAGAAAACCGAATACAGAGCTCGCCAAAGAAAATTTAAGACTATCGGTAAAACACGGTATGGGATCTGTCATGGTATGGGGTGCAATATCAGCAGCTGGACCGGGTAATCTCCACATTGTTGAAGGAGTTATGGACCACAAATACTATTTAGATATTTTACGTGCAAATCTTGCAGAATCAGCGGAGAAATTGGGTCTTACAAATGATTATTACTTTTACCAAGACAATGACCCAAAGCACAAGGCATACAATGTCAGAAGCTGGCTGCTCTATAACTGCCCGCATGTGCTTGAAACCCCACCACAATCGCCGGATATTAATCCAATAGAGCACGTGTGGAGCCATTTGGAGGAAAAATTAAAAGTTCGTCATATAAATTCCAAAAACGACTTAATAATTGCTCTAAAGGAGGAATGGGAAAGGATATCACCTGAGTTCTGCCGTAAACTTGTTGGATCGATGCCAAATCGATTGAAGTCAGTAATACGACAAAAAGGGCTGCCAACAAAATATTAATCTTTATCCGTAATATTAGATTTAATACCTTATGAATTGTTCTTTTAATTTGTCCCATTATTACTTTGAGGTCTAATTAACGTATTATGAAGTCTATTTTGCATTATTTTGTTTTGCCAGCATTAATTGAATTCAAAGTTTCTGTTTTAAATAAAGTACCATATATGCTTTTCAATTCCATATACAATTTTTTCCTGGAGTTGTTATATTGACTAAATTATTACAAGAACTGTCGACGTAAGCGTGTGTCCCATTATTACTTTGAGACACTGTATATACAAGTAGATTTAATTTAATAAATTGTTTTTCTTAAAGCATTCTTTACTAATTAATCTCATCTTAAAATAAAGGCCCACATATAAAAGAAAGCGAATAATATCAATAGATTCAATAAAATTAATCGAAATAACAGAGAATTTGTATAAGAGCAATAAGAAGATAGTAAATTAAAAAATAAATATTGTGTTCCGTGTAACCATTTTAGCATTATTGCTGCTAAATTTAGCATTTATTATTTTGGTTTAGCTGTAAATTTTCCATTTAGCTTTAAGCATTTATTTTAGAATTTTTCAATTTTTTTTTGACATTTTTTAGCAGTATTTAATATAAAAATCTTTATATTTAATATTGAAGATAAATATTTATTTACAACTGAAAAGTTATACTGGTAACGATAAGAATTATAGTGGTCTTTCAATAATATGACAATTGAGTCAGCAGTAAAGCGCATATAAAGTCAGTGTCTAAAGTTGAAAACTCATGTTGATATTGTTGCAAATATAGAATTATGTTGCAAGCAAAAATTTTAAAAATTGTATACAATGAAAACAAATAAAAAAATTATATGTATATAAAATTTTTGAGACCATTGATGTCAGATGTCCAAAAACTAAATAAAATATTTGAAAGTAAAGGTGCTAATCCAACTATATTGTTAACAGCAAAACTACACAGTTTCTTGACAAATCTTTCCTACCAAATTGTTCTTAAATCTGAATCTCATATTTCAATAACAATTTCGAAAAATTTTTAGAATCGAATCCAGATTTTTTATTTATTTATTTATTGTTATTATCATGGAACAGTTTACAAGTGTTAGAAGCTAAATTTATGAGTTACTATCTTGTGATTATAAGATATTTCAGCATATACATATATCACAAGTAAAATTTAAAATACAAAACAGTTAAACTGATTTAAAAATAATATAAAGGAAAAAATGATAGAAAAACCTTTGTTAGTTATCAAAAGTTGATTTGTACCAGAGATACAGTACGTTTTATATAGACACTTTACTAGTTTACTACAGTAAACTAAGGAGTGGCTTTAGATAATGTTCTGATTAAATAATACTCAGAATTCCTGCATCTGTTGATAAATGCGAGATTCTGGGTGTCAATTACATCCCTAATTGTCTGATGTGAGTATCTCCGGGAAGGTCCAGAGTTCGGTATAAGAGGGGAAGTGTGCATAATTTTTAATGCCTTGTTTTGTGCCACTTGGATTCTCCTGACATGCGCTTTTGCTGTATTGCCCCAGACCCAGCACCCGTAAAGTAGTATTGGTCGGATAACAGTTTTATATATAATAATCTTGTTTTTCGGATTCAGCTGCGATCTTTGTGTTGCATACGTCAGTTTTCTGTCCAAGTATACTCCCAGATATTTAACAGCATCAGTGAAAGGTATAACAGTGTTTTCGTGCTGTAATGGGGTTGTAGGAGCACGTTTTGGAGATTTGTTAAAAGGCAACAAAATATATAAAATAATACGCGAAACATGATTGAAGACTCTGGTTAAGTTTATGGACTATAACATTTGACAATTTACCCTTTACAATTATTGCCATATCGTCAGCATAGAGCGCTGTCAGTGTCTGTTCTGGGAGTATAATCCGAGACATAAAGCGAGTATAATGTTGGCGAGAGTACTGCACCTTGTCGTACTCCGGCAGGAATTTTTCTCGGTGTTGAGGAGGTGTCGTTTAAGCAAACTTTAAATGATCTTTCAGCTAAAAAGCATTTAATGATTTTTATAATGTATAGGGGAAAATCATATTTTTTTCAATTTGAGGACCAATCCATCATGCCATACACTATCGAATGCTTTTTCAATACCCAAAAGTATAATACCGGTTGAGAGCCTTTATCGTTTATTTAACTTAATCATGTTGGTTATTCTCTTTATCTGATGAACCGTTGAGTGTAGCTGTCGGAACCCAAATTGGTCTTTGTTAACCAGATTGTTATTTTCAATAAAAACATTAACCAGGAACTTTTCCTCGTTTGGGTATTGGAATGACTTTCGCATGTTTAAAGCTAGAGGGAAAATAACCCAGTTTTAGACATGCATTGAATATGTTTTTTAGAAATTCATATGCAATGTCCGGTAGTTTTTTTTAAACATATGTTAAGTATACTATCAAACCCCGGCGCTTTATTATTTTTAAAATTTTTTTCCTGCTGGTTTACTTCCTCAAAAGTTACAAGAAGCACAGCTTCGAAATGCTGAATTTGCTCAGTCTCTAGCTGTCTTATGATCTTAGATACATTTTTTTCAGTGCTGTGTTTCATGTTTGCTGTTAAGTTATGAGCTTTTTCAAACTCGTCAGCTATGAGACGAACTTTGTCAACATCTGTGACGACTGTATGATTGCCATTTCTCAGGGAGGAGATGCTGTTACACTTCTTTCCCTTAAAAGCTTTAGTAATTCTCCAAAATCTTTTCGATCCCGTTGGAAGCTTTGAAAGAAACTGATTCCAATTCTCATTTCTATCTATACTCACATTTTTTTCAATAAGCTTATTTAGTTGTTTAACAATAGCCTGAAGTGTTATTTTGAGGTTGGTATTATTTATTCTCTGTGACTGCCGTTTCAGTTTATTTCTTGTTCCGATACACAATTTAGTATTATCAGATATCTTTAGCAAATAGGGAGAGGAACATTTTCTAGGTATTATAGATTTAGCAATATTAATGCTATGGTTAAACGTTTTGAGAGCATTTTCGAGTTTTTGGGTTGAAGAGATGTTATTAAGATTTATGTTAACTTGCGGAAGTGTCTGTACTATATTTTGCTGAAATTGAGACCAGTTTGTATTTTTCAAATCTAGTTTTGTCGTATCTTCAATTCTTGCTTGGGCTTCTAGTGTAAAAGTTACAGGGCAATGATCTGACGGTAAGATACCGTTGTGTGCTATTAAGGGTGTTGTAAACAGATCAGAATTAGTCAACATCAGGTCTATAGTAGTAGGTTGGCCTATGGAGCCTTGTGGATAACGTGTCGGTTCACTCGAATAATATATAAAAAAGTTTGATCTTAATTGTAGGTTAAAAAGAACATTCCCCGCTGTATTACTATCAGGACAGTTCCAGCTAGAGTGCTTTGCATTTAAATCACCACATATGATGTAATCATTATTCGGCGATGTTAGCCTAATGATATCATCTTTAAATTTTTCATCACATTTGGGAGAATAAATTGATGAGAGTATTAAGGTGCGGTTCAGTAGAAAAAGTTTGACTGATACATTTTCTATTCCAGATGTTAAGTAGTTGGGAAAAGTTTGCACTTTTAGATTGTTTTTAACTGCTATGGCAACTCCTCCTCCTTGTGTGGGCCTGTCTTGTCTATAAATTTGATAACCTGGGAGATAAAAACTGGATTTCTCATTTAAATATGTTTCACAGAGAAATATTATATCAATATACTTACAGTCCAATTCATAATGAGATAAAACGTGCTTATGAGAGCCTTATAAGCAAAATCTCTTAATTTTGTATTCATAATCAAGAAACAGTGTCATAACGCTCTCATAAACCATTTATAAATAAGAAATTTTTATTGTAGGTTTCTAGGCACTTTAACCGTACAATAACACGACATTTGTGAGTTAGATTGGATATTGTATAAATAAAAGTGGAATAATATAGTATTACAATGAATAAAACTTATATAGATACACTTGTACATATTTAAATTCACATAATTAAAAATTTTCGTATAATAGCAAATGATTGCAGTCTCTGTACAAAATAAAATTTCTAAATGGCCAAGAAATTGTTTTTATTTTGTATTACATATCCCATCTCTTTTCTTTACAGGCTCTGTCATCAGTGCCTGTAGAAATTACGAATGTAAATCTCTCTTTCTCTTTCTCTTTCTTTCCAGTTTACAATTCCATTTTACCAAATTTTGAGATAAAAAAATGTAAACAGAATAGTGATGCACAAACCAAAAAGAGAATGGTAGTATTCGATTACTTTATACATGAATTAAAAAAAATGTGTTGCAAAGGAAACATTTTTTTTTTTAATTTTTCAATTTGTTTTAGTTATTTTTTTTAACAGCAGTAAATATTACTTCAATCACATCTATTTTTGTATAATTGTGTTACTATTACATTATTTTTATGACTATTAAAAAATTACCGAAGTAACCGATAGTTTTTATTGTGCATCACTATGCTGAAATAATATCATGGTATTGCCAGCATGACATTAAAATCGTTTATTAGTTAATTTGCTCATATGAAAGATTTATGAATAAGACTTTTTATTTTGAGCTTATAAGACAGATAGCGTCTCATAACTAATGTATGGATAATACCTAAATTAAGGAGTTATTATAAATTTGACTGTTAGCTTTTAACACTTGTTGTAACTGAACTATTTTGGATATTGAATTGATGCCTTGCGCATTCCAATACATTATTCTTAATTCTGACTTAAATTCCATATTTAAGCAGGTTTACAATTATTTTAAGTTGCTGTAACTTTGTCGTACATTTTTTCAATTCAATTGTAGCATTTTGAAATATTGTAAACAACTGATCAATAGAGAATAAGTCATTATTATTAACATTATTTTGCTTTAAATTGTTGGCATATGATATTTTGTCGTTTAAATTTTGAACTAGTGGAGATCCTGAAGTTGGCAGATTTGGAAAGTGTTGACTGCCTAGATTAAATGTTGGTATTTCTACTTGTCTTCTTTAGTTTATAGTGCTCCTATTGGCAGCCTTACTGCGAGCTTCTAAATAGTTAGCCCGGCATGGACAATTGGGATCATCTGCTTTGTGAGCAACATTAGCGTAACCCTTGGAGATACAATTAAAACATTTGTAAATTTTTCCGCCGTTGGAATTGTTCATGATGCATTTGCTGGTATCATGTGACGTACTTGAGCATAAGAAACAAATAGTTTGCCTAAAACAGTTTTCCGTACCATGACCAATATACACCACAGTTTTTGCACTGAGTTGGACCTCTGTTCGGGGATGATTTTTGATTTTTCCATGTAATGCAGATATTCTGCATGTATTTAATTTTATAAAGAATTTTTTTATTTACTTCCATGCGATTAAATGTAAGTAAATATAAGGCGTCATTTGGAGAAGACTTTTAATTTTTTAATTTTAATTCTAATTATTTCTTTAATATCAATACATTTAACGCCATGATAACTTTGTAATTCATTTTTTATATCCTCAGTCGGTACTCTATGAAGTCCTTTAATTACCATTTTATAATACGAATTGTCAAAGACTTTGTGGGTGTAATATCTAAAGTAAGTGTTTTTTAACTCCTGGAGTAGTTCTAAGTACTTATCCATGTTGTCTGAGAAAAATTTTGTTCCCATTGATGTTCTTCGGAAAAAATAGCCATTACCGAAAATACCACGTTAAAAACTTTTTCAACAACTTTAGTCAACTCAGCTGATGAGTCAACAACTACAGGTGGAGCTTTCTTTGGTTTTGGAGCAGTCTCCACAGTGGGTTGTTTAATAGTTGATCCTTGGTGATCAACATTCATGTGGTCAGCTTTTGATAAAATATCAAATTTATTAAAAGTCACTGCTTTTTGTTTCTTTTTATTCAAATATAAATCAACAGAATTGGTCGTTATAGGCGACCTGGGACCTTTAGTTTTTTTTACTACCCATGTTCATCAGAACTCGTGGGTTTTTGGGTTTTTTTCCACTTTTTGCAATATTCACTTGTTGTATTAAACAAATGAGGTGCACAAGACAAACAACGAAAAGAGAATAGAAAATACTCACTATACTATAATCTCACCATAAATAACAGAGATTTGGACTATTAAGCACAACACAACTTTAATCGATCAAGTCAAGTAAACGAAAAAAATTATCGAATCCAGATATAATCATCTGAAACAAAAAAAAAAAAGGCAGATTATTTTTCTGTTGAAAATAATTTGACAACTAACAAAATTAAATTACACGAAACTTTTTGAGAAGAAATGTTAGATTTTTCTGTAGAAGAAAGAAACGGTAGCAGAAACTAAGTACATTCATATGAATGTATGAACCGGCAGTAACCCTGACACAGGGTTGTAATGGCCAATTATGTATGTACGTATGGATTTGTAATGAAATGTGTGGTAACGCGGAAGTTAGAAGAAGTATGAACTTTATAAAAACTAACATTATAAATAGAAAGATATTAAATACTATGAATTCGTTGCTCTATATCAGACCCGGCTTGAAAAGACTGAATACATGCTGCCATAATTTCAAACTTACGAATGATCTAATTGAAAAATGCAATAAAACATAAATTATTGTAATTCGACAGACTCATCAATTTTATATATATACATATTCTAACGATTCCAATCAGCGGGCTTGCTCTTTTGAAAATAGAAGCTATCCTATCTATTACTTCACTTGTGATGATGATGAAATGAGATAACGTCACAATTTCCTTTTTTATTTATTTTTATATCGTATTCTCTCTTTGAAAGAATTATTTTTTTATAAATTTTTTTTATTCTAAATAAACGTTTAAGTATATATTTTTTTGAATTTCTGTGTTAAACAAAATGCCTAAAAAACTTAAAATATCTTTTTACTTGCAGAACACTCCAGAATGCCCTATAGTGGCTGACTCAAGCTTGACTTCACCACATAAAATTTGAAGAAATTTTCAGATGTCAACAGGAAGACCCATCAAATGTGTTGTTGTTGGCGATGGTACTGTAGGCAAGACAAGCATGTTAATATCATATACCACAGATAGTTTTCCCAGTGAATATGTGCCTACAGTCTTCGACAACTATTCAGCACCCATGCAAGTAGACACAATACATGTATCATTAGGTCTATGGGATACAGTAGGTCAAGAAGATTGTGATAGACTACGACTACTTTCATATCCACAGACGGACGTATTTTTGATATGTTTTTCAGTAGCGAGTCCATCATCATTTGAAAATGTCACCTCAAAATGGTATCCCGATATCACACACCACTGCCCCAATGCGCCAATTATATTAGTTGGTACCAAAATTGATTTACGTGAAGATCGTGAAACACTTAGTGGCTTGGCTGAACAAGGCTTAGCGCCTCTAAAACGTGGACAAGGAAAAAAATTAGCAAATAAAATACGTGCAGTTAAATATATGGAATGTTCTGCTCTTACACAACGAGGCCTAAAACAGGTATTTGAAGAAGCTGTGCGTGCCGTTTTATGACCTGAACCTCAAAAACGACGTCAACGAAAATTTATAGTTGCGTAAAATATTATATTTTTAAACAAACCAACGAACAAACAAAACACTTACGAAAAACTCTTCTCGAAACCTCTAAGTCTACGATTTTCCTTCTCAAAATGGAAATTACTTAACGATGCAAGTACTTATCAATACAAGAAGGTATCGATACTTTTCTTACGATACCCTTTAGAGTAAAGGTGTCGATACCTTGCCTGTATCGTTTCATTCCTAATGAGGCTAAATTTGTTTGTAATTAACCATTAAAGTTTAAAATTATTAAAGTTCTTCATTCGCCGGTATTGATAGTATCTTCGAAACTTTTATATTTTAAAAATTTTAATAATTCTTACAACTCTTAACATATTAACGAGTACAAATTAATTGAGGATTTTCTTCATTCATACAATTGACAATACTGACAGGGCCCTTTGTACCATAGTTATATAAAAATTCATTGTATCCGTTGTTCCCTTGTTAACAGAGCCTGGACTATATAAAATATAAAAACATTATAATATTGTTTTTCAATTAAAATACATTTTATTAAAAATTAAAAATATTTGCTGATTATAATTAATTTTGAATTCTATTTTGAAAGTTATCACAGATCGTCTAACGATCTTTTTTGAGTAACTAAATATATAACTATGCCTTTAATTTTAGATTTTTTATGTAAAAGATATTTATTTGGCATTTATTGTTTTGTATAAGCTTGTTATTAAAACTTAAATTATATTTTATTTATTTAAAGATTATTATGGCAGTAATTTAAATACTTTTAAATATGTATGTATTGTATATAAAGAATGAAATGGTTTGGAAAAGAAGATTAGTGAAAGAGCCAAATTAAGATAGACAACAATTAATTTCTCTATTTAGTTTTTGAATAATTAAATATTTTTGACAAAAATGCTGATATAATACCAACACTTAGAAAATAAAAGCAATATAATCTCAAACAATTCAACCGCTCGGTGAAGTTAGTCTATGTTTTCATTTCAATAATATTTTTAAACATTAGAATTTTAACAGTTCTTTTAAATGTCAAACAAAACATCTTAAAATTTTAAACGATATTTCGGGATGGCATTTTATTTTCGTTGTTTTATCACAGCAAGCAAAAAATATCGCCGAGGGAAGTTCCATTGTTTTATCGAGTTTAAATGCAATTGGTTCGCTTTGTAAATATATAAAACCAAGTTACTTTAAGCGATTTGAAGACTCATTCTAAAATTACTTGAATGAAGTTAAAGTTATTTTCCACTTATTATGAATGTAGAGTAAGTCTAGTAGCCTAGTGTAGTGTGTTAGGGCTATTAGTAAGAGCGTTAAGGGTTTGGTGCCCATCAGAGACCATGGTTTGCGATACTACACCGAGCATAAACACTTAGTCACTTCGATCGTAATAATAATTAGAATATAATTTAATATTGTATGGTAATTTAGCAATTTAAAGCAACAAACTTGAATACAAAGCAGTCGGAAATTTTGAAAATTAATTGTAGATGCCAGGTTTAATAAACACATTTTAATCCAACTCAATAAATAATTAGCAAAATTAAACACAAAGCAGTCGGAATTTTTAAAATTTAATTTTTAAAATTTATTGTGAATGCAGCAGGGTATTTAAACAAAGTTTGAATATTGAAAGAATAATTTTGAAAATATTTGTGTAGTAAATAATTGATGGATATGACAGTTTTTAGTAAATTTTTTTAATTGTTGACATGTGATTAACAAACACTAAGTGAATACAAGTAAGCATTTTATGTTATAGTTTTACAATAAATTAATTTAAATTTAATGCTTTCCGTTACAGTTTCTGTGTTAATTTAAGAGAGCAGAACATAACAAAAACACACACTTAGCACCAGTGTGACCATTCTGGTTTTTTTTAAGTTAAATTTAGTTTTTTTTTTGTAATTTAGCTTCAAAAATTTCATTTAGCTTTTAGACTTTTTTCTTAAATTGCATTTGGATTTTTGAGCTTTTGCTGTTTCTGCAGTATATTAGAATCAAAAGGTAGATTTTAATTAATTTTAATCTAAAATTTAACTCATATGTGATAACCATTTAATAATAATGCAACTAAAATTCGGCATTCTTGATTAAAATTTGATAACAGTAGTTGTTGTTGTTCTGATATTCATTAATGTTTCATTCAAAAAGTGCATCTGTGTTTCCCATAATATTCTTTTGTCGAATTTTGTAATTTTTGTAACAACATAATTGCAAACTTTAAATTTTCATAGAACTACTTACTTGTAATATGGAAAAGTAATTGTGTAAATAGAGCATATCGTCGCCAGAATTAAAGAACGCTGTAACTGACAAAACATTTAATGTTCACCAGAACCAAAAAACCAGTATGAACGTAGAACAAAGACACTGGTATTTTTAACAACTCAGACGGCGTAAGTAAATTTCTCTTCATCATAGAAATCTGGGACCGTGACCAATCGACGCGTATTTTTTTCGGATAAAAATGCTGCAAAAAACGTAATTTTGATTTTTTGTCAGTTACAGTGTTCTTTAATTCTTGCGACGGTATAGATATATGTATGTATGAATTTTATAATATGAATGTCTAATCTGCTTATACATAGTACATACACATATTTAAAAAGAAATTAAAATAATAGTGAGGGAGTTTTGGACAAGGGCATTGACACAGAAGAAGATGAATGTTTTCCTACACCAAGCAATACGTAAATTTTAAAAATTTAAATAAAAGGTGTTTGAAATGAAAACATTTTTTATTCTAAAAAATATTTACAAACATTAAGAGAAAGTTAGTTAAATGATAAGAGAGTTTTATACTGAATTATTAAAGTAAAAAACAACCAAGTGCAAGTATTGCAACTGCACGTTGAAGTCGAAATTATGTAACCTGTTGGCGCATTGGAAGTCTAGTAAGCCCTTGACTTAACACCTTCTTCAACTTTTGACACCTTTTGATAGACAAAAGCAAATATAATTAATTTACTTCTGTAAGTACCTATTTAAAAAATTAAGAAGCTAAATTGCTTGAAGGGTTGTATGTGGCGGTCAATTAAAAAATGTCTTAATGAATATATTAATTAAATAAATTTGTTGATTAATTTATATAGGTACAGATAGATGTACATACATATGTTTCTATATCTGAATATAAAAGATTTTCTCATTTATACCTAAAACGAATTGGATTTATTTAGTAAAATATTATAACATTCTATTCAGATCATAAATACAGCCTTCTCTAATATTTTCTTGAAAAAATCAATAAAAAATTTAGTTTTATTTTTTTTAGCTTAAATCTTCTTTTTTTTAGCCTTTTTTAGCTCTTTTTTAAACACACTGCTTAGCACCCTACATGAATGATGTCTGCTTCTCTCTGGTCTCATAGAATGATTATATTGATCTCAACATCTCTCTCTTTCTCTCTCACCCCGTTTTTGTTTCAATTTATTTGTTTAATTATTATTCCACAACTAATTAGTTAATTAACTTTTTTTTTGGTTTGTTTTTAATACTATTATTGTAGTTGTTGCCGCTTAAACAATAGCAGCACCATATCACTTGCTTTGAAAATTAATTAGAAAAAAATTATTTTGTTTTTGATATTTTATTCTCTCAGTTGATGTTTTATTATTTTTTTTTCTTTGTTATTTTTCAAATATTTAAATTTTATTTTGTAGTTTTCAGCAAAAAGAAAGAGCAATATTTTGTTTTAGAATTTATTAGTTTTTGTCGTGCCTTGGAACGGGTATTGCAGTTGGCAGTTCCCTAATTTTTTTTTTCTTCTAATAAAAGAAAATTTTTTCATGTTACAGTACATGTGTCTTAAAATCTTGAATTTATTAATTTAAACTTTTCTCTTCGCAATAATCCAAATTAAATTATTTGTTTTGAATGCAAATATAATTAAAAATAATTTTGTTTTAAATTTTATTGAACTATTCTCATGTAAGTTGAAATAAAAGCATTTATTTTGATTTTCAAAGTGTAAGAAAGTGTTTCGTGAGTTTTTTTTTTATTTTTTAATTAAAAAAGAAAGTTAATACGAAATAATAATTTTATTAAAATGTGTTATTTTATATGGTATATAAGTAACTATATTAAATTTAAAAAGTATACTGGTAAATTTGGAAGATGTTTTAATAGATATTTTTTTAGTGTTGAAAATAAAATTGAAAAGAATTAAATAAAAAAATATTTAAAAAAATTAATGATTTTTTTATACTTTTAAGTTGCCAATCTTAAAAACTTTATCGGTGTTCTATATACGAATGGTAATAAAAAATTTCTTTATAGTTGTTCTAATAAGATGAATAAACAAAACAAGTAATTGAACATTTTTATGTGCTACACATAATTCTCTTTCTACAAGAATTATTATCTAATAGAGCAAAGTGATTTTACAACATATTAGTGATACATTTTAAGCATAAAATAAATGAAGTAAATTCTAACAGGAATTGTTTTGAAATATTTGACAACTCTTTATAGGAAATTTTTTTCTACGAGCTGTTTGGTGTAAAAAGAGGCTAGGGTGTTTGTATGTACCCTAAATGATCATAAAAACTGTAAAACGTACAACAAAATAGTTCACAATCAATTAACTAAAAAGCAGATAAATTAGAACCACTTTGTTACTAATTTTCGAGAATTTTTAATTTCCAAAGGTGTTTGTTTTTTGTTTTTGTTTTTTTTTTTTTTACATAATACATACATATGTAGTTGTATTAATGATGTAGAACAAGTTCGCACAAACTTCTCCAAAGTAGTTTGAAATATGTATGTTCGAGTTAACAATAACTATAAAATTGTGTAATCAGGACAAGCCGAGGGTATTTTTGATGGGCCTGCAGATTAGGGAACTTGTAAAAGATTCTACCATTCTAGTCATTCATTCAAGGAAATGATATACATAAAAGATAATTTGATAGTATTCGATAGAAATTTTGTTAACCACTGTATTAATTTTTTGTACTTTTTCCTCAAAATAATAAAACTGTATATTTCAAAACGTAGAGCTGTTGGCAATCCCCCAGTAGTTTTTTCATAATCAAGGCCACAGAAGTAGCCAATAATAGAAAAAAAAAATTATCAAAGAAGAGTTGTGTTGACCCGTGTAATCTTAATATTTTTGAAAATCTAAGTACTCTCGCTGCTATAAGTAGTTAATACATATTTGCAGAACAATTCTGAAGAAAATTATTTGTCTTTGAGCAACAACGGTTTTAAAGGAATAATAAAAGAAACAAAAAATTTGAACAAGCGACTCGCAAGAAAGAGGTCTCTGTTATTAAACTGCCTACCGAGACCGTAGAAGCAACTGTTGGTTAATGTGATTTTTCGCTTGATCTCCAGACTGACATTATTATTGCTGGTAATGGCGGTGTCAAAATAGATGAACTGCTTGACCATATCGAGTGTATAGTTGCCGGTTGTAACCTGGGAGCCGATACGTTCAGACCCATTTCAGCAGACTCCCGTTCATTAGCTGCGATGACATTTCGCTTGGGAGGTGGACACTTTGATTAAAAATAGTGGCATTACGAGGCACAGCTGCCAAGTTAAATTTTATCCATCACATCTCATTGTTTGCTACTAAAATACATGCAGTCCTTGGATTTATAAAATGTAGGGCTAAAAAGTTTATAGACCCCTATATAATAAAACATATTTTTACCACTCTTGTGAGGCCCGATCTTGAGTATAGTTCAATTATTTGGGGTCCATAGTGTCAGCATTGACTTCGTGCAGAAACAATTTCTGTTACTTTGTCTTTGGAGCCTGCAATTTAATCCTTTCAACTCGCCCCAATATGGAAGTAGACTTGCCCTTATAAAGCGGCCAATTCTTACAAGCTTTAGAACTATGTAACGTTTTTTTTAAATCTTGATACGAGTAAAATGAAATATTTATGTTCTGATTTTTTAATTAACTAGATGTTCCGTGCGAATATTTCGCACCGTTAGTTGTCATTTTAGTAACACAAAATAAAAATAATTAATAGAAATTTTAGTAACTTTAATACATTTTATCAAAGTATCAAAATATTAGAAATCATAATATATCATACATATTTATATACATACATACATATGTTTAAATGCTTTTATAGTAGTGCTGGCAAAGTATTGAGTAATGAGTACCAAGTATCGAATATTTGTACTAATTTTTGGGTACTCAATACTTAAAAGTAACTACTCAATACTTTAAGTGTTGTATTTTTTCATCGAAGTTGAATGGAAAATTTAAATTTTAACGGTCAAACAAATTTCTGTCTAAAAACACAATACTTTTTGAAATTGTTTTCTCTTAAAAATAAAATCCGTTAAAAGTATTGAGTAGTATTGGGTACCCAAATGAAAGTACTTAATAGTATCGAGTAATGAAAAGTAGCAGAATTTGACAGCACTATTTTATAGTACTTCTTTGAATACAATGTTAGAGGTAATGTCATGATCATCGTTAACTTTTTGACCGTACGAATTTTTTATACAAACAAAAATATCTTTAAACGTACAACTACTGCAAAGTATTGCCAAAACATCTTTGTCTATGTCCACACTTGGCGATTCGAGTCGGGCAATTCTTCACCAATTCTCTTTTAAACTTGTCTTCGTGTCCACACTCGACGAGTTTAGTTGCCCAACTTTTTGTTGTTGTTCAGCAACTTTTGTGTTTTCTTTTGCTTGCTTTTTCTTACAATTTGACATTTATGCTGTGTTGCCATAGAAAATACTTACAAATTACACAAAATTTTATAGATTGTCCAAAATATATTCATACCTTAAATACAATGCTTTTTATTTTTGTAATTATTTTAATATGAGAATAAATATTTGTGTACTTATAAATTTCCCTATAGAAGACAAAGCCTTAAAATTATTACTAGAGCAATTTGAACAGCCCAAACAATATTAAAGTATTTATAGCTGAATACTAGTGCTAATGAAGACTAGGTACTTGAAGTAGTTCGGGAGCACCGCTTAAATTTTGAAGAAATTTTTATAATGTCTTATGATAAGACATAATTTATCTTAAAATTAAGGAATGTTAGATATAAAATAAGCTGCAAATAATGAAAATCGGTTGATATAAACAAAATATTTTCTTTCAAT
Organism: Metopia argyrocephala; assembly: GCA_963576795.1. Taxonomy (NCBI): domain Eukaryota; kingdom Metazoa; phylum Arthropoda; class Insecta; order Diptera; family Sarcophagidae; genus Metopia; species Metopia argyrocephala. The sequence goes on along the minus strand of OY756208.1, from coordinate 179,221,055 downwards.
GTAATATCGTTATGCTTCACAATTAAATTTTCTATTAATGAAAAATAAAAATATTTCTCTTCCCTTGTCTCTTAACAGCTAGATTTTGTATTCACGTATTATGTGTCGATTAAACATTCAGCAATTTAACGGTCATATACAAAATAACAAAGTGAATTTGCTGACTTTTTCACCATTTGAATTAAAATCTATTTTAATTTTTTTGCATACATTTACATTTCATTATGATTCGTAATATTTTAAAAAGCATGTTGTCCCCACTGAAAGGCAATTAACTTATAGTTTAATAATTTCCAAAAATGTTTGCTTTAGCTCACTAGTGGACATATTTTAAAATTGGTATAAATTTTGAAAAAGTCACCTTGAAAATATTTAAATGTTTTACTATTAATGCTTAAAGAATTTTTTTTATTACTATTTATTCCTTTATATTATTAGCATATCAAATTAAGATTGCCTCAGCATCACTTAGTCTTTATTGGGACAAGCTGGTATTTGAATTACACATGTACAATATATAATTGGGGTATTCCAACGGGGTCCTATCAATTCATATTGTCATAATATCATACAATTTTAAAATAGTTTAAAAAATTTGTTGTTGGTCTTTGAATAAAAAAGTCATAAAACAATAAGACTTTTCAACCTATATTTACCATTTTGTCATAAATTGAAAAATAAAAAATAATAAAAAAACAAAATTAAATATACTTAATATATTAAACTATGACGGGTTGTTTACAGCAATCATAGTTTTTCGTTTTATTGTTTTTTGATATATGACTTTAAAATGTCCATTTGAATCCCCAAATATTTTAAGATATTCATCTAAAGGTTTAATTCTATATACATACATACATAACTGGCCTTTACAACCCTGTGTCAGGATTACGGCCTAGCTTCTCGCAGCTCTCATGTTGTGTGTGTCAATTTTTATCCACGAGTACCGGGACCTACAGTTTAATGTCGACTCCGAACGACAGACTTGAGAAGCTTGTTCATGGCAATTAATTACTCTCAGAGCTTTTGCCAGAAGACTGCTGAGAGGTCGTCGCCGAAAGAAATATTTTTTCATATTTCTTTTTTTTTTGAAGATGTCGGAGCCTGGAGTCGAACCCAGGGTCTTAGTCTTAGTAAGCCAACACACTAGCCACTAGACCACGGCGATTATTCTATATATGAATGTATATAATTTACAAAGAAAGAAAAGAAATAAAAGTAAAAAAATAGTAATATATACACACAAAATTTAATTATTAATTTATAGGATATTGTATACGATTGCTGTAAATCATATGAGAAGAGTTTCTAAGTCGTGAAGCAAATATTCCTTTATTCTTTTCGTGAAAATTTAAATTCTTTGTATATATTTAATATCTTGAGGGCGATTATTAAATTCCATACTATCCGTATATTCAATGCGTTGCTTCGTAGTTTCTAACCGACATCTTGCTATCATAAGGTTGACATTGTTTCTGGTATTGAATAATATTTGATTTTTATGAAATGAAATTGTATGGTGACCAATATTATGGGTTGACTTAAAAACATGAAGAATTGAATTAAATTATTATAAATAATTTAATTGAAATAATAGTGAGACAAAATAAAAAAAAATGTATGGTCTAAAAATATTTAAAGAAAAAGTGTTCTCTTCCATTTGTGTAATTACACATAAACTGGCAACGCTGCAGTTTGCAACACAAGAAAAACCAACGCTGCGATTGTATGAAAAAGACGCGTACACTAAAAAGCGAAAAAAAATATGAAAGGAAATGTCAAATAATCAACTACAAAGACAAAAAACGAATGACGGAATATAAAGAATCGCCGAGAACGGGCAAGTATTTTTCTTCTTTTATTCCCCTCACCGTAATCGTCAACAAACTACAAAAGTTGCCGACTCGCCTCGCCAAGTGTGGACATAGACTTTTCATAGTAAATAGCGGTATCGCTAGAATGGATTTAAATATATACATACTATATTATATATAACTGCATTACCAATAAGCGACCCTGTATTACCAGACTTGAACAAAAACATATAAACATAATGACAACAGTATTATCATGTAGTTCTATATAAAATATAATTTTTATCAATGAAAATATTAATTTTTCAATTTCTAATTATTTTTCGTCATTAGTGTAAGCTTTAAAATGAGGTATCATTCATTAAATTTAATGCGGTGGTATGGGAGATATTTGCAACCGATGATAATAGGTGTGTTCATTTACTTTACTTGCAAAAACTAGTAACGAGAGAGTAAAAAGAAATTATGCTCAATTGCTCTCAAATATACTAAAAAGTAAATGAACACTTTACCAGTAAAAACTTGCAAGCAAAAATAATGTTGTAATATATAGAAATACATGAGTAGTTAATAGCTGATCCTTGGAAAATTGTATTAATTGCTATAAAAAGAATGCGATTTTAGGCATTTATGAATGTTTATTTTTAATTAAATTAATAAAGAATTTGAGAAAAAACAGAAAAGCTTTTTGATTTATGCACATATATTAAAAGTATAAATTCCTTAAGATAAAAGTACATACCCACCGTTAAGGGTTTGATAATTCTGTTAAAATAAGTTGGAACAGTGTATTTTCGTAAAGCGGGTTACGCAAATAAACTTTGCAACGCCTCTAACGTTTAGAAACAAATTTGATTGAAAAGGTTAAAAAGATAAAGACATAAAAAGTTATTTATAAAATTATTTCGAACGCTAGCCTCAAAAGTCTGATATCTAACTTAAGGTTTTTAAAGTGTTCCAAGTATCAAACGCCTAACGTTCAAGACACGTGTTAAGTACTCTTTATTCGTAAAAAGTCTCTGATTCATAAAAAATGCTTAAGTTATATAAATCTACATTGTATAAAAGATTTTTATTTAAAAAATCCTTTTATTTTGCATATAATGTTTGTGATATATTTCTGAACTAATTGGGTTTTCTACCGGCATAATGCAAAGTATCGGGTATCTAGGTACTTATAATATTTACAGTACTAAAACTATCAGCTGGTCTGTGAAAAGTGACCAAAATAAATAAATCGAAAAAACTCCTTTGGAAAATTCTCTATATATCTTTCGAAATCCTAAAGTGCCTCTTAAACCTCTCATCTGTGTATGTTGGTATTACATAATAAAAATACTCTTTTATACAGTTTCTTAATTTTTTTAAAGAATTTTTATATCTTTCATTATATTTAACTGCAAATTCAGAGCTTTTTGAGCTAGCACCAAACACTCAATTGTTTCAACATCGTTATCACAGTCCGAATCACTTGATGAAAATTCTACTATTGCAAAAATTAGCTGGTAAACATATTAAAAACAATTAATTCTAAAATTGGAAGCCACCTCCATTTCCTACAACATCCGCTGACGTTAATGTTCTAGACCCTGTGTTACTTCATTCAATTCCTTTAGACATCTTATTTCGGTGCATCCTGTTCCCAACCCAAACAAATACTGATTTTCTATAGAATAAATAATTTTCCCAACCCAAACAAATTCTGATTTTCTGTAGAATAAATACATTATATCTGTTTAAAAATTTTCATTTTTTTACAATTTCTTAAATTTCATAAAATATTTTTTGACTTTCAACTTTTGTTTTTATTTTAATTGATTTGTAAACATAAACAGAAAACAGCTGTTTGAAAAATTCTTACAAGTAAAAATTTTACTAGTAACAATTTGCAAGAATTTTTTTCTCTCTCAATTTCTTACTCCCTTTCGACGCTCTCTCGTTGCAAATTTTTGGAGTTAATGAACACTTTCCAGTAACAATTGTTACAAATTTGTAACAATTTTAACTTCTTGAACACACCTAATGTGTCTTTATATCAGAGTAGGAAAATAAACAAAACGAAACGTAAGATCTCTGGTTTAAATAAGTATAAATAACGGGTTGATACCATTGGTAACTTGGTATTGAAAATTGTGGTGGTTGTGTTGGATATTGTTTTTTTAATAAAATAAATTAACTACTCTTAAGGTTATTCTAAAATAATTTGTCTTTATCTTACTTAGAATATGGCTGATGTTCCCAAGATCATAGATCTTGAGAGGGTTGTTGAAAAACATTTGAATGGGCAGAAATTTTTGAACTATACCAGTAGGTATTTGACAAAACCCGGTGACAACTATGGCAGCGTTTTGTTAGCCATCGATGCTAAAGTGCAAACTAAAAATGGTGCAATAAATGATTTGGCTTTAGTCGCAAAGCTACCTCCAATTACCAATGAATTCTTATGGAAAATGTTTCAGCCGGAACGTACTTGCTTAACAGAAAATGCCATTTACATGCATTTAGGTCCAGCCATAGAAAAACTTCAATGCGAAGCTGGAATCAAAGAGAGTCAACTGTTTGATGGTCTATCACAATACTATGGATCCCGAATATCTTTGGATGATAAAGCTTCCACCGTAGACGAAACTGCAGTGTTGGTGCAGCAAAACTTACAAGCACTTGGTTTTCGAGCTGGTAATCGCCATAAAATGTTTGATTTTCAACATGCAAAAGTAATTTTGCAACAGGTAGCCAAATTTCATGCGTTACCTATCGCCTTGAGATTAAAGCAGCCACAGGAATTCGATGAAAATATAAGACCCTACTTTGGCCGATTCGATGCAAACAGTGGTATGGATGAAAAAACAGAAAAACAATTTGAACAGGAACTATTGGATGATGTATCTGAAGCTACCAATGGTAATGAAATTATTTTACAAAGAGTAACAGAACTTATAGAAGAATATAATGCGGTTATGAGTTCATCTGATAAGGCAGATGATTTGTATACTACAATAGTACATTTTGATATGTGGATTAATAATCTCATGATTAAATATGGTAAATAAAATAGACTTCAAAGAAATATAAAAAAAAAAAAAATTAAAATTAATTTTTAATTTCATTTCAACAGATGAGCACAATTTACCTTGCAAAGTGAAACTGATTGACTTCCAAATGGCCCAGTATGAAAGCTTAGTTTACGATGTGGTTTTCTTTATGTTTTCAAGCCTTGATATTGCAGTTTTAGAATATCACTTTGATGAACTTCTTTTGTTTTATTACAATGCTTTTATAGAATCTCTCAATTCCGTTGGAGTTTCAACGCAAGATTATTCTTTTGTGAGGTAAAAAAACATTTTTAAATTTCTACTTTATGCGAAAATTAAAATAATTGACAATCCCATTTCAGTTTTATGAAAGAAGTCCATAAATATGCTCCCACCGCTATTTGTTTGTGTCTTTTTATGATTCGTATTATTTTGGCAGATGATAGCATCATGCCGGAAAATTTTAAAGATATGAATCTGGATATTTTGTCAAAAAATGGCAATAAAATTGTAACTAAGCGTACCGCTGATGTCATACGTTTGGCTAAGAAGTATAAAATGTTTTTTAAGGACTGAACATTTTTTTTAATATTTTAGAAATGTAAAAATGTATTTAATGATAAAACATAAAATTAGAATTAAAAAAAGTTGTAATTGCTGTACAAAGTAAACTGTTAAAAATGTTTATTTTAATAAAAAAAAAAAACTGAACCGAGTCACACTACGAGTATTAATAATTTTTATACACTTTTGATGATGAAAACCTATTTAATCGTTTACATATACATATACATATACATATACATATACATATACATATACATATACATATACATATACATATACATATACATATACATATACATATAGGTCTCAATATAAAAAAAAAAAACACAAAAATTCCAATACAAAATGCACAGCATTAAGTAGGGGTTTACCCCTGAGTATAGGTCTCAATATAAAAAAAACGGATTTTGTTTTAAATGGAGTTAAATACCTTTGAATTTAATAGAAGACAAAAGTAAACACATTTATTTTGCTTAAACATATCTGATTTTTCTCTTTTAAACGGTGTGCTTATATCCGAATTCGACTGCACATAATTATAAAAACGAACTATCATATCAAATGACTTTCGCTTGTGATAAAAACTTGTTAATTTAAATTGCATTAACAAATGAGCCATCCATAAGTATCAGTACATAGAAGAAGGTTGAAAATCACTCTAAACTAACTAAAAAAGTATCATTACTGACTGACCAAAAACAGCCTAATTATTTATGATCAGTTGTGCACAATTGCATATTCCATTTTAATATTCGAACAGAAAACCTTTAAATGAGTTAAATGCTGCTTTTATAAAACTGTGAAATGATATCGCTTTTTATGTATGTATATATTCTCGAGTTTTATTGCACGACTAGTCATAAAGCCGACCACAGTCGGATAATCAAAAATCTGTCTCAGTCTTGCACATGTGGAGCAAATGAGCTTAAAATTTGCAAAATTTCAGCTATGTGCGACGTTAGACGGCTTCAAAAAGCTGCGAAATGAGAATTGAATATACATCCGGAGAAACAACGAAATAATATAAATATGTACATACATAGTATATAGATAATTACCATTACACGAAAAACTTTCCACGCTAAATTATTTTTTAGTATTGTGAAGCAATGGCAACACTTTTATAATTGTTCTCCTATTTTATTGACCCCAAGGCGAAATAGTCAATGTAACAATTCGCCTTGTTTTACCCTAAACTAACTAACGAATATCAATCACTCGTCATTTCAGTTAGAAAAGTCTGCAAAGTTATAGAGTTCGGACGGTTAAAAAATTGTTTTCAAATAAAAGATTGCGTTGATTAATGTTTTAAACTGTTTTATTTATTATTTTAAAGTTATTAAGTAAGTATATACATATATAACAGTTACATATGTATATGTATTTAAATTATTTTCTAAAGCAGAACTGTAAAATAAGTAAAAAGTCGCTAAAAAACAAACAAAGTGGAATATTATTTTTAATAAACATCAATAGTTTTATTTATTTATAAATTTAATTCTTAGATTGGGTAGAATTTTAATAATTTCTTTTATTTAAAACATTTGTTTCCAATTAATCTCATACTTAAAAAAAGGCCCCTTTTAAAAGAAAGTAAATAATATCAGTAGACTTATTCAATGTAATACATATAAATATATAAAAAAAGCAATAAAAGAGTACAGTAACACAAAAATATTACTGTTTTTGCTAAAAAAACTGCTATTCATCTATTTGTTGTTATTTATAAAGAATGCTCTTTTCTTTATTTAAAAGAGGTTTTCTTGTCATTGTTGATGTAGTTCCCGTTATTGTTGTTTTAAATAGGTGAATAAAATAATAAAAATTGAATCTCTTTTGATAATAGAAAGCGAATTAATTTAGAGTGTTCTCATGTATACGCATGTATGGAATAGTTTTAGTTTGTTTGTGATTTCGAGGTTTTGGGCAAAAATTAAAAAAACAGATTACAGCAATTACCTATAAGGTAATTTAATTTTGATTTATTTCTTGTTATTATCATTACTTTTTAAAATTTGCAAACTATATTATAAAACTAAAATATTAACTTATGTATGTTGTACTCGTAAATTTGTATAAAATTTGTAATTTTTAATTTTAAACTTTTTAAGAAGAAATAAATTTCAAGATCGTGTACATGCATACTTACATTTTGATTGCTTTTTTAATTCAGTGCTCACTACAAAAATAGCTTTCAAACCATTTCCTAATGTTGTTTTCATAACAAGCATTCAAATTCGTATTAAATTCGTATTTAGTTTTGTTTTCGTAAAAGGGAAAATGAATCTCGGCACTTTCGAAGATAATGTACGAAAAGAAGAATACGACCGCAACTTCAGACAAAAACGTCTCTCAAAGGCCTATTAGACGGGCATACTTGTCTGCATACATGAACGATGGCATACTTTGGGTTTTGCTATTACACTATCAAACGCTGCCGTCGTACTTCAGTAGACAAAAATTATTGAAGGGAAAACATGTCAATGAAACGGAAGGTTGTAGTGGCCTAATACATTGTATGCATTAATTTTCAATTGTTTGTTGTCGTACAAATCTGATTTTATTTGCCACATTGTGGGAAGCTTTTATATTTCTCAATAAACTCTTCCCAGAAAATAATATTAGTAAAGGAAATTTTTTTTTTAATTTCCGACTTACACACAGCAGCGACAACAAGCAAACTGAATTATTTTTTTATATAAAGTACGACGGACACGTTATTAGACGAGTATGTTGGTATGCGACAGACTCAGAAAATCAAAAATTTTTGAAATCCAACGTACATGTCTGACATACTCGAAATACATGCTATTAGACAGTGAGTTTTGGTATGCCATCGTACATGTATGCAGACAAGTATGCCCGTCCTATAGGCCTTTCAGAGAAAACATGCCCAATATTAAAACGACGACCTCAACTTCACGATCTGTCATTTATTGTTTTTACATTTATTGCATGTAAAGCTATTAAAAATTAAGTTTATGAGAGTTTTTGCAAAGAATTGAACTTATATTTTATAATTTAATCATCTTTACACACTTTCTCAATTTTTTTTTATTAAAATATCACTCATTTTATTTAACAAATTCCAAAATTTATTAAACTTTCAAATGTTTTTTCGGTTTTCTTTCGTTCTTATTTTTGTGCCAACAACAAAGACCAATGGGTTTGTTTACAAAATGTATGAAATTTAATAAAAGTGTGGTAACATTGTTGAGAGAATTTGTTTCTAAAAATAGGTGTGTTCATTTATTTTATTTGCAAAAACTAGTAACGAGAGAGTAAAAAGAAATTATGCTCAATTCCTCTCAAAAATACTAAAAAGTAAATGAACACTTTACCAGTAAAAATTTGCAAACAAAAATAGTGTTGTAATATATAGAAATACATGTAAAGTACATACCACCGTTTTGAACGTTAGGGGTTTGATAAATTGGAACAGTGTATTTTCGTAAAGCGCGTTAGGCAAATAAAGTTTGCAACGCCTCGAACGCGCAAAAACAAATTTGATTGAAAAGGTTAAAAAGATAAAGACATAAAAAGTTATATATAAAATTATTTCGAACGCTAGCCTCAAAAGTCTGGTGTGTAACTTAAGGTTTTTAAAGTGTTACAAGTATCAAACGCTTAACGTTCAAGATGCGTGTTAAGTACTCTTCATTCGTAAAAGGCCTCTGATTCATAAAAAATATTTTTTTTTTTTTAAATTTAATACACAGTGTTAACTCAGAAAAGAGTTAAAAAAATTGAATTTGTATAAACTAAAAATTTTTAGCAAAATTTTATTCAAATTGTTAATTCAGAAATGTTTTTGAAAAAATATAAGTTTTATAAATCTACATTATATAAAAGATTTTTATTTAAAAAAATCCTTTTATTTTGCATTATTTGTTTGTGATATATTTCTGAACTAATTGAGTTGTCTACTTATACTACTTATACTAAGTATATATTTACGGTACTAAAACTATCAGCTGGTCTGTGAAAAGTGACCAAAATAAATACATATGTACATAAATTCCTTTGGAAAAATTCTCTAAATTTTAGATTTAAATGTTTATATATATGGCTGACTTCCTAAATGTATATTTACAATGTATCAATACAGTATTAAAACTAAGTTGATACATTGCATTGTTACTTTATTAATACGTTACATACTAATACTTTGCAACTCTGTAATCGTTTAGGAATATTTTATATGCATTGTAACGTATCGATAATAATACAGCGAATGACGGAAGAGCATATTTTATTACAAAATTGTTTATATATGTGCGAATAAGGTAACTCCATCTCCGATATACATATATCGTTCCCTTAAATGTAAATGTATCATCTATGAACTTAATATTTTGTAAAGCGCGTTGTCATAGAACAAAGCGTGTCTTTTTTTTAGCAAAATATTTTCCACATACAATCTTGCATTAATTATTAAGTTTTTATAATTATGTGTCAATTTTTTACTGTAATAAAAAATAAGGAGATTAGTAAACAAAATACATTTTAAATTATAAGAAAAAACGCTTTCTTATCTTCCTGCGCCGCCATAGTGCTCTGTGTTGTATTTATTTTGCATCTAATTCTTTTTGGATGCCTTTCTTGCTTTTTCTTTCGTATTAACTACAACAATGTTGCAAAACGGAACATAATACATTGTAAAATTTTTTTGGGTTGCATTTACGAATACGCTACAATGTATTACTACAAAGCAACATGCATTTAGGAAGTCAGCCTATCTTTCGAAATCCTAAAGTGCCTCTTAAACCTCTCATCTGTGTATGTTGGTATTACATATTGAAAATACTCTTTTATGCATACATACATACATAACTGGCCTTTACAACCCTGTGTAGGATAACGGCCTAGCTTCTCGGAGCACTCATGTTGTGTGTGTAAATTTTTATCCATGAGTACCGGGACCTACAGTTTAATGTCGACTCCGAACGACAGACTTGAGCAGCTTGTTCATAGCAATTAATTACTCTCAGAGCTTTTGCCAGAAGACTGCTGAGAGGTAGTCGCCGAAAGAAATATTTTTTTTTACCTTTCTGTTTTTTTTAAGGTGTCTGAGCTGGGTGTCGAACCCAGGGCTCATGTCTTAGTAAGCCAACACACTAACCACTAGACGATGGCGACTATCTCTTTTATGCAGTTTATTAATTTTTTCAAAGAATTTTTATATTCTTTCATTATATTTAACTGCAAATTCAGAGCTTTTTGAGCTAGCACCAAACACTCAATTGTTTCAACATCGTTATCACAGTCCGAATCACTGGATGAAGATTCTACTATTGCAAAAATTAGCTGGTAAACATATTAAAAACAATTAATTCTAAAATTCGAAGCCACCTACATTTCCTGCAACATCCGCTGACGTTAATGTTCTAGACCCTGTGTTACTTAATTCAATTCCTTTAGACATTTTATTTTGGTGCTGCTGATCCCAACCCAAACAAATACTGATTGTCTATAAAATAAATACATTATATCCGTTAAAAAAATTACATTTATTTACAATTTCCTAAATTTCATAAAATATTTCGTTATTTTCAGCTTTTGTTTTTAATTGATTTGTAAACATAAACAGAAAACAGCTGTTTGAAAAATTCTTACAAGTAAAAATTTTACTAGTAACAAAGTCTGTTTCTTTACTCTACATTGGGCGCCCGCGGGATCCCAATTTTACAAAAAAGCGGTCCCGTACACACAATTTGGGTATATGAGAGAAGTTTTGAGAGAGTAACATTCTTCTTCTTCATGCACGAAATAGCCCGTACTTTTTCTTCGGGCTAGTTTGTGCAAGTAAACAAATAATCAGCTGTTTAAAAAATAATAGAAAAATGAAAGGTTCAAAAACTAAAAAAAATTTCAAAAGTTGAATTACAATTCACCTGCAGTGAAAGGCTCATAGTATAATTTAATTTAATTTAATTTTTATGTAAAAAAGTTTTTTTTTTTGTCTAAATTAACATGTATAATTCGAATTATTGTCGTTTATTTTTTGCGAAAGTACATGTTCAATATGTGTGTGTGTGACATAAAGTTGTGTTTTTCATATTTTTATGTGAATGAGTAAAAAATTTGTTTTTTGCGTTCCCGTAGTTTTGGGTAAATTTGTCTCTTATTGAGAGAAATTATTGCTTACTCTCTATTTACCGAACTTTACCCAAGAAGTAAAGAAACACATCTACAATTTGCAAGAATTTTTTTCTCTCTCAATTTCTTATTCTCTTTCGACGCTCTCTCGTTGCAAATTGTTGGAGTTAAGGTAGAATTAGCCGAACGTTGATGTAACGTAACGCAACGTACGTTGGTTTCTAGCATATGAAAACAATGCAAATGATTATCCAAAATAAATGTCACGTTGACGGGACGGAAGAATCTGTATAAAATAGAATTTCTCAACGTTTTTACGTGACATTTTAATGCGAGTGATGGGACTATTGTATGTTAAATGACAATGTGGCCCAAATGCCCTTTTTGGTACTTTCATGCTTATTTGCAAATCATTTTCTTTTATATGTGTGCAAAAAGACTTTAATTTTTGAAGTCCTTAGATACATATAATGATATTTATGTGAATAATTTAAATTTTTATGTGAATATAAAGTTTGGCTTTAATTTTTTTTTTAATTTCACAGTCCCATGTTTTACTTAACATATCTTCGACAGACGAATTATATACATACCAAATGAACAATTTTTCGATTATCTAAAAAGAAGCATATCGGATACATGATTGATTTACGTGCTAGCTAGTTACCGAGATAATTACAATTTTTTTTAAAAAGTTCTACTTAAAAATTAACCTTTTTCGTTTCCGGTCCACAATGGACCAATGGATCCGATTCAATGAATAATGGCTTTAAACCAAAAATTGAATATTCAGTAGTAGTATAAGAATAAATTTTTAGGAAGCATAAAATATAAGAAGTAATTATAATATGCTCTTGTTTTGTTACTTCTGGTACCTTTTTTAACTTTGTGTTAATTTAACAACATTCATCACTGCTCTAAACAGCTGGCTTCATATTGCCATTTAAAAATTAAAATTTTTTATTTGTGCTGTTTTTTGTGAAAAATAAGTAGAAAAATATAATAAATTATATTATCAATATTAATAAAATAAAGCATTATTATATTTTGTTTTTAGTGGACGACGAAAAATTAATATTAGTGGTACAGGCAAATGAATGCCTTTATAATTTTTTGGTTTGTTTTGTTTTTATTTACATTTTCTGTTGACATATGACACGTTTGTATAACTGCACATACGTACGTACGTTAACGTACGTACCGTTTTTACGACATCAACGTTTGGCTAACCAGGCCTTTAATGAACAGTAACAATTGTTACAAATTTGTAACAATTTTAACTTCTTGAAATCACCTAATGAGAGCATAAGAAAAGTCGTTGTCAAAATAAATTAGATTCTATTTCATGACTGCATTCTCCAGCGTTTTTATCTGTCAATTTGTATAGAAAAAAACGTCATGCCCCAGTTCTGTTTACTGTCGTTTCAGAAACTATAGAAAAAGATCTCAAAAATAATTTGATAATTTCAGGTATAAATCTAAGAGGCGGGAACATTTTAAACATGTCAAGGCTGATGTGAAATGTACAAACATTAGAGAAACTTCTCTACATCCAGTGAGAAGAAAACAAAGTCCAATTGCGCCCTATTTCGAGACTGAAATGAAAAACAGGCCTCATACTCAGATCATCGTCAGATTGTTGCAATTGGAATAAGAAATAAGACACAAACATTAAAATTGTTAGATTTTTTATATTTTTAGTTCTTTAACTAACTATTTTTTTCTGTATGTGTAAATATTATTTGAGTGTAAGCAATTATTTTTTGGTTCACAAATATTAAAATAAAAATTCATTATTAGAAACAAATTTTTAAATTGTTGTTAAAATCAATTAACATATTATCTATTATTTTTAGTATGTAAAAAAAAAAATAAGAATTTCTCCTTTTTGCTCAATAAAAGCCTAAAAAATCTAGAGTTCAACTTTGACCTTACATACATACATAATTGGCCATTACAACCCTGTGTCAGGGTTAAAACCTAGCTTCTCGCAGAACTCATGTTGTGTGTACCGGGACTTACAATTTAAAGTCGACTCCGAACGACAGAATTGAGAAGCTTTTTTATGACCATCAGATGTACTGATGTACTCAGAACAGTACTAAGAAGAAGTCAAGAACTGACTCAAGCACCTTCTCTTAAATTTGGTGTGTATTTTGAACTTAAGTTTAAGTGCTTGTTGTGTATGTGATTCTTTATATGTTTAGTGATGCATGTTTCCGTTTTTGAAAATATCTGTTCTTTTGTGAAATGCTATTTTATTCTCCATTAAAATGAACTAAAATTTAAAATGTGAAGTGAAGGGATTATTTTTGTAAATTCTAGTAAATAGTGTATACAATTTGCACTGCTGTTTATATTTATTTGTGATTCATACACGGAAAGCATATTTTTATTTAAGAACAAAAATAACAATAAACAACAATTTAAAGTAGATAATTTTATGGTAAAAAAATCAATATATAATTGGTTTTCTAATTATCGCACTAATCCTGAAATAATATATTCAGTTTATTTAGAACATGGATCATATCCCCGAGATTGTAGATTTTTTAAAAGTTGTTGATAAACAACTAAAAGACCGTAAAATTGTAAGCTACACTACTCGCCATCTGCGAAATTTTGGTAATAATTATGGCAATATTTTATTAGCTATCGATGCTAAACGCCAAACTAAAACTGGTTCGGTTAAAGATATGGCATTAGTGGCAAAGCTACCACCAATATACAATGCATACTTATGGCAAATCTATGTGCCGGAACGTAGTTGTGTAACAGAAAGTGCTGCTTATAAGTATTTACGACCAGCTATGAGGAAACTCCAAAAGAGAGTTGGAATAGAAAAGAAACAACGCTTTAATGGCTTTGCGAAGTATTATGGTTCCCGACTATCTTTGAATGATGTAGTCACTGCAGTAGACAGAAATGCAGTACTTGTGCTAGAAAACTTACATAAATATAAAACTGGTAATCGCTATAAAATGTTTAATTTTCATGAAACGCAACAGATTTTGGTACAAGTAGCAAATTTTCATGCACTACCTATTGCAGTGAGAAAAAAAATGCCGGTAGTGTTTGATAGAAATATAAGACCGTTCTTTAAGCGATTCGATGTGAACACTGGTATGGATGAAGCAAGAAAAGCCGAAGTTATAAAGCAACTTTTCAAGGATGTTTCTTCAGCCACAAATGGTGACAAAAGTATTTTATACAGACTTAAATGTCTCTTAAAAAAACTGCATGAGTTAATGATCTCCCCTAATAAAAAAGATGATTTGTATACAACGATAGTACATTTTGAATTATGGACTGATAATATCATGATTAGATATGGTAAATAAGATAGTTTTAAAAGATATAAATATTAAGGGGAAATTAAAACTAATTTTTAATTTTATTTTATCAGATGAGAAAAATTTACCAAGCAAAGTGAAACTGATTGACTTCCAAATGGCACAGTATGAAAGTGTAGCTTTCGACGTGATTTTCTTTTTGTTTACAAGCGTGGATTTGGAAATGTTACGATATAAATTAGAAGATTTTCTTTTGTATTATTTCAATGCTTTCACACGTGCTCTCATTTCTGTTGGAGTTACAACGCATGAATATTCTTTTGTAAAGTAAAATGTTGTTACATTTATATTTTTTGCGAAAATTAAAATAAATACGAGTACATATTTTGATCATTTCATTTCAGTTTTCAAAAAGAACTGCGTAAATATGGACCGTTGGCCATTTGTTTGTGTCTTCTTGTGATTCGTGCTATTGTAGCAGAGAAAAGCGCTATGCGGGAATATTACAAAGATATGAGTGACGATAAGTTATCAGAAATGGGCGATAAAATTATTGCTAAACGTATCAATGATGTTATACATTTGGCTCATACGAATAAACTGTTTGAAAAAGTGGAACATATATAAATAATTTAGAGAGATAGGAAAAATTTTAGTGATGAAAGAAAATATTTAGTAAAATTTAATCATAAGTTGCAATTGTTTACACAGTAACTATTAAACTGTTAAAAATTGTTTTTTTTTAGTAAAATTTAGTAAAAAAGAATATCAAACTGTCTTTAAGTTTATTTACAATGCCCCTTACTAACTTATAAAAACGAACTCTCAAATGCTTTGATCTGGTGATTAAAAGTATGGAAGAAAACCATTACTGACTTATCAAAAACTGTCTGATCATTTATAAACAGAGAATGGGAACTAATCGCTTTTCAAACGTGCTTGCTTTTCTTACATTATATTTATAATTATTACTACAGACGAATTTGGTTATAAGAAAATGTAAAAAAAACATTTGTTTTTCTAATAACCGGAATTTTCCTTTAAAAGGACTTCGAATGAATGCAAAATTATTTCGTTTAAACGAACTCTTAAAATATTATTGAAATGAAAATTAAACAAATCGATATGTATATAGAAGTAGGCGGGGAAAAATTTTCTTTCCGTAAAAACCTAACTTGGATCACCACGATCATTTGAAAGAAAAATCATCAAAATCTGTCCATCCGTTCTCAACTGATGAGATGACCAACGAACAACATTGATTTTTATTTATATAAGTAGATTTAATTTAATAAATTGTTTTTCTTAAAGCATTCTTTACTAATTAATCTCATCTTAAAATAAAGGCCCACTTATAAAAGAAAGCGAATAATATCAATAGATTTAATAAAATTAATCGAAATAACAGAGAATTTGTATAAGAGCAATAAGAAGATAGTAAATTAAAAAATAAATATTGTGTTCCGTGTAACCATTTTAGCATTCTTGCTGCTAAATTTAGCATTTATTATTTTGGTTTAGCTGTAAATTTTCCATTTAGCTTTAAGCATTTATTTTAGGATTTTTCAATTTTTTTTTTGACATTTTTTAGCAGTATTTAATATAAAAATCTTGATATTAATTATTGAAGATAAATATTTATTTACAACTAAAAAGTTATACTGGTAACGATAAGAATTATAGTGGTCTTTCAATAATATGACAATTGAGTCAGCAGTAAAGCGCATATAAAGTCAGTGTCTAAAGTTGAAAACTCATGTTGATATTGTTGCAAATATAGAATTATGTTGCAAGCAAAAATTTTAAAAATTGTATACAATGAAAACAAATAAAAAAATTATATGTATATAAAATTTTTGAGACCATTGATGTCAGATGTCCAAAAACTAAATAAAATATTTGAAAGTAAAGGTGCTAATCCAACTATATTGTTAACAGCAAAACTACACAGTTTCTTGACAAATCTTTCCTACCAAATTGTTCTTAAATATGACTATTTTGATCCCTTAAATTCACATTAGCAATCTCATATTTCAATTACAATTTCGAAAAGTGTTTAGAATCGAATCCAGATATAATCATCTGAAACAAAAAAAAAAAAAAAAAAAAGGCAGATTATTTTTCTGTTGAAAATAATTTAACAACAAACTTAAATTACACGAAACTTTTTGAGAAGAAATGTTGGATTTTTCTGTAGAAGAAGTAACAATTTTAAAGCAACGGTAGCAGACTCTACATTCATATGAATGTATGAACCGGAATTCTAGCTAGGCCGTAACCCTGACACAGGGTTGTAATGGCCAATTATGTATGTACGTATGGATTTGCAATGAAATGTGTGGTAACACGGAAGTTAGAAGAGCTTTTAGTGGTATGAACCTTATAAAAACTAACATTATAAATAGAAAGATATTAAATACTATGAATTCGTTGCTCTATATCAGACCCGGCTTGAAAAGGCTGAATACATGCTGCCATAATTTCAAACTTACGAATGATCTAATTGAAAAATGCAATAAAACAAATTATTGTAATTCGACAGACTCATCAATTTTATATACATACATATTCTAACGATTCCAACCAGCGGGCTTGCTCTTTTGAAAATAGAAGCTACCCTATCTATTACTTCACTTGTGATGATGATGAAATGAGATAACATCATAATTTCCTTCTCTTTTTTTAACATATTCTCTCTTTGAAAGATAAATTTTTTTATAAATTTTTTTTTATTCTAAATAAACTTTTAAGTATATATTTTTTTTAAATTTCTGTGTTAAACAAAATGCCTAAAAAACTTAAAATATCTTTTAACTTGCAGAACACTCCAGAATGCCCTATAGTGGCTGACTCAAGCTTGACTTCACCACATAAAATTTGAAGGAATTTTCAGATGTCAACAGGAAGACCCATCAAATGTGTTGTTGTTGGCGATGGTACTGTCGGCAAGACAAGCATGTTAATATCATATACCACAGATAGTTTTCCCAGTGAATATGTTCCTACAGTCTTTGACAACTATTCAGCGCCCATGCAAGTAGACACAATACAAGTATCATTAGGTCTATGGGATACAGCAGGTCAAGAAGATTGTGATAGACTACGACTACTTTCATATCCACAGACGGACGTATTTTTGATATGTTTTTCAGTAGCGAGTCCATCATCATTTGAAAATGTCACCTCAAAATGGTATCCCGAAATCACACATCACTGCCCCGATGCGCCAATTATATTAGTTGGTACCAAAATTGATTTACGTGAAGATCGTGAAACACTTAGTGGCTTGGCTGAACAAGGCTTAGCGCCTCTAAAACGTGGACAAGGAAAAAAATTAGCAAATAAAATACGTGCAGTTAAATATATGGAATGTTCTGCTCTTACACAACGAGGCCTAAAACAGGTATTTGAAGAAGCTGTGCGTGCCGTTTTAAGACCTGAACCTCAAAAACGACGTCAACAAAAATGTATAGTTACGTAAAATATTTTATTTTTAAACAAACAAACGAACAAACAAAACACTTACGAAAAACTCTTCTCGAAACCTCTAAGTCTACGATTTTTCTTCTCAAAATGGAAATTACTTAACGATGCAAGTACTTATCAATACAAGTAGGTATCGATACTTTTCTTACGATACCCTTTCGAGTAAAGGTGTCGATACCTTGCCTGTATCGTTTCATCCCTAATGAGGCTAAATTTGTTTGTTAATTAACTATTAAAGTTTAAAATTATTAAAGTTCTTCATTTGCCGGTATTGATAGTATCTTCGAAACTTTTATATTTTAAAAATTTTAATAATTCTCACAACTCTTAACATATTAACGAGTACAAATTAATTGAGGATTTTTTTCATTCATACAATTGACAATACTGACAGGGCCCTTTGTACCATAGTTATATAAAAATTCGTTGTATCCGTTGTTCCCTTGTTAACAGAGCCTTGACTATATAAAATATAAAAACATTATAATATTGTTTTTCAATTAAAATACATTTTATTAAAAATTAAAAATATTTGCTGATTATAATTAATTTTGAATTCTATTTTGAAAGTTATCACAGATCGTCTAACGATCTTTTTTGAGTAACTAAATATATATCTATGCCTTTAATTTTAGATTTTTTATGTAAAAGATATTTATTTGGCATTTATTGTTTTGTATAAGCTTGTTATTAAAACTTAAATTATATTTTATTTATTTAAAGATTATTATGGCAGTAATTTAAATACTTTTAAATATGTATGTATTGTATATAAAGAATGAAATGGTTTGGAAAAGAAGATTAGTGAAAGAGCCAAATTAAGATAGACAACAATTAATTTCTCTATTTAGTTTTTGAATAATTAAATATTTTTGACAAAAATGCTGATATAATAATACCAATACTTAGAAAATAAAAGCAATATAATCTCAAACAATTTAACCGCTCGGTGAAGTTAGTCTATGTTTTCATTTCAATAATATTTTTAAACATTAGAATTTTAACAGTTCTTTTAAATGTCAAACAAAACATCTTAAAATTTTAAACGATATTTCGGGATGGCATTTTATTTTCGTTGTTTTATCACAGCAAGCAAAAAATATCGCCGAGGGAAGTTCCATTGTTTTATCGAGTTTAAATGCAATTGGTTCGTTTTGTAAATACTTACATAAAACCAAGTTACTTTAAGCGATTTGAAGACTCATTCTAAAATTACTTGTATGAAGTTAAAGTTATTTTTTAATTGATTTTTTTCAATATTTAAACTCCTTCTGAAAATAATCTACCACTCAAGGCTGATTGATAACTGCAGCACCCATAAGATTTTTGAAAGGCTACTACAGTCAACTATGATTTTTGCCCTAGTGCTACAGCATTTTTCTAGCTCAGTATTTAAAATATTTTTAAAATGTTTGCTAAATAACGAACATTATCTGGCTTAAATTAATTGAACAGAAGTGTAAGTCTTTAAAATAAATTTAGTGTGTTGTTCGGCTTGAAAGTCCTTAAATAAATAAATAAAATAACTGTTAATTATTATATTTGTATCAATTTTGTAAAACTCTTAGAAAAGTTTATAATTCACAAATTTCAATCACCATTAGGTTGAATTTTTCCTGATTAAATACTTATATATATTGTATTAAATATGCCCATATATATGTATTTACATAAGTGTTTACTTTAAATATTTCATTAAAAAAACCTATTATTATAATGGTAGAATCGCCGTTGTCTAGTGGTTAGTGTGTTGGATTACTAAGACGATAGCGCTAGGTTCAAATCTCAGCTCTGACATCTTGAAAAAAAAAGAAAAAAAATGATTTCTTTCGGCGACTACCTCTCAGCACTCTTCTGTCAAAAGCTCTGGGAGTAATTGATTGCCATGAACAACTTTCTCAAATCTGTCGTTCGGAGTCGATTTTAAACTGTAGGCCCCGGTACTCATGGATACAAATTAACACACACAACATAAGTGCTGCGAGAAAGTTAGGAACTACTTACGATGCTGCTTATCCTATGTGTATAGTCCATGGAGTAGAAGTTTTTTGATTACTCTTATGTAATGCATAGCTGGATTACGTAGCCCTAGCTAAGGACATAACAATGTTAAATGGAACACGTTTTTTCATACATTTGGTTTATCTTTGGACTAGTTCAATTCCTTTATGTACACGCGTGTACGGAGTAGCCCCATTTTCTGATTTAGATCTATCGCTTACACAATCAAACCTTATTCAAAAATAAATGAAACTTTATTCAAATGAACAACAACGTTTTCAAATCGCTTAATTTCTAGTTTAATTTTTGAAGAATTATTTTCTAGATGAATGCGGGAGAATATAAATTTTGAAAATATTAGTTTAGTTCCTACTTTTATTTTAATTTCTTACAAAAGAATAATCAAGTGTTGTTTAGGTTGGGCTCATTGCAACAGATTACATATATTTTATTGTGTTTAATTGCTCAATTTGCCATTTCATTACTTATTCTTAAAATCAGGTTATTTTTTTTCTCGTTTTAAGTTAAAAAGGTAACTAAAATTGTATATATTTGCGTTTAATTAAATTTTATGTTATAATAAAATTACAATAGTATATGTGTGAATGTATTCATATATTCTTTTTACAAATGTTCTTAAAGAATAAAAAGAAAATATGTGTATTAGGGTGGATCAATTCTTTTTGCAAAACAACATTAATTAGAAACCATTTTTAATTGAAAAAAAAATTCAATAAAAAACATATATTTTCTTGTAACTTGGAAACGTAAATAAGTATTATTATTATTATTATTATTAATTAGTATGCACTCGTAATTGGCTATGAAGCTTATCAATTTACAATTATAAAAATTTATTATAATTACTATGTACTTATAAGTCTTTGTAGAAAAATGCTTCCAATGCATTTTATAAAAACTTGCTGTCAAACATGTAATTGTTTAGTGTTTAGAAAAATTTAAACAAATTAAAGTATAATTTTTAATTGAATAATGGTTTCATTCTTTGATACATGAGGTTTGTGGATTTTATTTTTTATTCAGTGGCATTAATAAAAGAAGTAATAGCATGTAGCTTTCTATCAGAACTACCCATTAACGCATAAAATCCTAAATAGTAGAGGTAGCTGTGGCTGAACTGACTGAAATGGTTTTTTCTTTTTTTGTAATTTAGAATTCTATAAATTGATTGTTAATTGATGAAAATTCAATAAATAACAAAGTACAGTCGGGCCTCGATTATCATTGACTGTCGGAATTAGAAGCATTACGGATAATCGATTTTCACGATTAATCCAATAACAATTTTGATCAAAGAGTTTTTTTAATAGTATTTTTATTTCACACGTGAACATTGGTGTACTTCTTATTTTTCAGCTAGCATTTTAACACTCACATTATTTTTTGAATGTTCGTCAATTATTTTAACTTTACCTTCTATATTTATAACATTCCGTTGCCTTTTTATCACTGGTAACTGTGCCATAGTAAATATATTTAGATCTAACCACCCGCTCTTCTCAAATTTCAAAATTAAACTAATCAGTTGTAAATATGTACTTCTGATCCATCGTATGCAAACAAGGGAACTCCCCGTTTTCATCAGGGATAATAGAGGTAATCACGGTTAATTTAAGCATACAATTTGAAAACATTGCAAACAAAAAACAATAGTCTAATCTGTGGTCATTCATGGTTAATCGGTTTTACCGGTTAACCCGATCACGTATAATCGCGGCCCGTCTGTATAACAAAAAATCTATGCACTTTTTGTAATTAGCTTGAAAGGAAACTTTTGTCAGGCCAATTGTGAAGGATTAAATAATAATCCATTGTCTTGGTTTTAATAGATTTGCAAAAACAATTAAAAATTGCGTAACAAATGTAATTAAACTACGAAGAATGGGCAAAGGAATGTTTATTCATATGTAATTAGGCTGTATGTTTTTTTGTGGAAGCTAAGTATTTATGTGAGACTTGTAATTTCTTAAGATAATATTTTTAGAAACTTCTCAAAAGAAAAAATTGAGCCACCCTAAAATAAAACTAACTTAATAAAATATTTTGTATGTATATCTTATGAATAGTCTATACTCGTACATGAAATAGTGTTTTTACATACATTTATCTAAAATATAATATTTATATAAAATTTTTATTTAATCGATATTATTATGTAGGTTTATGTTGTATTTATAAAATTATCTTATAAGATCATCTTTAGTCTTAGTTCTGACAGTGCAACCAAAATCAGGGCTTCAAGTATTAAGTTATTGCTTTAAAAAAGAGCGTATGTATGTATGTATACATACATACTAAATACTAAATAAAAGTAGAAATAAAATCGTTAAATTGTTGTAAAAGAAGCCAAAGTTTCATTACTGCGCTGCAAAAACAGAAGTAATAACAGTAGTTTTGCAACCAACTTCACTGCTTAATGCACTGTTAAGATTGAATTTTTCAATTGCAAAGCTTTAATCTTATGCTCTTATTTTTTTTTTTTGTAATAAAATTACGCTTGATGATCTTCTGATTTAGGCTGCTTTGTTAGTTTCATAATAGTTGTGTTTCTTTCTTTTTTAAATCATTTTCATAAATTCTGACTCACACACTCATCGATTTTGTTCTACCATCTATAAATGTTTTCTTTCTTATACACTTACTAACTAACTTAGTTTAGTTTTATTTGTAGTTTTCTTTAACTAAAATATTCATATAAACTTAACTCCATACAAAAGAATAAATTGAACATAAAAGAATTATAATCAAAGACCCTCTAGCCTGAAATATTGCTGAACTATAAGCCTGGTCTAGATTTTCATTTTCTGAGATCAATGGTGCTGTTCGAGTATATTCATCATCAACTTCATTAGCTCGACGAGGACATTTCATCCATTTGTGGGCAGAAGAGAATTTACGGGTATGAGCAGTACGCATAGTATTATCATTAAACTCCCAATAGCCAGTGCCCTTAAAGAAATAGGTTTTACGATCGGTATATTGAAAGGCAGCATCTATGTTATAACCAATGCCCGACCATATTGAAAGGTCACGTGGATAGTCTAGTTCAACTTGTCCAGTATCACCGTCAACACCCCAATATAAAGTACCACTAAATAGATAAGTACGATTATTGTGGCCCCATATAAATGCCGCATCGATATGGGTTAATGAATCAGGTAAGCCTAAGGAAGTTAAAGGTTGTTCCTGAATCAGTGTAACGGAGTCGAATACATAATACTTGCGACCTGAAACCGGTAAAGAAAATATATAACACCTGAGTGAGGGGTTACAGGAAAACATTATATATGAAAATTCTTACCTATAAAGAACACAATATGACGTTGACGATTTTCATAAACAGCATCGATTTTGTTGAAATGTTCTGGCAGCTGAGTCCATAAACGTCTAGTTTCGGTGGGATAACCGGGATAAAGACCTCTATCACCAATACGCCAAAGAAACTGAAAAATGAAATTTGTTAAGAATTCAAATAAGATACTAATGTTTATATTCACCTGTCCCCGAAATATGAAAAGTTCACCCCTGATCATAGAAATTGCATCATATGGTGTCATACAATTATCGGGTTTCAATTTTTTTGGCTTGGTTGTATGCATAGTGCGATGTTTCGTTGGTCTGGGTGGTGGCCTTTGTGTTGGTTGAGTTCTTGGTCGCCTTGTAGTTGTTGTAGTCGTTGTTGTTGTGGTAGTCGGCCTATGTTCCGGATATGATGGATATGGTCTTGGAGTCTGATTATTACTATTGTGATAGGGATAGTGTTGTGTACGATGATGATGTTGCTGATGATGATGATGTCGATTATTGTTGCGGTCCAATGGCGAATATTGAGGATTATATGGATAATTTTGTGGATAATAACGGCTGGGATAGCTATTTTGTGGATAGTAAACTAATGGTCTCATTGTTGTTGTAGTGGTAGTAGTAGTTGTTGACGTTGTAGTTGGCCTTGGTTGTGGTTTAAATGAGCCCCAAATTTTAACTTTCGAACCATAGAGTTCCTGTATAGCAGTACGATCATCGTCAGGCAAGGCGCCACCTACTTGATAACCTTGATACCAAGGAAACATAATGGCTTTTTGATCAGAAGAATGACCCAAGCCTAGGGAGTGACCAAATTCGTGAACGGCTACATTTAATAAATCGGTTCCTGCAAATGTAAAGCAAAAAATAATAGTTTTATAATATATTAGAACAACATTTTATTGCTTAAATATTTGTTTTTTGATTATTCTAAACGCTATAGACGTATGAATTTTATAAAAAAATCCTAATAAGCACAATAATTTTATGAATTAGTCCCCTCCAGTGAAAAAGTTTTCGAACAGATTGGTCCTACGCTGAGGAATTATTTACGAAAGCCAGCAAGAGAACTATTTCGTACCTTTTATTCCTAAAGACTAAAGCTGGGAAAGAATTAGTGTATTCGATTCAAACAAAGAAAAAAAAAAAAGAAAAAAAAAACCGTTAAAGGAACAGCCACTTACTCTTACAATGAGGTTAAATATCTCAGTAATGCCATAGACAAGAGACTATATTGGAATCCCTATCAACAAACGTCAATGGAATTAAAGAACGCTGTAACTGACAAATCCTTAAATGTTCACTAGACCCAAAGTAGAACAACTACACTGGTATTTTTAATTTCACAGACGGCGTAAGTGAATTTATGTTCATTGTAGAAATCTGGGACCTGGACCAACCGACGCGTATTTTTTTATCTGATAAAAATGATACAAAAAACGTATTTTCGATTTTTTGTCAGTTACAGCGTTCTTTAATTCCATTGACGATATCTAAGACATCTTAAATGTAAGGCTATGTAATGATAAAGAAAATCTTTGATGTTCAACTTGGGTCTGAAGTGGACTTTATTGATTGCGAACCCAATTGTTCAATATTTTTTATTTAATAAGGTCAGCATTAGCGAGATGACCCCTACTCTTTTAGTACATTATGCTGGTTTAGGAAAATATGAGAGGAAGAGGGAAAAAAACGTGTGGAACTTTGATTTAAACTGACTAATATCATATCTGATATCAGCCAGAAAAAACAAAGGTTCTTCTTTGGAAATGTAGACCATAAGGCCACTGTTATTCCTTCATCACTAAATAATCCAACAGCAACCAACCGCAAGAAGCTCGCACAGTAAAGTTATGATTATTAATATATCGTCATGCGGGAGTTTATCTGCTCTATGCGCCATTTTATATATCTCAAGTTAATGATGCCACTTTAGATTTTTGACACCAAAATTTTTTAAATCTGCAAACCGTTTTCGGCTAATTATCTCTATAACTGGACGAGATATCTGAAAACGGATTGCAGACTTGAAAAATTTGGGGTCAAAATCCTAAAGAAATAGCTTGGAAACAAAGTTACTTCAAGAGGAATAGTATAATTTACGCTCCATAGTGATCTTATAATATCCATATACGTATAACACAGAAGCGGCTACTTTAGAAAACTGATAAAGGAATTAGAGAAGTGTATCGTCATCAATCGTGTGCTGAGTCGTTGATAATCAAAGCTTTAATACATACATACATAACTGGCCTTTACAACCCTGTGTCAGGATTACGGCCTAGCTTCTCGCAGCACTCATGTTGTGTGCGTCAATTTTTATTCATGAGTACCAGGACCTACAGTTTAATGTCGATTCCGAACGACAGACTTGAGAAGCTTGTTCATGGCAATTAGTTACTCTCAGAGCTTTTGCCAGAAGACTGCTGAGAGGTAGTCGCCGAAAGAAATATTTTTTTCATACTTCTTTTTTTGAAGATGTCAGAGCTTTAATATGACTTTAAAATTTTACTATTCATACTATTCAAAAGCTTTTTTCTTTATTTAACATGGAAAATAATTTAAAACCACTTATTATAGGTTCATAGCCTTGAGAGAATTCATATATTAACAATCTTGTACGAGTATTTAATGCAAATCCATATAATTTTTCGCAAAATAATTTATTTCAAAAATTATCTGATAAATATTCTCTATATTTAAAGTTTTAATTTAAAATAAGCGTTTTAAATGAAAATCGATAGGATATCTGCATACTTTTTATGATTATTTGCATGCTTAAAAAGACAATAAAGTAAATACTCGTATTTGATAGTTTCCTACGTTTTATTCCTCTCATTCCTCACTTTTATAGTCCTTATAAAATGAAATCGTTTCTTTAAGAAGCTTAAAATTTTTATAGCGTTTTTGTCATTATTTACGCAACTGCCAATGAAAAAATAAAAAAAAAATTCAATGAATTGCAAAAAAAACTTCAGCAGCAATAGCAACATCAACAATAAAAACTGGGTAAGGAGAAAAGTGCATAAAAAATATTTTCAATTCATATTTTGTTGACTTCAAAAAATATAAAAAATAACGCAAAAAAATGAAGCACAAGGAAGACGCTTTTATTAGCGTTTTTTAATAGGAATTTTTTTTTTATTTAAAACAGGCATAATCAGAAAATGAAATGTTTTTTAAAGTAAAACTATTTTCATCATATAAAAAATTAAATGTTTATTGCCGTCGTATTAGTCGTATGACTTCAATTAAAAAAAAAGTTTTAAGTTTCATACATTAGACAGATTATGGTGTACAATCGCTTGTTGGAACCCTTATTTTGCAGTATCAATAAATTTTAAATAATTTAAAATTTACTATTTTTTTGTTTTTTGAGTTAACAAAAGAATTTATTATTATTGGTTGTGTGTGGTGAGTGCCTTCGCTAAGTAGGTTTAGCTAATGGCGCTTTTCTCCCGAACATTATACGGAAATGTTATTATTTCACAAATAATCCAATTCTATGTGCTGTTACGATTCAATGAAAAAATAATAATCTTAAAATAAAAGACTAATTTTTCGATACAATTGTTTTATCAGTTCTCTGTTAGCGTGAGCAATGATAGAATTTTTTTTTATATATTGATAGTCAAACCACTATCCAAGCACTTAGCAACTGTAACATTTACGTAAAAGTTGGTGGGAGATAGTTGGTCTGGGTAAATTTAACAAGCTGTGAGACAACAATAAAGTTAATGTGAAGTGGTTGCCAGACGACGAGGGAATTTCGGTAAATGAAAGGGAAGACAAACTTTTCAGGAAGGGAGACTTACAGTGTTGAAATCAAAACGACTCTGGTTAAGACGAGTTAGGAAAGGCATCAGGCGAAAGAGAGATTAGTGACAGGTAAGTACTCTTTTTAGATCATACAGCTGTAAGTTAGTTGAAACTTTTGCTAGATAACTAATAGTAGGAAGATATTTGAGTTTAACACGGGTTGTCTATAAACGAACTGATAGATTTGCGGTCTGAATACACAATAAGACAGAGTAGGAATAGTTCGGTGCGTAGACCATGTATCTGTTTGGCGTAGATGAATTCTAGAAACAGACAGATGCTTTGGGGCTTATGGAGTATTGTTGATATCTGTCGAAATCTTAAAGTTCGTTACAACAGTAGAGCTGGAATAGTTATTATAGGGCAAATCAGCAGACGGCTGTATAAAAGAATGTAAGGCCGCTTAACTTGTATTCTCTTAAATTACAACAACAATAACATAATAACAGTATTCTGTAAAGGTGTCCCAATTGTAATTTAGTAGACTAACATTGTTATTTGCAAAATGGCAATGGACTTTTGCAAATGTTATACCGTTACAAAAATAAGGGATATATGGAAGGACTAAGAGTCCTTGTAACGATAATAACACAATTTGACAAATCTATTTTTACCTTTATATCTGTCACAAATATAAATTATCATAACTTTTCCTTTATTCTTGTAAGGTGGATATGAAGGAAAATAGATTTTTCTGAAATTGTTTAACTAAATTATACAGTTTACTTTAAAATGGTGAAATGTTATTTCTTTATGAACTAATATTTCAAATATATCATATACTACTTTTTTTATTAATAGTTATTTTTTATATAACTTATCATAAAAATTAAATGAAAATTTATTTGAATTTCGTTATATTTGTATTACAAAAAAAAAATCCTACCACAAGCCAAAAGAGTGCGCTCATCGGTTGCCATGCAAAACCAAAAAATTATATAAAAAAAAAAAAATTAAATTTTGTTGAAAATGTACAACAAAATAATTATGTTTTTTATATTAACCAAAAATTATAATTATATGCCGGAGAGTATTGCAATAATTGCTAAAATAGAATAAATAAAACTTGATAAAACCCATAGAGACATCATAAATTCCGGCAACATATTGTTCACATATGTTGTACGCTTAATATATTTTGGTAAATGCAACAGTAAAATGAGGTGAAAACTACATATTTTATTTGCATAAGAATAATAGTCGACTACAATGTTGGTCAAAATAAATATTAAAAATTTTTTTAATTATAACCTTAAACAGGGTCTTCAATTAAAAGAAATATTTTTGGAGTCTATATGTATACCAGGGGCCCTAATCTGTAATTCTCTTCAGCTAAAATCCTAAAATTTTTTGTTTTGAAACAGGCTGGGTATTAGAATATATAAAATTAAAAAGTTTAGAGGTAATAGGCATGAAGCTTTTATATTACATTAAGCGTTCAAAAATTGTATTCATGGCCAAAATGTCCTAAATCAAGTTTAAACATTTTTAGCCATAGTGTTTTAGCTTATGAGAGTTACAGAATAAGGCCTCAGTCCAAACTTTTTTTTCATCTTTAATTGTAATATTTACGGAGAAGGATTACAGATTCAATGTTACAAATTAATTAAAAACTCAGGCTCAGATGATATTCGAACACGTAACTGTCAATGACCGTACTTACGGCGATTACTTTTAAGCGAAAAATTTTTGGTAAAAATATTGCCATTTTCTTTTGCAATTAACCTTTACAGTATTTTTAGCAAATAAAGATTGCAGTACAATGAAATTCATATACATACTTGCATATATTTTATTAATATGAAATAAAAGTAGAGTGTAAAAACGGCAAAGTATTTTTGTTAAAAAAATAAATCTTTGCAAAAATAAAAATTTGTTAATAAACTTTAAATGAATAATTTTCAAATTTACACTCTATAAATCTAAACGTGTCTATTCATACATACAAATGGATGTGTAAGTGTATGTATCATACGATTTACATATTTGAAAAAGGTTTATAAATAAAATTCACGCATTCAAATAATGTTCTATATGCACTATGGGCTACTTTTATAAAACATTTTTAATTTTCTTGTAATAATAATGTAAAAATTTAATTTTTTTTCTATATATGGTCTGACAATCCGAGTTCGAATCATAGTAAGAATGACAATTTTTCAATTTAATTTGTTTCATCAGAAACGCTTTAATTAGATCCATTAATTAAGAATTTAAAAGTTTTTTTTTTAATGATTTTTGATAATCAAAGCAGAAAATGACATCCGTGAAGAAGTAATACATAATAATACGTTTCCATTTAAACCAAACCTTCTTGTTTTGCTTAAAATACGTTAAAGCATTTCCATTATGCTGTAATGGTTGATGTTTTCGAATTTTCGATATTAATTTGACATTTTTGCTATGAACATAGAGAGAGACAAACGAGAAAATAATTAAAGTGTGATGCAAAATACAATAGAATGTTTGTCAAATTATATTGTCAACAGCATAATATGATAGATTAAGTATTTTCTTTTTTTCTCTATTCTTTTTAACAATTAAATGTCAGTTCTTCGAATGGATTACCCATAGTTGCATTTGTAATCAATGTAGACAATTGTAGACATATTTGGGTGCAAAACTAGATTTATATTACATTTTTCGTTATTTTGTGGCACATAAAACATACGACAACAAAACAATTTGTTCCCATTGTGCACTGTGGTTAGCATATGTTTATTTTTATTACATTTTGTGTGTAAATTTGTGAATTTAATTTTAACTATCATTGCACTGGTCATTTTTGTAACCAATTTCCTTTAGTTTTTCATTTAAAATTTGTTGCCATCATATTGTTAGTCGATTGCAAAACCGCAGTTTCATTTGCTGCAAAACCGCGTTATCATGTTGCATTTATTTAGTACTAATGTAATTAATTAGTATATAATGCACTACCATATACTACACACACATACATACGTATGTATATTACATACATCCCAGATGACATTTTGTTTTTGGAACGATTAAACAAATTCGTGTGTCCTTTTTGGCTCTTGTGCGCGATTAAAATGTTTAACTTTTTAATGATTTATTTGATTTTGTCTGTCATTTCTTAGTCTTATGAGTGGCATATCACACGTTTCCAGTAGATTTTGCTTTCTACTTGTCTTCTATATTGCCTTTAGTCAGATTAACTTTTTTTGTTGTATTAATTTTTAGAATATAAATTAAAAGTAATTTTTTTACTCCGCTGGTTTTTTTTTGTGAAACTGGAAAGCTGGATTATCGGACTGATAGATTTGAACTCTACGAATTTGTCTACTAAGGCTTTATTTAATTTAAACTAAAAATTGTGTCTGTATATTATATATCATTATATTTAATGTTGAATGTTCAATTAGCTTAAGATGTTGTCATAAGAAATTAATATTTTTTCTAAATTGAGACCCCTAATCATGCTGTGAATTGTATTGAATTTTAAAGGTTAGTTTTTTTGTATTAAGTGCCTTATGAATGAGACAGGTTGTTGTCAATTTGATCACTCAAGAGCCAGAGTGTTATACCTTCGCCCTTAAATTCTCAACAACAATTGCCCCGTCTGTCATTGGATGCTGATTATGAACTGGTAAGAGTCTTCACTAAGTAGGTAGCGGCTTCTCTCCTTATCATTAGTTTTTGGTGCCAATGCCAAAGGTGGAATAGTGCTGAAAGTCAGGGAGGAGTTTCTTGCAAATGCACTTGTTCTTTTTTCTTTAACCCTCCATTACTAACCTCTGGGTCGAATCGACCCAGACGCGCAAATTTTTTAAATTAAAAAAAAAACATGACGATATTTTAACTCAAGATATATTTGTAATCTAAATTTGTTTATATTTAAACGTTTATAAATAATAAATGTAAGGAAAATTTATGATATTATCCATATAAAATTATTTTAAAAAACAGCCTGGGTCGATTATACCCATAGTTAGCAATAATGTAACAAAGATTATGGGTCGACTATACCCATAGTTAGCAATAATGTAACAAAGATTATGGGTCGATTAGACCCAGGTTAGTTATACCGTTATACAAAAAATATATGTTCATTTATTCACATTGTAATAAATTAAAACGCAAAACCAAAACCACGTGCTCTAAATGTGGAAAATATATTTGCCAGAAGCACTGTGCTCAAATTACATTGCTTCTGCACAAGAGGAATCCATTTATGACGATATGTTCGATGATGAAAATTCCGAATAAAAGGTAACATTTACAGTACATAACTGAAAAATGTTTGCTTTAGCCGTACCAATTTTTCTTTCTAACATTTTACTATTATATTTCAGGTTTTAAATGCACTTTATTTGACGTCAATATCTTAAAAACTCTTAATTTTATGCGAAATTCGGCTGGATAACTTTTTTTTTCACTTTTTTTTAGCTATATTGTAATGAATTCATACTTAATTTTAATTTAAATATTTTTGTTTTAATTTACACCATTGTATACTAAAATTAAACAATAAAAGACTAAAATCTACCAAAAGAAGTATACGTTTTATCAATTTATAAGTTGAGACGATTTCAATGGATAATATAATTCAGGGTCGATAAGACCCATGGTTAGTAACCATGCGACATGATTTAAGGTTAGTAATGCCGGGTTAAATTACAATTTAGAACTCGGAAAAATTTGTTTATGCTTCATTTTTCTCTTTTACTGGAATTTCAACCTGGGCTGTTGAGATTTTTTGCGAGAGCTCTAACCACTATACTACCACCATCTCCATTCAAACACTTATATATCATATGCTCTTTTTTAAATTAAACACTTTTAAATCTGCTAACCGGACAAAATATGACTAGAAAAACTCACCACATTTTAAACTCCCGGAAGATGAATTTATGTTTAAC
Organism: Metopia argyrocephala; assembly: GCA_963576795.1. Taxonomy (NCBI): domain Eukaryota; kingdom Metazoa; phylum Arthropoda; class Insecta; order Diptera; family Sarcophagidae; genus Metopia; species Metopia argyrocephala. Next base: position 179,188,737 of record OY756208.1, on the reverse strand, counting down.
ATAACTTTTGCTATTGCATTTTGAATTAAAATTTTTGAAACATAAACGCGATTAGTGTTCAATCACCAAAAGTATTTGAAGAATAGTCATCCAGGAGATTTTTATAAAAATTATCTTTCAAATGCTGGCGGGGACATTGTAGGCATAGTAGTAAATGCATCAAAATCTATGATAATGCACACAAACAATACAACAATAGCCACATAATTTTATTGAGCAGATGTGCCTCTTTGTATAAAAATTAAATGCAATAAAAGGAGAAATATGTGTGTAGATAAATAAACATTAAAACAATAATTTTTAATCATCATTTTAAAATCTTCTACAAAGTGAATCAAAACACATATTTAGTTTTAATTAAATATTTTATTGATTTTAATTTAAAGAATTTGGTTTGGCCTCAATGGAAGCTTTAGTAAGCATTTGGGTTAATGATAGCCAACTGATTAGCTGCTATTGAGATCGGAACTGCCAGCAAATCAGAAGAGTAACCAGAGAAAGTTTTATTGCCTTGTTTTCGTCGTTAGTTTTAAACAGGGGACACCAGAGGCCTTATTCTGTAACTCTCCTAAGCTAAAAATCTATCGCTAAACATTTTTATACTTGATTTAGGACTTTTTGGTACGAATAGAATTCTTGAACGTTTATTGTAATTAAAAAGCTTCATGCCTACTACCTCTAAACTTTTTAATTTTATATATTCTAAGGCCCAGCCTGTTTTAAAAATACAAAATTTTAGCATTTTAGCTTAAGAGAATAACAGAATAAGGCCCCAGGTCTATAATACATAATGGTTGAGATTATACAATAAAAAATAAAATAAATTTAAAATAAATAAACAAAAAGCTAGCAAGTTCTTATATAAAAATATTAAAACTAAATCCGATTATCGGCTTATTCTAGCAATAAGTCCTAGAACCATAAACTGAGCCTGCAATTGTAAAAGTGGCTTCAATATATTCATAGGCTTGTACCAAAGTAAAATGAATTCCTAGAATTACTGTAAAAAAAGACCTTTAGTAGCTTGCGAAAAATTTCTTTCTATTAATCTATGGTGAGCTCAAGTTATAGTAAAATTCCTGAAGTTAATAAAATTAAAGTATTAAGTAGAGGAATTTGAAATGGTCCATATTTTTATAAAATAGTAGCTACATCTCTTGCAACAAATATTTGCGTAATGTGTTGCATAAGCCCATGGTTCAAACCCTAGCTCGTACATCTTGTAAAAAAAAAGAAATATGAAAAAATTATTCCTGTCTGCGACTACTTCTCAGCACTCTGGGTCTGAGAGTAACTGATTGCCATGAACCCAGCAGAAAATTTTTAAGATTTGGAAGCAATAAATAAAATTGTAAGCAATAATGGAAGCATTATATTCTTTTTTATACATTAAAGCTTCCAAATATGCTACAGGCTAAGGTATTATTTTTGACTTTTTGTACCATTTGCTTACTTGTTGCAATAAATATGCATTTCTATTGTATTTTAGCGGCTTATTTCATATAAAAATCATCCATTATTGATGCGCACAAGTAAGTGATTGTTCACGATTTCTCTCTTACAAAATAGCTTACTGGTAAGCACTAGGCTATAGCATAAATGTATTTGAATTCAAATATATGTACTTGTTTTTTTAAACATTCTCAGAGTAAAACCAAGTACAAATGTCGGTCAAAGCAAACAAATACAAAGTAAAGACAAAACAAATACAAGCTTTACTCTCTTTATACGTCTCGAGTATTTGTATTTACTCATTCTTGGTCACTATAAATAGAGTAAATCAAATAAAATGTTTGCCTTTGTTCTCGAAATACTTAAACAATTTTTATTTTACAAAGCGGGTATTTTAAATACTGATCATGTTTTTTTAAATGTCTTGAATTATTTGCTTTTGCTTCTTGGTTACTTTTTATGTTATTTTTAACACTGTTTGTTTTGGAAACAATTGTAAAAATTAGTGAACAGTTTGGAACCGAAATGTATTTTGTTTACATTTTTTATGTAAGAGTATTACTTGTGAAATTAAAGAAAAATTAAGAAATGATATTTTCAAAATCGCTTTGGAAAAGGGGCATACGAAGGTATGTAATATTTTAAATATGTATACTAAATTTTTTTCTAACCACACAAAACCCACCCAGAATTGAATTTTTATTAATTAAGTATTTAATTTTGTGTTAATAAAACAAATTTTCTAAGTTTTTATTTACCATTGTTTTTTTACGCAACATTTGTATGTACACATAATTATTTGATATGTTGATAATTTAATATATGTACATACACACATACATTTCGAATCAAACAGAAATGACATTTCATGCAAGTACAATAAGACTTATTTAAAATACTCGAGTATTATACCAAATACTACTTGTTTCTTGATCCAAATACAAAATTGTCTTGATATTTGATTTGCTAACTACTTGCATGCATTAAAATTTGTTTCATTTATTTAATACAAAAACAGTACTTATTGTTTTTGTTTCTTATAAGAGAACATTGTATTTGTATTTGCTAAGAGAAAGTAGAGTAAAACAAATTGACGAAAAAAAGAGAGTGTATTTAAGTATTTGTTTTTTATACTTTTGCAAAAGCCTAGTAAGCACTAATTTCTGCTGGGAACAAGCTTCTCAAGTCTGTCGTTCGGAGTCGACTTTAAGCTGTAGCTAACGGTACTCATGGATAAAAATTAACACACACAACAAGGGTACTGCGAGAAGCTAGGCTGTAACTCTGACACAGGGTTGTAGTGGCCAATTACATATGTACATAGTATGTATGACAGTAGTTTAAAACAACTTCAGTAAAATCGAGTTACAATTGATTTCATCAACAATATATTTCTACTTTTTTTAAACTTTTAAGTCAATGTCTCATTTGCAGACAGTTAATTTTTACTTGGTCCTTTTGTGGGGTATTGGCTAAAACCTGAAGTATTTCCCGTCTTGCTTCTGCTGATGTATTATAACATGTGTTTGTTTGTCTTGTCCGCGAATGTGATATTGTTTAGTTCGAGTTCCAAATCATTTAGAAAAAATATAATATGAAATGTATGATTTTGGGAATAAGCATGTCTCTATGACCATTTCATTTTATATACCACTTTCAGGAAAAAGTCTCCTGACGAGTCTCTTAAGCATACATTTCATATTATATTGAATGTATCTGCCAATAAGGCGAAAAATATTTTTTGCATTTAGAAAAAATTTATTTTAAATTATTTTAAAAGAAAGCACTAAAAGAAAACTTAAAAAAAATTGATTGAAATCAAGAAATTAAAAAAAAAAAACTTTTCTACGAAAGCAATTTAAACTAAAAGGCATTTGCGACGATATTTTTTGGTCGCAATATACCACGATTTCTGTCCACTATGTTAAAAGTATGCAAACGACAGTATTTTTTGTTTGTTTTTTGTGTATTTTCCTAAAAATGTTTATGTCACTAAAACAATTTTTTGTTGTTTTTCTTTTTGTTTTTTGAAATCATAATTCAAATTCGAAACAAAACATTAGAACAGAGTGAAGTGAGAAGCTTTGTATGAGCGTTTGTGTCTCTGTCACAGTACGTCTGCCCACTTTTGACAATTCAACATGGAAAACGAGGGTAAGTGACATAAAAAATGAATGACAAACACATTTATGTATGTATGAATATGTATGAATGTAAGAGTATTTTTTATTTTCATGTAAATAGTATGTGAGTAATGGAACTTGGCATTTGTACTCATGTGAGAAGATGATTTTTTGATTGATGGCGATTTTAAGCCTCATTTCATTTGCAATGTTACTCTGCTTTGTTTTTGTTTGTTTTGTTTTGTTTTTACAAACAATTTTTTATTTGTTTTCTATGTACATGTACTTATACGAGCATATGTCTTGTTGTGTGTGTGTGTGTTTAGTTTTCCTTTTCTTGTTTGTAATATCCTCCCATTGTCTTTAAATGTCATTTCTAATTTGACAATCTTATAAAAGACATTAAGGCTTGACTTTTACTTTAGGAGTCTTCAGAGTCTTAATGGCTATTTTTGGCTTCAAATTTTTTTTTATAGAATGACAGTGTCAATGAGCATATTTTTTTTATTTTTTGGTTTATAAGGTGTTGCTAAGAAATGTGCTGAGACATTATTTTATTTTAAAAGGCAAGGTTTGAGGTTTTTTGTTTTATTAAAACCATATTAACAAAGTTTAATCTTTATTACTTCATTATTTTAACTTTTGTTTGTGAAATAAAACCCCTGCATGAGTAGGGGTTTACCCCTGAGTATTGGTCTTAAAAAAAAAAAAAAAAAATAAATCCTAAATTTTATAATAATAACAGTTTTATTTGAACTAAAGTATTTATAGTAAATCAAAAAGTTTTATTAAGTTATTACTTGACAAATATCTCTGCCATACTTGACTCTGTCTAATATCTTTTTTGTCAAATTACAACTCAATCAAGTTGTGTTTGCCAGCCATAATCACCTTATAATATACAAAATTTATAGAAAAAGTACACACATTCTTAATTTAGTATTTAAAAAAAACCTGCCTAATGACTTTATCACTGCTGCTTTACATATTTTTTTTAATAATTGATTATATTTTTTTTACTTGCAGCACAATTTTGAACAATTATTTCAATCACAAGTTATTTTTTAAGATTTTTGTTAAAAAGAAAAATTAAACTATAAACTTACCTCTATCCTCTTCCTCTTCATTTAATTGGTCTGGTGTTACAGCCCAATTTTCGTCATCATCAAAATGAGCATCACCACCACGTCCACCGCCCGGATAAAAGGCATGAGCCAAAATTAAACCGGGACCATCAAATTTGTAACCATCACCATGATCACGTCTGTAAAAAACGAAAAAAAAAAAAATTTAAATATAAAACTGCAAAGTTTTCAAATAAATTTTCCTTCATTAATATAGAAAAGCTGTTAACGTTGATAAAGAAAACTGATAAAAACTACAATAAACGTTATGGGAATTGTGATGCATTTGCAAACAGTGATTAAATATTCTTTTAGAAAATTTATTTCACACTCCCTCTAGTTGCACTTTAGTGAAATAATTAGAAAATAAAATGAAAAGTTTTCTCTCCTTTTTTTAAAGTGTGTGGTAACATTTAAAATATTCTGTATTTGAAGTTATAAAAAAGTAAAGAAATGGCTAAAAATCATAAATTTTTAGAGACAAATGCTTTAAAAATGTAATTGGTTACTATTTTTCTTTCCTGATGAGAGTATAACTACTTTTTCTAACACTTTTTTCTATATTTGTGTTGGAATATAAAAACTATTTTTGTAATGGAGAAATACTTTTATCTGCCATTTGGTTAACTAATCATATGTTGGCTGTTTTTTAGAACAAATTTGTAATTTTATTACTCTTTATACTGATAATGGGTGTTTTTTTATAGAATGACGCAAGTTTAAATCATAATAAAGCAATGTAATATATTTTCTATATCCATATAACGGGCTTTATTGAAAAGAAAATCTTAAGAAATTAAGAAATACGTAGAAATCGCAATTTGGAATACCAAAATTCATCAACTTTTCACAGCATTTGCGGCTGTATTTCGCCGAATCTTGTTTTCCAGGTGTTCAATTTTTTTTTTTTTTGGTTTATCGACGTAGATAAGTGACTTAACATAACCTCAAAGAAAATAGTCAAATGAGGTTAAATCACAAGATCTTGGTGCACACTTACATACATGGGCCATTATGTGAAATTATTCTTTCATTAAAAGTTTCTTTGAGTAAATCAATTGTAGCGGCCGCTGTGTGGCATGTGGCTCCGTCTTATTAGAGCCACATATCAACAAGATTCATTACACGTTAATGAGGTACGAAAAAATTTGAAATCATGTTTCTACACGGTTCACTAAACAATAATTTTCTATGCGACAATTCTGCTTATTTACGTACCCATTCAATCAGAAATGGGCTTCATCGTAAAATAAAATTTTGAATAGAAATTCAAAATCGACATCAGTAGAATAGAACAATTATTTTGATTAAAAATTTCAACAATTTGCACGCGTTGCTTTGGTGTAAGTTGATTCATTTTGAAATTTTAAAGCAAACTTAACACAAAGCAATTATCAGCTGTTAAGTGGATGGTCCAATAAAGCAGTGATGCCAACTTAAAGTTGTGACACTCTATAAAAAACACGTTAAACAAGGTAAGTCAACATAACTGTTGTTGACACAACGGTGACGCTTTTGTTTAAGTTACTTAGTACAGCGTTAATGATAAGCGTAAAAGTACGTTTCGCTTTACGCTCTATTTTAGGTTGGTCTGTAAGATGATATCTGATTTGTTTTTATAATTTATGTTGTTGCTTGCATTTTGTTGGCGTTAAGTTTATCTTTTTGTTACTTTAATTATTAAACAAATATCCATAATTGTTTAAAAGAAAATTTCATTAAATTAGTTATGAGTTGGATAGGTTTTTATTGGCTAAATTAGTAGAAAAATGTTTTTGAATGTGGCAACACCGGTTTTTGCCAGTAAACTGATAAAAACTTAATTTATTTTCTTTAGCACCATTAATATAATATATGAGTAATCCTCTAAAATAGCAATTCTGAAATAGATTTCTCACACACTTGCTGCATTACAACAGGAAATCATTTTAAATGAAAAAAAAAAACACACACACACACCCTTACACACACATACATACACATACATTTGTAAAACCAACGCGTTTTTAATAAATGAGAACTTATTTTACTTGCTTGTTTGTTTGTTTTTGTCTCTCACTCTCTTACATTCTTTTTTTGTTAAACCCATCTCTCATAACTATGGATTATTTATATAACCATTCATATATTTTTACTTCTTATACTGCAAGAGTATGTGACCATTTGCAAAAAGATTGGTGTGCGTTACTGAGAAAAAATCTATTTTTTCTACTTTGAAGTCTGCTTAAATGATTATCGCAATTGCAGGTTAAGATTTAAAAGTTGTGCAACGATTTTTTTTTGCGTTTTTTCTCTAGCTCTATTTTCATATTTTATTAGTTTTCTGTTTTTTTTTCTCAACGTTTAGTTTAACACTTTTCCGTTTGTAAAAACAATAAAAACAAAAGTTACATAAACAAAACCAGCATAGAGTTTATGGTATTTGTGCAAATATTTATGAACGGAGTGAGAGTGAGCATAAGAATGGGCATGTACGAGTATTTGTGTCAGCAGTACATATGCACAAATGTTTGCCTGCGTGTTGTATTGTTTGGTTTTAATACTATTTTATGGCTATAAGTCTGCGTGTGTGTGTGCTTTTTTTTATTGGAATTTTCTATAAGATTTTTCTTTAGTTTACGACCAAATTGAATGTGTGTATTATATGAACTTTTAACGGTTTGTCTTTTTAAGTGTTTGCAAGGGTAGAAATATGTATTATTCCATTACTTACTTGGCAAAAAGTACTTGAATATCAGCTTGATCGCTATAAACTTCACGAAACGTCAGTTTCGAATTACTTTCCCATACACTCAGCGCTTTACGCAGCGTCATCCGTATTTGGCCTGCATTCGGCATTGATTGATTAACCAAACTGAAAGTAAATTAATAAAATGGAAAAACAAAAGTTTAGTAAAACGTTGTGAATTGTTGAAAAAGTAATAAAACTATTCGGCTTTTAGGAAGTAAGTTTTCGTTGCTTACAAAAAAAGTAAAAAAAAAAATAGTAGTAGGGGTGGTAAGAGTAAAGTTTAAACTATATAGCTTATTGTAATTAAAAACTAAGAGTGTTAGTGTAAATAAAGTAATATTTTTTATACATGTTTAATATAGAACATTTCTTCGTTAACTACACAGAAACAATAAATAAATTTTAAATATTTAAAAATTTTTTACAGTTTTTTACTGCTTGTGTAAAATACATACATACATACATATGTACCCAGCGGGAAATAATTGTTTACCTTATCTTATAATCAATTAAATAATCACCCTTACTGTGTTTGGCGTATTTTTGTCGTATTTCGACATTTTTGTAAAAGATTAAAGACAGATTTTATTAATTTTCAATTTCAAACAAAATAAGGGTAAATATCTGTCTTCAAAACTTATTAGTTTTGGAATCGAGAAGTTAATATCATGAGGCACACAATTAAGTATTGCTTGCCATATGTATTCCCACATCTTCAGTAGAAGGAATTCATTGTTTCTTTTATTAAAAAAATTCATTATTGCTCATTATTCCTTCAAATTTTTAATAATTAATAGCTTTATGCATTACAAAAAATTAATTCTAATACTTAATATAATAATACTAAATTAAAAGAATTTATTACTTTTGTAGGACATGATCTGTGTTAATGTTTTTCGGAATCAATATTAAACAGTCTCTGTATTCCTTGTCGATTCTCATTGATTACCATTTTCGATTGTGTCTAGCAAATGTATACAAAAGTATGTATGTGTTCGAGTAAGTTCACATTACAGTTTTTAAATTACCATTCTTATACTTACGAGTATACTCGTAATGAGATGCTTTGTATAAAAAAGAATTTTTTTTTTTGTATAAGAAAAATACTTTGAAAACAAAAAAAAAATCTAAATCCTTAATGATATGAGGATGCTGTTATTTAACCCTTAAACAAATTCTGTTTGACAACCTAAAAATAAGTGACTGGATTTATGTAACAGCTATAGCAAATATTTGACCAAGAAGACGTCATCAATATTTTATGAAAATATTTTTTTATTAGTCAAATATTTGAAAATTATTGTTTATTTTTTTTATTTAAAGAAACTTTTAAATTAATGCTTACATAAAACAAAACTTTTGCACAAAATATTTGAAATAAAATAGAAGTTACGCTTTTTTCGTCAAATATTTGCCTAATGTGAACGTATCTTAGGCCCCGATTATCGTTCACAACAACTTAATGTTGTGTTGTATTGTCTACAACATATAAAAATAAATGTTGTAAACAATATTCAAAGTATATGGTACAACACATAGGTGTTGTAAAATTTTAGAAATACAACATCAAATTTACAACTGTTGTGAACCATAATCGGGCCTTTAACTATATTCATGCCTGTATTAAAAACGTTAGTGGAGTTGCCAGTTGCTAATAATAGTATTACAGATGATAACTGGCAATCGATAGACAAATTGCTGTGAATTGATCATTCAAAGGCCAGTGTTATACCTACACCTTTGAATGATCAACAGCAATTGTCTCATCGTTGCATGTTGACTTCGCTAAGTAGTTTTATCTGTCATCTGCTATTTTCCAATAGGTGGCGTTTTTCCTCTGATCATTCTCCTTTGTTGTCGATGGTTAGTGTGCAATAGAGTTAATTTTCAGGGAGCGGTTTCTTTGTTGATGGAATGCTTGATTGGGGTGGGGGGGGGTACCTCCTAATTTTTTTAATTATAATTTTGAAAAAACCTCATACTAACTTTTCAATTTTTCACCTTTGCTGTGATTTGAACTTGGATCGCTATGGTGGGGTATACTCTTAAAAGTGCTGGTATATGTGTAAATGAATGTAAATATTTTAATATTTGGAAAAAAAATTTTATTAATTTAATTTATTTTAGTCATTATTTCTTATTAAATTAAAAAAATGCTTAATAATTAAAAGAAAAAAAAAATCATCTGAATATAGGTTGTTGGCATTTCAGAACCTTGTTTAAGTCCTTTAGAAAATGCAAAACAAATTAACCACAAAAACAAAGTAATGGAGAGAAAGTAAAATGATTGTAACCTGTAAAGTTTCAAAATAAAAGTCTCACTTTTGTTTTACTTTTAATTTTCCATATTTAAAGTAACCAGCACAGAGGGAGTAAATGAAATACAACAATAATAAAAAAAAAAACATTTGGTTTAATTAGAAAAAAAATATTTAAAGAAGCGGTTAAAATCTAAGGGAGTAAAAAAATAAAAATCAAAAAAAAAAAAAAACAAAAAAATAAGAAATTAAAAACGTAAAGGTAAGGATTTTCTTCTATTGCTTGAAATACAAAACTTAAAATAAAACAACAAGCTTTTCAAACATGGTTGCATCATCACATCAGTGTATACAAGTTAGGTATTTTTACCTTAGGTTTGGGGTATTTTTCTGTGCTATGGGAAATTTTTGAGGGAAACATTTTAGCTAGTACTCGTATTGAAGTAAAACTATAAGAAGTCTGCTGCTAACTAAGGCTAAAACGTTTTTGTTGCTTATAAAGAAGGACTAGACTACAAGCTCATAAGAATTCTAAAAACCATATATTTTCTGTAACTTGGGAAGATAACTCACAGGTATCAGTTAATAAACTACAAAGATACAATGTTAACATACATACATAATTGGCCCTTACAACCCTGTTTCTTTATGACGGCCTAGCTTCTCGCAGCACTCATATTGTGTGTATCAGTTTTTCTCAATGAGTACCGGGACCTACAGTTTAAAATCGACTTCGAACGACATAATTGAGAAGCTTTTTCATGGTAATCAGCTACTCTCAGAGCTTTCTCCAGAAAACTCCTAAGAGATAGTCTCCAAAAGGAATATTTTTTTTCATATTTCGTTTTTTCAAGATATCAGAGCTGAGGTTTGAATCCGGAGTTATCGTCTTAGTAAATTGATTTTTTTTATTAAAGAAATTTTTCCATAGGGGCTTGGCAACACTGCATGATAAAGGAGAAAATATTTCATAACAATGTGATATCTTTCTCACATATCGTATTGAAAATAAATTTTTCTGCACATTTTTATCACAAAAAAATACGCTTGGATTGGTCTCCAGCGATGCCAACGTTTTTAGCTCTTTTTAATTGCCTGCTGCACGTCTATTTTTTATTTAGCCCTTTAAAAAAAAGAGCTGCAATGCCGTTTTTGATTTTGGTTTTAGCACTTTTAGCCCATTTTTGCTAAAAAATATAGATCAAAACTGCTATCTTGGTTATAGTTTTAAAAAAGTTTGTGCAGAATCAAAAATATCTTACTCAGAAAAGCATTTAATTAAGGAGAACTTGATAAAATTTACTAAAAATTTAATATATTAAATACGAGCTTAATTACCCACAAACTTTAAAGTATTCGAAAGCATTTCTCCAAACAAATATTTCTTCCTGCAATATTGAGCATACTAAAGCTGTAATTAAAGAATTTGTAAAGAAATTGTGGTACGAAAACATTTTATAAACAAATTAAAACTTGTATAGTGGAAAAATCTGGATTGAAAGCATTTTGAATCGAAGTCCAACCAATGAGAATCCTATTCATAACCTATCATGTGTTGTTTTAAGACTTTTCACACTGCCTTATTCAAATGCAGAAGTAGAACACACATTCAGTGTTAAGAATTTTTTTAAAAATAAAGTGCGAAATAGAATGTCTTTTAATACAACGAATAGCTTAATTAACTTAAAGTATAGGTGAAAAAGAAAAAAGGATTACGAAATACCAGAAAAAGTCTGTTTGAAAATATTTTAAACAAAACATATAAGAAGTCAAAATATTTTATTAAATATGTTTTGTGAAGTGAAGAAGAAGAAGACGACAATGCAATGCTATACAAATGTAACGAATTGGTCTTAAATATCACTTTTGTTATACTATTTTTTACGTACTATTCTCATAAAATTATTTTATATTTATTTTACACAAATAAAATATATTAAAAAACGTTAAATATAAATTTAGCCCTTTTTAGCCCTTTTTTATGTGGTGTTGGCTCTTTTTGCTTCTAAAAAGTTGGCATCGCTGTTGGTCACGGTCCCAGATTTCTATGATGGAAAGAAATTCACTTACGCCGTCTGCGTTTTGAAAAATCCAGTGTCTTCTTTCTACTTTCATATAGGTTTTTTTGTACATATACAGAAAAAAAATCGTATGAAACTAAAATTAAATTGAGGTTCTGGCATGCAAGTTGAAATGGGCTCAACGAACGATACGAGTATTAAGAATTTTTTAAGTAATAATTCCCAAAATGGGATCAATTTAAAATTATCAAGTAACTGTTATAAATAGGAATGTATAGAAATTACATACATTCTATAATGAATTTTTTATGATCAGTAATTTTAAGAAATACAGATACAGTTGAACTTCGATTATATCGTCAATGAAATTAAAGAACGCTGTAACTGACCAAAAATCGAAAATACGTTTTTTGCATCATTTTTATCAGAAAAAAAAAATATGCGTCGATTGGTCCCGGTCCCAAATTTCTACGATGAAAATAAATTAACTTACGCCGTGTGCGAAATATAAAATATCAGTGTATTTGTTCTACTTTCATACAAGTTTTTTGGCTCTGGTGAACATTTAAGGTTTTGTCAGTTACAGCGTTCTTTAATTCCATTGACGATATGTACGTGTCTTACAGGATAGATTTTTAATCAAAATATGCTTCAGAAAATGAGCCTCGTTGCTTAGTAGTGTGCACTGACACTTGGGAAATTGCCCCTTGCCTTAAGGTTTTACACTATGGAAATTAGAAGACAGATAGAAATGTTTTTGTCTCTTTCTTTCATACACAGCAGAGTAAAACTGCCAATGAAATAAGAAAAATAATACGAAGCACCCAGCGAAAATTACAAAAATTAGAAAATACAACGAAAATACGTTTGAGTTTCATTTCTTCCCCTGCCCCCTCTTTAAAAAACTTCATCTGTTGATGTAAATCCAGCCTAAGGAAAAGAATATGTAGTGTTATGTACTGTCAGTGGCTGATAAGCTAAGTAGTGGTATGTAGCTCTTAGTGAAGAATTTTAATTCCATTTTTCTTGGGTTTATTTTTAAACATCGACTTAATGCTTATGCATTGACTTTATTGAGGATTTGTTACGTCTTGCTTCTAAGAGAGTTTAGGAACTTACTTAAAATTATGCCAACAATATCATTTACAATCATAATTGCACTACAGTTAACTTGTTACAAACTTTTCGTTTTTGCAAGAGATTTTAAAAGCTTTCAAACTTTTTATATAGGCGATTAGGCCTCTCAGCTGAAGCTTAGTTTTGTATGTAATTGGAAAATTAATCTGTGTTTGAGTGGTTCATAGAACAAAAAGGTTAATTGAACCTTCAAAAGGTGTTATTTATACATCAACTGTTTGTGTCAGAGTAGGAAAATAAACAAAACTGAACGTTTGATCTCATTTTGTTCTATTCTTTACAATGAGTAAAACAAAAATAAAACAGAAACAGTGAGAAAGATTGTCCCATTTAATTTTGTATATTGTTTTTGTTTTGTAGTCGCCGTGGTCTAGTGGTTAGTGTGTTGGATTACTAAGACAAGGGTCCTGGGTTCGACACCAGGCTCTGACATCTTCAAAAAAAGAAATATGAAAAAAATATTTCTTTCGGCGACTACCTCTCAGCAGTCTTCTGGCAAAAGCTCTGAGAGTAACTAATTGCCATGAACAAGCTTCTCAAGTCTGTCGTTCGGAGTCGACATTAAACTGTAGGTCCCGGTACTCATGGATAAAAATGGACACACACAACATGAGTGCTGCGAGAGGCTAGGCCGTAATCCTGACACAGGGTTGTAAAGGCCAGTTATGCATGTATGCATATTGTTTTTGTTTTGAGTACTACAAATACACTAACTCAAATGTGAGTAGGTACAACAAAAAATGAATTAGAAGAAAAAGGATAGAAGAAGAGAAAAAGAAAAGAAGAAGAGAAAAAAAAAACAAAAAACAAAGCAAGCAAAAGAGCGAAAAGCTAATTTTTTTATTTGCGCTCTTTCTCATTTAGAAAGTATTTGTTTTTGTTTTGCTCATGTACAATACCATTAAAAAAATTTTGAAAAGTGTATGACTTTGTTGAAACTTTTACGAAATGTTTTGTTTGTTTGCCCACTCTGGTTTGTGTTTACCGAGTAATAATTTTTAAACCTTTAGAAATTTAAAGAGACTTTAATTTTGCGGTATGTGACGAAATAGGACTTTGTTCGCAATGGAAATCGTTTGTATTTTCAAAGTCGTCTGAAATTTTGTGTGTTTGTAATTATTTTAGAATCTAAATAACCCAGGAAGTGGTTGCAATGATCATTATGGTTTTGGACTGAAAAAAATACAAATATTTCTGATTTGAAAGTTATAGCAGCTTGAAATATCAGTCGATTTTAATTTAGATCGAAATCAATTTCTATCCACATTATATATTTAAATGAAAACTTAAATTTTGTTTTGCACTCCATTAAAGTTACTGAAACGTTTTTTTGTTTTGCTGCAAATTTTCTCTTTCTTTTCATAAAGTGACCGTGGCAGATGTTTTCACTTCAATTTATTTTCGGTTAATTTTTTCTTAACTGAAATGAAACTTTACAATTTTATTTCTCCCTTTTCGGAAAAGTAAAATCTTTTTTGTTTTTTTGTTTTTTTTTTTTTTCTTTTATTAAATATTAAACAAACAATTTGACTACATTGAGAAGACACAACTTCTATATTTTACTGGTGCACTCTGATTAAATGCCTTTGGCAGCATCTTAAGTTTTCCCTTTTTTCCATGTTTTTTGTTTTTGTTTTTGTTTTTTTCTCTTTTTGGCTTGAGCAATTCATGTGCGTGTGTTTTTATGCAGCTCACAAACTTTCAAGATGTTTTTTAACCAAAAAAATATTTTTTAATGCTCATTTTTGCCTGTTTTCTGTTTGTGAATTCTATTCGAATTGTAATAAAAATTGGCAACATAATGTCATTTGAAATAAAGTGTGACACTCAAAGTAAGCGATAATAGTCTTGATGTCGAAAAAATGTACTTCTGTTCTGAATCTGATAAAAAGTTGTTAAAGAAAAAGTCAATCGTATTACCTAGAGCGCTGCTGAAAGGAGTGTGACCTTAAAACTATGTCCACTTGTATGTGTGTGTTGATTGGCAATTTGGGATTTCGTTTTTTCAAATTGAAACTGAAGTAAAAATTTATAAGGTAGTGAGAGGGAAAAACAATTTCTTCTTTCAGTTTTTTTTTTTTTTTTTTGGAAAATTTTAAATAAAATGTATGCAAACATTTATAAGAAAAAAAGATAAAAACAAATTACTAAAAATATGAATTGCCGGCCAGGTCAACATGTATATATGAGGGGAACTGAATAAAATATTTAACGAAAAAAAATTTTCATTTACAATTTAAAACTCGTCTACAACCAGAGGCATTCGTATGCTCACACTCAAGTTTTTATACGAAATAACCCAAAAGAAATATTAAATAAAAATCAATATACGGATGAAAAAATTGCCATGGAGTAACGGCAAGAATTTCATTCAGCACAGGATTTTAAAAACGGGATGTAAAAGATTGACTGAAAAAAAGAGCAACAAATGGTAGAGGATTTAAAAATCAGTTTTAAAAGATATTCAATTCAATAAAACATGAGTTAATTGTAGAAAGATATACAATTATTGTAATAATCAAACCAGTTTTATTTATTTTTATACTTTTTTCTTACTCTTGAGATGTATTTACTGAGTTAGGAAATAGCTAAATAGCCATTAAGAAATTAAAATAATTTAGAGATTTGTTAAGTAAAAGAAAAATTCAGTGAAATAATTTAATTTTTGAAATCGTACGTTTTGGCTTCGAATTGTGGCATTACACGAGGTTTGTAATAAAATTGGATGGCAAAACTAGCTTCTGCCGAGTATTCACATTGTCAATTACACAAAATCGATGGATGCTGGTTATACATACATACATAATTGGCCATTACAACCCTGTGTCAGAGTTACGGCCTAGCTTCTCGCAGCACTCATGTTGTGTGTCTTAATTTTTTTCCATGAGCACCGGGACCTACAGTTTAAAGACGACCCCGAACGACAGATTTGAGAAGATTTTCCATAGCAATCAATTACTTCCAGAGCTCCTGCCAGAAAACTTCTAAGAGGTAGTCGCCGAATGGAATAATTTTTTCATGTTTCTTTTTTTTTCAGGATGTCAGAGCTGAGATTTGAATCCAGGACTTTTGTCGAGTAAGCTAACAAACTAACCACTAGACTACGGCGCATACAGGGTTGGAATAGCCTGTTTTCTTGGATTAATTAAAAAAAAACAAATTTAAGAATCGTAAAAATTTTTTCTACCCGGTTAGAGTATATAAAATTCAACATCACTTGTTGTTAAAATAAATGTCAAAAGTGCTCTGGTGTTATTGTAGTGAAACTTCAAAGTCAAACTTTATAAAAATTTTTGTGCAAAAAAGGCTAAAAAAAGTGAAAACTTTCCCGTTGAAAATTTTATTTATTTTTAAAAATATTGCAAAAGTTAACAATTTTTCAATGGAACCATCAAGTTAAAGTTATTTTGCAAATACTTCCTCAGCACTTGTGTATCAAATTGTGTGTGGAAGTGTTTTAGATTTATTTATTTATATTGGAAATTCCAAAAAAATCAAAATTTTTATATTTTAAATGGATATATAGATACTATTCGTCCACATTCGTGTCATAATTTTTAGTTTATATTAAAGAGCACATAAATCTTTATTATATTGCAAAATTTTACGCTGCCTTTTTGTGTCTTTTAGAAGCTATGCATTGTTTAATAGAGCTGCAAAACTATCGATAGTCGGCCCCATCGATAGTTTCGATAGTTTACAAAAAACAATCGATACTATCAATACTATCGGTTTTCTATATTTCTGAAAAAATTAGAATCCCAATACGAATTTTTGGATATATTTTTACTAGGTTCTTCTAAAATCTAGTGGAGAAGTTGAATTCAATTTGTATCGGAAGTCCAGTCAGTAAAACTCTATTAAAATATAGCAAGTACCATGTATGTATATGGGTTATTATTCGCTTTCAACTGTCTTTCATAATAAGTGTATTAATTTAAATAAAAGACATACATATCTGTGGAATTTTGAAAAAACGTCTTCTCTCGAAATAAGACAATTTTCCAAGATTTTTATAGTAAATATAGAATTTCCTTGTCCTTCTTTTGCTCTAATCCCCGTATTTCTATGTCCTTTGGAACGCAAGATATGCAGTTGACTAATCGAACTCTTTCAGACTTTCTTCCAATTTCAATTTGACAAAACGACTTCTCTCAGAGAATTAAGAATAATTTGAAAAATTGAATGTCTATAAAATATTTTATTTAATTTTTATTATTTTTTTTTAATTCTTTGCATATTGTAGCGAAAAATAGAAGTACTTCTTTTTAATAAAACCGAAGTATATTTTCTAGATCAACTTCTTTCAACATTTCAATCTATTTAACAAAAATTCTTAAATTAATTTTTTATCGTTTTAAAGAAAACTATTGCTTCCAGAGGGGAAAAAAGGTCGCATAATGTTCGTTAAGTGTTTGTGCATAATATCCAAGTTCAAAAATTCTTTAATGTTCTAAGCAATAACTTCTATTAGCCCTTTTAACTGTTTTTTGCTCTACTGAAAAGTTGTTGATTTAGAAAGAAGAGGTTTTGTCAAATGTCCTAAGGTATGTATACTATTGTAACATAAATTTCAATTTTATTACAAAACAACAAAAAAAAAACCCCAAATTATTCGCCAAACAAAAAAAATTAATTAAAGCTGTTAATTTGAGATAATTTTTTTAAATTAACGTTAACCGTAAAAGGCTTTAACGTTCAAAACGTAAAACATACATTCCAAATTCTAAAAAACAATTCATAAATAAAATTATTTACAGAAAGAAGCGTTAAATTTAGGTATTTTAAGTTATACCAGGTTTACCCAATAATTTTTGTTAATGAACAAGAGTTTATCGACCGTCTATGGTCGTAATTGGCTTTCCGCTTATCTGAAACGGAACGGTGCGAACGTTTAAGGTGATCTAATAAATATGTAGTATTGCCGCTAGTTTTATAATATTTGCCACACATACGGCATTTAGCACAATTTTTATCTTTGTTTATTTCAAAATAAGTCCAAACATCTGAATACGTCCTACGTATGGTGTTTGAGGCTCTAGGTTCGAGCCCCGGAAGGTTCTGATCAATATTTTTTTATAATTTAATTTTTGTTTCGTCAGAAACGCTTTAATTAGATCAAAGTTAACGGCAATGAATATTTTTGGTAATTAAAGAAGAAATGATGTCCGTGAAGGAATAGTACACTAGCCAAACTGAACAATTGTTTTCGACTCCAGCTACGGTAGTCTCATCAGAGTTCTTTGTGTCCTGTGCATATTCAAGACCAAACGTATCTTTTTTTAAATACCCTCTTCATCATCGTTATCTACCTAAATGTTTTCGTTGCCCTATTCTATTAAACACAGACAGACATACACACTCCTATGGATATGTCCATTGGACACATATGTACATACGTTTAAATAGTATTGTAATAACACTTACTTTCTGATAATTGTAGGAATCTCCCCATTTTTTAAAACTGTTTTTTATTTAAATATTCTTTATTCTTTCAGAAATACTACATATTTATAATACCAGACACTTTTACTTAAAACTTCTTTGTATTATTTTTGTGCCGTCAATAATTCGCCGTTGTCGTTATATTAAGGTAGCCGTTGCCGCTGAATAAAAATAATTAAGTTTAAATAAAATTAATTACCCTAAGGAGTTTAATAGGATAACACTTTTTTGAAATATTGATTCTATTTTATTTTACATTAAATAAATGCAAATATATTATTTTTATTGAAAAATTAGAGCAGACATACAAAAATTTACCGGCGGCAAAAAACCTGCGTTAAAAAAGTTTACTTTTAAAATTTTCCGATAGTATCGCTACCGATAGTGAAACCATCGATAGTCGGCCAAAAATGAAACTATCGATACTATCGATAGTACTATCGATTGTTTTGCAGCTCTATTGTTTAATGCAAGTGATGTAGCAGTCAAATAGCTAAAAATCACATTGATCTTGCGACTGCTGCTGTTGTTGTGTGTTGTGTTTTGTTGTTTTTCTTGTTATTTTTTTCTTACTGATCGAAAGACCTGTACATGTAGATAATTTAAGATTTGGCCTTTTCATTCTTCATGGCTGGACTCGATTTTTTGAATGTCTTTTGCACGTGGCATATAAAATACCTTTACAAAAGTGGCAGGCTAGGACTGATTCTGAAAAAAGAACAGTAGCTGAAACAATAAAAGAAATTCAGAAAAAATTTAAATTTAAATTTAACCAACCCAAACCCAAACCTGGTTTTGGAAACACGAATGATGGAAATACGGCAAGACTTTTTTTCAAAACGCTGAAAAATCTGCCGAAATAACATAAATAGATGTTAATTTAATAAAACAAAATGCACGTGTTGCATTGTATCCAGTGGCCATGAAATTAATAATGAAAAATTTAAAATATATGCATACAATACAGGACAACGTTTTGTTGAAAGGTATCCTTGGTATAATATGCCTCCCACTTTGCACAAGTATTTTATTCACGGACCCGAAATAGTGTCAAATGCCATTTTACCTATTGGGCAGTTGTCAGAAGAAGCTCAAGAAGCTCTAAATAAAGATTTTTAAAAATATAGGGAATTTCATTCACGAAGGTGCAGTCGCGAAAACTCAAACCAAGAAATTTTTAATATGTTTTTGATAACCTCTGACCCAATAATTTCAAGCATGCAAAAATTGCCTACAAAGAAGGTTCAAAGCTTGCTAGAAGAGGCAATTGATTTAATTGTACCTGCAGCTACGAACAAGAACTATTTCAGTCATGTTGAAGTTTTTGATGCTGCTGATGATGATGATAATGATGATGGTAGTGATGATGTTGATAATGATGTTGATGATTAACTTTAAGATGTATAAAATGTAATGTTTAAGTTCTCATACTGTACTCCTTGCACTATATACCTACACTGATATTTGGCATTATTTCATCAAATTATAATTAAATATACTAAGAAAACATTTTGTTTTACTTTTTTAAATGGTATTAACTGAAAAATAAAGAAAAATTATCCGAACATAGCTTCTCTGATTTGATCCAACAAAACATGCTATTCTAACCCACTGTGAGGCAGATACATAATATTTCAGGTTTGTCAAAAACTCAAATATTTTTATACTACGAGTATATCTTGTTTTTGTGAAGTACAATGACTGCCTTATTTATTTTACTACTTGTGCAATGAGTTGGTTGTCTTAAAATTCTGACAAGTGTTTTCTTTAAACAACAGCAACATGTGGAAGTGAGATATGCATGCACACATATTTGTATGCAATTTATTGCTATCTGAGGAGAGTGCTTTCAACAAATAAGATTTTATTGAATTGCAACCCTACAATTCGGTCAACATAACAGTTATTATATTGTTTCTGCTGTTGTTGTTAACACTGTTTATATCGTATTTGCATGTGATGCCTTTATTTACTTCTTTTCATAATATTTGTAATATTTCTTGAAATTGCAAGAACCTGAACTTACCGCGAAATACAATATATGCCACTTGAATATATTGCACGTTTCTTAAGGGTGCCATAGAAATTGTATACACTCGTATAGAAACAACAGCAGCAGCAGCAACAATGAAAATTATTTATGAGAAAATAATAATAAAAAAAAATAAGACCGAAAACTTAAAAACTTTATTTGATTTAAAAAGAAAACGAGAACAAAAACTTGTTTTAATTCCTCTTTAAAAAAATGCCTTAAAAATATTGCTTTACAGGGTCACACTGGTATTCGATGGAAAGACTTAACAGGAGGGGCTAAACTATAACGTTCAACTAATATTGGCACAAAATTTCTGATGCCAGACTCTCAATTACTTCTTGCAAACTACAGGAGTGAAAATAAAATTCTGTAAATAATGACCCTCTTGTTGTAAAATCTGTTCATTTTAGCCATGTTATCCAAGTACATACATACTAGTTGTTGCCATGTTTGTTATTTGTTTAAAAGTTTTTTTTTACATTTTGTTTGCACGAAATGCAACTGTAAAATAAATATTAAGAATTTTTGTTAAATCTGTCGAAAAGAAAAAAACAACGAGTGCACCGACTGTAAAAATAAAAAAAAAATTTGAAAATGAATAAATAAATGAACGAATAAAAGGTAAAAAGGTGTGTATTGAATAAGATCGTTGTGTTGGTCAGTTGGCATGGCTTGGCAGCAAAATTGTACAAATGACCAGCTAATGCACTGAACTGTATGTCTCATTTATATAAAAAAGAACATTTTTCTGTTGAAAAAGATAGTGTTGTTGGTGGTGATGATGATGTAGATGATGATAATGATGACGATTGTAATGTTGAAATTCTTGAATTTATTTAATACTACTTAATGATGATGGCAAAGCTGGTCATTATTATTATGCTGTTGACGTTCTACTCATCTGAAGGATGGACAACATGTTGAGCCGACAATATAAAGGCAAACAAAAATAATAAACAAGTCCTTACATTGAATAGAGAGCACGTAACTGAAATGTTTGTTAAATGAACTGTAGTCCCATTATAAACACAACGTACTACACCAACATCATCGCAATATGTTTAAGTTCTAAATGCAAATATCCAGAGACTTTGTCTATTGTATGCACCCCCCCCCCCCTGCAACCCTACACATTCACAATTACATTGTTGTGAAAGAAATCATTGTATTTATTTAAGGAATGCAATACATTTCTTGGACAAATTCCCTAAATGAATTGTAACAAGTTATACTCGTACAAGTACTTGAATAAAATCTACATTTATACTAATATTTGTGTTGTATAAATACAAAAAAATACAAAAACAAAAAATTAATTTAATTTCTCTAAAATCCAACATAATAATTATTTTATAAAGTCTGATAGATTTAAGTTTAAAGTGTTTGTTTATTAAAGACCATTTTAATCATATTGAATTTCATATATTTAATATACTTTTTTAATAAATAATATATACAATATAGTTTTAATCTAAAATGTAAATTTCTTTGTTAATACTATTATTGAATTACTTATATAAAAAGAAGGCTAAAAGCCGGGTTAATCATATAACTATTTGGCTTCGGAGTATGTATTAATTTTGCTTATACAGATATGGGTAACTTCAGGGCAACGAACGCAATAATCGCTTTGATGATTTGAGACAGAAACGAGGAACGTTATAATAATATATATAAAGGCGTTATATCCACATCAAGCAAGCAGGGAAGAGAACCACATCTACGAAACATTTTGGCTAGAATCAGTAATTTATGAGTATTAAAACTTATAAGCGAGAAATGGACTCGATATGATGTATAGAAACTTTTTTTTTGTAAAAAAATACATTTTATGTGTAGATTTATGAAATATGAAAATCTGTTTTTAATTTCATTAAGACCAGCACACAGGGTATGACCCCTACTCATGCAGTACATTGTGCTGGTCTTGGAAAATATGTTATGAGAAGGAGGAAAGAGGAAGCAGTGCTTAAATTTACTAACATCCTAATTGACAGGAAAAACATTCGCTGGAAGATTGTTCCATAAACGAGCGGTGCAGCAAAAGAACGAATTCTTTTTATAGTGCATTGTGCGATGCACTGGACAATCAACAAGCAAAAGGATTTGCTCTAAGATAGATACGATCAGTACGTAACCTGCACATTGCACCTGCCACATTGCGCCGATGCCTCAATGATTCGATAGAATTGGATAAAATACCGTCGCTGATAAGCACTTTTCCTGTCCACGATCGAGAAACCACAAAATAGACTTTGACATGAATGACAAAAATCGATCAATGAAAAACACTATATCTCCAGCAAATTTTTTAAATTTATATCTTTACTTAATTGTGAATAAAAGCGAAACGCGTTAATCGATTTTCATGATTTATATCTTATTTTGTTCATAGGTTGTGCGACTTTACGTGAAAGTAGTAGGACTTGACACTTTTTTACCGCTTTGGATTTTTTACGAATTTAAAAAAAAAAATTTAATTTTTTAGGCAAAAAAAATTTGTTTTCCGTCATACATTTATTTATAACTGCGAAACTGTTGCTTATGTAGCGAAAGGTTATATAAACAGATGAAAGTAATTGTAATTCTTGATTTTTCTGTATTTATTTCAGCAAAATCCGACTAGTGGTTCTTGAGTTATGTTAAACAAAAGAGCCTTGTCAGAATTGAGTCGTGAATCAATCAGCTGAAAAATGTTGTACTGTGTAATGCAACAAATTGAAAGGTGGCACCTGGTGGCACTTGAAATTGATTAAAAATGTTAAAACACATGTTTTAAGAGTAATTTCCAACTGTAGGGAAGTATAGCTAAAATTGCAGGTCCAAATGCTTGGAGAAAAAAAGGATTTGTGTTATATGTTCATAAAAATAAACACACAAAAAAACCTCAGTCTCTGCAAAGTTTATTTTCCCAATTTTTGTATGCTGAAATATCCTACTTTAAATAAAAAATAAAAAGAAAAACTTTAGCTCACATATTAAAATAATATTCGCTTTGCAATTCTTAGGTTTAAATTAAGTTGGTTCGGTAAAACATACAAGAACTGAGTTTGAGACGGCTATAAAAAAACTCGCAGTCAGATCGGAGTAATTCTTTTTGATTTGATTGTACCATTTAGTCTAAAATGTCAAAATATCACTGCATATTGCATGAAGAGTATGTTGGAAATTTGACTTTTTTCCTCAAAATCCCCAATGTGCGCCGTTCCATACATTAGAGGTGTACGAGAAATGAGTCCATTTACTCGTATTCCCTCCTAAGTCGGATAAATGTCGTATAAATATTAAGAAGGTCAGATGGAGTGAAGTATTTCTTGCATCGTTTTAAAAAACAGAGACACTTGAATGATTCTTTCGACAATCCATCCAAGGAACTTACAATTTATCTCATGCATGTTTTTCGCAAGGGTGTCCGACCGATTACACATTCATTAACGACTTGTGGACAGTCCCTGAATAGGGTAGTGCAAATAGGTTGGCTAACAAGACCGAATATTATTTCCTCTTGCATAGGCATTTTGGTGACAGTAGCCTCTTGTCATATTTGACTTGGGGTAATTTAAATATTGTCAGGACAGACGCTCTTGAATTTCATAAGATCACATAGTTTTGAGTGCCTAAAAAAGTATCAAAGTACCCCGGTTTTTAAAACGATGCAAGAAATACTTCACTCTATCCAATGTTTTTATAATTTACAAGACCTTTATCCTTCTCAAAATGGAATAGATTTCTCATGTTCAGACCGGTGCTTCAAAGTCTACTTTGAGGCTCCTCGGCCGTAAGTAAGAAAGTGCAAAAGTCCTTATACCCGACGATTCTTTGAATCATGGACACAATTTCACTGTTTTTCGTTATTAAAATGATAGTATGGTAGTGTATCCAACTCTAACTGTCGATTTATTAGAGCACCGGTGCAATGTGGCATGCGTTTCATTGTTCTGTCGGTATTACCATAAGAGGTGCTCCGTGAAATTCAGAATTCAGATTTCATTAAACTCAAAGCATTGCACGCCACTATGTGATTTGTCAGCGACGCAAAAACTGTAGAAACGATTTTCGCAATGCACTGAAAATATCCTACATGAACTAAAAATCGTTGTTAAGTGGAGTTTCATAATGTACGATCAAAAGGACTTTTATCAATGTGTTAAAAGAGATAATCTAAATTAGTTTTAATGGAATATCATTGCAAATCATTTCATCGAAAATTCGAAAACATCAACCATTACAGCATAATGGAAATGCTTAATGTTTTGTCAGTTACAGCGTTCTTTAATTCCATCGACGATATATGCCACAAATGTAAATTTCAAGCAGGTACAAAGCGTAGCATACAGAAAACTTGCTTTTGAGTGAGTTAGTTCCCAGAAAGCCTTAATTTCCCTTGTTCTTCAAGAATAAAAAATTTAAGAGATAATTCAAGATTTAATAAGTAATTTTTTAAATGTCTAATAAGGCTGAATTTACAATTAGAAATTGAAAGGCAGATATTTTTCCAATTCTCTTTTGCTCTTGCCGAAAGCTTTTACAATGTGGAAAGTACTTATAGCAGAGAGAAATAAATATTCAATATACTTTTCTTTAATACACACCAGTATTAAAATGACAATGAAATAAGAAAATAATATAAAGCAACAAGCAAAAATTAGCATATTTTTAGGTATTATTTAAAATATTTTTAAATGGTGATTACATACATACATAACTGGCTTTTACAACCCTGTGTCAGGATTACGGCCTAGCTTTTCGCAGCACTCATGTTGTGTGTGTCAATTTTTTATCCATGAGTACCGGGACCTACAGTTCAATGTCGACTCCGAACGACAGACTTGAGAAGCTTGTTCATGGCAATTAGTTACTCTCTGAGCTTTTGCCAGAAGACTGCTGAGAAGTAGTCGCCGAAAGAAATAATTGTTTCATATTTCTTTTTTCAAGATGTCAGAGCTGAGATTTGAACCCTGCGCTATCGTCTTCGTAAGCCAACACACTAACCACTAGACCACGGCGAATAGTAAGGGAACAGCGCTTGTGGACATTTGATTTTGTTAAACCAATTAATGTCGTAATTGATCTGAAAAATCTCAGCGGGGTTCATCCCGTAAACGAAAAGTGCGGCTAAAGAAAGAATTCTCTCAATAATGCATTGTGCGATTCACTGGTTAATAAACTAGAAAAGGATGTGCTCTGAAAAAGGTACGATGAACTGTTCAGTACTTAAATGGAACGAAGTTCTCGAAAAGTGAGAAAATTTTATCCACACATAGTATAAATGTTTTTAAAATAAATTAAATGAGAAAATTAAATGTTTGAATAGAAATGTATTGCTTTCTTTTTTGTATAAATTTTGATTATTTTAAATTTAATTATTAGCTTTTATTATCTGTAATAAACATTTTTTTATTTTATTGCCATTACCATTACAATTTTAAATTTGTAAAAAGACTTCTCTAATACAAAGTGACAATGAGATTTAATCTGATTGACTTGACTCTTCCTTTAAAAGGATTAATCTTTAGCGTCGTTTAAATAAAAATATATAAAAAAATTAAAATTACAAAATTTCATTAGAATTCTTTGATATTTGATTTCAATTTAAAAGCAAATATAGCCAAAAACTTTTTAGTAGTTTAAACAATAAACATGTTAAATACAGAACAAAATTTTCAGAGCCTTTTCGTAGACTATTGTTTCGGTAATAAAATTAACTTTAATTAAAAAAAAAGAAATAAATTCAATCTTTAATTTATTTTGTATTTAAATTTCTGATAGAAAATATATGGTTTTAAATTTAATGGCATATTCAAACTAAGCCCATAATAATTCGAAGAATATTTTACAGAAATTCCCATAAATAATTTGTGTAATACAATACATATTTGCTGCTTAACTTCCTATTGGGAGCTGGATATGATATCTTAAAATCCTTTAAATAAATTACAAGTTTAAGATTGTATTTTATTAATAATAAATAAGCAGAATAATATTATTTTTCCCTTTTTTATTTCTCAAAAAATAAACATTTTGAATATGAAAGAATAACAGACTAACATGGCACTTCTCAATTTATTGCCATATTCCACACAGCACGACAGTAATGGCAATGATTCTTGATTATGTTGCAAGCAAATATTAACAGCATACATTTTTAAGGCAATATTTGTATTTGCATAACAAATAATAAAATATACTCATACATACAGACATATGTATGTATGCCTTTATATAACAAGTGCTGTTGTATACATTTATGCACATACTTTCAAGTATTAGGGAATAAATAATTGAAAAGAATTCAACAAAATATTTAAAAATGTTTGTATATTATTTTAAATAAATGTTTTCATTTTTGTTAAAAGAATAAGGATTTTATTTTCCTTTAATGCTCATGTTAGAAGGATTTCTTGTTTTTATTTACAAAAATTCTTTGTTTTTTTTTTATTTATTTTCATGTTATTTTATAAGAAAAATAATTTAAAAAGTTTCTTTTCCCCTGTTTCCACTACAAGTAATTATTTTGTATGACACTGCCTAAAAGTATGTTTTAAAAATTTGATGTGAAAATTTTAACACATGACAGTGTTAATTTGTTGTTGTTATTGTATGTATTTCTAATTTCGCTGTCGTTTACTACTGCTTATGCACATACAAATCGCTGCTCAAAGTTGTTCGTTCTTTTACTACTTAACACCCACAGTCAGTTGTACAAACACGCATCCACATTCTACACGCATACATAAGCAGACAATTATATTATTTCTGCTTTCCAATATCCTAAGGCACTCTTAAAATTTTATAACAAATTTAAATATTTTTATTTTGTATACTGTCTGTCTCTTCTTTTTCTTCTTCTTCTTCGTTTTGATGTGTAAATAAAAACTCGTTTAGATTCTAAACGATTTACGCCATAATGTGTTATTAAATCAAAATTAGCTAAAAATTTTATTAAGTTTATCCCCAAAAGTATGCTATACATGAATATAAACGAAGTATGTGTGTATGTACAACATATTACAACAGTTATAACCCAACAAACCTTACGCATGGATGTAGAAATCATATTACAATACAACGTTTCCTAATTTCATTTATAAAATATGAATTCATTGATTTTGTGTTTGTTGGGTTTATTAAGAGAGTGAAAAGTTTCATATAAAATATTTGTACTTGTTTGGGTATGTGTGATCATACATGTAAATATATACATACATGTATGCTTTGTGCTTGTGTGTGTACGATTATGCACAGGATTGTTTGCTATAAACAGTGGTTTAAAATTTAATTTTGTTTGTTTTGTTTTTGTCTGGAGTAATATTTCATCTTGGATTTTTATTTTAAATTAAATTCTATTAAAATACTAACAAATAATAATAATAATTTTGTGGTGTTTTTTTTTAAGTGTTGCCTGTTTTTTTCTTTCAAACCTTGTAAAACTATTGCCTCGAGATCAAAATACTGTCGAAACTCTCTATAACGAATTCCAAGGGACTGGATATTTTTATTCGCTATAAAGAAAATTCGATATATGGAAAAGAAAAACAATATTGTTCCTTTTAACATTTTTATTTGTAGTAGTCAGTTATTTTGGTTTGAAGTACATTTTTCCACTTTTCTTCTTCAATGCAAAGGCAAAAGGATAGCGACTGCAAGAAATGTGAGAGATGGTAATGATTCCAGTTGCCACTTGCATAGTTCGGTGGTTCCCCCACTTTTAATTTTATGGTAAATAAACGATTCAAAGCATCAGACTCTGCTTAAATATACAGGAGTTCGTTATAGAGAGTTTCGACTGTATAATGTTTTATATCTTGTTCTCTTTAGTATTTATATGATACGATATAAACATAAAATGCGACATATTTTTTAGAAATCCCATTAAATAAATAGTTTTTGTTGTGGAAAATACTAAAAATTTTAGTGCTTATGTATGTATGTATGTGGTATGTTTTGCGGGGAAAATATTTGGTGTAAGCAATGGACATTTGAATCGATTGATTCACTTGCATAACAGCCATCAGTACCTAATAAAAAATGGAAATTAATGGAAAGTAGTGTCGTAAGGGAGATAAACTTAACTTCCCTTTACCATGTTTATTAAGAATGGCATGATTTTAATATAGTGAGTTCACATTTGAAGGCAACATTATAACCTGCTTTCAAGTAAGAGAAGCGATATATATTGTATTCACTTTTATTTATTCAGGGGGTTGTGTTTAAAACTGTTTTTTTTTAAACTTGGAATTTTGACTGTTCTTGTTTACCGATAAGTTTGTATTCACTTGAGTCAGTATTTATTAAGCCAACTCCGGTACTATAACGTAAGGCACTTATCGCATCAGTATGCAAAAGAATTAAATGCAGATACTGCGACTCAAATAATCTTTTGTGTTCTATTTCAATCTCGAATGATGAAACATATGATCATCTCTACATAATCTTCCCAGCGAAAGATGCTGAGTTAGCCAATCGCCCACCAGCACCATCTGATGTTGTTTATATAATAATAAGCTTACTTGTTCCAACAGCAACTTCGCTCTCTGAATGAAGCCGAGTAAATTGTAATTACCTGACAAAAATTGATGTAATCCCCACGGGATAGTATTAACTCTGGTTGAGCTCTCAAAATATGGATCTAGCCACAGCAGATCATTGTATCTAGTGGTCTCATTTTCTTTAAGATAGCCTGCACATATTCTCATACTGGAGATGATGTCTATTGAGCGGATATCTCTGGTAGTAGTTTCCGATCGACCTCCTACTATTCTACTAATAATCGTCCTTATTTCAAAACGAGAAGGGCTCTAAAAAAAGTTTGACCTGGCGCTGTCCCAGAGTGGTATGACAGTGGCAGACATAAAGAGAGTGTTTTTAGTGATCCAACCTCATGCTGATCTCGTCTCAATTTATGCCAGAATATGCCCTAAGAACCTTTCTTAATAGTTCACGTCATATTTAAAATTTTTCACCAGTGTTTAGAGGACATAGTCAGATAACATGAAGGTGAAGTAAACACATTCAACAGGACATCTGGACTATAGCGGCCTTAAAAACCCATTATAAAATATATATATAAAATATATATACACTATAGGTGCAGAAATTTGGATATTTCAGCAAAGGTAAGGCAAAAATGTATACCATGTCTTATTCCTAAATGATTGGTATCAATAGGCCTTTTAAGTAATTACAAAATTTTAATGCTCTTTCACGCACACTTTGTTTAATTTGAAATTTATTTGAAATTTGATTTATTTTTATTATTCAAATGTCTTCAGGTAAAAAGTTACAAAACATATCCTGGCGAACTACTGTATTTTATCTTTTATTAAATATTATTGTATGAGCATTATACAATGTATATATGTGTTTTGTATGTAAGTGTATTGCTGTTTATGTATGTAATTGTTTGTTTGTTAGAATATTTGTTAATATGACAAGTTTTATGAGTTGTCAACACTGTCACGTAACAGGAAATTGTGTTATTACAGTTATTATAATAATGTTTTTAAATAAAAATAATAACAGTAACACAATCAAACGAAATATAAATGGCTGTGCGTATGAGAGTACACACAATACAGTTGAGCGCAAAATTATAGAAAATTCAAACTAAAATGAAGCATGTGTTTAATGGAAATATTCAATTTAATATAAGTATCTTGTCTTTTTATGTATTTGAAGTGGTTAAATACTCGTAAATTTTCTCTTTTTGTTTGAATACGAATAATTTTTGAAAATTATTTTCATATTCAACAATTTAAATTTCTATTATTTGTAACACAGTTTTCTTGCTCAGCAAATATTTATTAATGGCATTGTTGAAAATTATAAGAACTTTTTTATATTCAAGAAAGAAAAAAAAAACTTTTCAAACATTTTGTTGAAGTTGTTTCTTAAATTAACAAAAATCTAAATTTATATGAAATAAATTCAGTGTTTTTCTTTAAAAACTTTCTTTATAATTAATGCAATTTTAATTCACCTCAGTTTTATAATTTATGTATAAAATATTTGTACATACAACAGGCTTTAAAAATTAAATACATTTTTTTGCTTAATGAGAATATTAAGCGGATTATATCTGAATTGTATTGGCTTCTTCTTAAAACGCCATTTGCAGTATTTTCTAAATTTAAATAATTTTTTTATAATTTCTTTTAAATATACCAATACCTAAAACATGTAAGACAAAAATGTGAAGCTAATAACCCACTATCAGAGCATATCAAAGAAAATTTATCAATTTTTTTTTAGTGTCAACTATTATTAGCGGCTTATTAGAGCGGATTTTAATTGTACATAACCAGAGGCGAACTGGTGTTATTCTCCGATTTATTTACAAGAAGGTTGTATCGGTTCTAGTTCCCGTAGTCTAATGGTTAGTGTATTTGCTTACTAGACATGGGCTCTTGTATGTTAATAAAACACAAATATGAAAATCTATTTCTTTTGGCGACTACCTCTTAACAGTCTTCTTTCTACGATAGATGGGGCAAGTGCCCACTCACTGACTTGAGTGATTAAATTGACAGCAACTTGTCTCCGGCTCATTTGTAATTCCAGTTTCAATACCAATACAATGCATGCATGAGTAGAGGTTTACACTCCTGAGTATTGGTCTCAGATAAAAAAAAGCTCTGAGAGTAACTGATTGCCCTGAACAAGCTTCTTAAGTCTGTTGTTCGGAGTCGACTTTAAACTGAAGATCCCGGTGCTCAATTGACACACACAACATGGGTACTGCGTGAAGCTAGGCTGTAACCCTGAAAAAGGGTTGTAATGGCCAATTGCGTGTGTATTTATGTAAGGATGTATCGGTACATATTTCTCTTGCTTTATATTTAGCTTTCTCTTCCAAAAAGTTCTCGCTAAATTTAAGAGTACCACAAGGTTCTGCTCTATCTCCTGTTCTTTTATTTCTTAACGATCTGTTGTTTCTAACATCTATTTCTAACTACTCTTTCTCAGATGACAGTAACATTTGTTAAATTTAATTGCACGTGAAGCATTTTGGAATTTGGTGTGCGAAGCCAAAATATGAATGACGTACTCATAAGTGAACAGCTGACTATCATCACCAAGTGGGGTCGCAAGAACAAGTTCGTATTAAATGCGGGCAAGATTCAATGTTGTTTTCTCACGAACTAACGTGCTGGCTGAGTAGACAGACGCGTCATTCTTTTAAAAAGGTGTTTACTTCATCTGAACTTGTTAATATTTTGAAAAACATAATCCGGCTCTATATACAGCTCTCATTTATGGGTATGTGATTTAAAGTCTAGTTTGTGGTTTTTCGATTGCATATAAGAAAATGCAAAGGTGCTTAGGCCTGACGATACTTTGAATCATCAACGCAATACGGACTGTATTTCACTGTTTTATCTTTGCTCCAATGGGAAGTACTCTTCTGAAATTGAAGCAATAACTCATTGTAATCATATATTCTTACGTAATACTACAATATTATCTCTCATAGCATAATGAATTATAGACATAATTCATTCTTAAAGCGTACTTTTCATTTACGGAACATTCTCTCCGTGAAAATTTTTCCTGCCAATTACGATGTAAATAAGTTTAATTATTTTCCTAGAACAGCACAATGTACTGCATGAGGAGGAATGGTCCCCTTACTGCTGGCCTAAATAAAAAAGAAAAAGTTTTTTTTTTTATTAAAAAATTATGATTTACCTTATCAAAGGTTTAACTAATAAAACCTGCGTTGAAATTTTCTGAATAAAAATTCATGATTAGTTATGTTCATAAGATGCACTAGTTGGTTACAATGAAACAATTTTTTTGAAATCCATACTGATAAGGAGATGTAACATATGAAACCTGTTAATATGTTACTGCAATTAGTTTTTCAAAAACCTTTGCCACTATAATTTTCAATATTAAATCTTTTAGCAGATTTAAACAGTGGAAGTAGAAAAACTCTTCCACCAAATGTTAAATGGGGGTATCAATCTGTCTATATATATAAATGAATATCTGTCTGTCTGTTTGTTTGTTTGTTTGTGCTTAATAGAAAGCCAGCCAAACCCTTGAACCGATCTTCCTGAAATTTTCACAGCATGTTACTCTGACTCTGGAAGGAAGAATAGGCTATATAAAGTTTTGATTAAACAAAGGGGCGTGGCACCTCCCATATAACCCAAAATTTAAAATCCTCATTTCTTGATCATTTTTTGACCAATGGCGGCAGTATTTGGTATATATGGTACGAGGGGGTAGAGAAGTACATTGGGTTCAGCTAGTATGGTATAAAAGGGCACTGGTAAAATTTTTGAACTATTTACATACATACATACATAACTGGCCTTTACAACCCTGTGTCAGGATTACGGCCTAGCTTCTCGCAGCAATTTTTACCCATGAGGACCGGGACCTACAGTTTAATGTCGACTCCGAACGATAGACTTGAGAAGCTTGTTCATGGCAATTAGTTACTCTCAGAGCTTTTG
Organism: Metopia argyrocephala; assembly: GCA_963576795.1. NCBI lineage: Eukaryota > Metazoa > Arthropoda > Insecta > Diptera > Sarcophagidae > Metopia > Metopia argyrocephala. The sequence goes on along the minus strand of OY756208.1, from coordinate 179,155,947 downwards.
CCAGAAGACTGCTGAGAGGTAGTCGCCGAAAGAAATATTTTGTTCATATTTCTTTTTTTGAAGATGTCAGAGCCTGGAGTCGAGCCCAGGGCCCATGTCTTAGTAAGCCAACACACTAACCACTAGACCACGGCGACTACTACTACTTTGAACTATTTAGTATAAGAAATTATTATCAGCTTCACAAACTTTTAAAAATGTTTATTTCCTTATGCCTAGACTAACAGTGATTAGTTAGTTAGATAAAGTGGTTATGTTGTAGCAAAGCCTTTGCTTAAACTTTGTTTAACTTTTGTTTGAGTAAGTTAACTAATAGTAAATCAAAGTTTAACTAAATCTGAACAAAGAATGATTCGCTTTAGTAGAGCAAAGTTAATGCGGATTGACAACAAGAGTAGAGTCAGATAATACGTCACAATTTTTTAAATCCTAAATTCAGTTTGCAAATATGACAATGTTGCAGAAAACCTGTTGATAAATTTGTAGAAGAACCTGGATTTACGTTATGAATTAATTTTGGATTTTACCAAGAAAAGAAAATATAATTATAATTATCAAATGTGTGTCTATTATATATTTTATTTTGCATGCAAATATGTTATACAATATGTACATACATAAATTCTTTTAAAAACTCTTTCTATAGAATTTAATTGAATTAAAATTTGTTTTAAGCATTTTTTCCACATAACTTTTTGTCACAGAATTTAAATGAATTGCTTTACTCATGCTTTTGCATACGATTTGTCTAAATTGTTTAATATTTCGAAGAATTTCAAATCTAATTTATTGTCTTTTTTCTGGAATAAAAAAGTAAAATTTTTAAAATTAAAATAAATAAAATACATTTGATTAAATAAGAAAACTTAGTTTGAGAGAGGTTATGAAATTAAAATGTGATTAAATTTGAATTGTTAATATTCAAATTTACACAAAAAATTTGTCAGCTTGTTTGTTTGTTTGTATAACTGCTGCTAAAGCTGATGAGCTCTATAGAAAGTCTTTCTAAGTGATACAGATTTTGCCAATTTATTTTTTTTTTCCTTATTTTTTTTGGAATTTCATTTAATAATTCATTATATTTTTGAATTTTGGGACGTTTTTTCTATTTATCAGTTGCATTTATAATAAAGTTTTCTTCTTTATATGTTTGTTTGTTAAAGTTTGCTTGTTGTGTGTCCTTTTATAAAAAGAAACTTCTATTTTTTTGTTACGTACGTACGTTGCTTAAATCTTAATCATGTTTTAAATTATTCAAATTTAATATTAAAATTAACATAATGATTCTTATTTTTTTTTATTTATTTTTTTATTTATTTATTTATTTTACTCGTACTTTTCACTTGTTATGCATACAGCTTAGCACACCAACAGTTCAACCAGCCAACCATCAGTTACTTAGAAATATACAAAAAGTAGATAAAAAGGATGTAAAAAAAAGGTGGAAAAGAAAAAGTTTAAAAAGTTTATCGTGTAATCCCATACAATATTTAAAGTTAAAGCTGAATTTTAACGTAAAAAAATACAAATACTTTAGAAAAAAATAATTAAAAAAAAAACACTAGAAAAGGTTTTTTCAACAGAAGGGAATAAATAAATGCGTCTCTTTGGCATGTTGAACTAATACCGCTAACATAAGCCGAGAGAATATTTTCTTTACACAGAAGGTAAAACACATAAAATAAAATTAGAATAAGAGAAAAAATAACAAAACGCTGTGAATCTAAGCATAAAAACTATTTCGAGTCGTTTAGTGTATAAGTAGTGCAAGAGAATTAGAATATTTCGTAACACCGAAATATTTATGGTTTCGATCACGATCGTTAAAATTAGCCACCAGGATAATTTGAGCAAAATATTTCGAAATGTTTCTACCATATCTCAGAAAAATATTTTGCGACTCGTATAAAGTAAATATTTGCGAAATAAATGTGACCACTATTTTATGAAAACATTTATTTTTTAATTACAATTTATTTTCTTATTATTATTATATGAAGATATTTTCACTTATTATTATTGCTTTTATATAGTTATAGAAAAAAAAAATTTACATACAATGAGATATTTGAATAAAATATTTGCAACAAAATAGTGGTAAATTTTTTTTTCATCAAATATTTGCCTAATTTGACCGTAGCTTTAGTAATTTAATTTCGATGATTTTAAGGTTAGTCTGTCATTAAAGACCATATGAAAGTTTTAGAATTTAGAGAAATTAAATAGAAATTTCAAATGGATAAATCAAAATGTCGTGAGGGAGTTTAAGTGCTCTATACGCCATTTCATAATTTTTATATATCTCGAGTTAATGATGCCACTTTAGGTTTTCGACCCCAAATTTTTCAAATCTGTAATCCGTTTTAAGATATCTCGTCAAGTTTCGGTGATAAATAGCCGAAAACGAAATGCAGATTTTAAAAATTTTGGTGTCAAAAACCTAAATTAGCATCATTAACTAGAGATTTAAAAAATGGCATATAGAGCACTTAAACTCCCGCACGACGAAAAGATAAATTTTTTTGTTTTAAAGAAGCTAATTTTAGAACCTGTATTTTATACTAATTTTCAATATGACGAGTTTATGGGAATTTAGAAATGTAATTAAAATAAATTCAAATCATGCAATGATGAAAAAGTCATGAAATTTACTCCCTGCTTGAAGAAATTCCCTTTTAATCTGTTAAGATGCTTTACGCGTTTTTGTGTTGGAATAAAGGAAAGTTTTTGTTAAACAAAATCTAAAAAAATGAATGAGAAGATAACAGCTAATCTACTGAAGACGTTCACCATTCACATTCAACATCAACCGACATATGAGGCAATTGCTGTTTGATCATTCAAGGGTGAAGGTATAAGACTGGCCCTTGAGTGGTCAATTTGACAGCAACTTGTCTCATCAACAAAAAAGACCCATAATATATAAATATATGGCTGCTTGGTATGTCTAGAAGTTTGGGAAAAAAATTTATTGCAGAAACAAAGCATGTATTTTAACTAATATGGGTGAGCTGAATTCGAATTTGGCATGGAAATTGTATTGACATGGCATTGGGCTATCATATCTAGTTAATTTTTTATTGCATACTGGCAATTTTACAATTAATAATTTGACAAAAGCCCAGATTCATTCTGAATGTATATAATAGTAGTACTTAAGCATGTCAGGGAAATCGTGTGTTACAAATTCAAGCTATTTTTGTTTTGTGTGTGGCGGATATGAATATGAAAAATTATTTTTTTCGGCGACTGACTGTCAGCAGTCCTCTGGCAAAAGCCAAACTTGTCAAGTCTATAATTCTCATTCCACATTAAACTGTAGGTCTCGGTACTCATGGATATAAATTGACACACACAACCAGTGTAAGACCAATTATATGTATAGTCGCCGTGGTTAGTGTGTTGGCTTACTAAGATGAGAGCTCCGGGTCAAACCCCTGCTCTGACATCTTGAAGCAAAGAGATATTTAAAAAAAAATATTTCTTTCGGCGACTACCTCTTAGCATACTTCTGGCAAAACTTCTAAGAGTAACTGATTGCCATGAACAAGCTTCTCAAGTCTGTCGTTCGGAGTCGACATTAATCTGTAGCTCCCGGTACTCATGGATAAAAATTGACACACACAACGTGAGTGCTGCGAGAAGCTAGACCGTAATTCTGAAACAGGGTTGTACAGACCAATTATGTATATATGTATGAGAAATATTTGGTTGAAAAGGAATGATATGCAATACCAGGGGCCTTATTCTGTAATTCTCTTAAGCTAAAATGCTGAAATTTTGGGTTTTTGAAACAGGCTGGGCGTTAGAATATATAAAATTAAGAAGCTTAGAGGTAATAGCCATGAAGTTTTTAAATTACAATAAGCGTTCAAGAATTCTATTCGTAGCCAAAAAGTCCTAAATCAAGTTTATAAGTTTTTAGCGATAGAGTTTTAGCTTAGGAGAGTTACAGAATAAGGCCTCAGATTCACTTATTTACTTGCTTTTGGTCTTGCTGTCAGAAACTTTGACAAACCGCGGACACGGACAATATTTTGCAATAGTTACAGAACTGTTTCAAACAAGTGGTTAAATGGTAAGAAGATTATTTCGATTTGCTGAACCTATGGGGATCCATAGAAGATCATTTGGGTAACGGCGCTTTGGAGCGTGATAGCAAATAGCAAATAATGTAATAATTCCACCAATTCCAGTGTTATCAAGTAAATGAAATTATTAACTTTAATTTTCTGTTCTCCTTTCTTCTACATCATATGTATTTTTTTATTGCTGCTTGTTAGTTTTTTGTTTTTGAAAATATGTAACTTGAGCCGATTTGAACTAAAAAGTCCCACTCATGACATTTACGTGAGTATGTATGTGAGTATACATTGTAACTGAGTGTGTAATATTTTTGCATAACAAGCTTATATTTTCTGACACCAACTTGACTGACTTAAAAAAAAAACACGAAAACAAACAACTATAGACGTGAGGAATATTTCCTATACCTGCGATACATCCCAGCTAACATTTTATTTAAAATTTTTTACACTTCTATGTGATTAAAAAGTCAGCATAAGCGCTTATTTTCTGATCATAAAAGGTACTTTTATCAGAAGAAAGTTTTGTCTAAAGGTGATTCCAATTGCTGAGTTCTTTATGATATTTTTTGCTATTTGTTAATAGTATTTATTGTCTTTTTCGAATATTTTATTGTCAACTATTTGTTCATTAGAGATTCTACTTTAAGTAAGTTATCACAGTCGGGTCTGAGGCATGCCAAGGCTGCGATCAATCCGTGATTTGGGGGTAAGTCGAATGTTCTGAAGTATAGAAGACCAGACCTGAATATACTAAATATGACCTGAAATTCCTGACGGGTCACTGTAGTGTGAGAGCATATCGAATGAGGATGGCGATCATAGACGTAGATACTTGTACTCACAAGCATCGGAATGTGTGGCTCTTGATAGATTTAGATGGATGTGCTCAGGGAGACATATGGTCTCATTGGTATATATATCCACCACTAGGGTTTCGGACCTGCTTGCGTTCATTTGAAAAGCAGTAGGTCTGTTGAACAGACAATAGACCCAAGGGGACACAACAGATCTTATTGGTCGCAGTGTAATAATAATAAGTTATCACAGATGCATTTGACATACTAAGCCAGATTGTTTTTTATTAGAAATAACTCTTGATTCTTCAGTTACGAGTATCGCAATGGCAGACTTGAACACTATGCATTTTTCGACTGAGTAGTCATTTGTTTTTACATTGTATCTATATTATTATTATATAAATATTTATATCTGTTTAAAGTGTGCTAATAAAATATAGAACGCAATTCAAACATTTTTATATGCTTGTTTTATAATCAAACAAGTTTAATTTCAGAGGAGCAAAAACGGATTAAACCCTCTGATTTTAAACCCCATGATTACTATGCAATTTGTTATTGCATTTCCAATCTTAAAAGCGACTCGTTTTCGATAATGTTTTAAAAAGTGAAAGTAATTCAACACTTTTTTTTATCACTAAAACTACTTCAAAAAGACTCAGGAAGATGATTTTTGAAAAAAATATCCTCCAACTGCTAGCAGGGCTGAATAGTATTGAATTTAACGTAAATAGTGTACTAGAGAGTAGTTATATGTGTGCTTGTTTGTGTGGTTGTGTAAGAGTGTATAGATAACGGATATAGCAGTTTTATAATAGAAAAAAAATATTTTTGTTTCTCGTTATTTTGTTACACAAGAATTACAAACAAATACGAACTTTTTTTTGTTTTTGTTATCAGATGAAGATGAAATTCTATCCTGCTATCGCTCACTCAAGGAGGTTGTGATGGATAACAGATCTAAAACATCACACCCAGGTTGAGTGAGTCAAAGCAAGACAAAATATTATAAAACATGGTCTACGGTTTGTTGACAATCAATTTAAAATTTACTGATTAAATAACGAGCACACAGCATACGTTCTTTATTTATTTTAATTTTTTTTTTAATTTTTATATTTTTAGTAACAAAAAATATTTTTTAAAACATTTTTATATTAAAATATGATGACGCTGAAACAATTAGGGAATATGATAACATTTTTCTTTTGGCAAAAAAGGATTTAAATTAATAAAAAAAAACAATAATAATATCCTTTTTCTTACTTTTAACCAAGTATTTAGACATTTCAGCACAAAAAAAAAATTGAGTTTGATTTTGGCATTTCATTTAGTTGTTGTTTCTTTTTCCATATTTTTACCCATACAATTAATGTGTAAATTGCTCATAAAAATAACGAGAGAAAAATAAAGGTCTTAAGGATTTCTATTTTTATTTTTTTTTTAATATTTTATTTGGATTTCTTTTTCAATAAGCGCTTTAATTAAGATTGACAAGGGTACTAAAAATAATTGGTCAACATGATGAAAAACGTTCATTTATTTTCAATTCTAAAAAAAAAACTCAAAATGATTGAGGCCATTTAAATACAATACATAAAAAATAAAATTATTACTGCTGCTTAAATCCTTTCTAATAAATTTACTTTCATTATCATGTAAAAAAAAGGTGGAATTATTCAATATTTTTAATTTATGGCTCTAGTCTTTTCTTACATTGTCAGAGACATACATTTAATTGTAAATATAAAAAAAAAATCTTAAGATTTTACCCTTTTTATTTTTTGATTCATGTTATATGATTTGTAATTGTTTTCTGGTTATTCTTTTGCTTTTAAAGAAAATCAAAATTAATACAATACGAATAATGGTGTATAGTTAACACGTCTGACCTCTTTTTAAAATAATTGCTTTGTACATATATACGTTGGCTGCCTTTTATATTTCGGGATTAAAGAATAAATATATAAATATTTTTCATATTCGTCTTTTTATATGCGCTACACTAACAAATTTTAGTGTCTTTGTTGTTGTTTCACATATAAAAAGACGAATGTCAAAAACCATTCCTGTTCTATGAACAGGCTGTTAACCATCGAATATCATTTAATTGTTTCTCAAAATATTTCCCATGAAGGCCTCTACACTTTTGCATACGTTTGAACCAATTGTCGAAGTAGTTTTGTTACTCTGATTGAGGGGGGTCGTGGTAGTGTGGTTAGTTAGGGCTTGTAAACAGAAACTCAAACGACTGAGATTCAAATCCCAGCGAAGGAGAAAAAAATTGAAAAATAATAATGCGGTTTTTCAAAAATTATTATTTAAAAATAATAATAAGTATAATATAATAATTTCCACTCTATTCCACCAAGAAACGAATGATCAGGAGTACAGCGCCACCCTCTGGGAAGATACAAGCTAACCTACTTATGAAGCTGCTCACCCATCATTATTAGCAACCAGATGGGGCATATGCTGTTGATCATTCAATGCTGAAGGTATAACACTGGCCTTTGGGTAATCAAAATTGAGAGCAATTTGTCCCATTGACATAAGGCGCTTAACATCTATCTGTCTATATCTATGTAAAGGGTGATTTTTTAGCTACTATCTTTTTGGCAACACTGGTTTAAACAGCTGACGCACGTTTCGTGTTTTGTTTTACTGTCAAACACCTTCAGTTTGGTCTATAATTTAACCATGAATGGTATTACAAACGAACAACGCTTGTAAATTATTGAGTTTTATTATCAAAATGCGTGCTCAGTTAAGAAAGTTCATCACGCGCTACTTTCATTTTATGACGAAGCTCATTATTGGCTCAATGGGTACGTAAATAAGCACAATTGTTGATTTTGGAGTGAAGACCAGCCAGAAGAATTGAAAGAGCTACCAATGCATCCAGAAAAAGTCACAGTTTGGTGCGGTTTATGGGCCTGTGGCATCATTGGACAGTACTTCCTCAAAGATGATGCGAATCGTAACGTAACTGTGAATGGTTAGCGCTACCGTGAGATGATATATAACTTTTTTTGCCTAAAATGCAAGAGCTTGATTTGCATGAAATGTGGTTCCAACAAGACGGTGCCACATACCACACAGCAGGCGTAACAATGGACTTATTGAGAGGCGAGTTCGGTGAACATTTTATTTCATGTTCGGGACCGGTCAAGTGGCCGCCTAGATCGTGCGTTTCAACGTCTTTAGACTATTTTTTGTGGGGACTAAGTATGTTAAAGCTCATGTCTATACAGCCAAGCCCGCTTTAATTGACGCGTTGGAAGACAACATTGAAACATTTATTCGTGAGATACCGGCCGAAATGTTGGAAAGAGTATGCCAAAATTGGACTAAGCGGATGGACCATTTGAGGCGCAGTCACGGTCAACATTTGCATCTTCAAACATTAAATTATATGGACCGTACTATCGATTCAAATAAAGATTTCATTAATTTTTTTGAATTTTATGTGATTTTTTTTTTGTGAAATACTTTCCTATAGCTCTTAAAAATACATAGTAGTCAACATTCCAATACAATGTACTGCATTTAGTAGGGATTTACCCCTGAGTATTGGTCTTAAATAAAAAAAAAATTAAAAAAAAACATGAATTCTGAATGCAACAACCGCTTCTTCCATTTTCGAAAAACATTGAACTCTCAGTTTGTTTTTTATGTACGATAATAAAAAGCAGTCAATCGGTGCTAAATCAGGACTATAGAGTATATGACTCATCAAATCGATGTTTTGGATACTAGAAAATGCAGTTCGTCGAGCCGATGTGTGAGAGCTCGCATTATCGCGAAGTAGAGGTTTAAGGTCAGTGTTAGAATTTGATGATATTCATCATAAGAAATGATTATTAAAAATATCAATTGGAAATGAACCATTTTGAGTCAAGAATATATATTTTTACTTGAGTCTCAATAAATTTGTCATTTGTACAATTAGGCCTGGAAGAAAAAACAAAAATAGGCTGGATTAAAACATCGTGAACAAGAATGGTATATATGGGTATAGATTTGTGGGTTAAGTGGTTTTAACTGAGCGTGGACTGTATCTGTGAGTGAACACCATTTTTTGTTAAACCAAATAATTTGTCATAAATGGCAAATTATTTGATATAATTAAAGGTATTAAAGAGAAAGAAGTAGTGGATATTAGAATGAGGGATGAGAGTGTGGATGAGTGTGATTTTCTTACCGTTAGTATGAATGTGATAGTGCAAACAATTTAATTTATTTTAGATTTAGACCATTAGTCTTAAGAGTTAAAATAGTTTCAAGTAATTTATATACTGGATTTATATAAAATCGATTAGAATTAATTATAATCAAGTGTATTTAGAATAACTTTTAGAAGTTAAGTGATTGGTTTAAATTCAAGTAGATAAGTGAGTTTTCTTTTTTCCTCGAAAAGTTTTATATTCAAATAACAGGACTATTTAAAACAATATTAATTCACAATAGTACTGGAAATTATTCGTTACAAACACTTTTATATATTTCAATGCAATGACATTAAATTCGTTAAATTTAAATAATAATTTTTATAATTTCTGTTATTTTTTTAATACAAAATCAATATTTTGTTATGATTTTGTACAAATCGTAAATGCAATATTGAGGTGCAAATTATTTGTTTAATATGCCCAGAAGTATCAACAAGTGTACACACGCCGTATGTACACAAGACTCTACCAAAACTTTTCCCTATGAATACGTATATCTTTGACATTTGTAGTCGACATTCTTTCTCCACTAAATCCTAATTTTGTTAAAGTGTTTTTGTTATTTCGTTTTTATTCTTTTTTTTATTTTTTAATTTTTTTTTGTTTTTGTTAAGTAAGTTTGACAGAAATAAAGTGACAACACCAATAACAATAAGCAGATAACAATATCATTTACTATAATGTTGTTACAAAACAAAATGAAGGCGTTTCAGCAAAGGCAACCTTTGCAGTTGCTACAATTGTTATTCATTCAAAGGGATTAATATCAAGAGACGCAAAGACAGAGAACAAAAGATTTTGTTCAGGTTACTTATTTTCTGTTTAATAAAGAGTAAAAACTGATGTGGGCGTGCATTCGTTAAGAATACAGTAATAGTGTTTTACACTTATTTTCCGCTTCCTGTCCGTTTGTTTCCTTTTATATTCCCACGCATACACAAACACACACACACACATGCATACACACCTAAGATACCTCGTTTCATGTTCATTCTCTTATTGTTATTTTATAAATAAATTCTCATACCGAAATCAAATCACGTTTGCGAAGAACGTGTTAAATTTTTACACTTGAAAAATGTTATATAAATTGGAATTTGATTGAATTTTATACGTTTGTAGTCTTGTTTAAAAAAGGAAGTGTGTGTGTGTGTTTTGTGTGGATAAAAAGAGAAAAATACGCTGCATGAGTGTGTAGTACCAGGAAATGAAAACAAAAATTTTTTATTCAAAACACTTAAATGGTGTTGAAAAAAATGCAGAACGCTTGATATTAAATAAAAGAATATTATTGTATAACAATACAGTTATATCGAATATGTTGTATTCGCGTATTCATTTTATTGCAGTTTTTGTTATTGCCTACCCAGCAACATCAATAACAACAATAACAACAACAGGAAAATGATAAAAGGGTAAACTGTGGGGAATAAAGTCGGAAAACAACAAACGGTTAAATATTTCATTTTATTTTACTCTTACTTTTTTTGTCTTTGTTGTTTTAATTTTTATTTAAAAATATTTTTTTTTTCTTTGGAGGTTCATAAATATCTTGTTTTTTTTTGGCTTATCATATGTCACTGACATAAAACGTGAAATTATTTTTAATGCGTAAAAGAGTATTAGAAGGGGTTAAAGAAAAATATCTCTCTACAAACATAATATCCCATAAAAAAGGGTGTATTTGGCAGATACAAGTACCTACAACATGATACACTGCAAAAATTAAAACGGAAATATTCCGTTTGGTTTTAAATTTAAGATCTTGAGAGATATCTCTAACTCCTAAGTCCGTTTGTGCTTACTTCGTTAAGGGTTGGTATCAATATTCCAATAACAAGTCGGTATCACTTTATTACCAACCGTCATTGGTTTGATGACACACTGTTTCCTTCTTGCTACCAATGTCTGTCTGTTTGTGCTTTATAGAAAGCCAAACTCTTGGACAGATCTTCTCGAAATTTTCACAGCATGTTACTGTGACTCTGGAAGAAATAATAGGCTATATGAAGTTTTGATTCGAAAAAGGGGCGTGGCATTTTTTGACCAACGGCGGCAGTATTTGCTATATATGGTATTGGCTTGAATAGAAATACGTACCAAAAGAAAATTGGGCGGACACGCCCCTTTGTTTGTGATATATTGGAGGCTGGACCTGTTAACCGATCTTAAATTTTCATAGCGTACAGCTTTGACTCAGGAAAACTTATTACATGATAATATTTTTCGACCATCCTGACCATCTACGTTTGTTAACGGTTTTACTTCAAATTTAAAATACATTTTAATTAAAATAGTGGGATAGCCCATTCTCTTTCTCCCACAATTTTATAACGAGGAGGTAGCGGAGCACACAGGGTTCAGTTAGTTTATAATATTTTTAATAACGCATTGTTCTTACTTTGATAACGTAACCGTGCTTTTATCCGGAATGTTCTTTATTTGTTGCAATATAGTTCATGATTTGATAACAAGTCGTTCTTAATTTAACAACAGATTGTTCTTAATTTATTAACTCAAGGTATGTTTATACAATTCATTCACGTTTTTACTAACTGTTGTTCTTGTGGCATTTTGTTTCTTTGGTTCTTGTTTTTATAACGCATTAAGCTTGATTTGATACCCAAAGTAACCGAAATATTGTTATTGATTCGTTCTTAATTTGATACTATTGGTTAACAATTTTAGAACGTTTTTTACCTTTGTCTATATACAGGGTTTTCCAACAGCGACGCTACAAAAATAGAGCGACAGGGACACAAACGACGTCATATTTCTTGCCGCTCGTTTAACATTTTTCTTCAGTAAGGTTTGCCATTTCATGATGGAAAAATATACGAGCCAACAACGAGTCCAAATTATTAAAATTTCCTACCGAAATTCCGAGTCAGTGGCCTCAACGTTAAGAGCCCTACGTCCAATTTATGGTCGTCATAATCGTCTTTAGCGATAAGGGTCATATCTGGCTGAATGGCTTCGTCAATAAACAAAATATGCGTTATTGGTCAGGCAGACTCATGTACTCCATGAGTCATCATTGCATCCCGAATTACGGCTTGGTGCGGTTTATGTGCCGTCGGCGTCATTGGGCCGCACATCTTCCGTGATGATCAAGAGCGTCACGTTACTGTGAATGGGAATCGCTACCGTTCAATAAAAATCGAATATTTGTGATGCCAATTGGATGATAGAGACTTGAAGGACATATGGTTCTAACAGGACGGCGCCACAAGCCACACAGCGAATGTCACAATCAATTTATTGGAAACCAAGTTTGGAGAATGTGTTATCTCACGAAATGGTGCAATCGATTGGCCGCCTCAGTCGTGCGATTTGACGCCGTTAGACTATTTTCTGTGGGGCTACGTCAAGTCTATGGTCTAAGCCAACAAGCCAGCGACGTTTGATGAACTTCGTACGAATATCGAACGTGAAATTGCAGCATTATCGGCCGACTTATAATTGATCAATACAACCCTGTTTCAGAGTTACAGCCTAGCTTCTCGCAGCAACCACGTTGTGTGCCTCACTTTTTATCCTTGAGTATCGGGATCTACAGTTTAGCATACACTTCAAAAAATAGATTTGAGAAGCTTGTTCAAGGCAGTCAGTTATTCTCTGAGCTTTTGCCAGAAGACTGCTAAGAGATAGTCGCCCAAAGAAATATTTTTTTCATATTTCTTTTTTTTCTTGCAAAATGTTAGGCTGTAACCCTGAAACAGGGTTGAAATTGCCAATTATTTATGTATTTGAAATTGCGGCTTTTGTTCTATCATACATGATTATTCACGGATTCACTATTCACTTCATAATAATAAATAGTTACATAGAAATTTCTTTACTCGACTTTGCTGAATAAGTTTTAATTTTAGTTATGTTTCACTATGAAGATTCCATATATCGTCTCTGCAAGCTCAGCGTTAATCAACGGTGTCTTGTGATATAACTTCTGTAACAAATAAAAAACAAGGAACTTTTTGGAAAACTAGAAATATTTGAATGTAAATCACTCGGTAACATGAACGACTAAAATGTCTTAAAAGTAAGCGAAAGGTAAAAATGAAATGAAATTTTTAAAGCTTATCTTCTAACCAAAGATAAAAATCAAATTGTTTGCTGCAGTGCAACTTAAAAAAATTGATTTTTTTTTAACAATTTCACAATTTTGTCATATTTGCCTATTTTTTAATTTTTGTATGAATAAAAGGATTATCATGACCTTTAAAGACTACTTGTTGACTATAGACAAAATATTTTTTTATTAGTTTTTTCCAGACTATTATTTTAATCAAATTAAAATATAACTTTCGGCCTGTGATATTTATTTACTTTCAATTGCAATGCATTGCCTACTCTGAATTTTTATTCTATATAGTATAAAGTAAATAGACTTTTATTCCTATTTAAATGTGTACTTGGGCGTATGAGTGTTTATTTATTGTCACAACAGTTTGACTATGAATTATTAAAAAAAAATTCAAATCCGCTAGAAGAGAAAAATAACAGTGAGTGAAAAGTATTGACAGTTTTGGTTGAATGGAAAACGATTTATATTTTTTATTTATGATTTATTGTTATACAATTGTTACTGTTGCTGTTGCTGTTGTTGCCAAAACTATATGTGAGTGGGTGTGTGCTAAACGTGTATGTGTGTATGGAAATGCATAAATATCCCTTGATTGGAGAGAGTATATCCTCTCACACCTTATATTTTATTTAGAATTTCTGTTTCTGTTTCTGTTGCTGTCGTTTCCATCTTCATTGAAACATAACAGTAGACTTGATGGAGCAGAAAGAAAAAATGAATTTATTATTTTTTTTCTTTGTGCAAAAGAAAGGTACCTATCTGTCTGTGGGTATCCCCTCTCTTTATATACACATTGATTTACATTTTTTGAAATGTGAAAATTACACAATGACAGTTATTGAGACATTGATAAATTGCAAGCGATTTGCATAACTTCATTTCATTTCATTCATATATTCATCCATTTATTCAGTCGCTTTATTCATTTCATCGCTCTATGTCAAGATTTTTGTTTTGTTACTCTTCATCTCCATTTCTATTTATTTATGCTTTTTTTCTGTGTGATCATATACATAACTTAACAATAGATTTGTATGAATTAAATGATTTCTTTTTAAAAAATAAAAAAAAAAAATGAATTATGACAGAGGAAGCAGAAAGAAATAAAAATATATCAAGTCTGTTTTTATTAGGGATTTCGATCTAGAAATTCAAAATACTTAAGCCACCAATATTTACATGCCAGATTCGGAAGTATTGGGAAACATACCACATATTAATAATAAAAATTAAATGATAATAATAATAAAAAAACAATTTAAATGATTTTAACTGTTTACTATTTAGGGTAAAAAAAATTCAAATTCTCGTAGTTTTGCTATTTCTAAGACCTCCCAATTTTCTCTTTTATAAGCGATTAGAAATTTCAGGTTGAAGGCCTTTTGGAATGCCTGGCACGTAATTATTTAACAATCCAAAGCTATGAAAAAGTGTTGTTGTAGTCTTCAATGGGAATTGAACCTCTGCTAACAATAAATATAAAAATCCTTCTTTCTTAGTTTCGTCAGTTTTATTTTTGGAATACATTGCCCCTTCAACGGGTTCATTTATATTTCTTTTGTTTGCTTTAAGCTCCTCAAGTAGCTTAACTTTTAAGATTTCTGTTTTTTTTGGGGAATTTCATCTGTAATTAATAGCTATTCTAAAATTTTCATACTCATTTGGAAAGCTATATAACAAAAGTATATCCAATAACTCATTTATAATTACTAACTGCATTTCAATTATTTTGTCACAACCACTTCGAAAAAAACTTTGGTATGTGATGTCTCATATCATCACCACTTGGCATTTTCTATAAAATGAGGGATTTAAGCAACATCGCTTAACGGAAAGGTCCCCCTGGACTAATAAACAAACGGTTATTTCTCCCAAATTTTTTTTGATGAATCTCAATTCTTAATTTGCTGAAGATTCGAAGGGCTAATTGATATTACAAAGTTTAATTTAGCTTTGTCGTCATATTCTGCCCACAATATAACTTGCCCAGCATCTTCTGGCTTATTTCCCACAAACCAATTTCCAAGAATCGGTTTTCACTAATAGTGCCTCCTATCTACGTACCAACATTTTCCTTATTTAAATTATCTATTCTTACCGCATCGTAGCTCATATTCTATTCTTCTTGGCTGTAGAGTTTTCTTCTTTACTTTTCTTTAAAATAATTAATTTTATCGTAAAATGTTATTTGATTCGTAGTATTCTGATAATAATTCTTAGTAATTTTTTTTATTAAGACCATTACTTAGGGCTGAACCGATAGTCATGCAGTGCATAGTATTGGAATTTGAAGACAGATATGTAGATAGATTTTTTATAGATATACATATTATGCGCCCTTTTTTGTCGAGGAGATAAGAAGATGCTGTCAATTTTGATTACCAAAAGGCCAGTGTTATACCTTCACCCTTGAGTGATCAACAGCAATCGCCCCATCTATCGGTGGATAATGAATGTGAGTCGTGAGCGTCTTTAGTAGGTTAGCTGTTATCTTCCCAGAAGGTGGTGCGGTACTTATGATCATTCGTTTCAAAAGTGGAATAGACTGGAATGTTACCCTGCCAATACACTTGAAAGTACTTTCATGAAAGTTCCGTATACGTATTATAAATAAAAAATAAAAAAACAAAAATACAAAAACAAAAATGAAAAAAAAAAAATGTTGTATTAGTAAAAAGTTGAGAGTGTTTTGAAATTTTCATGAAAGTACTTTCATGTGTAATGGCAGGGTTAGGGAGCTGTTTACTTGAAGGGGGGGACCTCTTATTTTTAAATTATAATTATTGAAAAATCGCAAATTTTAATTTTAATTTTTCTCCTTCGCTGGGATTTGAACCTTGCCGTTTGAGTTTTTGTGTGAGCGCTCTAACCACTATACAATACCCCGGTGCAATGGAAGTTTCTTGGGACCATAACCTGTTAGTACAATTTTGTCTTTTGTAAAAACTAGATATTTTTTGAGTTTTTAAATAAAAAGGTTGCACAGGTCAATTTATCGCTCTTCAGCGCAAATATAGCAGCATACTCCCCATATAAAAGTGTTAATAGATATTTGTGTTTAAACCGTTTTTTTTTAAATCAAGTATTTTTATGCAAATTTGCATGTACATATCCTTGTATATACAGAACAATTATGAGAAGAATATCCGGAAGTTTTTTTCCAACTCCAACTTTTGCCATATAAATTCTATTGTAAAAATTAATTAGGGAGAACAACTCCAAGGCAATTTTTTTTATAATTGGGCTGATAATAGTTTTACTTACGTAAACAGGAAGTTAGAGCCTGTTTTATATCTATTCCCCAGCTTACACTTACCTAAAATGAAAAAAAAAAAATAATATTTGTGATTAAGTACGAGTATGTTTAAAATTAATAATATATTTGAATAAAATTATTTTATTAATAACAAGGTGCTACAGTGAAAATATACTTGGAAAGTGACCTAGTGTACGTTGTAGGCCTTATTGAGTAAATCATAAATCAATTTTTAAAAGTTCGGAAACACCCTCAAATTTCGGAGTTATTCCGAAAAAACTATTTTCGGGTAGGTTCGAGTACTTATGACTACGTAACTCAGTTGATTTTAATCCGATTTTCAATTTTTAAACGGTTTCAGAAAGGAGAAATATGTGCCTTTTTAAATATGTACACATTTTGGTACATTTATTAAATTTTGCAGTGTTATTTTAATTTATATCCGATTTTCATTTTATTTTTTCTAAATTTTTTAACTTTGGCGCCATTTTTTTTAATTAGATTGTTTAGAAACATACCCTTATGTATATATTTCGTTAAAGCTAATTTAGTTCTGAGTTAAACAAGCTTCCAATAAATAAAATCGAGTAAAAAATAAAAGAGTTATTAAGGTTTTTCGAAAGTTAAAAATTTTGCTTTTACAAATATGTATTGATCAAGATACTACAAGTTCTATTCCTGAGCGGCGCCGCTTAACGTTCATTTTCTTCTTTAATTACCAAAAAATAACATTGCAGTTAAATTTGATCTAATTAAAGCGTTTTCTGATAAAAACCAAAAATTAAATTGATCACACCTCTCTCCTGAGATTCGAACCCGAGTCTTAGGCTCTTAACATAAAATTGCACCCGACTATGGTGCTACGCTCTAACCACCTCAACCACCGTCGTACATATCATTCATGTCGACTAATGTGGATAAGGTAGAATAAAGGGCAAAAACAAAATAAATTTGTAATTCTGTTTCATCCAAATAAGATGACAATTACAAGAACAGCAATGATGGTAAGAAAAGGAGAATATGGGTTAAACCATATCAACTCAACTTAAAATATGCCGTTTTTGAAATGACTGTCTCCGAATTTGCTAATTTTTGGTATGAATAAAGTATATCATAGTACTAAGATAAATATAAAATTTAAAGGCACTGACACTTCTGGATCCGGAAATATGAGGTCTTGAAAATCGGAAAACAGTACAAAAATGCACAAAGTTACACTTACTGAATTGTAATTTTCTGGAAAAGGATTATAGCTACGCATCTCGTAAATGTCGCATATGGAAGGGTATTAAATTGCCTTTGATTTAATATGCAACATGATTTTTTCTTTAAAAAAGTCAAAGGTCAATTTTCTTTATCTATAAGTCGGAAGCCTATATCTCCGAAAGCGACCTTTTTAAAAATTTGAAAAAAAATTATGCCAAAGATAGTTTCGTTCTCTACAGCTGTGAAAAATTTCAGAGTGGAGGTATTTCTGGATCAATAAATAAAAATCAAATCGCAAAAGAATGTGATTAAAACTAGTCTAATAGTGGTGGGATGGTATACGATTTTTCGATTTCGATTAGCTAGAATCGCTTATTTTGTGAGTTTCAACAAAAAAATACATACATAAGTCAAAAAGAATGGATGTGGGATGGAGGCAAATGGCTCTTCATCGGGGTCAAAGGTTGGGTTGAAGGAGTAAAAGTCCACAAAAAGCTCCACAACTTCCCTGGATTAGCCCCTAGAGGGATAAAATGTAAGACCGACACTTACTAATATTTTACCCCCCAACTTTTTTCCGAACATAGCTACCCCCTATCTCCAGTCCCTAAGGGGGCTCCAGTTCAAAGTTTATAAAATTTGCTCCTACCACTCTATAGAGTGGGAATAGGGGTTAGGTATGTTCGGGAAAAAAGTTGGGGGTAAATACCTACCCCTACCTATATACCTATCCCCTATCTCTGCTCTCTAAGGGGGCTCCATTACAAAGTTACATTTTTATATAATATTTGCTCCTATCACTCTAGGGAGTAGAGATAAGTGTTAGGTATGATCAGAAAAAAAGTTGGGGGTAAATACCTAACCCTACCTAACCCCTACCTACATACCTACCCCCTATTTCCACTCCCTAAGGAGGCTCCATTACAAAGTTTATAAAATGTGCTTCTACCACTCTAGGGAGTGGAGATAGGGGGTAGGTATGTTCGAAAAAAAAGTTCGAGGTAAAATATTAGTAAGGGTCGGTCTTACATTTCATCCCTCTAGGGGCTACTCCAGGGCAGTTGTGAAGCTTTTTGTAGATTTTTATTCCTTCAACCCAACCTTTGACCCCGATGAAGAACTATTTGCTCCCATCCCACATCCCCCGTTTTTGTTTCATGTATTTTTTGTAGAAACTTACAAAATAAGCGGTTCCAGCTAATATAAATCGAAAAATCGTCTACCATTCCATCACTATTAGACTAGTTTTAATCACATTTATTTGCGATTTGATTTTTATTTCTTGATCCAAAAATACCTCCACTCTGAAATTTTTCACAACTGTAGAGAACGAAACTATCTTTGGCATAATTTTTTTTCAAATTTTTAAAAAGGTCGCTTTCGGAGATATAGGCTTCCGACTTATAGATAAAGAAAATTGACCTTTGACTTTTTCAAAGAAAAAATCATGTTGCATATTAAATCAAAGGTAATTTAATACCCTTCCAAATGCGACTTTTACGAGATGCGAAGCTGTAATACTTTTCAAGAAAATTACAATTAAGTAAGTGTAACTTTGTGCATTTTTGTACTGTTTTCCGATTTTCAAGACCTCATATTTCCGGATCCAGATGTATCAGTGCTTCCAAACTTTGTATTTAATTTAGTTCTATGATATACTATATTTCTACAAAAAATCATAAAATTCGGAGGGGGTAGGTTAAAACCATTGGTTGATTTGACTTGGAATATCCCATATGATATAAACTGTTGTGTGACTTTACTTCGACTAACTTATACAAATGTATGTACATACAGTAATAATTTCAGTATGCGATTTCCAAAAAAGTGTGAGTTAAATAGTTGATGTTTGGTCTTGAATATGCACAGGACACAAAGAACTCTGATGAGACTACCGTAGCTGGAGTCGAAAACAATTGTTCAGTTTGGCTAGTGTACTATTCCTTCACGGACATCATTTTCTTCTTTAATTACCAAAAAATAACATTGCAGTTAAATTTGATCTAATTAAAGTGTTTTCTGATAAAAAAAAAAAAAAAAAAAACTATTTCTTTAGGCTACTATCTCTTATCAGACTTCTGGCAAAAGCTCTGAGAGTAACTCATTGTCATGAACACGCTTCTCAAGTCTGTTGTATTGGAGTCGATGTTATACTATAGGTCCCGGTACTTACGGATAACTATTGACACACTCACAATATGGTTGTTACGAGAAGCTAGGCCGTAACCCTGAAAGAGGGTTGTAAAGGTCAAATATGTCTGTATGTAAACCAATATGAAAAACACCTACTGTAACTTTCCAAATACCCACTTTATTCTTTTTTTCTTTAATAATTTAAAGAATAATACTTATTGTTTGAAGGTTTAAATTGAATTATGACTCTGAATTCTTTGCTTGAATAATTTTTTTTTAAATTATGTAGCTGAGTTTAAAAAATATTGATCTAAAATAAATTGCCAAGTTCAGGAAACATCATTTCCATGAATTATGCCAAACTTTTGCCATTCAATGTATTTAATCTGTTTAGCTAATAATGATTTCTAATTGTCATTAGGAAAAAAGTCATAATAAAAAACTGAAATGTGAGTATTACTTGTTACTTAGCAACACATTTTATCTGTAAAATATTTATAAATGCGTTTAGTGCCATTAACACTCATTACAATATCCTTTTTATCCCTCTTATTATACATTAGAGAGAATGATAAGAGAGAAAAGTCAATATACACTCTTAATTATTAAAATAACAGTTAAAATTGTTTCAATTGTTAAACTTTTATTATTTTATTGTCATCTGACTTGTTGTTGTTGTTGTTGTTAGTTTTACTTATTCTTTTTTATTTTCATTCACTTGAACACTATTTGGCTATTGCATGTACATAAAAGGCGATTATTTTTTATGGGTCTGGCATTTGCTGCACCTTAAGCAAACAGCAAAAGTAGTTTCCAATTGCCAATTATAAGAAGGTGGGCTAATAAAATTTTACAGGTTCAGTCACAGTTTAAAAGTGTTTTTCTAACGTATTTGCCTTTCCTTAAAACTTATTGCAGGTACGACTGCTAGTTATGTTGATTTGAATGTGTAAATACGAGCACTTAATGCAAGTGAGTGTGTTATTAAATAGTTTTAATTGTTAAAATATCAACTGTTTTAATATTCAGCACAACAGTGACAATTAGATACTGAGCTGTAAGGCATCTCATTATGCAAACGAACGCATTTGCACGGCAAGACAAGTCAAGTATTTAGGAAAAGTAGTTCTTAATTAAAGTACCTGCAAATATGAGAGTACACTTACTTTCATTACCAATAAAATGTTTTTGAGCATTAAAAGAACTTTTTAATAGTTATTGTTATTTTCAACAGTTTGCATTTTTGTTTTCTTACGGCATGAGTTGTAAAATTTGTATTTTGGAGAATTTGAAAGCTTAAAAGGGTGTTCACAAAAATATATTGATGTTGTCACACTGTGCAGACTGTATATAATAGAGGATTATACAACTAGATTGTGTTTATCGTGGGTACCCGCCATAAGACATACCACACGCTACCCAGTTGCATGAATGGTGGTAATACTACCCCCCCTCCCCCCTTGTTGAGGAGTTCTATCTAGCACTACCACAACCACCATTTGTACTCCCCGAAGGGCCGCACCCAAACCATTAGGCCAATTGAAGTTACTCTCCGATTGGCAGGGGAGCACAGGAAAACCGGGGGCTCATGATGCCAGTAGTATTAGGTTAGATAGGTGACTCTGGTCTTCAAATTCCAATACAATGCACTGCATGAGTAGAGGTTTACCCCTGAGTATTGGTCTTAAAAAAAGAGGTATTGGCATACTCTTACGGCCAGTGTATAGTAAATGGAAAGGCTTACTCACATGTTGTATAAGAAGAAAAACATAGCTTCACCTCTACAAAATCAATACCGAAAACTTAATGAATCAATCAAAGCCGTGTTAATCCACAGCTACGACTATTTATACAGTACACTTAACCCTAGATAAACACGCAAATAATATTGACATCACCGTCAATTAATTCTCTTGCAGAGACTGTAAGAAAATTCCGCATTAGATGATATCCTAGACATCAAACCAAGGAAAATCTATTGGCTATTTGGCTTTAGCGGATTTACGTACCAGGGCCAATGTTGTGAATTTCAGTTTATATTTTGGCTTATTATACAGTTTATGGTAAAAAAACGACACTAAGTGCTGATTATAAACCCACATTGGTGTCCTTTTTTTGCAATTTGAATCAACCGGCATCTTCATTAAGAATTTATTTTACAAGAGGTTTGAAATGTTGTACTTCAAGACGATTAGTGTATTGGTGGTTTTATGCTCTTAATGAAAAAAAAAAATTTCCTATTATACAGAACAAAGGAAATATTTATTTAATTTTTGGCCGATGTATTAACTCTACATACATATACTTAATAAATATATTCGTTTCACTTCATCAAATTAAAAGGATTTACATTTTCCTTTTATTTTTTTTAAGTTTTCCAAATTTTGCATATTTTTGCAATTTTCTGTCATTTAAAAAGTGTTTTCATATGAATATCACTGCCAAAAACTCTAAATTCAAATACATGTTTTATAAATAAGCTGCTCTTGTAAAATCCTTTTGTCTTTATCAATTTGCCAGTGCAGTTGAATAAATATTCACTATCTCTTCTATGATGTATTATTTCGTTTTCTGTTCATATTTCCATTCATTTTTACAGTCAGTTATTTATTCTACCGTGAATACTGAAAAAAAAAATAAAAATCTTTCTACTCAATTCTTTTGTACCTTATTTTTTTATCTCAATTTTAGACGGTTTACAATATTTATACCATTAAAAGCGCATATACATACATATGTACGAACATATGTATTTACATGGGATTATATCTACAAGTAGTACGAGTATGTTGAAAAATCTTTTTAGTTAAGGATTTATTCTGACATTTTACTGATAAATTGTGGTAAAAGTATTACTATTAACTAATCATAATATGCTTTAAAAATATAACATTTGTTGGGCTTTTCATTTAAACCGATTTTAAGATAGATTTTTGAAGATATTGTTGCACTATGGGTTGATTTTTGTAATTAAAATTAAAAAAAAATGAAATACAGAACCTTTGCCATTATTAAATACTTTTATAGTAAATTATTGTTTATTCAGTACTATTCATTATTATTTCGAATACAGATGTGCATCAATTACTCATAGAGAACAAAAAGAAAAAACAAATTCTAGTGGTTTTAAAGCTCAGATGTAGGAATTATGAAATTTTTGCCCATAACTATTTGAAATAAAATGTTACCTGCACTTTGGTGATTAGGTTTTAACCACTTTGGTTCATAAAAAAATTAAAAACTTTAATTTAAACTTTTCTTTTTGAAACTCTTACTTGTAATACACTTAACCCCCCTATTATAGACTGCAACCAACTTAAATCGCTTAATATTTTTCCATTTTCCTTTTTTTTTCAAAAATATTTTTCTCGTTTTTTTTTTATTGAAATCATCATCCCATGTGGTTTGAATTAAAAAGTTACTGTGCATGTTGTTTTTTTTTCTTTTTTGCCTTTTGCAAAGCTGTTGAATAATTTTTCTTTGGTAAATTTAACCTATTTTGGCTTTTAATTTTTTCTTTTTTTTAAATATTGTTTTTTTTTGCGTTTGTAAAATACCACAGACACAGTGAAAGAGAGATATATGAGTACAGCTCATACATACATACATACATATAATCAGAGAGAGATTTAAATAGAGGCACATAAAACCTCAATGACTGTAAAAGCCTGTTTAAACGATTATATCCTTGATGTTGTTGTTGTTATTTCTTGGTGTGAGTTTGTTTTTGTTATTTTAGTTGTTAAACATCTATAGACTTTTATATGCTTCACTAGCAACAGGATGTTTGTTTTTTTTTTATTATAATTCGTTGTCCAACATTTACAAAATGATTTATTTGCCTCGAACTTCACCTCTCTAGTAGTACTACTTACTGCTGCTTTTCATTTTTTGGCATTAATTTTTCTCTTCTTTTTTTTATTTGTTTTTTGTTGGTTTTTAAAAAAAATTTAGGATTTTTTTTTAAATATTTTTCTTTTCCATTTTGATGAACTGAGGCATGTGTATGAGCGATTAAGGCCTATATTAAACATGTAAATAGGCTTAAGCAATAATTTGAGTAAGAAAGAAAGGAAGAGTGTTTTAAAGGGATTTTTGTAAAGTTAAGAAATAAGAGATGGATTAAGAAATTTTTAAGTCATCAAAAACAAATGATGGATTAGACCTGCTCATGTAATGAAGTTGGTTGACATTATTATACGCAAAGATTTTTTTTTTCTTTTTTTTTCTGTTTGTTCAAAAGTATAGAATATTCACTTAAAAATGTAAAATTGAAAATTGTTATGAATGCTTTAATTTGCAAAGATAATTGAATAGAAACTTTTGTAAAAATTGAGAGCTACGCATTAAACTGTTTGATTAAATAAAATGTGTTGCTTAAATTAATTTTCGCTTGGTACAGCCATACACTCAGCATTTCATCAAAATATATCAATATTTTCCATTTAAGTTTTTAAAAAAAATAATTTCTTTTTTATAAAACTTTTAAAATAATTAATGGGTACACACATACACTTCACATTGGCTACAATTTTCTGCTTTAAAGGTTGTAAAAATTTTAAGAATATTATTTCACTATTCACTTTCACTATCCATCAAAAAGTATTCGTAAAAACATTTATTTAATTAGCTTCTATAAACCAAATTATAAATACTTTATTTGTTAGACTTTTGAGACGGTTAATCACAAGACGTACTAAGAAGGAATTTTGAGGTGAATTAGATCTGGTATAGATAATAGCCTTATGATATAAAATTTATTTAAATATTTATTTATTCATCAAAGCTGCATCAGATTAGACTCAGCTCTGACAAATTCTAAGCTAGTAGAGAAGATCAAAAGGAACCTTAAAACCTTAAACAAAAACCACAACGTGACTTTAATCTGGAGCACCAAAGTTGTGAAAATAATCAAAAGGTGGACGGAGTGGCAAGGGTTTAGGGTTTTGCTTTTAAGAGCTGTAATCAAGAGGAAAATTTCCTCAGAACATCACCTAATTGCTGGTAGTAGTTGGTTTTACAGGCGACCTTCAAACTACCAAGTCATTTGAACCTAAATGTGAACAGGGAAGACTCCTAATTTTATTGAATGTGAAGTTTGAAATTAATATATCATAGAGGGTGGCGTAGTGTATTGGGTAGGTCGCTCGCTTACAACACAAAATAGCAAAAGTTCAAATTCCAGCCATAGAGATAACTAACAAAAAATAGTTAAAAATTTGCTATTTTTCTGAAGTTTTAATAAAAAAATATATAAGAAGTTCCCCCACACCAAGAAGTCCATCCATAAGAAGACACCCCCTGACATTCCACTCTATCTAACTTGGCATTGGTACCAAAACGATTGACCACGAGAAAGCGCCATCTATTGGGAAGTAGTAGAAGACAGTTACCTACTTAAGCAGAGATCCTCACCACTTTACAATATACAGTCAACATCGAGGTGCCGTCTATCTCACAACAGATGAAGCAATTACTGTTGATCATTTAAGAGCGTCTCAAAAACGCGCGCTTAATGGAAAAACAGAAATACTCAATCTATTTTCGACTTCAATTTCAATACAATGCATGGCATTGGCAAGGGTTTACTCCCCTGAGTTTTGGTCTTAGAAAAAAAAGAGGTGATAATTGGTTTTTGGGTGGCCAAGATGAAGATTTTATACAGCATATTCTGCCATAGTTGTTATTAGTCGGAGGATACATAAATGCATACATAATTGGCAATTACAGCCCTGCTT
Source organism: Metopia argyrocephala (assembly GCA_963576795.1). Taxonomy (NCBI): domain Eukaryota; kingdom Metazoa; phylum Arthropoda; class Insecta; order Diptera; family Sarcophagidae; genus Metopia; species Metopia argyrocephala. The sequence goes on along the minus strand of OY756208.1, from coordinate 179,130,410 downwards.
CAGGGTTACAGCCTAGCTTCTAGCAGCACTCATAATGTGTGTGTTAGTATTTAACCATGAGTACCGGAACCTACAGCTTAAAGTCGATTCCTAACGACAGATTTAAAAAGCTTTTTCAAGACAATCAGTTACTCTTGGAGCTTTTTCTTAAGACCAATAGTCAGGGGTAAACCCCTACTCATGCAGTAGTGCATTGTATTGGAGTTTGAGGAATCATAGATAGATTTATTTTATTTTTTATTATGCACCCTTTTTGTTAATGAAGCAATTTTCTGTTAATTTTACCACTCAAAGGCCAGTGTTATATCTTCACCTTGAATGATCAACAGTAATTGTCCCATCTGTTGGTGGATGTTGAATGTGAGTGGCGAGCGTCTTCAGTTGGTTAGCTGTTATCTTCCTTCTAAGAGTTACTCGATGAAAGAAATATGTTTTTTTTCTTATATTTCTTTTTTTTAAAGATGTGAGAGCTGACTTTTGAACTTGGTACGCAAACACACTAACCACTAAACCATGGCGACTACAGTCAGTCCTCAGTAGAAGGATATGAAATCTATATTTAATTTCCTTTGTGAATTTCATGCCTTTTGGTAGCAAAGAGTCACCTCTTGGGCTGTTCGGACTTATAACATTAAAGGACTTATAAAGTTTCTGATTGACTTGCCCTGAATCCAAAACATGTTGGAAACAAAATGCCGCGAAAGTACTTATTGGATTCTTTAGATTACCACTCTAACTAAGCGGAGAAATATGGCCACTTTTTACGCATGCAATTACGACAACTTGTGTTTGTTGAATGAGTTTTTTTATAAACGCTAATGTTTTGATACAAAACAAATTAATTTTTTAATGCGTTTAAGCGGCATTTCGGTCATTTTTGCGTGCCTTAACATTTGTCTTTTCATATTTCTCCTTCTCAAGCAGTGTGGTAAATAAATGCGATCGCTTGCAAACGTTTCAAATTACTAATTAAGTAGCTTTAGATGATTATGCAGGCTGTTCTTAAGCTTGGAAATAATATCCATAGAATACAGTGGCCATAATTTATTATTTCTTAACCTTTATATCTACACCGACATACCCGGGTATGATTTTCAATTTTAAAGTGATATATTTTAAGTTTTAATCCATATATCGACATGAAATTTTAAATATTCGTCCAAAATATTGTTTTTTACAATATTTAAAAATAAAATTTTCAAATTTTCAATGTGGAAAAAATTTACAAGGAGTTTTTGTGACTTACCCTTTACATCTACACCTGACATACCCGGGTATGCAAAGAAAAATTTTTGTGAATTAGTTGTTAAAAATCAAAACGTAACATTTTATTATAGTTCAATAAGAGCAATTAAAATAAAAAATAAATTAAAAACAAAAAGTTTAATAAAAATATAAAAATAAATAAATATGTATAAGGGGTATCAGGTTCCATATCTGTCACAATTCGTTACATCAATTGAATGCTGGGCACAAACTGGCTTTCTGCATTCTTTGCAAGATTTTCGTGTTGGCCGTTTTTTGGTACACAGATAGCAATTTTCTTTGTGCTTTTTTCTGCCAGAACTGTCACGTTCTTCGTGAGGATGAACTGGAAGATTTTCTACACCTATCATTACCGAATGTCCTAAGATACATTCAATTCCACTACGTGATGAAAAATTTCGTATTACTTGAGCATTTTGTGAACGAGTCTGGATTTGTGGCAAAGCTAATTGTTCACTCAACTGTTGAAGGAACAATCTTCTACAGCTCGTTGATTTTTTAGGTGTGGATTATTTTCCATGCAGATCACAAATGCTGCAAATGTAGCCACGTCAATAATATAAAAAATGCCAAGGGCCATCTATTTGTTCTCCTTTTTGTTGAGTATTCAGCAAGACATTTATCCATATTATCGACACCACCTATGTTCCTATTGTAATCCAATATCATTACAGGCTTTTGCTTTGGACCTTCCCAAAATAAAAATAAAATAGTGCCAAAATTAAAACAAAAAGAGCCAGACATACCCGGGTATGCTGGGTGTATATGTAAGTGAGAATTTTTAGGTGTAGACATAAGGGTTAAACTCGTTTGTGTGACCTAAACAGATTTCTAAATCAATATCAATTAGCACAAATCGAAATACATGCAACCAATGTGTTTTTTTTATTTTTCAGATTTGAAAGGTAACAGAAAACTATGAAGAAAATTAGAGATTAAGTATTAAAAATGCAATATAATTTACCAGAGACATTTTTATGTTATACGCGACACTGCCTAATTTAATAAGCCAATCTAATTCAAACGTTTAAAACTAATTTGTATTAAATCTTTTGTGTAAAAGATATTATTCTGCAAAATAAGGGATCTTTTACTTGTTTTCTTATTTATTTGTTAAATACATAAATTATATGCCTTATTTTCCTTTTTATTTTTTTTTTAATTTAAAACGAGGAAATATAGACACAATTTTTTGCTTTTTTTTCCAAATTTTGATGGAAATTCGATATTTTTCAACCTTTTAAAGGTCTTTTATTTTTCATACTTGACTGAGCTTAATTTGCTTTTCTTTTAAAGCATAATTTAATATTTTTAAAAAATTTTTTAACGAAATTTAATCTCTCTTTTTTGTAAATATGAAAATGATGCCACAAAATGTTATCAAAACATTCAAGTCTTTCTTTTTAAAAGAGAGAAACACCTTTTTGTAAAGAAAACTTATCAAATAACGTTTTCTCACTTTGCGCACAAAATCGGATCAAACACATTAACAAATTTAAAAAAAATATTATCTTTTCATTTTATTTATTATATCGTTTTACAAAACTGTAACAAATTTACCAAAAATTGTGTTAAACTTGCAAAAGGAAGCACACAAAAAAAAAAAAAAGAAACAAAAACCATGTTTTTTTTTTAAATCTTTCAACTGAATAAAACATTTGTGTAGCTTTTTTTTTTGGCACATTTTTTTCCCCATTTCTTTTCCATTTTTAGTCTGTTCATCCACATTAACCTCAAACGAATGTAGTGAAAAAATGGTAACAAATCTAAAGGGAAGTATATAAGTTTAACAGAATGCAACATTATGCTGCATAGACAGACAGACAGAGAGACTAAAAAACATATATTTCATCATCTATACCCAGTTTACATGACTGTCATTGTTGCAATAATGCGATAATATGTAACACTATAGAAATATAAATTGTTGTTGTTGCTATTGTTATTATTGTACGGAATTCAAGAGTATGTGAATGACAATAAAACGACAAAATACCTTAAAAAAAACTAAATAAACGAAAAGCAATAAAAAAGTAAAAGAACAACATCATTAAGTGCAACATAAAGAAAGAAATGAACCAGTGTTAGAGATATACGCTTTTGTAAAAAAAGCTTATGTTTATATGGTTCCTTAACCCGTTAGTGTGGGCCACACTCTGACAGCGTTGAACCAAATTAATAAAACTTTTGGGAAATTATTATATATAGTCGCCATGGTCTAGTGGTTAGTGTGTTGGGTTACTAAGACAATAGCGCCGGGTTGAAATCTCAGCTCTGACATCTTGAAAAAAGAAATAAGAAATAATTATTTCTTTCGGCGACTACCTCTCAGCAGTCTTCTGGCAAAAGCTCTGGGAGTAATTGATAGCCATGAAAACTATTCTAAAATCTGTCATTCGGAGTCGAGTTTAAGCTGTATGTCCCTGTACTCATGGACAAAAATTAACACACACAACGAGAGTGCTGCGAGAAGCTTAGCCGTAACCCTGACACAGGGTTGTAATGGCCATTTTTGTATGTATGTATGTATGGATTATTTTGGTATAATTAAGACTTAAATACAAAAAAAAAAAAACAAAGAAGTCACATAAATCGAAAAGAGACGAGATAGCTCATATATGGCGAAAACTGTATGTTGATTTGGTATATTTAAGTGTTTGAGCAATCTTATGAATACATTATCACCACCTCAAGGGTTAGCAGGTGAATCATTTAAAGCGAGCGGCTACCTTATAAAATAATCTGATATGAATAGCCATTAGTTCAGTGATTTAAACATTTCAGGGCCACTATTTGCTTATTGAAAGATAGCTTTTTTTTTTTTTGTTAAGACCAATACTGATGGGCAGGCATGCAGAAAGACTGCGCTTGCCCGCGAATGACTTCTGTCGTGGCTGTGGGTCGGCTGAGGAAGAGAAGACTGTGTGTCACTATATTTGCCAGTGTCCATCTCTTGTTCGATCTAAATTAGGATCTAATTTTCTCGATGGCTTGACTGACCTATAGATCCTGGACATTGGATCAATTGCCAAATTGATTAGGTTCTCTGGCTGGCTTCCAGCATAATTTTCTGGGGAAGTAGTGCTTCTTGTGTGGAGTCCCTGCCTATCAGGGCTCCCCACATCATGTGGTATCACAACAGGCCGCCAATATCGCACATTTTGATACATTATATAACAGTTTTTACTAAATTTTCAACAAATGTAGAAAACAATGGTTTATAATTTTTAAAATTTAAATTAAAGATCGGAATATTTTCTTTAACAATATTGACTCAGAAGTCGAGAAAATATCGAATTTTCACCAATTCATAACCAAAAATTAAATAGAGATCAAAAAGCTCGATATTTGATTAAAAATCAATTTGCGCGACCTCTAAACCACTTCCGAAAAATCTGAAAAAATTCCCAAAAATACTTTGCCTCATAATGGTCCAAAAAAATCGTGATCCCCAAAAAAAATTTTTTTTTGGGACACACTAGTGTACACGCTGAATACACTGTACACCTTCAATACATTGAAGGCATTGCCTTTCTTTCGGCATGTACATCTGATACTAATGTGTGGCTATGACTGTACTCGTGTACATCTTGTGTATATGCTTTAGCAAACAAAGACATGAGTGGGAGTTGCCATATTTTTACTTTTTGTGGTGGTATTGGTATCGCATTCTTTTCATATAACAAAAGTATCAATGTTTTCTTTGGTACTATTTCTTTTTAGGACATTTAAAGGATAAAATGTGTAAATTTGTGGTAAAATGTCGTTCTCTCTTTTCCTTTCCTTTTTTAGTACAACAATTTTTTATTTCCATCTTAATCTGTAAATATCCGTAAATATTAATACATATAATACTCTCATATGTATGTACATAATTGATAGTTACTTAAATGTCGTTAAATTTATAATTTTTTTCTAATTTTTTTATAATTCAAACTATGACTGAAAATGTATACCAATGTACTTATGTAAATATATGCCCGTATTCATAAAAACTATTTTAGGTTTATTGAAGGTTTATTTGAAAAGTATTGCATAGAAATTTGTCAAATAAGTCCTCAATAAACCTAAAATAGTTTTTATGAATACGGGCAATACAGTTTAACTTCTTTCATGTTTTTTTTTTATTTTATTTATGTATGAAAATCTTCTTAGTTGTGATGGAATTTCAAGATTTATTTTGTTTTTGATAATAATATACATAAATATCATGAAAAATATTGAAATTTTTATTTTCACGAAAAAATGTAAGTATTTTTTTGTGGAGGGTTTTTTTTAATGCTTATTGGCGCTCAAAGATACAAAAAAATTCGTCTGGCAGCCCTAGGTATTTATAATATTTTCAGTATTTGCTTTTACTGCGCACACAGATACATTAGTCTTTTGAAGTTACTAAACAAATTCAATGTTTTCTTCACCACAAATGTGCGTACTTATATAAAGTTAATTCAATGCTTTTAATGTCTTCAATGTATACATTTAGATATAATGCACAGTAGTGGACACTCAAGATGTATTCGTGTATAAAGTGAAGCATGTATACATTTTTCAATGTAATTTTTTTCGATGTCCATTGTGTAGGTTTTGTGTATAGAGGATAAAATGTGTACACTAAATTAATCTCTGATGCACATAAACGAGAAGCAAATTTTTTTTTCACACGCGAACGTCTGCATTCATATTTTTCTAAGCAAAATTGTTTCATGACGTTGATGTTGTAATGCATTCATAAGTTTTTTGAATTTTTGACGCCTGCCTGTCGCCAACACACAATACAACAGTTACAAAAAAAAAAATCCCAAATAGTATTGTTGTTGTATATACATACATACATACGTACAATTGTAAATTTGTTTATTTACAAATGTAAACTTGAAAAGCAAAGCGAGTATACATGAGCGGGCAAGTGTGTGAAAGAAAATATTCACGCTCATAAAAGAGTATTTGTCAAAATTTTACATTTTCATACATGAATATGCGTCCAAAAAAAAAAGCAATATTCACACATTAAAAAGAGCAAAGCAAAATATTTTCTGTTTTTTCAAAATGTGTGAGAAGAAAAAAAAAATAAAAACTGAATGCACACGTCCACTCATAAGTGAAAAGTGAATGAACGATTTGGTACTCTGGGTAATACCCCTACTTATGCAGTGCATTGTATTGGAATTTTGAAAGTATAGATAGATATGTAGACGTTAAGCGCCTTATGTCAAGTTTCTGTCAATTTGATCACTCAAAGGTCTGTGTTATACCTTTAGCTCTGAATGATCAATAACAATTGTCTCATCTGACGCTAGATGTTGATGGTGAGTGTTTTCATTAAGCAGGTTAGCTGTTATCTTTCCAGAAACAAATTTTTAGTTCTAATATTCTTGATACAATCAACAATAAATTGTAAGCAAATGGCATCTTTGAACAGCTGATAAAAACAAACAATAACAGCCTGTTCATAGAAAACTAATGGTTTAATTTATGATGAAAGAATAGAATAAAAATATTTAAAAAAAATAAAAAATTGCCTCCTAAGTATGGCTTATGGCGCGGGTAGCGAGTCACAACTGATAGAAGCTAAATTTATATAAAATTACATTTAAAATCAATGCGAGCAATTTAAAAACAAATTAGATTTTTAGCCATTTTCCAATTAAATATTCAATTTATACTTTCAATTCCGCATTGAAACGATTAAAAATATGAGACTCCCTTGATGCCATCAATTGTAGTGTCTATAGCTATAGTGTTGAAACAAATAACGAAAGAAAAAAAATAAATTTTATATTGAGAAAAAAAAAAAAAAAAGAATAATTTATTCTATTCCTTTGTTTCTTAAGTTTTTGTATTTTTTTGTTGTTCTTCTTTTCTATACAAAGAAACGCAAAACTTTTAAATTTTACACAATTTATATCAGATATCTGATGGAACTGATTCGTACTCATTAAATCATGACATCATATTACAAGCAAGGACAATCAATGTCTTGCCATAATTTCTATTAATAACACATGTGTTTGTGTGTGTGTATGTGTGTGTGTGCCAGAGTGTAAACTGCTTGGCAAGTTTTACTGGCTGATGATATAGAGATGATGTGTGCTCAGCATATGAATGCTCCGCTGATACATGTCTTGGCATCATATCATATTTTCGTTTTTCAAATCTTAGTATTGATGCTGTATTTTCTTCACTTTTCGTTTTTTCCTTTTAAATGCCAGCAGGATTTGCCTTTTTTTTCAAATATTTTTGGTTTTATATGTCAATGCATTAAGTTTCTCTTAAATTTCTTTACTAGCTCGGGTTAAATATCTTTTTCTTGAATACACTTTGAAAGTGTCTTCTATGCTGTTATATAGTGTTCATATACCACGAGTGTATTTACACATTTGTCCGGCTCTTTATTCCATATTGCCATTGTCTGGTATCCTGATATTTGAGACATTTCTTCGATAATTGATAAGAATTGCAAGAATAAAATTCTTGGTATAAATATTTGCTGTAAAAATCGAAAAGCAATAATAACAACAACCATAACAGCAACATTATTGAGGACATACAATACGCTGATAGTCATCAGTCACATGTAAGTATAGAAAAGAGTATGCAGTGTGTATGTATGTGAGTATGTATGTGTATAGAGGTTAATGCATAAACATATTTATTATTGTACATATGCAGTGTCTGCTGTAAAAGTGATTGACCAATATGAACCTTCACACTCTCATATCAATTATAATCATTTTACACATGTTGTTCAGAAATTAAAAGACTTTTTTCAAATGAAGAGCTGTGAAAATGTGTGGGCAAGTTAAATAAATATAATTTATACAAACACATGCAATTTCGCATTCATACCTACATACTCGTAGTATGTATCCTGCAGGCAGCAGACACCACCTACAATTCCACTTTTTTAACACTTAGTCGTATGCGAATGTAAAAGAAAACCACACAACTTTCGATTAAATTTCAAATGATTCAATTGAACCCAGTGAACATTTTTAGGAACATTTTATGTAATACTAGTTGACCGGCAAACGTTGTTTTGCCATATAAATATGCTCTAGGAAACATTTTTTTATTTCAAATATATTTGAGAATCTTCACCGGACTGCAAAAGTCAACCTTTATATAAGCAATCAATGTCTGCGTTACTAATAATTTTAATAAATAATTAGCCGCCATTTTCGGTACTTCAGTTTGATAGTTGGCTATAAGGAGAAATATCCCCATTTCCCCTGTAAACCTTAACCATATGTGTTCAACGGTACGCAGATCTATCCAGTTTAAAATTTCATTGACGTCGGTACGTTATTTAAGTGAGACATTAATTTCCCCTTGGGGCGGGTACCATAACATTTAGGGGTATCAAAAAGAGATGTTGACCGATTCACAGACCCACCCGATATGCACACAAAATTTCGTGAAAATCGGTCGAGTCATTTCGGAGCAGTTTGGCAACAAACACCGCGACACGAGAATTTTATATATTAGATGTATATAGAAAGAATGAGAGATAGAGAGAGAGAGGAAGAATTGTACTCACTGGATATTAGGTTTCGGCTATTAACCTCCGAAACTGACGGATTGCAGACTTGAAAAACTTGAGATCGAAAACCTAAAGTGGCATTATTAACTCGAGATATTTATATAAAAAAATATAAATTGGCGGATAGAGCACCTAAACTCCCGCTTGACGATTTTTTCTATTATAATAATTTGGTATGGTTCAATTATTTATGGAGCAAAATATTGGCCAAATGGCCGCCGCGACTTCGGCGGCACACCTCCATCCGAAGGACCAAATTTTCGATGACGCTTATGCATAATTCAGGTTCTATGCCGTTAATGTGCCGAATTATCGCATCCTTTAGCTCTTGAATTGTTGCTGACTTATCGACATACACTTTTTTTGTTTCTAATAACCCAAAGAAAGATCAAATCATATGATATTGGCGGCCAATTGTAATCGACACAACGTGTGTCGTTAGCTGTGTTGCATGTGGCAAGGTGCTGTTGAAACCACATATAGTCCACATCATAATGTTCATGAGCATGAGAGCTGCAATTTTTAGGCACGACGACAAGTTGAGGTCGACGACTTTACAGCTACACTATCGCGAACAGCAGCAATATTTTCTGGAATACGAGCTGTAAGAGCGTGCATTGGTGTTTACACATCCCCTACAGACCCGGTTTGCTCAAGATTTTGTACGACTATTTCCGAATGTACGCTCATTTCGACGATTAAACTGACTGAAAAAATCACGAAGTGCACGATATGCATTTTGATTTAAACGCCCATTTTCATAATAAGTCTGAATAACTTTAACGCGTTCAAATTAAGTTAATCTAAAACTGATAAATGTTAAATGAAATACAGAACAAACCTTGACGTTAAGGTGTGGTTCACACTAATCATCGTCCCTTAAAATTCAACCACCCGATATATGGCAACTTGCGACCAATATTTTATTTTTTTTAAATTTGAAATATTTAGTTGGCAGTAGGCAATGCAAGTGAAGTTTGATTGTCATCCATAATCGATCTATAAGTCTATGCTTAGTTTCTTACATTTATTGCATTTTTGAATCGTAAATGTTCTGAGATGTCACTCTGTTTTTAAGTTCTAAGTTGCCTTAAGCATTTCGCATTAACTCATTAGAAGTATACCGAAATTCAAATAAATTTTGATTTCTAACTGCTTCTGGGAATTTATAAAAAAACAAGAAGTAGGTTCTTAGTTTCTGTAGGAAAATAATTTACTGCTGCACTTGTGATCAACATGTTAAGAAAAAATGCTGTTGGGTTATGGTGTCAGTATGTGGCTTTTTCGATTGAATTTCTTTTACAAACAACAAGAACAAAAAAATCAAGAAAATCAACAATATATTATATGTACGAGTAATGACTTTGCATACGTTTTATTTGATTTTTCTTGTTTTGTTTTCAATTTTTCTCCACTTTATTACAATACAAACCAAACCGCAGTACCCCTACTCTCAAACTACATTTTCTTAAGAACTCATTTGTCTTATTTGTTCGTTTTTTTTTCATTTCGTAATTTTATATTGTTTGTTTAAACTCTGTTGATTGTGTGGCATGTAGCAAGAATCACCATTAATTACTAATGGGCCAATGAACGTTAATGGAATTGCATGAAATTCGAACTAAACTGAAGACACTTTAAGTTAAAATATTAAGAATCTTTTTTAAATTACAGTTTTAAACAAAATACATACATTTTTTTCTCCAATTTTTTTCTTTTATTTTATAAAAGCTGTAGTTAAAATTCAAAGTCTTTTGATATGAAATTAATATATTGAAATGAATAAATCGAAGAAAACCCAACCCATATAATATAAGTTTGTTTAATATTATTAAATTTATTCAAAAATTTTTATAAAAAAATTTTCTTTTTAGTACAACAAAGAAAAACTTAATGTTAGTTACTTTTTATTATTGTTTTGTAATAAAAATGCAACAAAATATCATAAAATTTTTAGGAGTTTTTTAACTCTTTGTCATGTAAATATAAAATCCATTCGATTTATTTAAACTGCATTAATGAATAACAAGTTTATAAACAAAATATCAATTGTAACAATAGGCATCGTCTAACCAATATATTAAAATTAATTCATATTTAAATGTTTAGAATCAATTAATAATATTACAAAAAATTTAGACAAAAATATGTTAGTTTTTATATATCGTCATAAGAAATTCGAAAAGGATTAAATTCTAAAAACTTTTAAATTGACCTTTTGTTTGATTATGTAGTAATGGTTAGTGTGTTGGCTTACAAAGACGAGAGCTCGGGTTCAAGCAAAGAAATATTAAAAAAAATATATATCTTTCGGCGACTACCTCTTAGCAGACTTCTGAAAAAACTTCTGGGAGTAACTGGTTGCCATTAACAAGTTTCTGAAGTCTATCTTCCGGAGTTGAAGTTACATACTAGTTCCCAAAACTAATGGATTGATGTACACAATATGGGTGCTGTGGAAAGCTAGGCCTTAACTCTGAAAAAGAGTTTTATGGTCAACTGTTTATGCATGTTCTCACTTAAATAAAAAGTGCAATAAATATCAAAAAGATTTACTGCCATTATTTTGCAAAAAGAAAAATCATATTATGTCCATATATAGGGTGTCCGCCGGGAAGGTATACTACTTTGTTTGTTTATAATCTTTGATTAATTGAAAGGGAATGTATCTTGTATTGACGAATATGTTATTTAATGTCAGCAATTATGTATGGAATACAATATCAGATAAATGTTCGCCTCTTTTAGTCTCACAAATGCGAGCCCTTTTTAGTAAATTTTTCACAACATTCTCACACATTTCACGCGGTATTTCATTAATTTTATCACGAATATTTTGCTTGAATTGATCTTGCGTTTATGGTTTGTTTGCATAAAACTTGCTTCTCAGATTTCCCCACAAAAAGAAGTCCAGAGTAGTCAAATCAGGCGACCATGGAGGCCACTTGTTGTGGAAAGAGGTCTCTTAGTAATTCCATTGTAATCCTGTCTGTATGCGATGTGGCACCAAAGCATGCAGTTATTGGGTTTAAACGTTTTCAATCATATCACGATATCGCTCCCCATTGACAGTTACCATTTCGCCATTTTCAGTTTCAAGGAAGTACGATCCAATGATTTTTTCTGACCAAATTGCACACCAGACTCTCACTTTTAATAGATGCAAGGGTGATTGATGAATAATTTGAGGGTTTTCGAGTGCCCAGAATTGACTATTCTGTTTGTTCACATATCCATTCTAATGAAAATGTGCCTCGTTACTCATTATGATTTTTTCATGAAAATCGGGATTCTCATGAGCGAACTTTAGCATTTTATTGACATATGTACGGTGGCATAAATGGTCTTCTGGAAAAAGCTTTTTTGTTGTTACTGAATCTTAAATCGAAACAAATACAAATCGTTTTGTCTGTCTTGTTGGCACGTTGTTTCTCCCAAAATTTTCACGTAATTCTTTCATTGTCACAGTAATCGATGATAGATTTTGATAAAATGTTTTAAAAATTAAAATACGTTGGTTAAGCGAATATTTTTCCATAATAAATTTTCCTCGTCTCTAAGTACTTCACGACTGCCAAATATGGACTATCAGGATTAATGTTTACCAAAGTTCTAATAAAAATAAAATATAATCTATATTATAGCGCTTGTAGTAAATCTTATGAATTCCTATATTTTCTTTTAAGCCGCTGCATACTCTTCGTGTAAAATAATTTCGTTGCAAATCAATATCGTTTGTGCTTCAGCTCATTAAACGAATTTGCTTAAGTTCTTACAAAAAAAAATCACATTATTATATTTAAAATGACATAATCTTGTAATTATTTTGGTCTCAATTTTCAAAATCTGATAAAATATTTATATTTTAATCAAGAGACAACGAGTATGTTTATTTTATTATTAAATGGAGTGAATACTTTTGCAAGAGTCTTCGTAACAGTAGATTTAAAAAAATATTACTTTAGGTTTGCCAATACGTTTCCATTAAGATCATTACAAGCAATTTTAATATTATTTTTATAATTTTAATAATGAAAACAATAATACTGACGATGATGATGATAATGATGACAGTAAGTAAAGATTCCCACAATCCGAATATTTATCCTACCAATCAGCAATGGGAATTAAATTCCATAGAATGGCAACAGAAGACAAAGATTATTTAATGCAATATTATTAGAGAAATGTGCATTTACTACATATTTTAGTATCAGTATTCATTTATTCTGTTGAATTTCTGGTTGTATTCCTTCAGTCACTGTCAATGCGTTTTAATATCTGTTCATTTAAAGTATTTTGCATTCCTTTCTTTCCTTTGAGAAATATAACACAATACGTTTGTGTATGTTTCTGTATGTATACTACTTCCGTATATGGATATAAATTACAGTAAATCCTAGTTATAACGAATACAAGGTTATTTCACAATATAGGTCGTTATAGATGTTCTCAATTATACATAGATAATATTGTATAAGAGAGAGCAAGATAGAATTTTGGGTCTTAGACCCGCAGTAGTATTCTTTGGATATTCACATACGGTCTGTTGATATGATGGCCATGATGACCATTAAAGTTAATTTCCCAACATCGGATTGCCTCAGAGTTATTGAGAAAATGTGCATCTATAGCTCTGTGGTTCACGATACAACGTTTCTTATCGACATATTTGTTCCTGTTACATGGCTTGTGGTAGAGTGAGATAATCATATTTGAGACTAAGCAGAAGTGGACAAGTTGCATCCTTTGACTACCACACTCTCAAACTAAAATTTTTTTTAAGTATTAAGGCCAGCACTAAGGGAAGGTTCCTACTCATGTAGTATATTGTGCTGGTCTATGAAAATATGTTATGGGAAGCGAGAAAAAAATGAATACTGCTTGTGGAATTTGTATTAAACCTACTGATATCGTAATTGGCAGAAAAAACATTCGCTGGAAGGTTGTCCCACAAACGAGCGGTGCGGCTAAAAAACAAATTTTCTCTATAATACATTGGGCGGTTCACTGGACAATCAAATACTAGGGGATATGCTCTAAGAGAGGTACGAGTAGTACGTTAAAATATGCGATTATCCGAAATCGAGGCATATATTTCATCGATGAACCCTCTATGGTAATGCCGGTAGAAAAATTAAAGTCGATGCTACAATTGACAGGCTATTCGAGTTAAAATTTAATTACGGTTTATACGAATGGATCCAAAACTCATTGTCTAGTTTTTACTATCAAAGAAAATCCGAATTACTAGTACAGCCAACCTTCCAACTCTAATGCTTCTCGCCCAATATTCTACTCTACAAAGGATAATTATTACCTTTTTATGGCACTAAAATACGCATTGCATTTCGTTATATTTGTTGAAACTTTAGCAAAATATGTTCATTAAAAATCTCGCCTATTTTCATAAAATTTTTTTAAACTCTGTGTTCGTTATAACAGTGCTTCACGGTAGTTATATGCATATAAAGTTATTTGAATAAACTGATGTATCAAACATTAAAATGTGTATTCTCACATACGAGTATACTTGTTGCAATATTATTATAAATTTTTGTTCTTCCTGAGCTGCATGTAGAAGTAGCAGAGGCCGACCAAATCTAATTAATTGTATTTTGATTCAAAATAAGAAGATTTTGATGACTTTATATCGCCTTTTGCATTTAAGTCGTGTGCTATTCAAATTAACAAATTTTAAATTATGTATTCAAATTAAAATTTTAGTATTTGAGAATTTGATCACAATTTATTAAAACAATAAAAATCAAATTTATGAAATAGTTATTAGTTCAAGTGAAGAGTTTATAATTTCTTTTTTCTAATTTGAAATTAAAATTAAATCTTAATTACATTTGAATTTAATCATTTTGAAAATAATTTTTTTAATAAATATGTCTGTACTTATATGTATGTAAGTGTGTATTTAAAAAAATCTAAGAGGCTGGAAAAACAAAACTTAAGACAAATATTGTCGAAAAACTGTATAAACTTTATTTAAATTTATTTCTGGCATTAATGTGTTATTGTTTTTGACCACAAGATTATTTACAAGGAGCAGTGCATATGGTATGTCATTTATGGCAAAAAAATAATTGATTCTCTCGAACAAAATGCAATTAAAATTTTATTTATTGTTTCAAAATCTTAATAATTTTCTACTGGGTAAGCGAATATTTCTATAATTATTAGTTTATTAAACATTCTTTCAATTTACTTAATAGCAATAATTCGAATAAATAAAATAATTAATAAATAAAATAATTAATTTAGAAATAAAAATCTAGGGAATATTTTAAAATCCCGAGCAGATGTTCTTGGTACATCGTAGCGACTGTTTTACTGCTCGTTGATGTAACACAAATAATCCTATTGTGTTGAACTTCTAGAGACGCTTTTATCGTCACCTTTACTATTAAAAATGTCAGATGGTAATACTCATAGATATGATATTCCTGTTTATTATTTTTTACTTTTTTTTACCTAATTTAGATAATCAAACAAAAAATGTTTCGATTTTAATTAAATGATTTAAATAAAGAAAAAAGATAACAATATGTAATACCTTTATGTAATAGGAGTAAGCAAAGAAAGTGTTGATGTCATTTTGTTTAATTTTCCTTTCTTTTGATATACGAGTACATATGTAAGTATAGTTTTAATGTCATATATGGTATTTACGAGTATAATACCTCTCACAATATTGAAATACAGCCTTAAGCTATGCTTTTATTTTTACGCATAATTCTTATCATTTCCTTACAAGTTTTAGATTTTTGATTCAATACACACATACATAGGTAGGTGAAAAAAGAAGGGTGGTGTATAATGAGTGGTTGTATAATATTTTGTTATATTGCTAATTCACTGCAAAAAAAAAAAAAAATAAAAAATAAAACTAAGTAATTTAATAGTTAAATTAATCTGATAGTTGTACTGAGTTAAAACCCAATTTGTGACACCCTACATTTTAAAAATCCAATTTTCGCAAAACTATTTTATTATTTACAAAACAGTGTAGTTATTGTTTGAAATGAAATGTGAAATCTTGTATAGGCTTAATATTATTCATTAAACTGGTTATCGGAATCATTTAAAATGGCTTTAGTTTTAAAATTTAATAAATTAGATATTTCAGTATATTTTGTAAAACAAATTCGAGGGACATTGCAAACGAATAAAATTTCAAATTGCTTTAATGTTAAAATATAAATACTTTTTTTATTCATTTCCTTAATGACTATTAATATAAATGATTTGGTTTTCAAAACTACAAAGTAATTTTCGCAAATAAGTTTTATTTGCCTTTAAAAAATCACTTGATTTTAATTTCACTCTAATTGGGTTTTCAGAACATACCCGATTACTCTTTATTTTTATATTTTAAAGGATAAACTTGAATAAAAGTACACAAAACAAGATACTTTTAGACTATAAGGATTTGGTCTAGTGCTAAATTTTCTATATCATCATATCCAATCTACCGGTGCAATTTTTTGCCTAGAATGGAAACAGCAGAAGTATCGTTAAATTTAACTGCCATACACGCTTATTCTATGGCTTATTCTATCTCGCAAATAATCGGGATTAATTTTAAAAATCATTCGTTATTTTTTAAGGGAATTATTGGGTATTACCAGGTTCGCCACTCACTTAATAAAACTCAATTAAAACTCAAAAATTTTGTGAAGACTTTGGGTCACAAATGTGAGCCACGAAATATTCAGATTTCTATAAATTTCTTAAATTTTATTGTTATAAATAAACATTTTTTTATTTTTTATTTATTTATAGGTACACTTTACTTATTGCGCAAAATTTTGAAGCATGGATATGGACATAATCCAATGCGGATTATGCGGATATCACATATACATATACTTTGTTGCATTTCTCTTTTACTTTTTGCTACATTGTTGGCATATTTTTTTTAAGAAACAAGGACTGGAAAACGACTAGCAGCGGTCGTACTGGCAGTTACTTTATAGGATGATCTTTCTCTCAGAATCTTAGCCAAATATGATTTAATAATTTTTTTTCTAAATACAAAAAGTGACAAAGAAATACCACTGAAAAAAATGAAATTTTAAAATAAGGCCTTGCCCTATCCACAAATTACAGCTTTTGCATATATTTGACAATTTTCTCGAGACTCAAGTATACAAGAAAATTACTTCCTACAAACTATTATGAAATAAAAGCTTAATAAATTTTACCAACTATGCGACCCGTTAATGTGACATGAGTTTTACGAAAATTCCCATATTACATATATGTGACGCTGAGTGGTGAACGGGTTTGGTGAAATTATTCTACAAACGATTTTACAGACCAATGATTTATATACAGAAAACACGCTAATTTGGTCTGATTTGTATTTTATTTCCTCAATAATAATTCAAATAATATCATATTACTACTTACTACTTATACCTGTCGTAGAGTATATCCCCCTTTAGTTGATTATCAAACGAATCGCACAAATCATTATAGAGAGTATTCGTTCTTTGGGCGTACTGTTCGTTTATGGAACAATGTTTTTCCAATCAACTATCGACAAACACTACTCCCTTTTTTCTCCTCCTCATCATATTTTCATCATATACTTTCCTAACACCAGTACACTCCTCTGTACTGGTCTCATGAAAAAAAATATTAAAAAACCAACAGTAGCTGGCATTTAAATCAATTAAGATTGTTACCGTGCCATAGTTTTTTGGTTGTAAAAATGGATACGATTTATACGGCGGAGATAGGATTTTAACAGAATAACGCTACTTACTACCTCAACTAATGATTTTTTTAAATTAAAATTTGCTGAGACTTTGATATCGATGAACTCTATAATGCTGACAAATCACCAACTACTTATAACATTGTCCGTGTTATTCGTGACATCCAAACAGTTATGCTTGAAAAAGTAGCTCAAAATTAGACGCTCAGAATACCACGTTATATGCCCAAAATCATTTCATTATCGCCTTTAGTTGTATACCTATGTACAGATTTTTTTTTAATAAAAAAAAAATTTAATTTAAATTTAATTTTTATTGCTTGTTTTACAATTCATCGTTGTACTCGTCTTAAGAAAGTTGAGAATTGTTAAGGAAATCATAAAAATTAAAGAAGTTCTGTATGTGTAGTTTTCTTTAAACACATTCTTGTCAGTTAATATATCGTTAGGTAGGCATGTACAAGTCTATACATACATTTTAACATATCCCAGCAAACACAACATACCAGCTTGATTTCAATATAAAAACATCAGTTTCTTAAAATGTTTAGAACATGATATTCGTATTATAGATTAAATTAATTTAAGCTTGTGCTCTATTTTAAATAATTATTTTTCCACATATTAAAAAATATTTATCATTTAGCAAAAAAAAAAATTGCAAAAAACAAATTCAGTACTTAAGTACTTTTTTCAGTTTTTTTTAAGTCCAAAAAATACTGCAGTACTTCCGTACAAATTTAATACTTTTTCTTACTATCACTTGAAAACAAAATTAAATGAGCATTGCGTATGTAAAGTTCTGATTGTACACCAATGACAAAACTTTAAGTTTATCAATATCAATGCGATCTCTAAACGCACGCTTTGTTTTTGACATTTTCAACCAAAAAAGTAATTTAATTGAAAATAAAAATCTAACATGGAAAAAAATTTTCAAATAAATTTATTAAAATCATGTAATAAGTAAGTGATATATAAGGTTTTTAAATTACTTTTAGAAAAATTAAAAAACAGCGTCGTAGCGTTTCGAATAGAATGGATTGAAAAACTCCCATAGCTACAGAGTACTAAAAATGGTAAGAAATGTAATATATGATACGTTTTCATTGTCGGGGGCATAAGCCATATAGAACGCCATGCATCACGAGAATGCCACATAAAAAAGTGGAAATTGCAAAAATTACTCTAAAAATAATTGCCTTAATAAATGTCCACTCACTCTGCATATTAAAAAAAAATATATAGCAATTCTTATAAGAACTTTTAATAGATAGTGCTTGCCGAAATTGTTTCTTGTCATTAGAAAAACTAGAAGATTCAACCGCTTCAGGTGTAACAAACAAAATTACCGAAGTTTTCGAGATAAACAAAATTCCAAAAAATATGGTATGATTTACAGCAGACAACTGTGCAGTGATGATGATTTAACAAATTAAATTAAAACAATTGTACCACTTAGTCCGGAAAGTTACCATTTTTGTCAGGCTTCAATACCATTTCAAAAATTAAAAATTCCATCTTTGAGCTAAGTATATTGAAACATGTAGTTTAGCTTGAACGAATTTGTTTGAGATTTGAATTGAATACAAATCATAAAAGCCTTAAAACTCAAGCGTATTGATTATAAAAATGTTTGCTTGTAAATGTTTGTTATCCCCCTGTCTGTGTTTGTATTCGCCTTGTTTATGAGGGATGCCATAGAAATTAGTCACACTTTATTTAAAGATTATTTACGCTACAACTTATATAGTCTTCGTGTACACCGTAACATAGAAAAATAAAAAAAATAAAAACAAAAAAAAAGAACATGTAACGCAAACATTATTAAATGGAGTAATAACAAGCATTGATTTGACAAAAATTAACAATTGGCAAATATAATAACGTTTGGGGAATACTGACAACTAAAATAGTGTGACAATGACTAAAACCATTTACTATGGAGAAGAAAACATCTATGAAATAAGATAAGCAAAAGCTATATTAACACATTCATTTACAACATGTAAAGATAACATCAGGGAATAAGATTTAAACACCAACATACTCTCTTTAACGAATCACTGTCTCTGGTATTGCCGTACATATTAAAGACTTATCTTTTGGTAAAAAAAAAAAATAGGAAGTTTAGTTGAAAATTCTTGATATTTTTGTGCTGTTTTTGTAACTGTCATTATATGTTTTGTTTTTGTTTTTGTATTTGTTTGTAGTTTGTATTTTGCTTTTTGCTGTGATACATAATAATTGCCTATGAGATATAAAGATAAAAAGAAAAAACTAAATTACATTAAATTTTTCCCATCCCCCCTCGCCCCCTTGAACACCCTCATCTATGTTGGCATTTTCTTATCGTTATCGTTAGTCGTCGTCGTCTTTAAATTAAACACATCCTTATACGAACGAGTGTGTACATAAAATTCGTAGGAATTTTCATTTATTTTTTTTTGTGACAAGACTTTCAACATGAAGAATCAAATCTCTTTAGAAGATTGAAAGAAAGTGACAAAAAAGCTGAGTATGTGAACAGCATATGAGAAGAGACCATCAGCATACATACATATGTTACCAGTATAATGTGTCATGTACGTACAAATAATGCCGCATGTGACCAAAATATAAAATTTTCAATAAATTATTATTTAAAGAAATTATGCAAATTTTGTTTAAACTAAAAAATTCTTAAGGATTAAAATAAATTTTAAAAGATATTCTTTGCTAGCCAAAACAATGTCATCTTTTTTTAATGTTATGCAAGTGAGGTTTTTGTTTGTTCACAAAAATATTACAAAATGTTACAAAAAAAAAAAAAACATGCTGTTTTAGAATTTGCTGACAAAATTTTCTTAAATTATTAAAAGGATGTCATGCATAAAAGAAATGTTTGTAAATAAAATTTTTCAAAATCTTAAATTTTTACTAAACTGATTTCATAGATCAAGTTGATAGATTTTGCAGAATATAGTGATAGTTTTTGTGTATTTAATTAAACATTTTTTGAAAAACATTTCAAGTGCTTCTCGAAATTGCGGTGACATACAGGGAAGTGTTTTGGAACCTCTTCTTTTTACGATATACCTACATATCTTAATGTTATCATCTCTTTTTTTAACCATACCAGTTTGATTTAGTCTTAAAGACAAAAATAGAAAGTGAGGCAGCATTATAACACACTTGAATTTATAGGACAATAGACGAGGTTCTAGGGCGAGTCCCTAGCCTCTATTCTTCTGTTTAACAGAAGCCGTGAGAACAAAATAGTATATGTAAATCGGTATTGGTTTTAATTTGCAGGATATGACATGGTTATTTGTATAGAGACTTCAAATGAAATTTAAGTCATTGATATCGGTATTAAGCCATTGGAGAATTGTCTTATCCCTATCAGACCTGCCACTGAATTAATGGGAATTTTTTACTGAATTTTGAAATATATGGTCTCCATATCGTACGAAAATATAATCAATGCTTAGATTTTACAATTTTTATATCCTTCAAGGATTTTCAGGACACACACACAATTGATGCACTCGTTAACCTTTTTAACTGAAACGCATATTTATTGCATCAACTGACTTCAAATGGTTTGAAACATTAAAATTTATAATTTTTTTAGTTAAAATATGCCCCAATTCACTATTTATAAGCCATTAGTACTTTTGTAGTTGTTAACACAAATTGTTCCTTCCGCTCATTTTGACAAAACTGATATCTGACGCAAGATTTTCGAAATAATTTAAATAACGGCAGAATAGTGTGAGAAACAAATATAAAGAACAATCAGGGCAATCGAGGCATGTTGGTCTTTTTGATGTTGATCAAATATAAATGAAAATAGTGCGACCTGAACCCACCCGCACAATCGATGCATCACGGTCTGAAAGGGTTAAGTCGTAGAACTGTGCGAATTAGCCGTAAAAAACTTGATCATTGAAGCCACCATAACCTATGCCATCGGTTAAATTCAGATTGATTTATTTGTTAAAGTCAACGAAATTTAAATCAATTAAATATAGATTGAAGTTCTTATATATCGTCATATTAAATGCAAACGCACGTAACTACACAAAGTTTCGAAATTGAGTTTTTTATTGATTATGGTTCGTTTTATCAAAATACATATGCGTTCAAAATTGTATATTTCTACGATCAAATATGGCGATCTTATTAACAAAGTTCAAACGGACGTAACTACCAGTGCGTGCATTTCTAAATGCAAGAAGATATATCCACATATGTACATATTTATATGAAAACCTTACACACAAACTCATTTATTGTATATAGATATGCTAATCCTTATAGCTCGATACTGAAAATTATATGATTTTTGGTATTTAGGGAACTTTTGATTTTAAGGTTTTTTGCTTCTCCTGTAAAAAAACAAAAAGTGTAGTTACGCCCGTTTGCATTTAATATCACGATATCTACATACATAATTGGCCATTACAACCCTGCTTTAGGATCACGGCCTAGTTTCTCGCAGGACCCATGTTGTGTGAGTCATTTTTTATCAGTGAATACCGGCAACTACAGTTTAAGGTCAAATTAGTTATTCTTAGCTCTTTTGCCAAAAGACTGCTAAGAAGTAGTCCCCGAAAGAAATATTTTTTAAATTTCTTTCTTTCAAGATGTAAAAGCTGGTGTTTGAACCCACAGCTCTTGTCTTAGTAAGTCAACGTACTTGCCACTAGACTACGGCGACTACGGTTCTTATTATAAGCAAATATACATATGGGCAATTTCAAAAATTTTCGACATTTTGATATTTTTTTTTTCGAAATTTTTTTTTTGGATGACACGAATGACGCTTTGGTCACGTGAAGGGTGATATTTTAGCATACCAAAACAGTTCGCGTTAATCATTTATTGCAAACGGCGCGAAAGTTATGGAGGTTTTAAGTTAAAATCTCTTAAAAAAAAATTTTAAGTTAAATTTATTGGTTTATTTTAATAAATGTTGTATGGATACATGAAACTCATTTCAAATTCATCAGTGCAGTCAAAATTCATTAATGCACTGATAAAATACATAAAAAATATCAATTATAATTAAAATTTCTTAACATTAAAAAAGGCGAATTTTTGCAAAAATGTGAATGTTTCACCGATTGTTATAATACGTGTTTATATAACGCATAACTAATTTACAGAAAAACTATGTTTTAACTTGCAAATTTAAAAAAATAAAAAAATTATATAAGTATTATATTTGAGGTTAGGATTTTTTTTTTGATCTGTTAAATTTAAAATCATGAAAATTTTTTAATGCCTATTCGGTTTTATTATCAAGCTTAAAAAAACCTATCATTTGCTGTTAAACGCGGCGGAATCTATACGTAACTGCAGATGTCACAAAGCAAAACGTGTTTGAAGAAAAATGCCACTGTACCCTCTATATATGGACCGAATTCAACCGTATTTATATATGATCTTTAGTTCACCGCCGCACTTCATTTCCAATACTTTACATTGATTTTAAACCACGGATTAATAAAAAAAACGCGAAACAAAATCATGAAATTTCGCAAAATTTTTATTTTCTTTATAAAATTTTTGCGTTTCAAAATATTTTACCGCCTTCTTGACGTTGAGGTGCCATTTACTAAGAAGTTTAGATCACGCAATACATAAACCAGTTTTAAATAAGATTGCAAATGTCAGGCGCGAAAAACTGTCATTTTTGAAAAATTTACGCCAATTCTATAAAAGTTTGAGCTCATCGTTCTCAGCAACTAGCAGCCTGACATCGACGTGATATGACGCAAATTTTAGCAAATTACACCATCTTTTAAATACTGTTGACGAAATGCAATTTTCTTGAACGGCGCAAAAACGCTATAGAAAAAACTGCGAAAATTGAAAAATCGGAAAATTTTGGTTTCAAAAATGAACCGCTGTACAACTTTTTCCCAAATAGTAGTATGGGCATAACTTTTATAGTGTAAATATCTACTAAGTCTAGTGACTTTATTTTATATCAGTGGGCATCGGAAGTTTAAAACTAAAAGTAGAAAAGTGATGAAATATGAAAAAACTCTTGTAAATTTCAAGCCTGTTTTTGAGTTTTTCAATATTTGAGTGCCCATAACTTTTAGAGATAAAGAACTGATGGTCTGAAATTTTGAATTTCCCAGTTTTCTAGTGTGGCCTACCACTCCCTTTTGACCGTTTTGGTCAATTCGAAAAACTGGAGAAATAATAAGCATCTGAACTCAGTTTCAGCAAATGTTGAAAATTTTTGAAATTGCCCATATACACCCAGTTGACACATTCGGCCAACACGACATTGTCTTCAAGGATGTCTTTAAGATATTATTGAATATGTGACTAACGATTGTCGACAACAATGCGAAGGTGTTCGTCTACGATATTTTTTTTTGCCTGTTTTCTTCACGACGCGCTTACATAGTTCGTACAATGTGCGATCGACGACAAGCTCAGTGACATTGTCGCTCAGCCAATGGTGGACGATTATTTCGACATTTGTTTGAAAATGTCGTTGGCGAATTGTTCTGGCTTGTATCTATACAGAGAGCAGGATATTCTATTGTCATGCACCCATTCTCGTGAATGTCTTTGAGATAGAACCAACTGGACTATAACGAATAAACTGAAGGGAAGACCCCTACGTTCGGCTAAAAAAAATTTTGTTTTGCAATCTCCTTGCAAAAATACGTTATATTGGAGGCGGTACGGGGAAACTTTTTTTTGAGGTACGGTCTAATACACACGCATGCAAATAACTATACTGAACCTGCAGTATTTTTGTTTGTTTTATTTTTTATTTGTTTTTTATTTGTATAATTTTATTTGTTTTATTTATAAAATAAAAACTTAATAATTAAATGACCACTACATGAACTTTTATTAGTAAATACTCGTACCTTTTAATGCAATAAGCTTCGAAGGTGTTCCAGCATTAGCAAATTTTAATTTTTTCATGTTCAAATATGACTTTTCAAACTCTGATATTGATTTTTTTTCCTTTTTAGAAAAATTTACATCTTTTATAAATAAAAGGGAAATTCATAACAAAATTAAAACTCAATTCTTGTCCCATGTAAAAACTCGTATTATTTTTCACGCACTTGATTTTAGAAACAATTTTCTGTTGTAGCACTCAAATGCAAAAAATCATAAATCAAATGCACAGGTCCTCATAAAAATTCTTTCATAACTATATATGCATGTATGTGTGTATACACATTTACATATTCACACATAGGTATGTGTCTCTGTGTTTGTGTACACTTGTATATATTAATAATATTCTGAAATATTTTAAATGAAAGTGACATCGATGCATATTAACTATGATTGTGCTGTTTCAACACTTGAATTCCATCAAAAACATGTTCATTCTTAAAAATGCTCATCATTCATATACGAATACTGTTACAAGTAAATTAGGGAGATCCTAAATTGGAGAAGTTAATTTTTATTTGGACATAGGACGCAAAAATTTTAGCTCGAATGGTCACATGTGTCATTCAGACTGAGGTTAAGCTAAAACTTAATGGCGCATATTGATAAATCATAATTTATGTCGGTGCCAATTAAATAAAAACTCTAGAATAGTTCATACATTATAATTTCTGATGGTGTATGAAATTTAACTCTGTATATTGTCTAGAGAAGATAGGAGTTTCAAAATTCACAAAAAAAAAAGAAAAACAAATTATGTTGCGTTATAAGGGTCACCCTAATGTGCATATTTACATATAAATTATTATATTCCAGTGAATAGTCTCTGCTTTCACTGCTTTATGTGCAATGACCTTAAAAATCACTTGTGAAGCTGTTTTCTATTCCAAGTTTTGATGTGTTTTTTTGTGATGGCTGTAGTACATAGTACACTAGATTCAGTATATTAGCTGTAGAGTATTACTTTATTAGTCAATATAAATGGGTTTTTGTACTTAGAATTTGAAATTTTTGAATAAAGATACTGGCCAACATTTTTAATTCGTATTTAAAGAGAAAAAAAAATATTAAGAAAAAACATGTTTCTATTTAAAATTAATTTGATAATTAATAATTTCTTCTTAAGTTAAATCCCAAAAACCAATTTATACAGCTTAAGTTTTTTTTATATTCCACTAAAATTTTTTATTTATCACAGAAGCATAAATTCATTCTTTTAGCGACTGACTATTGTCGCTTCTGTATAAAAAGTTGTTGTTATTGTTTTTTAACATGTTGTGTCAATTGTAATATGTTTGTAAAGTTGAAGTTTGACATTTCATTGCACTATTTTTTGCATTTCGTGTTTTTTTTTACATTAATATGTACAATTTTATGTAAAAATTCACTGCATACAATTATATGCACATACATACATACATATGTAAATATGTTTATGTATTTGAGTGCCTACATACAGTGTATCACTAAAGTAAGTATTTAATCTATAGATTTAAAATAAATTAAAGGTGTAAGAGGTAATTCAAATAGAAAAACTTTACTTTTATAAGGTCAGAGCTAGTTCATAACGTTATTCTGTGTCGAGGAATTTGTGCTAATTGATACAATTGTTTGTGACTGAATATTCTAAAAAAATATATATTTTGAAGGAAAGTACTATTAGATTTGCATTAAATAGCTCCCTTAATATCCAATAGCATAAGGCCATGAAATATTAGATTCTTTTTGTCAACTAATGAAAATGTTAGTCCATAGAACTTAGAGTACATATGTATGTGCCCTGGATATCATTATTGTTATCACATGAAAAGTTTAGGGTGAACAGAAGACTTAGTTTATTATGCAGATATGGTAACCAATCTTTAATTCTGTAATGAAATAATTTTTTGTTTCCTACAGTATCGACTAAAGAAATTTTTAAAACAAAGAACGGCCTACTCAATACTAAATTTAAAAGTTTGCTGGTATATTTAAAAAAAACTTATTTGGCGTACTGCATACAAGCTTTTGAGATATTAATTTTATTGTTTACAAAACTGACACTGTTTTACAAAACTGTCATTTTTCAACCACCCAAACTGCAAAAGAAATTTTTCTCTTTGAATTAATACTACGCTTAAGAACTGCAACCTCCTTTTCGCGCACTTTACTGTGACTATTTGCTGACGAGTTATTCGAAAACAGCTGTTAGATATAAACAAAGATACAATATTGTATATTTTTAAAATATCCAAAGAAATAATTATAAATCTAGCTGGAGACTTTTTAATATAAAAAATGAAGCAGTGGAATATTACCACTAAAGCGAAAATGGTTGTAACCAGAGAAATAATTATTCTTTTGTTTTGAATGTCAATGTTTACTATGCTCAGAGTGGCGGAAAATGGTAATGCTGAACATAATCACAGCGTTGTAAACAAAATATCGTTTCAAGTTAACACGATCTTAAGAGTTTGAATTGAATTGAATTGTATTGAAGTTCACTTTAAAATTAAAGTGATTTTTATAAATCCAGCGGTGCAAAAGTTGAAAATCTAATTTAAAAAAAATTTACTAACTTTTGTGACACACTGTATATGCAAACAAATAAATATCTACTATGTATGTTTGTGTATAGATATGTATGTACTAGTAATATAGTCTACATGTTCACATTCATGAATTTTACACTTCAGAGTGATGATACTTACTAAGAAAAAAAAACATGGATTTTTTTTTTTGTAAAAACGACTACTAGACAAGGTAATGTATGTTCGCAGTTAAAAGCACTAACTTTTAAATTAATTAAAAAGAGAAAAAATTAAACTACGTCTTGTTTTTTATTTCATTACAGAAACTTTAAATTTAAAGGTTAAAAATGTGATTAAACTTATTGCAATAAATGCATTATACTCGCATAAAACTTGAATATAAAAATAAAAAGTATTTTTTTTTCTTTTATTAAAGCCGATAAACTTTTAGACGGACACAATCTTTAATAAGAACAAAAGTTAAAGTTGATGTAGGTCATTAGTGTGAAACTTCTTAATAATATTTTGGTTTTGCTACACTCAATTATTTCTGAACACATGAAAGTCTGTCAAATATTTATGAGTCTTGAGAAAATAAAAAAAACACAACTCTTAGAACGTAAGTACAACGCTCTGGCAAATTCAGAGTCATTGTAGGACATTGGGTATAAATTATTCCCCTCAATTTATTTACTAATAAATGACCCTGTTCTCAAATTTTTGTTTTCTCATCCTAAAATGTGTACAATAACAGTATCAGTGGTAATTAACCTGTCAAAGTATCTAAGCTTGGAGTGAAGAATCAGTATGGATTCTGAATTATGAATGTATGTATGTGTACTCTTATACACATGGGTGTGTGCTTGGTATAGTGGTTAGAGCTCTCGCACAAAAACTCAAATAGCCAAGGTTCAAATCCCAGCAAAGGTAAAAAACGAAAAAGTTAGTTTGTGGTTTTTTAAAAGTATAATTTAAAAATAAGAGGTTCCTCCCACCTGCAAGAAGACCGTCTACAAAGAAACCGCTCCCGAATGTTCCATTCTATTCCAATATCAACAAAAAACCGTTGGTCAGAAGGAAAGCGCCACCTATTGGGAAGTAGGAGATAACAACTAAACCTACTTAGCGAGGGCACTCACCACACAATCAACATGCAAAGATGAGTAAATTGCTCTTGATCATTCAAGGGTGAATGAAGAGTTGAATGATCAACTCACAGCAATTTGTCGCATTCTTAAGGCGCTTAATAAGATTATATATAAATAATAATAATATATCGTCGATGGAATTAAAGAACGCTGTAACTGACAAAATCGTAAATGTTCACCAGAGCCAAAAAACCTGTATGTAAGTAAAACAAAGACACTGGTATTTTTCAAAAGGCAGACGGCATAAGTGAATTTATTTTCATCGTAGAAATCTGGGACCGGGACCAATCGAAGCGTATTTTTTTTTCTGATAAAAATTATGCAAAAAACGTATTTTCGATTTTTTGTCAGTTACAACGTTCTTTAATTTTTGCGACGATATGTACTGTCCTCTCCAAAAAATTCCAATACAATGCACAGCATTTAGTAAGGGTTTACCCCTGAGTATTGGTCTCAAATAGAAAAAAAAATTTAACCAATCTACACTTCTTCTTAAATTCGAAATGAGCAAATGCCTTGTTTAAAAGGTTAAAAACAGGCTTAGCTAGTTTTATCTTTAAAGCCGTCTTTGACGTCAAAAATATACTTCAAGTTGTTTATTTCTGGCTATGAATAGAGGGCCATTATCCTCATACAATAATATTTAATTAAAAACCTTTTTTATTTTTAATTTTTTTATATTTTGCTGCTTTTGGTTCCATTGTAATATTTAATTTAAAAACTGTTTTGCTCATTAGAGCAAAATTATTAAAACACACAATCAACACAAATTATCATTATTTTCGACATTATCCCTCAAAGTCGAATACAATCATTTGTATTTTCATTTTCACTGGCCTAAAGTAATAATAAAATGCAACCAAATTTTGATTGATGATGCACTGAGATGGATTTAAAATTTTTATAATTTTTGCTTTATAATCTGTTATTGATTTCATGTAATATTACCGGTGTTTTACTAATGAAATTGCATTGAATTGCATTGCATTTACAATTCAATCAAAAATTTTGTGTTTTAAATGGGCACATTTTTATTAGAGATTCAATAAATATTAATAATGATGACAAGCTGAGAAGCCAAACCAGTAATTTTAAATAAAATTTTCCGGCTAGCAAAAACAAAAGCAAAAAAATTTTGAAATTTTACATTTGGCAGATTAGTACGTATATGGTTGCAATTACTCGTACAGTAAAATATGGAAACATTTATTAATAATGATGGATTTTTAAATATAAAGAATAGAATAAAATGTTCATTATAAACTCATAGAATAGTCATATTGCGCTCAATATATTTTTGTTTCACGTTTTCTCTTTTTTTCCGGTTTGCCTTGCTCTTCTTTTTTGATAAAAATATACCCACATTTTGGCCAAAAACAAAATAAATTAAAATACAATGTTTGCAACGTTTGCTTATCACTTCAAAAAAGGCAAACACAGACGGTTAAAACATTAAATACACATTTTGTCAATGAAATAAAAACAAAAAATGGAAATAATGAAACATTAGAAATATTGCAATAGTTTTTTTTTTTGTCAACAAGGGATTCAACACATTCGCCAAATGCCAAATTCCACACAATTGTAATTCCAGTAAAATGAATTTCACACAAAAACTTACAATATCATAATTCTGACTTTCTACCACATTCATATAGAATTCTGTATTTGAAGAGACTGTACCCATACTATTTAATTGAGCAGTTGCATACATACATAATTGGCTGTTACAACTCTGTTTCAGGGTTACGGTCTAGCTTCCCGTAGCACCAAAATTGTGTGTGTGTGTTAATTTTTATTCAAGAGTACCGGGACAGACTTGAGAAGCTTGTTCATGGCAATCAGTTACTTTGCTAAGAGGCAGTCGCCGAAAGATATGTTTTATCAAGTTTCTTTGTTTTAAGATACCAGAAGAACTGGGATTTAAACCCGGAGCTCTTATCTAGTAAGCCAACACTCTAACCACTAGACTACGGCGAGCAGTTAGCAGAGCCAAAATTATTTAATGTTCTCAAGACTTAACACACGATTTCATTCATAATATTTTTGCTCTATTCTAAATGAGATCAAATTAGCCAGAGAAGAAATTGGTTGGCAGATTGAATTAAAATATTGAGTTATAATTTTCAGTGTAAAGTAGACACCCGATAGGGAAAAAACTTTCTTAAAACTCGACCAATGAATGGGCCAAAGCCTTAGCATTTGTAGCTTTTATATATAAGAATTAATGTGTTTTATTTTTGCGTTTGTTTGAGGTCTATACACAGCTTAACGGCTAAACTGGTTTTCTTGACAGTTGGTGGCAGTCATGAAGTAGAGACGTAGCAAATTTATTATGGAAAAATATTTGGTAAACCAATGTGTTTTAATCGTTAAAACATTTTATCAAAATGAATCATCGATTGCTGTGACAATGAGAAAGTTACGTGAAATTTTTGGGAGAAACAACCTGCCAACAAGACGCACTATACATTTATCATGCAGTGAATGATTTCGAAGAAATAGGGATTGTAGTTGATAGGCCGAAGCATGGACAACAACGTACTGCAAGGTCGGCTGAAAATATTACTGCTGTTCAAGAAAGTGTTCAAAACAATTCATTAACCTCAAATCGATGCCGTGCTCAGGAGCTTGGTCTTCAACTTTGACCACAATTTTGCACATAGATTTGCATTTGTCTCCATTCAAAATTCAGTTGACTCGAGGGCTTCTTCCAGAAGAGGATTTACGCCGCCGTACATATGCCAATAGGATGATACAGCTCGCCAATGACAACCCCGATTTTCATAAAAAAATCCTAGTGAGTGATGAGGCACTTTCTCATTTGAATGGATATATGAATAAACAGAATAGTCGGTTCTGGGCAAAGGAAAACCCTCAAGTTATTCATCAGTCACCTTTGCATCTGTTAAAGTGACAATCTGGTGTGCAATTTGCTCAGGAGGAATCGTTGAACCTTATTTCTTTGAAACTGAAAACGGTGTAATGGTAACTGTCAAAGGGTAGCGATATCCTGATATTATTGAAAACTTTTTATGCCACAATTCTATGCTTTGAGCTTGACTAACATGTCGTTTCAACAAGACGGTACCACATTGCATACAGCCAGCATTCTAATGGAATTACTACGAAGTCTCTTTCAACAACAATTTACTTCAAGAAATGGTAGTGTTGATTGCCCTCCACGGGCGCCTGACCGACTTTTTGTGGGGATATCTGAGAAGCAAGGCTTATGCAAACAAACCAGAAACGCTGGAGCAATTCAAACAAAATATTCGGGATAAAATTAATAAAATATGTACCGCGTGAAATGTGTGAGAATGTAATGAAAAATGTGCTCAAAAGGGCTCGCATTTGTGAGGCTATCAGAGGCGGACATTTATCTGATATTGTATTCCATGCATAATTGCCGACATTAAATAAAACATTTATCAATATAAGACCTATTTCCTTTTATTTAAGCAAAAATTAGAAACAAACAAAGTAGTATACCTTGCCGGCGGACACCCTGTAGTTGCATGACCAATGCAAACCAGTTTAAAAATAGGGATAATTGGATAAGTGAAGATGGCACCCCTTCCAAACATAGTTAATTTTGTATTGAATGTTGTTAAATTTGGTCTAAATAGTTTCATTATCCATACAGTTCAGCAGTTACAAAGTGCATAGAATTAAACAATTAGACATGGGAGATACTATCCAAAGTAAGTTTTAATTTTTCTATGACTTAAGTACGGTTATTATAGAAGTTTCTTAATTTACACTAAATATATTAATAAACTATAAAAATGAATTCCCTACAAACTAAATATTAACTTTTGAATGTTCTTAGTTAGAACAGTAGTAGTATAATTTTCTACACTTGGTCGTAAACTATAGATGCAGTAAGGGTGTCATAAGCGGAGAATCATACGATACCTGTATGATGCCCCTTGATAAGATAGCGGTATACTAAGCCGTGTAAGAAGAGTTGAGGCCGCCACTTTTAATGCAATCTGGCATGGGAAATTGCTATTTATATTGTGGTAATTTTTTGTACTACACAATTTGCAGTGATGCCAACTATAAATGTATTGAATTAAACGTTGTATAAAATCAATATAAAAACACGTCTTTCTGTTTCAAATGCTTAAATTTTTATGCCGCGCTATAGCAAATCAAATTGCGTAAACCGAGAACTAAGTTTGCTTTTAAATTCGAGTTAAATTAAATTATATATCAGTAAACGCGTGAATATATGTTTTGTAATAAACAATTAATTTCATTTAATTAGAGTAGGAGAAGCTTGAAAATTGCTAACAATACAAAATACGAGTACAAAGAATTCATATGAATTTTTACGAACCTTTCAGATACACTTTCAATAGCTACTTTCTGAATAGTCTTACATTACTGAGCCATAAACAATCCTTAATTTTATAGTGAAGATGTACCAGTAACTGGTTAAGGGGTAACAGTCATCAGTAAACTGAAAATAATTGTCACTTTGACATTGACAGAATATTTAAATACATATTTCGTGTTTTGTGTATGTACGTACGCTACAGTTTTTTTTTATTGCAAATTTCACTGCTGTTTGTCATTGTGACACACACAAAAACTGATGATCATTATTATTGCCATCATTATCTTTATATTGGTAAAATATGGTTTATTTTACAATTTAACATTTGGTGGCAGCTTATAGGGTAAAAAGTTCAGAAATTAATTTTTCATTTTTCAATTGTTTTTCAATGCCCATAAATCAATGACTTGCTGTCATTGTTTTAGTTTAATTGTTATGGGATACAAATGTCCATTCAATGTATTCATTCAGTATTCATGTATGAGTACGAGCTTGTGATTGGACGTGCAATTTGAAATTTAAATATGAAATAAATAAAAAAAAAACAATTACTTGTTTCATTTGTAGTGGTTGCAAGTGATTTAGAAATTGAAAAATATTTTTAAATATTTATTGGATATTGAAACACAAATCTAAACACACACATACAAATGGCATGTAAAGTGTTTACAAATTAAATCAGTTTTTTGACAAACTTACAGGGATAAAATAACCGTAATATGTTAGCCATTGGGATCTGTCCTGACTAAATCCGCTTCTGTGTGGCAAGACTTATTTATTATGTAAACCTAGTTGATTGAAACGATTATTAATTGTATTCCATGTAACTATTTGCATTTGTTAACATACAAGTACACATATATTTTTCGTTTTTTTTTCTATTAAATTACTTTAAAGCCATTTCATAGCGTTGAATTTCATAAATAGCCCACTTACTAATAACCTGGTAACAATCGCTAAGTACTGCAAGTCACAATATTGTTTTCTGACATATGGCGAAATGAGCTCTAAGTAAGCTTTGCTGTAACTTTTTGGAAAACATGATATACATAATTTTCACGTTTATTTTTAATATTTTAATATTAAAGTACTTTTCATTCTTACACAAGTACATGCGGCTGATATTATATTGAATTATAATTGTTGCTCAGGTTTAGGCAATACACTCTAAACTAATGTTAGTTGTACAGATTTCAGTGTGACTTCTTCACATGTTGTTCTCTGCTCACTACTGAATATGCACATGCTGCTCTATACAAAATAGTAACAAGTGTCACGTCATGTAATTGCATTCAAACAAGCTCGACAACGACATATTAAGAACAATGTAAAATATGATGGAGTCAAATTTATGCAGTGTTTTTGTACTCACTTTGTACACATTCATATGGAAAATTAACATGTCAACACAAGCGACATGTTTTTTTAATGATAAATTCTGATTATTTAAAATATAACTGTATTATCATTAAAATTCATACACACAGCGAGTTACATCAGCTTAGCCGATTAGCAACAATATGCTAAAACACTATAATGGCTTTGCATGACATGGCATGACACTGTATTTGAGACGACATGACTTAGCTTAGCCGATTAGCAACAATATGTAAAAACACTATGATGACTTTGCATGACACTGAGTTTGAGACGACATGATTTAGCTTAGCCGATTAGCAACAATATGCTAAAATACTATAATGACTTTGCATGACATGGTATGGCACTGTGATTGAGACGACATGACTTAGCTTAACCGTTTAGCAACAATATGCTAAAACACAATGATGAATTTGCATGACATGGCATGACACTGTGTTTGAGACGACATGACTTAGCTTAGCCGATTAGCAACAATATGCTAAAACACTATAATGACTTTGCATGACATGGCATGACACTGTGTTTGAGACTACATGACATATCATAGCATGGTTTCTTTAAAAATGATAGTTTTGAATAAAATGTTACGTTCTGTAGTATTTTAGTAGAAATTCAATATTAAATCAATTGTGTATTTTGTTAATGATGTAGCGTTAAAAATCGGGGACCTATTAAAGGAAGTCTAACAGGAAACTCAATTCTAATTCAAATATCGTTGTGCGGATTTTATGTGCTCTATCCGCCATTTCATATTTTTTATATATCTCCAGTTAATGATGAAAGTTTAGGTTTTTGACCCCAAATTTTATAAGTCTGCAATCCATTTTCGGATATCTCGTCCAGTTTCTGAGATAAATAGCTGAAAACGGTTTGCTGATTTTAAAAATTGTGGTGTCAAAAACCTAAAATGGCACAACTAAGTAAATAAGAATAATGGCGTCTTCTGTTTAAAAATTGTGGTGCAAAAAACAAAAAAAAAATATTTAAAAAGGAATTTTAAAATTTATTTTAACAATTTTTTAAATTCCTAGATATCAGCTTTACTTGACAATATCCACCCACCCAAGATAAGTGGCGTAATTTTTCTTTTTTCTCCACACCGTATTACTATTAGAAAACTTTAATTTTTTTCGTCAATCCCCTCAAGTTCGTTACAACTAAATTGAATGTATTTTTTGCTTATATTTCTGCGAATCTTGTATTGTCTTGTATCACGTTGTATCACATTTTTTTAAAAATTATTTTATATTACACTTCGGTGGATCCATATTTTATGTTTTCAATAGTTTAGATTTTTATTACTTGTACTTGTATTAGTTTCTTCTATTCTATTCTATTCTATTCTTTTTAAACTTTTATTTCTTTAATGGCTTTTTTTCTTCCCTCTTTTTTTTCCTGTTTTTTACTGACAGTTCTATACTTCATGTGTCCATTACATTTAGTTTTGACCTTTTTATATCCTTGTCCTAAACTATTTAATAACAATAGACAACAACAATACCACCAGCAATAATAACAATAACAACAACAATGCCAATACAAACGTGATAATATCGAAGTGAATTTATAAAAAATGAAACGCAATCATTCATTGGTTGAGCCTCAATGAAATGTTGAAAAATATTGTAAAAAGTCTTTTGTTCGGGGAATTCAATACATGAAAGTATGTAACTTGCAATGCAGTATCCTTTAAATTTATTATACTTGAATGATTTATTGTTACAAATACTGTGACAAACACACAATCACACATATCTACACATACACACAACACAATACAAATACATTTTCGTAATGACAAAAGTGACACTGTCGCAGAGGATATATTTTCTATAAATATTTATTTGGTTTTTAAAAACCAAAAAAGAAAGAAACAAATTTAATTAATAGAAAATAATTTATTTTCAATTATTTATTTATAAAGAAAAATTATATTTAATAGTACTCGTACAACAAAGTGGGCAAGACTTTAGTAATTACATATGCATTTCAATTAAAACTGAAATAAAATATTAAAGTGTGGTTCCAATTTATTCACTTGTAGGATAAGAAAGCAAATCATGAAGGGCACATTTACAAAAGACCTGGTAACAATGTATTAGGGGCTCTAGTCACTATAGCGTTTTCTGACAAAAGGCCATATGCTGCTGATGTGTCGTGTCATACCTGACTATGGTTTATAAACAAATTTTGCAGTTTTTTGCAGCACTTTTTTTAATTATGCACTTATTTTTTTAACAAAATTTTTATGAACAATTGTTGTTTAATTGGCTAAACTTGTTAATTGCTATCAGGCTTCATCATAAAGCAGATTTCGCATGTGAGTATGACCATGCATATGTATGTGTATAGTAGCGTTCCTAAACCGCATTTATTTGTGAATTATTTCTTGGTAAAATAGGGTTGCATCTTATACCTGCTTTCCATTGCATATGCAGTTTTCCAATTAATTAATGATTGCGTTTGTCAGGTTGAGCGCCAATCCAAACGTAAAGTCAGTAGAGGCGATTTCAAGCCATGAAAATATTTATTATTGACACTTCAAGTAGAAAGGAAGGTTTTGACTGATAACAACAACTGGTGCTTTGAAAGTCTGACCAAAGACGAGCAGAAGTGAGCAGAAGTATTCCCGATAGATTGGGGAGTAAACGTAGGGCGGTGGTAATACATACATACATAAATACATAACTGGCCTTTTCAACCCTGTGTCAGGATTACGGCCTAGCTTCTCGAAGCACTCATGTTGTGTGTGTAAATTTTTTTTAACCATGAGTACCGGGACCTACAGTTTAATGTCGACTCCGAACGACAGACTTGAGAAGCTTGTTCATGGCAATCAATTACTCTCAGAGCTTTTGCCAGAAGATTGCTGAGAGGTAGTCGCCGAAAGAAATATTTTTTTCATATTTCTTTTTTTTTTAAGATGCCGGAGTTGGGTGTCGAAGCCAAGGCTCATGTCTTAGTAAGCCAACACACTAACCACTAGACTACGGCGGTGGTAATAAAGCTGAATAATAGGCAACCTCCTAAGCAAGGGGAAATGCTACTATCCAGGCAAAAGTAGTATCAGAATTTCTAAACCTTTGTCTGATCTCCAGGTGTGAACAGCCTAGCTTGACAAGGTTGATGAGTGGGAGTTTCGAGCATTGGTTGGCGCTGGTCCAATGCAGAGCATTTCCCATGTCTCTGGGCAATGCTTGGTATATTGTGGATGACGAGACACACTTAAAGTTGCAGAAAAAATGTTCCTTGGACAGAGTTTAGTATATAAAAGAAATGTGTTCACTTTCTTTTATTTAAAAACAAAAAAATAAAAATTTTTTTTCAAGATTTTTGGAACATTGTTCTTATTTTAACCGAAAACCTTTAACGCATTCAAAGAAGCAAGCAATTTAATACACTCTGACTATTCCAGGAAACAGATGTTTAACAACAACAATTAGACACACTAATAACAGTTCACATACATAGACAGACTAACACACACACACACAGAAACATATGATGAATTAAGGAATGCCTTTAACCGCATTGCAGCACCTAAATCAGTATGTCAATTATCTGTAGCAGAAAATCAACCGACCGAAACAAAGTAACTATAACTGCAACATAAACACATGCTTACCAACATGCATTAACACATACATACTCGTACATAGAAGCATGCATTTGTAAATACAATAGACCTGTGGCATTTACAGTTTGACTCGACTGATTTTTAGGAGTCATATATCACTAACACTTACTTAAACGTAGAAAGTATTTGAGTGTATGTGTGTGTGTGTGTCAGTGTATTTCCATACTAGGACATCTCCATCCTTTGAAATAAAAACCAAAATAGAACAAAAAAAAAAAAAAGCAAGC
Source organism: Metopia argyrocephala (assembly GCA_963576795.1). Classification (NCBI taxonomy): domain Eukaryota; kingdom Metazoa; phylum Arthropoda; class Insecta; order Diptera; family Sarcophagidae; genus Metopia; species Metopia argyrocephala. Next base: position 179,092,693 of record OY756208.1, on the reverse strand, counting down.
AACAAAACAACTTTAAAATGCAATTGCCAAATTTACAAATATTTTTGCCAACTACAATGGCTTTATTTTCTCAATAACAAGAGAAAAAGGCATAGAGTACAAATGAGAAACGAAACAATTTCTTCTCGATAATCTTTTATGGAATCAATCCTTTAACAACAACAAAAAAGGAATATATCTATAAATCCAAATCTTGTTTAATGTAAAAGAGTTGTATAGACCAAAGTAAGGCGAATACTTGTAGTTTGGTAGGCTTAAATTGTAGACAGCAATAAGAATACTTGAAAAATTTATGTAGCATATTAAGAGGCGTTATAACATGTCCCAGAGATTATTTGATAAAGGTTTCAATTCCTTTTTATATCATTGATTTGTAAATGTGGAGAACAAGAAAAAAAACAAAAAAAAAAAAAAACCAGAAGAAAGAAAAGGAAAACACAATTGTCTTTTATGGGCCCAGTAAAAAACAAGCAATTTTCCAAAATAAACGATAATAAATTGAAAGGAGGCTAAAAGTGGTGAGAGGAGAAAAAAGAAAAATTAATTTCAATTGTTTGTTCAATTGTATTGTATTTTCAAACTATAAATTTCGATATTGTTTGTGGTTATTTGCTGCAACTACAGATTTAACTACTCATGTATAAATAAAAATATGTAAAATATACTTTTAGGCTGTAGAAAACAGTTTTAGGCATGTTGTTCTTTAAAAAAAAAAAAAAAAAACAACAACAACAATAAGAAAGCTTTTAAGGAAAATTTAATTTTTTCTTTTCTTCCTTTCAGCTTTGGGATTTTCTATTATATCTGCCACAAATATTCTTTTGTTGTTTCTTGTTTTCAACATCTTTAAAAGAACATTTTTCTTTCTCGTACAGCCGGTAAGAAAAAAGGATTGAAAATATTGCTTGATTGGACATGTAATTGATTGTTGGTAACACAAACGAATTGCTTTTAAACAATACAACTTATTTGGGTTAAATTTTGTAATCGTTTTTAATGTTCTTATTGCGACAGAAATGACAATCACATTTTACGGATAAAATTAGTGTTCAGGTAGGTATGAAGTTAAAAAGTGAAACATTGACACTTTTTCACAGATGGCAATTGATTTTTTTCTTTTTTTTTTACTTATTGTAAGTGTGAATAGGTGATAAAGGATAAGTATTCCCTTTTTCATGTAATAACACTTTAAAAGATAAAATTAGGTCAACATTTTTACTGGAGCTGTGATTGATTGTAATTTCTTGTATTTTCATGATTTGCAAATTTATTTGTCCTGAAAGTATGTGAGAACTTTTTGAGCCAGAAAGAGTTCAACTAATAATTGTTTTTGTTGCCTATGATTAGAGTTGAGATGTATTGAAGGCTCAGAATTTACATGCATTACAGTTTCTCAGCTCTTGTTTTGAGATCAACTACTCTTAAGTGAGACCCATGCATGCCATGCAATTTATATACTAAACTTCGAATTGAGTGCCCGTTATAACTTAAGTTTGCATACAATTTGTCGCAGGGCTTGAGAAAAATTTTATGTAAATAAATAAAAAAAAATAATGTTTTGGCATAGTTGTGAAAGCGTTGGCACAGAAACTCAAACGACAGAGGTTCAATCCCAGCCAAGGACAAAAATTATAAAATAAAATTTGGGGTTTTTCTAAAATTAAAATTTAAAAAATAAGAGGTTCCCCCCCACCATGATGTCCATCTGCAAGAAAACTGCTCCCTGATATATCCAGTCTATTCCAACAGAAACGAATGATCAGGAGTACAGTGTCACCTTCCGGGAAGATTACAGCTAAACTAATTAGTGAAGAAAGTCTCCACTCACTATCAACATCCACCGACAAATGGGGCAATAGCTGTTGAACATTCAAGGGTGGCGGTATAACACTGGACTTTGAGTGATATACAGATAGCAACTTGTGTCATTAACATAAGGTGCTCGATAAAAAAAAACTATCTCTCCATCTTCTATCTTTAAATGCCACTACAATGTACTGCATGAGTAGGAGTTTACCCCTGAATATTGGTCTTAAAAAAAATGTTGTGCAGACAAATGTACGTAAAAACAAGCCAAAAAAGGGTGGCGGTATAACACTGGCCTTTGATCAACTGATAGCAATTTGTCTCATTGATATATGGCGATCAATAAAATTACAACAACAAAAAAAAGTGAGATAAAAGAAAAAAATTGTGTTGACCTGTGTAAATTTATACAATTTCGTCCGTTATATATATTATATGGCTATAATATTTTGTAGGGAAAAGAAAAAATGTGCCCAGAAACTTGTTTCAGATAGTAAAAATATTGATACAGTAGACGGTCTTCCACTAGAACCACCAGAAACAGAGAGGCCATGAAGCTAGTTGGGACAATTTTGGAAACTTCTTTTGGCGACAGCCTCTCAGAAGTCTTCTGGCAAAAGCTCTGGGAGTAATTGATTGCCATAAAAAAGCTTCTCAAATCTGTCGTTCGGAGTCGACTTTAAACTGTAGGTCCCCGTACTCATGGATAAAAATTAACACACACAACATGAGTGCTACGAGAAGATAGACCGTAACTCTGAAGTAGCGTGGTAATGGCTAAATATGTAACTGTGCATTGCCTTGGAATATATGTGGAAAGGACAGTATTTTTTGGATTGAGATCAGTTGCTGATTTTCTTTTATTGAAACCAATACTCAGGGGTTAACCTCTACTAACTGTTCATTGCATTTTAATATTTGTGGAAAGGACAGTATTTTTTGGAGTAAGACAAGGTCAGTGTTACACCTTCACTCTTGAGTGATAAACAACAATTGCCCCATCGTTTGTATGTTAATTTTGGTGAGGACCTTCTCTAAGTAGGTAGCTCTACAATTTCAAAGTAAGTGGCGCTTTTCTCTTGATTCTTCTTAATTTTTCACCTTTGCTGGGATTTGAACTTGTGCTGTTTGCGTTTTTGTGCGAGTTTTTATCCATGAACCCCCATTTGTATTGACTACGAAGCTATATAAATGAAATTTAGATTTATAATGCTGTAACCATTTTAAATATCTTGGTTGGTTTTAAATTCAGAGTAAATATTTTCTGAAGCATTTCAAATTCAGCGAGTTCTAATTAACGAGCGTCTACTGTATATAGTTTTGAAAACACAAACAGAGTACTAGTATTGCAATATTATTTCATAAATATTTTTATATGCAATTTGACATTTTGCATGAAATTTTGGACAAAATACAGGGCTTTGAATCAAGTTTTATATGAAAAACTGTAAATCATGGTGGGTGGTAATACATCATTTCAACAATCTTGATTATTTAAAGACTCCAAGCAATTACCTAAAATGAATATAAATAGTCGTGAAGCACGTACATAAATACATGCTTTTAGTGTACAGAGAACGATGTTGATGCTTGGAAGCCAATGTATTGCCGACATATCGCTCATCGAAACATCGGCTGCCTTGGCAAACGTCAGTCTGTATGCAAGGTCAAAGCAGTGTTTAAATTAAGCAATTATATGTATAAAAAGCATTGCCAATTTAAATTAAGCCTAAGTTGCTATAAACTGAGAAACAAGTTAGTTTAGGAAAACTATACATTATCAAAGTTTATATCGTCGCAAGAATTAGAAAACGCTGTACCTGACACAACATTTACGGCCATATGTATAATGAAAAATTAGCAACTCGTTAGTATATGGGACAAAAAACTGGCAAGTTTATCACCCATTATAGGCTGATATTATTAAAACTTTCCATACCCTCTATTTGATAACTAGTCAGATAATCCAAAAAATTAAATACCTCGTACGAATGAGTAAGAATTTCCACGTATTGGAATGACAAACTTATCCACTGTGTGCAACGACCTGATAATTTTTTTTTATAAATAAGGCTGTTAATGTTCACCAGACCCAAAAAACCTGTACGAAAGTAGAAAGAAGACACTGATATTTTTCAAAACTCAAACGGCGTAAGTGAATTTCTTTTCAACATAGAAATCTGGGACCCGGACCAATCGACTCGTATTTCTTTTCTGATACAAATGATGCAAAAAAACATATTTTCGAGTTTTTGTCAGTTACAGCATTCTTTAATTCTTAAGATGATATGGTTGACATTGTCACACTACAAAGCAACTTGCGTTATCGATATCGATGTATCTTGTATCTGCCAAAAAACAAATTGTGTAATTTATTGTTCGTAAGAAATTAAAAGAGATTTAACCCTTTCGCTCCTATGTATCCATATGGATACAGTCAACTTTGACGGCGTCTCCAAGGTTCAATTTGATAATACTGGTTGAAATTTTAATCAACTATAATTTTTTGAAGTCTTGGCTGTTATAAGAATTGATTTTTTTACATTTTTATTTTTAAATTTGTCAAAAATATATCGATTTAAAAAAAACGTTTATTTTATTTTTTTATTTCTTGAAAAAATCATTTTTTTGGATCTTAAATTACATTTACTTTCGGATACATTTTTAGTAAATAAGTGAATCCTAGATCATTTGTTGCGTTGATCTCAATTATTATTTTTTCATTTAAGGATTAGTATAGTCGCCAGGAATTTTTTGAAAATTGTATGTATCCATATGGATACAAACTTGAGTTGTGTATATAAAAAGGGAAGAAAATAACAAACTAAACCATTTTATTGTTGATGCTGTTGTAATGCAGACGTAAACTTTAGTTCTGCTAAGTTATAAGTCGAAAAATTAAAAATGCCTAGAAAAATAAAAGATTCTGAGATTGAAAGAATTCTTACGAATTTTTCAGATTCAGACGTTTCCGATACAGACGAACCGGAAAAATCTGAAATTGTTAATGATCTTTTTGAAGGTTTTTTTAATAATAGAGGTTTTTTAATGTAAGAGCTATCCCGTGAAGGGGCGCACGAAATCAACATTAATGAGATTGATGAAGATAATGAGGATGATTATGTTGATAGTGGCACATGTACTAAAAGTATTAATTGTTTGAATGAGGGTGCTAGGAGTGTTGTTGAGATTGTAGGAGAAGGGGCATGTGTAATAGAAGCCGGACGCTCAGGTGAAGAGACGTACGTAGGAGGAGAAACAGAGGAAAATAGTATCCCAGTTCAAAAAAACAAAATTATAATAAAAAAATGGATGAATTTCGTTGGAAAAAAGATTCTTTGACATCTCCGGAGGCCAATTTTACTGAAGAGTACCCTAAAAAAATTGTTAAACTACCAGTTCAGTATTTTTTAGAGTACTTTACTAAAAACATCCTTGATGAAATCGTATCATCATCGAACCACGGTTCAATGTTAAACAACGGTTCATCTTATGTATTCCAAACGGATCCAGGAACTGCTTCAAGGATTTTCATTATATTTCAAATAAGTAAATTTGTAGTAAGTATATAAATATTTTTTTATTTCAGTTTCAGTTTTATTAAGGTTTTTATGTGAATTTTTATGTGTATTGTTTAAGTTTATGTACAGTTTTAGTTTTATGCTTGTTTTTTATTAAAAAAAAATTATTCTTATGTAAAAAAAATTAAAAACTTAAAAGAAATAAAAAAGTTCTATATATGAATGAAAAACAAAATTCTTGCATTTTTCGTTACCATTAGTTAATTTCGTATCCATATGGATACATTCCAAAAAAAATATTTAGGGTAATAATTTTTAAAAACCGGTTGCTGAATGTTGTTCCCGGACTTAATAATAGTAGAAATCCAAAAAATCGAAATTTTTCATCCGTCCAGTAAAAACTTGTAGCGAAAGGGTTAAAACATATTTTAGAAAAACATTGCACAGAAAATTTGACTTAAAAGTTATATTAAATGTATTTTATTTTATTTTGTTTTTTTTTTATAAAAAGGGCTTACAAATAATTACAGGTTTTGTCAAATACGTCCTTAAATCCCAATTTGAGTTTTTATGAATACGGCAGTCAATTTTAAACTTAAAATTCTATGAACGAGATTACACACAAAAAAATTAAAAATTGTTATGCTATACATTGCATTTGAGCAAAAATTATAAATATGGTTGCATATCCCTTGAGTAATTGACCTCTTTTAATCAAAACAATCATTTCAAATATTTTCCACTCGAGTACTTCTCTAGTACCCAATAACAAAATTAAGCCAAATACTCAAATCATCTGAAATGAATGTTAGTTTTTGTTTTTGTTTTGCTGTTATTTTTCTTTTCAATTTTTAATCTGCATTAGAATAGATTACAAACAATACCAATTATTGCACTTTTCATAAGCCACTTATTTATGACGAATAAAAAAAAAAAAAAAAATAAACAAAAAATTTAGAAAAAAAAATAACAACACAGCATATACATAAATTGAGATAGATATACGAGTATGAATATACAGCACTGAAAAGTAAAGTGTAAAAACAAAAATTACTGAACATGGTAACGGCAAAATTAAGTTGAAACGAAATCAAATCGTATTGAAATGAAACGAATTGAATTGAATGAAATTGAATTGAATTTAAAAGAATCAAGATTTTATTGAAACTATTATTTGCAACAATTTTTTTTTTAACTGAATTTCCTACAAACTAATAATAACAACTACACACAAATACACATGCAAAAAAACACATACATATTTTCGTATACAATATATACTTGTATGTTATAGATACACATACACATGATTTGTATATTTATGGGCTGCATGTTATCCTTGTTGTACTGTACTGTACTATTCTTACTAAATGCAATTATCCACTTACACACATACTTACTGACATGCAAACTAACACATATTAACACTCGAAAATACATATATGTATTCTACTTTATGAACTTGTACAAATACATATACGAGTATATTGCATGTATGCATATAAGTATGTATCTTTGCACTCGTATAAATTTATGTATATGCCTGCACATTGTAGTTTGTGGCAAGCGTTTAGCATGCTCACTTGAGTAATAATAAATGTAACAACAACAACAACAACAAAAAAAAAATACTTACACTTCGAAAACATCAAAGTGTCTTGTCAATTTAAGCAAAAAACAAAACAAAAAAAAAAAAATCCCAATTCGAGGAACTAAATGTTCATTTCCAAATGAAGTAAGAAAAATAGGATTTGTTGGCTCCACATTTGAATTACATACTTGCATACAAATACTCACACCAATAAATAGATTGTTTACAGGAAATAACACAAAAGGCAAAAGTTACTATTAAAACAAGTACTTGATGTATTGTAGTAGGGAAGATACAATTTAAATGTGCAAATTTGTCAACATTTCTCCATTATCGTTAAAATAATGAGCAAATTAATCGAATTAATAAATTCTAACTAAAATTTTCGAACGTTGAAAACATTCAAACATGATTCTTGTGAATACGGAAAATATGATTTCGAAAATGTTGTTTAAAAGCCACTTTTATGTGCCCGTTTTTTATAAATCCAATTCATCATTAAGGTGATTTACCAATATCTGCTTAAAAATCTGCCTTACAATGAGACAAACTGCTATGAATTGATTAAGTATTTAAAGGCCAGTGTTATAACTTCATCCTTGAGTGATCAACAGAAATTGTCTCATCGTTGCATATTGATTGTGTGGTGAGTGGCTTAGCTAAGTAGGTTTAGCTGTTATCTGCTACTTTCCAATAGGTGGCGTTTTTCTCCAGATCATTTGTTTTTTGTTGACATTTGTTAAGGCGAAATAGAGTGGAATGTCGGGGAACGGTTTCTTTGTTAGATAGTCTTCTTGGAGGGGGGGGGGGGGGGGTGAAACCCCCTATTTTTTATTATAATTTTTAAAAAACCGCAAATTAACTTTTTAATTTTTCACATTGGCTGGGATTTGAACCTGGGCCGTTTGAGTTTTTGTGCGAGCGATCTAACCACTATACCACGCACCCCCCAATATCTGCTTAAAAGTTATGCAACAGTAGGGTAAAAAAATGGTCTTTTAAAAATATTGTGGTTTAGCATGCGGAGTCGAACCCCAAAATGCCAGTTTATCTCTCATTATAATATACTTTATAAATTGATGAGTTTTTTTCATTACGACTTTACCTGTTATAGGCTGAACTTACTACTTACTGGAGCCTGATTTTATCTAGAGCAGTAGATCTAATTTATAAACACATCATAGTGGATAACTGATACCAATTCGAGATTGATTCCATCTTGCAAAAAGACCATCACGTACTTCTTCGGGAAAAGTATTGTATTAAACTGTGCTGGATTCTAAGGCGCTGTGAAGAATTCAATTGTAGATGAACTGAAGAAAAAGGACACGGTGAAGTAAGTTGATATCATGTATGGATTTGTAATACATCCAATGGCTTTCTATCTTGAGTTGCTTATTGCATGAGTAATGGGATGGTCGCAGAAGTCTAATATGTATTGTGTTGGCGTACTAGACGAGAGCTCCGGTTTCAAACCCAGCTCTGACATCTTGAAAGAAAGAAATATTCAAAAATACTTCTTTCGGTGACCATCTCTTTGCAGTCTTCTGGTAAAAGCTCTTAAAATAACTAATTGTCATGAACAACCTCGTAAAGTCTGCCGTTCGGAGCCGACGTTAAATTTGAAGTCACGATACTCATGGATAAAAAATTAAAGCAAACAATATGGCTGTTGCGGAAAACTAGGCCGTAACCGTGAAACAGGGTTGTAATGTCCAATTATGTATTTATAAGTAAAAGATGCCCAGTAGTGGCTGATATCAGCAAATTAAACTCGCACGTATACTTACGCTCTTTTGTTTGATCGTCAATCAACCAATAGGAAATCAACATGTTGAGTGGGAGAGACAAACTACACTTGCAGAACTTCTGTGTCTTACATTTCGTCACTCTCACCAATACAACTACCTTTGGCATCAATGTTATAAGTATAGTATGGAATCATGAATACATTTAAATCAGTGATGTCCACTACTACATAAACACACTTGCGCTTGTGTATGAAGCAGAGAAAAGACTCTGCTTACTTCTACCAGAAATGGGAATGTAAGAATTACTTTCTGTTTATAACTTCATTAATATTTCTTCATAATTCTGAGTAAAGTACGTAATCGATTGTCCGATAGACATGTGACCGATCTATTAAGAATAAAGGAGTACCGAGGTCACATAAATTTGGAGGAAATAATGAATAATTATTTCAGTTAAATAAAAATGATACAAAAAATATGCACTATCCATCCCTGCACTATGTTGGAGAGAAACTAAAATCTTAAAAGAGCAAGAGTAACAATATTTCCTTTTATTATGTACGTGTTTGACTTCGACGCAAGCAGAATTTGTTTTCTTATCAAATGCTCAAATGCAGAATGTAAAGAGTGGTTCATAGGTCTTTATTAAGTTTCCTATTAGGTATTGTGATGTGATTTATTTATTTATATCATTTGCTCATCTACTTTGCGTATACTCAGATTATTAGGCCAGGGTTTATTTAAAGATCTTTGAAAGAGTGCCGCTACTAGAATTTCTGATCAATTAAAATTGATAATGGTTATCATGGATATGGACCGCGTAACCAAACCAAAACCCATTCTAAACACATATTTGTAATACTTTTTAACCTTCCTAATGTTGCCATTTAAGTATTTCCACACTCAAAGTGTATTCATACCAATACCAACAATCTCATCTATATAAATAGCGTTTAAAATTGTATTAGAAAAAGTATAAAAGTGTTGCTACTTTGTGTGTGGGTATGTGTGTTATAACATATTATATAAATGTGAGTGTAAGTATGAGTAGGAGTGTACGAGTATATGTTTAAAAATGGCAGCAGGAAAAACTAAAATAAAAAGAAGCATTTTATGATTGACAAACTAAGTGGAGAATCAGAAATCCAAAAAGAGTGAAAAGAAAACATTTAAAAGGAAAATGCAATTAGCTGGCAACTTACAGGGCATCAAATTGCCAAAGGGGTATGTGCTGCTCGCTTAGTTTTCAAATGCAAAAGTGTGTATATCAAGCACCCTTGAACACTTAAGAACAAGAAGTTTTTAAATATATTTCTATACTTCAAAAGTTTTACACTAAATTGAACTTCAGTTTGATTTTTATTTAATAAAATAATACATACATATATTTAGTAAATTTCCTGCTGGCATAGTATAGTAATTTACCTCGAAACCAAGTATTCTTCAACAAAAAAAAAAAAAAAAAAGAAAAACTTATTAATTTTATTTATTGCCAAAATTAGCTTTGAGTGTGTTTGGCGACTTTAGAAGTGCAGATTAATTAGGCCAAACATTTTTAATTTAGCGCCTCTTATTTAAAAAGATAGCATTGCTGCTGCCATCATGCATGTCAGTTGTTGCTTAAAAGCCTCGTTACTCAAACGTAAACGTTGCGGAACAGCTGTTCAGTTTCAGTACCGTTGTGTTGCGGGCGAATCCAATAAATTCAAAATTTTTCTTCGTTTTTACGTATCAGCTGTTTAAAAATTGTAAACCAATTCTAAACCATTCGCTGAACTCGGTCGCAACGATTACGTTTGAGTAACGAGGTCTTTAGAAATATTCCTAAAACAGAGCACCATAAATTTTAAAAGCAGAATAATTTAATTACTTTCGTTGTGGTCGTACAAGCATGGATGATACTGAGAGTTATGAGTGCTCAGTTGAGATCTCTACACCCGAAACAATTAAAAACCTCATGACATGTTGATGATCGGTAGTAGATTAAAAGATCGCGTGATTGAGGAAGCCACAGGTGTTTTGTATAGATGAGTGAATTCTATATTGAACGATATTCTTGATATAAGAAAGCTTTCCTTAAGCTATGTACCACGTTTGCCACCTCATTAAAACCAAATTTGGTCCGAATTAATGTCATCCATATTAAAAAAAAAATCATAACGAGGTAAAGTTCTTCTTCGACTCTAGCACAAACTTTATTTTGGAAAATATAAAGTTCAGTTTGAAACCGCTAGGCAACAACGCTGATTACAGGACGCAATTCCGTAGATTGATTTCACTCCAGGTCGGAATGTATTTTGTTTGTTAAAAAATTTTTTAAGTAAAAAATTAATTTCCGCTGATTCGAATTTAATGGTACTGATTTCCAATTATAGCACCATGGATAGGAAGAAAATTTGGAGACGTAATTTATTACCTTACGAAACTCTTCTTCTACTTCCTCAAGTGTCTTAACCGAATGGGTAAGACAAATAGTACGAACTGTATTTATGGTGACTCAGATCATTAGATAGATGGCTAGAATTTAGAGCAGGTGTGGAGGAAAGGATAGGTTTTCTAACTGTGGAGAATACAACGTCCAAAATGTTGGCAAGTGACGACAACTAGAACTTGATTGCTCGATACGTGGAACATGTTCTTCGGGAAAAGAAAATAAACCTTGATGAGGAACAAATTCCAGTATCTCGGATCCTAAGATAAAAAGGTGGGCCTGACGAGGTATAGCAAGGAGAGGAGGGCATGATGGCCATTTCAGGGAGCCATCCTGAAGTAATACAATGAGTAGTTACGGGGTGGCGAAAATTCCCTTGAAGACGGGAGGTGATTTTAGTTGGTAGATAGTGTGACTAGAGTCCTACATAACGCGGGGATGACGATCTTGCAGCTATGCGTAACGGCATTTCCACCGGCCGTCCAAAAAAAAAAAAAAAAAAATTGGACTGATGGCTGATTTCCGAAAGTGTGTCTGGATAACTTGGAAGAATTATTTAAGCAGAGCCAGTCTCTTTATATGTATTTTACCAACGCTTCTGAAAATATAATCTCAACTAATTATTTTCCAAATCTCATTATCTGAAATCCCGAAGTGACCCGGAACCGAGTAGTGCAACAAACTTATTCACTGCACCTAGTTGGTGTTGATTGTCAAAACACTCTTTGACAAGACAAGATTTCCGAGTATACGAAGCCAGAGCCCTCAGTGTGGACGGACTACCAGATAATATGTATGTGCAGCACTGCAATTATTAAGGCAAACTCTCTCATTATAGTTGGTCAGTTGTGCATGACCCTAATTATAGCCATACAATTATATTAAGATTAATACCCAGGGGTTAACCCCTACTCATGCAGTGTACTGTATTGGAATTTGAAGAATATTCGATAGATGCGCCTGTTTTTGCTGATGAGACCAATTGCTGTCAATTTGACCAATCAAAGGCCAGTGTTATATCTTCACCCTTGAATGATCAACAGCAATAGCCCCATTTGTCGGTGTTAATTGTGAGTGGTTAGCGGCTTCACTAAATAGGTTAGCTGTAATCTTCTCAGAAGATGGCGCTTTACTCCTCATTATTCGTTTCAAAAGTGGAGTAGACGGGTATGAAGGTTTGCTTTAAACCAATCAGAGAATACAGCTGCAGGAATACCATTTCGTTCAACTTGAATCAGGAAATTAATAGGCAGTATATTAATCTCTTAGTGTGGCGGTAGTGGCTTTGATTCCTACAACAAACTCTAGTCTGTTTCTCAACACCGATTTTTCTGGTCTTCATCATCAATAGGTTATTACCTAATTTAACTTTAAATTTAAATGAAACCAATAAAATAGTTTGAATTAAATTTATTTTAGCACATTTCTAACATGTTGTTACTATTTTTATGAACACATGTGTATGGTTTTGTAAACGATTATAATTTTATAAGCAGACGTTTCATTTTAACAAATTGTTTAAACGTTTACAATTGTTTTGTTAAAACTATGAAGAAAACTTTTCTTATTACAAAGTTATCATATTGTAACGTTTAATATGCAATCGATTAAAGGACTCACAAGGACAAAGTCTTGTTTCATAACAACAACGACAGCAAAAATATAACAAAAGTCTTCTGTTTTTTACATGTTTTCTGAGAAAACTAAAAAATGTTCTGTTTCTGTTTTTGTATTATTTATGTAGATGTGTAAGTGCTACTTCAATAGAGGAAACCTTAAGCAGGAACCAATTGTTTTTCCTTACACATATTGTACACACCACCACACACATATACTCATGTATATATCTACACATGTGTTAATGCATACAATTTAAGCATATGTTAATGACATTTTGTAAGTTTTCTAACTTCAAGTCAATAGCATAAAATTTTGTATAGACACAATGGGAGCATAAGGAAAAGAGAGTCCGATAGCCATAGTTTGGTAGTTGTTACCAATTTTGTTGTTGTTGTTGTTATTGTTATTATTATACTTGTCATTATAGCCATCATTTATATGGTTTAAAGCTCAAATGAGTGCCACTACAATTTTGTTGATTTTGCTTTGCTTTTGTATAATTGTGTGTGGGTGAGTGTGTGTGCCTTTTTGTACGCTCATGGTAAAATACCATTAAAAAAAAGTTTGTTTCACAGGATTAAGTTGCCAGTATTGGTGATTGTATGCTTAAGTTCAATAGCGTGGCTTTTATGTATTCAAACTTTTATTCTCAATTAGTTAGAATTTGAGTATAATTAAAAGAGCTTAAAAGTGATAAAATGAAATAACTTTTACCTAATTAGTTAATATTCTTAATAATCATTATTGGAATACCACCACAGGCATATATAATTATGGTTTTATATAAAAACTACATGACTTTATCATGAAAAAATACTTTTTTTAACAATTTTTTTTAATTATCACGCCTTAGGTTATACATGTTGGTCATAACGTCCAAAGCGGGTAAGAGGATCCAGAGACAAATAAGAAATCTGTTGATGGAGAGAAAAATTAGAGTTTGTTGGAATGTGTTATGTTGGCCAATACTTCGACCAATTTATTACAATCTAAAAACTATAATTCCAATAAAAGATTTCTATAAAATAGAGAGAGTTGGAATTAAAGAACGCTGTAACTGACAAAAAAATCGAAAATACGTTTTTTGCATCATTTTTATCAGAAAAAAAAAAAATACGCGTCGATTGGTCCAGGTCCCAGATTTCTACAATGAACATAAATTCACTTACGCCGTCTGCGAAATGAAAAATACCAGTGTATTTGTTCTACTTTTATGAAAGCTTTTTGGCTCTGGTGAACACATTTAATGTTTTGTCGGTTACAGCGTTCTTTAATTCCATCGACGATATATAGAACATAAGATACTCCGACTAGACTACTATAGCTGGAGTCGAAAACACACATATTCAGCTGCGGCTGGTGTATAGTCCGTTTACGGATGCCATCTTCTATTTCATTATAAAGAGAGATATTGGCCGTTTGAAAACAAAACAAAATGTTTTATTTATTTAAAATATATCCCATTTGGAATACAAACATTTGGCGTAACTTTTCCTCAGTGAAAGCCCTGCATTTCTAAAATTCTATGTAAAATTTACGGCTCGAAAAATTACAAAAGATGGTGTAAAACAGCGCTGGTCAAATACAAATTTTTAACATTGGGCTGTATATCAGTAAAATGTAAAACAGGCTACATGGCCAGCTATGGTGTAATAATAAAAACTTAATAAAGTCTTGAAAAGTGTTGAGGTCAAGTGAATGAATGAAAATTAAGGATTAATTTATGCAAATTTGTTTGTGTTTGAGAGGGAACATAACAAAATCATTTCTTTGTTTTTTAACCCAAAATGGTTTAGAAATTCTTTTACAATTTAAACTGTACATGTAAAAGGTGGGTAGTGAGTTGTTTTTTATGTGCCAAATAAAGATATCTAAACGAAAAATTTTGTAAAAAAAAAAATTTTTCAAAAAAAAAATGATTAATTGCATAGACGAAGAGAACATTTCTTTTATGCTTTAATGTACCCATTCTACCTTATAGAAAAACAAACTTTAGGTTTATCCGGATGGTTAATATTTTTGGTTTATCAATTTTATTCCCCACCAGCAACGAAAATACTTTTTGTTTAAAAGGGTTTTTCAATTAGTGCCTGTAAATAATGCTTTGATAGAGCAGTCAAATCACTAAAGTTACATAATAGAGCAGCATTGAAAGATAACAAAATTTCTTTTACCACAATCCATTCATAATTTTCTAAATCACTTTCGTACATAATTTTTTATAATTGCATTCTCATTGTGGATTACTACTCAAATTGTAGGGTTTTTTTTTATTGAGACCAATACTCAAGGGTAAACACCACTCCTAAATGCATTGTATTAGAATTTTTTGTGGAAACGACAGCACATTATAACAACAGAACATATATTTTGTTTTTTCTTATATTATTAAGCGCCTTACGAATGAGACAAATTGCTGCGAATTGATCATTCAAAGGCCAGTGTTATGCCTTCACCCTTGAATGATCAACACAAATTGCTCCACCGTTGCATATTGATTGCTGTTATCTGCTACTTCCCAATAGGTGGCGCTTTTTTCGTTTTTTCGTTGTCACAGGTTAAGGTGGAATAGAGTTGAATGTCAGGTAGTGGTTACTTTGAAGATGCACTTCTTGGAGTGGAGGGACCTCTTATTTTTAAATTATAATTTTGAAAAAAACCCAAATTAACTTTTTAATTTTTCACCTTTGCTGGAACTCGAACCTGGGCCGTTTGAGTTTTTATGCGAGCGCTCTAACCACTATACCATTACATATTTTTTACTTAAAATTAATTTTTTAAGCTTTGCAAAGCAGATCGTGTACATGGAATACTTTACTTTACAATGTTTAACAAAATTAAAACGTCTTTCGGGTAAACAAGTAGTTTATGGTTAGTGTGCTATACTGCTAGTGCGATGGTTGTGGATTCGATTTGCTCCAGAGACCTTAGTTTGTGGCACTATATCGAACATATAATCTTAGTCACTCGGCTCGTAATAGAAGGTAGAATATAATTTAATATCTTATTGCAATTTAGGCCAAGGGCTATAATATGAAGCCATTTTTTCTAAGACTCAGGGTAGTAATTCCCTGCTCATGCTGTACATTGTATTGAAATCGAAGTTGAAGATAGATGTTTTTTTTATGAATACTATTAAGCGCCTTTTTCCATTATACAGTATGGGACAAGTTGCTCGTAATTGATCATTTCCAAGGCCAGTGTTATACTTTCATCCTTGAATGATCAATGAATGTCGTTGGATAGAGACGATGCCTCTATGTTGACTGTGTATTGTGAAATGGTGAGGATCTCTGCTTAAGCATGTAGCTGTGATCTACTACTTCTCAGTAGGCGGCGCTCTCTCCTGATCATTTGTTTTAGTGCCAATGCCAAGATAGATAGAGTGGAGTTTCAGGGAGCGGCTTCTTATGGATTGACTGCTTGGAGCGCGGGCAAACTCTTTTTTTTTTAATTAAAATCTCAAAAACCTAGCAAAAATTCTTTTGTACAATTTTTTATTTTTTATTCTTTTTACTCTCATTTTACATTTCAATTTGTTTTGTGTATTAATTGTACTGCCCTTACTGTGGCAATTAGAAAAGGTAAGTATTTTGAAGCGATTTTTGTTACATGCCAATGAATTCGAGATGTACACCAAAGCGAATGTAGTGTGCCAGAGAGATGCTCCTGGTACAGGATCTATTTTAATAAAATTGTGTTGAGTTAAGTAAATATTTAACAATTTAACTACTTAAATAAAAATATACTCTCTGTGGATAATATTATAATACCGGGTCATATGATTTTTAATCGCTTGATTAAATAAATTACTTTCGTTACGTAGTATGTATACCAATAACACTTGATGATGATGATGAGCCATATTTGTTTAATTATTTCGTTTAATATTCTAATTTTATGAAATTTTTGAGAAAATCTCTGTTTAAAAACAGACAAATAAGAAGAAAAACTGTTTTGTTAGCATAATATTTTCATATACAAACATAACGCTCCTCTAATGCAAAAGTGTCTTTAAAAATTTCTTAAACTTTAAAAAAAAAAACAATCCCCACCAAAGTTATACGCAATAAAGCTTACATTTTAGCAAATTTAAAGTCATTTTGCCAAATATAATTATTTTTTTTTTCTTTTGTAATTATAATGACACTGTTGTTATAAAGCAGCGATATTATACTTTACAAATCTGTACAATCCTATAAAATCTGCTTAATTTGTAAAAGTCAGTAAACGTGATATGTTCATTGTACGCATTACATCATCAACAACATCATTCTTGTCAACATAATGGCCAAGAATTATAATGAAACTCATGTATAAACACTATTAATTCTAATTCAGTAAAGGAAAATAGAAAATGGAAAATGGAAAACGGAAAACACAGAACAATAAAAGGAAATCTTAGGATTTTAATATGAATATCAAAAGTAAGAGTAATACTCTATCATAATCATACTGGTGAACAAAAAAAACATTTTGATTTAATACTGGGTAAAGAACAGATTGCTAGTGAAATGGAATAAAAGAATCTGTGGCTAAGAGGTTATAGTAAAACTACTTTGTTTTTTCTTCTTCTTGTACTATTGCTATAATTTTAAATTTCCGTGTAATATCACAATTACATGTGACAATTAACAGTTGAAAGCCATGAGTTTTAACTGTAATATTGTACAAAAGAGTGATTGAATACCGCTGCCTTACTAATTGGGGCAGTTAGCCATTTACATATAGATCTTTCTCTCAAATCGTGTATTTAAAATATCTATATATGCAATTTCGTTGTTTGTCCGGATGTATGTCCAAAAGCCGTCTGACGTGGAATTAACCATTAAGTTTTTCTTATAATTTTTGCTCAATTTTTTTATAAGTGATATATATGTAAGTTATGTTTACAACTGGCAGGGACAGGCTTTTTATGACTAGTTTTATATAATTTTACTGTGTATCACCCAGGAGCGTCCTTCCAAAGCTACATATTGTAATCACAACTATAGCCGTTGTTTTTCTTTTCAAATAGTACAAAACTCTTCTAACAAATGTTATGAAAATTTTTTAGTTTAAAATTGACTGCGAACGACAGATTTAAAATGCTGTTTCATGGCAATCAATTACTCTCAGAACTTTTGCCAGAAGATTGCTGAGAGGTAGTCGCCGAAAGAAATAATTTATTCATATTTCTTTTTTTCGAAGATGTCAGAGCTGGGGTTTGAACCCGACGCTATCATCTTGTTTTCAAGTAGTGCGAAGAATTAATAATGACAGATTCGTTTGATATACACTTTGGAGCAAATGTGAACACTAAAAAATAACAATCCCCAGCAATCGTTTTATAATTGACCTCAAATTTTCGTTTGCATTGAAGTCTGGTCCTCGGACTGGCCATGCGATTGTATTAAAAAATCATTATGATTTATTTTAAATAGACAAATTTCCTTGTATAGACAATGTTTTGGGATGCATGGTATAGTGGTTAGAGCGCTCGCACAAAAACTCAAACGGCCCAGGTTCGAGTTCCAGCAAAGGTGAAAAATGAAAAAGTTAGTTTGCTCAAAATTATAATTTAAAAATGAGAGGTACCTCCCCTCCAAGAAGTGCATCTTCAAAGTAACCACTCTCTGACGTTTCACTCTATTCCACCTCAACCTGTGACAACAAAAAAACGAATGATCAGGAGAAAAGCGCCACCTATTGGGAAGTAGCAGATAACAATTAAAAGCCTACTTAGCGAAGGCACTCACCGGAATCAATATGCAACGGTGGAGCAATTGTTGTTGATCATTCAAGGGTGAAGGTATAACACTGGCCTTTGAATGATCAATTCACAGCAATTTGTCTCATTCGTAAGGCGCTTAATAATATAAGAAAAAACAAAATATATGTTCTGTTATCATAATGTACTGTCCTTTCCACAAAAATTTCAATACAATGCACAGCATTTAGTAGGGATTTACCCCTGAGCATTGGTCTCAATAAAACAAGAAAATAAAAAACAAAATCAGTACTCAAACTATGTAAAAATGAAAAAAACGTGTCAAGGTCTGTCTCATTTCTTTCAAAAAAATTGGAATTTGATGAATGCGTATCGTTCTAGAAAGTATTCATAATTTTCTTAAGTATTTACTAATAAAATCTGTTTATGGCTTTAGCAGTCACTCTCCCACATTTAATACAGATAAGAGACTTCACTGATGAGTAAAAGACGTCCACTTTAATTCGGGAGCTTACCACACCATATTGAGTTGACCGAAAGCCAATAGAATTTAACTTCTTTCCTCAACATTAAATTTAAAAAAACACAATGGACGCAAAGTGGCTACATACTGTTTATATAAAAATGATTAGCTCAGTCCATTGTTACCTCCAGATTTATACAAAACTAGTTATAGTAAAAGAAAAAAGAAAAATTTAAATCAATTCCTATTTACGACAACAAAGAACAATATTGTTTTTGTACTCTCTATTATTGTTTGTAAAGAATTGTATGTCAAAATTAGCATATTTTTAGGCATTCTTTAATTTGTCTTTATTTGTTTATTCAGCTTAATTTTACAGAAACACTTTAATACCAAATGTCATCACAAGTCAAAAGTGTAAAAAATTACAGTAATAATTGAAAATTAAGTAAGAGTTTAAGAACTAATAATAGAAATTAGAAAATATTGATTAAATTGAATGGATTGTGTTCAATTATGGCTCTATCTTATCTACATATGTACTTACTATATATCGCTGGTCTCAAGGGAGACTGATTAAATGCAATACACACTGTAATTATCCAAATTTAACTTTTTTTATTGCAAGGTTTTTATGAAAATGAAGCACAATATTCATATATTGAGGTTAAAATTTAGCTTCTGTTCCTCTTAATAATTCATTTCAATACAAACGAAAAAAAGTGCTAAACCTTAAAAAACTAATTTATCATGAAAAATTTATTTTGTTCCGTTTCAGTTGTTTCTCTTCTTCTTTTTTTTTTAGATTTGCCATGCAAAAATATTTCACAGTTAAACAGCTACAAAATATGAAAAAAACACAAATTTTTAAATTTTATTCCACTGCCAGGCCAAGCCTACGACAATTGAAAAACCAACAGAAAACGGACAGAAAGAACCCAATTTGACCACAAAATATGGAAATTTTTTACTCACAGAATTCTGCTGTGTGTGAGAAGTAGTTTGTTAAGGCATTTAATAAACTGTTGAAAAAAAAATATTTTTTTTATAAAAACTATGTTGGTTGTTGGTAAGTTTAAGCATGACGCTTGAAATATATGAAAATATTTAAAATTATAAGAATTTCCTTTTAACTCAAAGCATTTTTTTCTCTACTTCTCTTGGTTACATTTTAAAGATTTTTTTTCTTTTTTTGCAATATTTTTTTTTTTTTGCCATGTAACCTAATAGGGTCGTTAATAGAGTCATAAAATATGCTTAAAATGTCCTGAACTTTTTTTTTACAAATAGGAAAATGTGAAACATTTTAATTTTATTCAAATTTTTTTGCTTTTAATTTTTATGAAATATTTATAGGCTAATAAAGTAATTTGTTTTAAGAAAATTTTTAGCAAATTATAGAATTTTTGCCGTTGGTTAATGGTATCAAATAATATTTTATAAGGGTTTGAATAAAAAGCAAAAGGAAGGAAGTAAGTGTGAATATAGTGGTTTGCATAATATTTTTTTCAAAACAGTTGAGCAAATCCCCTTTTATTTAAAGCAATAATCAAATATTGTGTAATTAGGAAAAAGGATTATCCTTTATAGACTATTCCCTATTTTCAATTTGTTTCTGAGGAAGTATTGTATTTTTAAACCAATCTAAATGCACATGAATGTGTATTGGGCTATTATTTCGTCAAAAATTCATCAATCATAAGCTTTAGAGGTTATACAACAAAGTTTATCTTTGTTTTGTATTCATTGGATATACAGACACTTTAACAACGAACATTTGCGTTTTCTTGGACAGTAATGCATAGCTTTTAAGTACTTTGTTTGTTTGATGTTTTTTTTCTACACAATGGGATATAATTCTCATTTAGTGTATACATTTTTGATTATAAAAATTTATAGTTTTGATACCATCTTGCAAAAAGTCTCCTGATGAGTCTCTTGAGCAGAGACGAAATGGCCATGGAGACATGCTTATCTCTATAAGCAGTACATTTCAATATTAATACTGATTATTTTCTACACTTTCTATAACTCTATTTATATTGTAACACGAGCATTAACGATACTTTCTTAGTATGTCAAGTACTTCTTTAAGTTCTTTTGTTTTTGGTTTTTTAACAATGAAAAATCGATTTATTTCATTTTAGTTTTATTTTTAAAATTAAAAGTAAGTCTGTCAGAATATAAAAATAAAGTAAGTAATCTAGCATATGCATTATTTTCTCTCTATTTATAACTTTGGTTGCAGTAAATCTATTACACCCGTAATGAAGAGAAATAATAATAAGAAAAAAAAAATAATTTAAAGCCAAGCAGTGAGTAAGGAGTAGGAAATAATTACAAAAGCAACTTTAAACATAATAGCTTCCCTACACATGTTGTTTTAGTTTATTTTTTGAGCCTTTGTATGGGCTGCCCTTTTATTTGCAGTACAAACTCGTGCCTGCCTACATGCAGTCATACGCAGTAAATTGTTATAAAAATACTTTTTTTTTCTTACTCGCAGTAGCATTGTTTATAAGTGATTATCCTGTATAATATAAAGAAATGAACAGAGAAGCTTGAAAAAGCCTTAAAGAGAGCGAGTGAGCGAGAGAGGGAAAGAGTAACTGGAAAATACAAAAAGCCCAGACAAAACAGGAAACGAAAATTATGTTACATTGCTGCTGCTGTTAAGGTAGAATTAGCCGAACGTTGATGTAACGTAACGCAACGTACGTTGGTTTCTAGCATATGAAAACAATGCAAATGATTATCCAAAATAAATGTCACGTTGACGGGACGGAAGAATCTGTATAAAATAGAATTTCTCAACGTTTTTACGTTACATTTCAAAGCGAGTGATGGGACTATTGTATGTTAAATGACAATGTGGCCCAAATGCCCTTTTTGGTACTTTCATGCTTATTTGCAAATCATTTTCTTTTATACTTATGTGTGCAAAAAGACTTTAATTTTTGAAGTCTTTAGATACATATAATGATATTTATGTGAATAATTTAAATTTTTATGTGAATATAAAGTTTGTTTTTAATTTTTTTTTTTTTCATTTCAAAGTCCCATGTTTTACTTAACATATCTTCGACAGACGAATTATATACATACCAAATGAAAAATTTTTCGATTATCTAAAAAGAAGCATATGGGATGCATGATTGATTTACGTGCTAGCTAGTTACCGAGATAATTACAATTTTATTTAAAAAGTTCTACTTAAAAATTAACTTTTTTCGTTTCCGGTCCACAATGGACCAATGGATCCGATTCAATGAATAATGGCTTTACACCAAAAATTGAATATTCAGTAGTAGTATAAGAATAAATTTTTAGGAAGCATAAAATACAAGAAGTAATTATAATATGCTCTTATTTTGGTACTTCTGGTACCTTTTTTAACTTTGTGTTAATTTAACAACATTCATCACTGCTCTAAACAGCTGGCTTCATATTGCCATTTAAAAATTAAAATTTTTTATTTGTGCTGTGTTTTGTGAAAAATAAGTAGAAAAATATAATAAATTATATTATCAATATTAATAAAATAAAACATTATTATATTTTGTTTTTAGTGGACGACGAAAAATTAATATTAGTGGTACAGGCAAATGAATGCCTTTATAATTTTTTGGTTTGTTTTGTTTTTATTTAGATCTTCTCTTGACAGATGACACGTTTGTATAACTGCACATACGTACGTACATTAACGTACGTACCGTTTTTACGACATCAACGTTTGGCTAACCAGGCCTTTAGCATTGCCATAGCTTGAGAAAAAAATTATCATCATTTAACAATATATTACAGAGACAAAGAATTAAAAGGATTTTGAGAGAAAAGTGACAGTAAACTTGTCAGCTTCAGTTGTATTCGAGACTTTTAATCGAAATTCTTCACAATCATTAAACTTCTCCTCAATTAAGTTTCAAGCTTTTTGTACACAAATCTTTCAAAGAAGGTACTTTTCTGTTAAAAGTTTTTAAAGAGACAAGATATTTTTTTTTATTGGGACCAATACTCAGAGGTAAACCCCTACTAAATGCTGTGCAGTATGATAACAGAACATATATTTTGTTTTCTTATATAATTAAGCACCTTAGGAATGAGACAAACTGCTGTGAATTGATCGTTTAAAGGCCAGTGTTATACCTTCACCCTTGAGTGATCAACAGCAATTGCTCCATCGTTGGATGTTGATTGCGGTGAGTGTCTTCGCTAAGTAGGTTTTTTTAACGGTTTCCTCCTACTTTCCAATAGCTGGCGCTTTTCTACTAACTTCTTGGAGGGGTGGACGTCTTATTTTATTTTAAATTATAATTTTGAAAAAACCGCTAAAAAAATTTTCATTTTTCACCTTTGCTGGGAATCGAACCTGGGCCGATTGAGTTTTTGTGTGCGCGCTCTAACCACTATACAACTCTTTTTAAAGCATATTTCTAAAATAAATTTTTTCAGTAGTTCCCCATATGACTCATAGTAAAGTATAGTAAAATTCTTAATAAAAATCATTAAAACTATGATGATATAATCGTTCTGGCAACACTGGCTACTGCTTTTGATGGAGGTTCTTTCATATTTAACTGGTCCATGCATGTGAAAACTCTGTTATGTTTTAATAATAGAATGCGTTTTATTCTTTAAAAAGCAATACAATAAAGTGAGAGAACGAGAGAGGGAGTAGCAAAGTGGAAGAAAATGAAGTTAAAAGCGTATAAGAACTTTTCATTTAAGTGATTTATGCCATTTTTCATTTTGTTTGTTTGTATAGCCGAGTCGCTAAATTGCAGTCACAAAGAAAAATGCACAAAAAAAAAGGAATAAAAATGAAATTCACACATTCAAAGAAGAAACAAGAAAAAAGTTATACGTTTCCAACCTAAGCCAGAGCAATGCAAATACTCATGTATATGACACACATTCTTACTTATATAAATATACCTACACTTACAAAAGTCTACAGACAATCAAGAAATTTCAGGTTTCTTTAAAACATTTTTCTTTAGATTTTAATGTTTAAGATAAAACATTCTTGTAATACTAAATAGTTTACAAAAATGGAAAGTTTTTTTTATTTAAGACCAATACTCAGGGGTAAACCCCTACTCATGCAGTGCAATGTATTGGAATTTGAAGATACATACCTAGATAGATTTTTATTTAATTTTGTTATTATGCGCCTTTTCTTGTTGCTGAGAAAAGTTGCAGCCAATTTGATAACTCAAGGGCCCGTGTTATACCTTCGCCCAAGAGTGATTAACGGCAATTGCCCCATCTGTCAGTGGATGTTGAATGTGATGGCGAGCGTCTTCAGTAGGTTAGCTGTTATCTTCCTAGAAGGTGGTGCTGTACTCCTGATCATTAGTTTTTTGGTGGAATAGACTGGAAATGTCACTGAGCAGTTTCTTGAAGATGGACTTCTTGTAGGGGGAGGGTGGACCTCTTACTTTTAAATTATAATTTTAGAAAAACCGCTATTTAAGTTTTTATTGCTCTTAAGTATAATAAATATAAAGCAAATAAGTTTACTCTTGTGTGGTTGTAGTTTACAAGAGTTGACCACTAACGGCAGATATTTGTAATTTGCTAAGCGTAAGATAATAATGAAAACTTGTTAAAAGTAGTTAATTTTATTCGAATTCGACTACATAAGGTCGTATAGAATTGACGTAGATTACGCTCTTTGTATAATGGAGGGATTTACATAAAAGTTTTCGTTTGAATACATATTTTGGTGCTTCAGAAAAAGTAAAAAAGAAAAAATTTTGTTTATGAAATCACTTTTTTTTGTATAGATATATAGTGTAAGCCTTTTTGTTGCTCTCAATTTGACCACTCAAAGACCAGCATTATACCTTCTGACTTGAATGATCAACAGCAATTGCCCCATCTGTCGGTGGCTGTTGATTGTGAGTGATGGTGAAAACTCCCAAGCTGCTAACTTCCCAGAATGTGGCGCTATACCCCTGATCATTCGTTTCAAAGGTCGAATAGACTGGAATGTCAGAGTGCGGTTTCTTCAAGATGGACTCTTGGACAGGGGGGGAACCTCTTATTTTTAAATTATAATTTTTGGAAAACCGCAAATTTTATTTTTTCATTTTTCTCCTTCGCTGGGCTTTGAACTTGAGCCGTTTGAGATTTTCTAACCACTCCCATGCTTTGATAAATTTTCAGTTCATGTTGCTTTGTTACTTAAAAATGTTTTAAAATTATTTACATAAAAATGTAGTCACCGTGGTATAGTGGTTAGTGTGTTGGATTACTAAGACGATAGCGCTGGGTTCAAATCTCAGCTCTGAAATCTTCAAAAAAAAAAAATAAAAATGAAAATTTTTTTTTTGTACGACTACCTCTCAACAGTCTTTTGGTAAAAGCTCTGAGAGTAATTGATTGCCATGAAAAAGTTTCTCAAATCTGTCTTTCGAAGTCGATTTGAAACTGTAGGTCCCGGTACTCATGTATAAAAATTAATACACACAACATGAGTGCTGCGAGAAGCTAGGCCGTAACCTTGACACAGGATGGAATGGTATGTATGGAAAAATGAGGAACGCATGCAATAGCAAATACGGATTTAAAACCAAATTTTATAATTAAATTTCAACTGAAATTTTATAATTAACCCATTTGGTGCCTTTGTACTCAATTGAGTACAGCTAAACATAGGCATATATTTTAAAAGCTTTAAAATTTTTCTGAATTTTTTGCATTTCTATGTTAAAAGAAGGCTATAACCCTTTAAAAAAATAAAGAAGATTAGATTAGATTACACATCTACTCTCCAAAATGTACTGTTAAATTTACAAAAATTTTGTGTGGCGAGATGAGTACAAATTTTGCCGTTTTTCAGTGTTCACAATATCACTGATATCTTTTCTGCTTTATTTACCTGAAAGCGAACATTTCTCTTCATAAACTAAGCAAACAACAAATGACCTGCTAGCTAATTTTACAAAGTTACACAATTTCAATTTCAACTGTACTCAATTGAGTACAGCGGCAGAATCCATATAAAAATTGTGCCAACACTGTTACAGAAATAACATACTTGTTGGCTAGCAGCCAGTTCTATGGGATATTGTTATACTTTCGATTTTTATTGTGGAAAATCAGAGGAAAATTCTACTAATCCTTTAGGATCTAGAGTAGTTAAAAAGTTGATTACCAAAATGGAGATTGACTCAGCATCGCACGAAATATTTTTCAATAACTTTTTTACTAGTTATAATCTCATGGTGGAACTCAAGAAAAAAGGATTTCATGGAACAATTAGAGAACAGAACTAAAAAATTCCATTAAAAAGAAATTAAAAAAGAAGAGTGAGCCCCATATGACTATAGGTTTGACAAATAAAATGAAGTTCTTTTGGTAAAATGGAAGGCAAATAGTGTATGTACAATGGCAACAAATTATGATACATTTGAGCCTTTAGGAGTTGTCAAACGTTGGTCTGCTACACAACGGCGAAAAATTTATGTCAGTATTCCAAAGTATTTCAGTCTTACAATAAACATCTGGGAGGAGTAGATGAATTAGACCAGTCTATTTCATTTTATAGAATAGCCATTCATGGTAAGAAATGGTGGTTTTGCTTACCTATATTATAGATATGGCCATTTCAAATGCTTGGAGATTACATGTTATGAGTCACAGCGATAACATGGACCAACTTTTATTTAGACGTTCCATTGCAAGGTATTATTTACGCCAAGACGTGCAAACAATAGCTCGACCTTCTTCTTCATTGATACTGGGGTTACCTCAAGATGGTATAGGTCACTACCCCCAAAAACTATAAAAACAGCTAAGATGTGTTTTATGTCATGCAAGAGTTCGCTGGCAATGCAAAAAATGTTCAAAAACTTTATGCATTGAAAAAAGATGTCTTGAAGATTTCCACCTGTAAGCTGCCGCTGTACTCAATTGAGTACGCCCATCCCACTCAGCCTACTTATCACTTTTAAAACTTTTTTCGTTAATTTGTATTAATTTTATATAAAATTAACTAAAAAATAAACTTTTTTGTTAATTATCTCTTCTCGTTTTATTTTGGCGGTAAATGGGTTAATTCCTAAGAAAATGTTTATAAACTTTTGTTACACATTGTATGCCATACATTCTCGTATATACTTATATGTACTAACTTTTTCACTTACATAACACTGCGTTTTCTTTTTTCTTACCAGGAGGTTAATTTAAGGATAAAGCCTGGTTCATTATTTGGTTAGTTAGTTGGCTGTACATTTTATTAAAACATATTTTCGTTTAACATAATAGCACTTACCTAAAAAGAGAAAAAAAAAGAGAGAAAGAATTAAAGCAAATGGAAAATGAAAAATAAGCCAAGATATAAAGCGTTTTATACAATTAAATAAGTTTTATCATATAAACTTACATTTACATATAAATACATACATAAGTAGATATATAAAAAGTATTAAGAAAAATTAATTCGGATTTTTACTTATGCACATACACTCAACCAAAAAATTTACGAAATACAGTAAAATGAGTTGTAAAATTGTTTAATTGGGTTTAATTTTAACAAAGAACGCATAATAATTAAATTTGAGACAAATTTTCTACCATTTTATATGATTTTAACTAAACGCACAAATAAATTTTTAATTTTAACAAAATTGTAGTAAAAATTTATTAATTTATTTCAACTTTTTAAGGCAAAAGCCTTTTTAAATTAAACTTAACTAAATTTGCTTAATTATGTTTTCACTTCAATTTGCATAATGTTACTTTAAGAAATTTGTCAGCCCTCAAAACCTTTTTTATTCGTAGAATAACTTTTTTTTATTACTTTAATGAATTTTCTATACTAATCATTAGGCAAATATTTGTTTTGCTGATATAAATTGCAACAACTAAAATTAACATTCCTCTACCCCATTTGTTGTATTAAAATATTTATTATCTTTGGATGTGTTATTAATCAAAGGCTCGGACATTTATTTATAAATTTTTAATGTATTTTTGTGGTGACATAAAATTTTTGTAATTAAATAATTGTTATTTAATTACCTAAAACATTTATATCGATAATTAAGGTTTCGCATTTAATGTCGTGTCATAAAAAAAATGCCAACAAATAATATTTAATTGAATTATATTACGTTATGCCTTAAATTGTGCTTTAAATTCTTTTTATTACAGTCAGCCTATAAATATGCTATGGCAGTATTTAACTTGTTTAATTTCATTTTTATTATTTGCCTTTAACGCACACAGTAATATTCGTAAAAATGTTTTCAAAAATTAATGCGTAAAAACGAATAAATGTCATTCAAAGTTTTTTAAAAGGCTTTTAACATCAGAGCCGAACACACACACACACACACACACACCCAGTGACACAAAAAATTTATGCGCTTTAATTTTCATTATTTCATTTTTGTTAGTTTGAGAATGTGTTAGTGTGTTGTTGTGCTGGCATATTTTAACTGTAAAAATGGAAATTTTCTTTTGGATATCTCATAAATTTATATGCATTTTATGTGTTTTTATTTTTGTAATTACAATTGTCGTGGTTGTTGTTTGAAAAACAAAGCAGTTTTTTTTGTGAAAAGCGCCTAAATGTATGCAAAACCTTATGATTGTCAAAATGATTGTCAGCATTATTACAGTATATGGCTGCTGTTTGCGAAGACGTTTAAGCAAGATTATTTGCAATGGCAGTGTGGCACCAAAGCCAACCAATGTGTCAAATTATAATAGCGAATACTAATACTCTCTCACCCACTTCCTGCCACTCACTCACTCACTCACTCTTGTAATAATAAAGTGAGCGAGTGTCGGGAGTATATTTATTAATGCACATTTAAGTAATGAAATACAATCGTTGTTTGCTCTTTACACACGTACTCGTATGAGTAGTATAGCAAATAGTATAAAGAAATGTGCAGCGTGATGATGATTATGGTGTTACTGCTGAGGTACTTGTGACATTTTAACTTCCAACTGTGTTGCCTGTCACATGAGTTAATGTCACAATACATAATACACTTTTTTAATTTGATATATAGCGTAAATTTTGACACATACTGAGAGTGCAATTATGAAACATTTCCATTGCCTTCACATTTTTCTTTGCTACTTTTTTCTCTCACATCATTTTCAGAATGCATAGTAAACATCAGGAACGTTACTCATATCATGCACAAAGTCATGATGCAGAGTATCATGACATTAAAGTGTATATTTATTAGTTCAATTCAAATTATAATTTTGCTAAAATTGTTACGTTTTGGTAAGGTTCTTTGCAAAATTTGAAAACAAATCATTTGGCGAGTGTTGTTATTTACGTTCTATGACTATCAATCAGTTTGGTTGGTAATGATTACCAAACTGAGTTCGAAATATTATGACATGGTTTAATGATGACTTTTAAATGCTATTTTCTGCATCGTAAATTGTGGTCATTAAGATGTGGTTTATTTGTAGAGTCTAAATAAGAAAAACAAATAAATTTGAGAAGTAAAATTACCAAAATTGGAAAAAATTACTAACGAGAAAATGAATAGGTTTGTGTAGAAGGAGTGTGCTGTCTGTCAATAATAACAAAAGAGTGGTTTGATGCGAGAAGCTAGGCCGTAATCCTGACACAGGGTTGTAAAGGCCAGTTATGTATGTATGTATGGTTTGATTATAAAAAGTTTTTAATTTTATTCAGTATTTTAAAATTGTACTACATTTTACTTGCTTTTAATTTTAATATTCAATTTCTATATTGAATTAAAACCTCCTGTTTTTAGTGTGATGTTGTAAAAAAATATTAAATTAAACACCAAAACCTTAAGAATGTTCTTGGTTTCTTTTGTTTTGCTACCACAATGCCAATTTTAAATCCTTATCTTTATACTTTCTTAGTCACATTAAAAGTGCGTTAAATGGATAATAATTATTACTTATATATTTTATATTTTCGTTCTTTTATATTTTATCTTAAGCCACATAAATTTCAAACGCAATCACAACTACAGGACCAGGGCTTTAGTTTTGGTTGAACAATTTTCTATCAGTAAATTCTTATATTAGTATAGCTTAAAGTAATGATTGTAACAGAGAACATCTTTAATGTCAAAACAAACTAAAGAAAATACCATAAATATTTATGTCCACAAAACGGCCTATAAGTAAATTTTTATGACAACGTTACGATAAGAAAATTGATATCGTAGTACTCACAGCCACACTCACACACAGACACAAACTTAAGAAGACAACAGAAAAAAAAAAAAATCAAATACTAAACTGGCCATAGAAAATTTAATAGTAACAGGAAAACCAAAATTTAAATTAGAACTGTTTTTGTAGGAGTGTCTGTGTATATAATATTTAAGTGTTTTTTTCTTCTTTTTTTTGTATAAAAGTTTAAGCTTTTTCCAAAGTACTTTATAATCAAAGGGAAATGTCATGCCTTACAGTAGGCAAACAATTTTACCAAGTACACATTTTCATTTTATCCTCTCATTGTTTTGTTTATACAAAAAGAAGAGGCAGTAGTATACCTTCCCTTTATTTTATTTTAATTTAACTTTTTTTGTGTTGTTCTTCTTGTTTTTTGTTTTCTTCACTTTAAGACTTTAAACAATTACGCAAAATGTGTTTGTTAAAGAACATTGCAGGGAGTAGAGAAATAATAGAGTATATGTAAAGAAGGGCATAATCAAAAACAATTTGTTACCAACAGGAAATACTAAAAATCTACAAACAGAACAATACAGAGCATACATACATATATACAAACATTTACAAACAATTTCCTCAAAACAATTACATTTATATGATAAAAAAAACAAAGAATTACAGACACACGCACATAAACATACACACCCAAACAGGAGTAGAACACATACATTTCCATTTGTTTGTTGTCAATGCAACTGTTGTGATAACGAACAAATAATTGAATAAATATTCAGGAATATAAATGTTACCCAGCAAACATTAAGTCAAATCTTAAGACAGTAAACAATTCAACATATCTTTGAAGGCTCAGTTAATCCAAATATAGTGAAAACCTGGTACTGTGTTAGATGATTATTACATTTCCACTTAAACCAAAATTACTTGTTTTGGTGCAAAACATGTTAAAGTGTTTTTCATTATGATGTAATAGTTTTTGTTGCCGAACTTACGAAATTAATTTGACTTTTATTTTATGAACAAATTAAAAAGCAAATCCAAAAAAAGACTAATTTGTACCCTAAAAATGTTATTTTTGACTATTTTTTAAAATTGTATAAATTTTAATAGCCTAAGATCCTAATACAGGTATTCTTATGAGAATTAACATTAAATAATCAAATTAAATTCGAAAAATTTATAACATTTTTTAAAATATTTAAAAAAATTTTTTTTTTAATTTTTTAAAAATTGTAAAAAAGAAAATTTTTAGGGTACAAATTGGTCTTTTTTAGCTATTTTGGATGCCTAGACACATTCAGATTGTATAGATATATATACGAAAGTTGCTCAGATTTACAATGGCTACAATATTGTCATATATACTTAGTGAAAAATTACGAGTCCCGGTGAGTTATGCTGAAAAAAGGAAAAAAAAGTAAAAATTTTTTCAAAAAAATTATTTTTGGCACAAAAAATATTTTAAAATTTATTCAGTATTATTATTTATTCTGCACTACATTATTGCCAAACATAGTTAAGAAATATCTTTAAGTTTAAGTTTGCTGTTGACCAAAAAACGAAGACACCTTTTTTGAGTAGTGCAGTGATTTTCAAAATTTTTTGAGGTCCATAAAAAAAAATTGGTAGTCAATCTGACCAAACCGAGTACAGGGGTTTACTAAGTTTTGGTAGTACAATCGAACCTATACTGTGGAATCCGTTCATTTTTTTCACTGCTGCACTATGTAGTAAGCATTCACTTTAAATTAGTAGCATAGAAACCAATACAACTTTTTAAAAACACATGAAAAACAACAAGCACACACTGTTGTCGTGTAAAACAATGAACCAATCTTGTGAATTTGGAAAATAAAAGTTTCGTAAAATTGTTATAATAATATTTGAAGTGTTTAGAAATATATTTCTTTCAATGTATAAGTATGTATGTACAATGAACTCACGATAACGTGAACTAATTGTTACCAAAACAGTTCATATTTTTCAGATTATTCACAATTCTTTTGACCATCAGAAATAGTTCACGTTTAAGAATTACCACATTTTGTCTACGTTTTAGAGTAGTATTATGTACAAAAAAAATTTTTTACGTCTCTGAAACAATCACCCTTTCGTGTGTTGACGTTTTCACGAGTTAACTATATATTTAATAATATTTTTCTTTTTTAATAACTAAAAGTAACTTTTTCGAATTTATTAATCACATTGAATGAATGACCCATAGTTGCATTTCATATCACAAGAGCAACACAGTGTTGCACTGACAATTTACGACAGGTTTTGGTGTAAAGCTGGTTTTAGATTTGATTTTTTTGAAAGAAACCAAAACTTTTTTTGTTCCAAAACTAGTTTTATGCCGTCAAATAAGTACAAATGTTTGTGTGTTTTTCTATTTTAAATATAATTTTTTCTACGTTTTTACTTGACAGACAAAATAACCGACATAAATATAAAAAATATTTGTTGCCAAAATATAAGAAATTACAATCGACAAACACTGTCAGTAATATTTTAAATAAATGTTTCATTAACGACAATTTCGCCCACTGGGATATAAATGCTTGTCTATGTGTTTAAAGAAAAAATAAAACAATTATTGGTCAAGCACGATTATCATTAAGTCTCTGCTGTGTGTGTACTCGGATTAAATGAATTTTGAAGACATAAGAAAGTTTTTCCCCATTCCACTTTTTAATAATTTGGCATTAAAATTATAAAATTGTTAGGCCTTATTTTCTATTAATTTTGTCATAAATTATTAAAATATTGGATTTAAGTTTATGATATTAAGAACCTTTTTAATTTACTTTTCCATTTTGTAGGTTATTTGGGAAGGAAATGGAGATGTTTGAAAAGTCTTTTCAAAGTTATATTGAAATGATTAATTTATACAGGCAATATTATATGTAAACTAATAGCTTTGACTTGTGTTTTAGAACAAAAAAAAAAAAAAGAAAAAAAAAAAATAATTCCTTTAATATACAATTCTATGAAAAAATTTAAACAGATGTTTCTGTTTTTAAAATTTCAATTTCCATATTTTATTTTTTAGTGAAAATTATTTCAGTTACTGTTTCTTTATATTACTAAGGCACTCATTAGAAAACAAATTTTTGGTTTTTTTTTAACCTTATTAAATGAAAATTATTTTTTTATATTGTATTTATACGACCCTTCCTTCTTCGTAAGATCTTTGGTCCTCTAAGACATGGCGATGAGTTTCGCATTAGAACCAACCATGAGCTATATGAGCTCCTCGGCGATGTAGGCGTTGTCCAGCGTATTAACATCCAGCGGCTACGCTGGCTCGGCCACATTGTTTGGATGCAAGAATCTGCTCCAGCGAAGAAAGTTTTCGATGCGAAGGTCACTGGACGTCGGCGTAGAGGACGACCCTGTTTACGTTGGAAGGACCAGGTTGATGAAGCCCTGTCATCGATTGGTGTGACCAACTGGAGAAGGCGCGCGCTAAGCAGAAGCGACTGGAAACTAGTGCTGAAGCAGGCCGAAACCCGTTAACGGGTTGTTATGGCCAGCTAAGTAAGTAAGTAAGTACTTATACGACCCTATTAAAATATTTTTTCTAAATTGGTAGAGAGTGCGGGTTTAATTCCTATGATACTACAAAGGGTTGTGGGTTAAATGTAATTAAAAAAATGCAAAATCTCTGAGCTAAGTTTGTCATCAGTAATATAGTTTTGATGAAGTTCTACTTTTGTTTTCCTTTTAGTTAAGATTTTTCCTCAAACTCAATATATTTTAGGATCAATATATCAGCATATTTTGTATAATGATAGTTTCTGCGAGTCAAATCTAACGAATAATCGATAGAGCAAATCGAAGTTCAATTAATGTTGTTGAAGCATTGTCTTGATTAATTAGTAACAGGTTTCGTTGTCTAGATGACATATCGTCGTGCGGGAGTTTATGTATTCTATCCGTAATTTTATATATCTTGAGTTAATGATGCCACTTTAGGTTTTCGACCACAAATTTTTAAAGTCTGCAATTCGTTTTCGGATATCTCGTCCAGATTTAAAAAATTTTGGTGTCAAAAACCTAAAGTGGCATCATTAACTCAAGATATATAAAATGGCGGATAGAGCACATAAACTCCCGCACGACGATATGTTTGCTGTTCTTTTTTTTTGAAATTTCGGCCTTAAAAAGCTCCCGCACGACGATATGTTTGCTGTTCTTTTTTTTTTGAAATTTCGGCCTTAAAAAGCTCCAATGATGTTAATGAACGCATACTACGCATATCAGTACCGAGGCCATAACCTTTCTACCCGATTTTTGTGCTCTTGAGCTCTTTGGACGAAAATTACAAGTGCTGTCCACTCAGATGGCGATCTTTTTGTTTATAGAATGATGTAAAAGATCCACACAAAAAGTTCCAGTTTGTTGTGTTGAATAATAAACTGGGTAAGTACTACTCAGACCCATCAACATGCTCATGTTTTTGGTTAAAAGTGAACAAACGTAGTACCCAATTTTATTGAGGTGGGATGGGATCTTGGTTAAAGTGATTGCACAAAAACTCTAACAGCCCAGGTTAAAATACCAGCGAAGGAGAGAAATGAAAACTAAAATTTACGGTCCGTCCTCAAGAAACCACTGCCTGACATTCCACTCTATTCCACCTTTGGCATTTGCATCAAAAACGAATGATCAGGAGTACAGCGCCATCTTCTGTAAAGATAGCATCTAACTCACTTAGTGAAGACCCTTACCACTCATAATCAACATCTATCTATCTATCTATCTTCGCATACCCCTGAGTATTGGTCTCAACAAAAAAAAAAAAAACGTATATATCTCATAGTCAAATACTCCTGCAATTCACATAACTTGAATTTTCAAACATTCATTGCTCTTTGTTATATTTTCCAAGGTTTAGGGCGCCTTTCGACGTCCTCTGTTTTCTGTTCAAGTTTAAAATCAATAATTGTAGAAAGATATCACTAATTAAGATGTTTTAAATTTTTATTTGTATAGGATTTTTTTTATTGAATTAATAAATAGCCAAAAAAAACCAAGTTTACAAACTTTTATTTGAACTTTATTGAACGAATGAAAAGTATTTTATTTTAAAATTTAAAACGATTTTGTTAGAAACTGACAAATTAATATAAAATTTAAAAAAACTTTTATTTAAATGAAACCAATTAAGATTATAATTTTGGTTTCTATTCTATTGGTTTCGAAAAATATGAATTCTCTTGCTTCATAAACAAGTGATAATATTTGAAACAAAATTAAGGCACTGAAATTTTCTTTCTTTAAAAAAATTAAATTTTCAAATGCTTGGTGTACATTTTATTAAACAAATATATTTAAGCAAGTAACACTAAAATGGCTCACAGTATATGATATAAAACAAAAAGTTCTAAATGGCAAAATAAAGGCTTAATAAAAGTAAAAAATAAAAATAAAAATATTTATATATTTTATTTTATAAAACTGTATGGTTTTTCAATAATTCTTAAATAAGATTTCATCTGCTGAATTAAATAAAAAGACAAAAATATTAAAAATACATTTTTATAACAATTTACAGGAAACGGAACTGCAGAAAATTATTTCTACAAACACACACTCATGAGTGTGCGTATGCTAAACAAATTGCAAAATTATTGTTTTAACCAATAAAATAAAAAATACAAAATAAAAATTTAAGGATTGCAATGACTTTTTCATATTTGTCTTAATTTTAAGTTAAATTTAAATATTATTATGGCACAAGAACAACAATAAAATTTAATTTTCTGCAAAAGAAAAAACAAAAAGGATGTGGTCAAGTAAATTTATTTTATTTTATTTAAAGACTAATGTCATGACAATGAAGAAACACAGAAAGAAAGAAATAAAGAATGAATAAAAGAAACAAAAACTTATGTAAACAGGATGTGTCATAAAAATGTTTACTTCCTATGAATTATTTCATTTTATACAAAACAAAGATGTTTTCTAAATTACAAGTAAACATATGAAATTGCCAATTCATGTGAATTCATTTGTAATGTTTTGCCAAAAGAAAATGTTTTTTAAAGTGAAGTGAAGAGGTCAATTGAAACTTAACTGATATGTAAATGTGGTTAGAAAATCTGTGTAAAATTATTCTTTTTTTTTGTGTGTGTGTGTTTTGTTGTTTCTAAATCGAAATCCATTAACAAATTCTAAAACCATAATAATGAAAATGTGTTTTTATTTATTTAACAAAAAAGAAAAGGAAAATTGCTTCTTTTTTTAATTGCTTGTCTATTACATGAAATACTAATTTCATAGAAAACACTTGTTCCAAACAGTAAAAGTGAATTTTAAATCTATTTTTCTTTTCTTTCATTTAAATCTTAATTTGCCTTGAAATCGGATTTCAATTCTTCTTTGTAAATGGAAATTTTTAAGGAGTAGGAAGGGGTACTTAACAAGGACAACATTGAATATGTTTTTGGACAAAAGGTTACCGTTTGTATCTTTTTATGATCTTACCTAGTGATCGAGACATAACGGAGAATGAGAGGGTGGATGAGCTTGCTATAAGCGACTCCGCTAGCGGGGAGTCTTTTACTTACTACTCTGATATCCCCTGTGATATGATGGTTAGTAGAAAGGAGATCGCATAGTTTTTCTACGCAGAAGTTCTAAACTAATGTCATTCCATCCTTTGCTGCATTGTTTCTAAGGCACTTGGATAGAGGCAGGAAGCTATAAACTTTGGAGCTCCCTAGTCATTGGATGATAGATGGGAATGCTGAAAGACTGGTTCTACAATTTAACCTTCACTGCTGATATTGCGGGAATACTTTATAAAAGAGACGTTTGAAGATGTTTTTGTGGGGACTATTATTATTTTTAATAGCTTGGCCCTACTCCAGTTGGCAGACAGCTCTGTTTGGCTCGTATTCTTTTCCTGCTTTGGTAAATTTGTTCTAATAAAAGTTGACCAGCCAGCTGATCTATCTATATACCTACGGTTGTCTGCAAATAACTCGTATATGTGTAACGCTATTCGTTGTCCCTTTACTTCTTATTCTGCATCAAAAGTTCAAGTTCAGTTCGGTTCTTGATTGCAAAAGAGATTTTATTGTAGAAAAAAACAAAATTCCAAAATATTATTTTTGAAATAAAATCATTAAAAAATTTATTCACAAGAAAATTAAAACAACAAGCGCCATACGTTTAACTCTGACTTAACTTAGCCGTTATCCTGCCACGCACATCTACACTAATGAAGGCGAGATCTTTAAAACGGGCTACCTGGAATATCTATTATTTATCTCTATTAACTTATAAGCATAATAAAGCTAATAAACAGAGCTCTAACGTAGAAAAGATATTTGACTAGTAAGCCACTGTTGTAATAGAAATGTCTTCCACGAAAAGTATAGAGAATAGAAACCGTTTCCTTTTTAACTTACAAAGAGTTAAAATACTATGATTTACGCATTTGGATTTACTTAACGGATGTATTGAATAAGTGGAAATCTGATGTTACGGTGTCACCAGAACACCACATGTAAAGACATCTACAAATGCACGGGACAATTAACACAATTTGGGTAGATTATTTTTTTTAAATTATTTTGATTGGAAATGTAGCGAATAAAATATAAGTCTTATTTGTGCTTATACCTTGAAAAGGAATGTAAGTAGATGAACAGAAATTTAAATTAAATAAAAATTATTTTCACTAAAAATCGAATAATGAGAAGAAATATATGCTCCAACAATCAGAAGGAATAAAGGTCTAAGACTGATATTCTTATCGAAGCACTAGTTTTCAACGTGTAGATATATTTGACGACGATATAAAAAAATAAATCAATTTGGCCATATTGTTATGTACGAAAGACACAGTTCCAGAGTTCATTTTGAGTTGACAGCAAGCTGAATTTGGCAAAGTTGCTTAAACAATAAAGGGCATGAAATACTATTACACACAGTACACAGTACGATTCATTCACAAGAAAATCTTATAGATTCCTGTCACACTTTTAAAAGTCGCATCAAAATGGCAACATTAGTGCCACACCATCACACTAAATAAGATGCAAATCATATGCAGAGTTGCATTTTGCTAACATATTATAAAATGCAACCCTGATCGCATGGAGAAAATAATGTTTATGCATTTTTTCAAAAGATTATGAAGTCGGACAGACTTATCAAAAAATCTGTCATACAGATGCCTTTTTATGCCACACTGTTATACTTTTTTAACACACACAATTTTTTTTTTGACAAATCGTACGACTCTATAGGATAGTGTATCACAGCCTTAAGCTGTTATCATCTATTTTCTTCGATTAACTCGTATTAATATCTATGCACAATGACAGTGTATTACACACTCTACATACATACATATGTATGTAGAGCATGAATTGAAAAAGTCTTCGCCTAAAAGCCATGTTACTCATGAGAGGAATAGTCGATTCTTAAATACTTTTTAATAGCAACAACAGCTAAGAACACTTTTAATTGGTCGTTGTTTTTAAGCCACTATTTCTTTATTTAACACCATAATGAAGAAACTAAATATTTATTGTCGCAATGGCTGGCGCCTTGTCCAAAAGTTAAACAGAAAATAAATGCTAAAACACTTGTTTAAAATCGTAAATTTGGCGACAAGCATATCTCAGGTATATTTACTGCTGCGAATGCTTAAACAAATATGTTTTTTTATAATAAAAATGTGTCAAATCTTTTGTTCTTCTAAAATATTCTTAAATGTATTTTAATTAAAATGGCTCCCGTAAAAGTCATACATAATGCATATCCTTCTTTTTTAATGCAATTAAACTTTAGCTTTATTATCTCTCTTTAATTAAATCAACATTTTGCATTATGTTAGACAAACAAAGTTATAAAATTTAAATGAAAAATTCATTATTTAATCCATAACACTATAATTCAAAATATGTACGTACGAGTACATACGTACAGGATTTATTTATTATATCAATGTCAAAACATTTTTATGCTTTAAGCTGTGCCAGCCCTGACATTTTATTGAACAAAATTTTACGAAATAATGTCAGTCATATAATTTGAATATAAATATGCTTTTACCATACTCGTACTCGTATGTATGCATGCACAACTATGCACAGGAGTCATCATTATCAATCGGTAGAATATAAAACTACACATTTCATGTTGATGTGCGTGCATATGAATTTATTCATATTTTGTTTATGAAACTTGATAACATTATAGAAATATAGTATGTATAATATGTATGTATGTATGTATGCATGCATTCATGTACATCATAATGATTATGATCATTATCTACATATGGACATATGAATGTATATCAATATACGAGTATATGACATTGTCTGTCTGCATTTGTTGCAAATAAAACTGAAGATATGTATTAAAGACATAAATATGAGAGGATACACAATAAATTTTTGAAATTTTATTACCACTGACATACGTTCAGTCATTCATTCATTCATTCATTTATATCATTATGACAGCAGCATACAATGTAGATTTTAATAATTTATTACACTCACAAAAAAAAAAAAAAACAAAAAGAAAACACAACAAATGAATCGAATGTGATAAGCAATGTTTGGCAAAAATACAACAAATTTGTTTTGAAAGTTTAATTGGCTTGAAATGGCCATATTTACTATTTTATTAAAAAGTTATTTTTACTTTATTTGATTGATTTTACACCTTTGTTAGCTTTGAACTGCTCTTTTTTCTGTCACATGTAAATTTGATTGTATTTTCTTCTTAATATCTCTACAGACTTAAAATGGTTGTATTTTAAACTGAACTAGGTTTGTGTTAGTTTTAGTAATGCTACTACACATACTTTTCGGAAGTAAAACAACTTGTGGTCTTTTATATTAATGGGCATATATTTGAACCAGCAATCGTAGTTTTGCCATATAAATTATTTGTATGAATTATTTTTTTAGTTCAAACATCTTTAAAACTCTTCACCGAACTGCAAAGCTCAATATTAATATAGGCATTGAACGTTTTGCTCAGCAGAAGTGAATATGCTAACACTTAATGATTATGCACATCAATGTCTGCATTACTGGTAATTATAATGAATAATTGTTCGCTGTTTTCGGTATTTCAGTTTGATAGTTGGGAATAGGGAGAAATATACCCTGTACTGTCCCCTCTTTATACCTCCTAAAAAAAGGGAAACCATATGTGTTTTGCGGTACGAAGATCTGTTTAGTATAAATTTCTTCGAAGTCGGGACGTTATTTATAAATAAATTGTCCCATGGGCCAATTTTAGCACTTGAAAGAATGAAGAATAGATTTTGACCGATACTCAGACCTATGCGATATACACACACAAAATTTCATTAAAATCGGTCAAGACGTTTTGGAGGAGTTTGGTGGCAATAAATGTGTTCCAAGATAGTTTGTCTAAAAGAAGAATTATTTGTAAAGAATATTAAAAAAAATTAATATTACGAGTAGAGTTTATTAAATTTATTTCTTATTATTCACAGAGAAATAAAAAAACAAAATAATTTCATTTAAAATTTATAATTTTATGTTTTTTAAAATACAACATGTCACGAGGTAGCAAATGAAACTAAACTATGCAGCATATACCAGCATTCTAAATATTTGAACTACCCGATTCGTAAGAAAAACTACTATTATTTGACAAATTTTTATGCAATACATGTCCAATAATAAGTATGTGATCAGATTTTAGTAATGCAAAACTTTAAATTTTGTATTACAATGTAATTCTTAAAAACCATGCTATGCTATGGCCTGTCATCTTAAATACAGTGTCATGCCATGTCATGCAGAGCTATCATAGTACTTTAGCATGTCATTGCAAATCGTCTAAGCTGCTGTAGCTCGAAGTGTTCAATAATATGTCTGTTTGCGTAATATTTTTTTGCGCAAAATGTTTCTAATACTTTTGTATTAAATTTCTCTACATCTCTCGGTATGACAGAAATTTAATATAACTGGAGTTTGAAAAACTAAATATACATTGTAAAATACAATGTGTGTTTAATATTAGAAAAAATATAAACGTTTCATTAGTCTGAATAAATAAAGAAATGTCATCCCTGATTTCTGTTATGCAAATCAGTTCTTAATGGTTTGGGGTATTATGCCACGTCACATAGGCAACTATATGATAACATACATACATACATAAATGGCCTTTACAACCCTGTGTCAGGATTACGGCCTAGCTTCTCGCAGCACTCATGTTGTGTGTGTCAATTTTTATCCATGAGTACCGGGACCTACAGTTTAATGTCGACTCCGAACGACAGGCTTGAGAAGCTTGTTCATGGCAAATAGTTACTCGCAGAGCTTTTGCCAGAAGACTGCTGAGAGGTAGTCGCCGAAAGAAATATTTTTTTCATATTTCTTTTTTTGAGATGTCAGAGCCTGGAGTAGAACCTAGGGCCCATGTCTTAGTAAGCCAACACACTAACCACTAGACCACGGCGACTAACATAACATAACCTCTATTTAAAAAAACTTTTTTTATTATTATTTGGTGGCTTAAATTTAATTAAATAAAAATTTAAATATTCTTTCCTAAAATTTGTTAAAAAATTGTTTTAAAAACTTTTACGTAAAACAAAATTATTGCATTAAATATTTCCATAAAATTTGTTAGAAATCTACAGCTCGCTGGCTTACTAAAGCGTGTTATGGACTTCCATCTATAATTTGCAGGATATTTACTTGTAAAACTTAAGTACGAGTAAAATTAATTTTTAGTTTTTTACTTATGTATATGGCATTTCTACGAGTACTGCCTTTTATATTTAGGTTTGTCAAGTGAAATTTTTTGTATTGTTCTAAACGTTATAACGTTGTTCTAAAAAAAAAAAAATATTTTGTTGTGAAAAGACTTCTGCTACTCAACAGGAAACCGACAATGTTATACAAAACATGCATGAGGAAAAATATATCTCTTGACTGGTTAGTTATGTATGAGAGAAATTCAAATAGAATTAAAGACAGAATTTAAAATATTTTAGTATTCACTGGGATCTCCCTTATACGAGTATTTTTCATAAAATATATTTTCGTTTTATGCTATTCCTTCATTAAATTTTTCTCTCTTTTCTTTTTTATTTATTTATTATCAGATTATTGTCGCTACTAAAATGTATGCTGTTGGGTGCAACATTGAAATTTATATAGAAAATATTTATTATTTTGTTTTTTCTTCTTCTTTATTTTCTAGTATTTTTATGCAAACACATAAAAATGTAACGCATTTCGATTATACCCCCTCATATACTCATAAAGTGCAACATTAACAGCATCAATGCCACCAACAGTTTGTCATGAGCAGATTTTCTTTTACGAGTCCATTTACCAGTTTATCTTTGTATCTCATGTGTATATGAGCATAATACAAATGTATGTGTGATAAGCAAGCGAATAAAGCGAAGCGATGCTTGCCATCAGTGTTTTCTTTTTCTTAATATTTTTGACATTGAGGATTTTCTTTTATTTTATAGTTTTTTTTTTTCTTAATGTTGTTTGTTTTTTTCTGATTTCTCTTAAATTTAATTCAGTGTGAAAGTCTTCTTTATGGTCATTTCAAACAAAACCATAAAACAAAATATATATTTTCAGAAAAAGTTAAGAAAAATTAATGCTTTAGAAGGGGAGTGTTGTAGATTTTATGTGAAAAAAGAGAAAAAAAAAATAAATAAATCTTAAACGTAATCTATTAAATGAAATTTTTATTTCTATTTTTTGGATTAGTATGCGAAAACATTTAATCACAAGGAGCTCAAAATATATAAAAAAATTAATCGGGATGTTTTTCCCATTTTTTGAAGTGGCATTTTTACTGAAGTTCAATACCTTCTACTACAGTATAGTGGTTAGAGCACTTGATTAAAAACTCTAACGGCCGAGGTTAAAATCCCAGCAAAAGTGAAAAATAGTTAGTTTGCGGTTTTTTTGCAAAATTATAATTTAAAAATAAGCACCCAATCAACAAAGAAATCGCTCCTTGACAATGCAGTGGCCATTTCACTCCATTCCATCTTAACTATTGACAACCAAAACGAATGATCAGGAAAAAAAGCGCCATCTATTGGGAAATAGCAGATAACAGCTAAACCTACTTAGCGAAGGCACTTACCACAATACACATACAATGATGGGAAAATTGTGGTTGATCATTCAAGGGTGACGGTATAACACTGGCCTTTCCATAAAAATACCAATACAATGCACATCATTATGAGGGTTTTACCCCTGAGTATGTCCCAATAAAAAAAAATTAGTTCAACTGATTATAATTTTCTTCATTTTTTACTCTATTTCCTGAAAAAAATTCTCTTTTTATGATACTCTGTAACGCGGTATGGCTACGACAGCCTAATGCATTGGGATTTTCAAGAAAATTTTCTAAGAATTATTAATTCGAGACTAGTTGACCTGGTTTAGTGGTTAGTGTGTTGGCTTACTATGACAAGAGCTCCTGGTTCAACC
The DNA here is from genome assembly GCA_963576795.1 of Metopia argyrocephala. Classification (NCBI taxonomy): domain Eukaryota; kingdom Metazoa; phylum Arthropoda; class Insecta; order Diptera; family Sarcophagidae; genus Metopia; species Metopia argyrocephala. The sequence continues at coordinate 179,049,153 of OY756208.1, read as the reverse complement.
GCAGCACTGATATCTTAAAAAAGGGAAAACAATATTTATTTCGGTGACTAGCTCTTAGCAGTCTTCTGGCAAAAGCTCTGAGAGTAACTGATTGCCACGAACAAGCTACTCAAGCCGGAGTTGTTCGAAATCGACTTTAAGCTTGTCCCAGTACTCATGGACACAGAACCTGGGTGCTGTGATAAGTTAGGCCGTAACCCTGAAGAAATGTTGTAATAGCCAATTATGTCTTCATTATGTATGCATGCAATTATGGAAAAAGAAAAAATAGGTTATGCTTCCGATAGGTGTGATTATTACTTTAAATAATATTTCTAAACAATTAATATTTTCTTAATGAATTTAATTATAATTTATTTTCTTAATAGAGTGAAGTTCTGTGACTACCTGACTCCGCTCTGAACAAGACAGTTTAAGTTGTAAACCTGAGACATAATCCAATATATTCTTTACACATCAGTCATTGTAACACATCGTGGTGTGAGGAGGATATTATCATTAACGTTTCAATTGTATTGTATACGGAATACCGCCGGCCACTAGAACTTAGAATAATTGAAATTAAAACTTTTTCTTTTCTTTACTACACAAGTAACGACGACATTAGCTAACATTGCTGGTTTGAAATTTTAAAAATCTTTCACAATTTTGGGAGTGATACTGCACACGTGTGCACTAGTGGATTATCTTGATAAAAAAATAACTTTGGTCTTCGCCATATGGGGTCGCTTTTTTAAATTCTCCTCTTTAAATCGGCGAATATTAAGCCAAAATGAATTTAATATCAGTACTAAAAGATACTCTTGAAAATAAAATACTTTTGATAATTTTTTATCTTCAATAGCCAAACACTCTATTAAAACAGTTTTTAGTCAGACATAAGAAATCATTTCATTTTTATTTCCATTTCTAATACTCCATACAAAACTTCATTAAATATTAAAGTAAATCACACTACTAATCGTCAAAGCTGTGGAATTATTTTAGTGTAAATTAAATTCATTTCCACTTTCACACCCAGCATTCCCTTTCCAACAGAGAAATAATGAAAAAAAAAAAAAAAAAAAAAAAACAGCCATCAAAAACAACAATTTTTCTCATTTCCGTTACCAAAATATTTCGTCATTTCCGTTATTTATGAATACAGAAATAAATAAATAGATAATCCGGTCGACAGACAAACATGCAGAATTGAATTTGTAAAACAGTAAAGTTTTGATGTTGTGCATATGCAAAGTCGAGTGAAATGAAGTTAAAATATCAACATCATCAAGCCAGACTATAAAAAAAGGAAAAAAGTGTTGGCAATAGTATTTTGTTGCTGGTTTAGCTGCTGTCTGACTGTTACTCAACAAATACACCAACAACAAGAACAACTTGTAATATTTAAAAAACAAATGCAAAATATTTAAAAAATAAATAAAAAATGAAATAAGTGCGTATTCTGTTAAACACAGAACACTTCTTTAAATCAAAAACATTTTAACAACATGAAATAAAACTTTTAAAAACCATTCTAAGCAAAAAGCAATAACACAAAATGTTATACTAAATGAATCATAAAATGTTGGAGGGGAGGGTAAATAATGAAATTTTACTTGCTCTCCAAAAAAATAAAAACAAGAAAAATGATAATCTATGATGAAAACAGTACAAGATAAAGTTACAACTGTTGAAGCATAACATTTAAGCAACATTTCTTTTTCACCCACTTACTTTTGAGCCTCTGCACATATAAACTCCTCTGCACATTTTTTGGCCTTTATACGAGAGAGGCTCAAACTAGCTGAATTGGCGTGAATGTAGATGACGGCAGTAATTTGAAAATTAGCAAAAAAAAAAAAAAACAAATGTTTGGGTGTACAGTGATAACGCTTTTTTTTTAGCGATTTCAGAAATAAAAGATGTTAGAGAAATTATTAGCACAATCAAGAGTTACTATCGCTTTGAAAGTCAATACTTCTATTAAAACCAATTTTATTATTATTTAAACCAATATTAAAACCAAGCCAGATTCTACTCTAAATTATTGAGTAGCAGGACTTAAATAAGGCTCTATAAGCTGCCATGATGAGCAATATAGTGGTCGACGAATGACGTTGTTCACGCCAGAAACGTTGAAGAAAACTCGCAAAATGCTATTGGATGATTATTTTTTGAAGTTGCACGCAATAATAAAAAGTGCTATACATCCATCCTATATTTATGAAAAAATGTATGATGAGAAACCTGTCGACAGAGTGGGTGCCGCGTTTGCTTGCAATAAAAGGCATTGTGAAGATGTTTCGATGGAGTGTTAGATAAAGTTTTATTAGAATAAAGTCGAGTATTTAATCGGTTTAATAACCAGACAACAAAGCAACAATTAAAGCAGTAGGCTAAATTGGAATTATGGTGCTTAGAGAAGAAGTACTCTTGAAGTCTATTTTTTAGAATACGTGTGGGCTAATTGTTATTAATTTTCTTTAAAAATTAAAAGCAATTAAGGACGAGTGATTGGGTGATAAAGGGTTTGAATATATTATCGGTTTCTCAATGGTAGTGGTAAAAAATGACACACAAAAGTTTGAAGGTTGAGAACGTGATTTTATTTGGGTAAAATATATAGGGGAGTACTTATCTTATGCTTCGGTTATTAAAGATCAACTGAGTTTTCAATTATAAGGTAAAACCATATTTGGTTAAATTACATACATTCATACATACATACATACATACATACATACATACGTACATACATATATACATACATACATACATACATACATAACTGTCCATTACAACCCTGTTTCAGGGTTACAGCTTATGGTGTTTTCTTTTCTACCAAAAAATGCGCCATTTTATTTTAAAAATGCAATTTTGTGTTTATTTCTTAAAAATGTTTCACACTCTAAAAGGGTAGCAAGTTCTATTCATAATAATTCCCCTTGCTAATGGCAGAAGGTATTGCATTTTACGCCCTCTATAAATCGAGAGTGCTGATAATGCCCTGTATAACAGATGGCTTTTGTTTATTTATAGGGCTACCAGACAACATTTGAGGAAAAATCGCTTGTACGCGTTATCAAAATTTTAAGTTATTTTCTTTATTATTTTGTTTAATAAGCATAAGAAAACTTTATATGTTATGTTTATGATATAAATTAAGTTGCATATCGTGTTACAAAACTGTTAATCAAAAACCTTCTTATAAAAAAAACCTTTAAGATTTTAAGGCGACGAATTAGCAATCTGGCAGCTCAATGTTTACATTTATGTATTTTATTGGAAGCAAAACGAAATAAATTTTTGAATTTTATTAAATAAAAACCAAAATATGGAGGTAGGCGCATCTATTTTATGTGATAGAATTATTTTAAATCAATTATTAGACACACTGGCATTTCCTCAATAATTTTTTATATTTTGCAAAAAAATAAAAATACTCCGCAGCTATTAAAAACAGTGCATTCCCCTTTTTATATATGTATGTATGTGTTATGTTCTCATTAAATAATTAATGACATTATCACAGGGCTGGTCACACATTTTGTTCATGTACCTTTTAACAGGGTGGTATTTTTCTTGTAGAAAAGAAAACACCATTAGTTTCTCGTAGTACCCATGTTGTAAGTGATAATTTTTATCCATGAGTATCGGGACCTACAGTTTAATGTCGACTCAGAACGACAGAATTGGGAAGCTTGTTCATGGCAATCAGTTACTCCCAGAGATTTTGCCAGAAGACTGCTGAGAAGTAGTCGCCGAAAGAAACGATGTTCTTCGTTTAAACAAAAAGACACAACACTCAGATATTAAATCAAAGAGTCACATGATCAACGAGTATTTCTAACTTATTTCAGTATTTAAAGACGGAATTGACGAAGTGAATTGACCACTATGGCGGTGTCCAACTGTAGTAAATTAAATTTCATTATTCACTACATCTACGTACCTCACTTAAAATATTTCAGAATCACAACTTAATATAATAGCTCCGTATTAAAGATTTTCCAACAACAAAGCGATGGATTCTGCTGCTGCTGGCTGGGTTAAGGACCCAGACAATAGTTACTGTATAAAAAGAGTATTGAAGGTATTGAATATCGCTGGGAAAAGTTGTGTCGAGTTTAAATAAGATTTATGTTAAAAATTTAAGAATTTTGTCTTTTCCAATATGTGACATTTGCAAAACATCTAATTTTGAAACCGCCCTCGTACCCTAGACAAGAAATAAATATAATAAAAATGTGTATATGCAGGCTGTAAAAACAAGTGTGAATACGTTGAGTGACAATTTGTCAACAACATGTTTTAAAAAAATTTTCATATTGAACAAGATTTTTTAACAAAAATGTGTTTAAATTTAACGAAAAGAATTTAAAAAGAAGTAAAAAATGGGCTAAGAAACATTGATTGTTAAATATATGTACATGGAAATCGGTAACCATAAATTTGTAACACAAAATATTTAATTGCGTTTATATGTTTAAAGCTTAGAAAAGTGCATAAATTTAAAAAGATCTTCAAATATACAAATTAACTGCAATAATAATAAAGGGATGTGTTATGCAAAGCCTAACCTCCTAGCCTAAAGCCTCTATTACACGATTCAACTTTATCTGACATCACGGTCTGATGAGAGAGAAAGAGAAACATCAGAATGCAAAAAAAGCTTCAATTATTTAGAACGCTTGCCTTAGGCAAGAAATCTGTGGCTTACAAAAAAAAAAAAAAAAAAAAAACAAATTAAATTTACACAGTGTTTGACATAATTGCTATTATACGAGGTTAATATCTTGAAGGCAAATATTAAATATCAGAAATTTTTTGAATTCATCAGGCCAAGCTACTCGTATCCCATAAAATTGGAAGACTTTTAATAATTTTAAGCATTAATTGATTTAATTGATTAATTAATTTCAATGGATTCACAACTACTTACATATACAAATATTCAATTTGGTGACGTAAATTTATTGAACAGCTAATAACACTGTTCAACACGAAAAAAAAATTACTGGGATTCCCCAATTGATCCTGGTAGAGGAGACTAAAAAATATATACGTCTGTCGGCGTTTTGACAGATCACATCGGAATTTTATTTTAAAGGCGGTTAGAATTTTCCATCTCTGGCCAATTCCTGCAGCATATCGGTGTATAAAACTATGTTTTCCTTACATCTGAGGTGTATGATATGTTCAGCAATTTTGTAGAAAATACCACGACAAATATTTTCGTAGAACATATTAATCCTCTAACTCCCCCGCGTAACTGCATTTTGCGGTTTTTTCTAACAAAAGGTAAAAAACACCCCGAAAAAGGGGAGGGACGGAGATGAAATGTTATACAAAAATGTTGGCCACCAAAACCCAAAACTTAATGCAAATACCTAAAAAGAGATTGTAGTTCACTGCCCAACGAACCTATTTAAATACTCCTTCCGTTGCTTAAAATTTCTTTAAATTTTTACTTAAAATTTTTTTTACGTAAACCTGTTGACCTTTATATTTACTCTACAAAGAAAACACTATTATTTTTATTTTAGTTTAATGCCTCAAAATTATTTAATTACATACAGCACTTTAAATAATAAGTGGCTTTTATTTTAAACACATTTTAAAAGATTTCATGTACGAGTACTTGTAATTAAAGATGTTTGCTTACACAAATACGATATTTAATGTAACATTTACTTGAAACTTAATTAATTCCTTTAAATAATAAATCATTACTTAAGTTTAAACGTATTATTTATGCTACAAAATACATACACACATGCATACATGTATACATATATGTATGTATACATACACGTACAATACATTTACAATTAAATAAGTATAAGCAGAAACGTACTCTGCTATATTAAGTATTCTTTCTTATACATATTCAACGACGAAAAGGTACTTACATTGAATAATATTATGGAGTAATGAATGGCGTAATAAAACAAAATTTCTATTCATTAATTTCTATAGAACCCCATTGTTTATGTTGCATATGATGTGTAGATTCATCTGTTTGTGTCTGTCGGTTACTTTATCTAACGTTTAATTCGACTGAATGCCTTTATATTTAAACGAATGTGTGTGCATATATATGTGTGGGTCTGGGTGTATGTGTGTTTGTTTGTGTGTGTGTGGAAAGGTAAAATTGCTTATTACGTAAATAGCAAAATTTAGAAATTTCTCTTGATTGCTAATAATTATCCTATCACACTCATACGTATTTAAACTTAAACACTACCCAGTTGGCACAGATGGTGTAAATCAAACATTGTTTTCAACACTGTCTAACAGAAATTATTAAATTTGTTATTAATGTCACTTGCCCATTACATTTTGCTTTATGATAATACCGCGAAATTTATTGCTGTCAAATATTAACGACAAGATAAGCGACAGTGTCTTGCTTGTTGTAATCGTATCAGTTTCCTAGACGACAAGCTAATTGACAGACTCTTTTGTGTTGTATTGCTATTTAATATGTGAATGGAGGACAACGTGAACGATAGAAATATTTTGAAGTGTTTTCTTAAACGTCTCGATTGAGCATTAAATTTAAATACTTCATTAAACATGTAAATGATAGTGTTGTATTTAATTTAGGAATATGATGTAATTGCTGAAACTGTAATTTTTTATGGCTACTAAAAACATATTATTGCAGTATATAATGGCGGCAGATTAAATAAGAAATTAAGAAATGAGTATTTCGTCTGCAAAAATTTGTCAGTCGGCTTCCCAACCCAATTTATAGCGAGTTAAAATTTTTGGGGTTACAGTGAATTCATTTTGATAAGATTTTTTACACACTCTTTTTTCGTTACTTAAATCATGGAATGGAATGAGCCACCACTAGCAATAGCATTAGTTTTGTCCTTAAATTATATAAATTATTCTTAGGCTACGCACTTGCTTATACTTCTTTTTATCGTCGTTAAAGAAATCATGAATATTAGGCCCCGATTATGGTTCACAACAGTTGTACATTTGATGTTGTATTTTTAAAATTGAGATTATGATTTACAACACCTATGTGTTGTACCATATACTTTGAATATTGTTTACAACATTTATTTTTATATGTTGTAGCCAATACAACACAACATTTATTTAGTTGTTGTGAACAATAATCGGTACCTTAATAATTTAGTCACAAACAAAATTGTCTCTGACAATTGTATTTCATAATTGTATTTTTGTAATTTTTAATAACTAAGTATATATATTTTTAGATATCTGAATCTTGTTTACAAATTTTTACAAACACCAATAATAGCTGATTAAACGTCATTATTAAATGTCAACAACTCATATATTATTAAAACTTTTTTACATACATATGTAGTATTATCTTCAAAACAAAAGTCTTTAATAAAATTGAGTATTTTTTATTTTATATATTTGTACATAGGAGTACATAATAAAATTGAGATTTGCGCTTTTGTTTATTTTTACAAAATAATTATTGAGTTGTGAATATACAAAATAATGTTAAAGGAAAGGACTTTGTCTTCTATGACGTCATTAAAGACCCCAGTGTAGAATTTGTGGTACACGCTGTGGTACACACATTATCGCTTATATGTTTATGTGTTAGTTTTGCGACATTTGCTTGTAAAAATTGTAAGCGATTTGTTCTAAATATTTTTCTCAGTTACGTGCATCTTTCGACAAAGATGTCTTATTAAATTAAGGTGAACTGGGTAATATAGACTCTTGTTTACGCAATCATACACACTTAAATGCTTTACACTTAAACGTGTCTATAACGAATTATTACATCAACAAGTTATTCTACTATGTGGACATAGCGTGCAGTTTCTTTGTGTTCATTACAATCGTATGTGTCTGTAGTTTATTTATTCTTTTGAGCGTGTGTGTCTTTTGGTCTGTTTACATGCCGCATGGAATTTTGGACACACCTTTTGCGTTGACATTAATTGAATAGAAATACAATTGTAGCGGTCAATAGGCAGTCGATGTTTGAATGTAATGCTTAATTAGCAAAACTGTAACAAAATACAAACACATACTTGATCTTTGTATGCTGCTTAACAGCTTAACTGCTTAATTATTTCTTAAGATAATGACAGTTACACTGCGTACAACAAGAATAAGTACCATAAACGAAATATTGAAAATAAAAAAATCTTGACAATTAACAAACTCGTGTGATAAAGTTCTCATACTCAAGTGAATGAGCTGTTTTTAAATAATAATGGAAGAGCATTCAAAATCTAAAATTTAAGAGAATTTAACGCTTCGCATTAATAAATTTTGACAAATTTAAATATTACGTTTTGTATAAAGAAAAAGTAAAATTCATAATACTCGTATACATTAAATTAATTGATTATGGGGATAAGCTTGTTTTTAAGTTCATTTCATTGGTGCTTAAATGAAACTATCAGAAGTCCTTTACCCAAAAATGCTTATTCAAACTATTATTATTGTGGTAAAAATTTCATTTACTAAATGAGAATCATATTGTCTATGAAAATCTAATAAAAGAAACGAATTTTAAAATTAAAAGCACCCTATTTTCTTATTCTTGTGCTACTTATTGCGTCTAACAACAGTGCGAGAAGACAAACATATGGTTTACGAATATAAAACAAATCCGACCGTTTGTGTTTGCATTTAATTAGCCGATGAATTTTTTGAATGAAGCCATACTTCTGTCATCAAGAATTGTTTAAGAGTTTGTAAAGAATTTCTATGACTTCAATTAAAAAGTGTGAGTTAAATATTATACACACGAGATATAAGATAATTGTCATAAATATGTCCAGAACACAAATACTTTAAACACTCTTCTGTAGATGGAGTCGCAGTTCTTTTATTTAAAGAATCATTTTTAACATCTAACTCTATTAAAAGACCAATAAAATTTAAATATACCAATTATTTTAAACTTTTGATGGTCGAAAAAGTTATTTTAATGGATGTTGAGCGGATGAATAAAAAAGCGTGAAAATTTTGCCCGATTTACACCTTATCTCTGTAAAAAATTGGCTTCTAAATGTTTATATTGAAAACAAACATAAAAAGTGAAATTTGCTTTTGTTTTAAATATAAATTTTCAAACGTTTTGAAAAGTCCTTAAAAATAGCAATTTGGAATTTAATTTGATTTCTATTTTATTTTTTGATTTCCAGAGCATCACAGTTATCATATCGATTTACAAGTATTTTTTTATTTTTTTTTATTTTTTGGAAATTTGGATCAAAAACTAACATTTAAATGCAACAATTACTTATACACTAAATACTTACAAAATTGAATTCTAATTTTTAAATAAATTAAAAACGTTGGATTTCAACTTACCTGAAAAGAAAAAAGAAAATTATTTATTTATTTATTTACTAATTTACAATAAAATATTAAATTATATTGGAAAGTTGGAAAGACCATATGAATAGTGTCGCAAGTCAGGTTCTCTGGTTGGAATCGAACCTACCCACTAAACTATTGGCACATTCAGAAATTTTTTTTTTAATTTCTTTATTTTATTCATTCTCAGCAAAAAAAAAAAAAAAAAAACTAATCATTAAAGTTGGTTTAATGAGTTTAACAGTAGTCTTCATGATCTAGTGGTTAGTGTGTGGGTTCAAACCCCACTTCTGAAATCTTGAAGACAAAAAAAAATAAAAAATATAAAAAAAAAATATTTCTTTTGGCGACTATCTCTGGCAAAGCTCTGAGAGTAACTGATTGCCATGAACAAGATCTCTAGTCTGTCGTTCGGAGTCGACTATAAACTGTAGTGCCCGGTGCTCATGGATAAAAATTAACACACACAACATGGGTGCTGCAAGAAGCTAAGCTGTAACTCTGAAACCTAGTTGTAATGGCCAATTATGTATGTATGTAATTAATTTAATAAATTGTAGCAGACAAGTGGTTCAAGAACCCGAGGCCTTATTCTGTAACTCTCCTAAGCTAACACTCTATTGCTAAAAATTTATAAACTTGGTTTAGGACTTTTTGGAATTTTTTAGATTAAAAGCTTCATGCCTATCATCTCTGAAATTTTTAATTTTATTGAATCTAACACCCAGCCTGTTTTAAAACCCAAAATTTTAGCATTTAGCTTACGAGATTTACAGAATAGGGCCACTGAATAGTATTTCTTTCGCTATGAAATTCTTGCTCCAGAATAATAAACTCAGTCTTAGAAAATCTTGATATTTAATGAAAATGTTATGACTTTGCAACAGCTTCTATTGGTTTTTCTAGGTTAATCATTAATTTTACATTTAATGATTATAATCTTGTTTAATTTTAATACAAAAAATTTAAAAAACAATGAGCATATATTCTCGGCATTTAGAGAACAAATAAAGTAAAATGTCAATGCAATTGAAAATTTCTTTGTAAAACATGTCACACTTTTATCAAATTGTGCAGAGTGTTTCTAATTATTCTTCCAGACATATGCACATTTTTACATATTTAAGATTTTACATTTGAATACTGGTTTTTGTAAGACTGCCTTAATACGACCATAAAGCCAATTTCATTTTGAAATTGCCGTTATAGGCGAAAGAAATTCTAAGAAATTTTACATTTAGGGCTCCTCAATTAAGTTATTCAAGTTAAACTTAAAATTTACTTATATTGAAATGAAATTTTCTTCTTATTTCAATTCTTTGAAAAATTAATTTATATAACTTTGTCCACTATACTATCTATCGGGCTGCCTAAACAAAAGTTTATTGAATGTTTTCGAAACAGTTTTAGGTTAAAAACACAATCTAGCGGTCATGAAAAGTACATGAAAAACATGAAAACCATAATGTAAAAACGAATTCATTCATTCTTACAAGCACTTTTATTCTAAAAATTCTAAATAATAGTGGTACGTATATACATATTTCTCCAGAGAGTCATAACGTTTGAGTGGTTACAAAAAAATAATTGTTTTTTCTATCTCTTTTTTGTAATTTTCACATCTTTTTTTAAAATTCTATAAAATTTATTTTTTTACTTGGACATAAATTTAAATCATAATAGAACAAAGAAATGAATTTTAAATATAAATGAAACGAGCTTTATTCTAAAGAAAATTTAATGAAATCAATGATTTCAGCAATATAACCACAACGCTTTAGGTTACAAGGCCTAATCTGGAACATCAATTTATACAAATGAAGGCAAATAACTTTATGTAACGCCAAAGAAAATAATCCAAAGGGATTAAATCACACGAATTTGGTGGTCATTTAATTGTAGAATTACTTGAAATTATTCTTTGACTGACTAAATTATAATTTCCTTAAGTAAATCAATTCAAGCGCCCGCTGTGTGGCATGTGGCTCTGTACTGTTTAAACCACATGTCAGTAAGATTACTGCCAACTAACTGAAGTATGAAAATATTTCTAATCATGTCCCTTTACCGTTCACGATTGACAGTAGCATTCTTATCATCATTGATTTTGAAAGCAGTAATACCGTTAGTTCATAAATAAGTTAAAACAAAAAAGCTTTAAAACCAATATATTTTTTTGTAAAATCTTCCATTAAGTTAAAGGACTCAAATGCTGAGAATAGAGACGAATTTTCAATGTTTGCCGGTATAGCAGCTACAACTTCTTTAGTACGCACTGTTCGGCGTCTCATGAAATGCATTTTATTAGTAAAAGTGAATGTGGTTTGAAGATGATTCATTTATATTCGAACTACCTGCTCCGAAAGGTGATTTTGTAAGTCATTAAGTGGACAAAGTGCATCATAAGTTTGGCGAAGAAAACAATTTTTTTTTCCAACAAAAAAGCTTCTGTCGTCAAAAAACGCCTGAAGCAGACATTTTTTTATAATTTACTGATTTGGCTTAAAAGTTTCTAACAGAATGATGGCATATTGTCGTGCGGTAGTGTAAGTGCTCTATCCGCCGTTTTATACATTTCGAGTTAAAGATGCCTCTTTAGATTTTCGACCCCAAATTTTTTAAATCTGCAATCCGTTTTCGGCTATCTCGTCAAATTTCTGAGATAAATAGTGTCTGATTTTTGATATCGTTCAAACCAGGATTTGTTCGTGCTATTTTTGATCGGTTTTCTCAAAATGTATTTTTGGTACATAGAACACTTAAACTCCCGCAAGACGATAAGTTGTCTATACAGCGCATGTTATATATACGAATTGAACAGGTTTAACTTTATTATTTAAATCCATTGAATTAGTTCCTTTGGTTTTGTAAAATTACTCTTAAATTGTCTACTTTTATTAAATCAACGTTTGTTACTAAAAATTCCCAAATATTTATTTATTTTTTTTTGTATTTTTTAGTAGCAATTCGTTTGTATATATTATTTATGTATCCACTTGTAAAAAATAGTTATAAAAATCATATTTTATTATATTTGGATAACAATAAAACGTTTTCTTTATCTACTCTAACTAAAGAAATAAAATACAAATAAAAAAGAAAAACGAAATCTGTGCAAATAAATTTATTTTTTTCCATTTGTGTGATTTCATTTTGTTGTTTTCTTGTTCTTATTTCAGCATGAAAGATGATGTAGATGCGTTGCGAAATTAAACATTGTAAAGGAAGAAACAAATCCATATTTATGTTTATTTGAATTTATTAACTTTGAACGTTATCGCCAATAAACCATTTTCACGAAAGAACTCATTTTGCCATAAAATACAAAAGCACCCGACACACATAAAAATAATGCTCGTATGTTTGATTAGACATAAAATGGCTATGGTAGAATTTAAATGCACTCTACTACTAGTGTGTGCTAAAATATCAAAGATTTCTTTGGAAAATTACAAAGATTGTGAAAAAAAAAGAAATACTTTAGCTGAGAGTGTATTTAAAAAACAAGATTTATAAATTCTTTAACCCTTAGCGGTAGTAATAGCAGTTAAATATTTGATTAGCACGAGCTTGTCCAAGTTCTATAATGGCTCATGCAGAGAATATTTAAAATTAAGAAGAAATTATTGAAAACATTAATGGTTTTACTTGATTTCTCTAATTCTTACTTGAAATTTTTCATCACTCTATGTCGGATAATCACATGGTATTGGAGTAAAGGCATACACTGCAAGGTCTCAATTGACTAAGCTGGCGGAGAGCAACAGCTCTCTAGCAGAGTCACCTATGCCAGAAAAGCAGTTGAAGAGCTGTAACCAAGAATTATCCCAGAGGTTAGATCAAGGAGAACAACAACATTGTCACTAATAGCATTATGATCTTCTATTCCTCCTCTCTATTGTGCGGGCTTCTTGGGGTTGATTGCTGTTGGATTATTCAGTGGTGAAGGTATAACACTGGCTACTGAATAATCAATCAACAGCAACCGATTTCCTTACGGTTCGGATTCTTAAAGTAAAACCTTTGTTTTTTTCGAACTGATATCAGAAATGATATTAGTAAATTTAAATCAAAGGTCCACACCCTTTTACACCCTTCCCAGCATATTTTCCTAGGCCAGCACAATGTACTTAGTGCTAGCGTCATTAAAAAAAAATTCATTCAGGTTACTCAAGAACTCATTTGTGTAATAAAATGTGATTGTAGAATATGGCTGACCATGTGAGCTTTTAAGCTCCAAAAGTGTATCTGACATTACGTATAATAGCCTGCTCTAGAAGCGTATAATTTTATTTCAATATTCTTTAATGTATAATCCGATAGAAAATATAACGAAATTCCCTACAATTTTAAAAAATGAGAATAAATATCGTATGACCAACCCTTTGTCTTTACACTTATAAAGGATGATATTAATTCCAATTTAATTTGACATTTCTTTGTTGCGGTGTTTCACAAATTCAACCAGGGAATGGTACAGAATTGAACAGCGAATGAAGATTGTTGAAACCTCTTACAAAAAATGTCTCTTAAATCAAAATACATTTCATGTGCTGCGTGATTTTTTAGGTCAATATAATGGATCAAATACTTTGATAGTCGAAAAAACTGTGCGCAGATTTAAGAAACCCGGTTCTGTAGGAAATGTATATACTCGCCCAGTTACATACATAACTGGCCTTTACAACCCTGTGTCAGGATTACGGCCTAGCTTCTCGCAGCACTCATGTTGTGTGTGTCAGTTTTTTATCCATGAGTACCGGGACCTACAGTTTAATGTCGACTCCGAACGACAGACTTGAGAAGCTTGTTCATGGCAATTAGTTACTCTCAGAGCTTTTGCCAGAAGACTGCTGAGAGGTAGTCGCCGAAAGAAATATTTTTTTCATATTTCTTTTTTTGAAGATCGCCCAGTTAGTTCTGCAAAAACCATTGCTGTTCTTTCCTATAGTGTGGTAGAAGAGCCTTCAACTTCGACTCGCAGTTGTGCCCAGTAATTGAGAATCTCACAGATGTAAATGATGCGATTTAATTGACTCAAGAGCTAAAGGCTTCTGACCAGTTCCTTTGTAAAATAAATAATTTATTTTAGTGAGCATATACTCTATAAAGTTGAATAAATGTAAAGAGTTTTTAACGTACATTTTAAATAAAGGTGGGTAAGTAGATTAAATGGCTAGTAAATTAAAAACGTGATCAACTACAGTTAGCATAAGGTGCCGTTTTGAAACAAATGAAGGAGCAAACTGAAATCACCCAAAATAAGAAAAGAACTATAGTCAAACAGAGCTGTCTATAAAGTGGAGTAAAGCCAAAGGGTCTAAGATCTATCGAAAAAATGCACCCCAAAAAAACTTTAAACGTCTGACTGCCAGACCTGGGCAGCTTAAAGAAAATGATCTATAGTCTCCCTTTCAGAAGTATTTTCGCAACTTCTGCAGTGCGGATTAAACGGCAGGCCCAACCTCTCTGCATGCTTACTTTTAAAAAAAGTATCTTATTTAATAAATTCCCAATCATCAAACCCATGTAAATAATCGTTTCTATTGAAAAGTTTAATAGAAACAAAACGTTTGAAATAACGTTTCCTGAAATGATCAAATAGTTCGATTCTAGAGAAAAATTTGTCCAAACGTACTAATTTACTGGATACGCAAAAACCCCTCTAAGTAGTGTTTATAGTATTCACTGAGTATTTTATGATTTTTATTAAATCTTAAAGCTTTTAGAGTATGTTTTACATCATAACATGACATATTCTTAATTTATTAAAAAAAAAAAAGAAAAACGATACAGCAATATAAAATTCGCCCTTTACCTGCATTATTTCATATTTTATAATCAAATTCGTCAATAAATTTTAACACAAATAAACAGGGATTTTCTAAAAGAACAGACTACAAAATAAAAATACACTAAAGTTTTTAAGACATTACACCCACACCGACAGACACACACCTATACACTTATACTATGTATAAAATGTATAAAACAGTAAAATTTATGTTCTTCAATACACACATACAAACACTCACACACGTACAATACATATTTAAAAGCAAAGATTTGCTTTATTGGAAATACGCTAAATGGCACTTAAATTGACTGAGATTTTGCAAAACGATGGAAAAATGATCTTCTCAATAACAACAACAACAACAATACAATAAAACAAGTGACAACAGCAGGAGCATTAACAAATAAAGGTGAAATAAAAATACATAAAAACATATATTCTACTTATATAACAAAGTAAATACAAATACAAACAAATACCAATAAAATGAAAGGAAATTGGAACTCTTTAAGCACAACAATAAAGGAAAAGAATATGAAATATCACATACTCACCATCACATTCACATAATAAGGGGAAGGGAAGAGCAGTCCTTTTATTCTTAAAAAGCTTTTATTTTATTTTAACAATGTTTTCTTCTTTTCTTTCACCGTTCAATACTTTTTATTATTTAGCAAATAGAATTAAATGTTAATGCAGCAATTTAAAGGCGAACAACAAAGATGAGCAACAAAACAAAAAAAAGTGAAAAACAAAAATATTTTTTTTTGTTTTTTTGTTTTATGATTTGTGTAAAGATTTTAAAATTTGGGGAGAAATATAAAATCTCAAGTTATTGTATAAAGGTAAAGATCTTCTTCTTTTTAAATTATTTTCCTTTCATGCAACATCATTAGATATTCAATTTATTTTTATTTCACTTTTAATTTAAAATCATTTTACCTTAAAAAAATAATGAAAAGTTAATATATGCTCGTAAATTATTCGGTGTCTTTAACTGTGAATAAAAATTTCGTTTAAGATTGTAATTGAAAATGGCAGAAGTAAAAAGAAAATAATATCTTTCTGACATTTTTTTGTCATACTACTCATATGTACGAATATGTGCAGCCAGGAGACAGAGTCGCCAACTGTATTTTCTACTTTGTTTGTTAGTGGCGGCTGCGATATACTTTTATCAAAAATGTATTTTTTGTTCTGGAAAAACCGGTTTTTGTTTGCATCGAGTGGTGAATATATTAAAATAAGCCCTTCTTCTCCTTTGGTGAGAATACCCTCCCCGACATACTCTCCGCATTTCTTCGAGAAGGCCCGGAGCGACATCCTCATAAAGACCATTTTCACTCTCCCATGTCTGGGGACGCCACAATTCAATTATTTACCCAAATAATGGTTTTGGAGGTTTATGCCAAAATAATAAAAATTTAAGGTTTTTAACAGTTTGACTATTATTATTTTGATATAAACCTCCAAAACCATTATTTGGGTAAATAATTTCATTCTGGCGTCCCCAGACATGGGAGAGTGAAAATGGTCCTTATGAGGATGTCGCTTTGGGCCTGAGAAAATTTCCTTTAAAATAAGCCCTCTTCCAGCGTTACAGGTCAACTATTCACCAATTGCAATTAATATTTCCAAAAAAATAGCATTATTTTCGGATGGCCTGAGCACCAAATTTTCTCTTAAAAAACCGGAAGCTCGATTTTCATTTTAGAACCACGGTTTCTTTGGGAAAATTTCTTAGAAATTCCCGTAGATTTCGATTTTGCTATACGCTTACATACATACATAACTGGCCTTTACAACCCTGTGTCAGGATTACGGCCTAGCTTCTCGCAGCACTCATGTTGTGTGTGTCAATTCTTATCCATGAGTACCGGGACCTACAGTTTAATGTCGACTCCGAACGACAGACTTGAGAAGCTTGTTCATGGCAATTAGTTACTCTCAAAGATTTTTCCAGAAGACTGTTAAGAGGAAGTCGCTGAAAGAAATGCTTTTCTCATATTTCTTTTTTTTCAGGATGTCAGAGCTTAGGTTTAAACCCAGAGTTATCGTCTTAGTAAGCCAACACACTACCCACTAGACCACAGTGATTACATTTTACTTTATGATAATACTGCGAAAATTATTGTCTATTATCATGATGTGCTTAAAACTGTCAAATATTAATGACAAAATAAGCGATAGTGTCTTGCTTGATGCAAAACGTATCATAAGAAGTGTTCGGTTTGAGGTTTCGTCTAGTAAGCCAACACACTATAAGTACGTTCTAGACTACGGCGACATTATTATTATTAATTTTTGGTAATTTTTTAAGAAATTTTCACACAAAACGAAACTTTTGTATAACGTATGCAAAGAAAATATAGCAGTTAGTTACACTTTTTTCATCAAATATTTGCCAAAAGTGGCCGAAGCTTAGGAATTTTTAATAAATAGTTGATAACTTAAAAGTTTTCATTACCTAATGTGTTGATTAAACTTTCTAAAACGGCTGTCGTATCCACAAAAATTAAATTGATTTATAAATTGCTTATTTGACATATTTCTATGGAATAGTTGTCAAATAAGTCCTTAATAAACCTTTGATTTTTATGAATATGGCACTAAAAACATAAGCAACTCATTTCGTTTCTATAATTATTTGTGCAAAAGTAGATTTATTTTAATATAATATAAAAATTCTTTTACACATTTTTTCTTAAAAAATATTGCATTTGTCTGTCTCTTAAAAAGAAATATGAGAAAAAATAAGTAGTAAATTATATACAAACTCGTTTCCCAAATATTTAAATAATAAAGAATAAAATACTACTTTAAGGGACATTTCTGAGTAAATGTGTTTACGTACGTGAACATTCAAGGGTTAACTGCTGTCTGAGTGTAAATGTATTTGTGTTCCGGTATAACAGACGTTCATCTATGAATTTTTACTTTTTTTCTTCTTCTGTAAGGAATTATACCAAAACATACCATTTGTATAGTATTTACTTATACAATGTAAACACACTTACATGGGTACCTCAACCACTTAAATTATAATACAACATGTATTGTTGAACATGTGCATGTGCTGTAGAATGTAAAGAGCAGCTCATCAACAAATAATTTGTAAAGCCAATAAAAGTCAAATAAAATTTAGTCAAAAAAAAACGTGCAAATGTTCGACAAATGGACAATTTCCTTTTGCTGTTACATATTATAGATTATTGTTGGTTTGTTTTTTCTTATGTACTCGTACAAGTATAGTATTGTAATTGTAATGTAGTAGTAAATATGTTTTACTTTTTTTCCCCGCCTTTTATTTTTGACATACACACACACAATGTAACTCATTGCAGTTTAAGTAAATCATATGGGCAGAAAAATAAAAGGATTTTTTTTCTATAAATATTGGTATGCAAAGCAAGTAATGTTTCGAATATAATATTTTTAGTTTTAAAGAAATTTTTTACTCGAAATTTATTTTTCTGTCTAGAAAACTTCTGTCAAATACAAATAATGTACGACAAAAACGTTTTTTTTTATAAAAAATTAAATAAATATGTAATTGATTTGATTTTAATTGCTAATTTATTGTAAATAGTTAAGCGATTTATATTTTTTGAAGAAGTAAGAATTGAAAAAATATTTCTTTGCTAAAATTTTAGGAGCCCAATATTTGTATTTGTATTTTCAATACAATCACTTTCTTGAATATCAACCACAAAACCATCATATTTGGTTGAATGATCTGAAAATGCAACATCAAATCCCAGCGCATGAATGATGAGGATTTTTATTCATTATGTTTCGTCATAAAACGTATTAATTCTATTAAACTTATTTAAAAGTATTTCTTTAAAAACTATTTCTTTCGGTGACTAGTCTTCTGGTAAAAATCTAAGAGTAACCGATTGCCATAGTAGTCGCCGACACCGACACCCAGCTCCGACATCTTAAAAAAAAAGGAAATATGAAAAAAATATTTCTTTCGGCGACTACCTCTCAGCAGTCTTCTGGCAAAAGTTCTGAGAGAAATTAATTGCCATGAACAAGCTTCTCAAGTCTGTCGTTCAGAGTCGACATTAAACTGTAGGTCCCGGTACTCATTGATAGAAATTTACACACACAACATGAGTGCTGCGAGAAGCTAGGCCGTAATCCGGGTTGTAAAGGCCAGTTATGTATATGTATGTATGTATGTAACCGATTGCCATGAACAAGCTTCTCTACCGTTCGGAGTCGAAATTCAACTGTAGGCTCTGGTACTCATGGATAAAAGCTAGGCCGTAACCCAGAAACATGGTTGTAAATGCCAATTATGTATGTATATATGAACTTAAATACCGATTAGTGCAATTTTGATTGACAACATCCTTCGCAAGTATTGTATTTTATGTTGTCTATGTTTGTTCAATAGCAGCCATTACAATTATTAACACTTTTTTTAGGGGTGGTCAGTACTGTAAAAATCGTACAACAACTCTCTACGTTTTGTTGCTGAGAAAATTTCGAAGGAAAAAGGGAGAATTCTTTTTAAACATACATATATAGTTCATAGACTCAAACGGCCCAAGTTCGAATCCCAGCAAAAGATGAAAAATGAAAATTTAGTTTGTGGTTTTTTCAAAATTATAATTTAAAAATAAGAGGTCCCCCCTCCATCACCAAGCACTCCATCAACATTCCATTCTATTCCACCTTAGCCTTTGACAACGAAAAGCGAATGATCGAGAGACCTATTGGGAAGTAGAAGATAACAAAAAAAAACTTAGCAAAGACACTCACCGCAACCAACATGCAACGATGGAGCAATTCATGTTGATCATTCCAGGGTGAAGGTATAACACTGGCCTTTGAATGATCAATTCACAGCAATTTGTCTCATTTCTAAGGTGCTTATTAATAGAAGAAAAACAAAATATATGTTTCCTTGTCATAATATACTGTCTTTTCCATAAAAATTCCAACAGAATGTACAGCATTAGTATTGGTTTACCCTGTGAATTGGTCTCGATAAAAAACAATATTTGTTCCTTTTAACTTGTGAGTAAAATAAAATCATGTAAAAAGAGGATTTGGTGTATACATAGTGCAAAAATTTACCACAACAATCTCACAGTCATATACGGACATAATAACTTTATAGAACTTGCTTAGAATGTGTTTTCTCTTTTTAACTTAGATTTCATAAATAAAATATTTTTAGTTAACAGGTCACGTCTCTATCCCAATATTGAACTTAAAAATAACATTAAAAACGAGGGTTGCAGAAATCGTTTGTCTGTTTGTTTTTTCTTCTTTGTTTTGTTCATCATCTATTTGTAAAATTTGTATTCTTGTTTTGCTATTTGAAAGTAAAAATTGCTCTTTCAGATAAATTTTCCAAACCAAAGGAATATAAACAATAGACTTTTTTGTGCGTCTTCTTTAAAGGAAGATATGAAATAAGATTATTAATGTTTTTAGGAATATTTGCAATAAGCACGTGCTTATTTTGTTTAGTTTTGCAAAATCTAAACACATACATACATAGATGTAGTATATTGAATGGAAGAAAGAGAGAGAATGAGAATAATAATAATAATATGCAAAACTGAAGATATATCTCTCAAAAACTGGTAAATCGGCTCAAGGTATCAATAAGCGCATGCAAAGAGCATATTCGTTCTATTTGTTTAAACTTTTAGGAAATTTAAGCCCAAATGTAAAGTTAGACTTACTGGACACTGAGAAATTGGCAGCAATGACTACAGAATGGGAGTCTACAATTAATACTATCGTCGAAGTGACAATACTAATAGTGAAATAACAGTCAGAAACTACAGTTGACTCGTAGCGGTATTCATTAAATACTAACTCTACATTGGTATTAGAAGTCGAAAGTGCTTCGTATTTGTAGTAACGATTATGTATATTCGTTAAGTACACTTAAGCAATAGTTAAAATTAAAAACAGTTTATTTAGTTAATATATGTAAATAAACTGAAATTTTTTTGTTGAGAATAAAAGAGAAGCTATGAAGTAGTTAATAGGTAGTTTTAGAACGTATTCATAATTTATAGCTAACGCAGCAACTACCTATAACTAACTATACCAAATGCAACCCTGCATATGCATTACCATCTAGAGAAGATCAACTATTACATATGATAATTACTGTAATTAATTCAAAATTTTGGGGATCTATAAAACAAAACAAAAAAAAAAGATTCTCAAGTTTGTCGTTCGGAGTCGACATTAAACTTTAGGTCCCGGTACTCATGGATAAAAATTAACACACACAACATGAGTACTTTGAAATAGGATGGTAATGGCCAATTATGTATGTATGTATGTGTGTAATATTTGAACATCTTTTATAGTTTTTTTATATTTCTTTGGTCTTTTATTACCACTTCAAAAATGTTTCCATGTTCAAATAAATATTTTTTCTAATATATAAAAGTCTCCTGACGAGGTGTTTGTTGCCAAACTCATCCGAAATGGCTTGACCGATTTTTATGAAATTTTGTATGTATGTATGTATGTATATCGGGTAGGTATGAGAATCGGTCAACATCTATTTTTCATACCCTTATATGTTAAGAATGACCAAAGGATACTTTATTTATTATTAGCAACGTACCTCTTTTGACGAACTTATAAACTAGATAGATCTGCGTACTGTAAAACACATATGATTTACGTTTCTCTTTTTTAAAAATTATTCTCCATATCCCCAACTATGATACTTAAGTACCGAAAACGAGTAACGCAGAAAATGACATTGATAATCATTGGGTGGTACCATATTCAAATCTGCTGAGCAAAAAATTCAATGCTCATATCAATGTTGAGTTTTGTAGTTCTGTGAAGAGTATTATATATGTTTAAACTAAAAAAATATTATCTATAAATAACTTATATGGCAAAGCAACATCTGCATTGGGTCAACTAGTAAAATATAAAAATATAAAATGAAATAAATCAGCTGTTCGTTGAATGTGTTAACTAAGAGCGGCTTAGACTGTATCAGCCTTATTTATAATAAAAAAATTAGCAGATCGTTGTACACAGTGGCTAAGTTTGTCATTCCTATATGTGAAAATTCTTACTCAAACGCACAAGGTATTTAATTTTTTGGATTATCTTACTAAGTAAGTAGTTATCAAATAGAAGGTATGGAAAGTTTTAATAATATCAATATATAGCGGGTTAGCCATATGCTAACTAGTTGCTAACTTTTCATTATACATAGGGCCGTATGACTTCATGTACGTAATTATCCGAAAGAAAATAATATGAATATCGATACGAAAGACAAACTTTTTCGTTTTTCACTTTTGGTGTAAAAACCTAAAACAAACAAAAAAAATTAAAAAAAAACTTATAAACAAAATTACTGTTATTATTGTTTTTAAATAACACACAAAATTGTTTTTCATTATTTCAACTACAGGCAAGTCCGGTATAACGAACTGTACAATGTTAAATTCGTTATATAGCGAAGTTTTTTCTTTTTCTCTTTCATAAAATTGATTAAAAAAAACCAGTTAAAAGATATTAAAAAAAAGTTTAATTTTAATTTAATTTTAACATGAGAAGCTCAAAAGACTTAGAAAAATATAAATAAAGCGATATGAATAACTACTGTAATTAAAAGAAAATTTCCAATTGAAGATTGTTTTTGGCTAATTTGTGAACTTATTAGGACTCTTTCTTCCTGGGTTTCTCACAATATAATTTGATTTGACTTTGACAAATAAATATTATTATCCTGGCACCACTTAATACAGGTTCACAACTATAAATTGCATCAGTGTTGCTTAGTTTTTCCTGAATTTTTCTTACCGTTCGTTATATCGAGCATAAATCTTATTTAATGAGATAGTCAATATAAAAAACTAAGCCATTCTATAAATCGGATTTCGTTAAAACGAGATTAGCTATACTTAGCTTTGTCTTCATTTTAAAACAAAAAAGATTTTTCTAGTCTTATGAAAATTTTTGTTTTTTAGAACCAGCTTACTGCGTTAAATGAGGGTTACCTGTATAATCATTAGTTAATGATTGACTTTCGAATTCAAGCCATAATCAATTTAAATTTTTATTTTTCTAACACAATTTAAATTACAAATTAATATATACATACATTTAGAACATATGTAAATAGTATCTACTTATGAATAGAATTATTCCCTTAATATATGTACATACACACATACATATGTACGTTTTGTATACTTTTAATTTTCTGCTACATTTCCAACTGGCTGGCTTTGATTTCAACAAATATTTTATAAGCAAATAACTGGCAGCAAAAAATTATTATTAAAATCATACAAAATATTTGCCTCAAATGATTATACAGTGCCCGTAGCTAAAAACTGTATAATTTTGTTTTCAGTCAATCAAAACCTTTTAACTGGAGCTTCTAATACAATCCTTAAAAGAATTTTTCAACTGGGGAAAAAACTCCCCTTTCATTTTATATACGAGTATGAATGTCTGCTGTGTGTACGAGTATATAAACTTTTAAAAGTAAAATATTCTAAAATTCATTTTCTGACATGCCAAAAAACAAAAAAAAAAAAAAAAAAAATAAAAAAATACAAAAGTAACAGTAACAAATATAAAAGAATAATAAAAAAAAATATTGCAAAAAAATTAACTAAAAAAAGTCATCATAATTGGAAACGTAATTATATTATGAAAATGACATAAAACACATTTAGAGTTTCATAGACAAGAAGTAACGAAAAAAGCAATAGAAAGGAAAAGCCAAAAATGGTAAAATGAACAGAGT
Source organism: Metopia argyrocephala (assembly GCA_963576795.1). Lineage (NCBI taxonomy): Eukaryota > Metazoa > Arthropoda > Insecta > Diptera > Sarcophagidae > Metopia > Metopia argyrocephala. The sequence goes on along the minus strand of OY756208.1, from coordinate 179,025,262 downwards.
GGCAAATGCTTAAAACAAGGGAATATAAGAAATCTTTTTTTGGTTTTTTTTTTCTCAAACTCCAAAGTCAACAGCATCAACAAAAAATAAAAAATCTTTATAAAGAGCAGTCGTAACTAATGGTTGCTGGGAAGTGAAAAATGTATTTTTAAATGAAGATTTTTTTTCCCCTTTTTTTAATTTTTTGCTAAATTTCTACTTGACTTTTGGCTCTTCATTGCTATCGTGAATTTCAAGTCTTAGAAAACATTTTAAACGTTTTTCGTAATTTAATCAAATGTTTTTCAAATTAATGCAATTTTGGTGTAAATTTTAGCTCTGGGGCATTTTGTTTTTTTTTTTTTTGTTCGCCTTGAATATATATTCTCAGGCCTTTTTGTAATGAAAATAAATAAAATAAAATATTTTGTACGCCAAAGGGGAGAATATCATACACATTTTTGGAAATTGTGTAATGTGCCAGGCGAATATTAACAAAAAAATGTAAGAAAAATGAAATGATAACGGAAGTGTTTAAAAAGGGTGAAAACATATTAAGTTTTTAATAGGTTTTAACAATTTTTACATATGTTTTTATGTATATGGTACATACTTATGCCCGTATTCAAAAAAATAAAACAGTTTTATTATTTGCTTATTTGACAATTACTCCATAGAAATATGTCAAATAAGTTCTCTATAAACCAATTTTATTTTTTACGAATACGGACATTTAACTATATTAAATTCAATTAAATGAATTTAAATTGTTTTTGTCAATGATTCTTCAATCAAGAGGAGAAAATTACATCCTTGGTGGAATTGTACACTAGCCGAACTGAATATGATTTCGAACCCAGCTGTGGTAATTTCATAATTCTCTACATTTGTACAGTTTAACTCACAGTTTTCCCTAGAAATCATATATTGGAATTATATTTTTTCTTATATTCCTTGTAATGTGTAAGGATGGAATTAGTTTTTACGTTCTGTTACAGTCCAAATCAGCTGTTTCTGTTTTCTACATGAAAAATATGTATAAGCTGTTGGTTTTTCTGTTCCCTTACGTTCTGTTTCGGACGGAAAACAAAATTTCTTTAAGTATTTCTAAGTGACAGAAAAAAATTTGACATTAGTTTTGTTTTTCAATTTAAAATTTTAAAGAAATTTTGTGATTTTTAATAAAAACTTTTGTTCAAGATAAACTTGAAATTTTGGAATAAGATATAAATAAAAGTGGAAAAAATATATGCATCGTCTCCCGAATTCGAGAAGTATTCTATAGTGTTGCTCATTCTTTATCATTTTTGTTTATTTTTCAAACTTGTGGCCCGCAAACGTTGTTTTACCGTATAAATTATTTCAAGGAAATATTTGCTTAGTTCAAATATATTTGAAACTTTTCACCGAAATAGGAAATATTTGTTTTGCTCAGCAGAGGTGAATATGGTACCACCCAACGATTATCATCGTCAATGTCTGTGTTACTGATAGTTTTAATGAACGATTGTCCACCGTTTTCGGTACTTTAGTTCGATAGTTGGTGATAGGGAGAAAGAGACCTTGTACCGCTTTCTATGAGTACTTCTTAAAAAAAAAAAAAACGTAAACCATAAGTGTTTTGTAGTACGCGGATCTATCTAAAAAAATGTCCCTTGGCTCACCCTTATCATTAAAGGTTATGCAAATTAGATTTTGACCGATTTTCAGACCTACCCGATATACACACAAAATGTCATGAAAATCGTTCAAGCCATTTCTGAGGAGTTTGGCAACAAACATCGCTACACGAGTATTTTATTTATTATAATTTCTATTCTTTTCTTTATTTACTGAAAAAACCGCTAATATTTATATATTATATTAATTGGTCATTACAACCCCGTTTCAGGGATACAGCCTAGCTTCTCCCAGCACTTATGTTGTGAGTGTTAATTTTTATCCATGAGTACCGGGACCTACAGTTTAAAATCTAAAAAAAAAAACCTGGAGCTCTGGTCTAGAAAGTTAACATACTATCGACTGAACTACTGCGACTACTACGTCATATCCATAAGTACCTCTGAGCTCCAATTTAACGTCGACTCCGAATGACAGACTTGAAAAGCTTGTTCATGGGAATTAATTACTCCCAGAGCTTTTGCCAGAAGACTGCTAGGAGGTAGTCGCCTAAAGAAAATTTTTTTTCATATTTCTTCTCTCAAGATGTCGGAGCTGAGGTTTGTCACAGAACAATTAAATGCAACAACTTGGTAAGGGAATGTTACAGAACAGAAACAGAAAGTACTATATTCGTCTTTTCTCATGATCATGTAATTGTAACTTTTTTTAATTGTCATCTTGTTTGACGGTATCTGAATTACAAGTTTTTGCTTTTGCTTTCCTATTTAATTTATCCTCATTAGTCGACATTAATCAGATACACAATAAAGGTAGTTAAAATTGAATTTTTGTGAATGGTCTCAAAGCTCGAGTTCTAATCCCAGTTAATATTATTATAAAAAAATTATCACTCTTATTAGGATTCGAACTCGGTCTTTCAAATAACTCACAAAAATACGTTTTATATTTTTCATAATCACATTTTTAACAGAAAAAATATCCACTACTGAAGGAATAAATAAAAAATTTATATTATTATCTACTGTAGAAGTACTGCATGAACAGGGTTCGTCCTCTGAGTTCTGTTCTTAATAAAAAAAAAAATTACTTGAATTAATTTTCTTAAAATAAAAATCCGTTTAGTGTTAAGAAAATAATTTAATTTTCATATTGTCTAATGGTACCCAAATAAATTAGACTGCTACTACAAAGATTGTGACTTCGATTACCACCAGAGACTGTGGTCTGCCTCACTATACCAAACACATGAATGATTTTAGACACTCTGCTCGTAGTTATTAATTATCTATAATAGTATAATATTAATATTGTTTTGTAATTAAAAAAATAAAATAAAGAATTATGTCATTTGTAACAAAAGAATTAAAACTTTTTATGTCTAAAGACAAATCTAACAAATTTATTTTCTTTTGTAACTCTTGTACTCGTAAACGTAAAACCATTCAAGTTTTATTTCACCCGCATTATCATTAAAAAAAACTCCACAAATTAAATACTTTGTTTTCAACAAGTTTTCAACTGTTGCTTTAACAAAATTTCATGAAGATTAGTACTAAAAACCAGGTAAAATGAAAACAATATTTGCATAAATTCACACTTGCACATACGAGTACATTTGTATGCAGATGCACAGTACATCTGTTCGAAGTAATGTAATGTACTGTAATGTAATGTGTAATAAATTTCTATTAAAGGTAAGAATGTTTATTTTAGTACTTGTTAAGACAAATGCAAATTTGTTCATTTTTTTTTCTTTACATTTTTCCAAAAATTTTCTTTTTACAGATTGGTGTTCTGTTTCTGTTTCTGGTTTTTTGTTTTAGAAGACTAAGAGAATCTGTTTAGCTGTAATTGTGCATTATCTGTGTTTGTCAGCATGTCCTTTTTAACTTATAATCCTTTTTTCTTTCTTGTTGCTTTTTTGTAGACATTAAGCTTTTTAACGGAAATGTCACAAAACTTATGCAATTTGTGTATTACAAAGTGTAGCCATTTTTTCCCCTCCCCAACCAACATTAGCAAGTGGTAGTACTGCTACTACTACTACTGCTACTACTACAACTGTCTTAGCGACTACAGCTATAAGAGCAACCTATAAACTACTTTCAGCAGAAGAGAATGAGAACGTGTGACAACTAAAACTGAAGCAATAAATTTTAGACATAAAAAGGCACATGCAGTCAGTTAGTCTATGAATAAGAGAGCACACAACCAAAAAGTTATACTGCAGAACAGATACTTTTTGATATTACAGAAGACAACTGAAGCTAGTGTTAGCAACAATGCAAAATTATGAAAAAAAAACTACGTCCTCTGTAATCCTGATCCTTTAATAAAGCAGTTGAGTAGAAGATTAATTGTTTTTTTTTTATCCCAATATTCAAGGGAAAACCCCTACTCCTGCTGTGCATTGTATTAGAATGTGAAAGTATGTAGATAGATTTCATTATTAATCGCCTTTTTTGCTGATGAAACAAGTTGCTGGCATTTGATCACTTAAAGGCCAGTATTATACCTTCCCCTTTGAATGATCAACAGCAATTGCCCCATCTGTCGTTGTATGTTTATTATAAATGGTGAGTGTCTCCACCAAGTAGGTCAGCTACTATCTTCCAGAAGGTGGCGCCTGCCAAAGGTGGAATAGAGTGAAATGTCAGGGAGTGGTTACTTTGTAGATGGATTTCTAGGAGGGGGGGGGACCTCTTATAAAAAATAATGCGTTCAAAGTTAACAACACAAAAGGCTTCAATAACATGCTACTGCCATAGGACGATAATTCTGATATCATGATATCATGAATAAACGAAGAATTTTATGTGTTTCTGTTATAGCCTGTTTTTAGAACACGAATGGTTTTTGACATTCGTCTTTTAATATATGAAACAACAACCAAAACACTCAAATTTGTTTCCTATATAAAAAGACGAATGTCAAAAACCATTCGTGTTAGTTTGGTCTTAATAGGCGATGCAAAGAAAATATCCCTTTCGGTGAAAATCAAACTATAAAATATATTAGTACTGCTCGTGCTATTAGTTGGTGCAACTTCAGCGTTATAAGAAATGTTTGTGGTTGTTTGCTAAATATAATACTTCATAGAATGCACTACTGTACAGTACGTAGTTCTATTTATACTTCTTCTTAATTTATAAATGAAATTTTAAAGCAAACATTTTTAGAATAAATTTTTATGGTCTTAACATGCGCAACAAATTAATAGAAAAGATTTAAATTTCTAACAAAACAGAAATATTCTGTTCTGGCATGTTCTAAATTCTTCAAATCTCACATGTTGTCAAGAGTATTCATATTCAGGTTTTTGCTGTTTCTGCATACCATACTCGTACATATAAATAAGCAAGCGTGCTTATAGGTATATAGGAATGTATGTTTGTGTTATAGTGTTAATGTCATTGTATTTGTAACTGCATATTTCAGTGTCACAACTGCATTAGTGCAAAATATCTCCATATTTTGCTGTCGTAGTTTATAAAATCTACAAATTTTTTTAACGCTAAATTACTTAATATGCCATTACGTGTTTAAGAGCAAAAAGTAACAGACAACATTCCAAAACTTTGTTGCCATTTTCAACTCTTTCCTGTGTGTAGACAAACACATGAACGTAAAAGAAGATAGATTTTATTTTCCTTATGAAGAGAGTAAATATTTAATAGGATTGTATTTCGCTACCTTGGTTTTCTATAAGAAGCTTGCAACTCTGTTTAGTCTTTAAAGGAAGTGCCAAGGAAGGTGTTATTGCAGGTAAAGAACATTTTAATAAAAATAAAATTGATATTTACTTGTGTTACAAATTTAATATATTTTTAAATTTAATAGAGATTTTTTTATTTATTGCAATTGCGGCATTTGTTCTACTTGATATGTAGTTTTGAAAGTTTTAAAATTGATTGTTGTATCAAAATAGCAACTCTTAAACTTGAAAAATAGTATAGAAAACGTCAAATTGTTAATTGTAAGCTGCCATCCTAGTACATATCTGATACTGTTGTTTCACCACACAGTGTTATTACTTTCTACCAAAGGCAGCTCTCGCCCAAAACATTCGTAAAAACTAATTGAGAAAACTAAAACAGATCTTTAATATACTTTTATATATAAGTACTTCAAACAGACATACAGACATTGCACTATATTTTGAAAATGACTATCCGGAGATACGTAGGTTTTCCTTTTTAATTAATTTTAACAATTCACAAGTACTAGTACCTCTTTTCTTCTTTCCATAATTTATTTTAGTAGACCAGCATAAAGAAAGGCAACATTCCTAGATTTGCAGTCTCCATTGAAGACAAATGAAAATAGGTTTAAATTTTTTTCTATAGCATTTCATGTAATAGATTATAATTTAAAAAGTAAAAAAAAATCGTTCGTTTTCAACATTAAATTTCAATTTAAAAAAAATGGATTTTCATTAGACATATCTTCGTGCGGGAGTTTATGTGCTCTATCCGCCATTTCATATTTTTTATATATCTCGAGTTAATGATGCCACTTTAGGTTTTCGACCCCAAATTTTTCAACTTTGCAAACCGTTTTAGGATATCTTGTCGAGTTTTTGAGGTAAATATGAGTGTACGATGAGGAGCGTTTTCTTCACCGGTGGCGATATAGAGTAGTAAAGTATTTGTATTACTATTGTCTATATGCCACTAAAATGTTGTTTGGGCAACGATAATTTATTTTCCAAAACTAAATAGAGAAATTGCGACCGTGTCTCAACAAAAGAAATGTAAAAACAAGTTGCTCGAATGAATTCAAGGTTGACTATAAATGCTTTATTTAAAAATATTTTTCTTAAACCTAAGTACAAATTTCATATATAAGGAGCCACTGTTTTTGTTGTTATTATTTGTTTCTCGCTGCTACTGCACAACGTTAATTTGTCCCTATTTAAATCTATGCATAAAAAATGTACATACAAAATCATTGCAAATAAATAATATTTTGTTTACAAGAACAACAATATTATTTAAAATTTAAAGAAAACAAGTGAGAAACAAATAATAAAACCTAACGGGTTACAACCAAAACGAGTCACAGTGGTTTAGCATACACGAAAAAGTGATCAAATTACAATGGGTTAGAAAAAGCAAAAATGTGAAAGTATTTAAATGCAAAACGAAATGAAATTTAATGAAAAATCACATGAATAAAATTAAATACAATTAATAGGAAGTTCAAATGAAAAATTAATGCAATATAAAATAAATAAAAAGACAAAAATGGATGATAATATATTAAAGATGTTTATGCGGTGACCTAACAATGAGTAATGTAAGAGTATGTATTGAGGAAACATATGCTCTTTATGTTCTGTGAGTGAGAATTAACAATGGTGTCGGCTGGAATGATCACATAGTTCAAGTATCAAAGAAGCATTCCCTTCATCTGACCTTCCTATTGTTTATATTTTGGATGGGGTACTTTTATCCAATGGAATACAATGCTTAAGTAGAGACCGGTGCTTTAAAATCCATATTTGTCGCGTAAAGGGTGCTTTTCATTGACGGTAATGTATCCACTCTATCAATGAATTAGAGCATCGGCGCAATGTGGCGTTCGTTTTTGTCTTATTAATGGGAAGTGCTCTAATGAAAGAAAAATGTTAGTTTCTACTAATCGTATATCCTCACATAGTACTCGTATCTCTCACAGAGAACATTCTTTTTTGGTTAATTTTCCAATGCATCGCATAAAGTATTTTAGAGAAAATTCGTTTCTTAACCGAATGTTTCGATTACAGAATTATCTAATTGCGAAGGCTTTTCTAACCAAATACGATATGAATATGTTCAAATTAACAACTCCTCTGTTATTTCTCCTACTCATAAAATATTTTCTCAAGCCAAATAAAAAAAATTTAAATGACTTGCAAGCAATTATCTTGTCTTTTGCCTACTGTCTCACTTTTCAATATAAATTATTCATAAAGAAAATATTACAATTGATAATAAAACAATTCTCTACATAAAAATGTAATAACGGCGGATGTAAAAGAAACTGCAGCTAAAGAAAAATTAAATAAAACATGACAGAACTAAGTAGGTAATTCCGAATAGAATAAATAGAAATATATGTTGGCAAAGTAATTATGATTTTGTGGTTATTATAGGTTAATATTTATATGTAAGGCAAAGATAGCCTTAAACCCAACAACTTCGCATTTTTTTTTTTTTTTGTAAAAACAATCGGTCACTACAATAAGACTTTATATCATTACTCCAGTGTTCATATATAGTTTACCTCTAACTTATTTTAATATTGCATTTTATTTCCGTATGTTACTGTCGCAGAAGCATCAGTAAAGTAGAGCAAAACGCAAGATTTTGTGCAGTTCTCATCTATTTAAAAAAACGACATATATCCGTACGAGTAATATATTATTCTTTTTCTTGTTCCTCTTTCTGCATTTATAATGTTTTATTGTTTGTATTTTCGTCATATATTTCATGTTAAATTGGTCATATGTTATATTTGTTTTCTTTTTCTTTGTTTTTTGCATTAGGAAATCTTTTAAGAGAATATAATGCAAAGATAAATGCATAGAAAACTTACAAAATACAAACCTGATTTTCTATTGTTACTACTCATTATTCTGTTTTTCAGTTTCACGGATGGATACAAACAATTTTATAAAACAGATTTATATTATTCTTACAAAACTTATATACATTAGCTTAAGTCTTGCTATTGTGTACTATTTAACAATTTTTTTTTTTAGAAAATTTTATGTTTATTTTCCAGTTTAAATTGTGTGTATCAGAGGATGTGGGGTTATGCATAAAACGCATCATGTAAAGTATGCCATATACGTACCATTTCATATTTCTCTATTACAAAATTTTTCTAATTGAAATTGGAATTTTCACTGGATTTTTCCTCGTCTTTAATACAAAATCTATCAGAACTAAGTCAACTAATGATGATTTTCTCACTTCTGTCATGTATGTGTAATAAAAATAGTACTTTTTTTTCGACTTCAACGCTTTAATTATATCAGACTTAAATTCTAAATTCTTAAATTTAATTAGAAAATTATGTTCGTGAAGTAACATGTTTTCATGTATAGTTTGGCTATAAAAAATTTGCCTTAAAAACAAATTTAAAAAATTTTCAAAATTCGTAAAAAAAAAATATTTAAAAACATATCGTCGATGGAATCTTCACCAGAGCCAAAAACCTGTATTTTTCAAAACGCAGACGGCGTAATTGAAATTATTTTCATCGTAGAAATCTGGGACCGGAACCAATCGATGCGTATTTTTTTTTTCTGATAAAAATAATGCAAAAAACGTATTTTCGTTTTTTTGTCAGTTACAGCGTTCTTTAGTTCTTACGACGATATGTATAGGTGTTTGAGTACAAGCACCAGATTAAAAAACACAGCACTGATTTCGTCAATTCTTTGTACGAGTATCTATGTTACATGGATCATGCAGACTGTTTTTTGTCATCAAAAAGTGAAGCCAATTAAACTTCATATACGTTTACAGCAAAATTTTGATGTATAAATAAATTGTTTTTATTTTTTTTTAAATTTAATGCCTAATACTGTGTTTTAAATTTCCTACGAACTGCTGCTGTGAAATTAAATATAAATATTTCATACGAAATATTTTTCAGCTAATGTTGCTGCTAAAGTAGTTGTTCTTCTTGTGAAACACATATGAAATCTATAAATCAATGGTTTTTCTAAAGGCTATATGCCTTATTCTTGTTGACGATGCCGTCATAGAATAAAAAGAAAACGTTTGTCTTGCCTTTAATCCATAATAAAAATGTTGTCAAACGACGACTATGTCGCCAACTGAAATATGGCCTAATATTTTTATTTTCGTGTGAAATATAATAAAAGCCTGGTACTCTCTTCAATTTTGTAAAAAAAAGCCTAGCCAGATGGGGTTTTTTATACGAAAAATTTCACCTGTAACATATATTTCTGAAAATTTCCATAATTATTTGAGCAACATATAACACAGTTCTAAAAAAATCAATTTTTTCTGCTACTTTTGATTAGAACTGATTTCACTTTTGTTTTAGACTCTACATGTACATGCATGTCAGCTGTTTATATATATCCTTTAGGATCTGAACTTTCCATGCAATTCCCAAGAGAATGTGAATGGTTTTCAGTACCATATATACGAATTTTATTGATGTCAAGTGCAAATTAATTGATGGCAAGCAGGTCATGCTTTGTACCTTTTTATGCATTTTTTTTAAATAAATGTTTTAGGCGACAGAAAAGGTAAAACAGCAATAGTGCCAAAGTCAATGCTTTAATTTCAAACCTTTTAACAAATTAACACGAGAGTTCGGTTATTAAAGGCTGTTAAAAGGAAAACCAAAATTTATTATTTATTTTTTCCAACTAAATTCTTACCTCAAAATACCGTTAAGCGTTGCTAAATAAGTTTTTGTAAAATTTAAAACTCAAATCGTTTTATTTATGTACTTGAATAATAGTAAATACATATCTGTGGAATTTTGAAAAAACGTCTTCTCTCGAAATAAGACAATTTTCCAAGATTTTTATAGTAAATATAGAATTTCCTAGTCCTTCTTTTGCTCTAATCCCCATATTTCTACGACCTTTGGAAGGCAAGATATGCAGTTGACTTATCGACCTCTTTCAGACATTCCCCCAATTTCAATTTGACAAAACGACTTCTTTCAGAGAATTAAGAATAATTTAAAAAATTGAATGTCTATAAAAAATTGTATTTCATTTTTATTATTATTTTTTAATTATCTGCATATTGAATGGAAAAATAGAACCCGAATATATTTTCCAGATCAACATCTTTCAACCTTTTTTGCATATTCCATTTTAACAAAACAACTTGTCTTGACTTAAGCGATTAAAATAATTTTCAAATTTAATCAAAAACATTTTGACAAAACGACTTGTATGGTGGAAGCTAATTTTTTTTTTAAATTTAAACAAAAAAAATTTAACAAAAGGTCTTAAATCAATTTTTTGTCGTTTTAAAGAAAACTATTGCTTCTAGAGGGAAAAAAAAGGTCGCATAATGTTCGTTAAGTGTTTGTGTATAATATCCAAGTTCAAAATTTCTTTAATTTTCTAAGCAATGACTTCTATTAGCCTTTTTACCTGTTTTTTGGCTCTACTGAAAAGTTGTTGATTTAGAGAGAAGACGTTTTGTCAAAAGTCCACAGATATTACGTATTAAGCTTAAGCAAAATTCAAAAATTGTTTAGTAACTGTAGGCGTATGATTAATATTTAATAATTAATTTTAAATAAAGTATACGCCCCAGTTTAACTTTTTTGCTATTCATACGAATATGAATCTCGAAAGTATTTATTATTAAATGTTCCTTTTTAGTTTTTAATTTTTTGTTATTGTTGGTTTTCACTTAATTTTTAAAATAAACAATTGCAACTTTTGAGAAAATTAATTAAAAAGTTTTAAAATTTTTCATATATTTTTTATTGTGGATTTTTTATTTTTTTTTGTAAATTTTAATTTTGTTTATGTTTCTCATATATAAACTCGTACTCATATAAAAAGAAAAAAAAAAGAAAAAAATAAAATATAGCAATAGTTTTGGTTATTTCTCATAAAGTCTTTTTAGTTTTTTGTTTTGTTTTTCATTACAATCTGGAAAAACTGAAAGAAATTGTATAATATTTGGCTTCCCTAGTGTTTAAAAGCTCAGTATAAAACTTCTATTTAACGTGAATGTCATTCAAACATGTTGGAAAGCATAGAAGATATAAAAAAGAATACTTATTGTGGAAAAACTTTATTTTTTATTTTACACAAAAAGGAGCAGTGCATAAACAAACAAACAAAAAATTATAAATAAAGAGCAAACGAAAGCAATGGCTGTAAAATTGGCTTTTAAGTTTCAATAAATTTTTTAGTTGCTCGTCGGTTAGCTAGCTGATTCAGATTTTTTTTACAACATAAAACCGAATTTTTAAATTTTTGTGTCAAAAGTCATTTTCATATCAATTTTTTCAAATTATAACAACCAAAATGGATTCGAGAATTCGGATTAAAATCGAGTTACATATGTGACCTGAAGTCCCGACTTCGAATTCTAGAATGAGAGATAATTTTTAAATTAATTTTTTTTTTCAAATGTTTTTCCAAAGACAAATAAAACTCAATTGCACAAATATTTTTTTTTTAATTTTGATATTCCAAGAAAATATCAAACGATTTTCACGTTTTAAAATTGTAAAAAATGTGTAGTTTCATTCGATTTCAATTTGACTCGAATTCGTTTAAAGATCACACCCAAATATGTCAAATTTTTTGCTCAAATTAATATCAATTTGGATTAAATTTGAATGCCTACTTTTACCGACATGTGTCTTTGTTCTCATCTTGAGATTCATATAATATTCTGTACGTGTATTAAATTTTATTTTTATCGTCTACAGAATTTGCCTTTGAACATCAGACATATTATGTGATTTATACAGATTCGGTGGTATAACGTTTGATAATCAATTAAAGGCATATTCTACTGCTTCGAGACTTATTTAGTTTTAGTCATCGAACAAATATTCGTAAATTTTTTGATAGATATTGCTCGTTGTTGAGTCAAAGTATTTAATTTGAGATACATAGATAATTACACTGCGCTGCACTAAAAATATGCAGGGGTTCTGAGAGAGCAATTCTGTTTTGTAGAAGCCCATAGAATACTGGAATAGAACTGCTATGTTAGGACCCATGTATATTTTGTTGCTTCACTTTTGTAGCATAGTGTTATTTACTGCTTTACCTTTAGTCGATGGGGTGCGTGATATAGCACTCGCACAAAAAAACTCAAACGGCCCAGGTTTAAATGCCAGCAAAGGTGAAAAATGAAAATGTTAGTTTGCGGTTTTTTTAAAAATTATAATTAAAAAAAGAGTTCCCCTCCGCCCCTCCCCCCCACGATGTCCATCTACAAAGTAACCGCTCACTGACAATATACTCTATTCCATCATAATCGTTGACACCGAAAAACGAATAATCAGGGCCAATTGCTGTTGATCTTTCAAGGGTGAATGAAACACTGGCCCTTAAATGATCAATTCACAGCAATTTGTTTCAATTTTATGGCGTTTAATAATATTAAAATAAACTCCCCTTTCCACAAAAATTTCAATACAATGCATAGCACTTAGTAGGGGTTTACCCCTGAGTATTGGTCGCAATAAAAAAAAACTTTTAGAAAAGTTTTCATTACTTTTCAATGCTGTATTTGTTTTTTTTTTGTTTAGAAACATAATGGCATACATACATAATTGACAATTATAACCCTGTTTCAGGGTTACAGCCTGTCTTCTCGCAGTACCCATTTTTATCCATGAGTATCGGGACCTACAGTTTGGAATCGACTCCAAAAGAGCTTTTCCCAGAAGACTGCTGAGATGTAATGGCCGAAGGAAATATATTTTTTTTATATTTCTTTTCCAGATGTCAGAGCTGGGGTTTGAACTTAATTGCTTTATAAAATAAAGTAAAATTTTTAAGTATTTTTCTCTATTTTTTTCTATAAAATTCTTAAAAATGGTCTTAAATTTTAGAACGTGTTTGATGATGAGAACGTGATTGCATTTCTATTATCCTGGAGGCACGTGTTCAGTTGCAAAAAATCTTTTTAACTTTTTATTAATATGAGTATGAACTTTAAACAAAAACTTTTAGAATATCAAACTGGTTGTAGAAAAAAAAAACAACTGCACAACACACATATACACACACACACACACACACATAATTGCTCATTTATAAAATACGAGAATAAAAAAATTCCTAGCAAAATATGCATTTAAAATATTAAATGAATATTCTGAGACAACAAAAAAAAAACATATTTAAAACGATAATAATGATGGTGATTATCCTGATGAGTATGAATATGATACTGGATGTGTTAAATGCTTAAAACAATCCCCACTACTGCATAGAAGTCAAACAGCCAGCAACCCGTATTTATAGACAACAAACTATCCGACTAACCGACTGAACAACCATAAGAGCAACAAAAAACATTATCTGTCAGTATTTTAACACCAAAAATATTTCAGGGATGCTTGTGTGTTGTTATTGTGACGTAGATACATATGTGTACGTGTGTGTGTGTGTGTATGTGTGTAGAGATAAAATTTGGAAGAATTAAAAAAAAAATCAAGAGTTTAATTTTGTTTTTAAACTTTAACAGCAAGCATTATCATGTTTTATTAATAATTTTGTTGTTGTCTTTTTTTGTTAAGAGTTTTAAAATTAATTTTTGACATATGAGTTAAGTTTATAATTTTTTTTTTTTGACCATCTCACTGGTGTTGATGTCGCTGGTTTTTTGTTTTTGTTTACTATTTTGTTATTTCTGTTATTGTAGATAAATTTTTACAATAAACGAAAGTTTTTAATGTTATTTTTGATATTGTTTTTAAACACTACATTACAGTTTAATTATATTTTATGCTTAAAAGGATATTCAATTAAATGTGTACAAACAAACGTTTTTGTAAAATAAAACAGTAAAATGAGAAATTAAAAAAAACCCTTAAATGCCCACTAAAGACTGACCACGTTAAAACTTATGCTAAAAAATTCATGATAAATTAAAAAAAAATAAATTTCAAATTGTTGAATTGGTGTTGATTTTAAACCAAAAATCTTTCATTAAACAAGTAACTTTTTTGATTACATAGTAAACTCTACGATATTTATTTCAAAAATATCTCTTTTTTTCTTTCTCTTTCATAATTTTTGCCTTAATGCCTAATATTTTTTTAATTGAATGTAGCTCAGAACTTGTAAGAGATATTAGCTACTTTGAGCACAAATGTTATATTGTTTAGAAAATACCATTCTAATGTATTTTTGCAGTAGGAAAATGTAATCAGTTGTGACCAAAATAGTACAGCTTCTTTGTGTTTGTTAAAAATTACTTTAAAGTTATGTAAATCCAAACAGTTTTCGTTGAAATTTTTTTACTTTATTGTTTCTTTTACAATAACTTTTTTACTTCGAAGGCCATATGATTAACAAATAGCCAGCAAAGTTATATATTAATTCGAAAAATAATTTTTTTGTGGCTGAATTTACCACTGACTCCTACTCTTTCTAATGCAGTATTAAACTTTCTGTAGCTGCCGTGGTTTAGTGATTAATGTCGTGGCATAGTGGTAGAGCGCTCGCACAGAAACTCACACGACCCAGGTTCGATCCCAGCGAAGGACAAAATTATAAAAATAAAAATTTGCGGTTTTCTAAAAATTACAAATTAAATTAAAAAAATTAAATTTAAGAAAAAAGAGGTTCCCCCCCCCCCCTCCAGCAAGACCATCTGCAAGAAACCGCCCCTGACATTTCTAATCCATTCCACCAAAAACCAATGATCAGGAGTACAGCGCCACCTTCTGGGAAGATAACAGCTAATCTACTGAAGACGCTCACCATTCACATTAAAACATCCACCGACAGATGAGGCAATTGCTGTTTGATCATTTGAGGGTGAAGGTATAACACTGGCTCTTGAGTGGACAAATTGACTTGTTTCATCAACAATAAAAGGCGCAAAATATACAAAAACACCTATGAAAAAAAAACCTATCAACCATCTTCACATTCCAATACAATGCACTGCATGAGTAGGGGTTTGCCCCTGAGTATTGGTCTTAATAACAAAAAAAAAAAAAAAAAATAGCGTCGGGTTCAAATCTCAGGTTTGCCATCTTCAAGAAAAAAAGAAATATGAAAAAATTAATTCTTTCGGCGACTACCTCTCAGAAGTCTTATGGTAAAAGCTCTGGGAGTAATTGATTGACATGAAAAAGCTTCTCTAATCAGTCGTTCGGAGTCGACTTTAAACTGTAGGTCCCGGTACTCATGGATAAAAATTAGCACACAACATGAGTGCTGCGAGAAGCTAGGCCGTAACCCTGACACAGGGTTGTGACGGCCAATTATGTATGTATGTATGTATTATGTTCATTTTTATTGGTGAGAAAAGTTGCTATAAATTTGAATGATCAACAGCAATTGCTCCTTCTGTCGGTGAATGTTGCTTGTTAGTGGTGAGCGTTTTCACTAAGTAGGTTAGCTGTTATCTTCCCAGAAGGTGGAGCTGTATTCGTTTCAAAGGAATAGACGGGAATGTCAGGGAGCAGTTTTTTAAAAATGGGAAACTCTTAATTTTTATTTTTTTTTTAAACCAATACTCTACTAAATGCAGTGCATTGTATTGGAATTTTTGAAAAGGACAGTACATATATTATTATTTTTTATATTATTATTATGCGCCTTAGGAATGAGACAAATTACTGTGAATTGATCATTCAAACGCCAGTTTTATACCTTCACCCTTGAATGATCAACAGCAATTGCCTCATCGTTGCATGTTGATTGTTTGGCGAGTGTGCCTTCGCTGAGTAGGTTTAGCAGTTATCTGCTACTTCCCAATAGGTGACGCTTTTTTCCCTGATCATTCGTTTTTCGTAGACATTGGTTAAGTTGGAATAGAGTGAAATGTTCTCGATTTCTTTGTAGATGGTCTTCCAGGAAGGGGGGGGAACCTCTTATTTTTTAATTATAATTTTGAAAAAAACCGCAAACTAACTTTTTCATTTTTCACCTCATCTGGGATTTGAACCTGGGTCCTTTGAGTTTTTGTGCGAGGGCTCTAACCACTATACCACGCACTCCCCCATAATTTATAATTTAAAAAAACCGCAAATTTTATTTTTATAATTGGATTGAACCTCAGTCGTTTGAGTTTATATGCCAGTGCTCTAACCACTATACCACTCAAAGATTTGTCATTTTATTTGAAATGCGATAATGAAAATGACGCAAAATGCAATGAGAAAAGGAGAATTGAGTTTTTGGCAATTAATTTCTTCTAATAAAACCCAATAAAAATCTTAAAAGTTGTAGAATAGTGTAAAACTGGCCTTAAGAAGTACCTGAACTTTAATATTTTTGTATGTATATGCCCTGTTTTTGTACATTTGAAAAAAAAAACTCGGCAATAAAATTTTATTCCACAACTGGAATTATTAAAAATTATGAAAAAAAAAAACTTGCTGGGAATAAAATGTTTATTTAAAAATTTCCTAAAATAAAATTTACTTTCAGTAAATACCTGCAGCTTAGAAGTCACACTATGTTTTCATGAACAACAGCTGTTCATGATGTTTTTGTGTCAACAATTTTTTTTTAGTTTTCTGCTATATTACCTACAAAATATTTACGCAGCCGGAATATTCTGCCAACTTGCGTGCCTGCTATCTGTCGTCCATGTGTTGAATGCTTAAAGAATATTTTAACACATTTAGACAGTTGGAACATAAATGGTTGCCGGGCTTTTAGCACAAATGTTGGTATCAGTTTTAACCAGTTTTAATGTGGGGACAGTCTTTATTTCATACGCAAATGTTGTGTAAAAATAATAAAATTTTTTTTAAAGTTTTTGATAATTTTATTTAAATAAATATTTAATATGGTGTTTTATGTAATAAAATATTTTTATTTAAATAAAAAAAACAACAACAAAATTTATCACTTTTACAATAAATTTAAGCATAGGAGATAAATGAATTTAATTGGAATTGAAGTCAAATTTCATTCTGAGGAAATGTTAAATCACTATTTAACTGCTGCAATAAAATGTAAAATTATACGTAAGATTACAAATACTCGTAAATTGTTTAACAAGTGTTGGGATTATTCGTTTTCATATCTATTGTCAAATAGAGCTGTGTTGGTAATTCAAAGTTGTGCACAAAATATTATTTTAGAGTACCAGTATACTTGTACTTCTTTTAAAGAACGATTTCGGATTTCTTATTTGTATACAGGTTGTCCCAGAACTCAACGTCAAGCCAAAATGAAGTGAAGGGATTGATTGCAACTATCATGAGAAAAGTAAAAAAATCTATTCCATGCAGTTTGAAAGTTACGAACATTTAAGAAAAACCTAGAAATTTGGTCAAACTGTAACCATTTTTCGGTTATGTGGTTAATTTTTAATAATTTCTAGGTTTTTGCCTACAAGAAGACCATCTACAAGGAAATTGCTTCCCGAAATTCCACTCTATTCCATCTTAACAAATGTCAACAAAAAACGAATAATCAGGAGAAAAGCGCCACCTATTGGGAAGTAGCTGATAATAGCTAAAACCTACTAAACCTACTTAGCGAAGGCACTCATCATACAATTAACATGCAACGATGAGGCAATTGCTGTTGATCATTCAAGGGTGAAGGTATAAAACTGACCTTTGAATGATCAATTTACAGCAATTTGTCTCATTCCTAAGGCGCTTAGTAATAATATAAGAAAAATATATATGTACTGTCCTTTCCAAAAAGTTCCAGTACAATGCACTGCATTTAGCAGGCGTTTACCCCTGAGTATTGGTCTCAAATAAAAAAAAATGACCATAACTTTCAAATTGCATGGGATAACTTTTTTCTAACTAATACTGTCACCCCGTATCGAATTGAGTTTGAGATCTGAGACACTCAGTTTATATAATGAAATGAAATGAATGAATGAAAGCGATTTGTGGCTTATATATGTCACCGCACTACTCTTAAACGTGTAGACCAATTTCAACCATACTTATGTACAGACATACAGGGTTTCTATGCATGTTTGATTAAAATCCAAAATCGCAAGTGTGCGCTAATTAAGCTCCAAATCATCTCTAAGTTGTTTTTGATTTTTGTATACCTTGAAACTGCCTTGTTAGTACAAGGCTGCCACTTCCTCCTATCCTATGCTATATCTTGAAAACTGTTAAACGTAAAAATTTAGTCTGAATGACTCCATAACTAATGCCACTCATAATATAAAAATTGGGCGGAATTGAACAAGTGGGCGTGGTATTAAATACTAATTTTTGTGTATCTTCAGACCGGTTAGAGAAAAGATTCTGTTTGAATGACTTCAAAATTAATTAAAACCTTCCGTCAGAAATTGAGCCAAATTCGACAAGTGGGCGTGGTCCTCAATATTAGCTTTTGCGTAACTTCGGACTTCACAATCAATAAATACCTTCAGTCAGAAAGTGAGCGAAATTTGGCAAGTGGTCGATGTCTTAAATACTAATTTTTGTTTACCTTCAGAACGGTTAGAAGAAAGTGAGCAGAATTGAGCAGTTTGGCGTGGTACCTCGCCTACAAACTATGCATTGATTTTTGTAAATCTTGCGATCGGTTAAAGTTTATATCTTACTTAAAATATTTATTTTTCTCGAAAAGAAAGACACAGGATCTACAAGAATTGTTAACATTTCAGATTTTTGATGTGGAAATGATTTTGGAATTTGACTTTGAATCCAACTGAATTACTTTTTTTATTAATTATTTATTTTAGTTCGTTACAAATGCCGTAATCATTTAAGAACTCAATTCTGTTAAACAAATTTAGATCGTTTTTTTTTTTGAAAGAATTTCACAATTAAAGGAGAAAATGACGTTTGTGAGGGAATTGGTCAGCAGATCAATTGGGCATGTTCTTCAACCCCAGCTACAGAATTTTCTTTTTATTAAGGCTATTTTGAGGAAACAAAAATAAACCACTTTTAATTTTAATGCAATTGTTTACACTTATCTCTAGTTTTCTTATATTTCATAGAATTCTTATCCGTTGTTGAATCACTATCAGTCCAATTAAGTAGCTGTGAATGACAATAAATTCCATTTAATTGATTATCAATAACAATTATTTCAAGTGAAATTATTTTGCTTATCTTTTACAAAACATTTATGGTTTAATTTCAAATATTAAATTAATTAATATTCTTGTTCTTTTTGCATGTCAATCGTCTACTGCAATTAGTTCGTTTGCTCAATTATTTTGTAATTCAATACCGATGATTATTTTGTAAATTTCTTCACATAAACAATTAAAACGAATTTTTGCCAATTTTGCATTTTATTTTCTTTTTTTTGTAATCAATTGTTTTAACCATGATTTTCAATAGAAAATAATGAATATTATTTTTATCTTTTTTTGTTAAAATATTTATATTTAATACGAAGAGGCAGATTATATTTTTATGTATTTTTAAAAAGTGCATGAGAGTTTGTAATTCATTTTAAATCTGTTGTTTTGTAATTTTAATCGATAATGACAGGATTTTTTTATTCAAATGGGAAAATTGAATTTAATAAAAAACGTTTAGCAATTTGTAATAATTTGGCAAAAATTTTTAACAACTTTTGTCAGATAGAAAAAAAAATGTGCTTCATTTGCTAAAATCTATTTCTTTTTAATTTTTATTTTCCATATGCATATTCATATGTGTGTGTGCATGTATGTATGTATATATAAAGCTTTAATCAATCTACATACATATATATATATATATATATATTTATTTATTTTTAACTGACTTATCAAGTGAGTTTTAATATAAATTTTGTTTTACAAACCATTATGAAACCTAAAAACAAAAATTAATTAAAATAACACTTTAAAATCAAATTTGTTGGCAGTAAAAAATTCGCCGTTTAATTACGAGAAGTAGCATACAGTTTTATATTATGAGAGTACATCTAAAATATTCAATTTCCGATGAAAAATCTTTTCGATCCGAAATAATTTCCGTGAGAAAAACTAAAGATGATAAAAATATCTATAAAAAGCATGATTAACTCTCTCAAAGGCTTTAACGAAAGCATATTAAATGATTAGATGAGAAATTCTAGAACAAATGTTCTGTAGGCCCGAAGTTCCAACCCCAGGAAAGGTCTGATACATTTTTTTTATAATTTAATTTTTGTTTCGTCAGAAACTCTTTAATTAGATCAAAGTTCACTGCAATGAATATTTTTGGTAATCAAAGGAGAAATGATGTCCGGGAAGGAATAGTACACTAGCCAAACTGAACAATTGTTTTCGACTCCAGCTACGGTAGTCTCATCAGGGTTCTTTATGTCCTGTGCATATTCAAGATTAAAAATCGATTATTAAACTCAGACTTTTCAAGAAATCACATACTGAAATTATTTTCCTCCATATATATGTAAAGTGTGATTTTTTAAGAGCTATAGGAAAGTTTTTTTTTAAAAAAAAAACATAAAATTCAGAAAAATTAATGAAATCTTTATTCGAATCGATAATACGGTCCATATAATTTAATGCTTGAAGATTATTTCATGCAAATGTTAACCGTGACTGCATACTCTTACTAACATATCGGCCGGTATCTTACGAATAAATGCTTCAATGTTGTCTTCTAATGCGTCAATTGAAGCGGGCTTGGCTGTATAGACATGAGCTTTAACATAGCCCCACCAAAAATAGTCTAAAGGCGTTAAGTCACACGATTTAGGCGGCCAATTGACCGGTCCCGAACGTGAAATAAAATGTTCACCGAACTCGCCTCTCAATAAGTCCATTGTTACGCGTGCTGTGTGGCATGTGACACCGTCTTGTTGGAATCACAAGTCATGCAAGTCAAGCTCTTGCATTTTGGGCAAAAAGAAGTTGGATATCATCTCACGTAGCGCTTACTATTCACAGTTTCGTTACGATTCGCATCATCTTTGAAGAAGTACGGTCCAATGATGCCACAGGCCCATATATTGTGACTTTTTCTAGATGCATTGGTAGCTCTTGTTCTGGCAGGTCTTCACTCCAAAATCGACAATTCTGCTTATTTACGTACCCATTGAGCCAAAAATAAGCTTCGTCGCTGAACACAATTTTTTTTTTCAACGCTGGGGGCAACGATTTCTTTTTTATTTTTTTATTTTATTATTATTATTAGTATACAAAATACTTTAAATATACTATTGAAATACATACATATATCACAAATTATTGTTAAATACAACAAAGTTAATACATTTTCTCCTAAAAATATTTTCATTTAACTCATTTTTAATGTTTCTCGGTAATAAATTAAACAATTGTAGACCCTTGTAAAACAGCGTTTTCTGCATTTGTGTTGACATCACTCCTTGGGTTCGGAAATCATCTGCATTTCTCAGACTGTAAGGTTGGCTGTCTCCTACGTATCTTATCTGTTCACAAAGATATTTCGGCGCGTCATCATGTTTTAATTTTCTGATAAACCTTAGAGTATTAAATTGAAGTCTTTGTTTCACGTTCATCCATTTTAGATTCAGTAGCATCGTATTTATATGGGTATACCGGTTGCATTTTAATATTACTCTCATAGCCTTGTTTTGTAGTTTTTGCATCCTTGTCAATTGAATTGTGTTACTGCATGTATACAAAATAGTTGATCCATATTCGAAATGAGGTTTTATTAGTGTGTTATATACAGTTTTTGCTGTGGATTTTGATATGTTGTTTCTTATTCTTCTAAGAAAACCAATTTTCTTGCCAATTTTTTTGCATATCGTTGGTCTCAGGTAGAAAGGCCCTAACTCAAATAACTTAAAATTTACAGGAGAAGGTAAAAATACAACAGATACTGTAATTATAAATATACAACTTTTTATAAAACGCTGTATTTATATGCTGGTAATCTTCGGCCTGCTTTTCAAGAGCCCATACACCAAAAATTCTACGTTGCGGTAGGTCGTTCGGCTTCAATTCTTGCACCAGCTGTATTTTGAAAGGTTTCAAACCTAAATCCTTCCGCAAAATTTTCCACGTCGTTAAGTAACAGAGGCCCAATTGCTGCGAACGGCGACGAATCGTTAATTGATGGTCATCAATAAAATGGAAGAAGCGCGCGATGAACTTTCTTAACAGAGCACGCATTTTGATAATAAAATTCAATAATTTGCAAGCGGTGTTCGTCTGTAAGACGATTCATGGTTAAATTATAGACCAAACTGAAGTTGTTTGACAGTGAAACAAAACACGAAACGTGCGTCAGTTGTTTAAGCTAGTGTTGCCAAAAAGATAATAGCTAAAAAATCACCCTTTACATCATACACTTGTATGAGTTAGTCGAAGTAAAGTCACACAACAGTTTCTATCATATTCTCCTTTTCTCACCATCATTGCAGTTTTTGTAATTTTCGTCTTATTTGGATGAAACACAGTTATAATTTAGCGAGCACATTGTACATTAGATGTTGAAGACTCGAGTTCGAGCCCCAGGAAAAGTGATAAATTTGTGAAATTAATTTTGTTTCGTCAGAAAAGGAGAATATACTAGAAAGAGTTGTCCGTCTTTACTTTACTTTACTTGAAATCGAGTCTTCAGCATCTAAAAGATTGAATTTTAATAAGAAACGAATTAATGTAATATATCACACAAATATTTCCTTTATTTAAATGTGGAACCTTGCAAAATAGGAAGAACTTTCAATTGGGGTACGAAATTACCGCAACAATGTGGTAGCGTAAGAAAAAAAAGCGAATGTAGTTAAAAGTTAAATCTACGGTGATTATGTGTGAAATTTCCTTAAATTAAGTTTTTCTTTATTCTTTTTAAGTTTTATGTTTAACCGATTCTAAACACAGTGACTTTTATTCCAGCAGCTAGAAAACTGAAGTCCATTAAAATGTTTTCATTTGGCATTTAAACTATTAAAACAGACAACATTTTTCATTTTTTTCCATATAAACTTCCAATAACTGTTTTCGAAAGATAAGCTTTTCTTTTTTATTTTTGTTTATTTGAAAAGTAGACAAAAACGCAAATTAACTTATAAAAAACTATAGGAACAATACAAAAAAAAAGAAAAACCAAAACATTTTCCATTCAAAATAGCAATACAATGCGAATTATTTCAAAAACTCAACTGAACTGAGAAAATTGTAAATGAAACTGAAATTAAAACAACAAAAATCTAAAGTGAAAGCCAACAACGACAACAGGTCAAAAATAGGGAGGAATATAAAAACAAGGATATTGTCACAAAGCAACTTAATAACAACACAGTAACAACAGCACTAAAAACATGCAAAAAACAAAGGAATAAAAGAGAAAAAAAAAATGATAAAATGCAAAAAGAAAACTAAAACAAATACAAAAACTATTTCTAGTAAATGTTTAAGCAATTCTTTTTTAATTCCCCTGTTGTTTTGCCAGACAAATCAACTAAGAACTCAAACAAAACACTGGAAAAAGAATGGACACAACAGCTATACTAGCCAAAAGTTGTTGTAACAATAACGAAAAAAATAAAAAGTAACACAACGAATAATAAATAAATAAAAGAATCTAGAAAAACCCACAAAAAGTTTCTTTTGTTTGTTCAAAAGTTAAATAAAAATATTCTCTCTCGTAGTTAAACAAAACTACACCTCAATTTTAAGTCATTCAGAAGGCATTAAAGCGAACATTAACTCAGCAAATGCAGAGAAACAAAAAAAAAAAATAGTTTTTGACTGAGTGACTGAATTTTTGGACAACCGACACAGTTATGTGTTGCAAATAAGAATTATTGAAATGTAAACATTTGCTTTTGAGTGGTGGTTTATTTGAAAATACACTTGAACATGATTAAAATGAATGAAAATAAAAGACATTAATTTTTGATTACGCACTCATTTAACGTAGAAAATACCACTCTAACGATGTGAAGGGTTTTTTGTGCCTCTTAAATAAATCATCCGTTTAAAAGCTTTTGTTTCGGTTTACATTGACGAAAGTTTTTACTCGGAGGGTTCCAAGTCCTACGCACAACCCAAATTTAAAGTCGAGTCCACAGCATACATTAGTTAACAAGTTAGCGGGTGCTAGCATGCTATCCAAGAAGGCCACAAGTAGTCTGTATGTAGACTTGAATACAACGGGAGCAACAATCATTCCGGAGGCCTTGAGTTTCACCCCAATCAGACACTTTGCCTTATCCAAAGTATCCCAGCAATCCATGTTAGAGAGAAAAGTTTTTCGTAAGATCTTTGGTCCCCTAAGCAATAGCGATGAATTTCGCCTTAGAACCAACCATGAACTGTATGAGCTCCTCGGCGATGTGGGAGTTGTTCAGCGCATTAACATCCAGCAGCTACGCTCTCTCGGCCGTATTGTTCGGATGAAAGAATCTGCTCCAGAGAGAAAAGTTAACGATACAAAGGTCACTGGACGTCGGTGTAGAGGGCGATTGTGTTTACGTTGGAAAGACCAAGTTGATGAAGCCCTGTCATCAATTTGTGTCACTAACGGGAGAAGACGCGCGCTTACCAGTGACGCCTGGATGCTATTGTTAAGGCAGGCCGAAACCCGGTAACGGATTGTTATGGCCATCCAAGTAAGTACGTACATATCGTCGCAAGAATTAAAGAACGCTGTAATTGACAAAAAATCGAAAATAGGTTTTTTGCATCATTTTGATCAGGAAAAAAATACGCGTCGACTGGTTCTGGTCCCAGATTTCTACGATGAAAATGACTTCACTTACGCCGTCTTCGTTTTGAAAAATACCAGGTTCTTTGTTCTACTTCCATACAGGTTTTTTGGTTCTGGTAAACATTTAAAGTTTTGTCAGTTCTTTAATTCCATCGACGATATTAACATTCATTAAATTTTTCTAGCCTTTTTCATAACACTAACATACTAACATAACACATAAACTGCCACTATAACACTTTTAATGGTTTTTTGTGCCCCTTAATTAAAGCATCAGTAACATATTAGTATTCGTTAAGCATTAACAGCCATATTCAGAACAAGTTGATAGGTAGTCAGCAAAGCATTTACAGGCTTAACTATGACCAACATTCAGCTAAACGCTGGTCTATGGGCTATCAAGCATTACTTAGCTTGTAAACCAACAACTGCTGAATATCACATTTACACCAATAATTTTACAATTTTATTTATTGAAAGGTAATTTTTTTTTTGTAAAATACATATTTAAATGTTAAAACTAAAGTTGGGTTGAATAAAAAAAGGGAAAATTAAAAAAATGGGTTAAAGTGTATTATGAATAAACTCTGTGCTAAACAGCTATAGATATATTCACTTCATCAAGGCGAAGATAAATTGCTGATACAAGCATTGCATAATTTATAATAAAATTTAATAACAAAACTAATGCCTGGAAATACCGATAGTTAAGTAAATTATTATTAAAAAAAGAACTTTTGCTATAATAATTCAATAAATATTCGTATTTAGGGGGATTCACAAAGTGTACTACTATTTTAAATCATAACATACTTTGTGATTGCCTCAGTGGCATATACAATCGTATATATTATTTCTAAAACACTTTTTTTTTGTCGGTTGCAAATATCTCCCATACCACCGCATCAAATTTAATGAATGATATCTCATTTTAAAGCTTATTTCTAACACTAATGACGAAAAATAATTAGAAATTGAAAAATTAATATTTTAAGATTTTATTAAAATTTTATTAAATTAATTTTATTAAATTAATATTTAAGATTTATTTTAAGAACTGCATGATAATACTGTTGTCATTATGATTATATGTTTTTGTTCAAGTGTGGTAATACAGGGTCACTTAATAGTAATGCAGTTCTACATAAATAGTATGTATATATTAAAATCCATTCTAGCAATACCGCTATTTACTATGAAAAGATGTTTTGGCAATACTTTGCAGTAGTCGTACGTTTAAAGATACTTTTGTTTGTATTAAGGATTCGTACGGGCAAAAAGTTAACGATGATCATGACATTACCTCTAACATTGTATTCATAGAAGTATTATAAGAGCATTTAATCATATGTATGTATGTATGTAAATATGTATGATACGTTATGATTTCTAATATTTTTATACTTTTAATGATATGTATTGAAGTCACTAAAATTTCTATTAATTATTTTCATTTTATGTTACAAAAATGACAACTAACGGTGCAAAATATTCGCACGGGTCATCTAGTATTCCCTATTTGTCATTGTTACAAAAAAAAAAATTAATTTTAAATCAAACAATTGTTTACTCGAAAATAAAGGAAAATATTTGACTTGTCGTAGGTAGGTAGGTCAGATGGCTAGTCAACCAAAAACGTGATCCACTACAATCAGCATAAGGTGCCGTTTGGATTTGACCAAGCTGAACTCAACCAAGTAGTAAAAAGAACTACCGCCAATCAGAGCAGTCTATAAAGTGGAGTAAAAGAAGAGGGGGTCCAGGCTCGCGCACTGCGCCATACCATCATTGAAATGTGTTTTTTTTTTTTTTTGTAAGACCAATACTCAAGACCTACTCATGCAGTGCATTGTATTGGAATGTGAAGATGGTTGATAGAAGGTTTTTTTTCATACATGTTTGTATATTTTGTGCATTTTTTTGTTGATGAAACAATTTGCTGACAATTTGTCCACTCAAGGGCCAGTGTTATACCTTCACCCTCGAATAATTAAATGGCAATTGCCTCATCTGTCGTTGGATGTTTGAATGTGAGTGGCGAGCGTCTTCAGCAGGTTAGCTGTTACCTTCCCAGAAAGTGGTGCTGTACTCCTGATCATTGGTTTCTTGTGGAATAGATTAGAAATGTCAGGCAGCGGTTTCTTGCAGACGGTCTAGCTGGAGAGAATGGGGAACCTCTTATTTTTTTTTTAATTTTAATTTTTAATTTAAATTGTAATCTTAGAAAACCGCAAATTTTTATTTTTATAATTTTGTCTTTCGCTGGGATTGAACCTTAGCCGTGTGAGTTTCTGTGCGAGTGCTCTACCACTATGCCAAGACCCCCCTCTTGTAGTAGTAGTACTCTCATTATTATTATTTTTTTTTATTAAGGCCAGCATGACTCCTATTCAGGCATTGCATTGTGCTGGTCTAGGTAATATTACACAGACTATTATAAAAGCTTGGTTAAACTATTTTTGAAACAATCATTGTGTTAGTCCTATCGCCCATGATTTGACAAACCTTAAATTAGGCAAAAATTGCTTCCCTAAAATTATTTGTTTCTTTTTTTGGCCTCTCAAAAGTATTTTGTGATCAGAGTATAGCAAGAAAAATATTTGATGTTTTATATTTTTCATTGTTTTTTATATTTTTCCAGTAGCCTTAGGATTCTGAAACTGAACATTTTTAGAAAAATTAAAATTCGTTCAATAAATTTGTATAACGGTGCTAACGAAACTGAAGAAATTATACACAGAATTACCATAAAGATCCAATAGTTATACCAATTTTGAATTTAAAAAATAATATAAATTTTTTTGTTATCTTTAGTAAGCCTCGATGTATTGAAAAAATTGCTTTTGATCATTTGATTTCGTTTTTTTTCTGCTGTATTTTCTATGCTTGAATTTCAAGAGATGCCTGAGATTCTATAATACTTGGGATCAAACAATTGTCACATGCGGTGTTCTTGTGTGAATTACAAACTATGGTTTTGATAATTGAATCCCTTAACACCTCGCCAATTGAAACGTATACTGTGTAAGAGTATTCCCTACAGCGTTACATTGCAGATTTTTAAACTGTTAGTTGTTGGCGTCTTGTTGTTCGTTTAGTCAGTTTAACGTTTTTGTCGCCCTATTTTTTCTTTCTTATTTTTAATCGTTTATTCATTTTACAATATTCGCATTTATTTAATTCTTTTCAAGCTTTTTTTGCCAGATTTTTTTTTTACAATTTTTCCTTTTTTTTTATTCTCGGCTTTCGGTGACCAAACCAAATGTGGGGTTGGCCGCATAATAACAACAAAAAATATAATCAAATAAAAGTGCAACAACGTTAACATTGTAGTGGAAAAAAAGATAAAAACATAGTGAGAGAGAGAGCGCGAGAGTGAATGGGAGAAAAGATTAAAAACATATTGTCGGTTTGTCTAAATGACAACAATAATGGTAAACCGGGTGGCTAGTTGCCAGGATAGTGAAATTGCTGGCTGGTTGAGTAGTAGTAACGTGTGTAACGTATAACGTGTTCCATGTTTGTGTTTTTTTTTTTTTCATATCTATTTAGTTGATTGTTTTCTTGGTCCGCTAGTGTTGTTGGTGGGTATTTAAATATTCAACCGTTTGCATTATTTTTTCCGGCTTTTACTTACAGTTGACTTGCCGCACCAACATAAAAATATTTAAAGTAATAACATGAACAAAAAACTAAAAAATAAAAAATGAAAACATTGTAAAACAGAATTAAAAATAAAATATTTTTCTTTGTTGTTGTATTTTTTTGTACTTTGTTGTGTTACAAAAAAAAAAAAAAAAATACGAGTATTGTTTACACAACAGTTAACGCCTTTATTTACGAAGTGAGTGAGTATATTGGCCAGTATAACTGTTTGGAATTGTTAAGCCAGTTACTTATTTAGTTTTCCTTTCCATTTTTTTTTTCACACTCCTGCTATTAAAGTGTATTAGAATTTTCATTTCAAAACTTTTTTGTTTATTCGTTTCTTATTTTTTTTTTCCATTATTTCTATATGAAATGCAATTTTTATAGAAAAATAATAACAAAATAACGTTTAAGGAATCTGTAAAAATTTAAATGAATTGAAAAGTTAAATTTTTTATAAAAAAACAAGACTTAGAAGTTGCAGTCGGTACATTTATTTCAGGAGAGTTTTATCCATCATGCTGGCAAAACTGTTGAATTTTGGAGTTTCGTGCTTTTAGAGACTATACACCGACTTATTAATTAAAGTTCGCTGTATAAATGCATGTTTTATAACTGGAACCATTATATGCTTTTTCCTGTTCATATAAAAAGACCAAGATTTTACTCGCTAATTATGAAGTAAAGAATTAGTGTTCAGATATCAGAGTGACAAATAATTCTTTTTTTTAAGACCAATTATCAGGGGTAAATCCCTACTCATTGTATTGGAAGTTGAAGATACAAAGATAGGTTTATTATATTATACGCCTATTTTGTTAATGAGAGAAGTTGATGTCAAAGGACAGTGTTACACCTTCACCCTTTAGTGATCAACAACAATTGAACCACCTGTCGGTGGATGTTGAATGTGAGTGGCGAGTATCTTCAGTAGATTAGCTGTTATCTTTCCAGAAGGAAGGAAGTAATATATGTAGCAATGTTTTGTAACTACTTGAGAAGAGGAAACACAATATTTAACAAGTCCACTGCAATAGAAGATGTATGACAGGAAAATTCTGTATATTTGATGGATTAGTTATGGAAAATTGATGCAGATATACAACCACGGCATGGAATAGTGTTAAAATCTACTGGCACGTGCTATAGTGTTTAGAGAGCTTGCAGAATGACTCAGGTTCAAATCCCAGCAAAGGTGAAAAATAAAAAAGCTAGTTTGCGGTTTTTTAAAAATTATAATTAAAAAAACTAGGGGTCCCCCTTCCCCTCCAAGAAGACTATCTACAAAGAAACCGCTGGCCGACATTCCACTCTATTCCACCTTAACAAATGTCAACAAAAAACGAATGATCAGGAAAAAAGCGCCACCTATTGGGAATTATCAGATAACAACTAAACCTACTTACCTAAGCCTCTCACCACACAATCAATATGCAACAATGAGACAATTGCTGCTGACCATTCAAGGCAATTAATAATAACATAAGAAAAAATAAACATGTACTGTCCTTTCCAAAAAATTTCAATACAATGCACAGCATCTAGTAGTGGTCTACTTCTAAGTATTGTCACATATAAAAAAAATTACTTTAAGTTAATATTTATAATCATGAGCTGACTTAAACGAGACCTCCGTGCAAATAAGAGGAATACCGAAACAGTGCTAATAAACCGTACATATGGTGTATAGGGAATAAAGGCACTATATAGCGAACAGAACGAAAATTAAAGCGGAGACGATTTAAACAAAACCTTTATTGAAAAAAAAAGATAAAATCGCATACTAGTATACAATTTCGCGTACATTTATAACAACTTTCGCACATGGAATCGAATTTAGACATACGAAATGAAGTACTTTTAAATCACGATGCTACAGAATAAAAATCAATAGTACACGTATTCGGACAAGTCTAACCAAAGAACCATTGAACTAACTCAAAAGAAAGTTTAGATCAAAAGAAAGTTTAGATGAAATATAAGGCAAAAGTATAACTAGCAGAGGAGCAAAACGTCTGAACGTCTGAATAGACTGTGTTTAAAATTATTTTTTTTTTTTTGTAATTTTTGTTAATTTAATTTGGCTTTCAAATGTTTCATCTGCAATCTTTGCATAAATTAATTTCGCGTGTACTTATTTGTTATTGCCGTCAAATTCTAAAAAAGCAACAGATTGAAAATTATCTCAAAAACAAAAAAAAAAAAAATGTTTGGCAGCATAAACCAACAAACCACCTGCCAAAAAATTAAACGAAAAATACAATTTTGTTGTAAAACTATAATTGGATATTTTTTTTATTTAAATTTATTTATTTTTTTAATTTATTTAAAACCGAAATAAAATTAAAAAAAAAAGATTTTTAATTGCTTAAAATTTTTGAATTTTAAATTTTGGTTTTTAAATGAATTTTATTGACCGCAGGCAAAAAAAATTATTTGTGAATGTATGTGTCCTTGTGAATATTGTAAAACTTAAATTCTATTATGTTTCCATATTAATATTACAGTATTAAATTTGTTTTTTTGTTTCGACTGATAAATTGTTTAAATAATAGGTTGTGTGGCAACAATTTAAAATTTTTCAGTTTAGAATTATTGAAGTTAATAATGCGTTACATATTCACAATGTTTTAAACAATTATTTGTGTTTTTGGAATATTTTGGAAAGTAAAAATTAATTCCTAAATTTATAATAAAAAACGATTGAAATGAACTTTTATTGAGCTTTCGGAAGTGATTAAGGTGTATGTAGTAGAAAACCAAATTTAGACATTAAATAAAATACTTAATAAAAAAAAAAACAACAATGTGATATTCCTCTTACTTGGAAAATATCGAATTTCAGATCAACTAATTAGAATAACTTTCGAGATAGATAATTTATTTTACCTTCTCAAGTGCTGCTGTACTACTTTGACTATTCCTCGCTGTTTATCATGCACATGTTTCGATGATATATATGTGCCACAGACAGTTTGATTATTTTAGAAGTGCTGTTCTGTATTCAGTATTAGAAAGAATTCGTTCAAAATTGAAAAATCAATCATTTCGCAGGTGTTCTATATACCCTTTGAAAAACAATTAGTATTTGTTCATACATCTGCAAGTATTGGTTCCACTATAAATAAAGAACATGTAGGATTGCAACACTAAGTCACCCAAAAGAGCTCAAAGTTTATAAACTTAACGGTACATGCAAGAACTCTCTTTATAATAAAAAGATGTTCATACATACATATTTAATTGGCCATTTTAACCCTGATTTTGGTTTACGGCCTAGCTTCTCTATGTTGTGTGAGTATATTTTTACACATGATGGCCGGGACCTACAGTTTAAAGTCATCTCCGAACGACAGTCCTGAGAAGCTTTTTCATGGAAATCAGTTACTCTCACAACTTTTGGCAGAAGACTGCTAAAAAGTAGTCGGCGAAAGAAATATTTTTTGAGATTTAATTTCTTTTTTTCCAGATGTCAGAGCTGGGGTTTGACAGCATCTATATTGTAGTCAATTAAAAAGAACTCAAGCAGTGGTGCCAGACTAATTTTAAGCAACTAATTTTATTAATCAGTAACAAGATTAACTGCAAGAGACTTTGAGAGATGATATTGTTTGCCATAAATACCAATTGAAGATCCTAAAAAAGAAAATTTTTTATTCGTTCGGGAAGCAAAAACTTCTTATTTACATAAATAATTGAACATTACAATCCCCTCTCAGTGTTATGGTTTTGCTTTTAACAGCAGCCATATTGGGGGCGTAACTTTTTTTTCTGATCTATTAATACCGTCGAATCCGAACTACAGACTTAAGAAGCTTGTTCATGACAATCATTTGTTACTCTCAGAGCCAAAGGCGAATGTTATTTTTACCAAGGTAGTGCTCCGCATTTAATGGGGCTGAAAGGGTGTCAATCTATTATGACCTGCAAAAAATATTGTCAACACAATACAATAATAATCCAGAATATGTAGATAGACCTGAGGTCATAATACTCCAAGCTAAAAACGCCCGGGCACATGTCGGTAAAGCTGTACAGAAGATAGGAATTAACAAATTTTGCCTCAGCTACCTTATAGTATTGTTTGACTCAAATTATAAATTATAAAGCCTGAAATGCTGATCAATATTTCAAATAGTCATAAATAAAAAATACAGTAGAACCTGTTTTTATGCGACTTGTAGGAACCGCATAAAATTAATCACATAAAAAAAAATTACACAAAACTTCACAAAACCTCACAAAACGCAATTAAAAATAGTTTTCGCTACCGCATAAAAAAGTTTTATTTCGAAAAAAACCTAAAACTTTTTTATTTCATGTGTGGATATTTCTAAATATTTTATTTATATATCTACTTGTTTTACATACAAAAATTAACTTAATCATTACCCTTCACAATGACTTTCATTACTAAAAAATACCAACTCTCTTACCATGTAGGTAGTTTTGGGAGGGAACTATCGTGCTTCATTTTAATCTTGTTGCGAACCTCGAAGAATTGTTATCCTCTAATTTGGTAACAATTTAAACTAAACTCTCGTGTGAACATTGGGATTCCCTATCGTGGTTCAGAGAATGAACCAAATGGTTCATATTATCATGTGAACCATTACATATTGGGATGAAAAACATCAGTAATCGATATAAAGATAAAAAACCTATATTTTTGTCCACAACATATGTTCCATAAAAGATTACCGAAATACTTAATAATTCTGTATATTTCTTTTACAAACACTGCTGATAAATGTGTTTATTATGTTTAACTATCATATAGAGACCAGAAACTACCGTAAAAATAAACATCGAACAATAAAAAAACCGCATAAAATAAATCGCATAGCAAAAGTAATCGAACAAAAAGAGTCGCAAAAAAAAAATCGCACACAAATAGTCCGCATAAAAACAGGTTCTACTGTATTTCAAATTTATTAAGTATGTGTTTAACAAACTTTGCATAGAATTAAATAAATTAATTTTTTCTTTATTGTTATCTACATAAAACTTTAGCCCTAGTTTTTGTAGAATTACTAACTATTGTACAAAGTTTATTAGATTAAAGGTTCTTTCTTTGATATTCATTAAGTCTATGCAAATATTGCTCTATAGCGAACACATAGAGATTTATTTATTTATTTTTTTTTTAATTAAAGAGTAACTGTTAAATGTTTAATTACTTACATATATACAGAATACTATTTGGTATTTGAACTTACCTGGAAAGAAAAAAAAAAATAAAATTAAGTAATTTTCCAAAGTAACATTTAAAAATAAATTATAGTTGATAAATGTCTTTCGTAAAATTCTAAATAGCTCTCTGTCATGAACATCCATCACTAATATTCAAAAAATAAAGGAAATTAAAAAATATATGTATGGTCTTATAAAGCAAAAGATATTTAATATTAACTTTGGCTTTCATTCCATCTGGTTAAGTATAATTTTTGGTTTTTAGCTATTAAAGAAATGTAGACATAAAGCTAAAATTTTGCTTAAAAAATCCAAAAATATGTGAATATTAACACTTTTCTAAATGGAATTACATATATATTCTTCTCTTATTCCAAGACCAAAAACATACGTGAGTTACTAAAATATATCGAATATTGTTTAAAATATTAATAATACGCTTTTCTATTTTATGGTTTAAAAATGATGTAAAAATAAACCATCAATGATGAGTTAAAAATGGGAATAAATAATTTATTGAATTTCCTAGCAGGTACAAATATTTCAAGACAAATGTTCACATCAAATAAAAAATTGTTTGAAATAGAAAAAAGACTTATCTGCCAAATATAAAATTTCGAGTTAAAATTCCTGAAAGACTTACTCGCTAAAATCTACAAAAGTTTGGGTCAACTCTGATCCATAGCTGAATTCTCTGTTCTGTCTGAATTCAAGTTCTGATCGCTAGGCGAATTATTCTTTTGATTGAAAAATCATTGCAAAAAAACAAAAAAAAAAAAAAAAAAAAAAAAAAAAAAACAATCAAAATTAATTTAATAGAATGCAGGCACAGGTATTCATAAAAAGTATTTTACGTTTATTGAGGGTTTATTTGGCAAATTCCTATGCAATGCTTGCCAAATAAACCCCCAATAAACCTAAAATATTTTTTATGAATACAGACACTGATCTGAAATTAAAATCAAAAATGTATAATATTGCAGAACTTATCCTACTACAGACTATCATTTGCAAATAACTTTACAAAACGTTGTCACTGGAATACCCACAGTCTAACCACAATTGGTCGCTGCTTCATTTTTTTCTTAGAAAAAGAACAATAAAAACGAATATTGCTAGAAATATGGAAAAAGGTCATAGCCAACGATGGAAAGTATCGGGTGGTTAAATTTTAAGGGCCCATGTTGAATGTGAACCAAACCTAAACGTCAAGTTTTTTCTGCATTTCATTTGTCATTTCTGAATTTCAGACCAACACCATTTGAATCATGTAGAGATATACCATCGAGCAACTCGTCAAAATTATTCAGGCTTTTTATGAAAATGGGCTTTCAAATCAAAATGCATATCGTGCACTTCGTAATTTTTTCAGTCAATTTAATCGTCCAAATGTGCGTACAATCGGAAAAATCGTTGAAAAATTTGGGCGAACCGGGTCTGTAAGAGATCTGAAAACACCATTGCATGCTCGTACAGCTCCTACTGCAGAAAATATTGCTGCTGTTCGCGATAGTTGTCGTGCCCAACAATTACATCTCACGCTCGTCGTTGATGAACATTATAATGTGGACGATATGTGGTTTCAACAGGACGGTGCCAGTTGTAACACAGCTAACGAAACATTGGCTCTCTTGCGCGACAATTTTAATGGCCGTGTTATTGCACGTGGTGGCGACGTCAATTGGCTGCCAAGTACATGTGATTTGACGCCGTTGGACTTCTTTCTTTGGTATTATTTTCAAGAAAAGATGTACGCCGATAAGTCAGCAACAATTCAAGTGCCAAGGAATCAGATAATTCGGCACATTAATGGCATAGAACCTCAATTATGCCTCAGAGTCATCGAGAATTTGGACCATCGGATGGAGGTTTGCCGCCGTATTCGCGGCTGTCATTTGGCCGATTTTTTGTTTAACACATAATTGAAGAAATGACAATAATTTCCTAAATAATTTGTGTTTTATTCAAAATCAATATGGGCCTTAAAATTTCTCCCACCATTTACTCAGAAATAAAATATCTGCATGTTTAAGTTTTTACCTCCAAATACTTTTATTTTCGAATTTTTTACGTTTAAGTCCTTTTTCACTTTCATATCTGTTATACAGTTTGCTTATCGTACAAACGTAAACATGTTTAAACTAAAACGTAAAAAATTTATTAAAAATATAAAATCGTGTTGATAACAGCGTTCTATGAAAAAATCGGTAAAAAGAAATACAACAAACGCATGCACACATAAATGTGTGTTGAATCCTTTTAAAGTTCATAATTTGAATGATGTAGTGGAAAATAACAAAAGCAGTTTTATAAAGATGCTAAAAAATATAACAATTTTTGTACAGAAGAATTGTGGGAAGAGCAGTGAAGAGGGTAAATAATAATTTTGACATAGAAACTCATTTATCATTTATACGCTCATTTGACACAACCTCACGTTGATAGAGAGAAAAAGAATTTCAAAAAAGCAACAAACAAACAAAACAAATAAAACTTTTAGGGCACGCTTCCTTCACCAGTCGCATGTACGTTAAAGAAATTGTTAATGCGAGACTTTTACGTAATGTTGGGTACGCAATAAAGCTTAACCTCAAACAAAAAACAACAAAAAAGAAAAAAAAAAGTGAAAAATAAAGAATATGTTTTACCAACAACAGTGTATGTAACAGTAATAACAACCATATCAATAAAATAAACAGCAACAACATTCACAAACAGAAAAGGCTTTGCCAATGTCAAAGGCTAAAACGGCTGCAATTTTGTCTCTATGTGTGGTGTCTGGCAATCAAAAGTTCAACATAAAAATTTTGTTACGGTTTTTAAGCTAATAAGACTGACTGTGAAATAACGATGAAAGTGAAAATTGTTTTACTTTTATTTCCATTAATACGTAATATTTGTACATTTTGGTTTTGGTATTATGAATTTCGAAATTCAATGCTAAAATTAATTTTCTTTAATTTGTTAAGGAATTTACTTTGACATTAGCACCATCTAATATGATATCTATGATGATATTGAATATTAGTGAAGAGAAAAAATATTTTCATAACTTCTTAGGGAAAAATAAAGTCAATTGTAAACTAAACTCAGCAGAAAAGAGATAAAAATAAAAAGAGAATGAAAAGTCGCAAATGTTACATATCAAAAAACATTGATTTTAATTTCAGCAATATTTAATTGGAAACTGAAACTGGCAGTCAACCTTAAACAATGCTATTGGCTTAAAATGGAATGGTAAGCATTAATAAATTACGTAAAAATACTAGTTGAAAGACTAATATTTACTAGGGTATTCAATTATTCGACTTTTTTTGTTGGTCGATTAATCGAGTGAGTAATTATTCGGGTTTTTTTCTTGATCGATTAATCGAATAAAATTTCAAAATTGTTCGATTAATCGCATTTTGTTTTATATAAAATAACATACCAATTTTGTGGATTTTTAAAACATTTTATTGAAAAAAAAAACAAATAATAATAACCAAAAACATTGTAATGTACTTAATAACTTTTTAAAAATTCATTAACTATAGTTAACTATAGTGAACAAACATATAATTGAAAAACTAAACCATAAATGATTCATTAATTAATTCATTAATTTTAATATTTGAGATCATATACATATATAACGATTTAATATATAAAAGTAATAATTTACTATGCAATAAAAATATTAAATAAGTAATTAAAAATAATTCATATTATGAGTTAAAAATTAATTTAAAAAAATTATGCACTTCCATTAAAATAGTCTTGTAATGTAATTTATATTTAGTAATTTAGTTTAGCTCTCAACCGATGGTTTTCTTTAGTTTTAATAAAACTCGATTTTGAGAAGACTCTCTCGCTGATTGTAGATGTTGGAGAAATTGAGAGAAGTGCATGGAAAAGAATATATAATTTTTCGGTTCTGTTTTTGGTTTTTTCTAAATATAAGAAATCATCCATTAAATTATTGCAGCCTCTTTTAGGTTTTTTAAAATTTTGTACACTTTTAATTGCTTCATTTAATTGTGATAATCGATTATTTTCGTTTATTTCAATTAAATCTTCTGTAATCTGACATAATCATCTGACACATTTTGTTCCGTATTTTCTAAAAACATTCTCAAAAACAATTTGTTTGCAAAATCTTTTGTTTCAGATTTTGTGCAAAACTTTGAAAAAGTGAAAATGTACTAAAATTTAGATATAAAATAGGTGTACAAAGTAGTTTTACACGTCTTTTATTTATTCGAATCTTAAGCCTTTCTAATAACTAATTTAAAAAAGGATTGTTTGCATTTTCCATTGTATTACAGCCTGTTTCTAGAACACGAATGGGTTTTGTTAGTGTTTCACATATAAATAGACGAATGTCAAATACCATTCGTGTTCTAGAAACAGGCTGTTAATAATAGTAATAGCGACATCAAGTGGTTTAAGGGCTTTATTCAATTTTGATAAAACTTTAATTTCCATACCTGTAAAAGTCCTCAAACCAAAATCAGATAGAGCGTAATTTACAAATACGAAGAACATTTTCAATCATGGAAGATAAGGACGACCATCGATGCTTTACAGCATGTACAAGACGAATTTCTTTTTCTTTTCTTGCAGCACAACATATGTTTGCAATTTCTTTTGTTTTTCATTAGATTTATTAAATATTTTAAAACACTTAGAAAGTTTATTAATACCATTTATTATTTCTATATATAAAGTATTTTTTTATATGGATTAATCGATTAATCGTAGGAAATTATTCGAGTTATTCGTTATTCGAAATTTGACTATTTTTAATTGTTCGAACAATTATTTGAACACAATTGTTCGATTAATCGATTAACGATTAATCGTTTGAATACCCTAATATTTACGCATATAATAGTACTAGTATGTAACTATGCACAAATGAACTAGTAGAGCTCCTAACCGAATCACATACTAGTTGTTTTATCTGTAGTACAAAAAAAAGAAAGAAATATAAATTTAATCGTAAACTACACCAATTACTGCAGTATTTACAAAAACAATAAATTGAATTTTAGTTAGTTTAGTTAAATTTAGTTATTTTATATTTTAAATTTTACGAGGGGGCTATACACCTGTAGTCCAATTCACTACGAAATTTTAATTACAATTGTTTGCATTTTTATTAGCAAAATAAACGATTTTGCAATAACGACAAACTTTTTTAACCACTTTCATTATAAATAAGCATTTAGGAAACGGCAGTTCTGTTTGAGTTGTTAAAATGCCACAAAACAAATTTCGATCGATAGTGTTTTAATGCCTAAAATTCAGATTTTTTAAAAAGAGAGAGTTTTTTGAAATAAAACCACCTTAAACTGTTAATGTAATGCTGCTATATTAACACCAAAGGTATATAAAATTATCATTTCAGGTGATTTAACTTGAAAGAAATATTTTAGTTTCTAAAAGTTACATTTTTTAAACTGAAACCACTTCTGGTCGGTATTAAGTTATATGATCAGGTTGTATATTAAAAACCCATTAGAATATATGGAATTTAAGCAATAAATTAATTAAAAAGTTATTTAATTAATATACACCTTTCATTAATAATTTACCAACAAATAAACAAAAAATAAAAATTACAAATATATACAAAACATATAAAAATATGCAAACTCTTCTAAAAAATAATTTCAAAAAGTTTTATACACGCGTGTGTATCCAAATTCACTCGAAAGTGGGTTACCTCAGCATTTTTGATGTTCTGCATTTCACATCCACATATTTTTATTCGTACCGCTAATATGTGTTATGAGAGCCGCAATTCCCAGCAGAAATTAGTGCTTAACAATAAGCTATTTTGTAAGGAAGAAATTGTGAACTATCACTTACTAGTGCGCATCTATAATGCATGATTTTTACATGAAATGAGCCGCTAAAATGCGATAAAAAATGCAAATATTTTGCAACCAGTAAACAAATAGTACAAAAAATCAAAAATAATACCTTATACTGCAGCATTTTTGGAAGCTTTAAGGTATGAATAAACAATATAATGTTTCCATTATTGCTTGCAAGTTTATTTATTTCTTCCAAAATTGAAAAATTTTCTGCTGGGATTTGACATTACCTATGTTGTCCTACGTTTTTCGTTTTAGCCAGTTGAGTCCTTGCAGTGTAAGCCTTCACACCAGTACAAGGAAATTATCCCACGTATCATTTAAATATGTTATATTGTATATTTCTTTAAATTTAAATTTATGAATAAAAAAGTATATTTTTAAAGGGTTTTTATAATAAAAACAAAAAACGTTAGAATTAAAATATTCAAATTACTTTCATACTTTTTGAAATTATTTTGGATTCTATTCTATTCTACTCTTCTTTTTATTCTACTCTTTTTTTTAATTAATTAACACCCTTCAACAATAATTTTTGTCATATTTTAATATTTACTCACGCATTTAATATTTATGCGATGAAAAATTAAACAGGTGTGTTAAATACCTTCTCTATCAAATGCTACATTTGCCATTTACATTAATATACATACACAAACACACATACATACACTGGTTTAAAAGGATACAAAAATCATCATCAATGCCATTTTCGTCATCATTAACATTGTAGTCAACAGCAATAGTACGTGTTTTTAATCCTGTAACTCACACACATATGAACGTGCACACATACTCATACTAAAACATAAAAAATCCCATATTTCAAGTTATCAACTGTATGTGTGATTTTGGTGGAACAGAGCGTGAGTAGGGGAGAGAGAGTGAGAGTATGAAAGCAAAATTTTCAATCATTTGGTGTTTATTTTCATTTTCGTTTTCATTTTGTTGTTGTTGTTGTGATTGTTGTTGTGCTCTTCAGCTTCATTGGCATCACAATATTTATTTTTCTAAAGGATTAATGTCGTTTATTGTTATTATGCCGACGTTGTGATTTGCATAAATTTACCTTTTTTCACCTCCTCTTTCATTGCTTTTTTCATCGCCATGACTTATTTTATTGTTGCTAAACGTTTCAATCTGTTATTTTTGTATTTTTTGTATTTTTTTTCAATTTATCTTAATTTTTTTCATTTATAAATAAAAGCTTTAAATACAAAAAATCACAAAAATCACAAAAAAAAAGAAGAAATCAAAATAATAACAAAAGTAATAAATAACAGCATCAACTGATGTATTTGCTTTTATTTAATTTTAATTTGAAACTCTTTCAAAAGGAATTTTTTTTTGCAGGCAAATATAACAATTGTCTCACTTTTATTATTATTTTAATATCATTTTTTTAAAGAAAATACACAATTAAATACATCATATACTCGCGCTTAAAACAAAAATCAAAAAGTTAATCAAAGGTTTTAAAAAAAAAGGGGAAGTTTTAATGAAATATATTGAAATAGAAATTAAAAGGAAAAATAATTATAAACTTTGAAATTAAAAAGCTGACAATTTGGAACTGAAAATGCCAACTCAATTACTGAAAACTTTACGTACTTATTAACCCTCTATTTTAAGCAGAGTTAAACTTTTTATATATTCCATGACAATCTGTTTAGTGATTTGTGTCTAATTCGTATTTTTCTTTATTTCCTTGTAAGCAAACTGTTATTTTATTTAAGAATATTTAATCTTGAAAATTAGCGATATGTTCTCTCAGTAAAACTTAAACAACCTATACAGAAAAAAAAATCTAAAAAACACTGCAGTAATCTGAACATCATATCTACATAATTGTTAATTCAGGTTTTGTTAGTGGCCTTCAAATTGATGTTGTATATCGTCGCAAGAATTAAAGAACGCTGTAACTGACAAAAAATCGAAAATACGTTTTTTGCATCATTTTGATCCGAAAAAAAAAATACGCGTCGATTGGTCACGGTCTCAGATTTCTACGATGAAAATAATTTCAATTACGCCGTCTGCGTTTTGAAAAATACCAGTGTCTTTATTCTACTTTCATACAGGTTTTTGGCTTTGGTGAACATTTAAGGTTTTGTAAGTTACAGCGTTCTTTAATTCCATCGACGATATACAGACTTCAGCAAGGCTTTTGACCAGGTTAATCATGATTTACTTTTATTAAAACTTTTTGCCTGTAGTTTCTCTACAAACTTTTTAAAATGGATTGGATCCTATGTAAGCCATCGTAAACAATGAGTTATATACAATAATTCCAAATTAAAATATATTGGAGTGACATTGGGAGTTCCACGGAGTAGTCATCTTGGCCCTTTGTTGTTTCGGTTGTTCATCAATGATGTACCAACTGTCGTTCGTTCTAGCTATATTCTTTTGTACGCCGTAGATGTTAAACTTTTTAAAACTATTTTCTGTTCTGAGGATAGTTTCCTCTTGCAAAACTGATTTAGATCATTTTATCTGATGGTGCTTAGTCTAAATAAATGTAAATCTATATCGTTTACTAAACACTCAATCTCTCCCCATAAGTATTTTATTAATGGTGAGTGATTAAAAATGAAAGACACGTTTTTGGAGCTTGAAGTACTGTTCGATAAAAAATTAAATTTTAATTTACATGAGCTAACGACTGTAAGTAAGGCTAACTGTGTTCTATATTTCATAAAGCGCTGGGCAGGGGAATTTGAAGATCCTTATGTTACAAAATATCTTTACGCGTCACTAGTGAGACCAACACTTGAATATGCCTCTGTAATTTGGGATACCCAGTACACTTTTTATATAAGGAAATTAGAATCGTAACCTTAGATGGAGTCCTAGTGAAAATCTACCACCATATCGCAGCCCACTTGCTCTTATAATTTTAAATACTCTAAAGATTCAGATCTGATTCAGGGACATATAAATTCTACTAATTTTTTTGCAAAGCACATAGATTTTACTTCATAGATAGCAACACTCTACATTAGGGTGGGTCAATTTTTTTGCCTACTAAGCGTATAGCAAAATCGTAATCTACGGGAAAATTTAAGAACTTTTCCCAAAGAAACCATGGTTTTAAAATCAAGCTTCCGGTTTTGTAAGAGAAAATTTGGTGCTCAGGTCATCCGAAAATAATG
Organism: Metopia argyrocephala; assembly: GCA_963576795.1. Taxonomy (NCBI): domain Eukaryota; kingdom Metazoa; phylum Arthropoda; class Insecta; order Diptera; family Sarcophagidae; genus Metopia; species Metopia argyrocephala. The sequence goes on along the minus strand of OY756208.1, from coordinate 178,982,511 downwards.
TTATTTTTTTGGAAGTATTCATTGCAATTGGTGAATAGTTGACCTGTAACGCTGGAAGAGAGCTTTTTTAAGGAAATTTTTTTCAGCTTTCTATATGTGTCCTCATTTATAGAAAATTATTTGGGTTTGAAAAGCCTAATGTGAGAATTGTGGTGGACACTCTGAGAGGCCATTATTTTTTTTTTTTTTGAGACCAATATTCAGGGGTAAAACCCCTACTAAATGCTTTGCATTGTGTTGAAATTTTTATGGAAAGGACAGCACATTATGACAACAAAACAGATAATTTTGTTTTTCTTATATTATTAAGTGCCTTAAGAATGAGACAAATTGCTGTGAATTGATCATTTAAAGTCATCTGTTATACCTTCAGCCTTGAATGATCAACAGCAATTGCCCCATCGTTGCATGTTGATTGCGGTGAGTGTCTTCGCTAAGTGGATTTTTAGCTGTTATCTGCTACTTCCCAATAGGTGGCGCTTTTCTGCTAATCATTCGTTTTTCGTTGTCAAACTTTAAGGTGGACTAGAGTGGAACGTCAGGGATGTAGATGGACTTCTTGGAGGGGGACCTCTTATTTCAGTGGTGTGTAAAGAAAGAGTTGATTGAGTTGGGTTGTTGTAGAAGAAAGTGCATTACTTTTGGTGGGGAGTTTTTTAACGGTTTGAACTATCTAAAGGAAGATTATATGCAGATTCCTTCTTGTACTTGGCTACTTGGCGTTAATAAATTTAATTGCCACTATTTTATACTCACCTTTTCATCTATTTTTATAGAACGAGAACAATGGGTGTTTGGTTTGACCCTAGCAGGTACACGTCCGCCTACCTACCTACTTAGAATCATCAAGCAAATGGTGTTCCATTAGTTTAGAATAAAAATTCAAATATAAATAAATACTTGCTGTTTAGTTGTTGTTTTCTTCATTAATTTTATTATTTGCCATGAATTTTGACAATTAAATATTACTCATACGTATAGCTGTGCAATAAATTCTAATAAAATTGTTTTATTTTAAGTCTTTTTGCTACTATTTCTGGCTATTATGGTGGTTGTTATTATAATTGTGCTTTTATTGTTGTTATTGTACTTATCCTTAAGAACATTTGTATAAATTTTTTAATTAAATTAAAACAAAGATAGTAATGAAAAACAAAGTCTTGGTTCGTGACTAAAATCCATTTTGTAGTTGTTTCTACTTAAAGAAACAACAGGATTACAACATAAGGATACACATTGAAGGCTAAAAAAATAGTCGAATAATATTGCACAGTGGGTCATCAGTTATAAAAATAGGGGAGTGTAAATACTATTTTTATGAATTTTTCAGCAACAACTTATTATTTGCCAGCAACACATTGTAAAATAGCAGTTTGCTTAAGAAATGCAAATAAAAATAAAAAAAAATCTTTAAAAAAAGAATAAGAATAAAAATAATAAGTAAAGCAGACTAAAAAATAAAATTGTAAGAAAAAATGGAAAAAAAATTATTATAAAGCAGCTATTAAAGGCAAAGGCGAAAACTAGAAATGATATTAAAACTAAAGACAAGAAAACTTTTTAATACAATATTAACAACAACAATAACAGCAATATAGCACGAGTAGTTACAGCAGCAGCAACAACGTTAACAGTAACACTTAAAACTGTCATGTTGCATGACAGTTGGCAACAATTTTCAAACCACTAAATAACCTTAATTTGAAAGCATAACTTTTACCAAGAAAATGTTTACAAACAATGCAACAAACGAAATGGACAAGACAACTAAATGTAAAGTAAGAATTTGTTTTTAACTGAACGAACGAACGAACGAACGAAAAAGAAGACGTTGAAGATGTCGAAAAGAATAAAACAAAAGTTTTTTCTTTTGCTTTCTTTTGCAAATAAAAGATAGCAAGAAGTTTGCAAGGAAAGTAATTCAATACCAAAAGTCTAAACAAATGCAACCACAAATAGCAACAATCAAGTGGGAAAAAGAAAAATTACCAACAAACAAATACTCTAAAACTTAAAAGTGTAGATGAAGATTTGATTTCCATTTCTTTGTTTTTTCTTGTTTTTGTTTTTAAGCAATTGAGATGCTGAAATTAAAGGCTAAAAGGCGAAAATGAAAGAAAGAACTAAAAGCTTAGCTGCTGCTCTGTCGTATAGCATTATCGTTCTCATTATCCTTTTTGGCATATTTATTTTTTTTTCATTCTTAATGCAATCATGATTATACTTTTAATAATAATTTTGCAACTTTTTATTATTATTACTGGTATTATTGTAACTATTGTTGTTGCTGTTGCTGTTGCTGTCATTTGAAATTATTTTCTTAGTAAAAGTTTTAATTTTTTATTTTTTTAGTAATTTTTTTTTTTTTGATAAAATTTTTATAAAAACTTCAAAACTAACTGAAGGTTATTGTTTTGACTAAAATTCTTGATTATACTGCTCTTAGTTTCAGATTACAAGGTGAACTATAAATCATTTGTTTAATTCCTTTAAGATTTTTCGTAATTGTTTGAATAACAAATAATTATTTATTGTGCAAAAAAATAATGTAAAAGAAAATAGTGAAACATTTCGCAAATCAAAGAAGCAATATTTTTGAAGTTGCCATTTATAAAACTTTCTGCTAACAAACGAATTCCTATAACGAATAATACAATCTCTAAAAGAAATAAGGAATATGTTACAGCAGAAGTAAGATTGGTTAACCTAGGTGTACACTAGCTTAAATTCGTAGAAACTCGAGGAAGATGTAAGCATTGCAGGATTAGAAAAATCTAGTCCAAATGTGCGGTGTTTTTTTGTGTTGCAATGACAAAAAAATTGTCTTTACTGAATACTATGGTACTAATTAGCTAAATATATTCGTTCTTACTTTTCTTTGCACACACATTGCAGTTTTAACATGTCTAATATGATTTAATCCTTTTTTTTATATAAGACATGGAATAAAATAAAAAATGTTTAATAATAATCTGAATTTGTTTCTAAAAAAAAATTAGCAAAACTAAGTTCTAGTTACCCAACGGTACTTCTAAGTACCAGGACTATTCTATGTCCTTCCCAGTATAGCAGAAATATGAAACTTATTTTTTGAGATACAAATGTGTCTAAGATAAAAATTCTATAATAAAATATTAAAAATTTTTAACGATAAAGAGTCTTGGGCAGTAAAGGGTTAATGGAATTGAAAAATGAATTTTTGAGTGAAAAATTTAAATTCTCACTGAATAATTTTTGTTTGTTCATAGAAACAATTTACAACTCTGTACTTCTCTTAAACTTTAACTACGGAGGTGAAATATTTTTTCATAGTTATTGATGTGGGGTAAATTTTACCACCCTTTGTTTTATCAAAAAAATTAGTCAAAAAAATTTTTTTTTTAAACAATTTATTTTTAAAAGAACAAGAAAATACATTTCTATATAAATATGATTATAAAAATAAAAAAATCAAAGATTTAGTATAACAAAACAGGGACTCAACAGCGCTCAACCGAAGAAAATAAATTAAAAAATCTAAGGAGGGGGTAAAATTTACTACCACCTCAGTAGTTAAAGGTTAAAATTTTTATATTTGCTATAATTCTCAATTATATACATAAAACATATTCATAAAACATATTTAAGAGCTTAGCTATTACTAGTTTTGTTTTAATAAATCATTGCTATTCGAACAAGTGAAGAAGCAACATCAAACCTATCAAGTATTTAATTCATTTTACCACAGTATCTACAGCCATTATAAGTTAAATCATAGAGTTTTTGTTTTATTCTGGCAAATAAGCTGCTGTAGACTGCGTTTTAGTTCTTTTTACCAAAAGACATAATGTTCTGAATTGTAGTCCCCACAAAAATAATCTAAAACTTTTCTTAGCTCTTGCATAAGATAATGTTCAGTTTTGGAATTTTAAAATGAAATGCCAAAGCTCAGTAGAGCTGTATCCATGAAACCTTATTTCTAGTTAATTAATAATTTTTAGGCAAAATTTGCTACAGTTTTTGTTTTAGTAAACGAGAAGATCATTTGAAATCTTTAATAAAACAAAGGCAAGTCCAAAAAATGTATTGCAATAGTCGTAAAATATAAATTCGTTTACTGAGGTCCTAATTGACAAGTAATACAAAGAAGAAGAGTCTTAAAGTACACATTTAGAGAAAGTATTGTTAATTCAAGTTTTTTATAATTTTTGAATATTACGAACACTCTTTTTAGAAAACATTAATGAAAGCCTGCGTACTTTTGAAAGCCTTTTTGTCTCTTATCATAGGAAGAGAATATCACTTGAAACATACATCTCTTGTCATTTATAATACGATCGTTTGGTTTGTTTGTGCTGATTTGAAAATGGTAAACTTGCTGTTAGGTAAGCAAGGGGGTACACAAAGTTCCCTTGTTTCATGAATATTGGGACCTACAGATTAATGTCTACTCTTAGAGCTTTTGCAGAAAGAAATTGTTTTTTAAAATTTGCTTTTTTTATGATGTCAGTGCAGGACTTTGAACCCGGAGTTTTTATCTTAGTAACTTACATACTAACCACTAGACTACGGCGAGTAAAAAGCATCATCAAACCAAGCATCTGGTTTAATTGTGGTTTTCACAAGCTGAAAGGCCACAAGCATGAGAATAGTAATACTAAACAAGCTCATCAATGAATAAACTTACGGAGATATATTAAAATGTAAATTACTTAATCACTTCACTCTGTAATGCGTTGTCAAAATCGAGTTTTAAAACATTAAAGTATTGCTGCCGAATTATTATTTTGGATTGCGTACACAAAATGTAGAGACCTGACAATTTTTTTTATATAAAATGTTTTCGCTATTGTTTTTGCTGCGTTCTAATGGAGACAACCTTGTCCTAGAGGACGTTTAGTTGATGCTTAACGAGAGTGGCTTTAAATTACCCAAGAGCTTGCAGGATATTGGTGAAGTTTTCGAAAAAAAAAGAACTGTTTAAGAAATATAAATTATTTTTTTTTAAATCAAAAAATATTTTTCGCCATATAGGCAAATACATTTAATAAACATAATATATGAAATGTATTGCTTTGGTTACCAGCTTTGGGAAAAGGTTCCCGGACGAGTCTCTTAAGCAGAGACGAAATGGCCATAGAGACATGCTTATCCCCAAAGCAATACATTTCATATATTATGTTGTATATTAAATTATTTTTTTTAAATTTATAAAAACTGAATAAGTCAAATTTTTTTCATTAGACATACATTTTTCTTTTTATTATTTTAAAGTTTGGCCCAATTTTTTTTCCTTTTTACATTATTTAAGAGCCTAGTCCTTTTTTGTGTGTGACTTAAGATCGGTTCGGTATTTGTTACACTTATTTTCATATTGCATTTATTTTCAAAAGAGTGACGGAATCCAGCATATTATTATTTTCATGGAATTTAACTCAAATTAATTACAAAGAAATAATTTTGGTTGCAGGTAGAGGAAATTTACAGTAACAAAGGATTAAAAATATTTATTATAATAAAAATAACTGATTGTTAACTACCTGCTAATGGTTGTTTAGAATAACAAGCTGAATATTTGTAATTGAACCTGTGTTGTTTGGGTAATAAAGCTATTAGGGAAAATAAAAATTTCCCATTTTAGCATTTCAAGAATTATGAGGGTATTTTGTTAAGAGAATAGAAAAAGGCAATAAAAGTTGCATGATTATACGTGAATAGTGGAAATACCCAAAAAATCCACGATTATTGACTACCTGTTGTTGTTTGTTTAGAATAAAAATGTCAATTATTCGAATCTATGCAGTTAGAGAGAGAGAGAGAGAGTAATTAAACGCCAATTCTGAGAATTAAAGAATTTTTTCGTAGTTCTATGCTCATTAATTATTACACTGTTACTAGTTACGAGTGACATCAAAAATGTATAAAAGTCCTTACTGCGAGTGATAAAAGATCAGTCGATCTAAAACAAGCGAAAAGTGAACACAACGGAATCAATTTTCAACTTAAAATTTTCAACAAAGGAAGCTAAGGATTTTTAACAACCTGAAAATCAAAAATGTTGCTGTTAAAAGAAACATATTACCAGGAAATCTGTTTTTTATGTGAGAAAAAAATGAAAACGGAGTTGTTGCGTTGCGATACCGAAAGCACCGAAAGCGAAAACGAAGAGGATGAACTACTCCAAATATGGAATTGCAAACATATTTTTCATTATGATTGCCTAGAAGGCTATGAAGAACTTGTAAAGGAAAAAAGATGCCCAATATGCGACCATTTTAATGAAATTTAAAAAATTTTTTTAGTTTTATTACTAATATATTATAAATAGTAAATAGCCAAACTAGGAAGTAACAACATGTAATTATTATTGTAAATAAAACCATTTTTGTCTATTAAAAATTATAAAATTTAATTGAATTGTTTTGTACCGATCTGTTATATGTTTTAAAATATTGTAGTTGTAAGCACATTTTGTATTAAAGTTTTTAAAATACTCATAATAAAATTTAGTCATTTTTTAATTTTAAACAAAAATTATGTGTTTTTTCTACTTCTTACTTTTATATCTACTTTTCCGATTTCGGATCATAGTCAATCTCACACGGGTGTATGTGTGTTTTGTTCCGCTTGGTGAAACTTTAATAAAGCGAACATTCACATTAAGAGAGAATTTTGGAAATTTATATTATATTTTTCGATAGAGTGACGGAACTCAGCATATTATTTCCAAGAAGTTTAACTCAAATAAATCTCAAAGCACTAATGATTTAGTTCGAAACTTGGATTTTTCTAGTTCTTCTTAAACCTCATCTTACTGACATAAAAATGTTACAAATCTTACCAACATGTGACTCTAAGCCACATACATAAAAACGTTAATAAAACGGTATAAATATTAACAAACAAATATATATTAAGAAAACTTTATTTTAGTACAATAAAGTTTACATTAAAAAATTTTCAAAGAATCTTTATTTCAGATATTTTTGTTAAATTTTTGGCAAGATTGTTTTGATAAACTTTTTATTACAAATATGTATCGCAACTGATGTACTTGCCAGAAGACTGATAAGAGGTAGTCACCGGAAAAAAAAACTCAGGCACGTTTTAATTAATAAAATTAATTGGTATAATTAAAAAATTAATTGACGCTGAAATTTTAAACTGATTAAAAAATTAATTAATAGAATTAAAATTTTATTTGATCCTGCTAAATTAAAATGATAAAGATATATTAAATGCAACCCCCAAATTTACAAGAAATTGCAAATTATATTAATTTTTTTATTAAAAATATACAACTAAGAATATATCGTCAATGGAATTAAAGAACGCTGTAACTGACAAAACCTTAAATGTTCACCAGAGCCAAAAAACTTTCATAAATGTACACAGAAAAAAAAATCACAAAATTCCATCAAGAAAATGAGTTGTTAACCAGAATCATTGAAAACAGATGGTACCGTTACATTTTTTTCTTTTTCTCAAAGTAAACTTTGACAAAAAAAAATAAAATAAATTATTACGGTACCATACATTTTCAATTAAATGGCTTGAATAAATTTTTTGTTGAATTCTTTGGTTTAGGTTAGTTGCGCATATTTGTACAAAAATAACTTAATAAAAGTTATGAGTTACGTGGTGTGGTGGTTAGAGCGCTTGCTTACAACACACAACATCGCAGGTTCATATCCCAAAGATGGTATCGTTGCATTCGTTTTTTCTTTTATTAAAGAAACCTACAAATGTCGTAATTGTAATTACAAAAACCATTGTTAGCGCAAAATTGAATAATATTTTAATTGTATATACAAAAAAATTTATTGTATTTACAATTTAGTTTCTTCTGTGTAGAACAAATACACTGGTATTTTTCATTTCACAGACGGCGTAAGTGAATTTATTTTAATCGTAAAAATCTGGGATCTGGACTAATCGACGCGTATTTTTTTGCTGATAAAAATGATGCAAAAAAGGTATTTTCGATTTTTTATCAGTTACAGCGTTCTTTAATTTCATCGACGATATATGTAAACAAAAAATATCCCTGCAGTTTTATTCTGTCAATTGACCCATTTTTCGGTTATTTTTCTGACTCAACGTTGTCTTTCGCGATGTCAATCCACACTTTTCTGTCCCTTTGTTATCGAAGAGGTGTTAGTTTGAAGTTATGCCTGTACTCAGAAGCATTGTCAATGAAAGTTGAATTTTGTTGTTATGTGAGGTAAATGTGTATGGTTCAATTGTTTGTTATTCTTACATGTTTATAAGTAATCACTGGCTTATCAGGAAAAATATGATGTAAAGTACTTTGGAACTATTTATTTAACCTGACCGAATTAACCAGTTAATTTACTGGTACGACGACATCAACCACGGGATTGATACTGTGGCACCGCTAAATAGACTAATAGATCTATAGGGGGGTCAATTGACTGTTTCTACGACTACCACATGTTAAAATCTCCGATCGTTTTACCGGTAAAAAGACTAACAGTGTGCCTTAGTGATAGGTGAAAGTACCAATTTGGGACCGGTCCAGCGCACTGCAGGGATATGTTCCCAGACACACAACAAAAAACAAAACAATTTTACGAATCCATACATATTTTTTTTTCTTTTTATGGTAGTGATATTAGATTTTTTTATCGAAAAAATTTTTATGGTTAATTACATATTTTTAATTACTTAAAGTTTTACGCCCGTATTCATAAAAAATATTTTAGGTTTATTGAGGGTTTATTTGACAAGTATTGCAGAGAAATATGTCAAATAAACCCTCAGTAAACCTAAAATAATTTTTATGAATACGGGCATTAAATTATTATTGTTTTAATAATGTTGTTTTTAAACTAAAATCCTTGTAAATATATGTATGAAAGATATGACTTCTTTATATTTTAATACTAAACATTCAATTAAATGACGTATATAACAATACATAACATACATAACTGGCCTTTACAACCCTGCGTCAGGATTACGGCCTAGCTTCTCGTAGAACTCATGTTGTCTGTGTCAATTTTTATCCATGAGTACCGGGACCTACAGTTTATTGTCGACTCCGAACGACAGACTTGAGAAGCTTGATTATGGCAATTAGTTACTCTCAGAGCTTTTGCCAGAAGACTGCTGAGAGGTAGTCGCCGAAAGAAATATTTTTTCATATTTATTTTTTTTTTTAAGATGTCGGAGCTGGGTGTAGAACCCAGGCCTCATGTCTTAGTAAGCCAACACACTAACCACTAGACACGGCGACTACAACAATATATAACAATACGAATTCGAATTTTAAATTAAAAAGTAATCATATATTGATTCTTTATATAAAATATTACACAACACTAAGGCAAAAGCAAAAAAACATAGGCACAGACATTTCTATTTTTGGGCTGCTATTAAAAAATTAATTGTAATAATTAAAAATTTAATTGGAAAAATTTAATTATACTTATTAATTTGTTAGTTGAAATTATTTCAAAAAATTTTTTTTCTGTGTAAGGCTTTGTGATTAACAGTCAAGTTCAGTTTGAGAAGATCGAAAATAGTTTTTCATTTCATAATTTTTAATAATTTTTGAGCAAAGCAGCGTACACAATGACACTCGGTATACAATTTTTAAATACCTAAAATCAATTATGCAAATGACTCCCCATAGTTTTTAGAAAATAAACTGTTGCCTTTATAAAAGTGATTAGCTGTCAAATAAACTCACATAAATATTTAGCGAGTGCAGTAAGGATTGCAAGGGAAATTACTTGCATTGAATAAACATATGCAGTTTAACGCTGCCCTAATTTATGTCTCATTTTTAATTGTTTCGTTGTTTAATTGGAAAACTTTTCCCTTTAAAAACCCAATTTGTTGTGGAGAAATGCCAATGAAAAAATTAAATAAAAACAAAGAAAAATAATAATTGGCCGATTTCGTTTACAACGCTTACGTAGCATATGCATTTCATTATGAAAAACAAGGCACTTAAATTTTCTTATTAAAAATATTGTATACTTGAAGCATATGGCATTCCAAAATATGCCTTTCATTTATAACTTTTCTTGAACTTTTTTCTACCAATACAATAACAAGTATTTATGCCACCATCATCATCCTCAGTTTTCCGATTACAAGTATGGATGGCTTTTTCGATTTGTTGCCAATATCCGAACATGCAAATAATCGAAAAAAAGAAAAACAACAACAATTACTTGCAACACAATTGCAAAAAAGGCAATTTAAGTTCCGAAATATTTGAAGGATAATAAACGACCCAGACTGGTGAAAAACAGAAGAACGAAAAATTTGTGTTTTTTAAGGTTTTTTTCTTTGTGAAAGTGTTCAAGATAAAACAAGAAAGAAAAACAAAACAGCACAAAAATCAATTTGCAACAAAATTTGTATGCAACATTCAATGTATTGAGATTATGGCTGCAGAGGCAGCAATTCTACCTTTTATCGTTGTTGTTAAGTCATGTTTTATGGTTTTTATTAACTTTTCTTTACTTTATACTTTGCCGTAACACCTAAGGAGGTGAGGATAATATACTACCTCAGTGCTAATGTTTGTTGTCACACCTAGAAAAATAACTGCCACAACCATATGTTCATTTATTAAAGTGAATTCATTCTCATATTGAAGGAAATGTGTCTGTGTGTCTTTAATTTAAAACTTTTTCATATTTAAATGAAAGAATCGAGTTTTTATTGGTTTCTTCAATACTTTACGCCAGCTTTTCAGATATCAATCTCAATTTCTTCTTTTTGATCGGAGTATTGACCTTCCTTTTTATGAACGGTATATTTGTAATCGTTCGCACAAAATCCTCAAGCAATCGTTGCATAAAAAAATATTTCGCTCTTCGCCAACTCTATCGAACATGCTTATTTAATAAAATATTTTTTTCTCGTGGTCTAGGGGTTAGTGTCTTGGCTTACTAAGACGATAGCTCAGGGTTCGAACTATTAAGCGCCTTAGGAATAAAACAAAATACCTTCACCCTTGAATAATCAACAGCAATTACTTAATCGTTGCATGTTGATTGTGTGTGGTGAGTGCCTTCGCTAAGTAGGTTTAGTAGGTTTCTCTGCTATTCCCAATAGGTGGCGCTTTTCTCCTGACCATTCGTTATTTCGTTGTCAAAGGTTAAGGTGGAATAGAGCGGAATGTCAGGGAGCGGTTTTTATGTAGATGGACTTCTTGGAGGGGGGAGGGGAGGACCTCTAATTTTTAAATTATAATTTTGAAAAAACCGCAAACTAACTTTTCCTTTTTTTTCACTTTCACTGGGATTTAAACCTAAGCCGTTTGAGTTTTTGTGCGAGCGCTCTGACCACTAAACCACGCACTCCCCGGAGATATTATAAAAATCTTGGAAAAGTTAAGAACTAAAGTACTATAGATTTTTTAGTCCAAGTACTTTAATAGCTCATGTATAAATGAATAGATTTCTCATACTAAATATCAGTAGAAAGGCATATACATACATACATAACTGGCCTTTACAACCCTGTGTCAGGATTACGGCCTAGCTTCTCGCAGCACTCATGTTGTGTGTGTCAATTTTAATCCATGAGTACCGGGACCTACAGTTTAAAGTCGACTCCGAACGACAGATTTGAGAAGCTTTTTCATGGCAATTAATTACTCCCAGAGCTTTTGCCAGAAGACTGCTGAGAGGTAGTCGCCGAAAGAAATAATTGTTTCATATTTCTTTTTTTAAAGATGTCGGAGCTGAGATTTGAACCCAGCACTATCGTCTTCGTAAGCCAACACACTAACCACTAGACTACGGCGACTAAGGCATATATAAGTATTTATTTAATAACACAATGTTATCTAATAAATAATTTTACTGCCTTAGTAATGCTTGGTATTGTAAGATATTACATTACAATCTCAAATTTTTATGCTTTACTATTGTAATTAATTTCAAAATTTTTATTTGTATTGAAAATGAAAAGAAGACTAAAAAACTTTTTATTTCCAGTACTTAATTATTAAAATATACAAAAACAATTAAAAGTTAAACTTTTTCAAGATAAAAACTTGTAAAGCAGATGGTGAAAAATACACCAAAAATTAAATTTCATTAATTTTCCTCATTTAGAAAGAGTGTTTGCCTACGAATTTAATCAATATTTGAAAAGAAAATTAAATTTTAACTCCCTCATTCTGTAAAAATGCTTTTAGTTTATGAAGGTTTTATAAAACAAAACTTATTTTAAAATTCATTTCATAAGCAAACTTTTTTTTATTACGAATACGGTTGTAAGATAGTTGCATATTTTACTTACATTTTTTGTGAGTGTTATTGTATGTTTGGCATTAAAATTGTGTTTTTTTTGTATTTCTTGCCTTGGCTTCTTCTGTTTTGTTATTTTTTCATTATTCATTTGGAAGGAATACATGCAGGTGTGAATTTTTGGTTGCCTTAAGCTTCGATTTATTACGTTACTTTGTAATTTTGAAATTTTGTTACTTCAGTTCTTATTTAATATCCTCTACAGCGATATCAGATTTTATGCAATTGATTGCTTTCAATTGTTATAGAATTTATTATTATTATTATAGAGATATTTTTGGTTATTTTCTAATCACAAAATATATACATTTTAACCATAACTGTGAGATATTGGAGAAAATGATATTTGTGCTCATAATTAAAACGCAAAATATATATCCGTTTTATAAATCACAAAATGGCGAAATAAGTTTTTTTTTTGGACTTTCATGAATATAACATTAAATTATATAAAACGAAAGGAAAAATAATTAAAAAAATCAAGATTTAAGTATTACCACTGCCTAAATTAAACTGATTTTTTTATTAGTAAAGATACTCAAATTTCACGTAATGCGAGTATGGTGTGTTCAAGTTCACATTTTTGCAGTTATCATTGGAATGTGACTACTAAGTTCTTCAACTTAAAAAGCTTCTATTGCCTACAGCAATGTTTATCACTTGGAAGAACATTTATTACTACACAGTGACTGTACATCAGTTATTAAAATCATATCTTCAGTAGGATCCCCTTCATATTATTTCAAAATTTTAAATTATACTATTTACTTGGGCCTTATCATAGATTGTATAAAAAGTAAATTTTTAAATGCTCCCATAGGTCGGAAGAAATTTATAGCCTAGATAATATTTCGAAAAATGTTTAAAAAGAACTCGTTTCTCATCACACATCACCTTTGACTTTCAACGCACATTGTTAGAAAGGCCCAAAAATAGACATTAAAAGACCGCACCACAGATATTAAGCCCGTTATTTTAGGCTTAGTATTATTATATTAGAATAGCGAATATTTATAGAATATTATTATAAACATTATGCACAAAAATCATTCATGGATATGGTATTCAGCACAAGGAACTATAACAGTTTAAGGGGGGTTTAGACGGTAATACAAGTCGTACAATATGTAAAATTTTTGTGTAGAAGAGAATGAATAGTATCGTGTAAATAATTAATATGTAATGAGAGCCTACGACATTGAGAGAAAACACAGTTGAAAATTTGAAAGTCGCACGGCTCTCTTTGTTTTTTGAAATTATTTAAAAAACCATCAGATTTCTTTAGATCAGGGAAGCTTTTTTATGTTTTTTTTTTTGCTTATGTTAAATGTACTCACAATGCATGTAAATTTTGTGTGCAAGTGTATGTGCATTTTATATCATTGGTATCTTACCAACCGTGTAAACGCAAAAAATATCTGTCGTAAGATTTCTACTCTCATTTTTAAAATACGAATGGAATTTCATTATATTTTCTGTTTGATTCTACATACGACTTGTATTACCGTCTGAACCTGCCCTTAGTTGATTTGCAAAAACATGCTAAGACACTATGATGACTTTGCATGACATGACATGATACTGTGTTTGAGACAACACGACATGACATGACAACCGAAAGATATAACAACACTAGGCATGAACAAACCACTCCCTGACGTTCCATTCTATTCCACCTTAACCTTTGACAACGAAAAACGAATGATCAGAAGAAAAGCGCCACATATTGCCAAGTAGCTGATAACAGCTAAAAACATACTTAGCGACGGCATTTACAGCAATTAACATGCAGCTATGAGAAAATTGCTGTTGATCATTCAAGGGTGCAGGTATAACACTGGCCTTTGAATGATAAATTCACAGCAATTTGTCTCATTCTTAAGGCGCTTAATTATATAAGAAAACAAAATATATGTTCTGTTGTCATAATGTACTGTCCTTTCCAAAAAAAATCCCATAAAATGCACAGGATTTAGTAGGGGTTCATCACTGAGTATTTGTCTCAATAAAAAAAGGCTTCACCTACCGAGTATATAAATATTTTAACAAATTGGTATAGAGTTTGTGAACTGCAGTTCACAGAGTACTCGTCCATGAACAATCTGTTAGCTCTTCCTAACAATATTGTTATTACAAATTTGGAGCTAAAAAAGCAAACAAATATTACTAATTATATGGTTAAAGCTTAGTAGACATAAAATTTTACTCACGGAGTAGGTACGAGTATGTAGGTCAGATGGCTAGTCAACCAAAAACGTGATTAATTACAATTAGCGCAAGGTGACGTTTTAATACCATTAAAGGATCAAATTGAACTCACTCAAGTAGGAAAAAAATTATAGCCAACCAGAGCTGTTCATAAAGTGGAGTATAACGAGGGGATCCAGACTCACGCACTGCGCTAAGCCATCGATAAAGGGCACTCCAAAAAACTTTAAACGTCAGACTGCCAGACCTGGGCAATGAAAAAGAAAATGACCAATTGTCTCTTTATTATCCTCTTCGAAGTAATTTTATGTCGTTCAGTATTATTTATATTGGCAAATAGAAATTCTCGAAAATTATAATTACCCCAGAGACAAGGTTGCTCTCATTTAAGAGCGTTTACTGTTTTGAAAAATACTGAAAATTATCAAAAACTTCTTAAGCATTAAACAAAACTGGTTTTTGTTTTTTTATCAAAAGTTTTAAAATCATTTAGAACATGCAGTTTTATTTTCTGTCTACAAAAATTTAAATTTCAAATGAATTCCTTTTAAAATTTTTAATCATCACTTAAATTCTAAAGGAAAATATTTAATTTTAAATTTGTTTACCAAAATCATTACAACAGTTTCAAGTAAACCAAAGAGCATGCAATCTATTTATAAAGTTTTATTTTTTTTATTTTTTTTAAATTATTGTTATAGTTTGGTAACTTTAAATTATTTTGCTGTTCCAACAATTGACATCGCCTTGTTGCAAAGTTTTACTGCAGCTGCAATCATTACTGTTGTAATAACGAATGGTGATGAATGAAAATACATACTGGAAATAAAAACTTTATTTAACAACTTTTCTTATGAAATAAACAAATTTTGTTGGTTGTTTTTCTTCTCTTCTTCTTCTGAATTTTCTTTAGTTTTTGTGTTTTACGGCTTCTCATTTTATTTGATCACAGTGTGTTCTTGTGTTATAAATCAATTGGCCATAAGCCAATATCTAAGTATCATCTCATTGGCAAAATAGAATGAAACATGCAATCCATAAATGGGTGGAAGAATCAAGCCAATCTCAGTCAACCAGACAAACAAACAAACAAACTCAATAAGGCAACTAAAGGATTTTCACAAAAACAGTCACAGCCGTAGCTGATGTCAGCAACATCATCTTTTGGATGAACAACAAGTTTCTTATATTTTTCTGTGCTTACAAAGTCATTGGCAGACAAAGTTGTGGCATAACAAAATGAATGCAAATCAGAAAAACTTCACTGCATAAAAAAAAGACGTAGAGAAGCAGGGAAAACTTTGTTTAATTTTGCGTTTAAATCGTATTCAGAGGAAAATATTTGTTTTTGTATGCAAAAGAATAACTCTCAGCGGACATAGCAAATAAGTAAATGACAAACTGGTATTCCCCAGTTTTGAAAGAGTGTCTTAAAAAAAAAAAAAACTTTTTTTCATTCATTGCTAACAAATCATATATTTTTTCTGTTTTTCTGGTATTCTCTGTACTATTATGCTCATATTTAGGACAAGCATGCCCTGGTGAACATATTTTTTAAATTATTTTAATGCATTGATTTTTTTAAATAGCAAAAGAATATCTTTTATACCTTTAAAGATAACTAAAAAACGTGGATTCAGGTACTGACTTTTTCGTGTATCACTCACAATAGTAATTTGTTTGTCGTTGAGGACAGTAGTAAAGGCAGACAAATTGAAAAATAAGGTTAAAACGACTTGTTGTAGGCCTGAAGTTTGAACCCAAACTCTGTTTTCTGTGCCTCTTTTATACTTCTTTTTGAATCTTTGACTTTCTATCTCACTTGTGTTCGCTTGAAATGAAAGATAAAATAAGGAGAAATGAAATAATAAGAAGAAGAGTTAAAAAAATTAATGATTTGAGGCTAAAAGACTTTGGAAGTGTTCTCTAACAGGAAAACTAAAAAAAACGCCATTTTGCTTTTATTAGTCGTCTGTATCTACTCTAGTCAGTATATTTATGGGAATTGCAAATTTAAAGTCTCTCCCACAAATAATTTTGAAAAGCTTTATAACCCGTTTTGTTTTTGACTTATCAAATGAATGATCTTTAGAAAGCGCCACCTACTGAGAAATAATAGTAATAGACAGAACTAAGTAAGGATTAAAACCTACCTTCAACTTAGCCAGACAAAAATTTTACATCCACAGATAGGGCAATTGCTGTTGATCATTTCAAGGCAATGGCCTTTGAGTGATCATTGACAGCAACTAGTCCTAGTGACATAAGGCGCTTTATTGAAACTATCTTCAAATATTCCCTTACAATGCACAGTATGAATAGGGAAACCCAGTTAAAAACTAAATGGTTAAGATCTAATTCTAAATGTCCGCCCTTGACCTTCACACACACCTTAAGTCGCTTAACACGAACTAGAGCTGTCTTAAGAGAATCAGTGTTATACTATCTTTTGTGGGAGACCATATCCTCTAAAACCGTCTACAATTTGTAATCCAAAGGACTCAAATCAGGGCTGCCAGATGGCCAATTCTCAGAGCATATAAAAGCTGGCAAATTGTTAAGAAGCTAGGTGTGTGTCCTTTTAGCCTTATGAGCTGGCGCAGAAAAGTCCAAGGTAGAATTCGGAACGGAGAATTGTTAAGCGGTTCACAATTGTTTTCAAAATTTTTCTTGGTAAACTTTGGCGGATGTTTTGACCCCTTGTTCACAGAAATGCAAGTCAGTCACCCTATAGCTAGAGACACCCTACCCAACTATGGCTGCAGCTGGATGATGACCCTTTTCGACAAATGGAATAAGTTCTAATGCTTCTTTAGATGACCGAACATAAAATCTTGTCATTTTGTTTGTTAAAATTCTCCTGTATGGTAAAAGGTTTATCATCTCTAAACAAGATTTTTCTATGCAAGTTATCAGCGTACTTCACCAAGAGACGTTTGGATTTTTCTATCCTATTTTGTTTTAGTAGCCGTGGTCTAGTGGTTAGTGTATTGGATTACTAAGACGATAGCGCTGGGTTAAAACCTCAGCTCTGGCATCTTGAAAAAAAAGAAATATTAAAAAAATTTTTTTTCGGCACCTACCTCTCAGCAGTCTTCTGGCAAGAGCTCTGGGAGTAATTGATTGCCATGAAAAAGCTTCTCAAATCTGTTATTCGAAGTCGATTTTAAAGTGTAGGTCCCGGTACTCACGGATAAAAATTAACACACACAAAATGAATGCTGCGAGAAGCAAATATCCTGTACGCCGTTTGAAAGCTCCAAGTCCTACCTATTTTGAATAAAAGCATGGCACTCCTTTCATTTTGACAGCATTTCGATTTGACATACTGATCTATTTCATACTGAACATATGAATCTTTTGTGTTAAAATACTCTCACATAGTAAAGAAAGTCTCTAATGACGTAAATTTTCTTAATTGCGAAATTAAATATTATGCAAGAATATAACATAAGAAGTGTTTAAAAAGAAAGCCTTTTATTTGATTTTAATTTCCATGAGCTGGGCAATAACTTGTAGTGCTGTTGAGGAAATTTTCTTTTATCGAAAATTTATTCGAAGGCTTCAAATGGTAGAAAATGATACATTTTCTAAGAAATAAAACAGAAAAATTATTCAAAAATATAACTCTTTGTTGCATGAAACGGATTCATAATTATAAAAATAGGAAAGAAATTAAATTCTATAACTTGAGTGCTTTATACCATGTAGCCTTAGGAACTAGGCTTTTTTCGGCAAAGGATATTAAAAAAACAATTATAAATAATGTTGTCAATTGTAAAGTGAAGTAAAATGTTGCACTAGCATAATCTAATTTATGTTCCAAAAAATTCATTAATTGCCTAAAAAGACTTGTTGAAACTGGTGTCGTAGTTCTTTAAATTTGAAAATGGTAATAAAAATTCCCCCTATTTTTAATGCCAACACTCAACATAATAAATTTGTATCTACTGAAAGCAATACTTTTAAACGAGCATATTGAAATGGTTGTTATGTTACTACTGTGCTGCTATTTCTGTTTTAGTAGTAACTGGTATTGACAGTTGGCATCAAAACTGTCATAGAAATTGAATTTTTTATTTTATGAAAGACAAAAAAAAAACCGGACTTTTTTTCTTCGTTACGCGCATAGATTTGTGTGTGTGTGTTTTTTTTTTATTTTTTAAGAAATTGTTACACAATTTAAACAGAAGTATTAAAAAAAGGAACAATTCGGTAAATGTCAAAATCCTTGCCATGAACTTTTTTTTAGTTTCTTTTTTCTATATAAAACGTTTGTTTTTGAGTTGGCAACATACGTTGTTAATGCAAACAGATTTTTTTTTTTTTTTTTTGTTTTTTGCAAACCGTCATTCACTCAAACAGCGAACTGCAAGTGATTGTGATGTTGGTGAAAATAAAAAAAAACGTTGTTTTTTTCTTTTAAATTTTTGTAGAGGGGTGATTAGAAGCAGTGCGATTTTGTGTCTATAAAAATTGTCATAAAAATATATGCAAGCATTTCAATTTGACAAGTTATATAAAAACAACAACTGTTTTGAAGCCAATTTCTACTTAAGTGAACACAGAAAAATGTTATTTTATTAACACGTTATTGTTTGTACAAGAAAAAAAAAAGAGAAAAACAAAGTATGGTAAAAATTAGCATATACTTTTAGGCATTTCAAAATTATTCTTTAATAGTTTATTTTAGTTTAATTTTAGTCGCCGTATTCTAAGTTGGCTTAAATTCAAACCCCAGCCTTCTGAAATCTAAAAAAAAATTTATATACGAAAAATATTTCTTTCGGCGAATATCTCTTAGCAGTGTTTTAGCAAAAGCTCTGAGAGTAACTATCGATTCCTATGAAAAAGCTTCTCAAGTCTGTAGTTCGGAATCGACTTTAAACTGTAGGTTTGGGTACTCATGGATAAAAAAACACACACAACATGGGTACTGTAAGAAGCTAGGCCATAACCCTGAAACAGGGTTGTAATGGCCAATTATGCTTATAAAGAAATGAACTGACACCAAACTAGTCATGTGAAGGGTTTCTAAAGCTACGGTCACATTGGGTAAATATTTGATGAAAAAAACGTAACCAATATTTTTTTTGGAAATATATTATGCAAATATTTCTCTTTATGTAAACATTTCTTCAAAAATTGTTTAAAAACGATATTAAAAAGAAGAAATATTTTTATATATAATTAACTAAACGTTAAAAAATGAAAAATTAAAAAATAAATATTTTCATAAAATAGTGGTTACGTTTTTTTCATCAAATATTTACCCAATGTGACCGTAGCTTAAGTGTTAGAGATCGGTTCAAGTTCTATTTTTTTATGAAAACCACTTGTCAGTTTTGCATGGCGATGTGATAGAAAGGGCTCAATTGACATCATCATCCCTTTGATAGGCCTCAGATGTAGCATAAACTAGCAAGTTCACTGTTATGATTTTTGAAAACATACACTCACCAGAACTAAGTAGTTACCCAGTCAGCATTTTTGGCCAATCTTGAGTCTTTTTTGACTCCTCAGGGCGATTGAATTAGTCTCTTATGATCTCATTTTTGAGTCGAAAATGAATGTTTTGTCGGGAGAAAATTGTACCCTTGCCGCTACTCCGCTGAACGAGTCATTTATGACTCCGCACAATAAACGATTACGACTCATGTTTGAATCTTTTTGCAATCATATGGGGATCTATTACGTTTTAGTTTTAGAGTTTTATCTCGTTTTACTTATTTTTACAATAATAGCAGTTTTTTGATTATATTTAAAATTAATTAAAACAAAAAAAAAAAAAAAAACGCAACCAAATTCATAATGGTGTAATACCTAAAGTGGCTCAACCACACCACAATCTTAACTGAAGATAGATATAATTATGCGCCTTTTTGTTGATGAGACATGTTGCTGTCATTCACCCTTGAATGATCAAAAGCAATTGCCCCATTTGTCGGTGGTGGATGTTAATTGGTGGGCGTCTTCAATAGGTTTTAGCTCTTAACTTCCCAAAAAGTGTTGCTATACTCCTGATCATTCGTTTCTGGTGAAATAGACTGGAAGGTCAGGGAGCGATTTCTTGAAGATAGACATTTTGAAGGGTGGGAACCTCTTATTTTTTTAAATTATAATTTAGAAAAACGGCAAGTTTTATTTTATAATTTTTGTCCTTCGCTAGGATTGAACCTCGGCCGTTTGAATTTCTGTGCAAGCGCTCTAACCACTAAACCATGACCCCACAATAATAATAATACAAAATTGTAAAACTCTTTGTCGTCCAAAAAAATAATTCTCTTTATAATGAAATACAAAAGAAAACAATAAAATACGACTCAAAATAATTATAAAAGCAGTCGTATTTCGAACGTCTGCACGATTAATTTATGATTCCGCACATTTAATCAGGTTTTGATCTCCTAAGGGAGTCTTAAAAGACTCATTTTGGCGAATGGAATGAATTCTATGGAAAAACTCTCTCTTTCTCTCAAACACCTTTGATAAGTTGGTTATTTTTAACCAATTTAAATGACATGTTCACTAGTCAGTGGCTACAGTCATGAGCCTTGGGACAAGTACTTAGAGACCAATTACCTGAAAATTTCCCGCAGAGTTGATGTGAACGCTTTTACTTTCTCTTTTGTGTACAAGAACTATTATATCTCAGGGTACGAAATTAAGTTTTGTTTGGTTGTTTGTTTACGCGCCGTTGCAAAAGGCTTTTCACAAAATCTTTTCAATAATTACTGGAAAACAACTTAAATGGCAGAAAGCTCTCAGCAGCAGCTGTAGTTAAAAAAGTTTTTGATTTAATAGCCATCGTATTTGTTTCAATTTACGTGTTACATGTCAAAACTTTTTCTATTTGAGATGAGCAGAAACTACATAGAGATATTTACTTACGGACGGCTTAAGGACGTTCTATTTTCTCTTGTGGTTTATACATTTTCTGTTTTAATATAGCTTTTGATGAATTATACCCATTGAATTTACCTAAAAATTCTTACTTTTCAATATAAATTCAAAGTGTTTGAACTGTTCGTACAATAAAAAATGCAGCAGTACAGCGATCCTGTATGTTCTCTTGCATTAAAACTAAGCCTAATGAGAAAAGAAGAGACTGTGTATGTTTGCAATTTAACTTAGAATTACGATTTCTTCTACTTTTTTCCCCAACACTTTACATCATACTTGTTTATCTGAATGACATTTTCCAAAACGGCAAAGCTAGAACAGAGGGCAAAAAGACATTTTGATTCTATGACGTTTCTTGTAGAATGAAAAAACAAGGCATAAAGACTTTCAGTGCAACATTCAGTTTGTAAAACCCTATGGAATGTGGAAAATTTTAAAGAGTAGTTAAAGAAGTTCCTTTAGAATTTTTCTTTATTTACCAAGTTATTATCACACACCATTTTACACATTCAATTTGACCGGTAGTAGTGGCTCGATTAGTTCTTTCTTTTTTGCTTTTCAAAAAATAAAATTCTATCATTGATTTCTTATTGCAGATTTTTGTTCATTTTTTCGTTTTGTGATCCCCAAAGTCATTTCGTTTTTAATTTTTTTTTCTGTTTTTTGGGTGGCTTAATAAATTTGTATGTGTGACATGCACACATACATACATACATGCATTCATATTACGTGTAATAATTGCATACACACCAACAGAAGTACAAGTTATTGACATGTTTGTAAAGATAAAAGCATCTGTGCATGCACATATGCAAGTGTGTGTGTGTGTGTGTGTGTGTTTTATCTTTTAAGGTAATTTGAAACGTTGCCATTTACTGCTGTTACAGTTTCTTCTATTGGCTGACTGACTGAGTGAGTGAGTGAGTGACATGTGCAATAAGATTTTAATGCACTGGATAGGACATGAGATTTTTTCCCAACGTAAAACTATTCCATATTATCCTTATGATGTCATTTCTTTTCTTTCTTAACCAACACTTTTGTGGTTTAAAGAAATTGAAATGCTTATCAGTTATAGGTTTTGACAAGTCGAGACAAAAATTGTTTTCTTGTGAAAATTTAAAATTTTAAATATTTTAAGAATTGAAATAAAATTTTGCTTATAGGAGTAGGCGTTTACTTCGGCATAAATAAGACATAATGGAGAGTTAAAATGTGATTAAAAATTTGTTAAAAAATGTATTACAAAAAAAGCGAAAAAATAAAAAAATCAGAAATAAATTTTCGACAAAATTGTGTTGATATGAGGTAAACCCCTACTCTTGCTGTGCATTGTATTAGAATTTGAAGAAATATTGAATAATTTTTTTTTATTAAGCCCAATATTATGCGCCTTTTTGTAATGAGACAAGGTCCTGTCAATTTGGACACTCAAAAGCCAGTGTTATAGGTTCACTTTTGGATGATCAACAGCAATTGCCCCGAGCCTTGACTAAGTACGTAAGCTGTCATCTTCCCCGGAGGTGACGCTGTACTCGTGATCAGTCGTTCCAAAGGTCGAATAGACTGGAATGTCAGGGAGCGGTGTCTGGAAGATGGACACTTGGATGAGGGGGGGGGGGGGTGCCTCTTATTTATTTTTCATTTTTTTCCTTCGGTACTTGAACCTATACCACGATTTCAAAAATAATTATATAACAGATTTATCATCGCTATGAAATGCAATGCTTTCATTTGAAAGGTCTCACTCCAATTAGTATGAAAACCAAGCTAGATAATGCCCCCCGTAGCAAAATTTAATAGGGGTTATAAAAGCTGCGAAAACGATCACTGTAGGTAATGCCTACGCAAGAAAGGGTTCAGGTAATTTGGTGGTATGGTCGATGGAGCCAGTGTGAAGTCTCAAAAAAGGTTGGTATTTTTTTTGTCATATTAACAACAAATTTGATGCCGAGTAAGCCTTACAAAAGATGGGTGTCGCTTTTATTTACGATACAAACACAACGTCATAAAGATGTTTTAGTGGAGTGTTTGCTGATATTTCACTGTATTTATGCTGTTCCCCCCGGGGATACAGTAAAGATTGCTGGTTACTCACACCAGGGGCCTCTTTTCTCCGGGGAATATGGAGTTCACCTAGCTCTGGGTGGCCTGGCACTCGCTATAGGCAGAGAGGTTGGTAATTTTTAAGTAATGACCATCTCAGGGACTGACCAAAGAAACCTACTCTAATCTGGTACAACGGGCCCGATTATGTCTGTTCTCCCCTTTCATTTGGGGAGTGAGGCAAACCGGCCTGATGGTTTGGGTGCGGACCTTCGGGCAGTGCTCGTAGTGGTTGTGGTAGTGCTAGAAAGAAACCCCTCAACAAGGGGGTATCACTACCCAGGCAGTGGTGGTGCTAAATTGCTAATTCGATGACTATGGGCTCTCTTCTGAGCGCCGTGCCCTCCAGCATGATCGATATTAGAGGGCACCGGCATCGGGTGGCGGTGGTTTGACGCATTGTATTCAACTACCGCCCCGGCAACGGGCGGCGTGTGGTAAGTCTCATGACAGGTACGCACGTAAAACCCTCTACTAGTTGTATATACTTATGCTGAGTTTTTGGGTAAGTTCGTAATAATGAATTAGACATGATTCTTACATTACAAAACAAGCCAAAGTTTGATGTTTTTAACTCAGTTGTAAAGCTTACTCAAAACAGTTGTTTAAAGCAATAAAAGGCGTAAAAAATTAATTTTAGAAAATTACAAATCTATAAAGAAATTAACAATTTTGTGTTTAACATTAATGTTTAAAAACCTTAAGGCTATAATAATTGCTTTAATGACATTTAAAATCAAATTTTGTTGGTTAAAATAAAGCCCAAACAACCTTGAAAACCAAAAACCAAAGGAAATCACAAAAACAAATAATAATACGGCTCTTCAAGGAGGATTAAGTGTTGAGATTTTTAGTGATTTTTATTTTTTTCTTATATTTTGCTAAGATGTATAGCAGAGATTACTTTTCTTCACTTATAATTTTTTTATGCCATTTTGTAAATTAAAAAAAAAAAAATTTTTTTATAAAATTTCGTTATATTTTTCTCTTAATTTATAAAAAGAAAAAAAACGCCACGCCATAATAAAGGTGTTAAATAAAATTATTTTTTTCTGCTTCATTTTCAAACTTTCCTAGCCATTAAAGAATTTTTAGCAAAAAAAAAAAAATAACACCCACTGTTGTCCTTTTTAAAGGCTGTTGTTCGACTGGTATTATGATGGTGATGTTGATAACCAACTAAATAAGGAAGAGTAGAAGAGGCATACAAAAAATATTCCAAAATTGCTCGCTTCAGATGTTGAGCCTATTAATTTTTAAACAGCGGAAAGCAAAAGTAAATTCTATGGATTTATCCTCCTCTGCCAAGTTATGATATTGAACAAAAAATTTTGAAAGACACCATAATCATTATTCATTAAAAATTTTGCACATTTTTTACATTTTTGTTCTTTTTTTTAATTTTTTTTAAATATGAAGTAATTTCAGACACACCATTGGGAACGATTTTAAATTCACCAAGATTTTGCACATTTTGTAGTTAAAATTTTTCTAATTTTTTATATAAATTTTATAAATTTATATAAATACGCACACCTACTAACCATTTGAAAATAAAATGTTCCACAGTAGAGACATTTAAATATAAACAAATTGAGCATATTTCTTAAAAGGAAAATTATTCATGCTGAAAACCATCACCATTTCATTACTTTCTTATAATAAATTACCAATAATGTGCCTTTAAAGTGCTTAATAAACAAGTAAATAATTGTTAAATCTTTAATGCTTTATATCGTTAAAACAAGGTAATAAAGTGATACCTAAATACTAACTGCAGTATTCATAAAAAATAGTAAAGGTTTACTAAGGGCTTATTTGACAAGTATTGCAGGCAAATTTGTCAAATAAGCCTTTCATAAATGTACAATATTTTTTATGAACACGGCAGTTAGTAATTATGTAGACCTTAACTCAAAAAATATTGTATCGTTTAAGATAGCATGTCACACAGATAATTTCGGAAACTATTGTAATGATTTTAGCAAGACTTTTTTAACGTTATCTGTTAACGTAAATTATGCCAATCTAATCATACTGTACGCTATCTACTGGGAAAATAACAGCTACCTACTTAGCGAAGATGCTCACCACTTCATAGTCAACACGCAGCGATAGATGGGGCTGTTGATCATTCAAGGGTGAAAATACAACACTATCCTTTGAATGATAAATTTAACAGCAACTTGTTTCGTCTCATTCATAAGGCGAAGTAAAGAAGGCAATGTCTGGTGGCTAAAGTAATGGTGCTAATTTAATCTTGCCACTACGACAGCACAATCAGTGCATATCTCCCAGTGAACTTCAATGCACTGCAATAGTTGCACACAACTTTCATTGAGTCAATGTAAGAATGCAAGCTGTAGTCATATGTTCCCCACGGGGGTACAGCTAATGGCTTCTGGTGCATTATGGAGTTCACCTAGCTCTGGATGGCCTGGCACTCGCTATAGGCAGAGAGGTTGGTAATTTATTACTGACCATCTCAGAGACTACCCAGAGGAACCTACTCTAATATGGTACTACTGTCATTAGGAAGCCCCCGGTGGGATTGGGCTCCCCATCATTCGAGGAGTGAGCCTAATCGGCCTGATGGTTTGAGTGCGGCCCTTCGAGGAGTACTCGTAGTGGTTGTGGTAGTGCTAGATAGAAACCCCTCACCAAGGGGGTATTATTACCAAGGCAGTTGTGGTACTAAATTGCTAATTCGATGACCAGGGTGTCATTGACATTTCCGAAATTAGAGGGTACAGGCTTCGAATGGCGCTGGTGAAACGCCCCCTTTACAATGGGGTGACGTGTGGTACATCATTGACGGTACGCACGCTAAACTCAATCAACTTGTAGTCAAATGTCGTTATGTGTTAATTTCGAGTTTCATGTTGTTGAATTGTTTGATTTGCTCTAAACCGTGATTGTGAAGTCGGACCTTACAACCACGGCGCAGATCTCGTGTGGTCCCCGTGGTTTAGTGGTTAGTGTATTGGCATACTAAGGCGATAGCGGCGGGTTCAAATCTCAGCTCTGAAATCTTGAAAAAAAAAGAATAAGGAAAAATTATTTCTTTCGGCGACTACCTTTCAGCAGTCTTCTGGTAAAAGCTCTGACAGTAATTGATTGCTATGAAATGGCTTCTCAAATCTGTCGTTCGGAGTCGACTTTAAACTGTAGGTCCCGGTACTCATGGATACAAATTAACACACACAACATGAGTGCTGCGAGAAGCTTGACCGTAACCCCCACAGGGTTGTAATGATCAATTATGTATGTATGTATGTTCTCGTGAGATTTCTTGTTCATTCGTATTCAATTATTTGGTTCCATTCTGAACTGTAATTGGTTATTGAATCCGCGATTTTCAATTCAAAAATTTTTACTACAGAGTAGAAATCAGCAGAAAATGTTTTCATTTCACCTTTAGAGCACATGTCTACGCAATACAATATAGAAAGACTCTTAGAAGGTTATGCACACCAACCAACATTACAAATAATTTCGTTTTTAATTGTTACAAAAAAAAAAAAAAACAGTTGTCACACAATTTTTTTTTGTCGCAAAATAATTTAAAAAATAATTTTCTTGATAAATGCTTTTTTTAAATGATATTTTGGGTATTTCTCTTTTTTGGCTGGAGACCAATCAGAAATTCGTCTAGGCGTTCTTGAGTTATAAGCATAGTAACTAAGGTCATTCTATTTTTTATATATGGGTTAAACCATATCAACTCAACTTAAAATATGCCGTTTTTGAAATGACTGTCTCCGAATTTGCTAATTTTTGGTATGAATAAAGTATATCATAACACTAAGCCAAATATAAAATTTAAGGGCACTGACACTTCTGGATCCGGAAATATGAGGACTTGAAAATCGGAAAACAGTACAAAAATGCACAAAGTTACACTTACTTAATTGTAATTTTCTTGAAAAGTATTATAGCTACGCATCTCCTAAAAGTCGCATTTGAAAGGGTATTAAATTACCTTTGATTTAATATGCAATATGATTTTTTCTTTAAAAAAGTCAAAGGTCAATTTTCTTTATCCATAAGTCGGAAGCCTATATCTCCGAAAGCGACCTTTTTAAAAATTTGAAAAAAAATTATGCCAAAGATAGTTTCGTTCTCTACAGTTGTGAAAAATTTCAGAGTGGAGGTATTTTTGGATCAAGAAATAAAAATCACATCGCAAAAGAATGAGATTAAAACTATTCTGATAAGGGGGGAAAAGTGTACGATTTTTCGATTTCTATTAACTAGAATCGCTTATTTTGTGAGTTTCAACAAAAAAATACATAAGTCAAAAAGAAGGGATGTGGGATGGGGGCAAATGGCTCTTCATCGGGGTCAAAGGTTGGGTTGAAGGAGTAAAAGTCCACAAAAAGCTCCACAACTTCCCTGGATTAGCCCCTAGAGGGATAAAATGTAAGACCGACACTTACTAATATTTCACCCCCCAACTTTTTTCCGAATATAGCTACCCCCTATCTCCAGTCCCTAAGGGGGCTTCAGTACAAAGTTTATAAAATTTGTCCTTACCACTCTAGAGAGTGGGGATAAGGGTTAGGTATGTTCGGTAAAAAAGTTGGGGGTAAATACCTACCCTTACCTAACCCCTACCTACATACCTACCCCCTATCACCATTCCCTAATGGGGCTCCAGTACAAAGCTTATAAAATTTGCTCCTACCACTCTAGGGAGTGGGGATAGGGGTTAGGTATGTTCGGAAAAAATGTTGGGGGTAAATACCTAACCCTCCCTAACCCCTACCAACATACCTACTCCCTATTTCCACTCCCTAAGGAGGCTCCATTACAAAGTTTATAAAATGTGCTCCTACCACTCTAGGGAGTGGAGATAGGGGGTAGGTATGTTCGAAAAAAAAGTTCGAGGTAAAATATTAGTAAGGGTCGGTCTTACATTTTATCCCTCTAGGGGCTACTCCAGGGCAGTTGTGAAGCTTTTTGTCGATTTTTATTCCTTCAACCCAACCTTTGACCCCGATGAAGAACTATTTGCCCCCATCCCACATCCCCCGTTTTTGTTTCATGTATTTTTTGTAAAAACTTACAAAATAAGCGGTTCCAGCTAATCGAAATCGAAAAATCGTCTACCATTCCACCACTATTATACTAGTTTTTATCTCATTCTTTTGCGATTTGATTCTTATTTCTTGATCCAAAAATACCTCCACTCTGAAATTTTTCACAACTGTAGAGAACGAAATTATCTTTGGCATAATTTTTTTTCAAATTTTTAAAAAGGTCGCTTTCGGAGATATAGGCTTCCGACTTATAGATACAGAAAATTGACCTTTGACTTTTTCAAAGAAAAAATCATGTTGCATATTAAATCAAAGGTAATTTAATACCCTTTCAAATGCGACTTTTGCGAGATGCGTAGCTATAATACTTTTCAAGAAAATTACAATTAAGTAAGTGTAACTTTGTGCATTTTTGTACTGTTTTCCGATTTTCAAGGCCTCATATTTCCGGATCCAGATGTGTCAGTGCTTTCAAACTTTGTATTTAATTTAGCTCTATGATATACTATATTTCTACAAAAAATCATAAAATTCGGAGGGGGTAGGTTAAAACCATTGGTTGATTTGACTTGGAATATCCCATATATGTATGTACGTATGTATGAATGTATGTATATATATAGCATACTAAAAATTTATCTACTTCATATGAAAAATTTCTACTATTTTAAGTCTTTTTAGGTTTTAAATTGAAAAATTTTACAGCATTTTTTTTTTATTTTAAAATATTACAGACAAATTGAAATTACTCTGCAAAAAATTATGTTTAAATAAATAATGTCAGAAGTGAAAATTTAAATTAATTTTTACACTTTTACAACTCCTAAGCCGTAAGCCAGCTAAACAAATAAGCCAAACGGAAATGGAACTGAGCACTAATAATTGTGCTCATATTGAAATATTGAAACAATAACTTGGGGAGTTTTCAAATGGCAAACAAAGAATATTAAAGCGGCAAAGTAAGCTACAAGCAGCTAAATTGAAATGAAATATATTTTTTACTGGTTGTTGTTTTTTTTTTCTCATACCTGCAACACATAGAGAATTTTACAGATTCATTTGCTTTTACTACTTGACGTTACAGTCAGCCACCCTCGTGATACATCGTGTAATACCTTTCCGTTTATCCTAAGGATTCAGAAGTAAATTCCAAAAATACATTCATATATACGGCTTAAGTGTTAGAGATAGTGGAGGCATTAGGCATTTTTTCAAGGTATTGTGTTCAAATAACAGTGATTATCAAAAATTAAGGTCTGAGAGAATGAAATTATATAGAAAACCTTTATTGTTTTTCTAGATTTAAAAAAGGACATTTTTGTATTAAAGCTTAAAAAAAATTGTAGAGATTTTGTTGTACTTTTGCCTTTAACTGTATGCTTTATATGCGACCACCTTCATGTACGAGTACTAAACCTGTATAGCACAAGTTTAAATTTTTAATATTTTTGTTTTTTTTTTTTTGTTTTTGTTATTTCATTGGCAAACTAAAGATTCCTTTGGTTTAGTTTCTCTTCCAGTTGTCTATTTTTAATAGTTATTTGCTCCAGAAGGTTAAATGGTTAAGAAGATTCAGTTCTGCTTTGTTACTTTCAGTTGAATTCTATTTTATTTCACATATCGTGTATGAGAATGCTGCTGTTTTTTTTTTACTCTTTTTACGTTTTTTTTTCAAAATTGCTAAAATTCTTTTTAGCAGATTTAGTTTCCTTTGTTTGGTTTGTTTTTTATATTTTACTAGTTTCTGTTCATTAGGGATTTTCTTTTATTTTTATGTGCATTTTTTCGGTATTATCACTTGAAAAAATTTCGTTTTTTTGGCTGATTTCTTCGTATTCGTTTGCTTAGTAGTGGCAATTGTTTATCATCATTTAATCCATAAGATAAATTGACTTTGAATCCTTTTTCAATGCTGGCTATTGCTACTGCTGTTATTTGCACTGGCAAAACATTTTTTTTCTATATTTTTTCAATATTTAGTTTTTTTTTGTTTATTTGTTATCCTTTGTCTTACCAAGTTTTTGTTGTTGATGTTATTCGTTAAATTCATATTTATCAAAATTAACAAAAATGAAAACGATACCGTAAAAACAACATGCAATTTTTAACAATTGGGATTTATTTTTTATTTTTTTAATTTTTTTTTTTTTGCTCGTGGATTTTAACTGATACTTAAGTAATAAGTTTTGTTAAAGATTTATTTTCTTTTAGATTTATGGATTTCTAACAACTCACTCTGTTCATAATGTCTGCTATTAAAATGCAATTTATAAAAGAAATTGTTTTAAAGCTTACCTGAAAGAAGAAGGATAAGAGAAGAAAAAACGATTAATTAGTAAAAATGTTTAAAAATAATGCTTCGAAACTTAAAGTTTCATTAATTTAAATATAAATAATAATTCATATACTAATTAAACAAAAATATGAGAGGCAATCATGCTTAGTTGTAGGTCTGACAAAACTATCAAGCCTAGCATATATACCAGAATACATTTTGTTCCTTTCTGACATAGTATAGATATAAGTATATGGGCAATTTCAAAAATTTTCGACATTTTGATATTTTTTTTTTCGAAATTTTTTTTTGGATGACACGAATGACGCTTTGGTCACGTGAAGGGTGATATTTTAGCATACCAAAACAGTTCGCGTTAATCATTTATTGCAAACGGCGCGAAAGTTATGGAGGTTTTAAGTTAAAATTTCTTTAAAAAAAATTTAAAGTTAAATTTATTGGTTCATTTTAATAAATGTTATATGGATGCATGAAACTCATTTCAAATTCATCAGTGCAGTTCAAATTCATCAATGCACTGATAAAATACATAAAAAAATATAAATTATAATTAAAATTCCTTAACATTAAAAAACGCGAATTTTTGCAAAAATATGAATGTTTCACCGATTGTTATAGTATGTGTTTATATAACGCATAACTAATTTACAGAAAAACAATGTTTTAACTTGCAAATTTAAAAAATAAAAAAAATTATATAAGAATTATTTTTGAGGTTAGGATTTTTTTCTTGATCTGTAAAATTTAAAATTTTTAAAAAAAAATTTAAAATTTTTAATGCCTATTCGGTTTTATTATCAATCTTAAAAAAACCAGTCAATCGCTGCGGAATCTATACATAACTGCAGATGTCACAAAGCAAAATGTGTTTGAAGAAAAATGCCGCTGTACCCGCTAAATATGAACCGAATTCAACCGTATTTATATATGATCTTTAGTTCACCGCCGCACTTCATTTCCAATACTTTGCATTGATTTTAAACCACGGATTAATTAATTAATCCGAAATAAAATCATGAAATTTCGGAAAGTTTTTATTTTCTTTATAAAATTTTTGCGTTTCAAAATATTTTAACGCCTTTTTGACGTTAAGGTGCGAATTACTAAGAGGTTTAGATTACGCAATACATGAACCAGTTTTAAAAAAGATTGCAAATGTCAGGCGCGAAAAACTGTAATTTTTGACAAATTTACGCCAATTCTATAAAATTTTGAGCTCATCGTTCTCAGCAACTAGCAGCCTGACATCGACGTGATATGGCGCAAGTTTTAGCAAATTACACCATCTATTAAATACTGTTGACGAAATGCAATTTTATTGACGAGTCCAGACGATTCTCTTAAGCAGAGACGAAATGGCCATAGAGACATGCTTATCCCCAAAACAATACATTTCATATATTATGTATATTGAATTATTTTTTTTTTAAATTTATAAAACCTGAAAAAGTCACATATTTTAATTAGAGATACATTTTTCTTTTTAATACTTTAAATGTTGGCGCAATTTTTTTTCCTTTTTACATTATTAGGTTCTTAGTCCTTTTTTGTGTGTGACTTAAAATCGGTTCGGTATTTGTTACACTTATTTTCATATTTTATTTATTTTCAAAAGAGTGACGGAATCCAGCATATTATTATTTTCATGGAATTTAAATCAAATTAATTTTAAAGAAATAATTTTTGTTCCAGGTAGATGTAATTTACAGTAACAAAATATTAAAAATATTTATTATAATAAAAATAACTGATTTTCAACTACCTGTGTGATGATTGCTTAGAATAACAAGCTGATTATTCGTAACTGAACCTGTGTTGTTTGGGTCATAAAGCGATTAGGGAAAATTAAAATTTCCCATTTTAGCATTTCAAGAATTATGAGGGTATTTTGTTAAGAGAACCGAAGAAGGTAATAAAAGTTGCATGATTAAACGTGAATAGTGAAAATACCCAGAAAATCCACGATTATTGACTACCTGTTGTTGTTTGTTTAGAATAACATGTCAATTAGTCAAATGCAGTTAGAGAGAGAGAGAGAGAGAGAGAGTAGTTATTCGCCGATTCTGAGAGTTAAAGAATTTTTTCGTAATTCTATGCTCATTAATTATTACACTGTTACTAGTTACGAGTGACATCAAAAACGTATAAAAGTCCTTACTACGAGTGATAAAAGATCAGTCAATCTAAAGTAAGCGAAAAGTGAACACAACGGAATCAATTTTCAACTTAAAATTTTCAACTTTAGCATCAATTTAACAACCTGAAAATCAAAAATGGTGCTCCTCAAAGAAGTATATTACCAGGAAATCTGTTTTTTATGTGAGAAAAAAATGAAAACAGAGTTGTTGCGTTGCGATACCGAAAGCACCGAAAGCGAAAACGAAGAGGATGAACTACTCCAAAAATGGAATTGCAAACATATTTTTCATTATGATTGCCTAGAAGGCTATGAAGAACTTGTAAAGGAAAAAAGATGCCCAATATGCGACCATTTTAATGAAATTTAAAAAAAAAAAATTTTAGTTTTATTATTAATATATTATAAATAGTAAATAGCCAAACTTGGAAGTAACAACATGTAATTATTATTGTAAATAAAACCATTTTTGTCTATTAAAAAATTATAAAATTTAATTATATTGTACTGCACCGATCTGTTATATGTTTTAAAATATTGTAGTTGTAAGCACATTTTGTACTAAAGTTTTTAAAATACTCCTAATAAAATTCAGTTATTTTTTAATTTTAAACAAAAATTATATGTTTTTTCTACTTCTTCTTACTTTTATATCTACTTTTCCGGCTTCGGATCATATTCGGAGAAATACAAAGTCAGTATTTAGTTTGTATAAGAAATACTCCGCCCACTTATTTGACAACACCTTCTGGGGAGGAACCTAATAATTTCCAAAATTTTTACGGCGATTGTGGTATGGTTTTTGAATGTATGGAGTGTTAACAAACAGACATACATTTTGATATACTTGCACTTATGTATGTATATAGATACTTACATATATGTACCCATAGTTATGAAAGTGGTCTAAGTCATATATTTCTTATTTCGAGATATTTAATAAATGGCATTTGAAAAAATTAAAAAATATTTTTACATTGTGCGACATTTTAATTTATAATTTTATTAGCCTTAATTAATGGGAATTTATTATGAACATGAAATTTTGTACGAATTTCATACGATAATATTGATTTTAAGGTTTGAATTGACTTAGACCATTTTCAAAATTAACTGAATGTCCCATAAATGAGTTAAAGCAATAAAAAACTTTGAGTTTTATTTTAAACAATAATTTGATTGAAATAATTTGTGAACACTTATTAATTATATTTAAACAGTAATCCAGTAATCTTTTTTCTTCCGATACTGGTCTGATGGTGGTGTATAATGGAAGTAATTTAATATTTCCGTATAGTTTTGGTCTACCATTTTTAGGTGAAATATCCAAAACGTGAAATTTAGAATCATCTAAAGAAGTTTTATAAAACAGTTTATAAAGGCTATTTTTCAAGAATCTCAGCCATTGAATTTGTAGCCAAGAGACCGATTCGCCTGCGGTATTTGTTACACCTCTTGTTATTGATTAATCTACTGATTTTGTTGAAATAAAATCCGGCTGCGACATTCGCTTTATCGAAAATGTATTTCTTGTTCTGCACTTTTCTCATCAATTCATGATAATGCTGAGGGTTGTATAAGTAATTTGCTTTTTTATTTTTATTTCTATCAACCCAAAATCACGGACATTCGGTAGAATGGAATGACCCGATATAATATAATTTCTTTAATTTTTTGACTAAGACCACTTTCATAATTAACATTAAATGAATTCCATATAATGTTGAAATTACAAGCACTATCTAATGGTTCATATTTGACAATTTCGTAAGAATTACATTGAATAAATTTAATTTAAAATAATGTGGTATGAAATTACTGGGTAACCCCTTATTTTTAAATTTTGACTTAGACCACTTTCATAATTATGGGCACATACGTATATAGATTTTCTGTGCTTGTATTTGTTTTGGCTTAAACAATTTTTAAATATTTGCTTTTCATTGCTCGCTGTATGTATAAGTATAGGCGGTTTTAAGCGAATAAAAGTGGTGTTTGATGTCTTAAACAAGTTTATTATTGTTCAAGTTTAAAGAAAGTACCTTTACAAAAATTTTTGATGAAAGCTTCCTTTCATTTTTACACAAAGGTTATGCAGTAGCTTTTTAAAATATTAAATAGCGACAATCTCTTTACTTTTAGCCTGAAACATAGTTGTGGTTTAGACTAGAAATACTGCTTTTTAAGCTTTTTATTCTTTATATTTAATAAAATAAAAAAGTCTTAACAGAAACAAGCTCAATTCTATTAAAAACTTTGTCAATTTATGAACTTTTCCATTTTCATCACTCATTCATTGTTGGAAGATTTTTTTTTCAAGTACATGTTGGTGTGGTTCATTCGCATGTTATAATGAAATTTAAATTTCTTTTTCTTTTTTTAACCCTTTAACTGAATAAATGCATCGGTATCGGTTGTGTCCCTTGCTGATGCAGTATACACGTGAATGTGGCCCCTCAAAAATACATTAAAGACTAGACATACGGCAGTAGCTACTAAAAAGACATAAACAATACTAACTTGTACTTTATTTAAGCTAATGAATTAATAGAATATGTATATTCTTCTTTAACTTAAACTTTTATATAAAAAAGGAAAACCCCCTTGGGCTTCATTTGCGGAATATAGTAACAAATATAACATTCAATGTAACAAAGGAAGTATCACACATAATGCAACTAATTTTTTTTTTACTTTTATTATGCATCTGTTTTGCATCATTTGTTATAAAAAAAATTTTACAATATTTATTAAATTCTTTTATTGATTAAATATCAAAATATAAAACTGTAACATTAAGTACTAATATATGTATGTGTCAGAGAGAGGCTCATATCAAATTTTTTGTATTTTACTGCAAATCCTTTTCAGAATTAATCGTCTTTCATTTATGTGTTTTTCACATATATTTTGGAAAATCCCTCTTTATTTATGTTAAAAATCAAGTGGTTTTTAAACTTGGAAACAGTACATCAGTTGCGATACATATTTACAATAAAAAATTTACCAAAACAATCTTTTAACAAAAAATTTAACAAAAATATTTGCAATGAAGATTCTTAAAAAAAATGAATAATACTTTTCTTAATATACATTTGTTTGTCATTGTTTTATACCGTTTTATTAACGTTTTTATGTATGTGGCTTAGAGTCACATTTTGGTAGGATTTGTAATATTTTTATGTCAGTAAGATGAGGTTTAAGAAGAACTAGAACAATCCAAGCTTCGGACTCATTCATTACTGCTTTGAGTTAAACTCCTTGAAAATCATATGCTGGGTTCCGTCACTCTTTCGAAGAATATAATATAATAATATAATATAAATTTCCAAAATTCTCCCTTTATGTGAATGTTCGCTTTATTAAAGTTTCACAAAGCGGGAGAAACCACACATACACCCATGTGAGATTGACTATGATCCGAAATCGGAAAAGTAGATATGAAAGTAAGAAGAAGTAGAAAAAACACATAATTTTTGTTTAAAATTAAAAAAAAAACTGAATTTTATTACAAGTATTTTAAAAACTTTAATACAAAATGTGCTTACAACTATTTTAAAACATATAACAGATCGGTGCAGTACAATATAATTAAATTTTATAATTTTTTAATAGACAAAAATGGTTTTATTTATAATAATAATTACATGTTGTTACTTCCTAGTTTGGCTATTTACTATTTACGATATATTAATAATAAAACTAAAAAAATGTTTTTAAATTTCGTTAAAATGGTCGCATATTGGGCATCTTTTTTCCTTTACAAGTTCTTCATAGCCTTCTAGGCAATCATAATGAAAAATATGTTTGCAATTCCATTTTTGGAGTAGTTCATCCTCTTCGTTTTCGCTTTCGGTGCTTTCGGTATCGCAACGCAACAACTCCGTTTTCATTTTTTTCTCACATAAAAAACAGATTTCCTGGTAATATGTTTCTTTGAGCAGCAACATTTTTGATTTTCAGGTTGTTAAATTGATACTAAAGTTGAAAATTTTTAGTTGAAAATTGATTCCGTTGTGTTCACTTTTCGTTTGTTTTAGATCGACTGATCTTTTATCACTCGTAATAAGGACTTTTATACGTTTTTGATGTCACTCGTAACTAGTAACAGTGTAATAATTAATGAGCATAGAATTACGAAAAAATTCTTTAACTCTCAGAATCGGCGTTTATTTACTCTCTCTCTCTAAATGCATAGATTTGAATAATTGACATGTTATTCTAAACAAATAACAACAGGTAGTCAATAATCGTGTATTTTTTGAGTATTTTCACTATTCGCGTTTAGTCATGCAACTTTTATTACCTTCTTTGGTTCTCTTAACAAAATACCACCCTTATATCTTGAAATGCTAAAATGCGGAAGTTTTAATTTTCCCTAAATATTATCATTATTCGGACAGCATAAATTCAGGTACGCGTATTTAATTTGTCAGTTATTTTTATTACAAAAACCATTCTCAATCCTTTGTTACTGCAAATTTCCTTTATCTGCAACCAAAAACAAAGCAGTATTTTTTGAAATTCTGTTTTAATAATGATGCTGCTTTATAAAATTATTATTTTGTTTACACAATATTATATTTTATTCCAGGCGGGACTCGATTATTCGTGATGGTCGGGACCAGAAGCAGATTTTCACGATTAATCGAATAACGATTTTGATTATACAATTTTTGTAATATTTTTATTATTTAACAAGTGAACATTGGTGTACATACATATTTACATTAAAAGAATTAATTCAAGATAGTAATGTCATAAACGTTTTATATCCCAACTTCGTATTTTTGAACTGGCATTTAACCTTTCACATTATTTTTTTAATGTTTGTTTGTTATTTAAAATTTATCGTTAATATTTAATATATTTCTTTGTCTTTTTACGACTGGTAACGATGCCATACTAAATAAATTTAGATCTAACCACTCACACTTCTCAATTTTCACAATTAAAGTAATTGCTTGTAAATACTTCTGACTTTAAGTTTAATAGTTTAAGTGTTATTTAACCCTTGTAGGTATGAGGATTTTTTGTTGCTAAATGGCATAACCAGATCTGTGCAGACCTATATGGGATTTGTATGGAAATGCATAGAAAGGTGTCGTAAAAGTGTGTATAAATGCATTTTATGCTAGGAAAACCACAAAATGAACACTAAAAACGCATTTTTATACATCTTAGTTATCTATTAACAGCATTTTATTAATAATATGTATACAAAGCCAACACACTAATCGCTAGACTATGGCGACTACTACATGCCGTTACTTTTCGATTTTAAATATTTTAATTGCACTCTACAGTATTCCACGGATAAATGCCTCGACAAAAATGTCAAAATTTTAAACGAATGCGCTTAATTACCTGTACATACATATATACACTGCTGTCCATATCGTCGTGCGGGAGTTTAAGTGCTCTATACGCCATTTTATATTTTTTATATATCTCGAGTTAATGATTTTCAATTTTTTTGCAACTTGGTTTCGGATATCTCGTTCAGTTTCGAAGATAAATAGCCACAAATGGATTGCAGATTTTAAAAATTTGGGTGTCAAAAACCTAAAGTGGCATCATTAACTCGAGATATATAAAATGGCGTATAGAGCATTTAAACTCCCGCACGACGATATATGTGAAAACTTATACTTATACATAAATTGGCAGACTTTAATTGCAAGGTTGTATCATAAACTAGTTTGAAAGTAAATTTAACGGATATTTTATGCCTACGTAAACATAGTTGAGTTAAGCTGAAGTTTTTAGAAAATAATTACTTTGGGTAATTGAACGAGGAAATTTTAAGTGAAATTTCTCTTTGGGAAAAATATATTTGAGGCAATTAAGTGAATAATGCAGTTAAGCGAAAGTTAATTAACCGTGGAACTTTATTAGAAAATGGTAAGAAAAATATGAGGATTTAAAAATTGCGGTAAATAAGTGTGAAAGGCAATTAAGCCTGGAGCAATTATCCAGGGAATACTGTGGTAGCGAAATATTGAAATTAAAATTCGTAAACATTTTTATAAAAAGCATCTACTCGGCGTGAATAATTAATAGTATCAATAAAAAAGTAAAGTTTTCTTATATCAAATTATTTTTCTTTCTAAAGAAGAAAACAAAATCTAATTTTGATTTTATTTTTTTTTTTATTTTTTTTTTCATAATTTGTTTCTGCATCAGTTAATTTAACTATTTCGAAAATAAATTTTTTTTTCACAATTTCACTTAAGAAACCCTCTTAAAATATTATTACCAATTATAACCTCGTACGATAAGAAGTTATTAAATTTTATATTTAATTTCAAAAAGCTAATTTTAACAATATAAGTAATTAAAATCCAACATTACTACACAAGTAATTAAATATAATTCAAGCAGTTACTTCTAATGCACATACAAATGTAATTCACTTTGAACTTTTTTTTTTCTATATAAAAGCAATAGAAGAACACACACAGAGAAATAGAAGAAAATATCCACACCTTGAGTACGAGTTCATGCAATATAATACGAGTAGTGTCGTATATTACACATGCATGTATTACATACAGTAGTTAAGAAGAAGGCTGAAGGCAAAATCGAATCACACAAACGCATATAAATATTAAAAAGGAAATCTGCAAAGAACCTGCTTCATTCAAAAAAAAAAAAAAACAAAACAAAAAAATTTATTAGAATTCAGAGGCCTTATTCTGTAATTCTCCTAAACTAAAACTATCTATCTATTGCTAAAAATTTATAAACTTGATTTCGGACTTTTTGGCTACGAATGGAATTCTTGAACGCTTATTGTAACTTAAAAACTACATGTCTATTACCTCTAAACATTTTAATTTCATATATTCTAACGCCCAGCCTGTTTCGAAAACCCAAAATGCAAATCTTCCAGTTGAGTTTAAATTAAATTGAAAGTGTATTGAAAAAAGAAATAAATATTAAACTTCTAAACAGTATCTACCGACTTCTTATCTGGTTAAAATTGGTTACAATTCGTATACAAATATTTCATAAAAAAAAACTTAATCGCAAAAGTCATTAAGAGGATCTTTGATTAAAACTTTTTTAGATTTTCTGCATATTGGATAGTTTTTTTTAATGTTCATTTGTTTTTGTAGTGAGTCCAACTCCAGAACTCTAGTGAATTCTATTTTTAAAAGTTCTTTATACAAGTACTTCAAAGCATTTCCCATTACTTTAATATTTTACTTGAAATATTCAGCAATAGACCTCATCTCATCTATCCGCCTGTTCTTATTTAATCAAATAACCCTAAATTTTGTCCGACCCTGGCACATTGTGAGTATGCAAAAAGCTCGTTCTTCTGGGACCACAGATTCATTCTGTCTTCTGTATTCAATATTCAATATTATAGGTTTATATGGTTTTATATGACAAGCATTGCATAGAAATTTGTCATACGAGTATAAGCCTTTTATAAAATAATAATATTTTTTTATGAATACAGCAGTATGTATATAAATCCAATGTAAACTGTGTGCTCTATGTCACATTCAGGCTTGAAAACATCAAGGTTGCGCGACCCTTATAAGGAGCAAATGATATGAAATCTTAGAAAAAGATATCTATAAAGGTATTAAACGTGAGTGCTCGGTGTCCAGTTTACATCATTTTGACGTACGATTGTCACAGAAGTTGTCTTTCTCAAAGAAATACACTCTAAAATCCACATTCTACAAATTTTTTTTCAGGAGACCTTAGGTGCTGTTAGAGCTTATGTGAATTGAAAGCTTCCCTAATTTGACAGTTTTTTTTTTTTTTTTTTTTTTTTTTTTTTTTTTTTTTTTTTTTTTTTGTTATTCTAAAACCTCTCCCAGAACTCTTGGACACTTGGGTAGAAAATTTTTGGTGAAAATTAAAGTAAATTTTCAATGTAACTTTAGTAAAAAAATTACGATTTGGATATGTTATTAAACGCCTTATTAATTTCTGATAATTTTGCTAAACCAACCAAATAAAAACGGACAATTTGACAGACACAGATTTTTTTATTGACGCCAGCACTCAGAGAGAAGGGAGAATGAGGGATTAGCGCTTGGCAACATTTAATTTAAACTTATTGAGATAGTAATTGTAGTCGCCGTAGTCTAATGCAGGTCTGTGCAAAAGTCAAAATGTAGTTGTGTTGGTGAGAAAATGAGAATTACAGTGCTGAACGTGTTAGTAGCAGTATTAGCAACTGTATGAATTTTTTTAAATTAAAATTTGTATGTAATATTTCATATAAAAATTACTTGAAGAACAATTTATAAATACTACTCTGCTATAAAGAAATAAAAAGTACTTTTAATTTTTTCCAAAAAAAAATTTTAAGTTTTGTTTTTTTCATTCAATTTATTAACAATTATATAAAAATAATTAAAATGTCGCTGAAAAACTTTTAAACTATATTTTTAAACGTTCTATGATAAATAATGTATTGGTTTTATAATTAGAAATATTTGTGTGCACT
The DNA here is from genome assembly GCA_963576795.1 of Metopia argyrocephala. Lineage (NCBI taxonomy): Eukaryota > Metazoa > Arthropoda > Insecta > Diptera > Sarcophagidae > Metopia > Metopia argyrocephala. Next base: position 178,941,065 of record OY756208.1, on the reverse strand, counting down.
GCTATTAATTTTGTTCTCACTGCAAACAATAAATCAGCGTACACCCACCACGCATGTAAACTCGTCGCTGTCTCAGTGACGACCGAAAGCAAGAGCGTAAGAATACATGTGAGTTTAACTAAGGCACAATTGTGTATGAAATTTTTATTTTTGCACAGGCCTGATCTAAATACATATATTATAGAACTTTAAAAAGCTAAGCGAAATGTAATATAAATTTCTTTTTTTTACGTGAAACAAGTGTATAAAAAAAATACGCATTATCATGAAATTTTATACCGATATCAAATCATTATTTAGTTATTCATTTACTTTATATCTCAACTTCACTTGACCTGAATGTAATGATTGATTTGTTACTCTTAGTGCCTTTAAAATGAAATTATTTTTTTTAGATTCTTACATATTCTCTTTCAATTATTCAAACTTACCGTATATCTCTATAAGGGTACATTCATATTTGTCAAATATTTTGCGGACAAAAGCGTAACCAATAATTTTTCAAGACATTTATTTTGTTTATTGTTTGTTGCTACAATATTAATTAATTTAAAATGTCAATATTATCTCTTTTATTCAATTGTTTTATTAAGAAACCTTTGCATAAAGTAAAATTTTTGTATAAAATATTTCAATAAAATAGTGGTTACGCTTTTCTTTCTATCAAATATTTGACAAATTTGAATGTAGTTTTATAGGGTTTATAAAGAAACATTGTTAAGTCTCGTACCACTTATTCTGAATACCACTACACTTGTAAGTAAACAATCCATTCCAAACAGCAACATCTTGATTGCGATTGTCACCATCAGTGTACAAGTAAGTAATTAAAAATTTCTTCTTCACCAACAACTTACTTCACTTAACCTAAACACATAATAACACAGTCAGTCCTCTCCTACCTACCCCTTTACTTTATTACTCTGTTCTATTTTTAAAAGATTGTAATAAAAGTGGTTTTTAAGTACAGATACGTGTGTGGCACAAAGTTTGCGTATTTGGTATGACAGACAGGTTTTAAATGTTTTACTTAATGTAGGGAACAACTTCTTACATGATTGCAGAACATCCGGTTGGTTGATTACTTTACAAAACCAAGAAATAAACTCAAAAAAAAAAAAAAAAAAAAACGAAAAACTTAAAGAAACAGAGGTGAAAAATGAACAAGGAATATTCCATGGAAAGTGGCAACAAAGACGTGTAATAGCAACAACCATAGTAACTTTCGGAATCCAAAAAAGCTGGCAGCAGCAGCAGCAGCAATAGCAGCATAATGCAGTATGTTAAGCAAACACAGTGTTAATAATGATGACGATGCTGTTGACGTTGGTAGGACGATGAAAGGACATTGAAGAACGTAAAAAACAAACAGAATAAGATTGCGAGAAATGCTAAAAAAACGATATTTTAGAACGTTTTACAATGAGAGCATTTATTTTTAAATGCAACAAAATGTTAAGTGGCACAATTGAAATAAGTTGTTGTTGTTGTTGTAGTTGCCTTGTACTTACTCTCTTTAATTGTATGTTTTCCACACTGTTGGAATATTTATAAAGGCAATTCAGAATAAAAAATAATGAATTTTACATACACTTGCACACATTTTCATATACTTATACTTATATACATATATATTTGTGTATGGACATATGTATGCATGTCGTGCAACATTTTATAAAACAAATATGCTTACATACACATACATACATACATACATACAAACACATATAATTTTTAATGAGTTCTAGAAACATGCAAAAATAAAACAAAAATTTAACTGAATGAGTGATTAATTTAGAAGTTTTAGTTGATAAATTAAGTTGAATGCGACATTTAGGACGACTACACTAAGACTGAGAACACAATTTAAGAAAGTAAAGTCAAATAGCTCCTTTTTTTTGGCATCGCTTTGTAAGCCACAAATTTTAATGAAAGAGTGTTTTTATTTTTCGCTTTAGTAAATGAAAGTTTTGCAAAAATTTTGGACAAATTAAAGAATTTAACACGTAATTGTATTATAGATAAAACAAATAGTTACTGCGAGTCTTTCAAATTAAGTATAGACTTAAATAAAAAGAGTTCAATAGAAGGAGAATTCTGTTGAGAAATAATTTGATAATTTTATTTATTTAAAACAATCAAATATATTAGCCCGTAATCAAAATCAAAGTTTAAGGTCAAATGTTTTTTAAACGACTTACAATTGTTGTTGTTGTTGTTAATAGAGCAGGTATAGCGCAAATAAAGGTATCCTTTAAATTTTATGAATTTTTAATGCGTGTCACCACAAATTTGAAAAATAATAGGTGTGTTTCTTTACTTTTTGGGAAAATAGGAGATAAATATTTTACCCCTTCATATAAAAATATGAACAAAACATAACTTTATGCCACACACATGCATATTGAAGATGTACTTTCGCAAAAAATAAACGACAATAATTCGACTTATACATGTGAACTAAAACAAAGATAAACTTTTTTATATAAAAATTGAATTAAATTATACTATAAGCCTTTCACATCAGGTTTATAAATTACCCAATTCACAAAATGTTATATTGTTGTAGATTATAGTTAAATGGCATTTCATTTTGTGAACACCTTGTCGTAAATATTGTTGTAGATGTTATCTAGTGTTATCAAATTTCTTGAATAAAAAATTTAAAAAGAAGAAGAGAAGAAAAACATTTCAAACAATTTTTGAAATACATTTGGAAAATAAAAAAAATAAATAAAAAAAAATAAAAAAAAGTTTTCCAACTCTGGTGTATTCATACGACATTTCGGACATATAGGAAAAATTGTCGTATATGTTGTAGTAGTTTTCGACATGGAAATTACCAACAACATTATGTACAATAGTTGTAGTTTGTCATAGTTTCTAACGATCTATGACACCTATAACACTTTGTGATATGGGTAAATATTTTTTGATTTAAATTTTTACATTTTTTTTTAGTTTTCTGAACCTTTCATTTTTCGTTTATTTTTTAAACAGCTGATTATTTGATTACTTGCACAAACTAGCCAGAAGAAAAAGTACAGGCTGTTTCGTGCATAAAGAAGAAGAATGCTACTCTCTAAAAATGTCTCTCATTTACCCAAATTTTGTGTACGGGAACGCTTTTTGGTTAAATTGGGATCTCGCGGATGCACCATGTAGAGTAAAGAAACAGACCTAATATCATACAATATGCAACAAAATACCATCATGTTACATTTCTAAACAGCTGATACTATAAATAACAAAAAAAAAAAAAAAAAAATAATGTGACAAAAATATTAAATAAACGTTGTTTTTATAGTTGTATAGAACTGTGTATTGGCTTACTAAGACGATAGACTAGGAAATTATAAAAATATTTCTTTCGGCAACTAACTCTTAACAGTCTTTTAGGAAAAGCTCTGAGAGGAACTAACGATTCCCATGAACAAGCTTCTCCAGTCTGCCGTTCGAAGACGACTTTAAACTGTAGGTATAGGAACTAATGAATAAAAATTTACACACACAACATGGGTACTGCGAGTAGCTAGGCCTGAAACATGATTGTATTGTAATTGTCAATAATGTATGTACTTATGTATTTAATTTATTACAAAAATTATTCTTTAATAATATTTCTTTTTCAAAGTTTCATATTCTTTTGACTTTTTAAAATGATTTTATTAATTATCTTTCAATATTACGCAGTGTTTTGGCTTTTTAAATATGAGTATGTATTTCCCCATCGCACAGTGGGATTATTTGTGCAATAAGTAATTTTTTCTACACATACAATTTAAAAATGTAATGATGCAGTTTTGTGGAAAATTGATTCAGTATGAAGAACCCATAAATTATGTCACATAAAAACGTTTATATTTATTTTTGAAATATTGAAGTTAAGTCACATGTAAATTTTAGTTCAAAATATTGAAAACTTTTAAAGCACTTCTATAGTGTTTGCACGTAAGATAATTTATATTTTAATTTTTATTTAGTTTAAAAGATATGATAGAATAAAATTTGTTCTAAAATAAGGAGTGATTGCAAACTTCCTTTGAAGAAAAAAAAATTGCTCGCTCGTGCTAGGTGCTCCCGCTATAACAAAATGAAAGGTAAGACGCCATACCATAAATTGAAAAAAAAAATACAGTTTAAATAATTAATAATCTTTTATAAAATCATAAAAATTTTCTCCAAATTCATGAAATTTTTAATTAAAAAAATTAAAAAACTAAAATTAAAATTAAATTAGTTTTGGTAAAGAAACAAAATATTGTGAGAAAAAATATAATATGGGTTATATGGGAGGTGAGTGGTGGGCGTTAATTGAGGTAATAAGTGCTCTGTGTCAAATTTAAAAAATTTGGGGCCAAAAATAAATTTTGGGTTCTATGAGCGGGGAGTAGTGGGCACGGCCAATTTTGATGAAACTTTATATTTTTCTTAATTGAGCCAAACAAAGGCTCAAAACAAAACTTCAAAAACTTTGGGCCAAAAATAAATTTTGGGTTCTCTGGACGATGGGTAGTGGGCGTGGCCAATTTTGATGAAACTTTATATTTTTCTTAATTGAGCCAACCAAAGGCTTAGAACAAAATTTCAAAAACTTTGGGATAAAATCAAACTTTGGATTCTATGGGCGATGGGTAGTGGGCGTGGCCAATTTTGATGAAACTTTATATATATACAGTGCACGCTCGCTAATGTGAACTAATTAAAACTGGCCTTGTTCACTTTTACGAATTGTTCACATTTCCGAATACCGAAAATTTTAAAACAGAATTATACCATATTGTAAACAAAAATCAATACATATTTATGAATTTTTTTATTTTTAAAATCATATCAAATTTTAATTAAATTTGTATATATTTATACGTATGAATATGTTCATAATTATATACATATACACATACATATCGTTGGTCTCAGGTAGAAAGGCCCTAACTCAAATAATTTAAAATTTACAGGAGGCGGTAAAAATACAACAGATACTGTAATTATTAATATATAACTTTTTATTAAATGCTGTACAATTGCTTGTAATAACATTATTTTTAATAATATTGTAAACATTCTTTGTGAGGAGCGGAATATTTCTAAAATGCATTGGATTTACTGAAAAAAAGTAAGTTTTGAAAAAATGCGAGTTAGGGCCTTTCTACCTGAGACCAACGATATGTACATACAATACATGCACATGTACACCTAAAACGGGGATCCCGCAACTAATAAACACAAAATTTTAACGTTTCATATTAAAAAAAAAGAAAATTCTGTTCAAATAATAGGGCATTTTACATTTATTCATCTTTTAGAATAGTCAATGAAGCAAACAATATGTTCACATTAAGCGGTGTTCATATAATGCGGTGTTCACATTAGCGCTCGTGAACTGTATTTTTCTTAATTGAGCTAACCAATTTGGCTCAGAGCAAAATTTCAACATTCTAGGAGCACTCCTTATATATCTTGCCACACATTGCCCACTGTGCATCAGCTTACTTGCTTTTGTGGCCAATTGTTAAACCTCATGCATACCAAATTATGTCCAGAACAGTCGATTTATATTTGTTTTACAACCATAGACATTTTTTTTTACAATTTTCGGTTTTACTGCTAAAATACACTCATTCTCAAACCAAATAAATACAATATGAAAAAAATTTTTTAACAAAAGTAAAAAAAGATAATGAAAATAAACAAAAATTGTAAAGATTATATTCAATCAGACTGCCTATTGTTTTAATCTCTTAAAAGGAAGAAAGAAAGTAATGAAAAAAAAAAAATTCAAAACTTTAGAAAGTTTTGTTTGCCTGATATGAACTCTTCAACTATGCGTACTCGTGTACAAAACACCTGACTATGTCTGTACCAATTGTGTGTAAAAGCCAGACTAATTCAGAAAACAATAGATTCTTAAAAAATAGCATTAAAGTTTATCAACTTGCAAATACAGTCATCAGTCTGCTGGCAAAAGTCTTATGGAAACTTTTGCAACTTGATGCGAAACAGGAAAATCTTCAAAGTCAAATGTTTTGTCTGAGTTTGGCTTAAGTAGTAATTGTGTTCAATTCATTTGATTATATTTCTCCAGCTCTCTTTAGTTTTTCAGCCAACATTTAACAAAAGAATTTATTAAAGGAGGCCACTTTCAACGCCACAACGTCAAAATAAACGAAAAATAACTATAACGAGAACAGGGCGCTAAGGCACTTGAAACAAACGATGCTTGTAAGCAATTATTCAGAGAAAAAGATTCATTTTTTTGTTGTTGTGTTTTCTGCCATTTAAAAAAAATGGAAAACAATTCTAAAAACTACATAAAAAACAAATCAGTAGAAGAAAAAATAAAAAAAGTCGTCAGCGTGACAAAATTTATGTTAAGTTTTATTATTTTTATTATAATAAAACATTTTTTTTCTGTTTTCTTTTTTTCTCGTTTTGTTCCAGTGCCTTTATTATGCAATACAATAAAAAGAGAGAAAACAAAATGAAGAACTACAGGGAGTTTACTTCCTTTTTTTATAGTTAAAAAGAAAAACAACTGCAAACATCATCTACAACAACCTCCACATGCTCACGCATTAACATTTTCTTCCATATAATTGTACGAACATTTAAGGATGTATGAGTTTTAGAGTGCGGCATTTTATTTATATTTTTCCCATATGTCTGACTATTAAATACCCAGCAAGCAATTGTTTTATGGTTTAACAATATGAAACGTACTTATTTAATGCTGACAATTTATTAAAAAAAAGTGAATAAAAAACTGATAAAACTAATCTTTTCCTGGGTGGGTTTATCATAAAACGTTTCTTTATTTGGTGCAAATATTTTATGCAAACATTTTGTTTTATGTAAATATTTTGCTAAATACGAATTATTTAAGGCAAACAATATTTTTTAAGAGTTCTACATGAACTCTTTAATTTTACTTTCGGTTTTATTCGTCATTTATATTTATTCGATCAAATAGTGTGCCTTTTGGATATGGAAGCACCTGTTAAAAGTTTCAGAGTGGTGTTGTGTCAATTTTTAGGCTTTCAAAACCTTAAGAGGTTTTCTTATAAAAAACCATGGTGCCATGGTCATTTGTGTATATGGTGAGTATAAGTATAGAATTTTGTTGGCCAAAAATATTTTACTCCACATTACTTTTTTAACATTTGCAATACCTTTATGCGATTCAAAATGAATTAAAATATGAAATGTTGTATTAAATATACGAGTTGTCGGTTTCAAATCCTTTTTTTTGCTTCCTGCAGGAATACTAAAAATACTATTTAATCGCAATTATTTCTTACTACCTCAACGTTTTTGCGATCAGAAACATAATGCAGTTTGATGAAAACAATGAATGCTATAAATTAATTTAATTTAGAACATTATTTAGTGTTTCCTAAAATATTTACAACATGTGTTACAAAAATATTTAAAAATTTTTGCCTTTTTGTGTATAAGTACTTCTCAAATTGCTTTCTGGGTATATCTTTGCTGGCTTTTATTATATAACTTAAAAAATTGCTGACACACCTTTTATTTAAATTAAAAACCCTAGAAATATACACTTAAATTAAAACATATATAAAATATAACATACATTTAGATGCCTGCATGTAATAGGTATATCAAGAGTTATATATCGTCCATCGACTACTTGGGGGGTGCTTGGTATAGTGGTTAGAGCGCACGCACAAAAATTAAAATGGCCCAGGTTCGAATCCCAGCAAAGGTGAAAAATGAAAAAGTTAGTTTGCGGTTTTTTCAAAATTATAATTTAAAAATAGAAGTCCCCCCTCCGAGAAGACCATCTACACTACAAAGAAACCGCTTGCCAACATTCCACTCTTCTCCACCTTCAGTAATGTCAACAAAAACAAAAAAAAGAAAATTCAGGAGAAAAGCGCCACCTATTGGGAAGTAGCAGATAACAGCTAAACCTACTTAGCGAAGGCACTCAACACACAATCAACATATACAACAATGAGACAATGGCTGTTGATCATTCAAGGTTGAGGGTATAACACTGGCCCTTGAATGATCAATTCACAACAATTTGTTTCATTCCTAAGGCGCTTAATAATAATATAAGAAAAAATAAATACGTACTGCCTTTTTAAAAAAATTCCAATACAATGCACAGCATTTAGTAGAAAAAAAAAAGGTTTGCACTCCCTCTCCTTAAGCGGATACGAATAAGAACACGACTGTTTGACAGAATACATTGTGTGAAATGTTTGTGCTACACAAATTGCAAAAAAAATTTTCAAATCGATGTGAGTTTTTATTTTTGTACTAACGCAGCTCATGGTTTTGTTGAAATGATATTAAATGCCATTATTTTTTGCTTAAATGGAAACCAATTTACAGTTCAACACTGTTTTTGTAGGGCAGACTTTACTTTAGTTAGCCGGCCATGATTAATATTTAATAATGATTTTAAGCTTGATGGGGATATACCATTAAGCCTATATATGTACGAAATAAAATTCAAATGGATTCTGTAATGGATTGGAGCGCAGAGCATTAATAATTATGATCACAAATTTACATACATTCTACAAACTTACATACACGTATTATTTCACAAAATTATTGAGCTTGAGGTCTGCAAATAATAATTTATATACCAATACTTTCAATTAATATTATATTTAAAAAAATAGTTTTTCTAAATATTTATCAGTCTGATTTTTTGTTTCTTTTTGCGTTTCTTAAGTCTGGAGCTGTGTTTTTCGAATCTTGGTTGGTTTTCAGTTGTTCTGGTAGACACAATAAAACTAAACAATACGTTAAAAAAAAGCATATATAAAACTTATAACAAAAGTTCACATACACAGCAGTGTAGTGCACTCACACGCACACAATGACAAGTGCACATTTATAAAGAAATAAAAGAAAAATATGTTCAAGAGTCCTTGTAAATGACAGAAAAAAGCGACAAGTCCCGGCTTTTGCGGAACAAAAAAAAACAAAAATAGGAAAAATAATAATAAAACTGAAGAAAACGTGTTCAATGGTTTATTATTCATTTCTTTTCTTTCAAACAACAACATAATTTTTTTTTTTTAGTATTTAGAAAGTCTACTTAAAATGGTGAAATAATTTTATATTTTACAGGAAATTTAAAAATTATCAAAATTTAAGGATTCAAACACTGTTAGGCTTAGCGATGCAGTTTTTATATTGGGCAGCGATTTTTGTAAGTTTTTGAGAGTTCTTATCATAAAAGAAAGAATGTGAATATTACCTTAAAATAAAATCGTTTTTTTTTTAATTTATGATTTGATTTATAAACCGTAAAACATCCCAATGCTCGGGGAATTTTTTGGAAAGGACAGTATACATATATATATATATATATATATATATATATATATATATATATATATATATATATATATATATATATATATATATATATATATATATATATATATAAATTCGTAGCAATTTGTCTCATTCCTCAGGCGCTTAATTATAATATATATCTTTTTTTCTGTTATATTATAATTAAGCGCCTGAGGAATGAGACAAATTGCTACGAATTTATCATTCAAAGACCAGTATTATACCTTCACCTTTGAATGATCAACAGCAATTGGCTCATCGTTTTGCATGTTGATTGTTTGGTGGATGCCTTCGCTAAGTAGGTTTAGCTGTTATCTGCTACTTCCCAATAGGTGGCGCTTTTCTCCTGATCATTCGTTTTTGTTGTCAGTGGTTAAGGAGGAATACAGAGGAAAATCATGGAGGGGACTTCTTATTTTTAAATTATAATAAAAAAGAAAACCGCAAACTTCTTCACCTTTGATGAGATTTAAACCTGGGCAGTTGGTGTTTTTGTGCGTTTAATTCTATCAACAATATTGATTCAAAAGGAATTTACTGAGTTCCATTTAAAAAAATGCTGTCAAACTTAAAACTCTAGAACCGCAAAGAAAATTGGTGTTGTCACGATATTAAAACTTACATGGGTAGTTTTGCATGACTATAAACTAAGTTCAGTATGACGCAGAAAAAATTTTTAAAAATTTTCTGCAGGTTTGGATTTCCGCCAGACATACAAATATATATAAAATATTGTCTCTGGTGTATATAGCGATCATTTTGTAAAATCACGCAAGAACTTTTTCAAGAAAAAGTTTAACATATCACGACATACTTAAATAGTCGTTAAAATGTATCAATTATTTTTGATTTATAGTGTAAGAATTGGTTGCAACTGTAAGCTATAAGACCAATAATTCTATGTTTAACTTCGGAAATGCAGTTTGCAATGCAACACTGAATAGAAATTCGTTTATTAGGCGAAGCAACATTTTATGGCAACACTGCTTCCGTACATTTATGAACACTCAAGAGTTTTGTTTATTGAGATGTAGTCGCCGTGGTCTACTAGTTGGTGTGTTGGCTTACTAGCCGGGTTCAAATCTCAGCTCTGACATCTTGAAAAAAATAAATATGACAAAATTATTTCTTTCGGCAACTACCTTTAAACAGTCTTCAGGCAAAAACTCTGGGAGTAATTGAATGCCATTAAAATGTCTCTCAATCTGTCGTTGGGAGTTGACTTTAAACTGTAGGTCCCGGTTCTCATGGATAAAAATTAATACACACAACATGAGTGCTGCGAGAAACTAGGCTGTAACCCTGAAACAGGGTTGTAATGGCGAATTATGTATGTATGAGCTGAAACAGTAAACTCTGGTAACACTCTCATAAATATGCATTAAATTAAGAAATGCTACAAAATAAAAACAAATTTTCCTCCCAAAACTATTGTATAATGAACACACACAGATAAATAAAGCATTACAAATAAAAATAATGCACAAATTTATCAGATGTTGCGCTTTGAAAAGTGTTGCCATGCATTAATGAACATGGCAGTGTTGCATAGGCCAATTGCATTTATAAAGACAGCACTTTAGTGATATGGGATAGAATAGGATGATGGGACATACTCGTATATTTAATAAGATTTTAAATAAAATATGAGTTAACAAACGACTAATCTTGTAGAAAATTGAAATTGAAGGTTTAAAGAATTTTTCATTTCCATCATTGGTTTTTTTTTTTTGTTAATTTCTTTAAAACGAGAACGGATATTCATTGAACAAACACAGCGTCACAATTGAAAAGAATCAATTTCATTTTATAAGACATTAATAAACCTGGACCCCATGGTTATAGAAATAAAAAAAATAAGAAAACAAATACAAAACGAAAAGAGAAAATATTTCTATAAAATCACAAAAGAAAAGTTTTAATAATAAAAAAAAGAGGAAAATGAAAAAAGAAAAAAACCAAGGAAATAATAAAAAAAAATTAATGAATGCATCAACACATGCAAATTGAATTGATTTCAATGATTCATTGGCACTTTACTCTAAACGCTATACCCTCGTTTCTTACTTTTATTCATTTTCCAATCTTAAAAAGACGATATAGAGAGCAAAAGCAGCAAAAAAAAAAAAAAAACAGAATTAAAATCGAGAAAGAGTTTAAATCGAATATGTAGAAAGAAGTATAGAAACGAGAAATGACTGTCTTTCCATCTGATGAATTTCTGGTTGCCATTGTCAATTCGTTGAAAATTGCTTTTCTATTGTTTAGCCAGAGATAGTCAATTGAACGGGTGGACGGCAATCCAATGATGGGATAAAATAGAAAATGACACTTTTTTTTCTATATTTTCATCTTTTAAACGTTTCACATACTCTGACGACGGTGATGATGAAGAGGCAAATGACATATGCTCTAGTGGCAGTAACATACAGCGTTTAGTGTCACAGTGGGAATGGTGTCACACCACCACATTTGTTAATTGAGGTAGAGGAAACCAAACAGTACTGAGAGCATCATTTCATCATTTTAGTGGTAACAATAGTTGCTCATCTCTACTCTTTTTTTTGTGTTTTTGTATTTTCATTTCATTGTTGATTTTTTGCCATTTTCATTTTCATTCTCATTCTTATCATCTATAAAACAATTTTAAATTGATTTAATTGGGTTCAAATGAAACTGTCAGCTATCAATTGTTTTGTTTGTATGTATTTGTATTTCCTATCTTGAGTATATACACATACACTCGCACATAACAATATATTGACAAATGATTCTGTTATTGTTTTGTTATTTTTTTTTTATATACAATCTTGAAAGTCAAAGATTTATTTTCTTTTATTTTTTTTTATCTAAAAGCACAACAATAACAACAACAACAAAGAAACATTGTTTCTATTGTTTATTGTTTTTTTCTTTTTGCTATTTGTGTTTTCCCTTCTCGCAGACATTTAAATTGAAATTTATTAAAAAAAAAGAAAGAAAATTGAGAAAACTTTCATAAATTAAGACAAGACAGTTGTGGTAAATACTCGTAAAACTTTTATAGGCCACAACACTATTGAGTGACCTCACTTGAAGCAATAAAAACAAATTAACAGACAATTTCAAAATTAAAAAAAGGGAAAATATGTACATGTGCATGTATGTATGGGTGTATATTTTATTATTTATTTAAAGAACATGCATACTTATATTCTTCTAAACATTTTTAGATAGCTTTTGATCAAATTTGACGAATATACAAATTGTGAAAGCTGGTTTACATCTCCCATGACTACAGTTAGCAGAAAATAGTGCTAATCAGTAAGTAATTTCGTAAGGGAGAAATTATGAAGAATAATCACTTACTCCGCTAAGAAGTAAAATGGACCTAAGTAAAGCCACTTTTTGAGTAGATACGAGTATAATAATTTTTCAAATTGATAAACAAACATGAAATGATGCACTTAAAATTGTAATAAAATTTCACAGCGAAATAAAAAAAAAACGTTTAGGAAAATCAAATTTACATTAGCATAGGGGATAACACGATTTATAACAAAAAAAAAATTCAATAATTTAAAAAAATGTCTAAGTTTTGGCCGAATTTAAATATATAAAATTGAATGTGTGTTTGTTTATTTGTTTATTTGTTTGTTTGTTTGTTTGTACCTTATAGGAGATCAAACCTGTAGATCTTCTTGAAATTTTCACAGCATTTAACTGGAACTCTGACATGATTATTAGGGTACTTTTTTTTCGACCACGCCAACTTTTACTCCCACTTTTTTAAAATTATGTAATTGCTCCCATATAGTTTTTAACAGATTTACTTCAAATTGTATACACATTATACTCCAGGCGAGGTATAAATAAACATTTCTTACGCCACGCCCCATTTCACGCAAAGTTTTATTTGAAAGTTTTAAACGTTTTGTTCTCTGTATAAATTTGTTCCTTCCAATGGATTTTTTTTTTATTTGGTAGTATATTGCTCTTAATACTGTTAACGTTGCCACATAACTATGAACCTCTCACAGCCGTTAATTTTATTATATAACGAGGGGTAGCGAAGCACACGGGGTTCAGCTAGTGATTTATATAAAATGAAAAACTGCTACAGAGACTTACAGATACATAAAATGCAAATATAAGTGTCAGAACAATACCTATGAAGAGCTTTTCATGCAAATAACTTCATTCGCTAATTACCAGAAAGGAAGTCTTTCATATCGGCGGATAATCACAAGCAACGTCTTCATTATGCAAAACAGTTTAAAAATAAAGTTCTACTTCATACAACAAATCCCTGTTCAGCTATACAACGAAATTTTAAGCGTTTCGCTGAAAAACTGTTACAATTTAGAAATAAAAAATCTTAAAATTTGTACAACAAAATGTAATACACAGTGGGGTGAATGGTATAGAAAGTGGCGATTAGTTCATAGAAGTCGTAATTTTAATATGTTTTTATTTTTTATTGATTGATATTCATCAATACATAAAAAGCCAGCATTTAAAAAAGTTATTATTGAAAAAAAAATTTTTTTTACCTTTTCTGGGCTTTTTTGTATTTCGGAAAATGTGGTCTTATTTGGCTATTTTTGCTGTAACTTTGGAATGAAAAAGGATTAACTAGTAAATAAACTGTATGATTTTATTAACTTTAAACGTGTTATTTACTTCATTATAATCATTTACTTAAATTTCATCATCACCGTCGTCATCATTATACTTTCACCGTGCACTGTGCGGAGAATAGTATCTCCAATGTAGACTTCTGGCATTTGCTTCATTTTCTCTTTGCAACTATTGTTCATACTTGAAATGAATGGATCATAAGTTTAAATAAATCTATTGAACTAGTCTTCTATAGTATTTTTCCTGCTGCATTCACGCGAAAAGTTTTCGTCCCTATAACTTTTAAAATCCTTATTTCTAGCTTTTTGATAATCTTCAGTTAGTTGGCCAATAGGCAATGGTGAAAGCGATATAATTTCTAAACCGTAAATAAAGGATTTATATAGAGTAGTAGGCATATAACACCATGGATAATTTTTAACAAATAAAAAAATATATTGCAAATCTTTGATTGATCTCTACGCCACTGAAAATATACATACATACATACTTAGTTGGCCATTACAACCCTGTGTCAGGATTACGGCCTATCTTCTCGCAGTACTCATGTTGTGTATGTGAAAATTTTATCCATAAGAACCGGGACCCACAGTTTAAAGTCGACTCCGAACGGCAAATTCAGAAGCTTTTTCATGTCAATCAATAACTCCCAGAGCTTTTGGCTGAAGACTGCTGAGAAGTAGTCGCCGAAAGAAATAATTTATTCATATTTCTTTTTTTTTTCAAGATGTCAGAGCTGAGATTTGAACCCAGCACTATCGTCTTCGTAAGCCAACACACTAACCACTAGACCACGGCGACTACATGAAATATCGATTAATATTGTATGTATATTTTTATGTAGTCGCCGTGGTCTAGTGGTTAGTGTGTTGGCTTACGAAGACGATAGTGCTGGGTTCAAATCTCAGCTCCGACATCTTTAAAAAAAGAATTATGAAACAATTATTTCTTTCGGCGACTACCTCTCAGCAGTCTTCTGGCAAAAGCTCTGGGAATTATTGATTGACATGAAAAAGCTTCTCAAATCTGTCGTTCGGAGTCGACTTTAAACTGTAGGTCCCGATTCTCATGGGAAAAAATTAACACACATAACATGAGTGCTGCGAGAAGCTAGGCCGTAATCCTGACACAGGGTTGTAATGACCAATTATGTATGTATGTATGTATGTATATTTTTTATTAACTGCATATAAATTTCTGGAATTTCTGTAGCATTCTTAAACCAAACACCTTGCAGTATTCCCATCATTTGGGTTTCCCAAACCTGATTTTTGATGGTCAGTTTTTTTTTTTTTTCAAAAATTTCATCTTCATGGTTCTGAAAAACCTAGTGAAAGACGGTCAAGAATTTTGCCAAATAGTTTTTTTTTTCAAAAATTAGTTTCAATGGTACAATCGATGTTATAAATATTGAAAACTCTGAGACGTTAATATCATGAAAGGCTTGTTTGTATAAACTATATATACACTGCCGCTCACTTGAATAGGTTTACTATTTTCATTACATTCAAATTAATTTTTTTCTAAAAGTAATTAAGTTTTTAGTTATATTATTTTCTAAAATGGTAAAATATTGGATTATGTGTGTTTACAATAAAAAAAATTGTTTCAATAATTAATAACTGAATTTTAGTAATTTTTTTTCCCAAAACGATTATGATTTTCAGCACAATTTTTTGGGTCATTTGAATAGGTTTACTATCATTAATTTAAAAAATTAAATAAAAAAATGATTTTTTTGTAAACCTTTTTTAATTTTTTAAGATTTCTTACAATGCTTGATGATTTTTTAAGGAGTATATCCTCCTTTATTCGATATAACTTCAAGAATACCATTTGGGAGGGAGCTATAAAGGTTTTCAATTAATGATAACAAAATTTTTGGACCAAGCTTTTTTAATTCCTCCAATGAAAGCCTATTTGGTTTCGTATTGTCTGCCGGACTCGTAGACTTTGCGAGAAAGCAAGCCCCATACATTTTCTATAATATTTAAGACAGGGGAATATAGTGGCCCCATCAACATATCGACATTTTGGCTTTAAATCCACACTTTTACAAACCTGGCATTGGGTATCGGGGCATTATTTTGTTTAAATATCCAAAGAATTGGTCTAAAAATAGTAGAAAAATATGGAAACACCTTCTCAAGTACTGTTTTGTAATTATTCGCGTTCATTTTTTATGTGAGGAATTGAAGCACAAATGTACCATAATATAAAATCGCCCCCCACACCATTACACTTCCCTCACAGAGACGAAACGACTAAGGTAGCGTTCCTCCTTATGTTGGTCGTGGAAATAGTAGTTGTATCCATCCGGACCTTCCAAGTTAAACATTTTTTTCGTCTGAGAAGGCAACACGATACCACTCATTTTTATCGTTCATGTGTTCTCGTGAAAAATGAGACCGTGTCGCTTTACGAGCAGCAATAAAAGATGTTTTTTTTTAATTTTTAATCTCCTTAAATGTTTAGAACGTCGAAGAACACATCTTACAGTGCCTATGATAGCTGTGATACCCAATTTTTGTCTAATTTTTGCAGCAAAATCGCTCGAATTTGAGGCAGCTCTTACATTAACTCTTCTGTCCGCTTCTGTTGTGGCTTTTTTCGTCAGCCCTTTCATGTTTTTATACTAATCGGACAGATTTCTTAAAAAATTACTTACAACATTCTGGCTGCGATCAATTTTTTTGTCGATATTCCTATGGCTTAAGCCAGTTTCATTGAATGCTTTAATTTTACCTCTTCCTTCTTCAGTTAATCCCTTGCTACGCCCCATTTTACGTAAAATATATAAAATATTATTGCAGTAACTCACAAATATTTAAAATTTAAATTATACTGTCGATGGTCAAAAGCAAACTAATTTTATTCCTATTAAACCTATTCAAGTGACCCAAAATCTACACCTGTTTTCGCAGCATTTTGTAGTAAAATCAAAAAATAACAAATTTTTATTTATTGTACCGATATTCTTTTCTTCCTAAAATATGATTATTCATAATATCTCTTAATTTAAGTGAAAAAAAATTATTCTCCTAAAGTTTATATAAAGAAAAATTAAAATATAAGAGCAAAAATTAGTAAACCTATTCAAGTGATCGGCAGTGTAAGTATGTCGTGAACTTCCGTTTCCAACAGCAGAAAACTGATATAATTTTATCCCAAGAAAAATGTATTTTTATCATTATAATTTTCTACCTAGTAAAAAGAATCGATATACATCTTGTATTATATACTGTAACATTTTTCGATTTTTCTTTATACTGAATTAAATTTAAAGTGAGTCTTTGGCTAGACTAATTAAAAAAAAAATTAATTTTTCATTATTTCTTATTTTTAGAGTTTTTCAATAAACTTCTAGGCAATTTCTTTCCTCTTAATTGCGTGTCAAGTCGACTATCGGCGTAAAAAGACAAACAACTGAATATAAAAAAAAATTAAAAAGAAACATGAGTGTTAAAACAAAACAACGATTATTTAAAATCTCTTAACAATTCCAACCAATTTAATTATGTAAATAGAAATAAATTTAAACTAAAAGCATTCAGGTTGCTATTCTTTTTGTTTTCTTTTTTTTAATAGAATGAAAAAAAAAATTGCTCTCTCATAGCGCAAGAAACTCGTGCCATTTGCACGTTAATTGAGTCTAAAACAAGAATGTGCGGCTCATTGTACATGACATTCTCGATTGCAAAGTTTATTTCATTAAAACCGGAATAAAAAAAAATTAAACATGCCTATACACAGATACATGCTCACACACATCTATTTAACTTTTTCTGATTTAATAGAGGCAAAATAAAAAGTCCTTTAGAGAAATAAAAGGTTGCGACACAAATAAAAGGTAAAAAAAAATTGTAATAAAATGTAGGCGATTGAGTGGAAGTGCAGTGAATAGTAAAGTTAAGAAAACACATCTGATTCTCGTTTTACACTACCATATTTTTAATACTTGTATGAAATTGTAATGCTTAGGTTTTAACTTTGTGTCTACAAACTGGCATTTAAATTTATTAGCATTTAAATGTCATTGAAAAACACAATTGAAACTGTTTGCAGTTATTTTCCAAAGAGCGAAAATAAATGAGTAGAGAAAAGATTAGTCGAAACACTTTTAAATTTAGTTAACCTTTAAATGAATGATAAAAAAATGTTATAAAACTATACATATATTTAGAATCTTCTATAACGAACTAATAAAATTTTTTAGAAATCTATTTGTCTATAACAAGTTTAACTTAAATAATTATGGTACGGGAAATCTTTTTTTTTATTTTTTGTAGATGTAACCCCAATTTTTTTTAAAGCATTAAATTGTTCGATCACTACTGCTAATCGCCAGTAACTATTTCTTCTTGAACACAGGAAAAGAGTATTCCAGTACAAAGTTAAATGACCAACCATATGTCCATCTAAGTCCGATAATCCCGATTAACCGTGATAGCCAAAGATGTGTTTAAATTGTTTGCTTCGATTAACTGTGATTACCTCTATTATCTGTGATGAAAACGTGGAATTCCTTTGTTTGCATACGATGAGTCAGAAGTATTTACAAGCAATTACTTTAATTGTGAAAATTGAGAAGTCCGAGTGGTTAGATCTAAATTTATTTAGTATGGCATCGTTACCAGTCGTAAAAAGACAAAGAAATATATTAAATATTAACGATAAATTTTAAATAACAAACAAACATTCAAAAAACTATGTGAAAGGTTAAATGCAAGCTCAAAAATACGAAGTTGGGATATAAAACGTTTATGACATTACTATCTTGAATTAATTCTTTTAATGTAAATATGTATGTATATACACCAATGTTCACTTGTTAAATAATAAAAATATTACAAAAAATTGTATAATCAAAATTGTTATTCGATTAACCGTGAAAACCGATTATCCGTTATGCTTCTGGTCCCGACCATCACGAATAATCGAGTCCCGCCTGGAATAAAATATAATATTGTGTAAACAAAATATTATAAAGCAATATATTATTAAAGCAGAATTTCAAAAAATACTGCTTTGTTTTTGGTTGCAGATAAAGGAAATTTACAGTAACAAAAGATTAAGGTTTTTGTAATAAAAATTACTGACAAGCTGAATACGCGTACCTGAATTTATGCTTTCCGAATGATTATAATATTTAGGGAAAATTAAAACTTCCGCATTTTAGCATTTCAAGATATAAGGGTGATATTTTGTTAAGAGAACCAAAGAAGGTAATAAAAGTTGCATGATTAAACGCGAATAGTGAAAATACTCAAAAAATCCAGGATTATTGACTACCTGTTGTTGTTTGTTTAGAATAACATGTCAATTAGTCAACTCTATGCAGTTAGAGAGATAGAGAGAGAGAGAGTACTTATTCGCCGATCCTGAGAATTAAAGAATTTTTTCGTAATTCTATGCTCATTAATTATTACACTGTTACTAGTTACGAGTGACATCAAAAACGTATAAAAGTCCTTACTGCGAGTGATAAAAGATCAGTCAATCTAAAGTAAGCGAAAAGTGAACACAACGGAATCAATTTTCAACTTAAAATTTTCAACAAAGGAAGCTAAGGATTTTTAACAACCTGAAAATCAAAAATGTTGCTGTTAAAAGAAACATATTACCAGGAAATCTGTTTTTTATGTGAGAAAAAAATGAAAACGGAGTTGTTGCGTTGCGATACCGAAAGCACCGAAAGCGAAAACGAAGAGGATGAACTACTCCAAAAATGGAATTGCAAACATATTTTTCATTATGATTGCCTAGAAGGCTATGAAAAACTTGTAAAGGAAAAGAGATGCCCAATATGCGACCATTTTAATGAAATTTAAAAAAAAATTTTTTATATATTATAAATAATAAATAGCCAAACTAGGAAGTAACAACATGTAATTATTATTGTAAATAAAACCATTTTTGTCTATTAAAAAATTATAAAATTTAATTGAATTGTTCTGTACCGATCTGTAATGTGTTTTAAAATATTGTAGTTGTAAGCACATTTTGTATTAAAGTTTTTAAAATACTTGTAATAAAATTTAGTTATTTTTTAATTTTAAACAAAAATTATGTGTTTTTTCTACTTCTTCTTACTTTCATATCTACTTTTCCGATTTCGGATCATAGTCAATCTCACATGGGTGTATGTGTGTTTGGTTCCGCTTGGTGAAACTTTAATAAAGCGAACATTCACATAAAGGGAGAATTTTGGAAATTTATATTATATTATATTCTTCGAAAAAGTGACGGAACCCAGCATATGATTTTCAAGGAGTTTAACTCAAAGCACTAATGATTTAGTTCGAAACTTGGATTTTTCTAGTTCTTCTTAAACCTCATCTTACTGACATAAAAATGTTACAAATCCTACCAAAATGTGACTCTAAGACACATACATAAAAACGTTAATAAAACGGTATAAAACAATGACAAACAAAGAAAATATTAAGCAAAGTTTTATTCATTTTTTTTTAAGAATCTTCATTGCAAATATTTTTGTTAAATTTTTTGTTAAAAGATTGTTTTGGTAAATTTTTTATTGTAAATATGTATCGCAACTGATGTACTGTTTCCAAGTTTAAAAACCACTTGATGTTTAACATAAATAAAGAGGGATTTTCCAAAATATATGTCGCCGTGGTCTAGTGGTTAGTGTGTTGGCTTACTAAGACATGGGGTCTGGGTTCGACTCCAGGCTCTGACATCTTCAAAAAAAGAAATATGAAAAAAATATTTCTTTCGGCGACTACCTCTCAGCAGTCTTCTGGCAAAAGCTCTGAGAGTAACTAATTGCCATGAACAAGTTTCTCAAGTCTGTCGTTCGGAGTCGATTTTAAACTGTAGGTCCCGGTACTCCTGAATAAAAATTGACACACACAACATGAGTGCTGCGAGAAGCTAGGCCGTAATCCTGACACAGGGTTGTAAAGGCCAGTTATGTATGTATGCATGTATGTATGTATGTATGTATGTATGTATGTATGTATGTATATGTGAAAAACACATAAATGAAAGACGATTAATTCTGAAAAGGATTTGCAGTAAAATGCAAAAAATTTGATATGAGCCTCTCTCTGAGACATATGTTAGTACTTAATGTTACAGTTTTATATTTTGATATTTAATCAATTAAAGAATTTAATATATATTGTCAAATTTGTTTTTAACAAATGATGCAAAACAGATGCATAATAAAAGTAAAAAAAAAAAATTAGTTGCATTATGTGTGATACTTCCTTTGTTACATTGAATGTTACATTTGTTACTATATTCCGCAAATGAAGCCCCAGGGGGTTTTCCTTTTTTAAATAAAAGTTTAAGTTAAAGAAGAATATACATATTCTATTAATTCATTAGCTTAAATAAAGCACAAGTTAGTATTGTTTATGTGTTTTTAGTAGCTACTGCCGTATGTCTAGTCTTTAATGTATTTTTGAGGGGCCACATTCACGTGTATACTGCATCAGCAAGGGACACAACCGATACCGATGCATTTATTCAGTTAAAGGGTTAAAAAAAGAAAAAGAAATTTAAATTTCATTATAACATGCGAATGAACCACAGCAACATATACTTGAAAAAAAAGAAATCTTCTAACAATGAATGAGTGACGAAAATGGAAAAGTTCATAAATTGACAAAGTTTTTAATAGAATTGAGCTATTTCTGTTAAGATTTTTTTATTTTTTTAAATATAAAGAATAAAAAGCTTAAAAAGCAGTATTTCTAGTCTAAACCAACCAACTACTTATGTTTCAGGCTAAAAGTGAAGAGATTGTCGCTATTTAATATTTTAAAAAGCTACTACATAATCTCTGTATAAAAATGAAAGGAAGCTTTCATCAAAAATTTTTGTAAAGGTACTTTCTTTAAACTTTTACAATAATAAACTTGTTTAAGACATCAAACAACATTTTTATTCGCTTAAAAGACCCTGTACTTATACATACAGCGAGCAATGAAAAGCAAATATTTAAAATTTTTTAAGCCAAAACAAATACAAGCACTGAAAATCTATATACGTATGTGCCCATAATTATGAAAGTGGTCTAAGTCAAAATTTAAAAATAAGGGGTTAACCAGTAATTTCATACCACATTATTTTAAATTAAATTTATTCAATGTAATTTTTACGAAATTGTCAAATATGAGCCATTAGATAGTGGTTGCAATTTCAATATTATGTGGAACTCATTTAGTGTTAATTATGAAAGTGGTCTAAGTCAAAAATTTAAAGAAATTATATTATATCGGGTCATTCCTTTCTACCGAATGTCCGTGATTTTGGGTTGATAGAAATAAAAATAAAAAAGCAAATTACTTATGCAACCCTCAGCATTATCATGAATTGATGAGAAAAGTGCAGAAGAAGATATACATTTTCGATAAAGCGAATGCTCAGCCGGATTTTATTTCAACGAAATCAGTAGATTAATCAATAACAAGAGGAGTAACAAATACCGCAGGCGAATCTGTCTCTTGGCTACAAATTCAACGACTGAGGTTCTTGAAAAACGAACCTTATAAAATGTTTTATAAAACTTGTTTAGATGATTCTAAATTTCACGTTTTGGATATTTCACCTAAAAATGGTAGACCAAAACTATACGGAAATATTAAATTACTTCCATTATACACCACCATCAGACCAGTATCGGAAGAAAAAAAATTACTGGATTACTGTTTAAAAATAATTAATAAGTGTTCACAAATTATTTCAATCAAATTATTGTTTAAAATAAAACTCAAAGTTCTTTATTGCTTTAACTCATTTATGGGACATTCAGTTAATTTTGAAAATGGTCTAAGTCAATTCAAACATTAAAATCGATATTATCGTATGAAATTCGTACAAAATTTCATGTTCATAATAAATTTCTATTAATTAAGGCTAATAAAATTATAAGTTAAAATGTCGCACAATGTAAAAATATTTTTTAATTTATTCAAATGCCATTTATTAAATATCTCGAAATAAGAAATATATGACTTAGACCACTTTCATAACTATGGGTACATATATGTAAGTATCTATATACATACATACATAAGTGCAAGTATATCAAAATGTATGTCTGTTTGTTAACACTCCATACATTCAAAAACCATACCACAATCGCCGTAAAAATTTTGGAAATTATTAGGTTCCTCCCCAGAAGGTGTTGTCAAATAAGTGGGCGGACTATTTCTTATACAAATTAAATACTGACTTTGTATATCTCCGAATATGATCCGAAGCCGGAAAAGTAGATATAAAAGTAAGAAGTAGAAAAAACACATAATTTTTGTTTAAAATTAAAAACAAACTGAATTTTATTACGATTATTTTAAAAACTTTAGTACAAAATGTGCTTACAACTACAATATTTTAAAACATATAACAGATCGGTGCAGTACAATATAATTAAATTTTATAATTTTTTAATAGACAAAAATGGTTTTATTTACAATAATAATTACATGTTGTTACTTCCTAGTTTGGCTATTTACTATTTATAATATATTTATAATAAAATTAAAAAAATTTTTTTTTTAACTTTCATTAAAATTGTCACATATTGGGCATCTTTTTTCCTTTACAAGTTCTTCATAGCCTTCTAGGCAATCATAATGAAAAATATGTTTGCAATTCCATTTTTGGAGTAGTTCATCCTCTTCGTTTTCGCTTTCGGTGCTTTCGGTATCGCAACGCAACAACTCCGTTTTCATTTTTTTCTCACATAAAAAACAGATTTCCTGGTAATATGTTTCTTTTAACAGCAACATTTTTGATTTTCAGGTTGTTAAAAATCCTTAGCTTCCTTTGTTGAAAATTTTAAGTTGAAAATTGATTCCGTTGTGTTCACTTTTCGCTTACTTTAGATTGACTGATTTTGATGTCACTCGTAACTAGTAACAGTGTAATAATTAATGAGCATAGAATTACGAAAAAATTCTTTAATTCTCAGGATCGGCGAATAAGTACTCTCTCTCTCTCTCTCTCTAACTGCATTTGACTAATTGACATGTTATTCTAAACAAACAACAACAGGTAGTCAATAATCGTGGATTTTCTGGGTATTTTCACTATTCACGTATAATCATGCAACTTTTATTACCTTCTTCGGTTCTCTTAACAAAATACCACCCTTATATCTTGAAATGCTAAAATGGGAAATTTTAATTTTCCCTAATCGCTTTATGACCCAAACTACACAGGTTCAGTTACGAATAATCAGCTTGTTATTCTAAACAATCATCACACAGGTAGTTGAAAATCAGTTATTTTTATTATAATAAATATTTTTAATATTTTGTTACTGTAAATTACCTCTACCTGGAACAAAAATTATTTCTTTAAAATTAATTTGATTTAAATTCCATGAAAATAATAATATTCTGGGTTCCGTCACTCTTTTGAAAATAAATAAAATATGAAAATAAGTGTAACAAATACCGAACCGATTTTAAGTCACACACAAAAAAGGACTAAGAACCTAATAATGTAAAAAGGAAACAAATTGCGCCAACATTTAAAATATTAAAAAGAGAAATGTATCTCTAATTAAAATATGTGACTTTTTCAGGTTTTATAAATTTAAAAAAAAATAATTCAATATACATAATATATGAAATGTATTGTTTTGGGGATAAGCATGTCTCTATGGCCATTTCGTCTCTGCTTAAGAGACTCGTCAGGAGACTTTTTCCCAAAGGTGGTAACCAAAGCAATATGTATATTAAATGTATTTGCCTAAGTATATGGCGAAAAATATTTTTTGATTTAAAAAAATAATTTATATTTCTTAAATACTTCTTTTTTTTCTTAAACTTAAACAATATCCTGCAAACTCTTGGTTAATTTAACCCTGTAACCATAACCTTCATCGTATCGACGAACACAAAGTAAAAAAAAAGCTGTATTTTTTCTACAGGTGTTTTCTGTTTAACTGAATTACAAAAAATATATATATTGAAAACTTATACGTATTGTTTGTTTTACTAAGTAAGTATCTGCTAAATGTAAGTATGTGTTAAAAATTTTAAAAACATATATTATCGGCCGATATTATATATCCCGAATAATTGTTCGTCGTATCGACGAATGGTTATGCTTTAAGGGGTATATAAATTAGGAATTATAAAAAGATTAGTATTATATTATTATAAGAAGATTAGTAAATTAGGGTTAAAGCTACTCTCGTTAAGCATCAACTAAACGTCCTCTAGGACAAGTTTGTCTCCATTAGAACGCAGCATAAACAATAGCGAAAACATTTTATATATAAAAAATTGTCAGGTCTCTACATTTTGTATACGCAATCCAAAATAATAATTCGGCAGCAATACTTTAATGTTTTAAAACTCGATTTTGACAACGTGAAGTGATTAACTGATTTCCATTTTAATATATCATATTATATACCATTTCGAAACTATTAATTAAGTTTATTCATTGATGAGCTTGTTTATTTAATTGTGATTTTCATGTGTCTTCTTGTCTTCTCTCAATTATTATTACTATTCTCATGCTTGTGTGACTTGGCCTTTCAGCTTGTGAAAACCACAATTAAACCAGATGCTTGATTTGATGATGCTTTTTACTCGCCGTAGTCTAGTGTTTAGTATGTTAGTTATTAAGATAATAACTCCGGGCTCAAAATCCTGCACTGACATCATAAAAAAGCTAATTTTAAAAAACAATTTCTTTCTGAAAAAGCTCCAACAGTAGACATTAATTTGTAGGTCCCAATATTCATGAAACAAGGGAACTTTGTGTTCTCCTCTTGCTGACCTAACAGAAAGTTTACCATTTTCAAATCAACACAAACAACCCAAACGATCGTATTATAAATGACAAGAGATTTATGTTTCAAGTGATATTCTGTTCCTACGATAAAAAACAAAAAGGCTTAAGGCCTCGTTACTCAAACGTAAACGTAAACGTTGCGGAACAGCTGTTCAGTTTTGCTTATCAAGCCTATGTGTAAATGATTACTCATACGTAAACGTAACGTTGCGTTGCGGGCGAATCCAATAAATTTAAAATTTTTCTTCGTTTTTACGTATCAGCTGTTTAAAAATTGTAAACCAATTCTAAACCATTTGCTGAACTCGGCCGCAACGTTTACGTATCCGCAACGTTTACGTTTGAGTAACGAGGCCTTTACAAAAGTGGGCAGGCTTTCATTAATGTTTTCTAAAAAGAGAAGGTAATATTCAAAAAAAAATATATAAAAATTGAATTAACAATACTTTCTCTATTGTATGTACATATTTTAGTATTCTTTTGTTTGTTTGTTTTCTATTGTGCAATTGCACTTGACACTCATCTTACAAATCTTAACACTGACCGAAAACCTCTACTTCTGTTACGTACAATTTATTTTTCTAAAGCATTTCTTGTAAGAGTAATTGATTTTATTATGAAATTACGATATACAAATGTAAATAAAAAATTCACGAAGTTGTTGTTTTAAAAAGGAAAAATTATATCTTTTTTTAATTTTTTTTTTAAGAGCCAGTGTTATACCTTCACCCTCGCTCTACCATTATGCCATGACGCTCCCTAATAAATAATACATTTAAATAATATTCGACAAAAATAAAAAGTGCTTGAACTTGAGTAAGCAGATAACAGATTTTTAAAAAATTATTCTTTTTGGCTTGTTTTGACGTACATCTGTGTGCACAATATTTTTTTAAGACCAATACTCAGGGGTAAACTCCTACTCATGCAGTAAATTGTATTGGAATTTGAAGATAGAAGATCTTTTTATTGAGCATCATATGCTAATGAGATACATAAGTTACTATCTGTAGATCACTCAAAGGCTAGTGTTATACTTTCACCCTTTGAATGATCAACAGCAATTGCCTCTTCTGTCGGTGGATGTTGATAGTGAGTGGTGAGCGTCTTCTCTAATTACATTAGCTGTTATCATCCCAGAAGATGGCGTTGTACTCCTGAACATTCGTTTCTGGTTTAATAGACTGAAAATATTAGGGAGCGGTTTCTTCCAGATGGACATCTTGGAGAGAGGGGAACCTCTTACTTCTAAATTATAATTTTGAAAAAACTGCAAAATTTTAGATATTTTTTAAATTCACTCATTCGCTGGGACTTGAGTATCGGTCGTTTGAGTTTTTGTGCGAGTGCTTCAACCACTATGCCACAACCGCCCCCCCCACAATATAGAAGGATTTAAAGTAGGATTTTAATATAATTTATTATAGAAAATTAAAAAAAAATTACTTACATTTTAATTGGAAATTGCTTTAAATTTTCGAATAAAATACGTACCTGAAAAGAAAAAATTATAATTAAAAATTTTATGCTGCAGTCATTCAGTAAAAAATTAAAAGACAAATATAGCCTTAAGATATATTAACAAAAACAAAAGAAGATGGAGTAGAAGAAAAAAAAACAGTTTACAAGTTTATAATCAAACCCCTGATCTATGCAAGTTAATAAAACCCAGGGAACTTTCAACATATATTTTTCTTTTTTTTTCTATAATTAAAAAAAAACTTTGATTTCTATTACTTCCCTTACTCATTTTGGAAAGTTTAAGAGAGCTTTCGTTTTATGATATAACGAACATTGTTAGGTTTGTTAAACTTTGTGGCTAGTTTTTGCAATAGTTTAGCTTTTAATCGTGGCTTCTAATCTGAACAACGAAACCGGTTAGTTCGAGCAGGTTGGATGAACTTGAAGCTGCGTCTGTTGTTGTATCGCAACGGGCTTCCAAAGCCTTCAATATGGTAATTCTTTAAAGAAGACTCATACTGTGTCTGCAAAATAATGCAGGGTTGGCTTCAATCATTTATAAAATTATTAATTGTGTGCATATTTATTTTTCCAAGTATTACGAGTATTTATTCTCTTGATAAGTATTTGATTACATTCTACTCCTTTTCTAAACATTACAAGTGTAACCATCATAGTTCTCCTTTTTCTGTATATTAATGGCTATACTATGCACACACATATAAGTACTTATACAGAAATAAGTAAATAAGTATATACATTTATATACGTACATATACTATGTATTTATTTACATATTGTCATTACTTGTCGTTCGTTGTATATATTTGCTAAATAAATATTGAAAGAAAGCCGTTAAAATAGCAATCAAATAACCACCCAGCAAACATACAGGCTCTTTTTCTCAAATTAAATGTGAATTGAAATAAGCTTCCTCTAATCGTTTAGCATTTTGGTATTAAAACCAAATTTAGGTTGCATAAAAATGCATCTGTATGACAGATTTTTGACAAGTCTGTTCAGCTTCATAAACATTTTTTCTCCATGCGATCAGGGTTGCATTTTATAAGATGTTAGCAAAAAGCAACTCTGCATAGGCATCTTATTTTGTGTGATGGTGTGGCACTAATGTTGCCATTTTGATGCGACTTTTAAAAGTGTGACAGAAATCGATATTTTCTTGTGAATGAATCGTACGACTGTGTATGATGATGTATCATGGCGTTATGCAATTGATATGATTCAGCTGTTTAAATCTTTTCAAGACAGAATTATGAGTAAAAATTCATTCAAAAGATGCTATGCTGTGTTTAGTTTAAAATTTCGTGTTAGTTATTAAAAACATTAATTAAATTTAATTAAATTTAAATTATAACTACAAACCTTATAATAATGCTTTACTTTAAAAAATTTTATAAACGGAATTTGTTTGACAATTCGTTGAAAAAATTTATTTAAAATCAAATTTAGGTTTTATGAATTCAGTTTAAAACGTAAAGAATGGTACATTGCTAGAAATTTCATAATATTGGCAAATTGCATATAATTATAGCAACAAAACCCCTGCGTACTTCGCTGCCTGGACAACAAAGGTTTTTGTGCACAATTTAGGAATGTTTGCTATTGATGTTTTTGAGATTGGCAAACATTTATATCTATTAAGTGACTCTCATTTTCAAGAATTCAATGCCGATCTCATTTTGATTATTGATATATATTGACAATGAAGCTGTTTGTACCAAACTTCGAAACTTTCCCTATTAAAGTTGTCAAAATATATACAAATTTACACCCATATTCATAAAAAATTTAAATATTCTTAAATTTTTTTTTTTTGAAAACAATTGTATGGAAAACCTTAATTAAAATTCATTTAACATTTTGTTTTAGTTTTTTACGTATACGAGCATTAATATTTACTTTATATAGAAGTTACAACGACCAATTGTCTAATTTTGCTCACTTTTCCACACTGATGGTTGGCATTGAATCTGAAGCAATTGGATGAAATTTAAAATTAAACAATAAATATTTTATAGAAGAGGCCTTAGTTGCTGGTGCGTATTAAATGAAAGATAACTCTCTAAGTGGTAATTCATTCTTGTGTTATTGAGACCAATACTCAGATGTATACCCCTACTCATGCTGTGCATTGTATTGGAATGTAAAGATAGATAGATATCAATGCGAAAGGTGGAATAGAGTAGAATGTCAGGAGGCGGTTACTTGAGGATGTACTCCTTTGAGGAAGGGGGGAGGGGGACCTTTCCTTTTATAACCAATTAAAAAAAATTGTTTTGAATGATCTACTCGATGCGAACAGTAAAGTTTTAATGAACTAAAAGAAAAATGTATAATTCTGGTTTTGTAGAAAGCTACCATCTCATCTCGTTAAGTAGAGCTGAAGTGAATGTTAAATTCACTTTGATATTGTTCCAGTGTTATGGAAAATTAAATATTTCAGTTACGCTCCATTCAGAGATGCTATATTTCACACATAAAGTCATCAAAATGTCCTCTAAACGAATAAGAAATGTTGAGGTATTGGCTTATTAAAATTTAATGATAGATAGCGCTCAATGAGTTATCCGATTCTTTAAGAAGATATTTACATAAACCAAATCGGTAAAATCCTCAAATAAGATAAAATAAATACGAGATGTTGCAGCTCAATAAATTGGAAATAATTTGATAATTAATTACTCGTATCAACGGCTAATTTCAACATATAAATTTATTAAATTGTGAATTTCAAATCAGAATTTTGACTCTGCGTGAAGCTTAAAAGTAGTATTTAAAACTTTTGATTTTATGTTTGTTGGGTATAAGCAATTTACTCAAACACTTACACACCCCACGTATATGCTCATTGAAGACAAATGGTAGTGATTGAAAATAAATAAAACAAAAACAAAAAAAAAAAAAAATGAAAAATAAAACAGCAACAGCAGCCGTAAAAGCGATAACATGAAGTGGCGGCATTTAATGAAAAATAAATAATAAAAAAAAAATTAAATAAAAAATAAATATATATTTACTCATATGTACGTACAAATAGAAAACTAAAACCAAATGAAAAAGTCAAAGAAAGTAAAATATTTCTCATTGAAAGGAAGAAATATTAAGGGAAGCAATATTACTCGTAAACATCATCATTTCCATCAACGCCTACTACTGGCCTTTAGTGAACAATTTAATGTTTTCGCCTAAGGATAGCATCGATTTACATAAAAGCATAGATAGACAAAACGAGAACTGTGGTTGTGTGTGTTTGTAAGCTGATAAAGATTGCACTGTGAGAAAAATTTAAGGAAATTTAAAATTATCCAGCTACACATACCTGCGAGTTTGAATAAAAATTAAAAAAAATTTAAGGTTGAATTGATTTTCAATGAATTTTGTGTGTGAAATGGAGGCTTCAGAATTTCAGAACAATAAAAATAAGATTTTATTTAGATCTAGGGATTAGGAATTAGCTATGAAGATGTATAATTATAGGGCGGGCAAATTTGAGATTAGAAAGTAATATTTGTAGTTGCAGTGGTCTATTGGTTAGTGTGTTGGATTACTAAGACGATAGCGCTGACATCTTTAAAAAGAGAAATATGGAAAAATTATTTCTTTCGGCGACTACACTCAGCAGTCTTCTGGCAAAAGCTCTGGGAGTAATTGATTACCATAAAAAAGCTTCTCACATCTGTCGTTCGGAGTCAACTTTAAACTGTAGGTCCCGATACGCATGGATAAAAACTGACACACACAACATGAGTGCTACGAGAAGCTAGGCCGTAACTATGACACAGAGTTGTAATGGCACATTATGTATGTATGTGTGTATGTATGTATGTATTTTTTAAATTATAATTTTGAAAAAATCGCAAAACTAACTTTTTAATTTTTCACCTTTGCTGGGATTTGAACCTGGGCGGTTTTTTTTTTATTTTTAAGGCCAGCACTCAGGGGACGGCCCCTACTCATGCAGTACATTGTGCTGGTTTAGAAAAATATGTTATGGGGAGGGGAAAGAGGGAGTAGTGTTTGTGGACATTTGATTTAAACCTATAGATATCATAATTGGCAGGAAAAACATTCGATTGTTCCACAAACGAGCGGTGCGGCCAAAGAACGAATTCTCTCTATAATGCATTGTGCGATTCGCTGAACAATCAACCACAAATGGGTGCGCTCTGAGAGAGGTGCGTGTAGTCCGCAAGAATATACGACCACCCGGAATCAAATACCTTATCTCATCAGAGCACCTCTCATGGTAGTATCGATAGAACAATGAAACGCATGCCACATTGCGCCGATGCTCCAACGAATCGATAGAGTTGGATACCCTACCGTCGTTGATAAGCACCTTCGCTCTTTCCTGTATGCAGTCGGGATTCCTCAAAACTGATTTTGAAGCACCGGCCCATACATGAGAGTTGTATTCCATCCTAGGTCGGATGAAGGTCTTGTGAATATTGAGAAGGTCAGATGGATTGAAGTATTTCTTGCACCGTTTTAGAAAACCGAGGCACTTAAATGCTTCTTTCGACACTCGAAATATGTGATCATTCCAACGGACACCACAATTAATTTTCATCCCCAGAACATCAAGAGCGTCAGTCTACTCAATATTTACATTACCCATAGTCAAAAATTTTGTGCTTTAAAAACTATACAACGAACCTCCCACCATATGTCAGAGACTTGGGATAATTGAAATATTTTTGTTGAATTGTAGTTTTTGTTTTTTTTTTTGCAATGTTCACACTTCTTTGAATGTGGCAGATTTCAATTGAATTCGATTCAAAGGTCAAGCCAGTCAATAAAGTGAAACTGATTCTCGCTAAAAACATATACACACGCACACAAATAACAAACACAAACGTGCATAAACAGTTTTTATAACGCCAACATTTATCGATTTCAAGCCATGTGGATGGGTATGATCTCTTAGTTTGTATGAATATGAAAAATGAAAATTTTGTTTGTGTATGTGTAGATGTGTTGGTGTAAGTAAGAATGTTGCAAACTCCATCAGTTTAAAAGGTTACAAAACAATGTTTGTGCAGTTTACATTAAAAGCTTTGAAAAGTAGGCTATTAAAATTTTAATGGCCTGCTTCCCATGTGATTTGTTTTATTTTTTCTTCTTCTTAATTTATTAAACAATTTAAAATTTTAATTGTTGTCTTAAATCATTTTTAAAAATATAATTGTAAAGCACTTTTTCTATACAACAACAATATAATCTCTAACGATGGCCATTTGGTATTGTACGCTGTTGTTGTTTGCGTCGTACATCTTCCTTAAACCAGTCACCAACTTCAGTATTCAAAATACACAAAAATGTTTTATAACACCACAAAGCCTTATTACGATTCTGATTGTCTTGATTACATTTCGAGATGACAGGTATGACTACTTCATTATTGGCACGGCCTTGATATTGTTGGGATATTTTCTCAACATTAAAGCCGGACACATCATCCCATATGTCTAGTTCGGTGGAGACACAGTGAATATATTTGTGTACGATTTCTTCATTGGGATATTGAAAGGATTGAAATCTGGCTTTGAAACTTTGTGGCACACGTTCTTTATGGAAACATTTTTCGGATTTTTCTGGAAATTCATCAGTTGTTTTACTTTGAGCTCTGGCAAGTAACTATAGAAATTTAGAAATGTTTTTAAATTTTTTTAACAAAACGTTTTAAAATTTTATATTGTTTTTGTTGTGATTCTCACCGCCAAATTCAATATAAAAATAAGTAAAATTATTGCTGCTGCCGCCGTTTTCATTTCCTTGATATTTACTAATGCTCAATGTCGTTTGTTTGTAGCGCTCGCTGATAAGTCTTGATTACAACTGTTTTGATTTTCGTAATTTTTGTTCCCGTACAAACATTACATTTCCAAGTGATCTTTTCAGTAACAGTTATCAGTTTATTACCATGATTTCTTTTCTTTTTTTTCTTTATAAATGTTCAATAAAATATTAACCTTTTGCCTTCAACAGTGTTATTAAAAGCTTTTATTTATTTAGAAACGTTTATAAATCAATTTAAAAGCGATTTTTTTTTCTGTAAGAAAACCTGTTGTAAATGGACTATAGAACGTGATAATGGAAAGGGAAACGTATTCATATATAAAAAAGTCTGTCATTATATGCTTTCTGTATTTAAATTTAAATAAAACAAAGTCAATGCCAATATTATATGTGGAATAAAAAATTATTTAAAAATACGCTTTAGTTTCATTAGATAGTTAGCACACGTTCAAAAGGTCTAATTTGTTTCTGACCCACAAATGGGGGTTTTGAGGTGATTTATGATTTTTGCTACGAAACCAGTATATAGTGTGTTGGCTTATTAGACAAGTGCTGCAGGGTAAAACCCCAGCTCTGACATCTTGAAAGCAAGAAATATAAAAAAACAATATTTGTTTCGGTGCTCACCTTTTGGCAAAACTCTGAGAGTAACTGACTGCCATGCACAAGCTTCTCAATTATGTCGTTTACTATCGACGTTAAACTGTGGAACCCACAACCCATATATAAAAATTAGGAAGGCTATGAGAGGCTAGGCTGTAATTATGAAAAGGGGTCGTAATGACCAACTAGCTATGGTACGATACCACATTAAATGGGATAACCATACTCCCAACCGCTTTCCTGAATTATCCACTGTAGCATGAGCTTTATCATAAAATGCCGTCCAGATGAAATCCTATCGTCGTAAGAATTAAAAAACGCTGTAACTAACAAAAAATCGAAAATACGTTTTTTGCATCATTTTTATCAGAAAAAAAAATACGCGTCGATTGGTCCCTTTCCCATATTTCTACAATGAAGACAAATTCCGTCTGCGTTTTGAAAAATACCAGTGTCTTTGTTCTACTTTCATACAGGTTTTTTGGCTCTGCTGAACATTTAAAGTTTTGTCAGTTACAGCGTTCTTTAATTTCATCGACGATTTGCTCAAAGTCAAATCAAAAAAAAAGTTTGCCACCACTTCTTCTTCTACAGCTCTTGCTATATTCAGAGAAATAGAATGACGAAAAATGTTATCAGCGAGTTAGGATCCATGAATCTGATTGAGACAAGGATTTTGAAATAGGGTGGGGAATTTGGAAGATCATACTGAGGCAAAAAGAAGAAAAGAAGAGAAAACTTGTATTTGGCAACAATAATACGAAAAAATTCGAGTCATTCGTTAGATTCTTTAGGAATAATCTATGGATAACAATGGGATTCTTAAGCATTTACCGCTTTAATTGATGCAATTAATATTTTAATTGCATTAATGAAAATAAGAAAACATATAGGTTTTAATTAAATATTTTAAGGACATTATTACAGGTTACTGATGGCAAAAGCTAGAATTTAATTAGACAGTTAAATTACTTCTTTTTATAAGCAAACTTTAACAGAAAATTTACCGTTAAAGCTATTGCGATAACGACAACATTTGCTATCGGAAAGTCGTAATAACAGCCCCAAAAGTGTTAGCGAAAAAATTAACTGGGAATTATAAATGATACGAATTGACATTTTAATTGAATTTTTTTCGGGGAAAATGGTTTCAGTATGACCATGATGATAAATGCATACGTGGTTGTTATAGCGTTTTAAAACATTTGTTGGTTTGTGGTTCGTTACATTTTTTGCCGTCGGAAACTAAAATTTTCTGAAGTAGAAAATGGGCACCACAACCTACATACGTTTTATGTAAAGTGAATTGAATGACACACAAACCTTTATAATAGCTTTTAGTATTGTAAAGTTGGTACAGATTTATTTGAACTTATTTGGGGTTAATTAAGAATTGCCAAATCAATTAAAATTTTAATTGAATTTAAAGCGGTATTGTTGGGAGATTAAAACTAATTTTAATGATTTTTGAGCTCTTATTGCGAAGCCCAGTAAATATTAAAAGCAAAAAGAAAAATATAGCAAAAATCTTTTATTCGAATATTATTTAACGTCAACTAGAACTCAAACAAAAGTAATAAATCAAAGCAGTTTCAAAGTATCAATAGATCGAAAAACAAAGAAATTTAAGTCTTCCATAAATATAAGTAAACCGTGTAATTTTTTTTCAATGCTTTTTATTCAAATTACTTAAAACTTAAAAAAGAAGCAACTCACTGTGTAAATTCTACAATAATTATT
Organism: Metopia argyrocephala; assembly: GCA_963576795.1. Classification (NCBI taxonomy): domain Eukaryota; kingdom Metazoa; phylum Arthropoda; class Insecta; order Diptera; family Sarcophagidae; genus Metopia; species Metopia argyrocephala. The sequence goes on along the minus strand of OY756208.1, from coordinate 178,905,689 downwards.
AGAATGGAAACTATAGTTTTTCTATTTTCCAACTGTCTCTCATAAATCAGGTTCATAAAAATATCACTAGAAAATGCAAATAAAAAGCAAATTTACCGCTATTGGAGACGCCATTTTCTTTTTGAAAATAAACGCAAATCATAAAAATTAAATGCCAACATTAACTTACGCAGCAGGCTTACAAATGACTCATATAAGAAACATTATAATTTGGCACCGTTATTTATGCCACGAAAAAAAATTTTTTTTCTCTGGCAGTTTACTAGAATGAAAAGTGCCATTAAACATGAAAGAAAGGTTGTATGTGTGTGTGTGTTAATAAATGTATAGTCCCTGTCGGGACTTAAATTAACTTAAAGCTTCAAACTCATTTGTAGAGACAAGTTTCATTTGATTTTAATAAATGATGTCATGCGAGTACCTCTACTCTAGTGCTGTCAAATTCTCTTACTTTTTATTACTCGATACTATTGATTACTTTCTTTTGGGTACTCAATATTACTCGATACTTTTAAAAGAATTTATCGTTACGAGAAAACAATTTCATAAGGTGTTGTTTTTGAAACTGAATTTCGTTTCGGCCGTTAATATTTAAATTTTCCATACAACTTCGAAGAAAAAATACAACTTTTAAAGTATTGAGGAGTTACTTTTAAGTATTGAGTACTCAATAATTAGTACAGATACTCGATACTCGGTACCCATTACTCAATACTTTGCCATGACTAATCTACTCACTCTACTAATCATCATTTAAATTGTGGTTTATAAAAAAAAGGCACTATAAGTCATACCATTACATTACATTAAAGAAGAATCGTAATGCCTACTATTTCTAAAATTAGACTTTTCTAATTATTAATTGATTACAATTACAAATAATCGAAAAGTGTTCCCAATTATTTTTAACGATTCTTTAGTAAACAAAGGTAATAAAAAAAACAAAAAAATAAACAAAAAGGGTGAAAAAATTCGATCTATTTTTATTTTTTAGATAAGTCCCATACTTAGGGGGCTATACCCCTATCCAGGCTGTGCAGAATTTTATTGGAATGCAAGATATATTGTTAAATTCTTGTTTTCTATTAAGCGTCTTATGTTAATGACACAAGTTGCTGTCAGTTATTCTCTCAAGGGCCAGTGTTATACCTTCACCCTTGAAAATAAGCAACAGCAATTGCCCCATCTAGTGGTTAGTGTGTTGGCTTACTAAGACATGAGCCTTGGGTCCGACACCAAGCTCTGACATCTTAAAAAAAAGAAATATGAAAAAAATATTTCGGCGACTACTCACAGCAGTCTTCTGGGAAAAGCTCTGAGAGTAACGAATTGCCATGAAAAAACTTCTCAAGTCTGTCGTTTGGAGTCGACATTAAACTGTAGGTGCCGGTCCTCATGGATAAAAATTGACACACACAACATGAATGCTGCGAGAAGCTAGGCCGTAATCCTGGTTGTAAAGGCCAGCTATGTATGTAATTGCCCCATCTATTGATAATTACTTTTTGTCTTTGTTGTGTAGTGGTGAGGATGTTGTTATTCATAGGTTTTGGTTCTAGTTTTATACTTCTGCCTGTTTACCTAGTAGGTGGCGCTTTTTCCTGCTCATTCATTTGATGGCCTAAAGGTGGTTAGAGTAGACTGTCAAAGGGGCGGTTTACTTTGGCATGGAATTCTTTTTAGGTGAGTCGGAGGGACTCTTTATATATTTTAATTAAATTTAAAACTTTGAAAATTACGCAAAAAAATTTTTTTCATATTCTCCAGTGCTGGCGCTCGAAACTCTAACCATTACGTTACGCCACCTCCCATTACTTTTGATTGCTTGTTATTATTTTGTAGTACATACATATTATTTTGTAGTAGTTTTGATTATTTGTAAAGGTAATCATTACTTCGCCATTAAGAAAAATAAAGTAATTATTACGATTAAAAATCATACTTAAGTAGCATGCCATGAGTCAGCTGCAAACTGAAAAAAAAAAATTCAGCTGACACCAGGAATTAATGTGAAAAGAATTCAAAAACGTTAATTGACAATTCACTAATAATGATGATTCTTTCTTTCTGTTTTTCAATAACAACTTAGTTATTAGTGAATTAGTGCAAAAGAGTCCAACAGAGTTGTTTCCTAAAACAAACGCATAAGCATCATACGTTTGCATATACACATATATACCAAGCAGAAGAAGCATTTAAAAACACATATAAGACAGGTTAAGTTATCAACTTCCGGTTCTCATATTAAATTTCATATGACTTTTTGTTTCTTTTTTGTGTTCTAGGCAGCATACGGTTTGAGTGTCATTAATGTAAAAGCGGATCCTATGTCCCGTAAAAAATTTGTATTTTTACATGCGTTGACACAAACTCCCAGCCAGATATACATACACACATACGTTGAAACAGCCGTGCTGTAAAAAAGGTCTTTTTTAAATTTCCTTTTCTTTTTTTTTTTTTTTTTTGTTACTGTTACTCATTTTTGGCGGTTGCTAAATAGATGAGAAACTGACGATGATGATGGCAGTGGCAATATAAGTGTGACAACTTTGGTGATAATAATAATGAGTCTGGGCTTGGGGTGGAATATATTTTTTTAATGAAAACAAAAAAGACAAATTTTAGCAAAACACACAAGAGAGTTTATTTCTATTAAAAATGAAGAAAAAATTTTTTTTTCTTTAAGGCCTCATCTCAAGAAAATTATAGATGATGTTAAAATTGGTGGCAACCAAAACAAAAAATCCATATGCCACGCCACATAGACAAAAGAAGAAGTGAACATTACAACAAAACAAAATAAAATGGTAATAAAAATTTTACACAACCTTGTTCATGAATAGGTTTTCTTCTCACACTTCTCTAGTTTAAATGAAGAAGTGAAAATAGAAAATAGAAAAAAAAACGTATGAAATACAAAATATATAAATTTTTATATGAAAGCGGTTATGGTGGTGACGATGATATTGGCTGTTGGCTGCAAGAGTTTGTTGTTTTATTAGCATTTTGTGAGTTAAGGTTTTGCCAAAAGTATGCGTTATGGGATGTAACGCAAAAATATTTCTCGCAAGTAAGAAGGTGTCTGTGATATGTTAATGTCATCATAGATAGAGTTTTGGCAGTGTATGGTATATGGTATTTAAAATTTTACGCTATTTTTAATACATATTTGTTTTATTATTCTGGCCATAATATATGCCGTGCATATCAAATGGCTTTTAATGAGGCTGATAATAATGTTTTGCTTATAAATTACTGTTTGAAAAATTATTGACACATAAAAAAAAGAGAAAAATAAATTAAAAAAAAAAAATGAAGGTAAAAAAGAATATAAAATTAAAATATAATTTAATGATTTAAAATAAATAAAACAAAAAATGTAAATGAAAAAAGGTTGCTAGTGAAAACCTAAAAAGTTAATTCTAAAGAAAACATTTTATTCCTCTGTCAATGGTCTGGAGTTCCGAGGAAGATTGCTAATCATTTATTATTAATAAATTTTTGTTTTGTAATTGAATGCCTTAATAAGATCAGGACAAAAAGCGCCACCTATTGGGAAATAGCTGATAACAGCTAAAATCTACTTAGTGAAGGCACTCGCCACAATCAACATGTATTGCTGGGGCAATTGCTGTTGATCATTCAAGGCTGAAGGTATAATACTGGTCTTTGAATGATCAATTCACAGCAAATTGTCTCATTCTTTAGACGCTTAAAATTATAAGAAAACAAAATACATCGTCGATGGGATTAACCCTTTACCGCCCGACGGTACTTACAAGTACCAATACATATTTCTATCGTTTGCTTACTACCCAGATCTAACTTTGCAATATAATTTTGTAATTTGGGCAAGTAACATATTTTCTACCAATTGTAATAAGCATCTCTCAGTCATTTGATATATATTGCTAATAAAGTTAATTTTTTTTGCACAGTTCTAGAGTTTACACGTGCTTGTGGAGTTTGAATTTTCAACTCACTTAAAACTTTTTATAAAATAGAAATGATGCGCATTTTAAGTTTTTATATTGTGAAATATATAGTCTAATAAATATATACACTTGCCGAATTCACAAAACCCTTGTATTCATTGTATTCGTTGTTAGATTGTATGGCACTACAACAGCTGTGCGCTTGTTGTTGGTAATTTGTATATAAACATTCGATACAACTCATACACTTTTTTTTCATATGTTTTAAAAAAGTTGTATTGGTTTCTGTGTTATTGTGAATGAAAAATATTGACAAAAATATAAACACAAAAAAATTCTTTTTATTGTCAACAGCAAATTAAATAAAATAAAATAAAAAAAATATAAAAATGGAAGAAAAATGTATTTTGTTTGTAAAAATCAACTTTTTAATGCAGTTTTTCTTTTTCTTATTTGGTTTTTGACGTTTAATACACACAATACTTTCATATACATACAATAGATGTTCACAAGCCAACATTGTATGCAATACATGAAACAACGATACAAAACTTTGTGAATTCGGTAACTGTTTTGAGACTGACATAATTAATATTTTGTTATTTATGTTCAATTTTTTAACGTGGACTGGTAAGTACCGTTGGTCAATAAACGCACTTGTTATAAAAAAATTTATATAAAATTTTTGTTTCTTTAGAAGATAATGTCAGGAATTCGTTATAAATATCTTGATACTAATCAGATTATATTCATTTTGGAAGAAATTCCAGAAGACCTTAGTGAAAATACTGATATAGAAACTGATGAAGATGATGATGTTGAGAATTTTCCTCAAATTAGAGACAATCTTGGTAATGTTTAACACAACTGAAAAGTGGTGACGATGAAGATGTCGAATGTAATGCTAACGAGAGAGAGAGAGCTTTGCAGTATTAGAAAAATCCAGTCTCAACCGTATTTAAAATACAACATATGCGGTGTTTTTTTTTATATGATCTTCAAATATAATTATTTGGCACACATATTCCTGTTTTAACATATCTAATATGAATTAATTCCTTTTTGTGTATAATACATGGAATAAAATCAAAAATTTTTAATAATAAAATCAGTTTGTTTCTAAAAACAAATTTAGCAAAACTATGCTCTATTTACCCAACGGTACTTTTAAGTACAAGGACTATTCCATATCCTTCCCAGTATGTCAAAAAATATGAAACTTATTTTTTGAGATCAAATTATGCCTCAGACAAAAATTCTATAAAAAAAATTTTAAATTTTTTACGATAAAGGGTCTTGGGCAGTAAAGGGTTAAAGAACGCTGTAACTGACAAAACCTTAAATGTTCACCAGAGTCAAAAAACTTTCATAAAAGTAGAACAAATACACTGGTATTTTTCATTTCGCAGACGGGTATTTTTTTCTGATAAAAATTACGATTTTTTGTCAGTTACAGCGTTCTTTAATTCCATTGGCGATATCTTCTGTTGTCATAATGTCCTTTCCACAAAAATTCCAATAAAGTGCACAGGATTAGTAGGGATTTATTGCTCTCAATAAAAAAACAGCCTGTGCACAATGTCGAACGTAAGGCTATGCAAACGAACACACGTCACTCATAATTGATCCAAAAAGCGTTCAACTATGCTTAAATGTATTGGTTTTTTGGCTTTATGAGTGAAACGTAAGATATTTAAATATTTTAAAATATCAATGTTGCTGAATTAAGAATTTAAAAATTAAAAAAAAAAAAACAAATAGAACGTTATCGTTTGAATTTACTGTCGACGCAAAACAGCTGCCATTCATTGAGACTGCCAACAAACAAAAATGTTCAATATCGTGGAAAGGGCTGTAAATTCTTTTAAATTAATTTAAATTGTAGTTGCATTGTGCGAGTCTGATATCCGTGGTTTTACTCCACTTTATAGACAGCTCTGGTAGACTGCAGTTCTTTTCCTACTTGAGTGAGTTCAGTTCGGTTCTGAAATGGAGTTGATTACGTTTGTGGTTGACTAGCCACCTGACCTACCTACCAACCTGCAGTGATTTCACAATTAAAGAAGAAAATTAAATCAGTGAAGGAAACAAACGTGATGGGTTTGAGAAGACTTCGACTAACTCATTATAAAATGAGGGAAAAATAAAATAATTCCAAATCGTGATTTCTATAGAAAAGCGTGACTTAATAGATGATGAAGGAGTTGAAAACATGTTAAGTTCGGCTGGTGTACATTTCCTGCACGGATATGATTTTTATCTTTTAACTGAATAAACAATTGAAAAGTTGAACCTCAAGGGGTTTGTTTGCACTAACAGAATGGACAAAATTATGATGTGGGGAGATATATCCTATTATGAACCTTAAAAGTTGAAATTATTGTCCACTATGATGGACCCTAATTACTATATTAGAATGCTGCAAGAAGCGTTTCTTCACTTTTAGAACAATTTTGTAAGTCAACAATGGACACTTCAGCATGTCAGTACACCAAGTTCTACTACTCGGCTGGTAAAGTGGATGGATACGTGATCAAAATGTTAGCGCACGCCATTGGGCCACTTTTTTTTTTTTTTTTTTTTTTTTAAGACCACTACTCAGGATAAACCCCTACTCATGCAATGCATTGTATTGGAATGTGAAGATGGTCGATAGATAGATTTTTTTATAGATATTTGTATATTATGCGCCTTTTTTGTTGATGAGACAAGTTGCTGTCATTAAAATGTTTGGCATTCGAAATGATTGGGGATGGCTAGCACGCAATTTGTTTGCTTCTGCAAAGTAATATATTGCCAAACAAAAGAACTTATTAAAGGCCTCGACCATTTCACTCGTTGAAATAATCGGTACATAAATTACTACTTGAAAATACATATAAAGTTTAACAGATTTTTATTAAATTTTATAGTCTATTTTAAAATTTGCATAATTTTTTTTAATTCAAATCTGTTTATCATTATTTAACTGCAATGAAAATTCGAAAACTTACAAATGTTTTACTTATTTTAATTTCATTTTGATAATCTCATTAAAAGCAAAACTTTTTCAAAGTCTATTCTGTTTTATTTTGTATATTTGTTTTCTAAGAAAGAGTTCAAATTCTAGTTATTTGTGGCGTTCACAAGCAAAAGAAAAATGTTAAGTTTTAAACAAAAACTTAAAAATTAAGAGCTAAAAACAAAACAAAACAAAAAAAATAAAGTTTTAAGAGAAGGCGCAAAATAAAATATAAATTGTAAAATTGAGGGCTGCCATGTTTAAAAAATTTTCAAAAAATTAGGTGCACAACGGAAATGGCAATAAATGTTTTTTTCCAGTACAACTAAGGCCTCGATTATGGTTTATAACAGTTGTAAATTTGAAGTTGTATTTTTAAACTTGCGATTATGATGTTGTAGCCAATACAACACAACATTTAGGTGTTGTGAAGAATAATCGGGGCCTAAAACTCATGAACCATAAAATACTTAAAATCTGGATAGACTGCAAAAAAGCTTATCGGCTATTAGGGGACAAGAAATCCATTTACAAAGAAACCGCTCCCTGACATTCCACTCTATTCCACCTTAACCATTGATCACAACAAAAATTAATGTTCAGGATAAAAAGCGCCACCTATTGGGAAGTAGCAGATAACAGCTAAAACCTATTTAGTGAAGGCACTCACCACAATCAACATGTATCAATGAGGCAATTGCTGTTAATCATTCAAGGCTGAAGGTATAACACTGGCCTTTGAATGACCAATTCACAGCAATTTATCTCATTCCTAGGACACTTAAGAATATAAGGAAAAAAAAATATATGTTCCGACATAAATGCTCTGTCCTTTCCACAAAAATTCCAATACAAGACACAATATTTAGTAGGGGTTTGCCCTTGAGTGTTGGTCTCAATAGAAAAAAGAAATACATACTGACAATAGCTCAGCAAATTGTTCAATTCTAAATATCTCACAAGTTATTGAAACCCACTCTCCATAAGGGGAAAAATTGTAAGTAAAACTGCTATTGATAGTTAGTTTTTCGTGTTGCTTCATAGTAATGATCGTTAAATTAGCAAATCCAAGCCTGATGGGAAAAATATGGGCATAAAAAAGGTTCTGTAAAGACTTGTTAATACAAGCGTAAGGGTAAAAGGAATATAACTAGGCCTAGAGGACTTAAATCTCTTGAAACTCGAAGCGATTTAAAGCTAATCTGCTGCAAGTACAAGCACTCCTAGTTAGGTCAATAATATTGTAACAACATACACCAGTAAATAAAAATAATAAGTAAACTAAAGCTACGGTCACATTGGGTAAATATTTGACGAAAAAAACGTAACCAATATTTTTTTTTAAATATATTATACAAATATTTCTTTTTGTGTAAACATTTCTTCAAAAATTGTTTAAAAACGATATTAAAAAGAAAAAATATTTTGATATATAATTACCTAAACTTTAAGAAATGAAAAATTAAAAGATAAATATTTTCATAAAATAGTGGTTACGTTTTTTTCATCAAATATTTACCCAATGTGACCGTAGCTTAAGATTAATATGTATTTTCCTCCATAATTCCAAATTTGAAATTTAAAATTCCCAATATTTTATTTATAAATCCCAGTTTCTTTCCTTACAGCTTTTCAAAGTGCAACTCTAACATAAAGTTTTACCAGAAACCCCTTTTCGGTAAATAATGATTTACATTATTGTTTGAAACTGAAAAATCCTAAAACTGTAGTTATTTTTAACACTATGAAATACGCACACATACACATCCTTATACACAAACACACACACACACACACAAATTTAAATGTAACATTTTCATAGAACGGAACCACAACATTAACATTTTCAGATAATGATGATATTGTTGTTGTTGCTAATATTATAGTTGTTATTCTTGTTGTAGCTAATGAACAGCAACAGCTACAAAAACAACAAGAAAGAGTGATAATAATGATGAGAAGACGATGTCGGTTAGATAAGATATTTAAAGCGTACATTCTAAGTGGTTTCTATTTTGTTGTTGTTGTTGTTGTTGTTGTAGCAGTTGTTGTTATTGTTGTCATAACCAAAGTTGTTGTTACTGTAACTAATACCAGAAGGAAGTAAAAGTTTTCTGTTGACTTAATTAAAAAGTTTTTGTTGTTGCCTTTTTTTGTATATATTTTTGTGTGTTAAGATTTAAATGAATAAAATTGTGTTTCACTTTTTTCCCCTCCTTAACTATTTACTTTCAACCTGAGCCATTTTTATGTCATTGCAAGTAATTTTGTTTGCCAGATTTTCCGTTTTTTTCATTTTGCTTTAGTAAATATTAGCAATTTAGTTCTAAACACAAGAGAAGACATTAACAACATCCCAACAAAAAAAAAAAAAAAGGAGAATAAAGGAGAGAAAAAACAATTTAAATGGATTTTAATGAATTTGTTAAAAATACTGAAAGAGAAAACTTTTTAAAATTCACTTAAAAAGAAAAAATATTAATTTTTAATATACTAAACGCATAAAAACGCCAAGAGGTCGCCTTATACTAAAACGTGATTTGTGAAAAAAATAAACAACATTGACAGAATGTTTAAATTGTTTTGGTCACCCGTTGTTAGGATAACCCCTGGCAGGGTTTTACAAAAAAAAAAAAAAAAACGTATATTTTAATTGAAAAAAAGTAATAGAAAACATTAGGGGTAATGATTTTAATTTATAAGAGTGGTTATGCTTAGACAGAGAAAAAAAAGAGCAATGATAAGGTCGTAGTTTCATAGTCTCTTGACAATTTTTCTCCAACCTCCTTTCATCTTAGAAAACAATACTGATTCCCTTCATGGATGTTTATAACAAAATTTATTTCTTTTAATATAAAAACTATAACAGTTTAGTCTTTGTTGATTAATAGATATACTTCGGAGCAAAGTCTATAACGAAGTCACTGACCTTCTTTAAAATATTATAGAAATATAAATTGAATTTTGAGTGCATTATCGGAATAGCAGAAACTTATTGAATACTACGACACATACATATTTTAATGATAAAACAGTGAGCAGCTTCAGTGAGTTCCATTGTGAACGCAATGGCATACCTTGTTTGCCAGAAAAGCTCGCTAATATTTATGAAAAATTATTTCTAACTCTACATCTTAAAAAAAAAGAAATACGAAAAAATATTACTTTCGCCGACTACCTCATAGCAGTCTTCTGGCAAAAACTCTGAGAGTAACTAATTGCCATAAATTGTCTGATCTTCGGAGTCGACCTTAAACTGTAGGCCCGGTACTCATGGATAAAAATTAATACACTCAATGTGGGTGCTGCGAGAAGTTAGGCCATAACACTGAAACTTGGTTGTAATGATCAATTATGTATGTATGGATCTACTCTACTAGTATTTTGTAGGAGCCAAATTACTGTAATTGGTAGATTTCAATTACAACCAAACGTACTAATTGAAAAAATAATTGTAGACAGTAGACAAATAGTTAATTGTCTTTACAGCTACCAGTAATTGAATTGAAAACAAGTCAGTCAGTTACAATAAATTTAATTAGAAAATAACTCGTATCTGGTCCAATTACTACGATAATTGATCATCATTGCAAGTATTTTTAAAAATTAATTTTCATACGAATTGTAATTGGCAATTGGAAAAAGTCAATTGAAAACTATTGTAACATTAACAAAAAACTACAAGTAATTACAACTTCTGGTAATGCAAATTTAGTAAAATCCAATTAAAAAGTAACTGTAAATAATATGTAGCCAGTAGAGACCACAATTACAATTATTGTAATAATTGATAAGTTTATCATTGCTAAAAAACAATTTGTAATTACAATGACCACTTAAAAATATTGTAATTATAATTGGAAGTGGTAATTGCCAAAGCAATTTTACTTATTTTAAAAAACTTATTTCTAATTACACGTACAACGGCTAGTAATTAGTAATTGGAAAAATCTAATTAAAAATAACAGTTATTAATTAGAAATTAGTGGATGTAAGTTTATATCATACATTGGTAATTGGTAAAATCAATGCCAATTATTTAACAAAATTATTTCAAATTACACAAATTAGCAATATACTTAAAAAAGAAATTATTTAAAACCTACGTGAGCTTAAAAACACTCAATAAATAATGCAAAACTAGTAATTGTAATTGGCCACCAATTAAATTCCAAATATTATTAGTGGTGCCAAAGACTGGCCTGTAAGTAATTAAAATAAAAGGTAGCATCGCAAAACTATTTTAATAATAGTTTTAGTAATAATTTTATCGGTTTCACCACATTAAAGAGGTAGTTTTAGAGCATTATTCAAACTCTATTGCATTATTTGAATAGTTAGTCGGAAAACCAATACGAGTATAATGAATTTAATTGATAAAATTCTCAGCTAAAGTTAGTTATAAAAGACATATAAGGAAGCTTTCTAAAAAAAACTGTATAGCAGACTGTACGCGTTTAAGACTTTTTATTTGTATTTTCATTAATGTTCCACACTGAGTTGAAATCTATTTAAATTTTCAATTTAATTACCAATAAGTTTTTTCCCCTCCTTTTTTTTTTTGTTTTGATAAAATATCACATCAGTACTTCGAACTGAAATTGAATTGTAAAATGTTGCAGTAAAAGAAAGCAATATATAATGAAATTACTTTTGCCAATTTAAAAACACAAATAACTCTGTCATATAAATAACAAGAACACAAAGTGATTAGTTTTTGTTTAAAATTATGGATATTTGTAGTATGGAAAATATTATGAATTTGTTTTTATGATTTGTAATCAAAACAAATTGTAATAAAACTGTATTCCATTGTGAAAAAATAAAACAAACAAAAAAAAAACAATTTTGGTCATATGATATAACTTTATTACAATTTAGTTTTTATTATTTATTTATAGTTTTGTTCATGTTTAAACTTTTTTGAAGAAAAAAATTTTATAACTTTATAACCACCCTCGCATATTATGATATAAGTACATATATTTATATTAAAGTTATGTGGCGTATCTGCTGCATTTATAAATGCATACTCTGTGGTGTATTTGCATGGTTATTAAAAATTATTTAAAAGGAAAAGTTACTAAATTTTAATAATAAGTTCTCAGTGGAAATAATTTCAGTGTGTAACGGGCACAACCTACAGTATCTATACTTATTTAAGAAGTCTTAAATATAATCGAGCGGAATATTTTACTGTAATGGATTAAAAGTCAAAAGCCTGGAGAGGAGTAAAACATTTTAAATATCAAATTTTAGACAAAAATTCAGTTCTCGAAAATATTAGTAGAGATGGATTTACGGGAGCCCCGTTCACATTCACATTGTCTCAGCAGTAAGGGCTCTTAAAGCTTACCAGTTATGGTTGTAACTTAAAAGGGAGAAGTCTAACCGTATGATGCCCTTTCATATTTTCAGCTTTCTGATTACAGTGTTAGTGATTTTAAGACGCAGACCAATTCGTGGATTTTAAATCAAAGGGGGGGGGGGGGGGGGTGCGTTAGAGCGTTCGCACAGAAACTCCAACTGCCCAGGTTCAAATCCCAGCAAAGGTGAAAAATGAACAAGTTAGTTTGCGGTTTTTTCAAAATTATAATTTATAAAAATAAGAGGTCCCCCCTCCAAAAAGACCATCTACAAAGAAACCGTTCTCCGACATTTCACTCTATTCCATCTTAACCAACGTCAACAAGAAACGAATGATAAGGAGAAAAGCGCCACCTATTGGGAAGTAGCAGATAACAGCTAAACTTACTTAGCATAGACACTCACCATACAATCAACATGCAACGATGAGGCAATTGCTGTTGATCATTTAAGGTTGCAGGTATAACACTGGCCTTTGAATGATCAATTCACAGCAATTTGTCTCGTAGCCTAAGGCGCTTAATAATAATATAAGAGAAAAAGAGAAATTCAATACAATACACTGCATTTAGTACGGGTTTTACCCCTGAGTATTGGTCGTCTCAATTAAAAAAAAAGCTCTCTACAATAGAAATCCTTTGAAGGGCCGAAATATTGTAGAGCGTACAACAGTAAGAATTTAATTAAAACAAATTTTTGCTAACCAAATCCTCTGCTAGGTTGTAAACGATGGGTTAGTTGTTTTGTGTGGTGACCTAAAGATCCATTTAGCACTTTCGAGCCATTTTGATAACACATCAACGCTACCACTTCTTAATAGAAAAGTTCATGCACCACGGAAAGGTATCACGTCCATTCGATTCAGAAATTTCAATCAATGCTCATATCTGCCAGCTACTAAATATTATCGAGGAGCAGTTTACTCAAAATTGGTACGCTCTTCCTTTATAAGGCAGGCCATCGCAGAGCAAACGAAAAATTTTCTTCCTTTTCTCCAGTTGCTTACAGACACATACATAGCTGCTTCATTCCCAATTACCCAAAAACCAGTTATCACAGCTGAGATCTTATTGGCATTCCCTTGTTTGTTATTGTAAATGGTAGAACCACAAAACAGTTGTAAGACGATCAAATTTAACGTAAAATTTGGTGACAATTAAGTTGGTATTCAAATACTAAATTATAAAAAAATTCAACTGGGTGAAGTTGTAAAATAGGCATTTTTAAAAGAGTGGGGTGTTTTGAGTGATAATGTAAGTTTCGTGATTATTTAATAGAATTTTGGCTTATAAAACCCTGTCATTACAATATTTCTTTAATACTCTTTTGAATGAATATTTTACAAATTTGAAACACAACCTGCTTCTATATTAATGTGCCACAGTGTGTATTTGTTTTAAGTAATCATAACTAGTGCGGCCATAAAGTAGATATTGTTGTACTGCCATTAATGCAATTGCTGTGGTATTTTCTATTAAATTTTACTACGCTATTAAAATTGTACATCATTTTTTGTTCTCTTGTTTTTCATTTCGTTCGATTATTTCAATTTTAATATTGTTGATATATGTATTGCTGTTGCTATTGTTGTTGTTATCATTGTAGTATTTTATTACTTTGCTATTAAAATGAATTTATTTTGTTGCCACTGTTGTGTTGTGTGATGTTGTATTGCGTTAAACTTGCTGGCTGCAACAAAATAATTCACCATTTTTTTATGTTCTCTATTAAAAATGTACATAAACAAAGAGTCCTTCAATAGGGACAAATAATAGGGGATATACCGTCAATGGAATTATAGAACGCTGTAACTGACAAAAAATCGAAAATACGTTTCTTGCATCATTTTTATCAGAAAAAAAAAAAATACGCGTCGATTGGTCTCAGTCCAAGATTTCTACGATGAAAATAAATTCACTTACGCCGTCTGCGGAATGAAAAATATCAGTGTCTTTGTTCTACTTTCATACAGGTTTTTTGGCTCTGGTTAACATTTAAGGTTTTGTCAGTTACAGCGACCATCAACTGCTGCAACATAGGATAGACTAAGATGGTTTTGTTAAAATATTTGTAATATTCTGGCAATGTTCTATGCGTTTTGACAAAATCATATTTATTTATTTCAGCCAATGAAATACAAAGATTCTTAGAGGCTATCTGGACTATTCTAATTAGTTTAAACCTAATAAAAAAAAGTTAATTAATTCAGTTATTTAAAAAGTTCGTTATTCTATTTTTAAGAGCGTTAGAGTTCAAGGAAAAAAAACCTATCAACCATCTTCACATTCCAATACAATGCACTGCATGAGTAGGGGTTTACCCCTGAGTATTGGTCTTAAAAAAAAAAATAAAAAAAGAAAAAGGAGTAATCAATAAGAAAATAATAGCTGTTGAATTCTGCACACATTCTCCGAACAGGATCAAAATTGGCGTAATTTGATCGAAAGTATTGCAGTTTAAGAGGAATATAATATCTAGTTGGTCAAGTAGGAATAATAAATTCCCGCTACGTAAGTAAAGTCTCAGAATCAATAACTCTGCATATCAAATTATTAATGAAGGAAACGTTGAAACAAGTTCGTCTGCTTTTGAGAGTAGGAAGTTTGATAAGTTCTAGATGGCTTTCGTAAGATAGTAAAACTCTATTCGGATTCCACTGAAGATTTCTGAGGCAAAAAAGAAGAAACTGTTTTTGTACAGATTCAATTTTGTTTATATGAACTTCGTATTGAGGATCCCAAACTATAGAAGCATACTGCAGTATTGGTCTCACCAATGAAGTGAACAGCTGCTTTAACAGATATGGATCTCTGAACTCCTTTCCCCAGCGTTTAATAAATCCCAATACACCTTTTGCATTGTTTACAATTTGTGAAATGTGTGGGTTAAAAGTTAGTTTTGGATCGAGTAATACATTAAGATCAACAAATCTATCGACTTTTTCGAATTTATAACTGCAGATAACAAGATTGGCTCTATAGACTACCATTTAGTTGAATATTTATCGAATTACAGAGAAAATTAAGGATGTTTGAAGAGCACGTCTGCACATCACGAAAATAATGTTTCACGAACAAATGTTAAATAAATAATAATGTTAGCGTACAAAAATACTTATGGTGTTAAGGAGGATATTAGAGACCACTGTTGTAATCACCAAATAATCAACGTAAAATCTGTTGAAAATATCAGCTCCGTAAATGAGAATGGGCTGTAGAGTCCAAGTAAAGTTAATGCTGATTTGCTGCACACCACAACATTGTGAATATTAAGTGTGAACTACTATTAAATCTGAAGTAAAAGATCATGAAAAACAATACACATGTATGTCATAGTTAATTAGACATCGGAACAGTGAGAATTTTACCCTATTTTTGAATAAAAATTAATAATTTTAAATTATCATCAAGGATTAGAATGAGTGGCTAAGTCTAAAAAATAAAATAATTTAAGGACTTGAGAAGATTCCAATTCAAACGTAGTACCTGAACCTATAGTCTATAGCGATACATTATTTTTTAATTATTATTATTATTTTTTTTTTGTATTCATTTTGGACTGGTGGCGTTATAGGTCCAAGTCTTTTAAACTGGCGGTTATTAAATCATCATCCTTAACAGCAGCGAGATGTGATTTCAACAGGATGACGCAACGTTCTGCATAGCTTATGAGGTATTCGATTTGAGGTCATACTCATTCTAAGGGAAGTTTT
This sequence comes from Metopia argyrocephala, assembly GCA_963576795.1. Lineage (NCBI taxonomy): Eukaryota > Metazoa > Arthropoda > Insecta > Diptera > Sarcophagidae > Metopia > Metopia argyrocephala. Next base: position 178,889,674 of record OY756208.1, on the reverse strand, counting down.
TGTAATCCTGTGATTTAAATAAATTTAAAATTAAATAGCACTCAAAGAAAGACCCTTTTTTGCAAGTACACACAAAAAAGTAGTTACATTTTTGCATATGTTGCTGTATATGTGTAGTTGCATATATGTTTGCATGTGTGTGTTGCTGATACAGAAGTTAAAAAAATAGTTATTTGAACAGCTAAAAGTACAGAGTAGCTCAGCATGCCAGAGAAGAAAGCAGAAGCCCTTGTCTTTAATAATAATAAAAAAAAAAAATCAAAACATTTTAAAAATGACAAACGCCATAAAATACTCTGTTGTTCTCTCTCCATTTTTTTCTCTCTCTCTCTCTCTCAATATGTTATAACACACACACATGCATATACACTTAAATGTATACCAGTGATGCCCACTACTACATAAACACACTTGCGTTTGTGTATGAAACAGAGAAAAGACTCTGCTTACTTCTACCAGAAATGTGAATGTTCGAATTACTTTCTGTTTATAACTTCATAATTATTTCTTCATAATTTTAAGTAAAGTACGTAATCGATTGTCGGATAGACATGTGACCGATCTATTAAGAATAAAGGAGTACCGAGGGTCACATAGATTTGGTGGAAATAATAAATAATTATTTCGGTTAAATAAAAATTATACAAAAAATATGCACTATCCATCCCTGCACTATGTTGAAGAGAAGCTAAAATCTTAAAAGAGCAAGAGTAACAATATTTCTTTTTATTATGTACGTGTTTGACTTCGACGTAAGAAGAATTTGTTTTCCTATCACGCGTTATAGGGAAAGAGATTTTTGGACATCCCTGATGTATACCTACTTAAACGCTTTATGTAAACATTGTTTTCTTTTGTATTTTTCTTTTAAAAGCAACTGAAAAATGCAAGAAAAAACTCTATAGTGCCCGCAAGCTTTTACATTTTATAACGTGTTGCAATATAAAACTGCCCCTAAAACAGAGAAAAAACAAAAATTTCATAAAAAACTGAAGAAAATCCATATGAACACAGTTTTTTTTTTAATAAAGAAAAGTAAAATAAATACAATATGAGACAGCAATTTACTGCCAAGAAGTTGAGTTGGAGGATAAGAAACCTCAGCTTTGTGTTTTTTTGCCACACTGCAATATATTTTTTAAAACATTTTTTCACTCTCTGTTTTGTTGCTCTTAAACTTTCCGGTGTATGTGTATGTAAATATTACAAAAAAATATAGAGAAAATCCGTTATTGCCTTTTTCTATCACCAAAAAATTTTGTGTACCAAAAAACGAACATCACAGCATAATATTCTCTCAACATGGTTTAATGATTTTTTTGTCTTCAATATGTTTATAGTTTCACACGTTCATTTCTTAAAAATATTGTCTATTTTTCCAGATACATTGGTTCTACAATTTTAAAGTCCACTTTTTAATCTCTCTTCAAAGAAGTTTCTTTATATTATTCTAAGCTCTACTAAAGATCATCATAAAATACAATATTTGTTTTAAAATGCGAGAGCATAAGCGAGACTTCACTTAAAGTGATCGAAATTATTCCAACGATATTTAAATTACTCTTATGGAGTCCCTTCAAACTCCAGAACAAAAGTATAAAAAATAGTTCTAAGTGGTTTGTGCTATAGTTCTATAAACAAAGCTTGTAAATTTTACTTCATTCAGCTTCTGTGCTCTTGAGTTCTTGTGTAGTCTTGTGGCATAGGTATACCTTTTCTTTACACTGTTATTTGTACTCGTTTTCATAATCAAATACCTCGTAATGCCATAGGAACTACTATGTTTGAAATCGATGTGTAATACTGTTTTCGTAAACATTACAGTTGTTGTTGCAAGGAAATACGCTTTTCTTTTAATTTTTCTCCATATGCCAGCAACTGTAAAATTTTGTTTTACATTCATGAGCTCGTACAATAGTTGTTGCAGTTGTAAATATTTTGCCATTTTATTTGATAAACACTCGCTCGCAGAATATTAAAATGCATAACATTTGCATAATAGTTAGAAAAATAAATGTTATAAAACACGCGAAAACACGCACTATCACAATGACTGCACATTCTTCAGGCAACTACCTTCTTAACTGGCTTGTGCCCATTCATATTATTTTATTATTTTTTTTACCCCTCTTACTTCTAACGCTATGTTTGAAATATATGTTTCATGAAAATACTACAATGTTTGCATGATGTCAAGTCTTTAACGACCATGTAAAGTAAAGTAAAAAAAAAATTGAAATGATATTTTAGAAACAGTATTTTTCTGACGATTTAGTAGAAAACATATATTTTTTTGTTTGTTTGTTTTTGTATAAAAAAGATTTTTGTAGCGAAAAACAAATATATGAGTACCAGAGTCCTGTTTTCAAGATTGTAATAATATTGCAATTTATCATCAAAACTTCGTTGCTTTTTTGTTCTATAGTATGTGGTTGGTTGGTTGGTAGCATTCGCGTTATTATTTGTAAAATTATCCATCCCAAGAATTTGTATATTTCTTGCAGAATAATCTGTTTTTTTTTTCTTTTTAAGATTATTAACATAAAATGAAATCTTAATATTTTCTTGTTTTCCAGTATGCTTGAAGCTATAAAAATTGTTGGCAATTTTTTGGTTTGTAATATTGCGTACAGAATAAATGAAATTGGAAATAAAAACAAACTAACAGTTAAAAATTAAAAAAACAATAGTTTACGAGTATGTGTTATATGTGGCGTATAAGTACTAGGAAACTGAATTATTTTTACTCATACGCCTTAGGGCCTATTAAACATTTTGACAAAACACATTAAGTCAAGATAAGATAGCAAAAACGTTTTTCAAAAAAACTCGGGGAAAAAATTATTTTTATTAAAAAATAAAATAAACCTAAATTAGAGAAAAATGTTTTTTGAATAAAAATTCGTATCATTAACAACATTTTTTTCAACTTTTTAAATTTGACTTAAGATGTTTTGTCAAAATGCCACAGATACATAGCAGGGTAGGTATATTTGCTTAATAGACAAGAGCTTCGGGTTTAAACGCCAGCTTTGATATCGTGAATGAAAGAAATATAAAAAAATATTTTTCGCTCGGCGATCACCTCTTAGAAGTCTTCTGGCAAAAGCTCTGAGAGTAAGTAATTATCATTAACAAACTTCTTAAGTCTGTCGTTCGGAGTCGACATTAAATTGCAAGTCCCCATAGTCATGGATAAAAATTGAGACACAAAACATGGGTGCTGCGGGAAGCTAGACCGTAAACCTGAAACAGAGTTTTAAGGGCCAATTATGTATTATACGTCTTAGAGTTTTATAGTTACACATTTAAATGTTTCAGTATCATACATTCTGTTTGAATTCCAAGCGTTTTTAAAGCTTCCTTCTTCTTCTATTCCATACATAAATATAAAATAATTTAATTTGTAAAACAAAATATAACTTTAAACCAAAACTATACTAGTTAAGGTTAGATTAGTTCTTTTGTTTAATTTTAGCCAGTTTTTTACATGAGAAATGACAAGATTTGCATATGGTTCTAGGAAATCAATATAAGTATAATTTTATTTAAATATTATATTATACTTAAGCCATGTTTAAAAGGTTCCCAGCTTATCACGGAGAAACCATTAACTGAGCATACATATTTCACTTATAATATGGAAGAAGTAATCTGAGTTATAAACAAAAATTCCTACATTCGAACAATATTGGTAAGTGATGAATGAAGAAGAAAAGCCAAAATTTTTTTCTACCGAACTTTTATAAACATAGTCTGTTAATATAGTTTGGGATAATCGAGGTTTAAAGATTAGAAAGCAGCGATCTTTTAATTAAAATTGTAGCAGAGACACTCACCACACAATCAACATGCAACGATGAGGTAATTACCATTGAACATTCAAGGGGGAAGGTATAACACTGGCCTTTGAATGATCAATTCCCAGCAATTGGTCTCATTCCTAAGACGCTTAATAGTAATATAAGAAAAACAAAATGTATGTTCTGTCATAAATATAATATCCAGGGAATTACCCCTGAGTATTAGACTCAAATAAAAAAAAATCAAATAAAAGAAAAAATAATAAAACTCTTTTAAATCAATGTCACACACGTTTAAGCCTTGACCATACAGTGGTACAAAAATCAAAACGAAGCATAAACTATTTAAGGATTTCAGTTGCTACTGTTTTGTATAGAATGTGCACTGCGTATTGCTTTCACTAAGCTCATATTTTGAATCAAGATTGCCAAAAGTATAAAAACTACTCCAATTAAGTTTGAAGACATTAGCGTCTTTAAATACTCCATAGTTCTATTAAATTTATATGCCAAATATCACGCCCACTTGGAAGAGCAAAGCCATACTTTTCCAATACTTGGAAAGCATTACAAAACTTCTATTCCAAGTTTCGAAAGTCTGAACTGCTAATGTATTTCAGATAAATCTGATTAAAACTTACATAGTTATAGACAGGTTCACTAAAATGTCCATAACACAGGGCCCAATGACACATGCAATTACCGCATACACTTAGAAATTTTGACCTTTATGTCAAGTTATATGTAAGTTTTATAATATAAAATTAATTGAAGCATTTTTGAGAACACTAATGTCCTTTCTGGCTAATTTTTTACACATTTGTTTATGCATTTGTTTAAAATTTATTTTCTTGAAGCAACTTCAAGTTATTAAATCATTCAATTTAGACCCAAAGAAGTTGATAATCAACTACCTATAACTCCTAGTCTTAACAATGAAGCCACCAGCATAAAATCGACCCCAAATAGTGATTTATTAGGGAATTATAGTATATTGGTTTCGTTCCAAAACTCAAAAATTTAGCTTGTTTACGTACTAATCCATCCAGAAATGAGCTTCATTGATAGAGATGTAAATACATTACCGAACAGAACACCCAGTTTGATAAAACAATTTTATTATTTGCTCATGTTGTTGATTGAATAAATTAAAACTAATGTGACAGTTGCAGTTTCAATAAGATGGCCGTTATCAACTGTCAAAGTTTAAAAGAGTCTACTGCAATATAGACACGGTTTTTTCTATAAAATTTTATTTAAAAAAAACTATATTTCCTTAAACTGTTCATTAAGAAAAATCAACTTCACGTATATTTGCATATAAACCATGTTAACCCCATTATTTAATGCTCTGAGAATTAAAACTTTTATTCACGCAATTTGTATTTGTTCTTGCAACTTTTATATTTAAATTAAAAAAAAAAAATCATAAAAAATAATGGTCAAGAAAGAATTTTCCAGCCAGCAATTAAACGTCTATTTATTCGCGTACTCGGGTCATTTCTCTCCGGAAAAAGTTTCGTTTTTCTTTTTTATTTATTTATTTTTTTATGTTTGTATTTTATGAGAACTCTTACAACATCACGTTCTCTAAACAGAACTGTAAGTTAAAAAGGGCTTCCTTGTGTCTGTGTGTGTGCGTGTGTGTTTTAAAACGGAAGTGAATTTATAGAAAAGTGTGTTTGTAATGACTTGATGGAGATACTTCCGTACTTTTCAAAAGCACAATTTTTACTAAATGTTATATCAAAAATATGTATATATACTAAATAGCCAAAGATTTGAAAATGAAAAAAAAACAGCAACAAAATTGACAAGGACAGTACATTATATTTTTCTTATAATAGTATTAAGTGCCTTAGGAATGAAACAAATTGCTGTAAATTGATTATTCAGAAGCCAGTGTTATACCTTCACCCTTGAATGATCAACAGCGCAATTGCCTCATCGTTGCGTGTTGATTGTGTGGTGAGTGCCTTCGCTAAGTTTTATTTTTTTCGATATCCCAGCAGAAAATTTTTCAAATTTAGAACCAATAAATAAAATTGTAAGCAATAATGGAAGCATTATATTGTTTATGCAAACCTTAAAGCTTCCAAAGATGCTATAGGATAAGGTATTAATTTTAATTTTGTATAATATTTGCTTACTGGTTGAAATACATTTGCGTTTCTATTGCATTATAGCGTATGCATGCATACAAAATCGTTTACTGGTAAGCACTAAGTTCTGCTCGGATTACAATTTAAATACAAAGAGTGTCCCAGTAGTCTAATGGGAAGTGTGTTAGACTCTTATAAAAGCTCTATGTTTCCAAGTAAAATAAGTTAAAACAAATTTTTTTTTTGCATTTATTTAAAAATAGTATATAATATCTTAAGGGTATTTTCTTAATCTGCTAAATGCCTCTTATACACCTTTAACTTGCAGACTAATAGGAACGTTTAGGAATCTAAGAGGTACAAGATTGATTTTTATTTTCAATTTCAAGAAACTTCACCTCTAAAAAGAACAAAACGTTCAACTTAGGTTTGTAACTGATAACGAGGAGTGTTTACCGCAAATATTTAGCAGACTGTTCATTTGCTTGTTCCATTACGTCTTCGCACTTGTGGAGTTAGATATATGCATCATACATACATAATTGGACATTACAACCATGTTTCTAGGTTGTAGCCTAGCTTCAGACAGGACTCATTTGTATATGTCAATTTTTATCCATGAGTACCGGGACCTACACTTCAACCTTGAAACCCAAGAACATAAGTACTCAAGAAGCTTGTTAATGGTAATCAATAACTCCCAGAGTTTTTCCCACAAGGATGCCTATAGGTGGCTGCTGAAAGAAATATTTGTTTCATATTTCTTTCTCCCAAGATTTCAGAGCTGGGATTTAAACTCTGAGCTATTGTCTTAGTAAGCCAAGACACTAACCACTAGATCATGAGAGAAAAATATTTTATAGAATAAGCATGTTCGATAGAGTTGGCCAAGAGCGAAATAGCCCGTTCACTTACCACTAAACTACAACGATTATATTGCTGACAATAGTAGATTGCAAACACTGCACATCAAAGTGGGCAGTATTAGACCATTCTTTTTAGAACATTAGCGTGAATTCCTAACTTTAGAACAAGAACTGGTATTCAGGTTTTTTAGAATATCCGTTGTTTAGGGAAGTAATAATTCCGAGAATAATTTTTTTTTTTTTTAATTTTGATTACCGGGACTTACAGTTTAAAGTCGGCTCCGAACGATAGATTTGAGAAGCTTTTTCATGGCAATCAATTACTCCTAGAGTTTTTACCAGAAGACTGCTGAGAGGTAGTCGCCGAAAGAAATAATTTTTTTCATTTTTTTCTTTTCAAGATGTTAGAGCTCAGATTTGAACCCGGTCTTAGTAAGCCAGCACACTAAGGATGCCAACTTTGTGTTCTAATAACTTTTTTTAATTTCAGATGTGGCTACTGTGGTTCTGTGATACCTTTAGTGAACTAGTTGTTTAAGAGTTGCAATAAAATAATTGGTCTAAATTAAGTACCTTTTGTTTGGTTAAGTTTTAACATTTAAATTTCTATAGTAATTTGTTAAAACCTTTTACGTATAACATCCATATTTGAAATAAATTTCACTTTATTGGCTGGTAATCAAAGTAGAAGTGGAAATCATACAATTAAATAAAATGAACAATAAGTGTAGTGCACCATCGAAATAAACTAAACCAAGTGCGTTGTATTAAAACAACCATTCAAAAACATAAAAGTGCAAAAAAGTCTGCTGCTGCTGTTAGTCATTCAATCATTCATTCATTTGTTGTTGCTGTTTGCTATAAAGAATTGTTTTTTTTTTTCTCAAATTTTTTTTGCGTGCTCAGCAACTATTTGTTTTAAACTACAAGCTACAACTATTTTTACTTGAACTTACACTATAAAACTTCCACTATTACCCTCCAACTACCACCATCTTCTTTACTTAAATTCTTCTCCAAGTATAGAATGAGTATTTGTAGAGAATATTGGCTGTCTGGCTGCTTTAAATCCCACAAAGCAATAGCACCCATTCATATGACTACGTTTGTACAGCGGTATAGCGGCTTTTAATTTTATCATTTCTGGTATTTTGGTCTTTCGAGTTCATTTTGTTTTTTTTTTTTTCAGTTCACAGTATTTACGTTGTAACCACAAGTATTGCAGAGTTAGTGAAGAGAAATCCGCATGAATTTTAACCCAATAAAGTCGGCCATTGGAAAAATAAAAACAAAAAAAATAAATCTTCCCTATTTTCTTCAACTTTTTGTGTTGATTTTAGTTTTTTTACTCACTGGCATAGAATTCAAGTATTTGCCGAGATGAATGAAAAACAAAAAGAAACGAAGCCTTTATTTTAGAGCTACAAAAAGCGCGTTAGTCTATGAAATACTTTAAGAACCCTCTTTGCCTTTTGATAAAGTTTGAAAACATGTGCAAACATGGTAGACAGAGAACTACAAAAACTAATTGTTACTTTTAATCTTATTTATCTTTTACAATGTGTTGCGGTTGGTTATGAGAGCGTGTACGTATTGGCTGTATAAGGATTGTTTTATTTTTGGCCACAATCTTCCAGGATTTATTTCATTTTAATTGATTTGTTACCAATTTAAGCGGAAGTGTCAATATTGTAAGATATTATTAAAAATATTGCCGATTAATGGTGCATGTTTTGAAAACTATTTTAATTTTTTTTTTTTTTTGTTGAAAAAGTTTAAGTGTTTTATTTAAAAGCAATTAAAAAGTTTTTGGTTTCTTTTTTTTAGAAATTTATTTAAAATAAAAAAACAAAAGAAACAAATTATGCCAGGAATTCGTTGACTTACAGTTGCAAATGGAAATGTTTTCAAAAAGTAGTGAAAGTAACACGTAAAATTGTAGTAAAATTCTATTTTCCACAGGTCGTTACATTACAGATGCATAACACTTCAATTCGGTAACCATTTTACATTGATTTTCATATGGCAAAAATGAACAGCTGACGACATGTTATGCTAAACGTTTTGCTAGTTCTACTTTAAAATTTATCTTTTAGGCCTTCACTATAAAATTAAATAATTTTAAATTCATTTTAAAAAAGAAAACCTCGTCTTATGAGAGTTGCACAAAAGTTTTTAAAACATCAACTCAATTTCAGTGCAGTGTATATGTTTATCCTTAAGTATAACAGTTATTGGTTTTAGCTTTTATTGATGAATAACATTTTTTGGTTTTATTTGGCAACAGAATAACTACTGTATGATGTAAAGTGTTCTCTTTCAACAGTAGACTACCAAATATGGTGGTAAACTATAGCAAGCATAGTATGAACACTAGCATTACAGTCATAAGCTGCTGTTACCGTTGTTGTTCATTGCATATGCGTAATGACAATAATTGGTTCTATTTGTTCTAGTTGTAAATCTGCTTCAGTTACATCACTACTCTTGTTTATGTTGATGTTGTTCGTTGTATATTTTTATAAGCAGTCGCTCAAGTCTATTGGTAAGTGTGTTGGATTACAATAGCTCCGGGTTCAAACCCCTGCTATGACACCTTAAAAAAAATAAATATAAAAAAAAATATTTCTTTCGACGACTACCTCTTAGTAGGCTTCTGGCAAAAGCTCTGATAGTAACTAATTGCCATGAACAAGCTCTTCAGGAGTATCGTTCGGAGTCGACTTTAAACTGTAGGCCCTGGTACACAAAATATGAGTGCAGCAAGAAGCTAGACCGTAACCCTGCAACTGGATTGTAGTTGCCAATTATGTATGAAAGCATGTGAGTATAAGCAGCTGAGACTGTTGTTAAAGTAGATTAAAATTCAAAATTTGTATGGCAAATAAAGACTTTAAGTCTACTTAATGTTTTTTCTTTCTTTTTGCATATGACCGATAGTTTTCTTGTGTTTTCGTATAAAAAAAACAAAAATAACAAATTATATTTAATTACAACAAAAGGTTCTACTTGTTCTATTTCATTTCTTTTATTTTATTCATTATTGTCGGCATTTCTGCTCGCTTGACAAGTGTATAAACAGCTAAATTTGACATTTTATTTTTTACTATCGAAGTCTGCTGCATGTGTGTTATTCCTTTAGTTTATTCCTTACTTGGAATATACCTTGAGGCTTAATATGCATCTCTCATTAAAGCTCTATAGAGAAAGGAATGACGTGTGTGTTTTCAAGCTCTGATATTTCGTGCAACACTTTTGTACGTATCGTGGATATAAATATGGATTATTAAGTGTACTTCATCTTACTAAAATGGTTAAAAATTTACGTTCTACCCGTACTTCTCTAAGAGCACATCGTTTTGTAATTGATTGTCCAGTAAATCGTCAAATGCATTATACGGAGAATTCATTCTTTAGCCGCATGGTTAGTATATGGAATAACCTTTCCGCGAAAGTTTTTCCTGTGAATTACAACATCAAGAAGTTTTTTTTTATCAAATGTCCACTAGCACTACTCTGGCTTTTCTGCTTCCCATAAAATTTTTTCCTAGATCAGAACAATGTACTGCATGAGTAGGAATCATAACCTGACTGCTCACCTTGATAATAAAAAAATTTTCTGGGAAATGCTGCTTCTTTTGCTATTAAAGAAAGAAATACTGCCCAGATCTGTGGGGTTTTGCAAGTATTTTAGAAATTTCATTTTGAATTATTTTATTGTTATTTCATAGTTTCTTTGATTTCAATAAAGTATCTTAAATAGGCGAACTAGTGTTAAAACAATAGTTTTATAATGAATATTATTTCTTTGATCAAAAACAACTTCCCAAAGTGCTTCTACTATTCCTACTTTTTTACCTACAAAACGTTTCTTGGTAATATTATCCATAATCACTTACATCGGTCAACTTACTTAACTAATACAAAGCAAAACGTTAAACAAAGTTTGAGCAAAACCACTTTAGTTATCTAACTAAACACTATGAATTTGGAAATGGTAGAAGTCCATTTAACATTGGTTTTCTTTTCTTTTTTTTGAAATAAAAAATGATCTGCATTATAAAACTATACTTTAACACTAGTTGGCCTATTTAATTTCAAATATTGTCTTGTTTTTATAACCTCTTTGCCAATCCTTGTCACACCTTTTAATTAATTTTTATTTTAGAATTCCATAACCACAGACTTGGTATGTTTACTAAGCAAACAAAAACAATTTTTGTTTTACAGATACGAGTAAATGCTAAGAAAACGATGGAATAATAAAAAAATAAACAAAACAAAACAAAACAAAACAAAACAAAACATGCAGAGTTTTGACTACGGGTCAGTTGTTAGCTTTTATGCTCGTTTGCATTTACAGGCACGTATAGAATCTGTCATGAATATTATTTTGTTTTGCTAACACAGAATAAGCAACCAAAACCTAACAAGTTAAGAAAATAAAAACAAAAATTGTAAAACAAATATCAGCAACACCACTACGTGATGTCAACTTGGATATGAACACTACAGGAGAGGGCATTTACAAGTAAGAAAACAAAACCAACTTAAGTTTATGGAGCGAAAACAAAAAAACAGGGTGTAAAAGAAAAACTCTTAACTAAGCGATAATAAATAACATTTGATTTATGAGTTTTGCTTGTTTTAAAACTACAAATTATTTGAAGTTCTGCTTGCTCTCTATTTATTAGTTTAATTTGTATTTGGTAGTGGCTCATCCTTATTATTTCTCTTTTTTTTTTCTTTTTGTCATAAATTAGGAAGCCACTTTATTATTAAATTCTTACAAGTGGCTAAGAAAAGAACACAAAACGGCTTATTTTCAACAGTTTAATAGATATGGTGTTGATGCCTTTATACGGGGTGTGATTTGATTCGATTAGGCTTCTTTGTTTTTTTCTTTTTCTATGAGAGATTCTTTGTATGTATAAAAATTATTTCCGTTTCATTTTGTTAAAGGATATTGTTTTAACACACATACCCTCTTGTTTTCTTTTACTCTGTGTGTGTTTCAACATATCTGAGTGTCCGTATCTAAAGACTGTGTGTATGTGAGTGTAAATATTTTTCGTTGATATGCTTCAGTTGTTTGCAAAAAACCATAAATCTTATTTGTGCCTATTCTAGTCAAACACCAATCGAACAGAAAAAAAAATGTTGTAAAAAGAGCGCAAAATAAAAGTTTTTTTTTTGTTTTTGTTCTCAGAAACACCAAAAATGCTAAAGCGACCATATCAAAAACGCACATTTCTTTTCTTGACCACTGAACACTGAAACCTTTCACAATATTTGTTACGTTCCAACAAGCGCTACTTTATCGACTGGTTTACATGGTCCTTGGATTTGCTTAAATTCTGTGCTTTTGTATGAGTTTTAAATGCAAACGCAAAAGTTACTCTTCTGTGGAAATTCGTTGGTACAATCAGACAAACAATTCACAAACACTGAATATGTAAATTTTCTTTTTGTTTTTCTTTTTTATTTTTTATTTTCCTTTTTTTTTGTATTTAAATTCTGTAAGTGCTGACGTGCTTTGCAGTTTCTAAAATTTATGGAAAATCTTCTTTGTTTTCGTTTGAATATTTTATGCTCTATTAGTAAATTGTATTGTGGAGGATAAAGGATATACACATGCATGTATGTATGTATGTGTGTATGCTTTCAGTGTTAAAAATTATCAAAACTGTATATTGTTTGCTGGCAGAATTTCATATTTCTACAATAAAATATTAAACTGTTGCTTGTTTTTTTTTTTTTTAATACAATTTGTTTTAAAAAATATTTTATCGAAATATTTCAATTTGCGAATTATTAACTATAAAAAATAATGTTGATTCACTAGCTTTTACCCAACTTGTTGTCTGAAAATGCTTAACGATAACGAAAGTTGTTAAAAAACAATATTACTGAATAGCGCAATCGTTTATTTTGTTGTTAAAATTATTTTAACCAAACAATTATCCTTAAAACTTCATAGTGAATCGCAGTATAGTTTTAAAAATATGAAATTTGTATGAATAAGGATATAAAAACAGAGTGGGCAAACAAACAAGACATTTCACAAACGTTACAACAAAGTCATACACTTTTCACAATTTTTTTAATGATATTGTACATGAGCAAACCAAAACAAATACTTTCTAAATGGGAAAGAGCGCAAATGAAACAATTAGGTTTTCGCTCTTGTGCTTGCTTTGTTATTCCGTTACATTCATATAATTTGCTCTTTTTTCTCTTCTTCTTTTCTTTTTCTTTTCTTTTTTTCTTTTTCTTCTCATTAATTTTTTGTTGTACCTACGCACATTTGAGTTAGTGTATTTGCAGTACTCAAAACAAAAACAATATACAAAATTAAATGGGACAATCGTTCTCACTGTTTCTGTTTCATTTTTGTTTTACTCATTGTAAAGAACACAACAAAATGAGATCAAACGTTCAGTTTTGTTTATTTTCGTACTCTGATAAAAATGTTACATATTTTCCACAATTTTGATACACTTTTAAAGCAGATTTTATGGCACAAATAAAAGTCTTATTCTAAAAATAATTACAAAGTTTTGTAGAAATTTTTAAATATATCCACACTTCGGGAGTACCACAAGACTCTGTTTTGTCTTCTACACTATTTCTACTCTTCCTAAATAATCTTCTGCTTTCAACTTCTAAAACTGCCTATTCTTTCGGAATTGACAGCATCATTTGTCATTCGTAATAGTTTGATCGTAAGCCGAGCTTTTTGATAATTGAGATGAGAAGGCAGAGTGTGAATGACATGCTGACAAATCTAATATATAAAAATTAATGCACATTTTGATGTTACCACTAACCACCGAAACGTATAAGTCGATTTCAGCCAAAATTTCAAGGTAAGTTGGGGATAGTCTGTAGATTGTTTATGTGAAGTTTGCCCGAATTCAGCCTATTGGTTCCGGAAATAGGGTATTTAGATTTTTCTATATATTCCCATACAAATTTAATGTAAAATTTTTTCATATTATGCTTAACTTATATCGTTTCTAAATTTGGTTGTAGTGAAAAAAGAAAGAAAAATAATCAATCAAAAAGTAAGCATGGTACCTTCCATGCAGTTTAGATATTATTTTCTTTATATCTTGAGAAGTGTTAAAGCTGAAATTTCTGAGTTTGGTGTTATTGATTTCGTAATCATTAAAAATCATCACGCCGGGTTTAGGCTAGTGATATATAAATAATCTCTGAGTGGGATCGCACAAACAGGGTCGAATTTAATGCGCGCAAGAGTTAATGTTGTTTTGTCATGCATAGGTGTGGTGGTGATAATGCGATCTTGTCATCTCTAGATATGGGTAATGTACATCATTGAATAGGCGGACGCTGGCCAAGATACCAACTGTCTGAACTTCTCAATATTTACAAGACCTATATCCGATTTAGGATGGAATATAACTCTCATGTATTGGCCGGTGCTTCAAAGTCTATGTTGGGGATGCTTCTTGACTACGCACAGGAAAGGGCGAAGAAGCTTATTAATGACGTAAAGGTATCCAACTCTATTGATTCGTTAGAGCATCAGTGTAATGGTGTTCTATCGGTATGAACATGAGAGGTGCTCTGATGAGATAAAGGGCTTGATTCCGGATAATTGCATATTTCAACAGACTACTCAAATCTCACTTAGAACACATCCCTTTGAAGTTGACTGTCCAGTGAACCGCACAATGCATTATAGAGAGAATTGGTTCTTTATCATTACCGATCATTTATGGAGTAATCTTAAAGCGAATATATTTCCTAACAATTACAGTATCATACATACATAATGGGCTATTACAACCCATTTTCAGGGTTGGGGCCTAGCTTATTGCAGAGACCTACTGTTTAAAGTCGACTCCGAACGACACACTTGAAAAGCTTGTTCATGGCAATCAGTTATTCTCAGAGCGTTTGCCAGAAGACTTTTAAAAGGTAGTCGCTGAAAGAAATATTTTTCATTTTTAATATCTTACGATATCAGTATAAATCAAATTTTCACAAACACTCCTCCCTCTATCCCCGCTCCCATAATATATTTTCCTAGACCATCACAATGCACTGCATAAATAGGGGTCGTCCCCTAAGTGCTGGTCTTAATAATAAAAAATAAATATTTTTTTGCACTTACGTACGAATTTGATTTTTAGCACAGATTGTTAATTAGCATCAGTAACTTACCTGAAATGAAACAAAAGAATATCATATTAAATAGTTTGTTTATAAAAATAAATAAATCTGATATACAACATATTTTCTACAAAAATCTGTTTTTATTGTATTCGCTGCACTATCACAGCTGATTTACGGCACACTAATACTCTCGAGTTAATATATTAACATCACTAGTCTCTCATACATTCTCTTAAAAATAAAGTAAACAAAGCATTTCTTACCAGATCTAAAGCTACTATTAGACGATCTTACTTCATCGGACAGCACGGTCTGACGAGAGAGTGTGTTTTTTTTTTTTTTGTTACAATAACTAGTCAAGTTTGTCAAGCGTCAGTAAACAAATACAATTACAGGCAAATTTTAATGAATTTTTTTAACAGAATTTCTATCCAGGACATCTTTACTTTAAGCTCACAAATGAAATTTACACTGTTTAATCGACAGTATTACTATTACACGAGTTTAATGGCCTGGCTGTACACACGAAATACCAAACATTTCTGAAACTGTTGACAAATATAAATATTCCCCTCCTATACGAGATAGCCAATTTGCATGGTGGCATCATATAATAGGCATTTGTATTGCTCTTGCTTTTAAAATTTAAAAGATTCCAACAGTATTTCCATTACAGTTCCTAATTTATTGGCCTATACTTATATACTCGTAGCAACACTTTCAATAAATATTTCTGAGTTTAAAAACTAAAAAAAAATTATATTTTTCTTTAGAAATAATTTTGAGTACTTTGTACTTAAAATAACTTTTTAAACAGAAGTATGAAATATTAAAAAAACTGCAATCGTGTTCAAGGTTTATACAATTTTAAATTCCGGTTTTATTGTTTTTTTTTTTTTTTGTTTTCTTTATTCAGACTTAAAATAATAAAATTTTTATAAAACCATATGGGAGGGTTAAATTTTAAATGATATTTAATTTAACTTTTAAATATTTAATAAACTTTGAAAGAAGATTTTGTTGCAAAGAAGAAAAAAAAAAAATCTCTCGGCTTAGCCATAAATCATAAACCAGTAAATACTTGGCATGTAAACAAATACACAAACAAGCAAACGTACGAGTACTAAAAAATTTTATTTTAGACTTGAAATTTTTTTTTTAATATATATTTTTATTTTTTGTTGTTGTTGCTAAACATTTTATGAAGAAGGAAAGGCTGACTTGGACAGTTATAGGGCATAAGCAGGAAAGAGTGTATACTGGTATGTTATCACGTAAGTCATACGATGATATTTTCTATGGAATTTTATACAAACACACACACATATACACAATCATACATACATATCTAAATATATAGGATTGTAAGTACTTATAACACTGTATTATATATTGTATAGAGTTATTAAATATTTTACAACTTCAGACAGACAAACACAGATATTCTTGAAAATTTGTTTTTTTTTTCTAACTGGTAAACAGTTTTGCAGACTGAAAACTACGAGTACCAGTGCTGCAGTGAATAGGAGAATATTTTTGAAAAAAAAACCAGTTACAGAATAATATTTGAGAAGATGCCAATTTCTTAACCGACTTCCAACACTACAACTTACATGTTATATGAGAAATATAAAGAATGATGAGTTTAAAAATAACTAAGTACCCTCCTACTGGATTCATGAGCTACAAATAAAATGAAATAAGTTTCGAGAACACACCAAGTGCTACTGAAATCCCAATATAATATTACACTCTAAAAAATTGCTACAAAATAAAGAATTTTGCAAAGGGCAAGTTCATGTGTTCACTGAGAAGAATGACTCGAGAGATTTAGCGTTCTAGAAGAGCAAAACAAAGGGATTGCAAAGCACACAGACGTGCTTACTAAAGCACTAAGTCCTGTTACATACTACAGGGACAGGGTTCAGGTTAGTCAGGGTTTTTTTTTATTGAGACCAATACTCATTGGTAAATTCCTACTAAATGCTGTGCACTGTATTGGAATTTTTTATGGAAAGGACAGTACATTACGACAACAGAACATATATTTTGTTTTCCTATATAATTAAGCGCCTTGGGAATGAGACAAATTGCTGTGAATTGATCATTCAAAGGCCAGTGTTATACCTTCACCCTTGAATGATCAACAGCAATTGCTCCATCGTTACATGTTGATTGTGGTTAGTGCCTTCGCTAAATAGGTTTTTAGCTGTTATCTACTACTTCCCAATGGGTGGCACTTTTCTCCTGATCATTCGTTTTTCGTTGTTAAAGGTTAAGGTGGAATAGAGTGGAACGTGAGGGGGGACCGCTTATTTTAAAATTATAATTTTGGAAAAATTTCGAACCTTGGCGGTTTGAGCTTTTTTTTTGCGAGCGCTCTAACCGCTACACCACGCACCTCAAAGTTGAAGAGAGCAATAGCAAAAATTATAGACGAAACAGCTTTGAGCTCTACATATTTTCTGTCTTTGATTTTGATTTGGATCACTTCGCTCCACATCTAAAAGGGTTACATCCAGTTTAAAGGGATTTGGTGGTAGAACACAAACACTTCTTGTGGCCTCATGATCACAAGAGACTGCTGCAGCTTTAAAGAAAACCTGAGACGAAGAGTTTATAGAGTTAGTGCTTAAAATTATTCGCCGGTTTACTAGCGGCACATGAGCTGCAGGAGTCTATTATGAATCGGAGCTAGCCAGAGAACTAAATATTTCTATTTTGAATAGGATGCTACGTGCGTTAAATAAAAATGTCATTGAATTCGGTGGCTCTAATGTGTCTAAAGAGTACCAGCTACGTTTTACAAACTATTATAGTCCGACGCCACAAATTATTTCTTAGAAGGACTGAACAACAGATGGAGATCACTTGACGATCTAGGAAGTAGTCAAGTGTTTCTAAATCTAATCTAAATCTGATAGAGGGAACGTTTTAACGGACTTAAAATAATTTTCTTATAATTCAATTCTTTTAATATCGTATACTGACTTGTAGTTTGTCGCAGTGCATTCTAAATGCACATTCCATTTCCAAAGACATATACATATGACTTACACTGCCATGAATTCAAGAAGCCATGAATCGCTTTCTATCTTCCTCTCTAATAAGTACATATAAATATGTATGTATTTGGTTAGTTATCGGAACTTATATAAACATACAATAACATTATGAAAAGAACATTGAACTACTTTAAGACGAAAAAAGAAATAGAAAAAGTAAAAGAAGGATTTCATTTTGAGTACCAATTCGAGTACTTAAGTGCCTGTAGTAGTCGTGTAAGTAACATTTATAACCACTATAGAAATATTATTAGAAGTGTTAAGACTGCATTTAAAGTCATCTTCATTTTATATGAACATGTTCTTTAGATTGCCAGCCATACCAAAAAAAAAAGAGAATATTTTTAAAATTCATATAAAAATTACAAATATGGCTGAGCAATAGTAAGGGATGGTAAATTAAAAAAAGGAAATATTTAAGATTTATGCCACAAAAGTGTAATACTCTCATGATGAATAATATCAGTCATTTACTTTTATGAAAATAAAACAAACTGTCGATTTTAATTATTAATTTTATTAAATATGAGTTTTAAACTTTTCAAAATTAAATAAAGAGCTTTTTTTAGAAAAAAAAACAATTTTCAAGATAAAAGCGCCAACTATTGGGAAGTAGTAGATAACAGCAAAACATACTTAGCGGAGGCACTCACCACACAATCAACATGCAAAGATGAGGCAATTGATGTTGATCATTCAAGGGTAAAGGTATAACACTGGACTTTGGATAATCAATTCACAGCAATTTGTCTCATTCCTAAGGCGCTTAATAATAATATAAGAAAAAATATATATTGACTTTCCTTTCCAACAAAATTAAAGTACAATGTACAGCATCAGTAGGGGTTTATCATTGAATATTAGTCTCAATAAAAAAAAAACAGGAAGAACTAAAAAGCAAGAAGTAAAACCTCTGAACAAATTCTTAGCCAAGATCCTCACCACTTCAAAACATATGATTAGAGTTTTATATATAAATTCAAAATTCGCTACAATAAGCCCAATTATTGAGAATGTCATGTTGTCGACAAGTTTGGATTGTCTACTACATTTTAACTAACAGAAGCGACATTTTCGGCAGTTGAAATACAGATCTGACTACTCTGCAACGAATTCACTCTTTTCAATTTCTATATAATCTTACCAGCTACTTTGAAGTCTATAATTACTCTATAATTTCTCTGCTCGAGAAATCGTTACGTTTGAACTACCACTTTTGTAATAATTTTAACTATTTTTAGGCGCTCTTCCGTTGAATGGCTAAACTTTCTTTTGTTGATGAGACAAATTGCTGTCAATTTGTTCTCTCAACGGCCAGTGTTATATCTTCACCCTTAAATGATCAACAGCAATTTCTGCATCTGTCGGTGGATATTGATGGTGAGTGGTGAGCGTTTTCACTATGTAGATTAGCTGTTAAGTATCTTTCCAGAAGATGGTGCTGTACTCCTGATCATTCAGTTCTGGTGGAATAGACTGGAAATGTCAAAGAGCGGTTTCTTAAAGATGGACTTCTTCGTCTTCTTGTTAAAATTAAAAAAAAAATGTGTTTCAAATTGTGTTTTCTTTTTTTAATATTTTGTTTTTTTTTTTAAAATTATGAAAATAAATAACTTTTTAATTTCCCTCTTGTTTAACTTCCTATATAACTTTATATTGATATTTATAAGACAACATGTTAACTTTAATTTTTCACTTGAATATGCACTGAACTACATGTCATATTCTCGTATTCTTTCCTTTTCTCTGCGCTTCAAGTCTGGTTTTATTTTAATTTTCTTGACATGTGTTTTACTGTCACATCATAAGGGAACAAAAATATCAATTTCATTATTTCATTATTTTTGCTTGCCTTCATACTCGTATGATTTTGAACTCTATGCTTGAACGCCAATATTAATCAAATTTTTGCCAATTTTCCTTTTCTCTTAATTTTTTTTAAGACGTTACAATGGGTAGTGAAAATATTAAAGAAGTCAACTTGTTTGTAACAAAGCAGATAATAGACTTTAGTCTGGTTGATAGAGAGACACCTAAACAAAATTTCTTTTTTAATTTTTAAGTTTGAAATTCTATTCGGTATTGTATCCAAATGTGTATAATGCATAGCTTAAATCTGCACTGGAATTTTGTATTACAATTGCATTAATAAAATAACAGTTTTCTTAACTCAACACAACTGTAGAATAACTTATAGTCGGTTAGTTTTAATTTTAGTTTTATTGCTCAAAATAAGTTTTTGTGTACTTTTTTAAGCGAATATTTCTTTTTTTTTATAATTTCTTTAGTCATAGTAAACCAACAGTTTCTGTTTTCCTTGGAGACTTAAAAAAGCGGATATTTGATTGCATATTAAGAGTGTAGCAATATGAACACAATATACAGCGTCCTAAAATGTAAAACAGTGTAATACGAAAAAACGTTTTCACATCTATAATAGAATCTTTTGAAAGTTCAATTGCTTTAATTGAATAAGAATTTCTGAAGCGTTAATAACTGGGATTTCAACTAATAAACGTATTGGACGCACAGTTTTAATTTCAGCTAAGTTTTAATTTAAAAGTTTCTATGGCGTGTTTTCCCAACAACAGTATGCGTTGGTATTGAAATACAAAACGTACGACTCATTTTCAGAGATACAGCCTAACTACTTACAGCACCCATATTGTATGCGTCAATTTTTATCAGTGAGTACCGGGACCTGTACGAATGATGGACTTATGCAACTTGTTCATGACAATCAATTACTCTCAGGGCTAAGACTGGTAAGAGATAGTCGCCGAAAGAAATATCTTTTATTTGATATTTTTATCTCTTAAGTGTCAGTTGAACCCGGAGCTTTCGTTTAATATACCAATACACTGAATATTAGATTATAGTAGCTGATCTCTCTACATGTCGCATGTACTTTGTGTGCTACGCTTACGTGTCTCACTATATATCTACTACTCTCCTAATTACTAAAATAAGCGACTTCAGTAAACTGAAAAAAGGTCTTTTTTACTTGATATAGTTTTTTTAAGATGATTCGGATAATGTTAATTTGAAAAGTAATGATTCATTCCCTGAGTCTGAGGATGTTTACTATTATTGTTTCGAGATTATCTTAAACAGTGCTCACCATCACACAATTAAGCACGATACATTCATATATTTTTTAAGCGCCTTTTATGGGACAAGTTGCTGTCAAATGATCACTTTAAGGCCAGTGTTATATCTTCGTCATTGAAAATAACCAACAGCAAGTGCCCCGTCTGTTTAAAATATTTCTTTTATTATTGTAAAGTGGTGAGGATATTGGCTAAGTTGTTGTTCATAGGTTTATGTCCTTGCTTTTTAGTTCCTGATCACTCATTTGATAGATCAAAGATGGTAAGAGTGGAATGTCGGCTTTCTTTGGGAGGGACTTCTCAGAGGTGGGGGAACCTCTTAGAAATATTTTTTTATTTAATTTAAAATTTTGAAAATGCCGCACCAAATTTTTTGTTTTTCATATTCTCCAGTGCTGGGCCTCGAACCTGGGTTGCTTGGTGTTACAAGCGAGCTCTCTAACCACTACACTACGCCATCTGTTATTTACAAAACGAATTAAAAATTCCAATATAATTTAAAATATTTACAGACATTTGATAAAAACAGCGAAACATGGCTATTTTTTTATTGCATTGCATTTCAGTTGGCGATATACGAATATATTCTTAGGAGACCAAGTTTCAAATATTTATTTTCTTCTCTTTTCGTTTTTGCTTGTTACTTGTTTTAATACATAAATACTCGTATTCTTATATTTTTTTATTCAATTTTTTTGTTTTCTCTATCTCTCTCTCTCTCTCTCTTTATTTTGTGTGTGTTTTATCAATAACTAATTTATTAGAAGTATTTCAATTGAATTGTTATTCTGATCGAAATTATTAAAAAAACAAGAAAAAAATGGAGAAATCTGTCTATTTTTGGGGTTTACTGTGTGTTCATACGAGTATACTGAATATATCAAATATTTATTGCTTTATTGCATGTTATTCTCAATTTATTTATTATTAATATTATTTTTACTTTTTTTTTCTATTATTTCATTATTATTTTGTAAAAATTCTGTCAATCAGACAAACGAATGAATGTATGTATGGGGAAAAGTCGATAAAAAAAAATATGCATAAACAATAAGAAAAATAGTTAGAAAAATATGAAATATTATAAATAGAATCGATACGTATATTTTGGGGTCTTTTTCTAATTGGTTGTCTCTCTTCTACAGGAGAGATTGACTTCAATCATAAACTACCAAAATAGTTTGTAAAAAAATGAATTAATTTTTGTGTAGAAGACTTTTGTAAGAATATTACTGCCATAATTTTTTTTATTTTTCCTTTTTTTATGTATTTAATGCTTCAATAACAGACGAATATTTTTAGTGTTTTCTCAATCCGGAGCATTTACAGTAGATTTTTTATTTATTTTTTTTTTTCATAAAAAGAAATTTAAAAAAAAAATATTTCTTTCGGCTACTACCTCTTAGCAGTCTTCCGGCAAAAGCTCTGAGAGACACTGATTGCCATGAATAAGCCTCTCAAAGCTTATTCGAAGCTGAAATTAATCTGTAGGTCCTGGTACTTATGGATAAAAATTGACACACACAACATGAATGTTACGAGTAGCTAGGCTGTAACTCTAAAACAGAGTGGTAGTGGCTAATTATGTATGTATGTAATTAATTTTCGTATTACAACGATTTAGCATTTGTACAGATGGATTTACAATATAATTTGTTGTTTTATAAAGAGAACTATTCTGATCGAGAAGTGGTACAATATTCCCAGAACACATTTTACTTCGTTTAAAAAATACTGAAAAATTTCCGAATGATTTTTTACTTATTAGGCCAGCATTTAAGGATGACTTTTATATTGCATGACAAGAAATTTTTATTTTTAGTGTTTTCAAAAATGAGTTACATTGGTACACTATGTTTGATGTTGGTAGTCTAATAAAAAAAATATTTTCGGAAAAATAGGTAGTTGTCTTGCTACAAACACGTAATAAGCGGATAGATTGTAAGTATCTCAACATAATGTATTGTTTCTTAAATACGCTTATATTAAAAAATAATTAATTCAGAAATTTACATTGCATTTTATCTTATTTAGTAAATATGTATTATCCCTTATAAAATCCCCATCCCCAAATTTAATTTTTTATCCTCTTTGCAGATAATAATTCTCAAATTTTGAAATAAATCCCTTAATCTGACAACAGTGATGAATGGGGATATATTAAAATGTTGTTAGATTTCAATTAAAATCGCTCAAGAACCAGAATAACGATTGTAGTACTTACAAAAGTTAGGAAAGACTTTTCAAAAATGTTCATTACCAAACGAGGTTTCAGACAGCCTACCTGCCATTCTATATTATTACCTCTTCATAATTGCTTTAGAAAAACTCTTATATTCGAAAATTTACACAAGATTCCAATTTGTTGCTAGTTTGGCAATAAATTATTGGTAATTCTTAAACGAAAAAAAGCAGTTTTACAGCTGACAACAACAACATGTTTTTATAATTGAAAAATATTTTATAAATAACAGAGGTTTGGGGAATGCAAATACATCATCTCACTGGCTTTGGCAAGCGAGAAAATTGCAGTAGTTGGGTTTCAGAGAACCTACATCCGATTAGTGCAGTAATTACCATTTCATAGCACAATTGTGCAGAGAGCATTCACACGTATTGCTTATGCTCTTTTATTCTTTTCAGGTTTACTCAAGAAAACTGATCGATGACACTCAAAAAATATTTTATGTTAACAAACTCAGTTTTTTTAGAAACATTGAAAAGTTCGTTAGTAAGAGAGGAAATTTATGAGCCAAATGGCGATTGAAAATGGCAATTTCAAACTTAATAAGCTTAAAAATTGTTAGAAAAGCTAGACCATTTAATGATGGTGCTTTTATTAAGCAATTGGAAAAGGCCTAATTATAATGCAAATATTTTCCGACTTAAAATTTAGTTGTTCAAAGCAGCGCAACAAATTACGAAATATTTCCTTTCAAGATGTCAGATCTGGGGTTTAAAGCCGGAGCTTTTGTATAGTAAGCCAACACACTAACCATTAAACTACTGCGCCCATTCTATAAGTATAGAACTTTGGAACTTTTTTTTTTGTATTGTCATCTTCTATTGAAGTTTTCTTTTTATATATTTCGTTGTTGATTATAATAAATGTAATTGTTGAAGTATATCAAAAGCAAAAGATCAAAAGGACAAATTAGTATGTGAAATGAAAAAAATGCTTCTGCAACATTTTAACCCGTACTTTTACGTTATACCACATATAGAAAAATAGAGAAAAGAAACTAAATATAAAATGCAGTACAAATGAGGCTATAATTTGTTAGCTTTCATTTAATTTTTATATATTTATGTTTTCTATTTATTTTTGTTTTTTAATATATTTTTAAATTTATTAGAAAAGCCAATAAAGCGACAACAGAAAACAATAAATTTATATTTAAACATCAACAATTGCATTTGAGATCAAAATCTTTTTCCCTCTATAGACTTAACAAGTAAAACCAAAACTAAATGATTTGTTTGTTGCCAACTGTTATTGATGGCCAATAAAAACTTCATGTTTGTCGCCTAAAGTTTCGCCTGGTAAATTATTGTCCTGTGTGTTTTTGTTTGTATTTGTGTTATGGGTCCAAATATTAGTAGTACCTCTAGCCTACCTATATAAACATACATACTGGTACATACATATTTGTTTGCATGAGAATGTTTGCATAAACAAACAAGAAACATCATGAGATGTAAATACATCTGCAAATGTTAAAATATATATTTAAAGGGTGTTCCTTAAAATTCAAAACAATTCAAATTAATTGTCAATGAATGAAAACGTTTAGAATTACAAATATGGGACATCCTATACATGAAGAAATAAATTGTCATTCGTTTAGGTGTGTTTGTTGAATATACGTAAATCTGTGTTTGTTTGTAGTTGCAGAGTTCCATTTAAATGCCGAAAATATTATGTTGGTTGCTTAACAGCCACTGTGTTTAACTTTTTGCCAAATCCCCAGAGTTAAAATGACTCAATAAAGAAAATTTTACTAATGTTTGAAATTTATGGGGTTCCAATAAATTTAGGTTAAGTTATATTTAACTTTTACATACAAATATGATTATATTGCATATACAGACATACATACATACATACATCCATATGTACACACATAAATATTGTTTCTTTAGTTTTGTATTCTATTTTTTTGTTCCTTCAGACGGACATCTGTATACTTAAAACAAAAATTGTATTTCAAGAAAAAGACATAAAAGGTAACTGAAGAGAGATAAAATGACCAAAGGAATAAGAAGTATTGTATTACCTGGGGTCAATTTGTCACAATAAAGGATTATAATGTTTCGTTTTCTCTCTTACTGTTGTTTATGTTTTCAATGAATTTTTTTTTCTTCTTTTTTTTGCCATTTCAATATTAAAATAATATTTTTTTTACTGCACTTTAATAATATTTTGAACAATAAATATTAAATTTCTTTAGTTTTTAGTTTGGAAAATATATTTTGTTTAGTGTTGTTCAGACAAATTAAAGTAGAAGCTCTTAAGTTTCATTAAAAATTAGTTGGAGCGTTATTGATATGTCAAGATAACGAAATGATGAAATTTTTTATGCCAATTTTTAAGATTTAATTTCTGTCTCCAAAAAACCCACAATATAACACACTACAGTAACAAATCACTTTAAATAGAGTGAACACGAGAGCTTTTGAAGCCTAATTTTGTTTGAACTTGAGTTGAGTCCGCTAGAGAACAGCACAGCACAGAGATACTAAAACGAATGAAGTAAAATGGTCTAACAATTGGAGCAATATTGTGTTCCCATTATCTTAAAAGCTTAAATTATGGATGAAAAATTAAGATTTTTGTGCATACCATCCCGCATTAATTACAATAGAAAATAAAATTCTTATATGAACAGGTGTCTCTCTATGGTCTTTATACTCCGTAAAAGATTACTTTTATTTGTAATTTTTGTATAGATACTTATACTTGAATGTAAGTTATTGAGCAATATTCTGTTTAATTTTAAAGTTTTTCTTCACACACATAATTCTTCTTCTCAAAGAGAAATATGCATGTATGTGTTTAGTCATTGGTTCTTTCGAACTTTGTAAACAGCTAAATAGACTTGAGCTTAAGAGTTCATTTAAGTGAATGCTCTTTTTAGTTCAAAGAGCAAAGATGAACTACTTCTTTCTTTTTACATACAGCTACAACGAAAATCTAATCATATTTGAGTTCAATTTTGCTATATAGTACTTTATGAGGTATGATCAAAAAATAACCGTTGTTTTCAATTTTTTAAAAAACTATTTATTTATTCATCAATAACTATCTTGCCCCCTTCAAAGTTATCCCCCTCAGATATAACACACTAATGCCAGCGTTTTTTCCACTCCTCGAAACACTTCTGAAACGCGCTTTTTGGTATCTACAACAGCTCCTGTTTCGATTTTTCTTTTATCTCCTCAATCGTAGCAAAACCCTTTCTTTTCATCGGTGTCTTTAGTGTTGGAAAGACGAAAAAGTCAGCGGGGGCCAAAGTGGTCGAAATCGAACAAGTGAGCACGATATCTCCCATACAAATTAAGTATTCATTTTTGTTTTTCTTGAGAATGGTTTAAGTTACTTGTTATATAATCTGGCAATCGGAGTTAGAACCCCAATAAGACTGAGCATATTTTTATTAATTTCATTTCGTCAGAAATACTTTAATTAGATCAAAATTATAGATTTAATTTAAGATTTTTTTTCACATGTTTTTTTGATAATCAAAGGAGAAAATAATGTCCGTGAAGGCATAGTACACAAGCCAAACTGAACTGATGAGACTGGGGTAAAAAACATGTTTTTTTTATAACACGTAAATTTTAATTTATATTTCAATACATTTAAAGTAAGAAGAAGAAGAGTTCTCTGTGCTGTGTTGCTTTTTTTGCCGCTCCGTATTATTTATTGTTTTAAGTGGTTGTAACAATTGTTTTAATATATTTATTGGATTTAATGTGACCAGTGAGCTTTCATATTGTTGGCGACAAACATTTTATCCTGTTTTATATGGTTTTATTTGGATAATTAGCAAATATTTTTTGCATTGTTTGCTATCATATACATATTTATACATATATATTATTTGTTTGGTGAATATACTGAAATTTGCATTTCTGGAAGCAGCTGATCGTTTTTAGTACTCTTAGTTACATCTGCTATTTTACAAAGTTGCTGTTTTGGAGTTTTATATTCAAGCTGGTTTGTGCACTTGATAAAGCTTTTTAGTTTCGCCCTATACCATAAATTTATTTAGCTGAATAATATCAACCCAGCGAACATTTTTTTTCACGTCATAAATTTTTGTAATTTCTTTTACTAATATGGATTGCTTGAGCCCAAATTGTAATATCACGGCAAATGATAGAATGATTTCTTGTTGGTTGTGCTTAGGCAATTTCCACGTAAAATGTACGGCACTTAAACCACGTGATGCAGATGCACTTTTGGATCCAGCAAAGTCACTACACTGGACTTGTTTTAATTGCAAGAAAATCAATATCGAATTTTATAAATTTTTTAGAAGCCAAAAGAGTGAATTTGATCAACTGCATAAGGAGTTTTTGTCTGTACAATCTAAACTGGCGAAATTTGGGGATTTATTTAATAATTTCCAAGGCTTGGAAAAATTTACTAATTTAGATTGTAACAATTCTCCGAAAAAGAGGAAAAGAGCAAATAAGTTACCCGAAATTCCCTCTTTAAACATTGTATCTGTCCCTACTTCTGCAAATTCAGTTGCTACTCCTGGTTGTCCTGCTTCATCAATATCATTAAATAATTTACCCATTCCTACTCCTGCTAATTCGATTGCTCTTAGTGCTGGTCGTTCTACATCTTCACCATCAAATGTCGTCCAGTTAAACTCTCCATCAGGTAATATAAATAAGGAGTCTTCTACCACAAATTCCTCTATATATACTACCAAACCAAATGACGGTACATTAGATAACCAAATCAGTCATAAACCGCTACAAGCTATCCCACCACGGAAAACTGTATTTGTTTCAAGGTTGACATGTGACACAACGGCAGAGGATGTTGATTATTATATTAGATCTAAATTTGGTCGAAATATTGATATTCGCATACAAAAATTTTCATTTTCTACACCCAGGTCCATTTCATCGTTTAAAATATCCACCTCACATGTTGATTTCAATGTTATTGTCGACTCTAACTTTTGGCCTGATAATACTTTAGTTCGCGAGTATATATATAAAGAAAAAAATATGTCTAATAAAATTGGTGTACTTCCTCATCATGAACAAAATGCTTCAAAAAACTAAATTTAATATCAACTGACTCAATATCATTACTCTACCAAAATGTTCGCGGCTTAAGAACAAAACTGTCAAATTTATATTTGGAAAGTTTTGACTGCAATTATCATATCTTGGCATTTACTGAAACTTGGCTTGATTGTTCATTTTTAAATACTGAAATACTTTGTAATAAATATTGTATTTATCGTCGTGATCGTGGCTCTTATGGTGGTGGTGTCCTCATAGCTGTTTCCAGTACTATTTCATCTGAACTTTTTATATTTGATTCATTACCTAATATCGAGTTTATAGCTGTTATTATTAAACTTAAGAGTCGAAGAATATTCATAACATGCTCATACATTCCCCCCTCATCACCGCAAGACTTATACATCCAGCATGCTGAAGCTGTTAGAATAGTTGCCTGTTCTGCCAGTGAAAATGACTCCCTGATTATTATTGGTGATTTCAATATTCCTTCCATATGTTGGAATTTTGAGAATGGATACTATATTCAATCAACGATTAATGATAGATTCACTGATTTTTTCAATATTTTGTATGATATGAGTTTATTTCAAATTAATGGAATACTTAATGACTATTCTAAAATTCTTGATTTAATATTTGTGAATAATACGGACGAATGCTCTATTAACCGTTGTGATCCTATCTGCATTCCTGAAGATCGTTTTCATCCTACCATTGCATTGAATATCTATGTACCAGCTGAACTACGTAAAACACATCGTAATAAAGTCTTTTCTTTTCATCGTACGGATTACAATAAATTCAACAACTTATTGTCAAATGTTGCTTGGGATTCAATAATTTCTGGAAATAACCTTGATGACATTATATCAAATTTCTATGCTGTATTACATCACTGCATTTCTGAATCGGTTCCTACAACATTCGCTCTTAATAATAAGAGTCCACCATGGAATAGCTTATACCTAACTAATATTAAAAACAGGAAGAATAAACTTTATAAAAAGTTTAAATTATCTGGCTCTTCTCGTGATTACCTAAATTATTCAATTGCACGATCTAATTATATCACTGCTAATAAATTGGCCTACAATAGCTACATACACCGAATGAGAAGAAATATAAAGAAAAACCCAAAGGCTTTTTATAAATTTATTAATTCTAAACGTCGTGCCAATACATATCCCAAGTATTTAAAATTTGGTTCTCGTAGAGCTGAAGATGATATATCCATAAGCAACTTGTTTGCTGAATTTTTTGCTACAACTTATTCTAAAAAATCATTTAATAATCAAACCTGTTATCCGTATTCTTTATCTCAATCATCAAATATACATCTTTCGAATATCTCTTCTGAAACTGTTCTATCTAATCTACTGTCAATTAAAAGTTCACCTACCCCTGGTCCTGATGGTATACCTACCTGTATTCTTAAGCATTGTTCTGAAAATCTTTGTGGTCCCCTAACGGCAATTTTCAACAAATCTATTGATTTGGGTTATTTTCCATCTGATTGGAAGAAGTCATACATAATTCCTTTGTTTAAAGCTGGCAGTAAACTGGAAGTTTCAAACTACAGAGGCATAGCAAAATTAAATGCGATTCCAAAACTCTTTGAAAAAATTGTGACTGACTCTTTATATTATCAAATATCGTCACTCTTAACTTCATATCAACATGGCTTTCGTAAACTTTGTTCAAGTTATACTAATATCCTGGAATTAACAACTAAAGTTAATGAAGGCTTCGTCAATAATCATCAAACTGATGTTATCTACACAGATTTTAGTAAAGCGTTTGATAAAGTTAACCACGATCTTTTGCTCTATAAACTATCTTCCATGGGCTTTAGCAACAATGCTGTACGTTGGCTAAAATCTTATCTTTCTGGAAGAACTCAACAAGTGAAATTTGAAAATATTCTGTCTAAAATTATTGATGTTCACTCCGGAGTACCTCAAGGGAGCCATCTTGGTCCAGTTTTATTCTCATTATTTATTAACGATCTTCCATCTGCTATTATTCATTCTAATATTCTCATGTATGCTGATGATGTTAAGATTTTTAATTCGTTCGATAGCATATCTGCTCAGTCAGCACTTCAAGGAGATATTGACAATTTTTTACAATGGTGTGATGTCAACTTATTGGATTTAAATATTAATAAATGTAAACACATGTCATTTTATCGTTCACTGAAACTTGATACGTCATATCATTTTAAGGATAAAATCCTGGAGAAGGTGTTAAGCGTTAATGATCTTGGGATCTTATTAGATCATAGACTTAAGTTTTGTGAACATATTTCAATGATGGTGAACAAAGCAAATGGAATTTTAGGATTTATAAAGCGTTGGTCAAAAGAATTTACTGACCCCTACGTAACAAAACAACTATACACTTCTTTGGTACGCCCTATTCTTGAATACGGGTCTATTATATGGGATCCATACTTCCTCACTTACGTTAACCTTATTGAATCTGTACAAAAACGCTTCCTTTTATTTTGCTTGAGAGGTCTAGGATGGAACTCATTCGCTCTTCCTTCATATGAGAACAGACTCGCTCTTATAAAACTGCCTACCCTGAAAAGTCGAAGAACAATGCTAAGTGTATCTTTTCTATTAAGATTAATACGTGGTGAAGTCCATTCTGAGTATTTGTTAAGTAAAATTATTTTTAATGTTCCAATTAGACCGTCCCGTAACTTCCATTTATTACATTTAAAATATCACCGTACTGTATATGCCAACAATGACCCCCTTCGTCAAATATGTTTGAAGTTTAATAATCTTTATCATTTAATTGATCTTTCTGAGAGTAATGATTCCTTGAAAAGAAAAATTATTTTGTATTTAAATCATTATTATTAAATATTTACTTATATATTGTTTGTAATTTGTACTCTAGTCTGTAAGGAACTATTATCCATAGACATAATTAAATAAATAAATAAATAAATAATACGAAATTTTTTACCTTTTGTTTGCCTATTTTTACAACAAATGAAATATTGTGATTTTTAATACTAAACACCACAAATTATTTATTTTTGTTTTAAATAGAATATAAATTGAATCAATAAATTAATACTTTTTTTATAAAATTTTCCAATTTATTTTCAATTTCTAGGAATTTCATTAACCCATTGAATTTTTTTTTCGAAATAAGAGAAAAGTCTTTAATAGAAGTTTTGCAACAAATTTATTTCGTTGCTATTAAAAGAATTTTTAGCTCGACTTGATCATGGATACTGATGCCAAGTGATTGGAATCTTCCATAATACAAATTTACTACTACTTTTGAAAAACGATACATTTATAGAAATAGGCAACTTTTACGTCGTCTGAAAAAATTGACTCGATTGTCGTCCACTTCTTTTGACGCTGCTCTATTATGCTAGACTTTTTTTTTGAATTATGGATTAAAAATGTTCATACCAACTTGGTTTTTTACTTCCAAAAGGAGACTTTATCAGAATATGACAGGACAATAGTTTCTTGAGCTAAGTACAACAGGTGGTTTCTTAGTTTTTCCAACAAAGTGGTGGAAACTTTTTTTGTCAAACTAAAACACAGCTTTTTAGTGAATAGCAATGTCCTCCTTTAACGCTTTAACTCTCAGAAGGCAACGTCGAAACGAGCAAAAAAAATAGGGCTACCTTTAGTAAAAAAATCAATAATGTGCGCAAATACTATGAGTTTTATGACCATCAGCGTGCTAGGCTTAGAAGGTGGAGTGAATAAAAAAAATGTTTATCCAAAACTTTAAAGCAATTGCGTTCAATCCTTATACACAATATACAAACTTTTGCAAAAAAGGTTTTTTGTTTCACATGTACGAGAGAGCGCAACGGTCTCTCATATCTTGGCGACAATATAAAATGAAAATCTGCCCATAATTCATCACAAATGCTATACAAACAAGCGGTGCAAACTAGTTCGTTACTCCTTTTTTTCAGCCGAACTCAACAGGATTCGAAAGTCATATGTTGGAACTACATTTTTTCTATATACTTCGTATTGAGTGAATTAAGGTCTTGCCAAATACCATACGTTCTTCATATTATCCTTTTCTCTCATTATTGCATTATAGAATTGTCATCATGACTGTTTTTTTTTAACAATACTTTTTCTTTATTGTAATTAAAACTGTAGATTTTGTTAAGCTGAATTTAAAAATTGTGACATGAAATTATATCATTAGACTTTAACGGGTTAATTTAGTATTTAATTGTTTTGTTTTTGATTTACAACATGAAAAATGGAGAAAATAGAAGAGTGGATTTGTTCTATTCAAATCAACAAATATTTAAATTTCTATAGAAAAAATAAACGAACAGTTGAACAAAACCTTTACGTATTTGTTTTGGTATCGAAGAACAGCTTAAGTCCATTAATGACATTTTGAAATACTCCTAATATGGTATAACTTATACTGTCATTTGTTCTTGCTTCCAGAATAAAAAATTAAAATGTTGATAAAAAACTTATTAGACAACAAAGGCTCTGACTTTATTTATATCGACTTAGACTATTCTTCCATATTACCACAAATTTAAAATTTACCAATTAAAAAGCTATGTATGCATGTGTATGTGTGTTATATGCACAAAAAAAAATTTTTTTTGGTTAACTGCTGCATATTCCAAACGATCAAATTACAAATTACAGACTGAAAATTTTTATTTTTTTTTACATGATTTTAGTTTTCTTTTTTTCACCACTTTTGTTTTAAATGATTGTTGTGATATGTTTGTTGCTGACGCTGATGAGGTTGATGATTCAATATCAGCAATTAACATCAAGAGAATTAGTACTCCAGCAATTAAAATAACAGCAGCAACAGGAAAAAAACAGCAGTTGTTGTTTAATTATTTCATTGACATTTTTAATGGTAATTTTAAATGTTTAAGCACTTTAGGGTAATACGCGAATTTGTCAATCTGGGAAAATGGTACAAGTACACTTAAGTTATTGCTTTGCATTTATTAAAATTCGTAATTATTTAAAATATTACAACATCAGATTTAGTTTATAAATAAAGGAAAATTGAGATAAGACATAGCACATACCACACACATCTTAAAAATGTTGTTGCCATATAAATTATTTCTAGGATATATTTTTTTAAGTTCAAATATTTTTGATACTCTTTACTGAACTGTAGAACTCAACATTGATATGATCATGCTTTTTTTTTGTGAGAGCTTTACACTCCTACTCATACCTGCATTGTATTGGAATGATTGAAGATATACATATATGTAGATCATATTCATATTTACATTCAAGAGCCTTATGTCAATGGGACAAGTTGCTGTCAGTTGTTCAATCAAAAGCCAGTGTTATACCTTTACCCTGGAAATGATCAACAGAAATTTCTCTATCTGTTGATGTTATGTCTTTGTTGTGAAGTGGTGTGGACCCTTGCTAAGGTCAATGGTAAGTTTCAGTCCTTGCTTCGTTTTGCCTATTACTTTCCAGTAGGTAGCGCTTTTTCTGATAATTCGATTCATAATTCAAAGGTGACCAGGTTGTAAAGTCAAGGGGCGGCTTTCTTAACGATGAGATTCCTAGAGGTGGGGGAGGGAGGAGCGAATCTCTTATATTTTTTTAAATTAAAGTTCCGAAATGCTGCACCCAAATTTTTCTTTTCCTTAATTTTAAAATTTTTCTCCACTACTGGGACTCGAACCGGGGCTGCTTGGTGTTATAGGCAAGAGCTCTAACCATTGCACTTCGCCACCATGTGATTATCAATGTCTGCCTTATTGATAGTTTAATGAATGATTGTCGACCGTTTTCTGTACTTCAGTTAGATAGTTGGGGATAGGATAGATAGATGGCGATAATGAGAAACAGAAACTGCACCAGTACCTCTGAGTATTTCTTAAAGAAAAGTAAACCATATCGTCGTGCGGGAGTTTAAGTGGTATATGCTCCAAAAAAGCATTTTAAAAAATCGATCAAAAATAGCACAAAAATTTCTGGATATAGAAAAAACAGACACTATTTATCAAAAACTGGACGAGATAGCCGAAAACGGATTGCAGATTTAAAAAATCTGGGGTCGAGAACCTAAAGTGGCATCATTAACTCGAGATGTATAAAAAGGCGGATAAACCACTTAAACTCCGCACGACGATATGTTTTCTACGGTACGCAAATTGATCTAGTATAAAATTTCATCGAAGTTGGTACTATCTTTAGGTAATTCATTCATTTGGTCATCCATAACATTTAAGAGTATGAAAAATAGATGTTGATCGATTCTCAGACCTACCCGATATGCACACATGGCAACAAACACCGCGACACAAGAATTTTATATATTAAAGAAAAATCATATGAGTTATATAGAAAAATAATAAATGGATTGCAAAAGCACTGGTAAGTCTTGCAAACGTAACAAACCTAAATATGTATATACCCTATATACCCCTATACTTTCTATTTTGTTTTAATTCTTTTAACTTGTGGCAACACACAGCATTATAGTGCAAACTGGCTTTTAATAATACTCATACATACTCGTGTAGGATTTCATTTAGTCAGCTTTTGCCAATTTTATTTATTTTTTAGTAACATTACAAAAAATTTATACATACAAGTCTACATATTCAGATATTCGTTTAAACATGTACGTTTATTCATATACAGTTTTTATATTTTAGTGATGATTTTTTGTTTTTTTTTGTTGTTGTTCAATATTTTATTGAAAAAATATTAGTTGTACATGAACATCCAAATACATTCAATTTTCAATGTGTTAAACAATCGGTTTTTTTTTTTTTGTTTTTATTGGTGCAGACTTTTTAATTAAATGTTAAATAATAAAAAGCAAAACAATTCGGTGTAATTATTATTGAAAATCAAAATAAAAGTGTGTGTGTGTAAATATTGAAATAGTCTTTCTATATATGCACGTACACATACTGTTGAAAATAATTAAAACAATTAAATTTTTTATTCTACAAAATTAAAGGTACAAAAACAAAACTAATTTATAATGAAAGTACGTTGTTTTTTTGTTTTGTTTTTTTTAACAAATTCTGTTTATTTTTCCAATTCAATTTAATTTTAATTTCCAGTTTAAAACCTTTAAGCGGATATTTGACTGTTGCATGCGCCGTATATCGGTTACTGTTTGTAATTAAATTATTAAATAATCCTAAAATAATATTGGTTTCTATGTTGCATACTCGTGCATAAATACAATATATACTATGTATGTGTATGTACATAAGTACATACATATGTATGATATATTGTATTCCTACTTTCGTTTGAAAAATGTTTTTTTTTCAAGTTTAATTATAATTTCAAATGACCTTTACAAAATCTATATTTTATAAAATCTTTATTTAAATGTGTTCGTATTTATTTATTATCCTTTAATTAATGGTGATATTAACTAATTCCATTGTTATTAAAATTTATTATTGAAATTAATTGCATTATTACTCGTATTTGACTAAAATTTTATGGCAAAATTTTAGTTGATGTGCAACAATTTAAAAAATGTATTTGAATTTCTAATTATCTAATAAATCATACATATTTATAGTATGCAGTTTGAATTTTGTGGTCAAACTCAAACATTTTATAAATTCATAGCACACTATAATGAAATATCGGGTGATTTTTTTTAGCAACTTTTCTTTAGCGACACTGTTTTTCGCAGATCAGCTGTTTTCATGTAACATGTTACTACCAAGTCAGATCAGTTTGGTGTATAATTTAATCATAAATCGACTTACAAACGAACAAGACTTTCAGTTTATTGAATTTATTATTAAAGTACATGTTCTGTTAAGAAAGTGCATGGTGAACTTTTTAAATTTTATGTTTAGTTTGGTCGATCAGATGACTACTATCCGAAATCTTATGAATAAATTCTGCATTAATTTTAAATTACATACATACATACATAACTGGCCTTTACAACCCTGTGTCAGGATTACGGCCTAGCTTCTCGCAGTACTCATGTTGTGTGTGTCAATTTTTATCCATGAGTACCGGGACCTACAGTTTAATGTCGACTCCGAACGATAGACTTGAGAAGCTTGTTCATGGCAATTAGTTACTCTCAGAGCTTTTGCCAGAAGACTGCTGAGAGGTAGTCGCCCAAAGAAATATTTTTTTCATATTTCTTTTTTTTTGAAGATGTCGGAGCCTGGAGTCGAACCCGGGACCTATATCTTAGTAAGCCAACACACTAACCACTAGACCACGGCGACTCCATTTTATATATCTCGAGTTAATGATGCCACTTTAGGTTTTTTACACCAAAATTTTTAAAATGTGTATTCCGTTTTCACCTATTTATCTCCGAAACTGGACGAAATATCCGAAAACGGATTGCAGACTTGAAAAATGTGGGGTCGAAAATTTAAAGTGGCATCATTAACTCGAGATATATCAAAAAATATGAAATGGCGGATAGAGCACATACACACCCGCACGACGATATGTGTATGAGGCTAAATCATTCTAAGTTCTACTAAATTTTCTTACTACTCACTGCGTTAATTAAAAATTAATCTGGAATATGATGGAAATCAATTTCTATCAAAAAAAAAATCGGCTGAAATTTCAAGTTGCAATAACTTCCAAATGCTTTCATATTGGGAATTCCTTTTTTACTCCTTACCTTACTGACTATTCCCACTACATCCTTGATTATTTAAATTTTAAAATAATTAAAATACAAACGATTTCAATTTCTATCGAAATCATTTTTCACCACATACCGGAATAACTTAAAAGAACTCACTTGCTTTTAAAA
The DNA here is from genome assembly GCA_963576795.1 of Metopia argyrocephala. Taxonomy (NCBI): domain Eukaryota; kingdom Metazoa; phylum Arthropoda; class Insecta; order Diptera; family Sarcophagidae; genus Metopia; species Metopia argyrocephala. The sequence goes on along the minus strand of OY756208.1, from coordinate 178,852,518 downwards.
TTAATGCTTTAACGGCGCAAAATTTCTTACCTGTAACGAAAAGAACAAAAGAAACGAAATACATTAAAAAATTTTAAAAAGAAAAATTTAATATTTAAAAGTTTCAAGTCCAAATTTACATTTAAATGCCCAAAACATAAATACTTTTTTTTTCCTCTTAACAAAAATAAAAAAAGAAAAAGAAAAATATAAGAATTTTCTCAGGCTTATTTATAATCAGCTTTTACTTTAAAAGAAAATAAAAAAAATATCTTTATTTAATATTTTTTATTTTTTGGAAATCAAAATCAAAGAAATTTAACCACAAGCAGTAAATAAAATTATTAACAGTGCTGTCCGAAAAAAACCAAACCTACGCAATAATAAAGAAGTTTTTTTCTTGTTTTTATTTTATTTTTAACTTAAGAGATAAAACTAATGGAATTGTCACTTCTCTTAAACTTTGTGCCAAAATCAAATTTCAAACTGAATGAACAAAAAAAAAACAAAAAAAAAGAGGAAAAACAACTGTCGCAAACAAATTTTTAAATTTCCGTTTGAGTGATTTTGGCAAATTCAATCAGTAAACTAGTACGAGTGTACGAGTAGTTATGAAACCGAGAATATGTTTTTGTCTTAGATTTTTAGGAATTTGTTAACTGCAGTAATTTATTGGAGGTAAAAAAGAATTCAAGACCATGTGTCAGATTAGAAATAATTTCAAATGGTGATTTTTAATCTGTTGTGCACTAGGCTTCAGTTGTTGTGTTAATTGAGTTTTGTAAACATTGTTTTCAAACACTAGCTCTGTCATCTTGAAAAAAAAGAGATATATGGAGAAAATATTTCTTTAGACGACTACCTCTTAGCAGTCTTCTGGTAACGGCTCTAGGTGTAACTGTCATTCTCTCAAGTCTGTCATTCGAAGTTGACTTTAAACTGTACCTCCAGATACGCCAGCTCATTTCACACACTAATTCTTAAAATATTGGACTGCATAATACACGAGCAACTTTGCTAAAACCAAATTAGTTTCTTCTAAATGTGAACTGTTAACCCAAATATATATGTATATTCTAAGTTACAGATATTGTTTTCAATTTTTTTTTCTTTGTTTGTTCTAAAACAACTTTAAATTTAAATTTTAAAATTCAAAAGAAGCAAAATTTCTAAACAATAACTAACTGAGGGGGAAGAAATCAATTTTTTATGTTCGTTACCTCACTTTTAAAACATTAGGGTCCTTATAATGATTCAAAATCATTCTAGCAAACGCACACGAATTGTTACAAAAAGTTTTAGAATTCAAAAGTTTAAACAAGAAATGAAAGAACAGAGAGAGAGAGAGAGAGAAAAAAAGTATTAAATTTGCAACAAAAAGATTCAGTTTTGTTAGACAAATAGTACAACAGTTTACCTGTTCTTTACTCACTCTAAGAGTTACTTTAAATATTTTTTTAACTTTGAATAATATTTTGATAACACTTTTATAGAGAGCAAAGGATTATTGATTTGAGAAACTGAACAGAAGCAATAAAATAAATTCAAGTTTTTGTTCTTATACGTTTTCTTTTCCCTCTTTCTTATAAAGATGATGAAGTACAGAATATGGAAGCAAAGTTGGCCAAAGTCGAATAAGTAATTGAATTAAATCTACACAGAAAAGCAACCAGATTTGTTTTCAATGCTATTAATGACTTTGTTTTTGCTGTCAATTGATCTGATCACTCAAAGTCTAGTGTTTATACATTCACTCTTAAATGACCAACAGTAATTGCCCCATCTGTCGTTGGATTTTTTGTGGTGAGGTACTTCGCTATGTAGGTTGCTGTTATCTCTACTACTTCCCATTAGGAGACGCTTTATCTTATGATCATTCGTTTTATGAATGGAATTCTTGGTGGCGGGGGGAACTTCTTTCGAAAACACCGCAAAATTTGTTTTTCATTTTTCCTTTTTGCTTGGACTTGAACGTGGGCTGTTAGATATTTTGTTGTAATCTTTGCCATAACGATAGTTTGGGGAAATAGTGTCTGGCCAGACTTTTCTTACAATGCGCTCCAAGCAATTGTTGGTAAATTTCCGAACGAAATTAATATCCCTCAGTGTTGTCTTTCATGGCAAGCATTAGATACTCTAGAGACAACCTGAAGATTAGTTTATTTGTTGTAATCGTTTGAAGTAAGCAACTTTTGTGTTTCTTGGAAAATGGAAAAAAGTGAATTTCGTATAGTGATTAAGCATTATTATTTGAAAGGCAAAACGGCGAAAGACACAAAAGAAAAGCTTGATAAACATTACGGCAAATCTGCTCCGTCAGATTATATGGTAAAATATTGGATTGCTGAAAAGAGGTGGTTACTGAAGAAAATATCAATAAAATCCTCGATATCGTTATGAATGATCGCCGGGTTAAAATACGTGAGATTGCTGAAATGGTAAGCATACCATATGAACGTGTGTTCAACATTTTTCATGAACATTTGCATATGAAAAAGCTATCGGCAAGATGGGTGCCGGGTTTGCTCAGTGTTGAACAAAAACGAGTTCGACAGATCACTTCACAGCGGTGTTTGGACATGATAAAGCATAATTCTGCAGATTTTTGGCGTAGATTAAACATGAGTCCACCACTACACACCTGAAACCAAAAATCAATCGAAGAAATGGGTGGAAGCTGGTGGAAGTACTCCGAAGAAGGCGAAGATAGCGAAATCGGCTGGCAAAGTTATGTCCACTGTATTTAGGGATGCACACGGAATATTGCTCATAGATTATCTGGAAAAGGGATCCACAATCATAGGAGAGTATTATCGTGAATTATTGGATCAATTGGTTGATGCAATCAAGGAAGAAGGACCACATTTAAACAAGAAAAAAGTGATGTTTCTTCAAGACAACGCACCGGTTCACACAGCATTAGATACGATGCTAAAACTACAAGAAATCTACTTCGAATTGGTTGATCATCCACCCTATAGTCTAGATTTAGGCCCTAGTGACTTTTTCCTGTTTTCAAACTTGAGAAAATGGCTCGCACGAAAAAGATTCATCTCAAACGAAGAAGTGATTACCGAAACAATGCGTATTTTGAGGAGTTCCCAAGATCGTATTATTCAGATGGTATAAAAAAGTTGGAAAATCGTCTTACTAAGTGTATTGAGCTAAACGGAGACTATGTTGAGAAATGAATGGTTTTTGAAAAAAAAAATGTTTCATTCCTACTTAGGTAGCTTCAATATCAATCCGCCCTCGTACTAGGCATTAGTGTAACATTAATGCACAGTAGGAAGAGGTACCTTGATGATCATCAGATATCAGATGAGGAATTATCAAAGTTGGAACCGGCCGACATTTTTAAGTTCGTCAAAGCGGCAGCAACTGTACAAAATACAAGTTAACGATTTTAAGTTTCGGGTTTACAAAAATATATGGAGATCGTCATATAACACTTTCTCACCAAAATTGTTGATTGCTTAAATTCAATATTTTCCAGATGCTAGCACTGCAACTGTCAGACATTGTAATACTTCGGAATTTGAGAAAATTCACCAAATTTGTTATTCCAATCCGAATGCCAGTCGTATTCTTTGTGTTGAGTTAATATGCTCTCTTTGTATGAAAATACAGCTTTCCTTGCATGCCACAATGCTTGCGACGTTCTTGAAATCAAAGCGTCTTAAGCCTGTATTGATTTCTGAGTGGAAGGTGGAATATTGCAAGACAAGAAAACGACAATGTTGAACAGCAATGAAGAGGAAACACAAGTTTGTATAACAACAGCTCTAATAGGAATTGGTAAACTAATGCTGACCTCATATAAACAGAGCACTTCCATTTTCTAGTAACTCTGCAAGTCAAAGCAGGTGAAATAGGAGGGTGTTCAAGGTTGTCTACTTATTAGAAAGCTTTCAAGAGGTACTCAGCAAGAGAGGCTTCGGCGGGTATAAAATCTTCCAAAAATATTTTTTCTTTTGATTTTGGTCGCCTCATAACATGCTGATGTTATTGATGATGACTGTGACTGTAATGTATTACTGTAATCGTCATAGTCTAAAAGGACTCTTAATTTGTTTATTATTAAAGCCTTTTTATTTAAGCATTTAAACGATTTTCAAAGAAAATCCAAAATTATTAAAATTTATTATTATTTTACAAGAGTTTTTGTATCACTTTTGGGTTTTATTTCTTTTTTTTTTCATTTGTTTTCTTCAATAATTTCTCATTCCCAAGATTATACGTATTTAAATAGAATTTCTAATATTTCCAGGAAGTCTTTTTTACTTTTTTTGCTTTTTATTTATTTTGCACAAACAAAAAGAAGAATCGTTTAGTCCTTAAAGGAAAATTCATTTTAGAATTTTGCGAGTAGACGATAATATTGAAGAAAGAAAATGAAATATTAAAATCAAAAAAGGTAAATTTATCTCCCACTAAACAGGAAACAATTGCCTCAAATATTTGTGGTTAAGTTGGTATACTTGTAGTTGTTGTTGTTGATCATTTTGACTTAAAATCTATACACAGGATTCTCTAACGTATTTTCTACAATGACAGGATGAATTTCCTGACTTTTACTACTCTCGGCTCGTTCTTTAAAAGAACAGGTAAGTGTTTCAACAATTTTCATATTTCTATTCTGTGTGGGTTGTTTTGTAGGAATAGAATAGAGTGGTACAGATAGATTGGTGGCACGTTTACTATACACCAGAATGCTGTTTATTTGCTTTAGAGATCCGCTTTTCGTTTTTTTTTTTCTGTTTTTCTCTCCAACCAAAGTGTTTGGCATTTTGGTGCCTTAAGTTGAGCTGTTTTCCTTCTTTTCATATGAGTGTTTGTAATATCCTTAAGGATAAATGTTTGTTGGTTGCAAATGAAGTTTTACATCAAGCATAGACAGGAAATTCATCTTCGTCAGGTTTTTGCATTTGTGAGTGTATCTTATCAATTTGTGTTGTTGTTTTCGTTAAATTTGTTGGTTTTGCTACCACAAGTATGTGCGCATTCAAATCATAATAGAGCTTTGGCAAGATAGATAAAACCGTGTGCTTCTTTCTGCCCACTTTAGTTTGTTACTGCATTTGTTCTCTATTTTCTTTTTTTGATATTTAAGTTTTTAGATAACAAAAGTACTTTAAATATTTGGGTTATGAAAACTATGATAATGAGAAAATATTAAAAAAAATTAAACGAAAGAAGAACAAATTAAAAAAATTATTAAAATTTTTTTTAAACAATTGTTAAATAAACAAAAAAATTTCAATTCAGTTTTCTTTTGCCTCAAAATTCAGCAAAATAAAATGGTTAATAGTAGTTGAACGGGATGTGTCTGTATGTGAAAAAAGTTCTATAGGCCTTTTTAAAGTTTTAAAAATATTTAATTCGTGTGTCCGCCAGTGAAATAGGAATCAAGAAACTTATGCTCACATGCTATAAATTTCTAAAATCAATTTCAAAAATCACACACTATAAGCCTATTCGTAAAAAACGAATGGTTTAAGATTTTCGTATTCTTATATGTGAAACAACAAACAATCACTTAAATGTTTGAGTCTTTTTCCTACAAAAAGAACAGGCCATTTGCCTTCTGTGAACAGACGGTAGGTAACATCTGTCAGTTATTCATTCACATATGAGATAATAAAAGTACTTGGACTCAAGGTAAGTTAACCACGGATTCTATAAAAATGCCCCAATTTGGTGGGGTTTTGGTTGGGCTGTTCGAACAGAAACGCTAACGACCGAGGTTCAATCCCAGCGAAGGGATTTTTTTTCTAAATTATAATTTAAAAAAAAATTTGAGGTTTCCCCCCCCCCACCACCCATCTTGAAGAAATCGCTCTCTGACATTTTCAGTCTATTCCACCTGAAACCAATGATCAGGAGTACAGCGCCACCTTCTGGAAAGAAAACAGCCAAACTACCAAAGACGCTCACCACTCACATTCAACATCCACCGACAGATGAGGCAATTGTTCATCATTCTAGGGTGAAGGTATAATATTGGACCTTGAGTGGTCAAACTAACAGCAACTTGTCTCATCATAGTATATCTATGAGATAAAAAAAATTTATCTATCTTCAAATTCCAGTAGAATGCACTGCAAGAGTACCAGGTATTACCCCTGAGTATTGGTCTTATAAAAAAAATTGCCTCGCCCTGGCCGATATTTGCTCATTTCCAAGGTGCTTCTTTCTACTTTGTGTGAACTAGTACGTGCTATTGATGACTCGATCACAGAATCTGCACAAAGTACAGAAAATGATTCCTATTTTGTTTAACTGTTCGTTGAGTTTCCAAAATCTGGTCCGAAATCTCGTTAATATCTTCAGGTTGTCCCTAGAGAATCTAATGCACGACTCAAATAATCTTCCATCACAGCTACCAAGTTTAAGTTTGGGAAGTCTAAAACCTGCCTCCCTTTTCTTCTGTACAGCAGTTTTAGCCAGTGTTGTCAGATTAGGGGATTTATCTCCAAATTGGAGATTTTTTTCTGAAGTGGTAATAAAAGAATTCATTTGGGGATGGGGATTTTATTGGGGATGATCGACAAGTTTTCGGCGATTATTAAAATTTGTTCGCTTGCTTAATTATATATTATAAACACGACGAAAGTATCTCAATAGAATTTAAATTTTCAAATCTTGCTAAACTTGTTTAAAACTCATACTTTCATATAAAATTTTTGCAACGTGTGTTCTTGGTTGGATTTATTTTCTCATATAAATAATAACATCCTCATATCATTATGTTTCCGCCATCTTCTGTAATGGTTTTTATTGCGAAGGAATTCAGTATTAGAGGGTCTTTTTACAGTTAAATTACTTCTTTCGTAGATAAAGAAACTAATTTTAGTTTTGTCCGGCCACAATTACTTCTCCACTTATACTTTATGGTATGGGAATGTTTTCCATAATATGGCACAAGACATTTATTTAGAATTGAGGTAAAATAGATGCCGTAGACTATACATATATTTCAAACGAAATCATGATGTCTTATGCTGGACAGGAAATGGCACAGTGATCAGTTTTTCAACAAAATAACGATCCGAAACACACATCGAAGCGAGCAAGAGGTTGGTTTTAAAAGAATGTCGTCAAGATTTTAAGTTGATCTGCACAGTCTAAAAATTTAAAATTTACATATCAAATAAAACATATGTGCATGTTTGAGGATGAACTAATCAAGATTTTGGGGATTTTTGGGGATATGAATTTCGAAATTGGGGATAAAAATTAAAAACTATCTGACAACCCTGGTTTTAGCAAATGAAAATTTCAGTTTCAAAATCATATAAAAGATGTTTGAAAAGCAAGGCTCACACAGCGAACAAATTGAAATAAATCATAAAAAAGTGAAATAAATGAATTTCTCTTTAGTTTAGTTTGTCTGAAACAGAAGTCCAATACACCTTTCTTATCTATGCTAGCAAGGGAGCATTAATTAAATGTTTGCGATTATACTATAGACTCTTAAAAGTGTATAATCGGTTGTATTCTATGGCACTAAAGACTTGTAATGCTCTGTCGTATACAGCAGGCGGATATAAATATGCCACTCGTCCATAATAGTAATTCAATTGTTGTAATTAACTGGTATTATCTTTTAGCAAACACTTTAAATGAACTTTGAACCTGTAACTTAATACCAAATACTTATTCATGTGCAGAAGATATTCACGATGTTTTAGTTTTAAGTGTAATTTAATACTTTATTTTTTTGTATTCTTAAGCAAAAGCACAGAGAAAAAACGTACAAAGTATCAGTGAATTCAAAGTAGAAACAAAATTGACAATTTATGCATACAGAGTTTGTGTTATATATGCTTACATACTATACACTTATACAATGAATAAATATATCGTTGCACTTTAATACATGCTTAGAAGCAGGAAAATGTTAATGACTGAAAAATATAAAAGAGAAGGAAAAATAGTCTAGAAAATGACTAGAAAAATAAGGACCAACAAAAAAAAAAGAAAACAGATTTAACATTAGCACAGCCTTTGTTAATGCAACAAAAGAATACTCAAGGATGACAACAGCAACAACAATTACAACAACTAAAAGACAGAAAAATCGGAAAAATCATACAATGGTATATACTTATAAAAAAAAAGAAAACACAAGTCAAATATGAAAGGAACATAATACCTGTTTAAAACGAATACAGAAAAGAAAAGAAATATGCAAATAAAAAAACTAAAAAGTCCTAAAAAGTCTGCGATTCTTATAAGGCAAGCTAAGCATACACACAACCACACACACACACTGATACAATGCGATTAAAATAAAAAAGAGAAAAATTATCCTTCTCACGGCTTTGACAACAAAGAGACAATTTATGTGTGTATGTAGTTGCTTGCATATGACTAATTACAAACATTATATGACGAACATCCACAGAACAGGCAAAAGAGAGAAATAAACAAAGATACAGAATGCAAGCCACAGACGGTGTTACCGTTGATGGCTCTAAAGTGCCAACTTAGCCCATTTTTAACTGCAATAGTACTTTTGCTTATTTTTTGTTTAAAATTATCCAATTCTGGTGCACGTACACCTATGCATCCATTCATAAATAAATAATTAGCCATTACAACCCTGTGTCAGGGTTACGTCCTAGCTTATTATAGCACCCATGTTGTGTGTGTTAATTTTTTAGCCATGAGTACCGGGACTTACAGTTTACAGCAGTTGCTCTCAGAGCTTTTGCCAGAAGACTGCTAAGAAGCAGTCGTCGAAAGAAATATTTTTTTTATACTTCTTGGGTTTAAACATCACAACGGGCTGCTATGCGTGCTCAAGTGTGCCTTGTAATTACGAGGCTGCCACTTCCTGGGTTTAAACCCTAGCCAACACACTAACCACTAGACCACGGCGACTACCTATACCTAAACCCTTTAATGCAGTTTTTTTTATTTTGGCGAATGTAATGCATAGATGGGCAAAATTGATTTCCCATTGTGTTATTGAGCATGAAAGAGAACTGCACTGGAAAAAAACGTGAGAACTTTCTTTTAAGGCTGAAGGAGACATATGGGGGAAAAATCTAATTCGTATTTTGAAAGAAGATCTTAAAAAAATGATATAAAATTTAAAATTTAAATATCTTACATTTTAATCTACAAGTCACATTTGGTAAGATAATTTAAAAGATTTTGTGTGATTGATATCACTTACATTGCAAGAACTCAACTTGCTAAGCTGGTGGAGAGCAATAGCTCTCTGGCCTCAAGCAGCAGTTACATCATCTCCAATATGATTACATTTTATTCCTACCCTTAATTAAACTTTACTGTGCCGGCTGCTTGGTGTTAATTGCTGTTAGATTATTCAGTGGTAAAGGTATAACACGAGCCATTGAATAATCAATCGATAGCAACTAATTTCCTTGCGATTCGCATTTTTACAGTAGGAAATTTGTCTTTTTCTGACTGTTGTTAGATATACATAATATTAGTAAGTTTAAATCAAAGCTAGACACACTCTTTCCCCCTTCCCCTTATGTTTTCTTAGGCCAGCACAATGTACAGCATTTGTAGGGCTTATTTCTTAATTGCCATGAACAGGGTTCTCAAGTATGTCGTTCATATTCGACGTTAAAGTATTTGCCCCGGCGCTCATGCATATAAATTAACGCACTCAACATGGGTGCTTCGAGAAGCTAAGCCGTAGTTCTGAAACAAACAAGGCGCATAATAACAAAATTAAACAAAATCTATCTATGTATCTTCAAATTCCAATACAATGCACTGCATGAGTAGGGGTTTACCCCTGACAAATGGTCTTAAAAAAAAAAGAAAAACAGATTTATAAAGGCCAATTATGTAGGCATGTGAGTAAGTTTTTAATTTAAAACCCCTTTTTAGGGCCCTTTCTTTCTTTCTAATTAAAAAATACCTTTTATGTGGCACTTTTTAAAATTTTTGGACGATAACACTAGTGGCCACGTAGCTTCCATACCCTTGTCCTACTTATTCATATTCATGTTTGTACGTATGTTCATACATATGTAGGTATGTTTGTACTTGCAGTTACAATGGACAAACAGCAAGTTATTAATGATGCATTAGCATGTGTTTGTAGTTCAAGTTTTTGAATGTTAAAGAGAGAGAGAGAGATAGTAAATGAGCGTAAATAAGTGTGATTGTGGAAGAGAGTTAAGGAGTTAAGGTGGTTAGGAAAGTTGAGTTGATGAAATGATAAAGATGAAAGACTTAATTGCTTATAAGATTTTAAGCATATAAATATACTTATACTCGTAAACACATCCATATAATACGTTTACGTTTACTTGTTCATTCAATCTCACATGTTGGTATATTCACTTGTATTTGTTTAGTGTAAGAGACTGCAAATCCTTAAAACTCATACCAGTAACAGTGTTGTACTAAATACTTGTAAAAGATTATACTTACATATAAACAAATAGTTAAGTACATATGTACCTACACATATACCTATTTGTTCTTGCAAATAAATATTTTTTCCACGTAAAGGACTATAGTCTTATAAATAATTATTTATTACATTCACACCAGGGATGACGATTAAGATATTTTAAAATCCAGACTTTACCGAATTAATTCAAGTAATTTAACCTTGAAAAATTAAGCATAAATATTAACTTCAATACAAATAAAAATATTTTTTATATATTTTTTCGAATTAAATAAAGAATACCAGTATTAGGAACTTAGGCTATTAAAATTCATACGATAAAAATATTTTTTGAAATACAAATATCGTCATCCTAAATGCAAAAGGCAAATTTATAAAAGCTCTGAGAGTAATTGATTTCCATGAATAAGTTTCTCAAGTTGGTCGTTCGGAGCCGACTTTAAACTGTAGGTCCCGGTACTCATGGATAAGAATTAGCACTCACAACATCAGTGCTGGGAGAAGCTAGGCTGTAATCTTGAAATAGGGTTGTAATGGATAAATATGTTTGTATGTATGCATTAGGCGAATATTTGATTAAAATCATTGATCACAATAAATAAAAGGGTTTTGAAAATATATTTTATTTATTGAACACCGTAGGTTTTAAAAACAATTTAATAGTTTGTATAGAATCCCAATTAAACCTACTGGGAAGTAGTAGAGATAGCAGCTTAGCAAAGAAACTCACCACAATCAACATACAACGACATATGGGGCAATTGTTGTTGTTCATTCAAGCACGAACGAGTAAGCACTGGCTTTTGAGTGATCAAATTGGCAACAATTTTTCTCATTTGTAGGGCTCTTAATAGGAAAAAACTCTATCTATCATTACAAAATTTCAGTACAATGCACAACATGAGTAGGGGTACTGGTTTCAGCTCAGTGAAAAAAATTAATTACGGCACCCCGAAAAACCTGGAGACTTCAAATCAGGATTTTTAAAAATTCAATGCCGTTCGTCATGCCTAATCCATATAACTTTAGTTAAATACTGTATGAAGTATTCATATATCGTCAGCTGAGGTTATTTAAGGGGTATATGGAAATGGTAACATAAAATTAAAAAAATAAGAAAAAAGTACACAAAAGAAAGAATAAAAAGAAGGAAACAGAAAATAAAAAAAGAAAAGAGTTACATGTGTATTTAAGACTTAACTGTATCCGTTACTTCTTAACGGTAAACAATGTATACACAAAGGTAGTAACTGTAAATTGTTATATGAAAGCTGTTTTTAATTTATTATGCGAATATAAATTATGTTGATTATTTGCTTGTGTATTGGTGTGTTGGTGCAGGCGAATTAACTAGCAGCTGATAGGGTAACCAAACAATTTTTCAATTGTCTGTCCAAGGGAAAAATTTATTTTAAAGCCGATAATTTTATAAAATAAGGATATTATGCAATATTTCTAAAGTTATTTAAAAACAAAATATAAAATATACGTACATACTTTTATATTTTTGGGAGCTACAAATCAATTTAAAGGATAAGTAAACAAATTTAAAATTGATGTCTTTAAACTAACAGGAGAAAGATGTGTTTCATGTATTGATAAGTTTCAAACTTTCATTGAAATTTCTATATACGGTACAGACAAAATAATAGGTAATCTAACTCGCTAATTTAAAACAATTGCGTTTTTTGTTGACTCCAATACGTTTTACAGAAATAAAACTCTTAACGAAAGTTTTTTATAAAATCATCAGAACTAACTGCAAAAATTCATAAAGTCACCAATTATACGTGTAAAAACCTTTCAATTCTTTTTATAATGAATTTGGTTCCTTTGTCAATAAACAAAAACAAAAAAACACAATTTCTTATCGACTTTATATATTGTAGAATTGATTTTTTTGTTTTAAGTGTTCAGTTTAGTGTGAGCATTAAAAGTACATAAAATAGCCTCAAAGGGCAACAAATACTACAATTTTACGTAAACTAGAAAATTTTTGTTAAACAACGTTCGTGACGTGTGTTGTATACAAAACTACCAAATAAGAAAATAATTAGCTGCTGTTAACTATAATAAGCAGTTAAGCTTGGAATATCATGACATAATTTCTACATAAGTAACGATTTAATCCAACAATTGTTAAAAGGAACATAAGACTTATATATCACGTTTGAAGAAACAGTTGCTCCTTCCATATTAAGATTTTACTTTATCTTTAACACATGCCACTCAAAAAAGTTTTCGCAAAATTTATGGTTGTGACTAACTGATAATAAAAAAAATTCCTATACAAGCCTGTTTCAGGGTTACGGCGTAAATTCTCGCAAGTACCCATGTTATGTTTTTAATTTCTATTCATGAGTACCGGGACCTGCAGTTTAAAGTCGACTCCCAGTGACAGACTTAAGAAGCTTGTCCATGGCAATCAGTTACTCTCAGAGTTTTTGCCAGAAGACTGCTGAGAGGTAGTAGTCGAAAGAAATATTTTTTTCATATTTTTTTTTTCAAGATGTTAAGTTTTTAAATATGTTTTAGTCAATTTCAATTTTAATTAAAATTTTTCAAAAATTTTGTAAATGAATAATTTAAATAAAAAAAATATAAGTTTAAATATTAAATTTAAATTTAAATATCGAGTGTAAGTTTTATACAGTACGAACTCGATTACTGCAACTCTCGCTATGAGGAACAACTCGATTAACGCAACACCTGAATCAAATGCATTGTAGACTCAATCAACGCAACTTTTTAAAAAATGGGCCTCAATAAACGCAACTATTTGTTTTAACTCTATTTTTTTTGTCCCCTGGATAGTTTTTGCATTATTTTACAGTTATTTCTTGGAATAGTTTTCATAAAAACAGACAATCAGCACGTGTCTGATGTTTTTTATCAGTTTAGCAAAAAGATTTTCGCGATCAGTCACAGTATTAAAAACGCATAAAAATGGAGAAGGTGACAAAGTGCAGTAAGTTAACCAATGAACAAAAGAGTGAAATTTTGAATAACTTGAAAAAAATATATCGGTCAAAGCATTATGCCAGGAATACAATGTGCATAAATCAACAATAACCAGAATTAAGCAAAATAAATCAAAATTAATTAAATTTGTTACAAATGCGTCATGATATTCGAAAAGTAAGCAAGGAACGCATTACATCTGGTTTGCACAAGGTTAAAATTTATGACTCGGTTAACGCAACTACCGCGGTTATCGCAACTGCCCGATTTTCTATTAGTTGCAGTAATCGAGTTTGTACTGTACTTATGAATTTGATTTCATATTTGAACAATGATTTGTTGTCAAAGAACTTCGTTAAAATTTATCTTGAATTTTAAGTTAAGCCTCTATAGCTTTTTTATGTTAAACAGAACGTTAAATTAAACATTCGGACCTGATTTTTATTAAAGATTACAATAATAAAGTTTAACTTTGATAATTATATTTGCTAGGGCCTTTCAACATGAGATCAGTGATATATTCTGGCCTCAACTGTTTTACCATCCAACAGAAGCCTAATTTGGTAAACCTTAATAGAATAGAATGGGTATAAAGAAAAACTGAAAATTTTTTCTGTGTAATCATAGACTAGAAGACCTAATTACCGATATTCGACTTTCAAAAAAAAAAAAAAAAGAAAAGCGCAGAGGGAATTTGAAATGAGAACATATTAAGTCAATATTTTATAAATTAATTTTTTTTACTATAATAAATGGTGACTATCAGCCATTAAGTACCATAATTCTGATCGAAATTGGTTTCAAGTCAGGAAATTTAATTTTTTTGGGAAAACTAACCATGTCTTTCTAATAAAATAAATCAAAATTATCAAACTAGTATTTTCTTATGCTTATATTTCTAATGAATATAACCATCTTACTTTCAAAGTTAACAGTGGTTTCATTTACCGTTTGAAACAAAAACGGAATTTTCGGAATTAAACCACTTTCGATCGGAGTTCCATGACATGGCTGTATTAGTTACTGTTCTACTTTCATACTGAGCAAATTCATCAAATAAATGAAAAATATAAGTTCTAAGCAACTTCATTTCGTGCAACCGTTTTCTTAAAAGTTTTCTAACAAGAGCTCTCAAACGTATGAAAGAGTTTTGTATGACAATATGGTCCAGTAGAATTGATGATCTTTTTTTGCATTCCTTAAACTGCAGGTGATCGTCTTAATTTCACCTTAAAGTGGCATTTTGCCAATTCGTGGTATTGGATATTTGTTGAAGCCAAAGCTAAAATCTTTTTCTCATCTTTTTTTAACTGTAAATTATTTCTTAAACCACCCAGAACATGAATATTTATTTACAGAGACACTAACGGTTATAATATCCCCAAATATAAATAAAATTTTTACTTGTATGGCTTACATGAGTATTTCATATGCATGTGTGTGCAATGTATAGGTACTCGTACATATATCCTGAGCACTCAATATTTCACGAGTACATATGCAGTGTGTACGATAAGTTATGTTTGTGTCTTGTAAATATCACAATAATAAAAAAATATAAGTATTCTTATAATATATGAGTAACTATTAAGCAGGTATGCTTACCATTATTTATTTTAAAGATGATGTTCTGATATAAAGCCGTCTGTTAAACACTGTAGTTACCGGATTTAAAAGTATAAAAAAATAAGAACGTACTTGCATGGGCTGCTGATTTAAAAAATAAATAGTCTTTTTCATACACTTGTCAGGAACAACAACGACAACAACAATAGTGAAAACAATGATAAAATCTTTTGTATAAATAATTTCATTTTCTTTGTTTTCTTGTTCCTTTATTTTTGTTTTATCTTTTGGGTTTATATTTCAATTTTAAACTCCTCAAGTCAAGCAGTTTAAGAGGCCTCTGCGGTTTAAGGCAGTTATTAACAGTTATTTGCAACAGCATCAAGTTAATCTTGTTAAAAGACTTCATTTTTTTAATTTATTTTCTTATTTTAAATAAAAGCACTTTTTGAGCAAAACAATGTTATAAAAAGTTTTTAGTTTTACAAGGCACACACAGTTATAGAATTTTCTTATTTTATAAAAAAATAATAATAATTAATTGCAGTTAATTTCTTATTAAAAAAAATATAAATTTTTAAACAAATTGTCACATTCACTTAGTAAATGAGTCACTCACTACTCCATCAATCATTCACACACTCATTCACTGTTACATGGCTGCTGCAAACAGTATAATGCAACCAACCTTTTGATTGTCACATCTAAACAACTACTGAATTTAAAGTGTATGTTGCACTAGTATTTAATGAATAAATTAGCCGCAGGCATAATGTGTCCATCACGAAATGAACCAGAGCAGTAGAGTAACAAAAACAGAAAAAAATTTTAAAGATGAAGCAAATGAAAGTAGTTATAGAGCAGTAGTAGTAGTAGTGTATTCGTAACAGTAACAGTAACAAAATCCGTAGCTTTAGTTTTTGAGTATAATGGGACAAACCAAACAGCACAAGCAACAGCAGCAAAATGTTCTTTTATGATAAACTGTTTTCCTTGGCAACTCGATTCACATACGACTCAACTCGTCTTAAGTGAACTGAACTGAACCAAAATAAAACGAAATTTTTTTTTTTAACAGCTTTCGTTTAACATACAGAAAATAAATAACAAAACCAATAGTAATGACAAAAAAAAAACTTATGTGGCAATGAATAGAATAAACAGAAACAATTTTTAAAACTTAAAAACTTATTGCTCTGATTGCATTGAACAATTCCAAGTCAGTTTTCTTAACAATTTTTACTTTTTTTTTTTCTTTCGCTTTCGATTGAAGGGATTCTTTTTGGCAAATTTACAAACTCTAACGTCCGTTTCCGTTGGCCTTTCTGAGCTGTCTGCTCCAAAAATTCCTAAACTCAACAGCATAGGGACCCCTTTGCTTTCGTAACAGTGTTACGAAACCAACCATTCGTTTTGTTTTTTGCTTTGTTTTGTTTTACTTTTTTTTTACGGTTTTAATTACAGTTACTCTCTATTTCTGTATTTGGTTAAAATGTACTCTCTTATGGTTTTTTTGCTCTTTTAGAGAGCAGAACAGAGCTTAGTTGTAAAATAATGAAATTAATTAACGCTTGCGCTGTTCAATTTACTTCCACAATATTTTAAATGAGCCATTGTTTTCAGAGTTCGTTAAAAGTTTCTGTTGCCCCTGTTTTTATTCTTTTTCATAATGTGAGTTCAACGGTTACAAAAGAGAAAAAAGTTTAGCACAGCTTTCGAAAATAGAGAACATGTAGCCGTTTTGTTTTTAAAAAATGTAACGCTTTTGAAAACATACGTTTGAAAATAAATTTTGCTTAAATTAGCAAACTGCCTGTTACACTAGCTCAGAATGCAACCTAAGTCCACCTTATAGTGTTAATTTAAAGAGAACATTTATTCAGTTTGTTGACTCAAATTAGCAGGACAAGATATAGTATTTAACATAAAAATACATACATACATAACTAGCAACTACAACCCTGTTTCATGGCTACAGCCTAGTTTCTCGCAGAACCCATGTTGTGTATGTCAATTTTTATCCATGAGTACCGGGACCTACAGTTTAAAGTCGACTTGGAACGACAGACTTGAGAAGATTGTTCATGACAATCAATTACTTTCAGAGCTTCTAAACCAACCTTACGTATGTAATTGCTCAAATTCAATCACACAATGGGTGCTATTCAGCAAAGCAGCGCCGTATATTTGTAAGGCTTTATATGTTACACATAATAGCTTTAAAAGGCCGAAAGGTACGGTGTGCTTTATTCCATCTGCTACAATGGATACCTGCAATGCAATTTCAGACTATACTGTCGAAATGTTGTACTCTCATCTAGCTCAAGAATTGAGTACTATTGTAGAACCTGTTTCTAGATGCCCTAGACTGAACTGCTGGAAAAGGTTTTGAATTGATTCATTCTCTTTCTCTTTATTGGGTATTTTATTGGTTTCAACACAATTTCCATCAGTGGTCATTAGTTATACTTTGAGGAATTCTAAGAAATTCGTTTCAAAGTTCCAGAAAAGAATTGTTTTTTTTTTAAGGCCAATACTCAGGGGTAAACCCCTATTAGTGCTGTGCATTGTATTGGAATTTTGTGGAGAGCACAGTACATAATGAGAGAACATATATTTTGTTTTCTTATATTATTAAAAGCCTTAGCAATAAGACAAATTGCTGTGAGTTGATCATTTAGAGGCCAGTGTTATACCTTCACCCTCGAATGATCAACAGCAATTGCCCCATCGTTACATATTGATTGTGGTGAGTGCCTTCGCTAAATAGGTTTTATATGTTATCTGCTACTTCCCAATAAGTGAGACTTTTTCTTCCGATCAATGGTTTTTTGTTTTCAATAGTAAGGGTGAAATAGAGTGGACTGTCAGGGAGCGCTTACTTTTTAAATGGACTTCATGAACGGAGGGAAGGGGGGGGGACATCTTATTTTTAAATTAGAATTTTAAAAAAACCTCAAACTAACTTCTTAAATTTTCACTTTTGCTGGAATTTAAACCCGGGCCGTTTGAGTTTTTGTTTGAGCGCTCTAACCACTATACCACGCACCCCTCACTTTCAATAGATAGACAAGACTAGAGTATTCAGGGTAGGCTCACTGTTCAATGCCCATTTGTCAGTTGGTATAAATGTCCCCAAGACGAAAGCTCATGGATAATATTCAGACCCTACCAATTATTTGGAAACTTATATGATATTGAAGTATGGTCAGTTAGCGAATATAATTGCGAAGATACTCTGGACATAGTAATGTTAGTTTTACGACCATTTCTCAATGCAAGATGGCCAAAGATTAATAAATTTAAATTTTTATTCCTTAATACAACCAGTAATCATGTCGATGACATAAACTTGCGCCTGAGAAGCACTTCCCCAATTATAAAATAATTATTATTGCACGAAATATCATCGTTCGACATCGTTTTAATAAACTTCAAACACATAGTGTATGTAATCCATTCATAGTAGAATAACGTTCAGCTCAATATCCAAGTGCGCAATTCGTAAAACACTTAAAACACTCTTAAAAAATAATTCAACCTGGTATTGAAGTTCTTACCAAAAATATGTGCAAGATAAATACAAGAGGCTTTGAGTTATTCATTGGGTTATTATTTAAGTAGTCGCAGTGGTCTAATGTTTAGAGTATTGGCTTTCTAAGACGATAGCGCCGGGTTCAAATCTCAGCTCTGACATATTGAAAAAAAGAAATATGAAAAAATTGATTCTTTCGGCGACTACCTCTCAGCAGTCTTCTGGCAAAAGCTCTGAGAGTAATTGATTGTCACGAAAAAGCTTCTCAAATCTATCATTCGGAGTCGACTTTAAACGGTAGGTCCCGGTATTCATGGATAAAAATTAACACATACAACATGAGTGTTGCGAGAAGCTAGGCCGTAATCCTGACACAGGGTTGTAATGGCCTATTATGTATGTTTGTATGTAATTCATTGTAAACTTAACTTAATACGTACGAATATCGTAATATACAGCATAATAGATAATATTTAAAAAGCGTTTTTATTTTTCTAGTTGACACTATTGGTCTGTTGCTGCATAATTTTTTGCTGTTTAGCCAAATACAGACCCTAAAGCAGCTTTAAGTGTTACCCAATAATGCCAGGGGTTTTACTACTAACACACTTGTCATCTCCAGTAAGGGGTAATATGAAAAGCTTTTTCCATTACATATAAACGACGTTGAGTATAAGAGTTTTTATTTGTTAGTAATTTCGTGTTGCTGCACAGAAAAACAGAAGAAAAATTTGTATTTTTAAGACACAAAACCTGGATTTCTTAAAGTCATTCACTGTTGCTTCATATTTCTTTTCTTTCCACCATTTTTGTGCTGGAAAATTTGACCATTTTTTTTTTTCTTTCTTATTTGGTATTCAAATATGTGGGTTTTTATTTCGTTGTATCACTAAGCAAGCAACCCTTTAAATGCCATATTTTAGTACAAAAGAAAAATAAAAAGAAAAAAAAAACAAGTTTGTCTGTGTTGTCTACTCATTTTCTAGTAATTTGTTTAGCATATTGTTTGTCCTTAAGTTCAATTCTAGTCATACATATGTGTGTGTGTGTGTCCTGTGCATTATTTATTTACATAAAACGAACTGTTTTAGATTCTGTTAAAAATTTTAACTTTTCAAGTGTTTTTGTTCTTCCTGTGTTAGTGAGCATTTAGGAGGAGACAATAATAATTCTTAACATTTTCTCATTATTTGCTTAAAAGCCTTTTATGGTCCTGTTATTGCTGTTATTAATAGGCTTTCAGAAAAATCTGTTGGCACATTTGTGGCAACGCGCATTACTTTCCAAAAAGGTACATATTTGTATGTTAAAATACTCGTAATTCTGTAATTAAAGTGTTATTTAACCGAAAGAAAAAAAAGGAAAACCAACACATTAACATTTGGCCCCTATTGTTTTTTGTTACCCGGAAAAAAACATTTTTTTTTTTTCTTTTTACTGCTCTTGTTGTTTTCACTTTAATTTACATATTTAAGAGACTTTTAACAGCATTTGTTAGTTAAAGAATTATGCTGTAATTGCTATGAAATTTATATGTTGTTGTTTGTTTTGTTTTGTTGTTTTTTGTGAAATTTGACGTATTTTTGGTAACAAAATAATTTTGTGAAATGATTTAAATATTATAATTAAGAGAATTATAATGCGTAGTAACGATTAGGCTCAAATTACATACTTATTACGATAACTTCTAATTGGTGAAGTAACAACGTCTAATAAACCTTTAGAAAATGTTCGTCATTAATATTAAAAAAAAAAAATAAACAAAGTTATGGAAGAGAAAAACAAAAGAAATACAATTTAATGATGCTCAATAATTGACGTCTGCATGTATATTATAATATAGATTTTGTTATGCCAGATACAGTCATTTGAGTAGCGGCCAAATTAAATTTTAATTCCAATTAATTCGGTAAAATAAAAAATGTGCAGGACAGCTCAGAGCAATTACTTCGTTTTAAATAATATCTGCCTAACATCTAATAATTGTATTCTCCATAATAAGCAGTGCATTGTATTAGAATTTGAAGATTTATTTAATTTTTCTTATTATGCACATTTTTTTTGATGAGACAAGTAGCTGACAATTTGACCACTCAAAGGCCAATGTTATACCTTCACCCTTGAATGATCAACAGCAATTGCCCCATCTGTCGATGGATATTGAATGTGAGTGGTGAGCTTCTTCAATAAGTAGGTTAGCTGTTATTTTCCCAGAAGGTGGCGCTGTACTCCTGATCATTTGTTTCTGATGGTGGAATAGACTGGAATGTCAGGGAGCGGTTTCTTGAAGATGAACTTCTTAAAGGGGGGAACCTCTTACATACACACATACATACATATTGGCCATACCAACCCTTTGTCAGAGATACGGCCTAGCTTCTTGCAGCACTCATGTTGTGTATGTTAATTTTCATCCATTATTACCGGGAGTTACAGTTTAAAGTCGACTCCGAACGACAGATACGAGAAGCTTTTTCATAGCAATCAATTACTCTCAGAGCTTTTGCCAGAAGACTGCTGAGAGGTAGTCGCCGAAAGAAATATTTGTTCATATTTCATTTTTTTTAAGATGTCAGAGCTGAGATTTGAACCCAGCGCTATCGTCTTAGAAAGCCAACACACAAACCACTAGACTTCGGCGATGCTACCAAAAATATTTGCAAAATTCATCGTGAACATCGTTTAGCTAACATGTCCTCCGTCACAACTAACAACCATCTACGACTTAACATACGTGAAGTGTTAATTAGGGACACAAGTTGAATTCTTTCAATTCAGTACTGAGAAGGTAACCCCAACTAATGCAGTACAATGTTCTGGTGTTTCTAAAAAACTGGGGTAGTGTTTATGATCATTAGATTTAAAAACCATTCGTTTATTTCATTACCAATAATGCAGCTAAGAAACGTATTGTCCAGGCAATGTCTTGGGCGATTCGCTGGACAAACCAAATACAAAAGGATATGTCTTGTGACCTACTTACATGGTTATTACTTCATCAGTACAATTTGTTTTGTAATAACGATAAAACAGCACAAACTACCATGTATTGCACAGATTCTTCCCCTTCGCGTATGCAGTCGAAAAGCCACAAAATAGACCTTAAAACTACGAACCATATACGAAATTTTTATTTTATTCGAACCTAGGTAGAAGCCTTGTAGATATTGTTACCAACTGTTACTTGTTTTCTGTTTATTATATTGTTTTAAGCTGACCACAGTCGGAAAATCAAAAATCCGTCTTGCACATGTGGAGCAAATGAGCTTTAAATATGCAAAATTTTAGCTTTCTGCGACTTCAGATGGCTTTAAAAATCTGTCGAAAGAGAATTGGACATACATCCGGGCAAACAACGAAATTATATATATATATATATATATATATATAGATTGATCCTCTATAACACTTGACATACTATTATACGAGTATTAAACTACAATAACTTCAGAACTTACTATTGTTACGATAGTATAAGCATACAGGTAGAGCGCTCGCACAAAAATTCAAACAGCCCAAGTTCAAGTCTCCCAGCAAAGGAGAAATGTAAAGATATTTCCGTTTTTTTTTTTAATTATAATTTAAAAAAATTTGAGATTCCCCTCCGCCTACAAGAAGTCCAACCATAAGAAACCACTCTCTGACATTCCACTTTATTCCACCAATCATTAAAAAGCGAATGATCAGGAGAAAAAGCGCCATCTACTGCAAAGTAGTAGAGATAACTGAAACCTGCACAGCAAAGCCCCTCACCACAAAACATTCCAGGGCAGATGGTGACAATTGCTGTTGGTCATTCAAGACTGAAGGTATAAACACTGGCCTTTAAGTAATCAAATCAATTGACAGCAATTTATCTCATTCGTAAAACGCTTAATAATAAAAAAAAATAAAAATGTATTTCTATCTATCATTTCAATAAAATTGTAGTACAATGCACAACATGAGTAAGGGTTTACTCCTGAGTACTGGTCTAAGTAAAAACAAACAAAAAATTCTGTATATGAAGAATGTACAACTGAAAATGTGAAATTTAATTTTATAATAAAATATGCACCTTTCAAAATAATGTAATAGACTTTAATGTAACAGACTAGTATCAGCGATTTTATCAATTCACGAAACAGCTCTGATATAAACTTTTTAGTCAGGCCTTTAGGGTTTCTTAGTGTCGCAAAATGCTGTCCTTTCATGAGAATTTTCCATATGTAGAGTAAGAACATTTCGCAGAAGCCAAAACTGGGGAGTATAATAACTGAGGCATGATTACGATGTAATATTTGGCCAAAATATTGTTTGATGAAATATGTGATTCTCCTGCGCAGAACATCAAGAACCATCTACAATTGCACATGAAAACAATTTTTTATTATACCCAATATGCCTATGACAGAGAAAACAAGATTGAGACTTTCGAGCAATATATTGGAACCCGTTCAACACTACTCTGAGATTGTTACTAGATATATTATACATACACATACATAATTGGCCTTTACAATTCTGTTTGAGGGTTACGGCCTAGCTTGTAGCAACGCCCAAGTTGTGTACGTATATAAATTTGTATCCATGAGTACCGAAAACAGTTTAATGTTAGCTCTGAATGACAGACTTAAGAAGCTTGTTCATGACAATGGTTTACTCTCAGAAGACTGCTCTGAAGTAGTCACCGAAAGAAATAGTTTTTAAGGGTTTAAACCTGGAGCTCTTGTTTAATAAGCCCACATATTAAACACTAGACTACAAGGACTGCCAATAGATCATTCATTATTCATATTAATTTACTATCGATCGAGATATTCAAGGGTAGACACTCAAAGTTAGGGTCGCTAAATTATTTATTTTCGGCGTTTATACATGTTTCTTACGTCTGAGCTCGTCTGCACCAATTTTTTATATTAGCAAACTAGTACTGCTTAGAGTTAATACATCGTAAAAGTTTCGTTTTAACATAAGCTTTCTATTAAATTTGGATTAATTTAAAGCTTTCTCGAGTTGACAAAACTCTATACGTAATCACAATCCTTAAACAACTGGACTTAAACAAATTAATTAAGGATAACAAGACCCTTTAAAAATGCAATAATTTAAAGTAATAATTAAAAAAAGCCTACTGCGCAAACTTCGCGCTATATAGTGATTTTATGTGGTGTATGAAACCAATGTAATCGCCGTGGCCTAGTGGTTTGTATGTTGGCTTACTAAGACGATAACGCCGGGTTCAAATCTCAGCTCTGACATCTGGAAAAAAAAACAGAAATATGAAAAAATTATTTCTTTCGGCGACTACCTCTCAGCAGTCTTCTGGCAAAAGCTATGGGAGTAATTGATTGCCATGAAAAAGCTTCTCAAATCTGTTGTTCGGAGTCGACTATAAACTGTAGGTCCCGATACTCATGGATAAAAATTAACACACACAACATGAGCGCTGCGAGAAGCTAGGCCGTAACCCTAGCACAGGGTTGTAATGGCCGAATGGAATGGAACGAATATACTCTATATGTTGTATATAACAAAAGATTTCAGTCAGATTTCACCGCCTTCTTTAAAGGTTTATTTAGTTTTCAATTTTGTTAAGTGTCACAATGACCCACTCAAGCTCCACCTGCAATAATACAACCAAGTTTTGTTACACAGAGTAGATTATGGTGTAGCAAAACCAACAGCTTAAGCAACCACTTGAATAGTAATAGAGAAAAATTCAAATCATGTTGAAAATCATGCATAAATGTAACCACAAATGAAATAAATCTTTTAAAAATGTAAATACAACTAAAAAAACAACAACAAATGTAATAAAAAGAAAACTTAAAATACTTGTACACTTAACCCTTTTTATTAATTTTCTATTTTTTTTTTTCTTTTTTTCTTTTTGCTTTTAATTTCAACAAATTTATTTTGCATCTTCTGTTTACTTTTTTTTGTCGTTCATTTCCCAACTTAAATCTTACAAGTAAAACAGAAACAACAAGAACAACAAAGAAGTTAAAATATTTTTGCATTTGACCCTTTTATTTAAGGAAAATTTTAGGGAAGCAAAAAAGAAATAAACCTTAAAAAGGAAATGGTGTACAGGCTCATAAAGTATAAAAAGAAACTTAAACACACACTTTAAAACTCACTTAAGAGTTACTGTGAAGAATAGCCAAAAGTGGCATTGAGTTTATGATTTTTTTTTTACGGCTTGGCCTCTCTTAATAAAATATAAATATGGGACAAAAAGTTTTTTTCTTTTTTGTTGTTGTAGGTTGAAGTGGAAGCTCAAACAAAGTTACCAAATCAATTTTCATAATCACTTAAAATAATTTTTTTTTTGTATTTTTTTATGGCAGTAGCAAATGTAAACAATAGAAAGGCTTATCCTGTATCCTTTTGATGTTTTAAATAATAAGAATGAAAAATGATTTTTGAATTTGTCAAAAATTTGTTCTTGATTTTACTTATTTGTTGTTCTAAATTTGGTTTTCGTTTGACAAACACAAAAGTTTGTTTATTTTATTTGAAAGCATACATAGAAGTGTGTATGTTTGCATGTATATGGAGATTTGCCTTAAGGAAAGCCTAAAAAATTGTTTAACAAAATCTCAGAAGAGAAAACGAATCTTAAATGACAAACAAACATAAGTATGTATGTGCAATGCATGTTTCATATAAAAATATGGAACAAAACAAAATACATTCATAAATAATGAAATATGACAGGAAAAACAGGCAAAATCCTATTTGTTGGTATCGGTGGTTTTGACAAGACAAGACAAGACAAAAAAAAAAAACAAACGTTGATCACAAAACTACAGGGTTTTTAAACAGGGACGCTACAAAAGTAGAGCGACAGGGACAGCAAACAACGCCGTATTTCTTGCCGCTCCTTTGACATTTCATGATGGAAAGATATACAAGCCACCGAGTCAAAATTATTACAATTTACTACCGAAATTCGGAGTCAGTGACCTCAACGTTAAGAGCGCTACGTCCAATTTATGGTCGTCATAATCGTCCTAGTAGATCAACAATTGAGCGTCTAGTGAAAAAATTTTAATCAACAAGAACAGTACAAAATTCTTCCGTGCCAGTGAGACAAAGAAGTGCTTGTAGTGTCGAGAATATGGCTGCCGCTGAGGCTTCAGTTGAAGAAAGCCCAAATGTGTCCCTCACACGTCGTTCTCAAGCGTTGGGCATCTCTGTGACGTCGTTGTGGCGAATTTTGCGAAAAAATCTTGGCCTGCATCCTTACAAGATCAAATTGAAGCAAGAAGTGAAACCGCTTGACCACCCGAAACGTCCTATGTTAGTGAATTGGGATGAGCAACAACTTAAAAATGATTCGGATTTTCATTGAAAAATCATCTTCAGCGATGAGGCTCATTTCTGGCTGAATGGCTTTTTCAATAAACAAAATATGCGTTATTGGTCAGGCAGCAATCCACACGTACTCCATGAGTCATCATTGCATCCCAAAAAATTACGGTTTGGAGCGTTTTCTGGGCCGACGGCGTCATTGGGCCGTACTTCTTCCGTGATGATCAAGACCGGCAGGTTCCTGTGAATGGGAATCGCTACCGTTCAATGATAACAGAATATTTTTGGCCCCAATTGGATGATATGGACTTGGAAGACATATGGTTATAACAGGACAGCGCCACAAGCCACACAGCGAATGTCACAATCAATTTATTGGAAACCGCCCCGGTCGTGCGACTTGACGCCGTTAGAATATTTCCTGTGTGGCTACGTCAAGTCTATGGTCTATATCGAACGTGAAATCGCAGCAGTATCGGCCGATTTACATACATACATACAGATACATATAAACACATATTTAAGTATGTCAGCTAAATATGAAATATTTTTTTAATATAATTTAAAGTTAATTTATTTTTTAGTATACTATACAAACATATATATTTACTTTTGTGCTTCCTAATCATTTTCTTACGGGCAGCACAGAGTATCTGTAAAAGCACGACATAATTTTATACTTTTAAAACTTTTAGTTTTTAACCTTTCTTTAGTTTTTACTTTATTTCGAAGAAGCTTTTGTGGTCTCTTACCGTTAGTAAACCTTTTTTACCTATTTGGTTTTTTTCCTTTTTCTTTATTGTAGAGGTAAATAAATAGAATAAAACACACTAAAAGGTTATTTAAACAAAATCGTAATGTATTAAAACCAACAGTAATGTAATAACACCAGAAAAACAATAACAATCAAAGGAGAAACTTAAAAAAAAGTAACAACAAAGTTTGGCATAACCAACAGCATTTGTGCAGTTTATTTATCCGTTTCCTGTCAGGAACAATCAGAATTTCT
Organism: Metopia argyrocephala; assembly: GCA_963576795.1. Lineage (NCBI taxonomy): Eukaryota > Metazoa > Arthropoda > Insecta > Diptera > Sarcophagidae > Metopia > Metopia argyrocephala. The sequence goes on along the minus strand of OY756208.1, from coordinate 178,825,761 downwards.
TTTTATTTTTGTTATTTTGTTTTACTTTCCTTCCCCGCCCCCTCACTCTGCCAAAAGAATATTTTTTATATAATTTTTAAGTTAAGTTTTATTTTTTATATTGAAAGTGGTATGTGTGTGTGTATGTGTTTATAAGTTGGTTTAGTAAATTTTTCCTGTTCTTACTACTTACACATACACATAAAATTTACCCTCAAATAAACGATTGGTAGTAATAAATTCCAAATTCCATTCTGGTAGTGTTACATATGGAATATCATCATCACAAGAGCAATAGGGTAGATCAATAGTTTTTGTCAAAATGTGTAATGTAATCTAAAAAAGAAAAATCAAATCAAAAATCAAATAAAGGTCTAATCTAAAAATCTAGTTTCCGCAGAGAGCCAAAAAATTTTAAATATTAAAAATTGCTTAGATTTGCTTGGTAATGTCATTAAACAACTAGTAAAAGCATAATACTTTCGGTTTATTATTAAAAGTAAACAACAGGAGGTTTTATAATACTCGGCGCAAAAACGATGTCGTGACGTAAATGGAAAATCAAAATTAGAATAGACTGCAGTGTTTTCAAAAGACTCCAAATCTCTTTAAGTATTAATATTTATAATTGGCATTCTCCATCTGAATCATAAAATTCAAAGAAAAGTGATGTTTAGCACCATTTGCTAATTCATGTTATGGCATTACTTTTTCGTAATTAAACAAGAAGTTACTCTTTTATCTTCTTCTTTCAGACCGATTAAGGTTTTCGTATACGAATTTCTAGAGTTAGGGCTACAAAATCATATCAATTCATAGCAAATATGTATGTATGCAAATATGTATATAGGGATGCTGATTAATTAATGGATGACTGCCAGTTGCATTTATTTTAACCTGATAAGTATGCAAGTATTTTTTTTTTTTTATAGGCAAATATTTTTGTAAAATGAAGAACAGACGTCATTTCACCATTAATTTCGTAAACGTAGGTTTAATAAAAAAAATGTCTTAACTTAACTGAATATGTACAAAATATTCAGGATATCATCTCCTGAAAGAGTAACTTTAACAACACGTTCTCTTAATATTTTTTTTCTTTTATTAATTGAAAATAGACTTTATATTTTTGGTTTGTAACAACACTAAAATAAGTACTAATAGCCACTTGCACTTGACACTTACTACTTCTTTTCTAAATAAAATCAAATATAAACACTGACCCTAAACCTCTACTTCTACTACTCTGTTAGCATTGTTTAGAGCGCTTTATTTAATTATACCAATAATAAAATAAACAAAATAAATGCCCACTTCCCATGAGAAGTGTGAAAAGAGTAGTTGATTTTAATTGAGAAATAGAAATTTGCCTACGCAGTGTGAGCCACATTGAATATCGAATTATTTATTGCAACAAACTTGTTAATGAGTTTTAAATTTAAGAGAGAAAAATTTATAAAAATAACACATTGTTTTTCTATTTTTAAACATTTAGCAAAAGTAGAACAGAGTCCAAACAAGTAGGACGTCCCTACTGTAAATAAAAACTCTACAAACAAATACATACTAACCAATACATATTCCCCATGTCCACATTCAGCAAACATGACGGCAAATTTTTCAATGATGAGTGTCTAGTGATTTTATAATAACCCTAGCTTCTCGTTCTTTTTAGCCAAGAAAATATCTAGCAATATAATGCGTTCCCCCTCATACTGCAAACTATATTGGGATCCGCTATGCCCTGATCAGAGAATAACTGGGTAAGGCATTCGGTTTAAGGTTGTGATCTTAATACCCGCTTTCGCAATTTTATCACCAACAAAATTTTCAAATATGAATTACCTTGGAATGCAACGCAATTTTTACAAAAACCTCCAACATACAGGAACGTGTACTTGCGTAGCCGCTTGGTTATCCGAGTGAACTGATATATTCTCAGGAAATACCCTACCACTGAAGAAGAAAAATCACACACATTGTTACATGCTATCAACAATCCGTTCGGATACTAATACAAAGACTAAAAAACGAATTTGCTAGTTGTCGTAAGCAAAGTAGTCTGTTGCAACTCAGTCACTGACTTATTTTACGCTGGCTCCCTAAACACTAAAACTATCCAAAAACAATAATATTATAATATAATAAATAGTGTTTATAATTAAAATTATTCCACATAATTTCAAATGCTTAAATGAACTAAGTACTTTAAAATCAGATAAATTTTTTACAAATAAAAATAATGTATTGAGATATACTCGTTTTAACATTAAATTGGTATGTTTGCTGGGTATGTATGTACGTTAACCGCAAATATTTTTGTTCTACTAACACATGCAATCATTGCTCTCTTTATGGTCTCTCCTATATAGGAAATATGAGACATGCAACATTCATGAGTATTTACGTGAACAAAAAAAAAAAAAAAATAAATAAATAAATAAGAAAATAAATAAAAATATTTGTGCGTGTGTTTTGTAATTTACAAATGTGCAATATTTGTTAACCCAGTAGACATTTTAACGACGATGAGAAGTTTAAAAAATATTAAATTTAAACTATACATATTTCACAAATTTCACGTGTAATATGAGAATAGAGTTCTTTCAAGTTGAAATAATGTAAACTGGATTTAAAATCCCATATAAAACTGTCTTTACTACTATTTTGACTGCTGTCTGCAACTATTTTGGCAACTATCTACCATTATATTTGATACTCGTAGTACCAACTACTATTTTTTGGATTGTATTTACGACTATTTATATTACCTTCTATTACTTGAGCTATTGTTTACTACCGTGTTTGCTACTACCTACCGCATAGTTTGTTTTTAGTTTTTCTTAAATCGTATGCATCATTCAGTTTGATTTGCATAGCAAAGTTTTAAAAAATTTTACATTTTGAATGGCGTCCCTCCTGCGACAAAAATTTTTGCAATGATATATTTCACACTTCATTTTATTAAAGTTTAAAAGTAGAAAGCCCTAAAATAATAATAATTTTGAACTCGGGACCTTTTTTCACATCTGTTCCAGTATAGTTTTCAGTTTTTCTTTTTTAAATTTTAACATTCACTTAAGTAGCATTCCAAAAATCTTTATTGTTCGCTGGGTTAGGTTTTTATTTGCTTGAGTACATGACCATAAAACAAAAAATAGTGGAAATAAAGTTAAAAAATTATAAGTCCTTGTAGTATGTTTTGTGACTGTTTAAATAAATTGAACTTTTTGGTTTAGTTTACAGTACAAATAAAACCAAAAAAAAAAAAAAGAAAAGTTTAACCAATTCATGCCATACAAACGTATAAACGGATCTATGACCATATCATCAACAATTAATACTTCCGCCGCTATAAACCGAACTGACATTTAACAGTGAAGTATATGACGTATTTACATTAGGCAGAGTGACACAATGAGAAAAGATTCTTGTAAATGTTTTAAAAACAAAATTGTCTTAAGGTTCTCATTGAAATATTTACAATTTAATTTCATTAATCAACAAGAAAAACAAACTAATTTTGTTAGACATTATCAGTTCAAAATTTTGCTTTTTATAATTAAGTTAGAAACTGTCTTTGACCCTGTTTATGCTATTTATTTGCTCACAATTAACTCCCAAATGCATAGTTACTTACTCGTATTTGTCTGTATGAATTTCAAAAAGTTTTATTTTAACAAAAGTTTTTTTTCTTGTTTTGTGTTTTTTTTTTTTTAATATAAAATTTATAAAATCGTACATTTATTTTTTATTCGCACAACTCCTTTCATTCTTTTTTTTTTTTTTTCTTACATTCTTAGGGTTCACTTTCTTCTGAATGTGACTTAAGAAGGTAGAGCAGTCAAATGTCAAAATTTTTTTTTAATTTTTTAAATCAACAAAAAGTTTATCTACCACCGCTTTATCATTTCTATTCTTTTTTGGATTCAACTTTTTTCATCTTTTAGAAGTAGATAAATAAAAAAAAATTTGACATTGATTTGCTAGCTCGCACATACGGTTAAAATAATAAGTACACTAGTATACTTTAAATGATTTAATAACGAAAAGAGAATAAAATAATTATAATGCAATCAAAAACGAGGTACTAAAGTTCTTGGACCTGTAGATCCATTGTACAGATCTCAATGTAACTTTAAATGTAAGTCTATGACAACGCTGAGAATTCCTAATCTGATAACTGATAATCACCAAAGTCCCTCTCTCTACTGTCCATCAATGCTGCATAACAGCCCAGTATGTGCTCTAATCGCCTCGTCACACAATCTGCAAATGTTGCTTGAAGCAATTCCTTTCTTATCCAAATGTCCATTAAGTCTGCAGTGACCGGTTAGAGTATCATAAGATAATTCCTAGAGAATACAATGCACAACTCAAATCTATATCTATCTACTATCATAGTTACCAAATAAATATTTAGAAAGCCTGATACCAGTCTGGTTCAAGAAGAGCAATCATGGCTTCCTGTCCTGTTTTTCTTTTCAATATGCTCTTCTAAACTTCTCTTCGTATCTCATAAAACGGTTCCGGCCCTACCAGACTCATAACTGCTGTCCTTCTGGCAATTTGATCTGCCATTCATTATATCATTATAATTAAAAGTAAATATTTATTCGGAATATATTTATAGTCACTAATTCTAAAACGCCTTTAAAAAGCATAAGAATTACATATAAGGAAATTTGGTTAGTGATTAACCAACCCACCAGGACACTCTTTCCCAAATAAGTTTATTCAAGCTATCGATTCTTATATAAATGACTTTATGAGGTGAATGAAAATTACATTTCCCTATAAAAAGAAAAAAATCAAAGTTCAGCACTGATTAATTTGCATTGTGACGACTTGTATAAAGATAAATTGAATAGCTGCTATTCATACATACATACATACGGCCTAGCTTCTCGCAGCACTCATGTTATGTGTGTCAATTTTTATCCATTAATGCCGGGACCTACAGTTTAAAGTCGACTCCAAACCACAGATTTGAGAAGCTTTTTCATGGCAATCAATTGCTCCCACAGCTTTTGACAGAAGACTGCTTAGAGGTAGTCGCCGAAAGAAATATTTTTTTTTAATAATTCTTTTTTTCAATATGTCAGAGCTGAGATTTGAACCCCGCTATATCGTCTTAGTAAGCCAACACATTAACCACTAGAATAGCTACACAAAAAATCTTATTCCCCGTGAAATTTAAATGTTTATTTAGTTGCGGCGGCTTTAAAAATAATTAAGTTGTATATTTGTTAGCCTGTAGTTTTGTAATGTGTAATACACAACTGAGTATTTCACAAATAATCAAATACGTGCTTTTATTATTTTGACCGTATATGAACAGGAAGGCTAGAATAAATACACATAAATGTTAGACAGTTATTTTGTACTGTGAGAAGGTTAAAGGACATTTGCAAATTGATTTGTAAATTATTCAAATAATAAAATCAAGTAAAATAAAATGGATTTAAATGTAATGAATATATATGAATTGTTAAATAAAAACTTTTTAGTCTTGTTTATTACTCCTTAATTTAATTTTAATTTAATTTTTATTGTATTTCAAATGAACATTGCAATGATAAAAGTTTGAAGTTCATACATACATATGTATGTACCGATAATTGATATATATTTTTATATTAATTTTAATATTAAATATGGAATATATTGCTTATTGTTATAAGAATGTCTCTATGGCCATTTCGTTTCTGCTCAAGAGACTCGTCAGGAGACTTTTTCCCAAAGATGGTATTAAAACTCTAAACTCTTATGTGAAAAAAATTATACACTAAATGAGAATTATAACCCATTCAGTACGAGTATATGAAAAAACAAACAAAAGAATTTAATAGCTATACATTCTTTTTTTTTCAAATTTAAATTCTATTTTTTCTGTTTTACTACAATCAGCCATCAAGTAGGTGGCATAAATGCCTATAGCGAATGACTACATACATACATACATACATACATACATACATAGTTAGCCATTACAACCCTATGTCAGGGTTACGGCCTAGCTTCTCGCAGTACTCATGAGTACCGGGACCTACAATTTAAAGTCGACACCCAACGAGAGATTTGGGAAGTTTTTTCATGGCAATCAATTTCTCCCAGAGCTTTTGCCAGAAGACTGCTGAGAGGTAGTTGCCGAAAAAAATAATTTTGTAATACTTTTTTTTTTCAAGATATCAGAGCTGAGATTTGAACCCGACGCTATCGTATTAGTAAGCCAACACAGTAACCACTTGATCACGACGACTACTAGCAAATGAATAGAAAAACATACAACAGTATTAACTATGAAATGTATTGCTTAATACCATATTTGGGAAAAATACTGTTGAGAAGTCTCTTGAGCTGAGATGAAATGACCATAAAGATATGCTTATCCCCTGTAAGAAATATATTCCATATTTAATATTGAATGTATTTGCCTATATGCTTAGAGATATTTTTTGTTTATTATATTAATGTATAGGGAATTAGTGTAATCATGATTTGTATATTGAATTTTATTTTTTATTTTTTACCAAGACGAGAACTCAGGGGAGTACCCTTACTCAGGCAGTGCAATGTACTTTATAGTACAAATAAAACAACAATATTTTCAAGGTTTTTTAGTTTTATAGTCTGCACTTATTCCGGTGATATGGATGTACAACAATTAGGTTTCTTTTCCGCCGTACGTTGCCGCACTGTATTTTAATAAATTCAAAATATTTTTTAATAAATTAGGGCGTCTTTGTACTATTAGCCTGTACTTATATACGACTGATATATATGTATGACAATTACCTGGTACTTAAAATTAAACAAAACAAAAAACAGAAAAAAATCAGTAATTCGATTGATTTTTTGTTAATAATACTCGTGCCTTAATTAACTTAAAATTTTTTTAAATGACAAAAATCATGTTTAAATAATCAGATAAATTCTGACACAATGAGACTTAAAAACGTTAAATGCGAGTCATAAAAACTTAATAAAATCAATGATTAAAACACACTTGTAATTACATGTCGCACACTGACATACAACTATTTGTATAGGCTTTTATATATAAAATTAAAAATTGTTTTTTTTTGTTTTATTGATTTTATATAAAACAAAAAAGTAAAGAAAAAAACAGTTGCAAATATTGAAATTAAAATTAAATTCTCCACCATACGTGTAGGACAAATTTGTATGTAAATAAATGAAATTTAAAGGTGAAAAATTAATTCGATTCATTTTATAGTTAAACATGCACAATGAGAAGCAATTTGTAATAAAATGATAGCTTTTATAAATTTTTAATTAATTTCGAATATTTATTGCATACATATAATACTTTCTGTATGAATTTTAATAGTCTTAAGATCCTAATACTGTATAACACAAAGAAATCTGATGAGACCTTTCGTAGCTGGTTCGAAAACTGGTTCAGTTCTGCTAGTGTTATATATATTCCTTAACGGATGTTAATTCTCATAAGAACACCAGTATTAGGATCTTAAGACTATTAAAATTCATACAATAATTCTTAATTTTTTTTTTTTTTTGTTTGTTTTGTTTTGTCGTAAAACGCCTAAATGAAGGAAACATACACCTAGCGAACTGAATATGTTTTCAACTCCGGCTAGTCCGATCTAAATTTTTTAGATTTGTACGTATAATTGGCAATCATCAACTCACATTCTTTTTTAGTAATATTACTGGAATTATATTTTTTCTACATACTTCGTAATAAATTATTCAAAGTCGTGGCGAAAAAGAATTAATAAAAATGATCAATAATTTGACGGGCATTTGTGCTCAGTTTTTAGTTTCATTAACAAAAAATTTAAGTTCTAATTAAACACGAGCTCTGTGAGGGAGACCAACTAAACTCGTTATAGTAAAACAAACCAGAGTCTCTGGTAAAAACTCAGCTGGCCACCGCTTTAAGATTGATTTAACAATCTAAAACACTACAACTAGACTGACTAGTGGGCCACTTAATTTTTCTACCCATAGTGCTTTCATTATAGTTTTAATTATAAACATATGTTGCTTATCTACTGCTATATTTGTATATTTGTAAACTTTATATCGACTTATGCCTATATTTGTATTGGTTCTTTAACATACGATTACACATTAAGGTGGATCAATTGTTTTTCTCTAAAGGTCTATATCAAATACATAATCTAGAGAGATTTCTAAGAAAACGTCCCCAAATATATGAAAAAAAAACAACTCCATAAACTTGATCGAAAGTAAAATATTAAATTTTTTTGTTGTTTTTGTACGCCAAGGCTGTGATTCATCCGCAATTTGGGAGTACATAAGCCTGATGTTCTGAAGTATAAAAGGCCAGACCTAAAAATCTTAAAGGATTCTGGATTTTCTTACGGGTCATTATAATGTGAGAGCGCATTTGATAAGAATGGCGATCACAGATGTAGATGTTTGTAGACTGTGCTCACAAGCATGGGAGACGGCAGAGCACATACAAATTATGTGAATGTTCGGCTCTTGGTCTTACTGGTGGACATATCCAACACTAAAGTTTCGTCCCTGCTGATGTTCATAAGGAAGGTAATTGGTGTGCTGAACAAACAATAGACTCAAATGGACACAATAGATCTTATAGGTCGCAATGTCTTGCATTTGTGCTGGATCTGGTCCAGATACTAATAACAATAATTAAATGTAATGAAATTCTCAAGCTCAAGGTCTTTCTTGAGAATTTCATTACATTAAATAATTAAGGTCGAAGAACCAGAATTAAAAATTAATAATAATAATTTTTTTTGCTTCTGATTTGCTAATGCTTCCACAAGATCAAGCATAGCCGTTAAAGCAACAGAAACAACTGCAACAAAACAAAACTGTAGAACTTAAACAGTCGAATTTTCGAAAGTTGTTTGTCTGATTTTAACTTCAAGTTTATTCCGAAGTTTAAGCAGAAGCAATAAAAAAACACTACAGCAGTTCAACAATTTTTTTTTTGACTGACTTTAATTTTTTTTAGAAAATTCTGCTTAAAATTTTTGGTTTAATTGTACTTAAAACGGAGGAGTAGGAAATTGAAGGGGAACACAAATTTTGACTCTAATTTCACACCTCATTCAAAGAAAAATCTCCAACCATTCATTCAAAGTGAATTAAATGACTTAGTAAAGGATTGAAGTCTATCGGAGTAATACACTGATCTATTGCCATCTCGTGTGAAAGAGAAATATGTATCTATAGCAGGGATTACCATTTCACAGCACAATTGTGCAGAGAGCATTTACACGTATTGCTTATGCTCTTTTATTTTTTCCAGGTTTACTCAAAAAAACTGATCGATTACACACAAAAAATATTTTATGTTAAAAAATTCAATTTTTTAAGAACATTAAAAGGGTGGTTAGTAGAAGAGGAAATTTATGAACAAAATTAGATCCTAAATTTAAAATAACTATTTCAAGCTTAATAATTGTTAGAAAGGATACGACATTTAGTGATGGTGTTTTTATTAAACAACTGTTATAAAAAAATTTGGAAAAGGCCTAATTATAATACAAATATTTTATTTGTTCAAAGCAACACAAGAAATTACGTTCATCTTATATAAAAAACACTCTACAAATACGAAACTGTCATAGGAGTATAAATGTAGAAGATATTATCTTATAGCCCAGTTATTTATTTATTTATACTTTTAAAAATATTTTTTTAGGAAGATAAAATTGATTTTTTATTTCCGAGCAAATATCTAGAAAACATGCCCTAAATATAGTCAAACATTTATAACTTTATGTATGCTGATATTCATTTCACCGTATATTACTAAAGTTTTCTATGACTGTAACCAAATAAATTCCCCCAACTTCTTTTTTCTCTCTTACTCACTAATACACAACCAAAAAATTTTTGGTAATCCGTGATCTATAGAAACAAAGATTACATTCTATCGCTCTCGTGAAAAAGATTTACAGCCACATTTTTCCTCCGAAGAGAATTAATTAATTTTGAGGGTCTTATAATTATTTCTCAGCATTATTTCTGATATTCAAATGTATTTAAAACAAAAGTTTGCCAGATTTCTGAGTTACTTACAGGCTTTCTAATACAAAGTCAGAATATATCGACTGTTGAGGTGTTGCAGTTCTTGTGGTTGCTTTAACTGCGACTGCTTGGTTTTTTAGAAGCATTCGCAAAAGAGAAGAAAAAATATTAACAAATTTTAAAAGTTTTTAAAAGCTGTTTCAAATTGCACTCATGCAGTTGTATTATGCTTTAAAATATTCAAAATTACAGGCAGTTATTACTTGAGCACTTTCTTTGTAATTGCACAGCCATTTTATAAAAAAGTTATGGTGATCTAGGTTTGGGCCTTATACAGAATATCGTCGTGATATCTGGTATTCAGCCGGAAAATCTCGCAATACCTCAATCTGAAAAACTAAATATTAGGGACATTCCGACCATGTGCTGTGTGGTATTTTTCAAAACGGCACACAGTGTGACAGCCCCATAGTAACCGCGGCAAAAAATGGTTTTTGGCGTGTTGTCCAATTTGGATGAAATTTTCACAGTATATTAATAGGTATATGAGTAACAATTCCCTGAAATTTCAGCCTCATAACTTCATTACTTTTTTGTCTAGAGGAAGTCAAAATTGAGGTATGCCAACGAGCTTGAAATATGTTAATTCAATATGTAATATTCAAAAGCTTATTAATAATAATAAATATAACTTTAAACTATTTTTTTATTTAACTTAGTTGTTGTAGAATGAGTAGATGAAAAAATAAATTAAAAAGAAAAAAAAATTTTCTTAACAACAGAATTGTGGTGTAAAAATTGAACATTTTGCATTTTCAATGGACTAGGAAATATAGAGCAGCCCCTCGCCCTAGGTGCAGACTTATATCAAATGAAAGATTGAAGTCTCAGCTTTCATTTAAAATTAAGAACATAAAGCAAAAGCTTGCAAAAGTAGTTTAAACGCTATACGTATGTTAGCATGCAATAGCATGTTTACAACTTTTTACTTTTATTTTTTTTTTTTAATTGTTTACAATTTTTTATATTAATTCATTTGGAATGAGATTGAAATTGAAAAAATTAGAATACCATGATGATATTAAACATTTATAGAATGAAAAACAAAAAATTTTTTTTATTGCATTTCAATGGGAGGTGGGCGTAATAATGGGCGCGTTATTGTAATTTTTGCATGAAACATTTTAAATGATACAAATTACAGTAATATCAAATTAGAAGGTTGTACCTAAAATATTTTAGAATATATGGCACTTTTTATGTTGAGGTTGTATGGGTGGTGGGGGTAAAAGTGGGCTAAAGTTCAAAATTTTTTTTCCGATAATGTTTGTAATAATATAACATTCAAGTGTACCAAAATTGAAAGTTATACCTAAAGTATTACGGACAATACGGCATTTTACAAATTTCGATTGTATGGAAGGTGGGCGTAAAAGTGGGCGGATTTTCTTAATTTTTTTTTTTAACTGGAATTGTCTCAAAAACAACCTGTGCAAAATTTCAGAGCTCTACAATGACTCCTTGTATTTAATGCCGGCGTTGTCACACTGTGCGGCATATTATGATGCTACTTGATCCTCGTGAATGAGCGGCCACGTTAATAATTCATTAAAAAATAATTATAACAAATAATCTATATGGAAACGTTTATTTTGTTATTTTTAATATATCGACAGCACTACTTTGTACATTGTCGCCAACAAAAGTAGAAATCAGATTTAGTTGGCTACACCTACAGCAATGGTCGTGTAGTTATGTAGCCCTGTTGTCGTTAAAATATTCAGTGTAATATGAGCACATGTATTCTATTTTAAGCAAATCGTCGTAAACTTGTAGTCTTGAAAACATTACAATAATCAGCAGTTTTGCTTTTTAGAATTTTGTACAGATGTAGTTTTGTTGCACGAGTACGATTAATTTTTCTTACGCCAACAATTTGGCCCACCCTTATACACATTCTTTTCAGTTTTGTATTTATTTTAAATGAATTTCTTTTTATCTTTTTGTTTTTGTATCGTTAAACTGCAACTCCTTGTACTGCAAATGCAAATACAAATTACTGTCATTGTACGTACTCGCATGTGAAATTCTGTCATTTTTTTTAAATGATTATGATTCCTGTATAGGTTTCATATTTAAATTCAAAAACACTTGTAAATTCGTGGAAACTATACGCAGAGCATAAAAAGAGAAAAAAGAACATTAATAATAAATAAAACAAGTAAATATTTTTCGTTTAAATACATCAATTCAATAAGAAAATATAATCAACTCTACATGTAAATATACTCTTACGAGTATTTTGGATATATGAAGGTGTGTAAAATATGTAAACAAAAGTGTAAACTATGTATACAAATATGTATCAATAGCTTCATACGAACATGCTAAATAGTTCTTTTGCTAAAGTGAAAATCTTTTAAAAAGCAAAATAAAGTTATTTAATTTTAAAGCCTATACTTACGTACGTACGTAGGTATGTATGTGCATATCCAAATGAATATGAATAAATGTTTTAAAAATTATTAACAAAAACAAAATGAATTCTCAATACATACCCACAGAGAAAGTATGCAGGCAAGACTGAGAAAAAAAAAATAGAAAAAATAAAAAACACGTATAAATATAGGCATGCATGTGTCTGTATGTATGTGTTCATACTTATGAATATATTCACAATATATGTATGTTTTCTTTCCGAACTTGGCAAGTGTAAATATGTGCCATATTGTGTGGTAATAACCAAAGGATGTTTTACGCCGTCACAAATATGTAGAACGTGGTTTATACTCTTTAACCATATTGTGGCATTAAAAGTGTACAAAACTGTACAGCATTTGCATACAAATGTAAATATTTTTTCTGTTTTCTTTATTATTTTTTAAATATTCGAGTATGTATGAATAATACATAAAGATTTATGTAAAGAATATAAAATTAAAAATCGATTATAAATATAAGGTGGTTGGTGTAAAAGTAATGTCATAATTTGAATTGGCTGCCACACACAATACAGTGATTTAATATTTACGAATATGATGTGAGATATACCCCTCAAGTATTATTTGAAAAATTCTCTACCTGTTGTTTAGCATGTAGCATGAAATTCGACATCGGTTATCTAGCCATATATAAGCCCTCGATTGTTAAACGTTTGATAAAAACTGGATGATCTCATATTAATCGTTCGTCCGATATAGTCAGACAAAAATTTCAGAAGTTGTACCGAAACAATAATACAATTACACATAAATAAATGCTCGTTACAACGTTAATCATGGTTTCAAGCCTGCTGTCGATGAAAAAGTGAGTGGGTTTTTTTGAAAAATCTAATAAAACTACCGTAGCGGTTTTTGTTAATCATTTTTTTTCCTTTTATTCGTAGTAGTCGGATATACAGATTTTAATGGCTTTCGTGGCATAGTGGTTAGAGCGTTCGCACAGAAACTTAAACGGCCGAGGTTCAATTTCACCGAAGGCAAAAATTACAAAATAAAATTTGCCGTTTTTTCTAAATTATTATTTATAAAATAAGAGGTCCCTCCCCTCCAAGGTGACCATCTTCAAGAAAAATCGCTCCCTGACATATTCTGTCTATTCCACCAGAAACGAAGATAACATCTAACCTAATTAGTATAGACGGTCACCACTCGCTAATAATATCCACCGACAAATGGGGCATTTGCTGTTGATCATTCAAGGGCGAAGCTATAACACTAACTTTTGAGTGATCAACTGATAGCAACTCTCATTGATATATGGCGTTCAATAAAATTAGAAAAAAAAATTAATTCGCGGATTAGGGTGCTAGAAACGCGGCACAACAATCTTTACATCTTACAATAAATTTACAACGCACTGATTTGCAATTTTTAATATATGCACCCTCTTTTACAGAGCGACCTACAACCTTTAACTGATACAAAAGCATTATTATTAGGTGGACAATTTTTATGATTTTATAAAGAATCACGGAGAAAATTTGCACATTTGACTTGATTTAATCAAGCTTTTTCGGCTTTTTCAACAGAAATGAAATTTTCTAAGAAAACTACCAATTCCACGTCAAGTAGTAAGTTTTTGTGTAATCGGAGAGAAGAGAATGTAAAGTGATACTGTCAAGTTTATTTTTTCTTTTTTTTTTACTCCTTCGACGTATTTTGCATCAAAGAAAAACATTTTAATCAATTTGTGTTTGAAAGATATGAGACTCTTATATTTAGAAAAAGAAATATGTGCATAAATGTGATAAGCATTTGCAGGGCATTCTGTGACTGCGTCAGATCAATCAGTTGGTGGGGCCTTTGAAGTATAAGGAAGTGCTGCATTAAATAGGGAGTTTGAGTTTCTGTTTTAAACCGAAACCGATTGAAACCAGTGAGGATTTAGTCAACTTTATGCGGAGAGATGAAAACTTCATAGCAGGAGGTCGAAAACTAGTCCAGTTCCGTAAATGTATATACATATTCCTTAACGAATGTCAATACTGTAGGATTTTAAGTCTAATACAATGATTATATCGCTAATTCAATCGGTTGGTATGAGGAAGTGCTGCATTAAAATACGGAGGTTGGGTTTTTTTTATATGTATGCTCTACACTGAAATCGATTGAAACCAGTAGAGATTATATCTATTGCAATCGGTAATGTACTCGACTTTATACGGCGAGATGACACCTTCGCATCGGAGGTCGAAAATTAGTTCAGTTTCCCTAGTGTATACATAAATTCCTTAACGGATGTTAACTCTCACAAAGAATACCAGTTTTAGGATCTTAAGTTCGATATAAAAATTACAAATAGAGTGGGGAAAAAATAATGCTTGATCACGGCTAAACGACGACTATTTTGATACCGACATCCGATAGTGGTTAATGGAGCATCTTCTGTAATCGGTATTCAACTGATTTTTTTTGGGAGTAATCATATGTTTCATCACTTCCGATTAAAGTGGAAGGAACAACAAATCCTCGGATTGGCACTGTTTACCTTCAGGCGAAATACTAAATTAGAATACCAAATGAAAAGTTATAACAATAAGTGTTTAAGTCCATGATTAGTACAGTATTAAAACACAATTCCCAATACAAAAATTTTTGTTATTTATCTTTGACGATGGGAAAAAAGAAGAGGCAACCAAACACTTCTTATGGTACATCTTTAAGCTAAAAACTAAACGGGGCTCTGCATTCCAAGTTCCCTGTAAAGTGGAGTCTATCTATTTATTAAAGATAATAAACTGAAACTTAAGAGCAGGAAAAAGTTTGTACAATTATATTCCGGCTGCATTGTAATACACATACTGATGTAATCAAGTCAATTACAAATTTTTATTGGTTAGATTGTAAGTTCTGGTTGTGGAAAAGTCAAATTACAGGAGTCTGAAAATTTTTGTTTTATTTTCTTAAGCTTTTTGGGAGTAATTGAAAAGCTACACATCTGACTAAAGAAGGAAAGGCATCAAACTCACAACCATAAGAGGTAATTTTAAGGTTAATCTTATGCTGCCTTTATGTTCTTATTTTAAATATTTAACTCTTTCTACAGAAATATTTTACAACTGAAACTGATAAACCAAATTCTCTGTACATTATTGACATTCTACACTTTTAATTTATTTCCTTTACTCATCATCTGCCCATCTATAGCAGCAGCAGATTTACTCTGTTATTTAAACCATAAGTCAGTAAATGTAAGACAAGATTAAAACGATAACGATAATGATTACATTCATTTCGATTTCTTTCACTTGTTTGTACTCAGACATATGGTATTGTGACACTTAATTGAAATGTACGCAAAATTATAAAATTAAATACCAGGAATCAATTGCCTGCTCTCAAACATCAAAGGGACAGATAATGTTTTAAATTTATTATTTTTTATTAAAATTATTGCTCGTTTTCAGTAGAAGAGCATGATATGGACAATTTTGCAATTTAATATATTTGTTTTATTGCTGCTTTTTCATTTTTCTCTTTCAAACCTTTTTGATGAAGAATTATAATTATTGAGATTTCAATATGAATATCTTTAATATCATTATCTCATCTACATCTCTACCATCATTATGTGAACAGACGTACATGCATACGTACATACGAGTCGTTACAAACATATATAATTACTTTATATGGCTTGTTTATTCGTTCGTTCGTTCGTTTGTTTGTTTGTTTGTTTGTTTATTTATTTATTTGATGGAACATGTCAAATGATGAATCTATTTATTTAAATTCATATTTTCATTTGTTCATTCAGTAATAAATTGTGTTGCTTGTTAGAAAAGAAAATATTTCCATATTGTCTACTTGTAATAGACTACTTGCTGATTGAAATCTAAAATTATTTCCTATTTTTTTTAAATTATTATGATTTGTGATGATGATAACAAATCAGGGCAATACAAGTAATGGCCCATTGGCAGTCATAGTATTGTTTCACAATAGTATTATTGTACTGTATACACTCCATATAATCAGATAAGTCTACAGAAGACTGTTTTATAAAATTCTAAGCTGGCGGAGGGCAATAGCAGTGCCTGCCATGCCAGAAAGGCAGTTTAGAAGTAGTAACTAAGAATTATCCCAGGGGAGAGATCATCCCCAATATCATTATATTTTGTTCCGCAAATAGTTTAAACTACCGTGCGGACTTCTTGTGGTTGATTGTGGTCATTGAATAATCAATCAACAGGCCTTTATTTTTTCTGACTGATATCAGATATGATATAAGTTGGTTTAAATCAGAGGTCCACACACTCTTTTCCCCTTCCACTTATGTATTCCTTGACCAGCACAATGTACAGCATTAGTAGGGGTCATCTCCTGAGTACTGACCTCATTAAAAAAAAATACCTATTTTTGGAATCTTTTTAAAATTTTTATCGCTTTGCATCGAATTAAATAGGTGTTCTGGTAAGTTATGAGGACGATTTTGATTGAAACTGAAATCAACTGATACTTTAAGTTGCTATAACTTCTAAGTCTGCAAAGATTTGGAATTCCTTTTTTACCCATTACTAAGGGACTCTTGAAACTACTTCCCTTGTTACTTAAATTAAAAAAAAAATTAAAATAAATAAGTTTTATATGACATTGAAAATACAGGCGATTTCAAGTTAGATCGAAAACGTTTTTCATCACATATCCTATCTAAAGTATTCTTTCATTTGGAAAAGGGCTGCAATCAGGTCGTAGATTTATTTTCTTTAGAGACCCTATGAGACATATTAAATAGCTATATATATTTTAAATGTGCAATTAAGAAAAGTCCACTCTGACACGTACGAAAATAAACATTACGAAGTATGGTTGCACTGTTCAAGCTAACAAAATACATAGACTGTCTATTACTTACAACCATTATTCAGGGATACGGCCTAGCTTCTCGCAGCACCCATGTTGTGTGTGTTAATTTTTATTCACTAGTAACGGGACCTACAATTTAACGTCGAAACCGAACGACAAACTTAAGAAGCTTGTTCATGGCAATCAGTTACTTTTAGAGCTTTTGCCAGATGACTGCTAAGAGGTAGTCGCCGGAAGAAATATTTCTTCATTTTCCTATTTTTTTTTTAAGATGTCAGAGCTGGGTTTTGAACACGGAGCTCTTATCTAATTAGCCAACACACTAACCACTAGGCTACGGCGACTTAGCTAACAACTCTTTAATTTAATCTTTGGCATTAGAATTTTTTTCAAAACTAAAACTGAATTATCTGTTTAGAGCAATAACACGGTGCTACAGTGAAAATATACTTGGAAAGTAACCTAGTGTACGTTGTAGGCCTTATTGAGTAGATCATAAATCAATTTTTAAAAGTTCGGAAACACCCTCAAATTTCGGAGTTATTCCGAAAAAAAATATTTTCTTGCTTATGCATAAATGGGATGCAGAATGTCTATTAAAATTTGTAAAAGCAAAATTTTTAACTTTTGAAAAATCTTAATAACTTTTTTATTTTTTATTTATTCCAAGCTCGTTTAACTCAGAACTAAATTAGCTTTAATGAACTATATACATAAGGATAGGTTTCTAAACAATCTAATATAAAAAAATGGCGCCAAAGTTAAAAAACCTAGAAAAAATAAATTTAAAATCAGATATAATTAAAAATAACACTGCAAAAAATTAATATATATAACAAAATTTGTACATATTTAAAAGGGCACATGTTTCTTCTTTCTGAAACCGTTTAAAAATTTAAAATCGGATTAAAATCAACTGAGTTACGTATTCATAAGTACTCGAACCTACCCGAATAACTCCGAAATTTGAGGGTGTTTCCGAACTTTTAAAAATTGATTTATGATCTAATCAATAAGGCCTACAACGTACACTAGGTTACTTTCCAAGTATATAAAAGAAGTGATCATGTAGCACTGTATAATTAAAAAGAAACTAAGTCGCTTAATTTGAGCGCAATTGAAACTAAAAAACACTACTTGCCCTCTCCTTCATCCCAATAAATATTTTCGTAGCAAGGTACAATACACAATAGAAATAGGGGTCATCTCGACAAGACTGGCCTTGTAAAAATTAAACAACTTTTCATTTTAAAAATTTTTAAATTTTCTGCCCTTAAAATTAATTTAAAGGCACGCTACTGACAAAAGATTTCCCTTTGATGTGTTGTATCATAATTTTTAAATCAAATAATAATTTTGAAAGGAAAAGAAAATAATATTCAGTAACATTAA
Organism: Metopia argyrocephala; assembly: GCA_963576795.1. Classification (NCBI taxonomy): domain Eukaryota; kingdom Metazoa; phylum Arthropoda; class Insecta; order Diptera; family Sarcophagidae; genus Metopia; species Metopia argyrocephala. Next base: position 178,807,063 of record OY756208.1, on the reverse strand, counting down.
CTTTGCCTTTAATATCATTATTATGGGATGTCGTCATTGTTATCATCCTGATATCAATAGTTTGAAATTTTTTTCTTCTTTTCTTTTTAGTTGACAGTCATTTAATACCCGCAATTAGAGAAGAGATCATCAATCAAAGTGACGAAAAAATAAAAAGAATAAAAAAAATATATAAAAATTTAATCCAATAAAATTATTTTATGAAATATTTAGGAATTATAAAGAGAATTTCTGTTTTTTTTCTTTTTTAACAATTTAAACCAAAACAGTTGATAAAATGAAATATATTTTTTTATTATTTGGGCCACAAAATATTTATAAAAAAATATATTTTAACAGATATGACGAGATTTTAAATTTAGGAAATTTAATAATAGTGGTAATCACTTTTCGTGGCAAACGCCCTTCCAAGCTTTGCCAATAAGGAATCGTGGCATATGCATATGCTTACATGTGGTTATTGTTTGACTTTTGCTTTGCTACGTTTCCAATGCTAGTAAGGGCGTTTGCAACAATAAGTGATTACCACTATTATTTTAAAGCTGCTGATATAACTAACAAAAATATGATTTTTAAGCCAATTTTAACTTGCAAATTTTTTTTGTTTAAATTTGTTTTTAATTCATAAAGCATAAAATGGCACTTTCCTTAATTCAACCCTATAATTCGAAATACATTTTAATTAAAATTTTTTTTTTCTTTCATTTTAATTTTGCTTTAAATCTATAAAAACAAAAAGTAAAACAAATAACTAAAATGCAATATTTTATTCTTTATCTCTACACATGCCAATTAAAGACAAATGTTGATGAAACCATGTAAACTTTCAGATCTAATTTACACACCCGCACAATAGCAAAACAATACATGCTCTGTGTGTATAAGCATTTATGTATATGAGCAAACCAGAATACGAATTGCATGAAATGCAATTCTATAGAATATCAGTGTGTGTGTGTGTGTGTGAATGTAGAATTAAAAAAGAAAATCGTAGTGAAAAACTCTTCTCAATATTAGGAATACAGTTGTTTTTCTTTTACCGCAATGAAGTGGAATTAAATAACAAATAAATCAATATGAAAACAATAATAATACAAGCTTACCCAACAAACAATATGGTCTACTTAACAAAATAAGCGAAATTAAAAAAAAAATTATATATTTTTTTAATTATTTTAAACATAAATCGGAAATCTTGTAAAACAAATTTAAAATAGTTTTTAATTATTATTCGTCGGTTCCCTCTAAAGTGATGTAAGTCCATTAATACCCCTTACAGACATATGGTACACATACTATACTAGCATTCTATACCACATGTGTGTCAGCCTATACCACAATTACACCATAGAACAAACTTGTTTATAGCTAGTTCGTATACAACGTTCATGTACGCAGAATAAGGCCCATTATTACAACTTGCCGTTTGTTAAAGGCAAGATTTTATCAAGTGGATAAATTGCTTTTTGTTATTACAATTAAACTTTAACCTAAAGGTAAAGAAATTTTTCCAATAACTTTATCGGTCACGTTAGGTTAGAGTTTACTTGTAATAACAAAAAGCAATTTATCTGCATGATATAATCCTGCCTTTTTTGGTATTGTATTAAACGCAACTAAAAAAAAATAAATTTTCCAAACACTTCCAAAAATTTGATCAGCTGTTTATTATATTTATTAAAAATGTCCAAATTTATGCAAATATTGTGCAAAATGCAAGAAGCTTTAAGAATTACGTTGATGTTTTTCATGTGAACCTCCATGCCTCTACTGACTCATCTCAATCTGGCCATAAGATGGCCAAATGCGTTCTCCACGGCTCAACGACACGAAGAAATTAGTTTATTAAATGCCCTTTCCTTTTAATTTTGAATAGCGTTAAAAGGATAATATTTTCTTTTTTAATTTTTCATAACATATGATCAAATGCCAAATGAAACCACAATCTATGCCTACCTATAGTATGTGTGTCACTATTTGGGTTTTATGTAGTGTCAACACAGTATTGCCATTCCTCAATAAAACTTGAATTGTTCATTTTTGCTCATAAAAAAGCGCAGAAAAGGCCAATCCTAATATGGCTACTACTTAATTGTAAATAAAAAAATAATAAAAAATAGAAAATAAAATTTTTAGAAGTTGGTGAATATATTTAAAATAAAATAAAAAAGAAAATATAAAAATGTGTGTATCGGTCAAAAACAGCAGATACATATATTGGCCATTGCAACCCTGTGTCAGGGTTACGGCCTAACTTCAGGCAGCACTCATGTTGTGTGTGTTAATTTTTTTTCATGAGTACCGGGACCTACTTTTTAAAGTCGACTCCGAACGACAGGTTTGAGAAGCTTTTTCATGGCAATCAATTACTCCCAGAGCTTTTGCCAGAAGACTGCTAAGAGGTAGTCGCTGAAAGAAATAATTTTTTCTTATTCCTTTTTTTTTTTCAAGATGTCAGAGCTGATATTTGAACCCGGCGCTATCGTCTTAGTAAACCAACACACTAACCACTAGACCACGGCGACCACAATTTAATCATTACGAGTATATTAATTTCCTACTAGTAGATATAAGAAATGTTCACTGGGTTATGGCATATTTACTAAATAATTTTAATCTATTTTAAAATCCATAATTTTATCACAAAAAGAAAACCTTTAGAAATCGACTTGTTGCTTATTTGATTGACAAACTTTTTCAATAATAGGATTTATATTTAAATGTTCTTATTATATTTTAATATAAAATATTTTAATCTAATATAACAACAAATCAACAATATGGAAAACAATATTTAAAAATTTGAGAAACTAAAACTCATTAAAAATTTAATTTTAGTTGTAAAAGCAGATTTTGAGATATTCAAACATTATTCGAGAAGAAGTAACAGTGTCACCTTGTTAAACCCTTTTGCCGCCGAAGGCTGTACATTCGCAAAGATCGTCTTTAGTTTTAGAGAGACTAATTTGCATCAGAAGGTACCTGTAGGGACAGTGACTAATTAAGAAACTGGTTAAATTGTATAAGAAACGGGTGTTTGTTAAGGAGTGATACAAGTTTAAATCATAATAAACAAATGATATGATTTTTTTAAATTATTAATTAATTTTATGAAATTAATGTTTAAATACAACTTCTGTTAGGTGGCCGCCACGACTGACGCATAGAGAGCGTAATGACTCCGCAGGCCCATAAAAAGTACCAAACAGTAATTTTCTGTGGATGTAATTGTGTTTCGTCAAAAGCTTATGGATTCTCCTCACTCTAAATGCGACAATTCAACCTTTAACCAGAAATGAGCTTCATCGGAAAATAAAATTTTGAATAGAAATTCAAAATCGACATCAATAGAATACAGAGAACAATTATTTTGGTTAAAAAATTCAACAATTTAGTGTAAGTCGATTCATATTGAAATTTCAAAGCAAACTTAAAAAAAGCAATTATTAGCTGTTAAGTGGGTGGTCCAATAAAGCACGAAGGATCCCTCGCAACCTACCTTTCTCTTATCTTACTCTTCCAGATTATACAACGATCCGTAGACGTAAAAGTAGTAGCTGCCGAATTATACCGATCCGAATTATGCAGAAGTTGTAACTACTAAATCATAGCGAATCAACCAAAAGACTTACTATATCGAGCCGAAGAAGATATTCTATCGAGTTGAAAGGTAATACTACAATTGCATCCAGTTAGAGATACCAACTGCCGCACCGAAAGAAGTCTACTATAATTCCAATCTTCACCACCTGCCGTTGTACTTATCGTTGTTATTTTGTAATTATTATTGTTTAATAAAGGATTGAAGTTACTAATGGCCACGAAGGGACACAAAATTGAAATTTCTTTTATTCTTTTACCATGTTTGTGTATCCGTAAGTAGACCCTGGGACCTTATTCTGTAATTCTCTTAAGCTAAAATGCTTAAATTTTAAGTTTTTAAAACAACCTGGACGTTAGAATATATAAACTTAAAAATTTTAGAGATGATTTACATTAAGCTTTTTACTTACAATACGCGTTTAAGAATTGTATTCGTAGCCAAAAAGTTCTAAATCAAGTTTATAAATTTTTAGCGATCGAGTTTTATCTTAGGAGACTTACAGAATAAGGCGTGGCTACTGCAGCCACGTAACAAAGGTTCTTTTGCTAGGAATCCAATATCGTTTGGTAGTGGTCAGTGTAGGGTGATTTCTCTTTTCCTTTCAGTCAAAGATTTTTTTTAGTAGAGGCCTATAGAATAAGAAGGGGCCAATGAGTGCCCAATTTTCCCATTGTTTTGTATTCATATTCAAAAAAATTGAGTAAATCAGATTAGTTTCTATTACTACTACTTTTTTTCCAACACCAAGCATCGAGAAAAGGGGGCACACTAGTTAACCTTACTGATTTGACGAACTTCTCGGCGTTAGTTTAGTGCTGAAAATTATGCCACAGACAGTTACCAAAGTATTCATATTCGTTTTTGAAATGTAAGAATTTTATCTTAAAGCACTATATTCAGGATTTGCAAGAACCTTGTTTAAATGCAAGAATTTTTGTATATTTTTTTTATATATATCTTTATGTATAATATACTGGTAGGATAGTTTTAGGAATTAAAATTAGAAGGATTTATAGCAGCCTTTGCACAACTGTGTACCCCAAACTGATGGTATTTTCTAATGTTTGCAATACTATAGAGGGAAACGGGGAGACAGAGTGACTGATAGTGGAGAAAGAGAGAGCAGCTGGAAAGTATAAAAACCAATGATGACAACAATGGCACAGAATATGACGATGACAATATTGTAACTCGCACGATGATGATGATGATGTGTTCGTAGCTTTTTATAGTTTTCCCATTTTTCTGAACTTTTCCTGGTTTTTTTTTTTTCATTCTTTTCGTTATTATTTTGTCCCCTTGTTTGTATCTAAAGTTGTCATTTCCGGCATGATTAATGGCCGCTTGTTGAGTTGCAATGCTAAAAACCAGCACAATGTAAATTAAACAAATGAATGCTGTTAGTAAGAGAGTGTGTACGTGTGCGTATGTGTCTGTATGTATGTACGAGTATGTATTATGGAAATGGATGTGGTAAGTCGATAGTTACGCACAAGGACGACATTGTCGAACTTTTAGAGTTGAATGTGTTGGTAAACAATGATATGTTTGCACAAGGCTCAAAACATATATAAACATGCAGACACACACACACATTTTAACTAAAGCCATGCAAAAATGTCTATAAAAATAAAACAAATATAACGAATAAACAACACCAACACTAATAGTTACACAAACAGCAATAACTTTAACAATAACAAGAATAAAATACAAAAAAAAACGTCGTTCCATACTTGCATACACATACATACACACGTCAGTTCGACACTAAACGTCACACAATTATTGCTGGCTATTGTTATTTCTGTTGTTGTTGTTGTTGTTGGTATTTTTGATAAATTATTATTTCGCTTAAGTCCTTGGCTTCATTACAATATCCTGTGATGTTCAATATGCGGACAACTTGAATGGTTTCTACAAACTCTCATCCACACGCACATACCCATTTACATTGACACGCACACACACTTACAAATATAATTTACTTACATATAAACATACATATTTAACGTTTGCATACTAATATATAAAACAGTGAGAGAATTTTAAGCGAAATTCCATGTTGCTCTCCCGCAGTAAATAAATTATGTTGAAATACAATAAAACAGCTACAATAACAACAAATAAAAATATAAACCGAAACTACAGTGGCTTAAGTGAAGTGGTATTGTAGTGGTATAATAGTGGTATTGGTGATACTGGAAATGGTAGTGAATACTCATAAAACCCAAAATATAGCGTCAGCAAACAGCGCCAGTGTCATTACTTTGGAATGAAATAAATTTAGCAAAGTAATTTTCTTGATTTTTTTCCACATTTTTTTCATTTTTTATTTTATTTTTTTTTTTCTGCTTTTATTATTATTATTATTCTTTAGTCACTCATTAACACCCTATAATGGTAGGCCACCATTTGGGTATTATTTTTAATTCACATTTTTTGTTTTACATAAAATGACAACAAGTGGTAGGTAGTATTTGCTTTAAGTACTACTCTTGACTACTATTTATGTATTTCTCTACTTACCCAACACATACGTACGAGCACTTATCAAATAAAAGAAAATAAATTGTATGAAATATTTCAAAACATTCATATGAATGCAAATGAAGCGAACGGATACTCCAATGTGAATATACTACCGGAAAAAGCAAGTATGTTCCATATTTTGCTTTTGTTTTTTAATATTTTGTGTCTGTTCTTGTACAGTAATAACTGTGTGTCTCTCTGCATTTAATTTGTTGCCACTCAAAATTTGTTTCAAATAAAATTGCGTTTAATTCATATTCATAAAAGTGTATAACTAAAGAATGCACGATTCAGAATAGTCACCGTATTTTTAAGGCATTATTTGTATGTTAGCTCATATAGATGATATTTTGTAGTGCAGTCATATATCCTTTACTCTCACTTAGTCTTCAGAATAAAAAGTGTTGGTCACAGAGTTGTTTTATTTTTCAAAAAATTTCATGCAAAATGAGAGTACTGTTAGAGAGAAGTTTGGAACTTTAAAGAAAGAAAAAAAATACAGCTGAGGCCTTATTCTGTAACTCTCCTAAGATAAAACTCTATCGCTAAAAATATATAAACTTGATTAGGACTTTTTGGCTACGAGCAGAATTCTTGAACGCTTATTGTAATTTAAAAACTTCATGCCTATTACATCTACACTTTTTAATTTTATATATACTGACACCCAGACTGTTTCCAAAACCCAAAATTTGAGCATTTTAGGTTAAGAGAATTACAGAATAAGGCCCCTGAAGTACATTCGACTGCGTAACGAAAAGTATCCTACAAGCGTTTCATAAATTTTGAAGTGTTTGTGATATCTCGTTCATTGCACAAGTTGAGACTTTGAAAACAATGAAAATACTATCCAGTTTAGTTTTAAGGGATATAATTTGAAAGCCTTAATTGATAAATACTGTAGTCAAACTTAATAAAAACTTGCAAGATCACTGAGAGTAATTTTTATAGCATAGTTAACCAAAACTCTCAATAAATGCAATGCGTCTGTAGAACAATTGTGTACAGAAAATGAAGATTTGGATTACATTGTTTTAAAGTCTTGAAAGCAGCATGTTTTGAAGTAAAACAAAACAAATTGCGTACCACAGGATGTGTAGTATGAGAAGTATAATGCCGTCTTAGTTACTATGATATGGTGTGATAACTCTGCCAAATTACCTGGGCATTTAAAAATGAATGATGAATTTACTTATAATTACAACTTTAATATTAAACAATTTCATATAATTATAAGTATGAAAATATTTTTCAACAGATGTGCAGTGATCTAGTGGTTAGTGTGTTGGCTTACTAAGACGATAGCGCCGAGTTCAAATCTTAAAAAAAAAACGAAACAATCATTTCTTTCGGCGACTGCCTCTCAGCAGTTTTCTGGCAAAAGCTCTGGGAGTAATTGATTGCCATGAAAAAGCTTCTCAAATCTATCGTTCAGAGTCGACTTGAAACTGTAAGTCCCGGTACTCATGGATAAAAATTAACACACACAACATGAGTGCTGCGAGAAGCTAGGCCGTAACCCTGACACAGGATTGCTATGGCTAATTATGTATGTATGTATGTATGTATGTATGTGCAGTGTATTTTTCTACTATATCTGCACAGCAAAAATACACTGGACTGAGTAGAATGTGTTGTAAAACGAAAAATAATTGTTGGAGATTTTTCTCTTCCTGCCATCCTACAAAATCAAATGAAAGAGCCTACTTTTTCACTTAAAAAGGAACATTTGGATTTGCTGCTCTTGTTGCAGTAAGTTGCTTGTAACTCTGAAAGAATACCCATTTGAAAGCCGAGAGTTCAGGATGAGTAAATATGTATGCAGCGTGCAACATGCTTTCATAATTGAATAATATTTGAAAATTATTTTAATTTTTTACCAAAACAACACTAAGAGGTGAAGAATTATTCCAAGTAGATTGCCAAATTTGGATTCGAAGAATCCATATGTAATTTTCGAACAACAAATGCACCCACCAAATATCACTGTACGATAGGAATTTTGGGCAGGAGGCATTATGCAGAAATATCATAAAATATTTCAATTAAAGAGCGCATATATACCATCAAAGTCGTAGAATCCATTCAAGGATGAGATATTTTTTTTTTTTTTTGATTTTATGCACTGTTTGCTTACTGATTGCAATAGATTTGAAATTCTATTACATTTTAGTGACTCAGTTCATATAAAAATCATGCATTATTGATGCGCACGAATAAGTGATTGTTTACAAAGCTCCCTTACAAAATAACTTGCTGGTAAGCAGTATTTTCTGCTGGGAAGGAACCATTAAGTTTTTCAGACACTAAAAAAATGTTTGTAAAGTAAATACAAAAATTTTATAATTACGGCACATTAATTTCTGTCAAAAAAAGTTATCTTTTGAATATTGCCTCTCTATCCTTCGACTGTATTGAAATTTTTAAAAATTAGACTTTAAATTATTAGTTACAAATGCAAGCTGCTTACTTTTATATCATATTCGTATAGTAATAACATGCAACACATTTTTGTAAAAAAGAAAACGTTATCAGTTTCAAATTGGGTTCTAGGTCCCCGCATTTTTAGATCTTCTATATATTATATGATTTTTTAAACTGTTTTTTGCCAAAATCTTTCCGGGAATTTGTGTTGTTATTTATCATTTAGTTTACAAAAAAAGCTTGTAGTCTTTGAAAGTCCAACAACTCCATCTACAAAGAAACTGCTCCCTGACAGTCCACTCTATTCCACCTTGACAACAAAAAACAAATGATCAGGAGGAAAAGCGCCACCAATTAGGAAGTAGCAGTTAACAGCTTAAACCTACTTAGCGAAGGCACTGACCACAATCCACATACCACGATGAGTCAATTGCTGTTGATCATTCAAGGACGAAAGTATAACACTGGCTATTCAATGATAAATTCATAGCAATGTGTCCCATTCTTAATGCGCTTAATAGTATAAGAAAAACAAAATATATGTTCTACATATACTGTCCTTTTCACAAAAATTCCAATACAATGCACAGCATTAGTAGGGGTTTACCCCTGAGTATTAGTTTCAATAATAAAAAAAAATATGTAGAAAGAATGTGGACTAATTGTAGGAATTTACAAAGTGCATACATAAATCTATAATAAAGCAATGAATTTATTTTTTGTAACTCAAGAAAAAATATTTAGCAGTGAACTCTTGACATTTTCAAATTCATTTTCATTCAGCAAATTATTTCACTTCTGAAAATAATTTTCTCGTTTTTCGTTTTTCTATTAAAATTATAGTAAAACATTAAAAACTTCTTACGAAAAAAAAAAAAACGTTGTTTGTTTTTTATTTCTTTATTTCCCAATATTGTCTCCTGTTTGCCATGTTTTGTTTTTTATTACTCATGCCCGTGACGTTCTCTTTCTTAAGTGACTCTCCTCTGATAACATAAAAATGTTTTAAATGTTTTTATTTTGTAAATGTGTATGTGCTTGTATTTCAGTTTCCGCTTTTTGTATACGTAATCCACTATAATTTTATGGGTGTGTGCGTGAGTTAATGTGTTTGTTTGGCACTACGTTGTGAAAGCGAAAGAGAGAGAGAGAGAGGGAGTTAAATTGTGCCATATTATAGCAATTAAGTTGTTTAAAAAAAGACTATTTGAACCAGATCAGACACACACACACATATATTCATACACATACACATACGCATACTCACATATTGTATTTTTTTTAATACATTTTTTCTGTTTTATTTATCCAACTACTTAGTTAAGGCAGCAATAAGAACAATACAACAACTACATATAGTTTCATACTAGAAACAACAACAGTTATTACTACAACTATTGTGTTCAAAAAAACCAAAAACAAACAAAGGAAGAAAAAAAACAGAAAAACTTTTTTATTACTTTGGCTTACTGATAGGAAGCAAGCAGAAAAAAAAAGTTAAATGAGTTATAGAAAGGGAGAGGAATGAAAAAATGAATAATTTTTTATGAATAATGACAACAACAAAACAAAAAATATTTTTTATTGCATTTTTGTTTTTATGACCGCATATATTGGTTGAATATTTTGCTCAAAATGTATTTAAAACAATATAATCGTATAACTATGCCCTTTATCCGCCATACATTGAAGCCAGGCAAGGACAATATTATCCTTTTAGTATAGCTATAAATTGCACAGAAGTTATAGAAACTGTAAAATTGTTTTTTTTTTTGCTTTTTGTTGAACTAAAAATCGTTCATAATGTCAGTCATTTGGTTACTGTTGTTCTTTATTTTTTATTTTTTTTTAATATTTATTTCTTGCGTTATCAAATTTATTTGAAATAATTGTGCAAAATGTATTGTTATTACAGAATTTGTATATTTTTCTTTTCTTTTATAATTTAATTTATTTTAATCCCTCTATCTGTCTGTCTGTCTCTCTGTCTATTTTACTTTTTGTCTCTATCAAGTGCTTGTTTGTTTAAATTAATTATTCATTTATAAGTTGTTGTCGGTCTTAAATTTTATTGCTCTATAGTGTTGTTTGTATTGAATAACCGTTTGTTATGGTATTTGTATGTCAAATAAATAATTAAATCTTTGACATTGTTAAAATCCATAATAATTTGCATTAAAATATTTTCAATAAATATTTTTTTTTAATAAATATTTGCTAATAATTGGCATGAAACAAAACAATTATTTGATTGGTTGTGCGAATTATATTCTTACCACCAACAATGCATTCCAATAAGTTTAGGTTTTAAAGTTTTTCTTACCTGAAAATAGAAAAGAAAATAGAAAGAAAACTTGCATTAATTGTAAAATAATAAAAACTTTTAAAACTTTAGTATAAGGCTAGCAATAATTTTGATAGGCTAGCAATGATTGATACTTTATTTAGAAAAGTTAAAAACTTTATTTTTTTTTTATAGAGAATAAAAAAACCTAAATATTAACAAGTACCGCTCCCTGACATTCCACTCTATTCCACCTTGACAACAAAAACAAATGATTAGGAGAAAATGCGCCACCTATTGGAAAGTAGCAAATAACAGCTAAAAAACCTACTTAGCGAAGGCACTCGCCACAATCAACATGTAATGATATGTACTGGCCTTTGAATGATCAATTAACAGCAATATGTCTCATTCCTAATACCGTAGACAGACCGTAGAATGACGGCGTTAATGTGCATTAGTTCAGTTAATTCAAATTATCTTTGGCATTATCTCCAATATAAATGTACAAAACCAAACGGAATTTATACTGCATTAAGCTTTTTTAATATGGCAACACCGCATAAAATGAGTCAGTTTTTGGCTATTTAAGTAAGCAAAGTTACAAACCTCATTTCTATGGGTATAAAAGCAAATAAAAATAGTTCACAAACAAACTAACGTCGTCGTCTGCCTACGATATAAAGGCAGAAACTGTCGTCTGTCAGGGTAAAATTTTAATTTGCATTAGTGAGATTTTAATGCACATTAAAGCTGTCGTCTATCTACGGTATAAGACGCTTAATAATATAAGAAAAACAAAATACATATATGTTCTATTGTCATAATGTACTGTCCTTTCCACAAAAATTCTAATACAATGCACAGTATTAGTAGGGGTTTACCCTTGAGTATTGGTCTCAATAATAAAAAAAAGTACAGTGTCTCAAAGTCTAATAGGCGAAACCAAATTAGCGCGTAAAGCGCAAACTATCTGTCAAAAATTCTCATCCCTATACCCATGCCCATGTATGAGATCAAACCAAATAACGCGGCGGTAGTGAAAATGCAATTTGAAAATCCTAACTCTAAAAACATTTTTATCTGCCATTTTGTTAAGTAATGTCCTTTTAGTTTCTTTCAGACAATTTTGTGATTTTATTTCTTTTTATGATGGTTAGTTAGCATTACTTACCAACAAGGTAAGTAAACATTACGGCTCTTGGTATTTAATTTAATTTTAAAATTTTTAAATATCTTTTATAAAATTCCCATATCAGTTTCTTTGATCAATAAAATATTCCAAGTCCGGCAGCCCTGTTTAGGTATTATAAGTTAAATATAAACAAATTTGCACAAATTTCTTTGTTATATTGTCTAGAAATCTAAGTTCAAATCCCAGTTAGAGGTATAATTGTTAACTTTGATCTAATTAAAGCGTTTTCTGACAAAAACAAAATTAAAATTGATCACACCTTTCCTGGGGCTCGAACCCGAGTTTCAGCACTTAACAGAGGTATAATTGTTTTAAAATTATTTTGTTTTATCAGAAACGCTTTAAATAAATCAAAATTAAATTCTATGAAGATATTTAGAGTTTTGCAATGAATTTTTTTTAATCAAAGGAGAAAATTATGTCCCGGAAGGAATAATACACTAGCTAAACTGAATATGTTCGACCTCAGCTACGGTAGTCTCATCAGAGCACTTTGTGTTCTGTACATTTGTACGACAATCATCAACTATTGAACTTATACGTTTGTAGAAATCATATAATCGAATAATAGTTTTTTCTAAAAAAGGAGAGTATGATAGAATGTGATGTGTTTGAAATGGGGGTGCGTGGTATAGTGATTAGAGCGCAAAGGTGAAAATTCAAAAAGTTAGTTTGAGGTTTTTTTCAAAATTATAATTTAAAAATAAGAGGCTCCCCCCCGCCAAGAAATCCATATACAAAGTAACCGTTCCCTGACGTTAAACTCTATTCTACCTTAACCGTTGACAACGAAAAACGAATGATCAAGAGAAAAGCGCCACCTATTGCGAAGTAGCAGATAACAGCTAAAAACCTACTTAGCGAAGGCACTGACCGTAATTAACATGCAACGATGAGGTAATTCCTGTTAATTATTCAAGGGTGAAGGTAATAACATTGGCCTTTAAATGATCAATTCACAGGAATTTGTCTCATTCCTAAGGCGCTTGTGTAGTCACGAAAATTCAAATACAATGCACAGCATTTAGTAGGGGTTTAGCCCTGAGTATTGGTCTCAATAAAAATAAAAAAATACTTCCACTAACTCAATACAGGGTATTTGCAGATTTAAAATTTTGTACATGGACTCCAGGCAGCCATTGAAGTCTGTTTTTAAATACTTAAATTGTCTTTTCGACTATTCACATACATGTTTGTGTTCTCGTTTTGTGTTAAAAGAGCCTTTTCGATTTCTGAAAAGATATGGCTCAAGCTTTAGGATTTTGTGACTTATAAACTACCTACCACTGACGATATATGTACTTCTCCAGGCGTGCTCTTTTTGCATGGGTAACGTTCAACAACAAAGAAAAGGTTTTTTTAGCAACTGTCATGTCAAATGTAATCCACTCAAGATAATTTTTTTAATGCATCCAAAGACCCAGAAAGAGTTTTTGCAATAATTGGTTGCAACCAATCCGAGTTGTTGAGCTGAGATTACAATGCAGCCGTGAATTCAATTCAATTCAATTCAATTTTTTTAATGAATGTGTATGGAACTCTATGCGTGAAAACTGCTTTACTCAGGCAGAAGTTAATTCGAAACCTGTTGGTAAAGTAGGAACAAATTATTTTTTCATCCGGTATGTTGTAGATGTCGGAATATGTTCTGAGGTAGTGCTTTTCTAATATTTCTTTGCATATTATTATTTTTTATTTCTTTCAACACTTAAGTCTACACAACATATAAACTCTAAATATTTTAGAAGACCTTAAGCCAAGATTAAATCCAAAGGATTTTCGAGATAAATATTTAAATTTAAATTTTATTACATTTTAAAACTTAAGAAAATAGTTTCCATTTAAAAGGTAATTTCTGAGTACGCACTTTCTGACCTTGTCATGAATAAAAGAAAAAAGAAATTAGTTTAAACAAGAATTTTACACATAAAAATTTGTCATCAAGCATTTGTGCAAACTTATAGCACTTTAATGCAATAATTTTTTTTTTTTTTTTTTTTTGTTTTGCTTTTTTTTAATATGAAATATATTCTGAGAAAAATATGATGAAAAATTATAACAGAATATGAGACGGACGACTAAAGCTACTTGAACACGAGTGCTCGCATTAGTTATTTTATGCATTCATATACGGGCATCATACTCCTATTGTGCAATAAATAATACTCGTATGTAGCATGCAAAAAATTTTATTAGAATATAAATATACTTTTTTTTTCTATTTTTTGCTATTATTTATATTATTTTCTAACTAAAGAAGCAAATTGAGAGGAGAAATAAAAAAGTATGTACCCTGACGACAGTTTTATAGTCACTCTTAAGTCAGGACATCCGTTGACATCAAATGTGACAGTATCATCATTATTATCTGCAACACTTTATAGTCTTGTACTTGTAGTCCTCTTTCTTAACAAAAGCACCCAATGACACTCGACAAATGTAAATTTTTGTTTCTTCTTTCTTTTTTTCTATTTTTGTTTTCTATTCTCTTATTGTTGTTTTGCATTCGCATGTATGTGTTTCTTTACAGTTGTTGTATTCATATTTAGGGCTTTTTTTTCTTATATGGTCTCATTTTTACAGACTAAAATATTTTTTAACTCTTCACAGACTATTTATAATCAAGCAAATGTACAGTGTTTGACAAATTAATGGGCACAGTGGCTATTTCCTATTTTGATGTGGGTAAGGCTCTTAAAGCTGAGTTAGTGATTACTGATATACATATTAAGAGCGTTAAACAAAGATGGGTTTTAATTTAAAGTCCAGTTGTTTCCATTCATTTAATTTTGTTACGCTCATTACAAATGAAGTTTCAATATCACATTTTTTTCTGCGGCATTTTTCTGAAGCGGTAAATTTTATTTAAAAAATTAAAGGAATATTTCTTTGAATATGCCTTAAATAGAATATGGCTTTAGGAGTTGATTTAAGATTTATAAAAATCTGGAAGAGACACAGGAAAGAGCTCCCGGAACATGAGAGCATTCATGGAAATGAAAGGAGCAACAAATTTGTCAAGTAAGAGAAAGGGTGTTTGAAAGGGCATACTGAGGAAAAGAGATGAAAAGGAGAATTGAATACTTTTCTTGGGGCAGATGACTACCCAAACATGTACTTGGAACTGTAATCAAAAGAGATTTTAAATATGTATTAGATTATCTAGAGATAACCTAAGGATTTTAATGGGACTCTTGCCAAAAAACTTCAGATTCAATAGTCGTTTTTTTTTATTTGAAACCAATACTCAGGGGTAAACCCCTACCAAATTGCATTGTAATTTTTGGAAAGGACAGTACATATATATTTTTTCTTATTTAGGAATGAAACAAATTTCTGTGAATCGATCATTCAAAGGCCAGTGTTATACCTTTACCATTGAATGATCAACAGCAATTGCCTCATCGTTGCATGTTGATTGTGTGGTGAGTGCCTTCGCTAAGTAGGTTTAGCTGTTATTTGCTACTTCTCAATAGATGGCGCTTTTCTCCTGATCATTCGTTTTTTTTTTCTTTTTTGACATTGATTAAATAAAACAAAAACCATTTCAAGTTTTTTGAGGAGATTCTGTGATGAACAATCAAAGGACGTACTGGACACTTATGCAGTATTAATGCAAAGTAAAAAGAGGCGTCTTGACGATTATCATATATTGAATGAGGAACTGCCAAGTTGGCACTGACAGGCTTTTGAAAATTCGTCAGAGCGAACAAACTTAGAGAGATACTATAGCAACCCTAATTAAGTTGAGGGCTATACAATAAATGTTTAGGTCAATATCATTTCGTCCATTGGTCCATTTTACTTAAGTTTTTAGGGCATTTGTCGTTTAGAGTGGTATTTTATTCATGCTACCATCTAAAGGACTTAGAAACTTCCTCAGTCGATCAATGTCAAACTCAGTCATCTATTCCAGATTTTTGAAAGTAGTCTCTCCGAATATGAGAGACTCAACTCTGTGTTAGGTTTACGGCCTAGCTTCTCGCAGCACTCAAGTAGTGTGTGTTAATTTCTATCCATGGACCTACAGTTTAAAGTCGACTCCGGCAATCATTACTCCCAGAGCTTTTGCCAGAAAACTACTGAGAGGTAGTCGCCGAAAGAAATATATTTTTCATATTTTTTTTCAAAATGTTAGATCTGAGATTTGAACCCGGTACTATCCTCTTAGTAAGCCAATACACTAACCACTATACCACAGTGAATACAAATATTTGACCATTTGAATTTACTCAGATAAGGCTCCAAAAATGTCAGTTAATGTATATTCTAAAATATATGTATACTCTAATTCCAGCCGGAGCATTCTAATTTCAAAAAATGCTTGCCCTGATTTTACCAAACCTTCTACTCCAATATATTATTTTCTCCTTTAGTGTTTTTTTCAAATGTTTATTTTCCATTACTATTCAATAGCACTATTCAATTTCTTTCAATAATTTGACAAATAATTAGAATTTTCAATAATGTTTGCTTTCATTATCCCAGACTTTATTGACGGCAACAAATTTTGCAAACCACTTGTGCCAGTTCTAAACAAATAAGCTTCAGTTAATAAGGCTAATCAGCTTTAGGTCAGTTTCTGAAATACCAACAACAACTGTTTCAACTTAAAATGTAATCCGAAATTTGAATGTGTTGGGCTTATTTATACGATACTTCTTTTACTACTTAAAATTTGTTAACCAGGCTAATATGATGGTAATAATAGTAGCAGAGAAGGCGGAGAAGGCTTACAAAAATATGAATCTTAAAAACACACACATACGAGTATGTATGTGTATACATAATAAGAGCGCATACAAATATAATTACAAGCGCAAACATCCGCCTACAAGCTTATAATTCCACGAACGCATACAGTTGCCTAAACACAATAACATAGAAAAGCAATAAGTGATGTTTACTGGAGATAACTTGTGCCACTGCTTCTAATTTATATGTGTATGTGTAATTGCATGCTTACCCAATAAGCACACTGGATTGATTTGAAACTAAAACTATTTACTATTAAAAATAATTTGATATAAATTCGCCTGCCAACATTTTGTCCGAAAATCTATTAACTCGGTCTCAAATATTATTTTCAATTTAGTTACAATTATGGTTGAAAACAAATGTTAAACAAGTCGTAGGTATTAGTTTTTTTTTTCTTTAAAATGTTCACTCACCCTAATAAAGTTATGTCTAGATAGTCAAACGGATAAATTTAACAGTTTAATACATATACTGTTGCTAGAACAGGAACATAGCAGAAAACCAATTCAATAGTTGGTAGGAGCTCCACCTACGAGAGAAAGGAAAACCAATAAAGACCTCAACCCATTAATGGGAGATAATAGTTACTACCACAACACGCAGCCCTGCTTTAGAAAAAGCCAAAAACTGCGCAGTCCTAGATCCATACTGCCAAGATCATATCACTTAATCGTAACTTAGCCAATAGCATCAGATATAAATTTTATGAATGGTGACAAGAGACAGACACCACATAAAATTAGCCCTTTCACCTTCACAAATTTAAAATAAAACACCAATTTTTATAAAACAAAAATTAACAAATTATTTGCGAACGTTTGATTTTAAGTTTAACTTTTCATTTTGCTTTAATTTTTTTTCTGTTCATTTCTTTCATTTCTATTTTTGATTAACTCCGGCTTGCTTCACTGTATACCATACACTTATTTACTTTCGCCCATTTTTTGATTGATAAGTTAATGATGTTCCTATATTAGCAACGAAGTTTTTTGGGTTATATTTAGGGGCTTCTGTTATGGCCATTTTCAATTAAATGTGGAGAGACAGGCATACCTACATAATTGGCCATTACAGACATGTGTCAGGGTTACGGCCTAGCTTCTCGTAGCACTCATATTGTGTGTTTTTAATATTTATCCATGAGTACCGGGACCAACAGTTTAAAGTCGTGTCCGAACGACAGACTTGAGAAACTTGTTCATGGCAATCAGTTGCTCTCAGAGTTTTTGCCAGAAGACTGCTGAGAGGTAGTCGTCGAAAGAAATAATTTTTTCATATTTGTATTTTTTTAAGATTTCAGAGCTGATATATGCACCCGCCGCCGCTATCGTCTTAGTATGCAAACACACTAACCACTAGACCAGGATGACTACAATACAAATATGGAGACACCCGTTTGAAAAAGTCAAAAGTAGCCAGTTTTTTATGTAAGATGTAAGAGTATAATGGAAACGAAGTTGTTTGTATCAAATATTTAAACATTCACTGTTGCCATTCTCTAAATATACAAAAATCAGTATTTTCATTGCATGAGAGTACTATATATGCTCATTCTTTGGCTAATGATCTGTATTGAATATGAAGACATTTAAACAAAATTTAGAAACTTAAGCTGTAACCGTTCTCAAGATATACAAAAATTAAATCTATGATCATTTGTCCAGTTTCGCTCACTCTTTGGCCTATTGGGAAGTAGCATATAACAGCTAAACCTACTTAGCGAAGGCACTCACCACACAATCAACATGCAACGATGAGGCAATTGTTGTTGATCATTCAAGGGTGAAGGTATAACACTGGCCTTTTAATGATCAATTCACAGCAATTTGTTTCATTCGTAAGGCGCTTAAGAATAATATAAGAAAAAATATATATATACTGTCCTTTTAGTAAGGGTTTACCCCTGAGTATTGGTCTCAAATAAAAAAAGGCATCTTCCAGATCAAATTCCAAAACTTCTTTTACTGCAGTTCTTAGGATATACAAAAATCAAAACTTACTTAGGGAGGTACCATGGCTACTTGTCCAATTCCGTCCATTTTTTAACTGCTGATTTTTATTAATGGCACAGATCTCTGAACCAAATTTAGAAATCTTTTGTGTTAACCTTTTTGAAAATATAGACAAATAAATATATACCTTGAGTGGGCGTGTCACCGCTTAATTAAAACTTATATAACTTATAGGTTTTTGCCGACATATGGAAAGAAAATATACAAAATTTTAAGTAAATAGGCTTAGCCCACTATCACTCTAATATCTTCTCCTTCATATATAAATGATTGAGAGATTATTGACAAATTTAAATTCATAACTCCTTAACATGTGATTAGGAGCCATGGAGTCACAGCAGGGAGTGGTGACAAATTTATTTACACACTCTTCATTCTTCTTAGTTTAGCTTTAAAAGAAATCTTAAGTTAAAAACCAAACAACTTGACCATCATATTTAAAACATATCGTTTTATGTATTCTAGGTTATGTTGGAAATTATTATAAATGTGTTTGTATCTCTGTGTGTGTGTGTGTGCAACTCTTTGCCTTTTACATTCTTAATGCCTTCACACTCAAGCAATCAGCTTAAATTGTTAACTGTCATACATGTGACAACACTATAAAACATAAGTAAAT
This sequence comes from Metopia argyrocephala, assembly GCA_963576795.1. Classification (NCBI taxonomy): domain Eukaryota; kingdom Metazoa; phylum Arthropoda; class Insecta; order Diptera; family Sarcophagidae; genus Metopia; species Metopia argyrocephala. Next base: position 178,787,635 of record OY756208.1, on the reverse strand, counting down.
ACAGAATTTCTTTGTTTGTGTGCATGTAAACAAGCAAAAAATTTCAATTTGTGACCATTTTAGCTTATTGCTGACAGCATACTTTTTTATTTGCTAACAATTTGAAATGATTTGCAATGGGAAATAATTTTTCATATAAAAAATTTAAGCATTTTTCTGATGAGCTATACGAGTAGTTACAAAAAATTAAAATAGATTTGAACTGTTTATAAAAAAAAGAATATTTTTGTGAAAAATTTGACTAAAAACATATTTAAAAAATGCATTATTTTTTTTATTATTTATACAAAATGTGTCGCAACTGCCTTTTAGCTGCTCCAATATTTTTTATTGATAATCCATACCTCTATTACAGCTGCTGGTAAACGATTTTTTTGAACAATTTTTAACTAAAATTTTTAGAAATGAAAAGCCATTTTAATGAAGCACATCTATGTATATACTCATGATCTGTTGAAGAAACTTCAGATAATTTTGCAATGAATTTTTGTTGTACTTCTGATAGTATTTAGTTCTAGCATCAATTAAAGTTATTGAAATTGATAACATAATTGATGTATTTACAATACGAATTCATTTGTTTCTTAGCAATACTTTTCATTAAATTTTTATTTGGCAGCCACTTACATATGCATATCTCAGGATAAGCTACTGCTAATATTGTCACTTCAGATATTATTTTCTATACTAAAAACGCCTTCTTTCTTTTCTCTTTCTCCTTATTAGTTGTAGTTGTTTTAAACACACTTTTAAATATTTGTTTGCAATAATCAACAGACAAATACCGCATTGGTGTGTGTGCGGCTACCAAAACGGAAGTATTTCAAACGCAAACGGTATGGTATTCACAAGCAAATGCATATACACATACCCAAACACACACACACGCTTGTAAAAACTTTAACACGTATGCAGTAAGTTAAGGTTTGCCACCAAATAAATATAAAAATGTTACAACAACATACACCCAAACGCACGTAATATTCTTCAACGCAGAAAGAAAAGGAAAAACCAGAACAGAGAGACGTATGTAAAAAAAGATGAAGAACAAGAAAACACTCGTATATAGCCCAGAGTGTAATGCTTAAAACTGCGGATACAAAAAGTACTTAAAAAGCACTAAACAATCTGGTGTATAAAGGGAAAAAGAAAGAAAAAAAAGGGTAGAAGAGAAAAAAAACATGCCAAACACTCAAACAAACTGCCAAACAAATATGTATCATTTGGCAAAGGAAGGTGGTTCCAATTTCCAACAGTAGCGTAAGCTGATGAAAGGAAAGAGATACCAACTAACTTAGGGGTGCACCTTTATATAGCACAAATTATCTTAAAGTTAGAAAGATTATCGAAATAATGCTTTCGTTCGCATTCTAAACGAAAGAAAATTTATTAAATTTTTTCAAGAAATTTGAAAAACTTCTAATACTTTTGCATTAGTTTCGTAAACAGAGATTTTCTTTCGACATTCAGAAATAGACTATAAAAAATTTTTACAAACTTTACTGAAAAAAAAAATAATCATAAATGAAGAAAAATCCTGTTTTATTAAGAAAGAGTGTAATAAAATGCTTGGAACTGCTAAATACTCTCTTAAAAGTATCGCGAAGTCGCCCTATTAAAGCGGAATAAATCAGCTGAATGCTTATAATTAGAGCAACCAAAAATATGCTCTATAAAATTAGTTTTAAGCGCCTAAAATATGCATTGAAAAAACAGTTTTAAGCGATGTCATGCAATTATGGAAATTTTTTCCCAATAGGAACAATGATAAAAAATTCGTAACTTTTATTTGAGAATTCATTATTAAACAATTTTTTTAAACGCTAATTCTCATAAATGTATGTAAAATTGCTATGCTTTGACGTTTTTATCAAATTGACATTAACTATTACACAATAGTTTAAAAAGGAGCTTCGCCCATTTTCCCAATGTTAGTTTTATGCGTTTTCATGAGTACCGTTATTATTTAATGGATTATTCTTAAGTAATGTGTCAGTATATGGTCATTATTTTGAAAAAATAAAATTTCGTAATACACGTAAATTCTTCTAACGTATGAAAAAATTTGAAAAATGCAAAAGTATGCATTTATGACGAAATATGCAAGAATTTGTGGTAACAAATAGGGGATAAACGTCGTAGTTTTTCCTAAAATGAATTAATATTTTGGTTGTTTTGTCAGTAACATTCAGAAAAAAAGAAAGTTATAAGATGGTATTGTCATGCAATATTATTCCCATTCTTCAATAAGAAAAACCCGCAAGCAGTGACCAATGAAAATGTAGCTCGTAACTTTTACTTTGTCACAGTAAGAATTGTGTGGTGTTAGTGGGTCTTCGTCAAATAATTCAGGGTTTCTTGTAGTCTAGAAATAAGGTGACTATGAAGAAGTTAATTCCGGGTAGTTGCAACAAAGTCATTAACTGCTATGCATTTATACTTATAAATATTACTTCTAAATGCGTCTCATCAGCTGGGTTGGATCTTAGAAAATTCTTTTGGTTAAATTAAATTAAATTTTTAACATGCTAGCTTCTGGATAATTTGCTAGTCAGAAAAATTAAACTATGAGTTGATTTCTGATCCAAATTAAAGGGGTTTATGACGCAACAAATTGATTTAAATATAATGACCAATCTTACTGGGATTCTATCTCGAATTCCGCAACCATTTAAAAATAAAAAATATTTTTTTCCAAAGGCTTTATCTACAATAGATTGTTTGTTTACAGTTTATTGACAAATTTTCAAAATTTTTTATGAAAAATACGGTTTTTTCTTAATTCTTGTCTTGATACACATTAAAAAAGCTTGACTATCAAACGAAATCAGGCTTCTCTAGCAACCCTAGTTATGACGGAGTGGTATAGTCTCTTTTATTAAAACTAAGAGATATATATTGATATCGTCGCAAGAATTAAAGAACGCTGTAACTGACAAAACATTTAGTATTCACGAGAGCCAAAAAACCTGTACGAAAGTAGAAAGAAGACGCTGGTATTTTTCAAAACGCAGACGGCGTAAGTGAATTTATTTTCATAATAGAAATCTGGGAGCGGGACCAATCAGCGCGTTTTTTTTTATGTTTTTGTCTGATAAAAATGGTGCAAAAAAATATATTTTCGATTTTTTGTCAGTTCGTTAATTCTTGCGACGATATGTTCATGCTAATTCTTCCATTCACATTCTATCGATTACTTTCTTTGCAGGAACACTCAGAAAAAAAAGTGGTAGAAAACTACCGAAATTGATACCATTTGGTATTTAAATTGAGTTAAGTCCGTTTGTGCTTACTTCGTTAACGGTTGGAATCGATTTTTTTTTTTTTATTAACTTATGATATTATTATACAATTGTACACGATTTTACTACCGATTGTTCTTGATTCATTAACTTATGGTATTTTGTGCCATTTGTTCTTATTTTAATAACGCATTAAGCTTGATTTGGTACCGAAAGTTAACGAAATATTTTTCAGAATTTGTTCTTAATTTGATACCCTTGGCTAATAATTTTAGAACGCCTTTTTTCTCTCTGTGTATCACAATGGATATATGTACGTCTGAGCCTAAGTCTACTACTCTTTTTCTTTACTACCAGCAATCTGAGATTCTCTTATTTTGAGCACATATTGCCTTTCAACTTTTGTTAAACCATTAAGATAGATCCTCTCTTTCCTTTTTCTATCATTACCCTATCGAATTCTAACAAATATCTACAAAGAGAAAGAATCCCCTATAAATAGTCCAAGTTAAGTGATATAAATCACAGGGATATGGCGCCGTCAAAAAATAGTTATAAGTCCGACTCTTAATCCAATCGTTAAAAAGTTTTAAAGTCCGAATCCAACTACAGTAAAAATACTCTAACGGCGACTCCACAGTTCTGATAAATAGGAATGCATGCAATGAAACGAATGCATGCAATGAAAAAAATTATTTTCCTGTGCAACATTTTGACAACAAAAAATGCCAGCAAGCAAAAGTTTCTTTCTCTTTGAGCTTCTAAGCTCATAATTAAATTTTTTTTAGAAAACGAACAGTGCAGCAGGCGAGTGCATTTTTTTATATGAAAAGTACTCTATGAACAGACTGTAAGTTTCAGCAGTCTTTTATGTGTAATCCCCATTAGTAATTATTATGTGCACGCCTCTGTTTCTCATATTCGTATTAAGAAATTTGGTAAAAAGACCTGTGGCACAATACAAAAGGTAGCATTTAAATATTATATGCAAACGTACATATGTGTGTATTTGATTTGAGTGTGTATGTGTGTGTTTGATTGTATGCAACAAAATGCATGTTTCACCGAAATAAAATAAAAATTAATGTAAAATTCTACAAATGTGAATACACAAAAGTTGTCTTTCACTTAATTTTCTTCTACTCTTTAACTGTCCTACTTCCTCTTCTTCCTTGGATTTGTATTTATTTCATTGTATTCACTTTTTGTTGTTATTTTTCTGTTTTTTTGGTTATGGTTGTGTTGTATCTTCATGTGGTTAAATGAGTAGGGTCTTTATGATGAGGTTAACAGATGTGTGTCTTTATTTATATGTAAAATTGTTAAAAAAAAAAAGAAACAAAACATTTTTATAATTTCTGCATACATGTATGCATATATTATATGTATGTGTGGTTGTAAATATAAACGAAATACTTTTTTTATTTAAGAAAATGAAAAAAAAATTGTTTGTATGAAACAAGTACTTAAACACGTTCCGTAAACCACTTAGGTAGTACCCTGTACATAGAGTCCTCTCGCACAAACACACACTCACTTGCACTACAAAATTGTACTGCTCAATCATTGTCTAGATTTGCTTGTATGACAGAAAAGGAACGAAGTTGGTTGTTTAAGAGTAACAATCATTTCAGAAAACCATTCAATACAAAACCAGTCAATGGTTTTATCAACCGACCGAGTCACCAACCAACCCAACTCATACCAAATCTTTTATTCATTGAGGAACTCAATAAGTGAATGCACTGCAATTACCATTTCAACAAGAAATGTCCGTATTGAGTATAATTTTCGTTTTCCTATTCTGAGTATGTTTGCCCCCCGAGTTATGCTTGAATTAATATTTTATTTATTAACTTATAGGTTTACGAGTAAGTAAATGTACTTATATTTGGTTTTCCTGTTTTTGAGGGTAGACAATGAAATTGTTTGCTTTTAGAAACTATTTTCGCATAGTTAACAAGCAGAGCAGCAATTTATAACACTGTGCAACGAGAAAAAACAAACACCTGGGCAGTGATTAGATTTTTGTAGTAGAGAGATGGGAATTTTTTTTTTAAATTTAAGGTGAAGTGGTAAAAATTCATAAAATTTACTTCTTAAATTGAAGATATTGACGTCGTTTCAGAAGTACGATTATTCATAAAACATTGTAATGATTAGGACTATGAAAAAATATTGTTTTATAGCTTAAGCTAGGACCGATCCGTGAATCCCACTATTTAGGCTAAAACTACTCATTGTGATGCCATACCCCATAGTGACCCTGTCTGAATATAGCCCATACTACTAAGTCCTAAGTCAGCTTTAATAACGAAGTGATCACCATAACCCACCGGAATATACGGTACTGAACTCGTATACATAAGTTATAGGACCAGAAAGGGCGGACAGAAGTGCTGCACAGTCACAACGTCCTTCTCTACGCAATAACTACATGAAGATGAACCATCATAAGACAGATAAAAATTTTATAATTTAATATTGGGGATCCGTTAAAAACTCTCAGAAGTCTTTTGTAGAAAAGGCGAAAACAATTCTAGTTCTTAAATTATCTCATATTGCTTCACTGTTTAAGTATGTATTTTCTTTATATTGTGCAGTGTAATAATGCAAAATTCATTTGGTAATATCTCTCAACAGAGCAATTCTTTTACTGTAACTCTGTTACCATCCGCAATTTAAAAAAAAAAGTATTAAATTACGCCTCTAAACTACAAAGCTCACAATAAAGTAAGACTGAAATTCGAAAATTTTGATTAATTTTATACTCTAACAAAAGGGTTTAATGATTCCAAGCAACGATTACTTTTTAAAGATAAGAAAGAAATCTTTGTTTTTGAATAAAAATAACAAAACTTCTATGAAATTAATGGGGGGTCGTGGTATAGTGGTTGAGCGCTCGTACAGAAACTCACACGAACGAGGTTCAATCCCAGCGAAGGACAAAATTATAAAAATAAAAATTTGTGGTTTTCTTAAAATTATAATTTAAATTAAAAATTAAATTTAAAAAAAAAGAGGTTCCCCTCCCCCCCTCCCGCCCCTACAAACAAGAAGTCCATCTTCAAGAAACCGCTCCCTGACATTTCCAATCAATTCCACAAGAAACCAATAATCAGGAGTACAGCGCCACTTTCTGGGAAGATAACAGCTAATCTACTGAAGACACTCACCATTCAACCTCCACCGACAGATGAGGCAATTGATGTTTGATCATTCAAGGGTGAAGGTATAACACTGGTCCTTGAGTGGTTAAATTGACTATCTATTAACGCTCTTCTCATTCCAATACAATGCACTGCATGAGTAGGGGTTTACCCCTGAGTATTGGTCTTAAAAAAAAAACCTTTTTCTTATTGCACACTGACAAATTAAAGTCCATGCTCGCCAAATGGGTATTCAGTACAACAGATGTGATGATGTGTGGGAGAAGTACGAGACATTTGAGCATTTTCTTTGCAATTGCCCGCTCCTCCTTTGACGACACCACAATACTATCGGTTTAAGGTTAATACAGGATATCGTGAAGATACCTGGTATTTATCGGAGATACCTCAACCAAATATAAGAGACATTCCGATCGTAGTCACGAGTCCTGTGGTATTTTTGAAAACTGGATCGTATGACACTAATTGACTAATTGAGGTGATTCTTCTACGTGTAACCCCAAAATTTCAAAACATTTAGAAAATGATAAAGTCACACATAAATTGAAGCTCTGAGAAGTATGTTTGACATTGACAGAAAATATAGCAAATTGTTGAGTTTATTCACCCGTCATTTTCCAAGTAAGTCGTTTTTATACAGAGAAATTAGCCATTGCTTGTAGCTGAGCAAGTAAACAAACAAAAATTGTGGGACATACTGAAGAAAAGAGAGTAAAAGAAGGGGCGGATACTCTTCTTGGGCCAGACAGTAACTATGATCGAAAGAGATTTAAGTCTAGCACTAGATTCTCTAGAGACAACCTGCTAATTTTAACGTGTACTACTAACCGGCAACTGCCGACTTAATAGACACTTAAAAAGATAGAAATCGTCTCGAGTAGTTTGTGCAGATTCTATGATGAGGCAGTCAGGTCATCAGAGCACATTCTGGGCACTTGTGTAGCATGGATGCAGAGCAGAAAGAGGCACCATGGTGATAATCAAATATCTGATAGAGAACTGTCATGGCTGGTACCGGTCGACGGGGGATACTACAGTAATCTTACTTTAGTACTCCAAGTCGAAGTACCTTTTGTATATGAAAATTAATTTTTCTCTTTTTGATTTTTATCTATGGGACAAAGCACTACGCGACGTGTTTATATAAACACATAATTGACCATTACAACCCTGTTTCAGGGTTACAGCCTAGCTTCTCACAGCACCCATGTTGTATGTGTTCTTCTTTATCCATGAGTACCTGGACCTACAGTTTTAAAGTCGACTCCGAACGACAGACTTATGAAGATTGCTCATGGCAATCAGAGCTTTTGCCAAAAGACTGCTAAGAGGTAGTGGCTGAAGAAAATCTAATTTTTTTTTCATATTTCTTTTTTCTTTTTCAAGATGTCAGAGCTGGGGTTTGCAAGCAGAGCCTTTGTGATGTATTTGCTAGTCGTAATTAAACACTATTTTAAATGAAATGTTAATGGAAGACACCATATTTATTGTATTTATTGGTTTGTTTGTTCGTTTGTTTCTTTGTTTTTCACAAAAAGTATTCCACATTTAAAACAACATTTTAAACGACAACCACTTGATGTAGCAAAATGACTTCATTGTAAAAGCAAATACACATGAAATAATGATGATTAAAATACAGGAACGAGTATATAAAAAACGGAAGACACTCATACAGTTCAACAACGTACATTCAGACAAACAAACAATACTAGCACATATTCGCATCACACTCATTTACACGCAAAACAACAAAGAAGGACATGTAGAAAGATGACAAGAGCAATAACAAAAAGAAAAAAAAAACGAGAGAGATTAAAAAAGAAAAAAAAAAATAATAATCTGAGACTCTGAGACATGCAAACAAGAGGACTCAAGTAATAGGAAACCAGTAAATAAAAAAAAAACAAAAAAACACGTTAGTGGCTTATTATTCCAGAAAAGTTGTGGGTAGCAAAATGCGGTAACATAAGTGATACTTCAGTAGAAATAACAACAACAGCAACAACTAAAGGAACAGAAACAAAGACAAAAAAATAAAAATCGCTTCATTGGTAGCATCACCAGTATGTATTATATGTTGCAGGAATACTTTTACACAATGCAACCAACACCCACCAATTGCTTGAATAAATGAATAAAAGAAATAATAGAGAAATCAATGTGTCCATTTATGTATAAACAGTGTGTGTGTGTGTATGTGTAAGTGTTTTAGATTGTGATTGTGCTTAAGTATCATATGGGTATTAAAGTAAAGTGTATATGAAAAAAGGCAATACACACATACATCTGTACATCTGTTTAAGTGTATGTGTGTCTTTAGCTATTAAATGTATTCGATCATAAAATGTGCAACGGATACAAGCAATTAAATTTGTTTACGTTGCACAAAAACACACTCACTTACTATAACCGTAAAGAGGGAGAGTGTTTTCAAATAGGGTTACACACAAAACAATACAAGCACATATGTTTTTAAAAAGGAAACAAGCACTTAAGTACAAAGACTAAATACTCTCTAACTCACACGCACACACACATACATTCGTACTCTTTAAACTTTATACTTCAGTAGATAAACACCGACATACTTTATTTTAATACACTCTCCTCATATGCTTATGCGAAAGAATACTACTCATCGCATTGCCATAAGAATATAAAGAGAAACATCATAAAATTTACAGCATTTTTGCAAATGAAAGAAACAAAATTAACCATAAATATTACTTTGCAAGGATTTTGGAAAAACGTAAAATAACCAAAAGAATAACCAAAAAAGAAGAAACAAAATTTAAGAAGCTCTCAATTTTATTGCATAAAATACGAAAACACATACGGGATATTCCAAGTCAAATCAACCAATGGTTTTAACCTACCCCCTCCGAATTTTATGATTTTTTGTAGAAATATAGTATATCATAGAACTAAATTAAATACAAAGTTTGGAAGCACTGATGCATCTGGATCCGGAAATATGAGGTCTTGAAAATAGGAAAACAGTACAAAAATGCACAAAGTTACACTTACTTAATTGTAATTTTCTTGAAAAGTATTATAGCTACGCATCTCGTAAAAGTCGCATTTGGAAGGGTATTACATTACCTTTGATTTAATATGCAACATGATTTTTTCTTTGAAAAAGTCAAAGGTCAATTTTCTTTATCTATAAGTCGGAAGCCTATATCTCCGAAAGCGACCCTTTTAAAAATTTGAAAAAAAGTTATGCCAAAGATAGTTTCATTCTCTACAGTTGTGAAAAATTTCAGAGTGGAGGTATTTTTGGATCAAGAAATAAAAATCAAATCGCAAAAGAATGTGATTAAAACTAGTCTAATAGTGCTGGAATGGTAGACGATTTTTCGATTTCGATTAGCTGGAACTGCTTATTTTGTAAGTTTCTACAAAAAATACATGAAACAAAAACGGGGGATGTGGGATGGGGGCAAATAGTTCTTCATCGGGGTCAAAGGTTGGGTTGAAGGAATAAAAATCTACAAAAAGCTTCACAACTGCCCTGGAGTAGCCCCTAGAGGGATAAAATGTAAGACCGACCCTTACTAATATTTTACCTCGAACTTTTTTTTCGAACATACCTACCCCTATCTCCACTGCCTAGAGTGGTAGGAGCACATTTTATAAACTTTGTAATGGAGCCTCCTTAGGGAGTGGAAATAGGGGGTAGGTATGTAGGTAGGGGATAGGTAGGGTTAGGTATTTACCCCCAACTTTTTTTCTGATCATACCTAACCCTTATCTCTACTCCCTAGAGTGGTAGGAGCAAATTTTATATAAAAATGTAACTTTGTAATGGAGCTCCCTTAGAGAGCAGAGATAGGGGATAGGTATATAGGTAGGGGTAGGTATTTACCCCCAAATTTTTTTCCGAACATACCTAACCCCTATTCCCACTCTCTAGAGTGGTAGGAGCAAATTTTATAAACTTTGAACTGGAGCCCCCTTAGGGACTGGAGATAGGGGGTAGCTATGTTCGGAAAAAAGTTGGGGGGTAAAATATTAGTAAGTGTCGGTCTTACATTTTATCCCTCTAGGGGCTAATCCAGGGAAGTTATGGAGCTTTTTGTGGACTTTTACTCCTTCAACCCAACCTTTGACCCCGATGAAGAGCCATTTGCCTCCATCCCACATCCCTTCTTTTTGACTTATGTATTTTTTTGTTGAAACTCACAAAATAAGCGATTCCAGCTAATCGAAATCGAAAAATCGTATACCATCCCACCACTATTAGACTAGTTTTAATCACATTCTTTGGCGATTTGATTTTTATTTCTTGATCCAAAAATACCTCCACTCTGAAATTTTTCACAGCTGTAGAGAATGAAACTATCTTTGGCATAATTTTTTTTTCAAATTTTTAAAAAGGTCGCTTTCGGAGATATAGGCTTCCGACTTATAGATAAAGAAAATTGACCTTTGACTTTTTCAAAGAAAAAATCATGTTGTATATTAAATCAAAGGTAATTTAATACCCTTCCAAATGCGACTTTTACGAGATGCGTAGCTATAATACTTTTCAAGAAAATTACAATTAAGTAAGTGTAACTTTGTGCATTTTTGTACTGTTTTCCGATTTTCAAGACCTCATATTTCCGGATCCAGAAGTGTCAGTGCCCTTAAATTTTATATTTGTCTTAGTGTTATGATATACTTTATTCATACCAAAAATTAGCAAATTCGGAGACAGTCATTTCAAAAACGGCATATTTTAAGTTGAGTTGATATGGTTTAACCCATACACATTTCTAATGACCACAAGAAAAAAGCAACAAACAGATAAAACGGAGTTTCAATGTCACCTCAACATGTTTTCACATTCAATTCCAATATAAAAACCACATAATTTTTTTCGTTATTCACACACACACACACTCACACACCAACATGCACATAAAAACTAAATCAAATAAAAATTAATGGCTGGTTGGCTGTTGAAAGAAAATGTATAAAGAAAATTTGTTCAACAGCAACAAAACAATACCAATACGAGTACATTTTTTGATAAACATCACTTTACGTGCCTGCATTCATTTCCTTTTTCCGTAATTTTATTTTGATTTCATTTCTGTTTTGTTTTTTTTTTAGCTGGTTTTTAATACCCGTTTTGCTTTAGCTGGTTTTAAACGAAAATCTTAATCTTAAAAGGATTTTTATTAGCGACGCCTTTCATTTCGTATATTGTTTTTCATTCAATATACTATACGAGGGTAGTATAAAAGAGTTGCTCTGTATGTATGTATATGCATAGAACACGAATTGTCTTTAATATACGTAAAAATATAAATGCCAAACAAATTTGCGGTGATATAAAGCGAGTGACAGTTGGTTTTAGTTTTTGTAGCACGAATTTCTTGTGAAAAAAAGCAACGCGAATGTAAATTTATGTTCGTTTACAAAAAATAAACAAAATACAACCAATGTTTCTGCTTTTTACCCTTATATTGTGAATACATATGTTCTAAACAGAGTGGGCAAACAAACAAAACATTAAGCAAACGTTTCCATAAACTTTTACAATTTTTTTAACCGTTTTATGCATGAGCAAAACTAAAATAAATACTTTTTATATGAGAAAGATCACAAACAAAACTTTTTTGACTTTTGCTATTGTGTTTGATTTGATATTCCGTTACATTCGTATAATTGCGTACTAAACAAAAGGGAAAACATATTTTTTGTGTGCTTCCTTTGATTCTTTTTTTGAATAAAATTTAACTCATAATTAACATGTTTACTACTTTCACAAAAATCTTGTTTTATTTAGGAAGTTATAATGAGCAAATCAATTCGCAAACGTTTGCAAACGTATTTTCTTCAAAGTTTTCAATTTTTTTCTAATTCATTTTTTTTTCTACCTACGAACATTTGAGTTAGTGTATTTTTTTAGTGCAAACAAACAAAACAATGTACAAAACTAAATGAAACAATCGTTCTCAGTGTTTTCGTTTTGTTTTTGTTTTACTCATTGTAATGAACAAAACAATATGAAATCAAACGTTTCGTTTTGTTTATTTTCCTATTCTGGTTCTAATAATAAAATTTTCTATTCTTTTGTTATAATCGAGTGTGTTCCCTAAGACGACTTCGAGTGAAATTGAAATCGAAAGTTTTTTCAAAGACCAGTTATTTTATAGTTTTGTTACATTAATGGTTATTAAGCGAATAAATAAAAAAAATATCTAACCGTTTCACATTTTTAAAGCATAGCATATATAGGTGGCGCACACTGGTTCAGCTTCATACGATTGGTGGCATTAATTATAAGGAGTGGACCTAGAAACTTGAAAGTTGGCACAGAATATTATATTGACTAAATTAAGAAAATAAAATAGTTTCATGAAAATCAGCCACACCCATCGCCCACCGCCCACACAATCAAAATGGATATTTTCACATAAAACTTTTCGTATAAAAGCAAAAGTCTTAAAATTTAGTACATATACTACTTAGAAAAAACAAAAGACACATGCCAAGTTTCATTGAAATCTGCCACGCCCACGTCTTGCATTCTGTGTAGGCGGTATTTTGGTGACTAAAATTCGAATTTTTAAAACTATTTTTCACAAATCAAATAATTCCGTTGCAAAGAAGAGTGTTTCACTGAGACAAATTCATAATTGATTTGATTAAAAAGAAATATTTTGTCTTAGAAAAAGTCTACAGAAGTCACTTAAATATTGTAAAACGAAAACTGAGGAAAATTTTTACACAGTTCAGTAGCTTTCATATGTCAGATATTTTAATTGATAACTTTTCAATGCCGTTTTTATTGAAATATAGCACTTCCTTTATAATTCGTAGAAAAAATTGTTTAGATTGCGTATGTAGTGTAGGAGATATGACCGAATTAAAATTGCCTTCTCGAAATTTGCAGTTTTTCTTTTAAATAAAGGATAGGTCCGGCTATATTACTGGAACCCAATGAACCCTAAAAGCCTATTCTTTGAATTTACCCAAAAAAAATCCACAAGTTTTTACAGATCGTTAAACAAACTTATGAATTTTCTGAAAATGGCCGGGAAAACTACTGACAAGTTGCAATAAAATCTATTGCAGAGAAGTGCAATCCTAAGAGTATACAACAGATTTTAATACAAACGTCTACTGAAATTACATGATTGTGAAAGAAATTTTTCCTAACTAATTTTAGTTTTTTAAACCGGAATTGCTTAGGGGCAAAAACGGGCAGCTGAATTTTTAATAAATAATTAGCTGAGACTTTAGGCTTTAATTTTATATAAGTATCTGGCTGAGGCTCGTTGGTGCACAGAAGATGCAATCCATATAATTTGAAGAAAATATATATTTTTGGACAATTTTTTGTAGTAAAAAAAATTTCTTTTTTAAATTTGAAAATTTTTTTTATTTATATATATATATATATCATAAATAACGCCCAATTGTATGAAAAAAAATCTTTTTAGTGTCATTACAAGAGTATTTTAAAAGCATGAAGCGATAGAATGTAACATATATAATACGGTCATTTCAAACGCAAACACAAATTGAATTTTATTTTCCCGTCTTCCTATTCAATTTAAGTGCCTTAAAATTGGTAATATAACGAAAACTTGTCCCACACATTCGTATCATGTTATATTTTTGAGGATAAGTAACTGTGGCTTAAGTGACGACCATCGTATTTTCGCCACTAACATCAAACAACACAACGGAGTTATAAAAATTTGAAACTTTTTTTTGTGTATTTTTAACGAAAACAATATTCATTGTCCTTTCACTGGATACGCACTTAACGCCAGCACGTCTTTAATGTCAATAACAAGATGATACTTGTCTCAGTCATTTGAACAACGATGCTTGGTTGCATGACAGCAACATCTTTTTCATAACAGAGATGAGCAAGTGAAAAGAGCTGTGCTATTTTAACGAGAAATATGAATAAAATTTAAGAAATAATTTTAGGTTCCGATAAATAAAGAGCAATGTTATATGCTCTACTGATTTATAAACATTTATTTTAACGATTTCTTATGTTTATCTATAATGCTATAAACACAATAGAGACTACCGACCTTAGATTACAAGCTGCCAAAAATAGTACATATATATGAGTACAAAATAGTTTAATCGATTATGCGACATTTTACAGAAACCAGTTTTCGGTTCCTTTAAAAATTACTGATTTGTAATAAACCGGCTTCTTTTAACTTTTTGTAAAATAATCGCCTCAAGACCGTGATACACTATCCCATCGAGTCGTACGTTTTGTCAAAAACATCGTGTATTAAAAAAGTATAACAATATGGCATGAAAATGTATCTGTATGACAGACTTTTTGAAAAACTCATAAAAATTTTTTCTCCATGCGATCAGGGTTGCATTTTATAAGATTTGAGCAAACAGAAACTCTGCATATGCTTTGCATCTTATTTTGTGTGATGGTGTGGCACTAATGTTGCCATTTTGATGCGACTTTTGAAAGTGTAACAGAAATAGAGAAGATTTTCTTGTGAATGAATAGTACGACTGTATATGATAGTGTATCATGGCCTTAACTGGTTATGGTTTTTTTTTGTAAAATAACTAGCTATCCGATATTATTTGCAAAATATTGAAAGGCAAAACAAATTTAAAGAAATTAGGCATCTGGCTTTTTGCAAAAGAATCGGTTCACCGGTTTTAATTGCGAAATACTGAATTAATTTTTTCTTGAGAGACTTTTCTAAAGTTTCTAGATTATTAAAAAAATATATTTACACTTAACGAAATTCTCTAGAAGGTATTTTTGTAGTTTTATAGACATAGAAAAAGAGATTTAAAAAACCGAGTATTTGACAAAAAATAAAGGTTTTTCGATATACAAAAAATCACAAACGATATAGCCCAAAAACCAGGAAACCGATTACTGAAAACCGTGTGTAGATCACGGTAGTGCATACTAAATTGATTATTTTCACGACAACACAGCTGCCGACTACTGTTGTAGCAAACTTAGGCTAATTTCTAGTTTTGTTGGCGAAAATGTACAAGTTAGTGTTTTCAATAAGAGGATGTGAAATCTCAATAGATGACAAGGAACCGCGAAAGAAGTTTTTAGTGGCACCACTGAAAAGGAGTGATTACATGTCTATTTGTAGCTGTAGCCGTTACAAAAATTAAGTAGCTGGTTACTTAGCTACTTTTGTAGTCGTGTGGCCGATGGTCGGTAGCCTTGTATGTATTTGTAGCACTAAAGTTTCCTTCACGCTTACAAATCATGATTTTTTTCAAGTCACAGACTTATCACTTTAAAACATTTTTATGCATTTAATGCTCTTCATACTTTACAATTTAAAAGGATTTGCACATAAACATTTGTGTGTACGTGTGTGTGTGTATATGGACAGTACTTTACACAATTTATAAGTTCCTGTTGAGGTCCATTACCTACGAGTGTAGTAAAATTATAAGAAATTGTTTTCGTTTTGTCATCACAAAATATCGCCATCATTTTTATTATTTTGTGTTCTCTTATCTGTTTGCTTTTATTGTTCTAATTTTTTGTTTTCTTTTGGAGTAATAAAAGAAATGTTGGTTGCTCTTGTATGTCACTCCTTAAGGAGCATCCTGAGGCTGGTTAAGACAGTTGGGGAAAATTTAAAAATATAAATAATTTTTGTGTTAGAGCTCACTTAAGTAGAGCGGATAGAGAGGGAGTATATTATGGAAGAGTGTCGAAAGTGCTCTGGGGAGTGCTATTGAACTATATTTTTATAAGCACGGTGTAAACTAAAAGGATTTTTGATTTTGAAAAACTAGTGAAGGTTAAATTTGTTAAAACTATGGTCAAAGCAAGGCGAATTAATTATAATGTGTGAGCAATTTTACAACAAACGCAATAATTAAATATGTTCTGTCAGCTTAAACGAGCAATAGACAAATAGACCTCTGTTTGACTAGCAACACACCTTATAATCAGTTCACCTTGTACGATATAAAAACTCCACCGCTCGATTTTGTATAAATTTTTAATATTTTACAATCTTGTATTTTTTTTCGACACTTTGTTTTCTTATTTGCCGTCACTTTGAGCTCGATGAGAAGTTATTAGCCCTTCTAATACCATCCCACTTTTCGATTCTTGTTCATGTTTTTTTCATGTCGATTGCCATGTGAAGCGAAAATAAAAAAGAAAACTTATGTTTGCATTCCGTCATTTCTGTAGTATTCACAGGAAAATTATTTTACAATTAAAGATTTTAATTAAATCAACATTAAGAGCTCCCAGCTCTGTTATCTTGAAAAAAAAATATAACAACATGTTTCTTTCGGCAACTGCCTCTTAGTATCCTTCTGGCAAAAGCTCTGATTACCATGAACAAGCTTCTCAAATCTGTCGTTCGGAGTCGAACTGTAGGCTTTGTGTACAGTAGGATACATGGATAGAAATTGGCACACCAATTGGCATGAGTGCTACGAGATGACAGACCGTAACCCTGAAACAGGGTTGTAACAGCAAATTATGTATATATGTACTTATATAGTAGTGATGTCTCTGAAAACTGATTACAACTGAGAGTAACAATTGCAAGCTCTGAAATTTTTCTATTAAAATAATATTTTATGAAACACAGATCATGTTGTAAATGCTTTACAGTAGTGGTGAAACTGCTTACAGTAGTGATCACAACGATATGTTCCGAAATATTATAAGGCTCTTAACATTACTTCTTCACATCTATGTATCTATGTATATCTATATATTCAACATTCCAATACAATGCACTGCAGTGGGGGTTTACTCCTGAGTATTGGTCTTAAAAAAAAAACATTGGTAATATAGATCTGCACTGAAGTAGCAAAGATTAAAAGAGTTTTGAAGCCAAGCTTTGACAAAAAATTTATCTGGCCGATAATAGAGTCTAATGAATGCGAAATTGGATTCGAAGCTGAGAAGAAAGCACACACTTTGGTGTCATAAATTGTGGTTTAAGCACAATGTTGAATGTTTGAAAATTAATATTTTATGTATTATTGGCGATATATCATCGTGTGGGAGTTTATGTGCACTGTGCGCCATTTCATATTTTTTATATATCTCGAGTTAATGATGCCACTTTAGGTTTTCGACCACAAATTGTTCTACCATTTTCGGATATCTCGTCCAGTTTCGGAGATAAATAGCCGAAAACAGATTGCAGATTTTAAAAATTTTGCTGGCAAAAACCTAAAGTGGCATTATTAACTCGAGATATATAAAATGGCGGATAGTGCATATAAACACCCGCACGACGATATATTCGTATAAATTATGTGAAAATTATTGTTTTAAATGAAGACATTTATGCATATGTCAGCTGTGTGGCAACTACATGATCGAAATTTTAGTTAAACATTAATTTCTGTGGCATTTTGACAAAACATCTTAAGTCGAGATAAGATAGCAAAAAAGTTTTTCAAAAAAACTCGGGGAAAAAATTATTTTTATTAAAAAATAAGATAAACCGAAATTAAAGAAGAACTTTTTCTATAATACAAAATTTTAAAAACGTACACAAAAATTTTTTTAATAAAAATTCGTATCATTAACAAAATGTTTGTCAAAATGCCACAGATTTGATAATCCAATTAAATGATTAAAGACAGTTAAATTGATATTAAAAATATTTCGTTACTGACTTTCAACGTAGAACTTGGTAGCTCTAAAGAAAAACCACACTTTAAATAATCTTTTAAAACGAAGTTTCCTACTATTTTGCCATGTCCATTACAGTATTCATTCAGGCTGGGGTTTTCTACAGTTTAGAATCTTTTTTTTTTAAGACCACCTCTACTCATGCTGTGCATTGTATCAGAATTTGGAAAGTAAATTTTCTTTTTTTTAGCGCCTTCTATGGAAAAAGTTGCTGTCGGTTGATTACTCAAAGGCCAGTGTCATACCTTTACCCTTGATCAACAGCAATTTACTCATCTGTTGATGTTAATTTTTGTTTGTTGTGAAAAGGTGAGGATCTTGGCTAGTTCTGTCTGTTTACATTGTAGTTGGCGCTTTCCCCTGATAATTCATTTGATAGCTCAAAGGTGATTAGAGTGGAATATCAGGGGGCGGCTTTCTTTGGGATGGACTTCTCGGATTTAAAGTCCTTTACAGAACTTTAATTGCTGGTATTAAAAATGTATTGTTTTCTTAAACTATTTCTTTGATTAATATTCATATTTTCTTAATATTTTTTTCCAACTTCTGCTTGAAAACTACTTTAACAATTTTTTTTTATTTTTCTTTTCTTTTATCAAATATTTATTTTCTTTCATTTGTTTGCTATAAAAAACAATTATTGTGTAATTTAATGCTATTTTTTTAATTCTATTGTTTAATTATGCTAAATGAGTATAAAAGACGATTCATATGTATGTACTCCTACATATACATATAAAGAGAGAAAAACCAGAAACAAAAGTATATGAAAAAAACTAAAGCAAAAGATGTTAAAAGACTTAAAAAGGAAATCACAAAAAATGGGTTACTCGTAGCATAAGTCAGTCAGTCCGTTTGTATATTTGTTTGTGTGTAAATGGTTAGCCAGAAAGTATTTGGTCTAGTGGTTTTGAAAAATACGACTTTGAGCTCTAAAATCATCGTCATCATCGGCTTCATTATCAACACTATACTGAACATCAGCTTAAGGTTTAGCAGTCAGTGATGTTGTCAGTGTCAGTAGCCGTAACAGCAACACAAGCAGTTCTCTCTAGCAACTGATATGACATCAAAGTGACGTTTACCACATAATGTGGTTAAAAACAAAAAGTCGTTTTTGTTCTTTTATTTTTTTTTCTCTTTCTTTTTTTGGTTTTCTGGTTCAAAAATATTAAAAAAAAGAAGAAGACAAAAATAATATCCCACTAAAAAAGATAAATTAAGAGCAAAAATAACAATTTTTTGTGTTTTCTTTTTTTCGTTCTCGTTTTTGTTTTTTTTTTAGTTTGTTAAGCTTTTCATATGAAGTCCAACACAGAGTTTATGAGTTTGAGGTTTTTACTTTAAGGTTTTGCTCTCTCAGCTTTTGGCCTTGCATATCTTGATGGGAATTTAGTGGAAATTAAGTAGAAAAATGAATTGCAAGATAATTAAAAAGTTTGTTAACCAACAACGTTTCTTAGCAAAACGAAAATTTATGCAAAAAAAATAAAAAAGGAAACAATTTTTACTTTATTTTAAAAGGATTATGAAAAAATTTAATTATGAGTATTAGAAGGTATGCATATACGAGTTTTATAAAAAGGACACTTTAAACAAAAAGAAATTATAAAATTTTACATTTTTTAAAAACAAAAATTATGATACAACTAAAAGGATATTTTGAATCAATGCTAGTGGTTGCTATTCATGTAAACCTTTGAGTAGTTTTATTATAAAATCCTAATTGTTTAAATCCACTATTCTTCTGCTGTTTCTTGCCTGCCTCCAGCACATTGACTAGAAAACATTGCCTAGGAGATGGTATGCACACACATACACACACACGCAAGCTTTTATGTTAAATCCCTCTATAGTTTCATAAATTCAGAAGACAATGCTCATGCATGTGTGACCAATACAAAAATAAAATAAAATTTTTCAATTATAGGCCAAATAAAAATATATTTTCAAGACTAACTTTTATATTTAAACAACCAACCAACCAACCAGCTAGCCAACCAGCTAGCCAGCCAGCCAGCTAACAGACAGATATTCAGCCACCACATTTGTGTAAAAGTACGTCAGCAAATTCTCGTGTGGCGTTTTAAATAAAACCCAATGGAAATTTAATAAAAGTAAGAAAATAATTATAAATAAAACGAGAGGAGTAATGATACTTGTATACAAGATTAAAAAACACAATATGATTTAAATTTAAATTGAAAAATAAAAAAAACTTTGTAAAGCCCATAAAGGGGGGGTACACGGTATAGTGATTAAAGCGCTCGCACAAAATCTTTAATGGTCCAGGCTTAAATCCCAGCAAAGGTGATAAATGAAAAGGTTAAGCTTGGTGTTTTTTCAAAATTATAATTTACAAATAAGAGGTTCCTACCGCCTCCAAGAAGACCAAAGAAACCGTTCCCCAACCTTCCACACTATTGCACCTTAACCTTTAACAACGAAAAAACGAATAATCAAGAGAAAAGCGCCACCTTGTGGAAAGTAGCCGATAACAGCTAAACCTACTTAGCGAAGGCACTCAACACACAATCAACATGCAACGATGAGGCAATTGCTGTTGATCATTCAAGGGTGAAGGTAAAACACTGGCCTTTGACGGATCAATTCACAGCAATTTGTCTCATTTATAAGGCGTTTAATAATAATATAAGAAGAAATATATATGTCTTGTCCTTTCCAAAAAAAAATTCTAATACAATTCTCAACATTTAATAGGGGTTTACCTGACTATTGGTCTCTAATAAAAAAAAAATGTACATGCCATCGTCCCCTAAATTTTAAAATGATATGATTATAATGAAGTCTAAAATGATGGAAAAACTCTGTTTCACATTAATTCACAGGTCGATCAAAATTAGCAACAAACAGATTCTCATAAGCAAGCTCTTCAAGTCTGTTTAAAGTATATATATGTCCCGATACTCTTGGAGAAAAATTCACGCATACAATATGGATGCTGTGGGAATCTATAGCTTAACTCTGACAAAGGGTTGTAATGTACTAGTGGCATATGGAAATAATTAACCACTAAATATGATTCTAGTGGTAATTGAATTTAGTGCTCTAATTCTGACAGATTAATGGCTGGCGTTATTAGCAGTCCGCGCTTAACAATCAAACAGTATAGTAAATTTGCTTTATTCATGCAGACTCAGCAAATTAAGAAAATAACATTCACTACTAATTATTAGAATAGAACATTGACTTAAACTATGTATGCCAATAAAAGTATGATGTCTATGTATACAAGTATATAAGTAGGCAAGCCATAGTGGAATTGAATATGCATTTTATTATAGTATCAATAGATTTCTAGTCAATTACTAATCATTCAGAATTATTGCATTGAATTTCCACTACCATTCAATACTAGGGGTGATATGGCACTGTTTCTTCCACTACCACTAAATTCAGAGGAAAATTAAATCCAATATAATAAATCCAACTCAAAATAGAATAAAAATATCAAAAAAATCACACGAGCCATTTAGAATATCGATAGTGATAGCAACTATAAATTAATTCTAAAAATTTTACACAAAAGTGTTAAGCCAACGAATGGGAATGGGAATGGGAAACTGGGGGCAAATTACAACATTCCGTAACCAGCAGAAATGCAAAAAAATTTAAAAATGCGTTTAGTATAGAATGTCATAACTGGTTCCTTAGTTTTTGAGGCATAAAAATTCGATTTTAAACTGGTCGGTTTTAAATGTTTTGTGTTTTAAGTGAAAAATCTTTGAAGTTAAAAATAAAATCAGAAGAAAAGCCGCCATTAAACAAAGTACAGAAAAAGTAACAACAATTTCGTAGAGCACATATAGGACGATCAAAAATTTTAGTAAAATTTCGCGTTAATGTGACGAGGAGGTATGAGTCAAATCCAAATGAATCCAAATTAATAGGCCGTATTCGAATTGACGACGTCGTCATCGTGTAACAACGTTTTTGAAATAGATTAAAAGCAAGAGAAACATTTTTTCTTTATTCTGTTACAAAAATGTCGTCAGATGACAACGACGTCGCCAACTGGAATAAGGCCGAATATTTTCTTTTTTGGTCTATATATTGTATGTAAGTCGGATCTCAAATGAAGTAGTGTGGCAAAACTCAAAATTGCGAACCTCTAAAAACAACAGGCGTTATTAAAAGATTTAAATGCAACTCTTGCACAAAAACTCAAACAGCCCATGTTCAAATTCCAGCGATTCAGAAAAATGTAAAAATTAAATATGCGGTTTCTCAAAAACTAAAATTTAAAAATAAGAGGTCCCTACCAAAAATTTCATCTTCAAGAAACCTGACCTGACCTAAGCTCCTTGACATTCCAGTCTATTCCACCATCAGAAACAAATGATCAGGAGTACAGCGCCACCTTCTAAGAAAATAACAGCCGTACATAAAAGTAAATATTTAAAAGGATAGCTACTAATTAGTGATTACAAACAAACAATATATTATTAACATATATTATTAACATCCTTAAGCAGAGACGAAATGACCATAGAGACATGCTTATCCCCAAAAGCATACATTTCAAATTATATTGAATGTATTTGCCAATAAGGCGAAAAATATTATTGTTTGTTTTTTAATAAAAAAACTTTTTGTTTTTCTATTCATTTGCTACAGACATTATGCCAACCGCAGGTTAGCTTGCTGTGGTGGAAAAGAGAAATAGAATTTAAGTTTTTTGAAAAACAGAAATGTATTGCTTTGTAAATACTTTTGTTTGGTTTTTATATACTATATGGGATATGATTCGCATTTAGTCTATAACTATTTTAACATAAGTATTTATAGTTTTCAATAACGTCTTTGGGAAAAAGTCTCCGGACGAGTCTCTTAAGCAGAGAAGAAATGGCCATAGAGACATGCTTATCCACAAAAGCATACATTTCAAATTATATTGAATGTATTTGCCAATAAGGCGAAAAATATTATTTTTTGTTTTTTAGAATAAAATCACTTTATAAAGCGAAATCATCATTACGTTCTTTTAAGTTAGTTTTGTTTACTACTCGTATTTCTACTACCCAAATTATAAGTAATTATACGTAAATTATTGCAATAACAGAATACACGTAGAACAATCGAGTATGTTTAATATTATATAAAACTAAAAATTATAAATGAAAATGTTGTTGTATAATTATTTAAAAACAAATACATAGAAGCAATAGAAATTACGAGAAAAAAACTGTAGTGTTACACCTTAATGTTCTGAGTCAATTGTATATAAGATGATATTGAGTGTCACATACATACATGCATACATAACTGGCCATTACAACCCTGTGTCAGGGTTACGGCCTAGCTTCTCGCAGCACTCAGGTTGTGTGTATTAATTTTTATCCATGAGTACCGGGACCTACAGTTTAAAGTCGACTCCGAACGACAGATTTGAGAAGCTTTTTCATGGCAATAAATCATCCCCAGGGCTTTTGCCAGAAGATAGCTGAGAGGTAGTTGCCGAAAGAAATAATTTTGTTCATATTTCTTTTATTCAAGATATCAGAGCTGAGAATTGAACACGGCGCTATCGTCTTAGTAAGCCAAGACACTAACCACTAGACCACGGCGACTATATTGAGTGTAAATAAAGACTAAAATCGAAGAGTATCGCAGTTTGGGCTTACAAATAAACGAAATCTTGAATATTTAAACGAATTATGAAGAGCATTTCGTAACCATATGTTGGTCTTTAAATTTCCTATTAACCTATTTGACATGATGTTTATCTGTCCATGTATGAGTATATAAGTATATATTCAATTTCTAAAAATATGTTGTTTCCATTATTTTAATTTATTTGTTTTATTTTGTCTTGCTTTTTTTTGCAAGGGAATGTAATCCTTGAATAACCTACATAAATTAAAGGACATTTGAGACTATCAACCTTCTTCAACACCATACTGATACCGCCATCATTGTCACCGTCAACAATATGCTGTCAATACCATACAAATACAAACAAACTCTTCGTACAAACATGATACACAAACAATTGAAACCAACAAACTTGTTGTTTTACCAGCTACCAACTACTAACCAATCAACAACACAGAAATTGAATGAACGAGTGGGTTTTACTGGAATACGAGTATTGTACCGAAAAATGCGTGCCATGATTCTACACAATGCCCAAATACTTTGAAAAAATATGTTCTATATGAAAAATTGTTGGATGAGAGTAACAACAACAATAATCAAAATAATAATGATGGCTGAGCTCATTCACATACACACATATCGCAAGCATTTATTCTATCGCCTACAACGAATTTTTAAAAATGTCATCATCATAGCTGCTGCTGACGCTATTGTTTTTGTTGCTTTTGTTGTATCTTTTTTACATATAAACTTATATTGTAGATAGATGTGTCTGGCAGGGTCCATCACATAAACACTTTTTGTTTTGTATGCTTGTCCTTAAGAGAATTTTCAAAAGGATCTACTGCCACTTGTTTTTGAAAGCATCATGGGAATGTTTGAAAATTCTGGTTAAATTCGTAAAACATAGTGATGGCCATATAAAGGAACTATTTTTTTGTATGTATGTGTGTGTGGTCTTTTTTACCACTAATAAATATAAACAAATTTGTGAAGAAAAATTCATATGATTTGGACAAATAAAAATTCTTAATGTATTTAAAAAGGATTAGAATATTAAAGGCTTTTTGAAGTAATAATAATGATTACGATGGTTAAGCTACCACTTAAATGAATTTTTGGAATAAGAAAGAATTAATGCCGAAATAAACAGTGCCCATAGTAATTGATTCTCGCATAAGTTTGCAGACTAAAAGGCCTTTTTACAAAGTTACTAATGTACTGTAAATATGGAAAAATTATCTAAAAATACTGTAATTTCTTTAGAATTTCCAAACACCAAGTAAGAAGAGGTATTGACTATAATTGAATGGCTCTATAAACTTTGCTTTCTTGCAGATTTACATGCATTTTGCTTTTAAATAACGAAGCATTTTGATATCTGCTAAATGAGTTCAAGGAACACTTTCATAAATCTATGCCATATATGGACTCAATACAACCTATTTTAAAGTTAAATTGTAATTGTAATTGTAATTGTAATTGTAATTGTAATTGTAATTGTAATTGTAATTGTAATTGTAATTGTAATTGTAATTGTAATTGTAATTGTAATTGTAATTGTAATTGTAATTGTAATTGTAATTGTAATTGTAATTGTAATTGTAATTGTAATTGTAATTGTAATTGTAATTGTAATTGTAATTGTAATTGTAATTGTAATTGTAATTGTAATTGTAATTGTAATTGTAATTGTAATTGTAATTGTAATTGTAATTGTAATTGTAATTGTAATTGTAATTGTAATTGTAATTGTAATTGTAATTGTAATTGTAATTGTAATTGTAATTGTAATTGTAATTGTAATTGTAATTGTAATTGTAATTGTAATTGTAATAATTGTAATTGTAAACTTAATCTCATATTCTTAAAAAAACGTTATTTACTTTAAATTTAATTATTTTAAATTTAAAAACATTTTAGTTATTCGCTTTTTTAATTACAAGATTTGAGATGGTCACCTTTCGATTAACCCCTCACAGTTATGCACCATAATTGGCTTAAATATAAACATTTAACGGTGTTGTCTGATTAAGGGATTTATTCTCACAGTGGGGATTTTTTCCCTTAAATAGGAATAACAAGCTTTATATTTGGAAACAGATAAAAATTTAGAATAAACGAAACATCACAGCCTAAAAGTTTTGAATGCTGCTTTGCAAATCCATGCAAACACATGTTTCTAAAGCTATATTCATATTTTGCAAATATTTGATTATTGCAATCATTATTTTATTAAAATACTTTATATACAAATTTGCGGATATGTTCTGTAAAACGAACTAGAGTAAAATTGAAATTGAATAAATTTACAAAATATTACAATTTTAAAATGTGAAATTCATTAGCTTTACCATTAATAATGTAACTTCTTTGAGGATTTTTTTTTTCTTTAAAAATCACTCGAATTAAATTTCCCCGTAATCGTTTTTCAAAACATACCCGATTGTTTTATGTAGAAATTTGTTACAAAATTATATACAGACGATTACAGAAATACCCACTATTGAAATCTTTAAGTAATTAAATTTGGAGCATTAAATATGAATCAGAATAAATGATTCATGGGAATGAAGGATAAACATATTGGCAAATGGCAAGCGGCAGAATTTCCTATAACAAGAGCAAATATTTCTATAACACTTGCTTCATAAGTGTATGACACACGCACATGCAACCCACTAAGCAAAAGCATTAAAACAAACAAGAAATTTTTTTTAGACAAATACTCCGGGGTAAATTACTACCCATGCCATGTATTGTACTGGAATGTGAAGATTTGTAGACAGATTTTTATTTTTATGCGAATTTTGTGTCGATAAGACAAGTTGCTGGCATTTGATCACTCAAAGCCCAGTGTTATACCTTCACCCTTTGCATGTTCAACAGCAATTACCCCATCTGTCGTTGGATGTTCATTATAAGTGGTAAGCGTCTCCACTAAGTAGGTTAGCTGCTATCTTCCAGAATGTAGCGCTGTACACCTGATCATTCATATTAAATGCCTAGTGGAATAGAGTGCAAATGTCAGGGACCATTTTCTTAGTGATGAACAAATTGGAATGAGGGTGGGATGAACTTCTTGTTTTTTAAATTATAATTTTTAGAGAACCCGCTAATTCTAATTTTTCAATTTTGTTCTTCGCAACAATTGAATCCAAATAAATAATTTTGTCTATTGAAGACGTTGATAGAAACAAAACGTTTAAAAAGGTTAAACATAACAATATTTTAAAAATGTATTAAATGATTTAAAATACAATGTATAATGTTGAAAATGAAATTAAATTATCTACAGCCAATGTAGCTAATGCGTACTAACGCATAACCAGATAATCTACTATATTTCATGCTTTACATACATACATACTTTGCCTTTAAAAAAATAACAGTAGAAATATCATACAAATACAGTTTCTAAACTATTGTTAGCAATAGATGCTTGTACGAAAACGACGTTAAGAAATGTTATTTTAAAATGTTAATCATGTTGCAAATAAGTCAAATTAACTAAGTTACGTTCTAGCAAGTTTAACAATTTCCTCTGTGATACAAGTAGTTTATTTTTTAGAAATTTCGATGTAAATAGGGAATTTCAAATATAAAAATCAAATATTGGGAATAAAACTTTAAAACAATCTGGTAACACAAAGATTTATTTGCTTTTTATTTCCATAAATGCTGTGCATACTTTAAGGGTCAATTTTAAAACACTACTGATTTAAAAGAAAAAAAATAATAATTTTTCCCACCAGCCGGCTGCAGCCTGCTGAAAAACAGCCTTAAAATGAGAGAAAAGTGTTTTCTTTCGTCTTTTCTTTTGTTTTCGAAAAAAAAGAACAAGTGCAACAATAATAACACAATCCTTTAAAAACTTTTCACTTCTTAAAGAAAAGGGTACGCGGCAATAAAAAACAAAATAAAAAATAAGGATTTTATTTCATTGACACTTTAACTAATAATCCAAAAGTAAACTCTCACTCACTCATGAATAAGAAAAAAAAAAAAACGATTGAAAAGTTTTGTTAAAAAAAGTTCAAGAAAAAAAATCTATTGAAGTAGAAGAAAATGGTCTATATAGAAAAGTTGTTTTAATCGCTTGATATCATTTCTAAAGCCTTAACTCATTAATTCTTGATAATGCAGATGATTGCCGGCTGCTTTTTTCTTGCCTTCTTTTTTCAAAGATAATTCCTTTTGTTGATATTGACTGTAGCACAGACGTAACTTAACTTTTGCTTTACAAATATCTGTTTTCCCTTTTTTGTTCTTTTTTTGTAAATTTTTCTTTTCTTTTAATTTGATTTTCTTTTAAATTGGCTAATGAAAGGAAAAAAACTTTTTATTATTTTTTTTTTTAATTTCTTATGGTCAATTTTGTCTAAGTAGGACACTTATTTAATATTGGGGCCAAATTTTAAAATGTTTTCCTAAATTCTTTCCAATACGTAGATATTTTTGGTTTTTTGTTGTTCAAAATATGGTCAAAATAGTTTCAAAAGTGAAAAGATGAAATGAAAATTTCAGAGAGACTCGATCAGTTATGGACACGAAGCTTATCGGTCGACCCAAAACAAGCCGTTCAAATGTCAATATCAAACCTTTGCCTAGTAGTGTTAGTAAAAACCAGGAGACATTAATTTGAGAAGCTCTCTGCAGCCTACATATACTCATAAAAGACTTGTGTCTTCATGCTTACAAAATTTCGATTAACACAGCAACTAAAGCTCAATGACCATAAACAGCGAGAGTTTGTGGAACAGATTATTAGTCATCAAAAAATGAACGCAGCTAAATAATCCCACGCAATCAAACAGACTTTCATCCGGAAGGTTTTCTTAATTGCCAATATTACCTTGTATTGACTTACAATGTATTACTGTTTGGTGCAGATTTAAGGCAAGAGGCATCAACGGTCCATAAATTTGTGAATGCAACTGCTACTCGTGTTCGATACGCGACTTGATAACGCAGTTCCTTCTGCCGAAATTGGCTGCTACTGATGTGGCCAACATGTACTTTCAATAAGACGGTGTCACACGTCACACAGCCAATAAAACCATTCAAGCAATGTATGCGACATTTCCTGGTTGTGCACTCGGTGATCAGAATTCGAGCCCAAGATCATGCCATTTATCGTTATTGAATTCCTTCTTATTGGGTTATTTGAAATCAAAGGTCTGCGTCAATAAGCCTTTCAAGTGAACGCGCATTACAAGACAAAATTAAATGCTGCATCAACGTAGTCGCTGTGTGCTCTAGTGGTTAGTGAGTTGGATTACCAACTCAAACCTCAGCCCGGACATCTTGGAAAAAAGAAATATGAAAAAATTATTTCTTTCTGTGACTACCTCTCAGCAGTCATCTGGCAAATCTTTGAGAGTAATTGATTGCCACGACAAAGCTTCTCAAATCTGTCATTCGGAGTCAATCTTAAACTGTAGGTCCCGGTAGACATGGATAAAAATTAACACACAAAACATGAGCGCTGCGAGAAGTTAGGCCGTAACCCTGACACAGGGTTGTAATGCCCAATTATGTATGTACGTATGTATTAACGTAACTCAACTTCCCTCCAGGAAGACCACCTACAAAGGAACCGCTCCCCGACATTCCACTCTATTCCACCTTAACCAGTGTCAACGTAAAACGAATGATCAGGAAAAAAAGCGCCACCTATTGCGAAGTAGCAGATAACAGCCAAACCTACTTAGCGAAGGCACACTCACCACACAATCAACATGCAACGATGAGGCAATTGCTGTTGATCATTCAAGGTGAAGGTATAATACTGGCCTTTGAATGATCAATTCTCAGCAATTTGTCTCATTCCTAAAGCGCTTAACAATAATATAATAATTAATAATAATATATGTTTTGTCCTTTCCAAAATTCCAATACAATGCACATCATTTAGTAGGGGTTTACCCCTGAGTATTGGTCTCAAATTAAAAAAAAAAAAAAAAAAAAAAAAAAAAAAAAAAAACTGTGAAGAAAAATCATAAAAAATTTCAACAAAAGATTTCATTTACACCAGCAAAGGCATGGAGGCCTTTATTCCATAAATAACCCTCTCCTATGAACTAAAATTAATTTAAATCTTGCGTTAATTTTGGGTTTGTTTTCACATGCTGATTAATTACAGATTAGTTGTTGAGCATAATCTGTGTAACCCCTATAGCAAAAACTTTTTTTTAAGCACTTTAAATTGTTTGTAACCAAGCAACGCCATTTAGGTTCTAATTATGGAACTTCGGCTCCCGAAATTTCAAGTTTCTTATTTTCATAGACATTTAGGGCTACCAGTCTGTGATACAAATCGAATAGAAAGCCACTAGAAAATTCTGTAAACGTTAGAATTTATCGAATGAATTGTCTACATAAAGCAAACAATTCATGGAACTGTTTTACAAGAAAAGGAAGCAGCTGTAATTTTGAGACACTAACAAATTTACTGACCTGAGACAATCAAAAATGCAGCAATTTCATTATGAGTGCCAAAGGGTAGAAGGATAAGATGGGATATAATTCATGTGGTACCATAATGGGTCAAACCTAACCTACCCTACCTACACATTAAGTAAGAGGAACATTAACATTAATTTGAAGATAAAATTGTTATTGTACACAAACATTTTTCCCCCGGGAGGTAGGGACAAACGTTGCTGGCGATACTCACGCCGGGGCATATGGAGTTCTACCTAGCTCTGAGTGGCCTGGAGCTCGCTATAGGCAGAGAGTGGTTGGTGATGCATGGCGCCGCGTGTGCTATCGGAGACTCGACTGCCATCAGTCCAGGAGGCTGTTGTACGGGTGACAACAGTTTGTTCCTGGTGGTGTTGGCCTTGTCTCTGTAAGTATGCGTGGTTGCCATTTTCTGGCGTTCTCAAGGACTGACCGAAGATGCCTTAATCTGGTACTACGGGCATCAGGAAAGCCCCGGTTTACTTGTGCTCCCCTGTCATTCGGGGAGTGAGGTAAATCGGCCTGATAGTTGGTTGCGGTCCTTCGGGAAGTACACCTAGTGGCAGTGGTATACGCTGAGTAGTAGTTTAACCTCCTCAACAAGGGGGGTTGCTGCTATCCAGGAAATGGTATTGACGAAATTGTTAATCCAATGTCCATGGGCTCTCCTCTGACCGGTGTGTCTTGGACTTATCTGAAATTGGAGGGTACCGGTTTTGGGTGGCGCTGGTTGGACGCTTAAGTTCAACTACCGTCCGAACACGGGCGGCGTGTGATATGTCTAAGGACGGTGCGCACGATAAATCACCTATTCGTGTACACAAACATTTATTTCGTAAACTGATGAACATGACCCACCCAACAAATTCAAGACTACTTTACTACTTACAGATAATTGCAATATAACCATCAAAAAAATCGATTTCTTAGATTATTATTGTAGCCATGAATTTTACATTGATTAGCTGCTTTCCTTTCACAACAACTCAAAGCATAAAAAATCCACTTTATAAACAACAAAAGAAACTTTTCTGCTATTTTTTTTTGTGCAATTGATTTGATTTGATTTTCGTTTCCATTTTCATGGCTTTAATAAACTTAACTGGTTGAAAATATTTCCAAAAGGATTTCTTATTCATAATTTATTATTCATGCAAATGTTGCACGACAATACGGAAATTGACACTTCGTTTTATTTTTTTCCTTTTTTTCACTTTTTTCGTTTTGTTTTGTTTGTAATTCTAAGTTGATTTTTTTCCTCAAACTTTTTTGCTTGCCTTTTTTTGTCTACTACAATGTTAGATGTTTGTTAGTAATTTTCTATGAAAAAGAAAAAAAAAAACAAATTTTAACCAGAAAACAAAAAACCCTATATAGTTATTTCCGTTTCCTGTTATCCTTTATGTTCATAATCTCTCAACTAGTTTTTGCTCTTTGTTATCTGGCATACACACACAAGCCAAACACACAAATAGAATTGCTTAGACAGTTACGGGATTAATTTATGGTAACACACACATACCATTAGATATTCTCCTTTTAATCCACATTTTTGTGTGCAACTGTGTGTGGGTGAATGTGTGTGTGTGGGTGTGTAATTTTTGTTATGTCTCACCTCTATTCAAATCAGATTTCAAGATTTCATTATGCAAGTATGCATGGGGTTCATGACGATTGCAACGCTCTTCTAATCACTTTACTAGTCACGTTGACTATTTCACACCTTTTGTTCTCTTACAGTAAAGAGAATACGACTTAAACAGGTGGCAATAACATGTACCAGTACAGAGTCAATCCGATATATTAAAGTTGTGTAACAGGTCATTGTTAATTTTTTTTTTTTTTTGCTTATTCTGTAACAATTACTTTTAAATTGTGCAATTGCATTATTTCTACATTATCCTCCACTTCCTCATCAACCACACTTACCCTTTCTGTTCAGTCCTTCTCACTCTCTCTCTCTCTCTCTCTCTCTTTAACACACAGCCATACATTTCGGCTTTATTTTATTTGCAAAACGATATCATTTGATAAAATTACTTTTGCTTCGTTGTTTTATGCAATTTACCGTTATTTTTGCATATTGTGATTGTCTTTCTCTCTTTTAGCATTTTTTTTATATCGCCATTGTTTGTTGAACGATTTGGTTGGTGTGAGTGCATGTATTTGCACTTGTGAATTATTTGGTTTATTTGCTGGTATTGTTGCATTTAAACCGGAAGTGGCACTTTTGAAATTTTTTAGTTTAAATTGAATTGCCACAAAAATAAAACAAGAAACGAAACGAAAAAAACTCTGTTACTATTTTATTCTCTTTTGTTAGTTTATTTTACATATTACACTTAGAGAAAAATAATAGTAAAATAAGGATGTTTATTTACATGTATTTGGAAAATTATTTTGAAAAACTTAGACATTTGTTGTAATGTACCTGTAATAAAATTGGCATAATTTGGATTACGCTCTCAAAAAACTTGCAAGTAAAGGAAGAAAAAAGCCAAAAGTGAACTTAGAATATTAAGGGTCAGTTCTGAAGTAAAGCTTATACCTGACGTTCCTCGACCAATGTTCCCGTCAAACGAATTAGTCATGTTTAGTACAGGTCACCCGTAATTGTCGATTGGTAATTTCAGTAGGTGAAATAGACTGCTTTGGGCTGACGCCATGCCTTTTTGGCTATTGTGCTAATTTTGTTAATTGTTAAGGACTCAGAAACGTCTTTGGAGAATGCTGATTCTGCCAACTTAGGGCTCCAAATTTCATATACAAGTGCATTGACAAAAAATCTTAGATCATCTCACCCAAAATGCCAGCAGAAGTTTTACAAAACGGCTACCAAAAATCAAATTAATGCCAAAACCCTCAATTAAAAAAAAAAGCAGTGCATATAAGCAAATAGCGGTGACGGGTTGGCGAGTACAAAGATTCAAATGCCTTTTAGGCTAAAATTCAGGCAATTTGAATTTGTGCTGAAACTGGCCGAGGAAAGTTTGGGCTACATTCAACAACTCTATTAAACAAACAAAACTGTGCTTTATTGTTTATCGAAACACTCTTAAAGCTTTGGAAATAAAGATGCTGACAGACTGTAGAGGACAGAATCCGCAGAAGGCTTTATCGGTCCCGAATCTTTTTGTGAGATAACCTGATCAGTGACTGTAGGTTTATTACCTTCTGTATGAATATTTGAGTATGATCTCCTTAGGATATATCATGTCAATCATAGAGATAGCAGCCGCTTAGTTAACGGCTGTACAATAGATTTTCAGATTCCATGAAGAAGCAATCGAGTTATCAGAGCATATATTAGCTACTTGTGCAGCATTGATGTAAATTAAGAAGAGACAACTTTTTGGTTATCAAATATCGAATAGAAATCTATTGGCATAGGTTGGTACAGGTCACTGTTTTAAAATGTGCTCGTATTATCATTATATAGGGGCCGACGATAAGTTGAGGACTGTAAAATACGTTTTCAGGTCGAAATAGTTTTATTACCTCATGTATGAATTCTTCAATACCATCTGAATAGGTTATAAATTGTGATGTTACAGATAACCAGCCTGCTATACTTAGAGGATAATTAAACCACCGATCTTTTATTACACAATTGTAATGCTATGGGTGGAATTAGGACACATATTTTGAACCCAATCCACGAAATATAAAATCTCCTCCTTTTGGAGATTTACTCGACTTGATTAAAAGAGCGGGGCAAATTATTTGGGCCCACCATTTTCAGTACACTCAAAAAAATATTTTTCATAAAATCAAAAAATTATAAATTAATTAAATTCAATGAAAAAGTTTATTGATTTAAAGAACTTGTCCATTCAAAATGTATTACAAAATCAATGTATAAGTACAATAAATTAATGAACGAGTTCATTAATTCAATGAACCAATACATTGATTTTTAAATCAATGTATTTTTTAATTAACGGCAGTTCATTGTTTCAATGAACCTGTTCATTGGCTCAAAGTTAATGAAAAAATGCATTGAAACAATGAACTTTTTTTTATTGAATTTATGCACTTTTTTGGTTCAGTGTACGAAAACCACTAAGATAAAATATGTTGATCATTAGCACGAGGTAGTGGTTGCATTAGTAGGTCTGATGAAAGGGTTAATAATTTCTGACTAACGTTGGACACAATTATTACGAGCAGTGATAATTATGTGTGAAAGTAATGCCAGATATATTCTGAATACGCAGCAGTTACTGCGCTTGTATTATCGAATAAAATAGATTTTAAATCCTAATCACACTTGTATTTCGTGTAATGAACTCTTTTTCCATTTTATACAATTTTTCTTAAGTGTAAAAAATATCATTTATATTTATTTGTATGTTTCTCTAACTTTTTTTTTTTTTTTGGTGGGTGTTTTAAGTTTTATATGTCAGTGACAGTGAGGACAAGAATAAAGTTGTTGGTAAAGTTCTTGGCAGCGGATGTCATTAAGTTTAATGCACTTCCTTCAGTGTTTCTGTGTATTCTCGAACACAACTTTTTACATTTAATGTTGCCAAATGACAAACATTATGCAGAAATTGAACAACTTTAACTTGAAATAGCCAAAGCCAACACCAACAGCAACAACAAAATGAAAACTTAAACTGCAATACAAACATTGGCAAACACAAAGAATGATAGCAAGCAATACCAACAACATACAACCATTCAAATTAATATTTATTTGTATGTGCCTTTGTAAGTGTGTGTGTATTTTAGTCTCTTTTCTACTTATAAATGCATAACTTTAGTTTCAAACACTTTTCGTTGTAGTAACACAGTCGTAATAGTAGTGAAATGAGAATTGATATTTGTGTAGTTTTCCATTTCATTCCATTCCATTTTATGATAATTTTTTTTAGTCTTCATCTTTTTTGATTGTTTTCTTTCTTTTTTCTTTTCTTTAATATTATTATTAGAGAAGTTAAATAGAGGAGTTTCATTTTTTTTCCTATTGCCTTTTGTAAAACTATTCCTTCTGCCGCCATTATGCGAGTATCCCAAGTGGGTTGTTTGTTTCAACATATATTTCTGTCATATTCTATAAATGAATATCGTGCGATGTCTTATGTTTTTGCCACAGTTTAAGCCAAACATTTGGAATTTCTATAATTTAATTTAAAATTGTGTGTCTTTTCTTTCAGAAAATGACTTGTGGGAACGTATTAAAACAAAACAATTAAAATTTAAAGTTTTCATGTAGAGTACATATGAATCGTGTGACATTTTTATTCCAATACATAAAACAGAAATAGATTTTTCAAATTAAATGTCTTAAATAAAATATAATTTGTTTTCTCTCTGGAGCAATTATTAAAAGGAAATTAATTGTTTTTGAAGGCTTCTAAAATTAACTGCTTGAGAATGTAACAACTTAAGAATATATTCTAAAAACGTAGCAATTAATCAACTTAACTTGTGGAATTTTTCTGCTTTCTTCGCTCCTAAGATGTCAA
Source organism: Metopia argyrocephala (assembly GCA_963576795.1). Classification (NCBI taxonomy): domain Eukaryota; kingdom Metazoa; phylum Arthropoda; class Insecta; order Diptera; family Sarcophagidae; genus Metopia; species Metopia argyrocephala. The sequence continues at coordinate 178,752,015 of OY756208.1, read as the reverse complement.
TGTCAGATATCGAGACTTTAAGCAGTTTATTTTACAAAACGTGTCGTGGAAAGCTTTGTAGCGTTTTACAGTTTATAGTAAGCGAAAGAAAGTAATGTTTCGACATCATGTAATAGGCTATTAATTTATTATATCCTTAGACTTCACTGACTTTATTGCTGCAATGATTGCTTTAATAATTATGTGCATTATATATGTATATAGAAAAATGAATGTATGTTTGTTGGCTTGTCTGTTTTATACAGTATATTTTTGTATGTCTGGAAAGAACTATAGGCAATACTAGTATAAAATTCATAAATTCCATCTGTACAGCGTTAGGCCAATACAAAGTGCATATTTCTCTAACTATATCTTCAAAAGGGTCACAGCAAGATTTCCTTAATTTAATGTAAATAGATTACCAGTGAATGTAAATACTCTGTTAAAAAGTGGCTGATTTAAACAAGCTAGCGTGGTACTTCCCATATAAACTATCTATTTAATTCGGTATATCTTCAGAACGATTTAAGCAACCGTTTCTAAGTTTATTTTAAATGAATTCATTGTAGACGCCGTAGTCTAGTGGTAAGTGTGTTGCTGAAACCCCAGCAACCTCTAACTTACTAAATAAGGATGATGTAAATATTAGTCAGAAGAGATTAACCACTCATGATGAATATATCAGTCAGAGCTCACTAAAAATCTAATGAATATAGCTATTCCAACTAATGTATAAACCCGTCAAATCTGACGGGTATTCCTTTAACTTTAAAACAACATTTATTATTTTCCATACATGAATATAATATAAAACAATTTGTTATTAAAATAATAAGGTAGGTTCAGCAAAGTTATGCACTTATGTAAATACAGCAGGAAGTCATATTTACATCACTACTAGCAGCTTTATTCCAGTCCGATTTTCATTACATACGAAATAAAACAAAATATATATGTATGTATGTTTATAAGTAAAACTGAATACATAGCACTTACTTTAAACTTTCCAGAAAGATTTTTTTTCTTAAGCAATTACACTAATTTGTTTCAAATAGTTGTCACGATTTCTTTCTGTATTTTATCTGAAACTATTTCTTTATAAAAAATTGGCACAAAATTGGCAGAAAATGCAACTATAGGACAATTATTAGTTGTTTCACTCTTGAATATATGCTTTCTGATTCTATTAGGTGTGGGTAAAAATATTTTGTCTGTGTTAGTTTTAGTCACGTAGTTCTTACAGGGATGTATGTATGACTACATCGTCAATATAAGTCGTCAGTGAAAAATTGATCACAGTGGGATAAGAGGGAATTGTATCTTCAATACAAAATAAATATTGTTTTTTGCGTAACAACTTCAGTAAAAAATTTTTAATTTTTTGAAGTGCATTCATAAAAACGGCAATAGTAGAAGTTTCTAATTTAATCCAAAAAACTTCTTTGTCTAGGTAGGGAAGCATGCCTGGTTAGATTTCTATATAAATCCAGAAACTATGTTCAGAATAATATACTTACGCTCATTTTCTACCGTTGTCTCAACTGATGGTTTTCAAAAAAGTGTTTCAAAATACGCATTGAAAATTGGTTTCATACATACATACATAATAAGCCATTACAACCCTCTGCACAGGGTTACGGCCTAGCTTCTCGCAGCACTCATGTTGCGTGTGTTAACTTTTATGCATGAGTACCGGGACCTACAATTAAAATCGACTCCGAACGACAGATTTAAGAAGCTTTTTCATGGCAATCAATTACTCTCAGAGTCGTCGAAAGAAATAATTTTTTCATATTTCTTTTTTTCAAGACGTCAGAGCTGAAATTTTAACCCGGCGCTATAGTCTTAGTAAGCGAACACACTAACCACTAGACCGCGGCGACTACATTGGTTTCATACACTACACAAAATCACTATATCGACGATGGAATTAAAGAATGCTGTAACTGACAAAAAATCGAAAATACGTTTTTTGCATCATTTTTATCAGCAAAAAAATACGCGTCGATTGGTCCAGATCCCAGATTTCTACGATTAAAATAAATTCACTTACGCCGTCTGCGAAATAAAAAATATTAGTGTATTTGTTCTACATTTATGAAAGTTTTTTGGCTCTATTGAACATTTAAGGTTTTGTCAGTTACAGCGTTCTTTAATTCCATCGTCGATATAGCGAGAAGATTGGACAGTAGACTTGTATAGTGTATATGCAGCGTGATAGAGAGCATTTCAGAATTAGCCTGAACCTAATTGGAGGTCCATATGAAAAAAAAAACTTATTTTTATCTTTGAATAGCTTTCAGTAAATAATGCACAATTTTGAAAAATCGAAAGCATAATAGAGAATTCCTGCTGGAATTAAAAATTATGTTGGATGAGTATCATCAGACAAAGGTGTTTTATTCCTTAAAAACTAATAATTAGAATTTATTTGAATGGCAACCGAATTGATTGACTTGCATTATTAGCAGGTAACTAAAAATGTTTTATTACTAATAACTCTTTTTTAAGAAAAAACTTTAAAATATTGGTAGTCAGTTGACATTTTTAATACCTTTTTTAGCACCCAACAACTCAACTGAAGTTAGTTCGCCAACTATAATCAACCCGTTAAACAGAAATTTTCATATATACTCGTACATACATATAAATATGAAATTCAAATTGAATATTTGCTGAAAAAAGTTAATTTAAAATTAAATTTTCTCAAAACTTTTCTTTTAAAAGACTCACATGACTGACATACTTTTTACTTTCAACTCAACTCAACTTAACTATCTATCACACGCTTAATAACAATGTTGAAAGGAACAAATCAAAAAGAACGAAGAAAAAAAAACAAAATAATAATGTTAAAAGAAAAAAAGGAGAGAACACATAAATAAATAGAAAATAAATGCATTGAGAATAATTCGTTTAACAAAATATAATTACAGGAATCAATTTCCTTAAATTAATATTGATTTATTCCTTGTAATAATACATACAAGACTGTTGTAAATACCCGTATGAGAGTATGTAATAGTGTAGAGCTATGGAGAGAGAGAGCGAGATAGAGTACCAAATAATAAGGATATAAAGAAAGAACATGAAAGAGAGTAGTATGAAGTAGAAACAGCGGATGGATGACAAGGAATGTAAATGTTTTGTAAGCCATTAAAAATGTAGGGAATTCAATTACTTGTGTGTAGCGTGTACATTTAATTGCCTATTAAGAAGAATATAAACATACTGTGGTACTGCTGACGGTTAATATTGTTTTCTTTTGTTGTTGATGTTGTTACTTTACCTATAATACGAGTAGTTGTTGTAACAGAACATTGACAGTAATTGTAATATTGTTGTCCTTTTTATTTATTTTCAAGCAGTATAAAACACAGTCACTTATTTATTAATTTTCTTCTAAAGTTAATTATGAAGTTATTTTTATAGATTTTGTAGCACAGTTGTAATAGACTCTTGCAAACACAGTTGGTGGCCCCAGTGACTTAATTATTATAAAACGTTTTATACAGAAAAAAAAAAAACATTTACATTAACAATATTATTAAGAGAGTGAGAGAAAACAGAAAAAAGCGTAAACGAACAGCAGTGCGTAAAATTTCAGTAGTAACGTGAAGCTGTTTTTCTCTCCCCGCCTACAAAACTTTGATTGTTTTGTCATGGTGATGTCAAATTTTTTCCTTTTTTTTTGTTGAGTTCTCACAATCCAATCTGAATTAAAGCATTTGCTGTTGTTTCACGCCCATATACAAATTGTTTGAAGCAAATCTGTATAGCGTGCCATAGGAAAATCCGATTTTGACAAAGCATTAGTGAGTGATGTTGGCTGCAGTTAAACAATAAGGCTTTTGTAATTGTTTAAAAGTAATGTCTTTTTACCTATATTTACGTCAATACTGAGGATTTACTCATGATTTGATTTCCATTTAATAACTTTTCTTAAGCCCACTTGCACCATGCATTGAGCTGGCCTGGAAAAAGGGTTTAGGGAAGAGAGGTGTATTGTTTATTGACACTTGATTTAACTTTATTAACATCGTAGTTGACAGGAATAATTTTCGGTGGAAGGTTATACCAGAAAAGAGCCCAACCGCGAAACAACAAGTTGTTTTTTGTAGTGCATTGTGCCACTCGTCGGACAATCAATTACAAAAGGATATGCTCTGTTAAATATAAAAGTACGGGCGTTAACTAAGAATATGAGATTATTTGAAATTTATTTCTTAAAAACTCAAGTTTATATTGCTATGCATGACAAGCTCTTATGCCACTTCAGTGTCACTCAAGACAACGCTCACTGATTTAAAGTAGGCTAGCTTCTCATGGAGCTATAAAGTAGTTTATTGATAAAGTAATAAAATTCCTTGTCCAAATAAATAAATTAATAAAATATTCACTTACATATACCCAGCGGGAATCAATGAGAATCGAGAGGGTAACTCAAGGAATGTATAAATTATAAATATAAATAAATGTTTGTAATGTCACCCCGTAATAAGTATTGGAATTCATTTCTTGTACTGCATAAAGTTATTTATTATTAATAATGTGAAGGAATAACGACCGGCGGGAAATGATAATCAATGAGAATCGAAAAGGTAATATATGGAATGTATAATGTTGATTCCGTAAACAATTACCCTTAACACAGATCATGTCCTAGGAAAGTGATAATGTCCACCCGTAATAAGTATTAGAATTCATTATAATAAAGCATAAAGTTATTTGTTATTAACAATTTGACGGAATAACGAAAAATAACAATTTTTTTTAATAAAATGTAGAACAAAGAATTCCTTCTTTTGAAGATGTGGAAATACACTTGGTATTCAGTATTTATTTGTGTGGCAAATGAAATTACCTTCTTGATTCCAAAAGTATTAATTCTGAAGGCATGTATTATTTAATTGATTATAAAATAAGGTAATCGATTTTTTCCCGCTGGGTAGATTGAATTTTTAAATCACTCGTTAATGTTTATATTACACTACTGTACCGTATTACTAATAACAGGTTTTAACGCGGCTTATATAATAAAATTAAATACTGTATGTTTGAAAACAAGCACAGAATCATTTGAAATACATTTTCTTATCATAACACACTAATAAGAACAGTGAACTGCAGTCAAATAAGTGAAGTAAGTACAGTAAACTGTTGTTTCTGTTTTAGTGCAGTTATCATTTACTTCAATTTTGTTTTAATTTATTTGCATTCTGGCAGTTGTAACTGAAATGATTTACGCACCGAAAATATTTTCGATAGTATGAAATTTTCTAATCCACATACCCAACAAAACGAATCGAAACTAATATGTAGTCTCAGATTTTTTTGGGGGCTTGACAAATATTTTGTATATCAGATAATTATGTATCTGTCATAATAACTTGTAATCAATTTGACAGATTCTAATCAAAATTAAGAATAAACATTGTAGTTTATTTTATCTATGATGTATCTCACTTTCTACCAGAAGATAAAATAAATATTTTTTTTCTTATAATTTTATTATGAATTATTAGAAACAAAATTGTGGAAAACTGCATAAACTCGAAATGCTAAAAAATATAAAAAATTAAATACAATATGATTTTTTATAGACATATATTATGCCACTTTGACCACTCAAAGGCCAGTGTTATACCTTCACCCTTAAATGATCAACAGCAATTGCCCAATCTGTCCGTGAATATTGATTGTAAGTGGTGGATGTCTTCACTAAGTATATTAGCTGTTATCTTATATATGTCTTTTTAGTGAAAGGCGATTTTTTCTGAAGACTAGTGTAATTATAAAAAAACTTACCTTGGGCTCTTCAGATACTTAAAACTTAAATTTAAGTTTTGTAGCAACAAATACTTTAAATATCTTACCTGTAAAGAAAAGAAAATCAGAAATTAAAAATTATATTGATTCACAATAGGCTTAAGAATAAAAGAAATTTCTGACTCATATATAGATCGTAACCGAATTGTTTTAAAAGAAAAGAGTTCTATTTTAACAAAGAAAATGGCACAAAAAAACGTGTGGTTGGGTGGCTAGAGTGTGGTTTGTAATTTCCTTGCATAACTATTTCATAAAAAACAATTTTTGAAATACAGAAATTATTAAACGGATAAATTTGTAAAATAATCTATACAATTGTTTGAATTTGAAGAAAAGGTCAAAGCACTATCTGAAGTTCAAAACTATTATGAGTGTGATACTCGGCATAGAAAAATCAGAAAACTTTATTGAATTGTGAGTAAATAACTTCATTCTCTACACAAGAGAAAAACTGCACAATTATCTGAAGGTACAAATGTACATATACGAAAAGATTTTTGTAAACTTTCAAAAAGGTATCTAAAATAGATACAAAAAACTCGTCAAGGCGTGTCATGATGATCAAGAAGTGACGTTAAAAAACGAATGAGTTTATTTAGAGTGTCTACTCAAAGATACATTGGGGAATACTAATGAAAATATTTAATTAGCACAAAATAAATTTGATATTATTGATATAAACTGTTCAGAATAAAGATCCCCACAGAGGTACGATTTGGCTTCTAGCAAATCGTTCCACCAAGGACTAGAGGTTTTGAACTATATAGTGTAAACCAGCTCAATGTGGCCTCATAGTTCAAGTAGGAAAATATTTGTGCGTTTGTAACTACAACTGGCGTTTTCGAGATCTGACCAGAGACGTCTTATTCTGTTCCTATGGGGATCAGGTTAGCCCTTTTGCACGACACATACATAGGCGTGGAGAATTCTTACCTAATGGTGATACTAACGCAGGAGGATTGCTACTGTCCAGACAAAAGTAGTGTCAGAATTGCTCAACCTTTGTCGGATCTATTGCTGTGAGCGGCTTAACATACCTAGGTTCGGTTGCTGGGAGTTTCTGCACTAGTTGGTGTGCTGGTCCAACGTATATTATTTTACCCCTGCCTCTGGGTAGCGTATGATATGAAGTTTGTTCCGAAGTATTTTTTCCACAAAAGGGTGAAAAAGAACAGTATACGCGTAATTATGGGAAAAATAGACTCAATTGTTGCATATTGAACAGCAACTAGCGCAAGAAGTAACTTTTTAAATGACATTTTCTTATAATCAAAATGCTAAAAGACTAAAATAAATACATAAGCGGTGCTTAAAACAACTAACACAGGTGCACGAATTTAATACCTTTTTAAACAAGCTGGGCACCGTTTTCGCGAAAATTTCCTATTTATTGATGTGCATATTTAATTAAAATTTCTAAATTTAAAATTAAACAAAAATGGTCAAAAAAGATAAAAATATCGTTTTTACAGTACTTTAGCATACAAATTTTAAATCGCGAATACGAGAGCAAACTTCTAAAAACGGCTAATGCCACTTAATTTAGGGTACTCGAATTAGCTTTACTAGCAGGGTGCACAGCAGAGATCAGCATTGAGTCGCTTTTTAGCGATTTATATGCACTTATGAAATTTTAAGTATAAGTGAGTACAAGTAGTTGAAATTTAACTACTCTGACTCACTCATACTCACACAACGTTGACTAATTAATAAAGGTTGCAATAAATCTGAGTCCAATGTTGACATCAAACTCATAGTCACTAGGATTCATAATTTTATAAAAATACTTATGATACTCACACTTGATTCGAGTGACTCGAATCATACGAAAAAAAATTTACCGTTTTAGTCGATAGACGTATACAATACAAAAGAAAATTTATATGGTGTATACAAAAATGAACATGCAAATAATAAACAAAAATAAGCGAAAAAATTTAAGAAACAAAAAATACAGAGAAATAGAATTTAAATTTTTTTAAAAACAGAAATGTATTGCTTTGTAAATACTTTTGTTTGGTTTTTATATACTAAATGGGATATGATTCGCATTTAGTCTATAACTATTTTAATATAAGTATTTATAGTTTTGAATAACACCTTTGGGAAAAAGTCTCCTGACGAGTCTCTTAAGCAGAGACGAAATGGCCATAGAGACATGCTTATCCCCAAAAGCATACATTTCAAATTATATTGAAAAAATTTAAGTTTAATATAATAATATATTATTATACTCACAATTATATCATAATTATTATTTATACCGTGATTATTTTTTAATTTTTTATAAATAGGTTCTAAAGAAATTCATAAAAAAAAAATATTTTTAAATTTTTTCTAAATTTTACATTGTAAAAACTTATAGTATACTTAACAAACTACATCTTTATAATCAGTATTCTTAAAATAGATTATTGGAACGAAAATTGCCTATATCGGGCTATGTAATTTATTATCTTTTTATTATTTTTCGTCAATAAAAAGAAAAGAGATATGGTGTATATAATAATAAACATTCAAAATGTAACAATGTACATAAGCGAAAAAGCTAATGCATATAGGAAATATTTTAAAGAAATTAAAAAATTTTTAATGTTTTTTTTTTATTTTTGTAAGCAGGTTATAAAGAAATGGATTGCAAGAGTGATATTAAGGAGAAAATCAGTGTCGGAGGTCTCCGATTAGTTCGGAAACATAAAGGCAATAGCCCAATATGGGCAATTTTCGTTTCAATAATATATTTTAAAAATATTGATTATAAAGATGTAGTTTGTTAAGTATACTATAAGTTTTTACAATGTAAAATTTAGAAAAAATTTAAAAATATTTTTTTTTGTTATGAATTTCTTTAGAACCTATTTATAAAAAATTAAAAAATAATCAAGGTATAAATAATAATTATGATATAATTGTGAGTATCATAATATATTCTTTTTATCTTCTTTAATACATTTCTTATAAACTTAAACTTTTTCGCTTATTTTTGTTTATTATTTGCATGTTCATTTTTGTATACACCATATAAATTTCCTTTTGTATTGTATATGTATGTCTATCTACTAAAACGGTAAATGTTTTTTCATATGATTCGAGTCACTCGAATCAAGTGTGAGTCTCATAAGTATTTTTATAAAATTATGAATCCAAGTGAGTATGAGTTTGATGTCAACATTTTACTCATATTTATTGCAACCTTTGTTAATGAATCAACGTTGTGTGAGAATGAGTGATGATGATGATGATGATGATGATGCTACGCAAGGAAGTAGCGAAATATCGTAAAATAAATAATATAAATATTTATTCGACCTTAAGCTCAAATAATTTATCTAATAATATATATATATATATATATATATATATAAAATATATATATATACGGACGACAGTCCTGCAAAATGTATGAACCAAATATTAGAACTATTATGTACGGGTATATGGAAATTAGCAAAAACTATACAAAATACTTTAAATATTAAAAAAAACGACTTTTTTGATACTCAAATACCTACAATCAAAGAAGGCGTATTAACGATTGCCTAGGAGGAAACAATTCTAAGTAAATCCGCCACTCTATGTATGTATGTACGTATGTATATATGTTTGTAAGTAATGGTTGTTTGCTGTTCCATAATGTATTTGGCATTGATAGACAAAAATTGTTCCACTTACATAAATGTATTACAAAGTAAAATTAATATTTCTTCCATTAAAAATTGTAGTTAAATTACTGTGAGATGTTGTTACTGTAAGTGGTTTTCTCTTTTCTATTTAAAGTATTTGTTTTTGCTATTTCAGCTTCTGTTGCGTTGCTCCTTGATAATGTTTTTACTTACGTACTATTATTGCTATTATTATTGTTGTTGTTTTTGTTGTTTTTCTTATTACAATTTCTCTTGTTGCTATAGCCATATCCTGTCGACTTTCAGGCGCCATAATGCAATTTCAATGACGCATAATACACTGACTGTCTCAACACAAATAAGTTTTATTCTGGTTATTTTCCATAACCTTCAACACTCCCCTTTATCAAGAAGTAACCATCTTCTATTTTTTAGTTGCTGATTTTATAACGGTTTTTTTTTCCTTCTTTCTTTTTTTTTCTTCTTTTTTCCAGCGTTAAATAACTAAATTGAAAGAAAATTATGCGACAAAATTGTAACATCGCATGTGGTAAATTATGTGACCATATATTGTTGTATCAAGAAAAAAAAATGAAAGACAACACACAGAGTGTGTTTTTATTTTAGGGAATAAAGTGGAACAGCCATCTAACTATAGTTATGAGTACGTATATATGCATGTATGTACGTATATACGATTATGAGTAAACATATTTACGTCACATTCATTTTACCTATAAAAGCATTATTCTTACAATATTCTTTCTTCAGACTTCTTGTATTTGCAAACGTATGAACGAACCAGTTGCTGTGATGGTGATGGTTCAAGTTTTCTTGCACAACCATTTTTGTATTTGACAAGTTTTTATTTACGAGAATTTTAATTTCTATTAATTCTTTAAGAATTTATATTCTCGTGCGTAATTTTTTACGCTATTTATGGTATTTTTTTTTATTTCCAGTAGCTTAGGTTTTCACTACATTATATTTGGGTGATTTCGTAAATACTTTAACGAAACCTTTGCTCACTATTAAAAATTCCAAATGTATAACGCGCTGAAAGAAGCAGTGCAGCCAATTTAATTAGAAGTTATTAAACAAGCGGAAAATTGAATGACCTGTTGTATTAAAACTTCTTCCATTAATAGAGTTTCCTGTTCTCAGTGAATGGCTTGCACTATTGCGGACTCAAATGAACTAATATTTAGCCTTCGTGATGTTCAACTCACCTAAACATTTTGCAGATGATGCATAAAGCATTTCTTTTCCTTGGGTAATATCTAATGAGTCCCGAAAAACGAAAAGAAGTCAAAAATAGTACAGTGATCCACATTTCTGAGAGATGTAACAACCTCAGTCAGTGTAAAATGTAGAAAATAGATTTTTAGGTACATATTGTGATTGGGTGCTACAAATAATGCAACACTATTGAGCTTATGTTAAAGTGAACCAAACTAATCGTAAATGAAAGTTCTTATCTAAAGAATTTTTCCACAAAATAAGAAAAAAAAAATATGAAGAAATAAGTTTCAGTTGCCTTCATTTGACTTAGAAGAGTGTCGTCTTGTGTTGTCAGTTTTAAATTGGTATTCGTGTTGCCTTTGTCGAAATTTAGCTATGGTTAGTAGTATAAAATTAGTATTCTTTAAATATATTCCAATTAAGCCGGGAGCTAATCATAACAAAAGAGAACTTTTCAGTAATTTGTTTTAAATTTTGGAGTATTCACAAGGTGTATGAGGGAAACTCGCCAGCATTTTCCAGGTGGAGGTTTATGCCATCGATAGATGTGCTCAATTTAACCTGGATAAAGGGTACATAGGACAGGAAATAGCCATACTATCTGACAGTCAGGCTGTCATTCGAGCACTTGGCTATTATGAAATCGACTCGAAGCTAGTATGGGACTGTCTGGGGAAACTGAACCTGCTGGGCAGGGACAAGAAGGTCAGCGTATGTTGGGTAGCTGACCAGGGGGACATTCAGGAGAATGAAATGGCAGAAAAATTTACCAAAAAGAGTGCAGCTATGCCATATATTGGACCAAAACCCTTTTGTGGAATAGGAAGGGAAGCATACTAAGGGAAAAAGCAGACAGGGAGAGACACTTGTTCTTCTTGGGTCAAACTGGTCTTTTGTTAAGTAACTATAACAAGAGAAGATTATACATGCATTGGAGATTATACATTGCATAAGAATACTTTCGGGCCTTCTGACCGGGTACTGCTGACTCAATGTACACTTAAATAAAATAGAAATCGCTTCTATTTTCTATGTGCAGACGAGGCGATTGAGTCATCAGAGCACAGGAAGAGGTACCTTGGTGACTACCAGTTAGCAGATAGGGAATTCTCGTGGTTAGCATTAGCCGACATTTACAGTACACTAGATCTACAGGTCGAAGTACCCTAGTACCTCATATATGAATGAATGAATGAATGTACGCTATAGTGTCATATATTCATAAAATATACTTTTTTTAATAATAGCCTATACCACAATATCAAACATTTTTGTCGTTTCGCATTCTCAAGAATTACAGCTGTTTTGCACCGCAGTAACTGTTTTCAGTACGACAAGTCTAACAAAAATAAATTCGAACGATAACGAAACACTTTATTGTCATTCATAATTTACCCATTTCAGGAATTTTTTTTATTTTCGATTAACTTGTTAATCTGTTGATTTACTAACTTTGAAATTTTTAAATTTTTAAATATCTTATATCTTAAACATAAAGATATCGACGATGGAATTAAAGAACGCTGTAACTGACAAAACCTTAAATGTTCACCAGAGCCAAACAACTTTCTTTCATAAATGTAGAACAAATACACTGGTATTTTTCATTTCACAGACGGCGTAAGTGAATTTATTTTCTTCGTAGAAATCTGGGACTTGGACCAATCGACGCGTATTTTTTTGCTGTTAAAAATGATGCAAAAAACGTATTTTCGATTTTTTGTCAGTTACAGCGTTCTTTAATTCCATCGTCGATATAATAAAAAAAAACCGACACATGTAAACATAGAGGAACGCTTTTTCGAACAATAATGATTTGTTTTCGTACGCATAGTTTTACATTCGACATCGTGGGACAGGCTGTAAAGAAATGATTCTTACTTACAAAAAAAAATTATGACTTTATCACAATAAGGCATAATACCATACATTGTGAATACCCCAATTAAATTTTGTTCAATATCGAATGGCGTAATTCACCTTCATTTCTCTGCACGACTTTTTACAGTATTATGCATGACAAAAAATTATCAGCTTTTTGGCACAGATTTTAGTCACAAAATACTTATCAAACTTCTGACATTAAGGAGCTAAACTGTTGCTTACGATATTCTAAGCAGTAGTTTACGATATGCTAATCGTATATTATGATTTGTTAACCATTTATTATTTTTCAAATTTTGCAAAATTTGTAAAGGTTTTCATATATATAATAGTTTATAAATTTATTTTATAAAAACATGTCAAATTCAATGTTGCTTTACAAAGTAGACAAGTTAGTATCACTGTTTTTAAAGTTGATTTTTATGAAGTTTAGGCAAAAAAAAATTGGGAAATTGAGTGACAGACATTTTTTAATTCTCTTTTTTTGCTTGCCTAAATCTTTTACACTATGGAAACTAGAAGACAGAAAGAAAAAGAAAAGAAAATAATATGAATCAAGAGGCGAAAATTACGTAAAGTAGAAAAGAGAAGGAATAAATATTTGATACAGACGTTCGTGTGCCTTACATTTTAGTTCTTCGCCCATTACCCTAAAAACTTCGAGTGACTATCGTTCAATTTCTAAAGTGTAAAAAGGGTGTAAGTCAAGTCCGTATGTTTAGCCACTGTGTAAAGCGATCTGCTAACTATTCATTATGGATAAGGTTGTAAGTCTCTTGAAGGAAAATATAAGCAATAAATGCAAAATATAAAATCTTTAAAAAAATTTAAATTTATGGAAAAGCTACACAAAAATTATTTTTCGTAGAGGCTCTGTTTCCTAGTTAACTTCTGTAGACCGAGATTACAGGAAATAAAATCACAGCTAATCTTCTTAAAGCCTCTGTATTTTTTGTTTTGAATGTTTTTTAGAAGTGGTTTCACATCTTTTTCTATTTTATTTTTTATTTGTTTATTTTAATTTTTGGCAAATAAAATTCCAATTAGATAATTGCTACAAATAATATGACCAAATTGGTATTGGAGTAATTGGACAATAAAAGAAAAACTAAAATTAATTATTATGGGGCATCATGGAAAAAGGAAAAGTATTTTTTTATAGTTGTTGCTATTGTTTTTATTAATTGGTAAAAAGCTTTTGTTGGTAATTAAATGAATGGTTTAAACTTTATTTTATAAACCACATGAATAGCATTAGAAACTTACGTTTCCTGAAAACTATTTTATGGGACTGCGGTTTTCTTTAAGCTCATAAATATTTGTTTAGAGAACCCTTTTTTACGCATTTCTAGAAAATTTACAAAAAAAGCATATAAAACAAAATTAAGATTTTATTTTATTCAGAATAGTTGTGCCAACAGGACTCTGACGTAAATGATGTCAACAAACAGGTAGGTGGTATGCTCTTAGTCAACAACAGCATCAGTAGTTATGAATAAAATAAAAAGATTGCGTATTGCACAGGACCCTTATCTTACATCTGAAATATGGAGATTATTATTTGTTTAATGACGTCACAAGTTTTAAATATAAAATTTTTTAGAACAATACAGTGCTTAGTGAAGCATATAAACATGCATCGCTACGTTACGCTGTTATTTTTTAGAAACAAAAGTTCTGTTGCGGAAACAAAAATTTAAGAGTCTTTTTTAACAATTCTCACTACAAGAATAATTTTCTCCTTTGAAAGCCTATGTCTTTTTTGTTGATGGTTTTGAAACAAAAAAAAAACTAGTCCTTTGAGAAACCAGTACTCAGGAATTGACCCTTTCATTGTACTACATAGTGTTAGAAATATATATTCCGAGAAGTAGAATAATAGGAGTAGTATTTGTAAACATATGATTTGAACCTTTTCATACTGTAGGAAAAGCGCGGTGATTATTTTATTAACGAATCGTTCAGATAAGGAACGCATTCTCTCTAAAGTGCCTCACCGTCATTGATAAGCAATTTTTCTATATGTGTTCGGGAAGCTCAATAGATTTTAAAGCACTAGCCGTTAGTAAACACCACTAAGACTTATACGCATTAAATTTATTCAGCCCTGTTAGCGTGATTTAACTCAGATATTGTCTACATTTGTCAGTTGTGTCATTCAAACTTTACGTTCTAGCCCTGATCTTCAAAAGGATCGGCGAAGGATCAGACACGAATATGAATGGCAAATATTGCTGTCATTGCAGACGAGTAGATAATTTTATAAAAAGCAGATTGTTAAAAAGCATCCACAATAGCGTAGGATACAAAACATAACGACCAATAACTGCCTAAATTAACTTAAAACGTTCACGAGGCCGTAAAATAAGCGATAATTTTGAACTTCGAGAACAATTTCATTTTTTTAAGTAAATTTGCACAATACAGTCCGTGATGTTCTAGCGTTCTTTTTGATTTTTTTCTTTTGAATCAAAAGATTTGTGAATTGCTGAAAGCGTAGAGTGATAGAATTCATACGCTAAAACTGTTTGCATAATACGTCTTAAGTTGAAGCCACATATCTCTCAAAATTATTGCATTTAGCTGCTCTAAATTGTATTTGAAGACTATCGATTTTGAAATCAGCATACTTCGCCATGCGGGAGTTTATGTGCTCTATCTGTCATTTTTCTTCGTTCGACCCCAAATTTTTTAAGTCTGCAATCCGTTTTCGGATATTTCGTCCAGTTTCGGGGATAAATAGCCGAAAACGGATTGCAGATTTTAAAAATTTTGGTGTCAAAAACGTAAAGTGGCACCATTAACTTGAGATATGTAAAATGGCGGATAGAGTACATAAAATCCCACGCGACGATTTTTCTTCATTTGGAGCAATAAGGCTTCTCATGGTGGCCACTAGGAAACGTTTAATAAGAATTTATACTTGAAAAGTATTTTTTTTATTACGACCAATACTCAGGGGCAAACCCCTACTCATGCAGTGCATTGTATTGGAATGTGAAGATGGTTGATAAGTTTTTTTTTTTTCATACATGTTTGTATATTTTGCGCCTTTTTATTGTTGATGAAAAAGTTGCTGTAAATTTGTCCACTCAAGAGCCAGTGTTATACCTTCACCCTCGAATGATCAAACAGATGAGGCAATTCATCTGTCGGTGGATGTTTTAATGTGAATGGTGAGCGTCTTCAGTAGATTAGCTGTTATCTTCCCAGAAGGTGGCGCTGTACTCCTGATCATTGGTTTTTGGTGGAATGGATTAGAAATGTCAGGGGACGGTTTCTTGTAGATAGTCTTGCTGGAGGGGGGTTGGGGAACCTCTTATTTTCTTAAATTTAATTTTTTAATTTAAATTGTAATTTTTAGAAAACCGCAAATTTTTATTTTTATAATTTTGTCCTTCGCTGGGATTGAACCTGGGTCATGTGAGTTTCTGTGCGAGAGCTCTACCACTATGCCACGACCCCCCCCCCATTTACGAATATAGAGATAGAGGATAAAGTATAGATGAGGGTCGGCCATGTTACTATGACTTGTGGGGCTCAGCTGCTATTAACACAACAAACAATGCAGTTTGATTATAAAGATAACCAACCTAATATCTTCATTACCCAAAGGTGTTATACAATACATAGGTGTATACGAAGACACCCTTGAGCGAGGAGAATATTAAGAAGGTTTCAAACTGCCAAGTTTGTGTAAATAACAAAGTCATAGAAACAAACAATGAAAGAAAGTGATATTACGAATATATTTATACCTGAACTTTAATGATGATAAAGAGTACTTCTCTTTACGATAAGCCTGGTGTTTTAAATTGGCAATAAATTCCTGAAGCCAATTCCACTATTTAGCGTAAAATTAAAGCAACAAATGTTTCGTACTGACTAAAAACCTACTTACAGTGTAACCTAAATAAGAGCGAAAAGCGCAACGTAATTTTGCGCTTACCATTTACGCTGTAATGAGCAACTTAAATAAAAGCGTCAGTATTGTGTTAATAACAGTAATGTTTACTTACCCTGTTTGATAAAAACCGCTAAATAAGCATAATAAAAAGAAACTATATTCACTTCTTTACGCCCTGTCAAAATTGGATTTTTCAATAGCAAAGCATTAGTACTGTGCTATTTGGGTTGCTCTCATACATTTTATATGGTTATGAGAATTTTTGACAGATAGCGCTTTACGCTCTAATATCGGTTACATATTTAAAGGTGTTAATTGCTTGCTAATACTTTTTGTAATTTTCGAAGCATGTCATCAAACTGAATTTGTACAAAATTCATATATGTATGCTTTTTAAAATTGAAATAAATAAATTGATTCTCAAATCCTAAAGAGTTGTCACAATTTCAATGTGAATTGCTGTTTTATTTTTTTTTTTTTTTGCTTTCCTCTTTAAGAATTTTGCGCTTAAATGAGGCATAACAATTATTGTAATTGAGTCTTTTATGTTCATTTGATCACTTTTTGTTTCAGAAGAATAACAATTAAAATGATGACAAAAAATATGAAATAAATTGAAATGAAATAATTGTAATTGTTTTCTAAATGTTACCATTTTTTCCTGGGAAATTTTTATAAAAACAACAACAACAACAGCAAAAACCATAAAACAAAAATATGAAAAAATAAATAAAAACACAATATTCTTGCAAATTTATTCGTGTCGCTATTTTGTTTTTCACTTTTCTTTGTTGTTAAATTTAGTCAGAAATTGAAATGAAAGAAAATAAATGGAAAAGAAATCAACAACAACAACAACAACTCGACAATGTTTTTATGCTTAATTATGCAATTTGCATAAAATACTAATTTTTGACTATAAAGTTCACTCTACGTACTACTGCTGCTATTTATTATTCGTGTGTTATAATCATATCTACGCCCGTTTCTCTACCCAACACTTTTTCTCAACACTTTTTCACAATTTAACAGCTGCTTTGATAAACTTTTCATTATAAAATTGTGTTTTATTGTAGTTGTTGTTATTGTTATTGTAACGAGTATTATTTTGTATCTACCCTGAGGGCTACAAACGGAATAGCAATTTTATTCAACACTCGAAACATTAAATTCAATTTGGCGCAAAGTGTTTAATGAACTTTAAAACATGGTTGTCGACATGGACATCATTATTAAAAAGAAGAAAAAACAAAAAACAAAAAATTATAGAAAAAATTTAATAAAAAACATTAAGAAAAAATGATATAAAATACTAAAACAACAGTAACAATTAAACTATAAAAGTGTAAATTATAGAGAAGCCAGGAAGATGAAAACACACTGCTCGTACCGTAACAATCAGTATCACTTACATACGAACGTTATAGAAAATCTACTTCGACTCTATGAAATGAAACTGAATCTGTAGAATAATTAAAAGCAAAATAATAAAAAATGGAAAACAAAAAAAAATTGCTTTCTTCTAAGTAAGCAACAACAAAATCGAAGAGGAAAGTGCAGCTGATATATAGATATTGCAGCCGGAAATAGTAAACGATATACTTACACAAAAATACATCAGGAGTTAAATATTTTATTTGTTCCAACGAACTCTGATGATCTCAGTAGAACAAAGTGTCAAGAATAGAAACAAAAATTTAACAATAATAAGGACACTCAATCTAATTACAAATACTTTTTAATTTTTTCATCTAATTAAGTACCTGTTGTGTATGCGAAAGTACTATTTTCTACAAAAAAAAGTACTTTACAGGGAACTTTACATAGCATAACTATAAAATAGATAAAAATAAAAAAATAATTACTCCAAATTAGCCCTAAATCTGAACACAAAAAACTTTTACAAATAATCCAACTGTGCTTCAGAATTCAATAAAAAATTTCGAAGAACAATCTCTTTAGTGAGAATTAATCTCCCTGAGAGAGATAGATATTAAACGACAGAAATTATTACTAACATTCAAAGTAACAAATTTCAAAATGAGTGCCTCGCGCCAGACTCTATGAAACGCCTTAGATATGTCCAGAGTGACAATCTTGCTCTCACCAAATCTTGCTTTCACACAACCCACCTCTTAGAGAGTAATGCCAATAGGTCACAACTGGAGCGGCGAAATCACTACTGATGGAATACAAATTAGTACATACTAAATAACTCACAAGGTGATAGTTAATCATATTCTCCATAAGTAAAGAGTATGGAACAGACTGCTATTGCTCGATAATTTTAGGAATTACTAGCTTCGTCCTTTTTTAAGATTGGCGTTCTATTAAAATGGAAACCCACCAGCACAATAAACCGCACTGAAAATCAACACACGGGCATCAATGGGCAAAGTGCAAGATTCAGAGTTTCAAAACCATTACTGGTATACCATCAAGTTCAGTTCAGATCTACATGTTAGAATCTGATGCTCATGTGTTTCAAATACGATTTAATTTTAGTATCTCAGCTGAGGAACTTACCTACTCTTGCCGTCATTTCAAGCACTTGAGTACAATTTACTTTATGAAAATTTCTACCAAAACGATTGGGTATGTAGATATTAAACTAGCATGTCTTGACACTCAAGTCTCGCTTGCAACAGGCAACGTATGTAGGAATATTGATTTTTCCAGCTAGAAATGTTTTGATACGCCTGACTTAAGAAGTGTATATCGTGTTGCCAGGAGAAATTCAAATATAAGTCACGTCAAATCAGAATATAAGAATATGGAAGACAGACAATTCGTGGCATTGATGTTTGAGACTCGGATGCTACATTGACGTGGACGATTTGTAAACTATGTTTACTAATCTACCCACTACACGGGTAAATGACAATATTTACAATTTTAACCCAATTATGATAACAACTTAGATAATTTTAAATTCTAATAAGTTAATCTGTTCGATGTTGTGTAAAGTTTTCTATGTTTTAAGTCTAAAGCAATCGGGTAGGATGATATTAATTCAAAATTAGTAAAATTCTTCTACCTCAACTTCTTTCATTTGTTACGCACTTATTTA
Organism: Metopia argyrocephala; assembly: GCA_963576795.1. NCBI lineage: Eukaryota > Metazoa > Arthropoda > Insecta > Diptera > Sarcophagidae > Metopia > Metopia argyrocephala. The sequence goes on along the minus strand of OY756208.1, from coordinate 178,732,478 downwards.
ATTTCATTTTTGTGTAGTGCCAGTTCCGAGCTATAAGGAACCATGTTAGGATAATACCGATACTTAAGAATAATATGCTATCCCACCAAAGAACTTGAGAATCTCTCAAATTATTTATTTATTTTTTTTTTATTGAGACCAATACTCTGGGGTAAACTCCTGCTAAATGCAGTGTATTGTATTGGAATTTTTGTGGAAAGAACAGTACATTATGACAAAAGAACATATATTTTGTTTTTCTAATACTATTGAGCGCCTTAGGAATAAGGCAAATTGCTATGTAATGTGAAGTTCGCTTTTCGTTCGAATAAGAGTTGCCAATGGACTTTAAATGGGGTAAATAAGAATATAGGATGGGATTTGGATCAGAGTTAGCTAAATTTCTTAGTTCTACTTGAGAATTCTAAGGCGTTTGAATCCGTTGATCATCAACAGCTGTAAAATTTATACACGTACTCTTCAAAACTTCATATTATGCTTAAAAAGTGCAAACTTTAGTGATCGTCCTTTACTCAGCGTGTTTTCTTCATCTAGGCTAAGAGTGCTTGCTAAATCCAAACAAATGCTTTATTGATGTACCTATAGTGGTATATCTTTACTGTGCCAGTGTTTCAATGTCGATTTTATATATTCACTCAAATCGACAACACTGTTCTTTGCAATGCAATTTCATGTTATTCGACCCATTTAAGCATTAAACATTTTATGTTTAATTAAAAAAAAAAGAAATAAAAGAAAATGCAGAACGTAACGATGCAAGACTGCATCAAGGCAAAAGCTAAGAAACTTTGAATGTCATGCAGGACAAATGCACACGATATGCATCAAATGTTCCCGTTTTCGATTTCGTTTTTATTATTTTATTTCATTTAATTCCCTTATCAACTTGACTGCGAATAAGAAAATCTACCCCACACAACTCGCAACATCATTTCTGATGTAAAAACGTCCATCTTGTTCGAAACCAAAAAAAAAAAACAAAAAAACATTTTTCCCCCATAATAGTTTTTCTGTGATATCTTATTACCATGTTTGTTGTTGTTTTTCCGGTTATTTTTGTTGTTTTTGTAGTGATGAAAATTAATTCAGATTTTCATAAAATTGTGCAATAAAAATTACAATTAACACGTTACGCTCCGTTTGACATTTGAATTAATTGAAAATATTGTTTAAGAAAATAAAAAAAAAAAATAAAAATAGTACTTCCAGCAACAACAACAACAACAACAATTATTATTACAACAATATGATGAAAACAAAAGAACTAAAGGATAGCAACGAAACAACATCTAAAGAGAAGAAGAAGAAGAAGAAGAGGAAAAAAATGAACGAATAAATAAAATAATGACAGGATATACAATTTTGTTTGTTGTTTGTATGACTCCATCCAATTGTTTACCATTAATGGATTACCCTACAGGTGGTAAACAACAAAACATAATTGTCTTTTATTGGAAAATATTGTAGCAAAAAAAAGAAAATTTGTTTTATTTATTACCAAATCGAATATCAAACTAAATTCTAATTACAAGCAAGGTGATGAAGACCATTAGGCTCGGTGTAATGAAACACAGCAAAGCTTCACGACCAACTCAGTAACCGTTAAGCATAGCGCCTAGTTGGTTGTTAGTATAACAATGCAGCCATAAGAAACAACTTTTACTTTTCAGCATACATTTTGGCATTTGAGATAAATTTAAGAAATATGTTTACAAATGCATCGAAATCTAGTTTATAAGATATATAATCGTACCTAAAATTTAAATCGTTTACACCAAATTCTTTTGACATTCTGCACGATTTGGTGTTTATAGGGATGAGGAGTAAATGTACTATAGAAAGTGAAACACATTCCTTAAAGACCTGTTTACACTATTCAATAAGTCTTAAGATTTTCTATGAATTTGTAGTAAGACAATATCTGTGGTTGTAATAAATTCGTTATAAGTTTTGTTTAAGGGGTGTAGGAAGATAGCAAAATCTCCAATTGTACAGCATTGAACCTACAATAGTTTGTTTTTTTGGCGGTTTACGATATTGAGTTGGCCACTTATTAAACCGATTTCACAGCTGATAGTCGCTTTCTGTTTAGTATGGCCTTTCGTTACGAATTTCCCGACACATATAAGGCTGCTGGCGAGTGTCCCCGTCAGTAGCCTGTTTTCCCCGGGGAATATTGGGTTCGACCTAGCCCTGAGTGGTCTGGCGCTCAATATAGGCAGAGAACGCCTTTAATGGCGATTATGAGGTGCATGGTCGAAATGCCACGCGTACTTAGTGCGCGTGGCAGGCATTTCTGGTGTTCTCACGGACTGACCAGAGATGCCTTAATCTGGTACTACGGGCATCAGGAGCCCCCGGTACCTTAAACTCTCAGTCATTCGGGAAGTGTGGTCCGGCCTGATGATTGGTGAGGTCCTCCTTCGGGAGGTACACGTAGTTGTTGTAGAAGTACCTAGATAGATACCCCTCAGCAAGGGGGGTGTCATTGCCCAGACAGTGATGGTACTAAATTGCCAACTCGTTGCTATGGGCTCTCTTTTGAGAGCTATGCCTTCGGGCATGGTAAGATTAGAGGGTACTGGCATCGGGTGGCGGTGGTCGGACGCATTGAATTCGACTACCGCTCCGGCAACGGGCGGCGTGTGATTAAGTCTACGGACAGGTGTGCACGTAAAATCAATATACAGTTTCGTTACGAATAGCAATGATTGTAAATTGCTGAATTTTTTTATCTAAATAAAGCTTCTGTTTGCAAACTTATCGTGCACTTCGGTCAAAAACTGGTGTTCATAATCGTTTTTTCAGAGCGGTCGCTTTAGAAACACGCTTAATCTTACTGATAATGTGTACCACGCGAGGTGTCGAACAGTGCGCCCTAATAAAGCTGTAGCCGCTGTACATGAAAGTATTAAAAAAAATCCAAATCAACAAATTCTTTCTCCTGCTTAGCAACTAGAGTTGAGTTCTTTTTCTTTTATTTGGAAGGTTTTATTAAAGACTCTAAGGCTTAAAAAGTTTAAAGGTTTGACTTGTGCAGTAAATAAAGCAAAATTACCAATCATATGCACCGCCAATTGGACGAGTGGATTGAATTGATATTGAATTTTCATTCAAAATGTTGGTCGAATGGTTAATTAAGCAGAATTGTCTCATTGAAATGCGGTTAATCCACAAGCTTTTAAAGGCTGATGCCGTAATTTTGGCACCTGTCTTCAGAAGCAATGCAGTGCAAAATATTGTGGTTCCAACAGAATGAAGCTACATGGCATTCAGTATGCCCTACAGTTGATTTACTCAAAGAAACTTTTAATGTAACAACCTAATGATCCAACTAAGTAATTGGACATCGACATCATGTGGATTAAAATCTTTGAATTATTTTCTTTGGAGACATTTAAACCACTTGCCTACGTTAGAATTTAAATGGTATTGTGCTGAGAATTTTTAATAGTTTTAATTTTTATTGCAATATGTGGCAATATTGTAGAAGCCGTGTTCTAGTGATTAGTGTGGTGGAATACTAACTTCAAACCCCAGCTCTGACATATTGAAAAAAAGAAATATAAAATAAAATATTTCTTTCGGCGACTACCTCTCAACAATCTTCTGGTAAAAGCTCTAAGAGTAACTGATTGCCATGAACAAGCTTTTCAAGTCTGTCGTCCGACTTTCAACTGTTGGTCCCGGTACACATGGCTAGAAATTGGCACACACACCACGAGCTAGGCCGTAACCCTGAAACAGAGTTGTAATGGTCAATTATGTATGTGTATGGCGCAATATTTTTTTTTATTTCCAATCACTTGTAAGTGATATTTCATTCGTTAAACTCTTACACGCTTTTTCTCTTTTTTTTATTAAAGTTTTCTTTTACGTTTTAACACCAGTTTTTACTTAAAAATAAAGTGGGAAAAAATTCCATGCAAGATTGTAGTTCTTAAAGGAATGAATGCAAATGTTAACTGCATCTCCAGTGAAGAAATCATTAAAAATTTCTAGACGAAAAGATTTTTCTATCATTAATATACCGTGACTCCTCTGCGTTACTGTGAGTTAAACTGATGAAATTTCTTTCTTCATTGTAAAAAAATACAAAAAAATTGTTAATTAATATTTAAATTGATGCTTCTCTTTTTCTTGTTAAATTTAAATGAAAATAAAATAAGAAATTAGCAAAGTGTAAGAAAAATATATTATTAATTACTCTGAAAAAAAAAAATGTTTAAAACATGGAAATTGCGTTACGGATTAAGGGATTTTCTTAATTTTCTTCTTTAAATTATTGATTATTTTGTTGCGATTTATTTGAAATTCTTTAAAAAACTATACACACATACACATACATATCTAGAAAAGTGCCCATTTTAATGCTGTTTTTAATGATGTCCTTTTCTAAGGGGATATTTTGCTCGAGAATATAGGTTTAATTTTTATGAAAATACAGGCTGTCCACCGGGAAGGTATACTACTTTGATTTGCCGCCATTTTGGTAAACATTAATCTTGTCAGTTCATATTTGGTAGTCGTGAAGTAGAAAACGTGCCAAAAAGATGCACTATTTATCGTGAAGTGAACGATTTCTCTGTAGCTGATAGGCCCAAGCATGGAACAGAACACAATGTACTGCAAGATCAGTTGAAATCATTAGTGCTGTTCAAAAAAGTGTTCAAAACAATCTCAATTCCAGGCCGTGCTCAGAAGCTTGATCTTCAAAAAACAACTTAGGCCAAAATTTTGCAAAAAGTTTTCCATTTGTTTCCATTTAAACTTTCGTTGACACAAGAGCTTCTGCCAAAAGATCATTTAAGCCACCGCACATATGCCAATAGGATGATACAGCTCGCCCATCGTAACATTGATTTTTGTGAAAAATCATAATGAGTGAAGAGGCGCATTTTCATTGGATATATGAATCGACAGAATAGTCGGTTCTGGGCAATGAAAAACCCTGAAATTATTTATCAGTCACCTTAGCATCCATTAAAAGTGATATTCTGGTGTACAATTTGGTCAGGAGGTATCATTGGACCTTACTTCTTTGAAACTGGAAAGCAAACTTAACAAAAAGCAACTATCATTAAGTGGGTGGTCCAATAAAGCAGTGATGCCAACTCAAAGTTGTGACGCTCTATAAAAAAACACTCGTTACATACATTATTGCAAATATAGAATACAATTAGAGCAATCGGGTGTATTTAAAATCAATACAATAAAAAATACAAATAGGTTTAAAATTTTATTAAAATTATGAAAATAATACAAAAAACAAAATTCATGTATTGTTGTTTCGTCAGAACCCCTTTAATTAGATCAAAGTTAACTGCAATGAATATTTTTGGTAATTAAAGGAGAAATTATGTCCGTCAAGGAATAATACACTAGCCAAACTGTATGTATTGGGTTGGCAACTAAGTAAATGCGGATTTTACTCATTGATGGCATTAGTTGCATTTTTAGGTTAGATGACGTAATTGAAATATCAAATACATTTCGTTATTTGATAGTCGGTACTTCAGCTGTCAATCAGTAAAAAAAATGTTTTGATCGGTTGCGTGGTTTTTGTTTGTCCTCTGTTGAAAAATGAAAAATCAAAAGGAACACTTTCGTCATATTTTGCTTTAATATTTCCGGAAAGGAAAAAACGCTTCGCAAGCTCATAAAAAGTTATGTGCTGTTTATGGTGACGAAGCCTTAAAAGAACGGCAGTATCAAAATTGGTTTGCCAAATTTCGTTCTGGTGATTTTTCACACGTCCAGTTGAAGTGGACGACGACCAAATCAAAGCAATAATTGATACGGATCATCACAGTACAACACGTAAGATTGCAAGGAAGCTTCATGTATCACATACATACATTGAAAATCGCGTAAAGCTATGTACGAAAACTTAATGTAATGGGTTCCTCATGAACTGAAAGAAATTCATTTAACACTACGCATTCACATTGTGATTTTTTAACTAAACGTAATGAAAACGATGCATTCTTAAAACGATTGATAACTGGTGATGAAAAATGTGTTTTTTACAACAATGTCAATTGGAAAAGATCGTGGAACAAGCCAGATGAACTAGCGCAAACAACATCAAAAGTTGATATTCATCAAAAGAAAGTTCTGTTATCAGTTTGGTGGGATTACAAAGGAATTGTCTACTTCGAACTTGTAGCACCCAATCGAACGATAAATTCAGATGTCTACATTGAACAACTAACAAAATTGAACAATGCAGTTGAAGAAGAGCGGCCCGAATTGGCAAATCGAAAAGGTGTTGTATTCCATCATGACAATGCAAGGCCACACACATCTTTGACCGCTCGGCAAAAATTATTGGAGCCTGGTTGGGATGTTTTGTCACATCCACCATATAGTCCAGACCTTGCACCATCTGATTACTTTTTATTTTGATCTTTGCAAAACTCCTTGATTGGTAAAAATTTGATGATGTCAAATCGTACCTTGTTCAGTTTTTTTTTTTTTTTTTTTTTTTCTCATAAAAACCAGAAGTTTTATGATCGTGGAATTATAATTCTACCTGAAAGATGACAAGAGGTTATTGCTCAAAATGGGCAATACATTACATAATAAAGTTATTTCGTTCCATGAAAAATTGACTTTTATTTTCTAAAAAGAGTGCGCAATTACTCAGTTGCCAAAAATTTTTCAAAATTATTTAAAAATTAAAAATTGTAAATTGAATTTTTGTTGTAGAATTATTTAAAAACAAGTACATACGATATAAACAATGGAAACCACTAGAAAAATGGTAGGTACTATAAATAGAGCTTCATATTATGGTTTTGAGTGAGTAATATATAAAACGTTATATATTGTAAATAAAGTCTTAAAACCGAAAATTATCTATGTTTTGGTTTACATAAACGAAACCTTGGATATGTAAATGAATTGTAACATTCATAACAATATATAAGAGTATTTATAAGAAAAGTAATTGAAGTAGTGAATTTTAAAATTTTCAGAAATGATTTTTTCTTTTAGATTTGGTAGGTTTTTTAAACATTTTAAGGAAAATAAAATAAATAAATTTGCATCTATTGCTACTTATATAACAAGTTTTCATATTCTTAGTGAAACTTACTTACCTCCATGTTAAATCAGTTTTCTCCCATTTGGGCCCCTGTAAAACATAACGTTTCATACGGCCATGATGTAAATTATCAGGCGAAAATGATAATGAATGATTATTATCGCCGACACCACAACGTGGCCGTTTAATAAGTTTTTTTGTTTCACTATCGATTTCACCGGTCACTGGAATGTTGCCAAATTTCTAAAAGAAATCAAAAAAAGGAAAAGAAAAAATATCATGTAAAATACTTCTTTTCTTTCTTAAGCTGCAAAAAGATACATTTTTAATGATTTTGGTTGGTTGGTTTTTTTTTTAATTTTTTTTAGTTATTTTAATGCATATTTACCTGGAGATTTCGTATAGCCTCCTTAAGTTGTTCTTCTGTTCGTAAAGCTCCCGTTTCGATGTCTGATTTTGGTAGATAATCAAACTCCATCAAGTAATTGTACTAAAAATAGAAAACAAAATAAAGACAAGAAAAAAATATTAGTAAATCTTTTTTCTTTCTGTCTTTCTGTTTTTTAGGTTATTAGCATTTAGAAGAATATTTGAATATGGGCATTAAGCCAATATTACAATAAAAAAACGAGAGAGAGAGAAATATAACAAAAATCAACACAAGCCCCAGATATCTTTAGAAGGTGTTAAAGTGAAGAGTTACGGGGGAAAAAGTTAACGCATATTTATGGCATTGTTGCTAAACTTCCTTTTTTTCTTTCTCTCTACCATTTTGTATGAAAACAAAAAGAAAATTTTATTACCAAAAACAAGGAAATTAGAAAAATAACAAATTTTTCGAAATCAACAAAATATATTTATTTGTAAATGTTTAACGGAAAATTTTGAGCAACACCCTCATGTTGTTTAGTACTGTTGTTGTTGTTAATATAGCAAAATTTTTGCCAAATTATCCATGTAAGTATTGGTATAACTAAATAACCATATTTGGTTTTTTTTTCTTCTTTTTTCCTTTATCTGTTATATCTTTGCTATTGCCAGCCAAATTTTAAAATTCATTTTTGTATTCATTTTTAATATTTTGTGTGGGTATCTCTCGTATCTTTGTTTTGAGAGCAGTTTGTGGCCAATCTACAATACTTCCTTAATTGCAATTGTTGCTGCATTTGTAATGCTTAAATCTATGACATAATTTTTTTTTTCAGTTAAAGCTGGCTAACAAGAATATATAAAATAAGAGAAAAAATAGAAAAACAAAGAAGAGAAAATTAAATCATAAAAATTCTTTCTTTTTTTTCCAAAGCGTTCTTTTTTTCTGGGTTCTTCTTGTAACAGTTTCTTCTGCATTTAAATGTATTTCACATTTTCATTCATTCATATTTACTTATCATCCCATTTACCGAAACACAAACGCTTGCATTGCATTTGTGTTGGATTTTTTGAATATTCTATGGGAAAAATGTTGTAAAAGATAACAATAACGAGTGCTTTAAAATAAACGAGGCAGATTAACAAAAGAATTGAAATAGTTTTTGGCAACCACTTCAAAAGATACATTAGCTTAACAGAAGTTTTGTAGTTCAGATTTATTTACTTTTTTTTCTTTTATTTTCTATAAAAATGGCACCATAATAGCACACTTTAAAAATAAAATAAAAATTAAAACAAAAAAAAACTTTAAAATTTAAAATATTTTTTTTTTATCTAGTTTTGGCCATAATCAGTTAAATGCTATGAAGCGAAAAATAACCATTTAAGAGTACGAAAAAAAAAATATATTCCAATACACTATTTTATTTAATTTTCAGAAGTTATGCTTCCTTAAATGAATTAAATTTTTTTGCCACTTTTCTAGTTTCTTGCAATCGTTTTTGTACGAAAAAAAAAGAAAAAATAAATTTGAAATCAATTTTCAAAAATACAAAAATATTTTAGAAATTAGCTAAACCCCGGCATACTTCGCTATTCGTATTTAAATAAAATAAAAAGTTGTATATTGGATGGTTTTTTATAGAAGTATAAAACTTAAAGTTGGCAACGCTTTAAGTGACTGAGTTTTGTCAGCCACAATTGATTTATATGGTTTGGCATTTCAACATGAATAGCACAGTGTATACAGTGATGAAGCAAATGGCAGCTCCAAAAATAAAAATCAGCTGTTATTAATTTTCCTACTACTTTAAAACAAGAAATACATGCATTTTAGCTAACTTTTGCTGTATCTTTAATTTCAAATATTTGGACCTGAGACGAAACATTCTGAGCTTCAGGCGGTTTGTGCCAAAGGGTAAAAGATAGCCATACTTTCTGACATTCAAGCTGCCATCCGAGTACTTGGCTCCTATGAAATTGACTCTAAATTAGTATGGCACTGTCTGTTGAAACTGAATAGGCTGGGCAGGGACAATCAAAATCAGCCTATGTTGGGTCCCGGGTCATTTGGGTATTCATGGGAATGAAATGGCAGATCAACTTGCCAGAATAGGAGCAACCAAGCCACTTGTGGGTCTAGGGATGGAAAGAAGAACAAGATACTGAAGGAGAAAAAGGACAGAGAGAGATGATTATTCTTCAGGGGCCAAACTGCCCTCCACTTTCCACACTATTACTCGATAGCTTAAATAGGAGAAGATTAAGGTCAAGCATAAAATTTTCTACAGATAATCTTAGAATATTGGCAGGACTTCTAACCGGCCACAAGACTTCTAATTGAGCTCATACAAAAATAAAGCACAAAATAAGTATTTATTCCTAACACTAACATTTTTATTTTTTGCCATAACATAACCGAAATCACATAATTTGTCATACTTGAGAATTTATTTTTTGTAACAAGAATTGAAGTATGTTCCACAGAAATTGACAGTCCACTCATCATCAAAAATTACCCAAACTCGCTTCAAGCGAGAGGTGCAGATTCTGTGACGAGGCGATTGAGTTATCAGAGCACATACTAGTCAATTGTGTAGTATTGATGCACAGTAGGAAGAGGTACCTTTCTGATTATCAGATAGGAAATTCTCAGCGTCGGCAACGGATGAGATTTTGAAGTACAGTCAGAGCGACGAGACTGGGGGACGTACTATAGCAACCCTAGTTATGTTGAGGGCTGTACAATAGATCTACAAGTGGATGTAATTTTAGTACCTGCTGAATAAATGATGAATAAAATTGCCCTGGCAAGGCTTGCAAACGTAGTAGCCAATTTCAAATACCCACAAAATGTAAAGAGATATTAATTAATTAAATGTAAAAACAAGTAAATATTTCATAATAAATATTACAAAATGTATTAGCTATTCAGAAAAACTATAATATTTCTTTTAATAAAATTATTGGATAAGGAAAAATCAATAAAATTGTAAAGTTCATTAAAAATTAAGCAAATTCTTCTAAGTTGTTCAGCGTTAGAATAATTAGTTCGGTAATAATTAATTGCAAGGGGATAGAAATAGCGTGTTGGGCTTTGTGGTACATTAAAGGTGGTATTTTCCAAGAGAAACTCAGAGCAAACTTCACCATCAATAACGTTCATCAAAAAGGTGATATTCAGTATTGTTCTTCCACTTTTCAGTGTAGGACTCCTCAAGCAGAATAAATAAATTGTTTTTCAATTGATTCAATATGATAACTATGAACATTATAAACAGAGTAGAAAATTAAATAAAACTGAACGTTTGATCTCATTTTGTTGTTTTTATCAGAAAACGCTTTAATTAGATCAAATTTAACTGCAATGTTATTTTTTGGTAATTAAAGAAGAAATGATGTCCGTGAAGGAATAGTACACTAGCCAAACTGAACAATTGTTTTCGACTCCAGCTACGGTAGTCTCATCAGAGTTCTTTGTGTCCTGTGCATATTCAAGACCAAACATCAACTATTTAACTCACTCTTTTTTGGAAATCGCATACTGAAATTATTACTGTATGTACATACATTTGTATGAGTTAGTCGAAGTAAAGTCACACAACAGTTTATATCACATTCTCCTTTTCTTACCATCATTTTGTTGTGTTCTTTACAATGAGTACAACAAAAATAAAACAGAAACAGTGAGAACGATTGCTTCATTTAATTTTGTATATTGTTTTTGTTTTGAGTACTACAAATACACTAAATCAAATGTGCGTAGTTACAACAAAAAATGAATGAGAAGATAAAGAAAAGAACAAGGAAAAAAAAAAAAGAATAGAGAAAAAAGAGCAAATTATACGAATGTAACGGAATAGCAAAGCAAGCACTAGAGCGAAAAGCTAATTGTTTCATTTGCGCTCTTTCTCATTTAGAAAGTATTTGTTTTGGTTTTGTATGACTTTGTTGTAACGTTTGCGAAATATTTTTTTTATTTGCCCACTCTGATTATAATTGATGATTATATAGAATCCCATATCACACAACCATATTCAAGGATTGGTCTTCCAAGGGAGGTATACAGTATCTTCGAAATATATGCATCAGTGAATTCATTACTCTATCTCCTGATTAAGGCAAGAACTTCTCTTGCTTTGTTGACAATTAAATTTATATGGGGGGTAAAACAAAGCTTGGCGTCACGCAAAATGCCCAGATAAAGAATAGAGCTTACAAAATTAAGTGATTATCTATTCATAAGGTATTTACTAGGGGTGATACTTCTTCGATGGAAACTCATACATTTACATTTATTTTATTATCAAAACATACAAGTGCGTTGGCAACAAAGAGTGATTACCCCTAGCATTTTATTTCTCCCGATATCTCACTACTTCTTCTTGTAACTTTTTCTTCAATGTGCGTGTTTATTTTTTTTGTTTGTTTTTTATTTTAATAAAAAAATATTTATAAGAATAAAAAATTATTATTTATTTAAAATTAATTACACAAACAGCCTAAGTACTGTTTATTTACAGAATATTTTTTTTTTTTTTTAATTTACATTTCACATGTTAAAAGATCTTTCTTTAATGCAAGAATTTAAAGAATTTTAAAATTCCAATTCACAATTCATTCAAAGAAACAGCCTTCAATCAATTCTAAGTAAGTAGCCTCTATTGTAATGTAATGACATTTATGGCAAAACGTTTATAACAAACAAACTCGTATATTATTGGTGAATGTAAGGTAATATGATAAAAACCAATTTGTTGTTGCAGGATATCAATTCATATTTACATGAAAAAATTTGTCGAAAAATTTACTGTGAAAATAACATGTTCTGATGGGATAAGTAGGTTTGGATGTATCGTGTTTGAAGATGATACGTTTGAAAGTAAGTGTTGTAACTTTTACTCATACACAGATATACGAGTAAATGTCAGAAGGCCATTATGTATAAAATGCATTTATGTTTTTAGAAATTTTGACAGGTACTTTATGCCAACTGTCAAAATGAAATCTTAAAACCCTCATGCCATACCTACATCAAGCCCAAATATATCCAACCCCATATAAGTATCCTAAAAACAATATACTTTCTCTTCCACACACTAAACATACACAAACACTCAACACCAAACATTCATAAATAACATTTATGAGTATTTTTTGATGAATTATTATTCATTTTCCACATCTTCTTCTTCTTACTCTATTCGCTTAAGACATTCGGAGACAATTTCTGAGCCTGAGTAAGACATTCTACATAAACTAATGGTATGGAAGTATTTTCTTGTTTTTCTGTTTTTAATTTAAAATTAGTGACACCCTAGAGTTGCCATTTCCATAGATTAATATTTATTCTTAAGATATATGAAAACGTTGTGATGCCAAGGTAACTCTTATAAAAAGTGTCAGTATGTCATCATAATAAATGCATGTAATTTTCTTATATTCATTGTTACACATACGCATCGTTTTAAATGCAAATAGTGTTTAAATTCGGAACTAATTTCTCAAAAACACTTTGCAGCAGGAGGTGTGCGTACACACATACATACATATGCGTTGCGTTTGATTACATTAATATATGCATGTGTGTGACATAATTGAAATTGGCATAAAGTGGAAACTTGTGTTTTCGAAATTTTAATGATTTTCTTAAAAGAAAATACAAAAAAAAAACACACACACACTACTGGGTTATGAAGTAATCACACATATAAGCAAATACAGTGGCATACAAATTATTAGATGCAGTGCATACTTCATAGCAAAATATGCAAACTTTTTCAAATTTGTCAAGCTTTCCCAACATTACTGATCAAGTTCAAGTATTGCCAAATGGCGTAGTAAAACTTGCACGCAATCTACTTATATAGAAGACAGACGACTGTCTAATGAAACGTGGAATTTGTTTAACAAAATAGCCGCACTGTTGGATACAGTTAAGAGCGAACTTATAATTAATTTTTAGATAATTCTTGTCAAATTCATTATCAAATGCATTGAGCGGATCTTACCGATTCCATTTCGGATGGGGAGATATTTGAACCTCTAATCTATTGTTAACATTATATTAGCAATTGTAGTAGTTGGTCGATAACCATATGCCCTATCATTTCATGCACTAAAGAATGATAGTTTTAATCCTTCGGACGGTGTTGTAAAGCACGTAAAAGAGTGACGAAATGACAGATACTTATTACATCATTAATATATATGCAGACCAATTTTTGCATCTTCCTAAGCATACTGAGTGAGTATAGATCTTAAATAGATGAGATTTCGTACATTCAGAAATATGTTCGGCTGCAAGTGAATATCTAGAGAAAGTATTTTACGTCATTGCGGCTTTCCCAGCTCGATACTGAATGTGTATAAAGTTGGTTGTAACCATGGCTAATAAATAATTGCCTACATTTGTTGATCCATTTATACCAGACGCTAAAATTTAATTTTGTCACTGAAAACCAGGGACAGAAAGTAACAGTTATTTTTCAAATCAAAAAAGCACTCATAAAAAATGATCGTAGAAAATTTTGGTGGTATAGGTGATGTACATGCAATTTTTTGTATGATTTTTAAATATGTGACTTTTTTGATAAAAGTCGAAAAATAACTTTTAATTTTGACTTTTATTTTTTAAGGCAAAATTAAAGTTATTTTTGACTTTTATTATTTTACACAAAAAATAAAAGTAATTTTTTAACTTCTAATATAAGGCAAAAATAAAAGTAAAATAATGAAAGACAATAATAACTTTTAATTTTAATTTAAAAAATAACTTTTTTTTCTTGACTTTTTCGATAAAAGTCATAACAGTTACGGTCCCTGCTGAAAACAAATCAAAATTGTGCAAAGGCACAAGCAACTCATACTAAACTGACTAAATTTAAAATACGAGGTCTGTAGACTAAAAAAGGTACATTTTTAAATTTCTCTGGGTATGTGCATTAGACTTGCAATTTTCTTTTATGTTGGCCCACTTGTCTTGAACATATATTTTTAATTGAGTTTGTTTGTGAGAGACAGTTAGATGTGTTTTAGTTGTTTGTCCATCTTTTGGATCAAAGAATTTGCATTAAATTTTGTTTCAAAAATGGAATTTAGTATCCAAACGAATTTGAGACATAAAGAAATATGGTTATAATTCGTACAAGCTTTTCATAGAAATTCGAGAAGACGTAAATGACCACGTTCGTGCTAGAAGGTCCACCAATTTAATGACCTAAAAAAATAATAAAAATGTGAAGAACATTGCTTTAGAGAATCATCAAATCACTACTAAGAAAGTTGAAAAGGATATCAGCATATTGTTTAGCTCATGCCATATAATTTTTTCGCAAATTTTCGACTTGAAATATTAATATGAAACAAATGCTGATTAGGAATCATTCAGGAAATGTTGAATGACAGAATTTTTAATATGGTCATAACTGATGACGAATCAGTACATGACGAATGAGTAGATGGTAATGGCAGAGAAACTAAAGAACAATCATTGCAACGGAAGAGCCAAGGAGTTGTAAAACCGGATCGCTAAAAGAGCTCAAGGCCATATCAAGAGGTATCCCAGCAGAAATTAGTGCTTACCAATAAGGTATTTTGTAAGGGAGAAATTGTAAATAATCACTTACTCGTGCGCATCAATAATGCATGATTTTTATATGAAATGAGAAACTAAAATGCAATGGTATAAAAATCAAAAATAATACTTTATCCTATAGCATCTTATTAAGCTTTAAGGTATGCATAAACAATATAAAGCTTCCATTATTGCTTCCAAATTTGAAAAATTTTTTTCTGGGATATATCACAACTGATTCCAGAATAGAATTGCTGGCACAAGTAAATTACATTTAAAGCAGAATATTTTGAATGCAACAAAATTGAATTGATGAGTTTTATCGAGAAACAAAAAAAAACTCACCTTTTTTATTGTACACACAGTCCTCGTATAAAAACCAACATATTAAAGTCTTACTAAACTAATTGCTTACTAATAAGTAAAGGTTTTTTAGTAATAAAAGTAATTGTATATTTAATCCTTTTTTTTTTGTTATTAAAATATTATTTCAAAGTTAATCTCTAAAAAAAAGTTAAACTATTTTTTTGTTTAACAAGAGCCTTTATGTGAATTAAAGATACTAATTAGGGCCATAAAACCTATCCTATCGAGTAGTACGATTTGTCAAAAAAAAATCGTGTGTATTATAAAAGTATAACAGTGTGGCATAAACATGCATCTGTATGACAGATTTTTTGACAAGTCTGTCCGACTTTATAATCTTTTGAAAAAATGCATAAACATTATTTTCTCCATGCGATCAGGCTTGCAATTTATAAGATTTGAGCAAAAAGCAACTCTGCTTATGCTTTGCATCTTATTTTGTGTGATGTCGTGGCACTAATGTTACCATTTTGATGCGACTTTTAAAAATGTAACAGAAACCGATAAGATTTTCTTGTGAATGAATCGTACGACTGTATATGATAGCGTATCATGGCCTTTAGTGGTTTAAATTTTTATTATTCTTAAATTTTATAGAACTAGAGTGACTTGAATAAAATATGCTGTGCGGCACTGTGTCTCCTTTGTACTTCTTAGTTATATCTGTGTATGTACATACATATGTAGTAAAACTAAATATGTGTGTGTTTAATTTCATTCAATTTTAATGCTCATATTTGTGTTTTTGTATTTTAATTGTTCTAGTATTTGACTACAATTTATATCCTTATAAAAATAACACAAGTGTATATTAAAGCGTGTGTTTGTATGCATGTGAGTTAGTTTGTTTGCATAGAAAATGGTTTAAATGTAATGCTATGAGTGCAATAAAGATAAGTGTTTAATACACATACAAAACTTATTAGCGTGAGTTTCAATTGCAAACATACAGACATACGCGTCTACACGTTTATAAAAGCACTTTTAAAGCAAGCAACCAACCAACCAACCAGCTATCTATTGCGACCACAACCGCACTATTAATATTTCCACCATTATAACCAAATACACAGTGTTTCGAGATTACAGAAAAATGAGTTAAACATTTATCACTAGAACAAATGAGATTATGAAATTGTCGGCATTTTTTACTCAGGAGTAAACCCCTACTAAATGCTGTGCATTATATTGAAATTTTTGTGGAAAGGACAGTACATTTATTTTGTTTTCTTATTATATTAAACGCATTAGGAATGCGAGAAATTGCTGTGAATTGATCATTCAAAGGCCAGTGTTATGCCTTCACACTTGAATGATTAATGAATTAATTTATTTAATCAATAAATTTTATGCAGAAATAATTTCCAAAGATGTAGTTGACTGCGTTGAAAATGGGCAATAAAAGAAGAAAAAATGTAATTGTTTCATATTGTATAGACACGAATTTAACAATTCGTAACACTGTGCTTTTATGTAGAAGTTATTTCACATATAAATGCAAACGCATGATATATAAATATATGAGTTTGTTAGTATCTAAACTTAAATTTGCATACATTTGTGTGTGGAAAATATTTTAAGTAATTTTCAATTACAGTTAAGTGTGTCGCATGTTATTTTAGATTCTTTCAAAAAAAACAAAAAAACCGCATTTGGGAATAATATTGTATAGTGGCACATATTCCGCTAAAAGCACTTGTTTGTTTTTTTTACGAAAAATATTCTTAATTTCAAAACTATTTATTTATAATTATGATATTGATCTTGAGATCCTAAAACTTGTATTCTTTATGAAAATTAACATTCATTAAGGAATATGACATTTCCGGTCTAGTCCACCAGAAACAAATGATTAGGAGTACAGCGCCACCTTCTGGAAAGATAACAGCTAACCTACCGAGACAGCTAACAGCTAGCTCACCAGTCAAATTCAACATCGGCCTACAGATGAGGCAATTGCTGTCGATCATTCAAGGTTGGAAGGTATAATACTGACCCTTGAATGGTTAAATTGACAACAACTAGTCTCATCAACAAAAAAGGCGCATAATAGATATCTATGAAAAAAAAATATATCTATCAATCTATCTTCAAATTCCAAAACAATCCAATGCATTAGTAGGCGTTTACCCCTGAGTATTGATCTTAAAAAATAAAAACCACTAGCGTAATTACTTATTTCAATTTAAAATATAAGTTTTTTGTGTATTATTATACCTGTCTGGTTTACAAAGTGCCTCTCATTTGCCTTTCTTATTTCTGAGCATATAAGTGGGATTGGATCTTCACAGACTGTGTTGATTTTCTCTAAACATCGTTGTATCGTTTACACAATTTTCTTAACCATCTTATTTATATATCCAGTACACTGTTCTTGAGTTAAATCATACATACATACATAACTGGCCATTACAACCCTGTTTCAAGGTTACGGCCTAGCTTCTCGCAGCACTCATGTTGTGTATGTAAATTTTTATCCGTGAATACCGGGGCCTACAGTTTAAAGTCGACTCCGAACGACAGATTTGAGAAGCTTTTTCATGGCAATCAATTACTCCCAGAGCTTTTGCCCGAAGAATGTTGAGAGGTAGTCGCCGAAAGAAATAACTTTTTCCTTTTTTTTTTCAACATGTTAAAGCTGAGATTTGAACCCAGCGCTATCGTCTTAGTAAGCCAATACACTAATCACTAGACGACGGCGACTGAGTTAAATCACCTGCACGATTAATATTGGACATATTGGGCTTTTCTAAACTATTCTTCATATGAATTCTTCCGTATTATCTTGAGTTTTTAGACATATTCTTTACAAGATTGTGTCACTAACTAAATAAATTTTTCTTTATTTATTTTCCAATAGTGCATTATATTAATGATCATTTTCATTAAATAAGGATTCCCAGCGCACACTCTGAAAGCGTATTTCTTGTCTACCTTTGTACCCATAACTATGTCGTCTGCGTAGCCATGACCCACATCATGCATTTTCGCAAATAACTTTTTGTATCACATTTATCTTGTAAACTTCTTAGCCTTAAAGATGAAATATCGTAGGATTGTAAGTGTTTAAATTTAGATTTTATTGCTTAGTTTTTTAGAAAAAATATTTCTTTTGCATATTTTCTTTCCAATGGTAGTGTTGGAGTTCACTTATCCCACTTGCAATATCAATATTTCTTTAAGCATTTGTTTGGTCATTAATGAATGTTTGTTTGAAATTAACTTTTTAAAATTCAAAACCTATACTTTGTTTTTATGTATTTCCTACCTTTTTGAATTGTAATTTAATTGGCTTTAATTACTTATTTAATAATAAAACAGTGTAATTATAACCAATCAAACTAATTAGAATTGCAAATAAGATGAAATGATAAATTTCATATTTAAATATCAAAAATTGGTTTTGGCAATATACCAACCAACCAACCGAACAACCAATCATCCAAACAGATATTTGATATTCATTTCATGTGTAAATTATACCACATTTACTAGTACTTGTACATACTGGCAGTGTTTTGTGTATCATTTACCCGCCTAATTGTATTGATGGTTTAAATTTGTAACAAATCCTATATGAATCAATTATTTTTTTATATATTTACGAGTATTTATTTATTTTTATTTTCATTTGTATTTTTGTTCTCACATGCCAATAATGATGTTCATTCAAACACACACAAAACATTTAATCTGAGTGCACGTGTATGCGGAGTAACAGGGTTGGCCAAATGAGAATAAATACGAACTTTTTGTTATTCAACTGTATAGACTACCAATAACGTATAAAGCCGATTAAACTTTGGCGCTCAAACACCCACATGGCCAGCATTGATTCAGTTAAAAGGAAATACAAAAAATATATATTTTATTTTTACTAAATTATAAATTGAGTCAATTATTGTTTGTAGCCCACCATTTGCAATAACTAACAAGAATAACAACAACAACCACAAGTAATAAACAAATAAACAGTTATATTATTATTTTACAATAAATCATTTAGTAATTTGTTCACAACAAATAAACTGACCATTTCATTTAAACATCTGATCACCGTATTATAGAATTCTCATTAAAATTCAAAACATAGAGAATTATACCCCCCAAAAACAAAACACGAGAACACACAAATAAAATATAAATTTATTTGAATTCGAAAACGAAAGAATTATTAAATGAATGGTTTACAAAGTCAATGACCCACAAATTGTGTAAATTAGTGAGTAACTGGATGGAAGTGAATAAGGAAACTAATTATTACCAAATACATGGTGTTACAGATATTTAAATAAATGTAATGATTCAATTAAAAAAAAAAACAGTTCAAATAAATAAAATCTATAGTCATGGTGCTTCATGTTCAAATTTGAAAAGCTTTCAAATAATCGACAAATAATGGTTGATTTTGAAGAAAAACCTACAAACTGTAAAACCGTTTGGTTATTTCACTGTTATTAATTTTTTTATTATTATTTTATATTCTATACAAGGGTAACCATACCCGTGTTGCTAGATATACCGTAAGTTTAAGTTTTTTAAAAAATTAATATTTTAAAAAGAATTTTTGAGAGGTAAACCTAAAATAAGGGAACATTTGTTGCATAATTTTGGTGGGTTTGTATTGAGAAGTATAAAAAATGGAGAAAACTCAAAATTTCAGTGCAGTAGTGCACTACGTCTCCTATAGTCTTCATAGTAACAATAGATATTCAATCATTGACATCCTTATTTTGTCCAGCCAATATAACATTTTAACTTAACAAACTATAATTTTTGTCGAGCTCTTGTATATAAGTACTTAATAACAGAGTGGGCAAACAAACAAACAAAACATTTGGCAAACGTTTTCACAAAGTCATAAACTTTTCAAATTTTTTTTTTATGTTTTGTACATGAGCAAAACCAAAACCAATACTTTTTAAATGAAAAAGAGCTCTTTTGCTTGCTTTGATAATCCGTTACATTCGTATAATTGTGTACAAAATAAAAGGAGAAACGTAACTTTTGAGTGTTTCATTTGGTTCGTATAAATATTTTTTTCTTTTTTTGAAAAAAATTTAAATCATAATTAAAATGTTTACTGCTTTGCCAAAAGTCTTGATTCATTTAGGTATGTAAGTATGCATATATAATATTTTAGGGAGTTATATTGAGAAAATCAATTTGCAAACGTTTGCAAACGTATTTTCTTCAAACTTGTCAATTTTGTTCTCATTCTTTTGTTGCTAACTAAGCACATTTGAGTTAGTGTATTTGTAGTGCTTAAAACAAAAACAATATACAAAACAAAATGGGACAATCGCTCTCATTGTTTTTGTTTTACTCATTGTAAAGAACAAAACAAAATGAAATTAAACGTTTCGTTTTGCTTATTTTCGTACTCTGCTTGATAACACTGTATGAATTACTTATTTCTTGATTGTGTGATCACACAATCACGCGCCGACAGCAGCAGCACAAGCAAAACAGAAAGCTCAGCACACATCAAGGGACGCAGCACACACGACACTCACTTCGAGGCATTGCGTAACGCGACGTCAACAACAAAGTTGGTTATTGAGATCTTTAGTAAATTTTTGTAGTTCATTTTAATTTTTAACGGCTTGCTACCTATAGACCTAAACAGGGGAAAAAAGGTGAAAAAGATCGAATTCTTTAAAGTTTTTTTGACTTTTGATTTTCAAAGTTTTTGTTTACATGACAAGAGCTACAACTTTGCCTCAAAAAATAAATCAAAACTACGATCGGTTTGCAAGATATGATCCTAAGGAAATGATTATTATTTTTGCAAAAATGACACCGAGTTCCTACATGTTTGAGGGCCCATAAAAAAATTTCAAAAACTGGGAGATACAAGTTTCCTTTTTTTATTCTTTTATCAGGTAGTAGTGTCCGTATATGGTTATTTTTTTTTCGTGTTGCACTGTGTAACCAATGCAAAACATATTTACTTGATTTTTTTTATTTTTGTGGAAAATTGTAATATTACACTTCAATTACTTACTTACTGTAGTAGATTCCACTCCTATTTACATAATTTCGTCGACTATTTCACTTTTGGTAATAAAGTTAATTGACCACAAACTTAGAAACTTTCAATTTAATATTTCTCTAGATAGGAAAAACATTTTTATCTGAGCCACTCCCACCTACCCAACGCCTTCAATTTTTTTTGTGCCCAAACACAACTTTGGGGCTACAAAACTTATAGGTTATGTTAAGACTACAAAACTACACAATCATAATACAAGAAGAAAACAAGAACTCAACTCAAATAAAATTCAAATAGATACCATAAAAGGCCTTTTTTGGCTGTAGACCAATGTAATTTGTATTGTAACGCAACTATAAATTGCAACTGAACTGAAACTCCACAACCTGTTGTGACAAATTCGTTTCTGTATTTACCATTTCAATAATTTTTTTACTGTGGTTTCATCATCATCATTATTATATATACATGCATGCATGCATACATGTTTAAACCCAATTTGAAAGGCTCAAGATTAGGTCACATTAGAAAAAAATTTTGTCAAAAAGCAAAACCAAACAAAAAAAAAATTTCATACTCTTCTACTCGTAAACTTATCAGAAAATTAGTTTCACTATCCAGGCATTCAATTTAATTTTAAATTCAATTACTAAAATATTATTAATTTTTAATAAAATTTTCCTTTACTTTAAAACTCATATTGTTTATCTTTCATTTTAAGTCATTCACTTTGGCCAAGACATCAAAAACATACCCATGATTTAATCAAATAAACACATGCTTTTATGTGCCAATGGTATACCGTAGTATGTAAGTACCAGTATTTATAAAAGACTGTAGCTGCTCAAGCCATTTATAATGTTTGTGTTTGACAGATGGTCAATATATGTCAGTTTTTTAAATGAGTCCCATACAATTATAATAAAGCTTGGGATTTCAATGTGTAGAATAATGTGCACTTGTATGAAAACATGTTTCAAATTTACAAATTTATAAAGGACATAAGTTGTACACTGATTTTAATTTCTTAAGAAGAGAAGAGAGATTATAAATTTTAAAACATAGATGTTGCGTAAGATTGAAGTTTATAAAATATAGAAATTCATCGAAAAATAAAAAAAAATTTAAAAAAATATATAAAAATTAAGAAATTAATTTCAATTCTTTTTATTTCTACTGGTTGTTGTCAAATCTCATTTTTATTACTCATACCTTAACTGGCCTTTACAATCTTGTGTCAGGATCAATCGCCGACAGAAATATAAATATTTTTTTTTAATATTTCTTTGCTTTAAGATGTCAGAGCCGGGGCTTAAACCGGAGCTCTCGTCTTAGTAAGCCATCACACTAACGACTAGACCACGGCGACTACATTACTACCATTCCACTTACTATACTTATAGTCCGCATGCACAAAGACAAATGCCAGTCTTCATTATAAAATAATTTTTACGCCAAATTTTGTTTGATTTTTTTTTTACTGAGACCAGTAAATCGCTACAGTATTGCAATTTTTTGGAAAGAACAGTATAAGTTTTTTTTCATATAGTAGTATTATTAATAAGCGCCTTAGGAATGAGACAAATTGCTGCGAATTCATAATTCTGGCGTTTTGTTGTACTTTGAATGATCAAAAGCAATTGTCTCATCGTTGCATGTTGATTGTGTGGTGAGTGCCTTCGCTAAGCAGGTTTAGCTATCATCTGCTACTTCCCAATAATAGGTGCCGCTTATTCTCCTGATCATTCGTCTTTGTTGTCTTATATTTTTTTAATTATAATTTTGAAAAAACCTCATACTAACCATTTTTAATTTTTCACCTTTTCTGGGATTTGAACCTGGCCCGTATGACTTTTTGTGCATGCGCTCTAACCACTATACCTCCCACATTTGTGACATTATTCCAATCCTACACTTTTATCTACTTATTCAAAATTTGAAATTTGTGATTGTAATGAAATGACTCTGTTTGTTGATACAATGTCAGACGAAGTTATTAGCCCGTGTTTTTTCAGAAATTACGCTGCAAGAATCATTACCATAAATTGAAGACATTTGTTATTTAACTTGTGTGCTTTCACCAATATGACACATTATTAAATTGTAGGGTATTTAAGAGAAAAAAAAAACTACAACGAAATAATAAAGTCACTTTCTTTTTTATACGACTCGTATTAAAGTTAATGACAAAATGGATTTATAGTTTGTATAGCGATTAATATGGATGAATGACCAAACTTTCACGAAAATTCATTAATTTGATGGAAAAGTTTATTTCCTTGAAATTGATTTTTTTTTTTGCACAAATTTTGCTTCTTTTTTTTATATAAATTTCCTATTTTTATATGTATGACCATCATAAATTTATTTTATCTCGACCACAAATATAATAATAAATGTCAGTCAGTTCGCAACAAAGCACATAGTAGGTGTGTATATAACACTAGCAAAGAAAAAAACAAAAAAACAAAATTTATAAATGACTTGACCACAATAGTTGTTTTTTTTTTCTCTTTTTGTTTTGTTTGTGATGTGTCAGTCTGTTACAAATAAACTCATCACTTAGTAGGAGGTCGTTTGTATTGTCTTAAATGTCAAATAATTTTGTGCAGTCAATAACCAAAAACAATAGACACCAAAAACATATGAAATTGATACACATACGCGTTAGAGCCCACTTAGAGGTGACAATTTACACTGTAACACGTACATACATGTAGTTTGACAATCACCAACTGCGATAATGGGATACTCACCCATTAATTTATATCGTCATGCTTATGTACTTGTTTCGCATGCCATACCAACAAACCATGCCCATCAATCATTATTACAAATTATTATGAATGAAATAGAAGATTATAAAATTATTTCCTATATTGTGTGGATTAGATCCAGTCTTAAATATTTAACAAAACTTGTACTTTAGTTGACACGTCCCTATAGACATGGAAACGTAAGATAGTCGAATGAATTCGATATACAACTTGACATGCCAAACAAAAAATTGTACGAACGACGTGACCAAAACAAACATTATTATTCATATTGTAATCACTATGTTCTCTATAAAAATTTTGTATGAAATTAATTAAATTACAGCCAGTTGTAACTAGTTAGAACTAGTGGGCGAAAAAAAACCCTCATATTAAGATTGTAACTAATAGTACAGTGGGACAAATAATACATAATACACATAAGCATATTCAAAGAAATTTGCAGTTAAAAAAAAAAAACTGTTTGGTGAGCCTCACTCACTTTTTAAATAGAAAAAATGTTTCTACTGAGAGGAACAGAAATTTATCATTGGTTAAATCTCGGAAGTACCCTTTTAGCACTTTAAATACCACAATACCCAGGGTCGGATTCACCAAATCTTTTTCAGGCGTAGAACATAGGACTTGGCACGATTCTGGTTACCACCAATTTAAATTTCTGTCTAAGTTAATTCCAACACCACAAAACTAATTAATTGAAGTTCTTTTGGAGAGAGTACTCACGCTGGTAACATTTTTATTTACTAATAAGCAGCAGTGGACCAAGAACATTATTTGAGATGCATCGGCACAAATATTTTTGAAGAAAAAAATTTCGCTATTGAATTCATGATTTAATAAAAATGTCTACAATTAGAGCTGCTTTTTAATCTTAAAAAGAAGATTTCGTGACATAATTGCTAAAATGATTGTCACTTATGGAGAAAAGCCTTCTTAGCTTTAAAGATGATGTTGATTTGATGATTTGGAATGGTGGATTTGTCCAATTTTGTCCTGCTTTTTCATAAATCAATTATTTTACTTAATATAGGCCCTTTACAAAATAATATCTCTCTCCAGTACTTTGGAAATTATGTCAACAGACTAATTGAACAGCAAGATTTTACTTTATTTGTAGTTTTATCAGGCTTTTGAATCTTTGCTATTTATAAGACTTTCCAATAACGTGAACATAGCCTCGAATCAAATATTGTTTGAATATAAATGTTAAAAAATTTATAGATTCTGTGGGATGCTCTTTTAGGACTATTGGTGTGATTCATAAAAAAATTGTTGAATGTTTTTCACTACGTTTAGCTGGTGCGGAAATGCTATTGCCTTTTGTATGTTAAAAGTTATCAAGTGTTCTTATTGGGTGATTCATTTTTGGGTATTTTTTTTAGCAATCTGCAGATTTATTAAGACAGATGCTTTAAATATTTCTGTTAACATTTTTTTTTTTCAGTTCTGCTCTTGCTTACTTTCTGTTTTTAGCTAGTTTTCTGCGGAACTTTTCGATTTTATTGAGAACTAATTCCATATTGTTGTTTGTGCCTGGTATATATTGTGAATTAGATATTCTACTGCATCTGTTACTTTGAACTGACCACATTTTTTATTGGTATAAACTTCCGCTTACCAAATATTTGCATGTTCTAACTAGGTTGACAATACTTTATTGTAACCAAAATACCCTCGTTTGTATCTGTTACTCATCCATATGTTAAGGACAGGTTGCACTAGCGACGTTTCCGTCTAGTTTTTGAATAAAAAATAATTAATATATATAAAATACAACACTCGAAATCTAAATTCACGAGACCACATGATGGGACTTTGTTTAGAAGCAGGTGTAAAGCTCCTAAATTGCCCTCCCAACCTTGTCGTTGAGGAGATCCGATATGAATTTATTCGAAGACCCTATTTTTACCTGACCTCGTGCCCAGTTAGCTGTCTATCACTGCCTTTGCCTTTTTAATTTACTAAGACAACATAAAATAGTTTATCTTTGTGTAGACTTTCTCTGTTGTTGCAAAGAATTTCCTGATAACTTGCCAAAGCGCAGTTGGAAAAGCAGTTTTCACCCAACCGATGAGTTTATTTATTATCATAGCCTTTATAGCTTAGTTGCTCATTATGCTCATTATTATGTTCAGCCCAAACAAGTATAAGAAAACTTTCAGGCATACATATGTGAGATGTTTTAATTTGTCATAATTATACCACACGAATTGCCCCATAGGTCAAAATTGGTTTGACAATCATGTTAATCCTTAAGAATTGTCTGCAAGCCTTATTCATGTTAGTTCTCTGTGTAATATTATCGCTATTATTTCTTCGCTGAGACCATCTTACCCAGAACATCGGATTGTTAATCAGGTTAATGTTGTTGTTGAGCGTAAACTCGAATTTACCAAGATCACCAAAAGTCTATCCGTGCTGTCGGCATCGAGTTTTTGAATATGGAAATCTGCCTCAAGTTCAGTTAAAAACAAAGTTTTTTTTATAGTTTTAGTTTTATTTACAATCTATCCGAAGAAGTAAATTTTATAAAATAAGAGTAAATTTATTAAATTAAGGTTAAAAACAAAGGACTTAATTTCATTTAAAGTCTGACAAAGTGCTTACTCACACACATCTAGTGAAGCTTGTATTGCATAAGTTGTTCTATTTACTTAACAGTAACTGTACAAATTTGTTTCCATATTGTTATTGTGTTGGAGTTACAGTTTCTGAGTAGGAGTAGGAGTATATCAGGTTAGGTGACAAATATGTAATTAACATTATAACTTAAACAATATAATAAAATGTATGTTGGTCCTATAAATTAACAAGTGATTAAATAACCATGTATGCCAATATGACAATAATCCACCTCCATGTATGTTACACACACACACACATGCACACACACATACATGTTTATAGCAGGAGTAAACAAAGTTTCTATCCACACGTACTGGTAATTGGTATTAAAATAAATAACAAAAAGACCCAATAGGAAATTCCATTGACCTGTACAAAAATGTTGGTAAAAAGAACAGTTCTTCAGTTATAGTATGTCCTCCACATTTACTATGAAGCCATAAATAAAAATTGCACAAAATACTGCACATCATGAAAAGGAATTTAAGACAATTTTTCCTAAGAGGCAAGAGATTTCTAACATTTTTTTTATATTCATTATGGTATGCAGTACAAGTTTTCACCCAATTAGCCGAAAGATCTATAAACTAAGAGCAGATAAATTAATTGAATTAGAAAGTTGGGTTTCTTTGTAGTTGTTGTACAAAGCAGTACAGGAATTAGGAAGAATATGTTTTGATAAAATTTCTCCAGGGGAGTTGTAGTAAATAAAAGAAAAAAAAAGAATTTATAATTAATTATAATAAGAAAACTATGAATTAGATATTAAAGATTTCATAAAATGTAGTTTGTGTATGTCTTGACATAAAACGCAATTAAAAAGAGGATATGCTTTAATGAAAAGCTGGTATTAGAAGTAATCAACAGAGATGTGTGTTAACAAATTGATTTTCATTTTATTTCAAATACACACATACGAGTAATTACTTTAAATATTTATTAATTTGTACTCATTTCGATTTACTCATTTAGTTAACAGATTTTAAATTTAATTATAATTTTTAATTTAAATTTAAATATTAATTTTGCTGTTTGCTGTTTGCAGTTTGCATTCAACATAAAGTCATTGTTAGAATAAAAAAATAAGTAAAAAAACGTTTATAAAGTATTTATGCCATAAATTAACAGGATTTATGCAGGCAAAATGAGGTCATCACCAAACACTCCCTTCTTTCTTTTTGTAAAGGAAACACGTCATGCCATGCATATTCAACTACAGGATTAAAAAGTTCAGTTTAAAAATGCTTTCCTCTTTTAATTCTGCTGTTCTGTTGTTGTTAAAAAGAAGAAAAAAAAAGGGAATTGCAGTAATAAATACATCGTTGAAGGGGCAGTCGAAATTAATTGACTGTATGAATATAAAAAAAAACAACAACAAATTTATTACAAAAGTTTTGTAAATATATTCTAATGAAATAAATAAAAGGGTTAAAAAAATTTAGACTCATAATCCTAATTTTAAAGGGAGGTTAATAACTTATCACTTAATGTACTTCGTGTAAAAATCAACACTTTAATTTGGAAGCATTATTTTTTTTTTTAATTATTAGATATAACGAATAAAAGGACGTTGTTTCAAAACACTTATGTGCTGGTTGGATTGACAATTAAATGCATACAGCGAATAAGCCTTTTACTTAGATAGTCAAGTGCTTAAAAAACTAGACTCTTCTAAAATTTTGATGAGCCTGTTAATTGAGAGAACGATTACAGTAGGGTTCATTAAAAATACGGTTGACAATGGAAATCATTCTATAGATCAAGATGAGAAAAGCGTAAAGTATTTGTAAGCATATTACCCCTGGAACTCATCATTATGCTGAGCTAACTCCCCGGTAATCTTTAAAACACTACTAGTTTGAAAATTCTGAAGATTATCCGCTTTTCTAGCAAAGTGCAGTTTTTGTTTTAGGACCAAATTTCTATTTCCTTTGTTTAAGTCTGGTCTAATGTTCAACATTTTTGGGACATATTTTTATTCCATTCTAAACCTCAATTTATTGCCAAAGCATACTATTGTTATACAATTTTTTCTATATGAATATTAAAAACGTAATGCTTCCATTAAAAACGTAATGCTACTGAATATATCACCAAAAACCAACATGATTGTTAAACCATGAAAACCTAATGATCGTTTTTTCTTTTTCTTTTTGTTTTTTTTTTTTTTTTTGTTTTTGTTAAGACCAATACTCAGAGGTAAACCCCTACTCATGCAGTGCACTGTATTGGAATGTGAAGACGATTGATAGATAGAGAGATTTTTTTTTTTGTAGATATTTGTATATTATGCACAGTGTGGGCAGAGAAATAAAACATTTCGAAAATGTTACCACAAAGTCATAAACTTTTCAAATTTTTTTAATGGTATTGTACATGAGCAAAACCAAAGCAAATACTTTCTAAATGAGAAAGAGCGCAAACGAAAAACATTCGCTTTTTTCTTTTGTGCTTGCTTTGTTATTCCATTAAACTCTTATAATTAGCTCTTTTTTCTCTTCTTCTTTTCTTTTTCTCTTCATTCATTTCTTGTTCTACCTACGCACATTTGAGTTAGTGTATTTATAGTGCTCAAAGCAAAAACAATATACAAAACTAAATGGGACAATCGCTCTCACTGTTTTTGTTTTACTCATTGTAAAGAACAAAACAAAATGAGATCAAACGTTTAGTTTTGTTTATTTTCCTACTCTGATATTATGCGCCTTTTTATTGATGGGACAAGTTGCTGTCAATTGACCACTCAAGTGCCAGTATTATACCTTCACCCTTGAATGATCCAACAGTAATTGCCTCATCTGTCGGTGTATGTTGAATGTGATTGATGAGCGTCTTCAGTAGATTAGCTGGTATCTTCCTACAAGGTGGCGCTGTACTCCTGATCATTGATTTCTGGTGAAATTAATTGGAAATGTCAGGGAGCGGTTTCTTGAAGATGGACTTCTTGGAGGGGGAGGAGGAGGAACCTCTTTTTTATTTAAAGATAACAACTCTTCCTTTATAACTACAGCACACCACATCTGGAGTAAATAGAAAACTATACATACATACATACATAACTGGCCTTTACAACCCTGTGTCAGGATTACAGCCTAGCTTCTCGCAGCACTCATGTTGTGTGTGTAAACTCCGAACGACAGACTTGAAAAGCTTGTTCATAGCAATTAATTACTCTCAGAGCTTTTGCCAGAAGACTGCTGAGAGGTAGTTGCTGAAAGAAATATTTTTTTCATATTTTTTTTAAGATGTCGGAGCTGGGTATCGAACCCAGGGCTCATGTCTTAGTAAGCCAACACACTAACCACTAGACCACGGCGACTACATAGAAAACTATAGAAAATCATAATATAGTAGTTCTAATAAAACCATGAGTAAGAGGTAAAGCCAAAAAATAATCCATAACTCTAATTGGTCCTTCACTCTGAATATTTTTTAAATTTCTTTTTAGAAAAAATATTTCACAATACCTTTTTTAAAGTCTGGAAACCGATGCGATATATCGCATTATAGAGGCATAGCTAAATTAAGCATTTCAACTGAGCTTTTTGTCCAAATAGTAACGATTTCCTGCTCTCTCAGATCTCTTCTTTTTAATTATACGTGATCTTTAACACTTCCCCAATTTTTTTCCGAATACACAAAAAATAAAAAAAAATATCAAAAATCCCCAAACTCAATTGTTTTTTCCTTATGATGAGCAAAATATACCCAACTTAGTGCACAAATCTCCAAGCCTGACAAACCGAAACTAAGAAGATAATGTTCTTTTGTTGAACAGGTAGAGAAGGTTTAAAGGTTAGGAACTCAAACAATCGACCACAAGGGGTTAAATTAATTCACAAATTAGCCTCATCTGAAGTGAAGTATTTTAAATGATTTAAGTATTACATTCGCTATACTCGTACAGCATAATAATAAATTTAATTTAAATTTAAATCGCTTTCTTTAATTCACAGACAAAGTGTTTAAGCAGTTTTTATTTTCAGCATTTTCTTTTTATTTGTGCAAATACTTTTGTTTGTAAGTGTAAAAGCTCACAGAAATCGCTTAGTGGATGGTGGTTATTGTCTAGTGTTGATGATAAGGGACTTTTGGGCTACAATGAAGCATCCTAGTGCTGCGGGTGACTTGTTGGTTGTTGTGTTTTTAAATGTTTTCATAAAAAAATAATTTTTTTTTTGTATTAAAATAACTCATGCACAGGCAACAAGTGTTCTTATGACACTGAGTGTTACTGTAGATTGTTTTCCTATTTTTCTTTTCTGTTCTTTTATATTTCTAACTTAATACTGTTGTATATTAAATCTATTAACAATTTCAAAGGTTTTCATTTAAAAAAAACACACACACACACTCACTCACACAAATAAAAAACGGAAATGCCATAGTTCATGTATTGTTTCTGGGGTTTTTTTTTTTCTTTCTATTTTTCTAATGAAACCATAAATATGATTTTTATCGATATTTATTGCTACAATTCCAAATGTTCATCATCTAACTATAGAATGTTTAGAACATTAGTTGCTTGATTATAAAATAGTTGGTAAAGGATAAAACAAAATAGATTTGAAATAAAATGTAAAAATGAAAAAAGAAAGAGGAAGAAAAAAAACTGAAAGGATTTCAACAACAGGATAAACAAAATCTAATTGAGTGTGGGTGAAATATAAAAATGAATAAATAAAATTGATGTTTGTGGTTTATGCTTAAACACTTGCATATGTATTATGTAGATATTTAATTGTTGTTGTTGCTGTTGTTGTTGTTCTTTGTTATATACTCTCTATTGAAATAAAATTTATTTAATTTTAAAATAAATTAATTTCCAACTAACATTTATTGTTTTATTTATTTTATTTTAAGCTTTTAACCACATGCATATATGTACGAGTATCTATGCATGTAGTTTTGCTCTCTTTACTCGTAGATTTTATTTTCTACAAAAAAAACAATAAAAATATTTATTTACAATAAATTTTATTTTTTATCAATTTTTAAAGAATGGTTGGCATGTGTTTTTTCAATTAACTAACCCTGCAATATTTATAGCCAGTTTCTTATGCTTTTATTGGTTCTTTTACTCTGATTTTTTTGTGTGTTTTTCTTTGCACAGATAATTTTCATTTCTTAGCATTTGATGATCTATGAGATGTTAATAGATGTCTTGTGTCCAACAAATATGCGTTAGATTTTCTTTTTCCTTAACAGTCTTGTCAGCTGACATTTAATCATTTTGCAAATACAAGTCACTCTTGATTTATCATCAATTCCCTGGACTAAAGAATTCTTAATGATTTTCTGTTTTATTATTTTGTTTCCTATTTTTCCTTGATTTTTTATCTACAAGATTTGATAAATGATTTAATTAAAAACAATAACTGCATAAAAAAATCATCAATAAATTATATATCATGACAATAAAAATGTAATAAAAATGAAAGTGAATACATTTGTGATATAAAAAACTAAATTCTTTAAAGACTTGCTTATTAAAAATTTCAAGAGAACATAGAAACTGATCGCTTTTAGCAAAAAATTTCTTGAAGAAAAATTTAAATTAAAATTTACTTCGTTTTGATGACTTATTTGTTGCCTTCTAAGATAGATTGGGTTTATTGTGGTTGCCGCTCTGTATAGCTTCAAGATGTTCAGTAGAGTTTCTCAAACACACACAAACATAATTGGCCATTACAACCCTGTTTAAGGGTTACAGATTAGCTTCACACAGCATACATCCTGTGTGCGTCAATTTATATCCAAGAGCGCCGAGAGCTATAGGTAGAGAAGCCTGTTCATTGCAATCAGATACTCTCAGAGCTTTAGGCCCCGATTATCGTTCACAACACCTAAATGTTGTGTTGTATTGGCTACAACATATAACAATAAATGTTGTAAACGATAGTCAAAGTATATGGTACAACACATAGCTGTTGTAAATCATAATCGCAATTTTAGAAATACAACATCAAATTTACAACTGTTGTGAACCATAATCGGGGCCTTAGTCAGAAGACCGCCGAAAGAAATATTTTTTTTTCAAATTTTTTTTTTTTTTTTAATGCCAGAACTGTAGTTTGAAGCCTTGTTTAGTAAGTCAACATAATAATCACTAGACTATGGCCTTAATTTTAAAAACTGCTACTTCTGGTCTCAAGCTTTCTCAAGAATAGCGTCATAAGAGTGGTTAGAGATGGTGTTTCTTTCAACTTGTTAAGGTTAAACTCGCTATTACCTTATAGCTTTGTTCTGTCTAATACTAATATAAAGTTTCATAACGATTTTATGTTTATTTCGCAGATGACAAAAACATTTCTCACTCAGGTTCTTCTGATTGTAAATCGAGCTTTTGAAGGTTATGGTGAAAAGGCAAAATATGATTGATACACTCACAAGTGCCGTGCAGCAATTCTCCGAGTGGGATCGCTTGCTTGGGGTAAAATTTAATACTCGCAATAATTAGTGTTTTCTCACGTTAGACGTGGTGATGATGATACAATCTTATCATCGGTGGCTATGGGTAATGTAAGCATTGAGAAAGCGGACGCTGTTGATGTTCTGAGCATGAGAATTAATTGTGATGTTCATTGGAATGATCACATATAATTAAAGTGTCGAAAAAAACATGTTAAAAATGGTGCAAGAAATACCCCACATCTTCTGATCTTGTTAATATATATATTTTTTTTATTAAGACCAATACTCAGGAAAAAACCCTTACTTATGTAGTGCATTGTATTGGAATTTGAAGGTATAGGTAGATATGTAGATTTTAAACGCCTTATGTCAATGGGAGAAGTTAATGTCAATTTTATCACTCAAAGGCCAGTATTATACCTTTACCTTTGAATGATCAACAGCAATTGTTCCATATTTTAGTGGATGTTGATGGTGAGTGGTGAGCGTCTTCATGAAGCAGGTTAGCTGTTATCCTCCCAGAAGGTGGCGCTATACTTCTGATCATTCGTTTCTGGTTGGAATAGACTGGAAATGTCAGGAAGCGGTTTCTTGATGATGGTCTTCTTGGAGAAGGCGGACGAAGGACCTCTTATTATTAAATTATATTTTTTTTTAAAAACTGCAAGTTTTTACTTTTTTTAATTCTTCTCCTTAGCTGGGATTACAACCTCGATCGTTTGAGTTTCTGTGCAAGCGCTCTTACCGCTATAACTCGACCCCCTTCCCCTTACTAACTTACTTAGATGGCCATAACAACCCGTTAATGGGTTTCGGCCTGCTTTAACAGTAGTCTTCAGGCGTCTCTTCTAAGCACGCGCCTTCTCTAGTTGGTCACACAACTTCTCTCTATTAATAAACTCATAGGCCCATTATTACAACTTCTAGTTAGTTAAATGTAGGATTTTATCAGACCGATAAATTGCATTTTACATGTTAAGTTGAACCTAAAGGTAAGGCAATCTTCCCAATAAATTTATCGGTCACTTTAGGTTAAAATTTATTTGTAATAACAAAAAGCGATTTATCTCTCTGATCAAATCCTGCCTTTAACTAACTAGAAGTTGTAATAATGGGCCTTAACTTATTAATATTTATTAGATCTTTATACAAACCAAAACGCAATACGTCTCTTCTGTATGGAACGGTGCTTCATGCTCTATTTTGATGCATATTGAATACGTATAGGAAAGGGCGAACGTTTTTATCAATGACGGTACGTTATCCAACTCTATCGATTTATAGGAGCATTGGCGCAATGTGGTGTGTGTTACCATGGGAGATGCTTTGATGAAATGGAAGCCGAGGTGTAAAATGTGTTCTTTAGCCGCAAGGTTCGTTTATGGAATAACCTTCCCGTAGAAGTTTTTCCTGTCAATTACGATATTATTAATTTTAAATCAAATGTCTTCTCTTTTCCCTTTTTCATAACATATTTTCGTAGCACAATGAACTGCATGAGTACGGCTCATCCTCTGAGAGCCTCAGTACAAAAACAAAACAAAAAAATTACGTGTCTGAACAAACAATTTAAGAAGGAATCAGTAACGAATTAAAAATTATGTTGTGCTTTTGAAAATAGTAGTGCAATGTAAAAATGTGCATCTTGTGAGAACAGAGATGTTGAAATAAAGGAAAATACCGCAATTTGAGCTCACACTGTATTTGCATGGAAAATTTACAAACTTTTATTCATATGAACTTCCCTTAAACTTTTATTTAAACAAAAACTTGTGTGTTTAAATAGAGTTTTTTTTAGCTTTTTTTTTTTGAAGTTAATCTGAATCACAATTCATTGAACACACCTTGTTTAAGATTGATGGAAAACATTACTGACAACTTGACGAAAAAACAACAAACAAAAAAAAAAGACAAAAATTATATATTTAATTGAATTACCGGTTATTAATCATTAATACTTACAAATTATTATTATAAATGAATAATTTATTATTGCATTAATTAAGCGTTTAAAATGATTGTTGACACTGTCAGGCAGCAAGACCAGTGACTGAGTACTGGCAACAATAAACGATGTATGTCTGTCTGTATGTGCAGATGAATGTTGTTGATGTCGGTGTTAATTGTTAAAACAATTTTTTCATTTTTTTTATTTTTGCAAAAAAAAAAAAAAAAGTTGCAAAAAACCATTAAATAAAATGACTAAAATACTACAGTTTATAAAGCAAATTAAAGAAAACAAACTATAATGAATTACAAACAAAATTCTTTATTAAATACACTTTTAATCAATTTTATAAACACTAGTAGCTAAAACACTATTGCTTTTCATCCATTAAATTAAAGAAAAATAAATGACACCGCCTGACAAATGACAGCTGGTATATGTCAACAAAGAAATACTACTGCCTTCAATTTTATATGGAGGAGTTTCAAAAACAAGGAAGTGAATTTTAATAGTAATAATGAGACAGCAAATAAAACTTTAATCCCATATTAGTATATCCTACTGCTTTCTTTTGATTATTTTTAATATTAAAAAATTTTGAGATTAAAATATGTGTGAGTTTTTTTAAATTAATTTTTTAATCACCTTCCAAAAATTTTTTGCGTTTAAAAGATGATTTTTAGTTGATGTAACGACAAAATCTTACAGTTTACATTTTGAGGTATCTACAAATTTCTTTTTCTAACTAGAGCTGCAGCAACTAAAAGAGAGGCACCAGAACTATTTGACGAACCTGGTTTATTAAATGTTTGCTTAAATTGGACTTGACCAGGGCTACTGGCAAGTCCATAGCCTAATATTAATGCGGAGTTAAAAAAATCCCTCTTTTGTACTTTTAATTACGGATTTAAAAACTTCTTTTAAAATCTTAATAATTTTTTCAGCCATATGCTGCCTATGGCAACGAAACTTTACAATTTTTTTTTTTATTATTTTTTTTATTTTGAGACCAATACTCAGGGGTAAACCCCTACTAAATGCAGTGCATTGTATTGGAATTTTTGGAAAGGACAATACATTTATGACAGAACGTACATTTTTTTTTCTTATATTACTATTAATCGCATTAGGAATGTGACAAATTGCTGTGAATTGATCATTCAAAGGCCAGTGTTATACCTTCACCCTTGAATGATCAGCAGCAATTGCCTCATCGTTGCATGTTGATTGTGTGGTGAGTGTGCATTCGATAAGTAGGTTTAGCTGTTATCTGTTACTTCCCAATAGGTGGCGCTTTTCTCTTGATCATTCGTTTTTGATGATATTGGTTAAGGTGGAATTGAGTGGAATGTCGGGGAGTGGTTCCTTTGTAGATGGTGTTTTTGGAGGGGGGTGGGGACCTCTTATTTTTAAATTATAATTTTGAAAAAACCGCAAACTAACTTTTTTTTTAATTTTTTCACCTTTGCTGGGATTTGAACCTGGGTCGTTGGAGTTTTTGTGCGAGCGCTCTAACCACTATACCATTATCCCTAATGGTCGGCATTTGGATTCTGCGGCTGTAATTTTATTCTAATGCGTGTATATGTTTTTAAAAGTTATATTCAAGGAGAAAATTATCCATATAAAGTGGAATAGACCTTTTGGGATCTTTATAAAACACACTATGTTGTAGGACTGTAGCTAAGTCGACGTAACAAATATATGCCTTGCTCCGGGAATGCTACAAGCTAAACGGCTGGTGGAGCCTTTCTTGTATGGAGGAGGGCTCATTAGGTTACGGAGATCGGATATTGGTAGGATACAGGGTTTTGTATCGGGATACTACTACCTCAAGTATCAGTTGAAAAGACTGCGTCACCTGGATGAGACTGAGTGTGTAACGTGTGTTTGTATGTAAAGTACAATCTTTTGTTTCCTGAAAAATTTAATAAAATTTGTTTTTTTTATAAGCTTATCAATTTTACGGTATCAATACATTTTGTCATTAGTAAATTTCATTTAAACGATAATACAGTTTAAATAATACATTTTATAAGATGTGTTTAATAATCATTTGCCAAGACTGTAATTAAACGCATAGTATCGCATCTCAACGCATGTTGACGCATATGCGCTAAATTAAGACAATCTGGTAAAAGGCATGTTGACCGATAGTTAACGGCTCATAACTGTATTTTGATTGCCTTTTTCATCTATCTAGAAGTTTATAAAAGTCTTTTTCGTGACAAGCTTCTAAAGTATACAGACGTGCTCTGGTAATACACTCCATTTTGTTCGGACATAATTTGGCATAACCCCAAATTCTAATTTTATAAAGGCGAAAAGAACTAATATCAGTTTTGGATGAAAGGAATTTAAAATTTAGTGACAGTAGCAGGAAGTGGTTATCTAAAATTTATTTTACCTATATATCACGAACTATTTACTATAATAAAATAATTAAAATTTATTGAAAAGTACTAAATTGGCGATAATTCCAATAGTGGTGTTACTTATTAAGCCACTACTGTATTCTTTTAACATCCAAAGTATACATATTTGCTCTCGTAATAAAACAAAAAGCTAAAACAAAGAAGACCACGTTTTAGTGAGATAAAAAGCA
This sequence comes from Metopia argyrocephala, assembly GCA_963576795.1. Lineage (NCBI taxonomy): Eukaryota > Metazoa > Arthropoda > Insecta > Diptera > Sarcophagidae > Metopia > Metopia argyrocephala. The sequence goes on along the minus strand of OY756208.1, from coordinate 178,694,755 downwards.
AGAAGAGGAACATAAAACAGAAAAATACCATAAAATCAATCATTTGCCTTTTAAATTAATAAATCATAAGGTAAAAAAAATTACCAAACGGAAAATTTGAAACTGAAAAGTAAAAATTTCTACTGTCAAATACCCTTTCATCGCTGCACCAAATTATACCTTGTTTCAAACTGAAAGTTCTTGGCAAGACAGTGACCGGCATCATCCCGATACAAAAATAGGTGCCAATGAACAGTATACGCCAAAAGAAGAAGATTCCCGACATCTCTTAAAGACGAAATCGAAAATAATTAACATCAACATTCCGGCAATATAACCATCAATATTGGAATATACACATGTGTGAATTGAATATTTGGATGAGTTTTGGAGTCCCATCGAGCATCTATAGAAGTCATCACGATAGGCAAAATTTAGGAGTTGTAACAATCTTTAATTGGTAACTTTGGTTTTAATATTGTAGAAGTCTTGTTAAGTAAAAGAAAAGGAATTTATACACGTTTTGTTTCATTTTGCAATTTTGTTCTTGATATAAAATTTTAAGTACTCGTAATTTAAAATCTATAATATTAATACCAATATTGAATTTATTTTTATATAAAACCAAAAAAAAAAAATTATTTTATTAAACTGCATATATTTTTATAGTGTAAAAATAAGATAATTAGTTAAGATATTAAAGTAAGTGAACACCCTACCAGCAAAACGAGATACATTTTGATTTAAAAAATTAATTCTTCCAACACCACTGCAGCAGAATGACGAGGCCTCATCACTCCGCCGCTACAGAATTCCAATGATTTGGTGAGTCAAAGATTTTAAAATTTGTTTTATTATAGTATATACATATATTTAGTTTTGCTAAGGGGAAAATATTCCAATATATCGAATGTAAGAAAAAAAGTGTGGATAAAAGCTAAAAGAACACTATAAGCTCAATTTCTTTATTGTTTGATACTGTTGTTTGCTTTATTTGTAACATACCTTCATATTAATATTTGTGAATTATATTACATACTTGTCAAGGGAAACCTGTTTCTTTAATTTGATTCCTTTTTGTTTTAATTTTGTTTTTTTACGAACCTTATATTAACTAACTGCTTCTTATTATTCGCTCAGTAAGAGCAGATAAATAAAGAGATTAAGAGAAAGTAAGAGAAACTACTCATCGAATAATACGATATTAACTAAGATTTGAGTAATTATCAATAATAAAAGAAAGAAGAAATTATTTCAAATTTGGTCAGATGAGCTAATGGAAACAAAATAAGAGAATTTGAGAATTTTATTTGTGAAACAACATAATGAAGTAATTTGTTAAATTTTGTCTCCATGAATATATCTTTTATTTTGGTTTGTTTTATTAATAGTGTTCTATTGGTCTTATCTACACTCTATAGTCAGTCATATACTACCTGTAAGAAATTTAATTTTAATTTGTCACAGTTAAATTTATAATTGTTGCATTAAGAAGTGTTTTTTCTCTAATATTTTCATTTTGATAAATTATTAATTTGTTGGAAATTAATTATGCTAATAATGTTACAATATAATTTATAAATAGTGAATAATAATGCTAATATTTTGTGAATTAATTAAAGTATTGTGTTAATAAAAATTAATATGGCCTGTTAAATTGTTTAACGGATGTGATCGGATAGAATGAATCGTGCGCTTAAGGGGATCTAAGAAAATCTATATTGTCGCCATAGGGTCCATGGTAGGGAGGGTTATGAGGCGCAGTTCCTAAACCCTCTGGGAACTGAAATAGTGATATGGTATGGTTAGATGGATTCCGTATAAATATACTCACAGTGGATCTAGATAAAAATGGGGTATTTACAACACCTAAGTATAGTTTAGATAGATCTACACTACCGGTTCATATTGTTTAATTATTTTTTGTAAAGGGAGTCTATAATAATTTATTTATGATTGGACACATCCAATGGCCCCGAGAACAGTCGACAAGAACCACCCCACCCGGCTGCTAGCTAGCGTAGTCAATGGCTCCCTAACCAGTCGTCTTGTCTCACAATTTTACCCAGGCCTTTACAGCGTTTATCATAAGAATTTAATCTTCTGGTAAAACGTGCAACGACTTTTGTTTGTTCATTACATAAATTGGCGCCCAACGTGGGGCGGGCAAGAGAGGAAAAATTTAATGCCTTTACCGGATAAGAAGGTTAACGCCTTCTGACCGCGGAAAACTTGGATAATTTTGGCAGCAGGAGTTCAGAATGAACTTGATATTTTTTCTTTTGTTCTACCTATTTTAATTAAATTTTTAACTAATAGATTTCATAGTTAGTGAATTTATAAAATTTTATTCATTTTAGACTTTAACTTTTGAATAACATTTGTCTTCCTTTTGGACTTTCGATAGATTGAGTTTCAGATCGATCTATGCTACTAGAGGATAAGGCTGATGTCTTTTCATTTTTAAATTATGAAGTGGATATAATTTTTTTATTTACTTTAGTTCAAGAAGCTATATTTTATGGTTCAGTTTTACTTTTATGTTGTAATTTAGAAAATTTTCACTTGGATTTACAATATAATTGCTGTTTGCGATTTATTGTCCAGTGGAGATGGTAATATATTCATTGAAAATTTTTATAAGAGGCTGATAAATAATTTATAATTTCTTTAACTCCATAGACCTGTTTTGTTTCCAAAATCCATCAACCATATTCACTAGATTATTTGATCACGAATTCATTTCTATCCGTATCACATCCATAATATGAATATTGAGATTAATTAATTTAATTTTTAATCGGCAATTTTATTTTTGTTGTTATTTACTACAAAAATTTTATTTATTTTTACTTTTTCTATTATTTTTGTTTATTAATTTTTTTTTTGCTACTGAATTGAGATAATTTTGTCAATATGATAGAGCATTCTCCCCCTCGATGTAGTGCAATGACTTCTCAATATAGTGAAAATTTTCAAGTCTGTAAGATTTGTAGTGAAAAACTGCTTGAAGGTCAAGAATGTATGATTATTTCGGAATGTAACCATGCATTTCACAGTCAATGTATTGAAGCTTTTTTGTCTAATTCTTCTGAATGTCCAGAATGTAAAAGACCGTTTTCTTTGTCTGAATTGAAGAAGATTACTATGCAGAATAAACAGATCCTTAATGAAAAACAGAAATTAACTAGAGGTAAACCTCGTGGTGCTAAGGCTAAGCAATATAATACTAGAAGCCAGGCCCATAACTTATTAGAATCTTCTCAGAATGCTTTGATAGACATGAGTGATAATCTAGGAACTGAACTTGAGGATCCCTCAACTCCAATTCGTAACCAGCCTATTGATAATCTAGCATCGTTAAATTCACGAAATAATCCTACTATAAACACTAATATACAACCGATTATTGACTATTCGCAATTAAATCAAATGATTGAGAATACAGTCTCTCGACTTCTTACTAATTTAAACTTTCAGTCTAGTAATAACCAAAACTCATACAATGGCCGACATCCTTCGCCGATGCGTAATGCACCAGCACTAGCACGTCAGAATAACCGCACTGATGGTCGTAATAGTTCATACACTCGAGTTTCGAACCCTAATATTTCTGCTAATTCATATGGAAATTTTAATAGCTCGTTTGATGAAAATTTTACTTTGAGATCTGATAAAATAACATCTATAATACAAAATTGGAATATTAAGTTTGAAGGTTCAGCTCAAGGAATTAGTGTAGATGAGTTTTTGTATAGAGTACGTGTATTGACTCGTGAACATTTTAATAATGATTTTTCTGTTATATGTAAAAATTTACATATTTTGTTAAGTGGAAGAGCCAGAGAGTGGTACTGGAGATATCACAAGCAGGTAGAGACAATTTGTTGGAATGAGTTTTGTGAGGCTTTGAAATATCAATACAAGGACTTTAGATCAACTTTTGATATTTATGAGGAGCTTAGAAACAGGAAAATGAAACCTAATGAGACTTTTGAGATGTTCTATGAATCCGTTTCTTCAATTTTAGATCGATTGGATAAGCCTATCCCTGAAAATGAATTGGTTGAAATACTTTCGCGTAACCTCCGACCAGAAATACGACACGAATTGCTCTACGTTCCGATTTATTCAATAGCTCATTTGCGCAAGTTAGTTCAAATGAGGGAAAGCCTTTTAGATGATGATTATTATAAAAGGAATACTTTTAAAACCACAAATTTTTCTGGACATCGTAGACAAATTGCTGAACTAGAGTTTTCAAATGAAGCGTCTCCAAGCGAATCAAATTTACCACCCGAAAACCAAGTCTGTGCTATACAGAATCTAAAATGCTGGAATTGTGAGAAATTAGGTCACATATGGGAAGATTGTTTGGAGGATAGGAAGATATTTTGCTATGGCTGTGGTGAAAAGGACACATACAAGCCACAATGCCCTAAATGTTCATCGAAAAGATTAGCTTCAAAAAACTCTCAGACCTCAAAAAACTCTCGAATACGTCCTTAAGTTTATCTCATTCTCAATTAAAACCAGATTCGACATATTTAAATCCAGATTCATTATTTGAAAATGTAGAATTGTCTAAATTGCAATTAAACTCGGACTTACCACAATCAAATCTTGGCAGTAAATTAGAAAATAATCAAATTCTTACTACGTCAGAATCTTTTAATACTAAGCACCTTCCTAAACTATATCCAATTATACCGTTTCATCAAAGATGGAAAAATTATATGAAGAAAAGGCATGCAATTTTTAATGATTCATCTTTAGTGGAGAGTATATCGAAAAGACCGAAAAGATCTACATTACGCCTCCGAAAATATTTCAAAATTAGAAAATTTACATCAAAGTTTATTTTGTCCTCTATAGTAAATAATCCAGATGACAAACGTTATTATGCAGCTGTTAGATTTTTGTCTTTTTCTGAGTTAGGTTTGTTAGACTCAGGTGCTAATGTCACATGTATAGGCTCTGATCTAGCACATCAAAATTTTAAAAATTTTGCTGAATTTTCTTTTCTTAATTCATACGTGAAGACGGCAGATGGAAATCTTCAGAAAATTATAGGTTATTTACACGTTGATGTTTACTTTAAAAGTCAATGTAGAAAATTGAAAATATTGATTGTACCAACCATTAGTCAAAGACTAATATTGGGTCTCGATTTTTGGAAGGCTTTTGACCTTGCCCCAGATGTATTTGGCAATGTAGTATTGTCCTCAAATGTTGAAAATTATTCGCCTCTGTTATCCGAGTTGTCGACATTTAATACCCAGTCTGATATTTTAACAGAGATTCAAGCAAATTCGAACAATTCCACAGGTTACACTGAATATCCCTTAAATTCATCTCAACGCAGTCAATTGAAATCCATAATTGAACTATTTCCTAACTTTGAAAAACAGGGCTTAGGACGTACGACATTAATAACACATTCGATAGATGTTGGTGATACTGCTCCTGTGAAGTAACGTTTTTATCCCGTATCCCCTGCAGTGGAGAAATTAATGTACAAAGAGATTGATAGAATGCTCGAGTTAGGCGTTATTGAACCCTCAATGTCCCCTTGGTCTTCACCTATGCGATTGGTAGTAAAGCCGAGCAAGATACGCTTATGCCTTGATGCTAGGAAAGTAAATCAAGCAACAAAGAAAGACGCTTACCCTTTGCCCAGTATAGAAGGTATATTCTCTAGGTTGCCCAAAGCCAATATTATTTCAAAATTAGATCTTAAAGATGCATACTGGCAAATTGCTTTATCGGAAGAGTCTAAGCCTCTTACGGCATTTACCATCCCCGGCCGTCCCCTTTATCAATTTGTTGTCATGCCTTTTGGCCTCTGCAACGCTCCGTCTACTATGTGCAGACTAATGGACCAGTTAATACCACCCGATTTACGTCACTGTGTCTTTGGATATTTGGACGATTTGATTATTGTCTCAGAAAATTTCGAGTCCCATTTGTCAGTGTTAGTGAGAATTGCTGCACAATTTAAGGCAGCCAATTTAACTCTTAATGTGTCTAAATCTAAATTCTGTGTAACGGAAGTAAATTATTTGGGATATATTATAGGCAATGGCGGCATCAAAACCGATCCAGATAAGGTTACGTCCATTAGAAATTGGCCACAACCGAAAAATTTGAAACAGGTACGCGGTTTTCTTGGCATAGCAGGTTGGTACCGCAGGTTTATTGCAAATTTTTCATCTATAGTTTTTCCCATAACTGAGGTATTGTCTACCAAACGTAAATTTATTTGGACCCCAGAGGCTCAGCAAGCATTTGAAAAGATAAAGGATTTATTAACATCTGCTCCTATTCTCACAAATCCTGATTTTAATAAGAAGTTTTACTTGCATTGTGATGCTAGCGACCATGGTATCGGCGCTGTTTTAATCCAGTTTGATAATGAAGGCAATGAAAGGCCTATAGCATTTATGTCCAAAAAGTTAACGACAGCGCAACGCAATTATAGCGTTACTGAGCGTGAGTGCTTGGCTGCTCTTGAAGCTATCAAAAAATTTAGATGCTATCTAGAACTCCAGGAGTTCGAAGTCATTACTGACCATGCCTCACTTGTATGGCTTATGAAACAGCCAGATCTATCAGGACGTCTTGCAAGGTGGGTGTTTAAATTACAGGGCTACAAATTTAATATTAGCCATAGAAAGGGAAAGGATAATGTAGTGCCCGATGCCTTGTCAAGGATACCTTACGATGAAATTGGAAGTGTTACTCTGTGTCAGCCTCCAATAGATCTTAATTCTGAGCATTTTAGTGATTCAGACTATATAAGTCTAAGGAAGAAAATTCAGGACTCTAGTTCAAATTATCCTGATGTAAGAATTATTGACAATTTCGTCTATATTCGGACAAATCACTATAATGGCGAAGAACAACAGGAGGATAATTGTTGGAAATTATGGGTGCCGTATAATTTACGAAAATCTGTTATACAGGGAGCGCATGATAACCCTACTGCTTCACATGGTGGTATAGTAAAAACCACTGAGCTTATCCGACGTCATTTCTTTTGGCCTGGATTAGTACGTGATGTTCGTGAATATATTAATTTGTGTGAAATATGTAAGACTACAAAAGCTCCTAATTTTGTGACAAAACCGGAAATGGGTAGTCCTGTGAAAACTGATAGACCATTTCAGCGATTGTATGTCGACATTTTAGGTCCCTACCCTCGTAGCAAAGGAGGTAACATAGGTTTATTAATTGTCTTAGATCATATGACTAAGTTTCATTGGCTATTTCCTATGAAAAAATTTTCTTCAAAAATTATTCAAGACTATTTGTTAAAGCACATATTTCATGTCTTTGGTGTGCCTGAATTCTTAGTGAGTGATAATGGATCACAATTTCGATCAAACGAGTTTAACGCTTTCCTTACTTCTTTAGGTATAACACATACATACACGGCGATATATTCCCCGCAATCGAATTCTTCTGAAAGGGTTAATCGTTCTATTTTAGCTGCGATCAGATCATATTTGACAAAGGACCAAACTTTATGGGATCAAAATATTAGTGCCATCAGCTGCGCATTAAGAAATTCATTTCACCAATCTGTACAGCGGTCCCCATATCAAGCCGTATTCGGTTTCGAAATGGTAACTCATGGAAGTCTCTATGCGTTATTGCGAAAATTAACCATAATTGAGGAACCAGGTATATCCCTGAGTAAGGAAGATAGTCTATATCTTATGCGACAAGATTTGAAAAAACATATTGCAAGGGCCTATGAAGCAAATCGAACTCAATACAATTTGCGTGCTCGTTCTATTTCGTATAAAATTGGTCAGGAAGTTTTTCGTCGAAACTTTTCACAAAGTAACTTCGAAAAGAAATATAATGCTAAACTGGCGCCTTTGTTTATCAAATCCATTGTAAAAGAAAAAGTAGGAAATAATTATTATGTGTTACAGGATGCAAATGGAAAAATAGCTGGAACTTATCACGCGAAGGACATTCGTCCATAAGTATTTCCCTCTAATACTGTGGCATAATATACCAGTATTATATGGTTTGTAACGTGTGTTTGTATGTAAAGTACAATCTTTTGTTTCCTGAAAAATTTAATAAAATTTGTTTTTTTTATAAGCTTATCAATTTTACGGTATCAATACATTTTGTCATTAGTAAATTTCATTTAAACGATAATACAGTTTAAATAATACATTTTATAAGATGTGTTTAATAATCATTTGCCAAGACTGTAATTAAACGCATAGTATCGCATCTCAACGCATGTTGACGCATATGCGCTAAATTAAGACAATCTGGTAAAAGGCATGTTGACCGATAGTTAACGGCTCATAACTGTATTTTGATTGCCTTTTTCATCTATCTAGAAGTTTATAAAAGTCTTTTTCGTGACAAGCTTCTAAAGTATACAGACGTGCTCTGGTAATACACTCCATTTTGTTCGGACATAATTTGGCATAACCCCAAATTCTAATTTTATAAAGGCGAAAAGAACTAATATCAGTTTTGGATGAAAGGAATTTAAAATTTAGTGACAGTAGCAGGAAGTGGTTATCTAAAATTTATTTTACCTATATATCACGAACTATTTACTATAATAAAATAATTAAAATTTATTGAAAAGTACTAAATTGGCGATAATTCCAATAGTGGTGTTACTTATTAAGCCACTACTGTATTCTTTTAACATCCAAAGTATACATATTTGCTCTCGTAATAAAACAAAAAGCTAAAACAAAGAAGACCACGTTTTAGTGAGATAAAAAGCAAGAAGAGGAACATAAAACAGAAAAATACCATAAAATCAATCATTTGCCTTTTAAATTAATAAATCATAAGGTAAAAAAAATTACCAAACGGAAAATTTGAAACTGAAAAGTAAAAATTTCTACTGTCAAATACCCTTTCATCGCTGCACCAAATTATACCTTGTTTCAAACTGAAAGTTCTTGGCAAGACAGTGACCGGCATCATCCCGATACAAAAATAGGTGCCAATGAACAGTATACGCCAAAAGAAGAAGATTCCCGACATCTCTTAAAGACGAAATCGAAAATAATTAACATCAACATTCCGGCAATATAACCATCAATATTGGAATATACACATGTGTGAATTGAATATTTGGATGAGTTTTGGAGTCCCATCGAGCATCTATAGAAGTCATCACGATAGGCAAAATTTAGGAGTTGTAACAATCTTTAATTGGTAACTTTGGTTTTAATATTGTAGAAGTCTTGTTAAGTAAAAGAAAAGGAATTTATACACGTTTTGTTTCATTTTGCAATTTTGTTCTTGATATAAAATTTTAAGTACTCGTAATTTAAAATCTATAATATTAATACCAATATTGAATTTATTTTTATATAAAACCAAAAAAAAAAAATTATTTTATTAAACTGCATATATTTTTATAGTGTAAAAATAAGATAATTAGTTAAGATATTAAAGTAAGTGAACACCCTACCAGCAAAACGAGATACATTTTGATTTAAAAAATTAATTCTTCCAACACCACTGCAGCAGAATGACGAGGCCTCATCACTCCGCCGCTACAGAATTCCAATGATTTGGTGAGTCAAAGATTTTAAAATTTGTTTTATTATAGTATATACATATATTTAGTTTTGCTAAGGGGAAAATATTCCAATATATCGAATGTAAGAAAAAAAGTGTGGATAAAAGCTAAAAGAACACTATAAGCTCAATTTCTTTATTGTTTGATACTGTTGTTTGCTTTATTTGTAACATACCTTCATATTAATATTTGTGAATTATATTACATACTTGTCAAGGGAAACCTGTTTCTTTAATTTGATTCCTTTTTGTTTTAATTTTGTTTTTTTACGAACCTTATATTAACTAACTGCTTCTTATTATTCGCTCAGTAAGAGCAGATAAATAAAGAGATTAAGAGAAAGTAAGAGAAACTACTCATCGAATAATACGATATTAACTAAGATTTGAGTAATTATCAATAATAAAAGAAAGAAGAAATTATTTCAAATTTGGTCAGATGAGCTAATGGAAACAAAATAAGAGAATTTGAGAATTTTATTTGTGAAACAACATAATGAAGTAATTTGTTAAATTTTGTCTCCATGAATATATCTTTTATTTTGGTTTGTTTTATTAATAGTGTTCTATTGGTCTTATCTACACTCTATAGTCAGTCATATACTACCTGTAAGAAATTTAATTTTAATTTGTCACAGTTAAATTTATAATTGTTGCATTAAGAAGTGTTTTTTCTCTAATATTTTCATTTTGATAAATTATTAATTTGTTGGAAATTAATTATGCTAATAATGTTACAATATAATTTATAAATAGTGAATAATAATGCTAATATTTTGTGAATTAATTAAAGTATTGTGTTAATAAAAATTAATATGGCCTGTTAAATTGTTTAACGGATGTGATCGGATAGAATGAATCGTGCGCTTAAGGGGATCTAAGAAAATCTATATTGTCGCCATAGGGTCCATGGTAGGGAGGGTTATGAGGCGCAGTTCCTAAACCATCTGGGAACTGAAATAGTGATATGGTATGGTTAGATGGATTCCGTATAAATATACTCACAGTGGATCTAGATAAAAATGGGGTATTTACAACACCTAAGTATAGTTTAGATAGATCTACACTACCGGTTCATATTGTTTAATTATTTTTTGTAAAGGGAGTCTATAATAATTTATTTATGATTGGACACATCCAATGGCCCCGAGAACAGTCGACAAGAACCACCCCACCCGGCTGCTAGCTAGCGTAGTCAATGGCTCCCTAACCAGTCGTCTTGTCTCACAATTTTACCCAGGCCTTTACAGCGTTTATCATAAGAATTTAATCTTCTGGTAAAACGTGCAACGACTTTTGTTTGTTCATTACAAGTGTAGGCTCTGTCTTGAGAAGGAAGAGACGGCAGAGCACACCGTGTGCAGCTGTGAGGCACTGAGTAGAACTAGACTACTGATCCTCGGCGGAGATCAGATCTAGTTCAATCAGGGTTTTAATAGACTTCATTCGGAGGGCGAAGAAATCGTTGTTCTAGCACGGCTTTAAACTCGCCCATTTGTATAATGAGTAACGGTTGGGCTGAATGGCGTCTGTGGACGAAATGATTGACCGGGCATCCTCGCCAATCGGCCAGGACCTGACATTGGGCAGGGGTGATCATCATCATTAACGATAACTTCGAACGACAGACTTGATTTCTTCATGGCATTTAGTGACTCTCAGAGCTTTTGTCAGAAGACTGCTAAGAGGTAGTCGTCACCGAAAGAAATATTTTTCTATATTACTTTCCTTGAAAATCTCAGCTCTGACATCTTGAAAAAAAAAATATGAAAAAATGATATCTTTCGGCGACTACCTCTCAGCAGTCTTCTGGCAAAAGCTCTGGGAGTAATTGATTGCCATGAAAAAGCATCTCAAATCAGTCGTTCGAAGTCGACTTTAAACTATACTCATGGATAATAAATAACACACACAACATGAGTACTGCGAGAAGCTAGGCCATAACTCTTAAACAGGGTGGTATTGGCCCATTATGTATGTATGTATGTATGTACTTTCCTTGAAGATGTCAGAGCTGGAGGTTTGAACACGGTGATCTTGTTTAGTAAGCCAACACAATAACCACTAGACTGCGGCGACTAAAAATAAAGTGAAATTTTTATTTTGGCGATGAGTTATTGAAAAACTCTTTGCATCCTCAAAACCTGCTATCATTACTATAGATTACATTTCAAGTCACCTCAACTAAATACGTACATATGTTTACAAATCAAATTTTGTTTTTATTCCCTTCAACCAGAACGCCATAATGCCAATTTGACAAAAAACAATCCATTACATTAAGATTTTAACCAAAAACAGCAATAATATTAAAATTTATGAGCACAAGTACAAATCTGTTTGTAACACGATAAAAAAAAAAGATCTAAAAATAAAATCGAAAAGGAAAATAATATCATTAAAATCAACAACCCACACAATTTTTCAACAAAATAGCAAAAGAGACTCGCTCCTTTGACAGAGAAAAAGTAAATTTTAGAATGTAAATCACACACACACACACACACGCGGCAGTGGAACATTCAACGCAATTACACATCCAACATAGAACGTCAATATACGGTTGAGTACAACCGCACAGAAACAATGACAGCAATGGCAACCACAATGACAATGATAACAACAAGTGTTGTTGCAATAACAAAAACGAATGAAAAAAAAAACAGGAGAAAGAAAAAGAATGATGATGATGATTGTTTATTCTGTACTATTCTACTGGTAACATGAAGAAAAATCTTCAACAACAACAACAACTGCAACAACATCTGAAACAGCATATAAACAACACATGCAACTCCAACATAAGCAAAACTATGAGCAAAAAAAAAAAAAAAGACGCACACACAAAACCGACAAAAGACGAGAAAACGTATCCTTAAAAGGAAACTTGTTACAAATCCAAAAGCAGCAACAACTGTTAGTGAGTGGCATTATAAAAACGTTGTTGTAATGACAACAACAGCAACAACAACGACAACGGTACAGAAGATTGCACGTTAAAAATGACAAAAACATACCAAATATGGGAAATGTTAAAGAATTTATTTGTGCAACAAAAACAACAACTACAAAACGATTGGTATAACATTTGCAATCAAATTACAATCACAAATTCCCAACAAACAATTTAACTAAAGATTAGAATTAAACGCATAACAATACTTCAACATGTCATTAACAGGTGTGGTGGTGCTCATCTCATGCAATACAGTTGTAACGTAATGACAAATAGTGTCGTTAGAGTGCACTAAACATATGCACATGATTGTCTGTCTAGTTGGTTGCCTAGACAAACTAATCGGCACATTTTCTTTCGGATGCCTTCTGCCAAATGCTAATAATTACCTTTCATACCCATGGCATACGTTTTTAAGCAGGGGAGACAGATGACAAGGATTACATAAGCTTTTTATGAAGCAATAAAACTTTAAATTGGTAATGCACTTTTCACAACGGAAATAACAAGAATAGCATTTTGTTACAAATTTTTAAAAAGCACAAGATTTTGTTAAAAAGAGTTGTGTCCTTATAAACGTTGTAAATGTGTATCTTTGGAAAATCTTACTCTATATGCATACATACATATTTACAATTTATTCCCAAAACTAATAAGTTTATTTTGGTGTTCCACATACATCAAAACATGATAAAACATACTGAAAAGGAAACAATTTAAAATCAGGGGTGGTACAACCAAAACGAACGAAAAGTTTTCAGAGAATTAATTGATAGAAGAATCTGTGAAAATTAAAACAAATTATAGGCCAAATGTGGTTAGTGTGTTGGATTACTAAGACGATAGCGCTGGGTTCAAATCTCAGCTCTGACATCTTGGAAAAAAAGAAATATAAAAAAATAATTTCTTTTGGCGACTACCTCTCAGCAGTCTTCTGGCAAATGCTCTGGGAGTAATTGATTGCCATGAAAAAGCTTCTCAAATCTGTCGTTCGGAGTCGACTTTAAACTGTAGGGCCCGGTACTCATGGATCAAAATTAACACACACCACATGAGCGCTGCGAAAAGCTAGGCCGTAACCCTGACACAGTATTGGCCAATTAAGTATGTATGTATGTATAGGCCAAATGCTCGGCACGTCTTTAGTGACAATAACTCTGATGCAGGATTGCGCTTCACTGTTTTTAAAATGTTGAATTATGCTATCATTTAGCGCTTGGTATGCACTTTTTATTTTAATTATCCCCATAAAAAAAAAGTCCAATGGTGTCGAAACACATAATCGTGGCGGTCAATTAATATCTCCACGAAGTAATGCGGCTATTGAATTTCTCACTCAAAAGAGCCATTGCTTCGTTGGCTGTGTTGCACGTGACACCTTTTTGTGAACCACATATCGTTCCAGTCCATATCCTCAAGTTCTGGCCACAAGAAGTCCTTTATTTTCTCTCAATAGCGAAAACCACTTAGAGTAATTACTTGATCGATATCTTTTTCGAAGAATTACGGTCCGCTGTTTCTGCCAGCCTATAAACAGCCACCAAACAGTCACTTTTTGTTAATGCATCGACTTTTCAACAATCACTCATGTATTCTCTTTTGCTTAAAAACGGCAATTTAGCTTGTTAACGAATCCACTGAAAAAGTGCTTCATCGCTGAAGATGATTTTTTTTATAAAGTCACCATTCACTTTTGTCTATTCAACCAATCATACGACGTATTAATGACTAGGCGAGTCTACTGAATGAATTATTATTCCGTTGTTTGTTTGAATGTAAACGTCTGGAGCGATTTGAAGAAAAGCCTTTTTAATTATTAATAAAGACACCAAAGTTATGATAAAAATCTTTACGTCTTTACGTCAATTAGAACAAGGCTTGCTTGGAATTGTATTCCAGTACTCTAACCTTCACAACATGTCACGCTATAATATTTTCGGTTTGAGTCTTTGAAAATAAAGGGCGTTTTTTATAAAGTGTCACAACTTTGAGTTAGCATCACTGCTTTATTGGACCACCCACATAACAGCTGATAGTTGCTTTTTGTTAAGTTTGCTTTGAAATTTTAATATGAATCGACTTATACCAGAGCAACGCATTCAAATTGTAAAATTTTTAATCAAAATAATTGTTCTATTCTACTGATGTCGATTTTGAATTTCTATTCAAAATTTTATTATCCGATGTAGCCCATTTCTGGTTGAATGGGTACGTAAAAAGCAAAACTGTCGCATTTAGAGTGAGGAGAATCCACAAGCTTTTGTCGGAGCACCATTACATTCACAGGAGTCATTGCTGCGAAAAGTTCTTAAAAATTGGTGTTCCAGATTGCGCTTTCTACGCTCCAGCTGTGGCGGCCACATGGAAGAAATTATATTTATACATTCATTTCATAAAATTTTCTTTTCAATAAAGCTAATATTGATGTTAAAAATATATTTCATTGCTTTATTATGATTTAAACTTGTGTCACTCTATAAGAAACACTCATTATAAGTAGTCAGCAACGAAGTCATTCGCTGTTAAGTATCGTTGAGCATCTTTACGTCCTTACGTCAATCAGAACAAGGCTTGCTTCGAATTATATTCCAACACTCTAACCTTTACAACAGTATGTCATACTATAAGCAATGAAATTATCCGTTGCTTAGTATCATTGGGCTGTACTTTTTTAAAAATGAGGCTGGTCAAGCAGTAACTGTAACTGGTGCTCTATATCTCTAAATGATAATACAGTTCTGACTACCGAAATTGAATGCTATTTATGTGGCCGATAGGTGATTTCAACAAAATGGTGGCACATACATGAGGGATTTTCTGGCCGTGTACTCCCTTTTTTTTTGGCTGACCAGATTAGCCCCTCTAGATCATGTTATTTACTACCATTAGATTTTATCCGATGGATTTTGAAAAATTAAAGGTCAATGTCAACAATCCCACAAAAAACATATGTGCATTACAAGAGGATATTAAACGCTGCATTATCAAAATTCAGCTACAAGTTTGCAGAAAGATCATGCAAAAATTCCTATGTCTCATTAAAATCTACTTTATTTTGGAATAAAGAATTTCAGGATATGTATACTTTGGCTGCATACATAACTTATAAGGATGAGTCGATTTGTAAACTTGTAGGTGAATATGCAACAGGAAACATGTTGTTGTGAAATTTTAAGATTAAAAAGTAATTATTTTTAGTTAATTTTCTTCGTTAGTTCGTAACTTAAGATTCGTTAATGTCGAAATTTATAAAAATATTAAAATTTTTCATTTTCTACCCAATAGCTTCAGTACAATAGTGTTAAGTTTTTTATCCTCCTTGGCAAAATCATGTACAACAATAGAAGAAAAGAAAACAAACAAAAATTCAGGGTAAAGACTATAATGGTTTTTATAAGCCATTTAAGCAAATTATTCGTATTAAACTAGCATCACGCATAACAAAAACAAAAGCTGTCAGGCTTAATGACTGACTAGACTTCAATAATTATTTTAATAATTAAAAAAGCAGCAGCAGCAGTGCATTGTTTAATCATTTTAAATATGTAATTAATTAATGGGAAAATGTTTTATTTTTATTCTGACTAAACTACTGTGAGTGTTAGTTTCAATAAACGAAACATTCTTCTTTTTCTTTGTTAATTTAAGGGGATGCTGTTGAAGCATTTTTTGCATCATTGTCTGATAATTTGCCTATAGGGTGCAACTGGTTTATATAAGTTTTTTCTGTTACATTGCCAACTAAAAGCAATTCTTTTTAAAAGTCTTAATATTATATATCAGCAATTGATAAATAAAAAAATAAAAAAAATACAATAAAAATTTTATTTATTTTGTAAAATTCCAATGTTGGTTTTTATTTTTTTACATGTGGGTTTATTGAACTTCTTTTTCTTAAAAATGTTACTCTCTTCGCATGCAGAATTACTCGTATTATGAACATGTGACGTTCATTTGTTTCTATGTAACATATGTGTGTGCATTACTTGCATCCTCTACAATTATTTTTTATCTTTAAAGTTGTATAGCCATCCATCCATTTCCATATTTAGTCGAACTTTAATATTTTGTAACGACAAAGTTTTTTTTTTCAAAAATTATTAAAAATATTGTATCAAGAGATGCCAGATTTCAGTTTCAATGAATACCTCATTTTACAAAACTTTGTGCCCACAGAATAGAAAGATTTTATTTAGAGTTAATCAGTGTTACCACACAATTTTGTAATCACACGAAAAGTTCAAAAAAATCTATCAAAATCGTTTGCAGCTTAACAAAAGTCATTGCTAAAAATTTAAAAACCACTTCCTGATTAATTAAATTACTTTTCGTCTATATTGTCGTTTTTATTTATTCTAGCAAAAATCTTTGTGAAGTCTGGGCCGCTATGCGTGCTCAAGTGTGCCTTATCATTACGAGGCTTCCACTTCTTCCTATCCTATCCTATCCTATCCTATCCTATCCTATCCTATCCTATCCTATCCTATCCTATCCTATCCTATCCTATCCTATCCTATCCTATCCTATCCTATCCTATCCTATCCTATCCTATCCTATCCTATCCTATCCTATCCTATCCTATCCTATCCTATCCTATCCTATCCTATCCTATCCTATCCTATCCTATCCTATCCTATCCTATCCTATCCTATCCTACCCTATTCTACCTATAGATTGTGTCTTTTATCTTCAAAGTAATATTAGATTTTAGATGATTATTAAGATTTTTAACCATTAAAAAACCTCGTTATATTTAGAAATTGTAACAAAGAGCTAGACTGTAACCCTGAAACAGGGTTGTAATGGCCAGTTATGTGTGTATGTATGTAACAACCAATAGTTACTATTGTGTTCATAACGCTTTAATATGACAAATATAAATGTAAAAATAATATTTAGTGACGAGAAATATTTTCAAATTATTCATCAGTCACTTTTACATCCGTTGAAAGTGACAGTAGGGTGTGCAATTTGGTCAGGAGGAATCATTGGACTTTACTTCTTTGAAATTGAAAACGTCATAACGGTAACTGTCAATGGGGAGCGATATCGTGATATTATGATGTGAAAAATTTTTAACGCCAAAACTGCATGCTTTGGGCTTGACTAACATGTGGTTTCAACAAGACGATGACACATCGTATATGATGGAATTACTGCAAATGCTCTTTCCACAACAAGTTATTTCAAGGAATGATGATGTTAATTGTCCTCCACGGTCACCTGATTTCACTGCTCCGGACTTTTGTGGGGAATCCGAAAAGCAAGGTTTATGCAAACAAACCAGAAACGCTGGACCAACTGAAATACCGCGTGAA
The DNA here is from genome assembly GCA_963576795.1 of Metopia argyrocephala. Taxonomy (NCBI): domain Eukaryota; kingdom Metazoa; phylum Arthropoda; class Insecta; order Diptera; family Sarcophagidae; genus Metopia; species Metopia argyrocephala. The sequence continues at coordinate 178,676,923 of OY756208.1, read as the reverse complement.
ATGTGTGAAAATGTAATGAAAAATGTGCTCAAAAGAGCTCACAATTGTGAGGCTAACAGAGGCGGATATTTATGTGATATTATTGCCGACATTAAATAAAACATTTATTAATATAAGATCCATTTCCTTTCATTTAACCTTCTGCAACTGACGTGTATAGATTGTAACAAAATGACTGTGGCGTCTGGCAGACATACATATTAAATTTTCTCCTTATGCTTAAGAAAGAAAGAAATTCCTATTTTAGCGATAAGTCTTTAAATAAAGCGATCTTATATGGAGTTTTTTGTTTAAGTAAAAATTCACGAAATCATTTTTAATATTACACATAGTGTAGAGTGGCTCATTTAACCCTTCTCAATCTGTCAACCTATCGGCTTTATAATAAATAGTTAAGAAAGTATTTGTTGTTGATATTTTATTGGGATTTTCTTTTACAATACAGTTGTTGTTGTTAAAGTATCATTATGTTAATATTTTATTATTCTCTAACACCAACAAAAAGTAAAAAGCATGAGAGGAATATTTAATTTTTTTTTTTTTTTTTGTTCCGTTTTTGTTCTTCTCTCCATGAAGAAAAAAAAAACAAATTGAAAAGGGAAGTTTGTTTTCATTTTTCTTTAAAAATATTAAAAAAAAGAATAAATTTTGTCATGCTGCAGTTCATTTCCAAACACATTGTTTTGGTTCTCTCTACGGTTTTTTTGGAAACGTTATGCAAACACAAGATTAAGTCGAAACTATTTTTGAGTTGTTTCTTTTCATGATCACATTTTGTACAATTTTGTATTTTTAATAAAAAAAAGGAGCAGAAAGAAATAAAATATTTTGTGTGTAAAACACAAAAGACATAAATCTTAAAATAAAGCTTAAAAAAGGAAAAGAGAAAAAAACAGAAAAAATTAAGAAATTATTAATTTCTACGAATTTTTCGCTCATAAATCACTTCACAAAATATAAAAAGCAGAATTGGCAAAACAAATTAATGCTGGCACAGTTGTTTAAAAGATAATTTCAAAGAAATTAGAAATTAAAAGGAACAAATTTACCTCCCTAGGTGTGTCGATTGCATGTGAACTACACCTTTAAAACGCAATAAAAATACTTTTGAGCTGCAAAGATTCGTTGATTTTCAAACTCATCTAATACAAGTGTGACTGATTTTGTTACAGTCTAGGGTCTTTTGGAATTGAATAATATTCTTAAGTCTTCAGGCAGAATACTTTACCTGGTATTTGCGGATGTACTCAACGATTTTTAACTAAGTCGTATGGACATTTTGCTCAAAGCTTAAGATGTTTTTGACCCATCATTACTTAACTACAAGTTAATAATCAGAATAATCAGAAATTTGTTTACAAAAGGCATGAATCATACCACTTACGAAGACTTCATAAATTAAATAATTATGGGTTCCTTAACTCTTTCTACAGATATCAGTGTTTTGTATATGGAACAACCATCAATCCAATATATAATGATATGTTAACAGCGGCTAACAAGCTGACAACTAGAATACCGATTTGGTTTAGCAGCTTGTTTTTGATAAGGCTGAATAGGTGGAAAATTTTATGTTAATTCTAGATTTTCTCATTTGGATCCTTTATTGTTCCTTTTACACATAATTGTCTAACCATATTGCATATTATATTCAATCGTATCAATGTGCTCACGGTGGTGTAAGGCTTATCTTTCATCTTAACAGTTCTGGTTTAAGCTGCTTATTACAAGTGGACTTAGAGAACTTTTATCATTATATACAGCTTTGTAGAGATGGAAAAAGTTGATACGCTCTTTGAACTTGAAAGTTAATATTTAACGCACACATCTCTCAAACTGTGAATAAGGCAAAAAGAGTTTGGGTTTTATAGGCAGTACTTGGAAAAGAAGTTCAATGATCCATATATTTTAAAAGATCTATAACATTACTGGGAAGACCACTCCTACAGAGCCCATCAGATGCCTGTAATCTTAAACACATTATTCATATAACTAAAACTGAATTAGTTCAGAGGGAATGTTACCTTTCTTCCTGTATTCATCATCTTCAGTAAGAGTCATTAGAGTTGAAAAACTTTTATAAACATTTTATTTCTGAATATTTCGCGGCGTAGTTTTATTGTTTTAGAAACTTCTTGAAATGAACTAAAACATCTAAATCACCAACAACAAGAGAAGATATTTCCCTTAAATTACTATATTTTCGTTCTAATTACAATAATTTTGATCCGTTTAAAAGAATGTGTATCGATGTAAATACTTATTTCCAACCAATAGACTACTTTGTGGATTACGAGACCATTGAAAGACGCTTAATTGCGCTGTTGAATCATTAATATTGAATATTTAATTATTAATAAAATATTTGTAGTATTTTTGTCTAATAATCTGTAGGAGATTAAACCATAGGTTCTATAAATATATAAATAAAATCAATATCAATAAAATAAAAAAAATAGAACAATAAAAATCTGCATATGACAACACGACATTTGCCTTTCATGTTTCGGGATTTGGCAAACCTAGTGCTGCAATCTAGCAACTGATTAACATCCAGAAAGGTGATGAATCGTGGATTTATGCATATGAGCCTGAAAGTAAACAGCAGTCGACTGTATGGCTGTTTCAAGATGAGCAAAATGTACCAAAAGTTGTTCGCGCACGAAGCACTTCCAAGCAAATGGTGGCCTGTTTTGTCGGAAAAACTAGACAAGTTGCAACCGTACCACTAGCACAACGCAGAACAGTAAATTGTGGGTGATACACAATCATATGTTTGCCAGTTGTCAGTTGTCTTCCAAGAAATCAGGAAAACTAACCCCCAAAGACGTGTCACTCTTCACCACGATAATGCAAGCTTCACATATCGGCTGAAACAACTGCATTTTTGAGCAACCAAAACATCGATTTGATGAATCACTCGCTGTATAATCTTGATTTAGCACCGAATGACTTCTTTTTCTTCCTGTACGCAAAAAAACCAACTGAGAGCTCAACGTTTTTCGACACCTGAAAAAGCGATTGCTGCATTCAGTATACATGTTCTAGAGATATCTCAATCAGAGTGGTAAAAGTGCTTCGACAATTGGTGCACACGCATGCAAAAGTGTATAGATCTTCAAGAGAAATATTTTGAAAAACCAATAAAGTGATTGTTGTGTATATACATTGTAAATGTAGAGTGCTAATTATATGATTGAATAATACAATGTAAATGCACAATGTCAGTCACTTATACTTTAAGAAGTACCCTGTTAATTTTAGTTTTAAGCTTACTGATACTTTACTATATATTGTAAGACTCTTCCTATTATTATTATAAATAAAGACATTGAATACAGAACAGTGATATTCGATAATTAATATTTATTTTTGTTCTCTAATTCCGAAATATGAAAGGCAACCCTTGTATTTCCTAGTTCCATTAATATAAACACTGCTCTACTTTAAACCACCACTGTTTCTAAATGCATATATTTTAATGCAATCACTATACGTAACTTTTTTTAACGAGTATGTAATTTCAATAATGCGTTTCATAACTTTTCCAATATATCATAATAATATCCCATAGTTTTTCGTTCTCTATTTTATTACGAAAAGAAAACGGGTTGAAAAAAACGCACTCAAAATAAAAAACGAAACTTTTATAAAGTTTTATGGGTTTTTTTTTTTTTTTTTTGTTGCGATTTATCTGTTATATGAAAATATTTCAACAACAAAGTAAATTTGAGTATATGATTTAAAGTTTAACAACAATTACTTTTATTGCTCAATCAAATACTTTTTGTGTTTTTAGAGGGAATATATAAACAGCAAAGCGAAATAAATCATATTCTATACGACTATGTAAAACAAATAAAGCTGTAATTAGAACAATACTTTCTTTTAGGTATCAAAATATAATTAGTAAATAAAAAAATATATGCTGTTACGAGGGCAGTTCGAAATGTTCTTAGCCTGCCATAGTAATGTCGGTAAAAATAGTAGAAAGCTTCGTTTAATCAAAACTACTTTACGTCATATAAACAAAAAGTAAATTCTATTAATTCGTACCTTAGAACTCTTCTATAGGTTTTTTTTAAAAGCTAATTATTGATTTACTTACTGTGCTTATAAAAATAATTGGCATAATGACGACTTACCTGGAAAGAAAAATGAAAATAAATTGTATTAGAATAATATGTTTGGAACTTATGTATAACAAAATAAAAATATTCTTTCTTTTTAGTAATATAGCACGTCTCATAATTTTTTATATCCATTCAAATTGAAATTATTTTCGAAATTAAAAAAAAAAAACCTAAAGCAAGTTTTACAAATTAAAAGCATAATAAGACTCGAAACTCTAAGCTACGCTTTATGGCAATAAGGAATAGGCGTTCAATTTTATTTATTTTTGGTTTTTTTGGTTTTTCTAAAGAGCAACGTCATACTTACTCAATTCGTAGAAATTTAGAAATTTTGATTACCAACAACACCGTTTAAAAAGTATACTACTCCCAATATATCTAACATAGTCAGATTGTTTTCACCAAAAATATTTCAGACTTTTTGCCTGTTGACCACCCAATCTCCTTTTAAAAAAGCATAATTTAACCCGTCGAATCAAAATTCAAATTGAAAAACTCTTAAAATCGAAAAATTTTTATTAAATCTTTAGAAGAAATTAAGTTCTAATCGATTGCTTTTCTACAGAATAATGATTCTAACAACTCGTTGCGAATCCAGTCTGTACATAAAAGTACCATTAATACTTTTAATCCTGCTGTTTGGACAAGAAAAACTTACGAATCTTGGGTATAGAACCATATTGGTCCATATTATTCTTTTTTTGTAATAATAGCCTGTTATAATGTCGAAAATATATATGATACACCCAGTTTGTCTTTTAAGTGTTTTAATAAATTACCTTTATTTATGGTTACATATCATTCTCGGTAGCTAACTTCAGTGTCTGACTTGTTTACTTTGCTAAAACAATAGAAAATCGACGATTAAACTTCAATGAGATGAGATTATAAAACTTTGATAATTTCTTTTTCAGGAGGTGCTGATACCATCGATCAAAAGATTGGATACTACCGTGTAAAACGGAAATCAAATCGATGGTCAAGTATTGTATTTTCCAATATGATTGACATATCCACTTTGTGAAATTGATGGTAAGAGAGCAGAATGTTTGCGGCAGTTAGTCTTATCTTTAGCTCAAGACTACACGACAGAAAGATCTAAGCTCCCTACAAATAAATTTTCAGCTGAAAGAAGAACCTCAGATTCTCAGCATCCACAAGCAGTTTATCAAAAACAACAGCAAGTAGAAAACCTGGAATCTGCAGCTGCTGCAAAACTAAGTGCAATAGAAAATGCACCATATGCAACAAATTTATATGTAAATTGCAAATAAAAAGATTTAATAAAAAAAGATTCGTTGTTTTTTATCTTTCTAACTTCCATTTTATTATTTTTGGCTGAAAGTTTCTCAGGAGTAATAAAATATGAAAATACCCCAATAGCAAACATTTTAAGTTGATATGTTGCACCATTTCTTAGTCAAGGCAAAAACAAAACAAAAATTTATCAAAATGGCCCAAACCTAACAGCAGGATTAGGCACAAATACAGAATCAATGAGCAAGTTTTCTTACGAAATAACAATGAATTTGGAAATAGCATACTTAACCGGCACTGTTAGTTAATACGTTATAGCTTTGTGGAGGAGCAAGTTTATTTCATCTACAATCGTCATATATGAATTACTTTTAAATTACAACACAACTCAATATTGATGTTTATTTTATAGAGTCGAACTTCCCTATAGCAAATGTCCAATATAATGTAGTTCTCTCTATTATGAGTTGATTTCAATCTTCTTATAATGAATTCACATAAAGTGAATTTTTGCTAGCAATGAAATCAATTTTGTGGATGCAAATTTCATTCTCATGCGTCTTTATCTACATTTAACGAAATACGACTATTTAAAAAAAATTTTCCTCTTTTTGGGGGGAATGAAATAAAACTCTTGCACAAAAACATAAACATAAGAAATGAAGAAGACGAGTAATTAAATACTAAACGCAAAAGACTTCGAACCTGTCTTTTTGAAGATATTGATGAAGTAATGCTAAAATGGATTACCGACGCATATAGTAAAAAAAAATAATTTCCCTTAAAATGAAGTTTCTATATAATGAAATAAATTTCTGGTGCCATGAAGATTCATTATAGAGAACTTCGATTGTATTTAAAAGTAAGTTCGGTATACCTTTTTAAAAAGAGACTTTGTAGAAGTGACATTAATTAAAATTCCGCTTAAAACGATTTAAGCGCTTATTACTTTTGGTCATAGATTTTATATACGAATATATATATTTGATAAATTATTTTTCGCAAAATTCTAAATCAGAGGTGGTGCTCGTCATGTAAAATAAAATTTTAGCCTTTTTAAAACCACATATTTATTTTCCATTGAATACAACAAATAACCCACACAATTTGTAGCATTTATATATTTATTCCGTTTATAGTAAATTGGACCACAAACTCATTAACAACTTTAAAAATAAACAACAAAAATAAAACGGTTTTTTTTTGTAGTTTTTATAACAACTTTTGTAAGATGTTGTAGATTAATGTAAATTGAAGCTTTAATTGCATGCAAAAACTTACAAGTCATGAAGAAACAAAAAAAAAACAAAATAAATATTTCCAGAAAAACTTGTTGTTGCTTGGAAATTAAAATAAAAAAATTTTGTAACGAAATTTATATGAATATTTTGATATTAAAAAGAAAATTAAAATTAAAAAATTTTCATTCTTCAATTACAGGCATAAAAAATTTTTGGAGTCAAGTCTGTATATTCACTTGTAATATAGCTTTTGTGTTCGCAAGTCGAGCTTAAACTTTATACTGCGAGCCACTAATCCTCAATCGAGAGCAGAACTAGTTCTAAGTAAAACAGTTGTAAAGCAGAAAAATTAACGTATTATTATTAATACATATATAATAATACAATATTTATTACTAAGCGTAGCTTAAATACATACGTTATACGAAGTTAATATTAAACAATTATTCAACAAAACTTTAAAAACAAAAAAATTAAATTTGATTTTACCAAAATAGGCAGATCAAATGGAGTGTAAAATTTCTTGCAACGCTTTATAAAACTGAGGCACTTAAATGCTTCTTTCGACACACGAAATATATAATCAGTTCAGCAATACTATATGTTTTGGTTAAAATATCCCTGTAATTCTATGCAAAGAGACGAGTATTATGAACATAGTCAAGATCCCTTAATCGCCCGTTCACCTCTCTAAACGAGGTCGGTCAATGACTGAGTACTTCAGTACAGATGAACTTCCAATAACAGGAGTGATAGCATACATACTTGTCAACAAGCATTCATGCATTAATCAGCATTATGTTGTTGCCCCACAGAGCTCTGATCAGGTCCATTAGTTCCACTGAAATTTCATTGCATTGAAATGTATGCCAAATCACCTAATAGTGGATAATATCAAATGGTTTGGTGAAGACAATGAAAACGAAATAAAATGGACATTATCATTCAATAGATTGCGGTGCAATGTTTAGTATGCAATTAAGTAATATGGTCAGTACAGGAGCAATAAGATCTAAAACCGGCCTATTTTTTTCGAAGATTCTACTTCTACTTTCATTGCCTTAGTCAGTATAGAGCTTAGTAATCTGATGACATACAACAGCCATATATTTATTGTAGATATGTGCCCATAATTATGAAAGTGGTCTAAGTCAAAATTTTAAAAAGCTTAGTTTATTAGTTATTTCATACCACATTATTTTAAATTAAATTTGTTCAATGTAATTTTTACGAAATTGTCAAAAATGAATGAACTATATGAAGTTCATTTAGTGTTAATTATGAAAGTGGTCTAAGTCAAAAATTAGACCACAAATTTTTGATATCGGGTCATTCCTTTCTACCGAATGACCGTGATTTTGGGTTGATAGAAATGAAAATAAAAAAGCAAATTCCTTATACAACCCTGAGCTTTATTATAAATTTATAGAAAAGTGCAAAAGAAGAAATAAATTTTCCATAAAGCCAAATTCCCAGCCGGAATTTATTTCAACGATATCAGAATCAATAGCAAGAAGAGTAAAAAATATCGCGGGTGAATCTGTCTCTTGGCTACAAATTCAATGGATGAGATTCTTGAAAAATGAACCTTATAAAATGTTTTATACAACTTCTTTAGATGATTCTAAATGTCACGTTTTGGATCTTTCTCCTATAAGATGAAGACCCAAAACATACGGAAATATTAAATTATTTCCATTATACACCATCATTAGACCAGTATCGGAAAAAAAAAACATAAAGGTATTTTGAATTTACTATCGTACATCCTTCCAGTTTTTCAGGAGCATTTTAAGAATCTTAAGTACTCGAAGTATTGATAAAAATGGATTACTGTTGAAAAATAATTAATAAATGTTTACGAATTATTTTAGTCAAATTATTATTTTAAATAAAACTCAAAGTTCTTTATTGCTTTAAGTCATATATAGGACATTCAGTTAATTTTGAAAATGGTCTAAGTAATTCAAACGTTAAAATCAATATTATCGAATTAAATTCACACAAAATTTCATATTCGTAATAAATTTCCATTAATTAAGACTAATAAAATTATTAATTAAAATGTCATAAATCATTAAATATCTCGAAACATGAAATATATGACTTAGACCATTTTCATAATTATGGGCACATATTGCAAAGGAGTACATAAGCAAAAGAGTACATCAAATCCAACTGAACATCATCGAATACATAAAAATGTATTTCAGTTCTAAATCTAAGACAAGATTGGCAAATGAAATTAATGTTGGCTAATATGAAAAAAGCATATAGTCGCCGTGGTTTAGTGGTTAATGTGTTTGCTTACTAAGACGGGAGCTCCGGTACTGGCAAAAGCTCTGAGAGTAACTGATTGCCATGCACAAGCTTCTGAAGTCTGTCGTTCGGAATCGTAAACTGTAGATCCCGGTAATCATGGATAAAAATTAACACACACAATATGGATTCTGGAAGAAGCGAAGTCGTAATCCTGACACAGGGTTGTTAAGGCCAACTATGTATGTATTTTTTTTTTATTGAGACCAATACTCAGGTGAAAACCCCTACTAAATTCTGTGCATTGTATTGGAGATTTTATGGAAAGGACAGTACATTATGACATTATTTTTATTATTGCTGTGAATTGATCATTCAAAAGCCAGTGTTATTCCTTCACCCTTGACTGATCGACAGCAATTACCCCATCGTTGCATGTTGATTGAGGTGAGTGTCTTCGCTAAGTAGGTTTTTAGCTGTTATCTGCTACTTCCAATAGGTGGCGCTTTTCTACTGATCAGTCGTTTTTCATTGTTAAAGGTTAAGGTTAAGAGAGTGGAATGTCAGGGGTTGGACCTCTTATTTTTAAATTATAATTTTGAAAAAACCGCAAACTAACTTCTTAAATTTTCACTTTTGCTGGAATTCTAACCAGGGCCGTTTGAGTTTATGTGCGAGCGCTCTAACCACTATACCACGTATGTATGCAAGTTTATTAAGTTAAGAAAAAAAAAAATGTTTTCACTATCAGATTTACTCATTTATAGATTAATTACTTGAAAACAACCAGTTCTCGTTTTTTTTTGTATTAATCCATTATAAAAATTTAAATCATACTTCCACGCATTTAAAAACTTGTGCCGCAAAAATTTGTTTACAAGCAAAAGCTTTTGCTTTTTACACTTTTTCCGCTTTTTCACATTCATAGATTCGTTACTGACTTACACTTTTTAGAAAGGCACACAGGCACAGCACACATTTCAAACGAAACTTGTTTTCCGTTTTACCTATTTGCCCACTAAATTTGTTGCCATAATAGCTTTAAAAGATTTAATTATGCGTTTGATGTAAAATTAGTTTAAAGTGTTTTATTTTGATTTGAAAGTTTTAAATATTTCCGGCTCAAGTTTTAATTTTTTTTTCCTCTTTTTTTATTTTCTAGAAAAAAAAAGAAACTAAGAAGGAAGAAACAAGAAGAAACAAATGTAGGAAATATTGGTGCATTACAGCATGACAAGTTCCAAGTTCCCAAGTAGCTGTATTATTATTTGATTATTATTTATTATTCCCTGAGGATATTTCAGTAGATTTCTTTTTTTTTTCTATAAAATACAAAACAATTTTTAAGAGCCATTGAGTAGTTGTTACAAGTAGGTGCTGGTGCTGGTGCTGCTGCACTTGCAACAATCAACTCCAGCAGTGTTTAGTATTGCCACCAATATGACGCCACCACATATACAAAATTCATATATTTAGTTATGGAATATTTTCAAAGTGGCCTCTTAAAATTTTTCCTTTATAAGCATATTGAGAATTTTTCTTCCTTTTTTTTATTTATTTTGCCAACTTTTTTTCGTTTGCAAAGGAGAGCAAAAGATTTTTTATCAATACTCTCTGTCTATACAAGTTTTACAAGTGCTTGTCTTTATTTGTATGCGGATTTCTTTATTCCATATATTTTAATATGAATATAATGCATGAACTCCTTAAATATAAAAGAGGCTGCAATGATAGTGACATACTCGTATGTAGGCGTTAAAAATATTGAAAAATACACGTTCATGTTCTCTGTTAAAGTGTCGTCAATACAATTGAATTTGCGGAAAAGCAACTTCACTCACTAACTGAAAGAGGATGATGATTGGTTGGTGATGGTAACAGAAAACAAAATTAACTGGGATGATGGTGTAATAATAAGACACTGCATTTACCAGACAAACAAATACAGTTCTTGAAAGACTCTAAAAATAAAAAAAAAGATTGAACTTTCAAGATTAACATTAAAACTCATTTTTTATAAAAGGGAAGGAATAGTAACATTTCTATTCAAGTCTTTACTTGGCGTACCTAAAGATTTCATTCATTAACTTTAAACCACACTGCCAGCTTTAAATTCCATACGAACATCATTAAGTAAATGCTCAATATGTTTGATTGTCAAATCACCATTTTCATTTTTTACAAATGCTTCTTATTTCAGCAAAATGCTTCATTTTAGCGTGGCTACTTACTTTATTAATTTAATTGTTGGTCAAAAACCCTGGATAAATAGAAATCTTTGTATAAGGCCAAGATTTTATAAAACCATAAAGAAAGAAATTACACACATACATAAATAATTGCCCATTGCAACTCTGGTTGAGGGTTATGGCCTAGCTTTTATCCTTGAGTACCGGGATCTATAGTTTAAAGTCGATTCCGAGCGGCAGACTTAAGAAGCCTGTTCATGGCAAGCAGTTATTCTCAGAGCTTTTGCCAAAAGACTGCTAAGAGAGAGACAGCGAAGATTTTTTTCAAGATATCAGAGCTGGGGTTTGAAGCCGGAGTTTTAGTCTACCTACTAAGCCAACACACTAACCGCTATACTATGGCGACTACAATTAGAAGGCATTAAATTGCTTGCTTTTAGTGGCCATTACTGCAATAAATTGACTGTTCAGGCGAGGTGTTTTATATGGCGCCATTTTGCTGAAACTACATGTCGTCCAGAATCATTCTAGCCAGTTGATACCACAAGAACTATATTAGCATGTTTCTGTATCGGACGCCGCCCACAGTTCAATCTTTTCAAGAGACTGACCAGTACATTGACACCTAAGAGTGTTACTGTATATAACCGAACCAGTTTCATTGGGTAGCTGACACATTGGTGCAGTTTTCTAACTCAGAATTCGTCTAAAGCTTGAGGTTTTTCAAAATGAAATCAGCGACACAACTTTGTGTTATAACTTGCGTTTATAATATTGTTTGTTTGGTCCATTTTATTATAGACAAGATATTTTAAATTTTTTCCGCTTTTTTATTAAATCTGGCGTTACTTTTTCGACTACAGTGTTGTATTTTTGGTACTAAAAAGTATATGTTTAGTATAGAAAACAGAGTTGCGTGACAAGTAGCTAAAAAGATTTTTCCTTGTAGGAGATATTTCGTTGAAATCTACTACTCCTCCCTCACCTTCAATCCTTAAAGAAAGCCGACCCTGACTTTGCACACTGATCTATCAATGAATGATCAGGAGAAAGCGCCACCTACTGGGTAGTAATAGGCAAGACTAAGCAAGGATCAAAGCCTATCAACAACAACTTAGCCAAGATCCTAACCACTTCATAACAAACAAAGTTAACATGAACAGATGGGGCAATTCCTCTTGAGTATTTCAAAGGAGAAGTTATAACACTGGCCTTTGAGTGAACAACTGACAGCAACTTGTCCCATTGACATAAGGCACTTAATAGAGAAAAAAAACTATCTTTCCAATTAAAATACAATGCACAGCATTAGTAGGGATATAGACCCTGAGTATTGGTCTTAACCAAAAAAAATTTTTGATCGAAATCTCGGAAGATGTATATACATATGTAACTTTCAAATATATCTGTGGCAATATGGAAGAATAGCTTAAGTCAACATAAGCTTAAATTAATTCAGTATTTTTGACGCTTCATAAAACTCAGTGTACTAATAAAATGTAAACTATTATAGTGCATATTTGTTGTATCATATATCTATTATAAGTAGGTAAAACTACAGATTTTTTGCAAGAACTATTTATAGTAAAATTTACATAAATTTGGAAATAATTCAAAATTTCATGCTTTCACTTAAGCTGTTCTTTCATACCGACACAGATATTTTTTATATTTTATAAGTTTTATTCTTTTTAATTTCTTTATATTAAAATAAAAAAACATGCCTATTAACTGAATAAAATTAAATAAAAATATTCTATTTATGCACATGCACACTATGTACGAGTATGTATGTTTGTATGTTTGCATTTATTGCATATAAAATATTGCATTTGTCATAAATAATTTTGTGAAAGTGCAAATTCCTTGAATCTTTTTCAAACACAATCTACAGTAAATAAAAATTTTATTTCAAATTCCCATATGGTTTATTCAGTCAATTAAAATATAGAATTTTTAATTATTTCTTTTTTTTATTATTTTTTAAATATCTTCCAAGAGTTTTAATGATTTAACAAGAAAGAAAAAATAAATGTTTAAACATTTGCTTAATAAAAGCTATTATAAAATGAAATTTTAATATGGCGAAATCATTAAAATTGTTGATGAAATTGAATTACAGCAAGACAGAATGTATCTTCTGTGATCAAAACATTTAAACAAATATTTTAATGTTATTGCCTCATATGTTGTCGTTTAAAATTACAATAAATTTTATTCCTCACTGTTTTAAAAATGTTTCATTGATTATTTGCTCATTATTACTTCATTTTGGGGCAGTTTAAAATAGGCAGTCAGTGCGATGGTGTATTGGCTTTCATTCTTTAATTCGAGGTGTATTTTATAAGCACATAAGATATCTTTGCATAAAATTTTTTACTAAATAATCGCCGTGGTGCGGTTCAAGCCAGAGCTATGACATCTTAAAGTTAAGAAATATGTAAAAATATTTCTTTCTCGACTACCTCTTAGCAGACTGCAGGCAAAAGCCCTGAGAGTAACTGATTGTCATGAACAAGCTTCTCAAGTGTGTCGTTCGAAGTCGACATTAAACTGTAGATCCCGGTAACCATGGACAAAAATTGACACACACAACATGAATGCTGCGAGGAGCTAGGCCGTAATTCTGATACAGGGTTGTAATGTATGTAAACGAATGACAAGGCTTAACAAGTTGAGAAAGTCAATGAATCAATATTTCATTTATTTAGTGCAAAAATTGACAGAAACTTATCTCATCAATCGAAAAGACGCATAATAAAAAAATAAAAAATATTTATTCTCAAATTCCAATACAATGCACTGCATGAGTAGAGGTTTACCCCTGAGTATTGGTCTTAAAAAAAATTGCTTGACCACTAGGCCGATTGTTTTCACAATAAAATGGAAAAAACGCTCTATGGACGTACAGATTTCTTTTTTTTTTATTTGTTATTCTGCCGTTAAACGATTTATGATGACTTGCCAAACCTTACTGAATAGTTATGACAACACTGTTTAACATTCGCAGCTGTCAAAACATATGTAGTTATTGATATCAATAGTTCTTTCTCATGCAGCTAAAAACACCTGTTAAATAAAGTTACACTATGAATTTCATTATTAATTAATTTAAAAAAATAAATGCAATTTTCAGCAATTTGCACAATTCTCAGCAACACAATTAGTACGAAAAGAATAAAGAAAAAACAAAAACAAAAAACAGGAAATCACAATTTTTTTTCATTTTTTATTTTTTATTTTTTATTTTTTATTTTTAAGAAAACCAAATTATGAAATTTTTTGCAAAATATTTTAAAATAAAAAAACGACACCAATAAGCTAAAAGCACAATGAGACATCATTTTAAAGAATCATCATCATCATCATTATGATCTGTGTGAACTATTTCTGGAGCAAAGAAGAAACAAAAAAAAGGACAGACAACGAAAAATTAAAAACAAAAATACACTGCGCGTCATCAGGTTAGCGCCCCCTAACTTCTCATTTACTTTTTACATTTTCTATTTTAATATTGCGAACAACTTCTTAATTTTTGTTTTGTTTTTGCAATTATCATATACGTTTTCTCTCACAAGAAAATTGAGCTCAATAAAAGAACCGTTATATATTATTTTATATTTTGTTTTATTATCGTCAAAATACTTTGCACTTATTTTGCTTACACAGATTAGCGCCCCCAAATTAAATTTAAGTTATCTAGTTTGCCTTTGAAATAACTGTGATCAAATTCAATATCTTCAAACAATTGCAAAATATGGGAAGAGGAACAGTTTTATCTTTGGAGGAAAAATCGAAAATTGAAGCTTATTGGGAGGCAGAACTATCCTTCCATAAAATTGCAGAAAAAACTGGAAGGCACAGGAAAACAATAGCCAATTTTCTTAAAAATAAGCAAAACTATTAAAAAAAAACTTTAAAAGCGGTAACAATCGAGTGGTTTCTGAAGCAGATAGGAGAGCCATACTGAGGGCACCAACAAATTCGCATGACTCATCTACCAAAATTAAGGAAAAAACTGGTGTAGAGGCGAGCTTATCAACGGTGCAAGAATTATAAGAAAAGCAAGACATTTACGTAGACAGAAATTGAAAAAAAGCCACCACTTAATGCGCTAAGAGAAGAAATGGACTTAGATTTTGCTCGAATACACATGACATGGTCTGCTGAGTGGAAGTACGTAGTTTTTTAAGATAAAAAGAAATTCAATTTAGAAGGGCCCGATGGGTATAACTATTACTTTTACGATCTACGTAAAGAGGAACATCACTTGGACCGCTTGCACAGCCGAGAGGGAGGTGTGATGGTGTGGGGAGCTATAGCCTACTATGGCACCTGCAAATTGCAGTTTTTAACGTCACGTATGAATGCGGAAAACTATAAAAGCGTTTTAGAAATAGCTTTTCCTCACTTCCAAAACATGTTTGTGGGTCTAGAGTGGCTTTTCCAACACGACAATTCCCCAATTCACACTGCCAGATCCGTAAAATCATGGATTCAAAACCAAAAAGTTGACGTCCTTAAGTGGCCTGTAGATAGACCGCCCTTGGGAGCCCTTGCCTATCAGGTCTCCCCACATCATGCGGTATCACAACGGGCCGCCATGCGTGCTCAAGTGTGCCTTGTAATTACGAGGCTGCCACTTCCTCCTATCCTATCCTAAGTGGCCACCATACTCGCCCGACCTTAATATAATCGAGAACGTCTGGGGATGGTTGGCTAGGAAAGTATACGAGTCCGGAAAGCAATACAGCACAAAAAACAGAACTAATTGAAGGCATCAAACACACTTGGTCCACGATTTCGTAGTCTAGTTTACTATAAAATTAATTACCATTACCATTCCTTCTTAGATTATCGAATCTTTACAATAATTGTCTTTCAAAAAAAAAAAAAAGACTCGATTTCAATTTTAATCGATTTATGGTATCCGTTAATATAAAAGAATAAAATGAAAGAAGTCCGAAAAAAATTACCGCAATTAATTGGGGGTTTTAATAAGTGAACTGTTCTGGTGGGTGCTTTAGAACAAAGAAACTGAACTGTTCTCGTGATGTAGAGGCTTACACTGCAAGGATTCAATTGTCTAAACTTGCGTAGAGCTAAAGCTCTTTGGCAGGTTTTCCCATGCCAGATATGCATTTGAGTGGCAGTAATTAGAAATTATCTCAGGAGCTGAATAAAAGAAACCAGCAACATAATCTTCACTGTCATTGGCATCTTTTATATCTCCCCTAATTTAAAACTTACTGTGCCATCTTCTTGGAGTTGATTTCTGTTGGATTATTTAGTGGTGAAGGCATAACACTGGCCATTTAATAGTCAAACAACAGCAACCTATTTATTCACGGTCCACATTTCTAAAGTAGGACCTTTACTTTTTCTTGAGTGATATCAGATACGATATTAGTAAGTTTAAATCAAGTGTATAGACACTATTTTTCTTTTCTTCTATTTCATTAACAAAATAAAATTGTTCAGCTGTGTTGCTTTCTAAAGCAAAAACTCTAATTTCGTTTACTTTCGAACTATTTATTTTTATAAAGCAGTCTTTGGAATTCATTTTTGTTTTACTGTACGAACATATAAAAGCAAGCATTTTTAGGTCTCGTACATAAATGAAAGCATGTGTTTACCAGTCTGTTAACTGCAATTTTTTTTTTTTAATTGAAACAAAATTACCAGAAATACGATTTTAATTCTCTCTAAAGTTATTGTTTACAAAATATAAAAAACAAAAAAAGAAACCAGAAGACATAAGTATAAAGAATTTGCAAAGAAACGTCAACGAAAATGTTTATTTTAAAATGTTTTCATTATTTGTTCTTTTGCAACTGATTGTTGCACATGTTTTATTCTGTTTTTTTTTTGTATTTTATTTACAAATTTTACAAGAAAACAACGAAAAAAAAAACGATTAATAAACAAACAAAAAAATATGCAAAAGAAACATTAAATTAACGTTGGCCAAGAAATGCACAATTATGTAAAACAAAAACAAAAAACTAAAACAACAGCAACAGTAAAAGAAGAAATAAAACAAAACCAAAAACAAATAAAACAACATGTTTCGTTTGTTATTTAAACACCCAAAAGTGAAGAAGAAAAAGCAAAAAAACAACATCACTGCACCAAAAGAAACAACTTAAACGAGTACAAATTAACTCCACACTTAGTGGCAACTAAGAAATGAAGTCAATCCCACAATTTAACTTCAACTTCATTTCATCAGATGCCAAGGAGGAGCCAAAACATGCATCCCAACACCACTCTTCATCAACATTATACGTTTTTGTGGCACGAATAACGAGCTATAGTTGAATATAAAATTAAATGTTTTAATCAACAAACGCTTCTATAAGAAAAACCTACACTTCCCACTCGTCATCATTTTACTTCTGAGTTTTAATGCTTTTTTTTTTTTTTGTTTAATTCTTTTGCTTTTCTTTATGGAAATGAAAAACTGAAATATTTTGTTTTTCTTTTCTTTGTTTTATTTAAGTTGCAAAGCGGTACTCTAAATGCACTCAGCATCTGAAATGTCCCCTTCTGTTTTTTGTGATTCTTTTTCGTCAGTTTATTTAGAGTCAGGGGTCATTAGGTTCGTTCCCTCAATTTATTTATTCAGTTGTTCTATATACTGTATTTGCTACTGTGTTTCTTTATTAAATGAATTGTAATCTTTTTTCATTTCATTTCTTTATTTGTAAGAAAATTTTAATATTTTTTGTAATTTTTTTTTTTTGTTTCGCTTCTATTAAGATGAGACATTTTTACGCATAAATTACTTAAAAGTTTTAATAAAAAGTAATTAGAATTTAAATTTTTAATTAAACCAAGTTAATGCACTATTTTTTTATTCCTTTTTTGTTTTTAGTATTTAATCATCGTCATTATCATCAGCATCGTTATTACTTTTATTAGTGGCATTTCTATTTAATTATTATTTTTTTTTTTCGTTTGAAACCCTACAATACTATTTACGATGGTGATATTGAGTTTTGTGACGGTTTGAAAAAGTCCCAGACTAACGTATTACATATGAAATCGAAAAAAGCATTATCATCCGCTCAGCTGTCTACATTTCTACCCTTACATGTGGTACTGATGTTTTCTAAAATTTTCAAGAAGCCTCGGATTAATTCGTATTCAATAGTTATTGAGTCGAAAAAAACATTTTCATCTACATACAAACATAATTGGCCATTTCAGGGTTACGGCTAAACTTTTCACAGCACCCACGTTGTCAATTTTTATCTGAAAGAACTATTTTGCTGAAGTTTACACCCGGAGCTTTCGCCTTAATAAGCCTTTTCAACTGACTGACTTCTATTTAAAGTTTACCCAGTATTTTAGATATAATTTGTTAACATTTGGTAGAATAATGAATTCTACAATTTGCGTTAGTTTTGGTCCAAAATGTCTAATGAGACCTTTGTAACGGAAGTTGAAAACTGATTCAGTTGCACTAATGTTATACATATTCCTTAAAATATTTTAAATATCATAAGAATACCAATAATAAGGAATTTCGCAAAAGATTTTTAGAACAATGTTGCGTCAATTAGTGCAGCAGATTTCTTCAGGATGGAATGTAGTATTAGCAGTGGTAAACAGATATTTTTTTATTTGAGACCAATACTCAGGGGTAAACCCCTACTAAATGCTGTGCATTGTATTGGAATTATGGAAAGGACAGTACATATATTATTATTAATTATTATATTATTATTAAGCGCCTTAGGAATGAGACAAATTGCTGTGAATTGATCATTCAAAGACCAGTGTTATACCTTCACCCTTGAATGATCAACAGCAATTGCCTCATCGTTACATGTTGATTGTGTGGTGAGTGTACCTTCGCTGAGTAGGTTTAGCTGTTATCTGCTACTTCCCAATAGGTGGCGCTTTTTTCCCTGATCACTCGTTTTTTGTTGACATTGATTAAGGTGGAATAAAGGGAATGTCGGGCAGCGGTTTTTTTGCAGATGGTCTTCCTGGAGGGGGGAGGGGGGGGGGGGGGGGGAACCTCTTATTTTTAAATTATAATTTTGAAAAAACCGCAAACTAACTTTTTCATTTTTACCTCTTCTGTGATTTGAACCTGGGTCCTTTGAGTTTTTGTGCGAGCGCTATAAACAGAGTTGTGCGTAATCAATTATTTTGTGTAATTAATTAAATGTAAATTACACAATTACATGTAATTGTAATTCTTTTTTTTTCAATTACAATTACATTTGATTGTAATTGATGCAATTAAATTTTTTGAATTACAATTACATGTAATTATAATTGAAAATTTTCAATTACAAATTACAAGTAATGGTAATTGAAAAAACTCAATTAACAATTACATGTAATTGTAATTGGAAAAATTCCAATTATAATTACAAGTAATTGAAAAAATTTAATTGGCTTCATGAAGTAATGGTGGAAAATAAAGTAATCATTAGTTTTTGAAGTAATCATTAAAAAAAATTTATTTAATTACAATTACTTTTAATTATATTTACATTTTTATAACAATAAGAAAATATACATTTTAGTTACATAATTTGTTTTACTTATATTTGAATTGCTCATCCACCTCAATAACATCAGTCTTATTTATGATAATAAATATAATACGTAATATGAGTTTTTTATAAATGGCAAAACAATTCAAACAATCTCTTTAATACCATTTTCTAAAATTTATCATTCATTTGAGATACAAAATTACATTGATCTTATTTTTTAAAGTAAAATGAAAATGAAATAAAGTAAATCAATTACAATTACGAGTAATTGTAATTGAACAAATCTCAATTACAAATTACATGTAATTGTAATTGTAATTTAATTGGCCGGAACAACTCTGGCTATAACCACTGTACCACGCAATGAGTTAAAAACATTATTTTCTTCAGGTGGATTACTTTGTATTATGATTCGAATCAAAAATCTTACGAACTTGTAAATATTTACGAATTCTCGAAAAATTTTTGTATTCATTTATAATTGATTTTTCGAATGGAAAATTTCTTTCGAAAGCATTTTCGATGCGAATCGAATTACAAAGTAACCCCTCAGCCTGCCATAAGAATGTGATGGCAGTGAATTGGTAGAGGTTTCGTTGCCTCACATTTCTAAGTAAGATTGCAACTGTAAGTGTTGATCCGTAGAAGTGGTTACCACAAGTGCACAGTAGGTTAGGTAGCGGACTCACTTTAGAAAATAAGGTTCCTCTTAGGCTTATTGTAATACCACGAGACCACACGCCACAGCAACCCGGTAATAAGTAAATCGGCCCCAATTATTCAATGTGCTTTACTCTTCCTTATTGTGTTCGTCACTGTAGCACAGCTCATAGCCAAGTTTGACTGTCAATTTAATAATTTTCATACTTTTTCTCATTTCAACTCATTGCTGTTCTTTTGTCTTAAAGTTCGTTTAAAAATGATTTTTTTTTTTGTTTTCTCTTATTTTATTAATTTGCTGTTGTCATTACTTTTTTTTTAATGTTGCAATTAAACGTTGGGATTTAGTTATGCAGCATTAATGCAATTTGCATATTCTCCCGATTAAGCTGCATATTTAATTTCAACTAAAGTTATAAAAATATTCTCTCCATAATTAGTTGATTATTTATAAAAGACAAGTTCTTTTTGTCATATAGGATGTTGGGTATTTGGATATTAAGATTTCATTTGAAAATATTGAAAATTGTTCAAAAAAAAAAAAAAGAAATAGGTCATCACCTTAAAGTTGTTTTTAAATAAAACAGCTTGATTTAAAGATGGCAATTCATTCATTCGCCAGGATAAGAATTTCAGCATACATTTTGATTATATTTGGCTACCCTCATGCCGTGGTTTGAATCTCATAAGAAAAATATTATGTATTCACAGAAATAGGCCTTTTGTATACTGACTCAAATGCATGATACTGTTCTTAGTTTGGTTGTGACTCAAAATAAGCTACACTATAATCAATAGAAGGTTTTTTTTCTTGCTTAAGGGCCAGCACTGAGGAGATGACCCCTACTTATGCATTACAATGTGCTGGTTTAGGTAAATATGTTAAAGGGGGAATGAGGAAGTAGTGTTAGTGGACATTTGATTTAAACTTACTAATGTGGTAGTTATAAGGTAAAACTTTCGCTGGAAGAATATTCCATAAACGATCGTTGAGGCTAAAGAACGAATTCTCTGTATAATATATTGTGCGATTCATTTGATGTGCTCTAGGAGAGATACGAGTTGTACGGAAGAATATGCGATTATTCGGAATACGATATAACAGTGAAACGCAAGCTAAATTTCTCCGAATCGATAGAGTCAGATGCTTTACCGTCGTGGATAACCATTTCGCCCTTTCCTGTACACCGTCGAGAAGAATCCAAATAGACTCTGAAAGACCAGTCCATACATAAGAGTTGTATTTCATCTTGGGTCAGATAAAGGTCATATAAATATTAAAAAGGTCAGATGGAGCGAAGTATTTCTTGCACCATTTTAACAAACCGAAGTACTTGAATGCTTATTTCGACACTCGAAAAATGTGATCATTTCAACAAACATCACACGAACATTAATTCTCATGCTCAGAGCATCAAGAGCGTCCACCTTCTAAATATTTACATTACCCATAGCCACAGATGACAAGATTGCATTATTACCACCACGCCTGTGCTCATTAAATTCGACCCTGTTCTCGCGACTCCACTCGGAGATTATCCGCAGATCATTTGTGAGTGTATTATTCATATTTTTTATTCCAGCAAAATGCGATTTTTTCTTCTGCTGCCTGAATAATGAGTTCATATAAAATAAAATTTTGTTCTTATGAAAACAGATTTATTTATGCATCAATTTTTCTTTTGTTACCTTCAAAATATTTCTTTCAGATTTTTCCAATTTTCGAAGCAGTTCTGATATGCCTTTTGGGTACGGCCTTAAGCTCTCATCAATTTCTCTTTTGCTTTTATCAAGTTTTTTTCTCAGATTTTTCCAATTCTCGAAGCAGTTCTGATATGCCTTTTTGGTACGGCCCTAAGCTCTCTTAGTGATTTAATTTTTACATTCTCAATTTTAGCAAAATGCCATCCTTTCATGGTTTTTTTCAATACTAGGTTTAGGAAAAATTCATAGGGCATCAGATGTAGAGAATATGAGGGCTTAGTCATAAATCTAAAACAAGCAAGCAATGATGAGTAAGTAGATACATTTTTCCGCAACTTGGCAACTTCTTATATAGTTATTCGACGATTCTCCATTAGAAATTTTCTTCACTTTGTCAACATCTTCTCGATCTTCTTTAAAAATCCTATACCACTTGCAAATAATTTTCTGACTCAAAGTATGATCGCCATGGCATATTTTAATAACTCAAGTATTTTTGAGGAACTGATTTCATTTTTTACCCAAAATTTTATACAAATTTTTAGATTCACAACAGAAAACAGCCGAACAATCAAAACACGTCAGTAGGTTACTGGACTACTTTAAATATTTCAAAAGAAAATATCAATAACCCATAGGTGGTCTAGCGTAACAAGAAAAATATTCACATCATTACCCCTACAAAATTAACAGTGATGCCACAGTCAATTTCCAAGAAGAATATCACTGTTCAAGTTCTTTCACTATTAGGTTGTACTCCACCTAACTGTTCCCAATATAGAGAAGGCTATACCGAAAGCTTTGTTCTCTTAGCCAAAGATTGGCGTACTATATATTTTTGTTGTTATATTTGTGATCCATTATAAAAAAATTATATCTCTACAAGCAAGTATAGCATCATCTATGGAAAAAAATTTAAATACCAATTTTTAGATTTATGACCACCAGGCTAATAACTAATAAATCATTTGATCACTCAGCCATACATTCATTCATTTATTCACTTATTTATTCGACACCTAAAACACTTCTTTATAGGCTTTCAATACAGAGTGTAAATATAATTTATATTTAAGTACGCATGTATGTACGTATATCCGTATGTACTCGTACAAAGTAAGAGTATTATAGGCAATTGTATAGAAAATACTTATTTATTTCTTTTTTTTAATAAAAAACATAAAGTGAAACTGAATATAAAATATTATTTAAATGTACGACAAAATGAAACCCCCTAGAAAATCAGTCAAAGTTAAATCAATTACAGTGTATAAAATGCTTCATTTAATTGCATTGATTGATGATTGCTCATGATGATTATGATGATAATGATGACGGTGATTCAATGACTTTACTCCACTCTCCATCATAATCATCCACTGCAACCAATCTTAAAGCCGTATATACGATTGAATTTGTATACCCGCTCATATTTCCATCTATTTTGTGGTATAATTGATGATGAAGCACGTACTTTTTTTTTCGTTTTCAGTTTTTACGGCCGTCATCTTTAATGCCCACAACAACCTTTTAATGAAAATTTTTATTGAATATTTCAATGCCAAAATTAAATTCAAAATATCAATCAATGAAAATTTACTCGTTATTGATTTATAAAATAAAAAATAAAAAACAAAAAGACAACGATAATGTAGAAGAAAATGAGAACTTTATTCTATTCTAGTACTCGCAAAAGTAAAGAATATTTTTTCACAATTTTTTTTTTTTTGGTTTGTTAAGACTATATATTGTCGTTTACATTACAAGCAATTAATTGGTAGCTATTTAGCGGTTTATAGAGGTGATGATAGATGTATTCGGACAGAATTGTGAAAGTTCCAAATTCCGGAATTTATTTATAAGTCGTCAGTTAACTCGTCATCATCATACAGCACCAACCCCATTTTACCATTGCTGACTTATAATCTATATATGTAAACACTACATCACTTTATTTACAAATGATGATACATATGGTCACCTCTATTTAATCATTAATTCTAAGTCAAAAGCAAAAGACGCCCGGTTAACCAAAATCGACCACCGTCTGTCACCCAGTTCGAGTCAGTATCACACAACTCGAACGTGCTCGCACAGTGACAAAGTGCAAAAGCTAAATGCATCAACAAGGGGCTAGAATGTATGATGGAAATCGACTAAATACTATAATACGCACCAGTCTACTAGAGCTCCTTTACGGAATTTTGAAATACACATTCTGGACTTCTAATTTTGGGTCTACTCTTTAAGCATTAATCGGGGTATGCCACAGATAGAATATTAAGTGTAGATTGTTTGTGGCAGATATATTCACGTAGCCCCAAGGAAAATTATCGAGAAAAATTAAATCATAGGTCCACTTCTCGATGTCAAGTTACTGCTCAAACTTTGATTTCAATACGTAGGTGATTAAGGTCGCCATGTCGACCGTGTTAATGTCATCCATATTCTTTAATAGTTACTTAGTCATAAAGCCTATCCCTGTTACCCTGTTAGGCGTAAACCCACACCCACCGTTCACAGTCGGAAAATCAAAAATCTGGCTTCGTCTTGCACATGTGGAGCAAATGAGCTTTAAGTATTTAAAATTTCAGCTTTTTGCGACGTCAGACGGACAAACAACGATATATATATATATATATATATATAGATTATTGATCAATAGGCGGTAACCATTTCCATGCCAGCTTCTGCTTAATATTAGAATTACAATTGATCCAATATTATGCCACCATCGTGTAAACCGAAACAAACAGAGAAATTTTCTGAGCTTTGTGTAGTCTGCAGAAACTTTTATAGAATGGTTTTACTCCATATGCAGCAAGTTTGCTTATAAACATACCCATTAAACTAAAATAAGACCCATCGACTGATCCTAATATTGCTATTGTTCGTTCGTACAAACAAACTGGTGGAAAATTGGAATCGCTTGGGATCATAATTTGAGTTTTTTTCATTTACTTTAAATTCACAAGAGGAAAAAATGTGAACGACAAACATAGCATGCATAACTGGTCATTACAACCCTGCCTCAGGATTACGACTTAGCTTCTCGCAGCATTCATGTTGTGTGTGTCAATATTTATCCATGAGTATCGGGACCTACAGTTTAATGTCGACTCCGAATGACAGACTTGAGAAGCTTATTGCCAAAATAAAGCAAGACCAAGTCAAGCAAAACACAATGTAGTCAGATATGCCAGATTTGCTACATATGCAAGACTTGCAAGGTTGTTCGGAACGAGGAATGGTTAACACTTATATTTTTTAAGTTGACAAATGGCATGTGAACTACAATACTCTCGGGTGTGACTAAAAGTAAAAATATTTATAATATAATATAAATTCGAATTATTTTTAGTTATGGCAGTATTGCAGTAAATGAACGATATGCATTTACAATACAATTTAACATTTTAAAATATTTGTTATTCCTTTATGAATATTCTCACAAAATTTAAAAACGAGTAAAATATTTTTCAAGAATTTTAACAAGTGACACAAATCACCCATCCAGTAACCCACCAAGAAAAAAAAAACATAAAAAAAGGGAAACAAATGCAGTTAAAAACTATAAAACTGAAAATTGCACAGCTGGGTGTCTCATATTTTTCTTTGATTCATAATATTTGCCATTCGGTTCATTTCTTTATTCATTCATACTTACGTTTATTTCGTTTTTTATTCATTTATTCCTGTATTTATGAAGTTTTTTTCTTTGTGGTTTTTATTACATTTTGCCTGGATACCAGTGTGGCCATAGCTTTAAAATATTTGTGGCCAAATGGCATAAAATGACAACCAAAATCTTATGTCAATTATGTCAATAAAGATATTCGCTGATAATCAAGTATCTGGCCTCACATACTTAGTAGATACTTTGTTGTCAAAAGGAGGATAAGAGTCATGTCAGAAGGGATAAAAATTCGGATGAACTTAATAAAAGGGCCACTGCCGGTTAGGACTTTGAGAGCTGTTACCCTTTGATGGTCATCAAGGGAATAATTTTTAGGATTTTCTCAGGAAAAATTCAGAACAGACAGATCTTCTACATTTCCTGAGATGCATACATTCCTAAAACTGTTAAAAAAAAGGTGCAAAAATTGTGTTTGCTGTAGAAATGGTTTCTGTCTTTGCTTAAAATTTCTCCGTACAGATATGGTTTGGAGATGGTGATGCATCACCTTATTTTTTTTTATTAAGACTCAGGGATTTTTTGGAAAGGACAGTATATTTTTTTATTTATTTTTTTTTTCTTGTATTATTATTAAGCGTCTTACATAGAAATGAGACAAATTGCTGCGAATTTATCATTCAAAGTGTTGTACCTTTACCCTTGAATGATCAACAGCAATTACCTCATCGTTGCATGTTGATTGTGGGTGGTGAGTGCCTTCGCTATATACAGTGTAAATAAAATTTAAAAAGATATTTCGACAGCAGTTATTATTATATTATTTTGAAATAATCGTGTTTCTAAGATTATAATTTTTGTTTATGAATAAAGAAATTAAAACGATTTGCCTTTAAAAATAGTGCAAAAGAACTCAAAAGTCTTCAAACAATTTCAATTTCACTTGTCCGGTAATATTTACTCGACAAAGCTTAGATGGCCTTGAAGGTAGAAATCAGAATGAATTTACTAATACAAAATACTGAATTAGTAACACAGTTGTATCTAAAAAGTAGTAAAGCTTTCAAGGTTATAATGTTCTGCAATAAAATTTGCAGAGTTGCATTTTTATTTGGGATGTTCGCTGCTGCTTTATGACTGTCAATACAGAGAGAAATCTAAGTATTTCCGTGAAAAATCACAGGACAAATTTTGACGATCGATAAAAACGCTAAAAGGTTGGGTCAGCTGTTTAACCTGCACTGCAAAAGATGCGGGAATATTTCTGAGAAGGAGACTGAGAAAGAGACTATAGGTCATTTACTTTGTGGTTCCCTGGCAGTCAGGCGTTTGAAGTTTTTTGGGATAACTTTTTCTATAGCTTGGCGAAGTGCGCGAGCCTGGACCCCGTCGATTTATTTTACTTTATAGACAGCTTTGGTGGGCTTAAGATATTTCCCTACTTTTTTTTTTTGATTTTGAGACCAATACTCAGGGGTAAACCCCTACTAAATGCAGTGTATTGTATTGGAATTTTAGGAAAGGACAGTACATTTATGACAGAACATACATTTTTGTTTTTCTTATATTACTATTAAGCGCCTTAGGAATGAATGAATGGATGAATTCAATTCAGTTTAGCATCAAAACAGCACTCTGTGCTAATTGTAGTTCATCATGTTTTTGGTTAACTACCAACCTATCTACTTTTATAAAACTAAAATAAATTTTAAAATATATTCGAGTGATCCAAATTATGACATAAATAAAAATAAATATATTAAGCTGCTTCATTTCCTACGCCTTAAAGGAAATGACATTCTTTTTTCCCGCAGAGTAGTACTTTTCAGTACAATTTACAGTGAACACAGAGTTGCATCGGTAAGTAAACTAGATTTCGACAAAATGTGGCGTAATTTCGTGAGGAAGTAGATTTTGATCTATTAGTCAAACTATCAAAAAACCAACTAAGTAGTAGATTTCATGCGCAATCTTTGAAGAAAGTAGATTTTTTCACAATAAAATAAAAGCTAAAATGGCAACACTATTGACAACGGGCAAACAAACAAAAAATCAAGAAATTGTAAACAATTTGTGCACACATTTATTTTCATTGTTGTTGTTCTATTGTGGCTTTTGTTATTATTGCTGTTGTTATTAGTGTTTTATATACATTAATAAATCTAAATAAGTGCCGTAAAAGTGTTAAATTTAGATTCATGTTTTTCTGTGGTTGTTCAGTCATTCATTCAACTCATTGGATTTTCCCACTTTTGAGTGCTGAAACAGTTGCATTCCAAATCGATTCGGCGACCAAAGCATGAACAACAATAGTAAACAATAATTTGCTAAAACTTTTGTAGTATTTTCTATGTATGTTTCTCTACTTTGTTTGAAAAAAAATAAAAATTGACAAAAAAAACATCACCCACCCACCAAACTATACTATTTTTACGCCTTATCTGAGGCCGAATGCATTTTGAGTATTTTGTGCCCTTTTATGTTCTGTTATGTTCTCTGTATCTGGGAAAACAAATCTTTCGATATAAATTTATGTATGATTTTATTGTTGAAAAAGAAAAACACACAAAAATATAAAACTGAGAGAAAAATCGAAGAAAATATTGTTTGTTTATACAAAAAATTTGTATGTAACGTCATATGAAAGCTAAATGCCTCTAAATAGAATTGAAAAAATGTTAAAGGAAAAGAAAAAAACGTTTACATTTAAAATCAATTCAAATTTTTTTAATTTTTGATCGCAGTATCAAAAAATAAATGTTGAATTGTTTGTAATTTATACCTTTTTTGAAAACAGATGGCGATATGTTTATAACATGTCGATCTGAATTTAGAAAATGAAATGCAAAAAATTTATATAAATTGCCATAAAATTATAAGAAAAATATTATTTCTTCAGTTTTTCAGTTCATTTGGTGAAGATAAAATTTATTATTTTCATTTATTTTTGTAGGAAAATAAAGAATTTTTCCTTTTGTTTCAGCATTACAAGTGGCATTCAGTAAAAATAAACAACATCATGGCATAAATAGATCATCTGCCATAATAAACATTCATTTGTCAATTAAATAAATACTCGATTGAGTAAAATTTTTTGGGGTATTTTAAAAACAACAAGAATTTATTGCTAATTTGGGTAGAGTACGTAGAAAGAGAGAGAGAGTAAGAAGATATACAAAGATTATATGCACATTTAATTATTAAATTATGTAGGTCCTTAGCCAATTAGATTAATAGAAGAAATAAAATTTATAGGAAATAAGTGTTCTAATGTTGAAAAATTATTTTAGTTTTTATTTTTCCAAGATGGTTACACTCTGTAATACTTACTTAAAAAATGGTGAAATTAACTGAAATGAAATCTTTGTAACACGCTTTAAAACCAATATTATCTAAGATCTGAACCTGCTCTCGCAAAATCAAAATGTGCAATACAAATGACAATAGTGCAGACCTGTTCAAAAATAAAAATTTCATACACAATTGTTCCTTAGCTAAACTCACATGTATTCTTACGCTCTTGCTTTTAGTCGTCACTGAGACAGCGACGAGTTAACATGCGTGGTGGGTGTACGCTGATTTATTGTTTGCAGTGGAAACAAAATTAATAGCAATGCACACAAATATTTTCTATTATAAATGAATTTGTAAATGCAATACCTTATTTATCATAGAACACTTAAAAATATAGTTTAAAAGTTTTTCAGCAACATTTTCATTATTTTTATAAAATTTTTAATAAACTTAATGAAAAAAACGAAACTTAAAAATTTTTTTTTTGTTAAAAAATTAAAAGTACTTTTTATTTCTTTATAGCAGATTAGTATTTATAAATTGTTCTTAAAGTAATTAAATTTTTAGATGAAATTTTATATATAAATTTTACTTAAAAAAATTCATACAACTGCAGATACTGCTACTTACACGTACAGCAGTGTAATTATCATTTTCTCACAAACACAACTACATTTTTACTTTTGAACAGGCCTGCAATAGTGGAAATCAAACAAATACTTTAGAACCAGAGACATATCGCTGAGGCATTACTTTTCTTTGTTATTCTGATGACTCCTACAGTGGCCACAATTTTTTATGCCACTTTAGGTTTTTGACTCCAAAATTTTTAAAATCTGCAATCCGTTTTCGGCCATTTATCTCCGAAACTGGACGAAATATCTAAAAGCGGATTGCAGACTTGAAAAACTTGGGGTCGAAAACCTAAAGTGGCATCATTTAGTCGAAATATATAAAAAATATGAAATGGAAACGCGATTAAATGTATTGATACTGCGTGTATTGATACTCTCTCTATCTGTCTCTCTTTCTCTCTCTATCTCTGTGTCCCCATTTCTTTAAGTTTTCAAACTTTACAGTACTTCCTTGATTTTATCACGCTTAACTTTATAGAATGATTTTTCGTAGTCTACATATCATTGAAAAATATCTTTTTGGATATGCAAACAAGACTTTAGAAATAAAATATAGCTTTAAGAGTAACCAGTTCTTGATTTTAATCTAAATTGGGGTCTATCCATATGTACCTCACAACTAGAAAAATTTTGAGGACATAGCCTATTAAACTGATAAGACGTTAAAAGACTTGGGCTTACTCTGCTTAAAAACTGTTATAAAAGTTGAATGAAGGTATTTTATTTAATAAAATTAGTAACAGGAAGACAAGAGAGGTCCGCAACGAACTTTGTTGGTCTAGACTCCTTATGTGAACAATATTGGGCGTAAGTCAGGACGAGGGTCAAACAGTGGGTATACTCTCTTAGAATTGAACCTTGGAAAAATTGTTGGGAGAAGCTTCTCGTATAAGAAGGTATTCAATGGACTACGGAAGTCTATTGTTATTATAATTATTAAGACAGTGCGTTTTCTCTCGAGACGTTACTATCTGAGATATCATCTCAATAGGTTACGTTTCTCAAATAAGATTGAGCACATTCTAAGCAACTTGTGGCACTGACTGGAAATAAATTGCTGATTCTCACCCGTAATCAGGGGAATCCGCTATACAAATCTGTACCAGTAGGCGATTTAATCAACTTCATTCGAAGAGGAAATTAAAATCATCATTGATTATACTGATGCAAAGAAAATGAATTATAGGAAAAATCAAGGAGGAAATACTGTTTCTGAACTTTTCCTTTTAAAATATTTATATTACAATTGATTGGAAATCAGTTCATAAATGAATAGTGCGGCTATAATGTATTATGTGAATCACTGGACAATACACCCGAATAGTTAATTGGAACTAATTCCTCAATTTTGTCAAAACACTTTCCTACAGTATTGACAGTACAATTAACCACATTTTGCAATGTTCCAGTGAATCACTAAAGTTATTAACAATCACCTATACTCTTTATTGCACGGGGTCTACAAATTCAATATACTTGTGGGAGTTGTATTGCGGTTCAGGCCGAATAGATGTTTTATATGAAAAAAAAGTATTTCAAACACCATGACACTTGAATACTTCACAAAAATTGCAATCATTCCAGACAACATCAGGATTAAATCTCATACCCAGAACATCAAGAACTTTCACTTATTGAATAGTTTTTGATTACTTTGGTCCCAGATTGTAACACATTATTTTGTTTGAGACAAAAATATATCTTTGAAAATATAATTTTAATCATTATTGTAAAGAAAAACGAATGTATTTGTTTGCAAAAAATGTTAATTTGTAATCAATTTCTACAGACAAATTCTTCTAATATAATAAAATACGATTTCGCATTTAATTTTATCTTTTCTACTGTCCACTACTGTATAAACGACGCTTTTGCTTTTCAATAGACATTTGAAATACGATTGTAGGATCTTAGAAACAATTTTTTATTATATTTGAAATCTAAATTGACATGTTTATAGTAAAAGATTTATGACAACACCATAAGCTTAACATGGTATTATTGTCTTCTATTCACACGTATAAGTAGTATTGTGACATGTTTATGACATGCCTTTTTAAGCGAATGCACAATACAATACGTACTATTTTACATACTTGTGAGTACAAGACTATAAGAGTTTTGCAACTTGAATTATATACTACACACGAACACGGCTAAAACGAGCTCTAAAGAGCCGCAGTGTTTACAGTGCTAACATTTGATCTGTATTTTGAGTAAAAAACAAAAAGGTGCGGTCGCATTAAGTAAATATGTAAGCACAAAAGTGCAACCACTACGTTATGCAAAAATTTTGTTTTAAGTCAACGTTTCTTTGAAAATTTTCCAAAACGAATAATAAAAAAACATTTAGAAATTAAAAATCAAAAGTAATTAATAAAACAGTAGTTATGTGTTTTAGGTGAGTAGGTCGTTATAATCGTGTTCGACAGTATAATTATTATAAAAGTACATTTGTCTTGTACACCTACTTTTTACGAAATATTGTAGGGATTTCCTAACTGATAAAATTTCTTTTTATTGAAAGAGTTTTAGAGAGGTACACCAAGTTCGAAGTATAAATTTGTTATTTTCGTAATATACCTATAAAAAAAATTAATTAAATTACGAAATCAATAGTAAATTATTTTAACCGCAGATTATTTAATTCAATTATTACTAAATGTTTAGTCATAAGCTTGTAATCATAAATCACAATATCTTTGACAAATAAGAAAAGTTTCCGTATTTTAATTTTAAATCAGGCATTTACTACGAATATATTTCCACTTTTTAGGGTTATTTTTATGACTCAAGACAACAGCAGTATAGCAGACAGAATGTCTGTCCTTTTCTTTGTATGTCTGTCTGCCTCTTGGTTTATTTAATTTAAATTTTTAATTTTTTATTAATAATCAAAAGTATACATTTAAACGGAAATGACAATTTTATGAGTTTTTTTCTTTTGTTTTTATTGTGTTTGTGTGTTGTCATTGGCAAAAAGGAAATTGTAGGTAAACGGTTAAGTCTCATGTGTAAACAGCAATAAATGACAACAATAAAAAATAAATAATAATAATAAAAGAACAGACGAACACAATACTCGTTCGTATAAATATGGAGTATTTCATCTGAGCATATAATTAAATATCAAGTTATTTTAAATTGCCTTTTAAAAGGGTTAATAATTGATGAGAATCGTTAAAGAGAAATAAAAAAAAATTTAAATTTAAATAAAATTAAACACCATTCGTGTTCTAGAAACAGGCTGTTAATTTCCTTGACTTGTGATTACTATTCATTTTCAGTGGTGCCACCAGAATATTTTCGTGTTTTTAATAGCTATTTATCATGTGTTACATTACATTACATTAAAACCTCTATTTTATATATTGAGCTTAAAGTTATTTAAAATTAACTTTATTTTAGAAAAGTAATTAGTTATTTACATTTCGTAAGTCAAAGTAAATGATAATTCATGAACCTTTTTATCGCTTTTCGTTTTTTGAAGCACTAAGATATGGATTCAATACTGATAATGAAATGGAAATAAGTCTGTATATATGTTTGTATTACACAATATGTATTACATAATATTAAAACACATAATATGTCAAAAACGATTTAATTTCCCTTTACGTGGGATAATCACCTTGTCGTGATGTAGAGGCTTACACTGCAAAGATTCAACTGGGGCAGTTAAGGAGCAGTAACCAAGAATTATTCCAGGGGTTGGATTAAGGAGAACAATAACAACATCATCTCCAATTTAATTATAATCTTTTATTCCTCACCTAATTTAAACTTTATTGTGTCGACTTCTTGAGGTTGATTGCTTTTGGATTATTCAGTGTTGAAGGTATAACACTGGCCATTGAATAATCAACCAACAGGAACCGATTTCCTTTCGGTTCGCATTCTTAAAGTAGTACCTTTATTTTCTTCAAACCGATATCAGTTATGATATTAGTAAGTTTAAACCAAAGGTACACATCCTTCTTTCCCCTTCCCTGACTATTTTCCTAAGCCAGCACAAGCTAGTGCATGAGTAGGGGTCATCCCCTTAGTGTTTGCCTTATTAAAAAAGTCAAAACCGCCAATTTTTTCTTTTGTTTCAGCAATATCAAATGTTTCAAAATTCGTGTAAAAGATATCAGCAGCAGACGACAAAGAAGGTATTGGACATAGTAAAAGTACTTACGTTTTAATGTGTGCAAACTAAAATTAGCAATTTGCTATGGGCTAATGTATGTACATATATATTTTTAAATATTTATTTGACCTGGTGCTGCCGGATTTACCAATTCAAGAAAATCTGGCATCTCTTCTGTAAAAAGCCAAAACCACCGCGTATTCCTTAAAAAATAAATGTACTACAAATAAAATATTATGGCCATATGCAAAAACAAAATAGACTTGTTGCCTTTATTTGTCATACAAATTTTGAATTAAAGTCTACTTCATTTCTTTTATACGGTCATTAGGCTTTAAAATACTACAAAAATTTAGTTGGTGTCTAAAATATACTTGAAATTGGTAGCGAGATAGATATTTTTCTGTATTTGTATTTCAGTGTTTGTCAATATCAATTAATTTGTGCAATTTTAAATGGCCGTTAAAATTAAAATAAAAGAGAAGAAAACCTTCTGGCTTAAATAGTGTTAAATTAAATAAAAACCTTTTCTTCTTAAAACGATTTAATTAATGAGTATAAAAATCCCATTTAACAGCAATAAAGTTTTTTCGTAAATACAAACAAAAACCTGCCAAGTTCGTATAAAAAAGAAAATTGCATACAGTAGAAACCCAAGTATACAGTCATAAATAGTACCAGGTGAATGAGCAAAATATGTAAATTAATGTGTTGCAGCATTATTGGTTTGTTGAAGTAAAATATTACAATGTGACCTTTTCAAATGGAAAAAAAAATATTTTAATAATCTGTTTAATAAATCCTAAACATGATCAAATATGGAACAATTTTTTCAAGAATTTATTGCTGCCGCTTTTATTCTGAGGCAATATTACACAAATAATGAATAGACTGAATTAAAAGTTTATAGTTTTTTGTTAATAATCTGGAAATACGAGTTCCAATCACAGTATACAGAAACAAAACAAACATACGTAATTGTGACAAATATTTGTTAGATTTGAGCGATTTTCGTTTCTCGCAAATTAAATTAATTTGATTATTTTAATTTATTTTAGTACTAGACAAGAGCTCCGGGCTCCAGCTGTGACATCTTAAAAAAAAAAGATAAATAAAAAATATTTCTTTCGGCAACTACCTCTTAGCAGTCTTATGGCAAAAGCTCTGAGAGGAACTGATTGCCATGAACAAACTTCTCAAGTTGGGCGTTCAGAATCGATAAAAATTGACACAGACAACATAGGTGCTAGGCTGTAACCCAGAAACGGGATTGCAATGGCCAATTATGTGTGTATGTATTTTATTTTATAGTACGATTATTAACCATGGTTGGTCAGCACTCTCGCGTCTTTTTTCATCCTTTCTACGAAACACTTATACAATTATGAGTATAGATCCAGTCCATGCGATTCAGAAGCTTCTCAAGTCGAATAATGTTTACATCAGCCTTAATTTCATCAAATTGTGGTTTTTATACAGTTGAAACTCTCTCCCTCCATGGGGCAAAGCATTTGCGAAGAAAATAAAATATCATCTTCTTTTCTCCGGTTGCTTATAGCTGTGGCTGTTTAGATCCCAATGGCCAAAAACCAGTCAGCCAGCAGTGATGTTGCTCGCATTCTCACGTTTTATTCTCAATAATGATATGGTTCTAATATTTTGACCAAAGCGAGCTGTTGATCCTGCAAATCGTCGGTATTAGTAAGACTATGAAGAGTTAAAATAGTAAATAGTTAGTCATTTAGCCATTCTGGAAAAATCACTGGCTTTGAATCCTAACTAATCTGAATTCTACTGCTGTATATGGCTTGTCTTCGCATTAGTCATATGTGTACTCGTATGCTGATAATTGTTTTAAAAGTGCGTTTTTTGTTTATTCTTTTATTGCATTTAATTTAATGCAGATACGGTGTGTGTGTGTGGTTATTTTATAGTGTCCTCGTATCTTTAATCTTGCAAGGTTAATAAACTTGGACATTTGCTGTTATTGATATCCAGACGTATGTATTCGTTTAAAGTTCATATAAAATCCCTTTATAAGTAAATTTGTTTTTAATGCCAATGCCAATTTATTCCAAGTCCATGTTTAACTCCCACGCATATTTTGTTGTTTTTTTTATTTACAAGTCGCATTGAGCATAAATTATACCAAAAATGCATTTTTAATTCTTTTCTTTCATTCTCTCAATTAATTGTATTTTTAAAGAGCAACAGCAGCAGCAGCAGCAGTAAGCAGTTCATAAGCAAATAAGTAAAGAAAAATTTTTCTCTATAAATAAGTTATTAATTGCAAACAATTAAAAAATTTCTTAAAGTTCATAAAATGAACGTCATTAATTAATTGGTATGATTTATAAGTAATTCATTTTTTTTTTTCGTTTTTGTTCGTTTTTAACAAAAGAATAAAAAAAAATTTAAATATTGTTTTTTAAGGCTTCTCACTAATTGGATATAAATTTGTTTGTTGTGTGTCTTAACGACGGTTTGCTTGTTAAGCTGTCAGTCTGGTCTGGTCTAGTCTGGTCTGACTGTATTCTGATTTCGTGTAAGTTATTTACTGAATTGATTTGTTTTGAATAGAATTTTTTTTTTGTTTTTGTTTGTAGTTTCTAATACTCTATTGCTTAATATGCAAATTTATTGGTGGCGCTTAAATTTGCATTTAAAATTCATAAAACCTGTGCTTGTGAATTTAAATATTTACTTCATGAATGTAAATTTATTATTAAATGGTTTTTTTTTATTTTTTGTTTGTTTTACAAACAAGTGTTGAATAATTATTTTTTTTATATTAATACGATGTTTTACAGTTATAGTTCTAAAATTGTGTGCGAAATTTTTAGGTTTGGTAGAGAACCATCAAACGAGCTGTCAAGTGCACTCTCGTATTGGCATTTAACCAGCAGAAAATTTTTCAAATTTGGAAGCAATAAATAAAATTGTATGCAATAATGGAAGCATGATATTGTTTATTCATACCTTAAAGCTTCCAAAGATGTTACAGGATAAGGTATTATTTTGATTGCAATAAATTTGCGTTTCTATTGCATTTTAGCGGCTCATTTCATATAAAAATCATGCATTATTGATGCGCACGAGTAAGTGATTGTTTACAATTTCTCCCTTATAAAATAGCTTATTGGTAAGCACTAATTTCTGCTGGGTATAAGCAGCATAGTTTGACAAATTATTATTAAACGCTACCCAGTTATGCAGATTTTTTATGTAAATCAGTTAACAATTCGAGCAATTGAGCGTTTTAGCTTCTCTTCATCTTAATGGGTTGGTTAATCAAAAGAAAGTTGGAGAAGCGACACTAAAGACTCCATAACTTTGAAAAAACTACATCGCTTAGTCTAGTGTTAATAAAAGACAGTACTCAGGCGGCGATCACTACTTATTTAGTGCAAAGCTCTGGTACTATCAAAATTAGTTATGGAAAGAGGACGTAATGTTAGTAAAGATTTGATTTAAATCTAGTGTTGTTTTTTTTTTCTCTTTTTAGTTATTTCTAACTAAAATTAGTTTTTGTTTCTGCTTTATGCACATTTTTTTTTGTTGTTTTCGTTTACTTATACGAAAAAGGCAAGTATGCCGCACATAAACTTGCAGAAATACAAATTCGACAAACACACAAAGTCACATTTTTTCTCTACCTTCGAAAATTTCTTTTAGTTGTAATAACGAGTAATGAAGAGAAGTCGTTTTATTTATTGGTGTAAGCTAGGGTCTAGTGGTTAGTGTCTGTTGGCTTACTAAGACATGAGCCTAGGGTTCAAGCCCCAGCTCTGACATTTTTAAAAATTATATATACTTTGAGAGTAACTGATTGCCTTAAACAAGTTTCTCAAGTCTGTCCTTCGGAGTCGACTTTAAAGTGTAGGTCCTAGTACTCGTGAATAAAAATTAACACACACAATATGGGTAATGCGAGCAGCTAAGCCGTAACCATGACACAGAGTTATCATGGCCAATTATGTATGTATGTATGTAAGCTAGGGTCTCAATTGCTTTAGTAGAACTTATACTCGGATATTGATTTATTTGTTTTTTTTATAAATTTAGCACAGTTGGCTAAATGGCGTAAATTTTAAATCAATCCATCATTGATCAGTCCTTTCCTTTATTCGGATATTGTAAGCAAGAATTTGGCAGTTCATTGAAAGGAGTTTGAAAAATATTTTATGACTAAAATCTATGCCAATAATTTGCTAACTTCTTCATATGAAGAAAACTCAAGCAAAATTTGTCGTCACTTAACTAAAGGTCACTTTAAGGGCCGATGTTGATTTTAAACAAAACACAAATTATTTCAGAAATTATTTCATTTGGTCATTTGGTATGGTCACCGCGACCTCGGCGGCACAACTCCATCCGATGGTCCTAATTTTCAATGACGGTGAGGCATAATTGAGGTTCTATGCCGCTAATGTGCCGAATTACCTCATCTTTTAGCTCTTGAATTGTTGCTGGCTTATCGATGCACAGCTTTTCTTTCAAACAGCCCCAAAGAAATAAGTCCAACGATAGCGAAGACCTTTCACAGTAACAGTGGACGGCTCTTCAGCCACACTATCGCCAACAGCAGCAATATTTTCTGCATAACGAGCTGCACGAGCGTGATCTGGTGTTTTCAAATCTTCCACAGACCCGGTTTGCTCAATTTTTCCGCTTGTACGCACATTTGGACGATTAAATTGACCAAAAAATCACTAAGAGCATGATATGCATTTTGATTGGAACGCTCAAATAACGCCTAAATAACTTTATCACGTTGATCGATTTTTTCTCTTTCTATGGTTCAAATTTAGTTTGTCTAAAATTGATAAAAGTCAGATGAAATACAGAAAAAACGTTTAGATATAATTCACATTCAACATCGGCCCTTAACATTTAATCACCCGATATCAGACTCACCCTAGAGGGTATACTGACTAAAACCCCCCCTTATCACCCCACCAGGGGAAGAATACCACCTAGGAACCATGGCATGGTTGTTAGTTTCGTCTAGCTTATCCTGTGTCCAGGCTTCGTACTTTGCAAAAACTCAAATTCCTTCTTTTTCCGCCTTAGAATACGTTCAAAGTATACTTCAATGGAGGCCCAGTTCGCCATGATTGTCGTCATAATATCACCGATATTCTAGATATTTGTAGCAACTGAATGCCCTTATGCTGAAACCAAAATTGGAAGTGTGACAGAAATGAAGAGATTAGAAGTGAAACATAATATGTTACTATGTATGTGTTCAAAAAGTTTCGGAATAAAGTTAATTATAATGTATGTCATAAAACGATCGGCTATAGGATATTTATATAAAGAGAAGAATAAATAGATTTTATATAATCCAACTAAATTTAAATAAAATTTTTGATAAATATCCTAATTGTTGACAATGCTATAAAAGAAAGTAGTAAAAATATAAGGAACACATTATAGAAAATTAGAAAAAAAAAAACATTTTAGATATTTATCCCCGTATTCATAAAAAAAAATAAAATTGGTTTATCATGGCCTTATATGACAAATTTGTATGCAATACGCCCTTAATAAACCGGTAATATTTCTTAAGAATACAGCAGTTAGTTTTTACTGAAGATATTTTTGTCAGCTTTATAATAAGCAGGAAATTACAAAAATCACCGGCCATATTGACAACTGTCAGAGCAACTAAATTTTGTTTATTGTCAACATGTAAGTGTTCTTAAATTAAAATAGAAACATACAAATTATATGCAATATGTTTTATTTTAGTTTTCAACTTAATTCACATATTCTATGTTTAGTCTTCTACATAAACAGATTATCTTGAAATATGATTTATTTCCGACCACAGGAGATTTCTGTTTTGATTAGATTTCTGATTAAAATAAATGGAATTTAATGATAATTAATACTCATGCAATACATTTAAATAATTTTTCTTTTTTATTTAAATTTAATAATAATTCTTATCAGTCACATGTGTTGAAATGTTAATTATGTTGCCTCCCAACAAAAGCAAAACATGATACGTGGGGATTAAAAAAAATTTAAATATAAAAATAATTGTTTTTTTTTGCAAATAATGAATTATTTAATTGAATTGCAACGGATTGAAATTAAATTACAGTAAATAACTTAACTGATGTTATAAAATACTATTATTAGCTTGGATTATAAGATAATTAGTTTAAACGAAAGTATTTGTTAAACTTTTAATAGAATTTAAATTATTTAGAAACTTAAGAGATTATATAAAAAATAAATTCTATAATTTAAAACAGCAATTAATGAAAACAAATCTGCCCGAACATGGATATGGGCAGAACGAAGTTCACTTTAAATCTACACAGAGTCCATTGCAGAAATCTTATAGCAATGATAACGGGTCTTTGGCCTATAGGCACTCACGCTCGCATTTTGAAAATACCTCACAATGACTTAGAAGAAGAGGAAACAACGGAACATTTTCTCTGTCATTGTCCCGCACTGGGGGACCTGAGAACTAAACTTTTGGTGTGCCCTAAATTTATCGACAGATCCTGTTTAACTGGAGGTGATTGGAATGAAATTCACACCTTCGTTAGATTATCAGGTTGGTTGGAGAATGGTCAACTGTCCTAAAGATGTTAAATGGATATAGACGTATCACAACGGAACCTTATAGGACCCATGTGTGCTTTGCCTGAAGTCGGCTGTCAATTTAACCTAACCTAACCTAACCTTACCTAACCTAACCTAACCAAAAACATAAATTTATTACTCTTAAAATATAGTAGAAAGAGAACTACTTGTTTGCTTCGAATTCCAAACAGTAGGTTGTGCAACTTTGATTGACAATTATTCTGTTTGAAGTGACAGCATATCATCACTATAAGGAACTATAATGTGGAAAAATCCTTCAGAAATCTTTGGGTAATAAAATGAAATACAAACATAGTTCGTTATATATGTACGTTTACAACTGTATAAATATGAGAAAAGAGTTTTTTCTCTCTTTTTGCATAATTGGCCATTACAACCCTGTGTCAGGGTTACGGCCTAGCTTCTCGCAACACCCATGTTGTGTGTGTTATTTTTATCCATGAGTACCGGGACCTACAGTTTAAAGTCGACTC
Organism: Metopia argyrocephala; assembly: GCA_963576795.1. Taxonomy (NCBI): domain Eukaryota; kingdom Metazoa; phylum Arthropoda; class Insecta; order Diptera; family Sarcophagidae; genus Metopia; species Metopia argyrocephala. Next base: position 178,636,166 of record OY756208.1, on the reverse strand, counting down.
CGAACGACAGACTTAAGAAGCTTGTTCATGGCAATTACTTACTCTCAGAGCTTTTTCCAGAAGACTGCTAGAGGCTAGTCGCCGAAAGAAATATTTTTTTCATATTTCTGTTTTTTTTTTTCAAGACGTCAGAGCTAGGGTTGAACCCTGGGCTCATGTCTTAGTAAGCCATCTGTAATTAATTGCTTGACAATAAGGAATATTTTAAAATTATTTTCACGTATGTAATTGCCATTCTGCAAGAATAACGGTAATCTCTCATTGCAACAAACGCACTTGCAAATATAGCAAACCATGTCAATGGCTACGATGGCAAAGTTTGCAAGACTTGCAAGGGCGTTTGTATTTTTTTTTTGTTTTTTTTTTATTACAAAAATCCAAGAAACTATTACACGCTTTGGTCTTATAAGTTTGACTTTAACAATAAACAATATTTCTACTTATATTGGCTTCTTTTTTATTAAGTAGTTTCTTGGAAGAACTCAATAAATTCATTTGTTATCCCCCCTTTATATTGCATTTGCTTCAATTATTTACAAACACACATATTTTTTTATATTCCATTTGTAAATTTTGTACTTTAAATGTCGTGTTGCAATGTAATCAAATGAGCACTGAAGTTAAGCATGTCGATGTCATTTCAAAAGTCTATGTATCAAAACTACTCTTTAGAAAAAAATTCAACTCGCAGTAGTCACTCGATTTGAATTTAAATAAACTGCCTGAAAATTATAAAATTTTTTTTATATTTTTTATGATAAATTTATTTATTATTTGCTTGTCATTTGCTTTTATTTTTTTTGTCATTATTATGATTTTCATATTCATTTGTTTTTCCATAAAGACGCGACATAAGAAATCCTAATAAAGATCTGAATGCTGGCAGACAAAAAGATAAAAACATTTTTATGTAAAGAATCAAAACAAAAGGGAATTAAATGAGAATAATGAAAATATGCTTAAAAAGGAAAGAAGAAATAGGAAGATTATAAGCAGCTCTTAAGAAAAAATTTAAAGAAAACAATAAAACACAATTACCAGGCATTGTTTAGTTCAGTTTATGCCTCCATAAGTAGCAACTAACGCATGCCAATCACATAAAAAAGAAAACAAAATGAAAACAAAAACAAATACAAAAGAGCAACCAAATCCATTAAAGTAGCTGTAGTGGCATTTAAAATGTAAAAGTAATAGTAAACACTTGAATTACCCTATACTGCTTAAACCAATAGGAGGCTTGCTTAGGCATGTTTAAAAGACTTATTTAGATCAGAAACGAAATTCTATTAAGAATTGAGATTTTTTTTGCAATGAAAATAAAACAATTGTAATTCTGTTCATTCAGAAATGATAAAAATTATAAAAAGACAGGGTATGTAGACAAAAATATAATTCCAATATAATTTGAAAAAAAAACCCCTTAAGGATTTAAGGGCAAACAAGAGAAACGTAGCTTCACGATTTCGAAATATAATATTCTTTTAGATTCTTTCAAAATTTAATATGATTTTTGTTATTCCACTAAATTTAATATTTTTCTTGAAAAAATTCGAAATTAATCAGACAACTCAAGCCCGTGGCAACTTGAAACGAAAGTTTAAATTTTATAAAGTCAACTTAAAGGAATTATTATGAGTAGTACCCCGAGAAAACGATTGCATTATGCAGTAAATGAAACATAAAGCTTTTTGAACCAGCAGAAGAATCTCAGTAAAGCAAACAAAGCAAAAAATTCTATATATCATGACATGTTCAGAACTTGCTCTAATAGTACGAGTTCGGTTCCTAAACTAGCCGTGAGTAGATAATGGCAGAATTTTGAAAAAAAAAATTTCTGTATATGAATAATGGTAAACCTACATATATTAATATATAATTATTTTTTCGATATTTCGCTACTTCTCTGCGTAGCTTCTTCAGGAAATATTTTTTATTTTAAAATAAAGAAGAAGCTACACAGACTGCAGATTTTAAATATTTTGGAGTTAAAAACCTAAAGTGGCATTATTAACTCGAGATATGTATATAAAATGGCGAATAGAGCACATAAACTCCCGCACAACGATATGTATATAGGTTTTAAGTTTCAGGGCGACATGTTTTTTAATATTATTTTAGGGACTTCAAATATAAAAATCGCAATGAATTTGTTAACAATAAAAAAAAGTTGGTCCAAACAGTATTAAAATATAACAAATATATCTGCTCTGAGTATATCTGCTCTTTTGTGTACGTGTACTTTTGAAATAGAGAGTAAAATATAAAACCAAATCAATCAGCTGTTCTTTGAATTTGTTAATTAATTGGAAATTAGTTTCAGTTTTATCCTACTTTAAGTGTAAACTTTTTGTGCTGAAAGTATTTAAAAAAGTGAGCACTTAGTAATCATATCTGAATATATGGCCAATAGTTCCAACTGTAGGGTACAAAAAGAGGGCAACAAATCCATAACAACAAAGAAAATACATCATCATCATCATGCTTAATCTTAATGAGCGTATAAATACGAATGTTGATTATTTCTTATGCTATATGTATGTACGAGTATAATAGACTTACAAACAAACGCACTATATTGGGCATATCAACTGCAACAAATGTGGCATTGTAGTAACATTTTGTTTATTTTCCTGCTCAAAGTTACAACATACTGTGTACATATAAACAAGCCCAAATGTACAAAAATACAAAAAGTGTACATAGTATATGCAGCCAATATGTAGAAAAGTGCAATTGCTACCCATGAATGTATGCTCGTATGTATAAGAAATAAGAACAACATATACAACAATATGTAGTCTCGTCGTTTAGTCCAGCAGTGAGTCAGTTAGTCAGCCACTCATTCAAAATAACCCGATAACATCATTATCGTAAACATGGTAACACGAACAAACACACTGCACATAAAATGTGACACTCTTTTTTGGAATTAGTCTTCTCATGGTTACAATGGAATAGGCACAATTTACAGAAGCGCTTGCTAACAACACAGCTACAGTAGTAACATTATTATTCAAAAACAAAAAAAAAAAACGAAAGAAAAAAGCAAAACAACAAAGTAGCGCAATATCATCAAACGCTCAGCATGCATGCCACAAATTCGATTTTGCCCCATTAATATGTTGCTGAAATGCAACATCGTCAAACGATTGAAGATTTCAAATCAGTTTTAGTGTATATGGCGTTTATACACTGTTGCTTCCATGGGCAACTATCGCTTAAAAATCATGTTGCCCTTCTGTGTGGGAGTTCAAATACTGATTTTATTGAAATTTCGAAAACCAAAACAATGAAAGTAATTTTAAATTATTTAGAAAAATATGTACCCAAAATAAATCTGATTATTTAGATTTTTTTAATTGTTTAAGAAGCTTTTTTAATTTTTTTTTTTTCTCTTTTTTTATTTGCGTGACTGCACAAATTTTAATAAAATTAAAATTAGAAAGAGATACTATTTTGTTATTTATATATAATGAACAGTGTAATCTTTTTAGCTTTTTCAAAACTTAATCTGGTTTTTTAGGACTTGCTGGAAAAATTTCTTTACTTATCTTTTAGCTCTTGTATAAATTTTTTAAATGCATTTGGCAATCACGGTTTGATAGTTTTTCGCTCGCGTAATTTCTCGATTTAGTGAAATCAATTAGCTGCCTCATATTGCTGATCTAACACAAACCTTAGTTTAAAATTATAATTATTTTTAAATTATAATATTAAAAAAAAACCGAAAAATAATTTTTTAATCTTTCACCTTTGCTGGGATTTGACCCTGGGTCGTTTGAGTTTTTGTGCGAGTGTAGTCGCCGTGGTCTAGTGGTTAGTGTGTTGGCTTACTAAGACATGGGCCCTGGGTTCGACTCCAGGCTCCGACATCTTCAAAAAAAAAAAAAGAAATATGAAAAAAATATTTCTTTCGGCGGCTACCTCTCAGCAGTCTTCTGGCAAAAGCTCTGAGAGTAACTAATTGCCATGAACAAGCTTCTCAAGTTTGTCGTTCGGAGTCGACACTAAACTGTAGGTCCCGGTACTCATGGATAAAAATTGACACACACAACGTGAGTGCTGCGAGAAGCTAGGCCGTAATCCTGACACAGGGTTGTAAAGGCCAGTTATGTATGTATGTATGTAAGGTCAGATGGAGTGAAGTATTTCTTGCACCGTTTTAAAAATCGATGCACTTAAATGCTTTTTTCGACACTCGAAATTTGTGATCATTACAACGGACATCACAACGCCTCCTGTATACGCTGAAAAAACACGTTTATTTTTTAGGTTTACATGGTATTTAAAATAATGTTTCTGTTAAAGAAAACTAAAAGTTTTTTGGTTACACTTGTTGAAGTATTGTTTTTTAATTTCGGACATAAAATGTTTCCAAGACTTTATGGTACTTCAACAACAACTAGACAAAGATGCTGTCAGGTGTGGTACCCGATCTCGTTGCAGGAACAGCTGTAGCTGAGGAACTCTAGAGTATCTAGCAGACAATGTACAATAAAATAGGGCATCAATCAGGGATCTTTACAGAACATTTTGGTGAAAGATGTTCTTTTACAAAGTTCGATCAGTAAGTACCTAGGCTGCTAGCCTTTAATTGTAGTCTAAACTTAAGTCATCCTGAATAGAAAGCCAGAGGAAGACAAGATTTCTTAGAAAATTAGAATGGGAAACGATGCTCTTTTCAATAGTATATATATAAATTGGCAGAATAATGGTTTATATGGCAACGAAATATGCATTAGCCAATAAGATTAGAACCGAATTTTGTGTGGAGTTACTGGAAGTAACAGATCTATGTCAGTAAGCCTCACGTTCTTACATTGGCCACTACACCCTTTTTCAGAGTTACGGCCTAGCTTTGTCAATTTTAATCCATGAGTACCGGGACCTACTGCTTAACGTCGAATCCGAACGATAGACTTGAGAAACCTGTTCATGGCAATCAGTTACTCTGAGAGCTTTTGCAGAAGACTTCTCTTTTTTTATTTCTTTCTTTTAAAATGTCAGAGCTGGGGTTTGAACCCGGAGCTTTTCGAGTTCTCAAAAATAAAAAAAAGTCCAGAAATAGCTCAACTGATCGCTGATGTTCTAGCAAAAGTGGTAGAAAATGTCATAAATCGGGTCTCAATTGTTATCAATTTTAGGGGCGACCACTTGGCCGATACCGAGTTAAAAATAAAAGAAATAATTTAGACTTAAAAAGGTTGTGCCATCAGAGTAATTAAAAATTAATTTAAAAAAACACAGTTTAACAAAAAAAAATTTAAATTAGTGCTAATAAGTAACTTCTCAATAAATATCTTTCTCAAAAGATCAGTTTATTTTAATTCAAAAGGCAGTCAAAACATTAAACAGGCAGCATAATTAAGGTTTGTGAAATCCTATATTTTAAGCACAAATTAATTAATTTCAATAATTAATTAAAAAAGAAAAACAAGGACTTATTAGAAGTGTGATTTATTTGTATTTCAACATTAAATTTTTATTTTATTGTTTTGTCTGACAGTTTCAGAATTTTCTTTTTAGTTTTACTCAAGTGGGCGAAGTTGTTAAATGAATATTTGGCTTTAAACTACAAAGAGTTCTGGCATTAAAATGGCTTGAAAGACGATTTCGAAGATAATTTAAAATAAATCATTTAATGTTCTTATGCTGTTCTCAATAATTGTTTAGAAAATTTTATTTATTCTGAATTATTACTATGAAGCAAATATTAAATGATTAAAATTTTAAAATAAAATTTCTTCATTTGTACTATTTAAATAATTCACTTTGCGGTTATTTCACACAACAAACGGATTGTTAAAGAATGAGTATTGCAGAATATATAAATATTTTAATAAACTGTTGAGCTTTAATTAATAAAAATAAAAAAGTAAAGAAAAGAGTTTAATTTCTTTGAAACCTTATTAAGTATAGATAATAGCTTTGCTTGGAGTTTAAGCTCCTATACGCAGTTTTAGTTTTACAAAAAAAAAATTTAAGAGTCATCCAAGTTCCTGTACTTTTTGTATCTGAATAAATGTAGGCAATACACAAATACTATTTCAAAAACACTTTCCTCTTATGTTATGAATCATTCACAGAAAGTAAATACTTTCAAACTTTTCAAACCCTTAATATTTGTTGAATGTCCTTTAATTAATACATTCATGCTTTTAATTCTCCTTCTCTCACCTCTATATTAGTCGATTATGAATCACATGCAAATGCTTTTGTTTTGTAAAACCCAGCCAAAGCTTTATTTAGAGGTCGAAAAAAAATTTAACGCACACATACAGAAATATTAATTAATTCTTTGTCATAAAGGATACATAAAAGAAAATATTAAAAAAAGGACATGTGACATGTAAAATAGAAAGGCATTCTTTACAGACAGAAAGAAAATGCGAAAAAAAAAAATTGATGAGAAAACCTGCAAGAAAATGTCATAAAACGAGTCTAAAAGAGCAAAAGTAAACACAAACAACCGGCAAAATTCGACAGACCGGCGCCAAATACTTTAATAGCAGAGTTTCCTTTCCATTTCTATGCTCCCAATTACTTTCCTGCTCTCTCTTACATACACTTTTTATTGTTGTTTAAAGAAATTAGTGTTGTTGTGCATAAGTTGGTAGTTCAATAAACCCACAAAAACAACAAACACAATACATTATAAAATAATTTGTAAAGGAAATACAGGCTGACTAACATACGTAGAGCAGAAGAAAATGAAATGACTGCACGGCAGAAACCGTCTGATAATTTTAATGCAAAACAAAAAACAAAAATTTAGGGTGTGAGAGAAAGAATTTATTTATACAACAAACATGTCACATATGAAAAAAGGAGTGTAACAGTGTTGACAATGTGAGAAATTACAGAGTAAGTTTAACGTTTTATTTTATTTTTTTCGTTTTTAGAAGGCTTATGGAAAATGTTTGTATTGTACGTGATAAAATAGACCCTAATTATTACCAATACTAGAGAAACTGTTCCCGTTTTTACATTTTAAGTGGAAATTCAGGACTAGATGGCGAAACAGACCTGGAGCTTGACGATTTTTTCCACCAAATTGGCAATAGAATGCAACGCTGCAGAATGCAGTCGTGACATAGAATTAATTTTATTTTGATAGCGATTTTACTTATGCTCTCATTTTTAACAATGTTACCACACTTTTATTAAATTTTATACATTTTGTAAACAACAGGGTTGTCAGATAGTTTTCAATTTTTATCCCCAATTTCAAAATTCATATTCCCAAAACCTTGATTAGTTCATCCCCAAAAATCCCCACACAAACTGCATAATAATTTTGCATGTATGTATGTATGTACATATGTTTTATTTGATATGTAAATTTTAAATTTGGAGACTCTGCAGATCAACTTAAAATCTTGACGACATTCCTTTCAAACCAACCTCTTGCTCGCTTCGATGCATATTTCGGATCGTTATTTTGTTGAAATACTGATCGCTGTGCCATTTCATATTCAGCATAAGACATCATGATGGTCGTTTGAAATATTTGTATAGTATACGACATCTATTGCACCCCAATGGAAAACACACCCATACCATAATATATAAGTGGAGAAGTAACTGTGGTCGGACGAAACTAAAAGTAGTTTGTTTTTCTACGAAAGAAATAATTTAGCTGTAAGAAGTCCGTCTAATACTGAATTCCTCCGCAATAAAAACCATTAAAAAATTTTCCGAAACATTTATTATTTGAGATATTATTTATATGAGAAAATATCTCAAACTAAAACTACGTTGCAAAAATTTTATATGAAAGTATGAGTTTTAAACAAGTTTATAAGCAAGACTTGAAAATTGAAATTCTTTCATAGTGTATTTCGAATGAAAGAAGTTTATAATCTATAATTAAGAGGGCAACCAATTTTAAAAATCGCCGAAAACTTGGCGATCATCCCCAATAAAGTCCCCATCCCCAAATGAATATTTTTATCCCCATTTCGAAAAAAAATCCCCATTTTGGGGATAAATTCCCTAATCTGACAACACTGATAAACAAACCCATTTGTTTCTTGGTGTTGGTCCAAACAAAAAAAAAAAATGAGAACAAAAGAAAAACAAAAGAGCAGTTGAAAGTTTAAATAAATTAATAAATTTTGGAATTTGTTAAATAAAATGAGTGATATTTTAGAAAAAATAATTAAAGTACTGCGCAAACATGATTTATTTCTAAAATAGAAATTCAATTTTTAGCAAAACCTCTCATAAACTTAATTTTTTAATAGCTTTACATATGCACAATAAATATAAAAACATTAAATGACAGTTCGTGAAGTTTCAGCCGTCATTTTAACTATGGGGCTTTGAGATTTGTTTTTGTTTAAAGTTGCGTTTCATTATTTATTGGGTGTATACTTATAGAGTTCATATATGTTTTTTCGTACAATGATTTGTTTCAATTGCAATAAAAATTCAAAAATTAACAAAAAAAATACTTTTTTTCACATTCAGACAATGCTGTTTGGGTCATATTAGGCATATACATATGTATAGAGTCTTTTAGTAAGCTCTTCCTTCCCTGAAATTTAAATAAAACAAAGAATGTGTAAGATTTTATTATAAATCTGTTTAAGATATTATGTGGGCGAAACACATTCGAAATGCCCAACTTTTATTATTCTGGCGTGTCAATCAGATCGTTGACATTGATGCCCAGGTGAACGATGGTCTTAACGAAATATGGAAGTTTTATATTTTATAATTATTTATTACTTATAAGCATGTGCCTATGGCCATTTCGTCTCTGCTCAAGGGATTCAATAAATTCTTATGCTTAAAAAAGTACACACTAAATGAGAATTATACCCCATTTAGTATATAAAAAACAAACAAAATAATTTTAAAGCAATACATTCCTCTCTTGCAAATTTTTTAGCAAAAAATTATACATTTTAGTCATACTTTTGCTTGAAAAAAAATATATTTTTTTATCAATTCAAAAAAAAAAAAAACAATGTAATAAAAAGCTTTTTTTAACTACTTTCTAACAGGCACGTTTTAATCCCAAGAGAATGTGACTCAAACAATGGTTAAAAGTCTGGCATCCGTTTAAAGAGATATGGAATATTTTTGCTCCAAAAAATTGCAAAAAATATATTTCCGGTTTATTAAACAAATAATAATAAGTTTTTAATATGCATTTTAATAAAAAAAATAAAACTGTCATTAGTAAAACAGAAAAAAAAAACTTATTGAATGAGGAATAATGTCGTAAAGCTTACAACTCGGAATATACAAATTATTAAATGTATACCGCGAACAGATAATGAACAATAATTACATACTCGTAGTGCTACACCAAAAATATTCAGGGGTTCTGACATAGCAATTCTATTTTGTGGAAGTCCATAGAGTACTGAAATAGTTTTAGTTTTTTTCGATCACTTCGTTAAGTATCTTTTTAAATAGCTAATATAGTGAAATACCCATATTCACGAAATTACAATTGCAAAAAATCATAAATTTTTTGTTTTGAAACCGATTTTAGTTTTACCTTCCAAACAAAATTATGTTTTCGAAAATCGGTTAGAAAATGGCTGAGTTACGGACGTTTAACTTTAAACAAAACACACTTTTTCAATAAATTTTCATTTTATTCACGATTTTTTCATTATTTCTATTAAACAAATGTTGTCGTACTTAATGTATACATACATATTACTAATCCTTTTAGTAATGAGTTACGGCGTAGCTCATCAAAGCGCCTATACTGTGTTCGCCAAGTTTTATCAATGAGTACCGAGACCTATAGTTCAATGTGCCGAGCGACAGATCTAGGAAGCTTAGGAAATATTTTTTAATATTTTTTTTTTTTTTATATTTCTTCAAGATTTCAGAGCTGGGGTTTCAAACCTATATTGTAAAAGAATGGTTACTTAAGATCAGTAATCAATTTTCATTGCAAACGCCTTTACCACCTTTGCTAATTTATCATATATGTATATTTGCTGTTTGACATGATTTACTACATTTGCAAGAGCTTAGGCATTTGCAATGAAAAATGATTACCCCTATTGTATTTTGAACGCACAGAGAAAATAATATTTTAAATATGAAAGATTTTTTTATGAAAGCAAACAATTTCAATGGTGATTTTCTTATAGAATTAATAGTGTAATAATTTGAACCTGTATCATCCCATATCTGGAAGTTACGCAATTTTTATCGGGTCATTCTAAGCTAGAGCATCAAGTACTTTGTTGTCAGAAACAAACAAGTAGCGTTCTTTATTCACCTTTAGTTAGCATCACTTTTTTTACCATGAACGTTTTTGTCTTAGAGAGCAACAGTGTATAGGTAAGGTGCTCTCATTTAATAAATCATAAATATTAAAAGAAAGAAATTATTTACTTACCACTGAATCCTCAGAAACAGCTGATTCAGCTCTAGATGATTTGCGATATTTTATGGATGATTTTGTTAAAACAAAAACATTTTGTTGCAATAATAACAGCAATATAACCGATACTTTAAAGGAATTCAACGCGACGAAAGACATTTTCATAATGCGTGTTTCACTTTAAATTCAAATAAATTTTTTGTTTTATTTAAAAAAATAATTCCGGTTTTACTACACTCTTTCTTTCGAAAAATTATTAATTTCTAGGACTTTTCCAATTAATTTTTTTTTTTCTTTTTATTATTATTCGAATGTTTGCCAAGCATATATTTAATTATTTTCTATATAAATTTTTAATTTATTAAGATATTTAATAAAAGAACAAAAATATGCACTTTATTTTGTATTATTGTTTCATATCACTTTGAAAATTATTTTCTAAATGATTATTTTGCTTTTGTTTAACAAAATGGCACATGCGCCATTTCTACAATAACAAATTTCAAAAAACAAACATTTTATAACAACAAAGGATTTTTACACTCTATTTGCAGATATTTATTTTATTATTTATTTATCGCTTTATTTTGCTTTCTTTGTTATATTTATGCATTAATTTTCTATTTTTAGGAGGGCTTTTCTTTAAACAATTTTTCGATTTTTAATTTCTTCTTTTTAGCTTCGTTGGGAGCAAACAAATTGATTTGAAAACTTACAAATTAAAATACAGAAGGAAATCACACACAAACACCCTTTTCTGTTTCCTTCCCTTCTCTTAAACACTATTGGGCACAACAACTCTATTTCGTAGTCAGCAAGCACCACACTGCATACAACACAACACAGCAACGCACGCACGAACTATAAAAAAGCAAACACAAAACGTTTACAACTAGAGAAGCGAAGTAGATAGAAAACAAAATTAGCGGGGGTATCAATAACGATTTAAATTATACATATATTATATTAATTTCTTTAATTTTAATAAATAATAAAATTAAGATAAAAAAACTAAAAATTAAATTGATATCTTTTCTAATAAACAAGCAAATATTTCACACACGGACAGACGCAGTTTCTTACGGCCAACACCACTTCGCTTCGCTCGCGTTTGTTTGATTACTAAAGTGACTTTAGTTAGGCTTACTAAACTAAAGGCGACTTTGTTGTTTTCTTTTATGTTGTAGCTGTAATACAATCATGTTGTTATTGTGACCAAGTGGAACGCAAAGTATAAATAAAACAAAACAAAAGAAAAGAAAAAAAAAAACACTCTCCCATAATCACAACTGATACACTCACTTTTATAAACTACAGTTGAATCGCCAAGTAAAATTAATAAAATTTTAATTCTACTTTGAACATGTGTGTGTCATATGTATTGTCGAATATGCAATCAAATCAAAAACTCATTTAAATAATAGGCGCTCTCTCGCACGCAATCAAAAACAGCTGATGTTTTGTTTTTTGTTTCTTTATTATTAATCATACACCCGTACGTTTCCGTACTCTTGTATTTCAACTTCTTATTGCAGTGCATGAGGGCAGAAGCAAAGCAATGAAATTTATCCACAAATTCGTTTACCAAAGAGCCAATAAGAGAATGAGTAGTGAAGAGAGTAGTTGGTTGCGTACGATCAAATACATTTTGTGGATTTTATTTTCTGGCCAGTGTTTTCTATTTTTGGGGAATTATCCCCAAAAAATAGGGATTTTTTAGTCTTTGAATTTTTTTTTATTTCGCTTTTTAAATTTTTTAGGCATTTGATTGTGTCAAACAATGTAAAACATAAAATCACGATGCCCTAATTGATATTTAAAAAAAATTTACGAATTTTTAATAAAACCATATTAAAACCTGTTTTTTTTATTGATTGTCAAACCACAGTAGCATAGAAGCTGTAATAAAATTTTTACCCTTGAGGGAAACTATGAAGCAACTTTTCCCTTTCGCCTATTTGTATAAATTCGTTAGAAGAACTTTGTTTAGCATTAATTTTTCATTTTTGTTTATCAATAATATTTGCACAGTTCTCTTTCATATATCTGTAATTTTTTTCTTCAAAACAAATTTAATGTGTGCTACATATATACATATGTACGTACGTAAATAACAAAGTTCATTAGACTGTAGAAGTTGTGGGTGTAAAAAGTAGATGAAATACTTCCAAAGGCTGTCTGACCTATCACAATTTCCAAGTAAGCCTACGCCAATTATAAAAACATTTCTTCATATTTAAATATTAAAAATAGACTTTTTTTGAATACTAAATAATTGCAAAATAAAAAATAGCACCCAGAATAGTTACTATAGTTATGAGTTTTCTAAAGAAAAATACGAATTAAAATAGACAAAAATAGCCAGCAATTTATATAAATTTATAAAAGCGGAATAAATAAAAAATAAGGAATAGATGAGATTTATTTTAATAATGGTTTGTGTCTTGAATACTTTGTATAGCATTTAAAGGGTGGCCATCATCTGCCATCTCTACACAGAGTTCCCTTTAAGTGACCCATGTGAGTCCAGTTATAAAATGTAATAAATTATATAAAAAATTACTTTAAAATCAATTTTGTGTTTTTTGTTGTTGTTGTTGTAGATAATATGAACTAAATTGAATTAAAATTATATGTAATTTTTGTTTTTTTTTTTTATTGGAATTTAATTATCAGACAGATGATGGTGTTGGCGGTCATCAACAGGAACATGTCATAACAATTTGATTAATGAATCTGTTTAAATACATTTTTTTTTTTGTTTTTGTATATATTTTAATACATATATGCAACAATATGTGTATATATATATTCCATATCAATGAATTTAAAAATTCTGTGGAAGTGTAATTCTTTTAATCCTTACAGGGGTTAAATATATTGCAATGAATTTCCCTCATAAAGTTTTTCTTTCGACAGATGCACGATATCAGAGGGATAGTAGACTTTATATCAGGTCACTACAATCCCAAATATAAATTTTAAGTCAAGTGGACGAAATGGAGAGGATTATAAAACTATGGTGCAGATATTGTGCGATTGTAATCTTTGGACTAAAAATAGGATATACATTTTCAGCCGGGATCTATTAAATGAGAGATTTGCTCGACTTCAATCGTAGACCGTAGAATACACATGGCTTTCAGCCCACACCGCCTACAAAATCCATTGTAAATGCAATACTAATTGTATAGGGGCAATTATCGCTACAGTAACAACACTTGTACATACAGGGCATTGCGGAAGTAGGGATCATCCCCTGAGTGCTGGTCTGTTATAAAAAATAGTACCAGTAGATGTAAAAGATGTTTTTACTAGTTTCCTTTGTTTTGGTGTCTTATTTCTGCTTAAGGAAGAGGAAATTGTCTTCAAATAAAAAAAAAATCTATATTCAGGATCTTACAAACAACAATTTTGAATTAAATCATGTACCAATATTACCTAAACCAGAAGGAATTTTGATTAATGTGAAGTTATTACAATAGCTACAAGCTTTCTTAAAGTACACAAACATTTTAAAATTTGTCAGAGGTCTGAAGGAGTTGCGAGTGAACGAGTACCGAATTCAAGCACTATTCAAAATTTGGCATTCGACAATTTATGTAGAGTTACAAAACCGCCATCGAGATGGTAAACACCTATTTAACGATTACAAGGTTTTCATAAGGAGCTGAGACGGAAGTTCCATTATCACTTACAAAAAAATCGACAGAGATTGGCATAGAGGGAACAATTTTGTTTAAGTGGTGTTTCAAGCCGTATGTTAACTCAACTAAGTGAAAGGAAGCAATTATCTTCCTTTAAAATTTTATGAATTTTATTTATATATGTGGCTTTTCACAAAATGATTGGGGGGTTATTAACAAATTTGCTACTCGTTTTGTCATTCTATTAACGACATAAGATAGCAGAATTCAAGGCTATTAAATTTCCGATTATTAGGTAGTCGTTCTTAAGGTGATCACGATCGACTGAACAGATTTTAGAGTTGCATAACTTCCTAAATGTAAGAAATTATGAGATAATTATATTCCCTTACGACACTTGCTAGTATTTCTATGTCTGAATGTATACGTGGAATATTTTTGTATAACCAAAAATTGGAATTGATTTTGTAAATTAAGGTCTATTGTCTCTTGCTTCTATCCTACAATTCGTAAACTTCAGCTCCTCAGTAAGCCATATCTGAGTTCCACAAGTATGGTTCTTCCAATCATAGTGGCCCATCTAAGTGTGATCCCCTCCGGATCCATGAAGATGGCCAGTCTGGTCAATTTGGTTGTCAATCAATATAATCATAATTGACTGAAAAGCTTTCAGAGTCGCATGATTTCCTAAAAGTAAATCAGTATAATATATTTTCATCCTTTTATAGAGACACTTTCTTACACTTGGTAGTATTTCGATGCATGAATATATTCCAACACCAATTGGAATTGGTATTATAAGTTAAGGTCTATTGTCTCCTGCTTCTGTCCTACTACACAGAAAAAAATAAAAATGTGTTTCAGTTAAAATATTTGTGATACCAATTAAAAAATTACTTATATTTTCACCAGTAAACAAATTAGTGCTATCAATTAAGCTGATTGTAATATTAATTAAAGATCTTTAAAGTAAATTTGCATAAAGCATTAAAAAGTTAATTAAAGCAATTAATTATTTAATCAAAGCAAAATTTATTTTCAATTAACAAGTTAATTGAAAAAAATATCAATAATTTATAATGAAAGTTTATATAATTATAAACGGACCCGAATATTTCCAAAAGAGGTTTGTTTGAGTTGCTTTTATGTAAACACTGTGAAGAATTAAACTGCATAATACTCCAACAGGATCTTGAATTTTCTCTTGTCGCCACAACTTTTTCATTCAAAAATTACTTTTTATCTGAGGGCACTCAAATGAGTTTTATTTTGTTTAATGATTGCCTTATTGCATCAATTTTACAAGTATTCACTGCTCCTGTGACGTCAACAGAGATAGGCGAAGTAATTTTTTCCATACGTCAATTTGCTTTCTTTAATCAAAACATGTTTTAAATGTCAGTTCCATTCAAACTACTTACACTCAATCAGAAGTAACTTTCTGATTTGTATTGATGTAGGTACGAATTTATATACTTCGGTTTTGCATTTGCAAAAGTTAAGTCTTTAAGGGGTTAACATTCCTTTTCGTTACACAACAATTGCATTTCATTGGCGTATGAGGTATGAGCAGAGAAAGTCAGTCAAGGTTTTATTTCTATTATTTCATAATATTATATTTGTTTCTGTTAATTTATGGCAAAATACTTTTCATTATGCGCCAACAAAATTATTAATTACAATAATACTCTTCATAAACGAGTAAAATTAAATCTTTATAATGAATTAAAACAAATACACCATTCCAGATTCGAGTTATTGCTGCTGATTTTCATGTATTTTACACTTAAATTGACTGCATGAATGTCGATGAGTATTGCATTTAGCTGATGGGGTGTGTGTGTGTGTGCAAGTGTTTATAATTTTAATAAATAATGACATAACTGAGCATTGAATTTGCAATACAATACACGCTGTACAGTAGCAAAAAAAAAAATAACCTCACGTGTCAATATGAGCAACAATACTCGTATTTGAAAATAAATGGCAAAAGGAAGGAACTCTGGCCTACTTATTGTTGTAATACAACCCTTTACAGTATGCCTGCGTGTAGGAAGCCAATAAACGCATATGATTAAACGTACAAAAGTCCAGATTTGTATGAAAAATAAAAGCATACATAAAGGCGCATAAGCATGTAAGTGGGTGTTTGTATGTGAACGTATTAATTAATTTACTTTTTTAAGTAAATGCATAATTCTGTTCTTTTTTTTTTTGTGAAATTACAAATGCATATGCATGTTTGCGTATATGAGTACATAATGAATCCTTGAAACATATGCAACACATTTATTTTATTATTACTGTAAGGCAGGAGGGGGAGTGATCTGGTGGGTTGGTGTTTGTATGTACGAGTGTGTTTCATAAAATTTTATCTGAATTTATACAGACTGGTGATTTGCGTGTTTTTGACATTTTTGCGGAAATTTTATTTCAATTCACATGAAACAATACTCACTCGTGTATATGAGTGAGTGCGTGCGTGTGTGATTTGTTTTCCCTCTTTTTTTATTTGTCATTTTGGTTGTTTTTTTACTTTTATTTTTATTCATATTGGCTTATTGTTTGCAACGACATGCCACATCGTATAGTCCCCTCACCAGACCACAACGTTAATTTTCAACATTAAATAGCGATTCATGACAAGAATTGGGTCAAGCAGTTAACAGCGTCAAAACTGCGATAATAATTTTTGTGTTTTTTCGCTTCTGAAAATAAAAATTCAATTTAATTTGAAGCAATTCTTAAGCACACGGTACACAATGTGTACACATGAGTAAGAAATAATGTTGATTTCAGTTCATAATCTGTTAAATTTTAAAATTATTTAGAGGGCCTGTTCATAATTTATTTTATAAAGAATGGGTGAGAAATACGCGGTCAATGATCCCAAAGCATTTATGATGAAATGAAATGGGTTGGGTTTTAAAAAAATTAAATGAAAAGCAAAAAGACATTTGTGTGTGTGTAGTAGGTATTTTTGTAAATTTCATTACTTACTCTTTCAAACTGATAACGCATCTTTAAATTTCAAACAATTTCATTGACAATTTTTTTCTTTATTTAATTTTAAATGTTTAAGAAGACACAACTCTCTAGATGAAATAAAAAAAAATTATATCTTCTGTTAAACACTTTATTATATCAGTAAGATAATAATAAGCGGATACAAACATGTATCCCATGAAAATATGCAGTAAATAAGTAGCGCGTTTATTAACCCTTCTTCTAATTCGCCTTTACAAACCTTTTAAAATTTATTTTAAAGACAACAATAATAAATGAAATTTACTATTGTTTTCGCAATCAATTTTCAAACGTTCGGAAAAGTTCTCTTTGCAGAATGAAGCTATAAATATTAAAAGAAGGTAAAAATAGAATTATGAATTCTGTTTCTTGCTGATAAACCCTACAAACGGTGTATCTGTATCTTAAA
This sequence comes from Metopia argyrocephala, assembly GCA_963576795.1. Taxonomy (NCBI): domain Eukaryota; kingdom Metazoa; phylum Arthropoda; class Insecta; order Diptera; family Sarcophagidae; genus Metopia; species Metopia argyrocephala. The sequence continues at coordinate 178,618,723 of OY756208.1, read as the reverse complement.
TGATAAATTTTTACTTAAAGTATAAGCATTGATCCTATTCGGTGGTTTTTACAAGATAGATATGCATTAATACTACTCAAGAATTTAGATGGAATAGGTATAATGTCCGCCGAAAAACCTATGAATTGCTACAGTGATATGGAAAATAAATCCGATTAAAGTTTTTGTCAAAAACAAAAGAGTTTCTTAAACTATTTGAAAACTGATTTTAGCCTTGACTGAATAATTAAACTGATAATAAACAAATCTACTGATATTAAGAGTAAATTAGGCCTGAGACAAATATGTCAAATTAATAGACAAAAAAAGAGCTACGATGTCCACTGGTACATACATAATTGGCCATTACAACCCTGTGTCAGGGTTATGATCTAGCTTCTCATAGCACTCATGTTGTGTGTGTAAGGTTTTATCCATTAGTACCGAGTCGACTCGGAACGACAGATTTGAGAAGCTTTTTCATGGCAATCAATTACTCTCAGAGCTTTTGACAGAAGAATGTTGAGAGGTAGTCGCCGAAAGAGATAATGTATGCCCACTGATACAATTTTATTAATTTTGGAAAATACAAATAAATAAATATTGTATGGGTATGGCACCTCCCATATTCCATAGTCCCATCGAGATATACTTAAAGGTATGAAAACTGAAAGAATATCAGTTAAGCCATTTAGCCGTGTATAATAAGAGCTTTCCAGCCCGAAGTACTTTTTTGGTAAAACTTTTGATTGAATTTGCCATGTGTTTATCATAGGACAGAATTGATGCAAATAACTTAATAGTATTGGTTGTAGAAGAATTGCTTTGTAAGTATGAAAGTTTGATTTTTGGGTATTTATTTCATTAGTGAGACAATGAGACGAGACTCTTAAGCAGAGACGAAATGGCAGTAGAGACATGCTTATCCTGCTAAACACTACATTTCATATTTGTTTATTTAAAGTTTTCGTAATAATAGAAGTTAGACTACTGATCATCGGGAGAGAGACAGGTATAGGTAAATAGGTCTGATAGCTAGTCAACCAAAAACGTGATCAACTATAATTAGCAAAAGGTGCCGTTTTGATGACATTACAGGACCAAACTAAACTCATCCATCATCAAGAGCTATCATCAGGAGAATGAATAAAAAAAATTAATCAAATTCTTGTAAGATTCTTATAAAAATTAATAACATTTTAAAGTTTCTTTTGATTTCAATTTTATTTAAATTTAATTTTCAAAACACACGCTATTATGAAACTATTAAATTAAATATAAATTTTCCTTTAAACTTAAAAAGACAATCCCATTACAACAACATCTTTCTCCTTAACCAGTGTAATTAAATTTAATCAATCACATATTATTGAATCATAACTACGAGTATCAGTAACATCTGAGAACAATTAATTTTACAAATAAATTTCATTCAATTCATTCATAAATTTTTGCGAAAAAAAACCCAATACGTTTACAAACCTGTTTTAATCGGTAAGCCAGGTGACGACGATGAACTTTCAAATCATTTAAAATACAAAAAAATACCATCCAAAGGGAAAGAACCTAAAAAAAAGAAATAAAATGAATTTCAATGACTAATTCGTTACTGCTTTAACAAAAAAAAAAAAAATAAAAAATACGGAATAAAAGACAAAAACAATACAATTTTGAAACAAAACATATTTAATGATGAAGCAAAAAAAATGGATTTTGTGGTTTTTGCATTATTTAATGGTGATATTTGTAACCAAATACTACCCGTACTCGTATGTGAAAGTTAGTAGTCATGTGTTCAACAAAATAAATTCTAAAGGTATGACTGTTTTATTTTTATTTTTGATGGTAATTTGTGTACCAAAATATAATTAAAAGAAAAAAAAAATAATAATAATTTTATTTTTGAATTTTCTGGTAATTTAAGTTCGAATCTTAAACAATTTTTTTTAGGCAGATTGAGCAATCATTGCAAAAGAAAAAAAACAGTTTTCTCATTCAATAGAATTAAGTTCTGACCTAATTAAGGCGTTTCAGACGCAATAAAAATAATAATTTTAAATTTCAATTAAATTTAATTTTTATATTTTTTTCGACTTTCAAATTCGAATATTTATTTGTTCAATATTATATTTATTGTATAATTTTTAATAGTCTTAAGATCCTAATACTGGTATTCTTATAAAAAGTATTCATAACATCGGTTAAGTAAATATGTATAACACTAGCAGAACTGAACTAATCTTCCACCCCCGCCACAAAGATCTCTTTATCTATCATTCTATATCTCTGATAAGACAGAAAGATGTTACTTCTCGTAAGAAGACTATTAAAAATTTTCAATAAATTTTTATTTTAGAATTTTGTTTTTTTCTTTTAATAAATTTTAAGGACTAATTTGCCACTATTGGTAGGCTTTGTAATTCAATAATACACTCAATTGTATTGTACATACACACATAATTGGCCATTTTAGATTTACAGTCTAGCTTCTCAAAGCAGCCATACATCACCTAGAGTTTAAAGTCGAATCTGCACGGCAGACTTGAGAAGTTTGTTAATGGCAATCAGTTGCTCCCAGAACTTTTAAATACTTACGGCCATATGTATAATGAAAAATTAGAAACTCGTTAGTATATGGGACAAAAAACTGGCAAGTTTATCACCCGCTATAGACTGATATTATTAAAACTTTCCATACCCTCTATTTGATAACTAGTCAGATTATCCAAATAATTAAAAATCTTGTACCTTTGAGTGTGAGTTTCCATGTATTGGAATGACAAACTTAGCCACTGTGTACAACGGCCGGCTAATTTTTTATTATACATAAGGCTGTATGTGTATATGAAAATTTTCTTGTGGTCTTGGTGATAAACTTGAACTCAATATAGCTTTTGGCTCTTTTTAAATTCAAAGAATTGTTTATTCCTCATGATCTGAAGATATGAGGCTAAAGACCCATAAATTTGTTGAACATGTGATAAATCAGTGTGCGGTGTCTGAAACGATTTAAAATTTTAAATTAAAAACAATGACTGAATTGCTGCTTGTAGATGCTGTAACTTTGATTACAATCCAATAGCTTTAGATCCTAAATTCGGTTTCTATTCTTTGTGATACCGTGATACTGTACCGTCATAGTACCATGCTGTCGTGCTGTCGTGCTGCCGTGTTGCTGTACCGTCATAGTACCATGCTGTCGTGCTGTCGTGCTGCCGCGATGCTGTACCGTCATAGTACCATGCTGTCGAGATGTCGTGCTGCCGTGATGCTGTACCGTCATAGTACCATGCTGTCGTGCTGTTGTGCTGTCGTGCTATCGCGATGCTGTAACTTCATAGTACCATGCTGTCGTGCTGTTGTGCTGTCTTGCTGTTGTGCTGCTGTGCTGTCGTGCTGCCGCGATGCTGTCTTCTGTTGTGCTGTCGTGCTGCCTTGCTGTTGTGATGTCGTTCTGTTGTGCTGCCGTGCTGTCGTGCTGCCGTTATTCATCTAGAGAAGTAAATAACTACTGATTTCAAAGAATAGACAGTTCAAAGCATGTAATCTGCTCAGGGATTAATTATTTTAATTAGTTGATTTTCCTAAGATTTTCGTGCTGCCGTGATGCTGTACCGTCATAGTACCATGCTGTCGTGCTGTCGTGCTGCCGTGCTGTTGTGCTGTCGGGCTGCCGCGATGCTGTCGTGCTGCCGTGATGCTGTACCGTCATAGTACCATGCTATCGTGCTGCCGTGCTGTTGTGTTGTCGTGCTGCCGTGATGCTGTGCCGTCATAGTACCATGCTGTCGTGCTGCCGTGCTGCCATGCTGTTGTGCTGTCGTGCTGCCGCGATGCTGTACCGTCATAGTACCATGCTGTCGTGCTGTCGTGCTGCCGTGATGCTGTACCGTCATAGTACCATGCTGTCGTCCTGCCGCGATGCTGTACCGCCATAGTACCATGCTGTCGTGCTGCCGAGCCTTTTTTCTAAAATGAAGAAATGGCAAATATTAAAAACAAAAACTGATGAATTGTATTTCCGCATATTTCGCGTCATTGCTCTTATTTTACTTTTGCGTGAATCATGGCTAATAAAAACAAAAAAAAAGAAGCAAATAAATGTATTAAATTATTTACTCTATTACAAAATTATAATTGATAAAAAAAACAAAAAAAACTATAAGAACAAAAAGAAAACGTTGTTCGGTCATGTTTAAAACAGTAAAAATTATAAAACAAAAAAATAAAAAAATTATGTTTTTCATTCATCACTGCCAACAATCAAGTTGAGTTCGTGACATTTAAAAAAAAAATTGCAATATTAGCAACAATACTTTCGCGATAAAAAAATTGTTTTTTTGTTACTAAAATGGACTCTCTTGGCTTATGGGAAAGAAATGAAGAGGGACAGTAAACAGATAAAACTAACACAAAAAATTATTATAACAGAGCAGTCGCAAGAACAATTAGAAATTCATGAAATTTTTATATTTTTCTCTAGAAAACTCAACAAATAAAAATTTTACTAAAAATTTGTGAACCAATAAAATAACAAAAAATGGATATGGTACAAAATCGGAATAATGTTACTGTGAGAAAATGTACACGTACAAAGAAAAGAAGGAAGAGAATAGACATTACCCAGCGAGAAAAGGTAATCAATGAGAATCGAAAAGGTAATACAAGGAATGTATAATCTATTGATTTAGGAAACCATTACCCTTCCTCCTACGAATAAATGTTTATAATGTCACCCCGTTATAAGTATTAGAATTCATTATTTGTAATACATATATTTATTTTTTATTAATAATTTGAAGGATTAACGAGAAAAAACTAATTTCTTAAATAAAATTTAAAACAATGAATTCCTTGATCTGAAGATGGCGGAATACACATGGTAATCAATATTTACTTGTGTGCCACATGAAATTACCTTCTCGATTCCAAAAATAATAAATTTTGAAGGCAGATATTATTTAATTAATTATAAAATAAAGTAATCAACTTTTGACCGCTGATTGTCATGAACAATATTCTCAACTATGTTGTTCGAATTCGATGGTAAACTGTAGGTCCTGGTGGTCTTGGAAAAAAATTTACGCCGACAAAAACAATATGGTTACTGTTAGAAGTTACGCAGTTGTTGTGTGTGTTATGTATATATGGTTGTTGAATGATTTGGATGTATGTGTGTAGGCAGACATATGATTTCGCTGGCGCACATATTCACCACTTAAGCTTCAGACCTGCTGATCTGAAGTAAGCTTGATAAACAAACGGAAAACTCAAACTAAGAAAATAGATCTTATGAGTCGCCGTGACGTGGAATTGTACTGGATCCAAATTATTACAATAGAATGTGATATTTCTTCTATGTTTTAATGGTATCTTAATGTCCAGAATCCCTTAACACGTTCGCGGACGTGAATGTTATAGCATTCATTTTCATACTGATGCAAAATGACGTGAATGCTATAGCATTCAAATTTTAAAGCCAATTTTTATTCATTTAATTTTATACAATCTTAAATTTTTGTAATTAATACACATTCAAAATAATGACCAATTGGTTCATTAGATACTTTCGTATATATATATATGTATATAACAGTTAAAATACGATGTTCTGACTACTCTTATAATATATGTCTAATTAGATTTCGGATATTACAACTAGTTTCAAAAATAATTGCCTGTATATTTTTGCAGCTCCCTAAAATTTTTTGCGTCCGCGAACGTGTTAAACTTGTTTGGTTTGGCGGTAAAACTAATTCTTGGATCAATATCGATGTAGTGTTTGTATCCCTCATCATTATCGCAAGATTCTGGCATAAAATGTTATCACAATGAGTAGAAGTAGAATATAGGTTTGTATTGTTACTTAATAAACATGAACACGAGTATAAATCTCACATTATACTTAAATAGGATGGTTCCCCATTGACTTGTTCTGACCGTCCTTTCTGGCATGTAGCACAAGAGAGCAGACCTGATAATCATCGACCTATAGCGTTTGTGTTGATGATGGTGGCTTTACCAAAGTTCTTAAAAGTAAGTATTCATATAGTCCCATAACCCAAAAAAAATTTTGTTAAGACCAATACAAGCAGTGCATTGTATTGGAATTTGAAGATAAATAGATTTTTTGTTGGTTGGACAAGTTGCTGTTAATTTGACCACTCAAGGGCGATTGTGATACCTTCATCCTTTAATGACCAACAGCAATTGCCTGCTATTAAATGTGAGTGATGAGCGTCTTCAGTAGGCTAGCTGTTATCTTCCCAGAAGGTGGCGCTGGACTCCTGATTATCGTTTCTGGTAGAATAGAGTGGAAATGTCAGGAAGAGGTTTCTTGAAGATGGCCTTTTTGTTGGCAAACATTACATATTCTGCTTTTTTTTAAATATTGACCTGATTAATTAATAATTTTTATTTTTATTACTAACTTGCAGAAGTGGCACCAGGCATACATATTGGGCCTCATGCATAAAAACGAATAAAAGCTCTGAGTTGAGGCAAGTGAGCAATTGCTCGGAAGTCGGGTTCGTTTGATCAACAACAGCTTTTGCTCCATTTTGTATGCATAAAAATGACTTCAAACCAATTGCAATTACATGATCAAAGGGAGATCTAATTGTTATTGCAGTGCAAACATGTCTTCAAGTGAAAGTGTAGTAGAAGTAGAATCAAATAATAATAATAATGAACTGAACCAGACCAGAATATATAAACGCTTGTAAAAAGTTATTTTCCATCACAATTTGCCTACACATTTATAGAGTGAAAGCCATTTCTACAAATATACTCATCGCTTTGATTTGTGAGTTTTTTTAATTTTTATATGAGTGCAATCAATCACTCCAATTGCAAATGCAATGGAAAGCAATAATTTGCTTGCCATTTAATTTGGCCTTCTTTTATTTCATCGGCCTCTGTCCGGAATTTTATCCACTCGCTTGCTTTGACAGATATAAGTTTCGCAAGTTCCGCAATAGTTCGCGACGCAGTTGATTGATGGACGCCAATATCTGTGGAATCCAGGATCTGCACAAAATCTTAAATACATTCGAATTTTATTAATGTATCCTCAAAAAAATAATTTGCCAACCAGCAAAAGACGTGAGCAGTGAGTAAAAGCAAATACATCAAATTTTATTATGCATACGTCAAGCACCTTTTACTCAAAAAATCAAGTCCGAGCTCAAGCTCACGTTTTATGCATGAGACCCATTGCATGTGTAGTGCCAAAGGTTGCGCCTCCTTAATAAAGATATATTTTCCCATTTTTTTTTCTTTTCTTTATAGTCAACATGGGTTCCGTTCTGTTCTGATAAATCTGTTCATAGTTTATATTTATTTAGTTTTTTTGCATTATTTTTTTTTTTTGTTTTATTATCTTTATTTATTAATAATTTCATATTTTTTTTTTTAATATAAATTATTTTATTGTTGAGCATAATGATATTCAACTTAAAATCCATATTAATCTTTCTTTGTTATTGAACGCAAATAAAAAATAATAATAAAAAATATGAATAACTAAAAGCATATTAAAAACGTTTATAGAAAAACAAAATAAATAAATTTATTAATAAATTAAATACCTCGTAAATATATAAATAAATAATGTGTTAAAATATTGTTACATTTTCATTAATTAAATGTATTAAGAAAGATTTAATTTTTTTCTTTTTTTTAATTTTTTTTTAACAATATTGTGACTCATTTAAGATTGGCTACTGTTTGTTATAGACAAATTAATTGCTAATGTGATGTGATATATTTGTAAGTATTTATATCAGGGAATGGTGATAGTTTTACATGCTGGCATATTGCAAACTTTAGAAGGATCATGCAAGTAATTTAATTATTTGAGCACAAGTGTGTACAGGCGTTTAATTTTTTATGTTTTTCTTCAATTAATGGATTTATTTTTATGAAAATTTCATTAAAAACATGACTTGATTGCATTTCAATTTCCATAAATTTTAATTTCAATCAATGGACGATTAATTCAATTATGACCTGTAAACATGTCTGCCTTTGTATGTTATCTGTACATACATACATACATACCTACATACATAATGCACAAGTGTTGGTGTTTGTTCATATTTGCATAATTAATTTATCATATATCTGTGTTTTATTTACTTAATTTATTTATACACTTTATTATTATTATTTACAAATATTTTTATTTTATTTTTTTTTTTTTTTTGTTTTGCCAACAAAAACATTTAAATTTCAGTGTCAATGTTTAATTTGTGCATTAATCTAAAATAAATATATTTTTAATGGCACTCTACTCTCTTATTTTTGTTTAAACGACACTTTGGTCAGTGTTATCAGTTTAATCCGTTCAAATAATAAAAATTTTCAGTTTTAATTTTTGAAAACTTTTTAAATTATTTAGTTTAGATCAGAATTAAATTCTATTTAATGAATTTAAATATTTTTCAATGATTTCTGTGTAAAAACATTACCGACAGGTACCTGTGGACGGTAATCCAATTAAAGCACTTGAGTGATATTTGGTTTTCTTCAAGTTTTCCGTATATTTAAGATTCAATGTGAAGACATTTTTAAAGTTATTGGTAGAATAGGTAATAAAAAAGGTTTTTGTCAACTTAAATAATTTGATGAGAATACATACATAACTGGCCTTTACAACTTTGTGTCATAGTTACGGCCTAGCTTCTCGCAGCACTCATGTTTTTATCCATGAGTACCGTAACCTACAGTTTAATGTTGACTCCGAACGACAGACTTAAGAAGCTTGTTCATGGCAATTAGTTACTCTTACAGCTTTTGCCAGAAGTCTGCTAAGAGGTAGTCGCCGAATAAAAATTTCGTTTTTTTTTTATATTTTTCCTTTTTTCAAGATGTCGGAGCCGAGGCTTGAACCGGACCTCTCGTCTTAGTAAGCCAGTACACTAACCACCAGACCAAGGTGACGACATTTGACGAGTATAACAACTATACAAACAGAGTTACATGTATTTGGCTTGTGAAAAGTGCTGAAAATTCTCAACATTTTCTCAATTAAATCCAGATTATTGACGAAAAAGTTACTTGTCGGCATCACAAGTGGTCGTACATGTCGTCAATGTTGAGTAATGTGGATAAAATGGAAAAAGAGGTCAAACGCCGCTTGAAATGGTCAGTAGGTTTATGCTCTACAGTCAGTTGAAACTTGTAAACGTATAAATTCAAAAAATCACGAAGTGCACGAAATGCATTTTGATCTGAACGCCTACTTTCGTTCAATTGTGTACCTTCCTATGGTTGAATTTGTCAAACAGTGAAAATTCAGAAAAATATATGGCAAATTAAATTGGGCGTTGAGATGTGACTTACATTTAACATCGTACATTATAATATGACCACATACACTTACCACCGAAATCGGAATAGGTGTTGGAGTTAGAGTCAAATATAAAAAATTTCAGCATTTGAAGTTGGAATCAGAGTTTTAACTATTTTTTGATAACTTCACAGCCCTGCTTTTTATAGCGTTTTTTTTTTCATTTTAAATTAAAACTTTGTTGTACGAAAAGCAAAAAAAAAAGCATTAATATTTAAAAAAAAGCACTAAAAACATTGCTCAAATCACTATATTGACAATACTGTCCTTAATCAAAGGTTGAATGTTTTTTTCGGAATCCAAATTGATGTGAAGGTAGTACGAGTAATAATTAGTTTATGAAACAGCTTCTAGTCCTAACAACTTCTAATCTTATTGAACAATATAAAGTGACGTCGTTAGGATTTTGTTTCCTTTTTCGCTTTAGAAATCATTTTTATTTCGGAAAGGAGATATACATATATTTGCAATCATGTCAACTACTTATACCAGACGATTACCTAACAATAATAGATTAATGGAGTACATGTTTACTAAAAATTCGATTTTTTACACTTCAGGTCATCAGAATGAATTCATTTTTTATTGGTGCTATAGAGTCTTAAATGTTATTGAAAAGAATGTTTTAAAAAAACAAAGTCAGTAGCAAAAGATCGTACGTAGCGATTGGAAAAGGTTTTGGCGAAAAGAAAAACAGAATTATAATAATGGGTAATCTATATCGAGATTCCCGACTTTTTTAAAGAAAAAAAACACAGAGAATTCAAATTAAATGGGGAGCACATAATTTTACGTTTTGGACCGGTCGATTGGCCACCAAGATCGTATGATATCACACCGTTAGACCTTTTCTGTGGGGATATATAAAGTCTAAAGTTTATGCGGACAAACTCGCTTCGATTCAGGCCTTGGAGGAAAACATCACGCGTATCATTCGCCAGTTACCAGTCGAAATGCTCGAACGAGCCATCGAGAATTAGACTCAACGGATGAACCATCTACGAAGTAGCAATGGCAAACATTTTATAGATAGCTCTTCAAGAAATAAATGCCAAAGAATGTTCTTTCAAATGATAATAAATATTCCCCATTAAATAATTTTAATTTTCTGTGTTTTCTTCTTTAAAAAAGTAGGGAACCTCGAAATGGATCACCCATTAGCATTATGATTAAAATAATTTTGATCAATACTGTTCACACTGCTACACTTATTGGCATATCAATCTACCAGTGGTAGTAGGCTTAAATACTGTCGTTGTGGACTATCAAAATTAAAAGAAAAACAAATATTTTTTTAAACATTTATTGCAGTATTTGCAACAAAAATATTAAGTTGTTTAAAATAAAATAATCAGTTCGCACCTTGTATTCAGTTGTTTTCAATTGTTTTGTGAACAGTATTTTAATACTTAGGAGTCCATGTATGGCTTTAATAACAACTAAATTTGTAAGCCTTCCGAGATGCATTAATGAATTAGTTGTTATTGTAGGTGGCTTTATGAGCCATGCAATTTTTTTTTTTTTTGTGTGATTATTTTAAACATTTTTGGTTGGAATTAACAACCGCTACTATTGAAATGATTTAAAAAAAAACTTGTCATTACATTACTTAATTCAATGTCTGTCGATATAAAATAAATAATTAATTTGTTATAATACCTAGCGTGGGAGTTTACAAACTGCTAATTATTATCCTGCATTTTAATTGTACTTGTCAAAACAATATATTAAATATTCAAATAGCAGACAGCTCTCTTAGAAACATTTTCTAAAAATATTCTATTTTTTCCTGTGTTTGTAAATAGTCAATTGAAATTATTAAAATATAAGAGCCGTTTACTGTGAAAGTGGCATAAGTCACTTTTATGAATAAATCAAGTTAGTGATTAGACTAGTTACAGTTTAAATGCGACAAATAATTAGTTACACGTGCACAAGACCAAATCGTACCATATGAATGGCATTATATTGACTGCAATAAAAATCAAAAAAACCCACAATCAACCTATACATGTAAATATCTTTTTTACACTATTACAATTACAACAATTCGATTTAGAAGCAGCATTTTGATGTATGATTATGACGCTTAAAAAACTTTCATTCCAAAAAACTTACACTGAAAGTTTGTAAAATTAGTTCTTTTTTTTGGAAATAAATATTTTGTATGCAATCTATAATAAGACTAAAGGTTTGACAGGTATAATATTTTCCGATATGTACCTCTATTAGAATCCTTTTTACCCCGAACTAGCTTGATGTATTTGCAGCTGATCTTTCATATCCATCTAACATCCTAAACTATTAATGGGATTATTGTTAGTTCTTATGGAAGTTATTTTTGTAAAGTGGATCACGACATTATATAGCAACCAGGATCTCAGACTATAAATCTGGTATGCAACAATATCTGTCCTGCTGTAGAAAAAATTTACTACAGGCTGAATCAAGTTTCAGATTTTTTAGCGTAACTCTTGGTGTGATATCTCTAAATACTATTGTTTTACATTCGGACTCAATTACGACAAATTGAGCTTTAGATATGCTCATGAAAATAATATTTTATTAAAAATGTTTTTCTTAAAATAAATATCAGCAAAAATTTGTTAACATGCTTGATGACACAGTGAATATGTCAAAGGCACTTTAATGATAATTTATAATTTTCTAACTTTTTTTTTTTTAAAAAATACAAAAAAAAATAAAAACAATACAGCCATAGAAACAAATCCTCAATCCCCAAGTTATTTGTTTTAATATTTTGACAAATAAAAGTTGCATATAATTTTTATTTAAGTTTTAAGTGCTCTATGTTTAATTCGGTGTAAAGTTTAATTTTAAGGTCTTGTTTTAAAATCTATGTTGAAAATTATTTAGAGCATTAAAATTAAAGAGAAAAACAGATAAGGCTTCTCACAAGCCTCATATTGTTTGCGTCAATTTTTTTAATTTTATGTTCTGAGACCTACAGTTTAACGTCGAATCCGAACAACAAACTTCAGAAATTTATTCAGGGTAATCAGTTACTCCTAGAGCTTTTGTCAGACGACTTCTAATAAGTAGTCACCGAAGAAAATATCTTCTTATATTTCCTTCTCTCAAGATGTCAAGGCTGGAGTTTGATCCCAGAGCTTTCGTCTGAGAAAGCCAACACACTACATACTAGTCTAGGACAATGTATTCCAAATCTTCATTTTCTGTACACAATTGTGCTACAGACACATTTCATTTATTGACAGTTTTGATTAAAATCTCTTCTAATGTAAACTATACAATTACTGCCAGTTGCATAAAAAATAAAGTACGTTTAGTAAGGGTTTATGTCACAAATTTCTATGCAATAGAATAATTTTCTTTTTTTGTGTTTTTTATTAATTGCAGAAGTTAAAATATACTTCAACCCACAAAAATATTTGGCTTTTAAAAATTAGAATAACAACAATACGTACCAATATAAAGCAACCAACAAGAACAAAGAGAATATTTTATGTCACAACTGCATGTCTCTAGTCCAGCAAGAACTGTATGTATGCCTGTATATGTGTTGCTAATGAGTAGTTTATGTGAAAATTTCAATAATTAGTAAATTTATTATGGCAACCTTATGCAAATCATGAAACATAACTGAAGCTTTACTAATGCAAATCATGAATAATGAAAGTATGAAAATACTAGCCTAAACCCGGCGTGCTTCGCTATACCTAAAACTACTGTTTGTCCATTGCCAATATAGTGACCACGAAATCAATCACACCAAATTCAGAAACTTTTACTTTAACACTTCCGAAGATATGAAGAAGTCAATATATAACTGGTATGGGAGGTACCACTCCCATTTGTCAAATCCCGCCCACTTTCTGACTGATAATTTTCCTTATCCGTGAAGTCATTCAGAAACTTTAGTTTCAACCGTTCTCAAGATATACAAAAATGAGTATTTAGTTTGTATGGGAGGTGCACGGCCACCTGTCCAATTCCACCTACTTTCTGGCTGATAATTTGCCTTGTCCGTGAAATCATTCAGACCCAACTCCGAAACTTCACTTTAAATATTCTCAACATACACAAAGATCAGTATTTAATTTGTTTGGGAGGTAACACGGCCAGGCCCAGTTTTGAAAAAAACATACCCTATTGCACTTTAGCTAGTTAAGTCTATCTATGTTTCAAATTTGGACAAAATTGATTTAGTGGCTTAGGCATGATTAACAAACAATCTTACAAAGGGATTTATACTTATAAAATATGGATTACGTTGTTATATTTCATAATTATTATTATTATAAAAATTTTCTTACAACAATAACAACAACTTTAATTTCAATATAATATTTTCCTGCAACAGAAGAAGTATAACAACAAGAGAATTAACATTTTACCATAAATTACTATAAAAACAGCCTGACACTTAAGGTGAGATAAACAATAAACCAGTGGCTACGTATCCTTTAGAAAAACTGATTAAGTAGGTTGAAATGCAACAAGACTGGGTGTAGCAACTGCATGGCAAAATTCAATGTAATTAAAAACAATAACAAAAACAAGCAAACAAAAAAGTGAATAAAATTTGTCCTTTTCCAAGAAAAAGTTAAAAGAAAACACTGTCACTGTCATTACTGCATTACGGCCTGCGTACGATGGTTGGCTAAGAAACGGAAACGAATGAGTTAAACGAAAATTAAATGAATTGAATTAAAACGACAAAAACAATATGGACAATGACCACTTCGTGGCATAACTTAAGGCTACTATGTTGGTACGCACAAATGTATGCCACAAATACTTGATTGTTTGACTGCAAACTTAACGAATAAAAATGTGACCGAAAAAAAATTACAGCCTATTTTAAAAATGTAAGCCAAAAAAGCAGAAACATTTCGATGCATTTGCATATGCATACAGAGTGAACAGTGTTGCCAATTATCTTAACAATATCACAAAATAAAGAAACTACCAATTTAATAAATATACCTAGTTTCTTTCAAACGATAATGTATATGTATATAAGCGAATAAACGGTCATTTTATAAGTTTTTATTGTAAAAAAAAGCTTTGGGCTAGTGAATGTAAATTAAAAACAATTTGAATAAAGTTATTAAATAAAGTTTTTTATACCTTCACTTTCATCTCCAAATTAATTACTGAAAGACTTGTTTTATTCAGTGCGAAAATCAGAAGCAAAATCTATAAGATTTTAATACATATGTACATGATTCGCCATTACAATTCTGTTTCAGGTTTACGGCTTAGCTCCTCTCGTCAATTTTTATCTATGAGTACCGGGACCAATTGTTAAACGTCGTCCCCAAACGATAGGTTTAAGAAGCTCACAGCTTTTGTCAGAAGACTGCTAGAAAGTTGTGTCCAAAAGAATTAGTTTTTTCATATTTTTTAAATTATCAGACCTGGTATTTTAACCTGTAGGTCTTGTCTAGAAGCGACTTTAATATTTTATTTTAATTATCTGAAAAATAATAAAGCTAAAGACTTCTATTAATTTTCATTTCAGTTTTTTAGCCAATAAAAACGTTTATTATATCAGTAAATACCTTCTTTTGGTAGGAAAAGCACAACTTTGGCATCCCTGTAAAAAAAATAATTTTGTGATATGAGTAAATATGTGAGTGTGTGAGTGAGGGCAGCCATTGTGTCTCATTGTCATTTTAGTAACAGGCAACTGCCAAAGTATCAATTAATTCAATTGAAATGTAACAATCAATGTTTCTGATAACCTTTAGGGATTAAAGGATGCCTCACACTTTTGTCCAAATGCTTGCATTTCAAAGTTACACACACCCCCATGCACAGAACCACTCATACATAAGTATTTGGGTATATTTGCACTTCGACTACGGCAGAATATTTACATAGTGTTGGTTAAAAAAAACCCTACTGCAGTTATTACAATTACAGTGCGGATAATGTTTAAATCTTTTGTTACCAATATTCCGTATTATTATTGTATGATTAGTTACTCTGATTTAAAGAAGAATCATAGAAATAGAGTCAAAAACGTTTTTTTTTAATTATTTGATAAACATAAGCGCTGTAACTAACAGAAATCGAAAATACGTTAATGTGTTAAAGGCTCTAGGTTCGAGCCTCAGGAAAGGTCTGATCAATATTTTTTATAATTTAATAAAAAAATACGTTTTTTGCATCATTTTTATCAGAAAAAAATACGCGTCGATTGGTACCGGTCCCATATTTCTACGATGAAAATAAATTCACCTACACCGTCTGCGTTTTGAAAAATACCAGTGTCTTTGTTCTACTTTCAGTTACAGCGTTCTTTAATTCCATCGGTGATATGTTTGTCTATTCAATGTGAGTCGTTTGACAAAGATAAATAGTGAATTTCACACAGTTGCAGATTACTTTCTATACAAAGAACTTTTTTGAACATTTTTCAAATCGTTTGTATTTTAAAATATATATTACACCTCCCCTCAGTATTGTATTTGGATTCAGGAATTAGCTTAAAATCTTTTTGAAGATATGTTTTGTTTTCGTTACTCATAACTTTCAAGAATTCATCTTCAAAAAACCGCTCCCCGATATTTCAGTCTATTCCACCTTTTAAACGAATGATCAGGAGTACAGCGCCACCTTTGGGAAAGATAACCTACTTAGTGCAGACACTCACCACTCACAATCAATCTCCACCGACAGATGGGAATATTGCTTTTGATCATTCAAGGGTATAATACTGGCTTTTGATCTTCAAATTGTCTTATTCGAAAGGCGCTTAATAAGAAAACTCTATTCCATCTTTTCCAGTAAAAATTCTAGTAAAATGCCCAGCATGAGTAAGGCTCTCAGCAAAAAAAATTAACTTTTTAAGATTCTATCTTTTTAATAAAAATTGATCTGGAGTTCTAATAAGTAAAAATATCAGTCGGTAATCAGTAGTTAATGTAAATCCACAAAATATTGTAAAAAATAGATTAGTAACTAAGGTAGAAATTACAATTAAAATCGGCTTGAACTAACTATACCAATTTATGTTGTTTGGTGTTTCGAAGAGCAATACATTTAAAACAAATTCTTTTGTTAAAAAATTGTTAAATAAAAAAATATGCAACAAATTTTAATTGCACTTGATTACGATCTCCAAAATATAAGAAATTATTTTTTGTTTGTTTAATAACTGCCACTGCATTTGAGAATTTGCTGCAAATGTGTGCATCTTAACTTAACTTATTAGACATGTTTTTGACAGTTTTTTTTCACACAAAAGCTAAACAATCAACGTAATTAAGCAACGTATTACCCTCATGCATATACGACATATATGTTTAGTGTCAATTCAAATCACTTTTATATAAAGAGCATTGAAGGATGATGTACTCGTATATACTGGCTGTGCTTTTATAAAGCAATGCAATTAGGCGATTGAATTGCTTAGTTTGGCACATCACTTGAATTGGTTGATGGCTGATTTTACATAGAATTCCACAGTTTTATTTCTTGTTTTTTTTTATTTTCAATATAAAAAATATGAAAATAATTGCAATAATTGAATTTCAAAGCTTATCACAAAACTAATGCTTCAAACAGTGTCTTTCCGTTAAGAAGTTAAAAATAATTATTTATTCCACTTAAGGGAAGTTTTTGCCCTTCAATTTATTTTTATTAAATTTTAATTTTAAATACTTGTAAATAATAAAAATGATAAATAATAATTTAATAATACTTGTATAAAAGTGGGATTAAGATGATTTCTCTTATTTTTAATTGATTAATTCAAAAGTTTTGTTTTTTATGTACACGAAGTTAGCAGTGGGCCCACTGTATATACAGTCTGTCAAAGAATTATAGCACTTTTTGCTCCTGTCAATTTATACCTCTTTCTTTTTTTATCAATTACTTTAAATTATTTTTTCACTTTGATTTGATTTGCTCTCTATTATGTAACGTTCTAGAAGTTTGTGAGACATAAGTTTTTGTATTTTAGTTTTTCTGTTATGTTTTTGAAAATAATTTTATTTGAAAATAAAACAAGTGACAGCTATTTTGACATGTTGCATGCTACATGAACTGTAGCAACATAAAACTGCATTTTATTTCGTTTGAAGTTTCTTTTTTTTATTTTGGCTGTCACTAATTGTTTAAAAAAATTTATAATATATATAATATTTAAGAAAAATATAAAAAAAAATTATTGCCTATTTATGGAAAACATTAGTGAAAGCATTTCAGCACTAAATTAGTGCCATGCTTTACTTAAAATTGTCTTTAATTGCAACACCTCAGTTTTTGTTGTTATTCACTCAATTAGATTTTAAATTTTAAACAAAAAATTTAAACGAAACAGTTTTTGTATATTTTAAAATTGTTCCAGAAACAAGCCGTTACTGTTTAAAATGGTGTAGATTTTTTATAGCCGTTACTGAGTAAACTTTTTAATTTGAGTTCCGTTCTTTTTTTTTAATAAAACTTTTATGAAAAAATGCAAAAGTGCATAATTTTTTTTATTTTTCCCTAAAGTGTCGTGCAAATTTTAACATTTAGTTCTGAGAAATCCTTTTTTTTTTTATTTTGCCTCAAGTATCATTTGAGGATGAATCCTCAATTGCGTTCTCAACATCTGTAACATTTAGACAGAAATTTTAAATAATAAAGTTCATATAGACTGTAAGATGAATAACTTCTCGAGTCTTTAATTTACTCTTCAAAAAAAGTCCTTGAACTATACTTATAAATTTTTCTGACATTATGACTTATTGTATTTACAAGCACTGGTGAAGTGCCAAACTTTATAGTTTTTCGATTAAAGCTGTTATGAGATTTAAATAAGAAATAATGCACAGGCAGAAACAGCTAATTCTGTAAGAAGATTAATGGACAGCTATGCTTAACCTAATTAATGGCTGACCAAAGAAATATTGAAGAAGATTGTTTTTTTTTTTCATTAGGTTCTATAATTTTATAAGTATGTTAAGCCGACTACACTTTGAACACACACATGGCCAGCCATGCTCTAATCTCTTGTATAAGAAAACATTACAGGGAACTTTGAAATTTACTTTCTTTGAAGAATATAGCTTCTGAAATATTACCGCCATGGCTGGCTCGAAAGTATTCTAATCGATGACTTTTTGCAACATTTGTAACCGTATTTCATCAAAAACATGCCGAATGTTGTCTTCCAAGTGATTAATAGTTGCGTTTCGTTTATCGGCGTAGACTAGAGACTTCACACATGCCCACACAAAATAGAATAACGGCATTAAATCGCAAGATCCTGAAGACTAATTTACGGTTTCGAAACGTAAAAGTAAGCGGTTACCAAACGTTTTTTTCAATGTTGCGCCGTCTTGTTGAAACCATAGTTATTGCACGTCATGTTTGTTTAACTGATGAACGAAAAAGTCTGTAATCATGGCTGTAAAGCGGTTACCATTTACTGTAACATTCTGCACAGCATAGGTTTCAAAGAAGTAGAAACCAATAATTCCACCAGTCCATAAAGCATACCAAACAATCAGTTCTTCTGGATTTAGCGATGTACTAACGTGCACACCCTCTCTATATATAAAAAAAAACATCCTTAAGCAAGCCACCCCTGACATTCCAATCTATCCACCCTTGACTTTACAAACGAATAATCAGGAGAAAGCGCCACCTACTGGAAAGTCATGGACTAAACTAAGCAAGGATCGTAATCTGCCAAGAACTTAGCAAAGATCCTCACCACTCACCACAATAAACACACTTAACATAAATAGATGGGGCAATTGCTTTTGATTATTTCAAGTGTGAAGGTATAACACTGGCCTTTGAGTGATCAATTGGCAGCAACTTGTTTCATTGCCATAACAAAAAAAATATCTCTCTACTCATACCTTTCCAATTTCAATACAATTCCCCGCATGAGTAGAGGCGTAAACCCCTGAGTATTGGTCTTAAAAAGTATTAGTTTTTAAGTGGTTGTAAAACTAACTGTACCCAATATTTATAACCTTAAAGTTTTTTTTTAAATTACGTTCGCTTATAGCGTAGTGGATTACTTCCCCTTTTAACTCATTGTTAGTAATTATTTTATTTCTTAGTTTTCTCGCTTTTGTTGCTATTCTATATATTTTATTCTTGCATTACTTTTCTTATAAAAGTTTAGTATTTTTAATTGCGAGCTAATGATAAAGTTTCTGAAGGAAAAAGTTGAAGTAAAAATTTAAATTTTTATTTGATAATGAACTAAAGTGTTAACAATTTATAGCGTTTTTTCTTTTAAATATTTATTTAAACAAAACAATTCTCCACAAAATAGATACGTTTTGTTGAGTACAACCATTATTTATTTTAAAATTTATGAAGCACTTCCAAAGAATTTTAAGTTGAGGTTAAAAATAAGAATAACTTTTTGTTACAAAATTAGTAAAAATTTAATCAAATATAGGCGGCAATTTGAAAGTACCGAACATAATTAGAATAAGAACAAAAGACGTTTTTTTAGCTGAGACACAGGGGACTATACACCGCTACTCATGCTTTGCAGCATTGTATTGGAATGGAGAGATAGATTGATAAATTCTTTTTTTTTCCTACACTAATTTAAAACTTTGAAAATGCCGCACAAATTACTGTTTTTCATATTCTCTAGTACTGGGGCTCAAGAACATGGGCTGCTTAGTGTTGTACGCGAGCATTCTAACAACAAAACATTTTCTTTTGAAATTATGGATGTTTTTACTCATTATTGAACCAAATTTACTAAGTGATTAGATTAAATTTGTTGTTGCTTTTTCTACGTGGCTTAAAGTGAAGAAGATGCAAAATATTGATTTTTGAGCAGCACAGCTTAGTTTCAGAAATATATGTAGGTCACTTAGATCCAAAGATTGAAAAGTAAACACTGTTGATATGGGTATAAAACAAGGCTTTTTGAGACCAACCTAAATAAGAGCGTAAAGCGCAACGTAATATTGGCTTATCATTAAATAAAAGCTAACTAAAAAATATCCCAGACTCAGGATCAAGGACAACAACTTCATCTTCTATATCATTTGTTCATTCAATATCTTCTATGAACACAAATGAATACCATAGGCAACTACAACAACAGCTGTTGGCTTTACTAAAGTCGTATTCGTTTAAACGACAACGTGGGGAAACTGGTAATGCCGTATTTGAGGCTCTTATGGCACCATTAGAGGTGCATTTATGTTTTTTTTTATTACTCGCCTAATCTAAACTTTATTGTGCGGGCGTCTTAGGGCTGATTCCAGTTGGATTACTTAGTGCTTAGGGTATAACACTGCCTATTGATAATCAAAAATTTTGAGAAATTAATAATTTTTAAAAGTGAATTTAATCAATTTGACATTTGAAGCATTGAAATGTGACTTCAGATATGATTATATTGGAAAAAAAAGAATCTTAAAGTGAATTAAAACCTATTTTAATTCAAAAATAAATTCATATATTTTTGTTTAATACAAAAAACATAGAAGTGATTAGACTTTAGGAATACATTCAATGTTCAAGTGTTTCTTTCGACTATTTGGCTATTTAGAGATATCCTTTCAAAAGAAAAAAAAAAAGAAACAATATTGGCCAAATAAATTTCATAAAACAATAGCATACAGAGAACAATATTTTAAAGACAATACAATATTTTGCTAATTCCATTGTAGCTGTAAAAGCTTAAAAACTAGGCAAATACACTACGGCGCTGTATATTTTCAGTAGACAATACTCTGTAACCAATGCCTAATATGTTAAATGCTCGAAAGTATCTATTTGTACGAGTATATTGTCCTTTTTTTTTTTCTTTGTTTTGTTTTTGTCCTTTCGAAAAACTCTTTCATGAATACAAATATGCCAAATCTCTATGTGTGGATGGATGGTACTTTCAATATTTTAAGGCCACATATGGATATTTATTAGGATGCCATAAATAAAAATACTGTAAACATTTATTCTAAGCAACAGCCATTCTACTATTCAAGCCAAAACAAATTTTATTCTATTGGCAAATTTGCAATTTTTTTCTGTTTTAAAAGCATTCTTTTTTCTTTTTTTTTTTTTTTGTTTTCTTTTTATATTTTTGATCTATATTTTAAATTTTATTTATTTTGGTCATCTATTTTGTGTTTTAAAACTGAGTTGTTCATTCATTTTTAATACTGAAAATAGCTGAAATTTTTTATATACAAATATAATTACAAAATAAAATATATAAATTTTCTATATTTTCAAAATAAAACCTAGAAACATACTTGATAACAAGTCCAAATAAGTAGTTCAAAGGCAAGATTTTTTCTTCTGCAATTAAAAGTCACACTTTACTTTTTTTATACAGGTATAGAACTTTAAGTTGGCAACAAATATTTTTAGGGTCACCGTAGTGACAGCTGCCAAATGATTGACAGATCAACCTAAATTAGAGCCTAGAGCACACTTAACTTAGCACTTATCATTAACGCTGTAACGAAAACAGCGTCAACGTAGTCTCAAAGTATACACTCTGCATGTATCAAGAGTAGTAATGTTTGCTTAACTTGTTTGATAAGAAAAACTTCAAAATAACCATAATAAAGAGAAATAAAATAAAAATAAAAAATTAAAGTAGCAAAACTGTCCCTCTACGTCGGATAATCACCTTGTCGTGGTGTAAAGGCTTACACTCCAAGTATTCAAATGGCTAACCTGGCAGAGAGCAATATCTCTCTCATGCCAAAAAGACAGTTGGGGAGCAGTAACTAAGAATTATCCCAGGGGCTGGATCGAGGACAACAACAAAAACATCATCATGATTGTTATCTTTTATTCCTCTCCTTATTTATACTGTACTGTGCCGGCTTCTTGGGGTTGATTGCTGTTGGATTATTCAGTGGTGAAGGTATAATACTGGCCATTGAATAATCAACAGCAACCGATTTCCGCAAGGGTCAAAGGTCCACACAATCTTTCCCCCTCCCCCCAACACTATGGTCTAGGTCCCCTAAGTGCTGGCCACAATCCAAGAAAAAATATAACAGTTGTCATACAACTAACTTCACTTTTTTACGCTGTCAAAATTAGAATTTCCAATTGTAAATTATGTCGATATGAGAGTTTTTTGACAAATAGATTGCGCTTTACTCTCTATTTTACGATGATCTATTATATTTAGTCTTGTTTGTCACTTCAATGTGTACAGACTGACTGGTCACCAAGAAGGATGCTGACTCTGTGAATGACCAAAAATAACAAAGGTTGCCGTTGATCCCGATTCTCGTGAGCGAATTTTGTTTAGCGGTGAAGCTCACAATAACGAAACTACCATATTCCAAGGAATAATGATCTGCAAGTGTTTGTTGAGACACCGTTACATCTAGAAAAAATGACTGAATAGTTTTTACAAATTTAAAAACGATGCTGGTCAGAACATTACAGTCAATGACGACCGTTAAAGACACATGATTACTAACATTTTCGTTTTTAAATTAAACAACCATGATATTCAGGAGCTGTGGTTTTAAAAAGTTGCAGCAGTATCTCACATAGCTTTTGACACATAAAATTAATTAAAGGAAACGTTTGGTGGCCGCATTGTTTCAGGTTTCGAACTGAATTACTATTTAAACGTTTTTTATACAATAAGAAAATATATAAAATTTACAGATTCTGTAGCTTTAATGGTAATACATTCATACACATTTACCTTTACTCGTTCATGACGCAAAAATACAAATTTGTGTTTAATAATATGGAATACGAAATATCGAAAAATACATTTATTTTGACAAAAAAAAAATAAATCTTAGTTATTACACTTTTAAATTAACTAGCAAAGTAGATAAATATTTATTTTTTAATATAAAATAACAAAAGAAAAAATTAACATGTTTCCGCCCGGGATCGAACCGGGGGCCTTCCGCGTGTTAGGCGGATGTGATAACCACTACACCACGGAAACACATGTTTGAATTAAGCAAAATCCCTTATATTACAGATAATATTGCTTTGTTTGATAATAAAGCAAAATATTAAATGGGTAAGAATTTGCTCACTCTTTTGCTCATTGCGCATTGCGCACTCTTTTCTTGCGCCTCGAAAAATTGCGCATGCGCAAAGAGCGGAGCCAATAAAAAAGAGCAGTTGTTGGCTCTTTTGGCTCTTGCTCTTTTTTTGTAAGCGCTGCTCTTTGCGCTATGCGCATTTAAATTTTTTATTTGGCGCTTTGCTCTGCACATTGAGCAAAATGAGTTGTGCATTGCGCATGCGCTTTTTATATCTACAGTGTCATGTCAGCAACAAATTTTTTTAATTTGCCATTCGAAAAAATTTTTATGTGCAGTCAATCATTGCGTTACAGAAAATGACTATGCAGTATTACTGATGGAAATTTCCATCATAAATATACTTAAAAAAGATGAATGGGGACATTCGCGTATGTTTTTAAGAAAAAAAAAACAGATTTATGATACTCGTTTATTTGCATGAAGAAAATAAAATTTTTTTCACTCATTCTTGACTGTATGTATACTTAGAAAAAATTTGAATGCATATATTCGCGTGTAATTTTCAGAAAAAATTTTGTTGTACTAATTTATGTTCGTGATTTAGGACTTTTTGGCTACGAATAGAATTCTTGAACGCTAATTGTAATTTAAAAACTTCATGCCTATTACCCCTACACTTTTTAATTTTATATATTCTAATGCCCAGTCTGTTTCAAAAACAAACAAACAGAAAAAATTGTTTTATTATTTTACTCTAAAGTATATGAAAATACTAATATAAATTCTATTTACATTTAATTATTTCTTCTTTTTTCATATTAAAATTACTGACTTCAAAGGTATTTTACACCACAGTAAATGAGCAATGCGCATTTGCGCACTCTTTTGGCTCTTTTGCGCATTGAGCAAACAAAAAGAGTGGCGTAAGAAAGCTCAAAATTCAAATGCGCCTTCTATGCGCAGCGCTTGTAATGCGCAGAGCAAAAAAAATGGCGCAGAGCAAGAGCAACAAAAAGTTTGCTCTGCTCTTTGCGTAAAGAGCAAAAAAGAGCCAAAGGAGCGGCGCTGCGCTGCGTTTTTACTTACTCTGGTTTAAAATGACACAAATCCACAAACGCACTTACAAATTTTTATTGCAAAAAAAAAAAAAAAATTAAATTCAATAAAACCACAACATTACTAGATAATCACTTTTATATATTTTTTTCTATTATATAAAAAAAAATGATTTTGCTTTTGTTGTTGCAATGTAGTATTAGCTGCTGTGCGGTTTCTGATTATTTTAAATCTTTACAATTATTATTATTGCTGCTCTTTTAATTTTTTATTGATAAAATTAACATTCAATTTAACATTTCATGTGGTTTATCAAAATGTTGAAAGTTATTAAAAAGTAAAAGTTGTTGTAGTTGTTTTCATATTTATGAAATATGTAATGTAATCTAATGTCAATGATGCGAAAAAATAATGATTTATGTTAAAAAAATAATACTACAACTTTAAAAAAATTGAACTAAAAATTATAAAAAAAACTTTTTGTTATCATGCCTGGTGTTTAATTTTAATTTTTTATATATATACATGTAGATGTACATACATAGGTATATGAATTTATTTTGAGTATTGAAGGTATAAGTACTTTAAAAAACTAATTACATTAATAAGGATTAAAGAAGTTATTTTATTTATAAAAACCTTCCAGCGTATGTTTTACCTACCAATTACGATATAAACAAACATAAACCAAATGTCCACAAACACTGTACGGGCACTAGTACTGTGCACTGCATGAGTAATTGTCAATCTCTGACTAAAAAACAAAATATAAATATACATACATATATACATAGAAATAACGCAACGCATCGCCTAAGCTATTCTAAAAAACATTCACAAAAACTTTTAAAAGTCAAACTTCACTACTGTACAGTGCTATCTACTACAATTTTTAGGGCATCTTTTATAGTAAAACTAACAGCCTCATAGAATGGTTTAAGACGTTCGTCTTTTTATATGAAATATACTAACAAATTTGAGTGTTTTTGTCGTCTTAAGTTAGATGTATATAACATGCGTTGTGTAAATTGTGTGTTTCGCCCGTCTGTTAAAAAAAGTTAAAATGAGGAATTTTTATAAAACAAGTTATTGGCTAAATTTGCAACGCTTCTAACGTATAGAAGTTAAACAAATTTTAACTTTTAAATGCGTTAATAGTTGAAAAGTTGACTTATAGTGTATATTGTAATCGCTGTTAATGCCGTAACGCATGCTGTGTATTTCTACCTTTAAACCATTCGTCTTCTATGAACAGGCTGTAGTATTTCTACGACAGCGTTGCAAATTTAGCAGGTTTTAGCTATGCAAAACGCCTTAGTGCATTTAATAAAAAATCTGCCCATTATTAATTAAATAAAAGATGAATTACTTTAGATTGTCTGAAATTGTGAACATTCTTCATTGGTCATAAACATGAATTATTTGAAACGAAAATTAAAAAATAATACTTATGTTACTCAAAGCAGTTAATTCTTCAATATACATTAAATATGGCCTAAGACATATTAATCATTTATTTATGAAAGTTATCGCCCATATTCTGAAAACCGTAAAACGTTTGAATTTTACGTTTTCGTGTTGAAATCGCCAAACAGTTGTTTTGCAAAGCGAAAACGCTAAAAAGTTGGCGATTTCAAGTCGCTAATGTACCCTGAAGAGTTTTAGTCTATTGCATTATATGTAAACTTAAAAAAAAGAACTATTTTAAAAAATATAACTTAAATATGATTTCTTTTAATATTTAAGATTTTTATTGAAAATTTTTCTGTTTCAATTGCTTACTTATTTATGATCCACTGAATACACACTTAACACAATAAACACTTAAAAGAAACACAACAAAAAACAATTTTAAGGATGAGTATCGGAACAGCGCCATTTGCGTGTGTTTAGCGAATATTTCCATTTGTGGTAAAATCGAACAAAAATCGCTCGTTTTGCATTTTCAAATACAATAGAATGCGTTTTGAAAACGTGGCGTATTTCAAAACATGGACATATGATATTTCATTATCATACTATATGTTGGAAAATAAATTCAAATGACATCTATAACAATTCGTAGTATTACATAAAATCCTTTTGTGACCAAAAGATGCGCCACATATAATTTCATATAACGTTTCTTTTACATAATTTATTAAAATCTATAAAACTTAAATACATAACAAGCTGTGTAAATTTTAGCATTAAGGGAATTTTTGACTTTCTCTGCACGTTTTTGCAGTTACAAAGCGCATTTAATATACTTTAAAAATCCGCGTATTTGCGTTTAAAATTTGCATTTTAATCTTTAATAGATCGATCGTTCGTGAAGATCACAAATAAATAAAGGTAAACAAATAATTAACAAATTAAGAACTAAATAAAATCTTTTATAACTACTCATGTACAGTTCTTAGAAATCGGAGACCATATGGCCCATTAGCTCAGTTGGTTAGAGCGTCGTGCTAATAACGCGAAGGTCGCGGGTTCGATCCCCCCATGGGCCACAATTATCTCTTTTTTTAAGTTTAAAATAATTATATTATTTAGAACAATGAACAAATTATTTAATTACAAAAAATTATATTAAAAATATATCACAAAGATATAAATTAAACTTTACTTAGATATAGATATATGTTTCTAAAACCAAATACCTATAAGAGTAATTTATATAGTAATAGCCCCAAAAATGTAATACTAATATTAAGATTTACAAAGAGGGTTAAACGTATACAACTTGTTAACAGAAAAAAAAGTTAACCCTCTGCGACTGATGTGGTAATCTATCAGACACCAACAAACACAAAATAGTATTTTGAAAATGCATACCATGCCGATTAATAACAATAAACACGAATTTTCCCTATAAATTAGAAAACTAAGTATGTATATAAATAATACCTTATACTCATAAACAATAAAAAAAATTGGTTTTATTAGTTTTACAAATCGGAACTTTGGAAAATATAAGCCAGGGAAATGGTGTCTGATAGTCATTAGAATTTTAAGAACTATATCACGTCAGTCGCAGAGGGTTAATCTAAGTCTGAGTGTGAAATGATAGAAAACTGCTATGTACGGTTAATAATCAGGGATTCCCAACGAATTTTCCGCGGCACCTTTGTCTGCCGTAAAATTCTAAAAGTGTGCCACCAAAAAGAAATACGAATTTTATATCGTGTGCTGGAATTAAAAGACGGAATGAAAATGTTTTTTGAACAAGTTAAAAATTATGATTTTGTTTATTTGTTGAAAGAAAGTGTACTAAACTAGTTTACTTATCAGACAGTTTTATTATTTTTTATAACATAAATTTAAGTACACAAGGGCCTAATGAAAATATTTTAAACTTAATTGATAAGCTGGTGGGATTCCAAAAACAAATAACTTTGTGGAAGAATAAAGCTCAAAAGACAATTTTTAAAAGTTTGAGTTAGTACCAAAAAACTTTTATAAAACTATTAAAATAATTGTTCTTGACCATTTGGCAAAGTTAGAGGAGAGAATTACTCATTATTTAGCAAAAATAGATATAAAGAAATTTGATTGGGTTCGTAATCCATTTCTCATAAGGGATACTTCTGTATTTGACTTAACTTTGAATGAAGAGAGTGAGAGATTTATTTTTAAAACATTTAGAAGAATCAATTTTTTTAAATTCATTTTGGCATAATATAAATATGCGATTATCCAATGATAGCATAATCACAATTTTTTTTTTTCAAATATTTTATGAAAAAATTTCGTTTTATGTAACCAATTCTTTAAAAGTTACAAAAAAAATATTAATAATAAATAATATTTAAATATGTATTAGAGGTTACCTCTGAAAAAGGGTTGTAATGGCCAGTTATGTATACATACATACTGACAATAATAAAATAAGAAATAAATGTTCGATCAAATGTGTTTCATCAAATATTTGTCTAATGTGAGCTTAGCTTTAAATACAATTAAATTCTTTAGACTGCCTCTGCTTGTTTATAATTTGAAAATATTTTTACACAGCAAAAAATATTAAATTTTTCCACCACAGAAAAAATGTATTTTTACTACATATCAATAGAAAGCACTTCCCAGTCAGTAAAATTTACTACCACCTCTGCTTGTATGCCATAAATTTTCACCTTCTAAATTAAAGGTTAAGAAGAGTAATAAAATTCACCACTATACCTTAAAAAAGGTACTAAAAAAACGACCACTAGATTTTATAGCTGTTTTCACTAGAAATAGTTGCAGTGTCTTTATATACATTGTTTGCCACTTAAATATTATGTGGCCCATTAGCTCAGTTGGTTAGAGCGTCGTGCTAATAACGCGAAGGTCGCGGGTTCGATCCCCCCATGGGCCAATGTAATTATTTTTTAATTTTGTTTAAATATTTATTAAATTTGCGAAAGATTTTATTTACTTTTTTCGTTTCTGTTAAAATTACCAAAAAAAAAACAATATATTTTAAATATTTTTTTAATATAAACGTAAAGTGTTGTTCATTTGATTTATGGTTTCAATAAAATGTTGATAAAAATCTTATAGTTTTCAATTAATTTTGTAAATAAAACCAAAAGCAACAACAACGTAAACTAAGTGAAAAAAAAATAATGTTTTATCTGCATAACAAGAAAACTTTAACGAATCAATCAATAAAAATAATTACTTTTGTAATTTTTATCCATACACTACAAATATTATTATTATTTTATTATTTTTTTATTAAAAAAATTTGTTTTTTTTTTTCTTTTTTATATATTTTGCATTCCCAGTAAACATTAAAAAGAGATCTCAAATCATTACCTGGCAATTGAAAATGTTTTATTAAAACTATGTACATAGTTTATTTTGCTTGGAGAACTTATTACTGATTATTTATTTCAACGTGTGTCATCATTATTATCTCCTAGTCAACATGGCTACCGTAAGCATTGTTCAATTGTAACGAGCCTTTTTACAATTAACTCAGTTCGTCATTTTTATTAATCTATATGGGGGTATTTTAATCGCTCAGTGCTTATTGGGTATTATTTTTATCATACTTTTTCATCAATTTAATGAACATAGTAGACGATATACACTCACATGTGTACATACATGCACAGACGTATACATACATATACTTATGTATATGTGTGTATTATTCAAACATATTTGAACATTAGTAAACACTCTCTCGAGTAATTTATCATTTATTTCCGACCATTGAAAATAACTTTCATTTTGAACAAATTGCATTCATAAATCTTTTAGTTTATAAACATAAAGTATGTAGTATATCACATATCGCTATATAAAATGGCAGCAATGACAGCAACAACAATGCTGCACATACGAAATTATCTCAATTGTGTCACAGTCAATATGTATTATGCACATACATTGTAATCCATCTATCGAAGCTTTAAGTGTACTAAAAAAAAATTAACTCCCGTATAAAGCGTCATATAAAGTTTAGGTAATTTTACCATAATATTTATTGATAGACTGACTCTGGTCACACCAATTACAAAGAAAAAATAATTTTTTTTTTCAAATGTTTTGTGATTGTAATTGTACTCGTAATTATTTATTCATTTCCCTATAAATAGGTATGCAGCAGTACAGACAGAGTATTGTGTGAGAGAGATAATGTTTCAGTAGTACCAATTAATTTAAACTTTTCTAAAACCAAATTTTATTTTTTTAATTCTATTTTGGGAATATTAAAATTTGGTATGACAGAATACATATTTTGCAAAAACAGAAGTACTTTAATGGCTTTATTTTATATAAAAAAAGTTCCTAAACAATAAACAGTACCCGAATCGTCATAACGCACAAATCGTTGAAGTTCAAAGTGAAGTGTTCATACGAGATACATACTGATTTTATGTTAGAAACCAATTCAATACCTAATAATAAAAAAATAGTTAAAAATTGTTTTGTGCTTAAGAAAAGATTACACAACTAGTTTTATTATAAGTTTCCTTAAAAAAATGTTCAGAAATTCGAATTGCCCGGTTCACAAAGTAGTTCTAAATAGTGAGATTCTACTGTATATCACCCAAATTTCATTACTTTTATTTTACGTATGTTTTGAAAAATTTTGTGAAAAAAAATGATGTTATATTAAATATTTCTATCTGTTGGAAAATTTTAACATTAACTCCAGGCTTATTAAGGGTTTATTTGACAGGTATTGCATGGAAACCTAGAATATTTTTTTATAAATACAGCAGTAAGTATATAAAACATAAAATTTTACCATTAATGATGTTGATTTTTCGTCAGTAATAATAGGGTTAAAGGCTGGCCAAAAGCACCAGCAAGAGAAGAGGTCATTATAAGAAAATATTTTTAACACTTCTTGAAGAGCTTTTGATAAATTTGAACACAAAAATAAAGTTGGTTGAGTTTTTGAGTCGAAATAGTGTGGGGTTTGTTACATCTCTAGCTATGCTTAAGGCCTATTAATAAGGTCAGTGTTGCTATTTTCGAACTGATATATATGTATGTAAGTACATACCCCTTTTTATTTTAGTGAAATAGATACAAATTTCGCGTTTCATAGGAATGGTTTTGTTTTAACACAATTTCAGTATTCTATGAATTTCCCTTGAATCCCAGGGGGCACAGTTCATTCTGTTTTGACATATCTAATGAATGAATAATTATTAAAATTTAATAAAAAATCATTACAATTATTTACATTCAAATCAGCCTGAGTATTGAGTTGACCTTATTAATAGGAAAGAGTTATGCCAAAATTTCAATTTATGAACAAGCTTGTATTTTAAAGGCAGTTCTAAAATGAAATTGAGAAAAATCTTGCCTCTGCTAGGCCAAAATTACGTGTTTAAACTTGTAATCAAATGCATTTGCTTTGTCTCTCTCTCTTACATTTTCATAAGTTTGTATTGTTTATTTTTACAATTACATATTTACCGTTACGAGCGAAGAGTAAACATTTTTTTCCTGATTTTAAGGGTTGGTTGGCAAGCCTTTTACAATATGAAAATTTATTGCAGTCAATACGTTTGTTTAGTTTGTGCACTAACAAGAATACTGAATGCATATTAAAGAGAAAATTGAATTCTCTTAATCCCTTAGAAGGACTTTTATTCATTGTTTAAATCTATAAAATTTTAGCTTTAAGAATTCTAGAAAAAAAAAAATTTTATTTTGAAATTCCATACATAACATGTGCACACATTTTCCTCCCAGTAGTATTGTTAATATGTAAAGGGTGTTTTTTCACAGTTACACAGTGCGCACTCTTCGGCGCCTTACATCATGCACATTATCAGATGAAGGAAGACGATCTATTGCTATTCGAATTATCCACTCTGAAGGAGGATTATGTGCGACATTAAATGCTTAATAGGTTTGGTGGACAGTATTTGGATAAAACATTTCTACAATTTGCAGGTGTTGCTTTCATGTAAATCTGTCTATTCATAAATCGCTTG
This sequence comes from Metopia argyrocephala, assembly GCA_963576795.1. Taxonomy (NCBI): domain Eukaryota; kingdom Metazoa; phylum Arthropoda; class Insecta; order Diptera; family Sarcophagidae; genus Metopia; species Metopia argyrocephala. The sequence goes on along the minus strand of OY756208.1, from coordinate 178,586,954 downwards.
TAAACTCGAAGTTATAAACTTTTCTAAAAAAACACCCTTTATATGGCACAACCATTTACTATTGAAATATTTCAGTTACTTTTACTGGCATAAATATTTCTTATGCTTTTTAATCTACAATAGGAGTTTATTCACACAAATTTTGGTTTATTTATGGGTTTTGCTAAAAAAAACAACTATGAATTATAAACTTTTTTTATTACATTTATTCAATATTGCCAATATTTGTTTGTTATTTTGTAATTCCAAGAAAAAAAAAGCAAAAATTGTATCTTTTACTTAATTAAGCTTATAAATCTTAGAAACAAAAAAGCAAATAAATACCAAATATACTAAATATTCTTCTTCATAGACAACTTGTAAAAATATGCTTTTAAGTAAACCATAAACACATAAGTAATAGTGAGAAAGGTAAACTAAATTTAAAAAGACTACGAGGAAACTATCTAAGATCAGTGTTCGAAAATAACCAAAACATTATTTCATGTGCTGTACATAAATGTAAAAATGTACTTTAAAAAAAAAAAAACATCCTATGGCGTGTCAAACACAGTATCATACCGTGTCATGCAAAGTCATCATAGTGTCTTAGCATGTTATTGTAAAGCTGTTGTAGCTCGCTGTGTTGAATAGCGAGGTTGTAATTCCGAAACACGGTTATAATAGCCAATTATGTATGTATGTACAATACAATATTTAACAATTATCACGCAAATATTATTAGAAAAAATAATAAATATAAAGCATTATAATAACTCTAATCGAAAAAATGTATTTTTTTAATAATTCAAACAAATGATAAGAAATCATCATTAAGAACATATATCGCATGTGTTGACATGTTAATTTTCCACGATGACATGTACAAAATAAGTATAAAGGCAATGCATACTCTTGATTCCAACATATTTTACAATATCTTAATATGTTATTGACGGACATGTTTGAACCGCATAACATGGAATGTCAATTACATGATCTGACACTTTTTTTGTGTTGTTTGAATTAACATATGAAGGGCTTTATTGTAAATGCCTCTTTTTTTTATGTAATTTCTCTAATATATTATTTTTTCCTTTAAATAAACTTTTTAGACAAAAATTCAAAGTTCCTATTTTTCTCTTGAATTAAGTAATTCATATTTTCATTGTTGAATAATCTGAAAATCGGAGTTCGAATCTCAATAGGTGTAATAATTTTTTTTTATTTAATATTGTTGCGGTAGAAACGCTTTAATTAGATTGAAACTAATAGACTAATAATAATATTACATCGCAAATTTCGAAAAATTTTTGATTTTTGAAAATATTTGAAAAATTATTTGATTTTTTATGAAATCGAAAATTTTTGTAGATGCTCCGACTAGGTCAAAAACACTGCAACTCCGATTCCTTGTTTCAAATTCTACGAAAAATAAGACTCAATATAGCACAGTGCAACACGATAAAAAAAATAACCGTGTTTCCCAGTTTTGCCCAAAGTAATGAATTTTTTTTAGTGGTCCCCAAACATTTGAAACATCGTTGTCATTTTGCAAAAAAGTCATAATTTTTTCGAGCTCATATCTTGCAAACCGTTTGGAATTTTGATTTACTTTCTGAGGTAAAGTTGTAGATTTTGTCATGAAGAACAAAAATTGTGAAGATATATAATTAAACAAACTTCACCTTCACAACAAAAATCGCAAAAAACTTTCAAAAATTCGATTTATTTTTTGCTCTCTGTTTAGGTCAATAGGTAGCAAACCGTTCCAAATTTAAGGAAACAATGAACAACAAAAAATTACCTACGATCTCAATAAACAACTTTCTAAAACATATAAACTTTCTAGGAATGATTCAGTAGCGCTTTAGTTGTGGATCTAAATCGTCGTCTGAATCGTCCGTATGTGACTCTGATTAAATTAAAATTACCTCTGCAAGCAATGCTACGAGTTTTCTGCATTTGCACCGTTTTTCCATGGGCATTGTCGTTTGGTGAAACCGTTGTCCTTGCTCATCGGATTCGGTAGGAAGTTGTTTGTAATTCTACAGTACAGAACACTAAAATATTTTGTGGGATAAATTTTCGAACACTGTTTAAAGCACATACATACATAAATATGTACATTATATACGAGAATTATAATATTCGAAAAGAAAAAAATATTTCATTCCATTAAATGAAATAAATTGAGTCAAATTTTTATATTTACTTCCTCAATATCCTGATGAAGTATTATTTTAAAAGAAATCTAAAGAATTTATAGTTATGAGAGTAGTAAAAATAATTTATAATAAATATGGTGAAACACTATAAACCAATACATTCTGCTGTCAACAGTAAAGTAGTTTAAAACAAAAGAAAAAAAAATGAATATTCCTCCAATGGGTACAAAAAGTTAATCGCACTTTAATTAATTAAATCATAACCATTTTTTGGTTTTCTTTTTATGGCACATTGGAATTTCTTTAATCATTCTTAAGACTTTTAAAAACTTAAATAGTCAATTTGTTACTGTCCCAGACCATTTAAACAACCACAACGATTTGATAAAAGTTTCTCAAAAATCTTGTTTAGGTCAATACGAGTATCATTAGAAATGAAAAAGAAATAAACTTTTGGTAATTTGTTTATTTTATTTTATTAAAACACAAAAACATAAACGTTTGAAAAATATTTTTCCATTTATAAATACGAGTGAGTTGCTATTGTTTTATTGGACAGTTGTTGTAAGAAATTATAAAATGTGGCAAATTTCTTCTAGTCTATATGTAAGTATAGAGAATAGCAGCCAACGATGGCGTTAAAAAATAATAATAATTTGGCGACAAGTAAATCCAAGAAAGCCAACAACAGCAATAATTGAAAATAACATTTTAATTATAACTTTTTTTATTCCATGTTGGCGATAAATGGTGTCTCAAAGCTTAAAAACTAGAAGAAAATGTAATTAAAAGTTTGTCCTTCATTTGCGATCTCTTTTTCTTTGTCGTCGTTTCTCTTGTTTTTTCTTTTTTCTCTATTTTCTAAGCGAAATATAGTAGTTGAAAACAGATTTTTAAAAGAATAAAATCATAAAAACGACAGTCCATTGTTTTGTATCCTATTGAGTATCTTAAATGGCACTACAAACTGCAGAAAGATGTAATTACTATACTCATATAGAAAAGCTCTTTGAAGGTAAAACTTATTTTATTCTGCCATAAAATGTAACAATACCGCCAGCAATATGCTATACCTTTTGTAAGAATGAAGTCTCTTTGAGTTTTTATTTTACTGCCATAGCTCTAATATAAAATATTTTTACCCTAAAACTAAAAAGAAAGTCAAATATTTAAATTTTTCTTAGTTCGCCGATAAAAATAAGAGGTAAATTAAATAGGAAATAGAAGAGACTTCAAGGAATGACGTTTGGAAGAATTATGCCTGAATGTAAAAATTTTTCATAGACTTCATTCCCCATTAAATTATCAGAAAAAGTAAGAACATTGTAAATGAAACATTATTTAGGATTGCAATTGTGGAAAAAGAAAACATTTTGCGGGGAAATATGTGATGAGTTTTAAAATTTAATCCAGTTTTTCGAGTCTCCACAGATTTTCTTATGTAAAAAATTGTTTTATTTTTTTTTTTTTTTTTTGAAAACTAATGCCCGTATTCATAAAAATTATTTCAGGTTTATTGAGGGTTTGTTTGACAAGTATTGCATAGAAATTTGTAAAATAAACCCTCAATAAACCTAAAATAATTTTTATGAATACGGGCATAAAACTTTTAAAAATGGGATATCTTTCTATAAACTTTTTGTGTCTCGTCTGTCTAAAGATTCGATAGCGCGCACAGTGGGTCATTTTCTTTAGAATTGAATTTGATGCCATTTAATTTTTGTAATACATATATGCTGGAATTATTGTGGTTTTTTAATTATTTATAAAAATAGTATATATTGGAAATATTGTATTGTAAATACATATAATAAAATATTATTATAAAATAAGAATTAAACAAAATGGAAGATAACGTTAGCACACTAACGAAACATTTAGGTTTGTTCTAGTATTAAACAAACATTGTGTTATACATTTTCTAGATGATTTTACAAACTCTAGTTATATAAATACAGTACTTGCTGTGTAGTACGGAGTAATGTAGCCAATATAACAGTCTTAAAAATATTATGCAAAAAACACATATATAGACAGGCTATTCGAAACAACAAGCTACAAGAGATTAGCCGATTTGCAATAACATACTAAGACAATATGGTGACTTTACATGCCATGTCATGACGCTGTGTTTGAAGCGACATGACATAGGATAGCATAGTTTTTTTTAAATTGACATTCTTACACAAAATATTGCTTCTTGCAGTACTTTATTTTCAAGATATCAGACTTACAAATTTACAGTGAAACAACTAACTTAACAATATTTAAATCTCTTTCAAATTTATTTCTAAACTCAGTCTCATCTCAAGATGAGTTTAACTCGAACTGAAGAAGTTGACTGTAAAGATATATTGAGAAATATATATATCATTGCTATGTGATATTTATAAAAATGGAGCAATAACTGAACATTGGGGTACTTCTCTGTACGTCTGCATTATATCTGAAATATTCGGATTGAATTCAACAACAGAGTACATTCAACTAGGAATTAAATATCAATCCACAAGCAGATTTACCAAAGCCAAATTGATTGTGCAATTTTCTTATTAAAACGTAGTGGCTCAAACTATGCTTTACTGAAGTCTAAATACACAAACTCTGACGAGAACTTATTATGAATAAATTTTCTAATATTCTCAACAACATTCATAAAAAATAAAAATTTAAATGAGTTTTCAGTCAAATTTTCCATAAATTTTTTTCTAAACTGATTGTTTTCAAATCTATTTTTATAAAAATTATACAGGCATATTAATTGTATTTTGTAAATATTAATTAAGCTTTAGATAATTAAAAAAAAATTATTTTCGTTTCATCAGAAACGCTTCAATTCAAAGTTTAATTATATTATACATTGCATTTCTGCAATGATTCAAGCTTGGACTTTTAGATAATATAATAGGACATTTCCTCTTCAGCAGTAATGATTTAATTATTTTACATAATGAAAAAGAAAATTTTTTCTTTTTGGTATTTTCATATGAAAAAATTTTCAACAAATTTGTAAAATTGCATAAAAACAAGAAAAAAAATGAAATTAAATTATAGGTTAAGTAACCGAACAAAAATCGTTTTTAACAACTACAAGTGATTATACCAACAAACAAGAATATAAAGGAATGCCGAAAACTGACTTTTTTTATTTATTCATATTTTCTTAAATTATTTTAATACACAAGATTATACTTTTGTAATAAGAATCTAAAGATTATTTAATTCTGCGTATTTTCTAGAAGTGTCGTCTGAATGTTTATAGTTTTTTATGAACGTTAATTTCACATTTATTTTATATTTATGTTCAGCACTTTGTAGCTAAATTACATTTTTTTTCTATATTTTCTTTTATGCAATTTTTACAAATATAGGGGAATGTGCATATAGTTGGAGGGTTGGCTGTCTATTATGGGTGGACTAGCGTTTAGTTTATAGTAAATATAAATGCATTTCAAAAACATTTGTATGCTTTTAAAAAATTAAATTGCTAACAACATTAAACAACAACATCAACAAATCCAACAACTTTATAAACAATATTTGTATTCCTACATACGGTATATAAAACAAAACACAATTTAACAACCAACTAAAAATAAACTATAAAAGATAAAAAAATATATAAAAAATTGTAAAAAAAAAACTGCAAAACTACGAGAACATGTAAATAACATTGACAAAAACGAACGCGCCTATGTCTTTGGCCTTTTTATATGCAAAAATATTTACAGCTACGAACGCCTACTAGTAGGCAATGAAAAACAAAAACCCATTTGAATGGTCCATATAAAAAGCTAAAATATATGTCACATATACAGCAAAAACAAAAAAAAAATTTGAGAGGAGTGAGTGCCACAATTATGTTAAAAAATCTAATACACAAGAAAAATAAATTTTAAAAATCATATTTTGAAATTGGTATATCACATTTTCTTCAGCAAAAATTTTAATTTTTAAAGATACTTTAGCTGTTTTACCTTACACGTGTTTCTTTTTATATTTTAGCTCTGACCTGTTTGCTATGCTTTAAATCGGAGAACAGAAAACCAATAATCTCTTAAGTATACATCTCGTGGACTGTATAAAACTGTTTTTTTTTATTAAAGCACCGTGGAATTCAAATAATTACTTCCTGCTTTTAATATAAATATTTATGAATCATTTTTAACTCTATTATTCTGTTCACAACTGTTTATAAACATTATTATTGCACTCCTTAGATGTTTATGACAATGAGAATGTGTGTTTCTATGTGCCAGCATTTTTCCATAAATTCGTTGCCGTATATACTCGTATACTGTTGTTCTATAGAACTATTCATGAACTCATTGAATGCGTTTCAGCGTTATGAGTGCATACAAAATATAATAAAAAAGTGAGCAAAGAAATGTAAAATAGCAACAGCAATAATACGAGTAATAATAAACAAAAACAACTAGAGAGAGTAAAAAAAAATTTTTTAAATAAAACTTAACTAAAGATTTACGTGACACAATTAAAAAATTGCACTCTTACTCAATAGGAAATATACACGTACCCACTCATAAAAACAAAATGCATCCCAATTGACAGAATCGTTCTAAATCGCACTGTTATTAACTATAAGTAATGGTGCTTTTTGTTCTAAAAATAAATTTTCATTTTTAAGCTTACATTTCTATAATGTTGTACTAACCCCGTCGTATTTTCAGAATTTTATATAAAAACAATTGTACAGATAAAAGTCAGAAATTTATTATAAAAATTAAGCTAAATCAGCTGTTTTGGAACTTTTTTTTACAAAAAACACAACACCTCTTTTTTTAAAAAAAGACAGTTTAATAGCATTTTTAACGCAAAGGAGGAAAAAGTGCAGAAGAGAAAACACCTTATAATTTCTTTGATAATCATATTGGGGTTATTTTTTGGATACACTGTTTGGTGAATACTGTTTATAAAATTTGTTAGACAAAAATTAGGATAAGTTTGGCGAAAATATGGGTACCTTGCATGTCAGCTGTGTAAAATTTACGACAAATTAATCGATTAAGTCTTGCATGTCATCAATTTTTATTTTTTTTAGTTAGTGTGGGACAATATATAACTGACAAAATTAACAATAACGTAATCGACTAGTGGCGCGAATAAGGAGCTGAATTTTTGTGGAAACGATTATGTGATTTACTAAATACACATTAGCTTTCGTCAAAAACTCTATTTTTCTTTAAGTTTAAGTTATACTTTTTGTCTATAGTTTATGATATTGCCCATTGTGAATATCGTAGATAAAAGATAATGAAAAACAAATTCGACAATTGTGTTGTTTTGTGTTTAACATAATACGATTATAATCTAAATATATTATTTAATAGACCTACAGTTTTCCTATATTGGAATCTTCGAAGGCAATCTGTAGAAGAAGGTTTTGTATCTTATTCTCTCGTTTACACTGTTTTTGAACTTCTAGACCATAATTTTGTTGATAAGCAGCTTAGAGTGAAAATATAATGTGAAAAATCTTGGAACAGAGAAAGGAGATTCTGTAAATAGCAACTGACTGGATTAATTGAAATATTAACAGAAAATAAAAAAATATAATAAATAAACTACCTCTACGGATCTTAAAGTCTTTTTGAAAACCAGCTTTGTGCGAACGAAATCCTTTCTTTTGTCATCCACAATATTATGTAATTTTATAGTTTTAATTAAAATAATTTGTACAAACAATTACTAAAAAAGGAACAAAAATAAATAAGTAGCTATTTATTCATAAAAAAATAACATTGGTTTTCCATTTGTTTTTGCCACCTGATTTCAATTGAATTATTGAATTGAAAAACTACGATTTATCATAAACAAAAAAGCGAAAGATATTTGGGTATGTTCTGAAAAACGAAAACAAATGAAATTACTTATAAAATCACCTGTTTTTAAAAGACAAATAAAACTTCATTGGGCGAATTATTTTGTAGTTTTAATATTCACAAAAGTTGCATTGTAAATGATTAAGCGAAAAATAAAAAAAGAGATTAAAAAACTTTTATATTTTAAAATTATATCAGTTTAAGATTTGATGTGATTTCACTCAAATTCATTTCACAGAACATACTCGACTATGCTCTATAATATCGATAACAACAATAATGCAAGATATCGATAACAAAAGGTCATATTACGAATAATATGGTCAACGGTTATATTATGAATTAAATGAATAGAATTGGTCTCAACAACATTATATACAATCTTCTGCTGGTTTGGTATCGCATGGTTTTTCAAAATTTATACTGAATTTGTTCTGAATATTTTAAAACGGCACGGCCAACTGGGATATAGAAATGCAGAATTAACATACACAATCATAGAATGAAAACATCAACACAAACACAACCAAAACATGATGTTATTAACAGTTTTTTACATGACCGAGCAAATAAAAAAACAGCTGTTTTATATTAAAAATTCAAAATCCTATACAACAAAGTTTCACTTACATTCACAGTCACTTATAAAATTCTTCTAAACAAAAAAATCAACATGAAAAAAATTTAAATAAAATGCTCATGATCAACGTATGGCTAAAGTCGAAACTTGGTCATAATTTAACTTTTAGTGGTAGAGAGGAAAAAAAAAGAAAAACTACAATAATTTAAATAAAATATGCAAAGCATGTAAATTAAAACAAATATATTTTACAAATATTTTAATTCATTTTCATTTAAAACAACAATCAATTATTAGATAATTGCTGAAGTTATTGCGAGGGTCTGGGAGGGAGACAGTATTTGTTTAAGTGTTCCATTATAAATGTTTGTTTAGCTTGGCCATTAATAAGTATTCTTTGGGGAATGAAATTTATACCGCATAAATAAAGAACAGCGAAGAGTATAGAACTTGGCAATTAATCTGTTCAAATATTTGTGTAATTAACTTAAAGAACAAAGTTAATTTAAATGTTTCAATAGCATAATTTTCTATAATTAAATGGCGTAAATATTAATTTAAAATTATGAATTAATTTTAATTTAAATGACAGCCATAAATTTTAACCGTAGAAAGAAAATGCATTATTTTAAATGGCAGCAATTGAAGGAAAACAAATATTTTTGGGGTTCAAAATAATTACATGCTTGTGAGTATAATTAGTTTGAATTAAAAGGAAAATTACTCATTGGTTGTTTTAAAACAGGATTATTGTTGCTGCAGATGTAGTTCGCTAAGTCTGTAATAACAAAACCGGTTTTAACATTCTTTTCATCAGTTTGCATACTGACACTAAGGTTTCAAGGAATAGTTTTGGTACTCAGTCTCCCATTCTCTCTTTAAAAGCTAAATCTCTTCCAGGTTGAGAACTCGGCTATTACAAAAGCCTGTTTCCTATCAATTTACAAGGCGATGGAGGATGCACTTACTTAGTAAAACTTAATACTACCTGTCATTTTCTTATACTTAGTTTTAGAAACGTACATGAAAGGCATTTCCTCTAAATTGTACTTATTTAATTTGTTTAAATTAAAGAACTAAAATCTCACCGACTAACTGCCGATCTTACAGTAAAAACATAATTTGAAAAATGATGTAGGATAGGTTACGCCGGCCACTCACGTACAGTTTTATTTGTCAGTTTTAACTGTTCAGTTTAACTTAGAAAATTTAAATTTTATTATTTTTAATTGACAGTTCGACTAAAGTGAACATGTGTGGAGTTTCAACTGTACCGTTTTCAGTTCAATTTGTGTCGAGCGAGAGTGCGTATCATGTCGCGTAAATAGAACCAAGTTATAGTTCATTTTATTGCAATATATAGATCTGAACCTTACCTATGGCAAATTAAATCTAGCGAGTACCATGATCGCGCCAAAACAGATGCTGCCTGCAACAAACTGGTGATTTTAAAAACTAAGTTATTGAACTGCACGTGTGTGTACATCTCAGTTCACAGTTAAGTCTGTCAGTTATAACGGAACAGTTGAAAATGACAGTTAAAACTGTACGTGAGTGGCCGGCATTATGGGTTTTACTGAATTCAGTACAAATTGTGACAAAAATTAGAAAAAACTACTCTCATGTTCAGAAGTTACACTTCTTATCAACCTGTAACTCGTTCAGAATTGTTTGAAACTAAGTTTTCTAAAAGCTTACCAAACAACACTGATTACGCTTCAAGATGAAAAACGGAATATATCAATTTTTCTGATTTTAGCTGCTTGTCATTGATTCTTTTTACATGAAAGCTTATAAAACTTTTGATCAATTAAAGGGAAAATTTTGTTCTTTACAAAACCTGGATTCCATTTTTCAAATCGTGTGAAAATTGTAAAAGATATTCATCTAAAGTATTCCGAATAGTGCGAACTGAAGAAGCTGTAGTCGCTGTACAGAGAAGCATGTAAGAATGTTCAATTCAAATAATTCGTTTCCTTTCTCAGCAACTGAGGTGCAGGGCTCTTGCTAAAAAAGTTTTCAAAGTTGAAACTTATGAGGGAATTAAAATAAAATGGCCGTCCAAGGCATATTTCAAAATTTTGTTTTCCGTGTTTGTTTTTTTTTTTTTTTTTGGTTGAATTTGTACGAAAATAAGCAAACTTTTAACATTTGAAGTGAATTTCGTGGAAACACCTCTACAACCACAGACAATTACTGTTTAGTTGGGTTAATGGGTTGACTGTTTCATTGGTCCATATATCTTCAAACTGGGGATGCGTAGCATGGTGGTTAGAGCGCTCATATACAACTCAAATCCCAGCAAAGAAGAAAAAATGAAGAATTTTAATTAAAAAAAAGAAAAATAATAAGAGGTTAAACCCCTTCCTAGAAGTAAATCCACAAGAAACCTACCCCTGACATTTCACTCTTTCCTACCTTTGGCATGCCATCAAAAACGAATGACCAAGAAAAAAGCGCTATCTATTAAGAAGAAGATAACAGCTACCTACTTAGCGAATATTCTCACCACTTTATAATCAATATCCAACGACAGATGCGGCAATTGCTGTTGATCCTTCAAGAGTGAAGGTATAACAGTGGCTTTAATACAAAAATGTATAAATATAAAAAACCTCTCTACCCCATCAAAAATTTCCAATACAAAACGCACAGCATGAGTAGTGCTTTACAACCCTGGGTATTAGTCTTAAAAAAAAGAAACGATGATGGTCAAAAGGTCGTGGTCTAGTGGTTAGTGTGTTGGCTTACTAAGACATGGGCCCTGGGTTCGACTCCAGGCTCTGACATTTTCAAAAAAAGATATATGAAAAAAAAATATTTCTTTCGGCGACTACCTCTCAGCAGTCTTCTGGCAAAAGCTCTGAGAGTAACTAATTGCCATGAACAAGCTTCTCAAGTCTGTCGTTCGGAGTCGACATTAAACTGTTGGTCCCGGTACTCATGGATAAAAATTGACACACACAACATGAGTGCTGCGAGAAGCTAGGCCGTAATCCTGACACAGGGTTGTAAAGGCCAATTATGTATGTATGATGGTCAAAAGGTAACTATCAATAGTGAACGCTATAGGAATATAATTCGAAATTTGTTCGTACCTCAAGTAGCTGACATTAATCTAGCTGACTTGTAGTTCCATTAGGTGGAAACCACATGCCACATCCTACGAGCTACAATCGTGTTACTGTAATTAATTCTTGACGTAATTTGTTAACCCAATTGGTTTATTTTCTTTCTAGTTCAATAAATCGGAGAAATTGTATACCTGAAAATCAACATTTAAAGATTTACTGAAGCAATGTGGTCGCATATTAGCACCCTATATTCTAAGACATAAATTATTTTTATTTTTTCAAATTTATAGAATATTTTCCATAGAGAATCACATAAAAGTTTTATAACACAGAGCTTGTAATGATAACGTTATTAACATATTAAAAATATTTTCTATTGTTTTTTTTTCTTTCGTGGTTATATTCGTATTCAAAATGAAGTGTTACAATAACCGAAAAACAGAGAAAACCGTTAAAAACAAAAAACATTAAAATATACGAGTAAATTACCAAAAAGTCATTATAATTTATGTGATAAAAAGAAATGTTTCAAATGCGTAAAATTTATTATTCAGCATTAAGAAGTTTATATTCACCACTTTAATTTTTATGGCAATTGAAAAAATTTGGTCAGTGTAGTTTTTTTTTATTTCAACTGCATATTTTCTGATTACTTATAGTATTTTAATATATGATTTTCTATTATTTTTTTTTCTACTTTATGCTCTTTTCAAATAAAATTTACAACTTTCCATTGTATTTATGATGATCCACATTTAAAACTCAACTTTATTAGTTGCATGCGGCAGTGCTATTATTATCACTACCCCACGCATAAGTTATACGAGGTTGCTTCATGCAACCTTTTTTTGGTAGCAATACAACAACAGGCAATAGTAGTAATAACAGAAGCAGAAAGATAAGAAGAAGAAACTAATTCTACTTTAAATAAATGTCACGATAATTTTCAGTATCATTTGCAATACAACAAATTGCATTTAGTGTTCCCCTGATGATGACAACAATGACAAACATACCAAATGCTATGAAAAACCAGAAAAAATAAAGTAAAACAAAATCATTTATTCACATAACATAAACGAATGAATATATACATATATAAGAGGGTCGTTAGTTAAAAATTAGAAATATAGTACTGCTGCATTTGTTCTCACAGAAAGTTCGCGTAAATCTAAACCTCCATTTATTATTAAAGATTTTATTGGCAACGACATGTATACGATTGAAAATCTTTTGAGGATCAAAACAAAAATCCCGACATTACTTACCAGCATATGCCGAGTTTGAAGTTACCGATAAGACTTAATAAATATGACGACGACTACTCAGATAATAGTGGGGATACTAGAAGCAGGATAGCCGACTAAAAGCCTTCTTAAGTTTTTTATTCTCTAAGTATTTGTCATATATTCGTACTTTGTGTTCTATTTGAAATCTCAATCTAGTAATTTTTACAAAGTACAAAAAATTAGTTTTAACAGATAAATAAGTATATTCAATATAAAATATGGCATGTATCGCTTATGGGGATAAGCCTGTTTCTATGGTCATTTTGTCTCTTATATCTTCTCTCTTTCAGAGCACATCCATTTATAGTTGAATGTAGAGAGAATTCGTTTTGTAGCAGCACTGCCCCTTTCGTTTCGTTTCCTCCTTCCCATAACATATTTCCCTAGACCAGCACAATGTATTGCTTGAATAGGGTTCATCTCCTGAGTGCTGACCTCAATAAAAAAAATAAAAAGAAATATGGCGAAATATATTTTTTGTTGTTTTTGATAAATATTTTCTTTTAAAACAACTTCTGCAGCGTTTCATTATCCATTTGCGCTCTCGAACACCTTTGTTGTTATGATTTCGAGCTAATTTGCGTCATTTTAATTCAAACTTAACTTGTTTTTTAAATTAAACATTTTAGCCGTAATTGATAAGCTGATATTGCCTGCAGGATGATTGTGAAGTAACAGGTTTACAACTACTTACTATAAATAGCTCAATTTAGAGAAATATTAAGTTTTACGTAATTTGATATTGAATAGTGTTGTACAATTAAATTATGCATTCATCCTCGTATATGTAAATGCTTCTGTGTGTGTGTGTGTGTGGGTGAGTGAATAAGAATTAATGTGAGTAAATGTATTATTTCCATGTCGTACATTTATTCATTCAAATACACAAATAAAACAAAATTGCAACAAAAAGAAATCTAGAGAAAATGCAAATAAAAATGAATGAAAATGACTGTGTTTGTATGCAGAGCAGAGAACAAGCAGTGAGATAGAGTCACAAAGATGCTTAACTTAGCGCCTTGAAATATGCAAACTGAATTTAATATGAAAAAAGCGTAACACATGCACTGCTTTGTGCCGCAGTACTTACAATATATACACAGCACTGCAAAGCATATACATATGTAAGTGCATGTGTGACGAATGAAGTGTGTGAAGAAATGTATAGATGAATGTATGCACGAGCGTGAATAGTGTTTTCATATAGCACTCCCGAATGGCGTGGTGGTAATGATTGCATAAGAATAACAGTAAATTACGTAACATTGTTTATAGGTGGCATTGATGATAGATAGTAGGGTGGGTGTTAATTGTTCCATGTTGTTTATACATGCCGCCAGTATTCATTTTAACTATAACATCACGAATGAATGCGTTATTCGTTTACCATCACATTTAAATATCGATGAAGACAATTGATAAGTCAACAAAATTTGTTTTGTTTAGAATTAGATATCTTACGAGGATGCATCAAGAGAGATTTGTCACTCTTTTGTAGATATTTTATGGGCCATAATTCTGATATATGCCTTTAGGGTTTTAACAACGTGTACCATTATGGGTCGTCATAATATTATTGTTCTTTTTTGTTGTTTAATAGAAAAGTTTTCTTAAAGTTTAGGTCATGTTATAGGTTCATTGAGATGCTAAACTCACTTCTATTGCCTTTGCTTACTATGCATTACTAAATCCCAAGCCATCTTCGGCAACGAATCGATCCATTTACCGCTTTATCACACATAGGCCACAGGAACATTCATTAGCGAACTGAGATCTATAACTTGCTGTCCCAGGTTCTTACATTTAAGACTCGAAAGCGCAGGACCCTTCAGAAGCTAATGTCTCCCATTAACAATATGAGCTAAGTTACCATATTTTAGTCGGACCACATGTTGACCCCCTTCAAACAGATGCCAAAACATATATCCACCACCAGTTTTGCCTAAGCAAGTTCACAAGTTGATCAATTCTTCTCCGATCTACAGTTAAAGATAGCTTCTTCACCTGTCTTTAATAAAATCGCTGGCCTAGCTTCTAAAGACAATTAGAGATCGACATACTTATACTTCTTTTTGCAGAAAACCTGTGCCGTCTTGTACTGTCTAACAAGTGTATCTATCACACACATTCTTCTTTTTTACTAAGAAAAAATATATATAACTTCGTGACAATAAGGCATTATATTTCAGTTTGTTTGAAGAAAATGGATACAATAACGTTCCAGAGTTCATCTCTGAGACAATAAAACAATTTGTGAGTACTAGGGTATTCAATTATTCGACTTTTTCTTTGGTCGATTAATCGAGTGAGTAATTATTCGGGTTTTTTTCTTGATCGATTAATCGAATAAAATTTCAAAATTGTTCGATTAATCGTATTTTGTTTTATATAAAATAACATACCAATTTTGCGTATTATTAAAACACTTTATTCAAAAAAACAAATAATAATAACCAAAAACATAGTAATGTGTAGTGTAGAAAATTTAATCAGATCGTATATTTTACTTTCGAACATATTATTGAAAAACTAAACCATAAATAATTCATTAAATAATTTTAATATTTGAGATCATATATATAACGATTTAATATATAAAAGTAATAATTTTCTACTTCGTGTGCAATAAAAATATTAAATAAGTAAATAAAAATAATTCATATTATGAGTTAAAAATTAGTTAAAAAAAGTGTGCCCTTCTATTAAAGGAGTCTTTTAAAAAAAGGATGTAATTTATATATTTAGCTCTCAACCGATTGTTTTCTTTAGTTTTAATAAAACTAGATTTTGAGAACACTCTCTCGCTGATTGTAGATGTTGGAGAAATTGAGAGAAGTGCATGGAAAAGAATATAAAATTTTTCGGTTCTGTTTTTGGTTTTTTCTAAATATAAGAAATCACCCATTAAATCGTTGCAGCCTCTTTTAGGTTTTTTAAAATTTTGTACACTTTTAATTGCTTCATTGAATTGTGATAATAGATTATTTTCGTTTATTTCAATTAAATCTTCTGCAATCATATCATCATCTGGCACATTTTGTTCCATATTTTCTAAAAACATTCTCAAAAACAATTTGTTTGCAAAATCTTTTATTTCAGATTTTGTGCAATATTTTAAAAAAGTGAAAATGTACCAGAATTTAGATATAAAATAATGTACTAAGTAGTTTTACACGTCTTTCATTTATTCGAATCTTAAGCCTTTCTAATAAATAATTTGAAATAGGATTGTTTGCATTTTCCATTGTATTAATAACAAATTGTATAATGAATTCTAAATCTATCAATGTAGCAGTATTTTACAACACTTAGGAAGTTTATTAATACCATTTATTATTTGTATAAATAAAGTATTTGTTTATATGGATTAATCGTAGGGAATTATTCGAGTTATTCGTTATTCGAAATTTGACTATTTTTAATTGTTCGAACAATTATTTGAACAAAATTCTTCGATTAATCGATTAACGATTAATCGTTTGAATACCCTAGTGAGTACCCCAAGATATCAATCAGAAGTACATATTTGCTAATCTTTGTTAATGCAAAATTCTACTCTCAAATATTTTTATTGAGTACCAGTTATCCTGCTTAAATTTTCAGAAACTGTTTAAAATATGTCCGTTCTAAAACTGTAGAAACTAAGCCGGGACATAGCCAGAGCGAAAAGGAGTGAACTTTTGGTTTTATTTCTTATATTTTATTATGACCCTGCCCATTAACTGTAGGATCCATCAATTTAAATTTTAATCTCTTAAAAATAGCACCACGAATACAAATAATATTATATTCGCTTGTTTTACTACAGTATACAGTGGTGGCCATATAATTAGAAACGATGTTTAATCAAAATGAAATCAAAGTGTAACTTCTTTTAAAACCATTACTAAAAATTACAAGCACCGCCATTCGAAAAGCACACAATCCACAATATTGCCGCTGCAAAAAAACTTTGTATTTAAAGCTTGCACTTTAAAAAAATTTTAATTAATTTATAAGTACTTGGTTTTTAGCTGGCCATGTAATTAGAATCGTTTAGGTTTTCTTTAATTAATTAACTTTTTTTTATTATGACTCATAAATTTAAAATTCAGTAGATCGTATTTAAATAACCTTAATATGTTTTAGTTTTCAAAACTGGAAAAAATATATGATGCACACCATAAATAAGGGAGGGCTTCCACAAGGCGTATCCAATGGAAATATTGTCAATGTGGGCTATCGCACAAAGGTTTTCATAATCCAAAAAAGTGAAATTTGGTGCAGTTCACTTTTAAAATTAAACAAAAGATGTTTGCAACCCCAGCCAGAAAGCCCAGTACTAGAAGAACTCCTCAAGTAGAAGATAAGATTATTTGCAGCGTCAGTAAAGGTAACCAATTTCTGAATTAACACAAAATTGAGATGAAACTGGGCAACAAATGAGAGAAGAAATATTTACACGGACAATAACAATGCGTTTATAAGCATTTTGGCTTTCGTAAATGTATTGTATAAAAAAAACCGCATGTGGCAAAAAATATTAAAAACCACTGACGCTTTGCAAGCAAAATGCTCAACAAAGATGCATGTTATCTGAAATAGAATTCTCACAAGCAACGAATTTAAGAATATATTGTTTTCACCTGACGAAAAATCTTACGTAAGATGTTCCTCAGTAAAATCCTTAAGACTTTAGGTATTTTGTTAAAACAGTGGTGGTGTATTATAACTTGGGATGCGATTTGGTGGTGTGGTGTGAACCCATTCTAAGACTGAAGGGAAAAGTTGATTAACATCAATATAAAAACAATTTAAAAAATGCAGTAGAACTATATTTCTTTTGAAATTATGCTCGTTCTCAACATGATAACGACTCAAATCAAAATTCTAAGTTAATGACATACTGGATTTCGTATAAAAATATTGACATTTTGTACTCATCATCGTAAATTTTTTATCTAAACCCAATTCAAAACTTATGGGCTTATTGTAAAAAGGAATGACACGAACAGCAGTCCAAAAAACAAAAAGTCTAATAGTTCCAAATGATGCAGCAAACCTAGGGAAACACGTCTCTCTAAACATGCCAGCATTTAATACAAAATTTACCGAGAAGACAAATATTAGCTAATATTGTCAAAAATAAAATATGCAGAGAATATCCTATTAGAGAATATGTGAATTTTTGTTTACTTTTGTGGAAAAAATTTTAAGTTTTGTGAAAACATTTGTGTCGTTTCTAATTATAAGACCAACATAAAAGTGCTATATTTTGTTTAAAGTTAATTTTTTTTTAAATGCTATCTCAGCTGTAAATATTTTTATTATAAATTCAATAATGATTTAATACTTTACAATTTATAGTATTTAGTTTTGGTATTGTGAACTTAATTTTTAAAATATATTAAGCAAAATGTGTGCTGCTAAGTCGTTTCTAATTATATGGCCACCACTGTATATGGTTGTGTGTTTGGGTATTTGCAATTTGTGTTGCAGTTGTTTTTGCAACAAACAAACGTTAAACAGACATTTCACACTTAAGTCAAACCCACAATTCAACAATTTTTAATTTAGTTTTTAGTATTTTTTTCATTTTTCTGCAGTTTTTTTTTCACCATTCAACCATTTTTTTATTATTCAAATTGCTACTCATTTTGATTGTGCTTTACCATGGGATGCTTTTCCATACTTAAAGAAGCAATTTTCTTTTGGGTAAGAACTCGTCTGACTGACTGTGTGTGATAGACAGAAGAGCTCAGAATAAACGTTTACCGCACAAAAGTGCGAAAAGTTACGTGACACAATTAAATTGTTCATTCCCAAAGCAATTTATAGTGTTTTGTGTATGTCCTGGCATTGGTTGCATTTCCATCCCATACCAACACTTTCAACTCACATTCCCATTTGGCCAGAGTGACGAACGAACAAAGTTGAAATTGAAATAAATCCGTAAAGAAGTAAAAAGTTGGAAAAAAAAGCAAAAACAAATGTTGTAGAGTTAAATGAATAAATGAATGAATAAAATTAAAAATGAACTTAAGAAGCATATAAATATATTAAATGAATATGTAAAATAATGCAAAAGCATATGTACGTTTATAAATACAGCTCGACTGGGATAAATATAACAAGAAGAAAACCTATTTACTCAGTAGAGCAACGTGAGCCATACAAATTTAATAGTTTAAAAAGTTAAAAACGCTTTCAGAATTTCATATTACGTTTAATAGAAATACACAACTAAGTGCAATTACCAGCAAACAAAGTGTAGGTAAACGCCAACCTAAACTGTTTAGAAAAACCAGCTTCACAAGTAATAAATTTGTTTGCCTGCATGTCGATTTTTAAACGTAATAATACCAGAATAAAAATAAAATTATTCCTTTTGTATTGTCATTAAATATACGGAATATGTACAGAACACATATGAAACTTCCATAGCTGGAGTCGAAAACACGTTCAATTCGGCTGGTATACATATCCTCCAGAAAGATAAATTATATTTTTAAAAACATATTTATTTTTGTCATCAAAAATAGCCAACGAAATCGTTAAATTCTTTTTAAATCGCCATGATGCCAAATCGATAAATAGGACAACAAAAAAGTTTTAAAATCCCCACGTTTGGCAAAAAAAAATCGCAACTTATAACAAATCTTTTCTAGGACTAAATGCAAATATTCTCTTTTAGAAGGATGTACTAATGAATATGATATGCTGCCAAGAAATGTAGGCGTAAATACTAATGGAGTTCGACCTATATTGCACACATTTCGAGGCTCTATATGTTTAATTTGGATAATTGGTAAAAATGCTTAAAAATATTTTTGTAGGAAATCCATTTTTTTTAAGAGATCGCAGTTATGCTTCCAAAATATGTATATTAGGGGAAAAATAATTTGTCAATCCCTTATTTTACCTTACTTTTGGCTAAAGAAGTTTTTTTTTTTTGTTACTAAACAGCTAAATAGTCGTTATCTAGTAAATAAGCTGTAATAAATAGAAGAAATCTTGCATGTCAAATCTTCTTTACGATGTTAAATTACTTTTTAGTTTTAAGCAGCTGTAGTTAAAAACATTCAAATGAATTTTACATTAATGCATGCATGTGCATGCAAAATTAATTCAATTTCAAAAACAGTTTTATGTGAATGACAAGATGATAGCAACTAATCTTACATTAGCGTATAATCTTATTAAAGTAGTTAAAGAAATGTCTAAACATTTCGCAGCTATTGCTATGAAATGTAGGATTGGGTTTAAGGTAAAAAAATTTGTGGAAGAGTTCATCATTTGAGTTGCAGATTTATACAAATTTATTAAATCGAAGGCATTTCTTATATTTATAAGGTAATTATTGTTAAAGTGATGGCCCATAATCATAGTGAAAAGCTTAAGTTGGTCCTATAAAAAAAAATTGTTTTCCTTATACATATGTATGTATTTCCCATTTCGTTAATATTGTAAATATTTTAAGATGAACCAAATTTAAATATGTACTGGCATAGTAAGTGGCATCTTTAAACAGCTGATAGTAAAATTAATTATAAAACAATACTAAAGGTTAAAACCCATGTATTTTCTTATAAGCTTTGTTTCGAAGTCGGTACTTCTCAGTTAACCTAATACATACTTAAAAATTGGTCAACTTTAACCAATCTAATGCCAACAAAATATATTACGAATCGATAAAGGGATGGTGCCCATATTATTTTGGATTTGTATTGTACTACCATAACCTTGAGATTTGTACACTGAAGTTAAATATGTATTACAGAATTATGTTGTCAATTTGAGTAATTAATCAATATAGAATTGCACAGAATTTGTAATGTGAGATCATTGCTATAGCCTGAATTTCGTAACAGATGCATATGGTTAATGGTTTTAAAATGAAATATTTTTTAAGTGCCTGCTACTGCAAAATTAGTTTAAACCTTAGATTTTTAGTTGATATCTTATAATTTTATATTTTATGTAGTAAACACGTACTATGTATGTATGTATGTGCATATGCTCCTATACAAGTCGAATTCATAAACATACAATTTGCATATTACTAAAGGTGTTTTAATAGGTATCTATTTGTAGAAGGTAAATTTTAAAAGATTGGTTGCTATTTGACAACTGACAACAACACTGAAGTCCGGTTTTTATGTAATTATGTATATAGATGCATAATTTATTAGCTTATCGCTATACTTAAAATTTTTTTCTTATTTAAAAAAAAAGAAAAAATTAATGGACTTGAACAAAATTACCTAAAAATACTTATGCATAGAAGAAAAATGTTGTGGTGCTTTCATTTGCAAAATAATGAATTTTTCTGTTTTCTTAACTGATGCTGTTTATCAAAGTGTGTTCTATAAATTGTTTTCACCTCTATAGAGTTGAATTTATTAAATCACCACTATGTTGAGTAAATAAATAACTTGTTCGAAGCAGTCTGTTTTATGTTTATATTCATAACACCCTGTTATTATTAAAAATTACTGTAGCTGTGTGGTGTGTACTAAAACACCATTAAAAGAAAAAAACATAAGTTGTGTATTTAATTCACCTCTTTTGTTCTCAGGTAGCAATGGTATATAATTACAAAATATGAATAAACAACACAACCTTCAGTAGCCGTGATCGTCTAGTGGTTAGGACCCTACGTTGTGGCCGTAGTAACCCAGGTTCGAATCCTGGTCACGGCAATGTGTAAAATCGCATTGTCACGGAGAAGGTGTAATTTTTTTTATATTTCTTTTCTTATAAAAAAAATTATATGCAAGTCAATAAATAATAAGAATAATATTAAAAAAAAAAATTCAAACAAACTCACCAAAAATAAGCTACAATAACATCACTGATTTACTTACATAGAACAAAAACACAAACTACAAGTTAAACGCCATATTTCTTTTTCGTTTTTTTTTCACCAAGAACTTAGACAATTTGCAAATTTTAATGAATATGATTTTACTTATTAATTGATGGATTTTCATAATTTTTTTTTTATAAAAACAATATTTATTTATTAGATTACACTTTTTTTAACTTTTCTATTCATTTATTTCACTTTTTATAAAGAAAAATTACAATTTAATTAACAATCGCCTTGAAAACGTGCACTTGCTACAAATTTTAATAAACAACTAAAGAGGTAAATATCAAAAACTAGTGTTACTAAAAACACACACACTTACAGGTTTGGTAGAAAAGTTCAATGCTTGTTAAAACACAGCTACATAGATTTAGGATTTTGTTATTGTAGGCCAGTGAAATTATTGTATTAATTGCGTAGTGGGGGATGACTTCCAAAAAGTCTCACCAGAGAGTTTATAAACAGTTATTTTACTATATTAAGATCAAGCATATACATGTATGTACATACATTCTTACATCTGAATATATAAAAGTGGGTACATGTAAATACATATAAAGTAACGAATAAATGCAACAATAGTTAATGGTTGTTATGTTTTGTTTTTAATGTTAAACTACGGTCGCATTAGGCAAATATTTGACGAAAACAATTTAACCAATCTTATTGTTTTATGCAAATATTTTATTAAAATAAATAATAATGAAATAATTAATTAATGAACCTTTAGCAATAAAAAAAAATAAAGAAATAAAGACATCTTTTTGATCAAATATTTGCTTATGAAATAAGAAAATTGTATTATTGTCCTGTTTGAAATGTGACTGACCTTCGGTTAAGGAATTTTTTTCTGAATTAATCATTTAGATTCATTAAATTATTATTAGCTATTTGACAAAAAGAATATTACATAATTAAAGTTTTAAAATTGAACAAATTGATTTGGTTCTGACTTACAAATACTTATGATAACATAGAAATTTCTTGTGTGCCATTTTCTTTGTCTGTAGATACTTAGGTTCTTAAGAGACTTACATTAGACAAATACAGTAGCCGCTCGGTTATATGAATATCCAGTTATGTTCCAGAATAGTGAACAACAAAATTTAAAGAGTGAACACAGCCTAACTTTATTATGCGAACAGTTTTCAACCGTTGAATTTTTTAAATGTTTGTCTTGTTAGAAGTGTGTTTATCCCCGAAATAAGTAACTGAAGAACCTGCAACTGTAGATTTTTTAAATGTTTTGAATGTTGAGTTTTGAGTGATTGTGTTTTGTCTTTTGAGATAAAAAGTGTTTGTTACATAGTGCATTTTGGTAAGCTTGGACATAGGCGCAAGCGTTAGTTCTCTTGCACATAGATAAAATATCATTGCGAAAATGCAGGCACTACAGAAATCCCTTGAATAAAAAAAGTACAAAAATATGTAAATGACTACTTGCTTGTAATACATTAATTATTAAAAAAACATATTAAAAACTTAATGTAATAAAGACTATTTGAATTACTTATTTTGTATTCTCTCGACTATGTGAACTTCTTCATTTAGTGAACAGGCTCTGTTTGAATTAGTTCCTATAATCGAGCGACTGCTGTATTTCAACAAATTCAAGACAATGTTTTGAGGAAGTTCCTTTTTTTAAAGAAGTAATGATAAGAAATAATAAAAAATTAATTATTTTATAAATTAGTTATTTCGTTTTTTTTAATCAAATGTTTGCCAAGTTGAACCGTAGCTTTATAATACAGGTATACATACTTATAAATCTGTAGATTTCTATTAAAAAAACAAACACACATTTTCATAGTTTTTATTTATTTTATTAATTAAACTTATAAATAATAATTAAACTTATAGGTATCACGCAAAATTTGACATCATTTTTACAGTACGTTTAGGACCAGTTAAAAGGGAGCGTGATACGATACAACAATACAATACAATTATTGAACAATATTGTCAATGTGAAATAATTTTGATTGCCGTAGATTGAAAATTTTGAACAAAATTTGGTCCAACTAGCATTTTACTTTAGTCATCTGTGAAGAGATGAATTGAGAAATTCCGGACAACTGGATCAATTACAAACGCTAAACATGCCGGGCCACAAAAATCGAACTATTGGAGCATAACAGTGTTAATATAAACCCAGATACATCAATTCGGCGTCGTGAACAATAATTGACTATTTCAAGAAGCTCCCTACAGCCTATTCTCCATGCTTATAAAATTAATTTAATATAACAACTAAATAAAGCCTAATAACCTTGAACATCAACACGACTTTGTAGAATGGATTATCAATCATCAACAATAAAGCACTAAATTTTCAAGCAAAATAATCTTAAGCAATGAAGCGAGGAGCTAAGGTCGTTATTCTGAAACAGGGTTGTAATGACCAATTATGTGTGTATGTAATGATGCACATTTTTAAATCGATTAATCTTTTAAATTGTAAAACGGCAAATTTTGGAAATATTGACATATGATAGGGAAACAATAAATGCATGGAAAAACGTGTCAGTTTTTGATGTGGATTTTGGTGGGAGCCATAATTTTTTGAAAATGAGGCTGATCAAACAACAACTGCTACTAGTGCTCTATATTGCGACACAGTTCTTTTTCCTGAAATTAAATGCTGTTGATGTGGTTAATGAAATACCGTCGGTCTGTATCCCAACTTCGAATTTTTCAGCTAGCATTTTAACACTCACATTATTTTTTGAATGTCCGTTAATTATTTTAACTTTATCTTCAATATTTGAAACGTTTCTTTGTCTTTTTACCACTGGTAACGATGCCATCCTAAATAAATTTAAATCTAACCACCCGCACTGCTCAAAACTCAATATTAATCTAATCACTTGTAAATACTTCTGACTCATCGTATGTAAAAAAGGGAATTCCGCGTTTGCATTACGGATAATAGAGGTAATCACGGTTATTCGAAGCACACAATTCGAAAGCATTGCAAACAAAAAGCAATAGATTGATCTTTGGTCTTCACGGTAACCCGGATTTATCGGATTACGGATAATCGAGGCCCGACTGTAATTAAATTAATGCATGAGACATTTCCTGGTCATGTACTCTTTCGTTGCGTTGATCCAAATTGTACTCCTAGATTATGTAATGCAACACCAGTCGATTTCTTCTTATGGGATTATTGGAAGTCAAAGGTCTATGTTAATAAGCCCATAACAGAACGAACATTACAACAACAAAATTAAACGCTGCCTAAACAAAATTCAGCCACAATTACTCAAAAAATTAATGAAAAATTTCGACGGAAGGGTACGTATAAGTATGTCAGCAAATACATGGAATAGTGTGCTATTCCATAAATAACTCTGTCCTAGTACTTTATAATTCAATGAAAAAAAAAAAAAATTTAAAACTAAAAACCCTTTATTTGACACTCTTCGTTATCTTGAAATTAAATTCTATTAAAAATTTATTGTCATTAATTGATGCGGAGGCGAAATAAAACAATAAAGAAAACAATGTTTGTCCTATTTTTGAATATTTGCAATCATATTGCCAAGGCTGGAGCTATAGTTTTCTAAGAAAGTATTTAATAGAAGAAGTGCTTTAAATAAATATAAGAAATACACATAATTCTTATTTCTATTTAATTGTGAGTATAAAAATTATAATGAACATTATTTATAACAATTTTTAACCAAATTTGTTGATTTGAAATGTTAACATTGCACAACACATACATACTTAAACTCCAACAAGCTCAGTTTCATGCCAATACACAGAATGATAATTGTTCGACAATCTCATTGACAATATAAAATAAATATTTTATAGAATTTTAAAAGGCTTTCCATTTACACATTCACACTTTTCAAGTTTCATTTCAATGTTGACCTTTTAATTTACAAATATTTTCTTACTAATTTACATGCACAACAAAGACCCGAATGAAAACTTGTGTTTGCTTAGTTTGAACATTTTTATTTTATCCCTTAAATACCGGCTACAACAATTGTCAAGCAAAGCAATTGAATTCAAAGACAGTAATAACCAGAAGATACCCAGAATTGGTTGAGTTGGATAATGAAAGCAATTGTTAACACATTTTGCTATTCATAATCATTTACTCTTTCTCATTATATGTACGTAACCGCTACAATGTAGTACTTAAGTTGGCTTAAAACACTATTACCATTATTATTAGAATTGAACGGATTTTGGTTTAATAAAGGGTGTCTTAAAATTAATACATGACTTGCAAATGTTGGTACGAGTACATATTTGTACTACAAAATTAAATATTTTTTTTTTAGAACTCAAATGAATTGGATTTTGTTTGTATTCAGAGCAAAATTTAGTAAAAAGAAAAATAAAATATTAGTAATAATGATGATTTATTTATTGGCATATTTTTATAAAGCAATTATTTTCAGTTGCGATTATTTGGGTAAACTTGTGGAACTGCTTAAAAACAAAACGTAAAGATATTGTCTGTTGGGGCACTGCTACATGTTCAATATATATTGAACGTGATCCAATATCGCGATATTTACTGAACGTGTAGCATGCAATATTGATAGATCGCGATCCATATTGCAGAATGGCCTAAATTATGGAATATAGATCGCTGATCGTGTGATAAATATTGAACGTGTAGCATTTTCATGATATTAGATTCCGATAGGTTAATAAGAAGTAAAATAAAACATAAAATAAAAGACGCAGTGGAATAAATTTAACAAATAAGAAGTAAAAAATTTTATTACATTTTTGTGAAATTTGTTTTAATAAATTGTAATGGAGAAGATAGCGAAAGCGAGTCAGTTCTGCCATTGGAATCGAAATTAACAACCGAAAAAATTATTTTGAAAAACTTTATTTTTAATTTGGAGGCATTGCCGGAGTTTTGGGACTCCTCGGCTAAAGCTTATTCCGACAAAATAAAAAGAGCTAAACAATATTTCTTTTTTTTCTCGCGATATTTTTTTAATAACCGATCTGCACTGCACAAAAATCACGTAAATACTGACACGATAAATATTGAACATGTAGCATGCGCTCGTGATCCATGAATCCATTAAAATAAATCTCGATCCAAATATTACAATATATATTGGACATGTAGCAGTGCCCTTAAGGACAATTATTGAAACTCATTTTAAAAATTACAACTGGCGATGAAAGTAGGCGGCTAACTGCTTCACTACTTTCTATTACTATTTGTAGCTGGCCTCAATCAAAAGAAAAAAAATATGTTCTTTTAAAATATCATAAATTGCTGAATAAGCCTCTAATCGTACTATAAAACTAGGAGTATTAAAGCTTTTGGAATTATTTTTGAAGCTCCAAAATTACTTTGGCTTACCTGATTTTCAATACAGATGTGCTTAAAGCATTAAACACATAGACGACAGCAAGCAGCAGGCAGCAAGTTGTCAAAATTAGAATACACACGTTTATATGGAACCGATTATTTTAAAGGCATCCCAGCAAAACCCTAGACAAAAACCTTTGCTGCTGCTGCCCAAGTTAGAATAATTTCTATTTTTTGAGGCAGCAAAAACTAATTTGTGATGCTAATACAATATAAAATGTTAAATAAATACGACCTAAAAAATATTTTTTATTACAATTAAAAAAATTTATTTATTAATAAAGATAATAACAATTATACACTTTTAACATTACAAGTTGGTATTTATTTAATCAAATTTAAAATTTTAAAGTTATGTTTGGTGATCTACAGGGATCAATATGCATTGTTGTTTAAAATGCTTGTATAGTATGATGCGAAATGCGATAAAGTAGCTGAATGTAAAACAAAGAACTAAACACGTTTTGATGCATCGAAATATCTTTGTGAACAGGAGATTTATTTTCAAATATCTTTTTATTTATTTATTTATGTCTATGTATAATAGTTTCTTACAGACTAAAATAAAATTCACAAACAATATTTAATAATTACATAATGATTTAAATGCAAAATAATTTTTCTCTTCAAGGAATCATTACTCGCAGAAAGATCAATTAAATGATAAAGATTATTAAACTTCAAACATATTTGACGAATATTCAGCCGTTCCAATTGAGAAATACACAGCATTTCAACATTCAACGGGCAACATTGCCAAATAATTTGAGATGAGAGCAAAATTTTATTTTTTTTTAAGAGTATGTGTAAAATTACCGAGAAATATATTTTGTTAATGAGTTTTGTAAAGTTTTTTAATACTAATAGTATATAAAAAATTAAAATAATATGTACATTTCAAACAAGCGATTTTATTTTTGCGATTTTGTACACTTGAAAGTGGTATCACTGAAATATTTTTTTCAACAACAAACACATGTTAATTATTTAATTTGTTTTTTATTGTTTTGCTGCTGCTGCCTTCAAAATAATTATGTAGCCGATAGCATGGCAGCAAATAATGTCGGCTACATTTGCTGCTTGCTGTCATGCTGCTTGCTGTTGTCTATGTGTTTAATGCTTAACTGTTATAAAGTATAATGTTATTCGATTTATGTATAAAAAACCATAACGCTTGAATCATATTGAAATATATTGAATAGACATTTTTAATTTTTTATTTTATTTGTATTTTCTTTTATAAAGAATAAAGAAAATCACTTGCTTTTATATTTTTTTACATTAAATTCAATTCAATATTACATTCACGGTCATTATTTATTTGATATTTTTACCCATAAAACAGTTGGAACTTCAACCTGCTGTAGCTCACTCAAAGAGGTTGTGATGCTATAGTAATTAAACACATCAAACCCAGGTTGAGTGAGGCAATGCAAGAGAAACTATCAGCGCCGTATTTTTAGTTTTCACTTTAATTTCTGAGATTTTTTGTATTTAAAATTTCTTTTTCACTTTCACTTACACTTAAAAAGTTTTGATTTTTTCATTTTTTATCTATTTATTATATTCTCACGGATAATTTCAATCATGACAGCAAATTACTTTCTAATCCTTTAAAAATCAAATAATTTGTCCTGATGTGGTATGTTTTTAATGAAAATATTTGTAGGAATTTAATTATTATATACACTGAGAAAGCAATCAAATTAAATGGTTATATGTAATATTTTTATATATAAATTTGGTATTAATTGTTTGTTTTAATTTTAACACAAAATAAAACTCTTAATAACTATTTTGAACAAACAAAAATTTTTTTTCCTTTTTTTCCCCAGTATGCTCTTGCAAACATCCCATCACATAAAAGGGTTTTTTCCCCACCAGTTGCATAGATGCTCCCTTTCTGACAAGTTCATCTACCACTTTATTTCCCTGAATACCTCAATTGTTCTTGTCCAGCAGGTTTTAGTAAATAACAAACACAAGACAATGATTGTCGACTTGTAAAGTTTTAAGCTTTTGTTTTTTAAATAAAGTGGCAAAAATTAACCTCTTTCGCTCTCTATCTCTAAACTAAACACTGACACCCTTATTTACTCCTTTTTAAGTTGAATAAAAAGTTTAATATTAAAAGTATAAAGAGAATCACTTCCAAAATCCCAATATCACACATTTTTTGATTGATAACGAAATCGTTTCGCTTTAATCCTTCGCAAGCTTTACAAAAGCAACTATGCCTTCTTGTTCAATTACGTTCCCTTTCTCATTTGCCGTGAAACTATTTGAAGCAAATTTAGAAACTTATACTATTACCGTTTATAAAAATCAGTATTTAATTTCTATGGGAGGTATTATGCACATTTAACCATTAGCCATTTTGATGGACTTAGTTTGCTTATTCACACCAAGATTTCTAGCCTACTGGGAAATAGTTGGCTGGTAAAGTAACTGAAAATTTCTGTCAATTTTTTTGTTTGTTATTTTCTGCCTTTCCTTGTAGACATTAACTGTTAATTTTTTTATATCTTTGTCCAGTTCATTTTATTGAAGATATTTCTAATTGACCTCAGCCTAATCTCTGCGCACCACCTCCTTAACCCAATTAAATATTTTCTTTATACACCAGTGCTGGACAAAGAGATATACAATATAAAGCCGATTACGCTTAAGCGTACACATGGATAGTAATGCTATCAATATACGAAAAAAACAGTCTCAATTTTTAGATACTGTTTTTGTTTGTTACTCAGTGTAGTTACTGGCCTTTAAATGCACACAGTAAGTCACCGTGTATACAGTCGTGAAACAAATGACAGCTTCAAAAGTAAAAATCAGCTGTTGTTAACTTTACTAGCACTATATATATACGAGTATGTATGTATTTCTGCTAATACTCTCTTTTCTTTTATATAAATAGTTAGTAGTACAACTGTTGTGTTCTTCTTGGTATTTTGTATTGCTATTTTAACACTGTATACACTGTGCTATAAAAAAATGTTTTTGTCTCTATTTACGACCAATCATGATACCAAACTAATCGCCTTTTTTCATGGATTCTCTTACTCCTATATGCGATGTGTGTACTGCGAGTATTTAAACCTCTTAATAGAATCAGCATTTGGCGACCACCAAAGAGATTAACATTTTAAAACCTTATTTGCATATTAATTTCTTCGTTCACACAGGGAATTGCTATTGAAACTCTTTGTTTCTACAAATGTTGCAGATGTGGATTAAAGAAGCAATAAATACCAGCCCGAAGTTGTAATTGATTGTAAAAGGAAAGCACATGAGCAATGAGTGAAATTTCAATAAATATTGTGCTATAGATGTCATTATTAGTCGTTAAAGGAAAACGCCTATAAGAGCTGAAGTTCAATTAAGTTGACAACTGCAACAAATTGCTTGTAAGCTGCTCGCAATAGTAATAAAAATATAAAAAACAAAATCAAATCATTTAATATAAAAAAAATTATTTGTAACTCAATAAGCAAATAATTCTTGTGCACAAAGCACATTAGGAAAGTACCTTTAATTCTGGATTTTGTTAAACCGGGGGGCGGTATTTATTGACCATATGGAGCTTATGTTATGTGGTCAATTATAACAAGTGCCTTTTGAAGTTTAACTTAAAATTTGTTAAAATTCGTGGGGGTAATTTTGATCTTTAGTGACACATAAAATACGATACTAAAAATGGACACCTTAGCTACACTTTAGTTCTTAAAAACACATGTTTTTAAGAGGACCTAATGAGTTAAATTCGATAAAATAAAAGGCCTTAGTTTATTACTTAAAATTTTAAATATTATAAAGAAGCACTTATTACTCTCAGAGCTTTTGACAGAAGATTGCTAAGTGCTAGTCGCCGAAAGAAATATTTTGTTTTCTTCAAGATGACAGAACTGGGATCTTGTAGTTTTAGCAATTTTTAATTTGTTAACTATCAAGTGTTTTCCCATTTGTTATTATTATTGAATTTAGATTGAGCACAGTTGCAAGACATTAAAATCTATTGTGTTCTTTTGGGTCCTATTATTTACTTGGCTGATCTTTTGTCTTCATAAAGATAGTCAACACGTGTGAAAATTTAGTAATAGCAAATGCCTCCCTAGGCACATTCATTTAAAACTATCAAAAACCCCTCATTCGCAGACTATATGTTTGGCTGTTTCTAATGCCTGTAAGCAATTTACAAGCATTTAAATCTGTGATCGGCTTTCACCGTAAATGCACTCTAAAACTACAATAAGGATTTGTAGATCTGATCTTCTAAATACAGGGTGTCCGCCGGGATTTTGGTAAACATTAGTCTTGACAGTTTATATTTGGCAGTCCTGAAGTATAGACATGGCAAATTTATTATGGAAAAATATTCGGTAAACCAACGTGTTTTAATCGTAAAAACATCGATTACTGTGAGGATGAGAAAGTTACGTGAAATTTTTTGGAGAAACAACGTGCCAACAAGACGCATTATTTATCGTGCAGTGAATGATTTCGAAGAAAGAGGCACTGTAGCTGATAGGCCCAAGCATGGACCACAAAGTACTGCAAGATTGGCTGAAAACATTACTGCTGTTCAAGAAAGTGTTCAAAACAATCCGTTTTACTCAATTCGATGCCGGAAACTGTAACCGTCAATGGGGAGCGCTATCGTGATAAGATTGAAAACTTTTTAACGCCACAACTGCATGCTTTGGTTTTAACGAAACCACTTGGTTTCAGCAAGACGGTGTCTCATCGCATACAGCCAGGATTACAATGGAATTACTGTGAGTGGTTTACCTTCCCGGCGAACATCCTTTATTTTTGATTAACCTGAATAGCATTTATAGCAATAAGCGTTCTTGATAAGTTAGCGAGAGCTATGCAAAAGATTTCAGATCAAACTTTTGTATTTACAAAGTGTTCAAAAATAAAATACATTGCGATACAAATAAATTTTTTAACAACATTTTTTATTTCCATTCATTTCAATTAAATCGGACCGTTTCGTATTTCAATATTTCCAACAAAAATTTACTTTTTCAGCAAAGTGGAGTAGGTAGCCACTGGAGCAGTATAAGCTACAGGAGCAGCACTTAATACGGAAGAGGTGTAAGCGGGCACAGCTGCAGAGTATGTTGTATAAGCCGGAGCTTTGTAAGCTGTGTAAGCAGGAGCAGCAGCATATGTGGTATAGGCAGCAGCAGGAGAAGCAGCATATGTGGTGTAGGCAGCGGCAGGCGATGCAGCATATGCAGTATAAGCAGGGCTAGCAGCAGCATAAGCTGTATAGGCTGGTGCAACTGCACTGTATGCTAATGGTGCTACAATACCGGCTTGAGCGGCAGCAACAAAAAGAGCCAAACAGATAAGGAACTAAAAGAAGCAGTTGAATAAAAAATATATCCCTAAAAAATGAAAATTAAAAAAACTTACTTTCATTTTTGTTATGTTTTAAAGTAATTTGCTAACTCTGGTTTACTGAGTGTGCTAAACAGTGATGGATAACTGATACTGTTTGATGGTTAAATTGGCTTTATATATACCAAGAATTTTGTCTGTTCTAACTTAAAAGAATTTCTTAAAGCCTTAAATGAAGAAAAACAAAATATTTTAAACATTTCGGATACGAGTATACATGCATATCGAACATCTGTTGTTATAATTTTTTAAATAATAAACTGTTTTTGTTCACATTTAATGGTAGAAAAATTTAGACAAAAAACAAAAAAAAAATAATCCATTTGACACACCTGATTTAAATTGTCAAACAATTGCTTCAACAATTGATCTGAATTATTAATAAATTTTATAAAGGCATGTTATCATTTTCAGTGTGGGTGATTTTGCAAATAATAATTTAAAATAATAACAAAATACTCTTATAATACAAGAAATAAAATAAATACTGAAGCGTTTTACACCTCTCCCCTTACGTACGCAATTATATCAAAGGCTTAAATGATTGATTTAAATTTTAATCCCGTTTTTTTATTTTGAATAAAAAACTTGATATTTTTAATTAAAATTAAGAATTAATTTTTGTTTAAAATAGGTCCCATTTGAAGTAAAAAATTAAATCATATGTACATTAGAGCGTACTACCTTACAAGGGGAAAAAAGTTCAAAAGCATAATACCCAGCGGGAAAAGATTGATTACCTTATTTTATAATCAATTATATAATATATTACTTCAGAATATATTACTTTTGGAATCGAGAAGGTAATTTCACGTGGCACAAAAGTAAATATTGATTACCATGTGTATTCCCACATCTATGAAGAAAGAAATTATTGTGTGTTGGTTTTTGTCTTTTTCGTATATTTTGTTGAAAAAAAAACTGTAATTTGTTTTCTTTTTCTATTTTACATATCGATTACAATATACATTCCCACATATATAGAAGAAAGGAATTATTGTTTCTGGGTATATTTGTTTTCTATTTTTTTCATAATTAAAAAATCCGTTATTATTTACGCAAAAAATATGTATTTTATTAAAAAATGCAGTTTATGTTTAAATGCGCAGAAGTCCAGACACAAAATTTATTTATAAGATTAAATAATATACATATATATTAGTACCTATTCGGGAATACTTGTTTTACCGTTTACCATTTTTATCACCTATAGCTTTTCGTATCTTTTTTATATTTATTTTAAAACTTAAATGCTTGCAAAATGTTTTTAATATGAACGTGATAAAATTTGGAGTTTAATAACAAGAGCGCAATTACAGGTGAAATAAAATGGTAAATAGTGTAACGAGTATTACCAATTAGCTACTATTATTTTATTTCTAGTGGGGGAAATTAATTTAAATTTATTATTGATAATGTAATATATTATAAATACATTAATAATATAATACATTACAAATAATGCATCATAGAATTTATTCCTTCAAATTATTAATAAAAAATAATTTTATGCATTACCAATAATGAATTCTAATACTTATTACGGGGGGACAGTAAAAGAATTTATTACTTTCGTAGGACATGATCTGTGTTAAGCGTAATGCTTTCAGTAATCAATAGATTATACATTCCTTGTATTACCTCCTCGTTTCTCATTGATTACCATTTCCCGCTGGGTATTTACTTTTGTTTAAAAGTGAACGGGTTAGAGAAGTAAGAGAGGTAGAGAAAAAGACACGATTTAGTTATAAATATTTAAAAATCCGGCTGTAAATGTTGACTGCCCTGCAGGAATTATAGTAATTCTTCCTTGATAAAACTGTAATCATTTTTAGGGAGCTTTTATTTTCTTATTAAATTTATAAGGATTTCTGTTGGAATTATCGACTTGCTTCCTTAGCAGAAGTTTCATAGTTCATTCAGAGCTTTTATTTTCTGCCATTAGGATGATACATTAGGGGGTAGGACAAACAGAGGTCTGGTGGATAAATATTAGAACGATATACTTTAGGTCAATGGCCTCTAAGGGAAAACATTAGTCTTCCGAATACAAAATCATTGATATATCATACTTTAATATCGGATTGTAAATGCCTAAGATATAACAAAAAAACTAAAATGTGGAACCCTACATTCGGCAAAAAATAAAAAAAATTTTTTTCGGAGCCACCTTGCAAAAATACATTATATTAGAGGCTGTGAAGAGAAACTTTTTTTGAGGTACGGTCTAATGTATAGACATAAGTTAATTTGCTCTTTTGTAGTCATTTCCAAACTTAAAATGCTAAATACTCTAGAATAAATTATTTCTTATTTATATTGTATCTGCCAATAGAGACTTTCAAATTTTGACAGTTGATAACGGACATCTTGTTGAATTGTCAAATAAATTGTCAATTATTTAGTCTACTTTGTCAAATCATTATAGACGGTTATACGTTGTATTCAACAATATGTACAAATAATATATTTGTTTTACCAAAATGATCATTCTGTTTGGGTAATCTACGTACGTTTTTATTAGTGAAAACTCAACTCTGGCAATGAAATAATAATACAAAAAATTACAATAATAATAAAAAAGCAAAAAAGTTCCTCTTTCAAAAAGTCCATCTACAAAGAAACCGCTCCCTGACATTCCACTCTATTCCACCTTAACCATTGACAAAAAAAAAAGAGTGATCATAAGAAAAGCCCCACCTATTGAGAATTATCAGGTAACAGCTAAAACTTACTCAGCGAAGGCACTTACCACAATCTGCATGCAACGATTAGGCAGTTGCTGTTGGTCATTCAAGGGTAAAGATATAACACTGGTCTTTGAATGATCAATTCACAGCAATTTGTCTCATTCCTAAGGTGCTTAATAATAAAGAAAACAAAGCTATATCTCCTGTTATAATGCACTGTCCTTTATACAAAAATTCCAATACAATTCACAGCATTTAGTAGGGATTTAGCCCTGAGTATTGAGCTTAATAAAAGAAAATGCATCTCCCAAACGTCAGTATTTAGGCTGGCGAAGTTATTGGTACATTTCTCATTGAGAACGATTTTGGGCGGAGTCATGGAAAATTATATATTTTGAATGCTCTCCATACGATGTTTTACATACGTACATACACAATTGGCCATTACAACCCTGTGTCAGAGTTACAGCCTAGCTTCTCGCAGCAATCATGTTGTGTGTGTAAATTTTTTATCCATGAGTACCGGGTCCTACAGTTTAAAGTCGACTCCGAACGACAGATTTAAGAAGCTTTTTCATGGCAATCAATAACTCCCAGAGCTTTTGCAAGAAGACTGCTGAGAGGTAGTCTCCGAAAGAATTAATTTTTTCATATTTTTTTTTTCAAGATGTCAGAGCTGAGATTTGTACCCGTCGCTATAGTCTTAGTAAGCCAAAACACTATCCACTAGACCACGGTGAATATGTTTCGCTATTTGAAAATGTTTCCAAATTATTAACATATAAACTGTTATCACATTTTTTCGGTTTGATGAAAACGCATCACCCTTTGAAGCAATTTTTAATGACTACGAAATCAATCACACCAAATTTAGAAATTTTTGCTTCAACACTTCTAAAGATACTTATGTATAAATAAATAAATATTTAACTTTCGCCCACTTTCTGACTGATGATTTGCCTTGCCCATGAAGCCATTCAGACTCAATTATGAAACTTTAGCTTTAACCGTTCTGAAGATATAAGTTGGCGTAAAAGTAGGCGTAGCAAATTATTCTCTCGATGAAAATTTAAAAGGGATTAATACAAACATTTGAAAGAAAAGTAAGTCAGGTAAATCTAAAAAGTGGGCGTAAAAATAGGCGGGGCAAAAGTTTTTCCCGAAAAACCTAAGTTGAATCACAACGATCATTAGAAAGAAAAAATCGTCAAAATCGGTCCAGCCGTTCTCAACTGATGCGATGACCAACGAACAACATTGGTTTTTATTTATATAGAATTTAGATTTATAAGTGTTATAAATCAGAGTCTGTGGTGCGAATCTAACACACTAGACTACTGAGGCACCCTGAATATGAGCTATAAAAACGCTCAGACTTTAATGGTTAGTACTCATGACTCATTAGAATAAACACTCAATAAATTAAAAACATTGCGTAGTTACATAGGTTTTAACATTTATTCCTGAGTATTTAAATTTTTTACATATGCCAACATTGTTTCTAACAAAATAGCCACACCTGGTCTCATTAAAATAGTGATAGGCAGGTATGGTTTTTAAAATTAGTAAATATGTAGCTTTCTTGTTATAAACTGTTTTAACTGAATTCGCATTAGAAACTATCGAGGCTTAAGTGTAAGATATTTTTAAATACTTTAATAATTTTCAAATCTGTCTGAGCAAAACATCCGCGTTCATTGACAAGAATTCATTTTTTTTTTTTTGTTATTTATTTATTTGCTTAAGGAATTACTGTCAACGTAATTCGGGTTATTAATCTCTTTAAGCATGATTGAGAGTTGATGAAAACTTGTATTATTTGTGAGTATTTGTGATGCAGAAATTTTATTCAAAATACATGACAAATCAAATTTTGAAAATTAAGATTTTTTCCAATAGATATTCAACTTTAGAATTTTGTTAATAATTTAATAATTTATTATCAAACGAGAAAAGAACTTTTGATTTTAAAAAGAATTCTGCTATATAAAAGAGTTTTAATTTTTGAAATAGTCATCAGTTGAAATTTAAGCAAGCCAACATTCAAACTTAAAATGAAAGTGAGTTTGAATTGAAGAAACATTACCGTTAGCAAACAAATTTAATAAAATTTTATAATTTTTGTTTTATTTAACTTTTTGCAGTTCCTTATCTGTTTGGTTCTTTTTGTTGCTGCTGCACAAGCTGGTGTTTTAGCTCCAGTGACCACTTATAGTGCGGTGTCTCCAGCTTATACCACTTATGCTGCTGCCCCTGCTGCCGCTTATACCACCTACGCTGCTGCTCCTGCTGCCTACACCGCCTATGCTGCTGCTGCTCCTGCTGCCTACACTGCCTATGCTGCTCATGCTCCTGCTTACACTACATATGCTGCTGCCGCTCCCGCCTACACCTCTTCTGTATACAGTGCCGCTCCATTAGCTTATACCGCTCCTGTGGCCACTTACTCCTCTTTGTTGAAAAAGTAATTTGTTTGGTTTTGACAAGAATTTTTGAAATGAATAAATAAATAATGCACGTGAAACATACAAAAAAAAATTATTTGTATATATTTTTTTTATTTTAATCGTAATTTCTTTCCAAATTGGTTTTGTTTATTGTTCGCTCTACTTTTGTTTTATATTCAAAGGTTCACTGAACTCCATTGAAGCAATTGCTTCAATTACAGACAGCCATTTAATTTTTAACAAGTTTATAGCTTTTAAACTTCGTTCAATTATGGCGTGTAAAGCCAGCACACACACGTCTCCAAATTAACAATTTAGATGGTGTTTAGATTGTAAGAAGTTATCAGAAACCATTTTGTCATATTCATACTCGTGGGCATTGTTTACAAAACTTATTTAGTTCAATAGTGGCATTAATGGTAGCTATTGAGACATGGTACGCTCTGCAATTTTGAAAAACTACGTCTCTTGTAAGCTATTTAACCAATTTCACAGCCCTGTCGTAATAAAAAACTTGATAATTGCTTTTTAATCGATAAATATGTTTAGTGGTCACCGCAAAATAAATATTTTATGAATACAGCAAAATATCTAAAGAATTCAACAACATATGAGAATAACACTCACGAATGCGTTGAGAATATATGCACTTCTCAATTGTCTTTTTCTTTTATTAGGAGAGTTACGTTTGCTATTGTTTGAAAGAAAATTTCATTTGGAATTGAAAACAATTTGAAGTAAAGCCTCTATGTTTGCTGGGTTATTATCGGGTGATTAAATTTTAAGGGCCGATGTTGAATGTGAACCCTTCGACATTTCTCAGTTTCAGACCAACTCGATTTAAACCATAGAGAGATACACAATCGAACAACGCGTTAAAGTTATTCAGACTTATTATGAAAATGGTCATTCAAATCAAAATGCATATCGTGCACTTCGTGATTTTTTCGGTTAATTTAATCGTCCAAATGTGCGTACAATAGGAAAAATCGTGAAAATATTATAGCAAACAGGATCTGTAGGAGATGTGAAAACAGCAGTGCATGCTCGTACAGCTGCTGTTCGCAATAGTGTGGCTAAAGAGCCGTCCACCTCAGCTTGTTATCGTGCCCAACAAATGCACCTCTCACTCTCGTCGTTGATGAACATTATCATGAGGAAAATATGAGGTTTCAACAGGACGCTGTCACTTGCCACAAAGCTAACGAAACAATGGCTCTATTGCGTGACAAATTCAATGGCCGTGTTATCTCACGTGGTGGGGATGTCAATTGGCCGCCAAGATCATGTGATTTGACACCGTTGGACTTCTTTCTTTGGGGTTATTTGAAAGAAAATATGTACGTCAATAAGCCAGCAATAATTCAAGAGATAAAGCATGAGATAATTCGACACATTAACGGAATAGAACCTCAATTATGCTTCAGCGTCATCGAAAATTTGGATGAAGGTGGGCCGCTGAGGTCGGTGCGTCCATTTGGCCGATTGCTCCATACATAATTGAACCGGATCAAATTAACATAATAAAAGGAAATGACAATAATTTCCAAAATAATTTATGTTTTATTTAAAATCAACATCGGCCCTTAAAATTTAACCACCCTTTATAAGTTCATTTGTAAGTTTTTGTGTACAAGTC
Organism: Metopia argyrocephala; assembly: GCA_963576795.1. Classification (NCBI taxonomy): domain Eukaryota; kingdom Metazoa; phylum Arthropoda; class Insecta; order Diptera; family Sarcophagidae; genus Metopia; species Metopia argyrocephala. Next base: position 178,547,623 of record OY756208.1, on the reverse strand, counting down.
CACGTTTTTTAATTTTATTTTTATAAACTCCTTTATAGCATTTTGTTTATGTGAATTCATGGTACTGTGTAGGAACACATCCCAGTTGGCTCTGTCTTAAAGACATCCTCGGGTTCACGATAATACACCATCGTGTACGATACATAGACGACAACTGTATAGGGATTTAACGTGCGCACCTGTCCGTAGACTCCATCGCACGCCGCCCGTTGCCGGAGAGGTAGCACCGAGTTGGCAATTTAGCACCACCACTGTCTATATAGTGACACTTCCTTGCTGAGGGGTTTCTATCTAGCACTACCACAACCACTACATGTACATCCCGAGGGACCGCACCTAAACCATCAGGCCGGTTAGGCTCACTTCTCGAATGGCAGAGGAGCCCAGGCTAACCGGGGGCTCCTGATGCCCGTAGTACCAGATTAAGGCATCTCTGGTCAGTCCTTGAGAACGCCAGAAATGCCTGCCACGCGCACTTAAATTGACAAGCACCCCAAGCACTAGTGGCATAAAGGCCATGCACCACACATCACGAACCATTCTCTACCTATAGATAGCGCCAGCCCACTAAAAGCTAGGTTGAACTCCATATTCCCCGGAGAAATAGGCCACTGACGGGACATATCATCAGCAGCCTTTTCTGTATCCCCGGGGGGGACATAGACGACAGTTAGAAGAATTCGTTAAAGACATTTTCCAACAAATGCAGCAAATTTCATGCACGACTAAATAAGCGTCAATGCCTCTAAGCTTGCCGTCGACAGCACATTGTATAAACTATGCAACCGTGATGTCAATTTTCTCTTTATAATCGGCAATATCAAGCAAATAGCTCACATTAAAATATCGTGTATCAACATCTACCTGATGTTTGTTGTCCACAACGCTAAGTAACATGCGAAAAAACATCCTTGACGAGAATGTCGTGTACGATGATTATGCCAACTGGGATATGTTTTGTATGTGTTCTAACCCAAGTATTTTTCTTATTTTTATACTGTTTACTGAATTCTCGCATAATAAACTCACACACACACTGAATTAAATAAACGTTAATAGGAAACAGCAGAATGAGGATAATATGCAAAGTAACTTATGAATATATGTATGTATGTATACCAGTTCATATATCCACGATTCGGTAGTTGTGACTATGACTGTGACTTGAGTGTGTACTTTTTAAATATTTATTTTAACCATATTTAGACCTGGTTAGTTAATCATATAAACATGTGTATAAAAAATTAAAAAAATATCTATCCATGACTTACTGTCTACTCCAATGAGTGTTTATTTTCTCTGCGTATATTTGTAGTTGCCTCAGTTTACTTTCTTGTCTATTTTTTTAATACTCAAATATGTGTCTGCACAAGTTTACATCAAAATAAAGTAATGAAAATATCTGAAAAAGAAAAAGGCCACATCATTATTATATTGGTTTTACAGAATTCGTTTAATATACAAATTTTTAGTTTAAAAATTAGCATCTAAACAATTATTAAAATAATTTTTATAAATAATAAATAACTAGAGGAAGAAAATTCGTTTTTTACAGTTTTTATTTTTTACATTTTATACACGAGTAAGTATTAGAATGATCGAGACAGATTTTAGTAATCGGTTTTCCCCGGTTTTTTTTCGGTTTGTTGGTTACGATCTTTTTTTAAATATTCACTTTTCGCATATATTTTTTTTTGGAATAACGGGTTTTTTAAATCTCTTTTAATATGTATACATACGTATAAAACTAAAGGTATACTATCTTGATATCTCCCTTAAGCGAATATATTTTTTCTTTTTTAACTGGCAACGTTAAAGAAATAAGTGTCTTAGGAAAAAAAGGATTTCGTATTCTATTTTCATAAATTTTTTCTTTGGCGTTTCAATATTTTACAAATCAAACCGGTTTGTAATTTTACAAAAAGAAAAATAGTTACCATTTAATCCATTATTTTACAAAAAAGTAACTGAAGAAAGCGAAAACCGATGATCGTAAAATGTTAAATAATCAATCACCCTAGAATGTATGTATGTATGTACTTTTAAAGCAAATTCCGTTACTATTTGGAAAATATCAGAAAACTTTAATTAAAGTTGAAAAATTTAATTTTTACTGGTAAAGAACGGGGTGTGAGGTAATATTCATTATTGATAAACGCATATACATATGTGGCATAAAAAGTTGCAAAATTCTCAAAAATTGTGTTTTTATATACAAAATTGTTTTTCTTAATGAAATTTAAAAACAGTCGACATGATTTCGTTGAGCAATTTACTGCCGCCATCCATATGTGATGTGGTTTAGTTTTGGGATCGTCTCTATGAAGCCTAGAAAGTGAGTACTGGGCTGTAGAGAGTTAAATAGCACTGCAATAGGTAATGTGTGATTCTGTTATATTTCATATAAAAACTCGCATATCAGACATTTTCCAAAGCCTGACAATTTTTGATATACAGCGTTGAGCAGTGTATGTCTATTTTGTTTGAAAACCTCAAGATGTCAGTTACAGCGTTCTGTAATTCTTGCGTCGATATGATGGTCTAAAATGCATAAATTTTCGTTTAATAACTGGAAATTAAATAGAAAGTTAGGCAACAAATTTTGACCCATATTTTCACAATTCTTTTTTCATGTTTATTTTTAACCTCTACCGGAGTCTTTTTAATAAGTAAAATTATTTAATAAAATAATTAAGACGGAGTAGGTTATTGAAACATTAAGGCCCATTATTACAACTTGCCGTTAGTTTAAGGTAGGATTTTATCAGACAGATAACTTGCTTTTTGTTATTACAAGAAAACTTGAACCTAAAGGAAAGGCAACCTTCCCAATAACTTTATCGATCACTTTAGGTTAAAGTTTATTTGTAACAGCAAAAAGCAAATTATCTGTCTGATAAAATCCTACCTTTAACTAACGGCAAGTTGTAATAATGGGCCTAAATGAGTTATTCCAAATGCTATTCGCGGTATTAATATACTCGTGTTATTATTACTTTTTTCTATAACAAGTAATTTTCAGGCTTTTAGGTTAAGAATATCATTCACAAGAAAACCGCTCCCTGACATTCCACTCTATTTCCACCTTTGGCGTTGACATAAAAGAAACTAATTATCAGGAGAAAAGCTTCACCTACTGGGTAGTTGTAGATAATAGATATCCACTTAGCAAAGATCCTCACCACAATCAACATCTAACGTTAGATGGGACCTTTTAATGATCAACAAACTGACAGCAAATTGTCTTCTTCGTAAGGCGCTTAATAAGAAAGCTATTCTTTCCAAAAATTCCAAAAAAATGAACAGCATGAGTAAGGGTTTACTACCCTGAGTATTGGTCTCAATAAAAAAAAAACAACAACAGTGTTATTACCGTGAATTCAGACAATGACTTTTGCTCATTTTTTTTTTTTTTTTTGTTTTTTTTGAGTCACTTGTTTTTGAGTCACCAAAAAAAAAAAAAAATCACCAAATGTCATCGTCTGAATCAGTGATGTCCAAAATTCTCTTTCCCTATCACGCGTGATAGGAAAACAAATTCTGCTTGCGTCGAAGTCAAACACGTACATAATAAAAAGAAATACTGTTACTCTTACTCTTTTAAGATTTTAGCTTCTCTCCAACATAGTGCAGGGATGGATAGTGCATATTTTTTGTATCATTTTTATTTAACTGAAGTAATTATTCATTATTTCCTCCAAATTTATGTGACCTCGGTACTTCTTTATTCTTAATAGATCGGTCACATGTCTATCGGACAATCGATTATGTACTTTACTCAAAATTATAAAGAAATATTTATGAAGTTATAAACAGAAAGTAATTCGAACATTCCCATTTCTGGTAGAAGTAAGCAGAGTCTTTTCTCTGCTTCATACACAAGCGCAAGTGTGTTTATGCAGTAGAGTTGTGTAGCTCATGAACGAACTAGTTCAACTGAGCTATTCACTCAAGTGAGCTAAAAGAGCCGCTCTATTGTAATGCTCTTTTAGCTCAGTAGTTCATGTTTCTTTCTTTCTTTCTTGTGAATCAACGTTTCTTTTCGCTCATCTTTCTTATTAGTTCGTTCTCTTTCTTTCTTGAATGTTTTTTATTCTTTGACAAATCATTTTGAAGGTACATACTAATTGGTAATGCCAGCTGCAAGTAATATACGTAGCTGCCAGAAACTTTATAGGACGTTACATTTTTGGAAATTTAACGATTTTTATGATAATTGAAGAGGCAATATAAAAGGGAATTATATTTATTTTTTACTGTCGAATTTGAATAAAAATTTGAATTTTTAATAAAATATTTTAAATAATTAGATAATAACCAAACTTGCAATTACAATAATAATAAATTCGTGCATGTATGTACATACATGAGTAATTTTTAACATCGAAAATAAAATTGTATATTAATTACAAAATTCTTTAAATTTTTCTGTAAGGCTAAAATTAATTTGTATACCTGAATTTCACTAGAGTATGATAATTGATAACCGATTCCTGTAAAACAAAATCGATTGAGTTTGAATTTAAAGGCAAACTACGTATACAAAAGCTACGTATACAATTGATGCCCACAACATGAGCAGTACCAGTGGAAAAAAAGTTTAATATGATTCAAATGAAAATATTGAACTAAATGAGCTTTTGAACTAAATGAGCTATTGAACTAAATGAGCGACATAGTTCATTAAAGTGAGCTGAACTAAGAAGAGCGCTCACTCAAAAGAGCTAAAAAACCCAAGACTATTATGCAGTAGTGGACATCACTGGTCTGAATTCACGTTTGCTGTACTTTTTTACTTCTCTTTTACTGTTCGTATTTCTGCCTTACTTGCCCTTGCTTTAGGATGAAAGAGAAAATAAGAAAGATTGAAAAAAAATAACAAAAAACAAACAATTTCAGAGGCATTAAGGAAATGCTATTTTGGAAGACTCTTTAAAGAAATCATTTGAAAGTCAGGGTGCTTTGAGTCATCGTCTGAAAACACAATTATTCTTTAGAATTTCACTTCTCGTAAAGGCAAAACGGTTTGCTCACTATTTTGTTTTCATATTTAATTTGAATAATTTTAAAATCCTTAAAAAAACGCTCCTAAAATTATTAACAGGATTATTAAGAGAAATATCCTTCAACCTGCATTAATGGCCAAAATAATAAAACGTAGACTTTATAAAAATAATAAAACCAGGAAAAAAATAATTTGGAATTTAATTAAATTTTTTATGATATCAATTATAAAATATGAAAAATAAAAAGGAAAAAGGTAAAAGGAAAGAAACATAATTTTATAATTTTATGTGTTAAACAAACAAAATCTGAAAAGAACAAAAAAAAACGAGACTCCAATGTTTTATGAATGGATGAATGAACGAGCCTACAAACAACACTGCTGCCATTAATAAATATTTAAAAAAATCTTAAAAAATTTGTTATCTTATCCCACTTGATGCCTGTTAAAATGTTATTTATTTTTTCTTGCTGTTATTTAATTTTGTCTAGTGGGGAGCTTCAGCATGTCTGCAATGGCAAATTGTTTGGTTTTTTGTTTTTTTTTTAGAGAGACGGCTATAGAGTAGCAGTTGTAGATGTCAAACATTTTAATGTGCTTTCTTTTAGTATTCTCATCATTATCATCCTCACCATCATCAGCATAATTATCTGAGGACAACATTATAGTTATAGCCTTTAAGGCATATGATATTGTGGCTTCAATATTGTTTTTATCACAATGTTGTTGTTGATAGTGTTAGCAAAAGTCCATCAAACATTGTGCTGTTTTCCTTAAATGTCATCTTTTTTACCGTTTATTTTTGTTCTTGTTTTTGTTTTTGTTGATGTTGATTTTATTACTCGTATTTCTTATCCAGCTAGCTAACCAACCAACCAACCAACCAGTCTATTCTAGTGGTTGCTTTAACTGCTACAGATGTTGGGTGTTGTATTGAATAAACGCAAAATAATTGCTTTTTAAATGAAATTCTATGCCAAGTCATCTGTTTATCTGTCCATTCGTAGCCATACAGTAACCCAACTTTTTATAGCTGTCCAGTCTGTCCACCTGATGATACATACATACATATGTATGTGTGTGTGTTCGAGTACGTATGTATTTCGTTTTCTTCACTTTTATTTCTTTGTAGGAAATTGTAGAAAGTTATGGTTCATAGAGAATGCGTGTGAATGTGTGTAATTGCTTTTATAGTGACAAAGAATTGAAGAAGAAATAAAAGTAAAAGAAATAATGACAGTTTTTACTACACTTGTGACCATGACAAAACTGCAAAAGAAGTACAACAGATTTTAAGTTGGTTTTCGCTTTGTTTCATGTTTAACTTAAAAATCTTTAAATGTTTTGTGTTGTTTTTGTTTTGTTCTTTCTCTTTACTCGCATAGATTTATGGTGTTTGCAGCCGGAAGGATATTTTTAATGAGATTTCAAGCAATGTGATGAAAATCTTATGATGGATGTTTGAACAGTTGATTGTTTTTCTCTTTTCCATGTGTCTTCTTCTACACATTTATGTTTTATAGCATCAGTTTTTTTTCTTTTCTTTTCTTCTTTTTATGCCTCTCTTAAGCAAAAACAAAATATGTAATAAAAATAATAATCATCGCACTGGGATTTAAATTTTTATTTATGCTACTGATTTATTCCTTAATTTAAAATTCATAGACAATCAAAAGGAAATTTAAAAGTTTTGTAGAGTAATTGCAAGTAAAGTGTAAAATAAGTGTAAGAAGTTTTATAAGAAACGTATTTTGTTTTATGTCTCCTCCTTTATTATAACGATAGAGTGACTCACAGTAAAGTCGAGTAGAGAGTGTGTGTGTTTTAAATTATTGGAAAACGTATTATCGCCTATACCAGTTTAGCGAGCTTAGAACTTCTGCCACAGATGACAAGAATGCATCATCGTCAATACGCCTAATCATGAGTAAAGAAAGTGAGTCTAAATTTGACTCTACTCACGTGAGTCCACAAAGAGATTATCAGCTGGTCTGATTCTGTATTCACTCTAATCCAGTGATGTCCAAGGTAGTAGTATTGGTGAGATAAAAAAAATAAGCCACAGAAGTTGTGCAAGTGTAGTTTGTCTCTCCCACTCAACATGCTGATATCCTGTTGGTTGATTGACGATCAAACAAAAGAGCGTAAGTATACGTGTGAGTTTAATTTGCTGATATCAGCCACTACTGGGCATCTTTGCTCTAACCACTAAAAGCCTCTGTTAATCAATATGAGTGACAAGTGTTGCTACCATCTACGAAAAAGTAGATACGATTTTGAGTACTACAGAGGAAGGAGAACGATAAGAAATATTAAACGTAGAGTATAATTTTATTGTACTCTCGAAAATAACCCAAACTCGTTCGAAGATGAGTCGTTTATAGCTACTCCTCCTTTAGACCGATACTTGAGAAAGCTCGATGTAAAACAATGTAATCCAATCCAAATAGCACAATTGTGCTACAAAACAAACAAAAAATTTAGAGTTTTGGTTAACTATTACGTAAAATGGTGACAGAAATGATTTCGAATTAAGAGTCTTTAGAGCAATAACCTTACTCTCACCGGAATATTAAATAGAGTCGCTTCATCACTTAGACAGTATTGCCAATAGATGAATAGTGACGTGATAACTGCAGAATTCATACTGGTAGTCGCTTACAAAGTTATTGAGCTTAAAATACCTCACAATGTGATGATTCACCATACTCTCCGAACAGACTGCCGGAAGGGTATAATTTTCGGGACTTAGTGTCACCCTTCTAAGGGATTTATTTTGATGGTATAAGGTTGTGTTTATTCTCTCTTGTGAAGAGAGAAAATCTATCGATATCGATTACTATGGTTTGACAGCTATGACTGACGGTTCACTAAAGATTGTTTAGTTGTCATGTCAAGTTCACTTTAAGGTCAACGTCTTCAAATGGTAAACATTTACAGTGAAAAAATAAATCAGTTCGCAAAGTTCGTAGAGCAATTTTATTGAAGAATTGCATTTATTGATGAATATAAATTCTACTTAAATATCTACATTAATAAGCAAAATCTCTCTATATAGAGCGAAAACAATCTTTCAGCCATTAATGAATCACCATTACATTCATTAAAATTGACTGTTTAATGAAATTTTCACGCTATTGTTCATTTTTTTCGAAATGAGCAATGAGCAAAACTAACTCTCATGTATGGGTCGACGCTTCAAAGTCTATGTTGGGGCTTATTGACCCCAGCCAGGAAAGGGCGAAGATCAGCTTATCAGCAAAGTTAGAGTATCCCTGTCTAAGGATCCGTTGAAGCATCGGTGCAATGTAGCGTGTGTGTCACTGTTCTATCGGTACTACAACGGCATGAAATAAAACCGTTAATTACGAATAATAGCATATTCTTATGTGCTACTCGTAGCCTCCCCCGCGGATACAGAAAAGGCTACAGCTAAGCAACCTAGCTCTGAGTGGTCTGGCGCTCGATATAGGCAGAGAATGTAGATAATGTGGGTGGTTGTGTGGTGCATGGCCGTAATGCCACGCGTGGCTGGCATTTTTGGGGTTCTCAAGGACCGACCAGAGATGCCTTAATCTGGTATTACGGGCATCAGTAGCCGGGGGTTAAGAAGGGACTGATTGTCATTATGGAAGTGAGGTTAACCGGCCTGATGGTTTGGGTGCGGTCCCTCGGGAAGTAGTGTTAGTGCTAGATAGATAGTGCTAGATAGAAACCCCTCAGCAAGGGTGGTGGTGCTAAATTTCCAACTCGGTGCTATGGGCTGTCTTCTGAGCGCCGTGCCCTCGCGCATGTCGAGATTAGAGGGTACCGGCATCGGGTGGCTGTGGTCGGACGCATTGAATTCGACTACCGCTCCGGCAACGGGCGGCATATGATTAAGTCTACGGACAGGTAAATCAATATACAGTTGTGCTACTCGTAGCTCTCACAGAGCACATCCTTTTGTAGTTGATTGTCCAATGAGTCATACAATGCATTATAAAGAGAATTCGTTCTTTTGCTGCACTGCTCGTCTGTGGAACAATCTGCCCGCGAATGTGTTTCTTGTCAATTACAATATGAAAAAATTTAAATCAAATATCCCCAAAAAATGAGTACTACTGGTCTCATGAAAAAAAAACTTCCTTTCCAGAAGTGATCATATTCATTGGCTTCTTATCTCGTGCGATTTAATACCTCTAGACTACTTTTAAAGCGGAGGGCTATGTCAGGTCATTGGTTTATGCCAACAAACCAGCAACTCTAAAAACATTGATAGGCCACATACAAGCCATTTATCGACGTTTATATCCTTACATTGCGGAAAACATGTTTAAAAAGTATGTAAATGACATGAAATTTTCCACTACACTATTGTGAAATGAATTCAGTTCAACTAGATTTAATTTCCAGACTAAAATAAGCCAAAACCTAAAAAACACCCTATAGTAGCATGTTGCCAGTAGCAGCGCTAGCGAAATTCTACAAATTGTTGAACTCCATATACGAGTAAGTATGATTGTGTTGCTTTGTTTCAGTTTGCGTCGCATGGCTAAGACTTGCGTCCTTAATATGAAAACGACTGTACCTATATAAAACATAAAAAAGGGATTTCCCCTTAAAATATAATGCATATAAGTATGTGATGATTGTCTACTGGTTACAAATTGAAAAGTTTTTATGTTCATTTCAAATTGGAATTGTCGAAGTGAAGTTTAGTCTAAATATTTTGCAACAATGAGTCCAAAAAGGAAGCAAACAAACTTTGAACAAAAACTTAACATTTTGGTACATTTCAAATCAGGGGAAAAAGCTATTGATATTGGAATAAACTTTGGACTAGCGCCTTCTAAAAAAATCCATTTGTTCAGGAGATGCCTTATGCTTTTGTTGCTGTTTTTTACGGCTTTTCTAATGAATTGTTATATTCTTGTTTTAATAAAAAACGTTTTTAAAATAAGTAGTAATTAAAATGGTATTTGTTTGTTGAAAAAATATATTTCTTCAGGTAAATCTTTTATGAATCTTGGAACAAATTAATTGGAAATCAATACAAATACATACATATGTATGTGGAAAATCGTGCTTCAGTTTGCGTCGTTTCGGTTTGCGCCATGTTTCTCCGGTTCCAATCAGCGACGCAAACCCAGGTATTGGTGTATGTGCCTTTAAAATATTATTGATTGATAGACTGCATAGAAAATATAAATTTAAAACGCTCGTAATATAATGAGTGATTAAGACTGATTAAGCTTTAATACGAATGTTCTAACAAACCGCGTTGATTTTCAATTAAGTGGTGGTAGTCCTTGTAAATATTGGAATGTAAATTTCAATTACTTACAAGTAAATGAGGTAACATTCAGTTGGACGCAGTAGTGATGATTACAAATTAATTTTTTTTTCTTCTTTTAAATGTCATACTCTGTGTCATTGTTGTTCAACCATAATTTGTTCATCATTTTTTTTCCAGTGGTTCTTTATGCCAGCATTTATTTATCATCAGGATAATTTTTGGTATTTTTGCTTTTTAGAAATTATGATTATCCCATGTTTGTCTAAGACACGATCTAACATGAATTTCAATTTTCCATTTTTATTTCCCTCAGGCTTTTGTTTTAATATGTTTTATGTTCTTTTTATTTTCTTGCAAATTTTATATATATTTTCCTTCTCTCTCTCTCTCTCACTCCCTTTCTTTTATGTGTTGATTTCTTTTAAATTTATAATTTTCCTAGTGGCAGTGTTTGTTGATACCACACTACTATGGCCACTACTCGTACATACCATTTTTGCTATTTTATCTACAAAATATTGTACATTTGATAAGAATTCTTAGTTCTACAATGTGATGAGGTAGAGGCAGTTGGTTGAAACAAACATCAGATAGACATTGAAATTATTTGATGAGAAAGTCATTTACTTGTTGGCTTTTTGCCAACTTGGTCATCATTATGTTGGTATTGAATAAGAAACCAACACCAACAACAACAAAATTTGTTAAATGTGTTGATTGTTTATATGTATGTTGGTTTGTGTTGGTTTGTTTGTCAGTTGCTTTTGTTAAATGAAAATGATTTCTATTAAATGTTTGAGATGATGATACCGAAACTCTATACAAAAATACATAAAAATCGTATAATTTTTTTCAATTTTTTTTATTTTTATATAAAAAAAAAAGAATTGAAAGCATGAACAAAAAAAGACACTTAAAATAAAATTAAGTGAAAATATTTGCATAAGGAAGGACTTGGTTTTCAATTAGGTCAACAAAATCTAAGAAAATTATTAAATGAAAACGACATCAATATGAATGCAAATGTTATTGTATAAACAATAGTATTTGAAATGAAAATAAAATCCTGCAAGGACACCATTTAAATTCATTTGAAAAGAACAACAAACCAAAAACACAGAAAAATATAAAAAATAGAAAAAATGCTAAACAATCTTCATCACTTTAATTATACGATTTGAATGTATAATTCATAGAAGTATTATTATATATACAAACAATTATTTATTCTAAACAACAAAAATTAATATTTCAAGTTAAGACAAGAACATCCTTTTAAAATTCTGATAATTGATGACTTTTATAAATGGTGTGCAAAAATTCGAGAAGCTGGGCCGTAATTTGCAAAAATGAATGAAGAATTTGATGTCAGAATCATAAAGTCCGATAGGGTTATTTATGGAATACCATATCGGTAAAATGGCTTTCACGGCTTTGCTGCCAAATATCCAATTTGTTTTTGAACTTTTGTCGAAGTACTCTAGTACACCATCTATATATGTTTAATTTTCTTCTTTGTCCGGATGTATGTCCAATTCTTTTACGGCAGCTTTTTAAGCCATCTGACGTTGCAGAAAGCTGAAATTTTGCATACTTAAAGCTCATTTGATCCACATGTGCAAGATTTTTGATTTTCCGACTGCGGTCGGCTTTATGAGTAGTGTATGAATGAAGGTCATAAGAATACAGCTAATGGTGATAAGAACAATATTCTAGGAAGACTAATCAGATCACCAAAATAAGAGAGTACACAACCAGAAAATATCTTATGCAGTAATTCAATTGTCCATTTTGTTGAATTGAAACAATAAATTCAGCAAAAGATACTGTGATATCATGTCGATGTATAGTATACATCTTATTATTACTAGGCTACCTAATGATAAGCCGATGTGATAAAATAAAATTCATTCTTTTACCAGCTCTCAAGCTGTGAACATCTAAACAAATAAAAGCGTTTCATTCCAAATAAATAATAAAACAACATAACCCTGAGGACTTCTTTAAGACCCTTGTGGAAAGTTGTTTGGTTGAGGACTTAAGCTGACCTTGTGTATCTTAAGACCCAACCTATAATTTTTATAACATATTAATAATTTAGCACCTCGCTACATTGGTATGTATAGTATACATCGACATGATATCACAGTCACTATAGAGTTGCTTATTATATCCAAACAGTGACACGCTGTGGGTGCATTTGTTATTCGCCAATAATATGTAGCTTCTATGAACTCTAAGTAAGGCAAATTTTCGGTTTAACAAAGCTATCAAGCTGAAAAACAACTTGATCTCTTAAAATTATTTTGTTCGAAGAATTATCAGCCACTCAGTTTTCAAACTGTTTCAGGCTTCTGACTACTTACGGCTAAAATAGCGGCAAATTAAAATCTTGCGTTTATTTTGGGACACCCTTTTATTATGGTAAATCATAAGTATATAAAAAAGACACTTGGTCGTTAGTGGCAGCTCTGTTAATCAAAGCTCACTTGAGCTTAAAGGGGATTTAGACGGTAATACAAGGCGTATAGAAAACCAAAGAAAAAATCATATGAAATTATCTCCGTAGTTTAAAAGTGAGAGTAAAATTTCTACGATATTTACATATATACATACATGCATACATAATTGGCCATTACAACCCTGTGTCAGGGTTACGGCCTAGCTTCTCGCAGCACTCATGTTGTGTGTGTTAATTATTATCCATGAGTATCGGACCTACAATTTAAAGTCGACTCCGAACGACAGATTTTAAAAGCTTTTTCATGGTAATCAATTACTCCCAGCGCTTTTGCATAAGACTGCTGAAAGGTAGTCGCCGAAAGAAATAATTTTTTGATATTTCCTTTTTTTTTTTTGCAAGATGTCAGAGCTGAGATTTGAACCCGGCGTTATCGTCTTAGTAAGCCAACACACTAACCACTAGACCACGGCTCCTACATAAATAACACTTCGACATTTATCATAAATAAAAAAGTTATATATAAATACATCCCTGATATAATTATGTGTAATGGAATTTGAAAAATTTAAAAAAACGCTGTACGACTGTCAAATTTCATTCGTATTTTCTCTATATTTTGTATTATTGCTTACATATTATGTTCAAACGATACCATCTGTGCTCTTCTACTTATCGTACGACTTATATTAACGTCTAAATCCCCCTTTAGGTGGTGCACCGCTGTAGTTCGACATTAGTCGTGATCACAGATTTAATTGGTCTGTTCGAATAGTCGATTTCGTTAATCATATGGGCTGTGAGTGGTGTAGTTGTTAGAGCACAAAAGCTCAAACGCCTCAGATTGAAATCGCAAAATTGAAAAATTAAAAGGGGGATCCCTCCCCCCTTCTTTCCAGCCAAAAAGACCAAAAAAAACCACTCTATTGCACCTTAACCATTGACAACAAAAACGAATGATCAGGAGAAAAGCGCCACCTATTGGGAAGTAGCAGATAGCACCTAAACCTACTAAGTTAAGCCACTCACCACACAATAAATATGCAACGATGAAACAATTGCTGTTGATCATTCAAGGATAAAGGTATAACACTGGCCTTTAAATAATCAACTCACAGCAGTTTGTCACATTTTAAAGCGCTTAATAATAATATAAGAAAAAAATATATTCTGTTATGAATGTACTGCCCTTTCTATAAAAATTTCAATACAATGCACAGCATTTAGTTGGGGTTTACCCCTGCATAACTTCCCTAAGCTATATAGGAAACTAGCTCGAAAACTCAGTAAAGTCGACAGGTTTACTTATATTACGTAACATGGCTATGTTAACCTATCGAGTAAAGTTAAAATAATATGCTTCCGCCTAATTATCATTATCGACAAAGATTAAAGAAACACCAACACTCATAAAATAATCAATAACTGAGAGTAGGGTTATTGCTTTAGTACTTTTAGTCGTCGTAGTCTAGAGTTTTGTCTTATTGAGAAAAGCTCCGTAATACGAAAAACTATTTCTTTCGGCGACTTCCTCTTAGTAGTCTTCTGTTAAAAGCTGTGACTTATGACAAGCTTCTCAAGTCTTTCGTTTGAAGTTGACCTTAAACTGTAGGTCCCGGTATTGATGGATAAAAATTGACACACACAACATGGGTGCTACGAGTAGCTAAGCCGTAGCCCTGAAACAGCGATGTAATGGCCCATTATGTGTGTGTATGTGTAATTTATTGGCTGCACAAGTCACCGGTATGATCATGTAACTAGCATTGGCAACTTTTAAAATTGAGAAGCACTAAAGAGAAGAATAAAATGCTTTTACTGTTCAGTAAAAGCAAAAGACCAGATTTATTCGTTGGGCCTGCACTGTAAAATTTTCTGCTTTATACACATTTAAGTGAAATAAAAATAATAAAAACATATTAAATTTAATTGAAAATAATATCTTAATAAACACATATTGTTATTGAGTTTATTTTTTTTTGGCAAAATCCTGTTAAAATGAAACGTCAAAAGTTTTTTAAAAAAATGCGATTAAAAAGTTTTCTACCCAAACTCCTTCTAAACAAAAATTTCTTGTTAAAAATGTTTTGTTGTTGTCATATGTACATACGAGTACCACCTATACTTTTAGTGCATGATATTAAATATTTTTGTGAATTTATATTTTTTAATGTTAAAAAATTGTTGGAATTTTATAAAAACAAAAACAAAAACGAAACTTTTTACAAATATGCGTATCATTATTTAATATTAAAAATTAAAAACAATTTGAATTCACCTGTTGGTTTAAATCTCCTTTTTTGTTATTTTCTTTTCGGCTCCTTAAAAAAAAAAAAACTAAAATATTTTGCTTTTTTGTATAATTGAAAAACGATGCAGTGAAAACCGTGAAAAAACTGTCGACTGATAAAACTCATTAATCATTTTTAAACAAACAGGCCAAGAAACTACGTGTTGGTAACATTTTTGCAGATAAAAAGCTGCTGGTACTTTCAAAACTTTTCTTTAACAACATCATTTGGAGTGCAAGCGTATGGAAAAGTGTTTCCATTTAAGTTTTTTCTTTTTGAAATATTGGCTTAAAGTCCTTGTTATTGAATTAAGTAATTAGTTTAGAAGATTGCGTTCATTCCAGTAGTTTCAAAAGTTAAAGTCTCAATTTTGTTACAAAAATATCGTAAAAATATTAAGACAAAAACGTTTTTTGAATTACTTTTTAAGATTTTGTGAAATAAAATTAAAAAATTTTTAAATTTTAAGCATTAAAATAAAATGCTTCGTTTACGAAAACTAAGGCAGCTTATAAGGTTTATTGTAATGTTTAGTAATCTTTTTTCATACTTATTAGTGCACTTTGCTGGTGCGAAAAATAATTAAGGAAAGGCCACCTAGTTTTGAGGACATCCAATTATATAAAAAAAAAATACAGACAAACCAGGTAGGTAGGTGGGTCAAATGGTCAGTTAATCCAAAACGTGATCAACTACAATTAGCACAAGATGCCGTTTTGATACCATTTGGCTTAAAAAGGATTTCTCTCCGTAAATCATTGTGCGTTTTGCTAAAGAATGTGCTCTATAGGAAATACGATTAATATGTAAAAATATGCCTTTATTCGTAGCCAATTTATTTTCTTCATTAGACACTTTGTTTGGCAGTATTGATAGAACTATGAAAGTCATACCATATGACAGATATACTTCAAAAAGACAATAAAGTTGTCTTTAACGAGTATTTTTTAGTAATTTTCTTAAGTGGTCGAGAATCTTTCAAATAGTTTTACAAACACCGGTTCCTAAATAACATTTTAAGTTGAGAAAAATACTTGTTCATTTTAAAACTGAATTCTTTGAGTACTTGCTTTCACAGTCGAGGAATAAAATTCTTCCAGCGAGCAACAAATTTAATTATCATGATCAGAACTTTAATGACAACTGCTATAATTCAATATTCAAATTTTTTTTTTTGATACTAAAACCATCATTAATAATACAGCAGTTACATAAGGGTCGGACAAAAAATTTGACACTTGCGCTCATTGTCATTTACATCATGCCTTTCAGTACAGTTTTTAAAAGCAGCCGCCTTTGATAAATATGGCTGATATACACGAAAGAGTAAATATAATTCAATGCACATGAGAAGCAGAATATCATTAAGAATGGAGCTCTGCAGAACCACAAAATTTAAGCTGCAAAAAATCCCGTTTATAATCACGGTCGTTGAGAAAATGAGGACTGACCAGCGTCGAAATTAAAGCCACCTGCCAGATTCCATTCAACGCCTTGAAGATATTAAAAGTGATAATTTACCAAAACAGAGAATAACCTCTTTGCACATCTGTGAAAGGAATGCCAACAATTTGCTAGTGAATCAGCTCCTGCTCACTTAATATATGTTTGAACTCTAAACCTGAGGTACTTAGGTAATCAATAATTATAGTTAATAGTTAAGTTAGGAAAGTAGACATAGAAGACAATTATGTCTTTACCCAGACACTCTTTTATGTAACACAAAGACAAGAAGCCAAAGGAAAGGGAAAGAAAGAAAGATGATCGAGACAAAATGAAATTACTAAGATCCCCGTCAGTGACTTCTTCTAGTCAGTTCCGAGTGTGGTTCCTAACAATCCCTTTCTATAGCACAGAAGCTTTGCACTACAGAACATTATATACTCCATAGACTCCGTCAACTTTAGCTCCTCTACATTCTCGGGCACATCTTACAAAAATCCGACACGCTTTTGCTCCATTTATCCATTATCATACTTAGCTTAACACGACCTATACCTGAAAGATACTATTAGTCTGCAGTTTCATACTCTTCATAACTTTGGAAATTGCTGAACACATACATACTATGTTACATTGGTGTTGGGGGTTACTAATTTTATTCTTTTAAAAGGTAATGGTTTAGTTAGCAACCATGCAGTTTTATGGAAAAACTAGCTGATCCGAGTGTGTTTCGCTACCCCCTCGTTATAAAATAAAACTAAAAGTATTTATATATTTTGCACACAGTTGTGGGAGAAAGAGAATGGGGCTACCCTACTATTTTAGTTAAAATGTATTTTAAATTTGAGCTAAAGCCGCTAACGTAGTAAACAAGTAGGTGCCGGAGTGTGCATAGTCGAAAAATATTATCATGTAATAAGTATTCCTGCGTCAAAGTTGTACGCTGTGAAAATTAAAGATCGTTTAACAAGTCCAGCCTCCAATTTATCACAAAGGGGTGTGCTCCGCCCACTTTTTTTTGGTACGCATTTCTATTCATGCCAATACCATATATAGCAAATACTGCCGCCGTTGGTAAAAAAATGCCACGCCTCTTTTTCCAATCAAAACTTCATATACCCCAATTATTCCTTCCAGAGTCACAGTAACATGCTGTGAAAATTTCAGGAAGATCAATCCAAGAGTTTGGCTTCCTATAAAGCACAAACAAACAGACAGTCAGACAGACATTTATTTTTATAGATATTAGATACGAACAGGATATGATACTCTAAGGTTAGAAAAAGGAGAAGTTTTCAAACGCTTTTGTATGTTAAGATCGGCAATAATTATGAATTATTTGTCACTAATTAGGAGTAAACATTTGTCTTGTTTTCAATGCTTCATACAATTGTAAAAGTTTATTTTATTTTTTATAAGACTTTGAAACAAAAGCAGCATTATTTTTCAGACAATAAGTGAAAGAAAGCGCTGTTCTTTACATGAATATTCTGCCTATTGTGTACCAAATCAATAAAACCATGTTACTTTATAAATCAATTTTATCTTAACTTCAGTTAGTCTTTTATGGTTGGGGACCATTGATTTAAATATTTTGTTTTGTTTTACCTAACAATACAAAACAAACATCTATCTTTCTGTGTGAAAGAAAAAGTCTTAAAACGTATTCAAGTGTATGCAAGATTTTTACGTTTCTTTTAAATTCAAACAAAGAAAAGGTTTACATTTGATAGCAGAAAATTGTGGCATACAATTAATAAATTATGCTAAAAATAAACTTCAAAAGGTTTTCAACAATTTAATAAACGCTTAGAAAACAGTGGCCTGAAGCATTTTATGCTAAAATTACTTTGAGTTCTAGAAGGTGCGTTACTTTTCCAGTTGAAAGATGTATTTGTTTGACTTTTAAATTTTTCACAAAAAACTCATTTTGAATGAAATGAAAACATTAATTCAAGCATAATAGCAGAATAGAAGTTAATCTATAAATTATGTCGAAAAAGTTTTTTTCATATTTTCCAAAAAAAAGGAGAAAAAAAAAAGAAATTACACGGCTCATTTGCTGTAAATACTCAATTAATAAAATAATAAAAGAAAAACTAAAATAGAAAAAATAGAAGAATAATTTTTTATTTTTAGTTTTTTTGTAATTTCTAACAAACAAATAAAAAGTTTTTTAATATTTTTATAACACACACAATAGAATAAAGGATAGAAATAAAACTAAAAATAACAGCTCGAAGAAATATAAAACTTTGGCGAATGATAAATAGGGATGGTGTGAGATTGTGTTGGTTTTTAATTTACAAAAAAAATGAGTTTTTATTTATTTCTCTTTCGTTAATCCACAATATTTTTTTTTTTTATTATTTTTTAAGAATTTTATTCCTTAATAATATTTACTAAAAAAGAACTGCAAAAATTGACATAATTTTTATGTTCATTTTTTTTCGATATTACCAAAACACGAGCACATACATATCTTCTCATACATAAATACATACTTGAATCAGAATATACAAGTTTCGGCAATGTTTTATGATTTGTTTTTATAACACTCCAGCTAAACTTTTATTGCAACATCATGTGAAACTGCCATTAAAGTATAGATTTTTTACTGGCAATATAATATTTATTGAATATTAATAAAAATCTGGTAAGTTTGTTTGTACAAGGCCTCTATCTAAATATGTGTGTTTGTGCCTCAATATGTTTTACTAAAATATGTTTTATAACTGCATGACAACCATGACTACAAAAGAACATAAAAAATCTCTTACTACTAACTTATAGGAATAATAAAATGAATAATTTTTATCGATAACGATAACTATTGACAAACTGTTTTGACATTTCGGGCAAATTATCTTTAAGCGTTTATCGCTAGAACAGTGCTTCTCAAGTTGTGGAAATTTATTTTAAAATATATAGAATTTTTTAATAAAGTTTATAGAGCATTTTGTTCATTTTACGGTCAATATAATCAGCGTAGGTGGTCGCTGAAGTCTAGTGGCTAGTGTATTAGCCTACTATACAAATGCTTCGTATTCAAATCTCAGCTGTGGCATCTTGAAAAAAAAATAATAAGAATAAATATTTCATTCGACGACTACCTCTTAGTAGTTTTCTGGCCAAAGTTCTGAGAGTAACTGATTGCCATGAACCAGTTTCTCAAGTCTGTGCTTCGGAGACGACAGTTATAGCACTTTTTAAGTGTGGAAAGAAAAACAAAATGATATTTTCAAAACGCTCTGCCCGCTCGGCATTAGTTGCTTACAATTGTTCGAGGAGAGTGAAGATATAAAACACCGCCCCCGATCAGGCAGCCCACTTTCCGTTCGGACATAGCAAGTTTTTAATTGACGGCTTTAAAAGAATTCAACGAAATCCTTTCCGGAAACAAAAAATCATGGCCCGTGAGATGAAAATCACAGAAGTTCATGAGTCGTAATATTAAAAAAGTCTTGGGTTTAGGAGCTTTCAAACGGTGTACAGGGCATTTGTTGACTACAGCTTTAAAAAAAAATTGGATGGAAAAATCCACACGTCTTGTGGTGAAGACCGCTGATAACTTGCATAGAAAATCTTGTTTACGGATGAAAAAATGTTTAGCGTTCAGGAAAAGTTTACCACACAAAATGATAAGATTTATGCATCAGAATTGATTTAGCATGATTTAGCATCAGAATTCATTCCACGATCCAGCTCCAGTCATGGTTTGGTGGGATATCTCTAACGATGGTATGGCTGACTTTCATTTCTGTGAACAAGGGGTCATAACATCGGCCACAGTTTACCAAGCAACAGTTTTGAAACAGTTGTGAAGCCGCTTAACAATTCCCTGTTCCAAAACCAGTCTTGGACTTTCACGATAAGGTGTGTGCAGCTATTGATAACTGTCCAATGCGACTTAAGGTGTGTGTGAAGTCCAAGGGCAGAAATTTGTTTTTTTTTTACTTAAGACCAATTCTAAGGGGTAAACCCCTACTAAATGCAGTGCATTGTATTGGAATGTTGAATATATAGATAAAGATAGGTAGATGTTAAGCGACTTATGTCAATGGGAAAAATTGCTGTCAATTTGATTGTTCAAAGGCCTTTGAATGATCAACAGCAATTGCCCCATCTGGATGTTGAATGTGAGTGGTGAGCATCTTTTATGTAGATTAGCTGTTATTTTCCCAGAAGGTGGCGCTGTACTCCTGATCGTTCGTGGAATAGACTGGAAATATCAGGGAGCGGTTTAGTGAAAATGGACTTCTTGGAGATGGACTTCTTTTTTTATTTAAGACCAATACTCAGGGGTAAACCCCTACTAAATGCAATGCATTATAAAGATGTTAAACGTCGTATGTCAATGGGACAAATTGCTGTTAATTTGATCACTCCAAGGCCAGTGTTATACCTTCACCTCTGAATGATCAACAGCAATTGCCTCATCTGGATGTTGAACGTGAGTGGTGTGCGTCTTTTTTTTATATGTAGGTTAGCTGTTGTCTTCCCAGAAGGTGGCGCTGTACTCCTGACCATTCGTTTCTGGTGGAATAGACTGGATTTGTCAGGGAGCGATTTTTCTTGCAGATGGACATCTTGGTGGGGAGGGGGGGAGCTCTTATTATTTTAAATTATAATTTAGGAAAACCGCAAACATAATTTTATAATTTTTTGTCCTTCGCTGAGATTGAACCTCGGTCGTTTGAGTTTCTGTGCGAACACTCTAACTACTATGCCACGACCCCCCCAACTATGGTCAAAATAGTGTTTGTCAACTGTGAAAACATTAATTGTGAAATTCATTTACAATTATGCCAAACGGTCATAAAAAATTTTGACCAAAGGCTGTGTATGTGCTAGCCAAGCCTTGGATTCCATAAATAATGCTATTCTACATACTTTATCATTCAATGGGAAAATAAAATTCTACAGACTAAAAACATTTCTTTATGTCTCTTTCCAATGTTGAATTGATTTTGGTACACCCTTTAGAAAAGCACTGATTGTAGGAATTAAAAGGAAAATACTTTTATTTCTATGTATATTCGTACTTGGAAATATCTGTGTTTAATGGTAAAAGTGATTTTCAGCAAATTTACTTGAAATCATTAAAAACTTTTTTACAATTTTAAAATTTGTTAAAATGCTGTTTAACATACTCAGTAATACCTCAGAAGCATAATGGCAATTAATTTCAATGGCCTGTTGCAAATGAACACAAATTGAGGATTTAATAATAATGGGAAAATTAAAATTGTAATTAAAGTGAATGGAAGAGTAGCAATGCAATGGCAAAACAAAAAAAAAAAACAAAAATGAAATGAAAATCAGTTACATTTAAAGTTAATAAACTGAACTGGGTATATAAAAATCTAGATATCTGTTTTTGTGCCGCCAGCTGCACGTAAAAACTATTACTCTATTACCTTGATTGGTTCCATTTTGTTTGCAAATATTGTACATACAATATGGAAGGGAGTAGTAGGAAAACTATAAAAAATAACATATTTGATGAACTTATTTGGAAACTACGAGCATATCCTATCAGAAATCATATATAAATGTTTTTATAAAATAACGTTATTGTTTCAAACAGTTATATGAACCATATTGTAGGAGTATGTGTATAAACCATATCAGTTAACATTCCTATACACATTAAAACGTTACTCGTATTCCATCCAACTTGTAATAACAAAAATTTTGATATTTATTATTATATTTTTGGCAAAACAGCAAAAACGAAATATTTTCAAGCAAGTGCAAACAGATGTTGTCACTACAAAATGCTGCAAATAGGATAAAAGACAACAACGGCAAGTTTCAGTTTAACTGAACCAAAATAAAATTTAACTGAATTCTACTGAACTGAAGAACTAAAGTGAATTGGAAGAGTAGAGAAAGAACAGAAAAAAAAACAATCCAAAAAGTACCAATAAAGGACACAACCACAATTTTCCAGTTTTTACTTCCACCGCAAACCTTTGCAATGCTCATTTGTTTTCTCATACACACACACACACACACACAGTACACATGCCAAAACATGCACCACGGGAAGTAATAGAAAGAATTTTTCCTTTCTTAAAAAAAAAAAGAAAAATGAAAATAAAAAAAAAAACTTTTAGCAACAAGAGGGTGTACTTTTTTATGTTTTTTTTTTTTCATTATTTTCTTTCCTACTGCCTTGCCTGCCTGTATGCAATTTAATAATTTTTTTTTTATTTTTCTATGATTTCGTTGTTCAACAAATGTTTTGTAATTTAACTTTTTTTTATGACAAACAATTTCGAAACTACAAAAAAGAAAATTTTTGGCAGCAAAAATTAAAACTAAAATTTTGAAAATACTTGCAAACCTACACACACACATGCAGATGTATTTTTACAGCCATGAAACAGAAACTAAAACCATATTAATTTGGCACATATTGAAGTGATAAGCAATACAACAGAGAAACAGTAACAGTAACAACAACAATAATATGAATTGCAAACCAAAAAAATAAACCATAAATGAAATATAATATTTTGATAAGAATTTATATGTTTTTATTACCATTTTAGTAAAAATATTATTGAAATTTATTGGTAACAACCGCAAGAAAATATGGTTCATCTACATACATACGAGTACCTATACCAGCAATTTATGAAATTAAATCTTTTTCAAAATTGGCATCACTGTGATTTAAGCAAATTAATACATGAAATGAAAACTGACAACGCAAATGTAAGTACTTGTGTTTGTACATTTTTAATGCCCATCGTGTAATTATATTGCTGGTTTAGGGCAACTAAACAACAATTTTTAGTTTAAAATAAGCTTAAGCCCAACATACTTCACTATTCCAATTAGATTTAAATGAAAGGTGTAATACATACAAACATAACTGGCCATTACCACCCTATTTCAAAGTTAAACACTAGCTTATCCCAGCACTCAGGTTGTGTGTGTTAATTTTTATCCATGAGTGCCAGGAAGAATGACAGATTTGAGAAGCTTTTTCATGGCAATCAATTACTCCCAGAGCTTTTGCCAGAAGACTGCTGACAGGTAGCCGCCGAAAGAAATAATTTTTTCATATTTCTTTTTTTTTAAGAAGGCAGAGCTGAGATTTGATTATAGCGCTATTGTTTTAGTAATTCAACACACTAACCACTAGAGCTCGGCTACATATGAAAGGTGTAAAACTCGTATAAATAAGTATGGAAAAAAATTCAAGAGTGCTCATTTTTGGACTGATGATTTGTATTGATTGTGATGAAATTTGTAATTCCCGTAGCCTACGGTTAATGTGCTTTCTCACATCTTGGAAAAAAAAATTTTAAAAATATTTCTTGCGGCAACTAAGAAAACATCCAATTATGATGAAGTCGTTTACACTGAATTCAGAAACTTACGCTCTTACATACATACATACATAACTGGCCTTTACAACCCTGTGTCAGAATTACGGCCTAGCTTCTCGCAGTACTCATGTTGTGTGTGTAAATTTTTATCCATGAGTATCGGGACCTACAGTTTAATGTCGACTCCGAATGACAGACTTGAGAAGCTTGTTCATGGCAATTAATTACTCTCAAAGCTTTTGCCAGAATACTGCTGAGAAATATTTTTTTCATATTTCTTTTTTTTTTAAGATGTCGGAGCTGGGTGTCGAACCCAGGGCTCATGTCTTAGTAAGGGCACACCAACCACTAGACCACGGCGACTACAACTTACGCTCTTACGATATAAAAAAATCTGTATTTACTTTGTATAGTAAGTTTCATATCTACTACTTATCCAATTCCACTTACTTTTTGACTGATAATTTGCAATGTAGACCGAATTCAGAACTTTTGCTTTAACCTCCATTACGAAGAAACCGCTCTCAGTCATTCCACTCTATTCCAGAAATCATAAAAAAACGAATGATCAGGAGTAACAGCGCCACCAACTGGGAAGTAGCTAAGCCTCACACCACAAAGACATCCAATAGCAGATGAGGCAATTGCCGTTGGTCATTCGAGGGTAAGGCGTTTAATAAAAAAATAACCCCTTCTCAATATATAGTTTATTAACTGACGATTTATATTGTACGCGATGTCATTTGCATTAAATTAAGCAACCAAAATATGCATGAAATGCTGATTTTCCATTTACTGGATGAAGCAATTTCCATATGACATATCATATGTAGTGATTATGAACTTATTTATGCCGAAACCGTTCTTAAGATATAAAAAAATTTGTATTTACTTTGAATGGAAGGATGATACTCACTTGCCCAATACCACAGACAATTTTATTTATTTTTATTGAGACCAATACTCAGGGGTAAACGCCTACTAATACTATGCATTGTATTGGAATTTTTATACAAAGGACAGTTTATTTATTACAAAACATATATTTGATTTTCTTATATTATTAAACGCCTTAGCAATGAGACAAATCCCTAGGATGATTATCTGTATTGATTATGAAGTTTTTTGGTTTAAATTTAGACACTCTTACTGTTGCCATTGTTAAAATATAGATAAGCAAATATTCACTGGGCGTGGCACTACCGGGTAGGATTTTTTAAGGTTGATATTACTTACTTACTTAGCTGGTCATAGTATACCATTAACAGATCTTAGCCTGCTTCAGCACTAGTCTTCAGGCGCCTTTGTTTAGAGCGCGCCTTTTCCAGTTAGTCACACCAATTGATGACAGAGATTTATCATCTTGGTTGTTGAAAACTAAACAGTGTTGTTCTCAACGCAAATGTCCAGAGATCTTCTCATTGAAAACTTTCTTCTCTAAAGCAGATTCTTCCATCCGAAAAATATGGCCCAGCCAACATAAACGCTGGATGTTAATGTGCTGAACAAATAACGCCCTCATCGTCGAAGCGCTGATATAGCTTATGGGTGGTTCTAATTTGAAACTCAATGCCTAAACTTATGAAGAATTTTTGTCTCAAACACTTCCAGGACAGCTGCATTGGCACAAAACAGAATCTATGCTTTCGCACCATAGAGAAGCACCGGAAGTAGAAGCGACTTGTGAAGTTGATATCTCTTGTAGTTCGTTCTACAAGTAATTTTAAAAAGAAAAACAAAAAAAAAAAAAAAAAACTGGAGAAGTTTTGAGAAACTCAATTTAGCTGTGAACATACATTTATTTTTGCATATTATACTCATTCACAATGCTATTTAATTTAATATTTTCATTTATTATAAAATCAAAGTGTAATTTTATTCTCATAAATTTAATGCAATTTGCAACTGGGTGGTTCACTTCAGTGCAGGCTAAAGAAACAATGAGTGTGAAGTTGTTGTTCAGGTTGGTTATACGAGTATGAACTGTGGCGCTTAAACGTTAGAATGGCCACCATTGATTCCTAAAATGTAATGTATGCAAACAAACATATGTCGCCAACTTCAAACGGAAGTGCAACTCCAACTACCTACAAAACATATGCTTAAATTTATAGCATTTCCTTCATATACTTTTATACTCTTTACCTTTAAACACAATCAACTCTCTATTTAATTTCTATTTCGTATTTATTTTAACAAAAGTACTTATTGTAGTAGTGCTTCGTGCAAGAAGGCAAGTGGTCAAAAAATAATCGGTACACAAATCCTTCGAGAAATCAAAAGAAAAAAAGGGAGAACAAAAAAAAAAACAAAAACAAATAAAGAAAAGAAATAAAAATGTCCAACAACTCACGTAGACAAAATAAAAGTCTAAAGTAAACTTTTTTGAACACGTTTCACTTTAAAATAGTTATTGAATGGCTTAATTTGTTTCCACTACATAAGAGAAGGTATCCGAACCACACAAAAAAAGCATATTTCTAATGGAAAACAAGAGATGATGAAAAAGAAAACCATAAAAATCATTGATTTCTTTTTAGTCATATTAAGAGAAAAATAACTACGTTTTTAATTTGTAGGAGTTTTCAGATTGGAAATACCTTCCCTTTCCTTTATCTCTATTGGTAAACCATTTGCTGTGATTTCTATAGAATGTTGCAGTTCGATACCAGTAAGTACTTTACAAAATCAAAAGTTTACCCCACTTTTACTATTTCTAAGAAATGTAAGTATTGGTTTAAGAAAATAAGTTATGAGAAAAGGGAAACCGGGGTAGTGCTTGTAGACATTAAATTTAAACTTATTAATATCGTAATTGACAAGAAAAAGAAAATAAAAAAGATAAACTTTAGTTTGATGTTTCTTCCACGAACGATCAGAGCGGTTTCAGTACAAAGGTATTAGGATTCGCTGGACAATCAACTGCAAAGCAACGTGTTCTGTGAGAGATACGGGTACTAGATAAGTATATGTAATAGCGTGCCGATATAATAGCGAGACCTTTTTTTTGTTTTCGAAATAGCTTAAAAGTACATATTAGCGGGGTATATGTATACTATACAGGTTTTAATACTTTTACAGATCTACCATCAGAAGCTTCTGAATTTTAGCAATATTGTAGAATATGCATCTGTCATTTCATACATAACGTACATAATTGGCCTTTACAACCCTGTGTCAGGATTGCGGCCTAGCTTCTCGCAGCACGCATGTTGTGTGTGTCAATTTCTATCCATGAGTACTGGGACCTACAGTTTAATGTCGACTCCGAACAACAGACTTGAGAAGCTTTTTCATGGCAATCAGTTACTCTCAGAGCTTTTGCCAGAAGTCTGCTAAGAGGAAACCTCTAAGCGTACGACATTGGGAGCAAATTTGACAGTCGTACGGCTCTCTTTGCTTTTTGAAATTTTAAAAAAAAACATCACATATTATTATATCAGGGATGCTTTGTAAATTGTGTGTGCATGCGTATGTGCATTTTATGTTTTCATTTTACTTTGTTTTGTTATTTTACCAACCGTGTAAATGCAAAAAATATTTGTCGTAAGAGTTTTACTCTCTTTAATTTTATGTACAACTTGTAATACCGTCTAAACCCGCCTTTAGACACATTTTGTTTCATATAAATATAGTAGCAATACTCTTCTCAAAATTGAACATGTTATCTGTCTCAACTTCTCTAAACAGTTTTGTTTATAAAGGTAAAAAGCTATTCCGTTACGTATACAAACAGAAATTATAATATTTCAGCTTGTCATTACAATTTAGAGTGGACATGCCTTATTTTATGAACAATACCCCTGAGCCAAACGACAAAATATAATAATTTTTCTTATTTTATTCTATTTTCCAATTAAATAGATACCCAAGTAAATTTCAAATAAATTATTTTCTTTATAAACTTTACTGGATAAGAAATTTTCCAACTTCCTTAACAAAATGTGTATTTGGAAAAAATACATGCAAACAATTAAAAGATACCCAATTGACTGCATTATTGTAAAAGAAACTCTATGAAAATATTGATTTCGTGACTAACAATGATGCTTGTCAATAATCTTATATTTTATGGGTGGTCGATTATGGATAAGAACCGAACATTTGTGGAGTTGCCAGTTAACAAAAAGGGTATTACAGACGGCAACTGGCAACTAATATTTTAGCATTTTAATTGTAAAGGAATAATATTTTATCGGCAATTAGAAATTGTTAGTTGCCAGCTGGCAACGCAACTTCAGTTCAGTTGTCGTTCATAATCGACGTATTAATTCTTTCAGTGTTTGTTTTTAAGATAAAGTTAAGAACCCACTGTACCCCTATGTAATACTACAGGGTATCATTAAGTAGAATTTGCATTATTTCTTATAAAGAATTATTTTTCTTAATCAAACGATATTTTTACAATGTGTGTCAAATTAAGTATTCAAATATCGTCGTAAGAAATAAATAACGCTGTAACTGACAAAAAATCGAAAATTCGTTTTTTGCAACATTTTTATCAGAAAAACCATATGCGTCGATTGGTCCGGTCCTAGATTTTTATGATGAAAAGAAATTCACTTACGCCGTCTACGTTTTGAAAAATACCAGTGCCTTTGTTCTACCCTCATACAAGTTTTTTGACTCTGGTGAACATTTAAGGCTTTGTCAGTTACAGCGTTCTTTAATTCCATCGACGATATATATATATTTTTTTTTAAACTAATTTTTACTCGGATGTAAGCCCCTAGTCATGTGGTGCATTGTATTGGAATTTTGAATATATAGATATATAGTTAGATATGTAGATGTTAAGAGACTTATGTCAATGGAATAAGTTGATGTCAATTTGATCACTCAAAGGCCAGTGTTATACCTTCACCCTTGAATGATTAACAGCAATTTCCCGATCTGTCGGTGGATGTTGACTGCGAGTGGTGAGCATCTTCACTAACTATGTTAGTTGTTATCTTCCCAGAAGGCGGCGCTGTACTCCTGATCATTTGTTTCTTGGTGGAATAGACTGGAAATGTCAGGGAGCGGTTTCTTGAACATTGACTTCTTGGTGAGGGGAACCTCTTATTTTAAAATTATAATTTTTGAAAAACCGCAAATTTATTTTTTAATTTTTTTCCTTCGCTACAATTTTATTTAAATTTATATATAAATTATGCCTTGATTCGTTGGCTATATTTCAATAAAGTTATGTGCCCATTTGGCAAATATTTGATAAAATGGAAAGAAGCGTAACCAGTATTTTGTGGAAACATTTTATGTAATATTAAAATGTTTAATTAATTTTAATTTTAAGCATCAAAATAGAAACAAAATTCATGTTTCAATAAAAGAGTGGTTAAGCTTCTCTGTTTTCTATCATATATTTGCCAAATGGGAACGTGGTTGAATAACTGTTGACGACATAATAAGCGATTTTGTTACTTATGTGGTCTTGCGTGATTTACGGTTATAGTAAGATAGTTGTGGTTTTCATATGCCTTCCAAAAATGTTGTACAGTTTTGTGTGCACATCTCAACAGAAGACCAAATGGGATATGAATACCCTTAAGCAACTAATCTAATGCTATAAATTGCCTATTTAATGTGTGTGTGTGTGTGTGCTAATGTATGGACACATAAAACACTCACATAGATATTTAAATAAAGACCGTAATGTATGTATGCCTATGTATATTGTACATACATATACTTACACATATGTATAGTTTACAAGCAATAAAGTTCGTTTTAACTTTTTTGCTTATTTAACAGAAAATAGTTTTTTGTTTTAATTTTTAACGCAACAATACCAATTTACGACAAAATAAATATGAAAACGAATCCTTTAGACGTGTATAGATGAATAGGATTTGATTATATATGTACGTGTGTGTGTGTGTGTGTTTGTAAGTAAAAATATCTCTTTTGTACACACAAGTTTCAATCATTTTGGGATTTGTTGGGGCAATTCTTTTATAATTATTCTCTAGTAATTATTAATTAATAACATATACAATGAAAGATACTAGATATAAAAAGAACAATTTTTAATTGATAATTTTGTTAAAAGAACAAACACATAAAGGCAACTTTAAACATTTATATGCAGATGACACATCCATATACATATATTTTATAAAAACCCAGTTAAACTAATCAGTTACAAATCTACAAGTTATGTATAATACTCTATTCATATATGTATAAATTAAGTTAATTTAGATTTTAATAGACTTACAAAATTTTTTGTTAACATATCATCGCAAGAATTAAAGAACGCTGTAACTGACAAAAAATCGAAAATACGTTTTTTGCATCATTTTTACCAGACAAAAAATACGCGTCGATTTGTCGCTATCCTAGATTTCTATGATGAAAAGAAATTCACTTACGCCGTCTGCCTTTTGAAAAATACCAGTGTCTTTGTTCTATTTTCATACAGGTTTTTTGGCTCTAGTGAACATTTAATGTTTTGCCAGTTACAGCGATCTTTAATTCTTGCGACGATATGTACGTATATATATACATTGTATATACATAACAATTAGCATTTGTTAGCTGAAAATATTTTAATTTTGTGAGTGAAAACTTAAGTTTATAAGAAAAAAATTGATATATTTTCGGGTCTAACAAAAGAATATTGCAATTTTTTACACTAAATAGCAAAACATTTTAAAACTAGTTAATCAGAATATATTTTTATCAAAAGTTCTTATAAATTCATCTGCAATAGTTGTTTTCTTTTATTGACATTTCAATGTTCATTGAATATACACTTTTCACTGAACGTACTTCACTTAGGGTTGTATTTTTTGAATCTATTTAGTATTAACACATCTTGCGCCAAGCCCCAAAATCGCGATTTACCCATTCGGGCCAAAAAATTTTTTTCTGATAACATTCTGTTTATGTTCATTTATTGTATATTTGAAAACAGAAAGTGAAAATTTTCACTTTTTCCATGATTTTTCATCAATTTTCCGTGTGTGCACCGGTGATCACGTGGCCGCAGGAAGTAAAATTACTTACTGGGGCCGCGTGATCACCGGTGCACATTTAACATTTTTTTCTTTCTTTATTTCTTTAGACGAATTAATTCAGCTAATCTAAAAAAAATAAAAGATGTCAAGGAAAAAACTTAGTGATAGAGAGATAAATGAAACTTTGAATGCTGATCTCTCCGACCAGACAGATTTTTGTGACTCAGAAGACGATGATGAACTTGATAGAGACAAAGATTACATTCCTTCTAGTAGTGTTGATAAGGAGTCAGATAAAATGGATTTGAATGTTATCATTGTTTCTGTACGGTAAAAAATTTTTTATTTCAATATAAAAAGGAAAAAAAATACTATTACAAAAAACTATCCAACTGTTCTCATTGAACCAAATAGCCCTATAATTTGTCCGCCTCTAACCCATTATGGGTATGCAAACTGCTCAGGCCAAGCACAATTTCACGTTCTCCTTGAGCCACAGATTCATTCCTGGTGTATAAACCCAATGTAAATCGTGTGCACTATGCCATATTCACGTTTAAAGACATTAAGGTAACGTGTGGATATGTGCACACTCGGCCCAAACGAGTACTCAGGTCGTGTGCACCGGTGCCGCACGTGGCGCTAAATGTGTTAAATACTAATTGTGCAATTTACTATGATCGTCTGTGCTTAAGTAACCTTTTAGGCCGTAAATTTCTTAATTGTGCAATTAATGCTTTTGTATAAACGTTATATGAATGACAAAAGCAAAATATATTGTGTAAAGAGTAGGCCAAAAATAATGCACGATGCTAATTGTTTGGCATTTCTTTTAGTATTTAACAACTTTAATTATTGAGAGGTACACAAATAAGCAGCGCTTTTGGAGTGTTAAGACCTTCTACGAAAATGAGAGTTCAAATCACAATGTATTTCATGATATTTTTGGACAGTATAATCGACAAAATACAACCATAATCAAAAGATTTAATCAAACAGAGTCGATAGGTAATATTGAAATGATCGCTCAGTATGTTCTACGGAAAACATTACTGCTGGGACTCTATTCTGTAATTCTCTTAAGCTAAAATTCTAACATTTTAGGTTTTTGAAACAGGCTGAGCGTTAGAATATATAAAATTAAAAAGTTTAGAGGTAATAGGCATTAAGCTTTTTAATTACAATAAGCGTTCAAGAATTTTATATGTAGCCAAAAATTCTTAAATCAAGTTTACACTGTGCTTAATACTCCAAATATTTAATTGAACAGGCCGAAATATATGGTGACTTTACAAAGAAAATCATCTCCAGCAATGAGATACGCTTTTAACTCTGCAAACAAAATTGCATTATGAATGAAAATCCACGAGTGATTGTTGGAAAGCCGATGGATCTACAAAGAGTGACTTTTCGGATCAGTATATGAGCTGGAAGCGTCATCAGGCCATACTTATCCAAAAATGATGATCGGCCATGCATATACCGTGAAAGGTATTTGCTATTGTGAGATGATAACGGCCAGGCATGAGGATATGAACGATATGTAGATCCAATATGCCACACAAACAACGAAACAATGGCTCTTTTGCGCTAGAAATTCAATGATCGTGTTAGCTCATGTCGTGGCAATGTTAATTGGCTGCCACGATCATGTGATTTGATACCGTTAAACTTTTTTCTTTGGGGATATTCAAAAGAAAAACTGTGCGTCGATAAACCAAGTCAATTCTAAAACAATTTGCCACATAAACAACATTGAATTTCAATGTGTGTCAGAGCCATTGAAATTATGAACCATGCTATAAAACCCAAGCCATGGCGATCATTTGGCCTACATATTGTTTCACACTTAATTGTCATAGATATTCCTATTTTAATGAAAAATATTAAGGCAAGTCTCTATAAACTTTTTGTTTTATTCACAACTACAATAACTTCGTGAACTCTCGTTGGACCACTCTTATTTCTAAAGGAACCTATAAATTAAATCAGAATTATGGAGGACTTTCTCACTAGGTATAGGGGTTAACTCTGACATCTTGGAAAAAGAAATATGAAAAAAATATTTCTTTCCTCTCAGCAGTCTTCTGGCAAAAGCTCTGAGAGTAACTGATTGCCAAGAATAAGCTTCTCAAGTCTGTCGTTCGGAGTCGTGTTCAAACTGTGGGTCCCGGTACTCATGGATAAAAATTGACACGCACAACATGGGTACTGCGAGAAGCTAGGCCATAACCATGATATTTTCTACAAAGTTGCTGAACATACCATACACCTTAGATCTAAGGAAAACATAGTTTTATACACCGATATGCTGCAAGAGTGGGCCAGAGATGGAAAATTTTAACCGCCTCTAAAATAAAATTCCAATGTGATCTGTCAAAACGCCGACACACGTATATATTTTTTTAGTCAGTGTAATTTTACTTCAAATTTTCTTTTTTATCTGATTGGGCCAAAATAATTTAAATATAATTTAAATATTACAAATATATTTGCAATTTTATAACATGTACGACTGCATACTTACGTAAAGAAATATAATCGATTTAGTCATGACAACAAAATATTTTTAGTAAATAAACAAACGAATAAAAAAACAAAAAAACCGAATTAATAAATAATGATATTCAAAATAAATGTAATAATAAAGTTATGGGTGGGCGAGTTAAAAAGCCTTAAATATTGTTAATATATGTACAAACAACACTTGTTATTAGAAAAAGGCCAAACTTCTTTATAAAAAATTTGAATGGAATGAAAATACTATTGTTGGAAAATACTTTTGTTGTTGTATGATTTATTGAAAACACTTTCTGTTTACTTGTTCGTGAACACCTAGTGTTGTATCTTTGTATTCATGTATGTTGTATCGAAAACGTCAAATATCAAATAGGAAGAAGTACCAATTTTTTATTTATATTCTTACCCCTTTATCAACATTAATTTTAAGTTTTATATGTATTTACTATATACTCAGTTATCGGTTTCTTTTAAATAAATTTTTTGCTACAATAGATGTTTTTTTATATTTTTATACTTCTATTCAATAATAGGAAACCAATACAATTTTTGAAAAACACATGAAAAATAATTGTATTTCTGTATAAAATTTTTTCATGAAAATTACCAACAACATACATATGTTGCGGCATACATACTTCCTACAGAAAATATGTATGTCTTTAAGGTGTTTACCAAACAATCAATTTTTAGTTGCGGTAACAAAAATTCCCATGGCACAGATGGTTCAACGGCATGTAAGTATAATCGTGCCTATTTAGATAACATGTAAATACTAATCTTAAATTTTCCAATTTTTCTAGAGGGTTGGTTTTTAGCGCTCAAACAGGATTAGATAAAGATTTTGAGACTGTTTTCGAATAAATGCCAGGTGCCTATGGTACAGCCAAAAATCAAATTTTTTAGTTGGTACTTTTTCAGAGTTACCGGTTAGCAAATAAATATTTTCATTAAAAATTTTATTTAAATTTAAATCGTTTTCATGAGTGTACCACCATTTGTTACCTTTACAAATGACGAATATTCGTAAAAGAAATGTAATAGTGGGCAATCTATGGGTTTAAATTTGAGGCACAGATTATTTTAAATCTGGCAATACTTATCTCATTCTATTCTGGCACAAAATTCAGTATATTATCTCCCCTGAATGAAATAAATTGATTTAAGCTTCAACAATGTTGGGATAAAAAAAATTATTTTTTTGGATGAACCTAATTTCGATCTTGGCGGATACGTTCACAAGAGAACTTGGTTACAGAAACCAAGCCACCCGTTACGAGTGACTGTTTGAGGCGACTTTTGGAGTGGAGGCATAATAACCTGTCCATAATAACCGACTTTTTTGAGTCCTTTATTCATGGTTTGTGAACGGTGTTTGGTTTTAACTGAACTGTGCAATCGATTTGTTGCGTAAAACGTTTGATGGCTGTTTAATTAGCCGATTTGTGATGTCAATTAAGGGGGTTTAGACGGTAATACAATTCGTACGACATGTCAAATTTTTGTGTAGAAGAGAATGAATAGTATCGTGTAAACTTGATATGTAATGAAAGCGTACGACATTGAGAGAAAATACGGATGAAAATTTGACAGTGGTACGGCTCTCTTCGCTTTTTTAAATTGTTTAAAAAACCATCATATTTCATTAGATCAGGGATGCCTTTTTTATGTTTTTGTTTGTTTAAATGTATTCACAATGCATGTAAATTTTGTGTGCATGTGCATGTGCATTTTATGTTTTCATTTTATTTTGTTTTGGTTTTTTACCAACCGTGTAAACGCAAAAAATATCTGTCGTAAGATTTTTACTCTAATTTTTAAAATACGGATGGAATTTCATAATATTTTCTCTTTGATTTTACCTATGTAAAGTATTACCGTCTAAACCACCCTTTATTAACTGTCAAGTAGTTGTGATTTGATACCGTTGGTTAAAGTCAAGTGTTATGTCGAATAACCAGAGACAGTTAAGCATTTGACGGCTAACATTCGTGATGCCATTGCCGAGACACGACCCCATATGTTAGAAAATTGGTGCGATCGAATAAATAATTTTACTTTACAATGAAAAAAAAAAAACTAAATTTGGCAAAATTTCAAAACGTTTCTATTTTATTGCATTTTTAAACTTACACTTTTAACTAACCTACCCACTATAACAGAAAGAGCGTCATACTTATTGTACTAAAAGGGTGCTTATTACAGATCAAGGCAAATGTCTTTGGGGTTGACATATTCACCACTAAAGCAATATATCTTGGAATTCTATGATATTTTAATTAAGTATTAATAGTACTCGTAATAGGTGTTAAACAATGGTAAAATGAAGAGAGAACTTTTCCCTCGATCGCTTTCAGTCCCAAGCAGTATATTATAATTCATCCTTAAATAACACAAAACACGTGAGATTTACCTACACATTTGTATAGCTGAGGCCGGAAAAGGCTATACTGCCGTATTTTTTTCGATACCTGGTTGGTACCCCATTGAAAAGCATCG
This sequence comes from Metopia argyrocephala, assembly GCA_963576795.1. NCBI lineage: Eukaryota > Metazoa > Arthropoda > Insecta > Diptera > Sarcophagidae > Metopia > Metopia argyrocephala. The sequence continues at coordinate 178,511,821 of OY756208.1, read as the reverse complement.
AGCTTGTTACTTGTATATACTTACTTGTATCCTTTCATCCCTATGCACATGATCACCAACAAAGGTAAATAGTGTGTTTGCTTCGCAACATTAGGGATGTCGATTAAACTTGATAGGAAACAGCAAACTAAACACTTTAGTGAATTAAATATATCGATTTTAGTGGTAGTGGAAATTTAGTGCACTAATTTTGAATGATTAGTGGTAATGGAATATAACTCCATTGGCACTATAGTGGAATGGAAATTTAGTTCCACTACCTCAGTTCCACTATCGTTTTAATATACCTTCATATATGGATATAATATTATTATATGCATACATAGCTTAAGTCAATGTCAAAATAAATTGTGGTGAATGTTATTTTCTTAATTTACTGAGTCCGCCTGTATAAAGTAAATAGTTGTTGTTATTTTTTTAATAAGAATTTTAGTACTTTCAAATGTAATTATTCAGTTCACCATAGGTAAGATTTTAATGGCACGGACTAAATTTCCATTACCACTAAAATCGATTCATTTAGTGCACTAACTTTCCACTACCACTAAATTTGTTTTATTTAATGCATTAAATTTCCACTATCACTAAAATGGTTTTATTTAGTGGTTAATTATTTCCTTCTGCATTTAGTGGTGGCTAGAATATTGCTGCATTAATAGTAATTCGTTTAGTGGTAGTGGAAGTGATAATGCATTATAAATTCAATGCAATAAATTCAACTCTGATCATGACAAATGTCTAAAGAGGAAAACAGTAATCATAATAATATATAAGACATAATGACAGAATAAGCTAGAAGAGTTACTTATAGCTCTAATCAAAAGTGAAGCTTCAGGTTGAATGATTATAAGGTTGATATTAAAAGCACAGCATATAAAATAAATAAATTGAATGTACTTTGTAAGCGAAAAATAAAGAAATTATTAATATATTACTTATGATTAACACTGTACTTATACAGTTAACCTAAAATTTGATCTCATTTACATTAAAAGGTGAATTATCATATACTTTTAAAATCATATATTATTAATAAATTAGTTAATTAGCAATATAAGACATTCTTTGGTAATTAATAAATAAAAATAAATATGTCACCTTTTTGCATCACTATACAGGAAACTTTATATTTGACGCCATTTGTATTAAGAACTGAATCACAATTTTTTTAAGATCATACAACTTCAAACAATTAAATATAAAATAAAACACTCTTTGTATATATTTACATACGCGTATATAAAAATAAGTAAGTATGTTACATTTGAACAACACTATTTTTATATTATACAGTGTCCTAAAATGTAACTCCATTTACATATGTAAAAAGCTAGATCATAATATTTTCGAGCTCGTATTTAAAAAACTAAATGAAGAAAAAAATATCGCACTAATGTGTTACACTACACCGAAAACCTAAAATTTGGTTCCCGTCAAACTCACATATGAACCTTTTTTAGCATAATATTATAAAATCAAAGATAAAGCATTTTTGCATTTAAGAAAACCATAGATAAATGGGTCACTTATATGCCATACTGTAAAATATTTGGTGGTTTTAATCAAAATGGTTTTTAAGAAACATACTAATTTCATAATTATGCCACGTTAACTTCTGATGTAGTTTTCTAATTTCATCATGTATAATATAATAAATATGTATATATTGATTTTACACTTGAGTAACATTTTCAATTCAAAACATAGAAAAATTTTGCTCATTATTAAATTAAAAATTCATTAAAATATTCAAATATTTACCTGTACAAGTCGTTAAGTTTGAAATTATGTTTCTGGAATATTTCTTTCTTTTTTTTAAATGTTTTTCAGTCGCTAATTGTTTACATTGAAAGTTCATTCACATTTGGATTTTTTTGTTCAAACAATTTTGTTCACTTCAGTCTTCAATGTTACTTTATATTCAAAAACACTTGAAAGAAAACCAAAGAAAAATTTGCAAAAACACACAAAAATGTAAATTTTCTTTAACAATTTCATTTTTTTTTCTGAATTTAATTTTTTTTTTTTTTGTTGCCAAAAACAGCGGTGCCTTGTAACGTCTACGTGAGGCACGTGTCACTGACTGACTAGAAAATTTTAACATTTAGCTCGTCAAACTTCGCTGGGTATCAGCTTATTTTCTGTTTAGTTTTGCTCTGCATATTTTTTTTTTTGTCATACTTTTTTCATCCTTCATGCAAGCTGTTGGAAACGGGACACAATTTGTGCTTGTCGTAGAGCAAAGTTTTTTTCTTTTTGCTTTTTGCCTGATTTTGTTTTTATATCAAATAAAATACTTGTGTGTAAATTCTTTAACTCTTGGCTGCTTTGGAAAATGTGTCCCGGACTGAGGTGGTAAATTGTAGTCCTTTCCGCAGCCAACTCACTTGCTTGACTAAACGATGAACAAAATATTTTTTACATTAAAAAGTGTTTTATAAAGCATGTAAACCAGCTAGGGAATGTGCAAAACTTGCAAAAATTTTCTTAAAAACAAAGTCCTGTTTGTTTTATGTGCTCTCATGCTCATTCGGTGCTCTTTAATGCTACTTTTAAGGGTAAATTGTATTGCTTGTTTAAAGCGCAGGTTTTTAGCAATTGCAGACACAAAACAGCTTTCTTGTCAACCCTTACAAATCAGCTGTGGAAGTTGTAATAAGAAATGATTATAAGACCGGTTGTGGTATATTTTTTTGTAAAAGCTTTTTACTGCCAAACAGACGGCTAACAGTATAAGAATTTCAATAAATTTCCCCTGATTTGTTTTGCATGTGAATAGTGCCCCAGTGTCCTGAAAGCTTATGCCTTTACAATGGCTATGATTGTGTATGTGTGTGTGTTTGTAATTTAATATATAGTGTATTGCTGGTAATGTATTCAAAATATGATTCATCAAAATTTCAATTTGAAAATAATAGAATATAACAATAAAACGAAATAACATTTATAAGGATTCCTTTTGTCCACTTCCATTTACCTCCTTCCCTAGCAGAAGACTTTTAACCCTTCAATTCTTTTTGAAGTTTTCTTAACACAACTTCTTAGTACATACATATGTACGAATATAGTTAACATACATCTATATGTATGTATATAGTGAGGTTTATAATTAATTTACTAAATGTATGTAAAAATATTTAAAAATATATATGTATTGATTATATTTACTTAACAATCGACTTACTTTGCTTTGCTAAAAGTGTAAAAGAGTGTGTTTTTTTGTTAAAGCCCGCATACCAACAACCACTTCCCATTTTAAAAGAAAATATTAATTTTCAGCACAAAACTTAAAACATCCCCAACCAAATATTAAAATATTATGAAAAAATGTTAAAAGGGCTGCTGTAACTTGAGTAGGATCACAGTATGTCAACTTATTGGGCTTTCAAGAATTACAGCACGTTTCCCATGGCAAAAACTAGCTGCTGTTAGACTGCTACATTGAGTGAGTGTTTGGTTGTTGATTGGCTGTTATACGTTTTGTCATGTTAGCAAATCTCTACTGTTTGCATCATCAATGTTAGAAAAAAAAATGGTATTTTGGATTTTTGAAAATTTAATGTTATTTAATCTGTTAAACAGATATGAGAAGAATTCTTTGTAAAGATTTTTTATTTTAAAACTTTTAAAATTAAATTGAATTTTTTTTAGTCTTTACTGGGAGGCTATACATTTCAAATTAATTAAAACATTTATTAAATTAATGATTGAAACAATTGCAGTACGATATTAGAAATTAATTTGTTCTGCTTAAATAATAAAGTTCTTTGTTTTTATAGCCAGAAATTAAATTAGCGTACCATGAACAAAGATTTTAGTGAAACAAGTATTTAACAGAACGGCTGTACATGCCACACAGCGGCGGAAATGATCGTTTTATTATAAAAAGTGGTAAATGATCCCATTAGTCTACATTTAGCAAACATTTTATAAGAAACACCGTTGTGTTGAAGGCTTTGAAAACTCAAGTATTGAAAAATGAAAATTCATTAACGGCTTGAGATCTCAGTCTCAATGGCGTCCCTTATAGAAAGGAAAATTTTGAAAGCATCCTACACCGATTACTAAATCGTTCGCAAAGTAATAATACAACAGGGTTTTTAGGTACTTTTAAATTTTTATCCCCGATTTTGAATTTCATATCCCCAAAACCCTGATTAATTCATCCCCAAAAATCTCCACTGAAATTGCATCAAACATTTTGCATGTATGTACGTACATAAATTTTATTATTTACCTCTGCATTTAGAGAAATTACCTTAATTTTTAATAAGGTCCAAGAAGCGTTTTGGCATTCAGTCCATATCGATGGCAATGTTCTTCGACATTTCTTTAACAAATTATCAGAACTGTTTCTTATTAGAAGGGTTTTTTCCTCGAAGAGCCGCTTTGACAATTTGCCATAAATTTTCAATAGGATTAAAATCTAGAGACTGTGCAGACTATGACGCCATTTTTTTTTTTTTTTTTTTTTGAAGACCAATACTCAGGGGTAAACTCCTACGCATGCAGTGCATTGTATTGGAATGTGAAGATGGTTGATAGATATGTAGATTTTTTTTTCATAGATATTTGCATATATTATGGGCCTTTTTTGTTGATGAGACAAGTTGCTGTCAATTTGACCACTCAAGGGCCAGTGTTATACCTTCACCCTTGAATGATTAACAGTGGATGTTGAATGTGAATGGTGAGCGTCTTCAGTAGATTAGCTCTTATCTTCCCAGAAGGTGGCGCTGTACTCCTGCTCATTTGTTTCCAATGGAATAGATTGGAAATTTCAGGGAGCGGTTTCTTGAAGATGGACTTCTTGGTGAGGGGGGGAGGGGTAACCTCTTTTTCTTATTTTAATTTAATTTCTAATTTAATTTTTTTTTTTTTTTTTCTTATAATTTTGTCCTTCGCTGAGATTGAACCTCGGTCGTGTGAGTTTCTATGCCATCGCTCATCTACTATACCACGATTTAATCTGTTCCTCGCTTCGTTAACTTGTTGAAATACAATGCTCATTCCCTAATAAATTTTTGTATTCCCATATCAAAAAAATCCCCATTTTGGGGATTAATCCCCTAATCTAAAAACACTGTAATACAAGTAAATCGAAGTACAATTCTCAGTTGTCATTGTGCAAATTTTTTCACCGTATGATAGAAATCCTTTCAGTTTACTCAGTTTACAGGTTACTGTTCTGAGAAGAGATCCAGCATCAGAATATCTTCTTAACCACTTGACCATTGCACAGTCTTTGAGAAGAATGTAGTTAAGTGAAGTAGTGAATTATTATATTTAAACAAATAACTTAACTTAAAAGTAAGTAATTGAGAATACTAAGAACCAGTAAGAACTAAATTGAAAATTTGGTCAAAACTTGCCAACAGAACACTTTAGAACAACAGAGCTGTACATAGAAAACAGACATACTTATATCTCATTAGATCTAGAAAAACAAAAAGCGGTGACGAAAAACTGATATTTGCAGCGGAAGCGCCTATGCTATTTCCTAAAATTTACATTGCTTTGCAAATGTTACCTCAAGTAACTGTAATGGATATGACTGACAAAGATTATTTATGATAAAGTTTTCTATGAAACCCATGGTAATCTATTATTGTACTAAATTAAACAGATAGAAAATAAAGAAAAATATTAAAAAATAATTTTATTTTCAGAAACTAATGACCATTTGCAAATGCATCTAAACAAGAAGTATAGCCTGCATTTATAATTTACACTTTATTTCTATATTTTTTGTTGACATTTTATCGATTCTTTTTAATACACTTTTTAGTAATAGTAAAAAAAAACACATACATATGCACACATAAACACATACATACAATACAACTTACAATATGGGTAATCACTCTTGGCTGCAAAAGCCCTTGCAACTCTTGCAAAACACTTCAAACAACAACAATATGCAGTCATATGCTTGGTTTGCTATGTTTCAATCACTTGCAAGGGTGAGTGCAACGAAGAGTGATTACCACTAATAGAAGTACAATATTGTATACTTTTTGATTGAATATGCATGCATTTAATGTAATTATAAAGTAAAATTGAAATTCGTTAAACCAGCAGGGCCCTAAAACTATGTGCCTTGCTTAAGGGTCTTAAAGCCTATTTATAGACTACCAATTGCCTACAACACATGTAAAAATATTAACGTCAAGCAAATTTGCGTTCATATAGAGCGAATGTTATATTTTGCATAAAAAACGTAAAAACTGACAGATTAGGTATGCTTCTTTACTCTACATAGAGCGCCTGCGGGATCCGAAAAGCGTTCCCGTACAAAAAATTTGGCTAAATGAAAAGAATTTTGAGAGAGTAACATTGTTCTTCTTCATGCTCGAAACAGCCCGTACTTTTTCTTCTGTCTAGTTTGTGCAAGTAAACAAATAATCAGCTGCTAAAAAATAATAGAATAATTAAATAAAAAAAAAATTAATAAAAAAATTAAACTAAACAAAATTAAAAAATTTAATTAAAAAATATTTCTAAACCACCAGTGTGAGTTGTGTTTCTTTTTTTTTTAATTTTTATGTTAATGGGTAAAATACTTTGTTATTTGCTTACTTTTGGGTAAATTTGTCTCTTATTAAGAGAAATTATTTTTAACGCTCTATATAACGAACTTTACCAAAAAAGTAAAGAAACACACCTATTGTATTGGTTTTTGTAACACAAATTTCTTGTGAAAAGCAAAAAAATTAAACAAAATATAAAAAATATTTCTGGTATTTACACTGATATAATGATTTTTATGTTTTCTTTTTAGTTTTTGATTTAAAAATATTCGCCGACTTTTAAAAATATAACTATTACAAATACCAGCTGTTTTTCTTTTTGCCATTATTAGTACTATTACCCTTTTTAGTGCTGAATGTAAACATTTCTTATAAGCAGTAGTTAAGAAATCAACCCAGCAGAAAATTTTTTAAATTTGGAAGCAATAATGGAAGCATTATGTTCATACTTTAAAGCTTCCAAATATGCTACAGGATAAGGTATTATTTTTGATATTTTGTACTATTTGCTTACTGGTTGCAATAAATTTGCATTTCTATTGCATTTTAGCGGCTCATTTCATATAAAAATCATGCATTATTGATGCGCACGTGTAAGTGATAGTTCACAAATTCTCCCTTACAAAATAGCTTATTGGTAAGAACTAATTTCTTCTGGAAAGTTTTATTATGGAATGACAATACTGTGTGTTCACACTATATAGGCATATGCGCTTTACTATCTCTTTCGCCGACTATCTCTTAGTAGTCTTCTGGCAAATGCTCCGATAACCATGAATAAGCTTCTCAAGCAGCGTTACCGTTTTGGTTCGATCGGCCAAAAATTGGTAGTTTTTCGTGTTTTTAAAACCGTTTGGTAGTTTGGTTGGTTTGTTGCAACTTTCCTAGGTTTTTGGAAGATTTTCATGTGGAAAACACTATTTCTAATTTTTGAGTAAGAAAAAAATCTTTCTTTCGAGTAAACAATTTGCATTACTCTTAACACTGTTTAAACATTTTCACAAGTGGGACAGTTATGTTCTATCGCATACATAGGGATGATTTAAGATAGCAGTACCTATCCACACATACATACCATGCGTTGTGTCAATTGTGTGTTTTGCACTGCTTTCAAAAAAAGTTAAAATAGTGAATTTTCAGAAAGAAAATTACTGGAAAATTTTTTAAAGTATAAAAGTTGAAAAATTTTTATATTTTAGTTTAGTTGACTGCTCTATAGAATGTAACCGCTGTTAACGACGTAACGTACTTATACCTTTAAATGCAATTAATTTGTAATATGGTCTTAATCATCTCTGTTTAAAAAAAACAAACAATATAATGAAATTTACAATAGAAAAAAAAAATGGAAAAGTAAAGACATGTTTTAGTTATAAATATCTATATTCAAGACATATCTACCTTATATATGTATATGCAAACATAAATTGTAGATTTTTGTCAAAAACACAGAAGTCGAACGAAACTGAAAATTTAGAGGACGATATTCCGACAACCAGGTAGAAACAAACAATTACACATTGTTTCTTAAGTTTCTACATAATATTCTACTTTCAGTGAAGAAAATAAGAATTCAACAAAATAAAATTCAGAGACGAGTGGCTAAATGTTTTTGACTGGGTCCAGGAAAAGGATGGTTGTTGTTGCGTTGTGTATTCAAAAAGCATTTAAAATCTAAAAAACCATCAAAATGCTATGGTAGAAATTAATACCAAAGAAAAAACCAAGCAAGTATTGCACAAATTTTGATCGAAAATCGGTACACAATTTAAAAGCAAGTATAGCATGCTGAATTAATTTTAATAATGTTTTGAATTACCCACAACGTAACGTTTATGTTAATGAATTACTTGTTGAATGTTATCCAGCCTCTGGCTACGCAATGTTATCATAGCTGACCACAGATGGGGCTAATATTATGGCTTGAATCTTAAAGATTTTATTAAGAGCTGATACTGAAATTATTATTATTATTTTATAATTTTTTATATTATTGAGTTTTGGTAGGCTGCAGAGGATTTTGGTAGGTTTTTTGAAATTTTTTGGTAGGAAAAAAATTTCTTCTGTGGCAACGCTGTCTGTCTCAAGTCTGTCGTTCGCAGTCGACGTTAAACTGTAGGTCCCGGAGCTCATGAATACAAAATTGACACACAAGAAATGGGTGCTGCAAGAGACTAGACCATAATCCTTAAGCAGGGTTGTAATAGCTAATTATGTATGTATGTGTGGACGAAAATTGTACTAATATGTTGTAAAAACCCAAATTGTTACGTAGTCGTCTATACACGATTCTTTCGTGTTTTTAGCCAGACATATTCTATGAACAGGCGGTATTTCTTCTAGAGCTAATTAAATAAATAGTTCACGGGCTTTGGCGCCATATGGGAATTCAAAGGTCGAAGTGTAAAGATATACAGCCTAACGAAAAAACCATACTGTTTGATCGGTAATGGTATATTATACTCTTATCTTTCTCTTAGTCTTAACACTTAAAAAAAGGGTTTATAGGTTTTCTTATTAAAACGTTTTTATAATACTTAAAAGGCCTGTGTGAAGGAGCAAATATATTTCCTATTTACCTGCATATACACGTATAGTAAATAGAAAAAACCGTGTTATTATACACTTTATATGTACATATGTATGTATGGATGTATGTATCGTACCGTACGGGTATGTAAGAATACACATTTATTTACTTGTAAAAAGTTTTTAATTAAGCGTTGTACCGAAACCAATATAAAATTAAATGTTTAATGAGTTTTTATTTGATGCTTCATTGGAGGCTGCTGGAGTATACAACTGCGTTCTTTTAATTAGAATTTTGTTTTAATTGTCTTACATACATAATTATATATATGAAAATAATTATTCGTTTTAATTAAATCACTCATAGCACATAAAATGTAGAAAATTTTAAAGTTTAACAACAACAGCTTTAAGATATTAAAAGAATTTTAATAGATTTATTTCTATTTAGTTGTCAAAAGCTATACCTACATACATACCTCCTTTATGTAGGTTATTTAATGGTTTGCCTGTTAACTTTGTTTTCTTTTCTACTCACTGCCTTTGCCTTTGCTGTTGGTGTAGCACTAGCTTGCAGTAGATAAGCGAGAGAAAAATCAAACATAAAGAACTATTATTGAATAACTTTACAAATTGCTGGTCACGCAGTAATGATTGCTGTTCTTCTGTTTCTTATTTTTCTGCTTCCACTGGGCGATGTTTGCCATTGCAGGTGGAATACTAACTAAATGCAATTAGGATTTCCATTACAATATTTATAGAAGAAAAAAATGGCCGTAATTTCTAATAATTTGTTGTTAAACTCTTACTATTAGTTTACAAACTCGATTTACTCAAGTACTCTTGTTCAAATGGTAATAATAGCCCCAAATTTAAAATCAACCGACTGATAACAAATTTTGAGTATTGAGTGCATATTCATAAGGGCCATGATATTGATTCGTACGATTTGTCAAAACAATCGTGTGTGTTAAAAAAGTATAACAGTGTGGCATAAAAATGCATCTGTACGACAGATTTTTTTACTACTTTTTAACAAAAATTCATAAAAATTTTTTTCTCCATGCGATCAGGGTTGCATTTTATAAGATTTGAGCAAAAAGCAACTCAGCATATGCTTGCATCTTATTTTGTGTGATAGTGTGGCACTAATGTAGCCATTTTGTTTGATGCGACTTTTAAAGTGTGACAGAAATCGATAAGATTTTCTTGTGAATGAATCGTACGACTGTGTATGATAGTGTCTCAATTGGCCTTTAGTCATAACCAAAGTCGAAAGTAAGAAAACAAGATCTAAAAAATTTTAATAAATAATGTGTGACAATTCTTGTTCTTTAACAAATGCATACAATTTTTAAGAAAAAGTAAGTTTTTTATATTGAATTAAGGGTCCGTAAAACTGAATTCTTCAACAGAATACTTTCTAACAAAACACAAATCTGGCTTATTTTCTATTTAGTGCGATTGAATTTCAGACGCAGTATATATAGAAATATTTTCCAAGTTTTAATTTTTTTCTCTATATTTTCAACTGATAATAATAAAAAATCTCGTATGATTGTTTTCCGTTTCTTTAGTCTTTTATTATCACTTTAAAAATGTAACACTTTTCAAATAGAGTGTAAAATATAAAATGTAATCAATCAGCTGTTTGCTTTAAATGCGATAGTTAATTAGAAATCACGTACAGCTTTACTTAAAAAAAAGCTTAAATTAGGGATCATTTCTAAATATGCGTCATTATTTATATTGAGATGTAGGCGTGCGCTTAAGATGGATTTTTCAAAATTGTATACCACAAATGGGTTAAAAAGACTTAGCTTTTTCTATTAAAAGAAATGTATGTTTATTTGAGAGCTTGTTTGAAGTTTGTAGACATTTAACGAATAACTATTTTCTTCAAATTTGTACATTATTTCGCTATATGGAACAAGCCATATTTTAAAAATTTCAAATGGCTGATATCACATCCCTAAAAAGCAAATATTCATTTGTTTCTATCTTTAAAATTGTAACAGTAAGTGACTCTAACTTTGATTGAAATTGCTTGATAGTGAATACATATCATCAGTGATAATATGAACGGAGTCAAATAGGTGTACATGATACCTGCCATACAAAGTAAACGTTGGTTTTTTGTATATCTTGAGAACTGTTAAAACTAAATATTTTAAATTTGGTCTGAATGACTTCATAGTTAATACTCGACATTTGCAATCGCAGCAGAAAATAGTACTTACCAGTAAGTTATTTTGTAAGGGAGAAATTGTAATCAATCACTTACTCGTGCGCATCAAGAATGCATGATTTTTATATGAAATGAGCCGCTAAAATGCAATACAAATGCAAATATATTTCAACCAGTAAGCAAATAGTATAAAAAATTAAAAATAATACCTTATCCTGTAGCATTTTTGGAAGCTTTAATGTACAAAAACCAATATAATGCTTCCATTATTGCTTACAATTTTATTTATTGCTTCTAAATCTTAAAAGTTTTCTGCTGGGTAAGTGCAGGATTTTCCACCAACTCATTAGCCAAAAGTTTTCATGTGCACAGATCAACAATAACTCGTGTTAATAGGAAGGAATAAAAACACCATAAAGAAATTTGTGGCGCATTCTGAATCCGGCCATACTATGATGCTTCAGAGACTAAGAAGCACTGTAGTACTGAACAAGCGACTTTGTACAAAACCAACAAAAATTTTAAATTTCTGTAATTCCATATAAAATTTGTATCTACTGTTATACGAATGCGTTGAAATTAAGTGTTTTGAATTGAAATATTAAACTTAGATACTTAGCAGATATATGTGCTTTTTATTTTGTAGGGGAAATTAGTACTCGGTACTTGAGACAACCTCGAAACTTGCACCGAGCCCGGTTTTTATTACGTGCAAGAATCGAGTTTCTACTGTATCTTTAAAAGCGTAGTAGCATAAGTATCTAAAGTTTGTCTAAACAACTTTATAATTGGCATGGTACTTCACATACAAAATGAATGAAAATCTTTTGAATATATTAGGACCGGTATAAGTGGCAGCTAAGAAATTAGGTGTAAACAACTTCGTTGACAATGTAAATACATTAGCAGTAAAAGATATATCGTTAAGTATATAAATATATTATTCTTTAAGATTTGAAGACGTTAGATTTACATAAATGCGTTTAAGTAGACTTATGGGCGACATATACCTCATTTAAGTTACAGACCTGCTGGCAACAGTTTTGATAAACGAACGTAAAGGTAGGACTCAGTGTCTTGCACGCTTCTTTGTCTGTGACTGATTCAGGTCTTGAATGAGATTAAAATGTCTCGTTGCCTGTTCAAGCGTACAATTAAGGGGTTTTTTTTAGCCAATACTCAGGGGTAAACCCATATTATATTATTGTTAAGCGTCTTAGGAATGAGATAAATTGCTGAGAATTGATCATTCAAAGGCCAGTATTATACCTTCACCCTTGAATGGTCAATAGCACTTGCCTCATCGTTGCATGTTAATTGTGTGGTGGGTGCCTTTGCTAGGTAGGTTTAGCTGTTACTTAGCTGCTAATTCCCAATAGGTGGCGCTTTTCTCCTAATCATTCCCTTTTTTTGACATTTGTTAAGCTGGAATAGATTTAAGACCAAAATAGCACAATTTTAGCAATTAAGGTAAATAGTTTTAATAGCTTAAAACTCTTGCGATAATACAAAAATGCAAAAACGTGACAAACTTGTTCTTATATAAGTATGTATTTAAAATTTTTAAGTTTAATTTTGATTGTATTTGGTATATGTATATGTACTGTTCTTTTCAAAAATTCCTATACAACGCACAGCATTTAGTAGGGGTTTACCTAGTGAGTATTGGTCTCAAATAAAAAAAATAGACTTAAAGAAAAACTTACATCAGTACAATGCGATTAATATCTTCTCAAACTAATTCATGGTAATGTCGAACCTCAAAAATTATAAATTACACTCCAAACAAATCAATTCATAATATTTAACTAATTGGTTTCAAATACCACAGATGTGTCTAAGTTACTAACGAACCCTATTACTTGCTAAAATTTATTTTACATTTCCGCTATCAATTAAAATGCATTCATTGTCCATATACTTAAACATTTAATGAAATTTTAACAACAGACCAAATCTTTAGAATATTGAAAATATTTCAGTCAAATATTGTGCACCCTTACGAGTAAGTCTTAAAATATCTGCACAATATGCAAATGATAGAGAAGAACAACTAAAACAACACATTTTGTAATATTAGTTTTCGTATTTACTATGCAAAATACAATCTTTGCAACCAAGTCCAGCCAATACTCTTCATACAATTAATTATTGTTTAATTACAAAAATGTAGAACTTGTATACGAACGACTACGAGTTAAAGAGAACATGTTGAGTGTACAAGTTTGTATTGAATTTCTATCAAAATAAATGGTTTTTTATTTAAATAATTATTTTGCATACTTACCGGTTTGTATTTAGTTAATTCTACAGATTCTTATAAAATCTTTTAGATTAAAAAAAAAATGAACGACAACACTTATTGATTGCAAATAAATTGAATGAGCATTTGATTGGAATTCTTGCAGAGTCACATTAATCATTTTATTTAAAATAAATACCTTTTTTGTCTGTGGTTTTATTTTTTTTAAATAAAAATAAATTAAAGGAAATAAAATTTTGCATTTACTATCGTTTGTTGGTCATTGCAGTTGAGATGAAGGACAGAGTAATGGCCGTAATAAAGAGAAAACTAGGAATTAAAAACATTTGGAAACAAATCAGGAAAATCTTTAAAATTTTAAAAATAAAACGTTTCTCTGGAATGTAAAGAGCGTAGACCTCTAATACATGATAACCCCACATTTCTCAAAAAATAAATGTATTTTTTTTAAATTTTATAGCGTTACGTTCTTGAAAACAAATACGCCTTTCAAATCATCATTAGAAGTTTTAATTAAATTACAATTTTCAGCTGTGACATCCTAAAAACAAAGAAATATGAAAAAATTATTTCTTTCGACGACTAGCTCTCAGCAGTCTTCTGGCATAAGCTCTGAGTGTAATTGATTGACATGAAAAAGCTTCTCAAGTCTGTCGTTCGGAGTCAACTTTATACTGTAGGTCCCGGTACTCATGGATAAAAATTTACACACACAACATGAGTGCTGCAGGAAGCTTAGCCGCAACCCTGACACAGGGTTGTAATGACCAGTTATGTAAAATACCAATAATTTATTGAAGATTTGTGTTCTTTCTTCTGACCGGCGTGTCATAGACATGTCCGAAATTAGAGGTTACCGGCTTCGAATGGCGCTGGTCAACGGGGTGGCGTGTGGTGAGTCTCATGACAGCTACGCACGTTAAACCCAATCTAGTTGTAGAGAGAATTCGTTCTTTAGCCGCATCGCTCGTTTGTGGAAAAATCTTCCCGTGAAGGTTTCTCCTGTTAATTACAATATTAGTAAATTTAAAAATTCCCACAAGCAGTAGTCTCTTTTTCCCCCTTCCCATCACATATTTTTGTAGGCCAGCGTTTCTAAGTAACTAAACCGACTTTGTTGAAATTTTGACCAACCGAAAGACCATATTTCTTTTTAAAATCGTACCTGGTTATGATTTAAGAGAACATTTCTGAATTTAGTCTAAATAACTTAATGGTCAAGTAAAATCATCCGTCAGAAAATGAGTGACATTTTACTAGTGAAACTGGTACCTCGCATAGGTAAGGTAAAGCTTAAACTATTTGTTTATACGTTTTTGGCGAAATTCAAAACAAAATTTTAGTGTTAAATTTATTAAATGACAAAATAAAAAATAAATTCTTTTAACAAACTTTAGCTTTTTACTTAACAACGATGATATTAAAACATTTGTTTTAAAGAAAATTGTTCAAAAAGTTATATTTATAGTGGTGGTGGGTGGCTTACGATGAGAGGTGTGAGAAGTTTTGAGTGGTTGTGAATTTCTAGTAACATACGAGTATCAAATTGCAAAATACAGACAACTGGCACTTTAACACCCGCATGCACATGAATGGATGCATGTCTGACACTTTATTTGTACGACTATGTGGCTCTTTAAGGCTCTTACATATGTATGTGTGGCATGACTGCTCTAAACTGTATGTATTTGTATGTGGATGTGGATGTGTATGTGTATGTTCAACAAATTAAGTTTGTTTTATTAAATTTCTTTACTTGTTGTCTTTTACATTTTATAGTTGTTTCTTTTATGTGTTTGTTTTTTCTTTCTTATTTTTAAGTTTTTTTTTTTTTTTTTTTTTTGTTCCCTCTTTTATTTTTTCACATTGGCTGACAATATCCTGGGGTGAAAATATTGATCACTTTAACATGCACACAGTGCAGTCACATAAAAAGTAAACGAATAACTGATGTCATCTAATTAGAAACCTAAAAGTTTTATTTTAGGCAACAGTTTACAATCACGTGTCTCTGATAAAAAAGAAACAACATGATTGATGAAACCCCAAGTAAAATGGCATCAGTGCCAGTTTCCTCATTATACTCGAATTCGCTATTCATCTGAATTTAGAAACTTTGACCAAATGACCAAATTTGTAAAGAAAAATCGAAAAAATTTATTAAAAATAAAAAATATCCCAATTTCACGAACAGATGAACATAAACCGAAAACAAAATATGGAATTTTATCAGAACCAACAGTGTATAAGACCATCAAGAGATCTTGAGCACTTAGAACACTTCCATCTTAAATGCGGAAGAAGTAAGTGAATGAAAAATTTTTTATATTCCCTATTCTCCTGATTGAAACATAGACGGGTAAGTAACAGAATTTCTTTTAAAATTGTTAAAACAGTAAAAATATCTGGGGTCAGGAATACTATTCAAACTTATAAGCCCTCCTAGACTCTATTCACTTTCGAGAATGGCATATCTGCCCTATTCGTTAAACGAGTCTCTTTTCTTAAAAACTTTAAAAAACTTAGTTTTTACAAAATTTATAAAGAACTAAAAGGAGGTACTCCTAGTCCTTCAGTTATATTTACACTAACTATATTTCTCATCTGAGTTTTATATCAAAAGCACACTCAGATAGACTCATACTTATGGCCTGTTTCTGTATGACAAACAATTTCAAACGATTGAAAATTTATATGAAAAGTGCTCAAAATTATTGGAAAAAATTTTCAATCGCTTGAAATTGTTTGTCATACAGAAACAGGCCATAATTCTATTTTTTTTCATATTTTCTATAATAATACATATAGAACAATAAAAATAACCAATGGAAGAAATTGGCAATCCCACCAAATTTGACAGAACATTCTCTACATCTCATTTGCATAAGGGTTTCAAAACGATATGCGTTTATACTCAATTTTGAAAATGCTTGGTCTGACTCAAACAAGTTTAAAAAGCAGTTTCAGTGAAAACGTTTCGAAATTTCAAAACTGTTTTTATAGCTGTTTATGTCATGGGTTTGATCGAGTGAAAACGGGCATAAACATAACAGCAGAAAGTTTAATTACAAATTTAATTTAATTTTTATTGTTTTTGCCTGAGCTCAGTAAAAAATAGAAAATTTTTTATTTTCAAAATGATTGCCGTCTGAGTTGTAACTGTTATAATCTGTTATAATGAGATGAGAAACTTAGGTAGTGAAAAAATAGCTTAAGTTTCTCATCTGAGTTTTATATCAGAAGCGCACTCATATACACTCAGAGAGTTTAATTACAAATCTAATTTAATTTTTATTGTTTTTGCCTGAGCTCAGTTAAAAATATTTTCAAAATTATTGCCGTCTGAGTTGTAACTGTTATAATCTGTTATAATGAGATAAGAAACTTAGGTAGTGTAAATATGGCTTTACACCAGTGATGTCCACTACTACATAAACACACTTGCGCTTGTGTATGAAGCAGAGAAAATATTCTCCTTACTTCTACCAGAAATGGGAATGTTCGTTTTACTTTCTGTTTATAACTTCATAATTATTTCTTCATAATTCTGAGTAAAGTACCTAATCGATTGTGCCATAGACATGTGACCGAAATTTTAAGAATAAAGGAATACCGAGGTCACATAAATTTGGAGGAAATAATGAATAGTTATTTCAGTTACAGAAAAATGATACAAAAAATTTGCACTACCCATCCCTGCACTATGTTGGAGAGAAGCTAAAATCTAAAGAGAGCAAGAGTAACAATATCTCTTTTTATTATGTACGTGTTTGACTTCGACGCAAGCAGAATTTGTTTTCCTATCACGCGTTAGAGGGAAAGAGATTTTTGGACATCACTGCTTTACACGAAGTTTTAAAACAGCATCCATAACACATCTACTTATTACAAAGAACATATTTAATTTCTCAATAGAATCCCATTCAAGTGACTGCAATAAAGACTTCAGGTTAGATAAGTTTTCTTTTATATACTACAAGAATTATGGAACAAAAAATAGAAAAAGTAGAATGACAAATTTTTGCTGTAGGTGTTGGCGAAAAGTAACGAGACAGTTTTAAATTCAAAGCCCCATCACATACATACACATACATACATAACTGGCCTTTACAACCCTGTGCCAGGATTACGGCCTAGCTTCTCGCAGCACTCATGTTGTGTGTGTAAATTTTTACCCATGATTACCGGGACCTACAGTTTAATGTCGACTCCGAACGACAGACAGACTTGAGAAGCTTGTTCATGGCAATTAATTACTCTCAGAGCTTTTGCCAGAAGACTGCTGAGAGGTAGTCGCCGAAAGAAATATTTTTTTCATATTTCTTTTTTTTAAGATGTCAGAACTGGGTATCGAACGCAGTACCGTGATTCAGTAGCTTTTAACAATACGATATTCGCAAAAGAAGTCGACAGTTTTTATTATTTGCAGTAACGATTATGTGATTCACTAAGTACATTTTATCGACAGTCGACAACTGTAGTTTTATTTATGTTTAAATTGCAATAATGGGGCAGCACCGTATAAAATCAGTCAGTTTTTGAGTAGTTGGCAATTAAAATGGGTAGAAAGTTAGCATAGCTACAAACCTCTAGTTTCTTTGGGTATAAAAACACACAAAAATGGTTCTCAAACAAACTAGTTAATAGCGTAGGCACATCTCTCTACAAAATTTCAATATAAAAAATTTAGGATTTTCCAACTGAATCAACAGCATAAAAATTTTTGGCGTTAGTTTACGACAACAGCCATCGTAAACAAAAGATAATGAATAGCAATATCGACAATTCTGTTGTTTACTGTTGAAAACAATGCGATTATCGTAAACATATGTTACTGAATCGCGCCACAGGAGTTTCCAGGATAATGATGAAGAACTATTTAAAAGAGTGCAGATCCCAGCATATTAATGCCAAGGGTTCAACTCAAATAAATCTCAAAGCAATAAATAATGAGTTCGAAACTTAGAGTGGTCTAGTGCTGCTTAAAATAGAATTTGAAAAAATACGTCGGTTTTTTTGGTTGCAGGTAGAGGAAATTTACAGTAACTAAGGATTAAGAATGGTTTTTCTAATAAATATAACTGATTGTTAACTACCTGCGGCTGTTTATTTGGAATAACAAGCTGAATACTGAAAACCTGAACCTATGCTGTTCGAATATTGATGTAGATAAGGAAAATTAATATTTCCACAATTTTTTGGTGGTATTTTTTGAAGAGAATAGAGAAAAAAGATATGAAAGGTAATATACGTCTCATGATTATACGCGAATATTGGCTTCGTGTTGTTGTTTGTTTAGAATAACATGTCAATTATTTGAATCTATGCAGTCAGAGAGAGAGAGTAATTATTCACCGAATCTGAGAATTAAATTTTTTATTGTAATTACATGCTTATTAATTATTACACTGTTACTAGTTAGGAGTGACATCAAAAACTTATAAAAGTCCTTACCGCGAGTGATTAAAGATCAGTTGATCTAAAACAAGCTAAACGAGAAACAAATCGAAATAATTTTAACAATTAAACCGCAACGTAAATTTTCAACTTAAGTATCAATAAAAGGAAGCTGAGGATTTATATCAAACTTATATCAAAAATGTGTCTGTTCAGAAGAAAACCTGAAAATTACGAAAGAGTTTGTTTTATATGCAAAAGACTAATGAGAATGGAGGGAGTAAGACGAGTCGTACTGTACCACGAAGGCGACAGCGACAACGAAACTGAAAGCATATACGACAGTGAAACTGACAGCGAAAATGATTTGGAGGAAATAGCGCGCATATCGACGTGCAGTCATCTTTTTCATTCTGATTGCCTACAAAACTATTTACAGCATCAGGAGGCAGATAGATGCCCAATATGCGACGAGTTTAACATGTTTGTGTAGTTTTATTATTAATATATTAGAATAATAAATAGCCTTTATAAAAAAACCAGTACTAGGAAGTATGTGTATATGTTATTATTATTTTAAATGAAACAATTTTGTTTATTAAAAAATTAAAAAAAATTTAATTAAATTGTTCTGCACCCAACTGTAATACATATGCTTTTAAAGGGGGGTTTAGACGGTAACACAAGTCGTACGTAAAATCAAAGAGAAAATATTATGAAATTCCATCCGTATTTTAAAAATGAGAGTAAAAATCTTACGACAGATATTTTTTGCGTTTACACGGTTGGTAAAATACCAAAACAAAGTAAAATGAAAACATAAAATGCACATACATATGCACACAAAATTTAACCGCATTGTGAATACATTTAACATAAACAAACAAAAACATAAAATTGCATCCCTGATCTAATGAAATTTGATGGTTTTTTAAAAAATTTCAAAAAACATCCGTATTTTCTTTCATTGTCGTACGGTCTCATAACATATCAAGTTTACACGATACTATTCATTCTCTTCTACACAAAAATTTGACATTTCGTACGACTTGTATTACCGTCTAAACCCCCCTTTAAGGGGGGTACTTTTTCGACTTCGGATCATAGTCAATCACACATGAATGTATGTGTGATTTGTGCCGCTTTGTGCAACTTTAATAAAGTGAACATTCACAAAAACGAAGCATTCTTGAAAGTAATATATAAGCGAAACTATCTTTTCTGGTTTTACTGCCGTATTCAGTATAATATCGGAACTATCCATTAAGGGTTAATAGTAAGGATGCCAAACGCTAATCCCTTGATCCCAGAATTTTTCGGAATATCGTGATTTTCGAAGTCGAAGATAGATTTTTTTCTTTTTGCATTAAGCACTTTTATTTTAGGTTACACTGTAAGGCGATGAGACAAGTTGCTGTCAATTGATTTACAAATTAAAAATAATTTAAGAATTATCAGTCGCATTGTAATTTAACTCTAGTTCTTACATTCGGGTACATGTGTAGTTTTAGGTTTTTAACAGTTTGACTATTATTATTTTGACATAAACCTTCAAAACCATTATTTGGGTAAACAATTTTCTATAAATGAGGACAGATATAGAAAGCTGAGAAAATTTCCTTCAAAATAAGCCCTCTTCCAACGTTACAGGTCAACTATTTACCAATTGCAATGAATACTTTCAAAAAAATTGCATTATTTTCGGATGACCTGAGCACCAAATTTTCTCTTAAAAAACCGGAAGCTCGATTTTGATTTTAGAACCATGGTTTCTTTGGAAAAAGTTCTTAGAATTTCACGTAGATTACGATTTTGCTATACGCTTTGTCATGTTTGTCGGTCCCGAACAAATTGACCCACCCTATTGTCCATAATTCGGGATTTGTTCAGCTTTGTTAGTTTTTTGATATATCCTTCTTGTGTTTGAATAATTAAACCTATAAATCTCTAATTTGCTTGCAATCCATTAAGATCCATTACAAGATGATAAAATGGGTAATTTTCTACCGACCACAAGAATGTCACACTTTCTTTGCTTGTTCCAGTTGCAATAAGCATTCCTATAAACGCATACATTTCGCTCAATGTCACATGCTTCTAAGGTTTTGGTTGCGCCCTAGGTTGCTCGGCATTTTATGTACGAGTAGCATCCGTTTTTTGTGTATGAGGCGTGTTATTACCATTTCCGCGATCACATAACACTCGAATATACTTACAATGAATATTGTAGCTGTAGATTTTACCGGGTCAATTCGATGTCATACAATATTTTGTTGTCTAGTCTGCCCCCCCCCCCAGAGGTACAGTTAATGGTTGCTGGTGCTTTACATCTTACCAGGGGCCTGTACTCACCGGAGAATATGGAGTTCACCTAGCTCTCGATGGCCTGGCACTCGCTATAGACAGAGAGATTGGTAATTTACCCTGACCATCTCAGGGACTGCCCAGAGAAACCTACACTAATCTGGTACTACGGGCATCAGGGAGCCCACGGTTATGCCTGTGCTTCCCTGTCATTCGGGGAGTGAGACAAATCGGCCTGGTGGTTTGGGTGCGGCCCCTCGAGGGGTACTCGTAGTGGTGGTGGTAGTGCTAGAAAGAAAACCCCTCAACAAGGAGGTATTACTACCCAGGCAGTGGTGGTACTAAATTGCTAATTCGATTCCCATGGACCTTCTTTTAACCGGGGTGTCTTTGACATTTCCGAAATTAGAGGGTACTGGCTTCGAATGGCGCTGGTCAGACGCGGCGTATTTGACCATCACCCTTTACAACGGGATAAGTCACTGACAGGTACGCACCTTAAACTCTATGTAGTTGTCTAGTCTAGGGTGATAGTTTTGGTAGCGTGCTTTATATGGTACCATCATGTGCAACGCAGTTAGCTGCACTCATTAATTAATTTGCCATTATTGTACCAGATATTCTCCTACATATGTTTCTTCAATATCTAAAACTATAACTCGGTTGTTATTTCTCCTTGTCGTCCTTCGATATCATCACTTTCGGAAATATATTAAGCTACAGAATTGCCTTAAGAAAAATAATTTTTGCTCATAAAATGTAAGGAAAAACGTTAAAAATTGCTACTGGCCACACCTGTACTTGGGTATACGTTCTCGTTGTAAAAGTTTGGTATAAGGACTAGGGTTAATAAATAATTAAATCATTTCTAATTATTGGATATCAGCTGTTATACGATTACATTTAAACTCGTACACATACAATGTAAATATTAAAAAGGGCTTTTATAAAACACAATATGTGTATCGTTTAAAACAATGTAAAGGAGGAAATAAAGTAAAAGCGCATTTGTTGTTCTTCAAATTCCAGCCGGTAATTAATTGTTATTCTTTGTTAGCTGGTTAGAAGATATTTGTAATATAATTCGGACTTTAAGGAAATTAAGAAAGATTGTAAAAGGGGGTTCAGTTACTTTGAAACACATACATACATACATACAAATTAACTGTGCAATATACGAGTAACAACTGTGAAGTATTTAATATTGAGTTTAAATATAGGGCCGTCGAACAAATACATTTGAAGATAACACAAATCAAATGGAGATATACTCGTATTTTTATACATTTATGGGTTATATGTATGCACAATTCTTAATTAATATGCCCACAATTTGAAATATTTTATTCATTTTTTTAATTCAATTTAAATAGTATAAGATTATTCGGTTTTTAAATTCTAATTTATCATCCAAGTCACATAGTTTAGCTCTGTTTGAAAGGGTTTAAATTAAAGATTATTTTATTTTTTGTAATAGACCATGTTTCAGGTAAGTGTTTCATTATTTTAAATTTATAGATAATAAAATAATTGTTTTTTAATATAGTGAAGTGCTGTGACTACCTGGCTCCAGCATGAATAAGTTGTAAACCTGAGACACAAAACCTGTTGTGTTGTTGCCTTGTTCTAGTGGTTAGTGTGTTGGCTTACTAAGACGATAGCTCAGGGTTCAAACCCCAGCACTTACGTCTTGTAAAAAAATGAAATGAAAACTGATTTCTTTCGTCGACTACCTCGCAGCAGTCTTCTGCCAAAAGCTCTGAAAGTAACTGCCTGCCATGAATAAGCTTCTCAATTCTGTCGTTCGAAGTCGACTTTAAACTGTAGGTCCCGGTACACATGGATTAAAATTAACAAACACAACATGAGTGCTGCGAGAAGCTAGGCCGTAACCCTGACACAGGGTTATAATGGCCAGTTTGCATTTAATATGACGATATATATATATATATATATATATATATATATATATATATATATATAAATATATAAAATTGAATGTGTGTTTGTTTATTTGTTTGTTTGTTTGTTGCTACCTTATAGGAGGTCAAACCTCTAGACCGATCTTCCTGAAATTTTCACAGCATTTAACTGGGACTCTGACATGATTAATAGGATACTTTTTTTCAACCACGCCAATTTTACGCCCACTTTTTTAAAATTATGTAATTGCTCCCATATAGTTTTTAACAGATTTACTTCAAATTGTATACACATTATACTCCAGGCGAGGTATAAATAAACATTTCTTACGCCACGCCCCCTTTCACGCAAAATTTTATTTGAAAGTTTTAAACGTTTTGTTCTCTGTATAAATTTGTTCCTTCCAATGGATTTTTTTTATTTGGTAGTATATTGCTCTTCATACTGTTAACGTCGCCATATAACTATGAACCACGTCACCGCTGTTAATTTTATTATATAACGAGGGGGTAGCGAAGCACACCGGGTTCAGCTAGTATACTATATATGTATATTCTTTTATCCATAATTTTTATATACTTTTGCATATAAATTGACCGATATTTATTAAAAAAAAAAAAATAATTTTTTTCCCTTTCATTATTTATTTCAAGAGTGCTGACACACAAAAGTTTAGTAAATTATTATTGAGCCGCTCTAATGTATGGCTCTCAGCTTCATTTATTGCATATATTTAAGAGTTTTTATCTGCGTAAATATTTAATTAAAACATGTTTCATTAATGATAAGTGCATTATTATTGTTATTGTTGTTTTTAAGTGTGTATATAAATCATATTTATTAAAAAGTTAATACGAGTTTTTTGTTTATAGAAATTTATGTTGTAAAATTGTTTTTATAAAAAATAAAAATATCTGCTATAAGAGTTCAAATGAATAAAAAGCAACCAAAGGTCATACAAATAAAAATAATTTCATCAAAATTTTGATTTATGTTAATAATTAATATTAAATTAATCCTTTTTTGTATGATTGTCACTTAGTCCATGGCATACACTGTACAGTAACTGCACAGATAATTAAGGGTTGACAATAAAAATAATTGCCGATTTGTTTAGGGAAAGAAATGCAAGTTGGTTCTCTTTAAGAGAAAAACTTCCAGAACAAAATTTTACAAACCAACTTCGGCATTGTAGTTGTTTAAAAGCTTTCTTACTATACGTACATACATAAATAGCTATTACAACTCTGTGTCAGGGTTACGGCCTAGCTTTTCGGAACAACTCGTTTAAAATCGACTCTGAACGACAGACTTGAGCGGCTTTTTCATGGCAATCAGAGCACTTTTTTTTAAGATGTCAGAAGTGGGGTTGAATCCGGAGCTCTTGCTTAGTAAGCCAACACACTAACCATTAGATTACGGTGACTCGGTGCTGATACAGCTATTCTATAATTAGAGTCTAAAGCATTGAAACTAAAGTGTGGTTAAATTTTAAGGGGCGATGTTGATTTTGAATAATACACAAATTATTTAGGAAATCATTTTCATTTCTTCTATTATGTGAAGAACAAAATATCGGCCAAATGACCACAATTTTCGATTACGCTGAGGCATAATTCAGGTTCTATGCCGTTAATGTGTCGAATTATCTTATTTTTAGCTTTTGAATTTTTGCTGTCTAATCGACGTACACCTTTTCTTTCAAATAACACCAAAGAAAGAAGTCAGACGGTGTAAAATCACATCATAATTGACAATCGTCACTACATGTGATAACGCGGCCATTGAATTTGTCACGCAAAAGACCCATTGTTTCGTTAGCTGTGTAGCAAATAGCACCGTCCTGTTGAAACCACATTTCGTCCACATTATAACGTTCATCAAGGTGCAATGATTGGGCACGACGACGAGATGAAGTAGACGACTCTTCAGCCACACCATCGCGAACAGCAGCAATATTTTCTGCTGTACGAGCAAGCACTGGTGTTTTAGCATCTCCTTCAGACCCGCTTTGCTGAAATTTTTGTAAAATTTTTCCAATTGAACGCACATTAGGACAATTAAATTGACCGAAAAAATCACAAAGTGCACGATATGAATTTTGATTTTAACGCCCATTTCCTAAACTCAAACTCTATCGCTAAAAATTAATAAACTTAATTCAATACTTTTTGGTTGCGAATACAATTCTTTAACGCGTATTGTAATTTAAAAATTGTATGCCCATTATCTCTAAAATGTTTAATTTTATTAATTCTAAAGCGCAGCTTGTATTAAAAATCCCTAATTTTTGCATTTCAGAATAGGGCCCCTGAATAACATTAATTCTTTGCTCGATTGTGTATCTTTCCATGGTTCAAATTGAGTTAGTCTGAAGTTGAGAAATGTCAAATGAAAGGCAAGAAAAAAACTTGTCGTTTAAGTGTGGTTCACATTCAACATCGGCCCTTAAGATTTAACCATCCGATATATGGAGTTAGACCATTTTTGAAAAGAATCTTTGCAGACGGTCAAAAACCTTACATTGAAAGCAAAGACGTCTAAGTAAAGTACGATAAATATTGTAGGACTAATCTATGTATTATAAAACAAAATATTGTTTAATATGACAAAAAAGGAATATTAAATATTTTAGGTTTCAAGTTAGAAGCTGGAATTACTTCAAACATTAATTTTTGAAACCATAAATTAGGGGGCTTTCTTAACACTTCTATTTTGGCAATTTTCAGCATCAGTGCACATTTTACTTCCATACATGCCTACTTTCTATTCCTTCAGAATTGTTACCGTTTACCTGTTTCTGTTTCTTTTTTTTTTTTTTTTTTTTTGAAAATTTCCAAACATTCCAATGTGCGGTTAAATAAAAAAAAATCAGTATATATTTCATAAAAAAATGGCACTTGGATTAACCGCAACACATGTTGTCAGCAGGAAGGAAGATGGTAAAATATGCAGAACTGGCACAAAGTGCTAAAAACTCTATTGTTCAAACAAATCCATTTCCTTTCATTTGGTTTACAGGAACACAAACAGGTTGAAATTGTACAAACGTGCAATCTTTACCTTTTAGGTTTCAATATAAAAGTGCTTATGATTCGATTTTACAAACTAAAAGAAAGAAATCATAATGGAAAATATAATATAAATGTATAGATATTACCGATATGGAAAACGAAGAAATTATATTGATAGGCCACATAACACATACTCGTTTGTACTGCATGTATGGATTAAAAACATTTTAATATATTCTTCTTTTTTTAATTTTACAATCAAAATTAATTTATTTTTTGTCATTTAAAATGTATATCAGTTTTTAATTAATTTTTTTTTATTTCTATACTGTAATATACTGATACATGTTTGTTTGGCGCCTTTATATGTGTCATTTGATGTCGTGTTTTTTATAATTAAATGTTATAACGTTTGACCATTTCGTATGACAAGTGTTTGACATCATTAATAAATTTTAAAAGGATTTTTAACTGCAAAAAATACTCGTAACACGTGTCAGCAAACACTTTAATGATAAACTACAGATATAACTCATATAGTGTGATGGTTATTTTACACGCAAATTCCGCCTTGTGGAAGATTTTAACATTTTGTGTATGTACTCGTATGTACTCACATGTACTCTATCTAAAAAGCCTTTTAGTAATATCGAGTTATGCGAGGAATACCTGTATTGAAAATTCAAATTAATAAAAAAAAGAACATGGCAACATACGTGTACATGTACTTAATTATATATCACCTTCATTTCGATATACATATAGTGGGCCTTTTAAATTTTAATGCTATTTTTGCACTCAAAATGTTAAAAATCAAGAGATTAAACATATTTGTTTAACAAATGTTTATAGATTAAAATAAAAGGAAAAAATTCAAAAACCTCTGGTAAACTTATAAACATTGCCCAACAAAAACCGAAATCCAATATATTTGTAGACATTTGACAAAACGTCTTCTCTCTAAGTCAACAACTTTTCAGTAGAGCAAAAAAAGTTAAAAGTTAAAAAGGCTTATAGAAGTTATTGCTTAGAAAATTAAAGAAATTTTGAACTTGGATATTATACACAAATACTTAACGACCATTATGCGACCTTTTTTCCCTCTAGAAGCAATAGTTTTCTTTAAAACGACAAAAAATAAATTTAGACTTTTTGTTAAATAGATTTTAAAGAAAAACCTAGCTTCCACCATACGTTTTGTCAAAATTTTTTTGATTAAATTTGAAAATTATCTTAATCGCTTAAGTCAAGACAAGTTGTTTTGTTAAAATGGAATATGAAAAAAAGGTTGAAAGAATTTGATCTGGAAAATATATTTCGGTTTTATTAAAAAAAAAAAAATATGTACTTCTAGTTTTCCCTACAATATGCAAATAATTAAAAAATAATATTAATAATTAAATAAAATTTTTTATAGACATTAAATTTTTCAAATTATTCTTAATTCTCTGAAAGAAGTCGTTTTGTCAAATTGAAATTGGGGGAAAGTTTGAAAGAGGTCGATTAGTCAACTGCATATCTTGCGTTCCAAAGGTCGTAGAAATACGGGGATTAGAGCAAAAGATGGACAAGGAAATTCTATATTTACTATAAAAATCTTGGAAAATTGTCTTATTTCTAGAGAAGACGTTTTTTTAAAAATTCCACAGATATGTTTTAAATACTCGTAAAATCTCTTTTTCTTAATAGATATAAGCTTTTGATCACCTCAAAAATCGGTCTAGTCTCAGCCGGTTTAAAACTATATGGGGTTATCCATTTATTGGCTTAAAGATCTCCTATTTCGCAAGGCTATTAACTGTTTGTTTATTTAATAACCAAAGAAAGTGAAAGAAAAAGAGTTAAAGTTAAATAAATAATGAAAATTACAAAAGTGGCAATTTCTCGAGCATTATGGTTATCATAAGCAATCTACTGTGTGATGACTTTGAGTAGAAATATTGCCTCCTGTTAATGAAAATGTGGCGGAAAATTTTAAGTTGCTAGAGTCACAGATACGTAATTGGCCATTGCAACTCTGTTTTAGAGTTACGGGCAAGCTTTCGCAGCATTCATGTTGTGTGTATAAATTTGTATTCATTAGTACCGGGACCTAAAGCTTGACGTCTTCTCCGAACGACAGATTTCATGGCAATCAGTTACTCTTAGAGCTTTTCCCAGAAGAGTGCAAAGAGGTATTTGCGCAAAGAAATATTTTGTCTTGTAAGCCAACATAGTAATCGCTAGACTACGGCGACTACAACAGGCTTTCAATGTTTATTATGACTTTTATATCTATTCTGCAGATGCTGATTATTCAGACAACATTGTTTTAAGCAACGAAGTTCATTTATCACTCCATAGTTATGTAAGTAATTAAAATTATTGCATGTGGAGTGTGAAGATCCCAGAAGTGAAAGGGTCTTTGTATTCGAAAAAAGTAATTGTTTAGAGTACATTAAGGTCTGTGGGAAACATTGGACGCCTTTTTTCACAAATGACAACTCCAAATAGAAAACACCAACATCTTCAATTAGAAGCGCTATAGCTGTATGATAACCTACTTTGGTGATATGAGGTTTCAAAAAAACTAGCCCCACAAGAAAACAAATTTTGACTACATTGCATAAGAACATTCTCGTTCTCGTAATTTTATGATTTGGGGTTGTCTGTTGGCCACCAAGATTAGACAGAAACCAGGAATTTGACAAACAACAATTGTCAACTTATCACCAAGTTGCCGACCTAAATGTGCGAAAAATATATTGAAAGCTATCCTAAAAAAATCGACTTCTGTAAGTTATCGTAAATAGCAAGCTTTCATCGAAACTCTGACTTAATGTCTGTGTTATTTAACTTTAGTCTTAAAACTGTAAAAAGCATAATCCAGTCAAAGACTAAAAAATCAAATGCAAACAAATTTACTGATCTCATGATGAAAAACATCTTGTGTTTGATGTCAAAAGTAAAATATCTTATGCAGTTTTGAAATGTAAATTATTTTTAAAGATTTTTTTATTTATTGCTAACCAAATCCCTAAATCAGATTAATTCAGGCATGTCGGCATGCATGCAAGTCTTTTGTTGATGAGTAATAGAATAAATTTTAAAAGTAAATTTGTCTTCATTTTAAATTTGTTGTATAGTTGCGTGCAAACAATTAGAAACACTTTACCAAAAAAAAGGTAAATAAATAAATTAAAAAAATTATTTGTTTAGATAACTCTAGAATATTTTTGCTTTATTTTTTTACGTTTACTGAAATACACAAATTTCCTATGAATTTGGCTTACGATGTTTTCTTTTCTAAAACATATTCAAGAACCCTATTTCAAGGTTATGGCCTAGCTTCTCGCAGTACCCATATTGTGAGTGTAAATTTCTATTCATTAGGACCGGGACCTACAGTTTGAGGTCGATTGCGTACGACAGAAAAGAATGCTTGAGATAGTCTTTGAATGAAATAGAACACATTCATGGTGTAAACATATTTGTATTAGAAATAGAACATGAATACTAAAAATTACAACCCTGGTTATGGTAAGCAATTTTAAAGAGGAGGAAGAAAAACTATTGTTCGTCAGAAGCTTTATTTTCAAAACAATTGAAAAAAAAAATAAATTTTAATGGAATTAAATAAGTTTAATAGGAATAAAAATTGATAAGACTGTGCAGAATGACGTTGAGTAATTCCCGCAGCTCCGTCAAGGTAGGAAGAGACTTCTCCGAGCCTTTTAATACTGTGCGAGGTTTCAGACAGGGCGATCCCTTATCCTGCGACCTCTTCAATGTCGTCATGGAGAGTGTTTTGCGAAAGGCGGGTGTGCATCCTAATGGCACTATTTTTAACAAAAGTGTCCAGCTCCTTGCGTATGCAGACGATATAGACATCATTGGGCATACCAAGCGAGATGTCACCGTAGCCTTTAATGCTATTGAACGGGAGTCTGCTAAAATGGGTCTGTCGGTAAATGAGAGCAAGACGAAGTACATGTTGTCGACGAGTAGGGACATTGATCGTATCGGCTCCCAGGTTACAGCCGGCAACAATACATTCGATGTGGTCAAGGAGTTCATCTACCTTGGCACCGCCATTACCAGCAATAATGATGTCAGTCTAGAGATCAGGAGAGAATCACACTGGCCAACAGGTGCTACTACGGTCTCGGTAGGCAGTTTAGTAATAGAGACCTTTCTCGTGCGACGAAATTAACAGTCTACAAGTCGCTTATTCTCCCAGTGCTTCTCTATGGTGCGGAAGCATGGACGCTGTCTTGTGCCGCTGTCTTCGTAAGATCTTTGGCCTCTAAGACATGGCGATGAGTTTCGCATTAGAACCAACCATGAGCTGTATGAGCTCCTCGGCGATGTGGGCGTTGTCCAGCGTATTAACATTCAGCGGCTACGCTGGCTCGGCCACATTGTTCGGATGGAAAAATCTGCTCCAGCGAAGAAAGTTTTCGATGCGAAGGTCACTGGACGTCGGCGTAGAGGACGACCTTGTTTACGTTGGAAGGACCAGGTTGATGAAGCCCTGTCATCGATTGGTGTGACCAACTGGAGAATGCGCCTGGAGACTAGTGTTAAAGCAGGCCGAAACCCGTTAACGGATTGTTATGGCCAGCTAAGTAAGTAAGTAAGTAAGTAATAGGAACAGTGAAAACAAGACTATAGAGTTCTTTCTAGTACTTAACAAATCATCTACTTTTCCAGCATATAGTAACGCAGCGCCCATTTTAATCGATTTTTTTTAACAAACACTTCTTTAAATAGCATTTAAGAAATCTACTTTGTGGTACAAAAATTAAAACAAAGACAGCGGTTATTGTGAGCACTTCTCACCCCTTGATTTTACACAGTGCTATAAACGCAGAATAACAAATTTAATGCGAGAGTTGCATATCACATATATACTATATGGGCATTTCCTGGGGTAACGAACGTACGTTCGTACGCTTTTAATGTACAAAGAAGGTAGAAAAAAACTTTTTCTAGAATTTTTTTTTTGCGATTTGATAGCATTTTAGTAGCCCTATATGTAGTGCAAAAGATGGATTTCATCGAGTTGAAGTTTTCATAATAATTGTTATAAAGACGTGGTCACGAACGTACGCAAAATAGAAGTCAACTTTAGCTGACAGTAGTGAAATGTAAAATTCTGCGAAATGCAACGGAATATTCCAAAGCGATAAAATAATTTTTGAAGCGTACTAATGTAGGTCTCTATCCAGTATTTACACAATAAAATATCTCTATTGGTTTTCGTTTAATTGGCTTAAGTATCGGTCGCGAACGTACGGGTCGCGAACGTACGATATTTCCATAGGTTTTTTTTTGTATTATCACCATGCTTAATCCCATAAATATCGTCAAATTTCCTTTACGAAAAACGTAATTCTCTATTTATAGTGTGTGGTAAGTAGTACTGGCAAAGTATTGAGTAATGAGTACCACGTATCGAGTATTTTTACTAATTTTTGGGTACTTGTACTTTTACATT
The DNA here is from genome assembly GCA_963576795.1 of Metopia argyrocephala. Classification (NCBI taxonomy): domain Eukaryota; kingdom Metazoa; phylum Arthropoda; class Insecta; order Diptera; family Sarcophagidae; genus Metopia; species Metopia argyrocephala. Next base: position 178,480,194 of record OY756208.1, on the reverse strand, counting down.
AAAGTTGTGTGGAAAATTAAAATTTGAACCAGCAAAACAAAACTCCGTCTAAAAATACATTATTACGTTATTACAGTTAATGATCAACAAGCTCAATTAAAAATTTGTGCAAAAATTCACTTACAAAGAATATCTTTTCCTTTTATTAAGAGGTGACACATACATATAATATTTTTGTAATATAATTAAGTTAGAGCATGCCACTATTCGTTTACAGATACTGACAAAAGAATAAGAAAACTTCGCGAGAACGTAATCTTTCTGATAAATAGATTTCAGTAAAGCACTTACAGTGTTTTTTAATATTTGTTTTATTAATAACAATTTTCAATATAAAATAATGAAATTTTAACTATATTTTTGATATTATTGTTTTTACTCAACAGGCCGTTAAAATTGTGCTTATTTTAGGTCCTTACCACAGAAAATCCAGTGCATAATTCTAATACTGGAATATTCGGTATATCATTTCACATTTAAAGTAAAATTAGAGACATCTTATCAATTATAAACTCATTGCTTATAGAAAAAATTTACTTACGGTCGCGAACGTACGAAACTTTGCAAACAAAAAAAGGCCATTTAATGGTAACCCAGAAGTTTCTTTTATTTATACACAAATAGGTGACACCGAAATTAATTAAAATGTGGTGTGTCTTTGCACCTATTGACGTTTTATGCAAAGCAATAACAATAAAATGATGTTTTCGGTCGCGAACGTACGATTAAAACCTAGGCAAGAAACAAAGCAAAAATTTACCGTTAATCGAACTTTTTTTTTTTCTCCCTACACATTTCCCTTCTTAATTGTTTGTAAAAGAAAGATTTTGAAGAAAGTGTGCAAACATAATACATTTTTTGCATGTAAAATAAATAAATATAAAAATGTCTTTAGAAGTAGTTTAAAAATGAAATTTTATATATTTCAGTTTCTAGCCCAATTTTCTCAAGTAAAACATCTGAGATATGATAAGAATCCAATATATTATAAAAATATAGACTCTTTTTTATAATTATAAGCAATAAAATGCTATGATTATCAACATTTTTTTTTTCGATCCTGGTTTACCATTTTGAGGAAATGCCCATATTTGATTTGGTCATTAAATCTTTTTCAGTTTTCGCTTACGTAACGTAGAAATTGATTAGGCTTACACTCCAACTACTCAACTGGCGAAGCAGGCGGAGAGCAATAGTTCTCCAGCAGGGTTGATGAGCAGTAACTAAGAATTATCCCAAGGAGTTAGTGAACAAATTTTAAGTATTTGACTTTTAATGAAATTAATTCATCACAGATTCATAAAATATTTAATATCAGTGTTATTAATTAATTACACACTACTGTACATATACATATTTCTACGTATGTGTGAGTGTATGTATGTACTTTATTACAAAAAAGATAAGATAAATTTTTATATCAATTTAATAAAAGCCCCAAAGAATTCCCTTTTACATGAAGTCCCTTTCGAACTAAAGGCGATGAACTAATATCTATGCATTTCAATATTTGTAAAATTTATTTAAATATCCAAATGTGTCCATTTTCTTTTAAAATATTTATTTAAATATTTAAATTTTTTCATATAACAAAAAAAAGCAAAACAAATGTCTGTATTTCTGTCAAGACATGGTAGAAATGTTTAAAGTTTAAAAAATTTAAGAAAAAAAAAATAGAAAAATCTAAAACCCCAATTTTGCTTTCAATACATGTCATTGAAATGTTTCTCTATTAAAATTATTATTTCTTCTTTTTTTATTATTTTTATTTTTTATTATTTTATTAAGAACAACTGACATATCTAAGCACTCGAAGGAGAAAAAAAATATCACAATTTTATTTTATGCACAACACTTTTTGCACAAAATTCATATGCAATTGAAGAATTTATTCTGTATTTGGTTTCAATTTTTTCCCTACTTTTTTGAAAAATTTTTCGTCAATATTACATTTTTCTAAAAGTTTTATGAAGTCAACACTTGAATAAAGTTTGTAAGAGAGTAAAGGAAAAATAAAGACATTTCTTTTATTGTTTTTTCTCTCTCTCTCTTTATCCCTTTGCATATCTTTTATTTTAAATAAAACATATAAGAAAACTGAATCAATTTTTATTGCAGTCACTGACATTTTATATGCTCCCATAGTGTCATCTATAGAGCAAACATTTGCACATTTTCAGTATTTGGTAGTACTAACATATACATGCGTATATACATACATACTCGTACATACAAAAAAAGTAATATTATAAAAAAATTAAAGTTTTTTCTACAACTTACTAAGTGTTCAAATTATATATGAACGTACATATATACTGTATATATAAATATATATGTACAATGTAAATAAACGAAGAAACTATCAATGTGTGTATTATATATGAATACGAGTGTGTAAGGAAAAAACAAAAGTTATACTCTTACACATCTACATAATGCATATGTGCACAAACCTATTAACAGCGCAACTAGAATCAAAAAAACTTTTATCTAATTATGCATACAAATGACTGTTAGTTTGTTCGTCTGTTTGTCTGACATTAAACAACTACTAAAGCTATACTTTAACTTTTTCATAGGAAAGATTTGCAGTTGTATTCTGAAAAGGGGCATTGTTAAGAAGGGCGTGGCAAATAAATGAAAACAAAATAATACGGTACATTTAGTAGGTTCATATTTGTAATAGTTGTCGACAATTTTACAAACAAATAAGCGAGTAGCTACGCTCTCTGTATGATATGCTTATAACTGGAAAATTACTTCAGTTACAGCTATGTATGAGATTTAGTACGTATGTATGTACGTACATATGTATATGTATGTATTTTTTCGTGAAGAATGTTTATTAGTTACTAAAATAAGTGCAGTGGTAAGGAGCATGGCAAATAATTTAGTTGTAGGTTATTGTACAAAAAATGGACGTACATATGTATATATACCATATAGATTCATATACGAGTATATATTTTTTTGAATCTTAATAGACTACTAAAGAACAGCATGATATATCTGCTTATGTCGAGTGAATGTGATATCGATATTGAATGTGAACCACAAGTCAGTCACAGTATTAAAAACGCAGAAAAATTGTGAAGGTGACAAAGTGCAGTAAATTAACCATTCAAAAAAAAAGAGTGAAATTTTGAATAAACTTAAAAAAATATATATCGGTCAAAGCATTATGCCAGGAATACAATGTGCATAAATCAACAATAACTAGAATTAAGCAAAAAAAAAAACAAAATTAATTAAATTTGTTACAAATGCTGAATCCGGCCCAGGAAAGCGTATAGTAATTAGAGTCTGTGAGTATCCAGTAATGGAAAAAGCTCTGTGTAAATGGTTTTTAAAACAAAGAGAATTAAATTTGCCTATTTCGTCTGAAATCTTAAAGTCAAAAGCTATTCAGCTACATAACAAAATTATGATTTTTATGCAAGCAACGCATGGTGCTCAAATTTTAAAAAACGTCATGGTATTCGAAAAGTAAGCAAGGAATGCATTACATTTTTAGCCTGCACCAACGCATCTGGTTTGCACAAGGTAAAAACTTATGACTCGGTTAACGCAACTACCGCGGTTATCGCAACTGCCCGATTTTCTATTAAGTAGTTGCAGTAATCGAGTTTGTACTGATTTAATTTACTCCTGGCTTTATAAGCTTAAAATATCATGAACGATCATGATATAAAAGACGTAGGTTTGTAAGAAACGAAAACATTATTAATTTAGATTTTAAAGACGATACATATTATCAGGTGTTAAGTGAATGTTTCATAAAAAGTGAACTCTTGTGGAAATAAACTTGTAATTATAATTAAAACTAAAAATTTTTTGTTTTTTAATTAAACAAAAATAAAACTCTTAAACTCACTGGTCTACTCGACATAATATAAGTATGTACGTTATATTTTAGAAGAAGAATGGTCTGCAATTATTGATTCGTTTAACTTTATTACAGAAAACTCTCTGTAATAAAGAGGGACCAAATCCACCATCTCAAACAGAAACAGCAATTCAGTCATTGTTTGGAATAAAAATGTTAGACCCTTCATCATCAATTATGAAAATTTAAATAGTCATTTATCAGGATATGAGGAATAAACAATTCTTTGAATTTAAAAAAGAGTAAAAGGCCATCCTGAGTTCAAGGTTATTATTAATAAGCTACTTGGCATAGAAAAAAACAGAAAAGTTCAGTCACTTCAATTGTTCAATACCACAACAACGTTTTCATATATTTAAAAGCTTTGAAAACAACTGATTACCGTAAATAAGTCTGTTGTGGGGATGCGATGTTCATCTGTAGAGACCAATACTCATGGAAAAATATTGACACACACAATAAGGGTGTTGTGAGAAGCTAGGCCGTAACTCTGAAAGTGTTTTAATGGCCAATTATGTATGTATGTATGTAAGTATTTTTTTCTGGCATATCGAAAAGTGCCTATGAAAGGAACAATGCTAAGTCCATCACTGCTTTCATACACAGCAGTATTAAAATAAAAAAAATATGACGCAACAAGCAAAAATTACGAAAATTAGAAAAAAGAAGAAAAAAAAAGTTCGAGTACTTTATGTTTCACTACTTCACCCCCTCTACTAAGAACTTTGTTTGTCTCTTATTCAATTTCCACATTGTAAATGAAAAGTAATCGAAGACTTTATGAATGTTAAATTTGAATACTGAGAATATTAACGAAAAATAAACAATTTATTATATTATTTAATTCGCTTACAGTCACTAAAAGCAAAAATAAACTGGCCCATGGGGGGATCGAACCCGCGACCTTCGCGTTATTAGCACGACGCTCTAACCAACTGAGCTAATGGGCCACCCACCTGCAGTTTGCAAATTTTCTCAATATATTAATTTTAATTAAAATTAGATTTTAATTAAAAAATAAACTATTTTAAAATATTTTTAGAATTTGATTAATCTTTGAATTCTATAAATAAAAAACAACGGAAAGCATTGTTATCAAATGCTTTTTATCTCATCAAATCCCTCAAATGCTTTTGTTTTTTGTAAAAAATATGAAAAAATTTAATAAAACCAATAAATATGTAAACAATATATAAACAGTTTCATTTAAAATGTAAATTATTTTATAAAACAACTAATTGACCGGCAAACGTTGTTCTGCCATATAAATTTGCTCTAGGAAACATTTTTTTATTTCAAATATATTTGATAATCTTCACCGAACTGCAAAAGTCAACTTTGATATGAGCAATCAATGTCTGCGTTACTAATAATTTTAATAAATGTTTATCCGCCATTTTCTGTACTTCAGTTTGACAGTTGGATATAGGGAGAAATATCCCCTGTACTGTCCCCTCTGAGTACCACTTAATAAAAAAATACCTAAACCATATGTGTACTACGATACGCAGATATATATTATCCAGCTTAAAATTTCATCGACATCGGTACGTTATTTAGGTGAGGCATAAATTTCCCCTTGAGGCGCGTACCTTTACATTTAGGGGTATAAAAAATAAATGTGAAAATTTACATTTGTTAATCTAAAGTTGTGTTAAGACACCAATAAAATTTAATCAAAATTAGTTTGTTATTTGGGGATAGGAAAAAGTAGCCCTTGCACCGCCCCCTCTGAGTACTTAAAAAAAACGTAAACTATATATGGTCTACGGTACGCTGATCTATCCAGTTTAAAATTTCATCAAAGTCAGTACGTTATTTAGGTGAGGCATAACTTTTCCCTTGGGGCGGGTCTGCTTAACATTTACGGGTATGAAAAATAAATGTTGGCTGATTCTCAGACCTACCTGATATGCACACAAAATTTCATGAAAATCGGTCGAGTAATTTCGGAGGAGTTTGGCAACAAACACCGCGACACGAGAATTTTATATATTAGAAGATAACATTCAAAATTTTAAAACTTAAGGATTTCTTTAGCATGTAGTACCTATTGCATAGAAATTTGTATGTAGTACGTACAATATTTGTGATGAATATGGCAGTATATTTGCAATAAAATAATTTTTTTCATCTCTATTCGTTTTAATTATAACAAATTTATTGAGCTTTAGATCTTTTCATTATAATAATTTTTTATTTTTGATATTTCGCCACGCCTTTGAGTACCTCCGTCAGGAACTAAAAAGAACATTCATAAATATTAAATTTTTATTTAATTTTTTTATATATATCCCATTCTGGCCTAAGTTTTCTCAGTTTTTTCAAGGGATTTTTGGCGGGCGTGTCTATAAAATACTGGCAGTGAGGAGCCCATTTAAAACTAGATGACGATGAGCACTTTTATCGAGGAATTGTGTTTAGTGTGAAAGCTCATTCCTGGCTAAATAACTGAGTTATTAAATAAAATTGCCATATATGCCTCAGTGGCAATCCTCAAGCACTAAGCATTTAAAATTGAAGTTTAATGCGGTTTACACGCTAGCGATTCTTGTTTTTTTTTCAAAATGCCGCTAAGGTTAATGATGAGCATTATTTAGCTATGCTCAGTAACTTTTTGTTTTCTTAATCTCAATAATCGATGTACATATTACAAAACCAATTTGGTGGCACTTTTTATTCCAGGAGAGGTCCTGTTCACAGACGCTTTCGTTCCTATAATTTAACGTCTATGAACTATTTTTCATGGGGTGGGCTGTATTATAAAGAAAGTAAGGAAAGTAATTTGACAAATAAAGCAAAAATATAGGGAAAAATTATGTCTTATCACGTTAACAAAGGACCACTTCAAATATAGGGAAATTTGCTCTTTTGTTAAAATAAATATGTAACAGACTAATTTAGAGTAGAGGAAAATATAGAATGCAATAGTAAAGAAATCTAAATAAGCACAAACAAAAATTTTTCCTAAAGCCAATACTTAGTCATTCAACACATAAAGAAAATAATAGACAATTCTATCTCTTTTTAGGATTAAAGGTTTTTTATTTTATTTTAAACGAAGCTGAAAAAACGGTCAACAATTGTGTGGATCATTCAAAGATTTTATTTCTTCTTTAACAAGGTGGAGTAAACAGTAGCAGGAGCGGCATAAGCAGCAACTGGAGCTGCATTGTATACAGCAGGAGCAGCACTATATACAGCAGGAGCAGCACTATACACAGCAGGAGCAGCGGCGTAAGCAGCATGAGAGGCAGCGTATGGTGCGTAAGCAGGAGCACTATATACGGAAGCAGAGTAGGCAGGAGCAACAGCAGAATAGGTGGTATAAGCAGCTGCAGGAACTGGTGCTGCTGCTGTATACGTGGCATATGCAGGAGCAGCAGCTGTATAAGTGGCAACTGGAGCTACGACATGGGCTGAAGCAGCAGCAATGAAAAGGGCCAAGCAGATAATGAACTAAATGAAAACAAAATTGGAGAATAATTATTTAATATTACGAGTATACACAAAAGTTAAGAGTTTCATGTAATATAACACACTTACTTTCATTTTTAATTGGTTTAGAAGACTGTTCTTTGCAATAAAACTTAATGAGAACTGATATCGATTACATTTGTTAGCACAGCTTATATAGTGAAAAAATATTGTTCAAAAACAAAAAAAAGTATTTCTTTCGTTTTTTTATTAATTTTTATTTCTTATTTAATATTTTCTTTTTCTATGCCATTTATTGAACACAATTACTTCACCAATTTTGTTGTGCGTTATAGAATGACAATTATTTTTTTCTTGGTTTTTATTAAATTATTTCTTTTTTTTTTTTTAATTCCACAATAATTCCTCAAATTTTCTAGCAACAAAATTGATTTAAAACAAGTTTTATGGTTTAATTATTTATCATAAATTCTGCCTGAATTTCTATAAAAATATAGAACTTCACTGTGTGTGAACTCTTTTTAACGTATCCGGTTATTAATGTCTTTCATTCAAATGCTGTGTTCGTTGTAATCCGATTAATCTGTTCATGGCAATGTTATCAATGGGTAGATAACTCACAAAAAAAAAAAAAATAAAAAAAGTCATTATCTGATAACAATTAAATTTGAATAAATCATTTGGATTATATATTAGTTTTTTCTTCTTCTTCATAATTATAGAATGTTCAAACTTTTAAGAACAATTTAAGGGAAATTTGCAAAAAGTTCACTTTTAAAAATTCAAAATCAATCGTTTTTAAATTATTGATTAAAAAAAATATAACAGTAAATTTACAGAAAAGCCATTTTGAATAAATAATAACCGCCGTTTTCATAAAAGTTATTATAGGCTTATATTGCATAGAAATTTATCTATTCCACCTTAACTAATGTCAACAAAAAGCGAATGATCAGGAGAAAAGCGCCACCTATTGGGAAATAGCAGATAACATCTAAAACCTACTTAGCGAAGACACTCATAACCCACAATCAACATGCAACCATGAGGCAATTGCTGTTAATCATTCAAGGGTGAAGGTATAACACTGGCCTTTGAATGATCAATTCACAACAACTTGTCTCATTCCTAAGGCGCTTAATAGTAATATAAGAAAAAACAAAAATGTATGTTCTGTCATAAGTGTACTGTGCTTTCCAAAAAAAAAAAAAAATCCAGTACAATGCTATGCATTTAGTAGGAGTATTGGTCTCAAACGTATTTGAGTTTCTAGGAATACGGCTGTAAATTTTAAAAACACGATACTCACTTTTTGCATGTAACACTAGGCCTTTTTTCATTTTACATTCAAAATAATAAGAACTTCTTATGTCAAACTGGAATGTTTTAATTCTGAACAGTTTTTTTATTTTTTTTTTAGAAATATTTAGTTCTCATCAAGAAAATAAAGATACTATTTCGTTCTAATGCCATATAGCATTTAATTATTACATTATATTACTTAGTTATCTAAAATATAAAAACAAACCAAAATTTTCATTCGGCGTGACGAAATCGAAGTTTGTGAACTACCTTCGATAGGCGAGCTATCTGAATAAGCCGCTGAATCTTGTAATAAATTATTTAAGCAATTCAGACGAGACAACACGCCAATAATGTCTCGTATTGTCACTAATAATGATCTTTTTCTAAATTCCAACCCGTTAATTTCTTAAATTACGGAAAAGAAGAAGTCCATGCTATCACCTGAGGCCTTAAGTATGTTAAGTTTTTAAAAATAATGTAAAAATATTGTGTTAAATTGGTGTTACAAAATTTAATAACCCAATTCACAAACTGTTATATTGTTGTAGAATATAGTTAAATGTTGTAGATTATAGTTAAATAAATTAATAAAAAAAACTAAAAAAAAGTTTTCCAACTCTGGTGTATTGATACGACATTTCGGAAACATAGGAAAAATTGTCGTACATGTTGTAGTAGTTTTTGACATGGAAATTACCAACAACATTATGTACAATAGTTGTAGTTTGTCATAGTTTCTACCGATCTACGACAACTATAACATTTTGTGAATTGGGTAATTGTTTTCTATTATTTTTTCTTTAATTAATGACTAATATTTTTGATAAATAAATTATAATAACATTATCCTTGTTGATTTTTTTTTATATAATTTCACCCTACTTGGCCCTTAAATAGCTTAAACACAAACATTCATATTAATTTTGATAAGTATAGCTAAGTAGTCGCCGTGGTCTAGTGGTTAGTGTGTTGGCTAACTAAGACGATAGTGCCGGGTTCAAATCTCAGCACCGACATCTTGAAAAAAGAAATATGAGAAAAATATTTCTTTCGGCGACTACCTCTCAGCAGTCTTCTGGCAAAAGCTCTGAGAGTAATTAATTGCCATGAAAGAGCTTCTTAAAGTCTGTCGTTCGGAGTCGACATTAAACTGTAGGTCCCGGTACTCATGGATAGAAATTTACACCACAACATGAGTGCTGCGAGAAGCTAGGCCGGTAATCCTGACACAGGGTTGTAAAGGCCAGTTATGTATGTATGTATGCATGTATAGCTAAGTAAACCACGTATGACCGCCATCCTTAGTGACTTGAACCACTGTGCAAAGGAAGAGAAATATCGAAAAGAAGAAGAAGAAGAAACAGCATTTTTAAATTGATCTGAAGCTCATAAAATATTCATAAAATTCATTAATTTAATACTATTTGAAATAAAAATTTCGTCGCAGCATTGCTTTGATTACAAAGTTTCGAAATTCCTTATGTATTTACTTATAATCATTGACTTGGGTATATAAAATTAATGAATCGATTCAAATTAATTTATTTTATTGTGTTCGTTCTTGGACTATTTAATTTTCGCAAACTCCAGAAATGTTTGTAAAACAATTTTGAGCGATTTTTGAGATGGTATAAGTTGGTATTTCGTGTCGATTTTTTGGCAACACCACGGTCGACCTATAGTTTTTCAACAAAAAAAGAAAGAAAGAAAAATAAAGGTTTGTTAAATCCACCACATTAATTACGTAGATAATGATGAGTTCTAAAAAAAATTAACAAAATTTCAAGCATTTTCTTACATATTATACATATGTATGTTGTACACATGCACATAAGTTTTTGACAATAATGAGTTTGTTTTTTACGTCAAATATTTTCTTGATGTGACCACAGCTTCAGTCAAAATTCCAACAGAAATCATTTTAATTAAATAAAATAATTTCTTTATTTTTGATTTAATAATTTTTTAATTGATTTTTGTATTAATTAAAAACGTATTAGAATACAGAAATGTTGTACCCAATGTATGCTGTGTGACGTACATATATTTCATGTCATTGAATAGAAAAGAAAAAAACATTTTTTTTATTTTTTTGCTGTTGTTTATTATTGGTGTATTGAGGCTTTTGTTATAGTCGAAAACAATATTTGCCCATAAGTTTTCTTTTATTAAAAAACTTTAACAGTGACGTTGCGTTATACAATTTAAACTTATTAAACTTTAACTCACTTGCAACAAGGCAGAATTGCATAATCTCTGTAAACAATCGTGTTTGAAACTTTCTAGTTGATTCAAACTTTTTTCTTGCGCTATTCATGCTTTTTTATCCTTTTTTCTTTTTTTGAAGTATGGCTTCAAAGTTTTGTTTTGAAACCTCTGTCAACATACATCAAACGTGACATCGTCAACGTGATATTTTCTTCTATGCTGTTTGTTTTATTTTGTGAAATACATTCTTCATACGAGTATACATCCAAGCACACAAATAATTTTAAAAAGTTGGACAACAAACTGCGTCTATGTGAATGCAACGTCAACGGTCATTATTTTTATAAAAGAAAAACAGCTCATACAAACAAACAAAAAAGGATATGTAAGATGAACTAAAAAAAAAGAAGACGTAAAAAATTACTTTGTCCTTGTTACAGAGAAATCGCATGAATGTACAAATCGCATGCAGCATTTATTGTGTTTTATTTATTTACGTAAATAGGATTGAATAAACCTGCATATACGAGTACGGTTGTTCTCGTTACCAACGCAATTTGATATGGAAGTTATAAAAACGCTTACGAGTATTATTGTGTTTCTTTTTTTCTTTTTTAGTGTAGTGTTTAGATGAGAACTTACTGAGTAGGATGTTGTTATCCTGACCACCTATACTGGCACTTTAAAGTCTACACAGCTACACACACATTTTGTTTCTTTTTTTTTTGTACAAGCTTTACTAGAAGCTTTGTTTATAAAGCAAGATTCTATAGTACAGAGTCTACGTGATATTGGCTTATTCGATTATGTAAAAGGGGTACAAGTCTCTGAAAAATTACAGTTTAACTATTAAAAACAACTGTTATGTTGTGAAAATTAAAGATAACCATGTTAATACTCGTATAGAAACAAAAAAGTTAAGAATGCCTTTTATATGCCTAAAAAAAATTTTTGGAAATCACATTAAGCCTACATTTAATCCACATTTTTTTAAATAAATTACTGATTAGTGTAACATGGACATATATAATACAGAGTGTCCGCCGGAAAGGTATACTACTTTGCTTGTTTATAATTTTTGATTAAATGAAAGGGAATGGATCTTATATTGATAAATGTTTTATTTAATGTCGAAAATTTCATTAAATTCATCACGATATTTTGTTTGAATTGCTCCAGTGTTTCTGGTTTGTTTGCCTAAACATTGCTTTTCAGATATACCCACAAATAAAGGTCCGGAGCAGACCATGGAGGCCATTCAACATCATACATACATACATAACTGGCCTTTACAACCCTGTGTCAGGATTACGGCCTAGCTTCTCGCAGCACTCATGTTGTGTGTGTAAATTTTTATCCATTAGTACTGGGACCTACAGTTTAAAGTCGACTCCGAACGACAGACTTGAGAAGCTTGTTCATGGCAATTAATTACTCTCAGAGCTTTTGCCAGAAGACTGCTGAGAGATAATCGCCGAAAGAAATATTTTTTTCATATTTCTTTTTTTTTAAGATGTTGGATTTGGGTGTCGAACCCAGGGCTCCTGTCTTAGTAAGCCAACACACTAACCACTAGACCACGGCGACTTCAACATCACCATTTCTTAAAATAACTTGTTGAGGAAAGAGGTCTGACAATAATTCCTGTATGCAATGTGGCACCGTCTTGTTGAAACCACATGTTAGTCAAGCCAAAAGCATGCAGTTGTGGCATTAAAAAGTTTTCAATCATATCACGATATCGCTCTCCATTGACAGTTACAGTTACGATGTTTTCAGTTTCAAAGAAGAAAGGTCCAATGATTCCTCCTGACCAAATTGAACACCAAACTGTTACTTTTAATGGATGCAAAGGTGAGGGTTTTCGATTGCCCAGAATCGACTATTCTGTTTATTCACATATCTATTCAATTGAAAATGTGCCTCATCACTTATTATGATTTTTTCATGAAAATCGAGGTTGTATCATTCTATTGGCATATGTACGGTGGCGTAAATGGTATTCTGGAAGAAGCTGAAATACAAATCTTTGTCTAAGATTGTAGCCAAAGTTGTTCTTTGAAGACCAAGCTCCTGAGCACGGCGTCGAATTGAGGTTGATGGAATTATTTTTAAACACTTTCTTGAGCAGCAGTAATGTTTTCAGGGATCTTGCAGTACGTAATGGTCCATGCTTGGGCCTATTAGCTACAGTCGCTTTTGCTTCGAAATCATTCACGACACGATAAATAATGCGTCTTGTTGTCACGTTGTTTCTACCAAAAATTTAACGTAACGTTCTCATCGCCACAGTAATCGATGACTGATTTTAATAAAATGTTTTAACGATAAAAACACATTGTTTTAGCGAATACTTTTCCATAATAAATTTGCAACATCTCTACTGCACGACTACGAAATACGAACTATCAAAACTAATGCTTACCAAACTGGCGGCAAAACAAAGTAGTACACCTTCCCAGCGAATAGAATATGACATTTGTCACAGCGAATTAGTCCAGAAAAAAATTTAAAGTTTGTGCTTAATTCTCGTAAAGATGCCAAGTAATCGTAAAGAAAACACAATACCTTTGGATGACACGTTCAAATTACTAAAAGTCTTTATTAAGGTGTGTATGAAAATCGTTTAGAAATCAGTTACATAAATTCAAAGAAAACTGAAATATTGACTGCTGTTGGAGGTACAAGTACATATTAAGAAGAAAGAATAATTTTTGTTTGCTTAAAGCTGAATATCTAGTAACGGAAAAACTTTTGAACGAATGGTTTCTATATCGAAGGGTAAAGAAAAATTAGCATAACTGCAGCCTAATTCTGTAAGTCGCTAAAGCTAAATTTCCATCGCTAAATATGCAGAAAATTGATTTAGCGATTTTTGGCAACATATTCAATTCTGTAACTTTTAATGCTAAATTTGGCATACCGTTAAAACTGAATTCGCCGCAATTTGAGAGTGTATTTCTCTCATCGCTAAAATCCATTATTTTGTATTCTCTAACGTTAAATAAGCTTCAACGTCTCCAAAAATTGTAAAATTTTAGCTACGAAAATTTTTAACTGCCAAAAGGTAAGCTAAATATAAATTTTGTTTTATTGATGTTTTGTTATGTATTTAAATATATTTTTTTTAACTTTTGCAGAATTATGGAAGACACAACTAAAAGGGTGTCAAAAGAGCAAAAAAACATGCTCATTCAGTATTTGGAGGATCATAGAGAATTTGCACATGCATCATTTATAATTTCTTTTACGTAAATATATAAATTTTTTTTTTTAGATTTGTAAATTCTATGGTAGCAAAAAGCCTTGCTGAGCAATGGGAGCATTGAGCCGAGAAACTTAACTCATTGGGAGGTGCATTCAAAAGTGGAGAGGATTGGACAAATATGCGGTAAGTTATAGTACAAAACTTTTATGTTTAAGCATTTTATTCAATTTTTTTTTTTTTTTTTCATTTAACAGAAGCAAGGCAAAAAAAAAGTTCCAAGAGCAGCTCGTTAGAGAGAAGTGACATAAATGGCCCTCAAAATTTCAAGTTAACTGAAATGGATGATCGCATAATTGCCATCATGAGGAAGGAATCTTTGGTGGGACAAGAAGAAGTCGGCGAACCTCTGGTAGGTTTTTACCAAATTTGTTTTATTAATTTTCAAATAAATACATTTTTTATTGCGTAGAGAGACGCAGAACTTACAGCAAATGTTTCTTTAACATCAGAATTTAATGATTCCACACCATCTTGCTCTAATGGAACCATAAGAAGGCTTTACAATATTTATTAATTTAACGGTCTGTCGACTTTCTTAAAATTAGATAAATTATTAAAACCTTAAGTTATTTTATAAGAATTATATTCAAAACTAATACTGTAAAATTTTTATAAAACAATTTCATATTTTCTTAATTTTTGAAATTGTAGGGAAAACAACATTAGGTAAACAAATTCTTTGTATTTCAACAAATAAAAAAATTCACACTGGCGAAATGCCTCACATAGATTATATTTTTAAATATCATTTATGTATACATATGCATGTTGCAAAACTATAATATGTACAATTTAGATAAATACTTTAAAAATATCATTAAAAATTCACGTTTGAATCCAAAATAAATTACAAAAAAAAAAATAAAATAAAAATCAATTTAGAGAGAAAAAAAATTTTAAACATAGGCAACTTTAATAAGAAATAATAGTGATAACAAATAAGCTACGGCGAAAAACTTATATTTTGGCTAAGCTGTTAGACTTACAGAATACAAATTTAGCGACTTTGCTAAAATATTTGCCGTAAATTTATTTTAGCGTTTTAGCATTTTAGCGTAAGCTTTAGCTAAGAGAATTACAGAATTAGGCTGCAGGATAAGGCAAGTCTCTTCTGATCAAAACGTATAGGCCTTTATCCCATATCACGCGTGACTTTTGCAATTTATATATAAGAAGTTGATGCCAGTGATTTCATTTAGAGATCTTATTATTCTCAACCACATTTCGGGTTGGCTTACTAAGACGAAGGCGCTGGGTCCAAATCTCAGCTCTGACATCTTAAAAAATAGAAATATGAAAAAATTATTTCTTTCGGCGACTACCTCTCAGAAGTCTTCTGACAAAATTGATTGGGAGTAATTGATTAACCATGAAAAAGCTTATTAAGTCTGTCGTTCGGAGTCGACTTTAAACTGTAGGTCCCGGTACTCATGGATAAAAATTAACCAACACAACATGAGTTCTGCGAGAAGCTAGGCCGTAACCCTGACACAGAGTTGTAATGGCCGATTATGTATGTATGTATGTATCTATATTTCGGGTTGAAATAAAATCAATACCGTCAAAAATTTTACGTTGGCAAAAGTGATTTTTTTTTTTTTCGCTGACTTGCTAATAAAAAAATGCCCCAATGATTTCATATTTAAACAGAGAATTTTTCGTTTTTAATAATGGAAAATTTGGACGGTTGACACAAACTAAAAACGTAACTAATCGGCAAAACAGAGCAGATGCTTCAAAGGCTTTTCACATCATGACTTTTCGAAAAACGAACAAATGACTTCTCGAAATATTCACAAACTTCACCAAATATTTATTAAAGAAGTTTGTTTAGCATATTTTCTTATTTTTATGTGTACGACGTAGATTTCTTACATTAGGATCTCCTTTTCTCGATAGCTTGACTGACCTATCGATCCTAGACATTGGATCAATTGCCAAATTCATTAGGCTCTCTGGCTGGTTTCAGCATAATTTTCTGGGGAAGTAGTGCTTCTTGTGTGGAAACTCTGGCTATCAGAACTCCCTACATCATGTGGTATCACAACGGGCCGCTATATATAAAGTTATATATAAAGTTTTTAATTTTGCAGTACATTACTCAATTTTCTAAAGGAAATTACATGTCGCCGGAATATTTACTACTTTGTTTGTGGATTTTGTTGGTTTTTGCAACCAACTTTAGTTTAAAACGCGCCATCAAATTTAGATTTTCTTAATTAGGGCATTGCCGCTGCGTTATTTTGTTTAGATTCATACAAAATGTATGGCCATATGACTTTCTAACAGCTAAAAAATAGAGCATGAAATTATTTTGTATATTTTCCTTTTTATACATTTTAATAACTTGACAATAAAGAAATTCTTACAAAAGTGATAAACACATCTTCAATCCACTCTCTCACACTTTAGACAACAGGTAGCAAACGTTTCCAGCTGTTTTATTATTATTTAATGTAAAATAAAGCAACTTGTG
The DNA here is from genome assembly GCA_963576795.1 of Metopia argyrocephala. NCBI lineage: Eukaryota > Metazoa > Arthropoda > Insecta > Diptera > Sarcophagidae > Metopia > Metopia argyrocephala. Next base: position 178,463,613 of record OY756208.1, on the reverse strand, counting down.
TCCTAAACTTAACTGCATGCAGCACATTTATATGCAAAAGAAAAAAACAACAAATATTCGTACTATCATAGCATTTTATTCTATTATTTAACAAATAAGATGATGGCGCCAAAATTACTGTGTTGATTTTTCAATCATCATAAAATCAAATTGAATGAATCTTATAAAGAGATATATAACAGACTTACAGATATACAACATTAGACTTATTGTCGCCTCTAAATAGAAAGTGTTTGTACATTTTAATATGTAGTTGCAACAGGCTGCAAATAGAATAACAAAATGCGAATAAATAGACAGCTAGAAGATAAGGAACCGACCCGAAGTGTTATTTAAAAGAACAATTTTCAGAAATCTTTTAGTTTTCTTGTCCACAAAAAGTTGAAAATACTTTTCAGTTTAACAAACAAAGTGTCTTTAAAAACATGAACTTAAAGAAAGTGAAATACTTGTTAGAGTGAATAATAACAGAGAAAAAACGATTTTTTTTGCAAATGTTTAGCGAAACTAAAGCCTTAAAATCTGTTATTGTTTATAAAGTAAAAGAGAAGAAGAAAGACTTTTACAAAAATCGTCTATTATTTGGAGGTAAGCTTAGGATATGTGCAACATGCTCGTTTAATTTAAAATAAAAATTATATACAAGAAAAAATAAAACATTACCAAGCATTCCACTAAAATCATGAAGTTCTTTTATATGAAAAAAGTTAAATAAAAACTCAATCCATATGTCAATAAAATTCGATTAGTTTTACGAAAAATTGTGCAGAGATGAAAATTTTTTTAATCTAAACAAATTTTGACAACTAAAGATTAAAACTATGCACACCATACATCTTAAATGTGAACATATTGTGTTCTCTACACACATTTATGCTGTGTGATACGTACCATGTACTTATACATACAACATATATGCGTACAAAGTTCATAAATATATGCTTTCTTTTAGGGTATCCCTTAAACTGAAAAGCATTTTTGTTTTTTAGTTGTTGTTGTTATTTAAGATTCTCATAAAGCTTTGCAGCATTTGCATTTCTGAACCTGAGACCAAAGCTTGATAACTTCTCAAGTTTAAGTCTCCATCATTACATTAATGAATGGATGAATCTTAATTGTGTAGTTGAGATCATTTGTTGCATACAATTGAGGAATATTACAACCCATCTGTATGAGATGAGACCACTGAAGCGCGTTTTAAAATCTCCTTTTGATGTTTCTTTTAAATTTGATGTCATCGAAAGCAAAGCACGTTTATCTATATTTTTTCTTATTACTACAATTTGTCCATATTTTTCGAATGATGATTTTTATTGACTACCAAGTTATTCAGACAAAATTCATTAATTTTCACTGCAACCGATCTCAAGATATACAGAGTTAAATATTTCTGTGGGAGGAAACACGCCTACTTTTTCGCTCTTTTTCCTGTTGACAGCTTTTATTGATTTCGAAGGCACTCCAATAAGTCCATCCTTGAGAAACAGCACTCTGGCATTCCTCTCTATTCCACCTTTGGCATTGACATCAAACCACAAATGTTTAGGAGATAGGAGCCACCTAGTGGAAAGTAGTAGATAACAGCTACCTACTTATCGAATCACCACAATCAACATCCAACTACAGATGGGGCAATTGCTGTTGATCATTCAAGGGTGAAGGTATAACACTGGGTTTCAGTGATCAGAAATTGACAGCAACTTATCTTATTCGTAACGCTCTTAATAAGAAAACTCTATTTTACCCTTTCCAGAAAAAAATCCAATACAATGCACAGCATGAGTCTGAAATTGGTTTCAATTGAACAACACTTCTTAATGTATTAAGAAAACAATTTTTAACTTACATTTGAGGTACCACTTCCTCCACTGTCCAATTCTGCCCACTTTCTTAATGATGAGTTTCCTTGACCTTGTAATCGTTCAGACCAATTTTAAGAACTTTAGTTTTAACCGTTCTCAAGATATACCAAAAAATATATATTCTTTCTGATGATTTGCTTTGACCATTAAGTCATTTGCACTATGTTTAGAAACTTAAGCTTTAACCTTTCTCAAGATATACAAAAATTACTATTTAGTTTGCATGGAAGGTACCATTCCCAGCTCCAATTTTGAACAAAAAAAAAAACATGTCTTATTGCACTTTATGTAGCTGAAACAATCTACTAAGTATGTTCCAAACTTCCAAATTGGTTCTATCGTTCAGCCGTGATTGACCGACAAACAAACAGACTTGCAATGAGATTTATTTATATGTGTATGGATTAACCGTAATCACTGTAACATTGCAAACGCCCTTGCATGAATAGTAATCTAAAGAGGCATTGTAATTATTGACTGCAGCTAAATTTTATGGATTCTTTGAGTTATTATTGAATCTGGTGTCCACAGAGGCAAGTGATTTGTGAAATGTTGATTCATTGTTTCACTCGCAGCAATTTATTGCTATAGCTTATGTGATTTATTTGAGTTGACGGTGATAGTACCTTTACAGAGAATATTAAAACAGAAATAAGCTGCACCAATTCAAAACATCTGACAAAATGCAATTTGCTAAAACTGTTTAAAGGGACATCCTTTACAAGGGTTTATTTGTATGCGTTATGAGATATCATTGATATTCTATACCACGCTATAGTTAATCATACCACCCACTTTTGTTTTTTAAACTTCTTTTATAGTATTATTTGGCAGTTGTGGGTAGAGACGTTTTTCTTCTTTTTTTTAAATTTTATCCATTTTACAATATATACGTTTTTGCGATTTGTGCGTCATCGAAATAATTCCCTCTTCATATGCAGATAGAATACATACATATTCTTACTGTAAAACAATAGTATCATCGATATTCAACAAACAAAAGTTTAAATACGTGTGCAAACATTTTCAAACATTTATAAAATCTAACACGAATAACAAAATGCAAAATGAATGCATGAAAATTTCGACAAATTTGATTTTGCAACGATACCGAATATTCCAACTCAAGTAATATGGCAAAATGTCAGTTTTGCAGTTAATGTAACACATACATGTGCATGTATGTAAAAATAAAAAGTTGTACGAGTATGTTAAGTTAAAACAAAGCCTATGCCATTTATATTCATATTAAAAACAAACAACAACAACAATAATAATAACAAAAACAGGAAAAATAAATAGTATTTTGAACTTAATCTTTATATTTACCACAGCCAAACAATCATCTGAGCTAACAACTATTGTTCGATTTCAATCGTTAGAAAGAAATTGAATGAAATGAAATGTAATAGAAATATTGATGAAAACAATAGTATTTGAATACAAAAAAAAAAACAGAAGGCAAAAACCAAAACGTTGAAAAGAAGTAACAAAAAGCCAAAAGCAAAAAAAAACAACAACAGCAAAATATATTTAAAAAGAAAAAAAAAACTACGCATTCAATTTCGATTACTGACACCGTTAACGTATGTAAAACAATGCAATTCACGACTTCCGTTTCCTGTCATTTCGTCCAAACTTTAAATTACTTGAAATTTGTAAATATGCACAGTGGAACACATTGTGCAAGATAGTAAGATGTTTGAAAAAATTTTTTTTCTCTTTTATATTAACATTAAATAGAAATTGATAAAAAAAAATTTGTTGGAAAAATTTTAATATTTTTTTTTTCAATTTTGTTCAAATATGAAGAAAAATCGATGAAGTATATTACTGCTAATCTCACCAGACAGCAAACCGCGGTCTGAGCACTGGAATCGATTGTGACTCCCTCTACACTGGTAGAACGAAGCAAAAGTAGTCTTAATAACTTGGGAGTAAACTATAATGTTACCTTTATATGGGTGCCGGTGTACAGAAATATTGAGGCTAACGAAAAGGCATGTCATCTGGCTAGAAGTGGAACTACTATCCACATATCTCTTGCGGAACAGATCTTAACACTAATGGGAGTAATAAAGGGGAAGATAAATACGAAATATTATCAAATTGCAGGTGAAAGGTGGACTACTCTGACAACATGCAAAATCAGCATGGCCACCGTATGACCTTAGAAGAACGAAAATGTGAATAGATATCGGCTCCTACACCTTGGTTCATCCTAGATGCTTCAGTATAGACAGTAGTTCCGAAGTTCCGCAACGGAAGATATCGACTCCATTCTTCTCTGGAGGGAAAGAAAGTGAAGGAGTTCCTACCAAATGACTCTGTTTGTGAAATGTAATTTTGTCAACCTTGTTATTCAAAATCGTACAAAAGAATCCCGTGTAAAAACAGATTTAGGTGTACAAACTACATAAAATATTTCTTTGCTGGCCTAAGTAGAAATTAGCTTTAAAAGTCTATTTACATAATATGTATTTTTAATATTTGAAAATACAGTGCGAGCTCGATTTTCGCAACTTGAAAAAATCTGGCCTGTTGCAATTACCGAAAAAGTTGCAATTATCGACCACTTTTTATTGTATCTGAAAATCCCCCATTTTTAATAAAAAGAAACAAATTATTTGTAAAAAACTATTTTTTTATTAAAAACAAAAAACTAACTGTTAAAAAACAGTCTTCATGTGGAAACATAGGCGTAGCCAGCAATTTTTTGTTTTAAAAAGAGAAATTTTACAAATATGTTAGCCTACGCATCTGTGTTAATATACATATGCTGCAAAACAGAAAACTGATGCGTTTTTATTTGTGTTTTAAAACGTGTTTGGGACAGCACTAACGTGGGAGAAATGATATTGAAAGGGGATTCTTTGATTAAAAATGATTACTTTTATAAAACTACGTTTCTGAACAAGAAATACAAACAGAAATCATTGTAAATATATTTCAAAAAAATAGTGTTGCACTTATTGAGACTCATTTGTGAAAATCGTTGCACTTATAAAGACTGTAATGTAAAAAATTTGCCTGTTGCGCTAATCGGGGTGTTGCGTTAATCGGGGGTTGCGAAAATCGAGCTTGCACTGTATGTATTTTTAATTAAAAATTTCAAAACAAACCGTAATTAACAGGCGTGTAAACATAATTATAAAATTACCAAATATTTTTCATTTTGTTGCACTGTACAGCGGATACGTAACTAACCGGTCGTTAAATATCTCTCAATAATCTTTTCTTTGCATTCAAAACTTGTCTGTCTATTCATTTAACTTTTATGCAATTCAACTACTAAATCCGATTTTTTTAACATCAGATTTGCATACATTTATTGGTATGAGTTTGTATGTAGTTGTGTATACGATATGTATGTATGTATGTATTTAATTGTGTATGGGTTTGAATACTATTCAAATCACATTGATTTTAAAATACGTGTATCATGCAGAAAAATCTTTGAAAAAAATTTTTTGACTAAACCCACAAAAGAAAAAAAATTGAAGCAAAACAAAAACGAGCAGTAGCAGCAGCAGCATTTAGCATATTAAACGTGTTGAAGAACACATTTCGCAAATGTCGTTTAACGCTGAACAAAAAAGAAAAAAAAAATGATCAAAAAAGAAAAGAAAACTTCAGCAACGGCATCTATACAGAGATTTATGCAAAAGGAAACGCTAAACGAAAGGACAAAACCTCTTCATAATGTTTCACATTCTTAATCATATACACAGTTAAATACACCAGCTGCACAATGGGTTGTTAAAATGAAAATGGAGCTCTTTAAGAAAAGAACTTCAAATGAAATTAATATTGAAAACTTAGCTGCTCGTTGTGGCTAACGAGCTACGAGTATTTACATTTCAAGCAATTACAGTTATAGGTGATGTTTTTTTACAATATTTCGATACCACTCACGAAAAGGCTATCTTATGAGCAAACCAAGATATTGTAGCAACTCATAATGAGTACAATAATGAACACTAATTGAGAGTTACAGAAAAATGCACTGTTGTCCTGATGATGTCATTATTGAGCCATATATTTTTGAATACCGAGAGTTGATCTTACTGGTCAATTTGTTCAAATATATGGACGATATGGCGCCACGTACATCATCTCATCAGTTTATTCTTTAATCCAACACAAATTGATGCCTTGAGGGTCAAGTAATGCTAAAAAAACAATATAGAATACGCTTCGTTACAGCGCTCATATATAGCCGAACTCATTTCAAATGTTAATAATAACTATTCCAAGTTGTCCATCAGCAAGAAACCGCTCTCTGACATTTCCACTTCATTCCAACTTTGGCAGGAATTAAAAATGAATGACCAGGAGTTTAGCGCCACCTTCTCTAAAGATAACAGCTAATCTACTTAGTGAAGACGCTCACCACTCATATTCAACATGCACCGACAAATGGAGCAATTGCTTTTGACCATTCAAGCGTGAAGGTATAACACTGACCTTTGAGTGACGAATTGATAGCAACTTGTTTCATCGCCAAAAAAGGCGCATAATAATAAAATCTATCTACTTCCACATTCCAGTACAATGCACAGTAGTAGGTGTAGTAGGTGAGTAGGTGTCTGCCCCTGAGTATTCGCGAAAGGTAATATTTTTCGGACAGGTAAATTCTTTGTTATTGTTATAAGTAAACTTTAACGTTAAAGTTATAAAGATGATAAATTTTCCTCTAACTTTTAACTGAGGGTTAAACTAATAGTGATTTCTTTTCTACCATAAAAATGCCGCCCTGTTAATAGGCAAACCTAAACAAGGTTTAACCAACCCTGTAATAATGGCGTTTATTATTTGGCGAGAAAAAAACACAAATAAGAAAAAAGGGAACAGCATTGTTTTCAACAGCTGATAATCAAATTTGTGTTGCAAAAGAATTTTTGAACAAATAAATTTTAAAACGACATAAAAGTATAGTGGTAATAAAAAAAATGGATTTGAATATAAATGAAGAAATGCCAACATGTTCAAAAACAGTTCAGTGTAAGTAATAATTAAATTAAAATAAAATAGAAAAAGTAGTGGACGTTTGAAGTAAGAATGCAGCTGAAAAAATACGAAGACTTGTTTGCGCCAACGCTAGACATCGGACATGCGTCCGATATGCTTTAAATGTGAAAGGCAGACTTCTAATTCCTTCTTTTGTTTTTATTTTGTCAAAATTAATTTAGACTGGACAGAAGGAGATACGAAAAAACTATTAGATTTATATAGTACGTTCTTGGCGGACATTGGCCCATTAAAAAGATTCAGGAATAAGAAAGAAATGTGGGTAGAAATTTCTAAAAAAATTCCTAATATGTCTCCTAAGCAATGTGAAGAACGATACAAGACGGTGTTAAAAAGGAAGAAATTGGCCGTGGAAAATAACAACAGTTCAGGGGCAAAACGAAAAAAAGTGGAGTTTGAAGAAGAGTTGAATAAAATTTGTTCGCTCGATGACTCAATTGAGCCAGAAGTTCAAATAAGCAGCCAACAAAGAATAAAAAAAGAAAATACAGAGCCTGTATTGCGTAGCAAAAGAGAAAGAAAAAAGTTTAGCATTAATAACACTTTATTGGAAATAGCTGAAAAAAAAGAAGAAGCCCGGGAGAGACGCCATAAAGAAAAGCTTGAAGAAGTCAAAAATATTCAAAATATTTTCCAAAAAATTCTTGATAAATTACCTTGAACAAAGCATAAAAATATTTAAATAAGTATTTAGTTTTTTCGTTTTCAAAATATTTTTTATTAATTTTACTTGAATTAAAGTACAAAATTATTTGGCAAAACTGTCATAAAATGGATTTTTAAAGTTAATGCATATATGTACATAAGTATTTTATTAGTTTTTTAATTAACAGAATGTAACTTATTGATTTAAAGAAGTGAATAAAATGTTTCTAATTTCATCCCTTTTGATTTGTCCTAACTGTGTTTGCAGAATGTCCCTTCTATCACTTTCCACAGGGTAGTCGTTGTCGGTAACTATCTCGGTTTCACACATTTCATCAGGTAATGTTTCTTTGTTCGTTATACAAATATTATGTAAAACACAACATCCTACAACAAATTTTGCCATTGTCTCAACGTTATGAAAATCCATGCGCATTAGTTGCCTAAAGCGACATTTTAATAATCCAAAAGCATTTTCAATTTTGACTCGGGTTCGGCAAAAATTTATATTAAAATTCTTTTCTGAATCGCTTAGGCTTCCATAATCCCTATATAGTGTCAAAAGGTATTCTCTAAGAGGATATGCTGAGTCGCCCAATAAATGATATTTAGGGTAACATAATGAGTTTAACTCCTTTCCAATAAAAGAAAGTTTTAGTACACGCGCATCATGTATTTTGCTTGGTATACCAGTAAACACATCTCTTTTTCTTCTTCTGATCGTGGAAACTTTATTTCGTTCGGCGCTACGTCATTGACCAAAAAAATTAAAACATTGTTGAAACATTTGTGCACGTTTGAAAGAGACATATCAAAAATGTTGGCGACTTCTCGAAAAGTTGTTTTGTTTCCACTGAACCTACATGCACATGTAATTGTACAATTAAATTACAAATTAAATTTTACGTTTATTTTTTAAATACGTATCTTATATATGAATTCAATGGTGATTTTATAGCTTACCATAGAAAACACAAGATCTGTTTTTCTACGCTTGACTGTAGCCTTCCTCCCTTGTAAGTTCTTTTTGAATACGATTTCGCATATTTATCCATAAGTTCTGACGCACTTTCACGGCTTACACGAAAATTCTTTTTAAACTATAGTTTTAAAATAAAAAAACTTTAATATCAATTATGAATATTATTTAAGAATTATTTAAACTTACGTTTGTTTCCGAATATGCATGAACAACATTTTCAACAAATCCTTTAACTCGCGGCTGATGACTTCGTTGAAATAAAACAATTAAATCGTCTTCATCAGACGAAGAAGATGAATCTAACAAATGATTTAGTTCAATCTTTGCAGATAAAATTGAGGCTGCAATATTCATTTTTTAATTTTTAATAAAATTCTTATAATGCTTAAATTCTGCTGTTTCTTTAAAAAATGTAAACAAAACAATAGCGTTGCCAGATTGCTGATTTGATGGCTTAAAATTTATAACGCTTTTTTTACAAGAAATTTAATTTTATAACACTTTTGTAATACGAAATATAATTTGTTTTATAACAAAGATCATCTGGCTTTTCCGATATAATGTTTATTTTACAGAATAATGAAAAAAATTAACTTTAAAATTTAATAAAGATTTATGGCGATTTTTTCCAAACTCTGTATGGTAGCCTTATAAGTAAATAAAAATCATCTGTTTCATAGGGCAATACCAACACTGTAGATTTATACAGGGCGTAAAATGCAATGCCTTTCGCCATTAGTAAGTGTGAATTTTGTAGAATAAAACATGAAACCCTTTCAGAGAGCAAAACATTTTTGAGAAACAAACACAAAATTGCAAATTTTAAATAAAATGACGCACTTTTTGGTAGAAAAGAAAACACCATAAAGATAACTTTTACTATAATGACCCTAATTAGGTTCTTACTCGTATAAAAGAGTTAAAAACATACGCTTTACTCAGTAGCAGAAACGTACAACAGTCATCGTGCTCTTTCGACTCATAGTGATTTTCAAAAATAGTCAAACATGTGTATATGAAATGAATCTTTGGCTTACACGTAAAGGAATACATACACATACACATACGTATTAGGCATTTTCATACTTAACTTTTCTATTGACATCACATACATTGATACTTGAAGTCGTTAAGATGCATTCAAACATTCTCCAAGTTTAAGCCAACTACGACAGCAACAATAACACCAAAATACTCGTATAATGCTAGAAAGAAAAAATATCGTATACTCGTACGAGTTGAATTACCATAGAGAATGATATCATCAACATTGATTGTGAACAAGTTGTTCTGGTTGTGAGTTCATGTGTCGTCGATTTGTGACTAAATTCGCTCTTCATTTCGTATCGCATAATATTCACCACCGAATATAACGAAAAAAAAAAAAAAACTAAAACAATAACAAAATAATCTGGAAAAGGAGTCAACATTTGAAATGCAAAACCTCGAAGTAGGCTTTAGTAAATGTTTCGTCAAAGTTAATACAGATGTCATCGTACAAATACGGCTATTCATGCACATGCACATGCACTCTCAGATACAATAGAGAATCATTTAAATTCAATGAAGATTTTCATATACTTTTGAAATTGCAAACAGAAGCGTAACCAATTGGAAATTTAAAATTAATATTTTTGATTTTAAATTTTACAATTATAAACTATTTTAAGAATAAATAGTAATTTAAAAGACTGCTTGACTCTCTATTTAGATGCATATCTCAGTACTCACAAGTACACAAATGAGTTCATTATGAGAGTTTCATATTTAATTATTATAAAATTTTTTAGAACTGTTAAACACATTAGTGTTGTTAATAACAAAGGTGATACAAAATTTAATCTTGACCCTTCCTTGCACTAAACACTGAACGCTGCTGCTTGAATGAAAATCGTTTCCATGCTGTCAAAAAATGCCACCAAAAGGGATGACTGCATAGAGAAGGATATCATTTGAAGTGGTTATACACCGTTAACTTTATCCTTAAGTTTCTATAATTTTAGATTGTCTTGTGTTGTGTGGAAGATTTTAAAAGCCTACAACAACATTTCGATTTTATTTGTTGTTTGATGTGACTTTTTTCACTTTTTGCAGTTTTTCCTATCACTTTCATGAAATATGCAAATTTTTATACAATTTCGGCATATTTCCATAAGGATGTATGTATAAATGTGAGTACATATTGGCATACACAAGAATACCTACATAATCATTTGTCTTTATATGTGTACATATGTATGTAATACCCAACAGACATACGTGCAAACAATATTTGCGTATGTGAATGAATATTTTCGTTTGAATGTAAATATTTTATAGGATTTTAAAAGTTTTTAATTTTTTACATATTTTGTTGTTTTGTTTCCTTGAACAGATGGAAAAGTCAATTTAGATTAATACTTGAACTTTTAGTCGTATAGAGCCTGAAACAAAGGCAATGTAGTCAATTGCGTTCGTTGTTGTATGAAATGCAATGTAATTTTGAATTTGACTAAACTTGTATTTGTACGTGATTTGAATTGAAAAAATCAAAATAAAACAAAAACAAAAACAAAATTCAATGATTTTATAATTAAGCCAAAGGGAAATTTTTATTACTTTACGAGTATATTTTTTTGCATTGTATTGTAAAAAACGAAGAGTCAGTTTTTTTTTAATTTTAAACAAAACAAACAAACAAAAAATATTGTTTTTTTGGATAAGTGGTCTGGAGACCCGAGATCGAGTCTCAGAAAAAAATATTGTTACCTCGTGAGTATGGGTAATAGAATTCAATTCCAACTTGTATCAATTATACAATTATATCCTACAATTTTTTAGTAACTCATGCAAATAAACATTTTTGGAAAATTAAATAATTCAATTCTAGTCTTAATTTTGAATGGATACGTTTGTTGATTTTAATTCAAACTTAAATCCCTTTTAAATACAGTTTCAGTTTTTCAGTTATACATCTAGGTTTGTACTTAATTTTGATGAAACTATGACTTTGGATTAATAAGTCCGTGAGTTTTCGAATTTCCCTCGTAGTTATATGAAATGCAACACTGCTCCCATTGAGTAATAATAGAACGTTGTCAAATTTTGAACAAGTTCCGTTGCTTACTTTGCGTTTAACAGCTGTTCAGTTGTATTTTTTTTTTTAATGGATGAAGTGATTTTTGGATGCTCTTTAAACATAATTTTTTACAAAAAAAAACCATTAATAAAACCCAGGAAGAGCTTGATAAATACTATGGGGACTCTGCACCATCGATGGTAAAAAGTGGTTTACGGACTTTCTTGTGGTTGCACAAGTACAAATAACGCTGAACGTTCTGGACGGCCAGTTGAGGTCAATACAGCCGAAAATATCCAAGGTATGGTGTTGGCCAATCGAAGAGTGGTTTCGATTTTGAATGATCAGCTGGGTTTAATAGATCTGTCTGCAAGATGGGTACCGCGTTTGCTCTCAATTGACCATAAACGTAATTGTGTGACAACTTCAAAGGACTTTAAGGAGTTGTTTAACCACAATTCGATTAAGTTTTTGAGAACAATGGAAACATTGATCCATTACAACACTCCAGAGAACACGCAGCAGTCTAAACAATGGGTTTCTTCGGGTGAGCCGACTCTGAAGAAGGCCAAAGTAAAGTCAATAAGGAGATGACAACAGTTTTTTGGAATGCACTCAGGATAATTTACATCGATTACCTTCAAAAGGAAAAAACAATAAACAGCGAATATTACACACATACAGTTGCACAGTAAAGTCTGCATACCCCCTTGAAAAACGATGTTTTGATTTATCTGCGAACAAGGCAGCAGTAAAATACATTCCAAACAAATTCAAACTAACAACAACAACAAAATTTTGAGAAAAAAATTTTATGCCAAAAACATTTATTAACAAAAATTAAAAAAATTCATTTTTTAAACACAGAAAAGTCTGCATACGGCTATGTCGAAAAGTAGATATAATACAACTCTGTTCTTAAACTGTGCTACTAACCACTTCAGGCGTCTTTACTAAATACTATTAGTAGAAATGAAGTTCTTGTGTTCGATGTTAACATTGTACTTTTTCTTATTTAACCAAAATGGGTAAAGAGATCCGTGTTCAAGTACGTGAGCTTATTGTAAAGTATCATAAAGAAAATAAGTCATTAAAAGAGATTAGAAAACTAGTTGGGCATCTAAAATCAAGCATTCAGACAATAATTCGAAAGTATAAACAAACAAAAAGTGAGGCAACCAAACCAAGAAGTGGTCGCCCATCTAAACTGACTCCGCGTGCAAGGCGATAAATTTTGTTACATGTTGAAGAAAACCCTAAAATTACTGCGATAAATATTGCAAATACTTTGGAAGGCCAGGATATTGCTTCAGTGCATCCAGAAACGGTGAGACATCTATTGAAAAGTAATAGACTTCATAACCGTGTATCTCAAAAGAAACACTTTATAAGTAAAATAAATATGCAAAAACTTGTCGAATTTGCTAAGAAATACATTGATAAAGATGAAGGTTTTTGGGCAAATGTTTTATTTACTGACGAAAGCAAGTTCAACTTGTTTGATTTAGACTGAAAATAAAAAGTATGGCGTCGGAATAATGAAGCACTATTACCCAAAAACTTGTTTTCTACAGTGAAACACGGTCGAGGCTCCGTTATGGTATGGGTGTGCATGACGGCGGCTGGAGTGGGCAATTTAGCATTTATCGATATTAATATGGATCGCATGGTATATTTGAATATTTTCAAAGATAATCCAAGGCAATCCACGGATAAATTGTGTCCTACAGAAGGTTGGTACTTTCAACAAGACAATGACCCAAAGCATACCGCTGGTGTTGTTAAAGAATGGTTACTCTATAACATGTCTCATCAACTTCATTTTATCCCCAGTCAAAGTATTTGAACCCCATTGAGAATTTATGGGATGAACTAGACCTTCGGGTTAGAAAAAGGAACATTAAAAATAAACAGGACCTTAAAAACGCTCTGCTTGAAAAATTGAAATTAATTTCAAATAATTACACAAAAATATTAGTAAATTCTTTGAAAAATAGATTAAATGCTGTCATACAAAGCCAAGGCGGGCCCACAAAATATTAATTTTGTTTACTTTTGCTTTTATTTTTATGTAAAATTAATTTTTTGTACAAAGTATGTAGACTTTTCTGTGTTTAAAAAATTACCTTTTTTTATTTTTAATAATAAATGCTTTTGGAAAACAAATTTTTTCTCAAAATTTTGTTGTTGTTGTTAGTATGAAATTGTTTAAAATGTATTTTGCTGTTATATTGTTCGTAGTTAGCTCAAAACATCGTTTTTTAAGGGGATATGCAGACTTTACTGTGCCACTGTACATACATAACTGGCCTTTACAACCCTGTGTCAGGATTACGGCCTAGCTTCTCGCAGCATCATAAATTTTTATCCATGAGTACCGGGACCTACAGTTTAACGTCGACTCCGAACGACAGACTTGAGAAGCTTGTTCATGGCAATTAATTACTCTCAGAGCTTTTGCCAGAAGACTGCTAAGAGGTAGTCACCTAAAGAAATATTCTTTTCATATATTTTTTTTAAGATGTCGGAGCTGGGTGTCTAACCCAGGGCTCATGTCTTAGTAAGCCAACACACTAACCACTAGACCACGGCGACTACAAAACAAACAGCGAATATGTATTAAGCCAACTTATTGGACCAATCGAACGAAGATTTTAAAAAAATTACCCTATGAAGCCAAGAAAAAATTTGTTTTCATCAAAATAATGGACAGGTGAACACGTGTGCAGTGTCAATGACAAAATTGCATGAATTGAGCTACGAATTGGTACCTCATCCTCCATATTCCCCGGATTTAGTCCCCACTGACTATATCCAAACCTAAAGAATTAGCTTTGTGGAAAGATATTTAGCTTCAACGATGAAAATATTTATCAAAAAAATGCCTCGAAAAACCCTATTTTTTGGAAGGGATACAAAAATGGGAGAAACGTTGGACTGAGTGTATTGAGCTAAAAGGAGATTATGTTGAGAAATACATTTTTTTTTTTTTTTTGCCAAGAAAAAGAACTATGTTTCAGTCAAAAACTCTCGGACTTATTAATATGCCCTTGTATTAATTTTTATTGTAATTATTAAATAACTAAAGCTACCCTCAGATTTGTCAAATATTTGATGAAACAAGCGTAACCACTATTTGCTGGAAACTCAAAACTCTTCAAATTATAGTAACATAACCATATTTAAACAAATTATAGATATTTTTTTCAAGAAACAGTTTAGTTTGGCTTTGATTAAATGAAACACAAGAAATAAAATAAAAGTAATATTTATTAACACTAATACTAATATATCTAATTGATTCGTATTTATTTTATCAAATAAACGCTAATTTTGTGTAGGATATGCTCAATTTTTAAATAATAAAACTTCATAAGCTTCGTTTGCCATTTATTTATTGAATTACATATTTTTGAATAAATTATTATTGATAAAATCAAAATTGTACATTTAAAAAGAAGTTAAAATCAAGAACATAATTTTATTTTAAAAAACCAAAAATAAAATTAAAGCAAAACAACAAGATGACTACAAAATGATAATTTGTACATAAAAGCATTGCCAGATACGAAAAAATAATTCTTTATCATAGACAAAAACAATTGTGAAAATATAACGTAAAAATTCGATTTAAAAATGTAAAATAATTGTAAACTAATGAAAAAATTAGAAGAACGTTTTAGAAATCAGAAACAGTTCATATGGATGGAGTTTTAAAACAATAAATCAAATATTTTTATATAATTAAGACACTATGTATTATTCATGGCAACTTTAGTCATATAAAGCTTTTATTGGTTATTTTTGAAGATTAAAGTAAATTAATTAAGATATACAAAATTTCAGAAATCCCGATTTTCGTACAAACTTTTGCGAAATTTTTGGGATTTTACACAATGCTTTATACGAGTAGTTATTTATATTAGACGTTTTCATATTTATAATAATAATACTTTTGGGAAGATAACAGCTAACCTACTTAGTTGAAGACACTCACCACCCACATTCAACATCCACCGACAGATAGGGCAATTGCTATTGATCATTCGAGGGCAAAGGTATAACACTGGCCTTTTGTCTCATTAATAAATGCGCTTTCAAAAATTTAAAAAGAAAATATCTATCTAATCTGACTTCAAATTCCAATACAAAAACATTGCATAAGTAAATGTTTACCCCTGAGTATTAGTCTTAAAAAAAAGTTAAATATACAGGGTTTTTCTTTACTTTGAATGAAATGGGTACATATAGGTATATTTATATCTTTTTAATGCAACAAAGAGAGAAAATATAAGTTTCTAAATAAAATTTTATCATAAAAAACTTTGTGGTCACATAACCACTCAAATGTAAATGAAAGTTTTAGAATTAAGCCTGTAAAAGAAATAAAAATTAAAAAAAAAACTGCTCAAAGAATTTGGATTAAAACAAAATTTTACAAGATGGAGAAAATAATTGAATACGAAATACGAGAAATATTTTTAATTTCTCTACTTAAAATATAAACATAAAATAAAGCTTTTATAGATAAGCATAAAATCGTAGGTGTGGTACAGTATATAAGTACAATATACGCCTCATGTGTCTCAATAACAGTACAATACAATTGAAAATACTGGCATTTTCTTTTCTGAAAAAAAAATGTTGTGTTTAAAAAATAGTGACAGTTTAAAAACATTGCCCTCGCCCCTTTAAATTGCACTCAATTTTATGCCAAAAAGAACATAAGTAGTCGCTTTGTTGTTATATATAAAAAAAAAATTAAATAAAAGAAAAAACAAATTACAAAAATTTAAATATGAATTTAAATATTTTAAATTAAAGTAAAAGCTTATGAAGAATGTCAAATAAAAAAAAATAATAGAAACGACAGCTTTATCTCAGTGTATTATCTTCACCCTGTGATTTTTTTGACGGCGAGAAAAGTTCTTTTGTTACACTTAATGATGGCAATTTAAAAAAAAACGAACACGCAACCCCTTTTTTATGTTACATTGTGAAGATTTCAAAAGCCATAAAATATTTTACATTTTTTCCAGAAAAAAAATCTTCATAAAATAGCTAAAGGTCAATGTTACAAATTGCATCTATTGCTTCTATTCTGTGTAAACTTTCAAAATTTTTGAACAGTTCGTGCGTGTAGTATCCCGTCTTATCAAAAAAAAAAGAAATCAAGGATATACACATTTTTTTATTTCATTTATAACACGCTATGATTCCACTTATTGTGACAAAACACATTTACATATTTGCCTATATTTCCATGAAACATTAGAAAAGACTTGCCTTAAGGCAAAAAAAATCGTTTTTGAAGACATTAAAATTAATTAATTGCTACAATTTAACGTTATTTATAATATTTTGCAAAATCAAGATATTTTTAATATTTTCATGTTACAAAAGATTTTATTAAACGTTTAACGTAGAATTTTATTATAAAATAAGAAAACTGCCTCTATTACTAAATTGCGTGCCATAATTTTTATTGTATTTCATAAATATAAGAAATTTATTTTCTATATGGCTGCTCACACTCAACAAAATTGTATGAGTCCGAAGATTTTTATATACAGTGATGTTAAGAAAAATAGCAGCGGATCGATTTAAAACCGAATTTAAGTGTTTTATTTAAGTAAAAACACCAAAAAAATACAAAATAAAAAAAACAAAACAAATATAACTTAAAATTTGTTGTTAAAAAAAATCATTTGAAATTACTAAAAAAATGATAATAAGTTTGATGACTGACAGATTTAATGCTATTATGAAATCTAGAAATAAATATTTTCTTAAGCAATTGTTTTCTTGAACACCGAATTTTGGTTTTGTACTTTAACTCTTGTTGTGGTAAAAATTTTTTGTTGTTTATTTAGAACTAGCGAACACTGTGCCTGCTTTGCCAACAAGAAGTCCTCCAAATTGTCCATCAGCAAGAAACCGCTTCCTAACACTTCCACTCTATTCCACCTTTGGCAGGCATTAAAAATGAATGATCAGGAGTACAGCTTCACGTTCTGGAACATAGCAGTTATCCTACTTAGTGGAAACGTTCATCACTTATAATTAAAATCCAACGACAGATGGGGCATTTACTGTTGATCATTCAAAGGTGAAGGTATAACACTGGCCTTTGAGGGATCAACTGCCAGCTGTTTGTCTCATCGACAAAAAAAGGTGCTTGTCTTTTACATGCATGTAGCACAACATGAGGAGGGTTTACCCCTGAGTATTGGTCTAGGAAAAAAGACAATATTTAGTTTGAAATATTTAGATGGAAGGTACCGCGTCTTTGTCCAACTCAATTGTTTACCATTAACCGTTCTCCAGATGTGCAAAAATTAAAAATAGGTTGGTACTTTTTTTATTGATTCCAGCACTCAAGGGATAGTCCCTACTAATGCAGTACATTGTGCAGGCCTAGGGAAATATGAGGGAAAGGGGGAAAGAGGGCATTAACCTTTGATTTAGACTTAAAATAAAAAAAGGGAAAGAATCGTAAATTAAAAAAGAATTAAACAAATTGTTGGAGGTTAATAACCTTTTGTAACACTTCATATGTTTCCCATACATATTAACAAAATTTTTCCCTCACGTTTGTAGTCCTTTCATTCCATAAGGAAACGCTACTCAGAACAATTTTTCATACACACTCTTTATGAACAACAACATTATGAATTTTGTTAAATTCTTTAACAATTACAACAAAAATACCTTTTTGAAAACCTTTCAATTGGTCAATCACCTTTAAGTTTTCCCTATAGAATTTCATTAAAAACAAATATTATATTTGAGCACAAAGAAAAAAAACGAACATGATATCCTTCCTATCAACTTCCCAAACACATACAAAGACATAATTGTTTTCCTTGCTTTGTACTTTTGTTTTGGTTTTTCGTTTCATTAAAATTTTTAACATACAACCGAATTCGCATCACATTGTTTAATTCAAAAAAAAGAGAATTGCTTTATTGCCATCAGCTTTAACTGACTTTTTTTAAGAATATTTTGTTAAAAAAAAATCGAAAATAAATACATAATTTGCGTAAAGGTGTTGGTTGATACAAAGGACAGAAGCAAATTCTTAACAGACTAGTGCAATATTTAATTCTGTACAAAAACTGTTTATACAATCGTAATGAGCCATATTCCACTTAACGAAGTCTTTAAGTAATTATTGAATACGTCAGTGATGACTTTATTTCCACCAGTGATTCCTTACTGACAATATTGTGGAAACCTTCGTCTGCAATTAAAGTTGTTTCTTATAATACGAAGGCATATTCTTACAAATTAGTCGGCAACATACTGAGCAGCATTATCGCCCCGATTGTCGAACACGATTTTTGAGACATTTGTTTAGAAAAGTCGTTAACCACTTGTCGTAAGTTTCCAGTGTTTGTAGAGCGATATAATCTATTATATAATCTAGAATACTTTAGAGACCGTTACTTGGTTAATGTGGTCGCTTATACACGAGTCCGAATATCCGTAATATCCATATGCAGTGAGTTTAATGTTTCTGTGTATGCCTCCCGTACGAATACCAGATATCTCCATGATATTCAAACTCCAAACGATAATTCTGCAAGTCAGGGCAGATTCAAAGCAAGTTCTAAGCTGTGTTCTACTCCTTCGTAATACTAAAGCGGTAGTGATCGTTGTATTGAATTATTTTCTATTTCTATTGTAATAGTAAAACCACAGCTTTTTTCGTAAATCGGACAAAAACAAAATATTGTTTTTTTTAGTTTAAAATTTCGTTTTTGAAAGCAATTTTGTTTTTATAAAAACCTTAATAACTTGTATTTTAATCAATTTTTAAAACTGAGATCCTATTTGAATTGTTAGAAAATATGATGTTCCTTCACGGACATCATTTTCTCCTTTAATTATCAAAAAATTCATTGCAAAAATCTAAATTCTTTATAGAATTTAACTTTGATTTAATAAAAGAGTTTCTGACGAAACAGAATTAATATAAAAAAAACTTACCACTCATCCTGGGGCTCGAACTCAGGTCTCCAGCATATATGTAATTCTAAAGAGTTTAGTGAAACAACTCCAAAAAACTTATTCTTCCCCCGTAACTTGATGATTTTAAAGATGATTTGAAGGCTCCAAGAATGGATCCTTATTATGCTAATAAATGGCATCACATCCCAAGTATTTTTTTATTCTTTTTTGTTACTATTTTATGACATTTAAGCAATTCCTATTGTGTTTGTTAGTGTTTATTAAATATTAACTCATAAAATCAAAAACTTAAAATGGCATATTGAAATGTAGGGATGGAAAGTAACGAAAGGAAACTAACTAACGGTCTTTAAAGCTTTTCTTCATACTCCAGCGAATATCACAAGTTATAATCATGCTCGGAACATCAAAAGCGTCCGCATTTACATTACCCATAGTCACAGATAACAAGATTGCATCATCACCACCGCGCTTATGAGTAAGAATTGAATCTTGTATTCAGATATATAAGACCTTTATAGGATCTTTAAAGTTCTATGTCATATATTATTATTGATACATCACGTCATTTGAAGGTTTTTAAACAATAGCTTTTACTCGATAGTCTATGTAAGATAAGAATTTAAGTATTTAAACAATTATAGGAATAGAAATATTAATCTCTGCTCTCTTATAACTGTTTTTTATTCAATCCTATGAAGAAATTGTACAACTTTAATATTTTCTTTTTAATAATAGATTAAATTATGTATAAGTATGGGATTAAATGCCCATACAAAAAATAAAAATTAGATTTTGAATATATAAAATCAGATATTAAATACACATTAAATTCAAAACCACTACACATACTTATGCATACATATTTATTTACTTTACGTAGTATTCTTCTTATAGACCTATAAATATAGAACTTATAAGTACATGCATCAACGACAAACTTGCTTGTATGAGACGTCAACAAAGTAGACTGGCTCACACACTTTTCTTAAGGTATTATTGCGTTTGTTAATTCAGTCATTATTTTGTTTGGTTTTGAACTGAATTGAAAAGCGTTACATTTTAACGTATAAAAGTGATATGAAAGAAAAAAGGGAAATGAAAATCCTGAGCAACTATAAATACAAAGATTATTAGCCAACATTCATAACAAACTCATTAGCTTTCATTTGTATTGTAGAATAATTTTTTATTTTTTTTGACTAATTATTAGGCAATCAGCTCGTACGCTTTTGTAGTTCGTATTCGTCAATAAACCCCAAAATCGTTAAAGTTACAAAAAAACATCTATTTAGACAGTTGAATCTCGATAATATAGTTATTGGCAACGAGTATCATAAATTTAAATTTCTTACTATAAATCTGAGGCATAACTGTTTTAAGGAATTTCTAAATAAATAAGCCTGAATTCATGAAAACTATTATAGGTTTATTAAGAATGTATCTATTTGACTATTATAGCATAAAAATTTGTCAAATAATGCTTAATGAATACAGCAGTTAGTAGTTTTATTAAATGAACATTTAATTTTGCTTCTCTCTTATTTGCCCTATTCATTAACACTTGTCACCACACATTGCAATAAATAAACCATCTGCATTATAAATTTTTTATAGATTTACTTGAAGATTGGTTAAAAAGTTAAGTTTTGCCCTTAAATTGTAATATACTCAAAAAGTTATTTAAAGTCCAATAACCTACTAAACGATCTTCAGCACGGCCACTGTAGTTATAGCTCCACAGGTAAGCTATTGGCATTGCTTACCGATCTTGTCAAGACCGTCTTTTGGGATACTTATAAGAAATTTCATAAAGTGTGTAATGAGACTCTCATTTCCAAATTAGCTGGTTTCGGTATCGATAATGATTTCTGTCCTTTCAGAACTTCTCTATATAACTACTATAAGGCTCAATGTATCTTAATAATTTCCTCTTTTTAATTCGGATCCTACGTTTTCGAAAATGGCAGCAACATTTGTCACTCATATTTAATTGATCGTAGTCTGCTGACAATCTCCGAGTTGGGTCATATGAATAGAGTTGAATTTAATGCACACAATTTTTCACCGAGGCACTTGAATGCTTCTCTTCACAATCCAGCGAATAGCACAGTTGGTAATCATGCCCAGAGCGTCTGCCTCGTCAATATTTACATTATCCATAATCATAGATAACAAGATTTTATTATCACCACCACGCTTATGCGTAAGAATTGAATCTTGAATTCAGATTTATAAGGCCTTTATAGGACCTAAGGTGGAAGAATTCGGCTCTCATGTATGGCTAGTTGCTTTAAATTCTTATTGGGGCTTCTCCACCGAATTGAGTTATTTAACTTTATTAATAAGCTTGTTTGTAATGAAATTGTTTTAATAAATTGATTGAATTCCCAGAACGAGCTAAACAACCTTGCCAGTTAGAACTAATTAATTTTGCTCTGTAGAATATGAAAGACACGAGGAAAGTGAGATAGTTGGCATTTAAGCCAAGGGATCTGCACTAGACCCAATCTATCTTTCTATTCGACTTTAACATTCGTTTACCAACGCGAAATATGAATAAATAAGCAACATTAAGTCCTGAAATTTTTCAGTTTCGAATTAGGAAAACAAAAAGGTCAGAGGAATTTACAGGCCACTCTGCCTGCAATAAGCAGTTTGGACACATTCAATACCACTATTTTCATTTTCTGCTGTGAGGAAAGAAGATTAATGCAGCACTTGCTCACCAATTGTGCAGTACGTCAACATAGAAGATATAGAACTAATTCACAATTTCATTGCATAAACTTGTGTCTTTCGTTGGCGCACTACGACTGTGATTAGCAATTAAATGCATTATATGTAAAGCAGAAGAAACGCGTTGGGTCTGATCCCACATTTTCATTACTTTACGTTGATAAATTTAATGTATTATATTTACATATGTAAATATTTATATAAGCATGTTCATACAGTGTAATATGTGGTCAAAGTTCATGCCACAGCCATAGACTGTGAAATAAAAGCCTTATTCGTATATTAAATATTCTACTGTAATTTTTTTCCAAATGTATTTCGATTATGAACGAAGTGTTCTATATTCGTGTTGTATAATAAGGAAAAAAAAAACGTGTATAAAATAGTATTCAAAATATTAATTTGTTTTTATTATCCCTCTTTTGTATTTCATTTTTATTTATTCTTCGTTTTATGAGGACTTCAGTAATAATTCAGTCTTACAAACGTGTTAATGTCTATTGTCCTTAATCGTTAAACATGAAAAAGAAAACTTACAAATACAATATCGTAAATTTAAAAATAATTAATAATATTTAAATAAGCATTTAAAATTATAAACTGTGCGGAGTTGATATTGAAGTTTCAAATTAAAATATAAGAAAATAAGTTTTCATAATTGTAATATATCTACCGCTTTGTAATCATAGCGATGGATGTGGTAAAATCAGAAAGTTACTTTAAACTATAAAACTATTCGATAAATTTTAAAAAGTGTAAAAGAAGAAAAGTCTTTTGATATTAAACAGAATGCATAAATGATTCTGTCTGGCATGTAAAAATTCTCTTAGCGATTTACTTACAGTATTAATTAAGGATTTGTGAAAATAAGTACATTAAAAATAAAAAATAAAAATAAATAAATAAAATAAAATTTAATAACCAATTATTTGGACCGAAAATATTTGTGAATGTATTTGCGAATTCCATGGAAACTTTTGATTATATTTCTACGTAAGTAAACAACATCAAGTTTTTACTCTTAAATTTAAATATTTTTCCAATTTTTATTTTAAAGATGGCAGTCAGTTATTAAATAATTTACTAAATGTATGTATTGGAATTTTTGGAAAGGACAGTACATTTATGACAGAACATACATTTTGTTTTTCTTATATTACTATTAAGCGCCTTAGAAATGAGACAAATTGCTATGAATTGATCATTCAAAGGCCAGTGTTATACCTTCACCCTTGAATGATCAACAGAAATTGCCTCATCGTTCCATGTTGATTATGTGGTGAGTGTCTTCGCTAAGTAGGTTAGCTGTTATCTGCTACTTTCCAATAGGTGGCGCTATTCTCATTCGTTTTTTGTTGACATTAGTTAAGATGGAATAGAGTGGAATGTCGGAGTTAATTGATAATACACTAGCAAAACTATTTTCAAATTTCTGTTAAACTTTTGGCACAGAGCGGACAAGCATAAACAAACTTGTAGAATTTTAAAATTTTTTTTATTGACACACATTTTTAACAACATGTCAAAACGTTTCTTTGAGTTTTGATTTGAGAGAAAAAAAAATGGTTGGCTTTTGAATTTAGTGTTGCTACATGATAAGTTAGCCAATAGATTAAAGTGCTCTATACATAAGCTTTGTGTTAACGAGCTGCTAAACAGAATAAGTATTCTGGTTGGCAATTGGTTAGGGATTTTAATATCTTCCACCTTAAGTGATATTTATTTATTGCGTTTGTAAAAAGTGATTTTTTATGGAGTAGTCATTCGGCCGCAATTTTTCAAAAATGACACTGGCAGTACCCTTGTCATCAATTGAGAACGCTTGAACCGTATACTACCCGACTTTTTGTTTTGACTTATAAAAGACACTATGAATTAGGCGATATGTGGCTACAACCAAACAGTAGAACGAGCAATATTGGCTTTATTGCAAGAAAGATTTTCCAGTCGTATAGTAATTTAGCAGCGTTAATTGGACATGAAGATCAAGTGATAAAGTAATACGTCAAATACTATGTACAGCAACAACAGCAACAAGTCTAGTTATTGACAAAATACAGCCAGAAATGTGAAAAAATGTAGGCGAAAGCTGACTTAAAAGAATCATCATTTCAATGATATTGTATTTCGTACATAATGGCAAATTTCAAATATTATAATGTCTTTTAAGAAATGGTTCAGGTGTGTTTTATTTAACTTTACTTTAAAACCTCAAAATGGATAACCCATTACAATGTCAACTTGCTGGAATTCAAAAATTAAACAATTTATGGAAATTTTGCTTTTAACTATTATTTCAATATACATATGTATGTATATACAAAATATTTTTAAAAATTAAGAAATATAAGTTGCAAGTCTTGCAAACAAACAATAGTAGCATATACATATGCGTACATTTACATGAGTTACTACGTTTGCAACACTTCCAAGGGCGTTTTCTTCCAAGAGTGATTCCCGCTTTATCTATATAAAAAGAAGTTATCCTGAAAAAATTGTATTATCTTTTATATTTACAAGCTAACCATATTTTTATATATTTTCTTTAATACGACATCGTAAATTCTCTAGGAATGTATACACCTATACCATGTTTTATGAGGATTACGTCTAACATATCTGAGGAAGATTATAAAAGATATTCATTTAAGCCTGTTAAGTTTGTATAAAATTAAACATTTTGTTTTTAGATATAAGTAGATGCATGTATGCAGATATGATAAGTCTGAAGATCAAAATTAATTTTTTAAATGAATAAGTTTTTATTTGAAATAAATGAAAAGTGAATTGCTTATACCCGTAAGAACTCTATTAAATATGAAAATATTAAACACATTCGTTTTAATAACAGTAATTAAGAAACTCTTCTGAGTAAAAGCTGTTTTTCTGCATCGCATTCATAAAAGTTTTCATTTGTTAAAAGAATTGAAAATTGAGTGACATTTTATTTTATATCCAAATTAATTAAATGCATTGTAGGTGTAGCAGTATATTCTCTAAAGAGTAAATGAAAATAAAAAAGATAGTATTTAAAGTTTATTGTTGGTTAATATGAAAATAAATTTTATTATTAATTTTCAATATTGTGGTATTTAAATGTAAACAAATGAGTAATCACATATGTACTTATGTATGTAAGAACTTTAAGAAGTTATAATTAATATGCCATTTATTTTATGAACTGAACATGTCAAGCGTTGTAAACCAAACATGTTAGCGATGAATTCAATTTCAAAATAAATTATATAGAGAATTATGTGACATTATCGAGAAATGTCAAATTAAAATTATAAATTAAATACAATACTATAGAAAGAGTACATTTTAAATTTTTATATTGGCAAATATTGTGGAAGGGGAAGATTCCAACATTCAAATAAAATTCCATATAAATTTAAAGCAATTGAGATCATTGTCTCTATTAAGAAAATTTTGATTATCTTGAAAGTAATTCTGATAAAACTGACTACGAATTTTGCAAAATTGAATAGTAAAAATAAAATACAAATACACAATTCAATATCAAAAATTAATAATAAAAAAATAAAATTGTTTATAATAAAAATAAATTCATTCGTATATGTTTCAAACCTGTCATCATCATTTAAAGTTAAAACTATTTAAATAATATATTCAAATAATAAATACTTATTAATATTAACTCTTACATGAAGTTTGTAATTTTAACAGGAAACTTCTTATTTAAAAAAAAAAGTCAATTAATAAACTTTGTTATATAGAAGTTCAGAGGATAAGAAGTCCTTTCGACTTCAGTATTTGAGTATCTAAGGGAACAACAACCACACATACAATGCTTCCATTCACTTAAAATATTTTAATAATCTTGTCATTTGCTTGCACATTATAGGCCATTATTACAACTTGCCTGTAAAGTGTCGGATAGTTAAAGGTAACTTTCGTTAACGGAAGGAATAAAGTAACCTTTAAATGCTACCTTTAAAATAAAATTTATATATAAAATTTAGTTATATAATACGGCAATATCAAATCAAGAACAGATTACTTTTGGCATTAAATTTGTTTAAAAGACACCAAGTAGCAACAACACATATGTTTACATAAATAATTAAACAAATAAAATTATATAAATTGTGCACTAAAAAAACTTAACAGAAAAGAAATGTGTTTTACTTTCCATTTTTATTGAATTTATTTCTTTGTTGAAAAAATAAACAAAATATTTCTGTTTATAATTCAACGAACAAAAACTATGGCAGCCTCAATAAAATATGATAAGCTCAAAAATGTAAACCTTACATTAAAAGTGTAAAGTAAGGCAATCTTTCCAATAACTTTATCGATCAGTTTTAGGTTAAAGTTCACTTGTAATAACCAAATGAAATTTATCTGTTCGATAATAATGGGCCTATGTAAGAATGTCTATTAAGACAGCCTTATAATGCAATGCCTTATAATGTTTGAACCACAATTTTTCTGGAAAAGTTTTAACTCTTTTAAAGCATTTACTCTTCGGGTTTTAAATGATTTCTGTTTATAAATGACAAACATTTCACTAACAGCCTGTCCCACGTTATTAAATATTTTCGTTTGTTCGTACCCTCAACGAAAGACAGCTGTTTTGCGTCCCAGTATCTGTTTTCAGTACGACATATCTAACAAAAATGAATTCAAACGATAATTGAAGTACTTTAAGTTCACAATTTATTCATTTCAGCGATTTTATTTTAATTTTAGGTGAACTTGTTAAACATTGAAATTTAAAATTTTTTAAATACCTTACGCCTCAAAACATAGGGAGACGTTTTTCGTTAGCATAGTTTGTCGTTTGACTTCATGGGGCAGGCTATAAACACTTATAAATGGCACTTTAAATAATAAAAAATATAAACTGTTTGTAAGGACTGAATAAAGAAATCAGGCAATAGAATTTTTGAGAAAAGTTGAAGAGATTAAAAAAGAAAATAAGTTTTCTCAATAGAGATCAATGAATATATATACCCAGCGGGAAAAATTGATTATTTTATTTTATAATCAACTAAATAATATATTACTTCAGAATTACATAATTACTTTCGGAAACGAGAGGGTAATTTCATGTCGCACACAAGTATATATTGATTACCATGTGTATTTCCACATCTTAAGAAGAAAGAATTCATTGTTCTACATTTTATTAAAAAAATTAATTATTTTACGTTATTCCTTCCAATTTTTAATAAATATTAACTTTATGCATTACAAATAATGAATTCTAATACTTATTACGGAAAGACAGAAAAAAAAATTTATTACTTTCTTAGGACATGATCTGCGTTAAGGGTAATGGTTTCCGGAATCAATATTATACATTCCTTGTATTACCTCCTCGATTCTCATTGATTACCATTTAACGCTGGGTACATATAGACTAGAGTATGTCAGTAAAAAACAAGTGATTTATTTTTCTAAAAAAATGTGTTTTTTCAAGTGTATTTGCATTTGTTTGATGCAGTTTAAAGCAAATAATCAAAAGTTTGTCAAACTTGGTCATTTGAAAACAAACGCAACAGAAAATTTTGCAAAATTATTTAAAAAAAATTAATAAAAAAAAACCTGTGGAATATAAATTTTTTTTAAAACTGTCTTATGAAAATTTATGGCCATTTTCATAATAAACAATTTTGATTTATAACAGTCTTATTAAATGAATATTCATACAAATTTTGTTTTATAAACCTTTTAAAACTAAAAATATCACCATTAATAATGGCGTTAATGAAGAAATTATATCTTCCGAAAATAGTGGTTACGTTTTTGCTGTTAAATATTTGCCTAATGTGACCATAGCTTTAAATATACAATTGAAATTAAACATAAATAAGCTCTTAATGGCAACTGCTTTATTTTATTGTATTTTACTTCTTTCTACATGCATACATACATACCTGAATATACATACCTGCTTAAGAATATTTTAATAATTTATTAATGTAAATAAATTAATAAGGTTTGTGTGTAAATTTTTACACTTGTAGATACGAGAACATACATACGTACATACATTACAAAACATTATTCATTTCTATCAATATTCATACTCCTCGTTTATTTATTTAAATATTAATTGAAATTACCACCAACTGTCATTTATATCAGATTCTCGTAAATGACATGTGTTCAAAATTGACTTTAATTTTTTGGATTTAATCAATATTGAATATCTTATACATATATCACATACATACATACATGCATACATATGTATTTTTGTATACTTGAATATATTATGTGACAATGTGAATAAAATTTCTATATGATACTTCTAAATATGTAATTAACGTTTACCAATTATTTAAAAAAATGTTTGACAGTTTTTACCAAGAGTAAGTAACTTGAAAAATAATGGCAGTTGTAATTAATGGCAATGACATTGAACTCCAAAATAGTGAAACACTACTAAACAAGAAGGCTATAAAAAGAAAACAAACAGCCACATTTATTTATAAATATGTACTTGTGTAGGTAAATAGTCCCCAGGTATCACCAGTAAAAATATTAAAGAACATTTAAACGGAACACGTTTTGTAAAAAACAAAATAAAATAGGCAAACTTTTTTTAGCAAAACATCTAAAATTAGAATTAAAATACACTCTGTCAAGTAGAACTTATTTCTAGGAAAGATTTATGCTCCTTCCTCTCTGTCTTATTCAATAAAAATATTCGAAGTACCCTTATAAAGATTGTTTAATATTTACTTAAAGTCTTCTTCATAAAAATTCACATTTCTAGCATTCATTAGAAGAACAGGTATATTACTAAAATGAATTTATAAATCTTAATTTTATCCACAATTAAAAGCAGGTATCGAACTTTGAACAAAAGGCAAAATCGTAAATACGTAATACCTGTTCAGTTTGGCTTTTGTACTATTCTATCACAGACATCATTATCTCCTTTGATTATCAAAAAAAAATCATTGTCACAAAATTTAAATTCGTAATGGAATTTAACTTGGATCCAATAAAAGCGCTTCTGATAAAAAAAAATTATTATTCTTACCGCGATACGAACTCAGATTACCAGAACATACATATAACAATAATATGTAAATTATTACGAAATTAGTATAAAATTTGGTTAATGGACCTCATGTTAGAGCAAGCTACTACCAGTGTTGTAAAAGTATTAAGTATTTGATTTATAGGTATGCAATATCCAAAAGTAACTTCAATTTTTTTTCAGTTCGCATTGTGTAGCATATTATACAAGTTTTTTTTAAAAGGGTACTTTTTAGGAATTGTAATAAATAAAATAAAATCTAATGATTTCACATAAAAGTAATTATATTTACTTATAGTATTATTTTAATATACATTGCCGCTCACTTGAATAGGTTTACTATTTTCATTACATTCAAATTAATTTTTTTCTAAAAGTAATTAAGTTTTTAGTTATATTATTTTCTAAAATGGTAAAATATTGGATTATGTGTGTTTATAATAAAAAAATTGTTTCAATAATTAATAACTGAATTTTAGTAATTTTTTTCCCAAAACGAATATGATTTTCAGCACAATTTTTTGGGTCATTTGAATAGGTTCACTCTCATTAATTTAAAAAATTAAAGAAGAAAATGATTTTTTTGTAAAACTTTTTTATTTTTTAAGATTTCTTACAATGTTTGATGATTTATTAAGGAGTATAACCTCATTTATTCGATATAACTTCAAGAATACCATTTGGGAGGGAGCTATAAAGATTTTCAATTGATGATAATAAAATTTTGGTTCAAGCTTTTTTTAATTCCTCCAAAGAAAGCCTATTTGGTTTCGTATTGTCGTCCGGACTCGTAGACTTTGCGAGAAAGCAAGCCCCATACATTTTCAATAATATTAAAATCAGGGGAATATGGCGGCAACTCTAACTTATTGACATTTTGGCTTTGAATCCACACTTTTACAACCCTGGTATTGGGTATCGGGGCATTATTTTGTTTAAATATCAAAAGAATTGGTCTAAAAATAGTAGAAAAATATGGAAACACTCTTTCAAGTACTTTTTTGTAGTTATTCGCGTTCATTTTTGATGTGAGGAATTGAAGCACAAATGTGCCATAATATGAAATCGCCCCCCACACCATTACACTTCCCTCACAGAGACGAGACGACTAAGGTAGCGTTCCTCCTTATGTAGGTCGTGGAAATAGCAGTTGTATCCATCCGGACCTTCCAAATTAAACATTTTTTTCGTCTGAGAAGGCACCACGATACAACTCATTTTTATCGTTCATGTGTTCTCGTGCAAAATGAGACCGTGTCGCTTTACGAGCAGCAATAAGAGATGGTTTTTTTTTAATTTTTAATCTCCTTAAATGTTTAGAACGTCGAATAACACATCTTACAATTGCAATAACTCTGGCGATGAACGTATGGTGTCTTGTTGGCTATGCTTAGGAAACTGTCATCTTAAATGCAGTGGTCTCAAAGCTCGTGATGCTGACGCTCTAGCTGATAAATTAAAACATCTTCAATGGACCTGTCCAAATTGTAGAATAATTGGAATTGAATTTTATAAGTTTTTTAAGAGCTACAAGGCGGAATTTGATGATATTAAAACTGATTTTTTGTCTTTAAAATCCAAACTGGATAAATATGGTGAACTATTTTCGAAATTCTCTAATTTGGACAATTTTGTAGCTTCACCAAAAATAAAACGGAAAAGAACTGCCCCCGGAAATTCGAAAATATCGAATGATAGAAATGTAGCTAATTCTACGTCTGCAGTTGTTCCTGAAAATTCAAATATGTCGAAAGAAAATTGTACAACAAATGAAAAATATCCAACTAATTCTCAGGCTTCAGTTGATGATGCAGTACCTCCTGTCATTCCTTCTTCGAATTTTTTATTTAATTTTAATTTATTTTTATTTTTAATTTTCAGAAAAATCTGTTAAAATATATTGAGTACTCATATGAGAAGTATGTAAGTATTTAATACTATCGAGTAGTAAAGAGTATTCGCATTTGCCAGCACTACTCTGTTTACGAGTATTCCACATACTTTTATTTAAAGGCTCGAAAATGTATTGTTTTTAGAAATTGATGCATTGCAGATTTTAAAACAAATATATAACTTTTTTCAAAAATTAAAGCAATTACAGTGCCATAAATGTAATTCAATTCAATAAAACTTTCGAATTTAACATAATCACTCAAAAAACAATATATGTATGTATATTAAGCCAGACTTTGAAAATACGATTTTTCGAAAATTTTTAAACTACAACAGTAAATAGTTAAAGATTTTTTGTTTTTGTGTAACATGCAATAATAACAGCAACAGCAAAAATAATTTATAGTTTTATTTTCTAAGACAAAAGGAGGAGAGAAGAAAATAAAATATTTTGCATTGTTTTAGCTGTTCACTTTAAAGTATTTAGTTTGTTTATAAATAAAATAAATAAAAAGAAAAAAATTGTCACACTTTAATTGTACATTTTCTTGTCAGTGTTTTGTTTCTCAATGAATACGCGCCACAATTCCAAAACATTATCTCTTTGGCAAAAAACCATTCATACAATAGCAGACTGCAAAACAAAACAAATAAATACGCGTCGTATTAAGGTTTTAAACTGCCAGCAAAAGTTTAAAATTTTAAATTTATGTTAACAATTGTAAGTGGTTGGTTCCTCAGTTGTTTGTAGTTATTGTTCCAGTACGGTTGGTTGCAATTATTATTTTTATTTTTAAGTGTTACGAGTAAATTTCAAAGCTTTTACACGAAACAGTTGAAATACGGCAGAAAAAAAATATTAGAAATCCATTTATCACACAAAATTTATTTTAAAAGAGTAACCAATGAATTTCAATTACTTTAAAAATGAAGTGATGTAATAATTTAAGAAACCATTTTTTTTGTTTAAAAAGTCTATGCACATACATCCATATATGCTTATATGTTTTTCATTTTAATTGTGGGCCAATCAATACATATTTATGAACAAGTTTGTTGAAATCATTGCACAAATAATTGTTTGAAATCAGTTTTTTTTGTTTTTTGCTTTTCCAACGTCGTTTTGTTTACACGAAAAACAGAAAACCTCCAACAAAACAATCAGGTAAGAAGTATAGAATTTTCAATAGAATTTCATTGCCATCCATATTAGCATTTCTTCATTCAAAATATAAAATATGCAAAAAGAAAAAACCGTAAATAATAAGCTGGTAATATTGTGTTTTGTTGCCCTTTGATTGTTTATTTCTTGGTTTCTTGGTCTGTGTCAAATTACATGTGTATATAGTTTCTGTTCAGTGTCATTTGATTTGGTTCAAATATTTTATTTGACGAAATTTTTTGAAAGCAGTCAAAATCAAATCATGCTTGTTATGAGGATATTTTTAAAACCCGTCAAACAATTTTTAAAGCATCCTTTCCAAATTATGAAACTTTTTAGCATTACTCTTGAGAGGGCGTGGCAAACCACCTAATTTTTTGGGAATATCAGCTATTATGTGTTGGATTATTAGAATTTCCTACACCATTATAACTATAAAAGTTTTGCTAAGTACATTGGTTTTAATAACGAATTTTTTACGTCACAAGAACAAAAGTACTAAAAATGTGAAGGATTTGATGAACTGAGAAAAATTGTGGTTTTAATTTTCTTCCATCAGGTCGAGATTTTGTAATGGGCGTGGAAAATTTTTACTTTCTTTGTAAAACAACTGTACACCTTTATAACATCATAACCCGAGAACGGTTTATCAGATTTAAAAACATGAAACGGCAAAAGATGCTGCAGAAAATTAAATTTAATTAATTCATAAATATTCAGAAAAAGAAAAAAATACGTACAAAATTTAAAGAATTGTGCTCCCCTAGAGACCATAAAAATTTAAAACAAAAAAGATATTAACTTTTTATATCTTCTCGTGAAAATAATCTTAAATATAGCTCATTCAAGACGATAGCGCCGGGTTCAAATCTCAGCTCTGACATCTTGAAAAAAAGAAATATGAAAAAATTATTTCTTTCGGCGATTACCTCTCAGCAGTCTTCTGGCAAAAGCTTTAACCTGTAAGTCCCAGTACTCATGGACAAAACTGACACACACAACATCAGTGCTGCGAGAAGCTAGGCCGTAACCCTAAGACAGGGTTGTAATGGCCAATTATGTATGTATGTATACTTCATGCGAATCGATAAATAAATGTTGATTTCATTCACATTTAAGTGAAAAAACTCATTTGATTTATTAAATTCATTTTTAAAAATTTATCTGCAAAATAAGGCTCTTTTGCGTCAAAAATTAACGTCAATTCCAACATAAAAGATATTTGGACTATAAGTATATACAAGGTGTGCTACAATAATATCTGTTATTGTCAGAAAGTTGTATCTTTTTTATACTAAGACTAATTGTTTGTTTAACAATAAAAATAAAAAGAAAACAAAAACAACAAAAAATATACGACAGTAAGACATAACAATACACACAGTCTTCAGTCGTTCTTAAAAATATTTTTTAATGGTTATTAGCGAGTATGTAATGCGTTTATTTAGCATAAAAGAAAAACAAAAAAACTACGAGTATAATAGCAGCAAGTTTAAACTACTACAAGTTTAAAAAAAAATATTTGAACTTGACCGGATGAATAGAATGTAAATTTGCACTGAATACATGTTTACAGCTTTCAAGCTTTTTGCAAAGAATATAAATCATATAGAATGTGCATCACGTACAAGTAAAATTTCTTATGGCGGGTCGTAATGTTGGAACCCGCAAAAAGCAAAGAGAATTCGTTTACTCTCTTACTTTGCACACACAACATCACAGTGTATAAGACGATAGCCACAACAAAATTTTTACTTCGTGTCTCTTTTTTTGCTTAAGTACAGAAACCAGTGTTGCCACTGAAAAAATTTTAATTCTACCAAAATTTCTTACAAAATCTACCAAAATTGATCAAAATCTACCAAAAACTATTTTTATTTAAAAATCATTTAAGAACACATTGTTGAGATGGGAAACAATTTTAATTAACACCTTTACATGTATATATAAATAACCAAAAATAAAAAATATAACGAAAAGAATTCAGTTCTTCGAAAATACATATAACAAAAAATACAAATATAACAAAAATTAATCAAATTCTAAACAATCAAATCGAAAATACATTTATAAATACAAGAAATTAAAAAAAAAAAAACAATTCGATTTTTTAAAAATAATCTAAATGGATATGTAGGTATAAAAATTTAAATATTTGCTAAACACACATAGTGACCATCATTAGCTTTTACAAGCTCTTTACAGAGCATTATATTATTAATTGTATTTATTTCGAGTTTGTTTCTAAATTTGGTTTTGATTAAGGAAAGTGTTGACAATTTGCGTTCAGCTGCTGAAGAACTATGCGGAAGAGAAAGTAAATTAAAAACAAAGTTGTTTAATTCACTAAAACTTTTCTCATTTAAACCGTTTCTAATTGAACTAACTTCAGCCCAAAATAATTCAATGTTTAATTCCGTTGTAAGATTTGTTTCTCTTAATCGCAACATAATAATTTCAGGCTCACAGTCTATAAGATTAGAAAATTTTAAAACAAGGGACAATATAAGCAAGTCTTCTTTTGACAATGCTTTCTCAGAAGCAATTATTTGTAACAATTTAATATCTTTTCGATTAAAATCAAATCCAACATTGATTTGGTTTAGTAATTCAATGTAAAATTGTAAAATTCCATGTTTAACATCAAAAACTTCTTCGTGGCTAAGATTTTTAGTAGTATACATTTTGGCTTTTGTACCGATAAAAATTTTTGAAACATCAATCAATTTGTATTTTTAAAATCAGTTTCAGTGTTGTGTATTAAATATTTTTTGATAAAATGGCTTAATATGAGCTAAAAGTTAGATTTGATGCTTGAATATAAATACGCCAATCTTAAACTTTCCGACTGAAATTCCTTATGAAGTTTTTTTTTAGTTTCTGCTAAAATCTACCAAAACCATATTCAGCCTACCATCCTACCAAACGAAAAATTTTCTACCAGTTTTGGTAGAATTCTACCAATAGTGGCAACGCTGACAGAAACGGTTTCATGCTAACAACAATATTCACATACAATACAATTTATGTGTTTGTGTGTCTTATTCATTGTGAGCTGTTTTCGTTTTTAAATTTTAAAACTTAGAGAATAATGTTGTTGGTTCAAATATTTTTGTGTATTAAAGAATACAGTGCTCCGATACGACTATATAAGCTAGTGTAGGGCAAAGCATATTTAATTTGTAGTTGCGCGAAGGAAAATACATTAATCTACATCGAATATATGGCGCCCTATTTAATATCGTAATAAGAGTGTAGTTAGATATTTTTTTATATTTTTTTATTATTATTTATTTAAGCTCAACAATTGATTTTATATTTATTTGAAATAAAAAGTTAACTAAACTAAAAAATGTAATTCCAAAAATATAAAAAAACAAGTATATATTCATTAATGACAAATTTTCGAATGATAAATTGATGATCTTTCAATTATAAGAAACTTCTATTTTTATTTTTAATTTATATATATATGTATGAAATATATATGTATATGTACGTATATATACATTTTTAAAACAAAAGACACTTAAATTTTTTTTATGTTAAAAATA
This sequence comes from Metopia argyrocephala, assembly GCA_963576795.1. Taxonomy (NCBI): domain Eukaryota; kingdom Metazoa; phylum Arthropoda; class Insecta; order Diptera; family Sarcophagidae; genus Metopia; species Metopia argyrocephala. The sequence continues at coordinate 178,427,692 of OY756208.1, read as the reverse complement.
AATAATAATCAAGATTCAAATTATTTCTTATTTTATACTTCAAAGCATCAAAAAGTATGTAAGTTAATTTATTTCTCAACTATCCTCTAGATATTTTTCTCCAACTTAAACATTTGTTCTTTTTTATCTTTTACATCGATATTATTTATATTTTGGTTTATTATATTTTATATTAAAATGAATTTATGAAATTAAATAGAATGCGATCTTGAGTCTAGTCAATATAACAATGAATATATTTTTTAAACAATTTTGAAATATCAATATACAAATTTTCAATGAAACAATAATTATAAAAAAGTTTTAAAACAAAGTAAATTACAGTAAACAATAAAAGTATTCTGTGTTCTATGAAACATTAAATCTTTATAATTTTCCTACTATGTAGGCTTGAATCTGTTTCTGAAACAATAATTAAAGACTCCAAGAAGTTCACATTATTATCCCGTTAACTTGTATATTTTGTGGATTTTCATATCCATAAAAAGGCTAATAAAGCTACTCTTTTTAAAGATTATTTATTGGATAAAATATCTAAATATCTAAATTCAATGTTTTCGAAGGAGTACCAATAATAGAAAATCCAATACCTCTATTCTGTGTTGAGAACAAGTGTCGGAAAACTACTCTGGGGTCATTCGTTTACATTACTCAATAATAAAAGATTTTATACTAATTTTTTGCGGTTCAGATTTAAAGACATTATGAAACATTAAAATGTGTTTTTCGCTTGCATCCATTAGTTTATCTGATGGGGCAGCTAAATTTCCAAAATCTGTTAGCGATTGATAATTTTTATAATATATGAAAAGCTCGTTTGGGGCTGTTAGAACTTCATCATTTTTCTCAATTCCAATTTTGGGCACATTTTTGTATTTGCATTTGCTTCCATTTCTTACAATTCCCTAATTACCTGAAAGCTTGCCGTCCCATTCGGGGTTTTTATGTCACATTTTAGCCACCCCTTCCGCAAAGGTTTAATTGAGTGTGGAAAATTGTAAAGTCAAAAAACTTTTTGATCGCTTAATTCAAAAAGCGGATTTTTAGCAGATACTCTAATTGGAAAAGCATTTTCGGTTAGTCGAGCCTTGAACACATATAAGGGCACAAATATTAATACCAATGCTTTTTAAAATATTAATATTTTCTTTAACAATTTTACTTAAAGAATCTGCAGATAAATCATTTTGGGAAGTAAAATAATTTAGAATGATAGCAAAATGGATGCAAGCAAAAAACACATTTCAATATTTCATAATGTCTTTAATTCTGAATCTAAAAAATTGGTATAAAATCATTTATTATTGTGTCATGTAAACTACTGATCCCAGAGTGGTTTGCCGACACTTGTTCTTAACACAGAATAGAGGTATTGGATTTTCTGTTATTGGTACTCCTTCAAAAACATTGATCTTGAACTACAGAAAAAGGAAGTTCCAAAAAAAGAAAATTAGATATTTTATCCAATAAATAATTTTTAAAAAAAGTAACTTTATTAGCCTTTTTATAAAGAAGTAAGAAATAATTTTAATCTTGATTATTATTTATTTATTATTTATTTTTAACATACAAAAATTGAAGTGTCTTTTCTTTAAACATGTATATATATGTACATATACTTCTATATGAAGTGTCTTTTCTTTTAAAAATGTATATACATATATGTACATATATATAATACATACATTCATATATAAATTAAAAATAAAAATTGAATTTTCTTATAATTGAAAGATCATCAATTTATCATTCGAAAATTTGTCATTAATGAATATATACTTGTTTTTTTATATTTTTGGAATTACATTTTTTAGTTTAGTTAACTTTTTATTTCAAATAAATATAAAATCAATTGTTGAGCTTAAATAAATAATAATAAAATATATTTCTAACTACACTTATATTACGATATTAAATAGGGCGCTATATATTCGATGTAGATTAATGTATTTTCCTTCGCGCAACTACAAATTAAATATGCTTTGCCCTACACTAGCTTATATAGTCGTATCGGAACACTGTATTCTTTAATACACAAAAATATTTGAACCAACAACATTATTCTCTAAGTTTTAAAATTTAAAAACGAAAACAGCTCACAATGAATAAGACACACAAACACATAAATTGTATTGTATGTGAATATTGTTGTTAGCATGAAACCGTTTCTGTACTTAAACAAAAAAAAAAAAAAAACACGAAGTAAAAATTTTGTTGTGGCTATCGTCTTATACACTGTGATGTTGTGTGTGCAAAAATTTTGTTGTAGTTTCGTCACTGTATGTACTGTGGCTGAACGAAAAAAACTAAACAACAATGCAAAAGAAATAAAACACACATTAGCACAGTGCATACACTGTGACATTAGTTTCTCTTTGGTTTCTCTTGTTTTGTTACGCTCTTTTCTTTTGTTTTGCCTTTTGCCCTTCCTTCCCGCGTCAGAAAAAATTTTGACAAAATATTTGGATAAGTGTTGAGATGCGCATTCTATATGATTTATATTCTTTGCTTTTTGTCACTTGAATTGTTAACTTTTAATTTAATATATTTGATTTTATTTAAAATAAAATGATAAAAACAAAAAAAACTTATAAGCTATTCAATATTAAAAAAATTATTATTTTGAAAATTAAAAAAAAAAAACAAAAAAAACTTCCCATACCGGGAATCGAACCCGGGCCTTCTGGGTGAAAGCCAGATATCCTAGCCACTAGACCATATGGGATATACCGATCATTTTACTAAAACTGTATTTAATTCTTCAGTGAGTTTCAAAGCAGGTAAACAGTATTTAATTTTCACGAATTTAATTTTAATTAATTTACGTATTTCTTCACCGCTTTACTTAAATTGTTCAAAATTGTTATTGCAGAAATTCAACACACATATGTATTTTAAATACTATCAGTGTTACCGTTTCGTTTTTTTCCATGTGTGTAGATATGCATATAGGTACTTTTTTCTCTTTTTGGTTCAATACACAATGTTCTCTGTACATATGTATTTACGTTATGCAAATATTTGACGAAAAAAGCGTTTGTCCAAAACAGCCTTTAGGCAACAATAATATATATATATAATATATATAATAATATAAATTAAAATAATTTATTATAAATATTTTATATTTTTTATAAATCTTTTAAATTTTATTCTGTCAACTAATTTAGAGCAGTAGATATACATACAACAAACTTTAAATCATAATTATTTTTAAATTAATTTGTTTACAAAAAAATTGAAACTTTGGCAACACTGTATTCATGTAGCAATCTATTGTAGATGATGATGTTTAGTTTTTACTTTAATATATACATACATATGAAGTTAAAAAACAAATGAAATCCTTACTTCGAGAAATAAAAAAAAACGTAAAGGGCTTTTTCAAGCTCTCCCCGACGGGGAATTGAACCCCGGTCTCCCGCGTGACAGGCGGGGATACTGACCACTATACTATCGAGGATGTTAATTAAAAAAACTGTTATTCTCTTCTTATATAAAAATTAAGATCTATTTAACATATGTTTTATTAAGAAATTATTATTTTAAAATAAAAGTGGTATTAACCGAACGTTGCCGTAATATATCATATTAGCTGTTAGTGTTTAAAGTTGAACTTCCATAACTCGAAAGTCTCTAACTCGAACTAATTAGGTTGGCAGTAGCGTTCCCTAACTCGCACCTTCATAAGTCGAAGTTCTCCATAAATCGAGCGAAATACAGTATGGAATTCTACAACTCGAAGTATTTTGCTCGTTTCATTTTTTGATGCATCTTTTTTTTGGTTTGTTCACTTTTGTATATTTTTTATTCTTTAATTTAGGGGAAATCCCTTTTATTTCATGAAAATCAAATTGTATTTGAGGCTGATTACCAAGGCTGGTAAAAAGTGAGTAAACTAACTTGCAACACCACGGTGCCAGGTTATGTTGAAGTAGATAATGAGCTTTGCCCAACAGGCTTTCTTACAGATAATGCCATTGTTCAGCATTACTGTCTTAAATCACATGACACACCCTTAAGTGGAACATAGAGTAATGGAGAGATTTCGATGGAAAGAATTATTCATCAGTCATTTACAAACGAAGTGCATTTCAAGTTAGAGACGTTCAACATAACATGTTTCCTGAGTGTAAAATTTTGTTGAGATTGGCTTTGAGGTGGTGACTGATTTTGATGAGGTAAACGGACAGGTAAAAACAATGTTTATAAATGAACTAAATCATCTACATATATTTTGCCTCTTCTGTTCTACATTATAAAGCATAAAAATTAGAAATTCAGTAAAAATTTATTGAAGAAAATTTCTTTAATTGTTTCTATACGAATTATGATCTAAAACTTTGGTTATTTTTGTACTTAAAAGGTTTAATTTTTTCTCAAAATTTGAGCCCTGATAACACCGTGCATTAAAGTCGGACAAGAATAATATCTCTTTCATTTTAAGTGGTAGTAAATTTATCAAATTCTGGGTCTTGTTGGTGTTTCCTCACTATGCATAACTTGTACAACTTCGATTAACAAAAACTGAGCCGCCTCGTATAATCGTAATAGTATTTATTAAAGTGTTGCCAATTTTATTTCAAGATAAATAAAATATTCCCTTGGCTTTCCCAAACGGCATGCAAATATTTAAACAAATTCAACATGTTGCATAACATTTTGTTGATATGGCAGTATTAATTAAAATAAAAACAAACAACAACAAAATGATTGAAGTAATAAAAATACAAGAAAAAGAGCAAAAAGTACTTATAGACCAGTGACCGATATTTGAGCTGTGTAAGCCCTTTCTTTTGCATATGTTAGCAAAAGTATCACGAGATTAAATTGACCTTATTATTGTCCAATGACTGACACTATCTCTACTAAAAAATACGAATAACAATTGAAATAGATAAATAAAAATAAAAAAAAAAAATTCTACAAATAGAAATTAAAAGCAAAGTACCCTTTGAGAGAGACAGAAAGAGAGGTTTGCATACGAAAACGTGGAAAATAAATGAAAAACGATGGATTTTCAATGGAAAATAAGTATAAGACATATACAATACTATTTAATTTAGTCACATAAAGTATTTAAACATGCTTAAAATTGTAATATAAATACAGGCATACATACATACATATACATGCAGATATCAAACACTTGCTGAAATTTTCTCATAAGCATTTAAAATAAGAAGTTTTTACAACTGAAACCATTATAATTAATTGCCTTAACTGATATCTTAAATGGTTTGTATTTTGAATACTTGACTTCAGTATGCATTCCTTTTAGCCAACAATATAACATGTCGTTCATTTGCGAAAAGGGTGGCATAACTCAAAAAGAGCGATTTTGAGATAAATACGCTTAAATATTTTACAGCTATTTGACAATGTCGAGTGAGTGCTCGCTTTCGCTTGCTGGGAAAAAAAATTGTATTTTGGTTTCTCTACATGAGAATTGCGTGCGGACAAATCGAATAGGAAAAACAAAAACCAATTTCACAATGTCGAATGCCGCGATGGCAAATGTCACAATTAGTCCCTTACCTTCGTTTGGTGAAAAACACGAAATATTTGAATACACATACAATCACACACTGTACAATAGATGCATACTCGTACAAACAGATTCAAGCCAACAAAATATAGCCGATTCCAGTATAAAAAATTCTCATGCGTACACACAAACTCGTTTGTTTTGGTTTTATGTCGACATTTTTCATCAGCCTGTTCATAGAATACGAATAGTTTTTGACATTCGTCTTTCTCATATAAAAATACGAATGTCAAAAACCATTCGTGTTCCATGAACAGGCTGTTTCATTAAGCTGCCCATACATGTTACAATGACAACATGAAACTGACCCAATCATAATGCAATTTGCTTAGAAGATCAATTAATATGTGTTAAACGTTGGATGACAGCTGGAAGATTATTTGTAACGGATATGTACAAGTAAGCATTTTTAAACAGAGTTGCATTTGCTCACAAGCAAAATAGTAGTTTATTTTCTCTTTTTAAAGAAATTCATTAAAAATTTTCAACTGGCAACACTTTATTTTTACGATACGTAAAAAAGAAATATGGTGACTCGTAAGAGCAGGCGAAAGACATAGAGAAACCCAAAATACCTTTCTTTAGTGTGTTTTTGTTTCGCTCAGTGACTGTTTGTTTCATCATTGTGAAATAGGCTGTATATTTCGTAATTATTACCACGTTTATACGCACGTCCTATTTGCAAATAAAGTTATTTGCAATATACTTAACTCACTCTTTATATGTATGGTAACACCAAAAAATTATAACATTGTTTTCTGCTTTAATTTTTATCATTTTTTTGCTAGTATACCACAAATATTCAGTTTGAAAACTATTTTATTTTAATATTTAAACTTTTTATTTTACAGAATACAATTTTTTAATTGTTGCTTTAAGTCCAATATTTTATATTTTTTTCCACCATATATAAGCCCACCAGATCTTTGAAAACAATAAAAACATTTAAAATGTAAACAAGTGGCAACATATTACATCTTTATTTGCAAATAGTGCCGTTATTCACGACACATGGCAACATTTTTTACTCTTATTTGCAAATTAGTCGGACGTATAAACGTAGTATATACTATGCAATTCTTCTCTTAAACATATAAGCCGAAGTGTATAATTAATTACAACGCAACACAAATTTTCATAGAGTTTAGATAAAAATGGAAATGTGGCTCAAAGAATTTATTTGAAATATTTGTTATATCAGTCTCTAGTGGTCGCTCTTTATCGTAATAAACGAAAATAAAAATATAAAATTATTTGTAAAATTTATCACAAAAAGTGCACTCGTATTTGCATACAAAAATATCTTTGAAATTTGAAAACAGTGACATTGTAAAGATGCGTTTTTCCGTTTACCTATATTGTCGTAAATTTGAAATTTTCGGTAAGAACGGTTAAAGTACAGTATCAGTATGTAATCTTGTTTTAAAAATGCCAACAGTGTTTTAACATAAAAACACATTTTACCTGGTGCTGATATAAACAATATTTGTATATACATATGTATGTATGTGTGTATGTAGTATATATGCAAGTGTATATGTACTAACTTTTTTGTATTACAATAAAATGGGTTTTTCACGCATATCTTGTGCCAAAAGCGGAAAACGGGTCAATCGCACCCATAACCTGTCACTATTTGCATTTTAATTGGATTTGAATTTTTTCTTTTTTTGGCTGCTTCTTTAAGAAATTCTGTATTTTATTTGAAATTTTCTAAATGTTTAAAGTAATTCTGGTATACAAGTACTTTTACTTGAACAATTTGGAGTAGCCATGGTTTAAAAGCATTCAACATTTTTAGTAAAGAACTCAGTCAATATAGTGACAGTGTTAAGAAAGTTTCTTAAATCAAAAATTCATATTCCTTTAAAACATAATTGTAAGTGCAAATTTTAAAAAGGAAAAATATAGTAATTTTTTGTAAACTACTCGTATAGAAAGATATATGGAAAAGCAAAAATGATTTAAAAAAAATGTTTTCTAATAAATAATTTAATACTCAATTACTTTAAACTCTTTAAAACAACATCTCGAGTTAGGTAAACTAACCTTCAGTTAAAAAAATTTTTTTATTATAATTAATGGAGCACTGTGAACCGTATCGAGTTTTAAGCCAAATATATGTACAAAGTATAAAAATAGTTAATACATGCATGCATACATAAATAATTGGCCATTACAACCCTGTGTCAGGGTTATGGCCTAGCTTCTCGCAGAACTCATGATGTGTTTTTTAATTTTTATCCATGAGTACTGGGACCTACAGTTTAGAGTCGACTCCGAACCACAGATTTGAGAAGCTTTTTCATGGCAATAATTAATAATAATCTTAAGTCTCGCTAAATTTTAAAATTATTATCATCCTGCCTCCAACAAAAAAATCAATGATTAAAACCTATTGTGAAAAATTAAAACAACCGCCGGAATTAATTCGGCCTTTAATAAGACGTTAATAATAAATTTGCATGCAATTAAGGCTGTTTACATAGAATTCTTCACAATAATGTTACTATACCTTTATATTATACCTGTATTTTATTGGACATATGTATGTATGTATGACTGGATACATGTAAATGCATTCCAGGCCTTGTATGGATCCGCAGTTCAACATAATCATTATCATCTGATTCATCTCTTACCGATGTTTTTAAACAACTTCAACTGTTACTTCAACTACTCGGACATTTCCGTTTTCTATAACGTTGAAAAATTTATACAGAAGTAAATATTGATTATGGGCTAATACATAATTACCAAAAAGCCAATTTACGATTTGTGGACAGTTTGGTGGTACATCTAAGATTGAACAAGAGAAGATACATGTTCGAAACTATTCTAGAGATTATAAGTATTAAATGTGAGATAAAGCAAAATTTCTTAAGATTTTATTTAAAAAAGACTGGGTCATACAAAAAGCCTTGAAAGCTTTTTAAACTTAGGGTGTATAAAGTGGTAAAATTTACTCACTGATAGCAGAATATATCTATTAAAATTGCGTGCTCGTAAGGTGCTAAGTCACAAACAAACGAGGTGGCTATATGCATATTGATCTTTTTACTAAAAATAATTGGCTTAAAGTTAAATTTTTCGTATGAAATTTAATAGCCTAAGATCCTAATACTGGTATTCTTATGAGAATTAACATCCGTTAAGGAATATGTACAAACACTAACAGAACTGAACTAGTTTTCGACCCAGCTACGAAAGGTCTCATCAGAAAAATATAAAAATATGAATATGTATAACACAAAGAACTCTGATGAGTCTTTTCGTAGCTGGGTCGAAAACTAGTTCAGTTCTGCTAGTGTTTGTACATATTCCTTAACGGATGTTAATTCTCATAAGAATACCAGTATTAGAATCTTAGGCTATTAAATTTCATACAATAAGTATAATAAAGATCCATTAAAATATTCGAATTTAATTCGAAAAATGTATAATAGTTAAATTTTTTGTTTTAATTTTTTTATAATATGATCTAGTGTCGGATTTATAAACTACCCTATAAAAATATATAAACTCGTTTTCAATTGTTGCCAACAGAGAATCTCAGTCATCCTGAAATAACTTTAATGTATGTTGGTATCTGGCATTTTTTTCATTCTTTACAATATAAGTTTATTTTTGTTACACTATGCGACAAATGAAGACTTTTGGAAAAATGCACAAACTCCACAGTAAGGGTTCGATAGTATTACGAAAAGTTAGTAAAACCCTGTACTCGGTTTGGTGATGCAGTGATTATCAAAATCTTTCTTTTTTACTTTTTTCAGCATAACTTACAGGGACTTGTAATTTTTTTGAGTGATGCAGTGATTTTCAAAATCTTTTGAGGTCCATAAAAACAAAATTGGAAGTCAATCTGACTTCTATGAAAGTAGAAAGAAGACACTGGTATTAGTGCTGGCAAAGTATTGAGTAATGGGTACCGAGTATGGAGTATTTGTATTCAATACTTAAAAGTAACTACTCAATACTTTAAGAGTTGTATTTTTCCTTCGAAGTTTTATGGAAAATTTAAAATTTAACGGTCAAAACAAAATTCTTTTTAAAAACACAATACTTTATGAAATTTTCTTCTCTTAAAAATAAAATCCGTTAAAAGTATTGACTAGTATTGAGTACTCAAATGGAAGCACTCAGTACTATCGAGTAATGAAAAGTAGTTGAATTTGACAGCACTAACTGGTATTTTTTAAAACGCAGACGGCGTAAATAAATTTCTTTTCATAATAGAAATCTGGGACCGGGACCAATCGACGCGTATTTTTTTTTTCCGATAAAAATGATGCAAAAAATCGTATTTTCGATTTTTTGTCAGTTACAGTGTGTTTTATTTCTTGCGACAATATTATTTATTTCTTGCGACGATATTAACATACAAAGTTTTTAATAATTATCCTGCCTTACAATTTAAAGAATATTTTTTTAATGTCTAGCTGAAATTTTAAATTTACATTAAAAACTGTGTAATAATAAATGGCAATCACTGTAAAAATATAAATTTTTTTAATAATCATACAAAATATAAATACATATTTCTTTTAAAACAGAATTTCAAAATTACTCTTTTTATTTTAACTACTTAATACAGAGCTTATGAAACATATTGAAATGGCAATACTACAGTTCAACAATTTGTACTGAAAAAGCTTTTTTTATCAAACACTAATTGCTGATAAAAACCATGAAAGAAAAAAATTGTAGTCGCAATATAGGCCCCCTCCCCCCGGACACATTTAAGAAATGAATTCGCCGTGGTTTAAATAGTCAGTTGCTTGCCGTGGTGTATTGAATAAATGTTTTCTTAACAGTTCATTTTATGTTTTTAATAAAGTCGGAGGCAGGTTGCAGCGGTGTTTCTTTTTTCTTTAACAAACGAAAGAACGAACAAAAGAGAAAATATTCCACCAAGTGGGCATGTTTTGTGACTATGGGAATACGTAGTTTTGTGAAATGTAACAAATATAAATCAAATTAATAAGTGCATTAAATGGCAAACCAATAATTTTAAAAATTATAATTAAATAAAACAAAGTCCAAGTTGAAGTTTCCACTGCTTTCAAAAGCGCAAAGCAAATGATTATGACTAATAAGAATAATAACAAAAAAAACCTTGCATATGCTATTGATATTGACATCATGATGATTAGATTTACATGTATTCTACTATTCTCTTAACATTTTTTAAGTTTTTAATTAATTTAAGCCGAAGAATACTTTTACAACGAATAATACTGTTGAAATTTCATGTACATGTGTTTTAAATCAGCTGTTTTGCATTTTGTTTTTATTATCAAATTTCTTTATTGTTGTTTTTAATGTATCTTTTACATTTTTAAATGATGTTTAATTCTTAAAAATAGAGAGTCTTCTCTTTGGATGTGGGAATGTCGGCAAATACCCATTTGTTTATTGTAATCACGTTTTCTTTTTAATAAGAAAAAAATAATGCAATACAATAGCACAAGCAAAGAAATGACGTCATAAGTTGTATTATTTTTGTTTTGATAGTGGTTTTCTAAAATTCTTTTCTTACATTTTGTGCCGTTTTACGTTCTTATAATGACTTTTTATTGTTTGTTGTTTTGCCATTTTTTGTATTATTATATGAATTGTGAAAATTTATTACATACGAGTACTCGTATTTATGAATTTTATTTATGCATCTGAAATAAATGAAAACAATTGTTCCGTTTCATGTTTCGTGTCGTTTCGCATGATGTTCTAAAAAAAAATGAAATTCACACTGTAAGTATCATTAATATTTCGTAGGTGTTTAATTGTGTAAGCGCCAAAAGAATTTGAATAGGTAGAATATTTTTATTCATTTTTTTAATTTGTAGGTATAATATGAAATATTTTATTATATTTCATATTTAAGCGAAAATGCTTGAATATTACAGCTACTGAATAAAATATGTACCTATATACATAAGTATGTATTACAGCGATGAATATTGATAATTTGAATAGCGATAGTGTTTTATTGAAATCTGACTCTTTTCAAGCAAAATTCAAGTAGAACAAGTAGAAAAGCAGCAACAAACAGCTTCTAAGGCAACTAATTGGGATGTCAAGAACCAATGGTTCTAGCTATTTTCCAAGCTCACTTAATATTAAGTTTAATATTTAGCTAATATGAGGGCGGATCAAAAAAAGAAGAAAAAAAATACAATTATATTTTAACATAATCTTTCAGCTCACTACACTCAGTCCAGCTTTTATCAAATCTTTTTATCCTTTCGGTAAAAGCCCATAAAGTAGGCTTTTGTTTAATCAATAATTTCATCTTTAGAGCTACATAAATCTCTTTCCCCCTAGCATTTATTTAGATTTGGCATTAAGAAATAGTCATTAGGCGTAAAAGCCGGGAAATATTACAGATGAGGTGAATATGTACGTGTGCATTATCTTGGTGAAAGGGAACTTTCTTTAGGGAACTTGCTGGAAAAACGACCGTAGTCTATTAAAAGGCAGTACTTGATAGGAGCAGTATTGTATTTCAAATAACTACAAGGGAAATCACGGGGTAATTGATCCAACCTTGTAGGTATAGAAAATTTTATAAATTTTAAGGTAAAGTATTTACCTACTTGTTAGGCACTATTTCGATCTTTGACGGAATTTTAACTCAAATGTTTTTCTTATTTTTATTTTTTAAACCTATTTTTCTTTGCTGAAACAGAAACTAAAAGCATAAACATTGAACAGACAACCGTCTAAATCGATATCTTTCTTATTTGTTAATTTTTTCTGACAACATGAATTCATTTTTTTTTAATTATATTTGTTCTATTCCGCTCAAATGATAAGATAAAAATCGTACCGCCATTTGTGGATAATGCTATATTTGTGTGCTTTTTTGATTTGAAATAAACAATATACAGTGAACTCCCTATAACGTGCACTTATTATTACCAAAGCAGTTCATGTTTTCAAGATTGTTCACGATTTCAAATGTCAAATTTTGGGCATTCTATTTACCATCAGGATAATGACTTAGAAAAAAAAAATTAAAACTAATACATAGTTTATTGGTAATAAACATTTTGTAAATTTTAAAAAAGGAAAGTATAAAAAAATGGTCACGTTTCTAAGAAGTTCAACTTTTAGAATATTCACGTTTTCGCGAGTTGACTGTACGTATACGTCTATACTTTATATGTACATACATATGTAAGAATGTTTAAAAAAGAAAGATAGTAAACCTTTTTATACTGATAGGTTTTGTGGTCATACTTATTAAATTGTACTCGAAAATCTATAGTTCCATAAGAAGCCATCCGAAAAATTATGCTTGTTTTCTTCGATTATAACGAATGTTTGTGCATTTGGGGTTTAAACATACTTACATATACGTACATACAATATGCATAATACAAATCTTAATATTGTAAAAAATACTGTGGATAGAAAATATTTTTTTTTATTTAAATTTTTTTTTTTTTTGTGATGCAAGTGATAGATAATGGTTTTTATGCTGATGGCTGTGAATCTTTTCTAGTTCCATAACAAATGTTAGAAAAATAAAATTATTTTTAAATACATAATTCATTTGTTAAATATTTTAAATATTTCTTTATTTTTTTTTTAATAACCCTGCGTTTTTCTTTTTTTTCTGTTTTAATTTTTTTTTAACAAACGTCAATAGTTTTGGTAAGAACAAATTTGAAGAAAAAAACTTTTTTGTCTATTCAATACTCACCTCTTAATTTTTCACAAATATGTACATACTTAGTAGAAAACTTTTATTTACTACGAGTATGATAAATGCTTTTATCCTTTCTATGTTGTTTTTTTTTGCTCTTAATAAGTGTTATTTTAAAATAACTACATATTTCGCTTCAAATTTATGTTTTTATTACAAAAAAACACTTTTTTTTATTTCATAATTTCTTCTTGATTTTAATTACCACTTTTGTAAGCACATACGATATCCATATACGATATACATTGACGACAAATACGTCTAATCACGATTAACAAGAGCTTTGTAGCTGTATCGTATGTATCGAACACTCTTGTTTACAGAAATCCACAAACAACAAGTGGAAGCCATATTTCTAATATTTGCCAAACATGAAACTTTCTTAGAGAGCAAATTGCAATAAATAGGATTTTACATATTAATCGATGGATTTTTGTTGTTATTTTTTATTAACAACTTTATTTAGTTATTAAATTACACTTTTTTCAACTTTTTTATTTTATTTATACACTTTTTATTAAAGATAATTGGTATTTAATTAACGATCATCCTTGAAGCAAGCACTTCTTAAGCATTTTAGTAAACGACTAAAGAATAAATAACAAAAATAATTGAAGCGAAAAATACACACATAACCACACACACAAATATTACAGAGATTTTAAATGAGAAGGTAATATAAGATGATTGACATCAAATCTTGCTCTTTATTTAGTACATGCTTTATCATATGTTTTTAAGTATCATGCATTATTATATGTATGTGTGTGTGTTATTTGATACGAGTGATATTTATTATTGTACTGATGAAAGTAGAAAATTTTATTTTCCAAATTTCGAAATATTGTATTTCAAAACAATAACGACATATTATTGTCTTTCTTCAAACAAGTTAAACTTTTGCAAGATTTGTATAAACAATTACATTGTGCTTTGAAATCAATAATAAATAACGTGATTGCTACATATAAGATATACTAATAGAAATAATCCCAGTTGGCTCTGTCTTAAAGACATCCTCAGGGATGTTGTCGAAAGCCGTTAGCGACATATCTTAAAGACATCCATGACGACAATGTCGTGCACGACTACTGTGCCAGCTTGGTATGATATAGAAATTTTTTTATTTTCTAAGTGTTGAATTGAATATCGTATCGTCCTTGTTTGGAATTTTGTCTTCTGTAACGTTATGTGTCATTAATAATTTGTGAAACTATACTTCCGCACTAACTCTGTGTTATCAATACGAGGTTTTTTTCTGCTTAGGGAAGAAGGACCTCGTCGTACAATTTTGTGATCTATCCAATTACTTCTTTTTCTAAACCCTATTCAGATTGAGAAGGTATTGCAAGTACGATTGTTACAAAGACATATAAAAGAGTTAGCCTTTCAAAGCTTTTAAAAGGGTTAGTCTTGTAGAATTACTGCGGTACAAAAACCGTCATGGAGGTTTATAAATAATTACACATATCCGATACATCCTTTGATATCAATTAAGTCATTATGGGATGTTTTCTAGTATCAGGCTATGAAGTTGTGTTTTGCGGTTGTGTTAAAACCTATAAGAGAGATAAATTGTGTCATTAACTAGTGTTGGCCAAGAAGAGACAGGAAGAGATGGCCAGCAATACATAAACTGTATCAATATTTAAGCAATGCAAGCATTTATGAGAGTGATTTTAACTCTGTTACTTAATTTAAATATTTAACTTTAAATGTGTTATCCAGGGTTTGAATAAAAACATGTTTCTACTTTATATATTTCAGCTCTGTCTATAATTGCCATGGGCGTTATTGGTTTCTGTATACACTATGCCATAGCACTGGTAATATTAAATAGAGAAATTACACCCACAGTCGGTATGCTGTATCCACGAGAATCAGAAACACGTGAAGTACGTTCTTTGGATGGCATATGGAATTTTGTCAAATCGGATGTAACAAATCCCACACAAGGTGTAAGAGATAAATGGTATGCAGATGATTTAAGTCGTGTACAGGAAACAATACCAATGCCAGTACCGGCAAGTTATAATGATATAACAACAGAAAATGCCTTACGTGATCATGTGGGTACAGTTTGGTATGATCGAAAATTTTTTGTTCCAAAATCATGGTCCAATCAAAGAGTTTGGCTGCGTTTTGGTAGTGTTCATTATGAAGCATTTGTGGTAAGTGCTGTAAAATATCTACTCGTATTAAAAAGGAATTAAATTAAATTTAATATTTTACTCTTGCAGTATCTAAATGGTGAAATGGTGGTAAGACATGAAATAGGTCATTTACCATTTGAGGCTGAAATAACCAATCAATTAAATTATGGTGAAGAAAATCGTATTACTGTGATGTGTGATAACGCTTTAATACAAACCACTATACCTCAGGGGAAAATAACTGAAGTTTCAAGGTACATAACTGAATAAATTTGAAAAGTAAATCAATTCAATTGTGTTATAAGACTTCCTAGATAAAGTTATATATTTTCTAAAAAATTTATTAGTTTTTATAGTGATAGTTTCTCAAAAAAAAATTCGATTGAAATGAAAATTGATTTTGCCTTTCAAAGACAAATAAAACTTAGTTGCTCGCATCGTCGTGCGGGAGTTTATGTGCTCTATCCGCCATTTCATATTTTTTATATATCTCGAGTTAATGATGCAATTTTAGGTTTTCGATCCCACATTTTTCAGGTCTTCTATCCGTTTTTGGATATATCTCGTCTAATTTCGGAGATAAATACCCGAAAACGGATTGCAGATTTTAGAAATTTTGGTGTCAAAAACCTAAAGTGGCATTTTTAACTCGAGATATATAAAATGGCGTATAGAGCACATAATCTCCCGCACGGCGGTATGTTATTATTGTTTTAATATTCAAAAAATTTTGATTAATGGTCATTAAGCGATTGATTAAGAAAAAATATTAAACAATTTTCAGATTTTAAAATTATTGCATTTGAAATTTAGTTTTACTTTAATATGTGATAATTTTTATACCCCTGTGTTCTAAACAGCTGATTGATTAACCGCACTTTATAATCAATTCGCCTTGGTGTGTTTCTTTACTTTTTGGGTAAAGTTCGATAGAGTGTAAACAATAATTTCTCTCAATAAGAGACAAATTTACCCAAAAGTACAGGAACCATATATTTTACCCATTCACATGAAAATATGAAGAGAAAAACAACTTTATGTCACACACACACGCATATTGAACATGTACTTTCGCAAAAATAAACGATAATAATTCGACTGATACATGTTAACTAAGGCAAAGATAAACTTTTTTATATAAATATTGAATTAAATTATACTATAAGCCTTTCACTGTAGGTTTATAAATATTTTTTAATTCAACTTTTGAAATTTTTTTTAGTTTTCTGAACCTTTCATTTTTCTATTATTCTATTATTTTTTAAACAGCTGATTATTTGTTTACTTGCACAAACTAGCCCGAAGAAAAACTACGGCCTATTTCGTGCATGAAGAAGAAGAATGTTACTCTCTCAAAATTTCTCTCATTTAACCAAATTTTGTGTACGGGAACGCCTTTTAGTAAAATTGGGATCCCGCCGACCCCAATGTAGAGTAAAGAAACAGACTTAATATAATAAAACTTCCAATTTGTCTTTGATAAACAAAACTTTCTAATAATAGAGTCATTTATTTTAGCTTTATTTGTCCTTAAATAATGCAAATAATTTAAAGCCATAGCATATATAAAAATATTTTGTACGATTAGGTTTAAACAATGCTTTAGAAATTATTAATTTTATATCTCAGTAGCCCAGTACAACACTGTTAGTAGAAGGTTATGGGTAGGAGTTCCGTCCAAGTGACTGGTCTCTAACAAGACACCGAACAAAGGCATTCTCCACTCTACTTGTAATGATTAGAATATAGGGGTTTTTTTAATATTGTTTTGTAATTAAAATAAATATTTATTTTTGCATTTTCTTTTTAGAGATGATGGCGTTGCAATTATACAAAAATATACATTTGATTTTTTTAATTATGCTGGTATACACCGATCTGTACATTTATATACTACACCTGCAACATTTATTGAAGAGATCGAAGTAACCACCGATTTAACAAAAGATAACACAGGTACGTAGCTGATATTTCTTAAAATTCTGCTCGTATTTCATTAAAAAAATTAAATAATTTTCCTATTACTACTCGTAACGTACTTTTCAGTTGGCTTTGTCTACTATAAGGTGAAGACTAATGGTACTTCAGCTAATGAGGCTGCCAGTAATTTGTATGCACGTGTACAATTACGCAATAAAGAAGGCGTTATAGTAGCCAATGAAACTTCAAACACAGATTTAAAGGGTGTTCTGGAGATACAAAAAGTTAAACCCTGGTGGCCTTATTTAATGCATAGTGAACCTGGTTATTTATATCAATTAGAAGTATTTCTACATGGCGCAGAAAATAATGTTTTATACGATGTCTATCGTTTGCGTGTTGGTGTTAGAACTTTAAGTTGGAATAATGCCACGTTTATGATAAATAATCGTCCAGTATATTTTCGTGGTTTTGGTAGACATGAAGATTCCGATGTAGGTTATAAAAACAAAAGCAAAATACATTTCGTCGTGCGGAAGTTTAAGTGCTGTCTGTACGCCATTTTATATTTTTTATATATTTCGAGTTAATGATGCCATTTTAGGTTTTCGACCCCAAATTTTTCAATTTTGCAGTATCTCGTCCAGTTTCGAAGATAAATAGCCAAAAACGGATTGCATATTTTAAAAATGTTGGTGTCAAAAACTTAAAGTGGCATCATTAACTCGACGTATATAAAAAATATAAAATGGCGTATAGAGCACTTAAACTCCCGCACGACGATATGAAGTTTTTACTACTTTAACTTTTTCTTTTCTTTTCAGATAAGAGGCAAAGGTTTAGATTTGGCCTTAATGACAAGAGATTTTAATTTACTAAAATGGATTGGAGCCAATGCCTATCGTACTTCACATTATCCCTATTCAGAAGAGTCTATGCAGTTTGCTGATGAAAATGGCATCATGATTATTGATGAATGTCCCAGTGTGGATACAGAGTGAGTATCTTTTAACCGCTAAAACATGTTCTTTATTTTTAAATTTTATCGAATTTAAAATTTCAGAAACTTTAAACAAGAATTATTGGATAAACATAAATCAGCCATGGAACAATTGATACATCGAGATCGTAATCATGCAAGTGTTGTTATGTGGTCTATAGCCAATGAGCCTCGTACAAATCAAATGAATGCTGGCTCTTATTTCCAGTAAATTAAAAATACATGCTACAACCAACCTGAAATTATTTCAAGTTTTTAAAACTATTTCAGATATGTGGCAAACTATACAAGAGAATTGGATCCCACCAGGCCGGTGACTGCTGCTATAGCTGTGCCTTCACAAGATGATAAAGCTGTAGGGAAATTAAATTTTGCATTTAATTTTGTAGCATGAACACTTTTTCTCTTGTCTTTTTTAAACCATTATTATAGGCCAAATATTTAGATATAATTAGTTTTAATCGTTACAATGGCTGGTATAGTAATCCCGGACGTTTAGATATGATTACAAAACGTGTTATAGATGAGGCTACCACATGGAACAAACTCCACAATAAGCCTGTTTTAATGTCCGAGTATGGTTCAGACACAGTTGAGGGTTTGCATATGGTAAATTTGATATTTTTTTGTAAAGAAAAGTTGTGCAAACAATTTCTAATTCCTTTTAGCTGCCATCATATGTTTGGTCAGAAGAATATCAGACGGAATTATTTTCACGACATTTTAAAGCATTTGATATGTTAAGAAAGAAATCCTGGTTTATTGGTGAATTTGTCTGGAATTTTGCTGATTTTAAAACTGCTCAAAGTAAGTGTAACATAACTAATTAAGCAAATTATTTATAAGGTGTAGGCCAGCCTTTAAAATATCACTCTTATCTTAAAAGACATACATATGTGTATGTACGTGTATCATTCTAAAAGCAACTGCTATTAATTACATTATTTTTATTTCACTTTAAATTCTACAGCTGTTACACGTGTGGGTGGCAACAAAAAGGGTGTATTTACACGTAACCGCCAACCAAAAGCTGTCTCTCATCTTTTACGTAAACGTTACTTTGCTTTGGGTCGTGAAATGGATCAATGTAATTTCCCTGAGGATTTATTCACCTATATAACAGATGCTGGCTCATCGCGTACGGGCAAACATGATGAAAGTGATCTATAATGTATTTTATAAGAGAGACATTTTTGTTTTTAGTTTTGTTAAAAAAAAAATGTGCAATTCCTGCTCTCTTACCCACTTTGTTAATCTTTAAATTGCATTTTTTTTCTATTTGTTTTTGAATAATATTTTAATTTGTCATACTTTTTTATGACTGTATTTAAAATTAATCATTACTTTAATGTGTATTTTTGTCTACTGAACTGTATATGTATTTAAAGAAAATAGTGAAAACAAATTAGTGAATAAACTATTTTTTATATTGAATTTTAATCCACTTGCCTTGTTTTTAAAAATATACAAAACTTTATAATTAAAAAAAACAAATGTTATGAAAGACAAATGATCACCAAAAGCAGGCATACTGATGTGAATTACAAGAAGCACAGCACACAAAAAATAGCTCCAAAAGCCTACAACATTGGTATCGTATGATAGGCAGTGTTGCCAAGCAAGTCATTACAAAATACCATCAAATAATATAAAAAAAACACAAAATTTTTATCGCTGTCGTTCTATGACAACCACATGTTAAATTCATTGATGTTTCAACGAACATTAAACTACTTCTTTGGGATTTCTTTTCTTACTGGTAATAAAATATGTAAATTTGGAACAAATAACAAAATAGGGTATTAAGAGAAATAATAATTTAAAGCCATCTGTTTGGTTTCAAGTCATCTTGGGATGCAATTGAATATGAAACTTTATCGGAACTTGAGAATTAAAGCAAATCACTTAATAAAATTATTTAAATTTATTTCTGTTACGAAATTAAAATCTGTAATACGGCTGTATATCTAAAATGTCCTCTAATTCAAATTTTTCTACTTTAGTTTATGTATTACGGATATAATTTTAATGCATCATTTAATTTTAATGGTCTGAACTCTGAAATCTTGTATATAGTCTCTTAAAAAGGTGCAAATGGGTTTCAGCATATTAGTTGCAAGACCATTTTCGTTAGTTTAAGACAGAAAAACTTCCACCGATAATTCTATGAGCATATCTACAGTAGAAAATAATTTCCTCCCAGTAAAAATAAAAAAAAAAGTTTTCATTCACAGGATGGTTTCAGAGAACAGGTGAAAAGTCATCAGTAGTAGTAGTTTGTGTATAGGATGCGAGTGTGGTGTTAAATTCTATAAAGAAAAAGTGACCAAGTAAAACAAAACAAGTGAAAATAATTGCCCATATTTAGACAAACGCTATGTTTTCAAAACGCATTCTATTTTGAATGCGCAAAGCTCATGATTTTGGCGAAGGTATAACACTGACGATGAATAATCAGTCAGCAGTGGCTTATCTTCCACATTGGTCGCCGTGGTCTAGTGGTTAGTGTGTTGGCTTTCTAAGACATGGGCCCTGGGTTCGACTCCAGGCTCTGACATCTTCAAAAAAAGAAATATGAAAAAAATATTTCTTTGGGCGACTACCTCTCAGCAGTCTTCTGGCAAAAGCTCTGAGAGTAACTAATTGCCATGAACAAGCTTCTCAAGTCTGTCGTTCGGAGTTGACATTAAACTGTAGGTCCCGGTATTCATGGATAAAAAAATTTACACACACAACATGAGTGCTGCGAGAAGCTAGGCCGTAATCCTGACACAGGGTTGGAAAGGCCAGTTATGTATGTATGTATAACACTGACGATGAATAATCAGTCAGCAGTGGCTTATCTTCCACATTGTGTAGAAGAGGATTGATTTGAGTTTGTTCAGAATCGTGATGGCAAATCGTTTATGATTGGATTTTTGAAACGTTCAAATCAAATATTCAAAACACTACTCCTTTTTTCCTTTCCCTCACAATATACAAGTATATAATTTCCTAACTTTAGTACAGTGAACTGGTACTGTATGAGTAGGGATTATCCCCTGAGTGTGGGTCTTGTAAAAAAAAAGCTTTCTTAAGGGTGTGTCCATTTTCATTTTTTTTCCAGCCTTACTTTAATTGTAGTTGATGATTTCACATTTTAGCATTTTTTTTTTGTCCAATTCAACCAGACAGTGTACAGTTTGTACAGGGCATCGACTAACAAGGTTGTTAGATTGTTGAAAATGCTTTCAACATGTATGAAGGAGGTCATAACATACTGCATTTAGCCATTTCTGTGATTTTTCGATGGCGCTAATAACGTTTTGTTAGACCGTCTTTAGCGATTTCCCCTTCTGTAAAGCCAGGGTTGCGAGGGGTAAGGTCATTTGTTAAACGAATATTAACAATTGTCAATAGGTTTTTTCTGACTAATGATTTGCCTTGAATATGAAGTCGTCCAGACCAAATTGAGAAAGTTTACCCTTAACCGTTCTCAAGATATACAAAAATGAAGCACAACTTAGTGACTTACTTATAACACGCAGGCGATTTCGAATTTTAACCAAACTATGTATAATATAAACCATATACATACAATAAGTCCCATTACCTTACCTCTTCAAAAGTTTGGTTGCAATCGGTCAACGAGTTTAAGCATTTTGCGGCGGGATACGCAAGACATAAGAATACAGATTTTATTCGATTTCAGAAACAAATATCATTCAATAAATATACTATTTCTGCTTTTGAAAGTGATTTTTTAAACGGATATTTGTTTTGGTTTTAAAGTTTTTATTTCTACTCAGACTTTTTAAAGTTAAACAATAAACGATGTTTTATGGCGGCTTTTTTTGTGTCAAATAAAGCTAAAAAATAAGGAATTATTTTGTATATGCATATGTATGTACATATATGTAGTATTTCGATTCGTAAAACTCATAATTTAATGACGACTTTTATATTAAAAATAATTTAATTAAATTACTTAAATATTAAAAACAATTATTGCGTTCTTTTTGTCATCAAATATGAGATAAAAACATGTAAATAATGAAACATTCCTTAAATATTAAGTTACAGAAGTTATTAAAAGATATAGAATTACTGCTACAATGAAATGAGTGGAATTCTATTGTTGCTCAAAAAAGAAAATTCACTCCAAAACAGCTGTTACGCTACAAATAATCACTCTTTCAAAACGATTTTCCTAATTGTTTTCAGTAAGTGCATACGTAAGAAAATGTTTTACTGCTATTGTACAAATGCTCAGATGAATAAATACAATGTGTACGTATGCATGTACTATATGTGTATGCTTATAAGCATACATATCAATGAGCTCATACCACACCTCTTTCCTCTCTAAACAAATTTATTCAAGTGCTTTTATGTATTTTGAAAAATAAAAAAGGTGATAAACATAGAAGTTAAACAAATTCTTGTATGATAATTGCATCAAGTTTGACCGACTTTCAGATACCCTACCCTTACATGGCAAACTATAAGGGAATTTTATTTTAATCTGTCCAGTAAAATATTACATGACAATGAAATGGTAATGAAATCTGAATTGTAACACCTGATGATTTGGTTGAATTAAAGTGAAACGTCCATCATGAACGTGTCAAGGAAGATCATGTGTATGTGAGAGAATTTAGGAAAATTTAACTCATTTGAATGAATCAAACCAATGTGTAAAATTTAGAATTTAACGACATTTTTGCATTTGTTTATGAAATAAGTTTTGTTTTTATTAAGGTTAGGACTCTTAGAAGTGGGGAGAGACCTCCTATATATTTTTTTTTTAATTAAAACTCCAGTACTGGAACACGTTGCTTGGTGTTGTAAGCGAGCGATCTAACCACTATACTACGCCACCACATTTTGATGGTTATCATTTCTAGATCTACATATTTTATAAAACTCGACAATAATATTTGAAGTAAAGTTTGAAACGCATCCAATAAATAAAAACTATCCAGCCAAATATATTAAAAACGACTTAAGAAAAGAATCATTCTAACAAATTATAAATCATTACATAAATTAATTGAATTCATTTTAAATGCATTCCGAAATTCCTATAACTGAAGTCAAGAAAATTAGCACAAAAAACGAGCTATTAATTCATGGGACTTGCAATAATATTTAAGAAAGCCGCCCCCAGACCTTCCACACTACCCACTTTTGAATTATAAAACGAATGATCAGGAGAAAGCGCCATCTAGTAATAGGCAGAACAAAGCAAGGACTAAAACTTACCATTCAACTGAACAAAGGTCCTCACCACTTCACAACAAAGAATTAACATCAACAGATAAAGCAATTTTTGTTGATCCTTTCAAGGGTGAAGGTATAACACTGGCCTTTGAGTGATCAACTGACAGCAACTTGTCCCATTGACATAACGTCATGCAGGAGTTTATGTGCTCTATACGCCATTTTATATATCTCGAGTTAATGATGTCACTTTAGGTTTTTGACACCGAAATTTTCAAAATCTGCAATCCGTTTTCGGATATCTCGTGCCGAAAACGAAGTGCAGACTCAAAAATTTTTGGGTCTAAAACCTAAAGTGGCATCATTAACTCGAGATTTATAAAAAATATGAAACGGCGGATAGAGCACATAAGCTTCCCCATGACGATAAGGTGCTTAAATGGAACTATGAACATGAACCATATCCTCAAACATTCCAGTACAAATCAAGCTTAGGGTTGTAAACCACTACATTGAAAGAATGTTTTCGTTCTTTGCCTACGACCAAGAAAACACATTAAGCAAACATTCTTTAGATACCGCAAAACCAGTAGTAAATTTTTAACCTAATTTGCATGTACTTGGGCAATCTATTTAGAATGCACAAAGTAGGGTATTATGAATTAATAATATAAACAAAATAATACATATGCTGCAGAGGACCCTGTAATATTACGGTAGCTTTAGCAAAAGAAAACATTTCTTAAAAATTTCAACTTTTAAGAACTCAGAAAAATTAAATAGTAAAGGGTGTATTCTTGAAAGCTAGGGAACTTAAAATAATAATAATACCAGAGAGAAATACTCGTGTTGTTGGAATGATTTTTTTATTATTGTATCTGGCAGACTCATAATTTTGAAATATATTCTCCGGCATACGTCGGCCGCGGTAAGAAGTTACATGATTTATTCACTCGGGCCAATGTTTGAATATTGGTTTACAGCAGAGTGGGCAAACAAACAAAACATTTCGCAAACGTTACAACAAAGTCACTTGTGCTTGGTTTGTTATTCCGTTACATTCGTATAATTTGCTCATTTTTCTCTTCTTCTTTTCTTTTTATTTTTATTCATTTTTTGTTGTACCTCCGCAAATTTGAGTTAGTGTATTTGTAGTGCTCAAAACAAAAACAATATACAAAATTAAATGGGACAATCGTTCTCGCTGTTTCTGTTTTATTTTTGTTTTACTCATTATAAAAAACACAACAAAATGAGATCAAACGTTCAGTTTCGTTTATTTTCCTACTCTGGTTTACAGTGCTTTAATCGTGGCTTGTTTGTCGGCATAAATCAATGACTCAACAAAGTCTCACTAAAAGTAACCCAGAGGCGTTAAATCGCACAAATGAGAGACTAGTAAACAGAACCACTTCTCGAAAGAAAGTTGCCCTCAAATTGATTTTACCTACGGTCACAAACCAAATAACAGAACAAACATTAACAACAATAGCCAATAGTAGATAACTGCACTCATTGACCTATTTAAATTAGTTTACTCACCGTCATCAATTTATTACATTAATTGGGTCAGACATAAAGAAACATTTATTTTATTTTCCTTTATTTTATTTCGCAAACCTGCATAATTGTTTTTTGTAATTCACACAATTATGTATTTTAAGTAGCACACTTAATTTTACTTCCTAAATTAACTCTTAAGAAAAAAACAATATGTATTAAAGACTTAATTTAAAGTATTATGCCTGTATTTGTAAAAAATATTATACTCGTATATTTATTAAGGGTTTATTTGACAAGTATTGAATAGAAATTTGCCAAATAAGCCATCAGCAAACCTATATTTTATAGGAATACAGCAGTTAATTTTTGGAATTATTAAAATTACAACATTAACAATAATATATTATAAATACAGTATTCCCCTGATAATTGACCCAAGCTTAATTGCCTTTCACGCTTATTTAGTTAAATTTCTAAGTCCCCATATTTTTTCTTACCAGTTTTCAATAAAATTCCATGGTTAATTAATGTTCGCTTAATTGTCTCAAATATATTTTCCCCAAAGAAAAATTTCCCTTAAAATACCCTCGTTAAATTTCCCAAGTAATTATTTGCTAAAGATTGCATCTTTTTTTTACTGAGACTAGTACCCAGGGGAGTAAACCACTACTTATGCTATGTATTGTACATTAATGCCCGCATTCATAAAAAATAAAACAGTTTTATTAATTGCTTATTTGACAATTACTCCATAGAAATATGTCAAATAAGCACTCTATAGACCACTTTTATTTTTTATGAATACAGGCATTATTTGGTAATGACAGATAGAGTTTTTTTCCTATTAAGCCACTTACGAATGAGACAAATTGCTGTCAATTTGATCACTCAAAGGCCGGTGTTTTACACCTTTACTCTTAAATGATCAACAGCAATTGCTCTATCTGTGGTTGGATGTTGATTGTGGTGAGGATCTTTGCTATGTAGGTTGCTGTTATGTACTATTTTCCAGTAGGTGGCGCTTTTTCTCATGATCATTCGTTATTGATAAAAATGCCAAAGGTAATATATCATCTCAAAGGATAATAACGAAATTATTTTCTTGCTTTTTACAACATTTACTATGTGTCTACTGCTGTTCCTATGTATGTGTAGTAAACCTTCTATATGCATAAAGCGTCGTGCGGGAGTTTATGTGCTCCATCCGCCATTTTATATTTTTAATATATGTATCTCGATTTATTGATGCCATTTTTGGTTTTCGACCCCAGATTTTTCAAGTCTGCAATCCGTTTTCGGATATCTCGTCCAGTTTCGGAGATAAATAAGTAAGGGAAGTATTCTTGTTCGCTGCTAGTTAAGCCAAGCGTATTATTGCCTAAGACTATTACTTTATTACCATTCCTCACAAGTGATAGTGACCTGAAAGTATATTTGACATTAAATAAAAAATAATATTTTAATAATAATATTCAAAAAATAATAAATAATATTCAAAAAAAAATAAAATTTCGTTTATAGAGTGCTTATTTGACATATTTCTATGGAGTAATTGTCAAATAAGCAAAAACTGTTTTATTTTTTAAGAATACGGGCATAAATATTTAACTTGATACTACAGAGTTTACTGTATATTCATCATCATACATACCCACATAAGTATGTACTTTAAAACACCAAAGAAGTAGTAGAGATAAGGCATTATTCTCATAGTGTTTACCCAAAATATTCTCATATTTAGTTTGATAAAAGCTCAGCTGCCGTAAAGTTGTGTAGAAAAACCGGCGCATAATAGACAATAATAGCAAGTGAATAAAAAATAAATAAATTTATTAAAAATTAAAAAAAAAATAAATAAACAAAAAAATTAAGTCATTAAACCAAAACAATGTTGTTTTATACGAGTATGCTTATAATTTCGCTTATAACAGCCCGATGTAATTCATTTAAAATCAATAATAATATTGGCAAAGATGATCCCGACCCTACCAGTGGCCTATTATATCCTTTCGAGTCAGAAACGCGTGAAATACGTTCGCTAGATGGCATGTGGAAATTTTTAAAATTAAATGCTAACGAAACTTCAACCAAAGAGGAGGAGGATTGGTATAAATTAGATTTGGATAAAGTAAGTTTAGCTGATATAGTCTGTGTGATTTATTTGAATTTTTAAAACTGATTACAGTTCAGTTTAAATTGCATTCCTAAATTCGGATGAATTTGTCAGGAAAATTAAAATGAAAAACAAACAGTCAAGAAATCATGATTTTATGTAATTTATTGTGGTTTAAGGATATCACAATAAACACGAATTAAAACTGTTTTCGTTCACAAGAAAAAACGTCTTTGAATCATGCATTATGCATTGGTTCTATTAATTCCTTTCAAATAAATTAAATTTCTCGTATAACCACACCACAACATATGTTTATAGGTTTAGTAAAAGCTTATTTGGCAATTAAAAAAATAATGAATACGTTTTTTGATCAAATATTTGACATATCGCCGTGGTCTAGTGGTTAGTGTGTTGGCTTACTGAGCGAGAGGTTCGGTTCAAGCCCCGACTCTGACATCTTGAAGCAAAGAAATTTAAAAAAAAAATTTATTTCGGCTACGACCTCTCAGCAGCCTTCTGGCATAAGCTCTAAGAGTAACTGATTGCCATGAACAAGCTTCTCATATCTGTCGTTCGAAGTCGAAATTAAACTGTAGGTCCCGCTACTCATGGATAAAAATTGACACACACTACATGAGTGCTGTGAGTAGCTACGCCGTAATCCTGACACAGGGTTGTAAAGTTGTAAAGGCTATACAGTATGCATGTACATATGTATGTGAAATACATATCGTCGTGCGGGAGTTTATGTGCTCTATACGCCATTTTTTAAATCTGGAGTTAGTGATGCTAATTTAGGTTTTTGATACCAAATTTTTTAAAATCTGCAATCCGTTTTCCGCTATTTATCTCCGAAACTTGACGAGATATCCTAAAACGGAATACAGATTTGAAAAATTTGGGGTCGAGAACCTAAAGTGGCATCATTAACTCGAGATATATAAAAAATATGAAATGGCGGATAGAGTACTTAAACTACCGCACGACGATATGTGAACGTACCTTAAAGTACGTTTGAAAAACAAATTATGCTTACAAATGGACTAAATATTTATGCTCGTATGCATAAAAAATAAAATTGGTTTATAAGTGCTTATTTGACATATTTCTATGGAGTAATTGTCAAAAGTTTTATTTTTTATGAATACGGGCATTAGTTTAAATAAAACCAAACATTAATAACAATTACTGTATAAAACTCGTCTACTTATGCAAGTGTACATACATACATACGTAAATAATAAAATGCAATAATGACAACTACTGTAGTCTCACATTTCATATTAATTGGTGCATTTAAAACATGTTCCACATACTTTACAACAAAATTTTAAGATTGAAGAAGTCCACAATCAAGGATAATCGTTTTACGTTTCACAGTAATGGTTACAAATAAGATAAGAATTTTGACAGTCGAATTGAATCAAAAAAATCCAATTTTTGGTACGGATTTTGACCTGAAGTCGTAACCTTTTCTTACTAACGTCGGAGTCAGTGAAATGTACTGTACGGAGTTAGTTATGACACATTTGATATTTTATAAAAAATATTTAGGAGTATGGTTATCTCACGTGAGGGTAAAAGCTATGAACACATTGGACAAAAATTTGTAAATACGTACTTGCATCTCTGAGCCCTGTAATGTGATGCTGCATTTATGTACTTTCGATCGGACTGAACTATATGTCTTCTCTGATTACTGTATTCTTAGACTTGTTCTATAGGCATTTCAGGATGAGAATTCCTACCAGATCGCAGTGGAATCGAGAGAATCTTTAACGGATGGTTCCAAGATTTTGAATTTGGTGGTTTTTTTGTCGAGGTGAATTTGAATTTTTAGTCGGCGTGGTCTAGTGTGTTGGCTTACTAAGACGATAGCGCTGGGTTAAAATCTTAGCTCTGACATCTTGAAAAAAAAAATATGAAACAATTATTTCTTTCGGCGACTACCTCTCAGCAGTCTTCTGGCAAAAGCTCTGGGAGTAATTAATTGTCATGAAAAATCTTCTCAAATCTGTCATTCGTAATCGGCTTTAAACTGTAGGTACAGGTACTCAAGCTAGGCCGTAACCATGACACAGGGTTGTAATGGCCAATTATGTATGTATGTATGAGTTTGAACCACTACTGCAGTCTTCCCCTCAATTTTAGTGTCTTTCTGACAAAATTCAGACGTTATTAAAGAAGCCCACCCGCTGCTTTGTTCTCGTGATATCCGGGGTCGCATTAGCGTGATTAGCAAGGCAGTTTTCTTGTATAGCAGGGATACACTAATAAAAATGTCTGAACGTCGTGTGTATGAAGGGAATAAACAGGCGGATAAATTGACTTAAAAGGATTCTGCCTCGAATGTATCCCCTCTCGCTCTGTGTCCAGATTGATGGCTGTCCTTACTAGGCACTAGGCAATTAGAGATTATGCCCGCCGGATATGTATTCAATACCAAGATCACTGTCGCAGCTGCAGTGATACGGAAAAGGAGACAGTTGAGTACTTTCTGTACAATTACACGGCTCTCCTTCAACGTTGTCATGATGTTCTGTGTATGGAGTTTATACAGGATATTGTCGAGATAACGGGTATTGATCCGGGTGACATGCTCAGATATCTTAATCATATGAACTGTATGGAAAGAACACTCAGCTGTAATTACGAGTCATATGTTGTTTACCACAAGGGCGTTCTAGGATGCTAATTGATTTTCGTGTATGAGCAGCGTATTATAAAAAAAAGGATTTTGTTTTTCAGATTAGCGAAACGATTGCTATGCCAGTTCCAGCCAGCTATAATGATTTGACTACAGATGAAACCTTGAGAGATCATGTTGGAGGAGTTTGGTATGAGCGCACATTTTTTATTCCATCTAATTGGATATTTGATAAAAGGATTTGGCTAAGATTCGGCAGTGTTCATTATAAAGCAACTGTGGTGAGTTTCCTTTAAAGTCTTGTAACCATTTTTACACTTCTCTATACATACATACAACCATACATACATTGTATGCACAATTAATTTTAATAATAATTTTTAATTTCAGTGGATAAACGATGTTAAAGTCTTAAGACATTCTATAGGTCATTTGCCATTTGAAGCGGAAATAACTGACCAGGTTAAGTATGGAGCTGAAAATCGTTTATCGGTTTTATGTAACAACACTTTAACACATACAACGATACCTCAAGGTGAAGTGGTTAAATATCGGACAGATTCCGGCAATAGAACTTTTCAAATTTATACATTTGATTTCTTTAATTATGCCGGTATACACCGTTCTGTGGTTCTGTATACAACACCGAAAGTTTATATACAAGATATACGAATTATAACCGATGTCAAATTAAATACACCCGATATATATGAAATGGAAATGTTTAACGGTTTAGTAAATTATACAATTAAAATTGCTGGTTATGAAAGCAATGAGGTTCTGAAGGTATCAGAAATGTCTACATCGGGAGCTGAAGATTTATATTTTTTGCATTTGCAAATACTTGACAAGTTAGGAAATATTGTGGTAAAACAAAATTGCAAAGAAATGCCATTTAATGGTACAATGGAGATAGAGGATGTTAACCTATGGTGGCCATATCTTATGCATCCAGAATATGGTTATTTGTATACATTGGAAGTTTATTTACGTTCAGTTTCAGACAATTCACTAATTGATGTCTATCGCATGAAAATTGGTATACGCAAGGTAGAGTGGGATAACTTTAGTCTACGTTTAAATGGTCAGGAATTATATTTGTATGGCTTTGGTAAACATGAAGATTCTGATGTAAGTTTAAGCGCTAAAAAAAAAAATAAAATTATTTTGAAATAATTTTGTCCTTTTACGAGTAGTTACGAGGTAAAGGCTTGGATTATGCTTTGTTAACAAGAGATTTTAATTTGATCAAATGGATTGGAGCCAATGCATATCGTACCTCACATTATCCATACTCTGAAGAATCTATGCAATTCGCTGATGAGAATGGTATTATGATAATAGATGAATGTTCCAGTGTAAATACAGAGTAAGTCCAATTATCATTAAATCTAAAAAAAAATTGTTTTAAATTGAGATTTTGTTAAGCTTTGCAAAGCTAAAATATTTTATTAAAATTCATTTAAAAATAATGGCCCGTATTCATAGTCAAATATAAAGTCGACTTTAAGAGAAATAGAGCCGACTTTTGCATAAGTCGACTCTAACTCATTCATAAACAACTTAAAGTAAACTTTTGACATAAAAGTCGACTCTCAAGTTAAAACCAGCAAAACCTGTTTTTAACATTTTAAACAACACAGTTGCCCATTATAATGCAAAGCATTTGTTTATGAAAGATAAAAATGCTAAGAGATTTTGCATTTATTGATGATTGTGACGATTGTGTTGTTGAATGCAATCAAAAAATAATTAAAATTGTCACGAGTTTTAAACAAATAAAAACTGAAGTAATATACCCATAAATATGCGGTTAAAACTTCCCATTTAAAATTTTTTTAATTATTTTATTAGTGATATTTATTTATTTTTTGTTAAAAAAATAAGAACGTATACTGCTTAAATTTCTATTTTGGTTTATATTTGGTTTTTCTAATAGTGTGTGTGTATGTACATATCGTCAATGGAATTAAAGAACGCTGTAACTGACAAAAAATCGAAAATACGTTTTTTGCATCATTTTTATCAGAAAAAAATACACGTCGATTGGTTCAGGTCCCAGATTTCTACAATGAAAATAAATTCACTTACGCCGTCTGCGTTTTGAAAAATACCAGTGCCATTGTTCTACTTTCATACAGGTTTTTTGGCTCTGGTGAACATTTAAGGTTTTGTCAGTTACAGGGTTCTTTAATTCCATCGACGATATATTAATAATCACACATAAATAATTATTTGTTTACTAGAAATCAGAGTGGGCAAACAAACAAAACATTTCGCAAAAGTTACAACAAAGTCATACACTTTTCAAAGTTTTTTTAATGGTATTGTACATGAGCAAAACCAAAACAAATACTTTCTAGATGAGAAAGAGCGCAAATAAGAGAATTAGCTTTTCGCTCTTGTGCTTGCTTTGTTATTCCGTCACATTCGTATAATTTGCTCTTTCTTCTCTTTTTCTTTTCTTTTTCTCTTCTTCTTTCCTTTTTCTTCTCATTAATTTTTTGTTGTACCTACTCACATTTGAGTTAGTGTATTTGTAGTACTCAAAATAAAAACAATATACAAAATTAAATGGGACAATCTTTCTCACTGTTTCTGTTTTATTTTTGTTTTACTCATTGTAAAGAATACAACAAAATGAGATCAAACGTTCAGTTTTGTTTAGTTTCCTACTCTGCTAGAAACGTTAACAAAACGACGTTGCCACTTCGTAATTATTGATTAATTTTTATAAGAAAACGTATATCAAATAATAGTTGACACCCATTTAGAGCCAACTCAACTTAGAGTATACCTTTATTTTGACTATGAATACCAAAACCTTAGTAAGAGCTTTTTATTTAAAGACTTACTTTATCAAGAGTCGACTTTTGTATATGACTATGAATGTATATGAATATGAATATATTCTATATATGTGGGAATGTACATGGTAATCGATATGTAAAATAGAAAAAAACCAAATTACAGTTTTTTTTTTAACAAAATATACGAAAAAGACAAACCAACCAACAAACCAACATACAATAACTTCTTTCTTCATAGATGTGGGAATACACATGGTAATCAATATTTACTTGTATGTCACATGAAATTACCTTCTCGATTCCAAAAGTAATATATTCTCAAGTAATATATTATATAATTGATTATAAAATAAGGTAATCAATCTTTTCCCGCTGGGTATATTCACTTGCTCTCTTAAGACATGCTTATCTCCATAAAGCTATATTTACACCACCTAAGTTTCTCATCTAATTATAACAGATTATAACAATTACAACTCAGACGGCAATCATTTTGAAAATAGAAAATGTTCTATTTTTAGCTGAGCTCAGGCAAAAACAATAAAAATTAAATTAGATTTTGAATTAAACTATCTAAGTGCGCTTTTGATATAAAACTCAGGTGAGAAACTTAGGTAGTGTAAATATAGCTTAAGTAAATTTATTATTACGGAGCCAGAAGAATAATTAAATTCTAAGCTCAGCGCTGTTTTCTCAAATCACGATAATTCGTGTGAGAGAAACTAAGTTCAATTGGATCTCTTTTATTCAATTTTTTTTTGGAATACACAATCGAAATATCTTTTTATAGGAGTATTGTTCTGTGTTGCACAGAAAATTTTCGACATGTTTTCGAGCAAAACTAGTTTTAGATTGAATTTTTTAAGCATCAAAAAATGTCAGGCAATACAAGCAAACAAAACATGTTTTCTTTAAAACTAGTTTTATGTCGCAAAACAAGTTAAGGGAAACGTACTAGTTGTCCAGGTATCTGTTAGAAAATTTGTCTAACATTTCTCAGTTAGATGAGAATCATGAATTACTTGTTCATCAAGTACTTCATAGACATTTTGAATCAGTGTCAGATCATTTTGGAAAGACAGTAGTTGAAAACCTCATTTCTTACCAAATAATTTGATGAGGAAACTTTTGTCCTGTTCTAACTGCTATTTACGTGTTGGTTGGCAATCTTCGCAGGATTTTCAAGCATATATGGCTCTTTAATAAATAACTTTGGAAGAAGTGGATTATTAAAAACGGCCTCGTAATCGAAGAATAGTTGATAAATGTTGATTTGTTTTCGGTAGTTTCTTTCTCAAGTTTAATTTGTTAGCGGTAGTTTTAACAGGCCCAAAGCCATTTTAGTTGTCAATCTTTTACACTGAACGCTCGATAGCATTTTAAAAGCAATGATCACTTTGAAAAAATTCTGCATCTTTACAGCCCAATTATAAATGGAAACTTATTTCCTTTTCTAATTTCTGTGTTGCTTGTAATTAAATTTATCATCCAACTTATTCATTTGCTTCATTTTATAGAGAATCTGTCAAAATCACTTTGAAAAAAATCAATTTTTCTCATTTTCTAAAATAAAATTTATCGAAAATATTCATAATCGTCAGTATTGATACACATGATATTGTACTCATTGCTTTCTTACATTTTTATTCCTGCATTTCTAGTTACTTTACCCCAGAACTCATGTATAATCACAAATCAGCTTTGGAGCAGTTAATACATCGTGATAGTAATCATCCCAGTGTTATAATGTGGTCAATAGCGAATGAACCTCGAACATCTAGAAATAAATCAGAAGCATATTTTCGGTAAGAAAGAAACTTTATTTTTCAATTGAGTCTTTATTTATAAAACTCGTTTAAAATTTTTTAGAGAAATTGTTCGATATACTAAAACACTGGATACGACTAGACCTTTAACTGCTTCCACTAATGTTGAAATCCAAGACGATAAAATGGTAAACAATTCAATGGGTTTTCTGAAAACTATTTAATGCATTCTAATTGAATTTTTCTTTGCAAATGTAGCCTCAGTTTTTGGATATAATCAGCTTTAATCGCTACAATGGTTGGTATAGAAATACTGGACATTTGGATATGATAACAAAGGCTGTTAAAGATGAAGCCAAACATTGGTATTCAAAATACAATCGTCCCATTATCATGTCAGAGTATGGTGCTGATACCATGGAAGGTTTACATACTGTAAGATATTCTGAAAACTTATTAAACAACTACATATTTGTGATTTAAATTTTCAATTTAATTTAAAAGCTACCGTCTTACCTGTGGTCTGAAGATTATCAAGTGGAATTGCTGAAAAAACATTTTAAAGCTTTCGATGATTTAAAACAAAACAGATGGTTTATAGGCGAATTTGTGTGGAATTTTGCGGATTTTAAAACTGAGCAAAGTATGTGAAAGAATATTTTAATCGAAGAAACGTACATGGAATAGCCAATAATTTAATGTTTTAATATTTCAGAAATTACCAGAGTCAACGGCAATAAAAAAGGCATTTTTACACGTAATCGTCAGCCAAAAACTGCTGCTCATATATTAAGAAAACGCTATTACAGTTTATGCAATGAATTATTTGAATGTGAAGCACCCACTGATTTTCTATTCTAAAAACTTTACAAAACATATCAGTTTGTTTTTTCACCCAAAAAAAGGTGCTTTTAAATTAAAAGCAGATTTTATTTTTACCTTAAAATATATCGTATTCTTAATTCTTTATTCATTATCACGCACATTAATAAAAAAAATAAATCATTCAGCATTGTTTTTAAATGATAAATGTTTTCTTTAGCTGGTAAACAACGTCAGCTACTTTTATCAGTATCGTTGGGTTCAACTATTTTTAAACACTCATCTGCAAATTCCAAAAATAATGGCTCATGCATTGCCGCTCTAATTGCTTTCCAGGCATTCGGTGCTGTATCGATTTCCTTTAATAAGTTTCGTAGATGTGGATTGTAAAGTAGATTTTTTAAATCTTCACTGAAACCTGTAAAAGATAATTTATTAATTATGCACTGCAGTCATGCATTCATATACACTCTTGATCAGATGTTTAGAAAAAATTGTATTTCTGTTTCTTTGTGGGCCATATTGGAGAGATAATTTTTTCGAGATTACAAAAATAACAACAACAACATTAAGGTTTATTGCAGTAGTAGTTTTTGATGATTTTATGGCCTGCTAAAAACAAAAATTTAAGTGGTTCCATTATCTGTGATCAAAGTTGCATCATAATATTAAAACTAAAATTTTGGCATTAATTTTTGAGATTTTAACTTTCGAAAGTATGTTGTGTGATATCCTTTCCTTTACTACCCTGCTGTTATTCATAATATTTCTGACTGCTTCGGCTTTTATAATTTTTAAATCTATAGACTTATTTTCTTTTAAAAATTAAAAAAAGTCTTTAATTTATTTCTACAAGAAGGTTTTTTTAAAACTCTTAAGCCGAGTGTCCACTAGCAAGTTACTTGCGGAAGAACTTCTGTAAGTATTTGGTTAAGTGTTTCCACTGAAACCAAAACTTGCGTAAGTTTGATTCCAGAAGTAGTTTGTAAAAGTTTTACGACGAACTTGCAAGCGTGTTTACACACAATGTGAGTACAGGTTGCAGTAGAGTTAGTTTCTTTAAAGAGTGACAGTATAAAAATGTATTGTGGCAAAATAAGAGTGGCAGCTGCCATTGCAGCATATTTAATAAGAAAGAAACAATTAATTAAAAAAAAAGAAACAAAAACAAGAGTTTGGATGAGAGATTGGATGTTGCGACGAGTAGATTTAAGTTTCCAAAATACATTACTTGATGAATTGCGGAGTGTAGATTCCATGCAGCTAAAAAATTTCCTGAGAATGTCGAATTATGATTTTGAATACATTTTATCTTTCATTCAAACAAGTATTTAAAAGCAGGATACTAAAATGAGATTTTTATATTCCTTTGAGGACGTGTCCCATAGTTCTGGAAAAAAATGCATTCCTTACTCCAAATAAATTTATTATTTTCCATTTTTATTTACTTAGACAAAAAATCAAAAAACCAACACAAAAGAAAACCCGACGTATACCTGACTTCTTCCGCAAGTCTTGAAAACACTTGCAGTTCACTGCAAGTTATTTCCAGCAAGCAACGAACACGTGTTTCCACATGATTTCTGTAAGTTTTCTTGCAAGCAAAACCTTCTGGAAGTCGACTTCTAATACGTGTTTACACACTTTTTACACTTCTGGAAGCAACTTCCGCAAGAAAACTTGGTAGTGGACACTCGGCTTTAAACTCTTTAAATATTTATTTCATTACAAGAAACTGCCAGGCAGTCGCTAAAGTTTGCATTACAGAATCTGACCACAGATCTGTTGCGTACTACGCCAACACTTCTTTCATATTAATAAAACATAAGCTAATACTTAGACTGCTATTTAAACCAGCAGACGGGTTGTTTGTAAAACATATTCTCAAAGCGAACAAATACAAGCCTCCACTTACTGAGCAAAAGCTACTTTTGAAGGAGACCAGTTTATTTGGTTAATGTTGTTGAAGAAGTTTCCTTCGCAACCTTAAATTTCTGTAATTATAAGTATATATGAAATGTATTGCTTATGGCGATAATTATGTCATGCTATGGCCATTTCGTGTCTGCTCAAGAGACTCGTAGGGAGACTTTTTCTCTAAGATGGTATTAAAAATATGAGCCCTTATGTTCAAAAAGTTATATGCCCCATAAGCCATACATTTCATATACAATATATTGAATGTATTTCCTATATGGCGAAAACATGGTTTTTATTAACATGGTTTTGTGCTGGTTAATCGTTACAAATGTTTAAAAGTTTTCACCCTGTTGCTTTTTGTTTTAAACATTAATTAATTGTGCTGTTCATATTGGGAAATTGTATGAAATTTAATAGCCTAAGATCCTATTACTGGTATTCTTATGAGAATTAACATCCGTTAAGGAATATGTACAAACACTAGCAGAACTTAACTAGTTTTCGACCCAGCTACGAAAGGTCTCATCAGAGTTCTTTGTGTTATACATATTCATATTTTTATATTTCTATTAAATTTCATACAATAAGTATAATAAAGATCCACTAAAATATTCGAATTTAATTCGAAAATGTATAATAATCATATTGGGAAATATTAAAGAAATGTTTTAAAATTGTATCTTTAATTGAATTCCACACAATGCAGAGCAGTAACAGCATCAAGTTCTTCATCGAGTTTTTGATGAACTAGCATTGCACACAGTTTCTGCGATTGTTCACATTGGTTGCTTCTAATTTTCTTTGACAATATAAATTTCTTAAAAAAACTTTTGTGTACTGCAGTTTTCCTTAAAAATAAATGACGAGTTTACTGATATTATATGTAAATTGGAGGATATAGTTGTTTTATGAAAATGTAACACTTTTTAGGAAAACAATTATAGAAATTATTTCAGAAGCGAGGCTGTTTAAAGATTTGCTGGCATGACGGTAATGCTTGGCAATAATTATAACCATTATGATATGGAAATATTTAGAAGATTAGCGCTACTCCTATACAATGAAGAGACTTTCCTCAGATTTTTATGTAATCACACGGGAAAATAAGGTTGTCACTTAAACGATTTCTAAATCATTATATTAAAATGCATTTCTTAATTCCCATAAATTAAAATTTGTTTACGTGCGCACATGCAACGTAAACGTCTTGCGATCACACATTATGCATTTATTCGATTCTTTCATTTCAAATGACGATAAACGGGGGATCCCGGTACTCATGGATAAAAATTAAGGCTCAAAATATGGGTGCTGTGAGAAAGCTAGGCCGTAACTGCGAAAGAAGGTGGTAATGGCTCGTTATGTGTGTATGTATTGCAAAAAAATCAATTTCTTTAAATTCCGGCATAAATATATGACACTTTGATGATAAAATTATTTAAGTTATATGCCGTGGTCTAGTGGTTAGTGTTGGCTTACTAAGACGATAGCGCCTGGTTCAAATCTCAGCTCTGACATCTTGAAAAAAAGAAATATGAACAAATTATTTCTTTCGTCGACTACCTCACAGCAGTCTTCTGGCAAAAGCTCTGGGAGTAATTGATTGCCATGAAAAAGCTTCTCGTATCTGTCGTTCGAACTCGACTTTAAACTGTAGGTCCCGGTATTCATGGATAAAAATTAACACACACAACATGAGTGCTGAGAGAAGCTAGGCCCTAACCCTGATACAGGGTTGTAATGGCCAATTATGTATGTATGTATCTACTCCTAAATAAAGCCAGTCAATGACACATGTTTTGAATGGTAAATTCTTACCCAATTGTTTCAACTTTTCTTGGGGCACGGTGTCTTCGGTTTTAAATGGTTCATGTACTGTAGGCTCATCGCATTCATTTGATTCTAATTTTTCATCTGCAATAATTGGTTTTTCCAAACATTCCGTCGAATCCTTGTGTTGTTTATAACAATTTAAAGAGCAACTACACAGTTGAAAATGAGAAGATTTTTAAAATATTTTTTCAAACTTTAAAATAAAACACAAACTTACTAAAATTGAAAGCATTTGGGGCATTTGTACTTATTTGTTGTTTGTTTGCAAACTATGCATTCCATGGTTCACTTGTTAATCTCTTTTGTTTGTAATGCTTCGCAAAAATTATTAAAATTTTTAATTTATTTCTTGAAAAATTCACGTGCTGTCGGTGTTTGTTTATGTTTCTTTATCGTGTGTGTTTTGTTATTCATATTCTAGACAGAAAGTAGTGCTGCCACAGTGAGTGAAGTCATATGTTTTTAAAACAAGTTGCCAGA
This sequence comes from Metopia argyrocephala, assembly GCA_963576795.1. Classification (NCBI taxonomy): domain Eukaryota; kingdom Metazoa; phylum Arthropoda; class Insecta; order Diptera; family Sarcophagidae; genus Metopia; species Metopia argyrocephala. The sequence goes on along the minus strand of OY756208.1, from coordinate 178,388,258 downwards.
TAACAAATTGGGTAATAATTATAGTAGTAAAGACCTAAACCAAATTGAAACATATTCACCTCTAGTTAATATAACAACAATTTTTCTAAAGTTTATGCTATAAACACAACAAAGGCTATCGAACACCGAACACACGACTACAAAAATCGCTGGCTACGAAAGTAGCCAAGTAGCCAGCTACTTAATTATAATAACGACCACAGCTACAAAAAAAAAAAAACATCTGTTTTGACACGTTGAACATAACCTAAACAAAATATATTTTTTGTAAGTGAAATTGTGAGGAAATAAAAAACAATAAATGTCTAAAGAAAACTTATAAAAATTTAAGAAACTAAAAAGGCAATTAAATAATAAATTAAAAATGAAATAAAAACTGATGTATATAAATGAAATAAGTAAATGAAAACTAAACAAAAAATGTAAACAAATGATTATTTATTTTCAGTGGTGCAACTTAAAGTTTTTTCGTATTTTTAATGCGTATATTTCATATATTGCGTTTTTTAAACACCTTTTCCATGCATCTTATTGTATTGGCAGCACTAAACTGTTTATTGTCGCCAAGAAAAATAGAAATTAGCCTAAGTTGGCTACGGGCTACAAAAGTAGTCGTGTGTTCGGTAGTCGTGTTGCCGTTAAAATAATTATTCTCATATGAACACATGTATTTTATTTTTGACAGCTTGTAGTCGATGGTCGGTAGCCTTTGTTGTGTTTATAGCATTACAATTCTAAAAAAAAGCCTACATGGCGAGGTGAGTGTGAAGGAAATTTCAGGATTTATTTTTTGTTCAAACCAATAAAAACTTGTTCGAATAATTTTTAGACATCAGGGTTGTCAGTTAGGTTTAGTTCATGTTGGTTCACAATAGTTTCTTCAGCAATGAAGATCATTTCTCGCACAGTGGTTATGGCAGAGTAAAATTGTTTATGGTGATAAAAAAATTGACTGTGGTCTGTACATGTCATTGGGCTGTATTTTTTTTTTTTTTGGAATATGGCATTGACACAATCGTTACTGACATTTCAGATAATGAATGGTGTCGAGAGCAGTGTTGCTAAAAGTTGGTAGAAAATGCCAAATTTAAAAAAAAACTAGAAAATTATAAAATAATGCTAAAAAATTTATAAAAACATTTTAAAGGACAAGCAAGATGGTATATATTTATCAGAGTAGGAAAATAAACAAAACTGAACGTTTGATCACATTTTGTTGTATTCTTTACAATAAGTAAAACAAAAATAAAACAGAAACAGTGAGAAAGATTGTCCCATTTAATTTTGTATATGCTTTTTGTTTTGAGTACTACAAATACACCAACTCAAATGTGCGTAGGTACAACAAAAAATGAATGAGAAGAAAAAGGATAGAAGAGTAAAAGAGAAGAAGAAGAGAAAAAACAACAAAAAACAAAGCAAGCACAAGAGCGAAAAGCTAATTGTTTCATTTGCGCTCTTTCTCATTTAGAAAGTATTTGTGTTTGTTTTGCTCATGTACAATACCATGTATGACTTTGTTGAAACTTTTGCGAAATGTTTTGTTTGTTTGCCCACTCTGATATTTATCAGCTGTTCATGGCCTAGAAGAACGACAAAAACTAAACATAAAATTTTTTTTTTTGGTTTACATTTATCTGTCTTCTATGTATACCACAATAGATATAAAAATGGGTGCGATATTTGGCATATGTATGTCGCCGCAACAGTTAAAATGCGGGGAGTGATTTCTACCAAACTTATGAATAGTGTAGATCCTGCGGCCTGCAAGTGGGCGGTAAGTAAGCCCCAAATCGCCTCTAAGTTGTTCTTAATTTTTGTTTATCTTAAGAACTATTAAAACTTAAGTCTCTGAATTAAGTCTAAAGGTCTTCATAGCAATGCAAATGATCACTTAAAAATTTAGTAGAGTTTGACAAATGGGCATGATACTTCCCCTACAAACTAGATATTAATTTTTGCGTTTCTGGGGAACTGTTAAAGCCAAAGTTTCTAAATTTGGTCTGAATGGCTTCACAATCAATAAAACTTTTCAGTGAGAAAGTGGGCGTGATTTTTGTATATCTTGTAGAAAATATCTTATTTTGTTTTGTCTGGCAAAGCAGGCACAGGGTGCTGTAGTATTCATATGAAAGTTAATTTTAATTCTTTTATTTTGAAAAAGAAAACAATGGTTATTTTAAACAGCAAATATTGAAATATCGCCAAAATATTGAAATACTCTTTGCCAGTTATTATAATCAAAATTCATTGCTGCAATTGTCAAGATAATTCTCGGTTGATCCAAAAACTTTAAATAAGAATGTGAGTCTTCATATTGAAAACAAGAAAAGCCACACATTGAAATTCTATTCAATGTTGTTTAACATTTTAATTAAAAATTGAAATTTACAAAAAGAATAGAAAAATTAAAAATTAATAAAAAAAATTCTTTTTTAATATTTTAAGTACTCGTATAATTTCGAAGAGAGAAAACTAAAAAAGTAATAAAAAAGTCGTACAGACAGACGGACAAATGTGAAATGTAAAGTAAATAATTTGGAAATGATTTATCTTATTAACTTACAAGAGTAAAATATAAAATAAAGCATAAATCTAAGGCCACATGATGAACTATTTGGGCTGCACTGAGAACAAAAAACGTACAATAAAAAACGACAAACATTGAAAAAGATTTAAAAAAAAAAATATAAAAAACGGGTAAAAGTGTTAAAATAACAGCAGGCTCCAAAACTGAACAAATAACGGCCATAAACTCGTAGCAAAATTTCTTTACACATACATGTGCACATACATATATTCATAAAAAATCACATGCATACACTCTTTAATTTGAAAACATAGAAAATATTTTGTTTTTAGTTTTTGTTTTGAGTTGTAAAATGTAAATCATTTTCGTAAAAAGAAATGGATAACAAAGTATTACTGGTATCTGGGGATCACTTGTATTTCATTTTTTCATTCTATTTGCTATAGATTAAGTCAACATGATGTCTATGGCAAATTTTTATTTACATGCGGACGTAAAACAAATGTTTGACTTTTGGCTGATGGTTAAAATCAATCTGGACAAATCGGAAATATTTTTTAATCAAATATTTGAAATTGTTAGGTTTAGTTCATTTGCTAAATCACAACTCAGGAGTGGACTCCCTACACATGCAATGCATTATGCTTATGTAGCAAAATAGTTTAGGGAAAGAGGAAAATAGACAGTACGGTTTGTGAACATTTGATTTCAATCTATTCATATGATAATTGATTGAAAGGTTATTCCAATAAAGAAAGAATTTTTCCAACAATGCAGTTTGCAATGTTATCTTACCTGAAGACTTTAGTTCAAATATTTCCATAAATACTATAAATTCTAATGTTGAATATGGGAGCGTTGGGTTTGAGTCTAGTAAGCAAACTTATGCTAACAAATGCCCAGTCGGGTCTTAGGCACGCCAAGGCTGTGATTCGTCAGCGATTTGGGGGTGAGTCTGATGTTCTAAAGTATAGAAGGCCAGACCTGAAAATCCTAACGGATTTTCTTACGGGTCACTGTAGTGTGAGAGCGCATTTGATGAGAATGGCGATCACAAATGTAGATGTTTGTAGACTATGCTCACAAGCATCAGAGACAGCAGAGCACATATTGTGTGAATGTGTGGCTCTTGATAGATTTAGATGGATGTATTTAGGGAGACATATGGTCTCAATGACAGATATATCCACCACTAAAGTTTCGGACCTGCTGGTGTTCGTAAGAAAGGCAGTTGGTCTGTTAAACAAACAGTAGACTCAAAGGGACACAATAGATCTTATAGGTCGCAGTGTTTTGCATTTGTGCTGGGTCTAAATCAGATAATAATAATAATAATATGCTAACAATTTGTCATCATCATCTGCTACTCTGCTGGAGCTTTGTTTCAATGAAAAAAGTGCGGTTGTATTATGGGTTTCAGTGATGATGCAAATGTTCAATTTAAGTGAAACATGAATGATTTTAATATTAACCTGTCGTTGAAAATCATGTATTTGTACGAGAATTGAGAGGAATTAATTCTTAGTTACTGCTGCTCAACTGTCTTTCTGGCCTGCATGAGCTTGCCAGAGAGCTATTGCTCTCTCCCAGCTTAGCCAGTTGAGTCCCTGCAGTGTAAGCCTGTACATCACGACAAGATGATTATCTCACATAGAGGATTAATTAATAATTAAAAATACTTAAACCATTCGCATACGTTGGAACCGGGTTAACGAAAAAAATGTTTCTTTTGAAGAACTTTTAATTGCAGCGCTTGTGGAATTTTATGTCGTTACAGCACACAGTGCGTGCATGGCAACGAAAATCAAAAAGCTGCACGTAAAATTTATATGCATATATGAATTAGTATTGCAGTATCAAGAGCTCATTTTTTGGGCAAATTTTCATGGCTTTCAAATAAAAAAAAAATTTATTGGAATTTAAAAATGCACTTAAAAAGAATTCTAATGATTTAGAAGTAGTTTTACATTTCATTTCATTTCATTTCATTTATTTCCATTTAGAAGTAGCGAAAATGTCATTCTTTATATATGACACAAGTAAAATGTTTATGTAAAAGCCAAGCCTTAGCTCGAATTATACCGCCTAAATAGCAGTTTATAGAAAACTAGAAAAACCATAAATGTTTGGCAACTCAAATATTTGATTTTCATTTTGTTTTTAGAAGGATTCGAGTTGAATAAAACTTATATGGTTGCAAATTATTATTAGTTTTGATTGAGTTTGAATTTTAAACACAACCTTCCTATAAATCTTCTTTTCACACATTTATTTAAAAATTGAATTCCTTTAAGCTTTTGTATTATCCTTGCAAAATAATTGAGATATATTTGTTCACTCTTTCTTTACGTACTCGTAGTCTCAATCATGTGATTATTTTTGTTCATTTTGTTCATATAAAATTTGTTTAAAAAAATGTTACAAGCTTAGCCTCCATTCAATCATACATTAATATTCTTCAGGCCTATATTTATGAACATAAATGAATAGTTTTGTTGCAAACATGTTTATGAAATACTCTAGAAGTGAGCAAAATTTTTTGAAAAAATATATACGAAATAGTCAGCAAGTTGCGTCATAAATTTTAAGCAATTTTTTTACCATTTATTTTAAACTGTTGAATGAAATGAATGCATACTCGTATGTGCATACATACTCGTATATTCTGTTGCAGGAATACATATTTAGATAATTTCTATTGTCGCCGGAAGGCAATAACTATCCAACTATATTGCCCTTGGTGATATTGTGTTGGCAACTCTGTCAAGAATTTATGGCTGTTGAAGCTGCAACGATGGTTTTGCATCATTTCTATAGAGTTCATTCATATTTTTGTCTTATCTTTTATTTCATTTTGCTTTGCTTTGTTTTTTCTTTATTTTTTTATTTAATTCTTGTGCACTTTGGCTAAAACACGCACACACAGAGGAAAATCATAATAAAGGTTATGCCGCAATTTCGTACAATTTTCAGTTCTAAAATGTGAGCGATAATTGCTACTGCTCTCATCTGTCTGATAGATGGTTTTATTGTTGTCAAAATGTCCGCGTTGTAAATTTATTTTCAACATTTTGTTGTTGTTGTTGCCAAATCTGTCATTTTTTACATGTTTTTTAATAGTTTTTATTGAAATAAAAAGAAAAGAAAAAATCATTGCTTTCTAATTGTAAATCTAAAAAACAATAGAGAATAGGAAAAATAACTGATTTTTTTGTACGTATAAGTACCATTGCTTAATTAAGTTGTTACAACACTCTGCTACATTTTTAAGTGATTTATAGGCATATTAACCATTAGTATATGCCTATAATAGGCATATTAACATTAAAAGCTAGACTGGACAAGACTTGGACTTAGCTTTCTCAAAGTTAGCTAATAAGTATGAACTACAAATTATATGGCAAATATGTTATGAAAGCAGAGATTTAACAAATGACGAAGTCGTTTAGTTTAGGTGATACTTATATGAATGATTTCATTGATCATGTATTTGCGCAAGAATTTAGAAAAAATTAACCCATTCCAAATGAAAAATGCATGATTTAACGACAGATTAACAGTTTTATTTTGCTTTTAAGTAAACATTTGCAAACCACCTGATTTAAGAATTTATTTTTCATGCTAATTTTCATGAGCTCCAAAATGACTAATTTATTGGAATTTAGGAATGTATTTAAAATTAATTCTATTTATGAATGATTTAGCTTTCCTAGATAACTTCCTTAATACTTCAATGCCCTATGGTCATTACCAACATGCTCGCAAATTTTGTTTCGGCAGAAAGGCCTTAATGACATAAATTTTTTTTGAAAATCAATGGAGAAGGTAATGTGAAGGAATTGTACACAAGTCTAACTGAACATGTTTTCGACGGTAGTCTAATAAAAGTTCTTTAAATCCCGTGCATATACTTTTTTACTGCTCAAGCTGTGCATTGTACTGGAATTTTGTAATGATAGATAGATTTTTGTCTATTAAGCGTCTTACAAATGAGACAAATTGCTGTCAATTGATTTGATAACACAAAGGCCAGTGTATATTCCCTCATCCTTGAATGACCAACAGCAATTGCCCCATCTGTCGTTGGATGTTGATTGTCCTGAGGATTTTCGCTTTGTAGACTGCTGTTATCTACTACTTCTCAGTGTGGCGCTTTTTCTACTGATCATTCGGTTGAAATAACAGGTGGAATAAAGTGGAATGCCAGGGAGCGGTTTGTTTTAGATAGACTTTTTAGCGGAAGGGGGGGGCATATAAAGCTGTTATTTTTTAAATTATAGTTTCGAAATACGGCAAATTTTATTTTTCATTTTTTTCCTTTGCTGGGATTTGAACCTGGGCTGTTTGAGGTTTTGTGCGAGTGGTCTAACTACTATACAGTCAACAACTATTTAACTCAAAATTTTGTAGAAATCATGAGTTAATCGAAGTATTGTCAAACACAACACATTCTATCATACTCTACACACAGAAAAAAAGTGTTGTTATGGCAAATACTTTTTGCAGTTGAGGAAATTGTATTTGTCGCAAATAAAAAGTATTTGATTTAAATGATATTTTATTTGCCACAAAGAATTTCGGCGAATACACTGTATTTGTCGCAACTACAAAATTGCAGTTGACATACATAAGTCAAGAGCAAAATTATTTGATCCAACTTGAATTTTCTTTAAGTTAAATGTAACTGCATTTAAAAATGCAATTTATTAAAATCAAATGTTTTCTTATTTGAGATTACATGAGAAAAATTACTTACGCCAAATACGGATTGCTGTTGTGGTAACAGTAGTCTTGTATTTTCAAATGCAATCCGCAGTTAGTTTTGTTTTATTGTTTAGGCATTTTCTCTCATTCGTTTGAATTTTGTTTGCGGTATTAAAAACACGTGCGTGTGAAAAAAAAAACAAATATGTGTGAGTTTTTTAAAGGAGTATATCTTCGCCGTGGTCTAGTATTTAGTGTGTTGGCTTACTAAGACGATAGTGCCGGGTTCAAATCTCAGCTCCGACATCTTGAAAAAAAGAAATATGAAAAAATTATTTCTTTCGTCGACTACCACTCAGAAATCTGCTGGCAAAAGCTCTGAGAGTAACTGATTGCCATGAAAAAGCTTCTCAAATCTGTCGTTCGGAGTCGACTTTAAAAACTGTATATAAATATAGTTTATATATTATGTAAATTATATACATGTAAATTATATTATTTATAAGTGTTATATAATATATGTATGTATTATTATATTGTGCTCTCAATTGCCTTACTATGTATTATATTAATATTTTAGATATAGTTACCAATTCATTGTACATACGTATGTATGTATATATTCCTGAAAAATCTTTAATTTTATTTTTGTTTGTAAATAAAATCTAAAAATTTAAAAAAATTTTGACATTTGTCGAATTGTATTTGGGGCAAAGACAATTGCATTTGGTAGGACAGTTTTTGCATTTGTCGGATTGTATTTGGGACAAAGACAATTGCATTTGTTAAAACCATTTTTGCATTTGCTCAATTGTATTTAATGTAACAGCAATTTTGTAGTTGCGACAAATAGAAACTGCTATTGGGAACGATCCGAATGTAAATTCTATTAGCGGTAAGGTTAAAATCATATGCCATTACTACGTTTTTTTTTCTGTGTAGTTTTCTTACCATCATTGCAGTTTTTATAATTGATGAATTAGAATTACAAATTTTTTCTTTCCAAGGCTTCGCATATTATACCATATCATATAACGATTTAGAAGTCATGAATATGACATTGTAGTTGCTGTAATCTAGTATGTCGTGTGTTGGCTTGCTAGACAAGAATTCCGGACTTAAATATCAGCTCTAACATCTTGAAAGTAAAAAAATATGAAAAACATTTTTTCGCTTACTCGCAAAAGCTGTGAGTGTAACTGATTGCCATTAAGAAGCTTCTCAAGGCTTTCGTTCTGATTTAAAAAAATTAACACACACAATTGGAGTATTTTACCTTCCATATGAAGTAAATATTGACTTTTGTATGTTTTGAAAACGTTTAAAGCGGAAGCTTCTAAATTTGGTCTAAGTAACTTCATACATATATACATAACTGGCCATTACAACCCTGTGTCAGTGTTACGGCCTAGCTTCTCGCAGCACTCATGTTGTGTGTATTAATTTTTATCTATGAGTACCGGGACCTGCAGTTTCAAGTCGTCTCCGAACGACAGATTTGAGAAGCTTTTTCAGAGGTAGTTGCCGAAAGAAATAATTTTTTTATATTTCTGTTTTTTTAAAGATGTCAGAGATGAGATTTAAACACAGAGCTATCGTTTTCATATTCAATACAAATCATAAATCGGAATATAGGCAGTATAGGACCAGTGGGCATTGTGTCTCTTAAATAAACTAAATGTTGATATATTCTATACTTTGAGAACGAAATTTAATAAGTGAAGGTTTCGTGATTTAGTACAAACAATTTCGTAGTCATTATGCAAGTATGTATGTAAATACAGTCGAATTCGGTTTTAAGAAAATGTAAAACAACAGCATTTGTTTTTCTTGTAACCGGAATTTTTCTTTAAAAGGACTTCGGATAAATGCAAAGATATTTCGTTTAAACGAACTCTTTAAATATTATGGAATTAAAAATAAAATAAATCGATTTGTATTAGAAAAATTCAAATTCTGACAAAGTTAACAGACATATTTGCAATTAATTTTACAATTTTGTGCTTTTTAAAGCGAAATCTGTTTCCTTTAAGCGGTTTTTCTTTAAAACAGAGTTAAATACCTTTAAATATAATAGAAAACAAAAGTAAATACATTTATTTTGCTTATATCCGATTTTTTCTTTTAGACGGTGTGCTTATATCCGAATTCGACAGTATACTTTTTTTTAATATTGACCCTTTTTTTTAATTTAAGTAAAGCTTGCGAAATACACTGGGATTTGACTAGTAGATTTAAATATATCGTTTGAAATAATGACTTATTACCTATTCTGCAAAACGAAGAATTTTAGTACATGTGTAGGGTATATCGTATGTGCACAGTACTTTTATTTTATAGTTTCCAATTTTTTTTTTCACGAGTGTAATAACAAAATGTTGCACATGCAGTTTATCATCAACAAAAAAAATGTATTTTTCTACGCCATGTCATATTATTATCTCTGCCATTTGTTTTAGTTTTATTTTGGAAATTTTATTTCTTGTTCAGTTCCATAAAAACTACCGCATAATGACTGAGACTTTTATTTTGATTTACTTCTAAAAAGATTTAAAAATTATTTCGTAGATAAATTAAAAGAATATAAAAGAAATAATAAAGTAAACATTTTATTGGTCAATGAAAGCCGTGGATGAATGAATAAACGAGCGTTTTTTTTATGGCTCAGCTTGAAATTTTTCATCAATCATGGCAAGTTGGCATTTAATGTGAAGCAACAACAAAATAAAAAAAAGGACAATAGATTTTAGATTTAAATGGTTCCATTTTACTATTGGGGAAAATATTTGCGACATTTACTTAATGGCACATAGAAAAAGTAGTACAATAACTGTTATGTTGGCAAAGGAAAAAGAGAAAGAACAACAAAAATTATTAATATTTGGAAATATTGCAATATTGCCTCATTTGAAAAGTAACAGTCAAGTAACATACATACATACCAAACTGGCCATTACAACCCTGTGTCAGGGTTTCGGCCTAAGTTTTCGCAGCACTCATGTTGTGTGTGTTAATTTTTATCTATAAGTACCGGGACCTACAGCTTAAAGTCGCCTAAAGAAATAATTTTTTCATATTTCTTTTTTTTTTCAAGATGTCAGAGCTGAGATTTGAACCCAGCGCTATCGTGTTAGTAATCAAACACACTAACAACAGTCGAGTAACAGTCGGGTTTTTTTATTTCAAACCAATTTTATTTAGAAACACATTTTATTACCACGATCAGAATGTCCTTCAAATCCAGTTTGTCATATTAAGGTATTTGAGGGCATCTCTTTGATAAATATATTTAATATATCCTAGGTTAATCATGATGTCGTCTAAAGAGAGCTGGGATATTGCAGAAGAAGTGCTCTGCAACTTTAGAGCTACGACAGTGAGAGTTCTATTGACTATCCATCTGGCATGCATGATTTTCAATTAGATATTGTTCAATAAGTACAGCCACCAATCTAGATACGTCTCTTCTTCTGCTGTAGAATGGTGATCTAAAACGTTTAGTATGAAAAAACAGGCCAAGTGAGCCTCGAAATTCGGCAGGAGTTAATTACACTACCCCTAGCATTTGCCTTCCTTTAGGAAGCACCTAAAAATACCCCTCTTTAAAACCTTTATTGAAGTTGCTACCGGGGCGAGATGATATACCCTCAAGGCAGAACAATCGCGTGTCATTTTATCAGCTCGTTAATTCTTCTCAAACCCACGATGTCCCATAATCCAAATTAGTGCAATCTCAATGAGATGTCAAAGACCGTTCAGGACATTCCTGCACTTCTTCACTAGACGAGAGATAGTAATGTAGGTGGTAAGTGCAAGAGAAGCCGCCTGACTAACCACAGTATATGAAATATACGTGTAGAGAAATTTGTTAAAATCAGAGCAGTAGTTTTTGACGAGAACGGGCGATTAATTCATGACTTTTAAATAAAGCATGATTCTTTCCTTATGAAACTTTTTATTTTTTTAAATTTTTTTTGTTGAAATTATCAAAATGGTTATATAGTTGTGCTATAATTTAATTGTTGGAGTCAAATCTCTTTCTGACAAAACATTTCTTTAGGTTTAGTAACAAAAAATAGTCCCATGGGGGTAAATCCGAAGGCAATTTGTAGTCTAATTTATGGATTTTTGTTAGCAGCTTCATACTGTCCTGGTGCAAAAGAAATATATTTTTGACCACTCGCTAAATGGGTGTAATAAGTTGTCATAAATAATCATTCTGTATTAAAAACATTGAGTGATCCAAGTTTAGTCGCCGTGGTCTAGTAGTTAGTGTGTTGGTCTGCTAAGACGATAGTGCCGGGTTCAAATCTCAGCTCTGACATCTTGAAAAAAAAAAAGAAATATGAAAAAATTATTTCTTTCGCCGACTACGTCTCAGCAGTCTACTGGCAAAAGCTCTGGGAGTAATTGATTGCCATGAAAAAGCTTCTCAAATCTGTCGTTCGGAGTCGACTCTAAACTGTAGGTCCCGGTACTCATGGATAAAAATTAACACACACAACATGAATGCTGCGAGAAGCTAGGCTGTAACCCTGACACAGGGTTGCAGTGGCCAATTATGTATGTATGTATGATCCAAGTGACAATTGCTTCCAAATTAGCTGTACTTCAGGTACAGAGAACTCAAGTTAGCGTCTGCAAAATTCGGCAACTTATGGCCGGGTACGTCCATAACAAAATCTAGTAAAATCCACTTCTTTTCCACTGAAAGTAATGGTTGTAGAGTTCCTATAGTATTTAGCAAGTCAAGACATGGGATAATGCAGTTTATCATTTGTCTTATTCTTTTTAAAACACCAATAGTTACCGTCAAACACAAACTAAATGACGCAGGTTGTACAACGACAGATATTGGTTGGGAGAAGCAGTGTTTAGCTTTCACTTAAGAGACGCCAAATTCAAACAAATCACAAACTTATTGACCCACCCTCGTAGTTTTTGTGCACATAACATATGTTTAAGTATATAGAGATGAGCGTTTTATTTGCTATATTAAAGTAGAGTCAAAAGATAGATTTAAGAGTTTCCATTTCTCACTTTTTATTAGTATTAAATGTCCTTTTCCGTTACCAAATGTAAAATAAAAAAAAGAGAAAGAAAAAAAAAAACAGAAAATACTCTTCCTTTATAAGCCAGTCGAAATAAAATCACTACAATATGGCGGCACCTTTTGCCATTAATTTTGTGTTTAACGTGTTACATCATGTGCGATAATTGCTTCAAATTGTATGACCGACTCCGGCTGAATGGTACAACCGACCTTAGCATAGAGAAATAAAACTAAAATGCATAAATAAATAAAAAAAAATATATACTCTTTGTGTATATAAAAAAAAATAGCAATAACTACAATAAGAACAATAGCAAGAGCAACAGCAACAAAATAAAAAAAGCCCAAAAAAACCGTTTAAAAACAAACGAATTAAACATTTTTTTTCCCAATTCCTGTCAGGTGGAAAACAAGAAGTGTTTAACGGACTTTTCAGACTTTGATTTACCACACTTTAAACATTGAACTGAGCTTCTTTTTTAGTTTATTTTCTCCCATTTTAAGCAAAAAATTAAAAAAAAACAAAAAATAAATAAAAACTTATACGAAAACCACGTTAATAAAAAACAACAATGGCGGATGTAAAAGTTAAAACCGTTTTACCAAAATGTTGGAAACCGGGAGAGAAAAGCAATAAAAAAAAACAAAGAAATCACATAAACAAAAAAAAAAAAAAGCATAACAAAGAGTATTTCTTGTTTTTGTTATAGACCACCATCCCACGAGGTAAACCAACTATCGGTATTGATATGCATTTTAAATTTCTGATTACTTTTGTAACACACACCACATACTAGAGATTTAATAATTGAAAAATTACATTAATTTTTTAAATTTAGACCTTTAAAGCAATTGTATACAAACAAATTTATTTTTTATATGTATTTGTGCAAAGTTCGTACAATTTTACATTCACTGATCGTTTTTGCCATGCGAAGTATGCAGGATGCATTGTGGTCGCCGTGATCTGATTGGCTGCAGTGCACTTCATCGTGTGAAAACACAAAACTGTTCTCTAAAAGCTTGCACATTGGCTGCAACTGCTTTAAAATTTTAAAATAAATGGAAGACTTTGATTTCTCCATTTTCTCGTACTATTTTTACGAGTAATTCTTTGGATATCAAGGTTTTTAAAGCTTTAACACAGTAAGTATTGATTTTTTTAAAAATAGAAAAAGTTCGTTTTGGAAAAAGATAGTTTTCATCTTTTCTTTCAATGCAATTATGGTTTTCTACACCACAGCTTTAAAAGAATGATTTTCATTATAGTAAATATCAAAGAACATTTTAATTTATACATAAAGTATATCGAAGAGTTGGTACTTGCACAAGCAAACAAAATTATAGTTTTGAAAATAAATTAGAGCTAGAAAGTCCTGCGCTTTAACAAGAAGGCTTGTGCAAAGAAATCACTTGAAGTTGATCATTAAGAAAGACGCAGGGGTATCTAGAAATAATACTAACTTATTCTGAACATGTCTTACATTTTCATTATACGAGTAAAGACTGGTTCACTTCAGTTATTTTCGAACAATATATTAAATTTTTCAAGGGGAGTTTTTTCGAGCTCCAAACTTATTTCAGAGTTTACACGAAACACATTTCTGTTGATGCCTTGAAGCATATATTTTCATAATAACCATTTATTCTCTATTTTCTTTCAGAACAAAAAAAAGCAATTTTTCAAATCGAATTTTTTCAATTCCAAAATTAAAAAAAAAATACAAATATAGTTTTGTAGAGGACCGCTTGAACTATCATCCCCAAATTCTTGCCATTTCCTCCATATTACATTTGTCTAGTCGTCTTCTTCCACTTGCCCAAGATAACCGCATATCTCCTTTAGTTATTTAAACCATTTCAGCTTGTTTTTTGTTTCTGTCTGTTAAATTTGGAAATCAAAGAAACTTTTTGTCAGTTTTCATTATAAACCAGAGTAGGAAATTAACAAAACGAAGCATTTGATCTCATTTTATTTTGTTCTTTACAATGAGTAAAACAAAAACAAAACAAAAACAGTGAGAGCGATTGTCCCATTTAGTTTTGTATATTGTTTTTGTTTTGAGCACTACAAATACACTAACTCAAATGTGCGTTGGTAGAACAAAAAATGAATGAAAATAAAAAGAAAAGAAGAAGAGAAAAAAGAGCAAATTATACAAATGTAACGGAATAACAAAGCAAGCACAAGAGCAAAAAGCGAATTTTTTTCGTTTGAGCTCTTTCTCATTAGATTAAAAAAAATTTTAAAAGTTTATGACTTTGTGGTAACGTTTGTTTTGTTTGTTTGCCCACTCTGTTATAAACGTATTTGAATACGTAGGGTAGGCATGGTTAAAATTGGCAACTTCCAAACAAAGCACATTTGGGTCTAATAGGTCCTGTTGAGATGCCAGTACATCTAGATAATCTCTCGATTGTGTGAATTTTTTTCAAACATTTCATAGTTAAATTGTCGTTCTTCTCAGTTCTCTAAGTGTGGGACAATGACAGAGTAAATGCTTCGTCCTTTATTCTTCATTACAGCTTCTGTAGAAGTCTTTGTGATGTTTTTTCAACCTACGTGACTACCTAGAGGCCAGCGTCCAGTTACTATTGCTATAAGGTTTTTAAGATTGACTTTGTGTAGATTCGAAACTTCGTTCTAAAACTGTCTGGTCACTAAACATGTGGATTCATTTTCCCATCTTTACTCTGCGGATACCCAAAATTAAATTAATGGTAGAACCAGTCTTAACAAGTGCGTCAGATGTATTATTTCCCTCAATGTCTTTCTCTCCAGGAACATATCGTCGATGGAATTAAAGAACGCTGTATCTGACAGAACCTTAAATGTTCACCAGAGCCAAAAAAACCTGTATGAAAGTAGAACAAAGACACTTTCATTTATTTCCCTCGTAGAAATCTGGGACCGGGACCAATCCACGCGTATTTTTTTTCTGATAAAAATTGTGCAAAAAACGTATTTTCGATTTTTTGGCAGTTACAGCGTTCTTTAATTCTTGTGACGATATAGAATCGTAACTCTTGAATGCCTTGCAATCTCGTACATAATCGTCTGTAATTAATAGTTTGTTTTTTATTTTCAAATATTTATTAAAATTAATTCAGCTAAAGATACTTGCAATTATCACTTTTAGACTGATTATATGTATTGCCTATATAACTATTTGGATCAAATTTAGAAAGATCTGCTATTACTATTGTGGAGATAATATTTCGTTTGTATGGAAGGTAATATGCCTATTTATCTGATTCCGCTCATTGTTTGACTGATGATATGTATTAGCTCTGAAGCCATTTGAACATAATTAAGACCCTCTATAACAAATATATACATATTTTGTGTACGTTTTCACAGATTATTTGTATTGATTTTGAAGCTATTTGTCATCACTTTAAATTATGGACAAATAAATCTTTACTTTGTATTAATGCCCAGTTGAAATTTGTTATATTTAGGTACCCTTAGTTCCTTTTAAGCATACAGAGAGATATTATAAACATTTTAACAAAATTGATTCAGCAGTTTAGCTGTCTATAAACCTGAAATGAAAACATAAACCTACAAATACGCATTTATGTTTTTATATATAAGAAGTGTTATATTATGTGCCGTAGAGACGTAAGAATATTGAAAAACTAGGACATATGTCACCCTCGTAAATATACCAACTTTTCTCTTTATTGTAGTACCTCTAACAGTCAGCTTAGATCTGTATTTCGGAGAATTAGTTCAAAGGGTAACAATAAACAGAAAAAAGTCTTTCCTCCCCTCTTTCTCTTGTGCCTACCAATTTATTTAAATTGTATAAATCATGCTGTTATAAAATAAACCAAAACCCTCTTTCACAGACAGACATACATACATACATACACAAACAGGTGCATATATGCATACATGTACATACGAGTATATGCAGTTTAAAAAATAGGTGTTATTATTATCACTTCTGTTAAATAAAAAAATTAAAAAAAATATAACTTTTGTAGCACCAATTTTGGGCCACAAAGAAATCAAAGGAAGAAATGGACTGAAAAATACAACAAAAGAGAACTTCTAAAAACGAACATATCACTACCGGACTGTAGTAGTCACGAAATGTGATATTTAAATAAAATCTTTCTTAACAAAAACTATAAAAACTTTATATATTTTTCTTACCCCATTTCGCTTTTTTTCCTTTTTGATTATTTAAATCATATAAAGAAAATAAAAATTTAAACACCTTGTTTTTTTTTTTTGTTTTACAAACATGAGTTTATTTTTCATTTTGATTATTTAAGAACTTTATGCAAATGTACAATAATTTTTTTAATTTGATGTTTTAATGGGTTGTGTTTTTTTTTGTTTGTTTTGGAGTTAAAAAAAGTCCCCTTTATTTTGTACAATCATTGACTTTTTGTTTGAACATAAATCACGGAGTGCATATTTTTTGTCTTGTTATTAAAACATATTAATATTTCATTAAATTTATTTCGATGTTCTGTGTTAATCAAAACAAAAAAAAAATTAAATTTCTTTTGAAATTTTTTAAGGCAATGAATTTCAAATTTGTTATTGAATTGCTAATAATTTGGCAGCATATGAAAACAAACTACAAATTAATAGAAAAACGATTCAAATAATGGAATATAATAAATTTAAACCTTAAATTTTAAACAATTTTATTTATCTTTTGTATTTTATTGAATTTCAAGGATTTTAAATAATAATTTTTTATTTTTTTTTTCTTGCGACCAATACTCAGTGGTTAACGCCTACTGAAACTGTGCATTGTATTGGAGTTTTTTAGGACAGTATATATTTCTTTTTCTTATATTGCTATTAAGTGCCTTATGATTGAAACAGTTTGATGTGAATTGATCATTCAAAGGCCAGTGTTATACCTTCACCCTTGAATGATCAACAGCTATTGCCTTATCGTTGCATGTTGATTGTGTGTGGTGACTGCCTACGCTAAGTAGGTTACGCTGTTATCTCTGCTACTTAACAATAGGTGGCGCTTTTCTCCTAATCATTCGTTTTCTGTTGTCAGTGGTTAAGGTGGAATAGAGTGGAATGCAAGGGAGCGGGTTCTTTGTAGATGGAAATCTACATTTTACGCTACTCCTTTGTGCAGCGGCGCCAGCTTTATATATGAAATGTAAAAATGTGTTTTTAAAGAAATTTTATAAATGCTTTACAAAAAATTCTTTTCCACAACTAATTTTAATCTCATGTGGTATCAGGAACAAAACATTCGTTGTGTAGAAGTTTAATTTTGCCCTTAAAGTTGTTCGTTCTCATTTGATCTATGCGAGAGGAATAACTTCAGTTATAATCCATATGCTTAATTCCAAAAATGCATTCAAATCAAAATCTATTGTCACCTGAAATTCTACTCACGAGAACAGTTTCAGAGGATGACATCTACTTATGCAGTTCATTATTGTATTAGTGTTAGGGAAACATGTTATGGGAAAAGGAAAGAGGGAGTAGTGTGTGTGGAAATTTAATTCGAACCTTTTCATTAAACGAACAATTTCTAGTTAAAAGCAAAATACTTTCTCTATAATGTAGAATTACATTTCTATCAAATACAAATGAATGTGGTTTGTAAGAGAAACTAGTACTGCGTAAAAATATGGGATACATTTTTTTATTTCAACGAAAAACATGTCACATTGAATTAATAGATTAATAGTCATGCTTGGCCTTTCTTTTAGATGGCTGAGAAAACTATATTTCGACTTTGGTCGGATATGTCGCAAATAGTTTCTCTCAATTAATTGTAATTGACACAAATTTAATATCCGAAAACCAATCAGAGTCAATTAATTTACCTCCAAACTTCAAATTACGATCCATTATTTATACTCTAAAACTATCAGACATTATTTGTGCCCATAATTATGAAAGTGGTCTAAGTCAAAATTTAAAAAAAATGAGTTTATCAGTTATTTCATACCACATTACCTTAAACTAAATTTATTCAATGTAATTTTTATGAAATTGTCAAAAGTGAACCATTAGATAGTGGTTGTAATTTCAACATTATATGAAATTCATTTAGGGTTAGTTATGAAAGTGGTCTAAGTCAAAAATTAGACCACAAATTTTTGGTATCGGGTCATTCCTTTCTACCGAACGACCGTGATTTTAGGTTGATAGAAATGAAAATAAAAAAGCAAATTACTTATACAACCCTGAGCATTATTATGAATTGATAGAAAAGTGCAGAAGTAGAAATACATTTTCGATTAAGTGAATGTCGCTGCCGGATTTTATTTCAACGAAATCACTAGAAGAATCAATAACAAGAAGAGTAAAAAATACCGCGGGCGAATCTGTCTCTTGGCTACAAATTCAATTCTTTCACCTAAAAGAGGAAGACCAAAAATATACAGAAATATTAAATTACTTCCATTATACACCACCAGTAGACCAGTATTGGAAGTAAAATATAAAGATATTATGCGTTTACTACCGTACATCCCTTCAGTTTTTCAGGAACATTTTAAGAATCTTAAATACTCGAAATAATGATAAAAATGAATTACTTTTTAAAAATATTTAATAAATGTTAACGAATTATTTCAATCAAATTATTGTTTTAAGTAAAACTCAAAGTTCTTTATTGGTTTAAGTCATTTATAGAACATTCAGTTAATTTTGTAATTGGTCTAAGCCAATTCAAACTTTAAAAACAATATCATCGTATGAAATTCACACAAAATTTCATATTCATAATAAATTTCCATTAATTAAGACTAATAAAATTATAAATTAATATGTCGCATAATGTAAAAATATTTTTTAATTTAGTCAAATGCAATTCATTATATATCTTGAAACAAGAAATATATGACTTCGACCACTTTCATAATTATGGGCACATTTCTGAATCAAAAACAATAGATTTTAACCATGTCTCTGTAAAACCTAAAACATCAGTATTCAAATTAAAATTATCAACTTTCAATTTTCGTAATTAAGTATTCAAACCCCCAACATTTTTATAAGTGGAGAGATAGAGATAGTTTTTTTCAGCCTGATTATCACTTGACTAAGGCCTTACAAGAGAAGCTCTTACTGTATTCTCTGGAAAGACAAATTCGTTTACAAAAGTGCCAATTGCTTAAAAACACGAGTCTACTATCACATTAATTGTGACTGCAGGAACCATAATTCAAAATGATGCTTAAGAAAAAGAAGAAAAAGTATCCTTCATGTGAATAGAAACAATGTTAGAGCGGACCTCTCTCACTTTGAAAAAATAAAACGACATATCAGAAACCGTAGTATTCAGAGCAGCTACCAATATAAATTCGATTTTTTTTTGGGGAACCAAAGTGCAATTGGTTGGTCAAGAACGTAGTAACTTGAGCAAAACTATTAGAACTTCTACCGAACTCGAGAAACCTTTTAGACCTACATTAGATATACATTCTGAAGGACAAGACATTCAAAAGTCTGCATTCGTGTCGGTCAAAGAATTCACAATCCTAGCGGTTATGTTTACTGGATCCCTTCCTCCACTTCGGAGGCGATAATGGGACGGCTACAGTGATTGACTCCGTTCACTAGCAATACGTCTAGAAAGAGAAAAAACAATTAGAGCTCCTTCATGCTCCAACAAAATATAACCATAATCGTTTACTCAGATTTACTAAATCGATCAACAAATTCAAATTCATTCATACATACATACATAACTGGCCATTACAACCCTGTGTCAGGGTTACGGCATAGCTTCTCGCAGCACTCACTCATATTGTGTGTGTTAATTTTTATCTATGAGTACCGGGACCTACAGTTTAATGTCGACTCCGAACGACATATTTGATAAACTTTTTCATGGCAATCAATTACTCTCAGAGCTTTTGCCATATTTCTTTTTTTTCAAGATGTCAGAGCTGATATTTGAACCCAGCGCTATCGTCTTAGTAATCCAACACACTAACCACTAGACCATGGTGACTACAAATTCATTCATGTTAGTTTAATGTCCTCTATAGCAGTGTATACTATTTGTATTAATTTTTTTTGCACTATCATTATCTGTTTATTACGCTAGCACACGGATATCGTGAATGGGTACTATAGGAGATAAAAGATTTCTCAAAACTTTTTAAATTATTGTTAGTTTAATACTTAAGCTTAGAGCGGATGATCGGTAAACACCCAACACGATTGGGTCGGCCCTTCAATTCTCATTACAAAAATTGCGGGAATACTTCGGAGAAGGAAACAATAGGTTATTTTCCTTGTGATTGCCCAGGCCTGGCAGAAAGACGCTTAAAGTTTTTTGGGGTATCTTTTTTCGATAGCTTGTCTCAGTGCTCAAGTCTGGACCCTCTCGTTTTACTCCACTTTATGAACAGTTCTGGTTGGCTGTAGTTATTTTTCCGACTTAGATGATTTCGGTTCTGTCCTGTAATAGTATCAAAATGGCGCATTGTGCTAATTGTAGATGATCACGATTTGATTAACTAACCATCTGACCGACCTACCTACTTTAATAAATTATTTAAAGAGTTTAAAAATTTTACAACAACTGTTTCAACCTTTAATATTAATTCTAAAAAGAATGCGCTTTACTCAATTCAATGAGCTCACACTTAACAACCACCAAATTAAGTGGTGTGCTTAATAAAATTCATTTACCAAATCAGCAAAATTCATTGATTATTTAGACTTTCAATACGAAAGAAATTAATTAAAGCCATAAAGTGTCCAAAATACTAAATGCAACGGTAACGCAGGAATGTTTAGATCTATTTAAAGTTAATAATACCCATAATAAGCAAATGAACAAACAAACAAATAAAAGAAGAAAAAAAAAAGGAAAATTTCAAACCTCAATTGAATTGCCAAAATAACAGGGCACTGAAAAAAGTACAGAAAAAGAATGAACTGAACACCAAAATGACTTTATATCTGCAATGTAAGGTAATAAACTAAAAATTGTCAGCATAAAAAAATCTCTTTGAAAATCATATAAAATCAACAATGCCACACAACCGCAAATGTGTTGTGTACCCAGTATACAATTACGTATGTACACTGCATTGTAAAAGTTTCTAAACATTACTTTTCTAATTCATAATCAGTTTAAAAATAATAATTTTAGAGTTATTTTTATGAAAATTAAAACAAAATATACTCGTAACATTAGCTTTCTAGTGTGAGTGTTGTGGGTTTGAGTCCCACCAGAGAACTTGGTCTGCGATACTACACCCGAGCGTATGGTCTAAGTCACTCCACTCTCCATAATAATTAGAATCAGTCTTCGTTCCAAAGACTCTTGCAACCTTTGTAAATAAGCAATCGTATTTATTGTGAGATTAGAAAAGTTATTCTTACACTTCGGTTGCCTAATACTAGTAATTGAATAATAGGCTTGTATTTACATTTTTACCACAGTATACTAGAATGTGCACTGAAGGATCTTAACAACTTCAAACGTACGATATACATACAAAAGAGCAAATATTGCGCAGGCAGGTAATTTTAATTATGGTTTTACACAAATAACAAAACAGGACCATTTATTTCTTCCCAATTTTGTTGTTTGTTTTTTTAATTTCTTGTTTTTTTTTTGTTTTTGTTTTTTAATGCACTTGAATATGTCCAATATTGTAAATATTGTATTGTACGAGAGCTGTATCTTGTATGTTTTTATGTGTATGTTGCTTTTTGCATGTTTCATTGTTTGTTTTTTTGCTTTTTTTTGTTATTTTTTTCGGTTGCATGCGACATGGCAAGCCAAATGGGATGCAAGCCAATTGCAGATGGACGCAAGGACAAATTACATAAATTAGACAAAGTGGTGACTCTACAACCAAACCCATATTTATATACGGCCATACACGGCACGCACTTACAGACACACACTCGCATAAGATTGCTGAATTATGCAGTGAGTAAGTTTGTTTTTCGTGATACAATTATATAAAAGAGAGAGGGAGAGAGAGAGAGAGAGAGAGAAAAAAAAAACTTTCGGTGAGTACATTATTATGGTGATGGCGATGATAGTGTTTGTGGTATCACAAACATAACAAACACCACCGCCAACCATAAATAGAAAATTAAACGAAATTGAACTCAATTCAACTCATCGGAATGAACTAAACTTAAGGGAGTATAAGCAGAAGAGAAATCTATGTATATGTAGTCAATAATGCCAAAGGAATTGATTCAGTCAAAAGCCATTACAATCATTGCCCATCAAATGTGAATATATGAGATTTCTTTTTATTTCTATGTGTGTGAGTGTGTGTGTGTTCGTTTATGCGAACTCTTGTGCTTACGTGTTTGATTATAAAATCAAAAGTATTCAAAATTTAATGCACTCCTGTGTAAAACATCGTAAATAAGATGAAATCTTTTCTATTTTTGTTGGCTTTAGGCTGCTGCTGCTGCTGCCTCCGTTGCTGTTATTGTTGCTTTGTTTGTTTTGTTATTGATACTGGCTTTGTTGTTGTTTTTCTTGCCTTTGCTGGTGATTTCTAATACTACGAAAATTCCCTATTTACCTGGCTTTATCATGCTGCTGTTTTATTTATATTTTTTGTAGTTTTTTCTGATTTTTTTTTCTTCTTGTACCATAATTTCTAAGCACAATACGCAAATTTTATACCACAAAAGGTAGCCAAGAAATAAAAAAAACAAAAATTGGATCTCATGATTTCATTAAACTTTGTTACATAAAGATACGAGCATATTAAAGAACAGTGACTCCTTTAAACTATAATAACCGTTAATTTTTAAACATTTTTGAATAAATTATATTTACATGTGAAAAAATTCGCCACAATTTTAAATACAAATTAAATATTCTAAAAGCTATGAGAGAATATGTATTAGAAATTTTAACTAGTTAACCCAGCAAACGTTGTTTTGCCATATAAATTTGGTCTAGGAAACATTTTTTCTAGTTCAAACACTTTTGATACTTGTCATCGAAATGCGAAAGTCAACATTGATATGAGCAATCAATGTCTGCGTTACTAATAATTTTATTAAATAATTATCCGCCATTTTTAGTACCCCAGTTTGAGAAATATAACCTGTATCGCCCCCTCTGACTACTTCTTAAAAAAAAATCGTAATACATATGTATATGCTCTACGGTAAGCAGATCTGTCTAATTTAAAATTTCATCGAAGTCGTCATGTTATTTAAGTGAGGCATTAATTTTCCTTTGGGGCGGGTCACCTTAACATTAAGGGGTATGAAAAATAATTGTTGACTGAATCTATGACCTACCCGATATGCATGCATTCATGAAAAGCGGTAGAGCCATCTCAGAGGAGTTTGGCAACAAACACCGCGACAGGAGAATTTTATATATTAGATTACAAGTGAATTGACAAAGACTATATCGTTGTGCGGGAGTTTATATGCTCTATGTGCTAAAAAAAAAAAAAAAAAGGAACGGCACCATTAACTCGAGATCTATAAAATAGCGGATAGAGCACTTGAACTCTCGCACGACGTTAAGCTGGGAGTATATGCTACATATAGTGAACGGAGGCTAAGTTACAATATTTACACTAACAGTTTAGCACAACATTACATACATACATAACTGGCCTTTACAACCCTGTGTCAGGATTACGGCCTAGCTTCTCGCAGCACTCATGTTGTGTGTGTAAATTTCTATCCATGAGTACCGGGACCTACAGTTTAAAGTCGACTCCGAACGACAGACTTGAGAAGCTCTTTCATGGCAATTAGTTACTCTCAGAGCTTTTGCCAGAAGACTGCTGAGAGGTAGTCGCCGAAAGAAATATTT
The DNA here is from genome assembly GCA_963576795.1 of Metopia argyrocephala. Lineage (NCBI taxonomy): Eukaryota > Metazoa > Arthropoda > Insecta > Diptera > Sarcophagidae > Metopia > Metopia argyrocephala. The sequence goes on along the minus strand of OY756208.1, from coordinate 178,364,188 downwards.
TTTTCATATTTCTTTTTTCAAGATGTCGGTGCCGAGATTTGAACCCGGCACTATCGTCTTAGTAAGCCAACACACTAACCACTAGACCACGGCGACTAGCACAATATCCATTAAAAAAAAGAGAAAAATTTTCTAACTGGTACCACTGCGTTTTTTTCTCACTTGAATAACAAAAAAAAAAAAAACTAACTTAAAAAAGAATAATACTGAAAATATTGATTTCCAAGGCATCAATTGTTGCTGATCTATCAGTATAAAACATAGATGCCCAGTAGTGGCTGATATCAGCAAATTAAACTCACACGTATACTTACGCTCTTTTGTTTGATAGTCAATCAACCAATAGGAAATCAGCATGTTGAGTGGGAGAGACAAACTACACTTGCAGCATCAATGATATAAAACAACCTCTACGTGGTTTAATCACCTTGTCATCGTGTGGAGGTTTACACAGCAAGGATTCACTGACTAAGCTGGCGAAGAGCAATAGCTCTCTGGCAAGCTCTCGCATGCCAAATAGGCAGTTGAGGAGCAGTAACTAAGAATTGTGGGCTTGGACAACAACATCATCTTCAACATCCTTGTCATTATTTATTTCTCTCCTAAGTTAAACATTAGTGTGTGGACTTTTTGGGCTTGATTGCTGCTGGATTATTTAATGCTGAAGCCATAACAATTGTCATTAATCAACCGATTTTCTTGCGGTTTGCATTTTTAAAGTAGAACTTTTGTTTTTTTCTAAGTAATTTCAGATATGATATTACATACATACATACATAACTGGTCATTACCACCCTGTTTAAAAGCTACGGGCTAGCTTCTCGCAGCACTCATGTTGTGTGTGTCAATTTTTATCCATGAGAGCCGTGATCTACAGTTTAAAGTCGATTCCAGACGACAGATTTGAGAAGCTTTTTCATGACAATCAATTACTCCCAGAGCTTTTGCCAGAAGACTGCTAAAAGGTAGTACTCTGAGAGAATTAATTTTTTTATATTTCTTTTTTTTAAGATGCCTGAGCTGAGATTTGAATCCGACGCTATCGTCTGAGTAAACCAACAAACTAACCACTAGACCACTGAGACTACCAGATATAATATTAATAAGCTCTCTCTCTCTCCTCCTCATATTTGCTTAGACCAGCACAGTGTACGGCATTAGTACAGGTCATCCCCTGAGTGCTAGCCTCATTAAAAAACCTACTGTTGACACTACATCGATATATGCGCCATATAACGAAGGCGGACAAAAAATAAATAAATTAATGTGGTATAAAAATTCAAAGTGTTATATATTCGTTCATGTAAGATCCGTTCGTAAGCAGTCGTGAATGTAATAGAGTCCAATTTTGACGGAATGGTATTTGTAAAGAAAAAGTTTGGTGTCAAAATAGACCACATTGGATTGAATGAATCAATTATGAATCTCGTGGATTAAATTTCCACCAGAGGATCTAAACAATTACACTATACCGATCATAGGGTCCTTCCTGTCACTTTTCTCCTAATTAGAATACAAATAAATGTTGTATTATGGAATAGGAAACTAATTAAATAAACTTTTAGAAAGCTTATAATTTCATATGTGCTTTGTGAACTGTTTAATGGTCCTTTTCCACCCAGGAGCAGTAGCATACATTTACTGCTAAAATATATTTCTTTTACACAAGCAATTAGAAATCCTATTTAATTAAAAAAATAAATAAAAACGAAAAGAAAGCAAGAAAAATATGATATTTTTAAGAATGCAATAATTCCTCGCTGTGACCAAACAAACTATACTTGAGAAGAGCACGTGTGCAACAAATTAACATTCCTATGTGGTAACCATTTTGGTTGTTTGTTGTTGCAGCAGTGGTGGTTACAGTTGCGTAGCTTTAAGAAAAAATTCAAATTGAATAAAAAGTTTGTGGTCAACACACTGTGCATACGGTTCTGAGGTGTTCCGGTATGTGTTTGTTTTTCTTTATTTATTTATTTTTTTTTTTGTATAAACATTTAATATTCTAGTGTTTTTGGAAGCCAAAAACAACATAAACATCCCTTTAATTTTTTTTATTTAATTTTTCTTTTACAGTTTTTTATATTTTGGCTGAATATTTTTATGTACCGTTAGTAACTGTAGTAGTAGCTGCGTATCCGTAACACAGTATTTCGGGATTTAATGTATGAAATGAATATTTGCTACAATATTGCTGCAGTTTGGGAATTGGTTTTTTGCTTCAATGAATGTGCATTCCATTTCTGTTTAAATTGCTTCCTTTTTTTTTAGGGCTGCCGTTTCTTGTTTGTTGTTGTTGGTGTTGTCCTACTAAGTCGCTCCTTTATTTTCGATCTTCTCTGCCCCACGCCTGATTACATTTAGGAGTGTTTATTTTACGGCGTATTACGTTTTTTTTCTATAATTTTTTTTGTAATACTTTTTTAAATTTTGCTCCACATTTTCTTTTTACAACTGTGGTTGTGGCTGTTGATGTCAGTATTTCACCTTAAATATGCTCGTAGTGGTATTAGAAGTGTAATTGCATTCACACACTTACAGACACATAGAATTGTTTTGTTTTTGTTGTATCGTATTTAAATTTATATCCTTATGAATAAATGTTTGCCAATGATAGTTTTTTTTTAATTTTATATTTAAAGACAGGGTTTCCTATTTAATAGAGAGCGATTAAAACAGAATGTCATGGTTAGACATCAAAAAAATTACTCCCTTGGAGTTTTATATACATACATACATAACTGGCCTTTACAGCCCTGTGTCAGGATTACGGCCTAGCTTCTTGCAGCACTCATGTTGTGTGTGTCAATTCTTATCCATGAGTACCGGGACCTACAGTTTAATGTCGACTCTGAACGACAGACTTGAGAAGCTTTTTCATAGCAATTAGTTACTCTCAGAGCTTTTGCCAGAAGACTGCTGAGAGGTAGTCGCCGAAAGAAAAATTTTTTTCATATTTCTTTTTTTTGAAGATGTCAGAGCCTGGAGTCGAACCCAGGACCCTTGTCTTAGTAAGCCAACACACTAACCACTAGACCAAGGCGACTACAAATATATATAATAATTTAAAATTATTTTTAAAATTATAAAAAAAACTAGATGAACCCGGTGTGCTTCGCTACCCCTCATTATATAGTAAAATTAAATATATTTATATATTTTGCAGATAGTTGTGAGAAAAAGAGAATAAGGCTACTCCACTATTTTAATTCAAATGTTTTTTAAATTTGAGGTAAAGCCGTTAATAAACGTAGTAAAGAAGTAGGGGCGGTGAAGTAGGCGTGGTTCATAGTTATATGGTGACGTTAACAGTATTAAGAGCAATATACTACCAAATAAAAAATAGTCCGTTGGAAGGAACAAATTTGTACAGAGAACAAAAAGTTTAAAACTTAGATACAAAATTTGGCGTGAAAGGGGGCGTGGCGTAAGAAATGTTTATTTCCACCTCGCCTGGAGTATAATGTGTATACAATTTGAAGTAAATCTGTTAACAACTATAAGGGAGCAATTACATAATTGTAAAAAAGAGGGCGTAAAAGTGGGCGTGGTAAAAAATGTAGCCTATTAACCATGCCAGAGTCCCAGTTAAATGCTGTGAAAATTTCAGGAAGATCGGTCTAGAGGTTTGGTCTCCTAAAAGGTACAAACAAATAAACAAACACACATTCGATTTTATATATTTAGATTATATAAAATTTATTATATAAAAAATTATAATTTAAAAATAAGAGGTCACCCCCCCTCCCCCCTTCTAAATGACCATCTACAAAGAAACCGCTCCCTGTAATTTCACTCTGTTCCACCTTAACCAATGTCAACAAACAAAAGAAAAAAAAAACGAATGATAGGGAGAAAAGCGCCATCTATTGGGAAGTAGCAGATAACAGCTAAACATACTTAGCGAAGACACTCATCACACAATCAACATGCAACGATGAGGCAATTGCTGTTGATCGTTCAAGGGTGAATGTATAACACTGGCCTTTGAATAATCAATTCACAGCAATTTGTCTTATTCTAAAGGTGTTTAGTAATATAAGAAAAACCAAAATTCCAATACCATGCACTGCATTTAGTAGGGATTTACCCCTGACTATTGGTCTCAAATAAAAAAAATTTTTTTTTTTTAAAAACTATTTTTCTTGTTTAGTTTTAGTGTTCTGTCAGCTCAAACTTTCTTTCGCATGTATAGTCATTGTCGTTGTTAGATTCTCATGCGATGTTCTTATCATCAATTGGCTAGTGATCTGTTAAGGCAAGCAACAATCTCGATAAATCTATTCTACTTTGATTGACCTATAAGGCTTTTAAGAAAGCGCTGAATTGCCTCAGGCCACTCTCTTTCAGTTTTAATGCAGTGAAGCCATAATTAAGACTCTATAATACTAAAATACTTTCCAAACTGACCATTTCGCTAGAGAAACCCTTTATTTTGTCATCATTAGTTTTTGTTAGTCGGCTTTGTTTGTTTCTATTTCTCCCCAATGTGTATTTTTTTATAAGATTTTTGCGCATATTCTGTTTATTTCTTTTTTTTTTTCTTTTTTTGCCATTTTTATATTTTGCAAAAGTCAAAGGTTGACGATGCTATAAAAACTTATATGAGTGAATATACCTGTTTCAACTTTAAAGTTATAAATATATACTCGTAACTCTGTATAGTTGTATGAATATCAAAGAGGAATCTATATATTTGTGTCTGTGTGTGACTTTTAAGGTACGCAGTTGATAAAAATGCATAGTGAGGTAGATTTTGGAGGTAGATCTTCTCATGACAATGTTCTATATACATACATATGTACGTATTTAAAAACGACGATATGTTACGTTACATATATACTTATATTTGTATATATATGTACGTATGAATTGAAAATAGTGGCTATGGCAGCAGCATCACCATAACCATTAGCATCAGCATCAGTATCAGCTTGGGGTAATTTAATTTATGATGCAGTAAAATTGAAAACCCACATGGGAGTATGTGTGGTTGATAAAAGCCTTGTTAGACGTAATACGACTATAATGTACTACTTCTGTATTGAATGTATGACTAACCCGTTTAAAAAAAATAATAAAAAAAAAATATTAAAGACACACAAACTCTATATCTTCTCATATATTGTATGTTATTAGTAGTAGTAGTGGTAGTAGTCGTAAATACCTGAATATCACAAGAAATATTAGTTTTAGGTTTTTATTCCTGTCACATGAGGATATTTTGCAAAAAGGTATTAAATTATTAAGATTTGTAAGTTATTTTCGTTGTAGAGATTTTGATGGCCTCACAAATCACAGATTTTTTGTTTGTTTGTTTGATGATGAATTTTTTTAACAAATTAAAAAAAACAACGATGACGACGATGACAACACACATTTGTCAAAATTGTAAGACATACGATAATAGTGTAGAGAGTATTGTGTCGTTTCCCTTAAGGATTATTAATGAGTGACAGACAGACAGACTGTGTCATTTAAAGAGCCCCATATTTATAGAGAGCATTTGTCGGTCATTGTAAATATCAAATTTTCAATTAAACAGAATTATTAAAGGAAATATTTTATCTCGGCCTAGCTCAACAGGTTGCACACAGTTTATTTTTATATTACAATTAAAATGTTTGTTTATAGACTAAACTTAAATATAAAAATGAAGGTAAATTACAGGAAAAACTAATGTCATTAATTTGTAAAAATATTCATTTATAAAGGTTTTGATCATTATATTAAAGTCAGTAATATAAGAGATACATATCTGCTTCAGTTTTACTTATTAATATTCGAACGTTTAGCATGGTGTGCCTCAAAATACATCGTAGCGCAAAATTTATCACCATTTTTTTTATTTAATTTTTTTTAATAAATAAATAATTATATTTATATATAAGTAGAATTAATGGTGTGTAATAAAAAAGAAAGATTACAAATAAATATGTTACAAAACTTCCACCCTTGTCTCCATACCGTTTGAGATCATTTCCAAAACTAGTTTATCATCATGTATAGGTCAATGTTGCAGTGTGAAAAAATTATTTTGCGGCTTAGAAGAGAATTTATAGAACAGTCATATGCCTTCAGTTTTAAGGAACCACATTGTTCAGACTATTTTTGAAACTAGTTTAGCATGATTTTATTGCCTGTAATACCGACACAGTGTAGCATGAACTTATAATCGCCATATTCATGCTGTGTGTACTGTATAGAAATAAAAAAATATCAGATAACACACTGTGAAAGCAGAGAGCGCATGATACAAGACTTTGCGATGCGTACAACATTGCATTTGTACAAACAATTCTTTGTTGTGATGCTACTGATCGTAGGTGTTCTATATGCTATAGACGTACTTCAAGCTGAAAGTTTGTTGTTGGTGTAGTGCACTGACTGTGATCGTGTGTAGCTCACACTACTCCTTACCGTGAGAAATTAAATTTGCCAAAGGGGGCGATTGACTCGTGTCATATTGCATCCATTTATCCCATGGTATAAACACACAAACTATTAATAAATTATATGTAAATATATCGACTGTAGTCGCCGTGGTCTAGTCGTTAGTGTGTTGGCTTACTAAGACATGAGCCATGGGTTCGACACCCAGCTCCGACATCTTAAAAAAAAAAGAAATATGAACAAAAAATTTCTTTCGGCGACTACCTCTCAGCAGTCTTCTGGCAAATGCTCTGAGAGTAATTAATTGCCATAAACAAGCTTCTCAAGTCTGTCGTTCCAAGTCGACATTAAAATGTAGGTCCCGCTACTCATGGATAAAAATTTACACACACAACATGAGTGCTGCGAGTAGCTAGGCCGTAATCCTGACACAGGGTTGTAAAGGCCAGTTATATATGTATGTACACATATCGACTATTAATAAGTGAATACACACGCACATACACTAATGTTTTACCACAAGAATCATATTGAAATAAGGGTTGATTAGGGATTGTCAAATCAAACAAAAATAAGTTTAAAACCACGGTCAATTTTCATATTAAAAGAGACCGGCCACCAGCAACATTTACGTTGTTGAAGTTTAATTAAAATAAAAAATATTTTAATCGAACCAAAAGAATTGTGTTTTCTCAACACTAGTTAAAGTAGCAGGTGTTTCACCCATACGTACATCACCCATTGTTAGACAACATACAGATAAAACAGTTATCCTCAAGATGTGTGCCGTATTGGTCACAATTTAATTATCATTTTTCAATAACCTTTGTCATATCTTACGTTACGTATGAGTAATATTTTGGTTTAATAATTAAATATTACGTATACGCACATAAGGTACTACAAATTTTATGAATTCAAATGGGTGTTTTTCTCTACCCATTTCAGAAAATATTCCTCACAAATACTTAATTAAAATTTCTTAAGTTTAATTTTAATAATTATTAAAAAAAATCCACAATTAGTTAAAATAGAAATAATTCGTCACAAAACTGGTGAGACTAACATTCGAATATCAAAAAAAAATAAATTTATATATAGTTTTGATAATCTAATTTCAATATATTGTGGTTTAAATACATACATACACACATAATGGGCCATTACGACAGTTTTTCAGGGTTATGGTCTAGCTTCTCATAGGAATCATGTTGTGTGTTTTAATTTTTGTCCATCAGTACCGGGCATTAAAGTGAAACGTCGAATCCATACGACAGACTTGAGCAATCTTCTTGTTAATGGCAATCAGTTGCTTTCAAAATTTTTGCCAGAAGTCTTCGAAGAGGTAATTACCGAAAAATTGTTTATATATATATATTTTTTTTTTAAGATTACAGAGTTAAGGTTTGAACCCGGAGCTCTTCTTGCCTAGTAAGACAAAACACTAACTACTAGACTATGCTGACTTGTGATTTCAATAGTTAATACAAGTATAAAAAAATATGTGTTACTAATTAGACTAACGTCTCGGAGGTTTAAAAGTTCTTCAGTTTTCTTAACAGATGTTAGTTCCCATAAGAATATTAGTAAGAGATTCTTAACACTAATGAAGAATTATACAATAAATTTTTATAATAATGCTAATTTCCTTCTACATGCAGGAATTGTATTCAGCTTGTTTCCTTCCTTAATATACGAAAGGCACTCTATGTTTTTTGATAAATTCTATACAAATTATATTATAAAGTAATCATATTCAATAAAAGGTCAGCAAATTATTAATATAGAACAAAGCAGTAATAATTAATTTCTCATTTTTTCTTGAGCAGTAAAGAGTGCTAATTCAGAGCATTTTGTCAGAATAAATATTTTGTAGAAATTATAGTAATCAGACTAAAATTCATTTGCATTAACAATTCAGCAGAATCTAGTGCTTATCAGTAAACTATTTAGTAAGGGAGAAATTGTGAACAATGAAATGAGCCTCTAGAATGCAATAGAAATATTGAAACCAGTAAGCAAATAGTATATAAAATCAAAAATAATATCTTATTTTGTAGCATATTTGGAAGCTTCAATGTATAAAAAACAATATAATGCTTCCATTATTGCTTACAATTTTATTTATTGCTTCCAAATTTGAAAAATTTTCTGCTGGGTAGTGCACCGAAGACTTCTGCTAAATTATTTGGTTTTATATAAAAACATAGTGCGATTAGAACTTTAAAAGTATCGTGGTATGCTTTACTGATATTACAAATTCGTAAAAAGAAGAAAATTAAAATGCAATTTATTTAATTTCGTCAAAATACGTTTTTTCGCCGTATCTACAAAGTTGTCAAATACCAATGTTTGCGTACAGTTGTTGATGTCTAGTATTTATTCAGTTTATGTTTCATATTATATTTTCTTTTCAATCTATTGTTATTTAAACGTTATTTAATTCTTTTCATTTTTTGTTCTGTTTTAAACGGCCTTTCCAACTGAGTTAAGTTACTGAATAAATTAACCTGAATGCTCGCTGCCATAAATAATAATGCGAAACGCTGCAATTAAATATAAAGTAACTCTGTGTTTTAAATGTAAACGGGTCACTATTAATTATTGATTAAAGTCACTCGCATACACACTAACTTGTATTTTCTTACTTTCAGCTTAAAGACCGTAAGAAATTTGTATTCTCATTTACTTTTTGACTGCCGTTTTACCTCTGTTTTTTAGTCATTATTGGCAAAGTAGAAATTTGTTGTTATTTTTTTTTATTTTATTTCGTAATTTTTGAAAAAATATTGTAGTAATCTGACTGATGCTTTTAAAAATTGTATCTCTGGGGTTAATTTAATTATTTCAATTGAAAAAATACTGCAGTTTATTAAAAAAAAATCCCTATTGGTAAGAAACAGAAAACCATTTATAAAACAGTGCCATAAAACTATAAACACAAAATTTTTTCTTGTATACAGAAACAGTTGTGCTTAGAATTATAGTCTAAAACAAATTAATATTATTCTGAGGTTTTTTTTGTCATAATTAAAGTTAATAAAATGATAATATTAATTAAGGTCATAATATAATATCTGGAAAGAGAATGATAATGCATAGTTTTTTCTGGAAATATCTTAAGCAAGCGGACAATAATGCCCTGAAATTTTGATTGGGACCTTTTGTGGTCGCCGTAGTCTAGTAGGTAGTGTGTTGGTTTCCTAAACGAGAGCTCCGGGTTCAAACCCGAGATCTGACACCTTGAAAAAAAGAAAAGAAATACCCTAAAAAATATTTATTTCTGCTACTACGTTTTGATTGCCAAGAACAAACTTGTCAAGTCTGTTGTTCGGACTTGACGTTAAACTATAGGTTGCGGTAATCATGGACAAAAATGTACACACACAATAGGGATGCTGTTAGAAGCTAGACCATAACTCTAAAAAAAGGTTTTAATGGTCAATTATGTATGTTTGTAAGTTCAGTTTTAAAAGTAATATCCCCAGCAATGTTTGCAGTTTTCGCATATCGCGAATATAACACTTGGTCAGACTTTCGGGAATACTTAAAAGGACAAAGTAACGAGTTTGAAGAAAATATAACCTATTATAGTAGAAGTTTAGTACTATAGTTTTATCTCCAGCCATTCAAAGAGAGTAGCAAATCTGCCTTTTTACAGAATCTATTACTACAATCCACCTACTGTATGGATTAGTAGATTCCTTTGACCATTTATGCTTACAATTCGTTTCGCAAAAATCCAAAGAAAGTAGATAATAATACCAGGAAATTTTAAAAAATTTAAAGATCAATAGCACTAACAAAATCCAGTGTACTGAGTTTGTTAAATCCCAACTTAGTCTCATATGAGAGAAAAAGAATTTATCTAAAAACCACCCAAATATAGTAATAAAAACCGTCTGTGAGTGGACTGTATGGAGTCAATTATTGTACAACTCACGAGTAATGTAACGATTAGTGAACTCTGTGCTCCGTTCTTTCAAAAAACAAAGCACAGTTCGAGTCATACAAATATGATAAATAAGAAGCGGTTTTCAGCGTACAAGAAATAACTCTAAACGGAATGAAAATGAAAAAAATTCCTCAAAAAAAAAAAAATTATTCCATACGACGTTGCTATTTTTTTAACAAAACTGTAATACTCTCAATAAGATGACCGACCATTCGTTCAAACGGTCTATACCAATGCAGTAGAATTAACCATGACCGTACGCGTTTTGTTAACCAAAAAGTAAACACTGGTTGCATTTACGGGTATGTACGAGTATGTTTCGGCACACAAACACAATCAAAGCCAAAAGGTTACTTCTTGTAAAAACATTGTAACTCTTACACTGGACCCAAAACACCAGCTCAGCCACAAACAAATACATTCTCTACAAAAAGATGTTGCACAAGGACCCCGGGTAATAGTAACAGAGTATTGGCAACAAAGGCTTGCATAACAGCAGTAACAAATAAACGGAGCGGAGTTTAAGCAAATACAACGAACGAACAACAGAGAAACAACAAAAAGAACAAGAAAAAAAAGAGAAAAAATTATGCAATAAAAAGAAAAATCGTATTCAATTTACACAAAAGCCACCACAGCATAGCACATCACAAGAAGATTTAAATGCAGTTTAAGTGAAAAAAAAAACAAGAACGGTAAAAAAGGACGCACTTGCACATATACAAATAGAAAGAGACCGTTCCAAGTTGAATTTTTATGACCTAAGAATCCATAAGCTGGTCAGGATTTGGTCAGTTACACCTATTTTTTATGGCAATCTTTTCTCTGGGTTTTCTTTTCTCCTGCTTTGTTGATGGTGTTAGTAATTGTACAACATTTACCGTTACGTGTGTAATTATTTTATGAGATTTATTTGCAGTAATTCTGCCCACCATTACCATCACTATCATCGACGCCATCAGCAACACCAACACCAACAGCAGCACTTGTTTTATACTCTCATTGTTGTTGTTATTATTATTATAGTTGTTGTACTGCAATCATGCATTTATACTGTTGGCCACAAGTGCTTTAAAATCTTTTGAGCTCTATGGGGGTTTTGTGGTCACTCATCACCCAATGAATCAGTAAATGAATGCATAAACGTATGAACAGATGGATGGATAAATGCATGAATTGAAATGATTAAAGAAGAATGACGGAATGGTTGGCTAAATGAATTGGTAGATAAATGAATAGAATGATTGGATGCCTGGATGGCCAGCTAGCTATTTATTTGTTTGTTTCGTAGAAAAAACGCAGTTGTAAATGCGACAAAAATTCCAATTGAAGCGGGCAAAAAACAATAAAAAAAAACAAAAAAACGTTAACATGCCGCAGGAAACTACAGTGACGATGACAATTGAATGTACCACAACAAATGGCTAATTCTTTATGCCACATATTAAACACTATTTATGCAAAATTAACATCAATCTTACTGACACCACAAAACACAACACCAATTGTTACACTTTGAATACAAATAAACTGTTTTTGTTTGCCTTTTAACATATGGATGGAAACTTTAAATCTCAAGTGACCACAAATGTGTGATAAACATTCATCTTTTCTTTATCTCATATTTTTAACCACAATTTTCTTTTCGTTATGCGATAACGCACGTCTCAGGTTATTTATACTTGGTTGTTAACTATCTTGCGGTATAAAAGTTTGCAAACACCTTGAGTATCGCATTAATATTCATGCGTTCCATAGAATGCAACATACATATTTAACTTTTTGTTAACATATCGTATTAGGGTGGTATCAAGTGTTAACGGATAAGATATTAAAAGGGACATACATATTAATAGGAAAAATAAATGATGATGATTTTATTTAAAAATATTAATTTGAAAAATTTTTAACAAAAGATACTTCATATACGTTTGTGGGGAGAGGATATGACCATACTGAAGACTATGAAGTGCTTGTTGTAACTTCTACTTTTTTACTTGAAAAGCCAGATTCTCATTACGTCGTTTGCCAAAGTTATCTTGAATTCTCTATTCGTCCAATAAAGTTTCAGTTTTTTCATTGACACTAAAAATAGAGATAATATTGGCAATTGCGTTGATGACGAACTCATGAGAGCAGGTACGACTATACGTGCTCAGAATTTTCTTCGGTGGACGTACAGATAGAGCTGGGTCGCCATGGTAAAAAAGGTCAAACTCTCTTCTTTTCCTGGACCGCGTACTCATTTATAGCTCTGGTGCGGTTTTTCAACCAGCAGTGCTCCCGAAAGGCATACTATTAGTCTCGATATTCCCCCTCAAAAGTTGTGTAAACGAGAACAAACATGAATAAGATTGCATCGTATATATGAGTCACAGTTCAGCCTTTCTCATAAGATGGTGATCAATGTGGGCCTTTAATTTCTTGTCATATTTGACTGAACTCTGCAAAATAAAAAATACACAAAAAAGAGTACGTAGAACATCAATCTGTTCAGTTTTGGGTTCAGTCTTTAGTACTTTTATTTTAATAAAACAAATAAAAACAAAATAATTGAGACTTCTTACTCCATTTCTGAATTTTCATTATTTGTTGAAATAATAATTCCTGAAGACGTTACACGAAGAGGCAGCGAAATATTGAAAAGAAATAAATAATTAATAACAAGACCTTAAGCTCAAAAAAGAGATTTATTATCATTATAAATAAAGTTGTAATTGAGCCTTGTAGAATATGTAAATTGTCTCTCACTAGACTAAGCGACTAAGACTGCTAACATATCGTCGTCCCGAAGTTATCTGGACGTATATCACAAAATCAAAAAAAATGAGTTACGACCATTTTTGAGGCTTAAATTATTAGATCTTTCGATGTGTTCAATCACCAGGACTTTATGTCTTAAATTTTCTGAGATATTTAAGAGCCATTTTGCCGTATATCCACGTTTGGTAAAAAAACTTTATGTTATAATGACGTACGAGCCACTTTCGTAGATATACGGCAAAAAATGTATGGAATTTTTCAAATAAAAAAATTTTGCGTTATTTTGACGTACGTACATAAATGAATATATTTAAAAGATTTTTCATAAGAAAAAAAGATAAAACGTAATAAGAAGTCATAAAGAATATATTTCTTTAACTTCACTTTATTGCTGTTACATTAAAATTAAAGGACTAAATTAATAAAAAACTAATTTTCATTTTTTAAAGGTAAATATAAATATAAAATAAATTTTAATTCAAAATTTATTTCATAAAACTTTTATGAATCAAAAGTATGTTTTTTAAATACATCATAGATAATTCTAGAATCAGTATCTTAAAATATGTTATAACATATGTAAATAGTTTTGAATAAAATTGAACATCATTATGTGGAAGATATGGGAAAAGGCTTTTAATATAATTTTTTTTATATTCAGAAATATTTATTTTTGGACATGTACTGAGTTCCTTTTCAAACATTTCTTCTGATTTTGAAAAAAACTCCTTTTCTCGCTTGTTTTTTTAAATTTGATAACTGAAATTCATCTTTACTTACAGATGCTTTATATTATAAAGACAATAAATTAAATTTATTATACTTAATTGTTTTAATTTTAGTAAATGGAACGTTCTGAAAATTTAGTTAATGCGCAATAACTGAATAAATTTTGAAATCTGTAGGTAACATTTCAATAATATTCAATTTAAACTTTTTGGAGTGGTAATTTTTGAATTTTATTATTAAATCTAAAGAACTGTGAATTTCTTTTAATTTTAGAAATCGATCTATTGCACTGTAGACAGAGTCAATTTCTTGAATTTGGGAATGTCCCGGCTCTGAAAATATTTGAGTAATTGTTTTTGGATTATTATTTTTATATAAAATGCCAAAACTAGCAGACAAAAATATTTTATTTTTATTTTTTGGTACACAAGAGTCGCTCCAAAGAATGATATTCTTAATACGATCAAAATCCTTCAATATATTTTCCAAAATTTTTATTATAGAACTATCGATATCATTACCAGAGCGACCATTCTGTGCTTCGTTCCAAATGGCGCAGTAAGTAACATTTTTTCGTTTGGATTCTGAGTACATACTCGTACTGTTGCTGTTATATTAAACACTGAAAGCTTTCTTTTATAATAAAATATGGATGAAATTCCTTTAGGCGGATTAAAAGTGCTTTGTTAATCGTAATTTATTTATTTAGTACTGTAGTAATAAATACTAAATGTAAGAATTTTGCTTACTTAAGTATGTCTCATATACGTCAAGATAATATCCGACAAAAAACAATCCAAAATTTCTATCGGTGTTATTTTGACGTATGTGCCAAAAATAAAGAAAATGTTCCCAAAAAGTGGCTTATACGGCAAAATGTTATTCTTTGTTTGGAGTTAAAAATGTTTGAAACTTGAAAAATTTTCTCCATGAGTTAAGAATTTTTTGTACTATTCGATAAAGAATTATTAGCACTACATCTGATAAAAATTTTGAGTCACCTTTTTCGACTAAATTTTTTTCTATAAACTGATAAAACTTTAGATTCAATTTCCCAAAAAAATATTTTTTGGAGTTACGTCAAGATAACTTCGGGACGACGATATGCTGATAATTTTACCTTCTTTTACATTGCATCGATTCATTGGAGCATTACCACAATTAGGCGTGCGTTTCATTGTTCTCTCCGTACTACCATGGGAGGTGCTCTGATGAAATAAAGGCCTTGATTCTGAATAATCACATATTCTTACATACTGCACGTACCTTTCTTAGAGCACATCCTCCCGTAGTTGATTTTCGAGTGAATTGTAAAATACATTATAGAGAGAATTCGTTCTTTAACCACACTGTTTGTTTGTGGAATAATCTTCGCGTGAGAGTTTTTCCTTTCAATTACCATGTCAATGGGTTTAAATCATATGTTCACAAACACTACTCCCTCTTTCCCGCTTACCATAACATATTTTCCTAGACCAACACAAAGAATTGAGTGCTGGCTTGAGTTATGTAAACTTCGAGATTTCTTTTACACAATATCCGCAAAAGCAGCAGAAATTATTGCAAGGTTGGTCTAGTGATTAGTGTGTTGGCTTACTAAGACGAGAGCTCCGGTTCAAGCCCTGGCTCAGATATCTTGAAGCAAAGAAATATATAAAAAAATTTTCCTTTCGGCAACTACCTCTTAGCAAACTTCTGACAAAAGCTCCTTGAGTAACTGATTGCCATGAACAAACTTCTCAAGTCTGTCGCTCGGAGTCGACATTAAACTGTAGGTCCCGGTATTCATGGGTAAAAATTGATACAAACAACATGAGTGCTGTGAGAGAACCAAGGCTATACCCATCGATATTAAATGAAATAAATAGGGCCTATTATTGAAATTCTAATGACAAAACGCATTGCGCTATAGTCTCCAGAGAGCACTGAAAGTCTCAATGGCACTGCGGCAAGCTGCATACATCATTGTGAGATGAAGCCATAGGCTTATTCAAAATACTTAGCACTATCGTAGCACCTGGCATGTTTGCAGTGTATATCATATTTTACTGGATACGTTTTCACAATATTGAAATTGAAATGAAAAAATTGAAAGCATTGAGGAAACTTACTGTGGAGAATTCGAAATCCCCAGAATATCGAGAGTTATAAAGAGTTGCTATAGCAATTGAAATTTAGAGTATTGCATTTCTAACGATGTAATACCTTTAAGAAGTGGTTTCAGTCAGCTTAAAACCGACATATTCAAAATAAAGTTGAAATCTATACACATAAAGGCACCTTTACACGATATGTTTTTTACACGTGTTTTTTAAATTTAAAATACATAAGTTTTTTGTTGTGTTTGTCAAAATTAGTCAATTTACATAAGGTTTATAATTTTTACTCACAAACGTATATGTACAATTACATATGTAAATGCATAAAAAATTTTCAGTCACACAATTTAAAAAAAAAAAACTATTTTACACATAATTCATTGCCGACTAATGTATGTACAGGCATAGAAATTTAATATCATATGTGTGCACATACGAAATTAGAGCATGTTCTAATTGAAATTTTGTCATAAGACTTTCCTTGTGTTTTTTACACAAGCAATGTTTTAAAAGTCACACACGACATGTAACTGTTTACTCATGTAAAAGTTGACAGTAACAGTGTAAAAAACATGTCGTGTAAGGGTGCCTTAAGTAGGGTTACGGTGTGTATGTTAATTTTTATTCATGAGCACCAGGACCTACAGTTTAAAGTCGACTCTGAACGACAGATTTGAGAAGCTTTTTCATGCCAATCAATCACTTCCAGAGCATTCAGTATCAATATATAAATGCACAAGTTTGCCTTCTAATTATGACAATATGTTGCAAATTTTACAAATTTACAGGGTGTTTTTTAGAGGTATAGAACTTTGAATTGAAATAAAACACAAGAAAATCGTTTTAATGTCCATCAATTTGGCTTTATTGGAAGGATAATTTTATGCCATTAATGTTTAAATATGATTTCGGGCATGTGGCCGCCGCGGCTAGCTCGAATAAAGCCAATTCTACAGGTCCAATTTTCATGTTGGCAATAACGCCACGAATGTTGGCTTCCAAGTCCCCTAACGTTTCTGGTTTGTTGGCGTAGACGAGCGACTTCACATATCCCCAAAGAAAATAATCCAATGGTGTCAAATCACACGATCTTGGTTGCCAATTGACAGGTCCAATCCGCGAAATTATGCGCTCATCGAATGTTTCCTTCAATAAATCGATTGTGACGTGCGCTGTGTGGCATGTAGCGCCGTCTTGTTGGAACCACAACTCATCCTCATTCATGCCATCCAATTCGGGAACAAAATAGTCGGTTATCATGGCTCTATACGGGTCTCCATTAACGGTAACTGACTCTCCAGCATTATTTCGGAAGAAGTATGGCCCAATGAGCACACCAGCCCATAGAGCACACCAAACAGTCAGTTTTTGTGGATGTAATGGCGTCTCAAGGGTCTCATGTGGATTCTCTTCAATCCAAATGCGGCAATTTTGTTTGTTGACGTAGCCATTCAACCAAAAATGAGCCTTACCACTAAACAAAATTTTGCGATGAAAATCAGCATCGAGATCAATCTCATTTTCGGCCCATACACCAAAATCACGACGCATTGCATGGTCTCGCGGCTTTAATTCTTGCACAAGCTGGATCTTGTAAGGTCGCAAGCCAAGATCTTTGCGGAAAATCTTCCATAAAGTTGATGGACAAAGCTCCAATTGCTGTGCACGGTGGCGAATCGATTCATTCGGGTTCTCTTCAACACTTTGCTCTACAGCGGCAATTGTTTCTTCGCTGCGCACTGTTCGACGTCTCTGCGGATGCGTATTATCACATAGAGTAAACGTAGTGCGAAAACGATCCATGGTTAACCGAATTAATTGCTCTGATGGACGATTATGTCGACCATAAAATGGACGGAGCTTGCGGTAAACTTCGCGAACTGAACCATTATTTTCGAAATAAATTTGCACGATTTGCAAGCGTTGTTCTTTTGTCAACCTGTTCATGATGAAATGGCGCACCAAACTAAATATTAATCACTTGACAGCTGACAAAATGGCCGCCAGTTAAAAAAGTGATGCCAACTTAAAGTTCTATACCTCAATAAAAAACACCCTATATATACAAGAATTAAATGTTTGCATGCTGGCCTATCTCTTCCACAAAAAAATAAAATTCTTTACTTGATGGAATTAAAATTTTGAGATGAATGTCTTTTATGTACTTTTTTTCTTTTATTTTTTTTCATTTCCTACAAAATTTATGATTATTTGGCAGAATAATTATAAATATCTGCACTTGATTTTACTGCATTTGTCGGTCAAATATCATAATCTAACCCAAATATTTACTTCATACTTTCGTGTTTATGTAAAAATACAACTTTACAAGAGAACTAGTGTTGTCCATCATATTTAAATTCCCTCATAATATTGTTGTCATTATTATTATTATTACTATTATGGCTTTTATTACTATTTTGTCTAAAGCAATAAACCATTATTATTGAAAATAATTAAAATCGTATTTGAAAACTTTAATTTTTGGCGGTTTTTGTATATAATTTTGAAAAACGTTGTTTTTTTTTCTTTTTTTTTCTTTGAAATTAATTTTACTGCAGCCATAATGTGGTTAAATAATCAAATATTTCATAATAATTTTCACTTCGTGTTTGGTTTTAAATAAAATGGTATTTCTTACTGAATTATTTTACAAAATTGCAATTTCATTACACTCGCATTATATTCCATTTTAATCGGTATGTTATACAGTATGATGCTGTTGTCGATTTACACATTTCAATGAAAAAATTAAAACTTAAATGGTTGTAAGTATCTGTTCTTTAAACATATGCTGTGTTCTATATAAATAAAAATGTAAATTTAATGGTAGAAAAAGTAATTTCATATCATGTTTTAATGCCGAAAGTGATAAGGAATTGAAAAGTGAAATAATAATCGCGTATGTGCTATAAATTTTAAATGTAAGAATCTTTTAATATATTTTTGTTTTATTTAATAAAGGGATAGATTTTGAATAAAACGAAAAATTTTTTAGAAAATTATTACACATTTCTTTGTATTATGATGGCTTATCGACTTAAAACTTTTCTTTCAAATATCCCCAACCAATTGACATCGCTTCAACATACGATAGCACTGCCATTGAATTTGTCGCTCAAAAGAGCCATTGTTTTGTTAGCTGTGTGGTAAGTGGCACCGTCCTGTTGTGGCCACATATAGTCCATATCCATATCTTCTAATTCGGTCCATAAAAAGTTCGTTATCATCTCACGATAGCGAACACCAGATGAACGGCTCTTCAGCCACACTATCAGGAACAGCAGCAATATTTTCTTCAGTACGAGCTGTACGAGCATAGACTGCTCAAATTTTTGCACGATTTTTCCGATTATATGCACATTTGGACGATTAAATTGACCGAAAAAATCAAGAAGTGCACGGTATGCATTTCTTAACTTTAACACTTTGCTCGATTGTGTATCTTTCCATTGATCAAACTGAGTTCGTGTAGAATCGAGAAATGTCAAATGAGATGCAGAAAAAACTTGACGTTTGGGTGTGGTTCACATTTAACATCGGCTCTTAGAATTTAACCACCCGATGCATCCGCTTAATGACCATTAGAGTATCTACTTTGAATGCCAAAACTATAGAATAATCGGTGAAATTAAGTTTTATTTGCCTTTGAAAAAACATTTAATATTAATTTCACTCGAATATGTTTTTTAGAACATTTCCGAATATATTGCAGCAATAAAGGTGTAAGAATTTGTAAAAATCGATGATGTTATTTTGCTTCTTCGACAGTGAAAGGCTTCATACAAATGCAGTGTCATAATCAAGCGATCAAATAAAGAAAAGACAACAAATAGCTTCAATACACTATAAAGGAAAATATCAAGAATATTTTATTTATTCCTAAAAAATTTTATTTGTTGCACTCAGCTCAGACTACAGCTAACAATGGATAATTTGGGTGTGTTTGTTTTACAAAATGTTTCCTCCCTTTTGGGGGTTTTTAGGTTTTTAGTATAAAACCCCTTATTTTATTGCGATATGACACGAGCTGTTTGTTCACTTGTGGCATATTATGGTACCCATGATAAGAATGAAGTGATCCACACACACACGATAATCTGTAGTGTACCAACAACAACATGCATTATTTTTGTGTGAATATCAAGTACGGTCAGTTTCATAATGCAAATTGTCAAATGACTTGTCTTGCTTGCCATACCATGTGCTTTACAGCGACGATGAATAACATTGCATGAGTTTATTGCTGCTTTTGTTTATTACACTACACCCCTGTTTAGAGAGAGAAGTGTCTGAATGCTTAAATTTGCCATCAAGTGCAAACTCCAACTCTTTATTGCTGACAAAACATTTATTTCCAAACCAATCTTTTGAATTTTAAAATAGTAAATAATCCGCGCTACCTTAATCTGACATAAAAGGTGCTTGAAGAAGCATTTCTAACTTGAACTTATTGATTTGGACCGTCACAGTTAGGGATGTAAACAATATATTTCGCTCATAATGGATAATACATCGCTGATACATCGGCGTTCAAACCGTAAACCGCATGTTAATGCGCTTTACTGCTTGTGTTTATTTGAATAATATTGAGGTTTATGTCACAATAATAATAGTTTTAGGTTTTTAACAGTTTGACTATTATTATTTTGACATAAACCTCCAAAACCATTATTTGGGTAAATAATTTTCTATAAATGAGGACAGATATAGAAAGCTGAGATAATTTCCTTTAAAATAAGCCCTCTTCCAGCGTTACAGGTCAACTATTCACCAATTGCAATGAATACTTCCAAAAAAATAGCATTATTTTCGGATGACCTGAACACCAAATTTTCTCGTAAAAAACCGGAAGCTCGATTTTGATTTTAGAACCATGGTTTCTTTGGGAAAAGTTCTTAGAATTTCTCGTAGATTACGACCTTGCTATACGCTTTGTCACGTTTTTCGGTCCCGAACAAATTGACCCACCCTAATCAGCATATAGCGGGTGATAATCTTGCCACTTTTTTGTTCCATATGCTAACGGGTTGCCTACATTTCATTATACATACGGTCGCTAGATTTTTTGGTAAAAAAACTTTTTCTTTAATATTTGGCTAAATTAATTTATACCAAAAATATTTTGTAAGGAATGCTTTTACCTTAAAAGTTCATTTACATTTTTGTCATAAAGTCATAGTTTTTCATCGAATATGAATTTTGTTACTGTGCACCGTAATCAATCAAAAAGTAGATATTTAACTTCTTGTTGGACCTTTTTTAAAACTAAATGATCATTTGTAGATTCGTCCAAAGTTGGGAATTTTAATTCACTTTAAAATAATATAAGTAATTGTGTAATTAAATTAATGTTGTCTTAGCAATGCTATACACTACATGCTAATAATGAGCCAGTTTTCATAAATGATTCGATTTATTTTCATAAAAGTTCCCCTAATTTTTAAATTTAAATACATACATGCATATATAGTTGCCCATTACAATTCTGTTTCAGGGTTACGGCCTAGCGTCTAGCAGCACACATGTACGGGGACCTTAATATCAACTCCGAACGATAGTTTAGAGAAGCTTGTTCATGTTCATGTTCAATCACTTATTCTCAAAGCTGGTGCCAGAAGAGTACTAAAGTCTAAAGGAAGATATATGTTTTAAAATTTATTTTAAATGTCAGAGATGACACACTAACTACTAGACTATGGCGACTATAGAGGATTTAAGGTACCCAATAAACACATTTGTTTCTGTTTATTCTCCCGAATAATCTCTACTCTTAGTGAGGAGCTTCAGATCATGCACAGATAATAACGTTTCAAAATTATTTCTGATCATAAAGAAATAGTTTTTCTACTCTCCAATAAGCGACATTATGATTAACAAACTTTATTATCATTTTGAAATCGTTTATAGGTAAAGTTTATTATAAACCTTATAGCCATTATGATCAACATTATTATTACCATTATTAGCTTTATAACTTTTATTCAGAAAAAAACTACAGAGAGAAAAAAAACCAGAAAATTTTAATTTACCAAAGCTGTCATATTTACCAAAAAATTATTATCATCAACAACAACTCAATCAACCACCTTCAATTTTGTTAGCAATCTATTTATGTACTTTGAATATATGCTCACAATATATTCATACAATGCAATACAATTCAATATATATGCATATATGCACCTATACATATGCAAAATAATATTTCAATTTAAACTTATTTTGACCATGTTTTGTGTTTGGTTATGTCTGCACTGCACTTTTAATAAATTTTTCATCATCGTCAGCTTCATCATCATCAGGAGAAGCAGTAGCAGTATCAACAGCATCATCATCAACAATATCGTCATCATTTATTGGTGCCACATAAAAATTAACTTTGTTGCCACATTGTTTGTTTGTATGACAAACTCTGAAGTTGGTCTCTATCACCATATCCGTCTGTCCATCAACAATTCAAATGTTTGTGTGTGTCTTTTGTCTATAAACATATTACGATTGCGGTCAATATGTCATGCAGTCTGAGTCTTTTATACCAAAATCTACCACCATCATCACCACTCATTGCAATTACTTGTATGTATGTATGTATGTGTATGGGTATGGGTAAGTGTATACGTGTGAATTCATAAACAAACATTTATTCATTCATTCACTCATAATTGTGTGGCATTTTGTATCAGTGTTCTAAATATGAACTCGAACTAAATTGTTGTGTATGTCCTTATCATAACAGCTCCCCCCCATCCCGCTTCCACCATACTAGCTAACGCGCACAACAGCTTCAACGATATTGATATTCGAGCAAAATCCACTTTATATTGAATTGTTTCACCAATCAATAAATCTGTATATGCATATGTGTGTGTGTGTGTTCGTGTGAATATTTTTATTTGTATGTTTGTATGTTTGTCATTTTGTCTTTATTTTTTTGAAATTCAATACTTTTTTTTGATTTTTGGTTTTAATATTCGTTTCCTGCACCACTCTAGTTAAGGTGTTTGTAGGTTGCGCTCTTGCTAAAAAATAAATTTGAAATGAATTTATGGCTATCGTTATGGTTTAACGTATTGTTTTACTGTATTACACAAAAAATTAAACAATTTGGTACAAAAATAAGTTGCAAACTTTAAAAGTGAAAATTTAGAATTTTATTTTAATATTTCTCTCAAAATTTAAAAGTGTTTAGTAAAGTTTTGCGAATAAAATTCTATTAAAAGAAAAAATGTTTTTTTTTGTTTTAGTTTCGACAGACACGCTTTAATTAGATCAAAGTTAAATTCTATAAAGAATTTAGATTTTTTGCACCTATTGGGAAATAGCAGATAACATCTAAACCTACTTATTGAAGACAGTAACCACCACACAATCAACATTCAACCATGAGGCAATTGCTGTTGATCATTCAAGTGTGGAGGTATAACACTGGCCTTTGAATGATCAATTCACAGCAATTTGTCTCATTCCTAAGGCGCTTAATATGTACTGTCCTTTCAAAAAAAAAAAAAAAAAAAAAAAAATTCCAATACAATGCAATGTATTTAGTAGGGGTTTACCCCTGAGTATTGGTCTCAAAAGAAAAAAAAAATAATTGTTCTATTAGAATCAAAGGAAAAAATGATGTCTACACATGAAACAATTCTGAGTACCAAAACGAGGGACTCCAGGACCAAGAAATGTCTCATGCAGTAGTTAAATGGTTTCATTGGCTGTATGGCATGTTGCATCATATTGTTAAAACAACATATTGACCACACCAATAGCATACAATTTTGACAAAGAGAATTGTATTGTCATGTCGCAAGATCGACAGTAAACAGTTGTTGCTTGACAAACCTCATATTCAAAAATATAAGCATGAAGACAGATCTTTACTGATTATACGCGATACCGAATTGATGTTATTGGGGTTTTAACAACATTATTACGCACTGTTTTTGATATTGAAATTTGATCGGATTTTTTTTGATGACCTCTATGTGTAGCGTCTGATACAGTCAGCCGGAATTTTTCAATTAATCTGTTTAAAGTGGACAAGGTTATAAAAATTTCGAAATCGGTCACCAAACTTTTTATTTTTATTTTTTATTATTTTTATTTTTTGAAATATTGTTCAATAATGCAAACGCGTTGTATAACTTTTACACGAGTTAAGTTTTTCGAGGTTCTACTGTGTATCATTTTGTTAAAAATAAAAGAAAATATTTTTATTTGTTAGCACGTTGTTGTTTATACATAAGTTGATGGTAAGAACTAATAAAATATAAAAGTGATTTTAAAGCCTACTTTAACTAAAACAGTATTAAGACGCAAAAAAGCTTTACACGCTTTTGATCTTTGGGGATACGGAATAATGTCAGTTAGATTCCAACTCTTATATATAATGACCAAGCATTAACGAACCCGGTGGAAAAAGCGAACCTTTCAGCTGAATTTTTTGTAAAAAATTCACGTTTATCGGAAAGCGTTCAACTGCTGCCCGAGCTCGAAAGAGTATTAGTGACTATGCCAAGTATATTCATTCCAGCTCATGCTATAAAAAGGGTTCTTACAGACCTCAACCTACATCCCAGCAGAAATTATAGCTTATCAATAAGCTATTTTGTAAGGGAGAAATTCTGAACAATCACTTACACGTGCGCATCAACAATGCATGATTTTTATATGAAATGAGCCGCTAAAATGCAATAGAAATGCACATTTATTGCAACCAGTAAGCAAATAATATAAAAAATCAAAAATAATATCTTATCCTGTAACATTTTTGGAAGCTTTAGGGTATGAATAAACAATATAATGCTTCCATTATTGCTTACAATTTTATTTATTGCTTCCAAATTTGGAAAATTTTCTGCTGGGATAAGGCTTCTGGGCCGAATGGTATATCAGCACTGGTTCTGAAGCAGTGCTCTTCTACGCTTGCCCGTTCATTAGCTAAACTTTTCAGTGCGGCTTATCGTGTTTCCATCTAATTGGAATTTTACTAATGTGACTCCAATCCCTAAAAAGGGTGAAGCTAGTAATCCAGAAAATTTCCGCCCAATAGCAGTTGGTCAACACTCTCCCAAGTATAATAAATCATCACCTTATGAGATATTTAGGGTCCAGTAACTTGCTAATCGATCGTCAATACGGCTTTCGTGATGGCCGCTCCACTGGTGACTTCTTTGCACTACTCTCTGAGAGGTGGATTTGTTCACTGCTTTGGTGAAAGCAAAGTTGTTGCTCTCGATATCTCAAAGGCATTTGATAGAGTACGACACGAGACTCTTATTTCTAAACTTGCTGCTTTTGGAAAAAAGAGAGAACAAATTACAAGCTATTATAATGACCCTGAAACACATACATATTTCTAATTCCAAAGAGCCTCAATTTTTATCGCCATTTAATTTGAAAAGGTTTTAGGCCACTCAACATTAAAACTGAGTTATTTTCTACATAAAATAATTCTGATGGAGTCGTCGTCTTCGTTGAGGATTATAAAATATTGGGTAACAGAATTCAATCGATATGATATG
Source organism: Metopia argyrocephala (assembly GCA_963576795.1). Classification (NCBI taxonomy): domain Eukaryota; kingdom Metazoa; phylum Arthropoda; class Insecta; order Diptera; family Sarcophagidae; genus Metopia; species Metopia argyrocephala. The sequence goes on along the minus strand of OY756208.1, from coordinate 178,338,728 downwards.
AGCTGCCGAGACGAATACCGTAGTTTTTAATATTTTGAAGTGTCTACGCTAGACATACTTACTCGTAGGAAAGTTTACAAAATGATATTGGACGATCGTGGGCTAAAGCTACATAAGCTGACACATATTTAAAAAGCTTACTTACAATAGTAGAACAAAAACAACGTCGTGAAGGTGTTTTAATGAAATGCTTAGTGATAGTTTGTCAACCGTAAGGATGAGACATGGCTTACAAGTTAACACTTGAGACTAGAAAACAATCAAAGTAGTTATGCCCAAAAAGCTATGATATTTTATTTGCAGATGTGACAATGATGATGAAGGTTATACGTGTATTGAGAAGCACAGAATGTTTTGTATAGTTTTTGTTAGATCGGCTAAATTTAGAATTGACCTCATATGTATATCGTCGATGGAATTAAAGAACGCTGTAACTGACAAAACCTTAAATGTTTACCAGAGCCAAAAAACCTGTATGAAAGTAGAACAAATTCACTGGTATGTTTCAAAACGCAGACGGCGTAAGTGAATTTATTTCCATCATAGAAATCTGGGACCGGGACCAATCGACGCGTATTTTTTTCTGATAAAAATGATGCAAAAACGTATTTTCGATTTTTTTTTTCAGTTACAGCGTTTTTTAATTCTTGCGACGATATACTTGTATAAAGTTTTTCTGCAAATTGACTTTAATTTTTGTAAAATTTTGGTACAATTTATTACAAATTGCAACCATTTTCACAATTATATTTTCAACATTTATATTTTATTTAAATAAGACAATAAAATCTTACCTCAGCTGACAAATTCATTTATAAATATTTTCTCCAAATTGCCAAAAATAATTACAGATTGATGATGATTTTAAATATGTTTGTAAAAAGAAAAAAAAAATATTTAAAATCTCCAGTAAAACATGTGTTTAAATATCATTACAATTATAGAATTTTGTGTATAAAATGTCTACGTAAAAACATGGCACACATCCATACATACAAAGTATTTGCATATGTATGACCATAAAATAATGCAGTTTATTTATCTGTTCATGTAAAGTTTACATATGTACATACATTTATATATTGTTTATAGATATATTATAATTATATCGTAATTCATTCTTTATTTGTGTATTTTTGAGGCTTTTGATACTGTAATTTAAGGTAATCATGTTGTAATTTATGGCTACAACTAAATTCAATTTTCCATATACGAGTACGAGGACACTCATACGGTAGGTAGCCAAGCCAGGCAATATAATTTTATGATTTTGTTATTTTTTTTTTATTATTTTTATTTATTATTTACTTTTGCTATTCCATTAAGTAGCCTGTGAAAAGTGGCTGGATAAATTATTATGTCCAAAATATTTTATTCCTATATGTACTTGTATGTATGATGGTGTTTCGATATGTAAACATGCTTTGAAGAAATTGCAAGAGCACTTACATATATATGTATCTTATGTACAGTAAGACATAGTAAAACAAGCAAATAATATACAATAAAGTAAATATTTTGTTTTAACTAAATTTAGTATAATTTAATAAGTCCCCATATTGTTTGTCTAGAGTTTGTAAAAAAAACTTTTCAGATGGCCCGGAACTGGCAATAAAATGTTTGTACAATTTTAGGAATTGTACTCATAAATCGACTTACAGGATTATGTAACTACACAGAGAGCTCATCAGACAGGCTCTCTTCATTTCAATTTGTTTTCCACTTATTATTGTAAACTAATTTGTGATGATCGCTCAAAAGATCAAAGTCATCTATTACCTTATCTGAAGTATCAGAGCTCAACTCCTCTGTTAAACCCTTTGCTATCCTCTCTTGAATTTTTCCAACGGCTTTAGAACAAGCAATTGGCTTAACAAATTTTGTTTTTCTAAAATTAAAAAAATTTTTGTTTATTTAATTTTCCAAAGTCTAAATCCGGACTAATGAACTATTTCCAAATATGGATACGTACTATAAATATTAGCAGTTTGTCCAATTTGTTTGTGGTTTGCAAATATTCAGTATAAATAACTAGAAATTCTTATTCTGACTTAGTAGTATAACAAATTTATATACAACATTGTCCACTTAAATTTACAAATAAAAAATACATAATACACAATTATAAGCAGCGTTCAAGAACGGCTGTTGGGTGAAAATATCTCAAAACTGTAAGTACAGTTTTCGATGCATCGAAAAAATATATTAACATCGAAGTCTGTGATAAATTGATAATCATCGAGCATGCTTAACATGCATTACAAAGTGTAAGTCTCGATATTCCAATTCATCCCAACAACTTTATGAATTTCGGCAAAAATATATCAAAGGCTATATGCTTTTATATTTCATTTAAACAAGTAATAATTTTTGCCAATATACATGGTCCTTCGAGCCGGATATACATATCAATAAAAACAATAATTATTATAATAAAAGAGAAAACTAATATGATAAAATGTATATTTTAAATCCAATTTAGATTGGATGTCCCCAATGCAAGGAAGAGATTCGAATTTTTAAATATTTTGATAAATTTAAAGTAATAATTATATATAAAAATTGTAGAATTACCGTTGTGATTCGTTAAAATAAAATGAAATTGAGTTTTCAGATAAAGAAGAATAAGTAAAGGGTAGCATTGGGGCATGTAATAGAAACATTAGTAATACCTGAACTGAAATTGGTATCATATCAAATAGGGGAAACTTGACAGAACCACTAAATTACACAGTACTGCTGTATTTATACAAATTATTAAGGGTTTATAAAAGACTTATTTTAGAAGTTTATATGCAATACTTTTTAAATAAGCTCTTTATAAGCCTTCAATATTTGCTTTTAATACAACAATCAGCCTTTAATAATTTTTTCCACTCAAAACAAATTAAAGACTGCTGTAGGAAGATATATTGAAAATTCACAACCTGTCGAAAAATATATATTAAATAAATTTATTGCACTTGAAATACATACATACATATATGTATGTACTCGTATACTTAGCCTGCTTTTAAATATGTGCAGAATTCTATATAAAAAACTCCAATCACAAGCTTTTAGAATTCCTTTTCCTCTTTTGTTATTAAATTTTCAAAAGAGTTCGGAGTAATCTTTCAATAGCGAATTCAGTACTGCTACAATTTCAAGCCATAACCCAAACCAAGCCACTCTTGCATTAGTAGATTTAACAGTTTCACGTCATCAAGTCGCCAAGTTTTTTTTAGTTTTAATTTTTCCTTTTTTTTTCTCTATAACTTTGCCACCTATTTTTCATTGGCAAATAAGAGGAGAACACAAAAAAAAAAAAAAAAACACGAACAAATATTTCACTAAACTCATATATTCTACTGAGTGTATTGGCTCTAACGGAAACGGAAGTGCGAAACATTATTTTTTGTAAACCACTTGACAAAAAAAAAGCAGAAAACAACAAAAAATAGCATCTCTATGGCACACTATTAAGCGTACACAGACAGATTTACCCATATGGAGATAAAATTATACGTACACACACAGGCTCATATAAATTTAGTACCATAAAAATCCATACAATTATTATTTAATTTTTTTTTCACATAATATTTCTGTATGAAAATCTCTGGATTTCTTTGTTTTTTTCTTTTGTGTCCACATGCGTTTCAAATAAATTTTTTGTATGCCGCTCCAACAACAGTTGTTTATCATTTTTTATGGCTGTTGTAATATATACAAACGTATAAGTATATAAAATATATATCAAACGCACACAGGCATATGCATGTTCATCTGTATACATATATAAAATTGAATCTGTGTTTGTTTATTCGTTTATTGGTTTCTACGTAAATATGAGTCTTTGCCCCTACGAACATCTAAACTGTTGAAACGATTTTTAGGAATATATAAGTAGTGTGGCGTGGCACTTCCCTTACAAAGTATATAAACAGATGTTCTAATTTACTTATAAAACTATCAAAAATAAAGCTTTAAAAACCTTAATGAAATCATTAGACTAAAAGTTTGCATTATTTGACACAAAGCCGATATATTTGGGGTTTTCGGAGGGTAAAATATAGCCTAGAACAGAAGTTCTCACGGATCCACGGAACTTTCAATAGACATGTGGAATTACAAAGTTTTTGACAAACATTCATATATATAAGCCCACTTCACTAAAGCATGGTATTCAAGTCTGATTTTTATAAGGTCGTGCCACCATGAAAGAATAAGAGACACAGAAAGAGAAAAAGGTACATAAATAGTGTCCCAAAATAAACACAAGTTTTGAATCTGCAGCAATTTTTTTTGGAGTAAATTTTTGGCATATTTAAGGTAAAGGCTATGATAGTAGGGTAAATGATTAAATACGATACAGCGTACATATATTGGGTCTTAGAATAAAAAAGACGAAGGATGCTGCTATAACATGGCTGAGCGGGCAAAAGGGTTTAATACCAATCCCCAAAGAAATATAAGTGGTAAGTGGTTTCTACTTAAACCACAGAAAAACACAAAAGCAGTTTTTTATGTTCGAATTCAATGCTGGCGAGAACTTCGCCTCCGTTGAACTTCGCCTAGACAAGAGATTACAGTGCACCCAAGTAAAACGGTTCGTAACATTATATGCCTGATATCAGATACAATATTAGTAAGTTTAAATCAAAGGTCCACACAATATTTCCCTCTTCCTCTCATATTTTCGCAGACAAGTACGATGTCTGCATCAGTAGGGTCAGCCTCTGATTGCTGGCCTCATTCTAAAAACAAAAAAAAAGAACAGTTTTACAGCAGAAAATTTAGAGTTATTAAGAGTGGAGCCGCATACAATGCAAACTGTGTATTCGTTATTGAATACTATTTTAGAAATAATGAAAGTTTGTTTTAACTTCGTTAACTGTGAAAAGATTAACAGAAGAATTCAGGGAGACTGAAGCACAACGATCGTATAAAAAAAAGACGAATATCAATACCGTAGCCGTGCTTATGTGCTGGTGAAAACCTATGAATGTTAATTAGCATAGTGGACAAGAATTCGAAATTTCAAGAAACTCTCTACTCACAAAAGATCTGTGCCTTCATGTCTTCAAAATTCAGTTAACACAACAACTAAAGCCGAATGGCCAAAAACAACGAAGAGAGTTCGTAAAATTAATTATTAAACAACAAGTGGATGCTGGTTTTCGAGCGAAATATTGCCAAGCAATGAACAATTTCACCTCGTTAGTTCTCTTAATCGCCAAAATTTATGGGTTTGTACTCACAACACGCTATCTTTGTTTTGTACGGATTTTGGACAGGAGGCATCATTTGACTATATTTCTTTGCAAGTGAGGCTGGTCAAACAACAGCTATTACTGATGTTCGATATAGCGAATTGATGTGGCCAATATGTGGTTTCAACAAGACCACATATCAGACAGTCAATGAAACAATTCAAGTATTGGATAAACTATTTTTTGGTCATGTACTCTCTCGTTCCGGTGAACTATTTTGTTAAGTATTTTGCAAAATATTGTTCCTGGTACGGAAAACTACTAACCCACTTTTCATAGTGTCAATAATCTATAACGAATCTGATTTCGAACACAGAAATTTAAGCCCTTGCCTAACTAACGCTGCTCACTGTTAGAGTTAAAACTTCTCTGACTCCTCACTATCACAGTTCCTGTAAGGAGATTTTTAGCATTTATGCCAATATAGTTTACGTGCTAAGCCAAAATCCTGGTTGTTACATTTAAATTTTATTCCATTTTATTAACAAGGCACACCGGGCAGCAGCAGTTGGTTAGTATATCTACATGCGAGTATATAAATATTTTTCTTTTTTCTGGTGTTTATTCTACTTATAATGGCAACACTGTTCAAGTACTTTTAAGCCCAGTGTATAAAACTTATAAAACAAAATTTACATTGACTTACTGGTTTTTGTTCTATCACTTGTTTTTTAATGCTACAAAATAATAAAATAATAAAACAAAAGCAGATAAAAAAAAAAAAAATTCGTGAAGAAATATTCAAAAATAAATTGTATTCACTTGTAGTCTGCAACTTTTTGGTACAACTGGTGGCACTTTTTTGGTTTAGTTTGGTCAAGGTTCATAAATATTCAAAACTTTTTGTTGCCTGCCTCCTTTTTTTAAAGGTTTTTCTGCCATTTTTTATATCGTTTTGTTTCCATATTTTTATTTTTTATTTTTTACTTTTGTTTTTTATTAAACTTCCATACGTTTATTTGCAGAGCTTTTTTTGCATAAATTTTATTGTGACATTTTTAAAATTTAAAAACTAAAATTCATGTACATACTCGTACATGAATTTCGAATACATGTGATGATTTTAATTTAATTTTAGGAGTCATTTATTTTATTAAACACAATTTTTTTAAATGAAGAGAGAAGAAAAAAAAAATCAAATTAATTTAGAGTAAACTGTGATTAAAAAATTGAAATTTGTAAGGTTTAGACAAAATTTAAAAATTTGAAGTGGAAATCAATAAAAAAATAACACTGGCACACTGCACAGTGGTATTTGTTCATACAATCCTTGGCAAAAAATATAAGGAGTGCTCGTAGAATGTTGAAATTTTGTTTTGAGCCTTTGGTTAGCTCAATTAAGAAAAATAGAAAGCTTTATCAAAATTTATGGCCCATAGAAGCCAACATTTATTTTTGGCCCAAAGTTTTTGAAATTTTTCTCTGAGCCTTTAATTAGCTCAATTAAGAAAAATATAGTTTCATTAAAATTGGCCACGCCCACTACCCACCGCCCATCGAACCCCAAATTTATTTTTGGCCCAAAGTTTTTGAAATTTGGCACAGAGCCTGTGTTACCTCAATTACCATCCACGCTCCCCGCTTATATAACCCATATAATATTTTTTCCCACAACTTTTTGTTTCTTTACCAAAAATAATTAAATTTTAATTTTAATTTTAAAATTTTTTAATTTAAAATTTAATGAATTTGGAGATAAATTTTATGATTTTATAAAAGATTGATAGTGTGGAGTCTTACATTTCATTTTATTATAGAGGCAGCACCTAGCACGACTGAGCAACCTTTTTTTTCTTCCAAGGAAGTTTGCAATCACTGCACATTATAGAACAAATTTTATTCTATCATATCTGTTAAACCATATGAGCGAACTTCAACGTTTTTTTTAAATACGCTGAGAGGTCTATATTTGAAAGTAGTCACTATTTAAATCTGAGCAATAAAATTATTTTACGTATGAACACAATAGAAGTGCGTAAACAGTTTTCAATATTTTGGACTAAAATTTATAATTTACAAAGACAAATAAACTTTTTTTTGGGATACAATTTATTGATTCTTCATACTGAATCTTTATCTACAAAACTGCATCATTACATTTTTAAATTTTATGTGTTAAAAAAATTACTTATTGCTAAAAAAATCCCACTGTGTTAAAATTTTAACTTTTTTGTTTTTTTATTTTTTTTTAAACACTCTGATTATATGATATCTAAAATATGTATCTTCTTAAAATTTTTATTAATTTTAAAGTTGTAGTGGTCTAAAGTTAAGGGTCGTGTACAGCATACGAAATTTATGGGAAAATCCCAAATTTTATGTTCATTTACAATATTATTCTAGTTATAATTACAACATTGTTTTTGTTTACAAATATTGATCATATGCCAGATACCGTTAGAAAAAAGATAGTAGTGAGGCATTGTCAAGATTTTTAAGCAACCGCGAACATTCGTAGAGAATTTAAAAGAAAGTAGAAAAAAACAGGATTTTAACCCTGCACAGAAAAAATTATTGCAGGAATATTTTCAAACAAACGCTTGTTCAATTTTTATTTCGTTTTCAAATAAAGTCTTGTTTGATTCTATTAATAATTTTGTTTGAATGTATGTATTTTAAAAATATCAATGTTGATAAAACATGATATAATAAAAACGCGGCTTTTAATTTAACATTATTCTGCTTTCTTTATGTACAAAATTTCGCACATTTACATTGTTAAAGCTTTTATAATTTTTTTAAAATAGTAAGCAACACTTATTTATGCTCACACATTTAATAAAAAAAATAAATAAAATAAAATAGAACAGAGAAATAGAATTTGAATTTTTTGAAAAACAGAAATGTATTGCTTTGTAAATACTTTTGTTTGGTTTTTATATACTAAATGGGATATGATTCGCATTTAGTCTATAACTATTTTAACATAAGTATTTATAGTTTTGAATAACACCTTTGGGAAAAAGTCTCCTGAGGAGTCTCTTAAGCAGAGACGAAATGGCCATAGAGACATGCTTATCCCCAAAAGCATACATTTCATATTACATTAAAATAAATAATATAATAATAATATTAATAATACTATTAATAATAATAAAATATAAAAATAATTTACCACAAAAAATTTAAATTTGTAAAAAAATTATTTGAATTTTCTGTCAAATTTCTGAACATTATTTTGTTGTCTCGAATAATTATTTGTTCAATTTTGCATTCATTTTTAAACATTTTATTTTTTTAATTGGCAACTTTTTTCTCAAAAAACAAATTTTTATTTTCAAAAAATATATTAATTGGTTTGACAAAATTTTTGTTTGCTTAGAACCGAAATATTCAATAAAACTTTTATCTACTTCTATTACATTTTTTGTTTGATGCTTTTTTGTGACTCCAATAAAAATGTTTATTGAATATCGCAACATTTTTATTGAAAATATCGCAATTTTTTTTCAAACAAAAAATTACAAATTTGTTGTTCGAATTCACAAATTTCTTTGTAGGACCGAAATTAAACAAAAAATTTATTAACTCAGTGAATTTCGTGTCTGAATCAAAAAAATAATTTTTTCTGTGTGGGCTTATGTCATAGTAAGCCAACAAACTAAACACTAGACCACGGCGACTACACAACACGGAATTTTTGAATAAAATAGTTGCCATAATCTAGTGGTTAGTATGTTGGACAGACAGATAATGTATCATAACTAATGCATGGATTAAACGTAAATTAAGGATTTATTATGAATTATACTAGAAATCTTTAGCAAAAAAATATTTTAATTTTAACGAAATTTCTTTAATTCTACTGAATTTTATTTATTTAAATAAAAACATTATTCATTACAACTAAAAAAATAACAAATGTTTTTCTTTTTTTTATAATCTTGATTTATTTGTATTTTAAGTGAATTTTAGTTAAATTGACAACACTTTCGTTAATTCAACAGAATATTTAGTACTCTTTAATTAAGTTTTATTCAAAACAACAGATTCTACTAAAATATATTTTTCTACAAAATATATTTATTTAATTTGAAGAAAAATGTTTATTTAATAAAACAATTTGTGTAGAATTGACTAAAAATTTTGTTAATTTGAATATTTTTTTTCTTTGAAGGTTTACAAAATTTTTTAGTTAATATTACCTACGATATTTGGTTCAGTGTAGTTTCTTGCAACGAATAGTAGATTGAAGATTTAAATAAATTGGTTTATTAGTTGGTAAACATGATCGCAACTCGACAAAAACATAATCAGTCAATCAAGGAAGAGTATTTTTAAAGCTCTGAACACTGAACTCTACGTAGTTGGACAGTTGGCTAGTCAACTAAACATGTGATCAAATACAGTTTTTAAAAAATGCCGTTCAGATATCATTTAATTACCACATTGAATTTTTCCTAGCAGGAAAAGAATTACAGCCAAACAGACTTGCCTACAAAGTGGAGTAGAGCATGGGGTGTGGGTTGGAGCTATTGAAAAAAGGCACTCCAAAATTTTCAAACTCTAAGTAATCAATAATAAAGTAAACACTTTTTCGTGTGAATGTGTTTTTTTTTTTTGGAATGTGTAGGTTGTACTGGTTGCACTAGGGTAACCCGTATACCATCCCTGACACCAATTATGAACACTTCCAATTAACATCTGTTAATTATAACAAATTAGAGTAAGGATTAACTTTAATTGTAATATTACAATAACAATTATTAATTTAGCTTTTAAGGTAACGTTAGTCCTATTGGTATATAAGGACGGCAAATTGTGAAAGAATCAATACTTAGCCGAGCCCCATTGGCTGATGGAATTATTAAAAAACTATTTATATTTTTTTTATTTTATTTCGAAGCCAGGCTAATAAATCAGCCGGCTTATAGAAACTGACCAGTGTCTTTTTTAAGTGCCGGTCGAATTATACTTATATTTTAAATTACATTTTTGTGTATACACCCCTTAAAACCCCTACAAGGTATTGAATACGTTTTTTTAACAGCAAAACTACTTAAAAAGGACTCAGGAAGTTGATTAAAAAAAACAATCTTCCAAATATTAGCAGGTTATGTACATATATTTGAATATATTGACATTTCAATCTTAAATCTAATTATTGCTTGGATGTTTACTTTGAAATAATTATTTACGAAAATTTCATTTCATTTTATTTTATTTTTATTTTTTTTAGTTTGAAAAAATTGAAAAGAAACTCTTTCTTTCTTACGTTTTATTGTATAATTTAACTGCACTAAACACATGCTCTTAAATGCTATTCCAAATGCCCTTAAAAAAATTCTTAAATAAAAATTCTTCTTTTAAGCAAAAGAAATGACAAATGACAGTTGTTTTTACTTTGTGTACTCGTAGCTGCAGTCATTTTAAACACAAACAATCATTTAAACAACAAAATCCGAGAAAAAGAGGAGTAAAAGAACAGTTTATTTTACAATTGCAGAATAGAAAAACTTGGAGTATCTACGATAAGCACAAGAAAAAAAAAAACAAAAAAAAAAAAAAAAATAGAAAAAAGTAAAAAGGAAAGAAATAATTTTATATAAAATAATACACAAAAACAGACGGTAAGTAACTGCCAAAATATATTTTAAAGTGTGTGTTTTTTCTTTACTCCACTACTAAATCGGCAACAAAAATAACAACAACAACTGCATCATATATTTACCTCCAAATAACGTATGTTGTATAATAAGCCTTGTGCGTTTGTTTGTTTAACGTTTTATTTGCAAAAAAAAAAACAAAAAAAAAAATGAAACGGTACATGTGTGTTTGGGCCAATTGAAAACTATTAATTTATCTTTCAACTTAACAAAAGTTGAAAGAAGAATTTTATTTATTCTCTCTTTCAAGTATAAGAAATGAACGTTTTTCTTAAAAAAAAGAATATAAAAAAAAACTTACAAAAAATGACTGCAAACTTCATGACATCATGCATCATGGTCATCAAGACTTTATTTTATACATACTTATGTACGTCAGTAAGGATGTGTAATATATTGCAAAGTTCCATTAGGAAAAATGTCTGATGTTCAATACGTATTTGAAATATATGTAGTTTAGAATTTTAGAAAAATTCTAGGAATAAACAATCCTTGAAATATGGCTTTCCTTTAAAATGTCGATGTAGTTGGTTTAGCATATAGTGATTGAGCCAAGACTTTTAAGACCTAAAATTTTTAAAATTTTAAACTGTCTCTACACATTGAGCTGCCTTTTATACAAAAATAAATCAAATCGTTAAATCCTTGCACCACCGTGTTTCATATTCTTAACGAACAAACATCGAATTGTACTTCTGCAAACTTACGGGTGCATGGATTTGTATCAGGGGGTTAATTCTGTTCTTCGTATGTGAACGAATTCTTATTCGAATGTACAAGGTTTCATAATTTTATGATTCTTTTATTCGTTATGGCATAGAACTCATTATTAGATGGGTTGTGCTGACCCAGTATGAATTTAGGGATATATATCCTGGATGTGAGACCATAATTGAGCAGACACATCAGGGTTTCTGTGCTCGTGATGTCATTCAGGAAAGAGTCAGGTCTAGGCAACACCGAAAAAATTATTTTGCTAAGAGCACATGAACATAAAACAACGTTCTTAAAAGAGAATTTTGGTAAAAGACTTGAAGTTGTTTTTTTACAATATGTTAACAGTGCACAAGCAACTAGTCAGTCTAACCAATACTAATAGCGACTACAAGGAACATAATCCTTCATCTAGTAAGCCAACACACTAAACACTAGACTACTCGCGGTAGTAGTAGGTAGGTTAGACTGACTACTCGCGGTAATAGTCTAGTGTTTAGTGTGTTGGCTTACTAGACAAGAGCTCCGGGTGTAAACCCAAACTCTGAAATTTTGAAAAAAAAATATGAAAAAATATTTCTTTCGGCGACTACCTCTTAGCAGTCTTCTGAAAAAATCTCTGTAATTAACTGATTGCCATGAACAAGCTTCTCAAGTCCTTTGTTTGGAGCACCAGGACCGCTCGGGTATAAAAATTGGCATACAGCACACACGCAGAGCCACTTCACCACTGTTACTGTACCTTTTGTTTGTGGCGACGTCATCAACGTATCTTAGTTTTTCGAAAAAAACAATGCCAACCTTAATGAAGCAACAACGCATGTTATACGACTTTGAACTGAAGTTCTAACTTTTGGACTTTCGGGTCACCTAATCTTTAGACAGGTCATTATACTTGACAGCTTTAGACTCTTTTTCGAAGTGTTTCTTTAGGTAACTGATTACAAGTAAGGGACCACAATTTATATACTGTCTTCTCAAACATGTCTTTTTTCCAAATCCTTTTTAAACTCAATAGGTGTATTCGTTTAACCTGCCAAATGTCTTTTGAACTCACTACGAAAGCTTTAGAGGTATAAAAGGCGTTTAACAGCTTAATCAAACAACTCTAATAATGTATTGCTATATCCAGAATATTTTTTTTTGACAAATTTCCAAAGAAATTATACAATGTCAACAAACAAACGAATGATCAGGACAAAAGCGCCACCTATTGGGAAGTAGCAGATAACAGCTAATCCTACTAAGCGAAGGCACTCACCACACAATCATCATGCAACGGTGGGGCAATTGCTGTTATAATTCAAAGATGAAGGTATAACACTCGTCTTTGAAGGAATCAATTCACAGTAATTTGTCTCATTTCTAAGGCGCTTAATAATAATATAAGAATGAATATATATGTACTGTCCTTTGCAAAAGATTCCAATAAAATGCACAGCATTTAGTAGGGGTTTACCTCGGAGTATTGGTCTAAAAAATTAAAAATGGACAAGTTTCAAAGGATATCTCATAAATTCAGAGTTAGTCGTTTTGGATATTTTATTTGATTTAATTTTAATTAATTTTTTTTAATATACCAAAAATTAGAAGAGACATGGTTGAAACCATCTTCTATTTTTTATAAATCATCAATAAATTTCACATGAGTTTTTCGTAGGGCGTAAGTGATGCAAACTCCTAACTTAAGAAAGAAGTTAAATTCAGCTCTTGGAAAGCCTTGGTGTTAAATGAAATTACTATGCTTTTGGAAAAACTTAAATTTTTCTTTTTGCTGCATTATAATATTTAATTGTTAATAGTTTTTCTGTGGCTTGGTGCTAAAAGGGCCAATGTCAACTTGCGGCTGTTATGAGTTAGTCGCTGCATTACATACATACGTAATTGGCCATTACAACCATGCGTCAAGGTTACGGCCTAGTTTCTCGCAGCGCTCATGTTGTGTGTGTTAATTTTTATCTATGAGTACCGGGCCCTACAGTTTAAAGTCGACTCCGAACGAAAGATTTGAGAAGCTTTTTCATGGCAATCAATTACTCCCAGAGCTTTTGCCAGAATACTGCTGGGAGGTAGTCGCCGTAAGACAATTTTTTCATATTTCTTTTTTTAAAGATGTCAGAGCTGAGATTTGAACCCAGCTCTATCGCCTTAGTAAGCTAACACACTAAACACTAGACCATGGCGACTACAAGTCGTTGCATGAGATTCCCTTTTTAAACTCTCTTTTATTTTGCTCCAACAGCTAATTTCTAGTTCAATCCATAGCAGATTTATAAGACATTTTGTAGCCTATGTTACTACGGACTTATGTATATGGAAAATAAAATATTTAAATTAAATTTTCTCAAAACTGACTTTTTTGGCATTGGCCCTTTTACCACAAAGCAACAGATTTATTCTTAATGCATGAGGGTTCTAAGCATTAGTGCTGTAAAATTCTGCTACTTTTCATTACTCGATAGTATTGAGTACTTTCATTTGGGTACCCAATACTACTCAATACTTTTAACGGATTTTATATTTAAGAGAAAATAATTTTATAAAGTATTGTGTTTTTAAACAGAAATTTGTTTAGCCGTTAAAATTCAAATTTTCCATACAACTTCGAAGAAAATTACAACCCTGAAAGTATTGAGTAGTTACTTTTAAGTATTGAGTATCCAAGGATTCGTATAAATACTCGATACTCGATACCCACTACTCATAATTTTGCCAGCACTGCTAAGCTTTATAGTCTACATAGATAATTATAATATAAATAAATAAATAATATGTCAACATTATGAATATGGCATTACTCGTATTATTCCTATGAATTATTTGAAAACCAAATCCTATATAAATGCCATCAAATGTCTACATTTCCTATTGGGAATGAATTTCCTTTAATTTCGTGTGACATGTGTGATTATGTATCATTATTGTGGGCTAAAAGTAAATACTATTGCGGCATAATAATATAACAACAGCTTTGCGGTATTTGTTGAACACAAATCTTTAAAATTATCGTAAATTGTTTGGAGTTTTTCTTTCAATTTCATTTTTTTTTGTTTTATTAGTTTTACAAAGTTTTACTATAGTTTTGTTTTTTCTTTATCAGTAGTTTCTTAAGTATTATTTTTGTAGTTTTTTTATTCGTTTGTCCTTTTACATTATATTAGCAAACGTCTAATGAAAGCAATTTATAGCTCTTGACAATTTTCCATAGGTTTTCTTCTGTTTCTTTTGACCTTTTTTAGGATATACATGGAAAAGTGTTTCATTTGTATTTGACTTGTAGCGTGTGTTTTAGTAGTTTTTTTTTTATATTTTTATTACAATTTTTATTTAATTTTTCGTGTTTTAGTTTGGTATGTAAGTCTAGTACTCTTTTAAGACATTTTAATAGTTTTATGGCTAATTTAAGAAAAGGACATGTAAACAATTTTGATCAAAGGCCAACAAACAAGAAATGAATAAAAATTGCCATAAATTACAATAAATGACATTTTATTTTATTTATTTGCAGTTAAAAAGAAACCCTTCTTTTATAAAATTAACAAGAATGATAAAAAAAATATTAAAAAAAATATATATATGAAAGAAATTGGCTTTTTATAGACATACAAACTTTAAAAGCATCTTTAAAAGCCTATTCTTAGAATTTTAAGTTTTAAAATGACAGCGGTAAATAGGAATGTAAAAAGAAATCATTTCTTTGCAATATATGGATAATGTTTAAAAAATTTCTTTATTTTGTTTTAATTGTTTGCAAATACTAATGAGCGACTTTGAAAAAAATTAAAAATCATGTTTTTTTTTTTTACATTTTTTTAGCACTTGGCTGTGCTAAACAGCACTTAGCATGTTGACAGCACTGACAGAAGGTAATTCTAAGTAAAAACTGTCTAAGTTTTAAAAAGTCTTCTGAGAGGATAATAAATTAAATGTGACAATTACAACTATTAAATAGAAAATTCATGTCATTCACAATTTTTCTAAAACTACTTGGCAAATCATATGGCAGATTGTTATCTCAAACTCTTAAATTAGAAGCAGCTACTGGAGAAATATAAAGAGAAATCTATATAAATTTAAGGTGTATAGAACCCTGCAAAACGCTGGTTATTATTTAGCTCTGAAATTTCAGAAATTTTGCACAAATTGAATAATGGCTGGTATTTCTAAAGGGGCAAACAAAAATAATTGGTTCGTTTCATATACAAACAAGCTATGTTTTCTAATTCCAGACACTGAAATCCTCTATTGACTAGTCCGCCGAATAAGTAAAGTTTAAAATTTCTGCTCTTCTATAACTGTATAAAATACATAGATGATATCTTATACTGACATCATATAACACGATACATTAACGCTTATGTGACGCGCCGAATTCCAAACATCGATAGTATTAAGCATCCCTTAAACAACAGCTTAACATTTAATGTAATGGAGAATGCTTTGCAAAAAACCTCTACATTGAAAGTTATGTACATAGAGATGTGGAATGAGTAAAAAAGCTACATTTGTCAAATATTTGATCCCAAAAGCGCAACCACCATTTTATGGCAACATATCCTCGTGCTGGTGTTTATGTGCTCTATCCGCCATTTTATATATATCGAGTTATTTATGCCACTTTAGGTTTTAGATACCAAAATTTTTAAAATCTGCATTGGTATGGGAGATAGGTTGAGTTTATTTTGTTTTTCATTCAATTAAGCGCCTTACGTTACTGTATGAAGAACTACGCATGCTCACGAAAAAAATGTTTTTTCCGATGCTATGCATCGTAAACTTACATCGATGTTTTGCGATGTATCGAAAAAAAACATCGATGTTTTAGATGCATCGTATCACATTTTTAGATAATAGCAAAACAAACAAAAAATGTAAAAATTTTAATAAAATTTATCCTGCACTCTACTATGTGGTGCCAAAACTGATGAATTGTGTTCCACGACATGGCTGATAATACACAATTATAAGCAACATTCAAGCAGGGCTGTCGATGCATCGGATGATACGCTATTTTAGCGATGCATTGGATTAAAAACATCGATGTTTGCGATGCATCAATTAACATCGAGGATCCCTATGAAGGGAAATGAGACAAGTTACTATCAGTTGATCACTCAAAGGCCAGTGTTATATCTTCGCCCTTGAATGATCAAGAGCAATTGCTAAATCTGTAGTTGAATAGAGACGACGCCTAAATGTTAATTCTGAAGTATGAAGTGGTGAGAATCTTTTCAAAATTTAAAGGTTACGATCCTTGCTTAGTTACGTTATTTACTACTTCTCAGTGAGTAGCGCTTTCTCCTTATTATTAATTATGATGCCAATAGCAAAGCCTTTAAATACCGCATATCTTTGCTCTTTATTTTTTCCTTTGCTGGAATTCGGGGATTTGAACCTGGGCTGCTTTGTGTTGTATGCTAGCGCTCTAACCACTACACTAATTTTGTTTTTTTTTTAATTTTTGATAAATTAAATTCGAAACAAATATATAACAAATGTGAACGTACCTTATGTAAGTGTAGAACAGTGTAATAAAATATTTTACACTTTTTCTATATCCATTTCGCTTTTAGTTTTTCGGTATAGTAGAGTTTTTCGGTTTTGCTTTTAGGAAAATAAATTTTTATTAATTTTTTTACATTCGCACTGTATTTCATTTTTAGAATAATGCATGCAATTACATTTCAAAAATATTTTAAGAAATTCATATAGGAGTACATATTGCAAGCACAGTTTAAAAAGAAACTGGTTGGGGAAACATCACAAATGCCCTATTATTTTGAAAATTATTTAATGATCATTGAGGTACATTTTTTTAATTATAAAAAAGGAAAATTAATTTAAAGATTCGAAATAATTTCTTAAAAGAAAACTTCTATTCACACATTTGAAACACTATTTTAAATAAATTTTTTTTTTTTAATTTTTAACTTCTTTGTTTTAAAATTATTTTTTCCATTTGCTAAGTTGGTATATGCAAGTGCCTGGATTCCAATTTTTCTTTTTGTTGCAGTTGTAGCTGTTGTTGTCAAAAACTAACTACGAGTACGTGCCATGGATATATGGAACTCATACTACTTATCGTTTCATGAGTGCTTTATATGCCATGGCTGAAGGCAATTTTCATTTCATCATTTTTAAGTACCTTCAAGCAAAATACCCAGCTAAACAAAAAGAGAATAGAATATTAAATAAAAAGAAGAAAAAGAAGAAGAAAAAAAAAAACTACAAACAATTTAAAATAGAAATAAAATTACATACAAACTTCATGTCCAAATACTATATTTGAAACATATTTATGGGTGTTAAAGTATAAAATATTGTATTTGAAACACACATAACATTTCTAAATTAAGGACATATTTTATCTGTTACTCTGATAACAGGGTATAGAAAAATAATAATTTGATTGCAAATTCCATAATAGTTTTAAGAAACATTCATTAGTGATTGTCCTTGTACGATTTCATTCCTGTTATACATACTCGTATGTAATGCAATGAAGGAGAAATCCCTTTAAAACACGTTATATTAGAACATGGCAAACGAATTGAAAATGAATTTATTTTAAAAATAGTGTTGAGCAGGTTTAAACACTTTTCTTTTAATTTTTCATTAAATGGTTGGAAGGAATTTATGATACTTTATATGCATAATTAGATAAGGCTAACTTATCTATGATGAGAGAAATTGCTCAATGCCTTATTTTTTAAAGAACAACATTTCTAAATGGGTGTCTTATTCTCCATTATTCTTATGAAATGTTGTTCGAACAGTTCGTGAACTATCGTAATTAACTAACTGGAAAATTTGAAATTTCTGTAGTGGATAACAAAAATCTGTGCTCATTTTACACTTCTTTGCCCTGAATATAAAAAATATGATTCCAATATGGGTTAGACCACCTCAACTCAAATTAAAATATGGCGTTTTTGAAATGACTGTTTCCGAATTGGTTGATTTTTGGTACGAATAAAGTATATCATAATATTAAGACAAATATAAAATTAAAGAGCGCTGACACTTCTGGATCAGGAAATATGAGGTCTTGAAAATCGAAAACAGTACAAAAATGCACAAAGTTACACTTACTTAATTGTAATTTTCTTGAAAAGTATGATAGCTACGCATCTTATAAAAGTCGCATTTGAAAGGGTATTAAATTACCTTTGATTCAATATGTAATATGATTTTTTCTTTGAAAAAGTCAAAGGTCAATTTCTTTACCTATAAGTCGAAAGCCTATATCTCCGAATGCGACCTCTTTAAAAATTTGAAAAAAAATTATGCTAAAGATAGTTACGTTCTCTACAGTTGTGAAAAATTTCAGAGTGAAGGTCTTTTTGGATCAAGAAATAAATATCCAATCCCAACAGAATGAAATTAAAACTAGTCTAATAGTGGTGGGGTGGTATACGATTTTTCGATTTCGATTAGCTAGAACCACTTATTTTGTAAGTTTCTACAAAAAATACATGAGTCAAAAACGAGGGATGTGGGATGGGGGCAAATGGCTCTTCATCGGGGTCAAAGGTTGGGTTGAAGGAATAAAAATCTACAAAAAGCCCCACAACTGCCCTGAAGTAGCCCCTAGATGGATAAAACGTAAGACCGACCCCACTAATATTTTACCTGCAATTTTTTTTTTCGAACATACCTATCCCCTATCACCACCCCCTAAGGGGGCTCCAGTACAAAGGTTATAAATTTTGCTCCTACCACTCTAGGGAGTGGGGATAGGGGTTAGGTATGTTCGGGAAAAAAGTTGGGGGTAAATACCTACCGCTACCTACATACCTATCCCCTATATCCACTCCCTAAGGGACTCCATTACATAGTTAAATTTTTATATAAAATTTGCTCCTACCACTCTAGTGAGTGGATATAGGGGTTAGGTATGTTCGGAAAAATAGTTGGGGGTAAATACCTACCCATACCTAACCCCTACCTACATACCTACCCCCTATCTCCACTTCCTAGAGTGGTAGGGACAAACTTTATAAACTTTGTACTGGAGCCGCCTTAGGGGGCCACGATGAAAATGGCAAAAAGTTATTTTTGCACATCAAAACTAGTTTTACATGTTACCCCTTCGTTGACAACTTATTAATGAAAAATTTATTATGAACTTAACTTAAAATATTGGTTCATTTAACTTCTTTTTAGGGTTTGCAGTATTGAGTTGGAAACACGTCTTCATTTGGCAACCGATATAACAGATGATAGTTGCCCTGTTCTTCCGAGCATCTAATTTGATTAAAAGTGACTCGTTTTCTCGCCATTCTTAGTAACTGGATTTGTGTTCTTCCACTTTATGGCAGATTTAATGAAAGGTTTATGGCTTGAAAGCTTTCATGCTTCAACTTATTCAAAAATTAAAGCCAAATAACTTATATATGCGCCGACAATCCGACGAATAAGCTGAAGATTATGTATTGACATCCAATTTTCATTTAAAATTTCTATACTCCGGTTAAGTCAATTATTGGTTGAATAAATATGATTAATGTATAAGCATATATTAATTAATTAATATTTATATTATTATCGTATTTGGAGTGATGATAATTCACAAGCGTTTGACGAAACACAATTATGCTTTTTGGTCGATGAGGGTCAAAATGATACTACCGATGATGATCAGTATAGGAAAATGACTAAAAATTTGTTCTTGCTGATATATGGTTTTAACATGTTTTGCCATATTCCACATAGTCCGCGCGACAATTGATTTACTCAACGAAGCTTTTGATGAGAGAATAATTTTAAGTAATGATTCACATAATAGGCCACTACTTGCCGTGATAACAGCCCTTTGGATTATTTTCACTTGTGTACGTCGATAAATCAGAGACAACTGAACACCTGGAAATAAACACTAGAAAAGGTATTGGCGAAATGCAGTTGCAAATGCTGGAAAAGTTATGTAATTATGGGTGTGCACACTTTTATTGAGAATTAATAAAGATTTTTGATCTTTTTTTTATTAACGTTTGTACTTGTGGACATCTTGAAAAAAAAAAGAAAAATTATTTCTTTAGCTGACTATCTACCTCTCAGCAGTCTTCTGGCAAAAGCTCTGGGAGTAATTGATTGCCATGAAAAAGCTTCTTAAATTTGTCGTTTGGAGTCGACTTTAAACTGTAGGTCCTGGTACCCATGGATAATAATTAACACACACAACATGAGAATCTTGGCCGTAACTCTGAAATAGGGTGGTAATGGCCAGTTATGTATGTACGTACTTGTGGATAAAATAAATTTATCTGACAAAAAAGAAAAATGAGTTTTAAGGTCACTGGATTTCAGTTTCTAAATTTTTAAAATTAATTAAAAATTTTCGTAAATGAGTTTCTTTTTTTAAGGTAATTTTCTACCCATTTACGAGTAATCAATCCTTAATAACTGGTTAGTCTGTTAAAATTTAAAACGAAGTCTTTTTCATGTTTTTGTTTCTCTTTTTTTTAGTAAAATGAGAACACTTAAATGCTATTTTTACAATTAAGGGGTTACTCGTAAGAAAACTAAGTAAACAAATTTTATTTGTTTAAATGTGTGATATCAACAATAACAACAACAAAGAAAATGTAAAAAAAAAAACAAAAACACAACAGAAATTTTGAAGACTAATAAAAACGAATTTAAAATATTCCTGAATGCAATTCCCAAATAGAACAGAAGTCAAACTACGGCAATGCGGATGTTGAGGACATTGCACTACTTTTTGACCCATATTTTTACTACAGTTTTACACTATTTATATATAACAACAACAAGAACAATTACAACATACACACACACACGTATAGAGTTGTGAACGTACAACCAACCATAAGCCAATAAAACGTTTACGTACGAAACCCAAATACGAACCACAAATACCGAATAACTCCAGATAAAAACAAAAACAACCAACAGGACTAACGCCACAACGACACCATATGAAAAATATATATTTCTTTCTTCACTATATACTGATATAGTGGTAATATGTACGTTGTAGCCTAACAAGTACTAGGAAATTGCTTTACATGTGTATTTGTTGCTTTTGCCATATGTGGTTTGAGTTATGACTGAAAAAGCTGCTTCCGCTACCAAAAATCGTAACCCAAGTTGATCAAAAAATCTACTCTCAAACAAACACCAGAAAGCTACTTGTAGGTACATTGCTGTTGTATTTTGACAAAAACTTACACCAACACATAGATTTAAACAACAACCAAATGCTAAAAAGCAGACAAACAAATAAAAATAAAACAGTTAAAACACAATGAGGTACAATGTAAAACGAGCTGTATTGCAACAGTGGTTTGCAGTGGCCACAAGAAAGTCTTGTTGCTGTTGTTTGTTTATAAATTATAATTTATTGGAAGTGTTGAAGTTTTATGAAAAATAAAACTGTCTGTTGAATGAAATATCTGGATCTATGCATGAAATCTTATACGATGTCTGGCATAAACTAGCTGCCAAATGCGTTATGATAGAGGCTATAGAAAATGGGGCAACTTCACAAGAAAGAATCAATCGTTTTGATCTCTACTGGATCGTCACAGCTATGTGACAGTAAAACAGTTGTCTCATATACAATGGGTGATTTTTTAGTAAATTTTTTTTGGTAGTTCAGTTGTTTTCGTGCTACTTTGCATCGTCAAACATGTTCAGTTACAGACTTACAAACGAATAACACTTGCATATTATTTATTTTATTATCAAAATCCATGTTCAGGCTTGGTTAAGAAAGGGCATCGTGTAATTCTGCCACTTTATGGTCAGTTTGGAGAATCTTTTAAGGCGGCTATTCGAAATCTTGTGACTTAGCATAACACCAAATTTACATTACCGGATACTAAACAACCAACACGGATATATAGAGTGTGGACAGAGGGATATGTCACAGTTGTATACGCCAGTGTTGCTAATGACCGTAAATTTTTAATACTAAACAATAGTCCTGAGACGTTGTGCCCCTATTTTCTTTGTTTCACTGAAAATAGGTGTAATAAATGCGGTGGTAATATGCCGCTTTAGCGGCTATATCAAGAACTATTAGGGTAAAGCTTTAAAAATTCCTATCTTGCTGTTTCATTTTGTTCAACTTTGATAAACTTAGCGAAAAGTAGTGAAACTTAAGATTTTGTCGTTTATTTACATAACTTCAAAGAAAGCTTGATAGGTATTGTTAAATGTATTGGAAGTTTTATGATTCAGTTAACATTTAACAAGATAGAAGCAGAGCATTCAGTATACTCTGTATAAAAAGAATTCCATTAAAAGCGAGCCCTTTAAATTTTGCTGAGCATTTCTGCTCCATTATGTGAAATGATTTAGCTAAAACGAGAGAGATTAAGTTACAGAAAATACGTTTTGAAGCTTGTTTCAGAACTAGGTATACTACAGCTAACACTTTCAATTTTTGTACATGTTTTCAGAATACGTGTTATATTTATCTTCGAAATGCAAGCAAAATAAGGCCAGAGGAAAAGTGTAGTGGAAAAAGGAAATGTTTTGCTTTTAATTTTAATCTATACAATTTCACAAATTTTCAAAATAATTTCAGTTACATGACTATCGTCATATTTTGTGTGAAATAAACTTAGATATTGGGATAAAACGATCTTACGGTAAGCTCTGTACACTTGAATTTTATATTTTTTTATTTTTGTACCTGAACAATTGTAAATGAACGGGTACGAGGCTAATGATGAATAAGCTGGGAAATGATCGAAGCATTATTGTCCGGCAACACTTACTCAGTTCTTAATCCAATTAAAAATTAGGAATTTGGCAATTAGAATAACTATACAGCTAAACTGGGTCTAAAATACGTTATGTGCTTACAATTTGGCCACAATTTTCATAATTGTAATACTATTATATAAATTGTAGAACGTAGATTGCCGTTACATTTATCATAGACAGTGGAAAATATATTTTTGTTTGATTGATTTACATTAATACGCCTAGGGAGACATATCATTTCCGATAACCTGGCGTTTAATAAAAAGGAAGCCCATCTATTGAATAAAAAAAGTTTCGAAGATATGTAAACAATAGGTCTCATAAATGGATTAAATAATAATCTTAATAATATGGCCATCGCTTTCTGACCGTTCAATTTCAAGTTACATTTTTATATTACTAACATTAAATGCAGTTTATGTTTTTTTACTATTCAGACCAATACTCAGGGGTAAGCCTCTACTGATGCTATGCATTGTATTGGAAATTAATAATATATTATACTAGCTGAACCTTATAAAATAAAATTAAATATATTTTAAATTTGAGGTAAAGCCGTTAATAAACCTTGTAAAGAAGTAGGTGTGGAGTTTTTACTTTTGGAGTAAAAAGGGGGCGTGGCGTAAGAAATGTTTATTTTTACCTTGCCTGGAGTATAATGTATATACAATTTGAAGTAAATCTGTTAAAAACTATATGGGAGCAACTCCATAATTTTAAAAAAGTTGGCGTAAAAGTGGGCATGGTCGAAAAAAGTACCCCATTAATCATGCCAGAATCCCAATTAAATGCTGTACAAATTTTAGGAAGATCGGTCTAGATGTTTGGTCTCCTATAAGGTACAAACAAACAAACAAATAAACGAACACATATTCAATTTTATATACTTACCTGTGGAGTTTTGAAAAAACGTCTTCTCTCGAAATAAGACAATTTTCCAAGATTTTTATAGTAAATATAGAATTTCCTTGTCCTTCTTTTGCTCTAATCCCCGTATTTCTACGACCTTTGGAACACAAGATATGCAGTTGACTAATCGACCTCTTTCAGACTTTCCCCCAATTTCAATTTGAAAAAACGACTTCTTTCAGAACATTAAGAATAATTTGAAAAATTGACTGTCTATAAAAAATTTTATTTAATTTTTATTATTATTTTTTAATTATTTCCATATTGTAGGGAAAAATAGAAGTATTTTTTTTAATAAAACCGAAATACATTTTCCAGGTCAACTTCTTTAAATTTTTTTTTCATTTTCCGTTTTAACAAAACAACTTGTCTTGACGATTTTCAAATTTACTAAAAAAAATTTTGACAAAACAGTTTGTATGGTGGAAGCTAATTTTTTTCTTTAAAATCTCTTTAATAAAAAAAGGAAAAAAGGTCGCATAATGTTCGTTAAGTATTTGTGTAATATCCAAGTTCAAAATTTCTTAAATTTTCTAAACAATAACTCCTATTAGCCCTTTGTAACTTTTTTTTTCTCTACTGAAAAGTTGTTGATTTAGAAAGAAGACGTTTTGTCAAATGTCCACAGATATATAGATTATTATTAAGCTTTAGGAATTAGACAAATTTCTGTGAATTGATCATTCAAAGACCAGTGTTATACTCTCACCTTTTAATGACCAACAGCAATTGTCTCATCGTTGAATGTTGACTGTGTGGTGAGTGCCTTCACTTAATAGGTTTAGCTGTCATCTGCTACTTCCCAATAGATGGCGCTTGTCTCCTGATCATTCGTCTTTGTTGTCGATGGTTAAGGTGGATTGGAGTGGAATGTCAAGGGAGCGATTTCTTTCTTGATGGACTTCATGGAAAGGGGGTGGGCCTCTTATTTTTAAAATTAGAGTTTTGAGAAAATACCATATAAAAACTAATTTTTTTTTATTTTTTTCACCTTTGCTGAGATTTAAACCTGGGCCGTTTGAGTTTTTATGGGAGCGATTTAACAGCTATACCAGGCACCCCCCAAATAATAAAATATTAATAAAACAGTGACTTTAGTTACAATACATTAAAGAAAATAATCGAAAAGTTTCAAATCGCACATCCTTAGTGATTGAAAAGTTTAGTTCTCAATATCAACTAATTGCCAATTTACAATTTTATTGAATTTATGGTTTCAGTCGCAATACGGTAACACATCTCACCTGAATCATTGATCGCTTCGCGGTTACGATTTCTATTGACCCTGACATTAGTTTCGGCTGAATATTGAAAACAATAAGGTGCTAACCATACAAAACATTGTATATTCGTGGAAGTAATGCAGTACATAAGGTGTGTTCCATGGATTTAAACATCGATAAAATTTCTTTCAAAGCAGAATTGCTACTAAATAACATAATAGTGGAAAAAAAAACTACCACATCAAAAAATTACAAATTAAAATTTAAAAAATAAGCTTAAAATGGCAAAAAAGGTCGATATTGAGAAAAAAAAAATGAATATCGATGTTTATTTTCAATTAAAAACACTAAGGTACTCCTTAAGTAGAAATCTGAGAATTTTAAAATATTTACCTTTTTTTATAGAACTAGGGAAAAAGCCATATTTTATCTTCAATGCGGCTGATTAAAAAAAAATATTGCTTTAATTCACATATTATGGAATATTCAAACAAATTTTATATACATTAGGGATATACTTAGAAACGTGTTGTACCCTAATGTAAAAGTGTTTATTAAAGTGAATTCATGGCTGAAATTACTCAATGCTGTTGGATCCTCGTAACCTTATTTTTAAAATGCATTTCAAACCATAAACACTTGGGATCTTACGAAAGCCTACGGATTAGTATTACGATGCAAAGCCCTACTGTGTATGCCTTAAAAACGGTAGAGTTAAATGCTATAAGTGCTGTCTGTGGCTCTATTTGAACACACACAAACCCACTTACACACGCATAGAAACACATACTCTAACAAGCTAATGTACGAGCAATAGCATATACATACATAAGTGAGTAAAGCTTTGTTTAACTTATGGGTGTAGTAGCTACTATTACACTGATGCAAAAATACGTGCTGTTAGTCTAACCTGTCAAACGTATTTTGTGTTGTTTTTTGTTGTTTGTTTTACTTAGCAGTAGTGTGCATGTGTGTCGATTTAACTGGCCTGACAGACTGCATGACTTTTTATTGTGAGCAGGTTTTCCTCAATTTTATCACTTCAAGTCGAAAAGTGTTAGAGGTTCTGTTGCCTGAATGGCGGCTTAATATGCATCTTAATAGTTTTCAAATGGCATAACATGCCAGCCATGGCAGGCTGGCAGTAGTATTTTTATAACTCAACGTACTTATATAATATGATGATGGCTGGTGTATTGTGGTATGCCTGGGCCTCTGAAATTCTTAAGTGACATTTTACTGCAAAAAAAAAGAAAGAAATAATTTTACAAATAAAACAACAACAAAAATAAGTAAAAGAACACAGAAAACTAAAAAAATAATTCATGTTTTATGTATGTTTACACATGTTGTATTTGTATTTGTATATGTTGGATGATGGTGCCCGGCATATGGTGTTTAGATGAAGAGAACGTCTCTCCATACTAAATGTAAAGAGTTTGTGCAGCGCTAGTAAATGCCTGCATTTCTTTTGTGTGTGCGAGCGTGTGTGTATATATATGGTGAGTTTGTATGTGTTGCATGCACGTAACTTTGAAAATTCTGGTTTGTAGAATTATTTGTGTATGTGCAAGGATTTTTAAATTTATTCGCATACTCTTCGTAATACTCGTACTCGTATAATGTTTATGGGGGGCAAGTGCATGAGACGCTTTAAAAGGTGTCTGTTTTATTTCTGCCTCGTTATAAGCCACAAATATCCTTAAATGTCTAGTTTATTATGTAATAAATTGTAAATCATAAAAATATTTTAAGTGAAATTGTTTTTGATATAAATATAACACTTTATGTCTTGAAACAATTTCATTTCTATTTGTATTGTAGAAATAAAATGTTCATATTAAAATATAATTTTTTTCTCAAAGGTCAAATTGCCATTTCCTTTGCCTATGATTTACACACACACAGTGGATTTGTATGAAATAGCTTGAGAGTATTATGATCGTAATTTGATTATATAAGTACTTGAAGTGGAGTTCAACTGTAAAACAATATTTTTGAGTTTTATTGAGTACTGACGTGCAGCTGAAATTTATAATTTATTGTAAAAAAAAGTTCACTAAATTTTATTAGAGTTTTGTAGAAGTTTATTATAAGAACAATTAAATTAAAAAAAATTTTTCATCTCTTTTGACGCTTTCAAACATGACTTACACAGTTAATTATACACTTTCTTTATTTTGTATAATTTTTAGCTCTCTAAAGTTATTTTTCGTCGAGTCAGCGGCCGTGGCATAAAAATATCAATTCAATTAATTTCACCAAAGAAAGATAAATTGCTAGACTTATCCATCCCTAATTTAGTGTGACTATTACATTAAACTAAATAAATGGTAGTTGCCGTTGATCTAGTGGTTCAAACCCCAGATATTAGATGTTAGTAGTTTAATATAATTAGTAGTAGCTGTGGTATAGTGGTTAGTGTGTTGGCGTCCTAATACGATAGCGCCGGGTTCAAGTCTGAGCTCTGACACCTTTCGGCGACTACCTCTCAGCAGTCTTCTGGCAAAAGCTCTGGGCATTATTGATTGCCTTGAAAAAGCTTCTCAAATCGACTTTAAACTGTAGGTCCCGGTACTCTTGGATATAAATTAACACATACAATATAGGCACTGCGAAAAGTAGGCCGTAACCCTGAAACAGGGTTGTAATGGCCAATTATGTATTTATATATTACACTAAAGAGTTCTTGTCTAACCATTGATTTTTCAACACGCACACAACGGAAATGTAAGTCTTATATTATTACTTTTATTTTGAGTCGACTCAAATTACAGTGATGGAAATAGAAGAACTGGTAAGCTGAACGATGGTAATAAGGTTAGAGACTGCGCCTTATGAACTTTAGTAACGGCTAAAGTTAGAAACATTATAAGTCTTTTCCCTCCCTATGATGTAATACCGGAATGATAACGATAAAAAAGATTTCATGCTTACTTTAAGAATATAAAGAATATTCTTCTTTATTTGCATACCCACTTTTGGATTTAAGCGTGTTACAATGAAGTTTACAACAATTCAAAATATTAAATATATGACAAGATTGCAATCTCTATGAGATATTGTTTATTAGCCTGGAAAACTGCTCTATGTCTGCTGCCATGTGTATCAAATCACTAGCTGTTCTGGTTCCAGTCCAGTTCAGAATGTTTCTCAGTCATGAGAGCTGCTTTCTGCCAATACCTCTCGTTCCTTCAATTTTATTCTGCACAATCAGTTGTTATAGTTTGTATTTGTTACCTCGCATTATGTGACCTAAATAATCTGTCTTACGGGGCTTAATAATTGCAAGAAGTTCCCGATTTTTCCAAATTCCAGGATGTCTTCAGCATTCTTCTGTAGCAAAACATTTTGAATGCTTCTAATAGATTAAGGTGCTTTGTCTTTAGAGTCCTTATTTAGGCGTAACACTTTACGAATCGCAAGCGTAAATTTAGACTGATCTCTCTGATCGTAAGGACTTTATTGAATTTTATGAAAGCAGTTCTAGCTTTCTCATAGAATAGAATGCTTTCTCATAGTCAATGAAGCAAAGAAAAACATAGTTTTTTACATCTTGGCCGTACGGTAAAAAAACGTGTGTACTGTTGTGCCTAATCCATGTTTGGATCCGAACTGCTCACGTCAGATGTTTTCATCGTACTTGTTTTATATACGACTATAAATGATTTTGAGAAAAATTTTCAATGCATGACTCATGATACTAATTAATCTATGATCTTTACATTTTCGTGAACTGGGTTTTTCGGAGGGCAGATTTCAGAAAATAACCTGGATATTCACCAGAATCATAAATTTTATTGAACATTTTTTCTAACTGCGAGAGACTATTTTCATCTAATACTCTAAGGAACAAGAAATAATGCGAGAGCATCATGACGACGTGTCGTCTGACGAGGTCCAGGCAATTGCAAAGAAAGTGCTCAACTGTCTTCTCCTCCTTAGCACCACCACATGTGCGACAGTGATTTGTGTATTGAATACTCATCTGATGAACCAGGTTTTTTATTGGCCAATGTTTAGTAAGTACAGCCATCAATCTTGAAACGTCCTTTCTAGTGTGACACAACAGCGATCTATTAGACGTAATATAAAAAACACGACAAGCCTACCTCAAGATTTTGTGGGATTCAATTATCATCCACCTGGCACTTGCCTCCCTTTTGAAGAATATGAGGGTACCTTCCTTTAAAAATCCTATTAGAGGTGGTACTAAGACAAGATGGGATATACTTATGACAGAACTTTCCAAACCAAATCATCTGCCCGTTCATTCGTCACGATGCCTCAGAATTCAAATTAGAGTCGCCTTAGAGAGCAGGCACAGATTCTTTACTCTGCACTTCACCCAAAAGCTGTACAAGCCAAGTACAAGGAGAGGCATCTGAAAATTTATGTAAATGCAAATGCGATCCCGGACGTCTAGGGAGAATAGCAGAAAACAAGATTTTACAATAATGAAGATCTTTGCCTGAAAAACGTCAGAGCTTTGCAGAGGAGTCTCGACAAAGAAAACATCAATTGAAACACCAGAGTCTATCTTGGAACCAACCGTATAGACCTTGAGAATTTGGGTAATAATACTACAAGCCGGTCTAACAAGGACAGACTTTTTGATCGGGAGTAAATGCAATATCATATTAGAGGACTCAGAGGTCTTAAAGTTTGCTTTAAGAAAAATGTTTCTACTTTACTTTTTTTCTTTTGTTTTCCATACGGCAATCTGTCTTTATGTTAACTTTTTTATATATTTATTTCCTTTTCTTACTAGTTTTATTATATACATATATTGTTTTATGTAAACATTAAATTAAAACATAAAAAAATTGCTGATTTTTAAACAATTTTAATTTATAAATTATTTTTATAAATCCTCTTTTAAGGCAATATTCTATGAATCGAAATGCAGGAACATAAAATCAAACAAAACAAAATATTCATCGACTCGTATTGATATCAGTTCATGCCACAAAACAGTTGCGAAAGTTTGATTTTACACGAATGAACACAAAAAGAAAAAAGAAAATAACTTGAAAATCTTTAAGATTTTCTTGTAAAACAAATCTGCACGATTAAAAAAAAAAGAAGCAGAAAGAAAAAACTTGTCGGTCTCTGTAAAGAAAGCACAAAAAAAAAGAAGAAGAAGAAAGAAAAACATTTTTTAAAATTGAAAATAAAAGGAAAATAAATACTCATAAAACAATTGAACCGTTCATTTGTCTGTTGTGCTGTGTTTGTTCTTGCAAACACTTGATGTGGGGTACACTTTACCCTACATGCGTGATGCCAACAGGCGATTATATTGGTTTTCAATGCAAAATATTTTGGCTCATTTACTTAAACATGCTTTTGAGGTCAATAAATTTATTTGAGTGACAAAATATTTTAATTCTGGTAAAGGAAAAAGCTTTACACCATTATCAGTAGGTTGGTAATGCACTCTGCACTTAGGGAACAATTTTAAGGAATGCGCATTTAATGGGTGTCTTGTGCTTCAGCATATATAGAGGTGTAGTTAGTTTTTGTATCTAATGATCCAAAATTAAAAATTGTGTACTGTCCAAGCTTAAAAGGGTTGAGCTCAAACGGTCAAATGGCAACTGAAGTTTTTTGAGCAACTGAGCTGATTTGTGAGCAACTGTTCGTATATGTGGATTACTAAGCTGTACTGACAGGGAATTATATCATTCCTAATGGTGCTTTTAGACAAGTATAGTACTAGACTGAATTAGGTTTCAAGGCACTGTGATTTTGAGACGGAAATGAAACAGCGGATCAACTGGAGTAAGGAGGCGTGAAAAGGAATCTAAGAGAATTGGAATAAAAACAAACAATATTGGAGGTTACGAGCAGTAATACTAATCTGCTTATTACCTACATCGGACACAAAGCATTACATCGTCGATGGAATTAAAGAACGCTGTAACTGACAAAATCTTAAATGCTCACCAGAGCCAAAAAACCTGTATGAAAGTAGAACAAATACACTGGTATTTTTCAAAACGCAGACGGCGTAAGTCAATTTCTTTTCATTATAGAAATCTGGGACCGGAACCAATCTACGAGTATTTTTTTCTGATAAAAATGATGCAAAAAACATATTTTCGATTTTTTGTCAGTTACAGCGTTCTTTAATTCTTGCGACGATATAAGTTAAGAAAAGGTTCAAACAACTACAGGCTTTTATGTGGTGTTTTTAAGATCTGTACGTATCTTTCTTTTAGGTATCAGATCATACTTTCACGAGACTTATTGACATATTAAGCTATACTTACTGAGTTTTGATAAAACGTAATCATTTAAGCTAGAGTTTATAATATGCTAGATTAAATTTGGATTAAATAGAGTAGCAAAGCGGGTTTACCTTGTCAACAGAAAAATCTAATATATTCTGCAATATAAAGTATTTATACTTTTAACGTAAAAAATAAAAACTCTTTTCAATCATAAACACGTACGTATTGCCTTCATAAATGATTTTATTGCAACAAAAAACAAATAATACACAAATACATACACATTCACATGTTGTCAGCATCAAAGTTTCGAACTCGTACAATTCAATAACTGGCATGTGCGAAAATGTGAAGTGAATAAATGCGATGGCATGATGGTATGGTATGTACCGTCAACAGACAAAATCACGCACTCATTGTAAAGCCCAAACAAAAGCCAATACAGTGCAGTGCATAAGAGCAGCTCAACGTTATGAGAATGCATTCAACCAACAAACATTTATGCAGATTATAAGCTTTCTAAAGTATTCAGCACAGTGTGCAAAGTATTTACCACTACTTACCGCATTTTGCATTTCTTTTTTAGATTTCTTTATTTTTATAACTTTTTTCTTTCTTTTCTGGCAAAGGCATTGATAAACATACTCTTTCGTTTTCCATATTTTTTCTTATTTTTTTTTTCTTTTTTTGGCTCCTTTGAATTTCATAAATTTGCAAAGTGGTGGTGGCGGATGTTGTCAAGACGAGTTAGTCAGTCAAACAACCACACAGCCAGTAAACTAGCAATGAAGTCAGTTGAGAAATGCTGGTGTTGAGGGTGGGAAAGCAGAATAAACGATAACGGTGGTCACCTGCCAATATGGGTCGTAATATATTTTTTTCCTTTGTTTTTTTTGTGTACAAGAACAATGTGGTTGTGTTTTGTGGCAAGTTTAAGCCGCCAGTTGAATAATTGCTTGCAAAAGCGCGCAAATTGAGCGCACAAAAGCTGTATGACTTTATATTTCATGATGCAAAAGATGAAGAAACTAAAAAAAAAAACAAAATTTAAATAATAAAAGAAAACTCCACAAGTAAACGAACGGATGAAATAAAATAATTCATTTGGTTCTGCTACACAGGCTGATGTGGTGCGTATAACAAGTTAAAATACTTTAAGAAAAGTATAAAACAAAAACAACAAGCATTACAAGAGAAATTTTTTATTTTTTATTTTGCTTAAGAAAATCCCACACATACACACACAGTTACAAACTCAACTGTAAATACTAACTGCAACAATCCAAGGAAGTTCTATGATAAGAAAATTTCCTTTTTCCATGAATTTGCATACACACAGTGTGTGCAGATATTTGTGCGCCTCACTTTTTTTTTTATTAATTTTTAAAGAAACGAGAGAAAAAAAAAACAGAAACAGAAAAAGAAACAGAAAAACTTAAGAAATACTCGTAAATAAATAAAATTTATGTAAAATTTACTTTCAAGATAAGTAGAAGACAATGATTTCATGCTGATTTTCTGTAAACTTTTAGTTTTAACATGAAAATACCAATTGAAGGCACTTACTTGTTGTCGTTTGTTAATGCGAAAATTTCAACACCATTTTCTCAAGACATCCATCCTTTCGATATCGAGTTTTCGGCTATTAAATAAAATGCTAAAGAAACACAAAAATGTTAATAACGAAGGTAAAGGAATTAAATGCGAACATAAAACGATATTCATGACAATGCTGACTACAATTTAAAATTCCAGTGTTGTCAATTTAGCCTTTTGTCAGACACAATACTGTAGTGAAAAGGAACCTGTTTAAAAACTTCGATATGGAGAAAATCTATTCTGAAAAGTTTGGAAACAATCTAAAGTTAAGTATGCATTGAACAAAAAAAGCATTATTGCTTCAAAATGAGTAGCCTGGAACGATAAAAAAGCATGCAAATTATTAATTTCGGAGTTCTTTATTATGTAAGTCTATTATATAATTATTATATCGGCCTTAAAATCCATGGCGGGTGGCGTAATGTAGTGGTTAGATTGCTCGCTTACAAGACTTGGCAACCCAGATTCGAGTCACAGTACTGGAGAAAATGAAAAACAAAAATTTATGCGGCATTTCGAAGTTTTAATTAAAAATATATAAAAGGTTCCTACAAGTGAAACTAGCATAGACATTTCTCTTGCATAACAGGCCTTCCTACCAATAAGAGTTATAAAAGGTGAGATTGACATTGCTTGCCATTAGATCGCAGGGCAGAGGTGAACTAGTCTGGCGACATGCAGAATCAGCAGGTCAGGGAGACGGAAAAAGTTGTTGAGCATGAATCGTAAGAACATCAGTGATAACAGGTTTTTGGGATTTTAGATAGCAAGCACCCAGAATGAACATTCCATTTAATTCGTACTGCCTTTGCTGTAAGCAACTTTTCTGCGAAAGCCCTGGTCTATGGAGGGAGTATCAACTTTAGCTAAACTGTTCATTGACGATATTAGGGTGCTGGCTGAAATGAGCATTACTAGATTTATGGAGTTTCTTAATCACACGGACTTTACGTTTCTTTAAAAAAATTGTTAACGAGGATGTGGCATCAAAACTGTGCGACAGTGTTAATTATAGTTTTGGAGCACTACCAAAAACCAACCATCCCTAATAAAGCAGTAATATTTTTAATGAACACTGCAGTAAAACTTTTGATCCAAAATTTTATTTATTAATTTTTTTATATTTCTTTTATTTTATATATGAAGTAGCTGACCCGGCAAACGTTCTTTTGCCCTGAAATATTTTGATTTTGTCTCCAATTATTTCTATTTTTATAAATTAATCTTACGCATTTTTTATTTTTGAATGCCCATAAAGGAAAAGGATACTTATTTTTGTTTAATAAATATATTTTGTGAATTTGAGCCAAATCATACCAAAAGTAAAAAAAATTGAAATATTACGACAATTGCGCTACCCATCGTTGTTAACTTAAGAGAAACCTGGCTCCTGACTAAACTTATATATTGTCCAAGTTTGGTGTCAATCGGTCCAGCGGTTCTTGAGTTTTTGTAACACGTACGCGGCACAAACGTTTTTATATATTAAGATTTATATTTTCAGTTTATTTCAAATCGTTCTTAAATTTAGTTTTTTCTTATAACCAATGAAAAAATATACTATTTTGCTCTGTTTTTTTAATGTAATTTTAACTTTATTTTAGTTTTTTTTTTTAACAAAATCTAGCATTTTTAAAACAAATTTCTAGCAACACTGGGTGGTCAGTTTGTTTGACTATTTGACAAGCTTTTGTTAAAGTAGAAACAAATATATTTTAACAAAATCATTGAAGAATTTTGTAGACAAATTATGAGAGTATTACTTTACGGAGTCGTTATAAAAGCTAATATTGCTAGAAAAAAAAATATTCCAGAAAATGTTAAATATTTATAGAGTTAAGAGTCATTATTACAAGTTAGAGAGAGTAAAAATTAGGATTTTGTCATAACAATTAACGTTAATGTAATTGTGAAATTAAGCATCTTGGACACCTTATAAATAAGTTGTAATAATTGTACTTAGTGAAAGTGCTCTTTTTTTTGTTTTCTTTTTTTGGATCACTTATAGTATATCTACAAGGTATGAATCTCGATGTTGTTCTAATGAAATACTTTTCCATACATTTTGCACTATAATCTATCATTCATAAGCATCTAACGTCCTCATATTAGAAATACTTCTTAAATTCATATGTGAATTCAAAGATATTCTATGAGCTTAATATTTGGAAACTGAGAATTAGGATTAGTTTTAGAAATTCTTTCTATCAGGGCTGATGATGCCTTTGCAAGTTTACATCATGGGTTGCGAGTAATTTTTTGGAAGACAAAATTATTAACGTTTAATTTTGTTTATTTATATAGTCGTTGGTGGGATATAGACATTTAAACAAAAATAATACCAAACCCTATAAATGTAAGCAAACAATAACAAAAACCAAAAATGATATAAAAATTTTTAAAAAAGTAATGTTGATAACACAGTGCAACAGTAAAAAAAATTCAAGGAATCCACAGTATAGGTTCGATTGTACTACCAAAACTTAGTAAAACTCTGTACTCGGTTTGGTCAGATTGACTACCAATTTTTTTTTTGACCTCAAAAGATTTTGACAATCACTGCATCACTCCATAAAGGGTGTCCTTAGTTTTTGGGCAACAGATAATTCAAACTTAAAGATACTGCTTAACTATGTTTGGCAGTAATGTAGTGAAGAATCTACTGAAAAAAATTGAAAATATTTTTTGTGCAAAAAATAATTTTTTCTTACACATTTTTTTAAAATTGTACGAAACATTTTTTACTTTTTTTACTTTTTTCAGCATAACTAACAGGGACTCGTAATTTACATACATACATACATAATTGGCCATTACAACCCTGTGTCAGGGTTACGGCCTATCTTCTCGTAATTTATCAATAACAATATGTGACAATATTGTAGCCATTGTAAATCTGAACAACTTTCATGAACATATCAATCTGAATGTAGCTAGGCCTCCAAAATAGCTTAAAAAACCAATTTGTACCCTAAAAATATTATTTTTTACTATTTTTTTAAATAATTTTTTTTTTTTAATTTTTTTTTTTATTTTAAAAAAATAGTGAAAAATAATATTTTTAGTGGACTTCGTGCATCTTTCCCAAAGTCTTCATTTGTCGCATAGTGTACTTACGGAGTTTAAATATACATTGGCGAGGTGCTATGCTACGTAGGGAACAATTATCACTCCCGT
This sequence comes from Metopia argyrocephala, assembly GCA_963576795.1. Classification (NCBI taxonomy): domain Eukaryota; kingdom Metazoa; phylum Arthropoda; class Insecta; order Diptera; family Sarcophagidae; genus Metopia; species Metopia argyrocephala. The sequence goes on along the minus strand of OY756208.1, from coordinate 178,302,270 downwards.
TTCGTAAGAAAACTAAGAAAGGTGTTTGTTTTACGACTTATACTCGAGACTTTCGGGGGTGGGACACCTGGGGCCTTATTCTGTAATTCTCTTAAGCTAAAATGCATAAAATTTTGGATTTTTGAAACAGGCTGGGCGTTAGAATATATAAAATTAAAAAGTATAGAGGTAATAGGCATGAAGTTTTTAAATTACAATAAGCGTTCAAGAATTCTATTCGTAGCCAAAAAGTCCTAAATCTAGTTTATATATTTTTAGCGATAGAGTTTTAGCTTAGGAGAGTTACAGAATAAAACCTCTAAATCAACCAACTGCAATTAACGAGAATTAAGTATCATATGAAGTTCCTTCTAAGCCCACTGTACATACAAATATATTCTTGTTTTGCTAATTTTTTGGCCATGTTGCCGCCAAATTGTTAAGCAAAATAATATTTATTATATAAATACTTCTGTACTTGCCTTTTATTTATAAGCCATCTTCCTTAAAAAAAAAAACATACCCAAGTGAAAAATTAATGTTCTGCATGAAATAAAATATTGAAGTTCTAGAGACAGAGCACAAAAACGCATTTATTAGTGCAGTTAAGAAAAATGAAACATACACGCTAGTTCAACTAAAGTTTCTGCCAATTTTTTGCAGAAATTCTTCATGCAATACAATTTTAGAAGTAGAAAAAAATCAGGAGACAACTATTTTGTAAACTGGGGAAAAAAAAGAAGATAACATTAACAACTTTTTTAGCCTGTAAAGGAAACAAGACTGGAAGTAAAAACAGGCTCGTGTAAAATTATCCTTTTTTTCTATTTCCTATTACCCGAGTGCTACTGTTGTTAGTGGAGTTCTGCAAAAAAAAAACTGGTTCATAATAAAAAATATGGCAAAAAACTTTAAGTGGTTAGAAAAAAAAATTAAAAACAAAAATAAAAACAATACGAGCGAACAAATTATTATGGAGGACACTTGAGCGCCTTTAAGTCTATGGCATTGTATTTATTGGCCACATTAACGAGATAAAAGTAAAGTATACCCAAAAACAAAAAAAAAAAAGAAGAGAAAAAAGTGTCACTAAAGCTACCATTTACTCCTAATGCTTCTCAATATTCAGAAGCTTTTATTGTTGTGTTATTTTAAGTGCGACGTTTGTTCTCTAAAATACACGTACATGATGAAACACGCACAACATCAATCAATCATTAAAGTGTTACCAAATATCGATCTAAAATGCTTTGTAAATAACCCGGTATACTTGTGTTGCTTCCTACTTAAAAGCGTCATTGATTGTGCTGTCTTGAATGTACGAGTAGTTGTGGCAAAAGAGTACTTGTAACCTTTGTTATAAATTGCACTGCTAACAGTAACCAAAACGTTGAGAATGCTGGTGTCAGCAAGTCTCATAACTTTCATGCCAATGCCTTGAGGTGGTGTTGAATTATTTCTCTCACGCCAGTATCCTTCAAATTTATTTTTTGTAACGCCAAAAGCGTTTCAACTTTAGCATAATAAATGCTTAAGTTAAAAAGGGGATAATGGTTCTTGATATTATTATAAGCTAAGAGTTAAATAGGGCATTGTAAACATGTCAAATTAGGACAAAACAAAAAAAAAGTTTATATTCTTTTCTTTAACAATTTAATCAACAATTTAGGGTAAGTATTTAAAAATTAATTTTGTTTTTTTAAGATTTCATCAGTATGTTTTTAAAATAATACATTAATTTCTACGCAAGTCACACAAAGAAACAATTCCCTCCGACCTTTCATTACCATTAAACTTTAGTCTAGTTAAAGGGTCTTTCATCAAGCGTTTTCTATTTTAAATCAAATTAAACAAAGTGTGGGGCAGACTGTGAGGGTCTGAGGTATGATCTTCTTCACTTTGCTTTAAATTATATTTCAATAGAAAAATAAATGACAACTATAAAGGTCTCTTGATGCCAAAACAAGGAAATTTTTTCTGTTTGCGAGATTTTTAATTTTAGAGCTAATAAAGAGGATTTTGAGAGTATTGAGTCTTTCAGCCTGTCCATAGAATACGAATGGTTTAAGGCATTGATGGCCAAGGTAGTAGTAGTATTGGTGAGATAAAAAAAATAAGCCACAGAAGTTCTGAAAGTGTAGTTTGTCTCTCCCACTCAACATGCTGATTTCCTACTGGTTGATTGACGATCAAAACAAAAGAGCGTAAGTATACGTGTTAGTTTAATTTGCTGATATCAGCCACTATTTGTCATCTTTGGTTTAAGACCAGCCTCTTTCTACATGTGAAACAATAAAAAGCCACTACAATTTTTGAGAGTTTTTCAAAAAAAATTTAAAGGTGGTTACTTAGCAAGAAAAAATGAGCAGACTTTTGTCAAAAGCTCTGAGAGTAACTGAGTGCCAAGCTGCTCAAGTCTGTCGTTCGGAGTCGACATAAAACTGTAGGTCGCGCTACTAATGGATAAAAATTAACACACACAACATGAGTGCTGCGAGAAGCTAGACCGTAATTCTAACACAGCACAGTGGCCAAATTGGCTTCGCTAGCGGTATTAAATTCAAATTTTCAAATTTGAAAAACAGTTAATTTTTTTTAACAATCGATAACAAATACATTCAATAGATTTGTATCGATTTTTAAAAGCTCAGCTTACAGGTGATGAACAGCTGTGAGCTGTCAAAGTCAGCATGTGTTTCTGCAAAGCTTTCTTATAATGCATCATTTTGAAGATGATTTCTCTGAATCTGATACTGAAGAATCTGATTAATATTTCTTTTATAATATGGTTTCTCTTTGAGTTGACAATTTCTTTTTATTTTATATATGAATATATGGTGGAAAATGTTTATTGAATTAAAAACAAAATAAAAAATTAAAAAAAAATTAAAAAAAAAAAAATTTTAAATTAAAAAAAAAAATTAAAAATAAAAAAAAAAATATTTTTTTTTCCAAAAATTGTTTCATTTTTTTCTGAATTGAGAAAAAAAATTTTTGGAGATATCTTCTTTACTTTGGAAGCTATGAATAAAATGCCGCTAGCGAAGCCAAATTGGCCAATGTGCACAGGGTTGAAAAAGGTCAATTATGTATTTACTTATGTATACACTTAGAAGGCATGTACTATTAGAGACCCTCGATTGAATTCCAGTTATGATTACCGACTTAGACTTGTGAACTGATAAAAACAAGGGTAAGTCAGGTTTTTTTTAATATTGAACTGCTGTTGCCGAAAACTTTAGCTTTTGAACTAAGCAGTTCGGAGTTGAATTGTTGTCTGTGAAATACAACTATTGGCAACTAAGTAAATGCGGATTTTACTCATTGATGACATTAGTTGAATTTTTAGGTTAGATAACGTAATTGAAATATTAAATACATTTTGTTATTTGATAGTCGGTACTTCAGCTGTCAATCAGTAAACAAAAAAATTTTATCGGTTGCGTGGTTTTTGTTTGGCGTCTGTTGAAAAATGTAAAATCAAAAGGAACATTTTCGTCATATTTTGCTTTTTAATTTCCAAAAATGAAAAAACGCTTCGCAAGCTCATAAAAGGTTATGAGTTGTTTATGGTGACGAAGCCTTAAAAGAACGGCAGTGTCAAACTTGATTTGCCAAATTTCATTCTGGTGATTTTTCACTGAAAGATGAAAAGCGCTCCGGTCGTCCAGTTGAAGTGGACGACGACCAAATAAAAGTAATAATTGATTCGGATCGTCACAGTACAACACGTGAGATTGCAAGGAAGCTTCGTGCATTGAAAATCGCATAAAGCAACTTGGCTATGTACGAAAACTTGATGTATGGGTTCTTCATGAACTGAAAGAAATTCATTTAACACAACGCATTCACATCTGCGATTTGTGAACTAAACGTAATGAAAACGACCCATTTTTAAAACGATTGATAACTGGTGATGAAAAATGTGTTCTTTACAACAATGTCAATCTGAAAAGATCGTGGAGCAAGCCAGGTGAACCAGCTCAAACAACATAAAAAGTTGATATTAATCAAAAGAAAGTTCTGTTATCAGTTTGGTGGGATTACAAAGGAACTACAAAAGAACTACTTCGAACTTTTAAAACCCAATCGAACGATAAATTCAGATGTCTATATTGAGCAACTAACAAAATTGAACAATGCAGTTGAAGAAAAGCGGGCCGAATTGGTAAATCGAAAAGGTGTTGTATTCCATCATGGCAATGCAAGGCCACATACATTTTGGCCACTCGGCCAACATTATTGGAGCATGGTTGGGATGTTTTGCCACATCTACCATATAGTACAGACCTTGCACCATCTGATTCCTTTTTATTTAGATTTTTGCAAACCTCCTTAAATGGTAAAAATTTTAATAATGATGATGATGTCAAATCGTACCTTGTTCAGTTTTTTTCTCATAAAAACCAGAACTTTTATGAACGTGGAATTATGATGCTGCCTTAAAGATGGCAAGAGGTCATTGCTCAAAATGGGCAATACATTACATAATAAAGTTTTTTCGTTCCATGAAAAAATTGACTTTTATTTTCTAAAAAAAATCTGCAATTACATACTTAGTTGCCAACCCATTTCACTGCCAGTAAAATTGACTTTCTACAACCTTTTGAGGTATTTAACCAAATTATTTTTTTGTGACTGTGCTAAACGAGTTATAAGCTAAACATTCTCCATCAGTTTGGATGGATGAAAACTTAAAGAACGACCTTCAGAATAGCTCACTTGCACATCTAGCATTAATTTACCGGACGAAGGCCAGTTTTTAGTACAAAATTGGCTATAGTTTAGTTAATAGATTACCACATATTACTCTCTACATACAAACCATTATTTCAATTTAAAAATAAAAGCGCATAATAGTACAACGCCTGTTTAAATTATAATTTTAGAAAAATCTTCTACTCATTTCTTCTATTTTCTCACTCCCATAAAATTTTCTTCATATTTTAAAATCTCAGAAGGCATTTTCAAGTGTCATAATCCAACAGCTAATGATAGCCATGAAATTGATGACATTTTGAGTGTAATAATCAGTTTAATTAAGTTTATGCTGATTCTTAGCCATCTCCATGAGATGCTGCAAACGATTTAATTGTTGTTTTCCTTATGCTAATGCCTATGGTGATAATGTTATTGTTGTTGCTTTTGTTGTAGCTGCTGCTATTATTTAAGTTTATTAACTTGTATTTAAGACATAAACTAATGATGATGGTTTTAGCTGTGACTTTTCCTACTTTCCTACATTCCTGCTTTTGTCTTTATCTTTAAGCAACATTTATTGCCGTACACAATACAAATGACCAGTGTCACCACTTTAATATATTCCTAAAATATCCATATAATTTAAGCCACCCACTGATAGTACTTCTTTTCTTTTATGGTCCCAGCATACATACATACAATAGAAGATGTTGTTGCTGTTGCTGCTGCTGCTTCTACTACAAATATTGCTGTTTATTATTGTCTTATGAAGAGAATTTTTGTGAAAAGGAATTCTTAAGCTCAAGTAATTATCTTTCTAAGACATTATTAACAGTTTCAGAATACGAGTATATATTAGATAGAGAAGGCCAGAGAAAGAGGATACATAGTACTGGTACAAGTAGCAAAACATACTCGTACACAAATATGCGTTAAGAATATGAAATGGTTAAAATGTTTTTGGTAACCCCGAGCGTTCATAAACAACATGTTGCTGCAGTATAATACAGTAGCAATAATTATGTAAGAATTTTGTGTAAAAATAACCGCAAACTAATTTCGAGTGGTCTACGAATCAGATGCTTTGTCTTGTCATTTACTACTTACACATACTCATACAAACAAAAATTTATGACAGCGGTTCTTAAACATGAATTTGATTAAAAATTATTAACTAAGTGTGTAGAATTTATATCCTTAATGAATAAATTATGGAATAAATGATACATACAAATATATTTGAATGCAAAACGGCTAATGATAGTCTTTTATTACAATAGAGAGCTGCTGCACTTTTCCGAAGCATATATGAAGAATATTTAAAATACGAGATCTTTTTAAGTTCGCATGGATATCAATGGCGTTAGTACGCAAGCTTCTGCCGAAGAGTAACTTAAACTATTGTTTTTATACGTTACGTTACGTAAAGATCATTTTGGCGTGTCTGGAGAAGAAAGTTTGTTAAAGATGGAAATACATAACATGCGTTAGCCGCTTAGCGCGTTTAAAATTTTAAGACCTTTAAAGCTTTTAAAATGGCAAGTTACAAATCATACTTTATTTAAGTTTAAATGTATTTTTTCACAAAAATTTTATATATTTTTTTTAAACAAAATGTTTTTCTCACAATCCAATGATAAAACCACAATTAATTCTTTTATGCTTTTTAAAAAAAAATTTTTTTTCTACAAAAAAAAAAAAAAAACGAAAACAGGTTTTTCATATGTTTTAGTGACTTTTTTTAAGTCATCCAACTGTCAACGCTTATAAGGGTTAAAAGTTGGCCAACTCTCTTGCGTTAGCAGTGTTGCATACTTCGCTTGCAAATTGATGTATGAAAATACGCTATTTCAACTGTTTTTAACATAAGCTTGCAACGCCTGACGCTCAGAACGCTTGTTTTGTACTTCCACCGTAATTTTTAACTTTTTACCGCGTTGTGTATCTCTAACAAGTAATCAGCTGACACTAGACTTGGAGAAGGGCTAGAAAAAACAGACATTATTGAATAAAAAATGGATAGAAGAGGTTTTTATAAAGCATATTGTGTAACATGCGCTAATGATTTTAAACTGACGACGAATTAAAGCGTGCTATGCTTTTATCTTCATAAAGCATTTCGATTATGACCTTTCGGCGTATGACCTTTGAAAATGATACATGTGTCCGGCACAATGAAGAGCTTGAGATTGAAAATGCTGCATACGGTTATATTATAAAAATTAACTGGAAGAAGAGTTACAAAAAGTCCTCCAAACGGATCCACAAAACGATAGAAGAGGACTTTAGAAAAAAGAGGATATATAGAAGGTTACATGTAAATTATGGATATAACTGAGGTCAAAAGCTTATCTTAAAACCGATTGTCGTGGAGATGGATTGTAATGAATTGAATGGTTCACATCTCTTTGTGATTCTAAAGAGAAGATTAATTGATGCGAAAAAGACACAGAAAACAACAAAACGTATATGTTTTCTAAATATAAGTAGTTGGTTCGGCACGATCTTTTGTGAGTTCGTCTTCATTTTACAGACGACAATGCTATGTACTAACAAACCCTCTAAGTAGAAATAAATGCAGGTCTATAATAATGGATTTTCAAACTAAATTTGGTTAAATTGGTAGTGTTGCTCAAGAGTTTATGACACTGCCTAAGGAACGTTACCTATTGGGCTACATAACACTCTATGTGCATGAAGATTTAGTATTTAAGAATATCTGTAATCCTTCTACGTTATTTTTACTAATATGGTGGCATTTGCGAGCAATCTACGAATCTATTCATGTATGAATGTTTTGTATGTCAGCATATTGTGGCATGTGGCACACAATGCTTATGCACATACGTACATAGTTCTTAGTCTTTTGAGTACTTTCAGTTAATAAAGTTATTAGAAATTAACTTTAGATTTGCTGATTTTAAGTTGAACTTTTAAGTTTACTGACACAAAAGTTCTCTACATTAATACTTAATAAAGTAGTACTCGTAGTTATCGTTGTGTTTTGTTGTCAGTTTTACTCAGAGAAAGGAGATGGTTTTTTTAATAGCAATTGTAAAATGCATGACTTTATAATAATTAGTGGTACATAGTTGCTGTGTTTTGCTATTTATTTTTGTTTGTTTTTACTTTTTATTTTTCTCATTCACACTCGAATGACTTGATAGAGAATATAAGAAAATTATATAAATTTTTTAACCACACTGTGTAACTGATAATTACGACTATGAACTGCTCTTATAAGTTCTTTGAAACTGTGTTACTTTATTTAGTATTAAAATAAAATATAAAAATATATATATTTTTTTGTAATTACTTAATTTAAAAAAGTTTTAAATTTATTAAAAATATGTTCACTTTGTTTTATAAAACACTTTTTATTTCTTTCCATAGAAATACAAATGATTCCAATTCCAAGTATATTTGAATTTCTTTATAATGAATTTGCATGCATGAGACATTACCTAGAAAGTGTATTATACGAAAATATTATTTTATAGAAAATTTGTTTAAAAGTGCTTTTGATGGTCTGATAATTTATATCCTTCTTGGAATTACACTTTTTTATACATGCAGAGATAAAAACACCTTCAAGTTAGAATTATTTTTCATAAATTTGTTTATTGTAATGGATTTCTTATTTACATGAGAATTACTGATACCAAACTCTGTTGGCCTTACTCCTGAGTAGAGATTGGAAAAATATCATCTATCGTTTTATGACAGAACTACGCTTCCAAATTGTAAAAGTTCACTTAAAAAAAGACTTATTCTGACGCCAAGTTTATATTTCATCTGTTCATTTTACGATCAGCAAGCAGAGCGAGCAAGAAAGAATAGAAAAACGCCTAAAACTATACTAATATGTCACTATACACTTTTTTTTAATAACAGAAGGCATATAAAATCAAAATTCTCTCTGTTGTAAGTAATAATTGATTCATGATTTTTTTGGAACATTTTACGATACAGATAAATTATTTAATGACTTCTTTCCAACTTTTATTCATTGTCGAATATAAATATTAACTCCCGTAGTCATGTAGTCGCCGTGGCTTAGTGGTTAGTGTGTTGGCTTACTAAGACGATAGTGCCTGGTTCAAATCTAAGTTCTGACATCTTGAAAATAGGAAATATAAAAAAAATTATTTCTTTCGGCTCTGGGAGTAATTGATTGCTATGAAAAAGCTTCTCCAATCTGTCTTTCGGAGTCGACTTTAAACTGTAGGTCCCGGTACTCACCACACAACATGAGTACTGTGAGAAGCTAGGCCGTAACCCTTACACAGGGTTGTAATGGCCAATTATGTATGTATGTATGTAGTCATAGAAAATATTATACGTTAGTCTAATAAGCTCTTAAGGACGTATTTCTTTTCACGAAATCGGCTGTAAAATAAAATTGCCAGATTTGAAGTTAGTGCTTCAATAGATAAGATCCAACTCTTTCATTAATATCACTTGGATTTCTGTTTTAAACAGCCAAACTACTTTGCACTGAAATTTTTTGTTGCCAGTAATTGCTTTAAGCATTGATTGATTACATCATGATATTCCCAAAATCAAACAACAAACAATTGTTTTTTAATATTGCCAATGATGACATTAAATCTAACAACAACAACAACTGCTGTCAAACTGTCAACAACGTAAAGAAGATTGTAAACAATTTTCTATCTGATTTGAATGTGCTGAAGACAATGACAGTGTTAGATCTAATTGACATACATGCTCTTCAGAGAATGTTTGAAAAACAGTACTTGTGTAACACGGAAAATAAAAAGATGGAAAATTAAAAGATATAGAAAAATTCCAAATTTTATATATAGCTTTGCTTGTCTTCTCGCAAAGTGCAACCGAGTATTGCATAGTAGCTGACATAGAATAGTATAGAAGTTAATAGTAGCTTTGTTGATCAAATGAGATGGCAATTTCTTTTTTACCAAAATACTATTTCTTTTTCGGATATATTTTGTTGTGTTCCGTTTTTTTAAATACTACATTAAAGTATAATTTTCAAAACGGGGGGAAAAAATATATAAGGAGTATTTTTTTTTTTGCTAGAAAAGAAATCGCCATTAGTTTAAAACTAGAACTTTCCCAGATTTATATAAACAATCAGACTGAAAGCCTTATGAATCTGACAATAATTTTGATTTCATAGAATGGTAGCTTTATTATAGTATTGAGGAAGGACGTGACAAATTAAAGAATGACTTTTCTTATATTGATCAGGTTATCTATCAAATTTGTCATTACGTGGCTGCCACTTCAGAGGTACCTTCAATACTGTAAGGTGTTAAACAATTTTATCGGCATTGCAATTTAAAAGCGTAACAGCAACAGCCCTGATCAGTGTAAGATAACACTACCTAACGAGTTGGCTATGAGGAACAATATGGTGATACTTTTACTGCGGACATAGAAGTGAGGCAAGAGTGCTTCTTACTTACTTACTATCTTACTATCTATATTGATGATTGAATCAATTGCAGGAGGATTAATCCGATTCCTATACAGGAAGCTTGGGTATCTCGACTTTGCAGACAATGTCTGCTCATTTCACATACACATATTGAAATACGAAAAGAAATTGGTAGTCTTGTCATTCTTAGCTGCTAGTTTTGCGAGACAAAGAACATTATCTCCATCCGGATGGACTATGACGACAAGGAGGAATTTTAAGTGGGAGATTGCTGCATACGATCTGGAGAGTACACGCTGACATTGGTGAGGGCGTAAGATTTGGATGGGAAAAAACGATCCCAAGTGTATCGAGGGTGTATTTAAAATTGTCCTTACAAGTCAAATTGTATTTAACGCCTGCGAGGGGCAAACTTATTTCTTTTAGAATAATGGAAAACAGATTTGTAGGTTTCTGCATATTAGACATTGAATCTTTTGCGAGGATGCCTTCCCATACGATGTACTGGGAAATATAAAATTGTGGGACTATATTATTCGTAGCCCATATGAAAACATTTCAGAATTAAACGTAGAGTTAAACATACATGGCAGTCGAAAATAATTTCCATCCAAATATTTTATTGGATAGAGGTAAGATTAATATGTCATTGAGGGTAATATTTTAGGATAGGATAGTATAGAGAAATATTATGCTTCCTAGCGAAATAAATAAGGTTTTTCGGAAAAATCTCAACTGTTAATATTGTTCACTAGTTACAAAACGTCCACTGAAGATGAACATGTCAGCTTTTATCCCATTTTGGTTTAGAAGAGACATAGTCAATTGCGAACAAGATGTAGGAAATTGTCAACTACTATGGAGATGTGACCCAAAGCTATAATGTGTCGGTGTGACAAGGTACTTATTTTTATTATCAAAAGTTTTCCTGTAGTTTGGCAAGTAATCTAGACGTGACTACACAAACATTTTGAAATTAAGTTTTTTTTTTTTTTTTGTTTTTTTTTTGTTTGCGATTTGTTTTTGCAAACTTTAAAATCAGATAAAATTTCGAATGCTTGCGATTAAATTAAGTGACTCTTTATTTAATTATTTTTCCTATTAATTCTTCTTGGTGAAAGGAGTGTCTGTATATATATAACAATATATGCTTGAATATTTGAAAAACGCCTATCAGCACCCTTCTCTTACTTCTCTTGTAGATATAAAATCAATATTTTATTACTTGCATTTATGGTGCTATCATGTAAGCTAATTATTGGAAATAATTATTTAATTTTTGCATTTCATTATAACTAAAATAAATAAATATTAATTCAGAAAATTTTAAAAGCATTTACAAATATTTATGCAGGTTTTTTCTCTAAGTGTAAGTTATGTTACACATCAAATTGGTATCTTTATTTAAATCTATGACGTATATTTGTGTGTGTGTGGACGTAAATATGCAACAATACGACAAATTATCACGTTATCCATGAACGCGTGAGGCACATTCCATTTTATCCAATACTCATACTTAAGTGTGAGTTGAGAGAAAATTATTTCTGCAATTCAATGTTCTTAAGAATCATAAACAGGGATACCAATACAAAAAGTAAAATTAAAAAAAAAAATGTTATTTAAAGGAAGATGCGATATTTTGCAACATGCTACCGAATGTTTATATTGTAGATGCAAATATAGAGAATTACTTGTCAAGTGATGCATGTAAAGCTTAAAGGTAGAAGTACACAGCATGCGTTACGGCGTTAACAGCGGTTACAATGTACAATGTAAGCCAATTATTGAACTATCATCGCATCTAAAAGTTAAAAATTATTTAACTTCTATACGTTAGATGCCTTTCCAATTATGCCAGTAACTTGTTTTATGAAACTTCACTATTTTAACATTTCTTTAACAGACATGTGGAACACACAATTGTGACAACGCATATTATGTATTTCCACCTTAAGAACCTGACATTGGTGTTGACAAATTTTCACTATGTTGTCTTACATTTGCATTGATTTGCTTCCACTGCTTGTTTACTGGCGTTGCCAACTTCTAGAAAGTGTTTCTACAAATATCTACAAGCCGAAGATGCGTACAATTTGGCAACAATTAAGACCATTTTACCAGCTCTACTAAAAGAAAACTTTAGACTTCAGCCTTCTAACCTGACAGTTGTTAAAAATTAAGTGTTTATTCTAAAATTCAGTATAAAGTTCATGTCATGAATGCAATGCATACAAAAATATTTAAATTTTTCCCAAATAAATATACTTTCAAACGCGAACATGCTTAGTTTCTGCATACAATATATTTTAGTCACTTCAATTCTAATGCCTACCATTAAATTTGAAACCGATATTTTTAGATTTTTTTTTAAGTTTACATTCATAAAAAAACTGTATTTTACAAAGTTTGGCAACCCTTTCTCCTTTCAAATCAAACCAACATCATTGGAATACGTACTCGTATGTATAGGTATATCAGTGTCAGTGAGTTTGTTTTCTGTGTCAATTGCCTTGTATGAACATTTGTTTGTATGTTGATTGAAAAAAAATTGAATGTCATGTATAAAGTTTCAATAAAAAGGATACAAAACAGGATATCAAACACTTATACAGCGCGTTTGAAAAAAAAGAGAAACAAAGAATAAAACAAAAAGTCACTTTCAACTATAGTTGAGCAACAAATTATAACGCAAATTCATTTAAAATCATTCCTGTTGCAAGTGTTTGCTGCAATAACTTCTTGTTGCTGCTTTATTGCTTAATACGACAAGCGAAGGTATAAATGAACAAATAAATGGTTATTGGATGCTTATAATTCGCTGTTGGGTTATAGATGAGTTGTTTTAGGCTTTACCACCACCATCACCACCATCATCACCATCTTATTTGAGTATCTGCTGTAGTTGTAAAAAACTCAGCATGAAATCTTTTTGATTTCCTTTCGTGATATTGTGGCATTTGGTGTTGTTGCTGATGTTACTACTCCTGATGATGATGATGATGACGATGACGTTGACGTTATTCATTTCATTGCCTATGGTAGTGTATATCATTGGTGATGGTGTCGAAAGTGAATTTGTACTATTTAATGTATAGGCCATAGGGTTGGTCTGGTGGCAATTATTCGATTTGTCGTTCTTGATATTCATATTTATCGAAATACTTGCTTGCATCCCAGAGCAGTTTTGTTTTTGTTTTTTCTTTTTACGGACTTGTGTACCAGTCACTTTTGCCTTTATCGCATTGATTTGTATTTTAATGTGCCACACTTATCGCAGTAGGTGTTTGTCTTTCCGTCTGTTCGTGAACCAATTTCTTGTTTATTGTTTGTATTTGTTTTGTTGCTGTTGTTGTTGTTATTTAAGTTGCAAGCTGTTAAGATGTCATTGCTTAACACAAATATACGCACAAATATTGCATAAAAGTATAAAATTACTGCCATAAATACACACCATTCTAGGGCAATTCATTACGATAACTTGTGATTTTTAAATTCTTTATCAATCTTTCTTATTCTTTTTTAAGGACCATGTACAGTGGTTTAAAACGCTTTTGAAAATCAAATATAAATTGAAAATAATTTTAATTGTGGGGATTTGAATTGTGGTTTTAAAACTTTCACAATTACTTACGGAAAGCATGGGAATTGTTCCAAAATCATAGCATTTTCATTAAACAAAAACTATTTCCAAGAGCTGAATTTCGCACTTTTGCTCATTTTTATCAAAACAAATACTATTCCGTCCTATGATAACCACATGCTAAATACATTGGTGTTTTACGGAAAATAGACCTGCTTTAGGCTGATTTGATCACCAATTTTGCTTATGAATGGTAAGTTCGTTTTTGGCTGAAATGGTTTAGCGTAAGTTCGTAGGATAGAAATAAACAAACACCGTAATTTAGAGATTCTTCCAGTGCTTTTATAGGAATAAAATGATTGGGCACACAAAAGGCTGTGCTGGGAATGCTCAAATGCTCTTATGATTCAAACTCTTTATAAATTGTAATTTGAATTCTTAGGGAGAATGTTGATATAGTGGTGGCATACTAATCCAAGAAGCAAAAAAAAACACGCCCACCCAGCTTTGTTGAAATAAAAAAACCTGCCTCTATGTGAGATAATCACCTTGTCTTAGTGTATAGGCTTACAGTGCTAGGACTTAACTTGTTCATCTGACGGAGAACAATAGCTCTTTGGCAGGGTCTTCCATACCAGAAAGGCAGTTGATGAGCAGTTACTAAGGATTATACCAGAAACATCATCTCCAATATCACATTTTACATTTTACTTCTCCCTAAACCTAAACTTTACTATGCGGGCTTCTTGAGTTTGATTGCTGTTGGATTATTAAGTGGTGAAGGTATAACACTGGGCGTTGAATAATCAATCAACACCAACTGGTTTCTTTGCGGTTCGCATTTTAAAGTAGGAGCTCCCTACCCCTTTTAGATCTTATAATATAGATTTACTTTTACTACAGTAATTCCCATTAAGTTAATAATTACATTTACATATAAGGTTTAGGATTTTTAGACAACAGGAGCTAGAGTTGGTACAGGCAGCAGTTTTCGTCAAGTATATACGAGGCGACTCTTGAGAGATCTGGACTTGGCTATGCCGACTGGTAACACCTTACGAAGGGGTACTCGTTACCTACTTTTCCCGAAGGGGCCCTTGTGGCCTACTTTTCCCGAAGGGGCTCTCGCAACCTACTTCTCCCGAAGGGGTACTCGTTACCTACTTCTCCCGAAGGGGTCCTCGTGACCTACTTCTCTCGAAGGGTTTTCGCAACCTACTTCTCCCGAAGGGGTACTCGTTACCTACTTCTCCCGAAGGGGTTTTCGTGATATACTTCTCTCCTATCTTATCTTTCCAGATCGTATACCCATCCGAAGATGTAATAACGACCGAGTTATACCGAACCCGAAGTGGTCGCTAATGAATCGTACCACACCGAAGACGATATTCTACCGAATTAGCCGTAAGCCAATTATACCGAACCCGAAGTGGTCGCTACTGAATCGTACCATACTGAAACGAAGAAGATATTTTACCGAACCAACTAAAATCTTACTATACCGAAGACGACATCCTACTGAGTCAAAAGATAAAACATCTAGCTAAAGATACCTACCGCCGCACCGAACTACCATAACCCCCTGCCATTTCACTAAACTTTGTTATTTTAATATAATTTGAAATGTATGCTTTTGGGGATAAGCATGTCTCTATGGCCATTTCGTCTCTGCTTAAGAGACTCGTCAGGAGACTTTTTCCCAAAGGTGTTATCCAAAACTATAAATACTTATGTTAAAAAGTCTCCTGACGAGTCTCTTAAGCAGAGACGAAATGGCCATAGAGACATGCTTATCCCCAAAAGCATACATTTCAAATTATATTGAATGTATTTTGCCAATAAGGCGAAAAATATTTTTTGTTTTTTAATAAAAAAACTTTGTTATTTTATTTACTATTTTATTAATAAAGAATTGATGTTACTATTGCCCACGAAGGGAACGAAATTATAATTCCTTTTTATTTACTTAAGGTTCGTGGACTCATAAGTAGACCCTGGACACCGTTGAGCGACCTCAGCCTACGACAAACAACGTTACAATATATTTAAATGTTGTAGACTTATATTATACCATCGATTCAGTGCTATTTTTATAACATTTATTTCAAGGTTAGCACATTCAGTCATTCACTTAATTGCCAAGGGTTCTTGTACAGCTTCTGATTGTTCAAAGTGATGAAACCAATTTCACGCCATTTTAAATGGTTTTACATTGCACGACTCTTTTCAGAGGCTTTATCAGTCGATTAATTCTCAAACCATTAATTTGATAAAAATTGTCAAGCAGTGGCTTACTTTAACAGCAAGGAGACTGACTTTTATAGAAGAAAGGATATATATAATTTACCTTTATCCAGATGACTGGAACTGTGATAGTCTGCATTGTAACGAATTTACTTCTGTACAAGAGCTGTTTCAATCGTGCTGTTATTTCTTAGAATCTTTTTTTTTTATCACAATTCATAATTAATTTAAGTATTTATAAGCCCACTGTAAATCAAGACAAAGAAAAAAAAAGATACCGAAAGTGCATATTTATAAATAAATATGTGACACGTTAAAGGTCTTAATTGGGCCTGTAGTCATTCGTGTTTAATTGCATTTTCCAGTGATTCAGTTCATGATAGTGGTAAAAATAGCGATGGTAACGATGATGTTGATGGTGCTGACTACTAAATGGTAATTTAAGTCGGAGAAAAATAACTCAAGGCAAAATACTTGCAGGAAATCAAATAATACATGAATCAGCGTATACCGATGGCAAAATATTATAACGTTTTTTTTATGAAATTACAACAACGATAATGATAATTACTATGATGATAATTATTATATGACAGAGTTTCTAGTGATGTCGATTTTGGACTCTATGGCGTCATGTAATTGCCATGATGAAGTACCACATTACATACGGTCTATAGAAGCACTTGAATGTTACTTGTTTTAAGGCCTGTGTAATGCCATAAATATTATCATTGATTTCTGCGAAATCAAATATAAAAAGAAAAAGAAATAACAAACAACTGTTAAGGGAACAACAGTGATATGCACGAAATTTCAATGATTTATTTCATTGTTCACCTACATTTGGTATTTCCTTTTAAATTTTGCAAAATATTTTATTTTTTAAATATTTAAAATTTTAATAAAAACAAAAACGTCTGCTTTAATCTTTACCAGTCTTTGCAATGTGGCCAATACTCTTATTAGTAATTATGATGGTTTTTATTGCACTGTTTTATGCGTGACTGTGTTTGCTGTCTACTGGAAATAAAATTTCCTGAGGGTGTTTTACCAACTGATAAAGTCATTCCTTTGAAGTAGATTTCCGTTTATATTCGTTGTAATTTTGTATTTTAAAATGTAATTTTTATTAAAGTGGCGTTAATGATTAAATAATAAAGGCAGTTAACTTGAGGGATAATAATTTGTAAATTTGAATAAAAATTAAAACCAGTCACTTTGTTTTATATTTAAAATGTAATACAATTTTTTAATTAAGAAATAATAAAAAAAAATTCATTTGTTGGTAAATTAATAGCACAATACCAGTTGTAATACATAAATGACAAATAGGGGAGGAAATTAATAAAAAACAAAATAAATAAAAACTAAAATTAAAAGAAAATAAACGGAGTAAAGCTTTGAAAAGCAGTTGCAAGCATAATCTTTAGAATTGTAAGTTTAAAAATTAATTCGATAAGTAAACAGAATTTAATAAAATTTGCGCAATTCTTACCAAATAAGTTATAAAAGACGGCAGAAAAGTTATTATACTACCGCAGAAGATTGATGTTTTTGAAAATTTTCTATTTTGAAATTCGTAAAGTAAACAGATATAAACTAAAAGTTTTATGTATAATAGAAAATTAGCAAATCGTTGTATACAGTGGCTAAGTATGTTAATCCAATACGTGGAAATTCTTACTGAAACGTACAAAGTATTTAATTTTTTGGATTATTTGACTAGTTTTCAAATAGAGGGTATGGAAAATTTTAATAATATCAGTCTATAGAGGGTGATAAACTTGCCAGTTTTTTGTCCCATATACTAACAAGTGGCTAATTTTTCATTATACATACGGCCGAAAATGTCTATAAGCCTGGAATTGCTATACTCCTTAAGAACATAAGACGTGGATTTCTTGGTCGTTCGACATTAACTGAGCAAACACTATAACATTTAGCTACTTGATCATACATTTGTGGGACAACACGAGCTGTTGTCATGCCTGGACAACATTGAAGCAGTCGTTTTGCTAAGTATATTGTGTTTGTATTTGAAGATGTCTTAGAAGGCACGGGAATACAAACCTGATGACTTGCCATCCATTTAGCTTTAAATCGAAAGTCTTTCCATTGAATTTTAAATGTCTGTGTACTGTTTACACTGGTGACCTTATCGGACTCTACTTTCTCGAAAACACCGCAGGATTAAATACTACTAAAATGAAAAACGACCGATGTAGATTTATGTTCAACTAGTCGAATTGAGAAAACAATCCTGTGGCTCTAACGGAGTATATAAATGTTTCATACTGCACGACTTACAACAAATATTCTTTGAGCGGCATTTCTTGTCCGCCTTCTCCTGCTGTAATTTTCAGTGACCAAAAAAAATCGTTTAAAGTCGACTCAGAATAAAGAATTTCGCTCATGGCAATCAATTACTCTCAGAACTTCTCCTAGAAGACTGCTAAAAGGTAGACACCGAAAGAAATATTTTTTTTCATAATATTTTTCTTATAACATGTCAGACCTTGTGCTTTATCCAGGAGCTCTTGTTTATTAATCGAACACACTAACCACTAAACTACGGTGATTACATAGTCTATGCAGATGTGCTTTATTTCATATCTCGTATAAGCTATATTCCGGCGTGCTTTGCTACCTCTATTTGATAAAGTTGTTTCTACTACATGTCGAAACCTTCTATATTAACGTTCAAAAAATATCTAAAATCTTGCTGAATTGGATCCATTTTTCGACTGATAATTTGTCTTAACTAGGAAGTTATTCAATCAAACTTTAGAAACTTTAGCTTAAACCCTTCTTAAGATTAAGAAAACTCAAAGTTTACTATGTATAGGCTGCCAATGTTAAGCTAACCTAACCTATAAGGTACTATGGTCATTTGTTCAATTACAATATCAGTAAGTTTAAATAAAATGACCCCAAGCAATAATCGGTCTTTCCCCCTTTCCATAACATATTTTCCTATACCAGCACAATATATGGCATGAGTAGCTGTCCTCCTCTGGTTGCTGGGCTTAATAATAATAAAAAGAAAAAAATTTTGCCAACGTTCGACCAAAACTTAGAAACTTTAGCTTTAACCGTTGTCAAGATATAAAAAAATTAGTACTTATTTTGTGTGGGCGTGGCATCGCCCAATTGTATCTTTTAGAATTAAAGTAGGTTTTAGATTCAACATTTGTAGAACAAATACAGAATGCAAATCTATTTAATTTTATTTTTTGCATATGGCAGATAGTCTGTAGATCCTTTCAAAAAATTGCAAAATTTTCAAAAAAATTGTTTTCACCAATTAGCAGTCTACAGAGTTCAAACAATCAAACCCATAAGCATACAGTCATTTCTATATATCAGATATAATGGTACCGACAAATTTTCCAAACGAATTACAAATTTCATTAAGTTATTCATCCAGAAACTCACAGTTTGTTTTATTTTTTTTTTTAATTCAAAGAAAGGAAGCCTTTAAATAGGAATTCCTCTTTGTGTCGTTTTTTTTTAATTTTTAAATTCAAATTAATGTCTTAATTGCTTGCTGGTATTTTTTTTATTGTAAATTTTGTAGGTTTAAAACAATAATTTTCGAATATATTTTTTCTTTTATCCACAAAGTTTATAATAAATCTTATTGGGTTATGAGTAGCCCCAAACACGTAAATTAAATTCTTGGAATTATAAAGTTGTCGAGCAAAACTAAAATAGAAAAAAATAAAACAAAATTAAATTACTAGGTGACACAGTAGACAACGTACAACATGTAAAATCATTGATTGCATAAAAGCTGGTCATATAAAAAAATGGAATTCAAAGGGTGGAAAAACAATATTTTAAAATACCAAAAAAAAAAGAAAAAAAAAGAAGAAAAAGCGTATTAAGACACTCAAAAAGTGTTGTTTCTGATGTTCGAGCAACAGTAAATAAAGACATAAAATACAAATACGATACACATACAAAACGGAAGTCATCTATAAAAAAAATATTTCTTTTGAATCAACAACAAACACCCAACAAAACACATGCAACATACGTTTAAAACAAAGTTAAGACATAATGGACAACAACAACGACTAAAACAGCAAGCAGCAGCAAAAATATAGAAAACATTTTAGTTATGTGTTGCAGATGCACTAAAATATTTGCAACAACAACATCAACAATAACAAGAAAAGAAAAAAAAAACAACAGTCCAACACAGCAAAGTAAAGGAAACACTTGAAAAACTTAAACTCTTAAGCAATTTTAAACGGAGATACACAAACACTTGCAGGATATGTTTTTTGAAACACAAACACACAAACACACTCATTCACACTTCAACTTTGATATGTTGGTTATGCCTCCATATGATGTGTGCATGTGTGTGTGTGTTATGGTTGTGTAAGTGTTTTATATGACAGTGTTTGTTATAACAAACGGTAACCCAACAGGATATCTGCAATGCTAAGTGGGTCGATAGTGGCCAATGGCATGTGCAACTCACAAACATTCACAATATTTTCTTTCCTTTTTTGTTTTTTTTTTTTTTGTTTAATCGTTTGTCTTCCTTTCTCCTTCAATTTGATTTTTGTCTTCCTGGTCACACTTATACGCTCCATCTCTCTGATACTATTTTTTCTTGGTTTTTTTTTTTCATTTGAACAGCTCGAATGCAATTTCCAAGTATTTGTTACATTTGTTGCTCTTTCAGTTTTTAAAACAATAAAGTGAAATTAAAAAAAAAAAAGTTGAAAAGACAAAAAGAGAGAGAAAAAAAAAGAGAAATATGACAACTTAAGTCCTTCACTTCACTTTGCACCCTACCATTTTATTTCT
The DNA here is from genome assembly GCA_963576795.1 of Metopia argyrocephala. Classification (NCBI taxonomy): domain Eukaryota; kingdom Metazoa; phylum Arthropoda; class Insecta; order Diptera; family Sarcophagidae; genus Metopia; species Metopia argyrocephala. The sequence goes on along the minus strand of OY756208.1, from coordinate 178,281,514 downwards.
TTTTTCTTTTATTTTAGTTTTTCTTTACGGCAAAGACAATTTTATCGTTTATTTTTTGTCATTAACACTTTAGTTGTTGTAGCTGTTGTTAAGTTTGTTACATTTTTCAAGTGGCAATTTTTCTTTGTTGCCGCAAATATTGCCAGATTGCTAAAAAGAAAAAAAAAAAACGCCATTACTTAGTAGTGACAGTTTTTTTGTTTTGTTTTATACGAGTTTGTAGTTTAAAGATTAGCTTACAGATTTTTAATTGCCACATCTGCAAATGCACGTAAGTGAACATTTTCAACAGCTGAGTGAACAATTTCAACGGTGTGAAATAGTGGAATACTAAGTGGCACCACATTTGTGCACTTCTAGATGATGGTGGAGTTATTTGAAACGAATTTAGCAACTCTGGATTTAGTCGTTCTCAAAATGTACAAAATTCAGCACTTACAATACCCAGTTCACCAATTCTGCCCGTTATTTAACTGAAGATTTGAGCTATTTTTTTTAAGACCAATACTCAGGGGTAAACCACTACTCATGCAGTGCAGTTACCTGAATAGATTTATTTTTATTTTTATTATGCGCCTTTTTGTTGATGAGAGAAGTTGCTGTCAATTTGACTACTCAAATGCTAGTGTTATACCTTCAGCAATGAGTGAGCAATTAGCCCATCTGTCGGTGGATGTTGAATGTGAGTGTTTGCTGTTAGCTTTCTATTTCGAGCAAATTTAGAAACTTCTGCTGCTACCATTCTCAAAATATGCAAATATTTCTCCACACTTCTTGATTAATGATTTGTACAGACTATGAAGCAATATGGAGGAGAGTTAGAGTCCCTTAGTATTACGACTTTCTATAGAAATAAACCAATAAATATGAATTTTGTATGGGTGTGGCACCATCCAGCTGGGGGTTTTGAATTTTATATAGCCTAAAGTTCTGTTCAAGCATACGGAAAGATAACGTAGATATTTTAAATAAAACCGGTTTTGCCGATAACCAGCCTATAAAATAAGCTTCAAACAAACAAACCCACTAAGTATAACTTATTTCGTTCAAATTTTTAAGGGATTGCAGGAGTAAGAATTAAAATACTCTGAGAAAGTCATTTGATGTTGAAACCCTCAGCAACTAATGAGTTTAGCAATCTACTCGGGCTATAAGAAGTACAAGGAAAATGAACTGGTGGTTATTAGAACAAAAAGGAGCACCTTTCTTTTTCAAGTCGCCAATAAGGCTCAAGATAAGCAATGCCAACAAAATATTCATTCTCTTAGACTTTTATTAATTTACATACGAGTATATATTTTATATCATAAAATGATTTTTGCTCTCCTTTTTAAAAGAAACTAGCGGACACTGGGCATGCTTTGTCAGGCAAAAGAAATATAAGAAATTTTCTACTTATGGAAAGAACTTTAACTGTTCCCAAGATATATAAAAATCAATATTTAGTTTATATAGGAAGTACAACGCCGTCTAATCCAATTAAACCTAATTTTGAAGTGATGATTTGCATTGGCCATGAAGTCATTTAGCTTGAATTTAGAATCCTTACCAATATTTAGTTTGTCTAGGACTAAAACTGTATCTTAAGACCTTCTTAAGGTATACACAAATCAAAGACAACATAGAGCCGAATTGGGTCATACTTAGAGCACGTATGCCATTTCCATATAGATCACAGCACATACCCTCCACATAAATTTAGTTAAAATTGGTCCACGAGTTTAAGCGTTATGTGCCAACAAACGTAGACTAAAAATAACCCTAAGTTTCATATCATATAAGTATATAGATACGAGTAGTTTATTAACAAATTTTGTGTTTCAAACTTTTAGCAATTTCCAATCCAATATTTTATATATCCCCATACCTACATATGTACATTCATAATTGGCTTTTACAACTCTCACAATACCCCCAAATTAATTTTTAAAAATTAGTGAAAACCCTTTCTCTTAAGAATTCCTTATGAATTTATTAAGCCATTGTGAGCTCAGAAAAAATTAAATCTTATGAAAAAACAATATTTATCATACCGTCTATAAAGTAACCGTTCCCTGGTTCACTCTATTCCACCTCAACCTTTGACAACGAAAAACGAATGATCAGGAGAAAAGCGCCACCTATTGGGAAGTAGGCAGATAACAGCTAACAAATCTACTTAGCGAAGGCAATCACCGCAATCAACATGCAACGATGGGGCAATTGCTTTGATCATTCAAGAGTGAAGGTATAACACTGACCTTTGAATTATCAATTTACAGCAATTTATGTCATTTCCAAGACGCTTAATAATATAAGAAAAACACAATATATGTTCTGTTGTCATAATATACTGTCCTTTCTACAAAAATTCCAATACAAAGCACAGCATTTAGTAAGAGGAATTTACCCATTAGTATTGGTCTCAATAAAAAAAAACTACAACCGTTTTTCCACTGGAAAATTTTTCGCTCTCTCAAGCAAAATTAAAAATATGCTCCTTCCAATATATATAATAATATATAATATTTATAATATTGAAAATATTGATCGGAAAAGCATGTTATAAAAAATAATAAAAAAATTACAAAAAATAATTCAAATTCATGAATTTTTGGGCTAAGTAGGAATAAAAATGAAACATCTGGTAGCATTAATATGCAACTTTTATTACCCAACCAATTCAGTTAGAAATATAAAATTTAAAAATTTTTCTTCTGTTGCAAGTATATCTCTAAGATTATATGTGATTGTGCATCAACCAGTGTTGCCACTGAAAAAATTTTAATTCTACCAAAATTTCTTTCAAAATCTACCAAAATTGATCAAAATCTACCAAAAACCATTTTTATTTAAAAACTATTTAAGAATACATTGTTGAGATGGAAAACAATTTTTATTAACACCTTTACATGAACATTAAAATAACCAAAAATAAAAAAATATAACTAAAAGAATTCAGTTCTCCGAAAATACATATAACAAAAAATGCACATATAACAAAAACAATTCAATTTCTAAACAATAAAATCGAAAATACATTAATAAATACAAGAAATTTAAAGAAAACAATTCGATTTTTCAAAAATAATCTAAATGGATACGTAGGTATAAAAATTTTAATTTTTGCTGATCACACATAGTGACCATAATTAGCTATTACAAGCTCTTTACAGAGCATTATATTATTAATTGTATTTATTTCGAGTTTGTTTCTCAATTTGGTTTTGATTAAGGAAAGTGTTGACAATTTGCGTTCAGCTGCTGAAGAACTATGCGGAAGAGAAACTAAATTAAAAACAAATTTGTTTAATCCACCAAAATTTTTCTCATTTAAACTGTTTCTAATTGAACTAACTTTAGCCCAAAATAATTCAATGTTTAATTCCGTTGAAAGATTTGTTTCTCTTAATCGCAACGTAATAATATCAGGATCACAGTCTATAAGATTAGAAAATTTTAAAACAAGGGATAATATAACCAAGTTTTCTTTTGACAATACTTTCTCAGGAGCAATTATTTGTAACAATTTAATATCTTCTCGATTAACATCAAATCTAGAATTGCTTTGGTTTAGCAATTCAATGTAAAATTGCAAAATCTCATGTTTAACATCAAAACGTTCTTCCGGGTTAAGTTTTTTAGTAGTATACATTTCGGCTTTTGTACCGATAACAATTTTGGAAATATCAATCAATTAGTATTTTTAAAATCAGTTTCAGTATTGAGTATTAAATATGTTTTGATAAAATTGCTTAATATGAGCAAAAAGTTAAATTTTATGCTTGAATATAAATGCGCCAAACTTGAAATTTCCGACTGAAATTCCTTATGAAGATTTTTTAGCTTCTGCTAAAATCTACCAAAATCATATTTAGCCTACCATCCTACCAAACGAAAAATTTTCTACCAGTTTTGGTAGAATTCTACCAATAGTGGCAACGCTGGCATCAACATTCGTTGATGATACTGAGAGAGTGTAAAATGTGTCTCATGCCTTAAGTGCGACTTTGGCAATTATGAAAAACTTTGTTATTTTAGCGAAATTGAGCGTATTAACAAAGTTTTCTTCACTTCTGTCCTCTTAAATTCTATTTTTGTTTTATTTTTCTTTTTCTTTTTTATAGTTTTGATTTCTTTTGTGCATAATTTCAACCATTGTTAGGTGCTGACAATACTGAAATGACCTAAAAACGAAAAAATAAAATGAAATATTAGTTGTTGCATGCTTGAGCGTGAACATCGTTAAAGTGTTGTCCGTCTGTAAAAATGTATGTCTGTCTATCTGTCTGCCATTTTTAATTCTTCTAACGGAATCAGAATAATAGATTTCCGTAAGCTAAAACTTGAAAACAAACTTTTTGTCTGCAATTGGTCTTCAAAAAGGGAGAAAAATTCTCAATTAATTAAAAAAAAAAACGCAAAAAGCAAAATTATTGTGTATTCTGTTCCGAGATTAAAAGGTTAAACTATTTTTAAATTTAGTGAGAGGGAGTTAAGTTTTGCAGTAAATAAAGGGCTATAAGCATATAAAGTCAAAGAAATTAAGATTTTTAGGATTTTAAAGCAAAGATCAAAGGTTCTTTTTATTCGCAAGCGAATACAGTTTGCAAATGGTTTATTAAAGCAATGAAGTACCATTTAATAGCTATAAGCCGGGTTTGTTAGGCACCATGGTAGTCATAAAAGGGTTAACTGCCAAAGGAACTGCTATACAGAGGTAAGCTTTTAACAATTGCAGTCAATAAACTTTGCCAAATTACCTTCTTACAATGATACCTAACTAATCAGATTTACTTTTAAAATCGGTAATTTTTTTTTATTTGAGACCAATACTTAGGGGTAAACCCCTACTAAATGCAGTGCGTACGTATATATTTTTCTTATATTATTATTAAGCGCCTTAGGAGTGAGACAAATTGCTGTGAATTGATCATTCAAAGGTCAGTGTTATACCTTCACCCTTAAATGATCAACAGAAATTGCCTTATCGTTGCATGCTGATTGTGTGGTGAGTGTCTTTGCTAAGTGGGTTTAGCTGTTATCTGCTACTTCCCAATGGTGGCGTTTTTCTCCTGATTATTCGTTTTTTTGTTGACAGTGACATTTTAAGGTGGAATAGAGTGGAATGTCGGGGAGCAGTTTCTTTATAGATGGTTTTCTTGGAGGTGGGGGGGAGGGGAACCGCTTATTTTTAAATTATAATTTTGAAAAAACCGCAAACTAACTTTTTAATTTTTTACCTTAGCTGGGATTTGAACCTGGGGCCGTTTGAGTTTTTGTGCGAGCGCACTAACCACTATACCATGCACCCCCCATTTTTATTATTTTGCTCAAATTGTAAACGGCCTTTTAAGCCCCTATTTAGACTCCCAAGATTGGATAGTTAATCTCTTCAACTCTAATCTAAGAACAAATATCTTAGTGTAATATTAGACTTCAAAACTCATTGGAGTGCTTGAAGGCTGCATGTCAGAAAGAAAAACTGAAAAATCTTGTGCTGCTTTTGCTTTTTGATGTGGACAGTGATGTGGACAATTTACAAGTAAGAAGTTATGTAAATAAAAAAATTTTTATATACGGGGCTCACAAAAGCTATCATAGGCTAGTTTTCTTTTTTAAAATGAGCAAAGAAACGCTGTTAACATACATTTTCTGAGCCTGCAAACCAATATAATCAATATTTACTGACCTGCAGTGCAAGCATCAATACTGTCGGTCAATAAATTTATTTGTTTATTATTGTAATTTAGCGCCGTGGTCTAGTGGTTAGTGTGTTGGCTTACTAAGACGATAATGCCGAGTTCAAATCTCAGCTTTGACATCTTGAAAAAAAAAAAATATGAAAAAATTGTTTCTTTCGGCGAACCTTCAGCAGTCTTCTGGCAAAAGCTCTGGGAGTAATTGATTGTCCTGAAAAAGCTTCTCAAATCTGTCGTTCGGAGTCGATTTTAAACTGTAGGTCCAGGCGTTCATAGATAAAAATTTGCACACACAACATGAATGCTGCGAGAAGCTAGAACGTAAAACAGGGTTGTAATGGCTAATTCTGTATGTATGTATGTAATTTAGCGCCACCAGATGTACCATCATAGGACTCTTAATTTGGAGAATCCGGGCTTACTTGAAAATATCATAAACAACTGACGCTCTGAAAGTTGAAATTTGAAACTGCATTGGCCAAATAAGTAAAGATTTGTTGCAAAATTCGATTCAAAAGTTTTCAAAAGAAGCAGATGTCTTCTAACTTGCTAAAGGTAGACATGTGCCCGATATCACATTCCTTTATTATTTAAGAAATCGGGTTCACGTGAACGAACCACAGACAACAAATGCTCTGAAAGTTGAAATCCATCGTTGCCTTGAAAAGATATATGAAGATTTGTTGCAAAATGTGAAAAAAGGAGCACTTTCCTGTCGACTTATTACATTAATTTTTTTTAAAAAACGTACACTTTTGAATTTGTGTACCTTTAGTACTCTATATTGAAGTTAGAAATGAGATGGTCTTGCTCTTTCTTTTTGTTTATCTAAATTTAATTTTTTTTTATACTTGTCAATTTACTATTATTCACTTCAATCAATATCCTTCAATAAATGTTTGTAGGCTTAAGCACTTTATGGATAATATAATTTTTATAGATTCCTTTCCTATAGCAGTCTTAAACACGTTTTTAAACATTCATTTTTAGAAGAATGAAACTTGACTTGTTAAACTTTTGAGAAAATCTAAGTGTACGTGTGATTGTTTGACACCATTAGTCTTTTGGCAATTAAAGTCACAAAATTCTTTGTAAAACCAACACTTTGTTATGGTTTTTCCTTTCCCGCATACTTACGAGGACATCAGTATTTTAGGGTTTTTGTTAAAAATAAAAATTATGGATTGAAAATGGTTTTGATAAATAAATTTTATTAATAAAGGTGGGTTTGCAGACAGAACAGACCAAGTCCATTTCAGAATTATTAGGCTTTTTGAAATATAAGTGCTTAGTGATAACAAGAGCAAACACGCAATGTGCAGTGAGGGGAACCTCTTATATTTTTTTAAATAAAACTTAAAAATGCTTACACATTTTTGTTCTTCATTTTGTGCAGTGCTGACACTCGAACTTGGCCTGCTTTGTGCTGTAACCACGGGTTCTTGTTACTATTCAACTCTTCCATTGGTTGAATCGATGATTAACTATAAGTCCATTAGGTACTGTCTTTACTGTTGCCGTTTCTTTTGCAAGTCAATAAAAATTTTATGTTAGTGAGGTTAATTAAAGCTAGTCCGAGTTTTTTTTTAGAAAAGACTTGTAACAGAAATTTTTGTAGAAGAATTTGTTTTGAAAAGTGCGAGAATAAGTTACAGAATGCAGTTGTTAAAATGGCCAGGGCGGTGCGAAATAAACAAAACGCTATTTTCTGATGAGTGAGCACAGGAGAGTCAGTATGAGAAATGTTACGTGATTGCTTATAAGCCATTTAACATTATACTTTATCTATTTAATGCCTGGGGTACATAAATTTTCTTACTTAAATTAAGGGATTTAACTTAAATAGGGATTGGTAGTCTTTCTAATAAAGCCGGGAGCATGGTATAATCATCATAAGGTAGTTCCAGTTTGAAATGGTATGCAACCCTGTGGTATTGTAACTCTGCTTTTCTAACGAATGTTAAATAAAAGCAACAATGCAGTTGACTGTTGTACGCAAATAAATATATTATTTTAGACAAGATCTTCCTATTCTTTATTTTTTGTAAATTTTTTTTTTAATGTTGAAGAAAATTCGTTATCAAACGAATAAATAATAAAAAAATTTAATTTGTTTTTATTTTAAATACAAATTGCCAAGCGTTCTGAAAATTTATTTTTACAGAAAAAGGCCATTAGTCCTCAGAACAAGAGAATAATGGGGAGAAGTGTAATCAGAATTTTGACACTATTATTATAAAATAACATTATAGATAACCAAAGTTTTATGTATATAAGTAGCTGCAAATTTGATTTCTAAAGCATTACATTCTCGTTAAACAAAATTTATTCGTTCTTGTTTCAATTAGTTTATCGTTAAAGAAACAATTTCAAATTCAAATTTGTTTTACGTCAAAATAAATAAGAAAGAAGAAGAAACAAGATTTTGACAATCGTAAGTAAACAGCTGTTATTGTTTTAGTAAAGCTGGAATACCTTATGATGATTATACCATGGAGGGGAGGCTATCAATAACAGTTTTGTAAGTTTTTATTTATTTTATTTTTTTATTTTATAAAATAAAACGGAAGTGTCACTTTGAAAAACTTAATAGAAACAGAACAGAAAAACTAACGGCTTGTACATATATTTCATGTAAAAAGCAAATGAAACGGATGATTTGTAAAGACTAATTCTATCATAGGTCCTAACTTGGTGACAATTGGCCTCTCAAGTAAAAAAGCAAGTAAGTGATGTGCTAATAATAAGTGAAACCCTATAATAACAGTGAAATTTTCTTAACTTATTACTTTCCTTAGGTTTCGTTTTTTTCTTTTTTAATGCATTAAATTTCATTTTTGTTTTTTGGTTTGCGTTTTTTGGCTGCTTTACTTTTTTCTCTAATTTTTATTTTTTTTTTTTTGTTTTGTGTTTTCTTTGTCCCTGCTCTTGTGTTGTTTTATTCTTTAGAGTTTGTTTTTTCTTGTTTTTTTTTTTTTGGCTAAACTTGTGTTCTAATAATTCACTTGGGCTTTCGGCGCTGTGGTTATATATAACACTGATTGTTGGCTGCGTTGTCGCGCGTTATTAACGAGCAGTGACACGCAATTTTAATGTGTCGCGTTTTATAGTGCCAAGGGTCGAGTAGGAGACATGTTAAAATGTTGCTTTATTTTATTTAATTTTATTGTATTATAAAATTTTTTTCCTCAGAAGTATAACGAAAAAAAAGACGAATTCCGCAAGTTCATAAATTGAGTTTAAAAGTTACTTCTCTTTTTTTTGTACTTTAAGTTTTACATGTTCAACTTGTTCAAGCAAAAGTAAATTGGAATGAGAGGGTGAACTCAAAAGGGAGTCTATAACAAGAAAAAATTTTTCAATAATGACTGTGAGTCATTAAAATAGAAGCAGAAAAAGGTATTTAAAAAGGAGAAATTGTGAAACTTCAAAAGTATTTTAACTTTACTTTGTTGCCTTTGTTGTAGTTGCATTTTAGTTTCCCTTAATTTTTCCTTTTTTTTCATTTTCTTGTTTAGTTTTTGGTTTGACATGTTTTTTAATTGCAAAAAACTGCAGCAATTTTTACCTCAATACCATGTAATTGAATATATTGTACGGAAATTAGCAGCAATTTAAACTTGAGACGCGTTCATAAAACTATGGAAATTTATTGGTGAAATAAAATTAACAAAAAAATAAAAATTAAAAAAGGAAAAGAAAAAAAGAAAACAAATTCAACATATTTTTGGTTGTTACGTGTTTTATGTTTAAAATATTTATTTAGTTATTTTAATTTCAAACTGACAAACAAAAGGACAACTGGAAAGAACTATAATTATTGGTATTGTTCAGTTATCATTTCCTGCCAACAATTTGTTAATTACAACAAATTTACAAATACAAATTGGTATTGGCTGGTATTTGGTATTGGCTTTATAAAAAAAATGTATTGCATTGAGAAGGTTTTTAAAGTTTTAAATTATAAAAAATATAGGAAAGAAGTTATTTAAAACAGTGATAAGCCTATGCTCGCTTATTTTTGTACCAGCGTTTAAAAAAAGGGAGCTAATACAATAATAGTGTAATTTTTCGAAACATAATGAAGCTTGTAGAGGGTATAATTGGTTTCAGTGTATACACTGTATACCATAAAAATAGCGAAATCTTCATCCAAAAATTATAAAACATATTCATAGTGGGAGAGCTAGAGTTAATGTAAAAGTTAAATGGCTTATTCTAGTAAAAATATAAGGAAATAATCCTATAAAATTATTAAAAAAAATTCCGGAAAATAAGGAAATAAATATAAACGTAGAACCATTTGATTTTATTGGTTCTAAAAGAATCTTAAAAATTTGGTATCATGAAGGTATAAGTCAATATAGTGAAGGAATTATAAAAATACATAAAAAAGTTCTTATTCAATTTAATGATAAATTAAAAATACTAGATAAAGGGTCAAATACAGAAAATAAATTTGTTATCATTTTCAAATTAATGATTTATTATCAAAAAAAGATTTATTAATATAAATATAAGGTATATGAGGGTTATACATATGTATAAAAGTTTATAATTCTAAAAATTAAAAATGTGATAGAAAAAATTATAAATAAACTTAATCATCTAATAGGTGCTACTTGAGGAATTAAAAAATATCAAGGTATGATAATTTTAGTTTGACAAACTAATGTTATTTTTTAACTAATTTTTTCATTAGAAGTAAGTGCTAATTTACTATAAAGTGATTGAAGAGATCAATACTTGCTTGCAGTCATCTAATGAAGAATTTAATCTGTTAGAGATTCATTTAATACAAAATTTAGCAGGAATTCTTTCAATGACAATGGGTATAAAACTATGATTTGCCCCACAAATTTCTGAGCATTGACCATAAAATAATCCTGAGCGATTTATAAAAAAGTTAATTTGATTTAATCGTCCAGGAGTTCCATCAACTTTTACTCCTAGTGTAGGAACTTTTCAAGAGTGAATTACATCTGTTGATGTCACTAAAATTCGAATTTGTGAGTTTATAGGTAAAATCACTCGATTAACAACATCAATAAGTCGAAATCTATTTAATGATAAGTCATTTGCAGGAATTATATAAGAGTCAAATTCAATATTTTTTAAAATCTGAATATTCATTACTTCAGTATCATTGATGTCCAATTGTCTTTAAGGTAATTGAAGGTTCATTTACTTCATCTGGTAAATATACAAGTCGTAAAGATGGGAAAGCAATAACTAATAAAATAATAGCTGGTAGAATTGTTCAAATAATTTCCAAAGTTTGTCCATGTAATAAATAACGATTGATGATTGACTTTCTTTAAGTACTCGTATATACAGGGTGGGCAAATTTGAGGTTAGTAAGTAAATTGTTTGTCAAGTAATGAAATTTCAAGAATTCAGCTGTCATCCCTTGCCATTTATTTAGTAAAAAGTTTTGAAATTTTAACCACAAAACGCTACACTACCATTGCTTTTGTTAATTTGTTGTTTGAAAAACTGAACAAAACCAACATATTTTTAAACCAAATACTCTTCAGTGAGATCATAACCGTTGCCATAATTGACTAATGTAGCCTTCAGTGATATTTGGTTTCAGCAGGAAAGCACAACAAGCCACACAGCCGGCTAAACAATTCAGTCATTGCATGAGAAATTATCTGGTCGCAGTTTGGCGATATCAATTGGCCGCCTCGTTCTTGTGATTTAACTAAGCTGGATTATTTTCTCTGGAGCCATGTGGAAGACCGGCCTTAGCTGAACTAAGCACAAACAACTGACGGTCTGAAAGTTGAAATTCGAGATAAACGAAGCTTTGTTGCAAAATGTGGTTCAAGATTTGTTGAAAAAAGCGGACGTCTGCCGACATGCTAGAGGTGGACACTTGTCAGACATCATATTCCATTATTAACTCCAGTATTTCTACTTTACATTGGTATCAATAAAACTCACAAAAAAAAAGTATTTTTTAAGCCAATTTACTTTCTAAACTTAAATCTGTCCACCACAGAGTATAACAAATGGTTTGATGTTTCACCAATATTTTCATAAGTTTTTTCTGATTTAAAAAAAATATAATAAATGTTGTCAAAATTAGTGTTTTTTTTTTTTTTTTTTTTTTTTTTTTTTTTTTTTTTTTTTTTTTTTTTTTTTTTTTTTTGTTAAGACCAATACTCAGGGGCAAACCCCTACTCATGCAGTGCATTGTATTGGAATGTGAAGATGATAGGTTTTTTTTTTTTTTCAAAGATGTTTGTATATTTTGCGCCTTTTATTGTTGATGAAACAAGTTGCTGTAACTTTGTCCACTCAAGAGCCAGTGTTATACCTTCACCCTCGAATGATCAAACAGCAATTGCCTCATCTGTCGGTGGATGTTTTAATGTGAATGGTGAGCGTCTTCAGTAGATTAGCTGTTATCTTCCCAGAAGGTGGCGCTGTACTCCTGATCATTGGTTTTTGGTGGAATGGATTAGAAATGTGAGGGGGCGGTTTCTTGCAGTTGATCTTGCTGGAGGGGGGGGAACCTCTTATTTTCTTAAATTTAATTTTTAATTTAAATTGTAATTTTTAGAAAACCGCAAATTTTTATTTTTATAATTTTGTCCTTCGCTGGGATCGAACCTGGGTCGTTGTGAGTTTCTGTGCGAGCGCTCTACCACTATGCCACGACCAACCCTTGTTGTTTATGATCATGAATATGTAGATATTAAAGAGGCCTACACCTTCAATTCTTTGGCCAATTAGAATCAATTGTGAATGAATGATCATATTTTTCAAATGTCGAAAGAAACGTTCAACTGATTTTGAGTATGTTTAAATCAAAAAGACAAATCGCCGTGCGGGAGTTTTATTTATCTCGAGTTAATGATGCCACTTTAGGTTTTTGACACCAAAGTTTTTAAAATCTGCAATCAGTTTTTGGATATTTATCTCCAAAACTGGACGAGATATCTGAAAACAAATTGCAGACTTGAAAAGTTTTTGTTCGAAAACCTAAAGTGGCATCATTACTTGAGATATATAAAAAATATTAAATGGCGTATAGAGCACTTAAACTCCCGCACGACGAAATGTCTTCCATTTTTTGTTAATGAGAGTCAACTTTGATCTCTGCAGAAATGATAAGATTTTAAAAATGTTGAAAAAATCATTCAAGTTACTCTAAGTATATTAATATTAAAGATATGAGTGGGTATAAGTACTAATTGTCATGTACACTCGAGTAATAAAATTTTTTTAATTTCGAAAGCATTCATTCATTCTAGACGCCATTCCAAATATATACAAGACTTTTAGGCGACTAAAATTAGAATAAAATTATTACATAGGGCCCAATGCTTTAATGGTTTTACAACAGGCTAAGGTGCTTATTTTTCTTGAAAGAGTATAGGCAGTTTGCATCTGCTACAAGGGTATCCAAAAATATTAATTCACTGACTCATCTGTGTTATTAGGGGTGCATTTCGTTATTCTATCGGCACCACAATCAAAGTCACTGGGACGAACTTAAAAGATAAGTTCGGATAGTTAAACAAACTTGCATTGCAATTACAGTACCAGCTGATTCAAATCATTTTTTGACAAACACTACTACGATGCGATGCCACACAGCTAATCAAAATCAGCTCTATAGTTTAAGCGCCTTTTAGGCAACTCTATAAGTAGCTTGGATTCAAGAACTTTATAACTTCTTTTGAAATAATTGTGTAGACGACGAGTTTGTTTTTTCAGCTCATACCCCTGCGGTCACTTTTGCATCATTACCAACTACGACAGTTATAAGAAGTCTTCTCAACAACTTAAATCTCAAGTTTACAATAAACACTTGGTCTGAATACGATAACAGAATACTACATTGTTTATAGAGCCGAATGAACAAAATTCAAACCTTCGTAAGATTATCGGGTTGGTTGGAGAGTGGCCAACGGTCGTAGACATGTTTTAGTGGATATAATGGTATCACAACGGGACCTTATTGGACACAAGTGTGCTTTACCTAGAGGCGGCTGCCAATTTTAACTTAACCTAGTCTTATAGAGCCGAACAGCCAGAACGTACAGCGATTTATTTTTTTTTTATTCATTTATAATTACAGTTGAATACATACATACATCAAAGACTTCTCTAATCTTTTAACTTCTTAGACAACTTTAAACATAGAGTTTAGGATCTCTTAATTGCTACGAACATAATGACATTGTCAAAGAAGTTTCTTAAAATGGTATTTTCAAATGAGAGAAACTTAAAAAGAAAATTTAAATTTTGATAAGTACTTCTGCCATAGTTAGGAGGAACGTGTTAGGGTTTACAAAATAAATTCGATCAAAATTACAAAAATATTAAATGATTCACAGTGTGCAGTGCTATATTTCTTCTAAACTGTAATGGTACAATAACTGCTATTAATTCTTATTTTAAAGTAAATTATTTTAAAATAGAAGTTTTTCACTTACTTTGTTCGAGTACTTAATTGTCCATGCAATCTAAAACAAAAAGAGATAAAACTTGTAATAATTTTTTTTTTCATATAATATTTATATAACAATTGTATTTATTTATTTGTTTCTAGAGAACTAATATTTCCTTTAAAGCTAATAAAAAACCCACCATAATCATATGATTTAAATCAAGTTATTAAACTGTTACGTGTTGCCAACTAAATGCATGTACATGTGACAGATTAATTTGATAATTCCATATGATAACACTGTCAATTGCATGCACAGTTTAACAGTAAATAAATGGTTAAAATTGGATAAAAGAGCAACCACCACAAATAACTAACAAATCGATTCGATCGACTGCCATTAGCAAAAATATTAATAAATTCCTATAAAGTTTTTAAGTAAAAAATAAATTATTAAGTTTTATTAAAAATAGAAATTTAATTTAAGACTTTTGTACCAAATACATATGCATTTTGCAATTTGTTTTTGTTAGTATGTAACCCAAAAAACCACTTTTTCATGGCTGCAGCCAAGCAAATAAATTAAAAATCCAATTTGAAAATCTTAATAGAAAAGAAAAACAAAAATAATCGGAGTACTCGTATTATGCTACACTTGAAATTCTTCTATTTTCATATTTAAAATAAAATGACTTTAATTTCTATTTTTTTAATTATTTTTCTTTTTATTTTTTTATTTTACTCTCTGCATAAACAACTCAAATTTTTTTCTTTAACCATTTCATTTTAATCCTCCGTTGGCTTAACACACTGCAAGATGTCAAATAGAAATGGGCAAAAACAATACCATACTCGTACACACAGTAAAATACTTGTACCAATGGGACCACAATTTCATGAAATACATCCGCATTAAGTTGTGTAAAACTTTTAATTGTCATTTTAGCTTTAAGTTAAGCAAATAATCAGCAAAATATTAATTTTTAAGCAAAGAAAAAAAAAAAAGAGAAACTTTTAGAATTTAAGAAATTTAAAATACTTACACATGCAATTAATATTAAAAGAGATATTGTGTTTGAGAGGAGAACTATCTTCAGTTTTTCTTTCATAATCTTTAAGCCAAAGTTGACCAGAATCCGTGATGCCACAGTAGTGTTTTAAAGGCATATATCGTCGTGCGGGAGTTTAAGTGCTCTATCCGCCATTTTATATTTTTAAATATTTCGAGTTAATTATGCCACTTTAGGTTTTTGACCCCAAATTTTTCAAGTCTGCAATCCGTTTTCGGATATCTCATCGAGTTTCGGATATAAATAGCCGCAAACGGATTGCAGATTTGAAAAATGTTGCTGTCAAAACCCTAAAGTGGTTTAATCATCTTGAGATATATGAAATAGCGGATAGAGCACATAAACTCCCGCACTACGATATGTAAATGAAATAGTTCTACATGCTGCTCTTGATCCACTATTCATTTTCTCAGTCTTTATTAGCTGAAATCAATGGTGGAGGACATATTAAAGTAGCTTCTGAGATGAAACATAAATTGCAAACTTATAAATCGCTGTATGATGTTATGCCAAGGGAAAGAAACCCTGATGTACAAATCTCTACAATCACCATATGCGTCGGACTTTCTGGAATTTCTACTCAATTATAAAGTGTTGCAAAAAAATGTAATAAGTCTTATAACTCAAAAAACACAAATTGACAGATCAAATTAGCCCACCCCGAAAATATATTTAAGCAAATAAAATCGAGTTGGCACACAGAACTCAGTTTTAAAATGTCAGCACATCACGCTAGAAGATGCCTAACAGAAAATAGTTTTCATGGTTGTATATGCTTCAAGAAAGTGCTAAACGCATCACAGAAAAGCTTTCAGCAATGCTTATTGCTTGCGAAAACTTACCTCAATATGGTTCACATTTTTGAATTTGAGAAATGAGTTAAAGTTTAATGTCTTTTAGAAAGGCAATCCAAAATATCTTCAACAGACTGTTAACCATAACCAATCATCAGTAATGCTGTTTAAATGTTTTATATTGTCCGAGGTTGGCTTGTTAATAAAACTAAATTACAAACTGACTGAGCAAGTATACAAATATATTCAACGATTATGCTGATAATTTGCCACTTATGTGGGTATAACAACAAGAAAACAACTCGAAGTAATAATCTGGCATCATAAAGACATGGCTTGAAGAAAACAACATTATGAATAAAGAGTGGGTGGCTGAAATTTCTGATTAAGAATCTGTAAAAAATATGCCACAAAACGTAAGACGGACAGTTAAAGCCGCAAAAGAAATAAATAAAGTAGTTCAACATACCACATCCTTTTGATATTTTTCACTCTGTATAATCGAACTTCTGTACTGTATTATTGAATTCCACTCCTGATTCTGATTGCAGAGGTATACAAGTACATGTCTATAACAAAATTGTACTGAATTTTTTTTGCTATCCACTTACAGTCTTATTTATAATAAAAAAGTAGCAGGTCGTTGTACGCAGTTTCTAAGTTTGTCATTTCTATACTTGGAAATTCTTACTCAAACGTACAAGGTGTTTAATTTTTTGGATTCTCTGACTAGTTATCAAATAGAAGATATCGAAAGTTTTAATAATATCAGTCTACAGCGGGTGATAAACTTGCCAGTTTTTTGTCCCATATATTAACGAGTTGCTAACTTTTCATTATACATACGGCCGTAGCTGTCTTTTTTTAACAAATCTATAGAGCTGTGTTACTTTCTACCTACAGACATATAAGTACAACATCATTTATAATTTCACTGTCCAAAAATGACTTAGAAGAGATCCGTGAAACCTTTATGTGCAAAACCGTTTTCTTATATTATAAATCTGATTAGAGAATGGGAAGTTGACAAATGCTAGGAACACTGCAATGCTCAAGTTGTTCTTAGACACGCTAAAGCAGTGATTGGTACACAATTTGAGTGAAACTCAAACTAAACCTTTTAACAGATTTTTATTTTAGTGTGGGAGCGCACTTACCAAGAATGGCGATCACAGGTTAAGATAATTGTAGATTGCTCTTACAGGCATCAGAAACAGCGGAACACATATTATTCAACTGTGGTGTTCTGGATAGATTTATATTGATGTGTTTAGGGGAGGAAAATTATCTCTCTGAAACATATATCCCCCAGCAAAGTTCCAAACTTGCAAACTTAATTAGGAACGTAGTATATCTGCTTAACCTACGGTGGGCTTGTCTACATTATGTTCAAATACCGAAATAACCCCTATTGACAATGGTGGCTGTCTTAATAGTATTCTGTACTACTGTAATTCATACAGATTCAGTTTTTCCACTTTAAATTAGTCGCGTTCAAATCTGACAAACAAAGTTTTTGTACAAAAAGACACTGTCAAAAATTATAATAAGCTTTTTAAAATATGTCTGTTTATATGATGCTAAAGTTAACCGACAGGTAATTTACCTGTCCAGAACGTCAAGATCCTCCACATTCCCAATTTTTTTTATTTTTTTTATTACTTATAAGTATAATCACGGATGATAAGGTGCCATCATCAGTATTAGAAAAGAACACTAATTCTGCGGGTGTTAAAATCGACCCTACTTACATGACTGCATACAGGTATTGTTTGCGAGCTTTTAATTCACATTTTAGCCTTCAATCCTAATCTCCACAATGCTCGGCCCATTACAATATTAATATGAGCGGCAAATATAACAGTTATTTGAATATATTCAAATAAATGGGAATTGATTAAACTGAAACTCACCAAAAATCTTGAAAAGAAAAATCGTAAAAAACTATCTCAAGCGAATTTTGTAATAAATTCTAATTAAATTAATAAGTTTTAAAATTTATAATATAAGATTATTTCTGAATATTAAATAATAAATAAAAAAAACCAGGGGGCAAATTAAGGCATTCGGTATCAAACATAACTTCTATGTAAATTATTTTAAAATGATGTGAAATTACTTTCGATATCAAATGCTTTAATTTGTCCCCTGGTTTTTTTTTCTACAATATTAAATTGCATTATTATTGCATTAAATTATTAATTGAATTTAATGTACTTATAGAGAGAAAAATATACTGTGCAAACAGTGTTAAAATTATTCCTTTTATTTGTATTCAACTAAACTGATTTTAAAGCAGCGTACAAACTTTATTTATTTACAAAATAAATGAGAGAAACGAAAAAAAAACAACAAAAAAACTTCTAAATCTAAATGAAAAAGATTTGAAAGAGAATAAAAATCTATTATTTTAACTGTTTTTATGGGTTTTCTTTGTTCGTGTTCAAATTAAAATTCACCAAAAGTGTTACACGAATCAGTTTCGTTAAATACTTTCAGACAACTGCACTACCACAATCACTTTATCAACACTTAGGTGTATACACACACACACACCCATATATGGAGACACACAAATTGAATGCTACGCACCCATGCACACTGCAAATGCACCCCCCCCCTTGTAGCCATTATTTCTTGTTGACCAACGTAAGCAGAATTGGCCAAAAAAGGATCCTTTAATTTTAACTGCAATTGCTTTAATTGCCACTTGTTTAGTTCGTTAGTAAGTTTAGCCATGAGGTAAAATGTTTGTATTTTTATTTGTTGTTGTATCATCATCTTTAAAATTGGCAGTAGTAGTTGGTAGTCGCTGCCATCTTTATTTATTTTGGACTTATAACGTTAATATGATCCGCTATACTGTTTATTTCGGTGTGTGTATGTGTGTGTATGCGTTTTATTAAGCTCTGTGTCCATTTTAAGCTGTCCTTTTGCCAGTTTCTAATGAAGTTTACCGTCGCCATTGTTTAACAAACGTGCTTTGGCCTGCGTTTAAATTCGTGTTTTTTTTGTTTGTTCTTGTTATATATTTTAAAATCTTTTTTTGTTTTGCATGTGTGTGAGTGCAACTGCTTTTTTCTATGGCCCTTCATCAGGGTTTACAGTGGTTTGGCCCGCGATTATTTAAAATGCAAACAACAACAACAAAAATACCAAAAAATAACAATAACAAAAACAAAAAGGTAATCTTAAAAACCAAGTCATCCAAATGGTTGACTGGTAGTATACGTTTTTGTTAGCAACCCAAATAACGCTTGTACGTTGTGCACTCGCTTATTCGTTGCCATATTATCATAAAGTCATTTCTACAGTGCTGGTAAAAATATTAGTACTTCAACCAATTTTTTTTTAATTTTATTATTTACAAGAGTTTTAATTTATTAAATGAGTCTGTTCAGAACGATCTTCAGCTATGCTGCCACAATATTTAGATATTGAAACAAAATACACTCCTCGCTGTAAACGCTCCTGCAAGTCTAAGGCCCATTATAACAACATGGCGTTAGTAAAAGGTAGGGTTTTATCAGACCTATGAATTGTTTCTTGTTATTACAAGCAAGCAGAGTTGGGTTTATTGCATTGAATTTATAATGCATTATCGCTTCCACTACCACTAAACGACTTAGTATTAATGCAGCAATATTCCAGCCACCACTAAATGCAGATGGAAATAATTAACCACTAAATAAAACCATTTTAGTGGTAGTGGAATTTAAATGCATTAAATAAAACAAATTTAGTGGTAGTGGAAATTTAGTGCACTACTTCTGAATGATTAACGGCTGGCAATTTTAACAGTCCTCGCCATTAAAATCTTACCTAGGGTGAACTGAATAATTTATTACATTTGAAGGTACTAAAATCGTTATTAAAACAGTAACAACAATTATTTACTTTATACAGGCGGACTCAGTAAATTAAGAAAATAACATTCACTACAATTTATTTTGACATTGACTTAAGCTATGTATGTATATATTAATATTATATCCATATATGAAGGTATATGAAAACGATAGTGGAACTGAGGTAGTGGAACTAAATTTCCATTCCACTATAGTGCCAATGGAGTTATATTCCATTACGACTAATTATTCAAAATTACTGCACTAAATTTCCACTACCACTAAAATCGATATATTTAATGCATTAAATTTCCATTGCCACTAAAATTTTTATATTTAATGCAATAAATTTGCACTACCACTAAATTCGTTTTATTTAATGCATTAAATTTCCACTACCACTAAATATAAGTGGCGATAATGCACTATTTTTACCACTACCACTAAATTTAGTGGAAAATTAAATCTAATGCAATAAACCCAACTCTGATTACAAGTAAACTTTAACCTAAACTGATCGATAAAGTTATTGGGACGATTACCTTACCTTTCGGTTAAAATTTACTTGTAATAACAAAAAGCAATTTATCGGTTTGGTTAATATAATCGTTTTGAAAATAACAAAAATACCACAGCTTTTGTAACCTCGGGAATGGTTTCTAAAATATTTTAAATATCAATTCTCGATATGTCCGCAATAGCTTGTATCCTCATGAAGACGTCTAAGGCGGGCCGAGCAATTGCAAAGGACGAGTCTTCTTTTTCTCCACATTATCACAGCTGTTACAGTGATAGTTGTATTGAATAACCATCTGGCGAGTATGGTTTTCAATTATGCTTTCTATTGTGATACAACAGGCATCTACACTGATACATATTCCTATAAACTCATTTAATTTTTTTCTCAATTTTTGTTTTATCTTTGTTGTTCTCATCCAAAAGTAAAACTGAACTTATTAAATGAGAGGCAATTTAACGGCACTTTTTTAATGTAAACAACATTTTTTTCTTAGTCTTATTGTTTGCTTTATTTATGCGATCAAATGTTCTTGGAGCTATTTTAGGTGGAATATTTCTATAAACGCAGACGTGAAAATTGCTTTAAAAAATACCAAAAATAAAATATTATAAATTTTTGATTCTTTCAAATAAAGGTATGTTTTTAATGACAATATCTCAATTTTACGACAAAATTTTCTCATTTAATTGATAAATTTAATAGTTATAAAGATGCCCAAAGGAACTTTTTTGTCCGATCAAGAAAAGATCCAAATTTAATTTTTTCATGACCAAGGATGCTCCAATGGAGAGTGTTCCGAGAGTGCGTAATTTCTTTAAGAAAGGACAGAATTATGGTGTTCGGAAGCCTACAAAGGGAAATACAAAATTAACAAAAAGACAGATTAATCTTATAAAACAAGAAGCAACCCGTAATAAATTGAATTCTAGACAAATAAAGAACAAACTAAATCTTCCTGTGACTTCCAAACACGTTGCTCACATTTTACGAAAAGATGAAAACATAAAATGGAAGAAGCCCAAGTGTAAGCCAGTGCTCAAAAAGCACCATAAAGAAAATCGTTTAAAATTCGCACGAAAATACATGAAATGGGCAGAGGAGTGGAAAAAGGTAATTTTCTCGGACGAAAAAAAATTTAATTTAGACGGTCCTGACTCATACTCATATTATTGGCACGATTTGAGATCAAACGATGTGCGGTTGTCGAAACGTAATTTCGGCGGTGGCAGTGTTAAGGTTTGGGCCGCATTTTCTGCAGTTGGCAAATCTAAAATTTGTTTTGTTCCAACAAAAATGAACACCACAATTTATAATGAATTGTTGGAAGATGTTCTTCTCTCTTTTATGGATGAAAAAATGAATGAAGATTGCATATTCCAGCAAGATAATGCTGCAATACACGTTTCAAAACAGTCTAGATCATGGTTTAACGAACACAGCATACCTCTGTTGGACTGGCCGGCTTGCAGTCCGGACCTAAACCCTATGGAGAACTTGTGGGGATACATGGCCCGTAAAGTTTATTCCAATAATGCCCAAAACGAAACCATAATGACATTAACAGAACTAAAACTTAAAATAAAGCAAGCCTGGGAGGAAATTGATTCCCATCTCCTTAAAAAATTAGTGAAACCAATGCCAGACCGTATTTTTGAGGTAATCCACAACAAAGGATCATCCACCCATTATTAATATTACTATAGAGACTGATAAATTTAAGTGCGTTTATAGGAAAATACCCTTAAAAATGGCAATTAAACTCTAAAATTAAGTTAAAAAATATAAAATGAAATACAAATAAAGTTTTTAGTTAACAATGTTTTAAATGAAGTCTTAGTTGATTTAATAAAAATATTATTTTCCCACTAAATATGTTCTTGTCTAATTTTTTCAAAATTCTTTAAAAAACTCATGTGCGTTTATAGGAATATGCACCAGTGTAGTATTTATGTCGCAAAAGTCAATTGCTCTCCACGTAGCATTTTACTTCCTATAGAAGTCGATGCTATTGGAGGTGCTAACCGAACAAGATGTAATGCCTACGAAACAGAATCCTTTCGATCCAATTGTTCTGCTCACTCATTCCCCTCAAATCCACTATTCTCCTGAATCTAAACTAGTGAGAAGGCACTGGCATTCAGTATATCCCTCCATTCTTCTACTAGCCTTAAAAGAAGACAATATTTTAGTGAATATTTCTTTCCTATTAAGTTTGCTATTGAGTCTATTATTAAATTTAAAAATTTTCCGCTTGCAATTAAAAAAGAAAAATAAAAACAAAAATGAAACACAGGTCATGGCACATTTACGAGTAAAGCAATCATTTTTCTTTCTTTTTCAAAGTTTCTATGGTGGTTATAATAATATGGATGCAAACTGTATAATCGAGTAGTTGGATAAACATTTATTTGCTTATGCACTCATTCGTCTACAGAGTTAATTTTTGTGTTCCCATTTTGGCCCAGTTTTGTTTATTAAAGCGTCTGTATGTGAGCGTATAAGTGTTCCGTGTTTTAATTTTTCCCTGTTTTTGTTTATTTGTTTATTTTCTAGGTTGTTTCTGTCTGTCTGTCTGTCTGTCTGTCTGTCTGTCTGTCTATTTATTTGTTTGTTTGTTTTGTTTGGTATTGCACTTACGAAAATATATATAAACGAGTATGTATGTAGATTACATTTTGTCAAGTACTATTTATATGTTTATACCCTACATTAGGGCAAGTGGCTGGTATGCTGAAGTGGAGTTTAAATCATAAATAATGATTTTGTATTCTAAAAAAACTTTACTTTCATTATAGATTAGAAACCAAAATTTCGAAAGACACTAGTGCTTGCAATACGGGGATATGCCTTAAGTCAAATCTTGAAGATCATTTTCTTCCTTTTCCGCTGTAGAAGGGTTTAGTAAGTAAAGTAAACCGGTTTTGTAGTAGACCGATCGATCAAATTCTGTTCAAGAAATATTATATCCGGTAAAAAAAAGATTGGTTATGCAAAAATAGTGCATTCTTGCCTTGAATGTTGTGGATCAGTCCTCTACTTTTTCCTAATAAAATGTAATGACGAAGTTTGTAATTTTTAGACCCTACGATTCAAACGGTTACTACAGCAATTGTAGTAAAGGGTAACATATAGTTAATCTTGACCGAATAATAATTTTTATACGGATTTTCTAATTATCTTGTTTATGATTTGTGAAAACGAGTGACAAAGTGTCTGCAAATATGTAAATGTGTCGGCGTTAATGCAGGTTTGTGTTTGCTGACACAAATACTCGACAACTTTTGTTAATTTTTTTTTAACATAAAAAGTGCACTCTCTTTTAGAGATTTCCTCTTGTGTTGGTGCGTTAATTTAATTTTCTGCGAATTTTTTACATATTAATTAACTTTAAAGTGACATTTTTCACAATTTAAATTGTAAAACTATTAAGTTATATTTTGAGTAGTGTTACTACTTCATTGGTATGTAAAAACATTGTTGATGAAAGAAAAAAGAAAAAACTGGTGACAGAAATAAGCTTTGCATCACAGCAGAGATAAGACTAGTAGTTTCGACAAGAAACTATCCAAATACATACAAACAGTCATTTTGAAGACAATCAAACGTGGTACAAATCAAACTATAAAACCTGCTTTTCTGAGCTGTACCAACAAGTAGGGATACCTTGTACTACCCTGTAAAGGCAGTCTGTCCTCTCAATGACCCGTTATTGCCAAGTTGTGATTATGGTCAGGGTTATTGCTGTTGGCCACTAGAAAATATATGATGTTTTACACTTGGGAGCTCCCAAGAGTTTCTTTTCAATTTCTAACACACTGGAAACGAGCATAATTCTGGTCTGATGTAGGAACAGAACATAGGTCTCTTCGTCGAAACTTTGCGACCACAGCTTTTCTCAATTATGGCGACATTTCAACTTTGACCAGAAGGAATTTCTGGAATAAATAAGCAGCACAAGATTCTATTGTTTAAACTCAACGAGAGGTTTTTCATATTTTTACTTAATCGATACATAATGTTAAAAGATATTGAGGTTGTTAAAAATTATTGATTATTTGGGCAGGATGAGTGCCTTACTTACTCCATTAAAGTTGTGCACAAAGAAGCAACTACTAAATATAACTAAAAGCGGTCTCATGTAACACTGATTCTTGCAGTATATCAAGAAATATATTCCTGGGGAAATACCGTGGATAGGTAAACTCTGACTTTGATGAGATTAGCTAAATGTTAATTATTCAAACGTACAGGGACAATGGGATGAGACAGAGAGGTTAGAAGAAAAAGAAAAATGCCAGGCATCTTTGTAATCTTAACATAGTTTAATCAGGATAAGGCGCCTCTAAGCAAACTTTCGTTACTGTTTGATACAACGATACTATGATACAACAATACGACGATACAACAATACAACGATACGACTATACAACGATACAACGTTGTATAACGATACAACAATACAACGAGACAACAATACAACGATACAACAATACGACTATACAATGATACAACGATATGACGACACAATGATACGACGATACAACGATACGACGATAAAACGATACGACGATATGACGATACAACAATATGACGATACAACAATATGACGATACAACGATACGACGATACAACAATACGACGATACATATACGCCTGTGGAGACATTATTTTATAAGTTATTTTGAATTTTAAACTTGTTATATACTTGGTAAGTTTCGTTTAATTTTTGTTTCAAAATATTCAATTTTTAAAAAATAAGTTTTGTTTGATATGTCAATATATATGTATATTGAATTTATATAATACTTTTTCCATTTGAATAAATCGGACATATTTTTATAATTTGTTTGTAATAAAAAACTAATAAGTATCAATTCTGATCCCCCATAATTGGCGATCCTGCCAGGAGCCTAGTACGGAAATCCAGAACTGCAAAATTTTATAAACATGCTATAAGTGAATGAAGACAGTGAAATTGCATCTACAAATAAAGAAAAGATATTGTTACTTTAAGCAAGTCAAAGCACAACGGACGCAAACTGGCTTATTGTTTAAAAACTACATCTGCAAATAAAATCAATATATTGGATATATACATACATATTCAAATATTGGCTAGTTGTCAGAAAGCAAGTATGTATTCAATTATTTATTTATTATAAAAGTCGGGCCCAGTAACAATGTAAGAAGCTGCATCTACATACAAAATAAGACTGGTTTACATCTACAATATTCGTATATGCAAATATTTTTTTTTTCCATACTACATTATTAGAAATATTATTTTGATTTATATTAGTATTTTGTAAACTCTCCAACCGAAAATGGTGCCAATTCATTCACCCCCACGTAGTGTGGATCGAACTTCAAACACTACAACAAATATGCAACAACTAACAGATCATAACATGACACAACAAAGCCAGATATCACATTCTTCAGAGCAAAATGTTCCTTTAGTTAATTCTTCTCAATCAAATTTCGAACTTTGTGCGACTTCTGTAAAACTCCCTCTTTTTTTTGGACAAACTGTCCTGAGGCCTGGTTTGTTCATGCAGAGACTCAGTTTGCAATCAAAGGAATTTCTATGGACAGAACAAAATATGAATACGTTATTGCGGCTTTATCACAGGAAGTAATATTAACTGTTTTAGATATTATTCAGAATCCGCCTATCAATAGTTTATACAATGATCTTAAGAAAATATTAATTGAACGTCATTCACTCAGCGAAAACGCGCGATTAGAAAAAATTTTGTCAGATAGTGAAATAGGTAGTAGAAAACCATCCGAATTTTATCGTTCACTTTCTCTTTTAGCTGGAAATAGTTTTGGTCCAGACATTTAAAAAAAATTATGGTTGAGAAAGCTTCCAAAAAGTCTTAATGTAGCTTTAACGGGATCTAATCACAGTGACATTAATAAACTTATTCAATTAGCTGATAAAATTTGGGAAGTTTTGACTAATGATGAAGTAGCAAATATTAGTGAATATAAACCCACTATTGAAAGCATTGTTCAAAATTTAACAGGAACTTTATGCGAAAATATGTCTAAACTATGTGTGGAAGTGGATTCTCTCAAGAAGAAATTGAATGAGCGACAATCGCGTCTGATTTATAGAAATAACTATAGGAAAAGAAATTCTCATTCAAGGAATCGTTCAACCAATGGAGACTGGTTATGTAAATATCATTACAGATTTGGAGATAGAGCTATACGCTGTGAACAACCTTGTTCGTTTTCAAGGAAGTCGTCAAACTAATAAATCCCATTGTTAAGGCGGCAAACAATGGCGATTTTATTTCTTTATCTCGTCGCCTTTTCGTTTTTGATAAAACTAATAAATTAAATTTTTTGATAGATAGTGGAGCAGAAGTTTCGGTTTTACCAGCCTCAAGATTTAAATGCAATAACAACTTATCCGATATTAGTTTAACGGCCGCTAACGGATCTAATATTTCTACATATGGTAAAAAGCTTCTTAATATTAATTTAGGACTGCGAAGAGAGTTCCCTTTTGTATTTATCATCGCTAATATTTCTAAACCTATTATTGGCGCAGATTTTCTGAGTAAATACGGTCTTCTAGTTGATGTAAAGCATAAACAACTACTCGACCCACTTACGAATTTAACAGTAAATGCAATATCTTACACCTGCAATGTGTCATTACCTAAGCTATTTTCTGTTGATAATAAATACACTAGATTACTAAAGGAATATCCATCGCTGACTTCGGAACCTGACTACACTAAGCCTGTGAAGCATTCTACCGTTCATAGAATAATCACTGAGGGACCTTTACCCTATACCAAACCCAGAAGATTAGATCAATTAAAATATAAAGTAGCTAGGTCAGAATTTGAGTTTTTAATCAAATCTGGAATTTGCAGACCATCCAATTCATGTGTCGCTTCACCACTACATCTTGTTCTCAAAAAAGATTCCAATGATTGGCGTCCTTGTGGCGATTTTAGACGATTAAACGCTGTAACTGTTCCTGATCGATATCCATTACCACATATTCGTGATTTAAATATGAACATGAGGAATAAAAAAGTGTTTTCGAAGTTAGATTTAGTTCGTGCTTATCATCAAATTCCAATGGCTGAGGAGGATATTTACAAAACGGCAATAACTACACCTTTTGGCATGTTTGAATTCCAGCGCATGCCTTTTGGTTTAAGAAATTCAGCTCAAACATTCCAGCGTTTCATAAATGAGGTATTTAAAGGATTAGATTTTGTGTTTAGTTATATTGATGACGTTTTAGTAGCCAGCGAAAATGAAGAACAACATTTAGAACATTTAAAAAAATTTTTTGAGAGACTAGATGAATATGGTTTAAATATTAAGCCAGGCAAATGCATTTTTGGAGTTGAAAATATAAATTTTTTGAGTCATAATATATCAGAGAAAGGCATTAAACCATCTGAAGAAAAGATAGCTGCTATCAAAGATTTTGAAAGGCCGTTATCTGTTAAACAAATGCAAAAATTCCTAGGAATGGTAAATTATTACCATCATTATATACCAAGATTAGCTAACAAGACATTTATTTTGTACAAATTATTGAACAGAGCTATTAGGGACAAAAAGAAGACCATAGAATGGGATGATAATGCTATTAGAATATTCAACGAAGTCAAGGATAATTTTGCATTACGAGTTTTGCTAAATCATTTTAATAAAGATGCAGAATTAACTCTAACAGTCGATGCTTCTAATATTGCGGTTGGAGGCGTTTTACATCAAGTTTTTAATGGTAATATAGAGCCTTTAGCTTTTTTCTCAAAAAAACTTACCCCTGCTGAAGTTAAGTACAGTTCATTTGATCGGGAATTACTTGCTGTTTATTTAAACATTAAACATTTTAGATATTTATTAGAAGGCCGCTCTTTTGTAGTCTTCACGGACCACAAACCATTGACATGTGTTATGAATTCAAAAACCGAAAGAAGTCCAAGACAAACTAGACATTTAGAGTATATTGCGCAATTTACTACAGATATTCGATATATAAAAGGTGAATCTAATGTTGTAGCTGATAGTCTTTCCAGACCCTTTGATGTTGATATTATAAATGACAGGGAATTAAATTTACGAATTTTATGCGAGGAACAACAAAATGATTCCGAAATAATATTGTTAACTGAAAACAAGACAGTGTTTTCTAATTTAAAATTAATAAAGGTTCCATTAATTAACTCAGACCTTTGGTGTGAGTTGTCACATAATAATACAATACCCTATGTGCCTGTTAATCTTAGGAAACTGGTGTTTTCGAAACTGCATGGTATTTCTCACCCGGGTACTCGTTCGACAAGACGTTTAATAACTAGAAAATATTTTTGGCCAAATATGAGCAAACAGATAAATCAATGGTCGAAGGAATGTATCAATTGTCAACAATCAAAGGTTCACAAGCATACAAAATCTCCTATTTGTAAGATACCGATACCAAAAGGTCGTTTTGAGCACATACATTTGGACATTGTTGGACCACTTCCTCCATCTAATGGTCATAGATATCTTCTTACATTAATTGACCGGTTCACGCGTTGGCCTGAAGCATACCCTTTAAGAGATATAAACACAAAAACGGTAATAGATTCACTTGTACGAAATTACATTTCCAGGTTTGGCGTACCATTGAAAATAACTACAGACCAAGGTAGTCAATTCACTTCTCATATGTTTTCAGAACTATCAAAATTTTTGGGTACTCATAATATTACTTCTTCATCATATCACCCTCAAGCTAATGGTATTATCGAAAGATTTCATAGACAGATTAAGGCTACATTAATGTGTAAAGCTGACTCATCAAAATGGTATGATGAGCTTCCAATAGCTTTACTCGGACTACGTTCCACTCATAAAGAAGATTTAAGAGCTACTCCTGCTGAGATGACATACGGTCAAAATATTCGAATACCGGGAGAAATTGTAGTTCATGAAAACCAATTTGATGCTTCTGATATTTTATTTAAATTAAAAAATCATTTCAAAAATGTAAGGTCGAACATCGTACACCATTCGGGTTTTGAATCAGGTTTTTATATTCCAAAGGATTTACGAAGTTGCAAATTTGTATTTCTGCGAGTAGTCAACAAAAGATCTTTACAACAACCATATGAAGGGCCATACAAAGTCGTAGAAAAAAGCAAGAAATGTTTTAAGATTGAGAAAGATGGAGAAATAATATCGGTACCAATTGATCGCATAAAACCGGCTATTACAGAAAATCCTATAGATAAAAGTACTAACACTACACTGACACAAAAATCAAAACACGTAACCTTCAATTTATTGGACATCAGTTGCTTTTCGGAGGGGGAGTAATGTGGAGACATTATTTTATAAGTTATTTTGAATTTTAAACTTGTTATATACTTGGTAAGTTTCGTTTAATTTTTGTTTCAAAATATTCAATTTTTAAAAAATAAGTTTTGTTTGATATGTCAATATATATGTATATTGAATTTATATAATACTTTTTCCATTTGAATAAATCGGACATATTTTTATAATTTGTTTGTAATAAAAAACTAATAAGTATCAATTCTGATCCCCCATAACGCCTCTAAGCAAACTTTCGTTACTGTAAGGTCTTAAGAATTTGGGCTTCTCTAAGAGTTCTGAATATTTTAAAACTGTATTCAAAGTCTTTTTTTTACACCATTTCACCATTTCAAAAGCATCGGTTATTATTTAAGCAGTTCTCAGTAATGTAAATGCAAAACCGAATCCAAGTGCGATTGGTGATCATTTTCAATAAATTTCATCATAATCATTAAACGCTTCAATTACTCATTCCTAATCCTACGCGGATTTCCAGACAATTCAAAAATCAAAAGTTATTTGTCACATATCTCAGGCGATGTTCTCTAACTCTCTCGTTTATTGTAGTCGATGTCGATTTATTTGGGTAAATAGAACAGGAGAGGAATGAGAAAAAAGAAAACTATAAGTATGATTCATACAAACTGGATTACAATTACAAAATTGCAATAATGAAGAATTTAAGAAGAAGAATATGCTTGAATATGACAAGACATCGACTAACTCTTTAAACAGAATATAGAAAACCATTTAATTCCCAAATATATGGTTATGGTTTTTTAGAGAAAAATGTGAGTTAAATAATTGATGATGATTGTCAAAAATATGTCCTACTTGAAAGAAATAGGAAGAGATCACCTTAACTGTGGTCGAAAACTTATCTTATTGGTGAACAACTTCTTAGCACATGTCATTTTCTCTTTTGATTGATAAAAATAATTAAAAACATTAATTTAATTTAACAACCTGTTCCACAATATCTAACGTATTCAATGTTCGGAACGAAAAACAGCTGTTTTACGTCCCAAAAACTGTTTTCAGTACGACAAGTAAAACAAAAACAAATTCCAACGATTACACTGTTTAACACGAAAAATTATTACGGGATTCTGACGGGATTCTGACGTAGAGAGTATACTTGTGTCGGCGTTATGACAGGTCACATCGAAATTTTATTTTAGAAGCGGTTAAAATTTTTCATCTGTGGCCAACTCTTGCAGCATATCGGTGTATAAAACTATGTTTTCCTTACATCTGAGGTGTACGATATGCTCAGCAACTTTGTAGAAAATATTACGAAAAATATTTTCGTAGAACCCTCTAACTCCCCCGCATAAATGCGTTTTACGGCTTTATTCTAACAAATCATAAAAAGCACCCTGAAAAACTGAGGGGCGAGTATGAAATGTTCTACAAAAATGTTGGCCACACAATTTTACTATATGTGTCAGAACACACGACAACTCAAAACTTAACGCAAACACCTAAAAACAATCAAATTCAAGATTGCCCATTTAGGGCAGAACCCCGTAATTTTGCAAAAAGTTTAAAATTGTTGTACAGTGTTATTAGTCCAATAATAATAAATAAATGTAATCTTGAATATATTGTATATATAATACATCTTGAAAAAAAGAAATATGAAAAAACTATTTCTTTCGCTGACTACCTCTCAGCAGTCTTCTGGCAAAAGCTCTGGGAGTAATTGATTGCCATGAAAAAGCTTCTCAAATCTGTCGTTCGGAGTCGACTTTAAACAAGATTGCCCATTTAGGGTTAATTTAGTTATTATGCAAAAAGCTTGAAATTGTTGTACAAAGTAATTTATTCATTTTGGGGCTTTTAATTCTTTCTTGAAAAATAATGAGTGACTTGTTTTCCTTTCCATATTTTTACTTTTTTTACAGGCTGTAATTGAGAAAAAAGCACTATACTAATAAGCATATGAATACATGTTTTATGTTAACTTTTTATTTAATATAACCAGCAGTAACCTAGCACGCCATGGTTTGGCTAGCTTGTTATAAGATTTGAACAGTTTTAAATTACAACTTATTTTTTTACAAAAATACAAAACAAAGAAATATTTAAATGAAATTGACTCTTTATTTACATACTTTTAATACAGAAAGTCTACTTGATCTGATTTATATTAAAAATTTGTTGTCTTTTTAAATTAAATCTATCAGTTTATATTAAAATTTAAGAACATTGGTATGAAAAAAAAAAAAACAATTAAAAACATTTCATTTAAAATCTCCAACTTATTTGAAATATTCAATTAAATTCTTTGCCAGCCAGAACAAACATAGCCAAAGAAGGCAGTCAACAGCGATTACAACGACATTAAATCTAAAATTTAACGAAAAAAAAAATCATGAACAATTTGGGGCACATTTTAATTTGAATTAAAATAACAGTCAATTGTTTTGTGGCTATAAATCACAAAATCTAAAAAAAGAAAACAACACACATTTAATAAAAGATTATGTTGCACAAGACAAAACAACAACATTTGCAAAAACCACACAAACAATCAATAAAACATTTACTTGTTACAAAATTAAATATACACGGACTATGACAAAAGCTTGTAAAGGACAACAAAAACAAAATTAATTCAAAAGCATGTGAAAGTCTAATTTAGTTATTTTATTTAAATGATCCACAAAAACAGAAGCATCACCAGCAGCAGTGAAATTGTTTGAAATTAAAATGGTAGAAAATAAAAAGAGGAACACAAATGAAAATGCATAGAATTGGGCATGTACATACATACATGTACTAACCAAGTTTGGCAACCGAAACGAATTTCGGTATCGGTATCAGTACCGGTAAAAAATTATTTATCATTTCGGTATCAATATCGGTATTTTATGTCTCGATGGCTATTTCGTTGGTGCTTAACTAACTCGTTAGGAGACTTTACTGTACACTGTCGAGAAACCCCAAAATAGACTTTGCAGCACCGGCCAATACATGAGAGTTTAATTCTAATCTAGGTTGGATATAGGGCATGTAAATATTTATTTGTATCGTTGTAGAGAATAGGTTACGGATACAACAATACAATTATACATCGATATGACGATACAAGGTTGTATCGTTGTAGATATGACAAAACAACGATAGGACTATACAACAATAATTGTAATGTTGTATCCGTAACTTATTCTATACAACAATATACAATAATATACAACAATATACACTGCCGATCACTTGAATAGGTTTAATAACTTTTGCTCTTATATTTTAATTTTTCTTCATATAAACTTTAGGAGAATAATTTTTTTTTCACTTAAATTAAGAGATATTATGAAGAATCATATTTTAGGAAGAAAAGAATAACGGTACAATAAATAAAAATTTGTTATTTTTTGATTTTACTTCAAAATGCTGCGAAAACAGGTGTAGATTTTGGGTCACTTGAATAGGTTTAATAGGAATAAAATTAGTTTGCTTTTGACCATCGACAGTATAATTTAAATTTTAAATATTTGTGAGTTACTGCAATAATATTTTATATATTTTACGTAAAATGGGGCGTAGCAAGGGATTAACTGAAGAAGGAAGAGGTAAAATTAAAGCATTCAATGAAACTGGCTTAAGCCATAGGAATATCGACAAAAAAATTGATCGCAGCCAGAATGTTGTAAGTAATTTTTTAAGAAATCTGTCCGATTAGTATAAAAACATGAAAGGGCTGACGAAAAAAGCCACAACAGAAGCGGACAGAAGAGTTAATGTAAGAGCTGCCTCAAATTCGAGCGATTTTGCTGCAAAAATTGGACAAAAATTGGGTATCACAGCTATCATAGGCACTGTAAGATGTGTTATTCGACGTTCTAAACATTTAGGGAGATTAAAAATTAAAAAAAAACATCTTTTATTGCTGCTCGTAAAGCGACACGGTCTCATTTTTCACGAGAACACATGAACGATAAAAATGAGTGGTATCGTGTTGCCTTCTCAGACGAAAAAAATGTTTAACTTGGAAATTCCGGATGGATACAACTACTATTTCCACGACCAACATAAGGAGGAACGCTACCTTAGTCGTCTCGTCTCTGTGAGGGAAGTGTAATGGTGTGGGGGGCGATTTCATATTATGGTATATTTGTGCTTCAATTCCTCACATCAAAAATGAACGCGAATAATTACAAAACAGTACTTGAGAAGGTGTTTCCATATTTTTCTACTATTTTTAGACCAATTCTTTGGATATTTAAACAAAATAATGCCCCGATACCCAATGCCAGGTTTGTAAAAGTGTGGATTTAAAGCCAAAATGTCGATATGTTGATGGGGCCACTATATTCCCCTGTCTTAAATATTATAGAAAATGTATGGGGCTTGCTTTCTCGCAAAGTCTACGAGTCCGGCAGACAATAATTGAAAACCTTTATAGCTCCCTCCCAAATGGTATTTTTGAAGTTATATCGAATAAAGGAGGATATACTCCTTAAAAAATCATCAAGCATTGTAAGAAATCTTAAAAAATTAAAAAAGGTTTACAAAAAAATCATTTTTTTTATTTAATTTTTTAAATTAATGATAGTAAACCTATTCAAATGACCCAAAAAATTGTGCTGAAAATCATAATCGTTTTGGGAAAAAAATTACTAAAATTCAGTTATTAATTATTGAAACAATTTTTTTTATTGTAAACACACATAATCCAATATTTTACCATTTTAGAAAATAATATAACTAAAAACTTAATTACTTTTAGAAAAAAATTAATTTGAATGTAATGAAAATAGTAAACCTATTCAAGTGAGCGGCAGTGTACAACGATGCGAGGATACAACGATACAACGATACGACGATCGTTGTATCGTTGTATCATTGTATCGTTGTTTTGTTGTATCGTCGTATCGTTGTATTGTTGTTTTGTTGTATTGTTGTATCGTCGTATCGTTGTATTGTTGTATTGTTGTATCGTTGTATCGTCGTATCGTGGTATCGTTGTATCGTTGTATTGTTGTATCGTTGTATTGTTGTATCGTCGTATCGTTGTATTGTTGTATCGTTGTATTATTGTATCGTTGTATCGTCGTATCGTTGTATAGTTGTATCGTTGTATCGTCGTATGGTTGTATTGTTGTATCGTCGTATTGTTGTATTGTTGTATCGTTGTATTGTTGTATCGTCGTATTGTTGTATCATTGTATCGTTGTATTGTTGTATCGTTGTATTGTTGTATCGTTGTATCGTCGTATCGTTGTATTGTTGTATAGTTGTATTGTTGTATCGTTGTATTGTTGTATTGTTGTATCGTCGTATCGTTGTATCGTCGTATCGTTGTATTGTTGTATCGTTGAATTGTTGTATCGTTGTATTGTTGTATTGTTGTATCGTTGTATTGTTGTATCGTTGTATCGTTGTATTGTTGTATTGTTATATCGTCGTATCTTTGTATTGTTGTATTGTTGTATCGTTGTATTGTTGTATCGTCGTATCGTCGTATCGTTGTATCGTTGTATCGTTGTATCGTCGTATCGTTGTATTGTTGTATGAACTAAACAACTAATAACTCATTTAAAACTAACTTAAAATTGATGTAAAAATACTAGTAATTATTACAAAAAAAAAATATGAAAAAAAAATCATCTTTTCGGCGACTACCTTTCAGCAGTCTTCTGGCAAAAGCTCTGTGAGTAACTGATTGCTATGAAAAATATTCTCAAGTCTGTCGTTCGGAGTCGACTTTAAACTGTAGGTTCCAGTACTCATAGATAAAAATTGACACACACACAATGAGTGCTGCAAGAAGCTAGGCCGTAATCCTGACACAAAGTTGTAAAGGCCAGTTATGTATGTACATATGTAAGGGTTTATTTGACAAGTATAAGCCAATAATATTCTTTATGAGTGCAGAAGACAGAATTAATATCTTTAACTATATAATTTAATAAAAGCATTCAAGAATTTAATAAATACATAAGTATGTATGTATATTAAAATAGCTGTTCATAAAAGAATAAAAAATATTTTTTTTTTTATGAAATATCATGGGATGTATGAGCAATATTTGTTATATTATTCATACGTCTCATATTTGATTTTTATAAGTACAATATACATATCGTTGGTCTCAGGTAGAAAGGCCCTAACTCAAATAATTTAAAATTTACAGGAGGCGGTAAAAATACAACAGATACTGTAATTATTAATATATAACTTTTTATTAAATGCTGTACAATTGCTTGTAATAACATTATTTTTAATAATATTGTAAACATTCTTTGTGAGGAGCGGAATATTTCTAAAATGCATTGGATTTACTGAAAAAAAGTAAGTTTTGAAAAAATGCGAGTTAGGGCCTTTCTACCTGAGACCAACGATATGTATGTTGGGCAATATAACAAAAACTAATGAATGCTTTTTTATATATTTATTGGTATGTATTGCAATACAAAAATCTTAGTCGCATTGGTCAGTCATCAATAGCTGCACGCAACTTATCCATTGAAAAATTGGCTAAAGCACCAACCACAGCTGTCTTAAATGAATCAATGTTATGGTGTCTTTTGTGGAAGACCATATCCTCTATGGCCGTTCACAATTTATAATCCAAACTAGGGCTGGAAGATGGCCAATCTTCAGAGCATATAAAAGCTGGCAAATTGTTTCGAAGCCAGGTCTGTGTCGTATTAGCCTTATGAGCTAGTGCAGAAGTTTGTTGAAAAGTTCAAGGCTGGTTTTGGAACAGGGAATTGTTAAGCTATTTCACAACTGTAAGCTATGGCCTACGTTTTAACCCGTTGTTCACATAAATGCAAGTCAGTCTCCCCAATGTTGAACTTTAGTCTTGTGTTAGAAACCAATCTGTACGTTTGATTTATTTAATAAGTGATAACTCGATACACTTCTATTTTTGGTCTGATAACATGTTTTTTTTCATTTCCTGCAAAGATTTTTTAAATTAAATAGTCTGTAGCATTGTGCAAATATTAGAGTTTACATATAGGGCCAAATGTGTGCCAAGAGCCAATGAAACATAAACACAAAATACAACATCGATATTCTGGTAGAAATAAAAACCATCTGATGGAAATTACCAAAAAATGATGGAAGAAAAAAGAACACAAAACTTATTTATTAGCAACAACAACAAAAAAACAATGTATTGAAGTGACAATGTTCAGCATTCGCGGTATGTTTGTTTTTTCTCAATCTTTTCTTTTTTATCATATTTTTTTTCTGTTTTTTTTACTTTTGCTTTCAAATTTATTGTTAACCAATTGCAATTTGCACAGTTTTTTTCTTCTTCGTATTTATTTAATTTATTTATGTTTCAGTTTTTCTTTCATTTTATACTCGTAACGAAATAATTTTTATTCGCTGAATATATTAAAAAAAGGAAAGCACAAAAAAGAAAACAAAAATTATTCAAACACAACTCAACGTTACAAAGAATGAGTTGTAGTTGATGGTTGCAAGGGTTTCAACGTGTTTTTTTTATTGGGTTTTGTGGTTAAAGCGTGAACAAAGTGTCCTAGAAAACGCAAAAACTGAAAGAAAAAAGCACACAAAAAAATTAGCTACTGGACCAGATATTTGAACTGTAACTGTAACTCGAACAAAAAACTGAATTACTGACACTGGTTATATGAAATGAACAATAGAATACAATTTTTAAAACACAATACAATTTAAAAGATACAAAACAAAAACAATCAAACCGATTAAAAACATCAACAACAACAACGACAACATAAACTTTATTCATACCAACAAATAACAATTATTCTAAAAATTAAGTTATAAAACTTTATAAGTTTGTACGAGTTTTGTTTTCGTAGCAAAAAAAAAAGGTTTTTAACCCAAGAGTACTTGCAGATAAAATTTGGGAATACCCAACAAACCTGGTTAAGCAAATTTGTAGTATTGTATTTGATTTTAAGTTTTTTTTATCAGTTTTTCAGTCTGAGCTATAAAGTTTCTCCAAAGGCTTTGATCTGAAATACACTTTAATAATCCAAATGCACAACATACATGCCATGATGTCTTAAAAGCACATTCAGTTTCTATAATATTCAGAACTTTGGATTACTTTCTTCCTATGACAACCACATGTTAAATTTATTTGTGTTTTACCAAAAATATAACTACTTGTGGTTGGTTGCATCAATGATTTGACACATTATTGGTGAATTCTTTTTTGCTGGGATGATAAACTTAATAACCAGGAAAGTGGTACGTGTTATAAGACAAAATTTTGATGATTGATGAGGAATTAAGTGGTTAGAGCTCTCGTACAAAAACTCAAACAGTCCAGATTCAAATCCCAGTAAATGTAAAATGAAAAAAAAAAATTTTTTTTGCGGTTTTTGGAAATTTTAATTTAAAAAAATAAGAAGTTCCCTCCCCCTCCAATAAGTCCCTTCTCAAGAAACCTCTTCCTGACCTTCCACTTTATTCCACCTTTGGCATTGATATACAAAAACGAATGATCAGAAGTAAAGCGCCACCTACTGGAGAATAGTACGTATCAGTTACCTACTTAGCAAAGATCCTCACCACAAATCAACATACAACGACAGATGGGGCCATTGCTGTTGATCACTCAAGGGTGAAGGTATAACTCTGCCCTTTGAATGATCATCAAACTTTCAGCAGCTTGTCTTATTCATAAGCTGCTTCATAAGAAAACTCTATGCTATTCTTTCCAAAAAATTCCAATACAATGCGCAGCCTGAGTAGGACTTTACTCCTCTAAGTATTGTCTCAATAAAAAAAAAAATTATTGCATTCAAATTTAATTTTTTTGGAGAGAAATAGACTAAGCTCTATTAACTTTGATAAATCTGTTCCTTAACATTATTTAAAAGATTAAACATTTCGAATGTGGTGTCCATGAAATGTAGGAAGTGCATTGAAAAGCACAGCAATTACAACTCCGCAATGAATATTATAAAATTTTCACAACATCAAATGCTGGCAACTAAAAAATCGTACTTTTTACTCTCCATTGTGGAATAAGATTTTGTATTGCATGAGATTATTTCCTTTGGCGACTACCTTTTGGCGTTCTTCTGGCAAAGGCTCTGAGGGTAACTGGTTGCCATGAAAAAGCATCTCAAATCTCTTGTCCGGAGTCGACTTTAAAATGTAGGTCCCGGACTCATGGATAAAAATTGACACACACAACATGAGTGCTGCGAGAAGCTAGGCCGTAATCCTGACACAGGGTTGTAAAGGCCAGTTATGTATGTATGCATGTCAATTGCCTCATCGTAGCATGTTGATTGTGTGGTGAGTGTAAGAGAAATATTTTGAACTAAGTTTTTTTTAGGAAGATTAATAAAAGATTTAATGTTGATGATTTACCTTAATAAACGAGTATGAGTTATAATCCGAATATCCCAATAATAATTAATATTTTACATATAAATGGTACTCAGTTACTCTGCTGAACATTACATGTTTCATAAATATTACAGTCTATTGAAAAAAATGAAAAAAATAATAATACTGAAATACAATAATTACGACAAAAGTGCAAATGTGTGTAAAACGAAATTACCTGATACGAGTGCTTTTTTTATCAGTACAATTCTTTGATAAAGAAATTAGTTTTGTTTTCTTTTTCCTAATAACCTGCTTTTTTGTGTGGTAGAAAAGAAAATCCTATAAAATTATGAACATGCAACATGTAATATGTAAATGTTGTTGTTTCTTTTGTTTTTTTTTTTTTTTTTTTGATCCATTGCTTTGGTTTCCTTGCATTTGTGTCATTTACTTAAAAAATTATTACATTCTTATGAATACTTTCTTAT
Organism: Metopia argyrocephala; assembly: GCA_963576795.1. Classification (NCBI taxonomy): domain Eukaryota; kingdom Metazoa; phylum Arthropoda; class Insecta; order Diptera; family Sarcophagidae; genus Metopia; species Metopia argyrocephala. Next base: position 178,242,058 of record OY756208.1, on the reverse strand, counting down.
CAGCCTTAAAATAACCAACATGTTTCCTATTTTACTTTTTTCTTTCATCTTCATAGTTGCTTGATGTTTATTTTGGGTTTTTGTTTTTTATTATTTGTGCAAATTACATAAAAGTTGGAACAGTATGTGGTTTGTGTTATTCCAAAATAAAAACCAGGTGGTTCTGATATGACTTTTTAAGAAAAAAACAATTATCCAAATCATAAAAAATTACAAGGTCGTTAAAGATTTAATAACCAAAGAAAGATTTAAAGACCAAGACAGTACTGATTGTTAACAATACAACGAAGCTGAACAATTGCTCTTTGAAAAGGTCATCCATACATAATACATAACTGACCTTTACAACCCTGTGTCAGGGTTGCGGCCTAGCTTCTCACAGCACTCATGTTGTGTGTGTAAATTTTTATCCATAAGTACCGGGACCTACAGTTTAATGTCGATTCCGAACGACAGACTTAAGAAGCTTGTTCATGGCAATTAATTACTCTCAGAGCTTTTGCCAGAAGAGGTAGTTGCCGAAAGAAATATTTTTTCATATTTCTTTTTTCTTTTTAAAATGTCGGGGCTGGGTGTCGAACCCAGGGCTCATGTCTTAGTAAGCCACACTAACCACTAGACCACGGCGACTACAAAAGGTCTTCCAGCCAGGCTTATATGGAGAAAGAAGAAAATTTCTTTCCCAATTTGTTATGTTTTCTCCTTCCTTATAACTCAAATTAAAAGTAAAAATTTGTAGAAAAATATTTGACGTGAGCCAAAGCTCAAATTAATGTTTTGCGTAAATATTGTAGCATTCAGCATTAAAAATAAATTTAAAATTAAAGCTTTAACACAAAATGTTAATACTGTTATAGTAGTCGCCGTAGTCTACTGGTTAGCGTATTGGCTTACTAAGCTCCGAGTGTACACTAGGATGATAACTTTTTTGGACAATATTCTCCCCAGGGGTTTTCTAATGGCAAATATTGTATTAATGATAAAAAAACAATTTCAGTTCAATTTGGTAAAAAAAACTTACGCACCGACAGCGATTTCTAAAATGCCTTTAATATATTTTTTTTTTATTCTTTTTAATAAAAATTTTTTTAAAATATGGTTTATACATATGTAAACAAATAATAACAATAAATGATTAAAAGTAGGTATTGTAAGATATAAACTTTAGGTTCAAAGTACGCAATGTTTTACAGAGCGGATATATATCTCGTACTATTTTTATTCCACCTTCTGCACAAATATTACTGCGTTGTTGATTTTGAATTGTAGATGGTGTAGGTACCCAATGTCTAAGGAAATTTATTAATGACTTGTTTAACCGTTCAAAATCAATATATGAAAATGACAAGAATTGCCATGAATTTTTATTAAAAAAAAATTAAATAAAATATGTGAAAACAGATTTTTTTATATAAAAAACTGCAAAAAAATAGCGGAAATTAAAACAAATTTTGAAGAAAACTATTCCACTGTCTCGAAAACGGACTTTACAATTGAAATCAGCATGCCTCAATTATATAGATATGGTCAGTCGTTAAGGCATCAAAAAAGTTTTTTTTTTTTAACTTTGTTTGATTCAATGAAAAGTGGTAGAACACACAACATGGGTGCTGCGAGAAGCTACCCCGTAAGTTTGAAATAGAATATATGACTACTGGTCTCATTTCAAAAGTTGGCATTTAAATATTTCTTCGCACCATAACGAACTAGTATAGGAAAATTAATTCGATTATGTGTTTCAATGTTTATTTATTAAAATGGATATTTACTTTTTTTCTTCCTTTACTCACATTGGCGCGTAAGATATTTTTTTTTAAATAACTTTTAAGGTTTTCCAAAATGTGTTGCTCGTAGTTACCACAATTGCCTTCACAAGCAATAAAAGTCCGTGTGTAGAATTCAGATATTTGTGTGTCCATTTCTATTACTTACTTGCGACATATTAGTTTCATCCTTACCATATGGTCACATGAGGCCTGTACCCAGGGCTTGTTACCTTTATCAGGGCCCTCGTATTTTAATTCGAGTAAGATATTGAAAGAATATTTATTATACAGACAATATTCATTCGTTCATATTTATTATACAGTTCAAAAACAAACAAAAATGTGTACTATAGGGGCTATACATATTTTTGTCTTTACATACAAAGCATACATACATAACTGGCCATTACAACCCTGTTTTAGGGATACGACCTAGCTTCTCCAGCATCTCAATCATCAATCATCTGCCACACACTCATGTGCAAACATACAAGAGCATTATAACAAATAATAACAGAAACATTCTAAAACTTTACATAATAAAAAAATAACATGCAAACACAAACGAACACACAGCATCAAATTAAATGCTTAAAAAAGGCATACAAATTATTAGCCATGTTGTTTTTCTCAATTCCGAACGAAAGTGGTTTCATTTTGAAAAAAATTTACCGTCTTCAAAAACTGAATTGTCGGTATTAAAATTACTACCGATCAGAATTGAGTTCAATGATATGGCTGTATAATATATGAAATATAAATGAGCCCTCCAAATTCTTTTATACTCTAGGGCATAGCGGCACCTTAAGACGGCCCTGACTACAAATAACCTTTATTTTTTGCTGTCGATATCAAATTGTGTTGTTTAAAGTTGAAATGTTTTGTATTTTTCTCCAAAAATTTTTTTTCTTAATTTCAATGTTCTTTGTAAAACAAGTACCAACATTATTGCATATTGGTTTAAATTCACACACACAAGCTCCTTGTCAGAAAAAAAATTAAAACATATTTGTATGTCTTGTATTTCGTTTGTATTTATTATTTCTTTTTTTTTTTTTGGAATTTCTTAAAAGAAATATAATACATTGAGTACTCGTGTAACGTAGCTACGGTTTATTTTTAAAATAATCTAATAAGCGCATTTAATATATGGGAAAATTGTGCTTAAGCAAACTTTGTCTTTTTTCCTCTTCTATTTTTTCCATAAAAATTCATTTGTAGAAATAAGAATGGGAAAAAAACTCCCAGGGAATTTCTATTTAGAGTTGGGCTAAATATAAAAAATTTCTTTATGGATATCCACTCAACTTGGTACCTCATATATTTTTAAAAATTTTAAAATTGTTACGGCATTTGCCAAGGTATTATTTTTTATTATAATATATCAATCGTCGTTATTTTAAAAAATTCGAAATTTGAAAATTTATTACACCTTTATTATACTTATTGTATGGTTTTAATACTCTTTGCATCCTTATACCAGTATTCTAACATCCTTTAAGGAATATGTTGAAAAAATTCCAACAAATAGTTTAAAATTTAAAACTTTTAACATAAACGGCTGATGAGAATAACATTCAAATATAATTCCTTTAATTTAATTTCAATAGATTGTGATTTAAAAAGTAGTATAAAAATATGAATCTATATAACTCAGAAAAATCGGTTGAGACAGTCATTCATTCATTCATTCTTATATGAGATACTAGAGTACTTCGACTGGTCGATCCATTGTACAGCCCTCAATTTGAGCGAGATTCCTACAATATCTCCCTGAGTCTCGTCGCTCTGACGAACTTTAAAATGTCAGCTGGTGCCAACTCAGAGAATTCCCCATCTGATAGTCACTAAAGTATAACTTCTTACTGTGCATCAATGCTGCACAATTGCCAAGTATGTGCTCTGATAACTCAATCGCCTCGTCACAGAATCTGCACATGTCGCTCGAAGCGATTCCTATCTTATTGAAGTGTCCATTAAGTCTGCAAAGGCCAGTCAGAAGGCCCGTTAATATTTTCACATTATTCCTAGAGAACGGAAGCCACGACTCAATTCTTCTCTTATTATAGTTATTAAGCAAAAGTTTGGAAAGTTTAAGTCCAGTCTGACCCAAGAAGAACAAGTGGCTCTTACTGTCTTCTTTTTCCCTTAGTAAGCTTTTTCAAACTCCCCTCTTTATATTCCACAAAAGGGTTCTGGGTCTATCAATGACATAACTGATTCCTTCCTGTCAAGCTTCTCTGTATTTCATTTAGCTAAATTCCCGCGAGACTAGGGACCTAGCATAGGCTGGCCTTATTGTCCCTTCCGAGCCTGTTCAGTTTCACCAAAGAATTCCATACTAGCTTCGAGTCGATTTTATAATAATATAGAGTTTATATACTACATATATAATAAATAGTATTGCTATTTCCCGTCGATTGTTCCCTTTATCCAGGTTGAATTGAGCGCATCTTTCGATGGCATAAACCTCAAGCTGGAAAATGCTGGCGAGTTTTCTAATGGATTCCAAATATTCTGTTGAGGCTTTCATAGAATGAGTCGAAAATGAGTTCGAATCTGCTACAAATTCATTAACAGATGCTACTTCTCATAAGAATACCAGTAGAAGAGCCCAAAAACTATTAAAATTATACAATAAATATTAATCATCTGTGCTAGATTTTTGTACAGCGAACAGGTGTAAAGCCAACTTTAAAAATAAAATCTGAATTTAATTTAAAAATATTTTTCTAAGACGTATAAAATGAGTTAGATGTCTTTTAAATAACCAGGATATTAAAAGTAACGTGCATTTTGTGTTTAAGTTTTTATTATATTTACGGTTGCAATTGTTAGTTTTTTGTAAATTTCCTGTTTTTGAAATTTTTACAAGAAGTTGTTCAGGTTTTTGTGTATTTTTTGTTGTGTTTTTATTTTATTTTGTATTCTTTTTCTGCAGTAATCTTGTTGAATATTGTTTTAGCAGCCATTTCTTTATTAAAATAATTATTATTTTTTTGTTAAATAAGAGTAGTAGTAGTAGCTTTAGTAGTAGGTAGTCACCATAGTGGAATGGTAATTTATTGGCTAACGCGTACTAGACAAGAGCTCTGACATCTTGAAAAAAAGAAATTCCAAACAAATATTTCTTTCTGCGTTTATTTCTCAGCCGTTTTCTGGCAGTTTTGTATTTTTAGAAAATTTAAAATTTTAAAAATATGTGGTTTTTCTTTGGAAAACCTTTGCAAGTCTTGCAAACGTATAACAACAACAAACAATAGGCCTTATTCCAACGTAGCAACGCACAGTGTCGTGTTTTCATATAACGAGCGGTCAAAAATAGAAGGAGTTGACGTAGAGTTATGAAATTTGGCACACTTGTTTGACTTGATGAAAAATAGTGAAATTGCAAATTTGGAATATTTCGGAGCAAGGATTCGAGTTCTTCCCATATAACCTGAAAATTAAAAATGTTATAACAGAAAAATAAAAGGTTCTATTATTATAAAATAATGAACACTGATTACCTTGAATAACATTAACGTTTCGACAAAATATTGTCCAATTCATAGGAAGGACAAGCCCAGTTCAAGAATGTCCTTTTTCAAATATTTAAGATAAATTGTAAACAAAATTATAATAATTTTTTTTTTGTACATGGAACTATTAGATTATTTTGAATTTATAATTTTTTTTTCAATATCGATCAAGGACTCCCCCACCGCTCATATATCCTTGCAAAAATCTTATATTAAAGTATTGTAGTCGATGTGGTCTAGTGGTTAGTGTGTTGGCTTACTAAGACATGGGCCCTGGGTTCGACTCCAGGCCCTGACATCTTCAAAAAAAGAAATATGAAAAAAATATTTCTTTCGGCGACTACCTCTCAGCAGTCTTCTGGCAAAAGCTCTGAGAGTAACTAATTGCCATGAACAAGCTTCTCAAGTCTGTCGTTCGGAGTCGACATTAAACTGTAGGTCCCGGTACTCATGGATAAAAATTGGCACACACAACATGAGTCCTGCGAGAAGCTAGGCCGTAATCCTGACACAGGGTTGTAAAGGCCAGTTATGTATGTATGTATGTATGTAAAGTATAAAAGATACATTTTTTATCTTTTTTTTATTGTCCACTGAAGTTAAAAATGCTTAATATTTTTACCTTTCTCGGTTTGTTTATATTCAGAAAACCATCGTTTCCAAATTTTAGCATCCATCACTGCATATACATATATTTTAATTAAAATTACGCTGCTTTATAGATTTTTTGTTCACCAATTAACCCTTCAAAGTTATAGAATTTTTTCAGATATTTTGCAATAATTGTGTATTTACTTATAACTTTGAACTTTGAATGCTCAAAACCTTTTTTTTTTTTTTACCTTTTTTTAAAAATTCTTTCTGATTTTTTTTTAATTGGAATGTACTTAGTAAAACCATATTTACATTTTTTATTAATTGGATAGTTGAATTTTTTTTATTTTTCGACGCCCTCATGTCTAACGACAGTTTTGTTATATATTTAAGGCAAGAGAACATTTTTTCTTTATTCTATTACAAAAATGTCGTAAAACCATGATGACTTCGCCAACTGGAATAAGGCCTAATAACAAAATATAGGCACATATGCAATGATTGCAAAAATGACAAAGAATGACTAGGGTTATTATAAATATTTAATAAAATTTCTTAAATTTAAAAATAGTTTACAAAGCTTTGTGAAAAATTAACGAAAACAGAACAGAACACATACAATTTAGCAGAAGCTGAACACTGGACAGTAAAAATCTTTACACACTTTTTTTCCCTCTTACTATTATTTTTACTGTGTACATACCCTTAACTACCAAAAAAAAAAAAAATTCTGTATATATACCTGTAATCAGCGGCAATAAAAAACAATTTTTTTAGCCGATTTGGAGAACGCAAAAACAAACTTAAAACACAAAATTTGTTCAAACAATGAATACAAAAATTGTTTTTTCTACTCGTTCAACCAATATAAATATGAAAACATGAAATTGTTTTAAATAAAATAAATTAAAACATAAAAGAAAAACAAAATACTAAAAAAAAGTGGATAAAAACATACATTCAATATATAAAGCTATCGATTAATACAACAAGAATATACGAGTACGTTATTTCGAAAATCAATAGCTAGTGTAGCAACAACTCGTAAATAAATGAAAATTACATTTCATTTGGTTTTCATAAAAACACAACAATTTTACTACAGTAAGGCAAATACGTTATGTATTGTTGCAACAATAATTTTAAACAATACATACGTAATACGTATTAAGAATTCTGTACAATATTTTGAGGTAAAAGAGACAATTTGTTTAATTTCCAATAATAAAAAAGTACATGAAAAATAAAAAAAATAACAAAACAGAAATGGAATGAATATGAAAATGAATTGAGCAATAAAATGTTGCATATATTTCAGGTGCAATAAAATGTTGCCCACACATAAAAATCATAAATAATTATTGCAAATTTACCAGTAACAGTAGGCTAACCTTACATGATTGTAAAAATATACATACATATGAATGTATGTATGGATATATGTATGTAGTATATACGAGTCCATACATATGTTTTTGAAACCATAATAAAATGTTGCACAAGTGCCAGATATCAAACCAAAATGCGTCATTTTGATACTTTAACCTAAAGTTATCATATTCTATAAGTATTTATATATATATTTATATGTATGTGTTGATGTATTTGTGTGGCATTGCATTTCCATAAAAATCTGTTTATTTTATTTTCATTTCTTTTTCAATAAAAAATTTAAAGTTTAATTGTTTTTTATACTTATATTGGCATGTTTTCACATTTTGGAAACGATTTTTTTTATGAAATCAACACAGAATATGGATGCAAATCGAAAAAAATATATGCTAAATTATGTTTAAGAGTGTAGGACTTTGATGTTTTTGTTTAAAATTTAAAATATGGTAAAGACTTCTTTAAAATACCATCTAAATTGTGGATCTTCTTCAAACTAGTAAATCAATCAATTTCAACATACATATACAAAAGCATTATTAAGGAAAGCTTCTTACTGCTTGATTTCGAGTAAACACACATTTAAAAAAATATTAAATCTTTAGCGCTAGTAATTAAAATCTTTGCAAATCAAGTGATATGTCTACTTGATGAGAATGAATAGAGAAACTTAATAATAAAACAGTATGTCATGGGCGTGTAAACAGAAAAAGCTTTGTAGTACGATTTTTGTACTCTTTTTAAAAAATCATATAAAATTTCATATTATTTTCTATAAAATTTTTTTCTACGTAATAATACTAATTTTTTTTTTTTGAACTAGTCCCGGCTAATTTCATGCAAATTAATAGATTTTGATTTTATTGATTTCTTATTTCCTTTAAAAGCATGTAGTTTTTTGTTACCTTACTTTAAAAATTTTGAACATACAATTTTTCTATGTTTGCTATACAAAATACTTTTTTTGTAATATGTATATAACGAGGGGGTAGCGAAGCACACCGGGTTCAGCTAGTTTGATATGTAAATATTTATATTTTTTTGACATTTATGTACATATCTTTACAGTGCTTTTCAATAAAATAAGATGCTAGAATAATCTTTATGACCAAAAAACATTAGTAAAACATGATTAATATTTTTGTTTGTTTCCATTTTATATCAATTATAAAGTAAATAAGACAAAAAACACAAAACTTCCCTAAATCAAACACTAAAAAACCATATATTAAAAAATATTGTTAAAATGACCTAATCTTGCCTGTTGAGAAAAATAAATTCACCAAATTCGATGGCCTTTACCGTTTCTTTACCTCTCTACTTACTGGAATTACCTACATTTTTAATTAGTTCCCAACAGTGGTTTGGCATTGAGTCCACAAGTCTTTAAAACTGGTGTATATTTTACATAAAGTAATTAACTCCTTAATTATCTAGCACTGAACAATAAAACTTTGTTTTGTATTACTTTAACCTTATCATAAATGGCAACATTGTCAAATTAGTTTTAAGATGATTTTTGAATAAACGGCAGTTTCGCCGCAACCTTCAAATCATGCATATCTCATTTGTAAAACTTAACGATTGGAATATTCTTCCACATATCTTTAACAAATTTCTACAACTGTTAATTATTAGAAGAGGGTTTTTTTTTTCAATTTTCCATAAATTTTCAATAGGACTCAAATCTGGAGACTGTGAATGACAGCTTAAAATCTTGACGTCATTATTTTGAAACCAATCTTTTGCTCGCCTCGATATGTGTTTCGGGTCGATATCTTGTTGAAACATCCATCGATGTGCCATTTCATATTCAGCATGAGACATTATAATGACATTCAAGTCTAAATAGGTGTCCTGTGCCATATGTATATTCAAGTGTTGCTTATAAACTCATACTTTCATATGAAATTCTTTCATCATATATATATATAATTGTATAATTAAATAAGCAAACAAATTTTAAAAATTACTGAAAACTTGTCGAATATCCCCAATAAAATCCCCATTCCCATTACGAAATTTCAGAAAAAAAAATTCCCATTTAGTGGATAAATTCTCTAATCTGACAACACTGACGCAAATACAAATTTTGGTTTGTAGTATATTTAAGCAACAGATCTAACAATTCATTAGAACACAAATTTGTTACTGTAGTCTTAATATTCTATATTATCAATCAAAAAACGTTAACTTTTCATTTGACCTAAAAAAGTGTAACAAAGCTAGTTACAGTTGAACTAGTATTTTACAAAAACTTTTTAAAAATTATTAAAAAAAACAGCACAAACATTTCCTTAAATTCTTATGATTAAGTGAACAATGACAATTTTCTTAATTTACATTTTAATATTTCACCCAATTTTTTGATTTTTTGCTTTGTCTTATACTTTTTTTTAACTTAATTTGGTTTAGAAGTTTGGACCATTTTTCATGACTTTTTTCTGCTGTACTTCATTATCGAACCATACATGTAAGTATGTATGTGTTCACAAATACAAAAACATGTAACTACTGAGTGAGCTTGTGTGTGAAAAAAAGCACAGTTTTCAATTAGACTGATTTGAAATCTAATGAAATTACATGAAAGAGTAGTTCTTTTTATTTATATTTTAATTTCAAAACCCAATGGAATAAATCAGCAAAGAGATGTTGCAACCTTTTCAACTAATTAGAAATATTTTTGTTGTTATTAAAAACAGGGCATGCGGCAACTAACATACAGAAATTGTATGAATATATGACAACTATAGCAACAATTACATAATCAGTAGCAAATATTAAAAAAAAATTTAGAAAATGATAGAGAGGAAAAGAAGAAGACAAGCACCTTTAAACATATGATGGTAAAAAAAAAACAAAATAAAAATGTAGGAGTTAACATGAAATGCGGTTTTTATTGTTGTTGTTATATCTTGTTCTTTTTTTCTTACATATTTCAAAATCCTCATTTACTAACAGCCCAATTTGAAAAGCTGAAGAAGAAAAAAATGCGCATTTAGCGAAATGCAAAAGTGCAAATACATACTTCCGTTTCCGTTGCATCACTTTGTGATCAAAAAAAAAAAAGATAAAAAATTATTTCCAAAATATTTTTTTAAGTCAGATTTTTTCCTTTTCAAGCTTTTTTTTTTTTGTTTTTCACTTTATTTTTTGTGGGTAAGCATCAGAGAGCTGTTCATTTTAACGTCCTTAAAAGACTCGCCCACTTTTTTTTACCGAAATTTTGGGAAAACAACTAAAGTACATCATTATTGATAGATGATGTACAGGATGAGTTGGAGATGTACTTACAAAAACACACACCTATACATGGCAAAACATATTCTTCAGTTTTGTGTTTTTTTTTTCTTTTTTGCTGCTGCAACAATTGTGAGAACAATATTAGCAGTATTTATTAGTGGTCTCGCGACTCTATTAATGTAGTCGAACGTGAAATTTTTAAAATTTGCAACAATTTAAATAGGAAATAAGGATAAGGGTGGTCAAGAAACCAGATGAACTTATGCATGGATGTCGAAGAACTTACTTTGGTGAATAGTGGCAATTTTATAAAATCAATATATTGTCGATGGAGTTAAAGAACGCTGTAACTGACAAAACCTTAAATGTTCACCAGAGCCAAAAAACCTTTACAAATGTAGAACAAATACACTGGTATTTTTCATTTCGCAGACGGCGTAAGTGAATTTATTTTCACCTGGACCAATCGACGTGTATTTATTTTTTTCTGATAAAAATGATGCAAAAAACGTATTTTCGATTTTTTGTTAGTTATAGCGTCCTTTAATTCCATTGACGATATTTTACACTCCAAGGCTCAAAGTTGTTTACAATTATTTTTTTTTTTTAAGACTTTAAAAATGAATGCTTGCAGTGTATTTATTAAATAAAAACATTTGTTGAAAATTGAATGATCTCAGTATCCAATTTATATTAAAACCGAACAAATTTTTACTATGGGGGACTCTACATTATCTGTTACATCCTTTGTATATTGAAAATTAAAATAAAGCCGAATGTCCATGATAGAAATAATTCAAAAAATTTACAAACTATCATTGTATGATAATCGACTGACTGTAGGTGTAGTCGCCGTGGTCTAGTGATTAGTGTGTTGGCTTACTAAGACGATAGCGCCGGGTTCAAATCTCAGCTCTGAAATCTTGAAAAAAAGAAATATGAATAAATTATTTCTTTCGGCGACTACTTCTCAGCAGACTTCTGGCAAAAGCTGAAGATTAAATTGAATTTAAATTGAAATTAACACACACAATATGACTGCTGAGAGAAGCTAGGACGTAACACTGACACAGGGTTGTAATGGCCAATTATGTATGTATATGTCGGTGCATGAACCGGCTGACTTGACAGAGCATTTATAAAGTTCTATACATGATAACAATATTGGAAGGTGCGTAGTATAATGTTTTAGTAGTTTTTGAATCTATTCGTAATCATGGATGATAAATGGGTGAAAACTTCATACTGGTGACAAAGACACAACCAGAGCAGTGGAGGGAAATGGACCAAGAAGCCTAAAAGAGCTCTATTAGTAGACAAAAGTATGGCGTTGGTTTTCTAGGATACGAGGGTTTTTTAATTATCTTTAGAAAGAAAATAAAATAAAGAAAAGGAATATTGCAGAATCTAAGTGCTAAAAAAATATAGCAGTCATTTATAAAACCAAGAGAAAAGTATTCGTACCAGTCCACAAATTCGCTATTACGATGGCCAATATCAGGGAAATAAAATTTAAATTAATTCGTCAAACAGCTTATTCACCACAATTTTTAAGCCTAAAAAAACTTCACTGTCATTAAATACAATAAAGAGGTGAAGTCTGCTAATGATATAAACAGGGTGTTGAAATAATTGAAAGTTATTTGAGAAAGTGTATTCAACTTTTTAGCTTTTTTCATTGAGCCCTAGACTCACGTGGTATCATCTAGTCCTACAGTACATTGTGCTGGTTTAGGAAAATAAATTATGTGAAGAGGGAAAGAGAGAGTAGTATTTCTGAACCTTTGATTTAAACTCATTGCTATCGTAATTGTCAGGCAAAACTCTTGCTAGAAGGTTATTCCGTATGTTTACAGAACGAATTATCCCTATAATGTACCATGCGATTTACCCAACAACCAACTACGCAAGAACATGCGCTATGAGTCGTACCAATAGTACGTAAGAATATGAGTAATAATATGCATTTTCTTTATTAATTCAGTTAATTTAAGTACATAGGGCAAACTATTGATATCGAACGTAATTTATAAGAAAACTAGTCATAAAGCCGAACTCAGTCGGAAAATAAAAAAGCTGACTCCGTGTTGCTCATGTGGAGCAAATGAGCTTTAAGTATGCAAACGTCAGATGGCTTCAAAAAGCTCCGAAAGGGGAATTGGACATACATCCAGACAAATGACGAAACAGATTGTTTCTCAATTGCATGACATTTTGCTCGATATCGAATGCCGAAATTTGCCCCTGCTCTTTAAAAAACCCACTCATATATGAGGGGTACTGGACTACTTCGACCTGTAGATGTATTGTACAGCCCATACTGCAAAGAAGTTATGTTATCATAATCCAAATAAATCAAATCAATGATTTACCAGCATAACAATGAATACATAAAGTGTGATTCTTTAATTGATAACAATGTGACCACAACTGTATGTGAATGCATGTGAGCTCGTATGCATAACAATAATAAAAACAACAACAGTGCGATGGTAAATATTATTTGGGAATATGCCAAAAATATTGCCAAATGCAACCAAATGACTGAATGAACGAATGAGTAACTGAAACTGAATGAAAAGAAAACGTTTCGATGGGCACTAAAGGCAAGTAATTCATTCTGATGATGTTGATGGCAGCCAGAATTTGATTGTTGCCACTACCAGTGCTACCATTTTATTTTCTATTTTTTTTTACTTGCAGCCTTATTGACCTCTCCCCTTCAATACTGTTGTGGTAACATTTACTATACAGGCACAAACAAATAAACATTTAGACGATTTATAAGTATAAACGGTGTAACATCATAACGTAATGCTGTTGTTGTTCTTGTTTTTTTTAGAGATATTATATCACGAATGGAATGTTATTGTGGGTTAAAGGCAAGAAATTTGCAGTCATATATGTATGTAAGTAGATGTGATGTGGAAAACTACTTCTCTCTCTCTCTCTCTGTTATGTACATAAGTACGTATGAATTTCTTGGCTCTTTTGATGGTTTTTGTCCGGTAAATTTTTACTCCCACAAAATAAAACTGCAAAAAAGGCAAAAGAAAAATTAAGTGAAAAAAACTACTGCATTATTATCAAAACCAATTTTATATGAAAAGTTTATATGCGACATGTATTATATGATTAAATAAAAAAGTTGTTGATGTTTCTTTCTAAAATATTACTCATATCAAAGAAAGAAATTTCTTTTTTTTACTCGTACATTAGCCTTTGTATGCGGGTAATCTATGTAATAAAGTGTTGTTTTTTCTTCCATATTTTTAATTGAAAACACAATGATGAAGTTAAGTGTGTAGCCTTAATGCCAATTTTCATATTTCATTTAATTAAAAGCATAAATGAAAATCTTAAAATTATATTTTTTACACTTTTAATTCAACTCAATAATAATAAATGAAAAAAACAAAAAAAAAATGTATTCAAAAACGTATTCATACCTGTTCGTAAACGTATAGATAATAATTAATTTATGACAAAAATTAAAAAATGTAATAGTTTGTAAACAAGAATATCCTTTTTATGAAGTACTGATTGCATCAATTGAGAATTAAAAAAAAAAGATTTTTTTAATATTTGATTAAACGACAAAATAATGACAATTTCATAAACTTACTGCTGCAATTTTGCGCACGTATGCTGTTTACATGTTATTAACCAGCGTCATTGCAACATATAATCTCGGTTAATGGGCGCCCTCAACCGATCAACATATTTTACTTATTATGTCCTTAAAATATAAACTCTGACAAATAATCAGCCACTTAAATGTCATACAATTATGGCACAATTTATAGTACTTTTCTAGTAATTATTAAAAATATGCATAAAAGTAGGTGTCTAGAATATGATATAAAACACGCTACTACAGTGAAAATATATTTAAAATAATGTCTTAATGTGAGTTATTTGCCTAAGAGAACGTTACCAAACACCATCAGATTTCGAAAAAAAAATTATTTTTATTTCTCTACAACGTCTTTTCTAAGCTCGTTAAATTATTCCAAGTGATATTCAGTAACTTCAAAACACTACTTGTGGAAAGCAATGTCTCAGTCCTTAAAATACTCATCTACCGAAGATTCCTCCTCTTTACTACATAGCAGTAAATCTGCCACCTTAACCTTCCTATACTCACGTATGCGGTCTCTGAGACCGACTTATAGTATTTTATTTATTTTTTCTTATGAACGAAGAGCGTGAAAATATTGTAATTTCCGATAGCTTCTTTATTTTCAATAAACTTCAATTTAGAGTGGTTTCAAAGCGTGTGTGCTAAAACAGGAATAATTGCTCTACGAGGCCGACGTGAGTGTTGGTGTATCATTTTTGCGTTAGTCATATTTTAAAAATTTATAAAATTTAGATTTTCATTATTAATATTTTGATAGTTTTATACAATATATGTATTTGCAAAGTATTTATAAATTTTATTTTAAGATCAAAATGGACAAAAATCACATAAGACTGATGTTGGAGGATGATGTGCTGATTTCTGACTACGAGAAAAACAACGACAGTGACTATGAGGATACGGTTGATATACAAGAATAAAAAGTGGTACAGAGCAAGAGAACGATTCAGATTGTAAACCGGAAGTTTTTCCTACCTCTAGTAAGTAGCTTTTATATAGAAAAACACAACAAAACAAAATGAATAAAAAATATTAATTCAATAAGAGTAAGAACACGTTTCAAGAATTTAGTAACTCAACTTTGTGCTGTAAAAGGCGAAGCTAAAAGCTTAAAGAATAAGTCGTTGATATGGAATTTATTTTTCTCTGAAGAAGTAATAAATTCGATGTTTTTTGATCTCTTAAGAATTTAACAAAGACTGAAATAAAATAATCTTAGTTATAAATAAAAATGTTATTTTTTCCAAAACTTTTGTTTACATTCCTAAAAACATACATTGCTAACAATCTAAGTTTTGTGGGCTCTGCAATCATCGGTCTAACAGACCGGGAGAAAGGAAGAAATTGTAAACAATCACTTACTCGTGCGCATCAATAATGCATGATTTTTATATGAAATGAGAGCCTAAAATGCAATAGAAATACAAATTTATTGCAACCAGTAAGCAAATAGTACAAGAAATCAAAAATAATACCTTATCCTACAGCATATTTGGAAGCTTTAATGTATAAAAAAACGATATAATGCTTCCATTATTGCTTACAATTTTATTTATTGCTTCCAAATCTTAAAAATTTTCTGCTGGGACATGTCAAAGGAACTTAATCTGGAGGATAAGGTACGTGATGATGAAGCAATACAAATTATAATTCGTTAAGGTTCGCCAGCGCAGTAATTGATGTTTGAATTGATGCATTACATACATACGTACATAATTGGCCATTACAATCCTGTGTCAGGGTTACGGCCTAGCTTCTCAGAGCACTCATGTTGTGTGTATTAACTTGTATCCATGAGTACCGGGACCTACAGTTTATAGTCGACTCCGAACGAATTGATGCTTTGTCTTGATTAAATAATACTTTATATTTTTGTTAAATATAGTAATTCTTCTTTAGTTCCATCACTAGAATGCTGCAATAATTGTTTGTTTTTTCTTTTAACAAAAAAAAAAATATGGAACTGTTTTCGCCTTTTTTGATCACGATTCTTTTATTCCAGTCCACTGATTGTAACGAATAGATGTAAAAATTTGGCTTTAATACTATCAAACATTGTTAAAAACTACATTAGAAATTTCCACGAGTACTTATATAAAGAACAAGACTTACTTCCTATGTGCGGTATCAATGCCCACTTGTCGAATTCCGCCCACTTGTTCTTGATCATTTGTATCAACAATAAAGCTATTTGGAACAAAACTGAAAACTTATGCTCTTATTGTGATTGATGAATTGCATAAGTTTTGACCATGATACCATTTAGACTAAATTTGGAAATTTTTGCCTTAATCATTCTCAAGACATGCAAACATCAATACCTACTTTGTGTGGGAGGAGTTGTGCTCACTTTTCCAATTTCGCTTCTAGATAACTGATGATTAAAACTGACTATGAAGCTATTTAAACCACATTAGGTAGTCTTGAAATTATAGATTAAATAGCCTTAAGTGTGTGTGGGCGTGGCACAGCCTAGTTGAAATGATTAGAAACTCGGTTTAGCCATTAAGGTATCTATCGACACACAAACACATATTAATTTTTATATATAAGATTAAAGCATAGTTTTTTTTATATTACAATTGTAGTTGTAACTTCAGATTCAACTTTGTAAGACTCGTGAAGTTGCCGCAAGTACCACATTAAGCCCAAATTAATTGGATAACCACAATTTCCTAGAACTTTAACTCATCGCAATACCTACAGCACGTACTACCCGAATATTTTGCCATAAAATGGCCCTGTCCTCAGATATGCATAACACTGCTTATTCCTTTACATGTTTCATAAATTCTCTCTTGGATGTAAATCCGAGATTTTTACCGACTAATATTTGATATGAAATTCATCATTGGCAATACAAATTTTAATAATACCTGGAGCTATAATTCTGCTGAAATGTGCCAACTAAGAGTTTAAAATCGGCGTAACTGCGCTTTGAACTATTCTTATACAATTTATCCATCGTTTTTTCTATAATTCTAAGAATTGGTATATTTTCCGCTGAAAACAATCCCACACTATTGCTGGAAAACCACCGTAAGTTATATTTTTATTGTGTACTGAAACACATTTGAAATGATACAGTGTTTGTTTTTAAACCGAAATATTTGTAAAACATAATAAACCCCCCTTAATATTTTTTTTATTAATAAGCTTTCCCTTAAGCTGCTACTGGCTTCAACTTAATTGTAAACACTTCATAATAAAAGAATTTATTGACGTATTTTTAATGAACTTTATTATTACAGGTTGTCCAACCATTTGTTTATTACTGTGGTTGCAACATTTTGTCATAGCTTCTCATTAAAAACCATAAAGTGCTAAAGATTTAAAACTTAATTCAAAATCACAATTATTTTTGTTTGTATTGCTCATACATTATCATGCAGAAATATTTTATTAAAAGGATTAAAATTGAAAGAGATTTTAAATTTAATTTATCGAGATTTCGTTAAAATGAGTTGTAGGGATATATTGTATTATTGGCACTGTACTTATAAATATATTTTAGATATTGTATGTTTTAAAATGAAATAATAATTATGTAAGACAGAGGAAACTTTCTGACTGGACAGCCTTTTTAATTTGATATTAAAATTAATTAAAAATAAAGTAATTGAAGTCGGAACAAAATGCTGTTTCTTATATGATTGGTTAGATTAT
This sequence comes from Metopia argyrocephala, assembly GCA_963576795.1. Lineage (NCBI taxonomy): Eukaryota > Metazoa > Arthropoda > Insecta > Diptera > Sarcophagidae > Metopia > Metopia argyrocephala. The sequence continues at coordinate 178,224,236 of OY756208.1, read as the reverse complement.
TTTTGTGCTTTCATTATAGGATTTAATCTTGTTGTACAAAAAATGGCAATTAATATATATGTAAATAAAATAAAATGCTGTTATAATATAACATCATGTCAATATTATTGACACTTTGTTTGCCATTGACCGATTTGTGCTTATCACAGATTACATATTATTATATTATGCGCCTTCTTGTTGATGAGACATGTTGCTTTCCATTTGACTACTTCAAGGTCAGTGTTATACCTTCACCTTTGAATGGTCGTCAGAAATTGCCCAACCTGTCGGTGGATGTTGAATATGATTGGTAAGCGTCTAAGTAGGTTAGTTGTTATCTTCCCAGAAGGTGGCGCTGTATTCCTGATCGTTTGTTCTGTTAGTGAAATAGACTGGAATGTCAGGGAGCGGTGTCTTGAAGATGGACTTCTTGGAGAAAGAAAGAGGGGGGGGGGGGGGGAACTCTTATTTTTAAATTGTAATTTTTCGAATAACCGGAAATTTAATTTTTTAATTTTTTAATTTTTCTTCTTCTCTGAGATTTGAACCTCCGTCATTTCAGCTTCTGAGCGACAGTTCTAACAGCTTTTGTTTCTTTTGTTAACAGTAATTGTCTACTCTGCTTTTTAATTAATATTAGTGTATAAATATAGCAATACTTTGTGTTTTTTTCGTTATTTTTTAACTTAGGAACCACTCAAAAATTTACAAACCAATTAATTAAAAAGGTCTACTTTCACAAAGGGTTAAATGTCCACTTAAAGAGTTAAAAAAGGGCGTGGCAAGCAAGGAAAAGTCTAACGGGTGTCTTTATATACCAAAATAAATTGCTTTTGTTTGCCATTTAATAAAAAGAGAACCACTCCACTTGTTTAGTTTTATTTTTCTAAGACACTTTTAACGTTTGACAGTTGTATTTACAACTTGAAGATATGTTGGTGAACTTCAAATGCCACAGCTCAGCTTATAAATCTTTAAAATAATTTTTATTATATTGATGAGATATCATATTGGGGCTTATGGGTGCCTGAAAAAATTTCTTACTGATCTGGAAATCCGATTTTTAGACCGAATGAAAGTGTTGATTATTATTCAATCACCAATTTCACTGAAATCTAAACTCGGATTTCCAGACGATTAACTGAAAAATTATTTGTGGCAGCCTCAAGCAGCGCTTTCAAACCTCCTCGTCGTACAACATAACAAAATCGACAAAAGTGGATAAATAGAAAAAGACCACAACGAAATAAATGATGGAAATTTTGATTATCAGATGACAAACGCAAATAGTGTAATGATGGAAAGAAAAAGAGAATATGACAGAAAAAACGCCTTGTGTCATAAAACTACAACTAATTGCGAAGTATTTAAAAAGAGGATTTAATTCTAATATATAATTTCTATAGAAAAGTGTGAACTAAATAGTTGATAATTGCCATGTTTTTTATTTTATTTTACTTTTGATTGATTCAATTAAAATTTTAATTGATTTTAATTTTGTCGCTCTAAATTACAAATCTGTTAGTTGATACAATTAATATTGTTTGTTACAGCTTAATTAATAACAAATTGAATTCGTTGTACGAATTGTTATATTAAAACGGAATTCTATTTTCTACGACTATTACACTACATCGATACGGAAACAATTTATTTGTTATTTTCTATGTCGGTTCAAAAGTGGTAATACTGTTATACCCACATATATACTTATATAATTTATATAGAAAAGTGTAAACTAAATAGTTAATAATTGCAATGCTTTTTTTATTTTGTCTTACTTTTGGTTGATGTAATTAAAATTTAAATTGATTTTGATTTTGTCGCTCTGAATTAAGGTGTGCGTCACTATAAACTGTAACACATCAAAAGTCAAATAAAAACTGACTGGAGTAAGCTAGAGTTAAAAATAAAACAGTTTTATTTTGCATTTTTATTACAGATTTATATTCTGTATTATTTTATTTAAAAATTAATTTAATTTTATAAAAATTTTTATTTTATTCATTATGCCATCCATAAGCAATGTTATAGTGTTTTCGGTGATTTTTTGGTACCAGCTGTCGAAAACTAGTAATGGTTGTGGGAACAGATGTACTCTTCTTTAGTTCTCTTTTGACCAGAGCCCAATATCTTTCAATAGGACGCAGCTCTGGGCAGTTTGGTGGGTTAGCCTCTTTTGGAACAAAAATAACATTATTTTTATTATACCAGTCTATTGCGCTTTTACTGTAGTGACATGTTGCCAAATCTGGCCAGAAGAATGTTGATATGTTGTGCTGTCTTAGAAATGGGAGCAACCTCTTTTGAAGACACTCTTTGATATAAATATCTCAGTTTATTGATCCCAATGTAACAAACGATGCACTTCTGTTGCCGCAGCTACAAATAGCCTGCCAAACTAGGAACTTTTTCTGAAATTTTGATAGTTTTTTAGTTCGGAACTCTTCAGAAATATTGCCTCTACTATCCGCTACATAAAACTCTTGGCCAGGAAGCTGCGCAAAGTCTGCAAAAACGTATCATCATCCATTACACAACATTCGAACTTTTGAAAAAATCCTTTTTTGAGGAGTTTTGCTCTTTTTTTTGTTTCAATATTCTTCTTAGCATTTCTATCCGGAACTTTTTGGACTTTAAATGTTTTAAGGCCAGCTTTAGCTTTAACTCGGCGCACAAAACTTTCCCAACATTGCACGCGCCGGGCCACTTCGCGACCAGAAATGTTTGGAAGAGCCAGCAAAAGCTTCTCAACTTTTTGGCTTTCGCGTCGTTCGTTACCAGTTTTGCTTTACCTGTTCCAGGCTTTCTTTCAATTTTTAGGTCTTTGTTGAACTTTTTGACCACTCTGGAAACACATTGCCTGGTCACGTGGACTTCCCTAGCAACTTTTGTATAACTCCAATATGGTTTTTTTGAATTATTTGAATAATTTTTGTATGCACTTGTCTTTGATTATCCATTGTGAACTAACTAACAAGTCAAATTTGACAAACTGATACATTTTAAAATCTGACACATTTTTCAAAGATATTGTGATTAAGAAAAATAATTTTGATTAAAGGTGAAAAAAGTTATTAAGAAAAATGGGTGTTACACTTTATAGTGACGCACACCTTACTAATTACTGTTACTGCTTAACTAACAACAAATTGAATTCGTTGTACAAATTGTTGTATTAAAACGAAATTCTATTTTCTACTACTACTACTCTACATCCATACGGAAACAATTAATTGTTATTTTCTGTGTCGGTTCAAAAGTGGTTATACTGTTATACTCACATCTAAATATATAAAATTGAATGTGTGTTTGTTTATTTGTTTGTTTGTTTATTTGTTTGTTTGTTTGTTTGTAAGGTACAAATATAGGAGACCAAACCTCTGGACCGATCTTCCTGAAATTTTCACAGCATTTAACTGGGACTCTGACATGATTAATAGGGTACTTTTTTTCGGCCACGCCTACTCTTACGCCCACTTTTTTAAATTATGTAATTGCCCCCATATAGTTTTTAAATGATTTACTTCAAATTGTATACACGTTATACTCCAGGCGAAGTATAAATAATAATTTATTACTCCACGCCCTCTTTCACGCCCCTTTTCACGCCAAATTTTGTTTGAAAGTTTCAAACTTTTTGTTCTATGTAGAAATTTGTATTATTTTTTTTAATTGGTAATATATTGCTCTTAATACTGTTAACGTCGTCATATAACTATGAACCACTCCCACTTCACCGCCCCTCTCTCTTTTAATTCAGATACTTACTTACACCACTAATAATGTTTGCTATACAAAATACTTTTTTTGTAATATGTATATAACGAGGGGGTAGCGAAGCACACCGGGTTCAGCTAGTATAGTATATTCCAAAAAAAAAGTTATTTAAAATTAATTTAGATTGGTAAATTGCTATACATTCGTTTTTAGAAACATATTTTATTTGTCATACATGCACAGAATAACTACAGTTTTAGTTTATTATCCTTATTTTTGAAATATTTTACTGAACTGTCATCAAATTTTATGGTTTTCATATGTCTTACTACTGTATTATATTGAAATATTTAGATTCCAATCATTATATTTAATGACATAAATATAAATATAATATTGCAGTTTTTTCTTTTTATATACAATATAATACTCTTGTCCAAAACATGACTATATTAACGAGTACTTTAAAGAAATTAGTACCAACACTTCTGGGTAATAAAATAAAATCATTATTGCCTACAAGTATATACAATTTAACACTTTGAATGTTACAAATACAACGGAAACGGAAATGCAAAAATACTATGTGTTGTTTTAGTAAAAATAACATGCTTGACAAAATGACCACATCGTAATGCAATAGAGTTCGACACCATAACAAATGACTTTTAAGTCATTCAATTGAAACATTTTATTTCTCAAACAAAAAGACTAAAACCACAAAATATTTAAGGTATAGGAGTTGTACAAGGACTGCGTAAAATAAATTTTATTTTGTATATATTAATATTGTTTGAATATTTTTATAATCATTACCAATGAACTGAAACAGTACATACTCGTAGATATATAGTATTTACAGGGACGTCTCAAGGTAAGCCGAGGCCTTAGAGTAAAATATTAAAAATTTCATTCCTTTTGCAAAATATTCGCACTAACAGACCACCAAGTATTCAGAGAAGTTTTAAGAATCTTATTTACTTTAAAAATTCTTTTTAAGCTAAATGCCACAGAAAGTTAAATATATAAAAATGTACTATGTCTGCAATGATATGGAACAAATTGAACGAAATTGAATGTAGTGGGGTAACCTTTAAAGATCAGCTTACACTATAAAACTGTGTATTACGACATGCCACAAAAATCGAAGTAAAATAGAAAATATATTAAGCGCAATTGCTAAATTCACAAGCTTCTGTATCGTATATTTTCCAAAAACCTAGTCTCTTGTTTTTGGTACAAATGTTAGTTTTGTTCAATAAACCTCATCTTATGGAATACGTCTTGATAAATATATAATTTTTTATAAATATGGCAGTAAGCCCATAAAAATAAACTCACTTATAGTGCTAATTTTGTAGATACAATTTAATTTTAATAGTTTATAAGAGTGCTTTTAAAACTTTTTAACAAACTGTCTTATTATCGCTGTTACATATTTGCATATCTACATGTACACACGTTTCAGGGTAGAAACGCTGTGTGCGGTTATGAAAGTGATCGTTAAAAATTTAAGTAAAAGTTTCGCACGTTTTGCTTTTATGGAATTTAAAAAATAAAAAAAAAAAAAACAAACTCTTTTTCTAATTTTATTTTATGTTTTTATTGCTGTTTTTGTTTTATGATATAAGCCAGAGTTCATTAACCTTTAAAAAGTTTTAACAGAAATTTGCTACACAAAAAACCCATGAACAGATGTGCTGTTTTCTTAAACAAAAAATCTATATTTTGTGTAACAATTACTAAGAAATCTCTAAAATATATGAAAATAAATGTTTATTTATTTATTCGTTTGTTTGTTTGGTTGTTCATTTATTTGTGTGAAGTCTGGACAGCTAAAGGGATGAACCGATTTGCTTGAAGTTATTGCAGTATCTCATCAAATATCAACTGGTTAGTGACACTCCTATAAAACGTAAAGAATTTTTGTCTATATCGTTTTCAAAAAGCTTTATAAACTATTCAAATTATCAGTTAAAAGTGGACTAATTTTCATCAAACCAAATTTACTTCTATCAATACAAATTATGATCTCATATTAAAAAGAATGAATGATCATACTTATTTATCAATAAATTTTTTTAATTTTTAATTTAACCTTAAATATATTGACTAAAAGTGCGTGTACATCACACCGAAATTGTAGTTTTGTGATTTCGCTAAAATCTAGTAGATTTAAACGAGATCTTTAATAGAAAATGAAATGTACTTTACTGATAGGTTTGCCTATAATCTAGTTGAAATCTGCAACATACAACGCTGTTCAAGAAAATAATTATGTATTATTAAAAAAAATAAAAACCGAAAAATGCTCGTTGTGTATGGTAATCAATAAGAATCAAGAAGGTAATGCATGGAATGTATGATGTTGATTCCGGAAACCTACGAAAGTAATAAATATTTTTAATATCCGACCGTAACAAGTATTTGAATTCATTATTATTATTATGCACTAAATTTATTTTTTATTAATATTTGAAGGAATAACGATAAATAACAATTTTTTTAATGAAATATAGAACAATAAATTCCTTCTTATGAAGTTGTGAGAAGTTGTGTGCAACATGAAATTACCTTCTCGATTCCAGAAGTAATGCATTATAAAGGCAGATATTATTAAAATGATTATCAAATAAGGTAATCAATTCTTTTCCACTGGGTTGCATTTTGATATTTTTTATTTAACAGATGCTGTCGCTTGGTTTTTCTCAGCAACATTACTTAAGGCTGGGTTTATTTCGCTCTGAATGAATAAAATGTAAATAAATAAATGTCCCACCTTTTTCATTTTTGATTATTATCAAATAAAAAGTACAACTCTACCCAGCTGTTTTTTAAATTTTAAATCCAATCTACTAGATTTCGGTTTTTTATTATTCAAAAACCTTTTTTATTATTCAAAAAAAAAAAAAAAAACCAAAAACACTTTATAAAAGTTTCTTCATTGCAAAATACAAGCGATTCAAAATACGATGTAGATCTACATCACAATGCATTTAAGGGTTAAACATACAGAAAACTAGAGTTGTCGGCTGTCGCTAAAGTGTGATTGTGTGAATCACATAATCGTTACTGCAAGCAATAAAAATTGTAGACTTCTTTTGCTAATATCGTATTGTTAAAAGTTACTGAATCGCGGTACAGTTCTTTTTAAGAGTTATTTAAAAGGCGCATTTTTCTATGTTTGCGAATAATCAAGCTTTTCAAGAGCAAGACCTTCATAATACGTTAAGGACGAGAACATAAATATTAGTAAAGTAAGGCATTCTTTGGACTTACCAAAATCCATAGCAGCGAAAACCGTAGAAATAATTTTGCTGGACAGAGTCTATGTTGACTCCTTGACAAGATAATTCTCACATTAATGCTTTCTTTATGTATAGCATACTTCTCATTTAGTATTTAAACTTTTGATTTTTATAAGAATTTTAAGTTTCAATAACATTTGTATTATTTTCCTTGACCTTTTTATTAATTTTATTATTAGTTAAATTATTTGAGCTTAAGGTCGAATAAATATTTATATTATTTATTTTACGATATTTCGCTACTTCCTTGCGTAGCATCATCAGGAATATATATTTGTATGTGACAAAAACAAGGAAGTAGCGAAATATCGTAAAATAAATAATATAAATATTCGACCTTAAGCTCAAATAATTTAACTAATAATTTCAATAACATTTTTAGAAAAGCAAAGTCTACTGATTTGTCTTCTTAAGCAGAGACGAAATAGCCATCGAGACTTGAGCAATACATTTGATATTAAATATTAAGATAAATTATGAAATTTTAATTTATGTAACATTTTAAAGAAATTTTTGTTATGAAATTTCTCAGGTTTTTTTTCTAGTCGTAAAAGTTTATAGAAATGAAAGTATTTTAATTGAGTCTATCTGTTGCAATTGTTATCATAATAATGGTGATAATGAAAGGTAAACGAACTACAATTAATGGCTAAAATAAAATTTTTAAGTTTAAAATTGCTAACACATGTTTCAAGTGGCTTGAATGAATGTGTAGAAAATTCATGAGCAAAGAAAAAGAGAAACACAAAATAAAGTACAAAAAAATAAAAATCAAGTATTTCAATCAGTCCGTCCATCTGGAATTGTTAGCAAGTCGATTGGTTGTTTGTTCTGTTGTCTCTTTGTAGGATTGAAACAGTGTACAACTGCTTCTTTTTAAATTTCGAAAATAAATTAAAGTATGTGAGTCTCATACGAATGTATCTTTTTTTTTATAAATTTGTTGCTAAATGTTTGTACAAATGAATGAATGGAATGAACAAATGAATGACAGAATAACTCCAAAATGTGTGGGGTACAATACAACCATATGGACTGAAAGTTAAGTAAAGCAAAGTAAACATAAAAATATACATTTTTTCTTCTTTTTATGTGTACTGTGTGTTGTAGTTACGAATACATGATGTCACACTTTCGTTAAAAATGCGTTTTCAATTAAGAGTGGATTTATAAAATAAACAAAGAAAATGTTTGTTAAGCATGATTGAAATATTTATACAAAATCTAAACGTTCATAAGAATTATTTGAAAAATAAAAGCAAAGAATGTTTTATAAATTATAAAAATAAATTTAAAACGCAGTACAGAAAATTAATTTTGCAATTTTGATTTTGTTTTATTAGTTGTTAAACAATAAAAAAAAAATTGTATAAATAATTGTATTCACAAAAGATTGTCTTTTTTTAGTTTTAAGAGTTATTGTCAACTGTTACCCAAATATGGCAGCTAGCCAATATTTTTTGCTTAGACCATAGACGGATAACAATCCTAAAGGTTTTTGAGATATTGATTAAAAATAAGTGCATAGCTGACCACCTAGGCGCTTACAGGTTTTCAATCTGGCTTTCGTGGGAAAAGGTTGTATAACTGCCTTTATGCTATACATATAATATAGACCGTACGATAGGCAGAAGACGACAAGTTAATAGTGGCAATATTACAGTTTTGGTGCCCTTTGATCATTCGAGGGCATATGACAAAGTTTTCTATAGAATTTTATGCAATTTGTTACCATGAAATCTATCATATTTTAACAAATATTAAAGAACATAGAACAATATGTCAACGGTGGCAATATTACGGCTTTAGTGGGCATTCGAGAGCATTTGACACCGCTTACTTTAGTATTCTATTTAATTAATAGTTTTTGAACAAAGGATATTATTTGATCACAGATATCTTGTTCTTTATACAAGTGTTTCAATTTCAACCTCTCTGTCTCGTTGTCATGGGGTTCCCTACAACAGTCGAACATCCATAACTTGAATCCCATTATCCCAAAAAAACTTCCACAATGTCAGCATCTGTAAGAAAGCATGTAGAGCGGAATGCATTATCTACTTCAACAACATAATCTTGAATGGTATTGCAAGTTAGTTCACTTTTTATCAGCCTTGGTAATCGGCCTCAAATACAATTTGATTTTCTTGAAATGTTAGATGTACTAAAAGGGATTTCCCCTAAATAAAAGAATACAAAATATTATAGCCACATACAAAAAAAAAAAAAAAACATGAACAAACCAAACGAGTAAAATAAATACTTCGAGTTGTAGAATTCCATATATGTACATATGTATGTATGTATTACGTTGGAGTAGTGAAGAACTTCGACTATAGGGAAGGAAAATTATACGAAATTTATTATCTTAACGCTATTGCCAATCGAATTAGTTCGAGTTAGAGACGTTCGAGTTATGGAAGCGATCAAACCCAAGCAATTTTCAACATTCCAGAATTAGAATATATAACGATGACGTCCATGTGAATTGTGATATTACCCAGCAGAAAATTTTTAAGATTTGGAAGCAATAAATAAAATTGTAAGCAATATTGGAAGTATTATAATGTTTTTTATATATTAAAGCTTCCAAATATTTTACAGGATAAGGTATTATTTTTAATTTTTTTTACTATTTGCTTACTGGTTGCAATAAATTTGCATTTCTATTGCATTTAAGCGGCTTATTTCACATAAAAATCCTGCATTATTGAAGCGCACGAGCAGTTGTGATTGTTCACAACTTCTCCTTTACAAAATAACTTACAGATAACCAATATTTTCTGCTGGGTATAGACATTGGCTAATGTGTTAGAGCTTTGAATGACGAGTTGCATGCACTATATTCTTAAGTGGGTTACTGCTAACACTCTGGTGCGAAGTCCCACAAAATGCAAATATTTAAACATTAGGAAAAATTTGTGTTTTAACTTTGAACGGATGTGAATATATTTGAAAAATAATAACACTATACAAAAGCTAATTAAAAAGGATAGATGCATACTACTTGAGATATAATATTTATGTGTTTTTTTTAATATGACAGTTTTTATTATAAATTGTATAGAAATGTGCTGTACAGCACATATATTCCATCATGTGATAGATGTCATTCGGAATGGTTTTGATTCCGTACTTGCATACCATTTGAATTTTATTTTGATGCTTTGAATTCTTAACATTTTCATCAATCCGAAAAATGTTGCCGAGTTTTCGTTTTATAAATACTTTGGCAACATTATCAAATGTTAAAGCATAATGTGAAGAGTTTAAATAAATTACAAATTACAAACTACCTTTATTTGGCAAAAAAAAATAATAAAAAAAAATAAATTTAAATTTTTCTTTAAATTTTTTATTTTTTTTGTTAATATGCTGCCACTGTATAGTTCTAAAAAAATTAGTAGAAAATAGAGGCATGGCAATGCTGTGCGAATTGATTTCTACAACTCTGTTTTCTCTTAAAACTTTTTTATATCATATAAAAAAATTACGAAAATAAAGCAAAAAGATTTATTAGAAATAAGCTTTTTTGTTAAAAATAAATATAAAAACCTTTTTTTCCTCTGATAAAAGAGTATTTTCAAGCATTTGTTTAAATCTAACTGTAACAAAAATGTCAATTTCAAATTACGCAATAAATTCCGTTCCGAATGGAATTCAGCTCTGTGGCAAGGCTGATTATTTTATTTACTAATTATTTTAGTAATAAGCCCAGGGTTAAAATCCACGCTCTAACATCTTGGAAAAAAGGAAATATGAAAAAAAAAATTTTTTCGGCGACTACCTCTCAGAAGTCTTCTGGTAAAAACTCTGAGAGTAACTGACTGCCATGAACAAGCTTCGGAAGTCTGTCATTCGGAGTCGACTTTAAACTGTAGGTTCCGGTACTTATGGATAAAAATGAACACACACAACATGGGTGCTGCGAGAAGCTAGGCCGTAACCATGACATCGGGTTGTAATGGCCAATTATTACAAATTAATTGAATTTGATTAGATGAACAAATTTTTTATAGTTTCATATACTCGTAGAGTCTGTGTATCAATTTTTTGCAAGAAAATAAAAATTCCATATAGTTTTTCATTTATGAAGTGTAATATTGTAAAAGCAAAATGTTAATTTTTTTTTAGCAATCATATCACAAAGTATTGTTTTTTATATTGCAATTTGTAAAATAATGGAAAATTGTCTAAATGAACACCTTCGGCTGCGGTATAGTCTTTGGCAATGCGAACATTATCTTGTAGACAATAGAAAACCTTAAAATTTGAAATCTACTCACTAAGAAAGAAAATTTAATTCTTACCTTAAAGCTAATTTTAAAATTCAAATAATTTTTGTGTTATTGAAACCGAAGCACACAAAGAGTTGTTCGTTCTTAAAATACGATATTTCATGGTCTAAGAAGGAAGGTTTATTTTAATTTTCGTTTTTATTATACTTATATACTACAATATTTATAAAACGAAAGTAAGTGTGTGTGAAAATGTTAAACGAAAGCATAAATTATTTAAGACATTGCGCAAGCGTAACTGTGATAGGGTACCTTCAGCAGTTGTGTATGTTATTGACCCTCTTTAAACAGCCGGCTTTTTACCTTTGAATTTTTTCTTTTTTTTTTTTTTTTTTTTTTGTTGTGCTTCTAAATACAACAACTGCTTAAAGGCCTCTTTCTATTATTAACTGTCTGTTTGTTTCACAGCTTAAATTTTTTGTTTAAATGCAAAGCCGCAGGCGCAAAAATTCTCAAATTTCGTGAATATGGGCTCAACGCGTTGCAACATTTGTAAGTGTTTATGGTGTTTAATGAAATAAAAAAAAAGCCGGCAGCCAAAATGTGAAGAAGGACGTTAATTAGTTAAACACATTGAATTTGATAGCTGAAACGCCCGTTGCACAAATTGAAACCAACAATTTATTACAGACTACCAACGCAAGCTAATGTGGTATCTGAGGCCACAAAGTTTCAAAAGAATGAAATCGTTGGCTTCTCAGCATTAAATTATAGTTAAAATAAGTTAAACGTTTGAAACATTGGATGTGTAACAAATACAATACTTTTATGGAACATTAATAGCTGTGAAATATTGAATAAAAATTAAGAATGAAAACAATTTTTGAATACAGCCAAACTGTAATAACAGAGATAAGGATATATAAAGAATGTAACAGAAATTAAAAAAAAAAAAACAAAAGAAATCCTAAGAAGTTTTATCGTTGTTTGACGATATATTTATTTTATTAAGAAACTTTTACAGGAAGAAGAAAAATAAAAATTAAAATTTTTACTTTTATTTTCAAGGTGAGCATACATTTACCTGAACTTTAAATTATGATTACAAGAAGCCACAATAAATTTATTCCTCGATATTTCGATTGGTTTAGTTGAAATAGCAGAATGTCGTTGAGCATGTTTCTGACGCTGTCAAAAAACCAAGTCCAATAGCGCCCAAGAGAAAATACAACACCATACAGTAGCTGTTTAGATAACAAAACAACTCTGCGCTTCGCTACCTCAAAATAAATAATTCTGCTTTTTTAAGTAACCATTAAGTTGAAAAATAAAATCACTCGAAAATATATGGGCTATTATTGATAGTGACAACGAAAAACACGAGATATCACCAAAGACGAATTCAAAAATCCAACAGAATACAGTTGATCTAAAATTAATGTGGACGACTGATCTAAATTGTTCAATTCCATTCCAAAATAAATAAAATGTATATTAAAAGCTAAAGGTGATCACACTTTATCTTATTAATCTTATGGGTCGATTATGGATGGTAAACCAACTGAAATTAAAATCCATATTATGTACGGCAACTGTAGTCGCTGTATTCTAGTGCTTATCGTGTTTGCTTACTACAACGATAACTTCGGGTTTCAAACCTCAGCTATGACGTTTTGAATAAAAGAAATATAAAAAAATTTTTCTTTCGGCGACTACCTCTTAGCAGTCTTCTGGCAAAAGCTCTAAAGGTAACTGATGGCGACGAGAAAGCTTCTCAAGTATGTCGTTCGGCATCGACTTTAAACTGTAGGTCCCGGTACTCATGGATAAAAATAAACACTCACAACATGGGTGCTGCGAGAAGTTAGGCTATAACCCTGATACAGGGTTGTAATAGCCAATTATATATGTACTAAGTTGAAAATAGGTCTCATTACCCATGATCGTTTTCGTTAAAGTTGCACATGGTTATTGTCGGTTTACAGTCTGCACTTTGTAGATACTACCTTTTTTTCCAACAAAAGAAAATTGCTTGGCACGTCATCTGCAATTTTGTCTAGATTTATCTAACACATCATTAGCTATAGCCGCGATATCCTCAGCAGAACGGCTGTTATGTGTCCGGCCAGACCTAACAGCATTTCTTGTTGTCCTATACTCTTACAGGCGAGCACCCAAACACAGCAGTGTTTGTCCAATTGTCGGTAAATTTATGTCTAAATTCACGCTAGTCAATACCAAACATATAGAAAAATTGGAAGATTTCTTGCATGTCGTTCAACACCAACTCGGCTGTGGCTGAAAATGTCACCAAAAATATCGCTGGGCTTCAGTAGGTATTGTTTATAAAAAACTTGGGTAAGACTTGACGATGTTCTTGTACAATGTCCAGGCTGGTGATCTTGAATCTCAGTCATGAGGAAGACAAATTTTCATTGAAAAGGATTATAAAGCAGTGAAAATATATAATTCTGATGGTTATATACGTCTCAGGTTGTACCTATAGAAACTAAAAATCTTTGACGGTTATATATGTTTCAGATTTGCGTAACACATCGTGACAGGTGATGAATGGTGGATTTACGCAAAAGAGCCCGAAAAAAACAGCAGTCGACTGTATATGTCGCAACCGTACCACTAGAACAACATAGAAAAGTCAATTCTAAATGGTACACAACCATTTGTTTGCCAGTTGTCTTCCAAAAAATCAGGAAAATCAACCACCGAAGACGGAATACTCTTCACAACGACAATACGAGCTCGCACACAACTGCATTTTTGAGCACCCAAAACGTCGATTTGATCAGTACCATACGCCGTATAGTACTGATTTCACACTGAATGTATTCTATTCATTCCCGTAAGTAAAATACACACTAAGAGGTCAATGTTTTTCGAAGCGGTTGTTGCATTCAAAATACATGTTTCGGAAATACCTCAATTAGAGTGGCAAAAGTGCTTCGACAATTGGTTCAAACGAGAGTGCAAAAGTGTATAGATCTAATGGGAAATATCTTTAAAAACAATAAAGTGATTTTCGATGATTAATATTTGTTTTTGTCCTCTTATCTCGAAATATAAAAGGCAACCCTCGTAGATTACTAAAACCAAAATGAAAATGGGGCTTTGTTTTTTGTTACCAAATATTTTTGGAATATTTGATAGGATATTACTACATACAATGTTTCTTTCTAAAATAGTAATATTTTTATTTATTTATTAGTTATAATTGGATGCTTCCAATTACTAAATGTCAGTAAAAGTAAATGTAAGGCAAGTAAAAAAAATTAAGAAATGCTACTCCAAGTTACTGATATTTAAAAATTACAAATTTTTGTAAAATATAATAGTTTTTCTGTTATTTTCAATTCTAATTATATAAACTTGTCAATGGATAATCACCCATTACTTAATACTTAGTATTACATATCATTAGAATTGCTCATTATTAACTCATTGAGCAAGAATATATTTAAATTTATATTCATAAATAATATTATAAATATGTATATTACTAAGCCATAGGGTATAAAAATAGAAAAAAAAAAACAATTCTTATACAGTTTATGCATAGTTTTCTTAGTTGTGCAATTAATTGTTTCTCAAAATGCATAAATTCATTCTGAGTTAATTCACGTTTTAATTTTATTGTTTTTCTTCTTTTTTTTCTGTTCTTTTTTTTCTGTTTTACCAATGAAAAGTAGTGATTTCTTCTTTTATAGGAAAAAGTATTCGCATGGAATGTAGAGAAAGTAGGCCGCACTTGTAGATTCTCAGACAACTTAAGTAGCATTGAACTATCAAACTGAAAATATTTGCTAACTAGTTGCCTGACTAAATAACTGAATGCTTGTCGGATGAATAAGTCAGGGATTCTTAACTTTTTTTTTCCAATAAATTTTTTTTTCTTCAATTTTTTTAAGTTTGGTTTTAATAATTTTCTAAAAATCAGGCTGAAAGTACTGAAAGTATTAGTCTGTATTGTCACATTCTATTTTGAAATAGTTTTTAATTTTTAAGACAAAAAGAAAATATGTTTTTTTTTTATCAAATCTTTTTGCTGAATTACTTAACTGACAATAAACAAAAGTAAGCTATGTTTAAGCAAAAGCTATGAATAATATGGAACTAACTATCCAATTTAGTGCTGCTGACATCAGGACCAGAAGAAAAGCCCCACCTACTAGGAAGATAACCTACATAGCGAAAATGCTCACCACTTCACAATCATCATGCAATGACAGATGGGGCAATTGCACTTGACCATTCAAGGATGAAGTTCTGGTCTTTGAGTGATCAAATCAGTCTACCTATCTATTCCAATAAAATTTACAGCATGAGTAGGGGTTTACACGCCTGAGTACTGGTAGCAGTTAAATAATTCGTATCACTAAACGCTTTAGTTAGATAACTAAGCACTGTGAATCTGTGGATTGGTGTTAAAAAAAGAAATTTCAATTAACTTTTTATTTGTATGAACAATTTTCATTCATGAGAGAATTTCAAACAAAAATTAATCCAATGTATCATCATCATCATATATATTATTTCTAAAGCACTTTTTTCTAACACTAATGACGAAAAATAATTAGAAATTGAAAAATTAATATTTTCATTGACAAAAAGTATATTTTATATAGAACAGCATGATAATACTGTTGTCATTATGATTATGTATATGTTTTTGTTCAAGTGTGGTAATACAGGGTAGCTTAATAGTAGTGCAGTTCTACATAATATATTATGTATATGTTAAAATCCATTATGGCAATACCACTATGTACTATAAAAAGCTGTTTTGGCAATACTTTGCAGTAGTTGTTATATTAAGTGCGATAAACAGGGTCGCTTAATTGTGTGCGAACGTTTAAAGATATTTTTGTTTGTATTAAGGATTCGTACGGGCAAAAAGTTAACGATGATCATGTCAGTACCTCTAACATTGTATTCAAAGAAGTATTATAAAAGCATTTAAACATATGTATGTATGTATGTAAACATGTATAATATATTATTATAATAATTAATAATAATAATCTTTAATATTGTTTGTCACTGTAGCAGGTCAATATCCGAAGTCTGATCAATATGGCACCTTTTCCTACTACACATCAATGCTGCATAAGTACCCAGTATGTGTTCTGACAAAAAGATTGCCTCGTTACAGAATTCGTACAAACTACTTGAAAGGACTACTACTCTTCTATTTAAATGCCCATTGAGTCTGAAGTATCCAATTAGTAGTCTCTTTAAAATCTTTATGTTGTTCCTAGAGAATCTAATGCACCACTTAAGCCGTTATTGATCATATTTACCAAGCAGAAGTTCGGAAAGTCTAGTGCTATAAAAAATTGTCCATAACATTTAATATACTCGTAGCAGTGGTCTGGAGAAAGTCATGCACAAAGTCTCTTCTCACAAAATTTTTACGAGACAGTGTCTGTTTTGCATCTACGATATCGTCGATGGAATAAAAGAACGCTGTAACTGACAAAACCTTAAATGTTCACCAGAGCCAGAAAACCTGTATGAAAGTAGAAAGAAAACACAAGTATTTTTCAAACCTTAGACGGCGTAAGTAAATTTCTTTTCATCATAGAAATCTGGGACCTCGACCAATCGATGCGTATTTTTTTTTTTTTTTGATAAAAATGATGCAAAAAACGTTTTTTCGATTTTTTATTTTTTTTTATTAATTCTTGCGGCGATATATTCTTGCTTCATTGTTGAAAAAGTGTTTTTTTTTTCAAATTTCATTTTTAATTTATTGAAATTTGTTTTCATTTTAGAAAAAGATTACTGTGATCATCCATTGGTTTCATAACATTTTAAATACAGAAAAAAAAGAAAGAAAGAAAAAAAAAAAGTTAGAGAAACACTGTTCTGTGAAGATTGGCTGACTAAAAATCTCTACAGAAATTGGCTTGATCTACGAGTTGTGCTCTTTTTTATATTTTCCTCTTTTCTAAGTTTATTTTTTCCATAGTTTGTTCTTTAAACATCCTCAGTATCAGTTGCTTTTAAGTTTTATTTATTAAGTGGCTGGCTGGCTGGCTGGCTGGATTGGTTGGTTGAATGTCTGCAAAAACTCTTTGCTGTCTGTCCGCCTGTCGCGTGTATGCAACATTCCATGCAACATGCATTCATCTGCATTTTGTGTCGTTCTCATAACTAAGCAATTGATTATGTGTGTGTGTGTGTGTGTGCATGAGTATGTTTCTGTGCATAACTTTACCTCAACAACTTTATTTTAATCCCGTAGTTTCATTGCAATACACAAAAGAACAAACAAACGTAAGATGTGGCAAGAAAAAAAAAATAAATTCTGCTCTAATCCCGATTGCTATTTAAAGTTTTTTGTTTTTATTTCTTTGTTAGATTTTGCTTTTAAATTTGTTGTATTTGTTGTTGCTGTTGTGTTTGTTCTTGTGCAGTTATATAGTTCCGTTTGAAATAAACGGATTTTTAACATTTTCTTTGGCATTAATTGGTTAAAAAATGCCAGCTGAATTTGGAAACAGCTCATAGCATGTTGCACAAACCAACGTTGCTACATGAAAAGCCAGTTGTATGCATAATAGTGTGTTTGATATGGTTGTGTATCTGTCTACGTGTGGCTTTTATTACATTTGCCCGTCATTGTTTTAACTGTTTCTGTTTGCGATTATTCTTTTCTTTTTTTGTTTTGTTTTTGCTGCATAATGTGGTGTGTGACAAGGTTGCAATTGCTGTTGCATGACAATGCACTTGGCAACAAGACGATGATTTTTTTTTGTTTTTTCTGTTTCAATATTTCATTGCTTCATGTTAAACAAGCAGCAGCAACATTTAACTTTGTTGCTGGCATTGAAATTAGTTGTTTTATTATGAAGCAAAGTTGTCACACAACTTTAATTCCTTGTGTATTGATTCATGTTTTTGCATTGCTGGTATGTGACCGATATTTGATTTTGTTTTTTTTTATTTTATTGTTACCTCTTTCTTTTACCATCTCTTTCTCACTCTATCTCTCTCGCTCTCTCTTTAGCTTTGGTTTAATTAGTTGGTAATATGTGTTTGCCTACTTTAACATTTAAATAACGAATAATGCAATAGAGTGGGATTGACGTTAATTTGCTGTTAAATCTGGTCGGTAATAAGTCCAGGAAAATGCTTTAATTTTAAGAAGATTACAACACACGAACAGTTAATTCCTCTATTAAAATATTTTCAAATATAATGTAGATTTTAATTATTATGAGTTGTTGGAATTTTTTTTTTTAAATCATTATTAAGAACGTAAAGTAAAGCTTTCATTTCATTTGATTAAATTCCTACCATGTACAGCTCACAAATATTTGGAACGGTTAATAAGCACGTGCTACTTGTCATATTAAATCCAAGTGAATTTTATTATACTTCTAGTGGATGACAATTATTGTTTCTTTCAAATATAGATAATTTTAGATATTTCTTCTTCATTATAAAACGAAATAGCATCTAGCTATGGAAGTTTTATCATTTGGTTGATTAAAAAAGTAATGGAAATTCTTTTAGTAGAATTCACTTCTGTTTTAATGAGAGCCTTTAATTGCGCGACAGAAATTTACGATTAAAACATGATTGATGAGTATGAAAGAATGAAAAGTGAGACAAAGGTCGTGTATGTGCTTCTGGTGCCCATCAAGACACGAAATTTGAGTTGGTTCACTCACTAGTTGCATCAGATGATTGTGAGCGGCAAATAATAATCACACACAACTCTGGTGTAGCGCCGACAGAATGATGAACCCAGAACTTATTATGAATATTATAGTCATCAGCAACAACAACTACAATGTTCGAGTATATATCTAAGATTCTTGAAATACAATCAATACTCTTCTATAACAGTACTGCAAAGCGAATCATTTTGTCTCCAATCTATTCCACAAGAAACCAATGATCATGAGTACAGCGCCACCTTCTGGGAAGATAACAGCTAATTAACTGAAGACGCTCACTATTCACATTAAACATCCACCGACGGATGAAGCAATTGCTGTTTGATCATTCAAGGGCGAAGGTATAACACTTTTCCTTGAGTTCTAAAATTGAGAACAACTTATCTCATCAATAAAAAGGCTCATAATATACAAATATCTATGAAAAAAAATCTCTATCTAGCAACCATCCTCACATTCCAGTATAATGCACTGCATGAGTAATGAGTTCATCCCTGAGTATTGGTTTAAAAAAAAAAAATTAAAAACCGTGCTATACTATGTCATGTCGTCTTAAACACAGTTTCATGCCATGTCATGCCACGTCATGCAAAGTCATTTTAGTGTCCTAGCATGTTATTGCAAATCGGCTAAGCTATTGGAGCTTGCTGTATTAAATACAATGTCTTTAATAATCTTTTGTGCATAATGTTTTTAATACATTTGTATAAATATTCGCGACATCACTTGGTGTTACGTGATATATTTATTTATATAACTGGAGTTTGTAAATATATATATATACAATGTAAGAAAACACAATTTTCTTTAATAATAGAACAATTGTAAATATTCGTTTAGTCTGACAGCGTTGCCTTTTATTTAGTTTTATTCATATACGCCCGTCTGTGTCGATTATCTGTGATATGGTTACCCGGTAACCCCGATTAACCGTGACGGCCAAAGATCAGTCTATTGTTTTTTGTCTGTAATGCTTTCAAATTGTTTGCTTCGAATAACCGTGATTACCTCTATTATCCGTGATGAAAACAGGGAATTCCCTTGTTTGCATACGATGAGTCAAAAGCATTTACAAGTGATTAGTATTATTTTGAAATGTGAGAAGTGCGGGTGGTTAGATCTAAATATATTTAGTATGGCATCGTTATCAGTAGTAAAAAGACAAAGAAGTGTTTTAAGTATTAAAGTTTAAGCTAAATAAATTACGAGCATTCCAAAATTAATGTGAGTATTAAAATGCTAGCTGAAAAATACGAATACAGACCGTTTATGACATTGCTATCTTGAATTAATTTTTTTAATATAAATATGTATGTACACTAATGTTCACTTGTACAATAATAAAAATATTTAAGAAAAAAATTCTATAATCAAAATTGTTATTCGATTAACCGTTAAAATCGATTATCCGTAATGCTTCTGGTCCCGACTATCACGAATAATCGAGGCCCGACTGTATTATAATAATATTTTATCAAATTTGGAATAAAATATTTAAGTCACAATTTTATAGATTTAATTTAGCTAATAAGGCCTAAATTATTTTATGTGAATAAAAACAAATTTTTATTTTATAACTTCCCCACGTTAAAAGGGATTACTTTATTTAAAAATATCTGTAAATACATCAATAATAATAATAACTTTAAATTGTTACTCACACGTAATAATAATGTTGGTTTACAGCAACAATATATTTATAAATAAATCCAACATTAAAAACATAAAATTGTAACTAAAGAATTCGTTTGGCCCAAAATAATCCTACACATTAATAAAATATTTAATCACACCAATTTGATTAGAAAAGTAATTATATAAAAACATTAGTGCTTTAAGGAGTCTCATAATTTGTAATAAATTTGTAATTTATTTATATAGTTTTACTTTACAGGTATAACACGAGTAGTCTAAAGAAATGATCAAAATCCATCGTTAAGAACATATTTCGCATGTCTTGACATGTTAATTTTCCATGTTGATGTGGAAAAAAATAAGTATAAAAACAATGCATAGGTTTGAACGTTGAACATGTTTAAACAGCATAACATGGCATTGCAATTGGATGATGTGACACTTGTTACCATGTTGTTCAGAGCAATATTTACAAAGCTTTAACTTCTATAAAAAAACTCTATATGCAAAATATATGCTCTTGTTTTAAACTTAGTCAACCAAATCGCTACCTTCTGGAAGATAGCAGCTCACCTATTTAGTGCAGATGCTCACCACTTATAATTAACATCCAACTACAAATGGAGCAATTACTGTTGCTCATTCAAAGGCGAAGTTATAACACTGGCCTTTGAGTGATCAAATGCCAGAAACTTGTCTCATCGATAAAAATGGTACTTAATAATAGAATCTATCTGCATACTTTCACATTACAGTACAATGCACAGCATGGGTAGGGGTTTACCCTACTAAAAGAAAAATCAAGCATGTCAAACGGTTATTTTTGAATTCATCGTCTTTGTTAATTTAACCATTTAGCCCCACAACAGTTTACCAATCTTTTTTTTTTAGAAATCTTAAGATTTAGAAAGAGTATTTCAAATACCTGGAAAGAATGTAGAATATTCCTGATACCTCGAAAAACCGTTGAGTAAATGAAACGTGATTTTATTTTATTATAAGTCTTAAAAGTATCGTCCGGAGACAAGGGGTTAATGCATATATTTTATGTTCAATTTAAAAAAACAACTTTAAATTAATGTAAAAAGGTTTTGAAAGTTTCTTTAAAGGAGAATTATAACAAGACATAATTTTTAAATCAATTTGTGAATTGAGTTCTTAACTTAATTTAAAGTTACTACAAAAGACTACTGCAAACGTGCAATTAAAAACTATTGTATTCAAGAACGACTTAACACTTGTTGAAATTGTATTTCGCTTTTTGTAACATTTCGACAAAAACTAATTTGTTGAGAGAATTTAAAGTAAAATATTTTTGCAATTGATGTGCAATTTTTATTTACTACTTCCTCAAACATACAATATTTAGATGTTAAGAACTCTTAAATCAACAAATTAAATCGGTAGGAAACAAAAAAAAAACAGAAAAAAAACTGAAGAAGAATCTTAAATCAACATTGAAGAGTTCGACGTTACACCAATTCATCTCAGTAATAACATTTGAAATTCAATGAATTTTTACACAGAAAATATATTTAAGAAAACGTTGTGCCCCCCTCTTAGAGCACAGCAAAGGACATAAACTGCATGTGAAGATAAAAAACAAAAAATTATTTCTAGAGAAATAAAAATCAAATTCATTGAGTTGGTCAACCAACTACCATGTATGAACAAAACAAGTGACCATTTAAAAAATATTGTTATACTCGTACGATTGGATGTGTCTGCTCTTAGGAAAGCATAACGAAGGATAAACTTAAGGGCTGCTGACATATGACGTAGAGATTGTATGTCCTTTTTGTGTGTCTTTTTTTTTCTTAACTATAAAGCAAAAGTAGAAATTCAATGCATGAAGCCAACATGTCAATTTAGGCATGTGTCAATACTTAAGTTACTCTCCATACAAGAAGATGATAAAGAAGATGTTGCTAAAATACGAGTAGAACCAATATTACCAAAAACAACAAATACAATAAAATTTATATAAAAAGTACCAATAAAGAAAATAGTACTGCAAAGAACAAGCAAAGCAATGATATGGAACGGAAATGTTAAGGGACAACTACAATGTTAGCAGAAATTCATTGTAGACATTTAAGGAAACAGTTTCAAATGAAAAATATTAAGCAACGTTAGGGACTTAAGGGGAGTTACTTCAGCATCAAATGGACTGAAGCTGAATAAATGTTATAATAAATGTTTGATTTAGTGTGACAGGTACTAAAAATGCACAAACACACACAGGCACACATACATACTGACTGTCCTGCATATTTTAAAAATTAAATTAAAAAATGAAATCTAGGCATAGACGAGTATGTACATATACGAGTACATATGTATGTGTTTGTGAAATTTGTTAGACATTCAATTCAAATCATTTGTATGTCGCCCAATTGGATGACTAAATTTGGATATTTTAGTTCCATCAATGGCCAGAATAAAATAATAAAATTCTTTTTAAAAATACTCAAAAAAAAACTAGAAAAAAGGAACATTTTCTAAAAATTTGTTTTAAATATTTTCATGTTGATTTGACTGCTACAGAGCAAATTCAGGCTGTTTGTATTATTATTTGTAATTTTTTTTTTCTTTAATACTTTTTTGTTGAGTGGCACTTTTATAGCTTTTTTTTTGTTTTTGTTCAAACTATTCTTTGGTGGCAGATAAAAAAAAAAAATTTAGAAGGATTTGCATGGGCAAAAATTGCAATTTTTTATTCTCTAATCTTGAGTAATGAAAACATAAATTATTTGCTGAAAACAAAAATATACCATAATTACCACAAAATGTAGACATTGATGTATAAAACAAAAAAAATATAGACAAGAAAAGTATAAAAAAATAATATAAAATAAAATAAAAAGGATATAAAAATTGTCTTACTTTGTAGAAAAAAAAAAAAAACTGGCAGCATTAGCAGCAAAAAAAAAAAATATATACTCAGACTATGGCATTCCATTTGCGAATTAAAATGCAAATAATTCATGTTTATGTAAAATTAAAATCAAAAACAACACAAAACAAAGTTAAAAAACAGTACAATTTGGGAACTGTAATATAAAAAAATTATCAAAAAAGGCATAAAATTTAAGGCTGATAAAAACAACAGCCACTCTTTTTTGACAAATAACAAGGCAGACATTCAATCCTTCAACTAGACAGAGAAACACAACACATACAATTATAGTAATAAAAATTTTCAATTTATTATGAATTTTTATTTTTTTTCTCTATTTAACAAACATCCACAAAATGAAAGAGTGAGTTGAGTCCTTTCATTCTGTTGTATGATTTTTAGTTTGACAAAATATTGGTCATGATATTCAGAAAAACTTGTATTTTTTTATTCTTCTTTCACAGAATATGATGAACACCTTTTGTTCTACCCAATGACCTTTAATTACATATTGAAGGATTTTTTTTTTCATTAAATTCCGTATTTAAGGGATACTGACTATGGAAATCTATGAGCAAATTTATAGAAAAAAGTGGAAAGTTTTACGAAATAAAAGTTGAAATGTTCGAGTCACATAACGTTTTTTTTTTCATTATTGAAAAAGTTTTAAATGTTTTTATCATCGTTAACAATTGGTGAATTTTATTTGGTGTCAAAAATTAATTTTTCAATAAGTTGTTCACAATGTCATATATTTTTATTTTTTTGTGTTAGGTCGGGTTTATAATGCTGATCATTACCAGCCGCTTCGAGTGGTGAATCCACTTCAACAATCTCTCCTCCTCCTCTAGTGAGAATACCTTGCCAAAACCGCTTTCGTCATTTCTTCGGGAAGGCCAAGAGCCACATCTTCATAAGGATCATTTTCTACTCTTCCATGTCTGGGGATACCAGAATTGGAGTCAGCACCAAGCTATCAGCTAGTCCGCTCTTCTCATTTTGCTGTCATATTTTTTTTCTATTTGAGACCAATACTCAGGGGTAAACCCCTACTAAATGATGTGAATTGTATTGGAATTTTTGCAAAGGGCGGTACATATATATTTTTTCTTATATTATTATTAAGCGCCTTATGAATAAGACGTATTGCTGTGAATTGATCATTTAAAGGCCAGTGTTATAACTTCATCCTTGATTGATAAACAGCAATTGCCTCATCGTTGCATGTTGACTGTGTGGTGAGTGTCTTCGCTAAGTAGGTCTAGCTGTTATCTGCTACTTCCCAATATGTGGCGCTTTTCTCCTGATCATACGTTTCTTGTTGATATTGGTGGAATAGATGGGAATGTCGGGGAACGGTTTCTTTGTAGATGGTCTTCTTGGAGTGGAAGAACTTCTTATTTTGAAATTATAGTTATGAAAAAACCGCAAACAAACTTTTAATTTTTTACTTTTGCTGGGTTTTGAACCTTCGGAGTAGGTGTTTGACGTAGTTTCGTATGGACCTCCATAGGTTCTCACATTCAAGCCTCTTATCCACTATATTGTCGGGATTGAAATCTCCGACTTGCTTCCGCAGAGCATCTCTTTCATTCTGCCATTTGATGCAGTGGAAAAAGGTATATTCAGCATAGTCATCAAACGTCTTGCAGTAAATGCAAGAAGGGTTAGTCACCTTACCCATTCGGTACAAGAATTCCCGGAAATAATTATGGCCCGAGAGGAACTGAATCAAGAAATAATTAACCTCCTCGAAGTTCATTTGCGTTTATCTCTCTATACAGGGGATGAGTTTTGCTGTCCGTCTACCGGTTCCATCTGTTTTGCCATAATGCATTGACTGGCTTCTCAGATCCTCGGAACTAATGCTGACGTTCGCTCTTCTTGCTTCCCCAGCCGTTTTTCGTTCGATCGCCAGTAGATCCACAAGGACCGCCGCCCCACAGTGGAAAATTTAAGTCCTTATCGGATCAAAAATCTGTAAGTTTTTTGTTCTTGGAGATAAAGTTCTGAAATTTTGCACGAATAATCTTAAGAGTATTTTCTATAATTCTGTAAAATATGAACCAAATTAAACCAGAACTTATTACAGAATTAAGGTAAAAAATTTATTTTTTGAATATAGAGATGACTTGTACATGTATTTGGTATAAAATCGATATTTTGTGGTTACTTAATCAGTTTAAGCATATCTTCATTTAAACCTTTTGCAAGTTTGGCGGATGGTTTTCTTACACTTTTTAAGATGTTGAAAACAGCGAACATTTTCGAGAGTGATGTAAACGATATTTTTTATAGAGAGAGATAATGGCATATGATACCAGTTGTATTTTTTTATATACAATATTGCTGTTTCCATTGCATATTCGCCAAATTTTTCAGAGTCTCTTACTAAATCAGACGATAAAACTTGAAGAATGATGTGAAACTTTTTTATTAATTCTTCATCTACTCCAGTTATATCAGCAGATCGCGAAAAATTTTAAAAAAATTTTCTAGTGGTATTACCATCATTGCCTTGGCTTATCAATAATTAATTCCAACTCTTCACAAAAATGTTTTTGTATATTAGCTTTTTTACTGCTTTATGATTTTCAGTTAACGCTGAACATTTTTGGAATTCACTATTGTATCCAATGTGCAAAATCATTTCTTTACATCTTATCCAGGCGTGGAGGATCGATAAGCCATACTTAAAAGACTTTTCATCTTCTGATCTTGTAGGTACTTTCTCTAAGTTATTCATTTTAGTAGGTGTCGCTTTGCATATTGTACGTGATGCACTTAATGGAGTATTTGTTAAAACTTGTGCTACTTTACCATCAATCATTGTAAGAAACAGTTTACGGCTACATATTTTTTGTACTTTGAGATAATAGTTGGTGACAATAACTTTATTTGAGTATCAATTTTATCTACCACTTCTTTAGTTTTTGCTGGTGTCTCTTTGCGAAGTTCTGTTGAAATGGGGGGACAATATCGAACAAATGAGCAGACTAGATTTTTCCAAATAATATCACCTGTTTCTTCGCTTACAAGTTTAATTGGTACTAAAAATCTTGTAAGTAGATTTGCATCAGAAATTAGATAAGATTCCTCTGGAAACGATTGTTTACATTCTGATTGACCTCACGAGCCATCACAACCCCATTTACAGTAGAGAGTTAGGTTTATTAAGCTTTTATTATCCACAGCATCCATCATTAAAATCCTTGTTGAAGTGTGATCTTGTAAAGACTTAACTCTAGCATAAGCATTTGTTACTTCTAATAAATCTGGTGGAAGGCAGCAACTTTTTTCTGCTTCCTGAATTTTATAGTATGGAGGGATAACAGTATATTTTTTTCCATCATAAGATTTCTTAAGTATATGTATTGTGCTTTTGTCAAGTCAAGACCAATAAATACAATTAACGCCTCTAATTAAACGAATGATTCACCCATTCTTTTCAAGTTTAGAAGAAGATAACAATGCAAACAAAGCTACTTTAGAAAAAATTATATGTTCAATTATCTAAATAATTCATTTTTTTTAACATTATTGGCTGTAACTTCTGTTTAGGCACGAATGTGCAGCTAATATTTTTTAAGTATTTTATTAATATATTAGGCTTTAAACTTTTATACATATGAGTGCAGAGCTAAGCAGAGCTCCTAATTAAAATCCTTACCGAAGTTTTTACATGCAGCCAAAACAGCATTACATCATACAGCAGCTAAAATTTCAAATGTTTTCACTAAAACCTGATCCGCTATTTATAAAATCGGAATCTACATCAAATTACCTTTCGAATAAGGTATATAACTCCTTAATTCTAATATGAGTTAGATTAAAAATTTGCTCTTAAATATATTTTATTCTCATAGTAATAAATCGTTGTCGTAAAAAGCTGTGAATACGGTCTCTATTTCCGAGTATTACTACTGACCAAACATCAAATATTTTCCTCGAATTGTTAAGTTCGACAACTTAGCTTTCCGATAAAAGAAAAATTATGGTGTAATTCGAATGTTTTTAAAAATGAATTATGGGCTGGCCTTACTCTACGATTTTCCACTGTGCGCCCCCTATACCGTACGGTATGCTGAGGTAACTCTAAGCGCCGCCGTTCGCTGCACTTCCTGCAGCTCTTTGAGCTTCGATTTGTACGCTAGGGCATTACCGCAGATTTTGCTGACATAAAACAGTATCGAGTTTGTGGCTGTCATAATAAGCAACCTCTTACTCTGTGTCGGGCTACTTAATTTGATCAATATGCTCGTCACCTTGGCCGCCTTGGCCGCAGCATGTTGTATGTGAGCCCAGTAAGTAATCTACAGTCAAGTTGCACTTTCAAGTATTTCAACGACTTCCGGGTTACAAGGGCTATATTGTCAACCGAAATGTTGATCTGGAGTGCTATGTAAGCCCTCTTCATCAGAATAACATTTGTACTTTCCCCCGCTAGCGCCAGCCCATGGTCCTCAAGATATATGCGGGTAATTATCGCTACCTGGTTGAGATTCTTTCTGGCGTCATCTACGTCCCATGCCGATATTAACTCTGAAACTTAGGCTTTCGTATTTGATACAATATCTTCCAACACCCTCGAATTAAAAAGAGGTTAAACCCCCTCCTAGAAAAAAAATTGTACTAGAATATACTATTCATAGCATGTCGTTTAGTTTAGCTAGTCTTACAAGCGGTTATTTTTTCCGTAAATTTATATACTTCCACTGCTCCCTAGAATCAATTTTTTTTTAATTTCCCCTCACCACCTCTTAAAATGGGACACAAAAACTCTGAGAAAATTATTTTATTCTGTTTGTGTAAACTACTTATAAAAATAATCAGCACTTCGTTCATGACTACAGACAACTTTTAGAATTCTCGCAAAAAGCTGGGGCTTATCATCAGCCCAGATGGAAAATTATGCCATACAAGTACCAGTCTAGTAAATATACATGTCATGACAGAAATTTATTAAAAATTTTTGAAATTAATATTCTTCTCTTTAAATAAAGTAAACTTTAAAAACCTTCATAGTTGTCAAGGAATTCTGAATCAGATTATAGACATTTTTTTATTTATTATGCATTAACTAGCTATTATTAGATTTAAAACACACTTTTTCCCGCAAAACGAAAATAAATTTTTTCTTATTTGCCTTTAAAATAGGCAAAATTGCTACTGCTTTTGCATTATGCACCTCTAAGGAATAGAAAAACAAACAGATTTTTGTTATTCTATTGCAGTGTAAAATGAATTTAGATTTTTTTATCTTTTTATCTTTTATATTGTATAATAATTTTATTTATATATTTATTTATTATTGTTAAGTGTCATTTCAGATAAACATTTTTGTTGTTTTATTTTTTTTCTTTAACAAATTAAGATTCACTTATTGTTCAAATAGCCTCAAAGGATTCCTTGACAGGTGAAACAATATAAGTAATAAATGAAATTAAAAGCCTTAGAAAGTTATGAAAAAGTTTAAATTAAATGTATATTTGGAGGTAAAACAAATTAATGAAATCAAAATATGGGCAAAAAAATTAAAGTGAACTTTTTGGGTGTTCTTTGGAAAAAATTTCTATAAAAAGTTTAATTAAAAGTACAACCCAAGTTCAATTAAATTTTATTGAAAATGACAGATTGTGGTTCGTTTTGTGTGAAATGAGTTTTTCTTTTTTTTTTTGAACTTAACTTAACTTCTATTCAGTTCAATTAAATTGAGCACCCTAATATGTTTCACATACATTTTTGATGTCAAACACTTTATTTATTGACACAAAGTTTATATGTTTGTTTATTTAAAAATATAAACACTCAAATAGAATTTCAAATGTTCACCAAAAAAAAAAAAAAAAGAAAACATTTAAAAAAAAGAAGAAATGATGTTACAAGTGTGAATTGTAGCACATTTTACTATAAAAATATTTCTCAACTTAAAGATGTAAAAAGTAAAAGACAACAAATACAAATATTTAGTAGTACATGACTAAAGAATGTAAACAAATTTGTTTAATAAATAGAAAAAATTAAATTCAATTAGTCAACTTTTGTTATCGATATCTGGGGGATTTCATGTTAAAGTACAAGACAATCTTTTAAATTTTTTATGATGTCATTTGATACTTACAAGTATAAAGTCAGGAAGTTATTAGAAAAATTTGTAGTTGTTTTCATTTTTACAAGTACGAGTAAGTGTAAAGAGTATAAAGAATGTTTATTGAATATTGGCCACTTTTGTTGTATAATGGCATTCTCAAGTATTGCTATCAATTCATTGGTTAGAAATAAGAAAAAAATAAAACTAAATTTTAATAAAATGAAATCAAAATTATATCAGTGGTTGTAAAATTTTTTTTTAATTTTTTGCACTTTAAATAAATAAAATTGTTGCTAATTTAATACCATAAATGCATTTTCATTATGATGATGCTTGAATATAACAATTGTAATATCCGTGTTATGACCAATGGCATTAACGCAGCAAAAAGTGACATTAGTCTAACGACAAATATCATCAACAAATGTTGGCACATTTTATGCATCATGACATCAATTCAATGCCATATTTTGTGTGTCATTAACAGGCGAAGTATAGACGTGAAGCCGTCATAGCTTAGTGGAGCGCAGTGTTGAACTTAAAAAAAAAACACAATTTGTTATGCTTTATTTTCTTTATATTTATGTTATAATATATGCAAAGCTAAAATAATTATTATGCCATTTATTTTTATTTAATCCATAATAATTATTCTATATTACAATTCCTGATTAACAAACATTTGTCGAAAAAGCGGTTACAAATCTCAACGCACACTAGGTCTGTTAGGAAAAGCGGTTAAAATTTCAAGTGCTTTTGAGTGAGGGTCTGTTGGAAGGCTAAGCACATCCACCAGAGAACACTTACTGAGTTATTATAGTAGGTCTGTCAGGATTGAGAGTTAAAGCTTTAATTGTCTGTGCAGTGTCTATTATTATAATCCACCGGACATTCCATCGAAGAAATGCGTGTGGCGACATCTTCTGTAATAGAGAGGTGGCGTAGTGTAGTGGTTAGAGCGCTCGCTTACAACACCAAGCAGCCCAAGTTCGAGATCCAGTACTGGAGAAAAAAAAAATATGACGTTCCCTCTCACCTCTAAGAATTCAATCCCTAAGAAAGCCACCGCCTGATATACCACTATATCCACCTATGACCTATCAAATAATTGATCAGGAGAAAGCGCCAACTATTGGGAAGTAATAGGCTGAACTAAAGCAAGAATCAAAACCTACCAACATCAACTTAGCAAAAGTTCCTCACCATTTAACAACAATGAATTAACATCAACAGATGGGGCGATTGCTGTTGATTATTTCGAAAGTGAAGGTGTAACACTGGCCTTTGAGTGATCAACAGACAGAATAATGTCCCATTGACATAAGGCGCTTAATGTATCTTGAAAAACATTCCAATACAATGCACGCATGTATAGGGGTGTAAACTTCTGAGTATTGATCTAACAAAAAAATTTTTTTTTGTGTTTTAAGGTATATGTAGATGTGCATACCCAACAGAATATTTTTCATATTTAAAAGCAATAAATAAAAGTGTAAGCAATAATGGAAGCATTATATTGTTTTTTATACCTTAAAGCTTCCAAAAATGCTATAGGATAAGGTAGTATTTTTTATTTTTTATAATATTTGCTTAAAATTTGCATTTTTTTGCATTTTACCTGCTCATTTGATATAAAAATCATGCATTATTGATGCGCACGAGTAAGTGATAGTTCACAATTTCTCCCTTACAAAGTCGCTTATTGGTAAGCACTAATTTCTGCTGGGTATATGTATATAGGGGAAAACTTGATAACAGCCCATGGAAAGGTACATATTTGAAGAACAAAACAATTACTTATTGTTATTGTGATTTAAGGAAGACAACAATCCCAGTTTGCCGCTTAGGTCGTCGAAAAGAATTCACAAATATTCACAAGATCACTAATAAAATTTCTAGAGGTTAAAAATTTTCCTGGAATATAATATTCACTTGTTACGTTTAAGGTATTTATTGTTGGTGAACTACCACACCCCCCTTTACAGAGTCATTTAAGGCAAAACTAACACTTCCTGTTCTCAATACAGAAACTCCGCCTTCGGATAAGCAGAACACAAAATGTAGTTTATTTATAAATGTTAATGGGATGAATTTTTTCTTCTGTTTTAAGTAAAAGCTCCTGGTTGGTTTCAGAAGAAAACTCGGACGGTAAACTGTCAACAATGAATTACGGACGACGCTTCAAATCATTTTTAGAAGGGAGCAAACATCGAACACTTGCACCCCAAAAAGACCATAAATGATTGTCCAAAAAGACGATGGTAGCAAATATTCGAAAATGTTACACGAAACGTCTGAAAACACAATAAACTTACTTTCCTGTATATTTTTTTTTATATTTAAATGTATTGACTATACAAAACATAGAAGTCCACATAATGCAACATCAGTGATTATGAAATGACTTTGCTATACCCACTTAAAGTGCTAAACCTTCCATTTTTTTTCTATTTAAGACCAATACTCAGGGGTAAACACTTACTCATGCTTTGCATTGTATTAGAATTTGAAGATACACATACAGATAGATTTTTATTTAATTTTGTTAGTATGCGCCTTTTTCGTTGATGAGAAAAGTCGCTGTCAATTTGACCACTCAAAGGCCAGCGTTATACTTTCACCCATGAGTGATCCACCAGCAATTGCCCCATCTGTCAGTGGATGTTGAATGTGAGTGGCGAGCGTCTTCAGTAGGTTAGCTGTTACCTTCCCAGAAGGTGGGTGGTGGAAATCATATCGTGACATTCCAAGTAACTTGTATGCTTAAAGATACTTATAGAGGGCGGTTATGACTTCTTTTCGCTCTAGATCTGTCATTTGGCCAACTATGCATCGCTTACTAGCAACTCTGATCTAAGTAGTTCTCTGATAAGGTGGAGATAAAGATAAAGTTTCTTGGTGGTACATAAATCATTTCCTTAGTTACGGTTCCGGAATATAAATGGTTCATGTATGAATGAATGTGCAATATATCACATTCTAATGCGAAGGCTCTTGTATGGGCAGTGAGTTTAACTTATAAAACGATCTACGTGCAACAGTTACAGATATTTTTTTTCATGATTATCAATATAGAGATTGAATTTTAATTTCACTAAATTAAGAAAATAATAATAAAAATTATGACGAAAAAACTTTTTTTTATGAACATACACCAGAGTTAAATAAATAAATTAGTTTTTCCATTAAATTGCACAAAAGAAAAATTTATAGAAAAAAAATTCTCGCAAAAAATCTATAATTCAGAAAAATCAAAAACAGCAAACACAGACAGCAATTACAACAATAAACAAAAAAGAATAGGAACAATTAAATCAAAGTAAATCAAAATAAAAAATTAAAATAAAACTGCTAAAAAAAATTGTTAAAAAAAGGAAAACAATAACAAAACTATGATTGAGAAGCAACACTTAAGGTACCCTACACTAAAGAGTATGTATATCAATAACAGATACATTTAAAACCTGCATTTTAGAATTATAATAATAGAGAAAGCGATGATGCTATAGATGTAGAGAGATGTTAATTCAATAATGCTGTTCAACGAACAAGCACTCTTATGAAACATGAAAACAAGGATAAAGACTATGGAATAAAATTATGTGTCTTTGTAATGTTTAGCAGTAATGTCCCAGCATACAGCCAATTTTGTTTATACATTCAAAGTGGTTTAATCGATTTAATATGCTGACTTTCATTGCATTATTGTTTTAACGCTGTTTTCTGGAACGTATCTATTGTGTAAGCACAAGACACTCTCTTAGAATGGTATCACAATAATAATCCTATCCTAGTGAGGTACTTAAAGTCTAATTACTTGCTAAATGACCGGCAGTGCATACATACATTGTTGGCCATTACAAGCCCTTTTCAGAGTTACGGCCTAGCTTCTCACAGCACACATATTGTTTGCCTCAATTTTTATCTATGAGTACCTGGACCTACAGCTTGACGTTGAATCCAAACGAAAGACTTAAAAAGCTTGTTCTTGGCAATCAGTTACTCTTAGAGCTTTTGCCAGAAGACTCTAAGTGGTGGTCGTCAAAAGAAATATTTCTTTCTTTCAAGATATTAGAGCTGGAGTTTACTACCGGAGAACTCGTCTTGATAAGCCAGTACACTATATACTAAACTACGGCGACCACAACTGACTGTACCGAACAGTAGTACACTATTTTAAAAAGGCTTTCCTGAGCCACATTTACACAAAATTATACAAATTTAATTACTCTAAAGTGTTTAAATACTTTAATGCCTGATCAAAAATGTATGATCTTTTACTATATTGTAATTAATAAGAACAGCAGAATGTAGGGTACAAAATAGTTAAAAAAAAATTAATGCTGGAATGAATGAGTGATTCAACTGGCGAGAAAACCATTAACAACAACCTGCTCCTAATGGTTGCTTTGAATGGTTCGTTTGTTTTGTTTATATTTCAGTTTTTTTTTTCGGGCTTTTATTGTAGTTGTTGTTTTTTGTGTTAAATGTGCTAGAATGTGTTACAGCTGATGGCACTAAAGCAGCCTAAATATTCACACACAGCCAAATAAACATGCCCATGCAAAAAATATTTACAAATATAAGTCCATATACGAGTTTCGTTGGCTGTGAGTACACCTTTAGTGGATGTAAGTATGTACCTGCTAGAATACGAAAAATTTAATTGTGGAAGCCACAGTAGTTGCAATGTAACTTTTTCAATTGTACTAAAACTTATTCGAATTGGTACTTAAATTTACATAAGTTTTTCAATATTATTCGAAATAGTCATCAGAATTTGTCTCTCTATCATTAATACAAAAATTCTTAAAATTTTACAAAATATTTAAGAAAACATGGTTAATGGACATGACATGATTCTAATTCTAATTTTTCTATTCTGAACAAATACAATAGCCGGAATCACTCTTCTTTGCAGACGCCCTTAGAAGTTTTGCAAACATGGCAAACAAAACTTAGGCATATGTTCTACAATTGCAATTTAAACATTTAAGTAAAAAATCAAGTAGAGTGAGTAAAATCAAAGTAGCATACTTTGCCAAACCCTACAATATTATTATTGTGATTGTATATGAAAAATTGCACCACTGCCGCATACTTTGTCACAAATTATACACATCAATTTTAACACGTCAGTTTTTGAGTGTTTAGGAGAATGAGCAGAAGAAAACTGTAACTGATACAAACTTGATCGTACGGAGAAGTTTAATTATTTCTCTTTTTTGAATGCGAATACAGATTGTAAAGAAAGTCTAACATAGAACTAAAAAGACAGGTTTATTGTGTATTAGTTTTGACTTTGAAAAGCTGAAAGAACCCTCGTGATAGACCAAACAAGTATTTACTATACTCACCTTCAAATGGTTGCGGTGTGATTACTACCGCATTCATTTCATATAAGTATTCTCTATACTCATGCGTATTGAGTACTCAAATTAAAAGTATTCAATACTAAGAAGCAATCAAAATTAATAGAATCTGTCAGCACTTTTCAAGAAAATCGTATTCC
Organism: Metopia argyrocephala; assembly: GCA_963576795.1. Taxonomy (NCBI): domain Eukaryota; kingdom Metazoa; phylum Arthropoda; class Insecta; order Diptera; family Sarcophagidae; genus Metopia; species Metopia argyrocephala. The sequence goes on along the minus strand of OY756208.1, from coordinate 178,189,148 downwards.
CAGCATATAAATGATATAGTTCTCATTGAATATTCTTTCAATCTACTATAAATACTATAAATGGAATTCAAAGGTTGTGGTGAAAAAATAACGTCTTCAAAACTACACAGCTAATGAAAGTGTCCACTATAGTGGCACAGTGTATACAGTGACAAAACTCCAACAACTATAACAAGAACAACACACAGCAAGATAGCCACAACAAAATTTTTAGCATACACACAACATCACATTATATACCAGAGTTGTGCGTAATCAATTATTTTGTGTAATTAATTACATGTAAATTACACAATTACATGTAATTGTAATTCTTTTTTTTTCAATTACAATTACAATTGATTGTAATTGATGCAATTACATTTTTTTGAATTACAATTACATGTAATTATAATTGAAAATTTTCAATTACAAATTACAAGTAATGGTAATTGAAAAAACTCAATTAACAATTACATGTAATTGTAATTGGAAAAATTCCAATTATAATTACAAGTAATTGAAAAAATTTAATTGGCTTCATGAAGTAATGGTGGAAAATAAAGTAATCATTAGTTTTTGAAGTAATCATTAAAAAAAATTTATTTAATTACAATTACTTTTAATTATATTTACATTTTTATAACAATAAGTCAATATACATTTTAGTTACATAATTTGTTTTACTTATATTTGAATTGCTCATCCACCTCAATAACATCAGTCTTATTTATGATAATAAATATAATGCGTAATATGAGTTTTTTATAAATGGCAAAACAATTCAAACAATCTCTTTAATACCATTTTCTAAAATTTATCATTCATTTGAGATACAAAATTACATTGATCTTATTTTTTAAAGTAAAATGAGGCGTAATATGTTGAAAAATTTCATTAAAGAAATAATATTTATAAAAAGAATCACAAACATTTACATTTTTCATTCAGTATTTTTATCAAAAAAAATATTTTTTTTTCCCATTACAAGTAGTTATTTTGTGTAAATTACAATTATAATTACTTAGTAATGGTAATTGAATTTTTTCAATTACAATTAATTGAAAATTTTCAATTGTAATTACATGTAATTGTAATTCAAAAAATGTAATTGCATCAATTACAATCAAATGTAATTGTAATTGAAAATTTTTCAATTACAATTACTCGTACTTGTAATTGAACAGATCTCAATTACAAATTACATGTAATTGTAATTGTAATTGTAATTGTAATTGTAATTTAATTGGCCGGAACAACTCTGTTATATACCAAGATAGCCACAACAAAATTGCACACACAACATTGCAGTGTATATTAAGATAGCCACAACAAAACACAGCTGATTTTTAACTTTTTGAGCTGTCACTTCCTTCATCACTGTATGCATTGTGATAATGGTCTAAATCATTCACTACCATTTTTGGCATAAGATGGGGCTGTTTACTTAACATAGCACAGTTATTGCAATGTCTGGAGTCTTTTGTCTCTTAAGTGTAAATAGATCACAAAAAAATTAAGAGCTTATGAACTAACGATTATGATTTCTTTGTTATCTGATCTCTTTTACTTTAAATTGCGTACTAGATCATAATCTTACTAATTTTATTGCTTTATTCTTAAACTTAAATTCCCGGTACTTTACTTACTCAGTATTAGCTTTAAAAAACAAAATCGTTTTTTTTTTTTTCAAATCTACTAATAATTACATTTTTAATGTCTCTTTGTAAACTGTGCAACTGAAAAATATGATGATTATGTGTTGCAGCAGTTGTTGCTATTTTGTGGTGGGTGCAGATGATTTTTTGTTTATTTATTTATTTTTATTTTGTTTTATTTTTATTTTTATTATTTTTGTTTTCTTTATACTTTTGCTACAGTTATTCTGTGTTGTATGTGCTGTATTTGTTGTTTGGTATATTATTTTTGTTGTTGTTTTTAGTTTTTGTGAGTTTTGAAGTGCGGGCGCATATGCGGAAACACTTAATCATCTTAACCCGGTATTTTCACGGTAAACCACATGTCTGCCACATAAATATACAAACATTTATGTTCAAAACTTTTCATAGATATTTTGCCTACAAAAGTGAACACAATATACACACATACATACGTACATGCAAGCATATGTATTGTACATAAGGATGTATGTATGAACACTAACCAACTTTTAAAGAGATGAATTTAAATTCTAATACAAACGTGTAAAATTATTCACACACTCACAGCTTTGCCACCACAGATGTATCATTGTTGAAATTAGTGAGTGAGGAGTGAGCAGTGGTATATGTGATTGTGTTGTGACGAACACATTATGGTTAGACAGACAAACACGAGGCCAACCAAACAACGGAAGTTACACCATTAGCATTCCTATACATACAAAATTATTCTCATACTGTTAAATAAACACTTGCACACTCACACTCGCAGGCACACAATTATTCATAAACTTTCATTAGAGTATAAAGAAACCTTTACTGCAACATCCGTTAGGAAATGCATTTATTCATACTGATCTCTCTTACTACCTGTTATGTTGTTGTTGTGTTGTATGCATGTGTATCTGCTATGAAAAGGGGATTTAAATTAGTCCTGTTGTTGTTATTGCTGAAGAATATACAGTTTTTTTTTATATTTTTATTTTTTTTTTTTTTTGTTTTTTTTTTTTCACATGATTGTCTAATTGTGTTAAATAGAGATTTGAAATGCAAACAAAGCCAACAATGTGAGAAAATCATAATCGTGGGGAGATGAAATTAAATGAAGTTGTGGAGAATTGTGTTAAAAACGGATTAAATAATAATAGACCACCATTTAAATGGGTTTTCTTTTTTAAATTATCTTTTTATGGTTTACAAAAATTAAATGTTTGATAAGAAAGTTCATTGCTAAGAGAAAAATAGAGAGATAGAGGGAGAGAGAGAGATAAATTGTTTTGTTTAGTGCGATGATGTGCATAAAGAGAAATTTTTTTTTTTTTAATTTAAAAAAAAAATTTTTTTTGAAACGAATTTATAACTTTCTCCTGTTTAAACATTTACTAACACGTTAAGCAATTAAGTTTGTATCTCTGTAGTAAACCAATTGTAATAGGAATTGTTTTAGAAGGATATTTAGTGGGTCAAAAATGAAAATAACTCCAAGAGAAAGCTTATGTGCACAGATAGAAAACAAGAAAATTATAAACATATAAGTATTTTAATAAATGGTGGCATTTATCCATTCTGTATTGACATTTTTTTTATTTGAGACCAATACTCAGCGATAAACCCCTACTAAATGCTGTGTATTGTATTGGAATTTTGGAAAGGACAGTACATTAATTATATTATTATTAAGTGCCTTAGGAATGAGGCAAAATGCTGTGAATTAATCATTCAAAGTCCAATGTTATACCTTCACCCTTGAATGATCAACAGCAATTGCCTCATCATTCATTCATTGTGGGGTGAGTGTGTCTTCGCTAAGTAGGTTCAGCTGTTATCTGCTACTTCCCAATAGGTGGCGCTTTTTCTCCTGATTATTCGTTTTTTGTTGACGTTGGTTAAGGTGAAATAGAGTGAAATGTCGGGGAGTGGTTTCTTTTCAGATGGTCTTCTTGACATTTGTAAAGTAAAAAATATAAAATGCCCATCTATAGGACGTGAATCTCTTCAAGAACACGATATATTTAGTTTCTAAATTTTTTTTTCTAAAACCTCACCATTGGTCTCGCTATAGTATGAATTTCTATATAAATTCCCGAACTTGACAAACACTACATTGTTTAGTTATCGGCCTGTTAAAGTATCATAAAACAAAAGTTACTGTCAGAACAGTGCTGCTCTAGAATAAACGTTCTATTGACAATATTGTGGCTGTGGTCGATGAATTTGCAGAAGACATCAGAATAGCGAGCAATTAGGCTTTACTCGGCATTTTAGAAAGAACTTTTAAAACAGACTTGAAGATCATTCTCTATAAAGTGCAGACTGTGCATAAGCTACAATTCGTTGATTACCAAGCGCATGACATGCATAATTGACTATTAAAACTCTTTCTCAGAGTTATTGTCTAGCTTCATCTAGCTTCTAAAGTCTCTTGTTCAAAGTCGAATTTAAACTGCAGGTCCTGGTACTCATGAAAAAAATTAACACACACAACACAGTGGTAAAGAACTCAGTATTTACTCGAGTGGGACTTTGACCATTATGACAGGCTTAGCAGGTAGAAAATAGAACAATTGGCTCAAATAAATCCTCTTGTACCAGAACTCGTCAATATAAATGCAAATCTATTATCAGAAATTATATCAAACTATTCTAATAAAGCAAATAAAGGCGAACAAGGGAATGAAGATGCTTTCTCCGGTGAATCTGATACTGAAAAGATTGACAATAGAGCGCCAGACAGTATGTGACAAAACATCTGTCATTTTTCTTTTCAAAACTTTTAGAAAGCATAGCTAGTCTTGTAAATTAATGCAAAAGCAGCGGTATATGAGAAGCTTGCTAGCAAATCTAGATTTGTCTCATTAATTGCTAAAAAGTTTCTGGTTTTTTTCGACAAGTCAGTTTTTGTAATTTTTTTTTTTTACTTAATCCAACTGGCTTTAAATGAAAATACTTCGTGGCTTCATAGATGTGTACTTCGGGAGCTAGCGGATAAAATAATAAATACTTTTTTGCTGAAAACATGTCTAGTTGTATTCGCCAGCTCCACATTATCCGGTAAACTCATATCCCAGAGTAATTCAAAATATATGCGACCATTTACAGATTTATTAACAACTTCTGGTAATGAAAAGTCGGGGATAAGACATACACCGCCGTATGAATAATGAAAGGTTAGCAACTCGTTAGCATATGAAACAAAAAACTGACAAGTTCATTACCCGCTATAGACTGTTAATATTTAAACTTTTCATACCTTCTATTTGATAACTAGTCGGAGAATCCAAAAAATTAAATACTTTGCACGTTTGAGTAAGAATTTCTACGTATAAGAATGACAAACGGTGACTACTGTGTACAACGGCCTTCTAATTTTTTAGGCGGACAATTTTTAAGTAATAAGTAAAGTTAGGATTTATATGTGCTTTTAGAAATTTATGTAAAATTTTTAAACTTACATACATATGTACATACATACATAACTGGCCTTTACAACCCTGTGTCAGGATTACGGCCTAGCTTCTCGCTGCACTCATGTTGTGTGTGTCAATTTTTATCCATGAGTACCGGGACCTACAGTTTAATTTCGACTCCGAACGACAGACTTGAGAAGCTTGTTCATGGCAATTAGTTAATCTCAGAGCATTTGCCAGAAGACTGCTGAGAGGTAGTCGCCGAAAGAAATATTTTTTTCATATTTCTTTTTTTGAAGATGTCAGAACCTGGTGTCGAACCCAGGGCTCATGTCTTAGTAAGCCAACACACTAACTACTAGACCACGGCGACTACTCAATACGAGTTAAATAATGAGTATACCAAAGTCCTTAAAGTAGTACAAACTAAATTGTTCCTGTAATATTTGCGACGTTATAAAAATTATGACATACATACGTACATACTCGTACATAAAAATAAGTAATTTTATTAAATTAAACAAAAAAATTAATTAAGTTATAGGCCACATGTAAAATTAAAGTCAATAAAAAGGAAAAAAGTTTCTTTACTAAACGTACCTACATATTCATTTTGTTGCCCTAAATCTTTTGAGGCATTTTTATTTGTTATATATTTACCACTTTAAACAACAACACAATCTCATTAAAATTATTAAAAACAAAGAAAAAAGTTAAAAAAATGTTAAAAAATAAAAATAAAAAAAAAATGAGAAAAAGAAAAGTTAAAAACAAGCATATGAATAATAAAAACAAATGAAATTCTAATACTCTCTTAATGTTTAAGACTCTGCTTGACTGTTGTGTTTATTTTAGCGTTTTTAAACAACAGCTACTGAAAGTGTATTCATAACTTTTCTGTTTTTTTTTTTTTTGCTTAAACTTATGGCACTTAACGCGCTTTCATGTAAATCAACTGTTTTAGCATTTGCCTTTATTCTTGTAACAACGTTACTGCCACATTTACTTCTGCCATTACCTCGATAAACACATACACCGAGAAAAAGAGAGAAAAAGTTGTTTTTAAACTACTTAAACATGCATAAGTTTGTTCAGAGATTTGCATCTACAAGTGTTACAAAAAATAGAAGAAAAAAAATAAAAATTAAAAAGTGAAAAAAAAGGAATTCTGAATAGTGGCAACTGTCAGTGGATCAACAAACAAATCTTTAATTGCTGTATAATGCTGATGGCCAATTAGAGGGCAACACTAGTGCGCTTCAATTAGAGCAAGAAGGTGTTGTTTAGTCAACACCAAAAGCTACTTTTTTTATAGACCGAGAAGCAAAGTCGTCATAAGATGAAGAAAATATCTTTCGTAAGATGGTTTCAGGGCAATTACTTGAAACAAACGACTGAAGAAACGGCTCAAAATTAATAATAAAGAGACAGTTACTTGACAAAATATGTATAAAGAGAGATTCGGAAGCGGTAGAACAAAATGGTGGAATTCTAAACTTAAGCAAGAATTGGTACGTATGAAGGTGCATGCAGAAAGGAATTTAGCAACTGTCCTTAAAGCCTGCACAACAAAGGGAAATTGTGGCACAATTCTTGATCTGATGTCATGGTTCAATTGGAGTTCTTAGAGGATCCAACCTTAATGGGCAGCAAATCGTAGCTCGAAATATTTTCACAATGTCATGCAGCAAATAAAAAAAGAAAAAATACATTTTGAAAATATTCAGAAGGCTTAAACGAAAAAGATTCCTCCAAAAATAGCTCAAGAAAACGAAATTCATATGCTGAATATACAGTGTTTAGAAAAGCTGGATAATTTAACAGCCTGTTCATAGAAGAGGAATGATTTGAGACATTCGTCTTAACAAAAAGCCCTCAATGAAAAACCCTATACTATGAATACTAAAACTTTGTATGCCTTTAGACAACAAAAATTAAAAAATACAACAACAAATATGCATATGAGTAGCATAAAACAAAAATGAAAATAATAAATATTAGTTTTTTAAAACTTCATTTTTTCTACTTTTTTATTTCTTGCATTCCTCTCTATGCTTTCTTTTCTCTATTGTGTTTGAGAAGCACAATTTTTTTGTGCTCTCAAGCAATTGTAACTCAACGACAAACTCATAGAAACTAATTTGTTTACATGTGTGTATGTGTATGCGTTTATAAAACTCCTTTACAGTAATATTTTCTTTTTTTTCTACTCGTATTTCAAGTGCGTTGGTATGCATGTGTGTGTGTGATTTTGTTAAAATACTTTTTAGACATTTTTATGAAATAAGCGTATGCGTGTATAGTGGTTGTATGTTGTAATTGTTGTTTTATATTAAGTTTGATGTAAATGTGTTGTTATTGTGTGGAGCACAACAGTGGCAAAAAGTCGAGTAAACTTTACTTTTTTATTACTTTTCTCCCCTATAAAACAAAGAACAAAAAAAAAGCATTGCACCGCAGGGCAACACTTTTCTTTTCTGAAACACATACACCTACACATATCCACCGGCATATATAGCAAATATATGTATATATGGAAATAATGCCAAAAAGTCAAATAAATAATTTTATAAACAATTTGGCTCACATTTCGTCAATGATACCACCACCGCTTTTATCAGATGACAGTTTTGGTGAAAATTGTTCATTTTTACACACTCCCAGCAAACATGAAGTCAACTACTTGAAAACTGATGCCTTTGTCAATTGATATTTTCTATAAATCGCACATTTTTCAGGTAAAACATTAGCTTTGATGTTCTAAATGCCCTCAATTTAATTACAAGTTGTAAATAAACAATAATTCAATACCACTCGTTATATTTGTGTTAATTTACTATCCCCAAAATATTTCGTAAACATTAAATTATAAAACGGTGTGATAAAAATATTTGCAAGCCATTACTATTTTTCTAATAAGCCAAGGGGCATGGTTTTAAAATGTGCAAAACAACTTCGATTTAAGGTTGCAAAACCGATTTTTCACAAACTAAGTAAGAACTTTGTCAAATATTCCAGAACGTTCTGGAAAACCAATTCGAGAGAAGATCAAATCAAGTGTTTAAAAAATAAGAGCATGCAAACCGACTGACTTTAGCAAAGTATTCAAAAAGGTAAATCATGAGCTTCTCCTTTATAAATTAATAAGAATTGGATTTTCTCCACTGTTCCTCAAATGGGTATCCAACTACCTAATTAATAGATTCCATTGCATTGTATTCCGAAATCATAAATCAAAGAATATTTCTGTTCCATCCGGTGTCCCACAGGGTAGTCATTTAGACGCTCTTTTATTTCTTATATATATTAATGATTTACCGACCTATATAAAATATTCAAATATCATGATGTACCCTGACGATGTTAAACTTTTCCTCCACTTATGCAGTTTACTTCAAAAAGATGTGGATAATTTTTGTCAATGGTGCAGTATTAATTTAATGGAACTTAACCTAAAAAAGTGTAAATATATGCTGTTCTACATTATGACCATAAATTTGACACTTATCCCCTTAAAAAAAAAATGAGGAATTTATTGATCGTGATCAACGCAAGAGGCGTTTTAGGATTTATCAAACGCTGGGGAAAGGAGTATCATGACCCCTATGTTTTAAAGCAATTGTACACATCACTAGTTAGACCTATCTTGGAATACGCTTCTGTGGTCTGGGATCCTCAATCAGTTCAGAAACAGTTTCTCATTTTTTGTCTTCGAAATCTTCGATGGAATCCGAATTTAGCTTTACCGGCATATGAAAGTTGTCTAGCATTTATTAAGAAGAAGAAGAAGAAGAAGAAGAATTTCTTTGAATATTTCATTTATAAATAATCTAATATGCGGTACACTTAGTTCCGAGGTTTTACTTAGTAAACTAGAGTTCATTTTACCTTGCTTTTAAATTACAATATTTCCGTTCAAATTATGTAAACTTTGATCTACTCAGAAGAATGTGCTCAGAATTCAACAACCATTTTTCTCTTATTGATTACTCTTCTTACTATAGTTCATTAGGAATAAGACTTGATTTTTAAAATAAATAAGTAATTTAATGTGTTTATTTTATGCATACTTATATGAATTGTAAATATAGCGTGTAAGAAGTAAAGAAATTATATGCAATACAAAATAGAGATGAAAGAAACTTTAAAATATAAATTTTTAAAAATGTTTGTTTTTAATTTGTGTTTTTTTTTATTCAAACCATTTTAATGTTATCTGATTGAAAAAACTATTGAATTTCAGTTACTCTCACTTTAAAATCAAAGCTGTGTGTTTACTGGGTTGTTGCCATTAATAATAGACGACCTTTGGAAGACGCATTAATCAAATTTAAGATAAAACTAAACACACAATGGTAATACCTGTATGGGAAAGACCAAGTAGTTGGGTAAGCAAACACTGAAATTTTTTTAATTTATTGCCATTTTAAAACTTATAGACAGATATTAACATAAAATATGATTTTTGGATATGTACAGGGTTTTGCCAGAATCACTGCCATAGATTTATAAGTTAATTGGTTACGTAGGTAAATAGACGTACATATGCATATATGTATGTCATTATGTATACAAAACGTCTTTTAATTTTCATAAAATTATAAATATTTGTTAATTGTTACTCAAGTTTACACTATTTATTCAAATAGTGTAAATGTTTAGTTTTTAACAACAATCAATAGCTGTTTGATTTAACATATTTGGTATCGGTGTACATACTTATATATTTATACTTAAACATAAGTTTAAACATCTTAATTTTAAAACTTGCTTTTTTTTACATTCAATAATTGTTTCTTTTATTACTATAACATTTGGCATAAAAACACTGGTGTTGTTCCACATTTTCAATTAAATTGAAAATAAATATTGATTTCTCATCAATTTCTTGATTTTCCAGTTCAATTTATTTTTTTAATTTAAGAACTATTCAGAATCTAAAATTTTCTTTAGTTGGAATATTTGAAAAAAAAAATTTAATCCTATGATTTTGTACATAGCGATTTTAATTTATATAATTTTTTTATATAATTTAAAAGATTTTGCAATATTAAACAAATTATACTATTATTTTTTATTAACATATATATGTATGTTACAGGCAATTCCAATTTGCATTCAAAACAATATATATTTAAAAAGATAAAAACAAAGATAACTTACCTTAAAATTGAGTACAATTTAAATCGGCTTCAGAGGCATTGAATACCAATTCCACCCATTTCAAGGAATGAAACAGTAACAGTGCTTATTAATAATGTTGCCGTTTTTGTTATTTCTAACCAAAATTGGTTATTTTTTTTCTGTGTGTACTTGTGGGCTTTTTTAGTTTTGGCTAATTTTTCCTGTAACTCATATGCTTTCAATACAATTAAAATATCTTATTTACTTTTCACTATTTTTTAAATATATTCTTTCAATTTCTTAGCTGTGTCGAAATAAAAATTCTGGAAATGATTGATTACAAATACAAAAAACCACATTTGCAACTTTCCTCGGTTTGTAATATCGCCAATATTAATATTTTTAAAAGTCGAGTGGCTTAAGACGTTCGTAGTTTTATATATAAAACAACAAAACTCACTCAAATTTTTGTGTGTTTTTCATATAAAACGACGAATATCCTAAGCCATTCGCCTTCTGCAAATAGGCTATATGTAAATTTCACAAAATCCACATATGGGTTAAACCATATCAACTCAACTTAAAATATGCCGTTTTTGAAATGACTGTCTCCGAATTTGCTAATTTTTGGTATGAATAAAGTATATCATAACACTAAGACAAATATAAAATTTAAGGGCACTGACACTTCTGGATCCGGAAATATGAGGTCTTGAAAATCGGAAAACAGTACAAAAATGCACAAAGTTACACTTACTTAATTGTAATTTTCTTGAAAAGTATTATAGCTACGCATCCCGTAAAAGTCGCATTTGGAAGGGTATTAAATTACCTTTGATTTAATATGCAACATGATTTTTTCTTTGAAAAAGTCAAAGGTCAATTTTCTTTATCTATAAGTCGGAAGTCTATATCTCCGAAAGCGACCTTTTTAAAAATTTGAAAAAAAATTATGCCAAAGATAGTTTCGTTCTCTACAGTTGTGAAAAATTTCAGAGTGGAGGTATTTCTGGATCAAGAAATAAAAATCAAATCGCAAAAGAATGTGATTAAAACTAGTCTAATAGTGGTGGGATGGTATACGATTTTTCGATTTCGATTAGCTAGAATCGCTTATTTTGTGAGTTTCAACAAAAAAATACATAAGTCAAAAAGAAGGGATGTGGGATGGAGGCAAATAGTTCTTCATCGGGGTCAAAGGTTGGGTTGAAGGAATAAAAATCTACAAAAAGCTCCACAACTTCCCCGGATTAGCCCCTAGAGGGATAAAATGTAAGACCGACACTTACTAATATTTTACCCCCCAACTTTTTTCCGAACATAGCTACCCCCTATCTCCAGTCCCTAAGGGGGCTCCAGTTCAAAGTTTATAAAATTTGCTCCTACCGCTCTAGAGAGTGGGAATAGGGGTTAGGTATGTTCGGAAAAAAAGTTGGGGGTAAATACCTACCCCTACCTATATACCTATCCCCTATCTCTGCCCTCTAAGGGGGCTATATTACAAAGTTACATTTTTATATAAAATTTGCTCCTACCACTCTACGGAGTAGAGATAAGGGTTAGGTATGATCAGAAAAAATGTTGGGGGTAAATACCTAACCCTACCTAACCCCTACCTACATAACTAACCCCTATTTCCACTCCCTAAGGAGACTCCATTACAAAGTTTATAAAATGTGCTCCTACCACTCTAGGGAGTGGAGATAGGGGGTAGGTATGTTCGAAAAAAAATTTCGAGGTAAAATATTAGTAAGGGTCGGTCTTACATTTTATCCCTCTAGGGGCTACTCCAGGGCAGTTGTGAAGCTTTTTGTAGATTTTTATTCCTTCAACCCAACCTTTGACCCCGATGAAGAACTATTTGCCCCCATCCCACATCCCCCGTTTTTGTTTCATGTATTTTTTGTAGAAACTTACAAAATAAGCGGTTCCAGCTAATCGAAAACGAAAAATCGTCTACCATTCCAGCACTATTAGACTAGTTTTAATCACATTTTTTTGCGATTTGATTTTTATTTCTTGATCCAAAAATACCTCCACTCTGAAATTTTTCACAACTGTAGAGAACGAAACTATCTTTGGCATAATTTTTTTTCAAATTTTTAAAAAGGTCGCTTTCGGAGATATAGACTTCCGACTTATAGATAAAGAAAATTGACCTTTGACTTTTTCAAAGAAAAAATCATGTTGCATATTAAATCAAAGGTAATTTAATACCCTTCCAAATGCGACTTTTACGGGATGCGTAGCTATAATACTTTTCAAGAAAATTACAATTAAGTAAGTGTAACTTTGTGCATTTTTGTACTGTTTTCCGATTTTCAAGACCTCATATTTCCGGATCCAGAAGTGTCAGTGCCCTTAAATTTTATATTTGTCTTAGTGTTATGATATACTTTATTCATACCAAAAATTAGCAAATTCGGAGACAGTCATTTCAAAAACGGCATATTTTAAGTTGAGTTGATATGGTTTAACCCATATGTATGTATGTATAAATGTAAATAAAAAAATATATTTTCAATCTCCTGTCAAAATCAAAGTATTTTTTCATCCCTGTTTCCTATACTCTGGAAGAAAATTCTATGAAAATTCATAAAAATTATTACTTCTGTTAATCCACGATTACGCACTGATAAAATGTAGAGAAGCTTAGCCTATCATTATCTGCCTCAGCAGAATGTTAAATCCCATGTCGAAAATTATATAAAAACAAAATGGAATACAAAATTATATATTTACTATCAAATCGATCATAGTATAATACAAGTACATTATATTTACGGCATTCGATATCGAACAAAATTGCTATGTAAATTATTTTAAAATTGTATGAAATTCCGTTAAATATCGAATGCCCTAATTTGCCCCCAGAATTATGATTAAAAAAATTTGGTTTCTTTTATTCCATTCTGGTTACTTTTTTGTTAAAATTTGGTTCCAGGTAATGAAATGCCGTGGCAACACTGCTTGTCAGATTTTTGTTTATATTTTTTCATCATTATTGTCACTGTTAAAAAACGCGCGATAGCGATTTAATAACAACACTCCGAAAGATCCAGAAAGCACTTAAAAACAACAACAACACTGAAATACTCCACAAGGCCAATAAAAATCTTTTCTTGTATATGAAACTGTAATATTTTTATTTACCGGTACTTCTTTTAGTTTTTTTCTTCAAATAATTTAATTGCTTAACAAAACTTTACACTTTTTATTACTTTCCTTAAAACAATTAAAAATTTTTATTAATTTTTATTCACACACGACTACTTTCTAAAATAAGAATTGGGAACTAAAGAAAATAAAACAACATAAGGAAAAAATGTTAATGTCACCATATGAAGAGAATCATTAACATCATTGCAGTCTGCTCTGTTACCAGTACATCAAATGAGTGTACAGAAGCCGTGTTTTTGTTTTTGTTATTCATCATACTGTTACTGTAACAAACCATATCCGCAATATACATTAACGAGAATAAGAACATACCAATGGATCTTAAAGCGAACAACAGCAACGAAAAGAATAGAAAAATGAGCTTTTATGAATGCTTTTATATAAAATTGGACTTATTTCCTTTTCCCTAAAATGCTTTTTATTTATTTTTATTTTTTTAATTTATTACATTTTTTTACAAATCGTTTACACTTTTTCATATAATTTTCTCAAGATAATTAAATTACTTATTAATTTATTAATTGCCACAAGTCAAGACTGAAGTTACCATATGAAATATTAATGATACTAATTAGGAGTATGCTTAACGCATTGAAAACTGCTGGTGTACAACATGTTGCATTCAGTGTAATGGTAGCCAATAGAGCCCTAAAGAAGAATTTTAATACTTCTTAAATGTAACTTAAGAAGTGAATTGTTTTCTGCTTTCACACTTTTCATTTTTACCAATTTTTTGTTTTTATTTTTGTTTTACGTTTACCATGAATCATATTCGCACTTAATATTTTACCAACATTATTAAGACAGTTTTATGAGAGAGAGGGAGTGTTGTGTGAATTTTGAAAACGTTATGAAATATAAGCTCATAAGTGTCACCGCAATGGTTTCTGTTTTTATTTTTCTGTTGTTCTTTTTATTTTCTTTATATTCAGTGTTATTATTATGTTAAGCGAATAATACCTCAGCTTTAACTTTCAGGCGTTAAGGTGCAAATAAATAAAGAAGAAGGCAAAAAGTTTAACAAAACAGCAAAAACAGAAAATAAAAGAATAATCGCATGTATGAACGCATGATTACTTTTAACACTTTGCAATATTCGAATCAGCTTAAACATTTAATTCACTTAGACATTTAGGAAAGTATTTTAAAAAAATAGCACGGTGTAGTAGTTAGAGCACTCGCTTACAACACTAAACAGAACAGGTTCAAGCCCCAGCACTGGAGAATATGAAAAACCAAAATTTGTGCCACATTTTTAAAGTTTTAATTTAAACTAAAATATATAAGAGGTTCTTCCCACACCTTCAAGAAGTCTATCAAATGAATGATCAGAAGATGGGTAAACATGAATAAAAAAAAGCAAGGACCAAAACCTAAGAATAATAAGACCTTAGCCAAGATCCTCACCACTTCATAACAAACAAACAAAAAGTTAATGTCAACAGATGGGGCAATTGTTGATCAAAGGTGAAGATATAACACTGGCCCTTGAGTAATAAACTGACAGCTCATTGTCTCATTGACAAGGCGGTGCTTAAAAGAAAAACGAATTTATTAATCTATCTTCCATTCCAATACAACACAGAAAAAATTTAAATTCGATTTCAATTAAAAAATTTGTACTACCAATTAATTTATTTATTAGTTTTGCCCCTACAAACAATATTAATAATATCAATTAAAAAATTAGTAGTGTCGAGCTTTTTGAAAATATTTTGTATCAACTAAAATTTTTATTAATTCCAAAAAAATTTTTCAATTAAATTTTTAATTGGACCAATTAAACCTTTAATTAAAAACTCAGACACTTTTTAATCAAATACATTAATTGGTACAATTAAAAAATTAATTGACGCTAAAATTTTACACCGATTAAATCATTAATTAACAGAACTAAAATTTGATTTCATCGCACCACTAATTTGCAAATAATTTTTTTTTTTTATTTTTCATTTTTTATTAATGAATATGCATCTAAAAACATACATAATAATTAAATAATATAAAATTATATCACTACTATTGTATTTTCTTTTTCCTCCAAAAACGATAATTTTTAAAAAATGTGTTCTTTTGGACAGCCTTCTATCAACCGCCAGCTTATTCTATATCTTTCCCCTTTTTCTTTTGTGTAAAATTCCTAAAAAAAAGTAAATAAAATTGAAACTAAATAATTTTGTATTAAAATTCGAAATATTGTAAGTACTTACCAATTTCTCCAGCATTTTTTGAAACGTTATGTTCCTGTATATGTACGCTCAAAAAATCATTGGAAGAGTTGTATGTGTTACTGCAAAAAAAAAAAAAAAAAAACAAATGCACACAAACTCAAAATTTATTTCTTTTAAAAATAATAATTTTTTTATATACATACATAACATAACTAACCTTTACAACCCTGTGTCAGATTATTATTACTTCTCGCAGCACTCATGTTGTGTGTCGACTCCGAAGGACAGACCTCAGAATCTGTTACTCTCAGAGTTTGTTGCCAGAAGTCTTCTAAGCGGTAGTCGTGGAAAGAAATATATTTTTTTTAATATTTCTTTGCTTCTAGATGTCAGAGCTGGGGCTTAAACTGGAGCTCTCGCCTTAGTAAACCAACATACGAACCACTATACCACGGCGACCACATATACATATATACATATGTATATTATATATATTTGTATACAAAAAATATATGTACAAAAATAAAACAGCCACAAATACATAAAAAAACAATAATTTTACGAATACATATTTTTTTTTGTTTGTTTTTTATGCTAGTGATATTAGATTTTTTATCGAAAAATTTTTCATGGTTAATTACAAATTTTCAATTTTTGTGTGATTTTAATATTATTCGGCTTTTTTTGTGTGTTTTTTTTTTGAACGATGATTATTTTTACGATAGTTTCTAGTCACTATATGAAAGTTTAACATAATAAATAAATAATAATAATAATAAACAAATTTATCAGCAGTGTTTGTAAAAGGAATATACAGAATAACGAAATATTTCGGAAATTTTTTCTAGAATGTATGCATGTTTTGGACAAAAATATGGGTTACTTTTCTTTATAGCGATTATTGATATGTTGTTCTTCGAAATTTGTAATGGTTTGTTTACACGATAATATGAACCACTTAGTTTAATCTCTGAACCACGGTTCAAAATTATAACGTTCACACTAGAGTTTAGTTTAAATTGTTATCAAATTAGAGGTGATAGCAATTCTTTGAACTTCGCAGCAAGATTAGTAAGAAAAACGATGGTCTGCTCTCAACATTTGTATTGCAAATCTACTTGTTTCAAAAGAGATTATGCCACGAACCGCGTATGAGATACAACCAACGTCACAAAAACTAAATATTTACCTAATATCCACATGGTAAG
Organism: Metopia argyrocephala; assembly: GCA_963576795.1. Lineage (NCBI taxonomy): Eukaryota > Metazoa > Arthropoda > Insecta > Diptera > Sarcophagidae > Metopia > Metopia argyrocephala. The sequence goes on along the minus strand of OY756208.1, from coordinate 178,172,418 downwards.
CTAGTTAGTATCTTTTAGTGGTGAATGCCATTGTGAGGGATAATGATTAAGTTGATTTTTGTATGTAAAACAAGTGGATATGTAAAAAAACTTTTTTAAAAATATCCACATTTGTACTGAATTTAATGAAATAAAAAAGTTTTGGGTTATTTTTGACGTGGAACTTTTTTTATGCGGTCCCTATTGATACCCTAAAAAAAATTTTTATGTTACGAAAACTATTTTTAATAGCGTTTTTTATATTTATACAGCCCCTATCTAGCGCATTAAACCAAGTTTCTCTGTATAAAATATGTCTTCTTTATATTTTAATGCCAAACTTTTATTTAAGTTACGTATTCGAATTTTAAATTAAAAAGTAATCATATATTGATTCTTTATATAACATACTAAACAACACTAAGGCAAAAGAAAAAAAAACATACGCACAAACATTTTTATTTTTGTTCTTCTATTAAAAAATTAATTGTATTTATTAAAAATTTAATTGGAAATATTGAATGATACTAATTAATTTGTTAATTGAAATTATTTCAACAAAAATTTTTTCTGTGAATGCTGCACAGCATTTGCTAGAAGTGTGGCTCCCTGAGTATTAGTCTTATCCCAAAAAAATAACCACTGCTTCATGCAAATTGTGCAAACTAAGATTTGAAAATAAACGGAATCAAATTTAAAAAAATAAAAATATATAGTTTTCGTCAAATAATTATTTGCCTTATATGGATGACTTTAATACTGTTGAAATATCAACAACATGCCTGTCTATAGAAGATGTCAGAATAAAGGCACCATCGAATTGTGCATGACCAAATACGTGACAATTTGGGTTTATTATTCATCCGTCTTATATTCGTATTATGTAGATATCATGCGCTGTGCTCTTAACACCTACTATTACAATTTGGTAAAAATTTTAACTTTTTTAGTGAGACCAATGTACAGGGGTGTAAGCCCTATTCACACTGTCATTGTATTAGAATTTTTATAGACAATTTTTTTTGAATGAAACAATATGCTGTCAATTTGTTCACTCAAAGGCCAGTATTATGCCTTCACCCCTGAACGATCAAGAGCAATTGCCCTATCTGTAGTTGAATTTTGATTATGAAGTGGTGATTATGAAGTGGTGAGTAACTTGCTGTTATCTTCCAAGTAAGTAAGTGGATGATATGATCATCATCATTCTTTTTAGATGACATGTCCAAGGTGGAACCTCTTATTTTTTATTCTTCATTTCTCTCCTTTACTGGGATTTGAACGTGGGCTGTTTTAAGTTGTATGCCAGCGCTCTAACCATTATATTATTTGCTTTTGCTCATAGCGAGTTATAATTTTTGTTATAAAAAATTATATTTTAGGAATTTGGTACAAAGTTTTAAAATAAAATCTAAAAAGAATATAAAAAAACGTGTCGATCGGTATAAGTAACATATACATACGTTCATTACAGTAATCTTAGTAGCAGATATATATCGTCAATGGAATTAAAGAACGCTGTAACTGACAAAAAATCGAAAATACGTGTTTTGCATCATTTTTGTCAGAAAAAAAAATTCGCGTCGTTGGGTCCAGGTCCAAGATTTCTACGATGAAAATAAATTCACTTACACCGTCTGCGAAATGAAAAATATCAGTGTATTTGTTTTACTTTTATCAAAGTTTTTTGGCTCTTGTGAACATTTAAGGTTTTGTCAGTTACAGCGTTCTTTAATTCCATCGACGATATGTTCATGTTAAAATTTTATCTGATTTTCGCAGACAAATATAAATTTCGGAACCCATTGCTTTTTTTGTGTTTTACAGGAAAGTTGTGCTACATAAACACTTCATCTATTATGACATTTTTTACACAGAGAAATAACAGCGGGAGGAGGCAAATTTGCTTAAAAGATTTATTTATAAGTGCGTTATAGACAATTTGGTTTCTATAAAAATTTAACAGTTCTCTATAGCTTTGTTTTATTTTATGATAGAAAAAATAGTGTATGTTTTCTAATTTTTATCAACTTTCAAATGGTAACATACGAGTAAGTCTTTATTCATTTCTACTACAGTGTAACGTATTGTTCGTATGAAAAGAAACAAAACTTCTCATATACAATAATGGTAGAATGAAAATAAAAATGAGATAAATTTTTTGATATTTTCTTTAGAACAAAAAAGTTAAATGCACACAAATTCAGATTATTTTATGAAGTTAAGCAGGTAAATGAATTTTACTGGTTGCTTGTAAGTTTTTTTTTTTTTTTTCTTAAGGGAAAGAAATGACATTATTTTGAAATTTAATATGAAAGTTTTAATGAGAAGACAAGTAAATTTGCAGGAAAACTTTTACTTTTGAATGTTGAATTTTTACACATACATACATACATATTTGGCCATTACAACCTTGTTTCAGGGTTGCTGAAAAAATTATTTCTAACGGCGACTACCTCTCAGCAGTCTTCTGGCAAGAGCTCTGAGAGTAACTCATTGCCGTGAACAAGCTTCTCAATTCTGTCATTCGTTTAACTGTAGGTCCCGGTACTCATGGATAGAAATTAACACAAACAACATGGGTGCTGCGAGAAGCTAGCCGGTAACTCTAAAACAGGGTTGTAATGGCCAATTGTGTATGTATGTATGTAAAAAATTTTTTAATGCAACTCTGTTTCTTACACTATAAAAAATTCGTCAGATTTAGAGAAAGAGCAGCAAATGTTAAAACGATTTATTTGGAAGAAAATTGCAGAATAAAAATAAAATTTATTAAACAAATAATATTGAATACTGCTGTTATGAAGACAAAATCTCACTAAATGTCAAAACAAAATGAAAAATTCCTGGGGCTCGAACCCGAGTCTTCAGCACTTAAACGCATTAGATTTTGACCAAGATTTTAAGATTTAAAGAGATTTTGTGCACATGTAAATGCACAATAAGACAATTGTTTATCTAATAGGTAATGCCCTCAAAAAGTTAGATTTGATTTTCAAATAATTTTATCCAGTCTTGTAAAACATAATATTTGCATCTCGACAACATGAGAGAACCCATATAAATAATGCGACATTAATTGCCGACAGAAAAGTTAACGGATGAAGAGGTTTTGATGTAAAAAGTTGTTTAACCGAAAAGCATCCTTAAAACTTTTTTTTGATATATGAAGCTGTGAAAAGTATATAGCGCTGAAATCCTTAAGTCTCGTAATTCAGTTATAGGTTTGAATGCTGCTATAAAAGTACTATGTTTTCGAAATGGGATTTCAGAAACTTATATAAATTGGCACATATTTTTGAAACATTTTTCTTTTCTCCCTCTTTTCAGTTGCCTCCTCAGACTTGATGTAAAGACTTCTTGTAAGACTCTCTCTAATAAATATTTTGCCTTTAATATAAACAACCCCTAAAATATTTCGTAATAATTTTTATACTTTTCATTTTATATTATCAACTATAATTTATGTGCTGAAAGGGTTTTAAGGTTAAAATTATTATTTTATATTATGTTTCTCTTTTTGGCTTGAGACGAAAAGAACTGCAATAAAACTTTTGACTGACAGCCGAAACAAAACAAAAAAAAATCGTATAAAATATGATACACATAAGCACACTGTTTATTTGCCTTTATTCTTCTGCTCCATTTAAAACTTTTTTGATAAATTCATGCAACACAACTACGAGTCTTCAAGATGTTATTTTTCTTGCTTTCATTCTTTCTTCCTTTCCTTCTTTCATGGCGCACTATTTAAATATATTTATTTGTATGCACATGTTCTGCATGCATGTTTCAGAGTACTGTCAGTGTTTTACCTATCAAACTTTATTTACATTTCTTCATATGTATGTATGTAGGTATGTAGGTATTACCACATTAATTGTATTCCTTGTTGAAAGAAAATTGTTCCAAAAAGAAATACGATATTAACGAGTACACTTATATTTATTGGCTTATGCACGAGTATTTAGACCACTTTTTTTTGTGGCATACATATCCATCAGAAGTTGGCCTTAAATATTTACCAATTACTTAACGTTGATTAAAGTGTTGTTTGCATGTCTTAATTCAGAATTAATTGTAGACTTTAATACGTTTGTAATTAAAATGTTAATTTTGATGGATCTCAAATGCAAGAGACATAAATAAAGCATAATAAGGGTAGGGGGGGGGGGAACAAAAAACTTTTTTTTCATTCTGATAATAAAAGTAGTTTAAATATGTTAATTAAGTTAATCGTGACTTTTCATCTGAATACGTTTATTGAAATAATGAAGAATAAGTGGAATGTCGGTTTATTATTTTGGATTTAAGTAACATTTGATATATAAAAAGAGGTTTGCTTTTTTCTTAACCAGTTACTAATTTTATATTACAAACAGGGATTATTATAAATCGAAAAATTAGTACCAATAGAGCAAATTTTGTCTTGAACCAATTTTGAACTAACACATACAATGTATGCAAACACTACACTAGACCTTTGGCTGCTCGTCTTAAAGATGCTCTTACATCTGGCCGGTCTTGTAATATTTGTTCTGCTGAGAATACAACGACTGTGTCTAAAGTATCGCAGTAGACTCCAGTGTATCAACCTGGCGCATAGCGGTCGATATACTCAATATAGGTGCAAGCAGGAAATATCTCGCTTATGCAGATATCATATGTTACTAAAGGGTGATTTTTTAGCTATTATCTTTTTGGCAACACTGGTTTAAACAGCTGACGCACGTTTCGTGTTTTGTTTCACTGTCAAACATCTTCAGTTTGGTCTATAATTTAACAATGAATCGTCTTACAAACGAACAACGCTTGCAAATTATTTGCATTTGGAATTTTATTATAATAACGCGTGCTCTGTTAAGAAAGTTCATTGCGCGCTTCTTTCATTTTATGGTCAGTTTAATCAACCCACTGAAGCGGCTATTCGGGCTATTGTGACTAAATTTGGAGTGAAGACCACCCAGAAGAATTGCAAGAGCTACCAATGCATCCAGAAAAAGTCACAGTTTGGTTCGGTTTATGGGCCTGTGGCATCATTGGACCGTACTTCTTCAAAGATACGAATCGTAACGTAACTGTGAATGGTGAGCGCTACCGTGAGATGATATCCAACTTTTTTTTGCCCAAAATGCAAGAGTTTGACTTGTATGACATGTGGTTCCAACAAAACTTTGCCACATGTCAACCAGCACGCATAACAATGGACTTATTGAGGGGTGAGTTCGGTGAACATTTTATTTCACGTTCGGGACCGGTCAATTGGCCGCCTAGATCGTGCGGTTTAACGTCTTTAGACTATTTTTTGTGGAGCTATGTTAAAGCTCATGTCTATACAGCCAACCCCGCTTCAATTGACGCTTTGGAAGACAACACTGAAGCATTTATTCGTGACATACCGGCGGAAATGTTGGAAAGAGTATGCCAAAATTGGACTAAGCGGATGGACCATTTGAGGCGCAGTCACGGTCAACATGTGCATGAAATAATATTCAAACATTAAGTCATCTAGACCATACTATCGATTCAAATAAAGATTTCATTAATTTTTCTGAATTTTATGTGTTGTTGTTTTTTTTTTTTTGAAAAACTTTTCTATAGCTCTTAAAAAATCACACTTAAGATTTCAAGAATATGAACAAAAACTGAGCAAAATCTTATAATTCTAATACAATATAACAGATTTAACCTAAATATAGTTTCCTCTCCGATTTTATATGTGATACTATAGCATTGGTGCATGTAAAAGCAACGAAAACAACTTCTTGGCTTAAAGGTGCTCCTTTTCGAGAATAAAAATATTTGTTGGAGGAGAGATTATCACTAGCTCTGCAAAAAGAGAATATAGTGAAACAGATCTTGCACTGTGTTTTCACAGAATACTTTTGTTTGTTTCTTATATTGCAGGCAGCACTCAGGGTGATGACCCCTACTCATGCAATACATTGTGCTGGTCTAGGATATATGTTATGGGAATGGGGAAAGAGGAGTAGTGTTTGCGAACATTTCATTTAAACTCATTAACATCGTAATTGACAGAAAAAACTCTCATGGGAAGATTGTTTCGTAAACGAACAGTGCATAATTTCTCCATAAAATTTATTGTGTACTTGACAATCAACTACAAAAGAATGTGCTCTAAAAAAGGTACGTGTAGTATGTAAGAATATGAGATTTTACCGGATCAATGCCTCTACTTCATCAGAGTACCTCCCATGGTAGTACCGATAGTACAATGAAATGCACGCCACATTTCGCCGTTGGTCTAATAAATCTAGAGAGTTGGATACTCTATCAGCGCCTTCGCTCTTTCCTGTACTCTTTTGAGGAGCCCAAAAATTGAGTTTGAAGCACAGATACATTTTGGGTCGGATAACGTTCTTGTAAATATTAAGAAGATATCTAAGTGAAGTATTTATAGTACCGTTTTAAAAAACCGAGGCGTCTTTCGACACCCAAAATATCCGACCATTTTAAAGGACATCACAATAAATTCTCATGCCCAAAACATCAAGAGAGTCCACCACCTTAATATTTACATTACCCAGGCCATCGCCATCACCATCACGGTTAGGCATGATAAAATTTCTCTAGAGTAATATTTTAATATATTTCTCAATTCTTTTTTTTTAGATTTTACTGCTTGTAGCACCGGTTGACAAGAGCTGGTAAACCTGAATAAATCATATTGTTCTGTTTCCGGTTCTGTGTTCTGATAATAAAAAATCGGCCCCACTTAGCAGTATTATAATGCTATATTTTATCGGAATCGATAGACTTTTTAGGTCATATAAGGAAACAGTATGAGCGTTATTGCTAAAAGAGTTCTTTTTTCGTTTTGCAAATCTAAAAGAAAATACGTCACTTATCTACCAATGATTCGATCTGAAAGTAAAAAATATTTATATGACCTTTCTAAAACTAATGCTTTTGCTATTTTCGTTTGGTCCACATATACTGCACGATTGGATTGATTTTTCAATTACTTATTTCTTCCGTATTTTCAGTGGAAACTTTAGCGTCTTAATATCAATTTTTTATCATAGCATCTGGCTTAAACCTTTTTGAGAAACTTGCACACTGTTAAGCCGAATGAAATTTCGTCTTTTGTGTGTTAGTCCTTCAAAACCTTGGACTTTTCCGTTTAATGCATATGTGAAATTGTAATATTTTTGGCAATAATGTTTAGACAATTGTAAATGTTACTGTTACTTTAAAATATTATACCTTATTGATTTCATGTTTTATATTGTTTAATACCTTTTGAATTATTTGTCAAAACCTTTTAGAAAATATTTGCTGAAATAAAATTATTACGTTTTGATTGTTGTTCGAATTAAAACGTTTTCAGTTCAGAAGTGGGATAATAATAATAAAAAAAAAAGAAATGTTTTAATTGTTTTGAAGAAGGACATTTTTCCTTTAATTGCACAAAGCCTCAACGTCGTCAAAGGTATGTGGATTGCCAGAAAGCGCACAGCCAGGTAGATGCACCAAATTGCGATAAACGGGTACGCTGTGTTGGAACATGTGATCAAATTTTTACGCGCAAAATAATTGTTAACAACAAGGAGTTATCCGCATTTATAGATACTGGAAGTCAATGCAATATGGTACGTGAAACAATAGCGCAGAACCTTTCCTGTCAGTTAGAACCATGTTCATTGAGTATTAAAGGAATTTGTGATGCTGTAAGAACTTTAAAATCTTATTTTAGAGCGGAAGTTAAAGTGGACGATGTGAATTTTGATGCAGTTTTTTATGTTGCTGATGATGATTTGTTTGATGAAGATGTCTTAATTGGACAAAATATTTTCATGGGTAAAAAGGTTAGAGGTTTAATTGAAAATGGAAAATTTAAATTTCAAAGAAGTGAAACGCCAAATTCGATTCAAGTAGAACATAATTTACAGTGTGGTGATATGACTGATTCAACAAAAAAAATAAGTGATTTAAGTAAAATTGGTAGAACTGACATGGTTGAATTGAAAATTGAACTTGACACTGTTAAATCAGTTGTACAGGCACCCTATCGAATACCAGAACCAAAGAAACAGATCATAAACAAAATCGTACAAGAGCTAATTAATAACGACATAATTACTCCATCTGAATCTGAGTACGCTAGTCCAATAGTTTTAGTAAAGAAAAAGGATGGAAGTGAACGCTTTTCCGTGGACTATAGAATGTTGAATCGACATATGAAGAAACATATCTATCCAATGTCAACAGGTAGAGCAAAGACTGATACCATAGTTAGTTTTAACCGCCCTAAGAATGTGACAGAGGTTCGCCGTTTTCTTGGGTTAAGTAGTTATTTTAGAAAGTTTATTCCGGTATATTTTGTAGTACTGGTGCTTCAAGAAAACTTGAACCCTGTTTTAAGAGTCCGTTTAAAGTTTTTAAAAATCCTTGAGAACGAAAGATTCGTGGATGAAAATCTTCCCTATTCCAATCGGAAAAAGCGCCATTGCGGTTCTGCTTATGTTTCTGATGGACTCTAACCGTGGTGCTTGCTACCGCCCTATGATGATGAAGTTTGTAGTTCCTGCAGCGAGGACGCTGAATTATCAGGGATGGCCGAATTGTAAATGTTACTGTTACTTTAAAATATTATACCTTATTGATTTCATGTTTTATATTGTTTAATACCTTTTGAATTATTTGTCAAAACCTTTTAGAAAATATTTGCTGAAATAAAATTATTACGTTTTGATTGTTGTTCGAATTAAAACGTTTTCACAATTGAAAGCTGCCATAAAAAGTTCGTTTAATGCCTTTAGTAGAGAGACCAAGTTATAAAAGGCTTCGATCAAGAATTTATTATAATCATATTTTTAAATACTACAGATTTTACCTTACTTTAGCAGTATTTATATTCTATATTCGAAAATAAATTAAAAGCGTTGATAACACGCATTTATTTCCTTACAATCCCTTTTAGCTTTAATGCCTTAACAAGTTCTCTAAGTATCTACATATAACGACAACATTAAGGTGTTAATCCTGCAATCACATGTTAATCTGGCAATTACTTAATTGTATGCGTGAATATCTATTAAATAAAATGTTAAATTCTACCAAACATTTAAAACTCACTAAACGACAATAAGTATACTCGCTAGTTAATGTATCGTTACACATACAAACACATGTAATGTCTTTGGCACACTTAAGAAACTTGCAATTCTTTGATTTAATTATTTGCCTCTGGGAGGCGCTTATTAGCACTGTGTGTGTTGAGAAGTTTTATAATCATCATACCCAATAGTTACCACTCTTTTTCTCCATATTCACATCATGCCAGAAATGGAAAACTAAAAATGTGATTCAAAGTGAACCATTTCAAATTTCTTCTGGTATAGCAAAAAAAAAAAAAAAACGTGTGAAATATGCCTTCAAGGAGTTAAAAAGATGTAAAGACAACTACGGATTAAAGTAATCAAACGAAAAAAAAAAATAAGAAGCAATGAAAAGTAGAGAAAAATCTAAAAGGGTTGGCTGACACTAAAAGCAATTCATAATACTTGAGAATAACTCATAAATGATTTGAACAGACAACTACAACGCCAAAGTACAAATGAGTGTTTCATTATTTTTTCCTTTTTTTTTTTTTGTTTTCTTATTCTGTTACAAGTTTTCTTTTGTCGTTACGTTTCGTTCGTAGAGGCGTAAATATATTACCTTTTTGTAACAACTACAACTACAATAACAATAATCCAATGAAAATAAGAATAGAAATAGAAGAAATGAATGAATGTGAATACAATTAATTAGTTGTTATCCTTAAGCAACTGTCATCACATCATAAACTAATTGAAAATGTCGAGAAGCAACAACAAACAAAGAAAAAAATAGTTTTATGCTGTATGTGTCAGTTTAGAAAATAGCTGCTATACCAACATATCCATTAACCCAGTAAACAAGAATTTCAATTGGATAAAATGAAATGGCTTAGTCCACTGATATTAAACAATAACCTCAAGGGTTTCTTAAAGCTCAGCTCAATTTTAAGTTAAGTGTCCCAGTTATCTCGTTGATAGTGTGCTAGACTGCGAGTATGAGGATTGTGGGTTCGACTCTAATCAGAGACCCTGGTCTGTGACACTACACTGAGCAAAGGTCTTAGTAACTCATCACGGATTAATTATATATAATGTTAATATTGTATTTTATTATTAGATAAATTATTTGAGCTTAAGGTCGAATAAATATTTATATTATTTATTTTACGATATTTCGCTACTTCCTTGCGTAGCATCATCAGGAATATATATTTGAATGTGACAAAACAAGGACAACGCAAGGAAGTAGCGAAATATCGTAAAATAAATAATATAAATATTTATTCGACCTTAAGCTCAAATAATTTATCTAATAATAAAATTAATAAAAAGGTCAAGGAAAATAATACAAATATGTTAATATTGTATTCTAAGTCTAATTTAAGACTCAAAATTTAATTGACGAGTGATCTTCTCTTCAATGTGAAATCAAGCCAGTGTGTTTGCTGGTATTATAAATTCTGGTTAATATATAGAAGTATACACACATATATACGCGTACTTTGGAGGGAGGATATAAATTATAGTTTTGCAGGCCTTCTCTAAGAATTTCTTATAAATTTCTTATAAAAAATTTATTCCTTATTCCTAAATTTAATTTTTCTGCCTAAGGCTTATCTACATACATATATCCATACATACATACATAAAAACATAATTGGCCATTACAACCCTGTGTCAGGGTTACGGCCTATCTTCTTGCAGCACTCATATTGTGTGTGTTAATATTTTTTCCATAAGTACCGCGACCTACAGTTTAAAGTCGACTCCGAACGACAGATTTGAGAAGATTTTTCATAGAAATCAATTACTCTCAGAGCTTTTTCCAGAAGACTGCTGAGAGGTAGTCGCCGAAAGAAATAATTTTTTCATATTTCTTTTTTTGAGGATGTCAGAGCTGAGATTTGAACCCGGCTCTATCGTCTTAGTAAGCCAACACACTAACGACTACAATAAAAATATAATTAGTATTATAAAAATCTTACTTAAATAGCACAACTCCCCCCGGGGATATAATAATGTCTGCTGGTGAGTACTCACGCCAGTGGCCTGCTTTCTCCGGGGAATATCGGGTTCAACCTAGCCCTGAGTGGTCTGGCGCTCGATATTGGCAGAGAATGTGGGTAATGGTAGTGCATGGCCTTAATTGCCACGCGTACTTTAAGTGCGCGTGGCAGGCATTCCTGGCGTTCTCACGGACTGACCAGTGATGCCTCAATCTGGCACGACGAGCATCAGGAGCCCCAGGTTAACCTAAGACTCCCAGTCATTCGGGAAGTGGGGTTACCGGCCTATTGGTTTGGGAGCAGTCCTTTGGAAAGTACACGTAGTGGCTGTGGTAGTACTAGATAGAAACCCCTCAGCAAGGGGGGTATCATTACCCAGACAGTGGTGGTGCTAAATTGCCAACTCGGTGTTATGGGCTCTCTTCTGAGCGCTATGCCCTCGGGCATGGTGAGATTAGAGGGTACCGGCATCGAATGGCGGTGGTTGGGCGCATTGAACTCAACTACCTCTCCGGCAATGGGCGGCGTGTGATTGAGTCTACGTACAGGTGCGCACGTTAAATCAACATAGAGGCACAACTTCTCTGTGTTTAATCTGTAGCAATATGGCCCAGTACTTCAGTATGAACAAAGACCTCATTACCTATACGTATGGCCAAATCTGAAATTGTGACAATTTCAGTTTGCACTAAAAGAAGCCTTCAGAGATCAATTCATAAACAAGAAAAATAAAGGCCCCTAGATGAAAGATTTCTATATAAAGGATTTTTCTGTTTACATTTGGACGAGTGTATATGCATGCATGTTAACACAAGTGTTTGTATTTATTAATTTTTTTTTTTTTTTTGAGCAGCAAAACACTTTTATCCACCGTTTGCATGTAAAGGGTCTATCATTAAGTGCTTCTTATTTTCAAATTGCAATAAAACACAATATTGCTCAACTTCTTCCTTAAGTATGTTGTCAAATGTCAAAATTAGTATGTCCCTAATGGAAGACCCTTTATAAATATTTAAGTTAGAAAAAGAAAACAGTAAAGAAAAAAGAAAATTGTGTATTTGGCTGAAAGGAGTTCAGAAGTTTATTGGATAAGAAATCTAAATATGTCACGCTTTGCTATAAGCGACTAGTGATCTTTTCTTATATACCCTACAGTCGGTTATATAGGTACCAGTATGTAAATGGTTATCAAAATAATATTTCGAATGGCGCTAAGTTTTCAAATAACTTTTTTAATTACATAATGGATGTACACATTTACATACACACTTATGTATGCTTACTGATGAAAACTTGTTGACGGTTTCAGTTTTGGTTTTTTGGTCTATTAAGTTCCACACTTATTTAGAAGGTTTTTAAAACCAACTGATGTACTTATTTAAATGTCTTCTTTCTATGCATTTTTTTAAGTTTTTTTCAAAATCAATATATTCGTCAAATAAAGAAATAAAGGCAAATACTCGTATTGTGAAAAAAAGTTAAATTTTTTTTTATATTTCTAACCCATAAATAATATATGAATGCATAGTAGTAGTGTTGAAACTATCAGGACCTGATTGTTTTACATTAAAAGAAAATAAAAAAAAAAACGTGGCAATTATTTGTGTGCGTAGAGATATGTGTTCAATAGATTTAAATGTAATGCACGTAACTGGCGCAGCACGGTTTGCTTTCATGCCTGCATTTCTCTTACAAATATTCATGAAATTTCCTCCGGTTACTTTAGCGATGAGTAGTACGTACATTTGGAAAAGGGGGAATACAAAAATAGAAAAATTGTTGTATTTCTTTCTTTTTTTTACACATTTTTCTTTTCTAAAGTGTTTAGTGTTTAAAGCAATGAATTAAAATATTAAGTAGAGCGCTATAGAGGAAAAGTACTTAAAGGCGGTAGATTTTATTAATGCCAAATAAAAGTATTTTGTAGCCTATATCTCTTCTATATGTTTCATTATATTTCTATTTGTTTTATTCCTTTTCTCTTGCTACCCTTTATTTATTCTCCTTTAATGAAGCTGATGATGAGGGCTAATAATAAAAATTTACAGTGAATTGGAAAAACTAGAAACAAATGAAAACTTCTGTGTATAAAGTCTTGAGACTACAAAGTACAAGAAGGTTACAAGTATTCTCTAAAGGCTTTTTGCTGTCGGTCTTAATTTTATAATTTCTTGTTCTGTTTAAAAAGACATGTTCTCTTAATATGTGTGTTATAAGTGTTAATATTTGTTTTTTTTTATTTTTTTTTTTTAATATTTAACAAATACTTTATATATACAAGCGATACGTATATTTTTGCGAATTCTTTTATTAAATTAGTTCGAGATGAAAACACAAAAATATTTTAAACTGCCCCGAAAAATTAATTGTTCCCCGTCTCCTATCCAAAAAAATATATAGCGACATATTATGTGAATAACAGCCAAGGTGTTTAGCTTCATTTTTTCTTGTTACCCCAAATCCAATATGATATGTCTCCAAATCATTTTTATTTTAAGATTTTGACAATAAAACATACATTTTTTAGATTATTTATATACAAGAAGAAGTAGTGCTTGTGGACATTTGATTTAAACTTATTGATATCGAAATTGGCCAAAGAAGCATTCATTGAAAGATGGTTCCATAAGCTAGCGGTGTGGCTAAAGAACGAATAATCTCTATCCCAGCAGAAAATAGTGCTTACCAGTAAGTTATTTTGTAAGGGAGAAATTGTAAACAATCACTTACTCGTGCGCTTCAATAATGTATGATTTTTATATGAAATGAGCCGCTAAAATGCAATAGAAATGCAAATTTATTGCAACCAGTAAGCAGATAGTACAAAAAATCAAAAATAATACCTTAAAAATTTTCTGCTGGGATAATGCATTATGCGATATATTGAAAAATCAGTTACAAAAAGATGTGCTCTGTGAGAGGTACTAGTAGTCTGCAAAAATAGCCCCTTATTTCATCAGAGCATCTCCCATGGTAGTGCAGATAGAAAAATTAAACGCGCGCCACATTGAGCCGATGCTCTAGTGAATCAATCAAGACTTGGATACCCTACGTTCACTGATAAGTTCCTTCGCTCTTTCCTGTGCGCAGTCAAAAAGCCCCAAAATAAACTTTGAAGCACCCGCCTATACATAAGAGTTTTATTCCATTTTGAGTCGGATAAAGATCTTGTAAATATTAAGAAGTTCAGATGAAGTCAAGCATTTCTTTTAGCGTTTGAATGCTTCTTTCTACACTCGAAATATGTCATCATTCCAACAAATATCACAGTTAATTGTCATGCCCTGGACATCAAGACATCCGACTTTTTAATATTTATATTATCCATAGTCAAAGATAGCAAAGTCGCATCATGACCACAGCGTCAATGAGTGATAAAAGCAAAATGTTTACTGTATACTATATAGCTTACGATAAACTTATGCAATTATAAGTTTATTTTGTTTAGTCTTATATGTTAGTCATAAAACCATAATACTTCTCAAGGAAAATCAATTATGTTGTGAATTAAATAAGTTTTAGCAACGGTTATCTGCATACTTTTCAAGGAACATATTTTGCCAAATGACTACTGCTTGTCAACTTCCAAGTTATTTAATATGCATATGGCGAGAAAAACACAACGAAGATTGCAAAAAAGCTGATGTTTGTTCCCCTTTCTTTTAATACATTGCTGAGAGTGATTGTATATGTGTTGTCGCCGTGGTCTAGTGGTTAGTGTGTTGGCTTACTAAGACGATAGCGCTGGGTTCAAATCTCAGCGATCACGTCTCAGCAGTCTTCTGGCAAAAGCTCTGGGAGTAATTGAGTGCCATGAAAAAAGCTTCTCAAATCTGTCGTTCGGAGTGGACTTTAAACTGTAGGTTCCTGTACTCATGGATAAAAATTAACACAAACAACAAGGGTGCTGCGAGAAGCTAGGCCATAACCCTGACAAAGGGTTGTAATGACCAATTATGTATGTATGTATGTATGTATATATGAATACTCAGCAGAAAATTTTTAAAATTTGGAAGCAATAAATAAAATTGTAAGCAATAATGGAAGCGTTTTATTGTTTAGTCATACCCAAAGCTTCCAAAAATGCTACAGAATAAGGTATTATTTTTGATTTTTTATACTATTTCCTTAATGGTTGCAATAAATTTTGTATTTCTATTGCATTTTAGCGGCTCATTTCATATAAAAATCATGCATTATTGATGCGCACGTGTAAGTGATCGTTCACAATTTTTCCTTTACAAAATAGTTAACTGGTAAGCACTAATTTCTGCTGGGTAAGAAATATCATAAAAGTCGTAAAAGTTTTAAAGTTTTTTGAAAATCACCAGATTGATAGGCTATGGAAGTACTAATGACGACAACAACACACCATGCACATTCAAAGAACTTTTAAAGTTTAATGAAATTTGCAGTCATTGACAAAGAACTCATTTTTAGTTTTCATCATGTCAGCTTTCATAAGATTTGGGTAAATTTGAAATTTGTTATCAAACGGCTACTATATTCATGCAAAAGTGTCCATGGTTACCAATGACAGTAATGGTACATAAAGTTTTTATGCATTCGACTGTGCTTCCAGTTTGGTAGGATGTTTCAGAATTCCGCCACCAAATAATAAATCCCATACATTGGCTCACGAGAATAACTTTACAAAAGTTTTTTTTTTAGCGAAAATTTGACACATTAACACAGATCCCTATATTTCCAGCTTTTCGTTGAATAAATGTTTAAAACACCAAACGAAATTAAAGCTTCGAACAGAAGTGATAAATTACTGAAATCAGAGGAGTAAACTTTTGTGGTAAATTGTCAAACAGACGAAAAAAAAAGTCAGAAAGCGAAGATTAAGAAGTGGAGAGTTGTGACATTGTGAACCCATCTTTTTAAATGTAGAACTAAAACTAGGAACTAGAAAATACATAAATTTTTCAATTTGTAGGAACAATTTCTACTGTAATAAAAAATGTACACTCAAAAAAAAAATGGTAAAAAAAACAGTTTTGAAAATTAGATAATATATCAAAAAAAACACATAAATGCGGTAACCCATAACTCTAGAAACCTGTGTGGAACTAATTGGGTGCCCCAGTGGTCTAGTTGGTAGTATGCTAGACTGCAAGAGTGAGGGTTGTGTGTTTGATTCCCACCAGACACCCTGGTCTGTGACACTACACCGAGCAAAGGTCTTAGTCACTCGTCTCGGAATAATTAGATATAATATTAATATTGTATTCTAAATTAAAAAAAAATTAATAAATAAAATAAATAAATGTTTGGAGCTAACAAAGTTAGCCTTGCAACATTATTATTATTTTTTTTCGAGTGTATGAAAAACTTTAGACATCCCTTCTTCCCTTTTGATTACCATGAAATATTGTTTCTGTATTCTACTCAATTATTAATGAGAAGTTAAAAAGAGTTGCTAAATCATAACAATATTTTTTTTACAATATAATCTCATTGGGTATTAATCACAATCGAAATTCAATCAAATATTTTTGCTCTTTAAAAAAAATCTATAAACTTTTTGTTCATAATTAGTATTTCTTGCACATAAATCACTAAAACGTATAGCCTGACAACGGATACTTAGAACAAATTACAAGTAGATTATCTTTATATTAACCTTACTTTTAAATTTTGCCAATACTTCCGCTACCAAATTGTCTGTAAATTGATAACAAAATGAAAATTAGTATTTCAACATTTCAATATAAACACATTGGCTTTCGTGTGACATAAATTCATGCAGAGTTACCTGTAATCATAGACGAATCTTAATGAATATTTCAACAACAAAAAATATAGCGATGAGGCCACATTCTCCAAATAAAGTCATGATGCAAACAACCATAGTGGCGGAATCAAAAAAAAAAAAATAAACCAGCAAATAATATGCAGCAATGGATGTGATTATTAGCAATATAGACACAAACCACATGGATGTGGAAATTCCATTACTGAGTAAACAAACAATAATTACATGGAAAGACGTTAAGTGATACTACACACTGGTCCATCCACTCAAGCCACTCAATTCACAAATAATGAATAGAGACTACGAGTATTTATTCGATTACACCTTTCCTTCCGTTTGTATTTCTTGTTGTTTGGCAAGCAGGCTGTTTATACATTCAACGCTTTACAAAGGCACGACAACATCAATTGTTAAAGTGGGTTAAATAATCATTTGCATGTAATGAAATTGGAGTGCATTAAGGTTGAACTAGAAAGGTAGAAAAATTGACAATTTTTAACTATAAATCTCAGGTATTAGAAAATGTTATAATTTTGTTGATTGGAATCACACAGCATTTTGTAATAAACAATTTACAGAAATGCAATTGAAATTTCAGTAATGGATTGAGACTAAAAAATTAAAAGTAAAATGTAGAACAAATGGACGAATGCGACTCTTTGGTGCCCAATTAAATGACGCATCACAAATATCAAATGTATAGTGATGACATTCATTGTTATTCTCGAACCATAATCACCATGTACTCATCAGACAAAAGCCACACGTGTAAACGATTGGCGTTCTTTTCCCAACCTTCGTTATGGAACTACGAAATTTTACTTACTTTGGGTGCTAAAACCAAGTAGACGGAGATGCCAAAACAGACACGTATCTAGACTTATAAAAGTAAAAAATGCTTTCTCAAACCTTTGAACTGTAAATACGAATATTGCTTGTGCCAAAGGAAGCAAAGTAAACGATGCCTGAAAAATATTCGGTGCTTATAAACGACAACCAACTGAATTTTCAATGCAAACCATTTTAGTAAATAGCGCTGGATTGGGCACACACTGTGAAAGAAAACATGAAATATCGCTAAACTAGCCTTTGACTGGGAACACAAAGTCGAAAATATCATTCATTGGTATCACTTTTAAAGTATTTCAGTTTTACTTTATTTAGGGTCACACTGTATTTTAACTAAAAAAAAAACAAAATCGATATTTAGTGAGCTAAAGGAAAGGGCATAGAAAAGAAAATATTTCTTTTTTGTGATCGAGCATTAAAAGCGTTTATCTACGCCGTGTGCAAAACGGAAGGTCACTATGTGAGCTCAAGTCTGGTTGCCTTCTTGAGAAATTCTGGTTTTGGTTGCCCTTTTACTTTAGAGACGCAGTTTTAGAATATTAAGCCAAGACTTTCTTGGTGGCCTTAGTGATTTTTGTTGGCTTGCGTTTAGGTTTAGTATTAGCTGACTAGTTAAAGTTACTGCCAGTGTTGGAGTAGTCTCTCCTCTCTCCAAGCATTTGCTCTTTTCTGCGCTTTTTATTTTTTCTTTCTTTTTCATCTCAACCGGTCGATTTGTATATTCTTTTCCTATTTTGTATATTTGTACAATACAACGGATGCATTGAACACACTTCTCACTGCGATGGCACTAATTTAGATTCCTGTGCATCCTGGATTTGAGGGGAATAAACGGGCAGAAAAATTTTGTTGAAAAGGTTCAAACTTGAAGTATTCTGTCTTACTTCGGTAGAACCTTCAATAATGAGGCATATGCCAGATGAAGGGTAGTTGACTCCTCCACGAGTTTAACTTGGATGGTTTTTGGTAATAGAACTTATCGTAGTCTAGTGGTTAGTGTGTTGACTTCCTAAAGCGATAGCGTCGGGTTAAAATCTCAGCTCTGACATCTTCAAAAAAAGAAATATGAAAAAATTATTTCTTTCGGCGACTACCTCTCAGCAGTCTTCTGGCAAAAACTCTGGGAGTAATTGATTGCCATGAAAAAGCATCTCAAATCTGTCGTTCGAAGTCCACTTTAAACTGTAGGTCCCGGTACTCATGGATAAAAATTAACACACACAACATGAGTGCTTGCGAGAACCTAGGCCGTAATCCTGACACAGCGTTGTAATAACCAATTATGTATGTAAGTATGTATGTATGTATGTATTTCGAGATTGTGTTGAGTTGGAAGCCAAGTACGATCTAAAAGACATACTCAAACATCTCTATCTGCAGAAGTGAATATAAGCTATACGAGTACTGTGGTATTACTCAGGCTGCTAGATTCTATTTGATGATGGAGTATGAGAGGCCAGGTTAACTAACTAAACAACCATTCTCTCTATTAAATATATCCATGGATCTCTTTAGACCAGTGAATGTGGTGTAAAAGTAAGCCTTTTTGTCAATCTAATAGAAATAAATTCGCTGTGCTTAGTTTTTTTCTAACTATTGGTATAAGTGGCTTTAAACTCAATCTTTAAAACAAAACTTTTTCCCAGATTGGCTTCTTGCTCTTATACAATTGATTCAAAAAATGCCTATTCTTATTACAGTTTAAGAAAATTTTTTCTATTTTATTGATATATGTATGTATGTATTATTTTACACATATTCCTGGTCATATACATATCGTCAATGGAATTCAAGAACGCTGTTACTGACAAAAATCGAAAATACGTTTTTTGCATCTTTTTTATCAGAAAAAAATACGCGTCGATTAGTCCCGGCCCCACATTTCTACGATGAAAATAAATTTACTTACGCCGTTAGCGAAATGAAAAATACCGGTGTATTTGTTCTACTTTAATGAAAGTTTTTGGCTCTGGTGAACATTTAAGGTTTTGTCAGTTACAGCGTTCTTTAATTCCATCGACGATATCACTCTTCTTTTTTTCAATATAATTGTAATCAATTTTCAATACATCACACTGTGCAGTATAACGAGTGCTAAATGAATGGTTAAATGGATGAATGGCTATGAGACCATTTACTTAATTTAATTCATTTACCAAACTTGGCCTCTCCACAAATCCATTTCTCTTTCCACATATTCATATAAGTGTCTGTGTATGTGCGATGGTTTATTTAAAATATGAAGGCAATAATTAGGATGTTCAGTAGATCGGTCGTTTGATAGCTATTGGGGATACTCATGATGATTAGCTGAAATTATGCTGACTAAACGTTTAAATTAGTTGATAGCCAATAGTGTAATCGAAAATTTTACAAAATGATAATATTTTTCCCACCATAAACTACAACAAAAAAACTTACTCAAGTGAATTATTATATTAACGCACTTGCACACAAACACCTCTAAAGCCAATTTATGCCAACTTAATAAGCCGAAAGTGGCACAAATGTTTAGTGTTGCAACCACAACAATGGCTTGACTGTCAAATTCAATGAATGCAGGTGAATAGCGTTTAAAATTTGAAATTAAATTAAATTTATATACTCGTACGACTATATAAAGTGATTCACATATAAGCCTCCTATATAAGTTTTAAGATTAAAATATTGTAATAACACTGTATGCTCAGCCAACGAGAGTTTTAGGGAGATGAGACAGACGAATAAAGAAATAAGGGTACACTTTAATATTTCACTAAAGCCAAAATTTTTGTGGGTAGTGGTTAAACATTGATTAGAATGTTTTAGAGATAAAAATATACAGATGTACGCCTGGTTGCTTTATAATACTGGCAGTTTCTATTGTATTACAAAGGATTTGTTTTATTAAATTTTTCAGGGAAAATAAATAATAAATAAATTCATTTTGTTAGAGAGTGACACCATCAGTACTGCTATTTTAATTTAAATTTGTATGAAAAGTTTTATGCATTTCAGAAGTTGCACGGTAATATTGTTCAAAAAATTCAATAGAATAAGAATGAAAAAGTACTCTTACTGAATTCAGACTGAAGAGTCAGCCAGTCTACAAGGAAATTATTCGACTTATTTAGGAACATTCATGGAACATTTAATTGAAACACTAAAGAATGTAGGCTTTTATTAGAAAATATTTATTGGTATCAAACTGACAAAATTTTTAGAGATTGTTCGAAGCAATATGACTGCAAACACCGCGTAAATAAAGTGTGATTTTTTAAGAGCTATAGGAAAGTTTTACAAAAAAAAAAAAACACATAGAATTCAGAAAAATTAATTTAATCTTTATTTAAATCGATAGTACGGTCCATACAATTTAATGTTTGAAGATTATTTCATGCAAATGTTCACTGTGACTGCGCCTCAAATGGTCCATCCGCTTAGTCCAATTTTGGCATACTCTTTCCAACATTTCGGCCGGTATCTCACGAATAAAATAAATAAATAATAGAAGTTATTAATATTAAAAAAAAAATAAACAAATCTGTTTGAACATTTCAGTGCACTTTCAAAGGCACCTAATTATAAAATGTATTTCGATATAGAGCGTTTGGTCATGAAAAACAAACCCCTGCATAATAAAATCAGTTGACTCTAAATCCTAACACACTGGTCACGAATGTATAAATAAAGATACTCCTCCAGCACTCAATGCAATTGTTTTAATTTGGAAAAAGATATTTTTATAAGTGCCTTAGGAATGAGACAAATGGCTGTGAATTTATCATCCAAAGGTCAGTGTTATACCTTAGCCTTTGCAGAATCAACAGCAATTGCATCATCGTGACATGTTGATTGTGGTGAGTGTCTTCGCTAAGTAGGTTTTAGTTGTTATCTGCTACTTCCTAATAGGTGGCGCTTTTATCCTGATCATTCGTTTTTTGTTGTCAATAGTAAGGAGGAATAGAGTGCAATGTCAGAGAGCGGTTTCTTTGTAGATGGACTTCTTCGAGGGAGAACCTCTTATTTTTATATTACAATATTGAAAAAAATTACAAACTGACTTTTAATTTTTCACCTTTGCTGGGATTTGGACCTGGGTCATTTTGACGATTTTTGCGAGTGTTCTAACCACTATACCATGCCAAACAGAGCTGTCTACATGGTGGTCCAGGCTCGCTCAATGTAACAAGCTATTGAAAATAGGCACCCCAAAAATTTTACAACATTTGACTGCCAAACCTAGAGAATCGTAAAAAAAATATTAAGAGTCTATCTTTCCCGAAGCTTCTGCAAAGAGGGTTAAATGACAGAACCATCCTTTAATTGTCCTTACCGATTATAAAATGATAAACGTTATAACATACATACATTCATAATTGGCCATTACAACCCTGTGTCAGAATTACGGCCTAGCTTCTCGCAGCACTCATGTTGTGTGTGTTAATTTTTTCCCATGAGTACCGGAACCTACAGTTCAAAGTCGACTCCGAACGACAGATTTGAGAAGCTTTTTCATGGCAATTAATTACTCCCAGAGCTTTTTCCAGAAGACTGCTAAGAGGTAGTCGCCGAAAGAAATAATTTTTTCATATTTCTTTTTTCAAGATGTCGGAGCTGAGTTTTGAACCCAGCGCTATCGTCTTCGTAAGCCAACATAATAACCACTAGACCACGGCGACTAAAACAAGCGCTTTAAGCCTTGATAAAAATTGACGAAGGATCCCAAAAAGTTTCGACACCGCTATTTGGTTTTACTTCGAGAAAAAACAAATTTAGTCTTCAAAGAAAGACAAAAATTAAAGATTTTATTTATGGGAGAATTTGTTATTTATTATTGTTATTGTTTATGGATATTATATGTTTTTCCTACCAATTATGATTTTAACAGATTCAAACCAAGTGTCCACAAACACTAGTCCCTTTTTCACCCTCCTTTTAATATATTTTTCTAAAGGTTGTACAACACTGCATGAGTATGGGTCATCCCCTATATACTGGTCTCGTGAAACACGAAATTAAAAAATTACAGTGAAAATATTACAACTTTCTTTTAAAATGTTTTTTAAATTCTTAAAATTCATCAAAATAGATATATATAGAATAATAAATGATTATTAAAGATTTCATACATTTTTAACTCTGATTTACTATTTTTACAAAACATTTACTATGGCTTGTGTTAATTACAATAACAGCAAGAAAGTATATATACATATTGACATACATACCAGCAAACACCCTGTAATTTTGCTGACTGATGTGATTTAAAAGGAAGTTTATTTTTAAGAAGCATTAAATAACATGACGCTGAATGTTGATGACAATGAAATTATCCTTTATGACGATTATGATGATGCCGAAAACAAAAGTTTATATGACAACGACAACTGTATTCTATAAGTAAATGGTGTAACTGTAAATGATTATGTCTGGGTTATGTTGATTTAAATTGAATAACATGAAACGGGTTAAATACTATTTTAATCCTACCAAATCTGTGAAAGCAAAGTCTAAAGGCCAAAATAATTAAATAGGGTTAAATGAAATGCCGCCTTGAACAAACACTTACGTACGAATTCATATGTAGTTACGTTTACACTTATAAATACATATGTAATTGGAAATGAGTCATACATTGATGGAATGATGTTAAAAATTCTTTGAGAAGGTGTCCCAAAATCAAATTTAGTCTTAAAATGGACACCTCAAAAAACTAATGTTTGTAAATGACAATGATTTTTAAAACGTTTTTTCATTATTAAATGCAAATGTGAAAATAATAAAAAAAATTTTGCAAGACTAAAAGAGTTAGAGATTTTTAAAAAACAATTCCTTTAAATTTTAGTATTAAAATGGATTGAGTGTAGTGGCGTATATCCCAAAACGTTAAATCGGAGTGCTGGATAATTATGACACACTTCTTATTTGACAAAATTGAATGCTACATACTGCCTTACAGTTTATGACATAACGCAATTTATCTGTAAGGTGTCTCCTTCTTAATTTCATTCGATTTTTCTTTTTTTGGTTATTAAAAGGCAAAGAACCATACCAGGAAGCCTACGACTACAAATTCAATGAAATTTTATTGTTGAATGAGTTGTAAATTCCAGGTTAAGGCACCCTTACACGACATGTTTTTTTACACTGTTACTGTCAACTTTTACATGAGTAAACAGTTACATGTCGTGTGTGACTTTTAAAACATTGCTTGTGTAAAAAACACATGGAAAGTCTTATGACAAAATTTCAATTAGAGCAGGCTACAATTTCGTATGTACACACATATGATATTAAATTTCTATGCCTGTACAAACGTTAGTCGGCAATGAATTATGTGTAAAATAGTTTTTTTTTATAAATTGTATGCCAGAAAATTTTTTATTTATTTACATATGTAATTGTACATATACGTTTGTGAGTAAAAATTATAAACCTTATGTAAATTGACTAATTTTGACAAACACAACAAAAAACTTATGTATTTTAAACTAAAAAAACACGTGTAAAAAACATATCGTGTAAGGGTGCCTTTAGGAATAAAACAATATTGTGGGTAAAGATCTGATTGTTCAGTGTACAAATAGCCACCAATATATGGGGTGTCCCAGAACTCAACGCCAAGCTAAAACGGAGTGACAGAATTGATTGTAATTATTACGAGAAAAGTCAGAAAAGAAATCTATCCCATGCAGTTTGAAAGTTATGGGCATTTAAGAAAAACCTAGACATTTGCTTAAACTGTAACAATTTTTCGGTTATTGTGGTTAATTTTTATTATTTTTGTTTATTTACACTTTAGAACTGTAACCCTAAATAACATTTCTAGAACCAAAGTTAATCAGTTACTCTCAGAGCTTCTTGACAGAAGTCTGCTAGGTAATAGTCGCCGAAAGAAATATTTTTTTTCAAGATGGCAGACCAAAAGTTTGAACCCTGAGCTTTTGGCTTAGTAAACCAATACACTAACCACTAGACCACGGCGACTACTACTAAAAATCGTATACAAGCCTTGATTACTTTTCTTGTTCTATATTATGTTTCTTCTTACATACATATATCGGGTTTCTCAATAAGAGCGCTACAAAAGTTTTTTTAAATAAAAAAAAACCGTTTTGGATATCGTTCGATATTTTTTCGTTCGTTTCTTTTGCATGGCCACCACGGTCACGCTTGCAGAAGTCCAGACGCTGAACCCAATTTTCGATACTACTGCAATTTCACATTCGATATTCGTACGAAGTTCATCAATCGTCGCTGGCTTGTTGGCATAGACTTGACGTAGCCCCACAGGAAATAATCTAAAGGCATCAAATCGCACGACCGAGGCGGCCAATCGACTGGACCATTTCGTGAGATAACACGTTCTTTAAACTTGGTTTCCAATAAATTGATTGTGTATTCGCTGTGTGGCTTGTGATGCCGTCTGTTGGAACCAAATGTCCTCCATCCAATTGGATCCAAAAATATTCAGTTATCATTGAAATGTAGCGATTCCCATTCACAGTAACGTGCCGGTCTTGATCATCACGGAAGAAGTACGGTCCAATGACACCGCCGGCAATGACAATGACACCGTCGGGATGCAATAATGACTCATTTAGTACGTGTGGATTGCTGCCTGACCAATATTTCATATTTTGTTTATTGATGAAGCCATTCATCCAGAAATAAGCCTAATCGCTGAAAATGATTTTTCGATGAAAAACCGAATCATTTTTAAGTTATTGCTCAGCCCAATTCACGAACATATGAAGCTTCTGGTGGTCAAGCGGCTTCAGTTCTTGCGTCAATTTGATCTTGTAAGGATGTAGGCCAAGATCTTTATGCATAGTTCGACACAACGACGTCACAGAGATGACCAACGCTTGAGAACCACGTGTGAGAGATTCACATTTGAGCTTTCTTCAACTGGAGCCTCAGCGTCAGCAATATTCTCGACACTACGGGAACATTTTGTACTGTGCCTGTGGATTCAAATTTTTCCACTAGACATTCAATTGTTGATCTGCTAGGAAGATAATGACGATCACAAATTGGACGTAGCGCTATTAAGGTTGAGGCCACTGACTTCGAATTTCAGTAGTAAATTTTAACAATTTCGACTCGTTGTTGGCTCGTATATCTTTCCATCATGAAATGGCAAACCTTACTGAATAGAAATGTCAAAAGAGCGGCAAGAAATATGGCGTCGTTTGCTGTCCCTGTCGCTCTGCTTTGGTAGCGTCTCTTTGAAATACCCTGTATTTATGCTTCTTATACGGGCATTTATTTACTAAAACAGCTGTTTGTTTTGAAGTTGCCAGTTTAAAAAAAAAACAATACATTTAAGAAATTCTCTAGAAAGTAAATACAGTGAAAGCTCCACTGGCGGACAGCTCTAATAGGCGGACATATCCGATAGACGGACGATTTTATAAGTTCCGTCAATTACATTGTATTTTAACGAAATATCCCCTGGACGGACATCTCCCGTAGGCGGACAGAAATGCTTCGACGGTCGGTGTCCGCCTATGGGAGCTTTCACTGTATCTTGTGAATTTTTTAATATAAAAAAAGATTTAAATAATGTACGGTGTACCCAGTACTTGAAACGTAATAATTTAAAAACAATCACAACCGACATATCCAAAATAACCGAGGAAAACCGTGTTGGTCTCCCTATTAGCTACCCAACAAAAAATGAAGCATATGGTTAATAGAAGACACAAAGCCTTTTATTACCAATTTCCTAAATTTGATTTAATAATACTTATAAACGTTTAATGTCAGATGGGTGTGCTAATATTACTTCACTCCTTTCTTCTCTTTCTCTTAATAGAAATTTTCTTTTAATAAATCCAATTAATATATCATTCTTGCTTTAATTAATTAAATATTTATGATACTTTTGCATTTCCTTTAAATCTCTTTAACAACTTTTAAGCTAATAAATGTACTTTTCTCTTCAATTGTTGTTGTTAATTTCAAATGAAATACTTGAGTTTCATACACATTCAAACATACAAGTATACAAGAGTGTACTCTACTCTCATCTACGAGTACGAGTACGAGTATCTGAAAGAGTTTGTGTGTTCATGTGATATAAATAAATAAATTTCATGGAAAATGTTTCATTAACTAACTTGTGCACATCAGCATTTAAAATAAACAATAAAACATTAAATGAATGTCTGTCTGTCTGTCATCTCTTTATTATAGACAAACACACATACACTTACACACATATATTGTCATACATTTATTGCCATAAATATTATAACGTTTGTATAAGTACATACATATATATATGGTGAGTGTGTTTGATGGTGTGTATTCTAGTGCCATTGTAAATATGACATGTACTATTATTCTATTACATTTTATTAAACATTCTCATTTATGTAGAAATTAGAAAATTTCAAAAAATTCATAAAATTTATGGAAAAAAAAATATTTCTTTTCAGTGATATTTGCCAACTAATTGTAGTTGTTAAACCGCCCGCTTGCAGCAAACAACGCAAATATACATTTTAACTCGTGAACAGTTTTATGTTGAAATAACTTTAACAATTTTCTCTGATATTTACATACTTTTTAACACACACCCTTATACACACATACGTACATATGTGACATGGAATATTATTATTTTTAAACACACACACACATGTTCGTACCAATAAGACAATTTTATACGCATTTGATCAGTACATTCAGAAATGTACAGAGATGTGGCCAAATTTATTAAAAAAAACTTTCTGGCAAAGAATATTAAAATGTTAAGAAAATGAAACGAATTTATCTTCAAACGATAGCCGTAATTTGCAAAAGCTAATCGCTAAAGCATTGCATAGAATCTTTTAATATGCAAACTTCACTACTGCACAACAAAGCCGATTACTATTTTCAGTGTAGGTTTTGGAGTCAAACCAAAAATTATATACAATATTTTTATTATGCACTCAAACAAGTCCTTTTTAATTTGTTATTCTAATATATAAAATTCTCATGTCGCGATGTTTGTTGCCAAACTCCTCCGAAATGGCTCTACTGATTTTCATGTAATTTTGTGTGCATATCGGGTAGATCTCAGATCAACATCTATTTTTCATACCCCTAAGTGTTAAGATGACCCGCCCCAAGGAAAATTTATGTCTCACCTAAATAACGTACCGACTTTGATGAAATTTTTTACTAAATAGATAGATCTGCGTACCGTAGGGCATATATGGTTTACGTTTTTTTTTAAGAAGTACTCAAAGAGGGCGGTACAATGGCTATTTCTCCCTATCCCCAACCAACAAACTGATTTTTATTAAATTTTGATGGTTCTTAACACAACCTTAGATTAACAAATGGAAATTTTCGCATCTATTTTTCATACCCCTAAATGTTAAGGTACCCACCCAAGGGGAAATTTATGCCCCACCCAAATAACATACCGAAGTCAATGAAATTTTAAACTAGAGATGTGTATCTGCGTACCGTAGAGCATATGTGGTTTACGTTTTTTTTTTTGAGAAGGGGCGATATAGGGGATAATTCTCCCTATCCACAACTATCAAACAGGAACACCGAAAATGGCGGATATTCATTTATTAATATTATTAGTAACGCAGACATTGATTCCTCATATCGATGTTGACTTTTGCAGTTCCGTGAAGAGTCTCAAAAGTATTTGAACTAAAGAAATTTTTCCTAGAGTAAATTTATATGGCAAAACAACGTTTTCCGGGTTAACTAGTAGATTTATATGTTTCGATAAAACGTTACTTTATTTTATACTTTTTGTGTAATAATAGAAAGTAAGTATATAATAGTGTACTAAATTTAGAGTTAACTCTAGCAAATATAGTATAAAAACACTAGAATAAAACATAATTTAGTTGTAATTGGATGTTTTTAAAACTATCTAGTATTTTTACACAGATATCAGTAAGACATCTAGATCAACAACTCATGGTTCTATTTGTTCTATTTAAATTCAGCTACAGTTCTGTTATAGTTTTGAACTGTTGAATAGTTTTATTGAACCTGTATTGTTGATTTATCTTATTATTGAAGAATTTGTTGTAAAAGACGATAAACTAACAGCCTTTTCATAAAGATCGTCAGTCTCAAGACACGAACTAATCGTGCTTATATAGCAATTTGGGTTATATAACAAATTTGCTAAAATCCGATGTGGTATACCGTACCTACTTAAAAAAAAGTTTAATATAAATCAAACGTTCGTGAACTTATGTAAATTTTTGTTTTCTGTTTATGAAGTTTATGAAGTCCTTAAATATAATTTAAGTAATTTGTGTGGCTAATACCACTTCTACTTTTTCAATTTCAACTAATTTAAGAGTCCTCAAAGTATATCTATATATTTACCTTGTATGGTAGGTACCGCGCCCACTTGTTCATTAACGTCCACTTTCTGAATGATGATTTACCTTGACCATTAAGTCAAATTTGTGATCGCCGTATTCTAGTATAAAGTGTGTTGGCTTCTTAAGACGTGAACAACGGATTCAAAAACCACTTCTGGCATCTTGAAAGCAAGATATATACAAAAATATATTTCTTTCACCGATCATCCCTTTAGCAGACTTTTGCCAAAAGCTCTGAGAGTAACTGATTGCCATGAACAAGTTTCTCAAGTTTGTCGTTCGGATTCGACGTTAAACTGTCGGTTCTGGTATTAATGCAAAAAAATTGAAACGCACAATCTATGTGCTGTGAGAAACTAGGCTGTATCTCTAAAATAGGGTTATACTGGCCAGATATGTAAGTATGTATGAAGTCATTTACACTAAATTCAGAGACTTTAATTTTGAACGTTCTAAAGTTATACAAGAATCAATATTTAGTTCCTATGGCAGGTACCACGCTCAGTTGACTGACTATGCCCAATTACTGACTGATGACTTGTCTTGACTATGAAGTCATTTAGACTAAATTCAGACTCTTTAGCTTCAATTGTAATCAAGGCATAAAAAGTCACATTTTAGTTGGTATGGAAGATAGTACTCCCAGGTCTAATTGTGAAAAAAACACACCCTATAGAACTTTCGGTAATTGAGTCTATCTATGATCCAAATTAAAAAAAAAATCGGTTTCGTCATTAATGTATGATTGATCGACACATAAACAGACTTACAAAGAGATTTATAATATACTCGTATATGTAAGTACTTTAATGGATAAATGGAGTACTAGCGCTACGGTTACTGTTCCAGTCTACTGAATTATTTATTTGAGTTAATAAGGTCTTTAAACAATTTGATAATGATGATCCCTTTATGTGTATTTCATTTGCAATCGCTCTGCTTTTACTATGTTGTAAGAGTAAGTGTTTTTTATGAACTTGTAAAATGCGCGTAAATCTAATTTACAGTAATTGTTTTTGTAATTGTATGTTGCTATTTAAACAAACAAACATTAAAAAAAGAACAAAAACAACATATATGCATACCCAGCAAAACATATGGCAAATATTTAATGAAATCAAGGCTTCAAGTAATACTGCTGTGATGAAATGATGATTTTGACATTCAGATACAAAAAAAAAACAACACAAAAATTATTTTAGAAAAGATAAATCAAAATTATAATCAATGCATGTTGTCTGCTCAAAATTTTATGAAAATAATGTTTTTATCACATATAAACAATAGTTTTAAATGCTAGTCTGGTGGAAATCAAAACCGCAACTCCCGCACTAACTCCACACTGGATTGCCAAATCTTAATACTAATTCGAGTTGCATTGTTGGGTTATATTGTCACCGATAGATCACGAGTACGGAGACTCATAGCATATCTTTCACAGAAGAATTCATGAAAAATATCTATTTAAAGACATAGAATAGAATAGTTCACAGACGAATTAAAGTGATATTTTCAGCAACGAGAATTTGCTGTGAATATCAATGATATTGTCTCTTAGAATCCAGTAATACGCGCATGATTACGAAATAAAACCAATTTCAGTCTTAAATAACATTTTGTAAAACTACTCGTAGTTTAAAAGTTCATGTATGACAACAAATAAAATTTACCAAGTGTTAACGCTGACTAAATATTAATGGTATTCACACCGATCTTGTTAATTTGTTACTCGGTAGTTTGTTAATTTGTTAAAGTTAGCAACTGTCAAGGACCCCCTTTTTCAAACTTTGTTAGTCTGGTAACTTTCGTAGTAAACCTTTTGGGTATCCACTGTAAGAACAGTTTATGATTTATTGAAATAAAAAATCATTTAATTAACATACTTACTCTCAATATACACGAAAGTTGCCAAAACACAAATATTTTTTTTTAGAAATGTATCACAAATGACTTTTATTATTTAGAAACTGCAACAGCTGTTTGTGAGTTACCAACTAACAACGATTTTATCAGGGATGCCGACATAATTTGTTAAATGTTAATCCGGTAGTGCGATAAATATACAAAAACAAAATACGTGTAAAAAAGAAACTATTAACGACTAACAAACTAACAAGCTCTGTGTGAATACCGCTATTGTTAGCGTTTGTAACAATGATGAATCACAATGACTTTCGCCACTGGTTATGGCAGGTAATGCTTTAATTTTTGTGGTGTGCTTGAATACACATTAGCAAAAATAAACTTTTCTATTAATGTTTTAAATTAAGATTTGGTCTCACCAAGAACGAAAAAGCACTGTTTTTAAAATTGTTTGCGTCGGTAATTTAAAAGGGAACTAAAACCAGTGCTAAAGGCCCTAAGTTGACAACGCTGCTTAGGAAGTTGTAAAAATGAAAATTTTCTTGAACAACTTAAAGTTTTTTTCGTTTTTTTTTGCTGGGTAGTGCATAAGTATGCTGGAGGACTCTAAAGTTGAAATTACTGACTGTGTGTCATTTTAAACAATTCAAAAACAAATACTTACAATAAGAACAACAACAATAACAATATGAACAAAAACAGCTATTAAAATGACAATAAATACAATAAAACGACAAACAATACAACTTTACCGAATACAATTGCAATTGTAGTTGTGAGAGTAAATCAACATAAATTTAAAAATTATGTATTATGAGAATTCATATACATATGCAAGTACATATGTATGTATGGATGGAGTAGTGTAAAATACATCTGCAATTGTTGTTATTATAGTTGTATTTTGTTGCTGTCATATTCTCTTAGTCATTATTATTTTTTGGCAACTTCAAAATACAATATTACACTCTAATGATATACATATTTTGTCATTTTAACGGAAATACCAGAAGCACAATATGCAGGAAATGTTTAAATAACCGCAAGAGGTACACAAACATGTACCCACACAAACATTATACACACATATGTATGTCCACATACGTACACATACTTAACTACCTCTACTAAAAAGTACACATTCATACATATATTTATAAAAAGAAAATACAAATTTATTTATTTGTTTAAATATGAATTGTAAATTTATGCGTAGATGTGTGAAGTGTGTGTATCTTTTATATTTTGTATTTGTAATAAAATCATATGGAATTTGAAATATTTACTTATATTTGTGGTTGTAGGTGTAGGTATATGTTCCTACACCGGCAGACAAACAATTAAGTCACGTATGCGCATTTAATTTTGAACATTTAATTAACCAGTTTTATTAAAACCCAAAGTTTAACAAAATCATCTTCCAATAACTTATTTAATACAAATAAGGTAAATATTTGACCAATCGCTATTACATTCATTAAAATTTACTGTTTAGTTGGGCTTACACATTGATATTTATTTTTAAAATGAGCTCTAGCTCTTTAGCTCTCGTTACAATGAATGGCGAGTGATATTGGGCTATGTTGACTGCAATTAGCTAAACACCAGCAATATAACACTTTATTTACATGGTCTTTAAAAATGCTTGCTTTTACTCAATGAATATTGAACCTTACTTCAAAACTATTTCACGCTTTAATTACACTCGCGATTAAGTCTAAACGTGCTTCTTATTTGTTTGTTCTGTAAAGTTCTAGCATTCATCTGTTGTTATTTGTTATGATGCTTATTCACTTGTACCTTTGCGTGTGTGTGTGGCACATGATTAATATCAAAAGGCTAGAGTTGCATAGAATATTTATTACCATGTTTTTCCATAAAATTCTCCATATGATTTTTGTAGTTTTTTTTATTTATAAACTAGCTGACCCGGCAAACGTTGTTTTGCCTAGCAAATAATTGTGTTTGTGTATATTTAAAAAACAGATACAGGATCAGGTATAGGTAATATTTTAGGGAGATCGGTGCAGATAATTTATCTGTATTTCCAAAAATAAAATATATAAAAATGTGAATAATAAATGAACTATTAAATTACTTAAGAAAACATTATTGAAGCACTCTGTTGACCGTATGAAAAACAGTCATTCTCCAAATTTAGACCATAGAATATAATTTACCTGTTTGGGGGAATAACTTCCCCTGCTCCTAAAATATATAAATCTAAGTATTCCTAGTAAGCTTGGAAGATTTATGTGTTACACTTCTTTAAAAGAGCGATAAAATGTGTTCTACCTTGTGTGGGAATGCCCTCTGCCCTTAACCCGCTTTGATTAAGCTGTATCATAAAAGCTAGTGCTGGAAGCATTCGTACCATATTTAAAGGCTTTATGGGGATCGTAAACAGGGTTTAAGTTTACGGAAAAAGTGGGCGGTGAAGTGGGTGTGGAGGTATAAGAAATAGATTACAGTCTATAGTCAACCCTACTGAATATACAGACAAAATTTTATAAGAATAGGCCAGACAATCTCGGAGAAGCTTTGTTACAAACATTGTGACATCGCTCCATAGAAAATGTATAAGAAAATGAATTATCTTTATAATTTCTTTTTTCTGGAATATTTTAGAAATTTTTTTTTGCTATTCTTATTTGGTCAGAGACCATTCCGAATTGGTACGAATCATCGAAATCAGTCCAGGCGTTCTTGAGTTATAAGCGTAGTAACCAACGCCACTTTCTTTTATATATATAGATTTCTATGTAAAAATATTTTTAGAATACTGTATAGATAAACAACAACAAAAAATATTCCATTATTAGCTTAATTGTTTGTCCACCAGTGTATTTATTTATTTATTTTTTTAATGGCTTTTATTAAACATACACATCCAGTGATAAATAGTAGCCATTTATGAGAATCTGTGTATGAATGTACGAGTATTGCCTAATTTTTGGGTACGTACCAGTATAGAGTTGCAGTAGCAACAATTTGGTTAAATAATAATTTTTGACCACAATAGCAAACAAATCAGATGCAGTTAAAAATGAATACGAGGTGCGTTAAATAAAATACAGAAGAGTACTACTAAGAGTATGTATGTGTATGTGATTAGCTCATAATTTTATTTAAAATTTAAAAGCTATGAGAATAAACGATTGCCATGAACAAGTCTTACGTTTAGGATAGGAAGAAGTGGCAGCCTCGTAATAACAAGGCACGCTTGAGCACGCATAGCAGCCCGTTGTGATACCACATTATGTAGGGAGCCCTGATAGCCGGAGTCTCCACACAAGAAGCACTACTGCCCCAGAAGATTGTGCTGGAAATCAGCCAGAGAGCCTAATGAATTTGGCAATTGATCCAATTTCCAGGATCGATAGGTCAGTCAAACCATCGAGAAAAGAAGCTCACAATGTAAGAAATCTGCATCGAGCCAGAGATGGGCACTGGCAAATACAGTCTCCTCTTCCTCAATCGCCATACAGCCCCGACAGAAGTCATTCGCGTGATCTGTTATACAATGGAAGAGATATCCCTGCGGTCCAGTTTAAAGAGTTGATTGGTACGCCTCAAGTCCAGCTTTGGCCAAGTAGGTCTACCAACTTGACAAGACTTCTTCCCCTACCAGGACAGGTCCGAGTCCAATACATATTTCCTTCTAATAAGGAGTCTAACGGAGAAAAGAGGTATACCCACTTCCACATGACGATGAACGTCCGGCAGAGACGTACCCTCCTTAGCCAATTCAACCGCAGTACAATTACCCGCGATGTTCCTGTCTCAAGAGTATCACAAGGGCATCTCGACAGTCGCTGACAATTTTAGAGTTTGTGGTCAAACTCGACAGGGATCTGACTGCCGCCTGGCTGTCAGATAATATGGTGGGAGTGCCACTCTGAAGTATCACTTTTGCAGCGTTTAGATTCACCGTAAACTGTAACTCTCGGTTCTTATGGATAAACATTAACTAACACAATATGGATGCTGTGAGAAGCTAGGACGGAATTCTGAAAAGGGATTGTATTGACCAAGTATGTATGTGTTTGTGTAATATGGAAGAATAGCTACAATTGAAATGACACTTAGACTGTCTAATAGGCATAGGTTTATTGACACATAGCACTGTTCTCTTATCGTGTTATATATTATATATCTTATTTTACAATATCACTAAAATCGAATCCGGACAAATACCATGTTTTGACTGTTTAATAGGCACTATCTAATAGCATCAACTTGAAATGCTTTTAAATCCCACAATTTAGAAATTTTTTTCTCTCCTCTCTCTCTCTCTCAGTTTTCAACGATTTCATATACTTTTAGCTATTGGCTCAGTTACATTTTGCTTGAATGTCTGAGATAAAATCTTCAGTTTCCTAGTCGCTTATCATATAGTATTTAAAATAAATTAATATTTATTAAAACCAAATACCTAACCCTGAGTAGGTTGACCCTCATTAGAGTTAGACTTAAATACACTTTAAATGTCTCTTTTATTTTTGGGAGGATAAAAACCCACATCTTTGATCTTGACCACATGTTTGTTTACTTGTTACCACTATGGCTAAAACATAAAACATAAAACAAAAAAAATTTATATTTTTTTGTATTATTTTTTTCTGGTTATCCTCGTCAGTTGTTTTCTGCAATGAAATTGGAATATAATATATATACCGGCTTAAATATATGCAAAAATGGCTAAAAATGCAATTTTAATTTTTCTATAAAATAATTGGTTTATGTGTGAATATTATGAAATTGTGGTCGTTTGTGCAAATATGGCGTTATTCCATGAAAGTGTTTTGTGGGTTTATCAGATTCAATTTATTTTCAAATAATTTCTATGTTTAAATACACCAACAGACAGGCGACGGACAGACAAAGATAAAGAAAGACATCGAAATAAATTTGTTTGTTTAATATGCGAAATATTTAAAATCAAATATAATGCGGTGTTAATAAATTTGCAGGAAATAAATAAATAATTATACGAAAATTTTGATTTTAAAAAATATTTAGAAAAATAAAAATTATAATTATTAGAAATTTTAATTAATATTTTTCATTAATGAGCAACAAAGACATTTAATAACAAAGAAGTGTAATTACCATGATTATTTAGTTTTGCTTGCTTTCAGTTGTAGCAGCTTTTCGAGAGTATGTAATATTTGGCTGGTTTTTGGGAAATGAAATTAGTAGTAGCACTAGGAAAGTGTCCATTACTTCATCTTTTTTTGCAGTACTGTATCTACAACCCGACGCTGGAGCGAAAATATTAATAATCTTCTGCGTAAATGATTCATATTTTTATAACAACAAATATGGGTCCGGAGCCCTAACGTTTAGTACCGCTCTCTATTATTATCAATCTGATTAGATTTTAGGAAGTTAGTAAATGCTTTGAACACTGAAAAGCTCAATTTAATTTTAGACATGCAAAGGCGGTAATTACTTCACAGATGGGGAGACATTCTGATGCTTTGCAGTATACAGTAAAAGGGCAGAACTAAAACTCCTGACGGAGTTTCTTAGGGATAGTAGTAGCTTGAGAGCACATTTACAGAGAATGGCGATCACAGGTTTAGAAAAAGCATCAGAAATAGCGGAACACACATATTGTGTGATTGTGATGTACTGCATAGATTTAGATCATTGATGCCCAAGGTAGTAGTATTGGTGAGAGTGACGAAATAACACTGGAAGAAGTTCTGCAAGTGTAGTTTGTCTCTCCCACTCATCATTGATTTCCTATTGGTTGATTGACGATCAAACAAAAGAGCGTAAGTATACGTGTGAGTTAAATTTGTTGCTAGCAGCCACTACTGGGCATCTTTCATTTAGATGTATGTGTTTAGGGAGACAAATGGTCTCTCTGAAGGACATACATATCTACCACTAAAGTTCTAGACTCGCTAGCTTTCATATGGAAGGCAATGGGTCGGCTCAGCAAGCAGTAGACTCAAAAAACCACAATAGATCATATAGGTTACAGTGTCATCCAATTGTGCTGGGTCTTCATTTAATTATATTTCAGTTGAACGCAATTTGTAAAGAGATTAGTTTAACTAAAGCTACTTAAGCTTCTGCAAATGATAGTGTATAGAAAAATTGCGACATATGGAAGTCGTTTTTTGAGATTGACGAATCCTGAAACTATAAAATTTGTAACTCAAGTTAAAAGAGCAGTCACTTCCAAAATCCGACAAAGGAAAGAAAGTCACTGCAATGATGACAAAAATCTAAAAATATTTAAGAAGTCTGCAACGAAAATTAATTACTTGTCTCTGTATTTGAGATTTGTGCCTCAATTATTATAATTTTTATCTCTTCCATGCCATCGGGTAAATTCAAAATGTCTGACCTTTGCCTTGCAATTTTGCTTTGAATTTTAAGTGAAGGTTTTTAATTTCTTCATTAGAACTTTCACTATAATCCCGCATAAAAACAATTCCTTTAAATGCAATTTTATAATTTGTTTCAGACAAAAACCAAAGTAATTAGAAATGAAATTTATTTATTATAGATATAACAGAAAGATATTTATTATGAGCGTGTCGACAGCGACTTGTACACTAGGGCTGATTAAAAATGTTTGTGTTTCACTTTTTTTTTTAATTGGCTATTACAACCTGACTTCTCGTAGCATCCATGTTGTGTGAGTCAATTTTTATCCACTAGTACTGGGACCTATAGTTTAACGGCGACTCCGAACGACATACTTGAAAAGCTGGTTCATGGCAATCAGTTACTCTCTGAGCTTTTGCCAGAAGACTGCTAAGATGCATCTTTCAGGAAGTCAGAGTTGGGGTTTGAACCCGGAGCTTTTGTTTCGAAAGCAAACGCACTAACCACTAGACTACGGCGACTTATTATAAATGTTTGTGTTTCACTACTTTCATGAAATTCTTCATATTAACTGGCCATCATGTGTAACCAATTGCATGCTCTGACAGAGAACAAGCTAGCAGTACTTAACAATTGGAAACTACTTAATTCCAAATTTACAAAATTTAGAGAAATTGTTATCTCACCCTTCCTTCACCTAAAAACTTGCAGTGTATTTCACATAAATTTTTGAAAAAATACATAAACAGCCATGACTTCAACTAAATAATTTTCTACGTTATCAATTGATAATTAAATTTTTAGCACAGTGGTTAAATCCGACAACCAACATGTTTTAGAAAGAAAACTTTTTTAATTTTCTACTTTTACTTTTCGCTTGAAATTGTTGAACCAAAACATGCATTAAAAGTAAGTAAATTTCTTATTGCATAGTTTGCTACGGAATTTCTTCAAAATAGGATTTTAGTTATCAATGCTCTGTATGTGTATGTGTTTGTATAGCAAAGTATGGAGTATTTAGAAGTTACTTTGTTATATATATTCTGACCTATATTCCTTAATTTTAGTTCTACACTAAGAAATAAATTTAAAATTTTCAACATGAAACATTAAAAAGGAGAGAGAGAGAAAAACAAAAACACTGACTACCACTTGAATAATACGCCGTCTTAAGAGCGGGGCTAATTAAATATTTGCATTAAAATCGGATTTATTAAATTAAGAACCCAAAGAAAAACAAGAAGCAAAAAAAAAACTACATGCATACGTATATAAATAAAAAGAAACATTAAAGTTCAAGAGCTAATCTTACACAATTATACCAGCAATTACAGAAATACAACATTAGGGTCGTCCACATATTCGGAGTTTACATGGCAAAATATGCGAAAATTACATAAATGGTAGTAAAATTAGTTTTTTTTGTAGTCTTTTTTAAAAACATTAAATAATTAATATTTTATTGTTAAATATTAAGAAATTTTCCGCAATCTTTCTAAATATATTGTCTGAGATAAAGCTTGAGAATATTAAAGTCTTTCTAGAAACACCCTAATAATAGTGTTTTGTGCTTCAGGTACTTAAAACAGTGCTTTCGTATTATAAATGATTTCTAAAGTGAATAAATGAAAAGATATTTTGTAACAAGAAACGAGAGAAAACAATTTAAGTAATTATTGCCGTTGCTTTAATGTGTGAGCAAATTTGAGGTACATTCATACATAATTGGCCAATACAACCATGTGTCAGAGTAACCGCCTAGCTTCTCGCAGCACTCATGTTGTGTGTGTTAATTTTTATCCATGAGTACCGGGACCTATAGTTTAAAGTCGACTCCGAACGAAAGATTTGAGAAACTTTTTCAGGGCTATAAGTTACTCTAAGAGCTTTTGCCAG
Organism: Metopia argyrocephala; assembly: GCA_963576795.1. Classification (NCBI taxonomy): domain Eukaryota; kingdom Metazoa; phylum Arthropoda; class Insecta; order Diptera; family Sarcophagidae; genus Metopia; species Metopia argyrocephala. The sequence goes on along the minus strand of OY756208.1, from coordinate 178,133,309 downwards.
AAGACTGCTGAGAGGTAGTCGCCGAAAGAAATAATATTTTCATTTTTCTTTTTTTTTCAAGATGTCAGAGCTGAGATTTGAACCCAGCGCTATCATCTTAGTAAGCCAACACACATTATTTTAAAATTTATCGAGCCCAATATGAAGTACAAATATGGTATTTATAATGCTATATGATGTCTGGCAAATCTCCACTTCTATCACGTCGGCAGCCTTTTGTTCTTTTCACAAAATTTTGAATTACATTTGACAACAGAGCTTCGATTATGTCTTTAATGCTGCGTTGGTTTTTATCCTTCCGATAGTTAGTTGTTTGTGGTTTGTTTATGTAAACCCAGACTTTCATATGCCCTCAGAGAAAACAATCCAGTGGCATTAATTCACAAGAACGAGTTGGTTAATTGACATGGACAAAGCGAGAAATTATGCTGAAAGCTAAATGCTAACTGAAATTAAAGAAAGTCGAAAAAAGCATACTGCTAATAAGCTGTACGGCTTTCCTTATGTCTCTCCTCAAAATTTTCTATTTAATTTAGTAGAGTTTCTGATTTGAGTTGCGGCAGTATTTTTATTTATTTATTTTTATTTATTCAATAGCCCGGTATTAGTGCAGTTGATGTCTAGACCTCAGACCAGTTAACTACTGTTTTTCAACAACCTTAAACATAAGTCATAATTAATGGACCAACTAAGAGTCTCTCGTATACATCTCTAAATTCCTTTAAAGATCTGCTGTATATATCAAGTGCAAGTGTGTATACAAAAAAAAAAAAAAAAAAAAAAAGAGAAAAACATGAATACTCTACTCCTACATTCGCCATGAATAATATGAGCTTGCAAAAGTTTACATTGTTTCAAATAGAAACGAAAAGACAAGACAAGTAAAGTGCACAAGATGTATAACAAAAACTATAATAGAAGAGCTCAAGAACAACAAATACTTGAATTGTAAGAGGAATATCCTTTAAGTGCTACGAAAGAGCAGATATATTCTTTTTTCTTTCTTTTTGTTCAAAATCCAAAGGATAAGCAAAAGACGAAAAAAAAAGAAATGCAATTGCATTTACAATTGCTTAATAATGAACTCAAATCATGGATGATGGCGAAATTGGTAAAATAAACTCAACTGTGTGAGTAGAGAAAGCAAATAAAGCGTAATTTGAAAATGAGCTTAAGATGTTGGGAAAATAAGAAAAAAAAAAAAAAAACAAATAAACTCAACGATTAGACAAAAGAAATCTCGTTTTAAAAGAATTATAAAAAAAATTATACAAATTTACTAAAAACCTAACACACATTAATGAAATTCAGCTGTTAAAACTGAACTTAAAGGTACCTACGATATTTACATACAAATATAAATTCATTACTATCCTGTGTCAGGGTTACGGCCTAGCTTATCGCAGTACCCATATTGTGTATGATAATTTTTATTCATAAGTACAGGGACCTACAGTGTAGAGTGGATTCCGAACGGCGGACTTGAAAAGCTTGTTCATGGCAATTAGTTATTCCCAGAAAGGTAGTCGGCGAGAGAAATAATTTTTTTAACATCTTTTTTTTCAAGATGTCAGAGCTGGGGTTTGCACCCTGGGTTCATTTCTTAGTAAGCCAACACACTAACCACTGGACCACGGCGACTACACGATATATACATATGGCCTAGTAATTTTAAAATGTTTAATTTTAAATTATATTTATTTTAAAATAAATATGCGGCTTGTTTCTTGGATATCGAAAGCATGTGATCGTTCGCTTTCTTACGGCTAATAAATCGGTGAAGGTTTTAACGCTGGTTTAGTTTAACTTAACTGAAATTTATAATTGGTTTAAACTTAAAACCAGTAAATCAATACTGCACATATTATTCAGAGTTTAAAAGTAATAGTGTGGCAATATTACCACAGCTGTCTCTACAACCGGCATTCAATTCACAATAAATTTTCTTTCAGCGGCAAAGATGTTAAAAAAGTGCTAAAAAAAGTCAAACTTATGTAATTGAATAAAATTTATACAGAAAAAATAATATATTTAAAAATATTTAAATATTTGCCATAAGGCAAATACATTTTATACTTATATTAAATATATGATTAAATTTATAATTGTGAAAAAGTCTCCTGACAAGTCTTTTAAGCAGAGACGAAATGGCCATAGAGACATGCTTATCCCCAAAGCAATACATTTCATATATTTATTAGATGGAAAATATATCACAAAAAAAGAATTTTTTATAAGAATTCCCATTTTAAGAATATAAAAAAACTGCAAGATCAATACTTAAAATAAAAGGTGTGTTTCTTTACTTTTTGGGTAAAGTTCAGTAAATAGAGAGTAAACAACAATTTCTCTCAATAAGTGACAAATTTACCCAAAAGTACGGGAACGCAAAAAAGCAAATATTTTACCCATTCGCATAAAAATATAAAAAAAACACAACTTGATGTCACACACACACATATTGAACATGTACTTTCGCAATAAATAAACGACAATAATTCGACTTATGTACGTTAACTAAGCAAAAGAAAAACTTTTTTATATAAATATTGAATTAAATTATACTGTAAGCTTTTCATTGCAGGTTTATAAATATTTTTTAATTCAACTTTTGAAATTTTTTTGTTTTCTGAACCTTTAATTTTTCTATTATTTTTTAAACAGCTGATTATTTGTTTACTTGCACTTGAAAAAGTGCGGGCTATTTCGTGCATAAAGAAGAAGAATGTTACTCTCTCAAAATTTCTCTCATTTACCCAAATATTGTGTACGGGAACGCTTTTTGGTAAAATTGGGATCCCGCGGGCGCCCAATGTAGAGTAAAGAAACAGACTTAAAAATGTCAAAATCATATGGTCTTTGATATAAATAGTTTAAACGCCCATTTTTTTAGGTTTAAACACTCATTGACTTAATATATTCTTGATCTGAATTATTAGCTCTTGGTGTGTTTTCTTACGTTTAGGCGGCAAATATTGTTTCTGTATTGTGAGACAGGCTCTTAATCCTTTAGCGGGTTGCACTGTAAAGTTTTGCTGGCTGCCTTAAGTGCTAAATATGCCATATGTATATGCTTCAACAAGAAGCATAAGACCTTTACAAATAGTCGTCTTCAACATTATTCCTAACTTTCTTCTAGCATTTTGCTCCCTGAGAAAACTTACTACTTTCGTAACAAATGAACATTTAAAAAATATATTTTTAAACAAAAATTTATTTGTGTGTATTATTTTCCTTGACCTTTTTATTAATTTTATTATTATTTAATTTATTTGAGCTTAAGGTCGAATAAATATTTCTACGCAAGGAAGTAGCGAAATATCGTAAAATAAATAATAGAAATATTTATTCGACCTTAAGCTCAAATAAATTAAATAAGTAATAATAAAAAAATTAATTTGTTTTAGATTCCGGTACGAAATTCACTGAATTAATAAATTTTATTTTAAACCTGCCTAGCAGAAATTAATGCTTACCAATAAGCTATTTTGTAAGGGAGAAATTGTAAAAAATCACTTACTCGTGCGCATCAATAATGCATGATTTTTATATGAAATGAGCCGCTAAAATGCAATAGAAACGCAAATTTATTGCAACCAGTAAGCAAATGGTATAAAAAATTTAAAATAATAACTTATCCTATAGCATCTTTGGAAGCTTTAATGTATGAATAGACAATATAATACATCCATTATTACTTACAATTTCATTTATTGCTTTCAAATTTGAAAAATTTTCTGCTGGGTGGGTCCTCAAAAGAAAATCGTAAATATGAATACAAATCTTGTAACTTCCGAAATGCTGGAGGCCCGAAGTTCGAGCTGCAGGAAGAGTAATACATTTTTTTTAATTAATTTTTTTTTTCTTCAGATACATTTTAAATAGATCAAAGATAATTGCAATAAATTCTTTGGTAACTTTGACCAAATTTATGCCTTTCTGACAAAACAAAATTAATGTAACTTTAGGTTTGAAAACAAACTAAATATTTTTATTTAAATCATGAAAGAAGTCAAACAAAAATTTTAATAGAAGTTCACAAAAAGCTTTTTTTAATATTAAGTTTTCAAAAGTATGAGCGGTATAGAGAAAAGCCTTCTTAGTTATTTACAAGAACCGAAACTTAGAAGGAAATTTTATTTTAGTCTTCATTAGAATTCGAATATGAAGTTCTTTGGTATTGTAAAACAGCGCTTTAACAACTAAACTAATTCTATATACTTAGTTTCGAAACGTTCTTGTAACAAGACTTGAGAAAATGTACGACTTACGTTCGTGTATGAAAGGATTAGAAACCAGACAATTTTTTTCAAAACCTAATATTGCCATTCAACAGTGAAAATTCCTTTTTATTTTAAATACTGGAACTCGAACCACCACTCTATATTACTTAGGAGACAAGTCACGTGACTACTGTGGTGTCAGATTTTTTCTCTATATTTTTAAACTTTTAAAAATGTTAGTTTAAAATAAATAAATAATAAGGAAAATAAATAAATAATAAAAGTTGTAAGAATGAGTGGCAGAATTTATTTATTAAAAATGTCCATTTGTATGAAATTGAAATTTGTTATGCGAGATAAGTGACACACTTCACACAAAATTCTTATTTAATTTCGCATACTAACTAACGTTTTATATTTCTGTTTCTTTTTATTTCTCGTTTAAAAACCATTTTTTTAACACCACAAATCTTAACAGATCATAAATGTTAACACCTGATTTCATATTATTAAAAGAGTCTGATAATTTATTAATTGGTTTAACAAGTACTTTTTTCGCATTTACGTTGGATTAACAGTCAAAGCTCTCAACACATAGTATCTGACCTGCCTCAATAATATCCTTATGATGGCACAATTAAAGAGTAGTAGAGAGTGTTACGATAAAGAAAATAAGAGTAATTTTTTTTTTAAGTAAAATTAAGAGAAATTTTTTAGAATTTCTCTTTGAAGATTTTATGTGTAAGCTTTTTCTGGCAAGTGTATATTGAATTTTCATATTCATTCCAACATTACCAGGATTAGTAAATGCTGCCACCAAAAACCGGCTAAATTGAAATGTTTTTCGATTTCCGCTTAAATTCCCATTTCTCTGAGAGCATTTGTATTTTTATCTGCTTGCGTGTGTGTGTGTGTATGTGTGTGTGAGTGCTTATTGTTTGCTATTAAAGAAAGATGCTGTTCCTTCTCAGAAGACAATGCACAAAAAAACATTTTTTTTCTTTTTATCTTTAATATCTTTTCCTAGCGTTGCATTGTTTTTCAGTTTCACTGTGTATATACATGTGTGTTATTTGTGTGTTTGTATGTGTGTGTGTGTCCCACGAGGTCCTTTTTTTGCTTCTTTTGTGTTACATGGACGTACTTTCTCGCTTCTAAACGAGCCTCTAGCAAACAGTACTTGAGTCGTTGTCATAGTTGTAATATCGTCACATAGTTGCCATTTAGAAAATAATTAAATTGGCGGTTTTATTTATTGTGCAGGATTGCAAGTCAATTTTTTTCTTGTACGTTAGTAAATGAGTATGAGCCTTATGTATAATAAAAAATTAGCAGGTCGTTGTACACAGTGGCTAAGTTTGTCAATCCTTTATGTAGATATTCTTGCTCAAACGTACAATGTATTTAATTTTTTGGATTATCTGACTAGTTTTCGAATAGAAGATATGGAAAGTTTTAACAATATCAGTGTATAGCTGGTGATAAACTTGCCAGTTTTTTGTACCATATGCTAACTAGTTGCTAACTTTTTATTATACATATGGCCCTATATTTTCAACCATTAGGGCAACAAACCCTTAGCGGCTCTAATAGATTTCTGTGTAACATTCTCTTGGGTCTGAAACAAATGAAACCGGCCTTTGGTAGTCAGACATAAAGTGATGATAGCCGTAATAAGACGCGCATCTTCGGATGTTATTACGACTAAACAATTTAACTTATGCTGAAATCCTCTTAATAACAAGCTTTCACATATTATTTGCTCTTGTCACCACATTAATAAATATCTTTTTATATAATAATAAAATCTTAAGAAATTAAACAAATAATTTTCCTTTGGTTTGTTAAATTAATACGAAAGCATGTATTTCAATATTGGCAACATTGTTTTTCAGCCATCTGCCATAGAAATTTATAAGAATTTTATTTATATTTGATAGTTGGCATTTCAGTTAATAGAAAAGCAAAAGCTGCAGCTGTATGTTGTCGTACTAAGCTCATAATGTAACTCAACGCTATTGTGAAAGCAACATTTTGTAGGGCAGATGCGGCATTATATTTGAATTCTAAGAGGGAAACATTTAAACGAAATAAATCTAGAATATCATATATGTATTATTTATTTACCTATATGGTCTGGTGATTCGAGTTCGAGTTAAAATTAAGTTTCTGAACTAATTAAGGCATTGTATGACAAAAAAAAATATTTATTACGCTCTTTCTTTCTTTTTCGGCTTCTCAGTCAGGCATGTAATGAGCATCTTTAGCCAAAGCCTGATATTTTTATATAATTTTTTATAACTTTTCCTTCTTCTTTAATATAAATGATTGAACAGAATACGACCGCAACTTCAGGCAAAAATGACACTCAGAGAAAACATGCCCAAAATTAAAACGACGGCCGCAACTTCACGAACTGTCATTTATTGGTTTTGCATTTCTTGTATATAAAGCTATTAAAAATTAAGTTTATGAAGGTTTTTGCTAAGAATTCAATTTATATTTTATAACTTCGTCATGTTTATACATATATTTAATTAAATTTTCTATAAAATCACTCATTTATTTAAACTTTCAAATGTTTTTTCGATTTACTTTTGTTCTTATTTTTCTTTCCGCCAAAAACAAAAAGCAAATGGGTTTGTTTACAAAATGTATGAAATTTAATAAAAGTGTGGTAAAATTGTTGAGAGAATTTATTTCTAAAAATGAGAGCATAAGACAAATCGCTGTCAAAATAAAATAGATTCTATTTCACGACTGCATTCTCCAGCGTTTTTATATGTCAATTTGTATGGAAAAAAACGTCATGCCCCAATTCTGTTTAATCATTAACACGTTTTCTGTCCAAGGAGTTACGTTTTGCCTTTGCCCAGAAGTGAAGGTTAAACTATTAGGATACAGTTTAACGGCGAATCCAAACGACAGCTCATGGCAATCAGTTACTCTCAGAGCTGAGTTACTGTCTAAAGTTGCTAAAAGGTAGTCGATGAAGGAAATATTTTTGAATATTTTATTCTTTTCAGATGTAAGAGCGAGGCTTTGCACCCGAAGCCAAAACACAATATAGTGCATCCGGCGACCAAGGTTGCAACCGATAATAATAAAAAATATAAAAAATATGCCTTAAACGAGGTTTATTATTAAAAACTTAGCATTTTTTCAATTATAATAAAAAATGGTTAATCATTGCAACTTTACGGTAACAGAACAGATGTGTTCATTCTAAGTCGCACTGTATTTATTTGTCTGTTAATAATGATATTAGTAGGAGTCTCTAAATTTGTTCCAAATAGCTTTATAGTCAATAAACATCATCAGTCAAAAAGCAGGCGAAATCAAAGAAGTGAGAAAAGGCAAAGTTTCAAAATTTGGTCTCAATGAATCTCGTGGTGGTAGAATAATTCATCAGTGAAAAATTATTTCAAGCAAAAACAAAACACAGGCATATATGCAAGATCTTCAAGGGCGTTTGCAACGATTAAATTACTAGCCATTACCACCTTGTTCCAGAGTTACGGCCTAGCTTCTCGCAACACCCATGTTGTGTGTTAAATTTTATCCATGAGTACCGGGACCTACAGTTTAAAGTCGTCTCTGAACGACAGATTTGAGAATTTTTTCACGACATTCAATTACTCCCAGAGCTTTTACCAGAAGACTGCTGAGAGGTAGTCGGCGAAGGAAATACTTTTATTTTCTCTATTTCGTTTTTTTTTTCAAGATGTCAGATCTCAGATTTGATCCCGGTGCTATCGTCTTAGTAAGCCAACACACTAACCATTAGACCACGGCGACTACAGTAACTTTTTTTTTATTGAATTACGAGTAGCTCTTATTTTTAGGAAGAATTAATTCAATATTAAATATGGAATGTATTGCTTATGAGGCTCAGCTTATGAAGCTCATATCTCTATGGCCAATTCGACTCTGCTCAAAGACTTTTCAGAAGATTTTTTTCCAAAGATTTAATATCATCTATTCAAAAAATTATACACTAAATGAGAATTATATCCCATTTAGTAAATAAAAAACAAAGAAAATAATTTAAACCAGAGTAGGAAAATAAACAAAACTGAACGTTTGATCTCATTTTGTTGTATTCTTTACAATGAGTAAAATAAAGATAAAACAGAAACAGTGAGAAAGATTGTCCCATTTAATTTTGTATATTGTTTTTGTTTTGAGTACTACAAATACACTAACTCAAATGTGCGTAAGTACAACAAAAAGTGAATGAGAAGAAAAAGGATAGAAGAGAAAAAGAAAAGAAGAAGAGAAAAAAACAACAAAAAACAAAGCAAGCACAAGAGAGAAAAGCCAATTGTTTCATTTGCGCTCTTTCTCATTTAGAAACTATTTGTTTTGGTTTTGCTCATGTACAATACCATTAAAAAAATTTTGATAAATGTATGACTTTGTTGTAACTTTTGCGAAATGTTTTGTTTGTTTGCCCACTCTGATTTAAACACGATAAATTTTTTCCGAAATAGCTATATAGATATGCTTATCGGAATAAGCAATACGTTCGATCTTTATTATTGAATGTATTTGCCTATATGGCGACATATATTTTTGTTAAAAAAAATTTATGTTTACTTATATATATTAGTGTGTCCCAAAAAAAAATTTTTTTTGTTCCCCCACCTTTTTTTGAAAGCTTATAGGGTAAAGTATTTTTGTGATTTTTTTCAGATTTTTCGGAAGAGGTTTAGAGGTCGCTAAAATCGAATTTAACCAAAAAATCGGGGTTGCTCGACTTTTTTTGAATTTTGCGCATTACTCGGTCCATTAGCACGATTTTCTTTGTTACTAAGTCAATTTTTTTTAAGAAAACTGTTTAAACTTTACTTCTCTGTGCAAATATTATAAGTTTCGGTAATATTTTTGCTCATTTGAGTACCCTTTAAGTAATTTTTTTGTAAATTTAGCATAAATTTTAAAAATAATGCTTTGTAACTTTTAAAATTTCTATTGAAGTTAAAAAAACTAATGATTCAGTTTAAAATGTGGATAAATTCTGAGTCATTTAAAAAAATAAATATTGAATTTGCTCTTACCGTTCCAAAGTTACGCCCAAAAAATCTAGGCAGATTAATTCTCATACCCAAAAAAAAAAAATTAAAAAATTATTTTGTTTATTAGCTTTCAATTACACTGGTTTACAGCCAAAGACTACTAAGAACGCTACATGCCTAGATAAGTTAATTGGGACCTCCTGAGCACGAAAAACGCTGTCATGATTTTTTCCTAAGTACCGTTTTTTAGATAACGGTACTTTTGTGTTTTTCGGTGTATGGCCCCACTCAAACCCTTGTGGAGTCCAACCAAAAAGTCCGATCGAGATAAATGGCATATCGATGGAAAGGTAATTGAATGCCCTTTCCGTCGATATGCTGGAAAATTCTATCTGAGAAGAAATCGCTGAGATATGTCACCTCAAAATTGAAAATTTTCCTATTTTTTACGTTTTTTTCAAAATTTTTCATTTTCATTTCAATTTTTTCCTACGTTATATTGAAGATCTGGAATGTTTTATTTTTTTACCAAATAGCTTATTTAATAACCAATATTTTAAGCGTATTTTGAAAAAAAGCGGATGAAAAATAAAGTTTTTATTAAGGATTTTGTGGAACGACAATATTTTCATTTTCATTGCTCACACAGTATATTCCTGATTTTAATTTAAATTTTTTACGTCGAATATACTGTCTGAGCAATGAAAATGAAAATATTGTCGTTCCACAAAATCCTTAATAAAAACTTTATTTTTCATCCGCTTTTTTTCAAAATACGCTTAAAATATTGGTTATTAAATAAGCTATTTGGTAAAAAAATAAAACATTCCAGATCTTCAATATAACGTAGGAAAAAATTGAAATGAAAATGAAAAATTTTGAAAAAAACGTAAAAAATATGAAAATTTTGAATTTTGAGGTGACATATCTCAGCGATTTCTTCTCAGATAGAATTTTCCAGCATATCGACGGAAAGGGCATTCAATTACCTTTCCATCGATATGCCATTTATCTCGATCGGACTTTTTGGTTGGACTCCACAAGGGTTTGAGTGGGGCCATACACCGAAAAACACAAAAGTACCGTTATCTAAAAAACGGTACTTAGGAAAAAATCATGACAGCGTTTTTCGTGCTCAGGAGGTCCCAATTAACTTATCTAGGCATGTAGCGTTCTTAGTATTGTTTGGCTGTAAACCAGTGTAATTAAAAGCTAATAAACAAAATAATTTTTTAATTTTTTTTTTGGGTATGAGAATTAATCTGCCTAGATTTTTTGGGCGTAACTTTGGAACGGTAAGAGCAAATTCAATATTTATTTTTTTAAATGACTCAGAATTTATCCACATTTTAAACTGAATCATTAGTTTTTTTAACTTCAATAGAAATTTTAAAAGTTACAAAGCATTATTTTTAAAATTTATGCTAAATTTACAAAAAAATGACTTAAAGGGTACTCAAATGAGCAAAAATATTACCGAAACTTATAATATTTGCACAGAGAAGTAAAGTTTAAACAGTTTTCTTTAAAAAATTGACTTAGTAACAAAGAAAATCGTGCTAATGGACCGAGTAACGCGCAAAATTCAAAAAAAGTCGAGCAACCCCGATTTTTTGGTTAAATTCGATTTTAGCGACCTCTAAACCTCTTCCGAAAAATCTGAAAAAAATCACAAAAATACTTTACCCTATAAGCTTTCAAAAAATGCTGGGGGACCTATAAAATTCGAAAAAAATTTTTTTTTGGGACACACTAATATATATTTTATGTTTACTTATAACGTTTATAGGGGCAAGTCAATGCTCTATTTTCCTTCTCTAACTCAGCACCTGCTTAAAATTACACACACAACGACAAAGCGTTTCAAAAAAGTCATATTTCTTTCAAATTTTATTTTCTTCTTTGCCAGAAAGTGCTGCAAGTACTCAATGTTACTTCAAGTGCCATTTTTTTTTCTTCTTCTTTTTCATCTATATTCTCTACTGTGCTGTTTTGAGCTATTCTTTGTGCAATGCTGAGCTGTTCTATTCTTTATATTTCTCGTAGTCAAGTGTATATTGTATAATGCGTTCGTTGAGATATTTTTATTTTTCTTCTCTTTGTGTATTGTATACCCTACAGCACTACTGTAATAAAACAAAGTTCTACTCATCTAAGATGTGTAACACCCCCGTAGGTAAAAGTTTAATTATTTATAGCTTCAAATGACAAGTGTTAGAAATGAAAAAGGCTTTTGTAACAATTAATGTTGTTTCTTGAAAGAAAATAATTTTATATTTTCCGCTCTTTTTCTTTTAAATATTTTAAATACATACATATATAAGTACATATATAACTTTCTTTACAACCCTGTGTCAGGATTACGGCCTAGCTTCTCGCAGCACTCATGTTGTGTGTGTCAATTTTTATCCATGAGTACCGGGACCTACACTTTTAATGTCGACTCCGAACGACAGACTTGAGAAACTTGTTCATGGCAATTAATTACTCTCAGAGCTTTTGCCAGAAGACTGCTGAGAGGTAGTCCCCGAAAGAAATATTTTTTTTTTCATATTTCTTTTTTTGAAGATGTCGGAGCCTGGGGTCGAACCCAGAGACTTAGTCTATGTAAGCCAACACACTAACCACTAGACCACGGCGAATACGTTAAATATTTTAAATAGTTTTATAAAAAAGAAAAATTATCAGAACTGGGAGGTTTAAACAACATTTCAATTGTGTCACAATTAGTTCTATCTGGTGCTAGGTAACCACTACCGAAACCATATTTCATGCACATATGTTGTGACGAATGGAGAATCATTTATACATTCTTTCTAGTGAGTTTGTCATGTTCTTCCACTGTCTTTACTTTGCCTCAGTGTTGTCCGTTTGAAAAGAGCTCAGGCAGAAACACTATGTAAATGGCAGCTTCTCCGTTCTATGAATGAAGTCAGTTAAGTGGTGCATAGTTATTAGATTTAAGATCCAATGGATTTTTTTAGAAAATAGGTATATAGTCGTGCGGAGTTTATGTGCTCTATCCGCCATTTTATATATCTCGAGTTAATAATGCCACTTTAGGTTTTTGACACCAAGATTTTTAAAATCCGAAATCCGTTTTCGGCTATTTATCTCCGAAATTTGACGAGATATTCGAAAACGAATTGCAGACTTGAAAAATTTGGGGTTGAAAACCTAAAGTGGCATCATTAACTCGAGATATATAAAAAATATGATATGGCGGATAGAGCACATAAACTCCCGCACGACGATATAGGTTTGATATAACACCAGAACCCAAAGTAACTTTGGACTGCAGATCCCAAGAACACTCCCTAAACATATTTATTATATACAGTCACATAGATTTTGAGAAACTCAATAAGACATACATACATACATACATACATAACTGGCCTTTACAATCCTGTGTCAGAATTCCGGCCTAAGTTCTCGCAGCACTCATGTTGTGTGTGTCAATTTTTTATCATGAGTACCGGGACCTATAGTTTAATGTCGACTACGAACGGCAGACTTGAGAAACTTGTTCAAGGCAATCAGTTATCGTTAGAACTTTTGCCAGAAGTCTGCTAAGAGATAGTCGCCGAAAGAAATATTTTTTTTTTAATTTCTTTGCTTCAAGATGTCAGATCAGAATTTTGACTCCGAACCTGGAGCTATTCAAACAGAAAAATAAGCTGCAAACATAAAAAGAATTACAGGAATATTAGGAACTACAAAATATAAGGAAAGTATTTCAAAGTCGTCTTGTATGATTTCTTTTTTGTTTTTTCGTTTTTTATTTTATTGTGCGTCTTTCAAATAGCACGGTTTTTTATTTCTCTAATGTTTCATACTTTTGTTTTTGGTAGTGAGAAGTTCTCAATGTTTCCATAACGTTTATACCACCCATCTATCTATAAAAGTGTTCATTTACAACCATTTGTTTCCTTTTGGGGTTTTGTAAGCGCTGGACGAGTTTTGTTTTTCTCTTTTTCTCAGTCTTCTTTTGCTAGTGTGTGTGTGTGTGTATGCGCTGCAAGTGATAATCCCAGCAAACATGCAATCAAAGGTTTGAAATATAATAGTTTAGCTGTTTGATAACACTAACTTTTAAAAGGAATACTCATAAGATTTCAGTTTAATAATTGGCTTTAAGTTATTGGGAATTTAAAATCTAGATTTTAAGTAGAATCATTGTGCTGTCAAATGTAATTTTTAAAAAATATTTTAGAAAATTAAGAAAAAATTTTTTATTCTCTGAACATTATAAAATAAGTTTGTTTATATATTTGTTAAGAATATTCTTGTTTTCAAGACCTTTTTATTTCATTTCTTTTTTTTTACAATTTGACGTGAAAGTAATAGAACACAGTGTTTTGATATTTATAATTTAGGTATACAAGAAATTACAAAAAAGCCACTGTAAGCGTTTTAAAAACATGGAATTATTGAGTTTTTAGTATATTGTATTAACGTTATTAACGTGAAGTATATTTATAGGTTTTCAAACAATTACGCGGTCAGCCGAAAGCTTTCCACTTACAGATTTCATTGCAAATGTTTTAAGAAATGTTCTACATCACATTCTCTTTCTTTACGAATTTTGCATATACTGCAACAAACGTTGTGGCTCAAACTGTCAAATGGTTTGCTGAAATCGAAAAACAACTGACGGAGACTTATTATATATATTTTTTAATATAGCCAAGAACATTAAGTATTTGTGTTATTGGTCTAGATTCGGAAAACCTTACTGAAAAAGAGAAATAAAACTGTATAAGTAGGATCTGAAAATTTAAGATCAAGTCTCAGATGCATTGGGCATAATTATTTTTTATTAATTTCTTTTCGACATAAGACGCCCTAATTAGATCAGAAACTTAATTCTATTTAATAAATAAGGGTACTTAACTAATGATACGAGTACTTAACTAATGATGTACTGATGATGTACTTCCAATATTTTTGATATACAGGCTGTATGCCGGGAAGGTATACTACGTTGTTTGTTTATAAATTTTAAATGAAATGAAATGCATCTTATATTGATAAATGTTTTATTTAATGTCGGTAATTATGTATTGTAGTCGCCGTGGTCTAGTGGTTAGTGTGTTGGCTTACTAAGAAATGGGCCCTGGGTTCGACTCCAGGCTCCGACATCTTCAAAAAAAAAGAAATATGAAAAAAATATTTCTTTCGGCGACTACCTCTCAGCAGTCTTCTGGCAAAAGCTCTGAGAGTAACAGATTGCCATAAACAAGCTTCTCAAGTCTGTCGTTCGGAGTCGACATTAAACTGTAGGTCCCGGTACTCAATATGAGTGCTGCGAGAAGCTAGGCTGTAATCCTGACACAGGGTTGTAAAGGCCAGTTATGTATGTATGTATGTAATTATGTATGGAGAACAATATCTTTTCTTCCACTTTTGTTAGCCTCACAAAGTGCCCCATTTGAGCACGTTTTTTGTTACATTCTTACACATTTCTCGCAGTATTTTATTAATTTCATCACCAATATTTTGTTTAAGTTGCTTCAGTGTTTTTGGTTTATTTGAATAAGCCTTGCTTTTCAGATATCCCCACAAAAAGTAGTTCGGAGTAGTCAAATCACTAGACCGTTGATGCCAATCAACATTACCATTCCTTGAAATAACTTGTTGTGGAAAGGAGTCTCGCAGTAAATCAATTGTAATCCTGGCTGTATGCGATGAGGCACCGTCTTGTTGAAACCACATGTTAAAAAGTTTTTGAACTGATACTCAAACAGTCTTACATTTCGAGTTCTAAAATTTTAAATTCAAAATCATGGGATAATCAATTGAAACAGAAAGTAGAACCCATTAAAAGTGTGAAAGAATGCAATATTCGTTAAAATGATGAAGTTCAATGTCAAATTTTAAATTCAAGTGGTTGCAATCAGACTGTGTTACACCAACTTTGCTCAATTTGCGTCATAGTTGATCCACAGCTGGTGCCCTTATAGAAATATTTATTACATTATCTTTTCTTTTGGCTTCTTATTGTCGATTTAGTTAGTTTCTATACAAGCAATATGTCAGGTCCTCAAGAAACGAGTATGCCCTGTATGAGTCTTGCATTCTATTAACTTGAGCAATATAATTTAATTCGCTACTACTCTCTACTCTACAATAACTTTACAACTTAATAAGTTCTCAGAAAAACATGGCTTTTAACGAAGTGTAAAACTAATTCGTTAACAAAGCAACTTTGTCATTAATATATGTAGGTGATTTTTATAGAGGTATAGAGCTTGAGGTGTTTGAGCTATATCACAATTCGTGTCAGTATATCAGAAATTAGCAGTGAATGTTGTCCTCCAAGTGGTTAAAATCCAAAAAATCTCGATTGCCTTTCCCTATTTACTTACCATAAAAAAGTTCAACTTGAAAAAAATTTCATTTATTTTCTTCAAAGAGTTTTCCATTTTAATTCTTCTCTTGTATGTTTGCTGGGTAATTTTTTGGTCTTGCCAGTATAGTTGAATAGTTTTTACCATATTTTTATTCCATTTCTGTGTATGTACATTTGTTTTAGTTGGGGTTTTGATATGATTAATGGCGTAGTTAAAAGTCAATTTTGTTAAATAATGTCTATGGCAAAAAGTAGTAGTACTAGTGAAACATACATACAAACAAACACACATGCATACAAACAAATGCAGTTTATAAATCTTAACTGAAAATTCGAAAATATTTCTTACCACAAAATATCTAAAGAGATGGCGTATTAATATTAAACTGATTTAAGAAATATTTTCTTAAATACACAGCAGATTACTTATTTTAGATATTAAGAAATGATCACAAAACGCATCTTGAAATAAATTCTCAGTTGAAAAAGAATTTATTTGGCTATTTTGAATGCAACAAAGGACAATAAAATTACTGGAACATAGTTTACTGGGTCAAATATATTTAAAGAACTGAAATATATTTCAAATATTTTATTCATTAATTATTAAGTTAAAAAAACAGTTTTATTGCTGATTTAAGTCTCAGCGCAGTAATACACTTTTTGAGCACATTAATGGATGAAATAAAGAAGAGCTAAAAACAAGTATTACACAATTTTAAAAGGGAATTCGTAAAAAGTTTGGGTATTAGTCTGAAATTTTAAATATTTTTAGAGAATGAAAGGTCTACTTTCAAAACGTAGTATTAGAAAGATCTCCAACAGTTGTTCAAGGCAATAGTATTAGAAAACGAATTAAAAAACTTTCCTTTAAAAAACTTACTTACAAGACTGTAATATAAGCAGTGGTCAAGTCAAACTCGCAAAAAAAATCTTACCAGAGAATTGCTCAAGAATATTACGATCAAATATAACTAAAGTTTGGTGCAACTAACACCCACAATGTCTATTGTACATAAAACAACAAATTTTCCGAGAAAATTTCTTATTACGAAAGAAGGTTGAAAGATGTCAGCTTCGGTGCTATATTTTTATCCAGTGGTCAATACTTTCATTGACTTTAAGATATAATTTAGATTCAATGTAGCTAATTTGCCGACTTATTTCATTCCTTAGCTTTTCACATAATCATGAAAGCCAATTAACATCGCCTCGATATGATACAACACAGCAATTGAATTTCTTACGCAAAAGAGCCATTATTTAATTGGTTGTTTGGCTAGTAGCATCTTGCTGATAGAACGACATATATTCCAGGTCTATATTTTAAATTTGTGGCCACAAGAAACCATTTATCATAACCCGAAATCGTATAGTATTCCTGCAACTGCTTGGCTGACCACATTTATTAAAAATTACGGCCCGATGACACTGTCCTCCATATAGCGCACCAAACACTCACAATTTGTGGATGTAGCGGCTTTTCAAAAATTATTCGTGGGTTCTAATTTGCCCAATTTCGGCAATTTAGCTTGTTTACAAATCCACTAAGCGGACAATGTGTCTCGTGTCTGAGCCATACAGTTCGGTCTCTTCAACCAACCATTTTGCATATTGACAACATTTTAATTGTTCTATAGTTCACAGGTCTTGAGTCCAATGTTTGTGCTACGCACATTTCCCCACTTCCTACTGATCCGGATGGCTGAATTTGTGCACAATTCTCCAATTTGTGAACACATATCGATCAATTGTAGTCGTCGTGGTCTAGTGGTTAGTGTGTTTGGTTACTAAGACGCTAGCGTAGGGTTAAAATCTCAGCTCTGACATCTTGAAAAAAGAAATATGAAAAAAAAGATATTTCTTTCGGCGACTACCTCTCAGCAGTCTTCTGGCAAAAGCTCTGAGAGTAATTAATTGCCATAAACAAGCTTCTCAAATCTGTCGTTCGGAGTCGACATTAAACTGTAGGTCCCGGTACTAATGGATAGAAATTTACACACACAACATGAGTGCTGCGAGAAGCTAGGCCGTAATCCTGACACAGTGTTGTAAAGGCCAGTTATGTATGTATGCCCAAGTTATACCTCGATTTACTACTGTTTAGCATTATCGAACAAATACGTCCATATATACATATATATATATATATTAAAGAAATAATTATATAATTTAATTAAACAATTACACCTACTTATATACATATGTACATGTATTTACACTTTAATAATTTTTCTTTTCCTTCTCTTCCTTTTCATGTCTCTCCTCATTTTTATTCATAAGTACCCTGCAGGAAAATTGGTAGTCGACTACAAATAAAGCTAACTTATAATTCACTTTTATGGGCTGACTATAAGCTAACTACATTGTAATCCAGAACTTACCAAAATCAAAGGGTTTATAGCTAGCTACAAAAAGTTAACTTTAAGTTAACGGCTAGGTAACTAACTTTAAATTAATTAAAAGTTATGCAGAGTCGGACAATTGACTACTTCCTAGGACATCGCAATGTTAAAATAGTTAGTTGTTTTCATATAAAAGTAATCCAAGTGTCAACCACAACTACTTGAGAAATAATTAGTTTTAAATTAATTGAAAGTTAACTGAATGTCCGACAGGGTAGTTATTACAGAGTGTTAACATGCCTCTACATATACAGCCATACATTCATTTGTATGTAGGTTTTCATATCATATTGTCTCTCACCCACACTCTCCTGTATGTACATCCTATCTTTAGAAATGGCGGCAAAATTTTGTACTTCTTTGAGTTTGTTTTGCAAGCCATGGCTAGAAATAAAGAAAACATTTAGAATCTGTAAAATATTTTCTATAAAATTGATTTTTTGTTATTGTTTTTCCAAAGAAAACTACAATACAAATACACAGCACACCCATAATAATAATTTTAGTTTCACACTCATAATTAGATATGCAATGTAATACGAATACACCTCAATGTTATGAGAGAACCCATTCCTCGGCGTCACTTAGTAAATGCATGTAAAATTTTACAAATGTGGATGCCATTTATACGCTCTTAGTGAGTAGTTGTAGTAGCAGTTACAAATTTTGTTGTAAATCAAGGCCTAACCTATCCCAACTTAAAAAAAAAAAAAAAAAACAAAATATCACAGCCAACAACAAGCACAACTGACAGCAGCAACAGCAGTAGCAGTAGCAGAACCAGCATTTAAAGCAGAAGACAAATTTTACAATTACCTTCAAATATGACTAAAAAGCAGTACAAAGAGTTTAAATAATGCAAAAAAACAGCAACAACAGAAACAACAGAATAAAAAACGTAAAATAGTAAAGAACTGCAAATTTGCACTCATACACAGACACAAATCTTCAACATATGCAGAAATAACTGTTACCCGTAATCACAAATTGAGAAAGGACCACAGGGCGTCAGTTAAAAGAAAAACAAAAATACACGCGAAAGCAAAACGGAAAAAAAAAGAATGCAACGAAACAAGAAAAAAAAAATCGACAAATATTAAGAGCACGACAACGATGATTGAGTTAAACAAATCGTTTGCAGTGCAATAGCAACAACAAGAAGAACAGCAACTATAAATTACAATAATAATAATGAAAAAAATAAATGCAAAAAAAACCGAAACGAATAACAACAATGTGAAATTCCGTTGCTGCGTAATAAAATACTTCCAGCAATTAAATTGGGGTCCAAAGTCTAACAAACGGCGCTTCGTTTCGGGGAATTCCTTTACAATCGTGCCTACTGCTACTGCTTGTTGTCGTCGTGCACTTATTTTACATACAACACTCTCTATAGTATCGGTTAGTTAAGGGGTTGGTGGTATCAAACGAATGCATTTAGTATAACGAATTGCAAAACACGAGAAAAACTTCGTCTAGTGTATTTGGCATAAAACCAGACCATGGACAAGACGAGGTGCATTGTTATACATTTTTTGTTTTATTAATCTCATCGCGGGGATTACTGAGGTAACGTAAGGCTAATAACAGAGACCCCACATATGCATACTCGTACATACACTCATACACGCATACAGCTAAAAAATGTATAGTTGTTTTATGAGCAAAACGCATGATGGTTACTCGTAATAAGAGAGAAAAAACCCCCTTTTTAAGAGTAGTCACACATTTAATATTAAAAGAGAATGTCTCAAAAGAAAAATTTTTAACTCTAATTTGCATTATGATTTGAAGAGAGTATTAAACAATTTGAATGCAATAACTATTGTAATTACTACGCTTGCGTGTAATAGAGATAAATATTTTGGAGAGTTAGCGATTTAATATACTCTACCTTTACAGTATGTTTGTTTGTTGGCGTGTCCATAGACAAAAACAAATGCAAACATTTGCAGGGGAATGAGGTCGTCTACCGCTTAGACTTTTCAGTCTGAAACATCAGCAGCAATCTGATATATAAAAATGCGTGCGTGTGTGTATGGCATTTAGCACTGCTCTGGCTTTTTAAATGTATTTTTTTACCAAGTTTTTTGTTGTTGCAACTGCTGCTGTTGTGTTGTTTGGTGTGACTGACAAGAGTTTATTGTTCCAGTGACTGTAAAACGAGTATTTGTGTTTCGAACGGTGCTTCGTTATTTTTTCTTTTTGTTATGGTTTTTATTGTTGTTTTTTTTTTGCTTTTATTTTTAATGGTTTAATTTTTGTTTTTGCGTTTATGTTTTTTTTACAATTTTAGGGTCTGTCTGTTTCTGTTTCTGATGATGGTGTTAAGGCGCCGACGCATATTTAAAAACTTCACTCTGTCTGCACATGCATATGCATATTGTGGCTCTTCTTTATGCTCCACGTAGTACTACTACTAGATAACGTACGAGTGTAACTGTATGATTGTATAGTATATGTGGTTTACAAAATTTTTTGTTTTTGCATTCATTACATGCCAAACGCAGACGACTGTTTGTGCTAACGGGCCTTTTTAGAAAAAAATATTTCTGTTTCTTTACTGTTTGGATTCTTTTGAGCAGCCCAGTTGTATTGTTTTCTTTAAGACTTCAAATGCTACATCAAATCGTGTTGCATGTCCGTCTATATGTTTGATCATCCATTCATTTGTACATAAGACAGTCTATTTCTTTATTTGTATGTTTGTGTGCATTTACTGCTTCTACAACTACATCTATCAGCATCGGTATTTCCTCTTTTGAATTTGAGCAAAATTGTTTGTTGGACAAACATTTTAAGGTGACCATGTGCTTACCATGTGCCATTTATTTGATGACAGTTAATATGCTTAGTGGTCAAGAAAAACCGCCGCTATAATTTTTCAATCTTATCCACCAGTATACACCACATCAATTCCTTACTACTACTACAAAAACCAATAGTGTTCTTGTTTTATAAGAAAAATATATCTGATATAACACTGTTCGTCTCGATTTTAGAACACTTTGACAGTATCAACCAAGTTAATTTGTCTTATTTTGTGTTTGTGATTTTTTTTATTGAATTTTTTGACCCTAAATACAAATTGTACAAAAACAGTGCCTGTTGTTCTTGGAATAATATTAATTGCTGTTATTGAATACACTATTGCCAAACAAAATTATTATCAGGCAAGTGTTTAACCATAACCATTTTAAGTTTTTCTGACAATCGTGTTTTTCATTGCCAGTACATTGGTAGAATACTTCCAGATCTGAGAATCATCTGAACAAAGTTTAGGTAATTGGGTAAACATTTGCAGGTAGTATCTTAAGTCGTTTCACAAGCTGTAAAGATATTAAAAAATCCATTTTAATAAAATACTAAAAAATACCTTCTGCTCTCAGTCTACTCATTCTTATTCGAAATTATAAATCAATCATTCAATTAGGGCTTGACATCCTTAAACCGTACATTTATTAAGGCCGAAAACTATTAACAATAGACTCTTTCAAGCGCTAAAAGTATTAGGGCCATCGTAACAATTTACCGATAGTAAAAGATGGCATTTTATGAAATAGATTAATTGCTTCTTATTGTAAGTAAACTTTGACATAAACCTTAACGTTAAAATTTTTGGGGAGATAGACTTTCCTCTCACTTTTACCGTGAGGGTTAAATAAAATTTATCTTTTGTTATGGGATGCCTTACCGGAAAGTTTTAATAATGGCCTTTAAACTTTCAAATTAATATAAGAGAACTCTTACACAGGTTTACGGGTGTATTCCGAAAAACGAAATGGAATGAATTTGAAATTGAGTGTTTTTTCAAAGACAATTAAAGCTTAGTTGCGTCAATTATTTCAAAGTTTCTAAAGTTCATAGAAGTTATGTTAATGGTTAATAAGGAAATAATAAAAAATAAGCCTTTTGTCATAAAATTTTAAACACTTGTGATCTGTATATCTATACGTTTACAGCTGGTCACCTTAAACACATCTGCAAAGAAAGTCACTCAATTTATTTCATTGGAATTGTTTTCGAAATGAAAGTAAATGAAAACACACTGGCTGTGGCTGTAGACTTGTAGTGTTTGTTTGTGCTGGTAATGTTTGTTGGATTTTCTTCTTTCTATTTTGTTTGGCAAACATTAAAAAAAAAACATCAACAACAACAGCAAGAAAAGAAACTGGGAGTAAAAACTGTGCTGCAGCTGCAATATTTTGTTACGGCAATTTTTTTCTTTTTTTTTTTTCCTTCCTTTTGCAATTTTATAACGTTGACGTTTAAGGCAATGGCAATGGCAGCGGCAACAACAATTTTTTTATACTACAGCTTGGCTACGATAAACATTGCTGATAAAATTGCTAAAAGAACACACAAAAAACGAAAAAACAAAAAAAAAAAAAAAAAAAAAAGTTGGAAGACAAAAAAGCTGGCAAAAAAGCACAGAAAGTAAATAAATTTTAAATAAAAAAAAAAAAAAACAGAAAAAAAACAGAAATTTGCAATACATACATTTCTCGTTGAGTCAGTTCAAGTTGTAGTTTGGCATGCAAGCGTTTCAGTTAAAACGGAACTTTCACAAGGAACGGTTCAAATAACTCGTCTGGCTGGCTAAATAGTAGCTCGTTGGCTGACTGATTGGTTTGCTGGCTCAATGACTGGCAAAGTAGCAACAAACAAATAAATTCAAATAAAATAGAAAAAAAAACAAGAAAAAAACAAATTGAAGGAATCTTACATTTAGAAAATCAAATCAAATTAAATGAATAAAAATCATTTTATTGCTATACATACGACTCCTTACATACATGCATATGTACTTACATCTAAAGAGAAATGCTTTTAAAGTAATGAATTGAAACAAAATTACACTTCAGCATGCAGCAGACTTAAGGAAAAAATGCAAAATTAAATAAACGAAAAATATAAAAAAAATATTAATAAAATAACAGATAGATAACAAATAAAAATATGAAATTTTAAAAATAAAAAAATACCAAATCCGTGTGGTGTGTGTCTGTTTTTCACAACCTGTGTCAAGAAAAATAATTTTTTTATAAATAAAAATATTTGTAATAGAAGAACTGAATTAAAGTGAAAAATATTAACACTAGTGTAACCGCTCTATACAAAACAACACACATTTAAGATGTGAAAAATTGTTTAAAATACAAAATTTCTTAGCGTCAGTAGCAACAGACAAATTTTGTAAAGAAAAATCTATTAGCAAACATCTGTAAAACCGCCTACTTATGTACATACATAGTATGTCCATATACGTACCATGTAAATACTAGTAAGTAGTATTTTTGATATATTGCAACACTTAAAATTCGGTATACTTTGCTTTTTTTTATTACTATATTATTTCACAAAGATATCATTAAAACTTAAGATTGTATTGGAAACAAACACACACACAAAAAGGTAAATAAGGGACTTCGAAAGCTGCATATCTAGAAGACCTGAACTTGGTGGCAATTTGTTTTAGCTATGGAAAGCATACAGGCTCTACATCGTTAAGCTATCAAAACTATTGTTATGTATTTAAGTTGTTCTCAGAATAATATGTTACTTTGGACTCTGCAATTAAACTTTCTGACAACTTCTGTAACGCTCTACATTGTAGCCACTACTTAATGGCAGAACTCCCTCTTTTGTAATCCATACATTGAGGGGTATTTTCCACACAAATATGTAAGAATTTCTAGCCATTTGTTCGCTTTATGTTACACACACATACAAATAGATTTCAGTTAATATTCTGATAAAAAATTAAATTTTAGCAAGCAATCTGAAAACATTTGTCTCGTTTTATTAAAATTAGGACAAGGATAATAAAATAGAGGTATTTGTATCTTCCCACCCTGATTTCAAAAGAAAAGTCCATTGTACTTGAGAAGGAAGTGCCGAAAGAATTAAAGGGCACAAATAAGTACATACATAATTAACCATTACAACCCTGTGTAAGGTGTACGGCCTAGCTTCTCGCAGCACCCATATTGTGTGTGTAAATTTTTATCCATAAGTACCGGGACTTACAGTTTAAAGCTAATTACGAACGACAGACTTGAGAAGCTTTAGTTCTTCTTAGAGTTTTGCCAGAAGATTGGTAAGAGTTAGTCGCCGGGAGAAATATTTTTTCATATTTCTCTTTTCAAGATGTCAGAGCCGGGGTTTAAACCCTAAGCTCTTCTCTTAGTAAGCTAACAAACTAACCACTAGAATACGGCTACTACTGCGCAAACAAGTAAGGGAAGAAAAATAAAAATACGAAAAAAAGGAAACTGAAAGAAGCTCACCAAACATGGGGGTTCACTTCAAATATATCTATACAGTGGTGGACATATAATTAAGCCTAAAACATAATTTATTTTGCAGTTCTTAAATCTACACTTTAAAAAAAGTTTCCAGTACACTTGTTAAGTAAATAAGTATTTTAAAATTCTGTAAAAAAAAAAATTATAAAAAAATTTTTTTTATTGGATTGGCCATATAATTAAATTATAATTTTCATTTTAATTGTCATATTTTAAAATTTTTTGTTTTTATAAATAACATTTCATAGGGTAACATTTGATTTCAATAAGATTTACTCATTTGTTAGGCGTACAAGTATGTAAGTGTCTGCAGAGAGATTGAGGAATACTCTACTAACGCATGTCGATCTATTGTCACAATTCATCAGTATTTTTTAATTTTTGCCTTCCATGCTCTTCTAAACTTCACTTCACAAATTCCCAATTCGATTGAGATCACAAAATTATACTGACCTTGTCAAAAATATTTATGTATATATTTTTTCTCTAAGCAGCTTTTTATAAGTCGTAAATTATGCTAACTTATGATCTGTGTCGTGGCATATCAACGGTAAATTTTCCTCCGTTTATCGTAACAGGGTATTTTCTATTACGTTTTTGTAAGCATATTGATCCATTCTTGGACTGATCCCCAAAATTGGCTCAATACCATGCCAAGAAAATGTACCCATACCATGATATTGCTGCCACCATTCTTAACTGTTTCGATAGTAGGATAACTGGAAAATTTGGATTTGTTGCTCCATAAAATACTTTTTCGGAAACTCATTGGTTAATTGGCAAAATTCAATTTAGATTTTAAATTTTTTTAGGAAGTGAGGGGTTTTCTCTGAACGATGCATTCATGTAAGAAAAATTTGTTAAAATTCAGTCTGATAGTTTTAGATAATAAGTCATCACATGGTATTTTAGGACTCTAATTCAGCTTTCAGATGTTTAGAACTTTTATATTGTTTCCCTAGAGTAACCAGGGAAATAGAAAATTTTATTTACACTCTTCCTGAAGTCTCTAAGAATAATAATTACCTTCCTTTTAATTACGTGTCCACTTTAAAAAACACTTCCACTAAATAATGTCAATTTTTTATTAAAAGGGAATACAATTCTAGATATTATCCAGTATATTTAAAGTAAAGAACGTCATTGAAGGAACGGTTTCTATTTGAATATTTTCATGTGTTTGTTTTTTTTTATAGATTTTCTGTACGTGTTTCATTATTTATCAAGTCTCTAGAGGATTAAAAAATGCGTTAATCCTTTTTCCAGTTTACTTTCAAAAATAAGAAGCGATTATCATCATATAAATGGCTTTTAAAAAATCATAGAAGTTGCCAAAAGCACTGATAGAGAACATTTCGTAAATCGAGACATGTGGTTTTCCAGTTGGTTTTCGTTATTTTTCTTGCAAAGCGAAATTTTAGGATTAAAAAAATAAGTGGGTTTGTTTTTAACTTCTTTTTTTAATTAAAAATACTGTACTTTAACAGATAAGCTGATTTTGATAGTCCTGGTTGAAATTGACATGGATTTATGGATTTCTTCATTAAATTTTACGATCTTTCTACAATATCTGCATTTTAGACTTAAAACGTCTGCTAAGCTACTCAAATGTTCATTACCTTGATTAAATATCTGGTTTTACATCCTGTGTTATTTCATGTAGACTGTAGCTCAAACCCTTTTCTTATGTAGCGTCTAACTTAACAAGAGTATTTTCCACGCCTTATTAGTAGTTTTGTTTAGTATAGCTTTCAAAACAATTGTTCTTCTTATTCTTTACCAAGAAAGAGATCAGAATGTACCCATGGATTTTTTCCAAGACTCACTTCATAATCTAATTACTCTTTTCCTTTTTTTTAGCCTCATCAGTAAAATAAAAACCTTATTTTCTGGTTTTTTATTTGTTTAGGTCACCAGATTTAAATGTGCTCTGAAATCCTGCAGAGGCTGATCGTATTGTACTTAAATAGTTGGTTTAATTTGCTGAATCGCAGCTACGATCATAGTACTGACAGACTTGACACGTTTGTCTCCTGAGAATGCATTTATTGTTATATAACAATTCCGCTCATATTTGTGTTGCCATGAAAGAATAGTTTAAGTCAACAAATAACATTTTTAAATATTCCTAAATTTTTATAAATTTTAATAAAAACATTTCCTGTAAAAAATTATGGTCGCTATAACATTAATCTCTATTATAATATAGATTTTATCCTAGATTCTATAAAGCTTCTAAAACAGTAAATAAATTCTATCTATCCTATGTCGACTTAAGCTATTCTTTCATATTACCACTGATTATAATAATCTTTATAGTCAGTATTTGAACACCTGTTTGCTCAAAATTTGATCATAAAAATTTTATATATTGTGTCGTATATAATATGACATAATTATATCAGAATCTAAATTGTATTAAGAATTTTAATTATTTTTTTATTTGCAATGATAAAAATGTGATGTGTTTGGTAAGTGTTTGACTAACTCATTAAAGTGTACATAGAAAAAAATATAATTTCAATATATGACTTCTATAAAAAGCGTGAGTTAAGCAATAGATGATTTTCATGCATTTGTACAGCACACAAAGATGTATAATAGGAATTTTGTAGATAGAGTCGAAAACATGTTCTGTTCGGCTGGTATAAAATTTCTTCAGGGATGTAATTTTCTCTTTTGTTAGAAAAATTATTGAAAAAACAAACTTTGTTTCTGATCTAAATATTTAAGGCGTTTTAAAAACAAAACAAAATTAAAAAAAAAAATAGGTCACCACAACCTGCTTGGGATTCAATCACGGCTCTCCAGACCGTGTACCCATTTGATACATACTTACATATTTTCAATCAATCACTTTTCAATCAACTAGACTGTAAGAATTTGTTAAAAAATAATCTGCCTGATTGAATCAAAGATTTGTTGAATTAAAGTATGACAGATATTCGAGTGTCTTTGTAAAAGTGTAGGTGATTTCCGGTGATGTCATTTCTGATAAAAATCATCTACCAAATGCCAACTGGTAGAGTGTCTAGCACAGCTATGCAATTCACACGAGTCTGTGTAACTCACTTACTAACTTGCATTGGTTTAGTGTTAAATTTGTTCCACCTGTCCATACAATGGCTCCAGCTCCATAAACCGCAATTGGCCTGTCTATCAAGTTGGGCATGTTTAGTTTTTGTGACATTATATGGTTATTGATGATTATCACAGTTTTTTTTTGCAAACGCTTGCCTGTGGCCTATATTTGTTTAATTAAAATTAAGCAATAATTGTAACAGTTTTTCAAATGCTCGTAGTTTTTCCAATTGAACACCTAAAAAAAACAAAACATGAAAAACTAAAAACAACAAATTGCATGAAAATCTTACATTTAAAATTATTTTCTAAAATTGTTGTTATTGTGTTTGTTGCTGTAACGATTTGTAGCAGCTGTTTTTGTTAAAGTAGAGCAGAGTAGAGTCAAGTCAGGTAATGATGGCTGTAATAAAAACAATGATGGTAATGATGTTGGTGATGATGATGATGTTGATGATAACGAAAATAAAGAAAAATCATGTTGTTGATTATTGCTTAAGCAATTATTCCCTCCTCTCCCCTCTCCCCCTCTTCATTTATTCTATAACCGTTATTCATATGTTGTGCTGAAAATCATTTTTGTTTTTTGTTTGTGTGTTTGTACTTTTTTTTATGGCTCAATCGCATGACGTTCGCCGTAACAATATTTATTCGCCCAACGGTCGTTGAACGTCTCGGTTTATTATTGTTATTAATAAATATTTACCCTACATACCTACTAGACAATTACACGTTAGTGTCTAGCTTTACACCTTTCCCTCTCCCTCACTCTTTTCTTAGGCCTTGCTTGCCATGATGGTTTCTTTTGCCACAGTTTAATCATTCAAGTTATCAGCTTGTTGTTGGTCTCTCATTCTTTCTCTTATAAATACGAGTATGTATACCCGCCGTCGTAACCGATATTTTGTTGGCCTTTTTTTCTTGTTTCTTCTTCTGTGCTTTCAGTTCTGTTCTGTTATTTCTTTATTATGAATGTTGAAGCGTGTGTGTGTGTGTGTGTGTGTTTTATTGGTTCATTCAACCATTGACTAACATTCAGTCAGTCTACTTAGAACTGTTTGCTGGCAACTACAGCTTGTAGTCATGCGAATCATATGTTTGTGTGTGTATTATTGTTTGGAATTGAAATTTCAATGAACACATTAAGAAAGAAATTTTAAGTGCTCATAACTATTGACATTGCAACTCGCTTATGTAGTCATACTCATTGGACGAATTATTATTATTTTTTTATTATTTTGATTTGTGGCTGCCACATTAAGCAATAATATGCTACTGGTGTTACCAAAACGTCAGTTTAATAATCTAAACGTGTCTTAAGGCGGTAGTAGCACATTTAACAATAAAGAAAAACAAAAACTTTAAACATTTTTAATGTCGGCCTATCAGTTATTTTTTTGTAGTCACTGCCTGACATCTGATGTGTAATAAACGAGGCCTGCATTTAATATTTAATTAATTTTTATTTTTTTATTTTTTGTTTTTATCTTGTTTTATTATGTTTTTAATTTTTATGATTTGTTAGATTTCAAGTGTCAAGCCCAGTGTCAACTTTAAATACTATCAGTCGGCGGTCGGTACGTGTTAAAAATCCACCACAAAAACCTCAAATAACATTAAGTGCTAAAGAAAAAAGTTGAACGTAAAAGAAAGAAAGAAAAAAAAAATGTCATAAAAATAACGGTCAAAAACTTGTTAAAAAAACTGTTTTCTTCAGAATGATAACAACAACAAGAACAAATAAAAACAAGTATTAAAAATGGCTTGATTAGCAATCGAGTAGCTTACCATTACGCAAATTACAGCTAATTAGTGATTATTTGTGATCTCTTTCTGTCCAAACAAGTATTCTAAACAGACATTAAAAAAAATTAAAGCAAAACAAAAATAAAAAAACAAAATTAAACAAATGGTACAACATACCGCCCATATTAAGTAATTCAAACTGCTATAAAAAAAGCTGTTCTTTAATTGGAGCAACTTGGTTGGAGCAAAGCAAAGCAAACCAAAACAAACAACCACCAGCGTTTTAAAAATATCTTTTGGCTTACAAGGTAAGTGGCCTCCTAATCATGACAATAAAATATTTCTTTTAATTTTTATATCCAAAATACAAAATTTGTTTAAAATATTTATTTCGAAATAAACTTAACCAATGTAGGCATAAGTACTGTATGTAGAAATAAGTACTGTTCTACATACACAAGGGCGGTCTTAAAATTAGGCAAGCTAATATTTGGCAAAACCTCTTCTTATTATATTATATTTCTTTCTTAAATAATTCCACTGTCATACTGTTGTATTCATAAAAATTTAAAGCTTTGTATGGGGCTTATTTGACAGGTATTGCATAGAAATTTGACAAATGAATACAGAAGTTAATGTTTTGAAATGATGATTTAATGACAATGACAATTTTTCGTACATATTTCATCTCAGTGTCGAACATTTTTATTATTAGTGCTGGCAAATCTCCTACTTTTCATTACTGCATAGTATTGAGTGCTTCTCATTTGAGTATTCAGTAGTACTCGATACTTTTAATGAATTTTTTGAATTTTTAAAATGTCGAAAACTAAAAATAAGATGAACTATTACAGTAGACGCTTGTAAATCAATACTCCTCGAAATTTGAATGTTTTGGAAATGAGAGTTAAAGTTTTTACGTCAAAACGTTTTTATTTTTAATTTTGATACTGGATTTATTTGAAGTAATTAACTGACATAATTCTATCAGCATAGTTGAAATCGGAAAATAGAATGAGGACGTGTTTTAAATGACGAAAATTCAGACAGCAGTGATAAAGATATAGTTAAAGTTACAAAAGTTACCACTAATGTTTTAGACTCTAACGGCCGTATGTATAATGAAAAATTAGCAACTGGTTAGTATATGGGACACAAAACTATCAAGTTTATGACACGCTATAGACTGATATTACCAAAACTTTCCATACCCTCTATTGGATAACTAGTCAGATAATCCAAAAAATTAAATACCTTGTAACTTTGAGTAAGAATTTCCACGTATTGGAATAACAAACTTAGCCACTGTGTACAATGATCTACTAATTTTTTATTATACATAAGGCTGTAAGAATGTAAAATTTTTTAAAAATTTCTGTAAAACTAGTGAACTGAAGAAAACCAAATTTGAAGTGGGCGTGCGTGGCATAGTGGTTAGATCGCTCTCACAAAAATTCAAATGGTCCAGATTCAAATCGCAGTATAGGTGAAAAATTAAGAAGAAAAACTTTGCGGTGTTTCATAATTTAAATTAAAAAAAGAGGTTACCCTCACCGATAACTGTCATTGCTTTCTATTCCACCCTTACTATTGCCACCAAAAATCAATTGATTAGGGTAAAAGTGCCACCTATTGGGAAGTAGTAAATAACAGCTAACATAATTACCGAAGACACTCCCCACAATCAACATGCAACGATGGCATAATTGTTGTGCTGATTATTCAAGTGTGATCACTGGCTTTATATGATCAATTCACAGCAATTTGTCTTATTTGTAAGGCGCTTAATAATATAATAAAAAACAAATACTATTCTTTCCACAACAATTTCAGTAGTTCTTCTACATTACTACCATCTACTGTATTACGTTTTATTTTATTTTAATCATATCAATATTAACATAAAATCAATAATAATTTTAATAATATAATAATGCATTTGTGGTCACTGTAATCTATGTATGTTGACAAACTCTGGGTTCAAACCCCAGCTCTATATCTGTGACCATCTTTTAGGAGTTTTCTGGCAAAAGATCTGAGAGTAATTGATTGTGATGAACAAGCTTCTTAAGAGTCGAGTTCGATAAAAACTGACGCTCACAATAGGGGTGCTGTGTGAAACTAAGCTATAAAGCTATAACTTCAAGTATTAAATATATTAATTCTTATAGATGTATGATTCGTACATTAAAAGAACTGTGATTACTGTGTTTATTAAAATCCAATTTCCAGATGGGTTATGTTCATTAGATTATTTTTAATTGTTTTATTAAACGTTTTTAATTCAGCATGTTAATCGTCAATTTTGCTATAATAATGTTAAACATCGCTTCTTTTCTGGGATTTTATAAATAATTTTAATATTTTTGAAATAAAATAATTTCATAAACGTAGAATTTTTAGATAGAGTTTTAAATTAAATTTTCCATTGAGCGTCAATATCAAAATGCAAATCTGTTTAAAGTATTGAGTAGTTACTTTTGAGTATTGAGTACCGCAAAATTAGTACAAGTACTTAATACTTAGCCAACACTATCTATAACATATTATATTTTGACTATTTCACAGCTACTCTTTTATACAAAAATTTAGCAAACCAAACGATTTCTTGGATAATCCAAAACCCTCTAAAATTTTACCTAAAATGCAAAAAAGCGTGACTAATAAAAATATAATTTTACAGGAGAAGCGAAAGACTATTGCAAAAGCAAAAAAAGTCAAACAGCATTTTTGGTATAAAATCGTCGATTTCGATTGCAGAAGTTTTGTCAAGATATGTAATTCAATGGCACGGTTTTGATTTTTTTGGTTAATATGCCTTTTGTGTTTTAGCTAACGCTTTAGTAAGAATATAATTTTTATTAAATGTAATATGAAAAGTCTATAAGAGAAGAACGATTAACTAACGCATAATAACGCATATAAAATAAAATAAAATATTAAATAAAACTGAATTTGATGTTTAGTTTGTGAGTCACTTGTTGGGGTAGTAGTACACAGATCTAAGCAAAATTCTTTTAAGATCACTAGTAAAGAGGGTAGACTGTGTTAATCTCCGAAACACAAGGAAATATTACACATGTATGGCTCTGCTTTCCGCACTGTGTAGTTTTAATAGGCAAATTATATCGCTAGTTTACTTGGGTTTATTTTTTTTTCTTAACAGAGTCTCAAGGAAGTCTATAATTTACTTATAAGTGAATAAAGAGCATAGGAAACAAATAGAACATCCCTTCATATACTGCAGCAAGCGAATTATATCACAGACTCCCACTCTATTTCTTTAAGATTGTCTACAAACTGAACCTTCTACACAACAGCATTATGCATAAAAAAGAGTTTAAATTTATTTACTTGGCAAGTAAAAAACCACAGATAGTTTTTATTTTATTTATTTAAATTAGAATGCAATATTAATATTATATTTAATCAAACCGAGAGGCATTAGGAGCCCCCAGCTAACCTGGGACTCCTTGTCATTGGGGAAGTAAGGTTAACCGGCCTGATGGTTTGGGTGGGGTCCTTCGGGAAGTACACGTAGTGGTTGTGGTAGTACTAGGTAGAAACCTCTCAGCAAGGGGGGTATCACTACCCAGACAGTGGTGGTGCTAAATTGACAACTCGGTGCTTTGGGCTCTCTTTTGAGCTCCTTGCCCTCGCGCATGTGTGAGATTAGAGGGTACCGGATGGTGCGCACGTTAAACCCATACACAGTTGTCTACTCTCCTATGTTAATTATACTATAATATATAGGAATTCATTAAAACAATTGTGTATAGAGATCGATTGATTGCATAAGAGACTAACTAGTGAGCTAATTTACTCGTCTGAGAATTGTGGATTCATTTCGGCAGCGTTTGGCTTGATGTCAGTCTAAAAAAACTGGCGATGATTTTTCCATTTAAGTTTGTAAATTTGTGAAAGTTAAATTATGAGGCACTACATAATCTTTTTAAAACTTAAACAATTCAAACAATAAATTGTGATTAAAAATTTATTTAAAAACTATATTTAAATTTTATTTTTTATTTCGTCATCAACTATATATTGAAGAAAAAAAAAAACAACAGCAACAACAAAGTTTGCAATCAGTGAAACTCGTTGAATAGCAACAAATACAATATTTTCAATATCACGTAAATGTTTTGTTGTTTTACGTGAATTCCACGTAATTGAGTTGTCACGAGTAAGTGAAGTTTTGTATTTGCTTTCATTGGCTGTTATTGTAATGCATTCCAATGGGAAATTTTCTTATCAATTTTGTTTATATGAAATTAAAATGCAAATTGTACATACAAAACAGAAAGAGTTCGGTACAGTAAAACCTCAATAACAATAACTATAATATAAAAAAAAATTCATTGCCCTTAAAATGGTAATTAATTGGTTTTCCATATTGAGGCTTTAAAGACTTTTGTCAGAAATTAAAAACAATTCTGAGTTTAAATGGCAAAAAACTTTTGTTGAAATGTATCTTAAAGAGTTATTACTGTCTTATATGTTTTTATAATTTTATTCTTGTTTTTGTTGTTTTACTGACGTTGTATAGGAAAATTATTATTTGCAATAAAGGTTGTTATCAGCAACGTTTAATGTCGCATTTCGGTTCAAATAATAAATACGGCATTTGGCAACAGAGAAATGTAATAATAAAAAAAAAAAACAACGTATACGAGTCGTTTTCTAGGAATCTATTTATAGACCATTTTTCTTTTTTTATTAATTTTAGTTGGTAATTAAAAGTTGTTGCCTTATTTTATTAATTAAATATCTTTCTGCTTACGTAGTAGCATTTTATAAAATGATTTTTATTTTCCAATTCACTTAAATTTTCACAAAGAGTGTTGCAGAAGCCGAATGAACATGTCTTTCGGCTGACCTCTTTCATCGTTCAAGTGGGACGAGTGGGCGAACACCATGCCACGTTACAATGTGCCGTGTAGTCTAACACATATATATTTATATATACATATAGATATCGAGGTAAATTTTATCAATTAGTCGGTTAATACTGGTTTTGCGGTATCAATTAGAAACTTATGACACCGTTTTGAAAAATACCACATCAGCCGTAAACACGGTCGGAATGAACCTCATAGTTAGTTCGTTAGAATGAGAAATCTGTAAAGGTCTTCTAGATTAATACCCGATGTCTTCAAGATATCCTGGAAAGGCAAAGGAACGAGAAGATCATAACAACGTTTAAGGAGGGCTGGTAAATTGCTCCACTGTATTCTTCTCTTTCACATCACCGCCGCGACAGCAATAATCGTTGTATTGGTTCTGCGAGCATTCTAATCGGCAAGTGTCCATTCTGAATATGTCCTTCCAAATGTAACACAATGTCGAAGTAGTACATTTAAAACCAAAAATAGGCCAATCCAGCCTTGAGATTCTGCAGGGGTCAGTTTTACTTTACTTGGCATTGTCTCACTGCAGAACTAGCGTTGGTTACGTCTCCTTAAAAACCATATTGGACGTGATATCGCAGCTAGATGGGATGCCTTCGAGGCAAAACAATTGAGAGCCAATTCATCTGCCTTTTCATTTCCTTCAAACCCACAAGCAAGGATATTCAAATTAGGGTCGTCCCATTGAAAACACAATGGGAACTGAACTTATTTCTGCACTTCTCCACTATGTTCCAAGTGCAATGAGAGCAAAGATGCCCAGTAGTGGATGATATCAGCAAATTAAACTCACACGTATACTTAAGCTCTTTTGTTTGATCTTCAATCAACCAATAGGAAATCAGCATGTTGAGTGGGAGAGACAAACTACATTTGCAGAACTTCTTCCAGTGTTATTTCGTCACTCTCACCAATACTACTACCTTGGGCATCAATGAAAGAGATACATTATCCAGTTCAAGAGACATTGCACAAACTCAAAGCGATTGTGTTGAAAATTGTTGCAAGTTATTCATTTTCACCTTTTAAACTAAGTTGATAAGTGCAGTTCTAGTTTACACATATTCAAAACATGAATGTTGTATTCCAGTTGTATTATGGCCAAATATCTTTCAGTTTTAAAGAATCTTATATTTTACTCAACCAAGAACTCACTAACCTTTACTCTCGACATAATCTGAGTGAGCTAAACTGGCCCAACTGTGTTCACTTGAGATAATGCGTGTGTTCTGAAATAATTTTTTATATAAAAAAACATTTTTTTTTGTCGTTGAAAAAAGGACATATGGGTAGTTTAGGTGTCTTTAATTACATGTTTATTCTAATTTACTTTGGCAGTGTTTACTTTTATTGCGCAAATTTCTTAACACTCATCAGTCAGCATTTTCTTCTTCACAACACAACTATTCGTTTTGACACATTTTTTGACAGCTTTGACACAATTTCATGGACATTAGAAGTTGTATTTACAAGAGACAAAAATAGAATTCAATTTCTGTTTGATTGTTTTGTTCTCTGGTATTGATAAACCAATTCAATTCGTATCTTTAACATCATTATGATCAACATCATTAGCATTAGACACGAACTGATAATATACAGTAGCATACCGTTATTATAACGTTGTTAATATTGCAATGGTAGTTGTTTTTGTATGCTTAAGCCAAATATACTGTTGTAAGCCAAGAAGACAAGAATTACGGTTTTTTAAACGACAACATTCCTTAGACAACAACTTAATGTCGGGATAGTTGGAGAGAACAAAAAAAAAAAAAACGTAAAATAGAAAGAAAACAAGTCTTATACAAGTAAATGATAACTGACTTACTGCTTGACTGAATGAAGGAAAACCACCACACGAAAAAGAATGCAAAAAAAAGAAAAAAAAAAAAAAACAGCAAAGAAAGCTTAAGAAAAGAATCAGAAAAGAAAAGAACACTTACGTATTTACATATAAAAAAATTAAATAAATATGGATAAACTAATACATACCTGTGTAAGTACGTCCATCTAAGATGGTCTAGTGAGTACAACAGTAGCATCCAAGAACACACCAACAGCATATTTGGCAGTACATAAACGACGTAGCAAACAAAAATAAAATACATGCCAATAAAACTTTACAAAACCATCAGAACTACTGAATTAATCAAAAGATACCTGCACTAATTAATATGAAAGAAAGAAAAAAAAGTCGGATCAAACATTTAAAAGCTACCAAAAAATAAATGATTTTGTATTTAAGCCAAGTTTATAAGCAATAATCGTCTTGCAAACATGCACACATACATTTTGTAGTAGTTTTTGTTATTGCTTTTCTTTTTATTAACCATCGAAATAAATCAGAAAATATGCATTTCATACACTTGTACTGACCGGTATGTATGTATGTGTGTAACACTTTGAGGCAACCTAACCGTTTAAAGTTATCACGACTGGCATACCAAAAGCAGAATGAAAACTGCATACGGCTTTTAACAGCCAACAACAATAATAATAAGTTTTAATATTTCTCTAGACAAATCTACAAACATATGAAAACAAATTGTTGGGCAGGCATATAACCCAGCAAACCAGTAAAATGAATGCTTTTATACGAACAGACTGTAAGGCACACAAAACACACACAAAAAAGAAGAAATAGAAACGTTAACGCAACTCCTATAACAAAGAAAATAAATTTTAACATCATCAGCACCATTCCAACATTCTTTCGGTCGTACAACGACCTCGACTTTGATTTGCAAACACAAAAAAAAAAAAAAACAAATAGAAAAAAACTTAAAACGACATAAAAAACAACACTAAAATAAACACATGATTTCCCGTTTGAAAGAGAGTCAAACAAACACACTGCTATTCTTTACCAACCACAACAAAAGAGTGTGCCGTGTAAGAGTTAACGGTAAAAGAGAATATATTCTATGAAATTATACAGTTAAGTTTATTTGACACAATAAAAGAGAATAGATTTTTAATATGGAAAAAACTCGTATTTTCTTTTGAGGTTAAGTGAGAGCAAATACAATTCAAAGAGCGGTTTTATAAAAAGTGTATTCATGTTTACAGTTTTAAAATGGTTATTTTAAAAGTTTTCATATTTCAATTAAACCAATTTAGTTTTTTTGTTAAATTTTTATTTTTTTTGTTTTCCATTAACAAACAAATATTTTCTAGTTTTATCTGGCCACTAAAGTTATATTAAGAGCTGAACTTTAAGCGTTTATAGATCGTATTATGGTTTAAAATATTGCCGTTAACAATTTTTAGACTCTGGCTAACCAAGTGGCTGTGTGAAAATAATCATACATACATAATTAGCCATTAAAAACCTATGTCAGGGTTACGGCCTAGTTTCTCGCAGCGCTCATGTTGTGTGTGTTAATTTTTATCCACGAGTACCGGGACCTATGGTTTAAAGTCTACTCCGCATGACAGAATTGATAAGCTTTTTCTTGGCAATCAAATATTAGTGCCAGAGCTTTTGCCAGAAGGCTGCTTAGAGGTAGTCGCCGAAAAAAAAATTTTTTTTATATTTCTTTTTTCTAAATGTCAGAGCTCAGTTTTGAACCCATCGCTATCGTCTTAGTAAAATAAATAAAAAAGCAATTTATTTTGTTATCTCTTTGGTCATCACTGAGTTAAACTCATCGGCGTCTAAAATATTATGAAATTCGTTACAGTGATAGTGGGATTTTCGCTTTGGAAAAAATAATAAAGAATAAGTTTAAAATTTTTCCGATATTATAGGAATTTGCTGTTTAAAAAAAATATTTATTAAGATCAGTTAGGAAACACTAGCGGAACTGGATTATTTTTCAACCCTCACTACAAAGGTCTCATCAGAGTTCTTTGTTCTTCATTAACCTGCCTGCTATTCTGTCCCGGATTTAAGTCCAAATTGTAGTGACTTGGAATATATGAGATTTCTAAAATGTCTATATAATCTATAGTATACATTTTGCCTATGTTTCGGAGATGTATTACGACCTGGTATCCATGAAAGCAGTCCTAAGGTTTTACTCTCATTTACTAGAATTTTCTTAGTTGTCTTATGAATATCTGTAAATGAGAAATCGTCTTAAAGCTGTAATTAGTTATTTCTAAGTATTGAATACTCCAAAATTAGTACAAATACTCGATACTTTGTAGCCATTACTCAATACTTTGAGAGCACTTGCTTTAACCTCAGTAGGTTACAATTTTTTTATTAGTAGGAAATAGTTTTTATTAACAGCTTGTGAATACGTCCAATAATTATATTAACGTTATTTTGAAAACATTTATTTAGGAAAATAATTTATTAAGTTTGCATTTTCAATATCCAGGTATACATATTTTAAGAAAGAAGTAAATGATTTAATAAATATGCAAACACTTTTAAATTTATGCTCGAATTCAGTAGGAAGTAAGAGGTTTTCTCGGTGTTAAAATCCATTTTTCATACCTTCAAGAGCGACATATGAAAATAAATATGTATCAGTGATGACAGGAAGAGACAAAGAAGAAACAGAAAACGGAAAAGCCAATCTAGTATACGATATAAGTAAATGGCATTTTTATATTTTGATTTCCGATTTCGTATCGAAGATATACGATTAATTATTTAAAACTTATGTATTTATATTTTTGTTTAAAAGCTTTTATTTCTTAACCTATTCTGTTTTATTATTTTTTTGATAAGAGATCACAAGATCCCAGGAAATTAAAAATAGATCACTTTCCCGGGAAACTCAAAAACCATGATAAAAATCCCCATATTAGTATATACAGCCATGTCACAGTGTTAATATCCGGAAACGGAAGTCTAATTATATGTATGTTAATTCTTCAAACACATTAAGAAGCACATTTTGTGAATACCCCAATAATTTAAAATTTTAATTGACTAAATTAAATAGTATTTATGTACGTTTATTTCATAAAATCTTGTTTAATGTAACCGAACTTTAAATAATAAATAACAGCCCATGATAAGTAAATTAAATAATGCTTTAAAAATAACTATACAAGTTGTTTGAGTTTTTTCTTTACACTTAAACGAAACTTAATTTAAATATAGATTTCACTTTTATTTAATTATTAAAAAAAAAAACAAAAAAAAAAACAAACAAACAAAAATCACTAAATTGTTAGTACTTGTCCTGTTTAAAAGTGTTCAGCTAATAGAAGAGACCCCATTATTTTTGTGTTGGATTATTTCTATGTTAATATGTAGGTTGGTTAGCTGCTCATGTTTGCGACTGCTACCGATTTGTTGTAAAAACTGCAAATGACTCGTGTAGCAACAAAAACAACAACAACAACAACTAAAGCAATTAAAGCTCACATATGTATGTATGTACATATTTATCAAACGGCCTCTAGACGACCTACGTTCTCATTCCATTAAAATAAAAAATCAAACATAATTACAGTAAAGAGATTTTATAACACTCTATGAGCAAGTTCATATTATAATTAGAAGAGAGTATTTAAGAGAGAGCACAAGACAATTTTGTGAGTTCAATAAGATTCAATAAGAATAGTGGAGCATGAGGAGCAAGCCGGTTTTAAGTTTGCGAGTGTGCTATTTTTGTTTTTGTTTAATTAATTTGCAAACTTTTACAGAGTCTCTGAGGTTTATATTTACCTCTTTGTTGTTGTTGTTGTTGTTGCTATTGTGCTAAATATATACCTATAATTTTTTTTTCGTTAACGCTGGCGCTCTGACTTTCCCCCCTTTAACTCCATTTTTTTTCGTTATGATTGTTGTTATTGTAAACAATAATTTAGACTTCGTCTATGAACTCATCATTACTGTTCATTCATTCGCTTGTTGGCTGTGTGCTACGTCGGTTGTTTTTGGAGAAATATTTTACAGTCTCATCTTAAAGGCAAAGCAAAGATTTCAGTAGTGAGTGTTTAAAATCAGAGTGTATAGTAAAAGTGAAGTAAATACAATTGTGTTTTTGTATTTATTATTGCTGTTGTAGTTCTTTATTTCGTGCGGCTCGTGTATTGTATATCGTTTCGTCTCTTTAAGTCGGCAATATTTGTGTACTGTAATTGTAATCATTCGCATTCCGTTGCTTCAATGACACAGTGTAAACTAACGGTACTTATTTTTAATTATTGTTCCTCCTCTCTCTCACTACCTCTCTCTCTCTCACTATCACTGTGTGTCTTTTCTAAACAGTTCAAATTCCGTATAAAATAGATAGAAAGCAAAAAGAAATGACAATTTTTTTAAAATAAAATATTAAATAAAGAAATAAAATATTAAACCAAGAAATCGTCTAAGCAAAAGATGAAAAAAAAAATAATAATTATAAAAAAACAACTACAAAGTTAAAGTGCAGTTGAAAAAATAAAAATAAATTAAAATGAAGTGAATGTTAAAAATAAACAAAAAAAAAAAACAGTATTTGAAATAACGTGACAAAAAACAAAGTGATCATTTTCTAATGACATACCTGCATACACACATTAACAGCACTAAACAAACAACCACTTCGCAGCAGAACAGAGACGTGAACTGTCTTGATTACGAGTTCAACAAAAATTCTAATTCACTGCCCGCTAAATTTTATAGCTCGAAACTCATTGCTAATCAATTGAAAAACTGCTGCAACACCATACATTAAAGGTATTAGGGGGTGTTTTTTTTATTGTAG
Organism: Metopia argyrocephala; assembly: GCA_963576795.1. Classification (NCBI taxonomy): domain Eukaryota; kingdom Metazoa; phylum Arthropoda; class Insecta; order Diptera; family Sarcophagidae; genus Metopia; species Metopia argyrocephala. Next base: position 178,092,607 of record OY756208.1, on the reverse strand, counting down.
TCTTTAATTTTAATATTAAAAATAATGGTAAAATCTTTTACTTTATTAAAACACATATTCACAATTTTTATAATTTTTTTCATTTTCCGGGTATTTAATATTTTTAAAAAGTTTTAGAACAAATATAAAAATTTTAAGTATTTCAGATCCCACTTATGCATATTGAACAGTACTTATATAAACAGTACTTCGAACGCTATGTTGGTTATTGCTCAGTAGGGCAATGTAGCCAGATTTGAAATTCGTAATTTGAAATAGCACATCTTGGAGAAAAACAAAAAATTTTAAATTTTTGTTTAACAAGAAAAAAAAAATAATAATAATTGTGAATCATGTCTCTATAACACTGTGCAAACATTTATTTTTAAAAGTCAAAAAAATAGCATTTAAAAAGTGAATTCAAGCAGACTTGGCTGAAGATGGAACATTTCAAATACCTATTGACTAGCTTTAAACAAATGCTCAATTATTATATTTTCTATAATAGATAGGTTTTTGAATTTGTGTATGAAACAAACAAGGAGCATAACCATCACCAGCAATTTTTATCAAGTTTTGACTCTACTTTTTAAATAAATGTGCTTTTTATTTATTCAAAAAAAATGGCATTAAAAAAGAAAAATAAGAAATTGACAAAATACAGTACATTTGCATATTGTTTGTATGAGACAAGTTGCTGTGCATTGATCATTCAAAGGCTAGTGTTATACCTTCACCCTTGAATGAGCACCAGCATTTGCCTCATCGATGCTTGTTGATTGTGGTGAATGCCTTTGCTAAGTAGGTTAGCTGTTATCTAATACTCTTACACGTAAAACAGTACATTCGTTGGAAAACACTGCATGGGCTACTAAAGACAGTACGTGTGACACTACTACTTCTTAGTATAAGCGTTAAAATGATTAAATGGGAAAAATTGTTTATTAAACGTACCATTTTTTCAATATGTAAATCATTTATCATTTATACGTATTACCTCATCACCCAAGTAAATAAATACAATCTAAAGTTTGTATTTGTTAAAAAAATGTTACACATTTTGCGATAAAAAATATAAGTGGTTAAACGAATATCATTTACTTCAAAAAATTAGGCTTGACGATTTCGTTTTGTGTATATTAGGAGATCATCCATCCAAAACTCATCTTAATAATCAGCAAACAAGGAGTTACTTTTTATATTTTAAGCATTAAATTTGGGTAGAGTACAACCTTTTTTGGTAGAATAGGTTGAACATTTTTGGTAGGAATACAATTTCTTGTGTGGCAAGGTTGAGCTGGCCTATTTAGTCTACTGTTCTATTTAAAAATCTTATACCCATATTCACAAAAAATAAAATTAATTTAATATAAGTTTTAAGTCAAATTTTTCGAAAGTTGTTTTCTAAAATAAATTGAAAAACTCTATCAATTTGTTCTGAATATGGGAAAATTGGTTTTAAATAAAAACATAAATGGACGTATGTATAATTAAAAGTTAGCATCTCGATAGTATATGGGACAAAAAACTGGCAAGTTTATCAGCCGATATTATTAAAACTTTCCATTCCTTCTATTTGATAACTAGTCAGAGAATTCAAAAAATTAAATACCTTGTAGGTTTGAGCAAGAATGACAATCATAGCCACTGTGTGCAACGAAATGCTAATTTTTTATTCTAAATAAGGCTTTATTACTCTATTTTAAATATTTTTTCATTTTTTATATAATAAAATTAACAAATTATAAGTAATATTACAAAAAAAAATTGGCTTCATTTAAATTCGTCATCTTCTTAAACGATAACCACTTGAGAACCACTTTAAAATAAATTAAGAAACATGTAGCAGTATTGCCAATATATTCTTAAACTATTTTTGAACCGTAAAATTTTCGTAAAAATTCTTCGCAGCTTTATATCATTCATTCATAGTTTTAATAATTAAATAAATATTTAATGCCATAAATAAATAAACAAATATTTTATTATTTTTAAATACTCCCAATTATACAGGATGTCACAGAACTCAACGTCGGAACGAAACGGGGTGAGAGGAGAAAAGTCAGAAAAAAAATCTATTCCATACAATTAGAAAGTTATGGGCATTTACGAAAAACCTAGAAATTTGGTCGAACTGTAACCAGTTTTCGGTTATTGTGGTTAATTTTAATCATTTTTGTTTATTTAAACTTTGAAACCGTAACCCTAAATAACATTTCTAGAACCACAGCCCAAAATAATGATGCAATTGCTTCAAGATTTCTAGAATTAAGACTATTTGTTAAACTATAAAATTTTCAAAAGTTGTGTGAAAGGTCTTCGTTAAAAAAAAAATGTACTAAAGTGCCTTGGTAAGTGCCATTAAAAGTGTCATCAGGATTGTAAAATGGTACAATACTTGTTAAGTAGTTTTATACTAAAAAAAAAAAAAAAATAAAAACCTGATTAAAATGTTTTTATTCGTTTTTTATTACGTTTCGGCTTCACATTGAGTTCTGGGACACTCTGTATATATTTGAGATTTTTATATTAAAGCTAATATTTTTTTATCTTATTGAGTTTAGTACGCCCAATAGTTTAATTTAAAAATATTGCTGCACTTCTCTAAGAGATTGTCTTTTATAGAGTCTGACAGGAAATATTTGATAATGAATGGGGTCACGTGCATTTTAAAAAATTAAAAAAAAAATTTTAAGACTTTGAGAAGACTTCCTTCTCAATCATTTGTTTTGCTCAAAGTCAAATAAAACGTTTCAAATGATTAAGAACCATTATAACAACTTTCCAATAATGTGAGTGATAGTAAAAACTAACCTTAGTTTAACCCTCAAGTTAAAAATAAGAGGAAAGTGTATCTTCCCAATAATTCGGATTCGACGTTAAACTGTAGATACCGATACACCGAAGAATTGATGTACACAATCTGGATGCTGTAAGAAGCTCGACAGTACCTGTGAAAAAGGGTCGAAATGGCCAATTATGTTTGCGTGATGGTAACAAATCATTACAAATAATGGTCATACATGTATTGGCATAACGGCTCCATTCCGGGCAAAATATTAGTCAAGCCCATAAAGGAATTTAAGCACGATTAAAGAAATCTGAAAATGGATTTATGTTTAAAAAATTTTTGTTCAAAGACGATTTTTGCTGCAGGCCAATGTATTTAGTCAACGAGTTTCGTTACACAAAAATTCGTGCACTCTGCAAGTGGTATCCCTAAACTATTTCAAGCCTTATGAATCATCAGCACTAGTATTTAATACCACTTGCAAGATTCTAGTAGCTATACTTATAATTTGAAAGCAAAAAAAAAAAAATAAATAAATAAATAAAAAAAATCACTTCATCTGCTCTATAGGGTAATTGATAAGCAAACATGTACGAAAATATTTCAACATTAAATCAATATTGTGTAATTTATAAAATTTTGAATAATTTTTGTGCACACTGTATTGGCAACACTGTATTCTAATCAAAATTTAAAGAAAGAAAATATTTTTCAGTTTATAAAATGCACTTCATTTTCAACTCATGCTCGTATGTATTCTCTAGTGAAATTAAAATAATTAATTAAAAAAATTACTACGAAAATGTACAAAAAATTTTACAAGCTTATCTTTTAAACCCTAAATAGAGAAAAAATTAATATCCCTTAATAGTTACACATAACTCAAGACCTTGAAGATGCTTTTAAAACGTTTAAAAACAGATCTTTTATACTTGACAGTACCTACTAAAATCAAGGGTATCATTCATTATTAGGTAGGGTTTTTATATATTTGTTATAGCGGGCATTCAGTTCAAAAGCACTTGTTATCTAACCAAGCATAACATGCTTTCTATCATACGTACTATGTATGTATGCACATAGAGAGCTAGACATGAAATCTTATTGACTATTGCTCTTATCTTTACATTTCTCCTTGCTTTTGTATAAGTATAAAGTCCCATTAGCATTATAAGATGCATCAATAATTTTCAATTGATTTTATAATTTTTTTCTTGTCAGCACATACTCGTACTTTTATTATCTATTTACTTTTTATTAAAAATAATGTTATTTGTTTAAGAAAATTATCTGAAAAGATGCTGTGGGTAAACATTTTAAATTATTTGGAAATTATTTAAAATTAATCCCTTATATTCGGTCATTTAAATTTCCATTAATGAAAAAAATAAATATAGACAAAAATATTTCTTTCGGCGACTACTTCCCTCTTAGCAGTCATCTGGCATAAGCTCTGAGAGTAACTACTTACCATGAAAAAGCTTCTCAAGTCTGTCGTTCGGAATCGACTTTAAACTATAGGCCCCGGTACTCATGAATAAAAATTAACACACACAACATTGGTGCTGTGAGAAACTAGGCCGTATTCCTGACACAGGGTTGTAATGGCCAATTATGTATGTTTGTATGTACATATATACATACGTGTGAAGCACAAAATTAAGCTTTCAACCGTAAAAAATCCTATTCGTCGAAAAGCTCACTTAAGTTGACCTTAATTTATGAAAGAATTCACTTTCTAGACACACAATAGCCCTCATGCCATTATCAAAATACATACAAAAACATCACCAGAATCTTGAATAATGGAGTACTGCAGTATCGAATCATTTAACGAAGTCACTAATCCTTTTGAATAATTAAAAATGTTTAAGATGTCTGACACATATTCTGTTCTCTTTTTTTTCCCTTTGTTTGACTAAAGAAACTGTTGTAACAGTTTATACTAGCAAAGAGTAAATGTTATCATTTGACAATAATTGTAAATATAATTCAAAATTATTAAATTTATTTAAAAACCAATTAAAAAGTAAAACAAAATATAATAAAATCAGGCTTTTCTGTATTGTACCCCGCCACCCCTATCTAATATATTCAAAACTGAAGATGAGTTTGCTATTCAATAAATGTGATAATAATGGATGCATGAATGCTGAATTCATTTCATTGTTATTTTTGCTTTGCAAATACGATCATCCAACCGGATGTCTAGTCTGGTCCAGACTATGCAAAACAAAATGCAAAAAATTTGAAAAAAAAACTCAAAAATTAAATATTCAAAGTCAAAACGTAACATTTAAATGCAAATGCATATAAGCATGTATGTGCGAGTTTGTGTATATGTGCGATCAGTCGTTAAGCCATTGCTATGCCATGACTATGACATGAGAATTTTATGTTAATTCGCTATTACACTTGTGTCTACAATTACTTGAAAAAAAATTTTCATTCATAAAAATCACGGCGCCCACACAAATGCTTACACAAATCTTACACAAACTATAACACACAAGCTCATACGATCAAAACTATCTGAAGGCATAACGGTTTTAAAGTATGAAATAAAAGCATATATTTACACTATTAAGGCAAACACATGATAAGTTTATAAGTCAGGGTTGGCAAGTACAGATTTGTTTTGATGACGAATTAAAAATAAAAATTAAAACAAAAAATTCATTCAATTGTTAGTTAAGCGTAGGCAGTTAAATTTTTAGTTCGCTTTATATCGGTTGTTGCTGTAAAAAGATTTCAGTTTTAAAAATGAGAAATAAATAATTTCATCGCTGCTTGATTTGTGATTACGGAGTATAAAACGTTACAATAGCATTAGATAACATTTGCTAATTAAAAACTAAAAACATTATTAAACAAAAAATAAAAAAAAAATATAAAATTATTTTTTTGTAAAAATTGTCATTTAAAAAAATGTTTGAACAAAAAAAATTTTTTTTTTAAATATTGATTCTTAAACTCAATAGCAAATATTTTTCTTAACGAATGCCATCTTGGATGGGTGTTTTTCCACCTTTAGCATGTTATCCAAAAGGAATGATCAGGGGATAAGTGCCACCTATTGGGAAGATTGCAGCTACCTACTTAATGAAGAATGTGGTGAGCATTCATAATCAATATCTAACGACAGATTGGGGCAGTTGTTGTTTGTCATTAAAAGGTGAAGGTATAACACTGGCCTTTGAATTATCAAACTGATAGCAAATTGTCTTCTTCGTGAGGCGCTTACTAATAACACAGTGACGCACTATAATCTTGAACCAAATGAGACCCCAAAATCTGAAAGCTTATGATGGTAGAAGAATTGAAAGATATGATTTTTTCATATTTCTTTTTTTTAAAGATGTCAGAGATGAGATTTGAACCCTGTGCTATCGTCTTAGTAAGCCAAAACACTAACCACTAGATCACGGCGAACACGGCTGTCTTCATACATATTGTACTTATTGAAATCTCTTAAAACCTTTAAATCTATTCAATAATTTTATTTTAGTTATACGATTACAACTACTTAATAAATCAGAACTAAATTCTATTAAATGAATTGAGAATTTTCAATGATTTCTTCAGGAGCCAAATTTAATAAAAAACAAAAATTAAGTAATTAAAACTATGATTACCAATCTTACTGGATTAGAAGTCGTATTTCTAAATCATATTTATTCATATTATCACTGTAATCTAGTGGTTAATGTATTGTTTTACTAGATAAGAGAACAAAAGAAATATAAAAAATATTTATTTCGGCGACCACCTCTTAGCAGTTTTCTGGCAAAAGCTTTCATTGCCATTAACCAGCTTTTCAAAGCTGTCGTTAAAAGTCGATATTTAACTGTAGAAATCAGATAAAAATTAATACACACAATATGGGTGCTGCGAGAAGCTAGGCCGTATCCCTGAAACGGGGTTGTAAGGGCCAATTAGTATGTATGTACGTCCAATACTTTGCTTTAAAAGAAACGAACGATGTATATTTTTATAAAATACAAGCAAGAAAAATAAATTTTAATTTTGGTTTAGTTTGCTCGTTTCCTGTCAAAATTTTTTGGATGTCAGAGTTATAAAAATGTCGAGATACTATTAGAAACCTCTTAAATTATATATTTGACAAGTAAAATTTTGTGTAAATTGGAATTTTTTTCAATAAAAAGTTTTTACATTTTACCAAAAATAATTTATTGTATATAGAACACAAACATATAAACTTTTCCATCTCTGCTCAAAAACTGCTTCTATAAAATGTAAGAGAGTGTATGAGTGAGGGAACACAACATTACGATGTTGATGACGCGCTGTCGTTGATAATATGATGATCTGTGTTTATTTTCTTAATTAAATTGTAATAAATTGTAATGTGTGCACCAGTGACAAGGGCACACAAACACTTATCACTTGGCACAAACAGATGATGACAACGAACAAAATTTCACTTCATCTTCTTCTGTTTCTGTTTCTGTTTCTTGTTTTCTTATACATTTTTTCTTTTTTTTTTTTTTTTGTTACAGTCATTTGATATTCGTTTCACTTGACTTTTCATTTAATTATGCCTTAAATTAAAATGGTACAAATGAAAAGCAAACTGTGTTTTATCCTTTTCCCTGTGCTAACAGTAGTTTTTTCTTTCACAATTTTGGTTGGAATCTGTGCTACTTTAACCTCTGTGTTGACATATGACCATTGGTGAACAGGTTAAATGGTTTTTCCTTTGCAACAGCTTGATGTTTGATTTTTTTTTCAGTTCATTTGTAAAAGTCCAAAAAAAAATTTACTTTTATTTATTTATTTTTTGTAGTTTTAATTAATATTTAAAATATACAAAAAATAAAAATAAAAAGCAACAAAAATTTTGCGATACATTTTACCATATAAGTATGTAAGTAATTGTGTACTGTTGCTAATTTTTAATTCTTTAGGATTTTATAAATTTGTATGCCATTTTACAAGTACAGATGTGGTGTTGCATATGCAACCTATACAGAACGAACGATGGCAAATTTAATTTCATTTGCATGTATTTGCTTTTTTTTATATAATTTTTTTCTTTTTTATATTCTTTTTTTTTGCAATTTTACCTGCATCAAGCAAGCATTTCATTAATGTTGGTCTTCTCAGTAATTCCATTTTTGCATTAATTTTTTTATTTCTCCTCCTATTCTGCCATCTTCCTCAATGCCACACAGTTTATTAAAAAAAATTTTAAGTGGGAATTTTTAATGTTCGCGTAATTATCTCGACGGATTTGAAAACGTATTAACTCAGTGTTTTTTTTTTTCTTTCTTTAACTCAGTTTTTAGCTTCTGTCTGCATTTTGCTTCTTCTTTTCATTTTTAACTTAAAAATTTTCTATTTCGCTTTTTTTTTATTTCTTTTTGTGAATAAAAGTAGAATGCATTTTTTTCTTTATTAATGGCATATTTTATAGTTTGAAAGAAAGATGCAGAGAAATAAAAAAAGAAATCAATTAATTTGCCATATTTTAACCCAAGTGCCTAATGGGAACATCATGGTTGTTAGAAAAAAGGCAACAAAATGTTCATTCATTTATACGGAGTAGGTATGCATAGAAAGAAGAGCACCCTCGTTATAAGTACTAAAGGCACTTGTAATTTATAAATCTTTTGAATTCATTTGCTCTTTTTTTTCCAACCATTAAATTTTCTTGATTTCTATAAAGAGGTCAAAAGAATACAGAAAAAAAAACATGTAAAAAAATAATTGTTTTCAATGATACTTGAAATTTAAAAAAATTAATGTAATTTTTTAAAAGTAGGTTCTCCTTATAAAATAGTTGAGGGGAGCCTATGAAAGAGAAAAATTATTAATTCTTTAAATAACAAATAACGTTGATATACTTATACGAGTTACATATAAAGACGTTGATAAAGATTTCATAATAGACAAGCATATTGCTATTCATTTAAGGATAATATCATATCAGGCTTTGACATTATTTTCATTCACATACCCGTATTGCGATATGTTGCTGCCGTTTTCAATGTGCACATTTAATCGCAGTTGTCTTAATCGTTCTAAGACTGATGCCAGAGTATCCATTAATAACGAAGGGAAGCTAAAAGCTACAAAACACTGTTTGTATTTTCCCAATGTGTTTGCTTAAATGCTGCTGGAATGAGAGCGAAAATGTTACAAATAAGTTGAGCTATAAAGCAGAGGTTGTGTTATAATTTGTAGCGTGTTGTAGCTCACCGCACAGCTTTGAGATTTGTCTGACAGATCTAATAAAAAACGGAATTCGTTCAATCAATGCAGTGCATCCGAATCTATTTATTTTTAAAAGCCAAAGACTCTGAAAAGAATCTACAGTTCACTAAAGGCCAAGAACGGAGGATAGTTAATATAGATAAACTTTTCACAGAATAAAACTTATAGTTATCCATCAGCTGTTGGAAACTATAAATTATATGGTTAAAAATGAATTAAACTTTTGAATATAAATGTTTTTTAAAATATATTAAAATTAATTCAATTGCTTGTAAATATGCAGCAAGAAATCTAATGGATAAAAATTGACACACACAACATGAGTGCTAGGGTTGTAATGGTATATTATGTATGTATGTGTGTAATCTAATGGAATTAAAATCAACAATATTTTAAAATTAACCTGTAAACAAGGTACAGACGATGGTGTCAAAACTAGTGTTGGGAATCGATTGGTATTTTACACAGAGCAGGAAAATAAACAAAACTGAACGTTTGATCTCATTTTGTTGTATTCTTTACAATGAGTAAAACAAAAATAAAACAGAAACAGTGAGAAAGAATGTCCCATTTAATTTTGTGTATTGTTTTTGTTTTGAGTACTACAAATACACTAGCTCAAATGTGCGTAGGTACAACAAAAAATGAATGAGAAGAAAAAGGAAAGAAGAAGAGAAAAAGAAAAGAAGAAGAGAAAAAAGAACAAATTATACGAATGTGACGGAATAACAAAGCCAGAACAAGAGCGAAAAGCTAATTGTTTCATTTGCGCTCTTTCTCATTTAGAAAGTATTTGTTTTGGTTTTGCTCATGTACAATACCATTAAAAAAATTTTAAAAGTGTATGACTTTGTTGTAACTTTTGCGAAATGTTTTGTTTGTTTGCCCACTCTGATTGTACACAACGAATGTGCGATCTTTACTTCTATACAAAAGCAAATCAAGGCTGCTGGTAAAACAGCTGATATCCGAAAAAATACTCTGAGAATATACTGGTTTGTCTTTAAATATTACACTCATAACTTTATAGAGCAAGCACACTAACAACTATTTTTTAGAGATACGATTTCGACAATATTGCTAGCTCAGGCAAAAAAACTCTCAAAAATTTAATTAATATTATGTATGTCTCCCTCGACACGCTAATGAATTTATTGTAACCATCACATTAAGACGACAACGCTGTCATGCCGATGCCGAAATGGTATTATGTAAGACAGCTGTGTCGGTTATTAAAAAAAATATCATTCCTAAATATTTTGTCTGTTGTGTAACACAATTTACAATTATATTATTGTACCCATAAAAAATGTTTTTATGTGGGATTTCAGTAAAAGTTCTATTAAAGAACATAAAAATACTTTATCTGGAATACAAAGAAAAATTATTAAGCAAAAGTCAAACTTTATAATTAACCGGATAGCAAGTAAAAAAACGTCTGCCATATGCCGCAATTTTCGACCGGATTTAATTATTTCTCACATCGCATTACACCGGCTTCAAAGTCTTCCAAAGGCGAAAAATGTTGTAGCTTGTAACTCCCGCCATCAGTTGTGAACCATTTTCTTCTTAACTTTAGACATTTCAATCGCTTCAAACCTAGTAATAAAACTTCAAGCCAACCATCATCATTTCTCACTAGTGGCCCCATTGAATTTAATTTGATTGTAATATTTTCTCAGACTTTTTTAAAGTTGTTCACATTTGAACCTCTATGCAACCCCTTTGCCAAATCGAGGGTTTTTCAAGTTTTTCTATTAATTTTTCGAATTGTTTGTAATTAGTTATTTTTAAAAATTTTTTACATTTTGTTTTGCGTTTATCACTTAAAAAATAATAAAAGCGATTTTGTTTTACTTGTTTAAATTGTCGCCAAAGAGTGTGTCGAGAAATTTAAGTCACATATTAGCTGATTGTCGGAATTATGCAACTTACATAATACCAAGTACTAGACAACAGTAATCGATGAATGCCGACATAATGAGACTGATCGATAAATATACTCGTACTTTAAAATTATCGACGGTACACTGTGTATTCAGATTTTAGAATAAGTTTGCTAAAGGTTTTTTTTATTTGAGACCAATACTCAGTGGTAAGCCCCTACTAAATGCTATGCATTATATTGTAATTTTTGAAAAGGACAGTACATAAACTATATATATACAAACAAATTGCTGTGAATTGACCATTCAGAGGCCAGTGTAATACCTTTACCCTCGAATGATCAACAGCAATTGCCTCATCGTTGCATGTTGATTGTATGGTGAGAGCCTTCGCTAAGTAGGTTTAGCTGTTATCTGCTACTTCTCGATACAGTACTGCAGAAATGTGCAAAATAGTAAGTAAATCTGAACAGATAAATTTCTATAAATTTAGATTTTTTTTTCTTACTTTTAAACTCACCTCTTGTCTACAAAAATAAATATTTTGCATTAAACTCCTTTGAATTTATTGAAAACATGTGTTGTGAGTTTAATCGTCTTGTCGCCATTAGCTTGTGGAGGTACAATGAAACCTTCTCAATTACCAAATGATCTGTGATGGTTTTCCTTAAGGTAAAACAAAAAAAAAACTACTTTTTAACAGATGAGATCATAGGGGATGTGTGTTGTTTAAACGTCACATAGTGTAGTCAAATAGTGTGCTGCAGTGGGGAGTAGAGTAAAGATACTCATCGTAATCGTATAGCAGCCATAACAATTTTATTACTTTATCGCTTACTTTTGTAGCAATAAAAAAATATTAACAAACGAATAAACCAACGGGCAAATAAAAGAAAGAAAGAAAGAAGAAGAAAAAAAAAAATTAAAATGCTGGTGGCTAAAATTTTAGGATACAAAATATACGATTGTGTGTCTATTTATTTTGTGCTCGTATGTGAATAGTAAAAAGGTTTTATACTTTTTTCATTAATTTAAAAAATAAAAAAAATAAATTCATTTATTTTTATACATATATGAGAGAGCACATTTAGTATGAATGAATGTGTACAAGTATTACAGAAATGTGTGTGTGCCAGAGTGACCTGGATGGTTGAGAAATGGTAACAAGGTATGACTATAACTTTAACGACCAATATACGAGTATAAGTATACTTACAGTCAAGTTGAATAATTTTAATATATATAAGTACTTGTATGACTGTATGAGTTTAAAATATACACATATTAGGGGGGAGTAAAAATATTTTCTATTGAACTAAGTTTTTAATTTTAATGCATTTTTTTAAGTCGGAAAAAAAGTATTGTTGTTAGCTGAAAGTTAAAAGTCAAGTACATTGGTACCCCTTTTAGTTTTAATCAGAGTGGGCAAACAAAAAAAACATTTCGCAAAAGTTACAACAAAGTCATACACTTTTCAAAATTTTTTTAATGGTATTGTACATGAGCAAAACCAAAACAAATACTTTCTAAATGAGAAAGAGCGCAAATGAAACAATTAGCTTTTCGCTCTTGTGCTTGTTTTGTTATTCCGTTACATTTGTATAATTTACTCTTTTTTCTCTTCTCCTTTTCTTTTTCTTCTCATTAATTTTTTGTTGTACCTACGCACATTTGAGTTAGTGTATTTGTAGTACTCAAAACAGTATATAAAGTTAAAGTTCTCACTGTTTCTGTTTTATTTTTGTTTTACTCATTGTAAAGAACACAACAAAATGAGATCATACGTTCAGTTTTGTTTATTTTCCTACTCTGGTTTCAATTGCCTGGCGCTAATGATTGTTCTATAGAAAATTGTCTATAGACTTGTTTTATAAGATCGTATAAACTGTAAAGTGTTTTGTGGTAATTACCGTATTTGCCGGACGATAAGACGCACCTTTTCACTCTGAAAATTTGACCTAAAATCAGGGTGCGTCTTATGGTCCGATGCGTCTTATCGTCCAAACCTTACTTATTTCTAAAAATTTATAGATAAAATTTTGGGGTGCGTCTTATGGTCCGATGCGTCTTATCGTCCGGCAAATACGGTATTAAAAAGTATAATTTTTGTTTCTTAAAGTATAATTTTGTTAATTTTTGATGTTTTATTTTTTTACACAATTGAGTTTGAAAGAAATAAAAAATTTTTGAAAAAAAAAACAATATTCACTTTCAAATTATAAAAAAGAAATAATTTTTTGCTAACACACTCACCTTATACGATATGTTATCGTATATTATAAAATGTTCCAGAAAGTATACAAAATAGTTATACTGGTAAAGGCACCCAAATGCAAATACGACAGTTGATACATGAAGCGATTGAATTAAAAAAAAAACTGCACTGAAAATAAATAAAATAATAAAATTAAGCGATTTAAATACTAAAGTTGCTGTCATATTGGCTTAAATGTTTCTTTACCATTTTTCCTTTTGTTTTATTATTGGCCCTTTTGATCATTCAGTTTTTTTTTTCACTCCCAGCGTTTGTCTTTATATGCCTTTATTTAATTAAAGCCAACTTTGAGTGCCAGCCATAGAGATTCGTACTAAAAGTAAATTTAGGAATTTTAAAACTAAAAAACAAATGAATTTCAGCTTTGGTTACCATAACAGCTTAAAAGCAAAAACAAATTTTACTACTTATTTATGCTGATTGTTAGTTGTTTGAAAAGATGAGATGCCAGAAATGGTTGACGAAAAATAAAAAAAAAAGAAACACACACACACAAACAAATGAAATATATTTGATTTCACATACAATTTAAAAATAAGAAGTCAAATAGAGATAAAAGTTATGTATGAATATGATAAAAATTGTGCAGTGATGATGTCAATATTTGATATTTTTTGTTTTACCTCCAATTTTTGTTTTTTTGTATAAGAATCGATTAGGCTCCAAATATGGTGCTTCAGTAATAAGTGTTAAAGTGTTTCCTATATTTAAATTTAAACAAAACATACTGTGTGAGAGAATATAAGAGACTTTCTCTCTCTCCCTCTCTCTCTTTCGCATTATCTGTATTATTTATTTTTGTGTTTAAGTTTTATTTAAATGACTTAATATTTTTGACACTGTCACCTAAACCAATTTTACAGTTGTTATATGCTGCTTAATTTTGTGACTTATTCCCATAGACTTGAGATTTAAATCGCTTGATCTTGGCTGAATGTATACACTTTCTCTATTTGATATGATAAGGTTGACAAGTCTGTCGTTCGGAGTCGACTTTAAACTGTAGGTCCTGGTACTCATGGATAAAAATTAACACACACAACATGAGTGCTGCGAGAAGCTAAGCCTTAACCCTGACACAGGATTGTAATGTCCAATTATGTATGTATGTATCTACTAACACCATTGTCAGAGAAATGTATATAACGGTCTAAAATCTATTTCGTTGTAGTCACCGTAGTCTAGTGGTTAGTGTATTGGCTCCGGATTCAAACGCCAGCTATGACATATGTGCCCATAATTATGAAACTGGTCTAAGTCAAAATTTAAAAAAAATTAGTTTATCAGTTATATCATAACACATTATTTTAAACTAAATTTGTGCAATGCAATTCTTACGAAATTGTCAAAAATGAACCATTAGATAGTGGTTGTAATTTCAACATTATATGGAATTCATTTAGTGTTGATTATGAAAGTGGTCTAAGTCAAAAATTCTTTAGTTGATTCTAAATTTCACGTTTTGGATCTTTCACCTAAAAGAGGAAGACCCAAAATATACGGAAATATTAAATTACTTCCATTATACAGCATCATTAGACCAGTATCGGAAAAAAACAAAAAGATATTTTGAGTTTACTACCGTACATCTTTCCAGTTTTTCAGGAACATTTTAAGAAGCTTAAATACTCGCAATATTGATAAAAATGGATTACTGTTGAAAAATAATTAACAAATGTTCAGTTAACTTATTGTTTTAAATAAAACTCAAAGTTCTTTATTGCTTTGAGTCATTTATAGGACATTCAGTTAATTTTCAAAATGGTCTAAGTCAATTCAAACTTTAAAAACAATATTATCGTATGAAATTCACACGAAATTTCATATTCATAATAAATTTCCATCAATTAAGACCAATAAAATTATAAATTAAAATGTCGCCTAAGGTAAAAATATTTTTTAATTTATTCAAATGCAATTCATTAAATATCTTGAAAAAAGAAATATATGACTTAGACAACTTTCATAATTATGGGCACATATTGAAAAAAAAGAAATAAATAAAAAATTATTCTTAAAGCGTCTTCTGGCTAAAGCTCTGACAGTAACTGATTTGCCATGAACAAGCTTCTCAAGTCTGTCATTCGGAGTTGACTTTAAACTGTAGGTTGCAGTACTCATGAAGAAAAATTGACACACACAACATAGGCCCCAACCTTGAAGCTGGGTTGTAATGGTCAATTACAGTTTAATAAAGAATGAAAACAGCTCCATTCATATGCCCTATCATTTAGCTGTAACGCCCAAAATATCATGACAATAACAAATATTGGCAAAAACGGGTTTAAAAATCGCGCACAATGTTTCTCGTTTATATATAATTTTTTTTGATATATTTTTATTTTATATTGGTTTTAATGGTAGAATATTCCTCCACATACAAGTATAGTCATATATTTTTTTAATATGTCAACACACCCTATTTTGTCATCATCATTGTTGTATGTGTGTGGATCAATTAAATAATTATTTCGGAATGTTGAAACTAGAAAAACGTAAGAGAATTTCTCTTTTTTTATATGTTTTGAGCATTTATAATGTTAAATTAGAACTATTAACGCTAACAAATATTTGTTTTCCATATATGTATGGCTTATTATTGCTTGATATTCTCTATTATATTCTTAATTTCTATTTGAAATTTTTCTCATTGTATTTAAAATTGTTAAAGATTTATTTACAAAAATACCACTGAGATGGTTTCTTTAAAGTGTTGTCAAAAAAGAACAATAACAACAGCACTAGTTATAATAAAATCATTGTATTTTATAGATAAGAAGCCGTTGGTGTTTGTTTATATTTATTTTTAGCACTTTTATTTAAATAAATATTTAATTTTGTTTTTTTTTTCTGTCTTGTTAAGAAATTTTTAAATACAATATTTGGGGGAAAAAAAAAGAACAAAGAAACTGTCTCTGTTAACCCGAAATTTTGTGAAAATATTTTTAGCATCTGTTTGTTTTTATTTAATAAATGATAATAAAAATGACTCCATAAAGTCTAAGCAGACAGAAGGTTAAGTCTATCGTAATATGCGATAACAGATTATGTCTGCATAAAGAAAAATTCATTTACTTTTGTTTCATCAAAAACGCTTTAATTGGATGAGAGTTAAAACTTTATTAAGAACAAAATTTTTTTTTGCAATGATTTTTTTGATAACCAAAGAAGAAAATGATATCCGTGAAAATAAATATACAATTATGGAGCTTCATAGAAGTCCGTGTAAAAAAGTTACAATTGAAATTAACCCCTACCGAGAAAAAAAAATAGTTCCACAGCAATAAAAAATAAGACTTGCTCGAATTTAATTTTCCTACTACCGCATTGTAGGCATAATATTATTTTCGTCTTAAGGGTCTATTCCCAATCTTCTTTCGCTCTATTATTTTCCTTCTTGTATATTTTGGAAAATTGTCGTACATTTTTATTGTTAAACGGCGCCAGAAATTAATATATGTTGCCTTGCACATAACCTACAATGGTGAGGGTTATGCGTTAAGTATCTCTTCAGAATATTATCACTTTGCCGACGTAAGGTTAGCACATATCCTGCCAAACTATTTCTATGTTAATGTTAAATATCTTGGTTATACATTTCGCATTTTGGGCTTATTCTGAGTCAATAAAGTTTGTGTAAAAACAGTTTATGTTTCTCTGTTCGCGTAGCGAAGAATAATGAACTTTAGTCGTATAAGGGTTTGATCAGATTCGGTACAAAGAAGGGACAAAGAAGGACAATTTTGGACGCTTGCTCTCATCTCTATTATTTATTGATCGTTGTGCAGTAATTGTGCCCAATAATTAATCGCTGTTAACAGTTTCTTATACTTAGGTCTAGGGGCATACCTAGCCAATTGCAAATATCAATCATCAATAGTTAGCTATTGTCTTTAACGAGTCTACAAAGATCGATTTGCTGCTATCGACATCAAAAAAGCTTTTCATAATGTTTACTTCTTGTGATATCCATTCTAGATTTCTACTCTTAGAGTGCCCCAGTCAGTTTTTTCCATTATTATAGTTTTTTGCATTGGATTTTTAAAAGTTGAACCTTTCCATAGTTTGTCCAGTAAATTTGAAATGAGTTATATCTTCATTGACTTTACTTGAGGCGTCTGTAATAAAGCGTGTTTTTTTAATAGAGGTATAGAACTTTGAAATTGAATAAACCGAAGATGAATTTTTTAATTTGGCATTAAACTTATTTAGCTCGAAGGACAATAAGCTGTATTCTAAATTGGTGACATCGTCGTTGTCTAGCAAGAAAAACATTTTATCTTTTCGTGTTTGAGGCTCTAGGTTCGAGCCCCGGGAAAGTCTGATCAATATTTTTATAATTTAATTTTTGTTTCGTCAGAAACGCTTTATTTAAGATCAAAGTTAACGGCAATGAATATTTTTGGTAATTAAAGAAGAAATGAAAATGAAGAAATGAAATGAGTTAAATAGTTGATGTTTGGTCTTGAATATGCACAGGACACAAAGAACTCTGATGAGACTACCGTAGCTGGAGTCGAAAACAATTGTTCAGTTTGGCTAGTGTACTATTCCTTCACGGACATCATTTCTTCTTTAATTACCAAAAATATTCATTGCCGTTAACTTTGATCTTAAATAAAGCGTTTCTGACGAAACAAAAATTAAATTTTATCTTTTCTATTACAAAAATGTTGTCAGACGACAACGATGTAACCAACTGGAATAAGCCGAAATATTTTAATATGAAATCGACACGGCAGGCTCGGACGTATTCTAGAGGTAAACTTTTTTTTTAATGATTTCCAACATTTTCGTCGATATATCGGTAATAACGCTGCGAATGTTGTAGTCAATCGTTTCGGACTTATCGGCGTAGACTAGCGACGACACATATCCTTACAGAAGAAAATATAGCGACCTAAAATCGCAGGATTTTGGAGGCCAATTCATGTGTTTGAAACCGGATACTTCCTTCAGTATATTCATTGTGGCATGCATGAGCTGTGTATGCTCCTGCATGTTATGGTTGATCAATTGATTAACGAAAAAATCAATAATCATAGCGCTATAGCGGGCACCATTGACTGTAAGGTTCTGACCAATATGGTTTTAAAAGGTTTATAAAATAAATTTGAATTAAATATTTATACAGCGCATAATTATAACCAAATTTTATTTTTCTTCATGACCAATTTTTGTTAATTTCAAGGTAAAATTCTGCCATGATTTCATTTCTTTTTTAGTTGTTACTCGTACCTTTTCTATTTCATTTTATTTTATTTTATTTAATTTTTTTCTCTGTTTTTTTTTTGTTAAGAAGTCATGTATAAATTTTATTTTAGTTTTTTTTTCCACCCATTTGACTATAATTTATTCTACGAGGGCAAAAAAATACAAAGAAAAAGCAAATAAAAATACTCTATGAAATGGCAAAATTTTCACATGTTCGTAGAAGTATGTTGTACATATGGCAATGGCATAGGCAGCTTAAAAAAAGACTCCAAAAAGTGTCCAAAATAACACAAACATTGAAAACTACGGAACGACAACATTATCGGTGCATTGACGTTAGTTTTGGCAACATTTGTTGTTTTTCTTTCATTTCATTGCTATATGACTGCAGTATATGCCACGCCTACTTCCGCTTTTATAGGCTCATAAAATTTAACAATGATGTTGACATACGTTACACACTGACGTTGAAGACAAGCTGGCCGCCCGGCGAAAAAAAAAAACAACAACAGAGCCAGCCTAGGTAGACTTTTTCAGAGCATTATGTTAAAAAAATTGTATATGGTTTTTTATTTCTTTAAAAGCGTTTGAGTTTTTTAAATGTCAATATCTCAATCTCAATGTAAATGGAGGTTGTGATGTTTCTTTTAATGATATTGATTATTTTGAATTTTTTTATTTTTTGTTTGTTTTTTTTTTTATCTGTTACCCAAAAACTTTTTTTGTTCCGTTTTATTGGCGCCTTTCTGCATATTTTGGTTTGACAGCCATTATGGGATTTCATGTTGAGTGCATAACGACAATAAATATAATAATTATTTGGCCTAAAAAAAGGATAAAAAGCAGACAGCTTAAGGTGTAGCAGTGTAGGCCGCTAAAAAATAGTTATTTTGTTTTTTATATTTTTAAATAACAAAAACAAAAATATCATTGATGTCATTTCCAACAAAAACTGCGCTTACATATACAAAGTTTCAGTTGGAAAATGTTCTTAAAAAATGTATAACGTATACGATGTCACAAATAACTTCCGGTTGTATTTTGTTGAATTTTGTTTTTTTTTTTTTGGAATTCAAGCTTGTTTTCTTATAATTTTGGGTTAACCGATCGAAAAAAATACGCGGTCGAATAATAAGTAGCATACGATATCTCAGCTAACACTACTAGTGAGTTATCGTATCTCTCTTTTAAGTCTCTGGAAGTTAAACCGGCTCGATAAAACTGTTAAATTAAATGGAAATAGCAAGATTTCTAAATTGGATCAGAGGCCACGTTGGGAACCGGATGCGACCCTTCAGACAAAGGCTAAATGAAGAGTAGCTTCACCGACAGCCCTAACCCTGGAGTAAGGATGAGTTTATTGTAGAGACCCGCTAAGCGATAGCAGAAACCTTGTATTCATTATCTGATATAAGGAGCCTTAGACTTTGTAGTCTGTATACAGTGAGGAGATTAGAAAGATTTAAACTACTTACTTAGGTTTGGGCCTACTACTAACAATATCTATGATATGTGGTCTTGATACATTATTTAATTAGATGCCCTAATTATGCGATACTATGCTATAAAGTCTAAGTAGTCGCCGTGGTCTAATGGTTGAGTTAGAAGTACATAACATGCGTTGTGCAAATTTTGGGTGTTTCGCCCGTCTGTCAAAAAAGTTAAAATAAGGAATTTTTATAAAACAATTATTGGCGAAATTGGCAACTCTTCTAACGTATAGAAGTTAAAAAAATTTTAACTTTTAAATGCATTAACAGTTGAACAGTTGACTTACATTGTATATTGGATTCTCTGTTAACGCCGTAACGCATGCTGGGTATTTCTACATTTAGTGTGTTGGCTTACTAAGACTAGAGCTCCGGTTCAAGTCCGACTGTGATATTTTTTCGGCGACTACTTCTTAGCAGACTTCTGTCAAAAGCTCTGAGAGTAACTGATTGCCATGAACAAGTTTCTTAAGTCTGTCATTCGGAATCGACTTTAAACTGTAGATCCCAGTAGTCATGAATAAAAATTGACACACACAACATGAGTGCTGCGAGAAGCTAGGTCGTAATACCCAAACAGGGTTGTAAAGGCCAGTTATGTTGTGTATGTATGTATGCTATAAGGTCTATGTAAATTAATTCATTTTCAAATTTTAAATCCATAACGTTTTTAAAAAATAGACGAGTCATTGAAGATTTCCCGATATTATTATTTTTAAATATAAATTTGTTAGCTTTGCCCAAATAGGTGGAAACATCTTCTTCAGTGATGAGGATAACCCTAAATGAATGGCTACGCCAACAACCAAATTGTTAAATCTATAATGAAACCAGTTCACATAAGCATCCACATAGCCCCGAAGAAGTCGTTGTTTGGTGTGGATATGATGCCGATAGCGTTATCCATATATATGTCTTTAAGAACAAAGTGAACCAGTTTTATAGGCTAATGGTTACGAACTTTTTTTGGACTGCATTAGATGAAATAATATAAAATTTATAAACTACAGCCTCTAGTGCTAAGCCGATTATGTCACACTGGGGGAGGCGTAGTGTAGTAGTTAGAGCGCATTCATACTGCACAAAAGAGCCCAGGTTCAAATCCCAGCAACAACAAAAATTAAATAAAAAAAAGAATTCCATTCATAAAAAGCCGTCCCCTGACATTCCGCTCTATCCACCCTTGGCACTGGACCCAAAAAGAAAGAGCAGAAGACAGCGTCTCTTATTAGGAAGTAGTAAATGCTAGCTAACTACTTAAGCAAAAATAAAGATCCTCAACACTTCATAATACACAATCAACATCGAAGCATTGTCCTATCCAACAACAGATTAGGCAGTTGCTGTTGATCATTCAATGGTGAGGGTATAACAATGAACTTTGAGTGATCAATTACGGCAACTGGTCTTATCGTCATATTGTGTAAAGTAAGCGCTGAAAAGAAAAAATACCCAATTTATCTTCGACTTTGATTCCAATACAATACGCGTTTACTTTCCTGGTCTTATTAAAAATAAAATATATATCCGTAATAGCGATTTTAAATCAGTTTCCCATTCCTCGGAGTCAAATTCAAAATGTTTAAATTTCTCCTTGAATTTGTTCTCTTTTAAGAAATATATTTATGCTTTACTTTTCTTTTTTTTTTGCTACTCTTTATTTTTATTTTATTTTACATTTATTTGTAACAATTTGTTTTTAGTTCAACAATTTCTTGGCATTTCAGCATAAAAATATTTTATGTTTTCTATATGCAAATAAAAACAAAACCCTAAACCTGCTTGTTGGCGTTGGAAATGTAATTAAAAAGAAACAACACAGTGTCCTTGTTTACCAAAAATTATTATTAAAACAAAAAAAAAAAAAATAAATAAAAATAAATCCTAGAAAAATAAATAAAAATGAAAATATGGTAGAATAACCAAATTTATAAAAATAAAACAAAATCAAAGCACAAAATGGAAAGAATAAAACGATAAGTTCAAACCAATATAGTTTAACTTAACAAATGATTCTGGTATTTTATTGCAAGTGACGTATTGTAAGTGTAAACGAGTTGTGGGAGGAGGTGCATGGACGGGTGAATAGACATAAAGAGTTGCAATATGTGTTTATTAACACAGTTGGTCTGATCTATAAGGTTTCACGTCTATTGGTAAGATGAAAATAAAAATTCTGCATGACACTCGGAACAAATCATTAACGACTTTTTTAAATAAATATCACAAAAATCTTGAAAAGACCATATGAGAAACACTATTGCTTATCATGTCATAGACACTAATTTGGTGGATTTTTATTCTTTACGAAAAAAAATATCTACGACTTTATAGAAGTCAAAATGTTACAGAGACAAATATATTGATTAACTATTATTTCTTTGAATAAAAAGACAACGTCTAAGACTTTACTTTTAAGGGAGAAATATATCGATAGACTTCATGAGTAATCTCCAAACTCGAGTGCTCACGACTTTGCAAAGCAATATATGATATATTTTATTATTTTTAATTCCGTGTAATTAGTTAGAAACACTTTTTGTCTCTTCTGAAAAGTAATAGTTGTAAGATTGCCTTAGAAAGTTAGAGACGAAAGACAGCCATTAGGCAGATAACTAGTAGGTATCATCTCGATAGTTTGTATTTCCGCTAAGACTGTGTGGGAAATGAGAAAACCATAAAAAGCATTTTAAATAATAGAATTGCTTTGTCTGCAATCGGAATTGAATCCAGGGCATAAGAGTAGAAATTGCATCGATTAAATATTACTTTTCGCTGTCCCTTTTACATTAATTGAACATTTCAGTAGAAACTAAATGACAATCATTGGAGTCCATTCCATTCCATTATTTTGAAAGTCTATGGAGTCGCACAAATATTCGTGTAGGATTTGTCATTCGTGAATATGACGCATTGTCGGCCGTAAGAAACTTTTTGAATGAAAAATATCATTTTTCAAACGCGTTTAATGGTTACATATTTCATCCTCCTCCATACTTAAAACATTTGCTGTGAAATATTTGCTTTTGTTGATGAAAGAAGAGAGCATGTTTTCTTTTTATATTTGTTTTATTTTGCTTATTTCTTTTTGTTAAAAAAATAAAGTATATTATCACCCAACTTCTAAAACAAGCGGGAAAACGCTGAATAACTTCAAGATTCTTGAATAATCCTTCGAGGATTTACCACTAAAGTTGCACATCTGAAGGCATTTACTAGAAAAGCAGTAGATTTGTTAAACAAGTATTAGACTAGAAAGGAATTTTACCTGGTGCGAGTATTTTACAAGAGTGCCTGGTGTACACAGCAACCGACTTCCTTGCAGTTTAAATTTGTAAAGTAGGACTTATGTTTTTTTGTCTGATGTCAGATACGATATTAGTAAGTTCAAACCAAAAGTTCATACACTTTTTCTCATTCCCTCATATTTTCCTAAACCAGCACAATGTACTGCATGAGTAGAGGTCTTCCCCCGAGAACTCGCCTCAATATTAAAACATAAGTCTGCCTGCTCTAGATTGCACAATAATGATAATACAATAATAAAAGGACAATATGCGAAATATTGTAGTTCATCAGCATAATATAAAGGTAGACAGTTGTGAGTATATTGTCCTTAAAATAAGGTTTCAACAACGCTGTTGTTATAAAATTAGAAATTTAATCACCTCCAACGGCCAGTTAAAATTTGAATAATTTCTTTTGTACACTTTTCTAACGACATTATCGTTACCAATTGGGTATTGAATGCAAGTGCATAGTGTGCATGTGGTAAAGTTTAGTCATTGTATTAGTGTATGCACAAGTATTGTCACAGAATTTCCATTAACCTTTAGCAAATTAATTTGGCAAAGTCTACAAAGACACTAAGAAAGCCACCAACAGTTCAGAAGTGTAAACGTTAGTAGCCTTTAATGTTGAGATTGTAATGGAAACCACTCAGTCACTTGTTTTGAAAATCTGTTTTTTGCCAATTTTAGATTTTGTTGTTTATTCACAAAATTGTGTACTTTGCCTCTGCATGCCTTCTTCTAGTAATGGAAAACAGGACATAATCAAATCCTACCTTGATTTATTGCAGTGGCCTATTTCCTTAATTTTTTTTATATTCTTTCCTACTTTAAATAACAAACCAAAAATAAAAAAAAAACGACAAAATAACAAAACAACACAAACTAAGGAAATCTTAGCCAAATTTAAACCAAAAAAGTTTTAAAATGCGGTCATGGCTGTGATATTGTTGTTCCAAAAATTTGCTAAATTTCATTGTTGATAATTTTTAAATATATTTAACTCCAAATGTGTGCATGTTTATGCATGCATACATTATATTGCCAAAATAAAAAAAAACAAAATTAAAAGAATGAGCCCATTTAAAATCCTTTTGGCAAATTGTTGTTGCATTTTTTTTTAAACACTAAAAGTTCAAAAATTATTGTGGCAGCAACCTCAGATTTTTAGGACTCATATGTGTATTAGAGTTATATTTAAAAACTAATTTTTATATAAAAAATGTGAAACTTTTTTTTTGTCCACGAGACCAGTACTCAGGAGAAGGCCCCTACTCATACAGTCTATTGTACTAATTTAAGGAAAATATATTACGAGGAGAAGAAAAAAGGAAGTAGTGTTTGTGGATATTTTATTTGAATTCAGTCATATTGTAATAGATAATGTAGTGGATAGACAAAATGATCGCGGAAAGACTTTTCCATAAACGAATTCTCCCTGCAATGCATTATGCATTACAATCAGAAGGATGTGCTTTGTGAAAGGTACGAGTAGTACGTAAGAATATGCCATTATTCGGAATAAATGTTATTAGTGATACTGAAACTCATGCCACACTTTGTCGATGGTCCAATGAATCCATACCCTATCGTCACTGATTAGCATTTTCGCAATTTTCTGTACATGGTCTAGGAGCCCCAATATAAACTTTAAACATTAGCCCATATATGAAAGATGCATTCCATAGTGGGTCTTGTAATTATTAAGGACGTCAGATAGAGTGAAGTAGTTCTTGCATCCTCTTAAAACGTTTTATATGCAGTCAAACCGTTTTCTGTGCGGCAAAATTAAATTAAAAATTAAAATAAAAAATTATAAAAATCATCATCATATTTAACTGTTTTAAGTGTACGACATATACAATATGAAAAGAGTTGTAATTTCCATCATTTCAAGAAATATATGACGTTAGTTTTAAAATAGTAGGACATTTACTTTCAAAAAAATGATAATTTTTTGAATAAAAATAATTTTTAAATCCAGTAATGCGATAGAATACAGCAATCAAATTCAAATCCAATTTTCTTTTTCCGAAAAAGAAAAAAGTCGCTAAATATCTGCATTCCGTATAAAAGCAAAATCCAATACTCGTATATTGATTATAAAAAAAATATTACAAATGCAATTTTTTTTTTAATTTCTTCATACAAATATGAGTAGTCAGAGAAATTTCTATTTTTAGCACCTCATTAAATATACATTTACCGTTTGGAATTTTAAAACTAGAAAATTAACGCATTTTTACTCTTATCATTAAAATTTTCGAAGAGAAAATATTTAGATTCGTATAAAACTGAAAACTTTCCAGGTTCAAATGCCAGCAAAGATGAAAAATTAAAGAATAAAAATTTGCGGTTCTTCTAAATTTTAATTAAAAAAATAAAAGGATTCCCCTCCTCCCCCTCTTCAAGAAGTCCATCCATACAAAACCGCCCCTGACATTCCACTCTCTTCCACCTGTCTTAAAAAAAAAACGAATGATCAGGAGAGAAAAGTGCCACTTACTGGGAAGATAAAAGCTACCTAGTGAAGATGCTCACCAGTCCAGAGTCAACATGTAACGACAAATGGGGCAAGTGATGATGATCACTCAAGGATTAAGGTATAATACTGGCTTTTGAGTGATCAAACTGACAGGAACATGTCTCCGTCTCATTTGTAAGGCGATTAAAAAAAAAAACGCATGAGTATTGGTTTACCCTTCTGAGTATTTGTTTCAGAAAAAACAAAATATTTAGGCCTGTGGCGTGCCTGAACAAAATAAATATTGCCCAAACAGTGCGTTTTGTTACTAAATTTAGTGCTTTCTTTTTTATCTGAGATATTGTCGGTTTTCTTCCATTTTTGTGTGAAAAAATACGGCAATGCCATTAATACTTCTAAAGTTTACGAAGTACAACAATCTCGGACGTTTGCTAAAGAAGAAAAAAGAGGACTGTCCAAGGCAAACTAAAAAAAAGTGGCCGTGTTTAGAAAAAATACTGCACATAGCAATTGTATAGTATACTTTGAAAAAAAAAACTATTCAACCAATTTTGTGCATTCGTTTTTAATTTAATACTGCCTTTGAAAAGTACTCATATCTCGTCGACAAACATCTGAGTGGGAACAATTTGATTACCTTATTTGATAATCAATTAAATAATATCTACCTTCAGAATTTATTACTTTTGGAATCGATAAGGTAATTTCATGTGACACACAAGTACATATTGATTGCCATTTGAAATCCCACAGCTTCAGAAGAAGGAAATCATTGTTCTACATCTTATTTAAAAAATTCGTTATTTCTCGTTATTCCTTCACACTAATAATAAAAAATAATTTTATGCATTATAAATAATGAATTCTAATACTTATTACGGAGGACCATTAGACACATTTATTACTTTCCTAGGACATGATCTGTGTTAAGGGTAATGGTTTCCGGAATCAACAGATTATGCATTCCTTATATTACCTCCTCGATTTTCATTCATTACCATTTCTCGCTGGGATTGTCTTATCATAGTTCACATTTTTTATATGTTCTTTTTTGTTTTGTTTTTTAATTATTTCCAAAACAACACACAAAAATTTTATACTGACCATTTTTTTGTAGTAACATGTGTCTTGATACGCAACGTTAATGTAGGACATAGGCCGCCGACAAGGATAATAGATGGACAAATATTCTGTATGTTTGAAACTTTTCTTTTCGAAAACTGCTAAAGAACTACTATATTGCACTCTAAAAGAACTTTTTGTACCGTCCATTTATGAGATCTTAAGACTGAGGGGCTTTTAGAACAACGAAATATATCGAAATTTTATTATTATTTTTTGGTTTATTTGTGTTTATAAAGTGAAAATAATTTGTAGAAACTAATCCCTGTATTCACAAAAAATAAAACAATTTTATTAATTCCTTATTTGACAATTACTCCATAGAAATATGTCAAATAAGCACTCTATAAACAAATTTTAATTTTTATGAATACGGGCATAAATTTATTGAAGTCGTTTATAATGCCAATGAAATTTATACCCTGTTCCACCATGTCTACATAAAATCTCTCAATTCAAATTTCTGAATTAAATTTTATAGAATGGAATCTACATCAGTTTACTTGCGTTTAAAAAGCAAACAAAATTGATTTTTTCAACATCGTCAGTTTTTAACAAATTTTGTGAAAAAAAGTGACATTTTAAACATTTTTATTGTCTCAAAACCTGAAACTCAAACTGATAAGAGTCATGATAACATTGAAATTTTTTTTAAATTAAACAATAAAAATTAAAATTATTACTAAATTAGTAGCTAAAATAAAATACATTTGAGTTTCGACTTAAAAAAATTAAATTTTGCAAATCATTTTTTTATAATTTCGAGTGATAGACGTTACTGACCTAAACAATAATTTTCTATTAAGACCTTATCAGTCAACCTACGCATATTTGTTTAAGCAAAACATATTTTTGCATATGAAATCTTAAACAAAAAGAGAGCCAGACAAAAAGACAGAGTGTGAGAAACTTGAAAATATAAATTTTTAAACGCCAAAATGAAAGCAAAAAAAATAAAAAAAAATTTCATTTTAAATCTGTTGTTATTTTTGGCAAAATTACGTCAGAAAGCAAATTGCACAAAACACAGTCAGTTTTTTAAAAATGATTTTTAAGTCGTAAAACGTTAAAAAAAAATAAAATAAAAAAAAAAATAAGAAAAAACAGAAGAATTTATTAAAATATAGTCTTTGCTATGTTTTCCTGCACGTTTCAGTATGAAGAGCTAACATTCTAAATTACACTTTAGTTTTAGCTGAAGGTTACTTATTAATTTTTTGTTTTTAATTCCATGATGGCTCAAAATAAACTGTAAATTTTTGTAAAATAAAAATATCCACGTAATTAAACAATACAATTGAATTAATATTCTAATTCATAATACTCGTATTTTAGATGAAATGAAATACAAACTAATCAAAACTGAAAAAAGAAAACTATAATGAAAAGCATACTTTCAAAAGAAACACCCCCTTTTTTACGTTTTCACTGGGTAGTTATGCTGGCTGGCTGATGTTTTAATGCCGTGGTGTGTTAATTAAACAAAAAATTTTATGTTCAACAGCAATAAAACAACTTGTTGATGATTCTAATGTTGCCACACTAATACTCATACTCATACAAACACACATACTTTTAATAAATTTATATTAAAAAAGAGAAAAAGAGGAAAAAACAAGACCAAAATATATGAACAATAACATCAATACCATCAATAAATGGAAAAAAGTTTGATGGAGTTGTTACGATTTTTTTTTTTATATTTTACTGCCACGTTTTCTGTGACAAATTGCCAGAGGCACGTACATTTAAATTTACTCTGAGTATTGTTCAATCTCACCTGACATGACTTTGCATTGCCACTAATAATTTTGTATAAATGTATGTTGGCTTGTCAAATTTGACATTTTCAATTTCAGTTGCTCCAATGCAATCGTTTGTGTGTTTGTCAGTTCATTTGTATGCTTGTTCGTTTGTTTGTTTGCTTTGAATTTATGAGACTCATAAATTTATTTGCAACAGTTCACTTTCATAATACGCATATTGATGATTTCATAGCTTTTAAACGAATAGCCGTTGTAGAGGTAGGATAACCAAATTAGTATTGTATTAGAAGAGAATTTAAGTAAAAGTAGTAGCATCTGTTTAGTTATGTTTCTTATACATAAATTTTATTTCTATTTCTTTCAGCCCAACTTAGTAAGACCAATAAAATTGATTTGCTTCTTTTCTATTTCTTTAGGTTTCATTTGTTATTAAATCTTCATTGATGTATTGAAATCTCTTTAGAGAAGGCAAACTGAAAACAAGTTTTTGTGTAACAATTTGTTTATTTTTCAACTTGGCCATACTCTACACGTAAACAGTCAACAAGTTCGGCGTAGAGAAAATTAGATTTTTTGATCACATCTGAAATGTAAAATGGAAGATTTTTTATATGTTACTTATATTTATTTACTCTCCTATGACTATAAATTTTAAAATTGTGTTCTTTGCTATGGTGTACGGTGTAATGAAGACCACATGCTAGGTGTAGTGTTACAAAATAGAGTCTCTAGTGGGAATCGAAACCACGACTCTTGCACCATTATTCTAATAAATCCTGGTAGACGGGACACACAAAATTTGTTCATATCAAGCTTTGCGTTGTTGGTTCGATTGGTCCTAATTTGATAGTTTTCTGTTGTTGCAAATCAATTTGGTAGGTTTGCTTTCTTATACTTTTGGTGGGTTTTGTTTTCTTTACGAAACATTGTATAGTGTTGTTATGAAATTATGAAACTTTAATAAAAAGCCATTTCCATTAATTTTTAAAAAGCATAAATAGAATTTTGATTTGTGAATGCAAAAATTAAGCGCATTAATAAAGTTGGGATTTCAAAAGACTGAAATATTTTTCTCACTTTATTTTATCAGATGTCGCAAAACAATTGAATATCGTGGTATAGTGGTTAAGCGCTCGCACAGAAACTCACCCGACCGACGTTCAGTCCCAGTGAAGGACAAAATTATAAAAAAAAAATTTAAAAACTGTGCCGTTTTCTAAAAGTTATAATTAAAAAAATCGAGAAGGTAATTTTATGTGACACACAAGTAAATATTGATTACCATGTGTATTCTCACATCTTCAGAAGAAGGAATTCATTGTTCTACATTGTTTTAAAAAAAATTCGTTCTCTTTATAACTTCAAATTATTAATAAATATTTACTTTATGCATTACAAATAATGAATTCTAATGCTTATTACGGGGAGACAGTAAAAACATTTATTACTTTCGTAGGACATGATCTGTGTTAAAGGTAATGGTTTCCGGAATCAACAGATTATGCATTCCTTGTATTACCTTCTCGATTCTCATTGATTACCATTTCCCGCTGAGTGATTATCAAATAAGGTAATAAATTTTTTTCCGCTGGGTAGTTTTATTATATCCTCGGCAGTTAATTGAGTATTGAGTGTGTTCAGCAAATTGGCGTAAAAAATCGTGGAAAATTTTTTCATAGCATATGTTTATCCTCTAATTCTTCCTTTTATGGTTTTTTTTGTTCCTTTCTTAAAGAAGGATAATAAACACAGTCAAAACAGGCGATGCAAGCTGTTAAAATATTGTACACAAATGATGGTCTAAAAATTCTACAACAATATCACTCCGAACACACTAAAGTCTCCTATATTACATAAAGAAAAGCAGAAATTACTCTAAACAGAAAATACTTGGAGGTTAATTTGGTGACAAGTCCATATGCTCTGAAACCAAACCAATCAAGACCAGTCTAAATGGTGAATAGTTTCGTAGCCCTTAATTTAATAATACAAGTTCGTAATACACTTTTCACTAACAATCTTAACAAATACTCAAAATAACTTTGTTTATTATTAAACCGGGCTTGGAAGGCATTTCTAAGAAGGTTATCGATCATTATCTTTGATTTTAACATTTGTTTTGCTTTATATTCTGATATTTGAATATTTATTGCTGGTGACGATTGTTGCAATCAAACCCTTTTTTTTATAATTTATGTGGCATGTTAATATTTTTTTGAGCAGCCAATTTTTTTATTAATTTATATATTTCATGTAGGTTACACTCAAGTGTAACCAGTATTATATGAAAATATTTGTGTTTTAATTTTCCATTGCTTCAAGTTTGATTAATTTTAATTTTAAAAATTAATTTAAATGTTCGAACAAAAGAAATTTTTCCAAACAATATAAATATCCAAAAAATAGTGGTTGCGCTTTTTTCATCAAATATTTACCTAATGTGACCATAGCTTTACTATCAAGCTCAAGTTGAAATTGTTTTTTTTTACCAACTAAAATGCTATTGGAGCTCGCGAATAGCTTAACTTTTGTCTCTTTGACAATGAAGTTTAAGAAACGGAAACGTTATTACTTACTTGTAGCTTTTCCAGTAGTGCACATTTTAAACAGTTTTCAATTGTTTTTATTGCTGGTTTTTATTTGCAAATAGGAAAATATTACTGATTAATAATACATTTTTAAGATGTAAATACTAAATGAAATGACAAATCATAAAGCATTTAATTGGATAATTGCTATGAATGATTAAATTTTCTCATGAACTTTTTAATTGCCATGACTTTAGTTATTTCTTTTTATTATAATTGACTTGCAGTCACTTTATATGCTTTAAATGCTTCTCACGTTTAGTATTCAGTTGTGGCTGGATATGTTTGAAAAGTCTCTGTATTAAGCGCATCAAGTTTTGCACAAAATTCCCAAAAGCCACATACACATTATCGTTTCAACATTTATTTATTTTTTTTTGTGCTCTTTCCTCTGTATTTACTGGCTGTATTTCCTTTCCAACATATAAATACCGCAAAGGTTACCGTTACGCCTATCTGACTGACACCTCGTTGACCAACACCATAAGGAAAGGTAGAAAAAAGAAAAAAAAAAAGAATTGAAATATATTGGCAGACAATTTCAAGCCATTGCGAAAACACTCAATTTCTTATTCACACAACGAACGCATGCACAAAATACGAGGTAGTAGAGAAAAAAAAAAACTGAATACGCCAAAAAATCTTAAGTGGTATCACTATGTTTTTTGTTTTTTTTTTCTTGTTTTAGTATTCTGCCCCTTTTTGCTACTCTTGATTTTTATGAAAGACACACAGACTTTGTGGCGCCACCAATTATTATGTTTAACAAGATTGATTGCTTCTAAAATTGTTCAGAGAATTAAAGCATCTTTAGCTAAAAGAATTCAACTGAACCAAATGAAACCAACGAGACTGCGAACAATAAATAAAAGTATTTTAGTCTTTGATAACCATGACAAGCATATTTATGCTTCAAAAACATTTATGAACGCATAAGAATCATAGCAGCATATGTCAGTTTTTCAATGTTGCTTTTGTGTAGTCTTCTTTAAAACACTTTTCATTCTCCGGTGAAAATCAATTACAAGTGCAACATATTCAACAACCGATAAACGTTTTAGGGAATTCTTTTCGGGTTTTTTTTATTTTAGTGGATTATTAAAGGGAATTTATGAATAAGAAGTAAATAATTTAACCAATTTAATTTAGTCACGCAGAAGCTGTATTTGCAAGCTGATAAACAAATTTAATTTAAAAAGAAAATTCTACCGTTAATTTAGAATTACAAATAAATTTTAATTTATTACCCGAAGTTAGTTTCTTTTTTAATCAAATTTAAAGACTTTTGTTTTTATTTCCATAATATAGAAAAATAATGTAATTTTTATTTTTGTTTCATCATAAAACGCTTTCATAATTTCAGAACTATACCTTTTATTTAATGATTTGTTTTTTTTTTTGCACTGATTTCACAATCAAAGTACAAAATGATAATTGTGAAACAATTGCGCACCAGCCAAACTGAACATGTCATCAGAGTTCTTTGTATTCTGTACCTATTCTTGACAATCATCAACTATTTATTTAATTCACACTTATATTGAAATTAAATTTATTAAAAAAAAACAAAAAATATTTTTCGCCTTATTGGCAAATACATTCAATATAATTTGAAATGTATGACGACGAGTCTCTTAGGCAGAGACGAAATGGCCATAGAGACATGCTTATCCCCAAAAGCATACATTTCAAATTATATTAAATTTATTCTATATACTTTCTTTAGCGCTACCTTCTGGGAAGATAACAGCTAACCTGTTTAGTGAAGACCCTTACCACTCACAATCAACACCGACAGATGGGACAATTGCTGTTGATCATTCAAGGGTGAAGTTATAACATTGGCTTTTGAGTGGCCAAATTGACAGCAACTTGTCTCATCACCAAAAAAGAAGGCTGAGATATAAGCTTCCGACTTATAGGTACTGAAAATTGACCTTTGACTTTTTCAAAAAAAAGAAAAAGAATCGCTTATTTTGTGAGGTTCAACCAAAAAATACATGAGCCAAAAAAAGGGATGTGGGATAGGAGCAAATGGCTCCTCATTGGGGTCAAAGGTTGACTTGAAGGCATAAAAATCCACAAATACTTTAACAACTGGCCTGGAGTAGCCCCTAAAGGGGTAAAATTTAAGACCGACCCTCACTAATATTTTACCCCCAACTTTTGTTGCGAAGATACCTGCCGGCCTGGGAGACACGGGTCTTCTGTCTTTTTTTTTTTTGGTCTTTTATCACTTAGTGGTGTCCGTATATTTCTATCATGAAAATTCCATGACCTAAAAAATTATACACAGAGTAACATACGTATTTAAGGCAACATAAAAAGTGTTTGGATGCCCCAGTGGTGGTGTGCTACAACTGAAAATTGTAGGCTCGATTTCCACAAGAGACACTAGTTTGTAAAACTACACCGAGCTTATAGTTTTGCATATTGTATTGGCACTCAGCTTATAGTAATTAATTAAAATATAAGTTTATATAGTATTGCAATTTAGTAAATAAATAAAGAATGTTTATTTGAATGCAGTTCCGTTTTCTTAAAAACATTTTAATTATTTTGAAAACGGTTTCATTTAAAAGACTCTTAAGTTAAACTGAAAATTGTATATATTGAGATGTTGATTAAAATTAATATTTTAAGATTTTCTTTATGTTTTAAGTATTTTTGTTGCATTGCTTAATAAATTGAAAAAAGAAAATATTTTCAGTTTAATTACTTTTTTTTTTTTTTGCTTCAAATTCTCACACAAATATTTTTTTTTTTTCTTTTTTTCCATTAATTTTTTTTTATTTTTTAACAAAAGTCTCGACTGTTTATTAATGTTCTTTCAATTCTTTTATTATGTCTCTTTGCAGATAAAGATATGGCATACAAAGTGAAAACATCACAGCAGGTATGTGTGTATTAAACTAAAACCGCTCTTAACATATTCAGGCCCACTTTGAACAAAAATATTTCATCAGCAATTCTGTGTACTTCTATGTGCTTAATAACAGAGAAGATAATTAAAACAAAAGTTAGAAAAAAATTATAGTTTGCAATTTTATATATTCTTTTATAGTCTAAAAATGTTGCTTTGTCTCCATAAAATAGAAACGAATGTAAAATTTAGGACAAATTACAAGGACAATCAGTTTTTAGTATACGTTTGTTTTTAATGCTGTTTTTAATATTGAAAAAAAAGTATTGTAAGCAATTTCAAAGCATTTCAAAGCAGAGTGTATAGTTGTTTATGTAGAGTTTGGCTCATTTAACTCATAGACAAAATGCAAAAAAACAAGCAAAATTTGTTGTTAATGTATGAAAGGAATGTAATAAAAGAAAATTTTCATTGGAAATTTATCTTATATTGTCACATAAATTACGTTAAAAACGAAAAATATACGCCACACAGAAAAAAAATATATGCATAAAATTGCTGAAACAGATCCACTATAAAACAGGCAGACACAACACAGAGAGGAGCCTTAAAAGAAAAAAACAAAAGCTACGAAATGTTTAAATAAAATTAGGGTTAAAACAGAAAATTAAACCAAATGCAACATTAACAGGGAGACAATGCAATGTTAGAAAAAAAAAAACAAAAAATGCAAATAATAAAAAAAATTAAATTCATATTAAAAAAGAAAAACAAAAATAAAACAAAGAGAAGAATGAATTTCCCAGAAGACAAAACATCTAATGACTTTGTTGACTGCCATTGTATAGTACTCGTATGCTGACTGACTGCCTGCCTGCCTGTTTGGCTGGCTGGCTGTTCATTTAAAATGAACAGTAGCAATAGCGGTGCATACTTTATGGCTGACACAGTGTTGGTATGCGTGTATTGCGCCAGTAATATTTACGCTGTGTCAGCATAAGCATGTGTGTTTATGAATATACTACAGAGGAATAGAGCGAGAGAGAGAGTATGAGAAAAATTTTTTATTATTGTCTAATACTTAACGTAACGATAAAGAAACACGGAAACGGATATAAAACTATAAACCAAATGCGCCATACTATTAAAAAATATACTAACATTACCATTACTACTACTACACGTACTATGTATGTATAATGGTTGTTACAACTGCAACAACAACCGCCATATTTTGTTCCATTTATTTGTAAATTTTTATTTGAATTTATATGCACTTTTGTCTATGAATTTACGTGTGTATGTATGTATGTATATACCTATTTACGTACTGCGTGCATATGTACTTTTCTTTACTATATCATTCATTTTCTTATTTTAAAGCTACTGTTGTTCTTGTTGTAGATAGTAGTAGAAGTAATGGTAACAGCAGTTGTTATATACATACATAGTATGTCATAGCTGTTTGTTTAATAAACAGTAGTTGGCTGACTGTTATTAATATTTTTCTTTTCTTTTTATTATTTAAAGCCATGACAGTAAATATGACTGTATAAGTATATGGTCCAAATGCAATTGTCAAGCAATGACCTCATTAGCTACATACATATATATACACACATTTTATACTACATAGAGTATTTATGCAAGTATTCACATATATTTTCTGTTATAGCCATATGTAGTTTCAGACTATATATTTTTAGCTTTAAAATGAGACACTCTGATATTTTCTAATTTAACTTGCATTTATTCCCTAAAGGATTCTTTGCTGCTCTTCCTGTTTAAACCAGTGCAATTAAACTGTTGTTATCGCTGTGTGTGTGCGTTTGTGTGTGTTTGTGTACTGCATGCAAGATGCGTATGTTGGTTGTACTCTGTACGTAATTATAATTTTTATTTTTTTTTTATTTATAATTCAGTATTTAGCGAAATACTAGGTAATGACATTACGAACAATTTTTAAGGAAAAAAAAAAAAGAAACATTTGTTTTATTAATGGCACATTTTCCTATAAAAACAAGAGTTTTTTTGTTTAATTAATATATGAAACTATTTTAAATAATTTTATTACCTACACCAGTTTGTATCAGCGCCTTAATGTTCTTGTTGAAATTAAAAATTTTAAATCTTTTTAATTTTGTTTTTAGAGCTAGATATACAAAATATTTTATAGCAATACCTTGTCCGTTAATAATGATTTGGGAAACGATATACACATACGAGTAATCAACACCCTATTAAGAAACTATCACAAGTAATGTTTATTTTATTCAAAATTTATTAAGGTAGAATTAGCCGAACGTTGATGTAACGTAACACAACGTACGTTGGTTTCTAGCATATGAAAACAATGCAAATGATTATCCAAAATAAATGTCACGTTGACGGGACGGAAGAATCTGTATAAAAGAGAATTTCTCAACGTTTTTACGTGACATTTCAATGAGAGTGATGGGACTATTGTATGTTAAATGGCAATGTGGCCCAAATGCCCTTTTTTGTACTTTTTTGCTTATAAGCAAATCTTTTTCAATGCGTACAAAAGACTTTTGCCCGTATTCATAAAAACTATTTTAGGTTTATTGATGGTTTATTTGACAAGTATTGCATAGAAATTTGTCAAATAAGTCCTCAATAAACCTAAAATAGTTTTTATGAATACGGGCATTTATTTTTTAAATTCCTTAATTTTTTTAATTTTTTTTTTAATTTTTAAAGACTTTAGATACATATTATGATATTTATGTGAATAATTTAAATTTTTGTATGCATATAAAATTTATTTTTAATTCTTTTTAACTTACAAGTCGCATGTTTTACTTAATATATCTTCGACATTTTATGGGCTACGTCGACGAATTATATACATACCAAATGCAAAATTATTCGATTTTCTAAAAAGACGCATATGCGATGTATGATTGATTTAGGTGCTAGTTAGTTACCGAGATAATTCCAATTTTTTAAAAAAGTTCTACTTTTTTCGTTTTCGGTCCACAATGAACCAATGGATCCGATTCAATAAATAATGACTTTAAACCAAAAATTTAATATTCAGTAGTAGTAGAAGAATAAATCTTTACGAAGCATAAAATATAAGAAGTAAATATAATATGCTCTTATTATGGTACTTCTGGTACTTTTTTTAACTTTGTGGTAATTTAACAACATTCATCACTGATCTAAACAGCTGGCTTCATATTGCCATTTAAAAATTAAAATTTTTTATTTGTGCTGTGTTTTGTGAAAAATAAGTAAAAAAATATAATAAATTTTATAATCAATATTAATAAAATAAAAAATTATTATATTTTGTTTTTAGTGGGCGACGAAAAATTAATATTATTGGTACAGGCAAATGAATGCCTTTATAATTTTTTGGTGTGTTTTGTTTTTATTTACATTTTCTGTTGACATATGACACGTTTGTATAACTGCACATACGTACGTACGTTAACGTACGTACCGTTTTTACGAAATCAACGTTTGGCTAACCAGGCCTTTACTCTTAACTGCTGTGGCCTAAATTAGGCTAGGTTTGATTCATAACAACAAAATAAATTTAATTAAAGTATTACCCCCTTATTTGTTTCTCTAAAAAAAACCATACTTAGAAAGGCCAAGAAAAAGTAATGCCACCATTCTGTGGCCCTTAAAATACATATGCCCAGGCTGTGATGAGAAAACAATTTCCACAGGTAGCATAGAGTATGCTACATCTATTGCTGGTTTCAAACACGTTTGTTGTATTCAGTGAATGTAGTTCTATGTAAGCAGCTTATAATCGATGAAGATCGTTCTTTTCCAACAAAGTATTCTACTTATACTTCTCGTTGGTTATAAGTCGTTGCAGAATTAACTTCTATTTATAAATTTTTACAAAAGCAAAAATTATTATTTAACGTCTATTTCTTTTAACACTTGTAGTATGTAATACGAGAGTTGCCTTTTATATTTCGGGCTTGGAGAACAAAAACAAATATTAATCATCGAAAATCACTATATTGTTTTTCAAAATATTCCCCATGCGTTTGAACCAATTGTCGAAGCACTTTTGCCACTCTTCTTGAGGTATTTTTAAAAACTGCATTCGGAATGCATCAACCGCTTCTTTAGGTGTCGAAAAACGTTGACCTCTCAGTTTGTTTTTTACGTACGGGAATAAAAAGAAGTAATTCGTTGCCAAATCAGAACTCTACGTCGTATGACTCATCAAATCGATGTTTTGGGTGCTGAAAAATGCAGTTGTTTGAGCCGATGTGTGAGAACTGGCATTGTCCGTCTTCAGCGGTTGGTTTTCCTGATTTCTTGGAAGACAAGTTCTAGTGGTACGGTTGCGATATGTCCAGTTTTTTCGAAAAAACAGGCGACCATTTTCTGGGATTTTATAAAAAAATATCCCACGATAATGTTCACGATTTAATTCCATTTTTTATCCGAAATGAATCTTTTAAGCTCCTATGAACAACTCAAATAGCGCTCGTATATCAACAAGTTCTGAGTAAGTATAACATCAAAAATATCCCACTTTACGACTGAGCTGTCAGTTGCCAGATTGCAACACTATTGTTGCCAAGTCCCGAAACATAAAGGAGACCCTCGTACTCTTGCTTTTGTACGATTCTCGCTTGCTTGCAAACATTGTAAGTTAATGGTGGGGTAAAGATCTATGGTGTTACAAATATCTGTTGTATTATAACACTTTTCATGGATTTCTACTCTCAGTACAACATTGAAGTTCTTTGTCTTCCGTACCATCACAGAAATTATTCTCTGCCTGTAAAAAATCTTACAACATATTCAAGATAAAAGTAATCCGCTTCATATGCCCATTTTATGAAATTGAAGAAGCAATATGAATTTTATGAAATCCTGTAAACATTTTTTTGGTGACACAAAATTTTAAACCTTCAAAGAAAATAAAAACATACAGCTTTATGTGTAATAAAAAATTAGCAGGTCGTTGTATACAGTGGCTAAGTTTATTATTACAATACGTGGAAATTCTTACTCAAACGTACAAGGTATTTCATTTTTTTGGATTATCTGACTAGTTATCAAACAGAGGGTATGGCAAGTTTTAATAATATCAGTCTATATCGGGTGATAAACTTGCCGGTTTTTTTGTCCCATATACTAACGAGTTGCTAATTCTTCATTATACATACGGCCGATAGTTTTTTACAATATTTTGCTGACTTTAGATGAACTAAAATATGTTTAGCATCTATTGATAATATCAAATACGATTCTCTATTGTTTAATGTCTGTCATACAAATGTAAACTGAGCTCAGAATACCAAAAACTTCCCATAATTTCTACAGTAGAGATTGTTACTTTTACTTTTTCCAGGACATTATGAATAGCAGTCTTCAGTGTCGTGATGCTCGAGTATGTATATGTATGTATATTGCCAAACCATAAAAGATTTTCTTTTTCGATTGATTCATGGGGCTTTTGATTTCTCTTAACCCTTAATAGCTTTTTCTAGACGACTGTGTTATAGAATTTACCTGTTCTATGGTATCTGTATAGAACCTCTGAATGTTTCTGTAGAAAAAGTAAAGTATCCATTTGAGCAAGTTGGTCAATTCTTATTGTTTTGGGAACACAACAAATACATTTTTTATTTTGTCTCTTAACAAGCCCCAAAAATAACTGAATTCTTTGTACTAGTATTGTTGCCTCGTGTGGCATCGTGAAGACTTTTTGTAACTATTTTAGATTTCCTACTGCACAAGCAATTTTACCGATGAAGTGATTTCGCTTAGGAACTCATATACCAGTGTAAGCCGGCAGAGTTTTAGAAAAAAGTTCTTTTATGCCAAAAGAAGCCGCACGTACCTCTTTTCTTTTGTAAATACTCTTATTTGTTTTAAATAATACTGAAATTATAGGTACACTTATCTGGATTTCTAGTTTTATATTTAAATGTACCGCTTATGTTTTTTGGTTATACTCGTTCTTTAATTACTGCCTAGGATTATGTGTTTAAAATATTTAAATTTTTTATTAAAGATTTGTAATATTTACAAGGATTTGTTTTTGGTTTTTTTTTCTATAAAACACAACATTTTCCTCTAATTTTTAAGTACAGTAGAATATAATATAAAAAGGACACCAGCATACCAACACACACACACACACACCCACTTGCATTGTATAACCACATACAAGTACTTATTTTGATATATGTTACATATGAGTTCTTTTTTGTTTTTGTTGTTGTTTTTGTCTGTAAATAACGAGAGTATTGTTGTATTGTTTCTTGATTGTCACTACGGTTTTGTTAAATGAAAACTGCATAAAAGAAAAAATTGTCTTGGTATTATTGTTCTTTCTTTAAACATGGAATACATACATATACTGACATACTAATACAGATGCACACTCACACAGACATACATATGTAAATGGTGATTATGATGACTATGACGATGAGGATGAAATTCACATGCTGATGAAGCGCCCGATAGGCACGTTTCTGACAATTTGAATAGGTTTGTCTACATCTATCTACTCGTAACATATGAATTTTGAATTGTGCTGAGGTAGACGAACAACGACATGCTTTTTGTTTTGTTATTTTTTTTTCTGTCATTCTTTTGTTTTTTTTTATTTTTTTATTTTTTTTTATTTTTTTCTAAATAAAACCAAAACAATCTTCATTATAAGCAGCATGCAACTAAACTAATGATGATGACAATGATGTTGCTACTACAGCTGCCACAGTTACCGTTGCATGTTGCCATTCATGACGCTTAGGGTAATAGATTATTCGATATTTTTAGAAACCGGTTAAGCGGTTTAATCGAAAATTTATTTAAACAAAAACAATTTATTATAAAACAAAATATTTAGGCAAAACACAATTTATATCATTTCGTCGTGCTGGAGTTTAAGTGCTCTGTGTGCCAAAAATGTATTTTGAGAGCACAAAAAAATTCTGGTTTGAAGAATATAGAACAAAACAGACACTATTAATCTCAGGAACTGGACGAGGTGGCCGCAAACGAATTGCAGATTACAGTACAATTTGGTGTCGAAAATTGGGTGGATAGAGCACTTAAACTCCCGCACGACGATATGATGTACTTATCCATTAAACATATACACATATTTTGATAAATACCCTGCCCCAACTTCAGTTAAATTAAAGCTGACCCGTTTATAAAGATCAGGTTAATTTGATTCTAACACACAATGTTATAAGAGCTAGTGAGCTAAAATGCACACTGATATGATTATGATTATTATTCTTTTTTGTTCTATTTTCTGTTTAGTTTTTATTTTATTTTTTAAATAAAAAACATTTAACATCAATTTAAAGTTAGCTTTAAATGAGTTATTAGTGGTTTAGTTCATAGTAGCCCGACATAATAATTTTTGCGGATCGAAAATTTGCATTAAAAAGAAACCAATAATTTATAGTTTTTCCAACATTTGTTGTTTGAAAGTTTTCAGATTAATAAACAAATACTAAAATCATTGGGATTCTTGAAGAAGGTGTTTTCGTAGAGTAAAACCTTTAAAAACTTAAAAAAAACGGATATTCGACGTTAAAGTAAAAACGAAACGGACGAACTTACAGAATACCAGAAAAACCGGTTATCAAAAACCGTATCGGTAGCTCTAATAATAATAATGATGACTATGAAGATTAGAATGACGACGACCGACTGTCACTTGAAATTACACGTTATATTTGTTACTAATATAGACAAATAGACTCATACTCAGATTTTTACAGTCTTACACAAACAGATACACAAACATACATACACGTTGACTATACAGTTAAACATTGTTATAACGAACTTATAGGAACAGTATAATAAGATTTGTTTTAGAGATGGTACTCCAACATTTCGAACTCTTGTTTGATTACCATACGAAAACAACTTTATTTGTTTTTTATATATACTCGTATAAAAAAATTTATTTGTTATCACTGCTTTTACTATATACTTAACTCAACAAACTATTTGATGATAAATATGTATGTAATGAAATCAAGGGCAATATGAGCAAATACCGAAGATGTTGTGTTTAGGTTGATTATGCAAGATTTTAATACTAACATCGATCAATCTTAAAAGTATTTTATTTCGATCCATTAGCCATTAATTGTCAACCTCTTGCTTATACCACATTTTCTACGAAGACTCTTTAGACGAGTAGGGAAGAGTTTAGGAGCAATTATTTCATATATAACGACAGTAGAAATTTGATAAAAAAAGAATCTTCAAAAATGGTTCCACAATAATTATGGTTTCACATATGAGTAAACTATGGAAAGTGTAGTGTAAACACTAGAATAATGAAATGAAATTGTTAGTATTCTTTGTCTCGTGTATATAGAAAAAGTCTAAAGTATTGGGTATATTTTTCTTTTTTTTTTTTTTTGGGACCAATACTCAGGGGTAAACCCCTGCTAAATGCTGTGCATTATATTGGAATTTTTTGGAAAGGACAGTACATGTGTATATATTATTTTTATATTACTATTAAGCGCCTTAGGAATGAGAAAAATTGCTGTAAATTGATCATTTAAATGCTTCACCCTTGACTGATCAACAGCAATTGCCTCATTGTTGCATGCTGATTGTGTGGAGAGTGCCTTCGCTAAGTAGGTTTATCTGGTGTTTTTGTATTTCAAATATCTTTCAATTTTGACAAAAGCACATGATCAATGGCAACAGATGGTTCTATTTGTTCTATTTGATCACAGCTTCAGACTCTCCTATACATTACTCTGTCCGTCCTTTTTATTTTACTTGAATGTTGGCTAAGAACTGATTCGACTGTCCGTACATAAGTATACATTGTGATGATTTTGGTTGCCTGGTTCATTTTATTTCTTTGTCTCAATCTCATGTTGCAAATATTTTCCTATGCTTAAATACTAAATGAATGTGTTAGTGACTGACTAAATCTGTGTTTTATGGTATAAATGTCTGTCTGTTGTGTGCGTGTACGCCTGTGTGTTAAAGGTATACATATATATAGATTGTTTACAACTGACGAGTGTCACTCTCAACACTTTAATTCAATTGAAAATGAAAAAATAGAAAAAAAAAATACTAAGAAAAGAATTTTTTTTTTTAGAATTTGTCTAAAGAAAGAATGAAAATCACTGGAAAACAATAAGAATCGAGCAGCAGCATCACAAAAAAAATTGTTTTATGGTGACAAAAAACAATAATAATAAAAGTAATAAAAAGAAGAAAATATCAACTGTTCTTAATATAGGAAATGCAGCAAAAGTTTGCATTTCTTTCCTCATTGTGCTTTATTTATATTTCCTTTTTTTAATCTCTTCTGGTTCTAAGGCTTTATAACTACGAACAACATAGTCTTTGACAACAAATATTGCAGATAAAATACCAGTATAAATGTCGTCATCAATTGAAATATTATTTTATTGACGCCAAATTAAAAAAAAAATGAAAGAAAGAATAATAACAAAAGAATAAAGAAATAAGACATGACATTTTAAAATAAAAAAAGAGATTTTAAAATCAGTTACAAATAAAGATATGCATGATTTGTCTGCAACTTGATTATTTGAAGAAAAAAAAAAAAAAAACACTTTTGGTATACAAGATTAAACAGTTTTTGATTTCTTTTTACTTTCCAAAAATGTTGTGAATTAAATTCAATATAATAGAGGGTAACTAATCACTAATATGGTATGTTAGGTGAAGTTAAATTAATTTTTTTAATTTTAAAAACAAATTTCTGTATTTTTATGAAGCTACTGATGTTTTAAAAACAAAACTAACAATAGGAAAAGTAGCCATAATATATAAATAGCTCTCCTGTATCATCTTAATATAAAACTTATTATAAAGATAGTTTACCTACTCAGCATTGCTTAGAATTCTATCGTATGTATGACTCGCGTACAAACAATGCAATGATCCTTCTTCTTTAAAATATAACGAAGACTAATTCTCAAACATTAGCTCTAGCCTTCTTGAGATATAAAAAAATATATAGTTTGTATTCTAGGTGCCACGCCCAAGTGTCTTTTTCGCCCCTTTTTGTAAAAGCTAATTTTCTTTGACCATGAGGTTATTTATTCAAAGTAATTTTGGAAACTTTAGCGTAAATCGTTTACAAAAAAAAAAAATATTACTATTTAGCTTGCATAGAAAGTAGCACGCCCAGTTCTAATTTTTAAAAAAGAAAACATATCTATAGTAAATCTGCTTATGATATATCTATCAATAAAATCCGTTTAATCGTTTAGGCCTGATTGACTGACAAACAAACAGACTAACAGAGAGATACATATATATGGATAACAATTTCTAATATTATTCAATTCAGTACACAGTGCACTAATTAAAACTAAGGAAGTTCATGTTCCCGGTGTCCGCCGGGAAAGTACACTACTTTGTTTTGCCGCCATTTTGGTAAACATTAGTCTTTACAGTTTATATTTGGCAGTCGTGAATTTGAGACGTGACACATTTATTTTGGAAAAATATTTAGTAAACCAATGTGTTTTAATCGTTAGAACATTTTATCAAAATCAATCATCAATAATTTTTGGATAAAACAACGTGACGTACTATTTATCGTGTAGTGAATTATTTCGAAGAAACA
Organism: Metopia argyrocephala; assembly: GCA_963576795.1. Classification (NCBI taxonomy): domain Eukaryota; kingdom Metazoa; phylum Arthropoda; class Insecta; order Diptera; family Sarcophagidae; genus Metopia; species Metopia argyrocephala. The sequence goes on along the minus strand of OY756208.1, from coordinate 178,048,003 downwards.
GGGATTGCAGTTGATAGGCCCAATAATGGACCACAAGGTGCTGCAAGATCGGCTAAAAACATTACTGCTGTTCAAGAAAGTATTCCAAACAATCCATCAACATCAATTTGACGCCGTGCTCAGGAGGTTGGCCTTTAAAGAACAACTTTGGACACAATTTTGCACAAAGATTTTAATTTGTTTCCATTTAAGATTCAGTTGATACAAGAGCTTCTTCCAGAAGACCATTTACGCCGCCGTACATATGCCAATAATGATGCTACAGATTGCCCATGACAACCCCGATTTTCATGAAAAAATGACAATGAGTAAGGGAGCACATTTTCATTTGAATGGACATGTGAATAAACAGATTAGTCGGTTCTGGGCTATGGAAAACCCTCATATTATTCTTCAAAGACCTCTTTTTTCATTAAAATAGAAAATATGTTGTGCAATTTGGTCTGGAGAAATTGCTATTAGAAGTTTTAAAAAATATAACTAAAGCAAAACTACGTCACGAGACTAATTTGTGTCGTTTTGCTAAATTCACGGATTTCAGTGGTATCTCCAACACAAGAAACATGGACAAGCCTGAGGGCTAGTTAAACTGCCCTTAAAAAGGAATGGTTCACGTTATAGAGCTTTCTGAGTTTGTTCACGTTACAGAGTAATCAATGTAAACAAAAGCTTGTTACCGTTAGACAGTGTTCACGTGACAGCGAGTGCTCTGTATGCATGTCAATCAATGGATAGTCGACTGTGGTAGAACACAAAATTGGAATTTAAATTTGAAAAAAACAGAAATGTACTACTGATACGATTTTAATTCTTTTGTTTATGTTTTACATACTAATAATTCTCATTTAGTTTGCAAACTTTGAACGAAATAAGAAAAAACTATAACATGTTTAGGAAAGTCCCTTAATGAAACCTTTAAGCATAGACGAAATGGCCGTAGAGCCAAACTTATCCCCATAAGTAAGAGATATCACATTATCATTAATACGACTATAAAATGTATTTTCCTATAAAACGATAATAATTTTTGTATTTTTTTTATCAATAAAATGTAAACGTTATAAATCTGAATAAGTTTAATTGTACGCGTACGATTTTATTTAAATTTTTTTCAGTAATATTCTGCCGTAATTTAGCAAAATATTAATTAAAAAGATCTAAACGAACAAAAAACTATAAAAATAATGTCATTAAATAGATAAAAAAAAGAAAGAAAGTGAGGGGAGGGGTGGTTGGTGCTTTGGTTATTTATAAATGAATGAATACCAACAACAACAGCTGTGACTTTATGGCCATAAAGTTAATTATTTTATATGCATTTTGTATTATTTTTTAAATCCATGTTTTTTTTCTACTTCTTCAAATTTTTTATTTCATATTTTTATTTGTATTTCTCGGCTTTTGTTTATTTATTTATTTAACTTTTTGCCGTTTTTTTTATTTAATTTGTTTGCTTTTTTACAACCACTATTGTTTGTGGCAAATTAAAATGAAATTTATTTAGTTCATTCAATTGTGGAGGGGGTAGGGTAGGGTAGGGGTAGAGGGGCTTGAAATAACCCAGTTTATCTTTATTTCCTTTCATTTTTGTATGCTGATTAAACATTTTGTATGTTTAAAATGTTTTATGAATATTTTTATTAATTTTTTTTCATTTTTTATTAGATTAATAATTTTTTTCTTCTTTGTTTTTTTGTTTTCTGCAATGACTTTTTGTAATTATTTTGCTATAAAACAAAAACAGTCTATTCATTTATTACCCTATTTTTAGTAACCTTATTGTTGTTATTGTGCGGTTGTGTATGTATATACCAAACAATTGTACTTTTGTTTTATTAATTTATTTAATCTTTATTAAATCATATGGACTATTATCTACCGTTTATACTTGTCTGCCTATAAAACGCTTTACCAATGAGTTTTTGAAATAATTTTAATAATTTTCAATCCTTTTTGATGCTGATAATCGTGTGTATGGCAAATATTTAAATGAATTTAAATTGTATTTAATTTGTAGGTGGTTTATTTTAATTACTTTTAATATTAATTTCAATATTCAGCAATTATTGGCCAACAATAACAATAGCAATTAAAATTAAAATTATAATGCAATATATGTATGTACGAATACGCACTATAGAGATTGTTTTTTTGTTTTGTATTTTTAATTTTTTTAATAATCAGTTTTACCGCAAAATTGTTTTTAAAGCGTTCTGGCATTTAAAATTAATTTTCAACGTGTGTGTAGAATTATTGTACAATAAAACATATAATAGTTTTGTATACAAAAAAATTTTTATATATAAAGTATATACATATACATATCGTCGCAAGGATTAAAGAACGCTGTAACTGACAAAACATTTAATGTTCACTAAAGCCAAAAACCTGTATGAAAGTAGAAAGAAGGCACTGGTATTTTTCAAAACGCAGACGTCGTAAGTGAATTTCTTTTTATCATAGAAATCTGAGATTGAGATTTGTCAGTTACAGCGTTTTTTAATTCTTGTGAAGATATGTTGGTATATAGGTATGTGAATGTACGTTTTATGTAGAAGTATTGCGTAATTATTTTGAAGCATTAAACACTTAAACCATAGCAGGCTACACAGTTATACGGGAGCAAGTACATGTGACTTTAGTAGCTTTATCGAGCAAAGGAATTTACAAACAGCTGAATATATATGTATCTGTATGTATATGTTTATAATTAGGAGATTCAATAGGTGTCTTATCAAGCCATATTGTTATAGTTTATATCATAAAATTTTAAAATAGTTTGTTGTTGGTCTGGAAATAGAAAAGTCATAAGATAATAAGACTATTCAAGCTATAGTTATTATTTTGTCATAAATTGGCAGTAAAATGCGGAGTTGAATGATATTAGCATTAAACGCATAGACGACAGAAAGCAGCAGGCAGCAAGTTGTGTCAATTAGAATACACACGTTTAAATAAAAACTGTTTTAAATAACAGCTGATTCTAAATAATTCTAATTCTAATTTCTTAACATATTCTATAATAATGCACATGGAATAATAAGAATAAAAAGTCATAGTTTGCATACAATTCTTATATAAAGAAATTAAAATCAACTTTTCTTTGCTTTTAGCAGTGAATGAAAGCATTCTTTTAAAATCGTAAAACAGCTTGCTACTACTAAATATTTTTTATCTTGGCAGCTCTAAATTCCCAAAATTTCCCTTATAAAATAGAAATTTCAATAACAATTAACTTGTAATTCTGTTTTTTAAATTTTATATAATTTTTCAACTTTTCGTAACCTAAAACTTAAATGTTGTTTGTTCCATTACAGTCAATAATGTTTAGTTTTGCTTTTAAATCTGACTTGTACACACACGCACACATGCATTTAAGAAAATTAGAAAACTTTTATTCATGATATCAAAAGCAGTTACTTTTCTTTAAGACATTCAATTAATTAGCATACAACTACATATTAGTATGGAAATATTTAAAAGCACATGCATATGCATGTAAATTTTACACATTTACCCAATAAACACAGCAATTTGATTTCATAAATACAGGTAATTTGAAATGATGTTCTCTGAAAGCTGTAAACTTCTAAAAGTGAGTTGAAAACTATTTGAATAAAGTAACAGTTTTAATAACAACGTTAATGCAATTAAGAATTTTATTGAATTTTTTTTTTGTTTCAAAATTTATTGTTATAGCTCGACCTTGCTACAAAAAGGAATAGCGTAGTAGCAGCTCAATAAATTTGTGAGCATCACCATATTAACTACCACCAGCATCAGGTATATGTACATTAAAGATGCCCAGTAGTGGCTGATATCAGCAAATTAAACTCACATGTATACTTACGCTCTTTAGTTTGATCGTCAATCAACCAATAGGAAATCAGCATGTTGAGTGGGAGAGACAAACTACACTTGCAGACATAGCTGCCAGATAAATTGACCATGAAATCCTCAAACATCGACAAAAAATCGTAAAAATCGTCAAATTTATTCCTTAAAATCGTCAAAAAATCGTCAACAAAATATAAATAAGAAAATATCACCTTTTTAAAAAACTTTTGTTTTTATTTGAGTAAAACTGAAAAATAGAATTGACAGTACAAATGTGTATAAAATTTCGAAACCTAAATAAAAAAACATCAAAAATATATTTGCCGAATTCACAAAACTCTTGTATTCATAGTATTTGTTGTTTGATTGTACGGCACGACAATAGTTGTTCACTTGTTGTTGGTAATTTGCATATAAACATTCGATACAACTCATACACTTTTTTTCATATGTTTTAAAAAAGTTTTATTGGTTTCTGTGTTATTGTGAATGAAAAATATTGACAAAAATATAAACACAATAAAATTCTTTTTATTGTCAACAGCAAATTAAATAAAATAAAATAAAAAAAAAAAATATAAAAATGGAGCAAAATGTATTTTGTTTGTAAAAATCAACTTTTTAATACAGTTTTTCTTACTTACACAAAATACTTTCATATACATACAATAGATGTTCACGAGCCAACATTGTATGCAATACATGAAACAACGATACAAAACTTTGTGAATTCGGTAATTATATTTATTATATTTCACATTGTATTACTATTACACATTTTAGTCAGTTTAGGCACAATTTTTACAATTTTAATTTAATTATTCTCAATTTCTTATATTAGAATGGCTTTTTGTAAACGTAATGGCCGCCAAAGTCGACTTTTATTTTTTTAAATTTATTTGTCTAAATATTCGTTTTCAGTTTGAAAAAAAAGTTGTAAATCTAATTTTTTTCAAAATAAATTTAGATAGAGTTAAGAAAAAAGAGTGAAGTTTTTCATTTTCATTTCTGATATTTTTTAAATCTAATAGTTTAAGGTTATTTTGGGCAAAATTGTTCTCTAAATTGAATAACTTTAATTGTCTTAATTCAGACTTTAGCTCTTGCCTTTCACATTCTTCAATAAAATGGTTAAATTCCTTCATAAAACGAACGATTTTCCTTGTTTAATATATATTAAGTATTTGGCCACACTGTTCTAAAAAAATGTATGAAACATATAATAATAGTACGTTTTTATATTTCCTCAAAAAATATCTTTTCTTCGAAGTTTAAAAATTTGTTGATCTTTATAATCTACCAAATCAAAATGTTTGATCTTGGTTTTATTTCTAATAATATCTTTCAAAATTAAATGCATTAAATTGGTGGATGCAAAAGTTGCCAATTTTGGTTTTTACTGTGTAACCCAGGGTCTACACCTGATATCAACTTTGATATGATATGAAAGAAAACGTCCGCAGAGAAAATAAAATGACATTTTAATATTTCTCTTCATATCTAACAACAGGAACACGTTGATGTTGAAATATTATAATATTTCATTGTTTTTGTACAGTAATGGAAGAAAGAACATGTCGGAGTACTTTATTAGTGGAAATTTTTTTAAAAATAAAGGGAAAATTTTATAAAAATTTAATAATTTTGTGTATAATTATTATTAATTAATATATTTTTTTTTATTTTTTATTATTTTATTGCTTTTTTATTGAATTTAAAAAATTCAATTTCAGTTTTTTTTTTTTTTTGTTTTTATGTTTTGTTTCTCTATATGAGCTGTTTTTGACAGTTCATATCATGATATTGTTTTCATAATATATATTATGATATCGATATCATAATAGATATTATGATAGCTGATTCGCAGTCTACACGTAACAAAATTATATCGGCTATCGAATTTGACGTACGCAGATATAAAAATATTTCGTTTCATATCTCGTGAAGACCCCGGGTAAAAACAACATAAAATTCCTTTCAGAATTTTTTGGATTTCCAAAAGCAATAGTTACAAATAGTGTGATAATAATTGTAACAATGTTAAGGAATTCAAAGAAATAAACATTGCAAATTATTAATTTCCAAAAATCGTCAAAATAAATAAAAATCGTCAAATTAAGGGCAAAAATCGTCAAATCGTCAAGATGCTATTTTTGTGTCGTAAAATCGTCAAAATGACGATAAATCGTCAAATCTGGCAGCTATGCTTGCAGAACTTCTGTGTCTTACATTTCGTCACTCTCACCAATACTACTACCTTAGGCATCAATGATGTACATATATGTGCGTACACTAAATTCTTTTTATTCTACTTTCTCTAAGAGTAACTGACTGCCATGAACAAGCTTCTCAAGTTTGTTGTTCGGAGTCGATATTAAACTGTAGGTCGTAGTACTCATGGATAAAAATTGAGACACACAATGTGTTGTAATGGTCAATTCTGTATGAATGTACACACATGGCAATACTGTCATTTTTAAATAGATGAGAAGTTCGCTTATTATAAAACTTTTCTTTGTGTAGTGTTGAGATTATTTGTAGAAGGTGGAATACTAACGTCAGGGAGTATATACTTTGTCGTACTCTGCTGTGTTCTTCATTCGTAGCAGTAGAAAACACAATCATATTTAAAACAGAGAACTGTAAATCTAAATTTGTGTGTGGCTGTCGACCACAGTTCAAGCTTATGGGACTCCTGTGCACAATATTAATAAAAACATTTTTTAATAAACCTTAAGCTACAGTCGCACTGGACAAATTTTTGATCGAAGAAGAGTAACCGCTATGTCATGGGAATATTTAAAGCCAAAAATTTCGGTATATGCGAATATTTCTTTAAATTGTTCAAAAATTAAAAATAATAAGAAATACAGATATGCTTTGAGAATAGAATTCGAGTGAAATTGAAATCGAATGAAATTTCAAACTGCTATAATTTTGAAAATGTGCTATAATTTTAATTCATTCGATTAATAACAATTACTGTAACATCGGTTACAGTAATCGGATCGGTTTTAATTTCACTCGAATTCGTTTTTTCAGAATATACCAGATAATGTTTAGATACTTGAGTGATCAAACTGGTTTGCTGGGTATACACATATGTTTGTATGCAGTTTGGCTTAGAACTCTATGCATATTCATAAAATAACGACATGAATTCGTATATATTAATTTCTTTTTTCCCAAGAACAAAAAAGAAACAAAAAATTAAAATTACAATCGAGCTTTTGGCGCCAGTTTTGAAAATTTAAGAAAAAAAAAAAAGATCAACAACAAAACATTTTTTGTTCGTTTGCGTTTTTTGATTTTCAGTTTTTCTTTTTTAAGCGTTTTTTCTTTTTCCTGTATGTCATATGAATAACAAATACAAAGAAGTGATTAAAATATATGCATGCATATACTTGCACAAACATGCATTTATACGGGTATATATGCAACAACAGAGAAATAAATTTATTAATTTTGTTAGAGACAACAAAAAAGAAAACAATTTTTTTACTAACATTTGGCACGCAACGATTCTATCCTCTAGTATATATCTCCCATAGAAACAAGGATTATAAAAAAAGTAGTACAACAAAAGGAAAAAAATATGCAGAAATTATGCTAAAAATTGCATTTAAAAGAAATCAGAACGAGCAAAAAAAAAATGAAATGAAATTAAAAAAAAATGAACATTTTTAATGCACGAAATGTATATTAAAGGAACAACGAAAAAAAAAAGAAAAAAAAAAGGAATAATTTCAAAATAAATGAATTAAAACCAATTCTATACATTTTATTGTGTTTTATGTTTCTCATTTTTTTTTTTCATTAAAAATGTCACTGTTTGTTAATTTAAAAAACAAAAACTCTTTATTTTTTTTAAATGAGAGACTTGTTGGCGTCCAAACATTTTTGGTGTCTTCTTCCATGTTTGAAAAGGAAATAAAGAAAAAGAGTTATTTTCTTGTTGTTATTGTTAGTGTTATAATTCCAAAAATATCCCATATTTTAATTCCCATTAATTCAATTTGAAATGGGTCATATGAATAATATTTAACTTAACCCTCTGTTTACCACGCGGGTCTGATGGACCCAAAGGTGAATTGTGTTTAATTAATAATTCCCTTCTCGATTTTATTCTTTTATTCATTTGCCTGGTGTTCTATATTTTAGTTTTATACAATCCGCTCTGCTAGACATTACTACTATATTAGTAAAATCTTTTTATAAAAAATTGGTTTTTCTGCAGATCTAACGCTGTCAATGTGATATGGTGTCACATTTTCACTATTATTTTTCTCTGGATTAAACAATAAGTTTGATTTATATGGCCTGCATAGTTCTCTCCACTTTTCGTTTGATGATTCGTATGAAACGCAAAGTTATTTGGACAAAAGTTGTTTGTCTCGAAAATCTCATTGTTTAGGCACTTCTTACGTTCTCCGGGTGATCGGCCTACTGACAGTTGATGCCAAAGGCTATCATTTTACAAATAGTATTTCAAACAGAAAGAAAAAAAAAGATTCGTCCTTTTGCTTTCTATAAATTTTTCACTTTATTTTAGGTTTTTATTTTTAATTTTTTTTTCTTTATAGAATACTTAAAATATTTTTCTTTATTTTTAAAAGTTTCCTTTAATATTTGCGATCACTCACACACAGTGTAGCATGACAAGAAAATAAAAATGTAAAGCAATGCGAAAAAAAAGTCTAAAAGTCGTTGCCACTCAACATTGTATAGCAAGTCGTTAGCGCAGGCTTATTATTGCCAGTGCCGACAAAAGTTTATTTTATTATTTATTATTTACTTTGTATTTACGTTTGAAATTTTTCTTGTTGGACGAAAACCGTCGGCCACTAGAACACAGAAAGAAGAAGGATAGGGTAGGTGGTTCAGTGACTACTTGGCTACGGCATTTTCAAGTTGTTTACCTGAGACATAATTCAATATCTTTTGTTTACACATTATGTAGTCGCCGTGGTCTAGTGGTTAGTGTGTTGTCTTATTAAGACTATAGCGCCGGGATCAAATATCAGCTCTGATATCTTGAAAAGAAAAAGAAATATGAAAAAATTATTTCTTTCGGTGAATACCTCTCAGCAGTCTTCTGGCAAAAGCTCTGGGAGTAATTGATTGCCATGAGAAAGCTTCTCAAATCTGTCGTTCGGAGTAGACTTTAAAGCAAAGATGCCCAGTAGTGGCTGATATCAGCAAATTAAACTCACACGTATACTTACGCTCTTTTGTTTGATCGTCAATCAACTCATGAATAAAATTTAACACACACAACATGAGTGTTGCGAGAAATTAGACCGCAACCTTGACACAGGGTTATAATGGCCAATTATGTATGTATGTATTTACTTTGTATAGAAGGAGAAAAAAGAAGACAGGGAGAGAAACTTGTTGTCCTTGGGTCAGCCTTGCCTTAGATTTAAAAAACTTTTTTTTTATAACTATAATAGGGGAATATTTGAGTCTTACATTAAATTCTCTTGGAATAATCTGAGAATACTTGCGGGACTTCTTACCGGGACCTGCAGACTCAATGCACACTTAAATAAGAAAGGAATCGCTTCGAGTGATATGTGCAGACTTTGTGACGAGGCGGCCGAATCATCAGAGCACATACTGGCCAACTGTGCAACATTGATGCACAGTAGAAAGAGATACCTCAGTGATTATCGAATATCAGATTGGGGTTTGTCTTCTTTAACGACAATAATCATGATATTCTTACCTCAAGTAACTTTTATTGCTTGACTTGCAATCTTTCCTATCGTAAAGGCCATAGCTTTGTAAACACAGGCCTAATCTGGAATCTTATAAAACTTTTTAATATGCAATCCTTTGCACTAAACTTCCGCATCGAGGCTATTGTTTATCCTTCGACTTTCTGAATATTGTTTCCTTTGTCTAATTTTCATCTTTTCACCATCTTTCTGGGGCCAAAAAGAGGCCTTCAGACCAATTTAAAGTTGATAGTTTATAATCAGTAGTTTTTATCGTTATACATCCTGCCTACATCTGTCATTGGACCCCTGCTCTCAAGACAAGAAGTTAACAAAATATGCAAATTATCAAATAATAGTGTGTCCCTGGGCAGTTGTTCCTTGCCTTAAGTTTCATTACAATATTTTCTCTCTCAATGGCAATTCACCGGTCATTACATTCCTATGTTATAATCCCCATGTTCAACTCAATTACTGGTTAAATTTGTATTACACTTTTGTGGTTTTAAGATCTTTTATTTCATAGTTTGATTTCAAATCAATTTAACATTAAAAGCAATTTCTAAATATTTTTTTTTTCCTTTTGTTTTCGACAATTTAAAATCCTATTACTTTAACCAAAATATTCTTTGATATCAAATTTTCTATGCAATGTATTTACATTTAAAATGCATGCCGATTAAAAATATAGATTTTTTGAAACAAATCCATACATACACACATACACTATGTACGCATTGTTACTTCCACACAATTGTTACAGTGTGTTTTTTTTTTTTTTGTTTTAAATAAATTTCTCTAAAAGATAACATTTTGATAATTTTTTTGTTTTATTTTTCGTTTCACTTTTGTCTAAAATCTGGAAAAAATACTTTTCAAAAGTTAAATCTGCATGTGATGGTTTTTATTTGCTGGAATAACTGCATTTAACTTTTGACTTTCAAACTCAGTCATCATAACGAACATTATGGGTATAAATTACGAAAACTACTACAGCAACAGTATTTAGGCAGGCAACTTTAACCAACACAGATAAATAAAACAAAATGAAAAAAAAAACAGAAAAATAAAAAAATAAAAAAATCCTTGGAAAAGGTACAAAAGAACGCATTTTCTTATACATCCTCATATTAAACTTGTACAAATATAGTATTTCAAGATTTTTCTTCTTTCATAAAACGCAAAAAAAAATTTAAATATTTTATAGAAAAAAAAAATCTTTAGAATGAAAAAAGTAAAAGTCGAAAAAGAAAAATAAACAAAATTGTAGTCATAAATAGAGATTTGAATATGAAAATGCATATAAATATGCACACAAACATTCGTATATGGAGTACAACAAAAATATTCATAAAAATTTGTATTAAAAAAAAAAAAATTCTAGGTACATACATACATATGTTGTTTGTATGCCTTAAATGGACTATTGGCTGTGGCAGACTTATATTAAATAGTCATCTGTAAACCTAAGATTACATGGGTTGTTTAATCATTCAGTGACTTTTGGAATAAAAATAATTTTTCTTTTATTTCAAATAGAACGTATTTTTTTTTTGTGAGGATTTTAAAGTGTCATTACGACTTATTCGTTTGAATCAAAACTTCCAACTATTGGCATATTGGCAATGCAATGTGTGTTTCATATATCGTAGTGCGGGAGTTTAAGTGCTCTATATGCCATTTTTTTAATCTCGAGTTAATGATGCTAATTTAGGTTTTTGACACCAAAATTTTTAATATCTGCATTTCGTTTTCGGCTATTTATCTCCGAAAATTGACAAGATATCCTAAAACGGATTACAGATTTGAAAAATTTGGGGTCGAAAACCTAAACTAGTATCATTAACTAGAGATATATAAAAAATATGAAATGGCGGATAGAGCACTTAAACTCCCGCACGACGATATACGTACATAGCTATACATCCATATATAGAAACATAAAAGAGTTATTGCATGCAACTTTGGGAGGACAGTATGTTGAACTATATGAGTTTGTACCTGTTCATTTTATAGAGATATACATGTATTGCCGGGAGCGAATAGGTAGATTTTACATGTGCACCGTGTTTAGACATATCACCTACCACCCGTGTCCGGACTGTAGTTCAATTTAATCATCCAACCAACGCCACCCAAAGCCGGTACCCTCCAATTTCGGACATGTCAAAGACACGCCGGTTAGAGGAGAGCCCATGGACATTAGGTTAACAATATCGTCACTACCATTTCTTGGATAGCAGCATCCCCCCTTGTTGAGGAGGTTAAACTACTACCCAGCATATACCTCTGCCACTACGTGTACTCCCCAAAGGGCCGCACCTATACCATCAGGTCGATTTGCCTCATTTCCCGAATGACAGGAAGCACAGATAAACCTGGGGCCTTCTGATGCCCATAGTACCAGATTATGGCATCTCTGGTCAGTTCTTGAAAACGCCAGAATTGCTGCCACGCACACATGACAGTTATCATTTCATCCCATTCGGCAACCAAGAACCACGACAGCGCAGGCGGCAACCAAGCACACTTACAGAGTCCAGACCAAAATCAACCACGAACCACTCCACACCCTATGTAGTCTCGGGCACACGGCCGCCTGATCTTACATCAGTCCAAACTCCGATAGCACACGCAGCGTTATGCATCACCAACCATTATCTGCCTATAGGGAGCGCCAGGCCATTCAGAGCTATGTTGAACTCCATATTCCACTGTAAGTACAGGCCCCTGGTGTGATGTAAATCACCAGAAGCTATTTACTGCTTCCCCAGGGGGAGTATCGCCGAGAACAGAGACTTTAAACATATATTCTTTATTTGTCTCGAATTGACTGAAGAATGTGTCGGTTTAAAACCTAGCACAGCTTATGTTCTCTTGCATGAGAATACAATCGAACGTTTGGTAAATAAATTAAGTTAAGTAAACCCATTTATTATTAAAAACTTGCTTTGACGTCGATATTACCTTATAAGTACAAACATAACTTAACAAATATGATGTCATCAGCCAAGAAAGTGCTTAAGTTTTTTGTTTTATTAAAATTGTCCATTTTTTATAATTTTTTTTTTTTTTTGGTAGCAAATATGCTACCATTTTAGATCAGCTAATTATTTAACTTCCTTTTTAAAGAAACTCTTTGAAAATGTTTAAATTTATTAAACCAAAACAATTTTCTTATTTGGTGTCATTAAGATTAGGCGTGTAAATATTATTTTCACTTCGTTTTTCTCTTTTAACAAATTAATATTCCTTTGAAATGATTCTATAATTGAAAATGTTTTTCATTTTTCCTTAAATGACAACAAGATAGTTTCCTTTTTCTGAGCAAAGGGACACTAAATATATTTTAAAGGCCGAATATTAGCATTATTCGATGTGTTTTGTATAACTTTTCTTAGTTCCACTATTTTTTTTTTCTAAAAGGAAACAAGTGCTACCATACACAATAAGTATGCCGCTCTAATTTATTCTGATATATATTTTTTTACTATTCTTTCTATAAAATTTCAAGTTTGTAGGTATAAATAATGTGCCATTTTTTTTAAAGACATAAAAAAACAGAATGTTAAGAAATTGTTAAAAATCTAGATCATATGCAGACATGCATTCATACATTCTTATACAAATTTATGTCATTCAAAAATAAATATTCATTTGTTAAAAAGGACCATTCTATTATACTCGCAACATTCATGAAGATGGCACACTTTTTTGCTCTAAGTATTTATGAGAAATTGAAAAGAGAAAAATACAAGCACTAACAAAAAATAAGAAGGAGTATGTAAGTCTAGACGCTAGCAGTGGTTTAGATAAAATCGTTTAAATTGAAGTGAAATATATCCCAATTCGGTCACATAATATGGACTTGTGAGTCTGCTATACACTGCTTTATCTGGGAGAAGAATATTATTATGTTTTCTTCTATTCTCATATTTCCTGCACAGTGGCTGTAAATGTTAACACTGCTTTCGTTAATTGTTCGTTCTATCAAATTTTAAGCAATTTGAGTGTTTTACATTCAAGCTGGTAAATATCTAGAGAAAATTTCTTTTGCATAAATTTCAACAGAGGAAAACACAAAACTTTAAGAGCTGCTTAAAAAAAGGGGACAAGGATAATAATAGAAATAAAAAGAATAGGGTCAGTGAGTTAGTCATCTTATGTGAGAGACTATCGTCTCTAGATACAGCTCTAGCCCTTTGAAAATTAGGTACATACATTTTACAATCGTTTTAAAATTTAAATATCTCACGATTTTAACCCTTTGTTTTATCTATTCTATGATTATAAAAACTTTAAACTAATTGTGGTGGCCTATAAGAGAAATATTTCGTCTTTAAAATATATATTCGATTGTACGACTTTTTATGAAACAATCTGCTCATTCGTTATGTTTTCTTACGCTTTCTTTTAATATGAAACAACCGGTTAATGTCAATCGACTTTGATTACCAGCATTAAAAATGTTTACACTCGTTACCACTTTTAGGTTCTATTTCTTATTGTGTAAACCGATAGCTAATTCTTGTAACATATTGCCATTTATTATTGTGTATTAAACACATTTAACTCTATACGCCACTGACTATAAAACTATAATGCCGCTGGTAATAAATATCGCCAAGTTGTATATACTGGATTATTTTTAAGGTGGCAGCAATAAACTAAACATATGACTATTCCTTCTAATACTTATATTGTCACTGACATTTTTGTTTGCGTATTTAATAATTATACATAGTTCATGTATCAGATTGTATTGACAACACTAGTCATGTATACATACATACATATATTCTGTTCTTGAAAGGGTTATAGTCTGTGGCATGTAGTCGTAAATGTGTTTAATTTATTTAAGAAGTCAAGACAGAACGACATAAAAAAATTGATTGTGCTACACAACTTCAAATAGAATACAGTGAGTGCTAATTACTTTAGTGATTTTTCCCCGCTTTCTTAAACTATCCGGTAAGTCCTTTATCCATCGAATTAAAGCGACAATATCCCTAGTGGAAGTTCGAAAAACCTGCTCAGGCTAAATAACGTTTGTGTTCGTCGGTTAGCCAATCCAAGAAATGTACAAAGTATATGCTTTGTTCTCTCTTTCTGCCCTTTATACAGGTGGAAACACTGTGTCAAATATTCAGTGGTACAGGTAATATTTCAGGTATAAGCCATCTGCCAAGTAACCAGTAAGTTTTCTCATAACTGCCGTTTTTATATGACACAGCGCATTATCATAGGAAAGGAATTTAATTGTCTGCTTTGTTTCACAAATTCCTATGAAAGGAGTTAGAATTTTTCATATAAACACTGATTTATTTATCAATTATGGAAATATTTTTCTGTCCGTTATCTCTGACAATGGTGAAACAACAAAATATATTTTTAAATATTAAATTAAAATCAAAGTGAATTTATACAGCCTAGTCGCCATGGTCTCGTGGTTAGTGTGCTGACTTACTAAGACAAGAGCTCCGTGTTTAAACCATAGCTCTGGCATCTAGAAAAAAAATGTAAAGAAATAAAAAATGTTTCTTTCTTTTAGCAGTCGTCTGTCAAAGCTTTGAAAGTAACTGATTGTCATGAACAAGCTTCTCAAATCTGTAGTTCGGAGATAAATTTAAAATGTAGTCGAGGGACTCATGAAAAAAATTAATACAGAAAACATGCGCGCTAGGAGAAGCTAAGAAGTAACCCTGAAACAGGGTTGTAATGGCCAATTATGTAGGTATGTATAAATTTATACAGTAGACAAAGCTGAGAGAAAAATATAGATATAAAATCATAAAACCATGTTTTTTTTTCCAAACATACCATACCTTTTGTCCCTATTTTTTAATAAGGAATTGAGGTATTGTTCTAATATGCTTTATGATGCTTCTAAAGTATTCAAGCATAATCGCCTTTAATTTTTTCCCAAATTCATTGGTTAAAACTATAATTCTGTATTTTTGTTCGACCTATCTGCCCTTAAAAATTAATATTTTTATATACTTTTACCAATCGTTTTAACCCATCTCTGGTTGCACATACAGTAGTCAATTATAAGGTCATCTTAATTACAAATGCCCACATTAAGGACCTTAAGAAATCTTCTTATTTGTAATTAATAAAACTGTACTAAATACATACATACATACTTAGGTATAGACACAGGACTTGAGCAAATAATATGCTTTCATACAAAAACAAATAAACAAACCAAATGCATGTACACTATAATAGGTATTCACACAACATTCATTTAATTTTACTTTTAAGTCAAAGTTATAATAACTTCGAGTCTGTAAATTAAACTTAAATTCATCTTCAAAGTAAATATAAATCATAAGAATTGGAAATAAACTTTAGCAAAGTGCTATAAATTATAGATTTTGCCTGCTGTCAAAAACATCAAACGCACATTGAACCCATTAAATATTTAACAAAAATGTTTTTCCAAATTATTAACGCAAAAATGTATTTTAAGAAAAACTTTAAAAGTTTTGAGAACAAAATGAAACTTTAGTTTTAAGGATATGGCAAAATTATGAAAATGTTTTATATCTATAAAACGAAACAATGTGAACTAAGAAAGATAATGCGATGATGATACCCACACATAATAAAAGATAAATAATTGCGTTGTTCATTCGACTGTAAGGCATTGTGGGTGCCACAAACAGACTTGAAATTCATTAAAACGTATGCAAACACACACGCACACGCACACATACATATACAAATTAATATTAAAACTTACACTTGCAAATAGTCATTAATCCAAAGAGAATATCTATTTTATATTGAAATTTGTTCAATTCTCTTAAAGGAAAAAACAAATTCTTCTAGAAAAACAAACTTAAATGAAAATACATGAGAGTAAGGAATCAGATACATAGACGTTAACAAAATGATATTGACGTACATGGAAACTTGGTAAATAATTCTTGGAAATTTTCTTATTGGCTTGTATGTGTAGAGTTCATTCCATATTTGCAAATACATTTTGAAGAGAAAGCAAAATGTTTGTGAACAAAAATTTTAATCGATTATTAAAATATTTGAGCTAAGAGTGAATTTAATATGAAATTACTTAAATGGAAGATTTGAAATTGGAAATTATAAATTCCTTGTGGATGGTTGCCTCAGCAGTCAAGTGAGGAGTGTGCTAGACTATTAATAGAGGGTTCGGAAATTCGATTTCTACCATATAATCTGATTTGCTAAGCTTTAATAATTAAAACCAGTGCTGGTCATATTGGCTGCCAAGAATATCAAAATCCTTTTGTGTACAACATACACCTGATTTTACCAAAAGTCGTAGATCAATGAGTTGAAGCATGGTAATCAATGTCTTATTTTTGTAGTCCACTTCCCCGTGCCCATCAATAATGCATGAGTTTTATATAAAATGATCCGTTAAAAAGCAATAGATTTTGCAACCAGTAAGCAAATAGTATAACAAATCAAAAATAATACCTTACCATTTTGTATTTTTGGAAACTTTAAGGTATTACAAAGCAATTTAATAGCGGTATTCACACCAAGCTTGTTAGTTTGTTAGTCGTTAATAGTTACTTTTTTACACGTATATTGTTTTTGTATATTTATCGCACTACTGGATTAACATTTAACAAATTAACGACACGGCATCCCTGATAAAATCGTTGTAGTTGGTAACTCACAAACAGCTGTTGCAGTTTCTAAGTAATAAAAGTCATTTGTGATACATTTCTAAAAAAAATATTTGTGTTTTGGCAATTTTCGTATATATTTTAACAAATCATAAACTGTTCTTACAGTGAATAACCAAATGGTTATTAACAAAGTTTGAAAAATGGGGTCGTTCACAGTTGCTAACTTTAACAATTTAACAAACTACCGAGTAAAAAATTAACAAGTTCGGTGTGAATACCATTAATATCTCCATTATTACTTATAATTTTATTTATTGCTTCCAAGTTTGAAAAATATTGCTTTTAATTAAAAGGAACTTACAAAAAAGTGTCTTTAATCTATCAACAACTAAGACATAAAAGTTAAATGACTTATTATAACCCATTGTTCTTTAATCGATAATATTTTTATTTGATATCATTTTAGAGGTGGATTACTATTTAAACGTTTTAGCTAGAGTCTCTTATGAGAATTAACCTCACATCCGCCATAATATTAGAGTATCACAACTATCACTACTCCTCTGTGACGCTCATATACCTACATCCATATAACAAATACATATGTATTGATTGCATATCGTTACCTGAAATACAAAATCATGTAACTACCAAAAAGTAAGAAATCAGTTTTTAGATTGATCATAATGCATAAAAACAAGAACCATGGTTTCTCCAATTTTTCTTTTTTATGTATAAAAACTTGAATTTTTCTTAGCCCAAATCGTCCCAGTCTGCGTTTATTACTAGAGTTTAAGGCTTACAAATGTTCTTTTTTTATCACAGCAAAAATTAAAACTCTATCCCACTTTTATAACAGAGACAAAGAAAACACATTGATTTAAGACTAAATTCGGAAAAAAATTCTCTGGGATGATGTAGAGGTATATGTGTAACTGTACCTAGAAGTATACGTATTAATAAAAAAAAAAAATATTTTTATGAAAAATTAAAAAATATGTACGTTACAAGGTTATGAATTTCATATGACGATATATATTGTATGTACATATGTGAGTAAAAATTTTTCTATTTCTTTTCTTTTTATTTAATTTTATTCCTTAGAATAATACCACCACAAAGCTGTTTTCATCATTGTATATGAAATAATATTCTTCTTTATATGTACACTTTTATCAAAATTTAAAACAATGCAAATAGTGTTTAGAAATATTAAGATTTCATATCGTTCCTATTATGTGTTTGTTTAGCTAAAGTCAATATCAGATCAAGTTATAACTATAATGGATAAAATTATGTTGCTTTAGGCTATATACTACATACATGTGTATGTGTATGTTCTACATATTAATTTTGTACTCTTTTTTTGTTAAAAAGAGGAACATACTTATATAAGAATACTTATATAATAAATAAATTTAGTATAAATCTAATTAAAGTTTAATTAATAAAAACTGTGATAGATGACAACTGAGCTAAAAATGAGTTTTCAATTATCAAGAAAAATATTACTCATGAAATTTGCTAACTGAGTTTTTTTTTATTTTATTTGAGACCAATACTCAGGGGTAAACCCCTACTAAATGCTGTGTATTGTATTAGAATTTTTGAAAAGGGCAATACATATCTATGGAAACGTCTTCTCTCGAAATAAGACAATTTTCCAAGATTTTTATAGTATATATAGAATTCCCTTGTCCTTCTTTTGCTCTAATCCCTGTATTTCTACGACCTGTGGAACGCAAGATATGCAGTTGACCAATCGTCTCTTTCAGACTTTCCACCAATTACAATTTGACAAAACGACTTCTTTCAGAGAATTAAGAATAATTTGAAAAATTGAATGTCTATAGAAAATTTTATTTAATATGCATATTGTAGCGAAAAATTTAAGTATTTTTTTTTTTAATGAAACCGAAACATTTATTTCCAGATCAACTTCTTTCAACCTTTCTTTCATATTCCATTTTAACAAAACAACAACTTGTCTTGACTTAAGCGATTAAGATAATTTTCAAATTTAATCAAAAAACTTTTGACAAAACGACTTGTACTCGTATGGTTGAAGCTAATTTTTTTCTTTAAAATCGATTTAACAAAAAGTCTTAAATTAATTTTTTGTCGTTTTAAAGAAAACTATTGCTTCTGGAGAAAAAAATAAGTCACACAATGTTCGTTAAGTATTTGTGTATAATATCGAAATTCAATATTTCTTTAATTTTCTAAGCAATAACTTCTATTAGCCTTTTTAACTGTTCTTTTGCTCTACTGAAAAGTTGTTGATTTAGAAAGAAGACGTTTTGTCAAATGTCCACAGATATGTATATATTTTTTTATATTATTATTAAGCGCTTTAGGAATGAGAAAAATTGCTGTGAATTGGTTATTCAAAGGCCTGTGTTATACCCTCACCAATGAGTGATCACCAGCACTGGCCTCATCTGTCAGTAGATGTTGAATGTTGGTGGCTAATATACTAAGTTTCGAATCTCAGGTCTAACTCAGAAGTATGTGATTTTTTTTTTAAGACCAATACTCAGGGATAAACCCCTACTAATGCAGTGCATTGAATTGGAATGTGAAGATGGTTGATAGGTTTTTTTTTTCTCATAGATGTTTGAACATATTGCGCCTTTTTTTTATTGTTGATGAAACAAGTTGCTGTCAGTTTGTCCACTCAAGAGCCAGTGTTATACCTTCACCCTCGAATGATCAAACAGCAATTGTCTCATCTGTCGGTGGATGTTTAATGTGAATGGTGAGCGTCTTCAGTAGATTTGCTGTTATCTTCCCAGAAGGTGGCGCTGTACTCCTGATCATTGGTTTTTGGTGGAATGGATTAGGAATGTCAGGGCGCGATTTCTTGCAGATGGTCTTGCTGGAGGGGGGGGGAACCTCTTATTTTTCTTAAATTTAATTTTAATTTAAATTGTAATTTTTAGAAAATCGCATTTTTATAATTTCGTCCTTCGCTGGGATTGAACCTAGGTCGTTTGAGTTTCTGTGCGAGCGCTCTACCACTATGCCACGACCCCCCACGTGATTGCAGAATTACAGTAAAAAAAAGAATAAAATTAATTTAGAGATTCGAACTTTAAGATTCTTAAACAAAAATCGCTATTTACTAAAAATTAGGACTAAAAATACATGCCTTTATGAAAGGTAATTTTAATATATTTTTAAAAAAACGTTTAGCTTTTATAAAGGGAAACATGTTAAATTGCACTTTTTACACATTTTTGCATGCTGCTGTTGTAGGGTGAATAACTTGTATTGACTCAGCATAAGTTTTTTCTTTACTCATAACAATTTCGTTGTTTAATTTGTTTTTTATGTTGATTTTGTTTTCGTTTCTTTATTTTCTTTTTGTTTTTTGGCATACAGTAATATTTAGTTTAATGCCACACCCCAAAGGCAAAAATAAGAAAAACGTAAAATCTTTACTAAATTCATACTTTTTCCTTTAATATACTATTTTGCATACATATGAATGTATTTACTCAGTCTTATACATATGATGCACACATATGTATGTGATATGTTAAACAATTCAACTTGAAAAGTAAACGGAAGTGCACCTTCATATAAACGCTTAGTTAGTTAAGAAGACAGTATGCCCATGTATGCGTATGTTAGTGAATAAAAGATTATTTAGGGGATACAAGTGGTCTTATAACAACTACATGCTTACTTTACAAATCACTACTCTAGAGAAAATTATATGTTGTTGCAGTGTTATAGTTGTTATTGTTGTTTTTTTTTTGCCTACTTTTTTCTCTTCCCATCCTTGTCACTCTTATACAATTCTTTTGTTCATTTTCTTGGTATTTTTGGGAATTTTAATACAAAATTCGTTTAAAATTAAAATGCAGATAAGCAGCTGGCAAAGTACAATATAGTCATAATGTATAACCGAAACAACAGCAACAATAATAGCAGCAGCAGCATTAACAACAATATTTGAATTAAGAAATACCAACGTTACCACAACTACAATTGCATATGGAATAAAAAAAAAACAAAACACATACACATTTCCCTACACACTTAAACAAAACAGTCATACATGATGCATTCATTCATGGTGTACACATACCACCCACATGGTTTATTACTCACATCCATACATATACAGAGAAAGTATTTTAAATACAAGTGCTTACTTACTCTGAAACTCTTACTATTACTAATACGATTACAATAATTTGGTTGAGAAAAATGAATGAACATACACTCTGAATGAATGAAATGCAAAGAGATTGTAACCCAATAAACAATTAAGGGCAACACATATGACAAATACTTCTCCCCCATTATGAAAATACACAATATGTTTGAAAGCAAAGTCTAATTTTTGTCTTGTAAAAGCATTATTCCCATATGTTTATTGGGTGTATAGCTGCTCTGTGTAATAGTAGAAGAAAGATAGTGTGAGAAAAAGAGAGGGGACGAAAAAAGAAAGTTAAAAGTATTAGTTTATTATAATAATAAAGTACTTTTTATTTTTAACATTTCGTTATAATATTTAAACCATTTTAGTTTATTTTACTTGTTTCTCAAGCTGTTGTGTGCGGGTGTTTATTATTGGTAAGAAAGAAAAAAATGGTTCCTTTTTTCTTTTCTTTTTTTTTAATTTAACATAGAGGAGACAACCCCGCATATGTACACACATGCATATGCATGTGCAAGTAAGCTAGTAAGGATAAATCCATGTTATCACACGGATTTACAGTGAGTGAGTGAGTGAGTGAGTGAGTGATAGTAATGAAGCCAAGTGTAATAGAATGAATGTATTCTAAGAAAAAATAATTTATTATTTTCTCTAATACAAGTAGGTTCTAATTTTTGTGATTTTTTGTTGTTGTTGTTTTGTTGTTGTTGCATTATTATCAAGAATGCTCTAACGTACAGGGCTTTAATTGTGAGCATAAGTTGAAAAGGGGTTCTTAGTACATAAAACCAAAACAACAAATTGAGTAATTTATCTTAAAAATTAAAAAAAAACATATATTTGGGAAATTGACAATTTATCTAAACAGCAGATGTGCATTAAATGCAATAATTAATTTTGCAAATTTTAATTACAAAATAAAAATATATTTTTTATTACCACACTTAAATAAAATAAAAACCTGATTTCGATTACAGAAACAATAATATTGTTTTAAAATTCCTCTGGTGAATCAATTAAAAAATTAATTGCTGTTCTTTTTCAAACACTGAAAAAGGTTGTTGTTATTTTGATCAAAAAAATTATTGATTCAATTAAAAGTTAATTGCTAATAATGTAAATTTTTGATTAACTCTTAATTTAGAAGCATTTTATGAGGAGATAATAATAACGAAATTAAACGATCATCAGAAATTTTTTATCGTTAAGTTATGCAAGCTTAGGTTAGGTTATGATCGCAGTCGATTTGTTCATCAGACCACTTAGGACAAAAAGGCCAATTGTAATGGCAGTTAGTGACTCTAAGCTTTATTTCTCTAACTGTACTATCTACTACTAAATTCAAATCTAGATAAGATAACGTGCCACCCCAAGATACTTCATTTTAGACTTGATACTGCTGAATACTTCAGGTACGAGTATCTTGTAGTCACAACTACCTGCTACAGACAATAACTGCATAAAGTTTGTTCAGTTACCTTATCTCTCATGGACCACTTGAATACCTACCAAACTGTAGCCAGAAGAAATGCTTATAACCTTCGAAAGTAAGTAAGTCCCATATTTGCCCACTCTTTCTTCAGTGAATATTTGACCCCAGCTAGAGAAACGCTGTCTTCATCTTTTGTAGAAAAAATCTCTGGCATAGCTGCTAAGACACAAAATACAAATAGAGTACTGGCACTTTCTTGAAATTGCTGGAAAACCTGTGCCGTGGTTCCTTGTCTAGCTAGTTCATTTGGTAGAAAGTTACCAAAGATTATGTCCCCGTACCCAAATGAGCCCAATGTCGAAATATTCTGGCTCACCCTAAGTGACAAGTTTCATTTTAAAAATGTCCGTGAAAGAAAAAAAAAAACAAGAGTGAAGAGACTTAATAGACGCCTGATGCGCACCCTCCTAAACGTAGTTGCCTTAACAACAAAGCACTTTGCAATAGACCTGTGCTTAATAGGACGATCTGGAATATATATACAAATTAAAATTGATTTTATTGAGACCAATACTAAGGAGTAACTCCCACTAAGGATGTGCATTGTATTGAATTTTTTTTTAAGTAATAGCTTTTTTTTCTTATTAAGTAACTTAAGAATGAGACAAGTTGTTGTCAATGATCAACAGCAATTGCCCCGTCTGTAGTTGTATGTTGATTGTAATGAGGACCTTCGCTAAGTAGCTAGCTGTTAAATTCGACTTCTCAGTAGGTGACACTTGTCTCTGATCAATCGTTTTTAATGCCAATGTCAAAGGTAATAAAGAGGGGAATGTCAAGGAGGAGTTTCTTGTAGATGGACTTCCTCGAAGGGGAGGGAAGGGAAGAACCTCAGTTTTTCTTAATTTTTTACCTTAGCTGGGATATGAACCTGCGCTGTTTCTGTGCGTCGCAACGCCCATTAAAACAGAAACAGTAAGTGTTGAAAGGCAATCGGCCAAACCAGCAATTTCGTTGGAATTTTAAGTAAAACACAGGTGCTTAACAAAGTCTTGATTGATTAGGCAAATATATTTATATTAAAATTCCTATATAAAAATGTGAAACAAATATATTATGTATATAATGAAATTTATTATTTTATATACATACCTTTTAGTAGAAATTACTGGAATTAATTACAAAAGATTAATTTAAATAACCCGATCACGTTTGAGCCAATTTACAGTAAATATTATTAATCAAAATGGAGAAAATTCTAGAGCTTTTTATAACTTAATCTTAATCTTTTTATAACTTAATTAGAAAGTTAAATATTTACTATGGCGTATTGCCGGACCGCTTAATTGATTATAGCGATTTTGGGAGTAGTTCTAACAGTTGGTTTTCTGAAATAGAAATTGACTAAAATGTTTCTTCTTTATTACACCTTTTTGTTTATAGCGCTCTTAAAATAATATAAAATTCTCTAATTTACATAATTTTATGAATCATTTAACCACAGTTATGTTTTTTTTTTTTTTTTTTTTTGATTTTTTAATTTTATTGTAAAACTAATTTGAACAGACTAATTTTAACGGAAAAATACTGTTTAAGATGTATTACATGACCATAATTTTTTGTTTTGGAAATGAAATACTATTCTTGTCATTTTACTTCTTCTTTAATTTACTGCTCTCGTTCTTCTACTCACTTTGTCATTTAATAATAAAATTACAAAATTATTTAGAAATGTTGCGTTTATTCATTCCATTAATATGAAGAAGACATGTCATCTACATTAATTGCATTTGTTCTTGTGCCAACAAAAATATAAATGACAGCGGATTATTATTTTCTTTTTTTGTTTTATTTTTTTAAATTATACAGGATTAAGCCTTTAAAATGTGGTGGTCGTATAAATTTTGTGCGAAGAAAAAAATAAATTTTGAGTGTATTAAGGCGGAAGGCAAGTTCAAGTCAATATATCTGGCTTTGTGGACATAATTTTCTTGCTCAATATGCTATATTTCAAGTTCTAGATATCCTATAAAATATACTAAAATTTTAGCAATCCTTCTATTATTTTATAATAAATTAAAGAAAGCTTTTTAAAAGAGGAACACAAAAAATTTTTTCTCCTCTTTTTGGGTTTAAGGTCTGCTTATTGAGTTTCGCGATTCACAGATTTATTTGTCTATTTAAAACAACGCTCTTCTTATTCCTTTTATATTCTAAGATATATTTTGTTTAAAGACTATTTCGTTTGATTTAAAGACATTTTAAATCAATAATAATAAAAAATAAATTAAACATTTTGGTTGAACAAAAAATATATAACGAACTTCTTTTTTTTTTGATAATTTTTTAATGTTGGTTTTTATTTATTTATTCTTTTTTGTGGTTGAAAAAGTTTCTAATTAACGATATTTTGTGGGTTAATTAAAAAAAATATTTATTTTATTGAAATAAATGTACAATTCCTTCCCTTGTATGTGTTTGTATATCTTTTTCTTATAGTCCTTGTGATATTATTTTTAACAAAATTAAGAAACATTTCTTTATTCTCAAAGACTTTTCTTTTATTTTCTTTGCAGAATTGTTGTGTTTCCCTTAAGATTTCCTGCTAATTGGGGATAAAATTACAAAACGTTTGAAGGTAAGTAAATAAAAATAAAATTAATGAATACAAATTAAATTAAAACATAACACAAGTCCCAAAATTAAAATAATAATTAAGTGGCTCAAACAGCCTTTTAGTGGTATAAATTGAAAGATGTTAACAGAGTATGTAAACAAACAAACAAACAAAATTCCTTAAAAGGGTTTAGAGGGAAATAAGAAGAAGCGTAATTTTAAAAGGCTACTTAGAAAATCATTAACTTAATGCCCTTATTTTATTGATAAATAGGTATTTAAATCATATTGAATACAAAACAGAAAACTTAATTATCAATTTGTTAACCATTAAAGTCATTGAAATGAAATGATAACCAATCACCACCATTTCAAAAGTAGTGTTCAACTGCAATAAACTAAATTAATTATAAGGGAAAGGTGTGTTTTTAGAAAAGCAAACAATGGAAAATCTAATCATCAAGAAAACTTCAAAAACTAATTAAATTATCTAAACGAATCAAAGCTTTATATGCATTGCATAATCTCTATTAAAAGACCATTAAAAGTATTGATTAAAATAAAATACAAACTAGACACGCAGATGTCATTTCAATTCAGCAAAAAGTGAAAGCAAAGAAGACAAAAGAAAAATTTCAATATTCTACTATAAAAATCCTGCAAACAAAAAGTACTGAAATCCTGCCGCCGTTTTTAAACTTTCGTAAATAACTGGCTAAACAAACGCGCGTGCAATTAATTAAAAACAAACAAAAATTGTTTCAGAGAATACAACTGAACACTAAAACCCAACAAAGCAACAATATACACATTTAAGCCAGCCTACAGCTCGCTATGGCCAACAAAAACAGCGGTTGTAGATAGATATTCAGTTCGTCTGATGAAAAAAAAACACACTTAAAAATTAAAGCAACTTTAGGGAAAAAATTCTTTACATGCCGCTCCTTTTCAAATATCCAGGTGAAGTTATCCAGCAGAGTACAAAAAGAATTGATTCTTCGAAAACTTTGCAAATAACTACTTGCTTACCAGTTTCATATTTCTTTGGCTTAAGCCGCTAACTTAAGTCTCGGATTATTTTTAGCGCTATTGAATTTTGTGTCACATAAATATTTTCTATTTGTGCTATTTTTGAATACTTACTGATGCAGTGCTACTTTCTTTCTCTAACTAGCAGACCCTGTGACTACTTTGCCACCCGAAATAAAATAAGAAATTTTCTACATCAGGAAACAACTTCAACCGTTCTTAGGATATACAAAAATCAATATTTAGTTTTAATGGGAGGTACCACGCCCACTTGTTTAACTCTGTTTAATTTATAAGTCATGATTTTTATTGGCCATGAAGACATTCGGACTAAATTTAGAAATTTTACCTTCAGCTATTCAACAGATACGCAAAAATTTATATTTAAATTGAAGGGGAAGTATCGTACTTACTTAGATGGCCATAACAACCCGTTAACGGGTTTCGGCCTGCCTTAACACTAGTCTCCAGGAGTCTCTGCTAAGCGCGCGCCTTCTCCAGTTGGTCACACCAATTGACGACAGGGCTTCATCAACTTGGTTCTTCCAACGTAAACACGGTCGTCCTCTACGCCGACGTCCAGTGACCTTCGCATCGAAAACTTTTCTCGCTGGAGCAGATTCATCCATCCGAACAATATGGCCGAGCCAGCGTAGCCGCTGGATGTTAATGCGCTGAACAACGCCCACATCGCCGAGGAGCTCATACACCTCATGGTTGGTTCTAATGCGAAACTCATCGCCATGCCTTAGAGGACCAAAGATCCTAAGAAGGACTTTTCTCTCAAATACTCCCAAGACCGCTGCATCGGCACAAGACAGCGTCTATGCTTCCGCACCATAGAGAAGCACCGGCAGGATAAGCGACTTATAGAGTGTTAATTTCGTCGCATGAGAGAGGTCTCTATTACCAGTGTGATTCTTCGTTTGATCTCCAGACTGATATCATTCTTGCTGGTAATGGCGGTGCCAAGGTAGATGAACTCGTTAACCACATCGAATGTATAATTGCCGGCTGTAACCTGGGAACCGATACGTTCAACATCCCTACTGGCCGACAACATGTACTTCGTCTTGCTCTCATTTACCGCCAGACCCATTTTTGCAGACTCTCGTTCAATAGCATTAAAGGCTGCGGTGACATCTCGCTTGGTATGCCCAATGATGTCTATGTCGTCTGCATACGCAAGGAACTGGACACTTTTGTTAAAAATAGTGGCATTACGATGCACACCCGCCTTTCGCAAAACACTCTCCATGACGAAATTGAAGAGGTCGCAGGATAAGGGATCGCCCTGTCTGAAACCTCGCACGATATTAAAAGGTTCGGAGAGGTCTTTTCCTACCTTGACGGAGCTGCAGGGGTTGCTCAACGTCATTCTGCACAGTCTTATCAGCTTTGCAGGAATACCGAGCTCAGACATTGCGGCATATACGCGATCCCTTATTGGGCTATCGAACGCTGTCTTATAGTCGACAAAGAGGTGGTGTGTGTCGACTTGACTTTCATGGGTCCTCTCCAGGATTTGGCGCAGTGTGAATATCTGGTCAATGGTTGGACTTACCAGGTCTGAAGCCGCACTGATAAGGTCCAATCAGTGAGATGGCGAATGGCTTCAGTCGTTCACACAGTACGCTCGTAAGAACCTTATATGCGATAGGGAGAAGGCTTATACCCCTGAAGTTGGTGCATATCGTGGGGTCTTCCTTTTTCAGGATGGGACAGAGGGCATTGAGATTCCAATCATTAAGCATACTTTCCTCCATCCATATTCTGCAAATGAGCTGGTGCATGCACCTAACCAGCTCATCGCCTCGCATACATGTATCACCGTCGGGTGAATTTGTGTCAAATTTCATTTTGGCAAGACTGTTTTTGGTAGCTCAGATGTTTTCAACTAAAACATTTTCAGTTAGTTCGCTGAAAAATTATTGCCGGCTACTAAAAAAAAATATAGAGCAAAGGGGAGTGGCAAATAAGTGGAAACTATTATATTATATATAACTCGGTAAATATTTATAATAAATTAATATCATTAGGCGGGCTAAAACGATGCCTTGAGATAAGTCAGCAATAAAAGTTTCCACGGTCAAAGCTGAATTTTGTTTAGAAAATATGAAAAACAGGTTTTTGTATCATTGAAGAGCTTTTCACTGTCGCTGAGATATTTATGTTTTGTGACGATTTTTGTGACTATAAATTAAAATTTTGTGTTTGTAAAAGGTTTCCAAAATTTCTAGTTTTAATAAAATAATATCACAACAGGACCTTATAGGACGAAAAGTCTGCTTTACCTGAAGGCAGCTGCCAAAGAAGGACTCTTAAAATTTGTATATTATTCACTACTTTTGTTTGTAAATGAATTCCTTTAAAGCTGTGAAAATTTGTAAATTAAATAGTCACCTGCAAAAAAGAAACTGGCAAATATTGAAGACAATGTTTAAAGAAATTAAAACAGCCTACAAAAACTGTCAATGCTTTTCAAATAGAAACTGCTTAAAAACGTAGGAAATTTTCCTTAAACGTCGTTTATTATTTTAAATTTTATTGCTGTTGTTTTTGCACTGCTCTCGGCATGGTAGCATTTTCGACACTGCAATTAATTTGTTTCTTTTCTGTACGTTTTCTTCTTTCCTTGTAATGTTTCTAAAAGGATTTGTGACACCAAATATGAAAAACTAAAAAAAAAACACAAATTGTTAAATTTGAAGAAAAACTTTTTTAATACATTCTTTGAACGTGTGCCTGTCTTTTATATGAGCAAGTGAATATTTGTATAAAAAGGTGTATAAGTGACTGACAAACTGACTAGCTGACGATGATTTTGGCGATGATAAAAATTATTTTTTATTTATTTTTTTTTTTTTTTGCAAAGAGTTTCTATTTTCCTGTATCCATGATTTCCTGCTATTTTATTTTCTTTAAATAAAATCCGGTAACAGCGGTTATATTTTATTTTTGCCATGCTTTTTTACAGTGTTTCAGTTTTAACCACCTGTCAGTCTGACCATTTGTTCGCTTACCTATTTCGCTGTCTGTCGGTCAATATTATACGTTCAGAGTATGACACTTTGTAAATATAAAATTAAAAGAAATCTTTTCTCGTTTTGTGTGTGTGTGTTTTTTTATTTAAATTTTAGTTTTTTTTTTCTCAATTCTCTACAACGTGTCTGTGAATTGCAAAAGGAGTTTATATACCAAAGGATACGGAAAAGTGCAGTAGGGGTATGCCCAACCAGCAATACATCGGCCACCAATTGCAACAAAACTTTTGCCATTGAAGTGTTTGAGTAAAAGGATTTTGAAATGTTGGCAAAGAAAAAAGCAAAATGAAAATTGAACGAATGAAAAACAGTTTTAGCCAAAAATAAAGTTAAAATGAAATGAAATTAATATGAAGAGTGAACCAAAGTAGCAAGAAAAGCAACAAAAAAATTAAAAAGAAAATATAACGAAATCCTTAAAACCGATGAATCTTATACCAGGCACGAATTTACAAATGCTATTAAAAACCCAACAGAAAAAACCAAAATCCAAAAGAAAAAAAAAAATTAAACTCAAATGAATAAAATGTTACCTTAAATCAAAAAGAAGGACAAAAATCATAAGTTCATATCTCCGTTTTTTCTTTTTGGCTTTTTTGTGCAGTTTTTGTCCACTAAATCCAATATTCGTCAAGTTTTATTACATTTTCAATTCAATTTTTATCCCCTTTTTTTGTTCTGAAGTCTTCTACTGAAGAATTGTTGTTTGTTTTCTGTTGTCCGTTTGTTTTTTAGTTTTAAAGAAAGATTGTTTTTTTTTTTTTCTTTCATGAAAACAGAAAATTGAATTTTTATAAACGAATCATTTTCTAACAGATTTTCGTTTTTTTTTTTTTGATACTCGTTTTAAAGAAGATTCTTATTGAAGGCAATTATTGTTAAAAATAAAACTTTAAAGTTTATTATTAACCCTGCTGTTAGGTTAGGACCATTTGGTCCATTTTTTTTATTGTTTTCTTTGTAATTTTTGAACGGTGACATATAGTGACTTAATTTTTTAGCTCACGTAGTCTTTTCATAAAACCATGTTATAGACAAAAATTCAAGGTTCTGACTTAAAACAGGACTGAGAAAAATAAAAAGTTACGAATCTTAGGTTAAGGGACCATTTGGTCCATAATGTATTTTCCTTGATTTTTTTTACATTTATTTAAAAAAAAATAGTATTTATTTTTTGGTTTTATAATAATTGTCATTGCATAATAAGCAAAACTTTTTTCTATTAGTTTTGCAAATAAACTTACTGCAAATGAAGCATTTTATATCACACTTAGACTTGCAGCAACTACAAATTTTACGGTTTCGGGCCTCTGAATTACAAATATTATTTGAAGAGGCCACTGGAACTATGCATAGTTTTAGTATTTCAGTAAATAACTGTGCTGAGAACTCTTTTTGAGGTAATCTAGTCCGTTTCATCATATAGGCGTTCGCCAGAAAAAGTGCTAGTTGGGGCAATAACTCTGGTCTCCTGCAATTCCGATCAGCTGGAACCCAGGAAACGTCGATTTCAGAAAATATTATGTACGCATTCAATGCGGATATATCAATTATGTTTGCAAATAAAATGTTTGGCCATCGAGTTGTTTTGTGTTTATAGAATGGTACATAGGGTGTTTTTGAAAGTCAGCAATTTAGGAAGAAGTTTCCTTTCCTGACGTTTTTTGCCAAAGTGCAAAGTAGGAAAAAAATTGTTGCCTGTTATATTTTGCCCTTTCAAGCCTTCTGTTAAGTCCAATAGAACGCGTTGTCCTTGGTTCTTTTCAGGCTGTGCATTTCTAGCCTTACCAAGTTAAAGTTGTAACCTGACCGAGAACCAAAATTTCAAACCATATTTTGGTGGTTTTTATGGCACAAACTGTAGAAAAGTACATCACCCCCTTAATGCAACAAGTTACTCATCAATGATGACATTTTCGTAACAATTATAAAACTTTGGAAGAAGTTGTTCCCAACGGTTGCATAGTTCACGAATAAGAGCTAATTTATCGCAACTACGCATTTGCCGTCGACTCAAAACATCTTCGAAACGGATGGTAATCATATGAAATTTTTCTTCAGACATAATTGCTTGGAAAATGGGACGATCAAAGTTTGCCTCAAATAAACCATGAACATCTTAAGTTTTTCTATTTTCAATAATAGATTTTATATTAGCCAACCATTTGGTTCAAATAAAAAAACGAGATTATACATACCGACATACGCCTGAAAAATGAACACAGTAATATATGCGCTCAACGCGTCTTCATCAATTTCTTTGCACTTGCCACCAAACTCGACCCTGCCGTACTTATTAGTATTTTCGATGATAAGTCTTTCTATTGGAGGCCGAAAAACAACATAAAAGCTGACAGAATGTCATTGCATCTGGCTGCGTTGAGATAATATTCTCAGCGGTAACTCCAATAGGTTGAGGTAATGGAATGGCACTCCAAAGCTTTTTATTTTTAGCAATAAAAATCGAATCAACAGAGCTAGCTGCGGGTTCCGGTTCAGTATCTGTTTCAGAAGAACTTGTTTCGCTATATTCTGAAGTATAATCAAATTCCGAATCTGAAATATCGGAGTCACTTTCTACATTGAGCAGTTCTTTCTCAAAAAATTTTTACATAAGATGTGTTGAGTAGAGATTTGCGGTGGTCACTGGATTTGAGAGATTCACGAGAATAACCCGTGAGAATGAGTTATTTTAATTTTACTGACTTGAGTAGTGCGTGAGTAAAGAAAAATTCGAGTGAGTGATTCGTGAGGGATTATAAAGTTTCTTGCGTCAGCGTGAGTCAAAATTCACTTACTCGCCCATCTCTAGCGTTGAGTAAAGCTTAACTTAATAATATTTAGGGCCAAGTGTTTCAAAATAGATACAAATATAAAATTAAATGGTTATTTTGTATGAATATTGAAGTATGGACCAAATGGTCCATTAACCTAACATTCGTAAGTTTTTTCTAACCTAACAGCAGGGTTAAATAGATAAAAGGAAAGAAATTTAATTTACTAAGATCAACAAAATATACTTTAAAATACAAAAACAAAAGACTAGAAATTGGGTTAATGCCCAGAATAAAGTTAGAATAGGTTTTTAATTATATTTGTATACCGAAATGAAAAAAGAAACCCAAAATATTAAAGCAAAATATTAATATTTAGGATTAAGAGTAAATAAAAACTAACCACAAGCTAAGCTTGTTCAGTTTCTTGTTTTATTGCTCTTGCATTGTGCTTATATTTAGCGAATAAAAGGGGCATTTCCTTTTCCCGAATTTTTAACGCCGGTAATTTTTTTTATGCACATTTTTAAAACCTTTCCCATTTCGTTGCTTAAATTTGCTAACTATACTAACTGAAACATTAATACTACTATGGTATGAAAAATCCTTTATAATCAGGCATTAAGTAACATGAATGAGTGAAGCAGGTAAGAAGCTTTATGCATTATACCACTCTGTGGGACACACACCAGAGATCAAAAGTGTTACAGAATCAGAAATATTTTGTTTTAAGACCATATACTTATACACACAACATATTTGAGACTTCACAAGCACCTTTTTTAATAGGGTTTGCGGTTATCACAAGATGTGCGCCATTTAACTTCGACATTTTATACAAAACTAGCTGAACCAAATGTGCTTCGCTACACCCCTCGTTATATAATAAAATTAAAAGTATTTATATATTTTGCAGACAGTTGTGAGAGAAATTGAAGGGAACTACCCCACTATTTTAATTAAAATGTATTTTAAATTTAAGGTAAAGCCTTTAAGAAACGTAGTAAAGAAGTAGGTGCAGAAGTGCACATGGTCGAAAAATATTACCATGTAATAAGTATTCCTGAATCAAAGCTGCATTCTGTGAAAATTTAAGATCATTTAACAGGGCCAGCCTACAATATATCACAAACAAAGTAGCGTGCTTCGCCCACTTTTCTTTTGGTACGTATTTGTATTCATGCCAATACCATACATTCTGCAAATACTGCCGCCGTTGGTAAAAAAAATGCCCAAGATATGACGATCTTAAATTTTAGGTTACAGGAGTGGTGCCACGCCCCTTTGTCCAATCAAAACTTCATATAGTCTATTATTCTCTCCAGAATCACATTAACATGCTGTAAAAATTTAAGGAAGACCCAACCAAGATTTTGGCCTCCTATAAACCACAAACAAATCACCAAACAGACAGACAGATATTAATTTTTTTATATAAAGATACAAACAATTGCCTGCCGTACAATCTTACTACTTAAACCGTGTTTAAAGCACTCTTCTGCTATAAAATCAAAGTAAAGTTTGCATTGGACAAGAACATTAAAATAGGAGTACCAGTAGTTAAATTTGAAATTTTCTATACTAAAGTAATCTGGCAAGTCTGTTTATAATTTCTGAGGTACAATTTTTTTAATAGTTTGGTAACTGTAAAAATAACTTTTATACACCTTGAAGGCGTGCTTCTTTTTAATATTAAAATGGCAGTGCTAAATGACTGCATCATTTGTCTCAATTTTTTGCTAAGAGAAATAAAATATGTGGATATATATGTATGTATGTACATATATATCGTCATATTAAATGCAAACGGACGTAACTACATACATAAGATTTCGAAATAGTGTTTTTTATTAATAATGGTCCGTTTTATCGGAATATATATTCGTGCCAAATTTTAGATTCCTATGATCAAAATTGGCATTTTTATTAGTGAAATTCAAACGGACGTAACTACAAGTGCGTGTATTTCTAAATGCAAGAAGACATAACTACATACATATTTATATATATGAAAACCTTACATACAAACTCACTTGTTGTATATAAGGATGCTAATCCTTATATCTCGATCCTGAAGATTATGATTTTCGGGATTTAAAAAATTTTTGATTTTAAGGCTTTTTGCTTCTCGATTGCCATGAAAAAGCTTCTCAAATCTGTCCTTCGGAGTCGACTTTGAACTGTAGGTTCCGCTAGTCAAGGATAAAAATTAACACACACAACATGAGTGCTGCGAAAAGCCAGGCCGTAACCGTGACACAGGGTTGTAATGGCCAATTATGTATGTATGTATATGTACAAAAAATATTGAAAAAAATAGGGAGCCCCTGTAGTCTAGTGAGTAATATGGTAGACTTGCAGGGTTGCGAGAGTTGTGGGTTGGATTCACTCTAAAGATTCTTGTCTTAGTTACTCTGCCAACAAATTTATTAAATAATAAATTAAATAAAAGTAAGCTGTTAGTAATAATATGAAACATATGTTAGGCGAATTTGCGATTATAAAAACACACTTTATTTCCTCTTTACGCAATTTGATTTGATTAGATATAACGCGGTCTAAAACTTTACGTATTTTGGTCAGAAAAACGTGTGTTTGTATTAAATTTGTAAAATTTTAAAAGGGTGCGAAATTTTTTCACAATTAAAATAGCAATTTCCTTTCCAAATTGGGTTAAAAGTTGCGGCATTGTCTCTTCTAATACGGTATAGTATGCAGACATCATATGGAAAGGGGTCACATTGTTGAAGCAGAAGGTGTTAATAATTATCAAAATTCTAATTAAATTAGAATTTGTCATCTGCATGTATAGAAAAATTAATGTTGGATAAGATTTTAAGCAACTAGTTACAGTAGTCTACTGGTTAGGGTGTTGGCTTACTAGGCAAGAGCTCTCAAACCATAGCTCTGACGCCTTAAAGAAACAGAAATATGAAAACATATTGCCTTTGGCGACTACCTCTTAACAGTCTTCTGGCAAAAGCTCTGAGAGTATCTGATTGCCATGAACAAG
Source organism: Metopia argyrocephala (assembly GCA_963576795.1). NCBI lineage: Eukaryota > Metazoa > Arthropoda > Insecta > Diptera > Sarcophagidae > Metopia > Metopia argyrocephala. The sequence goes on along the minus strand of OY756208.1, from coordinate 178,012,742 downwards.
CTACTCAAGTCTGTCATTCGGAATCGACGTTAAATTGTATACCCAAGTACTCATGGATAAAATTTGACACACACAACATGGGTGCTGCACGAACCTAGGCCTGAAACAGGGTTATTCTCGCCAATTATAAATATATGTACTTATAAGTAAGATTCTAAGTAATAAAGATTTTGCCCTTATGATACCCGAAGTAAAGAAATAAATGATGATTTCGTAACAAACTGCATCGATAGTTAAAGAAGATCTTCAAAGCTAAATTGAATGATAATTTTTTTAAACATGATTTTCTTGAGTAAAAAGCCTTAAAATTTTAACGTGATTTGAAATTTTTAAAGTGCAAAGAATACGAATTACATAACAGGGCACTCAAATTTGGAAGTCAACTAAGAAATGAAACGAAGTTTTTCATAAACGAATGCGATTGTCAGAAAGTGATACTCATTAAAAATGTATTTTTTTTTTAATTAATATATTTATAAAAACTTTTAATTAAGCTTTAGGTCGATTAAATAATTATTTTTTCGATATTTCGCTACTTCTCTGCGTGGCTTCTTCCTATTATTATATAATAAATATATAATAAATATTTCCTGAAGAAGCTTCGCAGAGAAGTAGGGAAATATCGAAAAAGTAATTATTTAATTAAAAGTTTATATATTGTATTAATCAATAATAAGGTCAACTAAACTTTATGATAAATATTTTTTTAATTCTTAAGTTTTTTGATTACTTTTTCTAAATGATTATTTTATTTAAAAAAAATTTCCTTATAGCTTTTTCTATAAAAAGTGTATAAAACACCATCATGAATTTGGTTTTATATCTTATTATCTCATTTTGCTGGAGTTTTATTCGGGTGTAATGTAAATAAAATCAAATAAATTTGATAATAAAAGAAAATTTAAATATTAAAAAATATGTTTTTATTGCAATTTCTGAAATATTAAATAATTCATATTTTTTTCGCGTAATTGATTTCTTTTTCCTTCTGGTCAGAACTGTAAACCAATTCCTTTTTCCTTTATTATTATTTTTTTTTTAATATTTTCTTTTTGTTATTCTGTGGTAAAAGCCGTAAAATCTTTTAACTATTGCCATAATAACTGCTGGTTTTTTTGTTTTTTTACATGTTCATGAACTGGCTTATTCAAGTGAAATACATTTTATGCACTTGTTTTTCTATATTTCAGTAGCAGTTTTTGGTTTTTCGTTTTTCTTTTTTTTATGTATCACTGAAACTTGTGTAGGTTTTTGAAGAGTTTTTGTAGGTGGTTGTGTTTGTATTTTGGTTTTAAATTCATGTTTTAATTTTGTTTTTCTTGGTATTTATTTATAACATGCTGAGAAGGATTCTAGGTAACTGCTCCACTATTTTTTTTGTAGAAGAAACACAAACATGTTTGAATTTTTCTTACAACGATATAACGTTTTTAATATATTTTTTTTTTCTAATATTTTTTTTACCTTTATGCCTGCCATAATTTTTTATTTTTTTCACCAAAAATTGTAGTCAAGGCAGTAGGTTAGACGGCACATGCAGGTATTTTTAGTTACACACTCAATATGCGAATACACCAATACTAGGGTATTCAAACGATTAATCGTTAATCGATTAATCGAAGAATTTTGTTCAAATAATTGTTCGAACAATTAAAAATAGTCAAATTTCGAATAACGAATAACTCGAATAATTCCCTACGATTAATCGATTAATCCATATAAAGAAAATACTTAATTAATAAAAATAATAAATGGTATTAATAAACTTCCTAAGTGTTATAAAATCTAAATCTAATGAAAAACAAAAGAAATTGCAAACATATGTTATACTGCAAGAAAAGAAAAAGAAATTCGTCTTGTACATGATGTAAAGCATCGATGGTCGTCTTTATCTACCATGATTGAAAATTTTCTTCGTATTTATAAATACGTAAATTACGCTCTATTTGATTTTGGTTTGAGGACTTTCACAGATATGTAAATTAAAGTTTTATCAAATTTGAATAAAACCCCTAAACCACTTGATGTCGCTATTAAGGAGCTCGGCAAGGATGTTGCTACATTGATAAATTTAGAAGGAATTATACAATTTGTTATTAATATAATGGAAAATGCAAACAATCCTTTTTCAAATTAGTTATTAGAAAGGCTTAAAATTCGAATAAATGAAAGACGTGTAAAACTACTTTGTACATCTATTTTATATTTAAATTCTGGTACATTTTCAGTTTTTTAAAATATTGCACAAAATCTGAAACAAAAGATTTTGCAAACAAATTGTTTTTGAGAATGTTTTCAGAAAATATGGAACAAAATGTGTCAGATGATGATACGATTGCAGAAGATTTAATTGAAATAAACAAAAATAATCTATTTTCACAATTCAATGAAGCAATTAAAAGTGTAACAAAAATTCAAAAAACCTAAAAGAGGCTGCAATGATTTAGGGGATGATTTCTTATATTTAGAAAAAACCAAAAACAGAACCGAAAAATTATATATTCTTTTCCATGCCTTCTCTCAATTTCCCCAACATCTACAATCAGCGAGAGAGTGTTCTCCAAATCGAGTTTTATTAAATTTAAAGAAAACAATCGGTTGAAAGCTAAACATATAAATTACATTACAAGACTACTTTAATAGAAGTGCATAATTTGTTTTAACGAATTTTTAACTCATAATATGAATTATTTTTAATTACTTATTTAATATTTTTATTGCATACGAAGTAGTAAATTATTACTTTTATATATTAAATCTTTATATACGAGTATATGATCTCAAATATTAAAATTATTTAATGAATTATTTATGGTTTAGTTTTTCAATAATATGTTCGAAAGTGAAATATAGGATCTCATTACATTTTCTACACTACACATTACTATGTTTTTGGTTATTATTATTTGTTTTTTTGAATAAAATGTTTTAATAATACACAAAATTGGTATGTTATTTTATATAAAACAAAATACGATTAACCGAACAATTTTGAAATTTTATTCGATTAATCGATCAAGAAAAAAACCCGAATAATTACTCACTCGATTAATTGACCAAAGAAAAAAGTCGAATAATTGAATACCCTAACCAATACATTGACATCAATAGCCAGACTTTTTATATTACGGAGGTAGAGTGGTATTATTGTTGTTACCTCTAGCGCTGACACAATTCTCATTTTTCTCTCTGCCCCTTCCCCTCTTCTTTTGGTTTTTTTGCTTTATATTCGTATATTGTGCCAGTGAATGTGAGTTCTTCTTTTGGTGTGTGGGTGTGTGCACAAAGCACTTTTTTTTGCCTTTTTGTTCTTTATATTTCTCCGTTTGAAGGACATTGAACATATTTTTTCCACGTCATGAAATAATGTTAAGATCTAAAGCTGTATGATTACTAAATAAAAAAGTGTTTGTAGTGTTATGTATATGCGAAGGTGTAAGTGGGTGGTGGGCGTAAGTGTGTTAGTGTGCTCTTTAATTTTTTTCTATTAATAGTACTCGTACAAACACATTTTATAGAAATATTAGTAGTGGTCTGGGTATTCTTATTATTTCCTCTTTTACACGTTACTCGGCAAGTATTTTCTTTACATTTTATCGTTTTCGTCTGTTATTTGCCGCTACTTGTGAGAAAATTCTTTAAACAACGCACACACACACCTATACCCACACAAAGAGAAGATGAGCGGCTTAACATTCTTGTGTTGCTTTAAGATGTTGTTGATGGCTGGTTGCTACAGCAACTTGAATAAAAACAAGCATACCTGCAGACACAAACATTTACACACTCCTTACAACGCATACGATAGAATTTCTTTAAGCCGTTGAAAATGAACGTCTACTTAACTATCAGTAGAAACTGTTGTTGTTCTATTCAATACCTTTAGAAAGCGTTTTTGTTTTATGTTTTTCCATGAATTTTGCGTCTGACTTTGAGTTAAAATTAATTTAAAAAAGTACAGAAAATATTGCACAAAGAAGAAATTCCTTATCGTTTATTAAATTACTCGTTTTATATAGAAGAGTAGAAAAATTAAATTTCTGAAAATATAAATATTTTTTTAATATTTTTGTAAAAAGTAATTTATGCAAACGGTTAATAATAATGTTGAAGTAGAAAAAGAAAGAAAGAAAAAAGCTCGACAGAACTTTAAATTGTCAGAAATAAAACAAAAAATTAAAAATTTTAATTCTAGAATTGTATTAATAAGTTTAGTTGACCTTTTTTTAATTTTTTAATTAAGCTTTAGGTCGATTAAATAATTATTTTTTTGATATTTCGCTACTTCTCTGCGTAGCTTCTTCAGGAAATATTTTTTTATTTTAAAAATTTTTTAAAAAAATACATACATACATACATACATATTAAAAAAATTGTGTCACATTAAAAAATATTCTATCAAGAAAATTTGTCATATAAAAACAATTAAAAAAAATAAATAAAAACCAACAAACATAATAATGGGACGACGAAGTACAGATCAGTTACGTATATATCGGGATTATCGGAACGGTTAAGAAACTCTGGAATATTTAATTCTGGAAGGTTTAAGATTGCGTTTAAGACTTACAATACTTTGGCAAAATTATTTAGTAAGACAAAGGATAAAATGAGTAAATTGGATATGTCTAATGTTGTATATAGGATTCCTTGTGGTGGTAATGACAATGAAGTTTGTAGTAAAGTCTATGTAGGTACAACAAAGAACAAACTTAAGACTAGACTCGCTGGTCATGAGACAGACCAAAAATATAGGGATATTAATTCACAAAAAACCGCTTTATCTTATCATTGCTCAGAATCAGATCACTACCCGAACTTTGAAAATAATTATAAATGTCGTTATTTATTAGAGATGTTACAGATAATTAATGTACCAACAACACTTAGAATAAATTATAAAGCAGACACAGACAATGCTGCACAAACATACAGACATCTTATACACAAAAATTGTCAAAATTAGATTTTTACGGCTGTATTTATAATAAAAAGTTAGCAACTACTTAACATATAGGCCAAAAACTGGCAAGTTTATAGCTTGCTATAGATTAATATTATTAAACTTTTCATACCTTTTATTTGATAACTGGTTAAAGAATCAAAAATTAAAGAACTTGTACATTTAGCTAAATTTTTATTTTAAATAAGGCTGTTAAAAAATTTTTAAATTATAAGTATTAGTTTAATAATATCCTTTTTAAAGCTTTTAATCTTTTAAAAAGTTGTTATGTTACAATTATTTGTTTTTTCTTTTTTTTTGTTACAATTTTTTAATATAATACCACTTAACAAATAATGGTTTAGTTATTAAATTTAATTATTTTGTAATTATTTTTTCTAAAAAATGTTTGTTGGTTGTAATATTTAATTAAATATGTTTGTTGGTTTTTATTTTTTTTTTTAATTGTTTTTATATAACAAATTTTCTTGATAGAATATTTTTTCATGTGACACAATTTTTTTAATATGTATGTATATTAGTGTGTCCCAAAAAAATTTTTTTTTTGGGGATCAAGCTTATTTTGGACCACTATGAGACAAAGTATTTTTGAGAATTTTTTCAGATTTTTCGTAAGTGGTTTAGAGGTCGCGCAAATTGATTTTTGATCAAAAATCGACCTTTTTGAGCTCTATTTAATTTTTGGTTATGAATTCGTAAAAAGCGATATTTTCTCGACTTTCTGAGTCAATATTGTCAAAGAAAATATTCCGATCTTTAATTTCAGGTGCATAAATAATAAGTTTCGGCAATGATTTTGCACATTTTGATACATTATATAACAGTTTTCCCTAAATTTTCAACAAATATCGAAAACAATGGTTTATAACTTTTAAAATTAGTATAAAGACTAAAAAAACTAATGATGCAGTTTAAAAGATTATTAAGTTTTAAATAAGTTAGCAGGGAAAAAAATAAATTTTCTTTTACCGTTCTCGCGTTGTACCCTTTTAAAGCTTTGTACCCACTGTATGAAATTTTTAATACTATAAAGTGTGAGCTAGGTTATACAACAATTATATGAACAATAAAAAAATTTGATTTGTTATAAAGCATATATTGGGATTCTTGTGATGCTGCTCTATGCCCTGCAGTAAATTCTGAAAGTCTGTTTCAGAAGGCATCAATTTCTGAATTTTGAACGAGAGGTTGTAGCTGCTTTTGAAAAATATATAATTTTAGGGAGTATATAATTTTGATCATCCAGCGAGCTCGGTTAATAGCTAAAGGAGATTTTATTGTTGGATGGTGCTCAGGTCTATCACCCAAAAAAATAAGGCTCAGTTGTGCATTTCTTTATAATCTTCCCTAAGTTGCATATTCTCCAGCTGCCCTTTTTCAAAAATTATTAGATCTTTTCGTATCAATAATAATTAATTGGGATAATTTTTCCAACAATTTCGTGGTTCGTACAATCCCAAAAATTGTTTTTGGCCCACATTTGCTGAAGAGTGACGAAAATTTTAATATGTGGGGATGTAATTTGATCCTCAATATTAAGAGCCACAAACTCTGATCCAGCAATTAGTTCTAACATATAGTGGCTACATGCCAAAGATATGACGTCTTTTTTAATTTTTGGAGAAGTAAAACGCATGCCTCGATCCGCCGTTTTGTATTGGAGCTTGTCGTGTCCGCACACATAAATTGAACATTTTCAGTTAGATTCCAGCATAAAACATATTATCTCAAGCCGTAAAATTTATCTCAAGCACTTATCTGTTTTTTAAGGCATTCCAGGAAGCAAAACACAAACTTCAATAATTGCAAGTTGTAAATGATGTCGCAGAACGTGGTGAGGCCTTGGCTAGTAGTTATTTTAATATCACAACTTCTGAAACAGACTTTCAGTATTTACCGCAGGGTATAGAGCAGCATTGCAAGAACCCCAATAAATGATTTATAAAAAATCATATATATTTGTTGTTGTTTATAAAATTGTTGTATATTTAATTCCGATGCCAACCTAGTTCACACAGTATTAAAAATGGGTATAAAGCTTTAAAAGAGTACAACTCGAAAACGGTAAAAGAAAATTTATTTTTTTTCTTCTAACTTATTTAAAACTTAATAATCTTTTAAACTGCATCATTAGTTTTTTTAGTCTTTATACAAATTTTAAAAGTTATAAACCATTGTTTTCGATATTTGTTGAAAATTTAGGAAAAACTTTTATATACATACATACATACATACATAATTGGCCTTTACAACCCTGTGTCAGGATTACGGCCTAGTTTCTCGCAGCACTCATGTTGTGTGTGTTTATATTTATCCACGAGTACCGGGACCTACAGTTTAAAGTCGACTCCGAACGACAGATTTGAGAAGCTTTTTCATGGCAATTACTTAATTACTCTCAGAGCTTTTGCCAGAAGACTGCTGAGAGGTAGTCGCCGAAAGAAATATTTTTTTCATATTTCTTTTTTTTGAAGATGTCAGAGCCTGGAGTCGAACCCAGGGCCCATGTCTTAGTAAGCCAACACACTAACCACTAGACCACGGCGACTACAAACTGTTATATAATGTATCAAAATGTGCAAAATCATTGCCGAAACTTATTATTTATGCACCTGAAATTAAAGATCGGAATATTTTCTTTGACAATATTGACTCAGAAGTCGAGAAAATATCGATTTTTTACGAATTCATAACCAAAAATTAAATAGAGCTCAAAAAGCTCGATTTTTGATCAAAAATCAATTTGCGCGACCTCTAAACCACTTCCGAAAAATCTGAAAAAATTCTCAAAAATACTTTTCCTCATGAGTATCCAAATTAAGAATGATCTTCCGACGAATTCCAATTTTTAATTTTATTTGGGACACCCTAATGTATATATGTAAGTATTTTTTTAAAAAATTTTTAAAATAAAAAATATTTGCTGAAGAATCTACACAGAGAAGTAGCAAAATATCGAAAAAATAATTATTTAATCGACCTAAAGCTTAATTAAAAGTTTATACATTAATTCTAGAATTTTTTCTTTTATTATTTGAAAAATCAAAAATTGTCATTTGGCATTAGAAAATTTAATCAGTGGTCGGTTTTTGTAACAAACAGCATTCAGGATATTTAATTTTGGGTTAGTGCTATGAGCAATGAGTCTAAAATTGGCCTCCAAAGCGGCAGCTGTTACTAAATGAGTAACAGAAGTTGATTTTTATTGTCCATTAAATACATTTTTTTTAAATTATTTACTATATAGTCCTGTAGGACATTGTCTCTTTTTATCTATATATTTTGTATTTATTTCATTATAATTGTGCACATGCTTGTAACTGGCATATAAAGTGGTTTTTACTGTTAAACATGACATGCTTTCGGCTATTTTAATGCATTAAATTTTGTGTTTTATTTTATGTAATTTCGTTTCGTTTCGTTTCTTTTATTTCCTTTTCCATTTTTTTGTCTTTTTTTTTGCAATTTTCTTATTCTGCTATCACTGATGATTTGTTGCTCCTTCTTTTTATTATTTTATTAAATTTTTTTCCTTTTTGTGGTTTTTATTTTTTATGTTTGTGGCCACAGAAACACTGTCTTCTAATTAGCACACAGTCAGTGATAGTTTGGCCTAAAAAATAAAAAAAGTGATACGTAATGCAAAAAATCAAGTGTAAAAATATGTAGTGTGATAATAGGCTGGTTGGTAGGCGGAGGGAGGGTAAGAGTCGGAAGTCGGAATGCTGAACTTTGATGTGGACAAACTCATTAAATATAAGAAAATATAGTGGCAATTATCAGTGTATCCAGGCTCTCTCTCTCTCTTGGTCTCTCTGAGTGACAGTTGCAAACTAAATATAAATTTAATGGTGGTGGTTAACAATACAATGATATTTTATATAATTTGTGTGAGTATGTGTGTGTGTGTGTTTTATGTGGTTATCATGACTCAAATATACAGACTGTACTAAATAGGAGCAACAACAACTACTGATTGTAGACAACGACAACACCAATGCAAACACTGATAGTAAAGCAAGCAAACATTAGCAAACAGCCAGTTAACCAGCCAGTCAGTCAGCCAGCCAGCTTGTGCTCAATTTATTGTTGTTGCCTCTATTAAAAGGACTTAAGTAAAGTGGAGTGGTTTAGAAAGAGCTTAGTAGGCATAAAACTTGTTTCCCAATATCCTACAATTTTAATTCTCTTGTAGTTCTTATTGTTTTTCTACATCATCAACATCATTCTCATCATCATACTGATTTTCATTTCCTTTTTCTATAAAAATAGCAAAACTAGAATACTTGTATCTTAAATGTAAAAATGTAAAATGTGAGCTGTAGCTGAGTGTGTTTAAGTACGGCCACTTGAGTATGTGACATTTGCAAAAATAAAAATAAAAGAGAAAATTAAGAGAAAAAAAAAAAAACAATATTTTTTCTTTTATAACCTTTTTGGCCTGTACATTGTTGTTGTTGTTTTCTTTTCTTTCATTATTTTATTATTTCTTTTTTTTTGTTTTTTTTTCCGTCTTTTTAAACACATTTTGGTTTAGTTTTATGCTCAATTTTATTGTTAACTCCTCACTTATGATTTTTTAGTATGCCCTACTCGTACCACATCCATTTGTAGTTATATTGGTGTGTATATGTATAAGAAAATGTATTTGAAATAAAACACTTTTTAGAGCATATTGTTTGATGGTCCTTGATGTCATCTACCTGTTCCTTAGATTACAAACTAAATTTCTTCAATAAGTTAAAGCAAATGCTTTGCTTGTTTTTAACCAATTTTTATTATGATTTTTTCTATCAAATTCTATATTTAGGTGAAGAAAGACAAAATAGTAACGAGTAAAACCAACAATTGGCCATTGACAATTATAAAGAGTAAAAGGACCAAATCTAATTACAGAAACTATAAAAAGAAAAATTTTTATTTTGGCAAAATTTTTAGGTTTTAAAAGAGTTCCTGGGGGCTATTTATGTATATGGAGAGTGCAATTTTTTAATAACCACAGAACTTTAAATTAAAAGAAAAAAATAAAACATCACAGACAAATAACATTTGAATTCCAACAATTATTTTCATTCGAAAAATCAATCCATGTCTTGAGCATTTAAAGCGTATTCGTATTTTGAAGATATGACTGCAGAGGCTGTTCTTGATGAAGAGTTTTCTGGATGTGTATTATAAATAATGTAATCATTTAGCAAAATAAAATTCATGTGGTCCAAAACGAACGTCAAATTAATGACTTCTAAACTTATTTAAAATGCATTTCTAAAAAAAAAAAAAATAATTTTCGCGTTATTGGCAAATACATTCAATATAATATGAAATGTATGCTTTTGGGGATAAGCATGTGTCTATGGCCATTTCGTCCCCGCATAAGAGACTCGTCAAGAGACTTTTTCCCAAAGGTGTTATTCAAAACTATAAATAAGCAGAGACGAAATGGCGATAAAGACATGCTTATCCCCAAAACCATACATTTAATATTATGCATTTCTAAATTTCAAAAAGTTTTGGTATTCAATAATAGGTTTTTATTGTAATATAAAGGTTGTACCAGAACTCAACGAGAAAAAATTATTTGAACTGGGTTATCAAACATCAGGCTACTTGAGGTTTTAATTTTTTACTCGTTTTTTTAGTATGAAACCAACGAAATGAGCCAACTTTTAATAGCACTGACTAAAGCTACGGTCACATTGGGTAAATATTTGACGGAAAAAACGTAACCAATACTTTTTTTTAAATATATTATGCAAATATTTTTTTTCATGTAAACATTTCTTCAAAAATTGTTTGAAAACGATACATATTAACCCTTAGCACTCGAGGGCTCCGGAGCGGAGCCATTTAAAATTTATCTTCAAACTCGAGGGCTCCGCTATGGAGACAATGCAAATAATTTTCAGTTCAAAACATAAGGACAAAAACAAATCGTAATAACTTCATTTATTTATTTATATTATTTATTATTTATTTATTTATTATTATATTTATTTATTATATATTATAACATTTGTATCTATAATTAATTCAAAAAGATTTAAAGTACAACTATGACTTTTCTTTTTATGCGCATATCATTTACTTACTTATATGTGAATATGGTTTTTCTATTGAAATTGATTCGAGTTGCTGGTATTATGAGTGAAAAAAAGCTTCGAGTGCAAAGTGTTAATAAAAAAAATATATTTTGATATATACTTAATTAACTAAACTTTAAGAAATGAAAAATTAAAACAAAAATATTTTTATAAAATAGTTGTTACGTTTTCTTCGTCAAATATTTACCCAATGTGACCGTAGCTTAAGGCCTTTAGTAAATTTTTTTAAAGGAGGGACTTTCAAAGTCGATAAATTTTAAACATTTTAAATTCATAGTTTAACAAATAGTCTTAATTCTAGAAAACTTAAGACAATTGCGTCAATATTCTTGACTGTGTTTCTAGAATTGTTATTTATCGTTACGATTCCAAAGTTTAAATGAACAAAAATAATAAAAATTAAATACAATAACCAAAAAATGGTTACAGTTTGACCAAATTTCTGGGCTTTTCTTAAATGCCCATAACATTAAAACCGCGTAGGTTTGATTTTTTTACTGACTTATCTTATAATGGTTACAATCAGTCCTGTCACACCTTTTTGGCTTAACATTGAGTTCTGTATATATAATTTTTTTTTTAATTTTTTATTATTCATTTAAAAAAATATCTTTTATTTATTTTAAATTATAGCAATAGTTTAAGTTTCAGCATAAATAAGACTTATCCCAGCACAAATTAGTGCTTACCAGCAAGCTAATTTGTAAAGGAGAAATTGTGAACAATCGTTTACAATAATGCATAATTTTTATATGAAATGAGCCGCTAAAATAAAACCGGTAAGCAAATAGTATAAAAAATAGAAAATAATACCTTATCCTGTAGCATTTTTGGAAGTTTTAGGGTATGAATAAACAATATAATGCCTCCATTTGAAAAATTTTCTGCTGGGATGTGTTCGCTTCCTATAAATGAGTTCATAGTGATGTAATATTAAGTAGGTTATCAAATTATCAGTATTTAATTAGTCAATATGTCTGCCTACTTTTAGTGTTGTACGTCCATTAGATTTCAGGGCTACCTGTATTGGTTTGATTCAATCATTCCAAATGAGTTCAATTTTTTTACATTCTCGCAAAAATATATGATATTTATTCAGATGGTAATGTTAAATTGAATCACTACATCATCACTTGAACACATGGTACAATGTAGTTTTTTGAAAAAAATATTCTGAGCAATGTTACCCTACCAGGTATCAATTTTTGCCGGTTAAATACGATAAAACACAGCATTGTTGGATGAAAACTGAAGTCAACTCAGTTTTTTATAATCATTTCTTAATTGTCACGTTAAAACTACATACATAATATATATTTTAAATTTCAAATAGTCTATACTTGCTGTTCGCCGAACCTTTCTTTAGTAGGTTGTTTCTTATAATGATCCAAAGATCCAATTAGCACTTTCGAGCCGTTTTAATGCCACATCATCGGTATCAACTTGTTAAAAAGAAGCGCATATGCACTACGTAACTAATTCCAGTTCGCGTGGTCCAGTAAATTCATTAGTCTCTGAATGCTCGCATCAGGCAACTACTCTCTAATGTCATCCAAGGTCTTTTTACCTAAAGTTGATCAAATCCGTCACTCCATTGGGTAGGGCATTCTAATTTTTCTCCAGCTATTTTCTTTTAAGAAAAATTATGCCATAGAACCTTCTGATATTTGCAAAAATATTTTATAAACGTGAATGGTTCTATAGGTTTATTTGTAATATGCTTTAGTTCTGTGGGTTTTGAATAACTATAACGATACGAAACTGGCATTGCGGTTGTTTGAATATCTTTTAAAAGTATAATAACTTTATTGACCTCTTTTTTTATAAATAATAACAAATCTCTTTTTCCGAGCTTAAGGTCTTTTTATATTAATATTAAATATTTATTTATTTTGAATATTTCGCTGCCCCTTCGTGTAGCCTCTTCAGGAATTATTATTTTAATATTTATCTTTTAAAAGTGAAAATTAGCGGAATTATTTTGATATTTTTGGTTAAAGAAAAGAACAAATGTGCCGCATTTTATTAAAAAATATATTTATTTTAACAATTTTACTAATTCATTGACTTTGTAAATTTTGTAAAAATTTATGATACGATTTATCTATAAAAATTTAAAATATATCACAAAACCATTAAAATAAAAATTTCTAAAAAAAATGAAAACTTTAAAAATTCAATGCTGACTTACGAGTGCATACGTTAAACCAAAAAGCAAACGTATGCATTTTTCCAACCAATTAAAGTGAATAAAACACCATCTTTTAATCATAAAAGTCATAACAAATATGCTTGTGCTGAGATGAGAACTGCATGCATACTTACATGGTGTACATGTACGTGTGCATTATACCACTTCCGTACGGATGCGGAAACTTAAAACGTCATGTTAGGTCAGCATTAAGGAAGTTAAGAGAAAACCAAAAACAGTCTCACATTCAATTAAAAATCATTTACTAATATATGTGTTTAGAGATGATATACAAGTTCATATGCATGTATGTGGTGGCTTATGATTATAACCACAGGCAGAAATTCATTTATACTTAAAAATTAAATTTAATTTTCAATTTCAGTTTTGAAACTATTTTTTATAAAATTATTTGTTTATTCACACTGACCTTTTCAGTGAATTGTCATATTCAACTCTCACCATCTGCCGCCAATTGCTGACTTGATTGTTTTTATTATCCTATTGTATGATTTGAGAAAAACAGCTGCACTCAAAAGTTTGTTTATATTTTTCAAATTTAGATCTTCTAAACAATAGCCTAAGCGAAGAGTAATTAAAGTGTTGCATGGGGTGCATGGCTTTTAGTGCATTCTTGTTAAAACAGCAGAAATGATATGCAAGACTTTGGCTGAGGCCAATTTTGTCATATCGAAAGGTTTATCTTTTTTAAGGGTCTTTTTTTTTTTGGAATTATTAGTTTTTTAATTTTAATTATTAAACCATTTGCATGACCTTCTAAATTTAATAAAGAGACAATATAATTTAATTATCGGTTAGTTTTGCTCTTGTAATCATATTAAGGCAAATTTAATTATTTGTTTAAGACAATAATATATCAATCACGATAATAGCGATTTTATATGGCTGAGAACTAATTTGTGGTTGAATATAAAATATAGTATAAAATTCCTATCGACAACTATATTAACTAATGCAACCGAAAAATATATTAAAAATAAATTTTATATTTTCCTTTAATAAATTCAGCTTTTGCCCAATTGCATTTGAAAAAATCGTCTTTATTTATTGTCAAAACTTATTTTACTCACATGTGTATAATGTATGTGTGTATGAGCGTACGAGAATTCTTTGGAATTCTTTGTGTCACATGCAGTCAACTGACAAAAAATATACGGAAGACTTTATTAGCAGTTAAAACTTTAAAATTTGAAATTAATATCGAATATAAATGTATACAGTCGTGCACATTTATAACGAACACTATGGCCTTAACCTTTAACTACTGAGGTGGTGGTAAATTTTACCCCCTCCTTAGATTTTTTAATTTATTTTCTTCGGTTGAGCCCTGTTGAGTCCCTGTTTTGTTATACTAAGTCTTTGATTTTTTTATTTTTATAATCCTATTTATATAAAAATGTATTTTCTTGTTCTTTTAAAAATAAATTATTAAAAAAAAATTTTTTTTGACTAATTTTTTTGGTAAAACAAAAGGTGGTAAAATTTATCCCACGTCAATAACTATGAAAAAATTTTTCACCTCCGTAGTTAAAGGTTAAAGGAATTAAACTATTGAAAATGAAAGCAAGATCCCTCCATTTTATTAGTTACGAGAATTTTAGCTGTAGTATATATTTTTTTTTTTCGAAATATGCTTAGTTGGTGGATTGGCAACTGTGGCCGCTCATGCATACATACATAATTGGCCATTACAACCCTGTATCAGGTTTACAGCCTTCTCATAGCCCTAATGTTGTGTGTGATAATTTTTATAAATGAGTACTAGGACCTACAGTTTAAAGTCGAAGCTTTTTCATGGCAATCAATTACTCCCAGAGCTTTTGCCAAAAGACTGTTGTGAGGTAGTTGCCGAAAGAAATAATTTGTTCATATTTCTTTTTTTTTCAAGATGTCAGAGCTATGATTTGAACGTGGCGCACTCGTCTTAGTAAGCCAACACACTAACCACTAGACCACGACGACTATATACGCGACCATCAATTCCGACCACGGTCAAAATATCTCTCATATTCAGTTCACCAGATTGAGGTATTTATTTCTATCAGATCAGTATCAGATATATTTACGCAATGCGGTATTAGTATTAAACCAAGAGTATGATAACGTCGTCTAAGGAGGGCTCGGCTATTGCAAAGGAAGTGCTCAACCGTCGAAACATGTTGGAAGTGGTATACATATGTGACCATTTTGCGTAACATTTCTCTTTCATTATAGTTGAAAACGGGTTTCTAAACAGAATCTTATTTCACGTTCTGAATCTGTCATTATCTCAGTTTTAGAATTTTTTCACTTGTGACTTTCTTAGGTAGGAAGTATATCCGTTATAGAAGTTGCTTCCTTAATTCGATGCAGTTACTATTCTGAAAAATTTTAACATTTTGTGGTTTTTCAGATATATTTTAAGAATTTTTTTTTTTTAGTTTTCGTTCTGAACCTGACATGTTAGCTGTCACTTACTAAGTTTCTTTTGACAACTGCATAAGCATCGACATAATAAAATTATATTTCGTTTAATATAAATGTGTTCGACTGTATATTTCTTTGTTTCTTAGTTCCATGCAACAGAACTTAGGAAAAAAAGGAACAAATAAAAGTTGTGCTAAGTTTTTGAAAAAAAGGAAATATTTCGTTGCTATGAAAAGCGTATTTGTCAAGAGTTTTTCTTTATTTTTCTAAAAAAAAAATAGAAACGAACAAACTATACACACACACACACACACCCGCAAACATTAAAACTTAATCATCCTAAAAAGAATGAGAAGGAAAAATCTGGGCCATATGTTTGTTAAGAAATATTATTTGAACCTCTGCTCCCAGCACATCCGGAAGTAAAGAATAGAAACTAAAAATATAAGATTATTAGTGTAGATTTTTTAAAGCATCCGGCAAAGAGTTTCTCCAGATGATGATAATCATGATGATAACTAGTGATGATGGTGTTACTGGGTGATTTATAAAATATTGATTTTGTTTTTTTGTTTTGTTTCTTGTTTTTTTTTGTATTTATTTTTAGTTTTTAAAAATAGAAGAAAAGAAAAAAGTTTATTTCTGAAGATTTCAACATGTCTGCTAGAGAATGAGAGAAAAAATAAAAGAAAAGTATTAAAAAAGGATTTAAAACAAAAGTTTTCTTCATTGTTTTTAAAGTTGATGGCTGTGTACAGATGTGTACATGGTTTTCTGAATCTCTTGCAATTCCTTTCATTATGACGATCTTAAATTATGGTCTCTTTTATAACACTTTTAAAATATGTTTTTTTTTTCATTGCGTTTAAAATACGACCACTTGGGAATACAAAATATGATATGAAATTAAAGGCAGAAAGAACGAGAAGTGAGAAACAGAAAGCTTTTCAATGATTCTTGACTCTGCTCGTTTTAAGGATTTGTCATATTTTCCTTATATTTTTGTTAAAATTCCCATTTTTTTATTACAAAACGAGCTCTTGAAATAATAAATGCTGTCATCGGTTGTAGCATTTGTTAACTGGCGTTGTGCTAAATGATTGGCCACTACAATTATAGAGATTAGAACTAGAAAAACTCAGGTCAAGATATAGAATTTTTAAATATTCGAAATATTTTTGTAAATTTCAATACAATTTTTTACTACAAAAAATCTGAAATTTAACATGTTGATAGTAGACATATTAGACAACAAATATACCCTATAATACCTTATAATATGTTACCACCCTGCCCATTTTTATAGCTCGTAAAAATGTAAATTAACTTCATCTTATGCCGAGTTAGTTTATATTTTTATATGGCCATAGAGTAAATATTTTTAAACTACAAAATTGAACATTTTTATAGTATTTGTAGATTATTTGTAATAGTACTGAAACAAAATTAATTTTTTATATAGCCAATTAAAGTTTAACCGAAATTTTTACTTATTTTCTTGCAGTTACTCAGACGACTGATCTAATGGCTGAAAATGAAGGTAAATTTCAAAATTTTATTCAAAATAAATTTTTTTATAACACAGACAATACAGGAATTATTTATGTAGATATGAAAAGGGCGGCTTCTTCCAATAGGTATTTCCAGAAAATTTAATTAATTATGAAATGAAAAACAGATGATACAAATATGGGGTTAATATTCAGATATTTATTACAGGGAATAATTAAGTTACAAAATCAAAGTCCGTTAATCAACTAACTTTACATAAAAGTTTGATCTACATCTTAGGCAAAAAGTGTAACATTAAAAGAAGCAGTAACAGATACTCGTTAACGAGAAATTTTCTTGCTTCTCTGCGAAATGATATTCTTTGTTAAGAACTATACTGCAGTAAATATATCAAAGATCACGTAAACAATTAAAAAAAAGAAAAAAAATTTCAAATGAAAGCTGCGTTGACTATATGAAACCTTCTTCTTTAAATTAAAATTAAATTTTTTAAGTAAAAATGGGCGGTCTTATTTATGAAAAACTTTAAATATTGCAACCAAACATACATTACAATTAGAAAAACTTCTTTTAAAGTAATACATAGAATATTTGTTAGTCGCCGTGGTCTAGTATTTAGTGTGTTGGCTTACTAAGACATGGGCCCTGGGTTCGACTCCAGGCTCTGACATCTTCAAAAAAAAAGAAATATGAAAAAAATATTTCTTTCGGCGACTACCTCTCAGCAGTCTTCTGGCAAAAGCTCTGAGAGTAACAAATTGCCATGAACAAGCTTCTCAAGTCTGTCGTTCGGAGTCGACATTAAACTGTAGGTCCCGGTACTCATGGATAAAAATTTACACACACAACATGAGTGCTGCGAGAAGCTAGGCCGTAATCCTGACATAGGGTTGTAAAGGCCAGTTATGTTATGTATGTATGTATTTGTTAGGAATCAATTTTGTTACATATTTTATTAGGGTACCATACAAACATACTTTAATAATAAAGGGTAAGTTCAGGTAATGTGAACATCCAACATGGGGAGGCACTAAAACAATTGTGTTTCTTTTGATAGATCTGTGGCCTAAATATACTTTTAATCAAAAATTATATATAGTTAAGAAAACAGCTTTTGCTTTATTGCAGCTCATGATGAGTAACGTTATTTTAATGTTCCCTTGATTCGTCGTAATAGTAATTTTTTTTTTTGAGACTATACTCAGGGCTACTAATGTGTTGCATTGTATTGTATTTGAATTTCTGGAAAGGACAGTACATATATTTTTTACTTATATAATTAAATGCTATAGAAATGAGACAAATTGCTGTGAATCGATCATTCAAAGGTCAGTGTTATACCTTCATCCTTGAATGATCAACAGCAATCTCCCCATCGTTACATGTTGATTGTGGTGAGTGCCTTTGCTAAGTAGGTTTAGCTGTTATCTGCTACTTTCAAGTGGTCTCATTCGAACTAACATTCGCTGTACTGAAATTTTTTTAACGTGCATGATGTGCTGCCTAGCAAATATTTAAACTGGCTTCTCTACATCAATGCCGAACCAGTTGGACATTCAGATATCTGTAATTAGCCCGTTGTTTTTTCTAATGAATCGAAATTTGTCTACTAATATAAAGCTTCAAATTTTAACAGCTGCAAGCGGTTAAATTGCTAAAGTTATATTTATCAAATTGTTTGTCAAATCAATATGTCTTCACATAGAAGCAGCTATTAGAAACTGATACTTACTAGTATTCCTAAAAAATCTTCTTAAAAATGAGTCCATGTGAAGTTACTAATCTACATGAGACTGAAGATTTACCATTGGGACCACCATTAGCGCTTGTTTGGTAAAACGGTTTTATACTGCTGAAAACAGCTTATGAATTGTGTCTGTTTTAAACATAATTCAGTTTATCAATTTATTTTAAATATTGAAAGACGCGTTACTTGAATTAGCAAATACTTTAGTAAGCAAATATTCTAATCTACTTAAAAGCATTTTACAATTTCTTACTAAGCAGTGGAAAAATACAACAAAATTGTCTTAAAACACATGTTCATGAAAATAAAAATATAAAAAACAAAGAACTACTGAGGCAAAAATCAAATAGAACAAATAGCGCCACCTATTGGGAAGTAGCAAAAAATAGCTAAACCACATACTTAGCGTAGGCACTTACCACACAATCAACATGATGCAACGATGAGGCAATTGCTGTTGATTATTCAAGGGTGAAGGTATAACACTGGCCTTTGAATGATCATTTCACAGAAATTTGTCTCATTTCCTAAGGCACTTAACAATAATATAAGAAAAAAAATATATATATACTGTTCTTTCCTAAAACATCAATATAATGCACAGCATGAGTAGGGGTTTGCCCCTAAGTATTGGTCTCAATAAAAAAAAAAAAAATCAAATAGAACCATATAATAGGGATATGAGTAATAAATTGTAAGTATCTTGTGAATAAAAAACACAAAATTTCAAAGTAGTTTAATAATCTTGAATTTTTGCTAACAACATGTTCTTGCGCTCATGTCTGCCTAACAAAATTTGTAGTTAGTTTTTTCTAACTTCTTTGGGTATTTTAGTGTGCCATAAACTAAGAAAGTACTTTCAAGGAAATATCGCTGTTTGTTTTAAATGAAATAAATGCTTGTTTTTCTGCGAATTAAAACCATGAAGTTTTTAGTGTCCAATTAGAAGCTACACTGTAAACAGTAGTGTTAGATTTCTCTAAAGCCTTATTTTCCTATAAAGAAAGGAAAAATAAATTTCCAAGTCGTTAAAAATGTTAGTTTTAAGGCCCATTCAGTTTAAAAGATGATCACATAACTTGAGTTCATTGATTTATTAATTGGTGTTGCAAATTTATACGAAATTGTTAAAGCCCTTGGAAACTGTTCGCTTTTAGAATATTTGCAACAGTATTCGTTACAAATGTGCGTGCGTTACTGTATGAAGATGTCTTTTTTTTTTTTTCTTTCAGAATTATTAAAACATTTTAGGTGTCAGTAACAAACACTACTACCAAGAACATAACAGTGTTCACTGTCCAAACGCACTTAAGTTTTATTATTTATGAGAGGTCGCCTGTATTGGTATATATGAAGACAATAACACCCAATAACACCTTAATTTCAGCCTTAATAGTCTTAAACAAACATTTCATATTGTATTTTAAGGATGTGATATAAAATGTTTAGGTTTATAAAATTGTTTATGATTTCTTTACATTTCATTATATTTTTCTACCTTGTGGCTACTTTGTTCATTTGTGGCCAACAACCCAAACATCTATATAGTACATAGGAAATGATGAAAACAAATTTTATTTACAAAAAAAAAGAAAAAAAAAAAAAAACTAAATACAAAAAAGAAAAGAAGAAAAAAAAATTGTACAAAAAAGGACAATTATGACCGTAACAAAACTTCATCTTTTCAGAACCTAAACATACGGTTCAGATATTATTCACACACAAATAACACAAACCCATACACCCACACACCCACGCCCACGTTAAAAAGCCATAACTCAAACTTGCATCTATTTTTTATGTCAGGCCATACATGATATTGTCATAAATTATCTTGTGGTTAGACAGACTTTGACTAACAAGAATAATAAGCTAACAAAAACAAGAACAACAACATGAGTAATAGGAGGAGGTGAAGGAGCAGGAGTAGGAGTAGGAGCAGTACAAGATATATACGAGTATGTAAAAAAGAAGAAAAACTAAACAAAAACCAGAATCAGAATCAGTACAACAAAGCAAGTCTCTTTCTCTATTGTTAGAAAATTGAAATTTAAAATTTCATTCATTCTATTATGCAAATGACATATTGTTTTATTATTTTATAACATACAAATACACAGACACCCACACACACACATATATACATCTCTATACTGTGACTACTTTTATTATTTTTATTAAAATAATTTAAAGTTATATCATATGACCAGTACCTTAACGAGAAATGAGAACAAGATTTGTTTTATGTGTGTACCGGAAAGAAATATATCCACCATACACATACACTTACAAAACACATCCTCTTATACACATGTTTTCCTTTTGTATGAGTAGATATTAATAATTGTTACTGATAAACCAGTTCCAAAGTCCAAAGAGTGTTCAGGCTAAGAAAGAAGGTGGCTGTTATTTGTCAGCAAATGGAAATTTATACCAAAAAAGAATACAAAAACCAAAATAACAATTTTAATGAGCACATAATACAACATATGATTAAAATTCTATTGAAAGTTTATTGTTGCTACAGTTGCTATAGGAAGAGAGAAACTTTTCTTTATAAAAAAATTTTCATTTTTTTCTTCTTTCAAATGCAGTTTTAGTTCTAAAACTGTCTTCATTATTAGAGTAAAAAAAAAAAAAAGTTTTAATTACTGAAGAGAAAGGAGAAATTTGTGAATTTATTTTGAAAAATTTGTTTTGCTAAACAAATTGTTTGTTAACAAAGTAATTATTTAAATTCTTAAACTAATTAGAGATGCCTCATTATCTACTTATTTTAAAACATGTCTGTACATAATGAAGTGAAATTTAAAATATTTTAAGGCATAATATTCCAAAAGCTTTGGTTAATATTTGTGATGAATAGCAGGCACACACACCGTAATAATTTGTCAATTATGCTTAAAATGATAAATGACATCCAACTTAAGTACTTTAAAACCTTGTATGACGTAGTGCAAATAATTACAAATCAATTATCTACAACTAGCCATGATTTGGGAAAGAAAACCTGAATTTCTTTAAAACAAAGAATCATTAACTTAAACAACTTTAATTGTGTGACAGCATAGATCGTAATGATTTAAAAAATTGGTAATAAATCTTAAAATGCAGGCATTTTTAGTTGAAATCACATACATTTACTTGCAGTAATAATTAAAGAAATCTTTTAAAAAGTACTAGTTTTGTTACCAACATATCCTCCCATATTAGAAGAAATTCCAAAATTCTATTCCACCTTAACCAATATCAACAAAATACGAATGATCAGGAGAAAAGCGCCACCTATTGGGAAGTAGCAGATAGCAGTTAAACCTACTTAGCGAAGATACTCACCACACAATCAACATGCAACGATGATGTAATTACTGTTGATCATTCAAGGGTGAAGGTGTAACACTGACCTTTGAATGATCAATTCACAGCAATTTGTCTCATTCCTAAGGCGATTAATAGAAATATAAGAAAAAATATATGCATATGTACTGTTCTTTCCAAAAATTCCAATACAATGCACAGCATTTAGTATGGGTTTACCCCTGAGTACTGGTCTCAAATAAAAAAAAAAATAATATCACATAATGGGTGTCCCAGTAGTGAGATACTTGTAGTTCGGCCACCCACTCAGGTCTGTAACACTACACAGAGCAAATATTATTATTGTAATTTAATTTAAATAAATACAAAAAAATATATTTTGTCGCCATAATATTAGCCGTTTAAACGACATGCCGTTGCCAATGTGTGTGAAATAAAATATTGAATAAATCTCCGTTATGTCTTTGACTCTGAAACATAAATTGATGTGCGTATCTTGTTTTGTTACAGTTAATGGCTTGTTCACAGTAATAACTTTAGTAAATTCCAAGAAAAATATTTTTAATCAGGTCAAATTGTAAGATCTCAGTTGTCAGCTGATAGCGGCTGCATATGGATGGTGCACTTTAAATGCTCGTAGAGAATGTCCAATAAGGAAAGAGTTTTGTGGCTACTAGCACCCTTTCGTTGAAAGCTCCTGTAGGTACTACTAGACGTGAGTACCTGTCATGAGACTCAACATACGCCACCGCGTTGTAAAGGGTAGTGGTCAAATACGCCGCGTTTAACCAGCGCCATTCGAAGCCGGTACCCTCTAATTTCGGACATGTCTATGACACGCCGGTCAAAAGAAGGCCAATGGATATCGAATTAGCAATTTAATACCACCATTGCCTCGGTAGTAATATACCCCTTGTTGAGGGGTTTCTATCTAGCACTACCACAACCACTACGAGTACTCCCCGAAGGGCTGCACCCAAACCATCAGGCCGATTTGCCTCATTCTCCGAATGCCAGGGGAGCTCAGGCATTACCGGGGGCTTCCTGATGTCCGTGGTACCAGATTAGAGTAGATTTCTCGTGTCACTCCCTGAAATGGTCAGTAATAAAATACCAATCTCTCTGCCCATAGCGAGTGCCAGGCCACCCAGAGCTAGTTGAACTCCATACTCCCCGGTGAGTACTGGTTTCACAAAACTTCAAAGAGCAGATGTTTAAATCTCAGCGAAGAAAAAACAAATAAAAATAAAATGAGCGGCTTGTCTAAATATTATAATTTTAAAATAAGAGGTCCCCCCCTCCCCCAAGTTGTCCGTCACCAAGAAAGCATTCCTTGACATTTTTACTCTATTCCACTTTTGGGCCACCAGTGCGGATGTGTGTGGAGCTTATACTGGCAGTAGTACTTGTACTATGAAAGCTTGACGGGAGGCTATATTCTGGTACCGCGGGAACCAGGAGCCCCAGGGATTTGTCCCTGCCTGACTATGGTGTAGGCCCCCTTGTGGGAGCATCGCGGGGGCTGTGGTTTAAACCCAAATCGGGGGGAGAGCTTAGGTTTAGTGTGGTGTTGCATTGCAACAGGGTGCCGTGACCCATAGATCGGTAGGAGTTTAGATGGTCTCCGACTCTCAACCATGGAGTGAAGTTCATGTCAAAATTCATGGCTTCGAATTTGGTACTCAATATGCTTGCATGTTGGGAGCGTTGGTAGACGCATTGTATCCACCCATGTCTCGGACACCGTATGGCATGCATGTGGATATGCTCACCACTTACAATTAACTTCCAATGACAGATGCGGCAACAATTGTTGTTGATCATTCAAAGGTGAAGGTATTACACTGGCCTTTGAGTGATCAAAGCCAGCAATTTGTCACTTTGACAAAATCGCTATTCTAATATTTGCAGTATGCTTTCTGATGCGATAATTAAGATTAGGTGGTTCTAATTATCTAAACAAAAGCGACTAATTTGTCAAAATTCACTAAAAAGAAGTGACTAAGAATTACAGTATAAGATTGCAAATATAAAACTTATAAATCGTTATTCAAAAGCCGTTTCATCTAATAGAAAACACACACACATATGTGTAAGAACTACATAAAGTGGTTTAATAAGTTCATTATTTAAAAAAAAATCAATATTAGCGATTTAAAATCCATTGCGAATGCCTTAAGTTAGTTATAAAGTGGGCACTAGAATGCAGCATTTAATTCAATTATGCAATAAAGTTGATTAGATTAGAAATACAAACCAATTAATTACTAAACTTTAATACTTATAAATAAAACTTTTTAGCCGATTAACTCTAAAGACTTTAATTGAGTGGAAATATAAACTCTTGGGCACTTACAAATAGAAAAAGAATACCAAAAGAAAATCGTAAGCCAATCAATCAGATCAAATAAACGCAATAATACTGTAGATTGCTTACAAAGCCTGGGGTGTTTTAAAAGTTATAAAGCCAATAATATAATAAATAAAAGAAAAACAAATCAATACAAATTATGTGTTTAAACGCCAAACAGGTGTAATAAAATTACAAATTATAACACATGCGGTCTACACGCAATTTTAAATGCCTTAAATTAGCATAAAATATTATTTGAAAGGATATATTCGTATCTGCATACATATGAGTTCTGACCGTTATTCGTTAAATGTTTGCAATTTAAAGAAAAACTCTAAGCAATGCTTTAGTAAAACAAATTCAAAATCCTTTTAAAGAGTCGTAATAAATATAAAAGGATTTAAGTAGTTGAGTTTTTTTTAGAAATAAATATTTTTCTTTTTAAATTCTTTGGTTTAATTGTAATCAGTAGCGTTCGTTATGTTATTTATTTTTTTTTTTTTTCTTGTTCATTGCAATTTCAAACAGGAAACCCTACCACTGGCTAATGATAGAGAACAAATGGTTTTGTGTAAAAATAAGAAGCAAAAAAATACATAACAAAGGGGATAAAACAAAATAAAGCGGATATTTTTTTTATTATCATTTATTCATTATACGCCCTCATAACACTTTGTAAAAAGAGAACAAAAAAAAAATTAAAAAAAAAGAAACGTATTTTAAATCATTATTTCTTTTTGATAATCTTTCTCATACTTATTACAGTTTTTCTGATTTACCCTTTCAAATACTAGCTGGTTAGTTGCTACACTTTTGATTAAAGGATTAGAAACACTAAAATTTCTGTTATTCTGTTTGTTATGGAACGGAAACAATATTTTAGAGGACCTTCTTTTAAAAAATAAATGAGCTTTTCCTTTTACATTTAAAATTGTTTGTCTGCTGAAATGTGGTCGAATTTGTGTTAATAGTGGAAGAAAAATATATAATTTTTGTTTTATTGTAAAAATTATTAAACAGCAGACAAGACAAGTACGAGTATTCAAAACTACTACTACAGAAAAAGACAAAAATTTATTGCAAAGATAATTCATATCTTTATTAATATTTATTTGTCTACAATTGGAAATAAGAACCACATACATGAAAAAACACAATTAATTTAAAACAGTCATATAGATACATATTTTGCCAGGTTAAGATAAGCGATCTTTTGAATTGAATGACATCATTTGAAAAAAGAAATTGTCGAAACGGTTCAAAATTCAAAAGGATTCAAAATTAATAAAATTTGATTTGTGAACATCTAACTACGGAGCCAAGTAGGATCTTAGCTGTTTGTTAAGAAAATTTGTATGAATTTTCTTAAGAACAAATGTAATAGTCAGTACAACTAGTAGTTTAGTTTAGTACTAATACCAGGTTAAACGTAACATGGGGGGTGCGTGGTATAGTGGTTAGAGCGCTCGCACAAAAACTCAAAGGATCCAGTTTGGAATCCCAGAAGAGGTGAAAAATGAAAAAGTTAGTTTGCGGTTTTTTCAAAATTATAATTTAAAAATTAGAGGCCCCCCCCTCCAGTAAGACCATCTACAAAGAAACCGCTCCCCGAGATTCCACTCTAACCTTAACCAATGTCAACAAAAAACGAAAGATCAGGAAAAAAGCGCCACCTATTGGGAAGTAGTAGATACAATCACCACACAATCAACCTGCAACGATGAGGCAATTTCTATTGATCATTCAAGGGTGAAAGAATAGCACTGGCCTTTGAATGATCAATTCACAGCAATTTGTCTCATTCCTAAGGCGTTCAATAATAAATATAATAATTAATAATAATATACGTACTGTCCTTTCCAAAATTCAAATACAATGCACAGCATTAAGTAGGGGTTTACTCCTGAGTATTGGTCTCAAAATAAAAATAAAAAAAATCCTGCGATTTTCCAAAGTTAATAATCTTAAAGGGTGGTTAAATTTTAATTTTGATTTTGAATAAAACACAAATTATTTAGTAAATTATTGTCATTTCTTTTTACTATTGTAATATGGTATGTTTTAATTATGCATGTAGGAAAATTTGGCCAAATGGCCGCCGCTACCTCGGCGGCAAACCTCCAGCAGATGGTCCAAATTTTCGATGACCCTGAGGCATAATTGAAGTTCTATGCCTTTAATGTGCTGCATTATCTGATTCTTTAATCCCTGAATTGTTTCTGGCTTATCGACGTACACCTTTTCTTTCAAACAACCCCAAAGAAAGAAGTAAAGAAGTCCAACGATGTAAAACCACATGATCTTGGCGGACAATTGACATCGATGCCACGTAAGATAACACGGCCATTTGTCGAGCAAAAGAGCCATTGTTTCGTTAGCTGAGTGGCAAGTGGCACAGTCCTGTTGAAACCACATATTGTCCACATCATGTTTATCAACGACGAGCGTAAAAGGTGCAATTTTTGGGCAAGAAGACGAGTTGAGGTGCAATATTTTCTGCAGTACGAACTGCACAAGCATGCACTGGTATTTTCACATTTTCTACAGATCAGGTTTGATCAAATTATTGACCGAAAAAAATCACGAAGTACACGATATCCATTTTGATTTGAAGGTTTTATTATAATAAGCCTGTACCGCGATTCAGTAATTTTTAACAATACGATATAAGCAAAAGAAGTCGACAATTTTATTGTTTTTAGTAACAATAATGTGATTCACTAAGTACAGTTAAGCGACAGCCGACAAATCTAGTTTTCTTTGTGTTTAAATTACAATAATAGGGCAACACATATAAAATCAGTTAGTTTTTGGGTGATTGGTAGCAGAAATGAATGGAAAGTAAGCAAAGTTACAAACCTCTAGTTTCTTTGGGTATAAAAACACACAAAAATGGTTCTCAAACAAACTAGTTCATAGCGTAGACAATCTCTGTATTAAATTTTAGAATAAAAAATTTACAATTTTCCACTGAAAAAACAACATACAAATTTTGTATCGTTAGTTTACGACAATAGCTATTGATTGTGACCATAGTAAACAAAAGATAATGAATAGCAATGTCGACAATTCTGTTATTTACTGTTGAAAACAATGCGATCATCGTAAAAATATGTTACTGAATCGCGCTAGTGAATAGATTTAACGAGTTGCTTAATTGTGTATCTATCATGGTTCAAAGTTCAAACTCAGAAAAAACTTGACGTTTAGGTGTGGTTCACATTCAACATCGGCCCTTAAATTTTAACCACTCTTTACAAGAGCTGGACAAATTAGATGTGATGAAAGCGATATGTAAGAGTTTTATACAAAGTATTTAAAATTGTATGGAACTGATTTCATTTTCTTTATATATCCATATTTTTCATTGAGGATGCAAAATTATCACAGTTGTGGGTACTGCAATTATTATTGATTGAAATAAATATGAACTTTATTGACAATGCATTGTAAAATTGCAGCATTTTAATTTCCAGTCAGCCCGCAAAATAAACGAAAGGAAGAATATTTTAAAATAATTAACAGCCACTAAAACTAAAATCAATCTTCATGAAACTATTGAAATTAAAGCAAATTATTAAACATTTGAAAAATATATGTATGCATAAAAAAAGAAACTCTTAAGAGCCAATATCATTTTAAAAAGTGAAACACATACCTTTTAGTTTAGAGCTCCTTTTCCTAAATCCTAAAATATAAAATTAATTTTCCGTATTCCAAGGTTATGGTGTCTCATTTTCATCTACTTTTAGTGTAATGATAAGAATGCTTTTGATTTAATTTTATCAGATTTCTTTTGTTTCTACAAAGAAGTCGAAAGAATAATTTGTTTTCTTAAAATCCATTCTGAAAAAAAAAAAGAAAAACAAAATCTGTAACACAGATTTTTTGATAAACCTTGAAATCCTGTTTTAATTTGTGTATCCTTTTTGCTAAAATAAAATTTTTATTTTCAAAATTAATTAAAATGAAAAGAAACAATCAATTTAAAATTTCTCCCAAAAGTTAGAACTGTAAACTAAATAAATGGCATTGGTTGGAGTAAAATTTATTTGTTGACACAAATGTTGCCTAAAACTGGCTTACAAATATAATGTTGGTAGTTTTGTGTGACCGACCGGGAAAGGACATTAAAACTGCTTGTAAAAAAAGCCATATTTGCCTCCTTACATCTCTCTCTCCCGCTCTATCTTTTAAATACTTTTTTATTTTGCATTTGAGCTCCTTTGATTGCAGAACTGACTATCCATAAATTAAGCAGCAGAGTGTTTTAGTGCCAGCCAGCCCAACTCTTTGATTGCTTAACTATGCACGCCTGCTTGCAATTTGCCTGGCATACATACGTGTTGGTCGTTGATGGTTGTAATTTAAATTCAATTTAAATTTATAATCAATTATTTAAATGTTTGCTTTTATTCTTGTAATTTTTTTAATACTTTTTTCTCTGTGTAATGCAAAATAATAATAAAAAAAATTGAAAAAATACCAGTAAAAGTTTCGTTGTAAAAGAGAAAATTGTGAAAAAAAAGTAAGTGAATGGCATTTTTCTACATATTGTTGTAGAAATGTTATGCAAATCAAAGTTATTCGAGTAAAATTACAATCATTTAAATTGGATTTTAACGCAAAGGTTTAAAATACATGTTTGGTATAAATTTTTTAAATAAGTTTAAGTAAAAACAAATATAAAAACAGATTACATATATATGTATGTTAATAAAATTTCAAAACTAAATACCATAAAATCTGCAATTATATTATTTATAATTTAGATCTTAAGAACTACATAAAGCCAATCATGTTGTAGGTAGAGGAAAAAGTTGTAATTAAATTATATTTCTTTAATTAAAAATTGAGAGTAATCAATCAATTAAAATAAAAACTAATAAATAAGCAGTATTTATAATTAGTAATTGGCTTGTAATTAAAATGTATTTTTACTTATTATAACAACAGTTGACAATTACTAATTATTTGTAATAAATAACTAATGGAAGCCAATTACAAATTGTGTGTCATTGGTAATTGGCGATCGCCAATTAATAATTACATGTAGTGTAGTTGGTTGTTAGTTTTCAATTGCAAATGCTCGGCTTAAAATTACTTCTTAAATTACTAATTACAGTATTAGTTATATATGATAAAAATCAATTACCAATTACAACTATTTGATATATAAAAATTGTCCCTTGTTGTAAATTGATAACTGGTAATTGCCAATTACCACAAGTAATTAATTATAATTAATTAAAAATTTTCTAATTTCTTTATCCAACGGAAGTCATATAAACTTTATACGTAAAAGTTAATTGTAAAACAAGCCAAACATTTAGACAAATTGAAATGCATTTAAATTTTTTTTGCCATTTTTCTTGTTTTTAATTAAGAATAACCCGAATAACTGAAGACTTTAACAGCCATATGTAGGTACTCATGTATATATATGTATGTATGTATGTATGAACACAGTTGATGCCACTGATACTAACAATATTACATACGTAAAATAAATTTAAACACCCACACTAGCATATATAGACTTGTAAAAATTTACATTTATAAAATATGTATGAAATGTTCTCTTATACGAATAAAAACTTTATAAACATATATGGACGAATATTTACAAGTATGTGTATATGGGTGTATGTGTGTGTATGTAAATGTGTTCATGTAATGTAAGTTATTCATTCACTCATTCATTCATTGGATTGTATTGCATTGTTAAGCTGTCGGACACATTTAAATGCAATTTAATGCAATTTATTGCATGCCAAGTAAAACATATATTTATTTTATTTATACACTTACACACACACACATGCATTTACAAACTTTTGGCATACATACACAAGCTCATATTACATACATACGTACGTATACATTTGCATAATGTAAAATTCAGAATAAAAAAGAGGAAAAAAATGTGTAAAAACTTGTATGTACGAATTATGATCGAATCAAGTATACCCTTTAAAATACTATAGAATAGAGAAGGTCATATTAATTTTAAAACTTGGCAGAGATGTCTTGAAATTGTATTCCAAAAATTTAACACTTTTAATTACATTAAAATACTAAATCTATCAAAAACCTTTGTGCACATTTTCAATATTATTTAGAGATAAGGGATGATTCTGATTTGATAAAAATTTTAGGCATTTTAAAATACTTTTTATTAGAAAAATAGTTCACTTTATAAGAATATAAATTGCTATCAGTATTGTGTAATAAAAACTGCAGATTGCAATTAATAGTAATCATTAGTAAATAGCAAATATTTTCTATATTTCCTTAACTAAGCATTCTTCAAATTAGTATTGGGGGGTGCGTAGTATAGTGGTTAGAGCGCTCCCACAAAAACTCAAACAGCCCAGGCTCGAATCTTAGCAAAGGTGAAAAATGAAAAAGTTACTTTGTTGTTTTTTCAAAATTATAATTTAAAAAAATAAGAGGTCCCCCTCTTCAAGAAGTCCATCTACAAAGTAATCGCTCCCTGACATTCCACTCTATTCCACCTTAAACTTTGACAACGAAAAACAAATGATCAGGAGAAAAGCGCCACCTATTGGGAAGTAGCAGAAAACTGCTAAAAAACCTACTTAGCGAAGGCACTCACCGCAATCAACATGCAACGATGGGGCAATTGCTCTTGATCATTCATGGGTGAAGATATAACACAGCAATTTGTCTCATTCCTAAGGCGCTTAATTATATAAAAAAAAAAAAACAAAATATATATTCTGTTGTTATAATGTACTGTCCTTTCCAAAAAAATTCCAATACAATGCACCGCATTTAGTAGGGGTTTACCCCTGAGTATTGGTCTCAACAAAAAAAAAGTACTGTGTAAGTTGACGTAATCTAATAATTTTAAATTCATATCTGTCGTGGCTCTTCCTGGTATATATACTTTAGTTTAGAATGCCAAATCTCCTCAAAAGACAAAAATGAATAAAGACGTAAAAGCTAACTGAAGCTAAGTTCCCTAAAATTAGGTTGAATTTAGCTTTTAAAAAGATCACACTGCTTACAACAAACCTAACAGCCATGATAAAAGGCTCGGTGAGCATACATTCAGTATGAAGCAAACTAAAACAGCCCAGCAGTAATGCTTTTATAGCTTCAAATAAAAGTAACTTTAATTTATTTTAATGAAAAAGAGTTTCTTTGGAAAATATTTTTAAAAACAATAGCGATAATCGCTCTTCGTTGCAAAGGCCCTTCTTCTAGCAAGCACAGGAAACCAAGTACAAAGTGTTGATATACGTATATATGGTAGAATTGCTTCTTGTGGGATTTTAAGGGCGTTTGCAATAAAGAGTGATTACCTCTATTATAATTAAAACAAATTTATCAAGTTTTGTGTGTTGTTGCAAAAATAAAAAAAACCATTATGTACAATATGATAAACCACTCATATTTATTTTCTTGCATAAGTGCTCCTTAACTCTCTCTCTCTTACTTTTTCTGTCTACATAGCTATAGATATAATAAAATCTTCTATTCTTTAAAATTCTTCTATTTATTTAAAAGGCCTTTTAATGACATTATGCGTTGAAAATACCACAGCCTTTTTGGGTGGAGCGCCTTCGAAATGTCCAATTTTCGATGACCTATCGTATAAATTAAGCTGTTGACAGTGATGGTCTGACCAACGCCGTCTTTAAATAAATATAAACCGATGACGCTGTCAGCTCAAAATTATTACCAATCAGTGACTTTTTCTGGACTTTAAATAATAAAATAGAATGAAACATTAAACAACGCCTAAAAATATACTAGTTTTTTTATAATTTTTTCTGCAAACAATAATAGAAAGTAAATTAAATATAATTTTTTCTTTGTTATGCTGAATACGAATTGGTTTGAAAAACATTTTTTCCATATTACTTGTGAAAATTATAACACAATTACTTCATATTCTGTATATATGTATGTATGGCTACACATTTTTTTAATCGCTAATTAAATACTTTCTTTTCTTCCAATCCAATTCAAGCATATTGTTATTAACTTGTAGTGGATGATACTTGATATTTAAAAAGTTTTTTCAAATATTAATTCAGTGTTTACTTTTATTTATTACATAATAAATGCTCTAAAATTTACTATATACTCGTATATATAAAAACTAGTTACACTGATGGAGTAACCATCATAGCATTGAATTATTGTATTGGAACCATAATAACAGATTTAAAATGACTTTAAAAAAGTGTCTTCAAAATCAAATATTAGAATTATGTCATCAAGCGTATGACAGATTGGTGGCACCCTATTGGAAGGCCCGCCCATTTATACGTTTATATGATCAGATGCAAAATATACCAAATATTACCATTTTTCTATATTGTCTCACGTTATAACAAGCACATAAGACTACAATAAGTGTAAATAACTTGGCTCAGTTTAGTATGAAAAGCCCTAACTGCAACATAGGCTCCTTCCTTTTTATTTTTCCCCTAAGAGATTGCGCTGTCGAAGTATTTATTATAATATGATGTGTTTGATATTTTTTTTTTCTTTTTTTCTGAAAGATGCATGAACGGATCATCTGCAGATAAGTTGAAAGCCTTCTTGGTTGTTTGTAAACACCGAAGTCATGTTAAAAATGTCTACTTATCTCTCCTGAACGTCTTGCAGGTGTTACTTTGTATTGTACGCTTTCAAATTTAAAATCAATCCCCTGAGTTTGCTGGGTATATTCATTATGAATTTGCATTTATTCCCTTTCTCCCACAACTGCTGTTAAGAGTGTTAATGTATGTATATATTTGTTCATTAAATTTCTTAATTCTTAGAAAATATCTCAAGAGAATAACAACCCTCACAAACACAAATCTAACACAAGATTTTGCTTTTAACCAAATTATATTATTTGTTGATCTCAAATAAATACGCATATTGTATTGTTCTACCTGACATGATCAACTTATTTAAGTCTTTAGGGAACTTACAGCTTGTTAGGCTGGTTAGAGGAGTACAATACTTGTGTACAGGTTGATTACATGTGTGCATGTGTATATTTGGGCGTCATTGTGTTTGTGTTGATATGTAATAACAAATCTCTGTGTATTCATTTCATTTTGTGGCCATAATACATCTCGTATTTATAAGTATTTGTTTACAAATTTGTAGATGAATTGCATTTATTTGAATGGATTTGTATAGTGAGTACAGATGTTTTTTTTTTTTTTAATATAAATTTGTATAAAATCAGTATCAACTGTTGTTGTTGTCGTTGATTTTATTGTAATTGTTGGCTGTTGTTCAGATGAAACTTTAATATTAATTGAGCCTATTGTTAATTGAATCCTTGTCTGAATACAGTATATATGTACTTATATTGTTGGTTACTCTTTTATATGCTTTGTTTATGGAGTATGTGTATCTCTCTCGCTTTCTCTTTTACACACATACAAAACTTATTATGAACGGAAACACAATTTACTTCCGCTTTATTGCTCTTTTGCTTATTTTTCTGTGTTTTTTGTTTTTGTAAATTTTCATTTTTTATTGCATTTTTGGTTATATTTTGGAAAAAAATTAAATAAATAAGTAAATAAAACCCATTTAAATATGTATATATACTTTCATATATTCATGTATTGTTTTCTTTGTACAAAATACTGTATTGTACAGCTGGGCGCCTGTCATGCTATACATTTGGCCCCCGTAATCTAATGATTTAACAACAAGATAAGAATATTTTTATTAATGCGCACAGTTTATTTAAATGACAAGACAACAAACGGAATAACAGTATTAATAACTGGCCTGATTAAAAATAGATTCATGAACAACATGTTCAGAATTGTTTAAAAATTTATAAAACTGTGGTATGTGGTTATTAACAGCAGTAGACAACATAGTAAATTAACAACAATAACGTTACATAATTGAAAGTTGGGCTTAATATTAAATGTGATATTTTTTTAACATATAAGTTTTGAGATCATTTAGTGAAATTCATTCAGTGAAATGTGAGATTTTGAATATGTGGCACCCTCTACAAATTTGTCCCAATAAAATATTAGAAAGGAGACACAATTTATGCCATAATTGAAAAAATAAAATTTTTTTGTAATTTTTCTAAGCATCCAAAAGTCCAGTCCTCAAGACTTTATATTATGCTTTAAAAATCATAATTGTTTTTCAAATTAAAAAAATGGTAAAAAAAATAAATACAGAAGGGAATACAGAAAACAGGATTCTAACCTTTTCTAACAACTTTGGCTTTTCTACACCTTTTATTATGAATAAAAAAAACCATGAGTACTAAGTATGACTTGAAATCAACCAAGTTCACGTCATTGCACAATGTATAAGCTTTTACCAAAAAGGTTTATGCTTTTACACCGACGAGATTAAATGAGCCAATTAGATTTCGGCAAAAACAATGTTTGTTGATTACTTTGCCAAGAAACAAGGATCAGTTAATTTAAAAATATAAGAACTTTCAACGCTGTATACAATTGCAACCATGAAAGTACATGTATTTGGGCGTAATTATTTTAAACTAGCTGAACCCGGTGTGCTTCGCTACCCGCTCGTTATATAATAAAATTAACGGCGGTGACGTGGTTCATAGTTATATGGCGACGTTAGCAGTATTAAGAGCAATATACTACCAAATAAAAAAATCCGTTGGAAGGAACAAATTTATACAGAGAACAAAAAGTTTAAAACTTTCCAATAAAATTATGCGTGAAAGGGGCCGTGGCGTAAGAAATGTTTATTTATACCTCGCCTGGATATAATGTGTATACAATTTGAAGTAAATCTGTTAAAAATTATATTTGAGCAATTACATAATTTTAAAAAAGTGGGCGTAAAAGTGGGCGTGGTAAAAAAAAGTACCCTATTAATCATATCAGAGTCTCAGTTAAATGCTGTGAAAATTTCAATACCGTCTTATTTGTTCTTTATTTCTAAAGTCGGTATAACTATGGGACTTTCAGTAATTTGTAGTCACGAATTTCTATTTTATAAGCGGACGTTTTATCTGAAACTAACTCTGGTTTAATTTCGGCCTGTGGGTAATTAGAAGGCAAATATTGTTATTTAAGAGGAATGTTGTATCTTGTCTATTGAGTTCTAACTTAAAATTCTAGCTTTCGTAGAAGAGTTTAAGAATCAATAAAACCACGTAACAAATTATTCACGAAAGAAATGTTTATAAGAGTTGTTCTGCTCGAAGAGGAATCCTATGAAATTTTATGTGGACAGATTCAAGTTGCATGGCAATGTCATAAGAAGGCTCTATTTGTTACCATTTTGAACTATGTGGTGGCTCTAACCTAAACTAACCAGTTCACTATAATTTACAATAATAATTGTCCCAATTATGATTCGTATAATATACGTAACATAAAACTACTTAATCTTGATAACCTATCCAGAACTTTTAAGCTGTGAATTCAATAAATTTTGTGTTAAGAAAATTAAATTGTTCCCGCGTATATATAAAAATGTTTTGGTTAAATTTTTCACCCTTTCGAAATAGTTCATTGGTACTCGTATGTTCACTTTTTAGCATTTAGTACACCGAGCAATTGGTACAATTATTTTAAGTGGACAGATTCAAGTTCAGTTATACTTGTATTCCATAACAACTAATGCCTATTCTAGGATTGGTTTAACAGGACTAGTAAATAATTGTTTTAAAACATATGGATGATTAAACTCCTTTTCCCAGTGTTTAATAAAACCCAATACTGCTTTTGCATTATTCACAGTTTGAGAGATGTGTGAGTTAAATGTTAATTTTACATCAAGTAATACAACCAGATCAGGAAATATATCAACTTTCTCTAGGGACTAAGTACCAATAATAATTGCACTGCCTTTTTAAATTGACATGTGTTTTATATTTTAAATTAAAGTCAATTAAATTTGTATCGTATTAAAGAGAAAATGTTTTTAGGACCTTTTGTAGTAAGAATGTTAAATCCAGAAGAGCTGAGATAAAGAAGAAGCTTCATCTCATTGGCATACATTATTATACTGAAATACAGTATATAAAATGGCAAGTCGTTAATGTACAGAAATAACAAGAAAGCACCTAAAAGTTTACTTTTAAAAACTCCAGAAAGCACAGGCAAGACGCTGTGATCTGTTGCTGAGATAGAGTAGATGTACAATTGAGGAAAATTTCAAAATATTCGCCATCCTTATTCTAAAGGGCGTTATAATCGCTGTTGAAAAGTTCAATAGATGTCTTACAGTTGTAATGCAATACAATAATGGCCACCAAGAACTTTTCCTGACCTGATCACCTGAGTTATATTGAAGTCTTGCTGTGGTTTAAGTTAATTTTGATTACTGGTTACAAGCCTAAAACCTAACGTACTTTTTTTATTAAAATATATTGTAATTTTAGATGAAAAAACAATTTACGGGCATTCGTTATTAAATGAAAAATTCTAGTAAATTGTATAAAATTAAAATTGTTTACTTTATAGTTGTCTGGTAACGTAAAAAGTACCAGTCCACGAAAAATATTTCTTACGGCGACTGCCTCTCAGCTGTCATCTGGCAAGAAGCACTGAGAGTAAATGACATGTAAATGACAGCTTCTCAAGTCTGTCGTTCGGAGTCGACTTTAAACTGTAGGTCCCGGTACTCACGGATACAAATTAACACACACCAAATGGGTGCTGCGAGAAGCTAGGCCGTAACCCTGAAACAGGGTTGTAATGGTCAGAGTTCACTGCTGGGGAAATTGAATTCGGAAGTACAGAAAATTTATATAAAAATTTTATCATAAGCATGGGCTCTAATAATTCATACTTCCAAAAGAAATTAGTTTAAATGCGCTACTGTACACAACTACAGCTATATGTAAAAGCTAAGTCAATCGGGAATAAATATTAAATTTTTAACGCGCAAAAACAGGTTTAATTGTGCTTATAAACAAAATATAAGTATATATGGATATGTGTATATGTGTTGTAACATACATATTGACGTTTGTTGATAACTTTAAATGGCTTATTTTAATAAAAATAAGTTTTATAGACATTTGCCTGACACATGAACACATTCAATTATATTTTTGTGCAAACCCTTTTCAAATTAACAATTAAAAAAATGCTTTCAATCCAACACAACACAACAACACTATACAATGTGGCTTTAAAATTATTTACATAATTTTATTGTTTTATCAGTAACAATAATAATAAAAAATACAAATAAATTAAAAAAAAAGAAACTTTTTTGTATCAACTATTGTTTTAAATAGCTGATCGGCTTTTAAATACTATTAATGGTTTCTGCTTAAATGCATAACACACAATAACTTTTCAATCTGCTGGGCAACAAAACAAAAAAAGAAAAAAAAAACGCAAAATAATTCATTAAAATAAATCAGGTTTTATTGTAACCAATTTGCTTTCTTTTTTTTTCTTAGATTACAATTTGTTGCTTTAATTGTGGCTGGTTTGTGCAAAAAAAAATATAAAAATTTTATTAAAAATTGTATAACATGTTGAAAGATAGTGGAACTGTTCAGCCACCACATCTTTCAACTCCTGTTCGTTTACAACAATTGACAATTCGCTGAAAATTAAAAAAAAATTAAATTTTTATGGGAGAAAACTATCTGAATAATTGAAAAAAAAACAATTTTAAATATTTTACAATTTTATTGGTTTGGCTTTAATGAATTCTTTATTTTTCGTTTTAAAATGTAAACCAAATCAAGCCAGAACAATATTGGAATATTTAATTCCTCCATTGCAAATCTCAGCTAGTTTAGTTTATTTATAAAATTTAAAGTCTATATTCAAAAAATTTATGGCTTTTAACTATATAATCTGAGTAACACATGTATGTTTTAAATTTGTTTTTTAAACAAATTATCAAATATTTTTTATATTTTTTTATTTTTTTTTATTTTAAAACTAAGTTTGTATCAAACTGACTCCTTAGCCCGATTTTAGTCTCTCATAAATATGCTCTACACTTTAGTTTTATTTCTTCTCATATATCCATTCTAAAACAAATAACTAAAAAATGTTTTTTTTTTCTTTTTTACAGCACCTACAGTACTTTATAATGTAAGTTATCTGAATATTTATTAAACAATTAATGTATACAGTTTACAAAAGTGTTAATACATACAAGAAATATATTATGAAAACAGGATTATACGTATACTTGTACTTATATTAAAATTATTATAATATCACATTTATTAGGAGGCATCTGACCTCTTGATGCAAACAAATACTAAAAAAAAATATTTCTTTCGTCTACTACGTCTAAGCAGACTTCCGGCTAAAGCTCTGAGAGTAACTGATTGCCATGAGAAAGCTTCTCAAGCCTGTCATTCTGAGTCGACATTAAACAGTGGATCCCGGTACTCATGGATAAAAATTGACAGACAAACTAAAATAGAAAGACCTAAAGCCCCCTCACAAACTCTAAAAACTAAAAGTATTATTCTAAAAAATAATTCATAATTTACTATATTTAAATATATAAATAATAACAAAAATAATATTAAAACTATAACATGAGCGTTGCGAGATGCTACTCGGAAAAATTTTTGAAACAATTGCTTAAGAAACAAAAGTCAACTTACAAACAGCTTTTTTCAAATATTTTAAATACGATATCGTTTTCAATTATGGCACCCGTTCAATTTTTCTATCGGTACTACCATGTGAGGTGATCTGATGAAACAAAGGACCTAATTCCAAATTGAATCAAACCCTCAGATCACATCTATTTGTAGTTGATTATCAAATGAATTGCACAATGCATTATAGAGAGAATTCGTTCTTTAGCTGCACCGTTCATTTTTGAACAATCTTCTCGTGAACGTTTTTCTTGTGAATTACGATGTTAATAAGTTTATTTACAAATGTCCAAAACAGCTGTATCTCCTTTCAAGAGTCGTGCTACAAATTTTTCTTAAGTTTATTGTGCACTGCCATAGAACAGTTCGCTTACTCCCGTTGTTCAATGGGCAACACTTTCCAAAAAATTTTAAATTCATCAGAATTAAAAAAGTATTTGACTGATTTTAAATATATGACTAATAACAAAAACTTTTATTTATATGTACAAATGAATATTAATGCAATCAAAAGAAGTGCTATATTTAGTCTTTTACAAATTGTTTTTAAGTTAAATTTTATCATTATTATATTATAATATAATTACTACTTTTCCTATAGGGAAATGAACTGACATCAAACTAGTTACGTGATTTGTTCTTAAGCGATAGAGATTAGTTAGAGTTCTAAGATCTTATATGAAAAGTATTTGTCACTTGTGCATGGCGATGTCATAAGAAGGTTCTATTTGACACCATTTTGAACTATGTGATGGGTCTCATATCTAACCTACACTAATCATCTCGCTATCATTTACAATAAAAATTGTCCTAATTAGGGTACTTAAAACATATCGCACACCTAGTTCAAAAGTAACACAACTCAACATTTTTTTATTTTTTTATTTATATGCTTAAACTATGCAGAATGCACTTGTTTATTCGTAAAAATAATAAAGCAAAAAAATTTTTTTTTGAGTTGAGTCACTTTTGAACTGGGTGTGCGATATGTATCATAAAACTAGTAACAAAAACCTATCCAGAACTTGCAAACGGTGAAATCAATCAATTCTGCGCTTAAAAAAATTTATTATTCCCGGGCATACAAAAAATGCTTTGGCTACCTTTATCACCGTCTCGAACCAGTTCATTGATACTCATTAGTTCACTTTTTAGCGATTACTTGGGACAAGTACGTTTGAACTAATTCTCTCCGTATTTTCACCTGTTTTTAGCTTTTTTTTTTCTGGCATTACTTTAGCCTCTGTTAGCATTATTTTAACAAAGTGTAGATTTTTGTATCAAGAAGTTTTGCCAATACTACATACTGACTATGATCTGATAAATCAAGAGTTTTTATTGAACTGACCCCTACTTTAATAGTATAAGAATTGCTTAGTAATACATATTCTAAAAAATTTTAATTTCATTTAATTTTCAATTTAAGAATTAGTATCAGCGTATCATGTAATGTTCTTGTGTAGCATTCCTTTTTTTGTGTATTTCGATAAAAAAAATCTAAATGCAAATAAGATGTAGTAGTTGTAAAATCGATAGTGTTACTTTATGCTGCCTATAGATTCAAAAATTCACATCATGCATGTAAAGGAATATGTAAAATTGCTGTATAATGCTCAAAAAGTAACGAAAAAAAAGAGAAAAACTAACCTACATTCTATTAAGAAATTACATGCAAATATTATTCTTGGTATTCGCTACAAGGAAAATTATTTTAAAAATATTTCAAATATTCACAGCCAACAATTTTCGTGGCTTTATAATACTTTGCTAACATGATTTAATATGTGTTTTCTCTATGAAGACTAAGTAATAAAATTTTCTAAATGAATAACGTACATACACTCGTACGTACGAGTATATTGAATCAAACAAATAATTTTATTTTATTTAATTTTTTTATAAACTTTATCAAATGATTTTTATGTATTAAAAATAAATATTTGGTAAAAAGTTGAGCAAAAGATGTATAGAAATGTTTTTCAAAACTATTCAAGCAATTGATTAAATTTGTCAATTAAAGTGATTTGAAAAAATAAGAAAAAATTTGCATAGACAGTAGCGAGGCATCGTTAAGTTAAATAAAAACCATTTAAAGAGTTTAAACTGAAAAAATTTGTTTAAATTTTATAAATTCTCTACATTTAAAGATATACAAAATTAATGGAATTTGTTTTTTTAAGAAGAATATTTACCAGTTTCCTTAGTTTAACTCCCTCAATATTTATTCGTTTTTAAGTTACTGGAAAGCTTTCAACCGGTTTACAATTCAACTCGAATTTTTACACATAAAGTAAGATTTTATGCATACAGTGTCTCTTAAAACTAACCGTATAATTTATGATTTTAAGTCACTAGTATAAATAAGATATTATGATTCCTTTAAAAACTAAAAATCTAAAGACTAAACACTGTATTTTATATAAATTTTAAATCTGGCGTTAGGATTGAGACACCCTTTATGTATTTCAATACTAAATTATATCCCCTTTTACAATTCCCCCACTTTAAAAAAAAATAATTTGTATGGACCATTAAGTCATTTTGATTAAAATTAGATGATTTCGCTTCAACTATTCTCAAGAAATACACAAACACCCATTTTAATCTTTAGTAAACTATAGTCTTTTGATTAGTGTGCTGGCTTACTAACACAAGAGCTCAGGGTTCAATTCCCAGCTCTGACATTCTAAAACAAGAAATATTAAAAACTATTTCTTTCGGCGACTACCTCTTAGCAATATTCTGGCAAAAGCTCTGAGAGTAACTAATTGCCATGAACAAGCTTATCAAGCCTATCGTTCGGAGACGTTCGGAGTAAACTGTAGGTCTCGGTATTCATGAATAAAAATTTTAGGCACACAATATGGGTGCTGTGAGAAGATCGGCCGTAACTTTGAAACAGGGATGTAATGACAAATTATACATGCATGCGTGTAATGTAGCTCAAATCGACATATGAAAGATACATCAAGAAAATTGATTCAGTCGCTTAGCTGTCTACAGAGTTTTAACAAAGGAATACATTAATTCACAGTTTACATTTATATATTTGTGTAAGTAGGATGCCCCGATAGTTTAGTGTTTAGTGTGTTAGACTGCTAGTAAGAGGATTGTTGGTTTAATTCCCACCAGAGGCCTTGGTCTGTGACATTACACTGAGAAAATGTCTTAGTTTTTCGTCTCGTAATAATTGAATATAATATTCATATGGTATTGCAATTTAAATTAAGAATAAATAAATATTTATATCAATGTTGATGATATTCCATAATCTGCAAGTTTTTATTTTAAATACCATTTGTGTCTTAATTTTTAAATTTTTACTATTTTTAAGCAAAATTTAGGTACTCAATTACGAGTACAGCTTGTTTTGAACCACACTGTTTATGAGAAATTCTGAAAATAATTTTTGTTATCTTGTTGTTGTGCTAGTATAACCTCTATGAAGTTCCAAAAATAGTTCATTGATTTGGCTTTATGTAGACTTAAGCTATTCTTGCATATACCTTCAGCCTTGAGTGATCAAGAGTGATTGCTTTATCTGTCAGTGGATGTTGATTATGAGTGGTGAGCGTCTTCACTAAATATGTTAGATGGTATTTTCCCGGAAGGTGGAGCTGTACTCCTGATTATTTGTTTCTAGAGGAATATACTGGAAATGCCAGGGAGCGTTTTCTTGATGATGGACTTCTTGGAGGGTGGGGGAACCTCTTATTTTTAAATTATAATTTTTGAAAAACCGCAAATTTAAATTATTAATTTTTCTCCTTCGCTAATCGATTCACGACCATTAACAGAACTCCTTTGATTATCAAAACCTTCAAATAATTGGCGGAATCAAGCACTCATTACTTTTTTTAATACGAGAATGCATATAAAAATAAAAGGAATATAAAAGAAAAACTCCTCAAGTTTTTGTTGTAACCACCACTAGTGCCATAATTAAGAAATTTGTAAAAATTTTATTTTGAAGAAATTTACTCAGAGTTTCGTAGAATTAGTTTTGAATGACACTGTATTTGAGAAATTCTAAAACGAATTCTTGTTATCGACAATACCTACGAGTATAAGAAAAAATAGTGATACTTTTTTCTTCTCTACCGATTACTTTCAAGTACTACCTGAATAACTTAAAATTTAAATATAAATTCAACAATTCAGAATTGAATCTCTGCCATTTAAAGTGTATGCCTGTTGTCTATGTACTCGTAGATATGTGCCAACTTTACTAACATTATTGATGGTGTTTTATTATTTTAGAATATTTATTTTTGTTTTACTTTTTCTGTAGCCCCCTTCCAATTCATTTTTTAAAATGTCTGTCATCATGTCTGTCTCTGTTCGTTTGTCTATCTCTGTTTTACCTTTATTTTAAATGTAAATATGCGTAAAATTTCTTTCTGACATTTTTGTTTTACTTTCTGCTGAATGTTGTTTCTTTTTTTTTTTCTCTAGCAAGTGTTGAATATTTTATCTGTTCATACTGTTCTGCAAACTTACAATAATTTGCATATACGCATAAATATGTAGTCTTTTATGTGTGTTTAATATTTATTGTATTATAATAACTTTAAAATAAATTCTTTTAGAACTCTTAACTTAACAACTCCTCTAGAAGACTTGTCACTCAGAACACATTTCAATTTGATAAATGTTTGTTTTTCATTCATTGCTTTCTATCAAAGTTACATTTATATAGTATCGTATATCGTATTTCATTTTATATATTGATTGTGTATATTTTAAATGGATTTTGTTTCTTTTTTTTTTTTTCTTCTACTTCTTCTCTTGGCTTATGCATGCAAATCCTTCAAGTCAATAATGTCAAACTTTTTTTTTTTGAAGAAATACAAAAAAGAAACTTAAAATATACCAGTAAACTTTTTATTTTCGTTAACTAGCTAATTGGCATTGATATACTTTTAACAAAAAAGTGTATGAAATACTAATAAGAAATTTAAAATTGCTCACATGGGAATGTATTTATGACAGCCCCTAATGCAGCGTAATTTTAATAAGTCAGTAGCTTGCCAGTTTATAATAAAAAACTTTTTAATTTTCTATGTTTAAAGTGAGATAAGTGTAGTCGCTGTAGTTTAGTAGTTAGAGTGTTGGCTTAGTAAACGAGAGCTCCGAGTTTAAAACCCAATTCAATTTCGGCGACTAGCACATAGCAATCTTATGGCAAAAATTCTGATAACTGATTGCCGTGAACAAGCTTTTTAAATCTGTCGTTCTGATTCGATGTTAAACTGTAGGTTCTGGTACTCATGGACAAAAATTGACACACACAACATGGGTGC
Organism: Metopia argyrocephala; assembly: GCA_963576795.1. Taxonomy (NCBI): domain Eukaryota; kingdom Metazoa; phylum Arthropoda; class Insecta; order Diptera; family Sarcophagidae; genus Metopia; species Metopia argyrocephala. The sequence goes on along the minus strand of OY756208.1, from coordinate 177,968,237 downwards.
TGCGAGAAGCCAGACCTTATGGCTGAAACAGGGTTTTAATGGCCAACTATGTACTTATGTAAATTTGTTTCAGTCAATTCTGGGAGTGATTTTTAATAAATCGGTTCAGCTTGAGATTAGACAATGTAAGGCAAAGTTTAACATACTCTTTATGTAAAAATTTCGTTTATAAACATTTTGAAATTTATATTTAAGATCGAAATTTGTTTTTGTTTTAAATATAAATATTTTCAAACATTCTGAAAGCATGACTTTAACAAAATGTATGGTTTTTTTGCTGAAGTTAAAAAAATAATATTAAAAGCTAACAATCGCAACAAGAGTGTCAAGCATTTTTCCTAATTCAAAACTTCCCCTGCCATACATTTTGAAAAAAAAGCAAGGTGTTAAGAATGCAATATTTTTATACTTGAAAAACCGATTTTGACAGCTCATAAGCATAAAGCATAAGTCTGAAACTATCTTACCATTTAACCTACTGGGATCGACCACGGTTTCAGCCTGAAAAATTAAAACACTCTATGGTCTTGCTAGTGGAATCGACCCATCTTCATTGACCTACTCTGACATGCTCCATCCATATAATATTAAGTATTCTAATGTACTTATTAAAATTGATCTTACTGGGAACTAATCCATTTATTTTCTTGAGACTAATACTCAGGGGTTAACCCGTACTGATGCTGTGGCATTGTATTGGAATTTTTTGGAATTTTTCTTATATTACTATTAAGTGCCTTAGGAATGAAACAAATTGCTGTGAATTGATCATACAAAGGCCAGTGTTATACCTTCACACTTGAATGATCAACAGCAATTGCCTTATTGTTGAATGTTGATTGTGGTGGTTGGTGCCTTCGCTAAGTAGGTTTAGCTGTTATATCAGCTACTTCCCAATAGGTGGCGCTTTTCTCCAGATCATTCGTTTTTCGTTGTCAAAGGTGGAATAGAGTAGAATGTCAGGGTGCGGTTACTTTGTAAATAGACTTCTTGGAGAGGGGGGGATTTCTCATTTTTAAATTATAATTTTGAAAAAACCGCATATTAACTTTTTCATTTCTTTCACCTTCGCTGGGATTTGAGCCTGGGCTGTTTTGAGTTTTTGTGCGAGCGCTCTAACCACTATACCATCTACAAGTAAACTACTATTCTTATTGCGATTGAAAAATGATCAATAGTTTGGTGTGATTCAGACGTTTTGATAAACGTTTATGGATAATTAGAGAAGATAAGACATATCAACAATCTACAACCGTTCCTATGATGTAGAACAATTTCAAAGCTGGCCAAGTGGTCGCCCAGGCGTCGAGGAATAATCGGTTTTAGACATAAAAGTATGTAGCCGAATAAAAAAAACATATTTTTCGTCTCTCTTTGCCCAGGCTTTCTCTCTATTTAAGAACCAAACTTAACATAACCATCATTATTAGCTGTCTGGTACGTTAATAAAAGGAGTAGTGTTGTGGATCTCTAAAAGACACACAAATCTAATAAATTTATTTTCTTTTTTTTTTCCTGGTGACAAACTCTTTAAACTAATTCTCATATCACTTACCACCTCTTAAGAATATGAATTTTAATATTTCATCTGTTTCGAATTATTTTTTTTTTATTTTTTGTTCTTTTCGTTTATCTGTTTGCTTGCTGAATGCAATATTTAAAACATTAAGTTTTTTTTATTTTATTTCATTGCGCTTAACTTTTGATTTATTTCCACAAATTTAGAAAAACATTACCCTCTGAACACCATTTAAAAAAAGTCAAATTTCCTTTAACACTGATTTGTGCTGAGTGTAAACGAGTATGATGAATTCATGGTGATTTATCTTTTACAATATTTGTTGTTTTCTTTGTTTTTTATTTTTTTATTTTATTTCATTGTATATTTTTGTTTGTGTGTCTGTTAGGTTTTTTGATTGTTGCTAAAGTGTTTCTAAATGACACATCATATATAAATCCCTAAAATGAAATGAAATCTTTATTTCAAATTCCTCTTAACAAGTGTGACTGGTGAAATATTTACCTTTTCATTCATTTATTTATTCCCTTTTTTTCTGTTGTTTGCAAAGTTTTTCCTTTTTTTTTTGTAAAGTTTTTCTTTATTTGGTAGCTGGTATTTTTAAACGTTTTTATTTTTTCGTTTTTATGTCAACCTTCAGGTCAACAGCGAATAATACCTCCTGCAAAGGGAATGAAATTAAAGAAATCTCTTTATTTTTTTTTTGGCTTTTGCTATTAAATAATAATAAAAAAAACGAGAACAAAAGAGCAAAAAGACCGTCAAATACACAATCCTACATACATATGTTTCTATGTTCTGCTAAATATTGTTTTATTATGATGATATTCTTTTATGTTTTATAAATTGTTTTAAATTTTTTGTATAATCGCTTTATGGCACAAAGATTTATTTTTTTGTTACATTTTTATTAACAATCCTAAAAGTAATAAAAATATTATTTTCTTCTCTGTTTTATTATTTAAATACAGAGAGAGGCAAGTTATTTTTATTTCTGTCATATTTTTTTTTTTTTTTGCTTATCGAACATTTTCACTGGCGACTTTATATCAAGATAAGTTGCAGAACAAGACACAAAGTTAATTATTTATAATTTCTTTAACAGCCTTGTTTTGACATACACATGTATTTGATAGATAACTATTGTATTGCCCAGTTTGCTGGTTAAAAAAAAAATTAAATTTAGAAATCTTGCATTAAGAAATCTTCTGCGGTAATGGTTGGCAGTACAAAAAGTTTATGTTTGAAAATATTTTGTTTTGTACTTTGTATACCAATTTAGCTTTTGAGAAAGAAAGTTAATCAAGTTACTTTGTAACTACTTTTATCTTCTTTTAGATATTGAATTATAGTAAAACGTCTTGTAGCGAAGTTTAAATAAATAAAGGGGGTTATTTTAAAAAAAAAATTAGGTAATTTGTTGTGATTTACCAAATAAGTCTATAAATAAATCAGAAATTAACTGAGAAATAGCCTAATCACAGTTAAGTTGCTTACAAAGAAATACCAATAAAGTAACTGGATACCACTAGACATGTTAAATATTGCATAAGATTGCAATATGACTGGCATATATTTTTAAATCATCGTTAAAGTCGAAACTGACAAAACAGAAACTTAAAAATATTTAAAAGATGCTTGTAAATTTTATTCACAATCATAACTAACTCAGCAACTGCTTTCAGCTGGCTTATGAAATGCAACTCTGAGTGTGGGCATGTACAAAAGATCAAATGTACATAATATGCTAAAAAAAGTTTTTGAATTTAATTTACAAACTTATAAATCTACTAAAAAGTTATTATTGTTCTTTAAAAAAGTAATTTCTTGGTTATAATTTGATCATACAGCAATTAAAATAAGAGCCTGTAAAAATAATTAAATTCACTAAAATACTATCGATCCTTCTTCAGAGTTACTCCCAAATTTCTTGCAGCACTCATATTAAAAGTACCAATTTTTTTGCATGATTACCGGGACCAAAAAATTTCAAAAAATTCAAATATAATGCACAGCATTCAGTAGGGGTTTACACCTGAGTATTGGTCTCAAATAAAAAAAAACCAACACTTTGACGTCGACTCTGACCGACATTCCAGTTACTCTTAGAGCTTTTGCCAGAAGACTGCTAATAGATCGTGGCCGAAAGTATTAGTTTTTCATATTTATTTTTTTAAAACGTAAGAGCTGAGGCTTTAACCCAACACACTAACCACTAGATTAGGGTTAAATTGTTTTGTGTTGTTATAATTGTAACTTAGCTGGTCTTAATTTGCAAAGTCCTTTAAAGAAAAGAAGTCCATCTTCAATAAACCGCCCCCTGACATTTCAATTTGTTCCACTAGAAACGAATGGTCAGGAGTACCGCACCACCTTCTGGGAAGATAACAGCTAACCTACTTAGTGAAGACGTTGACCACTCACAATCAACATCCACCGACAGATGGAGCAATTGCTGTTGATCATTCAAGAGGACACTGACACCAAACTAGACACATCAGTGGTTGTTTACATACAGTATTAAGGTTTCGCTAGAAGCTGTAATAGATGTAACTGTAGGTTTCAGGCTAGCACTGTATTTTTGTTAAGTGCATAATGAGTATTTATTACTCGCCAGCTATACTACAATAGTTTTTTGTTTTATTAATTATAGTAATAAATCTTTAAAAAACATTATAGAAACTAACAAAAATTTTATACAAAATGGAAAATGGTTATTAATGAATGGAGTAGATGAACTACTCCCCTGAAAAGAAATAAAAAGAAGAAGTCCTGCAAGAAACAAGCAAAATGATTTTACATTATATCATAAGGGACAATTATGAATTACGAAAAAAATTTAATAAAAATTTTTTAAACTATTAACATTGCTATTGATTTGTTGAGTGGATCGGAGAATATTCCACAGGCGAGCTGAATAAATATAAATTAAAATTTCCATTCTGAAGTCAGATATTGAATGCGGGGTATTATTATATTTCGATTACGAAATCTTGAACTGTTATATGAATATCTGGGTGTTCGTGTGTAAATATTTCTATGCAAAAAGATTGATGTCCGAATTTTTATAAGATTTTCGAACGAAACACCGTAAAGATGGGTGGATAAAGTAGAATCATGATCAAATCTTCTCAGTCCATAAACATATATCACAGTATTATTGTAAAGTGTATTCAATTTTCTTTAACTTGCAGTGTCACAACTTCCAAAGAGTTCACAACCATTAATTAAGCCGGGAAACACATATAGCTTGGCAAGAAAGATCCGTGTTCTTAGCAAAGTAAAGAGCCCTTAATTTTACATGCATATGTTTGGCCGATCAGTGAGTTAATGTGAATTGTCCATGCTAAATTTTTATTAAAAATAAGTCCAAGATTTTTCGATTAATTAACCATTTTAAGTTTTTCACCAATAAATACAATATCCATTGGAATGGATGGAGTAAAACTTTTCCTAAATATCAGCATATACTTAGATTTGCTGGGATTTATGCAAAGTCCGTTCAAAGTTGCCCAAAGGTATATATTATCTGAATCGATATTTAAAGATGATATCGCTGTATCAATACTGTTAACCGAGCTACTTGAAACAAGTTGCACATCATCTGCATAGAAGTGAATCTTGCAACTACAAATTTGATCAGGTAAATCATTGATGTATAGTGACTTCTTTGGTAAGGTGTAATTTTTTCGACCACATAGCGTTCACACAAACAGCCTGTTATCTATTTGCTAGATAGGATTGTAAAAGTTTGACCGAGGTATCGTCAAAATAGAAAAGATATTATTAACAAGTACACATTGATCCTTGATAGTGCCTTAGAGTAGTCAAGAAGCACCAAAAATTTACAGTCATCTTCTAAACCTATACATAGTAACAAGAACATATATATGTAATATGTACCTAAATATTTATATATATATTTTTTTAAAGCCACTTTAAGAATTTTATAATTTTTTTAATAAAATATCGACATTAAAAAACTAGTTTTAAAGTACTTGTCCATTTATGGAAATGGACTAAAAATGAAACTGTAAACATGCAAACAACTCATGAAATTTAAGACAAAATTTTCCTAAAAATATGCTACAAAAAATGGATAATAAAAGAAAACAAACACGCAAATTCTAAACCGTTGGTCTCAGGTAGAAAGGCCCTAACTCGAATTTTTTCAAAACTTACTTCTTTTAGTGAATCCAATGCAATTTAGAAATATGCCGCTCCTCACAAAGAATGTTTACAATATTATTAAAAATAACGGTATTTCAAGCAATTATACAGCATTTAATAAAAAGTTGTATATTAATAATTACAGTATATGTTGTATTTTTACCTCCTCCTGTAAATTTTAAATTATTTGAGTTAGGGCCTTTCTACCTGAGACCAACGAAACACTGTACAGTGTACACACATACTACAACCTGTATTAACACAAACTTTAATACAAAAACTGTAACTGGAAGCATTTAAAAAACTAAAAAAAAAAATTTAAATAAAAGGCAACAATAAATTATGAATTTAAAATTATTATTAAACTTAAACATGAATGTGTTAACAACAGCGAGCAAAAAAAGCAATAACAATAAAAGTTTAGCTTTTATAAGTACAACAATTACCAATAGTAATAATAATACCATAAAAATAAAAACAAATAGACAAATTATTTGATTAACCGTTAAAAGTCAATAAGACACGCATTAGCTTTGTATGCTATGGTGTTTCCAGTTGTTTATTTCAACTTCTCTATTTAACCCTTAAATTTAAACGAAATTATAAACAAAAAAATGTTGCACGCACATCTGTATGTGTATACGTATGTATGTACATATGGCTGTAGGTGTATTATAGGGTTTGTTCGTTTTGTGTATGCGTGTACGTACATCTATCAACAAATGGGTGTTAATGTTGCCATAAAATTAAATAAAAAAATAAAAAAAATGTTGCGTTTTCTCTTACTCAACTGTTTAGTCATTTATAAACTCAATCAGAAAATGTTAAGGGCGTATTAGAAACTAAAAAAAGTGACATTTACAACTGTCAAATTATTCCAACACGCCATAACGACATCATAAATGTTTTAACAAAATGGTATCACTAGGAAAATGAGGCAGTGCCCATGATGACAAAATATGTATAAAAATATTGTTTTTGTTTTTTGTATTAAAAAGACTTGCCTTTCTTTCTTCGAGAAGCTTTTTAAGTAAAAACAAGGGACTGGTAAAACATTAGCCTTTAAGATATTATGAAATTTAAAGAAAAAAGTAAAGTATATAAAATAATATTTATTTAGACCCCAAAAAAAAGAAAAAAATTATTTCTTTGACCAACCATCACGGTAAATACTTTACACCAAGTCACATACATACATATATACGCTAAAATACTGAAAGGGTTAAATGCTCTTTCTCATTTATTTATAATCGTTTATTTAAGTTTATTCCGCCATCTCTAATTAAATTATAAAACAACATTTTCCAAATTTATGTTTAAATTGCATTATGTTTTAGAGCGTTTTTGTAACACGAATAATTTTATTTTGATAGTCAGTTTTTCTTTCAGTAGCAGCATGTCTTGTCATCTTTATCTTGTATCAGACATTTTAAATTGTGTGTATAAATTTAATTTATTTTACTCAAGTCAAGATTTGTTTATCTCTCTCTCTCTCTTACTATCGCATATAAAAAGTTTCAACTTTATAAACCGCTTAAATGTTTTCTTTTATACAAAAAGTAATTTGCTAAATAGATGTGTAAAAATTTGTCTTATTTTTATTTTTGCTCTGAAAACACATATAATTTCTGTTTTCACAGTAGTTAATCTTATAATTCCGTGGTGACAGGATGAAAAAAAAAATAAAAAAATAAGCGACAAATTTTAAAATTCTGTGTTAAAAGCAAAAAAGAAAGCTATGAAACAAAGGGTATTCTGAGAAGAAAGTTGTAGCTACAACTGCTAAAGTTGCTGGCTTTTTTTCAGTTTATCTGTCAAATCACCATGGGTGGACTCTTATTCTCATCAAACCAGAACGTTTAGCTACCACATACATATCCATCAACCATATGTATAATACACATATCTGTGGACATTTGACAAAACGTCTTCTTTCAAAATCAACAACTTTTCAGTAGAGCAAAAAACAGTTAAAAAGGCTAATAGAACGTATTGCGTAGAAAATTAAAGAAATTTTAAACTTGGATATTATACACAAACACTTAACGAACATTATACGACCTTTTTTTCCTTCTAGAAGCAATAGTTTTCTTTGAAACGACAAAAAATTAATTTAAGACTTTTTGTGAAATAGATTTTAAAGCAAAAAAATTAGCTTCTACCATACAAGTCGTTTTGTCAAAAATTTTTTTGATTAAATTTGAAAGTTATTTTAATCGCATAAGTCAAGACAAGTTGTTTTGTTAAATTGGAATATGAAAAGGAGATTGAAAGAAGTTGATCTGGAAAAAATATTTCGGTTTCATTAAAAAAAATACTTCAATTTTTCGCTACAATATGCAAATAATTAAAAAATAATAATAAAAATTAAATCAAATTTTCTATAGACATTCAATTTTTCAAATTATTCTTAATTCTCTGAAAGAAGTCGTTTTGTCAAATTGAAATTGGGGGAAAGTCTGAAAGAGGTCGATTAGTCAACTGCATATCTTGCGTTCCAAACGTCGTAGAAATATGGGGATTAGAGCAAAAGAAGGACAAGAAAATTCTATATTTACTATATAATTCTTGGAAAATTGTCTTATTTCGAGAGAAGACGTTTTTTCAAAATTCCACAGATATGTATAAATATATAAGAAGGTATGAAATAAAATTAATTGCAACATTTATAATTTTTTTTTTTTCATCAAGAAAGAAAATTATCGAATCGGGGTTGCTACCAATCCACAAGAGATCCCAAATCTTCTAATGTAACCCCAAAAATATACGGATTATTGCACATTTTCACTTATATGCGTCATCGGTCAATATTGTTTGAAGTTTGACGTTCGTTACGTCATTACTCGTAGCCTATATAGTAGGTCGTTTATTGCCCACTGCTTTTGACCTAAATTGGATATAATCTTTATCAAAATTTTATTTTAACAAGATGGCACCCATATACCTTTTGTTACATTTGATGTTTCTCCCTAGCCATATACGAGTAAAAGCATGATCATCTCACCTAAAGGTTATGAAAAATAAACAACGAGATTGTGTAATTTAAACATATTGCACTTTTTCTTGCATGATTTTCTTACCGTCTTAGGCGTCATTAGCAGAATTTGAGTGACTCTTTCGATATTCCAAGCATATACTTCAGATAAAAAGGGATGTTTTATCCATGGAAAAATAGAATACAAATAACAAAAAACAAAATCTAAATAAATGAGAAATGCAGTGAAGCATAGCCCGACTGAAGTAAAAATCAAATAGAACAAATAAAAGGGACTAATTGTTGCCGATCTACTTTTAAACTGAATTAGATATTAATTTTATCAGCATTTGACTCTTAAAAAACGGACGCTATACAACTTGATTTTCCTAAGATCGTCCAGACTAGCGATCTGAAAACATGATAATCTCCCATTCCCTTGAGTGATAGGAGCAAATTTTATATAAAAATAAAACTTTGTACTGGAGTCCCCTTAGTCTCCACTTCGATAGGGGGTAGGTATGTTCGGAAAACAAGTTTTGGGTAAAGTATTAGTGAGAGTCGGTCTTACATTTTACCCCTCTAGGGGCTACTCCAGGACCTTTTTGTTGACTTTTATTTCTTCAACCCAACTTTTGACCCCGATGAGGAGCCATTTGCTCCCATCCCACATCCCTTCTTTTTGGCTTATGTATTTTTTCGTTGAACCTCACAAAATAAGCTGTTCTAGCTAATCGAAATCGAAAAATCGTATACTATCCCACCCATATCAGAATAGCTTAAATCTCCTTGTAAAATATCTTCCTTTCCGATTTGATTTTAATTCTTGATCCAAAAAGACTTCCACTCTGAAATTTGTCACAACTGTAGAGAAGGAAACAATCTTTGGCATAATTTGTTTTCAAATTTTTAAAAAGGTCGCTTTCGGAGATATCGGCTTCCGACTTAAAGGCATAGAAAATTGACCTTTGACTTAAAAAAAAAATATTCATGTTGCATATTAAATTAAAGCTAATTTAATACCCTTTACGAGATGCGTATCTATAATACTGTTTTAAGAAAATTACAATTAAGTAAGTATAACTTTGTGCATTTTCCCGATTTTATAGACCTCATATTTCCGAAACCAAATGTGTCAGTGTCCCCAAACTTTGTATTTAAACTAGTAGTATCATATACTATATTTCTACAAAAAAATATAATATTCGGGGGTTGCTTTGACTTAAATAAAAATTAAATGAATTCTTGTTTAAATATTAACAAATGATTTATCATTATCGTCATTTATCAGAGAGTTTTCAATTTTTTATGGGACACCCTAAGCTGGCTAACTAAGCTTTATTCTCTCTTATAATAGAGAATGATTACATAAATGTGCTGTTTTTTTATTTGCTTTTCTATATGAGAGAGTAATTTTTTATTTTCAGTTTTTTTTTTCCTGTCTATCTGTTACAGCATGTGATTGTATTTTTTTTTCTACAAATTTTACGCTTTAAACCAACCGCATCAAATTTTGCGATTATAATTCTTTTACCAACAAATTTCGGTTAAAAAGTTAAAGTTAAAATCCTTCAGATAATTGGCATTTTGATATATGGAAGGAACAGAAAAAAATCTTTATTATTATTGTAAAAAATTTATTTTAGTTTTAAAATAATTGTGGGCAAATTTATATATATTTGGGTATATGCACATATGTATTAATAACGTGTTTTGTTTTCTTTAGCTGCATGAGAACTGTCGATATTAATAACTGAGCCCTGAGAATATTAAACTATTTCAGTAGAGTTTAGCAAGTCATGTGGAATCTTTTATCAAACCTTCAACATCGCCTTCAATATTTCAAAGTTTAGTTTGAAAAGATTTTATTTGCTTGAGAAGTTCTTAGAATTGTTCGTTTATTTTACAGTCAACAGAGGGGGGCTTAGTGAGCAAGCAATTTGTGCAATTATTAATTGCTTCATTACTAACTTTTTTTCTCCGATTCAAGGCCGTCAACACTAACGATTAGACAAGGAAATGTCTAACGCGCAAATATTTGAATTTTATCGTCTTTCTAAATTTATTGGCTTTTGTTGTTCGAATTGTAGAGAATTTGACTTAAGAAATACAGTTTGTGTAATAACTGAAAAAGAAATTACCATTTTTCCGAGTTGTCTCTTTGTAAACTGGCCGAATAAGAGCGTTTATATTGATGAGTTGTATTGGTGGTATATGGAGTGAAGACATCATCAAGAAGTACATTTTCATTAAGTAAAAAAGTGACTGTGGTTTGGGATTTGGACCCTGTTGGTGGCATCTTATTTTTTTGAGAATAAGCGGAGTGTACCATTGCGATGAATAGCGGGAGCTATTGAACCAACCTAATTGACCTTTAATACCAACAAGGCAGCAAAGTTCGCCATACCCCACGCTTAGTTATCAGTTTACTGCAGACTTAATTATCTTCACACATATACGATATAATGAATCTGGATTATTTTTTATGGAATGGTCTATCTTCAGTCTTTGGTGTATGCCGGCAGATCAGAAGAGGAAGCTAACGACAAACGTTCAGTTATTTTATTTATTATTATTTTTTTTTTTTTTTTTGAAGAGTCGTTCAAAATTGATGCAACGGAATGGATCGTGAAACTCGTGGCAGTGATGGATATATTTATGTTTGAAATTATTTTTAAAAAATTAAAGCCCGTGGTATTTTTGAATATAATAAACTATATTTGGTTTCACTAATATTACTGTCTTGTATTTTTATTTTAAGTTCTCAAGTTCTTAAACAAACGCCTCTATTTAAGAACGAAAAATAATTTAGTAAATAACACACTTTCTATTAAGATGTTCACAGATTTTCCAACTTTTCAATATGACAACACTAAAACCAAAACTGATTAAACCATTACAGTTTTCAAAACAGGAAACAGACAGTAACTTAGATAATTTTTTTTTAATCGCTATGAAGAGAGTGTTCGAAATTTCTTTTTCTTTAATTTTCTTAAATTAAAATGCGATTTTAGAATGTAAATGTTATTAAATAAAGAACTTTCGTTAAATAAATATTTTTATGACTTAAAGAAATCCAAAAACCAGCAATAGGTCAATGTGTTGGCTTAATAAGACGATAGATCCGGTTCAAGCCCCTGCTCTGACATTTTGAAGCAAAGAAATACAGTCGAAACTCTCTATAATGAACTCCTGTATAACGAAGTTTTCTTTATTGCGAAGCAATTATAAGAACACTGTGTTTTAGGTCTACTTTGAGTGTATAATAATCTCCATATAACGAATTTCCATATAGCGAATATTTCCTTATAACGAAGTATTTTTGCGACCGTAGCTTCAAGTTTGAAGCGTTTTCAATCTCCATATAACGAATTAGGTAAAACCGAACGCACGCACACAAAAAAGAAATCGATGTCGCTTTGTGTTATTGGTGTTGTTATTGTTGCTCTGTGTGAACTTTGTTGCTTTCACAACGCACAAGCAGAGTCTGATGCTTTGAATCGTTTATTTACCATAAAATGAAAACTGGGGGAACCACCGAACTATGCAAGTGACAATGGGCACGTACTCTCTTTGATATTATTAATCCCAACAATACTACTCGACAACAAAAATTGGTCCTTTTGTTATCGTTGTAGACAATAATTAAACGCTGATGTTAGCCACTTGCAACTTTGTGGGCTGTAGAGACTAGTAAGAGCATATAAGTAGTGGTCAATAGATATCAATTTCGGACACATAATAGCCCATTTTTACATCGATACTGATTTACAAAATAAAGGGAATTATTTTCGATAATAAATTCTTTCCTCAAATTAGAAAAACACTAATGAAGTGGAAATTTAAATTTTATTTAAGTTGTCACAGTTGGGAAAACAATTTTATTTAAATATTTTTTTTTTTTTTAAATGAAAACTGTCAAGATAAAAGAACTTAAAAAAACCGCGTTAATCTGCTTACTATGGACAAAAGAAAGCAAACTGTAAAAAAAAACCTACTGAAATATTAATATCAGAATAAAAAAAAATAAAAAGAAAAAATTGTGAGGATTTCCTCTAGAAATCACATAGAAATCATGCGAAAAAAATAAAACAAAAAGTAAAATAAACGAAAGATCCGCATTTCATAACGTTACAATAATAGAATTAACAATAAAACTTACAGTACTTAACCTCTACCACGAAATATCCGCATTGTGAAGTAGACTAGAGTCTCTATAGTGGCCTTAAGCGTAATACATGCCACTTCAACAGAAGTAAATCTGTAATACTTACTGTGGCTTAAAGCACTTGCTAAATTATAATTTACCGCCACTTGCTATTAAAAGGCAAAATGAAAGACGAAATAAAAGTAATAGTAATAAGAAGAAGAGTAAGAAAAAAAAAAGGAAAACTAACAAATGGTTTTTCTTTTTTCTACAACAAATTAAATATTTAAATAAAACACACAGAAACATTTGTTAGAGAATTCTTTTTTTCCCTTTTTTTTCTTTTTTTGGAAAATTAAATGGCGCGTATAGAAAAAAGTCTCATTCTTTTTAGATTTTATTTTAAAAACATACTTATGCACAGAGATTTAATATTCATGCTTTTTATTTTATATTTTATTATCATTATTTTTCAATTTTCTAAGTTTGTTCGCACAGTTTTATTATATGATGAGATGGTACGAGAATGATGATGAAAAAAGGAGAAGAAAAAAAACGGCAATTAATCTACTAAAAGTATAAAACTGGCGACAGCCTATCACCATAACTAGTAACTAAAATTCACCAGAGGTTAAAATGTTCATTTCATTTAAGTTTTTCTATATGTATGTGTGTTTTCCGAAGTATGTGTGCTGTGTATTTGTGTGTTGTATTATCCACATTTGTTCATTCATACATTCTTTTATTCATTCAATGGCCGTTTTACTCCACGGTTTCATACAATCACACCCTCCTGCAGTGTTTCCGGTGAACAAAGGCTACAAATCCAATAACTTATCTTGATTTTTATTATTTTACTTTTCAGTTTTAGTCAGCACACATACACAAACAGTTAAGAGCAGGTACATATATACCTACATGTACGCTGGGAATAGGTATTAAGTTAAACATGAAATATTTTAATATTTTATTTGGAAAAAAAACACTCGTAAAAATTTCTGCAAATATTTATTCTCATTGTATTACATTTAAATAGAAAAACAGTAATTAATACATCCAGCTTTAATAGAAAAAGAAAGTAGAAATATTTTTTAAAATAAGTTACGAAGTATTACTGTTATTAGAAAAAAAACACACACAGTTTAAAAAACTTAAAAAACACTTCCGAGCTGTTTATATAAAACGAACGTTTAAGTTTTATTAAATAAAATTAATTGATAGCAGCAATAACACTCGCAGCGAAGTGAGTTTTCTGAATAATAGGCGTTTTTTCTTTGAGGTTCAGAGCATTAAGTTGGCAGCACTGGTTATTTGACAACCGGTTTTACAGCGGATAGCTGCTTTTTATTTGGTTTGGTTTGGTATTTCATTATGAATAGAACTAGAATTAAAAACTAACTGTCTAATTCATAATGAGATAAAACGTCCTTATAAGAGCCTTATAAGCAAAATCTCTTAATTTTGTATTCATAAACAAGAAACAGTGTCATAACGCCCTCATAAACCATTTATTAATAAGAAATTTTTATTGTAGGTTTCTAGGTACTTTAACCGTACAATAACACGACATTTGTGAGTTAGATTGGATATTTTATAAATAAAAGTGGAATAATATAGTATTACAATGAATAAAACTTATATAGTTGCAAGTTCGGGGGTGCGTGGTATAGTGGTTAGAGCGCTCGCACAAAAACTCAAAGGACGCAGGTTCGAATCCCAGAAGAGGTGAAAAATGAAAAAGTTAGTTTGCGGTTTTTTCAAAATTATAATTTAAAAATAAGAGGCCCCCCCTCCAGGAAGACCATTTACAAAGAAACCGCTCCCCGACATTCCACTCTATTCCACCTTAACCAATGTCAACAATAAACGAATGATCAGGGGAAAAAAGCGCCACCTATGGGGAAGTAGCAGACAACAGCTAAACCTACCTAGCGAAGGCACACTCGCCACACAATTAACATGCAACGATGAGACAATTGCTATCGATCATACAAGGGTGAAGGTATAGCACTGGCCTTTGAATGATCAATTCACAGCAATTTGTCTCATTCCTAAGGCGCTTAATAATAATATAATTAATTGTAATATATATATGTACTGTCCTTTCTGAAATTCCAATACAATGCACAGCATTTAGTAGGGGTTTTCCCCTGAGTATTGGTCTCAAAATAAAAAAAATAAAAAAGTATAGATACATATGTACATATTTCAATTCACATAATTAAAAACTTTCGTATAATAGCAAATGATTGCAGTGTCTGTACAAAATAAAATTTCTAAATGGCCAAAAAGTTGTTTTTATTTTTTCTTACATATGCCATCTCTTTCCCTTACAGGCTCTGTCATTAGAGCCTGTAGAAATTGCGAATGTAAATCTCTCTTTCTCTTTCTTTCTAGTTTACAATTCCATTTTACCAAATTTTGATATAAAAAAAATGTAAACAGAATAGTGATGCACAAAACAAAAAGAGGATGGTAGTATTCGATTACTTTATACATGAATTAAAAAAATGTGCTTCAAAGGAAATTTTTTCTTTAATTTTTTTAGTTTTTTTTAGTTATTTTTTTAACAGCAGTAAATAAGTATTATTTCAATCACATCTATTTTATGTATAATTGTGTTACTATAACATTATTTTTATGAATATTAAAAAATTACCGAAGTAACCGATAGCTTTTGTTGTGCATCACTATGCTGAAATAACATCATGGTATTGCCAGCATGACTTTAAAATCGTTTATTAGTTAATTTGCTCATATGAAAGGTTTATGAATAAGATTTTTTATTTTGAGCTTATAAGACAGATAACGTCTCATAACTAATGTGTGGATAAAACCTAAATTAAGGAGTTATTATGAATTGGACTGTAAGGCTTTGGTCTGCCTTTTAATCCGCACTGCAGATGTTGCGGAAATACTTCTGAAAGGAAGACTATTGGAGATTTTTTTTTTGTGATTGCTCAGGTCCGGCTGTTAGACATTTAAAATTTTTTTGGGGTGCCTTTTTTTCGATAGCTAGGCGCAGTGTGCAAACCTAGACCGCCTTGGTGTACTCCACTTTATAGACAGCTCTAGTTGGCTGTAGTTCTTTTTTTATTTTAGATGATTTCAGTTTGGTCCTGCAATGGTTTCAAATTTTGTGTTAATTATAGTTGATCACGTTTTTAGGTGACCAGCCATTCGACCTACCTACCTACATACATAACATAACTGGCTTTTACAACCCTGTGTCAGGATTACAGCCTAGCTTCTCTCAGCACTCATGTTGTGTGTGTAAATTTTTATCCATGAGAACCGCAACCGACAGTTTAAAGTTGACTGCGAATGACAGATTTGAGAAGCTTTTTCATGGCAATCAATTACTCTCAGAGCCAGAAGACTGCTGAGAGGTTGTCACCCAAAGAAATAATTTTTTCATATTTCTTCTTTTTTTTTAAGATGTCGGAGCTCTGTTCTTCAAACTTATCGTACACTTCTTTCAGTTTATGGCGTACATAGTCGTCCTTCAAAGCGGCTAATTCGAATGACAATTAATTCTTTTCAGGCCACGTTTACTCTTACTAATAATAGTGCATTCTGTGAGCTGCCAAATAGGGCGCACTGAAGAGGCTGTAGCCGCAATTCGAGCAATTCGTCGCCATTGGCAGCAATTAGGATTGCATCTTTCTTCAACCTGTATAGGAATTAAATACAAAAGATCATCAATTCCGTCACCAATTCGACAAATGGGCTGAAGCTCTAATTGATATTAAATTTCTGTAAAGTTTATTGAAACACTATACAGCCAATCCTTAAAAAAGATGCACATCGATCAGGTCATCGCCATCCGCACCAATTGGGATTGGAGGATATCGTCGCAAGAATTCAAAACTCTGTAACTGACAAAGCATTTAATGTTCACCAGAGTCAAAAAGCCTGTGTGAAAGTAGAGAGAAGACACTGGTATTTTTCAAAACGCAGATGGCGTAAGTGAATTTCTTTTCATCATACAAATCTCGGACCGGGACCAATTATGTAAAAAAACGTATTTTCCATTTTTTGCCAGTTACAGCTTTCTTTAATTCTTGAGACGATATGTTATAATGAAAAAATCTTGGATTATAAGCGATTAAACTTCAATCTGTATAGGAATTTAAAACAAAAGATCATCAATTGTGCTGCCAATTCGGCTAATAGGCTAAAGCACTTATTGATACTGTTTTTGCATTAAAAATTTTGTTTTCCCATGAAGCCCATAAATAAACAGAATTTATGCTTTTATTGAAATAGCACTTATGTCAGCAAAAGGATGACTGTTAAAATTTTAATATTAATGGTGAACGGTATAAGAAAATGCTTAGAAATCTTTCCGTACCTCAATTATCTGGTATTAATATTGGGTAATATGTGGTTTCAACAGGATGCATCCACATGCCATACAGAATAATAGTTATGACCACTAATATCTTGTGATTGAATCCCTTCGAATTATTTTCCAATGTGGATAAACCAAACAAATTTGAACACCTTAAAATCAACATTTGAATTGTTGTTGGCGTAACAGGGCTATACATGTTGCGAAAAGCTCGTGTAAATTCGTGTTACTAACAGAGGCTTATACACGACAGTTGAGGCAACCACTTGGTCGAAGTCATTTAAATAAATTAATTTTATTAAATTTTTTATCCAACAAGACTCATTTAATTAATATCGAGAATATAATTCTTGGTTTTTTTTATAATTTAAACTTGTGGTAGTTTAGAAAAAAAAAACTCTTAGGTCGAAGCCACGCAATGAGCGGCAGATCGCCTAGTTTGAACGGCAACTGGTTTATTACTGAGCGTAATTTCTGAGCGGTTAGTGCGATTAGTTATTAAAATGCCACATTTTTATTTTTAAAATTTGGTAATCTATCAGTTGTCGGCTTTGTACCGATGAAATTATAAGCTCCTCATTCACTTTTGCCATGTTTATACTTCGCCGCTCAGAAATCAACTACAAATTAGAACAAGTTTTATTCCTGAGCGGCGCCGCTTAGCCGCTCAGAGATGCCGCTCATTTCGTCTCAACTTCAGTAGTATTCCATATTTTTTAATTTTTTGCCGCTCACCGCTCAGCCGCTCACTGCGTGGCTTCGGCCTAAGATATCGTATAAAAAGATTTCATTATTTTTTCTATATTTTAGAATATTGCTTTAATAATAAAATAACATACAACTCACAACTACTTACATATTTATACATACATACATAGGAACGTTTTTATTTAATATTAACATTTTTTTCTCGAGTGTATGTCGGAAGTGTATAAATAAATACTTAAAATATCAGCGGTGTTAAATGTGACCAGTAGACCGTTTTTTTTTTCTTGTTTTATAAATTAAAAAAAAGAAACCAAACAAATACACCAACTTAACTACATAAGCACATTATATTTGTACTCCTCGTATGTATATGGCTGTGTGAGAGTGTACATGTTTCTTGACTTTAATACTTTTCTCTATACGTTTGAATTCCGCTATTTTCATATATTTTTTGCTTTCTCTTTCTCTATCTATTTCTCTTTAAAACGGTGAAACCAGTTGGAAACCTGCAATTGACATGGTCACCGCACAATGGCATACATTTGTATGACTACGGTTGTGTTTGTGTAAAAGCATTTCATTTCATGGTTGAATTTATTTGTTCATGTGTGTTTCAGTGTGTGTGTGTGTGTAGTTGTTCCTATGAGATTGTGTGGTGTCTTTGTAGTGTTTAAATACAACTACTTTATTGTTGCTGTTGTTGTATTGGCTACATTAACTGCCGTTTTTTATTATGGCTTTCATTTTCGTTGTTGCTATTGTTGTTTAGGTAGTCGTAACAATTGCTTTAATGTTACTCTGATGTTTTTAAAAGTTTTTTTTTTCTTAAATGCATACACAAACATATATACACATTTACACACACATATATGACTCTAACAAAGCAATTTTATATTTGTCTCTGCATACATGCACACGTATTGTACATTTGTAATGCAAAACTTACATAGAAGACTCACATGTACGAGTACAAGTATTGCTAGATTTGTTTTTAGTTTTACCTACAGTTATGGCTGTGGTAACTGTTTATTGTAATAGTTGTTGTTGTTGTTAATTTTTTATTATTATTATTATTGTATTTTGTTTTTGTATGTATTCTTTAATTTAAACATAAAAACTTTATTTTACAATTATTTTCGTTGCTGTTGTTGTTGTTGTTGTTATCATTGTTGTATGAAATTGACAATGTTAATTGACATTTAGTTTATTATCACACAAATTGATTTTAGATGATGCTCACATACATATTTATAAATATATGGAAATGCATATGAAGGGAAAATCTTTTTAAAAGGTTTTCTTTTGCCTTCACTGTTGTTCATGTTTATAAATTCCATTTTTCTGAGTGTCAAATATTGATGCTTAAATTGTCAAGACTTCAACGATTTAAAATGTTGATTTTATTAACATTTCTTGTTAGTTTTTTATTATTTTCTTTTATTATTGCATGGAATTAAATACTTTAGCAGTGTTTGTCCTTTGAAGAGCATATACACAAATCTTTTTTTGTTTTGATTTCTAGTCAATTATAATTTGAATGGGAATTATTAAAATTTTATGTTAATGTTGGGAATCAATTTCAAGTATAACTTTAAGAGATTACTTGTTAAGCATATCAGTGACGTTAGCTGCAGGAAAATTATATTCAAAACAAGAAAAGAGATTGGAATAAATTAATATTGTAGTACTTCTACATACTTTTCTTGGCATGATTAGCGGCAATTTGTCATAATGTAATGTATCTACTGTTATTTTTTGCATATGGATATTACTGAATGTTGCTGTAATATTGCTGTAATGTATCAACCTATCGATGTTATTTGAAATTTATTAAGCAGTAATGGAGTACAGCCAACCAGAGCTGCACCCCAAAAAACTTCAAACGTCTGGGTGCCAGACCTGGGCAGTCACAAAGAAAATGTTCCACAGTCTCCCTCTCAGAAGAATTCCGGTAACTTCTACAGTGCGGATTAAAGAGAAGGCCCAGCCTCTCTGTGTGTCTACCGATCAACCAGTGACCCGTATACACCGCTATAAGTTTGGACAAGGACTGTCGAGGAATTCCCAAGACTCCTAGAGTCTTATCCCGGTTATACCTTGGCCAAAGTGTCCTAGAAACATCACAGGTAGTGATGGAATTCTACCTGATCTGTGCTTTCCCAAGGAAAAACTTGGATATCCTTTCCTTAATGGTAGTCACAGGGCAGTGGACATCCAGGTAGGAAGCAAAATACTCCCCTCCGGCAGAAACTTCCCTAGCGAGCTCATCTGCCTTCTAATTTTCCAGGATATCCCTATGACCAGGAACCCAGACCAAGGAGATACCACAAACGTCCCCAAGACGCTTCAGCTCCTACTTACAACGAAGAACGACTAACTTCACCCCCTATGCATAGCTCCCTCAGTATCCTTAGTGCTTGCATGATTGCAACCCAATACTCGGGAGTAAACTCCTACATATGCTGTACATTTTTGGAAAGGATAGGATATTTTTATTATTAAGCGCCTTACGAGTAAGACAAGTTGCTGATAATTTGAGGATCACTGAAAGGCCAGTCTTGTACCTTCACCCTCGATTGATCAATAGCAGTTGTCCCATCTATTGTTGTATGTTGATTGTGGTGAGGGTTTTCGCTAAGGAGGTAGCTGTTATCTATTATTTCCCCGTAGATGGCTCTTTTCTCCTGAACATTAGTTTTTGATGACAATGCCAAAGGTGGATTAGAGTGGACACAATAAACTTATAAATTGCAGAGTCTTACAAAATTGCGCAGTACAAATTACCATATCTTAATGCTAACAAAATTCATTGGAGAGTATAACTGAAAAATAATAATAAAGAACAGTTAAGAGAATTCAAGAAATGGATTACATTATGCTATAAAAGTTAAGAAAAAATATGCAGGGTTTCTGACATAGCAATTCTATTATGGTGAAGCCCATAGAGTACTGAAATGGTTTTAGTTTTTTACGATCACTTCGTTAAGTGTCTTTTTTAATAGCAAATATAGTGAAGTACCCCTATTTACGAAATTACAACTTAAAAAAATTTTTTGTTTTGAAACCGATTTGCAAAAAAAAAATCTTTTTTAATTTTCTGATAATGCATTACAATTTTTTTGAATGTACGAGTTTCTAGGCAGAGAGTCTATTACTAATTTAAAATATATGATTATTAATCAGTATTTCCTAGTATACTTGTTTCTTTCGTTTTAAATGAAACTAACAAACGTGTCACTTATAATCTTAATATTTATTGTACAAATGTAGGCACAATTTGTTTGAAATTTATTAACGACTAAAAAATCAAACTACTTTTGATGCGAATTTTCTTGAAATGATTGCTTTACAAAACACTTATAAGTCCTTAATTATATTAACAAGTATAAACAAGAAGAAACTACAAAAGAAAAATGGCAAGTTTCTTGTGTTTAAGGCTTAAATCAGATCCAAATCTATATGATTTACTTATTTCCAATGAATTTGTGATATAAAGACATGTGTCTACATGCACAAATAATTGAATTTTAAACTGACAAAGTATACATGTATTTTGAAATATCTTTTTTTTTCTTATTTTTGCTAAAGAAAAATAACATAATTTTTATTAAATTATTTGATTTTAAGTTTAAATAAATTATTCATTAAAATTCATGTTTTTTATTTATTCTAACAAATCCTTAATATTAATTCATGTTTAACTTGACTTTTTATGCATTTTTAATAAACATGCAGTAGTAGTAGCATTTGCATATTTCCTATTATCAATGCACAAATCAAAATACTGCATGACGTATACTTGATATTTAAAATACTCACATTTATTACGTATACGCTCGTATGTACTAGCATGCAAAGAGATAAATCAAATCATATAGGAAAAAACTAATGCATACTATAAAACTATAGATATAAAAAATTAATGCAACAATTGTAACAAATATTTAAAAAAAATTTTTTATCAAAATATATTTATAACAGAGAAGTGTTTAATACTTGACTAAACGTATAAAAAATATATCACTGAATGGGTTTATATTTAAAGCAACAACATTTAATAAATTACTCTTAAGTTGTTAATAAACGTTGTTTGGAAATGATTTTTTTATTTTTATTTTAGAATTTTATATGATTTTTATTATAGATTTTAAACATTAAATTGATTTACTGAAAAATGGCAAAGCAAAACTCAACTTAAGCACTATTAACACGAGTACGAGTTAATTAATGGATATTTTTTTTACATTTTCAGTCGTTTTTAAAAATTCTTTCGATTTTTTTTTTATTTCATTATTGCATTTTAATAATTATCGCTACAATTAATACTAAAATTAAATTTAAATATTGTGTAAGAACTACCTTTCAGCAGTCTTCTGGAAAAAGCTTTGTGAGTAATTGATTGCCATTAAAAAGCTTTTCAAATCTGTCATTCGGAGTAGACTTTAAGCTGTAGGTCCTGGTACTCATGGACACAAATTAACACACACAACATGAGTGGCCGTAACCCTGACACAGGGTTGTAATGGCCAATCATGTATGTATTTACGTCTTTGTCTGTCAGTTAAGAAGGTAGATCTGCACCAATGAGCTTAGCAACTGGGTGCAACGAATTGCAAAATTGCTTTTATGCTACCTAAGTATACTGGGTATATATTATGCTGGCTGAGTATATTGATTTCAAATAGTTTTTTTTTTTTTTTATTAAAGAACAAAAAAATATTTTTCGCCTTATTGGCAAAATACATTCAATATAATTTGAAATGTATGCTTTTGGGGATAAGCATGTCTCTATGGCCATTTCGTCTCTGCTTAAGAGACTCGTCAGGAGACTTTTTGTGGTGGAACAGAGAAATAGAATTTAAATTTTTTTGAAAAACAGAAATGTATTGCTTTGTAAATACTTTTGTTTGGTTTTTATACACTAAATGGGATATGATTCGCATTTAGTCTATAACTATTTTAACATAAGTATTTATAGTTTTGAATAACACCTTTGGGAAAAAGTCTCCTGACGAGTCTCTTAAGCAGAGACGAAATGGCCATAGAGACATGCTTATCCCCAAAATTCAAATTATATTGATTTCAAATATTTTAGTTAAAATTTCTATTACCAGTGCGATAAAGGGAAGCTCTAATGACTGATAAAATATCAATTATCCTCCGCTAGACATTTCTTTTATTATTGCTTTACTTCAGCCTGCTTGTACGTCGAATGTAAAAATGTACAGTGACATAGAAAAACTAATTAAACACGCTCATTGTCATAACTTATCCCCAGTCAGAAAATTGCTAAAAGTTAGTCGCCGAAAAAAATAATTTTCCTTATTTCTTTTTTTCAAGATGTCAGATCTGAGATTTAAACCCGGCGATATAGTCTTAGTAAACCAAGAGACTGACAAAAGCACTGATTACTAAAATCTTTTTTCATAAAAAATTGGAATAAGAGATTGGAAATATTTTGACTAAAACTAAATTAAAATTCGCAAAATGTGTGTGTGAAAACTAAGACTATCCTTAAGTAAAAAAAAAACACGTAAAAATTATTTAATTATTTCATTTCCAAACTTTGAAAACTACATGGTATGGAAACAGCAATAACAGTACAACTTAAAACTAAATTGAGCAGTTGAGTAAGTCAAAAAGGCAAAAATACATTAAATAGTTTATTAGTATACTTCTTAATATGACCTTACAAATGGTTTATTAAATGTCAAACGAGTTATTTCAAACAAACAATAGCAGGGAAACATAAATGCCATCACTTTAAATAGATTTAAAAATCATTTTAACAATTTATATGTGAAAGTCCCTTAGGGCATAAGCAAACACTTCTTATTCTTAAAACCTAAATTCAATTTTAATACCATTTATTATTAAATTTTGTTGTTTTATAAAGGGTTTCTATGTTTAAAGTTAACAGGCTATATCAGGCAACAAATGCCTGAAGGTCTGCTTGTAAGAATTAAGGGCGATAATGTCAATTCACTTCTTATTAAAAAAGAAAGAAAACCACAAAAACTTGTTTTCACCAAAATGGCCATTAACACACAAAAAAAATAAACTTTTTTTGCAGCATTTTTCTTTATCTGTTTTCAACCGAAAAAATGCCAACCCTACACACATTCTTTTCTCATTGAGTTTGGTATTGCTTAACATTTTACACACTTAAATTCAAGTTTGTCTTATAAAGTGAAATAAAATAATGATTTTTTAATTAATTTATGAACTGTTCGTACAATTGGGCTGTTTTTGGTATCAACTATTGGACACTTTGGTCATTTCTTAAACAACATATCTGTGGCAGTAAATAGTATTGGTTTTTAAATTTCTTTTTCATTATATTAAATTTTTATAATATTACGATCTTACAGCCTGAAAAAAGCTGATATTTGGTCAAATATGACAATTTTCTTTATTATGCCGCAAGCCGTTGACTAGCCGTACTTCTTAATGTTACATTTTTAATCATCAACATCTGAACACATATTAATAGATTATTTGTATTGAAGAAATTTTTTAAAATTTCAAATATACATCACATGTAGGTGTATTAAAACTTATTGAAATAATCATTCGAAATAATTACTTATATATTTTCTATTTGGCACATACGGCTTTAAAACAATTATTTACTCGTAAATCTAAAGACATACATATACTCAATGGTGTTGTTTTGGTCAGATAATTAAAAAATTATGACGTGTTTTACAAAATCATTAAATCAAACAATGCATGCAAATATTTTGTGATTAATAAAAGGAATAAAAAAAATGCAACACAAATGTTTGCAATTTATTTAAATTTAATAAATATAAAGCGGAAATCATCATTCTGTTTAATGAATGAACACAATTAATAAAAAAGAAACATTTGAATATTTCAATGCTGATAACACATACACCCGTTAAATCATTTATAGGCCCACACTCTCTCTTATTCTCTCGCTAAATCTGCCTTATGTGCCCAGCGTTGCCAATTTCTGTGTAGTTACTGAAAAATGGGACAGAAAAATGTTTTATCTTTATTTGTGTAATTACGTTGTTCATTTGAAAAAAAAAATTACGCCATAGTGTCAATATTGTTCGTATAACTAAATGCATATTGGAATCAGTTTTAGAAACTTTTATATTAAAGTGATTGTCAAAAATTTGTGGAAATTATTCAGCCAAGAATACCCAAAATTTTTTTTAAAACTATTGTTGCACTTCAGTAAGTCATTGTATTTCGTAGAAATTGATGACAAAAACTCAATGTGAAGATGTGCTAATAAGTTTTACGACAGAGAGTATCTAAAATATCGCATCGTGATATGTTCAGTCCTCACAAAATACGCAATATTACAGTCTCTAGCTTTTAAACTGTTATCAATGCGTTTTTAGCTAGCAAATGTTAGAATTACAAGAAGAGAGCTGAATTTTTTTAGAAAATTAATTGTTGTACGGGCACGATGTTAGTTTTTCACTTCAAATACATATGTTTGGGTAAAAGCTGTGAAAGCAAATAAACAGAAATAAGATCTGAGACGTAATGTTCATAAAATTAATAAAAGAACAAATATAGAGACAAAATAATTACCTGAATATTAGTTATTTATTATTCCAGTTTTTTTTTTTTTTTATTTTTATTATTTTTTTAACAAAAATTTAAGGGATACATTTTTTATGGAGAGAGTGATAAGACAGTAATGACAGGTAGTGGTGTTGATATTAATTCTTTGAATAAATTGAAAACTGAATCTGTTTTTAAACATTCGTCTTATTATTTATGTGAATCTTTATTTTTGGGAATAATTATTAATTTCTACAGCCACGAGATGGTTGGTATGCTTATCTTCTTGCGCTGGTATTACTGATTTGATTGATATCAGACAAGAGGCTTTTTTTTGTTTTTTGACTTATTTGAATATAATTGTGGTTGGCGATTTTAATGCTAATTTTTTTAGTTTTGTTAAATGAAATATTGTGCATTCTTTTTGTAATTTATTCGAGTTTTCCATCCGCCTTTAATGGATTTTTTTCAGTTTCTTATTATGACCTCATTTAAACATCTTTTGTGTTAGAAAGCATTCGTGTTTCGAATACTGAAATTTTTTTATTATTAAAAACAGCAATTAGGGGACGATTCCTATTAATGCAGTACATTATCCTTATGATAATCGAAGGGAGAAAATGGATATAGTGCTTGTGGACATTTTTATTTTTTAAGATTAATGCTCAGGGATAAACTCCTACTCATGCAGTGCGTTTTATTGGAATTTGAAGGCAGATACATTGATTTTTTACTTCTCTAGTTTTACTAAGCCCCTCATGTCAATAAGATAAGTTGCTGTCAGTTGATCACGCAAAGACCAGTGTTATATCTTCGCCCTTGAATGGTCAACAGCAATTGCCCCATTTGTGATATATGTTGAATGTGAGTGGTGAGCGTCTTCAACTAAATAGGTGAACATTTGATTTAAACTTACTAACATTTAAATAGATTGGATTGGCATGGCGTTATTTCTAAAAAAAATCACATGTTCTCGTTTTTATTTATCTTCACTTATTCGAAAACCTTAGTCGTTTGTGCTTCCTAAGTGTATGGGAATGTTTGTGAATAGGAATGCAAGGGATGAAAACTGAATATGATGTAGTATCGCTTTTCCTTTATGATCTGGGCTTTAGACATTTTTGTACACATTCTGCTAATAATCTTTTATTTTTTGTAAATTTCGATATAAGACTTAATCCATAATAAGAACGATAAAAAGACAATTTTAAGAAATATGTTTGGTAGAGTAAAGTCGCTTGGTATGAGGAGACTTTTTAAAAGGCTGGTTATTTTCTGATTCAAATGAGTTAGCTTTTGATAGGAATGTTAAGTCTGAAAATGACTAGCATTAATATTTATATATAAAAAGCTGAATACCGTGTGTGCTGTTCCAGTAGCTGTACTAATATTTTTAAGGCAATAAATACTTATTCTCTTAAACTTACCGGTATTATAAATACCTGTACAAACCATAAAACGTACGTATGTAAATAAAAAGCGCTACAATTAAAATAATTTTTTGTGTAATTTATGACATTTTGGATAATTTATTATAATAATATTTGCCCCAAATTGAATTTGAATTCTGGCAACACTATATATGCCTTAACTGCTTATGCACAAATAAAATACTCAATCAAATAAATAAATATGTTACAACACTCAATAATAAGCACATACAGACAGAGTCGTTAATATTAACAAGAAAAAAACACAAAAAGTTCATATACTGATGACATCATCATGATAAACTTTTATGGATTTATTTTTTGATTTGTTTTGTTTTATTATTATTTGTTTTGTTTTTTGCTTTTATTATTAATGCACACATGTTTTTGTATTTAAAAAAAATATTATTATTTGTTGTTGTTTTCTTTGTAATTACAAATAATAAATCTTTAATTGTTGCTGCCTATTATTTTAATATGATTCTCTCTCAAATTACAATCATATTAAAACAGGGTGTGTGTGTGTACACTGTTTATCTCATTAAAACTAGAGAGAGAGAGAGTTTGATAGGGAAGTGTTAGTGTTTACAATTAGTTTGTTTGTAGACGTGAGTAAATGCCTGTATATTTGATTTTATTTATGTGTGATTTTAAAATGAATCATTTAAATATTTAATTTAATATTTAAATTATTTTATATGAAATTAAATTAATGTAGTTTAAGAGGGGTTTACCATAAGGCACCAAAATTAGTTGGTTGTAAATGTTTTATTATTAAATTAGAATTTATTTTTAGAATTTAATAACATAAGTTTATAATAACGCAGAACAAATTCTTGCGGAAAAAAATTTTAATTAAAATGTTAATTGTTGTTCTTTAATTTTCCTAATGAATTATTTAATAAATACAATCAATTTTTTAATTGAAACACATAGATAGAAACTTTCGTGTTATACATAATTTTTTGTTTTTGTTGAAGCAATTTAAATTTCAATTAACTTGTTTTTTTGTCGCAGAACTCGAAATTGCTAATCCGTTAACTGATATTTCTAATGTTGTTTGTATGAGCATCACTAGTTAACAACGGAACTTGGTGGTACATTATCTAGTGAAATTTATACTCAAAAAGGATGGCTGCAATATAGTTTGCAGCTTTGGCACCTTTAATATCTTTTGAATGAAAATCTGCGCTGTTAATAAAGCATTATCAATCACTATTATCTTCTTAAGCAATCTGAGGAAACATGAGAATTTTTATGAATAGCCATTCCATCTTCTTCCCAGCAGAAAGTTCTTAATATTGGGAAATAATAAATAAATTTTAAAGCAATAATGCAGGCACTGAATAGGTTATTTATGTCATAAAGCCTCCAAATCTGCTACACAGTAAGATATTCAATACATGGCAATTAATTACTCTCAGAGCTTTTGCCAGAAGACTGCTGAGAGGTTGTTGCCCTGGTGTCGAACCCAGGGTTCATGTCTTAGTAAGCCAACACACTAACCACTAGACCACGGCGACTACAAGTCTGGTATTTCCACACTCAGTAAGATTTTATCTTTGACTTTTTATTCTATTTGCTTACTGGTTGCAACAACTAATGCTTTTCAGCTGCTCATTTCATATAAAAATCATGCGTTATTTATGCACATGAGTAAGTAATTGTTCACAATTTCTCCCTTACAAAAAAAGAACAAATTATGGGTAAGCATTATTTTCTGTTGTAAATTATAAACATAGGCCATAAGCCGCTATAGTTTCTCAATTCTTTTTCTTTTCTTCTGTGTGCGTCCTCTTAATTTAATTTCTCGTTTAGATGTCTGGCCACTTAATCCTAGAATTACACACAGAAAGGTGTAATTGTTTCTTCGTAACATGAAACAGTCAAGATATATTCGTATGTAAAAACAGCTTTGTTAAAGGTGTTACACTATTTTTAGGTCATACTGTTGTTAGATGATTAAGCATTTAAAAACTGGGTTATGTTTCGTTGTAAACACCAACGCATTTAAGTATTGAGCCACTTTTATTGGAAAATATTCTTCAGTGTGTGTTAAAACAAAATAACGAAACATTAATAAAATATTATTGTTATTGTTACTTTATTGGCTCTGTTATATATTTATATGGTTTATATACGTAGTAGTCATTAATAAATAAACAATTTGTAAATTTGCAATTTGTGGCCAAATAAAAGAGAGAAAATAATATAAAATATTTTATAAAAATATTTACACAAAATGGTTGTATGTGTTTATGTACGTGTATAAACCGTCATATAAAATCAAAAATATTTAAAGACTAATGCCCGTATTCATAAAAACTGTTTTAGGTTTATTGAGGACTTATTTTATTATTATATAAATTTCTATGCAATACTTGTCAAATGAACTCTCAATAAACCTAAAATAGTTTTTATGAATACGGGCATAAAAATTCAAAGGCAACTTTATGTTTACTCTGGACATGAGCTGCGAGTTCAAGCCCCAGCTCTGACATCTTGAAAATAAGAAACATGAAAAATATGTCTTTCTAGCAGTCTTCTGACAAATGCTCTGAGAATAACTGATTGCCATTCATTGATTCTCAAGTATGTCGTTCAGAGTCGAGTTTAAACTGCAGGTCCCGATGCTCGTGAATAAAAATTACACACACTACATAGCTACTGCAAGAAGCTTGCCCGCAACTCTGATACAGGATGGTATACAACCGCATTTTCTCATGCACACTTAAGGGCGACAAAACGAAACTTTAAAGTAGAGAATATTACATTTATTCGACTGCTCGTTTTTTATGTGCATTCGTTTAGGTTGAAAGAAATAATTGCATTAAAACCCTAAATTTCGTGTCTAGAGTAAAGAAATATGATGTACTCGATGTTTCTTTCACTCTGCTGCAAAATTGAACAGTTTTACAGTGCTAATCGGTGGCTTTTTTTGTCACCAACATAACAGTGTAAATCAAAACAATTTTTTAATGTGTTTGAGGCTCTAGGTTCGAGCCCCGGGAAAGTTCTGATCAAAATCAAAACCTTTTTTTTTTTTTTTTTCAAGCCAGTGAGCTGTTAACTGGTTTTGTAAAATAGTTTTAATCTAAATTTAGGCGTTTTTACATGCATGCAACGATATATTAAATTTATTCATATTAAAAAAAAACATACCCGCTTGTGCATAAATATTTCAAAATAAATATCAGAAATAAAATAAAAAAAACTTTTAATTTGATACAATAGGAATGCGTATAAATATAGAATAAATGTATTCATATATTTAATTATTTAAACTGTTTATACTAAAATTCATATTTAATTTAATAATAAATTAAAAAAGAAATATTCTTTAAGTTTGTGAACAATCCACTCTTTTAAATCAATCATAACGCATGAGTTAATAATTTCGTTGTAAAAACTCATATTATTTTACCATTGAGCTAAAATGTTTAAATTTTCCTTTTTCTTAATTCACACTTCTGCAATGAGTTTCTCGATACCAGGACTGTACTAAATGAAAACCTAAGTTAACCCTTAAAAGAGTCCCCCGAATACTCATATAACATACCGCAAGCGTTGCCTACTTTAGCCATGATAACAATAATACATTTTTTTAATTCAACAATTTTATGGATCTCTTAAAATATTTAGAAAAAACTACACAAAGTTTTAGCAACGAGATTTTGAACAATAAATTTTTAACATTTAAAACTTTCAGCTCAATAAATTTGTGATATTTTTTGTAATTTAATACTCGTATCTTATAAGTTTGTTCCTTTGTTTGTGTGTGAATATATGAATCGATTTTCTTGAAATCTTTACAGTATCTCTCTGTACTTATTGAGGAAGTATTGAGTATAAAGAAATTTTAAAATTTCAACTTGACAATGCCACGCCCATACAAAATAAATGTTTATCTGCTTATATCTTCGAAATGAAAGCTTTAAGAGTCTTTAACTTTCATCACGAGTAGTAAAAGCTATTTGTTCAAAAGTAAGCGGAATTAAGTTAGTAGTCATGGTGCCTTCAATACACAAACCAAGTATTAATTTTTGTATATCTTAATAATTTTTAAAGCGTTAGCCTATGAATTTGTTCAGAATGACACACAGACAGTTATTACAAATCATTAGTAAAAGAGTGTACAGAATTGGGAATTATCATTTCTTAAGTAAGTTTATATGTGTGAAAAAATCCTAGCCATATAAGGAATCATTTGAATGTATATTTGCTAAACTAAAAAAATAAGAGATCCCCCCTTCCAAGAAGTCTATCTACAAAGTAACCGCTTCCTGACATACCATTCTATTCCACCTAAACCTTTAGTAACAAAAAACCCATGATCAATAGAGAAGCGCCACCTACTCGAAAGTGGCGCATAACAGCTAAAAACCTCCTTGGCGAAGGCACTCACCACTATCAATATGCAACGATGGGATAATTGCAGTTGATCATTCAAGGGTGAAGGTATACCACTGACCTTTGAATGATCAATTCACAGCAATTTGTCTCATTCCTAAGAAACTTAATAATATTAGAAAACTAAATATATGTTTTGTTGTCATAATGTACTGTCCTTTCCACAAAAATTCCATTAAAATTCATAGCATTTAGTATGGGTTTACCCCTGAGTATTGGTCTCAATAAAAAAAGGGACTGACATTTTCAGCAATTAGTGCGAACTTCCTCCATATTTTCTTCAACCATAAACATATTTGCTGATGGAATTAACTTAGACTTTTGCCTTTCTCAATCCACAAACTTCAGTTTTGTTTAGACTTTTATTCATTTAAACTCGTAATCTGCTGGTGTTAGATCAGAACAATAATATTTATTAAAGAGATCCAGAACTAAAAATTATGCTATAAACACAACAAAGGCTATCGAACACCGAACACACGACTACAAAAATCGCTGGCTACGAAAGTAGCCAAGTAGCCAGCTACTTAATTATTATAACTACTACAGCTACAAAATAAACGTCTGCTTTGACATGTTGAACATAACCTAAACATAACATAACAAACTTATTTTTTTGAAGTGAAATTGTGAGGAAACAAAAAATAACAAAAGTTTGAAGAAAACTTATAAAAATTTAAGAAAACTAAAAAGGTAATTAAATAATAAATTTAAAATGAAATAAAAACTGATAAAATGACATAAGTAAATGAAAACTAAACAAAAAATGTAAAAAAAATATTTTTTTTTTAGTGGTGCAGCTTAAATTTTTTTTCGCATTTTTTATGTATATATTTCATGTATTGCGTTTTTTAAACACCTTTTTCATGCATCTTATTGTATTGACAGCACTAAACTGTTTATTGTCGCCAAGAAAAATAGAAATTAGCCTAAGTTGGCTACGGGCTACAAAAGTAGTCGTGTGGTCGGTAGTCGTGTTGCCACTAAAATAATTATTCTCATATGCACACATATACATATTATATTTTTGACAGCTTGTAGTCGATGGTCGGTAGCCTTTCTTGTGTTTATAGTATTAGAAATTTATGTTCGTGAAGGGATTAATACAAATTGTTGGTGTCAAGAACATACGGCATTTATACATTAACAGGAATAGTTATTATTGGTTGTGAACTTGTGTATCTGGGATCTTATTTAATAGTACGCCTTTCTTATCCAACATCTGGATTATTTTTTACTAAATCCAGTAATGTTAGGATTTGCCATTTATTTAAAATTTTTTTAACAATAAAATTGAAAAGAAACAGATTTTGAATACCTTTATGAAGTTCCGTAAATACAACAGGCTGAAGACCCGAGTGAGAGCCTCAGAAAAAGTGATAATTTTTTAAATTAATTTTGTTTCGTCTGAAACGCTACCTTTATGAAGTTCCTTATATACGTTGTTTTTTCTGTGATTAACGCTTACAGGCAATAAAATAATTGACCCCTAACCAAGGCTTGTGAAACGTAATACAGGTAAAAATTGAAAGAAGACAATCAAATGAATATCTCCTTAAAAGTAAAGCTGTGTTTAGTTGTGAAACAGAATAATAATTAAAAAAACTTATAAGGCAAGTTTAAGTTGAGTTTAGTAGCATAATAAAAGCAATAATTAAATTTGCCAACCAATTTTCATAAAATGATTTTAAAAACTTTTAAAATTATTTCATTACTAACCAATTGATTTGACAGTGAATTGAATATTTCAAAACTTTACTTTTCTTCTTTTATATTTTAATTAAAAACCAAAAAAAAAAGAAATAAGAAACGACAATACTTTTACGTTTGTCCTTTCAATGAATCCAATAGCATGCAAGTAATAGAAAATAGTTTCATAAAATGAAAATGAAAAGTGAAATAGATGTTTTTTTACTTTTCAAAAAATAAACTTTTTTAATCTTCTTTCAAAGTGCTTAAAACTTTTCACTTAAATAGCCGGAAAATTAAAACACTATAACAAGTTAGCTGTGCTGGTAAAATTGCAGTGACATTTTCTATCATTGCAAATCGCTATCATTCAAACCAACAACAAACAAACAACACTTTAATGATATTATTGAGAATGGCTGTGCTAACACAATGGCAACTGCGTGAGTACACTCGGAAGGAAATGCTTAATAAAAGCGTTTTTCAATAGTTTTAAAGGTTAAAACGAAAATTTTACAAAGTTTTTAAACCTTTAGTAAATTAATTGAAAATTGTAGGATTTTGTTTTTTCTTTAAAAATAAATATTTGGTAGTCTTTACTTTAAAAAAAAAACTTAAAATTTTTCAATACTCCATGGATTTAGAGAATTTTTAAAAATGTCTTAAAAAATTTTGCACGAGTGTATAACAACACTTTAAAAGTACAAATCGTTTGTAGAGTAAACAAAATGGAAAATCACTATTGACATACAAAACTTAAAGAATAACAAAAATAACCCACAAACAGACCTGTAAACAAACAATAAAAACTTAAAAAAATTTTTTGCCAACAATTTCTTGTTTGCAAAACAACAACATTATTTGTAGTTGAAAGAAAATTGTACAAAACTAGAACTAAATTCAATATTTTCTTTACCTTTTGTTTCTATTTTAGTTACACAACACAACATGACAGCCGTTTTTTGCTTTTGTTTTACTTACAAAAATGAACACACAAAATGGGAAATTTCATCATCATCGCCATCGTCATCGTCATCATCATCACCAGTAACGTTAGTGCTGAGGACTAACACATGTACTACTAGTTTATGTAAAAGGCAGGCAGGAAATAAAAATAAATATTAAAGTGTGCTACGTGTGTCTGTGTGTGTGTGAGTATGTGGAAACAGGACATTTTTCTACATGTACGAGTATGTGTACACTTGGCTAAATTGACAAAGAGAAACAAGCTCTTTCATTTTCCTTCAACGACACCAGGTAATTATGCATATTTAATCAAAAAACTTTCTTTATAAAACACAAACACTACTCTGATGGTTGGATGGATGAACACTCATTCTTTTACTCATTTATACTCATAAAACTGCATATTTATAATATGTATGTACTCGTATAAGAATACGTACTTGTATTAAAATAAAATCCCTAACAATTCTTAGTAGTATTAGACTAAAGCATACTTACAGGAGTGACAGACTGTTTGTCCCTCTTATTTTATATGCCATAACCAAGATGTATGATAGAAGAAAAAAAAAAGAGTGTAATGGAGCTAAATTGTTAAAGTACACACATATAATAACCATATAATGTAGAGTATTCTGAAGGGTTGTTCTAAGCTTTTAAAGAAAAAAACACCATAAAAGAAGGAAACTTTAAAAGAATGTAATCATTTATTACAATTAAAATAATATACTAAAAGGAGCATAATAAGGATATAAATATTATTTTCAATTCATACCGACTTTTACCTTTCACAAGTTGATTTAAATGACTTTAAGCATATGCAAATATACATACAATTTACTTACATACGACTACACACCACACTACTGTACAGTATCAAGGAAACACAGCATCTCATACAGATTTACCTGCAACATAAATTAATAATTTATGCATGAAATTAAAGGTAAAACATCTTTATCGTTTAGTGCATGATGTACAAAACGAAATTCAACAAAAAAATTAAAACGAAAAAAACTCTTTTTATTTTTGCAAAAATGTCTGCTGCTGGTATAGCTTTTTTTACCATTTTATAACTAAAATGACAAAAAAAAAGAAAAAAAAAAAAAAAGACATGAACCAAAAACGTAAATTTATTATAGAGACCTCAACAAGAACTAAAAGGTAAAAGACGAGATAAATAGAGAATTTGAAGTATAACCACTTTACATATAATTACATAGAATATATGTACATACTTATGTATGAATGTGTGTACATACACACACACATATAAATGTAAAGTACAAATGTTTACCATACTTTAGTCAAACTGCTGCGCTTCTGCAGATATACCAACATACATATATAGAGTATGTCTGTATACCTGGCTCATACAAAAGCTTATTTACACACATGTAAAATGTAAAATATGTACATTTATGTAAATCATTTTACTTAAACATAATTATAAACATAAATAGTCCTCCTACATGTACTTGTCATACATAAGAAATTCTTCAACTTGTATAACATTTTTACATATAATGAATTAATGTATAAATATGTACATTACATATACATACTATATACATATATGCTTAGATAAGTACGTGCATACATATGTATGTTAATATAAGCTATGCACAAGACTAGAAATAAGACCGAGAGAGAGGAGGTTGTCGGTAAAAATTTAACTTAAGACATGACAAATTTATACATATTTTATTAAATTTATAATATCATTTATTCTTTAGAATTCGAAATACATGTATATAGCTGTGACATATTAATTTAAGTTTTTTTTTTAATTGTCAGATATTTTAAAGTTTTATTAGCGAAGATATGCAGTCACATATTTATGAAACATAAATGAAATGGGAACTTATAAAACAGAAACTTAAAAATAGTTAATCGATAGTTATAGATCTAATTCAGAATTCGTAACGAATGCAGCAACTACTCTCAGCTGGCGTATGAAATGCAACCCTGCATAGTGGCAGGTAGAAAGGATAAAATGTCTATAATACTCTAAAAACTATTATTATTGATATCAGTCTTAATTTTTTTCAACATATTTTCATTTTAAATATTTAAAAATCTCATTTTGTATCACTTCAAAAACCTTTAACTTTTCCAAGAGGTGTAATTTTTGGAAATATAAAATGAAATCAATCAGCTGTAAGTTATTTCGCAACTATTTACAGTTTTAGCCATCAGTAAATGTATACTTTTCGTTCTGAACAGAACGATATGTGAATAATTTAAATAGTGATCATTTCAAAATATGCTCTCTCCATAGTATTTCGTGAGATAGTATATAAAATTATTGTCACGTCAGAAACGCTTTAATTAGATCAAGTTCTGACAAATTAATTTTAAAAAATGATTACTCTTGCTGGGGCTCGAACTCGGATCTAAAACCATGTCTAAAATTATTTTTTATTTAATTTAAAAAATATTGCTGTTATAAATAATATTATGTTTATTCAACAAAGTTTAAATGAAAAGTAAAGTAAAAGTATAAATTACTTTTTATGTAAAAAATCAGTCAAAATGTGTATCATACAATCGGCATATCTGATCGCAGAAGCTAAAATTTTGCAGAAATATATATTTTGGCACGATGCTTTGAAATCAATCAAAAAATAAATTTATTCACAATCGAAATGGAAGTTTATTTTCTATTTTTAAAAAAAATGTATTGAGAGTTTTCATCAGGTGTCACTTTTTTATGTTAAAAAAAAAGAAGCAAAGTCATCAAGTTCAAGACATCTTCAAAGAAACAATTTTTAAAAAATATTAAAAAATTAAAAAATATTAAGCAACTACCTCTTAGCAGTTTACCGCAGCGACTAATGGCTTGTCTCGTTAACATTATTTTTAGAAAATTTGGGCAAAGTGATATTTATTTTTAAATTGGTTTTATTACTTTTAAACATACATGTACGTACCTAAAGCAATGCAATCCAAATCTTCATTTTCTATACACAATTGTGCTACAGACGTCTTTCATTTATTCAGAATTTTGCTTAACTATGATCTAAGGTATAAATGTATTTGATGCTTGATATGAGCATTGAATGTTTTGCTCAGCAGAGGTGAATATGGTATCTTTCAATGATTATCAACGTCAATGTCTGCGTTACTAATAGTTTTAACGAATCATTGTCCGCCGTTTTTGGTACTTCAGTTTGATAGTTAGGAAAAGGAGAAATAGCCCCTGCGACATCCCCTTTCAGTACATTTAAAAAAACCTAAACCATATGTGTTCTGCGGTACGCAGATCTATACTTATTTAGTTTAAGAATTTCTTTGAAGAGGTACATTAGTTTGTAGTCTTACTTAGTGTGTTGGCTTACTAAGACGTTAGCGCCAGCTTCAAATCTCAGCTATGACATTTTGAAAAAAAAGAAATATGATAAAATTATTTCTTTCAGCGACTACCTCTCAGCAATCTTCTGGCAAAAGCTCTGAGAGTAATTGATTGCCATTAAAAAGTTTCTCAAATCTATCGTTCGGAGTCGACTTTAAACTGTAGAACCCGATACTCAGGGATAAAAATTAACACACACAATATGAGTGCTGCTTACACAGGGTTGTAAAGGCCAGTTATGTATGTATGTATGTATGCATGGGTACATTATTTATAAATAAATTGTTCCTTGGGTAACCTTTATGAAAAATAGGTGTAAATCGATCCCCAAACATATCCGATGTACACACTAAAAATTGGTCGAGCCGTTTCGGAGGAGTTTGGTAGCAAATTTGTGTGTGTTTACATATAAAATCCGTTTTACAAAATGTACTGCTGTTTTCCCGTTTTTGAAAATGTAGAGTTTTTACCGATAAAAAAAAATATCGATACTTTTTATTCAATACCAAGTAGTTATCATCACTTTGCTAGCTCTACCGATTCTTACTTGTATCATTGTCAGTACCTATGCATATGACACACAGGAGTAGCAATAAATCCATCAAAGTATTATTATTATCGTTATAATGTTTGTATGCTTTTTTTGTTATGCCTATTCTTATTTTATTGTTTTATTGCGCAAAGTGAATACAAAATATTCAAAAAGTTCTCTGTTATTTTTTTTTTTTTTGTCTTCTTTGAGCAACTTCTTTGTGGTTTCATTTAATAGCCTTTATGCTGCCCATTTTTATGTTGACCAAATTATTTCCTATTACCAACACCATTATCAACCACAAAATATAGGAAATTGTCAAACAATATTATTATGTAATAAAACAAGCAGATTTATTTCATTAAAAATTGTGATTTAAAACAAGAAAAAATTAAACATTTTAGTCTTTGTTGAAACAAAAGAAAAAAGAAAAAATCTGATATTTAATCAACTCTAATTAAAATCTTCATAAACAAAGGAATAACAAAAACAATATAAAAATTAAAAAGAGAGGGTGCTAGAACATCTTCCAAAGTCAAGCCTTGGAAAATTGATGTTTTTCCAAATGTTTTAAACAGTTTAGCGCAAAACAACAACAACAACTACAGCAACAAAAAGAAACAGACTGGCTGGCTGAGTTTTTTGCCTTTTTCCCAAATTAAATTTAAACACTTCTTAACCACAAAATGTTTGAGTTTTTAGATACTTTTTTCTCTTCCTTTTTTTGTTTTTTCTTTAATTAATAATATACTTTTTTTAACTTTTGTTTGTGTTTTGTTTTGCCCAGTATTGCTTCAAAGCTATAGTGTTGCCACACTATTAAGATAAGAAAACAGCAAAAAAAAAATTTATTTTTTTCCAAAGACTAAGAGCAGCAACAAAAACTCAATTAAATAATGGCAAAGTGTTAAAGCTCATTTTAAGTTGAAAGTAGATTTTGAAAATATAAAATAAAAAGTTTTAACAATTTTTTAATGCCTTTTTATAAATTCTCCTACACAAATACAAACCCACACACACAACAAAAACAGGGACGTATTAATCCCATCAAACAAATGTGCTGATTTTAAATTCGTTGTGCGGGAGTTTAAGTGTTGTATCCGCTAGTTAATATATTCCGAGCTACTGATGTCTGTTTAGGTTTTCGACAATAAACTTTTCAAATCTGCAATCCGTTTTCGGTTACCTTTTCTAGTTTCTGAGATAAATAGTGTTTGGTTTGTTTTATATCCCTCACAACCCGTCTATACGAACCATAGATTTGGTACATCATGAACAAAACGTCGGAAGAGCAAATGTCAAAATTTTGTTCTAATTTGTGTATGTGGTGACTACGTATAGTTTACCAAATCATAATTTATAATTTTTCATCAAGTGCATTTCGTTTATCTCTGCGGTTGAGAATGTAAAAAAGATGGCGTCAAACTAAAAATTATAGTTTTACCAACGATGGTCGACAAAGATATGACATTGATTTAGAGAGTCTACACGAGCCAAATCGATGATCGACCAAAAATTTTTTCATGATATACCAAATCTATGGCTCGTATAAACCAGAATTTCTTTGTGATATTTTTTATCACTTTTCTCAAAATGCATTTTTGACACATAGAGACGAGAAAACAATTGTATTCCCTAAGTTATAATGTGATAAAATTTATAAAATCAAACGAGCAATATTTCAATTAGAAGTCAACTTTTCTCAAAAGATTAACGTGATTTGCATTGTTTTTAAAGCAATCATGTTCACTTTAATCGTTTCAAAGAAACATACATGAAATTTATTTTCCCAGTTTTCCAGTTAAAAGAGCTTGTAAAGCTCAAATTACCATCTAGGTTTGTACTTATCTGCAATGCGGTCTAAGTCTCATTTATGCAGCTTATTTTTTTTTATTCAAGACTTTAATTCAAACACTCTCAGGCAAAGTTTTACCAAATAGTACCCTTAGAAAAGCAGAAGAATTTGTATGCATCATTGAGATGAAAATCTGATTGCTACTCTGTAATTTGTTTGAAAAGAATGCAGAGTTGTATTTATAGTTTAAGTTGAAATAATATAAACAACTTGGCTGCACTTGCCTAGAATGCCAAAATTATACAAAAAATGCTAAAATTAAAAAGTAGAAATGCATTGTAAATTGTTTTCAGATTTCAAAAGTTTTGAATTTATCAAAGCAAAGTTTCCCGCTTTGATCTTATGCAGTCGTAAGAAGAATATTTGTGACTTGTTATTGTATAAGCCTTTGTTATTCTTTGTCTCTTGCAACTTTATTGTTCTTTTTTAAGTTATGATATGGTCTCAAAACCATTATTTAGGATTGTTTCTGAAGAAACTATATCCGTCACTTTCATCACTTACCAAAAGTTTTAAGAACTGGTCTTTTCATATCATAAGCACATCACCAAGATTTTTATATATTTCTGTTAAAGGTTTCCAAAGACAACCAAAAGATCTATAAACCAGAACATTTATAATACAAATCTTAAACTCATAAATTTTCAGTTATATATTAAATTAAACACTTCCTTTAAAGTTTCCTTCAGCTTAAAAAAAATAAAATTCAATTATGAATTCTAGGGGCTAAAGATTTATTAAATCATTTAATACCTTAAACGCTTGATATTTTGTCTGCTGGGATATACCGAAATAGAAAAAAAAATGTTTTTGTTTGTTTGCTTTTTTTTGTTTGTTGGTTTGTTTGTAAAAGAAAAATCATTAAAATAAAAAGGAAATTGAAAAATGTTAAACTAGAAAATCATTACATTGTGCCTAAATGAGTAAAAGGGACTGCCGGAGAAAAAGCAATGGAAAAATACTCAATAGAACACATAAAAACAATCACATACAAAATAAAATTTAACAACAACAGGAATATAAAGTTTAAAATTAAATTAAACTTTTCGATTTCCTATTGAATTTGAACTTTTACAAAAAAAAAAAAAAAGAAGGAAAAAACAACAACAAAAGAAAAAAAAAATATTTTTTTTCATACGTTTTTATAAAAGAGTACAAGGCTTTTAAGGTTTTCTTTAAGAGTCTTCTTTATTGAAAGGTTATAAATTAATGGGGTTTTGCTATTTAGATTCGTACTTTGTATGTTTATTTATGCAGATATACGATAATAATTCTGTATAAGTAAGAAAGCCTTTCAATCATCAAAAGGCCATTCTCAAATAGAAAGAAACTTTTAATGGTAAAGCGATTGTTTTAAATATCATTTAATCTGTAATTTTAAATTAAATTCAATAGATGAAAAACATACTTTGAGTACATTGAATGTAAATAATTCTTTAGATGTAATTAAAATTCTTATTTTGATGTAAAGAAATAAATGAAATGAATGCATGTCATGTTGCAATTACCTTAAAGATATAAATACTTTTCACAACTTGAGTCTAAAATAGTGAATTTTTTTTTTTTTAAGACCAATACTCAGGGGTAAACCCCTACTCATGCAGTGTATTGAATTGGAATGTGAAGATGGTTGATAGAAGTTTTGTATATTTTGTATATTTTGCGCCTTTATTTGTTGATGAAACAAGTTGCTGTAAATTTGTCCACTCAAAAGCCAGTGTTATACCTTCACCCTCGAATGATCAAACAGCAATTGCCTCATCTGTCGGTGGATGTTTAAATGTGAATGGTGAGCGTCTTCAGTAGATTAGCTGTTATCTTCCCAGAAGGTGGCGCTGTACTCCTGATCATTGGTTTTTGGTGGAATGGATTAGAAATGTCAGGGGGTGGTTTCTTGCAGATGGTATTGCTGGAGGGCGGGGGGAACCTCTTATTTTCTTAAATTTTTTAATTTTTAATTTAATTTGTAAATTTTAGAAAACCGCATATTTTTATTTTTATAATTTTGTCCTTTGCTTTAAAAGTGGTGATTTGGGTGTAGTTTCTTAGTAAATAATTTATAGAAAAATTCTGTGGGTTTATTTTAAGATTTTATTTCCATTTTAAAAACCTATCACAGTTTGTTAGGTTTAATTGCCTATTCTGTTAACATTTCTAAAAGGCTAGTAGTCATAGAATGTACAATGAATCCTTTGAATCCTTCCGACATAAATCAATGAGGTATTGGCTTACAAAATTAATTTAAGAGTCTTAACATCAATGGCAGTATACCGTAAACTATTAGATAGTTTGGTTATTTCTTGACATTTGTACCATTATAATAACACTCAGCCTGCACAATTTCGCTTGGGTTCTGAAAATTTTGTCCCAAATACAAATATCCCAGCTACTGTGCTGCCTTAAATATTTGATTCATCTGTTTGCCATAGTATGGATGTAGCGTCTGTACTGTACCATACTCTTTTATAACTCAGTTTATGTCCCCTTGCAAAAGCATTGAGGTTTCCAAACCTGCCCAGAATACAGTCAAAGAATTAGTTACTTATTATCCAGATGTCTTGCTCGCCATTTCTGCTTAAAATTCTCGCGTTTGAACTCTTCTTTCTTTTCTCTCTTCTCTATGACCATATTGTCCACTACAATATGCATTAGACTTGAATATAATAATGCTTTTAGAGACCCTATTCTGTAATTCTCTTAAGCTAAAATGCTAAAATTTTGGGTTTTTGAAACAGGCTGGGCCTTAGAATATATAAAATTAAAAAAGTTTAGAGGTAATAGGCATGAAGCTTTTAAATTATTACAAGCGTTCAAAAATTGTATTCGTAGCCAAAAAGTCCTAATTCATGTTTATAAATCTGTGGCAATTTGGAAGAGTAGCTTAAGTCGACATAAGAGAGAATTGAGTTAAGGCGTTTGGGGCATTACAGAAGCAAAGGCGCTTAAATGTGTTTAGTCCGTTTTGAAAAATTCTATTTTTTATCAATGTTATGTACGTTTACTTTTTAGCCTAAGTTTTTTAAATCAATAATGCATTGAACAAAACAACTTATGTAGACATAGATTTGTTTACATATTCAGATTTTCGATTTATCATATAACTTATATTTACATTAGTTTTTTTAATAAAATGTGATTCTTGTATACAGTTATCTTAAGTGAATATAAGTTCTTGAATAAATCCTCTTATGTTTACTTAAAACTACACAATACGTACTTTTTATTTCAACAGAAGCGCTTAAGTTACTTAAGGACCTGTCCAACGCAGATTTCAGTTTCGAAAAAGCGCTTAAGTAGAAAAGGCATAAAATCTTCTAAAATCAACCATATTTTTTTAAAATATTCATCCTTCTTCTCTAATGAACATGTTACCAATATATTAACTCATAAATTATTCGCAAAAAACATACAGAATAAAAATTACACAAAATTGAAGATATCTCAAAACTTCAATTTTCGACTTAAGCTACTCTTCCATATTGCCACAGAAATTCTTAGTGATAGAATTTTAGCTAAGGAGAGTTACAGAATAGTCGCCGTGGTCTAGTGGTTAGTGTGTTGGCTTACTAAGACATGGGCCTTGGGTTCGACACCAGGCTCTGAAATATAAAAAAAATATTTCTTTCGGCGACTACCTCTCAGCAGTCTTCTGGCAAAAGCTCTGAGAGTAACTAATTGCCATGAACAAGCTTCTCAAGTCTGTCGTTCGGAGTCGACATTAAACTGTAGGTCCCGGTACTCATGGATAAAAATTCACACACACAACATGAGGGCTGTGAGAAGCTAGGCCGTAATCCTGACACAGGGTTGTAAAGGCCAGTTATGTATGTATGTATGAGTTACATAATAACGCCTCAGTGCAGCTGTGGCACTGGTTCTCATCGACCAGTTATGCTTATGCACGCCAGTCTCTGTACCTTATTTAGCTTACGAGTATAGTTTATTATATACACTTTATACCAAAATTCATATTTTTTAACCCCATATGTTACAATTTGGCTGACTATCATGGCATACCACGAGTATAGTATCCCTGGTTTGCAGTTGAAGCCTCTTGCATACCATTAGCACTTGTCTGAATTTTTTTCGAAACGATCTTTATTATTCCCGGATGCTTAACCTCTTTCTTCTGAAAAATTTTTTAACAAAATA
Source organism: Metopia argyrocephala (assembly GCA_963576795.1). Classification (NCBI taxonomy): domain Eukaryota; kingdom Metazoa; phylum Arthropoda; class Insecta; order Diptera; family Sarcophagidae; genus Metopia; species Metopia argyrocephala. The sequence continues at coordinate 177,924,431 of OY756208.1, read as the reverse complement.
TCCAAATATTTCACCATTTAGGGAGGCTTCTCTTCCTAGAAAACGATACCATTGTAGTCTTGTGGGAATTACTATTTTTGCCTTTTGCCACTAAAACAATATCATTTAGGCCTAGCAGTCAATATCAGTCAGTTTCCTTAGGATTTCGTCAACAACTAAGCTTCACAGTGATACTCGTTAACATCCAGATTGATGGCAGAAATCTTTCACACTAGATTATAGCTAATAACTGATGCAGAGGTGGGGATAATAAAGCTAACTGAAGTTTTCAACAGAGTTAGGTTCTATCACTGTGAAGCTTAGTTGTTGACGAAATCCTAAGGAAACTGACTGATATTGACTGCTCATTAAAGCCCTCTCTATGACTATGACAGGTGTTGTCAAAGAAATCTATATCTATTAAGCCTACTGTTTAGGACGAAATGACCCACATTGCTGAATTCCACACTTTTTGTAATTGTCGACCATCTTTTCAAGAATTTTTAACATAATAGGGGTTGTCAAGCTAATCAGTACCCGTTTACCTGATTTACACATACATAGTCAAGCTCATACCAGTTATAAACATTTGTTTCCTAAAACTTCTTCAAATTTGTCCTCTTGGGATTTCTATACGACTCTGCTGGTCTCTCTAAATACCCCCATGGAGAATTCGGTTATCTTATAGATCAGAGAGACATTCTTCATCCAATACTCTCCAATCTCTCACAAAACAAACAATGCTAGCTATAGTAATGTCTCAGACCTCCTTTCTAAGAATCATTTGTTTACAGCCTTTGCACAGCATAAAATTTAGAAAAAAAAATTGTGTAGTTTTTTATTAAAATAACACTTGATTGAGTTGATTTGTTGACCTTTTAATTAAATTTCTATTTTTCTTTTTTCAATAAAGAATTATAGTGTTACTTTGAGAAGATGTTCTCATACCTAAAGTAGTAGTCAATTTAAATCAGGTCATATTTCATGGGATTTTTTTTTTCATTCTATAAATACTTGAAATTTCAACATTTTATTTTTGTACAGAGACCTTTTCTTTCTTTTGCTTAGACAAGTTAATAGTGAAAATCCTTTTTGTTTTTTTTTCGTTTTTAATTCTAAATACTTTTTCAAAGAAAAACAATACTCGTTTATAGACTTATCCTTAAACCACTCTCTATTTTTAAATAAACAAATTTTAAAACCTTTTAAAGCACCCTGTACTTATTGCCCAGTTGAGTTCAATGTGGCAAAATGGAAAATATGCAAATGAAAACTCACCATAAGAAAACCTCAACAATATGTCTTAAAAATTTGATCCAAGCCAAACAAGCAAACAAACAAGAAAGAAAAAAAGCAAATCAAGTTAAACTTTTAACCTCTTTGGTACTGTTTATTCTTGTCAATGGTAAAGAAAAAACAAAACAAACCAAAAAACATACAAATCGGAAAGAAGGGAAGCAAAAGCTAAAGCAATAACATGACCCTATTTCCGTTTCAGTAAAATTTAAATAAAGTCCCTATAAAATCTTGTTGTGGTGGTATAAGTTTATCTGTTTGTTTATGAGTGTGGTTGACATTAAAGAAAATACTATACAAAAACAACAATACAATAAAATATACCAAAAGAAATTGAAAAGAAAACAAAATCATTTAGCATATTTTAAGGCGCTATCAAAAAAGTTTTAAGTTTATTTGTTGTTGCTTTTCTGTCTAGTAAATTCTAAAGGAGACGCTCTTTATTTTTTTTCATTCTCTCTCACCTACACACATACACAAACAAAACTCTTCTAAAGGATTTTTTCTTGTACTACTTCTAAATACTTGTATATATTTCGCCTAAAAATTTGTTTTCTGTGTTTTTTCTTTTATCAGCCTTGTTGCTGGGCTAAACCTATTTGTACATGAAATCTATGCCAAAGTGTATGTGAATTCATGAACACCAAAAATTTTAATATATTGTAACATGTACACTGATAAAATTGTTGTTGCTGCATTATTGAAGTGGTTTTTGCCCACAAAAACAAAAATAAATATTGAAAAAAAGAAAAACATATTGATAAATGGTCATGGACTTTTCTATGTAACAAACAAGTTCATAAATCACACTCTTTGCTCTTACAATGAGTCCTTTTTATATATTTAAAGCTCATACTCACACACACACACAAACACATATGAACAGCAAAAAAAACCTAAATAAATAGGAACTCTCATTAGCAAATGTACTTTTGGTACTGGTATTAGTATTTCAAATAGTGAAATAAGTTCAATAATGAAATATACGAGTATGTTCAATATTTGTGGGTATTTCTGTGGGTTCGTGTATGTACATACATGTGTTTTATATTTTTCGTTTTATTTAAGGAAATATTACAAATAATTTTTTTTTTGTCATATTTTACTGGCTTTACGACACAGTGGCTTATATTTGATATATGATTTGGCGGCTTTATGACGCCTCTCGTGTTGCTTTAGAAAAATTGTAACAGAATGTTATGTGATCGCTATGATAAACAAATGGAAAATCATGTAAATTTATTAAAAATCCCCCCAAAAAAAAAGAAAACCAGTTCAATAAAAGTGTCCCTTCTGTTTGCCAACCAATTTAATTTCAATATTTACTAGCCAAAAATACCTTGAAAATACAAAAACAGAGAAAAAATGTAAAAATTATTGTAAACGAGTAACATTTTTGAAAGAATTTTATTTCATTTGCAACATTAATTCATAGCACAGTGACAGGCGAAATTACAAAATTTATGGACTCCCACGTTGTTTTATATTGAAAATGTTAACGACTGCTATTCCTTTTCTACTGTATAATACGGGTGTGGAAAATAAAAACAGAATACTTGGCCAGTGATAAAAATCTTGTTCTAAATAGTGCCGAGTAATATAAATATTTTTCGGATTTTGTCAAATACTGTTTTGCTTTTTTGTACAATTAATTGGTAACAATTAGCAAACAGTTTTTTTTAAATTATTAAATAACTTTAAGAAGCTTTTTCTTTTAGTAAAAAAATATAAAAATTATTTTTTTGTAATATTTCCTTCATAAATAATCTATTTTAGGGGTTTCCCCTAATTCCGAGATATTGCTTTTTATGCTAAGTTAGAAGTTACAATTCCCAATCGGTCGACAAGTTTATACCTTCCTCTTAAGCAGCAATATTTCCGTTCGAACTATGCCAACTCTGATCTTTTTAGAATATGACACTTTAAAAAGAAGAAAATAAGTAGTTTGTTTCAAAATTCCTTTTTTATTTTATATTTGTATTTAAAATATAGCCTATTCCTGAATAGTAAATAAAGAAAAAATTATTTAACTTAAGTTTGATGAATTAAACAAATAGTTTATTCATATTTCATAAAGGATTAAGAAAATCAACTCTTTTTATGTAAATATGAACATAATTTAGAAAACTATTTTGGCAGAAGAAATAATGTTTACGAAAAAGTCAAAAATAACCAAAATTATATCAGAGAAAGAAAAACATTTGAATTAAATCGAGGGTGTACAGTGTAAGCTATTTAGAACACTCATTTAGTACTCCAAGTAGTATAAGAACACACCATAGCCATCAATTTATTTTTTAATAATACAAACCAAATATAAAAAGGAACACATCTACTTCTCCATATCATGTAATCAGTCTGTCATGTAGCAAGTGCTTTATTAATCTATTGGTAGATATTAATTCCAAACAATCGCATTTTTCAATTGATTGTCCAACGAAACACACAATGCACTGCACTGTTAGGGTAGTGTAGTATTGTTAGAAGAGCTCCGTGTTCAAACCCCACTTCTAAAATTTCGTAAAAAAGAAATATGAAAAAATACTTCTTTCAGCTACTACCTCTTACCAAAGCTCTGAAAATAACTGATTAAGATTAATTCTCAAGTCTGTCATTTAGAATCGAACTTAAATTGTAAGTCCCGATACTCATAGATAAAAATTGATACACACAACGGGAGGGCTTTAATAAGCTAGGCCGTAACCCTGAAACAGGTTTATAATGGCCAATTATTTTTCTGGAGTTTTTCATATCAATTACCATGTTACTCCTTATAAATATAAAGTATACACTACACACACACTTTTCCGTACCACCATAACCCATCTTCCTAAGCCTGTACAAAGCACCGCAAGTTGGGATCATCGCCTGTGTGCTGGCCTCATCAAAAGGAAAGCATTTAGGAGAAATATCAAAATATTTAAAGAAACAAGAATTACGTAGAACAATTCAGACAAAAATTATACACGATCTGAGCTAATTATATAAACTAGAGGACGCAATGAAGTTCTGTACTTCCATGGGTGGGACACATTACACATCCCCTGCGAAGTAAGCAGAGACCCATATTACCTTCTTGATATTTAAACTTATATCATGTTTGACACTGACAGACACCAGGTGCAAAGTCAATAATGAACGAAAGCGAATTTTAGAAACTTTCATAACAACTTTGAGCCACGCATATAAACTTACACTTTAATTTTCTTTCCAAAAGCTAAGAACTACTTATAAGCCCTGCGCTAGTGTCTTCATTGACAAATCAACGATTAAATATGCCTGACGGAGCCTTAACCTTCCGTAGATTTGCCTGTAGGATCTTGAAGAAGCCGATTTTTTTTTTTTTTTTGCTTACTATAAAGCACCGTTGTTGCAACTGCTCTAACGAGGAAACTTTTGTCTTCTGTTCTTAAAAATTGTTATATTATTCTCTTAACAAGTCACATGCAGGATCTTACGGCGTACTGTAGAAATAATATTATTATTGGCCAAGTATTGCTTGGCTATTCACTCTACAGCTTATGCTGTACAACCTTGGTGATAAACGTTCACAGCTAACTAAGCTGCGAGTGGCAGTTATCATTAACAGATGGTAAAGGTCACACTTATGTAAACTTTTTTGATAACAGAACTGTACTACAATAAACAAGCATCTAATTTTTCCCTTAGGAATGTCGCCGAATACACACATATAGCAAAACGCCCAGCGTTGCTTTCTTTAGCCATGAACGAGTGAAGATCTTGAAAGAAATGTCTCGTCCCTCCACTTAGAATAATTTCCAATATGTTGTGCAGGCGAGATTATCTAAAGGAACCAAATTCTGGCTGCCACTCAGAGGCACCAAATTTTGTTGTACAGTTGACCTTAATTATCATGTACTGACTTTATGAGTTCCTTACGTTTCCACACATGACCAATATTTTTTAACTTTTCTTGAAGCAATATGAGTTTTTTTTTTTTTTTTTTTTTTGTTATTAATATATTAATGTAAAAAATATTAAATAAAAAGTTGGCATACTTTAGGGCATTTTAAATTTATTTTCGTTTTAATTAATTGATGATTAAAAAAACTTGGTTTTGAACTAAACGTGATGAATTGAAAATGTTTTATTACGAATAGAAAATTTTATTGAAACATGTTCGTATGCATATAAAAACAGTGTCAACTAGTAGTAGTCATAACAATAAAAAAAATGGACTTTTATTACCTACTAAAAATTGCCGAAACTAAATTATAACATTTGGTATTTCATTCAAGTTAAAACTCAATGATAAAATTGGGGCCATTAACTTATATTGCCACCTCTTTTATTAGTACCAATAAGACTATTAAAATAGAAAAAACTTGTTCAACTTAATGTTCTTCAATTTTACTATTATTATAAGTATAATTTTTCAGAAAATTGCCAATAGAAAAAGAAAAAATAGACAATTTTTTAATAGCCATTAGAGAGAGGTAACTTATGGTATATTTTTCATTTTTTTTTTTTTTTTTTCAAAAAGCAACATCAATTGCTTAATAATACAAGTAACTAATATGTTTCATTTTGTGTACTTTCTGGATCAATGAGCTTTATCTTTTGAAATATTTTCTAATTTTACAAATTTGTATAATTTTGTTAACATGGTATGTATGTATGAATTATAAAAGCTCATAGGCGTTAGATTGCAAGTCTATAAACCACAAAGCCCCAAAATGTAAATTTTATAATATTTTCAATTTCCGTAAAATTAAAAAAAAAATAAAAATATAACCAAACTTGTGCTTTCTTTTGTAAATACGAGTATGCATGTACATATGCATGTACAACTCCAACTCTAACTACTTATAACAAATGTATACATGATAGACTAAAATACAATATTAGTACTAAACTATGTAGTAATAACAGAATCTATTCGATTTTTGTATTCTTTAGACCCAATGAATGCCACAATTTAATTTCAAAGATAGACATCAGCATTGGTATACAAAAATCAAATAATATTGAATAGAATGATAGTGAATAATGACGATGATGCTGATGATGATGATGATGACCATGTTGTGCATACAAATACACGTATAAAGTTGCTTTAAAAAGGCATTCAAAAAATTAATTTTTTGATTTTTTTTTTTATTTCGTTTTGATATGGTGTAGTTATGCATTGTATTGTATGTGTAAAATAAACTGAATTTCTGACAATTTAAATGTTAAAAAAAATATAAAGTTTTGCAAAAAATCTAATCGTACTATTAAAAGTTAATATGATAACTGTTAGGTCATACAATTGTAATGGTTTTACGAGGGCACTTTGACATTTATGTGGTTTTCTTTATTAAATTGCCTTTATTGGCGAACAAGCTCAGTATATTTACATACATATTTATTCTTATACTATTTAAATTTAGAAACAAGAAGTTTCATATAAATAAGTAGGTAGAAAGCTACTTCCAAGATCCACGATCGACCACTTTTTGATTGATTTGTTTGTACTAAAAAGAGATACTATTTCCGTTTCCAGTTTAGCTTGCCCGTAACAAAGTCTAAACACGAATTCCGCTTATGGTGAAATGGAAACAATAACGTCATGTGTATAACTCTTAAATATTTGTTCAAATGTTAAACATACAAACATACATGTAGTCGTCGTGGTCTTGAGGTTATTGTGTTGGCTTACTAAGACATAAGCCCAGGGTTCAAACACCAGCTTTGACGTCTTGAGAAAAATTAAATGAAAAAATTATTTCTTTCAGCGACTACCTCGCAGCAGTCTTCTGCCAAAAGCTCTGAGAGTAACTGACTGCCATGAACAAGCTTCTCAATTCTCTGATTCGGAGTCGACTTTAAACTGTAGGTCCTGGTACTCATGGATAGAATTAACACACAAAACATGGGTGCTAGGCCGTAATCCTGACACTGGGCTGTAATGGCCAATTATTTCTGTATGTATTTTAAACATGTCTTATTATAACTCACCGATCTTTTTAATCCATATTTTTTTCAGAGGTTCCCAACTTTGATTCGTCAAGTCTGCTTTGTTTGATAGTCGATTAAAAAAAAGACAAATTTCACGTTATATTTTGATTAATTGATACTCAAAATCATGTGTTTTTAAACCCATTGCATTATTTTTTTTTTTCTAAAGGTTATTTAAATCTCTTGTCTATGTCTATATAAGGGAGATAATTTAAAACTTAGAAATCTACATTCAAAGACTTAGTGGCGAAGAGTTTATGAAAATTGGTGTAAACTTATTTAATTTGGGTTTTTGTAAAGTCACTTCCACTCTATTCCACCTTAACCAATGAACCATAAAAAAATGAATGATCGGGAGAAAAGCGCCACCTATTGGGAAGTAACAGATAACAGCTAAACCTACTTAGTGAAGGCACTAACCACACACAATCAGCATGCAAGTATGAGGCAATTGCTGTTGAACATTCAAGAGTGAAGGTATAACACTGGTCTTTAAATGATCTATTCACAGCAATTTGTTTCATTCCTAGGGCGCTTAATAATAATGTAAGAAAAAATACATATAGATGTACTGTCCTTTCCAAAAATTCCAATACAATGCACTGCATTTAGTAGGGGTTTACCCCTGAGTATTGGACTTAAATAAAAAAAATAATAAAAAACCATGTTCTCGCCAGCCATGGTGGCTACATGACCAAATTAATATCGGAACATTAATGTCAGAAGAAGACAGAAAGAAAGAAAGAAAGAATAAAAATGCTCTTTAAATTAGAGCAAATAAAAATAAAACAAAAAGAGAGTATTTACTTAAGATAACATCGATGTTTTGTTTTATAGGATTGTTCACCTACTGAATTTAATCAACAAAACCGTAATTAGTAATTTAATTCATATTAATTTCCCTTAGTTTTAAATCCCGCAAAGTTTAGCATTTTTGTTCAATTTTATTTTTTTAGATATCCAAAAAAATACTGCCAAGCTATAGAAAATATTAACATTTAACGATTTGCAATAATAAAGCCAAATATGGGTAATAAATTACTAATAAGCACAGCCGCACACACACACATACACTTAGATATATTGCTTTATGGAATAACAGTGCTTAGTTTTATTGTTTGTTTCATGTGTGTTTAAGTGGGCTAAGGATAAGCTTAAGTCGGCGGCTCTCCTTTATGATAGATTAGAATAATTACATAAAAGTATAAATAAAATAACAAAAACAACAAAATCCTTGTAGTGGAAGAGAAAAAAAAATAAAAAGAAAATAGAGAATGAGCATAAAAATAAAGCAGACACACACACACACAAAATACCTCAAAGACATAAAAGAACCTGTACCCTTAAGAAAGTGAAAGAAACTAAAAAAAACAAAACATTTATACTTTTGAATGCGTATGTATGTATGTGTGTTTATGTAAGAGTATGTGCGTTACAATCAGTGCATGGTCTTTGTGTATAAAAACATGGCCTAGCATATGTGTTTCTATTTAAATTTTAATATTTAAAAATGCGTAGCAGCGGTGTTAAAAAAGAAATTTTAATTTTTTTTTTCTCTTAAAGAAAAGCTCAAAGGCAACTTTTTTAATTCATTCTTGACTATTCAAGTTTTTGCCAGAGCTATAAAGACTTGTAATGTAGAAATGAACTAAGTTTTGAATAATTTATTCTTTTTTTTATTTCTCTTTTAATAACATTTTTAGCTTTCTTTTCTATAATTTTTTACAAATGATGTTTTACATTTAATGCAAGTATACAACAATATTATATAAAGAACATGCATTTATACAGTAGTGAGCATAACAAAAGTATAATTTGCCTTCAAAAATAAAACTATTAAATGCAGCCAACGGGAAAATGAACAGAAAACAAACTGATCAGTTGACAGGTTCCTAACTAATGGAAAGAGACCAATTCAAGCTTTAGCACTTTATATAAAGGGCGCTTTTGCATGGCAATGAGTCTAATCGACATCATTTTGAACCGTTTGGTAAGCCTCAGAACTAAACTAATCTAACCAGTTCATTGTTCTTTATTATGGTTCTTCAAAACATATCACTGAATTAGTATTGAAAATTTCTCCAGAACTTGTTAACAGTGTACCAGAGCTGGCCAAAGAAAAAATGAAAGTAATTGACTTTTCATTTGGCTGTATACTTTTATATGTGAAGCCTATTACATGGCCAGTTAGCTAGTGTCTGCAACTAAAAATACTTTTATATATTTGTAATACTTTAAAATCAATTAAGTAATATGTTTACCTTTCGATTTTTCTGATTAAGAACTGTGGTACTACTTACGTTTTCACAAATTTTGAGATAACTACGTTTAGAATAATAGTCTCGAAATTTTTGGCAGAGTATACAAACATATAAGGTTAGTGTTTGGCTTACTAAAACGATAGCTCCAGTTCAAGCCTATGATTTGATATCTAGAAGTAAAAAATATTAAAAAAAGAAACAAAATATTTCTTTTGGCAACTACCTCTTAACAGACTTCAGCTCTGAGAGTAACTGATTGCCATAAACTAGCTTCTCAAGTCTGTCGTTCGGAGATGACACTAAAGACTCTGTTCTGCTTCACTACCTTGAGCCAAAATAGTCTTACTTGCACGTAATTAGTTTGAATTTCCGTATATTGGTCCGTAGTCTTGCTGTGCAGCAGAGCTTTCTACTATTATCAATCTGATTGATGAATGGGGAACAGACAAATGTTTGGAACAATGGAATGCCCAGACGGATCTCAGGCAGTGATACGCCCGTGATTTAGGAGTAAGTCTGATATTCTTAAGTATAGAAGGCTACACCTAAAAATCCTAACGAATTTAATTACGGGAGAACACATTTGATGAGAATGGCAATCACAGATGTTGATGTTTGCAGACTATTCTCACAAGCATCATAGACGGCAGAGCACATATTGTCTGAATATACGGTTCTTGATAAATTTAGATTGATTTGTTTAGGGAGACATATAGTCTAATTGGCAGACGTGTCTGCTACTAAAGTTTCGGACTTGCTGGTATTCATAAGGAAGGCAGTTGGTCTGCTAAACAAAGCGTAGACTTAAATAGACACAATAGATCTTATAAGTCATAAGTCTTGCATTAGTGCTGGGTCTGAACCAAATTATAATAATAGTTAGAATTTCATTTGTTAATTGATTGTAATACTGAATAAATAAATAAACTTCATAATTTATTTGCATTCAAATGATATAAGTAACCAAACTCATTAAAAGAATTATACAGTTTCTGAGATGTTCCTTGGTTGAACGAATTCATATTAAATGCTTTCTAAATGTCTTATAGGCAAATCAAGTTTTATTTTCCTTTGAAAGAACACGCAATATTTTTGTTGTTTTTGTAGACCAATACTCAGGGGCTACACCCCTACTAAGCGCTTTATGTGGGACAAGTTGTTGTCAGTTTAGCACTCGAATTCTGTTTTATATTTTTTGTCTTTCTCAGAGCATACATGATTTTATTGAAAACATTGCAACTCCATATAACCAAAGGGCTTTTTGTGGAATTCAATTAAGGACATAGTATCCGCTGAATAAAGCATTAAACACATAGACATAGTTGTCAAAATTAGAATACACACGTTTATATGAAAACGATTATTTTAAAGGCAGCACAGCAAAACCCTAGACAAAAACCTTTGCTGCCCAACTTAGACTAATTTCTATTTTTTGAGGCAGCAAAGGCTTATTAGTGTTGTCAATACAATATGAAATATTAAATAAATACGAGCAAAAAATATTTTTTATTACAAAGAAAAAAAATTGTTTATTAATAAAGATTAAAATTAAAAACGTTTCACATTACAAGTCGATATTTATTTAATTAAATTTAAGATGCTAAAGTTATGTTTGGTGTCTCACAAGGATCAATATGGGTTGTTATATAAAATACATGCATAATGTGATGGGAAATGCGATAAAGTGGATGAATGTAAAACAAACAACTTATTTACGTCTTATAAGAACGTGCAAATGTGTAATGCACCCAAATATCTTTGTGATCAGTCGATTTATTTAGGAGACATGCAGCCGTACCAGTTGAGAAATACACAGCATTTCAGAATTCAACGGGCAACATCAACGGCGATGCAAAAATTATTACTTTACAAGGGTATTATATTAATGTGTTACCAAATAATTTGAGATTAGAGTTAAAGAGCATGTGAAAAATAGCAAGAAATATATTTTGTATATGAGTTTTGTAGTAAAGGTTTTTAATACTATCTAAAAATATAGTATAAATAAATTAAAATAAAAAAATGTATATACATTTCAAACAACCGATTTTATTTTTGCGATTTTGTAGACATGAAAGTGGTATCACTGAAATATTTTTTTCAACAACAAACACATGTTAATTATTTTATTTGTTTTTTTATTGTTTTGTGTTTGCTGCCTTCAAAATATTTATGCAGCTTATAGCATGGCAGCAAATATTATCGGCTACATTTGCTGCTTGCTGTCATGCTGCTTGCTGTTGTCTATGTGTTTAATACTTAAGATCCTAAACTTTAGTTGTTTCATTGGAACTTCTTTTAATCTTCCATTAGCTAAAATGCAACTAAAATGCTATGCTTGCAATACATACTTACTAAAACTTTGTGTAATGAAAAGCAGGCTTTAAAAAAACGATGCGCTTTTACTTTAAGATGAACAAAGTTGGAGGACTACACAAAATTAATGAAATAATGAAAAATTATAGTTTTTTCTTTTTAGTTTAGGGTTTTGTTACTTATGTTTTGCCCAACACTTTGTATGTATGTATGTATGTATGTATGTCTGTGCATACATGCTACTCGTATGTTATGTTATGTATGTGCGTATAAATGTTCTAGTCTATGGTTAGATTCTTATCTTATATAAGCTTGTAATATGATGATGTCGGTTGGATACATGCAATTGACGTCTGTTTAATTCTTTCTTTTTTAGTTGATGTTTTCTTTTTTTTAATCTCTTGTAAATTTTTTCCATCGTTTTCTATTCAATATTTTCTGTTGTTATTTCAGACAAAAAAAATTTAGAAAAAGGAAAAAAAAATTCTTTAGATTGCATTGAAAGTTGTTGTATTTGTTTTTCTATAAACGATTGAATGTAGAAATTTTCACATTGACAAGTCACATGCTTCATTGCACAATACATACAAATAAATATACGAGACGATTTACTGTCAAAGGCAGCTGTCACTAGCTCTACAATAAATTTGTTACAAAAAAAAATGAAAAAAAGAAGAATCTCTCATATATCGATAGTCATACACTCATACATATATATGTACATTGTACATACACGTAGATATGTATGAATGTGTGGATAAATAATAGTTGTTTGTTTTAATAGAATGTACATACATACATAGGTTTCTCTGTCTGTCTGTCTGTCTGTAACCCTGTTAAATTGCTTTTATTATTTTAATGCCATACCGACCGACATTGTGTTCCAAATGAAACGTGTATTAAACATGCAAATTATGTTGATTTTAATTTTCCCACTTTTCAAATTTTTATTTTTTATTATTTTCTTTCCAAAGAGCACATTTTGTTTTTTTTAATTTTGATTTTGTGTTTTTAATAGAAAACTTATTTGTTTTTCAATTATATTCACTAACATACAAATGAAAAATATGCAAAAACAAACCAAAAAAAAATATTCAATTAAATAATATTTTTGATTTCGGACCGTGACAGCATTTTCCTTCCTTTTTTTTAATTCAATTGCATTTTTGAATGCATATTTTGTTTAGATGATTTTTTGTTATATAATCGAAAACGACGTAATTAAATTAAAATTCAATATCGCATTGATTCGTATAAAAAATGACAAATTGATGTTCATGCAGTACTTACAAATTTAAAAATATATACAGTAGGGCAGGGATGAGCAACACGCGGCCCGCGGGCCGCTTGCGGCTCTTTCAATCTATTTATGCGGCCCGCCAAACAAATGTTGCTGCTTCTCAAAAATACACATAATATATAGACACATTAATCAACGAATTTCAATTACGAAGAAACTGAGAAGAGAGCAGTTTCCATGAAAATGTTTTCCTAACCATTAATTATCGATGTGGATACAGTTCCCGAAGACTTTCAAAGGGAAGTGATGGACATGCAGAATAATACTGATGTAGAAAATGTATATCTCTCAGTAAACATCGAGAATGTTTATAAATCCGACCACCGACCAATTACCACCGATCAAGACTGAGTAATGCACGATTAGAAACTTGTGTATGTGTACCTACCTCATCAATTCCGCCTGATATTGATCAGGTTGTATCGAAAAAACAGTGCCAAATTTCTCATTAAAAATTTCAAGCAAATACTTATTTTTTTGGCATAAAATTTTATATTTTTTTATTTTAATTTTTATTATAAAGAGAGTTTTGTAAATTATTAGTATTTATGTGCGGCCCGCCAAAAAATTATAAAATTTATAAGTGGCCCGTTGATAAAAAAGGTTGCTCACTCCTGCAGTAGGGAGATTTCTATATACAAAACATAACAGTCCTTTTTGTTTTTAATAATCGCTATCATTTCTTTACTGTCATGACATCACTGTCAGGTGCAAACACCCAGTGGCGGATTTATAAGAAATGGACCATAGGCAATTTGCGATATATGGATGTGAATATCGCGAAAAAAATAAATTTTTTAATAATTAAACTATTGTACATACATACATACATAACTGGACAGTGGAACCCTTTTTCAAAGTTACGGCCTAGATTCTCACAGTTCATGATAATCAGTTACTCTCTGCGGTCTTACGTACATACATATATACAAACGTAATTGGCCTTTACAACCCTGTGCCAAGATTACAGCCTAGCTTCTGGCAGCACTCATGTTGTGTGTGTTATTTTTATCCATGAGTACCGGGACCTACAGTTTAAAGTCGACTCCGAACGACAGTTTTGAGAAGCTTTTTCATGGCAATCAATTACTCCCACAGCTTTTGCCAGAAGACTACTGAGAGGTAGTCTCCGCAAGAAATAATTTTTTCATATTTCTTTTTTTCAAGATGTCAGAGCTGAGATTTGAAGCCAGCGCTATCGTGTTAGTAAGCCAGCACACTAACCATTAAACCACGGCGACTACGGAGCTCTTAATTATATAAAAATATTCTAGTGGTCTTTCATTTATCCGTAATAGAAGTGACTAAACATTTCTGGTTTTTCTTTGGCTTTTTTTAAATTCAAAGTATTGGTTATTCCTCATATATCAATCATTGCCTGAATTGCTGTTTCTATATGCTTGACCTTTGGTTGCAGTCTGATTAGCTGCAGTCTGATAGCTTCAGATCATGTATTCGGTTTCTCGATTCTGCTTCCTATAATAAGGTTTAAAGCATAAATTATTGCAGATCACTTTACTTCTAAAGCATTAAATTCATTATGTTGAGTAGACCAGCGATTTTTAGAGAGATTTTTGAGCGTAAATTTATTGTCTCCACCAAGATTTCCCAACAATATACATTTATATTATATAAAAAGAATAAAAAAAATTCCTTTGGGCACTTAATCTGCTCAGGGATTAATTGGTTTAATTAACTGATTTCCCTAAAATTGATCACGAGAGTTCATTAAGTCAAAGCTTAGCACTTCCATTATAATGCGAGCAGTATTTATTTCAACGGTTTCAAAATTTTTAAGTATTTAATAATAATAACAAGCTAATCAACATGTGCAATTCTAACAATTTCCACAAGCAAATTATTTCAAGTATTTGCAGTGCAAGGAATTCCGTATTTGATTAAAAAAAAAATTATTCAAATAAAGTTATAATTTAAATTACTCTTACACTGTTGCATATTTAAATTTTAGGGCCTATTAAATTATGCCGCCCTCGGCTAGGGTCTATCGGGTCTAGGCAGAAATCCACCACTGTAAACACAGAGTTACAATTCAGCCTATGCTTGTTATCTGATATTATTATTTTTATATTAGTAAACGTAATTATGATATCCCTTTCATTTTTCTACTAAATTTTTAAAGGGGAAAAAATTTTTAAAACCGGGTTCCTAACCCTTACTTAAAATTTTCTAGATATTATTACTTGATTTAGACCCAGCATAAATGCAAGACACTGCAAGCTATACGATCTCTTTTGGCCATCTGAGTCGATTGTTTGTTTTGCAGATCAACTGCCTTTCTTACGAACACCAGCAGGTTCGAAACTTTATTGGTGGATATGTCTGTCGGTGAAAAAATGTGCCTAAGTAGACACATCCATCTAAATCTAACAGGATTTCTAAGCATGATTTTTGAGTTTTTTTAATACTGCGTAACATTAAAGCTATTCACAAGACCGCATATATATATAAATTATATATATATATGCTTATTATATGCTTATTATACATTTGTCTTTTTTTGTGAATGACAATTATTTAAAGAAACTATAAAAGCACAAAAAAAAATGAAAAAGAACTGAATATTGAAATGTAGCGTATGTATGGGCATAAGCATGTCTCTATGGCGATTCCGTCTCTGCTCAAGAAAGTCGTCAGGAGACTTTCTCAAAAAAAAAAAAAAATTTGTATTATCAGCAGCAGCTTTTTATGTTTTATATTTTATTTTTTTTTTTATTAATGAAAATCAACTTGTGAATACTAATTTACCTCTTTTTTATTAAATTATTTGCATTTACATACAATACAACATACATTAATAAACGAATAGGATAGTTGTAAGAGTATATACAATACAACATACAACAATATAAAAGTTTTTAAATACGACAATTATATATAAAAGACAAAATAATTTAAAAAAATATATAAAATTTTCTCTATTTCAATATTGTTTTTTCTTTTGCAAAAAATAAAAAAAAAATTCATTTTAATAATAAGAGCAGTTCCATTTTATTACACGTACACACGTGAGAGTATTTAATATTTTTGAAAATGTTTTTCTCATTCTATTTATGGATAAATTATGATTATTTTTCAATGAAAAACCAAAAAGTATCCGTATCTGCTGTAACCATTATTGCTATTTTCATATTTATTTATCTTTTTTAGTGTTGTTGTTGTTGTTTTTCTTGCTGTTATCGTTGGCAAATAAATATTGTTAAAAAGGTTAAATGTATTTTATATACATACGTACTCAGTATATGGCAATGTGTGTGTGTATCTCTCCATTAAACAACACATACACTTATGATTCAAATTATAAGGACACAAGAAAGTTTTGATGTTTTATTATAAAAAAACAGAAATCGAACTTCGTTTTAACATTAAAATACGTACGAAACTTAAGAATTTCCTGGAGACCCAAATTCCAGCCCAAGGAAGATTGATCAATTTTTATTTTTTTTTTTTTTTTTTTTTTGTTTCTTCAGAAACGCGTTAATTAGATCAAAGTTAAATTCTATAAGGAAGTCTAGATTTTTGCAATAAATTTTTTGAGAAAATTATGTCAGTGAAAGAACAGTACAGTAGTAAAGCTGAACATGTTTTCGACTCCAGCTATTGTAGTCTCATCAGAGTTCTTTGTGTCTGTACATCAACTATTTAACCATTTAACTCACACTTTTTTTAGAAATCACATACTGAAAATATTTTTGCTTTTCCATATGAACATACACTTGTATGGGTTAGTCCAAGTAAAGTCAAACAACAGTTTCTATCATATTCTCTTTTTCTTACCATCATTGCAGTTTTTGTAATTGTCATCTTATTTGGATGAATCAGAATTACAACTTATTTTTGTTTTTGTCCTCCAGTTATAATTGTTTTAATTTTTATTAAATTTTCAAATGCAAAACAATATCCACCCACTATTAACGATAGATATCCAATATCATAGAGTGTTCAAAATTACACTTTCAGCTTACTTTCAATTTACATGCTGATTTCCAGAGAATCACTTAATTTTTTAGACACAAAGGATATAAACTTTTAGTTCTGTTTTTTATTTTATTTTCCATTTGCCACTTCTGCCGAAAAAAAGCAGGTGATTTTTTCCGCTAATTCGCTAATACAATCGATTGAATTTCAAAATGCATTACATTCGCAGGCATTATTTTATTTAAAGACGCAATTCAACTGAAGGTAATTATAAATGTAGAGTCTTATATTAAACGCCTTCAATCTTTAAATTCAAATAAAACAACTTGTGTGTTAGCTTCAAGTTCAAACCCCAGTTCGTACATTTAAAAAGAAAGAAATATTTAAAAATATATTTTTCGGTAACCATCTCTTAACAGTCTTCTGGCAAAAGCTCTGAAAGTAACGGACTGACATGAATAAGCTTCCCAAGTCTGTCGTTCGGAGTCGATTTTTCACTGTAAGTCCCGGTACTCTTGGATAAAAATTTACACACAAAACATAAGTGCTGCCAGAAGCCAGGCAGTAACTCAAATATAATGCCTCATTATATATGAATGTACCTATTGTTTGGTACATATACATATATATTCGTACATAAATAGTAAATGAAACCACACATTCAATGGAACATGTATTTACGTTAATATGGTGTAGTGTGTCCTACATAAACACACACACACATCCGTTTACAGTCAGTCACATAGATATAAAAAGATTTTTCATAAAACAATATTCCAACACACTCTCTCTTTTATAGATAGCTAGTGTTGCTCAGAACATTAAAAATCAAAACTCATACACATATGGGCTATGAAATCACTTTATTTTCTTGATTAAATTCTTGACTTATTTCTCACAAAAGTTTGAAAGACATATGTTGGTCACATGTCGAATTACAAAACTAAATATGTGTTAAAAATTATAAATATATTCGGAACATAAATCCATACTTACTACAGTAAAACATCGATTCATTATATGAATTGTTATATGATTTATAGTTTTAGGCTTCCACTTGTCTAAACTTTTATAAAAGACAAGAAGATTTTAACGTCAACTCCGAGCTTGTTCATAGCAATCAGTTCCTATCAGAGTTCTTACCTGAAGACTGCTTAGGTCACCTGGTAGTCGCCGAAAGAAATTTTTTTTCATGTGGAGTTTGAACCTGGAGCTCTTGCCTAGTAAGCCATTACACTAACCGTTAAACTACCGCGAATACAAAACTAGTTTACCTGTAGCATTGCAAAGTTACATATGCAGTCTATTCCACTAGAAACGAGTGATCAGGAGTACAGCACCACCTTCTGGGAAAGATAACAGTTAGCCTAATTAGTGAAGACGGTCACCACTCACTATCAACATCCACCGACAATTGGGGCAATTGCTGTTGATCATTCCAGGGTAAAGGATTAACACTGGCCTTTGAGTGATCAACTGATAGCAGCTTGTCTCATTGATATATGGCTATTAATAAAAAAAATCTATGTATCTCTCTTCTATCTTTAATATTTCAATACTATGCACTGCATGAGTAGGGGTTTACTCCTGAGTATTGGTCTTAAAAAAAAGAAGGAGATGAAACTTTCAGATTCCTGTAGCATTTGCACGTATGCAGCAAACTTTTATATATTTCATATACGAGTAAAAATGTAAATCAGTGTGTATAATACGTGTGAGTGTATGAGTGTAAAAGTATGTTTGCATGAATGTGTGGTTAATATAAAACATAAAATTCACATGTGGTCAAACGTTATTAAAACAACAAGCACAGCCACAACAATAACAACAACATCATGATGAGCACACACAAAAAAAAAAGCACGAGAGATTTATAAACAAACGTTTTAAACGGTCAAATGGTGGTTACCTTTGTTTTATACAATTTCGGCTTTGGTTTGGTTTTTTGTTGTCCATAATAAAAGCAAAAATAAAACCTCTGCTGCCATAAATGCTGCCAACACACTATCACATATTCAGCGCACACACAC
Organism: Metopia argyrocephala; assembly: GCA_963576795.1. NCBI lineage: Eukaryota > Metazoa > Arthropoda > Insecta > Diptera > Sarcophagidae > Metopia > Metopia argyrocephala. The sequence continues at coordinate 177,905,352 of OY756208.1, read as the reverse complement.
ACTCACTCATACATATGTTGCAACTGCTTGTAATAAAATATTTTAATGGTTTCAAATTAAATTTCAACTTTAGATATAAATTATAATAATTTTGTTTCTTTACATTTTGTTTCTTATTAAATAGAATTTATGTATACTCGTATGTAGAAATAATTATCCTTGAGCTGAAATTGCATTTTAAAATGGCTTTAAAATTTATATTAAAAGAATGAATGAAAGGGAAAAAAAACTCTAGACAAGAAAATTAAAAAGCTAATCAAATGAGTATTCTGAACGTATACACGTAGACGCCATTCTAATAGCATGCAAATAATTTTTTTTGTTTTTATTTTTTAATTTTTAATCATAAAATCATAAACATGCAATATATTTTATTTAAATTTCTACATTTACGGCAAAACCTTAACGAAATTAGCTTTATTTACACGATGTTGTTTTGAGTTAAAAGAAAATATTAATTTTCAACAGAAATGACAAGTGATGGCGGTGGCACATTTTAAAAGAGTTGAAATATTATTTGATTATAAATACCTTTATTCAGTTTTAAATAAACAACTTACTGTTAAAGTGTGCATATATGTGTTTGTGGATTTTTGTTGGCATTTCATTTTAAATTATAACCAAATTTATTTAACACACCATCACCACCTCAGTTAAAACATAAAATCAATTTGTTTGTCTGTATGATTTTGGCTGTTTAGATTGACACAATTTACATAAAAAGTACAAATTCGTACACAATAATCATAGCCGTCAAATAAAACAAAAAAATAAAACAGTGCCAGAACTGACAACCAGAAAAGACCGAAAAATAAAAATACAAACAAACAAATAAACAAACAAATAAACATGCAAATTTCAATTCAAATTTAAATATCGACTTAAATAACAACAACTACTACTACTGCCACACACTACTACACATATGTACATACATAGTAGTAGAATTAAAACCTCAGTAACCTCAGCAACATATTCAAGCAGAAGTTTTGCAAAAAAAATCATAAGAAGTGCATAAACTTGGATATTTACACACATAACGCCTCAATGCAAACCACGAAAAATTTTAAAAATCAAAATTCTCTTTAACTTCTATATTAAGAGATGTCATGTTTTAAAATGCAACACACATTTCATAAAGGGCTTTAAGATATGTTCAACATGCAACTTAATTAACATAATTTTAATAGGGACATTCAATGTTAAAATCCCTGCTTGATTTTAATAAAAGGGCAGGAACGTCTTGAAGGAAATAAAGAAAAAAAATGTTTCTTTCGGCGACTACCTTTTCTGGAAAAAGCTCTGAGAGTAATTGATTGCCATGAGAAAGCTTCTCAAGTATGTCGTTCGGAGTCGATGTTAAACTGTAGATCCCGGTAATCATGGAAACTAGGCTACAACCCTGAAACAGGGTTGTAAATGCCAATTCTGTATGTATATGTACATTAGAGTGTCCCAAATAAAATTACATTGTACATTAGAGATACAACTTTTTTACAATTTTTGAAAATATTAAAATGGCCCTAACCATACCAAGTATCGTATAAAAAAATAATAAAAACTGCATCTTCAGATTTCCAATATCGTTAAAAAAGATTCCGCGTCAAATGCAATTAAGTTTGGGATCAGTAAGTTCTAAAAAAATTAAAATGTTTTCTTTATAAATTCATTAAATGATAAATAAATTATAAGTTTTCCCATTAAATATTGAATAATACTCTGTAAAAATTCAATTAATCGTGATCAAATCATATAATTACATTAAGAAATGTAAATAGTTAAATAATTATAAAATAAAACATTTGAAAAAAAAAATTTTTTTTGAAAAAATAAAAAAAAATTTAAAGGGCTTTCAGAAATCGACTTCGACGCGCACGTTTTTGTTCCGAAATGACCTGAGGAAACCTTTTTCGGTTTCAGCACAACAGCGGCTACAGCGTGGTGATAGGGCCTTATTTTGGTTGTACCCCTAATGTACATCTATATATTAACTAACGACGCTGTTTTGTATTTAAAGTGCGGAATTATAAAATTACTCGAAAAACAAATTCGGAAATATGTTTTTGTTAAATAAAAACATGAAATTTCATTATTTATAGCAATTTTTGTTCGAAGAGTTGTATATCACAGAACTCAGTTCCGAGCCGAAGTGGGTTTAATTCTGAAAATTTTGTTTAAAAGAAAAAATATTTTTTCAATTGAAAATACCTTTAAATGATTAAACAGAACTGGGGCATGAAATTTTTTTCCATACAAATTGACACATAAAATGCTGGAGAATGCAGTCCTGAAATAGAATCTATTTTGTCTTGACAGCGATTTTTCTTGTGCTCTCAACAATGTTACCACACTTTTTTAAATTTATTACCTTTTGTAAACAAACCCATTAATATTTTGTTGTTGGAGCAAAGAAGAACAAAAGAAAATCAAAAAAACATTTGAAAGTTTAAATAAATTAAGAAATTTTGAAATTTGTTAAATAAAACGAGCATGAACAAGCTTCTCAAATCTGTCGTTCGGAGTCGACATCAAACTGTAGGTCCCGGTACTCATGGTTAAAAATTTACACACACAACATGAGTGCTGCGAGAAGCTAGGCCGTAATCCTGACACAAGGTTGTAAAAGCCAGTTATGTATGTATGCATGTAAAATAAAATGAGTGATATTTCAGAAAAACTAATTAAAAAGTGCGCAAAGATGATTAAATTATAAAATATAAATTTAAATCTTCGCAAAAACTTTCATAAATTTAATTTTTAATAGGTTTACATACAAGAAATATAAAAACAATATGTGACAGTTCGTGAAGTTGCGGCCGTCTTTTTAATTTTTGGCATGTTTTCTCTGAGAGTCGTTTTTGCCTAAAGTTGCGGTCGTATTCTGTTTAATCATTAATAATAAAACTGGTATTTATATACGCATGTTTTGTGATAATTATGTTGGTGTGATGTTTTGGGTAGTTTCATTCCGAAAAATTCGGCATTGTCAAAAAACTAAATGATTGGAATTAAAACCATTTTCACTACTTGTGTTCTGGGACATGGCTGAGTATGATAAATAAAGGAAAACCTTTCAAATAATGGATTACAATTAGCGACGTTTTGTGAAATAAAACCAAGTTTCAGTTGATTTCACATTTTCCTGTATTAAAGAAAATGAAAATAAATGGAAATGGAATACAAGCAGCTAAGAAATGCGGCACGTTTCGATTTTGAATAAAAATTTTTCTAATTTGGAAACCACAAGAGCCTTATAAATTCCTTAAAGTAAATTCTTTCTTTTTTTAATTTTAATTTTTTTTTTACTCTTTAATATTTATTTATACTTTTAATTCGATTTTAGTTAATTCCATCATTGCAGAAAATTTAATAAGCTATTGTGCGAATTTTAGTACCATAATCATGTTTTTTTATGTTTATGCACCCATTGATTTTAATGCTTTTTGTTCTTCACTCATTTACGAGTTTGTCATTATTGACGTTTCTTGTAAACTATTATTGTTGTTGTTGTTGCTTTTTTTCATCACAAAAACTCTTCACTTTTTCTTAAATACTCACAGTCATGAACAAAGTGTGTAGTTCCTGAGATGAAGTAGAAAGTTTATTTTTATTCAATGACAAACAATATTTCAATTCATTCTATCAGGCAGTCAGTCATTCATTCATTATTTACCATTCTTATCGCGCAGCATTATTCTACAAAGAAAGTGTAGAAGAAGTGGAATAAAACCGTCAGGAATGAAAGTTTGTAAATTTTGTGATTTATAAATAAAAGAAACAATTAAATTAAATTGTTAAAAGTTATTTTTGTTGTTACTGCTGCTGTTTCTCATTTGATTGTTGCTTCTATTGATAACGCTACGACTGTTTTTAATGTTTTTAATAATTTTGATTTCCTTTTGAGAGTAACAAATTTTTGATTAGTTGACTGGGTTTCTTTTTTTTTTGGTAACATCAGTGTTTTTTTTGTAAGAATTTGCTGTGTTAAAATACCGCCATGCTGTGTATATCGATATACTCCGAATACATGTTAGCCTGCACCATAATATACTCGCTTTAGAGAAGGTTGCAAGCCTAGTTTCTTAATAGAAACTTTAATCCATGAAAATCTTTTTTAGCATTTTTTTGGCATTATTTTAGCATTATTTTAGCACTAACCGAAATCTAGCAGTTTTTCCTCAATAAGTTTTAGCAACACTGGTTATGTTTTTTAGCAGAATAAAATAATTTATGTTTACCGAAAAAAATATTATATTTTTCAATTTGTCCTGCTCTCAGGGTTATCCCTTCAGATGATCTAGGAAAAAACTATGAAAGGGAAGATGTCTTTGTGTACATTTGATATAAGCTTATACATAAAATTACAAGAACAAGACAGCCAATTGCCATCACCAGATCATGCAATAACTGAATTGTTTCGACGGCTGTGTAGTTTGTGGCGCCGATCTACTGAAACCAAAGTCATTGATGTTAACCGTAGCCAATTATGGCCACAAAAAATCGGTTATCACGCTTTGGGGGGGCTACGAAATACCATTCGAAGATGCCGCATAACCACAAACTGCACCATACGGTTACTTTCTCTGGAAGTACTGATTTTTAGCAGACTGTTGTTGAATTTTTTGAGCCCCATATGCGACAAGTATGGTTGTTTACGCAACCGCCTAACTGAAAATAGTCCTCATAACTAAAGATGTTTTTGTTTACAAATGAGTTGTTTGCAAAGAACCAACTCACAAACGTTTGTCGCAAACATTGGTCGGTCGATTTCAATCCTTAAACGAGTTGAACTTTATAAACGTGAAGATGAAGATCTTTGTGCAAAATGTTGTGCAAAGGGCCTATGGTGATACCAAATTGCTGTACAGTGTTTATGTTTTAATCACTTCGGCGTATTGTTTTGGTCTATTGTCAGCAGCAGTACAATGAGTCTCCAATTGAGCGGTCTCAAAAGGAGCCTGATTAAGAGGAAAGCTGCTCGAATTTTACGATATGATACAGTAAAATTTTCGCCATTTTGATAGTAAATTATATCAATTAAAATTTTTTGTTCAAGAGTATAGGTTTCATGGTTCAAATTTCCCAACTCTTTACTAAATAAATGCCAAATCTTGACATAGCATTATTTATCAGCCAATTTCCTTTCCAACTTCAAATTTTTACACCCTTTATATAGACTTATGTTGTAATAGACAGAAAAACCTTTCAAGAAACATCTGCTGTGTATGCTTTAATTGAAATAAGTACTTATTTTAAAAGCAAAACAATTGATTAAATTCTTTTTAGCACTCTGGAACTCTCTATATTTCTCAAAAAATTTAAGACAACTTTTGCTAGACACCGTCTTAAGGATTTTTAAACCTCCTTTTTAGCTATAGGCTTAGAAACCGAAATTAAGATTTTCATTTTTTCATTTTTTCACCTGTTATTTTAAGTGTTAAAAATATTAGTACGCAACAACATATGTATTCATCATCTTTTCCAAATAATGTGTAGGGCACCAACGAGGGAGTAAAAGTTAATAAATGACTGGATTATTATTGTTATCATTTCTATTGTTATTCTTCTTAATACAGTTGTTGTTTCTGTTGTTATTGTTGAACAGTAATCTTAAAGGAAATACAAAATTGCCAGAGTAGTTGTTAAACAACAATTACAATTGCAACTGAGATAATGATAATTTAGCCATTACTTTACTACTCCCACATACTTCAGCAACTACTTCTAGTTGTTAATAGAGATGCTAAGCAAGAGATAACAATAAGAAATATAAAATACGATTCTAAGGAAACGGATGTTTTATTTTCTTTATTTTTTTTTTTTCTCCTTCCCTAAAAACTTTGTATATTACTGTCTAGTATTGCTATTGTTACTTTGTAAAGACTGTTGTCTATCGATTGATATTTTGAATTTTGAAATTTTACAGTTACAAACTGTATTAATAGAACCGCTACATCGCTGTTTCTAATAAACTTTGTAATATAATTTGCAACAAATGCCCCTTTCTACAGAAATGGTATATGGATGTGTTCGCTACTTGTTATTGCCTGAGTTTTTGGTTATAAATTTTTAAAATTTTTTACATTTTTGGGTATGTTTTATGGAATGCGTATTACATTTTGCATATCTTCTGACATATGTAGGTATAAAAAGTTGTGGGTTATTCAAATCTAATTGAACTTTTAGGCATTGTTAAATGTGTATGTCACTATGAAATTTTCTAAATGTATTCATAAAAGTTTTTCATTTTCACAAAACTAAATTGGTGACATAAATACCTCTATTATTCCATATTTTTATGCTAAAACACAACACGAACTATTTTTGATCCTTTTTTCAATTCAATTAAACCAATTTCTTGGCTTTTAGTCGCCGTGGTTTAGTGGTTGGTGTGTTGGCTTTGTAAGACGATAGTGCCGGGTTATAATCTCAGCTCTAAGATCTTGAAAAAAGAAATATGGAAAAATTATTTCTTTCGGCGGCTACCCTCAGAAGTCTTCTGCAAAAGCTCTAAAAGTAACTGATTTCCATGAAAAAGCTTTTCAAATCTGTCGTTCGGAGTCGACTTTAAACAAGAGTGGGCAAACAAACAAAACATTTCGCAAACGTTACCACAAAGTCATAAACTTTTAACATTTTTTTTAATCGTATTTTACATGAGCAAAACCAAAACAAATACTTTCTAAATGAGAAAGAGCGCAAACGAAAAAAATTCGCTTTTTGCTCTTGTACTTGCTTTGTTATTCTGTATAATTTGCTCTTTTTCTCTCCTTCTTTCCTTTTATTTATGATGCGTAAAGCTAAAACTGCTGATTTATTTACGAGTAGCTTCTGCTGCGCCCAAAAATCATCCCCACAAAATAAAAAATACACTAGAGATGTACTTTGATGGATGATATTCTATTGAATACTTTTATTTTTATAGGATGTTGTTTTAATTGATGCACACGTATAAACAAATTACAAATATCCAAAATATTACTTTTTAGACGTTATATGCCTTTTTGTAAAGAAAAACAAGTTTGTTTTAAATAATTACGGTATATAAGTATGTATATCGATTAAAATATTATCGATATTTTATCTTCTCTACAAACTAACAAGCAGAGTTGTATTTCACATACCAGCTAAGAGCTGTTGCTGCCTTATAATGATATGTTCACACGACAATATGAAACACTTGGTAAGCTCTCTGAACCATGATTGCGAAACTTACCTTTCAGACGACAGTTTAGTGTTTCATTTTGGCATTTCTGTTTTATGTATACCACAATGTATTGCATGCATACTTACTTATTTAGGATGGCATTTTGGTTTTGTATGATTTTGTTTATTGCTTTTCTGATTTTTATATACATATTTACGTAAATTAATTTCCTAGTTCTTTATTTCTGAAAAAATTTTAATTTTTAACAATTTATTATTTTGCTTTTTTCTGTTTTGTTAGTTCAGATAAAGTAGCGATAAATTGTTATTAAAATTAGAGATGGTAGCAAATTCTTCAAGGTTCGCAACAAGATTTAAAATGAAACACGATAGTTCACTCTCACAATTTTCTACTTGTTTCAATTAAGATTCGGTCACGAATCGCGAATTAGAGAGCGAACCTCGATATTTTCTATTCGTGTGAACATGGTAGTCGCCGTGGTCTAGTGGTTAGTGTGTTGGCTTACGAAGACGATAGTGCTGGGTTCAAATCTCAGCTCCGACATCTTTAAAAAAAAAAGAAATATGAAACAATTATTTCTTTCGGCGACTACCTCTCAGCAGTCTTCTGGCAAAAGCTCTGGGAGTAATTAATTGCCATGAAAAAGCTTCTCAAATCTGTCGTTCGGAGTCGACTTTAAACTGTAGGTCCCGGTACTCATGGATAAAAATTGACACACACAACATGAGTGCTGCGAGAAGCTAGGCCGTAATCCTGTCACAGGGTTGTAAAGGCCAGTTATGTATGTATGTATGTGAACATGGTATATCATAAACTAATTTTTTTTTCGATCATCGATTTGGCTCGTGTAAACCTACGTCATGCTCTTTGTGGACAGTCGTTGGTAAAACAATTGTTCGAACAACCATGTGCTACCATTAACTGCCATATTTAATTTGACGCCATCTTTTTTACATCAACCTTAGAAATCAACGAAATATACTCGATAAAAAGTTATTCATTATGAATTGATACTAATGCTGCCAACGTTTTTTTCCTCATATTCAAATTCGATGGCTCTAATAGACGAGGTGTTATGGTTTCTGAATAAGATCAGTAACAATCAATTTTCGACAATAGTTTAACATTTTTTCGTTAGAGACTTGCTAAAGTTTTTATTAAATTTGCCATTTTAAAATTTTTGCGCCATTGATTTGATTTTTAATGCTTAAACGAAATGGATGTAATAGCCACAGGAAGACTTTTTGAGACAAAAAACATTTTCAAACAGATATTTGATTTAAATTTCAAATACACCAACAAACAAGAATTTAAAGGATTCAAACAAATTGTTATCACTTTTAAAATTTATTTATGTTGCTCTCTATACGAATGCAGCAAATGATTGCGTTCGCTTAAAATATCTGTTACATTTCTTTCAAAGAAAGCTCCTTTTATTTTGTTCTTTCAAAAATTTTCAACACACAAGTCTCAGTTTATTTCAGTTTTCTAAACTTTTTACAATTCCACTTGAACAATCGTTTTTGCATTGAAAAAGTGTTTTTTCTTCGTTATTCTCACAGTAAATTTTAGTTCTTTATGTCATTCTGTTGAATGTATAGAAAAGACCATTAAAGAAAACTGTTATAAATCATTGTGTAGTTTTCGTTGTCATTCTAAAACATTAAGAAATTTTAATTTAAAGTCTTTTTTTTTTTTGCTCTGTTAAAAACTAAATTATGCTTTAAAAAGTTGTAACGTTTTAATTTAAAATATAATTGAGTTAGAGTGCTTAAATTTAATACAAATTCTACGATAATCAAATAAGTAGACTCGTGTACTACTTAAACTGACACCCACTTCATTGTCTTTAAAAAAAAAATGTACCTTCAAAATGTCCTTCGAGATTTTTTAACCGCACAATACTGTGAAAGAAGAATAAATAGAAAAAAAAATTGCAAGAATTTTACAATAAATTTATGCAAATATTTTAGTAAAACAAAAGGAAATTATGAAGAAGCAATTTAAAAGAAGAAGAACAAGATACTGAAAAACCACTTTATTGCGTGGCCATAGTCTTCAATAAAAAACTATCAATACAAGAAACAGTCTATTTTATCAGGCTGACTACTGGTCTTAAATGTACGACTATTGTATGGTCTTATTGTGTTTTTTTTTTTCTTCTTCTTCTTCTTCTACTTTTTACTATTTTTATCACATTTTTTCCATTAGATTAAATTATGGCGCTTAATTTACATATTGGCTAGAAATTAATGTGGAAACATCGTTACATTATATCCGTTTTCTTTCTTTTGATGTTGATTTCTCTTTTTTTTTCTCAATTTTTTTCATTTTTTTTTTTTTTTTTTTCGCCTCCAGTTGTATTGTAATCATAGATTATGGCATTGTAGCAAAGTGCTAAGCTGATTAAGATATACAAGGCCATTAATTTGATGAGTTTTTATAATGGGCTCGTATACATTCATAAGAACATGCGGCCTACACCAATAATGTTAGTGTGTTAAGGTAACTGAGGTCTTGGCTACAATATTGTACAGTGTCTGTGTGTGTGTTGTTCTTGAATTTTTAAGCATATTGAAAAAGCATTTTTTGGGGGTTAATGGTGTTCCAAAATCAATGTCTATTGTTTTAAAAACAATTCAAAATTTTGAAATATTCTTTAAAACAAATAACTGGTCATAAGGGAACGTTCCTCTCTTCCTTTCTTTTAATATATCTTTCTTGAGCGATAAATTTTTCCCAGGATTATGCATTAGCTTCTATAATCTTTTTAAAGTAAGATCTGATTGGGCATTTAAGATAGTTTGTTTTTCGATTTATTCCATAGTTGGGTTTTTGGCATTGAACTTGTAATGCATTATCGTTTTCACTACCACTAAACAATTTGGTATTAATGCAGCAATATTGCAGCCACTACTAGTGGCAGATGGTAATAATTAACCACTAACATAATTCATTCAGAATTATGTCTACTATACCCCTAAAATCACTTTCTTGAATGCACTAAACTTCCATTACCACTAAGTATTTTTTCCACTATCACCAAAATTAATGTAAAATTAAATCTAATGCAATAAACCCAACTATCAACTACGCAACTATATAGTCGCCATGGTCTAGTGGTTAGTGTGCTGGCTTACTAAGACGAGAGCTCCTGTTATAGCACCGGCTCTGACATCTTGAAACAAAGAAATATTAAAAAAATATTTCTTTCGGCTACTACCTCATAGCTGACTTCTGGCAAAAGCTCAGAGAGTAACTGATTGACATGAACAAGTTTCTCAAGTCTGTCGTTCGGAGTCGACATTAAACTGTAGGTCTCGGTACTCATGGATAAAAATTGACACACACAACATGAGTGCTGCGAGAAGCTAGGCCGTAATTCTAACACAGGGTTGAAAAGGCCAGTTATGTATGTATGCATGTATGAATTATACAAGTATTTATTTAGATATACACTTTAAATATTGCCTCAGAGCCAAATTGATGTTATAGAGACTAACGCTAAGTTATCAAACACAACTTTCGCTTGCTCATTGCTAGTCAAGTTCAAAAATAGTCTAGAGGACCTTAATTTAGAGTTTCGCAAGTCGAAAAAAGATAATAAAACTTTTTTGCATTGATATTGGCAACCAAAATAGGGAGTGTGTAAACTGTTGAATAATCTTGCTGAACAGCATTTTCTTTATTGGAAAATGTTGCTGTTTTATATACTTTTTAAAGAGAATATAACTCACCGTTGCACAGAGGAGTATTTTAACGATCTGGGCGGCCAAAATTATTTGAAGTAAATTTACGAAGCAGAATGTTAAAAAATTTCTCGGTGAGGGGTAAAAAAATAATTTGTTATAATTGGGGGTAGAGGAGATCTTTTACAGCATTTTTATACAAAAAAAAGTGTTTATTATATATTTTCGAATTTAATTCGAATATTTTAATGGATCTTTATTATACTTATTGTATAACACAAAGAACTTTGATAACACCTTTCGTAGCTGGGTCGAAAACTAGTTCAGTTCTGCTAGTGTTTGTACATATTCCTTAACGGATGTTAATTCTCATAAGAATACCAGTATTAGGATCTTAGGCTATTAAATTTCATACAAAAAAATGTTTCTATAAAAAAAGATAAGATTCGAAGAGTCCTACCTCCCAATAACTTTTTATTCGTCTAACACCCGCATGAATAAATGCATTGAGATATAGAGCACTCTGTATATAAACGAAAGTGATATACAGAAATTACGGTATTTTTGTCCGCAGTAGGTCACTTTGAATGGCTATAAAACACAAAACCGCAAAAACCCTAAAATTTTTTTCTTATCTGAACAATACAATGTTAAAGACTGCATTTAAATATAGATTGAAGTGGTGATGAGTGGTGATGCATAACTTTTTGACCAGAGTTCACTTTTAGTACCCATTGAAATTAACAAAAATACCATATTTTTCAATGCTGCTTTACTAGTAGAAATTTAAATTATAATTTTATTTATCTAAATGGATTAAATAATATTTACCTGCTTTACAATTTTTCATTTTGCTTAAATGATCAAACTTTTGCACAGCCTGCTAAAATTTTAAATTTAATTTAAAATTTAATTTAACGTAACAAAATAGTAAATGAACAATTAGCAATAAGAAACTTTGACAGAGTGTAGAAAACGCATGTAAGCAAAAAGGGTGGAAAAATTACGGAATCTGGTTAAGCATTCTATTATCTTTACCCTACAATCGGTAATTATAAAAAACATTAACTTTTGAACAATCGAATTTGGGCTGTGTGCGTTGGTTGTTTTTGCTATTTAAGGATAATTAGTAAAAATTATCTCACAAGCAAACCAAGAAACAAGAACAAAGACTCAGACTAAACTCTTACAACTCATAGTCTAATATAGAAGAAACAAGTTAGATAAAGAAGGAAGTTAGTTAAAAAAATGTGGATATTTTTTTCATTTATGTACTTGTTATATTGATATATTTCTTCTGACTTATATCTATAGCATGGTGTTTGGGTATGATCGACACTGTTTTAACTTGAAATTTTTCTTTCAAACCCCTTTGAATATATGCCGGACAACGATGGTTGTTTAATTTAAATTTCATTAATTCATTCATTGCTTTTTTCCAGATACGCATAAGAAGTTTTGTGCTAATGCAAGTTATTTTTGTTTTAAATTAGAAATTTTCCTAAGAAAGCAACACAAATTAGATTAAAAATAAATGATAAAATTTCATTAATTTTTGTTTTTAAAATTTATAAATTTTAATAATTAAAAAATAAAACGAAATAAGCAAAACCACTGACTGTTTAATTATATTTTTCCTCTCATGCAAGCAACAACTAGAAACGATTAAAAATGCAATTTCATTTTTGGTGTCTTTTGTTAAAAAAAAAAAATACTTTTTCTTTAGTTTTTTTCTCAATGTTATCAGTGTTGTTTTTGTTGTTTTTAATTATAACATTAAATATATCACAATGCATCTAATTTAAGCAATTCACTGAACAAATAATGCAAATGAGACGATTTCAATTTAAATGTTTATTAAGTCAAATAACTGAATATTTTATGAAATATAAAAAGAAAGTTTTTCTACAACATCTTTACTTGACTTTGTTTTTTTTTCTCCTTTTAATACAAAATAAAAAAATATATATTTAAACTACTGCTGCAGGAATATGAAAATGGTTTGAATATTCGTAGAAGAAAGGGCAGGGCAGGCAGGCAAAAAAAAACACAAGATTTTTGCACACAAGTTGAGACTGATTTTTATACTTAAAGAGGGATATTTGCATGGTACAAAACAGCAAGAAACTATACACATACATACATACATAGATGTGAATGTGCATGTGTGCCAGCAGTAACTTTATCCTTTTTTTATCCTTCTGATAGAGTGTAAATTTATATAAATATTTATATAACATGAAACTTTTAGCATTGTCGGCACCAAAGCCAGAGCATAAGAGGAGAAAAGAAAGATTTACAGAATATTATTAAGTATGAAGGGATATAGTATGTATGTATGGCTGTACATGTGTGGTGTGTAGGTTTATGAGATTTCTAAAATTTCATTTCGAGTTTTACTTTGAAGATTTATTTCATTCTTTGTGTGTGAATGTGTGTTTCTAAGTTTGTGTTTTTTGCTTATTTGTTACTAAAAAATGTTTTTACACATACACACACACACGCACACACACATATGAAGAGTTGCAAGTAAGAAAAAAAAGTGTCAACAATAATTTTTAATTAAGAACTTTAACGCTTGTTCGTTCTCTTACACACATGCACACTCCTACCACACACCCATACACTCATGTTAAGACAGCTTAATTTACATAAAGTTTTTTATTGAAAAAGTACTGAAGAAGCAAAAAAAAAAAATAAACGCAGTCATATCCTTTTCTATCCGAGCAAATAAAAGTCGGCAAAAACAGTTTCATTTGAATGAAAAAAAAAATTAACTAAAGGAACCCCCAACTAAGATGCAACGAAGCTTAAGTAACAGAATTATAGTACGAAAAAATAGCAAAAAATCAAGGGAGTTGTAAAGAGAGAGAGAAAAAAAAACTGCTGCTATTGTTGAGAGATGTGTGAAATGTTGAAAACACATGTACGATTACATGTCGAACACACCCACAATGCAACCAAGACATTAAATTCACACCATGTACATCCTTTTATCAAACCCTCTTACCCTTTACTCTACTTTTTTTATTATTTTTGTTTTAGTTTCCTTTGTCACTTTCTTTCTTACATTGTGTGCACGATGTTGTATGTTAGAATGTTGTTGAATGGTGATGCTACATGTTTCCAACAATTGTGATTGTGATTGCATTTAAAATATCCAACATGCAACACTCTCTGCAATATTACACGACCAAATGAACAAAAAGGAAACAAAAATGATAAGCCTGAAAAAAAATAGAAATAAAACAAAACACTACTCAAGGAGAAGTGCTACAAATTGGTGAGTCTAAAGTGCAATAACTGGGGTATGCCAACATCATCATACACATGTGTGATAAAAACGCCTTCGCATATGTAAGGATTTAAATTTTCTTGTTTTTTTTTTTCTCTTAAGTTCAAGCTAACAAAACATTTTTTGTTGGCATTATCTTTTATGGGACAAAGTGAAAAGACAAAATATGTTTAGTTTGTTTTCCATATTTTGTTTTTTTATTTTTCTTTTGTTGAAAACAAAAATAAAAAGAATTTTTTCTATTGTTTTTATTGGACTTTTGGGCCCTGTGTCCTAAGGTGCTATTGTACAAATTGGAAGTGCAAAGACTTTAAAGTATTAATTATCAATCACGAAACTCATTGATTATAGATCGTTAACAGATGTAATATTCGTAAATTAAAAGAAAAGGTTAAAATTTTCGTTTTGTCTATAAATGCTTGCTACCAAAATGTATTTCGTAGCAGGTTGCCAAGTACAAGAAAATTATGTAGAAATGTTTTCGTTGTTTTCCTGTTCTTCCACATATTACTGTTTCAGATAAGTCGTTCTAAAATATTGTCAAACTACGAGCGTAAAGTAACAAAAATATAATTTTGTGTTATTGTCTTAAGTGAAAATTAACTTAAACTCAAATATATATCTTTTTTTTTTTGATTGTGAACAATATACAGTCACTCAAACAATTGACCACACAGAAAAAAATAAAAATGTGTTTCAATTAAAAATTTTGTTATACCAATTAAAAAATTACTTAATTCTTCACCAGTAAACAAATTAATGCTATCAATTAAACTGATTGTAATATTCATTAAAGGTCTTTAAAGTAAATTTCTATAAAACATTAAAAAGTTAATCAAACCAATTAATTATTTAATCAAAAGAAAAATTTTTTTAATTAACATGTTAATTGAAAAAAATACATCAATAAGTTTTTCTGTGCACGTGTTTGATAGGATACCGTTATCTTGTTAAATTTAAATAATTAAAATAAAATGCATTTAGCGCTGTAAACTTTTGAACATAAAACATTCAAACAAGTGGTCAATTGTTTGGGTCACTGTATATTAAACGTGATCTAGTATCACGATATTTAGTAAGAAAGCAGTATGAAATATTGATGAATGCTTAACAGTGCCCTTTGAATTTTCCTTAAAAGAAAAACATGTATTATAATAATTTTTGGAATTCCTAATTAATTATTTTCTAAATTCTTTTCTTTTCAGATAATTTTGTTGGCTTTTGGAATTAAATTGCGGTAAGTCCTTGAAGCATTTAAATAAATTACAATTTATAATTATAATTAAATCATAGATTATCAATTAATTTTATTATATTTATTCAATTTAAATTTATTTTAATTTAATAAATTCTCGTTTGTTTGGTGTTACTGCCAACTAATTACAGTGCACGCGCGCTAATGTGAACACCGCATAATATGAACACCGCTTAATGTGAACATATTTTTTGCTTCATTGACTATCCCATAATTTGAACATAATTTTCTTTTTTTTTAATATGAAACGTTAAAATTCTGTGTTTATTAGTTGCGTGATCCCCGTTTTAGGTGTACATGTGCATGTATTATATGTACATATCTGTGGACATTTGACAAAACGTCTTCTTTCAAAATCAACAACTTTTCAGTAGAGCAAAAAAACAGTTAAAAAGGCTAATACAAGTTATTGCTTAAAAAATTAAAGAAATTTTGAACTCGAATATTATACACAAACACTAAACGAACATTATGCGACCTTAGTTTTCCCTCTAGAAGCAATAGTTTTCTTTAAAACGACAAAAAATTAATTTAAGACCATTTGTTAAATTTTTTTGTTTAAATTTTAAAGAAAAAAATTAGCTTCCACCATACAAGTCGTTTTGTCAAAATTTTTTTGATTAAATTTGAAAATTATTTTAATCGCTTAAGTCAAGACAAGTTGTTTTGTTAAAATGGAATATGAAAAAAGGTTGAAAGAAGTTGATCTGGAAAATATATTTGGGTTCTATTTTTCCCTTCAATATGCAGATAATTAAAAAATAATAATAAAAATGAAATACAATTTTTTATAGACATTCAATTTTTCAAATTATTCTTAATTCTCTGAAAGAAGTCGTTTTGTCAAATTTAAATTGGGGGAAAGTCTGAAAGAGGTCGATAAGTCAACTGCATATCTTGCCTTCCAAAGGTCGTAGAAATACGGGGATTAGAGCAAAAGAAGGACAAGGAAATTCTATATATACTATAAAAATCTTGGAAAATTGTCTTATTTCGAGAGAAGACGTTTTTTCAAAATTCCACAGATATGTATGTATACGTATGAGTAATTATGAATATAATCATACGTATAAATATATACAAATTTAATTATAATTTGATATAATTTTAAAAATAAAAAAATTCATAAATATGTATTGATTTTTGTTTACAATATGGTATAATTCTGTTGTAAAGTTTTCGGTTTTCGGAAATGTGAACAATTCGTAAAAGTGAACAACGCCAGTTTTAATTAGTTCACATTAGCGAGCGTGCACTGTATGTAAGTGGCTTTAGGCAACCATTAAACTACAGGTAGCTTCTGTAGTTTCTAACACAAAATTTTGTAGAAAACCTCTTCAGATTAATCCTTTTTTCGAAGAGTTAACCTTTCCTTTTTAAGTTTTTTTTTAAGAATTGAACTCAAATTAATTCCTTAGGTAGGCATTACCGTATAGGCATGTAAATGATGCAGTTCAGCGCAAATCTTTCCACTCTATTGTGTTAAATTTGTAACTTCTGTGCATAGTTTATACCGCTTAAAATTATTTTTCATTTATTTGTACAAGTTTAAGCTAAAAGTTACATATTTAAGTTAGAATAGCAAGAGTAAGAAAGTTATGTTTTATATCCGAACTAATATTAAGGTATGCCAGTACTTCCTTGGCATATAAAACTGATCTCGTGATTCCTATCTTTGTTAATACCACTAACTTGGTTTTATTTTCATAAACTATCAGACTTGCTTTTGCCATCCAACATCAATAACATTTAAAGGATATCTCGTTAACTGCTTAATGTTTTTAAAAGATTTTTCTTTCCTTTTAAATGGAAAATTTTGTATAGCCGTCGGACGTTGAACATGTTTGGTCGACAAGAAGTTAGAAAAAGCAGAATTAATTTTATTACATCTTTTCCTAGATTCACTGCAGTATAAAAATAAAATAAAAAAAAGTCCATTGTTTTGTGCCTTACCTGTCAAAATGTTACCTTTTTTTAAAATCATGCATTTGAGTGTTCATTAAAAAAGAGCATCATAATAAGTTAAATAACACATATATTGGCAAAATATTTTTTAAGAAAAGAAATCCTTTAAATCAAAGATGCCCAGTAGTGGCTGATATCAGCAAATTAAACTCACACGTATACTTACGCTCTTTTTTTTGATAGTCAATCAACCAATAGGAAATCAGTATGTTGAGTGGGAGAGACAAACTACACTTGCAGAAGTTCTGTGTCTTATTTTTTTTTTATCTCACCAATACTACTACCTTGGGCATCAATGCTGTAAATACTGTTTATTGGCTTCCTTACCCAGGCTTTGAATATCTTCTAAATATTCTCTAGACTTCAGCTGGTATACATACATCCATACATAACTGGCCTTTACAAACGTGTGTCAGGATTACGGCCTAGCTTTTTGCAGCACTCATATTGTGTGTGTCAAATCCATGAGTACCGGGACCTACAGTTTAATATCGATTCCGAACGAAGCTTGTTCATGGGAATCAGTCACTCTCAGAGCTTTTGCCAGAAGTCTGCTAAGAGGTAGGCGTCGAAAGAAATATATTTTTCTTTATATTTCTTTGTTTCAAGATGTCAGAGCCGGCTTGAACCACAGCCCTCGTCTTAGTAAGCCAATACACTAACCACTAGACAACGGAGACCACTGTAATTCATATACAGAAGCCAGCTTTAGGTTCTCAAGACTGATATAATATTTACAAAGATGCAATAATTGATTCCATTAGGAATTCAAGAAATAAATGATCTACTATTTATTCTGAAACTTATTCTTCCACATTGAGTATATGTTCTTTTTTAATTAGGAGGGTCGTGGTATAGCGCTCGTACAGAAACTCAAATGACCAAGTTTCTATCCAAGCGGTTTTTCTAAAATTATAATTTAAAAATAAGAGGTTCCCCCCCACCTCTAAGAAGTCCATCTTCAAGAAACTGCTCCCTGACATTTTCAGTCTATTCCACCAAAAACGAATTATCAGGAGTACAGCGCCGCCACCATCTGGGAAGATAACAGCTAACCTACTAAAGACGCTCGCCACTCACATTTAACATCCACTGACAGACTAATTGCTGGCGATCACTCATCGGTGAAGGTAATAACACTGGCCTTTGAGTGGTCAAATTGACAGCAACTTCTCTCATTAACCAAAAAGGCGCAGAATAAAAAATAAAATAAATCTATCCATGTATCTTAAAAATTCCAATACAATGAACTGCATTAGTAGGGGTTTACCCCTGAGTATTGGTCTTAAATACAAAAATAAATAAATCACTAAGGATTCCTACTCTGTTTGGTATTCCTCTGTCTTTAATGCTTTTAAGCATATTCTATAGACATTGACATCTACTAACTGCAAGTTTTCGAAAATATACTTTCAAACATCAATGAGCTGTGAAACAAGCACTCAGAAGTTTGATGAGGTTTATAAGTACTTAAGAAAATTAAAATTGTAACGAAATTGTGGACAAGAAGTTTCCAACCATCCAATCTTTCTAAATGCTTTGCCAAAAACTTTGCTGTTATTAATTGTGAAGTGGTGATAAGACATTCAGATCCAAAGCCACTACTGGGCATTTTTTCAATGTATCATGTCCAATTAGTTTATGAAGGTTAGGTTATCTTCTTCGACATCATACACAAAAAATTAGTACAGATAGTTACCATGTATATTTCATTTGTAAATTAGTTTTTTTTAAGTTTTATTCGGGCCCCTTGTTATAAAGCAAAAAAAATAAAAATTAAGAAAAAAAGAAACAAATAGTTTTACAAAAATAAAAATGTAGTCAAAAACAAATTTGAGAAGAAAAAATTAGAAAATTAAAAATAAAAATTAAAAAATAAAATATATTAGAACTTACAACACTAAGTTTGCCTCAAGCATTTGGCTAAATAAACTTTTGCTGAGTCTCAAACAACTCACACACATACATATATTCATCCATATGCATGCCTGCAAACAAAGAGAATGTAATACATACAGATGTACATATAGAAACTGCTGAAAATATTACAAAAAACCATATCCTCTCTCTTTCGCTCTCTCTCTCTAACTAGTTGTCTGTCGTATTCAATAAAGAGTAGTTTAAGATATGTTTTATTTGTATTGGCTTTACTCTCATATGTACTTTGTTACATACGAGTATACATATGTATATGATATGTAGGGATGTGTTGTACCATCTGTTTGATTGCTGTGTGGCAAACTTCCGTTTGTTTCGTTTGCTTGAGTTTTTCTTCAGTTTTAGTTTTTCCTTTTTTTATGGTATTTCACTTGTTTTCTTTTTAATGTCTGTTTTCTTTTCTCTTAATTTAAAAAAAAAGAAAACTTTCTTTTTATGATTTTTTCTTTCTTGTTTTTCGACTTTGTTTTTTTTTTTCATTCTTTTAGTAGAATTTCTTTTATTTTTATGTGTTTTTTTTTCCTTTTATTGTAAATATTCAGTTTCCTTGGCTTCTTTTCTTAAGATTTGTGCATTTTCTTAAATAACTTGTGCAACATGACTGAACAAGTGTGGTGAATCAACACAAGCACATACGAAAGAATGCTAAACACATACACAGTAGGCATACACTTCCCCATTACATTCATGCAAACACGCTTTTACATTTATATGAGTAACTAATTTTGTTGAACGAATTTGTAATATGTAATGCCATGTGATGAGTTTTTGTTGCAATTTTCTATTTATATAGTACTTATATATGTATATGTATACGTACAGTGTGTAGCATAAATCAAGGTATGCTTTAAATTTTTCTTTTTTATTTCATAAAAATTTTTACGAATATTTTTGTGTATTAGGGAGTCTTAATTTTATGCTTTACACTGTGCATTATTGTATGTTTCACAAAAAAAGAACTCTTAAATTAACTAAATACGAGTATTAAAAAAAAAGAAGGGAAGCCAGAGCGAAAGAGAGATGGGGAGTTTTGTAAATTAAGTACCACTTTAAAATATTTTAATTTAAACAACTTGCAAAGTGTTGTTTTACTTCTAGAGAGGAACAATAGAAATAAACTTGCAAAGTTTAAAGGATTTGTTAAATGCAGAAAAATGGTATTTTATTTCAAAATAAATTTTGAAAACTAATAAATATAAATTATTTTATTTTTTAATATGTTGTTCCACTTTTTTTTTTTTTTTTTTTTTGTTAAAAAAATACATTTTCTGTTATAATTTGTTTTTAATTCGTAAAAGTAAATGCTTCTTAACTACCAAAACACAAATGTTTTATTGTATTTAAAATAGGACATAATCGAAATGGCCTACAATTTATGTGCGTACTATGCAAGTTATAATAATTTTGAATTTTAGTATTATTTAGTCCCTAATTCCTGGTGGATTATAGGGATATAAAAATTGTATTTCATAAGTATTTAATTAATTATTCGAATGATATAGTTTTATGGTAAATCTTCTTCATACAGGTCGTTTTATCTGACTCTTTTGATGTCTTCTACACTGCCTTTTAGTATGGTTTACAAGACTTCTCATAATGTTTTTTAGCCACTTAAATTTGCTCTTACTAAGTTAGTAAACATTTAAAGAATTAAAATTCCACTTTCCGATATACTTATTTCAGGTCACTTCACCGTAAACAAACCCAGATATGACACTAGTAATAAAGACATTATTTTTAGTGCGATTCAAAATGATTTTTGCTATTTGCAGCTGGCTTAGAGTAATACTTGCCCATTCAGTATTGCAGGAACATAAAACAATTCAACCCTAACGTAAACTTATTTTTCCTTGAAATATTTTTCTGTTTCCGTAACTTCAATCACAAATATAATTACAATGCTTACACTTTTTTTGATAATTCTGTGGGAATGTAAGTATTATCCATCAAAAGCATTCACATTCGTAAATATTTCTATTCCCTCCAATTTCATTTCTCGCATTGATTGTTCCTTTTCTTTTTACTAATCGAACCAAATAAAAAATGCAAATGCAGTAAAATCTCATAAAAGTTAACCGAAGTTAACCGTAGTAATAAACTTAAATTTGTTTGATAAAACATGTGAAATGATGATGATGATTAATGTTAATTAACGGCAATGCAGATTCTGATTTATTGATTAAACTTTAATCTATGTTTATAAACTTTCTCTCATTATCCCACTGTTATTATATACTGCAAACTTCTTTTTAGAAATTACTTTATATTTTTGTATTTAGTCTGTAAGAAACACCACGAAATAAACATCATTGAAGTTAATTGCCTGGTTATATTTTAATTGTATTAGCCACTAACCCAAGAAAAAGTTAAGTTTTACTAATAGAATTCCAACAATATCAATAATTGAATTTCACTCAATTTAGAGATCAGAATGAATGGTTAAAATTTTTGAGCAGTACGTTGCTACTGTAATACTGTTAAGTTCCGAGCGTACAACTTTTGCGCGAAATAATTTTTTGAGATTCTACTGTATTTAATTTTTTCCCTATATGTACGAGTATAATACACTTTACAGTATTATATAGGGTGTCCATCGGGAAGGTATACTACTTTGGTTTGCCGCCATTTTGGTAAACATTAGTCTTGACAGTTCATATTTGGAAGTCGTGAAGTAAAAACGTGCCAAATTTATTATGGAAAAATATTCGGTAAACCAACGTGTATTAATTGTTCAAACGTGTTATCAAAATCAAACATCGCATTATTCATCAGTCACCTTTGCATCCATTAAAAGTGACAGTCTGATGTGCAATTTGGTCAGGAGGAATTGCTGAACCTTATTTCTTTGAAACTGAAAACTGCATAACGGTAACCGTCAATGGGAAGCAATATCGTGATATAATTGAAAACTTTTTAACGCCACAACTGCATGCCTTGGGCTTGACCACCATGTGGTTTCAACAAGATGGTGACACAGTCAAGATTACAATGGATTATACAATGGTATTATCTCTTTCCACAACAAGTTGTTTGAAGGAATGGTAATGTTGATTCGTCTCTTTGGTCGCCTGATTTGACTGATCCGGACTTCTTTTTGTGGGGATATCTGTAAAGCAAGGTTTATGCGAACAAACCAGAAATGAAAAATCAAACAAAAAAATTAAAAAATTATGAAATTAATGAAATATCGCGAGAAATGTGTGAGAATGTAATGAAAAATGTGCTCAAAAGGGCTCGCATTTGTAAGGCTAAAAGAGGCGGTTGATATTGTATAGTAGATACTTGCAATATACTCGTAAAATCCATTCCCTTACATTTAATCAAAAAGTAGTATACCTTCTCGGCGGACACCCTGTTTTTTAGGTCTGCATCGGCAAAATTTTTTTTTTTTTAAATCATAGTGATGTTGGTGCTCTTTGATTTGTATTCGAACAAATTCAACAATTTTACCTTCAATAGTCTTTGCTATGCATCAATTTCATTTCTCTGTAGTTGAAGTATTCAAAAGGGTGCAAAACAACCGACTTATAATATGTTATTTTATAAAGGTTTCCAAAAGTGAGGTATATCTGGACAACTGCTGCCGCTACTTTAAAAATCTAAAAATAAACTGCTGTAAACCGAACAATGGCAAAACTACTAACTAATTTTATAGGTGTTCTTAAAACCACGACTTAAAAACTTAAACAGGCATATGTTAGGCTTCAGCATTAACAGCATGTTGCTTAAACTGGCGTTGTAGATTATAACAGAGAGTTGTTAAATCATCTTTCGGCGACTACCCCTCAGCACTAGTATGTTGTTAAATCATGTTGTTGAATGTCTTTACTTTTAAAGACTCTAATAAAGCTAAATATTCTCTAATTCTCTCTATTCTGTAATTCTCTTAAGCTAAAATGCTAACTTTTGGGTTTTTGAAACAGGCTGGGCCTTAGAATATTTAAAATAAAAAAATTTAGAGGTAACAGGCATGAAGCTTTTAAATTACAATAACCGCTCAAGAACTGTACTCGCAGCCAAAAAGTTCTAAATCAAGATAGATAGATAGAATTTTAGCTTAGGAGAATTACCAGTACCAAAGTCTAAAAGAACAAGAATGACTGTTTTTTTTTATAAAAAATATGAGCCTAATAATCGGTGCCAGAAGAACGATTTAAATCAAATGTAAAACACAAATTAAACGTAAAAAGTTTTCTATGAAAATATTTCCCCACATGCATTAAATCCCTCTGTGACCAGATTTTGTTTGCGTTTTTCTTAAATATTTTTATAACTTCAAAAGTTAGTAGTTTTATTTAAACGTGGTAAAGTTTGAAATAACATTTCAATTATAAAATTCTATTAAATTTAAAAACATCTTGACTTATGATGTGTGTTTGACTTGTTAGCTACCCTGAGTGCGGTATGCAATCCTAAAAATACACATCGCATGGCCTTAATAATTATTTTTGGCTGTTTTATAAGCCAATTAATTTTAATATTTCATAAAATTTCTTCTTGAACAGCAGTAGTGCGCACGAGTTAAATATAGAATTAAATTTTAATGCATAATAATTAAAAAGCAATGCAAATAACAACTAATTTGCATAATCAAAACAAGAAAACAATTTTTGGTAATTAAAGTCGACGAAAACTTTAAAGAGAATTTAAGAACAGAAGAAGAAGTCAAGAACAAAAGGAAATAAAATTTTGCTCCTTTAATTTGCCATATCGCTGGTACATACTCGTATATAGCAATGACGGTACAAATAAACAGTTTGCAAAAATTTTTTTTTAAAATATTGCACAGTTATAAACTATGTACAATACTATAGAGAGAAAGATAGAAGAAATGAACTTCTTAAACTCTATTGTTCTTTAATAATGGCAAAAAGATAGATAATTATGAATATGTAAACATATGTGTGTGTGTGTGTGTGAGTGAATTTGTGTGTTTAAAATTAAAATCGCATTTCTAGTTCATATAACATTCCTTAAGGATCGTTAAGGAAAATATTTATACCATCACTATCATCTATAGTTGAACATATAAAGGCATAAATATTCTTTAAAGTAAAACACTTGATATTTAACAACTCTGCATAGATACTCTACTAGAAGCAATTACATATACATACATATGCATATATATACAACACTTAATACTATAATTATCATTATTATTAACTATTATTATTGCTACTACTACAATAACAACAATAACAATATTAACTTACATGCACTTATAAACTGTTGTTGTTTAATTTACTATCATTATCTTTTCTTAAGTTGTTGTATTTGGTAGAGTGGTATATGTACGTATATGTGAATAGTTTTACAACTACATCCACACTTAAGACACAGTATAACATAGTTTTAACGAACAGTTTATTAACAAAATTACTTCCGTTAATTTGGCTTTGATTTTTTTGATGTTTAATTATAAAGTTTTTAATAAACACAGTGGTGTTAGTGACCACTTTTTCATAAAGAAATTTCATGTTGTGTAGGTATTTTAAATCTTATATCCAGGCAGTTGAGCAGCAGTAGCCAAGAACTATCCCAGGGGTTGGATCGACTAGAACAACATCAACACCATCTTCAGTATCGTTGTCAATTATTATTAATCCGCCAATTTAAACTTTACTGTGCGAACTTTTTGGGATTGATAAATGTTGGATTATTTAGTGCTGAATATTGAAAAATCAAACAATAACAACAACCGATTTCCATTCGGACCCTTGTTTATTCCTTTTTATCTGACTGATATCAGATATGGTATTAGTTAGTTTAAATCAGGGTCCACACTCTTTTTCCCCCTTCTCCTTACATTTCCTAGACCAGCACAATATACTGCATGATTAGGGGTCAATCCCTAAGCTCTGGCTTTAATAAAAACAAAAAAAGGTTACATTGTTTAAAAGTAAGATATGTTTTATTCCAAGAAAATGCCCATCTTATCTAAAAAAATATTTCCAATGACATTTGAAGTCAGCATGGCAATACTCGTATCGTACACATGAAATTATTTTTCTTTTTTAGTACGTAAAATAGCAACACTTGATGCACCTGAAATTGTTTCTACAGTAACAATAATGAACTACTTATTTACATCTAAACTGCTCTACTGCTGACATTTAACCCTATCCACCTTTGTGTTTGGCAATAAACAAATGGGCAGGAAAAAGTTATAGATGACAACTAACTTAGCACAGATCCTCACCACTTCACAATACAAAATTATCATCGACAGATGGGGCTATTGCGAGTGTTTAACTGACTGCAACCTGTCTCATTGACATAAGGTGCTTACTAGAATGAATAAAAATCCACTATCAATCTATCTTCCATTCCAATATAATGCTGCACAGCATGAGTAAGGGATTTACTCGCCTGTACCAATGCTCTCCTGTATAACCACTACCAACACACTCTTGCTATTATTTGAATTTTCTTTAAACGACTGTCATAAAAAACGAGCTAACAAGTACCAAAGTGTAGAGGGACAAAAATGTTCTAAAATTATCCAAAAAAAAATATTTCTTCATTTAGTTCATTGTTTGGAATTTTCATAATTTATAGGTGGGGTAGTGGGGGGTAAACAAATCGTCTTAAATATCTGATAAGTTGTTTGTAAGAATAACAATAGTTGGTTGTTTTAACTTTTTTCTTCCTTGCAACTGTTATAACTTCTTCTAGCT
Source organism: Metopia argyrocephala (assembly GCA_963576795.1). Lineage (NCBI taxonomy): Eukaryota > Metazoa > Arthropoda > Insecta > Diptera > Sarcophagidae > Metopia > Metopia argyrocephala. The sequence goes on along the minus strand of OY756208.1, from coordinate 177,879,362 downwards.
GGTGAACAATGAAAACTAAAACTAACAAATGAAAAACCATGTTTTTTTATTCGTTACTGCTGCAATTATAATTATTGTTGCAATTCCTTTTGAAATTATTAAAAAGCAAAAAACCAAAAAAAAAAACAAATGGCGGTTTGATAGCTTCTTAACTATGCAGGGTAATAATTTTTATTTGAAAAATTTTATATATTTTTTTTTTCATTAGTGCCCTGCAAAATTTATACATAATTTGTTAGCAGTTCTCGTAAATGAGAAAAACGAAGTCTAAAAAGAACCAAAAGGTCACACTTGTTAGGAAACAGCAAAAAGAGACACATTAACCCACACAAAGAAAAATGGCGAAAAATGTTGTATAAAAATAAAGTTTGAAATTTATTTTAGTTTTTAATTAAAATGTTTCTTTCTTAAATATTTATCAACCAACCTACTTTAGTCTTAATTATACATTTGCAGTCAATTTAAAAGGAAATAAATTTTTCAGCAGCACTTTATTAGAAATGTGTATCACTAAACCTTATTAAGCGCTAAATATTAAAATTTTAGTAAAAAATCCAATATAATTAGTAATTAAATAATTATGTCTGCACACAACCTTTTGAAAACCACACTACACTACTGTACTGTATTATCCCAACATACCATAAAGCAATCCTTCTACAATCCAACTTGAGAATAAGCTTACAAAAACAGTAAAATGCAAGCATTTCTTAAATTAATTTATAATATTATATATAAAATTTGAATTTACAAACGTTTTTTAACCATCCACAATTATACAACAATAGTTTTAAAAATTGTTATGTCGAAAAAAATACATGTTTTTAAATTAGGAGATTTCCACAAATAAATCCAATGTGCTATGCATTAAATGTTTGCAAAAAATCGTTTAAAACTGAGAAAGGAATACGGCAATAGGAAAAAAAACATAAACACAGAACACCTATTGTATTTTTTGTGTAATATTAACGAATTTTTCTTTTATTGTAATAAAACAGAATATTGGTGTTATAATGTTTATGTTTATTATACAATAATTAATATAATATTATTTTTGTAAGCTTAAACATATAACATTTTCATAAGGGTTCCGTTTTGATTATACTACAATTGTTACGATAATCTTTTTCAACAAATTCTAAAATGTTTTTCAAACTTAAGGCTTGTGTTGGTAATCTTATTATAATATTATTCTGAAACCATTTGGTATGTTGGGATGTTTTAAAGTACTTAGTGCTGCACAAAACAATACTTCGTACTCAAACAAACACAGTTTCTTTAACTTCTTTCTCAATAATTATTAAATTGAGTATTGAATTAAGCTATAGTCTTTAAGGTACAGTGTGACCTCTAAAGCAGTCAACTGATGTTGTTTCTGTTGCACTACTCTTAGTAAGTGGATTAAGGGTTAAAGGTTAAAGGGTTAAATATTAAATTCAATGTTGTGTCGTAAATTACGACTCGTAATACTAAATTTGTTTTAATATTATAACTGCAGTCTGTGTAGTCTTTTATTTAGTGTGTTGGCTTACTAGACAAAAGCTTCGGATTCAAATCAAAGCTCTGAAATCTTAAAGATGAAATAAATATGAAAAAGGATATTTCTTTCGGCGTCTAACTCTTATCAGTCTTCTGGCAAAAGATCTGATAATAACTGATTGCCATGAACAATCTTCACAACTCTGTCGTTCGGAGTCGACATTAAACTGTAGATCCCAGTACTCATGGATAAAAATTGACGCACACGCTGCGTGAAGCCAAGCTGTAACCCTGATTTTGAATAAAACACAAATTATTTAGGAAATTATTGTAATTTACTTTTATTATGATAACTTGCTATGGTTCAATTATGTATGGAACAAAATATCGGCCGCGATCTCGACGGCACACCTCCATCCGAAGGTCCAAATTTTTCATGACGCTGAGGCATAATTCAGATTCTATGCCGTTAATTTGCCGAATTATCTCATACTTTAGCTCTCGAATTGTTGCTGGCTTATCGACATACACTTTTTCTTTCAAATAACCTCAAAAAAAAAAGTCCAAGGTTGACAAATCACATGATCGTGGCAGCCAATTGACTTCGCCACCACGTGAGATATCAGGGCCATTGAATTTGTTGCGCAAAAGAGCCATTGTTTCGTTAGCTTTGTGACAAGTGGCACCTTACTGTTGAAAACACATATCGTCCACATCTATATCGGCGATGGAATTAAAGAACGCTGTAACTGACAAAAACTCGAAAATACGTTTTTTGCATCATTTTTATCAGTAAAAAAATACGCGTCGATTGGTCCCGGTCCCAGATTTCTACGAAGAAAATAAATGCACTTACGCCGTCTGCATTTTGAAAAATACCAGTGTCTTTGTTCTACTTTCATAAAAGTTTTTTGGCTCTGGTGAACATTTACGGTTTTGTCAGTTACAGCGTTCTTTAATTCCATCGACGATATCTTCCAATTCATGCCATAAAATGTTTGTTTTAATTTCATGATAGCAAACAACATTCACAGTATCTGCCTGATCGGCCTCATTTTGGAAAACATACGGCCCGATGATGCCGCCAGCCCATAAACCGCACCAAACGGTCGCTGTTTGTGGGTGCATTGGTTTTTCGACAACCACTCTTGTATTATTATTTCCCCAAATGTGGCAATTCTGTTTATTGACGAGTCCATTGTGTAGAAAATGTGCCTGACATCACTGAAGATGATTTTCTTCGAAAATTGATTATCCACTGTTACCATTTCTTGGCACCATTCTGATCATTTCTTGAGTCAATTGCACCTTGTAAGCGTGTAAATGCAAGTATTTATGCATATTGTTCATCAATGACGATCGTGGGAGATGCAATTTTTGGGCACGACAGTGAGTTGCGGTGGACGGCTCTTCACTATCGCCAACAGCAGCAATATTTTCATATCTCCTACAGACCCGGTTTTCTCAAACTTTTGCACCATTTTTCCGATTGTATAAACGATATCATAATAACTTAAACGCTTGATTGTGTATCTTTCCATTATTCAAAATGAGTTAGTCCGAAATTGAGAAATGTCATATGAAATGCAGAAAAAAACTCGAGGTTTACGTGTGGTTCACATTCAGCATTTGCCCTTAAAATTTAACCACGCGATATATCACGAAAATATTTATTTTAATTTGCTCTATTTGATTACTGCTCCAGTTCTGATATATTTTACTTTATTTGTCTTTTATTTTTCTTTTGTTTTTTTTTTCTATGTTGTTTTGTTTTGTTTAAATTTAAATTAAATTTCTTTCTAGAAGTTTCCTTCCTAACAATTTTATTAAGAGTAGTATCAGTTAACTAACGGATTAATAATTTTGATGTTTGCTACAAAATTGTTGGCAATTAAATTTTTTTGTGTATCAATTAAAACTTAATAAAGCAATAAGCAACTTTAAACATAAATTTAAATAAAAATTTCAATTTAGGAAAAATCTTTTCCATATTAAATGACAAATTTTAAATAATCAATGCAATTTGAATTTTTAATAGGAATTCATAGTTTTCTCCATTTGTTTGAAAAAAAAAAATAAATAAAAAAAGAATAACTTCTTTGTCATAAATCTTAAAATATAATAAAAATTAATGTTAATTGTTAAAAAGTTTATCATTTTAAGTTTTAAAAACATTAATTTCTTTGTGAATATTTGTAAAGAAATAAATATTTCTGGCATTTCAATTATTTTTATTTTCCGTTTGTGGCATAACCATTTTTTAAGTTTTAAGAAAATTAAAAATTTCTCGTAAACAAATTTTTCACATTTTCGGATTGAAAATGTTTTTTTTTTTCCTTAAAATGCTTGTTTCCTCCATTTTTTCTTCTTCTTTTTACTTTTTATTTTATCAGAACTATTGTAGTGTAAGTTTTAATTGCATACGTTGATTATATTAATTAAATAACGTATTACGTATACGCTGTGTGGTGGCCTTAAGTGAAGTCATCAGCATTCAAACCACTTTTTCCCATTATTCTTAAGAGAAAACCATTTTTCTTGTTTTAAATTTCATTTTTTTATACAACTTAACGTTTCTTTATTTACACCTCATAAATTACAAAATCACATTAATTTAAATATCAGTTTTTTTTTGTTTTTTGTTTTATATTTTGGGCGTATAATCACATTTATTTGTTAATTCATTGCAATCATGTGCGAGTGTAAATTTCTTAAAGCATTTTGCATTTTTTGCTTTATTTAACCGATTTGTTTTCAATAAAAAATTAAAGGGTTACCCTTAAATTAAGTTAATGAAAATTTACAAGCTTGTTGGTGGTTGTTGTGTAGATACTGGGAATTAAGTTTTAATAACAAGTAATGCCTGAATCCATATTGTCAATGGAATTAAAGAACGCTGTAACTGACAAAACCTTAACTGTTCACCAGAGCCAAAAAACCTGTATGAAAGTAGAACAAAGACACTGATATTTTTCAAAACGCAGACGGCGTAAGTGAATTTATTTTTATCATAGAACTCTGGGACAGAGACCAATCGACGCGTATTTTTTCTTTCTGATAAAAATGATGCAAAAAACGTATTTTGGATTTTTTGTCAGTTACAGCGTTGTTTAATTCTTGAGACGATATGGATATATATATGGTATGAAGCTATGGGGTACAGCCATCGACTACAATGTTAAAATTTTGCATCATTATCAAACGCAAACACTTCGAACGATAGTTAACGCTAAATGGTAAAGTGAATTTGCTGATGGTCTGGAAGAATAGTGGTCCGAGGCTAATTTTATTTTGACGAAACCTTATTGTGGAATAAATTGGGTAGAAGTCAGTTTGAGAGTAGATCAGTAATCACACAGGAGAACTCGCCAAGCCTGACAATTGATAAACACTTACTTGTACTGAGAAGAGCTGAGTGGACTACGGTTTGTAGAATAATGGATAGGTTGATACTGACTAACAGGCTCTGTATTCTGGAGGATGAGATCACGAAGCATATTCTGTTCAACTAAGTGAGACTGACTAAAACTAGATCAAAAATCTTCAACCGGAATCGGGTAAATCTGCCGGGGATCAGTGATTTATTCAACTTTATTCAGGCTTTCGGTCTGCCCACTTATACATGGGAAACACTGGAGCTGATTGGTGACGATGGAGGATTATGGGTTACAAAGCATTTTTTGAGATCGGCTTAGTACTAATGATTGAGTAGGGGTGACCAAGTGGATCATCATTCGTGACATTGGACACAAAATATACTTTAGATTCCAGTATCTACCTTAGGGCGAACTACTAGTGCAATAATAGCGTATGTAACAACATTGAGAAAGACCAGATAGCACCCAAAGTCAGTGGGTATTAACAGATTCAGTTCCAACTACCTTTATCGATTCTTCAATAAATTTATTAAATGTTAGTGATGAGGAGAATAATGTTTTTGAGAATTATCATATGATACCAATAAAATGAAGTCTCCGTAGTCGCCGTGGTCTAGTGGTTGGCTAACTAAGACATGAATCCAGGGTTCAAACCTCAGCTCTGACACCTTGAAAAAGATAAATATGAATAAAATATTTCTTTCGGTGACTATCTCTTAGCAGTCTTCTGGCAAAAGCTCTGAATGTAACCGATTGCCATAAACAAGATTCACAAGTCTGTAGTTCGGAGTCGACTGAAAACTGTAGGTGCTGCGAGAAGATAGGCCTTAGCACTGACACAGGGTTGTAATGGCCAATTATGTATGTATGTATGTAAAATGATGTTTTTTTTATTATTGTCAGTGAAACTAAATTAACCTCCTTTAGTTAGTTTCTCATAAATAATTATGAATCTTACGTGGAAGCAAGTTGTAAGGTACGGGCTGTTTGCAAATGTGTACTCGCTTTTTAAAAACCATGTCTTCCTTAATACGCTTGAATGGGGAAATTTAGCCTTTTCCCCTTTATAAAACCACTTAAAAGTTAATCAAAATATGTAGTTATTGGTGATTCATATGTTGGCCAACAGACGTTCCACTTTTTTGCCAGCAGTATCATGTATCAGTACTAAGAATAAAATTGATTAAAATGCTTTTTAAATAACAAATGCCCTTTGAAATCACAAAAACTCATTTATAGTTTTATATCACCAGCGTATGTGGAAATGTTCGAATGGTAAATACATAAAGAAAAACTAAAAACTGAGAAGAAAAGCAAAATCGGTTCCCGAAATATACGGAAATAGCCCTGAAAATTTAACGCCTTACAGAGTACCTTCTTCTATCAAATAGAATAAATTTACTTAAATTTTTTGTTATTTAGAATACCTTCTTTTTTCATTTTGTATTACCCTATTAATCTATGAACTGCCAACGAGTGTTGCAATTTTTCCAGCTGGTTTTTAATTTTTTTATTTCCCTCTATAATGTTGGCTTATCATGTAGATTTGGGTTTTTGCGATATTCGCTTACCATGATACGGTATATTATATTATTCCATTATTGAGTTGAAATTTTAAATTAAAATTAAAATAAAAAAACACACACACACATGTGTGTGTACATGCATTGAACTGCTCATTATGCATTTTTTTTCTCCCTTTTCTTTCTCTGTCTGTCTGTAATTGTAGGCATAACTTTGTGTGTGAAAGTAGGAAAGCATTTTGCCTGCAGTCAGATCAACATTGACAAACACAAAAGACAATTCAGACCATTAAACCAACCAGGCAGGCAATCAAGCGGGCTATAACAACATCACTAACATATCCATACACATGTACTTTTAAATTTTTAAACATTGTGTTATAGATTAAATTACACGCACTGGCACATGCACACCAACACAAAGCCACACACATACAGTCAATCACATGCGTTTAAACTGATTTACGTCTGTTGAATAACGTAATCTGGCCTTTTAATTTATACTTAAAAGTACTTTTACATTGCGTGACGGGCTATCGTTTTGCATTATTTTTAATGTGTTTAATTTTTAAAATTATATGCAAATTTATTTCTGTATTGGTTTCCAATTAAAAATATACAAAATGAAAAAGGAAAAGAGAATATAAATGAAAAGAAAGAAAAATTCTTAATTATTGTAAAGTTTGTACAAATTCCTTTAAAAAAGAAAAGTGTTTTAAATATAAATTAAAACTTAAAAATTCTTATGGGGCTACCTATGAATAAATTACAATGCTCGTCTGCATGAAAAGAACCGCCAAATGAAAATTTTTAAATTCTAAAGAAAACAAAGTAAATATAACGTTACATAAAACAGATTTCTAGAAATGTTGTATTAAAGTATGTATACGAGTACATAACCAGTAATAAGACTTTTTTGGGGACGGAGAGTAAAAATTTTTGGAAAACGCATTTGTACAGTAAGTGACACAATCCTCAATGTAAGCCACCATCAAAATTATAAATCGATTTGTGAAACCACTCTACTATATAAAGAGTGCCGATTTAGCGATAATTTTTGCGGTATTTTGTTTATACCTCTGAACAGTTTGATAACTGAGAGTTGGGGGTAAGTAGAAAATGGATCGTTATTTCTTTCGGCGATTACCTCTCAGCAGTCTTCTGGCAAAATCTGTAAGAGTAACTGACTGCCATGAAAAAGCTTCTCCAATCTGTCGTTCAGAGTCGACTTTAAACTGTAGGTCCCCGAACTCATGGATAAAAATTAACACACATAACATGAGTGCTGCGAGAAGCTAACCTGTAACCCTGACACAGGGTTGTAATGGCCAATTATATATGTATGTATGTATGTATATGAAGAAGTTTGTAGGCCCCTGTTCAAATAATTTATACAAACAGTGTTATAATCTTATCAACTGTGGAAAGATTAATTGAAAAATGCATTGGATCAGTCAACTTCCAAACAGTTTTGATAAAAACCCAAGATGGTTTTCGAGAACGCTGATTCTGTTAGTTCATTGCCTTACTTGTCATATTTTTAGCTCCAAAAAACAATGTACATCCAAATTATGACCGTTATAACTTATTTGAATGCAGTTCCTTTCGGTTTTGCTAAGCACTTTGCATGGCCATTTACTCCACTATTGCAGTTTCGACTAACCACTACTCAACACACTAACCACTAGACCACGATGACTACCAAAAGTAGGAGTGGCAAATTTTTTTCTCGATTAAAACTAAAAATGGATTTATACAAATATTCTAAAGAAAAATTAGTCAGATCGATGGAGCCGTTTACTGATTTTAGGTGAATAAAAAAGTGGGCGGGGAAATGTTCTTTCCGTAAAAGCCTAATCTGTATGCCTATGATCATTAGAAAGAAAAAATCGTCAAAATCGGTCCAGTAGTTCTTAACTGATGCGATGACCAACGAAAAACATTGATATTTATCAGAATTTAGTATCCAATCTAGAATCTGTAGCTAATAGATGCCAGATGACACGCCATTTGTCTTTTGTAGTAAAGGAAAATTCGTATTGCTTAGCCTGGGTTGATGATTTTCTAAAATTTTTGATATTTTGGGTTTATAATCAGTTTGTCAAACAAAGGATAAATTTCAATTTTCTATTTTCAAGGAAAAAGTAAGCATGTCTTGGTTAGAGAGTAAGTTTTAAGAAAAAACATAAATATTACGATCTATGAGTATAAGAACAAAAAACTTTCTCTTTTATCAGGCCGTGATATAAAGCCAGAATTCATAGTGTAATACCCATTATACATGTCTTTACATTTAAATACACTTTAACGTTAAGAATCGTTAAAATCCTTTCCATAACTTAACTAAGTTTAAAATTTAAGCATCATTTTGCCAATGGTCGTCGATATTAATAATTTTTCAATTTTAACAGCAATCAACCAAAATTTTTATGAACCTCTCAACGCATACAAAAAAAAAGCAAATCAAAATTCTAATGATCTGGAAAATGTTGAAAATTTTTATATTTTCATTTATTGTTTATTCGGTCATGCCTTGTTAATTGGCAAGGCCAAACAGCTACCAGCTACCAGCCATCTAATACTACTTCATGCTGCCATTACATGAACATTTAAGAACAACCCAACACACAAGAAACAACTAAAGGAGAAGAATATAATAGAAAAAGAAATCAGAAAAAAAAAACAATAAATTTATAAAGACCAGTGGCAAGAAATCAAATTCAATCACTGTAATTTAATACACCTATCCCCCGATTTACACGGAAGATCGGTTCCTGAAAAAACCGTGTAAATCGAAATCAAATTTTTTGTATGAAAAATCGTGTAAAACGAAAAAGGTCTAAAATAAGTAAAATCAAATTAATTTTTAATTAATTAATTTTTGTTTTATTTATAAATTTTTTTCATTTATTTTTCTTTTATTTACGTTAAATAAATAAATAAAAGTAAAATATACATCTAATAAAGCAACAAAATATCTATTCAGTTTTGTAATAACAAATATGTACATGTACAAAAGAATTACATATTTTTAAAAAAATTAGAAAATTACAAAAAATATATCAAAGATTTGAGCAAATTTAATCACTGATCTGACTCTTAACCTTTTTTTTTTGATAGGTGACATGTCACTTTTATCACTTGATATTATTTGAGGCGATTCTTTAGTTGATGGATTGGTACCAGTTTTTTTTATAGATTGTATTCAGTGCTGTCGTTTTACAAATTTGGGATGTAGTGTTTGAATTAAAAAAAGGTGTAGCAAAATAACACAAATTTTTGTTTTTAACAGTTTTATTTTGTAAAATTCGTTCAGTTTAAAAATCGTGAAAAAGCGAAAAATAACATTTAAATCGGGGGAGAGATCTTGAAAAAAAACCGTGTAAAAGTGAAATCGTGTAAAAAAAGTACCGTGTAAATCGGGGGATAGGTGTATTTTGTTTTGCAAGAAGGATAACAGCCATTTAAAATTTATAAAATTTCATGGTTAATAAAATTCATACAACAAAACTCTTAAACAATAACGGCCAACAATAAGCCAACAAACAAACCAACTTTACAATTTAAGAAATTTTTACACCCACTTTAAACAGCGTTACTCCCACAGCAATTTCCCTTGTACCTGTCCGGCAAACATCACCCTTATATACGGCATTCTTTTGCACATTTACACTCTATTTTAGTAGTCGTAAGAATTCAACATTTATAATTGACTGTTGAAGAGAATTCAAATAAAAAAGAGTGTGTAGGGAAGTAGAGCAGTTACTGAGGAGTAAAGAAATCTGTGCAACTTGTTTGTTGCTGTTGACTTTTCTTTAATTTTTCTTCATAAACTACTTGTCTTTTGGTTTGAAGACGCTTAAAAGCCAGCGCCTTGTTTGTGGCATGAGCCACAGAAAAATAAGAACCTCCCTTTTACATATTGAGTTTTATTTTATTTTATTGTACAAACGAAATTTCAATATATTATTTATAATGACTCACTTCCGTATCCGCGCTTAATTTATGGAAAAATTTATATAAAATGGTTGGAGAACGAAAGTGGGGAAGAAATTACTCTACAGCCAAAGGCATAATACAAATAATGCGTGTATACAATAAAACTGAGAGGTCAATAGCAAAATAAAAAAATAAAAGAGAATCAGAAAAGTTTATTAAAAGAGAAGACTTAATGATACAGTAAATTTATTTAATAAAAATTGTTAAATTAAATTAAAGCACAATAGGAAAAGAAACCAAAAGTCTAGAAATAAAGAACAAAAAAATATAATCTGCAGGGATATAATACGTTTAACAGTTTTCAAAATCATATTAAAGGTCGTAACCCTGGCACAGAGTTTTAAAAACTCTCAATACTAAATTTGGAGTAGCTATGAAAGATTATCTTCCTCTTTTTTAGATCGTCCGTGGCAGTACTTATTTTCTAATTAAATAATACTGAAGTACAGGTACGCATACAATAAGGAGTTGGAAAAGAAAATTTCTTACATGAAAGACAGCTTGACAACTCAATCGACTAATTTTAAGTTCAGACCGATTGTTTGTGAAGTTTTAAAAAATTTTTTTTTACATAAACCTCTGTTTTATTTGTATATTTAATTACCGCGTTATTGATTTTTGAAAATGAATTTATTAAATAAGAAAAGTCTACCCTTTGTAAACTTTCCCTTTTTCTCAAAACGAAAGCAATCCTATCTGTCTAGGAGATTACTTTTTCAGCAAAGGATAAATTAAGCATTTGCTTAAAACCAATTCATTTCTTTCTGTACATTTTGTTTCATAAGCTGTCTGGTGCAATTTTTAAGAATTTCATTAATTTATTGAATTCCATTGAATTTAATATTTAAACCGTCATATTCATAAAAACTAAAATTGTTTATTTAAGTCTTATTTAAGAAATTTTTATGCAACACTTGCCAAATAAGCCTTCAAAAAATCTATTAAATTTATATGCATAAGCAGCCAACATTTACATTCATCCAAAAACTTTAAAAGTTATTATCTTTTAACATTAAAACAAATTTTTTGTTTTTTACAATTTTCTTGTTTTTCTTATCCCTTTGATACTTAAATTGTGTAATTGCAGTGACGTTGCTGTGGTTTAAAAATTCATTATTTGGAGATTAAATTGAATTTTATAAATTAAATAAAAAACAATTTAATTAAAATCTATTTTGTTTTCCAATTTAATTACAAAAATCACTCACATGTCTTGTACGATTTAATTTTAAAGTTTTAAATTTTCTTCAAGATTTATTTAAACTTTCTTAAGGGATTTTCTATTCTTTACTTGACTTACAAGAAACATGAAGTAATCACAAAAACTTGAAACAAAAATAAATTAAAGAATTATATGCTTATAGGGTTACAACATATGCAAACATTTGCATGATTTTTTTATTTAAAGATTTTAGTTGTTGTTGTTGTTTACAATATTGCAAAGAATCGTAACTTTATTTCTTCTGCTGTCGTTATCGTTATAGTCAAAGTGTTAAAGAAATTTACTCCTTTTAGTGGTTTTTAAAACTAATTACAGAATTTAGAGTTAAAGTGTGAAATCTCGTAAATCCCATAATATCAGTAGTATGTACGGATTTTCGAAATTTCTTACTTTTTTTTTTCTTGAGACCTAGTGGTAAGCCTCTACAAATTATGGGCATAGTTATTGGAATTTGTTAGAAATTATAGTTTTTTTTATTAAATATTAAGAAAGTTGCTGTCAATTGATCTGCCGTGGTCTAGTGGTTAGTGTGTTGGCTTACTAAGACATGGGTCCTGGGTTCGACTCCAGGCTCTGACATCTTCAAAAAAAGAAATATGAAAAAAATATTTCCTTCGGCGCCTACCTCTCAGCAGTCTTCTGGCAAAAGCTCTGAGAGTAACTAATTGCCATGAACAAGCTTCTCAAGTCTGTCGTTCGGAGTCGACATTAAACTGTAGGTCCCGGTACTCATGGATAAAAATTGACGCACACAACATGAGTGCTGCGAGAAGCTAGGCCGTAATCCTGACACAGGGTTGTAAAGGCCAGTTATGTATGTATGTAATTCCCTTAGTTTATTAAAACATATTACAATGTAACAAGACTATAAATCTATCTATCAATCTATTCAAGATACCCGATTGTCAGTAATGATTTACTTGCTAGCTTTCGCTAGAATAGTTCACTATCCTCTGAGACTAAATACAAGAAATTTGAGGACACTTGCAGATAACGATTCCTTCAAAACAGCTGTGCAGGATTAATTCTTTTGGCTGCATGCGAAACAATTAATCACCAACAATGTGGCCTATATGAGCTACAGGCTATTTACATGCATATAGGCTGAGTGAACTGGGCTTCCCAGCAGAAATTTTTTAAGATTGGAAGCAATAAATAAAAGTGTAAGCAATAATGGAAAATTATATTGTTTTTTATACATCAAAGCTTCCAAATATGCTACAGCATAAGATATTATTTTTAATTTTTTGTACTATTTGCTTACTGGAAGCAATAAATCTGCATTTCTTTTGTATTTCAGCGGCTTATTTCATATAAAAATCATGCATTATTGATGAGCACGAGTAAGTGATTGTTTACAATTTCTCTCTTACAAAATAACTTACTTGTAAGGTCTTTTTTCTGCTGACCTGACAGGCGACCTTTGGCCTGACACCACTACTTTACATTTTTAGCATTGTGAATATAACGATCGCTCATCGTTTAGAGAGATACACTTTTTCGTTTATTTAACCTATTCTTGCTTAGTGTTGGCTAGAGAAATAAACAATATATTATTAAGAAACACAGTGTAATAAGGCCGTCTTCAGTCTGATACAAATTCATTCTATGATATTACAATGAGCACCTTGCCTTTTTCGATTTTGAGAAACATTGTCCTCAACAAACTTAATGAACCAAAACCATCTTTCGTACACCAATGCTGAGAAGTCTTCGGTAGAACAGCTACTGCATAGTATGGCATTCCTGCAATAATAAAATAAATAAAAAAACAGAAAAATTTTTACTGCTAAAGCATGCAGTGCTTTATTTTTTAATTTTACCTCCGTTGTCTAACCAATATTTTTAATCTCTTATCTAAAACAGATTCTTATAAAGAACTTTACTTACCAGTAAAGTAGGAAAAACTAACTAGAAATTCAGATTTCTTAAAATTCGAATAATATTAAACCTTAGGAGGATACAATTACTCAATTCACAAAATGTTATAGTTGTCGTAGATCGGTGGAAACTATTGTACATAATGCTGTTGGTAATTTCCATGTTAAAAACTACTACAACATGTACGACAATTTTTTCTATGTTTCCGAAATGTCGTATCAATACATCAGAGTTGGAAAACTTCTTTTTTATTTTTTTAGTTTTTTTATTTTTTTTTTTTTTTCATTTGTATTTTAAAAATTGTTTGAAATATTTTTCTTCTCTTCTTCTTTTTAAATTTTTTATTCAAGAAATTTGATAACACTGGATAACATCTACAACAATATTTACGACAAGGTGTTCACAAAATGAAATGCCATTTAACTATAATCTACAACAATATAACATTTTGTGAATTGGGAAAAGATATTCGGAGTACGGTCAATCATAAAAAAGTTTAAAAGTAAGAATGCCCAGTTTACAAGTGTTCAGTTCATCTAATAACTTGGCTGCAAATTTACTTCAATGAAAGTAATAATTAATAATCCACTTGTAGTAGAATTTAAATAAAGAACGTAACCACTTTTGTCGCAAAATTTATTTTATTTTTTTTTTTTTTTGTCAAATATATTTTAAGTATTTAAGGAACAATTTTTCTTAAATTTTTTTTTTAAATTTTAAGACAAAATAATCTATTTGTATGTATTTAATTAATCAGATTTAAAACAATAAATAAATATTTAATTTAATTTTTTTTTTTTGTCAAAGACATATTTATTTGATCAAATATTTGCCGTTTCCTTACTTTAATATTTAAAACATATGCACGTACTTGTATCAGTTGTATTCGTATTTGTTTTGTGTAGTTGTTACTGTATTTCTGATTAATTGATTTGATTTGATGCTGTCCAGTAATATAAAATATTTTCTGACAAAATGTCAATCCAAATGAAATGTATAAAATACACATACACACAGGCACACACACACAAATTCAAATACATTTAGAAATAATATTTCAAAATAAAAATATTTATTATAAATGCATTCATAGAAAAATTAAAAAAAAAGGAAAATTCTTTTATTAGAATTTAATTTCAATAAAAATTTAAATATTTCTATGGACTCTGAGCAAGCAAACAACATCAAAAATTTACAAATTTTAAATTTAAAATATTGAAAATTTTATTTTATGCAATGAATGCTATTTTAGGATTTGTATGTATTGAGGTATGTACTCGTATGTGTGTATGAATATTTTAAATGTCAAATATTATGTGTAAGAATGTATGCAATAAATATTTGTTTTGAAATTCCCTTAGCAGTGTTAATAAATTGTTGCTGTCACTATACTTTAAGTATCATGTTTGTCATTTAATATGAAATGTTTGAAAAATGGAGATAAACAGGCATCATGTAGGGGTGTATTGTATGTATGTAGGTCCATACATATCTACATATAGATAAATATGCCAAAATACTGAAATGTATTGTAATTTTTATCTACATATTTTAAGTGTTTGTAAAATTTTACACTAAAATTAAAAACATTTTGAAAAATAATTTTAAACACATAAATATGTATTGGGTCTGATAAGAAGTGTTGATACCTATATTTGGTTTAAATTTAATCATTGGATTGGATATATCAAATAGACAGATTTTATGAGGTGTTACTTGGCTAGCTTATGATTTCACTTAAACCGTCTATAGTTTAATTTGATTCAATAGAGAAAATAGACTCAACCGACTAGAGTAGCCAAAAACGACTTGAAACCAAATTCTTATTTCTACCGAATTTTACTCAAGCCTTTTATAAGTCAGAACTTTTTTATTATTGAGGCCGGCGCTCACTCATTGTGCTTGTCTAGGAAAGTATGAAGTGAAGGGGGAAAGAGTGTGTGGATCTTTAATTTAAACTTACTAATATCGTGTCTGATATCAGTTAGTAAAAAACAAAGTTCCTACTTTCGAAATGTAAACCGCAAGAAAATCGGTTGCTGTTGATTGATTAATCAATAGCCTTCATCACTAATTAATCCCACAGCACTCAACCCCAAGAAGCCCGTACAGTAAAGTTCAAATTGGGGGAGGAATAAAAATTGACCACGATATTAAAGATGATTTTGATGTTTTTGTCTTTGATCAGGCCCTGGGATAATTCTTGATTACCGCTTCTCATATGCCTTTCTGGCATTGGGACAGTTTCAGAAAACTATTGCTTAGCCAATTGAGTCCTTGCAGTGTAAGCCTCTACACAACGACTAGGTGATTATCTCACGTAGAAAAAACCAAATTGTAGAGCAATAGTCGCCAAATTTCCTCATTTTAAATCGTATTGATAACTATAGAAAGGATACGGAGCCTCATTACCGCTTATTTCACACGATCCAGGTACCCAAGACAATAGGATTGTATTTCCTAGCGCTAATTTGTGTAATACTTAACAACATTTGACAAATTTATATGTCTTACGACGAGAGGCAAGCGTCCTTAAAACCTACATTCATATATTCATATCATAGTCAACTATTTAATATTAAATGATAAATTTTTCTTTTTTTTGTAATTTATTGGATAACCAACTTTATTGCTGTCAATATGGATTTTTTGTCAAACATTTTCTGTTATTTTTTTTTTTTAGCTGCTTTAGAAAGTGATTGATTTTCGTTGGATTAAATAAACAAAAACCCTCTGATATTTATTCAGGCACTCAATTGGCTTTTTGTTGGCATGCAGTCATGTTAACATTGTCCTGTTTTCTTTTTTTTTGTGGCTTTTAGTTGTAATACTTCTACTTTTGTTTTTATTTTCTATAGCTGTGTTTGTCATTTTTGTATACGATAATAGTTTTTTAATATTTTTGTTTTCTTTCCTTGATTTTTTGTTATTGTTTTTCTTTTTTTTTTTTTTGGGGGGGGGGGGTTTAAATTCCGATCAAATCAGCAATATTTTTCTATTGCTGAAATACTAATCCAACGAAAATGAATGAAATCTAAAAAAGAAAGCACAAGTGACACCAAAATATTTTGAAAGGTAAACAACAAACAGTTTTTAGTTTTAGATTTTTTTATTTAAATACCATTATATTCGTATTTATGACTATCAAATGCATTAGTTTTGTGTCACAATAAAATAAAATACGAGTATAACACAAACAAAATAAAAAATAAAGAATCTTTTTTTTAAAATATGTTTTGCATATATAAACATATTCAGGGAAAGATATACTTTTATTGTTGTATAGTTTATCCTTTAAAATTTTTAGTTTTTTTTTGGTGTTTGTAAAACGTATTAAATTATAGCTAAAAAATAGTTTTTGAATATTTAAACATTTTAGAAAACTAAGAATTTAAAATTCGTGTATTAAAGATTTAAATAAAAATAGTTGCCCAAATCACAAAGTATAGTATTTATATAGTATTTAAATCTTTGATCCAATTAGCAGAAAATAAACTCAAATTAGGAAGAAGATATAAACACATTCATCCATATGAATAAATGCAGAAATTTATTCAAATTTAATCAATTTTTTTTTAATTAACACGAACTAAGAAACAGACGCAGAAAATTACAACCATTTATATACCGCAATTAAAATACAATAAACGCTCGCTTGGTATTATAAGCGCCAATTTAGAACATACTTAGTATTGCATTAGAATCCACACTTTTAAAAATTCTGCTAATGAAAGTCTCTACAGTCGTATATATCGTCGATTTCGACTAATATGGATAAAATGGAATAAGAAGACAAAAGGAAAAAGGTTGTAATTCTAATTCATCCAAATAACAAGGCATTTAATAGAATTTATACTTTATCTAATTAATGCATTTCTGACGAAACAAAAATTAATTGAAAGAAATTACCACCCTTGCTCAGATTTCTAGAGAACATAAAAACGAAAGTCCTTAATTTTTCAAAGCTATAGCCAGACAAGTTAGACTTTTACCTACAACACTTTGAAGTATTACATACAGTAGGTATTGTGACCACGATATTAGCCAATCAATTGACCACAATCAATCTTTACTATCTTCTTAACCCATATGTGCTTATCGCACCATTTTTAAAACGGTAAGATATTGATCAGTTGTGTGGTTAAAAAGTAACTTATTAATATTTTTGAGTGTGTGTTTACCGTTATTTGTATTGTAAAAATAACGTAAAATTTTTAGTATTTTATTTTGAAAAATATGTTTTTATACCATATGGATTCCGATAAATACAGAAATCCATGTTTTTACGAAAAAAAAAATTGATCACATATGGGTTAATAGTAAAAAATTTTTGATTAGAATTTTTACTCATAAGTTTAGGGCTATTAACTGAAGAAAGAAAACTGAGCTACTAATTCAATATGTAAAAACTCTCTTCGGTTCTAAATCTTTTTCCACTTTTTGGGAATGGGAATACTCGTAGCGTGTTTTGTTTATAATACGATGAGCTCCTTAATCACAACTTATACACAGTCATCAGTTTGTCTATAAAATTCTAAAGAAATCGAACTATAGAACAATAGTACAAATGTTTAAAGATTTCTCTATATCTCTACAATAGTTTTTGAGTTCTGATATATTTTCAAAAACTTGTGCTGCCTACTGTGTCATTAATCATAATGTTTAACCTTTACAGCCTGTTTTTAGAACACGAATGGTTTTTGACATTCGTCTTTTTATATGGGAAACACTAACAAAACACTAAAATTTGTGTCAAAAACCATTCGTGTTCTAAAAACAGGCTGTTAGTTTTTTTTTTCCTTAAACAACCAACCTTAACATATGTAATTATGAGCAAACATGACACTTTAAGAATTTTACCATTTAGAAATAATATCTTTTACAGAAACTCTAAAAATGTGTAATAGATTCTTAAACTGTTGTACTAACCCAGCAAAAAACTTTGAAAATTTTTAGGTGATAATAATGAAGGCATTTTATGGTTTATTTACACTTTAAAGCTTTTAGAAATACTACATGATAAGGACCTAAATTTGTCCTTCTTTTCCTTGTATAAGATTTTCACCAGTTAAAAGTGGCAATTTTTAATTTTACGAACTGAGTTAAAGTGCCAAATAGTTGATTACAGTTTAGTTTTAACACAAAATTTAAAAATTAACATCTTTATTTTTAATACAAAGATAGCAATTCGTTGTATGTAGTGACTAAGTTTGGCAGTTCAACACGCTGAAATTCTTACTCAAACGTACGAGTTCTTTAATTTTTGAATTTTCTGACCAGTTGTTACATAGAAGAAATAGAAATTTTTAATAATATCAGTCTATAGAGGGTAATAAACTTACCAGTTTTTTGTCATATATAATAACGAGTTACTAACTTTTCAGTATAAATATAGCCGTAAATGTAATAAGTGTGACTACCATATTCGATTGACAAAACATGTCAGATGACATGTTATAATGAAACAGTCAGTGGATCAGTTAAAACTTCTTACACATTCACACAAGTCTGGTCATCCAACGCTATGCTGCTTTGTAAAATTTTGATAGTGAATTCAATATGATTTCTCTTCGTAGGTATCCAGGTACTTATAATGTTTTCGGTAGCATTTGCTTAGTTGGGTTCATATTTATACGATTTTTCCTTTTCTTTAAAAAAAATTACACTTCCACGTTCTATAAATTGAAATAAAAAAATTTTCTGAAACAAACAAAATGTCTAAAATTATTTTTTTTTCTATACCGATTAGAGAAGAGAATTTATTTGGTTTGTTATTTATATTGAAATCTTAGAAAAATTTAATTACTTTATTATTTTATTATTTCTTTATTATAAAATGTATTTACAAGCATATTATCGATATAGATATAGATATACACTCTTTTGTATTTTAAATTAATAATTCTTTTTTAAATTTAATTTTTCATTCTAGACAAATTGCAAAGGAAACAATTTAAAACCGTAACACAAAAAGTATCAAGTAAGTACTCAGTTTAAATAATTTTATAAATATTTATAGTAAATGTTACGGATAATCAAATATTACAAACAAAAGGCAAAAAAAAATCTTTAAAAAAATAAACAAATAAAATATAAAAATAAAATTAATAAATCATATAGACACAGGAAAAATATATTTTATTAACGATTTCCGTTATAGAAACGAATACAAATGAGTTTATGAATAGGGAAAAAGTGATGTATATTTACATCGATAACAATTTATTTGTTTATGTGATGATGATGATGATGATGATCATTATCAGCATCAGTAACATTATATGCAAAATAATAAGGATATATACTTTTTTTATAAATATATTAAGGTGGTACCATTTGACTTAAATTGTTTAAATTGATTACACAACTTCTAACCAAATCTTATTCAGTATTTGAACTTCCCTAATAATAAAATCACGTACATACCTACACACTTAACAGCATTCAACATCAATATATTTGCTTAAACCTATTTTGATTTGTTCGATATGATTTTGATTTGATTTCTTTCTGCATATACAAGCAACATACGCATCATTAAGTAGCAGTTTTTATGCGCCTTTTTGTCTCTCTCTCTCTCTCTCTGCCTGTACCTTTGTTTTTTCTCTTTAGGCAATAATAAACAATAAAAGGAAATAAAAAAGGAACAGGCCAGGATACTGGTAATATATGCACATACATATACACAAACAAAACAATTTTCTACCATATTGACGTTGTTTATATTGGTGTTGTCTTGTGCAGGCTAGAGGCCATAATAAGAATTATGCCTTTTTGTGTTGTAATAAAAGTGGCAGCCTTCTCTTATATATTTTTACTTTTCATTTTATCTTTCAGTTATTTGTATTGCTAGTATGTACTGCTGTTCTTGTTTATTACCATTCTTTAGTCATTTATATCAATTTTCAGTTATACACACGTTTCACTATCATAACGTGCCTTTTTTCCTCAATAAAATTCTTGGTAGAAAGCAAAAAAAGCAAATAATGAATCCAAGATGTAGTAGAACAATATGAGTTTACTTGTATATGATTAATATACACATACAAACACACACACACCCATTTACACAAAAACAGACGTTTTCCTTTAACACATTTTACAAACATCAATAAAAACAACAAAAGGAGTTCAATTTAAGAAAATGTACACAAAGAAAGGAGTATTTAAACCAAGAAGAGAAAATTATTGTTTAACAAAATACAAGGACAGAAATGTTTGTAGGCAAACATTTATATGAATGCGTATTTTAATAGCATGCATGCGTATTATAATACATGAATATACAAACCTGGCTGTATGTATTTGTTTGTAAGGACAAGTGGTCACAATATTATTTATTTACCACAAATAGTCAGAAATAATATCAATATTCATGTAAAGTCATCATATGTATACAATTTTTAACATATTCTCGTACTTACACACACACGCACACACACTCAAATACACTTAATGTTAATAAATTCATTTATTTCCTCTTTACTTAACAAGTGTACTCTAATGTGTTAGAGTGTAAGTGCAGTTAAATGTAAGGGAGCATATGTATGTGATAGGCATATCAAGTGTATGTCTTCGTGTAAATTTATGAAAAATAAACAATAAATTAAATTACCACTTTGCCACTTTTATGCAGCAAATTCTGTTGCAAGTACTATGAACTACACAAACAAAGTATAAACAGATCAGATACTCGTATAAAGAAAATAAAAAAGGAAGTCAAAATGACATTTAAGGGAGTAAACATACGAGTCAGTATAACATTTAGTAGCATTTGTAGTAATTTTTTAACTCGAAAACAAAGAAACATAAAATGAATTTTTGCATTCTTTACACGTTTCATAATTCAGACAGAAATAAAATATATTACAGAAAAATTTAGAGACAGTTGGCCTCGTGTTGTTTTGTTTTCGTATTATATCCTACAACTTGTTTTTTAAATACATACTCATTTATAGCTTCTGCTTTAAAAGTTTAAATCAAATAATGTTTAAGGATCAATTCTTTATTATTGTTTGATAAGTTTTTAAATCAAAACTTTTCCTAAATTAAATAGAAATACAATATTTTTAATAGAGGATTTTTATTCACTTATTTAATTTATTAATTTATATACATACATACATACATACATACATACATACATACATAATTGGCCATTACAACCCTGTTTTAGGACTGCGGCCTAACTTCTCGCAGCACCCCTGTTGTGTCTATTAATTCATATCCACGAGTACCAGGACCTACAGTTTAAAGTCGAAGATGAACGGCAGATATGATAAGCTCGTTCATGGCAATTAGTTACTCTCAGAGCTTTTGCCAGAGGTAGTCGCCGAAAGAAATAATTTTTTCAAATTTCAAAATGTCTGAGCTGTGTTTTGAGCCCGGCCCTATCATCATAGTAAATGAAAACACTAACCATTAGACCACGGCGACTACTTCTAGAAAATTTCCTATTCATTTATTTTTCTAATTCCGTTCCAGACTAACATGCTTGGTGTCAAAGAAACAATAGAGAAACTCTGTAGCATGTTCGATTTCAGAACGCAATACTGTAAAGTAATCAACACTTACTTAAGTCATTCTCATCATTAATGGTGAAACAGCACATGCTAAAGATGGTATTTTTCTTTTACTAAAAATATTCTGCTTATTGTTTACGTCACAACAATTTGCTGTGTTTTGGCAATATAGATGTTATAATTTGATTTAAAATTATACAGAGATATGTATGAATATTATTACTGCAGTAAAAGAGATTATAAGAATGTATAAAAAATAAATATATGTCGTCAAATGATTTCAAAATCTATTTTTAGTTGATTATAATGCGCCATAAAAAAATACATGGTTTGGCACAAATGATTTTATAACAAAAAAAATGTTGATTGATTTTCTATGTCAATGCAATCATTGCTTATTTAAATTCTCTTCTAAAATATTTTCAAGTGTAAGTTAAAGTTGTTAAGAATTCACAAGGCGACATGTTTGTAGTTAATTGTATTTGTGTTATCATATAAGAATATATGTATGTGTGTGTACAAATTAATGATTAAACTTAAGTTGTATCATAAATTTATTATGAATTGATTTGTCGTATAGAAACAATAACACAATTAGTTCATATACAGCTGCAAACAAATAATTGCCAAATGTGAACATACCTTTTAAATATAAAGATTCATTTTATTTTTTCGTTATATACCTTGTTTTTTCGGAAACTGTATATTTATTCATAAGTTTTCTCTAGAATATTTTACTCAGTTTGTTATTTTGTTATTGTATTTTAATTAAAAACGGCAAATTTGCAAAATATTTTTATAAGACTAAAAGTAGATTTTTCGTTAATAATAGCTCTTTATAAAGTCAATTTTCAGATTGATTTTATTAAAACTGTATTAATAAGTTTAGTTGAAAGTGCGAAATATCGAAAAAATAATTTTATAATTTTAAACGTTAAAAAAATATAAATTTTAATATTTTTTAGTAACCTTATAAAATAATTTACCAAATATCTTTAGAAAACCACTTTGTTCTGATATGTAAAAAGAAATTTTTGCAAACAAATCATTGCTCTTCAGTACACTGTGACGTATGATAGATTTTTAATAATAATTCGAAATTAATGATACGCTAGGGTGGTTTCAAATCCATGCTTTAAAGACAGCTTTAACATTTTTTGTTACCAAAACATGCTGTATCCCTTCACAAAAAGCACTCAAACTTAACGATGACAAATTTTTATAACCAAAACGCGTAATCTTTAAGCATTATAAATTAAATTTGAATGAAAGACACTGCGCGTATTAGAAAATAAAATTTTATATATCACTCAAGTTATAGACAAAAAATAAACAACATAAAATCAACATGTAAAAATTTCACTGCCGTTTTCATAAAAAATATAATAGATTTATTAAGGGCATTATTGCATAGAAATTTGTTATTTAACATATAACAAGAAAGATATATATAATTTTTTATAAATACAGCAGTTACGGCCATATGGAAAAAAAGAAAAAAAAAATAAAAAGCCTACTTTAATTTTTTTCATACTGACATTAATGTTTAATTTGCTATAAATTTAAAAACAAAATCTTATTTTAACATAATTAATAAGATTGTGTTCAATTTTGTGAGAAAAGTTTATCCATATTGATTTTTCCGTAAGAAAACTTTGTCATGCAACAAACATCCCTATAAGCTTGTCACCTTTTTATGCAACAAATAACACAGTTCTACAAAATATTTTTTCGTTACTTATGACAAGAACTGATTTAACCTTCATTTGGAGCTCAGAATCTACATGTATTTTAGTTTTTCACTTCTTCTTTTTAAGACCTGCACTTTTTATGCATTCCTTAACAAACCAGCTGCTATACAGTGAGTTCAAATTATAAAGATACGAGTATACCATGCATTTTATATACAAAAATTTCAAAAATGCGCCCCTATTGATTCCAATATTCAATAAAAGTCCAAATAACCCAACACCAATGCTATATAAAGAGTAAAAAATCTATTCTAAAATCCTGACCACTATAATTAAAAACAACTTTTTGTAGGCTGATGTAAATTTATTTTATTTCATCCAAAATAAGTGTTGGCTATGTTGTTTTGTATAAAAATAAAATCGTGCCAGAAACTTGTTGTAGTTAGAAAATATGTTGATAAATAGATTACACATGGATTTATCTACAAGAACAAAATACTACTTTAGCAACATTGTTTAACAACTATTTCGTACAAAATTTTTTATATGTAATTTGACAGCTTTTAGTATGAAATTATGAACACAAATCTAGACTTTAGAGAACTAAATCACAATAGTCATTGTTGATCTTATAAAAGTGTACAGAATTTTGTAAAACTTTGGATCCCAACCCAAAATAATTCATTTAATTATGGGATATATTGAAGAGTTAAAGGCAAAAAATGGATTATCATTAGGTAAAACAACGAAATAAAAAAGAGTACCAGACAGAAAAAGGAATTTAAACCAAAAGTAACTGATAGATATTAGTCGTATTCATCAAATTAAAAAAAAATGTTTTATTAAAAGCAATTTCTTTCTAAATTGCCATTCTGTGCGAACTGTTCTAGAAAAAATTTTCAAAAAATTAAATTTAAAAAACAATCTACCTTTACAGCTCAGTTTTAACTGACATGGTAATAAAATGTTTAAACTATTTTCTTTCTTTTAAGGAACCATAAAAATGTATTGATTGATTTTTTTCGTGTTGTAGTCCAAGTCAAAGTGAGTGATTATGTTTTTGGTATCAGATCTGAAAATCCAAGTTCGAATCCCAGTAAGAGTGCTAAGTTTTTCATTCAATTTTATTTCGTTAAAATGCTTTAATTAAGAAAATTTAATTAAAAAAGTGGTACATGTCGTTGATGCCAACTAAATTGAATATAATTTTGATTCATCCAAATAAGTTGACGATTGCAAAAAAATGCTGTTGTGATGTTATGTTTGTGTTTGACAATACCTTGACGAACCAATTATAAAGAATATAGAGAAAGACTTCGATTTCAATATATAATTTCTATGAAAAAAAGTAAGTTGAATTGGTGAAATTTGTCATGATGATGTACAAAAAACAAAACCTGTGATGAGACTACCGCAGCTGGCGTAAAAAATAAATTCATTTCGGCTTGTGTGCAACTCCTTCATGGACATCATATTCTCCTTTAATAAAAAATCTAAATTTTTAATTTTGACAGTTCTGGTGAAATAAGCTTATTTTTCCCTTAATACAATACACAATACACAAATCCAAAAAATATTTTTAATTGGGCTAATAGTTTTAGTTTCCCCTTAAAAAAAATGTCGGATTAAATTTTTAAACAAAAATTTCTGAGAGACATTTTCCAACTGCAACATGTAGTTTTTTTTTTTATTAAATGTACGTGTTATTATACCATTTTAAAATAAATAAAATAAAACACACATTCTTTTATGCTACATTTTAACTTCCTATTATGACCCGTTTTGGTCATTTAAACATTTTTTTTCTTTTTGTTATTGCTTAATAGTCACATGCTTCAACACCCGCAATTATAGTGTTCGTTTTTGAAATATTTATTTATAGACATTGTTTGTAGTTCAATTAATAAGTAGTTTATTTAAAATTTTTGTGTTTTTTTATTTTGCTCTTCAGCAGAACAGCACGTTTTCAAAAAGTGTAATTTATAGAGTTATTAAATATAGAACAGTTTGTGTTTTTTTTTTTTGCATGTTCTGTAGTATGCAAAGCAATTAACACAGTACTTTTATACGTAATTAAAATATAATTAAGTTACACATAAAAAAAGAAAAAACAAAAATAAAAATAATGATAAAACTACTTGTAATTGGCTATTTTTTTAATGTTACCAGCTGTACACAACAATTTCCTTTTCACATACAAATCTTTATTTTTAATACATGAAAGTTACCAGCAACAAAACTACGAGTATTTTAAACATAATACTATGTATGGGTGTATGTGTTTATTTAACTTTTTATTTATTTACTCTATAATGACAGCCATAACAACTATAACAACAATAGGAGTATTAAATGAATGGTTTAATCGTTTCTGCAACTTTTAAATTTCTTAACACGAGCATGTGTACGAGTATAAACCTTAATATGTGCTGTGGCAGTGATGTGTGTAAAGAAGTTTGTCAATGTGTTTGTATGTCACCGAGCTATATAATGACAAGAGTAAAAACAACAGCAGCTTGTTTATCAACTGGTCAACCAAAAATTTGTCTGTAAACACATACACATACACACACAGTGATACACCCAATTGCATGTTTGAACTAAAAACCACTATTATTATACATATTTATGCACACAAACACACACACACAGACAAACATTGTTTTAAAACTAACATATATTTATTTAATTAATATTTATGTTTATTGGTACGAGTATGTATGTATTGTGTTCTGTTGCATTGTGTTTGTATAAATATAAAACACAAAAACGTATCCATTTATACTTATTAAGCAAGTGAGTGAGTGTAGTATGCATTGCCATAAACATGCGAATACAAATTAAATGCACATGTGACATTTAAATTTATTCCCCTTTTTTGTTAATTTTTCTTTTTTTTTCTCTCTCTCTCGCTCTATCTTTCTATCTTCAAATAAGCAAAACAAACAATAATAGCATAAAAACTGTACGTATGTACATACATATATTGAATATTTGTGTATGTGTTGGTCTAATGTGTGCTCGTGTCAAGTGTATTAAAATTAATTATAATTTTGTACTTCATTTACACTTCACTTGACTAATTACTCTTTGAAAATCTTAATTTAAAAGTCACATTAAATTGAAATTTAAGACCACATCTTAGGAAGTTGCATTTATTTATTTTGCGCACTGCAGTTAGATTTTGAATAAATTAATTTTAATATTTCATTAACTCATTAATGCTCTGATGTTGTTTAAACAGTTCAAAGTTTATTATCTTAAAATGTTATCATTTCTTTTGTTTTTTTTCAACTTAAGTATTTAAAAAGTTTTTTAATTTTTGTTTTGTAATCTGAAAATGGGGTACGTTTTGTAAAACAAACAAGATTGAAGTAGATACTAAACACAAACTAAACTTAATTGCGTCAATTATTTGAAAATGTTGGTAATCAAAAAGGTTATCTGTTGGTGGTCATTAAGCGTTTGAATAAACAGTTTCATATTTAAATATTATATTGCCCTTTAACCCTTAATTGCATTAATTTTTTTCTATTTTTCCTAAATAAGCCACTGATAAAATTCATGCAAAATTTTAAGGAAAAATATTTAAAAATATTTTATTATAAATATATAAAACTACAGTCCAATGGGTATAATCTAATTCCAAAATATTTCAGCTGCGACCAATTTGTACTATAGTTTTTGTACATTTCTTCAAAAAAATGTATGATCACAATGCAATTAAGGGTTAAATTTCATACTCAAGAACATGGTGAAATTACTTACAAGGTGGTGGCAGGTGAATATAGTACAAAAACAACAGGGAATTTGTTTTTGTTTTTTCAGCTCTTTAATGTCAAAAGCAGGTATGGTGAATTAAAACAGCACATGTCAGAAGTGTGTGTGTGTATTTTTAACAACATACATGTCTCTACACCAAAACAAAAACACGAATACACACAAAGAAAAATGTAAACAAAACATAAATATAAACAAAACTTTTGACAGGACCGGTATGACCAAAAAAAAACTCAGCTGGGTTGGCAACACCACCTTGTAAGTAATTACACTATGCTCAAGAACATTAACATTTTCTACAATGTTTGATTTACCTTTTTTATTTTTCTTGGAAATTAATTTTTATAAGTTTTGTAATATTTGACTTTTTTTTATTTTGCTTAGAAATAAATTTTTAGAGGTTTTGTTTTTTTTTTTGCAAAGTTTTAATACAAAATTTAATTTATTATGTTTTAGGTAAGATTCCTTCAAGCGCATAGACAATTTTTGAACAATGTCGAGTTGTGTGCATTTAAGCTTCGTACAGATCACTTCATCTTTCTATCTGTGTTCAGGCCATTATATCGTGAAACTTCTAATCATTTTATTCAACCAGTCCTTAAATTTGTTTTTTTAAAGGTTGTCTTGTTTTGTTATTCTTATTTGATTATTGTTTGAGATTATGTGTGGCCTTTCCAAACTTTTCATAATATTTCACAAACATTTATAGCAATATACTTTTTTTATTTCGCTCAATAAAAGAAATTGGGACTGACCTCAAGGCATGACATTGGATTGATACTCATTTCAAGCATTAAATACTATGAAAACAACTGCAGAGACCAATTCTTTTGGAAACAAGAACATAATTTATGAATGATACTCTTATGAACAACCTGGTGACCTTCTTTAAGTGAAGTCGTGCTAATATGGTGAATTTTTATGCACGTAAGATTCTATATTGTTTTTTAACACAGGTGGTTCTTATGGCTTCTTGTCATGCATGTTAATACGGAGAAGATAAATGCTCTTTATGGTGTTCAAACCAACATAGTTCACTATAATGAGCGATGAAATTAATGACCTTTTCAAGTGCTTTAAAGTTATAAAGCTCTATAAAAAACAACTCATTTCGTGTGCACGTCTTCGTATTTAAAGGAACTTTATCAAGCCTCAAATGAAATCTCTCTCTCATATATAAATCGATAGGTTAATCCAAATTTTTCTTATTCTTCTTATCCGCATGCAGGAAAGTTCGAAGAGGTTTCTTAACGACAATAGGGCACTAAACTTCATTAATTTACTAAAGCTTTGTCGTTATCTCATATGTGTTTCATTATTTTATTGATACTGAGTAATCAAACTTCTCGCAAAGAATATTTGTTTAATTTTATTGTCGAATGCTGTGAAAATCTGTATTCAAATCTCAAATAAATTAGTGATCATTTTTTATTTAAATCTTGTTTTGTGATTAAGCGCCTAAATGAAAACAAAACTAAATTCGATTAAATGAATTCCTTAATCTTAAGGAGAAGACAACATTCATGACACCATTACTGCTAATGCTGCCGTGTTCGTTACTCTCTACTAGAGCCCCAGATATGCTTTGTAAGCTTACCGTATGCTCCATTATTAAGCATATAACATACGTCACACCACCGTCAAATAAAAATTCAACATAGGTCATACATCTGACCCCTTTTTGCAATTTTATCACTACTTTTTGGCCAGAAAACAGCAGGACTCCCTTGCTGAAGAGTTTGCATTTTATCAGCATTAAGCCACTGCATGTACTCTGCGCGCCACCAAAAAAGAATAAAAGTCTTTGGGTTGAGCTGTTGCATTTTTTACCAGATTAAGACGCCTCTGATCACACCCCTTCATCATCTTCCTACCTAAAGTATCAGGCCACTCAGTACATATATTTATATTTATACCTCGAGAGTACAGGACATAACTGTACTCCCTGGAATTAGATCGCCAGGTATATGAAGTACAACTTGCAGTTATTGTGGACTACTTAGGTATATAAGTTGATTCTTTTTGTTGACATCGGCAGTTGTAACTACTGCAACCAAAGAAAGAATTAAATTCTTTGCGTAGTAGTAACTTGTTCATTGAAGTACAGAGAAAAAGTCTATGACGTCCGTCATCTTGTTATAAACAGTGTAAATTTGTTTTACTTGCTTAGATACATATTCACCAATTTCAAAACTTTTAAAGAAAAACTCACGAAATTTGATGATATAAATGTCACAGAAATGATCGCTTTAAATAAGATTTGAGTCTATATTAAAGAAACTCTTTAAGTTATTGACAATAGAGTTGTGCTTTTCAGAATTATCTTTATAAAATATTTTTTTTTCTCTCTCATTTAAATATAATACTAAACCTTTTAAATGCCTTTGAAAATCTTTACAGTTGATGAAACTTAAAATGATTTGAAATATTTTAGCTTCCCCACTAATTACCTGGTAACTGTCGTTGAACGCATACCCAGCTCGTAAGCCTTTTTGTGAAAATACGAAATAGAAAACTAAAATGAAAAACTACAATAACAGCATGAATACTACTGAAGTATTCTTAAGATATGCATTCGAAATAATAAATGCGTAAATCTTTATAAATTTAAAAGTATGCACTTACATTATGCACATTACATTATCGTACATACTATGCATACATACATACATTCAACCTACTTAAATACAAAAACTTTTTACATTCAATTATAAGCTCTAAAAAAATATATAAAAAATTACAATTTAATTTAATTTTTTAAGCTTCTCGAAGTTTCAAAGAGAACAACTTCGCTAACTGTGTTTTATTTTTTTATTTTAAAAATATTTTTTGTAATGAATAGAAACAAAACTATAAATATGAAAAATGCTAAAAGCAAGGAAGGCATGATTTTTATTTTGGCTTAAATTAGTGGCTAAATTATTAAGAAAATATATTATTTGTTTTATTGCTTTTAATAAGTCATCTGTGTTTAATTATAATTTTAAATAATAACTTTTGCTTATGTACCACCACATTTCGCTGCAATAGCTAAAGATTAAAGGCATACAAGTTTTGGTTGCCCCAGTAGTCTAATGTATATTGTGCTAGAAAGCTATTGCAAAGGTTGTGAATCCGATTGCCACCACAGCCCATGATCTGTGATACTAAAACGAGCATATGCTCTTAGTCACTCCGCTCGTAATAATAATTAGAATATAATTTAAGCTTGTATTGTATTGTCTCAAATCACTTTGAATTTTTGCGGCTTTTTCCACATTGAAATAATATTTGCAAAAATTATCACGCAATTTAGCTACACTTTGGACTGCCTGCCTTCACTATGGAAGCAGTTGGGTTAGAAACATCACTTATTTCTTTACTTCGAGCGTCATAAGCGCAAAATATTATGACTTTATATACTCCCTGATGTGATGTCGAAATTCTAAACCGTGTAAGGAAAGACAAGGCCGTCATTTTTAATGCAATCTGACAAGGGAAATTATTATTATTTGAAGTGCTGCCAATTATATAACTAGTTTAGCTCTTAAGCTCTTTTTATTAATATTTTCTATTTTCTTTAGTAATCATTTGCTTTTACATTCTTACTTTATATTTTTTATAACACACAGCTGTCAAATATTAAAGCAACCCTCTCAAATTCTTTCTAGTGTTAGCTTTGAATTTTTACTAATGGAAGGTATACGCGGACTCTACAAGAGTGTCGATTTTTCTTTAATCATATCCCTCTTTACCACGGCTTTTTAATCATCATTGAAAATATTAAGCTAGCCTCTGCTATATATATATAAAATCTTGAAATAAAAAAAACCCTACTACTTTAATAATACAACTTGACAATCACTGCTTTAATAACATCATCAGTACCACGCTTCACTAACATTTAACAATACGATATTAGCAAAAGAAGTCGAAAATTTTTATTGTTTGCAGTAACGATTATGTGATTCACTAGGTACACTTTAGCGGCAGCCGAAACTCTAGGTTTCTTCAAGATTAAATTAAAATAATGGGGAAACACCGTATAAAATCGGTCACTTTTCGGGTAATTGGAAATTAAAATGGATAGAAACTAAGCAGAGTTACAAACCTCTAGTTTCTTTGGGTGTAAAAGCATTCAAAAATGGTTCTCATACAAACGAGTTAAAAGCGTAGGCACATCTCTCTACAAAATTTCAAAATAAAAATTTTATGATTTTCCAACTGTATAAACAGCATAAAAATCAGAGTAAAAAAAACTGAACGTTTAATCGCATTTTGTTGTGTTCTTTACAATGAGTAAAACAAAAATAAAACAGAAACAGTGAGAACGATTGTCCCATTTAATTTTGTATATTGTTTTTGTTTTGAGTACTACAAATACACTAACTCAAATGTGTGTAGGTACAACAAAAAATTAATGAGAAGAAAAAGAAAAGAAGAAGAGAAAAAAGAGCAAATTATACGAATGTAACGGAATAACAAAGCCAGCCAAAGAGCGAAAAGCTAAATGTTTCATTTGCGCTCTTTCTCGTGTAGAAAGTATTTATTTTAGTTTTTCTCATGTACAATACCATTAAAAAAATTTGAAAAGTGTATGACTTTGTTGTAACGTTTGCGAAATGTTTTGTTTGTTTATAAAAATGTGTGTCGTTAGTTTACGACAATAGCTTTTGGGACTATCGTAAACAGAAGATAATGAATAGCAATATCGACAATTCTGTTGTTACTGTTAAAAACAATGCGATTATCGTAAAAATATCTTATTGAATCGCTCTACAGTATTGTTTAAAAGTTGTTTCGATTTTCTGTATGATGTTGCCACATATTAAAAACTAATATCTTGGTTCACTTGATTCTAAAATTCGAAACATACTTTTAAAGGCCAACCATAACTATGAAGTAAATGCAAGCAACGAGTTAACTTACTGGCACTATTTAAAAAAATGTTGACACACACAGCAGGGAATATCGGAAATACAAAAAAAAGCAATGACCAACTCAAAAAGACTACAAAATATAAAACAAAACAAGAAAAAAATAAGTCTGCGAAAAGTCTCAAAAACAAACATACACACACACACACACATACAAATAACACTCAAGATTTATGAGAAACATTTTTCATATGTGGCAATGACGACCATTGAAAACACATTTAAAAATCCTATAATTTCTTATTGTACGAGTACTTGCATGCAATACAATACATCAGAATACAAAAAATAGCCGGGGTCTCATTTTACACACACACATACTCACAAACATGACACACAGTAATAGAGAATTTACAGCACATAAAGAAACAATATAAGAATTTAAATGAAAATAAACGAAAAACACAAATTTGGTACCAAAATATTGGTGTCTTGCTTTTATGTTCTCAGTCATGAAAGAAGACATGGGCTGGCTCTCTTAACACAATGATACAATTTTACAAAAACATAGACAAGCATTTTAAGTATTTTAAATATGGTAAAATATGTACCAGTGCTATGTAAGTCAGTATGTAAATGTATTACATGCATATAGGCATGGATGTGTGTGTACATTACAATACTTTTACGACTACGAGTATCTAGGCATGTATTCGTTTATAGTCATAGAATGTAATAACTCTGTTTTGATATATTTTATGAATGGCTTGCAATGATATATATTTACTGCATACAATATATAAGAAAAATAATAACAAGAACAGCAATTTCATTAAGCACATACATATGTATGTAAGTGTACTATATGCAGTATATACTACATAAAATATATATAATTTAATAAAACACAATATAGTAAAAGTTCATTTATATTTTTCTATATACCAGAAAGGGGCATATACATACATATGTACATATGTATATAAGTCGACATACGTATTTGCCAATATTATATAGCACTGCATAGCTTCACTTACTGGCTTTTACAATCGTGGCTCATAATGCAAAATAATTGGCAACGACTACAATGGAATTTAAATTTGATTTTTTTATTAAAAAAAAAACCAGCAGGATACCAACAAAAATCAGACCAAATTGCTTTACAAACTTGTTTTCGTTAAGAGGAATACCCTCACTTACCTAAACTACACAATAAAATACTCCCATAGTCGTCCACCTCCAAAAGTGAAGAGAGAGAAACACAAAAAATATATAAAACAGAAATGGCATTATTTGAGATTTACATGCCAACATGCATACGAAGTTCCTTATTGTGTAGATTTTACAACACCCTGTAATGTGTAAGGAAATGAATTACATCGTTTCTTTACACAGATACAACAAATACACACAAATACATTGAGAAACATTTACAATACAACGAGAAATCATATTGTTGAAGTAATGTTGTGCGTTGAAATCCCTGTACGGGAACTTAACAAATACTACGAAATCAAGCGCTTGAAATTGTGTTGCTTTTGTAAACTCTTATGTTAAGCTTTTCTTTTTAAGTTAATTTTACAATAATTCAATAATATTCTTGTAATTACAAGGTGTATGCCCGAATATTCTACAACTCTGCTAAGTTTAATTTCTCTATCACTATAAATATATAGACTTGAATCCGGACTTGTTCTTTGAAAGTATTTCTTGAACGATTTAATAGCTGCATATCATCAGTCAAATTTTAAAATTTGCTACTTCATAGCCGCCTTGTTAAAAAACATAATTTTACCTATTTATCTTACTAAATTTACAGAACAGGGCCTATAGTTAGGTTTATAATATATTTTACACTTAAAAATAATTTCACTAATGAAAGTGATACACAAAAATTAAAGAAAACTTTTAAACAAGTTATGTTACATTATTAGTGATACTAATTAGGATTCGAGAGCATCGTGGGTTTGTGGCGAATAAACGGGCAGATGACTTGGCTGGAAAAGTTATACCTCGAAATTATCTCCTCTTGCCTCAGTAGCATTTTCAATTGGGCCTTTTTAATATAGGTATTCTAATCTACCTCTATAAGTAGAAAGGCAAATGCCTAGTAGAAAAGAATTAACTTCTGCAGGAATAAATTCGCTGTTTTGATATTATATGCCCTAAAATGCTGATGAGTCGATATATGATAATTGTGCCTAAGTTAGTAGCTGTATTTACTGGGCACTGGCCGATTAGAAACCATGCTTGACAGATGGGTATGTAATACAGCCATCACTTTCGCAGATATGGTAATACGCAGTATAAAAACACAGTTGAGCACTGCCCGGCCTAACTTAATATCGTTTTGTTAGTGAATATGTACTGGAGGATCCGAATTTGTTGATTCCTATTGTACAGGTCTTTATGATAAATTTTGCATTTAGATTTCGAGAGCAGCAAATTTTAAGGCCAATTTTTTAACAAAATTTTTTCAGCAGTGAAGCTCGATTTCTACTTGCAAGAAAAATTATCGCAAATATGAACTTGGGAGACCCCAGAAGAGAGAGAAACAATTTCATTCTGAAAATGTAAATGTGTGGTGGCCATTATAGTGTGAAACTGTATGCCGTGCTATGGTCGTACAATGACCGATTTGTTTTGGCCTGTAATTAAAGGTTATAAACTGGACGATATGTGGTTGTAACAAAAAATGGTGCCATAAGTGAAACATTCCCCCTGTATTATTTAACCATTATTAGTATATAAGATTTTAATTAATTTTTTAATTTAATTAATTCAGAAAGCTACGCAGAGGAGTAGCGAAATATCGAAAAAATAATTATTTAATCGACCTAAAACTTAATTAAAAGCTTATATATTAATCAATAATAAGGTAAACTAAACTTATTGATACAATTTTAACCATTATTATTATTCTTGATGCAATACAAGCCTGCATTTCATTATTATAACAAAATCATTATAAGTACTTTTTATAATTATTTTTTATAAAGTGCAATTTTGGATTTATTGTACAAGAAAAATCCCAGTCGCAAGATCATGCGATTTAACGAAATTAGATTTGTTTTTGTGGGGTCGAAGGCCATATTTACATTAATAATCCTCTAACCCGGGAGCATTTGAAAAATAACATTTGTCAAGTTGTCGTCAAGATACCAGCCGAAATATGCGACAAGAGGATCAACTGCTACAAACAGCCCTAAAGCTGTCATTTCAAAAACATTGTACAACTACATTCGCACATAATGGCAAGGTCTAAGCCTTATGTGGTTTTTATTTAATTTTACTTTTGAAACTGAAAAAACGATAATCCTGTGTTGGGCTACCTGTTTGTAAAACCTTTTTAGGAGTCATTAGGTTGTTTTCAATATGGTTTGTCATCAATTGGGGACATAAATTTTATAAAATTTTCATCATTTGTTATTTTGCCAAAACTTTTTTCTACAAACTGTAAATTCTACTAAACAACCCTTTTTCATTCTTAGGCTAACTTTGTTTTTTAAATTATTTTAACTTTTTGACATCAGTACAGAATCTCTGTTAGAAATCTAACTCTAGATGCTTACACAACACTTATAACACTACTGGGTTAGGATTTCTCTTTAGTTGATAAAAAGCAAAAAAAGCAAAAAATTTTTACACGAGATATTCAAATAAAATTTTAATTTTACCACCCAGCAAATACTTTTACAACACTGTGTCAGGATTACGGCCTAGCTTCTCGCAGCACTCATGTTGTGTGTGTAAATTTTTATCCATGAGTACCGGGACCTACAGTTTAAAGTCGACTCCGAACGACAACAGATTTGAGAAGCTGTTTCATGGCAATCAATTACTCCCAGAGCTTTTGCCAGAAGACTGCTGAGAGGTAGTCGCCGAAAGAAATATTTTTTTCATATTTCTTTTTTTTTAAATGTCGGAGCTGGGTGTCGAGCCCAGGGCTCATGTCTTAGTAAGCCAACACACTATCCACTAGACCACGGCGACTACGAATATAATGCCTATTTATAATATGTACTAAATCAGCTTCTAAACTGCTATATATAAACTTAAATGAACCCACCCACAAGATCACAAAACTAAAACTTTACAATTTCATATTTTGCTAAAAGTTTTTTATGTTTTAGTTTTCCTTTGTTATGCTCCCAAATTCATTATTATGGTCAACAAAATATTAAACAGCCAATAATTTGATCATTTTGTACTGTTCCTTTGAATTCTGCACTTAAATTTGTAGAAAATTTTTCTTTGTCTCTAAATTTTCTTTCATTTCCTTTATTACATCTATAGAAAACCTCAATACTGATAAGGAAAGCTGTGTACTAGTTAGTGTAGTTGGAGAAAACAAAGAACAAAAAAAAAAAAGCAGCACACATTAAAGCGAATTTCATTTATAAGCTCATAACGTCGTATACAAATTCGTTTACGAATCCTTTTATCGAATTCTAATACTCGTTCAAGCAGTTAACAGGCATTAACCTCAATTTATTTCAATTGCAAATGCAGTTGTATTCACTTCAACAGACACAAATATTCACTTCACACACCATTTTGCTAAGAATACGCACTTTTTAAGATATTTTTTTTATGTTATTATTGTTATTGGATTTGTTTCTTTTCTTAGATTTGTAGTTGTTATCGGTATTAAAATTGTTATTCTCTGTTTTAACAATCAGCAGTTTTCATTTTCTACACTCCCCTACTCACTCAAAGACACTTATAATCATTTAGTTATTTAGTAAGTTGTACTTTTTTCTTGTTACTCGTATTGTGTTTCAATTCTTGCCAAGCATAGCGTATCAACATCATCTATTTTATGACTCTTTAACAAATATTGTCATTATGGGTTGTACTGATTTTGTGTTGATTTTGAAAACGATTTCATTGATTGCATTTGTGTTTCTCTACAAAATCTTAAGGAAATGAAAGAAAATATTAACAGACTACAGAAGAAAAATACAAAAAAAAAATGATAGGGATTGTATGTGTAAGTGGTGTATGGTAAAGTGTTGTATTTTTTAAGACCATAAAATACACATTTTATGTGTTAAATACTGATGTTCTCTGCTAAATGAGGGTTTCATTTCATTTGCTGTTTTTTTTCAGCAATTTATTGTCTGGTTGCAGAATTAATAACAAAAACAAATGAAAAAATATTTTCTTTGTTCCATTAAAGAAAGCAAATTGTTTTAATTACGGCCCTCATTTGAAACAAAGATGATGTTTAGATGTTTTGTTTGATATTAAAAAATTATTATCCTTGGCAAGCCTGGACATTTAAAAGATAGTGTTTAGAAAAAATGGAAATAAAACGACTTAATAAAACAAATTTATAGTTCTTTTTTATTAAAAATCATACATGGGCATACTGCATTACTTTTTTACTGCAATACGTAAACCAGTATTCAGTAAAAAGTACTGATTATTGAAAAGAAAAATCAGTATTCAGTAAATTTTACTGATTACTGGAAAGAAAAATCAGTATTCAGTAAATTTTACTGTTTACTGAAAAGAGAAATCAGTATTCAGTAAAAAGTACTGATTACTGAAAAAAGAAATCAGTATTCAGTAAATTTTACTGATTACTGAAAAGAGAAATCAGTATTCAGTAAAAAGTACTGAAAATTCAGTAAACATTAAGTGAAATCATTATTCAGTAAAAAGTACTGATTTGTGTAAAAAATTCAGTAAACATTAAATGACTGATAGTAGCTAGATACTGTGTGTTTTAAAAATGATATGTACGCATTGCTCACTTACATGAATAGTGGCATAACTGAAAAACTGCATTTCGAAAAAAATTAAGAACTGAAAAAATTATTTTATTTTACATTTTTCAGTATATTTTCTGAACTTGAAGTCTCAGCTATACAAATCAGTTTTTATTTACCCAATAACACATTTCATAATTAAAAAAAGTAAAAACATACAAAAAAGAAATATTCCTCGAAATTCAGTTTTACAGTTATGCCACTATTCATGTAAGTGAGCAATGCGTACATATCATTTTTAAAACACACAGTATCTACCATCAGTCATTTAATGTTTACTGAATTTTTTTACACAAATCAGTACTTTTTACTGAATAATGATTTCACTTTTCAGTAATCAGTACTTTTTACTGAATACTGATTTCTCTTTTCAGTAATCAGTAAAATTTACTGAATACTGATTTCTCTTTTCAGTAATCAGTAAAATTTACTGAATACTGATTTCTTTTTTCAGTAAACAGTACTTTTTACTGAATACTGATTTCTCTTTTCAGTAATCAGTAAAATTTACTGAATACTGATTTTTCTTTTCAATAATCAGTAAAAAAAGAAAATACTGAAAAAGTACTGGTACTGAAAAATGCCCATCTATGTTAAAAATACATGCTAAAAACGCATCTAAAACTACAGGCTAACAACTACAATCTTTCGAAAATATAACACAAGTGTACATACAAAAATTATAATTTTAACGATAATTCGAGTACAGCTACAACTACAACTGTGGTCATGTAGCTGTATCCAACTGAGACTAAATACTTTATTTTTTTGACAAGCTCGTGTTGTCACTATTTTAAGACAGCTGAAATTGAGGTTTTCAAATCGCAATATATGAGATACATTAGTAGCACCACCGAAAAAGTATAATCAGCTTACAGTTTAGATCTTTATTTTCTTACCGCTGCCTTGAATTGATAACTAAGCATCTGCATTTTTGTTAGCGATGTTAGTTATGTTTAAAGCACAACTACTACAATTTTTTCTTTTAAAAGCAAATATTGCTTAATTATTAAACTTTTACAAAATATATAAATAAAGAAAAGTAGTTGTATTTTAACAAAATCATCGTATTATTGTCTCTTCAACACAAAAAAATTTTTGAACATTTTAACTACTTCTAGTACTCGTGTATGGTGAACTGTTGTTTTTGATAGCTTAGAAGACATTTAAGAATATAGGCAATTAAATCAAGACAACATTTGAACAAAAAACCCACAATTCATTGGCAATCTATTGTTTTATATCAAATATATATTTCTTAACATCATCCAATAGATGTTCTATAAGTTTAAGATCTGAAGGCGTAGGAGACCCACATTATTTTTTTTATGTTGCTGACTTATTCGCAGACTCATTTTAGTCATACAAGTGGTTTACACTCCACGTGTAGCGGCATACATAACCTCATTCATATTATTCACATATATGGACCAATTTCGTTATAGAGTAACCATCCTAATATTATAAGTTCTTAATTTAAGATTTTTATTGAGTGAATATATTGTGCTTCAGATTTCATTTTGGGGAAACGATGTTTTTTTATCTCTGAATATACATAGTTGGACCCTACAAAACAGCTTTGCTCTTATTATGTGTTTCTTCCTTTGGCTATTTGACATACTTTTATGCCAATTTTTACAACTTTCCGCAGACGACTTCAGGACTAGAAAGTATCGTATTATTAATCAAACTCTCTGGCGATCTTTTCTAATCGGCAACAATATGATTTGAATTAGAACGCAAAAAATCAATATATTATACGAATGAGAAAGAAAGAGAGAGAGAGAGAGTTCCGGGTTCAAATCCCATCTCTGATATATTGAAAGAAAGAAATATGAAAAAAATATTTTTTTCGCAAACCACCGTTTAGAAGTCTTCTGACAAAAGATTTGAGATTAATAGAGTACCATTAACAAGCTTCCAAGCCTAAGTCATGGGTAAAAGTTGACGCACACAATATACATATATATGGGTGCTAGGCCGTAATACTGAAAAGTATAGTAATGTCTAATTACGTATGTATCTTTTTATTACCTATGAAAAGAGCCCGTTTCCAAAATACCACATGAATCACTTTGATGACGATAAAGTACATACATACATATGTACATTAGCAGCGAAGTTTGTTTGTCCCAAATGTCAAAACGCTTACTAGTATTACCGTTCATAAGACACTAAAAATCAACATTTACTTTATATATTCCATGACCCAGTTATCCAATTTCATTTGTTTTTTAGCAGATGACTTGTATTAACCATGAAGATATTTGAACCAAATATTCAAACTTCTGCTATAATTGTTCCCCATATAGTTATAAGTATTAAAAGTCATAAAATAATTAAGTTTCTATTGGAGATACCATGCACCCTTATGCGTTTCCGCTCACCTTTTATTTAGTAATTTTTATTGATTATAAAGCCTTTTGAACGAAATTTAGAGACTAATACTGTTACAATATTAAAGGCTTAGACAAGTAAATACATATGTTCGGTGTATGAGCGTAACACTGATCATTAGGAAATTTATATAGTCTACAGTACCTTACAGATATATAGCGAGATATTGTAAAAATAATAGCAGGAATTTATAAAAGATCACAAATTTATTTCGGCTGTATGTCGTAGGCACCAAAACATGGTTCCTACATAATTTTTAGGCTTAGCCTTAAATTGTTGGGCATAATTTCTGTCATATTTATGATGAATTATGAATTGATGCCTTTAATTTTCTATCAATGTGTAAAGTCTAATTCTATACTCACGAGTGGTATTCCTCCTAAACAAACTAATTTGTGAGCAATTCCAATTTATGTACAACTGTTATTTTTAAAATAAATATCAAATCGGCTACTTTATTTTAATAAAATACAATATTATCAGATTTAATAGGCTAAAAACTAAAGCTGAGATTTAAACTATTAAAATTAAATTATTTTTTAAAATTCAAATGTACAAAATAATTATATTTGTAGCATGACTGACTGCTTGGAAGTTCTTTATAAAAAAGCTTTTTTTTTACTTACTTACTTTGTCTTTAAAATATTTTATTGTTTTAAAAATGTGCAAATAAAATATTTTCTATATCTACACAGATACCCATCGTTGTACGAGCATGTTCTTATATTGCCTTCATTTTATATTTTTATAATGCAAATAAAAATATTTGTAATAATTTATGCAAAACCAAAAAAGTTTAAAAAAAAAATAACAAAAAACAAAACAAAAAAAGCGAAGAAAAGAAGTAATAACTTGTCATAAATTCTAGGCAATAAATTTCAATTTTTTTTCTCCAGTTTTGGTTGTAGTTTTGCCTCTATTGTTTCTTGCAGTGTATTCTTTTTCAAAAAAAAAAAAGAAAAAAAAAACAAACG
Organism: Metopia argyrocephala; assembly: GCA_963576795.1. Lineage (NCBI taxonomy): Eukaryota > Metazoa > Arthropoda > Insecta > Diptera > Sarcophagidae > Metopia > Metopia argyrocephala. Next base: position 177,837,884 of record OY756208.1, on the reverse strand, counting down.
AAAATATGTAAAATGCATTGTAGCATGATTAGGTTGTTTTTTATTTCTATACAGTTTTCTTTTGCTATTGTAGTATTCCTTTATGCCATAGAAAATGGGAATAAATGCCACCAGCAGTTTAGAAGCAAAAGCAAATATGAAGAATTCAAAACTATTAAAAAAAACCCAGAAACAATACAAATATTGCCAAGACTATAACTGCAGCATAGCATTCCTTTTAACCACAATTATACACACAGAAACGCACAGCAATAAAGAGAATCAGAGAGACAGAGAGAGAGAATAAAATCGAAAGAGATAAAAGTATGTGGTTTTGAAAAATGTTACTGTTAAATTGTTATTATTCTTTATTATTTCATTTTATTTTATTTTATTACATTTTCTATATAATTTTTTTCTTATTATTTTGTCTATATTTTAAATAAAACTGTAGTACGTACTACTAAAATATTGTACATCGTAGAGCGAGCTTTGCAATGAAATGCTTTTTATTTTTATCCCTTTCCAAAAGATGATACAAAAAAAAAGAAAAACTATTTATCATAATAAAAATATTTCAGTGGCAAAAATCCATTCATTTTATTTTTTTTTTTCTTTTCTTTATTTATTTATTTATATATTTATTTACTGCAATATATTCATTTAAACGAGGCTATAAAGTAAATATTTGTATATTTCTTTACTATTCCCCATCTCCTTGCCGTATCCTTTATTGAGATAATTTTCATGACATTTACTTGAAAATATCTCTTAAAATTATTGTTTCTTACAATTTCAAGGGAATTGCGTACAAGTTAATAAATCAATTCATTTTCTAACAAAGAATGTAAAGACAACTACAACAAAACAGCTGACTAAATAAATAGGAAAAAAACACATGACGCGAGAGCAAATTTATACAGATTAATAAGGTTATAATGAACTTAAGTTTGCTATATTCATCAGAATTGAAAATTGAATTGAATTAAACATTTGTGCAAAATGCCTATAGACGAAGCTACACATAGGAGTAGCGAAATAATGCATTAAAAATATATCAAATTTACTCAACAAGTTCGAGTAAATCAAAAATTTAAAAAATACTTGCTTTCAGAAGTTTCTTTGTTTGGCTGCAAGTTTGTATTTATATCATAACTTCAACTACTTTTAATTAAGAAGCCCATGTAAACCAATATTGTTTTGGACAGATTTTCATTTTTGTCATATTTTCCACAATTTTACATTAGCCGCACCACTCGGTTATGGAACAATCTTCCAGCGTATGTTTTTAATGACAATTACGATATCAGTAGATTTAAATCAATTATCCGCAAGCACTACTCCCTCTTTCCCCCTTCCTATAACATATTTTTCCACCTCTTAGCAGCCTTCTGGCAAAAAACTCTGAGAGTAACTGATTGGCATGAACAAGCTTCTCAAGTCTGTTGTACGGATTCGACATTAAATACGCACAATATGTATATGTTCTGTATGCAATGTATTATGATCATTTTCTATTTCATTGTAAAGCGTTCAATAACGTAAAAAAGAAAACTAAAACTAATTTGTCATGAACTCAGAAAAATTTTACGATTTTCATAATAACTATGTTTCACTGTATCTATAATCTATGTAATATACTTATATAGGGAATAGAAATCGAACAAACTAATTAATCAGTAGTTAATTAACTGAATGATTTCGATATCATTTATTTCTAATATAATAGATGTGGGACTTACTTATGTCCTTCGTAAGCATTTATCACTATTTGTATACTCGTATAATGAAATGGTTATTTAAGATTAATAAAAAAAGAAAAAATAAGAATATAAACAAAGTTTTACAGAGATTGTAAGCCAATGAAGGTGGATGGCGGGTATTTATCATGCAAATAATATTGGAACTAAATTGTATATATTTGTGTTATCATTAATAAATATGTATGTACATGCATATGTATGTAGTCAAGTGTCAATGTTATCTACTATTTGTGTTTGTCAATTTAATCAAGTCACAGGTTTTATAGAAAACTTCATAAGACTAAACCACTATTGACCATCATTAGAAAAAATATTTTAAAAATTCATATTTAGTTGAACTACATTTGCATTTATCAAATATTTGATGAAAAAAGCTTGAGCACTTTTTCTTAAAAATATTTTATGCAAAAATGGTGCTTTATATAAAAATTACTTGAAGTATTATTTAAAATAGATAAACACTATCAGTAATATATGAAGCTTTAAATAATTAAATTTTAAACAACAGTCAACCAAATTAATATTTCAATAAAATATTTTACGCTTTTTTTCATCAAATATTTGATTAATATGTGCATATCTTTAGAACTGTTTGTGACTACTAAATCCAGTTAATGAATATTTCATCCACAAAACTAAACAACAGTTTACAATGTAACAAATTAAAGAGAAAGTTTAGAGTAAATTAAAATTAGTTTCAGTGTCGTTTCTTCTCACCCCACAAAGCATACAACATAGTTTTGTCTGCCTTCAATTTATGCTTAAATGATTAAACAGATTACGACTACAACTTCAACCAAAAACGGCTTTTAGAGAAACAGACCCATAATTAAAATGGCGGGTGTAGCTTTACGAACTGACATTAATAATATTAACTACATAGTAGTGGTGTCTAGTAATGATAACAAATAGATCAAATTGTTCAGGTTGATCGATCATGCAAATGGTGCTTCGGTACACCAAAAATTTTCTTCTTCAGCAGCGATTTATATTGAGATGACTTGATCAATAAGGCTTGAAGTAACCTTGTTCATTCCTATTTTTGAGCCGACTTATTTAAAGTAATTGGACTTCCGAAGCATTTTTCACTTCTTAATAATAATAGCCAACACTTTAAACATTATTAAAACGCCTGAATAGATCAGAACTAAATTATGAGGAATAAATACAAATCTGATCTATTCAGGTGTTATAATGACGAAGTAAACCTAATTGTGAATACCGAGATTCAACTCGATTTGCAAGTAATTAACAGAAATCCAAGCAACTTGACAATTCTTCTTCGTGATTTTAAAATCACACATGTGTTTTTATGCTTTTCTTTAAATCACATGTTTATATTGTGACCTCATGTATTCGAAATTTTAAGGCCAACACTCAGTGGACGACCACTACTCATGCAGTACATTGTGCTGGTCTAGAAAGATATGTTATGAGAATTGGGGAAATATTTAATATAAATTCATTCATCCATTCATACATATATAAGGCACTGGAATACCTTGAGCTGTAGATATATTAAACAGCCCTCAACTTGGCCGAAAGTCCTACAATATCCCCCCAATTTAAAATCACTAATATCGCAATTGACAAGAAACACTTTCGCGGGAGTATTATTACATAAACGAACAGTGCGGCTAAAGAACGAATTCTCTCTATAATGCATTGTGCGATTTACTGGACAATCAACTACAAAAAGATGTACTCTGTGAGAGGTACCAGTACATAGGAATATACGATAATTTAGAATTAATGTTTTAATTTAATTAGTGCACCTCCCGTGGTAATACCGATAGAAAAGTGAATCGCACGCCACATTACGCCGATACTCCAATACATCGAGTTGTATACGATCAAATGGATATGAGTGATATAGGATTTTAACAATTTATAATAATTTTAATTTTATTTATTGAAATACTTCTAAGGTGACTAAATTCCGAAACTTTGTTTTTCACTTTCTTAAGATATACAAAAATCAATATTTTGTTGGTTATGGAGATACCATTACCGTACCATTACAATTTAGTATTTGCTTGAATTTAGGAGGCCAAATTAAACAAAATTATAGCATTTCATTTTTTTTCCATAATCAATTTGCTAGTTAATTTAAATTAAGATATTATGTTGCTGCTTTAACAAGTTGTTGATCATGTTGTATAATATTTTCTTTTTCTTTTGTTTTATAAAGTTTAGTTTTTAGCCAATTTTTAATTTTAATAAAAAAAACATCATTGAATTTATTGCTGACCATATATTGTAATATCGATATAACGTAAAATTTATGCGAAAGAAAAAATCAATTTAAATAGAATATTAAAATAAATTTAAAAATGTATTTTTCATCAAGTATTTATTATCAATTAATTTAATGTCCAATACAAATCAACTCAATACAAAACAATTTATTAGTATATTGAAAAATGTTTTAATGATGACTGTTGTTCTGATAATATTTATTGTGACTGAATGTTTGTTAAAGATAAATGATAACAAAAAGAAACGAATTGAAGATAATTGTTTAATGCCAGTGTTTAGAGAGACAATAGGCCATAGTGGCGTATGAGTGTTAAACGATTGTATAGTAAATATAACTCACACGCTTTGGGTGTTTAAAACTGACATGCATGTAGGCATGTCAGACAATTCTATTTCATTTTTTTTCTTTAAAACTTTAAATTATATAGTCTATTATATAAATTTACACAATTTCCATTATTCATCTAAAATGTAAAACTATTTATTTTTTTAATGGAAAGGAAGGAAAGGAGTCAAAGTTTTATTCACTTACTCTATTAAAATGCATAAAATATTATTAGGCCCATATGTATGTAACGTACTTATATATGCATAACTGTAAACCCAAAATTCGTCAGTATATTTAATAAATTTTCTGTGCAGTTTTGCAAGAGCAAACTACGCTACCAAATTTGCTTTTGTAGATTCTTTTTTTAGTTTAAAAGTTTTCTGTTACGTGTTACACTTTTCTTGCGCTAGTTTTTTTTAACACATTTCCTTTCTTTTCTTTTTTTTCTCTCTCATATAAAATTAACTCATATTGAAACAGAAAATATATATATTTTTTTAGTTAAACAAGCACTGAGAAAAAAGAAAACATCATACAAAAAAGCAAAGTTACACAAAACAAAAAAAATCACTGCACTGCAGATGGTAGCATTATCAACCCCTATGGCATCATCAATCTATTTGAAATAATTCTACACTTTTTCTAAAGTTGCCCAAAGAGGAACGAAGTTAAATTAAACATAAAATATTCTGGGTGTTTAGTATTTTTTTCAAGCATTTTATATTATAAAAAAATTTTTTTAATAACTACTTAAAACTATAAATTATATGCTGAAATAATTTGTGAATGAAGTTTCATTAATTAGGTTTTCTGTAGAAGTATATAATGTAATTGATGATGTATTTCTAAGGGAAACCTGTTGTTACTCCAAGTATTAAAGCTTTTAAATTTCTTTAAAATTAAACAAAAAGAGCACAAGTAATTGCAACAGCTTTATGCTTGAATAGCGGACGACGCTAAGCTTTTTATGATCTAAATAATGGATAGAAGATAGATAGACAGAAGCTCATATTTCGGTACAAGTGGAATTAATGGTGCGAGTATGAAGTAAATGGAAATTGGCTTTTCTATACGTTTCTTGTTACAAACTTTTGTTGATTAGTGTAACAGAAATTATTAATAATAATAAATTTACCGAATTTTAACAGAAATCCAGTTTTCAATTAAATTCTATGCCCACGCACGTAACAACTTTTATCACTTTTCATTTGTGCCTTATTTTTTCGAAATTTAATTTCAATTAAGTACTTGACAGATTTTTTTGTTTAGCATTAAATTATTATTGAATTTATTTCACCTATTTAAACATTTTGCATAAATATTGTTTTGTGCTCGTTTATTTTTTGTTCACTTTTCTATTAAAACACAGCTTGTGTATGTACATCATTTATAATGGATTTGATATTTAATTGAGGCATTTCAATTTAATTATATTTTCATTTTATTTACCTTTTGAATATAAAATAGTTTTTATATGTATTTCTGTAATAAAATTTTAAAATAAATATTTAGTTTATTAAACATTTAAAAAAGAATATTCTAGCTTTTCGTCATGTTTTGCAACAAATTATCATGTTTAATGTGTTTCAATTCAAAAAAAAGGAACGAAAGTAACAGAAACAAAATAGGAAATAAAGAAACAAAAAATTAAAGATAAAATAATAAAACAGGCAAATAACCACAAAATATAATAAATCATATTTTTATATATTTGTTTAATTTTTTTATAGTTTTCAGCAGCAGTGGCATGTGCAAAATATTCTTAAAAAAATAAATAAAAAGTATAGCACACAAAAAAAAATTATTTTTTTACACACAAACACACAGATTATTGCATAAATATGTTCAAGTCCCAAATGCACTTGCTGAACTCTATTAAAATTCGACACAGATATACGGAAAGTTAAAAAGCCGTTTGGGAATTTAAAGAGGCATTTAAACGCATTTTTTTGTCAATTTAGCGGATCATAAAGTACCCTGTTTTTTAATAAAAAAAAAACCAAATACAGTAGCATACATTCGTTAGATCGCATTTGATTTTTCCCTTAAAAAAGTTCACATTTCCTGTGTGATTTGCGTTTATTATAATTGATTAAAATGTAAGAAAACAATATAGAAATGTAACTTAAAACAAGGATGCTTTCTTTTTTGATAAGACATGTCTATGGATTTGTTTTAGAAATTAATGTTGGTTTATTTTTTGTTTGTCCGGCGTAAGTACACTTTGGTCGATTATTACAATATATAAGTATATCAATCAAATATAGGAGTTGTTATGAGACTTGTTGGAAAATACTAATAAATAAATGAATGTTAGTTATAGGTGTAGATTATTTTGTAAGAAATGACTTGGTTATGAAAAGTAAATATTTTATGTCAATAGGTACATATACGTATACTGTCATAAACTACAAGATGTGATGTGTTAATACTATTACAGTACCACACAGCAGTCATCCAAGTAGAAGAAGCACTAAAGTCAATCAGTGCGATCTATAAAGTGGGATATAACGAGTATATCTAGGCTCGCTTACTATGCTATGCTATATTCTCAGGCATTGAGAATTAAAAAGCAGATCCAATCATTCAGCGTAATTACCGATCATCTACTGAGGTTTTGTCTTGATCATACAGAAATCAAAATATTCTTAAAAAGAGCGCAGAATGTAAGGGAATTCCATCTGTACTGTGGTTTTCCTCTGAAAAATTTTGAGATCTTCCCTTAAATTACAGTCATAGGACAGCAAATAAAAAACCCTCCTAGGAAGATCAACTACACTCTCATTTTTCATTAAATTTTCCTATGACCAAAATCTACTCCAAGAAAATGATAAAAGTATCACTAAGAAGCACAGCGAATAAGCAAGGCAGAGTTGCAACTAAGGGACGTCTGTAGCGCGATTCAGTAACTTTTAACACGAGATATTAGCAAAAGAATGCGAAAATTTCTGTTGTTTACAGTCACGGTTATGTGATTCACTAAGTAAACTTTGGCGGTAACCGACAACTCTTGTTTTCATTACATTTAACTTAAAATAAAATGGCAACACGGTATAAAATCACTCAATTTTTGAGTAATTGGTAATAAAAATGGATGGAAAGTAAGCAAAGGTACATATTGCTCCTCACTTTGGGTATAAAAGCACACAAAAATGGTTCTCAAACAAACTAGTTAATAGCGTAGACACATTAACGTTATCGCCTCTACAAAATTTCGAAATAAAAAATGTACGATTTTCAAACTGAATAAACTGCATAAAAATTTGTGTCGTTAGTTTACGACAATAGCTATTGGGACTATCGTAAACAAAAGTTAATGGATAACAATATCGACAATTCTGTTGTTTACTGTTAAAAACAATGTGATTATCGTAATAATATGTGAATCACGCTACTGATCCCTAATAGCAGCCTGACTATTAGAGAAATCCTAATTTTATCTACAGAGCCTCGCTTTCGCAGTATATATTCCTAAAGCTTGAATTGCTTATACCTCAGCCTGAAAAATACTACACATGTTGGGTAATCTAAAGACTTAAGCAAAGCTGGCAGACTCGGAGAAACCACCAGCCCCCACCCCGGATTCCATCCGTTAAAACTGCAATATTTGAAGCAGTGCAAACAGTGCCACCTTTATTCGTTTTTCTTTACTAGAGAAGAATGCTCTGACACTCCCCAAAATCAAGTTTCCTGAGTACTTAGTTCCCAAAAATGTAGAGAAAGTAGACTCTATGGGAAATTGGAAGATTACTTTTTATTGTATTTCCCTCTTGCTTTTAAACACAGCAAATTAAAAATGCTCCTGAAATGCAAAAACTAATATAAAGCATCAAGCGAAAATTACTAAAAGTAAAAAATATCCGGTATAAAAAACTTCATCAGTCTGTCATTCAGTCTCTCAAATGTTGATGCAAACTTAGTCTGATAATAATATTCCTAGCCGAAACCGGCATATCATAGAGATCAATAGAAGGATAACGTTGAAAACATTGTTAAGACAAGTTAGACGCTCAACTCTCTGCTCTTTTTTAAAGCACCATAGTTCAAAACTGTGTAAGTAGTCCTTGCAAGTGTATTTTCTATTGGCTAGTGACTAACAGACGCTAAGATAACATTTAGCTATTAGGCAAATATTTGACGGAAAATAAGTAACCAATATTTTACAAAAATATTACTTATTTTGCATTTAATTACTTTAATAATTCGATGTAAAAAAATATAAATTTTTCTATTTTTATACTCTTTTTTGAAAATTGTTTAAGAAATATTTAAAGAAAACGAAATATTATATATTTATTTTTGGAATTAAATTCGAATATTTATTGGATCTATATTATACTTATTGGGTCGAAAACTAATTCAGTTCTGCTGGTGTTGTACATATTCCTTAACGGATGTTAATTCTCATAAGAATACCAGTATTGGGATCTTAGGCTATTAAGATTCATACGAAAACGAAATATTTATATAAAATATATTGTTTATAATGGTAGCTACACTTATTTGGTGAAATATTAGCTTAGAAAGAACATTATCTTAAGGTTTTACTACAGTTGTTGAGCATATTGCTTGTATCTTACGACTGGTACCGCCAAGGTTTTTAACGCTGTCATGAGCTACTTTTTTCATAACCTTTCTAACCCCTCGTGCATTATTTCCTCAAATATATGTAGTTCCTAACCAAATTTGTTTGTGCTATAATTTAGCACATAACTGTAGATAAATTAAATAATTTTGTTTATTTAAAATGTTGTTTTCGCTTTTTCGCTTGTATAATATTATACAAAAAATATATATATTCTCATATCTACACAAATAGTGAATGTAAACTGTAATGCCAGTATACATACATACATTGTAACATACGAATACATGTAAATACTTTATAAATTTTAAATAAGTGTAAATATGCATTTTATATTCAAAAAATATGTGAAAATATGCAGTTTTCTGTTTTTTTTTCCAATTTTATATACAAATGTTGTTGCTGGCTTTATGGCTTTATTTTATCGTAAACCCTTCGTTTTCCCTGAGTGATAAAATCCTGTTGCTGTTTCAACACAAAATTTCCTGTCTATGACCATTAAAATTTTAACAAGTTTTTCTAAAAGTAATCATAATAATAGCACCGCTAATAGTAATAGTTTATTATATTTGTTGTTGTTTTTGATATTCTAACAGTAATAATAGTGGTTGTGAATTATAAAAACAAAAAGAAAGAGAAAAAATATTTGAAAATATTTAAAAACATTTATTAAATTGCTATTTTTGGTTGTTGGATCAGTTTATTTAGTTTGTCCATCTGTATGTCTGTCAGCCTGTGTCCTAGTGATTTAGTCATGTTGTTATCTGGTCAGTTGGTTTATAAATATTGTTGTTGTTTTTTAGTAACTTTTTGCCTTGACTGAATTGTATTTTTTGGTTTTAGTTTTTAACTATTATTGCCATTTTTATTAGCGCATTTAAGCCAACAATTAGCGGTTGTTATGAAATCAACTTAATTTATGTACTTGCGGTTGCAAAAAAAAAAAAACAAATATTATGCGGAAAAAGTAAATTTTAATTTTTTATGCAAAAAAAAAAAAAAGTTGAGTCTGGCGATAGAATAAATATGTTACTGATAACAAAAAAAAAAAAAAAGATTAAAATTTAATTTTAAAAACACTTAAATACTATCAGGTTTTAAATTAAGAATCATATGCAAACATTATGCAAATTTTAATGCAACGCCATCTAAATTTTAGAACAAAAATTTTTATGTAAATTTTTTTCAAAACAACTCACTTTAATTAAAATTGGAATAGTTTTTTTTTTATTTGAGATTTTTATCAGAGATTAGTTATTTCTATATGTATGTCTGTATATTAAACTAAGTCTAATACTTTTTAAAACAGGCTTTGATTTATAAATAAAAAAAAAATTAAAAATGGTTTAAAATTTATTTAAAACAAAAGGAAAAATTACAGGAAATTTGTCTTAAATCATCTATAAAATCTGTTTAATTTATTATTAATAGAAGTACTAGCAAACTTTAAAAATTAGGACAAGTTCTATAAAATTAATTTTAAACTTAACAACTTGTTTATAGAACACGAATTCCGTATCAGACACGCCTAACCACAAACGTTCAGCCCAATTATAAATAAAAGTCCCCGGGAGCAGTGTTGTCAGATTAGAAGATTTATCCCCAAAATTGAGATTTTTTTTCTGAAATAGGCATAAAAAAATTCATTTGGGGATGGGGTTTTTATTGGGAGTAATCCACAAGTTTTCGCCGATTTTTAAAATTTCATATGAAAGTATGAGTTTATAAGCAAGACTTGCTTATAAACTTGTTTAAAACTCATACTTTCATATAAAATTTTTGCAGAGTGTGCTTTCGGTTTTAGTTTGGTTTGTTAAATAAAAACATCTCCACACCATTATGATTCTACCACCGATTTTAATAATTTTGATTTCGTCAGACCACAAATTACTTCTCCACTTAATGGTATGGGAATATTATTCATATTACAAAACATCTATTTAGAATTGATGGTACAATAGATGCCCTGTACTACACAAATGTTTTTAACGACATCATGTTGTCTTATGCTGAATATGAAATGGCATATCGATGGGTGTTTCAAGTTAACGATCCGAGACACAGATCGAAGCGAATAAATTGTTCGTTTCAAAATAATGGTGCCAAGGTCTGCACAGTCTCCAGATTTTAATCCTCTTGAAAATTTATTTCAAATTGTTAAATCGAGAGACAAGAGATTGCAATCAATATGTTTTAAAAACTTGTAGACTCATAGGTAAAACGCTTCTTGGAGCTTATTAAAAATCAGGGTAATTCCACTAAGTACAGTGGTAAATAATAAGACATATTTACATTACTGATGCAGTTTCTGTCATAATAATCCCTCTGCTCATAATAATAATTAGAATTAAATTTAAAATTGTATTGTAATTTAGTTAATGAAAATAATTTCACAACTTCCACAACTTCTGATAAATTATGTGAAACCTATCAATAATGTAAACATTAAAACCCGTGTCAGATAAAACTCTTGCTTCGCATGGCGTTACTAGTTCACACTGACTTTTAAGCTAAACTGTAACACTTCAACTCAAAATAACTCCTTATTTTAGGTTTAATCCATACATTAATTATGAGACATTATCTGTGTTATAAGCTCTAAATAAAAAGTCCTATTCATTAACCTTTAATAAGAGCAAATTAACTATTAAACGGTTTTGGTATCATGCTGGCAATACCATGATGTTATTTCAGCATAGTGATGCACTAAATTTTTCTTTAAATACATATTTTAGGAAAATTTGCACGCAAATTGTCCTATGTATATAATTTTTATTGAAGTTTAAGATATTATATATATTTTTTTACATTCCTTTTCTTTTTAAATGATTATTTCATCATAATTAGTAGTTTAGAATTTAATAAAAACCTATTATAAAGGCAATTGTCGTCAACTATAAGTGTAATAAAACAAATTTGAATTGATTTTTTTAACAAATATAAAATAAAATAAAATTTTATGTAAAAAAAAATTTGAATTATTGTGCCAAGAATTGCTTAAATTGGCAATAAAATAATATTAAAAGATGGCAACTCTTGTGGTTGCATTACAAAAATATCTCATTAACTGAATCAAAACATATTCGTCTTTGATTTTTGTGTTGGTTTTTAGCGCAGTTCTTTTAAGTTGAAAAGGTTTTATTATTTAGTTGAGGAATTTTTATTACAAATTTATTCACAGTCTTGGACATATAATTAAGAACAACTTTATTGTAATATATAATACATAATTGACCATTACAACTATGTTTCAGGGTTACAGCCTAGCTGCTCGCAGCATCCATGTTGTATGTGTTAATATTTATCCATGTACCGGGACCTACAGTTTAAAGTCCACTTCGAACGAAAGATTTGAGAAGCTTGTTCATGTCATCCAATTACTCCCAGAGCTTTTGCCAGAGGTGAGATGTAGTAGCCGAAAGAATTATTTTTTCATATTTCTTTTTTTTTAAGATGTTTTTGAAGCCGGAGCCCTTGTCTTAGTAATCCAATACAGTAACCACTAGACAATCGCGACTAACACAAATGAAAATATTCGCTAAGTAAACGCAAATGGCGATGTTCGGATATGAATACTCATCTTCAAAATTGTTTTCTAATTCCTTTCAAAAGCAAAACGCTTCAGGGTAAATTTTGTTTTCATTTTTCAGAACAGCTATTTTAAATCGAAAACGCAAAATTCAGATCCTGGGTAATTATTTTTTGATATTTTTCGAAATCTTTAAATAATTTTTTAAGAAAGGTTAATATAAAGCATAATTGCAATGGATTTTTGCATTATTAATAATGTGGTTCATAAATTTTAATGAAAGTTTTAAGCTGAATTATAGTGGTGTTTACACCCATATGTGCTCGAGATCTTGCTAAATGTTAAGCTCTATGCCAACAAACAACAAATAATAAAAAAAAATTAAATTAAACAATTAATAATAAAAAAATAATAAAACTACTAAATTCTGTGCATTTTATTGGAATTTTTTGAAAGGACAGTACATATATGTATATTTGTACTTATATTGTTATTAAGCGTCTTAGGAATGACACACATTGCTGTGTATTAATCAATTAAAGGCCAGTGTTATACCTTCAGCCTTGAATGATCAACAGCAATTGCCTTATCATTGCATCTTGATTGTGTGGTGAGTGCCTTCGCTAAGTAGATTTAGTAGGTTTAGTAGTGTTTGCTGTTATCTTCTACTTTCCAATAGGTGGCGCTTTTCTCCTGATCATTCGTTTTTTGTTGGCATTATGGAGCGATATAATTCGTAGAAAATTGTACAGGGTTGTGCGTGAATATTTCAAACATTTTTCCATAATTTTTTATTTATTTTTAAATAAAATATTGTGTATCTGCCACATATTGCTTTTTAGATATCAGTGCTTTGTTATTTTTTTTTTTTTTTTTTAGTTTTCTGCTTTTTATTTGCACACAAATAAATAAATTAATAAAAGTGCAGTCATCTTGTACGCTTCACAGTATATTATTCTCTTTGATGTATAAACGTATTGTGATTTTTTATAGTGTGTAGAGAAATTGCAATCGAACAAATCATGATCACAACTCACAAGTGTATAGGGCCACCTTTACGCAGTGGGTTTAGTTTTTTAGCCAACACTGTATGTGTTTATATGAAAAAAGAGAGAGAGAGAGAGTGAGTAAGGCAGATAGTGCATGCATTCTAAACAAAAAGAAATTGAGTTGGAAAGAACTTTTGCTTAAGCTGTCTATGCGAGTGTGAGTATTATGTGTGTTAAATACAAATGTGTATGAGTAACTTCCGTTTGTTTTAGCCGTGTTAAAATGCATTTTATGTTACTACTCCTTTACATATTTTTTGTGTTTTTTTGTATATTTCTATACTCCTTTTATTATTGTTGATTTTATATAGATTTTTCATTGCCAGTTTGTAAAAATTTTTTTTTCATGTTTCTTTCTTTATTTTCTGTTGTGTGAAATTGTAATTTTTTGTTCTTTCTTTTGTTGTTATTAATGCCACTGTACTTGCATATGTGTTGTTTAGCCATACATACTCAAGTATGTGTTTGTTTAGAAGCGTTTTTGCTTTTTATTTCAGCGGTTCCATTCATTTTATTTAATTTTTTTTTTTACAAACGTTTATTGTCCTTGTTTGCTGTTTGATTGGAATTTCTTTGCTCTTTCATATTATTTTGTATTAAAGAAATCAACATCAAAGCCAACAGAGTAAAAAGTTTTTAAACAAAAAAACAAAAAAAACCTTAAAAAATGTTTTATTCTGCACGTCTGTCCATTAGTTGTGTTTGCGTTACATTTTTATGTTTTTTTTTTTTTATTTTGTCTTTCAAACCCACCGCAATGCAGCAAAATTATTTGTTACTCTTGCCAACTAATGCCATTGAATGAATATGTATTTTTTTCTTTTCCTTTATATATTTCAACTAAAAACAGAAAAATATTCTGGTTTTTTATTTAATTTCTTTTTTTCTATACATGTTTGTTTTTTTTTTCTGTTGCCTTCAAATATTCTTAATAATATCTCAAAATGTTGTTATTTATAGCAAAAGAACTTATTTTTTATTTTTCTTTTTGATCATGTGAATACAACAAAAAAAAAAGAAGTAATATGTGCACTTGCATATGTTAAAGCTTATTTATATCAACTAGACAAATAGGCGCCTTCTATTTCAAATGAGTCGTGTATTGGAAAAATATATTTTATTGGAAAAAAACATAAAAATAAACATGCGAAATTTATTAAGCGTAGAAATGTTTTAATACACAAAAAAATACATAAAAATTAAAAGAATCTCCTGTAACTTTGTACGATATTTGCAAATTCAAATTTAATATAAAAAAAAACTATTTTTTTTTTTTATTATTTATTTTTGTTAAAACAATAGCAGTAATCACACTACGTTGCAAATGTTCTTGCAAACGTGGTACATCAAGTCAAACAACAACAAAATGTAGGACCTGCTATGATTGCTGTTACCAAGACTTGACAGAGCGTTTGCTACAAAGATTGATTACAGCTACTATTGCTGCTTATTTTTTTTTTAATTTTTTGTAAGAATTATAGAAAAAAAAATATTTCTTTTTATAAATTACAATCATATTATAATGTTTTATGTAGCAGATCTAAGAGATAAAAAAAAAATAATTCCTTTTTTTTTTTTGACATTTTTTTTTTACCATATTTCTACAAATGGAATTTATTTCCCATTTCCGTTGGCCATTAAAATGTATTTCGTTTTTAATGCTTTACAAATGTACTTACAAAACTTTTTACTGAAACTTCAAAAGTACATAATGTACAAACGAGTATGTATTGTACATACACATGTCTATACGATTTCGTTTAAAGTCATGTAGATAAATTATAACACTTATTCGTAAATCGTAAATACATTAGAGTTGAAATAAATCAGATAAAACTCAAATTGCATACACCATAAGCAATAAATGTTAGTTTTTATAGAATAATTATTACAGTTTAAGCCCGCCCACGTTGTCCAACACGTTAGTTTAATACGACATCTATTCTATTTATTCTTGCGGCTAACTTATATCCTGTAGTCAATATAAAATGAATGTGAATGATAATGTAAGCATTTCAGTATAAATTTGGCAATCACTTGATCGTAACTCCGATGGTCGTACGTGTTTATTTGTTGGTAGAAAAAATATATTAAAAATTCTCATATGCTCGCAATATGAGTTATGGAAATATAGTCATTTAATCATATTGCGTTTAAAAACGTAAAGCAAAAGAAGTCCATCGTCAAGAAACCGCTCGATGATAATTCCAGTCTATTCCACGAGACACGAATGATCAGGACTACAGCGCCATCTTCTGGGAACTTAACCGATAACCTACCGAAGACGCCCACCACTCAAATTCAACATCCACCGACAGAGGAGGCAATTGCTGTTGATCATTCCAGGTTCAAGGTATAACACTGGCCCTTGAGTAGTCAAATTAACAGCAACATGTCTCATCAACAAAAAGGCGCCGAATACATATATGCATATAAAAAAAAATCGATCTATATTCAAATTCCAATACAATGTACTGCATAAATAAGCAAAGCAAACGAAAAATCGTAAGATATTGGAGCGCTGTTTGTAATGAAGACGCCTAGATTTTCTTTCGATATCATGGGCTCTTGAGTAATTTAGACCTACAAGGTTTTTTAATACACATCTGTCCTATTTCCTAAGTTTTAAGAGTTTATTTTTAATTTGGGTGTCTAAGCATTTCTTTTGCAACGTTTTCATTTCGCAAAACATTTCATAGTCCTCGTGGTCTAGTGGTTAGTGTGTTGGCTTACTAAGGCGATAGTGCCAGGTTCAAATCTCAGCTCTGACATCTTGAAAAAAAAAAGCGACTACCTCTTAGAAGTCTTCTGGCAGAAGCTCTGGGAGTAATTAAATGCCATGGAAAAGCTTCTCAAATTCGTCGTTCGGAGTCGACTTTAAACTGTAGGTCCCGGTACTCATGGATAAAAATTAACACACACAACCTGAGTGCTGCGATAAGCTAGGCCGTAACTCTATAACAGGGTGGTAATGGCCAATTATATATGTATATATGTATAACACTTCATAAGTATGACGTTTTAAAGTGAACACAAATCTGATATTTTGATGACTTAAACTACATCGAGTTTTTTGTTTGCGATTTATACTACATAAATGGCATTCAGCCTGAAGAAGATCTTAAGGATAAAGCAATTAATATTTATTCGGATAGCCAACCCGCTTAAGGGCGCTTGCCCTTTATCCTATAAAATCTGAATTAAACAAACATTGCTACGACATGTTACAGTAACTAAAGCATTGCAATATAGTTCAGTTGTATAAGGTACCTGGACACTGTGAAATAAGCGGCATTGAGGCTGTGAAAATATTAGCTATGAAGGGATAAACATTATATTTATTGATGCTGTTTACATGCTGGTACTAACAATGATTTCTTTTTCTGTACTTATATCGCTGGGGATGAATTTAGGTATCGGGTTACATGCAATTAACACCAGCGAATTAACACCAGCAGATAAAAAAAACTTATGTTATTATACAATAACAGTTGTTCGTTGCAAACGCCCTTGTAAGTCTTGCAAGCGTAGAAAACTATATCAAATAATAACGAAGTGTAGGTATATTTGTTACTATTATTTGTTTACAGAGGTTGCAAGGGCGCATGCAACGAAGAGTGATTACCTTTAGTATTTTAGTGAGAATTTTACATTTATGTATATACCAGTACTGTTTGTCGATACTTTATTATTTATAAGCCTATACTTGTTTATTTTATTGTTTCTTTTTACTTAAAAATCCTTTATTTTTTCTTTAAATTTAGATTCCTAGATGTCAGAAAAGATTTGCTGATAAAAATTAACTTCAGAATCTTCATCGTAGCACGCTAGCATACCAGCCACTAGCCTACTAGAGCACCTTGTTTCATAGGACATGGAAAAAAGGTTTAATCTTAATATTTTATATGTACTTTAATGAAAATACCAGTAAAATATATGAGAGCTGCCTCAAAACTAACCGTCCTAACAGTATAAATAGATGACGGTAAGAGTTGAAAACAAAAAATACTTTGGTGAGTACCGGTAACCTTAAAAAACATTTATTTAAAGTTTCCAATCACCACATTAATTAATAGTTGTTTAGGAAACCGCCAAAATAAAACGACTACATTGAATTTGTTAACTTGTAAAACTTGATCAACGCTTTGTTTTCAATTTCTACTCTGGGGAAGTCTGCTGCCTTGTTTTCGTCTAAAACATATTGGGTAGCAAGTTTTAAACAACACTAACACTGTAGAGGTCGACCAGAAAATGGTGAAATAAACCCACAGAATTGTACTAAATGATTCTCGTTATCACAGGGTGCTTAGGGTAGCTGAAATGACAGGCATTTCAAAAAGTTCTATACGGATAACAAATTGAGGAAAAATTTTATGATGAGAAAGCGGCACACTAAAGAGCAAAAACAATGTCATAAAAATGTTTTAGTAGCGAGTTTGGCTATTTTTCCCTGCAATTATTCCAAGACTTTGCGTTTCTTCGTATTGAAAGTATTGTTTCATTAGCACAACACACTCGCAGTTTCTACATGCACAATTGCGGCAGCCAAAGTCAGTGAAATAAAGTTTGATTTGTTTCTTCAGGAAACTCGAATCTTTTCATGTTTTAAAATTTAAAAGAGAAATGAGTCTGTGACGGAAGATTTGACAACAGTGACAAGATGAGAATGCGACTGAAAAAGGTAAGAAGTTGTATTGAGGAAACAAATTCTTTTTCGAAAGTTTTTGTATTTTCTTCGTTATGGAATTCTTTGTGAATGCCTTAACATCATGTCTTAAATAATAGTTTTAAAAGTTAAAGAGTGTAAATTTTTTTCTTTTAATTGAAAATTAAAAATGTGTTTGAATTTGAATCAGAAAGAAATATATGCTGCAATTGTAATCGGTGCGACCGGATGATGGTCCTCAACGACCGTTTTTTTTGCACAGGTCGGTGGGATTTTCGTCCGCTTGTAACGCCATAAATCAACGAATCAACTTTAACTGCAAGTGTTTAGAAAAAAGAAAAAAAGAATCATAAAATATTCGTAACAATTAAATGTAAACCAAATAACTTCAATTCCAAATAAGTAAGTATTTGCAAGAAAATTTTAAAATAAGTTTTTTTAGTTTCTTTTAAATTACAAATCATTTTAATTTTTTTTATAATAATTTATTATTTTTTATACAGTAAACGGCACCAAATCTCATTTATCTCAAAGGTTTTTGATGTCAAGGCAATACGTACGTAGGAAATTATTCCTTGTATAGCCGTTGTAGTCAACGTGTTTCTTAGGCTTGTCGTAAACTACTTACAGTATATAATGCGTTGGCTTTGACGTCTTGAAAGAAAGGAATACGAAAAAATATTTCTTTCGGCGACCACCTCTTGGCAGTCTTCTGGCAAAAGCTTGGAGAGTAACTGATTGTCATGAAGAAGTTTCTCAGATCTGTCGTTCGGATTCGACGTTAAACTGTAGGTCCAGGTACACAATATGGGTACTGTAAGAAGCAAGGCTGTAACTCTGCACAAGGGTTTCAATGGTAGTCTTGTGGCAAAAGCTCTGAGAGTAACTAAATGCCATGAACAAGTTTCTCAAGTCTGTCGTTCGGATTTGACGTTAAACTGTAGGTCCAGGTGAACAATATTTGTGCTGTGAGAAGCAAGGCTGTAACTCTGCACTAGGTATTCAATTCCAAATATGTATGTATGTATGTTAATAGTAGTTAATTGCTATCGATAATGGCTACACAATAGCAAATTTTCTGCTGTTGGCTAGAATATACGTCAACAAGGCTTTACATAATAGAAGGGTGTATTGTTTTTTTTGTTTTAAGTTTTCATTAAAAAAGATTTTAATAAATTATTTTAAGTAGATAATCATATACCGCCGTTTTCATAAGAATTTAAATATATCTATTAAGGGCTTATTTAAAAAAAATATTTCTTGTCAAATGAACATTTAAGCAACCAGCGAGTATAATATGTTTTTTTATGAATAATGCGTCAATTTTTTTATTTTAAATATTTATAAAAATCCATAAATCTTCTTAATTGTCTTACAAATTTGTCTACAATATGAAATTTTACAAACTTATTAAATACTTATGTGATGGAAAGAATTAATACATAAAGAAAAACCATAAATGCATTGACATTTGTTTTATTACCAAATGCTCGCAACAATTTATTATTTTATGCAAAAAAAAACAAAAGGAGTCTCAGTACGTAGCACACAGCTTTTGTTTCTTTGCAAATTACAATTACATATTTTCATTTTCTTTTTCAGTTTTTGCATTAAAATCTCATTTTATACATATTGATTGGCCATTATTTATGAATTTATATGATTTTCATTTCATAGTTTTTCAAATACGTTTGGATAGCTGAATAACGAAGCCATAAAACTAAAAAATGTTTATTTTTTTCTCCTTGTTTTTTCTATATATTTTTAACAAATTATTTAAAACTTAACGTTTTGTAGTAACAATTTTTCAGATCATAAATTATCCAGTCTGCAACTATTGGTAATGGCAGTACAGGCAGCATCCAACCGTTTGCCAGTATTCAGTGTCAGGGCAATCAAGCAGCAACAGCAGCAAATGCAACAGCAACAAAAATGCCAACTACAATTATCTACGTTCCACCCTGCTCGAGACGACGACATGTTGTCAACACGAGAAGTATAAAATTTTTTTCTCTACATTAAGCAAAAGGATATAAAAGTAAAATTTATTTTCTATATTTCATTTATTAGTCTTTTGCTGCTGTTGTACTTTAAATACGGAACTCTTTTTCTTTCTTACAAAGCATATAATTTTGTTTTATTTTTTTATTTTTGTTATTTGTAATATTTTTACTATTAAATATTTATTGGCATCAGCTCGTTTAATAGTTTTTATTTTTTTTTTTTTTTCATTCATAACATTATCATCCGTTTTAAAACTATAGATCATTATAATCATATACTAATGGTTTTATGATTTGGCAGTTCTTTTATTTTATAGCCTCACTCTTTATTTCTTCTCTTACTCGAGTTTTTTTTTTTTTTTTTTTTTTTTTTTTTTTTTTTTTTTTTTTTTTTTTTTTTTTTTTTTTGTCAGTCCTTGACTAGTACGCTACTTGTCTGTCAACGCTGTGTAGCAAATGTTTGAACCGGAACATAAATTATGTCATTTCGTTATTGATGATTTTTCGTTTTCTTTTCATTTCCTATTTTTCACAAGTGTTTTGTTTAAAAGTGTATGTGTATGTGTTTGTGTTTGTGTTTTTAAGAAAGCGAGAAAACAAAAACAAAATTCAAGGTGCTTTAAAGTGTACAAAAAGTTTATATTATTGTGTTGCTGTGTTTCATAGTGTTTGTGTGTATGACTGTGAGCTTCATGTGTATATAAGTTTAGTGTCTTATTGTGTTTTCCATTTATTTCCTTTAATGGTTCGGTGCGACCGGATGATGGTCCTCAACGACCGTTATTTTAACACTGGTCGGTGGGACTTTCGTCCGTTTGTAACGCCATATGCCAACATTTACTTACAACAGTGATTTTGCATTGGTGCATTTGCATTTTATTTCTCATATTTTTACTGCAAGCAATGGAATTTGCCTTAAAAAAACAACCAAATACGACCCCAAACTTAATACCATTAAACATATTATTTCATTTTAGCTTTGATAACTCCAATTTAAACTTGTTTGAAAGAGTAAAAAATTAAACATTCCAGTGGGAAAGAGTAATCAATTAGAATCGAGAAGGTAATACAAGGAATGCATAATCTGTTCATGATAGATCATGTCCTACGAAAGTAATAATTCTTTCTATTGTCCTCCCCGTAATAAGTATTGGAATTCATTATTTGTATTGCATAAATTTATTTTGTATTAATAATTTGAAGGAATAACGAGAAACAACGATTTTTTTTAATAAAATTTTGACCAATGAATTTCTTCTTCTGAAGATGAAATTACCTTCTCGATTCCCAAAGTAATATATTCTGAAGGCTGATATTATTTAATCGATTATAAAATAAGGTAATCAATTTTTTCTCGCTGTGAAAATGATAAGGCTATTGAATATAAAATAATTAATCACACTTCTTCAGCAAGCTTGCTTAACATCAGAGATCAACTCAATGAAAAATTATATGCAAAAACTAATCTGTGTTTTTACATGCCATATGAGTGAGTATGGGATGCAAAATACTCACCCTTATCGTGGTTGGCGTTTTTGTGGCGAAAGTTAGGCGCTTTTATAAAATGGTATCGTAGTTGGCAAAAACGCCAGTAAATACGACACTGTTCTGAAATCTATTACAAACAAGTTAATAAAACAGTATCGTGTTTGGCGTTTTTGCCTGTTAAAATCGACGAAAACAGTCGTTAAGTTTTTTGCTGCCGCCTTTATACAAAATTTAAGGACAGAATTAAAATTCGCTGAAAAAATTGTAAGTATGAAATTATTTTAATTTTAAAAATATAATTTGCATATTTTCTCGATTATTTCATTTTATTTAATACATTTCAGAATAAAAATAACTACTCCAGAACAATTTGCAAAAATGGTCGAGATAATGGAAAAAAGCCCTACTTGGCAAGAGGTTATCATAAAAGTTTAAATTTTTCCTCATTATCCATTTCAAAAGAAATCCATCTTGGACAAAGCTCGGCCACGATTCACAAAAATATCATTTCCAGCACCTTTTTGGTAACTGCCTTCAGCAAGTATCCTCATTTTTGCTGTTAATTTTGACAGTTGTGATACACCAGTTTTTCCTTGGGGTGTTTTTAATTTTGTTGAAATTTTTTTAATACATAATTAAACGCATCCTTATTTAATCTGAAGTACTTAAAAAATCTGTGGAAAAATCTTTCTTTAATTTTTGTTGATAAAAAAGAATTTGTTATTGAGAATTGTATATTCGTTTGCTCCCTTAAGTGTCTTCTTAAAACATTGATTTCTTTTAGATCACACATGACTTCATCTTCAGAAGGCGAATAAAAACAAACACTTAACATAATTAATTCAAAGAAGTTAAAAAAACAAACAAATATCAGAACTACTTTTTATATTTATGCGTCTATAACAAATTTTTTTCCACAGTTTTCATAACAGGATGTTTCATAATCAATTAAAATTGGGCAATCTGTTACAAAATGACTCTTGTACAAAATACTTCAATGAGAAAATTTTACACGATACCACTAAATTTTAAATTCGACTACAAATGCGCCAGTCGTCGAAATACGACTACGCCAAACACGACAAGGGTGACGATTCCTAAAATATAAAAAAAAGATCAGTTAAATATTAAAGATAGAACAGATCATTTCAATTCTTTGAAGAGAACGAAAGAAAACATCTTTCCAATTTCTTTTATCTTAGATTGAGAATCATTTACATATTTCTGCCAACAACAAATATTAAGAGAACAAAATGTTTTGCATACAGTACTCACTCACATGATGAAAAAACAACCCCTAGAATAAAAAAATAAACCGTCAAACATGAATCCTTAATTTTGTTTTGGCCACTCTAATAACTTCACCTTGCTCGAAAAAAATTAGAGAACAACAACAGATCATTCCTATTTAAATTCTCTCAAGCGCTCATTATAAAAAAAAGACGACCAAATTCAACAAATCCATAATAATGTGTTTAAAATATTTTGGCAACCCTAAACTGAAATTTAATTGGAAGAGAGAGTCAAAAACGATATTTCCAATATAAATTCTCTTAACCAACAACAAATTATAGGATAATTTTATAAATAAAACGTAAACAAAAAAATATGAGAAGGTACCTGGTGCTATTGCTGCTCGCCTGACACCAGAGTTTAACTTGAAGAAAGAATTTTCAAAATATATATTTGCTTTGGTGCCATCGGCAGGCAAGCTAATATACCAACCAGAGTACCAAATCGTTTACTTAAGAGTGGACGTGTGCATTCAGTTTTTATCTTTTTTCTCCTCACACATTTTTGAAAAAACAGAAAATATTTTGCTTTGCTCTTTTTCATGTGTGAATATCTTTTTTTTTTTTTTTTTTTGGACGCATTTTCAAAATTTAAATTTTGACGAATACTTTAATATAATTGTCTTTGGAAGCGATACTAACATATAAATATTCGATAGCAATTTTATAGTATATTTTTTATTCAACCAAGAATTAAAGAACGCTGTAACTGACAAAAAATCAAAAATACGTTTGTTTATTGCATCATTTTTATCAGAAAAAAAAATACGCGTCGATTGGCCTCGGTCCCAGATTTCTATAATGAAAAGAAATTGACTTACGCCGTCTGCGTTTTGAAAAATACCAGTGTCTTTCTTTGTTCTACTTTCATACTGGTTTTTTGGCTCTGGTGAACATTTATGGTTTTGTCAGTTACAGCGTTCTTCAATTCCATCGAGGATATAAGAGTATAGTATAGTATAGTATAGTATAGTATAGTATAGTATAGTATAGTATAGTATAGTATAGTATAGTATAGTATAGTATAGTATAGTATAGTATAGTATAGTATAGTATAGTATAGTATAGTATAGTATAGTATAGTATAGTATAGTATAGTATAGTATAGTATAGTATAGTATAGTATAGTATAGTATAGTATAGTATAGTATAGTATAGTATAGTATAGTATAGTATAGTATAGTATAGTATAGTATAGTATAGTATAGTATAGTATAGTATAGTATAGTATAGTATAGTATAGTATAGTATAGTATAGTATAGTATAGTATAGTATAGTATAGTATAGTATAGTATAGTATAGTATAGTATAGTATAGTATAGTATAGTATAGTATAGTATAGTATAGTATATAGTATAGTATAGTATAGTATAGTATAGTATAGTATATAGTATAGTATAGTATAGTATAGTATAGTATAGTATAGTATAGTATAGTATAGTATAGTATAGTATAGTATAGTATAGTATAGTATAGTATAGTATAGTATAGTATAGTATAGTATAGTATAGTATAGTATAGTATAGTATAGTATAGTATAGTATAGTATAGTATAGTATAGTATAGTATAGTATAGTATAGTATAGTATAGTATAGTATAGTATAGTATAGTATAGTATAGTATAGTATAGTATAGTATAGTATAGTATAGTATAGTATAGTATAGTATAGTATAGTATAGTATAGTATAGTATAGTATAGTATAGTATAGTATAGTATAGTATAGTATAGTATAGTATAGTATAGTATAGTATAGTATAGTATAGTATAGTATAGTATAGTATAGTATAGTATAGTATAGTATAGTATAGTATAGTATAGTATAGTATAGTATAGTATAGTATAGTATAGTATATAGTATAGTATAGTATAGTATAGTATAGTATATAGTATAGTATAGTATAGTATAGTATAGTATAGTATAGTATAGTATAGTATAGTATAGTATAGTATAGTATAGTATAGTATAGTATATAGTATAGTATAGTATAGTATAGTATAGTATAGTAGTATAGTATAGTATAGTATAGTATAGTATAGTATAGTATAGTATAGTATAGTATAGTATAGTATAGTATAGTATAGTATAGTATAGTATAGTATAGTATAGTATAGTATAGTATAGTATAGTATAGTATAGTATAGTATAGTATAGTATAGTATAGTATAGTATAGTATAGTATAGTATAGTATAGTATAGTATAGTATAGTATAGTATAGTATAGTATAGTATAGTATAGTATAGTATAGTATAGTATAGTATAGTATAGTATAGTATAGTATAGTATAGTATAGTATAGTATAGTATAGTATAGTATAGTATAGTATAGTATAGTATAGTATAGTATAGTATAGTATAGTATAGTATAGTATGACTATAATCTAATCCAGAAATACATATTTCACCAATAACCATTTTACACTATACTTTGGTTTTGTCAGTTACAACGTTCTTTAATTGCATCGACGATATTTATTAAAACTCTAATTAGTCTGCATACAAAGCGCTTATAATAACAACACAAGCAAATATCCAAGAAATGAAAAAAATATAATCCGTTCAACAACTCAAACTTAAACTTGTTTGCAAAAGTAGAGAGAGGTCATTCCAATTTAAAGTCTTTTAGGCAACAACAAGATACGAGTATTTTTTTACATCATTTATTTTTATGTTGAAGCCAATACAGCACAACATTTAGGTGTTCTGAACGATAATAGGGACCTTAAAAAATAACACAAACCATAATATGTGAATATTTAGGTATCAGAGGTTAAAACTGAGAAAAATTATTTTAAAAAAATTTTCTTTATTTTGTAGAATCCGCAGTGAATTTTTTTGTTTCATCTTTAAGAACCTCTGCTTTTGGGTATTAAATATTTGTTTTAAAAAAAACCTACCTCTGGTGAAATAAACTCGTTTTAGAGACTTGCCATTCATTTCACTAAAATGTGTTGAATATCTCCCTAAACAAACTAAATTAAGTGTGAGATTGTAGTCTTGGCTAAGCCAACGTACAGAAAGGTGTATGTACAGCATAATAAAAACGGATATATAGAGAGAGAAAACAATTGCGTTTAAAAATAATAAAAATTTATTTAAAACATTATAAAACAATTAATTAAATAGATTTGATAATAAAAAATAAAACAAGAAAAGGATATTTTTAATTCTACATAAATAAAAAAGAAAAAAAACATGAACAATTATTTAGAGAGTTTCGACAGACAAAGTTTGTTTTTTCTTTTCTTAAATTTTTTTTTTAAATACAATCAGGAAATTTTCTAGGAAAATAAAGTTCTTTATTAGTATTTATTTATTTGTTGATTTGCTATTTGGTAAACCATTTATTTGTTTATTTTATAAAGTAACTTTCATTTAAATAATTTATTTTATTGCATATTTACATACATGGGTATGAATGTATGTATAAAAACATAAATTTTATATATATAAGTATATAAATATCTTTACTATTGACTAGGGTTTTTATAATTTTTAATATTTTATTATTGTGTATTATTATTTATTATAAAAACTTATGTTTAACAACAATTACAAACGAAAAAAAAAATAAAAATTCACTAGATTTTATTCATAATAATGAAACAGAAACTTTCATTTGTTTGACAAATAATTTCTTTCAATTGCACGCACTGACTGGTTGATTCTCTTGCTATCTACGAAATTTATTTGTTTATCATCAATTTAAAATTTTCTATTTTAATTTAATTACTTATTAAATAAAAATTAATTATTTATATAAAACGAACAATTAGTTTTGTAACATTTTTCATCAAGAATTATAATATCAACTTAAAATAAAAAACAAATATCTTTTAAATGATGAAACAAGCGAGTTTTAAAATATGAGAAAAGTTTCTTCTAAAGAAATATGTTAAAGGCCGTTTTGCCAGCATTCGAGATTCGTTTGGTTTCACATGGTATCGTTAAAGGTTTATAGATCATTTGGCTTAAGCCACAACAAAATCAAAAAAAAAAAAAAGAACAAGCGTTTTTAAATACATAAATAGATTGACTAAATAGCCATCTATTGGCAAGATAAGGAATTTTGTTGTTGTTGCTTTAATTGTTTATAAATAAATGTGTATGTAAAATAAAATCCTTTAAATATGTTTGTATGTGTACGTATGTATGTAAATCTCATCTTATTGGTGTGTTTTTGATGTCTTTGTGTGCTTTATCCTGTTTTTCTTCTAATGGTAATGGCTGTGTGTGATTCATTGAAATCATTCTTATGAAGTGTATAATTCAACACAATGATTTGTGACTATAGCAGTGATGCCATTTGTGGTAGTAGGATTTGGTAGATTTGTTGAATCTGATGGGCTGCTGTCCGATGATGATGGTGTCACAGATGGCTTTACTGCTGCAGCATTTGCTGTTTTCTTTGCATTACCTTCTTCTATGTGACTGTTGGCGTTAGTGGTATCGATGGCAAGTAATGGCTGATTCTTTGGTGGACTTTTTAATATGCCAGGTGTTGAAAATGCTGGTAATGATAATGATGCTTTCACAACAGCTCCATTTGATGAGGTTAGTTGTTGTGTTGGTTGTGGTGGTAAAACCTTTGTTGGTGCTGTTACTGCTGCTAAAGCTGGTGGCGAATTGTAGTGATGATATAAATTTGTTGCAGCTCTAGGAGGTGGCGGCTGTGGAAGTGGCAATGCCATTTTATTTGGATAGGCAGGTGTAATAGACGCTAAAGTTGGTGCTACTGCAGCTACTGGAGGAAATTGTTTTGGTTGTGGCACTATAGCTATTGCTGGTGCTTTATTTGGTGAGAGTATTAGACCACCAGTATTGGCAGGCACTGCAACTGAAGAAGCTGGAGTACTAAGTGGTGATGCCGGATTAGCGTAACTTGTTGGTTGTACAGTGGATATATAATCGAGAGAATACTAAATAATAAAGAAAAGAAGAGCAATAACATATTTATAATTCATATTAATAATGTAATGAAACATATGTACATTATGGAAGGTATATTTATGGTTAGACTATCACCCGATTTCGTAATAATTAGAAAAAGACAAATAAAATAAATTTAAACAGGAGGCTTATTCTGATATGCGTTTTCGAGCGAATTCTTATTCAAACGTTCGAGTTTTTTTATCTTTGTGGTTGTCTTACTCGTTATCGATTAGAACGTGTCAGAGAACACATTGAATGTATTTACGTTTGCTAAGTATTCACGCATTCGTTGCTTTGCTATACATTCATTTAACATCAATTTCTACTG
The DNA here is from genome assembly GCA_963576795.1 of Metopia argyrocephala. Classification (NCBI taxonomy): domain Eukaryota; kingdom Metazoa; phylum Arthropoda; class Insecta; order Diptera; family Sarcophagidae; genus Metopia; species Metopia argyrocephala. Next base: position 177,809,681 of record OY756208.1, on the reverse strand, counting down.
ATGTTGCTTTGTTCACACTCTTTGTTTGTGTTGATTGCCCTTTGCATACTATTTTTTTATAATGCTATTACATGTTGTGCAAACGAATGATTTTACAAAACAAAAAATAATATTCAAATTTGTTAGAGTTTTTCATATAAAGAGACGAACGTCTTAAACCATTCGTTTTCTATGAACACGCAGTAAATATATAGGAACATACATACATAAATGTTTTTGAAAATAATATATGTATATTGAGTTTCATTCGTTAGGCATGTGAACCATTCATACCATTCATTGTCCATTCGTCGCTTTTTTTAGTGTTAGATGACTTTAAGAGAAAACAAGTCATGCAATGCATAAGATTCATTACATTCATTGTTTTATTGTGTTGTCTTGTATTGCTTAAATAAAATAGTGACAATTGACAACAGTATACTAATTTTGTGTGAATGCATTCAAAGTTCATAAACAGGCAATCAAAGTATTATATGGAACGTATCGGAATTTCTAATGATGTCATTCGGGATCAAGTGTATGAATTTAAAGATTTTACTCTAAAACAAATTATTGATCGAAGTGATGTAAAATTCAATCGCAGCATATATGTACATAATTATGTACATACATAACACACATTATGTATGTATACCAGCACATAAATGTTGTATTGTATAGTATAGCAGGTCTACACCGTAATTCAATTGAAAAAAAAAGCAAGTTTTTGTAACTATTTCTAGGATTTAAGTTACATATTTTTATTTATTTTTATGCTGTGCATTGTATTGGAATTTTGGAAAGGACAATACATTATTATTAATTATTAAATTATTATTAAGCGCCTTAGGAATGAGACAAATTGCTGTAAATTTATCATTCAAAGGCCAGTGTTATACCTTCACCCTTGAATGATCAACAGCAATTGCCTCATCGTTGCATTTTGATTGTGTGGTGAGTGTGCCTTCGCTAAGTAGGTTTAGCTGTTATCTGCTACTTCCCAATTGGTTAAGGTGAAATAGAGTGGAATGCCAGAGAGCGGTTTCTTTGTAGATGGTCTTCCTGGAGGGGGGAACCTCTTATTTTTTTAAATTATAATTTTGAAAAAATCGCAAACTAACTTTTTTATTTTTCACCTCTTCTGGGATTTGAACCTGGGTTCTTTGAGTTTTTGTGCGAGCGCTCTAAACACTATACCACGCATAAATTATTGCAAAAATAAAATACACGTAGAATTATCGAGTATGTTTAAAATTATATAAAAATTTAAATTTTAAATGAAATTGTTGTTGTAGACTTGTGTGAGAACTAGTAATTAGAAACAATAGAAATTTCTAGAAAAACTGTAGGTCCTTTAAATAGAGCTTCACATTCCCCGAAGAAAATTTTTAAGATTGGAAGCAATAAATAAAAGTGTAAGCAATAATGGAAGATTATATTGTGTTTTATACATTAAAGCTTCAAAATATGCTACAGGATAAGGGGTTATTTTTAATTTTTTGTACTATATGCTTACTGTTTGCAATAAACTTGCATTTCTATTGCATTTTAGCAGCTCATTTCATACAAAAATCATGCATTATTTATGCGCACGAGTAAGTGAATGCTTACAATTTCTCCCTTACAAAATAACTTGCTGGTAAGCACAATTTTCGGCTGGGTTAATGTTTTAATTAGTTATACATAAAATGTTATTGAGTGTAAATAAAGCCTTAAATCAAAAAGTATCGGACCCTTTGAAATACAAAACGAATTCTAAAGGACAATTCGTAACAGCATGTATCCTTTGAATCGGAAGCCATTTGGTACTCTGAAATTTGTTCGAAGCAAACACAGTGTTTTATGTACAAATAAGTGGGAAATATTCTGAAAACGGCTAGGCAGCAAATGACTAAAAAGCCTTAATTTAAAAAAAGACCCAAATATACGCACGTATGTATAATTATATTTATACAAGTTTTTTTATGTAAATCCCTGAAAATGTCTTGTGTTGATTTATGGCTTGTGTTGATTTATATATACATATTTATTCATATTTACCTACCATAGGTGGTCCATGATTACCAGGCACATGAGTTGGCGAATGTGTGGGCTGATTAAAGTATGTGGTTGGCGATACAGGAGGACTTGGATATGGCCAATAAACTAACGGATGCGGATAAAATGCAGCTGGATGTGGCGGAGGGCCATGAGTTGTAGCATGCGGATGATGAGCACGATGGGGTTGAGGTGACGCCAAAATAGGACCTGGTGCAGCAAATGGACCAAAGTGTCCAAACGCAGGGCCAATAACAGAAGCACCTAAATATTAAAAATTGTAACAAATTAATCAAATCTCTTTTTCAATTATCTTTTTCAATTTTATAAAACAAAATTTGTAACAAACTTAAAAATAAAATTTTGAATAGTAAGTAATTAAATAAAAAAATTAAAAAAAAAAAAATTAAAAATAACAACAATAAAGAGCATTCAATTAAATTCGTAAACTATTCTTTTAAAGTGTTGAGTTCCTATATAAGATTTATTCAAAATTTCAGTTGAGCAAAAAAGAGAGTTTCAAATAAAATCCACTGTTAGTTATTAGATAAATTAAAATCTTAAAGTTTAAAAATAAAAAAGAAAAAACACAAAAATAATAAAAAAAATCTATTTTTATAAAGAAAACTATACAATTTTTAGCCTTTGGTTTAGAATAAAAACAAGGTTAGATTAGAATTTGTGTTAAACAGAGTCAAGTTATGTTAGAAAGTGAGTGAAAAAAATATCAATAAATAAATAAATAAATATTAAAATAAAAGCACTCACCGTAGCAAAATTTAATATTAAATTAAAACATTTATTTAAAATTAAATACGATATTTACCAGTGACCCACCATGATAAAGAAGACTGTATTTTTGCGTTTCAGTATATTTTTTTTTTTTTTTAATTTTTATGCCACCAGCACCACCAATAAGAGTAGAATACAACTGACACTCTGGACCAAAAGTGTACGTACGATGATGATTTAAATAATACTTTTTTTTTTGTTTAATTATATAAGAAAATGTACTTTAACAAACACAATTTTGGTTTTGTTTAATAAATAAGTAATAGTATAAACAGAGACAACTTTCGATTAAAACTATAATTAAAGAAGTAAATTTTTTAGATACTCTTTTAGGAAAAATAAAGCTCCAGTGCGATGAAAACCATTTACTAAATTGCTAAAAAAAAATAGAGGACTCAAAACATTACGGATGTATGACTATAATTAAGGAGAGATTGTTATACGATGGCTGCAAATAAGTTACTAAAAATTGGTTTAAAATGTTACAATACATGAAATATGAAACAAACGGTAGTCTTAATGGCATAGAACTTGTAAGAAGAACTTCATTACGAAAATCATATGCAACAAAAAAAATGCATTTTTTTTAAATAATTTTATAGTGTGCTTAGAAAAAAAGAAAAGAAATTTATGAAAATGTATAACATATTGTGCTCCGATGCAGTAAAAGATGTAACAAATAGCACGGCAAGTTCAATGAAAAATTAAGAAGGTTCTGCCGCAGATTTTTTTCCCAAAAGTACGTAGAAAGTGATATAGTTATATTCCGGATTTTCTTATGCTCATATACTTATAAGTTGAATATCAACCGATTTTAACCTTCGCGAAGTTGGTAAATATTGCTTTATTTAAATGATTTTAAGAAAAATTATGTGGAAATCTTTGCAAAATCAGAGCGACTTCAAGTAATATTAAAACGAAAACAAATTGAAAATGTTTCTGCTTGCAGTTGAAAACTGTGATTTAATTTTAGTATTCGTAAAAAAATTAAGCGAATTCCTTTTCAAAATATGTAATTTAATAAACGGTAAGAGACATTATGAGTCTTAACCCTTTATAGTCCAAGGTCTTTATACCCTTTTTACACTTGTTTACAGGTTAGAGGAATATGTTGAAAATTGAAAAAAGTTGGTTGCCTTGCAACATCATTCAGCTGATTTTTTAAAGATGTTCAACATTTTGCCTTGTGTAATTCTTATGGAAAGATGTTAACATCTTGGATAATTGATGAATGATGTGACCAAGTGTAAAATGTCTATTAAACTTCTTAGACGATCAAACTTCGCATGATAATACGACCTGACTTGATCGTACCGCCAGGTCTCTCTCTTTCTTTGTTTTACTTATTCGTATTATGTTCGCATGAAACAAAAAACCTGAAAATGGACAAATTAAACAATTCGTGTTTAAATGTGAATGCCGGTTCAAAAGCAAGTCTAATGAAAATTGATCGAACACACTTGATGTGTGTGAAATGAGCAACAAAGAAGATGAAAAGCATGCTCATCTTGCTCACCAATATACGCATACATATCGTCGTGCGGGAGTTTAAGTGCTCTATACGCCATTTTATATTTCTCGAGTTAATGATGCCATTTTAGGTTTTTGACACCAAAATTTTTAAAATCTGCAATCCGTTTTTGGCTATTTATCTTCGAAACTGAACGAGATATCCGAAAACAAATTGCAAACTTGAAAAATTTGGCGTCGAAAACCTAAAGTGGCATCATTAACTCAAGATATATAAAAAATATAAAATGGCGTATAGAGCACTTAAACTCCTGCACGACGATATGTATTTACAGTTTGATCTTAAAGTGTGATATATCAGTATTTTTGCCTCGAGATTTTTAGTGTATTTTTTATTTCTGAAGGAAAGTAACTTGGGCCTACAAAGGGTTAAGCTGATAACAGCTGAGCAGTTTTGAAAATTACATTTGCGCTTAAATTCATAATAAGCCATCACCATATTATAGAGAACCATTGAGCGTTAAATGATTGCATGATTTTTTTATGACATTTTAAGAAAAAAGTCGTATTTTCTTACAGCTGCAAGTACCCGTTACTTGTTAACAATATTCACATACATATATGAATAAGTATATAAAAATAAATAATATTGGAAAAAAAATTAATAAAATATTTATGCAGTGTTTTCCACAGCAGCAGAGCACCTTTAACCAGAAATAAAAAATCGAAAAATTTTTATTTCGCAATTTTTAAATTGAAAAATTGCTGTCGGACGGATGTTACAAGACGTTACAAATATTAAATAGAAAAACGAATAAATATATGTAATTACAGATTTTATATAAACTATAAACTAAATTATATTAAATTAAAGCCACCATTAAGACCATAGGCCATTCCGTTTTAACCTATTAAATGTGTTGCCTAAGCAATTACCAATTTGTTAATTTTTTCTGTTTTAACCACTTTATCATAAAAAAAAGGGCATAAAAAAGTAGAGAAAAATAAACACACACATACAAATGCTAAAATTAATATGAATGAGACACCCTACAGAAAGTAATTAAATAATATGCCAAAAGTTAAAAACTAAAACACTTAGAAATTATACAGACACACATAATAAGAGTAAAATAAAGAGAGCAACTAAATTTTGAAGAAATATTTTAAGTTTTTTTTAGTTTTTGTTGTTTTTGTTGTTTAATGAATATATTATATTTTATAATGTTTTTGTTGTTTTCTATAAACTATATATAAAAAATAAATTTAAGTAAACAAATTAAAAAAAAATGGTAAAAAATTGTATAACTAATTTACTTAATTTGCTTAATTTCGTAATTAATTTTTTTTAAAAAGAAGGCAAAAACATAATCAGGAATTTTTTTTTTTTTTTTTTTTGATTTCATAACGTTTAAATATTTTGAGCTGCTATATTATTTTATTAATATTAAAAACGTTATAAAATTATATATATATTCTTGTTGTATATTTTATATCTTAAAAATAATAAATTTATGTATAAAAATATATTTTTTTTGTTAATTTACTCTAATGAAAGCAATTCCTTTCTTTTAAGTTTGAGCGTTAGAAAACGTGGAATTTTTTTTTTTTTTTTTTAGTTTTACTTGTACTTTAAGTACTTATTTTCGAAAAAAAAAAATTACTAAAAATTAATTTTAAATTAAATTCTTCTGCTTTTTTGTTATGCAAATATTAATCTATATTGTTAAGGTTATTAGCAAAATGTTGTCAGGATTAGTTGCAAAATCATTATGAAATTTTTCGTATTAAAGAAAATCAAATTCTTAAGTACATAATTATTGCTTATTGACTGTAAATGTAAAAGTCAGAGTCCAACCACAGTTTAATTCTCGTAATCGAAGAGTATTTTAATTTAATTATATAAATACGTAATGTGTACAATACGAAAAGGGAATTTTGAAATTTCTCGGATTACGTGCCTTCGATTAACGATTTTTTTTTTTTTTTTTGTTTGTTTAGTATATGTACTTCATATAACACACATACATTTATAAAGTTGTGCCGCCAAATCGCCAATTAAGTGACTGGCCGTTAAAAATGAACCGGATCGTTAGTCGTTCATTACGTTGATGTCGTTAATTTAATTCAACAGTGATAAACATAATTTTTTGTATGCTTTGAAATCAATCTGTTTTTTAATTTGAGACTTATTTCACTTTTATGAAAGAACACATCATCGGTTTTAAGTTTATTTAAAAAGATTTTTTTTTAATTTTGTTTTAAAATCAAACATTTGCGGCCTCGGTGTAATTTTTGCAAAAAAGTAATCATTTTCTGAGAATCATATCTTGTAAACCTTTCGGAATTTTGATTTACTTTCTGAGGCAAAGTTCTAGCTCTTATCATGAAAAACAAAAATTGTAAAGATATAAAATCAAAAAGGCTTCACCTTCAAGACCAAAATCGCAAAAAATATAAATTTTCGATGTGTTTTACCTTTTTACAAAAATTTATATACGATCTCACCTAAATTCATTTATAATTTGTGATTTTATTTCGGCAAATATATTTATTTTACTGGTTTTATCAAAAGTCTAAATATGGTTAGAACTTTTGTTTACTCACGGAAAGAAACGGTCTTCAGATAACCAAGTCAATTTTTGAAATAAAATCGTTAATTTATTCGTGGGATTTTTTTTTTTATTTAAAGAATCAGAATATGAATTAGATTTTTATTTTCGTACGAAAGGAAACTGTCTGAGACATGGGTGTATACTAAATATTTAAAAATGTTGCTTTTTTCAATTGTTTTATTTTAAAATTACGAAAGAGAGTGGTTAAAGTAATTGAGATGTGTACGCATCAGTAACATGCTTATGACGGCATACAGGTATGTGATGAAAAACGATTTTGTTCGAAATTGAAATCGTCAGTGTTTTGTAAGCCATATAAAACTTATTTTTTTAATTATTTTAATAAAAAGAAATATGAAAAAAAAATATTTCTTTCGGCGACTACCTCTTAGCAGACTTCTGGTAAAAGCTCTCTGAGTAACTAATTGCCATGAACAAACTTTTCGAAGTCGACTTTAAACTGGAGGTCCAGGTACTCATGGATAAAAATTAACACAAACAACATGAGTACTACGAGAAGCTAGGCCGTAACCCTGAAACGGGGTTGTAATGGCCAATTATGTATCTGTGGATGTAATAATCAAGGAAGCAACTTCAAATTTCATTCGATTTCCATCACATACCAGATAAGGATCTGTGAGGATTACAAAACTCCGGTTGTTACAAAAAAGAAAAACATTTCTACTTGTAAATAAAAAAATCCTTTTTCAAAGGGTTCTGTATAGATCTGTAGTCCAACTTTAGCACTTAATATTTCCTTTATTATTGACATCTATTACTTAAAAAACCACATACATATTTAGGTGAACATCTATTACTATAAACAAGAAACCAGGAAAGTTAATTATAGAAAGCGAAAATTATTAAATTATTATAAGAAAAAGATTATAAATAATCTAGACTGGTGTATACGGATTAGTAGAGACAAGAACAAGACGTACATTTAATGATACGAGTATATAATAACATAATACAGTTAAAAATAAAATTTTTAGTTCTAAATTAATGATTTTGCAACAAACACCAACATATTAGCGGTAATCACTCTTCGCTACAAATGACCTTGCAAGCCTTAAAAATGAAGCAAACAAAGTCAAACAACAACAAAATGTATGCGGATGTAGTAGATTCGCTAAAATTGCAAGCCTTGAAAAGGCATTTGTAGCGAAGAGTTATGATTACCTCTAATGTTTTAACCCAACAACATTTTACGCACACTTATAATATAAATTTTTTAAATTTTAGTTTCTAATTGAAACTATAAAATATAAAATATTTTAAATAAAATAAACACGCTATCGAGAAAATTGTAGAGCCACTATTTGTAAGTAAATAATTTAAATATAAATTAGAAAACAAAAATAATTTAATGAAAATAGATTTTGAATTGAAAGCTTTTAGAAACAATTTCCCGTAAATAGTTATATTTAAATAATAAAATTTTTTTTATTATTAAGCCATAAAAAATGTGTAAAAAATTTAAAAAAAATTTTTTTAAATGAAATTATTTTTTTTAAGTGTTAAGGAAGGAATAGTTTTCAAAATAGAGCAGTTTTCATTCACATACATAAATGACAATAAACCAACCAGATATCTGCATTTAAAAAATTTAAAATTATTTTTACAATAAATTTTATTAAAGCCTGAAAACTAAGCTCAGTAGTATTTGTAATAAAAACTTTGTTTCTTTTTTAATGTTTAAAAAAACTTAAAATGAAAATGCCCAAATACAATTTCATTAAAAATTTTTTTAAGTTTTCTTTTTTAAGCCAACACCACACACCAATCAAACACGGTTTAATAACAAATAAGATCTAAACCAATAATAATATTTAATAATAATTAAAAATATAAAATTTATTATAAGAATATTATAAAAGTTTAACTTAAAAAATTTAGTTGTATATTTTTCAAATAAATTGCACTTAGAAAAATAGTTTTTTTTTATAAACTATTAATATTTTTTTTTTTATAAAAATTTCTTAAACAGTGTTTGATTGGTGTTAGCCTCTTAAGAATTTTTCACATTTCTATTTTTCTGTATGCTGAAAACTCAATTATAATACAGTCCAACTTCTTTATAATGAAACTGAAAATCACATTATTATATAGAAACTCTATTATGAATACGGTTATGTTATTCAAAGCGAAGTCAAGGGGCAAATTACGGCATTCGATATCGAACGAAATTTCATACAATTTTAAAACAATTTACATAGAAATTTCGTTCGACATCGAAAGCCGTAATTGGCCCCAAGTGTTATTCAAAAAAAAAAAAAAAATCAAACTTTAACGCTTTTATTGTTAAGTTTAGATAATAAAAAAAAGTTACTTAAATGTTTGTTAATCAAAAAATTAATTTGCAGAAAATTTATAATTCCTAGTTAGTTGGGATTACAAACGATAATCAATAATAATCAGAAATAATCAAAAATTAATTATATAATCTGATAATTTTTGATTACCGTTTGTAATCTCAAGTAACTAGTAATTAGAAATTTTCAGGAAGGAATGTTATATTACAATCATAACAATTCTTTTTAAAGAATTATTTATTACTGATCGTAATCGAAATTTAACAAAACTGATTTAAAGAAAGAAGAAGAAGAAAACAGGATTTTGACACATAAACGATGACAGTTTTGCACCAGCTGTTAGTGATAGATGTAGCGTAATAACACAAAAAACAAACAAAAGATCAAAGCTGTTTTTGTACATATAAAGCCAATTATAAGAATTTCGGCAATTTATTTCTACTACGAATAAACTAATTACTCGTATTTATGTACAACTGTTGCAAACTAATTTATTTGTTTGTTTAGTTTGTGTCGTGTTTTTAACCTCTTTCGCGATACACAGTGTTTTGGGTACAGATGCAAGAATGGTATTTCTGTTGTTGTTAGAACAAAAGAAAATCACTCGTAGTTATTTTCAAAAAAGTTTGTTTATATAGAAGTTCGACTGTATTCATGATTTTTTTTTTCTTTGCTATATTTGAAATAACAAAGCTGCCGTTGTGATATTTCTTTTAATTTTTTAATTATTTTTGAAATATAGAAAATCTGAATTTGTGCAAATGCTTTAGTTTTCATTTTAAACTTTTAACCTTAAAACTAAATTATTATACTTTTGTTTTTACTAAATTAAAACAAAAGTTGTCTTTTAAATGTATTCCAAATGGTATTAGACTTAAAATTGTATGTAAAAATTAAATTTTTATAAAAAAAATATATATATATGTGAAAACGTATATATGTATAAGTATATAAATGTTAAACCCATGATAGTTTTTGTTTTTAATATTGTAATTAAATATTAAAAGTATATCCAACAATTATTTTACATGAATGAATAAATGACGATTTTTTTATAACTTTATATTTAAAAATAAAATATTGCAATCAAACCGCCCCATGCTGGCAAGGAAAGATTTTTAAGCATCAGGCGGAAAGCTAATTGGAAGCACATAAAAATTATTTTTTTTTAATGGAATGCCTTGAGAAAAGTAGAGGAGTGTTTAAGTGTTAAAAACACACATAATATTTAGTATATAATAAGTGGGTTAATTCGCTTTTACATGTGTGTTATATTATCATAACGGTGTAACTTTAACCTCTTTAGACCCTTGGTATAATAATAAATTATAAAAAGAAGTTCCGACATTTGAAGGCGAACATACGTAACTTTTTATTATTTGAAAAGGCTTTATATTTTTTAATAAATAAATTCGTTGGTAACATAATAAAACATTTACTTTAAAATTTAGTTTTTTGTTAAGGTCTCGAGAGGTTAAAAAAATTATTCAAAAATTTCACTGGTTGTACCGTTTTCAAAATAATTATTTCAATATAATTTTTGTCAATAATATAAAATGATTTTAGTTCTATTGGAGCATTATATTACTTATCAATAACTAATATAAGCAAATAGAAATTGAAGAGTTATGACAATACCACTCATATAAGACACGTTCATCACACAATGAATCAGCCAAACATTTTTTTAGTAAATTAATAAAAATTTACTGCTATGCACATATTCTTATTAAATAAGAACGAAATTCGATTCAATTTAATAAATATTTTCTCTAATATTTATATACCGGGATTATAGAATTGATAAAAACTTCCCGGTGGACGGGTTAAAACACGTTTAGCTGCAGTAGCGGCAGCATTTGCATCGTGTTGAAAGGCGTTTTCATAAGAACGTTTCATAGAATGTGGCAAAGATGCGGCAGCTGCGACATTCGCAGCATTTACAGCAGCTGCAGCAGCGGCAGCATGCATACCACTTGTAGGGTTTGCGGCTACATTAGTAGGCGCTGGTGCTGGTTGTGGTACAACACCAGCGAATTGATAGCTTTGTTGAGCTGGTATGTAACTTAAGGGAAAGGGTTGGAAATAAGGACGTGGCATAAACACGAACTGAGGTTGGCCAGCTGCTGCAGCACTGGCGTGACCCATAGCAGCAGCTGCTGCCGCAGCATTTTGCTGTTGCATAAACAATTGATTTACATTGGTATACATTTGATGCTGTTCGGCAGCAGATGCAGCAGCAGCCGCAGCCGCTTGTTGGCGAGCCAATAAGTTGTGTTGAGCAATAAATTGAGCCTGTTGTTGAGCAATGAGAGCTGAGTTGGCGGCCGCCGAAGTCGTTGTTTGTGGTGGTGGTAAAGATAAATTAAAAGGGAATGTCATGGCTGCTTGAGGGCTAATAGCTGAAGTAGAGGCTGTGTGTACTGACAGCTGTGTGGGAGGAGTGGCTAAATTACCAACAGCTGCAGCTGCATTTTGTGCGGCTGCAGCAGCAGTTTGCGCTAAAGACGGATGTGGTACAGCAGACGGTGGTGCTGTAGCAGTCATATAGGGAGATATTCCGCCTGCAGCAACAGCCACTGTCTGTGCTGTGGCCGGCACAGTTAACTGAGGAGGCTGTGACAGGGCTGCCACTGCTGCAGCCACAGAGGGCGGTGATTGCAAAGTATGAGCATGGGCATGAGTGTGAGCATGCGTATGGGGACTAATAGTTTGTGCGTTGGCCGGAGGTTGTTGTGCTAACATACCCGGTGATAAAAGTGATGGTTGTTTGCCGCCTCCTAAATGGGGATGAGCATGAGCAGGCGTAGGTACTGGTGATTGTAGTCCACCATTCAGAACCATATTCATATCATCACCTGAACATTGGAAAACTTCTATGTAACGATATTTCTTTCCAAATACCATAAACTGATGGTGTTTGCGTTGAGCACACAAGCGGGCTGATTCTTCGGAATCCATTTGTATAAATGCTTCACCACTGGGCTGACCCTATAAAAAATTATAAAATAAAAATTTTAGATGCAATACTGGTTACTTCTATTATGTAACTAACCTGGGCATTAATGACCATATGAACACCTTGAAATATAATATGTTTGGCAAAATCATCAAGGAAATGCAATATGTGTTCCACAAGAGCTTCATAAGGTAGGCCCCTTAAGCGTATACAGTTTTTAGTGGTACCGGAAGTTATTAAATGCTAAAAGAGTTGGCACATGTTTTGTTTTAATTCTATTAAAATTAAGATTTTTTGTACTACCTGTGGCAATAACGACAATTGCATGGGTGGTAATTGTGCAATTAAAGGTGGTTGATGATTTGGTTCATATGTTTTGGGATCTAAGGAACGATTCAAAACCTGCTGAACTTCAGCTGTAGTCGATCTAAACAATTCAATATAACGTTGACCTATTGATTCTCTATGACGTGCCAAGGCCTTCGGAGCATCGGATTCGTTGGCAAACAGCACAAATGCATCTCCAGTAGCACGACCATCGGGTTTCTTAACAAATAACACACCCTCAGTGTTATCCAGCACATTACAAGGATTTTCACCATTTGTAAAAAAGTCCAACTATTGAGAAATATGAAAAAAATGTATACAATAATAATTTTTTAAGTAGAACACTTTACTCAAACCTTACCACTTGCTTGGCGGTACAATCATATGGCAGACCACGCATACGTATTATAACTTGGGCACCTTTTGATAAAAATGCCTGGGCTTCATTGGATGCTCCACCAGCTACAGATAGAAAATCATCACTTGTGGCCCGATACACTTCTATATAACGATTGCCTATATGATGTTTGTGACGCTTTAATGCCATGTCGCGATGTTCTTGTGATATAAACCGTATCAAAGCTTCACCGTTACGACGACCCAAAGGTGATAAACACAGTGCTACGCCGCCTCTGCATAAAAGGTTATTATTGAGTTTATTTTAAAGAATTGTTCAATTAATTTTCTTCAATAAAAATTATTGAACATCTCGAAAAAGTGTTCTATGTATTAATATATTCCACTCGTATATTAATCTTAATAATTAAATTTTTTACAATTTTTGAAATTTTTTTATAAAAAAAAACTAATCAAAGCCGATAAGGCCTTTGAAAAAAAATGATGCAATTTTCAATTTACTGTGTGGATTAATGCATATGCTCATATAATAAAAGGGGTATCCATCTCAATTCTAAACGGAATTAAACTTTTGTTTTATTAATATACGAGTATGGTTTTTTTCTATTTATTGGTCTAGGAAAATATATTGCCAAAAGGTCAAAGAAAGAAAAGAATTCTCTCTATAATGCATTGTGAGATTTATAAGACAAATAACTAGAAACGGAAGTGCTCTATGAGAAGTAAGTGGAGAAACTAAGAATATGCGATTATTTGGAATTGATGATTTTATTTTACCAGAGCAACTCCGAGTAAAACGCAAATTAACTTACAGAGTGACTACCTGGCTCCGATGTGAACAAGACAGTTTAAGTTGTAAACCTGAGACATAATCCAATATCTTCTATACACATCAGTGCATGTAACACACCTTTGCGTAAGGAGAATATTATCATTAATGTTTCAATCGCCTTGTGTGCGGAATCCCGCGGCCACCAGAATACTGAATAGCTGAAGTAAAACATTTCTTTTATAGATAGAGTACCTTGAAAGTTAAGAACTTCCATAAAACTGGTTTTTACAAACAGATATTATTTATGAATTTTAAATGAAAGACACAGAAAAAATTTAAAATCTCTATCAATTAACAAATTTACACTACATTTGTACTACCGATTAAATTCTTTACTAGTTTTGCTATTATAAACAATATTAATGGTACCAATTAAAGTAATTTCGAGGTTTATAACTAAAAAAAAACTCAGATCAGCTGGAGTATAGATTTATTCTACAAAAATTATATATTGCGCTTTTTGTTCCCGAGATTGTTGTGTAGTGTTATTGTAAAACAATTGTAATAAAACTAGAGAGACCTTCTTTTAGTTAAGAAACGTTCATATTTAAAATGGTCCACACTGTTCTAAATAAAATAGTAAAAACAATTGATAATGCCCTCTACTTAGCCAACTTATGTTTGATTGAAGCTCAACTATCCATGAAAGGTATTGAAAAACAAAAAACTAATCGATTACAACCTAAAAACAAAAAATATATTTCGAAATATTACAAAACAACTTGTTGTACAAAAAACAATATTTCCTTTAGAAAGAATCTTGTTAATCTTAAGGGATCTGTTATCTGTGCGTGTTTGACCTACAGAGTACACATTGAGAAGATCATTTCAAACAATATATGACAGGGGAGAAAAAGAGCGAAATGAGCAAATGAGAGTAAAAGAGAAAAAAAAGATTAATAATTATTCAATAGTATCCATTGTTGCCGTTTTGGTTATTTTCAACCAAAATTGATAATTTTTTTCTTCGATGTGTAAAATGTGTACTTTTTTCAATTTTTATTACATATTTCGTTTTTTTTTTTGTCTCTCTTTTTGTTTTAAGTTAAAAAGGTACTTTTATTTTAAGTACACAGAGTCACTAAAAATTACTCTGGTGTATGGTTTTTCTTAAAAGATTTTATTTTTTAGAAATATAAGTTTGAAATTTTCTTTATGGTTTCTTTTTGTGGCTTTTGTTTGCTTGTAGACAAATTGGAATGGTAAGATTTTTTAATAAACAGTATTGAAATGTGCTTAAAATTGTGTATTCACGCTTTTACTCGTATTAATAACATAATAATTTCGACTGAGTGGAGATGTCATTGTAAATCCTGATTAATCCTTATTATGATTTATTTTATAGACCAAAATATTTATTTTATTTTAATTCCACTGATTATATACGCTTACACAACTTACTATTAAAATAAATGTCATTAAAATTTGTTACTAATTAGACTCGTATCAGATCATTTGTAAAACACAATGCAACACGAAAAAAATAACCATAAACGGACACCACTACGTAATAAAAAACCAAAGAAAAAAGAAAATAGAGACCGTATTTTCCAGTTTTGCCCAAAGTCATGAAGTTTTTTTATGGGCCCAAAACGTTCAGGGCCTCGGTGTCATGTTTGAAAAAACGTCATCAGTTTCTCAAGCTCATATCTTGCAAACTGTTCGGAATTTTGATTTTTTTTTCTAAAGCAAAGTTGTAGCTCTTGTCATGTAGAAGTAAAATTGTGAATTAATAAAATAAAAAAAAACTTCACCTTCAAGACCAAAATTGCAAAAAACTTTAAAAAAATTCTATCCTTTTTACCTCTTTTCCCCTGTTTAGTCCATAGGTAGCAAAACATTTAATGTTCACCAGAGCCACAAAAAACCTGTATCATAAAAATCTGGGACCGGGACCAATCGACGCGTAATTTTTTTCCTGATAAAAATGATGCAAAAAAACGAATTTTCGATATTTTGTCAGTTACAGCGTTCTTTAATTCTTTCGGCGATATGAACTTCCTATGAATGATTCTTAACTCCGTTCAGGTAGCGCTTAGGGACATTTTTATTTTTGCGGCTAACTAAGTTAAGAATCATACATATGTACACTTGTATGAGTTAGTTAAAGTAAAGTCAAACAACAGTTTCCACCATATTCCTATATTTTCAACCTCATTGCAGTTTTTGTAATTGTCATCTTATTTGGATGAAACAAAATTACAACTTATTTTTGTTTTTACCCTCTTATTGGATTTTATCCAAATCGAAAACATACATATACGACTGCAGCTGTAGTGGCAAGAGGGCATCCAATAAGACGACAATTACAAAAACTGCAATGATGGTAAAAAAGAAGAATATGATAGAAACGGGTGTTTTGATTTACTTCGACTAGCTCATACAAGTGTATATACATATGGAGAAGAAAAGGTCATTTTAGTAAGTGATTTCTTAAAAAAGTGTGAGTTAAATGGTTGATGTTTGGTCATGAATATGTATCAGTACAGCACACAAAGAACTCTGAGTAGTATTCCTTTACTGGCATCATTTTCTCCTTTGATTTTTAAAAAAATTCATTGCAAACTCTTTATATAATATGACTTTGATCAAATTACAGTATTCCCCAGATAATTACTCCACGCTTAATTGCCTTTCACGCTTATTTACCTCGATTTCTTAATCCCCATATTTTTTTTACCATTTTCTAATAAAGTTCGACGGTTAATTAACTTTCGCTTAACTGCGTTATTTGCTTAAATACCTCAAATATATTTTTCCCAAAGAGAAATTTCACTTAAAATTCCCTGGTTTAATTACCCGAAATAATTATTTTCTAAAAACTGCAGCTTAACTCAACTATGTTTACATAGGCATAAAATGTCCATTAAATTCAATTTCAAACTATTTTTTTGATACATTTTGGAAATTAAGTTCTACCAAGTTTATTTATAAGTATAAGTATAAAGTTACTTGCTTTTCATATGTATAGACGGCAGTGTATACAGGCAATTAAGCATATTCGTTTAACTACCTCAAAGCGACAATTAAACGCATAATTGCCCAACAATTTTGACATTTTTGTCGAGGCAATTATCCGTGGAATACTGTAAAGAGTTTCTGACGAAACAAAAAATTAATTTAAAAATTGACCACTTTTCCTGGGGCTCGAACTCGAGTCTCCGGCATGTCGATTTTTTTTTTAGGGCATCCTACATATGCAGCACATTGCGCTGGTTTAGAAAATTATGAGAAGAAAGTGTCAAGAATTTGTGGACTTTTGATTTAAACTTACTAACATAGTAACTGATATCAGTCACAATAACTGATTGGGGTAATTTAAAAAGAGATAGTATTTGAACAAGGTGAAAGATAATAAATAAAAAGACACCATTTTTGACAGAAAAGAAAAAGCCACTAATAAAACCATTTCATATGAAAAGTTTTTTTAAGTACATATGTACGAGTATATATGTAGGTATACTTACGTTTATGGATAGAAAAAGAAAATAATTAAAACTTATTCTAAAGGTAGAAGTAACAGAGATTAAATATGGCTTTGTTTTACAATTTTTAACATTAAAATGAATATTTTCAAAACTACATTATATTCATTCGTTAATTTTTTTATGTGAATACAAATGATTTCTTGAAGACATTTCCTAACTAAATTCATTCAGTATTTATTTATTTATTTTTTTTTTTTTTTTTTTTTTTTGCTATTGATTTGAAAATTTCTGAATAATTCTATTGCTGAAAGGAACTATAGAAAGCCGGCAATGTATGAATAAAACCATAAAAAATAAAATAGATTTTCAACTGCTTATCATAAATTTAAATCAATTCAAATAGAAAGAGAGAAGAAAAAGAACACACGGGAATAGTTGAATTTAAAATAGGGGATTAAATAGAAATATAAAATTAAATTAGCATTTTTGTACTTACTTGGCGACGTTGAGACCACGAAAGAATTTTGCTATATCCTGATCGCTACTTTGCCAAGGTAGACCACGAGCTCTCACAATACAATTTCCTTCAATTTCATCATCAATTGAGCTAAAATGTTATACAAAAAAGAGATATATGTAAATAAAGTAATCGAATAATTATTGTAATATAAATGGCGATAGTGAATAAGGGAGCAGTTTATTTAACAATATTAGGGGAAAAAAAATAATACGCATTATCAAGTGCATTTATATATTTTTAAAACAATTGCTGAGTTATATTTTATTTTTTTAATAAACGTATTTGTTAGTTTTCTTTTTACGAAAAAATCACGTTTGCTTTAAAAATCAATTGCAATCAGAGCCAATGAGGCATTCAGTTCAAAAAATAACTTTAAGAAAACAAAAAAAAAACTGCTGACTTTAGCTTAAACTGTCACTACCACTACATCCACCACTACTCCATACTACTCAGACTTTTCACTTATTTACTTACTTTTGAAGTTTTAATGCAATTTAATATCTTGGCAAAAAAATATTTTTCGATTTAAATGTATTTTTTTTTTTGCTTTTAAATATATAATTTATTACCAATTTTAATGAACTCAATACTGTTATTAAAAGGTTTTGAATTAGTTTTATTTTTCTTATATTTTTTTTTTTTACTTTGATTTAAAAATTTAGTTTTTTTTATATTTTCCCCAAATTTGTATAATTTTTCATCACTTTTAATGAATATTTCTCTCAAATGTGCACTCTAATATTTATACTTAAAATCAGTTTTGTTTATTTCTTTTGTCGATACTCATATCAATTGATCTTAAAATATATTTATATTTTATTTTTCCTTTTCAAATTTTTTTCTTATGTTCTTTTAAATATCACTTTTTTTCAAATCGAAATGTTTTCAATACCCATCTATCATATCGAGAGTGTTAACAGCTACTGCGGTTTTTGTTCTAGGTTGTCTTACGCTTTGAAGCCGGAGAGCATGTTTTGAAACGAAAAGTGTTTATTTTATGGTATGAAATATATACAATTTTCGAAATTAATTCCAATAAGTTTTTAAGAGTATTTATAAAAAAGAGTAAATACTCACAAACAATAGTGATGACACAGTCGGGTAAAATCCCAACAACTTGTATACGTTTAAAGTAATTGTTTTAAAAATATGGAGACTTTTGATAGCAAACACAGTTTAAAAAGAACAATATTTGTATTTAGCATTTTATTTATTCAAGACTAATTGTGGTGCTTAATTAATTAATTAGTTTCCTACTATAAGGCAGTTTTCAAAGTAATTGAACTGGGGTCATAAAAATATCACTTCACGTTTCTTTATTTAATGAATTTTTCCATTACATGGGTTTTACTTAAAACTAAATAGGGTGATTAATACAAGTACAAATTGTTAATTAACCTGTACACCCTCCTTTACGTGCCACTCTTACGAAATCAGTCTCAATTTTCTTCAAGTGGTATGTAGGAATAAAATGATCTGAATGTACTTTAACTTCACTATGGCAGCTTTCCTGAGATATCCCTATTAGGGATTAAAAACTATTTGACTTTGAGCTGGCTGACACAATTCTGGTTACGGATTTAGTTTACACATTTTCTTTCAAGACCACAGAATTCATATGGAACGACAAAGGGCGAATTTGCTGCCTGTTTTACTACAAAATTTGCAATCTTAAAGCCATCATAACCATCATGCCCAGAAATGCGGGCTAATCTAACTGTGTTGATATTGTTTAGTATGTTAAGGAGGTTAAATGGAGAGCCTTTGAAACCCCTTGACCATCTAAAAGTGTGCAGATCTGTATCTATGTGTATGTATTATATGCACATATGTATGTATACAGAGACACTTCGTTACAGATACTTCGATGGAATTTTGTTGGGTGGAGACACTTTGGTATGGACTTTCTAATTTTTTAGTTTGATCCCATTAGTATACACATTTTACAGATTCCAGCTCAAATTTGACAAAGTGTTTCTTCTAATTTTCATCGTCATTGATAGTGACTCAAAAGTTTTTGAAGAGAATTAAACTTGTAAGTTAAAATTATTTTTAAAATTATTACTTTTCGACGTGAACTAGAATAGCCCAGTCGACTAGTGCATATGTGGTATGCTAGGACTGAAATGATGATCTGTAACAACCCCCGGTAATATAAAAAAAATTAAACAGTGAAAAAACAAAAATAGGGGTTGTAAAAACCAGCTTAAGTAAGCACAAGTAATAATACAAACTTATCCAGTAAATAAAGTACTTTCGTTTTAACTAGAAGTAAAATATACAGAATAAAAATTCGTAAAAACTAGCTTACTTTAAAAAAAATTAAACGCAATAAGTCAAATCTCTTTATATAACAATACTTAAGCTAAGGTCACATTAGTTGCATATCAAAATATTTTTTTCTTATTAATAATATATGGCTATCGATGTTACTGGCGTGACTTTAGAAGAGCCAAAGTATTTTACTAAGAGAAATTTTGGAGGAGGCAATCTCATGGTTTGGGGAACTATTTCTTCAAGTGGTTGCCACGAACTTCAGTTCTCATCCACGAGAATGAATAGCACACAGTACATTACTGTTCTAAGCTGTAGTTTGCTCCCCCTTTTAAGAGAAAATAAGGACAACAAATATATTTTCCAACAGGACAATGCCAGAATTCATGTCAGCAGACAGAGTATGGAATGGTTTCGTAACCAATCTATAGAAGTTTTATCGTGGCCGGCTTGTTCCCCTAACACGAATATTATTGAAAACGTTTGGGGAATTCTTGTCAGAAGAGTATATGTATTCCAATAACAGACAATTTACCAGTGTTGATGAGTTGAAATTGAAAATAATTGAAGAGTGGGGAAAAATAGACGGATATATATTGAATAATCTCTATAAAAGTATGAAAGATCGAATATTTAATTTAATTAGCTCTAAGAGAGGTATTACTAAGTTTTAAGCAACAAAATTTTTCGTAAATAAAGCTTCTTTTTTAACAAAACTGAAACTGGTGCTATAATTATGCAAAGACCAAAAACCTTAATTTTTATACTGAAATAAAAATTACACTAACAATTTGAAAAATTTATTGTTATTTTTTCTTCTGCATAACAACAATACATAATGAAATAATTTTTTGTTGTTTAAGTAAATGTACTGTTTAAGAAATTCAAAAAATTAGGGTTTTGCTATAATTATGAAAAGCACTTCATATATAAATAATTTTTTTTAAAGGAAGGCGAACTGCTTTACTGTAGAATTATTTGGAAATTTTTACAACGGTGCCAAATTTAATCAATGCGTTCGATTTTTACTTTTGTTTCTGTTTCTGTTTCTGTTTGTATTTTTATTTTTTTTTTTTTTGGATACTGGTTTTTAGATACGACTAACAATGATGTTTTTTTATTTTCGGGGAACAAACGTTTAAATTAAATTAAGGACCAGGTTTATGGTTTGTATATACTTTTTTATTCTGTAGTTCGTTGAATAAATAAATTACTTCATGCTTAAATATTGAAACCCATCACTGTTTTGAAATTTTTCATAAAATTCTCAATTCAAATCTCTTTCATTGAAAATTAAGAGAAAACCACTCAACACATTTTATGATTTTTAGTTTATTAAGTGGATCAAGTAAAACACATTTCTAAGTGTCAAATTTTCCTAAGAGAGTAGGGATTTGTTTTCGTTACTATTGCTATTGTTGTTGTTGCTTATATGTACATACAAATGTATATCCAACTGATAATTATCAAGTGGTTGTTTTTGGTGTTTGGTGTGTTATGTATGTGCATTTCTATTATTTTTGTTTGATTTAAAAAAAATCAAGATCATTTTATAGAGTTAGATACCCGTCCTTAAGACAATTTTTTATCAATTATTAAATAGATAATCTTGTGACAAATTCTTATCGTTTACAATATTTGACACTTTAAGTACAGACATAACAATTTATTTATATTTGTGAGTAGAACCACACTGAAGTCCGCCTAAAACAAATTGAAGAACAGAGAAATCTGTATATGTACATATTTTATTTTTAATTTTTTTATATAATTAAAGTTTGTGTAAACGCTCACCTCAGTTGTTTCAATTGTTACAAGAAATACAAATAATACTTTAAATTCAATCTGTCTTAAATTGTATTATTGTATGTGATGGTATCTTAGATAACTATTCGATACAGGTAATATAACCACTATTTTATTTTAAACATTTTATTCAAAAATTTCGATTTATGTATACGATAACCGATTTTCTGACATCAGTAAACTTTGATTGCACAAGCCACACAACTGGTCAAACAAATCAGTTATGGCACGAGAAATTTCCCGATCGCATAATTTCTCGATTTGCGATGTCAATTGTCCGTCTCGTTTTTGTGATTTAACCCCGCTGGGTTATTTTCTCTGGGGCTATTTGAAAGACGGGGTTTACGTGAACAGAGCGCAAACAACTGACGCTCTTAAAGATGAAATTCGGCGCTGCATTGAGAAGAAAAGCGTAAATGTGGTTAAAAATGGACTTGGTGGACTTTTGCCAGACATTATATTCCATTAAAAATTCCCATATTTCTACTTTACATTGGTATAAATAAAACTGAATTTGTTAAAAAGAAATGTGTCTTTAATCCAATTTACTTCCTAACCTCAAATTTACCCACCCTTTATTACTTCTCTCTTCTTATAAACAAATTATAAATAAAAATCACATATCACAGGACTTACCAAATTCCTGGCTCCAATACCAGATTTATAGTTTCATTTGCTGTAAATTTATGGCCTAAAACAAAACACAAACAATAATTTAAATTAATACGGGTTCCATAAAACTTGTATTGTTTAAACAAAATTTTACCTGATTTAATTAAATGTTGTATTACCGAGACCATATCACGAGATTCCCGTATATAAAATTCATTGTCATCGACACTAGTGATGTTTAATTCTAAACAAATAGATTGAAAAAGAAAATATATATACAAATTTACATATAAATGTAACTTAAAATGTATTTTTTAAGATGAGAGACTAACCTTTCATTATTTCGCCAATACTTTGTGCCAGCGTTACAGCGGGTAATTGTAATATTCTCTTAATATCCTTGACTGGCACCAAAGCTCTGGACAAATCACCCGTTTTGAATATAGAAAATTCTTTACGTAAATCTGAAAATTTATTGTAATATGTGGGCAGGCCAATGTCTTTAACGCAGGCCTCACGATGCAAGCATTGTCGCAAGGGTAATTGGCCAAAGGTAACAATTTTAAAATCAGTATCGTACAACGATAATGAGCGCAAATATTCATCGAACTAGAACAGAAAAAAATTTTTTTTAATTAAAAGTTGATTTTTACTTAATAAATATAAAATTATAAAAGTTTAAACCTATAATTTAAACTATTCCCACTAAAGACAGTTCGGCTTTAAATAAAAATGCCATGCAAAAATAAATTTGTTCTTATATTTTATTTTCTGTTATATCTGATGCCGTATATAAACAGTTTTAACGACTTGTGTAAATTATGCGAAATAAAAATAAAAGTTAGGTAATCAATAAAGACAAGTCACAGTTGTTAATTTCATGCAGAAACGAAGTTCAATGTATATTTTAGTTTTTTCTTAAAATTAATTTGTCATTTTTCCCTTTTATAGAGATATTGTTGAAAAAATTATCACCAATCTAATGAGGATGTGAACTCGGATTTCCAGATCATCGAAGGTAAGAATACAAAAAAATATTTTATGGTGCGTTAAATAGTTAAGCAAAAATAGCTATTTCTGAGTTTCTCATCGCTTCCCTAAAATGCTTATATCGTCCCCTATTTGAGAACCCCTGTTCTATACAAATATTATTTTTGTTTTATTTTTCAATAACTCAATAACTTGTTATGTTCTTTAGTGTAAATATATTTTTGCATTAAATTTTGTGAAAATAATGACATTGAAATGCGTATTTATAAATATGTGATCTATTGACCCACATAATACAAAAGGGTTTGGCATACAAATGAGTATATATGTAGTATGTACTTATAAATAGTATATACTTATAGTATACAAGTAGTTTTAAAATAGAAAAAAGGCATCTACTTCAGCATCAATAACTTAAAGATGAAAATGAATATTTTTATGAAAACAAAGAATTTTGGGCTTTATTAAATGAAACATCATAATAAACAAGAAACAGATTAAAATTTAGAAATTTAATTAAAAGTAAAACTAAAAGGACGAGTTTTGTGATAAAAATTATAATTTTTGTATGTTTAAAGTGCCAATTTGGCTCTTTTTACGTATATTATCCCTTAATTGACCTTATTTCTGCTAATTTTTCCTCTACGAGGGATAATTACCTTGTCGTGGTGTCGATGTTTACACTACAGGGTCTCCCATCTTCAATATCATTTTAATCTTCTATTTCTCCCCTAATTTAAACTTTATTGTAAGGGTTTCTTGGGGCTAATGGAATAATCAATTCACAGCAACCGATATCCTTGCCGTTCGCATTCTTATCAGATATGATATAAGTAAGTTTAATTTAAGGTCCCCACCTTTTCTCCCCTAAATGGCACACTTTATTAGCGTGCACTTAAAAAAGTGTCATGCTTCTTAGTTAGAAAAAAATTAATAAAATTCCACGCTTCCAAAGTGTGATCTTCCAAGCTAAATTTGGAGTTCATCAACATAAAAAATGATGCAATTTAGTTATAAAATTACATACACAAATAGTACAAAATTAAAAGGTTGTGAATTTTAATACATTGATTATGTAGTCGCAGTGGTCTAGTGATTAGTGTGTTGGCTTACTAAGACGATAGCGCCGGGTTCAAATCTCAGCTCTGAAATCTTGAAAAAAGAAATATGAAAAAATTATTTCTTTCGGCGACTACCTCTCAACAGTCTTCTGGCAAAAGCTCTGGGAGTAATTGATTCCTATGAAAAAGCTTCTCAAATCTGTTGTTCGGAGTCCACTTTAAACTGTAGGTCCACGGAAAAAAATTAACACACACACAATATGAGTGCTGCGAGAAGCTAGGCCGTAACCCTGACACAGGGTTGTAATGGCCAATTATGAATGTATGTACGTATGATTATGAAACTGAAGAAAATGGCAAGTTTATGTGCTTCCAATAAAGTGGACATGTAGACGTTTTTACAGCCTTGTTGAATAAGTGTATGATATGTGATAGCAAGTTGTCTTATCCATAAGACGTTTAATAAGAAAACTATCCTATCATTTCCAAAAATTTCAATACAATGCACAACATAAAAAAATAAGTTTTTGTCATTTCGAATTACTTTTGATTTAATATGGTCTTATTTATTATAAAGACATTTAATTGTTCATAAATATCTGAGATTGATACTTATTTTCAAAATGAAGAGATAACAATTTAACAAGAATTGAATTTTTTTGATGGTGTGAGCACTTGTTAAATAGAAATTCTCCTTTAATTCAAAATCAAACCAATCCTACATCACAATTAACATGAATCGCAACACTCTTCCGCAAATAACTAACACTCGCTGATCTTTAAATTTATAATTTATTTTTTATTTAATTAACCTGTAAACTAAAGCTTAACTTTTGTAAACGTTAATTTTTTTTTAACCTTTTTATTATTAAAAAAAAACAAAAACATAAAAATTATCTTAATTTAGTTGCTTTAATCTTGTACTTTTACAGCGAACGATCATATTTAAAACACTTATTCTCAATTCAATATAAATACTTTATTCTAGAAACTTTATTATATTTGAATCCTCTAGTTTATTACTTAAAAACTTGGCCAAACGAATACTAAAGTGACTGACAATCATGTCATAATATTTTCTAATGAAAATTCTCAACTGTTTGTTTTTACAAAGTGTAAATATGAAAATGAAATATTTTATTAAAACGCATCTCTACAAATAATTTTACACTTGTTTTATAAATATACCCCCCTGATTACAAGTACCTATACATATATACTATTGGGATTTTAATAAGAAAAAAAAAAACAAAAAAAAGTTAATAAAAACCTACTTGCATACACAAATAAGTTATGACGTTAAAAGTACTTGAAATTATTTTTATTTTGATTTTATGTTTTTGTCCCCCTTTAATTAAAAAATAATAATAATACTCGTAATTTTGATTTGCAAAAGGCTTGTAAAACTTTTAATTTTATATAAAAGTTTGTATGAATAAAATAAAAATAAAATTTAAAAACAATAAAAATAAAAATAACAATAAAACAAGAAATTGCAATTACTGCTGCAACTTTAATATTGAAAATAAAATGAATGCATACTCGTATCTACCAAGATTTAAGCTGAATCATTCAACAAATCTTTTAACGCACGAAATACGTTCTCTACTCACACTGACTGATGTCTGGAAATAATTTTAATTTAAATTTTTAAGTGATATTTTATAGACAGAGACGTGTAAGAAATATCGTTGTACGAGTATATGATCAACAATAAATAAATATAACAGAAGTAAATACAAATACTGTCTCAATTAATAAAAAGTTGTGAATTATCGAGAATTTTTTTTTATGGTAACAAACAAATTATTATTTAAATCTCAATTGTAACTTATATGCATACGAATGCGAGTATATTATATTATTGAAAAACTGTTTTGTTAACAATTACCTTACGATTTGCCAAACAAACAAAAAAATATTATAAACGACTATTCTCCGACTTGGAAGCAATTGGCCTGAATTACAGATCTACACATGGTTCTATGCTGTGCTGTGCTAAATTGCGAGAATTAGAGATATTTGGTTTTCGAAATTTTTCCGAAAACCATTCATTCAAAGCATTTCGTCTCTCAATCTTATTTGCTAAACAATTTAAAATGATGCTGTAAAATATTTTACAAAATGTGTCCATTAGGGAAAGTTTACGATTATCCGTAAGACAATTAGAATCTCAATTTTCCAGAATCAAAATAAAACGGACGCTATAAAGCTTAAGGTCGCCGTGGTCTAGTGGTTAGTGTGTTGGCTTACTAAGAAGATAGCGCCGGGCTCAAATCTCAGCTCTGACATCTTGAAAAAAAAAAGAAATATGAAAAAATTATTTCTGTAGGCGACTAACTCTCAGCAGTGTTTTGGCAAAAGCTCTGGGGGTAATTGATTGCCATGAAAAAGCTTTTTAAATCTGTCGTTTGGAGTCGACATTAAATTGTAGGTTTCGGTATTCATGGACAAAAATTAACACACACAACATGAGTGCTGAGAGAAGCTAGGCCGCAACCGTGGCACAGGGTTGTAATGGCCAATTATGTATGTATGTATTTATAAAGCTTGAGGATAAAAATTCTTTTAAAAATATTTGTTTATTATTTTTGTTGTTGTGGTATAGCGGTAAGAGCACGTACATGGAAACTCAAACGACAGAGGTTAAAATCCAAGAAAAGGAGAAAAAAATAAAAAAAAAATTAATTTGCGGTTTTTCAAAACTTATAAATCAAAAATAAGAGGTGCGTGCAATAAGATAAAACAAAATCACAAACACATACAAAGCTGTATTATATACGAACACATTTAAGGCATTTTAACATTCATCCAGTGTGTATAGAAAAGAGCAAAAGTTGTTCGCTTAAATATTCATCCAGTGTGAATTGGCCCAATGATGTTAACTCCACGACGATCGATGAACGATCGACTAAATGCATATTTATTGCTGTTGTCTCGTGAATATATTTGTGTTGTCTGGGTCATGCGGGATTGAGTCCGATTAAAACTTTACTCCACCCATGCATACACAGCACAACACAAATTCATATGCATTTATTTAGCAGTTTATCGATCGTCATGGAATTACATGTATTTCTTTTTTTATTATGCGTGCAATCAAATAAAAAAAATCACTAATACATACAAAACTATGTATACGTACACATTTCATGCCAGAAAAATTTTTCGCTTAAATATTCATCCGGTGTGAGTTGGCCCATTCAAGGATGAAGGTATAACACTGGCCTTTGAATGATCAATTCACAGCAATTTTTCTTATTCCTAAGTATATACTATATAAATACTGTTCTTTCCAAAAAATTCCAATACAATGCACAGCATCAGGAGAGGTTTACCTTTGAATATTGGTCTCAATAAAAAAAAATATTCATGAATTTAAGCGAAAACCTGAATAAAAAAAGTTATAATAATAAAATATTTATCTGTAGTAGTGCTGTTAAATTCTGCTACTTTTCATTACTCGATAGTATCGGGTACTCTCATTTGGGTACCCAATTCTACTCAATACTTTTAACGGGTTTTATTTTTAAGAGAAAACAATTTCATAAGATATTGTATTTTTCGACACAAATTTGTTTAACCGTTAAAATTTAAATTTTCCATACAACTTCGAAGAAAAAATACAACTCTTAAAGTATTGAGTTGTTATTTTTAAGTATTGAGTACTCAAAAATGAATACAAGTACTCGATACTCGGTACCCATTACTTAATACTCTGCCAGCACTAATCTGTAGAATTATTTTATACTATTTGATATATTTTAATAGTAAAGTTTGATAATTGGGAATAAAAGTAAGAATTTGGGTAAGTTAAATATAGAAGAGGTCCCCTATGCAATTATATACGATTCTCATACGAATATTAATACCTATTTTATGTATTCTAATACAAGTCTATCAAAAGCGTAAGAAACGAAAGCATATCTTAAACTGTTCTTAAGTAGACTTAACCCTTAAATACCTAAAGTTTCAAATATTATACCGGCCTTTTATATAAATTGTACACTTGCAATACTACTTATTTTTGACTGCACATGTGAGAAAATTGCTAAGGTTGTAATAAACTAAATAAACAAACAAATACAGTTAGCAAAAATGCATCAATAGTATCTTGTAAATAAAAGGCACAAATTTATATGTTTTAATTTAGTCCAAAAAAAAATCTGGCTTTTAAGTGTTAAACAGGGTTTTGTCTAAACCTCAATTTGTATATTTAATTTACATATGTATGTACTTTTTCAAGTAATTTCCCATTTGGCAAAAAAATGTTTTTTTATTATTTTTAAATTTTTAAATATTTACTTTTACAATATTTATTTATATTTATAAATTTTTTTTTAGTTTAAATAAAACAAAATCTATTTACGTTGATTTTCTAATATTTGTTTGTTAAATCAATTAGAAAATCACAACAAAATAACGTGTTAAATAATAATACCACATAACATTAATGATAATGATGATGTTGATGTTGAAGAGTTTTATGCATTTGAAGCATTGGAATAAATAAAATTCATGCATACGAGCAGTGTGCAACAATTACTATTTGTATAAATAAAATATGTATGTATATCTATATAAATAAAAAACAATGCTGTTCGTTGGTCATCGCATCAGTTGAGAACGGCTGAACCGATTTTGACGATTTTTTCTTTCTAATGATCGTCATGATCCAACTTGGGTTTTTCCGGAAAGAAAATTTTTCACCGCATACTTTCACGCCCACTTTTTTTGATTTACCTAAAATCAGAAAACGGTTCCATCGATTTGACTAATTTTTCTTTCAAACATTTGTATTAATTCATTTTAAGTTTTCATTGAGAGAAAAATTTGCCACGCCTACTTATACGCCCACTCTTTTCTATTTATCTCTAAATACAGTGATTTTGTATATCTTCTGTACGATTAAAGCCAAAGTTTCAGAATTGAGTCTCAATGACTTCATGGGCAAGGCAAATCATCAGTCAGAAAGTGGGCGAAATTGGACAAGTAGGCGCGATACCTCCTACACAAGTTAAATATTGATTTATTTATACATAAGTATCTTTAGAAGTGTTGAGGCTAAAGTTATTAAAATTTATCAGTAGAAAAAAGGGCGGATAAGTAGACGTGGTAGCTCTCAGACAAACTTACTATTGAGTCCAGTATATCTTGAAATCGGTAATCATCGGTCGAAAAATGTTGGACAAATGATAATGATAGGTGTAGCGAAACACTCCAGGTTTAAGCTAGTACTTCAATACATACTCTTTAAGATCATAAATATTTTAAAATTTGTTTTAAACAATACGTAAATAGTTTTATTGACGTAAACAGCAACAAATTAAGTTAAAAATTAAAAAAATCGGGGTTCACATTTGATTGCTCTTTTTTTACACTTTTTGCTTTGCCCTTTTTTAATTAGATTTGTACTTTGCATTTTCTATTTAATTATTTTGACGCTTGAATTTACCTTTGTTTGTGCTCTTTTTAAATATCAAACTAATGTAGTTTTAAATAATTTGAAAAATTTTCCAGAATGTTGTAAAATATTATTTTTGTGCTTAAAGCCTCCTATCCTATACAAAACAAAAATAATTCTAATATTTGTTCGTTATAAATTACGGCCGTATGTATAAAGAAAAGTTATTAAAACTTTATATACTTTCTATATGATAACTAGTCGGAGAATTTAAAAAATTAAATACCTTGTACGTAAGAATTTCCACATATAGGAATGACAAACTTAGCCACTGTGTTTTGTTTTTTTACTTTTTATTTTATATTTTTTTTAATAATTTACAAAAGCATAATAATAGCTGCTAAAACCTAAGAACACACAATAATTTATTCCTTCGGTAACACAGTGTAATTAATCGACAGGTGATATATTTTATTCGACATTCATTCATGAGCAATTCTAAAAACCAAATAGCAAGAAGAAAAGGCAAAAAGGAGTGGAAAAATAATTGACTTTGATGCGAGTATGCGTTAAGTTTTAAATGACCGATGCTTAACTGATGATGTACACACAAATGATGTATTGCGAGTATGTTTGTCATTCCTTTATTAGGAATTTTAAAAATTAAATAATAGATTAAACAGATAGAAACAGTGAGAAACAAATTGGTTTAAAGCTCTTAACAAGGAGCGACACTGTCATGTGGTTATGTCTGGAAAATAAAACAAATTTAATACAGGGTGGGGAAATTTAAGATTAGTTAGTAAATTGGCTGTCAAATAATGAAATGTCAAGAATTGGGCTGTCAACCTTTGGCATGCTTTAAATAAATATTTAAATTGCAAGAGCGCTTGTTTCATTTATCAAATAATAAAGAGGTATAAGGACGCATTAGGACCCTCGTGGACTACTGTGGCTGGCATTCATGAATCAGTAAAGTAGCTTGTTAGGAAAGGCACAGAAAGGCCTTAATAAATCCATTACCTACATATTTATATATAGGGACGCCCTTCCTCTATCGGAATATTCCACCAGAGGAATTCGCCGCTGCTAAATTGTCTGCGTCAAACGTTAATTAATTGGCTATTTGAAAAACACAACCGGTTATTTAATGTTTTTCAGTTTTGTGTTTTTCATATTTCTCTATAAAAACGAACAACGATACTAATCACATTTTTTAAAGATTTGTTCGATTTTAAGAATGTTAGATCTATTTTATTGAACACCACTGTACATATATTTATACTACACTTTTCAAAGCGATTAACTGAACTTTCCTTATTTTATCAGATAATAATTTCAAAACACTTTATTAACTCTATTGTCATGTTTATGCCCGTTTTGAAAACGTTTTCATTTGCTCAAACTCATGGCATAAACAGATATAAAAACAGTTTTTAAATTTCAAAACGTTTTCACTGAAACTAATTTTCAAGCCTGTTTAAGTCAGACCAAGCGTTTTCAAAATTGAGTATAAACGCATACCCATTGAAACCTTTATGAAAATGAGCTGTAAAGAATGTTCTGTCAAATTTGATGGGGTTGCCAATTTCTGCCATTGGTTATTTTTATTATTCTATAAAAATTATAATTATTTAAAATTAGCTGTTAGTTAAAAGAGTTGTAAAACTGTTTCAACTCAAAACATAGGCATAGACGCATATAAAGTTATCGTTATGAGTAAAATCGTTTTTTGTCGAACTGATTTCAAAACAGGCAAAAACTGAGTAAATCGTGTACGATATGTTGGTTTAATAATTTATACCTATAACGTTAAATATTTTTTTAAATTAAAATACTAAGAATATGTTTAAGTGAGACGAAATTATACAATAATTTTTCGGTCCAAAAATAGTTCAAGACAAATATGTATGTATGTTTGTCTCATTTCTATGTAATTACACAGAAATTGGCAACGCTGCGTTTAAATCATCTCTAGCATGATAATTCCTTGAGTTTGATTTTTAAATGGCAACTGTTATATATTGTTGTTGGTTGTTTTGATTTTGAAAAAAAGAGAAAATTGTAGTCTTTCGGTTAGATTCTGATAGATTTTGAATAAAATGAAAGAACAAAATTTGATAAAAATTTTAATTAAAATTATGACATTTTTGTTGTCGTTTGTTTTTTTTTTAATAATAAGGAAGAATAATTTTAATTAAAATACTAAAATATTATTTAAAGACACTGCTTAAAAATTAAAATTTTCGGGTTTGGCTGAACAAAAGTGCAGGTAAAAAATTTAATTTTGCCAATTTTTTTTTTTTTTTTTTTTAATGACGGCTTCAAATTAGCCATATTCACGAAGGTCATTTGAATATCAGTTTTACCCATTTATTATGATTCGCTATTTACCATTTTATATACATACATATTTGTAAAAATACATCTATAACTTATTTAAATGCATTTTTTTGTTTTAAATATTTGTGCAAGTACGTATTTGTGTCATCACTTGAATTTGATGTGTTTACATATAAAACTTATAACATAGTAATTTTACTAATTGTCTGTTTGTGTTTCTATGTGTCTGTCTGTACATTGATTTTATCATCTGGTTACTTTAATATTTTATTATTTAATTATTATGTCAAGGCTTTTAGAAAATCTATTGAAATAATTCTCCTATGAAAGTAATTAACGTGTCATCTTTTGTTTTAACATCATTAGTACTTAAGCAGAAAAAATAAAAAAAACAGAAGTTTTACAGAGATGTACTCATAAGATCTGCAAATAAAGATGCATGAAAAATAATATATATATAATTTTTTATATATTTAAAAATAATCAGATAATAATCAGCGGTAAAAAATCTACCACATGTTGTACGAGTACATGTTCATTCACTGCCAATTTGTTATAACTAGAAGTAAAGTAACAATAACATCTCAATTTTATATTTGAATTTTTTTTTTCTTCATTTTAAACAAATTTTTACATGACGTCTACATGCTTGTACACCTTTATACTCTTATAATGAATACATCGAAAAAAGTAACTCCCATTTTGTAAAATGTATAGGTATTGAAATGAAATTGAAGGTTTTTGAGGAAGTCAAAATAAAATAAAGCATTAAACTGTTATCATATTAAGGTATCAAGCCTTAAGGTCAAATATTACAATAAAAATGCATTTGCTTTTAATAAGAAAGTGTTAATTTAAGAAAATACTGATTTTAATGGCGATTTATTTTAAATAACCTCTAAGATATGGTGATAAATACAATATTTAAGAAAATTTTCTTGTGGAATTATAATTTACAGGTTAATGATCATAACGCCTCTAATTTACTTTAAAAAATTGTATTAACGATACACGTGAAATTTACGTGTCAACTTTCTACAATATTTCCGGCAGCAGAGATTTTTAAGATTCCTATAATTAATGTTAAACAAATTACTAAAGCAGTACCTGTCTAAAACTGATGGCAAGCGTGTAAAAGGTCTCACAAAGAAACATGGATGTTACAAGACTGTAAACAAGCTATTACTCCATATATACTCCTTCTTCTTATATGGTTTCCTGGTACAATTAAAATGTCGCAATGATTTTAAATGGCAAAATGCCACATGCTTAGCAACGCTGCAGTCACTTGTAACTCAAGGTAGTCTGTTGAAATACCAGGAGAAATGAATAGAGAAACAATATAAACAACACATAGCTAGTAACTTACGTCAAAAGTATAATAAAGATAAGGGAAGAATATATTTTTAAGATGATGATGTTGACAAAGATACCCCTGAACTAATCATTGGAGGTTCTGTCAAAACTACAACTCTCCATCAATACCAAATTGTAAAAGACATATACATATATACCGATTAAAGAATAACAATGTTACAGAAGCAAAAGTTATGCTAGAGGAACTATTCAAAGGCACGAGTTCTAAAGAAGCTGTTTAATTACACTCTGTGCTTAAAAAATACAGGAATAAGTCGCCTTTTAACTGCAAATCAAATTTTAGCAAACATTAATAAAGATACGGTAAGAAAACGTCAAAACTCTAGTAAAACGAATCAAATCCGATTGAACAAAGTACATGGAAATTTGTTTATGAACTCAACGTTTATATAGCCAACTAAGTAAGTACTTAGTAATTAATTTTTTTTTTCAATAAATAAATTTTAAGTATTTTTCTTTAAAAGCCCAATTATTGTTATAAATATTCTGAGCTTTTCAATAGCTTATCATGACATGCAATAAATTTGAAATCTAAAAATATTACTGCAGTTATTAATTGATATCATATCAGTATTCTAATCAAGCATCGATGATTCAATTTAAATTTTATTTTCTTGCAATTTGAAAATAATTAAGAGATGGAGACTTGACTAAGTGATTTCTCTTAAAAATTTTTTAATGAATTTGTTCTCTTATTTTATTTATTAAGAAATTCAATTTATTAAAGCTGAAGGTCCACACCAGGCGTTCATGCATAGATGCGTATAATACTTTTTATGCATTCTATGCGTTTCTAAATTCAAGTTACATGCAATGCGTCTTATGCGCCATATTATTTTTTATGGATCAACTGTTGTGTTAAGATTGTTATCAAATAACAACAATTTAGGCAAAATGGAAAGTGAAATTAAGATTTTAAAAGAATTTATAGAATTTATTGATTTTATATTTATAATATTTTGTTCTACAAGGGCCACGAATTCGTGATTTTTCACTTCATCTCCTCCATAACATTTGTTTTTTAAATAATAGTAAACACAACAGAGATGACACTCAGTACATAAAAGTAGTCGATAAATAGAAAACGAGTCGATAAAAAGAAAACAATATATAAAAATTGTATTTAAAATTAATTTTTATGTACTTTTTTCTTAAAAATAGCTGCAACCTTTTTAATGAAAGCGTTTTCTTTTACCAAAAACTTTTTTATACAAAAATATGTTAAAAAGAATCCACCACACCAACAAATTTTCGATAACTTTTAAAATAAAAAATAAATTTCTCATCCATGAGAAGTGGTTAGTGTGTTGGCTAACTAGACAAGAGCTACGGCTTTAAATCCCAGCCCTAACATCTAGAAAAATTAAGAAATATTTCTTTCGGCGACCTCTTATCTGTCTTCTGGGAAAAACTGAACAATGAACAAACTCCTCAAGTCTGTCGTTTGGAATCGATGTTAAACTATAGGTCCCGGTAGTCATGGGTTGTAATCGCCAATTATGTATATACATACATATATAGTTAGTTAGCAATTAATTACATCTTTACACATAATTAAGTGTAAATTTCTTGTGCTCAAAGTAACGATATATGAATGACTTAAATATATAATTAAAAAAGTTAACACCACCTTGTAATCATTACTGAATATGCGGCTGTAATTCGTTTTTATAATAAAAAAAAAATTTACATGCATAAATTTGTATGTCGAAAACTCATGACATGTTTTTAAATGTTCTATAATTACACAGTACCTTCCTTACATGAGGACTACGACATAGTTCGCCTTTATTTACACATTGCCGTTAGACAGTATGAATATTTATTCGTAAAAATATGCTTCTTTTATGGAGGATTTGCTTTAATATAGCTAGAATTTATTGTAAAAGAATTATAGGGATAGTAAGTTAGACATAGTTTTAGACATAAAAAATTTTTTTAACAAGTATGTATATATGAATGTACTCGTATATAAGTATACAAGGTTATAGAAATAATAGAAAAAAATATTTGAAAGAATTTTTTGAAAGTGTAAAAACAAACATAATCCAATAGGTTTCTTTATTTCGTCTTTCTAATCTAATCTGAAAGATAAGAATAAAATTTTTATTGTAATTGACTGCTAACTTGACTACTAGACTGTTTGTTAATTGCACTAAAAGCTGAAAAATACAATAGGGTAGGGTAGATATTTACTTAAATATTTTTATTATTGTATTTTTTGTTTCATTTTTATTATTTTTTTTTTTGAAGAATTTGTCATTGAAACCAATAAAATTGGGGAGTTAAAAAAGATTTGCTTTAATATATAATAAATTTTTTTTTCTTTAACATTTATTTGTGTTTGCATGTAATTGAGTTTAAAAAAGTAAAAAAGAAGATCGGTTTTAAAAAACTATTGGTTACGCTATGAAAGATGAAATCGAGTGTTTCTTCAAACACAAGTAATGCTTAATTGCATCAAGTATTTAAAAGTTTTGGTAATCATAAAAGTTATGATTACACCGTGAAACACGAAAGAAATAACCATATACGGAGACAACTACGTTATAAAAGACCAAATAAAAGAAGACCCGTGTCTCCCAATTTTGCCCAAAGTCATGAAAGTTTTTTTTTATGATCCCCCAAACATTTGGGGATTCGGTGTCATTTTTGCAAAAAGTGATAATTTTCTTAGGCTCATATCTTGCCAATCGTTCGGAATTTAGATTTACTTTCTGAGGCAAAGTTTTAGCTCTTGTCATGAAGAAAAAAATTGTAAAGATAAAAAATCAAAAAAATGTCACCTTCAAGACCAAAATCGCAAAAAAACTGTATCCCCCTGTTTAAATTTAAGGAAACAATGAACTACAAAAATTTACATAAGATCTCCATAAACAACTCACGCGATCACGCACGGGCTGCAGCAACAAGAAAAGCAAAACAGTAAGCCCAGCACACATATCAAGGTTACGCAGCACACAATATAAAAAAGCTAACGCTACCTGAACGGAGTTAAGAATTTTTTCTGGGAAGTTCATATGTTTTAGAAAACAATATAAACATATCGACGATGGAATTAAAGAACGCTGTAACTGACAAAAAATCGAAAATACGTTTTTTGCATCATTTTTATCAGCAGGAAAATACGCGTAGAGATTGGGACAAGTCCCAGATTTCTACGATGAAAATAAGTTCACTTACGCCGTCTGCGCAATGAAAAATACCAGTGTATTTGTTCTACATTTATGAAAGTTTTTTGGCTCTGGTGAACATTTAAGGTTTTGTCAGTTACAGCGTTCTTTAATTCCATCGTCGATATAAAAAAGGCAAAACTGAACAACTATTTTAATAGAATGAAAAATAAAAACTACTGATTGCAGTAAACTAAATATGACTATAAAAAACTAACTTTGATTGTGAAATCATTGCAATAAAATAATCTAAATTTTTTTAGTACAATTTAGTTCTGACCTTATTCAGTCATTTCGAGATGCAACAAAAATTCAATGGTCCTTTGAAATTCATTATAGCCTTATTCATCTGTACATAAAGACATTGTCACTTAATCCTAAATTTTTGAGTAAATGGGTAATTGATTTGTTTTTAAACTTACCTCCTTAATTGCTTCTTGTAGTGGCTTTCCAGCAGCCTGAGCAATAGCAATTGGCAATTCGATGTTATCGACTGGAGCTAGGGACGCAAGTCCATTTGTGATATTATTATTATTAACAATTGTATTGTTATTGTTAATAGTGGTAAGAGCAGTTAATGATGTGCTGGTATTGTTGTTGCTTGATGGAGATGTTGGTGTTGAACTATTATTTGTGATGTTTAAGGAATTTATACTGTTATTTGTAGAATTTAAATTGTTACTACTACAACTACTATTATTGACTGAATCAGCATAAGATGTGATAGCCAATGGCGGTGATGAAGCTGCGGTATTTGAGGCATCCGATGATGTTGATGTAGTGCGATCTTTAATAAATGTACCATCAGGACGAACTAGAATTTGTTTTGTACCGATTATCTATAAAAAAACGAAAGCAATGAAATAAAATGTAATTGAAAGGTCTTGTTTATAATGTAAAAGCAATTATACTTAATTTTAGTAAATATTAGTTATTATTATTTGAAAACAACACTTAATATATAATTACGTATACAGTAAATCGTACGGGGAAATTTAAAAAATACTTAAAATTTGCCGTTCCACAGTTCAAATTCTTGTCAAAAATTTTCATAATGCAATTACGACGGAAAATAAATACCAATAGAAACGACGGTCGGCAAAGAGTTAAGAGAAAACCTAAAACAGCAATGACAATGCAAGGTTAAGTTACCAACTGTTAAGAACGGGGTCCATTCTTATGGTTTGGGAGTGTACATATGACACTACCTATCATGGATAATTATGGTTGCCTTAATATTTCGAAAGAAAATTACGATTTATAGCAAATGATCCTCCAGCATGATAACGGTCACAACATTCACCCATAAATGTAAAGAGATAGCTACTTTATAACATTCTCAATCTATTGCCTAGGCGTTCCCAGTTACGTGATATCATTTTGGTTAAAAAACCGTGGGATGAAATAGACCGGTATGTTCGATAAAATGAAATATCTGGCAGAAGAATAGAACAAAATTAGGACAAATTTGCTGGCCAAAAATTTAGTTTCTATAATCCAAGAACCAACCAAGTTGGTTCTAAAGAAAACAACCCAATAAAACACTAGTTTTTAATTCAACTGTATGTAGAATTTTTCGTGGTAAAGTTACACATTTTTACTAATAAAATGTTAAAAAAAAGACGATTTGAATTGAAAAAAAGCGTACGTGGTATAGTGGTTAGAGGGCTCACACAAAAACAAACGCCCCAGGTTCAAATCCCAGCAAAGGTGAAAAATGAAAGAGATAGTTTGCGGTTTTTTCAGAATTATAATTATATAATAAAAATAAGAGGTTCACCCCCCCCCCCCCCCCACCCTTCCAGGAAGACCATTTACAAAGGAACCGCTCCCCAACATTCCACTCTATTCTTCCTTATCAAATGTAAACAAAAAACAAATGATCAGGAGAAAGGAAGTAGCAGGTAACAGCTAAACCTAATTAGCGAAGGCACGAACCACACAATCAACATGCAGCGATGAGGCAATTGCTGTTGATCATTCAAGGGTGAAGGTATTCACAGCAATTTGTCCCATTCCTAAGGCGCATAATAATAATATAGGAAAAAAAATATATATACTGTGCTTTCCAAAAAATTACAATGCAAGCATTTAGTAGGGGTTAACCTCTGAGTATTGGTCTTAAATAAAAAGAAATGTATGTAGTATGTAGACTTTATTGAGCAACTGTCTATATTAAGGTCGTTCAAATACAAAATCGAAATAGTTTAAAATTTAAATCTAACCAAAATTCCAAGAAAATGTATTGAAGAAGCAACAGCATTTTGTTAAAAAAAATTAATAAAAACCTAAATAGCACTTGAACTACTTTATTCTTAAAAAAAATATTTG
Source organism: Metopia argyrocephala (assembly GCA_963576795.1). NCBI lineage: Eukaryota > Metazoa > Arthropoda > Insecta > Diptera > Sarcophagidae > Metopia > Metopia argyrocephala. The sequence continues at coordinate 177,770,679 of OY756208.1, read as the reverse complement.
ACAAATATTGCAAAGAAATTTTCCAGATTAGCCCTTAATAAACGTATTTAATTTTTTTACGAATTTGGCAGATGGAAAACTGTAAGAAAATTAATAAAAATTTAGAAACAATGAAATTAATGCTACTCTCAGGACATCATAAAGCAGAAGGTTATTTTTTTTAAATTATTTTTGTTGCTATTAAAACTATACTTTACGTCACTACGTAAACGAAATACTGACGACGTCAATGTGCAAAAAATATAAATATTTTAAATTTATATAAAATTCCAATTTTAAATCGAAAGAGCCGTGAGTACAATACGTGTAATAAAATTCCAATTTTTTATATATATGTATATGTATATTTTTTTTTTGCTTGAAAATGTAATGTTTTCATTAAAAAAAATGAAATATTAATGAATTGAATGCCTGGCATGAGTAAAAAAAAATAATTTTTGATTTCGGTTTAAAAATTCTATTTTATTTTATTTTTTTTTTTTCTTTTTTCTTTTGTCTTTTTTTAAAGTACAAAGAGGTGGACTAGTTGTTTGAATTTTTGGGGTTAAACCTGTACAACATTATTATACAAAAAAATAAAAAATCGTTTAAAGAAACAAAAAGCACCTCAGCTTTTGTCATATCACCATGGATTAAATAAATTCACTTCAGTGTTTTTTTCATTCTTTGTTTTAGAGACCGAATTGAATTTAAATTTTCTTATTGGGTATATTAAAAACACCTCGACGTTATATAAATGTTTTTCTTTTTTTTATGCACAAGATAGAAATATATATGCATACGTATATATTATAAGCATATTTATTGTATATAATTTTATTTACTTTATACTTACATACATACATATGTGTATGTATTAGTATAGCGTATTAATTGAATCTATAAAGCACTTGCCTTTCGTTGGTATAATTCTTTTTATTCAAAGACCTATTAACGGAAATGGAAATGATCACAACATACTCCTATTCTCACACAAAGACATACTCGTATAATATGAATTCGTTATACAACTGCAAACTTATACTTAAAATGACAAGAATGACAATGATATAAAAATTGTGAATATTTTTCAAAACATATCAATTACAATTTCCATGAAAATATTTCAAAACGCATATACATATTTACAGTCGAAATATACATGGACAGTCGAACAAATTTATAACGAACGCTGATTACAATTAATAACGCTTTTAGCGAATTATTTTTTGTGATTACAACTAATTTTTACATTGATTTTTTATACAAATTTAAACGAAAATAAAAATTAAATTTCGGTTTCATCTGTTATGATTAGGTTTAGTATAAGAAGCATTATTTTTACTGAACCAGATATACAGTATGTGGCATAAATAAGTTTCCAAAGTCAATTATAGGAGTTAAGCAGCAGGGGACACTTTAATATTTGCAATACCTCACATAGGATTATATTCTCTAAAAGTACTCTTTCTGAGGAAAATTTAAGAGAAATTTGACAAAGTTTACTCTTCAGTTAAAATAACTGTAAATAAAATTTTAAATATCTTGTAATTTATACATTGCAAAAGTAAGTTTCCAAAAAAAACACGTGTTTACAGATCATTTACTGACAAAAATAATTTAAAGATTCCAAGTGAATTAACTTTATTGTTTTGCCTAAAGATAAAATTGTGAAGGGTAAGTTTGTTAGTAATCTTATAATTAAGAAAAAATTTTTAATATAAAATAGTTTTTAGCTTTGTATAGGACGGTGGTAAATTTTTAAAAATAATGGGCAAATTTAAGCAACTTTCCACTGAAGAGCGAAGAGCAATCATTAATCTGCATAAAGATGGCCATAATATGCGTTATATAGGAGACAAATTTGGAAAATCTCATACAGTAGTTCGCAAAGTAATCATTGCCTACGAAAAGGAAAACAGAGTTTGTGCCAAAAAACGACGAGGACGTCCCAAAGAAAGCAGCGAAAGAGTCGATAGAAGAATTCTGGAAATTTCTGAAGCCAATCCACTACTTTCCGTGCCAAAAATTCGGTCGCGGCTGCTAAATGAAGGAAAAGATGCACCATCAACCCACACTATACGAAGAAGACTTAGAGAGAGTGGTAAGCATGGACGTGTGGCTCGAAAAATTCCATACGTTAGCAAAATAAATACGAGGAAGAGAATGCAGTTGTACGAATAGCACATACTAAAGCCTCGAGAATTTTGGCATAGCGTCTTATGGACAGACGAATCAATGATAAGATTAAATTATTCTCATGGTATGGTCCATGTATGGCGCAAACCTGGTGATGCATTGTCCTATAAGTGTACCTTGCCGACTTTAAAATCGGTGGAAAATGGTTTAATGGTATGTCTTTCTTCAAGAGGCGTTGGTAAAATAATAGTCCTTGAAGGAAAAGTAAATGCATCATTGTATTTAAATATTGTAAAAGACACAGCCATTCCAGAAGGAAATCGCCTAATAGGTGAACATTTTATATTCCAACAGGACAATGCTCCTATACATACCGCCAAGAAGGTTGTTGAATTTTTAGCGGAGAAAAATGTTAGTATTTTGAAGTGGCCTCCCCAAAGCCCCGACCTCTCCCCTATAGAAAACGCTTGGGCAATGTTGAAAATGCATATTTCTAAGGCAGCTCCGCAAAACCTTAGCCAGTTGAAGGACTTAATTATTTCAAGCTGGAATCGAATCACTTCTGAAGAATGCTTAAAGTTAGTGTCTACTAAATGCAAGACAGACTTTCCAAGATGTCTCTTCGCTCCGGTGGACACTGCGGTTACTAAAGGAAATGGAAACTTATTTTTGCAACGCTTTATTTTGAGTAATTTTTTGTTTTTATTTTCAGCACACACATGAAAGTTGTTTTTGTTAAAATTTTTATTTAATTTACAGGCACTAGCGTTATTGTAAAATTTAAGTAAAAAAAGTATTTGAAAAAACTAAATATAGAAAAACTACAGCCATTTAAGTTTTTATTTTTTTCTTGGTAACTTATTTATGCCACATACTGTATAAGTATATAATATAAAAAAAACACAAATATTAAATTGACATTAAATGATAAACTTAACTTGATGGACATAAACCTCCAAAACCATTAGTTAAAATAAGCCCTCTTCTAGCGTTACAGGTCAACCATTCACCGATTGCAATGAATTGCAATGAATATTTCCAAAAAAAAAATAGCATTATTTTCGGATGACCTGAGCACCAAATTTTCTCTTAAAAAACCGGAAGCTTGATTTTGATTTTAGAACCATGGTTTCTTTGGGAAAAGTTCTTAGAATTTCTCGTAGATTACGATTTTGCTATACGCTTAGTAGGTAAAAAAATTGATCCACCCTACTGTATATATTTTGCAATGTTGTAACGATTGCCTAGCTAAGAGTCTATCTTTGAGCAGTGAGTGCTACCTATAACTCCAGCTGTGCTCATGGAAAATGGGTGAGGTCGTTTATACTTTCTCAAAGAAAGACACTAAATCGCGATTTAAGCCAACATAAAAGAAAAAATTTATAGGTAGCAATAAAACAATATATTATAGATTATGTTAATCGGGTAAAATAAAACTAAACACAAACAAAAACATAAATAGCTAAGAAAATAAAAATAAAAACAATAAACAGAGTGCAGATATTAGAGGAAAAGATGATATTATTCCCCTTATTCGTAAACCCTCCCAACCATGCTACCTTAAATTCAACCTCGCAAAAGTAGCGGTGTTCAATTATAGCCCAATATAAATTTACCTAACCAACTAACCTAAATTTTTCGTAAAAAGAAATTTACTAAACTAATCTAAAACAAATCCATTTCGAAAACACAAAAACTCATATAAATTTAATAATTTTATTCATTTCTTTTCTTCAAAATGTACTTCCCTTAATCACTAATTTAAACTAAAGTAACTTTATATATATACATATATATTTTAAAGAAGATAGAAAAAAGAAAATATTTTAAATTTAACGATTGAAATGCAAAAGATTAATTCTAAATTAAAAGTTTAATATAAAATAACATTACTTTTTTTTATATTTTTTTTTTTTAAAAAGAAAAATGTTTGTGTGTGTGTGACAGTATGCGTGAGGGGTGTGAATGATATATATTTAATATTTTAATTTTATATTTATGTATGAAAGACAATTATGTCTATATGTATATGTATGTTCAGACAAAGATACATTTTATAATGTATTTTATATAAAAATTCACTTTTTAGAATAATTCTTTTATTGTTTGTTTTGTTTTTTTCATTTTTAGTTTTTCTTTCTTTATTTATTTATTCTTTGTTCTTCCTTCTTTATTTTTCTCTATTTTCTTTAATAATTATGCATATCCTCTTCTTTTCCTTGCGAAATTTTCCTCGTTCACAATTTGGGAAATATATAAAAATCTTTAGAAATTCCTTCCTTGTTGTACACCGGGATAAATGTCACCCTATCCTGGGCTTCCAATCCCCGGATAGATCCCGTTTAAAATTAAAACAAGATGTGAAATCGATAAAAAAAATTTTCTTCTTCTTAATTGCTATTATGCAGCAGACAAATTTGAAAAATTTCAATATTTAAAACAAAACTTTTTTTTTTTTTTTTTTTATTCCGTAACACAATGTTGTCTCTCTTAATTCTTTATACAAATTGAAAAAATTTTCTTGTGTCATTTTTTCTTTGAACGAAATTTACAGAAACAATTTTTTTTTAAATGATTAGAAAACAAAATTTGAATTTTTTGTTGATTAGAATTTTCAAAAAATATTAGAGTAGAAAAATTTAAAGTAGAAAATTTCAAATAATAATTAAACCTCACAAAACAGTTTCAGCTGAAGGGTATGCAACACGCCCACTGAAACTGGAGAAAGCTAAAATTCTACTTCCAAATATCTTTTGAGTGATAAATACCCTTATTACCAGTTTCCAAATCCTGTAGCTCATAATTTACCTGTCCTATTTTTCTTAAAACTTTCGCACGTATTCCTACTGGAGCTAATTTGGAATTGAAATATTCAACTCTCGAACTCTGTGCAAAATTTCGTCTTATGACATGCTGTCCAATTTCAAAATTCTTCTGCCTTGACCTTAAATTATACAATTTTGCATTTCTGTCATATGCCTTCTTTACCAAAGTTCTAATTTCGTCTCTTAAAAGTAACAATTTGTCATTTCTTTCAACTTTGCAATCAGTTTCATTTAGAAGATTTAAATTTCGCAATAACTTGTAGTCTTGACCGTGAGTAACCATTATCTGTCCAAAAACTACTTCGTATGGAGATTTGCCTATTGTTTGGTGTAAACTATTTCTTAAAGAGCTATTAATATGGCTAATGTATAGGTCCCAGTCTCTTTGATTTTGCCTAACATAAGATCTTAGCGCTTCATTTATGGAACGGTTTACGCGTTCACTAGCGTTCACCTGTGGGCTATAGACGGCCGTAAACATTTGAACTATACCATTTTCCCTCAACAGTTTAGCAAAATCCTTGCATTTAAATTGAGATCCATTATCGGTTATAATAGTCTCGGGTACTCCGTAACAAGGAAAAATTTCAGTTTTCAAATATTTGATGACATATCTGGAAATTAATTTCTTCATCCGTATTAGAAAAGTAAATTTTGAAAAATGATCCAATATTATTAACAATCCTATATTTCCTAATTTTGATTTTTGTAAAGGCCCAAAAAAATCCAAATAAAGTTTCTGGAATGGTCGTTCAGACTCTATCATCTGTCCCATTGGTGGTCGTTGTATTGAAGTGGGTGGTTTAGAAGTTTTACACATTTCACAATTTAAAATATAGTTTTTAACATCTGTTGCCAATTTAGGCCAATAAAAGAAACGTCTAATTTTTTCAATAGTCTTTGCGATACCTCCGTGCGCAGAATTAGGGATGTCATGTGCAGAATATATTACTCCATGTTGGAGTTCCCTTGGCACATACAATTTCCACAAATTAGATTCGTCTGTCTGTCCAGAAGAAAAGTCTGTCCGCTTGTATATGAAATTGTCTATTATTTTAAAGTCCGGCAGCATAGTTTCCATTATGCCCTTGCGTAGTCTTGAATATTCTTCACTGACAAATGCTCTAGAATTTAGATCAATTGCAGGCAGAGTTTCCAAGTTTATTTCATCTATAAATTCTTCGCCTTCATATTTCCTAGATAATGTATCCGGAACAATATTTTCTTTACCTTTTCTATGCTCTATAACGAAATTGTAGCCTTGTAACTTCAAAGACCATCTTGCAAGACGACCAGATAAATCCCTTTGATTCATCAACCATTTAAGGCTGGCGTGGTCTGTAACAACTTTAAAATCCTGCCCTTCTATATATGATCCAAACTTTTTAATAGCTAACACAACAGCCAAACATTCAAGCTCGGTAATAGAGTAGTTTCGTTGAGCTTTATTTAATTTTTGTGACATATATGCTATTGGACGTTCAACACCAGTTTGATCTTCTTGAGCTAACAGTGCTCCCACTCCATATGTGCTGGCATCACATTGTACAATAAATGGCTTGTCATAGTTAGGATGAATTAATAGCGGTGCAGTTACTAATTTAGTTTTGAGAGCTTCAAAAGCTTCCTGTGCCTCAATTGTCCATAAAAATCTTTTCTTTTTAGCAAGTAGTTCAGTTAGTGAAAATGTAAGTGAAGAGTAGTCATGTATAAAACGACGGTACCAACCAGTCATACCTAAGATACGACGTAGCTGTTTAATTGTTTTTGGTGGCGGAAAGTCTGTTATAGCTTTAACTTTATCTTCATCGACTTGAAGAGTCCCATTTGATTTGTTAAATATTCTGTCTCGAGCTTTCAAATATTCTGCTAAACGTATATGATATGGTCGCAATAATGGATGAATAATATTATCTGTCTTTGTCTTATTGAAATTTGAACTTTTATCTATCTTCCCTTCATTAGTATTAAAAACTCCTTCTCTACCTATTTCGGATGTCCGTATTACTTCAAACGGACATCCCGTAATCCGTTTCCCTGTAATTTTTTGATACAATTCGGACATGTAGGTTTATATTTCTCCTTCAGTCCACAACCATAGCAAAATACACGTCTAACGTCTAAACAGTCAATATAAGAATGGCCTAATTTATCGCAATTCCAACACCTTAGTAATTTTGTGATGCCACAAATTTCATTATCTGAACATTCTTCTAATATTTCTTTACGGTCATTCACTTTCACATCTATTTCAGCAATTCGAGTTTTAGTGGTTCGACGAGGTTCAGTTGCCTCACAATCTTTGATAAACTTTTCGTGTTTTCTTACTTCAATTCTTAGCTGTGATATAGTACCTATGTCCAAATGCAATAATTCATGTCTTATTTCAGTTCTTAAATATCTTAGTATTGTTTCACAAAGATCTTTGTCAGAAATTGGAAACTTCAATTTGTCTGTCATCGCTAAGATTACATCTAGATATTCATCAAAATTCTCCCCAGGTTTTTGTTTTCGTCTCCGTATATCATCTAATATATCAAAATCGTTGTAGCATGGCTTATACTGACTACGTAAAGCTTCTGTTAAAGAAGTCCAATCTACTAAATTATTATGTCGATGGTATCACCAATACCATTCAAGTGCTTTTCCTTCAAAAAGACAATGTGCATGTCTACAAAGAGACGTAAAATCACCGTTAAGATTGTTCACAGTTAGTATGTTTACACGATAGATAAATTCGTCTATTGACATTTGATTATCATGTCCGGTAAATTTTATTTTCCAATTGCGAATAATATTTAAAATTTTCTCCGCAAGAAAAGGTCTTTGTTCATTATCGTTTGTTCTAGGTGATCTAGCTGAAACCTCCTCCGGTTGTGAACGAGCATTTGCCGGTTGAATTGTCATATTCCTCATTATATTTCCTATTTCATGTGATAATAAAGTCAATATTTCATTACGAAACGAGGATAATCTTTCATCAACTATCTGTTCTGTCTGGTTAGTATTGTCATGTTGGGAATTAACAGTATTATTCCTAGATGGTGCTGCTAATTTGCGTCTTGAAGAACGGGTTTGAACACCTTCAAAAACATTGTTAGTATCTAAATCTATTGTAAAGCTAACATTTGTCGGCTCTTCAATATTTAATAAATTTTCACGACTTCTAGTTAAAGGCATTCTTATCAAATAAATAAATAACCGTTCAATACTACTTCATTTAGGCTCATTGGTTAGGTAAAAAACAAAAAAAATAAAACAAATTACAAAAGTAAAAAAAAATATTTCATGCACTTAGAATTAAAAAAAAATATATCTATAAAAAAAAAACAACGTAATAATTTCAGAGTTGAGTATTTAGAACAGAATATATTCTATAAAAAAAAAATCTCAAAGCTCACAATTCTAAGTTCATTACCAGAGTAAATATTCGACAATCAATCAAATATAGAAAACTCCATAATAAGAAACAAGAAAAAAAAAATAAATTGTCCTAAAAAATCTATTGGAGTACATATCCGACATGAAGCCAAACATGAAATTCTCAAACAATACGAAAACTCAGGTAATAAAACAAAAATATAGAAGAATCAACCATATAGTAACAAGAACAAAAAAAATTACACTTAAATTCTTTAAAATCCTATGGTTGACGAACATTCAAAACAATTTTATAAAATAACCCGATTAATATTCACCACTTAATAATGATGGAACCCACAGAAAGCCTCCAATTGTCCACGTTCCTCCAAAATGCATAGCGTTTCACAACACAAGCAAATACGTTCACTGTGGGCCCCACGTTGGGCGCCAATTTTTCTTTTATTATATATTATATATGTAACGATTGCCTAGCTAAGAGTCTATCTTTGAGCAGTGAGTGCTACCTATAACTCCAGCTGTGCTCATGGAAAATGGGTGAGGTCGTTTATACTTTCTCAAAGAAAGACACTAAATCGCGATTTAAGCCAACATAAAAGAAAAAATTTATAGGTAGCAATAAAACAATATATTATAGATTATGTTAATCGGGTAAAATAAAACTAAACACAAACAAAAACATAAATAGCTAAGAAAATAAAAATAAAAACAATAAACAGAGTGCAGATATTAGAGGAAAAGATGATATTATTCCCCTTATTCGTAAACCCTCCCAACCATGCTACCTTAAATTCAACCTCGCAAAAGTAGCGGTGTTCAATTATAGCCCAATATAAATTTACCTAACCAACTAACCTAAATTTTTCGTAAAAAGAAATTTACTAAACTAATCTAAAACAAATCCATTTCGAAAACACAAAAACTCATATAAATTTAATAATTTTATTCATTTCTTTTCTTCAAAATGTACTTCCCTTAATCACTAATTTAAACTAAAGTAACTTTATATATATACATATATATTTTAAAGAAGATAGAAAAAAGAAAATATTTTAAATTTAACGATTGAAATGCAAAAGATTAATTCTAAATTAAAAGTTTAATATAAAATAACATTACTTTTTTTTATATTTTTTTTTTTTAAAAAGAAAAATGTTTGTGTGTGTGTGACAGTATGCGTGAGGGGTGTGAATGATATATATTTAATATTTTAATTTTATATTTATGTATGAAAGACAATTATGTCTATATGTATATGTATGTTCAGACAAAGATACATTTTATAATGTATTTTATATAAAAATTCACTTTTTAGAATAATTCTTTTATTGTTTGTTTTGTTTTTTTCATTTTTAGTTTTTCTTTCTTTATTTATTTATTCTTTGTTCTTCCTTCTTTATTTTTCTCTATTTTCTTTAATAATTATGCATATCCTCTTCTTTTCCTTGCGAAATTTTCCTCGTTCACAATTTGGGAAATATATAAAAATCTTTAGAAATTCCTTCCTTGTTGTACACCGGGATAAATGTCACCCTATCCTGGGCTTCCAATCCCCGGATAGATCCCGTTTAAAATTAAAACAAGATGTGAAATCGATAAAAAAAATTTTTCTTCTTCTTAATTGCTATTATGCAGCAGACAAATTTGAAAAATTTCAATATTTAAAACAAAACTTTTTTTTTTTTTTTTTTATTCCGTAACACAATGTTGTCTCTCTTAATTCTTTATACAAATTGAAAAAATTTTCTTATGTCATTTTTTCTTTGAACGAAATTTACAGAAACAATTTTTTTTAAATGATTAGAAAACAAAATTTGAATTTTTTGTTGATTAGAATTTTCAAAAAATATTAGAGTAGAAAAATTTAAAGTAGAAAATTTCAAATAATAATTAAACCTCACAATGTTAAACTAAAATCAGAGACACAGTTGAGAGATAGAAGTGAAGTAGTTATGGTTGGCGTATTTTTAAAGATTCACTATTCAAAGAAAGATTTAAAAATGTTCCTTTTTAATTTTTAATAATAATTAATTTTATTTAATTTTTTTTGTCAAAATATTAGAGTTAATCAGTCTTTGTTGCAAGAGCCCTTGCAAGCCTTGCCAACTAGCAATTGTAGCGTATATGCCTACATTTTGTTATTGTTTGACATGGTTTGCTACCTTTCCAACACTTGCAAGGGCGTTGGTAACGAAAAATGATTACCGCTATTCTTAATCTTGAAAATCACACCAAACTACTGCTACCAATCGAATAATGAGGCATAAACAAATTCAGTTAATAGGTAACTGCCTAATTACCTGTTTAGTTTTTGAGAAAACAACCACTTTTTTAACAAATTTACTATAAATTCCTTAGTTTTAATTTTAAAAAAATGTTTATATAGTTTTCCAAGATCTTACTTTCAAATGTATTTAAATTTGGCCAACTACTTTGATAATGAATTATAGTTGTGTGTATTACTAGGAAATTGATCTGCTAATTAGGCATTATTTAGCGTTTATGAGTATTAATTAGTATAAAAGCTTTAGTAAGAAAAATCCGTTAAATAACAATATTGAGAATTAACGCTGAAATAAATAATTGTTAGGAATGAGACTGTAAATGTTCGTGAGTGTAAAATAGTGTCATCAAATATTTCTTAAAATTCTAAGTAAAAGGTAAAGAATTAAAAAAAACAATTTACAAATCTTATTTAAAATATTAGTACGTTTGGTAACCAAAAAATTACCTGCATTTGAATGCCGTTAATGTACAGGTAGCAGTAGTAGTATCTACAACAATTGCATCAGTATCCATGTGAATGCTTTTCGAAATCTGTTACTAAATGCATAGAAATAGTAGATGCAATCAAGCACACGCAATTTGTTAAATACTAAATAATACGTAATTTTATTTAAAGTTTTGTTGTTTCACATATTTTCTTAATATTTTTTAGAGGGGTAATGAATTTCTACTTGCAATTTGTTCATTTTCAAACGCAAACACTTAATACAGAGAAGATTCTAAAGTTTTTTTTACACGTTTTTATTCAATAATTCTAGATTTTAATAAAAAAAAAATTAAATAAATAAAAAAATATAATTTATGAAACAATAATGCCAACAATTTTCAAGTTTTACTGCTGCTCAAAAATTTTTTTGTTAAACTTGGGAATGATTATACGCTGTGATATTAAAATATTATGATATTACGAGACTGAGTAATTTAAATAATTTCATATCGATTTAATATCTGTGTTTTTTTTTTTTGCCTTTTTCTTTTAACATGTACTTCAAACTTATTTCTTTAGTCTGTTAACGCGTTTTTTTTTTTAATATTTATTTATTTTTTTTTTTTATTTTCTCAGTGTTACTTGTTTTTGTTTTTATAGCCTTTACATAGAGTAATATCCAACCTTGAGCACAAAAGAGTGAAGTTATATATTTTGCAAAAAGCAAAACATTCTTGTAATTATCAACTTGATTCCGAAGAGTAATAAGGCATACTAGGGCTGGCAAACTATAGATAATTTTGTTTTTATTGAGCTATTAATGGGTTCTTTTTTTATAGCTATACTAATGGTATTGTTGAAAAAATAGGTATTATAAGTATAGCCTTTTCACACTGATCAACCACTAACGCTTTCTTTACATATCAAATTAATTTTTTGAAATTTTTTTTTTTTTTAAATTTGTACACTTTTTATACAAGGAAGGACTTGAAAATTTAAAAATTCTATGTTATTTATTAAAGTGTAAATTGTTATATGAGGTTTCATGATAATAACGATAACAAAAATATGTAAGTAAAAAATAAAATTAACGGAATTATTTACTTTTTCATAGTTGCCTATATGTCAAGTTGGCAACTGAAAACAGTTGCCGTATATAATGTGAATTTTGAATCAAGTTAGGTTGCCACCCATAATCGACCCAATATCAACAAAATATGAGAAATATATTAAAAAAGTAATAAAAAAAAGGAACTGCATCATTTATTTCCTTCTAGTTTTCAATAAAATTTAATATAAATTGCACATAATATAAGCAGTTTTAGGCATTTGTGACGTAATGAGCAGTAGAAAATTATTTTAAAAATTAGCGTTATATGTGTGAGTTTGTATCATCAGACTCAGATATGCCAGGCGTATGAGTGAAAATGCTCCAACAAAAAATCGCAGAAGAGGAACGGTAAAAGTTCCATGGATCTATTAATCATTTGAATGAGATGAGATGATAAGCTCTATTTTAAATTCACATAAATTGCAACTTTACAAAAATTTTTATTTCTTTTTTAAAAAGTTTTTTTATTATTATTTTATATTCCTAAAAATTTAATTTTTGCACGTTTTTATTTTATTTTTTTTTTTATTTGGCAAAAATACATACCAGCCACTAAAGATACTCGTAACGAAATGTATTTGTGCTCAAATCTTATAAAGCAAAGCGGATAACTGTATATACTTACATACATACATACATATAAGCAAATATGCAGTAAAAATTATTGTTATAATACAAATAAACATTTAAGAAAAAGCAAAATATATAAAAAAATATAATTTAAAAATGTGAAAAAAAAGTTCATGAATCTCTGTATGATGTATGTGTTTGAGCAGTTACAGTTTTGTAGAGTATTTTTGCCATTTTTCGAATTGATATGAAAATGGCCAATAATTGATAGTTAATTATTATATAGTTATGACTTGGATACTGACAATTAAAAGTAATTATCATAAGTGTTATTTGTTATACTTTTTATTTATTTTTTTAACGCCAACAAATACTAGAGAAATATCATTAAAAAAAACAGTTAAAAAGACGTATTACAATGACGATATAAATACTCAGGTGTTACCCAGCGAACACAAAATTAAGCGATTAAATTTCAATGATTTTGCAAATTTATGTTAAGCCCAAAACTGAAGCCTTTTTCTAATTGACTTGCAAGTAATAATAAATGATAAAAATAATGATAAAAATACAGGAGGTTGTATGTTTTAAACAGCTGTTAAACGCAAAGTAAATGACGGAAGATGCTCAAAATTTTACAATAGTCTATTAACAGGTGGTACTTGATGGAAGCAATGTTGCATTTCATATAATATAACTATGAAATTTTGATATAAGAAACGAAAAAAACAATATATTTGTTTTATAATTGAAAATACTTTGTTTTTATGCTTCAGCCAGTGTTTCAGCAAGGGATGATGATAATATTTTGTTTAGATGTTCCATTAGAAATAAAATAAAAAATATAAAGCCACAAATAATATACATGCAATATCTCTCTCTTTAAAAAAATTATCCCTAGGAAATCTAATGCACGGCTCAAATCTCCTCCTATTATATTTACCGAGTAAAAGTTTGGAAAGTCTAAGGCCAGTCTGGCCCAAGAAGAATAATCGTCTCTCTCTGTCCTTCTTTTCTCTCTGTACGCCCTTCCAAAGTAATGACAAGAAAGTGTAAAAATTATTCTGACAAATTTTGTTAAATTTCTGACGATGATATTTAAAACCATTAGTAATAAAGTTATATACCGAATATTTTAGCTATGAATTCGAACAGAAACAGAAATCAATGAACAACTCCTGTGATTGTTTTATATATTACATTATATATTACAAACAGAAATCTCCAAAGCAAAATAGTCTTTTCATTTCCGCTTACAAAAAGATTGATTTCAAGTTACATATATATATCTTAATTAAAATGAGGCTGATGTGTTTACTGGGTTATAACTTGAGCACACTGCCACTTTTGTATTCGTACACATTTTTAGAAATACTGCATGTGTGTGTTTTATTAAGAAAATATTTGAAAATCTTGTGTCAAAAGTCAAATATACAATACGTATGTACGTAATTATTTATACATATGCATTAATATGTTTGTTTGTTATTTTATATGCATTAAAACTACATGTATTTTAAAGCGCATTTTTTCAATTTCTACTTAATAGAACAATAAAAACTGAATGGTTTTAAATAAAAAAAAAATAAAAAATAAATCAGTTTAGTATAAATTTTATTTATGCAATTTAATTGTTTTAAATTTTATACGAGGGCCAAGTTGTAAGTTGTTGAACTTGCATAAATAATTTATTTTGTTACATTGTGTTTCTTGATTTTATCCTGCACAATTTTAAACCTTAATTATTTTAATTATTTCAAATAGTGTGTTCTTTCTTTTATCAGCTTAAGGATCTTAATGTTTATGGATAAAATTCAATCTACATATGTATATATGTAAATAAAGTCTACGACAATGAAAAAGAAATTAAAAATTTTCCATGAATTATGCGGGAAATACTGTATTACAAAATCTGGAAACGCTCTCATTTACTTGTGGGCACATTTTATGAAATCTGAACAACAGTATGACTTTTATTATTTATATATTAATTCAATTCAGACTTACAATAACCGTAGATTTACAAAAAAAGCTCCCAAAATTATTATGACATTTTTCTTATTAGTATTTCGAAGTGAAATATGTTTTAATAATTTGTTTATTACTAAATAAAATATGCAGTAATTTAATTTCAAGTTGATCGAATAATAAACGTTGTTACAATTTTTTGTATAATTTAATATACTCCTATTTAGGAATAGTTATGATAGTCACTGTAAATCGTAAATTAATTATAATACATACATATATTGTACAGAAATTTAACATCATGGCTTAAACTAAATCCAAAGGCATTGATTTACATATGAAATAAGAAAATAATAAGTAAATTTATACCATAAACTATTAATTAACACCAAATGATTGGATAGTAAAGCGTAAAAGATTAAAATGGAGCTGTAAATTAAAACATAATTAATAATTTATATTGTATTGGAATTTGTACAAAAGATTGGACAGACTTTAAGAGCGTGTGAATGCATTTTATTGGTTAAATATAAGATCCGCCTATACGAAAATGCATATTTCAGAATTTTATTTTATTTCATTTAATAGAAAATTAAAAGGTTTAAGCTTTATAAGGATAAACGAAATGAACAATGAGAATGTCTAGTTTTGCACCCTAGCTCCTCAATTGTAATATCATATAGATAAATGTAATAACACACTGTAATCAAGATTGATACATAATTGGCCATTATAACCCTGTGTCAGGGTTACGGCCTAGCTTCTCGCAGCACTCATGTTGTGTGTATTAATTTTTATCCCTCAGTACCGCGACCTACAGTTTAAAGTCGACTCCGAACGACAGATTTGAGAAGCCAAGGCTTTTGCCAAAAGACTGCTGAGAGGTAGTCTCCGAAAGAAAAAATTTATTAATTTTTCTTTTTTTTTCAAGATGTCAGAGCTGAGATTAAAACCCAGGGCTCATGTCTTAGTAAGCCAACCCACTAACCACTAGACCTCGTAGACTACAATGAAGAATGATAAAACTAAATATTACGACATGACGAACACAAAATTTTAATTTTTTGCGCATTTAGGTAAAATGACGTCACGAAAAAGTTAAATGTGTATTAATAACGGTAAGAACATTTTTTAAGTCTCTCTTTATTTTCTGTCAAATGTAGTGAAATCATGCGCATAGCGTAATCTTTACTTCTATCATTCATGGCTGTAATTGTATTTCTATTGCGCTCTATAAAGGATATTAATATATATAAAGATAGAAAAATTCGTTATATATAAGCATATTTAAACAGAACTTATCCAGCAAAATATTATATGACAAACTGTAATGAAATTATGGGTTCAACTCAATGATACGCTTATGTTCCGTTCTGCAATGGGCAAAATTTTTTCAATGAAAGTAATATTTTTATGGCATTTAAACAATTGTTAAGAAATTTTAGAAAGTTATGCAAGTAATTCAAATTTATGAAGGTTATAGTATGTATTGTGCTGGCTTACTAGGCAAGAGCTCCGTGTTCAAATCCCAGCTCTGACATCGTTAAACAAAAAAATATGAAAAAATATTCCTTTCTTCGACAACCTTTTAGCATTTTTATGGTAAAATTCTTGGACAAAAATTGGCGCATGCAACTCTAAAAAATGGTTGTAATGGCCAGTTATGTATGTTAACATTAATCCAAATTCTTTTAATAATTGAAAGGTGTCCAAATGGAAATCTTCTTAAACTATTTAGTTATTATTATTTTTTTTTTTTTTTTTTTTTCTTTCTCTGCTTAAGTATGGCAATCATATAATTTCTATAAAATTATTTGGTTTAGAAAATACATTTTGTGTAATTATTTTCCAAAAATATATAAATATATGAGTATATGTAAAATAATATTTATGTATATTGATGTCAGCTTTTAAATCGCTTCATTAAATAAGTTAATTAAGGTTTTTTTTGTATATTTTAATGGTTATTTTTTAACTTTTGGTTTTTAAAATATTTTTGTGTTAACGTAAAATATTTTTATGGTTTTACCAAAATGAAATTCATATTATTTTGTTTTTCCTTTTTTTATTATTCATTTTTATTATTTTAAAGTATAATTATAACAGTGATGTGGCGGCGGTGGACAGGAAAAATATAATTTTCACTTTTTATCTCTTTTTAAAGTTTAAAACCTTAACTTACTTTATAAAGTAGTAAGTTATTTGTATTGACATATATTGATACATTGATCACAGTGTTGGCTTAAATTACCACATTATTTCCAGCCATTTTTTAAGATTTTAAATTTTATAGTTTTAAAATCCATAACTGAGTCAGCCCCATTTAAAATACAAGAGTTACAGATACGCTTAAAAACAAACATATCTTTTAATTATTAAACCAGTTTTTACTTTATTGTTTAAAATAAAAATCAGAAAAAAAGTAGTAATAAATTTAATAATTGTAACTATTAATTGGCTGCTGCATGTAAATAATTTAAAATAAAACTGAATAAAATTTTTAAGAGAATTATAAAAAAAATGTTAAAAAATTTTGTTAAACTTGTTAAATTTTACAGAAATTGTTTATAAAATTTTAATGTTCTTTTAACGTTAAAAAAAATTTTTAACATTTATAACATTTCCTTTTTAGTAAACGACATACGAGTAGTATTTGTTTACTTTGTATTGAACATTTAAAAAAAAATTAACAAACATTTTAAATTTAATTTGTTAAACATACTTTAAGTGTTGTTTTCAATTAAGATGCTAAAAAACCATATAAATAATGATTTTATTATTTTAAATTAATACGATGCCAAAATAAAAAAAATTTACTACATCGCGAAGTTGTAGTTACCAATGTTTGCTTATATATGCATGTTGATAAAGCCTTATGAATTAATCATTCTCTGTCAGTTTCACTTTCAATGATTCATTTTCAACATTTTTGCAATATTCCAGAAATATTTATAACCTTATATTTTAAATATTAGTAAAAAATAAGGTCAGTTTAATCGTTTAGGTAAAAAAGTTGGTAAATTACAGCAATCGATATGGAAGTAATCTTATATATTTCTTAAATTGATTTAAAATTCGAGGAAATTTTAGTCACACGAAATGCCACATTTTACCTCAAATTTATAAGTAAAGGGTGTGCCCTTAATTAGATGAAAATACATAAATAGAAGAAAGATTTATGTATAAATTAGGAAGTTAGTGGCATATCTGCTGACTTTATTTCATGCTTTATGCAATATAAGTGCAACCAAAAACAAAATTAATATCCATTACTTATAACAGAATTTATCAATACATCAGGCATTACGTACGTAACCGCTAATTTCATACTAATATATCTCTTTCCACTGATCGTTGAGGTACAACGACTCAGAACTTACAAAATTCTTTGCAAGCAGACATCTAAAACGTGAAAAGTGAAAACCAAATTTTACAATAGTTTATATTTTAAAGTAGCAAATCCGCAAATAAATGTGTTCAAAAATTTAAAAAAGGTGATATTGTTTTCTATTATTTTTTTATTTCTTTTTAATTTAATTTGCAAATTTTCCACAACAGTAGTTTTTGCCTTATTTATAACTTGAAATATGATTTTAGAATAGCAAGTTTATGTTAATTTAGTGAAGGAAAAAAAAAACAAATAAATAACCCACCGATTTGTTTAAGTAGCTTTAACAATTTAAGACATAGAAAGGGGAGGTGCATAAAAGACGTGGATGCTTAAGTTCATCTACTCATTTACCGATAATTTTTTTTTAATAGTTCAACACAACTGAGAAAACGAAATTGTAAAGTCAATATGGACAAAAATGTTAAGAAAACTGAAGACGTTTTAATAAAATTTAACCATTAAAAATAATGTGTCAAGTATTGACCTATGGGATATTCCATACAAAATAATACAATAATTATGAATATTTCAGACGAAAAAAAAAATTACCCAGCGATAAAAGAAATGAAATAAATCAGAATCAATTATTTTGATTTTAACACAGAGAAGAAAATTAAAATCAAATTTCACGATTTTGACAGTTTTTCTATCACGCATCAGTTCCAAATAGAATTTATGAGAAAGGAATAATTTTTTTCACAATTTGCGATTTGCGACTTATATGTAATTGGGCTGTATGAGAAACATATTTTTATTTAGAGAAAATTATCATGTAATACTCCATAGAAATATGAAGAAAACGAAAATCATGGTCATAATTCTTCAAGCCAAATATATATTATCACACAATGCATTCAGTCTATATTTCCGACTACATTACGATTCGAAATAAGATATAATTTAGTGAGAACCATTGTTTAAAGTGAAATAGAATTGACTAGAGAAAAGATACCTCAACTTAATATACAGCCATGTCATGAAACTAGATTCCGATGTAAAGTGATTTTAATTCCCAAAATTTAGTTTTTTGAAAACGGAAAATTTTCGGAATAAAACCACTGTTAACTTTGAAAGTACCACAGCTATTTTAATACCATAAATACCAGTTTGATCATGTAAAATATTTTATAATGTTAGTACAAAAATTACTTAATGGAATGCAATTTTCGAAATTAAGAAATCACGTTCGATCGGAATTGAGTTCTGTGACAAAGCTGACAAGAATTACAACTCCATTGACATGATCCGTTCATCTAAGGTTATTATTAAAACCCAGACAAACTTCTTTACACTACTAGTATTTCAAATTTCTAGTCTCTTGCAATGCTGATTACAAGAATTATCATAATTTTTTATTTATTTGTGATATGATTTTAGCCCAGATATTAAACCGGTTTGAACACAAATCAATTCTTTTTGTAACTAAATTCTAAATCTAATGGAGTTACCCATATACTTATACATTTTAAACAATAATGGTTAAAAAAGACCTCTAATGAAGAGACTTATTGACAGCATTTTTTTTTTTTTTTTTTGTTATTGGTTTATAAAGTTGCCAATTTCAGAAAACAAAATTACAAAATCTAAAGTCATTGACCTTTTAGGTCACAACTTTCAAACATCTTTAAAATAAAAAGAAAAAAAAATTAATTAAAGTAAAATAAAAGATGAAACAATATATGTATATAATATAAAAGTATATACACAATATATATTTTTATAGTTATGTATTTGTTTGAGAAAAAAAAAATAACAAAGCGCATTATAAACAAATTATGAATCGCCGAATTAAAAAACAAAAAGAAAAAATTTGCAAAAATTAACATCGGATGGTCATTAAAAACATATTATATGTATGAGTGTATCTCTTTTTTATGCGGTTATAACCGATTTCTTTTTAACCATATTATACATCTGTATGTATGCATATGCAAAAATATTTTGAATAGTTTGCAAAAACTTATCAAACCAATAAACTTTTTAAAATATTTTAAATGAATAAATAAAACTGTAAAAGAAATACATAAGAGTTAATGCTGCAGTAGCATCACTGATATTTGTATTAAATTTACATAAATTTTTAAATTTTTTAATAAACATATTTGGGGATATATGTGCACAAGGTGTACTAATAACTCTTATTGTCAATGTTATGTTATTGTTGTTGGTTGAAGGGAATTTTGGTGAAAAGTTTAAAAATATTCCTCTGCAAAATGCAAACATAAGGTGCCTACTGATCGACGTAAAAGGTTAATTTAGTGACATGCTTCGTTAAATCTTCTAATGTGCACAGAACAAAAATTTCAAAAATAATTTTGGACAAATGTCTTGTTTAAATTTTTTTTTCCTAATATTTATCCCTTTTTTACTATTTTTTTTAATATATTTAATAAATAAAATAAAATGACAACTATTTAGATATACACAAATATGATATACCCGATTCTCCTTTTTAATTTCAACAGTTTTTATATGAAATATTAAAGACATTTTCGAACGCTCGTTTTAAAATTTTTTAGTAAGACTAAAAATAATTCATGCAACTAAAATAATATGTCATAAGTAGTAAACAAGTCTAAAAACATGTAAGATTGATTTACATTTCAAAAGAAACCATTCCTTACATTTAAAAGAAACTAATGTCATTTTTTTTTCTAAAAGTCTATGCACTCATACATAAATACTTTATATAATATATGATTAGAGAGTTGGGTGGGGTATTAATTAATTGACTACTTTCTTTGCAGCATACAGCACATCAATATGCCACAATTCAAAATGAGAGAATTTATTGTATTCAATATTATATTTCTTCGATTGGTTAATGTGTAGATCAGTAATTAAAAGATGTATGTATGTCTGTTTTTTACTGTAGCATGCAGAAAGCTAGGCTGCCCCTAAAAATATGACGTTACAGTCTTTTGAGCGTTTGAGCATTGATTTTGTATATAAATAAAACACATTTAAGAGATATTTAAGTTAAAATATATGTTTAAAAAATGTGTGCTTTTATAAAACAAAAAATTATAAGAAAAACCACTTCAGAGATAACAAAATGGTCTCTAAGATTTCCAGCTAAACACCAGACAAAGTACTTCATTTAAATATTTTTATTAAAATAAGTATTTGTAAAGCCAAAAATTGTTTAGAATGTGGACGAACTTTTGCCCTGACATATTTAAATTAGACTTTTTGTTTCTTTTTTTGCAAGGGACACCCTAAGTAACTTACAGATAATTTTATAAAAAAAAGAGTATTTCTGTGTATCATATTAATACATTTAAATGTATGTGTAGGTAAAAGCCAATAACAACAATAAGAATAATTAAAATTAAAAAAATAATGGCGTTTCCTATGAAAAAAAAAATTAAAAAAGGCGGTCCTAAGAAAACAAATTATATTGATTAAATATTTAAAAAACGTATTGGCAGTACATATATTATTTCTATAGGTAATACTGTTATGCCCGTATTCATAAAAACTTATTTGACAAATTTCTATGCAATACTTGTCAAATAAACCCTCAATAAACCTAAAATAGTTTTTATGAATACGGGACTTAATTTATAAAAGAATTAAATAAAACATAAGTAACTATAATTTTTTATTAGTTATTACGGCCCATAATTTTAGGATACTATCGGAGAGAAAAATTGGTTTTAGTTATTACAAGTAAGCTTTAACTTAAACGAAGTAACTTATAAATTTATTGCAAAGATTATCTTAAGGTTTATCCAGGCGATTTACAGATTTTTTAATATTGTTAGATATAACAATATAATATAAATTTAAATATATCTTAATAGTTTTTCAGTTTACACGATTTTCTGAAAAGTATGGGGCATTATTTACCGGATGTATTTGGCATATCAGCAGAGCTACTTCCTTTTAGGCGAATTTTAAAGAAACTGTGATTTTTTTCTTAACTTTATTTTACTTTTTTTTTTTCTCAAAAACATAACTGATATAATTTGGTTTTTTTTTTCTTTTTTTTAAACCACTTTCGTTCGGAATTGACTTTCGGTTTTTTATAATTCTTTACCCTAAGCAACAACAATAAGCCATGTTGTTTTTGTAAATGTTGTATTTAATCTCAATGGCACCTTATGGTAAATGCGATTTGAAGAATAGCTTACATTTTATTATTTAACACTTTCGTGATAATAATTACAATTGACAATGTTGTCAAGCAAAAAGTTGTTATCATACGGTTGTCAGAATCGCTATAAATAAAAACTGTAAGACCAGTCGTAAATCGGAAATCTGATTTTTTTTTTAATTCTGCGGTTTTTTTATATTTTCATGTTAATTTTTTATTTTTTTGCACTTTAATAATTGTTTGTCTTTTTCTATTTTTTGTTTTTTTTAGAAGTTAATATTTTTGGCGCAATTTGATGAACAATAATTAATATCGGAACTAATAGTTATACCTACATATAAATAAATGTTATTCATAATAATTCCAAACGATATATACAGTAGTTGCCGTGGTCTAGTGATTAATGTGTTGGCTTACTAAGACGATAGCGCCGGGTTCAAATCTCAGTTCTGACATCTTGAAAAAAAGAAATATGAAAAATTATTTCTTTCGACGACTACCTCTCAGCAATCTAATGAAAATTAAAATAGAATGTAGATCAGGATATTTTTTTCATTATCGAAGATAAATATTTTTGAGTGCATTATTTTTAAATTTTTTTTATTTATTTATTAATGTAATGTAAACATGGCACAATGTATTGTCATTTAATATCGAAAATAATCGTTTCTAAATTGTGGATATTCACATATTTTATGCTACATATTTAATTTTATTTTAAAGATGAATTGTAATATGCAAATTACTCCACATTTTAACTAAAGTTACCTTTCACTATCGAACACGTTATAGGTAAGTTGTAATAATGGGTTATAATAAGATTTTAATAACACTTACCTGTCCTGTTGTTGCCTCTAATATTACATAGACTAGCAATATGATTTCCTTTTCATCTGAACCCAAACCGGGACCATTTTGACCACACGTTGCAACATATAATGACACCACATGCTCAGGAACCTGCATTTTGCTGTATTCCTTTTAATCTTATTTTAAAGAAGTGTCAGGTTGAACAGTAATTTTGTGTTTTAAATCACAACTTTTATTAACTCATATACATATGTATTTAGTTTTATGTGTTAAATATGAATTTGGTCAAAATTATTTGTTGTTTGGTCAGGAGTATTTTGATATTTTATTTAGTTTTAAAGTAATTAATTAAATTTTAAATTAATTTAATTTGTACAAGTACGTAGCTGTACCAGTATGTAATTTGGTACTTTGAATAGCATTGGCATTATCTAAAAATAAAAAAAACGAAAAACAAAACAAAATAAAAAATAAGTAATTTATTAACAAATAATAAAACAAAATATTTTAAAAATATATAACAAAAAATTAATTAAATATTGGCGATGGTTTGCTAAATTTCATACAATTTTTAAACAATTTACTTGCACGAAATTTAGGCTATGGCTCAAAGAACATTTTTCTTTAAAAGAAGCTTTCAAAATCTTCTAGCATCTCAAAATCCGCGAAAGTCTTTTTCCATCTTCCATTTTTCTTACATAATTAAATTGTAAAAATTGCAAAAGGGAAAATCCCCCGGAAAGATTTTATGTATAATTGGGCTGATTATCTCTTCTTTATTACGTGGACTCAGACGATAACTTTATTTTACTTCATTTTACTCTTTAGTCTAGAGCAAGTGGAAGTGAGTTAGAAAGACAAAAAACTTTCAGAAACTCACAGAAAACAAAATTCGTGTCTTTTTTAACCGCTCTACTATATATACTCCTCTTGCCAACAAAAACCTTCGTTTTCCCCAAGAAAAATATCATGAAAAAGTTACAATCTGAGACGCACAATATAAAATCTAGAAGACTTTGAAAAAACTCTTTTAATAAAAATTCAGGGTGCTTTAAGTCACGGTTTACGTCCCAAAAATCAAATGCCAGAAAGATGAAAAAACAAAGAGTAGAAAAAAATTAAGCAAAAAAATTAAAGCAAACAGAATTCGTATGCTTTTTAAACCTTCTGCCATTTATACTCTCTATGTGTTCTTAAAAGAAAAAGTAATTGATAACGTCAAAACACTTGTAGTGTGATATAAGGAATAAAAAGAACAACAACTTTTAACGCTCTCATACGAATGTAATTTATAAAAAAATATTGTAAGAAGATCAACAAATCATTATTAACGAAGTTGTTTGTAACATGAAGAACTTTCTTTTTGTGGTTATACAGGGTGTGCGCCGGGAAGGTATACTACTTTGTTTGTTTATAATTTTTGATTAAATGAGAGGGAATGGATCTTATATTGACAAATGTTTTATTTAATGTCCGCAATTATGTATGGAATGCGAGCCTTTTTAAGCAGATATTTCAATAAATTTTTTCATATAATTTTAAACAATTTTTTAGAAAATATTTACAAAAAAAAAGTAGTATGCCCCTTCCGTATAAGTATGCCCTTTTCCTATTTTGAATTAAAATTTTTCACGAATTTTCTTATACATATTTATGGAAAAAAAAATTAAAGTCATCCATCCGATTCAGACTTTCGATCTCAAATATATCTTCTAATTAAGCTGTACTTAGACTCTTACCTTCCCATCACGTTTTCTATATTCTACTTGAGTTTAAAACATTACTACTTAAGGGGGGTTTAGACGGTAATACAAGTCGTACGACATGTCAAATTTTTGTGTAGAAGAGAATGAATAATATCGTGTAAACTTGATATGTAATGAGACCGTACGACATTGAGAGAAAATACGGATGAAAATTTGACAGTCGTACGGCTCTCTTCGTTTTTTGAAATTTTTTAAAAAACCATCACATTTCATTAGATCAGGGATGCATTTTTATGTTTTTGATTGTTTATGTTAAATGTGTTCACAATGCATGTAAATTTTGTGTGCATGTGTATGTGCATTTTATGTTTTCATTTTAGTTTGTTTTGGTATTTTACTAACCGTGTAAACGCAAAAAATATCTGTCGTAAGATTTTTACTCTCATTTTTAAAATACGGATGGAATTTCATAATATTTTCTCTTTGATTTTACGTACGACTTGTATTACCGTCTAAACCCGCCTTTAAGTGTGACTTTGTTGAAAGATTTTTTGAAATTTAAAAAAAAATGTTTTTTTTTTTCTTTAAAATAAACTGCATCATTATATACATATTTTACCATAATTACGATACGTACTATATATATTAAAAAAAAAGTAATTTAAATATGTAAAAAAGATATGTATTTTTTCTAATTAAAACGTTTCATTTTCTAAAAGAGCCAATGGAAAATTAAACATTTCAATGGCGATCAACGTTCAAGGGTCAAATACAATAAAGTTGAGGTTAATCGGGCAGCACAGAACATATGGAAATTTACACATTTAATATTATTATCTATTAAATACAGGTATCGTATATGTATTAAAAAAAAGTACGATTTGGTTGAGTGTTTGTGTCTTTAATTAGAAGTAGAGACGTCAATATTTGTAATAAAACTTGAAACACTGGCACACACAGGTTTTGCTGCTACACACTTATAGACTTACAGCTTAAATGTGAAAAAAAAACGGGGTAATTAAGATTCAGAAAAAAAAACGCAAACGCCAAGAAATATGTGATTTATTAAGAAAACTAAAAGAAATTATTATTTAACCATATTCCTATGGAGTTGATTACCGTTAAGAAAAAACGAAATTCAAAAAAAAAAAAAACAAAATCTTTCATGGTTTTTGACTTTATCGTGCCATTTTTTATGTTTTTCTTAAAACTGTTGAACAGTGACAAAAAGAAAAGAGCTAAAAAAATAAGTAAATTTTAATGAAATTAAAGAAAAATGTAAAACTCAAAAACAAAATTTAAAACAATTAAGTTAACAGTTTGCTTGTAATGATGTTTTTTTTTTATTAAATTTTTCTTCATTTTATTTAATTTCATTATTTTGTAATAATTTTATCAACAGCTACAAAATACATATATATAAAAATATACAATATATTACAAAACTGCCACTCTACTTGTTTTGTTTATAAGTTGCTCCGGATGTTACCGTTCAATGGTCAGAGGGTAAATGTTAAGGAAACCATAAACAACTTAAAGAAATTATATTTTTTGAAAACTTGGTTTTAAAGAAAATTACTATTTTGGAATTTTTTATTTTATATATTTACATGAGCTTGTTACACACATTTAAAGGAAAATATTTGAATACAAAGAAAAAAAAAGGCATTTCTTTTAACATTTTTGATTTCCAATCTTAATTAAAAATTCTAAAAAAGTTAGAGCAGTGGTTTTGAAACAGCGAATTTCAAATTCGTTACCAGCAAACCCGTTTTAGATTTTAAGACTTGTATTGTTAATTATATGTAAGTGTATCATAAATTATTTAAATTAAAAATAAAAGTAGCACCGATATTGCGTTAGATAATCCATAATAACATATGGTATTTGTTTTACATTTTTAATTGCATTTAAAGCGGATTCATTCATTTTTTTTCCGAAATATTTTTTGTCCGAAGAATGTTTTTTACTGTTTTTTGTTTTTACAGCACAATTTATGCATTTCATAAAATTTTTTTTTGAACTCAGTGCTGCCATATTTAATTGGAAAGACATACAGGCATACATATCTATGCACATAAAATCTGTACTATTTGTGTCAAATTAAACACATAAATAAGTAATTAAATTTGGATTAAAAAATAAATAAAAAATCAATAATATTTATGATGAATTATTAATATTTAGCAAAAAGAAAAAGTTTAGTTGAATAAAAATCATCTACTACTTTTTTAAGGCCAGCTACGGAAGTCTTATCACTATTCTTTGAACTTGAATATATATATTAATGACAATCATCGACTACATATTTGACTCACACTTTACTCCCTATATATCGATTTTGTAATGAGTTTTATATCCTTTGTTAAGTCATAAGTTAATTTAATATAATTCAGTGCTGATCTAATGTGGTCGCCGTAGTCTAGTATATAATATGTTGGCTTACTAAGACGAGAGCTCCGGGTTCAAACTCTAACTCTGACATCTTGATAGAAAGAAATATAAAAAATATATTTTTTTCGCAACTGGTTGCCCTAAATAAACTTCTCAAGTCTGTCGTTCGGAGTCGATATTAAACTGCAGGTCCCAGTATTCGTAGATAAAAATTAACGCATCATGCTGTGAGAAGCTAGATAGTAACTCTGGAAAAAGGTGGATTTGTATCCAGTTCTGATCTACATCTCTTCTTACTGCAAAAAGCAAATATGCATACTATAGCTTACATCTACTTGACTTAAAGATTATATTTTGTTTTGTTTTGATATTTAACCGTCGAACAAAGTACAAAATGTTTACGGCATAGAAACGCAATAATACAGTGCTTTAATGCGAAATGAAACTGTAAAATTTTTATTTTCACACATTTAGCTGCACTAAAAGAAGTGATAATTAATACTGTACAGCAGTGTAGTACAACTATATAATCAATAAAAAAAAATAATTTATTCTTTATAAATATCTTCTTCGAATGGCATATCTTAAATTCATTAACAAATTAATAATTCAGTAAAGTTCTGTAAAAATATCTATTTTTTTTTTACTCGTATAATCTTAAGTGTAATTTTAAAATGCATATTTATTTTATTATTATTATTGTTTTTTTTTTTTTTATTCAAAGATTTTTCTTATTAATATTTTGCTAATTATTATTTTTTTACAAGCTTAAATCGAAGTATTTAATTACTTTGTAACGCATACTCTGTTATTGGGATGTTAGTGTAAAATTACATCATTACTGTTGCATTATGATTATAAATAAAGTAGAGTTTTATGAACAATAATTATTATATTCGAACAACATTAAATGGTTTGCCACAAATCGTCGTACGGGAGTTTATGTGCTCTAACCTCCATTTCATATTTTTTATATATCTCAAGTCAATGATGCCACTTTAGGTTTTCGACTCCAAATTTTTCAAGTTTGCAATCCGTTTCGGATATCTTGTCCAGTTACTGAGTTAAATAGCCGGAAACGGATTGCAGATTTTAAAATTTTTCGTGTCAAAAACCTAAAGTGGCATCATTAACTCGAGATATATAAAATGCCGGATAGAGCACATAAACTTCAGCACGACAAAATGTAGACGTTTTATACCAAATTTAGGAAGTTAAGCTTTAACCATTATCAAGATATACTCAAATACAAATTTTGTTTGTATGAAAGCGATCACGCCGGCTTATCCAATTCCTCCCACTCTGTGACGAAAATCATTCCGGGGATATACCTAATAATTTCCCAAATTTATAAGGTTTTTAAATCTATAAACTAGAGACCGACACACATTCAATTTTATGTATCTAAATATATAAAATTGAATGTGTGTTTGTTTATTTGTTTATTTGTTTGTTTGTTTGTTTGTGGCTTATAGGAGACCAAACCTCTGGACCGATCTTCCTGAAATTTTCACAGCGTTTAACTGGGACTCTGACATGATTAATAGGGTACTTTTTTTTCGACAACGCCTACTTTTACGCCCACTTTTTTTAAATTATGTATTTGCACCCATACATATAGTTTTTAAAAGATTTACTTCAAATTGTATACACATTATACTCCAGGCGAAGTATAAATAATAATTTATTACTCAACGCCCTCTTTCACGCCCCTTTTCACGCCAAGTTTTGTTTGAAGGTTTCAAACTTTTTGTTCTATGTAGAAATTTGTATTTTTTTTATTTGGTAATATATTGCTCTTAATACTGTTAACGTCGTCATATAGCTATGAACCACGCCCACTTCACCGCCCCCTTCTCTTTCAATTCAGATACTTACACCACTAATAATGTTTGTTATACAAAATACTTTTTTTGTAATATGTATATAACGAGGGGGTAGCGAAGCACACCGGGTTCAACTAGTACTATATAGATTGTCTATTATAACGAACAAAGATGTTGTGTTTGATCATGATAATATCCTCAGCTTTGACTAACAACCAAATTATTGGCTATTCTTGGCTAAATGAACTAATTTTCTTGTTCTTTATAGAACTTTTCGAGCTAAGTTTTTCGTTGTTAAAATAAACATACTTGGTAATCGTCTTTAATAAGGGATGGAAATGCAGGTACGATCGTACTTTTTTAATACGTACTATTTAACTGAATACGTTTGAAACTTTCAGATATGCTTACAACAATTTGAAAACTTTTTTCATTTTTTCTGTTTCATATTTTTACAATTTTTTTTATATTAATTTTTTATACTTTTAGCTTATTATTTGAGGTTTCTTTTCTTACATTGCTTTCTTTATATATTAACCAATTACAATACAATGTTAAACTGTATTCCAATTACGAGCGGAACAATCCACACTCAAGAGTGGATGATATTGGATTATGTTTTCGCCTTACATCCGAAATGTTTTGTTTGAGGGCTCCCCAAGTCATAGTCATACAAGACCCTACTCCCCGCCTTCTAGTATATTCACACTCATGAGTGGAAGATATTGGATTATGTTTTCGCCTTTCATCCCAACTGTCTTGTTTGAGGGCGCCCCAAGTCATAGTCATAGTGGAACAAAATAACCATATGTTCGGTGTAATATAATATATCAGAGTGATGGGTATCCAACTAGCAGACTAGCACACTGCTTTATATATTTTTTTATTTTTTCTATTCTTTACATTAACATGCAAGCATGATCTAATTTGTATTCTGTTTTTATACACATTGTATTTATATCGGTATCAAATACTATCCAGCTACTAGCTGATAATAAATTACACAAATTTCTGTCTTAAAGATGTTTGTAAAAGTATTATAAGCACTTCTTCATGAAGTCATTAAAATATAAAATAATGTCTTTTAAAACTTCCTAAACTTGCACAATGGTACTAAAATCCAACAATTTTGATTGTTAACAACAGTCTATATATTTGGTATTCTTGAGGTTAAAAAAGTACTCAATAAAAACTTTTTTCATCACTGGTATACAGAAAAATATAAAACAAGCTTTTCCATTCTTTGCAAATATACTTGTACTATTAGAATGTGCATTTATTTTATATATTTAATTATAAACAAAAGACTAAGACTTATTAAAATCCATTATTGCTCTCAGTGTAAAAAATTATTTCGATTAGAATGTCAATTAATGATGTAATTTAATTTATAAATATGATTTAAGAAGGGAATAATTAAATTACAAAATTAATAAATAAATAATTTTATAATTAAAAATAATTGTACATTTTAAATGCCAGCTTAAAATGAAAACTGATACTTTATTAAGAAATTTAAAAAAAACGAAGGGTGTTTAATACTAACAGAACTTAAATTAGAATTTATTTAACTCACCGCTAACAGAAAATGGTTTTTCCAGACTAGTTCTATGATATTTATTTTAGAAACATAATTAGGAAACATAATTAGTGAACTGTTTAATTAAGATAAAATCGAAATTTGGTGTCAGCTCATTTATCTGTAGGGTTGTAAAACATTGTTAGCAAATTTTACTGACAATATTGTAAGATGTGATCAAAGATTCCACCTTTTTTCGCGGTGTTCAAAAAAATTTAAATGAAAAAAATCACTAAAATTAAAAAAAATAATTAAAACTTAAAAAATACATTGGTTAAAAGTCAAACTCCGAGATAATAATAAATAAAAAAACAAAACCGTTCTTAAAAATATAATATGCTGACTAGGCATGAAATACTTATTTTTAGTGATACATACAAACATAGTATGCGCTACATCGTTTACAGAGGATACAATGCACTTATACAGTTCAAGTCAACTGCCAGCGCATCTAAAAGTTAAAAGTTGCTCAACTTCTATACCTTACATACTTATGTTTCCAATTTTCCGAGTAACTTGCTTTATGAAAATACACGATTTTAGCTATTTTTGACAAACTTGTGTGAGATACCTAATTTCTAATAGAACTTTGGAGGAAAATAATCCGTATATTTTTATTAAGCTAACCTTCTTAGAGCTTTAAGAATTGTTTTAACTAAAGTAAGAAGTACATAACAAGCGTTGCACCAATTGTGTATTTCGCACATCTGTCAAAAAAAGTTAAAATAAGGAATTTTTACAAAACAAGTTATTGGCAACGCATCTAACGTATAGAAATTGAAAAAAATTTTAGCTTTTAAATGCGTTAACATTGTATATTACAAGCGCTGTTAACGCCGTGACGCATGCTGTGTACTCCTACCTTAAGGACTTTGTATTTGATTTAAAAAACTGCCACTAAGCAAAAACATTCGTCAGACAAAAAAATCCCCTACTTTGCGGATAAAATGCTAATACTGACAGCTCTGGAATTGACAGCCCGTTCAAATAGAGCTTTAGAATGTTTTACTGAAATATTGTTTGCTTTTTTACAATTTATGAAAAATTTTATAGCAATAAATTATTCCCCTTAATAAAGCTGTAAATAATAAGCAAAGCATTTTATTTTCAGTTCCAAACAAGACTATTAATCATTGAATCATCTTTTTCAGTAAAAACAAGGGCAGGTTGGACTTAAGGCATACAGTTTTTTGTATAATATTTGTAAGTATGTACTAATGTACTCTCTCTCTTAATAGTAGGTAGTAATTAATGTGAATACCTGTATAAGTAGATGATTTTTAATATAATTAAATATAAATTAATACCAAAGGGGTCGAAACCTATATGAGACTTGTATTGTATAATAAACTGGTTCTGTTTCATTAGATAGCATAATTTTAAATTAATTTTATTAATATTTCAAATACCTGTGTCAAACCAATTTATTTAAAAGTATATTTTATATGTGTCAGTAGGTATCTAAAATTCCCTTTATTATGGTGAATTAATAAATTGTGAAACCAAAATTCAAATTTTTAACTTCAACTCCTGACTAAGTTTTGAAATTTGTATTTTTCTTTTATTTTTTTTTTTTTAATACAACAATTCCAGTTTTAATTCGAATGCTTAAAAAATTAATGATTTAATTTAAAATTTTAAATCTCTCTAAGAGGCAATCATGTTTAGCAGTAGATGCACATATTTACATACGAGTATGTAAATTATTAAAAATGCATAACGAAACAGTAGCAACGATAAGGTGAAAGTTAATAGTTTAAAGGCCATAGACAAAGAAAAAAATAATAAATAAAACTATGCGACAAAAAATTTTGTAAATTATTATTTTTTTTTTTTTTACTTTTATTTAAAATAAAAGCCATCTGTTTTTTAAATTGTTCTTTAAAATTTAGATATACTGATTAAAATTATATTTTTTATCTTTTTATTGTAATATTGTAGTAATAGTCATTAAAATGATGAGTAAGCAAAGAATTCAAAATCATTTCAGATTTAAAAGTTATAGCAACTTGCAATTTTAATCGATTTCATTTTCGATCTAAATCGATTTCCACCACATACCAGTATGTATGTATGTAGGTATTTACCTTTATCAGATATATCCCATAAAATTACTTTTTTGTGCGCTCTTAAAATTTTATTTTATATCGTCGCCAGAATTAAAGAACGATGTGACTAACAAAAAATCCAAAATACGTTTTGTGCATCGATTGGTCCCGGCCCCAGATTTCTACGATGAAAATAAATGCACTTACGCCGTTTCCGAAATGAAAAATACCAGTGTATTTGTTATACTTTCATACAGGTTTTTTGGCTCTGGTGAACATTTAAGGTTTTATCAGTACAGCGTTCCATCGACGATATGTACAGGTACGAACACAACAGCAGTCAATAAAATTAATTTCCAAATGCATTCTTTGCAGTTAATGATGATTTTCTTGTGTAAAATAGATATGTTTGAGGGATATTCGCTTAAACTGCTAATAGCCTCTTAAACTTGTAGAAATGTATGATGGGTTTTTGTTAAAAAAAAACAATTTTCATTTTAACGACTATATATAAAAAATATTATAGGTTTATTAAGGGTTTATTTGACAAGTACAGGAGAACCTGTTTTTATGCGGACTATTTTTGTGCGATTTCTTTTTTATGCGACTTATTTTATGCGATTTATTTTTTTTTTTTTTTGTGGGATATTTATTTTTACGATAGTTTCTGGTCGCTATACGAAAGTTTAACATAATAAACAAATTTATCAGCAGTGTTGATAAAAGGAATAGACAGAATTACGAAATATTTCGGCAATTTTTTATAGAACGTATGCTCTGGACATAAATATGGGCAACTTTTCGTATGTTGATAGGTTTTCCGTCACAATATATAATGGTTGGTTCACTCTCTGAACCACGGTTGAAAATATACCGCTCATACTAGAGTTTTGTTTAAATTATTAAATATTAAATTAGAGGTGATAGTAATTTTTGAGCTTCGCAACAAGGTCAAAAATGAAAAACGATGGTTTGCTTCCAAAATTTGAATGGCAAATGGATTATGCCGAGAACCGTGTATGAGATACAACCAACGTCGCAAAAACTGATTACCTACTATCTAAATTGTAAGCGAGTTGGCATCTTTTAGTGATGAAAGCCAATGTGTACATAGGATAATGATTAAATTGATTTTTGTATGTAAAACAAGTAGATATGTAAATAAAATGTTTAAAAATATCCACAAGTAAACTTAGTGTAATGAATTAGAAAAGTTTTGGGTTATTTTTGAGGTGGAACATTTTTATGCTAAAATTATTTTTTATATCGTTTTGTAAACTTTAGTATAATTTTTTTTATCCGATTTATTTTATCTACCGCATAAAAACAAGTTACAGAAGTAAAAATGCAACGCATCACAGAAGTGATTACAAAATAACCCCCTAAAAATTTAGGAGGTATAAGAGTCAATTAGCAGTTCAAACGAATACTTATTTATAAATAAAAAAATCAAATATAATAAAATAAAGCTATGTTCACATAAGTGAAATATTTTTTTTTAACAAAACTGAGCATTACAACCCTGTTTCAGGGTTACGGCCTAGCTTCTCGTAAGATCCATATTGTATGTGTTAATTTTTATCCATGAGTACCGGGACCTACAGTTTAAAGTCGATTCCGAACGACAGACTTGAGATGTTTGTTCATGGCATTTGCCAGAAGACTACTGAAAGGTAGTCGCCGAAAGAAACTCCTTTTTCATATTTCTTTTTTATTTCAAGATGTCAGAGCTGGGACTTGAACTTGGCGCTCATGCTTTAGTAAGCCAACACACTAACCATACATACATACCAATCATACTTACACAAAAATGTTGTGCTATGTAAATATTTATTTAAAACTTGTTTAAAATCAGGTAAACACTTGAAACAACATATAATATTTTAAATAATTAAATTTGAAGCAGCAAACAATAAATAATATAAATGCATCAATAAGCTGTTTTAATCAAATATTTGACTAATGTGAACGTACCTTAAGACTAACAAGGTTACAATATGCCTTTAATGCAGTGGTCTTCACCAGTATTACTCAGGTAAATAAATTGTTCGGATATTTTTTTAGTTTTTCTTACTCTCTTCGTGAATATTTCAACCAGGGTTGCTTAATTCCACAAAAATTCTGGCAAACAGCTTCTTAAAATATACCAAAACTACCCATATCGTTAATTCTTATTATATTATTTTAAAATTAAATGTATTGTACTTTATTAACAGATATCACTTTTAGAATTCCTGGAAACCAGTTTTTGTTTTATTTTCCTATGAAAAACTTAATTAATTATTAAAAAATTTGCAATGTTAAAAATCTTTCAAAAAAAGAAATCCATACGCTTTGTTTTCATCATGTTAAACGACAACCACAATTATTACAAAAACATGTGTGTGAGACAAAAATTGCGTATGTGTTTATGTTTTATTAGTTTTCAAGAGAGCTAAATTTGTTTGCCAGACACTGAGAAGTTATGATAATAAGCAACATAAACTTATTAATGTTTATATTTCTTTTAACTACATTTCAATTTGTTAATAGCATTTACAAACAATTTATTTCATGAATAATTTTAATAAAATAGTTTAAATTTTAAAATTAAAGGTTTTTAAAACAAAAATTTTCACAAATTTCATTCAAGTTGTTAAAAGAAATACAAATGAAGAAACCAATCTCATCTCTCAGTGTATTTTTGTGTGACTCTCTTTGTGAAGAGAGTATTCATTCAAGTATCAAAGAAATCAAATGAATGATTTTTGTAACTTGCAGGCATTAAATTAAATTATCTATAATTGTTTTCAATTAAATTGGCTTCTTTTCTTACCTATGTACCATAATACGGACTAGGATGTTGAGGCATTCTTTTCTATAAGTATTCGAAGAAATCTGTTATTTTGTTGCACAAATTCTCATAAAATTTTAAAAATACTTAGAATTTTTCATTTATTGTCACAAAAATTTGTTTTAATTATTGAACAAATTTTAATACTTTTTTTTAATTTTTATACCTACTCATTGGAAAAAGTTGTTGTATCTCTTTTATGTACATATGTATTTTGCAGGCAACTGTAATGTGTGTTGTTTTAGCTTGTTTTGATACAATTTCCATACAATTTTCCGTTGTTCTGGCTGTTGCAACTGCTTTCTGTTTGTTGTGAACTGTAACCTGGACTTGAGACAATTTTTTGAAACAACACAATAGTAGTAACGTATGTGAGTATGTATGTTTCATAAGAAATATGCATAGAACAACAACAAAAACAAAAATATTTTTTTTTAATTTGGAATGTTGTTGTTGGCACTATTTTAGTTGTTTTTGACCACATAAAAACAAATACAACAACAATAGCAACATTAATATCATCATTTTGTATAAAAATTTGTTCACAAGTTTGGTTACAAACAAAAAAAGAGCAGTTTAACAAGTTTTTTTCTTTTTATATGTTTGTATTTTCTTTTATTTTATTTCTTTTTCTCTCTTCTTTTTCACTGTTTAATTGTTATTTATTTAGCAACAACAAAAAGAAGAAGAAATAAAATTAAGCAAAACAAGTAAACTTCGACAAAAACATCAAGACAAAGTGAAAAAGACCAACAATTGCAATTTAAAGTGATCGCAAAATTACAACCAAAAAAAATTAATGTGATGAAAATAAAGCCAAAATAAAATTATTGATGACAATTAGTGTGGCCATAATCAACAAATAAATTCAGCTGTTTTGTTTACAATTACTTTAACTGCCTATACCACTAGTTAGTTATTTAGTTATTTACCCAAAATAAAAAAAATTACGATTTGATGCCTATGCCGAATCTACATACTCGTATTTGTACGCTTTATTTGTTAATACAAAAAATAAAAATATTTTACATTCTATCACCAAACATACATATATGTATGTATGTATGTATGTATGTACGTATTGACGTATACATACATACATACATACAGCCATTTATGATATGTACATATGTATGTATGTGCGTTTAACTTAAAAATGTCAATAGTATTGGATTTTAAGAAATATGTGCTAAATTTAGGCCCTATTTGTAAACAAAATATTCAATAATAATTTGTAATGTGTAAATAAAGAATTTAAAAAAAGCATATAAAAAAATGAATACATACCTACATAATTGTTGAATAGATCAAAATCAAAGATCCTGGTCTATTTATTTCACATATAAATGTTCAAGGGAATGAATGCATGTGACTACCTTTTATTAAAAAGAGGCACAGACTGGCTCTTACGAATTAATAAAAACGTTCCTTAAAAGAGGTACAAAAATAAATGACGACAGTAGCCGCTCGTAAATTAGAACTCACTGAAGTTTAAATGCTTCTGATAATAAACTAGAACTGACGGTTTTAATTTCAGATCGTTTTTGTTTAACATTTGTTTTTAAAATTAAAAAATTGTTTTTATATGTGCCTTTTATTTGAAATAAATAAATTGAAATAATTCCATCAGCTCAGATTAACTCGAAAATTGAATGAGCGCAGGTTTGAATACTTATCGGAATAGACACAAATAAAAATTCCCCGGGAGTTTTTTCCACTTTCTATTTTTACAACTGAATTAATATAGGAAAAATGGGAGAGGGAAAAAACTTTTGGGAAAATTTTAGTTAGAATGGAGCTGATTTTGAAAGTCACACTTCTGACATATAATTAGTGCTGGCAAAGTCTTAAGTAATGGGTAAGTAATCGAACATTTATATTAATTTGTAGGTACTCAATACATAAAAGTAACTGCTCAATACTATAAGAGTTGTATTATTTCTTTGAAATTGTATTGAATATTGAAATTTTAACAGCCAAAACAAAATTTCGTCTACAAATACAATACTTTATAAAACTGTTTTGTTTAAAATATACGAGTATTAAAGTCAATTACCTATAAAATCGCAATGTTTGCCGTTATTATAATAAATTTTCTGAAATGCAAGGTAAATGAAAAATTTGTGAAAATATATATTACAAAAGTACTTTAATTAATCGTAAGACACTATTCGTTTACAGGTACTAAGAAAACAATTAGAAAGTTAACGCTTCTGACAATTAGATTTTAATGAAACACCCACAATTCTTTTAATCTAATTGTTTTATTACTAAAATTTTTATTCGGAACCAATATAAATATTTTAAGTTTAACTGCTGTATTCATAAAAAATATTTAAAATTTATTATGGGTTTATTTGGCAAGTATTACATAGAAATTAGTCAAATAAACCTTTAACATTTTTTATGAATACGTCAGTAAATAAGAAAATTTACATTTGATTAAACTAATTTACAAAAATAATACAATCTTAAGATATCTTTTTTGATTTTATATGTTAAAAATTCAAAAAGGCAATTAAAAGTATCGAGTAGTATTCAGTACTAAAATGGAAGTACTCGGTAGAATCTAGTAATAAAAATTAGCAGAATATTACAGCACTACTTCTAATGCTTTGGCCACTGAGAGCGTGAATAATTTAATAAATTGGGGTAACACTATTGAACCGTTTTCCACAGAGTACATTAATCACTAAGTACTGAGAATTTAAAATTTAGTTAAAAATTTTTTGCAAATAGAATTTAAAACTTTTATTTTTAATGTAAATATTTTAATAAAATT
This sequence comes from Metopia argyrocephala, assembly GCA_963576795.1. Lineage (NCBI taxonomy): Eukaryota > Metazoa > Arthropoda > Insecta > Diptera > Sarcophagidae > Metopia > Metopia argyrocephala. The sequence continues at coordinate 177,732,525 of OY756208.1, read as the reverse complement.
TTTCATTAACTGTAATGAGTTTCAATATAACAATAAGTGTTGTGTTCGCTTTATACCTATAAATAAAACAAAAAAATCAATGCAGAAATGTTTTTGTGTATTTTGGAAATAGGGATTGGATGAAGTAAAGAGGAAATTATAAATTCTTGAAAATTAGAATGCTGATTATAGCACCTTTACGTGGAATAACAACTTTGTCGTGGTCTAGAGGCTTACACTGCAAGGAAATGAAAAATTGATAATTAAATTCCAATATCTCCTGCCTTTTGATTAATGTCGTTTTTGGCAATGAACATTTACTTCGTATGACAGGTACCATGCCCACTATCCAATTTGTATTCACTATTAGTCAATTAGAACAGCATTTTAAACTTTCGCATTAACCGTTCTCAAGATATACAAAAATCATAGCTACTTAACTAATGATGTACATACATATTTATGTACAGCGACTTCCACAATAACATATAATAATTTAGAATTTCTTTCAATAAAAGCTGTTCATAACTAAATTTTATTAATATTTTAATATACATATAATATAGTACATATTGTCTTAAAAATAAATGATACACAACTTAATTCAGAAATTTGTTTCTTAAAATATAAGGAAAACAATAAATATGTATTTTTTTGTGACCAATTTTGTTACTCTGTGAACATTGAATCAAATTTAGGTACTGCAACCATCATCATTCTCAACATATACAAAAGTCAATATGTATACTCGTAGGTACAAGTGAAGATGACAATGAAGTCATGCAGATCGAATGCAGAAACTTTAGCTTTTATCGCTTTCCAGATACCTACACAAAAATTAATATTTAATTTGTGCGGGAGGTACCATGCCCACTTGATGTATTTCGCCCACTTTTGGATTTGTATGGACTCAAAAGCTATTTGGACTACATTTGGAAACTTTTACTGCTACAATTGTGAAAACATTAACAAATACAGATCAGTGGGAATTGCTATACCTCCATCCAGACAGGCATACACAAAGATGCTGCAAAAATTTCAAGAAAATCGATTAAGCCGTTTAGCAGCCTATAGACTTCAAACAAACAAGTTCACATTGTACACATTGATTTTTATTGATAAGATGGACATACTCGTTATATATGGAAAAATAAATTCACAAAAATCTCTCAAATACTCTTAAATCCACTCAAAATCGTAATATTTTTATACAAAAGCTCATAATTGTTTGCATGCGTAGGTATATGAGTATGTTTTGTATTTTAAGCTATTGTTATTTTCTGTTCTCTGTTATCTAAATGTGTTTTAATTGGCGTTTCTTTCGTTTTAACTGTAAATTATTTTCACTTCAAAACACAAATGATGTTGTTTTCTTTGAAATTGAAAAATTTGTTTAAGTTTTTTTTTCTTCTTTTGTACAATTTTCTTTTAAACAACGCAAACAACAACATAAAGGAAAATGAAACAATTGGTTTGATGTGAATATTAGAATTTAAGATGCAAACATATTTATGTATGTAGGTAGATATGTGGGTAGGCATACAAATTATTTTTAAAATTTAAACATCAAACTACTGGCAATAGTGTTAATGTGAGTTTATTAGTATGAAAAGAATAAGAGCAAGAGTGAATTATTTAATAAAGCGTTGCGCATGCTTTCTCAATGCATATTAACGCATTCCTACAATTTTCATTATTGTTTAGCATATTCTTTGTCAATATGTATTTGTTGCACTTGTTGTATGCAACAACAGGTAGTTGCTATGTTTGTAACGCAAACATTGCTTATCACTTGTCTTTTTTGAAAATGGGGAGAATTTATTTTTTTTTTTCTGTCTTCGGTCTGATTGCCAGCTAAAAGAGTGCGCAGATCTTTGAGGAACAACTCTAAAAGAGCTGTGTTTTTTTCATACTTATATGTATATGTTTAGGTATGTGCGTATGTAATATAAACTTACTTTGGTTTTATTAAAATAGCAGGTTTTTCTATTTTTATTAAAAAAAAACAAAAACAAATTTCAAGATTTTCTCAAAGTTCAGCTTTTATAACTCCCGATTAGGTTGAAGAGGTGTAGGTATAGTTTAAAATTTTTTCAGCAAATTTAAAGACAAGCAAGTTCACAATAACACAACGGTAAATAGTAGAGATTTAGTTCTTTTTTTTTTTTGTTTCTATATAGAATATTTTCACTCAATTAGTATTTTATTTTTTAAGACTCTATTTCTTTTATGTACTTTATTTTTTTCTTTTTTTGTGAGTTTAAATTTTTTTACATGTTTTTTCGCTTAACTTAACTGCATTATTTTAGAAAATGATCACTATTAACTAGAGTTGTATTAATATATTTTAACAAGTTTTTCTTAATCGTTTTTTTTTTTTTTTTTTTTGCTTAAACTCCTATTCGTATGCGTTTAATCGCGTTCTCCGGTTGGTGGTAAAACAGCAACTGATTAGTGATTTTCCGTGTACACGAAAACCTGAACAATCTACCAAAATGTGATGATTATTATATTATTTCTCCTTTATGCCCCGTTTTATTTTTTTATCATTAATTTTGTTTTTCCTTAGTTTCGTGAGTTTCTTTTATTATATATATTTATTGTTGTTCAGTTGTATTTAGTTTTTTTGGTTTAATTTCAAACAGAAATCGTGTTTCTTTTGTTGATTCTGTCATTCATTCATTTTTCATTCAAATACATATGTATGTACATCAAACGAAGTTCTTTTACCACAGCTCACTTAACCAGGTGTATGCTTAAGTGTTCGTGAATATGTATGGATATTGTGTTGAGAGTACAAATATCAGTTAAAGCTTTATTCGTCTGATATTTTCAATTGTTTTTAATATTTTTACTCTTTTTTTTTTTCTCATTTATTCTCTCTAGGTATAGGTTTAAAAAAATTGTATCACTCATTAATATTCATTTGCCACTTTGTCTCAAATTTCAATTACAGTTTTTGTTAACCCTCTAAACACGAGAAACGTTTCCTACTCTACTTTTACACAGAATAAATGATAAGTTGTTTAAATGTTTTTTTTTGAATTCGGATTTTTCTTCCATGAAAAACTATGTTTTAATTTACATCTACTTTTGACTGTAAATAGAGCTAAAGCTACTTTAAGTTTTATAAAGCGTGTGACAATAGAATTCGGCAAACTTTATGAAAAATCTTTATATGTACGTCATTAGTAAAGCCAAAACCGAAATATGCATCGGCGATTTTGGGTCCACAATACCAGTTGCATATGCATTAATATAAAAAATTTAAATTTGCCCAGAAACATTATCTTGTATTTTGCCCCCGCATAATAATAATTCTCTGTATCTTTTGACCAAGTTGCAAATCATCGCTCCTAACAGCCAATTTCTACAACCCTGTTTCAGGGTTACGACCAAGCTTCTCCCACACCCATGTTGTGTGCGTCAATTTTTATCCATGAGTACCAGGGTCTACAGTTTAACGTCGACTACGAACAACTGGATTGAGAAGCTTGTTCATGGCAATCAGTTGCTCCTAGAGCTTTGGCCACAAGACTTCTAAGAGGTAGTCGTCTAACAGCCAACTCCTATTTTATGAACCGCTTTATATAATACCTTATACTCACTATAAACTTCATTAATTTTTCTTTCAGAAGTAGTTGTGTAGTGATGTGATTTAATTATTTAACCTTATTGGTTTTTCTGTTAACTGCCTCACAAAAAGAATTTTGCTGATTTATCTAAATTCACAATTGTATTTAAAGAATTTTTTGTTACTCTAAGCGGTTATATATAGCTTAAATAAATATTTAAAACTATGCTGGCGATGTGGGCATTTGAGAGCCAAAGTCCATATATAAAATAAATAATATACCTATTAAGTCAATTATAATTCGAATCTCAGTCAGCTACTTGACCAGCAATGATTTTAATTAGGGCAGACTAAAAAGAGAACGAATGAGAATCATGATATTTTTTTTTTTGTTGTTGTTCTTTATTCAAGTTTGAACTTTAAAGGGTTATTTCTTTTAAATTATGCACTATGAGTGTATTTTAATATGTATACATATGCACATATGTATATATGTACATATGAACAATTTCTTAGCAGAAATTTTCATTGCGTATGGCAGCACTGCGATTAACTCACCTGAGTTAAGTTAATCTCTTTTCTTCACTCTCAACTCATTTTTATTGGCAATCTATTGCACTCAAAAATTGTTTTTGAGCGTAAATGATTGTATGAATTAGAGGGAGCATGAAATATGTTTTCATTTTATTTTTTACTTTAAAATACCTTCACGCAACAGTTTGTATGAAATTTTTTTATTACCTTTTTAAACGTTTTGTTTTGATTTCTCTTATTTTTTATTTTGTTAACAATCTTCTTTAGTACGAATAAACGTACGAATGAAAACTCAAAAACACGGTAAAAATTTAATCCGTGAAAAATTATTTGTTTTAATTTCCGTTAACAACACATTAGAAAATTAATGTAAAAAATAAGGACTAGATAGCAAATAGAATTCTAATCAGTGCTGACCACAACAGCATACATCCGCATAAAAAACTCCGACTCTTTAGCCCTTATTTAAATCTAATTACAGTGCGCTCGCGATAATATGAACTAATTCAAAACCAAGTCAGTTCAGTTTTCTTTTTCAAGATATTCATATTTGCGAATAACATCTAATTTACCCTCAGAATCGTTTTCCACATAAAAATATGACGTATTATGATAAATTTTTTATTTGGTGTTTAATGTACATATGTATGTATTTAAAAACAATTTGCTTTTGCAAAAAAAAAACAAAATCTGCGATCTCTCTTTGCATTTGGTGTTTCTTTTGTTCAATTACCGTTAATCGCTTTTGCGAAAATTTTGCGTCCTCAGCTTTATCACAAGATTGAGGAGTGGGAGCGTTGGTGTCTATGAGAATAGCTTGCAGCTTGTACGTCCTTTATGGAAAAATTTTCAAACTTATTAAGCTTATTATATTTTTGAATCCAATAAAGGTATTATTGGCACATTTAATAAAAACATTTTCATTTTTTTATTAGATATAATCTATTCGTTAAATTTATTCGCTAAGCCAGTAAAAATTGCTAATTTTTTGTAAATGCTTTGAAACTTTTGATTATTATTTAAAAGTTTAAACCTTATCTTATTGTGTTTTACAGTTGAATACAAGTCAAAAGCATACAGCTAGAAAATCCAAAATTATTATGCAACTGCTCTAGAATATATCTACCAATCCTACTTACAAACATTTCATTACTATTTACATTTTAGAGTAATCAATAGATAATAGGGTATTCGTATAATAGCGAGTGCTCTGTTTAATCTACTACTATAAACCGTAGACAATATAATAATGGAACATCTTCTAACGAAATTAAAAAGGACTCGGTTACCGCAACAATCACAGTTATCGCAACAGCCAAAATTTCTATTAGTTGATATAATAGGTATATCAACATCGTCAACCAAAACAATATGAGGAATTGCATAAGTGAATAAGTCCACCTTTGTATTCAATCGAAATAAGGGTAGCGAAGCACGCCGGTTTTTAGCTCGTAAACAGAAAAACTACTTTTTCATGTCGTTTTTAAGAACAAATCTTTTTTTGATCAGAACTATGGTTTATTATCGTAAATTTTAAAAAACTTTTATTACTTTAAAGATAAAAACGTATAATGAGTAAATCCAGAAACTTTCACGGTAGAGGTAAAAAACAAAAAATAAAAATAATTGTTTTAATATCATTCATGTCTCTTCATATTCTCGGTATGTATACAAAGGTAAAGATATAAGCTTTATCCCCGAATGTAAAAGTGTTGAGAAAAGCAATGAAAAAGTAAAATCATAAAAAAATACACAAACACTGGCAAGTAACTTTAATATTTACTCTCTTGATATGCAAAATAGAGTACAATTAAGAAGAGAAACCATTAAAACACATTCTCTTTACAAACATTTTAATGTACGAATACATACATACATACATATGTACATATGTATATGATTTTTACCTGAGTTTCTCTATATGCCTATACATAGAAGAAACACATGACAATTCAGATACAAATAAAAACAACCAACTGTTAACAAAAAAGATCATAGATAGAATTAAACTAAAGAGGAGAAAACAATAATAAGCATATGAAAGATAGATGACAATAGACAACAACTGAACTGGCAATGAGCCCCGCTTTACACTTGCAACACCGTTACACTCAACAACTTGATGCATTCGTTCGTTTATTTAAAAAAAAATATTACTTTTAACTGACTGACTCTTCTGTATTGGCCATAATGCCAATAACAACAACAATAAAATTAATAACTGCCTACATACATACATACATACATATAGTATGTACGAGTGTGTAAGATATGTACGTACCTGTTCATGAGTAAGAATAACCCTCTTTATTTTCTGTGAAGATTCTTTTTAAAATGTTTTATACACTCTCGCACTTTTGGAAGAATTTTTTAAAAACGAAAAAAAAAAATGTAAACCTGGTTTGCACTTGTAGATCCTCTTTTATTATTTTTTTTCATAACATTTAGAGGTTTTTTTTTTTCTTTTTGTTGCAAACTTGCCACTTAACGAGTTATTTTCTTCCTGTAATTAAACTTGTTTTGCTTATAATTTTTGGAATTTTTTCAATTAATACTTATGTTGTACCTATAAAGAAATTAAATTCACTTATTTATTGGCTTTTAATTTTCTTTTTGTTTTTAAGTCGAAAAAAAAATATTTTAATCAATTATTTGAGTTTAGACCACGTTTTAAAATTTTTTGTTAAGTTAACTTTTATTAAAACCAAAAAACAATTAAAATAATAACTGATTTCTTGGTGTATTTAGTGGATGTTGTAAATGGAAAAAATGGCGTTTTCTTTTTTATTTTGTTTTCTTCTTTATTAATTCATTTTTATTAACTCTTTTCTACAATTTATTTGCCATAGTTAATACATATGTTTTTACTTTTCCGATATAGGTACGATAAACGCAAACGTTTCACAAAAATGCTACAAGACTGATACCAACTTTACTAACTCTCTTCTCTCGCTTAACTGAATACTAAAATCGTGAATACCAAAATCTAAGCCATTATAACTCAATGGCTATGCTACCTGTTGGTATGCATATGTACATATACGTATGTATAAATATGTATATCATTAACACATACATATATAAAAAGCTTACGCATATACATTTCAATTCTATTAAAGTTATTAAAACTAGTGTTTGAGATAAGATTTACCGTGAAATTCTTCTCTTACTCCTACTCATTGTTTCTCTTACGCATACTCACTTGATTTAAATGCAAAAAGTGTTGCCGTTGTGTTTATTTATAACAAGATAATGGTTGGTTTTTTTTTTAATCGATGGTTTGATTTGTACTTTTTTTCATATTCAGCTTAATTTTTTTGTGTTATTTAATAAGAATAGTATTAAATATTATTATTGTGATATACCTTGCAATGTTAATGTAAATTGGACAGAAGTCTTTCTCGAAATTTGCAAGTGTTTCTTCCAAAAGCAAGGACACAATAGGCTGTACCAATCCAAGATTAAAATCGTTACCAACACTTAAATGATATGAACCTTGTGCCAAGAATGATGATGATGAGTTCTTATCTGAGTTTTATATCATAAGCGCATTCAGATAGACTCAGATAGTTTATTTACAAATGGAATTTAATTTTTATTGTTTTTGCCTAAGCTCAGTTGAAAATAGAACATTTTCTATTACAATTAATTTATGAGCGTGTCGACTACGACAGACATAATGAGGCTGAAAATAATAATAAGCTGTAAAACATCTCTTTACGCTAACAAATCGACAGTCACCTTTATTATTGTTCTTTATTTAGAAAAATTAATATCAACGTTCCAAAATATTCTACAAACAGGCAATGACAACTCTAACCTACACTTGTCATTCAAAACGTTAAATGAGCTCATTACTATTTAAAGTAAACTATAGTTATTCCAGAAGTTACTACTGTACACTACTTAACTTGACTATTTATTTGTTGTTATTGTAATATTATATGTATGTATATAACTTAATTGCTAGAATTTAATAGAAATATTTATTTATTGTAGTCGCCGTGGTCTAGTGGTTAGTGTGTTGGCTTACTAAAACATGGGCCCTGGGTTCGACTCCAGGCTCCGACATCTTCAAAAAAAAAGAAATATGAAAAAAATATTTCTTTCGGCGACTACCTCTCAGCAGTCGTCTGGCAAAAGCTCTGAGAGTAAATAATTGCCATGAACAAGCTTCTCAAGTCTGTCGTTCGGAGTCGACATTAAACTGTAGGTCCCGGTACTCATGGATAAAATTGACACACACAACATGAGTGCTGCGAGAAGCTAGGCCGTAATCCTGACACAGGGTTGTAAAGGCCAGTTATGTATGTAATATCAACGTTAACGTCTATTTACAGATTAAAAAGTTTTTAGGGAACATAAAACCTAACATGTGCTTAAAGGATAATTTTCCCTTAAATACTTACTTTAACGACCTCTGCATTAGTTCATTGAACTTTAGACATTATTACAGACGATCATTTTTATAAAAACACCAGTAAATCTACGAGTCTATTTAAATATTAAAAAACTTTAATAAAACAAAATGAAAAAAGCACAACTATACAATTGTAAAAAGAAAAGTTAAAGGATTTATAAAATAATTTCATTCTTAAAACTTCTGCTTAATTCTTTGTGCGGTAATACAATACTATTCAAAAGAATTTTTTCTGAAGGCACTTGTACAAAGCAGCCTGAAAAGAAAAATTAAAAACAAAATAGGTATACAGATTTAAAATTTTAATTGGCAAATAATTTATAAAATATAACTTTAAGTGTAAATTATTTTCATAATTATTTATGTTATTTCATAAAGAAATAAGTAACTTATAATATTTTTAAATTAAATCTTACCTAATATAGTTATAGATGGATTAAGTTTACCCTCCTTATTGAAAAGCGGTGGATTTTCCATTTTTGCAAATGGTTTATTAGGATCGGGATCGCTAGGAGTACCCTCAACTCGTGACCATTGTCCTATTGTAGAACCGCGACCAACTTTAACCAAATACAAGTTATTTGGCATTAAATGAATCTTTTAAACTACATTTTATATTTTACCTATTGAATGTAGTACTAAAGTGTGATCCTTTATAACAGCGTTTTCCAATATAATTGATTCACGTATTCTTACACCAGGACCTATAGTTACACCAGGGCCAATTGACACATTAGGACCTAACTTTAATTTAATATTTTATTCGCAATTACTTTATAAATTAATGTTTATAATATATTATATTTTTCTTACCACTGCTGTATAATGAACTGTTGCACTGGGGTGTATATGTACATCAGATATTATGGTACATATAAGATTTCCATCTTCTTCTCCATGTTTTACACCTGCATTCGCTAAGCGTTCAGGATGTGTTTTTTTATACAATTCTATAAAGAAATATGTAACAAGTTAAATAAATAAAATTGTTTCCAGTTGCTCGCTAATTTTTAAAAGAATTATAAATATAATTTAGACTGTATTATATGAAAAAGTAATGATGCAAACGTTTTGGTAGGTTTTAATAATGGCTAGTTATAGCCCGTACCTAACTTGGCCTCTTCTCTATCACATTTTTAAGTTTTTGATGAAGTTTTTATTTAATTTAATAAAAAAATGAATATAGCAAATTAATGTTTTTCTTAATTGTTATCGGAATTGTAATTACATATGAAATTATGGCATTACATACTAGATAATTTGTATTTATGCAGGGATCTCACTGCTATTAGCGAATATTTTACATAAATGTCACTTCATAACATCGACTTAATAACTAGTATTGAACAAAATTGATAGGACTTATCTTTCTTATCTCTAAAATTAATATATTTTAATGACTCACCTAAATAGTGACGATTAGCATAAATTGCTGAACCAGCTGTTTTCAATTGAGACCACCAATTGGGCACTGGCATAGCATAAAGTTTATCAGTGCCGGCAAGTGGTGTTAAGACTTCTTTTTCCCACTGAATATAGCCCTGATCTTTACCATTGCCATTCGAACCTCCATTCACATAATATTTTGTGCCATTGTACTCTTGTATTTTGGAGTGGAAAACTTCCGATAGTTTTGCAAATATATCCATTGAGCACACATAAACACCGCAGTTAATAAATGTCGACACATACGAACCGGGCTTTTCCACATAATGGGAAACAGCTCCAGTGTCACGATCAAAAACCAAGCAACCATAATGTACCGCCTGTTGTCGTGTAGCTTCAGTGCTCATAATAGTCACCAGAGCTGAAGTCGGAAGTTGATTATGAAAATTGTAAAGTTCTCGTAGTGGAAAATCAGCACAAACATCCCCATTAAGTACAAAAAATGCTTTAGGATTGCCTGCACGAATTTGATCTCGGAAATGATACATTCCACCGGCTGTGCCCAACGATGTAAATTCTTGTAAATAACGAATATTTATACTGTACAGTGTCTGCATGTCGGTGACAAAGTGTTCCATTTGTGTTTGAGGATAAAAGCCTATAATAAGAATTTCCTTGACGTCGTTTAATTTTACACATGCTTCTATGTGATGCTGAATAATCGGACGACCCGCTACAGGGAAAAGTGGTTTTGGAGTGTCCAAAGACAAGGGACGAAATCGAGTTCCTTAATCAAATAAGAGAAAATTAGCTACAATTAAAAAAAAACTTTTTTTCTTTGATTTTTTACCTTTCTGTGGTCCACCAATTAAAATAACAGCCTTAAGCATGATGCAGATATGGTCTGGAAAATGATAAATGGAGTTTATTTGTGCTACGTGTTAATTTAGTGCCGAGTTTTATCAATTTTTTCGAATGAATAATATTTTATCTTTGTTTACATTTCATTTTTCATTGGCAAATCGTTCAAATAGTGTTGAAAAGTTATATTTTTTTAGAGTTGCCAGGATTCTTTATATATATTGCGTTTGTTAAATGTCACGATACAAAAAAAAACTGATGTAAAAAACCTAGACTCCTACTTATTTCAAAACATTATACAGTCCATAAATTAATGTAAAATAGTATATTTGTTTTTTCTCAATAAAGAAAAAAAAGAGCAGTGTTTTGTTAACCTTTTGTGACACTCCATTTATTTTTTTTTTAATTTTACGTTAAAATTTACAGCCTGATTATAGAACACGAATAGTTTTTGACATTAGTTTTTTTATATGTAAAACAACAACAAAAACACTCAAATTTGTTTGTGTTTCTCATATAATAAGATGAATTTCAAAAACCATTCGTGTTCTATGAACTGGCTGTTAAATTTAAAATATTATGTTACACTCTAATGAAGCAATTTTACATTATTGTCGCCATTAAGGTATCATCTTATTTTTTCACTAAATTTAAAAACAACCAACATTGAATAAATCTAAACAGAAATGAAATATCCATGGTCTAAATTTTTATCATCGACAGTTTTTAGGTGCGTTTTCATTCAAAAATCCTGATTAAAGTCAGGGGTAGAGGGAATTATTTGAATATGTTTTTGTGGATTATGACATTGCTTTTATTTTTAGTCAAGTACTGAATAGCATTATAATGCCAAAGAATGTTTAAAATGGCCCCATCTAATAAGAAATCTACAGATCTGATTTCATTAACTAATTAATGATCCTCGTCAAAATTATTCGTAATTACATTTTACATTAAATTGTAATGTGGTAATAATTATAGCAAATTAACTGTTTTTATTGTGAAAACAAAATCTCTCATATGTAAAAATGTAATGTAAAGGCAATGTCAATTTTTCATAAGATTTCCAGTCTTATTGGTGGGATTTTTTAAAAATGTAATTCATTGGAAGATTACACGTCTAAGTTTAATGTTATTTAAGATACGTCTGTTAATAGTTGTTAGTGTTGAAAAGCTTTGTATTAATCTATGTTACTCTACTCACCACAAGTAGTAATTCATAATTCCCTGTAGCACTGAACATACATTCCCTGACAATTGCACTTTTTTGTCATTCTTCGCCGACAAAACATCACGATTTCTTGAAGAAATTTTTTTGTTGCCATTTATTTCTTTATATTTTTCACGAAAAATATTCGATTTTTTCGCAACCAATACAATCAATATCCGTCTGCAAGGATTTATTTAATGTTTTCGAAATGTAAGTGTACTTCAGAGTAGGGAAACCAATAATTTAGTGGAAATAAGGCAGAATTTTGCCACACCTTTCATGCAAATAAATTTTATTATTGCAGTTATTTTAGCATCTCCATCATGGATATGCAGCCCTCGTCGCCTGAACTAATGGTGTGCCAAGCGCTGCGCGCTGCTACCGACTCAAATCATGAAGTTGTACGTAAAGCTGAATTACAATTGTCCGAGTGGGAAGCACAGACAGGTTTCTTTCCTACTTTAACGCGAATTTGTCTGGGAAATGTAGTTGGTGTGGACGCTGCCTTGGCTCAGCAAATTGATGTCAATGTTCGCTGGATGGCAGTAGTGTACCTGAAAAATGGTATTAACAAGTTTTGGCGTAAAGGAGCACGTCAAGAGCTGCCACAAGAAGAAAAACAACAAATTAGGGATTTACTATTAATGCACTTTGCCAATGAACCAGTACCTCAAATCTCGTTACAAATAGCTGTTTTAATGGCTCGTATAGCTCGCATAGATTGTCCACGAGAATGGCCGCAGTTAATACCAGAGTTATTAAAGCGTTTGCAGGAATTTGCTGCAAATGTTGGTGGTTGTGAAGTATACGATTCTGGAGAACGGCAGAGAGTTCTCCTTACTTTGCATCATGTGGTTAAAGCATTGGCCTCAAGGCGTATGATGGCTGAGAAAAAAGTTTTTCAAGAACTGACGAGTAACATTTATGAATTTATTTACCAATTGTGGGATACACATTGCCCATTGTTCTTCCATCAATTGAAAGAAGCTCCCCATTTAGCAAAGGCTACACTAGAACGATCTGTATTATGTACGAGAATTTTGCGAAAACTAACTATATATGGGTATTCGAAACCTCAAAATGTTGAAATATGCTTAAGATATGTGGAGAAACTATTTGAACGTCTTAAGCAATGCCTCAATTGTCGCTATGAGCTGAGGCAATTAAATGCCGATGAACAGATTATAGCTTTACTGGAGAAGCTAATATTAAAGCAAATGAAAACGGTATTGGAATTTCATGAAATGCATGCTGAGGCATTTAAAAATTTTACACCCATGGCATTGCAGTTCTCATTTGACCATGTCTTTCACATAAGTGCTTATCTTATATTTACCGATAATATAATCAATTTCCGCCAGTTTGCTATTCATTGTATAAATTTAATGAAGGGTCTCATGTCGCCTTTCTACTGGCAAAAAATCGACAACTCTTGGGATACGGACAACAACCGCGATCTAGAAATACGCTCTTCTCTAGAAAAGTTTTTTACCGACGAACGTTTAAGTTATATATGTGAAAAGATCATAACACATTACTTTATACTAACACAGATTGAACTAGATTTGTGGTTAGAGGATCCAGAGGAATTTGCTCAAGACGATAATGGAGGGGACACATGGAAGTATGCGTTAAGACCCTGCGTAGAAACGCTGTTTTCTGCATGTTTTGCTAGTTACCAAACACAAATGTCAACTGAAGTAGTAAAATACATACAAAAAGCACAACAAATACAGCTGACTGCAACTTCAGATTTAAAGGATATATTACTAAAGGACGCCATTTACAATGCCACTGGTCAGGCATCATTACATCTGCTCAATGAATTAGACTTTGATGCATGGTTTAGTGGCCAGCTGCTGAACGAGTTGAAAATAGATTCAGATAATTTTCGTATATTAAGAAGACGCATAATTTGGTTGATGGGGGAATGGGCCGGTGTAAAATTCTCTCGTGAGTTACGACCCCTAGCCTATGAAGCCTGTTTACATTTATTACGGCCTACTGAAGACATGTCCATTCGCTTGGCTTCCTCACGAACTCTTTCAATTTTAGTTTCTGATTTTGATTTTGCTCCCGTAGCTTTTCTTCCCTATTTAGAGCCCTCATTTAATGCTCTATTTGTACTGTTGCGCGAGTCCAAAGAATGCGATACAAAGATGAAAGTTTTGACAATCATGTCATCCCTAGTAGAGAAGATGAGTGATAATATTGAACCTCAAGCAGATAATTTAATTTCATACTTACCACTTTTGTGGAAAGAAAGCGAAGATTATAGTATGTTGCGTTGTGCCATCATATGCACACTACAACAGGTGGTAAAAGCAATTCGAGATATTCCAGAGAAAATGCGTCCATTTTTGTACAGTGTTATTGCATTAAGCACAGATATGCAGGTGAGTAGTTATATGTTTCAAAAACCTTCTGATTATTAATGATTCGTGAACATCAAGTAGTGTTTACTGTTAGAATATTAATCTCTTAAGATTTTGTTTAATTATATTTTCTTTTATTTTTTCAGGAACCATCTCATATTTACCTCATTGAAGAAGGTTTATCCCTTTGGGTGGCTGTGGTAGAAAATTCAACAAGTATGTCGGAACATCTCATGGATTTATGTCGTAACATTATGCCAATTATTGAAATGTCATCAGAGAATCTACGAACTGTGTTAGTGTTAATACAGGCGTACATATTACTTGATGCACACGCTTTCTTAGAACGTTACGGTAGAGTTTTTGTTGATTTTTGCAATCGCATGTTTGATGATATACGGCCTGAGGGTATAATTCTGATGGTGAAAGTTTTAGAAATATGTCTAAAGAGCGATGCTACTTATGGGTTAGAATTGGTACGACCCGTCTTGCCCTATATATTCCGGCAAGTTTATAGTAATAAAGATTTCCCTATGCTAATGGGCATGTATTTAACAATGGTGGCTCGAGTTTTATTGATAAGCCAACAGGTGTTCATGGAAGTTATACAAGAGCTGCAACAACCTGATGCTTTGGAAAAAATTTTAGATGTGTGGATCACAAAGATGCCTTTGGTGACAGAGTTGGAAAAACTGAAATTATTCTCTTTAGCCTTTCTGTCAATATTCTCCAATAATCCAATACTTTTAGAAAGATTTCCCGCCATCATGCAAAATATTAGTGATACGTTATTTGAAGTTATGCGTGAGGAAGATGATGAAACAGAAGATGCCAATAATCCAAATACGACAAACGAAACAAAGCCCGTCAAGTATTGTGATTCGTTAGTATTCGTTGATGAATACGATTTAGATACGAGCAGTTACTGCACCATGGACGACTTTGACTATAAAACGTACCACTATGATCGCTGTAGGCAACTGTCTCTTAAAGATCCTGTACACAAAATCGCTCTACCACAATACATCGAATGGCAACTAAATAACCTGCGTACTCAATTGGGTGATGAATCGTATCAACAGTTATTGAGTACCGTTTATCCAGCTGTTTTGGAAAAATTTGTACAACTTGCCAATATACAAATAACATTTTCCATTAATTAGGCTCTTATGAAAGGCGACCTCAAAATGTGTCGTTCATAGCAAACCGTTTAATAGAAATTAATAGAACCTTAAAAATGTTTCTACAAAAGATGTCGTCAACCATTAAATTGAGAGTAATTTCTTAAGAAATTTTAATTAAGTTTGACATCATATTTCTAAGTTACTATTCTAATCATTGATTATTTTGATACCAATGTAAATTATTTAATATAACACTTATTAATTTTAATATTAGACGTTTGTATTTTTTTATTTTATATAATTTCCTCAACTACTAAACGCATCTCTAAGGCTGCGATATTAATTTTATAAAATTGTTTTGTTAAACTGAGAATAAATAAAAATACAATTTACAAACACATTCATTTGATATTGAAAATGAAGGATTAAAAAGAAGACAAAAAATTTAAAATGCTCTTCACTAATAAAAAAAAAATAAGAATGAAAAGTGAAAACGAAGTATACAGATCATTCCGAAATAAATCTCTGAGTGTCCATTTGCAGATAGTACAGTTTCAAGGAATATGGCAAGAATTTGGGTGTGTCTATCGATAGTAGTATTTATGATGGCGTTTAAGGGAAGGAAAATTCATAATTTCTTAAGTAATAAAAAAAACTTCATCCTGCATTCCAATAGTAAAATAAATTTATTCTAAACTATGCCTCCTAAATCAATAGAATTCATAAGAATTTGCAAGTAATCTTAATAATAAATATTATCCCGCCAATACTTGTAAATAAACAAAAATGTGTTGCCTTGGAAACAAGTTACTAAAAAAATAAGTTCGTTTATTAGTATCAGTTTATGTGGTTCAAAGAAAACGTACCCCTGACATAGTATTCTGATTAAGGGAGGGTGGTTGTTGTATTTCAGCAAATATTAGAAATATAAAAAGTAAAAATTATTTTTTTCTTTTTATAAAACAAATTTTTCTACAAAATGTCAACAAATACCAAAAGAAATGTTTTAATTACCGATCTGGACCAATCAGATACACAAGTTGGAGAACGCGACGAGTGTCATCGTAAAGTACACAAAAAACGTACAAAAGACAAAACTCTACATACGCTTTCGGGCAATTTTAATCGACGTTCTCACAGTGCAGAATATTTAAAACAAACTGGTATTGGAAAAACAGCAAAGCAGACAAATTTCATAAATGAATTGGTAAGTGCTGGAAATTTTATTTCGATTTCATGTTGCCCTTATTCAGATTGCTTGTTTTTTATTACTTTAACTTTTAGCTGCAATCAAAGGATGAACAAATGGAAAAAGTACTGCAACGTCTAGCGACTTTACATAAATTTAATGAAGAATTTGCTGAAGAAAATCAACGTCTTCTGAACGATGCCAAAAGCTTAGAGCAACGTATAGGTGCCCTGCAACGCCAAATATTAGATTGTGACAAATGCCATAGATTAGAACATGAATTAGCCAAAAGTTTAGAGGAAAATAAAGTGTTAAGGGTTGATGTGGACATGATGAAAACTTTAGTCTATCGTTTAAATGTACAAATTGAGCGTTATCAAGATTGTTTGCGTTTGAAGCCAACTTCTGAAGAGCTGCCTAACCAAAGTACACACTCAAAGTCTTCCGGTTTACAAAGGGAACATAGTCCTTTACGTACTCACACACTCTCACCGCTGTTGCAAGCCTACGACGAAATGCTACGTGACAAAGACGATCTTATACAGCAATATACCAAGGAATTCGAACATTTTACTGGTCAACTAAAAGGAGTCATAGAGGAAAACAATCGTTTACAGCATGAAATTGAGAGTCTTAAACGAGAAGGCGCCAATTGGAGAGAGGAGCGAGCAAGACTTCAAGCCCAACTGGATATTTGTCGCCAAAAAGCTGATTCTCAAACGCGTAAAACCGATTTAACGAAAGAAAAACTTGTTGAAGTAATGCATTGTTATGAACAGAAAATTCAAACCTTTGTTCTGGACATGGAACATTTGCAGAGTGCTTATACGCGTTGTAAAGCTGAATTGGCTTCCCTTAAAAGTGTAGCAGCTTTACCACAAGATACAATCGCTAATTCATTGCAGGAATGTAAAGCGCTTCTGGAGCAATTACGTGAGCAGCATAGCAAAGAAAAACATACACTAGAATATACAATTGGTGAACTGAAGGAACGTAATTTAAATATAAACGCAAAAATTGAGAAACTTCAAGGGGAAAATTCGAAATTAAAACAAGATCTTGAAGAGCACGCATCGCAAACGTGTGAGTTACGTAAACGAAATGCTTCCTTGCAATGCTCTATTGAAAGAACTAAACGCTCTCGAGATCGACTCAAAGCTCGTCTACGTATTGCTTTACAGTGGGCTCAAAAACTCGAGGAGGGACAGGCGAATTTGCAAAATACTTGGGATGCACTTAAACGTTTAGAATCCATTGTCAAACATAAAGAGTCTCAAGTACGCGGTCTACATGCCAGACATTTGCAGGAAGTTGATAAATTAGAAAAGAAATTGGCACAAAAAGACGAAACTATTAAAACTATACTTAGAGATAGACTACAAATAAATACTCAGCGATAATGTTTGGAATATGATTTAACAATATTTATTACTTTAGTTTTATATAGGTATGTTTTGTAATTTGTTAACATTTTTTTTAATGGTTCATATATAATCAAGTGCTTTAAGACTTTCTGGTTTATACATATTAATTTATATTATTGAATAGACTATAAACTTTATATAAAGTTAATATTTGAAGCATAACAATAGAAAATTAGTCAATTTATTTATTAAAAAAATAATAAAAATTGAAATTCTTACTTTTTAAAGTGAAATTATAAACTGAAGCCTTATTCTATAACTCTCTTAAGCTAAAACTCTATAGCTAAAACTGTATAAACTTTATTTAGGACTTTTTGGCTACGAATACAATTCTGTATCACGTATTGTAATTTATCATCATCTATAAAATTTTTAATTATATATTTATTCTAACGACCAGCCTGTTTTAAAAACCCAAAATGTTAGCATTTTAGCGTAAGAGAATTACAGAATAGGGCCCTTGTATAGATAATGGATTCATTTTTAAATATTTAGTTAAAACACCTTGACAAATTATTACTGTTAAACATCTTTTAGGCATACATTTTTCGGGCCTCGATTATTTGTGAAGGTCGGGACCAGAAGCGTTACGGATAGTCGATTTTCACGGTTAATCAAATAACAATTTTGAGAGTTTTTTTTATTTAACAAGTGAACATACATGTAGTCGCCGTGGTCTAGTGGTTAGTGTGTTGGCTTACTAAGACGATAGTGCCGGGTTCAAATCTCAGCACCGACATCTTGAAAAAAAAGAAATATAAAAAAAATATTTCTTTCGGCGACTACCTCTCAGCAGTCTTCTGGCAAAAGCTCTGAGAGTAATTAATTGCCATGAAAGAGCTTCTCAAGTCTGTCGTTCGGAGTCGACATTAAACTGTAGGTCCCGGTACTCATGGATAGAAATTTACATACACAACATGAGTGCTGCGAGAAGCTAGGCCGTAATCCTGACACAGGGTTGTAAAGGCCAGTTATGTATGTATGTATGTGAACATACATACATATTCTCATAAGAATACCAGTATTAGGATCTTAGGCTATTAAATTTCATACGATAATTAAAAAAATTAATTCAAGATAGCAATGTCATAAACGGTCTGTATCCCAACTTCGTATTTTTCAGCTAGCATTTTAACACTCACATTAATTTTTGAATGCTCGTTAATTATTTTAATTTTATCTTCAATATTTAAAACGTTTATTTGTCTTTTTACCACTGGTTACGATGCCATGCTAAATATATTTAGATCCAACCACCCTCACTTCTCAATATTTCAAAACTTCGCTAATCAATTGTAAATACTTCTGACTCATCGTATGCAAACAAGGGAATTCCCCGTTTTCATAACGGATAATAAAGATAATCACGGTTAATCAAAGCAAACAATTTGAAAACATTGCAAACAAAAAACAATAAACTGATCTTTAGCCATCACGGTAAATCGGGGTTACCGGCTAACCGGATTATGGATAATCGGGGCCCAACTGTATGGTCGTTTTCGTTTGTGTATGTGCATTGCTAAGCTGTTTTACAAGACTGTATATTTGTATTTACAAAGAAGCTTTGGCCTCAAACACTTTAAGCCTTTTAAGAAGAAGAAAAGTAGATTTGATCAAAATGAATTATTCCAAAAATTTAAATTTTTTATTTTTAAACTGTATTTTGAAATCGTTGCTAACGGTTACAGCTGTCAAAATGCCAAAGTTTGTGTGAAACAAAGAAAGTTCCTTTAAACAATTTAAGAGAAATTTTCAACTCATATTTTGCACATACATAGAAAACTTGGGAAATATTAAACTTTATGAAAGCCTTTCCAGTAAGCTCAATACTTTAATATTTTAACAGCTGTTTTACTTTTACCAAAAACTTTATTTTTACATTTTACAGTTTATTTTTTTGTTTGTTTAGCCATTATGAACAGGCCACAACGATACTTGTGGCTTTTTCATATGTAAATATTTACATTATTATTCATAATTGTTGCATATCTACATACATACTCGTACTGATAGTATACAATGTATGTCAGAACGTTGTGTAATATTTTAGTAATGACTTATTTAATAGCAAATATCTGTTGCTATTTTTATATAGTATTCGTATTTGTAAAATGCATATGTTTAAAGATCAAGAGCAAATATGGAGTGTTTAAAATAGAAATTAGAAATAGTTTTTGAAATTGAAATCATAATTTCAACAATTAATCGGATGAGTTCCATATGATTAACTCAAGTTTACTACTCTCCAATACGGTGCTATACATTCTTGTCTTTAGCTAACACTTTTGAAATGACATAGTAAGGGTTATAGACCTAGATTAGTATATAACAAAAACGGGTTTAAAAGTTTCAAATTACATCAAAATTTCGACGAACCGAATTAAATATGTTGACAACACTGACAGCAAGTTTACTGTTTCTGTCATTTAGTAGAAGTATAATAATAGGCTAAATACGCAATCAATTTCAACAAATGAGTACTTATTTTGCTCATAAAAATATTCATTTTAACAATATTATTATCTCATTAGACTAGAAATTTATATGATTTTTATGTTTGGATAGAAGGATGCACAATATACATTTTTGCAGCCTTTTTATAATAAAAAATTAGCAGGTCATTGTACACAGTGGCTAAGTTTGTCAGTCCTATATGTGGAAATTCTTATTCAAAGGTACAAGGTATTTAATGTTTTTGGATTCTTCGACTAGTTATCAAATAGGAAGCTATCAAATGGAAAGTTTTAATAATATCAGTCTATAGCGGGTGATAAACTTTCCAGTTTTTTGTTCCATATGCTAACGAGTTGCTAACTTATCATTATACATACGGCTATTAATGTTTTCTTTTTACTTGAATTAAGGCTAGTATGTTTTTTTACGATTTTTATTAGAAATTTTAACCACTAGTCTATTACATATTCGTAGGCGTTTAAATGTAAAATAAAAAATGCATTTTGAAAACAGCATTTGTTAAAACAATGCAAGAAATGAGCTTAAATCAATGGAGCGATAGGGTGATTAACAAATAAACTTGTTTGGCGCTTCATTATTATATGGCTCGTTTTATCTCTCTTTCGATATACATATGTACTTACATATATAAAAAAATTATTTCTTTCGGCGACTACTACCTGATAGCAGTCTTCTGCCAAAAGCTCTGAGAGTAACGGATTGCCATGAAGAAGCTTCTCAAGTATGTCGTTCGAAGCCTACGGTAAACTGTTGGTACGGCACATGGTGTGTGCACCCATGTGTGCTGCGAGAAGCTAGGCCGTAACCCTTAACAGGTAATGGCCAATTATGTATGTATGTATTTTCTGGATTTTATTGGTCAATAACTTTGTCTCTCCATAGATTTATCCCCCTTTTGTTTCAAAGGTTTATCGTTTGATCATTTCATTGCTTTATCGCTTCATCAATTTATCACAGCATTGATTAATCGGTCTATACTTTTTAATTATTGCTTAATCACTTAATCGCTCCACTGATTTACGCTCATTTCTTCTAATTATTTTATAGTTTCATGGCCTTCTCATTTCATATTATTCCACACCCTATTAATCTTTCGCACTACTGCGATAAAACTTTAACTGCGGTATTCATAAAAACGACATATAATACTTTTTTGAAAGCTTATTTGAATAATTTTTATGCAATATGTACTTGTCAACCAATAACATTTTTATGAATAAAATATTTATTTCAACTGCCTTTCATTTTTTTCATTCGTTTTGACTGGTTTCTGAAATAAGAGAACACACCGACCCATTCTTTGAATAAAAAAGAATTTAAACCAAAACGGCAACACTTACCTCTCTTCTAATTGGGATATTTTCATTCTCCTTTGCTATTCTAAACTTTTCTTTAGTATTCATTAATCATTGTCGTAAATAGTCTCATTTTTAGTTAAAAACTAAAAGATTTTTAAATATTTTCAGTAATTGTTTTAAAAACTGCAACATAAGTGTTAAAGAAATAAATGTTCAAGTAGAAAAAACCAAAATGCATTTATCCAAAAAGAAAATTAATTAAAAGCGAAAAGTTATAGGCTCTGTGGGCATTGTTTTTGTGATGTGGATTCTTGATCTTTCAATGTGCTTACATGTTGTTGTTCTTGTATATCTAAATTGTTTTCCGGTGTAAGAAGAAAAAAAAAAAAAAAAAAAGAAAAAAAAAAAAAAAAGAAAAAAAAAAAAAAAGAAAAGAAAAAAGGCCAATTGTCAATTGTGTTTTGTTTTGATCATTTAATTGTTTGAGATTTTTGGTGTTGGGGGTGGTAAATAAATAAGAAAAATTTATAAGGTAAGATACATGTTTTATTTTTTGTAATTAAAAAAAAAAAAAAAAAATTAGGTATAAAACAATTTACACAATTTTAAATATTCAAAATAGGGAAGCTCACGAAAAAAATACGTCGATGTTTTTTTCCGATTGCGATGCATGGTGAACTTACATCGATGCTTTGCGTTGTATCGAATAAAAAAGGAATTGAGTAAATATCCGTCATTTAATATTTTTAAGACTAAATTCGGACTAACGAACTATTTGCAAATATATGTACATACTATATGTACATATGTATCTACATAAAATGTTACCATTTTGTAAAATTTGTTTGTAATTTGCAAAAATGTAGTACATATAGATAACTAGAAATTCTGTTTGAGACTTAGTACTATAACAAATTTATATGGAAACATTGTCCACTTACATTTACAAATTAATCATCGATATAATCAAGCAGGGCTGTCGGCTGAAAACACCTAAAAACTATAAGTATGATTTTCGATGCAGCGAATGATACGATATTTTAACGATGTATCGAATTAAAAATTAAAAAATGTATTGTAATTAAAATAACAGAAATGGAACAGCAATAAACTTTAAATAAAAAAATGTTCTTACAGATTTCGAGACATCTTCACACTTTTGCCAATTTTACAAAATTGAAATCTTTGATCGAAAGAAATGCAGAAAAGCAGTTACCCTAGACGAAACTTATCAACACGGCTTTATTGACCGTTATATTCTACAGCACAACAACAAGTACGTTAGAAAATTTAGAGTACGGTAAACGCAGAAAACTGAAAATAACGAGTGTACTCCATGTATGTAGTACGGTCGGCTTATCTGGGTTAATGTTATTTTTGAACTATGATTTGTGTTTCTTTTTAGGTTTTTTAAATGGAATATTTTATATCATTTTGAATTAAAATTTGGTTAGAAAATCAACTACGAAAAGCTCCATTTTGTTATTTTACAAAAAAAAAAAAAACACAAGTCACAAATCCTGTAAAATTAAAATTTTGTAAATTAAGGCTTTTATACATGAGACAAGTGATATATTGTACCTCTGCCTTGAACTCAGAACTCAAGTTATACCTATTTTTCTTTTTTTTTAACTTTTGATTTCCACCACAGCTCTTCTCTAATTTAAGACTATTATTATTTACAAAAAATAATTTCTTCAGCAATTATCTTACGAATTATTACTGGATCTTGAAAATTTTAAATGATAAATAAAGTGTAAAGTGTTTTTTGTCTCTATTTTGTGAAACACTTGGAATTAAAGAGAAGAACATAAACTTTTAAAAAGGTCCGAATTTGTTGGTAAAGTTGTTATTATTTTATAGAATTCTCATAGTTAGGGTGGTAGCTAAAAAATATTAAAAATATTTCAGTGAAAAATGTCTAATATTTTTGACAGAGTTAGTAAGCACATACATACATAGTCGTATGTTGAAATTTTATTAAAAATATTAATTTAACTTTTTAACTTGTTGGAAGTATTAACAGTGTTGCAAAACCAAATAGCACAATTAATAATATTTTTCAAATTGCAAGATTTAAATATTAAAAAGGAACTATAAAATAAAAAAAAAAAATCTCTCATATATGTATGTATAACAGAGTTTATTACGTTTTTATTGAAAAATATTGTTAAAACAAGTTTTTATTTTAATAATAAAAATGAAATAAGTCGCAATTTTAAAAATGATTTGACAAAATTTGTTAAAATCTTACTGAATAACTTTAATTTTGTCTATTTAAGTTGAATCCTAAAAGAAAATCTTCATTGTAACTTGTCAGCGTGGAGGTGTACAGAGAGAAGAGGAGGGAGGAGAGATGCCTATTTAGAAGAAAGAAAAGGGAGCAAGAAAGGCGTGATCGTGAGGAAATCGAGTTGTGCAGGAGTAGACATGATGCTCGAAATTTTTATAAGAAGATAAGGCGTCTTACTACTGGTTTTAAACCCGGAGCAACCTCCTGCAGAGACGAACATTGTAATCTTGTTACACATGCACTGAGATTATGGAGACAGCATTTCTGTAATCTACTGCAAAGCGATGATGATACAAATTCATTCCGCTGCTAGAGATGCTGTGCCGGACCCAATCAATGATGACGTTGTGACCCGTCCCCCAGCCATGAAGAGGTCAAGGTTGCCATATGGCGACTGAAGAGCAACAAAGCAGCCGGACCTGACGGTCTGCCCGCTGAACTCTTCAAGTATGGAGGCGATGAGCTGGTTAGGTGCATGCACCAGCTCATTTGCAGAATATGGCTGGAAGAAAGTATACCCGATAAGCCTTCTCCCTATCGCATATAAGGTTCTTACGAGCGTATTGTGTGAACGACTGAAGTCATTCGCCATCTCACTGATTGGACCTTATCAGTGCGGCTTCAGACCTGGTAAGTCCACCATTGACCAGATATTCACACTGCGCCAAATCCTGGAGAAGACCCATGAAAGTCAAGTCGACACACACCACCTCTTTGTCGACTATAAGGCAGAGTTCGATAGCCCGATAAGGGATCGCGTATATGCCGCAATGTCTGAGCTCGGTATTCCTGCAAAGCTGATAAGACTGTGCAGACAAGTAAGTAACTTGTCAGCGTACTCAATATAGTTGTTTTTATGGTCGCCGTAGTCTAGTATGTAGTGTATTGGCTTACTAGAAGGGAGCTCCGGCTTCAAACCATAGCTCTGATATCATGAAAGAAAGAAGAAAAAATATTTCTTTCGGCGACCACCTCTTAGCAGTCTTCTGACAAAAGCTCTGATAGTAAATGATCACAACAAGCTTCTCAAGCCTGTCCGTCATTCAGTTTCGATGTTAAACTATAGGCCCTGGTACTAATAGATGAAAATTTACGCACACAATATGGGTTCTGTGAGAAGCTAGGACGTAAATCTTAAAAAGGTGTTAATGGTCAATTATGTACGTTTATATATAAGAATAAGAATAAGAATATATGTAGTTGTTCTTCAAGCTAGACAAATATTATCAAGCAGTCAGCAATCTTTTTTGAGTATATATGTATATGGTAATTTAAGTACTGGAGAGAAACAGTATAAGTATGGGAGTTTTTAATGTAACAAAAGTCTTTGAAATTGTTTGTCAGTACTATTTCAGTGTAACGTGCTGTATGCCAAAATTATTAGGCTTAAGTCTATTGCTTGTTTACTATAAAAAAATGTGTAATCTTTACAAATCCCTTAAAAAGTTTAAGCCTTTTCTGTCATCATTTGACTTTCTTCTACTCTTTTCGTTAAGAAATGTAATTTCACATCAAACATTGTTTTGTCCATGGTATCGTGCAAACATCAGCTTTTTGGCTTTTTTGTTGATTTTCATGGTGTAAGAAAATTTGGGTAAAATAAAAGGGTTTTTGTACAATTTCAAGAGTGCACAAACATATGCCTGGACATACATACATTCATATAGATGTAAATATGTTTAAAGATTATGTACATGTGTACATAAAAGTATGACAGTTCATAAATTTTTTATGAAAACAATTTTTAAGATTTAATTTAATCCCAAAAAGGACTACATTTTGGCATTGCAAAGTAAAGAAAAAAAAAAAACTCTTTTAAAAGACGGACTTTCTGTGTTTATAGTATTAAACGTTTCTTTTGATTGTAATATAAAATGTTGTCTGTATGTGTATAAATACAGATAAAAATTAAAGAAGAATAAAATCCTTTTATCCTTTAATTTCTCAATGTAGATATGTATGTATGTAAGTACATACTTATTGAAATTCATAAAAACTCAGAAAATTTTACTTAACAGTTAAAGTTTCTCCTAATTATTTCATTAATTTAACAGTTTCTTTAGTTGTATATTGTATGTGTGTGCTTAATAAAATGATTTGGAAAAAAAATTTATATAATTTTTCAAATTACAACAAAATCGACATTCCTCGTGAAATCTTTGGCAGTTTGTCTGCTTTATTCAAGATTTTAATAAATATGAAACCTTGCTAAAATAAATAATATATATACTTTAAATTTATAAGCTGTTCCATATAAAATAAAAACTTTATGGGTGTAGTGTATAACAGTGTCGAACTTTATTACGCATAAATACAAATTTATTATTTTTAGTATTTTGTAATTTTCTTAAGTGTTTTTTAAATTTATTTTAAGTAACATTTCACTCATCTATCAAAGCATCTTCTGACGTCTTTGATTCTTAACAATAAAAATTATTTTCAAAATTATAAACGACCTGTCTTCTTAAGTCATATCGAATGTTTCATGCGATTTTTTTTGTGGTATTTAATCTCCATCAAAAACTTTTACAAAGAATTTACAAAACGTTTAAAATGTTTTTTTTTTCATTGTTATATACATATGTACATACAAAAATATTTGAATGATTATTTTAAATATATTTGCCAGTTTAAATTATTATAAAATAATATTTAAGAAATATTGTATATATCATACAATGCACGGTTAGTGAAGGCTACATACATATACAAACAAGAGTCTTATCGTTTATATCAGTTGGGTTAGGAGTGCACTGAAATCATTGTCTAGATCCATTTAATCCAAGCTTCTAACAGCACCTATATTGTGTGCATCAATTAGCTAATTATGTATGAAGACTTCATTGGGCTACTGTATACAGTCGGGTCTCGATTATTCGTGATCCGGTTAACCGGTAACCCCGATTAACAGTGATGGCCAAAGATAAGTCTATTGTCTTTTGTTTGCAATGTTTTCAATTTGTTTGCTTCGATTAACCGTGATTACCTTTTTTATCCCATATGAAAACGGGGAATTCCCTTGTTTGCATGCGATGAGTCAAAAGTATTTATAATTGATTAGCGTAATTTTGAAATTTGAGAAGTGTGGGTGGTTAGATCTAAATATATTCAGTATGGCATCGCTACCAATGACAAAAAGATAAAGAAACGTTTTAAATATTGAAGATAAAGTTAAAATGTATTATCAGCATTACAAATAATGTGAGTGTTAAAATACTAGCTCAAAAATACGAAGTTAGGATACAGACCGTTTATGACATTGCTATCTTGAATTAATTTTTTTAATGTAAATATGTATGTACACCAATGTTCACTTGGCTAATAATAAAAATATTAAAAAAA
The DNA here is from genome assembly GCA_963576795.1 of Metopia argyrocephala. Taxonomy (NCBI): domain Eukaryota; kingdom Metazoa; phylum Arthropoda; class Insecta; order Diptera; family Sarcophagidae; genus Metopia; species Metopia argyrocephala. Next base: position 177,705,041 of record OY756208.1, on the reverse strand, counting down.
AACTCTAAAATCATAATTATTTTTCGGTTAACCGCTAAAATCGTAATGCTTCTGGATCCGACCTTTACTGATAATCAAGGCCCGATTGTATTGTAATATACGAGTACAATTGCATGTAAATTTCAGAGTGGGCAAACAAACAAAACATTTCGAAAAAGTTACAACAATTATTACAATTTTCAAAAATATTTTAATGGTATTGTACATGAGCAAAACCAAAACAAATACTTTCTAAATGAGAAAGAGCGCAAATGAAACAATTAGCTTTTCACTCTTATGCTTGCTTTGTTATTCCGTCACATTCGTATAATTTGCTCTTTTTTCTCTTCTTCTTTTCTTTTTCTCTTCTTCTATCCTTTTTCTTCTCATTCATTTTTTGTTGTACCTAAGCACATTTGAGTTAGTGTATTTGTAGTACTCAAAACAAAAACAATATACAAAATTAAATGGGACAATCTTTCTCACTGTTTCTGTTTTATTTTTGTTTTACTCATTGTAAAGAATACAACAAAATGAGATTAAACGTTCAGTTTTGTTTATTTTCCTATTCTGGGAAATTTTCTATGTTTTTTTCTGTGGCAGAGCAAACTTGTCCAGTATAATTTTCTAAAGAAATACTGTTGTCAAAAAGTAAAAATATGTTACTAAATGTCGACTTTACTAAAGAAGATATCTTGTTCTTATTCTACCGAACTTCCAAATAATAAATTGCTAAAACTGTTTGCAGATTTTAATAAATTCTATTTCCATGTTTTATTTTTATGAATCACAAAATTCCATATACATATGTATGTATGTACCTGCATACATATATGTACATAATAATGTAAAATTCATAGACTTATTAAGCGTTTTTCTTTATTTTAGTATTTTTCCTAAATGTGAAATTTGACAACGTTGCAAAATACTGAAGATATTTTCCTTAAAACTTGAATGTTGTTTTCAGATTAGAAACAAAAAAATGATTGACAACCGCAACGAACGAAAATACTGGCTTAGTAATCGCGTACAGTACATGAATGATTGACTAAAAATTCTTAAATCGAGAAAGTAAGAAATGAATGGAATGTCATTTAAAAGTAAAGGGAATAAGAAAATACTCTGCTCTCACATTTACTTGCTTAAGAAAATAAGTAAAAAAAAAAAACACTGAAATGGTTGAAAAACATAAATAGAAAATTTAGAAATTTGGTTTCTTAAAATCAAAGCAGAATTAAAAAAATCATATTCTAACACGAACACTTTACGTTAATTTGTAAAGAAAAAAACAAATAATAACTCACAATGACCAAAATTTCAATACAATTAATAACATAAAACAAAAATTTTCTAAATATGAATCGTCTTTATAAAAAATTGCGTCGGAAACACTTTCAAACTATTACATCAATCAAAATTTCACGCCTTTCCGCGGGATGCTCCACACTTTTGAAATTATGAAAACACCCTAAAACTGAAGTATTGATGGGGAAATAAAGTGGTTAAATAAACATATAATTTGGCTTTAGGAGTAAACGTGGCACTTCAGAACAACGCCACCTCATCGTTGCATTTATAAGAGATACACTGGAAACCATAAAATATTGCTCAGGAGTGTTCCTAGATGTACAGCAGACTTTCGATAAAGTTTAGTATAATGGGTTATATTTTAAATTGAAAAAATTACTCTCAACTATGTTTTATTTACTATTAAAAACATATTTGACAGATAGAAGATATTTAGTGAATGTAAATTCTCACGGTTACCTCAGGGCAGCGTACTTGGACAATTTTCACCTCAGACATACATACATACATACATAATTGGTCATTACAACCCTGTGTCAGGGTTACGGCCTAGCTTCTCGCAGCACTCATGTTGTGTGTGTTAATTTTATTCCATGAATACCGGGACCTACAATTTAAAGTCGACTCCGAACGCCAGATTTGAGAAGCTTTTTCATGGCAATCAATTACTTCCAGAGCTTTTGCCAGAAGACTGCTGAGTGGTATTCGCCGAAAGAAATAACTTTTTCATATTTCTTTTTTTTTTTACAAGATGTCAGAGCCGAGAATTAAATCCAGCGCTATCGTCTTAGTAAGCCAACATACTAGCCACTAGACCACGGCGACTACATACATACCTGTACCTATATATACTATAGGAACTTAAGCTTTACTTATTTGTTCTTTTTAGATCATTGAAAGCATAGTTTAGTAAATGCTTTTTATTGCCTATATTTTTTAATTTTTGTTAATTTTCCAAACTTGTCAGAGTTGAACAGGTTTGTGAGAATATATGTATTTTCTACTATTTTTAATAATGAAATAAATTTAACAGATTTTTTGTTCAGAAAAAAAATGTAGAATAAAACACTTTGTTTTTTGTATTGGCAAAAAAGCCGTGATAAAGGGCGTAAATCCTTTTTGGATGTTTACAAATGTTTTTGAATGGATTATTGAAAATAATGGGAAAATTAATCTTACATGTGTTTGTTTGTATCGGTAATATTAAGTTCTTTTTTTACTTTTTTTCCTTACCTTTTTTTATAATTCTATAGAAATATCTACATCAAACTAACAGGTATGTAGTGAAAGATAGGTGGTTTCAAATCACATGTCTCTTTTAAAACACACGTGTAATGTGATGATGTTCTGTAAAACATACGTTTGTGTTAGATTTTTAATGTCCCAAATCAAAAGAAGATGCATATGAAGATATGTCACCACAGACTTGAGAAGCTTGTTCATGGCAATCAGTTACTCTCAGAGTTTTTGGCAGAAGACTGTTAAGAGGTGGTTACCGAAAGAAATATGTTTCCATATTTAATTCTTTCAATATGTCAGAGCTGGTGTTTGAATCCGGAGTTCTCGTCTACTAAGCGAACATACTACGTACTAGACTACGGCGACGATAAATTAATTTTAGTGTGTAAAGTTTGATTTGGAGTTTCAGCTCGTTTTGGAATATATTTTCATTTAATTAGGGTGCTATTTCATTATAAAAATAGGCCCATATTTTGGGGCTTTGTCTAATTTTCGGTTTGGGGACTAATTTCATTTTTTTTTTTTTTTTATTTTTATTTATGTTTATTTATTTACAATTTTATAATACATAAATGAACTATATAAACACTAGCTTGAAATATTATTAAGGAAGTACATAGTCCCTTAGAAGAGCTCTCTAGTACAATAGTTATTTAAAATTAAAATTCCTTATGAATAGTTATAAATTAAACATTACATAATAATAAAGAATATATATATGTATATATATATGTAGAGGATGAGACTTCAGCTTATTAAATAATGGGTCGAAAACCAGACACAGAATGTCCAAGTTGACCACAATATTTATTTTATTTTATATTATTAAATAAATTATTTAAACGTTTTTAATTTGTTGTTTTTTAAATTTATTTTAAGATTATTTTTTAAAAAATTATATAGTTATGTATATCCTCTTCGATTGTTTGTCAATGAATAATTTCATATCGTCATTTACTTAAGGTGCGTTTAGACTGTGCTAATATTTGTGCAAAATCATAAAAATTTTGTTTGTCCTAGTGTAAACACTCAAATTTGTTAGCCACCAAATATTTTTCGACTGTTTGTTGGCTAAAAAAATATTTGTTTGTGAATAAAGCTTTGCATAGTGTAAACACTTTGTCAGCACGTCGTTACAAATATTTGGCTCGATATTTTGTTTGTTCTCACAATATTTTTGGTGGAACAAATAGCGACAAATAATTGTAGAAACGTGGGTTGCCAACAGTTATTTTTGACAGTGCTTAACATATAAAAAATGAAATAAATTGAAATGGCAATACTGGTCAATTCGTTTGTCAGATTGGTAAGTAAAAAGCGCTTTTTTGTAATTCTTTATTATAAAGCATATTTTTCTGAAAGAAAATGGACAACATCAATGCACCATCAGCAAAAAAAAACCAAAAGGAAGAGGATGACGCACGACTAGAGCGAAGAAAATATATTTAAATTGATCGGCGAAGTGGAATGCCATCCTTGCATTTGGAATGCATCAAGTGCTGACTACCATAAAAAATCCATGCGGGATAGCGCATGGACTGAAAATGGCGATATGCTTAATGTTACAGCGGAGGAAGTTTCCACAAAATGGTCGAATTTGAGGATTGAGTACCGGTGCTACCTCAACAGAAGAAAAGAAAAACAAATGCAGACAATGCACTAAAGTGGAAATAATTCGACTCCATGGCTTGTGTTGGATTTGCGGAGGTTAGCCAGCGGCAACCAACATCAACAAATTTAGATATTTTATCTGAAACCGAAGATAAACTAATGAGCTCCAGTAGTTATTAATAATAAATCTTCAATATCACTGTTACTAAACATTTTAACTTTTCACGTTGCTTCACAAACACAATTTGATACTATTTGGCAGATGGATTTCATAAACATAACAACATTATTTGACAGATGTTTGTCATACACATCGGACAAATAAAATTATTAGTGCAGTGTAAAGGGGTATACAAATATTTGTATCAAACATGGCTGACACAAAATCTTCTGCTATTTGTGCAAATAAAATTCAAACAAATATTAGTGCAATCTAAACGTATGCCCAAACATTAGTCACAAACCATACTATTAGCCCAAACCATTATTGGTTGTGTTTGGGCAAATATTAGCATAGTCTAAACGTACCTTTAGACAATCTATTTAAAAATTTACAATTAAATGTCATCAAAATGAAGCCCGTGATTTTTGATCGATTGCTTCAAACCGGCATTTATTTATGTGCACAGAAAACCCCTTTTTTATAATTTTATTATTAGAACATGTCAGTATTATACTTTATTATTACATAACACAGATTTTATATTATGATGGATTTTGACCCTAAAATGTGTTGATTGTATGTGTGTGGGGTGGTTAGTTAGGGTGGTTGCTTATTTAACTGGTTGGCTGAATATGCTTTGAGCCTGAAGTGCTTATCTTACTTTTTATTTTTATTGTTTGTTTTTTGCTTTTTAAAAGATTTTAGCTTTTAACATTTTTCTTTTTTCATTTTTATTCATTTAATAAAGTAAAGGAAAATGAAAATAAAAAATTCTCTTTAAAAAATTCTGTAAAAAGAAAAAAATGCTCAACAAGTGTGTGTTTTATAAAAATTACAGTCTCGTCCTTTTGTTATCTTTGTTACTGGAAACAAACAATTATGGACACAAAGATACATACATACTCGTATATAAGTCGTAAAAAACGGTTATTATGAATTAAAACACACAACACAGTCCAGTTGTTATAGCCGTAAAAAATTTAAAACAATGTTCATTACAAATGTATTTTGCTGTATAAGTATAGTATTGTAGCCATAATATGTACACGAATTGAAACTAAAAAATAAATTAAATACGTAGAAACTAAACTTAACTAAAGCTTAATTTTTACTGCTAAACGAAAAGTTATATGGGTGAATGTTGTTGAGAAATATTTTCTATGAATCTTTTAAAAGTATCATCCATTAGCATTTTTTTTACTATAAAATGTATTGTTAGAAATACATAAATAATTGAAATTGAATTTATAATAATGCTTATTAATTTAAACATAAAATGTTATGTTTCAGCTTATTTTGCAATTTCAATCAAAGGAGAAATTAAAATCTGTTAAGTACTTGTATTAGTACACCAGCCGAACTGAATATGTTTTCGACTCCAGCTAGGGAAATCTCATCATAGTTCCTAGTATCCTGTACATATCCCTGACAACTATGTAAATCACACTTTTCTCTAGAAATTGGAATCATAAACAAATAAAGCAGAGTAGGAAAATAAATAAAACTGAACGTTTGATCTCATTTTGTTGTGTTCTTTACAATGAGTAAAACAAAAATAAAACAGAAACAGTGAGAACGATTGTCCCATTTAATTTTGTATATTGTTTTTGTTTTGAGTACTACAAATACACTAACTCAAATGTGCGTAGGTACAACAAAAAATGAATGAGAAGAAAAAGAAATGAAGAAGAGAAAAAGAGAAGAAGAAGAGAAAAAAGAGCAAATTATACGAATGTAACGGAATAACAAAGCAAGCTCAAGAGCGAAAAGCTAATTGTTTCATTTACGCTCTTTCTCATTTAGAAAGTATTTGTTTTGGTTTTGCTCTTGTACAATACCATTACAAATTTTTTGAAAAGTGTATGACTTTGTTGTAACGTTTGCTAAATGTTTTTTTTACTTGCCCACTCTAAAATAAAGTGATGGAAAAATTAATTTATAACTTTATTTATAATCTACAAAGTTTTATATACTTATATAATAAGTGTTGCCTGAAAGTATCGTAGTATCGTTGTATCGTCGTATTGTTGTATCGTCATATCGTTGTATCGTCGTATTGTTGTAACGTTGTATCGTTTTATTGTTGTATCGGATCTTCATATCATATGAAAAGAATATATTTTTATTTCATCCTAGCAACAGATTTTTTTTTTATAATTTGAATATTTGGGTATATGGAATACACAGCCTAAAACCTCTACTATAATGTGGTGAAGGCAGTATTAGCCAATTGAGTTTGTGAATTTCTTTCGTGAATTTTCAAAAATTAATTTTTAAGCAAAGTTGATCTATGGAGGATTTTAGACCTACATATTTGATAATTTCAGTAGTTAATATACTGTATAATGTTTTAGTAGCCCTTTTAAATATTAAATATTAATTCATTCAAATGAAGCTAAAATAAAGAAATATTTGAGAATTAAAATTTTATTTGAAATCATGGGTTTTTAAATTTTCAAACATAATTATTTTCGTTTTAAATTAAAATTTTCATTACTCAAAAATATTAATGAAAACAGCATCATTTATGAAATATTTTATTATAATCAGTATTGTTTGTTATAACAATAAAATTTCATGCATGCACGTACACACATACCCACATAATTTTCATTTATTATTCATAATTTATTAAAAATGTTTGTACATACATACATTCATTACAGTATGTGGATTGTACTTTCAAATCACTGAGTAGGAATACAAATCAACGTTTATGTTATCATTTAACTTTTATTAAAAAATTTAAAAAATGTTTTTTTTTTGTTGATTAATGGTTATTACGTTTTAATTTTTGATTTTTTTTTAAATCTCTCATTTTGTGTGTTCGGAATGATGATAAATTTGTTAAGCATATAACAAGTGGCAGTAATGAATTTTTAACATTGTAAAGATGTCATGATGATAAACTGAATTTAAATTCAATTATAAAGAATATTTAGGATCATTATGTGGTGTTAACAATTTTATATTCAAATATAACTTTTATGTAAGATTATCTTTTTTTGTTAAGGAATTAAGATTTCTAATTGCATATTATTGATTTAAAGCAAAAATTGTGATTGCAATTTAAATGCTTTATATATAGAAAATACGGCTAAACATTAGACAACACAATTTTGTGTTACAGTTTTTAAGATCATTTTAATTAAGAAGTTTGAAAATGAACAATATTTTGTATATTTTCGTAAACTTATTCATATTGTAATTGACAGAAAAAGATCATCCGTTTGGACAGTGAGACTAAAGAATGAATTCTACATGAGAGTATGCGATTATAGGGAACCAATTCTCTTATGTCCTAACATTTGCTGTTGTAATTTTAATGAATCGCATGCCACATTCCGAGACTGAATGAAACCAGCATTCAGGGGATGTCCCTTATTCATTCAGTTCATCGTGTTGGCCCAGGAAATTAGGTGGGGAAGGGGGAGAGAAGATGTGGACCTTTGATTTAAACTTACTAATACCATATTGAATATCCTGCTTTAGAAAGACACCACGACAAGGTGATTTTTCTTTATTAAACAATATTAAAAAAAAAAAAAAAAGTGTGGCAAAAATTTTAAACAAAATACGGTCACAATAGTGTTTTAACTTCGTTAAAGGCGAAAAGATTAGATGAAAAATTTAGGGAGACTGAAAACTAGTACGTCTGAAAACTAGTCGTACAAATATTAATATCGAAGCAGGGCGTAATAGTGTTGGTTAAAAAATCAGTAACATCAATTCGACGTCGTGAACAAGAATAACAAATTTCAAAAAGTTCTCAACAACATACACAAACACTAAACATGTGCATCTCCATGCTTAAAAAAACTAATTAACACAACAACTGAAGCCCAAGCATAATGAATAGCGAAAAGTGTTAGTGGATGATTATTCATTTACAGGTGGCTTCTCAGTTTTCGAGCAAAATTCTAATTCTAAACGGTGAAAAATATTTTCATCTCAATGATTTTGTTCATTGCCAAAATTGCCGTCTAGTTGACGAACATTAATTGTATCCATAAAATGTCACTGTTTGGTAAAGATTTTACTCAGGAAGAATCACTGGACAATACTTTTCTAAAAGTGAGTCTGATCAAGATAACACATGATAACACAGTACATTCTGCCGAAACTCGATGATTTTTATGAGGCCAAATGTGTTTACAGCAAATAATTCAATTACGGCATCATGACATATAACTTAGTCCTTACTCAATAGTTTCAATGATCAGAATTGGCCTCCATAGATTATATTATTTAACAGCATTAGACTTCGTGTTATGGGGTAATCAGGGGCCTGTGCCAGAAAGCCCGCCCACAAACACACGTGTATTACAAGGCGAACTTGAATGTAGCAACAAAGAAGGGTCATGAGAACAAAAGCTGTAGAGGTCATTGTTCCGATGTGTTATTCAATAAATAATCCTATCCAATGTATTTAATGATCCAATGAATAAATAAAAATCCAAAGACTAAAAAACTATAAAACATGAATTATAAAACATATAAGCCTTCTGTTAATTTGGGACACGTTTTGTTATAACCAAATTCATAATTCACGACGTTCATTGTGGTAAATGGACTTTGATCCGTTAAAAAAATATAGTCAAGAAAGATGGCAAATTGGATCCCCCAGAACCATGTAGAGAAGTTGTTAAGCTGCAACAAAACTTTAGTCAATACATTTACTTGCCCACAAACTTATAATTATAAGACCCATTATTACCAGTTGCCGTGAGTTAAAAGTAGGATTTTATCAGACAAATAACTTACTTTTTGTTATTACAAGTATACTTTAACCTAATGTGATCGATAAAGCTATTGGGAAGATTGCCTTACCTTTAGGTTAAAGTTTACTTGTAATAACAAAAAGTAAGTTATCTGTCTGATAAAATCCTACCTTTAACTCACTGCAAGTTGTAATAATGCGCCTAAAACTGATCTGTTTTCTTTTTAGTTTCAATAGTCAATTTGTTTTACTGTTTATTACATGTAAAGATTTTCTGTAATTGAATCCCTGAAAGATTCATTTCTAAAGTAGCATTCTGTGTACTCTGTGTAAATAAAATAGAAAAGAAAAAACCAGGTGGACTTCTGCTTTCTGATTATAAAAAAAAAAAATGAAAAAACACATTTAAGTATCAACTGACAGTTCTGAATTAATTTTCCCCTTTTCGTTTGTTTCAACTTGTTGCACACTGTCAAACTGTCGTAATAACGTAATAATAACAAAATATTAACGCACAATATTATAACAGGAGGGGAGTGAGAATCTATGGAATGTATCTACAAACTAACTCATACATTAGAAGGAATTTTAAATAACAAATGTTTTTGAAATGTCGAAAATAAATTCTTAATAACAATTTATGGCCTTTAAAGTCGTTTTCTTAAAGAAAAGTACAAACAGTAGTAAATAAAAAAAAAAATAAAATTAAAACGGAAGGAAATTAAGGGCAGAGTGTAAAGGTTACACTAAGAGTTCCATACGTTTGAAGGCTTCTAAGACATACCAAAGTACATAAACTCATTTCTATGTACGGAGTATATGTGTGTGTATGTATTTATGTTATTTAGTATAATTGTCTTCCAACAAAGTTATGGCTTATTGCCTGAAAACTAATCAAGAAATAAAAAAAAAACCAACAACAACAGCAATAATAATAAAAAACAAATTCATTTTCAGGTTTCGAATGGCAACAAAATGGTCGTTGCCGTCATCATCATCATCATCATCATGAAAATCGCTTTTCATTTTCATCTCCAGCTTAATGTTTCTTCTTTTTTATTTTTGTATATTCTTGTTTGAAAAAAAAAAAATTAAATGGGGGAAAATTCAAACACTGTTTCATTGAAACTTGTTGAAACTTATTCAACAATCATTCATAGCTTTCTTCATTCCCTCATTTATTTATTTTACTTTCTAACTTTCAAGGTTCCACCAGGAATTCATAACGAAAACAATATAAAATTGTGTATAAAAAATATGTATATTTTTATTTTTATTTCGGTTAAAACTTGTCTACAAAAGGAAAGTCAATTCGCGGTAAAATTATGGTAAACAAATCGTTCTACTCGTACATTTACACTGACAAAATATTTCTACAATTTTCCTGTTCTTTTTAAACGTGCAACTCAAATTCGGTTATGAAATACAAAGAAAAAAAAACATAAATAAAATCTAAACCGTTAGAAATTACTTACAATGTCTAAAAAGGTCTTAAAATAAAAATGAAGTAACAGGAAAAGGAGAGGAAGAAGGAAATGTTCAAAAAAGAAATACAATTTTATGTCTCCTTAATTTTATCCCTCCATCTTTTATTCATTTTATGGAATGAACTTTTTATCTGTCTTTTAATTTTTTCTCTTTAATATTTTTTTATATCGCTTTTATGTTTTATTATAGAATGTAGTTTAGGGGATAAAATATTTACTCGTACTTTTGACATTCATGAAGTTTTCTATTGAAACGTAAAAAATATTAAGAAATCATATTAAAGTGTTATTGTGCAACTTAAAGTTTAAAAAAGTTGTTGTCGCTATAATTTTACACATTGTTTTACTTATACATCCATAATGGTTTACTTTTCGTTAAGCTCATAGTTTTTAAATAACACTAAAGGTGGTGTATGAGATCGGTACAGTTTACAATATTTAAAAACTTTTATAGAATAGAACAGATATTAATAAGTATTTGCCTATGTGCTCAAGTTCAGTTAACAAAAAAAAAAAAAAAAAAAATAACGATTACTATACACACACACTAGTCACAAAATTTATATATACATACATACATAATTGTCCATTACAACCCTGTGTCAGGGTTACGGCCTAGCTTCTCGCAGCACTAATGTTGTGTGTATTAATTTTCAGCCATGAGTAACGGGACCTACAGTTTAACGTCGACTCCGAACGACAGATTTGAGAAGCTTTTTCATGGCAATCAATTACTCCCATAGTTTTTGCCAGAAGACTGCTGAGAGGTAGTCGCCGAAAGAAATAACTTTTTTCATATTTCTTTTTTCAAGCTGTCAGAGCTGAGATTTGAACTCAGCACTACCGTCATAGTAAGCCAACACACTAACCACGGCGACTACATTAAGATGAATGAGCTGGGGTTTAAACACGGAACTCTCGTCTAGTAAGCCAATACACTACATACTGGACTACGGCGAGCATTGAAAATATTCATATACATATTTAGTTATTAAATTAATAAAGCGAGATAATAATATATTTTTACAATTTACAAGAATGAAATAATAATAACATATTTGTATACTTTTTTTAAGAATAACGCAAAAATGGGCATTATTGTTTGCACAACTTGTTCTAATGCTGACAAAGGAGGCTCACACTTATTGACTCGCCCGTATATTGTTACTAAATTTGCTTTATAATGTAAATATCTTTCAATAATGTGTCCAAATCTTGTTTTGTACGTACAGTGTGGCGTATGATTTATATAAAATTTGTATTCATTAAGTATACGCCACGATGTAAGCATTTCTAATAAAACAATCTCTCTTATACGAGTACTGAAGGAAAATTTAGAGTTTTCTCGTTAATCATTTTAGTCAATAATTTTGGAAACACTCCTAAAGTAGTTTCTTTCGAAAAACTAATAGCGTTTGGTTATACTACACACACATAGTATGTATGCATTACACTCTTTGACCCACCCTACAGTGAAAAATATTGTTTTATAATACAATAGAGTGTTAGAAAAAAAATTTTAATTAGATTTGACTTCATTTTAAACCGTTTGCGGTATAGATTTTCGTTCTGTATTTAATATCCATTTGCCATTTCTGAAAAGAATATACTTACATGATGACTGGCCATTGCTGTGGCATAGTGTTTGACAGACAATATAAAAATAGTTTTTCTTTTATTTTTTTTTAAGAAAGTTAATTTTTATTTTGTTTTACAGCAAACATAAACGTTTCTTATTTAATTCAATTTCATTTTCTCTTTTTATTTTTTTGTATTTAAAAAATATTTTCTCTAACATTTATTATATTCTTAATGTTTTTGTTAAAATTTTATGTTGGAAAATGTGTATTTAAGAAAAGGCAGGGTATCCCATTACCAAAATAATGTCATAAGAACTTGAAGTTTTAAAAATTATGAATACTTATTTTTATTATTAAGACTAGCATTCAAAAGACGACTCGTACTCATGCAGAAGAAATTAAATGTTTTTTTACGAAATGCTTTTTGCTGTTTTTGAGAGACACCCTAACAAATGTTTGAATTGCAATTCGTTTTTATACCGTATTTCTTCATTTTGTTTGTCTTTTGATATACACAACAAAGTCTTTTTGTGTTATAATTTATGGGACATAAACAATATGTATGTATATCTGCATGTATGTTTAGAAAAGAATTAAATTAAAATATTTGCTACAGCTAAAGTGATTATTCTCTTTTATAATTTTAAACAAACACATACACAGAAAAAAAAAATGAATTTAAATTAAAATATTTGTAGTACCAAATAAATTTTTAATTGATTTGGGACCGACACCTAAATTTATGGTAAAAACTAAAAACATTTAATTGAAAATATTTGTACGTAACTTTTTAATAATATCAATTAAAGTTTGTAATTGAAAACACAACCAAAAACCAATTAAAAATTTTTGTTGAATTAATTAAAAGTTTAATTGAAAAGGAAATCAAAAATTAAATAGAATAGTTTAGGGTTTAAGTTAGTAATAACATATTTTACTAGATCAGCCCAATATTCTGCATGAGTATGGGTCATCCCCTGAGTGCTGCTTTAAAAAAACGCGATTTTTACAAGAAAAGTGTAATTTTGTTTAATTTGTTGCAATTGTCATCATTCTTTCAATATATGTAGCTCAATAACCAATTAAATATTTTATTGAATCAATTAACACAATGCATTAAAATTGAACCTAAAATCAATTAAATATTTAATTGATATCAAATATGAAATTTTTTTTTTTCTGTGCACAGAAAAGTTAATTTAATTTTTAAATATTATTTTTTTTTCTTCATAAATATTTAATATGCGTTTATTACGAATTTTTTTTTAATTTTATTTTAATTTCGGTGGGTATTTTTTTTTCTTAGTAATATATGTATACGTATTAATAAGCGTAATCAGATACAATAGTTGTTATAGTTGTTGTTTTTTTTTCAAATTCAACTATTTTGAATATTTTATTGAATTTATTATAAATTGCATTGAAAAAATATATATTTTTTATTTTATTTAATATTTTATTGTTATTTAATTATTTAGTTTAATAAATTTATTTTGATTTTGCTGTCTCTTATTTGTTTCATTAAATTGTTTGATATGAAAAAAGCTATATTTCATGTTAACTATTTATAATATTTGATAAATAAAGATGTGTTTTATTACCTGATTAATTACTATTAATTAAAATAAATAAGATTTTTCATTACTTTGGCTGTTTTTGTTTTTATTGTTAAAAATTAAATGAAATAAATACTAATAAAATACAGTGTCTTAAAGAATTATATCAATATTATATTTTGTTTTAGAACTTTACTGCCTAATAAAATACGAAAAACTTAACAATTCAAATGTTTTGGTTAAAACATTTCTACTTTTAAAATTTTTACCAAAAACTGTAACTGCAGTGCTAAAGTTTATCTTTTAAAAAGTTTTTTAAAGCCCTCTACTAAAATTAGCCGCCGTTATTTAGTGTGTTGTCTTGCTAAGAAGATAGCTCAGGGCTCAAACCTCAGTTCTGACATCTTAAAAAAAAGAAATACGAAAAAAATATTTCTTTCGGTGATTACCTCTTAGCAGTCTTCTAACAAAAGCTCTGATAGTAACTGATTGCCATGAAGAAGCTTCTCTAGTCTGAAGTTCGGAATCGACTTTAAACTGTAGGTCCCGGTACTCATGGATAAAAATTGACACGCACAACATGAGTACTGCGAGAAGTTAGGCAGTAACTCTGAAACAGAGTGGTAATGGCCAGTTATTAATTAATTATAATAAAATGATACCGCTATGGTACTCATATTTTGCTCTAAACTTAAACAAATATAAAACTTTTCCAAGTTCTGTAATTCAGAGCCCTTTTGCATGAAATAAATTTCAAAATCAAATTCAAATCTATAGAAATGGTTAAATAAATTTTTTATGTTGTATAGCTGTTAAATGTTTTCTATTATTTCGTTTCTTTTTCTCAGTAGACTCATTAAGAGTTTGATAGTGATTGTATATAAGAGTACTTTGGGTTATAATGTTACGTATTATTTCTTCTACTAAAGTCAACTGTGTAACTACATACCAACCCACCTGTATATGTTGCGAAGTAAACTAATCTGATAAAAATGAAATGAAAATCTCTGACTGCTATTAAACACACATTAATGGAGAGAAAAATAAAATTTTATTGATACTGGTTTTATGGGGAAAATATCTGTTTTAAATCAGTATCTATCTAAGGATTTGTGTCTAAATGTTAAGAAAAAAAAAAAGAAAACGAATAGAAATGCGGTTTTGAATGCATAAATTAAAATATTTGAAATGTGTGAGTGTGTGAGTTATTTTAAAAGTTCTAAGACTTTCTTTGCTTTTTCCATGGAATCTACACTTTTCATTTCATTATTATTATTTGCCTAAATATAAAAATACATGAAAAATATTGTGCTTTATTTTGTTTATTTTACCTCAAAATTTTAATTTATTTTTCTTTTTTAAAGTTGAATGCTAAATATTAATAGAGATGTTTGTACAAGAAAACAGAATTTTTTATTAAAGAGAATTAAGTACTTAAAAGAATTAAATACTTAACAATAAAAAAAATCAAATACTTGGTTTAATCTTTGAGAAAAACTTACAAGGCTTGGAATGAAATATCTTTTGGGATACATCACAATGTATGCTAAATATGTATTGTAGGAATATACAGTGGAATTTCTCATAACGGACAATTTGAGTAAACGGAAGAACAGACAGTGACGTTTTTCACTTTTAAGCGGAATCGGACATTTCGCTTTTACTTTTGTAGACAAACTAGCAAAATAAAGGCCAAATTTCTGCCTACTTTCTCCGAATTATATTTCAAAATTAGTGAAATCTCTAGAAACTGTAATGAAAATTAGTTTGCTGCACACTGACATGCATAAGAGGTGCATTCTAAATCCTAATAGGCAATAAGCGGGCTTGGTAAAGCAATTCTTTGTTACGCCTTATAACTCACCGAAACCC
Organism: Metopia argyrocephala; assembly: GCA_963576795.1. Classification (NCBI taxonomy): domain Eukaryota; kingdom Metazoa; phylum Arthropoda; class Insecta; order Diptera; family Sarcophagidae; genus Metopia; species Metopia argyrocephala. The sequence goes on along the minus strand of OY756208.1, from coordinate 177,689,526 downwards.
CGGATATCACTTTAAAAAAATTGCTATTTCTGAGATCAACACCAGTCGATTTTATGACACCAAAAGTTTTGAGCACATACATTGCGAAGGCGGCAGACAACGACTTTATCAACCCAGCAGCATTGTTATGTCTTTACATAATTTGTTTACTACAAGAATTTGATTAATGAAATGGTTCTCAATGAAAATTTTGTGATCAAAGTGTTGTTTAATATTGTTCAGAACATCCAGTTAAGCTTTGTAGTTGAAATGCGAACTGAAAATTAATCAGTGGAATATTTTAACTTCATCATATTTAAAACTCTTTCTTGCAAAAAGAATTTTAGTAATTTTTTGTTGTTGAGAATAAGTAATATACGGTGATATTCTTTTAAGCCACTGTATCTAGTTTTGTTGCAATCAATAGGTCCGCGTCCATACTATGAAACTTTTGCTACGAAATAAAATTTTTAATGTAAAATAAAGAAAGCATGTATTAAATATATTCAAGCAGCGATTTTACAATGGCGAAGGAAAAATTATTGAACGAAAAAAAAGCACACATAAGATATTTTTGGTTTCTCTATGTCATCAAAATTCGCCTGTACTTACGTGCTACCATTTTTTTCTTACGTATAGTATAAAAAGGGCGTTGCCAGATGAGCTTAGTTTTTCTTTGAAAACAGAAAATGGAACCCGGTTTAATAGTACATGCTTCTACATAGTATATAGTCGTAGAACATCATCATCCAATTTGCCTCGGTTTTTTTAATTCTTTATTTGGTCTTTTACGCAAATTGCAATATAATTGTGACGTGTATAGGCAAGTTAATGATTTAAAACCGACAATGTATTACTAAAAAACAAAAGTGAAAAGTGTCTGTGCTCAAAGTAAGTCCCAGTGAAAGAAAGCACAACGAAAGATAGACAATTATTTTGAATTTTTTGTATCAAATCCAATAGAGAGAAATCCAAATCGTAAAATCCTTTCGCATCGTGAAATAGGTTTTTAGTCGCTTAAGGTCTGGGCTGGAATCCCCACATACACACGGTACCGTACATGCAATCGTAATTACGTAATACATTTATCAGTTGAACGGAATGACATAATATCGTATGTTTACAAACGGATCGTAGTTTTTGCGAAATTATTAAACAAATTGTTTTTCTTTGTCTAGTATTTTTAGTCATAGCTTTATACCATAGCTTTACCTTTTGTATAATTACAAATTAAGTTTTATATAAGTTTTGGTGATCGTGTAACAACTCTATCATGCTATCTTTTTAAAAAATATATATGTATATATGTTAATGGAAGACAGTTCATCAAAAACATACGTTCAGTTTCACGTTCACGTAAATCGTAAGCAGAAAAATTTATTTTTACATAACGAGTTGTAAGTTTGCAGATGTGACGATTCGGGCCCTCTTTGTAGATATTTATTGTATAAATAAATGAAACTACTTACACAAAAGAAAAAAAATAGATTTATTTTGTTTGTGTGTTTAGCATCACACGAAAGCACAAACACTTAATTAGACTAAGTTTGACTTTTGCTTTCGCAGTGCTGACGTTTTGTTGACATACCATTTTTGTATGAAAACTGTTACGAGCTTTTCTTCTTCTTTCTTTAAATCATGTTTCGTGTACAGAATTAATTGTTTTTCTCTCAGCAATCGAATGAAAGCATTCTTTCGACATTATAAAACAGGCTGCTATGTTCGAACACAAATGCAGTTTTTTTAGTATGGACAAGGACTAAAAGCTACTTTATTTTCTTCACTAAGTTAATCTGTGTTGCCGTATGAATTATATATGTATGTGTATGTAAAATAAAACAAAAATTGATGTCTTTATACCAAATTTAGATAATTTTAAATTCCTTCTAGTATGCATGCATAATTGATTAATTAAATTACACAAATGAATTAAATTAATAAAATTATTATTTTTTTTAATGAATTATTTCTTTTATTGTAGTGTAGAGTGTAATACAGTCGCAGAAAGTAATTTTTACTTATTATTTTTTTTTGTAAATATTTTATATGTTTTTAAGTCGTTTTATTTAAAATGTTTTTTTTTTTCTTTAAGAAAATAGTCAATTATGCTTAAATTCTTAATATACGTGTATGTACTGAAATTAAGTTAGCAGTAGATTTTATGTGTAGTAAATAGTTGAGTATACAGATATTTTAATTTTTGATTATTTTATATAATTTTATAAATCTATACATATGTATTTTTAACATTTTGTTTTAAGTAAACATTGATTATTTTAACACATATACTTATAAACTAATTTATTTATTGTTTTTAATTAATATAAGCGTATTTAATTATTTCTTATTGTTTAAGGATATGCTACGTCTAAGTGGTTTACCATATAAACACAATGACAGCGTCAGGTGAGTTAGAGATTATTATGATGTAATTTTATTTTTTAAATTTTATAGTTTTTTAAAATATTATGCGCTCGATATTGCCATTGTGTTGGTAGCATATTTGGAATTTAAATATTCTTCTTTTTTTAAGATGGTTTGTTGAAATCTATTTTATTTGCAAGAGTTAGTTTTTGTATATCGCGAAAAAAAGTTACGCACAAATTGTTTCTAAATACTTATCTCGTGAATGTGCGTATTCAAGCAAGTTTTAAATTTCATTTTACAGAAAATTATTTCAATAAATGTGTTGAATATATAAAAATCAAATTATACTTTTTCTAACACAAACTGTAATATTACCTCTTAATAACAAAATAACCAATTAATTTTAATTAGGCCTTAAGTCTTTAGAAAAAAGTTTTGTTTCTTCCTTCGTATTCTATAAAATCGTCTAAAAAATTCTACAAAACAGAATCCGATTATTCTTCATACTCGTACACTAAGAGGGGATTTTACTTTTCAACCAACCATCTTTTGTTTTTTGTTTGTTTTTGTTTTTGCTGTTGATATTTTGACAAATAAAATCAATATATAAAATCTCAAGATTAGCTTTAACGTTAACATTAACATTAACAATAACATTAACATAATTATTCACTTAATTATTATATAATTATATTCAGTATAGTATTAAATATTTAATAAAATAAAACTTTTTCATTTTGTTTGAAAAGTATAAAATATATATAAAACAGTCAACATTTAAACAGTCATTTCGATATGATTAATATTATTTTAATGGAAGAATTTATATTTTTTATAGTTTTTTTATATTTTTTAATGTTATTTACTCTAAAGATATTTGTATAGAATTATTTATAAATTAAAGAAATTGTTTCAATTCAATTCAATTTGTATAAAGAAGCAATAGCAGATTTCTAATAATTTAAAAATTCCATTAGAAAATTGACATATAGAATTACGTATGTATGTAAGAGTATAAATATTTAATCTAAAAAAAATACTTTAATTTTATATATATTTCTGTATCTTTTTTTCTTGTATTTTTTCTACATAAATTTCATATGAGTTTGTATACAAACTTTTTCATATCTTATAAATAGTGGTTTGAAATGTGATTTTAATAACTTTGTGAACAACTTTCAAACAATTCACAAACTTAATGGAATTAATTTGTTTTTAAAAAGACATCAAACTAAAAACAAAAAAAGTTTTTCACCCAACTCTTTTTTGACACTTCTCTTCAGGTTTTTTAATCTATTTTTCATTTGAAGTTTTCGAACAGACTTTGAGATGTGACAATGCATTACAAATTTTTTTAATTCGGTTTAAAGATATTTATCTTGAAAAATAAAACATAAAATAATTTTCTAATCTTCAGTGAAATATCAGAGATTTTATTGTAAATTTTAAGTGAATTTATTTACTGCTGTACACAAATTGTCGTTTTCAGAACCAATAACTGTATCATCTTTTAAAATTACTGATTATAGATGACCTTTCTAACCTTATAGTTTCAGATTATTGGTTTACGTACGTACTTAGATTTTTACTTAAGGAACTTACATAGAAATTATGTTAGAGTATCTAAATCTATAGTAAATATACAGGGTGTTCACCTGGAAGGTATACTATTTTGTTCTACCGCTATTTTGATAAACATTAGTCTTAACAGTTCATATTTGGCAGTCGTGAAGTAGAGACGTGACAAATTTATTATGCAAAAATATTCAGTAAACCAACTTGTTTGAATAGTTAAAACATTTTCTCAAAATCAATCATCGATTACTGTGATAATGAGAAAATTACGTGAAATTTTTGGGTGACACAACGTGCCAACAAGACGCACTATTTATCGTGTAGTAAACGATTGCGAAGAAAGAGGAACTTAAGCTGATAGGCCCAAGCATGGACCACAACGTACTGCAAGATCGTCTGAAAACATTACTGCTGTTCAAGAACGTGTTTAAAACAATCCATCAACCTCAATTCGACGCTGTGCTCGGGAGCTTGGTCTTCAAAGAACAACTTTGGCCACAATTTTGCATAAAGATTTGCATTTTCAAGGTTTATGCAAACAAATCAGAAACCCTGGAGCAACTAAAACAAAATATTCGTGATGAAAATAATTAAATACAGCGTATAATGTGTGAAAATGTAATAAAAAATTTGCTCAAAAGGGCTCGCATTTGTAAGAAATTTAACTGATATTGTATTCCATACATAATTACCGACAGTAGATAAAATATTTATCAATATAAGTTTCATTCACTTTTATTTAATCAAAAATTATAAACAAAAAAAGTAGTATACCTTACCGGCGGACACCGTGTATAGCTATATGTACTTCCTCAGAAAGAGCTGTTTAATCGTAATAATTTTTGCATGGTTTTAAGAAATAAAAGTTTGGCATCCCACTTAACGCTAAACTTAATTTCATAAAGCATTCAAGCTAAAATTTAGAATTAAATAAAACGTTTGCTATGAATTGAAAGAGCCACTATCAAATTCTAACATCGCCTACTTTTTGATGGATGAAGTACATATGTAAATATGTATATTGGCAACGAGGTTGTTTTGTGCTAAAGTCATCATTAAATTCGTATGGGAGGTACTATTTCTACTTTCACTTTTTAATTGTTTTCCACATATACGAAATTAATTTTTTAGTTTTTATGGGAGGTACCTCGACCACTTGGGAGAAATTACGCCCACTTATCCGATTCCGCCCTCTTTTTGACTGATGTATTTACACATTTTGAAGATATTGGAAAATAATTTTTTACTATGCATGGGCGTGGTAAATAGACTTTAGTTCCTTCCGAAAACACAGACTGATGCAGTAAAAATTGCGTAAATCGGTTAATTTTTATATACTTACATAAGTATAAAAAAATAGTTGGGTGAACTTTATGCATTATTTTTTTCTTTTTAAGTTTTAGGCATAACATTGTTTCATTCCTTTCATTAAAAATATTTTCCTGTTGTAAATTTGTAGTTTAAAAAAGCAATATTTTCTATTGTAGATTCAGTAATAGCCAAATATTTCAGATTAATTTTGTTTAGCAGGTAGAATTTAATAATTGAAAGTAAGTAAGTAAGAATTCGTTAATAGCATATGATTGTCTTAAATAACAGTTTTAAATCGTAATATTGGAAAACAGTATTTTATATTTAATTTTATAATTTTCGTCAAGCATTAAACCCGGAAAGCACAGCAGGCTACACAGTTATATGGTGGCTGTATTTATATATTTTGAAACAGACAGCACCATAACCAGCTGATACTGCCATATATAAGTACATATCTCGATGTAATTAAAGAACGCTGTAACTGACAAAACCTTATATGTTCACCAAAGCCAAAAAACCTGTATAAAAGTAGAACAAATACACTGGCGTAAGTGAATTTATTTTCATCGTAGAAATCTGGGACCGGGAACAATCGACTCGTATTTTTTTTCTGATAAAAATGACGCAAAAAACGTATTTTCGATTTTTTGTCAGTTACAGCGTTCTTTAATTCCTTCGACGATATATTTATAATTTATTTCAGTGGTGCCACCACAAACTATTTCACTTCAATGAAATCTAAGCTTCTTATTCATAGAAGAGTTTTATAAGGAATAGCCTCTATTGTGTTTGTAACATACATGACTGTTGAATAAATATTTTTGCGTATTGGAAGCACTATATATGTATGTATATGCATATGGCATGCATATACTATTCTAAGTTAGGAACAGCGATAAAAGAGGCCGTGTTGTCATTATTAATGTGCTGTCAATAAAATATTCGTTTACAGATGAAACTGTGTTTTTCTACTTTGATAACTAGTTTGTAGTCTTCGGTGTAGCCTGTTGTGATCTATGTGTTTAACGCTAAAAATTGCTTAACATATCCCCATCATTTTGCAAGACGTAACGATATGTTTTAGTTTTATGTTAAGCTACATATGTTTTATTAATTTATTTTTTGAGATATTCTGTTTTAATTATTCCCATCAGATCATATTTGTACACAAAACCTGATACATTATATTTGGACTCTCTTATATTTTCTTGTATTATTTTTTATATATTTTTAATTTGTATTTCAATAGAAAAAAAACTTACAAAACATGAAGATTTTCACAGCTCTTGGATTTTGAAATATCGCTAAGGCAGATTTTATGTAGAATTTCCTTTGCCATTTGCAAAGAAATATGGGTACGGGAACTTTTCATTTTCGAGGCGGCCTTTTTTTCACGTGATTCTTTTAAGCGCATCTGTAAATAGAGATAATAAAATAAACAAAAAAAAAATATTACAAGAATTTAATATTAAGATGTGCGACAGAAATGTTTTGTTTGTGAAATGAAATCTATCAGCTTTAATTTATATGAAAAAGTTTAATTTTTTTATTTTTTAGCTGAAAATCTTTACATTGATATGAATTTTTAATTTTTGCAGATTCGGAAGTGTATTATTTGGTATTTAATTGATATAATTTTGGGTTTATATAATATTTGAGTAATTTTCTTATGCTTCTAATAAACTAGCGAATTGTTTTTTTTTAAATTACTGTGTTATAAATATGTAAAAGGTAATTATGTATACTGCTATTTCTACAACGAATGAATATAAAAATGAGTTTTAACTTTAAGAGCCTTCCCTAAATAAAAGCGGCAGGCGGAACGTTTTCTTACTCTCATCTCTAAATAAACATTTTGTCAAAACACTAAAACGGGGCAATCCAAACAATATATTCTTATAAAACAATCCTGGCTATTTTAATAATAAAGTGCTTTACTATGTTGATATTTGTGACATAAACTAAATTTCATAGTATTATTTTACTAATTTTTATTATATTTTATTTATTTATTTTATATTACTACTTATTTTCTTCTATTTTTTTTTTGTCTTTTGAAATCAAAATGGGTTATCCAAACAACATATCATCGTGCGGGAGTTTAAGTGCTCTATCCGCCATTTCATATTTTTTATATATCTCGAGTTAATGATGCCACTTTAGGTTTTCGACCCCAAATTTTTCAAATCTGTAATCTGTTTTAGAATATCTCGTCAAGTTTCGGAGATAAATAGCCTCATAGGATATCATCATAAACTCGAGATTTAAAAAATGGCGTATAGAGTACTTAAACTCCCGCACGACGATATGCTTATATCATAACCCCTTTTTTTCCTATTTGTTTACATTGTAGTTGCCTTTTGAAACCAACTTTACTAATAAACGCTCTGTTAAAATTGGATTTTCCAATTGCAAAGCGTTGTCGCCGAGTTATTTAGGAATGCTGCGTACAAATTGTATGGGCATGAGAAGATATTTTTTGCTTCAACTTCAACTATTTTCTGATGAACGAAAATTATTAAAACATTTAAAAAGTTTATTGATTTTGTTTTAACTCTAAGAGAGTTATTATTTTGATTAAAGGAATTATTTAGTTCTTTAAAAAATAAATTGATAATAATTTTATAATATTTTTCAAACCGGATTTGAAGCTGATGCTAATTGTGATAGATCATCTAATTACTCAAATACACATTTAATATTTTCTTTCAAAGTGTCCACTGACGGTGAAATATATTCATGAGAGTCATATGATCGAAAATTAACAAGGAAAGAGCCAAAAATATTAAATAGAGAAAATTAATATTTTCAAAACGTATCCGTAAGTATCAAATGTGTTAGAGTTGAACCACACTATATGTTTTTACATAAAATATTTACAGTATCAAAAAATGTACGATCTACCAACTTTTCCATTCTGTCGCTAACTGACTAAAATTATTCTTTTAAACCATATTCACTGTAATTATAAAAGCTTTAATCTGATTTCAAGTAGTAGTAGTATAATTTAACAGATTGTGTTGTGTTTCCTTGGGATTTGTTTTTTCTTAATAAAATCTATAACTGCCATTGCCAATTGATTCTTTGGCATTGAACATTTTAGAAAATATTTGAAAAATGGTCTTTTTAAATGTTAAATTTATATCAAAGCCATCGATAAAAATAAACAGTTAATAAAAATTAACAAAAAAAAAAAACCACACATACACATATCTCTACATATGTATATGTATGTATGTACAGTATAACCTCTCTAATCCGGATAGATATAGTTTCACCTACTGGACTACAATTAAAATAAAATGTTAAAGCTAATAAATACATATATTTAGATGTACATATATAGATACGATATGTATATAATTTATATTTATTACTGAAAATAAAAATAAAAATTCATAAGAATTTATTTGTATGCAATTTATTTACAGAAAACATAAAAACATTCTAAACGGGACCAATAATATTTTATTGAAAAATAAGAATTACATAATTTTTTTCTGTTTACCCATATCTATATGTTATTTTGTAGGCTTTATATTTACATATATATTCCTTTAAAAATAATATATCCTATAAATATAAATAACTTTTGGAAGCAATTCGTTTGAATCCCTATTTAAGTTATTTTAGTTTTTTTTACTGAAAAGAAAGAATACTTGTCAAATTTATAGAGGAAATATTTCCGAACTGTCCGAATTATTTCAATGTCCCGATTATTGGGTAATCCGAATTACCGAGTGTCCGGATTAGAGAGATTGTACTGTATATGTATATTGCTTAATAAATTAATAAAAAAAAAAATAAATAAATTTTACGTGCCTGTTTCAAAGTGCCAACAAGTAATTCATCTACATTGTGTTGAATGCCACTGGATGTTTCTATGAATTTGGCATCGCGTGAGGCCGCTAGTGCTTTGCCTTCTATAATTAAATTACACAAAATTCACAAAGAAAATCCAAGAAATTTCATGAATTATTATTAATAAGAGAGAAAAATATTATTAATATTAGCCAATCTAATTAATAAATAATAAAAAACAAAACAAAAACTCAAGTAAATTTGGCAAAACAACAATAAACTTTTGTTTTTCGCAAATTATTGTAAATATTATTTATTGGCCTAAATTATTGTTATTATTGTTATAAATAATTCAATTACCTTGAGACGTTATGACACGGGAACGAGCCAAATCTGCTTTATTGCCGACTAGTATTACAGCCTTATCTTTTGTATAATTTTCCTGCCACAAATAATTTATGATTTCCTCAGCCACACGAAATGACGCCTTATCAACAATAGAGAATACGACGACACATCCATGAGGTTCATATGTTGACAATGAATTTTCCACCTTAAAATTTTATGGGGAAAAACAATAAAAATAAAAGAAAACAAATAATAAATAATAATTAAATATTGAAATCAATATAATTAATGTTATTATTTCTTATAATCAAATGTGTAGGATGCTTATAATTTTATATTATTTCTCCATTGACACAAAGAAAGTATATTTAAATACATTCTTGGAACAGTGGGCTACAATAATTATGGTACACTTACACTCATTTCAACGCTGGGATGATCAATGAATACCAGTTCGGATTCCTCATCGTCTAGCAATATGCTAACGGTCTTCTCCCCAAATTCATCATCTAAAACTCAAATTTGTATTATTAACTAAAAAATATTAAGTATTTTAAGAAAAAACAAAAACAAAATGCCAACAAGCTTTATTTTTTAAATTTCGTTTAAATTCTTAAAACACTTATGTATATGAAAAAGAAAATTTCTTAATTGGATTGGGATTAGATAATTATGCGGCAAGGGTGTGCTTGGTAGTGATTGTTATTACATGTAGGGTTTTAACTTACTGTGGTGCTGTGCTTTAAAAAAAATAATTTTGAATTCTAGAAACTTGTCAAAAACTAGCTAATTTTAAAATTAAAATGCCAATACATACAATTTGAACTATATTACTGACTTACCTAGACTGGCATCGTAAGTATGCATGTATTCGGAAGTCATAAATTGATTGACCAAAGCAGTTTTACCCACACCAGCATCACCCAACATAACGACACGATATCGTGGTGGTGGTGGAGGTTCCATATTATCTGAATCATCATCTTCTTCTGGTGATGCTGGTACCGAATCTACATTAGCGTAACCACCACCGCAACATGATCCTTCAAAAGGTGATCTTTCGCTGGCCCTGTTAATAAAAATGTTTCATTATGATTGGGAAATAGGGAATTGTATTAAAATACAATAATAAATTGAACCAAAAATTTTATTAAGATGCTAGTATCCCTCTACTCATACATTGCACTGTACTTGTGTTAGTGAAATATGTTATGAGGAGGAAAGAGGGTTTAGTGTTTGTGAACATTTGGTTTGACACTGTTCATATCGTAATTAAGAGGAAAACCATTCGAGGAAATATTTTTTCATAAAAGAATTGTAAGACCTAAAAAAGGAATTCTTTCTATAATGCATTGTGCGATTTATTGTACAATCAACTATGAGAGGTAGGAGTACAATGTAAAAGTATGCAATTAGTGGGGACTAATTTTTTTTTTGTTTTATCAGAACACCTCCCAATAGAACAGAGAAACGCGCTATATTGGACCGATACTCCAATAAATCGATACTCCTCTACCGTTATTGATAAACATTTCTGCTCTTTCCATAACGTGGTCGAAAAGTGCCAAACTAGATTTTAAAGCTCCGGGCTAAATATGAAAGTTAAATTTGTTCTTAGGTCCGATAAAGGTCTTGTAAATTATAAAAAGCTCGTATAAAGTGAAATATTTCTTGCACCGTTTGTAATAGTCGAGGCACTGAATGTGATCATTCTAGCAGACATCAAAGTTTATACTCATACTCAGAACATTAAGCGCGTTCGCCTTAATTGAGAATTTTACTTTTTTAGCTGCGTAGTTTATATTTCTTTTTCTTCAACTCATTCGGCATAGAGCGGACATGTATTGACGGCATAAACATTTCTATTGAAACTATTTTGTCCTATCGAAACTCATCACAAATTATAGTCTTCTGTTAAAATAGGTTTTGTATTTTGTTCTTTCCGAAGTTTTAAAATAAAGTAAAAAGTTTTTGAGTCTTTTCTGGTCAATTGCTAATGATCAGCTTAAAGCACCTTTCCTAACATTCCTATTGGTAGATTTTTAATTTTTTTTTAATTAAATAAATATGTCAAATCCTTGTTTTTATAAAAAAAAGAATCCTACGGCATACTATACCTTTGTTTTAAAATTGTTTTCTTATACTTACCGGCTATTTGTGGAATTAACACTTGTGTTACTGCGAGAACGTCTCGATATAATTGAATCACCACAATTGACGACATTTCCTTTACTTATCGAAAAATGTCGCAAACGATACAAGTCATCACTGGCTCTGGGATTGTAAGGACGGTCGGGTAATGAGCATACTCGAGGCCTAAAATGATCTGGAACTATAAAAACATAAAATTTATACACTTAAGACGCTTCACAATTAAGAAAACATTGCATTTTAGCCCACCTGGTAGCTCTAGAAAATTCGAAGTTCTACGTTGACGGCTACGATTTGAGGCTTGAAATGTTAATGGCCCAATATCATCATTTGATACTAAAGAAGCATTGGAACAGGCGCTCTTCATTGATTCGCGGGAACTGCGACGACTAGCCAAATATGCTAAACCACCCTTGGAACTACCACGTCTACGCGGCTTATAGCTCCCAGCTGTTGGCGTAACGGATTCCGGCAAATGTTTAAATGTGTTTCTGTCATTCTCAGAGTCTTGTGTTAAGTCACTGGTAGATTTTCGATAGCGCAGAGACACTACACTATCCGAACAGGTACGATCCAGGGTAGAGTGTGAGCTATGAAGAACCTTAATTAAAATTTTTAAATTAATACTCGCATGAGTTTAAACATTTTATTGCACCCATATACCTGATAACCCGGGTTCGAAGTAATATTAATGGCATGCCTACGTTTGCGTATTGCAGTATTTGGCTCTACTAGTGGACTAACGTCTTGGGCTTGATCGGAAGAAGTTTGTCTTGTGGAAGTATCGGAATAACTAAACGAAGTTGTTGTTGTTGCTAACGTACTAGTTTCAGATTCAACTGAAAGTTGAGTACATTCTGTTACACATGAATCGCGTTTTACATAATACTTATTAACACCCAAACCCTGATAATCACTGCCCATATTTGAGGACACTGTCATTTCCCATTCGTCACTGCGTTTTTTTGATTGATTTGTGCTGCTAAAACGGCTTAACGACTCCAAAGGAGTTGAACGTATAATTTTTTGGGAATTGTGTCTTCTGTGCTCATACAATTTGGGAGAAAGTGGTGGTACTTGAGTTGAGCTATTGAAATTTTCTTCATCATCATCTGGCGAAACGGGTTCATAGTATTCAAATTTTCGACTGGGCGAATCCATTGCAGGACTAATGGCTTCAAAAACAAAGGTACGTGGTGTATGAGGGCTTCGACGTGGTGATACTGGCGTTTGGGCTCCGCTATAAAGCAAACAAGCTGGAGAGTCTAAAGAATTATCTTTCGAATAAACTGCTTTGGGACTACGTGTATCAGATGCAGGAGTGTGGTAATATGAGGCTGATGATTGTTCACCATCATCATTACAATCATTAGCAAATGTGGTTGTTATTTTAGGACTACGTGGTGGATTATCACGGCTACTGGAACGACTACTTCCCAGGGAGGGCGGTGATACTGCATCTGAATAACTGCTTTGGCAACTGTAATTACTACGTACTGAGGGACTGCGTTGCGGCAATGATGATGTTTTAACACCTGATTCATAAGGATTAACACTACTGCCACTGCTGCCACCACCAATTTGTACTTGAAAGTTTCTGCATAAAATAAGGTCAAGGAAAACAATAAAATACATGTGCAAGGAACTTGAAGAAATTATCATTAACGCATAATATAAAACAACACTAAAGGAGGAAGAACGCCAAGTTGCTGTTGTAAACACACGTTCGTTATAATAAGTCTTTTCAACTATTTCTTTTGGATTTTTAGAAGCCCAAAAGTAGCACTTTTGGCAAATAAAATGGATTTCATCTGAAAAATGGTTTGGGGTTCTAAGGTTTTAGCACCAGCCTGTGTTAGTGTGAGATTATGCTGTAAAAGTGGAATTTAAGGCAAGATTTTTAGTAGATATGATTGTTTTATTCTCAACTTGAGTCAAGAGTTCATTTAAAAATAATTTAAATAATATGTGCTTAACAAGTTAATGCAAATACAACAATTGAATAATTGTATGAGACATTTCCTCGTCGGATACTCTCTGGTTTCGGTGGTCAGAATTGGCCTTCTCTGACTTGACACCATTAGATATCTTCTTATGGGGTTATTTCAAATCAAAGCTGGTGATGTCAACAAGCCAAAATTATTCAGAAAGTCATGATTAATTTCTATTAAAGAGTGAGTATGTGCCATTAAAACCGTGGAGTTCATTTTCCCGATGTTTTATTCTATAATTATCCCTATCAGATAAACTTTAAAAATCTTAATATTAAAATCTCAATTTTATATATTTTTTTTAAATCATGCTCTAATTTTGGGACACCCTATATATGTTCTTCTTGGCATACTTTTCTGCCTTAATTTATTTCTGTATTCTTTTGACGTGGGTTTTTGTGTCACACTTGTACAATTTAAACATGTGTCGTGGGAAACATAAAATTTACTTACCTTGGTGGTTTGGGACACTTATAAGGAAGCGGTGAAGATGAAGCTCTTATTGGTACTTTAACTGATGTCTGACTTTGTCCTGATACTGGTTTACTACTGTTGTTTGTACCCTCGTCCCAACTATAATGCTGTTGTTCCATTTTGGGTATGAAACGAGGACTCGTTGGTTGATGTCTGGGACTTGACATCTTGACAAATTATAACTGATTTTTCTAATTTTTTTAATTCTTTTTCTTTTGTTTGTTTTGTTTTGGCAACAATTTTCACTTTCACTTCATAATGTTTTTAGGCTTTCTTTCTGTTGAGGTGGCAACTAAATAATAAAGAAAGTAGTAAAATTAGAAAGACATACTCTTAAAACCGAAAACTTTTTCCCTTTAATACACAAACACTTTTGAAAGTACAGATACAAACACAAATACGTATAAGTATGTATGGATTTATTTACATACATACATACATAACAAATTGTTAGTATGTTTATTACCCGTGTCCGTTGTTAGTTGAATAAATGAAAAAAAGAAAATGTACTCAGCATGTCAAAACGGGATTTATGTTATTCCCTTACATCCACTCTTTATTTTTTGTGTGTGTTTTTCTAAGCTTTGAATGTGTGTGAATTTATGTCTGTAGGAGTATTATTGAAGAAGAATAACCATTTGTAAATATAAAGATGGGGGTTATAAAATTAGACCCAGCCTATGGCATCCGTAAGCAAAAAACTGTTGCTTTCGAATTTTTATTTATTTACTCAGGTTACAATGAGTTTACACGTTTCATATACGCATTTATTTATGTATTTGTGAGCGTATGCATATGTACAGTGTAAAACATTAATCAAGGTACTGCAATTAATTAAAAAAAAAACAGATTTTTTTGTATTTTTTTAATAAGTTTATTTTTGTAAAATAAAATATTTAAAAAAATTATTAATCCATGCAACAAAACCAACAACAAATAAAAATCTATTTGATAAATCCAGATTTTTGCAAAGGAAAAGCCCCATTACCTATAAAATATTCCACCAAACGGCAATAACAACTCTAATCTATTCTTGTCATTCAAAACGTTAAATGAGCTCAATACTATTTATAGAAAACTATAGTTATTCCAAAAGTTACTACTCTATACTACTTAACTTGACTATTTATATTTTATTGTAGTTGCTAGAATTTAATAGAAATATTAATTTAAGTATTTAATATATTACAATACAATGTTAAATAATATTTGCCGAATTCACACACCTAGTGTATGAATTAATGTATCCTTAATTTATATTTTTAACACTTTATCAACATTAATTTAAATTCTATATTTATAAACTTCGTTATATTTTTATTTTAAATAAATTTGCTGCTGACAATGAATAAATTTGTTTGTATTTTTATTTTTCTTCTCAATAATAGGCATTCACTTTATATTAATAGCATAGAAACCAACACAACTTTTTAAAAACATATGAAAAACAATTGTATGAGTGTATAGAATTTTTTCATGAAAATTACCAACAACAAGCATACACTGTTGTAGCCTAACACAACGAAACAACGATACAAGGGCCTTGTGAATTGGGCAATTGTAATTAATAAGCTCGATGATCTTTATGTTTCACACTGTATACATACAAAATTTAGTTTTTTCCTGAAGTGTGTTTTTTATTTTGCACAAATATTTATATACATACGAGTAAACATACATATATACAAGCCAATATATGCATAAATACATATATGCTAGGAACGGTATTGTTTTTAAGGTCTAAGCCAGTTTATTATTTTTAAATTGTTTGCATTTCAATATTCATTACGAGGTTTTACAGCATAAACCAATACTGGGCTTTTATTAAACAAATTTGCTAACAATATTTAAATTACTTCTGCTCATATAATTTTGATGTTTTCCTTCTTATTATTATTGAATTAAATTTTAAATGAATTGTTTGCAAATTCTAATTTTAATCATTTTTTACTTTTGTTTTCCATAGAAATATCAACACTGGGGCACAAAAACTGAAGATATGGATATATCTGGTAAGTCAAACCATTTTCCCGACAAACACTATATTCTGAATACAATAAAAAAAATTATTTTAGAAATTTCTCAGAACCTACTTTAAATTAGTAAAATTGGTTACAAACGGTGTCTCTTTGAACGAGTTAAGGTTAAATTTGTGAGCATAGCATGGCTCTGTTTTACCTACCACTCTGGACATTTCTTCTATATTTACTTTAAATCCTGTCTATTATTTTACGGTTGCCAGCAACTGACAATATCACTCATGTCACATATGTATGTCATTTGATCGTAAACCGAGCCTTCTGCAAATTGAGGTGAAAGGGCAGAATATGAATGAAACATTCATAAATATAAACTAGTATTCTCACAATTTTCCTCAGTGTATAATTAACTTTCTATATTATATACATATACTCGTATATATATATTTATATATTCTTTAACACATAAAGTTATTTTAGAGTAACACAGGAGGTCCGAGGAAAACGTTTTGGGACTCACGTATCCTTTAAATTAAAAATTTTTGTATAAAGTTTAATAGCCTAAGATCCTAATACTGGTATTCTTATGAGAATTAACATCCGTTAAGGAATATGTACAAACACTAGCAGAACTGAACTAGTTTTTGACCCAGCTAAGAAAGGTCTCATCAGAGTTCTTTGTGTTATACATATTCATATTTTTATATTTCTATTTAAAGCACAATCTATTAGAAATAGAATGTTATTCTCACTAGTATTTTTCCTTTTGAACTGAAAATTTTTCTAATTCAACTATTTGTTGAAATTTATTCAAATTCAACATATTTTTCAATGTAAGTGTTACCATATTCTAAGTAACCGGAATTACATATTTATTTTCCAATTTACCCTTTTTTACCAATTTTTTTTTAATCAGTAATGGGCTATGTGCTGTGGCCAGCAAATCTATAATTGTTATATATTTTATCGAATTAAATTCGAACATTTAATGGATCTATATTATAAATATTGTATGAATTTTAATAGCCTAAGATCCAGCAAATCATGCACTTCGTGTTTTTTTCGGTAAATTTAATCATCCATAATCCGAAAAATCGTGCAAAAATTTGAGCAAACCGGGTCTGCAGGATATGTGAAAACACCAATGCTGCTGTTCGCGATAGTGTGGCTGAAGAGCAGTCCACCTCAACTCGTCGTCATGCCCAACAATTTCACGCACCTCTCACGCTCGCCGTTGATGAACATTATGATGTGGATTCAACAAGACAGTGCCACTTGCCATACAGCTAACGAAACAATAGCTCTTTTGAGCAACAAATTCAATGGCCATGTTATCTCACGTGGTGGCGATGTCAATTGTCTGCTACGATCATGTGATTTGACACTGTTGGACTTCTTTTTTTGGGGTTATTTGAAAGAAAAGGTGTACGTCGATAAGCCAGCAACAATTGACGAGCTAAAGCATGAGATAATTCGGCACATTAACGGTATAGGACCTCAATTATGCCTCAGTGCCATCGACAATTTCGAGCATCGGATGGAGGTGTGTCGCCGAATACGCCGAGGCCATTTGGCCGATATTTTTTAACCACCCTTTATTTTCAAATTTTCTTGCAAGGAATTAAATTTTACAACAGATTACATAGAATAATCAAGGAATTAATATTAAGTAGTTTTCGATGTCAAGATTTGTTATGGTTAAGATTGCATATTTTTTTATTAAATTTTCCACATGTGAAAAGCACTGTATTCTTAAATGTTTAATGTTTAATGTTTAGTCTATATGTACATACATACATACATACATATGTATGTATATTCTGACTAATAGGTTTTTAATGTATGTACCTGTTTATGTACTATATATGTACAAATGTAGGATTAAATATAAACCCTATACATTTTGTATAAAATATGTACAATTATATAAGTAAATAAAGATTTATGATTTCACATATAAATATATATAAAAGTTTTAATATTTCTACACACGCTTTTGGCTACACAACAAAACCATTTGTGCCTGCAAGCAAATAATTTCCAAAATAAAAGGGAAAGAAAATATAAAACCTAAATATTACAAATATTTTAGCAACTGAAAGCATATAAAAAAACATTGAATGAAAAATGAAAACTTAAAGCATCATGTGGCTAAACAAATACTTTTGTTTGTTGAGGTTACACATTCATTACCAAAATCACAAAGTATGTACAATGAACTGAAAATTAAAAGGATGCCTAAACATACAATATAATAATAAACAGTATTGCCATTTTCACTTAATTAGATTAGAATAGATAACGTTTATGATTGGATTGTTTTTTAAGTGTTTCTAAGAAATAGTTTTTTAAGAAATATTTTCACACAAATACTCTTGAAGTATGCTTTTATGTTTTCATAGCCAGAATACTATTGATCCAACTTACAAAGCCCTTGGTGAGAATAGGATATTCTTTTACTATCGGTATGGGCTATAATGAAAAGAGGCCTCAGAAATGGACCACAACGAACAATCCTTGATTTAAAGAAAAAAAATCTTAGAAATATGAAATTCCAAAACACCGGATGAATTTCAAAGCTTAATAATTTCTATGAATAAACAATTGAAATCCATCATTAAAGCAAAAGGTGATGTTACACAATATTGATTTTAAATAGATTAGCCCTACAAATAAATAATGGTATATTACAGAGGTGGGGAACCTTTTTACCATTAGAGGCCACATTTAAATTAGTCAGCAATAAGAGAGACCGCATAAGCTGATTGACCTAAGAAAGTGACTTTTGTGAAATTATTATAGTTTTTCTATAGATTTAACAACTTATTGCATTATATAGAAAAAATAAAATATAATACTACAAAATTTTATATATGTATGTATAATATACATACAAAATAATATAAAAATATTATAAAAAAATACAATAAAAAATATTTTGTTATTTACTAAGTTAGTGACTTATTTGGCTTTGATTTTTGCTTGACAGTAATTGTGTATTTGGATCAAGCTTCGTAACACACAGCTTTAGTTTGTTTTTATTTTTGACATGAGAGAAAATATTGTCTCGCAACAGTAGATACTTCCGAAGCAGGAAAGTAAACGGCGAGCATGTTCTCGAAGGCATGGATATTTAACAGCATTTTTCCAGATTTATATGGGATCCTTTTTAGCGTTAAAAAGGGATTTGATGATACTACCTTCCCCTAAATCAATTAACTCCATTTTTAGTTCTGAAGGAGCCTCGGATGTATCTCTTAAATGTGGTCCAAATGCCAGTTTCATAGCAGGAGTGTGCTCGTCAATTCTGAAATCTCCGAATAAATAATTTCTCACTTACCTGAAAATTCTACAATTTTGTAATTCCCAATATTCCTTCTAAATAAATTTTTCGCGCAACTGTCATGGCGTTGATGTACAATAGTTGTTTGAAACGAACTCTACCATTTTGTACTAGGTGGCAAAGGGCCACACTAGAACCTTGCGGGGGCCGCAGGTTCCCCACCTATGGTATATTATGAATCTCTAATTTTTTAAGTACCTGAACTTTTTATTTTCTTAAAAAAAAGGTTTCCAATTAATTTGCAATTTTTGTTGTTTCTTAATAAAGTACAAATATATCTCTAATTACAAAAAAACTTTTCTTAATCGGGTCAATATTAAAGAAGTTATTGCTTGTTAAAATATATGAATTTAAAAAATATTGTGCCATGCGAATTCCAAGTTGTAAGAGTAGTATTTACTTCAGTTAAGAAAAATGTTGACCCTTTGAAAAGAACTCTGTCCAATATAAGGGGGAATTTAGATTCTCTCCCTTAAAAAACTACCAGTAAGTTTCAATCTTTGTTGGGTACCGTATATATGTTTATAACAAATGTTATAGTTACTGGCACTACAATGTCAGTTAAAGTGTTGACTTAAGTTCTTTTGATTTTCATTTCCTTACAAAAGTCATGCAGCTTCATAAGTTATAATGCATCAATGACAAACGTAATACAAACAAATGTACATATGGGCAATTTCAAAAATTTTCAACATTTGTTGAAACTGAGTTCAGATGCTTATTATTTCTCCAGTTTTTCGAATTGACCAAAACGGTCAAAAGGGAATGGTAGGCCACACTAGAAAACTGGGAAATTTAAAATTTCAGACCATCAGTTCTTTATCTCTAAAAGTTATGGGCACTCAAATATTGAAAAACTCAAAAACAAGCTTGAAATTTACAAGAGTTTTTTCATATTTCATCACTTTTCTACTTTTAGTTTTAAACTTCCGATGCCCACTGATATAAAATGAAGTCACTAGACTTAGTAGATATTTACACTATAAAAGTTATGCCCATACTACTATTTGGGAAAAAGTTGTACAGCGGTTCATTTTTGAAACCAAAATTTTCCGATTTTTCAATTTTCGCAGTTTTTTCTATAGCGTTTTTGCGCCGTTCAAGAAAATTGCCTTTCGTCAACAGTATTTAAAAGATGGTATAATTTGCTAAAATTTGCGCCATACCACGTCGATGTCAGGCTGCTAGTTGCTGAGAACGATGACCTCAAACTTTTATAGAATTGGCGTAAATTTTTCAAAAATGACAGTTTTTCGCGCCTGACATTTGCAATCTGATTTAAAACTGGTTTATGTATTGCGTGATCTAAACTTCTTACTAAATGGCACCTCAACGTCAAGAAGGCGTTAAAATATTTTGAAACGCAAAAATTTTATAAAGAAAATAAAAATTTTGCGAAATTTCATGATTTTGTTTCGCGTTTTTTTTAATTAATCCGTGGTTTAAAATCAATGTAAAGTATTGGAAATGAAGTGCGGCGGTGAACTAAAGATCATATATAAATACGGTTGAATTTGGTCCATATTTAGAGGGTACAGTGGCATTTTTCTTCAAACACATTTTGCTTTGTGACATCTGCAGTTATGTATAGATTCCGCCGCGATTAACAGCAAATGATAGGTTTTTTTAAGCTTGATAATAAAACCGAATAGGCATTAAAAAATTTTCATGATTTTAAATTTTACAGATCAAAAAAAAAATCCTAACCTCAAAAATAATTCTTATATAATTTTTTTTATTTTTAAATTTGCAAGTTAAAACATTGTTTTTCTCTAAATTAGTTATGCGTTATATAAACACGTATTATAACAATCGGTGAAACATTCACATTTTTGCAAAAATTCGCCTTTTTTAATGTTAAGAAATTTTAACTATAATTGATAATTTTTATGTATTTTATCAGTGCATTGATGAATTTTGACTGCACTGATAAATTTGAAATGAGTTTCATGCATCCATACAACATTTATTAAAATAAACCAATAAATTTAACTTTAAATTTTTTTTTAAGAGATTTTAAACTAAAACCTCCATAACTTTCGCGCCGTTTGCAATAAATGATTAACGCGAACTGTTTTGGTATGCTAAAATATCACCCTTCACGTGACCAAAGCGTCATTCGTGTCATCCAAAAAAAAAATTTCGAAAAAAAAAATATCAAAATGTCGAAAATTTTTGAAATTGCCCATATACCTATATTTCCTCTATATGTTTTTGTATACATACTTGTTTTTATTTTATATATAGGGTGTTACTTTAAACCCTATAGAACTTCATTTAGGGAAAGTTATATACAAAAAATCAATTCCCTTTTCAGAAAGCAATAAAAAATTTTAAATTTAATTTAAACTCTTTATCTTCCTGTTTTTACACGGGCTTTTCTGCTTGATATTGAATTAACAAAGTTGACGAAATTGAAGTTTTGTTTTAAACTTACAAGTGGTGCTTAAAACATCAAAACATTACCACACTTTTATAAATTATGAAAAATTTGCCATGTGTATCTTAATATACATATAAATTATTTTGTTTTATGTTTTACTACAGGAAAAAAATTTTTTTTAGTCATTGTAGTCTCTTTTGCGAAATTTTTTGCGCAGTTTACACTGAAAAATATCTACTCTGTAAAAATAGGATTAGATGTACTATTGCCTAGTAAAGTAGGTTTGTTTCTATCAACCTTTTTAACAGAAGCGATTATTTACGTGGGTTCGATATCTGCAAATTTATTAAATGAAACAACTTTTTTTTAATGTCCCTATAAATTTCTTTTTTATTTTTATACAATTTTGACGAATAAATTTACTCCTTAATTTTAAAATTATTACTCTCTTATCGATTTTATAGTTTAAAGTCGACTCCGTACAACAGACTTGAGAAGCTTGTTCATGGCAATCAGTTATTCTCAGAGCTTATGCCAGAAAATTGCTAAGAGGTAGTCGCCGAAAGAAATATTTTTTTCATATTTATTTTTTTTTAAGATGTCAGAGCTGTGGTTTGCATCCGGACCTCTTGTCTAGTAAGCTAATACTCTAAGCACTAGATTAGGCGACCATGCTGGTAGTCAGAGTTGTGTTAGTGTTCCAACTATTTATACTTTTTTTCGAAATTTTTACAACAACTAGAAACGAATAGAACAATTTTTCTTTAATTTTATTATGCTCCTGATTGATTTTACAACATCGATTGTGTGTACGTGTAAAGTTAGCATGCTTGTATTTTGTAAAGTTCTAGCATGTATCTGTTATTGTTGGTTTTAATGCTTTTACAAATGTATGTATGTGGCAGAATATCAAAAGGCGAATGTTGTATACAATATTACGTAGGCATTATTTTTGTGGTGCTTTATTTTTCCGTAACAATATTATAAAATTGTCATCTACAATAAGTGTAATAAAATTTATTTGAACTTTAGCGGATTTTATTAACGGCTGAAAATTTGAACAATAATCAGTCATATAGAGATTGCGTTTTAATAGAAAATTTAAAAAATAAGCAAAAAATATAATTTTCTTAGAAAAAAATTGTTTATTCTTGTATTAATGCTATCAAGTAGAAAGGCATTAGGGCATATTGCCGTTTCTGTTATGACCGTGTAATACGAATAAAATGAACAAAATTAGACACTAAGGCATCAATTATTGCAGCATAACCCCATTATTAGGAATATATATGTCAGCCAAATCAATATCAATCATATTTTTAATGAAAACAAAAATAGAAAAGTTTGAAACTTATCAAACAGTACTGGATGTAATGGATTTTTTTATGTTTGCTTTTCAAGGAAAATCTAAATATCTTGGAAGCCAATCTATTCATGATGATTAGTCATAGCACAGTACGATAGTTCGCTTCACAATTAACCCGGTCGGGCTTAAATAATACCCTGTAGCTTATACAAAAACACAAACAATATGACAACTCTTCTTGGGTGGTAATAATATTGTGTACCTGCTGTCACACATTGGACATACTACATAGTATATTACAAGTATTACAAATTCAATGCTTTGGAGTGCATTTAACAGCATACACTGGCAACAACCATCAGTTTCCTGCCATAATTTCATTCAATGTTGATCATAAAAATATATCTTTACACATGTTAAACATCGTTTTATTTCTATTTCTTAAATTTAAAGCAAAATTACAAATAAGTTATATGTACAAATATATTTTAAAAACCATCACATGGAGCACAAAATACATATTTAAAAAAGTAAAGTTTTATTAATGAAATCAATTCATAAAAAATAAATTTTTGTAAGCTAAGAACGCCATTTTTCTGACATTTAAATTCATATTAAATTGTTATCTTGATTTGGTAAAAAAAATAAAATCGATTTATTGTTATAGGGGAAACATTTATAAAATTGTTGCTTTCTTATTACAGTGTTAAGATTCTGTATCTCTGTATGAGTCTATTACACACACGAATTTTTTGAATGCATAACAGGGATTCCTAACTTGGTACAATAGTACAATTTTGGGCTTATAAAAACACAGGCTCTCAGAAAAAGAAATATGTTTCAAAAGTACATGTATACATAAATGTATTCTCTTTTAAACCTTTTACAGTTTGCTTTAAGTTTTTTTATAATTTTCATAACGTCCCAAGAATAAGACTTGTTGATTGAGGTCATTAAAATAGGTACTTTTGTTTGTGAAATGATTTATTCAGCTTTGAAAACAAAAAGTAATTTAAATACAAAATTTTCAATAAATTTGTAATTAAAAGTTAACATGACTGCACTATTCGAAAGCAAAAGAACTTTTTCTCCACTTGTAGTAGAACACTACTGCCATCTCCTTTACAAATGACATACATTTATTGAGCTTGGAGCTAATGTTAATTGATTAATCTAATAATCGCTTTGCGTAATTTGATGAACAAGATTCAATTTTAAAAAGATATTTTGAAGTCGTTTAGTAAATAGAGACCCTTTTTCTTAATGAAAAAGTGTACTTCCATTGTTTTTTAACTTTTACACGGTAAATCACTGGTACATTTCCGTCTCTTTCATTTTCAAACCTACAACTTTATTGAGCATAAAGCAAGTAAAAATTTAAGACAAATCTCTTAATGTATGCTTTGCAATAATTTTTTGCTACACTCATTATTACTTCGCTAGGCAAAGTCTTTTGAAGTTCATTCTGTTGGTAATTGTGTATAGAATTTATTGAAAAGTATTATTTATAAACTAATTAAACTCATATTTCTATTAAATAAATAAATGGAAAACGTTTTCTTTATTGAAGTATAACATATCTGATTTGCAAAGTCCTTTGTGGATATATAGTATTAAAGAGATTAAAAATAATCAAAAGTAATCAAAAACAGCCTCAAACATAATAGCATTCTTTTTTTGATTATACAAAGTAATCCGGATTAGTCTGTTATGATTTGTAATCGTAATTAATTAATAATTACAAATTTTCTAGAATAGTATTACATCCAAAGTCATTAGAACTTAAAACAAATATTAGCGGTAATCACTCTTCGTTGCAAACTCCCTTAAAGTGATGCAAACATAGAAAACCGTTACAAACAATAACAAAATGTAGCCCTATGTGCTACGTTTGCTTGTTTGCAAAGTTTACAAGGGCGTTTGCAACAAAAAGTGATTACCACTAATGTAATTAATTAGTAATCGTAATGAAAATTTAATAGGTCTGCTTCACAATACTGAAATACTTTTTTCTTCTGTTATTTCTGTTATTATTATTGCACAAAATGTTTTCAATAAATCTAAATACTTACATAAAAAGTACATTTATTTTAAAGTTAATTGATACAATTTTAAAATTTCAAATGCCACCACTAACCCATACCCATATGAGGTACAAACCTGCCATTTCAGAACTTCTTTATCTGAACAAGAGAAAAAAAGTTAAGTTTTCTTAATAATTTTATTCAATGTTACTCAATGCGTATTGTGGTAGGGAAAGCAAAACAACCGGATAATGGAAAGAAGTTTAAAAAAAACACTGAAAATATAAGAAGAAAAATCCTTGCAAGAGTGAGAAGGAGAGGTAACATTTCTTTATTGATTTTCTACATTCATATTCCTGTTTGCAATGATATGCATGATATCTTTCAATTTTCTTTTCTTATAATTTAATAATATGAAATGTAAGTTTGTGAGTGAGTAAAAGTAAGTAATTTTATATTATTGTATTACAGTTACAATGTATATATTTTCCTGTTATACAATACATACATAAGTATGTACATATGTATATTCCTCTTTATGGTGAACTCTACCTTTTTATTTGTATCTTTATCCTTACAACCGTCATCGTTTTTCCGTCTTTTTTTTTTTACACTCACCTGTTTTGTTTGTTTTACATTTTTTTTTATCGAATTCATACATATTTTTTCAAACATTTTTTTTCTTCATTGACAAGATATACATATAGAACCATGTTCTAAAGTAAATAACAATGGGAGTGTGTAAATCTATCAAAACATACATTTTTATGGCAATGCATGTATTGTGTGTGCAAAATTTTAAAAACCGGTTTTCAATTAAACTCAGAAAATTGAGTTTGAAAGCACATATTTTGGTAATGGTTTTGATCGTAGTCGCCGTGGTCTAGCGGTTAGTTTGTTGGCTAACTAAGACATGAGCCCTGAGTTCAAACCCTAGTTGTGAAATATAGAAAAAAGAAGAAATATGAAAAAAACAATTCTTTCGGCGACTACCTCTCAGCAGTTGTCTGGCAAAAGTTCTGAGAATAACTGATTGTAATGAACAAGCTTCTCAAGTCTGTCGTTCGGAGTCGACTTT
Source organism: Metopia argyrocephala (assembly GCA_963576795.1). NCBI lineage: Eukaryota > Metazoa > Arthropoda > Insecta > Diptera > Sarcophagidae > Metopia > Metopia argyrocephala. The sequence goes on along the minus strand of OY756208.1, from coordinate 177,663,413 downwards.
AGACTGTAGGTCCCGGTTCTCATGGATAAAAATTAATACACACACAACATGGATGGTGCGAGAAACAGGGTTGTTATGGCCAGTTATTTATATATGTTTTTTTTTTCTTTATTTATTTAATTTTTTGTGTTTGCGCTTTCCTGAAGCTTTCTATGCTAGTGACGTTGCATCTTTTGTACAAACGCATTTTTTTGCTACAATAGATCTTTGAACTCACGGTATGTTATATTAGAAATTACATTTTCTCATGGATTCTTTTTCTCGCATGGCATCATTCCCATTCTATCACTTAAATATATAGTAAACGGATGGGCATTCTTAGTACCAGTGCTTCTGCTTTTTTTTAGAATGTTGGAATCATATGGAATGTTGTCTGCTTCCGAAAAATTAAAAAAAAGTTCAAAAATATTAAATATCTCTCAGAAGAAATAAGCAGTAGAGCTGTGAAGTTTAGATAATTTTAAATACTTTATATTACTCAATAATTTAACGATTATCTTAAATTTTAAAATTTTATTATTTATTTATTTTCTTACTAAATTACAATACAATATTAAATTATATTCTAATTAATTATTAGGAACAAAGTAACAAAGACTATAAGCTCAGTGTAGTGTCACAGACCAAAGTCTTTAGTGAGAATCGAAACCACAACGCTTGCAGTCTAGCACATTATTCACTAGACCACTAGGGTTCCCGAATTCTATCAAATTGTAAAGTATTTTTTTTTTGTAAATACAACTCTGAAAGTATTCAGTAACTCATTTTGACTACTCAGATACTCAATACTTATACTTTTACGACTATAATTTGCAACAAAAATTTTTTTTTATTAAAAACACTTCTTTTTTTAAATTAAAGAAAAGTAATATTAAATTTTTCAAAAAAAAAACCGGTTAAACGGTTTCGAGTATTTGAATACTCTACTTTTGTACATTTATTTAAATTTCTATGTGTAAATACATATTTGCCAACACAAAAACATTCATATTCATTCATTCATCTACATTCATATCAAACAAACCTCCACACTATATGAATACATTCTCATAAATATTCATATGCAAGTGTTTGTCTACCAACTAACTTTCTAACACAATTGTCAACAACCCACCACACATTCACTATCAGTCTATTCAGTCGTATTCCTTATATTCAATTCCAATTAATATTCAATATAATGACTAGCAATTGAATACAGAGAAGAGTTGAAAAGCATAAAAATGGCTTCTTAGAAACTCTTTATGTCAGTTTTTCATAGTATGCATTGTGTATATGATTTTGCTTCTTCTGATACATACATATTCCTTAATGTCGTACATAAAATAAAGAAATTGTTAAGAATTATTTATTTTTATTCTTTATTATCATCATATAACAATATGAATGTCAAACACAGTGGTTTAACAAAACCATGGGTATTATATGGAAAAGGACTTTAATGAAATGTCAAATGCGGGCCTTTAAGATTCTACTACAACAAAGAGAATGACAGTAAATTTCAATTGTAAATATAAATATAACATTAATTGATAGAAAGATAAACTGTTAATTAAAAAAAACACACTTCATTCAAAAAAATAAAAAAATATTTAAATACTGAATTCATAAAATTTTTATTTTGACTTGAAGTATACTTGAATAATGCTTTGTATGTAAAATTTGAAATATAAAAGGACTTTTTTTATTATTAAAGCAGGCACTCAGGGGCAGTATTTGTGCTGGTTTATAAAAATATTTGATTTAAACTTACTGATATCATAACTGGCAGGAAAACATTTGCTGGAAGATTGTCCCATAAACACAATCCCTCTATAATGCATTGTGCGATTTAACAGACAATCAAAGAATGTTCTCTTAGAGAGGTACAAGTAGTACGTAAAAATATGCAATTACCCGGAATCAAGTTCCTTATTTCGTCAGAGCACCTCCTTGGGTAGTACCGATAGAGCAATGAAACGAAAGCCACATTGTGCCGATACTCCAACGAATCGGTAGAGTTCGATACCCTACCATCGTTGATACATAACTTCGCCCTCACCTGTACACTGCCGGAAGTCCTAAATTTAACTTGGGAGCACCGGCTCATACATGAGAGTTGTATTCCATCCTAGGTCTTGTAAATATTGAGAAAGTGGGATGGTGTGAAGTTTTAAAAAACCGAGATACTTGAATGCTTCTTTGGACACTCGACATATTTGATCATTCCACCATACATCACAATTAATTTTCATGAACACAACATCAAGAGCGTCCGCCTTCTCGATATTTACATTACCCATAGATGACAAGGTTACATCATCACCACCACACCTATACGTGATAAAACAACATTAAGTATTGCGCGCATTAAATTCGAACCTGTTTGCCGACCCCACTCAGAGATTATCTGGAGGTCATTTGTACTCGTGTGTCATTCATATTCAAATTAATAAAAAATAAAAACAAATTTAATTTAAAAAAACTTAAGTTACTCTTTAAAAAAGAAAACTTTTACGCACTATTTTTAAATATTTTTTTTAGCATTTCGACAATGTTTTTTTGAGATTTATTTAATAAAAAACTTCTCAACTACGCATTTTTTTCTCTGAACCAACAATAACAAAATGTTTAATGCATTACACAATTAGAGAGCACAGGCCACCGACTAAATTTTTCTCTAAAATTATTTAACTACCCTTCACCTAGCATTTGCCTTCTTATAGAAGTAGCTGAGCATACCTCTCTTTAAGGGCTCTGTTGGAGGTGCTACCATGCTAATGCGTGATTCTTTCCAACAAAGCTTCCGAGCAAATTCATCGGCTCGTTCATTCTACTTAAACACACCGTACACAAGAGTCCAAATTAAAGAGGTACATAGAGAGACGCCGGGGGGAGAGCAGCGAGGTGTATTTCCAATGGCGAAAATCTCTGCCTAAAACACCCTAGAGGTGAGGGAAAGACTGTATTATTGGTTCGACAGAGAAAAACCTACAATTCATCATGAAACAATCCTAATAGACATTGAAGTCGGAATCCTTTAAAAGGTCACCTCGATTCTGGTAGGAATACTAAACTCGAAATGCCTATAGCAGTCAAGTCTAAGAATAGAGTAATTAGAGAGGGTATGTAGCTCAGAATTAACGTTCGCAAGAAATTTAGCAAGATCTAATTTTTCATACTCCCAGAGATTATAGTCTCACCGAAATACCAGCCTCCGTAGCGAGGACAAACATCATATTAAGGGCCTCAGAGGGGTAGGTAAGTATTGTTTCAGTGACGCCTGTGCCAATGAATCTTTGAATCCTGCAAAATAAGCCAATGGTCGCTATCTTCTCCGTAATCATTCCCCAAACCATTGTACTGTATGTGTGGATCTGCCTTAAATATTACAGATGTGTACAACCAGAATACAATATCGGATCTAAGACCCCAAAACGTTTACCAAATATTCGATTTTCGGAGGGAAGTTTCCACATCACCTTCGAATCCAGATTCATGGCCAGGTACTGAAAAAAGCAGTACCTGTTCTCAAATGTTTGGCAGTTTGAAATTTGGGACCCTGAGCTTCTTCCAATTTTGAAGTCCACGAATTAAGACAGTTTAAAGCTCCGTTCATGATATTGCTTAACACAAGCGGAAACTAACCTGAAATGAGAATCACTACGTCATCCACGTATGCTATCATCTTAATATCAATGTCATTAAATATCTTTAAAATCAAGCCCATAACCGGAAGATAAAAAGGTGATAAAACCATTCCCTGAGGGTTACCCTTAATTGCTTGCTTTGATTTTTTACTAATAATTAAAGAAACGTTGATAATTCTACTACTTAACTAAGAGTTAAAAAACAATAGTTACAAGAAAATCGGATTATTTTTTTTATTATTATTTTCAATCGTTTATAATAATAAGTAATCGATAATAATCGTTAATTAAAGATTATTTCACTATTAAACATATGATTTAATTTCAAATCATTAGAATTACTAACGGCTACTATTTGTAAACCTGAAATATTTTCCTTTAAAATAAACACTGAATTCTGTAGTTTTCAGAGTCTACATCTTATAATAAAAATGAAAATTAGTAACAGTAGTCTGAATGTTATTTTGCCTTTATTTTTTGCAGTTTATATTTACAAATAAATTTATTAAAATCCACAACCAAAATAAATACTTTAAAGAATTTCTTTATATTTTTAAATTTATGTTTTCGTCGCTAAATTTTTCTATGCCACAAAATTAAGGTCAATTATGTTTAAGCCAATTAAAAAAATTTCAAGCATCCGTTAAGTGGAACAAAGAAATTACAAGACTGGGTAATGGTGTTACAATACACAACGTTTGTATGAGTTAAAAAAGCCTATAGACAATACGAATAGTTTGTTGTTCAGCGTTTTGTAATACCACAATAAGACCCACTTAATGGTTATTTTTCAAAAAAGTACACAAACAACCAGACACTTATTCATGTTCATAAAAATACAAATAAACGTACAAACGTTTTGGTCTACGAGAATTTATTTGTAAGTCGATAACTATGATTTTAAATTAAAAACGATGTCAGAGAGAGTATTATAGTATTTTGTGTTGTTGTTGTTAATTATGCAAATTTATACAGAGGTCGTCATTGTTTTTTTCTTTCATCTTTTTTTAAGTCGACTTGCCTACAAGTCATGATTTTTGAGTCATGAGGAGCAGAATTTAAATACGAAAGTGCTCCCTAACGCCTGTATTTTAAAGATTTCAGGCAAAAAGATTCAACAGTTTCACTTTTGAAGCATATAATTGCCATTCATAGGCATGTATTTACACAGTAATATACAGATTGACAAGGAAAACTCATAAAAAATGTCAGTCTTTTATTGTAAGTCAGTCATTAGGCCAATTTACAATGCTTTATTGAATGTGTGTGAGTAATATAATACATACTAAATGTAAATGTAAATACACATATACATATACACACACAAGCACGCATAAACACACACCCACACAACACAAGGAAATAAAAAGAGTAGCAACAAGTGTTGTTACACTGTAAGTGGAATCAAAATAGAGAGCAAGTTAAAGAATACAGAATGTGTATGTGAATGGGTGGGTGGATGGGTATATGTATGTAATCTACTTACTACCTCCTGCTTTAGATATGTAGATGCTTAACTGTCTGTGTGTGTACGTTTGAGTGTGTGCTAAACATTTTATGACCGCCTAATTGTTTTATTTACTATTTTTCCCAAGTGTTGTTTTACTTTTTTCTTGTTTTTTGTCTATTTTGTTGTCTTTATATGCTTTTAAGTATCATACACAGTTGTATGTTGTCGTTGACATGGCTAATCTGTTGCTGAGTACTTGTGCTTTGATGTGTCCATGAAATCTGTGTCTTCTATGTTTGTCTGACAGTATGTAAGTGTATGTATCTGTCTGTGTGTGTGTGTGTCGTTGGTGTTGTTAGAAAATCTTTTTCTCTTTGACACTGTTGCTGCTGTCACACTTAAAGTGATTACAATTTCAATTTGAAAAACCATCTACAATGAAAAATGCAACATAACGCATCACTTGTTTGAAGGGGTTCTAAAAGGTTTTGTTGTGTCTTTTTATTTTCATTGTTGAAATTGCAATTGTAATTGCGATTTTATTCCTTTTTTTTTTCTTTTTAATATAATGATTTATTTTTTTTATATTTTTATGTTTTTTTTAAGATTTTATTTGTTTCATATTTATTGCTTTCTATGCCCACACTTTTTTTTAATTTTATTTTTTTATATGCGGACTTGATTACACGCAATAATTAATTTAATTTTTCACTTTCTTTCTGTTTCTGTTTTTATTTCCTTTTTTGTTTTTTACTTTTACAAAACAAAGAACGGTATATAAACTTGGTACTTTAAATTTTTCTTTTTGGCCACGTTTTAACGGTTTGAAGGTTCGTTTAGAACTGTTGTTTGGCATATACCATTTGCAGTATATGAATACAGTCTTCCAAATAATGGAAAATACGAGTATGTTGTGCTTGCAGCTTAAAAGCTTCATTGACTACAATGTGTTCCAGACAAAGAAGAGAAGCTTTTCTTAAATGCTTTTATAATAAAGAGTAAAAAGGCCTTATAATTAAGAGAAATAAGCGCTTTATTTTGAAAAGTTTTTAAAGAATTCTACGACACGCAGTTCTTAGTTGTCAAACAATATAATGCCGTTACAAAGCTCTTATGTGTTTTTAATAAATTCAATTTTCACAACGCCTTAAGATTAGATCACACGATTCCCTAATGTACCAATTTGTACAATTTTTAAATTGGTAGACATTTGAAGAAATTAGCATAATCAAATTTTTTATCGTCACACGATTGCCTCATTTAAAAAACTTTTGACTGCCGCTAATTGGCCAATATTTTAAAGAGGGAATAATGGCCGTATCACAATTATACGATTCTTCTATTTTATGTCAAATGTATGCAAAGTTTCTTTTCTTTTTAAACGTACATAAAAAAAGAACTTTTTTGCTCTTCTTTTTTTATTTTCTTGCTTTTGGTTGTTTGTAAAGGAATATTAAAACCCCTTGAATCAGAGTGTGTTTAAAAAATGTACTGATCGAGCATATACAAGTAAATTAAATTTCGAAAAAAACCCACAACAAAAACCAAACATTTTATCAATAATTTATATTTATTTTATTGCATTGCTTTGTGTTTTGTTTCATTTCTATTTGTCTATAAAACTTATTATTTATAAAACATATTGCATTCTCCCATACTTATCAAGAACACCATAAATATTAGCGCACTTTTTAGGTTTTAGTTGACTTATAGTTATATATCATATATACACAATCCTACTTTTATTGTTTAGGTAGGGCCATTGCTTTTGGTTATTCAAGGTTGAAGGTATAAACACTGGCCCTTGAGCGATCCAATCTAACTGACAGCAATTGGTCCTCATTCAAAAGGCACTTAATAAGAAAAAAAACTCTATCATTTAAAAAAATGCCATTACAAAATGCACAGCATGAGTAAGGGTTTATCGTCTGAGTACTGGTCTTAGTAAAAAAAAAATCAAATAAGACTTAAATACTTTAAAATTTCTAAAGAAATATTTTTCTCGAAAATTGTTCTTTTTTTAATGCAGAGAATAAAATATAAATATTTTATATTCATATCCACAAATGTTTATACGTAAGGATATCAAAAGCACTGTAAACACATTACTGACATTAAGGCTTAATTTCTAAAATTTTGTTTCCAATTTTATGGGATAAATAATTTACTCATAATCTCAATTAGTAAATAAAATTGTAATCATAAAAATGGATGCATTAGGATGTTGAAGTAAAATAATAATTAGATTTTTAAGATATTTTTACGACTAAACAGTCAGTAACACTGTTTAAATAGTCTCTTAATTGTTTTTTATCAGCCTTAAAGCATGCTTATAAATGCTTTTAATATTTAGCGATAAATAAATGGTAATAAATACTATGAGCAGGAGTGAACAATTTAGTACTTTAATATTTTTTATTATGAAAATTGCCCCAAAAATTTTTGTGGTTAAGTTTTAGTACTGTTAACCGACGTTCGTTTTAAAGTTCCAATCTAGCCCTTTTTAAATGATTTGACACTTTTGGTGATCCTTATAGAATTTTAAAATTTTTTAGGTTCATACTATATATACATACATTCAATACTAAGTAGGTTTTTTTTTTTAATTTAAACAATTTAATTTTATTCATAAAACCAAATGGTTATTCATGTTTTGGTATTTGTGTGTTTATATTAATTCACTACAGCCATTTATGCCAGCTAAGTGATGGCTGACTTGAGAATAATCGACAAAAAGAATTTAAATTTGAAAAACAGGAATGTTTCGCTTTAATTTTTTTTTTTTGTGTTTGTTTGTTCTTTATATATTAAATTGGATATAATTCTCATTTAATGCATAATTTTTTTAACTTCAGAGTTTATAGTGTTATTACCAGCTTTGAGAAAAAGTCTCGTGACGAGTCTCTAATAATAAGCAAATTTACGTTTTTATTTTTTACAATGTTTTAATACAAAAAAAAAATTAATTTAGAATTCAGTTAGTATTTCTGATTTAAAATTGTCTGTTTTTGTAATTTGCAATCGTGAAAAAATCAATAACTTTTAATGTTTTTATAGGTACACTTATATATCAAAATAATATTATTCTTCCGATGTTTCGAGAGAGAGACTGGAGAAAAGCATTAATATTCCTTTGCCCTCTGTTACCTCTAAAATCTCAAGATTAGCAGATCAAATTTAATGCGTGTGAATGAGCACTAAATGACTTATGCTGCTTTACCTTAATAATTCAGTTCTTTTCCAAAATAAAAGCGGTAATCACTCTTCGCTGCGAAACCTTTCGGAAGTGTTGCGAACGTTGCAAACCATGTCAAAAAATAAGGCATATAAATATGGAAACAAAAAGGGCAAACTTTTATGATCACAACCCAATAAACAGTTTAATGAAAGCTCTGCCTGCATCTCTTTACTATTATGTTATGTTTTCCAACATTTTATTTCTATATGTACATCTATTCCCAAATTGAGTATTAAAATAAAAACTGACTTTTTCCAAACATTGTTATCTTTTAATGGATTTTTTGTTTTGTTTTAATACAAAATTCTTGTTAATTCGTATCAACTTGAAAAAAAACCTCATGCGACATATGTTTTTAACACTAACACTACAATATTCCTATAAATGCAAAGGAAATAGAGAGTAAGTATGTACATGCATACATATTTCCGCACAAATATATTTTTTTTTAATAAAAAATAAAAACAAATTGGTTTATATATATAAAATAATTGTTTGGCATATTATTTTTTATTTCTTTTTTTCTTTTAAGTAAATTTTTTATAATTTTTTTTTTTAATTATACGCGTATATTAAAATAAAAAATAAAATAAAAGAAAATAATAAAAATAGACAAGAAAATAGTTTTTCTTTTAAAATAACACTTAAAAATATTTTATAAAATATGTACATACAATAGATTAAATAGTCTTAAAAATAAATGTGGATTTTAATAGTGAATAAATATGTAGAATCTCTTTTGAAGTATAATTGAAAAACAGATTAAATATTTTTTTTTTTAATTCTTATATACAAAAGAGATTAATGAAACACAGAATGAAAAATAAAACTGTGCAATAACAGGTATCAGTATTTAAAATGAGGATGAAAGTAAATTCTTTAAATGGCGGCAACACGTTGCTTAAGATTGTTCAACTCATTGTAAATCTCCGCAGGTAAATCAGAACCGACTTGGGACTCAAAGTATTTACGAATATCTTCGACTTCTTGGGTCCAGAATTCCTTGGGCAAAGAGAACAATTCTTCCAAGTTGACGCCATTCAGTCCCTCAACATTTAATTGGCCTTCAGCAGGTATTTGACCAATGGCAGAATCAGCATAACATTGTTCACCGTTGCAACGGCGCAAAACCCATTCAAGAACACGAGAGTTATCACCATATCCAGGCCACATAAATTTGCCATCAGCACCTTTACGGAACCAGTTAACGTGGAAGATCTTGGGTACTTGACCACGAGCCTCCATGCTCAACCAATGCTTGACATAGTCGCCAAAGTTGTAGCCAAAGAAGGGACGCATAGCGAAGGGATCGTGCATGATTACCTTGCCTTTGTGTTCAGCAGCAGCAGTGGCTTCACTGCGCATTGCAGCACCAATGAAGACACCATGAGCCCAGTTGCGAGCCTCATAAATGAGAGGTACACCAGCGGGACGACGGCCACCGAAGAGCATGGCGCTAATGGGAACTCCAGCGGGATCTTCCCAGGCTGAATCGATGATTGGACATTGGTTGGCAGGTGTGCAGAAACGTGAATTGGGATGGGCAGCTGGTTTACCAGATTCCTTAGTCCAGGGATTACCCAACCAATCAGTGATTTGAACACCATCAGACAAACTGCTTTCCATGCCTTCCCAGTATACACCACCATCAGAGGTGTGGGCTACATTTGTGAAGATAGTATTTTTGAAAACAGTATTCATGGCAATGGGATTTGTTTCCATGGAAGTACCGGGAGCAACACCGAAGAAACCATTTTCGGGATTAATGGCGCGCAAAATACCGTCGTTGTCGAATTTCATCCAAGCAATATCATCTCCAACGCACTCAACTTTGTAATCCTTCAAAGTGGGGTTCAACATGGCCAAATTGGTTTTACCACATGCAGAGGGAAAAGCGGCAGTGATGTATTTTTTAACACCCTTAGGATCAGTTATGCCCAAAATCAACATGTGTTCTGCCAACCAACCTTCACGTTTGGCAATAGTACTGCCAATGCGAAGAGCAAAGCATTTCTTGCCCAACAAGGAGTTGCCACCATAACCAGAGCCATACGATACAATTAAGTTTTCAGCAGGTTTGTGCAAAATAATAGTGCGTTCTGGATCACAAGGCCAGGAGGGACGTTCAAGAATACCACTAGCGGGAGTGCCAACAGAGTGTAAAGCACGTACGAATTCTTCTTTCCTTTGCAATTCATCCAAAACAGCAGCTCCCATGCGGGTCATGATGCGCATAGAAGCAACAACATAGGCGGAATCGGTGATTTCAATACCAATTTTGGAGAGAGGTGAACCTACAGGACCCATGCTAAATGGTACAATATACATGGTGCGGCCTTTCATGCAGCCAGGAAAACGATCTTTAATAGCTTGTTCAAAATCAGAGGGTGAAATCCAGTTGCCTAAAGTTCCCTTAACACCTTCCTGGGGTGTGGGAATAGACTCTTCTTTGTTTTCAGTGCAGATGAAGGTCTTAGATTCAACACGGGCAACATCAGCTGGATTTGTGCGGGCCAACCAACAGTTTTCATATTTAGGCAATGGAATGATAGTACCGTTTTCAACCATTAATTTCAAAAGTATTTTATTTTCCACTTCGGAGCCATCGCAAATGTGAATTTGATCGGGTTGACAGAGAGCTACAGTTTCTTCAACAAAAGCTCTAACACCAGGAGTAAGATTATTCACTGAGCCATAGCTGACATTAGTGCCACGAATGTGATCATAAAGGCCACAATTATCTTGTTTGGCCTGGTTTTGCATGGGCAAACCAGCATTGGCACTAAAAAAATATGAAAAAAAAATTTAAATTAGAACGTATTTTAAAGAATTTGCAAAAATGGTTTTTGTTTTTTTTTATTATTATTTTTTTGGGTGAAGGTTAAAATACTTACATTTGTTTGTTTTGATCGATGAGTTCAGGCATTTTGCTTGTTTTTAAATAATTTACGAAATATTTATGGAAATAACACTTAATATAAGTTATTTATTTAAATTTATAAATAATAATAATAATGTTTATGCGTAACACTGTACACGATCACAATTGAAAATATCACAAAATTTATTTTTTTCTTTTTGGCTGTCACTTGCTTGTGATTGTTTTACAATTTCATATGTTATTCCAAAGTTTTTTGTCAAATATCAATTTAATTTTTAGACCACTGAGACTTTCACTTGATCTTTCCATTTACTCAGTCCTCGAGTAAGTGATGCCATGCTCAGTGCGCTTAACGCTTTTATACCCACCCAGCAGAGTCATCGTATGCGAATAAAGAATGTTAGGCGGGTACAAATACACAGGCAATAGTCGATCGACGACACATAATAAAAATTATCTATAGCACAAACAAAAATACATGTACATACATAAGTGTGTATGTTGTCTAGAGACTGCTAGAACTCGTTAGTTGAGTTCGGTTCGGTTTGTTATTGTTGCCTTATCTCTTCCAAATACTAAATTTAATCATAAGAAAAAAACAATTGTATTGAAATTATCGGTGGGTTTTGGTCGTGTGGAAGTATGATTTTGTTGCTTGATTTTCTTGTTCTTGTATAGAGTATGTAAACATGTGTAGTTTGTTATTGTTTTGTTTTCGCTCTATTAAAACGGTGCCTGCTGCGATTGCGAGAGTGAATGTGAGTTTGTGTGTGTGCGTGTTTTGAATATCGAACAGAGGGTCAAACTTCGTAATTTGTGATTGGTTGGTTTATGGAGGCTCGTCACTTTGTTTTGGCCACTAGGCTCTTAACGGTGTACACTTGTGTTTGTGTTAATTTTAAGTGTGCACACATTAGTATAGCTACGTGTTTATTTTGATTGTTGTTGTTGGTTGCTACGCCTGCTTTTTATCGCTACGTTTTCTTTCTTTGTTATTGTTTTGGTACGAGTATTTCTTTTTTTTCTCTTGCTTGTTTTTATCCATTTAATAATATTTCGTGTATAGCAACAAATAAAAAAAATCTGATTTTAGTTTTACTTTTTGTTTATTTTGCACATACATATATATGTAGTATATTTTCGTTTGCGTTAAGCCGATTTTTTTTTTTTTTGAATACTAATATTTACCAAATAGCAATTTAAACCAGAAAAGAGTGGTATTGATAGTGTAATTTCATTATATTAAATTTTATAAACATTTATTGGCATAATATCTTCCTTCTTTTCAATATTTTCGATTTTAGTAAAAAACAAAGTTACGCTTTTGTTTTCTAAATTAGTTTAAAAGACTTTGAACTTTAAAAAGGGGCACGTTAAAGAAAAAAAAAGGAAAACAATTTTTGTGTAAACTTTGCTTTGTATTGTTCTTAAAAGTTTGTTTATTAATTTAGAAATTTAAATGAAAAAAAAAAGAAAAATAAATTTAAAGGTACATACATACCTACACCAAATGTTGTTATTAATTAAATACTTTACCACTCACTACACAAATATACAATAATTTCTTAAAATTTAGATAACAATTTTGAAATTTTTCCATTTTAATGTACACAGTAGATATAAAAATAGTCTTATGCTTAATTTTTGTGTAAAATTCTTTTTATTTTTATTGAATTTCATATTCTTTAACAAAAATCATTGCAAAATGCAAAAATTCTTTTTCACTCAGTAAAAATTTGTTTCTGTCTTCAAGGTTAAGATTGGAAATATCAATTTTTTTTTACACAAATTCAATATCATCAAAAAATTCTTTAAAAATACTTTAAAATAAATTAAAATATTCTAAAATTATGTTGTATCAAAACGATGTTCCTCAGTCAGGTTTAGTAATACAAAAAAAAAATAAAAATAATATTAATTAAAAAAAATTTTTTTTGACAATTTAAACAAACTTTAAAGAATAACTGACACCACTAACTCCAAAGGTTTCCCTATAAATTTGAGTATATAGTACTCTTTAATAACTCTAACAAAAAACTCTTGTCTATAAGGTAAATTTCACAATAACAAAAGTAGTAAACGAGTAAAGAAAAAACTACGTTTTTAGAATCGAGATATCTTATAATAGGCGTGACAATATTTGGTTTCCTAATAAGGCGACTGCACTTCTGTACTGCAGGATGTCCGCCAGGAAGGTATACTACTATGTTTTAGCAGTCGCAAAGTAGAGACGTTGCAAATTTATTATGGAAAAATATTCTGTAAACCAACGTGTTTTAATCGTTAAAACATTTTATCAAAATTGATCATCGGTTACTGTGACGATAAGAAAGTTAAGTAAAATTTTTGGGAGAAACAACATGCCAACAAGACGCACCATTTATCGTGTAGTGAATGATTTCGAAGACAGAGAAGCTGTAGATTATAGCTACGGTGACCATATTTATTAAACCAAAATACAGAACAAAGAAATATTTGACCAATAACAACTATAAAATGCAAACAAACCGCGTTTTACACGTACATTTATTATATTAATTATTTAAATGCAAAATTAACGAAATTAAAAAAAACAAAAGAAATTAAATTTACCAAAAATTAAAAAAAAACTAAAACTTCGTGAGATCACTATATAAGTACCTAACATGGGTACATACTACATATGTATGTACATAATTTTTAAATACCATAAAATAAAAAATAGAAATTAAAAAACTATTAGTTTCAAACTAATAGCTAAAGTTAACTATAAAAAATATATATTTTGTTTTTATCATTAACATCCAAAGTAGATCCACAGAAAGATGCATTGAAAGGGTAATACAAATTTTGATATTTTTGTGATTGAATTTTTGTTTTACCAAGTTATCTTTTACCTTTAAATATTATTTAAACTCTATAAAATCATAGTTTAATTTAGTGACCAAAATGGCTTTGATTTACATTTTGTTTTTTCATTGGTCAATATATTATTTAATACAGAAAATATCCTTTCTGTTGGAGCATTTGAACCAGATAAACACAAATTGAACTCGACAACCGTCAAAATATGTTTCTTTCTTCAAAATGCACATACATATCGTCGCAAGAATTATAGAATGCTGTAACTGACAAAAAACCGAAAATACGGTTTTTGCATAATTTTTATCAGTAACAAAATAAGCGTCGATTGGTCCCGGTGGAGACTTTTTTCCAAAGGTGTTAATCAAAACTACAAATACTACTTTGAGGCATGAAAATACAGAACAAATACAGAACATTAAATTAAATACAGAACATTTTTAAGTTTTTCCGTAATCAATAATTTATTCAGAACACGGGTTTCAAATACAGAACTGTTCTGTATAATACAGAACGAATGGTCACCGTAATTATAGCCCCAAGCAGGGACCACAACATATGTGAATCAACAGAATAGTCGGTTCTGGACAAAGTCACCTTTGCATCCATTAAAGGTTACAGTCTTGTGTGCAATTTGGTCAGGAGGAATCATTGGACCTTACTTCTTTGAAACTGAAAACTGCGTAACAGTAACTGTCAATGGGGAGCGGTATCGCATATATCCAGAATTATAATAAAATTACTGCGAGATCTCTTTAAAATTAAAAAAATTTAACTCAATTTTATGCTATATTAGCCATTTGATAGATACTCAGAACCAGACGTCGAAAAACTAAATAAATTTCATATACAATTTTAAGATGAGAGAAGTCATTTAAAAGTGATTTAATTTTTTTGCATTAAAAAAAAAATAAACAAGAAATAAAATGTTCAATTTGTTGTTGTTTTTTTTTCTTGTTATGGGTCTTATGATTAACATTCACTTCCATTTAATTTTAATTTTTCCTTCGAACACCACGCACCTTCATTCATACATGACACTAATTTTTTTTACAACCTCAGAGACACATGCATACATCGTATATACATGTGAACATATGTGAGGTTTTTCTTTATTTGGCAACTTAACAATTTATTCACCTAAATTCTAGGAACGTGTTTTCCAAGTAAATATTCATTTATGTGTATGGAATGTATGCATGTATGTATGTATATCTTATTATACATATTTGTACATATTTATGCATATATTTATCAGTTTATAAAAAATATATATTTTCCAGTTGACAATAGCTAGCAAATTTCATAAATAAATGTTTTTTCCTATAGATGACTGCACAAAACGCCTCATATAGAAAATCATATGATCAACCAGAAAAAAAACATTGCATACCGAAATTATATTTATTGCCATTTCACTGGTAGTTGTTATTTTGACCACTTTTTTTAAATTCCATTCGATTTTATTCGATAACATAATTCACTCGAAAGATTAAAATCTAAATTAAACAATAATTAAGCCAATAATACAAAAACAAAGAGGAACAACACATACAACTAAAAGAAATCAAGCAACAACAATTCTAGAATTTTCAAGAAACGGTTGTATGTACTCCTATGTATATATGTATGAATGAACAATACGTATGTAGTAGGTATATATACATACATATATCCATGTAGAGTGCGTGACATTTACCTACTTGCATATATGAAAGAATGAAATGGGTCGTTATAATCATTAACAGTTATCCCTCGTATAACTCCGTACTTCTACAACGTTTTTCCGGTATAACATAATTTAGAAGCAATTGATTGCAGTAAATGCCAAATGTCTTCTACTTATAAAACAAATCACATTACCTGGATTTTTCGTGGAAGGCAACGACCTCGTTATACGAAGGATACCAATAGATTTTAATAAATAGAGTGTAGGACACACGTTATGCGTTGTAGTAAATTTAAAGAATTTTGTAGGGTTTTCTATGCTTTACTTATAAAATTAAAAAATTAGAATAGCTGCTAAATTTAATTCAATAATTTCTTGCTATAAAATTCATATTCCCTGTAATTTCAGGGAAGATTAAGATTTTTATGCATTTAAAATGCGTGTTATTTTAAATACACATATTTTTTTAAAACTTAAAAAAAATCTATTTTATAAATAAAATTATCAGCAATTTTGTTCTGGAATAAATACAATAAAAAAAAATTTATCGAACTTTGGAGTTTAGACCATGGTAAGAACTTTGAGTCACAGAAGTGTATTCTTTTTTTTTAGTTACATATGTATTGTTATTTACTTTTATTAAAACAATTTTTAATTGTATCAGTCATTACAAACTGAGGTTGATAATTTATCAGTATACTCCTATGTATTGTTTAGTGAAAGATAAGAGAACGTGTGTCACTGCTAATCAAATCAAACAAACTAGCATTGAATTTTTCTATAAAATTAATTGTTAAAAATTTTGTTGCAGAATTTCTTATTAAAAATGCTTTCTAACAAAAAACTTAAATTCAAATAAATAAAAAAAAAAAACGAAATAAACTACATCATAAACATTTCTATTAAATTTCAATTACTGCTTCAATTTATTTTGATTGACAACAAATCAACAAATTTTTTATTCGTTTGTTTTGCTTTCTTTTTTAAGTTTTTAAATAATTTCCGTAAAAACAAAACAAAGAACATTTTTCCGGTCAATTAAGATAACTTTTTTTTTATACGTCACTTTTTTATGGAAAACAAAAACTAAATATTTTTGTGTATTTGAGAAATATTTTGTTTTTCTTAGTAATGTGAGAGGCACCCCAAGATATGGTATTGACGACTATTTGTAGTAATACCTATTTAAAAATTTTATTATGTAAAGCAAATTTTTTTTTATGAGAAAAATATTTTTCCTGTTGAATTTTGTGTAGAATCATTAAAAATAAATTTGCTAATAATGTCTTTTGTCGACTGGTTTGGTTGTTTGTTTGTTTAATATAAAAAATTTAGCAAAAAATTCTTGTTTTGCTGGTAATAAATATTTAAATTTTTAAAATGGTAGCCACTTAAACCAAATCAAAAATTCGTGTTTTAATTGGCTTTAGCATGAAAATAAATTAATGAAAATTAATAATTTCTTAATAAATTAAAATTAAACTGTTTTTAAACTAAAGACTTTGCAGATTTTATGTTTTATTAATAACTTACGTCAATCTTTTGTTTTTTTTTTTTTTTTGAGACCAATACTCAGAAGTGTTAACCCCTCTACTTATGCTGCATTGTATTGGAATTGAGTTTTATTTTTTTAAATTTTATAATTTAATCCTCGGTCGTTTGAGTTTCTGTGCGAGCGCTCTAACCGCTATAACATGCCCCCCCCCCTTGCACCATCTGTCGCTGCATGAACTAAACTTGTGAGCATCTCCGCTAGGTAGCTGTTATCTTTCCACTAGGTAACGCTTTTTCTCCTGATCATTCGATTTTAGATGGCAGATGGAAGAGAGTGCAAAGTCAGGGGCCGGTTTCCTATGGATAGACTTCTTGGGTTAGTGGTTTGCGGTTAGAATCTCTTATATATTATTTTTTAATAAAGATCTAGAAGAACCACAAATTTTTATTTTTAAATTGTTCACCTTTACTGAGGTTTGAACCTGGGCTGTTTTGAGTTGTATGTGAGAGCTTTAACCAGTATGCCATGCCTACCAACCCGCTCCCTCCAATCAATCAATCTTAAAGGTTTACGCCTG
Source organism: Metopia argyrocephala (assembly GCA_963576795.1). Lineage (NCBI taxonomy): Eukaryota > Metazoa > Arthropoda > Insecta > Diptera > Sarcophagidae > Metopia > Metopia argyrocephala. Next base: position 177,645,633 of record OY756208.1, on the reverse strand, counting down.
TATTTATGAAAAATATTATAGGCTTATTAAGGGTTTATTTGTCAAGTATTGCATAGAAATTTGTCAAGGAGGCCTTTAATAAATCTATAAATCTTTTTATGAATACAGCAGCTAGAGCTTAGCAGGAGACAAAAAAAGGTTGTACGCTTACAAACACAAAAAAAATTTAACTTAATAGAGTGGGTAATTAAAATAAAAAATGTATACATATTTAATTTCCTTCTTTTGAACTAAATTTCGAATTTTAAGAATTGTATGAAATTTTATCCGATATGCCCTGGTTGTTCGACCTTTATTAATTAAAAATATATATAGTTATAGTAAGCTAAGTTTAAGGTTTTTTTTTTATTGATTTTAATATATCATTATGCATTTAGGCATATGTATATACTGGGAGAACTTATTGATCAATTGACACTATCAAATGATAGTGATTTGCCAACCTGGGGGGCATATTTATTTTATTAAAACAAAAAAATAAATAAATATTTAAATCATAACAAAAATTTTTTTATTATTTGCATTTTATAAAAATATAAAAACAAACTGAACACATCAAACGAGCGCTTAACAACAATATTGGGCCAAAGTAATAATCATATTAATAAAATTTTATTTATAACATTAAATGATAAGCAATCTTTTTTTATATTTTTTTGTATTTTTTCTGTATTTAATATTCTTTGTTTTTTTTTATTGTACTTTTTCGTCAACAATTTGAATTTATTTTCTATTAAATATTTCAGTTGTTGTTGATGTGATTTTTGTTTTTCTTTTGTTCCACTTACTATTGTATTCGGGTAAAAGAAGAAAAGGAGGTGTGTTCATTTTAGTACTACACTCGCATTATCATAAAATGTTTAAAATTCATAAACGTATTAACATATTTATGCGAGTATGTTTATATGTATAGTTTAGATGTTTGCGTATATTTCGATATTAAACTTGTGTTTCTCTTAAACGCTTAAGCTCATTAACCTTACTGGGTTTGCTGAAATAATTACTTTCCGTGGAAACCTAATTGAAAAATTAATAAAATTACAAACGTTCCGAACTTACTAGAATTAGTTTATACGAAAGCCATCTCAGGAGTACCGTTATATTGTTTTATATTTTCATAAATATTATATTGGCTATTTCATAATATGCTCTCAGCTTTTAGTATACTCTGATGATTTGAAAATTTTGAAAGAGATATGTACAGAATCTGATGTCCATATTTCAAAAATGTTATCTTTGGTGTTCTTTGAATAATTTGGCGGATAAACATAGTCAAACATAAAGACGGTTCTTTTTAAAAACACCTTTAAATAAAAAAACCTGTTGTTATTTTTTGTACCACTATAATGAAAATCACAGTGTGTTTTAAGTTGAATCAACTTTAAGTAGGTGCCACCTCAAATATAAAAAATGTCTTCATTCAGTCTGTAACAAATAGTAAATTGCATCACTTGAGATCTGAAACTAAAAATAATAAACCAAGAACATTATGACAATTTAAGGTTAAAATTGCATCCCAAGTTCTTAACAGGAACAAAAGCAGCCAACAGAGTGGAAGGCAGCCTGTAGTAGGGATCAAAAATGTGTATGTATATTGGTGGGACTGTATAAATATGCACATGAAAACCGTGAAACATCAGAGCAATATGGTTTTTAATAAGAAAACTAATGCAAAGCAATTCGACCTCATTTATTTTTTATTTATGCTGTTAAACTAAGCTTTAACGTTTAAAGTGGGTTTTTATCTATCTGCTATTGACTAAAGTATCCTTAAAAAAACTTAGTGTATACTTTTTTCATGGTCCTGATTATAAGCCATTCTCTTTAAATATGGATCAGTGTCTAAACCTCATATTCTAAATCGTATTCAATATCAATTTCATAGAGAAAATTTTAAAATTGTTGACCATATACAGGATATTGGCATTGTTGTTGATAGTGATTTTAATGTTAATGCTCATTTCGACTATATAATTCTTAATTCAGTTAGACGAAGAAACTGCAAGGACTTTTTCGCTTCTACGCCACTGAGTTTATAGGTTTGTTATTGTTTGTAATTGCCGTGGTCTAGTGGTTAGTGTGGTGGCTTACTAAGACATAAGCCAAGGCTTTAAACCCCTAGCTCTGTGATCTTGAAAAATTAAATATTAAAAAATATTTCTTTCGACGACTACCTCTTAGCAGTCTTCTGGCAAAAGCGCTTAGCGTAACTGATTGTCATGAACAAGCTTCTCAAGTCTACCGTTCGGAGACGACTTTAAACTGTAGATCCCGGTATTCATGGATAAAATTTAACACATACAACATGGGTGCTGCAAGAAGCTAGGCCGCAACCCTGAACAAAGTTTCTAATGGCCAATTATGTATGTATGTATGAAGGTTTGTTAAAATATTGCAACTTAGTATTCTTCATTTAGTTGGAACCCTTATATTCCTGTTCATTCTAATCGGATGTGCGTGAACTTTCTTCATTATGTGCTCGTTGCTGGCTCCTAGCCTTGATATTACTTAATATGAGAACATTTATCCATTATTACTGATTGTTATTACATGACATCAATAAAAGTAACCCATTAACAACTTTGTTAATGCAAGAACTACCGTATTGCGTGCAAACTATTCTGAACTTTGATAAGATATTTAATGTTAGAAAACATACGATGAATAACTGATCATGTGGTTACCGGATTTCAAAAGATCTTGGTAATGAGTGCGTAACTGAAGGGTTGTATTTTAGTGTGAATCTTATGCGAGTTTTACCAGTTTGATACTTGAGCGCCAAATTTGTATCTGATATACATGAATAGTATACAGGCGAATGAAAAAAAAATATTTACTAACTCTCTCGCCCGATCTAAACTATCGTAAGAATATTTTATAGACTAATTTGGACATATTCATATTGGGTATTGGTCGGAAAAAAAGTTTTCTTAAGTTTCAGCCAAATCTTGGTTAAGATTGTTTTTGCAGGGTATCACAATGGGCTATGTGTTGTCCAAGTACTCTTACTAATCGCTAGCTATTCATGTATACTCGTATTATGACCAAAATTTAATTGAAATATTTAATTTGTTTATATTTAATAAATAAAATATTTTTGTTTACATTTTTTCTGATTTTTAATCACTCATTGAATTCTATTTTTAATGTCGATACCCTTGTTGTCTATTATTATTAATTTTCTCAAAAAAAAACATAATAATAATACAAAAATATTATTATTGTTTAATTTTTCAACAAAACACATGCTTATACATATTCCTGCATTCACACTTGGCTGCACGTGATTATGATTCAATACACGAGTAGTGAAAAATTTGCAATAATCAGAAAAAATCAAGAGTCGTTTTATGAAAAGTTTTTCCTGTCAATTATGATTCAAATCAAATGCTTACAAACGCTATTCCCTCTTTCATTCTTCTCATAAATTATTATTCCAGCATCTGCACTTTACACTGTGAAAAAACTTACTGTTTCATGTCGTATAATTTCAGATATTGAAAGTGTTTAGAATAATTTATTAAAACAGATGTAGTCGAAAATAATCACATTCGACTTCATTCTTTTATTTTTGCTAACTGTAATCTTTTTAATTTAAAACAGTTTTTGTAAATTTTTGCTCCTAAATTAACATTTTCAAACTCTCAAAAATAAAACTTTTTCTGTATCATTTAATATTTATTGCATTTCATTAATATGTGTTATAGATTTAAATATTTATTATGTAATTATTTACAAAGTGATAAACAAGTATTTAAAACAAATCAGTCTAAAAGTTATTAAATTATAAATCGTTTACTCGTTGTTTTAAAGCCTGTAATTCGTTCTCTATTTCTTTGGGTAAATAGGAACCTACTTGAGTTTTAAAGTATTTCTCAATGTCAGACACTTCCTGCTGCCAAAACTCTTTTGGCAAATGAAACAGTTGGTTTAAATCTACCTGTTGCGTTAAACCCTCAGTGTTAATTGAATTTTCGGACGGTAATAGACCAATAGGTGATTCCTTAAAGCAGTTTTCACCATCAACACGACGAAATATCCAATCGAGAACTCTTGAGTTGTCACCAAATCCAGGCCAAAGAAATTTGCCATCACTATCTTTACGGAACCAGTTGACGTGGAATATTTTGGGCACAATACCACGTGTCTCCATACTCAACCAATGATTTAGATAATCGCCGAAATTGTAGCCAAAGAAAGGACGCATGGCAAAGGGATCGTGCATAATTTCTTTACCCTTATGCTCGGCTGCTGCTGTAGCTTCACTACGCATAGATGCACCCATAAACACACCGTGTTTCCAGTTGCGCGCTTCATAGACTAAAGGTACACCTGAGGGACGACGACCTCCGAATAATATGGCGCTTATGGGAACTCCAGCAGGATCTTCCCAGGCGTTGTCTATGATAGGGCATTGCTTAGCAGGAGTACAAAAACGTGAATTGGGATGTGCGGCTAGTTTGCCGGATTCTGGAGACCATAGCTTACCCAACCAGTCAGTAACTGTAACATCTGTTATGTTAGACTTTTCCATGCCCTCCCAGTAGACACCACCATCTGAAGTAGAAGCCACATTAGTGAAAAGAGAATTCTTAAAAATTGTTTTCATGGCTATGGGATTGGTAGACATGGATGTTCCTGGCGCAACACCAAAGAAGCCATTCTCGGGATTAATAGCTCGTAAAACACCATTACTATCAAATTTCATCCAGGCTATATCATCTCCTACACACTCTATCTTATAGCCTGGTAAAGTGGGAGTCATCATGGCCAGATTGGTTTTACCACAGGCTGAAGGAAATGCAGCTGCTATATAAATTTTTCTACCTTGAGCATTGGTGATGCCCAATATAAGCATATGTTCAGCCAACCAACCTTCTCTTTTAGCAATGGTACTGCCAATTCGCAGAGCAAAACATTTTTTACCCAACAGTGAATTGCCTCCATAGCCAGAGCCATAAGAAACTATTTCGTTGTTTTCGGGTTTGTGTAAAATAATGGTTCGCTCCGGATCGCAAGGCCAGGAGGGCATTTGAATTTTGCCATTCTTGGGAGTACCAACAGAATGCAAGCACTTGACGAATTCGCCACTACCTTTGTGAAGTTCTTCTAACACTTTAACTCCGGTGCGTGTCATTATATTCATTGACTCTACTACATAAGGTGAATCTGTAATTTCAATGCCGATTTTCGAAAGTGGAGAACCCACAGGGCCCATAGAAAAGGGTATCACATACATTGTGCGTCCCTTCATGCAGTTGGGAAATCGTTCTTTTATAGCATTTTGCATATCTTTGGGTGAAATCCAGTTTCCCAAAACACCAGGTTTGCCCTCATTGGTTACGGGTACTGCCTCCTCTTTTTTTGACGTGCATATAAATGTACGGGATTCTACTCTGGCCACATCGGCGGGATTTGTGCGAGCCAACCAACAGTTTTCATATTTTTTTAAGGGCATAATGGTGCCCTGTTTAACCATAAGCTCTTTAAGTAGAACACTTTCCTCTTTGGAGCCATCACAGATGTGAACTCGATCAGGTTGGCAAAGATCTATGCATTCATCTACGTAAGCCTTAATAGCCGGTGTTAGTTGTCTTGGATTTCCATATTGGAATGAGCAGAAACCACGGTTGAACAAACGGATATTATATGTTAGACCAGATGTCGATAAACGTGAACTGCAAAAGAAAATAAACGAGAAATTTTGTGAAAATAAAGTAACTAATAAGATGAAATTTTTAAAATATAAATACAAAATTTATAAAGCTTAGTACAGATGGCTGACAGATGTGCCAGTACTGAAATACTGTCAATAGACTTGTAAGATATTTTGGCACTTTTTACTAACAATATTGTAATATTTGGCCACCATCTGTATAGATGTTTTTTAAACACAATTATGTCACTTGGTTGTTAAATAAAAAGCTTAACTGAATCATTATTAACCAGTACCCAGCAGAAATTTTTAAAGATTTGGAAGCAAGAAATAATATTATAAGCTAGATATAGGAAGCATTAAAGTGTTTGTTCATACCTTAAAGACGGAAGGTACAATATTATTTTTGTTTTTTATACTGGTTGCAAAATCTGTTGCTTTTTAGCGGCTTATTTCATACAAAAATCATGCATTACTGATGCGCACGAGTAAGTGATTATTCACAATTTCTCCCTTACAAAATAGTAACTTAAGCACTATTTTCTGCTGGGTATCTGTTAACCCTATTCTGTATGACATGCACTGACTGTTCTTCAAAAGTTTTTTTTGGCAAAATAATTTTCAAAACACTAATATTAGAAGACTACCACCATTTTAATTTCTTTCCCATTGTGTTTTTTGTCTTAAAATGTATGCGCTAAAGGGTTAAAAATATGTACAGTATTCCCCGGATAATTGACCCACGCTTAATTGCCTTTCACGCTTATTAACCTCAATTTCTAAATCCCCATATTTTTTCTTACCATTTTCTAATAAAATACCACGGTTAATTAGCTTTCACTTAACTGCGTTATTTGCTTAATTGCCTCAAATATACATATGTATTTTCCTCAAAGATAAATTTAACTTAAAATTCCCTCGTTTAATTACCCAGAATAATTATTTTCCAATAACTGCAGCTTAACTCAACTATATTCAATACTGTAGTGTTTTTGGTACATTTACCAATTTTTTTGTTATTTTTTTAATTTTATTTTATACAGAAAACTTATGTAATTTTTATCTGTTACGTAATAGGTATTGTCTAAAAATGTATTTTAAGCAATTAAATGTGTAGTTTTGGCAATTTGTAAATTACTTGTTGGTTTTGGCCTTTTCTAATGACAACAACTCAACTGCCTATTTTATTTGTATTTTGTATTCTAAAACAAATCAAGAAACTGTACCTTTTTGGTGTGTGTATTTCAAAAAAAAAAATAAATAAATATTCCACAGAAATAATGGCGGTATTAGCGAATTCTAAATCAAAACAAACCAGAGAGCACGTTTTTCTTATTATATTTGGATTTATTTTTGCTAATTTTGTTTCGTATAGCAACTCAAAAAAAAAAAAAAAAAAAAACAATCACCTGTTGTTGTTCTTGTAAAATAATAAAAAAAAACCGGCACATACACACAAAAAAATACGTTTTTGTTAAGACGCTGTATCTCTATGAATACAGAGTATTATTTTTATTTCTTAATAATGGTGGTGTACAACGAACGATAGGGTTCGTAACACAGAGGTGGACCAACAAAGACTATGAAACTCTAATGAGATGAATTAAAAAATATCAAGAGCTGGAACAAATTAACCCATTCGCTTTCAAGCCTAAATTTTATGAAGTCCTTGGCATTGCCATTTGGCAACAGGATTCGGCGGTATGTTCTTTCCTAGTTACTTACATTTGAGTAAGAATTACAAATTAAAAATTCCACAAATGGACGAAAAAATGAAAATGCAATAAAATGTAGCACAACCTCCTTAAAACTGGCAAAAGCTAGATATTTTCAAATGCCGATTAAAGTATCCAGCATCATCAGACACCAATTCTAAAGGCCAAATTTAGCTGCATTTTCTACATACATACATACATACATACATACATACATACATACATACATACATACATACATATATACATACATACATAACTGGCCTTTACAACTCTGTGTCAGGATTACGGCCTAGCTTCTCGCAGCACTCATGTTGTGTGTGTCAATTTTTATCCATGAGTACCGGGACCTACAGTTTAATGTCGACTCCGAACAACAGATTTGAGAAGCTTGTTCATTGCAATCAATTACTCTCAGAGCTTTTGCCAGAAGACTGCTGAGAGGTAGTCGCCGAAAAAAATTTTTTTTCATATTTCTTTTTGTTTAAGATGTCAGAGCTGGGTGTCGAACCCAGGGCTCATGTCTTAGTAAGCCAACCACTAGACCACAGCTACTACTTCCTGCCTTATCTACTTTACATTAATTCACAAAAGAACTATGAGCAGTGGGGTTTTTCCTTCCTGATCTTTATTCGTATATAGGATAACTACTTTCCAAACTCATTAAACCTTGCTTGTCATCAATTCAGACTTTTAACGCGTTTGTTTAGATTCACTGGCAAATTGATCGTACTATTTGTATTCTTTCGTTTTCTGTTCACATTTTTAATCTATTTTTTATTTTGTGTAAGGCTTTGCTTCACAAATAATGGATTTCAACAGAGTTTCGTTAATAGTATTCTGGTCATCTCATATATATAGCATAAAAAGAAACTTCTTTAAACTATTTTAGATTGTCTTGTGATCGATGCATAATGCTGAAAGTGATCTTTTTGAAGCGTCATTAGGAACCCTCTTCAATTCCGGTGTTTTTTTAAAGTCCTGAAAATACGTTTTTCGCTGTAATTTTAAGGATATGGTCTAATATTCTGAAAATTGGAAAGAGACCTTAAAACTAAACTTAATGTTAAGCAATTCGAAACTACATACATACTCGTATTTACTCTATGCAACAACTTAATCATTCTTAATTTTTGTAGTATCAGTCAGTATCAAAACGTTGGATGAATCAATTACGTTTAATAATATAGTGCAGTATTCAAAACACAGAATTTTTAATCAAAACAATATTTTATTGGAGGTGGTTGCTTGGTTACTTCATTAGCTAAAACTTTATAGCCAAAAACTGGAGATATTGTAGGTGTTTGTATGTCAGTATACATAAATGTATATATAGAGAGTAAAAATCAAATTTACAAACACAGATTTCAAATCAAAACAACCCTGTAGTGCGCTGGACCGGTCCCAAATTGGTACTTTCACCTATCACTAAGGGACACTGTTAGTCTTTTTACCGGTAAAACGACCGGAGATTTTAACATGTGGTAGTCGTAGAAACAGTCAATTGACCCCCCTATCGATAACTATGGGACAGTCTGTTTACCGGTGCCACAGTATCAATCCCGTGGTTGATGCCGTCGTACCAGTTAATTAACTGGTGAATACGGTCAGGTTAAATAAATAGTTCCAAAGTACTTTACATCTTATTTTCCCTGATAAGCCAGTGATTACTTATAAACATGTAATTACTTATAAACAGGATAATAACTGAAGCATATATTATGTGCACAACTCACAAAATAAATGAATAACGGTTTATTTTTCTGCATACACATTTACCTCACATAGCAACAAAATTCAACTTTCATTGACAATGATTCTGAGTACAGGCATAACTTCAAAATAAAACCGCTTCGATAACAAAGGGACAGAAAAGTGTGAATTGAAACCTCTTCGATAACAAAGGGACAGAAAAGTGTGAATTGACATCGCGAAAGACAACGTTGAGTCAGAAAAATAACCGAAAAATGGGTCAATTGACAGAATAAAACTGCAGGGAATATTCTGTTGAAGATGGTTGCTTGGTTACTTCATTAACCCAAACTTTATAGCCAAAATTTGTAAATGTGTAGTAGTAATTTATGTGCCAATTTATTTATACACCTATAGAGAGTAAAAAACAAATTCAAAATAAAATAGAAATAAAAAACAAAATTGAAAACGTGTAAATGCAAAGCATAGGTTTTAAATATTTTATGCCTCAAATATACTCAAGTCACCGAAAACAAATCCTTGTTTCTCAAATGAGAGCCAATCGTAGTAATAGAGAGTATGTAACATGCTCGTATTAAATTGTTTGTTATTGAATTTTTCAAATATTGCATCAACTAATTTTATAAGAACGCCGTTTGACCAGTCACTCAGTGTATTTAAAATGCCACTTACTTTGTTTGGTTGTACACGTACAGATTGTATGATGCAATGTTTCATCATCATTGTTGTTTGTGCTTGCTTGGAAACAACATATTCTTTTATTTTGAATTTGTAGTACGTATTGACGCTGTTGTTTGTTTCACTGAAGAGATACATAATTACTTATGCTATCTACTTGCCAAAATTATCGAAAAGTTCATAGGTACCTGTAGATGTTTTATCTCAAATTTTTTTTAGATATTTATGTATACTCGCATGGTATATGCATTGTAATTGGGTATGATGTTGATTGAAAGTAAAAATAATTCACAACAGAAGATATTATTAGCTAAGAGTACATTGATCCCCGTATCTTTGAAAGAGACACATACTAAATACTAAACATATGGTTAAGATGCCACAAAAAAATACGGATTTTTGTTTTCTATGGCCAGATGGGGTTTAATAACAAACAAAAAAAGCGCATGATTATTTGTACGTATAGGTATATGAGTGTGTACATGTATTTTCAACGAGCTATGAAGAAAATACTTTTTCTTCAATTAATTTAAACGCATATTCGTTTAACCTCGTTAAATTTAGCACAATTATGTCTGTTTGTGATAACATTTTGCAATTTATGTTTTATTTTTAAATATTTATAAAATTATGTAGTACGTGAGAACAATCTGGGCACTGTATAAATATGTACATTTAAACAATAACAAGCGTGACAAGAATTTTTTTTTTGCAGAAAAAAATAAGAATTTTTAATTTGTCAACTTGAAGTGAAGTTATGATTTATTCAAGGCTCATTACTAAGGTCAAGGTACGCACTGATTTTAAAAAATTTGTTTTTAATATGCCAAAAAATTAAATGTATAGAATACAAAGAGTAATACATTATTTTGTGAAATGACCGTTAACAGGAATCTCATAACATAGGAAATAAAAAAAAAAACATTTAATAATTTATAAAATATATATTTCAAATACTTATATATTTTCATTGAAAACTAATATCTTAACATTAAGTAATGCTATTTAGTTTCCTTTTGCCGTTTAAGAAATATACTTGACATCGTCCCAACACAAAAAAAAAATAATGACAGTTAAGCGGAAATTTTATAATTTAAATATGATTTAAATATAAAAAATTAGCAAAATGTCTTATAATTTTTTTCATAGGTTAGGTTAGGTTGAAATTGGCAGCTGTATATATAAGGTCCCTATAAGGTCCCTTTCTGATACCAGTCTATCTATTTCACATATCTACAACCCCTAGTGCTGACCCATGACAGAGTAAATGTTCCTCTTCTTCTTCGTTATTATAGCTTCTACAGAAGTCGATGTGAGGTATTTTCAACCTACGTGTGTGAGTATGAGCCAATGACTCGTTACCACTTCTATTAAGTTTCTGAGATGGACTCTGTGTAGATTTTACTCAAACTTCGTTCTAATGATATCAATATTTGCCCAGATTTGTTAGGTGATTAAACAAGTGCGTTCATTCTTCCATATTTTCTCTGCGGATAACTAAAGCCTGTGCGAGTTTAGCTGTTTTCCCCTTAGCAGTGGAATGCCGAACTCGCAACTTAATTCGCCCGAACTAGTAGTAGAACCAGCCTTAACAAGTGCCGATGCTATTTATTTTCTCAAATGTCCTCGGGTCCCGGCACCCACATAAGGGTAATTATTATTTAATTTTTATCATATAATTGGAGGCTTTCGTAATTTTAAAATTGACAACACTGGCCATATTTTTGTAAAATTGAGTTGACCTTATATATAGGCCTTGAATATATTACTTATGTTGAAAAGCTTTCTACTACAAAAAATTTTACAAAATAAATTTAAAGTATTTTTCACAATTACATTACAATGCATTGGTGCAATACAGTTCATTCAACTCCCCCCAAAAATGATCAATTGGGTTTAAATTTTAGAAATACTTGGCAGGTTTCGGTGTTATGGGAAGCAATCCAAAGCTCTAATTTCATTCAAAATTATGGCCATAATTAAATTTTGATCTATTTAACTTAGAAAAATTCAAATAATACATCAAAGAAAGTACTTCTTAAATCGAAAAGAATTTGTGACCAGTAGAGCTGCTAAAATTTGGTACAATTACAGTTGCAGGAAAATAATGGAATTTTGCCAAAACCCATATAATCTTTATACATAATGATAAGTTAGCAGCTTGTTGGCATATATTTTATCGGAACAAGCATTCTAATTTCATTAGGTTCGCTAACACACAATCTAAACTTATGCCAACGATTTTTTAAACACTTGCTATGTCGAATAAATAGGGGTTAATTGCCAAAACAGTAAAACAAAATTGTGTGATATTTACCATACATGTGAACACCCGGAAACTTGTTATTGTTCAAAAGTATTTTGCAGAAAATATTTGAAAAGTAAACGAGAAAATGATACTCGTTAAGGAATTGTACCCTAGCCGAACTGAACATGTTTTCGCCTCCAGCTACGTAAATTTTGTCAGAGTTTCTATACCTATGAAATAAATAAATAGCACTAATCAATCTTCGTCTCCAAAGTACTAACAAGTCTTGTCAACCTAGCAATCGTGGCATATATGTCCACATTTTGTTATTGTTTGTAATTGTTTGCTACGTTTGCAAGACTGGCAAGGGCGTGTGCTGCCAAAAGTGTTTACCGCTAAAAATATGTATTTTTAAGAAAAAAATACAAATATGTACTTATTATTGTTTTAAAATATTAAAATTAAATTTTCAAACGAAACCTTATCAAACATCGCTGATTGCCAAAACAACTGTTTGAAATCACTACAAAATTAAAAAAAATACTCGTATATATAAAAAAACACGAACATTTTTCATTTTCTTCTTTTCTTTTTAAATATAAAAACATTTAAAATCTATTTTTACAAATTTTCACGAAACACACAAATACATTTTAAAGCATCTTTTAAATTAACGTCACATTGGGACTTTCCTTTAGAAAAATTTTGAAATGTTTGGCATTTAACTTGAGAACTTCTGTGTTTTATATGCGTTGGGGCATTTGTACGCTAGTTTTTTGTGATTTTCAGTTTAATTTGAATAACAGCAATTAGAAATGGTTGAGAATTAAAGAGCATTTAAAAAGCAAAGAAAGAAAGCAATTAAAAAGAAAGCCAAAGTACAACCGCAATTATTCCCATTCTAGTGATAACTATTTTTAATAGACATTTTATGAACAAAACAAAAATTAATTCCGGCTTGGTGTGTATTATTTTAATTACCAGATTATGCCCGTTTTTTTTTATAAAAATAAAAACAAGGAAGAAATTGTCTAGAAATTTTTAAAACAAACATTTTTATTAGAAGTGTAAATAAAATGGACGTGAAGCTTTGCTACAAAATCGGCTTCAAATACAGATATTACTGAAGCGACCCTAATTTGGATGAAATCTTTAAAAACGTATAGTTTTATAGAAGTACTTGGATATGCATTAAGTTTATACAACTTTCTTTCAATACAATCGAACTGACCAATGAGGATCAGAAAAGTTTCCAAAATATCAATGCCTAAAAAAATTAAAATTTTTTAAGGCAAAATATAAAATGCAATAATAATATCTAAAAATTTTTTTTTTTATTGAAATTTGTTTGAGAAAATTTTTGCTACATTTTTCTTTTTTGTGGCTACTTTTGAGTCACTTTGCCTCTGTCAAGTATGAGCTGAATGTCTTCTTATACGGCTTCCATGCAGGTTCCAGTTTGTGAAATTCTTTGTTGTTGTATTATTAATGTATTCTCATCTACGAAAACTATCATTTTTTACATGTTATTTCCTTCGCTATAAGTTTTTGTTTAAAATCTTTTCATGGAGTAGTGTTTCAGATGACAGTTGTTAAAAAAAAAATTGTGAAGGATTGTGCAGATTCACTTCCTTGTCTTTCACTGGTATTAATTTAAATATATTTTAGATTGAATACAAAACGACATCTACTATATTGAAAAAGTAAATGGCTAATATTATATACCATCCTTCAGCTACTTTTTATGTCAGAAATCAAATAAAAACTTTATATTTAACAGGAACTCTTGCCTTGTGATATTTTGGGAATTTAAAAAAATTGTTACAAAACTTAATTTTGTTTTGCTCTAAAACCATATTTCTGTGGACATTTAACAAAACGTCTTCTTTCAAAATCAACAACTTTTCAGTAGAGCAAAAAAACAGTTAAAAAGGCTAATACAAGTTATTGCTTAGAAAATTAAAGAAATTTTGAACTTGGATATTATACACAAATACTTAACGAACATTATGCGACCTTCTTTTTCCATCTAGAAGCAATAGTTTTCCTTAAAACGACAAAAAATTAATTTAAGACCTTTCGTTAAATTTTTTTTTGTTTAAATTTTAAAGAAAAAAATTAGCTTCCACCATACAAGTCGTTTTGTCAAAATTTTTTTGATTAAATTTGAAAATTATTTTAATCGCTTAAGTCAAGACTAGTTGTTTTGTTAAAATGGAATATGAAAAAAAGGTTGAAAGAAGTTGATCTGGAAAATATATTTGGGTTCTATTATTCCCTTCAATATGCAGATAATTAAAAAATAATAATAAAAATGAAATACAATTTTTTATAGACATTCAATTTTTTAAATTATTCTTAATTTTCTGAAAGAAGTCGTTTTGTCAAAATGAAATTGGGGGAAAGTCTGAAAGAGGTCGATAAGTCAACTGCATATCTTGCCTTCCAAAGGTCGTAGAAATACGGGGATTAGAGCAAAAGAAGGACAAGGAAATTCTATATTTACTATAAAGATCTTGGAAAATTGTCTTATTTCGAGAGAAGACGTTTTTTCAAAATTCCACAGATTTAAATTCCAAATAAAAAGTTAGTTCCTTTGAAATATTTACAAACTTGTTTGTATTAAAAATCATTTTAAATAAAATTAAAACTAAAAAGCTTACATTGACAACACAAAATGACAATTTAATTTACATGCTGATATTATGTTTTTATATCTTAATCTACAGTTAAACCCGCTTGTGTGCGGTTTTTCATTTCATCTCCGCAAAAATTAATCACCATCTTACTGATAACCCAAAAAGACAAATTGGAAAAGAGTGCCCGTGAACTAATAGAACTATAAGAAGGTCCGCGTATTGTTAGACTTTGAGAGATAATGCTTAAAATGTTTTCAAAAACTATTTTTTTGAGCAGCAGCACTCAAGCAACGACCTCTACTCATGCAGTACATTGTGCTGGTGTAGAGTATTATGTTATAGAAAGGGGGAGGGAAAAAAGAGTGTGTGTGGATATTTGATTTGAACTTATTAAAATCGTAATTCACAAGAAAAACTTTCGTAAAAACGTTCCATAAAAGAATCGTGCCGCTAAAGAAAGGTTTATCTCTATAATGCATGGTGCGATTTCCTCGGCAATAATCTACAAAAGGATGTGCTTTATTAGCGCACGAAGTAGGACGAATACGTACGAGTATGTGATTATTTAGAATTAATGTTTTTATTTCACCAGAGCACCTTCCATGGTAGTACCGATAAAACAGTGAAAAGCACACCAAGTCAGAGGAAGGTAAGCACCTACGCGCTTTCCTGTACTTGGTCGAGAAGCCCAAAATAGGCTCATACATGACAGTTGTATTCCATCTTAGGTTTAGTAAATATTCGGAAGATCAAATTTAGTGAAGTACGAGTTGTTTTGACACTATTTTAAATAAATTGATGCATTTTAATGCTTCCTTCGACATTTAAAACCTTATGACCCTTACCACGGATGTCAGAATTAATTCTCATGCCCGCAACATTAGAAGCATCCACCTTCTCAATATTTACATTAAGCTTAGTCACAGATAACAAGATTGCATCACTACCAACGCGCCATGAGTACCGGGACCAACAATTCAATGTCGACTCCGAGCGACAGACTTGACATGGAAACCAATTACTCTCAGAGGTAGTCGCTGAAAGAAATAGTTTTTAATATTAATTTATTTTAGGATGTCAGAGTTACTGTTTTAAAAATAAGCAAGAGAACAACACACACAGTTGAAAAATGATTATTGAAATTGTTTAATGAAAAGATTTACAAGTATTTTCGCTGTTATGACCAATACTGTTATGACAGTATACCAATGCTGTATTAAAAGAAAAATATATTAATTTTAAATTCAGTGATTCTTTTTAAATACACGTTTTTGTTTTCTCAACTTTAGATCCTTTTTTAAAGGTTCAAATTTGACAAGGCCGATAACAAACTTTTGAAAAATAATAAATTTTAATTATATTTCCATATTAATGAAGTTTTGTAGTACTTAGTTTCTGTTAAGCATGTAGTTATGAAAGGTCCTTAACCATTGCACAAAAACAGGTTTTACTGTATACATACTCTGTACAGACTGTTGTACAATGAACATTTATTTGTATGTTTGGTTTTTTCCATTAAATAAAAACTGCATTTAAACTATAAAATATATTTCATTCCTATTTCTGGTTTTCATTGTTAATTGTGTAAAATTTTTTTGACGTCACATACAACCCACAATATATGGAATTTGTGCAAATGGCCATGATCAATGGACTTTGTACCTTAACAATCAGTGTAAAATAAAATTGAAAAAAATCAGTACATTCGTGTCTATCACAGATTGTCTACTTATTTACTTGAAAATTACTTGTATTGTTTTTGTATTTGTTTAATTTTTTTAACAAAGAACTACAATTTCTTTCTCCCACATTTATATTAAAAAAGAAAAGAAATGATTGTTCAACATTTAAAAAATACTGTTGCTGTTTGAGCGCTTATGTTTTATAATTTCAGTGGAAGGTACACGAATGTTAATTTATACTCGTAAAATATATTAAACTGGTTTCTTCTGGTAAGAATATAAATAAGTTTTTATAGGGCCAAGGTTAAGAAAAGGACAAGCAAAAAGTTGTTAAGAGAAGTCATGTTTAATTTACAAAAAAACAAAAAAAATGGATGTAAAAAAACTGGACTTACAAGTGTGAAATTTAAGCATTAAAAAAACAAATAAAAATATTTAAAAATTAAATACACCACACGAAATATCTACAGATACAGTGCAACAAAACAATTACGCACAATAGTTATGTTCTGGTGAATTAGTTTGTATTTCGACGAGCTAACACTTGGAAGGAAAACATTTGGATTTCTCTTTTGTTTTCTCTTTCGCGTTCACAGATAAACATTTTATCGGCAACATACCTAAATTATTGATATTATTTACCGTTTGTCTTAAATGTTTGTGTTAAAATCAGAGTGGGAAAACAAGCAAAACATTTCGCAAACGTTACCACAAAGTTATAAACTTTTAAAATTTTTTTTAATCGTATTGTACATGAGCAAAACCAAAACAAATACATACTTTCTAAATGAGAAAGAGCGCAAACGAAAACAATTTGCTTTGTGCTCTTGTGCTTGCTTTGTTATTCCGTTAAATTCGTATAATTTGCTCTTTTTTCTCTTTTTCTTTTTTTTTTTTTCTTCTCATTCATTTTTTGTTGTACCTACGCACATTTGAGTTAGTGTATTTGTAGTGCTCAAAACAAAAACAATATACAAAACTAAATGGGACAATCGCTCTCACTCTTTTTGTTTTGTTTTTGTTTTACTCATTGTATTGTAAATAACAAAACAAAATGAGATCAAACGTATCGTTTTGTTTATTTTTCTACTCTGGTTAAAATATATTATAGAATGTCAGCAAAGAGTATCGCCGTGTACCGAACATAAAGCAATTCTCTCTTCGCCACCTGTAATTTGTTACCAAACAAATGTTGTCCCCCGTGTAAATGAAGACTTAGAAAGTCTTTATCAATTGTTTAAATATTAAAAGAACTGTAATTTCAATTTAAGCTCCTGTAGTCAAAAGGGTTCATGCAAACCTCAACATAAACATAGATATAAATTTTCTGGGCTGTCATGCCCTTTTCACTGAGGCTTATTGTGCCAGTGTGTCTCCATCTTACTGGAAGGTTGTTAATGTAACGCCAAATCTTAAAATGGCTAGTAATTCCAAATTGAACAAATTTTGTGTCTACATGACATGTTGGCACTGGTAGTAAATTTTTTGCCATACGAGTACATATGCTAATTCACATAACGGTTTAAGTCTAGACTTAGATTTTTAAAAAATTACAAATATGAGTACTTCAAATTGTGTCCTTTATTTTATGTGAATAGCTATCTACAAGCTGAAATAACTCTTGGTTGCAAATGCTATTGTAAGCTTTGTAAAGTAATTGTAGAAAATATTTTGTTATTGTTTAGCATAGTTTGCTACGTTTGCAAGACTTGCAAGTTTGTTTGCAACGAAGTTTTATTACCGCTACATATAGTTATTAATGTTTAAAAATTTAACCAATTAACCATAACTAATAGTTAAAAAAAAAATTAAAATTAAAAAAAAAACATTCAATGATTGAGAAAAATTTGCAAATTAACATTTAGTTCCAACATACTTATAATAGCCAGTATATACAAAATTATTTTGTCAACAAAAATATATCATACATTAAAGCATTAAGGAAACACATTAAAATAAGTCATTTTAACATCGTCTCTGGAATTTTTTTCTTTGTTCAATCACATTACACACGCTTTTAATTAACCACTATAATTTAAGTGTCTTAAAGAAACTTTCGATAAACTTGATATGAAAACCATAATTTAAACTGCGTAATATCTCTATGTATATAAAAAAATATAGGGTACAAACTTTGTACTACGAAGTACAAAGTACAAAAAAAAAACAAATTCTGTTTTATTTACATAAAATCTGCTATGACATGTACAATTTAAATATTAGTTTGTGTGATGAATAAATAATAACTGCGTTTGAACGCAGTTTGTTCCAGTCGACGTTATTCAAATTATATTGTTGGCAACGTATTCTCTTCATGCAAATATCTGACGACAGAAACTATCATTTTATGAAAACACTTTGTTTTATGTAAAAACTCTTTAAAATTATTATTTTTTTAACAGATAATAATACGATGTTAGTAGTAACAGATAATAAAAAATACAAATGTTGTCATTATGACGCTTTTTGCTTCAAATATTTCCCTAATGTTACCAGAATCTAACGCATTTAAATATGTTTCATTAAATAAATATAATTGTAACAAAACAAGATGAATACTTCCTTCATCTAATAAAAGATATGCTTTCAAAACACAAACACCTTTTAAAATTAAAATACTGCAAAACGCAAAATTTTGTGTAAAAGTGTCATTAAAAAAAACATGATATGCTATGTCATGTCGACTTAAATACAGTATTATGCCATATCATGCAAAGTTATCTTAGTCAAACAAATGTTCAAAATTCATCATTATATATATTACATGTGTTGACATGTTAAGTTACCATGTTGATGTGTACCGAAGGAGTATAAACAACATATTTTCCATTCCACTGTCGAACATGTTTAAAGACCGTGATACACTATCCTATCGAGTCGTCCGATTTGTCAAAAAAATCGTGTGTGTTAAAAAAGTATAACAGTGTGGCATAAAAATGCGTGTGTATGACAGATTTTTTGACAAGTCTGTCCGACTTTATAATCTTTTGAAAAAATTCATAAATATCGCATATATTCTCCATGCGATCAGGGTTGCATTTTTTTTAAGGCCAATACTCAGAAGTAAACACCTACTCATGCAGTGCATTGTATTGGAATATTGAAGATAGAAGAGAGATACATAGATTTTTTTGTGTAATTTTATTGATCGCCATATATCAGATTTTTGTATATTTTGCGCCTTTATTTGTTGATGAAACAAGTTGCTGTCAATTTGTCCACTCAAGAGCCAGGGTTATACCTTCACCCTCAAACAGCAATGGCCTCAGCTGTCGGTGGATGTTTTTTAAATGTGAATGGTGAGCGTCTCCAGTAGATTAGCTGTTATCTTCACAGAAGGTGGCGCTGTACTCCTGATCATTGGTTTTTGGTGGAATAGATTAGAAATGTCAGGGGGCGGTTTCTTGCTGATGGTCTTGCTGGAGGGGGGGCAACCTCTTATTTTATTTAAATTTAATTTAAATTGTAATTTTAGAAAACCTCAAATATTTATTTTTATAATTTTGTCCTTCGCTGGGATTGAAACTTGGTCGTGTGAGTTTCTGTGCAAGCGCTCTACCAGTATGCCACGACCCCCCAAAGATAACAGCGACCCAGCGAAGATGCTCACCTGTTCAGAATCAAGCGACAGATGGAGCACTGGTCTTTGAGTGTTCAAATTGGCAGCAACTTGTCTCCGTCTTATTTTTAAGGCGCTTAAACAAAAAAATAATTGCTATCAAATTTTCAAGGAAAGGAAAGTTCTGTGACTACTTGGCTTAGTAAGACCACAGCGCCGGGTTCAAATCTCAGCTCTGACATCTTAAAAAAAGAAATATGAAAAAGTTATTTCTTTCGGCGACTACCTCTCAGCAGTCTTCAGGCAAAAGCTCTGGGAGTAATTGATTGCCATGAAAAAGCTTCTAAAATCTGTCGTTCGGAGTCGATTTTAAACTGTAGGTCCCGGTACTCATGGATAAAAAATTAACACACACAATATGAGTGCTGCGAGAAGCCAGGTCGTAACCCTGACACAGGGTTGTAATATATGTACATATGTATGTATCAAATTTTCAATTCAAATTGCATTGACGCATGAGTAGGAGTTCACACTCTTGAGTATTGGTCTCAGATAAAAAAAAATATTGTTTGACAGCATTTCTAAATAGAATTATTGTCCAACAAGGGTTTGATAATAAATTTTAAACTTTTCTGAATGTTGTTTGATGATAACTTTTCGTTGCCAGTTCTAAACAAAGCTTAAGAAAAACATCTCCATTATTATTGTAGAATCTACAAAATATGCATTTTTGAATGTATTTTTTTAAGGATGTAAGTATTTTATTGATCGCATGTGTATGCCTAAAAGGGTTAAAGTGCAGTTTTGAATGTTGTTTTATATATTTTTTAATTGAACAAGTATTTTTAACAATTTACGACTTTGGAATATGAAATTTGTTTTATAGGCGCACATGTAGATACTCGTATGTGGTGGGAAATATTTAAAGGCGTACGACGTTATTGATAAAAAATATTCTTTTTTTTTTTTTTATTATTAAGTAAACAACTTTATCAAAGGCTAATCGTATATCTTGGATGTACATATGAATACATGTAAGCATTGACATGATAAAAGTGATTAATGTCCGACATTTTCCCTGTTAACAACTGGCAAAATTAATAGAGAGAAAAAAAAAAAGAAAAATTCTGAAACTTCCATTGAACAACAAAGGCGAAAAAAAAAACATTTTTAATTACATACATACATACATACATACATACATAACTGGCCTTTACAACCCTGTGTCAGGATTACGGCCTAGCTTTAATTACCTTGATAAAATTATTTTAAAGCCTTTATTATTATTTCTACTTGCGACAGTTTTAGTTTACTGATAATGCTGGCGGTATATATTGATATTTAATTTGTACATAAACGCGCGTGCCTGTTTCTATTTATTTTGGAATATAACTCCTTAAGTGTATTAATTTATATATAAATACATAGGTACATACATACCTGTATATAAAATACAATATGTACGTATATTTAAATACTGTACATACATTTTTTGATTGATAAAGATTTGTTATTGTTTATTAAAAATACAAAAACAAATAAATAAATTTTGTATTAAACGATAATTTGAAATGTTTTTTTTTCCAGATCGCTGATATAGCAAAGACAATAACAACACTTATATTTGTATAAAGGTAGATGTTA
Source organism: Metopia argyrocephala (assembly GCA_963576795.1). NCBI lineage: Eukaryota > Metazoa > Arthropoda > Insecta > Diptera > Sarcophagidae > Metopia > Metopia argyrocephala. Next base: position 177,624,099 of record OY756208.1, on the reverse strand, counting down.
ATATCGCAAATATATTCTATGGGTATATGGCTGACTTCAGAAATGCAGTTTGCAATGCAACACTGCAGAGAAATTCGTTTATAAAGCAAAGTAACATTTTAAGGCAACACTGCTTTGTCAAATAATAAAATTTTAAAAACTGTAAACTTTTGTAAAACATTCATAAAAATGCATTAAAATACGAAATTGTACAAAATAAAAAAAAAAACTTTCTGCCAAAAGTGTAAAGCATTTCAAATAAAAAAATCCAAAAATTTAACAGATGATGCACATTGTAAAGTACTGTCATGCGTTTATGAACTTGCGTCATTGCAAAAAAAATTTCTAATGTGTTTATGAGCACTACACATTGAAGTGTTGTAATACAAACTGCATTTATGAAGTCAGCCTATATCATCAGTGTACAGGGTGTCTCAGAACTCAACATCTAGCCGAAACGGGATGACAAGATTGATTGTAACCAACACAAGAAAAACCAGAAAAAAATCTATCCCATACAGTTTGAAAGTTATGGTCATTTAAGAAAAACCTAGAAATTGGTCAAACTGTAACAATTTTTCGATAATTGTGGTTAATGTATATTATAATGTATAACATTTCTAAAGCCGCAGTCAAAAATAATGGCACAATTGCCCCAAGTTTTCGGGAATTAAGACTATTTTTTAAGCTATGAATTTAAAATTTTCAAAACTTGTCGAATTGGGAAGGCTCTACTTCAAAAAAATGTACTAAAGTGCCTCGGCAAGTGCCTTTAAAAGTTCGTGCGTTTATTCGGGATTTTAAAATGGTACAATACAAGTGAGTAAAAAATGAAAACCTCAAGTAACCCGATTTTTTCTAAGCCATTTTACTCAGTTCAAATGTGTTTTACTCGTCTTTATTACGTTTCAGTTTGAAGTTGAAGTCTGGAATACCCTGTATAAACACATACAGCTACGGCCAAAATAGTAGCACTAAGTTAATATTTTTATTAAGTCTATTTACATCTACTAAAATGTTAGTCCAATTTAATTCCAATTAAGAATTATTTTGTGACCAATTACATAAAATTATTTCCATAAAAAATAAATTGCTTTCTTACAAAATTGCTAATTAATTAATAAAAACTTAAGAAACCTCTTAATCCAAATAATAGCACTTCAGGTGATTTTCACAACAATTAGATAGTTGTGTTAAATTAAAAAGAGTTAAATTAGGTAGATTAGTGTTAAATATGTTTTCAGTATTTTGTTGCGTGTCCCTTATTCGCTATTACAGTTGCGTATCGCCTTACCAACGAATTTACCAAATGTTGAAATATTTCAACTGTAATGGAACTCCATATTTTCTACATGGCTTGCCCAAGGCCTTCAACAGGTTTTATTGCAGATGCTTCTTTTTTTATGTTGGTTTTTAGATTTTAGAAAGGGGTTCAAATGCGAGGATTGTGCAGGCCAATCCATCACATTTATTGAGTTCTTGCGTGGTTCGAAAAAAAGTTGTGCTAGTCACCCCCTACAATTAAATATAATTTAAAAACAACAATTTTTCCACCATTTTTTCCCCCTCTTTTTTGTGATTTGTTCACTGTGTCGCCATTTCCGATCATAAGATTTTGTACAACATTATTTATGGCCCTCTAAGGACTACTTATTATGTTAACATTTAACTCGGATTAACTTGGCTTTACTTTCAAATAAAATGTGTCTTAAAGGTTAAGGTTTGAAACCTTGTGCATAAAACAGTATATTTACAAAAAAAAAAAAAAAAAAAAACAGGTACATGTACTGAATGGTAATAAAATTTTCAAATCGAAGAAAAAATTTTTAAAAGACATGACCTTATTAAAACGTAAATTTCAGTTTTTCTAATCATCTGATCAAGAATGTCCATATACTTATAAATACCTACACTAGAACCTTAAAGCTAAACTTTTCAAAGTTATTAGAAAAACCCATAACACTTCAACAGTTTTCAGAGTTTTCAAGGTCTTTGTATAATTGTTCACCCACTTTGCACTTCTCAATGCAAATCTAAACATTTTTTGAAAAAGTAAAACATTTCTGTAACAACTGTACATACAATTTTTTTTTAAATAAAACGTTTACCTCCAAGTATACGAGTATTTTAAAATTATCAAAAGAAAATAAAAATAAAAAAAGAAGAAATTAAATAATCCAAAACAAGTTAAGAATTCTATTTTTATTAAACAGAAATGAAATTAAAAATTCAAAACAAAACAGCAACCGAAACGAAAATTGATACATATGTATGTACCTACCAAATAATAATAAAGAAGTGGAGAGAACACACGAAGAAGAAGAAAAACAAAAATCAAACAGACCCAATATCAGTACAAAATTATGTACTTGAATAAAAAAAAAATAATAACAAAAACAATTTCAACATATGTTTTGCTATTAACTCAACCGCATACATACATACATACACCATATTAATTAATAACTGTATTAAAGACAACAACAGAAGAAAAACAAAAAATTAAAATTAACATGCAAAAAATGTATGTCCACGAGTATGTGTAAATATGAAATGAACTGAGGGGCTCGCCTCAATTTTGTCGAGGTTATCATTATGATTTGTTGTTTCTATGATTACCCAATTGACATAATCATCTGAAACGACTAGTTAGCCTACTCATTCTTTAAAATTAACGACATTGTGTAGCAAATTTTGTAAATTGCAATTTAGAAACAATATCTTAAACAAATCATAAGAATGCAACGTAGTCATATCTCGAATAGAAAAAGAGTTAAAATTGGAAAAGCGTTTCAAAATGTTTAAACAAAAATATTCTTTATTGAATGCTGTTTTATTTAAACCCTTTTCCCTTACAGGAAAATAATTATATTTCTTCTCCAATGCTGTGGCTTACTTGGTGAAATGATTTTTAGCAGCTCTTGGATTTGTCATTTGCTTTTTTTTTAATAATAAGAGAATATGGTATATGGTAAATATAGAATATGATAGTTCAGCTATTTCTTTGTGCGGGAGGGAGGGAAAAAGCTTTATGCTTTCGCGGAGGTCGTCACCTAGCATGATATGTCGAACTCATCCAAAAGAATATACCGGCTATAACCCCCCTCGTCTCGTCACCAGAGGAAGAATACCACCTCGGAACCACATTAGCATTACTTTAAGGAAGAATCCTTTTTTGGCATGGTTGCCAGTTTCGTCTAGGTTGTCATGCGTCTATAATTGGTCGAACTGTTGGAGTATTATTACAATTTTCAAAAAAATTAATTAAAATTATTTCTGTTTTAAAGCTACTGAAGCGTAATTTGATCGTAGTTATTATATCCGAAATATCTATTAATATTTTCGAATCCACAGTTAACACCAGTCAGTAAATATAGACGTCATGAGTTATATGCTACCTTCCATGATAATCCTATCGTCAGTAACATGGGAGAAATTTGTTCCCTTCAAATTTTCATTCCCCAAGAAGGGAAATTTGATATGATGAACTTCATGTGAACTGAAAACATTTCGAGGGAAAAAAATTATTTACGATTAGAGAAATTATGGTTGAATACGCAAATTTTTCATAAATATCATTTCATATTGAGCTATCAAAGCTATAAAAAAAAACAGTATAAGTTAAAAGTTATTCAGGATTGCAATATTTCGAGGGAAAAAATATGTAGATAGTTGTGAATGTCGGTAATATTACATGCATACGTAAGTGGTCATTACTGCCCTTTTTCAGAGTTATGGCCTAGCTTTTCGCAGCACCCACCGGGGCCTACAGTTTAACGTCGAATCCTAACGACAGACTTGAGATGCTTGCTCATGGCAATCAGTTACTCTCAGAGCTTTTGCCAGAAGACTGCTAAGATATAGCAATTAGCATTGCTAATAACATTTAAATTTAATCTCTTGTAGTAAAAAAAAGTATTTTTAAAAACATTTTTGATATAAAATATATATATATATATATATAAAATATATACATACATGCGTATATTCCAAGGTCTGTGTATTAATTTTTAATTTAATATTTTTTTTTAAGTCATCTTCAATGATATCTTTAAAATTAGGCCAACTGGTTCACTATATGTACTACTACTACATACAACAAACTAAAGCACTCTCTTTTTTTAAATTAGCTCTTGTTTATAAAATCTATTCGCACTTAAATACATATGTGCACACGCAGAGATTCTCGCCTTGTAGTCTCATTTTTAGATGGAGGCTAAATCCTCTTGTTTGTTTTTTTTTTCTATTATTGTTATCGATTCAGACAACCTATTTGCAAAAATCCTATATGCCGCGCCCATTTTTTTTAGTTTCATTTCTTACAACAAATAATCCAAAAATATAACACGTTTTTTATTCGTATTTTTTTTATTTCGTTTTTGTTTTGATTAGTTTCTAAATTTTAATTTTGACCACTAGTTTTGGGGTTACACATACACTACTCTGTCAAAATTGCTTATTTATTTAATTTGTCTACTAATTAACACGCGTTTTTTTTAATGAAAAATAGAAATAGAGAGTCTTCGTACAGCCAAAAAAAATTATCGTTTAGTACCTATTTCAATAATTATGGAGCTGTACTCAAGCCTTTTATTTACTTTCATTATTTAATAAGTATATGATTTTAAAATAAGTTTTAGGAATATAACAGTAATTTTAACACCTTCTTGATAATTTTACGTCTGTTTTTTTTATTTCTTCTTTTATAAACAAAAAATTTTTATTTTTGTATACTTTTCGATCACTTAGTTTTTGATGAACCTTCTTAAGGAAATACATGTACCTATATAACCTTTGAGTTATTTAAAACAAATTTATAAACCTCTTCTTATTAAATTTTGTTTTATATTTTAGAGAACCTGTTTCATTAAGGTTTATAACTCCTATTCTAGGCACTCAAATTTTGACTATTCGGAGGTGTTCGCAAAGCTAGCTTTTCCCAATAAAAAAAAAAAAAATTATAAATCATATATAAAATTAACATGTCATAGTGTTTGCAACAAAACTTCTCCGAAACGACATGACTGATTCTTATAGAAGTTTGTCTCAACACAAGTCATCAGTCGAAAAGAGAGCGGAAACAGATAAGTTGGAACCCTACCTCTTATACAAAATAAGTATGATACATCGAAAAGGGTTAAATTGAAAGTACCTAAATTTAGTTCAAATAGCTTCATAGTCAATACAAATCATTAGTCAAAAAGTGGAGAAACTTGCGCAATTAAGCATGATACCTACCACACAAAATTATGGCAATTTTTACAGTTAAAGCTAACGGTTCCGAAAAAACTAGGCGGAATTAGACAAGTAGGAATAAAGTAAACGTTGTTCTTCATATGTCCTGAGAACGGTTAAAATTAATATATTTTATTTTGGTCTAAATGACCACATAGTCAATACAAGTAATCAATCAATGTCTTCATAAATAGTCAATACAAATCCCATAACAAATAAATGTTGATTTTTATTGTATGAGAACGATAATATTGAAAGTTTTGATACCTAGTAGGAACACTGTCGGTGCCCTTATATGTATTGATATGCACTTCATTAATCAAAAAGAGGTAACGAAGTTCGGGTTAGCCCTGAGCCTTAGCTCATTTGTACAGGGTGTCCGCCGAGAAGGTATACTAAGCTACTTTATTTATGTATATAATTTTTGTTTTGTTGATGGATTGTTTTGAATACTTTCTTGCAGAGTAGGACAATAAACAAAACTGAACGTTTGATTTCATTTTGTTGTGTTCTTTACAATGAGTAAAACAAAAATAAAACAGAAACAGTGAGAACGATTGTCTCATTTAATTTTGTATATTGTTTTTGTTTTGAGTACTACAAATACACTAACTCAAATGTGCGTAGGTAAAACAAAAAATGAATGAGAAGAAAAAGGAAAGAATAAGAGAAAAAGAAAAGAAGAAGAGCGAAAAGCTAATTGTTTCATTTGCGCTCTTTCTCATTTAGAAAGTATTTGTTTTGGTTTTACTCATGTACAATACCATTAAAAAAATGTTGAAAAGTGTATGACTTTGTTGTAACGTTTGCGAAATGTTTTGTTTGTTTCCCCACTCTGCTTTCTTGAACAGCAGTAATCTCAAAAACCGTATGTGATAGGAACAACTAATTACAGATTCGAATTCAGCCCAACAAATTACACTAGGAGAGATATTTGGATGCTACAGTCCAAAAACTTGTTGGCTAGTGTAATTTTTATTTTCACTTGTAAAAATAATGAAAAACGAAAAAAATAAAAAACAAATGCCGTGTGCGACACTAAATCTAAAACAAAAAACTTTTTAAATTTGTATACTTTTTTGTGGGTTATTGTTTTGATTTCAACATTTTAATTCTCATTAAGAAAACAATAACAATCTTTTCAGATTAATTTTCAAAAGAAATAGGTACAATATTTTCAAAGAAATAAGAGCAAAGTAAACAACAACAAGAAAACAGTGATAACAGATCCAGACTTTGTTTTACGCATTTAATAAGAGCAAACCCACTTAAATCAAAACATCAACAACAGATTGTACAATTATTAATGCGTGTGTGTATGTGTGTGTGTACTTGTTTACATGTTATTGATTTACCATCGATCAAAATATTCGACTTAAATCTACATATGCCTTCGCGTCATCATATCCTATAATATTACATTAAATATCATCGTCACATCACATTTACACATAAATTGCTGTTGTTTTCTTGTTTTTTTTTTAATATTTTTTTTTTTTTTTATTATACTTTTGTGCTCGTTTAGTAAGATCTTATTTAAAAAAGAGCCAGAAATTTTTGTTGCCAAGTGGCTGTATTTTTTTTATTAATTTTGTTTTTAATTCAATATGTGTTTCTTGTTAGTGTAACAGGGGGGCTGGTGCCGTTGTCGATTACTGTCTGTTTTGTTTTTAGCACTGCTGATATTTCGAAACCGACCACACTTGTTCTACAAGTTTATTCACTGGCTTTAGTTGTGTGTATAGATGTGCTTTGTTTTTGTTTGGTTGGAGTATTTTTGCAAATGTGGGTGTTAATGTGTGCAAGCATATAGAGTAGAATCGTGTTTTTCTTGATATATTTTTGGGGAAAGAGTGTGAAAAAGTAAATGTGCTGATCAAAACAAAGAAACCACAAAATTATGATAAACAATAATGTTAATAAAGAGAATACGATAAAACGTAAAATTAACAATTTGTGTGGCATATTCTTTGGCGCAGAGTAAATAAATTTTTATTGTATTGGGGAAAAAACATTTTCTATGGTGTTTGCACTTTTTTTATTTAGTAGCCGTTAAAAAGTAAAGATAAGAACAGTGTTGCCGTTTTGGTTATTTTTAACCAAAATTGGTTACTTTTTTCTTCAATGTGTACATGTGGACTTTTTTCTTATTTTGGTTACTTTTTGTCTCAAGGAAATTAATAAAATATTTCGAGAAATAATATTAATAAATATAAATACTGTTCAACAAATATATTTATTTCTTTTATTATATTTACAAATTTGGGCCCGGTGATAACTTAAGTTCAAAAGGAAATATTCATACTTGATACATACTGATTTTATGTTAAAAACCAATTCAATGCCTAATAATTAAAAACCTGTTTGAAAATTGTCTTAAATTATTATGTTTAATTAATTAAATGTTAATATGTAAATAAAAATTGTTTTGTGTTCAAGAAAAGCTCACACAACTAGTTTTTATTTAGCATTTTCTTAAAAAACATTGTCCAGAAATTTGAATTGCCCGGTGCACATAGTGGTTATATTTTGTTAGATTCTACTGTATTCTGATAAAAATGGCCACTTGCTAAAAATGTTCAAATGTGATTAAAAACAAAATAGTTTCTAGTTTATAAGTGCTTATATAGCACATTTGACAGGATTCATATATACTAAGTATATAAGTGCATACAATATGAAATGGTTTTCACCATAACATTTATCAATCAGCATATTTTCTCGAGAAGAGTTGTCAGCCATAAATTGGCTTTTTAATGATAAACTGAACTTCAGCTCGATTCTTAGAAACATTGAAACAGTCGCCACAAAAAATATTCCTCTACGATAAATATTTTAATTTAAACTCAAAAATGTATAACTCTTTCGGGACGGCTTTCCAATTTGAATATTACATATGGTACATACATATGTGTACCACTCGTACCGAAAGGGATAACGTGTAGTCTTATTTTTTTAAGTAATTTTTTTTACATATTTTAGCAAAACTAATTGATTTTGGTAAATTTCAATGCAGACGTTTAACTGAAAATAAGAGCAAGAAATTTGGATACGAATGATTTTAATATATTTGGTTACTTTTTGATCAATTTGGTTACTTTTTTGTTGAAATTTGGTTATAAAATATTGAAGGCTGTGGCAACACTGGATAAGAAGTCCATAGCGTGCGTTACTTCGTTAACAGGTGTTACAATGTACAATGTAAATCAACTATTTAACTGTTAACGCATATTAAAATTAAAATTTTGCCAACTTTTATACATTAGATGGGTTGCCAATTTTACCAATAACTTGTTTTATAAAAATTCCTTATTTTAATTCTTTTTTTGACAGACATTTGAAAAAATTTTTAGACAATTTTCTTAAGTGTATAATTTTTTTATTAATCTGGCAATTTTAGGGAAAGAAATGTCTCAGAATAAAATTAAATTTTAATTATACAATATTTTCTTTCACTTTTTTTTTTGTTTTTCGCATTTAAGCATTTTGCAAACAAACCCGTTTAGTCAGTTATTTTACAAAAACTAAATCGTAACCGTTAACCCGATTATTTTACAAAAAGTTAACAGAAAACGGTTAAACACAAATAGGTAATTTTTGAATAAACTGAAAAGCGGCTTCTGCACAATGTTGCATAAACGATCTCCCTATTTTTTATTACAGTGTATACAGTGACGAAAGTCTATCAAAAATAACAAGATCAATACAACAATTTTACTACCATTTAAAATATAAGAGATAACAAGCACTAGCAAAACACGTACTGTATTATTATTATATTAGTTCTAAGCGGTAGTAAAATTAATAACAGCTGATTTTTACTTTTAAAGCTGTAATTTGTTTCATCACTGTATACATTGTGGTTTTTATCCACAGTTAGTAAAAGTAGGTCGATTTAAAATAGTAACATGCTATAAGCTGATAATTCATTCTGCATACTTTTTAAAAAATATTAGCGGTAATCAGCTTTAGTTTCAAGTGTCCACGCCGAAAAGTAATGAAATATTGGTAGATTCAAACACGTTTACTTCCCTTTTTCTTTAGCAAAGTATAAAAAATGAGGGGATAAAGTATTAATAGGTCTGTGTTACAAACCATTTTTACATCATTATTACTTTTCAATCCTTAATTAACAGTAATCACGGTCTGTACACGTCTTCGTTTTCGTGTGATAATAATTGGTATGTTATTCATCAAAATGTAAAATTTTTTTTTAAACAGTCGGGCCTCGATTATGACGGATAACCGGTTAACCGTAATGGCCAAAGATCAGTCTATTGTTTTTTTTTTGTTGCAATTTTTTCAAATTGTTTGCTTCAATTAACCGTGATTATCTCTATTATCCCTGATGAAAACGAGGAATTCCCTTCTTTGCATACGATGAGTCAAAAGCATTTACAAGTGATTAGTTTAATTTTGAAATTTGAGGAGTGTGGGTGGTTAGATCTAAATATATTCAGTATGGCATCGTTACCTATGACAAAAAGATAAAGAAACGTTTTAAATATTGAAGATAAAGTTAAAATGAATTACGAGCATTAAAAAAATAATAAGAGTGTTAAAATTCTAGCTGAAAAATACGAAGTTGGGATACAGACTGTTTATGACATAGCTGTCTTGAATTAATTTTTTTAATGTAAATATGTATGTACACCAATGTTCACTTGTTAAATAACAAAAGTATTAAAAGAAAACTCTATAATCAAATTTGTTATTCAATTAACCGTGAAGATCGATTATCCGTAATGCTTCTGGTCCCGACCAACAGGGATAATCGAGGCCCGACTGTATATCAAACTAGCACAATGGGTCTATAAAAAAGTGTTTAAACTTTAATAAAAAAAAACTTTATTTTTCGTACTCTTAAAAAATCATTTATGAAAATCTAATTTTTTTTCCATCACTGTTAACTGCTCGTTTTACGATATCGAAAGAACTCTTTCGTTCTTTTCATTACTGTGCTCTTTTGTTCGTTTATCTGTTAATATCGAATGTGGAAGTCAACTCATTATAAGGGTTGTAGTCTACTTGTACATTTGAAAGGTTTCTTTTTGGTAGGGAAAGTTTTTACACTTTTATTGTAAACAACCCTTTTAAGCATATATGTATGTATGTCATGTCATACACTCTATGTATGTGACAATATTGTGTTCTATTTAATATTAAAGTTGATTTTTATTTTTTTTTAATTTTTATATATTGTTTTTTTATTTTTATATTTTTAACAAACTGTCGCTAAATATGTAACGCTTCGAACATATAGTACTTGACTATTTGTTTATATTTTTAAAAATAAAAATTTTTAAATTCAACATACCCTGTGTTCAATAGTTGAATTGTTTTAATCAACATTTTTTTATTTATGTAGTCGCTGTTATTATTATTGTTGTAGTTGTTGTGGATGCTGCTATTACTGCTGCTGTTTTGACAAACTTTTGCACTTAATTTTGTTCTATTTTTGTTTTGCAATAAAAGAGAAATTTATTATTAAATTGGATTTGAAGATACAAGATGTTTACAAACATACATACGTTTAGCGTTTATTCAAAAAAACCATAAGGAATTAAGTCACTTGTATGCCAATTAGTAAATAAACCCATAAATTTAATGATTTTTTTCTTCTCGCTGTTGTTTCGCTAACAGATGTTTTGCCAAAGTAATAAAAGAAAACTGTCCGAATAACAAAAAAATATTTAACTTTTGCTTTTCTTTTTAATTTTGTTTTTTATTTGTTCTTTTGAAATGCAGTTTTTTTTCTATTTTTCCTACTGAGGGAATGTTGGGAGCACTCTAGTAAACAGTTTAAATGATCTGTTCGACAACAAGCAACAGTTGCTACTGAAATTCTTTAGGCTGCAGCAATATTTCTTATTTTCTTTTTTTTATTTTGGTTTGTACTTTATTTTTGTTTTTTGTTTATTTGCGTTTTTGTTTTTCAATATATTATTCCCTTCTATCCCACCTTTTTTCCTATACATTCAGATTTAATTTATCTGTTTATTTGATGGTTTTGGTTTTCGTTTTGATTTTAATGTTGTTTTTTTATGTTGGCGATAAGATAAGACGTGCCTTCTGTATGGCAATCCCCATCCATGTACAGAAAAAACAGACGTCAGTTAAGTCTGCTTGTAGCTGACACGCCAGCTTAAAGTGATTGTAAGAATATGACCGGTTAAGTTACAATTGCAGCAGTATGCAGCAATATTTTAATCTTTTTTTTTATTGCTTCGAATTCACTCGAATGCATCGCACGCATGTTAATAATATGTATTTTTGTTATTTTTATAATTACATATTGATAACAATAATGCAGTGTGTATGACTGTGCTCAATGCGAGCCAGAGTAAGTTTGTCAAAATTGTAGACGATAAACTATTTGCGACCTAGAAAATGTTATTCTCTGCGATTTTCTACACAAAGAAGATGTGTTTTTGAGTCACAATCAATGAGTATGTTTACATGAAATGTATTAATTTTTTTTTAATCTAGACTTGGAATCCGTTTAAGAAACATATATTGCCGTGTACTCTGCATTGAGTATTTTGAATGTTCAAAAACGTTCAGACTTCATAGCTAAACAAAACAGGCATACAATGTAATATCGATCATTTTAGTCCTCTTCTTTAGTTTACTCTTAAACATTCCTGTTTTTGTTTTTACATCCCAACATATTATAATTTTCCAAATATGAGATGAGAAAAGCTGGCTTTAAAATTGCCTTCACAGGAGAAAGCAATATGTTGTGTCATAATTATACAAAGTTTTTCCCCAGGAAAAGCACAGAATAGATAGATTTCTATTACTGTCTATGCTGTTTCTAAGACGCTTTAAATTTTTAGGATCCTTCACCAACCTTTTGCTAAGGTTTGTAGCGGAATATACGACTCATTAGATTATCGGTAAATACGCTGAAAGGTTGTGTCTGTCCTCTTAAAACTTCTGCATAAGTTATAAGGATTCTTCTCAAAGAGGAACTATTGGTCATTTTCTTTGTGATTGCTCAGATTTTTTGAAGTGCGTTTTTCGAATAACTTATGGCAGTACATGAAACTGAACTCTTTCGTTCTACTCCATTTTACCTATTTGGAACTTTGTCGTATTTGTAGTTGATCACGTTTTTAATTGACTAGACATCTGTTCTATGCCCAAAAAGTTATTGATATTAAATTATTAATTGAAAAAAAAAAATAAAACTTGGTTTGATTAAATATTTTAATTGATTTAATTAACTTTTTAATGTTTTATACAACTTTCTCTAAACACCTTTAATTAATATTACAATCAGCTTAATTGATAGCATTAATATGTTTACTATTGGAAAAATAAATAATTTTTTAATCACAATTTTTTAATTGAAACACATTTAAATTTTTTTCTGTGTATTCTACTCTTCTCATAAGATTTATAACAGTAAAAAAACAATTTGACGACAAGGAATCTATTGAAATCACTTTATGGGCAAAAAAAAATTTTATATTTTCCATAAGGCCATAAAAGAAGAAATGGAGAAAATATATAAAGTGTGGTATAATAATTACCGGTATATTGCTAAGCAATAGAAACGAATTGTAATGGAAGCAATGGTTCACCACTAACTGTGATAATTTTAATTAATTTTAAATAAAAACTTTCAAGTGCTGTTGCACATTGGGGAATATTTCTTATGCAAAGACCTCTTTAGTTACTTAGTACATAACAGATCTATTTGTTAAAAAATTTGTTTAGTTTCTAACATAAAAAAGGCCAATAAATAAAACAAAATATTTTAAATTTGAGACAAGAATTGTTGGCAGTATGCAACTACAAAATAACAAAGTTTTAGAAGATTCATGATTGTTGTCATACAATTTTGTTTTCAGACATTTAAAAAAATTTTTTTGTTTTGTTCCAAAATTGTTTGTATTTTACTTCATAACAAACCTCGTACCCAAGCATAGTCGAAATTTTGCAAACGTATTATTTAATAATTATTTCCTATAATTAGGGGCATTAAACACAAACAAAACATCCAATTTGCCAAATCACATTCTGATAAGGTTATCAACAAAACTCTGTATATTCTTTTATTTTTTATTATCTCCTGTTTTTTTTATTTATTTTTATTATTGCAGACGAATTTTTTTTAATAAATATTTATTTAGACATAAAACCATATTCATAAATATAATACCCAACCGGAGTGTAATTAAACCAATATAAACAATTATTAGAGGCAGTGTGTCAATAAAAATTATATCTTCTATTTTTTGTTTGATTTGATTTGTATAATTATTGCTAAAAAAAAAAGTTAATAACGGTTATAACTCTTCGTTGAAAATATCTTTGCGACTCTGTTAGCGTAGGAAACTTAGCATAGCTGCTGCCTACATATTATTGTTCTTTGACGTGGTTTGCTGCCATCATTAGCACGCGCACGCTTTCCTATAATGCATTAAGAGCGTTTCTTCAATTTCGCATTTTGTAAAATAAGCCGCACCTTAATGTGAATACCTACTACTTTAGAGATATTTTTGTGTTAATCTTTATACTCACATTGCATTTACTTTATTGGTAAAAATTGACTTCAAAGTCCATCTTTAAAAATAATTCGATCAAATTTCATATTTTATTTAAAAGCATTTGAATTTCGTTGTGCACACTTTATGTTAAACTAAAAAAAGTCATATCCGCCTTTTATATAGCTTTCAAGATTTTAACAATTCCTCAACCGCAGAGAAATTAAAAGGCGGTTACAACATTCTTAAAACTTTTTTCCTCTCAAACAATTTGTTTTACTCATGTATGTACTTCTGATCAATTATAATACTTAATTCAGTTTATGTCTGTTGATCTGGCTAGTACCTTAGAATTTTCAAAAGTGAACGATGTTATTTAGACGTCGTTTGAATTTCGTTGGTTCGGTTTCACGTATTAGAGTCCAGTAATATTCTTCCACTAAGCTTTTTTCCAAAATTTTTGATGATTTCTTTGAATAAAAAGACGAACACCAGTCACATTTAAGATCCAGATGAGGCAATTGCTCTTGATCATTCAGAGGTCTTTGAGTGACCAAATTGGCAGCAATTTGTCCCATTGACATAAGGCGCTTAACATCTATATCTATATATTCAACATTCCAATACAATGCACTGCATTTAGTAGGGGTTTACCCCTGAGTAATGGTCTTAAATAAAAGAAAAAATTATTAAATTTTGTTGAGCACGCTATCGGCACCTAGGTTTTGTGAAAAAAAAATCTAAATGCCAATGAAGTAAATGCATTTTAAGTGACATTTAAGCACCTCATTTGTGATAATAGATCAAGAATTCAGCAACAATTTGACTGTAGTTTTTACTTTTATTGTTTTCAAGAAAACTATTCACAATGCTCATGAAAGATTTTGCTTCTGTTCCAACTACAAAATGTTTCCCCTACTGCATGCGTGTAACTAGTAACTCTGAGTCTTGCTTCGTTAAATGTAAATCCTGATTTAGATCATTCAGCTCAGCTTGAGTCGCTAACAGCCTCATACAAACTACCACTGCTGGCGAAAGATGTTTCGGACTCACTCTTCGTCGCCCTTGTAATAACTGGTAATGAATCATTTGGTAGACGTTGAACTTGTTCCGAAACCGATGGGACATTCGCGTAAGTAATATTTGTTCGATTTCGATTCATATTGAATTCAACAACTTTTGTTAAACAGAAATAACAATCAGTTTGGTGGTTACTTGTCTCTCTCCTCCTACTACTGGAATTGAAAAATCGAAATAGATCTTGTTACCATTTGCCCATTTGCAACTATTGCCAAACATTATTAGTGTCAAAGATTTGGCCAAGCTTCTGATAGCAAAACCAATTTAGTGTAAATATGCAAATTTTTAGGATTCTGATATTAAATACTTGAATCAGTAATACACGATCTCTCTCACATGCTTAAAAGCTACTAGTATGATGATTTAGAAGGAACGTGGCCTCTGCCAAATTTGTTATTCTGAAATTGTAGTATCAGTATTGCCAGCACTCAATAAAAAATTAACTAGATGTGATAGCCCAATTTTTTCACCACATACGAATTCAGCGCACCCATACATATGTACATATGTGTAGAGGGTTGTAATGACGCACCCAGATTACTTAAACAAAATGCTTTGTTTCAGCACTCAACTTTGTTTTTTCAAATTTGTAGACAAAAAAAAATCTTTTTCAATGAAAAAATACTTCTTTGTGGTAACTTTAGAAATATTTTGACCGTAATGTAGTCGCCGTAGTGTAGTAGTTAGAGTGTTGGCTTACTAGACAAGAGAACTAAACCAAGAAACATACAGTTCATATGGACTACGGACTACCGGAAATTTACAAAACGATCAATATGTAAACAAATATAAACATTCGAGAGCCGTGCAAAGCCTTTCGCAAGTCATTTGACACTACTATTCGCTTTGGTCTAGTGGTTAGTGTGCTTCCTTTAGGCTTCCTACCTCTTAGCAGCCTTCTGTAAAAGCTCTAATTGCCGTGAACAAGTTTCTCAAGCCTGTCGTTCGGAGTCGACGTTAATCTGTAGGTCAGGGTACTCATAGATAAAACACAATATCGGTGCTGCAATTATGTTTGTACATGTATATGCTGACTAAAGCATTAAACACATAGACGACAGCAAGCAGCAGGCAGCAAGTTGTCAAAATTAGAATACACACGTTTATCTGGAAACGATTATTTTAAAGGCAGCACAGCAAAACCCTAGACAAAAACCTTTACTGCTGCTGCCCAACTTAGAATAATTTCTATTTTTTGAGGCAGCAAAAACTGATTAGTGATGCTAATACAATATAAAATTTCAAATAAAAACGACCTAAAAAATATTTTTTATTACAATGAAAAAAATTTATTTATTAATAAAGATAATAACAATTAAAAACTTTTAGCATTACAAGTCGGTATTTATTTAATTAAATTTAAGATTTTAAAGTTATGTTTGGTGTCCCACAACGATCAATATGCATTGCTGTTAAAAATACATGGATAATATGATGGGAAATACGAGGAAGTGGTTGAATGAATAACTAACTATGTTATGTCTTGTAACAAATATGCAAATTTGTGATGCACCAAATTATCTTTCTGATCAGGGGATTCATTTGGGAGATAGGCAGCCGTACCAGAATTCACAGTATTTCAGAATTCATCTTGTAAAATCCACGGCTAAGCAAAAATCATTATTTTCCAATTATAGCCAAAAAATTTGAGATTAGGCCAAAATTTTAATTTTTTTTAAAGAGTATGTGTACAACTAGCAGAAAGTATATTTTGTTAATGAGTTTTGTAGTTTTTTAATATAAACAAATTAAAATAAAAATAAAATATATATACATTTTAAACCAGCGATTTTATTTTTGCGGTTTCGTACACTTAAAAGTGGTATCAATGAAATATTTATTTCAACAACAAACACATGTTCATTATTTTATTTGTTTTTTATTGTTTTGCTGTTGCTGCCTTCAAAATATTTAATTAGCCGACTGCATGGCAGCAAATATTGTCGGCTGCATTTGCTGCTTGCTGTCATGCTGCTTGCTGTCGTCTATGTGTTTAATGCTTAACATCGACTGCAGTTCATATAGGAGGCTTCATTTTTTCAGTGCATCATACTAAACCTTTATATTTTAAATGTTTGAGTTAAATAATAGACAAACAATTCTTTTGATTTCAACTTAACCAACTATGTATTTATTTTTATTTATTAAACGTTTTTATCTCGTTTTAATCAATTAGTTTTGCTTTCAAACAATAAATATCTATTTTTCTTATAATTTTCTTTAGAAATGTGGAGAACCGAATAGTATTTTTCGGTACCTTTGGTTTTCTGTACTCTATAATGTATGAATGGTTGGTTGATTTGACATTTTATTTTGGTTTTTTAATAAATCCTTATGGAACTATAATTTTTATTAAATAATTATTTAAATAGTAAACAATCACAATAAACAAGAGTTTTAAAAATAAAATTTAATAAAACACAATGCGCCTAAAGGTTGTGCTACTGAAATTTATGTTGATTTTACAAGTAATTTAAACCAAATTATTTAAAAGAATATATTTTCATTGAGTATTCATTCGATTTTTTTTAACAATTTGGTAAAACAATAGTAAAAAAAATAAAATGGTTGTTTAAAGATAATTTAGCTCTTAAATTTACATACTTATTAACTACATATATACGTTTTTATATTTCTTATAAAACAGCATATGAACTGTTTTAAATGAATTTTATTTTATATTCTTTTGTTTATTTTCTTTTTAATTAAAAAAGGTACTTTTATTTATCTCTGCATTTCTTATGGCATTTTGATTTTTTTTAAATTAAAATTAAATATTAAATTATATTAAACATTATTTATTTAAAAAATAATGTAAATTATAAAAAACAAATATTTTTTTAAAACATCATTCGGAATTTCTAATAATTTTTGTTTTATTGATTTCTTACTTATTTCTTGTTTTGAAATTTTTTATTTGTTTTTTTTTGTGTTTTTTAATAGAAAGGATGCTTGTAAAAAATGTTAAAAAAAATAAAATATTTCTTTTATTGTCTTAGACGAATCTTTAAGTAGTATTCCATCAATGTTTGAATTTTGTTTTTATTTTCAAGGAGGAAACATAAATTTTTTAATTAAGAAAATTAATTTAATATTATATTTGGTTGTAATTAATTTTTATAGCTTTTATTTACTTAAAAACTATATTCTTCATTAATATTAAAACCACTATAAACTATTCACAGCAGTTTATCTTTTGTCTCACGAAACTTGTTTAAATAATTATTTTTGTTTTCTGTATTCTTATTTCAAATAGATAACTTATAATAATAACACATAAATTAAATTAAAATTAATTTTTCAATTTATTTATTTTGCAAGAATTGTGCGCGTAAAAAATCTTTAAAATACAAATTAAATGAAAAAAAAATTAATTTTAAATATTCATTTCATAACTTTATCTGTTAAAAAAAATGTCTGGCCAACATCCTTAATAATCTCACTGAATATTCAAATAAATCGGGTATTTTTTTTTTTCTATTCTCATTTTATTAAATAATACTAAAGGCAATTCGATAATTTGAAATTCAATTTATATAGAACACTAAAGTTTTAATCAATTAGTGTAATTAATTTTTTGTCCCGTATATTAAATTGTTTAAAAATGTTATGAACTTCTGCCGGACTCTGTGTTTTATGAACACAACATTTTTTTATTGAAATTTTAAAATTTTCAATTACATAATTTGTGTCCAATTTTATACAATTTTCAATTCAGTTCAATTAAATTCTTCATAAAAACTGTAATTGAATATAAAAAAAAATAGTAATCGATCAACATCAATATACCAGAAAACTACAAAATAGCAGAACACAAATTATGTATAAAACTGAAGTAAAAGAAAAATGAAATAAAACTTATAAAGATAATATAGAAAGAGAATATCAAATAGAACAAATAGAACCAAACGTTGCCTAAATACATATGTATTCCGTTTAATTGTAACAGTAACAGTTTAAACCTTGGTTGCAGTATTAAAACTGTACCTATTTTAGTCTACAGTTATTTTACTATCATAACATATCTTGTTTGGGTTTTCTACTCTCAGGCCATTACCCACTTACTTACTTACTGATATGAAGTTCAAATGATGGAATATTATAGAATTTTTGTTTTTATTGTATAAACTGCAGTAAAAAATGTAAACCATTTAACTGCTAAGCATTAAACAACTCAAGCACTATTCTATGCGAACTACTATTGAAATTGTTTATTTTTTAGTATTTCAATTAAATGTTTTACCGACACTTTAAAACATTTTAGCCTATTCATTAGTGAGTGATCGCTTATTTGACATTTTGTAGAAAACAGTTTTAGGTTTCTTCGAAAACTGCCACGCTAACTAAACCGGCTTCAGTTAACTTTTTGTAAAATGAATGGCTAATCGGTTTTATCATACAAATATTGATACGCAAAAAAAAATTAAAGGCAAATATAATAGAAAACAAATTTTTTTCTGAAGACACTTATTAAAAAAAAACCATAAACGACATATCCAAAAAAATAGAGGAAACCCGATAACTAGGAACCATGTCGATCACATCAGCTCCTTTGACTGTGTATGACTTAATGTCAATCCTTAGAGCACTATTACACGTTTTATATATATTGTGATATTGGATCGCCATCCATATTTTACTCTTAGCTTCAGAAAGATTGCTTTTCTACATTGTCAAAACAAGTGCCAAGCGGATGTTCAACTTAAAAATTTTAAAATTTTATCACAAACCGAAATTCTCAGTATGAATTCGAATACTAAAAGAGCGTTAAAACTTGTGAATTACACAATTTTTTCTCAAATTATTAGTTTTGGTTTATGCAACAAAAAAAAAAAATAGAAAAAAACAGAGTCCCAAAGTTTAATAGCAATTTATTCTATACAAATCAGTTCTTATTGCTGAAAATTTTTAATTTTTAAAGATAAATTCGGATATCAAGCGATGACGCTATAATCTTTTGGACTTGTAGTGAAATATATTCTTACTAATAGGTGTTATTTCGGATTAGCCAACACTTTTGAATACAAAGCCCACTTTCTACAAGCAAATTTTACGCTATTTCAAAGACTACTTGCTCGGATGATGAACATTATTGAAATATGAAGACTTTAAAATATAATATTGGCAAGATTTTTACAAGCATAGTGGGACACTTTTTGAGCTGCATTTATTTAATACATTTTATTTGAAACTGTTATTAAATGTTTCTCTAAAAGTTGACAGAAGATGAAATGAATATCTAAAAAAATTTCATGTTCATTGTTTTTCTTTTTTAAAAAAAATATATTTTTGGTTTGTTCTAAATCATTTTAATAAATTACAAAACCATTTTTAATTAATTATATTATACGACTACAATGAAGAGCAAATATGTAGCAGGCTAGACTAAAATTTCAATCGAAGGTAAACTAAATAGATACCCGTAACATGAATAAAAATAACATTTTATTAGGGTTTAAATTACGACATTCAATATTGAGCAAAAGTTTTTATATAAATTGCTTAGAAATTATTGTGAAATTTTGGATTTGCCCTCTCTTTTCTTTAAACAACAATTTTTTTGTAGAATTTAAAATTACTAATTTTGTTCTATTTTGTAGATTTTTTAAGGCTTGCATTTCCCTTGAAATTTTTTATTCGCTTTTTATAGACGTTGAAAGTGAATTAACATTTTTTATAACAATTATTAAAGCGTAATTTAAGTTTTAAAATATTGCATTCTATAGACGGAAATAAATTGTTTATCTATGTTTTTGTGGTCATTCAAGCACTCTGCCATCATATCTAAAAACAAAATGTAATCGTATTAATTGAATAAAATTGTAGTCAAATTACACATTGAGTTCCAAGCGGTTATGACGAACACCTTCCCTGCTGTCAAACATGTAAAAAAATGCATTTCATACATTTTTCACTTTATAAAACCTCATCGTAACCCTATTAATGCTTTTGCAAAAATTTTCAGTAAGGGATTCGTTATTTAAAAATTTCAACAAATTCCATTTAGGGTCCTATATAAGCAAAACTACAGACTCTAAGTAAAAACAATGACTGTGGTACGGAAACGTACGTCATGGCTCCCCACAACAGAATAGATGTCGTACGGAAACGTACGAAGTACATTGTATTAAATTCATAAATTTTTCTTTACACTCGGACTCAATTTCGTTATTCGTTACTGTTTGTAAAATTCACAGATAGACACGACAACGTATTTCATAATACCGAATTTTATGATAATCAAACCATTAACACCTATCGCAATCCGAAAATTGTATTTTTACGTGACGGATATGGCGATTCGGGCCCAGTTTTTCGGCAATGCGCTGACTTTAAAAAATTTTTGTTATTTGTTTTCAATGGGAGAAAAGACTTAAAATTCATAAACATTTAAAGTGATATGACGAAAAATCTAACAAGACTGAAATGTGATTAATAAACTTAAAAAAAAACTATTTAATTAATGAGTTGCGAAAGTGAACATTTCTTTTACATTTCCAAATAATCTGTACTTTTTTTATAATTATTCAATAAATTTCGAAATAAATTCTTTTAAAAATTGTTGTCCAATGAAAACATTTAGAGATTTTTAAAAACTCTAACTTTTGGCCTTCAAGCCATTTTGCTCTTCACTGTATACACGTCGTATATATGCATGTTTCTTTTTTGTTTTAAACTAAATATAATTAAAGCCATTATAATAGATTTAAATTAATTGTTTTTATAAACTAAAATCAAAGGACACATTAAACATAAACACGAGGAATTTAAATTAAAATTTCAGAGTTATACTCCATTTGGAAATGCGTTCTAAATCTCAACCTATTTAAGCAAAATTATTATATACGTTTTTGAATCAGTATCTGTGTGTGTGTGTGAGTGTTTGTGTCTGTATGTGTATTAAATCATTAAGATATTACTGATCCTTATGATCCAATACCATATTTAGTGTAGATATTTAATTAAGTATGTATCTTGTATATGTAGGTATATCTATTATTTATATATAATAATTTTTTTATATTTCTTATGATTAAGTAGAATTTATTATTTTTTTTTTCTTTTTGTATATATGTATGCATGTTTGTATATATTTTCATTTAAATAAAATCAATTTAAGTTTCAACTAAAATCTAAACGCGTAACTTAAAATTTTATATATAAATTTGTATTCGTTTGCTAAAAATAAACTGAATAAAGTTTTTTTGCTTTTGTTTTAAATTAATTTTACGTTTAAATTATTTAGGTTTAAAAGCCCAAATCAATTAGGCTTTCTAGGGGTTTATCTTAAGTCTTATAGAACTACTTATTTATAATTAAAAACTATATAATTCAATAATTTACAAATACTTTTCAATTACCGTATGTAACTCAATTAATATTAATATCTTAATTTTCTTATTCATTATAATTATATAGCATTTTTGTTCATATAGTTTTTTCTTTCTTTCTTTTTTTTTAATTTACAAATAAAACGATAGAATGCCATTGAAACTTTTTTCTTCCAAATTAAAACATATTATGCAATTAATCTAAATTGAAAATATGTATATACTATATGCTTAAGAGAAAAAAAAATATATATATATAGTACGAGGTCTACAAATCGAATACTTCCATTTTAAACGGTTTTTTGCTTATTGGCACATCAAGATGATTACCGGTTACACGCATTGAACGCATAGTTACCGGTTTATCGTCATCATCATCATCGTCGGATGCATCACTGTGCGTTTTTACATGCCCTCCTAATGCTGGACCACTGAAATCATTTTCGTCATCATCGTCCTAAAATCAGTGATTTAAGTGGAGAAAAGAAAAGTAAACAATTCGCATTAATTTCGCAATTTAAGTTTAAAAGTGATTTTAATTATCATGCTAGGATTTTATTTTAGTTTATTTTATAAACGAAAAAGTTTTATAATAAACAAAAAATGTATTTTTTGCAACTTTCCTGTGTTGCTAGGTTAAGATATAATACGATTAACGAAAATAACCTTTTTTTTACACGTTAACTTGCTTTTAGTCTGAAAGGTGGTGCCAATTACATGAAACAATTTCAATAAGTTGTTTAAATTATTGAAACCTTGTCACGTATATGTGTATTAAAATCTAAATTATTTTGTGTTATACTCCCCTTAATCATAATTTTTTTTTGATCTTTGTTAGATTATCTATCTGCTGCCTGTTTTGCACGATGATTTTAAACAGTTTTTCCTGAAAGGTATATGCGGTTTAAAATTATTTTGTTCTTCTTTTTGAAAAACACAAATTTCCCGAAGGACACGGCTTGTGGTCGCCATAGTCAAACCCCAGTTCTACCATCTTGAAAGAAAGAAATATTAAATAAAAAATATATTTTTCGGCGACCTTCTCCTAGCAGTTTTCTGGCAAAAGCTTTGGGAGTAACTAATTGCTTTTAACAAGCATTTCAAGTCTTTCGTTCGGATTCGAAGTTAAACTGTAGATCTCGTGAATAATAGATACAAAATTAACACACACAATATGGGTGCTGTGAGAAGCTCTGCTAGCTGACTATTTTGATTTTAATTCCCTGTCCACACTAATCTGTGACATGCCTGAATATTATGAATTTAAAAGTAGACTAAGTAATTATAAATTAAAATACAAAATAAACTCCAGTAAAAGTATATATTTTCTAGAGGATTTGAAATTTTTCGTGTGTATGATTTCGTTTCAAACATAAATAATTATAATTAAAATTATAATAATAATAATAATAAAATTTTAGAAGACAGCGTTGATTTCCGAATGGCATTTGTCGAACAAGATATTCAGCAATCTAAAGTAAGTTTCACGAAATCACTTAAAGGAACTAAAGCAAGAACGATCCAAAACAGGTCAGGATCTTTTCTACACAAAAAAAAAGCGAAGAAATTTCGGCTGTTACTTTAACACACAAAAAAATTAATTTATCGTAAAACATAGCGTTTAATATTTTCGTATAATATGCACATAATTTAGAATTATAGCTGTAGATTAAAAAAAATATTGCGAAATTTTATTGAATCTTTTGAGGTCATACTAGCACCACCTGAGACAAAAGCAGTTTTTAATTATTTTTGCTAATAACCGATTGTTTGACAAAAATACGTTGTCAAAATATTGCTATGACCTGAAAGTTATTTTAAAATAGTATACGAGTACATATATAGTTTTACAAGATAGTAAAAAAAATATTATATAAATAAATATAAAATATATTAAAACTTAAGGATAAAGAAATTATTTAAACATTTTAATACAAAAATATAAAATTATAACACAAGCGGGGTATTCACACGGTATGCTTATTATTTTATTTTGTCATAAAGTTGTTTTTTATGTTGGTTTTTTAATAAATAAAAAAAGTTACAACTTTTTGACAATACGACGTAAGAACACACTTTGTGAATAGCCCAAATATACACATAAAACATAGTATGTTTAGATAAATTATAAAAATTATTTTACATTACACAAGTATACATATAAAGTAAAGTCAAGTAATTACCTTTCTTTATTAAAACAATACGATTAAACCAATAGAACCAATTCCAATACAACATAAACTTGGCTCTGAATTCGATGTGTTTTGTTATAATACGAGTATGTGTCTGTATGCTTATGATGTAAATTAATACTATACGAGTATGTTATTTTAATTAATTTGTATGTCAGCGTGAGCATATATGCGAATTAGCTGTGATCTTTTGTTTACAAACAAACAATTAAACAAATAAAATTACAATTAAACATATTAAAATATTTATAATACACCGAAATATGTATTTCATTATACGAGTATGTATGTATGTATGTAGTTATCAATGATTTTAAAAAATCCATTACTTTTCTGACAGTGTATGCTTATTCTTACATCTTGGGCATAGGCATAGGCACTGACTTTGTTTGTAATATTCATCATAAAAATGTTGTTATTGTTGTTAGTGTTAATTTTAATTGTTTAGTGTTGTTGTTATTTGTAATGTTTATAATGTTAATAATATTGTTCAAAAATAATAAGAACTGCTAACTATTTCGTCATCTAAATATTACTATTAAAAGTAAAGTTTCACTGTATTATTCATACAAATTAAAAATTGTTGAGCTTTTAGCAGGGGTTTTACTTGATTTTAAAGAGTATTTAAGAATTTTTTTTAAATATATGCTATAGTCTATATTAATTAATTATATTTAATTTTTTGTTATTTGTTAATTATATAGTTAAAAACTTGGTTTACTTTAACGCTTAAACTACATACTCGCGCAACTTTATTATTTTCAATATCCACATTGTAGAAATAATTTTTTATAATTTTTTTTTTTTTTCAAAAAGTTTAGTTTTCTGTTTTTTCCATAATAATGACATTCATCCTCCATTTTAAGTTTAATTATCCATAAGTATTTTTTATATAAATAATTGCCTTTTTAAATATTTTCTATTTGTAAAATAGTTTCATGCAGTTTCATGTTATTTTTCGTTAATAAGTTTTCGTTTAAAATCATTTATTTTTTTTTATTAAATATTTATTTAGAAGGCATTTTCTTCTACTGCAATGTATGTCTTTGAATATTTTATTAATTACCATGTTTTTCTTTTTGAATCGTTAACTATTCAGTTTAAAAATAGTTTCTTTTGTTTGTATATTCCTTTTAAACTTTTTAAAGTAGTAGTTTTATTTTCATATAATTTTTTTTTTTCAGTGTATGCATTTTAAAACGGCGTATAAATGAAAAAAGAACTTGTAAATGCGCTTTCAATTGTTTTTTAAAATTCGTAGTTTATGTGTGTTTAGAATGATATTTTTTCAAATGTCAGGTATGTTTTCTTTTATATTAACGAGTATCCGTTCATATGGTTTTCATGTAGGAGGTATAACCGTTTCTTTAGAACAAAATAAATCGTAGAATATCGTAAATGAGATCCATTTTATTGTAAGTAATACATAAAATAATTGTTGCTGTTTTCAATATGGTAGTGGCGAATTTGTTTTAAAAAGCGTTTTAATATTGTTTTATTACAGTTAACGTTTTTTGGTTTTTTAAGCGTTTTCTTAATTCTATACAAAAAGGATTTTGTTTTTTATATTTGGGAGTGAAAAAAAAAGAAAAAGATACAAAGATATACAATAAAATATTTATGTAATTATTTAATTAATGTTGAATAATAATAATAAATTTTGCAATATAGATTTTTCTTTTTAATTTACTAAACCACTTTTAAACGGATGGATATAAATTTATATTTCAAACTCAATTAATTTCTATATAAATTGCTGTTGTATTTTCACAACAGTATGTTAATGTATGCTAAATGATACTCGTGTTGACAGGCCATGTTAACCAACCAATGATCCAACAATCGATACAATCGATTTATTTATTTCTATCTATCGATGGTTTTTTCTGATTGCGATACCATCTTTAAAAAAGTTTATTATAGCCTTTTCACACTGATCAGCATCTAAAGCTGCCTTTACACATACAAGTTCTTTCTTGAAATTTTTGTATATGTTTTGAAAGTAAACATTTTGTGACAAAAAAACAACTTCCGTGAAAACATTTCATCACATGAATCTAAAAGTTCCCCTAATTTGCATTTTCAGTGAAAAAAGGGTATAATTTCAGCTTAAAGACGCACCAAAAAGGTTAGACAACAAAAAAAAAAAACTCCATTGCATATTGTAGTGGGCAGAACAGTCATAGAGATCGCGACTTCGATTACAGTACAGTACAGGCTGGC
Organism: Metopia argyrocephala; assembly: GCA_963576795.1. Classification (NCBI taxonomy): domain Eukaryota; kingdom Metazoa; phylum Arthropoda; class Insecta; order Diptera; family Sarcophagidae; genus Metopia; species Metopia argyrocephala. Next base: position 177,597,564 of record OY756208.1, on the reverse strand, counting down.
ACAGCACCATAGAGAAGCACAGGAAGAATAAGCGACTTGTAGAGTGTTAACTTCGTCGCACGAGAGAGGTCTCTGTTACTAAACTGCCTACCGAGACCGTAGTAGCACCTGTTGGCCAGTGTAATTCTTCGCTTGATCTCCAGACTGACATCATTCTTGCTGGTAATGGCGGTGCCAAGGTAGATGAACTCCTTGACCACAACGAATGTATAGTTGCCGGCTGTAACCTGGGAGCCGATACGATCAATGTCCCTACTCGTCGACAACATGTACTTCGTCTTGCTCTCATTTACCGCCAGACCCATTTTTGCAGACTCTTGTTCAATAGCATTAAAGGCTGCGGTGACATCTTGCTTGGTATGCCCAATGATGTCTATGTCGTCGGCATACGCAAGGAGCTGGACACTTTTATTAAAAATAGTGCCATTACGATGCACACCTGCCTTTCGCAAAACGCTCTCCATGACGAAGTTGAAGAGGTCGCAGGATAAGGGAACGCCTTGTCTGAAACCTCGCACGGTATTAAAACGCTCTGAGAGGTCTCTTCCTACCTTGACGGAGCTGCAGGAGTTGCTCAGCGTCATTCTGCATAGCCTTATCAGCTTAGCAGGAATACCGAGCTCAGACATTGCGGCATAAACGCGATCCCTTATTGGGCTATCGAAGGCTGCCTTATAGTCGACAAAAAGATGGTGTGTGTCGACTTGACTTTCATGGGTCTTCTCCAGGATTTGGCGCAGTGTGAATATCTGGTCAATGGTGGACTTACCAGGTCTGAAGCCGCACTGATAAGGTCCAATCAGTGAGATGGCGAATGGCTTCAGACGTGTACACAATACGCTCGTAAGAACCTTATATGCGATAGGGAGGAGGCTTATACCCCTGTAGTTGGTGCATATCGTGGGATCTCCCTTTTTCAGGATGAGACAGAGAGCACTAAGATTCCAATCGTTGGGCATACTTTCCTCCAGCCATACTCTGCAAATGAGCTGGTGCATGCACCTAACCAACTCATCGCCTCCATACTTGAAGAGTTCAGCTGGCAAACCATCAGGTCCAGCTGCTTTGTTGTTCTTCAGTCGCCATATGGCAACCTTGACCTCTTCATGGCTGGGGGACGGGATCTCGACGTCGTCGTTAATGATTGGGTCCGGCACAGCATCTCTAGAGGCGGAATTTGTGTCGCCATCGCCCTGCAATAGATTAGAGAAGTGCTGTCTCCATAATCTTAGTGTTCCTTGTGCATCTGTAACCAGGTTACCATGTTCGTCTCTGCAGAAGGTTGCTCCGGGCTTTAAACCAGTAGTAAGACGCCTTATCTTTTTATAAAAATTTCGAGCATCATTTCTACTCCTGCACATCTCGATTTACTCACGATCACGCCTTTCTTGCTCTCTTTTCTTCTTTCTAAATAGGCGTCTCTCTTCCCTCCTCTTTTCTCTATACGCCTCCACCGTTGCTCTTGTAGTGGTGGACTGCAATGTTCGTCTATAGGCAGCGTTCTTTGCTGCAGTGGCCTCACGGCACTCTCCATCGTACCATTGGTTTCTGCGGGGAGGACGCTCAAAACCAAGAACTGTTTCGGCAGCGCTGCGCAGAGAGTGAGCGATGTGAGACCACTGTCCACCAATACTTTCGAGAGAGGATGGGATGTAATTGAGCTCGTTAGAAAGACGATCGGAAAACGACCTGGCTGTCTCTTGTGATCGCAGTTTTTTTATGTCTAGCTTCCCTTGCACACTAGAACGTGTCGTATTCGACCCGTATATACGCAGTCGCATCTTGGCTGCGTCAAGATAATGGTCCGAGTCGACATTTGGACCTCTAAATGTGCGCACGTCTAGTATGCTGTATACATGCCTTCCATCAATCACAATGTGATCGATCTGGTTGTTGGTAGATCGATCAGGAGAGAGCCAGGTGGCCTTATGGGTATCGAGATGCTGGAACCTGGTGCTACAAACTACCATGTTTCGCGCCGCGGCGAAATCGATCAGTCTCATGCCGTTCAGTGAGGTGGAATTATGAAGACTGAACTGTCCGACAGTGGGGCCAAAGATACCTTCACGTCCAACTTTCGCATTGAAATCGCCGAGGACAATTTTGGCGTCATGTGCCGGACACCTATCGTATACGTCCTCGAGCTTTGCGTAGAAAGCATCTTTGACCGCATCATCCTTCTCTTCCGTCGTGGGCGTGCACGCAAATAAGGCTGATATTATAAAACTTTGCCTTTATTCGGATCGTAGCAATTCTTTCGTTCACGGGGGTGAACTCCGAGACAAGATGGTGAAGTCTCTTACTTACTACGAATCCGCAGCCAAATTCGCGCCTCTCGTCATGGCAGCTGTAGTAGATGTCACATGTTGCTTGCCTCGTACAACCTTGTCCTATCCATCGCATTTCCTCGATGGCGGTGATGTCAGCCCTGCATTTTGTGAGAGCATCCGCCAATTGGATAGAGGCACCCTCCCTATAAAGGGTTCTCACATTTCAGGTGCATATCCTTAAATCATAGTCCTTAAAACGTTTGCCAAGTTCGTCAACATAAAAGGGGGTCCGTTTAGAGGCTATTGTTTTCGCTTTCATTGAAGAACGTTTTTACGTGGTGGGTTTCACGCCCTACGCACAACCCAAATTTAAAGTCCAGGGGATTGGACAATCGCCGCATACATTAGTTAACAAGCTAGCGGGTGCTAGTATGTCATCCAGGAGGGCCACGTGGAGGCTGTATGTCGACTTGAATACAACGGGAACAAGGATCGTTCTGGAGGCCGCCAGGTTGACCCCAATCAGAGACTTTGCCTTGTCCGAAGTATCCCATCCATCCATTTATTCAACTTTATTCGTAACAACGCAGAACATGCTAATTGAACTTGGCTTTAGGCCGACCCCTTTTCCTACTAACAAACTGGTAAGAAAGGACTAGAGATCGGCAATTCTTTATAGCCACTCATATTAAGATAGACTTAGCATTTCTCACAATAGGTTTTTGAGCAGCCTACAAGTATTGTATTTCTGTCGATTCGCAATCTACAATATAAATTAAAACACATTGAAATTATTGAATTTAAAGTCAGTTATACAAATGCTTTTCCCACTCCAAATCAATATTCGTCCCAAATGGTAGTGGTTTATAAAACTTATATTGCAAAACTTATTTTTATTCTACAATTGGTTTAAGCAAAATAAAATAATTAAAGCGTTCTATCTACAACTTACTTCAAAGTCTCCAATTGTAAAACGTGTCGCCGCTAATAAATCTTGTGGTGGCATATCCGGACTCACAACCTAATGATGGGTTGGGTGTTTATGAATTTTTTTATTTTTATTTTAAATTTGATTTTTTAGTTTAATTTTAAATCAAATACGAGGCAATGTAAGCATTTATTAAAAAATAAATAAAAACGAAAATGAGACGAAACATTAAAGTGAGAACAATATGAAATTGTGTGATGGCGTATATTATATAAAAATATTTAAATTGTTAGCACAAAACACGCATAATGTCAATAATTATAAATAAATAGATATGTATAGCATAGTATATATATACATAAATAGTTATATACTTAAAAGAGAAATACATACTTCAGAAAGATACTTTTTTTACACTCAAAAAATATTAATACATACGAGTAGACTTTAGTAATGTATGTAGACAAGGAGGTAGTACTTACGTCATCATCATTATCAATCATTTCTTTAGTGGAGGCGGTTGTTTCATTTCTTCGAATTGAACCCTGATGAATATCCAAATCGACTTTAAGACATTGGAAGCTTCGCATTAGGAACACGATTGGCATGGGTAATACGCCAGCTAAAATCATAGACAAAGCAATGCCCATAACCCATGGTGGATAACTTTTAGCTTCAACAGCGCCCTAAATAAAAGAATGAACGAATAATTTTGACTATCAACTCAATCCATCAAATAAGTAAAAAATTACCAATTCCTCATTCCAGGCACCGTATGTGGGATTTTTAATGATCATAAATACTACTGAGGAGACCAAAATGGCAACCATAATAAGAGGACCAAAGTAACGCCAAGTGAACTGCCAGTACATACCAGGACGATAGCCAGTCATTTGATAGATATCCTCAGTGAATCTTAATTTATAATGATTATAATTTTTTTGTTTATATGAAAACTAAAACTAAAAAAAAAACCGTTTTTAATTTTAAATACCTTTCATGGCCGTATATATAAACGACGGCTATCATTTCCATCAAAGCAATAACGACCAAACCAATGGTACCGGCAAAGGAGTCAAACATCTTAAGCCAATACTCGCCCGCACCTGTACAGAAGATGAAACCGACAATGAAGCAGAATAGACACACCACTCCAGTAACATGTTGTTTCTTAACCCTCTTTATGATGTCAATATCAAACAGTGTACACAGCATGCCCTCAAGTATACCAATTTGTGAGCCTAAACCCAAAGACAACAGCATTGTAAAGAAGAGTACAGCCCAGAAAGGAGCACCTGGTAATTCCACAATAGCCTGTGTGAAAACAATAAACGCCAGACCTGTACCTTCAGCAGCCTAAAAAATATATTCCAATTCTTTTAACAATTTTTTTCAATTGATTTTTTATTGAATCATCTCTTACATTGTCCAATTCATGCGCTAAACTGCATTCTCCCAGTTCCCATTCCTTTATTATGGTTCCATTTATTTTAGCCAAAGCAGCTTCATAAACTTCATCGGTAACATTATTGGATGGAAGGACATCGTGCTTAAATAAAATGTCTTTGTTGCTGAAAAAATCGAAAAACTGTTAAAAAAATTTTTGAAATTTTCTTTTCAAAAGACTAACGAATGTAGAAGCATTACAGTTATTAATTGATAGAATTCCATTGGATAAATAAATAAATTTAAATAAATTCTGGAAGTGAAATCTTTACGAAATGCGTAAAAAAATAATGCTGGTTTTTTATATAAAATTTAAATTGTTTGAACAAAGCGTCAGTAATTTATTTTCTGGTCAAACAAGCGAATGAATTCGACTTCCTAGACGACTGTTACAACGGTAATTTTAATCACCACTAGTCCAGCTTTATGTTAAGATAAGCTGCTCAGAACTATTATGTCACTGCGTCCGAGGGCATATCTGCGTTTTATTGGCAGCCATGCGATCCCTTGGTCCATTTTAGGAGCATCAAAGCTACGATGAGTATGAACAAGTGAATGAATTAGCTCAAGAGTGCTATAATTTGACTGCATGTTTTTTAAAGTCTATGAAAGGATATTCTCGGCTCCTCAAAATTTTTCATATAATAATGAAGACACAATTTTTCCATTGAAAAACTGATATAAACGGCTCTATTCCAATTGTCTTTGGCTCGTGAATACAAAATAAGAACGACAGATTGGTATCACGTTGTCGAATCTTATCAAAAATAAATTGGCATTTTCCATTACGAAACAACTTAATTTCTCTGTCGTGTTCATGTGTAGCTACCAAATTGAAATGAGAAGAGCAACACTGATAATAACGGTACTGCCACAAGTTGTAATTTTACAAACGATTGTCTTTTAATATGAAAAATTCTAAAAAGATTTTTCACAAGCATTAATTTAAATTAAAAATTTAATTTAAATTAAATATACCTTCGTAGTTGAAACAAAGGCCGTGACTATTTAAAAAAATAGTAATCTGAAAAATTTCTATTCAATAACAACAACAACAAAAACGCAACAAAGTCTGTTTCTTAGAGTGTCTGTCACACTGTTATCCAAAAAAGATGCACATTTTCAATGAAGCAGAACTACAAAAAGTTACTCTTAACACACAGAAATTATTATTTTATGGAAGAGTTTAAAAGATTATCAAATCGGACAGACTTGTAGCAAAAAATCTGTTTTTTTTTTAAATAAAGAAATGGGGTCATCCGAAGATGTAAAGGATAAAAGTTTCTTCCGCCCAAAAATTATATTTGAAGGCCCAGATTTCCAGATAAAAGTGGAAGGCGAAGAACAGGAAGCTGAAAACTATGATGAACTATTATTATGGACGGATGATGATGATAAATATGAATATGGCGAAGAGATAGATATATATGACTACTGGCCTTTCTGATAAAAACTCAATGTCAAAACTGTTTTAATTGTACCCAATAAATAAAACAATAATACGATTGAATTAAAATATAGGAAAAACAATATTAAGCGTATAGAAATTTGTTCTGTGAACTATGACTTGGCTCAGCTATGAACGGGTTAAACAGAGACAGTCTCAGTAGTCCCGTGGTCTAGTGGTTAGTGTGTTGGATTACTAAGACGATAGCGCTGGCTTCAAATCTCAGCTTTGACACAACATGAGTACTGCAAGAAGCTAGGCTGTAACTCTGAAACAGGGTGGTAATGGCCAGTTACGTATGTATGTATGAAAATCAACACTGTTAGGGCAGAAAGTGGTCTGCTATTTTGGATGCCTGGACGCATTCAGATTGTATTGATACATTCACAAAAGTTGTTCAGATTTACAGTGGCTACAATATTTCCATTTACATATTCTTAATGAAAAATTACAAGTCCCTGTAAGTTATGATGAAAAAAGTAAAAAAGGAAATAATGTTCTCCTACATTATTGCAAAAAAGTGAAAGAAAAAATAATTATTTGCACATGAAATGTTTTTAAAATTTGTTCAGTAGACTCTTCACTTATACCAAACATAGTTAAGCAATATTTTTAACTTTGAGTTAGCTGTTGGCCAAAAATTGAGAACGCCTGTTTTTTTGATTTTTAAAATCTTTTAAGATCCATAAAAAAAATTGGTAGTCAATCTGACCAAACCGAGTACAGGGTAGTACACTCGAACCTATACTGTGGTTTCCGTGCATTTTTTTCACTGTTGCACTGTGCTATTATTCTTTTTCTTGTGTATCTAAACTACCACAAACAAACTTGTGTTTATTTAAAAAATCAACCCTGATCAATCGAAACTTTCAAAAAATTAAAAAAATCTATCCAACTGACAAAATAATCGTAAATCATTTTTAAATCATATGATAGGTGTTGCCATTAAAGGATTTTTTTTCTAAAATCTAATTTTCTGACAGTTTTTTTATTGTTTTCCTTCAAATTCCAAGAAATTTTTTAATTTGGTTTGAAAACAAAATGCTTAGAGTTTTATTAAGGAAGGCATTTTAATAAAATTTACAACAAATCACCTTCATTTATGCCAATAAATAATTTCAATCATGACATATTTGTCAATAAAATATTCAATTAGAAAAGATTTTTTCTTTTTTTTCTGCAGAAAATAGAAAATAGAAAATAGAATTTAAAATAATTGCGTCTTAAAAACATACACAAGCATACAAAAGCAATTTATTGTAATAAATATTAAAAAATGTTACGATAAATAAGGACCCATGTGGTTTTTTTTGATAAATAGAAACTTCTTTTAAAAAAAAGTAAAGCTGCAGCCAAATTTGGCAAACATTTTCTGAAAAAAAGTGTAGTTGGTTGTGATTGTAATTGCCTTTACTTTAAATACATGTGAACATGTATGTGTATTTTACTCCAATTATAAGCCGTCTAAAATAAATATCAAAATAAACAGTGCTGATCTGACAGCTGCCAGTTGATCGGGACTATTTATGACAAAAGAACAATAAAAACAGCTTGTGTGACACCATTTTCTATTAGAATTTCTGATTTGAACCTGAAAGCGATAATATTGGATTCCGTGACAACAAAATCATTTTTTGTTTTTTCATTCTAATTTTGACAACAATCAGATTCTGTAACATCCCAGAATACGAAAACAATTTTAAATATTTTTGTTTACTCAACAACTTTAAAACTATAAACCAAATAATTGTTGTATTAAATGGTGGTTAGACTGTTTCCACATATTTTTATCTAATGTGAACGTATGTGTATACCTTGACTCTATTGTATTAATAATCAGGATATAAGACAGCATTGTTCCACACAATTCTTCTCCCTCAAATAAATTTCAAAAACATTTGGATTTTTTTTATGAATATATTCCAGTAAGTCTAAGAAGGAATTTGTTTGAAACTCTTTGAAGTCGTAAATTCTATTTATAAATTTTAACCCCTGGTTTTATAACAAATGTTCTATTTTAAGCGTTTAAAATTTATATTGCTTTATACAAACAAATAAAGTTTTTACATAAAAGAACATCTGCTATTATTATTCAAATACGGGATCCTTTTTTTTATTTATTTTATTTTATTTATTTATTTTATTCATTCTCATATGAAAAACCTAGCCTTATGGCCATAATCGGTCTCATTATACAACTCAAAAAAACTTATAAAATAACATATTATTAGCTTAAAATTAATTAACAATTTTTCAATAAATAAATATACATCTCAACATATAACCGACAAATAAACAACCAAGAAACAACAATTAAATAAAAATTAAACGAAGGAAAATTCCTCCCGAAGCTTTCTTTTATAAGTAGCTACCGAAAAATTAAATACTTTTAAGGAAGTAGGTAACCTGTTATAGTCCCTGGCTACTCTTACAGAAAACGAACGTTCTAAAATAGGAGTAATTCTTGGAATTATCAACTGCCTATTTCTAATAGAGCTTCCAAAATTAAATAATTCTGTTATATATACAGGCACATGTAACTTAAACGACCTATAAAAATATAGCAAGTTTCTAAACTTAACAAAATCAACAAAAGACATACCCAAAGTGCTATGGACAAACGGAGTTACATGTTGTCTAACCCTAAGTGAGTAAATATATCTAATAACTCTATTAAAGGCAAGCCTAATTTTCCTAAATAGATATCCCCAAGTACCACAATACACTTCCAACCCATATAAAAATATTGGCATAATCAATCCGAAGATAACCCTTTTCTTAATATACAAAGGCAAGACTAAATCCAAGTTATAAAGCTTACGCAAAGTAAAACAGACTCTAGATACAACTGAATCTATATGATTTTCAAAATTCAATTTAGAATCAATAATCAGACCGAGACATTTAATTTTTTCAACAAACTGAATGTGCTTATGATCCATAACGATAGAACAATTACTAGAGTTATTACCAAAAAACATAGCTTTGGTTTTACTTGCATTAATAGCAAGACCATTATCAGACATCCAATTACATAACAATCCAACAGTGTAGTCTATCATATTCTGCAACACATCAGGAAAATCAAAAAAGCTCTTAAATAAAAGTTGCACATCATCGGCATATGCGAACGGTTGACACATATTACTAGACACAGTGGAAAATAAATCGTTAACAAACATTATAAAAAGTAACGGCCCAAGCACCGAACCCTGAGGGACACCACTAAACACTGAAAGCAACCTAGAATTACAACAACCACTAACAACATATTGCTTCCTATCAATTAGATAAGAATATATCAATTTGCAAGCCGATTTAGAAAGTCCATACAATTTATACAATTTTGAAACCAATAAAGAATGATCAACCCTATCGAAAGCTTTAGACAAATCTAATGACAAAAGGACACAAACACCCTTTTCGGACACTATTCTCTCTATCTATTCCTTCTTTTTGACAGTAACATTTGTCACTCATATTCATTTGATCGTAGCCTGAGCCTTTTTGGGCTTGAGATGAGAAGGAAGAATATGAATGGCACACTCATAAATGAAACGCAAACAATCTCTGAGTGGGGTCTCCCGAAAAAGGTCGAATTTAATGCGCCCAAGACCCAATGATGTGTTATCACGGATAGGCGTGGTGATGATGATACAATCCTACCGTCTGTGACTATGGGTAATGTAAATATTAAGACGGCGGAAGCTCTTAATATTCTTGGCATGAGAATTAAGTGTGATGTTCATTGGAATGATCACATATTTCGAGTGTTGAAATCTAAATCTCTTTAGAAGCATTCAAGTGCATTTTTTAAAACGGTGCAAAAAATATTTCACTCCATTTGACTTCCTCAATATTGACAAGACCTTTATCCGACCTAAGATGGAATACAACAGTCATGTATGGGGCGTTACTTCAAAATATATTTTGTGGAAAGGACATAGTTACTTATGTGTAGGATATCCAATTCTATCGATTCGTTGGAGCATTGGGGCAATGCGTTTCATTGTTTAATAGGTACTACCATGAAAGATTCTCTGTTAAAATAAAGGACTTGATTCCGAATAAGCGCAAAATCTTACGAACTACTCTTTTCTCTCTCAGAGAACATCCTTTTGTAATTGATTGTTAGTGAATCGCAAAATGCATTATAGAGAGAAATCCCTCTTTAGCCGAACAGTTCGTTTGTTTAACATTCTTCTCGCGATCGTTTTTTCTGTAAATTACGAGGTTAATAAGTTTAAATCAAATGTCCACAAACAATACACACTCTTTCCTTCTTCCCATAACATATTTTACAAGGCCAGCACTATGTATTGCATAAGTAAGGGTCATCCCCTGAGTGCTGATTTCAAACAAAAAAACAAAAGATTTTTAAATTCCTTATGGTAAGCTAATAGAATTCTATTTTAGATGCAAACATAATGTGAAGGTGCTAAAGAAGAAAGGGGGAAGCGAAATATTGAAAATAAGTACTTAGAAATAAATTTAAAGTCTTTTAATTTAAAAAGCGATTTATTATTATTTCAAAGAGAGATTTATTATTATCTATAAAAGGAGGTCAAAAATATTATTCTATTATTCAATAGTTATCTCTTAAAGTTAAAGAAGCATCGTTAATATAATCCAGGAAATTTGAAATTGGTGAGGATGGGCAGGCTATAGATAATAAATTAATAGAAGGTAATAATGATCAAATAATTTTAATAATTTGTCCTTGTATATAAATATCGGTTTGAATATTTTTATTTACTGTATATTTGTAAATTAACTTTTATGTATTTTTTTAGTTTAAGTTTTGGTAATGAAAAGAAAGTCATTCATCAGAAAAGAAAAATAAATAATTAAAATTTTTACTTAAGCCCTTTTTCACATTAACCACAAGCACTTTGTATTGCTGCAAGTATTAACAACATATTGCAATTGTTTTGCTTGCATAAGTGAACACATACAAATCAATTGCAGACACTTAATCAGACTAGCGCCCCATTGATTGAACACCGTGAACATTATAAATATTTGCACAACTGTTCTATTTGTTGGTTTGTCTTGTCTCTTCGGTCATTAATGAATTAATGAAAATAGAATAAAACTGTCATGCATGCGCGGCGGCAAGAAAGAAATATAAAAATTTATTTCAAAATAAAATAAAAATAATGATCTTGAAAATTTTCATTTGACATCAACGATAATTTACAAGGTTTCCCCTATTAAAGGCATTTGACTTCCAATAAATATTTGTTTTTGTTTTTTATTTTTTTTCTTTCTGTACTTACGTTTCAATACAACGATCCATGTTGACGGTTGCCTTAAAACCCAATATAGCAAAGATGACAATACTGGCATAAATAGCGGTGATGGCATTACAAACGGAAACTAACAGAACATCGCGTACACAATTATTCTTGGGGGTGTTGTAACTGCCAAAGGCAATTAGTGAACCAAAGGCTAAACCAAACGAATAAAACACTTGTGTAGCAGCATCCAGCCATACTGTGGGATCTGCTAGTTTTTCAACTTTTGGCGTATACATGTGCATTAGACCCGCACTGGCGCCGCGCAATGTTATACCACGAATAAAGAAGATTGTCAGGACAATGTAGGGAAAGAGTGAAGTAAAATACACCACTTTACCCGAACTCTGAATACCTTTCATCACAATAAAGAACACAATTGTCCAAGAGAGTAACAAACACAAAACAATCCACCACTTAAGACCACCAGGCTCATCCATGGACGGAGCGGCATCTAACGTTGTGCGATACCAAAAATATGTTGTTTCCGATGAACGTGCACACTCCTCTATCACGGCTCCGGTGCCATTAGTAGGACATGATGCCCAAGGCAAGGGATACTAAAATGAAAAGTAAACTTTATTAAATTTCTTTTAGAAAATCGAAAACAAAGAGCAGTTTTAAATTGCAGTCTCATCCAACTTACCCGAAAACTATTAAAAAGATAAAAGAACACCCATGTTATGATAACGTTGTAGTACAATGCCACAAATAACGTCACTATACATGACGATATGCCAATACCACCCAGCCATGGGTGTATGGTATTCCATACGCCCAGTGCGCCCAGACGCATGCGTTGTCCCATGCCCAGCTCAATTAAGAATAGAGGAATACCCTCCAGCACAAGCATTACCATGAATGGAATTAAAAATGCACCTGTTAATTAATTACAAAGAAAATAAAAAGAAAAAATACACAGAAAACGTTAAGAAAAGAATTGAAAAAGAAAAAAAAAATCACATCAAATTCTAAAGGAGCAGTTGTAGTTCTAATATGTAACTTTTTAAGTATTTTAATATGTTGAATGCACAACTTGTGCGTCATCATTATCAATCACTTTCCTTTAGTGACACAAAATCAATTTGACTTTTCCATAGTCAATCATTTGTTATTCCCTATTCGGTACACAATCAAGTACTACCAACTGCAATCTTATTAAATTGGATTAAAAATTACAAAATTCTTCTGTGTATAGTTATCAGGCAGTGTGCTCTAGGCAAAATCAAATTCAATTAGTAAATTACACAATTTTGTACAAAAAAAAAAGAGAATAAACCATTTTATTGGGCAAATATTTATTATTTTAATTGAAAGTATTAGAACACAATTACTGGTTTTATTATAACAATTAAAAAAAATTATCAGAAAATCAGGGTAGACATTTTTTTCTATTGAGACCAATCATCCGGGGTAAACCCTCTACTAATGCTGAGCATTGTATTGGAATTTTTGTGGAAAGGATAGTATACTATGACAACAGAACATATATATTTGGTTTTTCTTATTCTCGTTATATTAAACGCCTTAGGAATGAGACACATTGCTGTGAATTGATCATTCATAGGCCAGTGTTATACATGTTAATTGTGGTGAGTGCCTTCGCTAATTATACAATTCGTCGTGCGGGAGTTTAAGTGCTCTATACGCCATTTCATATTTTTTATATATCTCGAGTTAATGATGCCACTTTAGGTTTTCTACCCCAAATTTTTCAAATCTGTAATCCGTTTTAGGATATCTAGTCAAGTTTCAGAGATAAATGGCCGAAAACAGATTAAAGATTTTAAAAATTTTGGTGTCAAAAACCTAAATTAGCACCATTAACTCGAGATTTAAAAAATAGCGTATAGAGCACTTAGACTCCCGCACGACGAATTGTGTTTAGTTTATATGACATTAATACAACCAGAAGATTTTTTTTTACAATTTGTGTGACTTCCATGACTCAAATAAGGAATTACAAAGAAATGTTATACAAAACGCGGAATTTTACACAACATTTCTAAATTAGGTTCTTCAGCATAAATACCCGTACAATGATTATAATCATATGGGAGACTTTGTTTTAATTTCAGAAACTAAAACTGCAAATTGCCACACTGTCGTTATTTTAATTTTTATTCTTGTTACTTGAATTTCGTTACTAAAAATGATAGCGATAGAGAAGGAATATTTCATTATTGTTTTTGTTGTTGTTTAGTGGTTAGTGTGTTGGCTTACTAAGACGATAGCGCCAGGTTCAAATCTCAGCTCTGACATCTTGAAAAAAATATATGAAAGAATTGTTTATTTCGGCGACTACCTCTCAGCAGTCTTCTGGCAAAAGCTCTGGGCGTAATTACCATGAAAAAGCTTCTCAAATCTGTAGTTCAGAATCGACTTTAAACTGTAGGTCCCGGTACTCATAGATAAAAATTGACACACACAACATGAGTGCTGCGAGAAGCTAGGCCGTAATCCTGACACAGGGTTGTAAAGGCCAGTTATGTATGTATGTATGTTGTTTAAAAAAGGAGAATACTAGAAGCAAAAAAAAAAGTACAGGAAACAACGAATTTTTGGTCTTCTGTTGACCAGTGTTATGTATGATCTGAGAATTTTTCTGGATTCATAAACGAATTTCTATGATGGTAAATAAAATAAATAGAATACTTGTAGTTATGAAGCATTGGTCATGATGCATATGAATATTACAAAACAGTTATATACACCTCTAGTTCGTCGTATTCTTAAATATTGATCTATTGTATGGGATCCTTACTATTAAACATACATTAGTACCAGAAACAATTTGTTCTACTTTGCTTTAGAGGACTTGGTTGTACGTCGTATGTACTTTCCTCATATAAACTTATACTTACTATTCTAAAAAGAAGGAGGGAAATGCTAAGTGCTTCTTACATTTACAACATGGTAATGTTGAGTCCAAGTTTCTTTTTTAATGTATTGTGTTTAATATTTTAAATAAACTTTCTCGCAGCTTTGAATTTTTAAAATATCACTGATCGGTAAAAATAGCATTTATATAGAATTCAAATCTTTTGATTTTCAACAAAATGTTGCAGTTTAAATAAATTCATTAGCAAAAATTTAACTGGGTCAAGTATATAATTAATCATAAAGTGCAATAAACCAAATGCTTAATAATAAACACAGAAATAAATACAAATTCTGTATGATATTCTTATAACGATTAAAATCATGCTTTACCCTATACGATTTAAAGAGCGTTTGCAATTGTCAATTAAAATGAATAAAAACAAATCAAATTTGTTTGTTGTTTTGAATTTTAATGGGACATAGATATTCTAATTAGATTTATACGATTCATGCAAACTTGATTACACCCTTCGTAATTTTTCTTTTTGTTTTTCGCTTGGTATTTCTCGTGCTGAAGCACCGACTGTAATTTATCAATATTTTTATGCAAAAGAAAGGAGGCTTATCAGATTTGCTTTCTATTATTTTATATTTTTCGGTGCATTATTTCAAATATTTAAGACAACTTTCATTTACATTTCAATAAAATTTCAAGAGACCTGAAGATATTTATATTTAAAAAACAAATCTGCGAAACACTGTACAATTTTATGTCGTTGTGATAACAAAGCAATTAATATGTGAGTATGTATGCAATTGGACAAATTCTAAGAAATGTTATATGGCGAATTATAATTATTTTCTTTGCTTTAATGATACACTTCTCACAATTGGCACAACAAATTATGATTTTCTTCATTCTATCGGAATCAAAACTACTGATTTGATTATGATTTTCTTGCATTCTTTTTCCAATTAATTTTGTTTTTTGGTTTTTTTTGCTTAATGTGCTTTTCATTTGTCTTATTCAAAATATATTTATATTGGCTTTGAAAAGCTTTGCATATCATGCATGTCATTATTAGGAAGCTAAAAGCCATTATGCGGGAGTAGAATGTTTATGAAATATCAGCCCAAAATCTTAATTAAAATACTTCGTTGTCATATGTTGAATGCATAAAAACTTTTCACGAAAGTGAACAATAAAGTATAAGAGATAAAGTAAAAACATTTCCAAAAATATTTTTTGGCACGCCCACAAATACAAGCTCTTATAGTATTTTGTTTACTGTGGCGCCATTTCTAGTCCTATCATAACATTTTGTATACCGATGTTCATGGTTCTCTAAGGGCTATATTTCTGTCTTTAATAGTTTTTTACTAACGCGTCATATTCTAATGATGACTTTTAAAAACTCGGTTCGTACTACCCCTCATGTGGATTATATTTAAACAACAATAAAGTCGTGTTATTTTTATGAAACTTTTACTTTGAAATGTAGACCTAATAGAACCATAACACGAGTTTATTTTTATACATGATATGTTATGATCGCACAAAAACTAGCGACAGAGTGAACAAAATACTAATAAGGCGGTATATGCAGGCATAAATATTTTTTGGAAATGCTTTTACAATATCTTTAATCCTAAGGTAAAGCACTCTCAGAATATAGCTTCTCATAATGTATGTATATGTTTTTTATAATCCCATTAAACCTATAACATTAGCTTTTTGTCATAAACGTCGGCTTTTGAAAAGCTCTAGGACAAGTAATCGTGTACTATCTCATCGTTGCTTCACCAAATGCATAATTCTGTACATCATTTTTCTGAGTAGCCGACGTGTATTTGTTATAGAAATTACAAAAAGTGGGCGCAGTATCACAGTTTGTTTTTCCACTTGCTTTGAATTAATAAAGAAAAACGATTCGCCCAAGGCCTGTTTATGAAGTTAAAAATACAACTTCACAAAAAACAACAGGCATTTTGTTGTTGATTGAAATCTTCAATTATATGCTAAAAAATGGTGACACTGCTTAATGCAAAACAAATATATTAATAATTTTAACAATTAAAATGACAATTATTTACATTCAAATCAGAGTGTAAGAATTGAACTGACCTTATTAATTGACATTGAATTAGAGTTTTTTCCCGAGAAATCCCGTCCCGGGAATTCCCGGGAATTTCAATTGTTAAAATTTCCCGCTTTCCCGGGATTTTATTTCCGGGATCCCGGGAAAAAAATTATATGTCAATAAATAGTAACTACAAAGACGTGTTTTCTCAGACACGTCGTATTATCAAAATTTTCAAAAAAAGCCCAACAAAAAATGCTATACTTCAAAAATATGTTGTCGCAGAACACAAGAAGGAAGTATGTCTCCAATTAGATATTGTAACTCGTTGGAATTCGTTAGTACCAATGAAAAAACATTTGAAGAAGTCTTAAATGCAGCCATTAGTGACGTAAATTTTTGTACTCAATCTACCTCCAAAAATAATTTCTAGGTCTCTATAAAAAAAGAATTGAAATTTTTTGAAGGAAGTGGCCAAAGAACTCAAAATATTGAACATTTGTTTAAAACACTTTTAACCATACGTACAACTTCAGTAGAAAGTGAGAGAGTTTTTCGATAGCAGGACAATTTGTTAATAAAATAAGATGAGTCTATAAATGCACTCAGTGTATTAAAAAATTATTTTTAAACCAAAAAACAAATAATATGTTTACTTATAAAAATTTAATTTTTATGTTTTGATTTTCGATTTTATATAGAACTATTATAATATAATATATTATACATATTATGTATTATAAAACTATTAATTGTTTTGAATAGTTGAAGTGTTATATTTTGTTTTTGATCTATTTACTTCGTGTAAAGCAAAATTTTTACGTTTCTAAATAAAAAAATTATTACTAAAAACAAATAAATTTTTGTATTTATTTCATAGGCCGGGATCCCGGGATCCCGGGAAATTAAAAATAATTTCCCGCTTTCCCGGGAAATACAAAACCCCGGGAAAATAAAAACTCTACATTGAATGGATTCTTCTTGAAAATTTACTAAATTAATTCAATATTTTTTTTTGTTTCGTTATAAAACATAATAGTTATCATAAAAATTATTTTTAAGTTCTCTATTAAATTATGAATATTTACCACTATTTGTTCCACTGTGCAATATAACAAGCGTATTGAAAAATTTCATTGCTCTGCAAATTCTATTTGTGTCGACGTCATTTGATGTATTTCTAGTTCAAACGATACTAAATTAATGCCAAATAAACATTTAATTGTTAAACAATAGGAAAAAAATACAATTGTAATGGTAATGGAAAATTATACAAAAAGTTTGAACACCTAACAAATGCAAAAAGCATTACAACAAAAAAAAAAAAGAAAAACAAACAAACAAAGCAAATATGCGACAGAATCAAATTCGTATTGCATTTAATACGCTTTAAAGTTCAGAATCAGTGTCAAATGAAATCATCATCCGTTTTGATTTATTGCTTCTAAAAAATTTGTCTGGATTTGAAAATTGTCGCTGGCCAAGTATATCAAATCAAGTTCAAGGTATACTTAGAAGTAGAGTTAAATCGTCTGACGGTGTAGATTAGCATGGATCGAATGATACACTTTTTTCTACTTTAATTACAGTAATAAATAAACAATTTTTATTTATTTATTTTATATGAACGAGTATTTTTATTATTATTTGGTTTCGTATCTGGGTTAACTGGTATTATTTATTTTGCAAAATCAAACGAAATATAGTTATTTTACTCTTTATTTTATCTATAAGTTTAAGTCCTAATATATGAGGGGAAGATAATAATTTCGGGCGACTTTCATTCAATTACAATAAATACTTACTTTGAAAGCCTTTAATAAGGAGTGACATAATGGTTTTATATGCAATAATTTAGCACTAGAAAGCAGTACTTCAGCTTTGGTTTCTGTTCCACCAGTTGCTTAAACTAATATTTGCAGTGAAATACAAAAATTGCTGCATTTGTAACCAATTCTTTACCATAAAAAGAGCTTTGAAATATTAGTGAGAAACTACATGGCCCTGTTAAGTGCCTAAGACTCGGGTTCGAGCCTCAGGAGAGGTGTGATCAATTTAATTTTGTTTTTATCAGAAAACGCTTTAATTAGATCAAAGTTAACTGCAATGTTATTTTTTTGTAATTAAAGAAGAAATGATATCCGTGAAGGAATAGTACACTAGCCAAACTGAACAATTGTTTTCGACTCCAGCTACGGAAGTCTCATCAGAGTTCTTTGTGTCCTGTGCATATTCAAGACCAAACATCAACTATTTAACTCACACTTTTCTGGAAATCGCATACTGAAATTATTACCGTATGTATATACACTTGTATGAGTTAGTCGAAGTAAAGTCACACAACAGTTTCTATCATATTCTCCTTTTCTTACCATCATTACTGTTCTTGTAATTGTCATCTTATTTGGATGAAACAGAATTACAAATTTATTTTGTTTTTGCCCTTTATTCCACCTTATCCACATTAGTCGACATGAATGATATGTACGACGGTGGTCGTGGTGGTTAGAGCGTAGCACCATAGTCGGGCGCAATTTTATGTTAAGTGCCTAAGACTCGGGTTCGAGCCTCAGGAGAGGTGTGATCAATTTAATTTTGTTTTTATCAGAAAACGCTTTAATTAGATCAAAGTTAACTGCAATGTTATTATTTGGCCCTTGTGTTAAATTGCATGAAAATATCTAACTTTCCTAGAAGATAGAATCGTTTGTTGGCCTAATCATTTGTTTGATCGAACACAGATTCTTTTCTGTTGATTAATTGAAGTTCTTGGATTGCTTCATACATCTGATGGAATAGGTAGATTTTTGAATTTATTATTTCATGAGTACCGTGATCTACAGTTTAACATCCACTCCGAACGATAGTTCAGTTACTCTCTGAGCTTTTGCCAGAAGACTGTTAAGAGTGGTAACCGAAAGAAATATTTTTTCATATTTTTTTCCATCAAAAGTTTGATTGAATTCGGAGCTCTCGTCTAGTAAGCCAACACACTACATACTCGTACTAGACTATAGCGACTATAAGAGAGGGCAAATTAAATTATACTTAACAATGTCGAGTATAATGTACGATTTAACTATTTCCTATTAAAATATTTAAACATTAACCTGAAGATCTAAAGGTGTGATTTTGGAGAAGGTTTTATGAAATATATTTGTTCTCAAAATATAATACAAGAACATAAAACAATTTTTATAAAAGCATTTCGTCGTGCGGGAGTTTATGTGCTCTATGCGCCATTTTATATTTCTCGAGTTAATGATGCCACTTTAGGTTTTTGATACCAAAATCGTTAAAATCTGTAATCCGTTTTCGGCTATTTATCTATTTAACTGGACGAGATATTCGATAACAGATTGTATACTTAAAAAAATTGGGGTCGGAAACCTAAAGCGGCATCATTAACTCGAGATATATAAAAAATATAAAATGGCGTATAGAGCACTTAAACTCCCGCACGACGATTTGTACTATATAATTCATTAAATCCCTGTTTTTTCTTTCTAAGTTTGCTGAGACAAAATGAAACCGGTTAATATTCGACTAAGTTATTACTAATTTAGTGAAGAAATGAAAAATATCGGTTTTTACTTGTAATTAAAAATTTTGGAGTTATTTTTCAAATTTCCAAAACAATCTTTTGGTATAAATTAAATATTTGAAAATTTGTCTATACCCAATTCATTCTTTTGGAGGCTCAAAAGGAACTTAACAGATGATATATACCATTTACTTACTACGACATAATTTACATACATACATACATAACTGGCCATTGCAACCCTGTGTTAGGGTTACAGCCTAGCTTCTCGCAGCACTCATGTTGTGTGTGTTAATTTTTATCCATGAGTACCGAGACCTACAGTCGACTCCGAACGACATATTTGAGAAACTTTTTCATGGCAATCAATTACTCTCAGAGTTTTCACCAGAAGACTGCTGAGAGGTAGTCGCCGAAAGAAATAATTTTTTCATAATTTAATGGCACTGAAATAATATTTCAATTGTCGGCAAAACTAAATTAAATGCTTACAACGGCATGCGTCCCGTTATAAGCTTTATAAAGTTCATAAAAGTATGCTTCAATTTTTTCTATGCTATTTCTAATAGCCTTAATGGTTTTAATATCATATCTACCTTTACCTATAACATCTCATTTTAAATGGAAATATACACTTTCAAGTATTTACTTACCTCCACCATTCTGTTGACACAAGTAGGGAAAACGCCATATATTTCCTAAACCTACTGAGTATCCAATAATACTGAGGAAAAATTGCATTTTGCCAGACCATGCTGCACGTTCCGGTTCTCCCGGTATTTCAACAGAACTGACCGAATTTCTTTGAGGTGCTGTCAAGACAATTGTAACACCATGTGTACCATCTCCGCGTGCTCGAGTATTCAGCGGCGCCATTTCATGGCCATTGCGAGGCGCATCAATAATTTTAGTAGCAGCCATCAACAAGTGAATTCAGTTGGAAAATATATTTGATTTAATTACTAATATGATTAAAAATTTCCTTTAAATATTGAACACACTTTAATGTTGTTAACGAGTATTATGAAAATGTTAATACCTGAAAATAAAATAAAACAAAATACTTGATTTATAGTTTTTTCAATATTGAAACTTTGTTAAAATGATTAAATTTAATTTAGATTTAATATTAGCATTTGATTAAATTTACTTTCTTTGTGTAGTTCTATAAATTGCAGATACTTCACTAGCAAAAACGGATTTATTTTTATATACCAAAATCCATCACATATTATTTTGTTAATAGCTTTTAATGAAACTAAAATATGAATTAAGAATTAACAATAATGTCCTTTTCTGTATCCCTATACATTTTAATTTAATTTTTCTCGTTTTATTTCACAATAATGAAAAGCTTTAGTTGTTGATTTATTGTTGTTTGATCGATACGAGTATTACATATTATTCTTCTTTAGTTCAGCATTATATTCTTATTTTGTTTTAATTTTCCAACAAGCTAAGGCACAAAAATTACTTCAAGGCTTCAACATTACAATTAAATGTGTGGATTTTCCTATTTGATGCCCACGTACCGCATTAAAAGGATGTTTTCAATTAAAAGTGGAAAATAAATGAAAAAAAAAAAAAATAATTACTTCCGGCTAATAAATGCGTGTATCTTTTAATTGAATTGAAAACTTTTTAACAATAAAACTGCTTTAGTTCTTTTTTCTGCTTGATAAGCTATTTTAAGTCTATTTCAAAGCACGCATTTTCGAAAAAACTGTATTTGGAAAAGCTTATTTACAAAAAAGTAGCAGTATGACATATTTTTTTAAAAGACGGCGAAAAGAATTTGGAAGAAAAGAAATTTTATATCAGTATTTCTTATATGTGCCATGTTTTATTGAATATGTGCCATGGTAGAAAGAAGTAGACTTAAGTTGTACTGTAGTGCTGGCAAAGAATTGAGTACCGAGTATCGAATATTTGTACTATTTTTGGATACTCAATGACAGTATTTCGAAAAGTTTTGTTTTATGGAATAGCTTCCATGGTAAAAAAAATTAGATTTAAGGTGTACTGTAGTGCTGGCAAAGTATTTAGTAATGGGTACCGAGTATCGAATATTTGTACTAATTTTTGGGTACTCAATAGTTTAAAGCAAGTACTCAATACTCAACTTTAAGAGTTGTTTTTTTTGTTCAAAGGTGTATAAAATATTTAAATGTTAACGTTTAAAACAAAATTCGGTCTAAATGCACAATACATTATGAAATTGTTTTCTCTTATAAATAAAATCCATTAAAAGTATTAAGTACCCAAATGAAAGTATTCAATTCTATCGAGTAATGAAAAGTAACAGAAATTGACCCCACTAGTGTACTATAGTAATTTAAGTAAACTTCAAATCAATTTCAGTACTTTTAGTATGGCAGTAGGCTCCAAATAAAATAAAAATTTAAGCATTTTAGCCGTATTCACTATTTCTGCAATCTCTAACATAAAATTTTCAGGGATCCACTAAAACTGACACGTTCTATCGGAGTTTTAATATTTTTTCCGGCGTCTCCCTACAGTTGCATATTTTTGCTAAAACTGTACGCTATTGCTGGAATTTAATTACATATGTACGATACATTCACAATATCGCAATTATCAGTATCCAGTAGAATACTCAATAGTCGCCGTAGTATAATGGTTAGTATGTTGGCTTACTAGACAAAAGCTCTGGGTTTAAACCCATCTCAGACTTCTTTAAAGAATAGAATAATAAAGAATATTTCTTTCGGCTACTACATCTTAGCATTGTACTGCCAAAGCTCTGAGAATAACTGATTGCTTCTCATGTCTGTCATTCGACGTTAAGCTGTAGGTCCTGGTATTCATGGATAAAAATTGACACACACAACATGGGTTCTGCGAAAAGATAGGCGGAATGACCAATTGTGTATGTATGTAGTACATTGCCCAACGACGGAAAGTGCAATTTAAATGAGCTTTACATGACGTGAGTATTTCCACATATATTCAGAGCATTCATATCTGCTCTCCCACGAGTTTTCTATCAATTATTATCGTTTACTAGACGCTCTCTAATAAATATTAAATGTATGGAAAAATAATAGACGGAGAGCCATATCAAATAGATGTCGTTTATCCAATAATGTTGACTAAACGCAGATGTTTCTATATTTTCTAGAAAATAATTATTTTGTTACATATTTCGCGGGTGATTATGGCGCCATAAGACAACATTATTTTTATCTGCCGAGAGACAGAACTATGCTTTTAAACAGTTTGCACTTGTCATCAAAAATAAGGGCCGTCTAAACTTGAAGTTGTAATAAGTAGTTAAAAAATAAACCAATAATTCGAGTATATGTTTTCATATTTTCTGAAGATCTGGCTCTTAAAATATTAGCTTTTTTGTTAGTCAGTTCTTTAAATTCTTGAAAATCAAGAGCACGTTCTTTTATAACAGATTTTTCCATCAAAATAAGAGTTTTTTTATCAATCACCTGACAGCAAGACCTGATGAGAGAAAGTATTTTGCTATTACCCAATAGAGCCAGTTTTTCAAATATCTGAATACTAGCACACTTAAATGCAAACATTTAAATACTTTAATGAATTTTTGTTAAAAATGGGCACCCTTACCAAGCCATCTCAACTGCTCTCATACAAAAACACAAGTAAAATTTACACTCTGTTTAACAGATTTAAAAATTTTTTGAAATTTATCCGGCAAAACACGAGTTATGCCCTATTACACTAGCTGAAGGGCATGTCATCAGGTGAAGTTTGACCGTGTGAGATGTACTTAAGGTAGTTGGTATTTCGTTTCAATAAAATAAAAATTAACAGTAAGGATGCCTTGAAAACAAACAGAAACAAGGACTGCTTAACGTTCTCATCATCACTGTGTGCTTATTACTAAACTTTGTAGGTGTCGATGTATGTGGAATGAATGTAAAAAAAAAACTAAAAATAACAACATCTTGGCCAAGTAATCAATCTACAATGTACTTGTAAACGATTTTAGCCTTTAATTGAAAAATAAAAAAAGAAACAAGTAATTTGCTATACTCTTTATATTTAAAGGAAACAAGGTCTTTGGCATTAAAAAAATATTAAAACAGCAGCAATTTAAAGACAGACTTGCAATCAATATTTAGAAAGAAAAAAATATTTTTAAAAATAAAAAATAAAAAAATTGTTACTTATACATCCATATTTATAAAAATAAGAAAAACAAAATGTTAAACTGATTTTAATCAGTTTAAAAAAATAACGTCTCAAGTATGCCTGTTTAGATGCCTCTTTTAAAATCTTATGCCAGAAGTAGAAAGCAAAACATTCACACTCTGAACAATGTTTTAACACTAACCAATTTGAAGACTTAACTTATGAAAAGTTTTTAATATCAGAACATTTGTTTTTAATGCAGCATGGTGAACCTCTGACAATAATTCCTTAGGTTTTGCCAAATATTCGGCAATAGATTTTTCTTTTGTAGTACTTTGATAGCAGTTTTCATTTTCACCATATTGTTTTATTACAATTTCAAGGTTATTTTTTTATTTTAAACTATTGATTTTTAGACTTTGCACCGCAATCACATGTTTACTTAACACCAACACACTCACAAGGAATTTTGTTGGTAAAACCTACAATGAAAAGCACTGCATTTCGTTAAAAATAAAAGTAATGTCTTTAATCACAGTAAACTATTTACCGAAAAAGAAAACGTACATATAAATACTCCTACACGACTTTTATATGAATTTGGCACGAACTATATTTTACGTTAAAGGCAGATCGACTAATTTTGTCATGAGTCATCATCAGACACCGTCATGTGGTACAGAATGTTACAAGTTTCTAACAACAGCCAAAGAAGTTTCCCTTTTTGTTTAATAACAAACTTATTTGTTTAATTGTTTTGTTTTTAAGATGTTATTCGCTATTGCAGAACTGTATAAGCGGTTTGTTAAATAATATATTGCATTTGATCATATGCCACACATATGATGTCAAAATCGGCTAACACTACGTGTTTTACTTTTACTTTTATTGCAGACAACTGTCCACACTAATTAAACTCAATTTATCTATCAAAATCTTCTAGAGACAAAAATGTCTACTAGTGTTTTTATTATGACTCACAACTCAACTGAATTGGATTGTAAATGTTACTTCACAACTAAACTTCTTTTTGTCCTTATTCGTATTTGTCGTGACTTTAGAAGTCCAACTAATCCATACAAAATTAGCAAATTTCTGCTTTAGGAAAATCCGAAGCACGCTCTTCGGATTCATATGTTTGTTAGGAAACTTTTGGGTATTTACAAACAAACTATTTCTGTATAATGTTTTAACTACAGCTGAAAAATACCAATTGTTTTACTTTGGCAACTCACACACGACATCTAAACAAGAGTTGTAAATTATAACAGAGCTAACACCGCGGTCTAGTAGTTAGTGTGTTGCATTACTAAGACGATAGCGCAGGGTTCAGCTCTGACATCTTGAAAAAAAAAATTAAAAAATTATTTCTTTCGGCAACTACCTCTCAGAAGTCTTTTAGCAATAGCTCTGGAGTAATTGATTGCCATTAAAAAGTTTCTCAAATATGTCGTTCGGAGTCGACTTTAAACTGTAAAAATTAAAAAATTAAACATGGATAAAAATTAACACACACAACATGAGTGCTGCGAGAAGCTAGGCTGTAACGCTGACACAGGCTTATAATGGCCACTTATGTATGGATGTATGTAAAAATTAAGAGAAGACATCCAAAAATAATGCTTAAAATATAAGTTAAGTTGTTAGTCATAATAATAATACAACATAACAACAACAATACAACCTTCAGTTTAGTTGTGTGTCACGCTCAACAATATTTTTTCTCTAAAAACTAAAAGCTCTAACAATCGCTATTCATGAACTCTAACCCTAAACAGGGCAGTTGCTTTTAAAACAACTCGTTTGTTCATAATTTATGGCAACAAATATGCGATTAAATGTAAATGCTGCTATTCAATCATCAAAAAAACTTTTTAAAGTGTTACACCACTATTTTAATTTAATAGTGTGTAAAGAAATCGCTACGGCACTTAGGATAATATAGTACGTATGAGTAGATATATGATTATAAAAAAAATTATAAATTTATATGTTTTCAATACTTTGAAAAATCATTAAGAACAGAATGGCACTTGATCAGCGCTACCAAATTATCCACATCAATTTGCACAACTTATAAAGGACTTTGTGTGGTGCACATAATCGTCAATCTAAACAGGCTATTCAAAAATGTAACAACACCACCATGCGTACTGAAAATAATATTGAAGCTCCTTTACACGAAATATATTTGTCGGCTGATCTGTCAATTTTACTTTACATATGATATCTGTATATGACTAATTTCACATGAACATATACAAATACTTATATAATAAGTGCGAATATTAGTACATGTTGGTAATAAACCAATGAAGTTTATTTTAAAAAAATCAATCGACAAATATTTTGTTATGCATTGTCAATCATTGTAGAATTGCTCTAAATTAAATTTTTTTGAAAAGCTTTGTCAGACAACTTTTACAGAAACAATGTTGTAATGAGTTTACACGACATGCAATGGGAAGCTTGGCAAGTATTATAAGGAATTCATGCCATGCAAAAGCTGTTTACTGTTCTAAACAGAAATATGAAAGAATATACAAAGTTTTTTTTTTATTTTTTTAAATTTTTTTTTGTTTATTTTGAGACCAATACTCAGAGGTAAACCCCTACTAAATTCTGTGCATTGTATTGGAATTTTGGAAAGGACAGTACATATGTTATTATTAATTATTA
This sequence comes from Metopia argyrocephala, assembly GCA_963576795.1. NCBI lineage: Eukaryota > Metazoa > Arthropoda > Insecta > Diptera > Sarcophagidae > Metopia > Metopia argyrocephala. The sequence goes on along the minus strand of OY756208.1, from coordinate 177,570,921 downwards.
TATTATTATTAAGCGCCTTAGGAATGAGACAAATCTATTGTAGTAGTACCCCAATTTCCATCAACTCACTAAAAAATTCTGATCTTAATTTGCACACGATACGATTCAGCTGATGCAAAATTTAAGACCTACGGCACCTTTGTTATTGTCACTTTTTAAGCCGAATGTACTTTAAACCAGTTGGAAACTGAACCAATGTTTGTTTCTTAAATAATAAAGACGGAGTTCACGTTATGTATGTCTGGGTATCATGGTTAATAAATTTGTATATAAAAATATGGATTGATTCGGGCAATATCTGTATTCAACAGAATGGCGCTACGTGCTATACTTATTGAAATAAAAATTTGGCGATAAGTTACTGCCATATATTGAACCTTTAAATTAAAATGTTTTTATCAGAAAACGCTTTAATTAGATCAAAGTTATCTGCAAAGAATATTTTTTTGGTAATTAAAGAAGAAATGATGTCCGTGAAGGAATAGTACACTAGCCAAACTGAACAATTGTTTTCGACTCCAGCTACGGTAGTCTCATCAGAGTTCTTTGTGTTCTGTGCATATTCGAGACCAAACATCAACTATTTAACTCACACTTTTTTGGAAATCGCATACTGAAATTATTACCGTATGTACATACACTTGTATGAGTTAGTCGAAGTAAAGTCACACAACAGTTTCTATCATATTCTCCTTTTCTTACCATCATTACTGTTCTTGTAATTGTCATCTTATTTGGATGAAACAGAATTAAAAATTTATTTTGTTTTTGACCTTTATTCCACCTAATCCACATTAGTCGACATGAATGATATGTACGACGGTGGTTGTGGTGGTTTAAATTAAAATTAAAAAAATTAATTAAAGCAAGTTGCCATCAGACAAAGTTCTACAGTATTATGCCCGTATTCATAAGAACTATTTTAGGTTTATTGAGGACTTATTTGACAAATTTCTATGCAATACCTGTCAAATAAACCATCAATAAACCTAAAATAGTTTTTATAAATATGGGAATTAGTTTTTAAAAATTTTTTAATAAAACACTATTAATTTAAAAAAAAATAGTATAATTTTTTTTAGAACTAAAAAATTAACATAATTTTGTTACAAAACAAAAAATATTTTTCGTCTTATTGGCAAAATACATTCAATATAATTTGAAATGTATGCTTTTGGGGATAAGCATGTCTCTATGGCCATTTCGTCTCTGCTTAAGAGACTCGTCAGGAGACTTTTTCCCAAAGGTGTTATTCAAAACTATAAATACTTATGTTAAAATAGTTATAGACTAAATATGATATGATTCGCATTTAGTCTAAAACTATTTTAACATAAGTATTTATAGTTTTGAATAACACCTTTGGAAAAAAGTCTCCTGACGAGTCTCTTAAGCAGAGACGAAATGGCCATAGAGACATGCTTATCCCCAAAAGCATACATTTCAAATATATATAATTTTGTTACACTAGACTCCTTTTACATTTCCTAAATATTCTAATTTTAGCCAATTTTGAATATAAATACAATTGTATGTACATATGTACGTAAGCAGTCATGTACGTAAATTGCTGAACCAGGTTTTATGAAATAAAATTTTTACTCTAAAAGATGTTGCCATGCCTAAGGACGGGTTGTTTTAAATTTGTTAAAATTAAATGAACACAAGCAGCATAAAAGTTTCTAATGAATAAATAAATACATTTATTTGTGTGCAAAAATTAACAGAAACACAATTTTTTCGAGTATATGACATGTACTAAATTCATTCACCCATATTTTTTGACATTCAGTTGAATGTTGAAAGAAATATAAGAAGAAAATTCATACAGAAAGAAAGAAAAAAAATAAAGAATAAAGTCATTATATATACATACATACTATTTATATATACTTACATATATAAACATACGTAGATATATTTTATATACACCATTGAAATATGTATGTGTATATATAAAATGACGGAGGCTCGTCCATGCTGACGTTGTTTTATTTGAATGTACTGAATATACGTACGTACATATATGTAAACAGTCAGACGGACAAGAGGTATTTACAAATTAAAAAGAATATGTAATGCCTTATACATATACTCTACTAAACAACATACACACAAATAAAAATACAGGCTGTTTTTGTAACATCAAATAAATTTGCTTGTATGTGTGTATAAATACAGTATAAAAAGCGAGTCATATTTAAAGGATACGAAAATAGGAAATAAACATATCCTTTGTTGGTACGTACGTATATGTAAAAATACCAGAACAGTAATGACGCCATTAAATATTTTGACAAACAAAATGATAAAATTACCAAAAAAAAACGCTAAATGGGGAGAGGAAAAGGGCAAAAAATAAAAATTTCAACTGAGCTTAATAAAAGAGTACTTCTCTTGGTAATAATTTTTTTTTATTATTTAAGTCGTGTTAGGATAACACTGTTTTGGTGTGCGTGGTGAGCACATGATTGAAATGAAACGATGGCAATGAAACAAAATTTCAAGCGAATTTAAAGCAAATTCATTTCCGTCGTAAATATTTGCTGCTTATGTTAGTGTATGTGTGTGGGTTCACTAAATGCGCACTTATTTATAAGGAGGCTCTCTCTTTCTCTTGGCAAAATAAAAACAAACAACAAAAAACACAACAAGAGAAAAGAGTATAGGAAATTATGAAAATAAAATCAAACGAGAGAGTGAGAGAGAGAAAACATATTTTAAAACGTAAACAAAATAAAAAAAAATCCAAATCTGTATGCGAGTGATTGGTATAAAAACTTATAGAAATTGATTGTAATCGATGTTAATCGTTTGAAATGTTTTATTTTTGTATAAAACGCGTATCACTGTGGCGTATAAGTAACATAAAATGTAAATATCTATAAACATTTAAATTTAATGACGTCCATTACATATTAATCACATATTTAGCCATTTGTAAGAGATTTAAAAATAATTATTTAATTTTTATTATTATTTTTTTTGTTTTTTTGTTTTTGGTATTTCATTTGAAAGTAAAAAAAAACAGGAATTTTATTAAGCCAAATAACGCCACCGCACATTAAAAGTATATAAAATGGTTTGTTTTATACAACTTTTTTTGTTTTTTAACACATTCTTCACCTACTGTGAATGCATACTGAGAAATTCGCAAGAAATTCTTAAGTGTTTTGTATACAAAAGACGTCATTTATGTATTGTATACACTAATGGAGCATAATTTTTTAGTTCTATCTAAAATCGTAGCTAAACTTATTTGCCACTATGTAACATTTTAAAAATGTATGTATTTAAAGTTAAGTTTTTGTGCGGGACCACACGTGTATGTGCATTAGAGTATGTCAATTTTGTCGAGTGAAAATTAACGAAGTATGTGTGATAAAAACGAAAACAAAAAAATGCAAAATTCTAGGAGAATTATTCTTAAAACTAGGCATCTAGTGATCAGAAATCCGACAAACTCCGAGAGGCATAAAAAATTATAGTAAAGGTCATCTTGATTAGGATTGGCTATAATAGAAAACCAAAATACCAACAATGGAATAATGCGAAAACCAATATGCAGTGTTTATACATTTGAATAAACTTTCTCTTGGCTATTTACTTAATACCTTAAAAAATCTACTTCTAGATCACGAATTTAATACATTTGACAATATTACTCAAGACCTTTGAGTTCATTTAGAAAAGCTTGAAGGTACATATTACAACGGGGAAAAATAGCATTTTGTGCAAATTTTTACCTGTTAATGTTAAACCTTATAAAATATAGGTTTAAAAGTAAAGAAGTAATTTTTACTGACGATGAAGGTATATCCCTATCGAGCAGCCAGGTTTTATAAAAAGCCAAAAGAAACTGTACATTGGTGTTTTTTAAGGCCAACATTCAGGGAACGTTCACTACTCACGCTGTACATTATGCTGGTCTAGGTAAATATATTTTGAGATGGTGAAAAACGTGAGTAGTGTTTGTGGGCATTTGATTTAAACTCATTAACTTCATAATTGACAGGAAAAACTTTCGCGGGAAGATTGTTCCACAAACTACCTGTGCGGCTAAAACACGAATTATTTCTGTAATATATTGTGCGAATCATTGTGAACAACCAACTACAAAGGAATGTGCTCTGAGAGATGTACAAGTAGTCTGTAAGAATATGCGATCATCCAGAATCAAGATCTCTATTTCATCAGAGTACTTTCCATGGTTATACCAATAGAATAATGAAACGCACGCCACATCACGTGTTATTGGTTAACAACAATTAAAAAACTTGTCTGCCTTAATGCTACTTTGGATTCCCACTTAGATGTAATTCGATTGTATCAGTAATTTTTCAAATCCTCAAAGCAGTTCTGATATGCACTTTTCGGTCTTTCGTGGGTCATTTTAATTTTGGAATCAGAGGCCAAATCTGCTGAATACCATGGCTGAGGCATGACTATTTTTGGCCTACAAATTTCGAACAAACAATGAAGAAAGAGTCATGAATTGTTTTCCCACAATTCTCTATTTGTTTTTCATGAGCATGAGCCAACCGATATGCCGACATTCTTTGCAATTTCTTGTATTGTGATGCGAGTATTCTCCATGACAAATTTCTTCATTTTCTGAACATTTTTATCGGGATTAATGTGATGGACCTCTAATTACATCTTCTCCACCCTCATTAAATAGCTTGTATCCATTGTAAACAAATGTTCTTGAGCACTTAATCCATCTTTATACAAAATTTGATACAAAAAATTGCCGAACTGTTATGCCGCTCATAAATAAATTCAGCAAAGAACTTATGTTCGAGACAACTGTGCCAATGGAAATAAAGTGGCCACTCTACACGAGCGTCAATTAGCATTTTACGATGCCTTTTCGGGTTCTTTGATATGCCAAAACAATTTTTTTTATGGGGAATACTTTGTCTTCTTCTCAGTTTACCCTATAATTTACTAGTTCATTGATTAAACAGGATCAACTTTTGGTGTGATAAAAAAGCTTACAATTTCTCCGGGTGTATTTATGTCTTTAAATAAAGCTGAACAACTCTTTCATAAGTTTATTTTTTTATAATGAATAGGGCGAACATACTGTATAGTATCTTTTCCAATTCATTTTAAGCGTGCTTGACTGTTTTAAAGATATTTTCTATATTAATTTATTTTATTTAACCAATACAATAAAACATTTCGAACTGTGGCATTCAAAACATAACTTTGTGATCGCATTCACGTGATCCATATTTATATTTCAATTATTTCAAATTTTTGCAATTTCAATTACTACAACAATTCGAATACAATTGCATAGAATCAATCCTACACGTTAGAATGCTATGTAGAAATTTATCAATTGTTTACTTTAATTAATACACATTATTGGTTTTTACATTCTCTCTATAAGTATTTTTGTTGTTCAAAGAATAATATTCAAAAAAAAAAATTATAATAAAAGCAATCAGTGCACATGCACATGCATTTCTATTAAATGGTATTGAAATTATTAACATTTCGATAAATTAAATAAAAAATAATAATTTTAAATAATTTTCATCGCTTTGTTATCAACTTTTATTACTTAGTTGAAAATATATTTGTCTACTGCCATATAGGACAGAAACCTTTGATGTGTTAGGTAAGTTTTATTTATAGCAAAAGAAAATAGACCTTAAATATTGCTTTATTTTTTTGTTATTAAAATTAAAATATTTTCAATACAGTCCGTATCACTTGCCTATACTATCTAGGTAGTAAAAGCGATTGATAAAATGCCAAATAGAGAAGAAATTAAGGTTTATTTTCATCAATCAATCTTTTAAAGCTTCTGCGTCGTCACTCTCCTTAGCTGTAGTATTTTTTTACTGATTTTACAACTCTCCTTCTTCAACTAAATTTTAAGAAATTTTGATTTGTTTTTTACTTTTTCCGTACTCCGAAACTAAGCAGAAGACGTATAATTAATAGAGTGTGTTATGGCTTTTAAATTTAAAAAGTAAAAGTTGTTTTCATAGCTGTATATACATGTGGGTGTTTCCATGAATATATTACTTCACTCGGTTTTTTAATCAACAATATTTCAAGTGTGTTTTACTTTCAAATAATATGAAAATAACAAACTAATTATATATCAGCTGCTCATATGTACTTATACATATATGGAAAAGTACATATATAAGAAGCTCTTACCAATTATTACACCAATATTATAAATTTTTTCTTTTTTTATTTATTTGGATCTATATATAAAAATTTCTCACATACTAAACTGATATCCATAATTAAAATACCAACGTTATTGAAAACTTAATGATTATTTTTTTAAGTATCAAAGAATTTTTCTTTTTCAAACATCATAATTATTAGAAAAAGCAAATAGACGAAGATAATTAAATATTTTATATAGATGGTATATTTTATGAGATGGTGTAGAGGTACATTAAAAATATACTGCGAAGCTAAGTAATGAAATTATTTCATATTAAAAGTAAATAAAAGAAAATTCTTAAGTTATGCTCACATTAGACAAATATTTGAGGAAAATTTTTCTTTTGTTTTTTATTGCTTTCAGTTTGTTCCAACAAGTATCTAAATATTATTTCTGTTTATTAATCGTTTGTGAAGAATTTTTAAAGAATAGTATACACACAAAAAAATTTTTGGCCTAAAATATTTAAATAAAATTGTGGTTACACTTTGTAGATCAAATAGTTGGCTAATGTGACTATTGGAACTAAACATTTAAAAAAAAATATGAAGAAATATTTCTTTCGGCGACTACCTCTTAGCAGCCTTCTGACAAAAACTCTAAGGCCCATTATTACAACTTGCCATTAGTTAAAGTTAGGATTTTATCAGACAGATAACTCGCTTTTTGTTATTAAAAGTAAACAGTAACCTAAAGTGATCGATAAAGTTATTGGGAAGGTTGCGTTACCTTTAGGTTAAAGTTCACTAGTAATAACAAAAAGCAAGTTATCTGTCCGATAAAATCCTAACTTTAACTAACGGCAAGTTGTAATAATGGGCCTTAGAGTAACTGATTGCCATGAAAAAGCTTCTCAAGTCTGTGGTTCGGAGTCGACTTTAAACTGTGCGTCCCTGTATTCATGAATAGAAATTGACACACACAAAATGGGTGCTGTGTAGGCCATAACCTTGTAATGGTCCATTATGTTTTAACTTTGTTCACCATATTTTCAATTGATAATATCTGAAAATCTCTTATAATTTTTTTTTCTTTTTCTTCATTATAACTTCAAAAATTTTTCACTTTTCATATAGAGTATAAAATATAAAAATGTGAAATGAAACACTTCAGCTGATTTTGAATGTGTTAGTTAGTTGGCAATTAGTTACATTTTTATCGTCGTCATTAAGCATTAACTTATAGTGTTGAAAGTAAGAATATATGAATAATTTAAATAGAAACTTAAAAAAGTTAATACTTAGTGAACATTTCTAAATATTCGCCAACATCTTTATTAACTGATACTTTATTTCTTTCTTTGATAAAAATTTTCTTTATACCTGCAAATAAACTACAGGATATATCATCAATGGAATTAAAAAACGCTGTAACTGACAAAAAATCGAAAATACGTTCTTTGTATCATTTTTATCACAAAAAAATACGCGTCGATTGGTCCCGGTCCCAGATTTCTACGATGAAAATAAATTCACTTACGCCGTCTGCGAAATGAAAAATACCAGTGTCTTTGTTCTACTTTCATACAGGTTTTTTGGCTCTGGTGAACATTTAAGGTTTTGTCAGTTACAACGTTTTTTAATTCCCCGACGATATCGTTGATGAACAACATCTCATGCTGCACAAACAAATAAACCTATAGAGTAAAAAACCATTTAAATTTCATTACGACATGATCCAATGCACAACAAATTTAAGTCCACAAGGTACCCATCTGAAATGAAAATTTTCTCACACATGCTGAAAACAGATCGTTAAATAGGTTGATAGCACAAGCAAAAGCTGGTATAAAGTCAAGAATATTGCAATGGGTAGGTCATACTGCAGACCCTATGGCCTATTTAGATTCGAAAATTATTTGCCTTAATGACATAAACTTCTAAAGTTATAAATAATGTTTTTCTTTTTCTACTAAAATGTATCATAAAACAGGTCTTTTTTTTTATTTCTAATTTTAATGTTTTTCTGTCTTTAAATATTCAAATGTTTCTAATTTTAAAATACTTTATTTTATTTGTTTATAAATATATTTTGCAAATATTCCACAATTTATTTCTATTACAATTTGTGCATTCAATATTTATTTATTTATTTACTTTAAATGAGTCGTTAAATTAATTTCAATCATTTTTCAATACCATAAAAAATAAAACTCCCAACAAAAGGTACCGAGAAACCTCTCAAAAAAATTTACTGTAAAATAAACATTCAGACACATTTAAATAGACGCACAGTTACAGAAAAATATATGAGAAATTGCCATACGTTTCTCATACATACGTACCTCATACAAATAAAAGTACTGCAAAACGCAACATTTTGTGAAAAGTGTCATTTAAAAAAAGAGCATGCTATGCTATGTCATATAATCTCAAACACAGCGTCATACCATGTCATATAAAGTCATCATAATGTCTTAGCATGTTTTAGTAATACGGCTAAGCTGTTGTACCTCATTGTTTTGATTACCATGTCTATGAATGTTTTTTGTGCATAATGTTTTTAATACTGTTGTATGTACAGATAAGCGCTACATAACATATTATACACTTACAGAGTATAATTATTAATATAACTGGAATTTGTAAAACGATATATAAAAAGTATAATACAATATTTGTTTAATAATAGAACAAATATACATGTTCCCTTAGTATGCTAGCGTTATCCCTCATTTTGTTTTATTCATATATTACAATAATATCTTATACCATTTGCAATGCAATATTTAACAAAAATCACACAAATTTCATTAGAAAAAAACATATTAAACATAAAACTTTATTGCATTAAGAACTCTGATCTTAAAAATTTCTAATTTAAGTGTAGTTTTATATTGTAGGTATAATTATTTGAGCAAAGGATCACAATTCATCACATAATTACACGGGGTGGCTGTTTTCATAAAAGTTTTGAAAAGAGTATTAACTTGAGATCTTCTTTTTTTATTGAGACAAATACTCAGGGGTAAACTCCTGGAAAGGACAGTAGATTATGATAGAAACTGTATTTTTGTTTTCTTATATTATGAAGAGCCTTAGGAATGGGACAAATTGCTGTGCATTGATCATTCAAAGGCCAGTGCTATTAAACTTGAATGATCAAAAACAATTGCCCCATGGTCACATGTAGATTGTGGTGAGTGCCTTCGCTAAATAGGTTTTAGCTGTTATCTGCTACTTCCCAATAGGTGGAGCTTTTTCTCCTGAACATTCCTTTCTTTTCGTCAATGGTTAAGGTGGACTTAACATCCGAAAACTTTCAATAAGGCCTTGCAAACATAGCAAACCATGTATAATAACAACAAAATTAAAGCATATATGCTAGGTTTGTTACTTTTGCACGACTTGTAGGGGCGTTCGCATTTAACAGTGATTGCCGCTATTGTTCTTTAATGTATTCCATTCTTGAAATATCCCTATCAAGATATTGAATTTAAATTTAAACTTTTTCAAACTAACAACCAAATTTAAAACTAAACGAATTTTACTCACTGTTGAAAAATATATAACAAAACAATATTGCATTGGGAAGAAGCAAAAAAAAAAAAGCAAAAACAATTCTAAACAACCACATTTTATTTTATTCACTTTATTTATAAATGTTTTTATTTCATTCTGTTCTCCTTCTATCCCGCAAAACTGCAAAAAAAAAAAAACTTTTTTTTCTCAGAAGAAAAAGCAAAATTTGTAATTTATTTGATTACACAACGCTTTATGAATTACGTAAATATACATAAAAAGTTTTTTTTTTTACTTTTAGGAAGAGCAAACAATTTAACAGCAACAATAATAACAATAAAGTAACAGCAGCAAAAAATACAAAAAAAAAGAATCTAAAAATCAGTGACTTATGACGCCAACCATACACACGCAAAAGTAAAGAGTTCAGAAAATGCCACCGCAAAAATTTAAAATTTACCCAGAAAATACAAAGATATTACAAATTCTGCGTATTATTACCGATAAGATGAATTACATTTTAATATCGTTGTTTTCTTTTCCAGGGTTTTGTTTATTTAGCCCTGAAATGTGTACTTATGTAATAAGAAAAAGATGCCTTATCCTTTGCTCTTACAAGCTGACAGCTTTAATTTATTGAAACCTAAGTTGAAATCCATAAACTGAAAATGAATATTTGAAAATATTTGTCAAAAACTCCAACACACTTACATTTGTTACAAAAAACGGTAAGAAGTTTATTTTGACATTGTAATGGTAAAAGGTTTCATTTAATTTTTTTTTTGTTTTAATAATTTATTATGTGGATTGTAAATTCTGGTTGGAGTGGTTGATCTTACGTACGGATATGTCATTTCTTGCGACGAGGAGATGAGTGACATTTTGGTTAATTGTACTAGCATTGTGAATGGGATCAACTTTTATTTGAATTTGCTGAATAGGTATTTCTTCTCTTCATAATTCTATGCCCACTGATTTTGATATTCGGTATAATTCTATTTCTCTGTTGGATTATTTCATAGTTTCGTCACCAGAATGGTGGTGGTTAGTGTGTTGGCTTACTAAGACAAAAGCTCCAGGTTCAAGCCCCAGCTCTGGCTTCTTACAAAAAAAATTAAATAAGGAAAAAATATTTCTTTTGGCGACTGCCTCTTAGCAGTCTTCTGCCAGAAGCTCTGAGAGTAACTAATTGCCATGAAATAGCTTCTAAAGTATGTCATTCGGAGTCGACGTTAAACTGTAGGTCTTTGTAGAATAAAAATTGACACACACTATATTGGTGCGATAAGCTAAGCCGTAACTCTGAAACAGGGTGAATGGATGATTAGATTTGAAAAATTTTCATGTTCTGCTATTAAGCGGGATTGCTTTATCTTCCTTTGGCTTAAGCTCCACATGCATGCATGTTGTCAATCCATTTGAAAAATTCTTGAATCTTATATCTATATATCACTTTGACAAGTTACACATCTAAACAAGTGTTGTGAGTCAGAATAGAGGTAAAAACTGAACGAAAATAACCAAATGAAGAGCTGCTTAAAAGTTGAGTTGGCAACTACAACGCAAATTTTATTTTAGTTGTGAATCATACTCGTAATAGGGGCATAAGTAATTCTCCTACAAATTTTTCATCATGTCACAACTTAAATGATAAATCGCAAATAATTCGTTCAATGTGTAGATTTTTTGATGATATAGAGAATATGAAAAGATATTTATCTATCTATTTTAATATTTCCTTTATTCTTTTGTACATATTTGTTTAACCAGAACAATATCACACATTTTTATTTTCCTAAATACACATTTTTATTTGTAAATCGTAATAGTAAGCCGTTTGAATAGTTGGATACGTATCTACTTAGGAAACACTTTTGCTGAATGAAACACTTCATATACCGACATATGTACAAACATATTTAGTTTATAAAAAGTACTTAATTTGTTTTTATTTTCTTATATTTTATTTTGTTGTCGAAAACAAAATAAAACAAAAAATATTTAATTCTAGCCAACTTTGGACTTAAGAAAATAAGCATCTAAGGCGACTGTTATAAAGGATAACGATGCTAATCACTCCACTAGAAGGTAAAACCTTGACTTAACTTACTGTATAAAGAATATAAATCACTTGACAGCTGTCTAAATAGCCGCCAGTTAAAGAAAGTGTTGCCAACTTAAAGTTATATACATACATACATAATTGGCCATTACAACCCTGTTTCACGCTTACAGTCTAGCTTCTTACAGCACCCACCATGGCGTATTGATTATAAGGTGCATTTGACATGGCAGCTGAGCTACTTTTTTTTAGCTAATTTGTGAATATAGTTGTCAATTTTTGCTTTGTTTTATGTACATTGTTTTTGTTTTCATACTTTTTGTTTTGGTTTTTTTGACAGTTAACTACCCTATCAAGCATCAAAATGCTGTGTTGTTTTTGTTACTGTTTTACTTGTTGTAATCTCAAAGGCACCTTATGATAATTGCGCCATGGCACCCACGTTGTGTGTGTCAGTTTTTATCCATGAGTACTGGGATCTACAGTTTAACGTCGAATCCGAACTACAGACTTCAGAAGCTTGTTTATGGCAATCAGTTACTCTCAAAGCTTTTGCCAAAAGACTGCTTTTTCAACTTTTCTGAATGCATTGAACACTTTTTCTGTGCATCTCCTCATTATTTAAAGTTTAGTTTTCCAATCTACTCATTTATCAAATTTTTTTTTCATAATGATCGGTTTCCTACTATCTCAGAGTAACAAAATGTACGTTTTGTTAAAAACTTTTTTCTGTCCCAGTAATTTGGCAAAACAAACTGAGTAAATGGCAGCCAATTTTACTAATGTCGCTTTACCAATATGGTCGACAGCTGTTAGTACTTGGCAGTTTCCAGTGAAAAACCGTTATGTATTTTTCTCATTTCCATATACATACATATGTTACATAAAATATTTTTCAAAATATATTGAAAATTTCTTGTGTACTTATTGTTTTTTGAAACACTGTATTGCTTTTATTTATTGTAAAATTTAAAAGCTATTCAAATATTTTTTTATTAAAAAGAAAAATACTTAATGGCCTCTTGAAATTGTGTTAAATTTTTGTGTACATATTTCCTAAAATATAGTTTTGCTTACATTGGCCCCAATACCTTGATTATTATTTTTTAATTGTGTAGAAACAGTCAAATGGAAAAATCCATTGTTTCTAATGTATGGCATGATTCAGCATATGATTTTAAAACATAGAACACACATTTACATAATTTTTTTGGGATACGTCTGTATAATTCTCACTTAATAGAATTCAAGGATAACAAAAGCAAATATTAAACTTTAACAAAAGAAAAACACAACGACCCTTCCAACCATTTTAAATATTTATTATCCTTTATGTTAAAATTTTAAGCAAGAAAAATTTTTAAATAAGTTTCAGTTTAGATACAATCACACTATTATCACACTACCAGAGCAATGGAAGACCATTAGCAGAACATCAATGGAAATTTTTAGAATTAAACTATGAAACACTATTTTGTTTCTTCTGTCGATTCATTGTCTACTATATATACTCTACTGTACCAGACCACATGTTTTTCTAATTAATATTTAAAGTACACGTGCATTTGTATATAAATTTGTAAATGTGTTCAAAAAAGCTAAGATACCAACACCAGCACATCTATTATACACAGCAAAAGTATAACCAACAAAACCTTTTAAAAGTCCTTAAAAATGCTTAACAATGTTGTTGTTGCTGCTCATGTTTTTTTTATTTATTTTTCATACTTTTTATTTATTCTTTTGTTTAGTATTGTAGATATTATTGTTGTTGTATGTAGTGTTGATTTTACAAAAAGGAAAAAAGTAAATTTAAGCGTCGCAATATATTTTTGTTATTTTGGCAAAACAGCTTTTTTATGTTAAACCTCGTTATCTCTTCCTTTTAAACAGCACAAACAGACTAAGTCCAGCGTTTAAAAGAAAGCATTGTCTTTTTTATAAAATTAAACATTGCACGTAGAATACATAAAAAAACATCCTGCTTCCCGGAAAACACAAAAACCCGGTAACAATATTTTTAACGAGTTTATAAATTCAAGGAACTGTAATAAAAAAAAATTTTTCTTTAGGAAATTTGAATCAAATATTAAAAATTTTCATGATTTATGTAATGATGTAAATACGTAAATTAATACTGAGTCCAGTTAGTTTCATTTAAATTAATTAGTTGTCTTAACTTGTACATTAAATTGTAGTAGTTTTTTGGGGAAAGAAACTAAAATTATACCGGCAACACATGTGCTGAGGCTTATGAATTGGGTAGTAATTTTTTATTTTTTTTTTGTTTAATGGGAGCACTAAAATAAAAGTATTTCACTGTAATATTAACTTAATATTAATGTATTGGGTGCTTTTTTAATAACTTTCTTTTTGGCAGCATTTTTTTAGCAGCTCAGTTGTTTTCGTTTAACATGATACTGTCAAACATGTTCTGTTTGGTCTACAATTTCACCATGAATCGACTTACAAACGAACAACATTTGCAGATTATTGAATTTTATTATCAAATTAATGCATGAACAAACAAATTACGCACTAAATTTTTATTATTGGACATTAAAAATCCACATCCATAAGGGCAGAGGAAAATATTGCAGCTGCGTCTATCAATATTGTTTTTGACCGTGAGTTATCGATTCGTTGCTAATTGCAGCAATTGAGCTTCTGTTACACGTGAAAAATTTAGCGGAAGAATTAATGTGTAAAACCCTTTAAGAATTAAAGCCACACGACCTACCACAACGGCTAATTATTAGTGAAGGGGCGCTAGAAAAGTTGGATGAAGTGCCACTTTTGGTTTGGAAATTTGTGTTCAGCGACGAAGTCATCTCAGCTCTGACATCTTGAAAAAAAAATAAATATGAAAAAAATATTTCTTTCGGCGACTACCTCTCAGCAGTCTTCTGTCAAAAGCTCTGGGAGTAATTGATTGCCATGGAAAAGCTTCTCAAATCTGTCGTTTGGAGTCGACTTTAAGCTGGGACAATCATGGATAAAAATTAACGCACACAACATAAGTGCTGCGAGAAGCTAGACCGTAACCCTGACACAGGGTTGTAATGGCCAATTATGTATGTATGTATGTATGCATGACGAAGTCATCGTTGAATGTATACTTGTACAAGAAATTTGCCGTATTTGGTGAGAAGAGCAGCCAGAAGCATTGAAAGAACTAGCAATGTATCCTGAGAAATACACTTATAGGCCGGTGGCATCATTATATCATAATTTTCTAGCGCCATCCAAGGCAGTAACATTACTGTGAATGACAAACGCTAACGTGCAATGATTGCAAAGTTGTTTTTCCCCAAAATGGTAGACCTGGACTTAACTGACATGTGCGACACAGCACGCGAAACAATAGCCAAATTAAGAGTCTAGTTCTGTGAACTGTTTATTTCGGGTTTGGGGCCGGTCAATTATCCGTCTAGGTTGTACGATTTAACGTCTTTAAAATATATTTTGTGGGACTATGTTAAAGCTTATGTCTAAAGGGACAAGCCTGCAATGGTTGATGGACTGGAAATCAATATTAATAATTGATTCGTGAGATACCGGCCGATGTTTTGAAGAGAGCAATATGTTGAACCCAGTGTGTAAATAGATCGTTCTATCGATTCAAATAAAATTTTCTTTTTGTTTTTTCTTTAATCAAAACTGAAAGCTCTTAAAAAATCACCTTATCTAATAGCTTTCCTGTAGCTTTTAAAATATGTTAAAAAATGTTAAAACAAATTAAATGTGCAGGCATTTCGTTGTTTAAATTGTTAACTAAAACGTTTAAATTCTTTGAAAGTACTGAAATAAAGTTTGCTTTGAAAAAAAAACATACATCCAAACATACTTTTTTAATTTCACCGTATTAAAATAGAACCTTTTTATTTTTTTCCCTGTGTTTGTTGGTCACATTTCATATAACACGTTTTAACAGAAATACAAACATGCATATACACATCCATACATACAAGCAATAAAAATTCTATAATCTCACATACATACACGCACTTCTTTTATACAAATTAAAAACTACTCACACACACATTGATACAACTTTTATTTATTTATTTTATTTTAAACCACTCTTATGACAGTGGAAAACTACTGAAACTGTGATTTTTTTTTAAATTACAAATAAATTTAAAAAAAAAGAACAGTTTTAAAATATAATACGAGTACTCACATAGTTTCATTACGTTTATTTTGTAAAAATAGTAATAGAAATACGCCATTTGATTTTAATTTAAAATAATAGCATTTTCTAAAAATACTTTTCTATTTCTATTCCTTGAAAATCTATTATAAAACTTATAATTTTATTAAAAATAGCACAATAAGTTTAGAGTTAGAGTTTGGCATGCATGACTATACATAAATAATAGTTTTATACGAGTATGTTCTGTAAAGTTTAGTCAGAAAGAAAAATACCCATTTAGAGATACTTATATACGTAATTTAAAAGATCTAAAGATCGTTGTCTATCAGTAATCTGTTGTTTATAAGAATAAATGTAGATAGCAAATAAATTAAGCCTCAAATCCTAAAATGTTAATTAAAAAATCGTCAAAATCGTCAAAGTAAGTTATTCAAATCGTCTAAAAATCGTCCCCAGAGGCTCAGCTCCCTCAACCTGATCGCACTCTGAGTCGAAATCGGCATAGCATGAAGATCGACAGGCAGTAAGTGGAGAATGACAATTGGTCGGTAAATACACTTAATAAGCAAAATTACGGTATTGGGACGGCGCAACCATTGCGGTCAATATTTGTGCCCGCTCTTCATGTTATTGATATAACCGATGTCTGGTGTGAAAGGGATGATGTAACTTGATACACATCTCATGCAACAATTGATTTTTTGTCCGCCAAGGTGCTGTTCTTTGCTAAAGGGGGTCGTAGCATAGTGTTAGAGCGCTCGCACAGAAACTCACACGACCAAGGTTCAATCCCAGCGAAGGACGAAATTATAAAAATAAAAATTTGCGGTTTTCTAAAAATTACAATTTAAATTAAAAATTAAATTAAAAAAAAAAATAAGAGGTCCCCCCCCCGCTACAGCAAGACCATCTGCAAGAAACCGTCCCCTGACATTTCTAATCCATTCCACCAGAAACCAATGATCAGGAGTACAGCGCCACCTTCTAGGAAGATAACAGCTAATCTACTGAAGACGCTCTCACCATTCAAAATTCAAAAACATCCACCGACAGATGAGGCAATTGCTGTTTGATCATTCGAGGGTGAAGGTATAACACTGGCTCTTGTGTGAACAAATTGTCAGCAACTTGTTTCATCAACATAAAAAAGCGCAAAATATACAAACATCTATGAAAAAAAAAAAATAATAAAAAAAAGAACCTCCTATCAACCATCTTCACATTCCAATAAAATGCACTGTATGAGTAGGGGTTTACCCCTGAGTATTGGTCTTAAAAAAAAAAGCTATATGTATATTGTTTCAGCCTTAACAATTATTATAAATTTTCTGAATTCTAAATTGGAATCACTATGGGATCGTTATTTATATAAATTTAATTTGTAATTTTTCATTAGTCTTAAGATGCTGAAACTGGTAGTTTTAGAAAAATCAACATCCATTAAAGAATGTGTATAATAAAAAGTTATAAAATAACATGAAAAAATAATAATTCATGGAATTCTAATATTAATAGATTGTAATTTAAATAGTTATTATAGAAAATAAATGTTTATAATACAAAGAACTATGATGAGACGTTCATAGCGGTGGTCGAAAACTAGTTCAGTTCCGCTAGTGTTGTACATATATCTTAAAGGACGTTAATTCTTTTAAAACTAACAGTTTCAGGATCTTACGACTAATGAAAAATCAATCCATAGATTTAAAGCTTTATAAAATCGTCAAATCATCAATATATCATTTCTGGCGCTAAAAATTATCAAATTTATAACAAATCGTCAAAATTGGCATCTGTGATTATAAATAACTTGGATTCTTTGGGTAATTTTTCAAGCCTGATAGAACTTTAATTTGTTAAAAATAAAATAATAGCGCTCACCCATTTACATCCATACATATTTTATGTTGTACAATTTACTTTAATATTTAATTAAGACATTTCTTTAAGGATCTATTCGTTTAGACTTAAATTAAATATTGTACGCCTAATTGATATTTAAAAGTTCAAAAATTCAATAAAATATTACAATTATAAGTAAAAATATTTCGTATACTGAATCACAGGTTTTTTTTTTGCAAATTTAGAAATGAGTATTCATACATGTGGGGCATATCAAAATGTACAAAAAAATAAATTTACAGAGCAATTTTTAAACAAATCAATTTAACGAAAAAAAAAAAATCAAATGCCATCTTGAGAAAAACAAACAAAAATTTATATTTTGGGAAAATTGAAATATTTTAAAATAAAACACATTTTTGTTACATTTGCAACGTAAATTTCCACATCGTTATACTTTTTTTTTGAGAAATAGAACCCCCAACTCCCCTATAACCCGCTTTGGTTTTTTTCCTTTTAAATAAATACTTCCACATATACATACATATGTATGTATGTACATACATACAAACGTATAAACGTAAATATGACATGTGACATAGAAAATAAAAAGCCAGCAAGCAGGAAAGTACTATTTCACTTGCAAGTATGTATGTAATAAATTGCAAAAATTTTCTTAATAAATATTAATTTTTAAATATTTTATTCTCTTTTTGTGCTTTTGGGAAAAACATAATCACACACACATACACGCACATATGTATGTAACTTTGTGAGTAAAATTGTAAAAATTGATTTTCTGCCAAAAATATAAATATCACACACTAAAGTCAAGAGAGCGAGTCTAAGGCCATGGCAAAATTAAAATATAAAATCTTGCATGCCAAAAAGGAAGGTAAATCCAACATGAAACAAACACTTTTACATATGTATATGTTATGTAGAGAGATGTCCATATGTATGTATGTATGTATGTATGTATGACGGCATATACAATACCACAAACAAACAAAATTATATGTTACATACACAATTGTGGGGCATAATAGAAAGTGTAACAAATAAAAACTGGACAAAAAATATAAAAATATCCAATGCCATTGCCAGCCTTACTGCAGTTTAGCAAGACAAACGATTTTGTCAATACGCAGGAGCAACTTTTCACAACACCAACTACCACCAACCAACAACCACTCTTAACCTCACACAGATTTCTATACCATATCGATTCCAGTGTTAAAATCTTTGCCATACACATGGACAACATCTCTTTGTATGTTCTACTTGCTCTCATAAACACGTTGATACATACACACATGTACTCGTGTAACAACACAATGTATCATTTCGTCATCTCTCAGTATTTTCTCAATAATACCAATACTCTCTTCATCTTTTTCACATCTTTCCTCTCTGTTTGTATTGTAAAAATACTTCTACATCTTAAAAAATTTGTGGTTCATTGTAATAAAAGTGAAATGACTGTAAATGTACAAACGTTTTATCATATTTGAATGGATAATTTATTCGTATATTATAATTTTGTACTTGGCAAAGCTCCAAAATCATTATCGGAGATGACAGAATTGTACTGCTAATGGTTTTAGCACATACAGCAGCCACCGTTGTTAGGTAGCATACTCCGGCAGTCATACACTGCAGAGTAGTTAGAGGTTTAAAGA
Organism: Metopia argyrocephala; assembly: GCA_963576795.1. NCBI lineage: Eukaryota > Metazoa > Arthropoda > Insecta > Diptera > Sarcophagidae > Metopia > Metopia argyrocephala. Next base: position 177,551,516 of record OY756208.1, on the reverse strand, counting down.
GCTATGACGTGAATTATATTTTTCTTTACCTAGAAGTTAAAGCTATTGAGACAAATCAATAGAATTAATCAACTTTCAATAAACTATAGCGCTGCCAAACAATTAACTTTGAAATTAAAACTATGAAACAAACAACTTCTTATTTTCACAAGCAGTTAAAAATATTGAATTCGATCAATAAATATCAGTGACTATTTTATAATTTCATATTATCCATTATGAAACCTTTGTGAATAATATTGCACAATCAGCTCCCACTAGGCAACTGTAGAAGGAGTAGACTGGTTAATATTTGGAGTAAAACTTCTACTACTTTTCATTACTTCACTGCTATTAATATTTTCATTTGAGTACTCAATGCATCTCGATACTTGGACTCTTATTCCTTTTGCATACTATATTAAATATACATATGTGTGTAGTATGTATTACATATACAGAATTAAAAATTCAATAAAAACTATTTTAAACATATAGTAGTAAACATGTTAAGTACGAGTAGTTATCGATACATTAATTCCGAGTAAGAATATTATTAATCCGGCATGTGATGGAAAACGATTTCTTTCGAAATTGTATATATAAGTATTTTCAAAATCATATAATTTTAATTATTTGAAAATTTTAATCATCAGCAAAATAGTTTTAGTAGTCATTAAGGTGATGAGCAAAAAATAAATTCATTTCAGGTTTATACACCAACTTGAAATTTCGGTCCATTTCAATTTCGATCAAAATCGATTTTCATCACATATGAATATTCCAGAATAAAACAATTATATAACAGAACTATTTCAGTATTTTACTAGAATTTTTTACTTGTTAGATGAGTTTCTCGAAACGTGATAGTTGGTTGTTATGAATAAATGCTTGCAGAAATTGAGGTTGCTTCACCTATTTTTTTTTTTAATAATAAAAATGTAGTATATTAGCCTCCCGTTTTTCAAAAATTTTTCATTTAATCAAATGGCCACAAGCACTACTCCCTCTTTTTCCTTCCCGTAACATATTTTCTCAGACAAGCACAATGTACTGCATGAGTAGGGGCCGTCCCCTAAATGCTGGCCTTAATAAGAAAAAACATAAAGTTTGTTGTAATAACTCCAAACATGGGTTCTTTTTTAGAATTTGTAATTTATTTTAACATTTTTAAAACAAAATAATTTAATAGTGTTGTATTTTAATGACAGAGATATATTTTGGTGAGTAAAATTAAGAAAATAATTCATACAACTTCGGTAAAAAAAATCTATTTTGAAAGTATGTAGCAGGGAGTACCCAAAAACTAGCACAACCCTCAATATTCAGTACTTTAGTAGCACTAGAAGCAGGAAATTTAAAACTTAGCATTAGATAATTATTTTCTGGACTATGGGTGTTTTGGGAACTTTTTAACAATAGAACTCCACATCAAAAAATACAAACGATTTCTCGTGAACAAGAATTAATGTAATACATGGACAGAATCAAGAAAAGTATCTACAATAGACGAGCTTTTGCAAATACAAAACAAATCGTCCTGCGGGAGTTTATGTGCTCTATTTACCATTTCATATTTTTTTATATATCTCAAGTTAAAAATGTCACTTTAGGTTTCCGACCGCAAATTTTTAAAATCTGCAATCCGTTTTCAGATATCTCGTCCAGTTTCGAAGATAAATAGTCGAAAACGGATTGCAGATTTTAAAGATTTTGTTGTCAAAAACCTAAAGTGGCATCATTAATATACAATGGCGGATAGAGAATATAAACTCCCGCACGACGAAATGTAATGTTGGTTTTTTCTAAAAGTACATCTCTTAAGTACAGAATTAATCAAAAAATTAATGTATGTAAAATGTATTCATAAAAAATATTATGGGTTTATTAAAAGAGTTTATTTGACAAGTATTTCATAGAAATTTGTCAAATAAGCTCTTAATAAATATATTTTATTTTTTATGAATACAGGGTAAATTAATAATTCTTTTGATCAAAACAACAACTGTCTTTGTGTGAAAAAAATCAATTAAATATTTAATTATTTTAACAATTTTTGTTAATCGAAGGAATGTTAAACAAGAATTAATTTATTTTTATTTTCGTAAATGAAATCAGGTTTTCAGATTTATTTTAGCAATATTAAGTTCTTTTAGAAGATAATTTAAACAAAAAGATGTGGTGAACATCTTTGGAAACCTTTACAGAAACCCATCATATTATGACTGGATGCCTTAAAATGCACAATAAACACCAAAATGTGAAGTGGTTTAATCAAAATGTAATTTTTACGAAGACTTAACCAATGCGAAAATTCAATTAATTTTAAATACATTTCTATAGGTGTTTAATGTAATTACTTCTAATTATAACATATGAAAATAAGCATATAAATGAACTCCTTAAGAGTTATGAAAACAGTGTAGGAGTTAGTTTTTTCCCATAATGAACTTCATGAAATGTGGGAGGATGCATTGGTTCAAACTTTCGTCATAAGTTAAACCTATGTTGTTGGGAATTAAAATGAGGCTACAAAATTTACAAAATAATATTGATTTTCGATAAAGAAGAAGCTGCACAGTGGAACGGCAATATATTAGACCCAAAATGAGAAACCTTTAAAAATATTTAAAAAAAAAATTTGTAAAAATTTTATGCATTTTTGGAATTTATTTTATTTATAATATGTAGATATACACATAGTATATTTTTTATTATTTTTTATTTTATAGTTTTTATTGTTTGAGTAAATTTTTTTGAGTGTATGAAAAAGCATTCCATATTCAAGTTAAACTAAAACACACTGTATAAACGAAATAAAAATGATGAGATTAATGGTGGCAGCGATGATGTAAATAGACCACCTTCCTGCGCCACCACAATTATCTAAAGTTTAATAAGAATTTTTGGGCAATTTTCTATACTTTTTTTTCAAATTGTATAATTTGGTTTTTTCAATATAATTTTTTTTCTATACAGAAAATACTTATTTATGACAACTATAGGAAAAAATAAATATTGAACTGCATGCAACATATTCAGAATAAAATAAAAAAAAAAAAATAAAAATATATATGGATGTACTATGTTATATAGTATATGCATATATATGTATGTATGTTTATATGTACGTAAACTTTTTTTTGGATTTTGTACTCTTTACAAAATATTTATTACAATTAGTCTACAAAAGTAGAACATTGAAGAAAATGCATATTTTTGTTTTTTTTTTATTATTTTTTATTATTTTCTGTTAAATGAATAAATTTTAAATTTTATACAAATAAGGTAAAATCAAAGCCCCAGTAAGAATGACAGAGAAAAAAAGAGAAATACAAAAAAAATTAATTACAATACTCGTAATATTGAATTGTTTAAACAAAACAATTTTTTTTTTTGTTTTTGCACAAAAAAAGAAATTACAAATTTGTAAACTTTTTTAATGACGTTGGCGATAATAAAAATTCTTGTACAAAAACTAATTATTTCTTTCCGTATTTTAACAAACGCAGACAATAGCACAAAACATACATACACACAGTCATGCACAAGCACTAACATTCATATAAAAATTGTTTAAATAAAATTTACTATTTTGTTTATAAAATATATTAAATAAATAATAACATTATTATGGTTTTACTTTTTATTTTTTATAATTTGTTTTTTTTTTTGCAATTAATAAAAATAATTTAAAAAAATTGAAAAAATACTCACATTAAATATGGATTTTTTTATTTATTTTTTTTTCTTCTAAATTTGTATTCCTCTTCTATTTTTTATTCCTTTTTTCTTCTTCTTTTGTTTTCGTACAAATAGTTTTTATTTTTTAATTTATTTTTATTTTCTTACAAAGCAAATCCTTGCGATTTCTGAAAATATTTCACCAGCACAATAATATACTCAGACCACTAAAATACTGAAACATTTTTGTGTTTCGTAAAAAAAAATACAGAAAATAAAAAAGAGGACAAAATTTTCCCAAAATTTAATTTTTTTTTTCTTACACTCGTTGGTTATAAGCGTATATAGGGGTAGTTTTATTTGCTTTAAGAAATATATGTATATTCACTCACACAAACACTTATAAAAATATTTGAAGAAATTTATTAAAGAGGGGTGTGTGTAAGTAAGAAAAAAATTTCAAGTTTTCAGATACTCCATGGAAGTGAAAAAAAATTACTTCAGTTTTTCTTTTTTTTTATAAGTAAATCAATTAAAATAAGAACACACACTTAATTTATGAGCAACTGACTATAAAATTTCTTCAATTTCGCATTATTTGATTTGAATTTTAATGGATAAATATTTTATTGTTAATTTATTTATTCAGTAGTTTTGCTTATTACACAGCGTTTATGTTTGCAATGACTACCGGCGCTTAGAACTTTCCGTTATAAACTGAAATGAATTGTGCTATGAAAATTCGCCGTATGGTTGGTTGTTATGAACCGCAAAAAGGGTGAAACATTAATATATTCATCGTTGTCATTTACACACATTTATGTGTGTGTGTGTGTGTGTGTGTGTGTGCGTTAGTGTGCAGAAACATTTTAGAATCGAAGCAATTAATGAATTACGAAAAAACACAAGAAACAAAAAAGTTATAAAAAGCTTATTGACCCTGTGCGCGTATGCGCTCTTTTATTAAAATTCTTTTTTTTTTTATGGGGTAGGTAAAAGCTTTTTGTTCTTTTTCTTTTTCTGTTTCTATTCATCCTTTAAAGCACATGGTTTTGAAGGATACGTTAAGCAAAGTAAAAGGTAAAAAACACTTGCAAGCATAAGTAAAATAAAAAAATTAAACACGTTTACTAAGAAAAGTACAAAAAATCACAATTTTGTTTAGGTATGTACACATGTATGTATTTATTTATTTGACTAAATTTAAAAAGAATTATATATAAAATTAATAGACAAACCACGGCGTGCTTCGCTAAATAAAAAGTTGAATATAAATATAAATACATATAGAGAGAGCCACTTCCAACATGGAGCAATTTCTGATTAATAATTTGTAATAAATTTCAAAAGTTCTACTGATTTCAAAAACACATTCAAATTATTTTTTTTTTTAAAAATATGCTACGGTTCCATGAGACAAAATCTATCCAATAATATATGCAAATATTTTATGCCAAAAATTTCTTTGTATGTAAATATTTCTTTAAAGATTGTTCAAAAGCGAATAATAATAAGAAAACATATAGTAATAGTAACTAAAATTATATTTTCAAAATATAGTGATTACACCTTTTTCGTCAAATATTTGCCTAATGTGACCATAGCATTTTAGTCTGATGAACAAAAATTCTTAAAAATATTTAAAAGTTGATTGAATTTTTCTTTAAAAAGAATTATTATTTTGATCAAAGAAATTATGGATTCAATTAACAACTAATTAATGCCTATTTAATTTTTCAATTAATTTTTTTCTTTATTAGAATTTTTTATTTTTTTGTGTTACTGTTCTCAAAAAATTAAAACTTCAACATTCACTTCGTATGAGAGCTATCATACCCCTTGTCCAATGGCTCACAGTGGTTTAAGAATGGCATTAATTCATTTTTCCAGGTCTTCTGTTTTACCTCATTTACTCACAGTTTGTAACAAACAATCCAATTATCATGCATCAAAAATATTAGACTTATATCTTTATTACTTTTTTGTCCAGAGACATTTAATATTGACCTAAGTGAATGCATTTGAAATGACCGTATTAAACGAGTTTATGCTTCATGCTTTTAAAATACTCCTGCAATGACACTATTAGGATTTTTTATGCAATTGGATGTTATAAATGGTACTCGTATATATGCAAATAAAAAAATTTTTAAACTTAAAAAAATAAATAATTATTTTCTCCAAATTCTATGGCTTCTATCTACTGATCTCCAATGACCTCTAGACCGAGACTTATATCAAATTAAAGCTTGAAGTCTCAGCTAACGATTTGTTAAAAACTTAGCAACCCATTTTTGCCCTTAAGCAATTCCGGTAACTAAAAATGATGAGGAAAATTTCCTTCACAAGCATGTTATTGCGCATGCTCCTATCTACTAGACTACAAACTCAATTTAAATATTTTTCTTTAAAAAATGAAAAAAAAACGGCGTTTAAATGTTAGCAATGAAAATATGTGGCTCGTAGAAGCATAAAAATGTTCGTCAGTTTTCAGTTTACATTATTTAAGTGATTTCTACAGAATTTTTCTGAATCCAAATAATCCTTTTTACAAAATGAAATTATGAATTTTTCTAAATGAAACACTTCTCTGTAGAACACCATAACTAGATTAAAAAAATTACATACAGTGGCAATTACAACCCTGTATCAGGGTTACAGCCTAGATTCTCGCAGCACTCATGTTGTGTGTGTTAATTTTTATTCATGAGTACCGGGACCTACAGTTTAAAGTCGACTCCGAACGACAGATTTGAGAAGCTTTTCATGGCAATCAGTTACTCTCAGAGCTTTTGTCAGAAGACTGCTGAGAGGTAGTCGCCGAAAGAAATAATTTGTTCATATTTCTTTTTTTTTAAGATGCCAGAGCTGAGATTTGAACCCAGCGCTATCGTCTTAGTAATCCAGATTAAAAAAATTATTTTTAAATTTTAATTTTTACCACCACAATACTCCAAGGGGCGGTGGGCGTTGTCGATTTTGATGCCACTTGTCACGCATCTTTTGTTTGTTCTAGGAAGAACATATACCAAATATGAAGACTTTTGGTTTTAAAGAAAAATTTTATGATAAAATATAGATTTGATTTATATGTGCGGTCGACGTGGGGCGTGGCCTATTTCAATGAAATTCCGGTATTTTCTTAAATAAGTCAATATAATGCTCAATAGCAACTTTCAGTGATCTAGGACCACTTCTTATATTTTTTGTACAAAAATGTATGAAGCCAAATCATTGTGTGGCTCTTTCTCTTTAATTGATTATTTGTATTCACCTTGAAATCATTTAGGCCAAATGCAGGAGGTTTTTCTTTAACCATTTTCAAGTTATACTAAAATCAACATTTATTTTGAATAAGAGATGCCACGCCCGCTTGTTTTACTCAATCTATTGATCCATTTGAGCGTAATTTAAAGAATCTTAAGCTACTGTCATATTGGGTAAATATTTGACGAAAAAGCATACCAATATTTCACAAAACCATTCATTTTGTTAATTCTTCGTTTCTTCGTTTTTGTATAATTTTTGAAGAAATGCTTACACTTACCATCTTGAACATGTAGACAAATAAACTTTGTATGTACTAGGAATGCCGAAATGTATATTTCAAATTCTATATAGTCTAAAAATTTCATTCAAAAATTAACGGTCATAACATTCATATTTAAAATAAATACACAAACAAGGTATTGCTATTGGCACTTAGTGTGCAAATTCAAATCTGGCAATGCTTTTGCAATTGTGAATTATTGAGTTTTAAAATGTATTGTGCTGTACTGTTCTGAACATAAACATAAGATTTTTGTAAATTCTACACATACCCTTATTCAGTTGCTAGCATTTTAAGTATTTCTAAAGCATAAACTTATTATTTAAAACTTTTAAGAAAAAATCTTATATATGGATGAAATTTGGCAACTCTTTTTAGCTACAAATGCAATTGGCATTTGTCAAAACCAAAAGGAGTCGATTGTTGTTGTATTCAATGTTTTCTGCTCAGCCTCTGTCAAAAACTTCATTGTCAGCAGAAAAAAAGGGAAGGAGTTGTTAAAAATCGATTTTTAATGCAATTCTTAAGAAAACGAGAGAAAAATCATTAAATTTCTATTAAAAAAGTTAATCTTCTAATTAGAGGCTTTAAAAATGGATGCGTAAGTAAATTATTTATTAAAAAGTGTACCATTAACAACAAAATTAAATAGAATTTTCTATAATACACAGTTTATTGGACGAGGTGGAGTCATTGGAAGCAATTCTAATGGAAGATGTGCTTATAGAACGTAATGCTGAAGGGTAAAGTATATAAAGAATTACACAGTCTGTATATTACAATAAATATGGTTTTTTAGTATACCCAAAATAATTGAAACTACAGTGTTTCCAGTAGTTGGCGAAGACACAGACCAACAGTATGTCTGCGTTACATTACAAGTGATCCCCTCAGCTGGTTATCCAGAAGTTAGTCCCGAATACAAGTTGCTACGTCCACGTGGTCTCGACGATGCACGTTTGGCTGATATAAGAAGTGCCATAGACGCTAAGCTAAGCGAGTCCATTGGTTTCCCTGTTGTCTTTGATTTAATTGAAGTGGTACGTGAGCATTTAACAGGTAGCAATTTGCCTAGTGGCCAGTGTGTTGTTTGTCTATATGGATTTTGCGAGGGCGATGAATTTACACGCACAGAATGCTTCCATTATTTGCACAGCTATTGTTTAGCACGTCATTTAAATGCAATGCGCCGCAACTACCAGGATGAATTCAGTAAATTGCCAGCTTGGCAACAAAAAACAGCCAAACCATTTCAGGCTCATTGTCCAGTTTGCCGGGAGAATATTAAAGATGAAAGTGATAGTTTGCGTTGTGCTATGCCACCATCAGATTTACAAAATGCTCCGGATTTTGAGCCAACCCCGGAATTAAGAGAATTGCAGCAGAGGATGTCTTCATTGTTTTTGCATCAAAAGAGTCGTGGTGCCATAATTGATTCGGAAGCTGAAGTTGGAGCGGTGTTGTCAATTGAGACAGAGGCAGAAATACGTCGCCGTTTGCAGCGTAAACAGCAGGAAGAAGCAGCTAATGCTGAAGCAGTGGAGGGAGCCAGCAGTAATTTAGTCGACGCCAGCGGTGGTAGTAGCAGCGGCTCCGCTACTCCAGAAACGGGATCCGTAGTTGAGCATCAAGTGCAAAAGGTGAGTATTTTTTACTTTTGGTGTAGTAATGATAAGTTTTACTAAAAAGGTTGCAGGTTCAGTTTGCATCATATCATCGATGGAATTAAAGAACGCTGTAACTGACAAAACCTTAAATATTTACCAGAGCCAAAAAACCTGAGTAAAAGTAGAACTGGGAACACTGGTATTTTTCATTTCGCAGACGGCGTAAGTGAATTTATTTTCATCGAAGAAATCTGGGACCGGGGCCAATTGGCGCGTACTTTTTTTTCTGATAAAAATGATGCAAAAAACCTATTTTCGATTTTTTGTCAGTTACAGCGTTCTTTAATTCTTTCGACGATATATTCTATTTTAATAAGATTTGTTTCAAGGCTATAAAACCTGTATATCTATGTATATATCTATCATACCTGTTAAATTGTGGTTAGGATTAAGTAATCAATTACATTAATTTTAAAAAAGAATCGTAATTATTACTAATTATAAAAATAAAAATTTCAGATTAATGACCATTTACTACAAAAGAATCAAAAGTAATCACAAAGAATCGTTGAAAATAATTGGGACTAGTTTTAATTCCCTTTGATTATTTTGTAGTAATTCTGATTATTTGTAATCGTAATCATGCAAAACCATAAATAAACGTAATCGTAAGAAAAAAGTAATCTAATTAGTAATCATTACGATTAAAAATCATTACTTTACATGTATGGTATATACATATACATAAATGCAAATTTAAAAAGTGAGGAAATGTGTTGGACATTGATCAGGCATTAGATATTATGTGCGTAAACTTCAAATGAAGAGTAATGTTACTACCAATTTTTATTGGATATATCTTAAAAATAGAACCAATTAAATTTCTAAAACTCTGTGAGTGCATTAATGCCAACATTTTTATTTGAAAATAACGTGACTCAGGTTTAGCTGCTTAATACGAACACAACAACAGATATATTTTAAACTAAGCAAGCAATAACATGTTGGAAGTGTTGAGCAATAGTATTAATTCATTGGAAGCACGGCGCCCTTATCATAAGTAAAACAGTAACAGAAACAACATGACTTTTTGATGTTAGTCAGGGTAAAGGACTTTGAAAAAAACCACAGCAAAAAGTACAAAAACAATATATAAAACAAAGAAAAAATTGTATAAAAAAGTAGCTTAGCTGGTATGTCAAATGCACCTTACACCCCGTCTATACGATTTGGTATATCATGAACAAAACGTCGGCAGCGCAAATGTCAAAATTTTGTTCTAATTAGTGTGTGTGGTGACTACGTATGGTTTACCAAATCATAATTTATAATTTTTCATCAAGCGCATTTCGTTTATTTCCGCGGTTGAGAATATAAAAAAGATGGCGTCAATCTAAAAATGATAGTTGATGGTAGCACATAGTTGTTCGAACAATTGTTTTACCAACGATGGTCGACAAAGAACATGACATTGATTTAGAGTCTACAGGAGTCAAATCGATGATCGACCAAAAATTTGTTAATGATATACCAAATTATAATAATAATTATTTCCAAACATAAGAACCAGCGTCGGCAGAGTAACAGTAAAATATTATTTATGTTCAAGTTTATGTTTTAAGGTGGAGAACACGTATTGCAGTAAAAATAAATAAGTAAAATGTCTAAAAAACACACCATTTATTATTTTTTTCAAAGGACAATTAAAATTATCTTTTTAAATAATTTAGCGTAATTACAAACGAGAAAAATTATTTTTACAAACAAAAATCGAGTTTAAATGTATAATTTGACAGCTTATGTTTAACATTATTTCTTTGCAAAATGTGCGAACAACTATGTTAACATACATGTGCAAATACATGTTTTTGCGGTCTACACTTGAACATATGATGTTGGAAATATAATTTGACAATTGAAAACATAATTATTTCCAAGTTTATGGCGCGTGTAGACTGGGATACGCCATGATTGGAAGGTTAAGTGTTACCATTGCGTTAAAGCATATGTGCAACCATTACACTATTAGTTGTTGTTATAGGATAATTCAGGAGTACGGTAGAATATTTATAGTAATTAAACAAAATATTGTGTGGGAAAAAAATTAAAAAAACTGCATTTTATACTTTTTCTAGGATTCAAACGGTTCGTCAACTGCAAAAACTAATTTTGCACCAGTTGTACAACACACACAACGTGATGATCCCACTAACAACAACTATCACCATCACAGTGGTAGGCGTCATCATTTCCGTGGCGGTCGTCGCCACCATCATCATCACCATAATCAACATCAAACGGAGCGTGATCGAGAACGTTTTCAACATAATCACATTCCTTCGGCCGCAGCATCGTCATCGGCTGCAGCTTCATCCAATACATCTAGTCATTCCACTGGTGCGCAATCTATGCAAACAAATCAAAAACAAGCAAAGGCCCATGCAGCCGGACATGGTCATAACAGGTGACGATGGCCTCTTTACAGATTTATAATATGCAGTGCTGAGGCTTTACACAAGATGCTGCTGCTGCCATTGCTACTACACTCGGCCCTTTAACCATTACAATTATTTTGCTAATAGTTAGTTTGTTTGTTTGCTTTTCTATTTTCTTAATTTCTCTTCTCTGTCGTCTTACTTACTTATGAATTTAAAGGGAATATTTAGATTTTTTGTTTAATTTTGTTGTTATTGTATTTATTTGAATTAATTAGGAATTATTATGAACGAAAATAATTATTTATTTATTTAAATACATTTTTTTAGTTTTTTCCAATCCCCCTTATAGGTATTTAGTATAGTTTTGTTTAAATTAATTTTAAGTAAAAATCGCACACGCCGTAAAAGACTCATTTTAGAATACACTCTACTACTAATACTACGAATAAAGAATACTCTACTTTGGCGAGGGCTGATTACTCAACTCATGTCCCTTTATGAAGAAAAGTATAGTTATTTAAACTCTATTATAGAATAAAATATTTAGTAATATTTATTTGTATACTGATATTTGATGATAAAATATTATATTTATTTTTACTTGCGTTTTATAATTTGTCTTTTTTTAACGTTTAATATTTTCTTTTTTATTTAAATATCAAAAAGTAGTCAGCACTTAAAAAGTGTAGCAACTTGTTGTCTTCAGATATGCTATAAAAAAGCTAAATTTTAATTATCATAAAACTTAAAACTAAAAAAGCAAAAAAAAAAAAAAAATCGGAAAAACAGAAAAAAAAGAAATAAACATATGGACTTGATAATTTGTATACAGGTGTCGGAATCTGTTTTGTGCTTTCATTTTCTTTAATTGCTCTTACGATTTTTTAAACTTCAACTTGTATAATTCTTTATAAAGTAGCTGAGATTTAAAGAATTAATTAATTATTGATGCCATTTTTTTCTCATCTCAATGTGTATGTAGAAAGTAGGTTTGCACAATACAGTATTCCTAGTCATAAATAAAAATATAACTCTTATAGTACAGATTTATTTTTATGCATGTGCATATGTATTTATCCATTATACATATGAACATATATAAAATTTATTATATCTACTTGTAGAAATATAAGATAATCGAACATTTCAAATTATAATTGATAAAACAAGAAATATTTCCTTAATTACTTAATCAATGAATGTAGTGCATCTAAATTATTGTGTCAAAATAAATAAAATAAATATGAACTAAAACTTTTTGGAGTTTTTATTGCTTTAAATAAAATGTAGAGACCGTAACGAATATAAGCATGATGCTTTAAACAAAGATAACGAAATTCACGTTTTTAAAATAATTGTCTACTTGTCATCTACGTCACAAGTGCCCAGGAATGCTTGAAATCTTAATAAAAACTGGAAAAAATAATGTTATGATTATTTTTTATATTTAGCATACGAGTATAATAAATATATCACAAGATTATTAATTTGTTTTATTCCTTTCTTTTTAAGTTCTTAATTTAGTCTTTTCATTATAAAAAAAAACATTTTCGTTATAGAAGAAAACGTGTTTATTTTAAGTACGTATATTGAAATTAATATCAATATATTTTGTTATTATGAAAAAGACCTTAAGCTAAATCCATTTCAATATATGTATGCACATATATGTATGTATGCATACGTACATAAATAAAGAAGGTCGGAGAAACTAACTATTCATTTGAATCGCATAAACTCAAACAAAACATAAAAAATGTATGACAGTTCATCTTTAGATTGGATGCGTACGTACCTACATAATGATATTTTTCAATTAAGAGGAATATGAATAGGAAAACAATGTAGCTTTACATGTATTTCTTTCATCTAACTTACAAAATCATTGTCAACTTCCAATAGACGGAATCTAAATTTTTGTTTGTTAAAAAGTCAGAAAAGTACCTGAACTAAATTTTAATTTTCTGTTTCAACTGCTTACTTATTTATGATCAACTGAATACACAGTTTTGTACTAATTCACAAAGAAAACTCTTAAAAAGAGTTCAAAACAATTTTAAAGATGAGTATTCATAGCCAAACATCGCCCTTTGCGTTTATTTAGATAATATTTCCATTTGTGTTAAAATCGAAAAAAAGCAAATCACGCATTTCTCAGAACATGCTCAAATGCGTTTTCAAAATGAAATGCGGTTTGAAAACGCAGCGTTTTTCAGAACATGGGCGATAATTGATTTTTCGAATGGGATATTTCTTTCGAAAGCATCTTCGATTCAAATCGAAATACAAAGTAACCCCCCTGGCAAAAGTAACAATCGTAGCATCTTTGTCATCCTACGATTTGTTATTGTTTGGCATGAGCTGCTACCAAGAGTTTAAAACATAATGTAATTTTTTGAAAATTTCGAAGAAATACTTATGGGTCGCTTATGGATGACTATTAAAGTTGCTGTCAGCTATATACCAGATATTTTATATGAAGACAGCAGACAAAATTGGTCTTCTGCAATACCGCCAGTTTAAAAAGTTTGTGCGGCTCTAAAGTCTTATGCAGAAGACAATTTTCAGAAATCCCACTGCAACGATTTTAACTTGGGAATGGCTCAATCCACGTTGTCTGTGATATAATTTCATAAATTAAAAAAAAATATACTTATTTATTTAGTTTTTGACGCCTTTTGACATAAAATACCTACACTGCAACCACAAATATGCTGTTGCCAATATCTTCACCATTTAGCAACTGAGCCTTCAGTTGCCAGTTGCTGTCTGTAATACCATTTGGGCAACTGGCAACGCCACTCAAGTTCGATTGCCATCCATAATAGACCCATTAAATTACAATATTGAAGACCAAATTTCAAATCGTTTGGTGCGGAAATTTTTTTAATGGCAGCGAAAACTAAAATCTCTGGTCTCAATATTTTTTATGGTCTTTTTGGCTGGGGTAGGTAAAATTCAATATTTTGAAGAAAATCAAAAACGCTTAACCCTAATGTGTAAGGTAGGTTCGGGTAATGTGAACTACCATTTTGTATTTGTGATATCGTGTCTACAATATGAAGAGGCATTAAAAAAATTTCGTTCTCATTAATTGGTAGATCTGGCTAAATATACTTCTATTTAAAAATTTTGTACGGTTGCGTAGAATAATTTTATATCCGAAGCACGTTATGTAACGTAACAAAAACACCATCTTATACGAATTTAAATTTTTTAGTTTTAAAGCTATGTAACTGAATATAAAAACTTACCAATTGAGCATAAAAAACGTACGTATTTGTTTTACAGGACAAAAAATATATATTCTGGGGGCAAATTACGGCATTCGACATCGAACGAAATTTATATGAAAACTGTTTTTAAATTGTATGAAATTTTGCTTGATATCGAATGCCGTAATTTGCCCCCTGGTATGTGACGGAATATTAAAACTTGTTCGGCACTTGCTCAAATAGTGTTGAAACGCACTTAAACAATTGGGGCTCGATTAAAGAGTCAACATTGCAATTATATTTAAGAAAGTGCATGTGATATTAATTTTTATTACCTGGCAAAACATTCATTTAGTCAGTCTTGTCATATCTCTTTTAATTTGGGAAAAAAGGCTCTAGTCCACATTAGACGTACAGTCCTATACTATGTACATACATATATTCCGGGAGAATTAGGTTATCTTCGACAACTCAGGACAAAAAACAAAGTTTTACTTTACAGAGTTTCAGGGGCATCCTAGGCTCACTTTCAATGAAATTGCTGATTGGCCAGCATTGGTACATGATTCTTTTGTGAGATTACCTGGGTGGAGATCAAGGCGAGAATAAAACAAAAGCTTTCTTCTATTGGTTAGATTTATTCTGAAATTACTTCAACAGTTTATACTTCAACTGTAAATCACAATTAGTAGTAAATCAATCACAAAACACTAATATTCGATTTTTGTAGAAAACAACGACTTACCTTTTCTTGAAATGGTATACATGAAATAAAAACTTTTTTGGTATTAAAATTCATATTTATTTTTTATTTATAAGTTGGCTTTTTTTTCATAAATTTTTATTAATTTTAAGAGCTTAAGTATTTTATTTATTTTTATAATTTTTATAAATTCAATAAATTAATTTGTAAGTAAAATTAAATTAGGTATTACATTTATTAAATTTTCTTTTATGTCTTTAAGATTAATTCCATTTTTGTTTTTATTTAGTTTTCTTCAGTTAATTGGCATTTCATGAATTCATTCATTTTATTTTGAATTGAATTAAGAATTTGTTTTTTTTTTTGTTTTTTTTTTTCTTGTGTTTATAATTGTTTAACTTAAACATTTTAATATTATTTTAATGCTAGTTTCTTTTATTTGTATTTTTAATTGGTATAGTATGTAATATGTAAGCAAACAAAATAATTAAAATAATATATGTAAACTAGAGAAATGTCTTATATTTATAAACATTTTAAACTAAACTTATAAAATATACGAAACAAAGAAAGAAAAAATCTACAATCTGTAATAAAAATTGAATTTTTGTATAAGTATTTAATACACATGTAAATTAACTAATTCTTTACACGATTAATTAGAGAAAAGGGCAAAAACTTACAAATTTTTTATTGTATTTAAAGTGTCATGTTTTTCTTCTTTCTTTTTTTTTTTGCTATATTTAATAAACTTCTTAATTTTCGGCCACTCATACACAAATTTCAACAATTCATACCAGGCAGCAAGCAAGCAGTATATTGTTAATCCTTAGAGCTAAACTTCTTTTTAAGTTTTAAAGGAGATTTTCTTTTTTTTAGGTTTAAAAAGAAATTTTTTTTTATATTTTCTATTTTTTTATGTATTTTCGAAATCTCTTTTTGTGTTTTATTTCAATTTGTTTATAACATATAAATTTAAATTAAAAACTAAAACAAAATTTAAAAATCAAAATGAAGGTAAAAAAAAACATAAAAAAATCATGAATTCAAAATAAAAATTAAATATTAAAAATTTGTGTGTTAGATTGAGGATTTTGTTACAGCAAGAGTGTTTTCTTTTTTTTTCATTTTTCATTATTTTACTAAAACGTGTAAAGAACATCTTGGTCTTGTGTTTATATCTATAAAAAAATGACTTTTTCGTATAAGTATGTATGTATTTGATATATTTATAGGCTTAATTTGTTATTGAAGAGAGTTTTTGGGCAACTCCATTCACAGTCTTTGATTTCAGGACATCATTTTCATATGAAAACACAGTTTCTTTGCCATTCTCATAAACCCTAAAAAGAAAAAAAATACATTTTTATTTCAATAACATACTGACAAACAGTGTTGGTTGGTGTGCATTAACTAACTAACCTCTTTGTCATTAATTTTTTGCCATTTACAAATGTAGTTGATGTTGATGTACGTTTGACAGCAGCATTTGTGCCAGTGCCATTACTGCGTCCAGTACCATTTGACATACTGCTGCTGTATGATGAGAATGAGGTAAAACCATTGCTGGGCATTAAAAAGTCCATCATTGAATAGTTGAGCAAAGGGGAAGGGAACGATGTAGCTAATTTTGAATTTCCTCCATGATTATGGTGATGACTGCGACTACCCGAAGAACCATTTGTACGCCGACTACTTTGCTGTGAGCTATAATGAGCATCTGCCAAGAGTAAAATAAATTTGATTAGAAAAAAGAAATGCTTATACGATCTAATAATTATGCGCTCACCTCTAAATAAATCAGCAAATGGTGAATTGCCACCAAAAAATTCACGAAATACTTCTTCAGGCGGCCGAAATACAAATGGAAAGCCATTCATTATATCAAAGTCATCAAATTCATGTGTATGATGTCTTGATGAGCGATGGTGTCCGCGATCACCCAATAAACCTTCTTTGCCATATTGATCATATACACGACGTTTTTTCTCTACAAAAAATATTAAAAACAAAACAAACATATATTTTTTGTTTACGCAAATTAATAATTGATTAATTTATTATTGAAAATATTAGTTTAAAATGGCAACAACAATAACAAAGTAAGAAAAAACACAACTTGAAAGTAAATTAAATTTCTTAGCATTCAGCAGATCATTTGTTTGATGGAATGCAAATTAAGATGGGATTTATGATACACAAAGTATGTCATAAGCTTTTTAATTATGGAATTTATTCTAACGTTAAATAAAGGAAGAAGTACATATAACATGCGTTGCGCCAATTGTGCGTTTCGCACGTCTGTAAAAAAGTGTAATATATGTAGTTAATTTTCATAAAGCACGTTATTGGCAAGATTGGAATGACATCTAACGTATAGAATTTGAAAAAGCTTTTAGATATTCATAATTATTTACTAATATTATTCATTTCTACTTCCAATAAAATGTATACAAATGAAACAGATTGCATATTTCGTTTGTGCTTAACAAATTCATCAGAGGAGACTTTTTCCAACATTCAGCGCTATGATACTACGTTTTTCGAAATCATAAAAATACAACCCTGTTAATACAATTGGTTGTACGAAGTCCATTTTTTTCATTCAATTAAATATAGCAGGTTATCAAGTTTACAAGTTATCAAAGCATAAAGAGTATGTTTGTTAATAAGCTTAATAAAAACTGTTTTTAGGACAAAACTAACCACAAGCTTATTCAGAGCATTTTACATTTTGCGCATAGTTTCTGTCAATTTCCACATATTTGTCGTCTTTTAGGTTTTTACAATTTGGGCTCAATTATATCAATTATTAAAAAACTGCAATCAAAGTAGCGAAAAAGCCATGAAAATGTTCAATTTCTTCAATTTCTTTTCTTTTGATAAAAAACGAGAAACTATTGATAAACGTATGCTTCTTAAAAACCAAGCAGTCGCGGTTAAAGCAACAGCAAAAATTGCAGCATTTCAACAGTCTACATATCGTCGTGCGGGAGTTTATGTGCTCTATCCGCCATTTCATATTTTTTATATATTTAGAGCTAATGATGCCACTTTAGGTTTTCGACCCCAAATTTTTCAAGTCGATCGCAGATTTAAAAACTTTGGTGTCCAAAACCTAAAGTGGCATCATTAACACGAGATATATAAAATGGCGGATAGAGCACATAAACTCCCGCATGACGATATTCTGAGTTTGTATTACAAAGTTTGTAAATAACTCATAAAGGTGACTCAATTTAAAAAACAAACAAAAAATATTTGAAGTGCTGCATTTATTTTATTGGTTCTGCCTCCGAATCAACTAAATCAGTCATACAAGAAAATTTCGACTGTTGAAGTTCTACAGTTTTTGTTTATATCCAGTTTTTGCTGTTGCTTTAACTGCGACTGCTTGATTTTTTAAAAGCAATAAAAATTTTTTAAAATTTTTAAACTCTGGTCTAAAGCATAGTGAAAAGCCGATTTGTTCAATATGAAATAGCTAACGAATAAAAAAAGGAGTAGTATTAAACTTTTCGTTTTTTATATTATTAAAGGCGAGTTTAGACGATAATACAAATCGTACACATTTTTGAGTAGAAGAGAATGAATAGTATCGTGTAAACTTGATATGTAACGACACTGTACGACATTGAGAGAAAATATGGATGAAAGTTTGACAGTTGTACGGCTCTCTTTGTTTTTTGAATTTAAAAAAGAAGCCATCACAATTCATTAGATCAGGGATGCATTTTTATGCTATTTTTTATTTATGTTAAATGTACAATGTATGTAAATTTTGTGTGCATGTTTTGGTATTTTACCAACCGTGTAAACGTAAAAAATTCTGTCGTAAGATTTTTGCTTTCATTTTTAAAATACGGATGAAATTTAATAATATTTTCCTTTTGATTTTACTCAAGGACCTTCACCCTTGAATTATTAACAGCAATTTCTCCGTCTGTCGCTGCATGTTGACTATGAAGTGTTGAGCATTTTCGCTAGGTAGCTCTTATCTTCTCAGTAGGTGGGGCTTCTTCTCCTGATCATTCGTTTTTAGATAGCATGCCAAGGGTGAAAGAGATTAAAATGTCAGGAGGCTGTTTCCTATGGATGGACTTCTTCGAGTGGGGAACTTCGTATTTTTTAATTAAAATCTAGAAGAACCTCGACTGTTATATGCCAGCGCTCTAACTAATATGATACGCACACGCCTTTCTCTTTATTAATATTTTTGACAGTTCATAAAAAACTGTTTCATAATCTGGCATATAATGGAAATCGATTTAAATTCAAATTGCAATCGACTGAAATTTCACGTTGCTATAGTTTCAAAATATGAAAAGATTCGAAAATCTCTTTTTACACATCATTTTGATGATCAATCAACATCAATCATTACAGCCAATTTGATAGATGTAGCCTTAATAATATAACTGCTATCACCTGCCAAAGTTATCTATTGTGAAAGATAATGGATACAAATTGACATACATAGCATGGGTGCTGTGAGGAGTTAGGATGTAACCTTGAAGGAGGTTTGTAATAGCAAATTATATATGTATGTAACTTAAAAGTAGACTATTTTTTAAAAAACAATTTTATAAGAAATTACTTTCTATGCTGGTATCACACGACATATTTTTATATACGAGTATGTACTGTTAAATTTTCTATATCTACAAGTTATACACATCCGTCTGAGAACACACATTGCAGGTGTAAACTACTTGGAATTACACACATATGTATGTATTTTTTCGATAAGAACAGGTTCTTTTTTCATGGCTTTACTCGTATATCCCAGTCAGCATTTATGGTCAATTATGAGTCTTTTTTGACTCTTTTGGGCGATTAAAATAGTCACTTAAGAGCTCATTTTTGAGTCGAAAATTAATGTTTTGTCGGGCGAAAAATGTACCCTTGCCGCGACTCCCCTGAACGAGTCATTTGTGACTCCGCACGCTAACGAGTTTTACTTATCCTTTTATTATCTTCACAATAATAAAAATATTGTATTTTGTTTAAAAATGTAAAAAAAAAAAATTCATCAAGCTCAACTGAAGGAATTCTTTTTTTTATATGTATATTATGCACCTTTTTATTGATGAGACAAGTTTCTGGTGGAATACACTGGAATGTAAGGAGCGGTTTCTTGAAGATGGACTTCTTATTTTTTTAAATTATAATTTAGAAATAACTTAAATTTTATTTTATAATTTTTGCCCTTTGCTGGGATTGAACCTCGGTCGTTTGAATTTCTGTGCGAGCGTCTTACGACTATCACGACATCACAATAATTGCATAACTCTTATTCTTTGAAATAAAATAAATCCCATTGTAACGAAATGCAGAAGAAAACAATAAAATACGACGCAAAATAATTATAAAAGCAGTCGTATTTCGAACATCTGCACGCTTAATTTATGATTCCGCACATTTAATCAGTTTTTGATCACCTAAGGGAGTCTTAAAAGACTCATTTTGGTGATTTATGAACAAGCAATCTTCCAATTGCTGACAGGGATGACAAACATAAACAAATTAGCTGTATACACATTATAGCTCAGCTGTTACTTACATGTATAGGTTATGTCATACGGAAAAACATGCAAAATGACGGAATTAGTTAATATGACAGCACATCTTTAAAAAACATGCCGTATGGATATCAGCCTTAGCCGTAAAATAATTTGTAATACTATAGATGAACATTTTTATTTAAAATATATGGGATCAATGAAAATGATAGACTCTGTTTTCAAATATTTTGAATTTAAGATGAAATGGTAATCAAACAAAACGAACTGCAATTTATTAAGATTTTAAGCAAATGGTGATGGTGTGGTCTTAAGATAAATTAGTATAAACTTATAAACAAGTGTTATTTTCAATATAAAACAATTTAGGAATCTGTTCTCTGATGAGAATTTTTGAAATTTTATTAGTTAAGATTAAGTACTTAATTTTGTAAAGTACGAAAAACAGAAAAATTCAAATTTTTTTCAACGCAGTCTATTATGCAACAGTAGCAAAGCCGATATATAGCCAAGCAGAAATGATACAATATAGCACAAAACAACATACAACAGAGCTCATGGCTTAGAGTACAACAGCCATTATGATTTCCACTGCATTGGCTCAGATTGATTAAATTTTTTATTTTTTAACTCAATTGCAAACATCATCAGTCAGTTTGTTAAGTTTTAGTAGTACAAGTAGTAAACAAAGAAAACAAATTAAAAATTATTTTTACGTAGAATGCTTGAAATGTTTTACAATAGAAAAACGTTGCCTTTACCAAAAAGTTTGTGGAATGGTGTAAAATCAAATAGATTTCTAAAGGTAAAGTTTTGATAACGATTGCCACGTTTTGTTGAGCTATAACTGGGTATATAATCATCATAGTCCTTGGCACCTGTTGTACGATAGCGATAACCATTTGAACTGCCATAGCCAGCAGTTGATGTATAATTTGATGATGAATAACTACTTTTGTGATAAGTCGAGCGAGAATCGTAGATTTTTCGTTTGCGTTCTATTTGTACGTCGTTTATACAATAAAACATTGAACGAATTGTTGGTGGGTTGAATTAAAAATAATATTTTTAGGTTTTGAAATAAAAATAATTTTTGTCTTGAATAGTATAAATGGTAGAACAAGTGTTTATAGGAACTACTCACCATCAGATAAAACTTCATAAGCTTCTGATAATTCTCGAAAACGTTTATTGGCTTCATCTAAATTATCTGGATTCTTATCTGGATGCCATTTTAAGGCCAGTTTTCTATAACTGAAATTAGAAGTGAGTTTTCTGTTAAAGTAAATTCTAAAATTAAGAAAAAAAAAAACAAAACAAAAATCTTACGCTTTTTTTATTTCTGCTTCCGTGGCTTGACGCGGTACCTCCAAAACTTTATAATAGTCCACCATCTTGTTTGATGTTATTAAATTTTAAGTGTTCTTAATGTAAAGTTGTATTTGATTTTTAAGTACTCTGTTGTAGTGGATCAAACACACCAATCTCCCCTTCAATATATATTTGAATGACGGCAAATTAGTGTTTTAAAGCTGTCTTTTTAGTATTATGGATAATGAAATCGCCTCTATCTAATATATGATTAATGATTATTTAATACTAATGTTGATGTTTCCTGTAAGAGATAAAAAAAAAAAATAAAAATATTGATTAACAACAAATGACATTTAGCTTTTACATATAAATATATTCTATCTATACATTCTAAAACTACGTAATACATGTATGCAGAATCGAACACAAGTAAGTTTGTAGCGAACAGTTATACGGGGTTCCAATAACTTTGCATTGATTTTTCTTGCAAATACCTATATGTGAGCCAAATTAAGCATTTAACCATTTGTATTGTGACCCAAATTCAATGCGAAATTATCATAACGTCTCTGAGATTTCAACAAGTACAAGTGTTTATATGAACGCACCTTATATTTCATTTAGATCTGTTCACCCATTCGTATAGTAACACGCGTACAAAAAGAACTTGAGTGATTCTTTAATAATGAAAAAATAACTAATTCGTGGTATGCTTAAATATTTACATACAAAATAATTATCAGATAACGATATTTATAATAATATGATGAATGTATCTAATATGTGAAAATGCAACAGTACAAACATGGGTTGCTTAATTTAAACGCGGTCGTACAAGCAGTGAAAACGAACCACGACGAATCATATGGTATTAGACGAAATGAAAGTACGTGAAAAGAGGTAATGCCTTAGGCATCTCAAATGATCGAATACATATCATTCTGCATCATGGTGAAAGAGTTTTCTGTATTTGTTAACAGTTGAGTAAAAACGCATTCAAATGAAAACTTCTCAAGCTTGTTTGAATATATTTAAGTCAAATAAAATAGCTTTAAAGCGTCACTTCATAAGTGCTGACGAAATACACCACTATGCAACAGAGACAAAAATCGAGGCAATGCATTATTTCATTCGAGTAGTTTAGCATTTGAAAAATTCAACAAATAGAAGTACGAATTGCTTGACCACCCACCTTATTCTATGAGAAAATCTAAAAAAATTCCTTGCTGGCAAATGTTTTAGCTCGAATAAAGAGGCAATGACAGCATTATACGACTAGTTTGGGGAGCTTTAGGGCTAAGAACATTTCGTACTGTTACTATTTTTACTAACATATGCATATGCTACTACCATTTTTACTACTACCTTTTACTAGTTTTGTTTCCATGTATTACTATTTTTACTAACCTGCTATTATTTCTACTATTACTATTTTTGAACCATCAACTTCAATTTTTTTAGTAACTAGTACTATTTTTGCTACTACCTAATATAAGTTTTTACTACCTCCTGCTATTATTTTCACTATTACTGTTTCTGCTACTACCTGTGAATTTTTCAGATAACAAACGAGTGCATACAAACATATAGTGAAAAATAAAATAATTTTAATAATTTAGCTCTTGCTTTTTGGTTAGTACGCTAAGAAAATTTCACATAGTTACTATTTTTACTACAATTTTTGTTATCTACTAACTACAATACTATTTTTGTAATACTAAAATTTTTTGCTATTTCCTACTACTTTTTTTAATATTTTTTATTTGTGACCAATAAACTCAGGGGTAAACCCCTACTAAATGCTGTGCATTGTATTAAAATTTTGGCCAGTAGATATATTATTATTAATTATATTATTATTAAGCGCCTTAGGAATGAGACAAATTGCTGTGAATTGATCATTCAAAGGGCAGGGGATTATTTTGGATTAAATTTACCAATTTTCGTAAAATGATTAAATAAATTATTATTGTTTTTCCGAATGGAATTTTCTTTCGAAAGTATTTTCGATTCGAATCGAAATAAAAATAACCCCCCAGTATTATACCTTTACCCTTGAATAGTCAACAGCAATTGCCTCATCGTTGCATGTTGATTGTGGCGTGAGTGCCTTCGCTAAGTAGGTTTAGCTGTCATTTGCTACTTCCCAATAGATGACGCTTTTCTCCTGATCATTCCTTTTTTGTTGACATGGTAATGGTGGTATAGCATGGAATGTCGAGAAGGTCGTCTTGGAGGGGGGAACCTTTTATTTTTGAAATTACAATTTTCGAAAAACCGCATACAAACTTTTTAATATTTCACCTTTGCTGGGTTTTGAACCTGGGCCGTTTGAGTTTATGTGCGAACGCTCTAATCACTATAACACGCACCCCCCCAATTACTGTTTTGCTGCTACAAACTACTATTTTTGCTACTACCAAACACTTTTTTACTACTGCCTTCTATTCATTTTACTACTATCTACTACTACGTTCCCACGACAATCTGATTGTCAACTCAGAGAAAGCTGCACTTACCGGAAGTTCTTTCCCCCAGAGAAGAACTTTCAATAAGAGTAAACAACTGTTTTTTGTTTCTATTTACCACTACTTTAGCTATGAAAAACATATATTTTTGCTACTACCATTTTAATATTTGGATACTACCAACTATTATATTGTACTACACCTACTACCATTTTCTGTTTCTAATTATCACTATTTGTTCTACTACTTACTACTATTTTTTATTTCTATTTACTTCTTTTTTTTTCTACCTCTACAGTTTTTGAATATTTGTATAAAGTGGTTTACTATTGAGTACATTTTCACTAAAAAAAATGGTCTAAATATTAGTTTTCTGTTTCAATAGGAGTATCTTGAAGCTATTAATTAAGCTCATATTACGAACATTTGCTAAGAAATGTATTCAGGAAACAAAAAAGAAAAAAAAAATCATAAAAACATGCGATATTAATACGAGTACATATAATGATACAAATATAGGTCAGAAAACGATATAAATCATCTTTTACATGCGAAAAAGTAAAAAAATAAAATTATTAGCAAAAGATAAACAAAAAACGATAACAAGAAATAAGAAAATCAAAAAAAACAATTAATAAAGTTAAAAGTAAATAGTATATATGAAGAATAATTTTCAATAAAAAAAAATTGAAAAATTTAAAATTCTAAAATTCCAAATCATTATGACACTATGGATGAGTATGACAAATTTGTCTCAATTTCTCTTTTTAAACATCTGCGGTAGCGTCAAAAATGATTAGAACGGATCTGGTGTGACACATACATATGTAAACAATGGCATGTACATCAATGAAAAAAAAAAATGATGACAATTTTAAAAAGACATAATGAAAGCAAAAGCATTTTTTGTTTTTGCTCAAGAAATACACAAGAAATAATAAAAAAAAACAAAAAAAAAAAACAAAAAACAAAAAAAAATAAAAGTCAATAAAAAAAACACGTTCTTTTTGTATGTTTTTATTGCAATTGCAAAATAACAAACAGGCTCTTGAACTATATAACGCTACCAGGCAGATTAATACTTATGTAAAAAAAAAGCTTTAAATTTTTAACAATTCGAGTTCAATGTCGGCCAACAACATTACAATGATGACAGCGAACGAACACACACACACACACACACACACACTCAAAGAGTTACCCACTCATTCGCACTCACATATTTTAAACCACCCACTAACGGAGTCACTCAGGCAGTTACTCAATCTGTTTCGTTAGTGAACGTAAGTATGTGGATATTGCGAATGTAAAAACCAGGGCAAATGCACTAAAAACAGAACAAAACAAAAAACAGACTGAAGAAAATTTTAAGAAACAAAAATTTTCAAAAGTTCTATTGGAAAACAGAAAAATGTAATATTAAAAAGGAAAATTAATAAAGTTTATAAGGTAGTCTCATGATATCTTCCAGCAATTACAGGTAGTTCACTTTTTATTGATCAAAGAAATGCCTATTTTATGAACCACGAAAAATCCTATTTTTTTTTTTGGAAGGCATACAAAAATTGGAGAAATGTTGGACTAAATATATTGAGCTAAAAGGAGATTATGTTGAGAAATATTTTTTTTTTCCCAAAAAAACTGTTTCATTCAAAAAGTTAAGTCCGGCCTTGTACAATTCTTTTAAATTTAAAAAGATTTTTAATTAAACTATGTCGTCATTACAGGAACAGAAACGAGACTAAGTTTACTGCAAAATAAAAAAAAATCAAGCGGAGAAAAAAACATTTCGTTTAGTCCGACCAAAAAGGAAAAGCCTCTTAGAGAATATATGTATAAGAAAACAGCATAAGAAACAATTACATAATTCACAAAATGTTATAGTTGTCGTAGATCGGTAGAAACTATGACAAACTACAACTATTGTACATAATGTTGTTGGTAATTTCTATGTCAAAAACTACTACAACATGTACGACAATTTTTCCTATGTTTCCGAAATGTCGTATCAATACACCAGATGTGAAAACTTTTATTTTTTTTTTTTTTTATTTTTCAAATGTATGTATTTTAAAAATTGTTTGAAATGTTTTTCTTCTCTTCTTCTTTTTAAATTTTTATTCAAGAAATTTTATAACACTGGATAATATCTACAATATTTACGACAAGGTGTTCACAAAATGAAATGCCATTTAACTATAATCTACAACAATATAACATTTTGTGAATTGGGTAAATATTTATTTTTATTGAAATCAGGTAATTAGAATAAAAAAGGAATATTTAGATTTTATGAACTTCGACGTCTGCTAAAATGGACATAT
The DNA here is from genome assembly GCA_963576795.1 of Metopia argyrocephala. Taxonomy (NCBI): domain Eukaryota; kingdom Metazoa; phylum Arthropoda; class Insecta; order Diptera; family Sarcophagidae; genus Metopia; species Metopia argyrocephala. The sequence continues at coordinate 177,524,712 of OY756208.1, read as the reverse complement.
TTTCCGACTATCAAAAAAAAGAATTCAAGTTGTTTACTAGTAAAACGGAATGAATGAATGAATTTTGTAGGATTTAGAAAACCGTATTATAAAAATAACTACTTTATAAATTCCTGGGGCAACCTTTAGATCCGTAAAGTATGCAAAACTCCAGCTAGGGGATAAGGAAAATCCAAACAAATGTGAGTAGAACGATTGAAATCAAATAGCTCTCCTCAGACCAATAGACACATCGAACAGTGGTAAGAAAGGTTATCGTATATAATGCTAGTATGTCAGCATAGCTGGCAGCTTAGTGATTAAAGAAACCACAGTTATTACATTACAGAACACGTATAAAATCTTCAAAACTGTACGGAAAAAATGTGCGTGGTAACATATAAAACGAATAAAATTGATTAAATTTCTTTGCATATAAAAAGACAGCATTTTCTCAAAAATTTACGAATTAAGAATTTTCGAAAATTTCAGCGGTTCAGCGGTTGACAACTCAACAGCAATGGTGCAAACCCTTTAACTTCGTTATTACAGTTAAATTCTAATTAGAACATTAAAGCGTATTAATTATTAAAGTACCTTTAAAAACAAAAATGTTGAAATTCATTTACATTTTTAATGTCATCAGAAATTTCTTTTCAGCAACCACTAAATGAAGTTCTCTGTTGTTCAGTCACATTAAAGACTTAATGAGTTAATGACAGGTTAAAGGAAAATAGTTAATAAGAATTTTTTTCAGCAGTATGTGTGTGGTATACACAATACCATGAATTGTATGCTGTCGACCATCACCATTTTTCTTTAAATAAACTTGTAACTTTACAGTATAGTGGAATGGTGGGTGAGTGCGTTGAGGGAATTTTACCTTTGAGGTGTAACGTTACAACAAACATGTTCAACAATTTTAAAGTATGTGAACTGATTTCTTATTTATTTGGGTGTGTTTTTTACTTTAATGTTTGCTTTATAACACAGATAAGTGTTGCCCTAAATTTAATTGGCCCTTTAAAACTGTTTTTTTTTTCAATGAAAATTGAGGGTTTCAAAATCTGTTATAACTGGCTTTAGTTAATTAAAGTTCTCTTTTTGTTGTTTTTTTATTGCTGTATTTCTTACCTAAAAGTTACAAGTGTAAAATCATATCACTCATATGCATGCACAAGTATGTAGTATGTTTGTAGCCAGCCCACCAACGAATAAACCTGTAAAAATTTCTAATTATCTTTCTTAACTTTTCGATAAAATGGCGTGCAAACAAACAATGTTAATAGTTAAAAAAAAAAATTAAAATAAAATTCCTTGACACAATTTCTGCAGAATTGTTTTTTCAAAGCAACAATTCTAAAAATTCACATGCTGTTGCTATTACATACTCGTACTTATTTTATTACTCGTATTATCTTTTAAATACTGCTGTAGTCGATTATTTTTTCCACAGACACGAAGGTTCTATGCGTAGGTTCTCAAGTTCATTTGTTGTGTGACTAAACAGTTTTGTAATTTTTTTTTCCAGATTTTTTTTTTTTTTTTACTGAATTATGTTTTGATTGAATTACGAAAATTCAAGTTGTTCTTGTCATTGTTGTTCTGGATTTTTTTTTGTTTCTCAAATTTCACATGACAACTAAAGTGTTAATGAATTAAATATAAAGACATACAAATATAAATTTTTTCTTAATAAATTTTTTGTATCGATATCTCAACTACTTGTTGTTGCTCATCGATTAAGGTTTTAAAGCTTTCAAGATTTATGTTTTTTAGTAAAATAATACTAATTTTTTAAAAACAACAAAGTTAACTATTAAACGGAAATAGTCTGTAAATCGAAACTAGTGCTCTTGGCTTAGAAAAATTCCACAATTTTTAAAGATCGAAAGCTTTCTTACACAGCATGTACAAGTAGTCTGTTTTATACTTTTACAACATCATACGTTATTAAAATTTTATTTGTATAACCGTTTCATATTTTACAGGGTATTTTTCTGTTCTATAAGTATATGGACAATAAAATGATAACTGCCTTATTCATAAAAAATAAAATACGTTTATTAAGAGCTTATTTGACAAATTTTTATGCAATACTTGTCCAAGTAGCCGCCTCTTGACATACCAGTCTATACACATTTAGCTTTGGCATCAAATGAATGATCAGGTGAAAGCTTCACCTACTGGGAAGTAATATGTGACATAGCTAAGCAAGCTACGTAACCTGCCAACTTAGCAAAGTTCACCACTACTTTACAATACATCAACATATGGGGTAATAGCTGTTCATCATTTTAAGGATGAAGGTATAACACTGGACTTTGAGTGATCAGCTGACAGCAACTTGTCTCATTGACCTAAGGCACTTAATAAAATGAAGAAAAAAAATCTATTTATCTTCCCTATTCCAATACAATGCACAGCAAGAGCAGGGGCTTACTCCCTTGAATATTAGCCTTAAAAAAATAAGCTCTTAAAAAAACTTAAAATATGAATACATGAATACAGAAGTAAAGTATTACAAAAATGTGGAACATAATTGCACTCAATTGTGATTGAATTCAATTTGCAAGCGTAACCAAATAAATATTATTTTATTTTTTATTTATTGCAAAAAAAAAAAAAAATTGATTGTAATTTGCAAAAATTAAAGTTGATTGGTCGACGTCTAGATACATATAAAGAAATAAAAAATAGTATTTTTGTTTCTGCCACCACCTTATAGCAGTTTTCTGGCAAAAGTTCTGAGGGTAACTGATTGCCACGAACAACTTTCTCAAATCTGTTATTCGGATTCGACGTAAAACTGTAGGTTCCGTTTCTCATGGATAAAATGACGCAAACCACTTTGATAAGGTTGTATGGCCCAGTTATGTATGTATGTTTGAAAACGTTGATTGGAATTGTTAGTTTATTCAATGGTAATCAATAAAGATTGCTTTAAAAAATGTTTCCAATTAAAATTAATTTTAACATAAAATTTATTTTCGTTTTTAATTAATTACAAGCTTTCATGTTACGAGTATAATTAACTGATTGCAGAAAAAAAGTCCAATCAATATATGTATGATTGTGTTTATTTAATCACTATAATTTGGTTTAATAAATCACAATCATGTTGATTTCTGATTACAAAATATGCAATGACCAATCCAATTTAAATAAATGATTGCAATCATATTGAAATCAAAATCAGTAATGATTGCTGATCTCAATAGTTAATAGTACACTGATATACTTATAGTCACATTAAATGCAAACGGATGTAACTACACAAAAATTCGAAATTAAGTTTATTATTAATTATGGTTCGTTTTATCAAATACGTTTTCGTGCGATCAAAAATGGCGATTTTATTAACGAAATTCAAACGGACGTAAGTACAAGTGCGTGTATTTCTAAATGCAAGAAGACATAACTACACACATATTTATATGAAAACCTTATATACGAGTACAAGCTCATTTGTTGTATATAGGTATGCCAATCCTTATATCTCGATATTGAAAATTATATAATTTTCAGGATTTAAAAAATTTTTAATTTTAAGGTTTTTTGCTTCTCCTGTAAGGAAACAAAAAGGGGAATTTCGTCCATTCGTTTGCATTTATTATGACGATATGTATTTTATTTTAGCTGTAAATGTAAAATTAAATAAAAATTTGTATTGTGCTTTGACAATTTAATATATTTTATCAATAACATCTTTAAAATCACTGACGTTTTGAAACCACATATTCTTATTATAGCTGAGCTCTAAAGCATTACAAATTAAACAATGTTAGTTTTGGTGTGATAAAGAGCAATAGATCTTTTGAGTTTTACTATAAAAGCTGCACTAAAAACTGTGATACGAATAGGTAGTACTGTATAGCAGCGTTTAAAAACTTCTAAAATGTTTAATTGCTTTGGCTAATGCTTCTTAAATATCAAACAGACAATTAAAGCAACAGCAAAAACTGTAGCAAAGCAAAATCCTCAAGACTTCTACATGTTTTTTGTTTGACTGCTTTTAACTTCAAGTTGATTCCGAACTTAAAGTTAAGCAATGAAATAAATTGTTGTATTTTCAATGAAAATTCTTTGAAAGGTAGGGTACAATATGTTCGCTATAGCACCGAGTATTTGTTATGTACTCGTATTATGTGTTATAATCTGAAAGAATAAAAAAGAATCATTTGTCATTATGATGTCGTAATAATACGAATAATGGTTTAAGTAAATGTCATTTACTTTGTTAGCAATTTGTTTCAGCTTTAAGTGATCTTCTAAACTGGGTCGCCATCAATTGCCTTCAAAAACAGATGCAAAACAATTAAGTGCCAAATTCTCAACAGATCATCTTCCCCTTTTTTTTCCTAAATTTCATTAAAATTTAAAAAAAAAACTATTTTTTTTTTAAATTGTGGAATTAAATGTTTATGTTTGTAACACATATGTATGTATGTACGAGTACATACTATGTATGTAGTAGCAATTTAATGATATAAATTTAAAATTAATTGAAAAGTACTTAAATAGAAACATTTGATTGCATTTGTATTTGTCTTTTTGTTTTTAATTTTTTCTCAAAATTCAAATATTGATGTAATCGTACTACTCGTATTATGTGCACGAAATCTTTATAGAATACTTTTCCTTTATCTACGACAAATACACGATTTCAAATGAATTTCTTGAATTTAAACAGTTAATTTATTATTTTTGTTATTTTTTTATAAATAAATTGTTATTTAATTTAACGTACTTGAGAAGAATAACATATAGTTCCCGTGCTTGTTTTGACATATTTGGCTTGACGTAAGTGGGAGTACTTGGTTTCGTTGGTTTATTTCGTTTGTTGTCATCATGGTTGGACTCATGGTAACATTGTTAATGGCACAACCATACCTGATGAGTCTGAGAGAATGATATAAACGCTTGTTTTTCTTGCAAACAAAATGACGACAACAAATTTGGATATCAATAAAATATTATTTAAATGGCAAATAAATACACTGAAAAAATATTTATTGTAATACAAAAATTTGAAAGCAGAAAATAAAATCGATTTTGTTTTTGCATAGACAGTTTTGGCTTACTAAGACAACAGCTCCCGGTTCAAACTCCAGGTCTGACATCTTTAAATAAAGAAATATGAAAAAAATGTGTTTTACGGCGACAACTTCTTAGCGGTTTCTGAGCTAAAGCTCCAAGAGTAACTTGTTGCATACATAACACAACTGGCCTTTACAACCCTGTGTTAGGATTACGGCCTAGCTTCTCGCAGCAGTCATGTTGTGTGTGTCAATTTTTCTCCATGAGTACAGGGACCTACAGTTTAATGTCGACTCCGAACAACGGGCTTGTTTATGAGCTTTTGCCAAAAGTCTGCTAAGAGGTAGTCGCCGAAAGAAGTATTTTTTAAATATTTCTTTGCTTCAAGATGTTAAAGTCAAGACTTGAACCGGAGCCCTCGTCTTAGTAAGCCAACAAGTCGATTTTAAACTGTAGGTCTTGGAACTCATGGATAAAAAATGACACACACAACATGGGTACTGCGAGAAATTATTCCGTAACCCTGACATAGGGTTGTAATGGCCAATTATGTATGTGCTATGTTAAGCATGCTTGATGCGAAGGTGGAAGAAACAGTTGAGCATTTCCTTTGCAACTACTGGGATATCATTAAGCGACGTTATGATGTTCTTGGTTTATGGTTTATACAGGATATTGCAGAGATATAGGGTATTGATCCGCAAGACACCCCAGACATATTAATCAAACGAACTGGATATGAGGGACGATTGCCACGTTAAACACCCAACTGGATTGCATGCGCTAGGCGAATAACACCGAACAACTAATGCTGTGTGCACTCTGAGTCAACAAAATGCTCTGCAAAGACCCGTAATAGATGCTCAACTGCTAGGCACGGCGCATATGATTAATACCTCGGAGTCCTTTGCAGCTGCTATATTCTCAGAAGAATGACTGAGCCAGAGCCGCCCAGAGCTAACAAAATCTCTGTAAGACGACCAGTGTAAACTAATGTAATGTAAACTACACAAAAGAGCAAAAGAAATACTGAGCATTCTTGAGTGTAGCAGCGGTTCACATTCATTTAGTGAGTATTTTGTAACTGTTCTCATTTCACAAATTCCAAAGTAGAGCTAACATATAAAGCTATTTGCAAAAATTTAAGATCTTTCAATAGGTTGACAACCTTTTAGACCCTACTTGTGAAAAAAAAATTTTACCAACCAACGTGTTGAAGTTTACAAATGCAAAAAAGTGAGTAAATGCGTACTCTGTGTTAAACAATAGTTTTTTTTTTCATCATAAGCTTCAACAACTTTATTTATTTTAATTGTTTGTTTAAATTAATGTTTACCAGCAATATGCAGCACAAAGTATAAACAAATTCTAAACTTGTCCAACAGAAAAATGTTTAGATTTTTAAGCTTTAAATTTAATAATTATGTTCACAACTGTAATGGTAATAATGATGTTTATAGTTAAACAGTAACATAAGAAAACAAAAAAAAAAACACAAATAAAGAATTAAAATTGAATATTAATAAACTCGTAAAATATGCAAAACTCAAATGTATTCAATTCAAGACACACAGAAAAATAAAGCAACAAAACAAAAGTAAAAAGAATTTCTTTCAGGTGTACGTGATGGAATATACTTGTAGTTAAAAAATTTATATATAGAATTTTAGCAAATAGACAAGACAAACGGACAGACACATTCTGTGTATTAATCAAATAATAATAAAAAAAAAGAGAGAATACGAAACAGACAAACTGACTGACTAACTGGCGAAAGGTTGATTGGACTTTACGTGGTTGCCATAGAGACAGCAGAACTGTTGTCAGCAGTATGACTAAAAAAATGAAATTTTTTTTTATAATTTAATATCGAATAAAATAGTTGGAGGTGGCTAATAACAGAAACATGACAGTTTCATTTGCTAACGTAACTGATTCTGATTCTGATTTTTTTTTTTGACGATGAGATAAACAAACCAAAAAAAAAGTTTTAATTTATTTATTTGAATTAGTTTTTCGTTAGATAAAAAAAAGTAAACAAATAAATTATACCCTCCTCTGGTATTGGCAAATAAAATGGGAAAATGGCAAATCACATAAAATATGCTCGTGTGATGCAACAAAGTTTTCTACTACTTATCTGGCCAATCATTTCAATTTATTAAATAAAATATTTCCTTTTAATATTGAAATGCCTTAATTGCAAATATCTGTATAAAACATACAATACATATCTAGTACAACAAGACTAAAGCAAGTACTTCTTTTTTAATAATTGTTTCTTAGAACAGAAATGTCTCCTTTGTATGTATGGTATGCCTTTAATGATTAATTCTTTAACTTCTCTAATTTAATTAAATTGCTTTTGCTTTAAACAGGAAGTAATTCATGTTTAACTACTGACATCCAAATGCAATAAATCCAATTAAAATAATTTGAAGAAGCCCTAAAGCAAACGTTTATAGGGTGTGCTAAAAGAGTATCTTTATTTTCTGTATAAATTAATAAATAAATAGAAGTGAAAAGGAAAAATAAATTTCAATTGCTTTCAATTTCTTACTAAAAAAAAAAATCAAAATGCCTGTACAACTATTAGGCAGCCGGCTTGTACGATTGCCTGTTTGCCAGCCTGGCTGATTATTCAGTTGGCATAAATAGTGGGCGGACTACAAGAAATTCCAAAATAACGTTGGATAAAAACAACAACTTAAGTTAAGGAAACTGATCAAATTGCAGCAAAAACATCTTTAAATTAAAAAAAAAAACGTATTTTTTTTGTTTCTATAGCACGAGCTCTAATTGTATTCCGCTTTTTTAGCGTAAAAGGAAAAAAAAATTAATTAAATAAAATAAAGGAAAAAAACAACACAAATGCATTATTAATTGTTTTGATAATTATACGAGTATTTTGTATACTACAGTAAAAACAAAGAACGTTACCCTTTTATACAATAATTCCTTTTTTTAAAGCTAATTATTAAATTACTTACTGTGTTTATTAAATAATAAATTGGCAAAATTAGGACTTACCTGAAAAGAAAAAAAAAAACAACAAAATAAAATTTTAATTGTATAAAAACAATATTGTCTGTATTGTAATAAATATATATAAAAAAAAATTTAGATGTTATTTCTCTTCATGGTACACCATAATTATTATGGTGTATTGCCATAAAAATTCCTGCGATAATTTTTTATATCCAGTTCAATTGAAATTCTTTCCAAAATTTTATAAAATTTCTGAATTAAAAATTGGAATTATTATTGAAATTTCTTGATAATTCTTAATAAGTCTTTAAATCTTGAAACTGATATTGTTATTACCAGGGCAGTGACTTTAATGCACTAAAAAATAGAAAATATGCGAATAAAATATGCACTATAAAATGAATTAATTTGTTTTATGAAGGTGCTAGCAATATACTCTAAAGGGAACACGACCTTGGCGGCACACCTCCGCTGAGGACGGCTGTTCAGCCACCATGCACTGTTGCTTTCACATCTCCTACAGACCCGGTTTGCTCAAATTTTTGCATGATTTTTCCGATTGTACTCACATTTGGACGATTAAATTGACCGAAAAAATTTCTGTATTGTGCACGATATGCATTTTGATTTGAACGCCATTTTCATAATAAGCCTGAATAACTTTAACGCGTTGCTCAATTGTGTATCTTTCCATGGATCAAATTGGAGTAAGTCTGAGATTGAGAAATGTCCAAGGAAATGCAGAAAAAAAAAACGTTTAGGTATGGTTCACATTCAAATTTAACCATCCGATATTTCTTTTTTTATTTCTTTTTAGCGCAGTTGTTGTAGAGGCAACAGAGTTGCCAAATATGTTTTTCTCTTGAAATATTTATGTAGAATAAAAACTGAAATCAAATATTTAATTTAAAAGTATTTGATCAAAACAATTTTTGGACTACTGATTGCAAATATGCACTTGCATGAAAGTCGCTGCCCTAGTTATTACAATTAACATCCGTTAAGGCATATGTATAACAGGAGCAGAAGGGGCAAGTTTCTGAACATTTACAGCTTTACTTCTATCTAATTTTTCAATAATCCATATGCTTTATTCCTTTTTGACTCTATTCCTTTGCTAATTTTTAATTTCATTTCATGTTGGCTTAAGAGCATCACATAAGGCCTGCTTATATGGCTATATGATCTGGTGACCCAAAGTTGTATCCACGACAGCTTGTGATGATCTATTTTAATTAATTTTGTTTTGTCTTTAAAACGCCACCATGTCGTCGATGTAGACAAATGTGGATTAATGGAACGACGAGTATACTCGTCCTTGGCACGGAATGGGTTAATATTACAATCATAAGACAAACGAAAATAAAATTTCACTTAGTCTTACTTATCTCTTTACAGCTCGTTTACATGAGCCATCCATTCAGTAAATCATGAAAAAATATTTGTTCGTTTATCAATTTGGCTCGTGTAGGCTTCGTCATGTTCTTAGCCGACCATTGTTGGTAAACAATGCCAACTGTCATTTTAAATTTGTAACACACAAATTTTCAATATTTTTACACACAAAATTTGAACTAATTTTTGGCATTTGCTCTGCCGACATTTTGTTCCGATGGACCAAATCGATTCATATATATAAACGGGGTACAACAATCCATTTCAAATGTGATGGGAATTTGAGTCCATCAATAAAGTATTTTTTTTCTGTTTTGTAAGCAAATCAAACATGCATGCAAAGGGTTATACAAAAAATTTTAGATTTTATAAATTACAATGAAATATTTCTCAAATTATTAAAAAGAAGCACTTAAAACAAAGCTAAGAGCACTAAATTGACGCATTTATAGTCTTTTTGTTTGATTTATTAAAAGTCGTCAGTTTTAATTTCCTTACTTGTCTCTTCCTTTGCGTGTGTCAGTTTTCCATGAAATTTTAATTCTCGTATAATAAAATATTATATCATTGTGGTGGCACAGCCAACTCTTATCGTCATCTAACATTTCTGTTTAGCTGTTATAACTTTTAACACCCATTACACTTTTTGAATACTGAAATGTACAAACTTTGGTTGCGACAATCGAAAACAGAAGAAGAGTTTAACACAAGGAATATAGAAACAAATAAAACAATTTCATTGTGATGTAAAAATTTTGTTGTTATTTTCGCTAAGTTTAACTCATAATAAAACAAAGAAATATGTTTTTAATATTTTCACAAACTATTTTAGACATACATATTTCGCCAATAACTCTTCGATTATTGACTTATTCAAGTTGTGACTTTACATGCTCGCATCTGCAAAGAAAATAATCCAGTGGAATTAAATCACACGATCTGTTCACCCAATTTATAGGACCATTACGTAAATCTATTTTTTAATCAAAAGTTTATTTGAATATATCATGTGCAGCGCAATTGTTCTGTTTGTACTACCATGGGAGAAGCTCTGATGAAATAAAGAACTTGATTCCGGATGGTCGCATGTTCTTGCGGACTACACGTGCCTCTCCTAGAGCACATCCATTTGCAGATGATTGTCCAGTGAATCGCACAATGCATTATAGAGGGAATTCGTTCCGCACTGTATTTCTTTAGGGCCACAATTTGTGCATGCTGGCATTGAAAATAAAACCAAAAGTGGTTTATGATCCGTCAACATCAATAATAATAATAAAAAGTCTTTAAGATCACATAGCACAGACACGAATATATGTATTTGAAAATGTTGGGGAAAAATGATCCGCAATACAACCAAAATTAACACCAACGATACCAAAATGGAAATATTAAATTGGGCATTAGCGTGATTAAATGAACGACAAACAGTCATAAATGACTTAAAAAAAAGGAAAAAGAGAAGAAAACAAAATGAGGTAAATGAGGTAATGATGATGATATTATAGTTAAACTATAAAATAATATGGATAGTGGTTACAATGTATGCACTTTTCTGTTTCCAAACGCCTTCACTTTTAAGTTGCTGTTGTTGTCTAGCTAGCGCTTGTTGTAGAAAGTTAAACATGAAGCGCGGTAATATGATCAATTTACCAACATTAGAAGTTTAAAACTGTGTTTGATACTCGTATCTTTCAGAAAAAGAAAAGAAAGAAATAAAAAAAAACTAATATTACTCAACACAATGCAACTTTTTCCCGTTTTTCTTTTTTCTTGCTTTTGATTTCTGTAACCACAGTGTTATATGGTGTGGAAGTGTGTAATACAGAAGATACGTCTTATTATCGTATAAAAGAAAACCATGTTAACTAACTTGTAATAAATTGTGTTATCTGGTTAATGGGTTTATTATTTGATTAAATTACAAAGTGTTTTAAGTTGAGTGAGTGATACGACTAGTTAAGTTAAAATGATAACAGTGCTACAACAAATCACTGCGCCACAGTGAAGAAGTATAACTTGTACTGACAATTTTGACACCAATTTAACAGTGAAAGAGGTGAGACCATCTATTGTGCGAATAGTATTTCCCGAATAGATAAACAAATAAAAAATTGTCAAAATAAGTTATACTTGTTCATACTACACTAAGACTATCCCTAAATTTAAGGCGGCGTGCAGATTGGTGTGGCACTGAAGGTGTGATGCTTTCGTTTAATATCAGCATTAGCCATTTCTAGAAGTATTAAAAAGCGCTAAAGTCAATAATGAAAATTATTGCAGTTCAGTAAAATTTTTTTAAATTATTTGATCTTATTGTAATAACACTATGCGACAAATGAAGGCTTGCCTTTTATTCCCCAGCTATTTTATGAGCTTTAGGATTTGTATTTTTATTTACCGTGGGAGGATTAACTGGAGTAATTTTAGCTAACTCTTCTATTGATATTATTTTACATGATACATACTATTATGTAGTAGCCCATTTTCATTATGTTTTATCTATAGGAGCAGTGTTTGCAATTATAGCAGGTTTCGTACATCGTACATCAATGCAATGCGAACATATCAATACAATCTGAATGTGTCCAGGCATCCAAAACAGCTGAAAAAGAACAATTTGTAGAGTTATTTTTCACTATTTTTTTAAATAAACTTTAATTTTTTTTATGAAAAATTTTTTTTTTAATTTTTAAAAAAATAGTAAAAAATAATATTTTTAGGGTACAAATTGGTCTTTGTAAGCTAGACACATTCAGATTGTATTGATATGTTCACGAAAGTTGTTCAGATTTAAAATGGCTACAATATTGTTGTATATTGTTAGTGAAAAATTACGAGTTCCTGTAAGTCATGCTGAAAAAAGTAAACATTTTTTCGTAGATTTTTGCAAAAAAAAAAAGAATGGAAGAAAAAATAATTTTATGCACAACAAATATTTTAAAATTTGTTCAGTAAAGTCTTCTCTACATTATTGCCAATATGGTTAAGCAATATCTTTAAGTTTGAGTTAGCTGTTGGCCAAAAACTGAGAACACCTTTTTTTAAGTGATGCTGTGATTTTCAAAATCATTTGACTTTCATAAATTGGTAGTCGATCTGACCAAACGGAGTACAGGGGGTTACTTTGTATTTCGATTCGAATCGAAAATGCTTTCGAAAGAAATTTCCCATTCGAAAAATCAATAATAAATGAATATAACATTTTTTCGAAAATTCGTAAATTTTTTGGAATTCGTAAGATTTTCGATTCGAATCGAAATACAAAATAACCCCCAGGGTTTTACTAACTTTTGGTAGTACAATCGAACCTATACTGTGAGTTCCGTACATTTTTTTCGCTGTTGTACTGTGTTATTAGTATTAGGGTGATAGACACGGTATTTAGTAATCGGTTTTCCTGGTTTTTTGGGTATGTCGGTTGCGGTTTTTTTTTCTTCTCGAAATAGTAATTTTTAGAATATTGAATAAAAGGTATTTTTTTAATCTCTTTTTATATTATATGTATGTATAAAAACTACAAAAATACTTTCTAGACAATTTCCTTTATCCAGTACCGTTTTTTATTAATTTGGTAATTTAAAAGAAGGAAGTGTCTTAAGCTATGGTCACATTAGAAAAATATTTGATGAAAAAAGCGTAACCACTATTATATGGAATTTTTTTTGTTCAAAAATGTTGTCCTTTACCAAAGTTTTTTTAAAAAAATTTTAAAAACAGAATATATGAGGATATAATACTCAAGTTTTTTATTAATTAAATCTGAATTATAAGATAATAATAAAAATAAATTTGTCTAAAAAATAGTGGTTACGCTTTTTTCATCAAATATTTTTCTAATGTGACCGTAGCTTTAGGAAAAAATTGATTTTATATTCTATTTTCCCTCAAAAACCGGTTAACTGGTTATATTATAAAAAATAAACAGTTTTACCAGTTACGAAAAAATCTAACTGAAAACTGGTTCATAACAAATTGGTAATTTTCGAAGAAACCGAACACCAGCTTCTGCAGAGTCCACTAATCGATTAGCCTAATATTTATAAATAAACGTTGAAATAAAAAAGCTTGTTAAAAAAATGAATTATGAGAAGATTGATATTTGCTCACTGTTATTTACTATATTTTCAAGTTCATATAGTTGGCATGATCATAATATTCGCAACAAAAAAAAAATATGAATTACAAAATTCATGTCAGTATAAAATATTTACTTAAAATTAAAGTTCTTGCTAACATTTTAATATTTCTGTTTAAATAAACAATTGATGTTACCGTCTTTTTAATTTTTAGAGAAAAAAAATTGGTTTTCGGTTACAAATATTTTAAATTCTCTCAAATAATTTCTGTAATTATTTCTACCATTATAATTATATTAATAGCAGAATAAATTTTAACATTTATATTAAATTATGTATAAGTATAAGAAAATAATTTAACCATTATGCTATTATATTGCACGCAACTACATACATATGTACTTAGATATGTTATGTATGTATGAAGATATGACAGTATTAGATGAATTATTAAGAGATAATAAGAGTTTATGTTTCATTTTAATTGGATAGTAATACAATTGTTAAAACAAAAATAGCAACAACTTTAACAAGCAATTTATCTTTACAATAGACAACAAATACAACAATTAATAAAAATAATTAAAATGATTGTTTTTTTTCGCTCTAATCAAAAAGTTTTTTTTTTCCTTTTTGTTTATGTTAATTTAACAGTCAATGTTACCGATGTTGTTGATTGTATTTGTTTACAATGTTTTGTTTAATTAACGCACAATTGGCAGCACTTTCTAATGCCACTCAATACAACCACTTTACTTCTTTTTCTACACCATCACTTTACACCGCTTAGAGTAACGAACGACCAGCCACTTTTACTCTAAAACATAAACAATAACATGCACAAAAAAAAAAGAAAAAGAAAAATAAATAAAAACAAAACTTGGCATGTTAGACATGAGTTTTTGTTTTTGTTTTCCTTAAAACTATTTTGGTCCACAAATTGTGAGTGAAGAGCAAAATCAACAGATAGAAGAGTGAAAAAAAAATAATAATAGACACTGGCGGCACCGCACCTCAAATTGTCCGCCAGTTTAGCCTACAATTCACTTGTCTCTTTGTCTGCTGCACACGTCAATTTGTGAGTAACTGAAAAGTGAATAATACATTACAGCGGCACCAACAACAATAACAACAACGAAGGCAAGTGTAACACTTAATCTAACCCAGTTTTCTTTTTCTAATTTAATCAATTGCAATGTCTAACAAAAGAGATATACAAACCACTTGCACAGGCAAACACAGAGATTATTTTAATAATGGTGAGAAGAAATATACAATGATTACGATGATATTTGAGTATTTATCTTAGAAAAGAAACAAAAGAAAAAAATGTCAATGAAATTTTATATACTCTTTTAACGTAATTAAATCTAAAAAAATTATAATATTTTTGTAAAAAAAAAAAAAAACAGAAAAAATACTAAAATTATTAAAGAGGTACGACAAACAAAAAAAGTTATCAAAGAACATTATGAAAAATTAAGAAAAATTATAAAATTTATTGCTACCAATAACAACTGTTCCCTTAAATTTTGAACTGTTTGCCACCTATGGACCTAAACAAGGGAAAAAGAAGATAGAAAACATCGAATTGTTTAAAGTTTTTTGAGATTTTGGTTTTGAAGATGAAGTGTTTTTGATTATATATGTTCACAATTTTTGTTTGCAGGATATGAGCCTGAGAAATTGATCACTTTTCTGCAAAAATGACACCGAGGCCCCAAATGTTTGGGGCACCATAAAAAACAAATTTCATGACTTTGGACAAAACTGGGAGACACGGGTCTTCTTTTTTTGTTCTTTTATCACGTAGTGGTGTCCGTATATGGTAATTTTTTTTACGTGTTGCACTGTGTTATCAAACAGTTGGGTTTGATCAATTACAATTCCATTATTTATTTCTACCTTTTTTTAATCAATGGCATTTGCAACACTTTGAAAATTGTATCACACTGTGACATACATTTTCTGATTTTATCACAATTATTATCATTCATGTTTATCTTCAATCGATTCGTTTTGATTAGATTTAATTATATTTTAGCTCGTACAACTAAAATGCTTATTTTGATTGGAAAGCAAAATATTTTACAAAATTGTTAAACGTGCTCATATGAAAGTTTTTAATTGCAATTGTGATGTGATGTGATCGGATGCAGTGAATGTTTTAAATCATACGTATGTAAGCTGCACTAGATAACAAATTATTAGTTTTGTTATAATTTTTTCGTTTTTATAAAAAAATAAAGCAAAGAAATTGAACGATAATTGAAAAGATAAATTGGTTACGAATTTATTTATAAAAGAAAATGTAACAAACAATTAAGCTGCTTAAGCTACATAATAGACGGTTGGTTGTATTTACTTAAGCTTCTTGGTGTATTTAGACTTTAGAAAAAGGAAAACTGTGTTTATTTAATTACATTGATTTGTGATAAAAAAAATTATAATTGAGGAAAGTGTTTCGTCGGTAGTGAAGTTTTTTTTTTTATAAAAACTAAATATTTAACCGAAAATTTTTCACTTACATAAGTAATAGATTTTAAGCTTTTAACTCTTTAATATCATAAGTGAGACAAAATAGAAAATTATAAATCTTATACCCTAATTGTACAAATTTTGTAGACAAAAGCGGATATAGTAAAATGAAAAAAAAAATAAAATGGGTAGTGTGTTGGTCTGCTGGTATATGGATATGTATGTGAACCGTACGTATGAATCCCATGAGATGCTCTAATATTTAAAAAAAATTAAAATTCATGTGTCATAAAATTTTGTTTTAGATTTAAAAATAATAAGTGAATGCTAC
Organism: Metopia argyrocephala; assembly: GCA_963576795.1. Lineage (NCBI taxonomy): Eukaryota > Metazoa > Arthropoda > Insecta > Diptera > Sarcophagidae > Metopia > Metopia argyrocephala. The sequence continues at coordinate 177,508,422 of OY756208.1, read as the reverse complement.
TTGTACTGATGTCTATGGCTAAGCATTAGAAGCAATGCCATATCACGTCGAACTACAGTTGGGCCAATTTCCTTTAAGTATTTAAGCATGTAGTGTGAGCGAACTTCTACACAAATTTGAAAGCAGTAGATAGCTTCTATTCTTTTTTACACATATTCGTAAATTCGTGGTATAGTGGTTAGAGCGCTCGCATAAAAATTCTAACAGCCCAGGTTCAAATCTCAGCATACATACATACATACATAATTGGCCATTACAACCCTGTGTCAGGATTACGGCCTAGCTTCTCGCAGCACTCATGTTGTGTGTGTTAATTTTTTCCCATGAGTACCGGGACCTACAGTTTAAAGTCGACTCCGAACGACAGATTTGAGAAGCTCTTTCATGGCAAGTAATTACTCCCAGAGCTTTTGCCAGCAGACTGCTGAGAGGTAGTCGCCGAAAGAAATATTTTTTTCATATTTCTTTTTTCAAGATGTCGGTGCTGAGATTTGAACCCAGCACTATCGTCTTCGTAAGCCAACACACTAACCACTAGACCACGGCGACTCAAATCTCAGCAAAGGAGAATAATTTGCGTTTTTTCGAAATTATAATTAAAAGCGCCACCTACTGGTAAGTAGTAGAAAACAGCAACCTATATAGCGAAGACAATGCCAAAGACAAAGTAATTACTGTTGATCATTCAGGGGCCTTTCAGTGATCAAATCAATTGACAGCAATATGTCTCACTCGTAAAGTCTATCTACTCTACCATATTTCAGTACAATGCACAGCATGAGTACTGGTCTCAGTAACAAAAAATAAGAAGTAAGGAAGGGTTGTAATAAAGAGTGATAAAACTCTTTTTCTTTTATTCATAGTGGTTTTCGCAATTTTTTTACAGTCTCAAAAAAAAAATTTTTTTTTCAACTGCAACAGTCAATCAAATTAAATTTTTTTTATAAAGTTTACTGTTCTAAATCTTTTTTGATATCTGCTTGATATGGCTACAGCAAAGGGTACAATCACAAAAAAAACCTTCAAACGCTGGCACAAACACTTAATTGCGCATGCATGTCATTACAACCCTTTTTCATAGTTACGGCCTAGCTTCTCACAGCGTCAATTTTTATCAATGAATATCGGGACCTATAGTTTAACGTCGAATCCGAACGACAGACTTGAGAAGCTTGTTTATGGCAATCAGTTACCCTCAGAGCTTTTGCCAGGAGACTGTTGAGAGGTGGTTGTCGAAAGAAGTATTGTTTCATATTAATTCCCTTCAAGATGTCAAAGCCGGGAGTTCACGTTTAGTAAGCCAACACACTACCTTCTACTCGTATAGACGTTCTTAAGAGGCGCGTGAATATAGTTTGTTAAAAGGTTATGCCACGTAAAACCTCTATTGATTTATACAAATTTGATGATCAAAATGAGATCGGAAACGGTTTATTCAAAAGATATATCAAAACGTTTTTAGCGCGAAAAAGTTTGCATTAATTATGTATGTATGCAGTTAAGAGGTGCTGAATTGTAAATAATTTGTACAGTCTATAAAACTGTTTATCATTTTCAAATGATGCAAATCAAAATTTATTTTAATTTAAACTGAACAGCAGTGCTTCTAGTATTGTTTTATTGCTCGATACGTTCTATTATTTAATCATTCAGCCAGCTATCGTTGTTTAGTAGCACAATCAATCGCCAGACACCAGTTAGTAACAATAAAAACAACAATACAGAAAGAAAAATAAAGAAAGAAATTTTCTATTTTAAATTGTTAATGAAGTCATCGAGTCTTTTGCATCCTCAACCACAAAAAACTGCCATCAATGTTTGCTGTTTGTTCGCAGTTACTACCAGTTATCGTCATCGCACCATTACTGCCTTTACAGACAATATCAACGTTATTGTAAACTTTTTGTATTAATTTTTCATTTTTCCTTTACGTTTTTCCAAAGAAACACTCTAAGCCTGCATAGACAATTGATTGTTAGTCTATAATATTTTTTCCTTCATGATTTCTATTTCTTTATTTTTCCAATTTTATTATCAGTTTTTTTTTAAACAACCATGTAAAAGAGGCAATAAATATAAAATAAAACAATCAAGTAGTCAGTCATTGCTATGCAATTTTGTTTTTTTATAAATTTTCTATATGCATATGTACAAACATTTTTTTTATTATTATTATTTATAAACAATGACAAGCATTTAACACTAAAGTTGCACTCAATAAATAAATATTTATTATGTAGACCAGACTATAGACCGACCAACAACAAAAAATAGAGAAGGGGCGAATGAATGAAAGTTTAAATGAAATCAAAATTGAATTCATATTTAACACGAAAGTGCATGAGAAAAAACCTTTTTTTTGATATTTCGAGTTTAAAATCTATTTTGATTGACACATTGTATCCAATAGCTTCAAGTGAAGGTCGTTATCATTTTGACTTTCTCAATTGAATGTTAAAATTCATAGAAAGTACAACAATAATTACCTTTGATATAAATGAAGAAACATTAAAATTCAGATGAATGATTAATATCTAATGCAAGATTTTTTTCAGACAACTTGCAAGGTTTGTTCTCTTATGAAGCCGAAAACATCACCGGATTTATTTACTTATTTATGTCTGTGGATAAAAGTTCCTTACAAACTAAAAGTTACCAGCGATATAGTGATTTAAGTACAAAATTTTTGTTCTATTCAAAAAATCATTTCTCTCAGAAAGATTAATTAAATGATAAAGATTCACAAACATATTTGACGGAGGGAGTCGTTGTGGGCGTAGACTGAACAGTAAAATTTTAAATTTAATAAATTAAAGTTACAAGATGGTATATTTGGAATATTAATAATAACTTTACATAACAAATATTCAAAATAGACTTCACAACGTATTTATCTTAAAAGAAAGAAGACGCTTAGCTTTGTTCCTCGATTTTCCAGCGTAAGTAATCTTATAAGACAGAGGTTGCTTCTATATGAAGAGATAACGAACGAGTTCCATCCATCCAAGGCCTCTCAAGCAAAATAAATGAAAACGTTTCTGTACATATTCCATTAAGTTAACATAAATGAGGAAGTATGAATCTCATATAATAGATCCGTATATATTTTATTTGATACGAAAAAACTCCATTCTCCTGTAGTAAGAGTATCGAAAGTACAAAAAAAAAAAAATAAAACAAAATATAAAACCATAAAATATAATTTAATTTGATATGACTGGCCGTAAACATAATAAATTATTCGAATCACAAAATTATTTAAAATTTTTATAACACGATTATTAAAGAAAATTCTTTTCAATTCTTTGCCATCGTTAATGGGATTTTTATTTTCTTTTTTTTATATTATTAAAATAACAACACGAAATATTAAATAAAAATATTCTTCTAGTCCAGTCCAAAATGTGTATCTCATATACTCACATTTTATAAATTATATTTTATTTTCTTTTTTTTATAATTAATTATCAATTTTGACGCAAAGAGCCGCATAGGAAAGTTGATTAATAAACATAATCAGCCAGTTAATGTTCAAAATATAGAAATATATGGGCAATGGGAATACTTATAGAAAGTTTTCCCATAAATCTTAGATTATATTTGTAAAATATAGTGAAAAAAAAAAACAAAAAAAAAAGTTGTTTAAAATAAATAAAATTTAAAACAAAAATTTTAAATGATCACTGCAGAATATCTGATACATTACAGTACTTTTTGTTTTTTAATAACAACTCGCTAAAATCTACAAATCTTTCTAATTATTTTCTCTTAAACTCAGCTGATCTTTTCAAATCGAAACTTCACTGTCATATGAAATGTCTATGGCATCAACAAACTCGTGCACTTTTATTCTTCGATCGGCCAGCAGCATATAGTGGATATTTTCGAAATTTTCGGGTCGACAACGTTCAGCGTCATTTGTTTTTGTTCGACCACATCGAAACATCTGCAACACACTTTTGTGCCATTGAAATCTATGCTCCAGAGTCCACATAGTATTTATCAAGCTTTTGCTTGGTTTGATTGACAGTTTTCGAAAAAAATAATGTTTAATGAGCACTCGAAATTCACTTTTATCCATTATTAAAAAAATACATGAGGTTATATGTTTTGAATAGCTGTTAAACGCAAAGTAAATATCAAAAATTGCTTAAAATGCTCGTATAACTACGAGCTAAGTTCGAAAAGTCACGGCCTTACTGAGCCGCCCTTGTTTTTGGTGCTGGAATGACTTGCAGGAAAAAGCATAAAAAAGCATTTTTTCTGCTCGAAACTACAGAATCTCTTTTAAATACAAACAAGTCGATATTTTCAAGTCATCTAATAAAGAAAAATTAGTTCATAATCTTGTAATTGGAACAACAGCTGCAAACAAAGATAACATGTAAAAATTCAAATACGAGAAAGAACTTCAGCCTAGACCATGAAAATAGAATAATAAAAATTGCTTCTGCACTAAGTCAATCGTACTCGTCTTAACGTGTACGCATGTATAAAATATACTATACTGCTGATCTCAAACTACGGAGTCTTATTATAGAATGGGTCGCACCGATAAACAAAATAAACGTTAGTATAAAGATCGAAAAATTCTATTGCCTAATGTTTAATAAAACCAATAACTCTATTCGCCCTCTTCACTATAATAATAATGTGGGAATTAGAATTGAATTTCATATGCAATAAAATAATAAAAATAATAGAATACAGCTTCGATAAAACTGAATCTTCCAAAATATCGATAAGTAGAATTTTAAACATCTGACATCTGACTAGACTCAAAGAACCAGTAAAACCGAAAATATTTTTTTTTTTCTTAAACAAATTTCAAGCAATTAAACATTTTGCTTTCTAAATTTTTGCCATGGAACCAATATTGTTTTTGATGAAGATAATTATTGATGATACAATACAATATTACTTATGGTTGGTTTTAAGCCAATATATATACTATTTTATAGAATTATTTGTTTAAGTCATCTATTTGGCTGAGAGAGATTGGCAGACAATATGGCATGAAGCGAATAAAGTACATGTGTACAGAATTTTTTAAATGACATGATTCTAACCACTAGTAATTTAATAGTATCTTACGTAGCGATTTATCAATGGAGGCGTTATAACGTTTTTATTAAAACTTGGAAAAATTTAATACTCTTTTTTTTGTTTTTTTTTTTTTTTACTAAACAGGTGTCATACACCATATGGTACAAAATCAACGACGAATATTGATGCCACCCACCCACAAAATAGGTTATAATTTTTATAAAAGTAAATAAAAAAAAACACTAAATTTCTTTTTGTTTTTAATTTTAGAAACTGAAATTCTACACTGTAAGAAATTCATATTACGCAAATATTTGACAATAAAACAAAAAGAAAAAAACAAAAAACCAAAAAATAATAATAATAATAATAAGCGTAACACTATTTTAGTAAAACATTTTTTTTTCTTGAGTCTAAATACAATGTCCCTAAATCGGGCACTCTAGTATTATTTATATAATAAAATTTAGATTTTAGCAATTAATGAAAGTTTAAATTATGATAAACATGGTATCCATTTATTTATTTATGTATATTGCAATTAAAATATTAATTAAAAAAATAAATCAAAAAACATTGCTTAAATATCCAGCTACATATATTATGAGGTATTTAGTAAAACATTTTATATAATTTTAATTGTCTTAAGATCCTAATACTGGTATTTTTATGAGAACTAACATCCTTTAAGGATTATGTATAACATCACTAGCAGAACTGAACTAGTTTTCGACCCAGCTACGAAAGGTTTTTAACTTGTATGGGAGGTGTCACGCCCACTTGTCCAATTTCGCCCACTTTCTGATTGATGATTTGGCTAGGCGTGTCAAAAGTTTTCTCTCGATGAAAACTTACAAACATACATGCAAAATTGGCTACAACAACCCTTTGTCGGGGTTACGGCCTAGCTATTCGCAGCACTCATGTTGTGTTTGTTAATTTTTATCCATGAGTACCGGGACCTACAGTTTAAAGTCGACTCCGAACGACAGATTTGAGAACTTTTTCATGGCAATCAATTACTCCCAGAGCTTTTGCCAGAAGACTGCTGAGAGGTAGTCGCCGAAAGAAATAATTTTTTTATATTTCTTTTTTTAAAGATGTCAGAGCAGAGATTTGAACCCAGCGCTATCGTCTTAGTAAGCCAACACACTAACCACTAGACCACAGATTAAATGGATTAATACAAACATTTGAAAGAAAAATTAGTCAAATCGATGGAGCCGTTTTCTGATTTTAGGTAAATCAAAAAGTGGGCGTAAAAATATAGATTTAAAGCCAAATCTATTGGAAATAGATTACTACCGAGCAATGAAAAGTAGTACAATTTAACAGCACTATTATGAACAGATCAATCGAAACTAGAGCGTAAAGCGCAAACTATCTGTTAAAAATTCTCATGCCCATACAAAATCTATGAGACCAAACCAAATAGCGCGGCGCTAGCGCCTTGCAATTGAAAAATCCAGTTTTGACAGCGGGTAAGGCAGTGAAGTTAATTGTCAAACAACTGTTGTTGTTATATTTTTCTTTTCAATTTTGTTGAGTAATGACATTTAACCTACTTTCAGTCCAATTTTGTGATTTGATTTCTTGTAATTATGGTTATTTAGCGGTTTTTATCAAACAAGGCAAGTAAACATTACTGTTCTTGACACAACGTTGACGCTATTACCTAATTTACTCATTACAACGCTATGATAAGGACAGAATTACGTTTCGCTGTACGCTTTAATTTAGGTTGCTCTGAAAGGTCTTATTTGTCAAATACTTTTTATCAACACAGAAGTCGGTATATATGTAAGTACATTTAGAAAGTAAATATTTGAAATACAAGACTTTAGACATTTATTTTTTGTGTAAAGAAATGTTTGTAAATATGTATTGTTTTACAATGTACAAGCAAAAGAGATGATAATAAAAACAATAGAAACCCAATTTAATAGCTTGTTATTGTTTATTTTTTATAGTTGTTATCGTTACACATTAAATTGAATTTTCATTTTTATTAATTTGTTGTTGTTGCTGATTGATTAATAAATAGTATATAGTAAATATTGATGACTTGCTTGTTCTTTTCTTTTCTTTCTATTTTTTATTTATTTATTTTTTTGTCCTACTTTGTTTTGTGTTAGGGCTGAGTTATTGAAAATGTTTAACGAAACGTTAGTTTTTTTTTCAAAATTGATGAATTTTAACTATTAGTTCGTGAAAACGTCTCGCAACAAGCAGTTTAGTCAACTGTTAAGATGTTGTTTGTTAACAAAAAAAAAAAAAGTGAATATACTTAATTTCAGCAAAATATATTTATTTAGCGATATACATGTATTTCATTTTCAATTAGTCACAAATAAATTAATTTGCAACGTGAAAATCTAATTTCTGTAGATTTCCTACGTTACATTGACTACGATACGTTTTCAGTAAACAGTATCGTGTTTTGTTTACGTTACAGATTTGCACAGCTGATGCCGATGTACACGTTACGTTTTCACTAACTCAGCCTTTAAATTCTATCATATTTTTTTTTATTACTATTGATTTCTCTAGTTATTTTTTATTATTATTATTATTAATTCTTACTGTAAGTTTTGTTGATGTTGTAATTGCTGTTGTTGTAAAGATATCTAACGCTGCCATAAATATTGTTGTACTTGTCGGGTATGAACGTGTTGCTTGCTTAATGGATATAATTTCTTTACAATAAACATTTAATTTTTCATCATTATTTTCTTAAAACACTTTTAAAACTGAAATTTTTTGTATCTTTTATTTATTTATTTATTTTTCTTTTTTTTTTTTGTTGTAACTTAACTTTCAGATATGAAAAAAAAAAAATTAAATTCTTTTAATGCTTTTAAATATCATGAACACTTTTTGTTGGTTTTTATTTTTATTTTAAAACATAAACTCGCCAACAAAGTAATAAAACGAAAGAATTTAAACAAAAGAAAATTATGACACTGACATTGCTTTACTGTTGTTGGTTAATTCGATTAAATTCAAGCAAATTTATATCATTACGTATCCAATGTGATTTATTATTATTATTTTTTTTATAATTTACTGTATTACAGTGGCAACTGTCTGTCCGTCTTTTTTATAATTTTTTTACTGCTTTATTATTTCAATTCTTACAAATAATTCTCATAAGTCAGTCAGTGTGCTGCTTTTTGTTTGTACGTCTGTCTGTTTATCAAGTAAACCTATTTCTTTCTTATTTTTTTATGCAAGAAATTATTCACACACGATAATATTACTACCCGATAATACGAAAATTCCCCACGTACAAACGCCGATATCGAGTACTCAGACGAAACTAAAATTCTGTTAAATTAGTCCGTCGTGTTTAACCCAGTCATACTATAAAAAAAATTACTCACAAAGAAATAAACAACACAAATAAAAAAAAAAAACAAAGAATAGCAACAACAGCGTTAATCATTAAAAACAAGCAAAAGTTTTCAAAATTATGTGTGTGCAGTGAGTGTGTTAAACGCTCTTATTGTGTTCTTCTCCTAAAGTTTATAACCAAACAACGTCATTTTACTAACAATACTATGTTGCCAAATGTTATTTTTGTCATCACTTTTTGTGATTCCCAAAACGTAGAAATATTAAGGATACTTATGAAAGGCCTTGCAAACTGTGCAAACGATGCAAAGTGTGTAACAATACATCATATTTTTTCAATGCAACAACAAAATATATACATCCGCCATTTGCATCAATTGCACTGAAAAACCCTAAGGGCCATTATTACAACTTGCCTATAAAGTGTCCGATAGTTAAAGGTAACTTTCGTTAACGGGAGGAATAAAGTGACCTTTAAATGCTTTTCGTTATTACAACTTACCTTTAAAATAAAAGTTATATTTTTTAAAATACGGCAATACCAGAACAAGAACCGATTACTTTTTGTATTAAATTTGTTTAAAAGACTCCAAGTGGCAACAACACGCATGTGTACATGAATAAATAAACAAAAAATTTTGTAAATTGTGCACTAAAAAAAACTTAACAACAAAGAAATGTGTTTAACTTTCCATTTTTATTGAATTTACTTCTTTGTTGACAAAATAAATAAAATATTTTTGTTAATAATTCAACGAACAAAACAATATGGCAGTCTCAATAAAATATGGTAAGCTCAAAAATTTAAACCTCACGTTAAAAGTTAAAGGCAAGGCAATCTTCCCAATAACTTTATCGGTCACTTTTAGGTTAAAGTTTAGTTGTAATAACCAAAAGCAATTTATCTGTCCGATAACATCCTACCTTTAACTAAAGGCAAGTTGTAATAATGGGCCTAAAGTTAATTGTCCATGTATTTTTGCTTAAAACTTTTGAGTTCTACAGCCATATATTTGCGCATGTCAAGATAACAGTCAATACGCGCAAACGACAATATTTCGATAATATGCAAAACACGTGCTTTCCTTTTTCGTTATTGCCTTTATTTATTAAATGAATTTCAACTCTACTAAGTATTATAGAGTAACACTATAGATACCAAAAGTTTTAATATGTAACTGCAAATTAAATTTCTAAAATACTAAATTCTTTTTGAAGAAAATCTGTCCTTTCTTTGTCCAATTTGTTTAATGGGTAAACAAAATTAAATTCACATTTATTTACCGTCAAAATAAATAAAGAAGAAGAAACATTTTAACAATCGTAAGTAAACAGCTGTTATTGTTTTGATAAAGCCAGACTACCATGCTGTAGAGGAAAAAGTATAAAAAGAAAGTATGAATTTTATATTTTAAAAATTAAAATAAAAATTTTTTTTCTGACAAACAGTTGGTAGTTTAGTATAACAGGAAAACAAAGCACAAATAATCGCTCACAATTAATGACAAATATTTATGTACATTTATATAAATTTCCAACTTAAATGCATAATGGACAAAAAGTGCATACTAATATTATGCGGGTATTACATGACCATAATTCGCCTGACAGTACGGTCAGGAGAAGCCCTCTAGCCACTACAATTAATGTGAAATAAATAGCAAAAAGAGGATAATAAATCACCATAACATATTTATGAATATGTATGTACATTGTACAATCCCATCTTTACTTTATTTGTATCCATCTGGCAATATTTTAATCAAATAATATATAATATTTATATAAAATGATGACTGCTAGAGCTAGCAAAATAAAACAAAACCAACAAAAAGCACTGAAAAAGATCTCAACAAGTTAGAAAAAAAAAACAAAAACAATAACAACTAAACAGCACGCGAACATTATTAGTTTAGGGGGGAAAAAATATAAATACTACTCAATGTGGTTGTTTCTATTTTTGTTGCTTTTTTAGATATTAGATATTTCTTGCGATCAACCACTTCACACTCACTCACCTTCAAATTAAAACAACGATGAACAGAAAATATGATGAATAAAACAGACTGGAGGTGGTGAGGGATGGTAGTAACCAGTAACAAAAAAGGGGGAAATAATTTTTTACACGAGTAACAGTACCATGTGCCTCTATTTTAAACAAACGAAAGAGTAACTAGGCGCTGGAAAAAACAACAATAGCAACTATTTTAACAAGTCATGAACTTTAACTACACAATTTGTACTAACTAGAGGTTAGATATTACAAAATTTACAAAAAACAAAAAAAAAAAAAAGAGAAAAGAAAAGTGAACACAAGAAAATTTAAATATTTTTTTTTTACTTTTGTTCCTCAAGTTCTTGGCCACAATAAATAGACAATTATGTTGAGAGTAACACTAACAATTGGCACTATGCAAAATATAAATAATATTGAGTAATTTCAAAATAAATAGACTCAAATGTAATATTGGGTTATATAAAAAGCATACACGGTTTCATGTAAGTGAAAGAAGTCACTACTAATTCAATTTTGGCATATTAAAACACTGACTTATATCAATTCGTAACTATGGTAAAAGCAATATTAATTTAAAATTAATAAAATAAAATATCTAAAAATAGATATAAAGTTACGCAGAAAATTAAAAAGGCTGTTTTATAAAGAAAATTGTAGCAAGAAAATATACTCCAAAAACGACGATATCCACGTTTGGTCCACACCATCGCATATTCTGAACACACATAAAATTTTTTAAATATCGAACGACTAAATATGATAAAACACAGATCGATAACAGTGTTGTTTGATGGTAAAAAGAGTATGTTTTATATTTATAGTTTATAAATAAATAAATTATTTATGAATTGCTTTTATATAAACATTTTGTTTTATCTTTAAAAAGAGATAAATAAACAAAAAAAAAAAAAACAAAAAAAAGAAAACCGGCAGGTAAACAATATATATTTGTTAAAAATCTATCTCTCTTTTAGTCTCTATCGTAGCTTGTTGTACGTCCGTATTAACGTATATTCTCTTTCGTACTTGAAAGTAAACTTTACGAAAAAAAAAATAATAAAAAACAAAATCAAAGAAATAAACAAAAGTAATGCATTTTGAAACCACATTTATTAGAGGGTGGCGCACAGATTTATTTAAAAATATTTACAGTCCTTCACATAAGTAGGTAAACAGCAAAAAAATTCTGTACAAAAACATTTAAAATATACTTTATTTCACATATTAAAATTCTTACAAAATCCCAGGCTCATGTTGGTAAAGCTGCGGTCACATTAGGCAAATATGTATTTGATGAAAAAAGCGTAACCACTATTTTATGAAAGCATTTGTATTGTAATTTTCCATTGCTTCAAGTTGGATTAATTAAACAAATTTTTGCAGAGAACTAAATTTTGCCATAAATTCTAAAATTTGCCTAATGTGACCGGAGCTAAAGAATAGGTTTAAGCAAACTGAACGGCAACATGTGTCTATTTACTTTTGTAATTGACTGTATGTATGTTTATACATACGATATACATATGTATTGAAGTTTATACATACGTATAAATAATTCTTTTTCTATAGAATACACGCATCTAAAATTTCATCATTTACTCTAATGATTGAAACCAGGAAAGGAAAAATTGTTTAAGACACAGAAAAAGTGAAAAAGAAATTCAAAAAGAAGTTGCATACAGATAAAGAATTAAAGAATTCAAAAGTGGTTAAATAAAAGTAAGAGTTTGACATTTTTTTATTATTCAGATGAAAAAAAAAAATTTAAATTCTTTTCAAGGTAAAATTCCACAATTAGCAACAAGACAATGCCAGCTTGACAAACTTGTTTGGCTTTTTTCTTTCAATTCATTTCTGTCATTTCTGTGATCTATCGAAAAAAATGTTGAATCAGCAAGAATTCTATGGATAACAGAATAAGAACAGGTAAATGTTCTTTAAACATTAATAATGAAGTATGAATGTATGTGCTGTAATAACAACATACATATGACATACATTTTTTAATTGTGATGAAATTGGTTAAATAATATTATATTTCAACACTCACACCAATATTCGTATAACTGCCACGCCACCATGCCAACTTGTTCCCATTGTTTCAAGGGTTTGATAATAATTACTTAAAACAACTGCATAAGAAATTATGTTTGTGTTCTTTGCTTTAAAATGTAGGAATGGATTCATTACTCTTCATCAAGATTTGGTGATTGGAATTGATAGGCGGATGGCATGCCACCATATATTGCCTATTTAATAAAACACTGTGCGAGAAGCTAGACCGTAATCCTGACACAGGGTTGTAAAGGCCAGTTATGTATGTGGCCTAACAAATACCATCCTGGTTTCTTCATGAAAAAGATCCACATTGGTCTCCTTTACACACCCAGTAGCGATTCGAAGTGAATTATTCTGGGCTGTCGGTAATAATCGAAATTGAGCATCACTTAAAAACCAGCTCCAAATGGGGGGAGCATAGTTAAGGAGAGACCGGCCAATTGCCTTATAAGAAGTTATTATATAGCCCAATTCTAAATAAAAATTCCCCGGGAGTTTTTTTCCCTCTCCCATTTTGCCAATATAAATTCAATTGTAAAAATAGGAAAGGGAAAAAATTTCCCGGGGAATTTTTATTCAGAATTGGGCTGAATGTCTCCTTACCCTTAAAAACCTAGTTTTAAAGTAAAGAAGGTTATTAAAAACTATCTCGAGAATCTTGGGGTTTTGAAATCTTGGTATGCAGTTACCTTTGAAAAAGATATCGAGTTTCTTAACTGTGCAGTCAGTGAAGTGTGACACTTAGATTACGTTCTCATAGAATTTCTGAAATTATGGAAAAGTAACAAGATATTCTGTCACTTATTTTATCTACATTTATGCGCGATGTATATGGGAAATCATCGGCCTATGAGACAATTGTAACGCTTTGAGTGGGGATTAAAAGTTTGGTAAAATAAATATAGAAGAGTACGTGATAATATTCCACCTACTCTTGCTATAGCGAGATCTTTGGCCTCTAAATTCAACAAACGCCTGTTTGGCAGAAAGATAATTGGCAACCTATCGTTTAATATCATTAGAGCGTGAATGGAGTTCGTGATGGCATTTATCAGCATAGAGTGACTGATGCTAGCCACTTGCGATTTCCTAAGTCTTAGAAAATAAAAACAGCTTATTAATTAGTGATCAATTGTTGGTGTCATGCTGAAGAAACATCTACGACGCTTTAGAAAAAAAGGGGGATTGTTTGTATCACATTTAAACAGTTGTTTTGGATGTTGTTTCCATGACTGCAATAACAATAAATTTCTTTTATTTACGCTCTCTTAAATTGATATAATAAATTATAAAATAAATAAGATGACGATTACAAATTGGAAAACACCGATGATAAAGTTTATTTTACTAAAAAAAAGAACAACAATAGCAACAATTTTATAGAAATACAAAAAAAAATTTTTTTTTTTTTTTGGCAAATGACAACAACTGCCTGGCCTGTTTGTGACTCAATCGTTACTGTCTTATTTATAATTAAAAGCAAAACAGTTATTTTTAAATAAAACAACAACGAGGAGGAAACCGATAACGAAACGATAACAATGATCACATTTTCAGATTGAAATTCTATGTATGCGTGGAAATGTTAGAAAAAGTGATGAACAGCACAATTTTTTTAAGTTAAAAAAAAAAAACCGGTAACACAATTAAAATTCAAAATGTGTTTTTATTTCTAAACGAAAGAATCACAAACCAAAAGGTGATGACTAAAACCCAGTTTAGGCTATTAATAAAATCAAAATATTTAACAAACAAAAAAAAAAAAAAAATTAACAATACACTATAGAAACATTAGTTTTTTAAGACAATCTGCAACAAAAAAAAAAAAAAAATTGATTGAGATTGCTAGTTTGTACAATCGTTATCAAAGATTACTTAAAAATTTTTTCCGTTCACTCATTGATTGCAACATTTAATTTATTTTAATTAAACACTATATTAATTTTAGTTTCATTAATTAATTTTTTAATTAATTCAAATAAATGCCTAATTGATTACAGAGATTATTATGTTTTTATCTTCAAGAATAAATATATATTCTAATACTTCTTAAATTAATTCAATAAACATTTTAATAGATTTTTGATTTCGTTTTAATTAAGGTTTTTTATTTATACAATAAAAATTTTAATTGAGTTTTGATTTCGTTCTCAATTAAACTTTTTATTAGATATTTAAGAAAAGTTAATTGGTATGATAAATTCGGGTGTTAATCTGTAACCAATAAAAAATTTAATTGATTCTACAAATATTTCAATTGAAGTTCATTTTTTATTTTTTTTTCTGTGTTTTGGGGGTTCGTCGTCGATCAAATCGACTACTTTTGCACTATTTTTACGCCAGTAAGCGACTGTAAATAAAAAATGATGTCTATTCGCCAGATGGACACAAAGGTCATTAGAGCAAGCGCAAGAGACCCTAGTACTGTCGTATAAAATCGCCAAATATGGGAAAGCTGCGGATGTTACCGGCAGAATTACACCATGCCATAGATGTATCGCTAACTCAATTTGTGATATAGTTTCACTAACGATGCACAAACATATATAGATTTAATCCAAAAATCATGAGTATCAGGTAGACAAAAAAAAAGGATTCCAAAAATTAAAGCAAATGCATTTATCATTATTGGGTGACCTCAAACCCGGAAATATCGGTTCTCCACTCGCCATTCAGTCGGCAGTATTAGTTGAAGTCTTTACAGAAATGGGTACACATGCTATTAAATGTGCGGATTAAAGGGCGTAATTATTAGTCGTGCTTGCAAAAGCTCTTCTTAACATCCGAAGTAGTACGGAAGAGAATATGAAAAAGTAAAATATTAGTAGTCTCTAACAAAAACAAACAAAAGTAATAATAGCTTGTTGTAGTTTCTGACTCATAGGCAAAAAAAAAACAACTATACGTTAAAATTTTTGCCGCCCTCAAATCAAATTTACGAACTCAGTTATAATTATTTCCATACAACACTATAAATGTATAAGATATTTCTGAAAAAGCTGTCACAATTAATTTATTTTCAATAGACAAATTTGTTCATTAAACGGCAACTTAAGAAAATATTGAAATTTTTTTACGAGTTTCTGTTTTTTCTTTTTTTTTTTCCTTGAAAAAATTAAAAGAAAAATATTTTTCAAGTTCAAGTACAAAAATTTATTTGCATATTGTTGGGAATTTTTTTTTGCTACATTTTGTGTATTGCATAATTTAATTTTATTTTAATTGTAATACGTTTCTGTATTTTTTACTGAAGTGGCCATTCTTCGAAAACATAAACGCAAATATAGCTGGGATGACCACATTGTGCCTCCTTTTGTAATTTTCTTTAAACTACGAGTAAAATGCTACATGAACTGTAAATGAATGAATTGAATGAATGAAATTGTGAGCAGAAAATTGTCTTTTATAAGCAGGCTGTAAAATTATCACATGATATTTTCATTTCATTTTGTTATCGTGAATTTCCCATGGAATTTATTTTGATTTTCAAACCAGCTGTTAAAAGCTATCATTTTACAATGAATGTTTACAAATTAATTAAAGAAAATAAGTCTAAAATTAAATAAAACTAAAATGTTAAGGATTGTTGCATTAATTTTGTTGCAAGAAGAGAGACAGAGAGTCGAAAGAATATACAATTGTCCATCGACACTGAAGGGATGTAGCAAATGCGTTTAAAGTTTCCTTAATTATAAAAAAAAAATTAAAAACTATTACAATCATTTATTTCTTGAATTTCTAATTGGATCTTTACTATGTAAATCTATTTTATAATTTGTATATCGGTCTTAAGATTCTAAAACTGCTGTTCTTTGTGAGAATTAACATCCGTTAACAAATATGTACTTATTTAAACACTAGCGAATCTGAAGTTTAAGCACTTAATTTAAAATAAATAATCACTTATATTATAAATACGTTCCAAGTAAAAACTATGTGAAAAGATTAAAGTGAATACAGATCAGATTTCGAATGAAAATTTCTACTAATGATAATGGGAATTGAATGGAATTTTTTTAGAGCTATCATTCTCCATTGATTAAATAACAAAACGAACAAATTCCATGTGAATAATTATTTATGATTGCAACAGTATGAAATGGGAAAATATTTCGAATGAAAAGTTACTCACGAAAGAGGTGAATAAAAATGAAATCCCAGGTTCAATACAAGAGGAATCGGTTCAAATTAGGTGAAGCATGTCACTAAAGATAACGAGAATATGGAGAAATTAAAACCATTTGAAATTAAATAAGTGTGTAGCCACTATTTTTACTTCAAAATTTTATGCAAACGTTTTATTTTATATTTTTTAATGAATGACCGTAAGAAATAATATTGTATTATTTAATTAATGAAAAAATAATAAGAACAAGTAAATGTTTTCAGAAAATAGTGGTTTTGTCTTTTTGATCAATTCAATGCAATTCCAATTTATTGAGAATTTAAAAAAAAGTTAACAAAGGTGTTTTAAATAAATCATAGTATAAATATACAGGGAAATTTAGAACTATATTGTATTATTATAATCAAACATTTAAAAGCTTTATTAACGATAAACATTCAGATTACCTTTTTGATCAAATATTTGCCTGATGTGATCGTAGCTTAAGGAAAACAATTTTAATTCGTTTTCATTAAATATTATTGTAAATCACATGATTCGATAACTAATTTTTTATGCTAAGTTTTATGAATTTAAAAATTATTTACAATTTTTTTTTTGGAATTTAGGAATACCTTTAAATTCAGTTAAATTCTTATAAAGAATAAGAAGTTGTGTTAATTTCCTTTTGAAACGCTACCATTTTATTAAGAAGGGTAGAATTAAAAAAATGCGTAAGAAATAAGTGAAATGTAGAAATAATTCAATATAAGTAACCTTTCTTTTAAAACTTTCAGAGCAAA
Source organism: Metopia argyrocephala (assembly GCA_963576795.1). Classification (NCBI taxonomy): domain Eukaryota; kingdom Metazoa; phylum Arthropoda; class Insecta; order Diptera; family Sarcophagidae; genus Metopia; species Metopia argyrocephala. Next base: position 177,491,039 of record OY756208.1, on the reverse strand, counting down.
TAAATGGGGTGCCAAAAGTTTTTCTTACCAGCACATTAATAAAAGTTTCCGCAGAGTGCATTGCAGCAAAAACAAAAATTACCCTCTCTCTCTTTCTCTCACTCACACACTCGTGAAATAAAAAGGAAATGCAAATTGCTTATAATTCCGCAATTGTCCTCTTAACAAATACGAGTAAGTGTATTCGTATGTTTGTCGGCCATTGATTTATTATAGCACAACAATAATAAAAATAAATAAAATATACTTTGTTTGGGTTGTGAAAAATATTTTTTTTTCTCTAAACGAAATTTAATTCTAATCGAAATTTAACAATAAAATTAATTTCCTAGTAAATATGTATACGAGTAGTTTTATTTTTTACACACTCTCAGCTTAAATGAGTCTCTTTATTATTGTTGTTATTTGTATAATAATTTTTTATCTCTTTTATCATCAAAGCCATAAAATAAAAGGAAAGCTACAACAACAACATACAATTTTTTAATTAAATTGCGCTCTATTGCTTAATGAATCACAATATACCGGAATAAAGAATAAATAAAAAGAGATAAAAAAAAACAACAAAAATATTTGATCGCTTGTAGACGGAGCTATTAAAAAATAAAATAATTAACCGAATATGTGCAAGTTTTAATAGATTTGGATATTTTGCAATCTAGAAACGGGGAATAATATTCAAATTCGGCAAAGCACAAAATATTCTTAAAACAAAAGGAAAAATTTTAGGACATTTTCGTAAACTATACATATTGTATTCCGGTAAACCAAACTTCTTAACTTTGACGTGGGTCTGTCTCAATGCCTAATTAGAAATGTGTATAACTGATTATTAGTTTGCTTTATTGCTTTACGTTCCTTTTCGGACGACCCTGTTGAAAATACAATTTACTTGTACGAAACCTTAAATGACAGTATTTACTAGAGCAACCAATGTCCTACTGTATAGAACAGAATAAAAACTTTTTAATGAATGATACGAAAAATTATTTTTATTTTTTACGCTGACAAGTTTCTTAAGAGTGTGTTCTGTTGTTTTTAATTTTATTTCATAAATTATAAAAAGTTGTTTTTGTGTTGGGTTTGTTTTAATAAATTTTTTTTCTTGCTTTCTTGAAGAGGGAACAACATCTATCGATAGTAAACACTTTTACAAACAAATTTAAGTAAAAAAAAAATGATAAAAATTTAAATATTTTTCACACTAAAATTAATTTATAGAAGCAAAACAAACATTATAAGGCGAAGACACAGTGGACGAATTTACAAGAAATCAAAGTCCAAACAATACTGGCAATAGAAATAAACAAACGTTTCTTGGCGCCTTCAACTAGTTTTTAGGATTTTTTGTTGTTGAGTTTTGCTTTCTATTTCGTTATGCATAATCACAGCTGATTGCTACAACAGATATGTATTATCGTTTAAGACACCTCAGTTTGGTGAACTGGCTATAAGGGCCTAACTAAACCATGGTATTTTAGGGAGATATACATATGTATAAAGCTTTATACAAGTATAACTAGGATCGTTTGAAAATAAGGCAACATTATCACTAATTATATACTTATACAGTGGCTAACAGCTTGTCAAATAGTCCCTGTTTGAAAGTAAATAATAATTGAAATATCGAAATAAAAATTTATTGAAGGGATTATAAATAATATATATTCCAAATTTATAGCAAACAAACTTTATTCAGTCTTAAACTTATAATTTAAAAAATTTAGAAAGAAACACATTACCAAAGACTCAGACATCGAATCGGACTGACCTTATAGCACCACTAACGAAGGAATGGTCATACGTGTAATTTGTTTAGTATACAACCTATGAAATAATAATAATAATTAAATATTCAGCATTACTGATTCAAGAATTCAATTAAGCCTTATATTATTGCCACATACTCCAATGAGCGGTAAATGGGTGTTAAAATTCGCACACATTCTTCTAACCGGGTCAAAATTAGTGTAATTGGAATGAAAATATTGTAATTTAAGGGGAACGTAGTATTTTGGCAGTTAATTTTAAACTATAAATTCTAGTCTACTTAGAAGAGTTACAGCATCAGTAAAACTAGATAAAAAAAATTAAATTTTGCTTTAGTTAATATTAGAGCAAACCACTGTAAAATTGTAAGAAAAAAATAATTCCTAAAATAAATTTCTTAATATAATTAATGACTGAACACCACTTACATACATAAATATATAAATATTAAGGGCTAAATATAGAAAATTTTAAATTTATAAAAAATTTAAAATAAAAATCCAACACACATGAATGCTATCACAACAAAATGTTAAGGTCACAAATCAGCCTTTAAATATTAAATTTTTTGTTTGTGTAAATTAAAGTTGAAAAAATTAATAATTATTTAGTATTGATTGCAAGATTTAACGACTTTTTGAAATAATAAAATTAACCGCTATTTTATTTAAATTTAAATAAATAAGAAGTTGGAAAAGTCCATACAACAACAACAAGTGATTGAGAAAAAGAAGTGATTTAGAGAAAATTTTAAAGCATTTATACATTATATCAGAATTAAATAATTATTATACTAAAAATAATAATCATACGCTGTTATTTAAGCCGGTCTAATCTTGGTTCGCAAGTTTCTAAACATTAATATGTTAAGAAGTGTGCTGTAGAGAGTGTTTTAGTAGACTTCCGGTATTTGTGTACTCAATACTGAATAATATTTTTGGTTAGAAAATATAGAAAAGTGTTCAAGAGTGTGTCGTTGGATACACTTCAAAGTTCTCAGTTGTCATGTTTATGCCCGTTTTACAGCTATAAAACAGTTTTGAAATTTCAAAACGTTTTCACTGAAACTGCTTTTCAAGCCTATTTGAGTCAGACCAAGCGTTTTCAAAATTGAGTATAAACGCGTACCATTTTTGAAACCTTTATGAAAATGAGCTGTAAAGAATGTTCTGTCAAATTTGATGGGGTTGCCAATTTCCTCTATTGGTTATATTTATTATTCTATGTGTATTATTATAGAAAATATGAAAAAATTAGAATTAGAATTATTTAGAATTAGCTGTTAGTTAAAACTGTTTTAAAACTGTTTCGAATCAAAACATAGGCACAAACGCATATGAAGTTATCGTTATGAGTGAAATCGTTTTGTGTCGAACTGATTTCAAAACAGGCATAAACTAAGTAAGTACTCGTATTTATGTGGGTTTCGGACTGAAATTATGTACGTGAAAAAAAAATTAAAGCTGCGTACACTGATAATATTTTGGAATAATCAAACTGTAATCTGAGAACAATCACTTTGTATTCAATGGAATATAAACTGGTCGAGGAGTGTTTAATATATTGAACAACGGAGCGTCACAAACAAAGTTGAGATTTGCTGAATTCGGGAAATTATGGGATTGACTGCAAAGAACCTGTTAACACACTAGCCAGGGCAGAGTTCTGAGTAGACTTTAAAGCATCAAGAGTTCTTTTGATGGATTACTTAACATCAGATCGAAGGTAAACAGGTGAACACATTTTAGAAATACATATTGAAAAAAATCATGGAGACTTTGCCAGTCGTTTAAACTATTGAAACTTTCTGGCACTACCACCGAAGTTGTCATACTAATAGGTTACATACCCTCCTATATAAAACGGAGTGCAAGTTCTGTTTGCATTATAATAAAACCAGGCTGTCTATCCAGTGATCAATTTAGTGGCTATTAAAAAACTATATATGAATACAAAAATAGAAATCTACATTTAATTTTTTATATTATTAAATAAAAATTTCAAGAAATATATTAAGAAAACAATTATTTTTAAATTATTTAAAAATAATTATACACCCAATAGTAGAAAATAAATCTAAACAATCTTCAAAAAAATTCTAACAAAATTCGACATTTAAATTTAAAAATTTTAGCGTCGAATTTATATCCAAAAATAAACAAATAAACAGAAAAATAATTTTGTCTTAATCTGTGATAAATAAAAAGCCATACGTTGTATGATTATGATTCGTCATTACGTTTATAGTCATAATGGCAAATTGAGAAAAAAAAATCAACAAAACAGAATAAAAAAAATAAATATGAAATAAAAATATCTTTAAATTATTTTTGGCAATAACAACAACAAAAACAAAATACAAATTCACAAGTGGGGTGCAAAACGAAATTTTTAAAAATAAATTATTTCTGAAATTACTGAAAGACAACCAAAAATATTAAGAGGCGCTGCTGCAGCAGCATTCAAAGAGCAGCCAGACAGTCAAGTAAAAAAATTTTCAAAGTTAAGAAAATTAAAAAATTAAAAATAAAATAATAATAAAGTGTTAAAGCTATGGACAATAAAGATACAATCAATATTGACAATAAATTAAAATTTTTTCATAAATTATTATTTTAATTAAATTTATTTTCATTGTTCGCACTAAAAGTTTTAATTTTAATTTAATTAAAACGCAAAACATACATAAACAGATTTGAAACTAACTCAAGACCAAGGTTGACTTTTCTTTTTATCCAAAAACATCGAAATGTGTATATAATTTTCATAAAGTATGTTATACTCCAGATACATTATCCAAACTACAAACTTTCATGAATCACCCATCCAAGAGTTAAATGAGGTATACCAATATATAATATAGACTGGAGAGAATTTGTTGATAAGTCTGGATCAGATGATTACAACCACTTACATTTTTGTTTTAAGTAGACCGTATCTTTTTAAAGTATTTATCGACAGCAAAGTTTTACTGTAATCGGAAGGGGCATTTCCTTAAGAATTAATACATTTTAAAGGGTCATTAATTTCATTCATTCATATAGAATGTAATAAAAGTATTTCAATCTAAAGATCGATTATACAGCACTCAACTAGGGTTTCTATAGTATCTGCCCCAGTTTCGTCGCTTTGATTATATTTAAAATGTCAGACGGTGGCAACCTTGACAGTTCCCTATCCCATATTTCAAGGTTTCTTTTTCAAATAAAGCAAAAAAGCAAACAGGTATTACCGACTATATGATTCGCAATTAGTAGTTATGAAATTTTACTCACTGAAAACTTTTATCTGTGATGTAGAATGGTAACACTAGCATATATAGCATATATGAATTTTTAAAATATTTTTCTTTAAATAACTGTCATGAATTTTAATAAAATTGTGTGTTTTGTGTTTACTCGTATATAAAGAGTATGTAAGTAAAATTAAAAAATCTTATACCATAACTTCATCCTCTCTGCTGTGGTGATGGCGACTTAAAAATAGTTTTCCGTTTTTAATATCGTGCAAATAATAATTTAAGTTATCTCAGCATCCAAATTAAATTTATATTCGCAAATTTGAAGCGATTTTCTTTGTGTAAAGTCCAAGGCTTCACTGTCGACATACTTGACTGGATAATAAAATTTAGAATTTAACCCAACGACCAAAATTTTTCTGTTTGGGGTTAGAGTTAAAGTGTTGGCAATACTGCCTTTGCATCTTTTTCTATTATTTCAATATCTTCTCTAAGTGGCCGATCACTGTTTCGCCCAACTTCCCGTACAATCACCCAATAGGGACATCCTTAAAGCGATAAACGTAGATTTTAGCCTTTTGATCATTTTTCACAATTTTTTATTAGAAAGTAATGTTTTTTTTTCTACTAACAGATGAATACATGGGTAATTAAAAAAAATCATTCGCTAATTTCTTGTAAAAAAATAATTTTCTTTTATTCCGCAGAACTGTCAATTTATGCTGTTCAAAAAAACATCGATTAAATTATTACTCGTACGTACATATTTAGCTACATAAAATAAAATACAACAATGAAAAAACCGCCGGTATTGAGTACTCAATACCCAAATCTCAATAATTTTACAACTTAACTGTAAAATACTTGTATCATGAAGACTAATGACTGTTTACATATTTAGACTAGTGATGTCAAATTCTGCTACTTTTCATTACCCGATAGTATTGAGTACATTCATTTGGGTACTCAATACTACTCAATACTTTTAACGGATTTTATTTTTAAGAGACAATTTCATAAAGTATTGTGTTTTTAGACAGAGTTTTGGTTTAGCCGTTAAAATTTAAATTTTTCATACAACTTCGAAGAAAAAATACAATTCTTAAAATATTGAGTAGTTACTTTTAAGTATTGGGTACCCAACAAATAGTACAAATACTCGATAATCGGTACACATTACTCAATACTTTGCCGGCACTAATTTAAACAGCTACAGCTGTTAGTTATGGAGTTCTCGTTCAGGGTTTCTCAAATAATTAAAAAAAAATAACTTTAATGTAGTAAAATTAAAAAAAAAATGCAAAATAACTGGTAATCCGAAAAATTGTTTTCTGCAAGCAATCATAGCTCATCAATCGATTATTCGTAATAGGTCATTCACTAGAATAATGTATAATAAAAATTTGTAAGTAATATAATTAAAAACCATAAAAACATACATATTTTCAATTATTATTAATTTCAACTTTCCAATGAATTCGAATTCACTCAAAGAAAAGCACTAAATTTTAAATGCCGGTATGGTACGTCAAAGACCACGCCAACAGCGGTAACAAATTAAGACGCAAACGTGAGTGCACAAAACAAGTGTACGTTTTTATAAAACAAAATTTTTCCGTGTTCTGTTGTTTTTTTCTCTTTATTGAAATTTTTATTTATATTTCGGCAAGTTTTTTATGTTTTTGTGCCTTTAATATTGTATTATCTGGCGTCAAAGCTAAGAAAATGTATTTTTAGAAATCAAAAGTGTACACTTGTATAACCAATTCATTTGAAACTTTTGAATGAATGTGGGGTAAATAATTGTGGCATATTGGTAAAATACTCGCCGAACACTTAAGTATGTTTTCAAAATTATCAATGAAAATCTTTATTTGGATAAATTTCAAGAATATTACGAGTTGATAGGAAAAAAAAAATAAACTTAAAAGAGCATGTGTGCTGGCTGTTAAGTGTTTTGAGAGGATAGACGGCGGTTTTTTTTTTCTGATCATTTTTATCTGTGTGTGTCAGCCAGCCAGGCTAATAATTGTGTTGATTGTCTTGGAAATTTTGGAAAATATTTCCGTATTTCGTGCGTTTGGCATTTTAATTTCATTTCATGTGTTACATTTTTTAATATTTTAGTCATGATAGCGTTGTAGTTACAAATTTTTATGGACTTTTTTGCTTTTCTTGATTTTTTTTTTCTTTTAATTTAATTGTGAGGTGACGCGATATGAGAATGAACACAATTTAAATTGAAACCAAAATTTGGAGCAAATATGTTAAGTTTCTTGTAATAAGCCAGGTGCTAAAATTTTTTTTGATTATTTGTTTGGCATTCTAGTTCTGAGCAACATTTGTTCAATATATGTAACTATACTCGTATGCCAAAAATAAAAACAAAAATTTACATATTTCTTACCTTTAAAAGAGTGGAGAATTAGTCATTATTTTGGCGTTATCTGCAAAGCAAAGAAATGAAAAACGTGAAAAAATATGTACAAATAACATTAAAAAAAAAAATAATAAAAATTTTAAAATAAAATAATGGCAAGACAAAGAAAAATAGAAAACTGAATTCAAACTTGTTCGAAAACTAAACGTTTTTATTTTTAAATATTTATTTAATGATTAGAAAAAATGTGTTTTCAAACAGTAGTTTCACAAACAGAATTTATGAAAACGAACCTCCCCATCGACGAGCCGGCCATCAGCCAGATACTAGTCGTGCACAATAATTTAAACTTTATTGTATACTATTAAAAATTAAATATAAAATTAACGGCGGTGACGTAGTTCATAGTTATATGGCGACGTTAACAGTATTAAGAGCAATATACTACCAAATAAAAAAAAATCCGTTGGAAGGAACAAATTTATACAGAGAACAAAACGTTTAAAACTTTCAAATAAAATTTTGCGTGAAAGGGGGCGTGGCATAGGAAATGTTTATTTGTACCTCGCCTGGAGTATAATGTGTATACAATTTGAAGTAAATCTGTTAAAAACTATATGGGAGAACTTACATAATTTTAAAAAAGTGGGCGTGGTCGAAAAAAAGTACCCTATTAATCATGTCAGAGTCACAGTTAAATGCTGTGAAAATTTCAGGAAGATTGGTCTAGAGCTTTGGTCTCCTATAAGGTACACACAAAAAAACAAATAAACAAACACACATTCAATTTTATATATTTAGATACTGATTTATTAGTACGTTATATGCTACATTGTTTAAAAATTTTTTAATTTTTTTTATGATTCTGAGTGCAGAAAATAATCTGTCTATTGATAGTTGCATCCGTGAATTACCGCGGTAATCAGAGCATTATCCTCGATAATCTCAGGCTATATTGCAATCTCATCTTTCGTTCCTAAATTTTCTCTTAGTGGACTTAATTTAAATTTTTTAAAAAATACAATAATGTGGTCGCCCTAGTCTAGAATGTGGTTTACTATACTAGTCTATTCTCTATTCTCTTCTATTCTTCCCTTAATTTAAACTTTACTCAGCGTGTTTCTTGGGGCTGAATGCTGTTGGACTATTTAGTGGTGAAGAGCTAGCCTTGAATAATCAATCAACCGCAAACGATATCCTTGCGGTTTGCATTTTTAAAGTAGGACCTTTGTTTTTTTCTGATTTATATCATATACGATATTAGTTAGTTTAAATCAAAGACACAGACACATTTTCACCCTTCCCCACATATTTTCCTAGACCAGCACAATGCACTGCATGAGTAGGGTCATCCACTGAGTGCTGGACTCAATCTAAAAAAAAAGAATAAAATTCATTGGAATAAATCCAACTCTCATATAAGGCATCTTTGGTAATTTTATGTTCCTCAGCTTGGTTTCTTGAATGAACTAAATCTCATAAAATAAATTTAAATACATACAGTTGTACATACTGATACATGTTGGTTATGTTTGATAGTGATACAAGTCTGTTTGAAGCTAAAAAAAAATCGTAGAATTTTCTTTTTAATATTTTTAATGTATAACCTTTTATAATAAAATTTTAAAGGAGAACAGTGTTAAAAACAATAGTAAAATTATTTTAAATGCAAACTCTTAAATGTCGCAGTACATGAAAAGTGGACTTATTCTACTTATACTTTCCAAGTAACAGCTTAATTATACGTAGAAAAATTGAAACAAAATTAGGAAAGTTTAAAAATTCACTTTATGTTTCATAACGACACAGATCAGTATACTTTAAAAATAAAATATAAGTAATTTTTCCAATAGAAGTCATAAATTAATAAGAACAAGCTCATAGCTTTTATTTGAAAATACGAGTACAACTTTGGAACTTTTCTGTAAAACATACTTTTCTTTGCCATTGCAATACATTTGAAACATTTGTATCTGACACATAATTCAAGTATTTGTCAACACTATTGCAAATTATGCATTTAATCAGTAATAAATTGTTTTATTTTATTTCTAATGAAAAATGTTTATGCAGTCATCATTTACATGCCCAAGCAATTAACCTCTCTGCTATAAAAATGAAAAACTTCTTTCACAGTTTTAAAATGTCTTTTTAAGACTTACAAATTATAAAAACTGTTAACAAATATTTTTCGACTGGTGAGTGACTTCACCGGCAACGAATGAAGTAACCGCGAAAAATAAATGGCAACTTAAACAGTCAGTGCCAACTGAAGGTGGGTGTTTCCAAACAAACACCCATAAAATAATAGAAAATGGCATTTATTGATTCTTAACAAAATGTTTAAAAGAAATCAATGATGCCATACCATTAACTCTACAACACAAAAAGACGTTAAAAATAATAGAAATTAAAAGAAATGATCACAAATCATCCATGGGAGATTTTTAATGTTGATTTTAGAAATATACAGACAACTTACAATTAAAAAAAAGAATGTGAAGTAAGAAATAGAAATAGAAAAAAAACTATTGGCACGATATTAACACTTTCATGATAAATTGTTGAAACTGAGTAAGCGATGACGATGGCTGCAAGGCATTAGCACTTACACCACTAAGAAGCATCAACATCAGCTATCTTTGAAAATGAAGAAGTAGAAGCAGGGGCAAAAAAGAAAGTGTTGCATTGGCGGTAAGAAGAAGTCGCTTTAAGTGTCTGTTAAGAAGCAAGAAAAGAAAAAACTGAAAATCATCCACATATGGTGCGAATATTTTAAACAGCTTTTACCCACGACTTGCAATAAAACGATACAAAATCAAACGCTATAAATATTTCAAAAGGCACAAAACGATCATTTTGATATTGTAGTTGAGTGGCTCATATGATGTAAAATGAATAACTGACTGACTGACTGGCTGGCTGAATGCCTATTTCAACTGAATTGTTTATTAGAGAGAACGCTTAGCAAATACCACTCTTGAGAGGTAAAGCGGGTTAATCAAGACAAGATTTTGCGCATATTTTTCCAATATTTTTTTTTTTTAACAAAACGCAGACACATTAAACATTTGGCTGGCATTGATTAGATCAATGGATACAATTGAATTGGATTTGAAATGTTGTTTAATCCACTGGGTATTGTACATACAAGGGCAGTTCCACTAAATAAAAATGGTTAAAATAGATTTAAACAAGTTCATGTTTATACGTTGAATTAACAAATTGACGATGATAATGATATTGATAAATATAATAATGATGCTGATGATGATGTTGGTGTTGGTGTGGTGATGATAAACACAAGCAACACCAACGAAAAAAAATAAAATTTGAAATCGATAACATTCTATAGTTATAAGAGATACTTCAAGTGAGAAAGAAAACAACAAGTAATCTGATAATAATGATGATCTCAATAGAAAATTTTTTAATACAGTAGCATACAGCTATAACGAACAATTAAACACATACTAAGTGCTTACTTAAAAATGATCCCTGAATATTAACTTTTTGTTATATGCGTATTTAAATCAGAGTAGGAAAATAAACAAAACTGAACGTTAGATCTCATTTTGTTGTATTCTTTACAATAAGTAAAACAAAAATAAAACAGAAGCAGTGAGAAAGATTGTCCCATTTAATTTTGTATATGGTTTTTGTTTTGAGTACTACAAATACACTAACTCAAATGTGCGTAGGTACAACAAAAAATGAATGAGAAGAAAAAGGATAGAAGAGTAAAAGAGAAGAAGAAGAGAAAAAAAACATCAAAAAACAAAGCAAACACAAGAGCGAAAAGCTAATTGTTTCATTTGCGCTCTTTCTCATTTAGAAAGTATTTGTGTTTGTTTTGCTCATGTACAATATTTTTAAAAAATTTTGAAAAGTGTAAGACTTTGTTGAAACTTTTGCGAAATGTTTTGTTTGTTTGCCCACTCTGATTTAAATTATTTATACTAGTATATCCTTAATTTCAACACGAAAATTTTACCCTTTATAAAGGGGCAAAGCTGTAATTAATTGCCAACTAACACATTAGAGAAAACAGCTGATAGATTTCATTTTATATTTTTGTATTTCATACTCGCTTAAGAACTAACAAATATTTACGTCTTGGAGGATCGAATTATTCCTGTTATAAGATTAGTGATATACTGCTAGTAATTGGATGTCCAAATTACGCTTTGTGGGCCAAATCTGTCTGAAATCATTTTTAAATATTAATGTTATACATGGAAGTACCTATATTGATCTTCCTAATAAACATAAAACATAACTTTTTTGCTTACACAAACTTAAAAAATTTGAATTTATTTTGTCTTCGAAAAAGCATTTGATGTCAATTTCACTCTATTTCGGTATACAAAATATCCCGATTATTTCAATAAAACAAAAACAAAAAAATTCAATCAAATGTACAGTAATTTTTGTGGCGTATTAGGAGGTTTTGTTTTATAAGTTTACATTCAGCATAGTTAAAAGCCATTAAAAGTATTTTGCTTATAAATAAGTTTACTACATCCGTATTATAAACGTTATAAATGTACTCAACTGTAATTGTTTTAAACACCATCTAGTCTAGGCTTTAGAAATCAAATCTCCACAGCAAAAACAAAAACAAACAAAAAAATAACAAGTTTATGAAACAATAATAGCAACGAAAGACCAGTGAATCAAATCCTACAGTTACAATTTCTAGACGAATTAACGTTTTGGTGTTGGTTGTGGTGATGTTGAATACTTCAATGAACATAATTTGTGAAATAATTTACAACACAAATGTAAACAACATAAGATTTACCAGTTTGCCATCGTTGTCATCGCAAGATCCTTGTTATTGTCAAGATCAACAAAAACAGCCAGCAGGCAACAACTGAAAGCTACTGTCACAATGCAAACAGCCTTCAAACACCAGTGGTCTGAGATACATATTTATTAAATAGCATTCATGAACAAGTTAATCGGTTACTTTTTTCTTTAAATAACAACTAAAACTATATAACAATATATATAACTACTCTCACTGCTATCAATATTCGCTGCTGGCTGCTTTGTAGTAAAGAAATTTTACTCTGTAAATATTTTTAAACAAAAATAATTATTGCCTTCAACATGTAATTGATTAAACAATTTTTAAATTAATTATTTAATGGAAAATAAATGAATTGGAAAAACAAAAAACTACAAATATAAATGGGAATCACTCTTCGTTGCAAACGCCCTTGAAAGTCTTGCAAACGTAGCATATATGCTTAAATTTTGTTATTGTTTGTCATGTTTTGCTAAGTTTGAAAGAAGAAAAGGGCGTTTGCTTCGAGTATTCTAATTCTAAATTGCAAACGAATCTATGAGCTATTTAATATGAAAATTTTTTCTTAAATATTTCTAATAATTTAAAAGCTATTGTATTACTTAGTTAGTCCAGCTACAACTACTAAAAGAAGAAATTATGTTTAAGTATTTATTAAAGAAAATAAAAATATTTTCTTGCGTTTTCATAAATTTGTAACAGTCAATATACAATATATAATTCTGATAATTAAAGACAAGTTTAATAAATTTTTAAAACTTAACAGCTGCTAATTGACAAGAGATTTTACAATACGTTTTCTTCCCACAAGGCACTTTACCCGCCGAACCCAAATCGATTTATAAAGCAATATAAATAAATAAATAGTTAGCAAATTGCGAGTGTGTTGCAAAGAAGAAAAAAATCACTGTTTTATAATGAAAAAAAAAACTCGATTTTTACAAAATACAACCGCTAACAACATCCCTGTCATCATTATTATGATGTCTTGTAGCTGAAGCTAAAAAAAACATATGCGGTTGGAGCATTTAAAAATGTTGGTTGTAAACCCATTCGGTTAATGGTTAATAAAATTTATAAACGACTTTGAGCATTAACCCTTTACTACCGGATGGTAGCTTCACTCTATATGCTATAAATTGTCATTAGTTCTCTAAAACACAGCAATTTATCTCAATTACAATAATCAGTTAATGTTCGCTTGTTGTTTACTGTAATAAGTTATTCTGCAGCAATTGCAGTGTTAACATACATAAGTATGTTTTAAATGTGCACTTTTTCAGCCTATTTCAAAATGTCAAAACCAACAGCCACTGAGCAAAAGAAAGTCTGCGCCTGCTTTAATAAGTCACCATTTTTTTTACGTATCGTAAAAATATAGTGTTGCCAGTTGAAAATTTTTAATGAATTTCAAATGCAACTCTAGACTCAACTACCGAAAATGCAATAGGGTGCTTGTTTGCCAAATTAGGACCATGGTGTGGTACCTCTTATATAAACTGAAAAATGTTTTTGTATATCTTAAGAAACGATGACTTGCGACTTTAGTCTGAAAGTCTTCAATGGTGAAGGTAAATAATCAGTCAAAAAGTGGACATGATCGGACAATGTAGATTTATAGATTTCCATCATATTTCGGAACGATTTAATAATTTTGGTACAGAAAGGGTTAAATTAAACTCAAAAAAAAAGTAGGAAAAACTAAATTATAAAACAAGTGAATAAGCAACAAAACAAAATGTTACAACCTGTCTAATCTGGATACATTTTATTATCAACAGAACGACTTTGTTATTTTTAAATTTATTAAAAAGAAAATAAAAAAAACATTTATTTCAAGAATAATAAAATAAGACATTATTATGCGTAAAAAATTTATGTTTGAGGGACTAAACAGTGCTTACTGCCTCTACAATTAAGCTGAATACGATAAAACGTAATCACATCTTAGTAAAGTCATCACTGTCAGAATTATTCAACAAGTGATGCACTGACTAAGTGAATAAAGTTTTAAAATGAAACTTAAGAGGCAATTTCTGTACATTTTTGTTTTTAAGAAAGAAGAAAAATTATAAAGAGGAATTTTGAAAGCTCTTCAAAACAGGAAAGGAACTATAATGTGAGATTAGTTTAAAAATTTGAAATTTAAATTCTACATTTTAAGCATAAATACAGTGAAATGTTTTATCTAACGCACTTTAGTTGATATGCTAGTTGCCAGATAAAGTAATTTCCATGAAGATGTTAAATACAATTTTGGTTTATTTTTAACCTCTTCAGGGACATTTACACATATGTGTACGTTTAGCTTTTTTTTATTTAAATTATTTTAAGAGAAATTAGGTAAAATTTTATCGAAGAATATTTTACTACAGAATCCCTCAACTAAAAAAAAACGAATTCGTTAAACATGGCAGCACTGATAACGGAAAATTCTATTATATTTGCGGTGCTGTGAAATCATTATAACGATAACTTCTGGTTCGTAAAGTGTTTGCATTTATCCCAAAACTATTATTATTTTTTGCCAAATAAAATATCAGGTAAGTAAAATATAATCCCTTCAATTATTATAATAGTTTAGAAAACCAAATTTGTATTATTAGTTGCCTTATATTGCTAATTATAAACGTACACAAATGTGTACAGTTATCGGTTCAAGAAGTATACCAAGTAGTAGTTGCGTAAATCATTTTGAGTAACATTTTTCTCAGAATCGTGTATACATTTGTGTAAGTCTATTATAAACAATAAATGCTTGTTCTAATGGATTGAATTTTAAATTGTACGAGACGGACTCGTTATATTTGCGAAAAGTGTAAGGAACCCGTATGCCCTGATTGTATGAAATCTTTTCATTCATAGATGAAATCTACGCTAAATGGCCACATATGTGGACATTATTTTTTTTTTTGTAAAATAGTACTATTTTTTATTTTTTTCTTATATTATTGAATTGTTTTAAATATAAGGTGAATAACTCATAATAAAATGAAAAATAAATTCAATGTTTTTTCATTTAAAAAAATTCGTCCCTGAAGAGGTTAATGTATTGTTTTACAACCAAATTATAATACAAATAAAGGCTCTGAAACTAAGGTGGACAGCTACGTTTTCGAATATTTAGTTTTCGGAAATATGGTGACGGTACCATTGACAGGACTAAAATAGAAACACTTAGTAGCCAATGGAATATCTCCTTACTTTCTGTGTATATTATAAGACTATCATATTACTAGTATTAAGGTGAGGGCTATTATATGTATTCTAAAGTGTCATACACGCAAACACTTCTAAAATATATTGCAATTGCGACACCCGACCCTGTAAAAAGCATTGAAAAGGCTACTGAGTCCAAACATAGCGCATATACTGGCATTACGGAAATTTCTTACAATACGTCTAATGAGACTATCAAAAATTTCTTATCATTTAAGGATGTATATGAACGAATCATTGCATATGTTCCGCGTATTTTGAATTATTGGCAAGAGTTGATCTGGGGGATGCGTCTGAAACCATCAAACGTAAAACTGTGTTGATTTTGCAGTTTATTTCGGATCGCACATATGTGTCATCATGCTATAAATTTACTAAAGAAATAGTGTAAATTTACTCAACAATTATAAAACTGCACTACTGACGCTCATTAGGAGAAGATCTAAACATGACAGAAGTATGTATTTAGTTATTATGTGATGTACGATTTATGGAAATACCCATATGGCAACTGGCTTTAAAATTTTACTAGAAAAACCATTTTTGTTTTTGGCAACTTCAAACTCTTAGTTGTTAACTAGCAACGAAAAAGAAATATAATACAGGGTTGTTGTTCCTAAATTGCCCCATTTCTTTTGCAATTGCGGCAAGTGAGAGAGAATATATAAAAATATAGAAAATACTCATTCTAGGTCTGTCTCAAAATTGTTACTCTTATTTTTTGGCAGTACATGACGACGTTTTAAACTTTCATAGGGCGTCGCTGCTTAAATTCCAATATTATATATTAAAAGCGGCATTTTCTCAAAATCTTATTTGGTTATTTGGAGCTTTGCATAATGCTGTATAAAGTTCACAAGAATTTCGCGAACGTAAAACTAATTAAATATCATCTTAGTTTTCAAGTAATCAACCATCCCAGCTCATCAGCTCATTCCATTTCGACAGTCGTCATTCAATCATTTGGTACAACAATCGTAAATGGATAAATGGGGTCATCAAATTACTCAAATAGATGTGAATTAGTTTTTTTGTTAAAATTTTGCTACTTTTTGCGCGCCATAAACAATAGTTAATATATAAAATGAAAAATATACAAAAAATTGCAAGTTAAAGTTCAATCACGTTTTTGTGTTATATTGCTGTTCAATACCATACAATGGCAGACTATGGTCGTTTATTCGTAGAAAAACTAAAGCAAGTCTTTCGTTCAAATGAAAGGAAGTAAATTTATTTCGATTTTATTTTTTAAGTATCTTATTTGGCAATTATTAAAATTTTCTTCTTTCTAAATAAAATACCGTCATTCTTCATCTTTAATCACTTAATTTATTGATCTTATTTGTTGATATTGAATAGTAGAGAGAATGAGATGAAAAGAGCATAACCTTAACACCTTGTAACACAAACGACATCATCGATGAAATATAAAAAAAGAAAATAAAAGAAAGGAAAATTATGAACATTATGGAAGAGGCAGTGATGAAACTGAACTTTTCGAACTTTGCAAAGAGCTTATCAATAGACTGGATTTAGTGGTGTTTCTAACATTAATGTGGTTGAGATACAACCAAGTTTTTTTTCCATCATGTTTAGCAACTTAATTTATCACTCGTAGAGTAGCAGAGGACGTTGTAGAAAAATTATTATTAAAGAAATATTTAATGGCATTTTAAATATTAAAGGCAATTTGTAAGCACTGTTGATGTTGTTGGTTTTTCTAAACAGAAAACTGTAATAAAACTGTCGCATGAAATATGTTGCGCGTGATCACAATTAAACGATTATAATTTTTTCTTTAAACTTGGCGTCAATTATTTAATTTAAAGAATGTTATTTTTTTTTTGTTTGTTTTATAAGTGATCAGTTTCCGAATTATGAATGGGTGAAATTTTTACTGGCTTAAAATGTTTTCTTAAATAGCGTCTGTTAAACGTGTATTTCATTCACTTTATTAGGCAATAAATCTTATTGGTAAAATGAACAACAACTTGTCAGAATACATTTACAAAGTTTTTGTTGTAACACATGATATACGTCATACATTCTAGGATTAAAACTAAGATTGTAGGTAAAAGAAAAAAAAGTTCATTTAATATTTCATAGCAAATGAAATAGAATAAAATGGCAATATATCACCTTTAAGAAAATTGTTATGTTACGATATAAGTTACCAGCATAACGTAATGTTTAAAATTGAATTTTTTTTATACCCGACAATGCTTTATTTACATAACTTTACGTACATCTAAATATATAAAATTGAATGTGTGTTTGTTTATTTGTTTGTTTGTTTGTTTGTTTGTTTGTTTGTTTGTTTGTTTGTTTGTACCTTATAGGAGACCAAACCTCTAGACCGATCTTCCTGAAATTTTCACAGCATTTAACTGGGACTCCGGCATGATTAATAGGGTACTTTTTTTTCGACCACGCCCACTTTTACGCCCACTTTTTTAAAATTATGTAATTGCTCCCATATAGTTTTTAACAGATTTACTTCAAATTTTATACACATTATATACTACAGGCGAGGTATAAATAAACATTTCTTACGCCACGCCCCCTTTCACGCTTAACTGTATTTGAAAGTTTTAAACTTTTTGTTCTCTGTAGAAATTTGTTCCTTCCAACGGATTTTTCTTTTATTTGGTAGGTAGTATGTATTTTGCTCTTAAATCTGTTAACGTCGCCATATAACTATGAACCACGTCAGCGCCGTTAATTTTATTATATAACGAGGGGGTAGCGAAGCACACCGGGTTCAGCTAGTATAGTACAAAATTTGCCATTTTTTTTTTTTGTTTTTTTAAGACCAATACTCAGGGGTAATCCCCTACTTATGCAGTGTGCATTGTATTGGAATGTGAAGATGGTTGGTAGAAGGTTGTTTTTTTTTTTTTTTTTTTTTTTTTTTTTCATAGATTTTTGTATATTTTGAGCCTTTTATTGTTGATGAAACAAGTTGCTGTAAATTTGTCCACTCAAGAGCCAGTGTTATACCTTCACCCTCGAATGATCAAACAACAATTGCCTCAATTGTCGGTGGATGTTTAATGTGAATCGTGAGCGTCTTCAGTAGATTAACCGTTATCTTCCCAGAAGGTGGCGCTGTACTCCTGATCATTGGTTTTTGGTGGAATGGATTAGAAATGTCAGGGGGCGGTTTTTTGCAGATGGTCTTGCTGGAGGGGGGGGGGGGGAGGGAAATCTCTTATTTTCTTAAATTTAATTTTTTTAATTTTTAAATTGTAATTTTTTAGAAAACCGCAAATTTTTATAATTTTGTCTTTCGCTGGGATTGAATCTTGGTCTTGTGAGTTTCTGTGCGAGCGCTCTACCACTATGCCACGACTCCCCCATGTTCAGAATTCCGGCTTACTTTTCACAGCACCCATATTTTGTGTGTCAGTTTCTATCCGGAATCGATATTCGCTTTTTCTTTTTTTACAGCATGCCCACGGCATACTTAACAAATCTTTTTAACGGACTGCGGTGCATTATTAACTATTCTATAAGAGAAAATCCAAAAATGTATGCACTGTTTTTTTAAACTTATCTAACAAGTTACAGAATATTGCAGTTTTAATGCAGTTTTCTTACAAAACGAAGCTTACTATGTCACCCTTCAAACAAGCTATAGTGCTGTTAAAGCAATTAATATTACAAATTCACTTCACTACAGTTCAAATTCGAATAATCTTTTTGAACAGCAATACACATACGGATTTAAAAAGAGATATTTTAATTAATTTATAATAATTTTTAGCATAATAAATTTAAAATTGTTTGTAATTTTTGATTTAAGGCAACTGTTTAAAATTTAAAAGGACACACCTTTAAAGACCAACCAGCACGAGTTAAACTACGAACGTGGATAATTTAACTCAGGATAGAATTTGCAATGGTAACTGATGGTCTAGGGCAAAGACAGAAAAAAAAACATTCCTCCACACCTATTTAAGCAAATCCACATGATATAGTATGTCATGCATGGACAACCTTAGGAAAAGAAAAATAACTTTTTAAAATTTAAAACTCTGATGGAATGAATTTTAACAAACACAAGTAAAGGATTGTTGCAGGTAAATGCGAAAAAAAACTATTTTTAGAATACAACAAAAGTTCTCATATTTCAATGTTAACGCTACAGTACTGTCTGCTGAATATCAATTAAAATAAACTTAAAAAGTTTACAATAAAAGCAACAATACATATAATAAGAATATATATATTTTTTACTTTAACTTTTTATCTCATAATCAAAGTTTTTTTTAAGGCAATTAAATAATAAAATTACTTTTAATTAAAATTGAAGAAAATTGCAATATCACAAAAAAATAATAATCATTTCCTTTACCAAGCAAAACATGCAAAACAGAAATAAAAAATTAAATTCAATTTGAATTTAAATCGATTTTAAAGAAAATTTTTTCTTGTAACACTTTTTAATTGAAACAACAAAAAAGTTTTACACAATTCCACTTGAGGCAGGTTTATTATAGTCTCATGTCATCACCCAACGTTATCTCATGGTCAATGCCATCAGCCAAGTTAATTAAATCGTCACTAAATATTGAGGTTAACACAATATATCTATCTATTCCCCCTAACTAATGCATATACTCGTATTAAAGGCCTCCCCATTGCCTTTTATGAGTGCAACCAATTAATTTACCACCTTTTATAAAACAATTTAATGATAATGTTTCACCAAATTACGCGGTCAATAAAAATGAAACCATATGAAACAAAATGAAGAAAGAAAAAAAAAAGAAAAATAAATGAAATAAATTGAGTGAAAGAAAAATTATATGATAATTAAATGGAATTTTCTCCATTCATGGTAGAAATATTTGAAACTATCTCGGTTTTATTGATTGCCATTTACCACACACACTTACTGTAAACAACTACTAACTTTATTAACAACAGGTAACTGGCCGGGCATAAATAAGCGGGTATTAAAAGCTAATTAGTTGTTATAGTTATAATAGTTTAGCAATTATAACAGTAGCCTTGGGAATGAAAAATGTTTAATTTCTTTTTATCTTTGACCATGAGTATCGCACAACATGTGAGAGATGATGTGAGAGACTTGTGTTGAATTTGGTGTCTTTTAACAGTTCAATTTCACACATGAATTAAAAACAAATTTTCCTTTTTTTATATAAAATAAACAAATGTCTGTCCATCTTCCTGTCCAGGTCTGTAATTTGATCTTATGGTTAACAACAGCGAAATTGCTTTTATTAAACATTTTTAATTGCGTTCAATTTTTACTTTAAAATTTGTAGTCGTAAATTGAAGAAAAAAATCATGTAATACGAACACAAAGGTATTTTAATAAACGCTATAGAACTTTAAATTGTAAAAAAAACATTTACAGTTTAATGCCTAAAATTCTCTGAAAATATATTCGGTCACAGTTTTTGTTTATGATAAAGTTCTGTTTTAGGCCACTTTTTTGAGCATTCTCGATCATATGTCACGAAAAATACAACAAACAATTTTAGCCCAAGACTTTAAGTGTTATTGGTTTATCAGCATAAAGCAGGTGTGGACCCACAGAAAATAAACCTCGGGTGTATTTGCATATCGTCGCAAGAATTCAAGAACGCTGTAACTGACAAAAAAATCTAAAATACGTTTTTTTTCCATAATTTTTCTCAGAAAAAAAAATACACGTCGATTGGTTCCGGTCTTCCGTCTGCGTTTTAAAAAATACCAGTGTCTTCTTTCTACATTCATATATGTTTTAAATGTTTTGTCAGTTACAGAATTCTTTAATTCTTGCGACGATATATAAACGCACAACTTTACACTAAAATTTTGGGCAGACTTATTTTTCGCCAAAATTTGTTTTTTTTTATTAATCAAAACGCGTATTACGTCCTCATATTTGAAGAATTGCGATGAAAAGACGCCATAAGCGTAGAATTCGGAATGTTTGTACTTAAATTTAAACGTGCAAATTAATCAAAACTAATTGCTTAAAAAGCAATCGAAAACTTGATTTCGTTGGTGCTTTAATTTAAGACACTTATGTTACAACAACAACAAAATATTTTTCGAAGTTAATCCGATGAACGAATATTATGGAAACAATCTAAAAGTTAGTTGTTTTTTTTTTTTTATTAATAAATGAGTTGTTATTTTAATCAAACGAATTACTGATTCAATTAAAAAATACTTGATAATATCATAAATTTTTGATTAATTCTTTCATTAAAGCAACGGATTTTTTTTAATGTTAAATAATGTGAATTACTTTCACTTCATATGCAACAAGTTTGGTTGCAGAAAAATAAAGTTGAATACTCGATACTTTTTAGGTATTGACTTAATGCTACTCAATATCTTAAAGAATTTCTTGAATTCAAAAAGAATATTTGAATCCAATTTAAATTATAAAAATTAATGTTTAGTCGTTTTTTAATTTTAAAACATACGGTTTTATGATTATTATTATGAGAAGTTGGCCGAATATTTTGATGTCGTTTGCCAGCGCCAAAAAATCAATTTGCTCTACGCCGTAGAACCATCGATTTATGTTGTTGGAAAAAAATATTGATCAAATTATCATGTATTTGATGAAGAATACAACTCTGAAAAGTATTTAGTAACTAATAGGACTACTGGGTACTTGATAAATACAGTTTTTATTTAATATTCAATATCCAAAAACTCAATACTTTTAAAACTCCAATACTCTTAAAACCTAAAATGGCCTTATCGCTGCAAACAGTCGCATTTGATTTGACTGATTTTCAAAGAAAATATATATGTAAAGTAGTTATATTGATCACGCCTCAATCTAATTTAATAATTTTCTAGAGTATACTGAATAAAACTGTTATAAATTAGCGCAGTATGATAGTTCGCTAAATCTCTTAAGGCGAGTTTAGACGGCAATACTTTACGTATGTAAAATCAAAGAGAAAATATTATGAGAGTAAAAATTTTACAACAGATTTTTTTACGTTTACACGGTTGGTAAAATACCAAAAAAAAAGTAAAATTAAAACATAAAATGCACATAAACATGCATCCCTGGTCTAATGAAATGTGATGGTTTTTAAAAAATTTCAAAAAACAAAAAGTTGTCGTACGACTGTCAAATTTGCATCCGTATTATCTCTCAATGTCGTACAGTCTCATTACATATCAAGTTTGCACGATACTATTCATTCTCTTCTAAACAAAATTCGACATGTCGTACCACTTGTATTACCGCCTATAGGTTATAAAAGGCTTTACCTTAATTTCACAAAAAAATAATGAAGAAAACATGATTACTCCTAAAAACAAGAGTCCAAACGAATTGTACCATGTTTTTTTTTCGGAGGCTCGCTACTAACCAATCGCTCTAGATTATGAGAAACAGAAATAAATCACAAAATTTTAATCTTTCCAGTGAATCCCTCTAATATATTTTAAATAATGACTTCATTTACATGTTGAACGTTATATAGAGTTGTATGACCAAGTGAGTGAATGTGTAAGTTTTTGTACTGGTTAAGGGGAGACCATTTTAATACGTTGCATGACTGGTTGGGTAGCAGTGAATCATTGGTGACAAGTAAAATGATATGACCAATGGAGAGAAATCATAAAACCGTATCAAAATGCATTGCTACTACTGATGTTTGGTCTGTAGTATTATTTAAATTTTTAATTTATTTTAGAAAATATACAAACTTGACATTTGTATGGTGTTTTGTTGCATTATATGCTCAACTTGGAAAATTGTCAACAGAAACGTAAAATAAAAAAAAAATCATATAAAAACTGGGAGATATAAAAAGCAAGATGTAGCAACAAACTCAACGACATAAATTTCAAATGAATACAAAACAGTAGATGATAGCCAAGATGATTATGACGGAGAAGTATATCTGACGAATCTTGAACAAAAAGTGAAACATTAAAAAGCAAAAATAAAAAAAAAAAAAAACAATTTTTTTAGAAATAAAACTGAAAAGAAAAAAAAAAAACAGAATAAAAAGAAAACAAGGAACAGAAGTCATATTGTATCACAGACTTTAAGATCACCTGTGGCTATGAAACGAGAAAAGATTAAAGAAAAAATTAAAGCAAAAAAAAAAAAAAAAATAAAATTTAAATAAATATGTAGTCCAGGCGAGGTGGTGTAATACAAGGCTGGTAAATTGCTAACGGCTTAACTTGTAAACTTTAACACGCGGAGATAAAAAAGAAATTATATTTAATAATTTGTACATTAACTTTAGTAATAACAGAAGCACAGAGAGAAATGTATATTATGGTACAAATATTGAGACGCATATTAATGTGTTAAAGCTGAAATGCAGTGTTAACTTTTTGTCAAATTTTGCCAAAAGCATACTTTCGGAAAATTGTATAAAATTTTACGCCTTGACAGTTTCAAAACAATATCTAATAAAAATTCTTTGATCTGTCTGGCAAGTCTTTCAGCTGTTAAAAAACTGTTTTCTGAAGTGTCATTTATTTTGTTAATATGTTTGCCATTGTCGAATATGGATCATTTATTAACAGCCGATTATACATAAATTTAAGGCGACTAGGAGCACTACAGACCTGTGCATAATTACAAAGTATGCATTGTCGAAAATATTGCATTTGTTAGGCTAATTGTGGTGCCTAATAAGAATTTGTTCTCAGAATTTTGTATTAACTTACGGCTAATTTTAGCGTATCTGGCGGCCTTTGGATTTACACCTCCATCAAGTTCAACTTACGCTCATATTTCAGTCGGTGATTTCTTCAACAATCAAAATTGTCGTACATGGGGTTTAGAGAATCCAGAAGTGATTGTTAAAAACGAATTCATATTTTATCGATAACGCTGGAAGAACCCTTTATGATAACCCACTGTTTTTTTTTTTTTTTGAACTGAAGAGTATGTACTGGTCGAAAAATATTGCAGCAAGAGAGAGGACGTTACCAACCACATAGGACTTACAATTTTTGCCTTATTTTATCAAAAATTTTTCGGATGCATACTTTCTCGAATTTGCGACGTCAATTTATTACCATGAGCATGCGATTTGACGGCGGCAAACTTTATTTAATTTGCCTACGTCAGAGACCGTGTCTACACATATAATCTCCTAACGTTGGAGCACTCGAATTGCTACAAATTCACTCAGAGGTTTTATGGCTTATTGTTATTCATTTAAAAACATAAAACATGCGAAACCAGAGTCAAGACATGACAACATTTAAATGCCCTTCCTAAATCGGAATGTATAACCCAGGTGACACTCATGAAAACAAAATGGTATTTCAGACAAATTTGATAAGATTTCGAGATACACATCTTCAAGATAGTACAGATTATAGAAAATATTGTTCAGTCTACTCTTTCTAATTCAAACAAATACAAATATAAATACAAATAGTCAGCATGTGGTTTAGCCATACTTTACGATAAATGTACATCCAATCATAGAGAACCCAGAAGGGATAACGATAAGAAACTTTGATTATTTTATTAAATAGAAAATTATTGCTGCGCAAAAATTTCATTTTTCTTTGGTTGTAGAAAGCAATACAAATTTTTTGCATTTGTAAATAACCTTAAAACACTTTTTTTTTAGCAACATTCAACTCACTAAGACATATAGTGAAATTTAAACTTACGGTCAGGTCAGTCTTAAGGTTTATAATTTTACGAAATTATTTGCTGACAGTCAAAGTGTGGCCTCAATAACAAATTTGTGTTTTTTTTTTTGCTGCTTTTCTTTCATTTTTGCCACACCAGGCCAACAGTGGCGTTCATAATTGCTAATGCCTGCCACTGTTGCTGCTACACAGTTAAACAATTTAATGCTACCATTTCAGCAGTTAAATAAAAAAACACGGTCAACAAATGTGCAAACAAGAAAAATATAACGTGATTAAAACAAAATTGTGGCAACTACTTTAAAATAAATTATAATCATGATTTTGTAATGTTGCCACAGCAGCAACGGCAGCAGCAATAATTGCAATTATTTTTGTTGCATGCGGAAGCTGCCAACGAATATGTTGATAATGATTCACTACAATTACAATGAGTAAAAAAGCGAGAATTGTTTCAGATCGAACAGATAACACTCTACACCTTAAATTGCAACAATTTTTTTTGTACATCCTTTTCCGTTGTCACTATTAGAAACAAAAATCAATTAAAATAAAAGACCGCCAAATTAAAAAAAATGTGTCACAGTTATAAAAACATAAGCAAATTTCATCTGAAAACATATATTAGACTTCCATGACGAGCGAAATTTCATAAAATTTTTAAATATCAAAGAATATCAGAAGTTAACCAAGATAGTTCCTTAACCTACTGAGAGAACAAATGAGCTTTTTCGGCACCATTCGTAAAATATTTTTGGGAAATCAAAATCTCAGTTGAAAAAATTTTATTATAATTTCTCGCTAAAAGTATTCTCACTGTACATCTTTTTTTTGTCTTATGCCTTTGATTTGAAATGTCGCTCTTCAAACACGCGCTAGTTAGATATGCAATAATGATGCCCGTCATATTAACATCAACACGTTTTTATAAAAAAAATTGTTAAGGGGCCGATTATGAATATCAACCAAACCTTGGTGAAGTTGCCAGTTGCCAAAAATTATATCAAAGACGGCAACTGGCAGCAAATATTTTAAAATTCTACTTGTAAAAAAATCCTTTTTCGGCAACTAAAAATTTTCGGTTGCAAGCTGGCAAAGCTATTGAAAATCTGTTGCTATCTATAATCGACCCATATTTTAGGCCATGTAAAGCACAACAAATGTTTTTTTTATATTTTTCTTTTTCGAAAAAATATTTGTTTTGACAGCTGCTGAATATACCCTTAAACAGAAACTTTTGTAGTGTTTTAAACATCTATAGCGTGGTATAGGGTATACATAATGTTAACTAAACCAAAATTACTAAAATAATAAAACCAACGACCAACTCATAATGAAATCTAGAATTATTTGTCACGTTCTATTGTTTCACTGATTGTATTACAGATATTAACACAGACAACAACAATATTAAGAAGAAAATTTTAAAACTAGAACGCGTTTTAATTTGATTCTTGGAAAAAGTGAGGTAAAGTGTGAGGTAGTACAGTGCACTTACATGCACAAAACTTTAATTTCTCAGACAATATAAACAACAAAGACTTGCAAGATGAATTGCATGATCATCATATACATGAAATAATAATGACTTTATACTTACAAGCCACAATTACTCAAGTTGCAGTTGCAACATCCACAGGCCAAGACTAACATTTTTAAAATTTATATAGAGAAAAATATGTACGTATGTACACATAAAAGATCATTTTTGTGTGATTAGTGGCATGTAACACATGTTGCAAATGAAATTTTCATATTAAATGTTTAAAAGGTCAGTCAGTTTAAATTGCAAACATATTTTTATGCATTTTTTTTTCCTTCTATTTCTATTGCTTTAAAAAATAAAAATTAGAAAAATAAAAAAAAAACATTTAAAAAATTTTAACTTTTTAAACGAAAAATGCCCACACATTTGTTCAATCTTAGCACAGACAGATTTAAGGGTAATCAGGTTTAATTGTTGATTTATTGAAGTTACGAGTAATTTATGTATTGATGACATGAAATAGACCAACGAAAAATAGTGTAAAAAAATAGAAAAATAGTAGAATGGAAGTTTTTTAAAAATTTTATAACAAATGACACTTTTTGGCCTTTCCACTAATTTGGTTAAAACCTACGTAAAAATTCCAGTAACATACAATCAGGCCTGGTAGATCTCTTTCTGGTTTACATAAAAACTAATTCATTGTAATGGGTGGCTTTTAAAGCCCATGTGAAACTAACGAAAAACTCACTGTCAAACACAATCTTATTCAAATTAATTACTTTTAAAAGGTAAAAATATTACTGGCAAGTTTTTAAATTAAGAGCTTTTAAATAGATTTAATAATGATTGTGATAAAACAATGAATCAAAACAAAGCGTTCTCGCCTTCTCTATGTATAGAAAGGACATTTTTGCCTTTTACTCTACGATTTGTTGTCTATATGATGCTAAAATAGGTGTCTAATACATACAGTAAGTAGTCTTTTCCACTGGACTTTAAAATTAACAAATATTAGCGATAATCGCTCTTTTATACACGAATCGTAGCATAAATGTCTGCATTCGGTTATTGCTTGATATGGTTTGCTACGTTTGCAAGGACGTTTGCAACAAAGAGTGCTTACCACTACTACCTTTAGAAAGTCTTAAGAAGCCTTTGCGTACAATTTTTTAATTCTGGTTTTTTAATTTTTAAAACTCTTTAACTTTTTACAATTTTTTTGCAATTAAATCGTTTAAGTGATTCATAGTTGTAGGTCGTAGCGTATGATAAGGGATAGAAGAAATCGACACAAGCAATACCTTTTCTGTGAATTTTAATGGTTTTCTTTTATTCCTTTTTTTGATTAAAACACTCTTGCTCGCTTCGTGGTTTAATCTAGAATCATCTTTATTTTATTTTTCTCTTAAGATTAAGTCTTACATTTTATATACATATGTCTTATACATATCTTATACCACAGTTGTAATAATTAGTATCAATCAGTGATGGGAGTTATTAAAATAATTGTTTACATAGATATTTACACTACACCTCCCTCTTTCTAAAGAAAAAGAAAGAAATAAACAAGGACGGTACCCCTTGTTTACTTCTTTCTTTTTCTTTAGAAAGAGGTACCCCTTGTTTACTTCTTTCTTTTTCTTTAGAAAGAGGGAGGTGTAGTGTAAATATCTATGTAAACAATTATTTTAATAACTCCCATCACTGATTGATACTAATTATTACAACTGTGGTATAAGATATGTATAAGACATATGTATATAAAATGTAAGACTTAATCTTAAGAGAAAAATAAAATAAAGATGATTCTAGATTAAAACACTCTTGCTCGCTTCGTGGTTTAATCTAGAATCATCTTTATTTTATTTTTCTCTTAAGATTAAGTCTTACATTTTATATACATATGTCTTATACATATCTTATACCACAGTTGTAATAATTAGTATCAATCAGTGATGGGAGTTATTAAAATAATTGTTTACATAGATATTTACACTACACCTCCCTCTTTCTAAAGAAAAAGAAAGAAGTAAACAAGGGGTACCGTCCTTGTTTATTTCTTGCTTTTTCATCTAATTTAAAATAATAAATCATTAAAAAATCTTATATTTACAATACACTATATTAAAATTTAAATTTAAATTTATTTTAAATTAGGTTATATACCCATTTATTTTAATATTGTTTTGTTTTCTACTGAATAAGATCTTTAAAATTAGAAGATAAAAAAGAGGATTTTTTTTCAAATATATGATACATTTTCTAAAATTTTAATTATTTGTTTGGTTTGTTTCATCGGTGTTCCATTTCGTATTATATATACATATATATATATAATTATTATATATATATATATAATTTCCTTTAATTATCAGTCATGTATGCCATCTATTCCTTCCTTTCCTAATTTCCTTAACCTGTTCTTATGTACTATTTTCTCCTTTCCTGTTACCTCATCGCAGACCTTTACGTTACATCCCTCGATATTTCTAACTATGAATGGGCCCTCATAAATACTCCTAAACTTTTCGTAAGGCTGTTTCTGAATTAAAACACTGTCATTAACGTGTACTATCAACGGCTTTGCATTTTTGTCATAGAGATCCTTATTCCTTAACTTATGTTTTTCAATTAGTTCTTTTGCCAACTTATGCGTTCTCTGCAATCTGTATCTAACTTCTTTGCTATAGTTTTCAATATTATATATGGGATCAATTTTACTCTTTACCATTTCCTTAGGCATTGACGGCAATCTTCCAAAAACCAATTCATAAGGCGAAAACCTGTTGTCAAAAACCGTATTTGTAGTTGTATTATGAAAAAATA
Source organism: Metopia argyrocephala (assembly GCA_963576795.1). Taxonomy (NCBI): domain Eukaryota; kingdom Metazoa; phylum Arthropoda; class Insecta; order Diptera; family Sarcophagidae; genus Metopia; species Metopia argyrocephala. Next base: position 177,461,680 of record OY756208.1, on the reverse strand, counting down.
CAAAATACTTTAAGTAAATATCCCACTCATCTAGATTTTCCCTAACGTAGGCCCTTATATACTCATTAAATACTCTGTGGTTACGTTCCACAGTCCCTAATGTTTCATGATGATAGGCCGTTGAGAAATTAGTCTTAATTTTCAAAAGTTTGCATAAATCACTAAAGACTTGATTTTTAAATTCGGTTCCTAAATCGGACTTTATCGTATTCATTGATCCATATATTAAAATAAAGCTTTCAAAAATTGCACGAGCCACTGTATTTGCACTTTTGTCAGGTATTGCAATCGCCACTAAGAATTTCGTTAAGTCGCACATTAACGTTAGCGCATATTTGTTACCAAATTTCGACTCAGGAAAAGGACCAATTGTGTCTAACACGACTACATCAAACGCCTGAGCCGGGGTTGGTGTTATCATCAATTTCTCTTTATTGCCCGGTCTAACTTTGTTAACTTTACACTTCCCACATTTCCTTACAAAAACCGCCACATCTCTTGACATATTTTTCCAATAAAATTTAGCTTTTAATTTTGCGTATAATTTCCTACGTCCACAATGCCCTCCTAAGAGTGGATCATTGTGATAGATCGTCATTAACCGCTGTTTTTCATCTTTATCACTTATCTGCATAATAGGATCCGTTAGAACTATTTCTAAATTCTGTAATATTTTCGTACCATGGTCTTTCAATTTCTGTATGCTACATTCTTTAAAAAATACGTCGTCTTTTGGCCATTCTATCAACCGAATATCCTTGTTGACAGCTAATTCTTGTAGCTTCAAAAGCATTTCATCTAAATGAAATGTTTCGTTATCAACGAGTGTATCCAACGATAGTAGTTTTCTGTGTTTTCTATAAATGTTCAGTCTTAATAATTTCAACTTGTCATCCGAATAAATTAGTTCGGATCTGATTTTCGGGATTTGTTTATTAAAAGCTTGGAAAAATTTATCATAAATTGGAATTTTAGTTACATTGGCTTCTATATTGCGTTTATCTGATTGAGCTTGCTTAGTCATTCCGCGGGTTGTTACGGCAAGAACGCCCTTGCATGAGTTTTGTAAGTCCTTAATAGTAATTCTTGAGAGTGCATCCGCTGCCACGTTGCTTTTACCTTTAATGTGCTCTATTGTGAAGTTGTATTCTGATAGTTGTAATCTAATTCTGGTTAATTTAGATGATGGGTCTTTTAAATTAAATAAATAAACTAAAGGTCTGTGATCTGTTCTTATTGTGAAATTAGTACCATATACATATGGTCGAAAGTGATTTATCGCAAAATGTATAGCTAAAAGTTCCTGTTCGATTGTCGACTTGTTCCGTTCTGCACTATTGAAACTCCTGGAAGCAAAGTAAATTGGTAAATCGTTACCACCAAAATCCTGACTTAAAATAGCACCACAACCGGTTTTTGATGCGTCTACTGTTATTATAAATGTCTTTGAAAAATCTGGATACTGTAACAGACGTGGTGACATTAAACTAAGTTTGAGTTTTTCAAAAGCATTTTGACATTTACTGTCCCAATTAAAGTGTACATTTTTGCGGGTAATATAATTTAGTGGGGCTGCCAAAGACGCAAAATTTTCAATGAACCGTCTATAATAATTTGCAAACGCTACAAATCTTTTAACGTCATCTTTGCTCGCAGGCACTGGATAACGTCGAATTGTTTCTATTTTAGTGTCATCTGGCAGGAGACCACTTGCTGTGCATTTATGGCCAAGAAAAGTGACCTCTGGCCTAAAAAAATTACACTTATAAGGGTTAATTTTGAGATTAAATTTCCTAAAAATATCAAATACATTTTGCAAGTTCTTTAAATGATGATTCATACTGCACCCAACAACTATAATGTCATCGACATATAAAAACGCTTGGTTTGGTGGAAGACCAGAAAATGCGATGTTCATCATGCGAGAGAAGGAATTTGGGGCGATATTTAAACCGAATGGCAAAACTTTCCATCGAAAAGAGCCGCGATTGGTGCTAAATGATGTTATATCTCTCGATTCTGAATGGAGAGGTATTTGGTGGAAGCCAGAAAAAAGGTCTAGGATTGAAAAATATTTGGCACGACCAAGGTTGTCTAAAATATCGTCGATTCTTGGAAGAGGAAACTTATCAGCTATAATCTTTTTATTTACAGCTCTATAATCGACACACATTCTATATAATTTTTGCCCATCAACACTCTTTTTTGGTACAAGAATCAGAGGACTATTGTAGTTAGAATTACTAGGCTCAATTAAGTCGTTTTCTAATAAATGTTCTACCTGCCTGTCGATTTCTTGCTTTTGCGTATATGGCAACCTATAATTTTTTATATATACCGGCGAGTCATCACTCAATCTCAGTTTTTGCTCGTAAAAATTGTTAATTGTCATTTTATCCTTTTTGAGTGCAAAAATATCAGCGTAGCTTTCGCAAAGCGGAATTAACTTTTCCTCTACCTCACTAGGCATTTGATTTTTTATAACATTTTTTAATTCTTGCATTCGCTCACCATCAGAGTTTATCTCATTCACCGAATACACATTATAGTCTGAAAGAGACTCGGTTTTAATTTTAAATTTACTAATATATTTTACTTCATCCGTGACATTCATTATTCTAACCATAGGTGAATCCGAATCAACTATACCTTTGCCTAAAAATACTCCTTCACAGATTTCCTGTGAATCTATAAAAATCGGCTGGTTGAGCTTATCGAGCTTTAAAATTCTAAATACCTCGCACCTGGGTGGTATAATATATTTATTGACACCCGTGTCGTGTCTTATGGGAATTTTTAATATATTGTTGTTGTACCGAAAGGAAATAAACATATTATCATAATCAATTTTACATCTGTTCGTTTTAAGAAAATCCCTACCAAGAATTCCTTCCGTGGGGATATTGAAATTATCGTCAACGACATGAAATGTTTGTGGTATGAAATAATTATGAACAACAAGATTTGTGCGAATCGTACCTAGAGTTAAAACAGAGTGCTTTGTGACTCCAGTAATGTTTATTGTCTCGTTTGTATTTAATTGAACATCTGAGCGTATACACGATTTCTTAATCAATGATATGTCCGCCTGAGAATAAACTAGAAAAGTATAAGTGTTCGTCGTTTCAGTGCAGTTTAAGGTAATAAAATCTGCGTAATTCAAATTTAAAGTATATATAAGTTTTGTCTGTGTAAATTGTGTCTGGTTATCTGATTCTAAACTACATCCCCCAACATCTCCTGCTGAGGGTCTTCCCCGTTTAAATGCAAAGTCCTTGCATTAACATTATTTGTCCGATTTCTATTATAATTAGCATTATTATTACTATAGCGAGTGTTACCACGGTTTGACCTATTATTGCCACGATGGTTATGGTTACCATTACTCCGATAATTTGTAAAACCGCGTGAATTAATATTGAAATGCCTGTAACCATTGCCCCGATTAGAATAATTATTATTAAAGCGATTATGGTTGTTAAAACGGTCGTGTTGTACAGAAAAATTGTTATTACCATTGGATCGAGTCTGAATTGCCAATACTTGTTTCTCATTTGCCTCGTTTGCTTGTTCAACAATCAGCTTAGCCACTACATCTTTTGGATCCGAAAAACTTGACGATGCAAGAATAGACTTGACGAGTGTGGATTTAGCATTCAGTCTGCAAATGCCGACTGTTTGCTCAACAGCCATCTCATGAGCCTTACCTTTTGTTATCCCTTCAATAACTAAGGCTCTTTCGAGCGCATCCGCCAATTCTTCCGTTTCCTTTGAAAAAGAAGCAAAATTATTGTCCCTAATTCGCAAAGCAGCTATTTTCCCTGCTACTACCTTCGAATTTTCAGGTTTTATTTTATTTCTCAATGCATTTTCAATATCTTCGATAGAATTGATTCTCTCCGGTAATGCCTCGCGCGCTTTTCCTTCTAATTTTGATTTCACGAACGCTACAAAAGTAATGTTCAGATTGTCATCTGTCAAATCTCTAATTAAATCAATCTTATCCAAGAAAGATTGTAACGCCAGTTGATTACCATCATAATTATCTCTAATTATATTTCCGCACATGCTAATAAATGACCGTTTCTGTTCCGTGGTAGCCATTTCCGTTTCCAAAATGTTTCCCTTTGTATATAAAACTACTTCTTCTAATTTTCCAATAAATTTTTGACTATTATTTTCACCTATAGCTTTGATTATCTTGACCTCATTATCTGAATAAGTATCTGTTAGTATCTTCTCGTCAATTAATTCGAACGTAAATATTTCCTGGGGAACTCTAATTTTACTTTCTAATTTTTCAAAACATTTTATCAACAATTCTCTACAGTGTGATAATTTAGATTCTATATTAAATCTCGTACCACCCGATAGGTCTGAAATGTGTAATCGAGTATATGATATAATTTCGTTATAGCTATCTGTAAGTAATTTGACATATTCTTTACGTTTAATTTCACTTGTAGAAACCGGCCGATTCTGTAAAACTCTTTTCTTTATATTATAAAAACGATCAAGTAGTTCCCTAAATGTCTCATTATCAAATGATGACATTAGTGCAAATCATTTTCCCTTTTTCTCATTTATTTGTATCAATATAATGTAATTAATTAATATTATTGTATTAATATTCCAAAAATACCAAGTCAATGATTGAAATTCTATTTTTAATTTTCTTTGTCCTACCAAACAAAAATTAAATTTTAATACTCAAATATTGGTAAAAGTTTATATGTATCTTTGTTTTCTTGTATATTTGGTTTTCCTCTTTTTCTTCTCTTATATTATTAATATCTTCCTTATTATATATTGATATTTGTAATATAGAACATTAGTTAAAAAAAATTCAATTTCGTTTAATTTATTATAATTATAATTTTCTTTTTTTTTTCTTTTGTTATTTCATAGTTTAAATAATTCATTGATAGTATAGTGTCACCTAAAAGTATACTTTGAAATGTCAGTATAAATGTGAGTTTTATTTTGTGAGATTTTTGCTTTCTGATGATATTGCTCATTTAATTATGATTTCAAAAAATAAAAGTAATTCAAGTAAAATTTCATGGAAAATAGAATTTTCCCCAAATATAAAATATATATGTTATTAAAATATATATTTTTTTATATTAAAGTTTATTTTTCAATAAATTTTATACACTGGGAAGAGAAAAAAAAAAGTTTATTTTAATCATTTGCCATAAATGTTCGCTTGGTTATCTAATAGTGTTTTATTATTATTAATTTTTTTTTTTGTTCTCTTATACTTTTCTCTCGGTAAGTTTCCATATGATATTTATTGGTAAAATGTTAATTTACATTACGTTAATTTAAAATTTAAATATATGTAACATATTTAACATTTTGTTTTCCATAAACGAAGCTTTATGTTGTAATTGTTTGATCCTCTGATCTCCTTGCAGACAATTAACATAAAGAGTAATTGTCTATGTAAAAGAAAATGTTAAACTTTGTGTATGTACCTTTCAAATTTAAAGGAAAATGTTAGATTATAGGTGCTTTTAAAATGTTAAATTATGAGTGTTTTTAAAAGCTTGTGTTATACATATTCCAATTGTTTGGAGAGATTGAAAATATGTTAAATAAGTTAAATAAGTGATGTATGTAATTTTTATACTCACAGGTTGTACTAACAGTCAAAGCTATTTATATGTAACCAAATGGATTCTATATAAAAATTTTGTTTTTGTTTTCATGTTTTAGTTCAATTTTTTTTTGTTGTTTTATATTTTTTTTTGTATATAATTTTTTAATTAACCTAGGGGAAAAAATATAAATTTATACACTGTTTTTTTTTTTTTTTTTTTTTTTTCTTGTTTATTATAAATGTATTTGAGTTTAAATAATCTGTATATATTTAAAATACATGTTATATATTCATATTCTATATAATTTAATTAACTAATATAAGTGTACATAGTTTGGAAATAGTGTTACTGTTGATTTCGGCTTATGGCTTGTTGCTTACCGACCCTTTTTTTTTTTGGTAGTGTTGCTGTTTTTCTCCTTGATTTTCTTTTTCTCTTTTGTAAACTTGTAGTGTTGCTGTCTTCTTATGGTTTTCTTCTTTTTATATACTTCTTTATATTTAATGGTTTTCTTCTCGATTCTATTCTGATGTGATGATTGTATTTAATTGTTGTTATTGGTTTTTACATTCTTTATATATATTTTTTCATATATATTTTTCTTTTTTTTTTATATTTTGTCTGTTTTTAATGCATAAATATTTTCTTTGTTGTTTCTATGATGATTTTTTTTCTTAACATCATAATTTTTCTTTTTGTTTTCTAGTTGTCATATTATTTTACACGATAACTGTTAATTCAATGCCATGTTTTTTTTTTTTTTCTTAAATTTTGTCTGTGCATAACTATTTAAAATATTGTAGGCAAAGAAACGGTAACCCTTTTTTTCACTTTATATTATTGTCACTAAGTTGCTGTTTTTTTTTTTATGTATAGGAATGCATTTTAACGGATCTTTTTTTTTTTTATATTGTATATAAGTAGGCATGGCATTTTTTTTTCTCCGTAAATGTATATAATATGTATGTAGGTTTGAAATTTAACGGATTTTTTTTTCTTCTATAGTGTTCTTTTTGCGTTTTTTTTTTTTTTTATATTTTACTTTATTATTAAAAAACAAGGTCTCGTTTTGTTTTTTTTTTTTTCTTAACTGTCAATTTCAAATTTCAATATTTCATTTGTTTTTGAAAAGTCCTCTTTTTATTGATATGAGAATGATTTTATGATTTTTATTTTTCATTTGAAATAATTTTTGGTACATTTTTTTTTTCTGTTTGTACGTGTAAGTTTACAATGTTCACGCTTTGGTTTTTTTTGAAGATATTGATGTTGCCTTAAAACAGGTTGGCGTTGTGAAACTTTTTTAGCAAAAATAATTTAGTGTAAAAATTTAATATTCACTAAAGGTTTCAAAACAGTTTTGAGGATCAAAATTTAATCAAAATGGTTTTTTGAAGCACTTCCTTTTATTCAAAAAAAATTTTTTTTTTTCAATTCAATTTTTTTTAAATTTTGGTATAACCTCACTTTTCTTTGTCACATTTTTTTTTTAATCGAAATAATTATGTTTTTTGTTTTATTTTTTTTTTTTGCAACATTTTAAAAGCAGATTATTTTTGTACTTTCTTTCACAAGTTTTTTTTTTTTCGTTTTGTTTTTATGAATTTTACCCAGTAAAATAAATTTAAGTTTAGTTTAGTATATTCCCACATTCTATATTTTCCGTTTTTTTTTTTTTTCACGGTCGCCATTTAATGATTTTCTTTTATTCCTTTTTTTGATTAAAACACTCTTGCTCGCTTCGTGGTTTAATCTAGAATCATCTTTATTTTATTTTTCTCTTAAGATTAAGTCTTACATTTTATATACATATGTCTTATACATATCTTATACCACAGTTGTAATAATTAGTATCAATCAGTGATGGGAGTTATTAAAATAATTGTTTACATAGATATTTACACTACAGAATGACCCACACATAGGAAGCTCAGAAGGCAAATTCTGTTATGCAATATCAAGTGTAATTTCCTCCAATTTTCAAGCAATTTACTTAAATTACATTTCGATATCAAAAGACACACCTTTATCCAACCATAATGAGCATGATCTAGTTTAAGCATCTGTCAAAATTGCAGGAAAAATCTGTTAAATGCATAAGTAAATTAAAGAACATTTTAATATGGCCGTGAGTTCTTTCAATTTAAACGTACTAAAAATTATAGGCATGTATTTGTTTATTTTATTAAAGTTATAAAAACTAAACTTTTAAACACTTCCGTATGTACGAATACATACTACTACTGCTATAGATTTCTACTAGTTTTTCTTTAAAATTTCCACTGAGACTAAAATAGGCTTCTCTTGACATAAAGGTATTTGTGTTTTTAAACATTTTCAATTAAATTAAAAATAAATATTGATTCCTCATCCTTTTTTTTTTTTGATTTTTCATTTTAAATTATTTTATTTTTTTTAATTTAGTCATATCGGAAGCCCCAGTAGTCTAGTGGGTTGTGTGCTAAACTGATGATTCGAGGTTTGTGGGTTCGATTGATACCACAGATCTTGATTTGAGACTCTACCCGGAGCTTATGGTCTTAGTCACTATACTCGTGATAATTCATTAGAATATAATTAAATTTGTATTGTAATTTAGTATATAAGATGTGCGTCACTATAAACTGTAACACATCAAAAGTCAAATAAAAACTGACTGGAGTAAGCTAGAGTTAAAAATAAAACAGTTTTATTTTGCATTTTTATTACAGATGTATATTCTGTATTATTTTATTTAAAAATTAATTTAATTTTATAAAATTTTTTATTTTATTCATCATGCCATCCATAAGCAATGTTATAGTGTTTTCGGTGATTTTTTTGGTACCAGCTGTCCATTTATATCGAAAACTAGTAATGGTTTTAGGAACAGATGTACTCTTCTTTAGTTCTCTTTTGACCAGAGCCCAATATCTTTCAATAGGCCGCAGCTCTGGGCAGTTTGGTGGGTTAGCCTCTTTTGGAACAAAAATAACATTATTTTTATTTTACCAGTCTATTGCGCTTTTACTGTAGTGACATGTTGCCAAATCTGGCCAGAAGAATGTTGATATGTTGTGCTGTCTTAGAAATGGGAGCAACCTCTTTTGAAGACACTCTTTGATATAAATATCTGAGTTTATTGATCCCAATGTAACAAACGATGCACTTCTGTTGCCGCAGCTACAAATAGCCTGCCAAACTAGAAACTTTTTGGGAAATTTTGATAGTTTTTTAGTTCGGAACTCTTCAGAAACATTGCCTCTACTATCCGCTACATAAAACTCTTGGCCATGAAGCTGCGCAAAGTCTGCAAAAACGTAAGTTTCATCATCCATTACACAACATTCGAACTTTTGAAAAAATTCTTTTTTGAGGAGTTTTGCTCTTTTTTTGCTTCAATATTCTTCTTAGCATTTCTATCCGGAACTTTTTGGACTTTAAATTTTTTAAGGCCAGCTTTAGCTTTAACTCGGCGCACAAAACTTTCCGAACATTGCACGCGCCAGGCCACTTCGCGACCAGAAATGTTTGGAAGAGCCAGCAAAAGCTTCTCAACCTTTCTGGCTTTCGCGTCGTTCGTTTTGCTTTACCTGTTCCAGGCTTTCTTTCAATTTTTAGGTCTTTGTTGAACTTTTTGACCACTCTGGAAACACATTGCCTGGTCACGTGGACTTCCCTAGCAACTTTTGTATAACTCCAAATGGTTTTTTTTTTAATTATTTGAATAATTTTTGTATGCACTTGTCTTTGATTATCCATTGTGAACTAACTAACAAGTCAAATTTGACAAACTGATACATTTTAAAATCTGACACATTTTTCAAAGATATTGTGATTAAGAAAAATAATTTTGATTAAAGGTGAAAAAAGTTATTAAAAAAAATGGGTGTTACACTTTATAGTGACGCACATCTTAAATGAAAATAATTCAAGCAAAAAGCAGCTGATTCCGTACGGATATGTGTTCAGTTTGCCACTTGGCTTAAGCAAATAAAAATTTACAAAACTTGATGAAAAGTTTGATTAATTGCATTATCCCAGCAGAAAATAGAGCTTCCCAGTAAGATATTCTGTAAGGGAGAAATTGTAAACAATCACTTGCTCGTGCGCATCAATAATGCATGATTTTTATATGAAATGAGCCGCTAAAATGCAATAGAAATGCAAACTTATTGCAACCAGTAGGCAATTAGTAAAAAAAAAAATCAAAAATAATACCTACCCTGTAGCATATTTGGAAGCTTTAATGTATAAAAAACAATATAATGCTCCCATTATTACTTATATTTTTTTTTATTGCTTCCAAATCTTAAAAATTTTCTGTTGGGATGTACGTTTTACATGTTTTATATATATTTTATAGATATTTTTTAACTATCTTTCGTGTCTGACTAAGGTCTTGGAGAGGATAGTTTTTGAACAGAAGAAGAAAAATATTCAAAAGAGCTCTTAAAACACAAGCCAACAAAAAGATTACAAGATTTTGCCGATTAAAATGTGTTTAAAAAATATGCAGTTAATATATGTAAAATGGTTATAAAATTTAAAATTGCCACAAAAGAATTATTTAAAAAGTATATACATATGTATGTACTAACCATTTACATACAAAACCGATAGTAATTAATTATGTTTTTATGATCTAAACAAAAATTGTTCACTGAATAAACAGTTTCAAAATAAAATCAATTAATTACTCTGTTGGCATTATTAATTAGTCAAAATATTTTCACTTGACCCAACGTTATTTCAACAACTTTACATTTATTTTGTTGTTTATACGGCAATGCATGACGTTGTCATATTTCAATCATAACAAATGAAAGCCTTTCTTTGAACAGAAACAAATACAAATGAAAATGAATACACGCTGGGTCATAAAGGTAAGCAGACATTAAAATTTATTTAAAACATGCATTGAGTTATTGCAGGCTGTGTGGAAAGCAGGTCGCTATTTAAAAGTCGTAAATGTTAAAAAAAAAACTGTAAAAGAAAAAAATATACTTTTTTACAATTTACACATTCGTTTTCTTTTATTGTTAATGAAGGCATGATTTATGTAGAAATCGAAGAGTTACAATTTAGGTTAAAAAAGTTTATTAAAAATGAAAATAATAGTCAGAAATCATTTTAATTACATTTACAATTAAAAACAACAGCATCAATAGCATTAAAATATCTGTATGGTATTTAAAAGAAATAGCGTTAAAATTAATTTACAGGCTGATAAAAAAAACAAAGTTTTTACATTCAATTTCTGACAGGCAAAGATTACATAAATTATTTATCAGTATTTGTTTCAGTCGATGTGGTCTAGTGGTTAGTGCGTTGGCTTACTAAGACAAGAGCTCCATGTTGAAACACCAGCTCTGACATCTAGAAAAAAGGTATCTAATTAAAAAATATTTCTTTCGGTGACTCCTTTTATCAGTTTTCTGTATGTAATGGAAATCGATGTCGATCGAAATTGAAGAAATCGCTTCAAATTTCAATTTTCTCATCACCTTAATGACCATTGTCACTACTTACTTGATTATTAAAATTGTAAATAATTTCGAATGGAATCGTTTTTCATCATATACCAGAATACATATTTTAGTGATAACAGTTGTTCCCCTCATATTTTGACAAGGAATTGAGGATTAGCAATTTTTACTTTTACGGTAGGCTAACAACCTTTTTTAACTTGACAAGACCGTTTCTTTCCCCTATGCATTACGGTAGTAAAATGTCTGTATTATTCTGGGGGGTTACTTTGTATTTCGATTCAAATCGAAAATCTTGCGAATTCGTAAAAATTTACGAACTTTCGAAAAATTTTTTTATTCATTTAAGTATTATTGATTTTTCTAATAGAAAATTTCTGTCGAAAGCATTTTCGATTCGAATCGAAATACAAAGTCACCCCCCTGATGATTCTTCAGTTTTTTTTTAATATTTAATGTTATTTTATAAATTACATATTTCTTGACGAAACAACACAAAGGTGTACCAAAATATCGATAACAAATGCTTTTTATAAAAAGAGCCATGAAGCTTCAATAATTAGCAAAATGAGAAACATAAATAAATTTTAAATCACAATGCGGACGAATACTATTCTCAATTTTAGTAGGGCTTTTGATATGTAACAATCGTTAGCACAACTTTAATACTTTCCAAAAAACTTGTACTTTTTAATCGTTCTGAGAAGTAGAATAATATATTACATAAATATATTACATAAATAATTTACATAAATTTAACAAATAAACTAAGATAACAAAATAAATTTAAAACAACATATATTTCTTTAGAAATGTCAATCAATCAAGCACTAAATAATTTGTTTATGCCCTCAAGCCACTATCGCTAGGTTACACCTATTCTTGTTGTTAAGCCATTGAACCATTCAGAGAAACATGAAGAGATTTGCAAATAAGAAGGCCAGAGAAAAAGATCAAAATTCGAATTAAGTGTAAAATGTTTTTTTTTCTTTTTTCTTATTTACTCCTCGTGTTTCGGAGAACCGAAATACATATAAACTTTAATAATGACCACTGAGATGGTGATGATTAAAATTAAGAGGCTAATGACTATTAATAGTGTAATCGATTACACTTTGAAATTAAATTAAGTGGAGTTTCATGTCGTTGTTATTGTTACTATTTATGCGGCACAGTAACACACACACCCATTTTAAATTGCAGTAAAAATGGCAAAATCACGAATTGCCAACTAAAACAAAAAAAAAAACAAAAAAAAAACAAAAAAATCAGAAATCAGAAATCAAACCGAAATATAACGAAAACAATATAAAATAAGCATTAAAACGACCGATCACAATTTTTTATTTAGCCAAAAGGCATAGATGAGTAAAAAGCACAAATAAATTGATAGAATGAGATACCTCTGTCCCTTCATTTAATGACCGTTGAAACACGAATTTTATATAAAAAACTGAAATAAAACAAAATAAATTAAGGGTGACCAGATTTTGACAATAGTCTGTCGATTTTGCTCTTCATTAACTGTTACTGATGATATTCGCAACAGCCATTATCAGCTGTTGTCGTAAATTAATAACAATAATTATAATTTAAACATAAAAAAAATAAAGTTGTAGACTATCCTACTTACTTACTGAATCACATGATGATACTGCAAGCAATAAGAGTTTTCTACTTTCTTTGGGAATGTCGTAGCGTTATAAGTTAATGAATCGCCTCACATAGCAATAATAGTTTTACAAAATTACTATATTTTAGTAGCAGTAGCTTATATCTAATTACGAAAAAAATGAGTAAAGTTAGCCGTTATTTAATATGCATTGTCTATAGAACAGGCTTGTCTCTTATTATGTCAATAATGCGCACATTCGTTCTCCACTGTAGGATTTAAAACAGCTCTGGGGCACTAGACCCTATATGAGAGTTATACTCCATACTCGATTGAATATGAATTTCGTAAATAAGTAGTAAAGAGATCAAATGAACTAAAGCATTCTTTACATAAACATTTCCTTTGGTACTCGAAACATTCAGTTTTTCCAACGAACAACAGGCACGGTGCCATCTCCGACAGACTAAATTTTCGATCAAATGCATATGCTTAAAGAAATATTATTTTTTACGAAAAAGAATAGATATGATAAGCAGTTATTGAGAGATCATACATACATACATAATTGGCCATTACAACTCTATGTCAGGGTTACGGCCTAGCTTCTGGCAGTACTCATGTTGTGTGTGTTAATTTTTATCCATGAGTACCGGGACCTACAGTTTAAAGTCGACTCCGAACGACATATTTGAGAAGCTTTTTCATTACAATCAGTTACTCTCAGAGCTTTTGCCAGAAGACTGTTTCATTAGAAACGCTTTAATTAGATCAAAGTTAACTGCAATGAATATTTTTTGGTAATTAAAGAAGAAATGATGTCCGTGAAGGAATAGTACACTAGCCAAACTGAACAATTGTTTTCGACTCCAGCTACGGTAGTCTCATCAGAGTTCTTTGTGTCCTGTGTATATTCGAGACCAAACATCAACTATTTAACTCATACTTTTTTTGAAATCGCATACTGGAATTATTACCGTATGCACATACACTTGTATGAGTTAGTCGAAGTAAAGTCACACAACAGTTTCTATCATATTCTCCTTTTCTTACCATCATTGCTGTTCTTGTAATTGTCATCTTATTTGGATGAAACAGAATTACAATTTATTTTGTTTTTGCCCTTTATTTATTTTAATTCCATTATTATCCTCTTAATCTGGTAACTTTATAGAAAGTTTGTATTTTTTCAAGCTAAAAAAAAATATCTAACTGTAACGAATTAAAACTAAATGAGCTACACATGCGCAATATTATTTTTTTGTTTATTTAAATTTATAGACGTACATATATATCTATTTATAAGATATATAAGATTTATAATTTTTATCCATCATGTTGTTACGAAATGGAAAACTAGTTTGATGACGAACAGTTGGTCTAGCCTGACTTTGTACTACAGTCCAGAAGTTTTGTTCATTATAAAATATGGTGGCGATTGTCATTACAGACTGTGATTTCTAGGAATGTGTACAAGTCATAAAGAGCTTTGACGAGACTTTAGTAACTTAAGAAATAAAAAGGTTTAGTTCAGCTGGTGTACAATTCCTCCACAGACGTTATCTTCTCCTTTAGTTGGTAAATCATTGCAAAAATAATCAAAAAGTTCCTTTAAAAAGAAATTAATTAGAATGGTTTCATATTTCCTGAACAAGCCTGTTATTTTTATTTATTTATCCATGTGCTAATATATTTTGAACGTCCCAGACTATTAACTATGTTCTTTCCAAAGCAGAAGTATCAATTAATCTATGTATGTGTTATGCTGTATGTATAATGGAAATTAGTTTGCAAATAGTAATTTTGGTTTGAAATTTCTGATTTGAATTAAAAAGATAAATTTTCTGACTTTGCTGGTCATAGAGTGCACAATTACTTCGTTTTGTAAGTGATTATTGATTAAAATCAAAGCTTAGTTTTCAATATTACAAAAAAAAAACTAAAACAAAGCAAACATGTAGACGGTTTTACACGTTTAAGCCGTAATAAAAATTCAAATCAATTGATTTTTTGGCTTTTATAAACATAATTTATCGTTAATTTTTTTCTTTTTGCTTTTAAAAACTCTACATTAAAGCACTCTGCAACAAACTGTGTAATAGACAAATGGAAAGATGATCTAAAAAATTCGTTTTAATAAAGGGTGTTTTTGAAAGTCCGATAGAACTTACGAAAGTATTGACTTTCAAACGAGCTCTGATCCAGCGCTTACCTTTTGATCAGTATACTGTGATGTGTAAATAAAATGGCAAAATTATACAGATTACTTTAAAAATCAGTCATTAATTTGCGAAACTTATAGACGGTTTTTTCCTTTTTTTGGTTTAAAGAACTTGTAAAATAAACAAAAATGCCGCATAGGAGTGGCAGCAATTCAAAATAGATTCTACAGACTTCTTTACATCCAGAGAAATTGGACGATGGCATCATTCGATTTTAATTCTTCTAAATATTGACTTCCAAGTATTAATCTTTCGATTAAAATAATTTTTTGTGTTATTTTTTATAGTTGGGCTTAAAAAAACATCCTATGTTTGTTGTTGTTGTGTTTATTTTTCCTTTTTAACTTTATATTTCTTGGCAGTTTTTATCTTAAAGGCTGTCAAACATTTCAATCATTGTTAAGCTAAAAAGCTAAAATTTTTAAAGTCAATAAATTGACCGGAGGTGAAATTAAAAATTAAAAAACAAAATTGGTAAAATTTGTTTCTCTTAATCTTAACCGGTAACTTTACAATATCAATCAAAAGAGTGAAAATTTAATAATTTTAAAAAAAGCTTTTACCAAAAAAGAAGAAAAAAAATTAATAAAAGAGATAAAAACAAATTTAAATTGAATAACGCGCCACTCTTGTTCACAAATTGTCTTTTTAAGTGAAAAACTTTAATTATAATGGAAATTTTTAAAACAGTTTATTGAAAGTAAGACTTCAATTAGAGGCAACAAACTGATGTTGTGATAAAAGAAACTACATTTTAATGATTCTTATCACAAACTACTGCAAATTGAACACCATATTACTCAACAATAAAACTATTTTACTTTTTCAAGGAAAAAAAAAAAGCTTATTGGGAATTTGATTTAAAAAAGAAACATAATTTTTCCAACAAAAATCTTAATGTATAGAAACATCGCATTATAAAAGTAGAAATTATTGACGATTGGTTGCAAAGAATTCAGAAGAGGCTGCCATAGCATGCAATTCCTTCACCGATATCTTTTAATTTAAAAAACATTGGCGAATTTAGTTCTGATCAAGAAATTTATTGAAAGCATTTTAGAAAATTATTTTTCTCTTTATTAGCTGGGAGTAGAAACTTAGCAGCTGGAGCAGTTTAATGCTTAAAGAGGAAGTAATCTTTGAAGTCTGACTACAAACTTATTTCTAGAAATGACGACAGGTCAAAAGTACTTCGTATCCTACTACTTTAACTTCATATACGGGTATTAAAATTTAAGAATTATATGGACTGATGGTGCGATCGATGTAATCTAGTCTAGTGGATATGGTGTTGGCTTACTAGATGTGCTCCGAGTTAAAACCCCAGCCACGACAATTAAAAAAAAAAGGAAAAAGAAATATGAAAAAATATTTCTTTCTGCAATTACCTCTTAGCAGTATTCTGACAAAAGTTCTGAGGGTAACTGTCGTTCGGAGTCGACTTTAACATACACAACATGGGTGCTGCGATTAACTAGTCAGTAATAGTGAAACAGGGTTGCACTGGTCAACTATGTATGTATGATAGTAAGATCGGAAGATTGAAACCAATATTTTGAAGTGTTGTATCTTAGTGCAGCTTGAAAATTTTAAAAACAATAGAAATTGGCATTTTTATCATGTTTCCATCTTCGAAATTAAAACGTTTAAAATGATTACAAAAATTCATAAAAATTCTTAACGTGGAAGGAATATAATCGTTAAAACCATCAAATCTAATTAAACGAAAATGCACTTATTAATTAACACAAACATACACATATACATACACAGTCATTTACACAAACTTTATATTAATCATCAGAATCCAGGCTTAATGTTGTTGTTGTTTCAATCAATTTAACAACAAAGCCATTATAAATAATGCCTTGCATCGATAATAAATCGTTAGTTTTAGCATTTTTTATTTTTTTGTTTTGCTATTATTTTTTATTGTTGCAGTTGTTTTTATTGTAGTTTTTATTTGTGTTGTTGTTTTTGTTATTGTGTTAATACATCCGCATTCAAAATGCCTTTTAAGCCTAATATTGGATGCATTAAAACGTCTGTGTGTCTGGTCATTTTGTGATTCAGCGCGCTTATGTTGTTTAAAACTCCCCGCCACCAATAGTTAATTTGGCTATTTGGAGGTTTTTCTAGAAAACTGAAGCAGATGCCTGAAAGAATTAAAACATATTGTACATTTGATATATAAAGAAAGAGAGATTGAAAAAATTGTAACATACGGTTTGTCTTGAAATTATTTACATATTTAAATGTCAATTATGTTGGACCAAATTGTAAAATTTTATACATACATACATAATTGGCCATTACAACACTGTGTTAGTGTTACGGCCTAGCTTCTCACAGCGTTCATGTTGTGTGTGTAAATTTTTAACCATGAGTACCGGGACCTACAGTTTAAAGTCGACTCCGAACGACATATTTGAGAAGCTTTTTCATGGCAATCAATTACTCCCAGAGCTTTTTCCAGAAGACTGCTGAGAGGTAGTAGCCGAAAGAAATAATTTTTTCATATTTCTATTTTTAAGATGTCAGAGCTGAGATTTAAACCCGGCGCTATCGTCTTAGTAAGCCAACACACTAACCACTAGACCACGGCGACTACAATTTTATACTTTAAAATATTCGGATCTGTTTAGTAAAACGATAACGAGTAAAATTAAAACGATAACGAGTAAAATTAAAACGGTCGAATAAAACTTTAAATTGTTATTGTATAACTTTTAAATGTGATAAGGTTTTGATATATAAAAATTTTTTTTCATTCATTTAATTTTCATTAGCATAAAGTCTTTGATTATCAAAAAAAACACTCGATTTCGTCATACAGAACATTCTCGATTATAATACAATATGAAAGTTTATTTGATCACAGGTTGTTAGTTTTTCACAGAATTAAAGGTCTGTCATTAAAGTATTTCCAATGCTATGAAACAGTATCTAAAGAATTTTACTTTGATTGAAACCGATTGGGAAATAACTGCATAAAGATTCACATGATATTTGGAAGGCATATTGAAAACAGCTCTAAACATATTTGTTAGCTAAGCAGCCCGGTCGGCTTAGTACTTACTCTGACTATTTAATTTGAATTGTATGCAAAATTAAAAAAAAAAAATTATTTAAAAAGTTCCAGTTAGGAATGCTACACGGTTGCTGATATCAAATTATTTATTAACAAAAATATTCATTGCGTAATGGACGTTGTAACATATATTAATAGTTCCAGAGGTTCAAAAGCAAACAAAAATTCAAATTATACGTGTAACAAGCTGTATTCATTACCGGCAAAAGAAGCAAACACATTTGTCACAGTGGGCTCTAAAAACACCAAAATTTACATTCAAGTTTGGAGAAAAATCATCTTTTCATAAGAGAACACAATGTCTAGACATATTTTTTGAGCCAGTATGACTTTACATTACCACGGTAAAAAAAACCTCTTCCGTAATATAAAGTTAATAACGTACGGAACCAGTTCAGACAGATTGAGCTCTTTTGAAAAGCGAATTGTGTAGCGCAAACAAAAGGCCGAGGAGTTCATAAGTAGTGTGCAAAACTATAACATTGATCTGTCTTGTGTGTCTTTTCTATCCGACTCTTTACAACTTTTATTTAAGCAGACAAAATAAACAGCCAATAAGAGGGGTAGCAAAGTTTTTCAAGCGGCTTTAATACGGTTTCTGCCTTTACAAAACTAATAATTTTAAAATTAATTCTTCGCTTAACTTTTCATTAAGTGTCATAATTACATATTTCATATTTAAAATGTATGAGTAATAAAGATGACGACGATTTTTAAGTTCTAATATTTGTCTTTTTTGTATTTATTCTTGAATTCAGCCTTTTAAAAATCTGCAAATATTTTTTATAGAAGAAAAAACGTTTATATGCATGTAAAACGCTTAATGTCCGCCATACGAGAAGTTGTTTGCGAGTAAATGCAACATATACCAGTAACACGTTGCATTCAATACAATTGGGAGTGGGTCACACAGCTGTGTGTATGATTCTGTTGCATTTAGTGGAAATAGAAGTGAACATTATAACTGATTTTTTTTTCACTTCGATTATTGGGTAGTCGTCATCATTGAGGTAGTAGAGGTACGTACAATGTTTATATTGTTTTTCAGTTTTGTATGCCACCACAAACAACCACTACAACAACAACAAAGAATATTGAAAAAAAAAATCAAAACAAATGAATTGTACGTTTTAACAAAAGTAAACAATTTTGCAAAGATCAACCAGTAACAACTAGACAGCCAATACCACCGACTACAAATCTTTGAACTGCCATTAGGGTTTTACTGGTATGTAGTATGCACGTCTGTAAGAATTTAACGATGGCTTATAAGAATTGGTAAAGGCTAATGAACATACGGACGAGTGTGAAGATATTTATGACTTCAATTGAAAACTGTTAAGCTTGACTAGTATGTTTTTCAGCTTTACAACGCATACCACCACTACTATTTAACTATATGTACTTCTAGGCACTGGTACTAGTAGTAAATGGGTTGGTATGACTCCAATTGACTTTGAAGTTAAATGAGTTTTAAAGTTGAATCTCTAGACAGAAGAGACAGACGAACAGACAGACTACAAAACAAACAATAACGACCAAATATGGTGGACAAACACATTTTTATTTGGCATCTTGTAGTTTCTAATGGTGTTGACTGAGTGTATGTGGCAAAGTCATCCATGGCATGATGTTTGGCTTCCTCTTTATATTGCATACTCCGCCAAAACTCCTGTAGCAATTGCAGTCTTTGTGACCACGACATTGTAGCTGCACACATTCCGGCCAGCTTCTCAAGTCTGCTTCTTTTAGGTTTTTTTTTTCTTTGTCTGCTGGACGTCGCAATAATATTGTGCTGTTGTCGTCAGTCTCACCTGGTTATCGCTTAAGCAGTCGTAAATTTTTCAATTTATCAGCTTTTGATTATAGATTTTTGGTTTTCTTGTTTTTATTATTATTTTTACTATTGCTGCGATCACTTTCTTTCTACCTTTTTGGGTACAACATTTTTTTTGAAATCATAAAAATCTTAAAAACAAAACAAAAAAACAAAAATGTTTAAATCCCAACGTACAAATTAACAATTACAGACATATTTACACTCTGTTGCAGTTGTTGCAATTGTGGTAGAAGTGTGTCAGTGGCCTTTTGGTCACAGCCCTTTTTGAAAATATGCAGTTGCCGCAGTTTGGCTTATTGGCCTATCGATCACTCATTGGAATGTGGTGGTCATCCAAATGTGTAAAAAGTTGTATCCCCAAATGAACATGATAGTGTGTATGCGTTTGTGTGTGCCTCGCTGTGTGCAAGTGAATGATAATTTCATTTTACGCTGGCTGAATTTCACTTAAATTTCGTGTGTGTCAGTCTCTTTTACTTCTTTCTTTTTTTTAATAAAAAGGGGTTTATGCGTGCGTTTGTTTTCTCAAACCAAATCGTTGTTTTTATTCTTGAGGCATGATTAATAACTTAAAAAATGCAGCAAAAAAAATTAAGGCTTTCGAAATTATGTCAGTGGTAATTGTAATACTGACTGACTGACCCCCCAAGGAAATTGCAAAAGGATGCTGCAAAGAAAGTTTTTATTTCGTGTTTTCTTTTTCTTGCATTTAATGTGGTTTGTGTTTCTCAAAAGCAAGACAAAGAGATTTAAGATATGAGCTTTAATTATACGCTTTAATTTTAAATAATTGCTGTAAATGTTTACAAGTTGTAATAATAAATGCAACGCTTAAACGGGCAGTAAACTATTTCAAAAATTCACAAATGATTTTATAAATGCAATTTTTTGTTCAAGCATCACTACAATTTCATTTGCCATAAAATGGCCCAGTCCTCTATTATGCCTAAATATTCTCTATGGGATATAAATGAAAAATTCTGGCCGGTTAATATCATATCCTAATTTTACCATTCCCAACCATACTTGTGGCTAGGGTTCACCATCATTATTCTGTAGTGAAATGACCTAGTAAGAACAAACTAATTTCTGGAAATTGGTGGTTGAAAGTGAAGAGTCGTGATTAACAAACTGCTTCACAATACGAGTATCTAAAGAATTCATTCGTTTGTTGCCTAATTGTTAGGAAGTAGTGATTCAAACGTGGTCAGTTTTTAAGCATTACAACTATTCCATGTAGAAGAGGTGAATTTTGGGAGTCGTATTTTGTCAAAAACGAAGCCGGCAAAACCGTTACCATCAATTCAGATGTGCCCGTATTAGAACAGACTTTTTTGACCCGCAATTGAAGACTATGAACTGGCGGATATGTGTTGCAACAAGACTCTGCCACAAACCACACATCACTTTCGATTTTGAATTTATTCCATTAGAAATGTTCCGTATAGTTTATGGATTTGGCGTAGTCAATTGGCCAAAAATATTACGAAACTTCACGTCGTTAAACTTTGAAGGGCTACATCCTATGCGGATAATCCTCTAACGTTGGCGTATTTAAAATACAACATACGACAAGTTATAGCCAAGAAAACACCTCAAAAGAATAGACTGTTGCAACCAATCCGAAGGCGGTCATTTAAAATACGTTGTATTTCACACATACTGGCATGGTCTAGAATGATGAATGATGAAATAAAACTTTCATTCAAATACATTTTTTGTTTGAAGATTGTATAGGTATAACTCTGTATATCTATCTGTAGTATAAAAAATATATTAAACACATATACTCGAAGATACCACATGGCAATCAGTTATTCTCAGAGCTTTTGCCAGAAGACTGATCAGAGGTAGTCGCCAAAAGAAATATATATTTTTTATATATCTTTCTTTAAGACATCTATACTTTGATATTTATATTTGTGATAACAAACTTTGAAAGCTTTTACACTTTTTATATTTAAAAGCTAAGTAGCAGGAATTGTTTTGCCGAGTCTGATTGGCTGTTGTACGCTCGTTAGTGTGAAAACACAAGGCGTTTTTGTACAAGCTTGCACCAATTTGCATATGGCTTGGACACCATTTCTTTAACGTTACGTTCACAAAATAGTTACGCTGTTGTTAAAAACTTAGTAACTTAAAAATATTCCACTAAATTTAAAACTATAAAATTAAAGTCGTGTTTTTTTTTCATTAAAACAATTTAAGTGGAAAATCGTAGACAGACAGTAGATGTTAATTTTTTATCTATTTTTATATATATTTTACTTCGTTGAGTTTCTATTAAAAACTTAATAAGAACTAGAGTTTATTAACTCGAAATAATTTTTATAGCTTTAGCGCACATTTATTTGTTTCTTTTTTATTTTATTTTTTTGTTTGTTTAATTTTATTTGGCAAATACGTAATTTGTAAAATTCTACGGGTAACATAATTTGATAGCCCATTGTCCACCATTTAATGGACCAATAAACATCTGGTACAAAAGTTAATAATATCTTTTATGTTTTTTCTTCAATTGAAGTAACAAAATAGCCAAAACGGCATTAAAGACAATACAAAATTATTAAATCTGAAGACACTATTATTATAAAAGAAAAAAGAATTAATTAAAAAAGCAAATAATAAGTTTGTGCTAAAAATAAATAAAAGAAAAATAAAAAATATTTTACAACATGACAATTTTAACCTCAAACATTCAAACAATAAAAAGAAATACACAAATTGTACACATGCAAATAAAACTAAAATTTGAGTGAAAAAACACCAAAAAACGAAACAAAAAGCAGCACCACCATTGTTTTTTATACGCAAATGTTTTGCAAAGATTTCTTACTACAAGACCTTCAACCTTGAAGGGGAACTAAACCGAACCAAATTTTAAGAAGAAAACGAAACACAAAAAATTAAATAAAAAAAAAATAAATCTGTCGAGTCATGGAAGCCGCCGACGGCCAGACAGACAGACAGACCAAAAGACTACAGAAGTCTTAGCAGTAAAACCACAGCAGTGTTGTTAATCTTAAGAAACAAAAAAAAGCTCACAAAAAAAGGTGTAGATTTTTTTTAAAGTTATGTATACTCGCGTATATAGATTTTAGAAGGTAATAAACGAATTTTTTCTATTTATGTACATATATAAGTATGTACTTACTATTGCGTATAATGAAGTTAATAAAGTTAAGATTATACTGATCTATTCGGAATAACATTCTGATTCCATGCTTTGTAATCAATAATTCGCGTTTTTAAATATACGAGTAATTTAACAATTGTTTCTTCATTTTTTCAAATATTTATAAGAGATAAGAGTCTTCTTTGCTAAACCGAGTTTCTTAAAATTTTTACATAATTTTTAGGCTGGGCTGTGCTACGCCCATAGGAAGTAAATATTTACTTATCTATATCTTCAAAACGGTAACAGTAAGGCATAAGGAATACTACTGAAGTGGCCACGCAATGAGCGGCTAAGCGACGCCGCTCAGGAATAGAACTTGTTCTAAGTTTTAGTTTATTTCTGAGGGGTGAAATATAAACTTGGCAAAAGTGAATGCGGAGCTTATAATTTCATCGGTACAAAGCCGACTGCTATTTTTTTTATTTTAAAAATAAAAATATGGCATTTTAACAATAACCACACTAACCGCTCAGAAAAGATGCTTAGTAATAAGCCCCTTGCCGCTCCAACTCGACGCTCTGCCGCTTACGGCTCAACCGCTCATTGCGTGGCCTTGGCCTAAGAATTTCTAAAATTAATCCAAATACCTTCAAAGTCAATACAATCGGTGAGAAAGTGGGCATAGCACGTCCCATACAAACTAATGGAATATTGAATTTTGTAACTTAAGAACGGTAATATCTGAAGTTTCTAAATCTTGTCAAGATATAAGTACAATACGTTCAGGATCAAAACAAATCATCATTCAAAAAAGTGGATAGAATTCGACAAATGGGCATGGTACTTACCATACAAACTAATTATTTCTTGGTTTTTGTATGTCTTAAGAATAGTAATATGATGTTTCGAAATTTTGTCCAAATAGCTTCACGATAAGTGCAAATCATTGCATGGACAACACTGAAAACATATTTTATAGCTATACCAACAGCAATGATAAAAAATGAAGGTTTTGGCAAAATATGGGCAAAAAAATAGTCAACAAGAAAAAAAAAACATTGAAAAGGTTTGGCAATGTAAACATAGAACCATAACAAAGAAAAAAAAGAAAAAATAAACAAGAACAAGAAAAAAAAATTTAATATATATTTAAATAATCACTCTGTTAATAGCAAATTAACCATAAAAAATAAACATGTGTTTGTAGGTTTCTTCGTTTGTAGCTATACGATTTTCTTTCACAGAATATCTCCATGTCTGAAAGGACCTATAGGATATAAAAAGTTCTTCTCCATTTAGGTGATGACACGATCACCAATTCTTCTACTATACCTTTACAATAGCAACAGTAAGAGTGTCTAAATTTGGTCAAATTATCTTTATAGTCAATACAAATCATCAGCCAAAAACTATGAGGAATCGGATAAGAGGACATGGTACCTTCCATACATACATACATAATTGGCCAATACAACCCTGTTTCTGGGTTACGGTCGAGCCTCTCGCAGCACTTATGTTGTGTGTGTTAATTTTTATCCATGAGTACCGGGACCTACAGTTTAAAGTCGACTCCGAACGACAGATTTGAGAAGCTTTTTCATGGCAATCAATTACTCTCAGAGCTTTTGCCAGAAGACTGATGAGAGAAAATTGCCGAAAGAAAAATTTTTTCATATATTTTTTTCAAGATGACAGAGCTGGGGTTTGAACCCGAGGCTGTTGTCTACGACCTACGTACTATGTAATATTAGACACAAAATAATATGACATTCGATACGATTTTTTTAAATAAGAATAAAAATCGTACTACAAACTTTTTTAGTGTAGAAAAAATAAACACCTCAATAGTAAAAAAAAAAAAAATTAAATAATTTTTTTTCTTATTTCTTCTTTATAAAATGGAAAATTGCTCTTCAATATTTCAAAAAAAAATTTTTTTAATATTTTTCTGGTTTAATGAAAATTCATTATTTTTGAACAGTTTTCAGAGAACAGTGAGAGCCTGACGACTGGAAAATCTTTCATTTTCATTTCATTCATTTCTTTCTTATTATTAAAAATTTCGTTTACTTATTATATTTAGGCTATCACACTGCTATCCGTCTACACAAAAATTCGACAAATGATAGGAATTGGTGTGTAGTCTAGGCTCCCTTTATTTATATTATACTTTTTATTTAATTCAGTTCAGCAGTTTTTTAGAATTTAAAAAAAAGTACCAAAAATGTTTAAAGTTTTAAGACATATGGATACAATATGAATAAATAATTGTTAGAACATCTACTCAGAAAATTAATTATTAATACAAAACTTTGGTTAACACTTACCAGCAAATAAATAAATTGGCTGATGTTGCTGGAGCTGAGAACCAATTGAAAGTAATCTGAAATAAAAAACATATAAAGTAAATACTATAATTAAGATTTCAATAATTAAATTCAATTTTAACAATTTTGAAAATATATTAATAGAGAAAAAAGATAAATATTTGAAAAGTAATATTTCATTTACATTTCTACAGTGTGTAAATCGCTAAACTATACACTTTATAGAGATAGTTAAGAGGGTAGAGGTTTTTGTGAATTGGTTTTATTCTATACGTATTCGACAGAAAATTGAACACAACTTTGCCATATTGAAAAATGTCTTATCGATTTTCTCATCCTTTTGAAGGACATTGAAAAGGCTATCACAGTTAATGGCGAGCGCTGTAGGTCATTGTTTACACAGATCTCAAGTCACATTAAGCATTTTGCACAAACTATTTTAAATGTGTGGCAGTTAGTTGATGCGATTCTACATTAGTTTTTTCTGTTGAGGATTTTTGCAGGTCTAAGCCAATAAGTTATTAACAACAGTAACATAATACAGGCACCAAAGACAAACAAAACAAATGCTGTGGCTGGTTTCCTGAAATTTCCTATTCATAGACAAAAGAAAGTAATTGAAAAAAATATTCGGAATCGATTGAATTACGTGTTACGACTGATATATTTATGCATTATTGTACGAACATAACCACAAACAAACCTTTTTAAAACAATTACTACAAGTTTTTTAAATTAAAATATTAATCACAAGGAGGAATAAGTGCGCTCACTGCAATAGTGCTGCACTTAACAAGTTAAGGCAGTTTTTCGTGAAGACTATACGCAAACGGATTATAATTTAAAATTTTATTTTTTGAACAAACTCCGTATCCAGCATGCTTAATTTAAAACAATATTGTTATTGGCTACACGAAACACAACAAAAAGTGCTTAAAGAATCAACAGACAATACATATTAGTTTGAAAGTAAGAAAATGAACGCTTCTTTCTGGACACATGATACTCTTTATTATAGAAAACAAATATAGAAGGGAGACCATGAAATAAACCCTTTTCCATTGTTGTATTACAATATATGTATGCTTAAAAATGTTTAGTTTTTGTTCTTCTTGTTTTCTTAACTGGTATTTATTTTAAAATACGATACTTGTTTTCTCAAGCAATTGTTTAAAGGGATTGAAACGGACATACATACATGCATACATATACATATGTATGTATGTACATACTACGTGTCGAACAACAATTGACGACGATGAGGGCAAAATACTCGTACTACAGCTAATAGCAGTTGGACAAGTAAATACTGTATTAAAATTGTAAAACGATAAGTGTATAAAACTGACTTAATGATTATTTGCTGTAGTGGGGAGAGTATTACAGGTAAAACATGTATGTGAGAGGGCACTGAACGTTATACATTTAAAATGAGTTGGTAAGATTTTATGGATTTGTTAATTAAAATAAATGAATGAATATACTTCATAACCTATATTAATAAAGGTCAAAATGTATGTAAGAGCTCAGAACTAATAGATCAACCCAAATCAGTGCGTAGGTAAATATTTCACGAAAAAAGCATTTTGGAAACAGTTTATTTTTTTTTTTTTTTTTTTTTTTTTAAGACCAATACTCAGGGGTAAACCCCTACTCATGCAGTGCATTGTATTGGAATGTGAAGATGGTTGATAGGTTTTTTTTTTTTTTTTTTTTTTTCCCATAGGTGTTTGAACATATTGCGCCTTTTATTGTTGATGAAACAAGTTGCTGAAAATTTGTCCACTCAAGAGCCAGTGTTATACCTTCACCCTCGAATGATCAAACAGCAATTGCCTCATCTGTCGGTGGATGTTTTAATGTAAATGGTGAGCGTCTTCAGTAGGTTAGCTGTTGTCTTCCCAGAAGGTGGCGCTGTACTCCTGATCATTGGTTTCTGGTGGAATGGATTAGGAATGTCAGGGGGCGATTTCTTGCAGATGGTCTTGCTGGAGGGGGGGGGGAACCTCTTATTTTTCTTAAATTTAATTTAATATTTAAATTGTAATTTTTTTTAGAAAATCGCAAATTTTTATTTCTATAATTTCGTCCTTCGCTGGGATTTGAACCTGGGTCATGTGAGTTTCTGTGCGACCGCTCTACCACTATGCCACGACCCCCCCCATGGGAAAATATCTATTTCTGTGGATTTTTATTTAAAAAAAAATTTAAAAGCCAAAGAGTAATTTATTTTTGTTTCATCAGAAACACTTTTATTAGACCAAAGTTAAATTCTATTAAGAATTTCGATATTTTTGCAGTGATTTTTGATGATGAAATGATGTCCGTGAAGGAATTGTACACAAGCCGAACTGAACATGTTTTCGACCCCAGCTACGGTAGTCTCAGAGTTCTTTGTGCTCTGTATTCGTACATATCATCGACGCTTTTGTTGAAATCATATATTGGACTTATGTTTTTTCTATACACTTACATATATACACGGAATTCATTTCAACCGACCTAGGCTATTAAGACTTCTGACCAGATATTCTACAAAAATTAATAACGGTAATGATTCCTCGTTGCGAACGCCCTTAAATTATGTTTTTGTTTGACGCGGTTTGCTACAGCGTGCAACAGGTGCAGGGTTGTTTGCAACTAAGAATGCTTACCGTTATTATATTGTGTTTATGGTTACAAAACGCTCTCGTTATCATTACAATAACAAATTTTAAAATTCTATATAAAGTTATCAGTTTACTTTCATTATAAATATGTATGCATCAACCACATCAAAAGTTACAAAAAGAAAAATTGTCTTTCATATTCTCAAAAAAAAAAGAAAAAAAATTGATAATTACAGGAAAAAAAAACATGACAATGTCAACGAGGCGGTAAAATATAATAAAAATTTAAATTGCTTTTAATATAGTATTTACTGTTGCTGATTTTATTTGTTTCATTATTTTGTGCTCATATTTGCTATAGGAATAGGGGTAAATGAACTCATTTTTAGTTGAGCGTAAACGTTTTATTTTTATTTCACGCGTACGTTTTTAAAGCACAAATTAAAAAAAAAACAACAAAATAAATAAATTTTATTTGTCAATTCCATAATTGAATTGAAACAAAAAAGAAAACATATTCGCATAATTTTATCGTAAAAACAACACTAAATTAAAACAAACAGAAGATGAAGAAACAAAAAACAATTAATTTAATTATAATTACTACGTACACATACATATGTATGTATGTAATTAAACCATCAATCTGAGAATACAAAGAATTAATTCTACAGATGAAATAAACTTCAAATATGTATATTTGTTTATATCTAAATATGAAAAAATGTTGAGTAAGAAAAACATTTAATTTTTTTGAAGTAATTGCTAACAATTAACTGAAAATAATTGTACAGAATATTGGAAAGACAACAATCCAAAGTGGTTTTATGCTGGCTCACAAAAGTGGTATACAGATAATACTAAAATATCCGAATACATTTAATAACCTGTTATTTCAAAACCCATATACACATTTAAATCGTAATACAGCGAAAAAATATAGGATACAACATTTTATGACATTAATATTTAGATATGATATCAGCCATGCGTAGCGTACAAAGCGGAAGCTAGAACCGATAAATATTTGAATGGCCATTTCCAGGTGTTCAAATGTGTCTGGTTTACAAACATAGACCAGTGACTTTATATAATAAATCGTAATCATTTAATGGGGTTGTGTCACATTACCTTGGTATCCAAGTGAAAATGTACTCTCATCAAAAGTTGAAACGCGCTGTGTGAAAGTTCCATCCATGTGAAAGAGATTAATGTCAGTTAACTGAGGTATGAAAAAATTCGTAACCTTTCTTATCATCATTACTTTCAAAAACATATCAACTAAAGACTTCGCCAGCACATAAAGCGCACCAAACAATAATTTTCTGTCAACTTAATGGTGTTTTAACAAAATTTTGTAAATTATTCTCACTCCAAATGCGGCAGTTCTGATTAGTTACGTACCCTTTTTTCAATTAAAAATTTACTTCATCGAAAAACAAAATTTTGAATGGAAATTCAATATCAATTTGGCTTCAGCTCATTCGCCTATTCGGCGGCTCATACGATGATCGATCCGTTTTAATTTCTGTACAGGTTGAACCTTAAAAACTTCAAAGTTAATGTGCTTTGGTAAATGCTTCCATGAGTGGATATTCTTCAATGCTTACCTCAACAACGGCTACAGCTTCTTCAGGTGCACTTTTTGGAGTCCTGCGATATGCACATTATCAGTAAGAGTAAGCGTGGTTCGAAGGCGATTCATTATTTTTCGAATTAGTCGCTCTGAAGCACGATTATGTACGCCATGTACAAACTGCACGATAATTTTAACGAACAGAACCTTATTTTAATAAAAAATAAAATTTTTTTGAACAAGTTGCAAGCGTTGCTCTAGTGTAAGTTTAATGTGTGTGAAGATAAATTCGAATTTAACTAGTCGAGACATATACCAAATAATTTAGTACAGCCATATTTTACGTTAACAGAGCTCTGTTAACACGTTAACAGTGGTTATATTCCAAAAGGGTATAATTACTGAGCCGATTTAGGAGAAACAGAACATGGTACACATATGTGACTATATACGAATGG
Organism: Metopia argyrocephala; assembly: GCA_963576795.1. Lineage (NCBI taxonomy): Eukaryota > Metazoa > Arthropoda > Insecta > Diptera > Sarcophagidae > Metopia > Metopia argyrocephala. The sequence goes on along the minus strand of OY756208.1, from coordinate 177,431,753 downwards.
TAGTCCAGGGAGTCCTCTATTGAGTTCCATAAGAAGAATAACCAGCGGTACTTTGGGATTTTGCTAATTTGGTTTTGAAAAAATCGCTTTATGAAAAATATGAGAATTCTCCAGAAGATTAGTGGTCATTTCTGAGGAAATGGAAAATAGTACACATATGCCACTATATACAAATTGTGCTCCATGGAGTCCCCTATCGAACCATACCATTGGTATAACCAGCGCAATTTTGGGATTTGAGAAAATTGAATTTAAAAAAATCGCTTTTTAAGAAAAAAAAATCGAAAATTCTCTAGAGGATTTAGGGTCATTATGGAAAAATGGGAAATAGTACACATATGCCACTATATACAAATTGTGCTCCATGGAGTCCCCTTTCGACCCATACCATTGGTATAATTAGCGCAATTTTGGGATTTGAGAAAATTGAATTTAAAAAAATCGCTTTTTAAGAAAAAAAAATCGAAAATTCTCTAGAGGATTTAGGGTCATTATGGAAAAATGGGAAATAGTACACATATGCCACTATATACAAATTGTGCTCCATGGAGACCCCTTTCGACCCATACCATTGGTATAACCAGCGCAATTTTGGGATTTGAGAAATCCCATTTTTCAATAATGACCCTAAATCCTCTAGAGAATTTTCGATTTTTTTTTTCTTAAAAAGCGATTTTTTTAAATTCAAATTTCTCAAATCCCAAAATTGCGCTGGTTATACCAATGGTATGGATCGATAGGGGACTCCATGGAGCACAATTTGTATATAGTGGCATATGTGTACTATTTTCCATTTCCTCAGAAATGACCACTAATCTTCTGGAGAATTCTCATATTTTTCATAAAGCGATTTTTTCAAAACCAAATGAACAAAATCCCAAAGTACCGCTGGTTATTCTACTTATGGAACTCAATAGAGGACTCCCTGGACTACCATTCGTATATAATCACATATGTGTACCAGGTCGTATTTCTTCAGAAATGGCCACTTATCCTCTACAGAATTCTCATATTTCGCATAAAGTGGTTTTTTTGAATCTAAATTTACAAAATCCCAAAGTACTGCTGGTTATTCTACTTATGGAACTCAATGGCATATGACCACTGTTAACGTGTTAACAGAGCTCTGTTAACGTAAAATATGGCTGTACTAAATTATTTGGTATATGTCTCGACTAGTTAAATTCGAATTTATCTTCACACACATGTAAGTTTATCGATTATGAAATGTAAGTATCAGCTATTAAATAGGATTGTTATGTTGCAAGGGCATTTGCATAGTAACTACCGCTATAAGTTTTCTTTCTGTGTGTAAAACATAAAAGATCTAGGACAGACAATCGATGCTAAAGATCATCATATTCAGTGCAATACTGATTATTCATGGTGCAAGAACAAAACAGACACCAAGAGAAGGAGATGACGGACATCAATGAAAAAGATCAAGGAGAACAACAACCTCATTGCCAATATCTTTTATTCCTCCCCTAATTTACATATTATTTTGCGGGCTTCTTGGGGTTGATTGCTGTTGGAATATGCAGTGGCCATTGTATAATAAATTAAAAGCAACCGAATTCATTGGGGCTCGCATTCTTAAAGTAGGATCTTTTTCCTTTTTTCGAACTGATATCTGATATGGTATTAGTACGTTTAAATCAAAGATTCACACATTTTCCCCCTTCCCCGCCTATTTTTCTAGGCCAGCACAATGTACTGCATGAGTAGGGGTCATCCACAGAGTGCTTGCCTCATTAACAAGCAAAAAAAAAGGGAAGAGTTGAAGTAAACTTTGCCGTAAAACCTTATCCTCAGGTTTTAACTGGTCTGGACTGGATGAAAAAATATGAAATTACACAAAAATTTTTTAACTTTGTTTTTGTTTCTATAAAAAAATTTAGCTTTTTCTAAAGAGTTTGAAATATCAAATGAATAATTATATAACACTCGATCACTCTTCATTGCAAAGGCTTTTCAAGTCTTCGAAATTTAGCAAAACCTGTGAATCAACAACAATATGTAGGTGCACATGCCACGTTTGCTATGTTTTAAGGACTTCCAACAGCGTTTCCCCTATTAAAGGTACGTATACTGCATTAAAATATTAAACTGCTATACTTTTTGAGAAACACAAACGTCATGGGACAATAGTATTAAGAAATAAAGATCCCGAACAGGATAGACATATCGAGCTAGATTACTAGATCACGCTAATTTTAGCAGTGGAACACGGAATACACGGACTCTTATATACGTAGTTATATACAAAGCAATAGAATTTATTGAAATTCTAATTAAGGCAGCAGCCCTTGGCGTGTTATGTATAGTCATACTACCAGTAAAAGAGGTTCTTGAAAAAAAAATGTTTTTGAAATTAATTAAATTCCTTTCAAAGTGTAAAGGATATTTAATAATAAAGTCACAATATTTATCAAAGTGACTGGTTGTCAAAAATGTAAGTACAACAACGACAGCAGCTAATATTTAGGAAAACTTTAAATATTAATCAAAAAGAAACCCAAAAAAATATAAAAATTTCTTTAAGACTTATTAAGTAATTCATCATTTTAGATTTGATTATGAATTCAAATTAATATCAAAACACAAACAGAGGTTCCACTTGGCATAGACTGTGTTCAAAAACTTCTACTCTTTTGTGGCAGTCTTTGTTTTTGTGGTGAAAAGGCGTGCCTTCTGTATATCTTTCCCGACAGACAATAACAACAACGACGGACGACTAATAGTATTTGTTGTTGATGATTTTCATTCATTTTTTAAGTTAAAATGATGTTGATGACGATGATTTGTTTGTTTGTTTGATTTAAATTTTGTAAGAAATGAAACAGACGATAAAGAAAAACTGTGGAGGTGTTTAATGTGGTTTATATTGCAGTAACTGACTCTTTAGTTATGGCATTATGAAGAAGTAAGAAAATAAATGTTTATGCCATAACTGACTCTGTTATTACAACTTTCGAGTTTTTCATTTCTTTGTTACCAACATGTCTGGAAGAGATTAACGTGTTATGTTGCCAGTTTTTTTTTTGTTTTTTGTTTTTTTTTTTGTTTTGTAAACAAAAAATAAAGAAAAACCCGTTAGTATTTCAAAACTTAATGTTTTAAGTCATTGTTAACTCCCGGTGCGTATTGTGCTTAAATTTACAGGATGGTAATTGTCAAGCCAGACAACAAAAAGATGTTAAACAAGAATGACTACAATGGATTGTTATGAATGAATCATTTACGAGTACTATTTAAGAACTCTCCTCTTTTGACGAGCCTGTTTCATTTTTCTTGCATATGCCTTTGAAGATATTGTAACACCGCTTTACAGAGTTTCAAATACTTCATCGTTTATTATATCGTTTTTATTGTTCATTTATTTAAAAACAGATTTTTTTTGTTAAATAATTTGATTTTAGTTTTGTTTTCGATTTCACCACTTATTGAAATGAAATACTATTGCTTTTCATTTTCTATTATTATTAAAAGAAAAGAAAAAAAAATTGGAACAATAATTTACTTGAAAAATGCAATCATGCTGCAAATTGTATGTAATTAACAAACAAACATTTTGTTTAAAACCAAATTACCTTCAAAAACATACACACAATTAAAATCTACGTTGGTTTCCAAAGCTATCAAATGATTTGGAAATAATAAAAAAAAAACAATAAGATAATGGAGTAACCAGGTTAAACAGTTTAAAGCAGTGCAACATTTTGCATTACAAAACCATCATGAAAAAAAAAAATATTAAAATATTTTTTGTAAATTTGCTCTCGTAAAAATCTAGTTTATTCAAGTTCATTTTTACCACTGTTATCTATGAATTTTCCTGGGTAGGAAATATTTGAAACGATGCATGCTCCGGCTATTCGGTGGATGCATTAAAAGTAAACCAGTTTATTTCTTTCATTTATATTTATAGTTATAATCAAAGACATGACGACTTGATTAGTATTGATTGGCTTTACAGGTTACAGCTGTTTGTAAGAGAATAACCAACTACTTTAACCGTTTATAATCACTCATTGGTCTTTGTTCTTGATATTTTTTCAGAGCCTGTAATCCTTCTAAGGCATGAGTCCGTTGTTCAAACCTCAGCTCTGACATCTTGAAAAAGAGAAAGAAATATGATAAAAATATTTCTTTCTGCGACTACCTCTCAGCAGTTTTCTGGCAAAAGCTCTAAGAGTAACTGATTGCCATGAACAAGCTTCTCAAGTCTGTCGATCGGGGTCGATTTTAAACTGTAGGTCCCGGTACTCATGGATAAAAATTAACAAACACAACACTGTAACCTAATCTCTTTGTGCTTTAACAGTGGTTGATAATTTGGGTCAATCAAAATTCAAATAAAAAAGGAGTACAAGCTCTATATTTTAAGCTTAAAGATCTGGTTAGACGAACGTTGTCGAAGTCATAATGTATCGTTATGTACTGTTAGTACGTCTATAGGTAATATAACGTGTCAGTCTGTTCGTATTCAGTACATAAAAATAGTAGCGGTAATCCATCTTCGTTGCAAACACCCTTGAAAGTCTTGCAAATGTAGCAAACCATGTCAAACAATAACAAAATATAGGCATATATGCTACGACTGCATGTTTACAAAGCTTGCTTATTTCTATGAAAAAAGAAAATAAAAATTCAGTTGATTTGGAAACACTTGTAATTAAATATTCAACGCCGAATAAGAATTGTGTATTTTATTACATTTTTTTGTCTCATAGATCTATAAAGTTCAATGAACTTTCTAGTTCATCTTTAAACACAAGTTATTGAACAGTTCTTTCAAAAATAACAAAAAAACGAGATAAGAGTTCTTATTGATTGCTTTTGTAGAAACAAAATGTTTATTTTATTACTTGTATTTATTTATTTACTAAATTATAATGCAATATTAAATTATACTGTAGTTAATTATTACGAGCAAAGGGACTATGGTCACAGTGATATAGGAAATGACAGCTCAAAATTTTAAAACCAGCTGTTACAATTTGTTGTGGCTATCTTGTTATGCACTGTGATGTTGTATGTATGCTAAAAATTTTGCTGTGGCTATATTAAATACTGGAGAAAAATAAGATAGCTGTATATACTAATACATCTATCTCTCATTATAATAATTTGTGGCTATCTTAGCTGTGTTGTTCTTGTTATAGTTGTTGGAGTTTCGTCACTGTATTACAATGTACCAGGGTCTGTGATGGGAATCGAACCAACAACTCTCGCACTAGCAATCTAGCTGATATTGTACTCACTAGATCAGTGGAGCAGCCACATTTTTTTTAAATTATTTATTCATATAATATTCTTATGTACAGAAAATTTGTTATATGTTGTTAATTCATAAGAGATTAGGTTAGTCTGGTCATCTTAAAATATAAAATAAAAAATTAAAAACCAAGAAATATAAAATAATAAGGCCACTTATTGTATTGTTTAAAAACTTCATATTGTATGTGTATATGTACTTAAAAATACAATCATAGATTTATTAATTCAGATACTGGCTAAAGTTTCCAATTTCTATTGTATGTAAGTAATCGAAAATTGTAAAAAAACAACACCCAGCAAACATTCATCAATTTGAAATGCAATATGAACAATGAACAAAAAAGAATTTTGATAATATGTCTTACACATAAACAACCAGTGAACTAAACAAATGACAACCAATTCAACATGTTTAGGTTTTACATAATGGCCGTTATTAATTTATTTTTTAGCTTCCTATTAAAATTAATTAAAACATACTGCATTACTACAACTGACTGTAAAGATCGTTAAAAACTATGGACGATTACTTTTAATAAAACAATCAAATTAAATTGTTTGCTGGGTTAAAAGCACTACCCTATATAAGTATAGCTAAACTTAAATACATACAATATACATATGAATTGGTAATAGATGTTGCAATTTTTACCAATTATTGTTATTTGTTAAAGAAATAAAAGACATTTTTCTTTTTTGCATTATATTTTTACATATACACACGTGTGCTGTGCAGTGCTGTTTAGTCCAAATGTTTTTAACAACAATCAACGATTAAACTGATCATGAATTAAATGTTTTTTATTTTTTTATTTATTGTTATTTCCTTATAATTTTATTTCTCTTTTGATTACTTCGAATTACACATTTTTTTTAGTGTTATTCATTGTACGAGTATTTTAGTTGTAATAGCAATTAAGTAGTTACGCACGGACCCATAGATCATGAAATAACAATTAAATTATGAAGAAAAAAAATTTTACAGATTTTCTTATTTATTGGGTACAAAGTTAAAAATTTAATGTCGTAAAATAATTGTTGATCTATTGAGTATTGATTTTTTATTAAAAACAATTTTTTTTGTATACTCGCATAGGTTATGAGTACATATAAAATACAAAAAGAATAAATAATTTAAGCTCTTAGGTTATTAAAAGGAGTGAACAAATTAATTTGTTTATTTGTTTTTATAAATAAAAACAAACAAAACACAATAATAATATTGCGAGTTTAGTTTATTGATTGACAAAAAATATAGATTTCCAGTGTGAGCAACTGATTACAAAATTTAAATCAGTTTTCGGTGATTTTTTAAGTAAATTTTTTCTAATACAGAAGGCTGGCTAAGTCCCATATTTTTGTTATAAATTCATATATTACAAAAAGTCCTATTATTGTAATTAATACTGAGCTCTATTTAAAGGGTTTTTTTTATTTATTTTTTTCTTAAGCAAAGCAAGGGGTAAATTACGGCATTCGATAGCGTGCGAAATTTCATACAGTTTTCATATAAATTTCGTCGATATCGAATGCAGTAATTTGCCTCCAAAACATTTTTGAATTTAAATGGCTAACAATCTTATTAAATGCTAGTTTTTTTTTTATTTGCCCATTCACAATTATTAACGCATCTTTGCCATACATTAGGAATTTTGAATGCATTTCTTCAAACTTTGTTTGATAAGCTTTTTTGCTTATTTTACCCTATCGAAACTTAAATTTTTAATAAAAAAAAACAACTGAAATTTGTAATTGTAGGTTAGTTTTTGTCAAATTGTGTATTTTACAAATAAAATGATGCGTAAGTTGTTACACGAAACACTAGAGATAAAAACACTTAAATATAAGGGAAATAATGAAAAACGCCGGTAAAAGGAAATAAAATTGAAAATAATCAATAGAGAAGATATATTTCTGTTCTGTTTTTTTGTTAATAAAAAAAAAACTAAAAAAACGAAACAGATGATTTGCGCGTGTATAGAGGAAACAAGGACATTTCGTTAAGCCTACATAACAAAAACTACATCGGTTGGCAACGCTGTTTTTCTCCTAAATAAGGAAATAAAATTCTAATGAGAGAAAAATAAAAAAAAAATTTACTAGGAGTTCAAAATAAAGTTCAAATAGAATAAACACAAAAAAGAACCTGCAGAAAATTCATAATTAAAGAATATGTATCTTTTAAATGAACTACTTTTCTTATTCTTTCTTTTTTAATTTTTTCAAACCAGGTAGGTGGTGGTAGGTAGGTAGTTTTGTAGTTGTTACTGTCAACTTACCCTTATTTTGTAGCTCAAATTTGTTAAGGCAGCCACTATGGTAATATTTTACAATAGTTTTTGTTGCTGACTGGTGTTACTGTGGTTAAAATTTATATTGAATTGTGTAGTTTTATGGTGACGTTGTTTTTTATATTTCTTTATTTGATAATATTTCACATTTATTTTCTTTGTTTTAATGTTATTTCACTTTAAATGTTGATTATTCTATAGTTTAAATAAAAAAAATTAACTTCACAATTAAATTTAATCAATGCAGGCATAAAAGTTACTGAAAATGTCTTTTTTTGCTTTGTTGTCCTTATTTTTTAATGTTTCCCTTGTTCATGTCGTTCGTACTGTTTTCATTTTTAATCAGACGGTGGAAAAATGTACAAGAGAACAAAAACAAAATATAGGGATAGATACCCATCGAATGTGTTTAACAGTTAGTGTGTTTATGTTACAAAAGAGCATTGCTCGCTCTCACTGCAGGAGAGCAAAATTCTTGGTTTGGTAAAACAATCTTTAATAAGCAGGTAGAAGGGTCAAATGAGTGCTGCAATTTATTATGTGGGCATGACACTAATTTGTTAATAAAAAAACTTTCAATAAAAAAAAAATAAAATAAATTTGCAGTTTTGAAAATATTAATGTAATTTTTATTAAAAACAATTTATTGCAATTAAGGCAGCAACTTGTATTTCGATTGAAATCGAGAAATTCAGAAATTTCCAATAATTTATGAATATTTTGTTATTTTATTTTGGGGGTATTCGTTGTTTGCCAAACGCCTCTTATACCTACCTCTAAAAGTCTGAAAACAGTAATAACGTTTACGGGTTTGAAGAGAAGCTTTTAACAGATTAAACGAATACCACGAATAACTTTTATCGATTTTTGTATTGCAAATTCGAAGTTATTTTCGATTCTATTTAAAATGCATTGCTGCAACCCACAAAATAATGTCGTAATAACAAATTTCTCGACCCAATACATTTCTAAAACAAATTTACAAAACGTTTTCCTTTATGCTGAATTAAAGGAAAATTTGAGTGTAAATCGGCACGTGTGACAGACGCATCGGAACAGTAAGTTAATGGGTAGAGTTTTTGAAAAGTGAAGTTTTAAAAGCTCCATACCTACAATGTTTTATAAACAAGATCAAACCTTACTTAACAGATACATTGGTCTGATATTGAATAAAACGATGTTTTAGTTACATTTCTATAAATATTAAAACAGAATTCTGAAAACCAATATGGAGAAAAGAATAATCTGAAGATTTTACCAAATTTTTCAAAAGCACATAAACGAAGAGTTTAAGACAAATTTTTTAATACTGAGAAAATAGTTCTTTTTGTGTTTCTGTTTCACTTTATTTACAAATTATAGGTAGAAATTTAAAGAAATTACAATTTTTGAAAAACCTCATCCTGTGAATTCCGTACCCTGCCATTAAATACAAGCCCTTTGAAAAACCCTTCACCAAAATCTACTCCGATAGTTCCGCTCCTACTTTCAGTGTTTCATTTGCAAGGTAATTTTTAAATTGTAATATAAAAGAAAAAAACAATGCCTATACACATGCATACATACAAATGCACTTGACTATTGAAATTACATGAAAGAAAATTAAACATTTTAATTGTAAATTTCTTATAAAACATACACACGCACGCACACATCCATACACACTATATGCATAGGCTTATACACACTAAATGTGTTATTGATATTAAAAGCAGTTGTTGTTTGTTTAATCATTTGTTTATAAATTATTTTATTTTTTGCATTGGCTTTGGTTTTTATTGTTTTTTTTTATTATTTCCCGTTTTGCTATTTTTATAAAACTTTTATTTGTTAATCAGAAATCAGCAGATAAAGAAAAAATAAACACAATAACAGTTAATTTTGTATTTTATTTGTTGATGCATTTACTCCGTTTATATTGCATTAGAATTTTTGTTTTGTTTTGTTCTTATTACCTTCTTTATTACAATTGCATTCCATATGGTTTATTCAAGTCTGTATAATAATTTATAAAAAGAATACTTTTTTGTATTGAAAGTGTTGATTATTTTTTCTTTAACAAACACTTGCTGTTAACAAACACACACACACATACACAAATATTTTGTTAAAATAAGAATTCTTTTGCAAAATTTAATGTTTGTTTTTGTTTTGCGGTTCTTGTTTCAGTTTCAATTATCAATGCCAATGTTTGTTTTTGTTTCTCTTGTATAAATGTTTTTGTTCCCCTCTTTTACTTTAGCTGCTATTCTTTATTTAAAACATAATTATAAATGCACAATGCGTCTGTTTTGTTTACACACCATTTTTAAACATTTTATTTACTCCTTTTTGTTTGTTGTTATTATTATTATACTTGTTTAAAACAGTACCAAGATTATACAGAAAAATGTTTGTTGTATGATACGAATGAATAGCAAACAAACAAAAACTAACCTCACTCGCGAAATGACTCCAACTAACTAAACGAATGTATACAAAATGCGCTTAACGAACAAAAGAAATACATTCATAGTTGCCAGATTAAACAATATAATACCATGCTGATATACCAAATTAAATCAACTATCTGGCAAGTTCAAAAATTGTAAGACGTACACGTTGCAATTGGTAATCCAACAGCGTGTGGATTCGCATAACAATTTAAAACATATTTGATTTAAAAAGGTGGTGTTATCATACTGCTACCAATTTTCATTGATATAAGGATAACATGAATTTATTTTGAGTTAATTTTGTAGGATATATTAACCATTTAAATATTACTTGTTTTGTTTAATAACTTTCAAATATATCATCAGCCTCTTTTTAAATAAAAAAAAACTTTAAAATTTAATTTCACCTAAAATTAAAATTAATAACAGGCAATATACCCGCCGGTAGTACCACATGGTTTTTGCTTCTGTCAGCCGCCCAGACTAAAAATAAAATAAATATTGGAGAAATAGCATATGCAAACAAAAAAACAGTAGTGCAGACAACCACCTTTAGCAACTATTGCCCCCACAACAAAAGCAAAAACCACCACAAAACCCAAAAATGTATCGTTAAGTTTCTCTGATGTTGGTGAATACAATTTTTTTTAAGGAAGAGATTTCACCACGAGTACAGCAAACTGCCTAAAAATATGTTTCTAAATATTGACAGTCTTAAAGTAAGTAATAGAGACTTATTATTGGATGGCAGTATCATATCATTAATGACGTTTTTAAGATTTTGTAACGTTTAAGCATTTTTTTTTTAAATATTTCTATAAATTGTTAAATAATTTCAGCCACTGATCGCATGTTTAGTTTTGAATTGCAAAAAAAATTTCTGATAAAGGAGTCTGTCAAGAACTGGGGTAAGTATCGCTAAAACTTTCTGAAAAAAATGCTAAATTTTGTTGCAAAAAAAATATTCAGGACAGCGAGAGACAATAAGACTTCGTAGGTCTTAGACGTACCAAACTTTTTTCCTAAAATTATGAAGGTAGATTCTCTAGGAAGTCTCTTAAACAGAGACGATGTGGCCATACAAACATGCTTATCCCCATAAGCAACATATTTCATAATTAATATTGAATGTGTTTGCCTATATGGCTGAAAATATTTTTTGATTCTTGATGATTGATAACCGCTGTATTGTGCGGAGGATTCCCAACGCATACAAATGTCAATTTGGGCGTTATTTATAGACAAAAAATGCCCCGATTACATGGAAACAAAGTCTCTTAAACAGAGACGATGTGGCCATACAAACATGCTTATCCCCATAAGCAACATATTTCATAATTAATATTGAATGTGTTTGCCTATATGGCTGAAAATATTTTTTGATTCTTGATGATTGATAACCGCTGTATTGTGCGGAGGATTCCCAACGCATACAAATGTCAATTTGGGCGTTATTTATAGACAAAAAATGCCCCGATTACATGCATCAAATGAGCTTGCGTACGAATATTGTAAAAATAAATAGAAAATAAGGACTCACCTTCAAACGAAACGTTTGTATGTACCCTGTGATTTTTGCAATTGTTATGTTTGTAATTAAATTATTTTCTAAAGCACACTAAATAGGAGTTTCACGATTATTTAAAAAATGTATTGAAAAATAAGCAGAAAAATTTCGTCAAATATTTTAAAAAATTTTAAGAAACTGTCAAATAGTTTTTTTTTTTTTAAATAAGAGTTGCCAACATTTATTTTAAATTTAAATCAAGACACAATGATCATAAGGTAGTCTCGCTTTACCAAAAGAATAACAGCTGCTTACTTACGATTGTAAAAATCTTGTTGCTTCTCCTTTCTTAATTATTTTCGAAAACAAATTTGAATTTAAAATTAGATCAAGGAAGGATAGATTTTTTTTAAAGTGGATTTATTAAAACTTTGGTTATCTATAGTGTTTCTCTATAATAGTAGTGTGGAAATTCTGGTTACACTTTTCCAAATCATTGAAATTTACTTCTAAAATACACTGTTCTGAACATTATTCTTTTGTTCCGGAGACTAGTAGCATTTTTCTGTATAAAGAACTTTTCAGAACTTATTGTATGAAATTTAATAGCCTAAGATCCTAATACTGGTATTCTTATGAGAATTAACATCCGTTAAGGAATATGTACAAACATGTACTCTGATGAGACCTTTCGTAGCTGGGTCGAAAACTAGTTCAGTTCTGCTAGTGTTTGCTTAACGGAATTAATTCTCATAAGAATACCAGTATTAGGATCTTAGGCTATTAAATTTCATACAATAAGTATAATAAAGATCCATTAAAATATTCGAATTTAATTCGAAAATGTATAATAATTATGAACTTTTCAGAACTTTTGAAAATTTGTATTTGAAACTAAAACAAATTTAGTATTTCATTTTTGCTTTCAATATAAATAGCAAAAGGTTTATAGACGATATGAGAATTGAGGGTAAAACGTTCAACATTGACAAAAATGTTTCACAAAACAAAAAGAGAAGACGAAGAATTTGTTTACAATAATATATTTAATTGTTTAGAACAGTCAACAACAGTGTTGCATTTATTTGACAACAGGGTTGCATGACATTTCAAACTAGGACTACTTTATGATGATTATACCATGATTTAAAGGAATGACGTACAAGTATACAGTAATGAAATACTGGATTTTGTTTTCTGAAATAACATAACAAGTAAAAATTAAAAATGCCTTTTCTAAAGTCATTGACGTTCATTCCGGAGTGCCTCAAGGGAGCCATCTTGGTCCAGTTTTATTCACATTATTTATTATTCCATTCCAATATTCTCATGTATACTGATGATGTTAAGATTTTTAATTCGTTTGATAGCATGTCTGATCAATAAACACTTTAAGAATATATTGAATATTTTTGTCTCAATGGTGTGATGTCAACTTATTGGATTTAAATATTAATAAATGTAAACTTGATACCCCATATCATTTCAGAGATAAAATCCTGGGCAAGGTGTTAAGTATTAATGATCTTGGGATCTTGTTAGATCATAGACTTAAGTTTTGTGAACGTATATATCTCAATGATGGTAAAGAAAGGAAATGGAGTTGTGGAATTTATAAAGCCTTGGTCAAAAGAATATACTATTCCTTACGTAACAAAACAATTATACATATCTTTGATGCACCCTATTCTTGAGCACGGATCTACTATATATGGGATCCATATTTCCTCACTTACGCTAACTTAATTGAATCTGGCCATTAAAATACTGTTTCAGGGTTACAGACTAGCTTCTCGCAGCACCCGTGTTGTGTGTGTCAATTTTTATCCATTAGTACCGGGACCTACAGTTTAAAGTCGACGCCAAACGACAGACTTCAGAAGCTTATTTAAGGCAATCAATTACTGTCAGAGCTTTCGCCAAAATACTGCTAAAGGCACCCTTAGACGACATATTTTTTACACGTGCTTTTTTTGTGTTTAAAATACATACGCTACACTATCCTATTGAGTCGCACGATTTGTCACAAAGGTCGTGTGCGTTAAAAAAGTATAACAGTGTGACATAACAATGCATCGTATGACAGATTTTTTGATAAGTCTGTCCGACTTCATATTGTTTTTAAAAAATTCATAAACATTTTTTTCTCCATGCGATCAGGGTTGCATTTTATAATATTTGAGCAAAAACCAACTTATTTTGTGTGATGGTGTGGCCCTAATGTTGACATTTAAATGCGACTTTTAAAAGCCTGACAGAAATCGATAAGATTTTCTTGTAAATGTATCGTACGACTGTGTATGATAGTGTATCATGGCCTTAAGGAACTATTATCCCTAGACATAAATAAATAAAATAAACATTTCAGCGGATGTATAATTGTGGAATCAAATTATGTGAAAGTATTTGTTTTTTATTTTCAAAAGATAAATAGAGTCCAATAAAATGAAATATTTTTTATAATTTTATTTATTTGTTTTCTTGTATTGCTTCATTTCAAGTATTTTTCACTGATATCTGTATGTGTTTCTTATTTAATTTCGAGTTGTGTTCTCAATAATTAAAACATTTTGTTTTTTGTTTTTTTTTTAATTTATTTTTGTGAGTGTGTTTTTGTAACTTAACATAATATTTTATATACTTATATATAAATAAATAAACAATTATTTTATTCAAAGAAAATATTTACAACTTAGTTAAGAAAATCTTTTAATTGGTCTAAATAAAATTTACAATAAATTACAACATACTCGTTACTTTTAAATAAAACTCATTCGCAAATGATTTTAAATTGAAAGTGTTTTCAATAAATAAAAACTTGTAAAGTATAGAAAGGGATAGCTAGTTTTTTTTAATTTCAGCATATCGTTAAAAATGTATTAACAAATTCAGTTCGGCTAGTGTTTATACATATTCCTTAACGGATGTTAATTCTCATTAAGAATATCAGTTTTATAATCTTAAGAGCGATATAAAAATTATAAATACATTTACAAAATAAAGACTCATTAATTGATTTCAATTAGGAATTCAAGGAATAAAATGATTATTAAAAAGAAATTAAAAAAAGGAATTGTTTTATAAAAAATTAGTTCATAATTTATCCTCTTCTTAATTAAAAAAAAAACATTTTTTGTAAAATAATTTTAACGGTGGAATGGCGATGTACATACTCGTACTCGTACATACATATATAACATGTGTTTGTATTTGTATTTTTTGAAATATTTACTAGTTCAGTAGTTGATAATTTTGTCATGGATTTTCAATATTTTCATTCATGGAAACCGTTTCTTAACACCGGATTTACACTATTTCTCAAACCTTTATTTATACTTTCATATGAAATTATTTCATTGTATAAACTTGCGCTAGTTTCAGATTATGATTTTACATGATTTTAAATCATGCTGTTAAAACATATCTTTTTTTGTTTGAAGGCGTAAGCTGTCGAAAAGGCGGAGAATTAGAAAAAAAAATCACAAATTCAGTTTGATGCGCCTTTTATTCCTTGTATTTCTCTTTTACTCTCGTAAAAGAGTAAAAAACTATTGTCCAGTGAATGGCACAATGCATTCACATTCGCTCCGTTCGTTTATGGAACAATCTTCCCACGAAAGTTGTTCTTGTCAATTCCGATATTAGCAAGTTTAAGGCAAGTGTGCACAAACACTAGACCGCACTCATTCCCCCTTTCCTTAACATATTTTCCTAGACCAGTACAATGCATTGCATGAGTAGTTCTCATCCCCTGAGTGCTGGCCTAAACAATGAAAAAAAAACCTGCATTATTTTTAGAACACAGTATGAACGCCGGACAAAAAAAAACATGTTTTCTAAAAAGTGGTCAAGGCGGATTGATGATAAGTTGCGGTTAATCAAACAGTTGGCGATTCTTGTGTTGCTGCTGGGAGCTGTTAAGACATACTTTTATATATTTCATCAATGCGTTCTATGTAAATTTCCCACTCCTTAAGCGGCATAGCCCTACATCAAACTGTTGCTTCAAATTTATGTGCATATGTGTGGTAATATTTTAATTTGCTTAAAGTTAGAAGTACATACAGTGGCTCAAAGTAATAATGGGACACAACCAAAGTACTTTTTATTTAACATATTTTTTTCTCACAGTTACGTTAATGTTTATGTTTTTTATGTTTTTATGTTACTTTTGTTCTTGATTTTGCTATGACATAATTTTATCGCTTTTTGTTTTGAACAAAAAAAGTTACAAGCGATAATTCACAATAACACATTTTTAGATCACAAAGTAATAATGGGACAGCTGGCAACTTCGTTTTGAATGCGCTTTATAACGGAACAATTTGTAAATATTTTTTATTTACATGGTCTAAGAGTTCTTTTACAAGTGTTTTTTAACCATTTTAAATACATTATTCATTATGGCGAATCGGGGTTTACAAACAACGCCTGAAATTAGAAAATTAATAATTGAACACTCAAAATCCGGAAAATCTGTTCGAAATATTGCAGAAATAGTCAATAAACCGAAATCTACAGTGTTTAATATTATAAAACGTTATTCAGATGCAAAAAGTTTCGAAAATGCTTCAAAGCCAAGCAAAAGAAAAATATTTTCCGATGCAGATGAACGGTGGTTATTAAGAGAAGTTAAGAAAAAACCTCATATAAGCGCCCCTAAATTAACTGCTGAAGCAGAAAAATATCTAAAAAAGAAAGCTAACCCTGAAACGGTAAGAAATATTTTGAGAAAGCATGGTTATAATGCCCGGGTAGCTAGATAAAAGCCCTATATAAATGATGTAAACAGACGTAAACGTGTTAGTTTTGCTGAAGAACATAAAAATAAGGACTCCTCATTCTGGAATAAAGTGATCTTTACCGACGAAAGTAAATTTAATGTTTTCCGGTCGGATGGACGTTCTTACGTGTGGAGAAAACCGAATACAGAGCTCGCCAAAGAAAATTTAAGACCATCGGTAAAACACGGTATGGGATCTGTCATGGTATGGGGTGCAATATCAGCAGCTGGACCGGGTAATCTCCACATTGTTGAAGGAGTTATGGACCACAAATACTATTTAGATATTTTACGTGCAAATCTTGCAGAATCAGCGGAGAAATTGGGTCTTACAAATGATTATTACTTTTACCAAGACAATGACCCAAAGCACAAGGCATACAATGTCAGAAGCTGGTTGCTCTATAACTGCCCGCATGTGCTTGAAACCCCACCACAATCGCCGGATATTAATCCAATAGAGCACGTGTGGAGCCATTTGGAGGAAAAATTAAAAGTTCGTCATATAAATTCCAAAAACGACTTAATAATTGCTCTAAAGGAGGAATGGGAAAGGATATCACCTGAGTTCTGCCGTAAACTTGTTGGATCGATGCCAAATCGATTGAAGTCAGTAATACGACAAAAAGAGCTGCCAACAAAATATTAATCTTTATCCGTAATATTAGATTTAATACCTTATGAATTGTTCTTTTAATTTGTCCCATTATTACTTTGAGGTCTAATTAACGTATTATGAAGTCTATTTTGCATTATTTTGTTTTGCCAGCATTAATTGAATTCAAAGTTTCTGTTTTAAATAAAGTACCATTATGCTTTTCAATTCCATATACAATTTTTTCCTGGAGTTGTTATATTGACTAAATTATTACAAGAACTGTCGACGTAAGAGTGTGTCCCATTATTACTTTGAGACACTGTAACATGCCTTAAGCAAATTGGGTGTTTCGCCCAATAAACAAGTTATTGGCGAAATTAGCAACTCTTCTAACGTATAGAACTTTAAAAAATTTTTACTTTTAGATGCGTTAACAGTTGAACGGTTGACTTACATTGTATATTGTTTTCGCTGTTAACGCCGTAACGCATGCTGTGTATTTCTACCTTAAGATGGAAATACATAACAAGCGTTAGCTGCTGAGCGAGTTTTAAGCTTTAAGACTTTTCATGCTTTTAAAATGGCAAATTACATACCATACTTTACAGGCGCCACTTAAATATGTATTATTATTATTAAGTTTAATGGATTTTTTCAAAAAATTTTATATTTTTTTTAAACAAAATGTTTTCCTCACAAGCCAATCATTAAATACCACAACTAATTCTTTTATATTTTTCAACAAGTCTTCTTTTTTCTACATAAAAACATAAACACTTTTTTGATTTCATTTTTTTCATTCATCCAGCTGTCAACGCTTGTAAAAGTTAAAAGTTGGTCAACTTTCTCGCGTTAGCAGTGTTGCGTACTTTGCTTGTAACTTGCTTTATGAAAATGCACTGTTTTAACTTTTTTTTGACATAAGCTTGCAACGCATGACGCTCAGAACGCTTGTTATGTACTTCCACCTTTAATACTGAAACGCATCATATTTATACCTTCAAAACTTATTTGAATGATGTTTTGAAGAAAAAAGAATAAATTATTTGCAGTCTCAAAAGCTTTAAGTTAAAACACTTCATTATTTGCTCTTTTTTAATAGAAATTAAACTTTTTTTAAGAGGAAAGGAGTTTTTTTTTTAATAGGAGCGTTTTCGAAGTTGGCTTGCTAGACAAGAGCTCCAGGTTCAAACCCCAGCTTTGACATCTTAAAAGAAAAAGATTAAAAACGACTTCTTAACAGGCTTTGGCAAAAGCTCTGAGAGTAATTGATTTGTATGAATAAGATTCTTATATCTGTCGTTCGGTGTCGTCTTTAAGCTGTAGGTCCCGCTACTACATACTTAATTGGCCATTACAACCCTGTGTCGGGGTTACAACTTAGCTTCTCACAGCACTCATGTTGTGTTTGTTAATTTTTATCCATGAGTACCGGGAGCTACAGTTTAAAGTCGACTCCGAACGACAGATTTGAGAAGCTTTTTCATGGCAATCAATTACTCCCAGAGCTTTTGCCAGAAGACTGCTGAGAGGTAGTCGCCGAAAGAAATAATTTTTTCATATATCTTTTTTCAAGTTGTCAGAGCTGAGATTTGAACCCATCGCTATCGTCTTAGTAAGCCAACACACTAACCACTAGACCACGGTGACTACATAGTAGGTCTCGCTACTAATGGATAAAAATTAACACACACAACATGGGCGCTGCTAGAAGCTAGGCAGTAACCCTGAAACAGGGTTGTATGTATTATGTATGTGTGTGTACGAAGTTAGTTACCTTTTTCTGTGACACTATTTTTTAACATTCCTAAAGTTATCTTTATTTCGATAAAGCTGCTGCAATAAAGCAGGCAAAGAACGAGAAACTTTAATAAATTCGAAAACAATTGTTTTACCCTTTTCATAACACCATTTCTTAGCATTTAAATAAATATGAAATTTGAAAAAATGTCCACGCACACGAATCAAACTGCCTTCAAATTTTTGTAGCGACTCAAGTAAAAGTCAAAAATAATTTGATATTCTTCAAACTCATATTGACGCGTAAGTGTGGGTATTTTTTTGCTAAAAACACAATCACAAAAATTCAAGTTTGAAGCAGCAGTCTGATGTGTAGCCGGCCATGCCATTTTATATGCAAACAATTCGCCTTGATCATGGTGTGAATTAGGTGTTAGTCTGAAATGCCAAACGAATGGCTTGTTTATGTATGACAATCAATTTCAAACTATTGAAAATTTGTATGAAAAACACTAAATTTTTCAAATAATTTTTAGCATATTTCATATAAATTTTCAATTGCCTAAAATTGTTTGTCATACAGAAACAGGCCAGAAATCTGTTGTTGAGTGTAATTTTTTCCAAATTCTACTCATATCTCGACTAATACAGAAAATCTCATAATTCTTAAACGTGTATCTTGTTAAGTAATTCCTTAAGAGTGTTTCATTTACATTTAATGATAAAAATTGTGTGACTGATTAAACTATTAAATGATTTGTTTTCTTTTCAATTTTCTTTCAAATCATTTTAGGAGGCTAGAAATTTGACTAAATTTTTATTAATTTTGTGTTTTTGTTTTTGGTAGCATTGCATAGAGTTTTTTTTTCACTTTAAATTAATTTCTTTTTGTCTTTCATGTTTTTAAATTCAATTAATAATTCTTTTTTGTTAATTCACTTTAAAGCAGTGTAATAGAAAGCCCTTTTGGTAAATTATGAGTTGTTTTCAAAACTTCCGTTTCCTTAAAAGTTTTCTCACTAACATTGTTCTCATTATTGTGATCTTCATTACACAAATCAATAACTTCCGTAGTTTCGGATATTTGAAATTCGAGACGTTTTTTGGCTGCCATTGAAAAACCGTTGGTAAATTGATCTGCCAATGAGGGCAAAACTTCCGATATGTTTGAATCAAAATTTACTAAAATTTCATCATCATCCAAAGGACGACACCATTTAGCTTTTGGTTTAGTGGGACTCATAATTTGTGGTAAATTGTTAATGTTGCTGCTGCTGCTGCTTGTGGTTATATTATGTTCTCTTCCGTTTTCCGTTTGTGTTTCACGTGAGAGGGTAGTTCCCAAGCGCCTCAACATCGATACTACTTTACCATCAATTGTTGGTTTTGGCAAATAGTGATGACGTATTTGCTGAGGTTCTTTTTGTTGTTGTTGTTGATGTTGTTGTTGGTTTATACTTTGGCTTTTGGTTTCTGAGGTTCTTGGTGTATTGGTGTTTGTGTTTGTGTCTGTATTTGTATCTGCTTCTTTTTGTGTTTCAATATCATTTTCCGTTTGTATGACTAGATTTTGTTGATTACTTGTTGGAAATATAGGAGTTTCCCTAATGGCCAGTTCCTTTTCCACCTGTACAATACTGCGTAAGTAACAGGCTTTTAAGCGTGAGAATTCTCTGCATTTACGACATTTTATAGGAGTTTGTAATAATGATTTTTTGCAATTTTTCATGCTACGCACCACCAGATATTTGCCGCATGAACATTGTTGCATGGATTTATGTATTATTTTGCCAGAACCTGCACGTTTGGCTAATTGCAAGCGAAAGTTGCGTTTGTTGAAATTAATTTTAAGCAAAGTTTTATTAGTTTCCATTGTTTCTTGCTGCTGTTGCTGCTGCTGCTGTTGGTGGTGCTTCTCAGAAACCTCTTGAGGCATGGGTTTGACTTGAGCTATGGGCCGACATATGGCCACTTGTTTTTTTGAACCAGAACTTTTTTCATCCTGCACTACACTGCCGCTGTTTAAATGGGATCGAAAGGTACCCGAAGGACTTTCCGCATCGTTGCTATTTAAAGCCTGCAGCGAATGCCAGTTAATAAGCCAATTATTGCAACTGAAGCACAAATATTTATCCTCATTCAAGGGCTGTAATCAAAAAGAGAAAGACAGACATAACAAGTTAGTGTTTTATAAACCACAAATCAATTATTGAAGTTCACAATTGTAACGCCCTAACAATTTCTGAATATGCCTTTATTTGATTGACCAGCGTTCATAATTACCGTTGCATAGGCCAACGGTTAAAAAAAAATAATACAAAAACAATAAGTAAATTCGGTCAAAACCACCTGCCACAAACACCTAAAACTTATAAATAAGCGGCTTAACATTAACTGCCTGTTATTGGTAATTACAACAGTTCAACTCATAAAGAAATACAAAATAAAATAAGAAAATAAAAAATACTCGTGACTGTGAAAATGTGTTTTTGAATGAGAGCTGTGCGCGCATGCTCATAAACTCACAGAGAATAAAGAAAACCAGCAATTGATAAGGCAACAGAGCCTTTATTTGTTTGCCCGCTTGCTTGATCGTTAGAATGTATTTGAATTTAAATTTGTATTGTTGTTACTGTAGCACGTTATAAATGACAGATGACGCGTGTGCCGTATGTGGTAAATAGGATTTACATTGACAAACAAAAATTAAAAAAAAGGTTGAATAATTATCAAGAGAAACACACACTGAAAGATAGGAATGCCTGCTACAGTGAAACAAATCAGACGTCATATGCTGCTTTTTATTACGACTTGTTGTTGTTTTTATGTAAAAATGCATAAGAATCGATCACCAGGTGCAAAATACGCATAAAAACAAAAACAAAAACAAAAAACCAACAAATTTATATAAAAAAAAAACCCAAAAAGAAACAAAAACAAACAAAATACTCTTTACGATAAACGAAAAACAGCACCCAGCAAAGGTGCTATTACTTTGCCACAAATACAGCTGTCGTTATACGAGTATGTTGCATGTTGTGTGTTACTAAACCCAAAACCGAAAATTAAAAAAAAAAACAAAATTTTATGTTTTACTCCAAATATATATATTTTTTTAATTTGAATGCCTCTCTGCTTACAGACGAACATACAGATTTTTCTGTAGCAAAACTGACCCGCACAAATTGGAGCATTAGCAAAAATTTTCAAAACACACAGAAAAAAGTCCTGAAATTATTTGCCGGTTTAAATTACAGGTTAGCAACAGTGGTTTAAAAGCTAAAATCTGTATTGTGTGCAATCAAAACTAATGAAATAGAAATATTTTATACCCGGCAAGCAGTCTGACCAGATTTTAAAACAAATTAGAGCTAAATCACGATAAACGAAGGCTAAAAAAAGGTGAAATGTTATAAACTATGCTAAAAAGTAAAGCCAAAAAAAAAAACATTAAAAACCATTTCTCGCAAGAATCAAATTCGAACTATTCCGTTCCGATTTACATTTGGCAAATTGAGTGACAGATAGTTTTTGAGCATCCCTATATCCATATAGTAGTCGCCGTGGTCTAGTGGTTAGTGTGTTAGCTTACTAAGCCATAAGCCCTCGGTTCAACACCCAGCTCCGACTTTTTAAAAAAAAGAAATATGAAAAAAATATTTCTTTCGGCTACTACCTCTCAGCAGTCGTCTGGCAAAAGCTCTGAGAGTAATTAATTGCCATGAATGAACAAGCTTCTCAAATCTGTCGTTCGGAGTCGACATTAAACGGTAGGTCCCGGTACTCATGGATAAAAATTTACACACATAACATGAGTGCTGCGAGAAGCTAGGCCGTAATCCTGACACAGGGTTGTAAAGGCAAGTTATGTATGTATGTATGTCTATATCCATATCTTGAACTACCACCAACCAGAACTATCGTATGGTGATGGTGATGGAAAGCATGTTTCCATACTAGACGTGCGCACATTTAGAGGTCCAAATATCGAATCGGACTATCATCTTGTAGCAGCCAAGATGAGACTGCACATATACACGTCGTATACGACACGTTCTGGGGTTCAAGTAAAGCTGGACATTAAAAAGCTACGATCACAAGAGATAGGCAGATCGTCGTCCGATCGTCTTTTTAGTGAGTTCCAGTGCTTCCCATCCTCTCTTGAAAGTATTGATTATAGGCGAACATTGCAGTCCACTATTACAAGAGCAATGGTGGAGGTGTACAGAGAGAAGAGGAGGGAACAGAGACGCCTACTGAGAAGGAAGAAAATAGAGCAAGAAAAGCGTGATCATGAGGAAATTGAGATGTGCGGGCGTAGGAATGATGATCGAAATTTTTACAAAGAGATAAGGCATATTATTACTAATTTTAAAAATGGAGCAACCTCCTGCAGAGTCAAACATAGTAATCTGGTTACAGATGCATAAGGTACACTGAGATTATGGAGAGAGTACTTCTCTAATCTACTGCAAGGCGATGACTACACAAATTCCACCTCTAGAAATGCTTTGTCGGTCCTAATAAATGATGATGAGGTTGAGATCCCGCCGCCAAGCTATGAAGAGGTTAAGGTTGCCATACGGCGACTGAAAAGCCACTAAGGAGCTGGAATTGACTCTTTAAGTATGGAGACGATGAGTTAGTTAGGTGCATGCACCGGCTTATTCGCAGAATGTGTCTGGAGGAAAATATGCCCGATTATTGGAATCTCAGTGCTCTCTGTCGGATCCTAAAAAGGGAGACCCCACGATATGCACCTTCCTATCGCCTATAAGGTTCTTACAAGCGTATTGTGTGAAAAACTGAAGTAATTTGCCGAAGTGGTCCTTATCAGTGCAGCTTCAGACCTGTTAAGTCCACCATTGATCATATATTTTCACACTGCGACAAATCCTGAGGAAGACCCATATAAATCAAATCGACACACACCACCATTTTGTCAATTATAAAGCAGCGTTCGATAGCCCAATAAAGGATCGCATATATGCCAAAATGTATGAGCTAGGTATTCCTGCAAAGCTGGTAAGCCTGCGCTCAATACCTTGAGCAAATTTTTCAGCTCATCAAGGTAGGAAAAGACTTCTCCGAACCTCTCTCTCTCTCCGTACGATCATGTGGCAAGAACTTATAATAACCTACAACATGGTAATCGAAGGAAAAAGTGAGACATTTGATCAAACTTGGTTTTTCTCCTTTAAAGTTCAGCAATTTTGAAAAAACTTTGCTACTACATGTTACATTCCTAAAATTTGCGAAAACCCTTTGCGATTTTTCTAATAGGGACGATTCTCAATAACAATTTCCTTTACTTTTTCAATATTTCCATCGGCTTTTCATGTGATGAACTTTCCAGGGCGAGCATTGCCATTCAAATCATATCATCCTGTGTTTGAAATTATACGAGCAAAGGGATGAAAGCCGTTTGCTCAATGTAGCCAGTAGACTGAAGTTATTGGGGGAAAACGAACGTACTGTCAGTCCAACATACTGTGTTCTAGGCTACTGGGACATCCAAGGTTATCATGTTAATATGACAAATAAATGGCAAGTTCCTTCCTTCCAAGCTTCCTCTAACGGAGAATAAACAATGCACGCGATATATGATGATATTTAAACTTCTGGGGGAAAATACCATACGATTAGGATTCTCTAGATTGGCATCCACTCATTTAATATGGAATTCATCAATAAAATTATTAAAACTCTGCTGCAGAACAGTATAACAATGACTGCCAGTAGAAAAATGTAGATTAGAATATAAGAATAAAATATCACCTCAGGAAGACAACTAAGAAATATCATTATTGGATCCAAATTGCTATCCTTTGAAAACAAAAACAGGTGCAGGTTAAGATGTTCAGAGCTAGAGATAAGAATTAATCGCGTCATCAAGACAAGGCAATGAATTAGTTTATGAGTTTTTTGAATACGTATTTTAATCGTTTATCAAATTGAAATTATTTTAGCTAAATAATACGAGTACAAATACTGAAAGCTTTTAAGGCTCGTATGTTCAAATAAACGTCATTTAATCTTTTACTAACTTTAGTAAATCACTGTACCACAGTTATACAGTATCTAGAAAACAAGAAGCAGCTGCTGTTATTGTTTTAAATTCGTCTGAATGTCTGTCTGCATTTTGTTGCAGTTCAATGTTAAACAACCTGCATAATATTGCTCAACATCATTATCAACAGCAACCTGAAGTCTGATTATCACCGGCAAAAGGGCAGCTGACATTTTTTTTAATGCTGTATAGTAGATCCTTTAATAAAACCAACGACCTGTACCAGCAACCTGCTGGCTGGTTAAGAAAATTTCTCTTCTTAAAAATCTCTCACAGCTCTGCACGTACATACATACGTACATACATACTTATATATAGGGTTTATGGTGTATACGATATGTCTCAAATAGGCCAAAAATGTCATGTGATATCAAATTTCAAACAAGTAGCCACTTTGCCAACACCATTAACAGAAGTTTTAGGAAACATGTGATCGATATTTTCTTCATGAGGGTGTGTATTTATGCATATAAAACTGTACGAGTATGTTTGTTTGTGTGATAGTGAGCGACTACAAAGACTCAATCAATACTTTAAAATTCATCGATCGATTTTGTTGCTGTTTAAGTTAAAAAAAAAAAACAAACGACATTCATATGCAAGAGCCACTTTAACAACAAACTTGAGAGAAAAAAAAAACAAGGACAGGAAAAAAATTGAGAGCCTGTATCATATTACGGGATATGTGGGAATTATGAGAATAAATGACATCTGCTGTTTTTATTTTTTACACAAACAACAACAACTACTTACATATGTATGTTTGTGTATGTGTGTATATATACATATATATGAAGTCTATACAAAAACAAAACTAATGGTTTAAATATCCGGTAGGTTTTGTCAGCAGATACAAAATTGTGGTTAAAAGTAAATCATATTTTAAAATTTTTTTTTAATGCAGAAAATTTTTGGTTTAAAATTCAAGAGAGAAATTTTCTGTCGTATTCATTATTTACCAAGTATTGCAAAGACAAATGAATTAGTAAACCTTTAAAAAATCTGTTTTTTATTTTATGAATACGGATGGCAGTTTGTATGTAATTAACATACAGCAGGTTGCCAAATTACTAGGGACAGTCAAATATGATATCATCAAGTAACTTTAGTTGGACTTAACTTTAGTTTTAAATAAATTTTGTAAATCCAAAACATGTTTTTCTTATTAGATTTGCTTCGGTTATAAATTAATTTAACTATTCTTGACCCTCTAGTGATTTGAGAGGATTAAAGTCGTGGACGTCCTACCAAAGTGTTTAACACATGAAACAAGGAAAAACGAATTCAAGGTTCATAACAAAGTTTGGGTTTTATTGAATTAATAAATATGTACTTATAACACAATTTTGCAAACAAATTTTTTCTTATAATAATATTACCACACCGAACACAGACAGAAATATCCGAGACATATGCCTACTGAACAGAAAAAAAGACCTGGAGTCTCAACATAGTCTCATATATCAGTCTCTAAGAGAAAAGGGCGGAGAAAATTAGCAGAAAAGTTTTTCACAGAATATCATCCTGTTAAAATAAACCTCGCTTAGCAGAGACTATGAAGAAGAAGAGATTGTCGTGGACACTAGAGCATCAAACAAGGTATTATTTTTAAAAATTTTAAGACCCGTTTTGTTTGTTTCAGGTTTATTTCTAAAATAAGTCAACCTTTGAAACTCTAGCGGGTAAAGCTACTGTGTCAGGAGACGGCCAGGTTAAAGATAGCACCTGTCTTTATATCATCCAGGGAACAATGAAACAAGATCATTACAAATAAGTTTTGGAATGTGAAATTTGTTACCAAATCAAATTGAGACAAATTGGTTTTTATGAATTAATCTGCACTATTCATAAAGATCTGCACTTCTTCGTAAGATCTTTGGTTCTCTAAGGCATGGCGACGAGTTTAGAATTAGAACCAATCATGAGCTGTATGAGCTCTTCGGCGATGTGGGCGTTGTTCAGCGCATTAACATGAAGTGTCTACGCTGGCTCAGCCATGGTGTTCGAATTGGAAGAATCTGCTCCAGCGAGAAAAGTTTTCGAAGGTCACTGGACGTCGGCGTAGAGGACGACCTTGTTTACGTTGGAAGGACGAAGTTGATGAAGCCCTGTCGTGAATTGGTGTGATCAAGCGGAGAAGGCTTGCGCTCAGCAGAGACGCCTGGAGACTAGAGTTAAGGCTGGTCGAAACCCATTAACGGATTGTTATGGCCATCTAAGTAAGTAAATAAGTAAGTATTTATAAAGCTGGAAGTGTGCTAAAGTTTTTGAAGTACAATAACATTTCAGAATTCCCTGGGCCTGACATTTCTCCATCTATGTACCCAACTGAAGATCTATGGTAGATTAAAAAGACAAAACTAGCCAATAATGTGATGTAAAAAATAAAACTAAAAATAAAAAATTCTACCTAAAATATGAGCTAGAAAACATAACAGGGCGAATAGAAACCTTAAAGCATCATGCAATATTTAAATATTTTAACCACAAATTGTACTTTTTCGTGCCGCTTTTTATTTAAATCATTACTGAATAAATTAATGAATATAAATTAAATATATTACACTGAGTTTTGTGAAGAGATTTGAGGCTAAAGCCTCAAATATATGTACATTATTTGTTAAAGTCTCTAATAACTTGGCCACCGACTGTATTTAAAAGCAATTGGCAAAGTCAGTATTAGAGTAACATTTTTACCCAATGGCATGGAAAATTCAAAATTGTGTTTTTTTATTTAGTAGTAGTAGTTGTAGTCGCCGTGGTCTAGTGGTTAGTGTGTTGGCTTACTAAGACATTGGCCCTGGGTTCGAATCCAGGCTCTGACATCTTCAAAAAAGAAATATGAAAAAAATATTTCTTTCGGCGACTACCTCTCAGCAGTCTTCTGGCAAAAGCTCTGAGAGTAACTAATTGCCATGAACAAGCTTCTCAAGTCTGTCGTTCGGAGTCGACATTAAACTGTAGGTCCCGGTACTTATGTATGTATGTATGTATGTTTTTTTATTTAACATTTATTAGAATTAGTTCAGTCTGAAAAGGACTGGCCACACTCATCTGAGATAAGGTAAACAAGTGAAACTTTTTTAAACCAAAACAAACACCAGAAAAAGGTAGCCCTAGAGCCTGAAAACACGGTATCACAAAAACAAAATTTTTAAATTGGTAGTGCCTGAAAGTTATTTACTTTGTACCTGAAAATCACATTTTTCTTACACATTTCTTAAACATACTGAATCATTCAATTATTTAAATTCCCCAAAAATCATATTTAAAGACGCTTCCAAACGGCAGATTTGAGAAGTTTTTCCGTGGCAATCAGTTACTCTCAGAGCTTTTGCCAGAAGACTGCTAAGAGGTATTCGTCGAAAGAAATATAGGAGTTTGAACCCAGTGCTCTTGTTTAGTAAGCCAACACACTAACCACTAGACTACGGTGACTAGTAGTTAAAAGCTCAAGAAGAAAACTGATTTCAATTAAATTTTATTTGAAATACCTTCGATGAAAGAAAATTGTTGAAACAATTAAAAAATTGATCGATTCGTTTTTAATTGTTATTTTGATTAAAGAAATTATTGACTCAATTAAAAATTAATTGCTTATAGTTTAACATTTTGAATAATATTTTTATTAAGTAGTTGATTCAATTTCTGAGACAATTTAACTTTTTTTTAATATTTTAAAATTTTATTTTTAATTCCTTATCACTTCGGTTGGTAGTCCTGCAACCTCCACAATACACCACGGTGTAACAAACATGTTTGCCATTCGGTCAAACATTTATTTTTTGTGATTTTAAAAATTGTAAAATTTTTTTATATAACGTGTGCTTAACAGTATTGAGCACTTTAATATAAAAATCTCTCAATAATTTTAATTCAATTGAACTAAACAACCACATAAACAATATATGTAGGTATTGCTGGAATCTGATTGACTTTATTTTTTCCTTCTCTCTCTAAAAATATTTAAACGTTATTGACCTATAAATATAATTTAATATTTTCCACTTTTCAAATGGCACATACTGGCATTGGCAAATTATTTTGTGGTTTCTAATGCAAACTATGAATTCAAGTAAAAGGATTTAATAGTGATGGAATAGCATCAGGATGCTGGCGTGCTTTTGCCATTGTTGTTGACAAATAATAGCGAGCAATACTATCACAGTACGTATAACTGCCATAAAATGTTGAAAAAGAGAATATGCTTATATGTTCAGAATAAGGTAAAGGGGAGGGAGGAAATTGTTAAAAATACTTTGTGTACTCGGGTGGTTGAGGTGGACTAAGTTAACTTTGAAAAGGAAGAAAAAAAAATAGCAAACACGGTTCATATAGGAAAGTCAATCACCCCAAACTCACTGTTTTCCAAAGATACGATGAGTCATTTTTATATAAAATAAAGGGAAACAAACAAATAAACGTACAAGGCTTAGGGAAAAGGAGAAAAATGGTCTTTTATTGATTTTTTTCCGTTTTTTTTTGCTCTCTTCCAGAAACTACATCAATCAATGAAACCTAAAAGCTTTTGTTCGATTTGTAATTTTAAAAAATTTGTTTTTTAAAAATTAAAAACCTCTTACCTGGAATTTAAATTTGGCCTGTATAAGTTGTACAATATTTGGTCCACTGCGTGGTTCATAGATGTTAATCGTCTGGTTTGTATGACAACCGCAAATGAGGCAGGTGCGTTTTAAAAACTCTGATGAATTTTCAGACATATTTGGCGTATCCTTGTTTTTTGCTTAAAATAATCACTAGTTTTGTTTTTTCTTGTAGATATTACGAGTAAAACACAATTCTTTTTAGAAATTTTGTTTTTATTCTTATTTGTCGCACTGAATTTGTTAGAAATTTTTTTTTCTTTTTTTTCGCTTTAATTTTTTCGTTTTTCTATATTTTCTATCAGGTTTCTATAACAATCCTGAGGATATACACAAATATTATTGCGCAAAACCCTGTACACACTTGCACACACACACACACTGTAACTCTTACACACTTTGTATTTTACTACGTCATATGTTTCAATTACACATGTAGTTTTTACTCTCTCCAGGTTTTATTATTCTCTGAACAACTGTTTGCAAAAGTTGAGAGTACTTTTTTCCACAACACCAAAAAAATTTCTTTATACTGCAGTTCAATAAGAGCCCGTATTTGTATTTTTACGTTTTGTTGTATCTTTTTTTAGCTGTAATACGGCATTTGTTAGTTCGTACACATCCTTCACGTTGTAGGGTTCAATTGCGAATGAAGTTTGGCTTGTTCTCAACTTGTATTGAACCTTTATTTTCCCTTTGCCACTGTCTGTCTGCTCTTGCTATGGTTTCTGGCTGGTCTCAGTGTACTAAACAGCATTATTATGTTTTACAATAATTTTATGGCTCTTGCCACATACATATGCTCGTATGTACGTTTATTTATTTGGTTTATATTGTTTGTTCTCTTTAGAAGTGCTTGTGTCCTTATTTTTATACAGTAGGAAATATTAAAACACTGAAAAAAATTTGGCTTAAGAATTGCGAAATTCAAGCGATGCGTTGAATATAGTTATTCAAGAACTAATCAATTAATCAGCATTTGCTGATTTTTTTCATTTTATACATACATACATAATTGGCCATTACAACCCTGTGTCAGGGTTACGGCCTAGCTTTTCGCAGCACTCATGTTGTGTGTGTTAATTTTTTCCATGAGTACCAGGACCTACAGTTTAAAGTCGACTCCGAACGACAGATTTGAGAAGCTTTTTCATGGCAATTAATTACTCTCAGAGCTTTTGCCAGAAGACTGCCGAGAGGTAGTCGCCGAAAGAAATAATTTTTTCATATTTCTTTTTTTCAAGATGTCAGAGCTGAGATTTGAACCCAGCGCCATCGTCTTAGTAAGCCAACACACTAACCACTAGACCACGGCGACTACTGTTTCATTTTATAGTTGGAAAAAATGTATTCAAACTAACCAAATGAAAGAGCACAAGTTTAATATAAAAAGTAAAATACAAATTGACTGGAAAGCATGGATTTACACAAAACTTACTAATGCATGCACATATTTCTCACATTACATACTTAAATATGTACATAATTGGCCATTACAACCCTGTGTCAGGGTTACGGCCTAGCTTCTCGCAGCACTCATGGTGCCGGGACCTACAGTTTAAAGTCGACTCCGAACGACAGATTTGAGAAGCTGTTTCATGGCAATCAATTACTCCCAGAGCTTTTGTCAGAAGACTGCTGAGAGGTTGTCGCAGTAAGAAATAATTTTTTCATATTTCTTTATTTCAAGATGTCAGAGCTGAGATTTGAACCCAGCGCTATTGTCTTAGAAACCAACACACTAACCACGGCGACTACAATTTCTCGCATTAGTTTTTATACAATAAATATATCTCTTAAAAAAACATATATTTGTAAGTTCTCGAACGGTTTAAAAACTATAGAAAAATAAATATTTCTTATTTGATTTCAATTAAATACTTAATTGAGTTTAATTTCCTTTCCAATTAATTGTTTTAATTAATTCAATTATAAACTATTAATTAGTTTTATTGAAATACTGAAGACAATTTTGATTTTGTAGTCGCCGTAGTCTAGTGTTAGTCCTTTGGCTTACTAAGACGATAGCTCGGGGTTCAGACCTCAGTTCTGACGTCTTGCAAAAAGAAATGCAAAAAAGTTTAAAATAAAATTCGGCAATGCCTTTATTTAAGAACTTCATTACCATACCATTATCACATAACTTTTTAGTGAAATGAATTAAAAAGTGTACTAGCACATTATCTAATTTTAAAATATAACGATTTGAAATTCTATTCGACTTCAGTTTCAATCGTTTTCGGTTTACTTACTTACAAAGCTAGGTGAGGATGATAAGTAGCTAACATACATACTCGTACAATATAAAAAGAAGAAAATCAAAGCATTTACGGATAACATAATAATGGTGTTAAGAGGCATTTACAACTGAAAATCGGAATTACTTAGCTGCTAACCTAATACTTTAAACATAAAAGTGATAACCTTAAATGTTATGACAACAATTCCGACAGTATTTAGTTCTACAAAGCACCTGATATGTAGATACATACGCTGTAAAAAAGAAATTGTGGCCCCATTTAGACAGTGTAGTACAAGTAAAGTTATTAGTTTTCAAAAAGCAATCATTATCTACATTATGCTTCCCATTCAAATGTCTATTATTTTGATCAGCATTTCAAAATCAGATATTCATCTTTCTTGCTGAATCGACAAATAGACCAATAATTTTGAATATTTTTATTAACTAAAGAACCAATGAAGCATTTATGGATCACATTACTCCTTGTTTTTACTCACACATATAAGAAAAATCTTAAGAATTTTTCGATTTACATTTAAAATGTACGTCAACGCTAAAGAAGCTGTAAAAACTGATACTCTCACTGTGATAACAAAAGAGAATTAGTGTGTCCGCGTTTAAGTGTTACTGACATACACATGCATACATTCGTACGAATGTATTTCAAATAGGAAGTTAAAGAATGGCAGAATAACAATAGCAAAACAACACAAATGAAAAACAACAACTACAATAATAAGCAGATGTTGTAGTCAGTGTTGCCATAGTCTTTATTGTTTTGCAACTAAATTTTATCAAAAATATAACACCGTGTCTTATTTTTTAAGTCATGGAAATATAACCATATACTATCATACACTACGTGATAAAAGACAAAAAAAAGGAGAACCGTGTCTCCCAGTGTTGCCCAAAGTCATGAAATTTTTGTATGGGCCCCCAAACATTTGAGGCCTCGGTGTCATTTTTACATAAAAGTGAGCATTTTCTAAGGTTCATAGCTTGCAAAACGTTTGGAATTTTCAGGTCTCAAATGTTTGGAGGCCCCTAAAAAAATTTGGGCAAAACTTATCTTATCACGTACGTACGTACCAGAGAATGACATGAGTTGATTCGATTTTACTGCCTATTCATATTATTACTGCTTTTGTTTTGTTTTTACTCATCAACAGTGGCAACTGTATTGCTTGTAGAGTTTATTTTTGTAAATGCATTGTTTATTCTTAATCTTTTTTTAGATACCATTAGCAATAACAACATACAAAACACTCAAATGATTCATTAAAGCTCAACTAATAAGAGGTTAAACCGTTTGACTGAAACAGTGTTTTTTTATAATTTTTTTAATTTGTAACCGCAGTAATTTATTTCTTAACAAATGTTTCAAAATAAAAATGAGAAAATAAATTTTTAATTATCTTTTTATTTAAAATGAAATAAACATTACCTGATTTTTTATTTTTAGAAATAAAAATTGTTCATTTTTAAGAAATAAGTAGAAAATTTAGTTTTGTTTATAATATTTATTACTTTTTATACATGCGTTTTAGTACTAATAAATAAAAAACAAAGTAAATAAATAAATAAATAAATAATAATAAGCAAATAAAAAACAAGTAGCATATTTTATTAAAAATA
Organism: Metopia argyrocephala; assembly: GCA_963576795.1. NCBI lineage: Eukaryota > Metazoa > Arthropoda > Insecta > Diptera > Sarcophagidae > Metopia > Metopia argyrocephala. Next base: position 177,398,565 of record OY756208.1, on the reverse strand, counting down.
TAAGAGAAACTGCATTATTTTTCATTACAATCGTGTTATTGTTTTTCTTGTGCTCGTAGTTGGTTTCACATTTAAACAGTGAAATATTCAAATATACTTACTGCTTTTGTGATTGGTTGGAGTGTTTAGCATTTGCAAGCAATTACAAGCATTTTGTAGCAAAAGACATACTTAATTGAATCATGCAATAGCAGCATTCATTTAGTTAGTGTGTATTGCTAGCTCAATATTCATTTTTAAAAAGGCAAAAAATTGCCATTTGAGTGCGATTCATGTCAATCTCTGGTACGTACCACGTCTATAAATGGTTATTTTTTTCGATTGCACCACGTACTAATTCTATAAATGGTTATTTTTTTTCGATTACACTGCGTAATCAAACAGAAACAAAAAATAATTAAGTTTCTAAATCAAAATCTGTAAAATTTATTAAAATTAATTTTATATCGTAATATTTATCTTCAATTTAAAGAAACTTGCAGAAGTATTGAGCAAAAGAAATGCCTATCAATCAATGATTTACAGAATTATTATTTCTTCTGGATTCTATTTCGAAGCACTTGGCGCTTTCAGTGCAATATAACAATGATTCAAAATAATTAAAAAATAATTGCGTCACTATTTCGACTGCAAATTGTTGAAATTAAGAGTACATAGTTTGACTTTAAGGGAAGAGAAGAACTTTAAAGGTATCAAATTTGCTTTAGAAATAACCACAACGGCTCAGCTCAGGTCATGAAACAAGTGTGGTTTTCTTTTGTTTTAACTTAGAGGGAAAAGTAATAAAAACGAAAATAAGAATATTGGTTAGAAATAACCAAAACGGTAACACTAGTTGTACTCAATATTAAAACAATTCAAAAGAGCGCTCTTACTAAGAAGATGACAGCAATAACAGCAAAAACTACAATAATAACTTACAGCAAATTGTAGGTATAAAATGAATAACAACATATTAAACAAAAGGTGTTTTATGATATCGTCTTTAACGAATTAAAGTAACTCTACAAGTTTGTTTTTAATGAAAGGCATAATAATGAACAAGAGAATATGAATAAAACATTGTTGTTTAAATGGGACAATCCCAAAGATAAATGTATTTTTAAACATTATTATTACCAAGTTTTAAGCCTATTAGATATACATAGTTAACATAAATGATAAACCGCTTAAATGAAAACCAACTTTCGTGAAATAGGGCTTGTTGGTAATGTCACACATAAAACCAAGTGAGCCGAGTAGGATAAGTGATGTGTTAATCGTCGACGAACACAGTAAATAGTTGATGCAATTCTGAAAACCTCTAAAAACCTTAAAGAAAGCATTAGTAATAATTTTATTTCCTTTAGTTGTATACTATTCTATTCGTATGTAAAGCCATTAAAGTTCAGCTAACAAATTGATATCTGTTACAATTTATTACGGATTATTCGCAAATAGTTCTACTTGGTTTTCATGGGGACAACTACTTGATATTCATCTGGGTGAAATTTTTTCCCATTCTTCCTGTAAAGCAATTGTAAGTTCAGCCCTCGTTCTTATCTCTCGTTCTCTAACTTTTCTCTCTGAACGATTCCACAAATTTTAAATGGAGTTGACATACAGTGATTGAGTAAGAGTTTTCATCTATAGCTTGGTAGTTTATTATTCCAACGATTATCTCCAAATGTCCATACTAGTATATATGCTCTTCCATGTTTAAATGTTGGATACAAATTTTATTCTTTAAATTCTTCAGTGGTTTTATCGACATTTGACATCTGCAATTGTTTATATTGTAGTCGCCGTGGTCTTGTGGTTATTGTGTTGGGTTACTAAGTCGATAGCTCTTGGTACAAACCTCAGCTCTGACATCTTGAAAAAACGAATATAGAAAAAAATATTTCATAGAAAAGCTTCTCAAGTCTGTCGTTCAGAGTTGACTTTAACCTGTAGGTCCAGGTACTCATGGATAAAAATTGATACACACAATATGAGTGCTGCGAGAAGCTAGGCTGTAACTCTGAAACAGCGTGGTAGTATCCAATTATGTATATATGTATGTAATTGTTTCAATTACATATTAAGTTTTACGGCTTTCATATGTGTGTAAAGCATTATTTGGGTTTCTTTGAAGATGCCGAGAACAAAAATGGAGAAATTTTTTCTGGACCGGCTCTATTGTAGTTATATGAATATATATTAAGTTTCAGATTACAGATGCATACTCTAGGATTGGTCTCACTAGAAATATATATAATTGTTTTAAAACATCTTTGAACTCCTTTTGCCAAAGTTTAATAAAACCCAATACTCCTTTTGCCTTATTCACACTTACTTATAGAGGGATGTGTAAGTAAATGTTAATTTTACATCAAGTAATGCTTCTACATCAAGAAATGTATTCATTTTTTCTTTTGATTTGTACATATTAATCATATGTAGAACTGTTGAAAATTGAACAGTCTCTGTAAAAAGTTTCAGCTTTCAGAGCCTCATTTGTTTGCCAGTTTAAATTGTCAAATTGAGAAATTATGTGACCTGGAAATTTTCTCATGCAATAACTGAATTGTTTGGCCGGCTGGGTGGCTTTTGGCAAGGTCCTGCTGAAACCAAAGTTCACTGATGATTGTGGCCACAAAATTCGGTTATTGTGGTTTGATAATTTCCCAGCTTCATGTCATCATATGTTGGCATACATATGTACATATTGTAGGATGGTAAGTCGTCAAATAAAGCAGGAACAACAAAGAAGCCAAATGACAACCATGAGAAACTCCAGAACGCACATAAATCATTTCTGACTTATGAATTTTAAATACTTATACAATGCACAGTGATCATCTGTTGATCGGATGCTAAAACTTTCAAATTTTTCAAATATCAAAACAATAGCAGCAAACTATGCTGAATGTAGGGTATTATATCTTAAACCCAAACTCTTATTATTTCAGTCAATTTAAAAGTACTCGTACTTTAACAACAAAGAGTTCTTAGTCGCTGTATTATTGTTCTATTAAAATTGTAAATGAATTAAAAGCATGTGTTTTTTATTTTTTTTTTGCTTTTCATTCCATGTGTAGAGAGTTCTTTTGTTATGGAATTCATTAGAAAAGGAGAAAAAAAAAGGTAAAAAATAAAAGAAGGAATTTATGAAGAGTGTGTACTCGTACAAAAAGGATAAGTAAGACACATGCATTTTGTTTTTTCCTTGTTTTTGGCGTTTTTGCTCTACTTTATGTTTTTTTTAATATTTTCATGTTTTGGAACAGGAGACAAAACACATATTCAACAACAACAACAACAACAATACTGCAAAAAGGAGACGAACAAAATATAAAACAAGAAATTCGTTTTAATAGAAAAAGAAGTGCATTGAGCCCAAATATCATGCTCGCAGATGCTGCATAATTTGAAGTTAAAAAAAAATTTTAAAATAATAGGAAAAGGTGTTTTTGTTGTTTTCAACAATAATGAAGAAGAATAAGAAAGGGCGAAAGGGAGATAAAAAAAAACAAAAAACTGAAAGAAAGGTGTATCATCCAATTGATTAAATCTAAGAGTTTGTTATCAACAACAACAACAACTTAAAATCGTTTTGCTCTTTGTCTTTATTTACTCGAATTTATTTAAATCAGTTCACGTTATTCCGGGCAAAGGGGTGTTTCTTTATAATTTATTCACTTTATAAAATGACCAAAAAACGCCGGTAGTAAAAAAAAACACACACACACAAGTAATACACAGACACACGGCCAAGGCTCTCTGTAGGCTTTTAAAAACTCATACACATGTTATCCTGCAGATGGTTTGGTTTGATTGGATCATGAAAATGACAGCTGTTACAATTTCTTTTTTGTTGCTGATATTTTTCGTTTGTGTGTGTGTGTTTGTGTTTGTTGTTTAAACACGCTTTACTTTCTTACTTTCTTTAAAGTGTCCATTTGGAGCCATTCACATAATACTCGTTTTTGTAGTAAACGAAAAGCGTTTTTATCAATGAATTCTTGTTTTACGCGACTGACTCTTTGATTCTGCAACTGTATCATCATCGTACGCATGCGTAAATTCATTTTATGTGTTGTTTTTACTTTAAACAACCTTTTTTTTTTTTTTTTGTAGAGTAATAAGATTTGGTATGGAAAATAAAGTGTAGCTGAAAAAAAAACGATTTGATTTAAGGCCTACATGTACAATGGTGGAAAAAATAATAAGAACGATTCGACTATCGAAAAGTAAAAAAAAACAAGTAGCAGCTTTGCATAATTATTTTAATTAATTTGGTTTTTTAAAAAAATTCCTGTAAGAAATAATAAGAACTTTTTATATTTTGCAAAAATTAAAAATTTAGTTTAAAAATACCATCAAATCCTAATATTATTTCAATATTTGTTTGAAGCTTCTTTCGTTTTTATCACCCCTTGGCATCACCTCGTCATGGAGCCCACCAGGTTTAAGCAAACACTCGGCGCTATGGAATTTTTCACCACATTTTGTCTCTATTTTTACTTTTAAATTCGTTTTTTAGGACTCCCGAGAGGTGTTCAATAGTGCTTAGTTCTGGTAACTGCGATGGCCAATCTAATACCGTCACATAATTTTCGGCAAACCACGATTTAACACTTCTGGCGGAGTGTTTGGGATCATTGTCCTGCATAAATTCCCATTTTAAGGGCATTTCCTCCTCCTCAAATCGGTGCGATCGTTTTTCCCTGTACTAATAAAATTGGACAAACACCAGACGCAGAAAAACAGTACTAAACCATTAAGGAACCGCCACCGTATTTGATGGTCTTTTTTGTGTATTTTGGGTCGTATTCCTTGTTTGCACGGCGTTGAACATATGATTTTCCGTCCGGTCCGAACAATTTTTTTTTTTTTTCATTTGCGAACAATACATTTTCCACGTTTGGCGGTTCAGATTTTGGTTGGCAAATTGTACGCTTTTTTATATATTATTTTTGTTTGTTTTCAATATGAACACTACGAGCCATTTTTTGAAAATTTTATATAACACGATTAAAAATTAAAAAGTTTTGAATAAAACAAAAGTTCTTTAATTGCCTTTTGTGTCATTTCGTGTCACCATTATTTCATTTCAAACAAAAAATTTTTTGGAAATAATCTTGGATTGACTATTTTTTCTTTTAAAATTTTTCTGCACTGTCATAAGAAGTGGATCACAAAAATTTCATAATGATTGGGGTCAACATGCTTCTTAGGGTGCGCAATTGATAGAAATGTAAGGTCTGTCCACCAATTGTAAATACATAATTGAATGCTTACGTGTCCATTCAGAACATAAGATGTGTTAAGAGACGTTCAATTTTCACCTAAAAGAGGGGTTTTGCTTAAGATTATTTACTAGTAGGATTACAAGGGAAGATAGGAAGAGATTTGATTGACAAATTAACAGGAAATTTAACTGCAATGTATTACGATATATAAATATATTGGTTAGTCAGCCGATTTTCATGATTTAAAGCTTATATTGTGGGAAATATTCTGACAAATATTAAAATTTTGAAAAATTTTTCCCTACAATTTATTTATAAAGTTTTGTAACCAAAGAAGAGTACTAAAAGCCAATTAATTTCTATATAACTATAAGAACTGAAAAAACATATTTCGATAATTTAAAGCAAATTTTTTGTTTAAAATCAAATTCAATGAAAAGTATGACAACAACTGCCTTATTCCTAGTCAATTATTTGTTAAACTCAAATAAAAAAACTGAGCCTTATAGAAAACTACTATAAACGGTTTTAAATTAAGCGCTTTAAAATGTTTTATTATGTTCCGTATATTTCTATTTAAAAATGATTTTTGTTGAACACCAGTGTAATTATTGACAATCGCTTAGAAAGATTCCTTTAACATGAACGTTATATCGTTAAAATACTAAAAATCAGTTAAAAAGAAAATTTATTGAAATTTTTAAAACAACCATTTCCCCTTTGCAACAGTATTACCACCTTCAAAAATATTTGTTTAACAAAAAAGAAAGTTGTTACTGGCAATGCTTCTAAGTTATTTAGTTTGTTTTAAAACCAAAAATAGTAAACAGTGCAAGCAATTTTGTGACAAAATTTTGTTTACATACCCTTTCATATTTTCCAAGCACCGCAGGATATGCAACGATATTTTTTCCTTTTAATAAAAACAATGAACCAATCACAGTTAACACTCTTATGGCGTTTTCTTTCTGCAAAAAGTATAAAATTTTATTATGCTTTCATTTTTATTTTATATAATTTTTTATTTATTTATTATTATTTAAAAATGGCCATATTTTGTTTAACTGAAAGAGAAAGAAAAAATTAAAAGACAACGTTTTTTTATAGAAAAGAAAACACCGTTATTTTATTTCATATAAAAATATATATAGATGGGAAGGACGAAGAAAATGTCAAAATAATAAAACAAAAAATAATAAAAATAAAAAATAAGAAACATAAAAAATATAATAATGCAGCTGGTGCTGATGAACCAGCCTAGGCCTAACAATTAGATGTGTCAATATTTTTTTTTAAATTTTTTTCAAGTTTTTCAATTATTTATTCTGATTTTTTTGTTTAGTTTTACTTTAATTGAAAAACAAAAAATATTTTTCACCATATAGGCAAAAATATATGAAATGTATTGCTTTGGGGATAAGCATGTCTCTATGGCCATTTCGTCTCTGCTTAAGAGACTCGTCAGGAGACTTAGTGCGGCAAACAACATAGTTTTGCAGATACCAAAACCAAACTTTCTGGCCAACTGCAATTGTCTAAACTCCTTCTGTTACATTATCGCTTAATTGTTTCACTGCTCTTTTGTTTTATAATTTCATCATTTTGTCGTTATTTTTCTGTATCGCCTCATCACCACAATATGACATTTTTCTTTTGTTACTGTTTTGCTTTATTGCTTTTTCGATTTGTTTGCAGTTTAAATAGTTTAAGTGACATCGCTTACGAAATATGGAGAATAGCTGAAATATAATTTAAAAGAATATTTTGTTTTTAATTTACGAACAAATAAATTTAAGGAAATAATTTCATTAATTAAGATTTAAATTGAAACGATTTTAATGAAAGGTCCGCGCAAGAAAACATGGCACTCTAGTTTTGAACGGCATGTGTACAATTAAAAGCGTGCACGAAATAATAATTTTTTAGGAGCCATTTACCAAAAATAAGTTCTACAGCTAAAGAAAATTCTTCTATAAAATAATGCTTATTATCGGCCGGTTTTAAATGAATCCAATCCTAAATAAAAATCAACCAATCATTTGTCTTAGAATAAAGTGTGCGGATTTCAACATCTATTTCTATATTATTAACATTGACAAACATAGCATAGCGCTTCTACTTTCCGACAAAGTTAACTTAATTAAATCAAGACTATAAGTATACAACAGCAAATTCGAATAAGAACTCAATTCATAGACCACGAAGACAAAATAATAAAAAATGTTATTCGAGAAGTACAAAATAAATGTTTGATAATGTATGGATCGGTAAATTCCTTCGGCAAACGTTTAATAAAACCAAGAACACTATTCGACTTATTCACTGTGGTAATAATGTGAACTTAAATTCATTTGAAATGCAATTTCCTATCCAATAGGATGATAAGATCAATTGTGAAGTTCATTATATGCAAAACTGAATAACCAAAAATATAAATAATTTCATTGGCATATGACCTGGATCATGTCAAGTTTACTTACAGGAGTAATACAAAAGCCAACTATAGATTTTTTTTAATGAGGCCAAGACTCAGGGGATGCCAACTACTCATGCAGTACATTGTGATGGCCTAGGAAAATAGGGGGGAAGGGGGAAAAGGGGTGTGGACCTTTGACTTAAACTTACTAATATCAAGGAAATCGGCTGCTGTTGATTGATTATTAAATGGACAGTGTTATACCTTCAATACTGAATAGTCTAACAGCAATCAACCCCAAGAAGCATGCACAATAAAGTTTAAATTAGGTAAGGAGTACAAAATTATAATTATATTGGAGGTGATGTTGTTGTTGTTCTCTCTAATTGGAGGTGATGTTGTTGTTGTTCTCTCTGATGCAACTCCTGGGATAGTTATTGGTTATAGCTCTTCAACTATCTTTTTGGCATGGGGGACCCTGCCAGAGAGCAATTGCTCTCCGCTAGCTTAGCCATTTGAGTCCTTGCAGTGTAAGACCACCACGTCACGGTGATTATCAGTGTATATTAAAATATGCGGGTCTTGAATACATAACGGAAGATCATTAACAAATAAAAAGAATAAAATCTGCCCAAAATTACTACCCTGACGAATACCAGAGGTGATATAAATTTTCCTAGAATAAGGCATCATAAAGTCCTATAATCAAAACCTAATAAGTTTCACTTAAATAACAAAAATCCTAAAACCAAAGTAGGTAGAAATTGCATCAATCCTTGTGCCAGATGGAAATCCATTTATAACAGAAGAAGAAAACTGAAGCAAATATGACACCGTGAAATTAAGTACTTTTACGAAAATCATGCTGAGATTATCAGTATGTGAGGCCCTCAAATGTACCAATGAAATGTCTAAATAATAAGTTTCCACCCAATATGCAGAAGTTGTTAGTGAATAAACAATCGGACTCGTGAATAAAGTATGTGGTAACATACTCACTATAACTAGATCGAAGAAAGTTCAAGATTTGTTGGCATTCATGAGGATGGCAGTAGGTTTACAGAACAAACAGCTAGATTGAGTTTATCGTGCGTACCTGTTATAAGACACACCGCACGCCACCTAGTTGCATGGGTGGTGGTCAAAAACATTGCCTCTGACCAGCGCCATCCGAAGCCGGTGCCTTTTAATCTCGGTCATGCCAAAGACACGCCGCTCAGAAGAAAGCCCATGGACATCAGTTTAGCAATTCGGCATAGCACTGCCTGGATAGTAGTACCCCCCTTGTTGAGGAGTTTCCATCTAGCATTACCACAACCACTACGTGTACTCCCCGAAGGGCCGCACCCAAACCATCAAGCCGATTTACCTCACTCCTCAAATAACAGGGGAGCACACGCTAACCAGGGGCTCCTAATGTCCGTAGTACCAGATTAGATAGGTGTCTCTGGTCAGTCCCTGAGAGCATACATACATACATAATTGGCCGTTACAACCCTGTGTCAGGGTTACGGTCTAGATTCTCGCAGCACTCATGTTGTGTGTGTTAATTTTTATCCATGAGTACCGGGACCTGACAGTCCCTGAGAGCGTCAGTAATAAATTACCAAGCACTCTCTGCCTATAGTGAGTGGCAGGCCAACCAGAGCTAGGTGAACTCCATACTCCCCGGAGAGTACAGGCCCCTGGTGTGACGAATCACCAGAAGCCATTTACTGTACCCGTGGTGGGGATTACAGAAAAAATAGTAAACTCGAAAGATCTCAATAAGAACATCTTACAGGTCGTAGTATGTAGAAATTTTGCTCGGTATAAATTGATTAAAAATAATAGCGGTAATCACACTTCGTTGTATACACCTTTCCAAGTATTCCAAACGAAGCCAACAAAAAATAACAAAATGTAGGCATATATGCTACGATTGATTGTTTGCAGGGTTAGAAAGTGTGCTTAAAACGAAGAGTGATTACTGCTAATAATAATAGATTTCAAAAAAATTTTAAAAAGAATCGAATACTTTTCTTATGAAATTGCCGTATTATTTCGATACCAAAAGTATTTTGTATCGAAGGAGTATGTACATATATTATATGTATCGTTTTATCTCTACTCTTATCAGTTATATCTGCTACCGCCTGTACACTTCAAAACTGTTCCCTTAACTTTTATTTCTCCACACTCATTATGTCTCATTCTAGATTTTCTTCTCTGTTTGGTGGAATACTTATTTCTGTAAGAAGACGAGTCTTCGCCATTATTCTCCTTTTCCTGAAAAAGATTCCCAATACTCCCAATACTGATCCGCAACAGATCGCACCAACATTGTCGTTGGTTGCCAGGATCTTGGTCAGGTTACGGCTTTATACTTCTCTCTTTAATATGGGCGTTTCTTTAAGGCGCTTGTAGAATATTATTTTATATTTCCAAAAGATTATTGTTTAGATTTTTTATTATGCATTTGCCTTCAACTTTTACAACATTATGTAATTGGTGTTAGACAAATATTCTCACGCTTATTCAGATAAATTGATTCAAATGCAATAAGCGATTGTTTGATAATAATTTCGCACAATTACTTACAAAAGTCCCGCTGATGAGAAATCACTAAATGTTTCAATCATCATGAAATACTATGACTTTAAGGAAGTCACTCAGCCTAGAAAATCAAGCCCAAATAACACCACGAGCAAGACCCCCTACCAACACGTATACGTTTAACGGTTGACGAACAAGGCCGCAAACACATAGAAAAGACATGCTGCTGATGAGGACGTTTATGATGATTATGTATGTTGTTGATGATGGCTTTATAAACCAATAAGTCAAAGTAAATTGAAATGTTAAAAGTGAATTAAAGGGAGAGAGCATAAAATAAAGAAAGCACCCTATAGTGTATATAAACAGCAGGATCCTAAAGAAGCAAAAAAGTAGTACAATGTACTTGAAAACCGTTGTTCTTACACAGACATACATACCTACCAAGAAAAAGCACCCCTTGCAATGTGATTGGTGCAGTCTGTTAAATAAATGGTGCAAACAAATCTTGAAGAGGGTTGGTTGATTTGACTCAAACCAATTTTTCTTTTAACTTTGATTTCAATAATTTGGGAGTGAATGTGTTTCATTACAATTTAATTGTCGTAGGTTTTGCAAGAATTATGTACTTTATAGGGCTGCTATGATAAGAGTACCTCTCATGTACACGCACATACATATGGACGTTATTATGTACGCACATTTATAAATACTTGCTTACATACATACATCCATCCATACATATAAATAAGTGTGTGTGCGTACACATTTAAAAAGAAATTTTACTATAAAATTTTCAACCCTCTTGGGAATAGTAAAATACCGGCAAAGGTTTGTTTATTTTTTATTTTCACTTCGTCTTCAATCTTCATTCTGTTCTGTTTTGTTTATAAATTTCAATGCCACAATTGGTGGAATGGGTGCACTCACTACTCACTTATTTTGTTTTTCTCTTTTTTTTTATTTTCACGTGTAAATTATCTCTCTTTTTTCTAGTGAGTTTATTTAAAAGAGAACACAAGCCATTAAAAGAATTTAAGAGAACAGAAATATACAGACACACATGCATAGTCAACACCGGTATATGAAAGTTTGTAGCCAACTGAAATTTTATTTCCGGCCACTTGAAGACATTCCGCCAATGTTGCTGCAAGGATAAGCACATACATGTGTGAAGTGTTGCATGAAATTAAAAAAAAATAAATAAAAAAATTCATAAAAAAGCTAAAAACTTGGAATTTTAAAGAAAGTAGGAAAAAAAGCGCGCGAGTGTTTCCCGAACTAAATTTTATATAAAATTTAAAAAATATGTTTAAAATTGTGTAAAAATTTATTAAAAAAAAAAACACAAATGCAAACAAAAATGTCTGTTTCACTGTATTATGTTATGATGGTATGATTGAGGGAACGAATAAATTGCGTTAAAAGTATAATAAAATTGCATACAAATAACCATCAGTGTTAACAAATTGAGCTTTACTCCTTTGGGAGTAAAGGACAATAATAATATTAAAATAATAACAGCAACAACGCAACGAAAGAAACGGTTAAATATTAATAAAAGCAAACAAACAGAAAAAAGAAAAAAAAAAAAAAAAGAATTAAAAAGAATATTTCAAGCAATGTCGCGACGTAAACAGTCAAAACCACGAGCTTTTCTCAAGAGTAAGTTTTTTTTTTGCTTTTTCTTCATGTTTGATTATAACGTTGAGTGATAGTGTTTGTATATGTTTGTGTGTATGATTGATGCATTTATTGTAGAAAACAAAAAAACAAAAAAAAAAAAACGAATTCATATGAGTATATATGTTTATTTAAAAAAGAACACACACATACACACTTTTATATATTTTATACACAAATTGTAATGCCAATCATGCACTCTGGCAAGTGTCAAGAGTATTCACTTTAGAGACTCATCAATGGATTTTTGTTGGCTGTAATCAAACTTTGTCTCTGCCGCTTTGTCTCCTACTCTAGGTTTAATACATAACATACACGTATACATGCATACACATATGCCATGCGCCGCCACCTGCTGATTGCTTAGCAACTTTACAACTACACCCACTATTGGCATTGGGATTTATCTCAACTAATGCACGTGTTTTTAGTTTTTAGTTTTAAGTATAAATAAATTTTTAAATCGATTTCGATTTTTGTTCTATACATACACATACATACTCGTAGTATGTGTATGAGTGTTTGTTATACTCTTAAGTGACATAAAAATTTACAGCAAAACCAAAAACTGCCTGCCAAATCAGCCCTCCAAGCCTCATTTCTTCTAACCAGCCTAAGTTAAAGCCTGTTTTTTCTGTTTTATTTTTTATTTTTTTGCATTCACTCATCTTCAACATCAGTATCATCAGCATCAACATCGGCATCACCATCATATGAAATAGTATTTTGTTTTATACCTACACATCCCAAAATCCCTGTATGAATAAACAAAAACAGAAAAAAAAGGTTCCTTTTTGTTCAGTTCAGAAATCCCCAACGGAATATGAATATGGTTCCCCAAATAGCACAGCAGCAGAAGCAGCAGCATCACAGTATACTGTAAAAATTTACCTCCGCCTTTTCTCTTCATGCACTCGTTATTTTCCTCTAAATAATACTCTCCCATTTATTTTCATCTCTAACCATTGTCGTATTATATAAATATTTTTATGAAATGCCTTATTTACCGCAGAGTTTTAAAGAATTAAATCATTTTTATAAAGAAAAAAAAATTAACAATTTTGGCGGCAATAGAGTCTTTGTATCTGCGAATTTATACCTTCATACATACATACATACATAACTGGCCTTTACAACCCCGTGTCAGGATTACGGCCTAGCTTCTCGCAGCACTCATGTTGTGTGTGTCAATTTTTATCCATGAGTACCGGGACCTACAGTTTAATGTCGACTCCGCACGACAGACTTGAGAAGCTTGTTCATGGCAATTATTTACTCTCAGAGCTTTTGCCAGAAGACTGCTGAGAGGTAGTCGCCGAAAGAAATATTTTTTTCACATTTCTTTTTTTGAAGATGTCAGAGCCTGGAGTCGAACCCAGGGCCCATGTCTTAGAAGCCAATACACTAACCACTAGACCACGGCGACTACAATTTATACCTTCGCTAAGGGAAAAAGATCCTTCAAGGCGGGCACAAAAATATGTGCTAAATGATATAAAACTGCTGTCACATTAGGCAAATATTTGACGAAAACAGCGTAAATACTATTGTGGGGATATACTCATATTTTATGGAAAAATTTGGAACATTCCTTTAAAAATTATTTATAAAAAAAAGTTTTGTTTTTCTATTAATTCCACCTAGCAGGTATCCTTAGGAGGTTCCAACCCTTCTCACCGGCCGCGTATTCGTACAGAACAAAATTGAACTAAAAAAAACAAATGTATTGCAAAAATAAAAAAAAGCGACTTCTTGATATTTCACTCTGGGATATGATGACCGTTCCACTGCCCAACCAACCATGTTAATTTGCCAACCGATTGATGGCCAACTTTGGTAGAACAGGAAATTAGAATTTGAATTTTTGAAATACAGAAATGTATTGCTTTGTAAATTCTTTTGTTTGTTTTTTATGTACTAAATGGGATATGATTCTCATTTAGTTAATAACTTCTTGACAATAAGAGCTTATAGATGTCATTACCACCTTTGGGAAAAGTCTCCCCACTAGTATTTTGAGCAGTGACGAAATGGCCATAGAGATATGCCTTTTGCTATAAGTAATACATTTCATACTTAATGTATATAAATAAAAATCAATGTTGTTCGTTGGTCTTCGCATCAGTTGAGAACGGCTGAACCGATTTTGATGATTTTGTCTTTCTAATGATCGTCGTGATCCAACTTAGGCTTTAACATAAACAAAATTTTGCCCCGTCCACTTTTACGCCCACTTTTTGTGATTTACATAAAATCAGAAAACGGCTCCATCAATTTGGTTAATTTTTCTTTCAAATGTTTGTTTTAATCCATTTTAAGTTTTCATCGAGAGAAAAATTTGCCAAGCCTACTTTTACTCCCACTTTTTTTTATTTAATTCTAAATACTGATTTTTGTGTATATCCAAAACGGTTAAGGCTAAAGTTTCGGAATTTGGTCTGAATGATTTCATGGGCAAGTGGGCGTGACACCTCCCATACAAGTTAAACATTTATTTCTTTATAAATACGTATCTCTAGAAATGTTGAAGCTAAAGTTTTTGAATTTGGTGTGATTGATTTCGTAGTCATTAATATTTATCAGTAGAAAAAGGGCGGGCAGGTAGACGTGGTAGCTTCCAGATAAACTAACTATTCAGTTCAGTAGAACATGAAATCAGTAACAGTTGAAGTTTTTGAATTTGGTCTGAATTACTCCGTAGGCACTAAAAATCATCATTTGAAAAATGTGGACAAACGATAGAAGTAGGTGTAGCGAAGCATGCCGGGTTTAAGCTAGTTTTTAATAAGAAATATTATTTCGAAATTTACTTAATCAAACTTAAGGCAATGGGCAATTATAAAGCAACTGTTTTAGTTAAATAGTGGTTACTCGTTTTTCGTCAAATATTTGCCAAATGTGACCGTAACTTAGGTAAAGGTAACAAACCCCTTTTAGGAACAAGCAAAAAATTTTAAAGCTTTACGAGTAACACTCACTTCATTCTAACATCCACTGTTAGAAAACGAAGTATTTTTCTATTTAACGTATTAACATTATCCGGTATTCTATACTCCCAAGCATACAGTAAAATGTTTGTTTTCTTTGAATACTTTTAATTTTATTCCTTCAAAGACTTGTAAAGAAGATCAAATTCTTAAAATATAGCTTTAAACTTCTGACGGTATTCAAAAATCAATATTTAGTTTGTATGGGAGGCATTTAAATCTTTCTGAAGATATGCAAATCAGTGTTTAGTTTGTATGGCGTTCTGATTTAAACTTAGTTTGTGTTGGATGGGTTGTTATAGGCTAAAGTAGTTAAAAAAAGCTTTTCATGAGAAATATATTATATTTATTGTATAATTTTTATTAGTTCTGAGATCGTAGTCGCCGTGGTCTAGTGGTTAGTGTGTTGGCTTACTAAGACGATAGCGCCGGGTTTAAATATTTCTTTCGGCGACTACCTCTCAACAGTCTTCTGGCAAAATCTCTGGGAGTAATTAATTGCCATGAAAAAGCTTCTCAATTCTGTCGTTCAGAGTCGACTCTAAACTGTAGGTCCCGGTACTCATGGATAAAAATTAACACACACAACATGAGTACTCCGAGAATGTAGGCCGTAACCCTGACACAGGGTTGTAATGGCCAACTATGTATGTATATGTGTGAAATCCTTATGATCTCATAAGAGTGAGAAATAACATCCGATAAGAAATATGTACAAAACTAGAGATAATTGCCTTAAAGTTGACGACACACTTGCAAAATTTGTAGAAGTTGTGCACATTTTTTGCGACATTTGTTTGAAAATGTTGTTAACGATTGTTTTGGCTGTCGTCTATCCGAAGTGCAGAATAGTCTATGCACCCCTTCTCGAGGACGTCTTAAATACAGAGTCAACTAGGATGTTAAGGAAAACAATGGTTTTAGATTAGTTTTACAACAAATTTTTATTTTAATTTCAGTCTCTGAAGGCTCTGATGAATTGATACGCAGTGTATAGCGTTGTTGCTTGCTCGTTGCTAAAGCTTTAATTTTGCGCCACAACGCAACATAGTATTTCTGTTTTAGGTTTTGCTTTTTCAGTTCATCATCATCATCATGAAAAACAACAATAAGTAAAAAAAAAAACTACAAAAACATCAGCAATAACTGTAGCAACAACAATAAGAAGCAGCAGTAATAATAACAAAATAACATAGAAAACCCATCGTTCGTTATTTCTCTTGGGAACATCCAGCCAATCCCATGGGAGTTCCCTTGAGTATTAGTTTTTACTTTCTGTTCTATTCTATTCTGTGCTGTACTGTATACTGTTCTCTTTAATATTTTGTTTCTCTTACTCTTATACGAATGTGTGTATGTATGAATATATGTATGTATGTATGCATACTTATATATGTATTTGAGTTTGAATTTGTGTGACGTTAGTGTTTATAAATTGTGCACAAAGTAGGTTGGTAAAAAAAAGAGTAAATGTACACACACACATGCATACATACATATATGCACACGTAAGTGTTTATTCGTGTGTGTTAAATGAATTTATTTGACTGTTGTTTGTTTACATTATATGAGTAGTCACAGACAGTATTTATTTGATTATGAATATTAATACGATAGAAATTTCGTGACATTATTATTACTGAATTCAAATAAAATCAGATGTTTTTAAATATATTTGAGGTATCCTCAAGGTGTGCTGTTATTATCTTATTTTGATAAAGTTATAACTGTTGTATTAGCAAGAAATTTTTTTTATTAATAAAATATAACAACTTTGTGACAGTAGGACATAAATCAGGTCTTGTGAATCCCCCATTTATTTAATTTCTCTGAATTATGCTCATGTAGAATTAAAAATATTAATACACTTACTTTTGGATTTTCACTATTTGAGACAAAATTAGCAATTCCGATAATCATATTTCTTCTTTGGTGTAAAAGTTTAGCAATTTACTTCTGAATTCGGTAGCCTTAGGAAATAATTCAAAAAATTTATTACCAAAAGCTAAAATAATTCGAATATTTTAGTTCCAAGAATTGTATTGCATTCTCTGCCAATTGCAGTTTCAAAAATTTGAATATTTTAGTTCAAAGCATTGTATTGCATTCTCTGCCAATTGCAGTTTCAAAAATTTAAGAAAATTAATTTAACACATTTGTACATATTTAGGTTACAAGTCCATGCATATTACATATGTACTTATAAATACTTGGCAATTTACTTTAATTATTAAACAATTTAAACAATTTCAGTTTACTTAGCACTTTCGTCATTTTAGTAAAGGGTGTTTAAATATTAAGGGCCGATGTTGATTTTGAATAAGACACAAATTATTTAGGAAATTATTATCCCTTCTTTTTATTATGATAATTTGTTATGGATTCATTATGTATAGAACAAAATATCGGCCAAATGGCCGCCGCGACCCTGGCGGCTCACCTCCCTCCGATGGTCCAAATTTTTGATTACGCTGAGGCATAATTAAGGTTCTACGCCGTTAATGTGCCGAATTATGTCACCCTTTAGCTCTTGAATTGTTGCTGGCTTATCGACGTACATCTTTTCTTTCAAATAACCCCAAAGAAAGAAGTCCATCAGTGTCAAATCATGAGATCTTGGCGGTCAATTGACATCGCCAACACATGACATATCACTGCCATTTAATTTTTCACGCAAAAGTTACAATATTTCTTTAGCAGTGTGGAAAGTGGCACCGTCCTGTTAAAACCACAGGTCGTCTACACCCATATCTTCTAATTCGGGCCATAAAAAGTTCGTTATCATCTCACGATAGCGAACACCATTCACAGTAACTGCCTGCTCGGCCTCATTTTGGAAAAATACGGCCCGATGATGCCGCCAACCCATAAACAGCAAAAAACAGTCATTCTTTGTGGTTGCATTGGATTTTCAACAATCACTTTTGTATTGTCATTCTCCTAAATGCGACATTTCTGCTTATTGACGAATCCATATTTCTTCGAAAAACTATCATCCACTGTTGCCATTTGTTGCCACCATTCTGACCATTGACGACTTTTGGAATGGTCAACAGGCCTTAGTTCTTGAGTTAGTTGCACCTTGTCAAAGGTAGTGATATATAGAATAGTGCTCTTTGTGAGCACTTTTAGGTGATTCCAAGTACAGTTTTTTATTCCAATAATTTCTGTAATTCATCAGGTATTATTATTTAAATTTAAAGCAGAAGGGTATAAAGGGGGTATGTAATTGCATTTAAAAAGTTTTTTGGTTTACTTAAGTCAATACCAAAATAATCTGACTCTCTGGTAAATATTATTTCTTTAAAGAAAACTATAAAATTTTATAAAATTTTTACCTCTCTGGTACGAAATATACATGTTACAAGCAAACGCATCATACTAATCCCTGAACAGTATCCCTAAGGAATTTAATATAAAATAATTTTCATGTCCTTTTGCTATTATTGTAGTAGTTGTTGCTGTTGTAGCTTTTGCTGCTGCCATAGACTAAATAAATAAATAACTACAATAACAAATAAATACAATGCATTACCTCAGCAAAGGAAAAAAATAACTGCCTTAACATTCAAATATGAAAATACACACACACATACATACACAACTCAAGTATAAATACACAAAAAAAAAAAAAAATTACTGATGAATGGAATTTGTGTCTCATTTCTCAAAAAGAAATTCCCGTGAGCTTGTAAATGTCAAAAGATAGGAAACTTTCTAAGTTACACAAATCGATGGCTTTGGAGTAAAACTGCCTTCCATTATAAACATAAAGCCACAATAGAAAATAGTGGTATGCCGTAATTGGGGTATATCGCTAGCTAGAGAAGTATAAAAATACTCAAATAATTTATAGAAACTGGCAATGATTTGGTCGCCTTTCCACGATAATTGTTTTAGGAATATTAGAGACATTTTAGTAGTTGTTGGATTGTCAATAACAGTAGTTTGGGCAGCGCTTAAAATGGTTATAATTTCTATTTAGAGAAGATGACAAAAACAACCTTTCATTGTCAAATTAAAATTTTAACAATTTGGGTGTTTTTTTGTTTTTCGTCATTGTGCGTATAAACATCAGAAATATCTTTGTTCCTATAAATGAGCCAACATAAGTGGCAGCCAAACCATTTAAAACGTGTAAATGTATATTTCGTAAAATATTGTGTAATAGAAAAAGTAACTTCCGTTTTATTTTTATATTTTGTATATAGAAAGTAATAATGATAGTCTGTAACTCTGGCTCGTTGTTTTAAAAATCACAAAGATGTTATCTGATATTTTTTTACCACAGAAAAAAATGTCAAATCATGTTGTACAGAATACAGTGTGAAAGCTTTGAGTAAAGCCTGAATCTGAAAGCAGTTTGCTCAGTTTCATGTTGGGAATTTCCTTGTATAAGTTGCACTTAACTCAGTCCAAATAGTCGCTAAAAAAGTTGTATAAATTTTGTAAAAAAAAAATATCTGGAGGCACTAAACAGCTACCATATAATAGTTTGGAATCTCAAATAGAAGGCTGACTGATATAAATTATTAGATGGCGTTTGATTTTCCAGATAAAATCATCAATGAAACTCTGCCAAAATGCTATGAAATAGAAACAATTTTGAATAGTATTCCCAGCGGTGAAAAGTAGCTGCACGTCCAAACTCATTACTTTTATATACAGGTTGTCATTATGGTATAGACAATGCACCCTCGCTCCTAGAACTGTCCAGTACTGATAAAAGTTCTTCTCAGGTAGGACTGCTTTAAGAACTTCTTCATAAGGACTATGAAAAGATTTCAAAAACTGGGATTAGTTAAAGGCCTGCTAAAGAGTTAATTGTAGTCGCCGTGGTCTAGTGGTTAGTTTGTTGGCTTACTAAGACATGAACCCTGGGTTCGACACCCAGCTCCGACATCTCAAAAAAAAAATTTCTTTCGGCGACTACCTCTCAGCAATCTTCTGGCAAAAGCTATGAGAGTAATTAATTGCCATGAACAAGCTTCTCAAGTCTGTCGTTCGGAGTCGAAATTAAACTGTAGATCCCGGTACTCATGGATAGAAATTTACACACACAACATGAGTGCTGCGAGAAGCTAGGCCGTAATCCTGACACAGGGTTGTAAAGGCCAGTTATGTATATAAAGAGTTAATTGCATGTCTGTACATTTTATTTATTTTTTTAATTAAAAAAAAGGGAAATCATAGGCTCCTAGAAGGCCCTATTTGAAAGGTAGGTTAGAATTAGAATTGCTTGATAAAATTAAAAGAAATTTTATCTATTTTAAGCTGCTGAAACATGGAGAAATAATCCTTTTTAATCGTTTCTCGACGGTTTAAACAAAGCATTCAAAGCATTGTAGACTTGATATATTTGCTGATCCAACAAAAATTGATTACTTTTGGGTGAAACATTTTACTATATCCGTGATAAATGTTAGATGTAATGATGCATGTGTAATATTGGTAACTGTAACAGGGAAACAATACGACTGCTAGCGCCTATGTGCTAAGAAGTTGAGGACTATCTTTGTCTACACTACACCACTGACAGCACTGGTTAAAGTGCAATTCTATATCAAGTCAAATAGCCTCTCTTTCGGATTCAGATCCAAATCAGAGCTAGCAGGTGAGCTTCTTTTCTCCATCGATTAGGTTAAACCCACGATCCTTGCAAATCACCCTTGGCAGTATCTATCTTTCAGCCCGAAACTTGCACTCTGATTATTATGACTTTATAACGCAAAAAATAAAAGCCAAACGCAGGTTCGCTAAAATTAATTTTTTCGCCAATAAATAAAATAAAATAATGTTAAACATTTACTAAAAAAAAAGCAAAAGCTTCGAATACTTTTCCTATAATTCAATAAACTTATAAGTGTATGTGTGTGTGTCTACATATGAACGTATGTTCTTGGCGTTTAGTGGCCATTTGAGAGTTGTTTCGTAGACGAGCAAACAACAAAAACAACAACAAGCACTTAATAGTATTTCCATTTTAACATGAGAGTTACACACACTCTTGTGGGTTTATGTATATGGTGGTAACTGTTTATTATTATTTTTTCAGCTCAGTTGTGAGGTTAACAAAACGCGTTTGTAAAGAATTTTATTATACTTTGGAAGTGTAATTTTGAAAAAAAAGAAAAAAATCCTTTTCAACAACAAAAATGTCTTCTCGGTTAGATTTAAATATACGAAACGATTTAATTATAAAATTCTTTAAATAATTCTCGCAAGCAACAATATAAAATTCAAGGTAAGGTAACCAAAATAAAAACTTTTTCTTGTCTTCTAAAGCCTTTTAAGTGTCGCCAACTATAATAACTACTGAAATAATTCTCTTCCTTTATTTCTTTAACCTTTTTTTTTTCTCAGTAGTAATTCATTTCTTAAGTTTGTAAGAAAGAGAGAGAGAGAGTGTTAAAATAAACCAAAGCAAACATTTATGTTGAAATTATATTTTACATTTACACTCATACCCAAACAAACACATACATATGTATGCATTAACGGTTATACAAATATGGACAGAAGTATACTTTTGTTACGCTTGTTCTATTGCTGCTGTTGTTGGTTGTTGTTGTTGCTGTTTTTTTATTATTTGTGTATGTGTATGAGTGCGAAATGCACTCTTGGGGGCTTTAAACAAAAATGAAAATCGCTTGCATACATATGGGCGCTTGTACAACTACATACATAACTATTTATTATATTATTTAATGTATGTATGTAGTATGTATATGCATGCGTGTGTATAAAGCTGACAATAATAATAAAAAAAAAGTATTTTTAATCACTCCACTTACTCTACTTCTTAATTTTTAAATTCGCGTTGAGTAGTACATGTGGCTCACAATTTCGCTTTTAAATCTTTAACTTATTTGTTTATACATAATTTAGGCCACCATTTAATTGCTTTTTATTTTAAAGTCTTTTTAAAAAAATTTGCAATGAAACGGATTAAGAAAGCAATGGATTTCAATCATAACTTAAATCTTTGATCACACTTCATACGGACCAAAGTGTCAGATTTACAGGGTGTCTCAGCCAAATGTGCAAATTCTAAATTCTAAAAGAATTTGCCAGAAGAGAACGCTCATAGCACTTTATAAGAAAAATATAAAATATTAACTACAACGTAAAATATGGTGAAATATGTTGGACTTTTTGTACACACCAACTTGGAGAATTAACATGTCAACACATGTTATATAACTAAATATACCCTAAGTGAGGTAGCGTATATTTATACAACAGTATTAAAAACATTGTAGTTGCCGTTTTCTAGTGGTTAGTGTGTTGGCTTACTAAGACATGAGCCCTGGGTTCGATACCCAGCTCCGGACATCTTAAAAAAAAGAAATATGAAAAAAAAATATTTCTTTCGGCGACTACCTCTCAGCAGTCTTCTGGCAAAAGCTCTGAGAGTAATTAATTGCCATGAACAAGCTTCTCAAGTCTGTCGTTCGGAGTCGACATTAAATTGTAGGTCCCGGTACTCATGGATAAAAATTAACACACACAACATGAGTGCTGCGAGAAGCTAGGCCGTAATCCTGACACAGGGTTGTAAAGGCCAGTTATATATGTTATGTATGTATTAAAAACATTACGCACAATAAACATTCAGTTATATGGTATTAAACACAACGAGCTATAACTGCTTAGGCGATTTGCAATAACATGCTAAGACACTATGATGAGCTTGCATGACTTGGCAGTAACATTGTATTTTAGACGACATGGCATGCTATGCTGGTTTTTTAAAAATTATATGTTTACACAAAGTGTTTTTTTGCGTTTTGCAGTACTGTATTACAAATCAATAGTCGATGTTATTTAATTTGTTGATCAATGGGGTGATGAGAGTAAAAGCAAGTTAGTCGATATGTTGACTACGAATGTTGATATTGTTTATACCTATATGTAGATGTCAAGTCGGCAATAGGGCTGGTTAAACAGTTGTAACTTTTGGCTGAAAAATTTGCTACACCCACAGTATTGTATAACTATTAGCTAAACGTGCTGATTTCCAAAAATGTTAAAGATGCAACTGCCAAACAATTCATAAACAAAGTGGAAACATTTGATGCAGTGCGGTGGAAACAACAAAATTTCCAATTAAAATACAGTCAGTTTTTAATGGGTCATATGAGACATGTGTTGTCTACATAGCGATATTTCTCTTTCGAAGTTCTTAATTCTTTTATTCAAACGGTTGTTATATCTTTCTTTGTTAGTTGAGTAAAACAGTCGACTATTATCTTACACGATTTTATGCGGCAGTTGAGCGACACTATGTTATACGAGGTCAGCCAGCTTGTCTTAGTCGGACGTATAGTTTCAACGAAGAGCTTTTTGGCATTGGCATGGTTTAGCCGAAGTGTATGGCAATTTCAATTTCACTTCTTCTTACGAACCTCCGTTGCAGTGAGTTACTGTTGGGCTTGCCTCAATCTGAGCGTTGTTCAAAATGGTTAGAGACCAGAATATATGAATGGTTCGATTGACAAATTATTAAAAAATATATAAAAATGCTTAACTATGTTTGTGGACCGAAATAACGGCATCAACATCATAAAGTTCGAAAGCTGGTAGATATTTTGTATATATTCCTAAACCATTAAGATATTTCATAACAATACTTTTTATATCCTTTGTAGCCACACATACATATATGTACTTTTGCTCCACTTTTACAGTTTTATTTATAAAAAATATATTAAAGGT
This sequence comes from Metopia argyrocephala, assembly GCA_963576795.1. NCBI lineage: Eukaryota > Metazoa > Arthropoda > Insecta > Diptera > Sarcophagidae > Metopia > Metopia argyrocephala. The sequence continues at coordinate 177,375,010 of OY756208.1, read as the reverse complement.
GTTTGAATACAACAGTTAATGGTTATAACTTGAAAGTTTAATTTGTTGTGTTTGTATTTCAAACCACTAATTATTTTTTGTCATATTTTTACATACGTACCTTTAGTAGCCGTAATTGGGTTTTTGTTTTTAAAGTTCTTTAAATTTAAACCCGTTTTATTCTTATTGCCATAAACATTTTTAACGTGATTCAAATTTTAATTTGATTTTCCCAAAAAAAATGACTCATACTCAGGCATTAATAAAAATGTAACACTTTATTTGGATCATTTTACCTCACCCCCTCTCACTTGATATAATGGAATATATAAAATTGAGTCTATACGAGAATAATTTTCATAAAAAAGAACTGAAATCCTTAATTCTTGTTTTCTTTCTCATTACCTTTGTATGTGTTAGTATTTCTGCGTTTCATATCTCGAAATGGCCATTTCTTTAATTCCTTGAGGTGCAGTTTAAAATCTTAACGATACATTTATGGAAAAGGACAAAAATATTCCATATGTTTGTGTATGCGTGAGTGTATGTACTATGTACGAGTATAAATCGGAATGAGGGACAAGTATAAATGTATTGTTGTTTCTGTTGCTGTTGCTATTGGTGTTACTACTGTTGGTTAACATTTCTTATTTTCCTTGAGAATATTTTTAAAAATGTTGTAAATGCATGAAGTTGTTGGCATAAAGAAAAAATTATTTGGATATTTATGAAAAATTCAATTTAATTGCAAACGATTACACATGTTTCACAAAATAAAGATAAAACAGATAAACACCGTATCCGAAAATAATGGAAAATTTCGTTATTGTATAACAAATTTCTTGCGATGAGCTATATATTTTGATTTATTAAGAGAAATTAATTTTTTTCTTAAGCAGTTGAATACTACTTATAGCCTTGTCTCTATTATTCTTAAATACTCGATACTTTAAATGTTTGTTTTTATTGCAAACGTTTTTAAAGGCTCTAGGCTCAGTTTGGCGTATAACAAAATTGATTTTAAAAGTTCCAATATACGTCCAAATAACGGAGATATGAACCAAAGAATGTTTTTTTAACTGCTTTTTAATTTTTAAGTATGGAATACAGTATTCAGTATTCTCCGGATAATTTCCCTACGCTTAATTGTCTTTCACGCTTATTTACCTCAATTTTTAAAACCCCATATTATTTCTTACCATTTTCTAATAAAATTCCGTAGTTAATTAACTTTTGCTTAACAGTGTTATTCGCTTAATTACCTCAAATATATTTTCCTCAAAGAGAAATTTCACTTAAAATTTCCTCGTTTAATTACCCAAAATAATTATTTTATAAAAACTGCAGCTTAACTAACTTAACTATGTTTATATAGGCATAAAATGTCCGTTAAATTTACTTTCAAACTACTTTTTTGATACAACCTTGCAATTAAAGTCTACAAAGTTTATGTATAAGTATACAGTTACTTGCTTTTCATATGTATTGGCAGCAGTATATACAGGCAATTAAGCGTATTCGTTTAATTACTTCAAAGACGCAATTAACCGTATTCGCTTAAATGACTTCCACGCATAATTGCCCAAAAATGTTGACATTTTTGTCTAGGCCATTATTTTTCGATGAAAATCCGAATAATTTTCAAGTTGTTGCTCAGCCCAATTCACGAATATACGACGCTTCTGGTGTTTAAGCGGCTTTAGTTCTTGCGTCAATTTGATCTTGTAAGGATGTAGGCCTAGATCTGTTCGCAAAATTCGCCACAACGATGTCACAGAGATGCCCAATGCTTGAGAACGACATGTGGGAGACACATTTGGGCTTTCTTTAACTGAAGCCTCAGCGGCAGCAATATTACCGACACTACCAGCACTTCTTTGTCTCACTGGCACGGGAACATTTTGTACTGTGTCTGTGGATTCAAATTTTTCTACTAGACGCTCAATTGTTGATCTGCTAGGACGATTAAAGCGACCATAAATTGGACGTAGCGCTCTTAACGTTGAGGCCACTGACTAATTTCGACTCGTTGTTGGCTCGTATATGTTTCCGTCATGGAATGGCTAACCTTGCTGAAGAGAAATGTCAATAGTTCCTGTCGCTCTACTTTTGTAGCGTTCTTTTTGAATTCATAATGGAATATGAAGTTGGGCATGTGCTCCTTTCACAAATTTTTGAACCAAATTTTGCAGATCTCGTCAATGGTGCCCCAGTTTTTTGTAGTTTGTTCACGAAACCTGGTCTTTCAAATGTAACCAAATAAATTAGTCCAACGGTGTTAAATCATAAGAACGAGACAACCGATTGACATTGCCAAATTGCGACTGGGAAATTGTTTGGGCGGGTGTGTGGCTTGGGGTGCCGTTGGTTTTAGCAGCCAAAAGTCACTGATGTCATCATGCACTAATTGTGGTCACAAAAAAATCACTTCTTGACAGCCAATTTACTTCCTAACCTTAAACTTGCTCATCCTGTATTATATGTAAAATTTGTTTAGAGTCAATGAAACCTCTAATTTTGTTTAATTTGTATATAAAATCGGATAATTTAATTTATTTGTTCTCCGACAAAGCCACAGCTTTTATTTGGGGCACCACTCGGTTAAAAGTATTTTAAAATTACGTTTGGAAATGGTGTTGCTTGTGCTAGACATATGTATGTTCAGTACTAAGAAGTATATTATGAGCGAAATTTTTAGCGCCAAATCATCAAATGGTTTTGAGAGAGAAAGAAGAAAAATAAAGGGAAATTTATATATACAAATAAAGTATTAATAGCGGACACACACACATATAGAATCAAGTTACACTTGGGCCGCAAAATATTTGAATTGTGTTTGTGGTTGTGGTTGTTTTTCTAATGCTGTTCCAGTTTTGGTTGAGCACCTTTTATGACCAATTCATTAAAATGACACCATCAGCATAGTTTTTTTCTGCAATGTGTGTGCGCGAGTATATGTAGTTATGAAAGAAATGTAAGAGTATATGTTTTGTTATGGTATTTAAAGAAGAATTGAATGAATGAATTTGTTTTGAGTATTTTATGTTGTTCGGTTGAACAAACAGTATTAAAAAAGGATATATTTTACTGGTGCTATTGGTGTTCATATGTTGTACGTATGTATGTTGGTAAGTTGAGGTGTAAGTGTATGTGTATGTTAGTGCATGTCTTTGGCACTTAAGTTGAGCTATTGGTAAAAAAAAATAATAAAATATATACGTACGTGTAAATAGAATTTATACCTCTATGGTCGTCTGGGGAGTGCTTAAGCGTAATCTGCATAAAGTGAGCTGATACAACAACAACAAGAATTATAACAATAAGAACAAGAAAAACAAAAAACATTAACTCCTGCTGCTATTCCAATATATATTGAAGCTATTGCTGTTCCTATTCCAGTTTAAGCTACTGCTTCTGTGTGTTGCTATTTCTTGCATATGGACATACGTTTTCGTACGGGTATGAAGAAAAAAAAACACACAAATTAAGCCGATGCTGCTGATAAAGAACAACGAAAAAAAAGCGAGTACTCCAAATTATAAAAAAGTCGAAAGAAACCAATTTGCTCCAAATACCGAATTCTTTCGTTGGGCGATATTTAAATAAAATAAAATATGCCACTCCAATGAAGGAGAATGTGTTTGCTTTTCATCCCCTTACCCAACTGTTTGATAATCATTTTGTTTTTAAGAATATTTTTGCAGTTTTGTTTGTTTGTGTTGTATTGTGTATCTACCAGCTGTTGCCGAGGGGCATATAAATATAAAAATTCGATTGTATAACTAATTTTTATTTAAGCATTAAAGGGGTAACGTGCGGGTACTCTAAGATTTATGTCTAACAAAACCCACAACAAGCTTCATCATGCATTTTATTTGGTATTTTATATCTCAAATAATAATTTCAAATGTATGTGTTTTTTTTTTCTCCTCTAGATTCACATCACACACACACACATACAAAATTTAAAAATTGCATAAAAAAAGAAATATTTATTATTCATTTTTATTTTATAATTTGGAATTGTTTTTTTTTTTTACTTTTAAAGTGGGTGAAACATTATTGCCAGGAGCAACAGTAACTTTAGAGGAATGTTTAGATCCTTTGGCTTTGCTTGATCCCAAAGAAGAGGTTTTAAGTGAAACAGAAAGTTTAGAACTGGAAAGTGATGAGAAACAAACTACTTTAGATGGATCTGTTGCTATGGATAATGATCATAAGCAAGCGGCCCTTGCTGCAGCAGACTCACTTGTGGATGTTTCAAATGCCACCACAACTATATTACCAGCCATCACCAGCAATAACAACAATGGTAAGTTTTGACTACAAAGTTGTAAAATTTCTTTTTATTACAAAAAATGAAAATAACCAACCACTGGCTCAATATATAAACTTATCGACCACAACCCATATACGAGTACTTGGAGTTCATGCAACTGTGAACATTTTTTTTGTCTTTTCTTCTAATAGTGGTAGTAGTTATTGTGTAGTATTGATATAACAAAGTTAACACTCCCACGTGTAATAGCTTGTCCAGCTAATAACTCTCAACAGTCTCATAAATACCAAAAATGCAAATTTCATTTTTGGTCATAGAAAACCATCATACTCTTAAATATTTGCCTTTGAAAATGTTAGATATTGGAAAACTAACAACATACGAGTATGTGTGTATAGTGGCATACAAAAGTGTTGCCATTTAACATTAAAATGAAATTTTTTAATAATTATTAAATAATAATAATAATAAAAAACCTAAGTACTTCAGGTAAATAGACATTCACCTTTTTTTAAAGCTGCTGAAAATCAATGGCTTATCATGGAAAAAAGCATAATTCGATTTTTGGTAACACTACAGGCAAATAAAAAAAAATTAAGAACTCCATAAAATTTTGTTTTAATTTTTTGCCTTGCTTTTTAAAATAAATTGCATTAAAAGCTGTTTTGTATGCAAAATTTTGTCGATTTCATTAAGTTTTTTCCTTTCCTTGTAAATTAACAAAAAAATTTTTAAATTATAATTTTAGAAAAACCGCTCATTTTATCTTTTAATTTTTGTCGTTCGCTGGGATTGAACCCTGGTCGTTTAAGTTCTGTGCGAGCCCTCTAACCAGTATTCCATATATAAATTCTTAATAAATTCATTCTTATGTTTTACTAGCAAAATCCGGCAGACGTTGTGTATTCATTTATATATATGTTCCACATGCAACCACGCCCCTTGCTACCATGCCTACGTCTGATGTTTCATTGCTGCTATCTAAGAAGTTTTTAAGTTATAATGTGGGCGTGGCAGTTCGACTGTATTTTGTCGATTTTTGTCTAATCTTTTCCGAGTTAAGTGATTTTTATTAATCTCCAACGGCATTCTGTATAAAAAAGTACGTAGACTTTTCCAATTTTAATAATAAGCAATGTTTATCGTGCAATAATAAGATAAAACATTCATTATATATACCAACTTTAAGCCGGCGTGCTGCGCCGTTCCTATTTAAATTAAATTAAAAGTTTTTTATTGCAAATGCAGAGAAAAACTTCCAAATATACAATATTGCTTACTTTTTGATTGATGATGCAACAACTGTATGCGTACCTGTCATGAGACTCACCACACGCCGGCCATTGCCGGGGCGGTAGTTGAAATCAATACGTCCAACCACTGCTACCCGATGCCGGTACCCTCTAATCTCGTTCATGCACGAGGACACGGCGTTCAGAAGAGACTCCATAGCATCGAGTTAGCAGTTTAGCATCACCACTGCCTGGGTAGTGATACCCCCCTTGTTGAGGGGTTTCTATCCAGCACTACCACAGCCACTACGTATACTCCTCGAAGGGCCGCACCCAAACCATTAAGCCGGTTTGCCTCTATACCCGAATGATAGGGAAGCCCAGGCATAACCGGGGGCTCCCTTAAGCCCGTAGTACCACACTAAGGCATCTCTGGTCAGTCCTTGAGAACACCAGAAAATGCCTGCCACTCACACTTACAGAGACAAGTCTCCGATAGCATGCGTGGCACAATAACCATGCACCACGCATTACCAACCATTCTCTACCTATAGCGAGCGCCAGGCAATTCAGAGCTAGGTTGAACTTCATATTCCCCGGAGAAAACAGGCCACTGAGGGGACATAATCATCAGCAGTCTTTTCTGTATCCCCGGGGGGATTGATGATGCAGTTACTTGTCTCCAAATCTTGAGAATTTGGCTTGGAAACAGTTCCAAGATATACAAAAATCAACATTTACTTCGTATGAAAAGCAGCCAGTTTTTTAACTTCGCTTACACTCGAAGTAATGATTTGTATCGACTATGAAGTCTTACGTGTATAGAGCCATCTTAGAAATTTTAAATTTTTTCAAGACATACAAAAGTCAATATTTAGTTTGTATGGGATTTTATATGCAATTTTTGATTGATGATTAATAATGACCATTCAGTCATTTAGACTGAAATTAATAATTTTAGTTTGAACCGTTCTAAAGATGCATATACTTATATGCAACAAAAAACAATATTATTTTTGTATGGGCGAAACTATGTCCCCTTATCCAATTCCTCGCACTCTTTAAGTCATGATTAGTAATAACTATGAAGTCATTCAGACCGAACTTACAATGTCAATCACCTCATGGGAAATGGCAAGCTTATTTATCCGATTTCGCCTACTTTTTGACTGATGATCTGTAGTGATTATAAAGCTATTAGGACCAAATTTAGGCACACTTACTGTTATATCTTTTTTTTTGAGATATTGATAAATAAATATTTATTTCGTATGGGCATAGCACCGTCCATTTAAGATTTTATAAACTTATATGCCCTATGGTTCCTTCCAGACATACAGAAAGTTATAATAATTATTACCTATATGATATATGCACTCTATATGTATGTATGTATTTGAATATATTTTACAATTATGGCAACTCTGATAGTTAGATAGTTTCTTAACTTTTTTTTACTACTTATGCATTGTATTTGTACTCACACACACACAAGCGCACAAATTTTTACTGTTGACATTACAAGTTTATTTTCTTAAATGGGGGTGTATATGTAAAAGAGCAAAGTTTATATGCATTTATGCATTTGTTTCATATGTATTTGTAATGTTGTACTCTCTTTTTGGCCTACTGGGAGGTACGATATCTTAAAGTAATACAATACAATTTCGTTTTAATACGAGGGTAGTATTTTTATTCAATAAAACTCAAACATGAATAAACTCGATTTGTTATAAAAACTTGAGTACCATAAATAAACATTTTTAACTCGATAAGCTGATTTAAGATGCATATGGGCATACATTTTAAGATAAATAATCTGTATAAGTATACTCATACATATATTTATTTAGTAAATTACAATACAATATTAAATTATATTCTAATTAATTATTTCGAGCGCAGTGACTAAGACCATAAGCTCAGTGTAGTGTTTCTAGTGGGAGTGGAACCTACAATCCTCGTACCCTTATATATTTATTTAATGCGGAATGCATTACATTGTTATATTTGTGTTGCCAAGTTATCAGGCAGGCTAAATTCCAGAGATCATATGAAATATTCTAGCAGAAAATTTTTAAGATTTGTAAGCAATAAATAAAATTGTAAGCAATAATGGAAGCATTATACTGTTTTTTACACATTAAAGCTTCCAAATATGCTACAGGATAAGGCATTATTTTTGATTTTTTTGTACTATTTGCTTACTGGTTGCAATAAATTTGCATTTCTATTGTATTTTAGCGGCTAATTTTATATAAAAATCATACATTATTGATGCGCACGTGTAAGTGATTGTTCACAATTTCTCCTTACAAAATAGCTTATTAGTAAGCACTAATTTCTGTTGGGATACAGCTAACAAGACAAGTTGGGCGATCAGAGCAATCCATTGCTTGGATATCGGTTGTGACCTTAATATTATTTTCCAGCAATAAACGTTTTTTGTGGACACATGCCATACTTTTTGGCATATTGCTTTTTGTACAGCCGGACTCATCTCTATCTTTTTATGAAAATGTCATACTACGCACACAAAATATCTATTCTGACAAATATTAATATCGTTGTTGTCTTTAATAGTTGTTTCAAGTGCAGTTACATACCTCAATTAAAAGATTCTCATGTAATGTTAGAAGCTTTTCCTCATAACTACCTCCACGAATTTGCTTTTTGGAGAATTTAATAAAAAATGTTTTTCTTTCGCAAATACTAATGGGAAGTAGCAGATAACAGCTAAACCTACTTAGCAGAGACACTCAATACACAATCAACATGCAATGATGAGGCACTTGCTATTGATCATTCAAGGGCGAAGGCACAACAATGGCCTTTGAATGATCAAATCACAACAATTTGTCTCATTCCTAAGGCGCTTAATAATAATAATAATATAAGAGAAAATATATGCATATGTACTATCCTTTCCAAAAAATGCACAGCATTTAGTAGGGGTTTACCCCTGAGTATTGGTCTCAAATAAAAAAAAAAACTTTTGGTCAGTGTACCTTTATCTTCTATCCGTGTTGCATTTAAACGCTTTGCTAAATCATCCTTTAATAGGTTGGCAGTAGTTTTGTCTCGAGTAAAATTAGAAATAAAGTTTTTATCCTCGCACTCAATTTTATTAACAAATTACAGTTTTTCAAATTTAGTTACATGATAACGTATTTCGTAATCTCGACAATACGTACGGTAACAAGTACGTATTATTAAATATACTTTATTTCGAATTAGAAAAAACGACCCTCGTATAATGTACTATTTGCTACATAACTTTGCTACGCATTTACAACACTCACTGGGGTAAGTAACAAATTTTTTTTCTATAGCTTTGCAATCGACTTAAATGCACAAAATTATGCCAAAAGAGCAACATTTCTTTTATACACAATAAAGGAAACCACTGCTTATTTCTAACAAATTTTATCGTTATTATTGTTGCTGTTTCCATTTCCATTTCTATTGCTTTTACTATCACTGTTGGTTATTGTTTAGGAGAACTTGGCTGTGGTTGTGGCAGAATGAAATAAACTTTGATGTGTCCATGTTGTGTCATGGACATAGTCGTACTCCTCGTACATTACATGAAAATATTCCTGTGAGCCATGATTATGGCACTTGGGTGTATAGAGGGAGCCTCACAATAACATGCAATACATATTTTGCTAAAGTAATACAGTGTTGAGTAAAATTTAAAGTATTAAAATAAAATTTATAACTATTGTGATGGTATGAAAGGGGTTTAAGGGACGTTTAAATTTCAAATAATTTTTTTTAGTTATTTTTTTTTGGTACGATAATGTGTATGACAATCTTTTATTTTAGGTCTTATTCCTCATTACATACATAAAAGTAATTTGATGAAAAATACATTTAAAAATGAAAACATTTGAGGGAAGTGTGTTTTCATTTTCTTAAAAATAAAAAACATACAACAAAATGGCCCATGAATTACATATTGAAATTGTTAACAATATAGAAACTAATCCACTTACATACGAGTATGTATAAGTATATTCAATTACACACACAATGTTATGTGGGTTTGTTTATTTACCTGTTTTTATACCACCACTCAGAATTTGAAGAGCTTTATATCATTTTTATGCTACGAAATAAAATCATTTGGGAAATTTTTGCGATCGAGACGAGTACATCACCATCATCATGCAATTGAATTAATAAGAATTCGATGAACAACTGTTGTGGCAATAGCTTACACACAAATTTGCTCATCATCAATGGCCAAAAGTGCAACAGATAAGTTCATACAAAGACAACCTACCCTCACCCCCCCTACCATTCAGCCAACAACAACTTTCCACATAATGCAATCAAACATTGATTGGTTGTCTCGCTTAGTCAAACATATATTTTTGTTTTCTCATGAAATCTCCATATATTGATATGAATTTCTGCAAATTTATTCAATCAAATTTATTATTTTCCCTTATTTTCCCTGCAATTCCTTCAATAATGTATTTGTATTATTGCCTAACAACTTAAATATAATTTTTGTTAAATGTCATGTTAATTGCAAGTTTCTTATCACGTGGTGGTTATATGACAAATATATTTAATTATTTGTATGCTTCCCAAATTAATGGTTACATGCCAATGCACTTGATGCACCCTAAGAGTACCACCCAAATATTTACTTTTAAAACATCATTACTAACACTGACAAATCTAAAATAAAAAACTTTGGATGCTAACTTTTAATTTTACAGCAGTGACAGCAAATATAGAACACAGTTAAGGCACAGTAACACCTAACACTGGCCCGTTATATTTTTAGAGAATAAAACGGAACATGAAACTTTTTTTGACTTCTTAAAATCAGACCAAAAAATACTCTACGTGTTGACATTGTTATACTTTTTCACTCTTCGTCTTGTGAATTCAAATAGCTAAATTGTCAAACAAATCTGTTTTAATCAATAAATACCTGTTTTTGCCTAAAAAATCACCACTGATCAAACGAATTAGTAAATTTTTTTTTAAATTTACAATAAATGAAGAAATCTGTCCGGCCGCCAAACAAACCATAAAAAATTTTTCTTTTCTAATCATATGCTGTGTTTACACTGTCGGATTTCTTGCTCCATCTAATTTTTTGGCATATTATTTCATTCAGTATTAAGATATAAATTTGTCTTTAGCAGATTGAAAGGCAAAGATGAAAACCGTAATTTAAATGCTCCTCAAGGGAGTCGCTTCTGCTTATGCAGTCTTATTTTGACTCCAAAAGGAGAAAAAAGAAATAAAAAAAACTGCATTGTAGTTTGCTTTCTAAATACAAGGTGATCTTCCTCACTAGGTAAAAGTGAAACATCAATTACTATCGTTACAAGCTTACTCACAAAAGTGGTACACAGAGATTTTTAGAAGGTGCCAAAAAGTGGTCATAAGAATCGTAGATCATAATGCACGCAAATAAATAAATTTGTGCCGAAGTAATATATTTATACACCCAAAAATTATTGGAGATGGTGGGAATTCAATTCATCAGGTGACAAAATGTACCTTAAAAATATTAACGGACAACCTATAAACACAAATTTCGCCGTAGCACAATTCTTAAGTGTCCCGCGCAAATCATTACTATTGAGCAAAGATCTTGATGAAATACTGGAAACTGCGGGAGTTCTATTCGACAGTTATTACCCGAGTGCAAAGACCAAAGTACTCTTGGATAACTAAACAGATCTCTAGGTCCTTAGTTTTTCGACATTCACATCAGTGCAATGCTGGAGTTTCGCACACTAATCACTAAATTTTAGCAAGAATACTACATTTTCCCACTTGGACCTTTATGTAAATAATCGAAACCTCAGGAATTCTATTCAACAGGAAATATGCGAGAGTAAAGATTAAAATATTTTGAATATTATGGACAGTCTCAATTCTCTAGGACCCCTAGAGTCTAGGTTATTGAACAGATCTAACGAAGACCTATAGTGCAGCATGTCAATAAATATATTTTAGCTAAATTGTCACACTTTTGCAGGTGGATACGAAATCTGTTTGACAAAAAACACTATACGTATTTAAATTATTTTTAATCAATATATATTTTAATTATATATTTTTTGACCGAGTTTGAAAATGTTTTCTCTGATTCAAATCTCAGCACTTAGAATAGGTGAACTGTGATGGTACTACATTGGTTATTTACAAGACAATATGTATTGTAGTATGCTTGAGGAACACATTTTACAGTTTTGGTTAAAGTTTTTTTTTTTTTGTTATGGATGAGACAAGTTGCTGTCAATTTGACCACTCAAAGGCCAGTGTTATTGTATATATAATGGTCAATAGCAATTGCCCCATCTGTCTGTGGATGTTGAATATGAGTGGTGTTCTGTTGGTGGAATAGACTGGAATGTCAGGAAGAGGTTTCTTGAAGATGGAATTCCTGGAGGGAGGAAGGGACCTCTTATTTTTAACCTCGGTAGTTTGAGTATCTGTGCGAGCACTTTAACCACTACACCACGATCCCCCACATCATTTGCATCATTATAGGGTACTAATTAATGCGAGTTGACTAAATAAAAGCGTTTCAGTTTTATTCTTAATATATAATGCAAAATAGAGAAAAACTGTGCTAATATTTTGTTCAATTCTATAAAAACGTCACAAGACTTGAGGAATTTTCTTAAAATAATATATAAACCATAAGTATATACTATATGTACATGCATCTGTATGTATATAAGATGTATGTACAAATATGTACATATTTTCGGTTTTTATTTTTAATACACGATGTAACATATTATTTCCTTGGTTGGCACTTTTTCATTACTTCTTGGCATACAGAATGTAATTCGGTTGGTTTCTTCTCTTTTTACTTGGTTGTCTCTGGGGTGTTGTATAATGTTCTGAAGGGAAATGAGACTGTGTGTGATAAGTTTTGGGGATCCGAAAATTGTCTTTTTTACTCTTAATTCCCTTTGAATCAGCAGAAGTAACATACTCATACACACTTGCACGTTTATGTATTAAAATAAATATTCTTTGTTACAGCTGTTAAGTGTGTATGTGTGTGTGTGAGTGTGGTTATATGTAAGTAGATGAAGAAAGATAAAGGGTGTGTGTAATGGGGTTTGTGTATAAACGAGTCAAATATAATTTGGAACATGATTTTGCCATCAAAATTGTGAAGTGGGCCAAAATAAGCACACATTTTAAAATATAACACGAATTTTTCTTTAAGTGTGTCGTCCTATATATAAAATTATTGAAAAACACTGAAACTTTGGAATAATGAAAAACTGAAGTCAATCACAGATAGTTGTAAGATATGAGTGACTCACGTTACACAGCTGGCCATTACAACACTTTTTTTGGAGTTACGGTCTAGCTTCTCACAGCACCCATGTTGTGTGTGTCAATGTTTAACCATGAGTACTGGGACGTACAGTTTAACTTCAAATTCGAATGCTACACTTGAGAAGCTTGTTCATGGTAATTAATTATTTCGTTGCGAAGGGCCTTACAAGTCTTGCAATAGTAGTAAATCCTGTTAAACAACAATAAAATGTTAACATATATGTTAGAGCTGCTACGTTTGCGAGACTTGTAAGAACATTTGCAACGAAGAGTGATTACCGCTATTTTTGAAAACTAATGGTATTTACACTTGAAGAGAATAGTTTTTAAAAAATATATTTTCCTTAGTGTCACTGTTGTTCTGTATTTATTATTTCAATATTGGCTGCGACATTAATAGCAGTTCTCACTCTTTATAGATTTTATTATTTTAAGAAAAAGAAATCGAAATAAAAGGGAATAAAAGCGCGTAACACTACAGTACTGAGTTGCCAGTACTGTTTGCAAACATAACAATTTTAAAATGATTCAAGAAAAGAATCAAGTTAGTAGATGTTGCAACGTATGCATGTTTCGATACTTGCATTTATAAAACAAATAAAAAATGCTTAAACACTAAAAGAACACAAAGCAAAAACAATAAAAGCAACAACACAATTTCTTATACTCCTTTTGGTGCCAAGCAAAACAACCAAGCATACACATATGTAACACAAGTATATATGTGTGTTTGTTGTGAAAGCGTGTGAGATGTTTGGCGTCCTTGGGGAGTAACTTTGGTGCGAATAAAAAATTACACGTTGCCGCACAAGCATACATACGAGTACAAAAAAAATACAAAGACGGTTATTGTACATAAGTACTCGTACATTTTAAGCTTTTTTTCATAACGACAACAAATATAATCAACAGCTCTTACACACACGTTCTTGCTCTCTGAAATCCTTACACAAGACAAATATTAAAAGAGAATTATAGAAGCAGAATAAGAAGGTTTTCAAGGTAGTCTGGTTTATAGCGATATACAAAATTAAGACGATAAGAGAGAGAGAGAGAAATAGAAAGAAAATGAAAGAGTATAATACAAAATATGAATGAATATTCAGTTCATTCAATATATTCTACAGCAACAATAGCAATGATAAGGGAAAATAACCATATAATGGTAGCAAAATAAATAGTAGAGTAGTTTTGGGAAAAGGCTATTGGATGCATATGGATTTCTGTAAATTTAAAAATAAAGCAAGTTATGATGTTGGGTGTATTGTGCTGCTTAAAATAAACTGGAGACCAAAATGCTCTGCCACACACATACACAGTTGAATCCATACGATTATTAGCATACTTCCCAATTGGCCTGCACTTTCAAGTCAGGACTTTGTAGTCGGAGTCGCAGAATTTTTAACGGAATCAAAGTTGGTCGCAACTCCGTTCTCTATAATTTTTCGGTATAACTTTAACGTGCATAAAAATTAAAAAAAAACTTGTCCAACGTTTTCCAAAATAAAACTTCTACAAAATTGGGAGCCTAATATATTACAGATCCCTATGAATAAATCGTTGTTCATTAACTTTATAAGATTGAGTTCATCCAAGTACCCAAATTTAGATTTTTTTTTTTTCATTTTTTTTATTTAAAATCAATATTCAGGGGTAAACCTCTACTAATCGAAAATATTTTTTTCCCTCAAAATACGAATACTGTAGGCATTGTTAAATTTATGGACGAAGAAATTTGAAAGTTTTACTTAAGTCGTCGTTGCCACACAGTAATTTCACTGTTATGTGGTTTGTTATGCCATTTAAGATATTCAATAGGATCACAAAAGAACCTACGAATAGCATGTGGGTTGCCAAAGGTGTGATAGACGAGCTTTCGAGTTCTCTTATTTCTTGTAGAAGAACTTAGTGCTGGTATCCCTTTATATAACAAGCGTCTTTGTCATTGTATTGGAAAGGACAGTACATATGCATATATTTTTTCTTATATTATTATTAAGAGACATATGAATAAGACAAATTGCTGTGCATTTATCATTCAAATTCCAGTGTTATAATACCTTAATCTTTGACTGCTCAATAGCAATTGCCTTATCATTGCATGTTTATTGTGTGCCTTCGCTAAGTCCGTTTAGCTGTTATGTCCTACTTCCCAAGGTCATTCTTCTTCTCATTCTGTTTTTGCTGACATTGGTTGAGGTGGAATAGAGTGGAATGTCGGGGAGAAATTTCGTTGTAGATGGTATTCTTGGAGGGGGGCATTGGGTTTTTGTGCGAGCGCTTTTAATCACAATACCACACAACCCCCAGATTAATTTGGCATTTTATTTATTTGTGTAAAGAGTGATCTCAATGCGGAAATTTCTTTCAATATTCGATTAAGCTATGTGGTGAGGGAGTACTTATTTGATAATTGAACCCATCATTGCACTAAAAATTTGCCATAAAAGAAAGGTATTCAGATCATTTTGAAGACTTAGCAAAATTGTGAAATGAAAAGAAGTTTTTAACGTTTCAACATGTATGTACATCGACATATTGTAGTATTAAAGGCCTTTCTTTAGATACTCATATTAGGTATGTTTATTACTCAAACTTCCGATATATAAGCCGATCTATAATTGGACCTAATAGAACTATTTCTGAAAAACTAAGCTTTGTCTATCAATAATTCCTATGCCATTAGTTATAGAATAATCGGATTATTTATTGTACACTAAATGAACATATTTGCTTGTGACTTAGGGAGGTATTTTTGATTCAAAGAACTTATTAACAATGAATATAGTGGTTCAAGATGAGTACACCAAGACGGAACACCTATCAAGTATGATTTACTTGTAAGTCTGGCCACCAGACTATTTTCGGATGCAACCAACAAACTTAATTCAGTAAGCCTAAGCTTATGACCAACTTTGTGAAATATCTTGCTAAATAGATGACATCAGTTACTTCTTAGGACCCAATGCAGCATTGACTAAAGATGTTAAATGAAGAATTTTGGTTGATGTTGAGCAGCCTTTTCTAAAACAATATTAAGAGGATAATATTAGGATACAGTGTGAAGGCAAAAGAAAACGACAATTATTCTTTTAAACATTTTCAGAATTAGCAATACGGAATAATAGACGAATCTTTCCAAATGGTATATAAGTAACCATTATTAATTCAATAAAATAGTTAAAGATGTAACAAATGCATAAACATATAAACACATATTCATAATTGGCCATTTTAATCCTTTTTCAGAGTTACGGCCTAGCTTCTCACAGCACCCATATTGAGTGCGACAATTTTTATGTATGAGTACCGTGACCTACAGTTTAATGTTCATAACAACCAGTTACTCTCAGACCTTTCGTCATAAGACTGCTAAGAAGTGGTCGTTGAGAGAAATATTTTTTTATATCTCTTCCTTTCCAGATGAGATTTGAGCCTGAAGCTCTTGTCCCAGTAAGCGAACACACTACATACAGGACTAGCGACGTTCCCATAATAACCTGTAAAATGGAAAGGTTGTCACATCCCTTAATCATAATTTTCGACGAAGGTGCTAATTGGGTTATTAACAAACTCAATACAACACAACAAAACACAACACAGTACAACGTAAGTTGTTAAAAACGTGTGAGTGGGGTGAGAAATAATGAAAGATTAAGTGTAAGTGTTTGTTTAAAAATATTATTATTACTGATACCCTGGTTGTGGTACACACTCTACACTCTCTTCCTATCAACCTTAAGGAAAATAAGACAAAAAAAAAAAAAACAACGAAAGGTATTAACTTTGCAGTCATTGAAGTTGCTCATTTTTCCATTATTAATCCCTGGCGTATTGAACATGAGACAAAAGTAAAGTTTATCATATTTTGCGTATGTGACACCTTTTTTGACGTGTTACAACAACAACAGCAACAAGAACCAATGAGTATATTAAATATAACACACACTTACATATATACATATATACACACAACTATAGAAATCTTTATATACATATAGGAATTACTTTTATAAGTGAGTGTACGTACAATGTGTGTTGTTATAAATTGTGAAGGTAAAATTACAAGATGAGAACAAATATAACAAAAAAAAAAAAACTTTTTATACATTTATTGGGACACCTTTGGGAGTAGGTTCAGTTCAGTTAATGTTTTTTCATGCTATTGTCTTTATGTTGCCTTTTTATACCCTATACTCAAAATTATAACATGTACAGTGGTGAAGAAAACAAAAAGAAAAGCCTCACACTTTAATTGTAAAAAATCCAAACAAATATCGCTTTTGAAGTGACACTACTGCATTAGGAATTTCATGGAAAAAGAAGATATTTTTTATTTTAAAGTAATTTTTTTTAACTAAAACTGTGCGTCAGATCAGTACTCGCATTATTTAATTACAATACAGTTTGAAATTAAATTTTAATTATTTATAATTAGCAGTGACAAAGACCAAAAGCTCGGCCACCACTAGTTAAAGCAACTGATTTAAGCGGTAACACTGTATGAAAGAAATTCCACGTTCAGTAGTTGACTGACTGATGTTGCGGTAAAATTGTTTGTTACACTTAATCAGGCCTTAATGAAATTTTTTTTTTATTATTCAGTCCAGCACTCAGGAGACGACCCCTACTCATGCAGTACATTGTGCTGGAAATTGAGTTTTTTTATTAATAAATTTTGTTTCAACGAAAAGCTTCAGTTTTTTTGTATTGACTTGCATTGAAACTTAAATCAAAATTAAAGCTACAGTTTCTCAGCTGATATTAGATAACTAGGGGCTTTACTGGAACAAGTAATCCAAAATCTGAACAAAACTATCATCAGGGTTATGAGCGTTAAACTCAGGGATTTAAACATTAATTGGTCCACTGGTGCTATAATTGGTTAATCCAACATAATCTTTTTCTTCCTTATCGTTTATTAAAAAACTGTAATATTTATAGTTGTTTAATAACGGGGTTGATTACTGTCGATATTCACTTGCAATTATCACGACTTTAGGGAATAGTAAGAGCTTATAAATAGTGAGTAATTGTCTATATCGACTACACAATTAAATTTTTTTGTATCGGTTGAATTGGCGTCTAATATTTTACAAATTTAATTCGTGTTTATGAAAATAGTTATTTATTTGTGCGTTGTGGTCACAATTCAGAAACAAGAAATAAATTCGGCGAATTTTTGATGTGTAAACTGCATGTTTTAATCCTCAATAAAATGACTGTATAAGTTGTCTATCACTAAGTATTTTACGCAATAAAAAGTCACAATAATTTTTTTGGCTCACAATACCAACCATACACTTCGAGGAGCCAACAATTTTGATAACGGTTTGCTCTGTCGTCTGCTCACTAGCGACACAAAATCTAATCCATATCTTGAACGAACAGCACCAAAAACTCCTGTGAAGTTGTCGCATAACTTTGTTTGCCGTCGCTTAATACTAAATGTACCACCTAGCTTGTGGAAAGCCTTCTTATACCCACTGAACTATGTACTTATGTGCCAATTAAAATTATTTTATTACGAATGCAATCATATTTTATTGCAATAAATTGAAAAAAAAAAAAAATGATACTCGCAGCAAAATGATTGTTCATGAAACTATTGAAATTAAATTTAGATATTGAATATTTGAGAAATGGATCGTGGCACAGTTGAATCTCACAAATTAGAACCACTTTGTGCACCGGGCAATTCGAATTTTTGTAAAATTCGAATTTCTGAAAATTTTTTTTAAGAAAATGATAAAATTATAATAAAAATTTTGTGTAAGCTATTCTTAAACATAAAACAATTTTTATTTGTTAACATTTAATTAATTGAACACATAAAATTCATAGAAAAACTTTCCAACAGTTTCAATTATTAGGTATTGAATTGGTTTTTAACAAAAAATCAGTATGTATCAAGTATGAACAACTTTCTTTGAACTTCAGTTATCAACAGACCCAAATTTCACACTTTTATGACTTGTACGACATGTACACACCACGAATAACTCGGTAAATCCCCGCATTATGTTTTATTTTAATGAGCGAGATAAATAATTTGTAATAAAAATAAAAAAAAATACAAAACATCGAGAAATTAGAACCTGTAGTTCTAATTTTAGAGTAATCAATACATTTAAATGGCAGGTTTTAATTTCTGGACAATTCAATTTTGTGAGATTCTACTATATTAGGATCTTCGAAACATATTTAAAGCAGTAGTGTATACAAGAACTAACGCCGAGATTAGCTTAAGATCTCTTTACCAATACCTGCTAATCAGAAAAATGTTTTCGAAAGTTAAGACTTTGCACCTATAGTAAGCTACCAAGGTTGTGCTTGATTTATTTATTATTAAGGCCCATGCATTTCCTGGTCTTGAAAAATATGTTAAAATAAAAAAATTTCGCAAGAGTCATGTCTAAGAGCATTGTATTTGTCTCACGCTCAGTTCTACATGACGGCCTATTAGATTAGAGAAAAGGCAACAAAGGATTATAGGCCACTTAAGTAAGTATTTAGGTAGGCCATACAAATTAAAGGAACTTTTTGCCTATTCTTTGTTTTAATTCTTTATACAGAAATTGAAAAAAAGTATTTTTTAAATAAAAAATACATACCCATAGAGCTTTATGTGGTCGCTTAAAATGGTCAAATAAATGTTCAATATTTGCTCGTTCAATATAGGAAATATTACAACAGTTCATTAAATGTATAAACACACACACACACAAACTTAGTTCTCTTGACAATATTTTATTTAATACACAAACGCACTAAAACAGACAAGCCAACCAACGTACACAAACACAGAAAAATTATTTTATTTTCTGTTTTTTTTTTCATTTGAGTAAAAAAAGAGAAACTCTCAAAGGATTTGGCTGCCAACAGAGTAACGAATCGAATTAAAGGCATAGCAATAGCAGTAGTCAAGTAGTATAAAAGCTAAATCTCTGAGGATTACTGTACATTCACCACTAGATAATGTTGGGGGCACGAATAAAAAAAAAAAAGAAAACGAATAATGTGGGCACGATTATTCGAGAAATAATTTCTATTGAAATTTTTTAAACTATTTTTTGTTTTATATTTATATACTCGCATATAAAATACAATAATAGAGTAGGTGTGTGAGCTGGTATGTATCTGCAAAGAGAGATGGATGACATTCAATATTAAATGCAATTGTGTGGGAGAGATTGTGGTCAAAGAATATTTAGTGGGAATTACTTAAAGAATAAAATGACTTTAGGGAAAACAAGTTGCAATTCAAACAATTTATTGTAACATGATTATATAGACCACCAAAATACCATTCGTTCCCATCACTATAATCGTAACATATACGAGTATGTGATGGAATTGCATGTGAGCTTGTTAGTCAACTAAATGGTCATAAATGGTTTAAATGTTCAGAGTTATATGTACATATGTATGTGTGTATGTGTATGTTGAAGTGCTTAATAATCCTTCTGTTGAAATTATAAATATCCACTTGCATTAATTTTAACGGTACCACCTTAACGCAACAACCAACGATCATTTCATCTATAAAAGTCAAATGCTTTACACATACACGGTTTGCATGCATGCCTGCATGTAAAAGGACATTTTAACACTCACAAACACACATACAAACACTTGCCTGCTGTAAAACATTTATAGGGGGTTTTATAAAAGAGTGCCTTCATAAATATTGCATCATAAATTTTTGCGTTTCTTTTAATTTTTGCTACTTTTCAATACAACTGCCATAATAATCGTCGTTCATGTAAATTTGTGTTAATTTTTGTCTTTTTTTTTTCTATTTTTGTGTTGACTTTTTAATACCCTACCTTGTCGCTTTAGTTTTTTGATTTGCGTCAATTGTTTACAAAAACAAAGAGTAGAAACTTAAATTGTGTAATTCATAAAGCAACAATAAGTCGATTCTGTTAATTGAAGATGTGTTTGAAATAATAAAACTTAAGGTAATGACAGTCTTTGAATTTGAGACTCATAATACAAGTAGCTACTCGTAATTACTTTGGATATGAGTAAAATATCTGATGGAGAAAAATGAAAACTACTACGAAAGGTGAAAGTTAGAGTAAACGCTTGATGTGGGAGGGGTTTTCTCAAATCTATACCAGGATATTCAGTATCAAATATGCATTTGAAGGAACAAAAATTAATTAAAAAAATTGATCACTTTTCCTGAGGATCGAACCCGAGTTTTCAGAATCTAATACATCCCTTTATGTTTGATTTGGCACTTAAACAGAGTATGGAATTTAATGTCGATTTCAACAACAACTACATGATAGTTGGGAATCAATAAAAAGAGTTCGCTACTTAGGAGAGCTCGATGTTGTGGTGTCAAGTAAATTGATAGAAAAAGACACATTTTGAACGAAAAATCATTATCGGAACGTGAGGATATCAAATAAATCAAATTGTCAAGAACAAAAAATTTTCCATCGACAACATTAAATTCTGGATTCACAACAAATCAAAGTAGATTATAGGCTGAAGGAACAACCATTTTTCTCTCTTGTCTATATATGTTCATTAGGGCGGATCGATTTAAAAATCGCTTAAGTGACAAGGAAAATCGTATTCTAGGGATCAAAATATGAAATACTTTGACTAATTCAAAACATTTAATTTGATAGGACTTTTAACTGTTTTTTTACGCATGAAATGTTGTATATTTCAATGTTAGTGGGGTTGATCATACATTTAGATTCGATTGGGACACTTTAAATGGTTAAAAGTGGAATATTTCAAAATTTTACCTTTGCGTCAAAATAAGGAACATCAGAATTCATATTAGACGTATGGTTCCTTGGGCAAAGTTTCTTATTTTTATCCCTAAAACACGATTTTCTTCGTCATTTGGGCGATTTTTTTGCATCCCTACAAGTCGACCCGACCTAAGGTGTATACAGCCTAGTCAGAAAGTAAGCTATCCTGTCTTGTAGGATAAATTGTGGATTAAACTTTACTGAAAGTCTTCTATTTCTCTTCATTGGAGTAAATTAAATCCTGTATCGTATCAGTTGCGATGAGATATTTATTTAAATATTTATATTTATAAAAAATCCGGTAATGTCACAGAAAGTGTTTTCCCGATCAGATATAATTTTTGAAAATTAATTTTTTTTTATTCATTCGATTACAGATTTCGACGTTACTTTTTTGATTGTCACAATTATTTGTCTTTAAAAAATAGTCAAATTTAATAGCACTTGATTTCTTTCTACAGAATATACCCATATAGAAACTTTCTATTAGAAAGTAATGTAAGTACGAGTATGAAATTGATTAAAATTCAGATTTTTGAGACAAAAATTTTTAAAATCTGCAATCCGTTTTCGGCTATTTATATCCGAAACTCGCCGAGATATTTGAAAACGGATTGCTGACTTGAAATATTTGGGGTCAAAAACCTAAAGTGGCATCATTAACTCGAGATATATAAAAAGTATGAAATGGCGGATAGAACTCACGACGCTTTTCCAACAATAATTAGTGACTTTCGTTTCGCTTACATAGTTTTACGATCATAATTAATTAATTAAGCATATTTCGAATAAAATGAGCTTATGATCCGTCAGTAGCTTACTGATTCGATCCCCAACAGAGACCCCGATCTGTGACACTACACGGAACAAAGGTTCTGTGTCAGAAGATTGTCAATACAAGTAGTTTTTAATATATTTATTTCGTTTTTTTGTGGCCACTTTACGTCTGTATGTAGTGATGAAATAATTCGTTGTTGATTAAAAAGAATCTCGAAATACTCTATATCACAGCTGGCCAAAGAGAGAGAGAAAGAGATTGTATTTCGATTACATTTCGGCGCTTGATCGCCCACATGGCCAACCATGCTCTACATTATTTTAAGAACTAAAAGTTCTATTGAATGTAAAAACTACTTTTTGCTAATACCTGTATTGGCTTATAATTGCATAGAAAACAAAAAAAAAACTTATGAACGTATTTAAGCAGCGTAATAACGAATGCGTATTATTCGTCGATTTATGCATTCCATTATTAATTTTTACACACAAGCATTTTAATTTTTTCTGCTCGCATCATAATAAAATGTTCTCAGTTTTCCATTTATTGCCAAAAAAAAAAAACAAAAAAAGATGATTCAGTGGTTAAAAGTTTATGAAGAAATCTTTTGAAATAAAATTGAATTTTTCATTTTGCATTGAAACTGTAACACATATTGACTTAACAAAGGCAACTTATTTTTGAATATGCTAATTAGGCAGATAATATTGTGTTAAAAATATATGGTACAGAAGTTTAAAAGGTGTAATTTCGAATGTAATTAAAATACATTCAACTGTTATTGTGAAATGAAATTTCACCTAAAATCTAAACTTGTTGGTAGAAAAAATATAATTCCAATATACACTGCCGATCACTTGAATAGGTTTAATAACTTTTGCTCTTATATTTTAATTTTTCTTCATATAAACTTTAGGAGAATAATTTTTTTTTCACTTAAATTAAGAGATATTATGAATAATCATATTTTAAGAAGAAAAGAATAACGGTACAATAAATAAAAATTTGTTATTTTTTGATTTTACTTCAAAATGCTGCGAAAACATAGGTTTAATAGGAATAAAATTAGTTTGCTTTTGACCATCGACAGTATAATTTAAATTTTAAATATTTGTGAGTTACTGCAATAATATTTTATATATTTTACGTAAAATGGGGCGTAGTAGGGATTAACTGAAGAAGGAAAAGGTAAAATTAAAGCATTCAATGAAACTGGCTTAAGCCATAGGAATATCGACAAAAAAATTGATCGCAGCCAGAATGTTGTAAGTAATTTTTTAAGAAATCTGTCCGATTAGTATAAAAACATGAAAGGGCTGACGAAAAAAGCCACAACAGAAGCGGACAGAAGAGTTAATGTAAGAGCTGCCTCAAATTCGAGCGATTTTGCTGCAAAAATTAGACAAAAATTGGGTATCACAGCTATCATAGGCACTGTAAGATGTGTTATTCGACGTTCTAAACATTTAAGGAGATTAAAAATTAAAAAAAAACATCTTTTATTGCTGCTCGTAAAGCGACACGGTCTCATTTTTCACGAGAACACATGAACGATAAAAATGAGTGGTATCGTGTTGCCTTCTCAGACGAAAAAAATGTTTAACTTGGAAATTCCGGATGGATACAACTACTATTTCCACGACCAACATAAGGAGGAACGCTACCTTAGTCGTTTCGTCTCTGTGAGGGAAGTGTAATGGTGTGGGGGGCGATTTCATATTATGGTACATTTGTGCTTCAATTCCTCACATCAAAAATGAACGCGAATAATTACAAAACAGTACTTGAGAAGGTTTTTCCATATTTTTCTACTATTTTTAGACCAATTCTTTGGATATTTAAACAAAATAATGCCCCGATACCCAATGCCAGGTTTGTAAAAGTGTGGATTTAAAGCCAAAATGCGATATGTTGATGGGGCCACTATATTCTCCTGTCTTAAATATTATAGAAAATGTATGGGGCTTGCTTTCTCGCAAAGTCTACGAGTCCGGCAGACAATACGAAACCAAATAGGCTTTCATTGGAGGAATTAAAAAAGCTTGGTCCAAAAATTTTGTTATCATTAATTGAAAACCTTTATAGCTCCCTCCCAAATGGTATTCTTGAAGTTATATCGAATAAAGGAGGATATACTCCTTAAAAAATCATCAAGCATTGTAAGAAATCTTAAAAAATTAAAAAAGGTTTACAAAAAAATCATTTTTTTATTTAATTTTTTAAATTAATGATAGTAAACCTATTCAAATGACCCAAAAAATTGTGCTGAAAATCATAATCGTTTTGGGAAAAAAATTACTAAAATTCAGTTATTAATTATTGAAACAATTTTTTTTATTGTAAACACACATAATCCAATATTTTACCATTTTAGAAAATAATATAACTAAAAACTTAATTACTTTTAGAAAAAAATTAATTTGAATGTAATGAAAATAGTAAACCTATTCAAGTGAGCGGCAGTGTATGTGCATATGATATCTATAGGAAATAAATAGTTCATGATTATCATGAATTCTATGTGCATAGAACACAAAGAAGTCGGATGAGGTGTCCGTAGCTGTAGTCGAAAACAAGTGCATTACGACTGGTGTACATTTATTTTATGGATGTCTGATTGCTCTTTCAGTTATGAAATCATTGGAAAAATAATCTGAATTTATTTCATATAATTTAGTTCCAATGCATTTGAGATTCTGTTGTGTTTTTCATCTTAAAAACAAGCATTATTTTTTAATAAAGACCCGATAGAGAGGAATGTCAGAAATAAAATGACTCAAATCTGGAATAAATTTTTTTTCCTCTGACTAAAAAATATATACTATATTGACAAATTGTTGATTTAATTATATCGTTAATGGTTTACTACGACACACTATTTTCTTCAAACCAAATTGAAAACTACACCCAAAACCAGTTATATCAGTTTAAATTTAAACCACAGGTTATTTCGAATCTGGCAATACTTTTATCACTCTATTCTGTCACAAAATTCTCTATATTATCTCCACTGAACGATATAAATTGATTTACGCTTGAGCAACGTTAGGATTGATTGGTAATTTATTTCCAAAACAAAGACAATTGGTCGGAAACTGCACACGAAAATTTCTTACAAAAAAGTCGCAGAGAAGAACCACCATTTAATGCTCTTTGCGACACATCGTCTGCACCCGCACTAAAATTTTATAACAACCGCTGTTCGTGTTTGGACTTTGTAATGTTGTTTATATTGAAGTGGATTATATTGCTGGCTCAGAAGTTGTTGTTGCAATTTTCAATATATTTAAATATTAAATGCAGTGCATTGTATTGGAATTTTTAGAAAGGACAGTACATTTATGACAGAACATACATTTTGTTTTCCTTATATTACTATTAAGCGCCTTGGGAATGAGAAAAATTCCGGTGAATTGATCATTCAAAAGCCAGTGTTATACCTTCACCCTTGACTGATCAACAGCAATTGTCTCATCGTTGGATGTTGATTGTGTGGTGAGTGTCTTCGCTAAGTAGGTTTAGCTGTTATCTGCTACATCCCAATAGGTGGCGCTTTTCTCCTAATCATTCGTTTTTTGTTGACATTGATTAAGGTGGAATAGACTGGAATGTCGGGGAGCGGTTTCTTTAAAGACGGTCTTCTTGGAGGAAGGGGGGACTTGTTATTTTTAAATTATAATTTTGAAAAAACTACAAACTAACTTTTTCATTTTTCACCTTTACTGGCATTTGTACCTGGTCTGCTGGAGTTTTTGTGTGAGCGCTTTAATAAGTAATTCTCCAATAATTCGAAAACATAAAACCTATGAAACTGGTAGGCTTTGATTTACCAAAAAGCCTGGATTACCGGTTTTCGGTTTCGGTTTCTGTTATTCTAACCAAACTACTACGTCCCTGTATTATTTTCGTAATGAACTTACAGATTTAATTTCCGAAAATGTTTTCTTTTTAATTACAAAACAAGAATTGGTAAAAGATTTTGAGTACAAACCTGTTAAATGATTGCAGAGATTAAGAATTAAATTTGATTTCGATGAACTTAAAAGAGCAGGTGCTTTAAAATGCTAAAAAATATTTAATGACCATGAAAACAATAAAGAAGTAAAAAAACGCACTGTTTGAAATAATAATTTGGCACATAATTTTAAATCTCTATGGTATTGAAAAATTAAATGAAATGCTGAATAATCAGCAATTGGCACTAAAAAAAATCAACAAAAAAAAAAGTTGAGGGAGAGCCTCTGTATGTGTTCCACCAAATTCACACTCTTGTCTGAATAACTGCTAAGTGTGTAGTTGCAACACCAAAATATTCGTATAATTTGGCTTAAAATGCAATAAATGATGAATGGCGTTGCATCATTGTTCGCGTTTGTGCATTCCTAATGTTGGTTTCGTAAACTTTAATCATAAAGTGGCCAAGAATATAAAAACCGGTGTTTAAACATTCACATGCCATTTATGAGAGAAGTCTGTTATTTTGAGTTCATGGTGTTGTTTTCCTTAAATGTTATGCTATTCATAAAAGAACACATGAATGCTACAATACAACAACAGCAAAAAAAAACTAGCTTAACTATACTAGAAAACGTCATCGTCATGCTCATCTGTAACGCACCAACAACCATTCTGATTGCCATCAAAAACATCAAATGTAACGATGTTTCTCTAGTTGCCGCTGCAGCTGTTAGTTGTTGCTACGTTTCATTTTTATTCAAATTTTTTGATAAAAATATTCCCAAGTCGTTTCAGCTTATTTGAATATCTATCATTCATTGCCGTGAAAGACTAGAAATTTGCCAGCGAATACTAGCAGTGTATGTAGAGTATGTGCGTGCAACATGTGTCATCATTCTCAACTAATGTACTACCCAACTGTTGTAAAAAAAAACTATATTCACAAAATACAATCAACGTTTTACAATCAAGAAATAGCGAGAAAATTTTTCCAACTAATAAAACTATTTAAAGTTGCAGGCAATTATTTTTTTCTTTCTTTAATGGACAGTATGAAATTAACCAAAGATTCTGTCAAAACTATATTGGTAGTGAACATCCTTCACAAAACCACATCTACTTTCAACACACTCATACTCATACACATACATACCTGCTAATCCATACATATATACTGATAAAAGAGCATTACAGTTTTATTAAGTTTATCAACATTGTATACGCGTGTTTCATAAAATCGGTCAAGTGTTCCTCTTGTACGAGTATGTTTATGAGTTTAATGTAAAACGGTGGGCCAACATAAAGAAATATTTAATATTGAAAAACAAATTAACTTGAAAATATTTTTATATTAACAACGAAAAACTTATGTTTGTCACGTATGATTAATGCCGGCAAAGTATTGAGTAATGGGTACCGAGTATCGATTATTTGTACTAGTTTTTGGGTACTCAATACTTAAAAGCAAGCACTCAATACTTTAGGAGTTGCATTTTTTCTTCGAAGGTGCATCAAATATTTAAATGTTAACGGTTAAAATAAAATTCTGTCTAAAAACACAATATATTATGAAATTGTTTTCTCTTAAAAATTAAATCCGTCTAAAGTATTGAGGAGTATTGAGTACCCAAATGAAAGTATTCAATTCTATCTAGTAATGAAAGTAGCAGACATTGACAACACTACTTATGATAGGTTATGTTTGGGGCTACCTTAAACACGTTCAACTTTGTGCTTATTTTAATATTTAATTAATAATGTAAAAAAATAAATGAAAGAGTAACGTAATTGACCATTACCACCTTTTTTGAGAGTTACAACTTAGCTTCTCGCAGCAGTCATGTTGTGTGAGTCACCGGACCTACAACTGTATGTGGGTTTAACGTGCGCACCGTCACTTGGACATATCACACGCCACCCGTTGCCGGAGCGGTAGTTGAGTTCAATGCGCCCAACCACCGCCACTCGATGCCGGTCCTCTCTAATCCGTTCATGCACGAGGACACGGCGCTCAAAAGAGAGCCCATAACATCGAGTTGGCAATTTGATATCACCACTGTCTGGGTGATGATACCCCCCTTGCTGAGGGGTATCTATCTAGGTACTTCTACAACCACTACGTGTACCTCCGAGGAGGACCTCACCAATCATCAGGCCAGGCCTTTATCTCGAATGACAGAGAGTTGTCAGCACCGGGGGCTCCTGATGCCCGTAGTACCAGATTAAGGCATCTCTGGTCAGTCCGTGAGAACACCAGAAATGCCTGCCACACGTACAAGTACGTGTGGCATTTAACGGCCATGCACCACATAGTCGCCATTAATGGCGTTCTCTGCCTATATTGAGCGCCAGACCACTCAGGGCTAGGTCGAACCCAATATTCCCCGGGGAAAACAGGCTACTGACTGGGACACTAGCCAGCAACCATAAATGTATCCCCGGGGGGGTCACCGGACCTACAGTTTAAAGTCGACTCAAAACTGCAAATTTAAAGAAAATCGTTCATGACAACCAGTTACTCTCAGAGTTTTTGAAGAAATGTTCGCCGAAAGAAATGTGCGTTTCATATTTCTTTCTTTTAAGAAAGATGTGAAAACTTATACATAAAGTAGCTACCAGATCAGTGATTACCATTTCATAGCACAATTGTGCAGAGAGCATTCACACATATTGCTTACGCTCTTTAATTTTTTTCAGATTTACTCAAAAAAACTGATCGATTACACTCAAAAAATATTTTATGTTAAAAAATTAAAATTTTTTAGAAACATTAAAAGCTTGGTTAGTAGGTTATGAACCAAAATTAGATCCTTAATTGAAAATCGCGATTTCAAGCTTAATAAAATTAAAAAATTTTTGAAAGGGTAGATCTTTTAGTGATGGTGTTTTTTATTAAGCAACTGTTGAAAAAAATTTGGAAAAGGCCTACAAATATTTTCCGACTTAAAATATGTTTGTTCAAGCAATGTAACAAATTACTGCTACAATTACGAAACTGTCAAATAAAAATAAATGTAGAAGATTTTATCTTCTAAAAGTCTTATTTTATTCCAGTTATATATGTATATACTTTTAAGGAATTTTTTTAAAGAAGAATAAATGGATTTTTTATTTCTCAGCAAATATATAAAAATCATGCCATAAATAGAGTCAAACATTTATAACTTTATGTATGTATGTTGGTGAAAAGAATGTCAGAATGGCGAATATTACTAAAATTTTTCTTTGACTGTAAACAAATAAATTCTCTCAACTTCTTTATTTCTCTTACTCACTAATACACAACCAAAAAATTTTTGGTAACCCCTGTACCAGATACAACAAACGTGTATTTCTCCTTTAGCAATTTTCCCACTGTACAGTGTTGAGACAACTGTCCAGCTGATGATTAAAAATTTGATTGGGGCAACTTCTTTTTTAATGTAAGTCAGCTTAGAATAATAAAAATTTTATCAAATTGGTATATTTCGTATTTGTAGTTTTATATTGCACTATGGGTATTCGATCATGTAAAAAATATCACAATCTATAATATTTGTATATCTGAAAATTTGTCTATTAGGGACATGTGGTTCCTTTACATTCACTATTTAAGTTATTTTTTTGCCCACTGTTTTCCAATCTTCTTTTTCATCCATAAATTTACAAAAAAAAAAGCGTTGTCAGCATAATTAGACTTTGAGCGTATGAGTACCATTTGTATGCATGTACTAGTGTTGAGCTATAAAAGAATGCTGGCAAATTACTTAACATTTCATTCAAAAGCTCAAACAGAAAATATTAATATTACACACACACATATACAAAAAAAAACATACAGTTTTTACATAAAGAACATTTAAACACAACTACATTGCATGGAGAACACAAATTACGTTTGATTAGTAGAAGGACTTTCAATTTGTTTAGCTGATGCTTTTGTATAAACAGCACTTGCACACATACTCGTACATTCACTTAAAAACATACATTTTAACATGCGCCATGTACGTAATATTCGTTGGGAATTCTTGTTTCGCGGTTTTTATTTGATGACTTTTAAAAATCGCGTTACGTATACGTTATGATGCATATGAATGACAGAATGAATTGAAATCGAAATAGTAAAGATACTCACTCGTATAGAAATTCAAGTCAAATTGTAGAAATACCTTTTTATATATACCTCTGTCTCTTGTTTCATATTGAGCATATGTACTATATATACGTATGCATGTATGTGCTTAAGGGTGGTCTTGGCAGTATTTAAATAATTTCCGTTACTTTTGCTAATGATGTTGGGAAGACAAACGAGTTGCATTGAATTGTTAAAAGATTTTTTTTTTTTGTTTTTTTTTTTGTGAAAAACAAAATGCAAAATCGTTAACGTATTGACTTTATTAACACGATTTTCATTTGTTACGAAAGCAACAAAGACCAAATGACTGCCTAACTTAAATGACTTTTGCATTGATGGCAACCAAATCTCTTGGGTGTTACTAAAAATTTTAACACTACGTGCGTTGGAAAGGTCGCCTTAATAAAATTTTGTAACTCGTCTGACTTTTATTTCATTTTTGGTTGGTGCTTCGTTTCTTTGTTAAAATAGTTGAGTTCAGTGGTAGTGCATAAGCCAAGTTTTGTTAGCTGGTTCTGGCACTATCAGCCAACTTCAATAAACTTATACACTTGTACGCCCACACATATGTATGTATTAACACATACATTCATATTCACACATAACACAAGAATTAAACGCGTATGTATTTGTTTTACATCAGTGTGTTGTTTTGTTACATTTCATGTGTCATAAAAAGTTTTGCAAATCTCTGAGGTGGCATTGTATTGCGGCATGCCACTTACTCATATATACAACTCGTTAAGTGCTTAAGTTTGTATTTGTTTTTTACATTTAGCCTTTTTTGTTTCCTTCTTTATGTTCGTTATTCTCCTTTAGATTTTTCTTTTTTGTTTGTTTTTATGTAGCAAATCAAAATACTCTTTGTTTTAGTGTTTTTATCACTGTTTTTAAGAAAAAAAATACACAAGTAGATATTTATTCCAAGTCTCTTTTTGCTCTCTTTTAAGTTTTGTTATGATTTAAGCAAATGAAACTAAAACATAAAAGAGCAACAAAATTAAATGAAAGAAAATTGGGGGGTAACAAAGAACTTGCACGTGCAACATACAGCAATTAAAAGTAACCAAAAAAAAATAACAATAAATTTCTTTACGAAATGTACAACCTTTGGAACGTGAATTAAAATCCATTATCGTTCTCTTTTCTACTAAAAGTATAGCATTTTAATATTATCGGGTATGTTCCAATTCAACGAATTCGAATTCGAGTGAAATTGAAATCGAGCCTTTTTTTCAAAGATAAATAAAACATAATTGCCCAAATTATTCTATAGTTTCAATAAAGAAAAATGTTAGAGTAATTCATTAAGTAAATGAATAAAACAACTCTTTCCCACTTCCCATAACATATTTTCCTAGACCAGCACAATGTATTGCATGAGTAGGGGCCGTCCCCTGAGTGCTGGCCTTACAAATATAAAAAATGATTTTTACATATTAAATTTATTTACTCGATTTGAATTCGTTTTTCAGAACATACCCGATACGGATAGTAGTATATCTTGTGTAGACTTCAATTATATTTCTATTGTTTGTCTTTTGTTTGTAAACTAAAGTTCTATCAGGCTTAAAACACTTTATATGCATAAAGGCTCTTTTAATCAGAGCTCTCTATCTTCTTACATTTAAATACAATAAAGTGTGTGTGCATCGTCAATTTCTCTTAACGTTTTTGTGCGATTTAGAGTTAAAACTGAGTTTTAAAAATTAAAAAATCTGAACTTCTTCACAGTTCTCAATCTGCCCATATATCAGTTTTGGAGTATTCACACTTGTGACCTTCTTTCTTAGGAGGGCAGTAAAGCTTAAATTGCACTACTTCGCTGGCTGGTATACATCGCCTTTGAGGAAAATAGTCATGGCTTGAAATCACATGGCACATAAGACATTCTGTTAAGACCACATAGGGTTTAGACCAAATGATATTTTCAAAATGCTCCGCTCCCTCGGCATTAGTCACATGTCCGTCTACAGGTGCTTACAATTGTGCGAGGAAATATAAAAATCCGCCCCCGGTCGG
The DNA here is from genome assembly GCA_963576795.1 of Metopia argyrocephala. Lineage (NCBI taxonomy): Eukaryota > Metazoa > Arthropoda > Insecta > Diptera > Sarcophagidae > Metopia > Metopia argyrocephala. The sequence goes on along the minus strand of OY756208.1, from coordinate 177,342,528 downwards.
GCCGTCCACGTACCGTTCGGACACAGAAAGTAATGAAAGCCGTAAAAGCAAGATTTCAACGAAATTCTTTCCGGAAACAGAAAATCATTGCCCGTGAGATGTAAACCACACAAAAGTCTATGAGTCGTATTAATTAAAAAGACTTTGGTCTTGTAGTTTCAAACGGCATACAAGACATTTTTTGTCTGCAGCTAAAAAAAATAGGATAGAAAAATCCAAAAGTCTTTTGGTGAAGTACGCTGATAACTTGCATTGAAAAATCTTGTTTAGGGAAGAAAAGTTTAACAAGCAAAATGATAGGATTTATGCCCCGTCATCTACTTATAAAGAAGCATCAGAACTCTTTCAAGGGGTCGAAAAGGGTCATTATCCAGCTGCAGTCATGGTTTGGTGCGAAGTCTCCTACGATGGGTAGACTGACTTGCATTTCTGTGAATAAGGGGTCAAAACATTGGCCAAAGTTTACCAAGAAACAGTTGTAAGGCCGCTTAACAATTCTCTGGTCCAACAGCCAGCCTTGAACTTTCCAACAACATTCTACACCAGGCCATAAGGCTAAAACATCACAAACATAGCTTTGAAACAATTTCCCAGATTTATATGCTTTGAAGATTGGCTATCTGGCAGCACTGATTTGAATCCTTTAGATTAAAAATTGTGAACGGTTTTAGAGCATATGATCTCCCACAAAAGACACCATAACATTGATTTTCTTAAGACAGCTCTGGTTCGTGCTGTAGCAAATTTTCCAATGGATACGGTAAGTGCAGCTATTGATGATTGACCAGTGCGATTTAAGGCGTGTGTGAAGGCCAATGACGGACAGAAATTTGTTTACAATACATTTCAATATATAAAAAAATTGGTTCCAAAACCTTTCATTCGGTTTTTGTTTTATAAACCAATATAATAGTAATTATGAAAGTATGTAAGAAATTATACAATTTTTTTTCTCCCTTTGTAAATTTAAATTTATTTTAAATCATTTGTGTAATACAATTTACCACAAAATTTATTGAGACCTTTAAAGTTTGCAAATAATAATTAATTTATTGCTAATTTTCTTAATTTTTATTTGAAAGCCTTAGAGATAGCACCTAATAAATTGGTAATAATTCATATAAAACAAAAATATTATTTAACATTTTTAAAAACTAACATTAGAAATGTTGTCCTAACCGTATTATCACTACTACTTCTCTTGTAGTTGACACTCCTACTCATCCTTTCAATATTTATAACAAACAGCTGTTTTTAAATGAATTTAAAGAGCAAAAATTAAGAGAGCAGTACTCTTTTATGTGTATGACTGACATGCGTAGTGAAAGACTATTTCTTTTGTAGAAAAGAAAACTCTTAAATATGGCAATGCGTGTAAGTATGTTTGTGTTTTGCTGCTGTTTTGGTAGTGGTAAAATGTAACTTTTTATCCTTCTGTAACAATATTTAAGCGCCAAGAGTTTGTAAGAAGAAGAAGAACTATAATAATAACAACAAATTTTAATTTGCCTTTCATTTCTGGCTGCTTGCTTGCTTGCTGCTACTATGGGGGAATTATGGCACCCCAGGGATTCGACTAATCAAAATTCCATACACCTGGGACAGGCCACAGCAGTGTCGAACATTTTGGTATTCTTGTTTAAATTCAAGTATGCACAGCATACTTTTAGGAGCTCCTACTACATTCCTATCTACGTACGTACGTACATACGTTAGCCAAGACAGTTTCTGATACTTGTTTTCTTCTTTTTTTTTCCTTTTAGTTTATGGAACAAAACATACCACACACATATGCATATGTATGTACATAGTCTCGCATAGGCATTTCCTTAATACAAATATAAATCTGTTACTTTTGTGCATTGGGTTACTCTTATTACTTGTGTGTTTATATTATTGTTTGTTTTGTTGTTGTTTTTGGTTGGTGTAGAGGGTTTTATCAAAAACATATTGATTTTCTTGATGGCCTTCTTTGCTCGCCTTGGCCCCTTCTTTTTTCACCCTCTCCTTTTGCTTGTATTCACTATTATTTGTGTTAAAGTGTAAGAATATGTATTTTTGTTTGTGTTGTTGCTGAAAACTTTTGTGCTGTGCATTCCTTAGTGTCTAGAAGTTGTTACATTATGCTGTGTTTCACTATGTTTCTTGTATGCATTGTATGTGTGGGAATGTGTTTCATTTCTTGGCATGTTTGGGGTTTCCTTGCATTTTTTCTATAAAATACTCGTGCTTGTATGTATGTGTGTGGTTATAAATATTTTTTTGTTTTTTTCTTTCTTTTTTTTTACTATAAAATAGTTCACACTGGGGAATTATGGTACGTTAATGCATTTTTACTTAAATTATAATTATTTGATTATTTTTAGCCATATAGATACTACTACTGCTGTTTATAAATAAAAACAAACAAAAAAATAAATTGAAAAGTAAACTTTACTTTATTTTGTTTACCTTTAGCAAACTCAAAAATATTTTTATTTTCTATTTCAGGTCACATTAAAGAGTTTAATAATTCCTCCACTAAAATGTTTAAGACTGAACAAACAAATGCGCTGCATATTGATGGCAAAGAAGATATTAAATCTTTGGATACAACAGAAGTTGAAAATAATAAAAATTCTGTGGCTAAAGAAATTGACAAGCAAGTAGACGATGAGACTTTTAATGAATTTGATCATTTGGACGACGTAATCGATGATGATGATGTTTATGATGACGATATAGATGAAGATCTTCTAAGTCTAGATAGTTATTACTCAGGTAAGAGTAAAATAAAAACATTTTTTTTAACATTTGCAGCCTCGGGATCAAAATATATATTTTTGCATATGGAAAAGTAGTCTTAATTTAGGTGCCCTAATTAGATTCCAAAATGTATATGTTCTCTTTTTACTTGGAAGACATTTTAACAATAAAAACTGAAATTCAAAAAATTTTAAATTTAAGTTGTTTGTAAAAATAAATACGGTAAAGGAAAAATAAGAAAATCTAAAAGACTTATTAAGTAATCTGTCCCACTATGTCGAATGTTTTCGTTTGTTCGTATTAACGAACTGTGTGGCTGAAGAACGAATTCTCTCTGCAGTACGTTGCACAGTGGTATTTTTTTTAATAAGTAATTTTTTCGACACATAAAATTTAAAAATGTAATGATGCAGTTTGTAGAAAATTGCTTCAGTATGAAGAATTCATAAATTCTATCACAAAAAAAAAAAAAAAAAGTTTATTTATCTTTGAAATAATGAAGTAAATTTTAGTCCAAAATATTGGAAACTGTTTAAGCACTTCTATAGTATTTGCACGTAAGATAATTTTATTGATCTGATTTAAATAGTGATTTTTTCAAATATAGACTTTTCTGCGTATTTAAAAAATTATAAAATTATAAAGTTCGCCCATGTGATTTAAAAGATATGATAGAATAAAATTTTTTGTATAATGTGCCATGATTGCAAATTTTCTTGGAAGAAAAAAGAGGTTGCTCGGTCGGGCTAGGTGCTCCCGCTATAATAAAATGAAAGGTAAGACTGCATACTATCAATTAAAAACTTATGATTTTTTGAAGTTGTAATTTCGTGAATACGGGTATTTCACTATATGTATTTGCTATTAAAAAAGACACTTAACGAAGTGATCGAAAAAAACTAACACTATTGCAATACTCTATGGGCTTCACCAAAACAGGATTGCTGTGTCAGAACTCCTGCAAATTTTTTTCTTTACTTTTGTAGCATAGTGTAATCTTTTATAGAATCATAAAATTTGTCTCCAAATTCATGAAATTTTAAAATAAAAACATTTAAAAATTTAAATTTAATTAGTTTTGTTAAAGAAAGAAAAAGTTGTGGGAAAAAATATGGTATGGGTTATATGGGCGGAGAGTGGTGGGTATAGATTTAGGTAATAAAGGCTCTGTGCCAAATTTCAAAAATGTTGGCTTCTATGGGCAGTGAGTAGTGGGCGTGGCTAATTTTGATTAAATGTTATATTTTTCTTAATTGAGCTAACCAAAGGCTCAGATGAAAATTTCAAAATCTTTGGGCCAAAAATAAATTTTGGGTTTTATGGGCGGTGGGTAGCGGGCGTGGCTAATTTTGATGAAACTTTATATTTTTCTTAATTGAGCTAACCAAAGCTCAGATGAAAATTTCAAAAACTTTGGGCTAAAAATAAATTTTGGGTTCTATGGGCGGTGGCTAGTGGGCGTGGCCAATTTTGATGAAACTATATATTTTTCTTAATTGAGCTAACCAAAGGCTCAGAGCAAAATTTCAACATTCTACAAGCAATCCTTATATTTTTTTCAAAATATTGTATGAACAAATCCTACTGTGCGTTGTGCGTTGTGCGCTTCACTGGACAATCCATTACAAAAGGGCGTGCCATATAAGAGACAGACGTACTGCTTACGAATATGCTATTATCCGGAATTAATTATCTTATTTCATCAGAGCATCTCCGTGGTAGTATCGATAGATACTCCCATTTCACAAAATGTCTTGTTTTTTTTTTTAATTCGTTTTTGCAACATTGCCCTGAGCTGTATGACAACGACTACAAGAACTGAGTTATCCGGTTTGCTTAACCTATTTAGTAATACTTGAGGTTGTTCATGTTTAATTTTTAACAATTATTATTGTATTTGCAGTTAAGTTTACAAAAGTGTTAAAAGTTCAAGTTATCTTTCTTGTTTTTAACATACAAATTTTAAAAACTACTTGACAAGTATTGCATAGAAATTTGTCAAATAAGACCTCAATAAACCTAAAATAGTTTTTATGAATACGGACAGTAGAGTATTATATTATTGCATCGTATTATAATATTCAATTCAAATGAAAGTATTCAATATCTTTTTTTTATTTAAAATCAAAACTCAGGGGTAAGCCCCTACTAAATGCTGTGTATTGTATTGGAATTTTTGGAGTACATATATTACTATTATTTATTAAACACCTTAGGAATGAGACAAATTGTTGTGTTATACCTTCACCCTTGAATGATCAACAGCAATTGCCTCATCGTTGCATGTTGATTATGTGGTGAGTGCCTCCTCTAAGTAGGTTCAGCTGTTATCTGCTACTTCCTAATAGGTGGCGCTTTTCTCCTGATCTTTCGTTTTTTGTTGATACTGGTTAAGGTGGAATATAGTGGAATATCATGGAGCGGTTTCTTTGTAGATAGTCTTCTTGGAGCGGGGGGGAAATCTTATTTTTATATTATAACTTTCTGAAAAAAATCGCAAACTGACTTTTTCATTTTTCTTTCACCTTTGCTGGGATTTGATCCTGGGCCGTTTGAGTTTTTGTGCGAGCGCTCTAACAACTATACCACTCACCCCCCTATTATCGAGTAATGAAAAGTAGTAGAATTTGCCAGCACTACTAGTATGTATCTTACATTTATTATAAATTTTCCATTAATAATCGACTTTTAAATTTAGTGAAGTACTTACATACTAATTACTTCCTTTGATGCTATTACTGCAAACGTCTTTCAACCTTTATATAACCTATCTAAACTACCAATTTTTACAGCTTAAGTACACAAGAGAAAGAAATTTGAGAAAATATTTCTTCCGGCGATTACTCTTACCAGTCTTCTGGCAAAAACTCTGAGGGTAACTGATTGCCATGAACAAGCCTCTCAAGTCTGTAGTTCGGAGTCGACATTAAACTGTAGGTCATGGTATGCATGCATAAAAATTGACGCACACAACATAGGTGCTAGGAGAAGCTAGTCTGTAACCCTAAAACAGGGTTATAATGGCCAACTATGTATGTACATATATATATATATATATATATATATATATATTTTCAAAACTACTGAATATACACGCAAAATTTCATAAAAATCTTGCAAGTTAGTTCGGAAGAGTTGTTATTACAAACGCTTGTGCTATGAGAGTTTTATATATTTTAGAGATAATAAAGTGTTACACTTTTTGTAGAAAATACAACAGCATTAGATTTTAATGTCCATTGGAAAAGCCATAATCAAATAATGCCTATGATATTGCTTTTTATTGTTATTTTTGTTGTTTTTTTTTTTTTTGAGAAACTTTAATTTTTTAGTAAAACTATTTTTCTTTCCTTAGGACCTTCATGTTTAATTCACAAAATTCGTTTTTAATGGAATATTAAATAATTTTTAAAACTCTTTTTATTATTTTATTTTATTTTTTACAATTTTTTCTTACTGTCCACAGGATCAAATTTATTCACACACATACATGCATACGTACATGATTTTAAACGGACAAAGTTTTATCTTTATCCACATATTCTCCTACAGTCATATTCATTGCCATACGGGCATTAGGATCCAACATAAAATGAAATGAAATAAAATTAAAAGAAATAAAAAACAAGAAACCAAAAAACAAAATAAAAAAAACATTGAAAGTAAAAGAATAAAAATATTGTCGAACAGTAGCAATAAGCGCATAACCATTGAAATTGCTGTATTGGGTGTTATATACGAGCTGGTCACGACACTCAAGGGTACTCTACACCTGAATCGAGGGAGTCGTTTTACAATGGCAGGCAGCCATAGAACAAACCCGGCAGCCTAACTACTTTTTAAAAACCCAAAACAGCAATCAACACCATCCAACCAATCCGTTAGTCAGTCACACAGACATTCAAACCAAAATGCCAAACCATTTAGCCAGACAACTACCATTCAACCAACCAAGCAATGATAGTCCTCATCTCGTATCGTTTCCTTGCCAACTTATTTTACTTCACACATATAAAATCTACAAAAAAAATAAAAACAAATAAAAATACAAATAAAAAAATTGGACAGAATAAATACATTTGCACTCATACTATGGCTCATAAGGAAACGTATAGAGATGTTAAAGTCAAGCAAAAACAAAAATAAAACACAGACACTCAAACAATCATTGAAGAGCCATTGAGGCAAACAGTCGAACTACTGACATACCAGCTTCATAACATTTAACACAAATAAATAAAATAATATTGAAATAAAGCATTAAAAGAATTGAAGAAGGAAAGAATACCCTTTTTAAGACTCATATCATACTCGTATCTTTGTGTATATGTGTAAGTAGAAGTTTAAGTGAAAGTGTAAGACAAGCTATGACTGTGAACATTTTTGAATACAAAAGACATGTGAAATAAAAATCCATTCACATGTAATATTTGGCCACCCAATTTTAAACCACATTTGGTTGTTACGGTTGGATGTGAATAAGAAAAACTTTTCTCAAAGACACTCATCGAATATAATTCCAGCAACCAGAGTAACACTCTTACTTGTATTTCATATTTACTCCTACACTATATTTGCTGTTGTATTTCATTGTTTTTGTTTTCTTGCTTGGATGTTCGTAGTGTCTTACAATTTCCGGTTTGGTTTGTTTCTTAAGTGATGAGGATGATAAGTGTAGTTGTAGGTATCATGTCATCATCATTGTCATTTAAAAACTCTTTATTTCATGTTTATGGCAAAAGAAAATTCAATTGACGTCAAAATGTATCCCAGTAAGCAAGAAATTCGTCTTCATTTTAAAACTGAAATATCTTTAATTGTTTGGTGAGAATTAAGCTCTAAATGTATCCCTGCCCTTTTAGTAAATTATTTTATTAACATTTTTTTATGGCAAAGTACGTTCTTGATTGATTTCTATGACATTTCACAGTTATTCGGTTAAGATCAGCGATTTATGAATCAAGTGGTTTCTTACAACACTTCTGTTAGATTCTTTTTGATTTTTTTTTTTTTTCATCAAAAGAGGGCTACAGTTTTAGAAAATTATTGTCAGACGTTGCATTGCTCTAATAGAAAACACAACATCTTTTCTGTTGTTTTTTTTTTTTTGCTGGTTCCTATTGCTTTGTTCAAATTAAAATTGTGACCAGTATCGTTTTTAATTAACTAACCAACCCCGGAGTACATAGCTACCCTTACTTGATTTAAATGGTAACATTTAACATGCCCACTTGTTCAATTAGGGTTCTTGCAGACCCCAATATCTATAACATTTATGGATCAGAAGGAGATAAACGTGTCAGCGCGACTTATCATACTGGTGTGTTTCCATCTAACTGGGCGATTGGCTAATTTAACGACAATTCTTAAAAAAAGGGGAGGCCCCGTTCATTAGAAGTATGTTCAATACTTTTGAAAGTCATCTGGTGAGCTATTTAGAGTCCAATAATTTGTTAAGATACCATCAGTAGGCTTTTGGAGTGGCCGCTCCATTGATGATTTAATTGGCATTTTAGTGAAAGCAAAGGCGTTTAACAGAGTCTGGCACGAGGCCCTTATTTCCAAATTGTTTGCTTTCTCAGTAACTGCGCTATAAGAGTCGTTATAGATGATGTGCCTTACCACGAGTTCAGGCTAAATTTAGGAGTACCGTAGGGCTCTTTTTCGCCTCTCATTCTCTAATTGATTTTACTTAACGATCTTCATTTGATCGTAGACCGAGCCTTTAGGACATTGGGGTAAGAAAGCAAAATACTAACGACACACTCACAAATGAGCTACAAAGATTCACTGAATAGGGTCTGCGGGGACAGAGTCGAATTTACTATGCACAAGACTCAATATCGTCTTCTCACAGTGGTGATGATACAATCTTGTCAGCTGTGACTATGGTTAATGTATGTAAATATTAAGGAAGCATATGCTCTTGGTGTTCTAGACATAAGAAATAACTCAGATGTCCGCTGATGTAATCACATATTATGAGTACCGTAAAAAGCATTTAAGTGCCTCGTTTTTGTTCAAACTGTGCAAGAAATAATTCACTTCTATATTTATTTTTCTAACAAAGTTTTTATATGATCCTAGCAAGATTGGGTATAACTCTTATAAATGGGTCGGTGATTTTTTGAAATTTATATAGACTGTAGTTCCTTCAACAACCGTTTAACTGTGTGCTCAATATTTGAATGCGATATATAGAATAACAAAATATCAATCGATGTATTTTCTATATTTATTGAAGAACTGCAATTTTAAATTTTAAACAGCAGACATACAAGGTATTGAACGGTTTTAGTCTCTAAAGTGATCACCACAGGCTTTCTAAAAACGTAATCGACGCTTTTAATAGGTTGCATCGGAAAACATCCATATGAACTCACGATTATGCATCAGACTATCTCTTGCAGCAAAGAAACAAACACATTTTAATTTTTATATAGAAGTTTGTGTGGCTTGATTGAAGCAGTTCGTAAAAAATTAAGTTTGGCCTACCATACAACCAAACGAAGAATTTCCTACCAGTTTGGAGGGGAAAAGCCTAAGAAACTAACCGTTTATCGGCTGGTAGTTTAACGCAGTTTTATTCAATGATACTAAATAATTATAAAATTTTCAACTAAAACTTGAAACGAATGTAAAAAGATTGGTTCCCTATATTTAGAACATTAAAATCTCAAAACTTTATGGGTAACCCTTTACTAAAAGCCTAAAGATATGCAATTAAAAAATAGCAGCAGCCACATACAAAATAAAGTCTTTTTAATGCATGTGTTACGCAAATTTACTCATTCAAGTTATAGGCATGAGCGTATGCATACATGCGATAGTGTTAGACTTGTCAAAATAAAAAGCATTTATATTATTTTCATTCTCTTTCTCTCCCTTTCATTAACACTTTGTTTTGGCAGTTGGTACTTACGAGTATTTTAAATACAAATTAATGTGTGTTGGTGGTGGTGGTGTTGGACTGCATGTCAGGACAGTGACAACACTCAGACCAGACCCCCCCCCCATTCAGTGAATAATAACATTTAAATAATGGATTTTTGTCAAAAATAAAATGCTGTTTTTAAAGTTTTCTCATGTAACTTTTCAAATATTTAAATAAAAAAGTATTTGTTTGTTCGTTAAATGTACTTTTATTGTCCTAACAGGTTTCAACTTTTTTTATTTTGAGTAACAGGAACAAAAAAAGCATAAAAGTAACAACAGAATGACTTCATATTGTGAAGTAAGAGTGTACGAGTATGTATGAGAAAATACTACTGGCACTTGTTATATGAGCCTGTATGCTGTGATTTATTAATGAACAAACACTTCCTGGCTTTCATCTTTAGTTTTATGGCTGTTGTTTCATTTCAAAATATCTTCCGTTCGTTTTTAAAGTGGAAATAACTCTTACAAACCATCTTTATAAGTTTCTTAAGGAAAACTTACAAAAACTATTTAAATGTTTTTTGCATAACTTTAGATTTTCTTAATAAAGGAATTCTCTTAAGAAGAAAGCAAGAAAGGGGTTTGTTTGAGTTCATGTTTACAAACATGTTTCCTTCTGATGTAGGCAATTAATTACGCATTTGTCTTACAAGACAAACAGTTAAAACTAAATTACTTGCTATAGCAGTGGTACGAGTAAAACATACACCTCATACTTTTGTAATTCATTTTGTATGACAAACTAAATTTAAATGCATTTATTTTACAAATATGGGAAGTTATAATTCTCATTTCCAATTATGTTTCTTAATATTTCTTTAGTTTACTACAAGCAATCTTTTAATTGCAAGTAAATTATCTCTTTTTTTCGCATTGTTTTGGACATGCTTGTGTAACATGACATGTTGAATTATTCTTTTGCTAATTTTACCGGATGGGATCTGTAATAAATAATCGTTTAATCTTGTTTAGCTTTTAGAATAAAAGAAATATTGTAACGTTTTAAACTTATTTTGCCAAAAATGAAATTTAAAATAAAGTAAAATTAAAAGACAGGTCCACGAACCACAGAACACAACCTTCTTCTAGTTTTAATAGGCCACCAAGATTATGCGATTTAACGCAGTTACCCAACATTCATCTAGTTATCGCTGAAATATGCTAAAAAGTGGTCGAAAACTATCTTAAAAGGATCAACTAGTGTAACGAATCTAGAGGCGAACATTGGATTGCATACCAAATGCCCACGTCTAAGTGTTTAATGAAATACAATTTTCACGAATTTATAGTATTATGTGTGATTTATTTAACTTTACTTTTGAAACTCAAAAATTGGTAACCATTCCAATCCAATGATAATTCCCTAAGAAATCTGTAGTTAGACAAATATGTCCAATCACTAAACATGTTTCAATATTAAAGCCACATGCCATTTTACAGAATTTTTCTTGTAAACATTTCTTAAAAAATGTTTCTTATTGTTTTTAATGAACCGTGCTTCCAGAATGCCACCAAGCTTCAGCTCTTCCTAGTATGCCTCCAGATATCTCCAAAGAAGACAATAAGATATAGTCATCGCCATTATGGATAATTACGTAATAATTATAAAATAATACATATGTACATCCTAAGACCTGCTACAGTACACAGAAAAAATTATTGATGTATTTTTTTCAAAAATTTTGTTTTAATTAAATAAATAATTGCTCTAAATACCTTTAATTAATATTAAAATCAGTTTAATTGATAGCATTAATTTGTTTACTGATGAAAAAACAAGTAATTTTTTAATTGGTATCACAAATTTTTTAATTGAAACACATTTTTATTTTTTTCTGTGTACATTTGCTTAACTAAAGAACTTCTACCTTAATGAAACAAAAACACAGCTATTCTTTGTTGAACCCAAATACTTTATAGAGGGGTAATGGGAAATGGTGGAAGGCACCACCAAAGTATCAATAAAGGGTGTTTCCGTTATAATAAAAAATAATTGTAATGTGATGGTGTAGATCAACGGAATTGAATTTTAAGCAAGAGCAAGATACTGCCATTTACTAGAAAGAAGATACTCCATACATAGGCAAAGTAATGTTACACCTTTTTTGCTAAATTTTAGCAAATTTTGCTGCTTAAGACATAAATCGGCCACGAGACAAATTTTCTGATTAGAAAAATTTGACTAAGCCCTTATGGAGAAAAGTGCAAAAATAATATATAATAAAATATTAAAGGGTGGGTAAATTGGAGGTTAGAAAGTAAATTGGCTTAAAAACTAATTTTTTATTAAGAGCTGAAGGTTCTGGGTTCGAGCCCCAGGAAAGGTGTGATCAATTTAATTTTAATTTTTGTTTCTTCAGAAACGCTTTAATAAGACCAAAGCTAACTGCAATGAATATTTTTTGATAATCAAAGAAGAAATGATGTCCGTGAATTAATAGTATACTAGCCAAACTGAACAATTGTTTTCGACTCCAGCTACACATGTATATTCGAGACCAAACATCAACTATTTAACTCATACTTTTCAGGAAATCGCATACTGAAATTATTATCGTATGCACATACACTTGTATGAGTTAGTCGAAGTAAAGTCACACAACAGTTTCTATCATATTCTCCTTTTCTTACCATCATTGCTGTTCTTGTAATTGTTATCTTATTTGGATGAAACAGAATTACAATTTGATTACCAAAAAATATTCATTGCAGTTAACTTTGATCTTATTAAAGCGTTTCTGAAGAAACAAAAATTAATTTATTATTTTTTTGTTTTCTTTTGTTTTGTTTTACAAATTCACTTTTATTGATTCCAATGTAAAGTAGAAATATGGGAATTATGGAATATGATGTCTGAAAAATTGTCACCTTCACTACGTCGACAGACAATATTTTGCAACAAAGCTTTGCTTATTTCGTTAATGCAGCGCCTAATTTCATCTTTCAGAGCGTCCGTGGTTTGTTCACGTAAACCCGGTCTTTCAAATGGTCTCAGAAAAAATAATACAGCGGCGTTAAATCACAAGAACAAGGCGCTCAAGTGACATACAATAACTGAATTGTTTGGCCGGCTGTGTGACTTGTGCCGCCGTCCTGCTGAATCCAAAGGTCAATGATGTCAACATTAGCCAATTGTGGCCACAAAAAATCTATTATCGTGATCTCATCATTAAAGATGAGAGAATGAGTTGTTTTCGTTCAGTTCTTCAAATAGCCAATTCATAAACGTTCAACGCAAACAATGGTAGTGTAGCGTTTCAGGGTTAAAATATCTCAACTTTTAACTAAATAAATGTCAAAGAATAGCAGCTTAATTATTGACATTTCATTATTTTACAGACAATTTACTGCCTAACCTCAAATTTGCCCACCGTGTAAAATGGGTGTAAAGAGTTCAGCTTCAATTGGTTCAATACGAAATTGTCAACATATTTACTGGTTTTATCGACTAAAAAAAAGTAGAGACTATCAAAATCAGCAGCTAATATAATTTCACTAACGATAATCAAGCAAGTCATTTCATTTCTCTTCCTGCTTCTTGATAAGCCTTAATAATAATAATACATCATTAGTTAAGTTACTGTAGGGCTTTGAAAAGTATAAAATATTTTTTGCCGGACATGTGGTATATGACAACTCGGATTCACACCCTAATTAGCTTTAAAGTTTGGCTTTAATATACCGAAGAAAACGTTTTCAATTCAATACTGATTAATTTCTGTTTAATTTAAAGAGTTTATTATTTATTTTTGTAGTCGCCGTGGTCTAGTGGTTAGTGTGTTGGCTTACTAAGACGATAGTGCCGGGTTCAAATCTCAGCACCGACATCTTAAAAAAAGAAATATGAAAAAAATATTTCTTTCGGCGACTACCTCTCAGCAGTCTTCTGGCAAAAGCTCTGAGAGTAATTAATTGCCATGAACACGCTTCTCAAGTCTGTCGTTCGGAGTCGACATTAAACTGTAGGTCCCGGTACTCATGGATAAAAATTTACACACACAACATGAGTGCTGCGAGAAGCTAGGCCGTAATCCTGACACAGGGTTGTAAAGGCCAGTTATGTATGTATGTATTTATTTAGTTATTTAAACTTTCTTCACAGAAAACTAAACTGAAGCGAATGTGACTGAATTAAGTACAATTTAAATAAAGAAATTATGTTGTACTTGAAATTTTGGCAAAATATACAATAATTACACTGAATTGTATGATTAAATTATTGTTTGTTTTAAAGATGCTCGCGTGTGGTCGGTCATGTCAATTAGTTTTAACCCTTTTGAAATACTGTTCGTTCGAACTCTGGTAACAATACCGCCTTCTCTTGCACGAAACAAAAACTACACACATATTTGGGTAAGTGTGATAGCAATTTTTAGTAAACAAGCTATTAAGTAGTTTGGTTTACATGAAATCTATGGCTGAGATGTTGTATCTTCAGATGTTTATAACCAAGCTTTGTGATATTTTAAACGTACAATGACTTATTTTCGTTTTGAAAATTCTCTTTTTTCATTTCTTTATTTTAAGTCGTTTTTTTTTTCAAAGACCGCCATTTATAAAGAAATTAAAGAAATAAAAAAATTACAATGAGAAAGAGATTTATATCATTGTCACACTTAAAATAAAGTTCTTAAACATTATTTGGTAAGAGTTTTGACAGTTACACAGATACAGATACCAGACACAGATACACCATTTTAACAAAATTTTTAATTTTTAAAAGACTTTTAAAGTGGTTTTGATCTGAATTTAACAGTTTAATTCTTTGTTTTTTTTATATAAATCATAATCTCTATCTTAAGCATACAATGGCTTCTTTCTACACGTTTTCAAGCGCTTGTAATACCTGTTTGTATTTTAGTTTAATTTATATCTTTATCTGCATAAATAGAACCATGTTCGTTTGTGTGTTTTTTTGTTCTTTTAATGTTTTCCGAAAACAGAAACTATAATGAAATCTTTTTTATTTTCAGTTCCAAAAATTGTTATCATTTAACCCGTTTTTAAAGCTGTCGTTACAGTTGATTTTTGAAAAAAAAATAAAAAAAAAACAATTGCCATTAAAAACGGCTACTGTGTATCGTTTTATACACAATTTTTTGTTGATTTATTTTTTTTTTTTAATTTATCTTTAATAATCTTTAGGATGTTGACCACAACGAGTATTGACACTACACGTTTTAATTACCCTGTCTAATGAAGGAAAAAATTTAAGTCTTCATGGGGAAATTTCGTTGAAATAAAAATATGACGTGAAGTAGCAACATACTCGTATGTTTTGTATGTATGTGAGAAATAACGTTTTTGGAACTTTCTTTTAATTGTCGAATTTGTGACCTAAATTTTTGTCTTTCTTTTTTATCAATCTATAAATGTTTTAAAAGCTGTTTTAGTTCAAACTTTTATTTTATCTCTGTATCAGTAACAATTAACATTTCTTGAATTATCATTAAATGAATTTTCATTAAACCACTTAAAATCATAATTTAAAAATGTAGGATTGTGCATAGAAAATTGCTTAAAAATAGGCAATTTTGAATCTCCCACTAACCAGTGCTATCATTAAAGGCGAAATGAATAAAAGGTTTGGTTAGTCCCTCAGCTGTCTATTACACAGAAAAAACTAGATTGTAAATACAACAAATTTTTTTGTATATACAATTAAAATATTATTCAATTTTGCGCTAACAACGGTTTTTGTAAATACAAATACGACAATTGTAGGTTTCCTTAAGAAAAGAAAAAAAAATGCAACGGTACCATGTTTTTTCAATTATTGTGGTTAACAAACTATTTGTTGAAAAGATTACAAGACTTTAGTAAATGTTTTTGTTGCACTATTTTATCAATCTTTTTTTTTTTAAATTAAATTGTCTTCATTTTCTCCTTTGCTGGGATTTGAACCTGGGCTGTTGTGTGTTGTATGCAAGCGCTCTAACCATTACACCATCACTCCTAATTTTTATAATGTTGTTTTTGTACTAAATATGCGCAACTAACCTAAAGCAAAGAATTCAACAAAATATTTATTTAATCGTTTTTATTGAAAATGTATGGTACCGTAATAATTTATTTTATTTTTTTGTCAAAGTTTACTTTGAGAAAAAGAAAAAAATGTAACGGTACCATCTTTTTTCAACAATTGTGGTTAACAACCCAATTGTTGGAAAAATTTCAACTCTTTCAATAAATATTTTTGTTAAACTTCTTTATAAATATCATATGTTTTTGTTGTTTTATTATAACATAGTCTTCTTGTTTTTGAAAATATTGCTTAAATAATAACAACAATTTTAATTAGCATAATTTGTTGAAAATAAATCCTAATATTTGTAATATCAAAAAAATATTTGATTGTATTTATAAAACACATATTAAAAATAAAATTTCACATTAACAACTCACTTTGTTGATTGAATTTTGGTGATATTTTTTTCTGTGTAAATGTTGCTGCATGAAGCTTTCAGAATATACAGTATGTTGAGGTCGGACCTGTCAAAACGAATATCATTATTGTGTTTGTTGTTAAATTACCCGCACCCTATAATCATTCCGTTGTGTTATTATTACATTTTAACAATATTTTTCATTCATTAGAAGGCTTACTGATGTCCATGTATAATTATGATCAGTGCTTTGTCCCATAGATAAAAATCAGAACAAAAGTTTCCTTGATTTTAACGAAATCATGCAAAACTTGTATTTATGTTGATGGATAAATCAGGCTAAATTTAATGAATGCTTTTTTTACTGAGACCAACACTCAGGGGATGGGGGGGGGTCATATACATACAGTAAGGTCTAGGAAAATATCGCCGCAAGAATTAAAGAACGCTGTAATTGACACAACATTTAATATTCACCAGAGCCAAAAACCTGTATGAAAGTAGAACAAAGACACTGGTATTTTTCAAAACGCAGAGCGCATAAGTGAATTTCATTTCATCATAGATATCTGGGGCCGGGATCAATCGACGAGTATTTTTTTTTTTCTGATAAAAATGATGCAAAAAACGTATTTTCAATTTTTGTCAGTTACAGCGTTCTTTAGTTCTTGCGACGATATGTTATGGGAAGGAAAAAAGAGGGAGTAGTGCGTTTGGACATTTGATTTAAACTTAATAATATCGTAATTCTATTTTTTGTTTAAGTTATAATTTTGAAAAAACCGCAAACTAACTTTTTCATTATTCGCCTTTGTTGGGATTCGAAACTGGGCCATTTGAGTTTTTCTGCGAGCGCTCTATCCACTATACCGCGCCATTGCCAGGAAAAACATTCGCTGGAAGATTGTTCCATAAAAGACCGGTGCTGCTAAGGAACGAATTTTCTTTATAATGCATTGTGCGATTCACACGGACAATCAACTCTGCTCTGAGAGTGGTACGTGTAGTATGCAAGAATATGCGACAGAACTGGAATGAAGTACTTTATTTCTTTAGAGAACCTCCCATGGTAGTACCGATAGAACAATTAAACGCACGCGGTCGAGAAGCTCAAAAATAGATTTTGAAGCAGAGGCCCATACATAAGAATTGTATTCCATCTTTGGTCGGATAGAGATCTTGTAAATATTGACAAGGTCGGATGGAGTGAAGTCTTTCTTGCATCGTTTTAGAAAGCCGACGAACTTCAATGATTCTTTCGACACTCGAAATATGTGATCATTCCAACGGACATCACAATTTATTGTCATGCCCAGAACATCAAGAACCTCAGCCTCCTCAGTCACAGATGACAGGATTAAATCATCACCACAACGTTTATGCGTGATAAAACAACATTGGGTCTTGCGCGCATTAAATTCGACTCTGTTCGCGAGACCCCACTTAGACATTTTTTGCAGGTAATTTTTGAGTGTGTTATTCATATCCTGCCCTTTCACCGCGATCTCCAAAAGGCTCGGCCTACGATCAAATGAATATCAGTGACAAATGTTATTGTCATCTGCTAAGGAATTGATGGGATTTGAAGTTAAAAGGAGAAGGCAGAAACCCTCATAAAACAAATTAAATCACCACATCAACTTCAATGGACATAAGCTTTTAAATTGCTAGTGCAGTATATACGATGTAGTATAAACAGGGCCTACCCTTCGTGATGGCGTTATTAATTTCGTTGCGGCGGATAGCGTAGTGGTACTAGAATAGTGCTGTCAAATTCTGCTACTTTTCGTTACTCGACAGTATTGAGTACTTTCATTTGGGTTCTCAATATTACTCAATATTTTTAACGGTTTTTATTTTTAAGACAAAACAATTTCATAAAATATTGTGTTTTGTTTTGGCCATTAGAATTTAAATTTTTCATACAACTTCGAAGAAAAAATATAACTCTGAAGGTATTGAGTAATTACTTTTAAGTATTGAGTACCCAAAAATTAGTACAAATACTCGATACTCGGTACCCATAACTCAATACTCTGCTGGTACTACACTAGAAGTCTGTTAAGCGTAACAGCCAACGAAATTATTATAAGACTTTTCTCATATTAGCGGGTGAAATATTATTTAATGCCCAATATTACAACAATATAAAGTTATAAATGTGTGTGTTAATATCTACGTTTGTACATGTACATGTAAAAGTAACTTACGTCTACTTTTAACAAATTCATTATTTGTCTGCACATTTTACCAACCTTTTCTTTTAGGTGTTTGAATGTGTGTGTGTGTGTGCTTAGTGAAAGTTAAATAAAAATTTCCTTTTCCTTATTAAAAAGACAGGGGTTTTTTTAGCTATAAAATAAAATAAAATTTTTATTTTATTTTTCCTGTTTTTTTCTTTTTGAAGCACAAGTAAGTATGTTTAGAAATACTCTCACACACTCGCATAAGATGCTTTTTTCGTGTGTTCGCATGTATATTCACACATTACTTTCACTGGTTTTTTGGCTCATACGTTAAGAATGATTGGGTGTTCCCTGGTGGCCATGAGGAATTGTTCCTGAGTGTGTCATAATGCAGCTTCAAAAGTGCCCCTTAAGAATAAAATCCAATTGGAAAAACGTGTAAAATAAACAAGATTTTATTGTTGTAAAACAACAACAACAGCAACAACAACGATATTGCTTAGTAGGGACCAACAAAAAATATAAAAAAAAAGAGAATACAAACTGACAAAAATAACGCATAAAGGATTCACATAAAATTTTCTTTAAATATTTAATTTAAATTAAACAAATTTATTAATGCGCGTTTTAGCATCACTTATTCAAATTAAATTTTTCAATTCCACAAGTAAGCAAAATACTTATTACGCTTCAGAGATTTAATTGCCTCAGTGCTGATCTACTTGACAGGATTCCTTTTATTTCGTTGTTATGCATGATTGTGTGGAAATATGAGCAAATGTTTTGCAACACTGCACCAACAAACAAAACAAAATGTGAAACCAAGAAGAATAAAACTCGTAATACATGCGAATAGTACTTGTTCAAGAAACATGTAAAAAGATTTTAAGGTTAGACGTTTCTTTATAATTTTAAAACTTTTTTAGTGTTATTTGTAGTTCTTAACGAAACTGCTTAGGAATATAATTTCATGTTTGTTAAAAAAATAGGTAATAGTTTAATATATTAGCAAGAAAGGAGAAAGTTCATATATTTTTATTCGTCTAGACGATTAACACGATTATTTTATCATTTGGCTTAGTGGTTAGGTATGATGACAGTGTGTGATACCTTGGATTTCACAACAAATTATATATTTTTGACAAAACAAAATCTTTTATTTCCCAAGATGCTATTCCTATGCTAGGAAAATCAGAAACTGATCCGTTAACTACGCTGATAATTTGGAAAGATCTTTTTATCAAATTACTGACAGTAGCAATGAAGTTGACATTGTTTTCATTTCTACACCGCCAATTCAAAATGATGGTAAAATAGCAAAATCCCTACTAACAAATGCATTTGAAATACCTCCTGAAATATTTAGGGCGAAGACCGATAGTTAGTAAGACGCATGCATCATTTGATTAATATCATTGAACTGATAGATCATGTGATCCACGATTGCAGTACGAATATCTTTTGCTCCGAATTGAATAACTCTTCTTTTAAAAGATAGAAAAATCAATTCAAGTATATAGAAAATTTTAATGTGCCAGTAATGGGTTTCAGTAATAATCAATCCGAAATGCTATTCGACACTTTTTATTACTCTTCATCGCTTACTTGTGCACAGAAGTGTAAAACCATGTTTAAGTTTGGCATTCCCTTAATAAGCATACGACTGTGCTGACTGATTTTAACTGGCACTGAACACCAGTTTAAATAAAAAAATACATTATTTGACTCATACGATAGCCAATGTCGCTTTTTTCCTCAACACTTCAAAAATGTTCTCTATTTTTTTTTATTTATTTATTTTCCACGAGATCAGTATTCAGGGAATGATTGCTACTTAAAATGTATAGAATATATTCACAGGAAGATTGTTTCATAAATGTATTAAAAAAACGGATTCTCTCTACAATACATTCCGCGATTAACTAGGCAATCAACTACAAAAGGATGTGCTCTATGAGTAAGAGGTCCAAGTATATACTACATAAGAATATGTTATTATTAGAAAATAATGCTTTTATTTTATCAGAGCATCTTCCTTTGTAGTACCGATAAAATAGCGAAACGCATGCCACATTGCGGAGTTGCTGCAATTAATCAATAGAGTTGGGTACCCTAGCGGAATTGATTGTATGCTATCAAAAAACTTCAAATATAATTTGAAGTACCGAGATTTACACGAGGGTTATGTTTAATCTTGGGTCACATAAAAGTTTTGTAAATATTAGCAAGGTCAGATAACTTATTTTGTACATTGCTTTAAAAAGCCGGCCACTTGAATGTTTCTTTCGTCACTCAAAATATATGATTATTCCAGCGCACATCCCCAGCAGAAAACTTTTAAAATTTGGAAACAATAAATAAAATTGTAAGCAACAATGGAAGTATTATATTGTTTTTTATACATACAAGCTTCCAAATATGCTGATTTTTTATAATATTTGCTAACTGGTTGCAATAAATTTGCATTTCAATTGCATTTCAGAGGCTCATTTCATATAAAAATCATGCATTACTAATGTGCACGAGTAAATGATTGTTTAAAATTTCTCCTTACAAAATAGCTTGGTAAGCACTGGAATTTTCTGCTGCGTCACAGCTAATCCTCATGCCGAGAATATCAAGATAACCGATAACCACAGATGAAAAGATTGCATCATCACCACCATAGATTTGGTGATAAAACAACATTAAGTCTTGAACCCACTCAGAGAATGTTTGCAGGTCATTTGTGAGTATGTTATTTATATTTCACCTTTTCGCCCCAATCTTCAAAAGGCCTACGATCAAATGAATATGAGTAACAAATATTGATGTCATCGATATCGCAAGAGTAAATAAGTATTTGAAAGTAAAAAGAGTAAATCTTTAATAAACATCAAAAATCGAATAGGAGAACAGAACAGAACGTTGCGGTACTCCCGAACTTAACTTGAACTCGTTGGTGTAGACCAGGGGTTAAGATAAAATGTTGATTACAATTTCATAGCACAATTTTGCAGAGAGTATTCACACGTATTGCTTATGCTCTTTTATTTTTTTCAGGTTTACTCCAGTGTTGTCAGATTAAGGGATTTATCCCCAAATTGGGGATTTTTTTTTTCTGAAATGGGGATAAAAGAATTCATTTGGGGATGGGGATTTTTTTGGGGATGATCGACAAGTTTTTGGCGATTTTTAAAATTTACTCGCTTGCTTAATTATATATTATAAACACGATGAAAGAATTTCAATAGAATTTCAATTTTCAAATCTTGCTTATAAACTTGTTTAAAACTCATACTTTCATATAAAATTTTTGCAACGTTTGCTCTTGGTTTTGTTTCATTATGTTTCCTCCACCTTCTTTAATGGATTGTATTGGGGAGGAATTCAGTATTAGAGGGTCTTTTTACAGCTAAATTACTTCTTTCGATAAACAAAAAAATTTTAGTTTCGTCCGACCACAATTACTTCTCCACTTATACTTTATGTTTTCCATAATATGGCACAGGACATTTATTTAGAATAGAGGTAAAATAGATGCTGTATACTGTACAAATATTTCAAACAACATCATGATGTCTTATGCTGAATATGAAAAATAAATAACGACCCGAAACACACATCGAAGCGAGCAAGAGGTTGGTTTATGTTTATTTAAATATAAAATTATTGAAGCACTTTGTGTGGGGATTTTTGGGGATGAACTAATCAAGGTTTTGCGGATTTTTGGGGATATGAATTTCGAAATTGGGGATAAAAATTTAAAACTATCTGACAACCCTGGTTTACTCAAAAAAACTGATCGATGACACTCAAAAAATATTTTATGTTAAAAAATTCAATTTTTTTTAGAAACATTAAAAGGTTGGCTAGTAGGAGAGGAAATTTATGAACCAAAATTTGGAAAAGGCTTATAATTACGCTTATAATTACAAATATTTTCTGACTTAAAATTTATTTGTTCAAAGCAACGCAACAAATTACTTTCATCATATATAAAAAAATTCTACAAATGCGAAACTGTCATAAGAGTATAAATGTAGAAGATTTTATATTATAGCCCAGTTATTTATTTATACTTTTAAAGAATATTTTATTTTTAAGAAAAAGAAATAGACTTTTTATTTCTCAGCAAATATCTAAAAAACATGCCCTAATTATAGTCAAACTTTTATAACTTTATGTACGTATGTTGATGAAATAAATGTCAGAATAGCGTATATTACTAAAATTTTTTTATGACTGTAAGCTATAAATTCGCCCAACTTCTTTTTTTCTCTTACTCACTAATACACAACCAAAAAATTTTTGGTAACCCCCTGGTGTATAAAACGAGAGAAATGATTGCCGACTCTATCCAGCGCTTAAAAGATATTAAGAGCGACAACCTTGCTTTTACTAAATCTGTGAATATATCCACTTCGCCTCTCGGAGAATAATGTCAGTACATCACTAGTAGAGCGGCCACTTTCTAAGCCGGTCGCTCAGCAACTAATTGGACTCTAAAGTGATATCTCGCAATACGATATCTATAAAAAAATACCAACTATTTTAATTTTATCACACCAAGTAATCAATACTTGTAGTAGATTCAAAAACTAATATTTATATTTCTTGCAATTTTAATGAAAGATGTAATTGAATTCACTAGAAAATTTAAAAAACTAGAAAAGAAATATTTTCCCCTTCTCTCTTTCCTTTTGTTTGCCGGTTATTATTTTTAAAATTCTGCTTTCTTTCTTTAGTTGATTTTGCCAACAGTTTCACTTGAGAATTGTCGTCTCAATGTTTATATGCTGATGGTTGTTGGTGGATTGGTGGGTTGGTTATTGTGTTCGTTTGGTCTTTTGTTTAGTGAAATTGTCTAAGGGGTGGCCCATTTTCTTATGCCATTATATTCTGACCATCATATTTCGCGAAAATCTGTTGCAAGTAATGCCAACAGGCAAAAAAAAAGAAAGAAAATAAAGTTTTTCATGTTGTTTGTTGTTGTTATTAAAGACAGGCAGGGTGGTGTCAAGCTGTTTACACCTGAGATTTGTTTTGCATTTTATGGAATCCTTATTTTTTCAATTTGTTTTCCTTCTTCCACGTTTCTCTTCTGCCCAACCAGTACTGACTGGTTACCTGCATTCAGATTCAAGCTATGCAATAAAACAGAAATAAAAAATGAGAAACTTACAACACCTTTTGAGATTCACAAAGAGTTCTCATGTTTTCGTTTTTGTTTTTTGTGTCGTTGTTTTTTCACTGTTTTCAAAAGGGAAAAAAACAAGAATATTATTTATGAGATTTTGCTGTTTTCACTTGTTTTATTTCAAACACAACTTGGGAGTTGACAGCGTCATTGAAAAGAAAAGTAGTTGTGAAGTGAAAAAAAAAGTTCCATTTTCTTTCTTTTCTTCTGAGTTGGTCTCAAAAGTTTTTTAACCATTTAGGAAACAAAAAAATTAAGTTCATGAGTTTTAAGTTACACCTCTTTCGACAAAATATTAAACGACTTTTTTGTTTTTTTTTTACATATTTTTTTATAGGAAAAAATTTAAAATTATTTGAATAAAATTGATATCGATCTCTAGTTCTAAAAGGGTGTGTTTAAACCAGGATATGTAAAGGATTAAACAACAATTTAAAAGAACCGGAAATATAATTTTTTATTTTTTTTGTACTTCTTGTTTTACAATAATAGTTGTGAGTGTGCTGTCCAAAAATAAAGGTAAACTTCTGTTTTAATTTCATTAATACAGCCAACATATTAATAAATTTTCTACTGATAATAAAGATAAGGCTATAAAAAATCCATATAAGCAGCCCCGGATAATAATCGCAACCACTTCAATTGCAGAAGCATAATTCATAAAACTCTTTTCGATTATGCAAAAATATAATGAAATTCAAAAGACCAAATAAAATGAAATGAAAGCTAACAAAAGCAATTCTATGTGGAACATAAAATTATCGTAAAACGGAAACTATAAGTAGAGAAGGAAAGAACGTACCAAAGAAACAATAAACTGCTGAAGGAAGTCACTCAAAAGTGCTACTTTTATTTTTCAAAATTATAAATAAATTCTGTAAAGATGCAAAACGTTTGACAAATAGAGACACAGCAAGCGGACAGACAAATAAAAGAAACAACACAAACTAGCAAAAGCACGTTTGTCACATATAAATACAAGTCATAAGAAATTCAAAATAAAATTACAAACACGTTTATACCACTAAAATATATATATATATAGAGTTGTAGTACATCAAAACACATCTGTTTCACAAACCTTCTAACAGGTTAACTAAAGTCTGACTGCTAAAATAGTGAAATAATAGTAGTACAACCCGAACTAGTCGTCGTCTTACAAATGCGGTTTTTAAGTCATAAAGGGCAAAGTAGTGCAAAGCAATACTTAAAACTGAAAAAAAAACAAATCAAACACGTTAACGGCACGCGTATGAACCCAGTGTGTATGTGTAGTGTAAATGTAAGTTTTTCACTTAACAAGCGTTTATGATTACGTACACCATTTCCAAAATGAAAAAAAAAATAACGATTGTTAATTTAATTGTAGTCGCCGTGGTCTACGGTTCAAGTCTCAGCTCTTACATCTTGAAAAAAAAAAAATATGAAAAAATTATTTCTTTCGGCGACTACCTCTCAGCAGTCTTCTGGCAAAAGCTCTGGGAGTAATTGATTTCCATAAAAAAGCTTCTAAAATCTGTCGTTTGGAGTCGACTTTGAACTGTAGGTCCCGGTACTTATGGATAAAAATTAAATCACACAACCCGAGTGCTGGGAGAAGCTAGGCCGTAACTCTGGGTTGTGATGGCCGATTATGTATTTTAGTTATTTCTAAAATAAATTTAATTGTAATTGATAGAACGGTCTATACAATGCATTGTTTAAATATGATTTCAATTTTCTTCAGTAAATCGGCCGGTATCTTACGAAAGATACCGTTATCCGACCAAAAATAGTCTAAAGAGTTAAGTTGCATCATGTAGACCGTGCCAATAGACCGGACCCAGGCATAAAATAAATTATTCACCGAACTCGCCTCTTAATTAGGCCATTGTTTCGAGTTCTATGTGGTATGTGGCACCAGCCTAGCCCAGCTCTTTCGTTTTGGACAAAAGCAAAGTTTGTAATCAACGCAAGGTAGAGGACTATAAACCACATCAAACACTGCATTTATTAGAATGCATTGGCAATTCTGGCAATTGCTCTAACTGATATAATGCCTGATATAATGAACTGATATCACAAAATGTTTTTTTGTTTTGTCCGCTCTTGTGGGGGGGCAGTTGGTAAAAACAACAATTAAAAGTAATATTCAATAGAGAGCAGAACACTTTATTGATGACCCGGGGAGACAAAAATAAATATATCTGGAATTCTAGTGTCAGTTCCCGACTAATTCAGCCATATATTAAATTTTCAAAATTGAAATAAATATTTTCAATAATACAAACGGGGTATAGTGGTTAGAGCGCTCAAACAAAAACATGAACCGCCCAGGTTCGAATCCCAGCAAAGGTGAAAAATGAAGAAGTTAGTTTGCGGTTTTATAATTATAGTTTAAAAATAAGAGGTCCCCCCCTCCAAGAACAAATTAACCGCTCCCTGACGTTAAACTCTATTCCACCTTAACCTTTGACAATGAAAAACAAATGATCACGAGAAAAGCGCCACCTATTGGGAAGTAGCAGATAACAGTTAAAAACCTACTTAATGAAGGCACTTACCTTAATCAACATGCAACGATGGGGCAATTGCTGCTGATCATTCAAGGGTGAAAGTATAATACTTGACTTTGAATGATCAATTCACAGCAATTTGTCTCATTCCTAAGGTGCTTAATAATATAAGAAAACAAAATATATGTTCTGTTGTCATAATGAAATTTCGAATACAATGCACAGTATTTAGTAGGGATTTACCCCTGAGTATTGGTCTAAATTAAAAAAAATTATTTTCGGTAAACAGTTTACTTGTTTAACAGTTTTTTCCCCCTTCTGAACGTAGTACTTTAACCAGTATAATGTGTTATTTGCTTATTACCTTTGTACGAAAGCTTTATGGTGTTATGTTATGTAATGACATTACAAATTTGATGCAGGAAATGGTGTAACAATATTATTTTATTAATTTATGGAAATAAACCTCTCGTATGATTTTATTAGTGTCGAAGGTAAATTCTATAACAAGTAAGATTACAAATATTCATGTTGTACTCGTATATATACGTTCGTTTGTGTTAAAGTTGTTTGTAAGAACAAATAAAAACAGTTAAAAAACGGTTTTGAAATCGAAAGATTTACATGATGGATAAGGAACCATAGTTTTTGTCTTTATTTTTATTTTTCATTAGGGCGATGAATTAATGCGATAAATTTTTATTAGTTCCACGAGAAAAAAGAGAACAAAAAACTACACTCTAATGTAATGCTGGAATGCATATGTACGTCAGTTACTCAAACAATTATCCCAGTATTTATTTGTTGCTTTCCAAAGATGGTTAAATGACAAGGGCTTGTAGCCCAAATTCTTTAATTACTTACAACCCCAATTAATTGGCTTTAACTCCCCACCAAACACCTCTTTGGAATCCTCAAAAAAGATGTCTGAAATTTTTTAGAAATTGCGGAAAAAATGTGTGAGCAGAGTGCAATGAAACTGCACAAATTTAGTGAAGACTGTCCTGCACGGTATAAAGACAGTTTTTTATGTCGAATGAATTTCTTCCAAATTGTAAACTTTAAAAAATTACAAAATTTATGAGTTACTGAGTTACAATTTTACTTATTATTGATGGCACTATACTTTGTAACAAATTGTTTGTAGTGTTGTTATGAGTAGGAGTGTAATAAAGCAACACTGTAAATATAAAAAGATCAGTGGAGCGATTCAGAATAAGTTTTAACTATAAGACAATAAAGCCGAAGGCCTTCGATACCAGTGCTCTCTTAATTGTATATTAGGCTTATAATTAATTACACTGTTCAACACGAAAAAAAAATTACGGGGTACCGACAGTTGAGGAGTCTTAAGAATATATACGTTTGTCGGCGTTTTGACAGATCACATCGGAATTTTGTTTTAGAGACGGTTAAAATTTTCCATTTCTGGCCAACTCTTGCAGCATATCGGTGTATAAAACTATGTTTTCCTTACATCTAAGGTCTATAGTATGTTCAGTAACTTTGTAGAAAATATCACGAATAATAATTTCGTAGAACATATTAACCCTCTAACTCCCCCGCATAACAGCGTGTTGCCACTTTCTTCTAACTAATCGTAAAATGCACCCCGAAAAAGGAGAGGGGCGGTGATAAAATGTTCTACAAAAATGTTGGCCATAAAATTTTACTATTTATGTCAGAACACACCAAAACCCAAACTTAACGCAAACACCAAAAACAATCAAATTCAAGATCGCCCATTTAGGACAGAACCCCGTAATTTTGCAAAAAGTTTGAAATTGTTGTACAGTGTTATTAGTCTAATAATAATAAATAAATGTAATACATATGTGCCCATAATTATGAAAGTGGTCTAAGTCATATATTTCATGTTTCGAGATATTTAATGATTTACATTTGAATAAATTAAAAAATGTTTTTACATTATATGACATTTTAATTAATAGTTTTATTAGTCTTAATTAATGGAAATTTATTACGAATATGAAATTTTGTGTGAATTTAATTCGATAATATTGTTTTCAAAGTTTGAATTGACTTAGACCATTTTGAAAATTAACTGAATGTCCTATAAATGACTTAAAGCAATAAAGAACTTTGAGTTTTATTTAAAACAATAATTTGATTGAAATAATTCGTGAACATTTGTTAATTATTTTTCAACAGTAATCCATTTTTATCAATATTGCGAGTATTTAAGCTTCTTAAAATGTTCCTGAAAAACTGGAAAGATGTACGGTAGTAAACTCAAAATATCTTTATGTTTTTTTTCCGATACTGGTCTAATGATGCTGTATAATGGAAGTAATTTAATATTTCCGTATGTTTTTGGTCTTCCTCTTATAGGATAAAGATCCAAAACGTGACATTTAGAATCATCTAAAGAAGTTGTATAAAACATTTTATAAGGTTCATTTTTCAAGAATCTCATCCATTGAATTTGTAGCTAAGAGACAAATTCACCCGCGATATTTTTTACTCTTCTTGTTATTGATTCTGATATCGTTGAAATAAAATCCGGCTGCGAAATTCGCTTTATCGAAAATTTATTTCTTCTTCTGCACTTTTCTATCAATTTATAATAAAGCTCAGGGTTCTATAAGGAATTTGCTTTTATATTTTCATTTCTATCAACCCAAAATCACGGTCATTCGGCAGAAAGGAATGATCCGATACCAAAAATTTGTGGTCTAATTTTTGACTTAGACCACTTTCATAATTAACACTAAATGAATTTCATATAATGTTGAAATTACAACCTTTATCTAATGGTTCATTTTTGACAATTTCGTAAAAATTACATTGAACAAATTTAGTTTAAAATAATGTGGTATGAAGTAACTAATAAACTAATTTTTTTAAAATTTTGACTTAGACCACTTTCATAATTATGGGCACATATGTAAAATTCTTGTGTCCGCTTGTGTGTGTTGTGTTTGTTGTCAAAACTTCTCCGAAATAGCTCGACCGATTTTCATAACATTTTGTGTGTATATTGGGTAGGTCTGAGAATCTGTGGTCAACATCTATTTTTCATACTCTTAAATGTTAAGGGTGACGCAAGGGTAAATTTATTTATAAATAACGTACCGACACAGAAGAAATTTAAAACTAATTAGAGGGGGCGGTACAGGGGCTATTTCTCCTATATTCAACTATCAAATGAAGTACCGAGAACAGCAGACAATTATTCATTAAAACTATCAGTAATGCAGACATTGATGTTGATGTTCAATGATGATGTTCAATGCCCACGTCAATATTGATTTTTGCAGTTCGGTGAAGAGTATCAAATATATTTGAATTAAAAATATATCCTACAAATAATTTATATGGCAAAACACCGTCTTCCGGTTCTACATATAAATAAATCAATATGACGTTTGCAAAAGTTGGAAATTTTTGTGGTTTACTGTGACGATTATGTGATTCACTCAGTACACTTTTGCGATCGTCGACAAGGCTATTTTTCTTTTTTATGTTTAAATTGTAATTTTTGCCAGCTGATATTGGCTATAGCGAATATCGTAAATAAAAACTAATGAATAGCAAAATCTACAATTCGGTTGTTTACTGTTAAAAATATGACATTAATGTTTAAAATTCCAAAATGCAATAAATAAACCGAAAATTAAACCAAAAATTAAAATGATTTTAATTACCAAAAAAGAAAAAAAAAAGAAAAGAAAAGTTACATTATCAGTGTTAAAGGATCATTACGTTTTTCAAATACTGTCAGACTTCTTATTTAAAAAAAAAAAAATAGGCGCTGACACATATCAATCAATCAGACCACATTTCTTAATCCATTTGACCTTTCGATTTTACCTGCATTCATGAGGTAATTTTTCATTTAAACTATTTAATCTCTGAAAACGATGGTCTGACTGATTTACAAAAAAAAAGAAAAAGAAAGGCGTTGAAATTAATGATGACATGTTTACAAATCATGATCTTATATTCATTCAATGTCTCCTTGATTTACCTCTACTTTACGCGCCTAAGTAATGAATGTTTTGGCGTCGAAAACGTCAAAACTAAAAGTGACTTTAATTTTCTTTTTATTTTTTATCTTTCCCTTTTTTTAATCCTTGACTGGTTTTGCTTTTACTTGTCGATTTTGTTACGTTTTAGTGTTTAAATTATAAAATATTTTAAAATTGTTTTCATTCAGTCATCGGTTATTTATTATTGACTCAATATGGTTTTATGGTGTTCTTAGAGGTAATTGTTTTCAAAACCACACAATTTTACGTTTATTTGTTCGACAGGTGCATTTAAAAGTGAAGCAAAGTTGATGGTATTTTTGGGGTTTTAATTTGCTTTCATTTCATATCATGGTTTAATAAACACGCGCTAAAGTTGTTGAGGTTTTTAAATTTTCTTTATTTATGAATGGATTTAAACGAATGGTTTTCAATATTTAATGCTACTGCTACTTGTTACTTAAAAAATTACATTCTCGAAAATAAAAGAAATGCTTAAATAATTAGATTTTCAACTTGAAATACATACGAATTTAAAGTTTTTGGTTTCATTCATCTGTTGTTGTTAAACGTTTTAGTTCAATTGCGATATCTTTTCTCCTTTTTTTAATAAAAATATACACGCTGTTTAAAGCTTTTGAATTATGCTGTTTCCGTGATTGTAATTGACATGAAATAGTTGATCGTCAGAATCAAACTCATGGTTTTTCGGGTTGTAGTGTGTTTCCTAACGCTTTATTATAAACGATTTATCCCCATTCCTACCTCTTTCTGAAGCTTCCGAGTCACTTGAATACTTCTTTCGTAGCTCTAAATATGTGATCATTCCAAAGGACATCACGATTAATTCTCATTCCCAGAACATTAAGAGCGTTCACCTCCTTTGGTATTTATATTACCCATAGTCACAGATGACAAGATTGCATTATCACCACCACGCCTATGCGTGATAAAACAGCATTAAGTCTTGTGCGCATTAAATTCAATCCTGTTAGCGCCACCCCTCTTGAAGATTAATTGCAGGTCATTTGTGAGTGTGTCATTCATATTCTGACTTCTCACCTCAATCTCCAAAAAGCTCGGGCAACGGTCAAATGAATATGAATGACAAATGTTGCTGTCATCTGCGAAAGTGTAGATAGGATTAGAAGTTAAAAGGAGAAAATCGTTTATAAAAATTAGGGATGGTGTACGAGACAGAACAGGGCTTGTGGTACTCCCGAATTTAACCTGTACTCGTTGGAAGTGGCACCGTCTATAACCACTTTTATAGCGCGGTCCCTGAGAAAGCTCATTATGAAATGACAGAAGTGGTTAACGACACCAAGAGTTGCAAGTTTGGAAATAATAGCCTCGTAAAAGACTGTATCAAATGCGTTTCAGATATCTAGAGCAAGATTTTTGCTTTCATCAAAGCGGTGAACAGACCCACTTCACCTCTCAGAGAGGAGTGCCAACAAGTCACCAGTGGAGCGGTCACTACGAAAGCCACACTGACTATCACTTAGCATTTTATTGGGATCTAAATGCTCATAAGGTGATGGTTTATCATACTGTCCATAACTTTGGGGAGTGTTGAGCATATTGCTATTGGGCGGTAATTTCAGGATTACTAGCCACACCCTTTTTAGGGATTGTCGCTATATTGGCAAACCTTCCATTAAGATTGACATACACCGCCACGATAATCCGCACTGAAAAGTTTAGCCAATCGATATACAAGCGTTGATAAGCACTGCTTTAAGACCAGTGCTGGTATACCATTCGGCCCAGAAGACTTGTGTATGTTGAGGTTTTTAGGAACCCTTTTGACAGCACGAGCCCCAAAGAATATATTAGACATAATTACTGATACTATTTCGAGCAAGGGAAGAGGTTAAACGCTCTTCGGCAAACATAAATTTTTTGCAAATAATTCAGCTAAAAGGGTCGCTTTGTCAAACGGGTTCGTGAATGCTTGGTCATTTTTTTAATAGTTGAAATCCAACTATCATTAATCTTTATCCTCTTAATGACAAACCAAAACCTCATTCTTCCCCAAGGAAAAGGAAGAACTTTCGCAAAAGCAACTGCTCGTGTAAAGCTTTATCACGTCTTAGTGCTAGTACTGCACCACACGAAGATATCTCACCTGTTTCCGTAGCGAATCACCTATTGTTGCGCCAATTCCTGAACGCTTCCTCTCTGGATCTGACTACCAATCTACACGTCTGATTAAACCAGGATTTATCTCTTGGTTTAACCGAAATATATTTTGACGGAATATAGATTTCCATCCCCAATTTTATTATAATCGTAACTATTTCTGCCATAGCATTGCAATTATTTTCTTATGACCTAAGAAATGCTTCGTAATTTATATCAAACACAGTAGAATATCAATCAAATATCCATCACATTTACCTCTTTTCTAGTACCCAATAAAAGGTGCTACAGTTTTCATTTGTGGAATTGACTAATTGCCTTAAAAAAAATGTCAAGTCAAAATGTTAGGACTTCGATAAAGAATAATGTCACATTGAAATAAAAAATAATAGACAAATACCAGCAATTATCTAATCAATTAACTACTGGCCAACCAAAAAATTGTGGTAGACCCATCCATTGATTTCATTAATGAAGGACACAAAAACAAAGAAGAAGGAAAAAAGAAGAATTTTTATTTTCCAGTTTCTGGAACAAAAACAATTAATCCTTAAGATTAATGATGGTATGAAAGACAAAACGATGCTTTGAACTCAGATTAGAAGAACGAGTAAAAAAGGATTTCAAAATAAAGGATTTTCTGACCGGCAAAGACAACAACAATATTTTAAATTCATCAAAGAG
The DNA here is from genome assembly GCA_963576795.1 of Metopia argyrocephala. Classification (NCBI taxonomy): domain Eukaryota; kingdom Metazoa; phylum Arthropoda; class Insecta; order Diptera; family Sarcophagidae; genus Metopia; species Metopia argyrocephala. The sequence goes on along the minus strand of OY756208.1, from coordinate 177,309,777 downwards.
TGACAATTAAATAAAAAATGGGAGTTTAAAACCTAAAGATACAACAACTATCTATCTGTACATCGTTTTTTTTTTAGGCAACACTCTAGCAATACATATAATTTTTTATTTGAATTGAAAAAATATATTTCAAAATAACTTTTATCAAGAGTTACGACCTCATCAAGTATTCTCTTCTAAAATGTGTGTTCAAAAAGTAAAAAGTCAAAAACTCAAATAAAATTTCGGCTAAAAGGACTTTAAAATATTACAATATTTGCTTAAAACTTTGACAGACATTGACTTGGATTGAACAAAAAAAAAAATAGAAACAAGAAAAATAAAAAACGAACTCAAGGCTTTTTTTTTGTTTTTCTTTCTTTGACAAAATAATGAAATAAATCTGTTGGTGACCTTTTTACTTTATTCATGTTAATGTTTCTTAAGTGACTGATGACAGACGAAACAAAAAACACAAACACACACGTGTATGTCAAGGTAGTAATATGTTACCCTCAAAAAAAATAAAAAAAAAATTATACAATTTGAAAATTTTTAAACAAAAAAAAAAAAAAAAATTATTTAATAAACACAGTAAAATTATTGTTTTTCCCTGAATGTTAAGTGCATTAAAAAATTAAGTCCATCTTACTCGCGCTATGTATGATTTTCCGAAGAAGGTCATCTTTGCTGCTTTATGTGAAAACTAGCTTGCTTTGCTACCCAGACAACGAAGTTGTTTGGCTTAAATTTAGAAAATGTTGATATTGTTGTTTTCAAGATCTGCAAAATCCAATATCTTCTGGAGAGATCCACTTTCAGAAATTCAACATCGCTCACTGATAATTTGAACAAATTTTACTGACTCTTACTCATATTGTTACCATTTTGAAGCAAAAATTTATTTTGTGAATGCGCGGCACCGCCCAATAGCAATTATTGAGATTTGTATAGCCTATAGTTCTTTCAAGTGCAATCTGCAACTGTCTAAAGACTTCAAACATAGAAACACATAAATAAATGCACATGAGTTTTTTTATTCGTATACATAAAGTGTGATTTTTTAAGAGCTATAGAAAAGTTTTTCACAATAAAACACATAAAATTCAGAAAAATTAATGAAATTTTTATTTGAATCAATAGTACGGTCCACATAATTTAATGTTTTAAGATTATTACATGCAAATGTTGACCGTGACTGCGCCTCAAATGGTCCATTCGCTTAGTTCAATTTTGGCATACTCTTTCCAACATTTCGGCCGGTATCTCACGAATAAATGCTTCAATGTTGTCTTCCAATGCATCAATTGATGCGGGGTTGGCTGTATAGACATGAGCTTTAACATTGCCCTATAAAAAATAGTCTAAGGGCGTTAAATCGCACGATCTAGGCGGCCAATTGACCGGTCCCGAACGTGAAATAAAATGCTCACCGAACTCAATAAGTCCATTGTTACTCGTACTGTTTGGCATGTGGCACGGTCTTATTGGAACCACATTTCATGCAAGTCAAGCTCTTGCATTTTGCCGCAGGCCCATAAGCCGCACCAAATTGTAAGCGTGTTGGTGGTTTAATGCTCAACAATGTAAATTTGGTGCGAAATTTAGTCACAATAGCCCGAATAGCCGCTTCAGTGGGTCGATTAAACTGACCATAAAATGGAAGAAGAGCGTGATGGATTTTCTTAACAGAGCACGCATTTTGATAATAAAATTCAATATTTTGCAAGCGTTGTTCGTTTGTAAGACGACTCATGGTTAAATTATAGACCAAACTGAAGATGTTTGACAGTGAAACAAAACACGAAACGTGCGTCAGCTGTTTAAACTAGTGTTGCCAAAAAGATAATAGCTAAAATATCACCCTTTACATATGTACATATAAGAATACAGGCCGAATTCACAATGTAGAAATTGAAAGGCAGACATTTTTTCAATTCTCTCTAGGTCATTGCTGAAATGAGAAGACAGACAGAAATGTTTCATCTCTCTTTCTTGCATACACAGTAGTATGAAAAAAAATTTTTTTCTACTGCTACAATCAGGCGACAAAATCTTCTATATAAAGATTAGTGAACTTAAATCAAAGGTCCATATCCTCTTTCCCCTTTATCACAACGTATTTTTCTAAATCAGCACAATTTATTGCATGAGTAGGGCTTGTCTCCTAAGTATTGGCCTTAATAATAAAAATGTAACTTCTTGTTAAGTGACGATACGCTTTGATGACGAGTTTGTTTTCATTCACATTCAGCTGAACTGGTCGGCGTAAATATTTCTCATCAGAAAGAGCATCTAAAATTTTGCTCAAAAGAAAATTAGTAGTGTTTAATCCTAAACTACTATAATTAGGAATTAAAAGGAGAAAAGGTTTTGAAAGAAAAACTGTCTCATGGCTCAAAAATGTACGAAAATGGTTCAACGAACATACAAAATCACTCTTCAGAGTTGTATTGGATAAAGTGAAAATATCAATTACGACAGTCAATGTTTAATACGGACACTGCATATAAAGAGGAAGTAGTCCACCTTAACAAAATTGCAAGCACTTGGCAGAAAAGTTTTTAAGTCAACAACGAACACTTCAGTCAAGTTGAAATACAAATGAAATACAGGCAAATAGCTTCTAAAGAAAATATAAGTAGATTATCTTCATAAATTTTAGTTAAAACATCTACCAAAAAACAAATAATAAATGAAGATATAATTACTAATATTTTTGATGAGTGTAATTTATGATTTAATGCCCTTCTTGCCACAACTGCTAAGTGAGAGTAAGCTTTAAGGTTTTTTTATTATATAATTTATACATTATGTACGAGTATGACAAAGTTTATTTATAATGTAAACCCTATACTGGTCCATTACCTTAACCCTTTCTTAAAAATGTGCTCACACATGCATTGGTGCTACTCATATGAGAGCCAACAGACACGATTTAACACATCACTGTCAAGGAAATTTGGAGAGAACTTTTGTGTCAAATTCAAATCCAATAAAGTTGTTACTGTAACTGTCAGTCAAAAAGATAAATAGAAGGGAAAACACAGCAACAGAAAAAGGACAATTTATTTAAGTGGCTACAAATTTCCACACAGTCAGTCGTCAGTGGTCGCTCATTTAGCCGCGCATTAAAAATTCAAAACCTAAACCAGAGCTACCAGAGAAGCAGCAATAAATGTTGCAGTGATTGTTATAACAAAGCCAAGTGGCTTAAGGGGGTGGTTGAATAAACCCTTTTCCTATGGCATATATTTCAGGCAACATTGTCATTATCATTTTACAAATGCCATACTTATTCTCTAAATTATATTTCAAATAAATATTTAAAAACTCTTGGCAGTCGTACTTTTACTTTTATTTTGCCACCACTTAGTCAACCAGTGAGACTGACAGTCATTCGTTTATATGCCTGAACACCAACTTAACCATTTTAATAAATTAACAACAGCAAGAGCACACAAAAAATTATAAAATTGGGCGGTTATAATGGGTGTTTTTAAATACACCTCCCTGCTCACACCCAACAATAAAGCTAAACATCTTTAGGATAACGAGAAACATTAAATTGTCACAACACAGAAATACTCGTACCAGGAAAAAACTTTATTCTTTGTCTGTCTGTCTGTCTGTCACTCATGAGTAATTAGCAGTTGAATGGAATTACAATGATTTCAAGTTTCTTTTTCTTTTTTAGAAATAAAAAAAAAATTTTTGTCCTCTTTGTTTTTAAAACAAAATAAATATTTGATTTATTTTCGAGGTTGCTGTTTAAAATTGTCAAAAATGGTGGGTGTTTTTTTTATTTTCTCCCAATTTTATTAAAAAGTGTGGAAAAATTCGTAAATTGCGGCTAAAACACCAGAAATCAATTGTCAAAAGAAAGTTTAAAATAACAATTACGATGTTTCGTATTACAAGCAGCATCACCTCTGAAGTGAAATAAGATTGTAATTGACTTTTCTAAGTTTTCACAATATTTTGACATTTTTTAAAAGGTAAATAATCCATAAAAAGTTAATTTAAATATTTTCTACAGGAGTCGTGCAATTAACTTCTTTTTTTTTTTGTAATTGTAAGAAAATTTTAAAAATGTTTTTTGTTGTTGTTTTTTGGAAATTCTAAAACTGTCACATTAAGACAAAAATGTTAAATGTCATACACTAATATAAAAAAACAACAAGGCTTGAGGGAAAGTGATAAATTCTGGCAAGTAATTGAGTTTTTGAAACTTGGTTGTTAGGAACCACTAAAAAGACCTTCAAGACGAACACTGACAGATGCAGTTTCAACAATATGGCGGTTAACAACTGTCAAACTTTGTAAAAACCTAATGGAAGATTCTTTACCATTGGAAAGACTTCACCTTTTTATTCTAAGAGCGCTCGCACAGAAACACAAACAACCGAGGTTCAAACCCAGCAAAGGACAAAAAATTTATAAAAATAATAATTTGTGGTTTTTCTAAATTATAATTTAAAAAATATGAGGTCCCCTCCCCTTCACACTAAGAAGTCCATTTTGAAAAAAACCGCTCCCTGACATTACCAGTCTATTCCACCACCTTTTGGGAAGAAAACAGATAACCTACCGAAAACGCTCACCACTCACATTCAACATCCACCGACAGATGAGACAATTGCTGTTGTTCATTCAAAGGTGAAGTTATAACAGTGGCCCTTGAGTGTTCAAATTGACAGCAACTTGTTCCATATAAGGCGCTTAACAATACAAACAAACAAAAAACCTACTTTTCAAATACAAAACATCGTATATACATATATATAAAAAAAATCAATGTAAAGTATTAGAAATGAAGTGCGGCGGTGAACTAAAGATCATATATAATTACGGTTGAATTCGGGCCATATTTAGCGGGTACAGCGGCAGTTATGTATAGATTCAGTTATGCATAGATTCCGCCGCGATTGCCACCAAATGAAAGGTTTTTTTAAGCTTGATAATAAAACCGAATAGACATTAAAAAATTTTCATGATTTTAAATTTTACAGATCAAAAAAAAAAAAATCGTAACTTTAAAAATAATTATAATTTGAAATGTATGCTTTTGGGGATAAGCATGTCTCTATGGCCATTTCGTCTCTGCTTAAGAGACTCGTCAGGAGACTTTTTCCCAAAGGTGTTATTCAAAACTATAAATACTTATGTTAAAATAGTTATAGACTATTAATTTAAAAATAATTCTTATATAATTTTTTTAATTTTTAAATTTGCAAGTCAAAACATTGTTTTTCTGTAAATTAGTTATGAGTTATATAAACACATATTATAACAATCGGTGAAACATTCATATTTTTGCAAAAATTCGCGTTTTTTAATGTTAAGGAATTTTAATTATAATTGATATTTTTTATGTATTTTATCAGTGCATTGATGAATTTGGACTGCACTCATGAATTTGAAATGAGTTTCATGCACTCATGTAACATTTATTAAAATAAACCAATAAATTTAACTTTAAATTTTTTTAAGAAATTTTAACTTAAAACCTTCATAACTTTTGCGCCGTTTGCAATAAATGATTAACGCGAACTGTTTTGGTAAGCTAAAATATCACCCTTCACGTGACCAAAGCGTCATTCGTGTCATCCAAAAAAAAAATTTGAAAAAAAAATATCAAAATGTCGATAATTTTTGAAATTGCCCATATACCTTGTAAGGTGTACGAAGTGCTCAAATTAAATTAAAAAAATTTTGTTATGGTTATCCTAAGTGGGAATTAATATGGAAAAAAATCGTATTTATATAAAATATTTATGCGTAACTTATTTTTAAACAGATTCTTTGTTGTACTATAGTATTAACTCTCTGGTATTATTTTTTTCGCAATGCTATTGCAAACAAATAAAAATAAAAAATTTTTAAGACTTACCAGTTATTGATGTAAGAAATTATAGAAAAATGTATATCTTGGCCAATAAATATCCTGAGATGCTCTGGTTCAAAAATTGTTTACCACCAGGAGAGGTTGCTAAACAGCGAACATGTAAGAATCAGGTGGTACTCGTATGGGATTATCATAACTTATTGCTATTCTATTTGCTTTTACCTCATTACTTAATTGTAATGAACAATTTGTGGGTACTAGACATCACAACTTATCATTTTCTGAATCAATATAACTCTGTTCATGCCATTCATTTTTCTTAACTTATGCCGCTTATGACAATCCTTAAGGTCTTTATTTTGTCTTTAATGAGACATTTTTTATTCTGCAGAGAAAACTCAACTGATCAATGTTGCAGACAATCATTTCTAGAGAGAACGGTTTGGGGCCTTTTCTCTCCATCTCTTCTTTTAATATTTCCAAATTTAACTCATTTTTATATGGCCCCTGTAGAGTAAAATTGGTTATGTTGATTTGTCAAAGCTGAAAAGAAATGTAAAAGAAATGACAATTAAAGTATTAATATATAGTTATTGCGTTTATTTAAAGAGATAAATAATCTAATGGAAAATGTCAATAAGAAATTGCTAAACAAAATGCCATATATGAGAATGGCACTCAATGGCCTCGAAAATGAAACAATATGGGGGGAGGGTGCGTGGTATAGTGGTCGGAGTGCTCGCACAAAAACTCCAACGACCCAGGTTCAAATCCCAGCAAAGGTGAAAAATAAAAAAGTTAGATTGCGGTTTTTTCAAAATTATAATTTAAAAATAAGAGGTCCCCCCTACCTCTAAGAAGACCGTCTTTAAAGAAACCGATCCCCGACATTCCACTCTATTCCACCTTAAACGAATGATTAGGAGAAAAGCGCCACCTATTGGGAAGTAGGAGATAACTGCTAAACCTACTTAGCGAAGACACTCACCATACAATTAACATGCAACGATGAGACAATTGCCTTTGAATGATCAATTCACAGCAATTTGTCTCATTCCTAAGGCCCTTAATAGTAATATAAGAAAAAACAAAAATGTATGTTCTGTATTAATGTACTGTCCTTTCCAAAAAAAAAAAAAAATTCCAATATAATGCAATGCATTTAGTAGGGGTCTCTCTCTCTCCCCTAAGTATTGGTCTCAAAAGAAAAAAAAAACAATATACGTAATTAGAGTGAAATTAAAATCGAATGAAATTTTAAACTGCTATACTTTTAAAATGTTAAACTTTTTCTATTTATTCGCCTAATACCCATAAATGTAACATCCTTGAATACCCAAGTTATAAAGTAATTCGCGCATTTAAGTTTTATTTGTCTTTGAAAAAAAACTTTCGTTTTCAATTTCATTCGAACTCGTTTTTCAGAACATACCCGTATATAAATATAATATGATCCCCAAAGTATCCCTTTATGCCCAAAGGAAATATTTCTTCGCCATTTCAGAAAGAAAATCTCCAGTTTGGCGAAGAATCCCCTAAACTTCCAACTGTAGATTGAGAAAACTCTGCAAAAGCATAATAGAATAGAATAGATTAATAGAATTTATTTCCGATCTAATTAAGGCATTTTAATGCGACATAAAATTAATTAAAAATAATCACTAATCTTGCTAGGATTCCCACTCAGATTTATTTAGTAATAAAAGTTGTTTCTGGCGTGCCTCTGGCGATACCGTATAACCACCTCGGCTATGGTGGTACTTATCATCGATGTCGATGTCCTATGACTTGAAATCGCGTTTGGTCAAAGAGTGCTTAGACAATCTGCAGCAATTTGGTGTGGCGAACGTCATTGTTCTTTACTGGGTTTTGAGTCATTCCGGAGTACCAGGTAATGAAATTGCTGATGGGCTAGCAAGAAATGGTTCAGCGACGGCCTTCATTGGTCCAGAACCTTATTGTGAGGTCAATTTGGCGAGGTTGGATAAAAGGTGGAGCAGTGGGAACACTCTCTAAGGATCGCTCATTGAGAGAATGATCCGGGAATGCGACAGGCTAAACGGCTGGTGTGGAGAAGGGCTCATTAGATTACGGCGATCGGTTATTGATAGGATATTGGGTTTCCTATCGCGATACTACTACCTCAAGTATCTCATCATCTCTCTTGGATGAGACTGAGTACAGGCTCTATCTTGAGGAAGAAGAGACGGCAGAGCACATTCTGTGCAGATCCTCGGTGGGAATTAGATGGATTCGGAGGTAATCAGATCTAGTTCACTTTCAGCACTGTCTAACAGTTGGCCCCAAAATGTTAAACATTTTCATTTGCTAATATACTTAACGAAAGACAACCATTTTAGGTCAGAGTAATTGTTTTCAGTACGACAAGTCTAACGAAAATAAATTCGGCCGAAACTTTAGGGTCATAGTTTAGTTTATCCATTTCAACGATTTAATTTTTTTTTTTTAATTTTGATGAACTTATTTCAACCAATTCAATTAATTAACTTATTCACCACCATTAAAATCTGATAATTTATAAATATTGTACGTTTCAATCATATCTCATACGATACTATGAAACATGGTGGAACGCCTTGAAGTCGATAATAAGTGACCTGTTTTCGTTCGCATAATTTTATGTTCGACAACGTGAAACAAGTTGTAAATCTTCTTGAATAAAAATAAAGTTTGCTGGTCACTGCAATTTTCTCGTTACTTGATGTTGTAACGGTTACACTCAAAAATTACTTGAGTTGACAAAAAATTTCAAAAAAATTTTAACATATAAAACTGGTGAGAAAGAGTAAAAAAAAATATATATATAATTCACATAATCCACTTTCAACAGAATGTAAATTAAATAGATAATGTAGAATAATTAATATGTACAACAAAAAATACGCTAATGAGACCTTCGTAGCGGGGATAGAAAACTACTTCAATTCCCTTAGTGTTTATACATCTTTCTTAACACCCCGTCTATACGAGCCATAGATTTAATATATCATGAACAAATTTTTGGTCGATCATCAATTTGGCTCGTGTAGACTCTCAAAATCAATGTCATGTTCTTTGTCGACCATCGTTGGTAAAACAATTGTTCGAACAACTATGTGCTACCATCAACTATCATTTTTAGTTTGACGCCATCTTTTTTACACTCTCAACCACAGAAATAAATGCACTTGATGAAAAATTAAAAATTATGATTTGGTAAACCATACGTAGTCACCACATACACAAATTAGAACAAAATTTTGACATTTGCGCTGCCGACGTTTTGTTCATGATATACCAAATCTATGGTTCGTATAGACGGGGTGTAACGAATATTAATTCTCATAAAGAATACAAGACCCTAAGTCTTAAGACCGGTTTAACAATTATAAAATTGTTCGTTCTATGGCAGTCCGTAAGGATGACGAAGTTCAAGTAGTTCGCGATCACTTTAAAGGCAATCAAGTAAGCAAAGTTGTTCAAGCCTATCGTAAGAAGTTTGTCGTTTACCTTAAAAAATTGAACGTGAAAATGCCAACAGCACCAACGTCTACGTTGTTATTCACCCTTCCAATTGTCTAATTGTCAAATTGAAATTGAACAAAGATCGTAAATCTATTTTGGATCGCCGTGTCAAGGGACGTTTGGCTGCTTTGGGGAAAGACTAGGGGAAATATACAGAAGAGACCGCCGCTCAGCCAATGGAAACAGCTTAAACGCAAACAGTAAACGTAGTTATTATTTTTTTTATGTAATGAAATTCTCAAGCTTAAGGTCTATTTTTTTTTTATTTTTTTTTTTTTAATATAATATATACAGTCGAAACTCTCTATAACGAATTCCAAGGGACTGGATATTTACTTCGCTATAAAGAAAATTCGCTATATGGAAAAGAAAAACAATATTGTTCCTTTTAACATTTTTATTTATAGTAGTCAGTTATTTTGGTTTGAAGTACATTTTTCCACCTTTCTTCTTCAATGCAAAGGCAAATGGATAGCGACTGCAAGAAATGTGAGAAATGGTAATGATTCCAGTTGTCACTTGCATAGTTTTATGGTTCCCCCACTTTTAATTTTATGGTAAATTAACGATACAAAGTATCAGACTCTGCTTGTGCGTTGGGAAGCAACAAAGTACACACAGAGCACCAATAACACAAAGCGACATCGATTTATTTTTTGTGTGCGTGCCTTCGGTTTTACCTAATTCGTTATATGGGGATTGAAAGCGCTTCAATCTTGAAGTTACGGTCGATAAAAACACTTCGTTATAACGGAATATTCGCTATATGGAAATTCGTTATATGGAGATTATAATACAATCAAAGTAGACCCAAAACACAGTGTTCTTATAATTGCTTCGCAATAAAGAAAACTTCGTTATACAAGAGTTCGTTATAGAGAGTTTCGACTGTATATATAATATATCCTGAAGACGCTACACGCAGGAGTAGCGAAATATTGATTATTAAATAAAAGTTTTTATTTAAAAAAAAAAGACCTTAAGCTTGAGAATTTCATTACATTAAATAATAAAGGTCGAAAAACCAGAATTAAAATTTTTTTTTTTAATTAAAATAAAATTTAATAAAATATTTTTCTACTTCTTTGTGCAGAGTTCACTAAGGTATATGCCGTTTATTAACTTAAACTTTTTTAATCTATTAAATACCTCGAAATTAGTACCAGCTTTTTATATAGATTAAATTGCTATTGAAATATTATTAATATTTATGTCTTGATATAATAAAAAAAATATATATATATATAAATAAGTAAAAGAGTATTAAAAATCGAAAAACTACAGTTTTCTTATGGATTTTCGGTTTCAAATATTTGGCGTAAAAAACCGCGATTTTGATTTCTATTTAAACAGAACAGGAAACCCTACTGCTAATGTTTACCACTGTACATAAATAAATAAATCACTTATACCTACATTTTCTACAATTTTTCTTTAGTATAGAGCTCATCTGTTAGTCGCCGTGGTATAGTGGTTAGTGTGTTGGCTTACTAAGACGATAGTGCCGGGTTCAAATCTCAGCACCGACATCTTGAAAAAAGAAATATGAAAAAAATATTTCTTTCGGCGACTACCTCTCAGCAGTCTTCTGGCAAAAGCTCTGAGAGTAATTAATTGCCATGAAAGAGCTTCTCAAGTCTGTCGTTCGGAGTCGACATTAAACTGTAGGTCCCGGTACTCATTGATAGAAATTTACACACACAACATGAGTGCTGCGAGAAGCTAGGCCGTAATCCTGACACAGGGTTGTAAATGCCAGTTATGTATGTATGTATGTATAGAGCTCATCTAGAAACAAGACTTTTTTGGCATCTTTGTTGTAATATTCCAATTAAAAAAAAAAACTGAGTTAAATTCTGTTAAACATTGACTGTAAATTTTTTGAAAGAAAAATAATAAAAAAAACAAAAGACTTAAGACACAAACATATCATAATGATAACACCCACAAACAACAATAACAGCAAAATAAAAACAACAGAAACAGAAATAAAAACCAAAACCAAACCCGCCCTCACAAACAAAATATATACGTTCTACATACACACATAGTTTTATAAATACTTTTCTTTTTTTTTCTATTTTCGTCTGTCAATTTCATCAAATTAAACTGTCAATACAAATACAAATTCAACTTCTCTACAAATAATTAATGTGGTTAATGGGTATCAGTAGGAAAGAGAAGCACGTGACCTGTCGTTTATATGACTACGTGTGTGTGTGTATAAAGTAAATAGCGTGCCTTATATAAAATAACATTCCAACTCACAGCAGTATAAATAAACATATAAAATAGCCATGCGCAGCTCCGCCTCTATTTATATGCCAAAGAAAATCATGTATTAAGTAGTAAGCAGTGGCAGCAAACAGCCAATGACCAGTGATTAGTATATAAAACAAGAACAATGAGAACAACTATAATAAAAAATAATGTACCGTTTCATATCAATTTACACTCTATTAGCAAAGAAATAAAACAAAATAATTACATGACACTTTAAAGAACGTTTTAATTCAATTAACACCAGCTGAGGACAACTACTGCCTATGGTGTTTTTTTGTTTGCTTTTTTTTTTTGTTTGTTTTGTATTTGGAATGCATTTTTAGAGTGGTGTAAATCAGTGTTATGTTGGTTTACTGGTATTGTGGGACTTAAACATGTGTGTGAGACTCAGAACATTAGCCAACTTTCTTTTTTTTTAAGATTTTCTAACTGATGCTGCTGCTGCTGCTACTGTTGATTATTGCCGTTGCTATTGACTGTCATTTAAAAAGCTTTTCCACACTATTTTATGAATAATTTATGTGACTTTCTAAACTTTTTTGCTGATTTTTTTATTTTTATTTTATTGTTCTGTTACGCTTGTTCTGAGTATTATTTTTGTAGCTACTTTGCATGCTTTTTGTGCTTCTGATTTTCACATTTTGTTGTTGCTATTAAATGGTACGACCACTCTTGGTTTTTTTGTTTTTAGAGGGGTTTTTTTCTCTCTTTGTAAAAATTAGCTCTACAATTTATTGATCCCATACATATGCATAAGTGAGTGAGAGTGTACAAGTGTGAATAATAAAGGTTGGCTGTATGAGTTTCTGTTTCTGAATTGCACACAATGTTTGCCTTCAATTAAAATGTTTTAATGGGTTTTTAGTGTTGAAAGTCTTTTAATTTTTTTTTGTACTTTTCTTTGTCAAATTTATTTTAAACGTTTGTTTTAAAAGTTTTAAACAGTTATTTCTATTAATTTCATATTAATTTATAATTTTCAAATTCTTGTAAACGATGTTGAAGGTCAACTGAAGAACAATGAAATTTGAAAAGGGTGCAGTAAAATTTTCACCAAATAGTAGATAAACAGTTGCTTTAAAAATCCCTATTTATTACAGGTAAAACTACAAGGTAAAGGCTAAAGAGCTACACAAAATGCTTAATTTTAGGCAGATATTTAAATATATGTACTCCTCTGTTGGTATTTACTACCTAAAGTGGACTATAATCACCAACTTTCGTGCTTTAGCTTGAGATTTTTCCCCACGCATTTTAGTTTTTTTTTTTGTTTTTTATTTTACGAAAGAGGAAAACTCTGCGCTCCAGTGGAAAACGAAACCACTACCCTCAAACTAATACAAATTATTAGTCTACTGCATTATCCCAGTAGTCAATCCAGTTTCATAAATACATGCATATAACGGAACACATGACAGAGGTTTTTGTGAACACTTTAAAAAAAGAAATATTGATTTAAAGAAATCACAAGTATTTAACTGCATAAGTACGAGGTGTGCACATCTTGGTGGGCACGTTAAAGAGCAAAATTACCGCATTTGGGGCTCAGAAACCCAGACGTGGCCTTACGGCTATTTAGTGCGGCTTGTGGAGCGGAGGAATCATTGGGCCATATTTATTTGATAATGTCGCAACAATTATGGGGGTGCGTGGTATATTGGTTATAGTGCCCGCACAAACGACCCAGGTTCGAATCTCAGCAAAGGTGGAAAATTAAAAAGTTAATTGGCAGTTTTTTAAAATTATAATTTAAAAATAAAGGGTCCCCCCTCTAAAAGTCATTCTACAAAGTAACCGCTCCCTAACATTTCACTCTATTCCACCTTAACCTTTGACAACGAAAAACGAAAAATCAGGGGAAAGCGCCACCTATCGGGAAGTAGCAAATATAACAGCTAAACCTACTTAGCGAAGGCACTCACCACAATCAACATGCAATGACGGAAGAATTGCTGTTGATCATTCAACGGTGAAGGTATAACACTGGCCTTTGAATGATCAATTCACAGCAATTTGTCTCATTCCTTAGGCGCATGTTGTTATAATGTACTGTTCTTTCCACAAAAATTCCAATACAATGCACAGCATATAGTTTTACCCTTGAGTATTGGTCACAATAAAAAAAATGGACACTCTCTTCCTGGTATTGATTTTAACGAAGTTTGGTTTCAACAGGGTGTTGTAACTTGCCACAATCGATTTATTGAATCAAACGTGTGATTAGCTGATATTGGGATATTAATTGACCATGATGAAGCTGTGATTCGAAAACGCCGGACTATTTTTTGTGGAGCGCCATTAAACACAAATGTTGTGCCGGTAAATCAGAGGCAATTGAGCATTTGGAAGCCAATATACTAAAAAAGCGCTCAAAAATTGATTCGATTGAATAGAGTTCTATGAAGCCAGCTGCAGCAGCCAATTGGATAAAATAATATTCCATTACTAACCGGAACAAGAGTACTTCACAACAAAAAGAAAATTTTCGCAAAATTTCAAACCGTTTTTGTTTTGCCGCATTTATAAACTTAAACTTTACATCAGTGGTGCCGAAAACTTGTCATCTAATATCACCATAGAAAAGTACTTCGAAAATCGCAAAAAAAAAACAATCAACTTTAAAGAGCAAAGAGAGTTAGCAAAGACTTTAGTTATAAAGAATTTATAGCTGCCAATTAATAACCAGAAACTAAACTCAGAAATTGTGATGAAATGTTGGCATTAGAATAAGTGTTTGCCCTTTTTACTAAGACGATAGCTCAACGATAGCGACTACTTGATTGCCATGAAAAAGCTTCTCAAATCTGTCGTTCGACTTTAAACTGTAGGTCCCGGTACTCATGGATAAAAATTAACACACACAATATGAGTGCTTCGAGAAGCAACGCCGTAACCCTGACACAGGGTTGTAATGGCCAATTATGTACGTATGTATGTATAAAAGCTCGTCAGGGTTCAAACCTCAGCTCTGACATCTTAAAAAAAAGATACACATGTACAAAAGCAATTTTTTTTTCGGTGACTACCTCTTAACAGTCTTCTAACAAAAGCTTCTTCTCTTCTTAATTATTCTTAGCAGCACCGATTTTAAAATAGTAATATCTAGAAAATGAGCCTATTAATGGAAGGTGACTGAAGTAAGAAACCTGGGGAGAAATGCAAAATAAACACCGAAGGGTTTGAATTACAAAAAAAAATGTTTTTTTAAAGCAATATTTTTTTGAACAGTAGGTATTTATCTTTTCTAACTTTTCGACTTTAACCTACCTACCTACTTTTGTTTCAAATGCCTATTTTTCATTAATTAATATCCTAATGTATGCTTATAATCACTGTGATTTTTTATACTTTAAAAAATAACATCCATCAGACACTCATATGTAAATTGACTGTAAAAATTGGTAAAAACAAAAGTAATAGAAAATGAAACACTGACACTGCTTTACAAAACAAAAAGAAGACACGAATAACCCATTAGTACCACCGATGGCTACCACTACAATATTTTCGATTGCAAAAAAAAAAAAAACACAAACATTCGCCATGAAGCAATACCGATTCCGACAAATTAAGTATGAACATACATACATACATACGTATGTGTGTACAATTTCATTTTCACACAGTGCACACGAAAATAACCCAACACCATATCTTTTATTTCCTTACATATATTCCTACTGTTACACCAATATTATACATACAAGAACCCATGCTCCGCCTTTTTTAATATTTTATGTACTCTCAAAACCTGTATAAACTTTTTTATTCTCTTTTTTTAGTACCTACTCTCTTGCTCTTATACGGTATTAAATATAAACACCATACACACAGCCACCACATACACCTTTGTTGTATTTGCTTTTAAATATGGGCATTAAATTGTCATCATTGTATCACTAATAGCGTTGCCAAATACTTATAATCAAAACGCGAAACAAAATCAAGAATAAAAAGCGCTAAATGAAAAAATTTTTAATTTCCGCTTTAAAAAATTTAATTTTTACATAAGTATATTTTATTTTAAATATAATGCGAGTTTACATACGTCTTGAGAAATAACTAAAAATTACGATTTTTGACTCATAAAATGAATGTAATCTACAATTGGCTGATAACAAAGACAGCACTAAGAATTTATATAGCAAGCAAGAACGGAATTAATATTTTCTTTGCCTTAAAGCGTATATAATTGTTCAAAATTACTTTTCATTAGTAGAAAGAAAATTTTTTTTTATTAATTTTTTACAAGAAAGTTTATTCTTTAAAACTATTTGAAAATCGAGAAAACAAAATTGTATAGGAATTTATTCATGTAAGATTACCACATTTCCTTTCTATATAAGTTTGTTGTACCGGCAAAACACATAACAAACTAACATAAAGCTGAATCAAAAATGAAATATTTAAATAATTAAAACAATATTATTTTTAAAATAATTTGATTTTATAATATCCAATTATTTTGGATTTGTCAAGCAAAATGATATGTTTCGGGGTTATAATTTGCTGTTTGCATCTCTCTATTGGACTCAGAAATCTATAACTATTACGATTCGAAATAAGACAGTTGAAAAATATATATAATTTGATAAGTAAGACCTACTTGCAGTATTCAATGACGACTGTTAATGGAAATGTTAATCTAAAATATGTATTTTGCAAAGTTGAAGTAAGTTTTTTATACATATGTATGTATATGATAGATATAAATATATGCATATACATTATTCATTTATATAACTTCCGTTCTAACAAAGCTTTCAGCCGTTGAATATCTGTCATTTATTTAGTAAAAGCTTTGAATATTGATCATTTTTAAACTTAAACCTCGTAAATATAGGTTAAATTTACAATAGAACCGATAAATATAATATGCTGACTTTAGGACATTACGGGGTAATTATGGTCATCCTAATCGAATTACCGTGCAAGGAATTAGTAATATGATGAAGAAATTTGAAGAAACTAAAACCAGTCAGATCTATGCATCATTTCATTATACATACCGCAGAAAAAAAGTTGTGACGGATAATCCGAATTAACCGATGTTCTACGGCCTGCATCTGTATAAAGTTTAACTTAAGCAACAATTAAAGGCAGCTGATTATTCACAGTGCCGTAGATATGCTAATTGGATTTGAAAGATTTCAATGCTGCTGTTGGTGGGTACGTCAACAAGTCAAATTGTCGCACATGTATTTTAAAGACCCCAGAAGTACTTTGGCTGTTGAGCGTCATACGGCAGTGATAACATTCGGACAATAACTACAGTAGAACCTTTATCAACCAACCTTTTTTGGCTTGTAATTGATGATTATAAAGTGGACACCAAGATTTAACAATTTGTCACCGTTAAGCTTTTTTAGCAGAGCTACGTCAAACAAAGATAATTCCTTAAGATTAAAGCTTTAGAAACCAAAAATCCCTCACGTTGTGGCCATTACACAGCCTGAAATTTACAAATATGTTGTTCGGCTGCTGCAACCTATTCAGAAGCGGTCATTTAATTAACAATGTTTTCTTTTGACAATATCAACGTTCAAGCATTATAACGAAATAAAAATAAGTCAGAACCATAGGTATGTTTTATTCATCAGAGAGAAGAATAACCATGAATTTGCATGCATTTTTATCAGTAAAGAGTTGTTAAACAACAAATAACTTGTTTGTTTTATTGACTAAATTTTTCCAGACTGGCATGACGAGGTTTTTACAATGTACCACAAAAATTATGATTTTCTTTGAATACTATCTGGCAACCCTTATTGTAGCTGATATTGTGGGCACCACATCAACCATCCGCTTTGGTTTGTTTTTATTTCGTGTTAAAGAGCCCATTTACTAATTTGCTTTTAAACGAGAGTAAGCTTCTTTCTCTTTCTCTCGCTCTCTCTCATTCTTTCTTTAATAAATAAACAATGAAACAAATGTTGTTGCTGATGTGGGCGCCATTTATCACCACTCGCCTTAATATAATGAATAAAGAGATACTCTGACACACGACTCAATATTTTTAATGCTCTTGTGTGTGTTGTTTTACGGTACTTATATTCCTCTTTATATTGGCTATATACAGTGCTAGTCCCAATTCTATGCTTTTATCAGCATGTAGGTTTGCATGCGAGTTTATAAAAAAAGCCAGGCAGTCAGGCAAGCAAGTGTATTTATGTGTTTGTGTGTACGTTTTATGTTTTCAGTGTATAAATCGTCGTCCCAATCCCATTGCGGGCTCAACAGAAAATACAAGAATACAAAAACGATTTTTGTTTGCTTTGTTTTTAATAATAATGATGATGATATTTGTAGCACCACTAGTCTTGGGTTGTCGTTCATAAGAATAGGACACATGCTCGCTTGTTTATACATTTTCTCAATACTAATTCGGTTCTAAGCACCTCTGCCTGCTTGGTTTGTGTGTTTGTGTGTGTGTTTTTTTATATAAGAAAAAAGGAAATATGCTCTACTCTTTGTATATAAACAAAGTGGAGTAGCATTTTAAGACCCACTAATTTTAAAATTGAAGCAGCAGAATCTTTATTCATACGCATATTTACTGTCTATCTGCGTATTTATGTGTTTTAAAAGAGTGCAGTAACGCCTTTTACAGTGCGTTTTTTCATAAAAAAAAATAAATAAAACTTTGTTTCGTGTTGTTGTTTTGTGTGAGCTGTATAACCAAATAAGTAATTTTAGTTCGTCGTTTACATGTTTTTGGTTGAACCATATCTGGAGACTGTTAATTTCAGTCAAACATTGGTGCTCTTTCTTTATGGACGTTAAAGGAAATATTTTTCTTAAGAAAAATATTTAAAAAATCTTGAAAATTTTTTACAAAAAATTAAAATAAAAAAATAAGAAAGTGCAGAAATATGTGGAAGCTAAAGGAGACATAAAAGTGTTCAAGTGTTATCAAATTAAAACAAAAATTAATTGTTAATTGTGTTTTATAACAAAAAAAAAAAGGAATTTGAACAAGTAAATCAAATTAATACTTTAAAATAAAAGCAATTTAAGGCCATGATGGCTTTAAAAATGTTATATCGCGGGCCCAGTTCAAGATTAGAAAACTTAATTGAAAAAATCCAAGCCACAAAGGAAATTGTTAATGCCGGTAATTAAAAAAAAAATAAAATATAAAAAATATTTTTATATACAGTGAAATCACAATAACGTGAACTAATGTTTGCCAAAACAGTTCACATTTTAAAGATTGTTCACCATTTCAAATGTCTAATTTTAGAGGAAAGAACACAAATAATGTGTTATTAAAAAAATATAACAATTATTTCAAGCAAATATTTCATTGATTAAAACAAATATATACATATAAGTTATATAGATGTAGTACATAAGTATATTGTGTTCACTTTGAACTTTGGTGGCAGTAGTAGTAACAGTATTATTTAAACAGTTTGTTAATTCGCTCTTTTCTTTTTTTAATGGAACAAATGGTTGTTTTACATACATACATACATACATATGTACATACATAACTGGCCATTACAACCCTCTTTCAGAGTTACGGCCTAGCTTCTCACAGCATGTATATTGTGTGCGAGACAGACTTGATAAGCGTGTTCATGGTGATCACTTTCCCCCAAAATACTGCTAAGAGGTGGTCGCTGAAAGAAATATTTTTTACACTTTTTTTTCTTTCAAGAATTAAAACCCGGAGAACTCGTCTTAGTAAGCCAATACACTACATACTAGACTACGGTGACCAATGATTGATTTAGAAACGCCATAGATATTTCATAGCCAAATCATTGACACTGTAACCTCTTTGTAATAACTCAAAAATATAAACTTTATCTTTTAAAAATAACACTGTCAGAGGTGTTGACAATTTTCACTTTCACGTAACAGTACCAACACTTACATTTACAGATACAATTAAGAAAACATAACGTTTTAACATAATCAAACAAATAAATTTGTAATTGGGGAAATTTCCAATTGAAAATACATGTGCAAAGTGTTAAAAAATATTTTAGAGCTTTCACATTCTGTTCACTTTTTAGAGTAGTCTGTATGAAAAAGGAACATTATAGCCTTTCTGACACATTCACCCTCTGTAGTGTTCATGTTTTTGCGAGTTGACTGTAATAAATAAATTCAAAAAGACATCTTAAATGTTTTTCCACATTGTTTTATATGTTGTTTTAGACTAATTTAAACAATATTTTAAGTTACATATTAAGGTTGTTATATTCCAAAACTCTGATAACAATTATTTAAATAATAATTCGTATGAAAAATACAAAAGTATTTTAATTCAGAAGAAAGAACTTGACACACCACATCCCTATAAATAATTTTGGAAGGCTTTTTTACAAAACTTTTACTCATTGACCGCCAAAATCAAACTTGCACTGATATTTTTGGGAAATTATTATCTTTTTATTGTTAGCAAACTAACTCAATATAAATTAAAGAAAAAACCAAAAAAAAAGTTTATTGGAAAAGGTACGGGGTAGGTACGAATACACTCATTTGAGTACAGCAGCGTTTTATTGATAAAAATATTAAAAGTATTGTTTTTCTATATACATATGTATCATGTTTTAAGACATTTGTTTATTGTCATCTAACTGTTGAATGATATAAAACATATCCTAATGTTTTTTTTTCCAGTTGTTAGGACACTAAGCTTTTCTGTGCATCCTGCAATCGATGAAGGTACGGTTCATGCTTTACATAAAATAGTTTGGCGCAGAGAATATCCACCAATAGAGCGACGGGAAAAAAGATTTTGTCTCTACAATGCATACTATGCATAAAGTATCTATCTACTAAATCCAAACTAAAACATTTCTGAAACATCTAATGTTTCTAATGCATCATAGTTTCCTTTTGTGCATTATCCTTCCATTTTACCATAAAAATTTCAGTTTGTTTACCAAATCTGTACGTACGAGCCACGATTTTCATTTCTCGCTTCTTAAGAGGATATATTTATAGAATTTCCCGCAATAAAATTCGAGAGCGTAGCAGTATCCCGAGAAACTTATTGCACAGCACTGATGAACTGATAGAAGTTTCGTGGCAAAAATATTTGACTATATATAGGTAGAGTGATATACACCAAATCCTGTTTTTACACAGTTCCTACGTTCTGTTTATACATCTGCTTGTACCGAGCCATACATGATTGCATGTCCGATTGAGATATTTTAGCTCTGTCGTGCTCATGATCATTTGCAAAAAAATGTTTCGCTAATTTATTCGCCATTTGAAGGCCATCCAGGATTGAACTGTCGGTTATTATAGGCTGAATTATGAAGAATTTTGCTACCACATAACAAGATTCTTAAAAGTTTATTTTAACTGTCATCTAAAGTATGTATGTGGCAACATTCGTCTACGAATTTATGCACCACATACACTGGTAATTTCTCTAGTATGTTTTAATTCGTGTAAAAAAGGTCATATAAAAACAGGATTGGGTGTATTATCTTCTTATAAAAAGCGTATGAACATAAAAAAATCTAAAAAAATAATATGGCATAATATGGGTGTACTCAATTAAGTATACCGGCGCCAAATTAACATTCACTGCCGTAAGTGACAAACCATTTTTCGGTTTAAAAAGTAAAGTTAAAGAAAACACACATAAAGCATTGATTGCAATGAAAAAGTTATTTCCATAAAATGTTTGGACCTCATCCTCATTATGTTCGGAAAACAAAGTAATTTAAATGATGACAAAACAAAGGGTTGACATTTAGGGTTTTTGATGAAATCAAGTTTCGACGTTATTCCAACGTTATCTATTATTAGAAATTATTTATGTGCATATGTGGATTAGATTTATTTTATAATACAAGATACTCCTATTTCTTGAACGATCTGGAAATCCGAGTTGGTTGTTGAAAATTTTATGACAAAGATGGAAAAAATTAATTCAATTTTAAAAAATTTTTTTAACAAAAAACTTCGTGTTTTAAGAGGCAGACCAACTACGGTCTCCAAAGTAGTGCTGGCAAAATGATCAGTAATGGGTACCGAGTATCGAGTAATTGGACTAATTTTTGGGTACTCAATACTTAAAAGAAACTATTGAATACTTTAAGAATTGTGTTATTGGAACATTTAAATTTTAACGGCCAAACAAATTTCTGTCTCAAAACACAATTCTTTATGAAATTGTTTTCTCTTAAAAATAAAACCCGTTAAAAGTATTGAGTAGTATTGGGTACCCAAATGAAAGGACTCAATACTATCGAGTAATGAAAAGTAGCAGAATTTGACAGCACTATCTCAAAGTGATTGTGAAAATGTGACATAAAAACAGTAAATTTTTAGTTTTATGGGGTCTAAGTAAGTAAATAGAATAAATGCTAAATATAAAAAACCGTTGTTGTTTTATCAAAAGACCAACGATCCGATTTCAGAGCATTTCTTACTCATTAGTTTGACGCATAAACCATTTACAGTATCTTTACGTAATACATATATAGTACATGAGTGCTCTTTACACAGAAGTATCGTTACCAAAGCCTTTAAGAAACTATGGATATTATTAGACGACTTTTGTCGAGTCTGATTTTCTTAAGGAGAATATTGTCTAAATCTTTGTTTACTATGTTTTGTGGTTTATTTCGTCAAAGTTGGTGATTTACACAAAGAAAAAAAAATTCTTTACTTGGTAGGTTTTTTAGAAAAAAAAATAGAAAAAAAATTTTTTGTTGTGGTAGCACTGATTCTTTCATAGTTTATTGGATGTATCTGCTTTTGTCTTTTGTGATTTGCGGCATAAGACCGCCCCGTTTACATGTCACATGGCCGAGTAGATAAGCCTAACGTTTTAATATTTCTTCCAATAAATCCGCCGAGTAAAATATTGGTTTCCAATAGACTCATAAAAATTAACCCAAAGACGCTAAATTGCCCGAACATGATCAATTCTTGAAAAAAAATTGTCACCAAATTGATTTCTTAATAAATTGATTGTTAAGCTGTATGGCAAGTTGTGCCATCTTGTTGAAAACAAAATTTCGGTTAGTGTGATTCAATAGCGCTTGTCATTCATTGTAACAGCAGCTTCTTGCTAATGTAAGAAGAAATAAGAAATAATGATGCCGCAAGAGTCGATTTAAACGAATATAATTGTGATTCGTTAACGGCTTGTAGATAGCCTTCGCTATATACGGCAATTTTTCTTATTAAAATCTGCTTCATTATAAAAACACAATTTTTCTATCAAAATGCTCATCTTCAGCCAGTTTTAAACGAGACCAATTAGCAAAAATGCGAAGCAAACGATGCTCATTTGGTTTTAATTCTTGTTTGAGTTGTATTTTATAGTGACGTAAGTAAATTGACAGTAGGTCCTGAAACTCATATATAAAAATTAACACACACAACATGAGTGCTGCAAGAAGATATGCCGTAACTCTGAAACAGGGTGGTAATGGCCAGTTATCTATGTATGTATGTCAGTAAATTGAGAAGAGAAGAATTGATTGCTCACTAAAGCAGCTGATGACATGCAATTCAGCTTGTGGCAAAATTCATGTTGTTCAACTTGGCCTGATGAAATTAAAAAAATTTTTATATTTTATGTTTGTCATCGGGTAATCAAACGCATGCAATAACAAGTCTGTCAAACACAGTGTTAATTTCATTTGAGTTTCTGTAAGCGAACAGTAAAGATGGCTTGCTTAGGCTGAGGCCACGCAATGAGCGCCAAAGCGGTAAAAGGCTGAGCGGTGAGCTGCAAAAAGTTGAAACATATGGAATACTACTGAAGTGGCCACGCGATGAGCGGCATTTCTGAGCGGCTAAGTGGCGCCGCTCAGGAATAGAAATTGTTCTAACTTTTAGTTGATTTCTGAGTGGCGAAGTATAAACATTAGGGTGGGTCAATTTGTTCGGGACCGAAAAACATGACAAAGCGTATAGCAAGGTCGTAATCTACGAGAAATTCTAAGAGCTTTTGCCAAAGAAACCATGATTCTAAAATCAAAATCGAGCTTCCGGTTTTTTAAGAGAAAATTTGGTGGTCAGGTCATCCGAAAATAATGCTATTTTTTTGGAAGTATTCATTGCAATTGGTGAATAGTTGATCTGTAACGCTGAAAGAGGGCTTATTTTAAAGGAAATTTTCTCAGCTTTCTATATCTGTCCTCATTTATAGAAAATTGTTTACCCAAATAATGGTTTGGGAGGTTTATGTCAAAATAATAATAGTAAAACTGTTAAAAACCTAAAACTAATATTATTGTGACATAAACCTCCAAAACTATTATTTGGATAAACAATTTTCTATAAATGGACGAAGTACTTTATGAATTTCGCTTACAGGTTTATTTTTTCGAAGTAAATTTTTTACAATTTTAAAGCGTTACTCTGGTGCTAAAAACTTAATAATGACTTGCCAAACTTTACTTAACAACACCGTTTAACAGTTTCAGCAGTCAAACTACAATAATCGATATCGTTATCATGTTATCATGTGATTTAAAAACCACCCATTATATTATTTAAATCTGTAACACCATATGGGTTATAAAAGTTCAGATTAAATGTGTGTTGAATCAAAACTTTAAAAGGCCTTTAACCCAATCATTTTACAAACAACAAAAAGAAAATAAAAATATTTATTAAAACATACTGTAATTAACACTGATACTGATTGAAACAATTAAAGAACAGCCAACAATTAATTACATGAAGACACTTGAACTGCATTTGAGAATAAAGTCAACCAAGTAGTGAGTGAATGAGTGGATGAATAAGTATAGTTTACACTCAAGAAAAATAAACAGTAACCGATGCCAATTAAAATTAATTTGTAGTTTCCCTTGGTAAATGAGTAATAAAAAAAGAAAAAGCTGTAAATAAAAATAATATTGGGGCGTCTGTCTAGTCATCCTTCCAATTATTTCAATGTGGTGATGGTTGGTAGTCGCTGATTATTATGTACTCGTATTTGAAATTTAAACAAAAACGTAATTAAAATGTAGAATTAAAACGGAGGTTCGTTTTAATCATAGAATTAAAAATATAAAATAAAAAAAAAACACTATTGCTTTGCATGACACAATGATAGTGTTTTAATGGACTTTTTAAGAGGGAGGCTGTTTTTTTCTTTTTTTGCTTTTTTATTAAGCATTAAGATGATAATTAAGTGTAGCGGCTTAAGGAAAATGTTTTTTTTTAAGTCTTAATAGAAATGGATCACACATTGTAAGACCCATAAGACAACAATAGTACAAGAGATTAATTTAATTAGTTTTGCTACAGTTAAAACGCTACAAGATCTTTTAAAGAGAACCCATTTCCTGTTAAAGCTAATGATGACAATGGCGATAATAAGGATGTCATTACACACACCCCAACCAACCACCTCCCACTCAATATAGCTAATTAACATCAAGCTAACAGTCTTTCCGTCTGTCTATGAATTTCAAATGACTAATTTCAATTTTTTTGTTTTTCTTTTATTTTAATTTTTTTAAATTACGTTTCATTAACTGTTTGCTTTCTTTTACAGATATGTACTCGACTCATACATCATCCAGTTATTCACCTTCTATATCAGATGGTACAATTACACCAAATTCTTTATTACATCATCCCCATCACAATCAACAGCAACATCATCATCATCAACATACGCATCATCAGCAGCAGCAGCAGCAACAGCATTTGGGTGTACCATCTCATTTACCATTTCCTGCAAATACTGCTGCTGCTTATGAGGAGGATACAACAACCTCATCATCCTTAGCTCTACAGACACAACGTCTGCCAAGACAAAAAACTAATGGAACACTTTTGGATGGCGCTGACTATGAAGACAATAATAATGGCAACGACAACGACAACGATAACGACAGTGACATTAACAACGACCAAAAAGACTTGAACAACGAAAGGATTCTGAAAAATGATACAAAATTGTGTAAAGAAGGTGAAAAAGAAACGCATGTAACAGACAAAAAGACAGAAGCAAATACACGACGCGAAAGTGGTGAAGAACATCACCAACAACAACATATTAAACGTCATGGTCGTCATCATCGTTATGCTGAACATGCCTTAAGAATTCCTTCCAAATTACGCAAAATCGATAGGGATTCAACGGTTGGTAATGGTGCCGCTACCATTGCTACTCATGCGGCTGCTGGTGGTGGTGGTGCAGTCAAGTTTGATAAGTTGACAAGAGATGACATTAAAAGTGTTGGTAATAATGCTGCAAGTGCCGACGGATCCTATCAGTGTCAATTCTGTGATAAATCATTTCCGCGTCTTGGTTATTTAAAAAAACATGAACAGGTAAGTTGATGGAATTTTTTTTTCTTCTTTCTTGTTTTGTTTTTGTTTTTTTGGTTGTCTGGCCTGGTTGTCTTTAAAATGGGGTGTCTTTATTAGTGTTAATCGGTATTTTGTTTTCTTTAACTGATTGTTTAAAAGTTTTTTTAAGCGTTAATAATCTTTTAATGGGTTTGTTGTTTTCGTTTGTATTTAAAAATTTTGATTCCAATGGGAAATGTTTGGTTAATGACTTTAAAGCATAAAAGGTGCTGTTAAAGAACTTTTCTCTAGAAAGTATAATTTGAAAAGTTATGACAGCTTTTCAAAACAGTGTGTTTTATAATTATTTTAAAATATTTTATAAAATATTCACATGCACACATAGTACAACACAGTTGAAAGCATTTTAAAAAAACTATTTTTTGTTTGTTAAGAAAAACTAAAAATTTCAAAAATCTTTAAAAAATTATTTAAAAATAAAGCAGAATTTTTAAAACAAATCAGTGTTTCTAAACATTTACGGTCGTATGTATAATGAAAAATTAGCAACTCGTTAGTATGTGGGACAAAAAACTGGCAAGTTTATCACCCGCTATAGACTGATATTATTAAAACTTTCCATACAATCTATTTGATAACCAGTCGGACAATCCAAAAAATTAAATACCTTGTACTTTTGAGTAAGAATTTCCACGTATTGAAATGACAAACTTAGCCACTGTGTACAGCGACCTGCTAATTTTTCATTATACATAAGGCTGTTATTGTCTGTTTATAGAACATGATTGTCTTCAAACGATTGAGCAAAGATACTCAAATTGTTGTGTACTTTTAATACAAATTTTCTCTTATCTACAAACAATCGGATTTTGTGGCCACCTTTGCAGCCATACAAATACGTGTATTAAATTTAGGATAGGGCCCGTCTTTTATTCATTTTATCCTCACAATAATAAATTTTTACAATGTTGGATTACAAGTCCTATGCGCATATTATTTACAAAGATTTTGGGTGAAAGCGTGCCGCTATTAGCTTGCAACTACACTAAAAGAAAAACCTTCTTTCCAAGCAAGAATCTGATCATTGGATAAATGATTTTTTTCAATAAAAGTGAACAACTTAAGCCATCATTCTATGTATTTAATATTCATGCATATATCTGTGGAATTTTGAAAAAACGTCTTCTCTCGAAATAAGACAATTTTCCAAGATTTTTATAGTAAATATAGAATTTTCTTGTCCTTCTTTTGCTCTAATCCCCGTATTTCTACGACCTTTGGAACGCAAGATATGCAGTTGACTATTCGACCTCTTTCAGTCTTTCCCCCAATATCAATTTGACAAAACGACTTCTTTCAGAGAATTAAGAATAATTTGAAAAATTTAATGTCTATAAAAAATCTTATTTAATTTTTATTATTATTTTTTTAATTATTTGCATATTGTAGGGAAAAATAGAAGTGTTTTTTTTTAATAAAACCGAAATATATTTTCCAGATCAACTTCTTTCATCGTTTTTTTTCATATTCCATTTTAACAAAACAACTTGTCTTGACTTAAACGATTAAGATAATTTTTAAATTTAATCAAAAAAATTTTGACAAAACGATTTGTATGGTGGAAGCTAATTTTTTCTTTAAAATCTATTTGACAAAAAGTCTTAAATTAATTTTTTTCGTTTTAAAGAAAACTATTGCTTCTAGAGGGAAAAAATGTCGCATAATGTTTGTTAAGTATTTGTGTATAATATCCAAGTTCAAAATTTCTTTAATTTTCTAAGGAATAACCTCTATTAACCTTTTTAACTGTTTTTTTGCTCTACTGAAAAATTGTTGATTTTGAAAGAAGACGTTTTGTCAAATGTCCACAGATATGTACGTATGTATGTTGTGAAATTATTTTTTTATTCATTATACTCGTAAAATTCTTTTATTGATGGCATGAAATTAGAAATGTATTGTAGGATGTTTATTCTATGAAAGTTATGAAACTTAAAATTTAACCACCCGATATAAAAACAATTAGTAAATTTTATAGAAGCTTAACCAATATCGTCCCGCTGTTCGATTTTTCGAACAGTAAATTTCAAGCGTTTTTAAAAAAAATTTTTTCTCCTCGGGGAAGACTGCGAACTTATTTTTTTTTTATTTTATTTTTTTATTTATTTAATTAGGTATATTCCTCCGTAAGAACCTTAAGAATATAATTCTTTTATAGATCAAAGGGAATGCATATAAACTTAGTAAATTATATTATATTCTTTTAAAAATTATATATTGTGATAGGTTAGCTACAAATATAAAAATAAAAGGACCTGCCTATTGTACTCCTTCTTTTTATTACAAGGAGCCAGAAAAAACACTAATTTTATCATAATTTAAAAAATTTTAAATATTAAAGAAGTTGTACTGGCCTTTATGGATAGCTACTTTAAATTCTTCTATGCTTGGAAACTTGAGTGTTTCTGTCGTCGCCAAAAAAATTAAAAAATTAGATCGCAAAAAGAATTTCGAGTAGAACTTGCGTATGACATAACAAGAAGTGGAGATGTAAGCGTTGTCATAAACCAAGCTCATTTTTATGCAAAAGGTGTAAGGTTGGGCTACATATACATTGTTTTGAGGCATATCATGAAGAAAAATAATATATGTTTTTAATATAAATAACTTTGTTCTTTCATTTTGATTTAAATAAATTAAAAAAAAATTAGTTTGAGTTTAAAAAAATGGCCTGTATTCATAGTCAAAAATAAAGTCGAAATAGATCCGACTTTTGGATAAAGCGACTCTAACTCATACATAAAAAACTTAAAGTATACTTTTGACATAAAAGTCAACTCTGAAGTTAAAACCAGCTAAACCTGTTTTTAACATTTTAAGCAACACAGTTGCCCACTCTAATGCAAAGCATTTGTTTGTGAAAGATTTAAAATGCTCGGAGATTTTGCATTTATTGATGATTGTGACGATTATGTTGTTGAATGAAATCCAAAAATAATTAAAATTGTCACGAGTTTTAAATAAATAAAAACTGATGTAATATACCTATAAACATGCGGTTAAAACTTCCCATTTCTAGTTTTTTTTTTTTTTTTTTTTGTTAAAAAAAATAAGAACGCATACTTATTAAAACTTCTTTTTTGGTTTATGTTTTCTAATAGTGTGTGTGTATGTATATTAATATACACATTAGGGTGGGTCAATTTGTTCGGGACCGAAAAACATGACAAAGCGTATAGCAAGGTCGTAATCTACCGGAAATTCTAAGAACTTTTCCCAAAGAAACCATGGCTCTAAAATCAAAATCGAGCTTCCGATTTTTTAAGAGAAAATTTGGTGTTCAGGTCATCCGAAAATAATGCTATTTTTTTGAAAGTATTCATTGCAATTGGTGAATAGTTGACCTATAACGCGGGAAGAGGGCTTATTTGAAAGGAAATTTTCTGTCCTCATTTATTGAAAATTATTTACCCAAATAATGGTTTTGGAGGTTTATGTCAAAATAATAATAGTTTTAGGTTTTTTTTCCCGGTGGGAAATTTTTCTACGTCCCTGCATCTACGCATCTAGGTGAAACCATGTCATGGAAAAGATAAATCTGTACTCATAACAATGAGAAAATTTTTTCTTTCTCTCTCTTTTTTCTCTCAAATATAGAGGAATCTACGCCATCTAACGTGAAAACAGGGGCGTGGCGTAATCTTTAGTTCTATCATTCTTTCGTAAATATTATTCTTTCAACTAATATTTTTAAGACAGCTTCATACTAGTGGTATAACTTACTAATATACCTACCATTCCTTTATATTTCTGTTATCATAAAAAAAACAACTTTTATCAAGAGAGAGAGAGAGAGAGAAAGATCATCGCTAACAGAGCGCAACATTCGTAACTTTGCAGTCTCTTTTTATTTTTGTTCCTTTTGGACTAGCATATTTATGTATATCTGACAAGTTTGAGACAATCTTCTTACAACTAGTAACATGACGAGCGTTGCCGTTTTGGTCCAATCCGACGAAAATTGGTAGTTTTTCGTGCTTTTAAAACCGTTTGGTAATTTGGTTGTTTTGTTGCAACTTTCCTAGGTTTTTGGTAGATTTTCATGTTGAAAACACTATTTAAAATTTTTGAGTAAAGCCTGGTATTGAGTTCAAAATTTCGTACGAAAAGCTGTAAACTTACATATAAAAATATTGTATGTATTTCATTTGAAATAGTTGTGAAATATAATTGTGAAATAATATTTCTAAAGTAGTACTCTGTTCTTGCTGTGAAAAACAAGTGAAATCTACATATCAAAATTTTTTCTAACTGCAACAAGTTTTTTTCCAATATTTTGATTCATGTACGGAACAACAAGAAACTAATCAATAAGTAAGTGAATTGGTATGAGATGGGATCCCCACCAAAAGGTTTCGTCTGGAGCTTAGGGCTTGTAATCTAATTTAAAAAAAAATTCTGTAAAAAATTAAAAGACAAAAGAGAACCATTCGCTCGTTATAAGAAATTTGAGTAAGTAATCAGTGATTAGTTAGCCTAAAAACTGTGCTTTCAAATATTTTAAAAACTTTATTTGTAAAATTTTCTCTCGAAATGTTTTCATTTCAACAAAAAATTTAAACTTCGCTCTGTTGTGGCTTCTACTAAAGAAGCTTACAGATAATTTATGCGATATATCCACAAGCGTTTTAATAATTTAAATTAAACTTTTGTAGACTCATTTAGATTTTTATCTAAAAAGCTAATATTTCTTTGAGGTTTACCATCGTATTTATCAGCATTTGAAAGAGAAGAATGTGTTTGTGTCATTAAAATTGTACAGATAATAAAACATTTTGGACTCTTTTATGCAATTAACGTATATTTTGCAAAACAAGTTAAAATAGCTCAGTCAGCCTAGCCAGACAGTAAGCCAGTGCGACTAACTGTCATGCACTTGCATTTCGCTTTGAAAAAGTTAACCATACTCGTACAAAAAGAAAAAGTGCGACAAAATTCATATGTTTAATGTTCTTAGAAAACTGTTTGAGCATATTAAAGTATATAAAATACGAGTATAAACGAAAAACAGACAAAAAAAAACACACAAAATTTATATTTTATAATTGCGGCTACCAAACGACCTTTGCATACCAAAACATCTTGTTAAGATTGGAGAATGAATGATACTTTTTTATAATGTGATAAATGGCTACTAACCAACGACTGTAGGTGGCTAAAATACATGCAACAACGACAACAACAATATCAAAAAGAAATATTCTAATACTTTGTCATCATCACAATCATCAACGGGGAATCATCATCATCATCATCACCACCAGTTTTAGATGATTACCGCTTAAAAGAAAAGGAATAAAAACACAAAATATTTAATTCATATTGTAGAAGCGGTTTAAATGCTTTGATATCCAAAAACTTAAGCGTCAGCGTGTTATAAAATCAAAAGTCTCTAAATAGGTATATGAGCAGTTACGAAATACTTCTACTCTAAAGTGAGCACAGTTCTTAACAGTTTGGGTTTTAAGCAGTAGAGCTCAGTACTAAAACAAGCAGACAGAAAGACAGACATTCAGTCACAATTTAGATACAAAAACAAAAAAGTTTTATATTAAAAATTAGCCCATTTGTATGCATATGATCGGTTCAGTTGTATGTAATGTTGGTTTTTATAACATGTACGTACAAATTATTATTTTCTTATTGTAGTTGTTGTTGTTATTATAAATTTTTTTTTTTTTTTTTTTTGTATAAACCCAAAGAATTATTGTGTGTTGAATTATGGTTTTTTAAACTGTTTCATAAAGACTCAACAAAACAAATCATCAAAACGATGTGTTCCTTAATGGAGTGGCTGAGTGTATGGGTATATTCTCTAACTGCTGTAAATGTTTTGATAAAAGAAAATATAAATTTTTTGAACGCCTTCATACAGAAAATGCTCATTCTCTTACTGATGATTTTTTATACGAGTACAACTAAAACTGTACTTTATATTTTTCTACTATGCATTAACTTAAGTGTACACTAGAGCGGTCCGAAAAAAAATTGTGCAAGTCACCCCATAGGATTAAACACAATGTAAAAAAAATGCCAAAAATATATTTTAAAATTTGTTTTGCCACACCTAGATATGCCGCCCTTTTAGTATTTTGTTCACTGTGTCGCTATTTTCGACCGAACATAACATTCTGTAAGGGCTACACTTCGTTCGTGATTCACGTCGTGTCCTGTTAAACAAAATTGAATATTTTGTATTGCAATTTTAGTTGCTGAGCCCTAGGAAAATGTTGGGGTGGAAAATACATGCAATAACATCCACATAATTTTTTTATTCTTACAATGTTGCCAGAATAATGCAAATTTTTTGTCTAAACACGGTAGATTCTATTATACTTCAGAGCGTATTTAATACCCAGAATAAAATTAAATATTACTTATTAAACAAAAATAAATTAAATAGCATTTCTAATATTTATTTTGGCTTACTGAACACATTTCTCGATTTTTTGTGCTTAATAAACAATGCATTTAGGTCCAAAAAAAGGCAATAATACGTTTCTTATGTGGACCTTTTTTTCAGCTCAACATTTGAACAACTAAACTTTTTAAATTAATAGCAAAAAGAACAAGTCTGTGAAACATGTAGCCATAATTGGATGGACAAAATTAAAAAAAAAACAAATCGTCGTGCGAAAGTATATGTGCTCTATCCGCCATTTCATATCACTTTAGGTTTTCGACCCCTAATTCTGCAGTTTCGGAGATAAATACCAGAAAACCGATTGCAGATTTTAAAAATTTTGGAGCCAAAAACCTAAAGTAGCATTATGAACTCGAGATATACAAAATGGCGGATAGAGCACATAGACTCCCACACGATAAAATATCTAATTAAAAACAAATACATTTTAATTAAAAAATGTTCAATTTAAAGATATTACAGAAGATAGTCAAACAGATTAATTTCTGAAATAATTTTGAGCGAATGCCTCAAAAGATTATTGAGCGCATGCATATTACATACATACATACATAACTGGCCTTTACAACCCTGTGTCAGGATTACGGCCTAGCTTCTCGCAGCACTCATGTTGTGTGTGTAAATTTCTATCCATGAGTACCGGGACCTACAGTTTAATGTCGACTCCGAACGACAGACTTGAGAAGCTCTTTCATGGCAATTAATTACTCTCAGAGCTTTTGCCAGAAGACTGCTGAGAGGTAGTCGCCGAAAGAAATATTTTTTTTATATTTCTTTTTTCAAGATGTCGGTGCTGAGATTTGAACCCGGCACTATCGTCTTAGTAAGCCAACACACTAACCACTAGACCACGGCGACTACGTGCATGCATATTAGTGCTGTCAAATTCTGATACTTTTCATTACTTGGTGGTATTGATTACTTTCATTTGGGTACTTTTTAGTAGAAAACAATTTTATTATGTGTTGTGTTTTGTAGACAAAATTTTTTTTGGCCGTTAAAATTTAATGCCCGTATTCATAAAAAATAAAATTGGTTTATAGAGTACTTATTTGACATATTTCTATGGAATATTTGTCAAATAAGCAAATAATAAAACTGTTTTATTTTTTATGAATACGGGCATAAATTTTTAATTCAATTTCAAAGAAAAAATACACCTCTTAAAGTATTGAGTAGTTACTTTTAAGTATTAAGTACCCAAAAGTTAGTACAAATACTCGATACCCGGTACCCATTATTCAATACTTTGCCAGCACTAATAAATATTGCATCAACAATCACACGCACTTTTACTCTTTAACCGATCAATACTATATCGTGTAAATTTTCGATATTTTCGGGTGTATTGACCTCAATTGAGGCGTCCAGAACGTTCAGCGTCATTTTTACTTGTGCGACCACAATGAAAGTTAGTAAACCTCCCTTTGCCATTGAAATCGATGGTGTAGAGTACCCATAGTATTTATCAAACTCCTCTTCGGTTTAATTGGCGGTTTTTTTCGCGACTAATGAGAAAGTATTTTTCATTTCTGGATTAATCTAGAGTGAACTCCGCAAAAGATTGTTGAGCGTAACTGTTAAACTTATATGTAAATCAGAATACAAATAGAACATACATATGGATATGAATACCCAGTTGGCCCTGTCCTCATGACATCCTCGAGGATGGGTGCACGACAATAGCCTATCCTGCACGACGCATATACGACAGCCAGAACAATTTGTCAACGAAATTTTCAAACAAATGTCGTAAAAATCGTAGACAACAGGCTGAGCGACAATGTCACAGAGGTTGTCGTCAACTGCACATTGTATGAACTATGCAAGCATGTTGTCATTTCTCTGTTTATCGTCGACAACTTCAAGGAAATAGACCACTTAATACCTTGCACGAACACTTCCGCGATGTTGTCGACAACCATTAGTGACATGTCTTAAAGCCATCCTTAACGACAATGTCGTGTACGACTATTGTGCCAACTGGCGCTGCGCTCTAACCACCACGGCTACAGTCGTACATATCATCGATGTCGGCTAATGTAGATAAGGTGGAATAAAAAGGGCAAAACCAAAATAAATTGTAATTCTGTTTCATTCAAATAAGATGACAATTACAAAAGTGCAACGATGGTGAAAAAAGGAGACTATAAGAGAAACTGTTGTATGACTTTACTTCGACTAACTCATACAAGTGTATGTACATACAAACGGAAGAAAAATAATTTCAGTATGTGATTTCTTGAAAAGTGTGAGTTAAATAGTTGATGTTTGGTCTTGAATATGCACAGGACACCAAGAGCTCTGGTGAGACTACCGTAGCTCGAGTCGAAAACATGTTCTGTTTGGCTAGTGTACTATTCCTTCACGGGCATCATTTCTCCTTTGATTACCAAAAAAAAAAATTCATTGCAGTTAACTTTGATCTAATTAAAGCGTTTCCGACGGAACAAAAAAAATTTATTAAAAAAATCGATCACTTTTCCTGGGGCTTCAACCCGAGCCTTCAGCATCTAATTCCGTCTCTAGTTCTAGTCTGAGAGAAATTCGGTTCATTTCCGACCAAATATTCTGATCCTTTACCTTATGGCTTTAGCTCTGATCTCAGTATAACATTTTATTCTAATTATCTACTCTGTAGTCGACGTGGTCTAGTGGTTAGTGTGTTGGTTTACTAAGACGATAGCGCTGGGTTCAAATCTTAGTTCTGACATCTTGAAAAAAAAGAAATATGAAAAAATTATTTCTTTGGGCAACTTCCTCTCAGCAGTCTTCTGGCAAAAGTTCTGGGAGTAATTGATTGCCATGAAAAAGCTTCTCAAATCTGTCGTTCGGAGTCGACTTTAAACTGTAGGTCCCGGTACTCTTGGAAAAAAGTTAACACACACAACATGAGTGCTGCGAGAAGCTATGCCGTAAACCTGACACAGGGTTGTAATGGCCAATTATGTATGTATGTATGTATAGAAAATTCAATATTCCAAATTTGTTGTCAACTAAAACAACATACATTGGACCTACACGAAGGTTTTGGCTTATGAGTTTTAAATCAAATTCTTATGAACTTAATCTTTGCGATTGAGTATGTTTGCCTGTAAATAAAACAATTTTGGTACATGTTTTAAGAGTGAAAATAATTACTTAGAGCACTGTCAAGCAGTGTTGTGTAGTGTGTAGTCTTTAGAAATGTTGGTTCAAAATAACAAAGAATAAATGAACAAATCAGAACGTGCGGTATGATGACAAGCAAGCGACAACATCAAAAGTTGTTACAAAAAATTTGAGCATTCAGTGATAAAAATCTGTTAAGGAGCCAACAACGTGTTTATTCGTTTGATACTTAAAAACAATTTAAAAAAGTTTGCAGCAACTTAACTCATTGGAATTGAAACTTAAAAAAAAAACTAAAAACTACAGAAGCTTAAAAAAAAATAAAACAAATATTTGCAGTTTCGGTTAAGAATTTCTTAAAAATATTTATTGCAGCCACATTAGAGTGACGAAAAATTGTTTTTTTTTAGTTTGATGTTTTATTTCAAAATACTTTTAGTTGTCATTTAAAACATGCCATTTAAAAAGGTGCCAGAATAATTTAGCATTTCTGTTGACCTCCAAAAGAGTAGCACAATTTATATACTTATATTTTTTATGTTTATCTAAAATTTATCTTTTTAGAGTCATGCCGAACATTTGCCATTTAAATGTGAATACTGCGCTCGCCTCTTTAAGCATAAGCGCTCTAGGGATCGCCACACTAAACTGCATACGGGAGATAGGCGCTATCGCTGTCCTCATTGTGAGGCAGCTTTTTCGAGAAGGTAATCATTACCAGCCATTAGAATCTTTTTAAATATTTTATTTTTCGTATTAAATATTTTGCCAAGATCTTAATTTAATAATTTCTCTTAAATAGCGATCATTTAAAAATTCATATGAAAACCCATGACAACCAGAAACCCTTTCAATGCACCATTTGCAATCGTGGCTACAATACAGCTGCTGCTCTTACTTCACATATGCAAAACCATAAAAAACAGGCAGCGCTATTGGCAGCGGGTGGTAATCCACAAGCTCTAAATTATAGTCCTCGTTCCACTGGTTCAGCCTCTAGTAGTGGTAGTTTACAAAAACGACGTTACGGCTTGGCCGGGGCTGCTGAACAAAGTCCCAATAGAATTGATTACCCTAAACGTGGACGTTCCTCATCATCGAATGCACTCAAATGCTCATTTTGTTCAAAATCCGACTTTACAGCTGTGGAACAATTGAACAATCATTTGCATACACAGCATGAAAAGGAATTGGCTCATTCAATGACACCACCAAATAGCCATCCGCCGTTAGAGCACCAGGGTTTTCAATTGTCTTGTGAATATTGTACCATGAAGTTCCCCAACATTGCTGTCATGTTCCAACATATGCGTACAGCTCATTTAGATCGTTTAACGAGTCCCAATTCGTACTTTGAGCATTTTAACCGATTAGCTGCTTCGGGGACTTTTAGCCCGCGCTTGTTAACTGGACCACCCCTACGAAGTTCAACCAGTACAGAGGAGAACTCTATTAAAGAAGAACACAATTTGTCAAGTCCTAAATCAGTAGATGCCAGTGTACGCCAAAATGAAGATGAGCCTACAGATTTGAGCCAAAATAATCGCAGATCTATTACCCCCTCTAATACACCACAAAACTCTCCACCAGAAAATTTAAGTAATACAGAAAAGCCGGGCTTGTTTTTCTGTAACCAATGCAATGCTGGCCTACCGGATTTTGAATCTTTTCGCAACCATTTAAAAACCCATATTACCCAGGGTCTGAATTTGGTTTGTCATCATTGTGGTCTTTTACTGAGAGAACACGCTGAATATGAGAGACATGTTATTTCTCACTTTTTAATTACTAATTCAGAATACAATTGTGCGGGAAATTGTCAGAAATCTTTTGGCAAGCCGGAAGAACTACAGAAACATCTTTTAGATCAACATGCCATAACAATGTTCAAATGTGGCCTCTGCAGTGAAATATTCGAATCAAAAGTGGCCATACAGGTACATTTTGCTTGTGCACACTCAGCGGAAACCAAAATTCTACGTTGCTCGGCCTGTATGGATGTCTTTCATGCGGAAACTGATTTTAATGCTCATGTAAAAGCCCGTCATCAAGCGGTTAATAATAATCCTGCTCCTGTTAACTCTTTGCAATGCATGTTTTGTCGTACCGTTTGTTCCTCCGACTTGGAAATGCAGTTTCATTTGGCAGCTCATGCCAGACAATTTCGTTGCCCTTCTTGTCCCGAAACTTTCCATGTAGAATTTTTACTTGATCGTCATATGCAAACCCATCATGGTGGCCTAGAGCGTTCACCACATCCGCCACCAATACCACCACCGCCAGCACAATCAGTAGCTCATAAGGAAGCCTTCGAGGAACACACCTCTCCAGTGCCCAATCCGAATGCTATTTCCCCCATGAATTCATTGTACGTGAATGCTCTGTTTGGTAAAACACCCCTTATGCCTCTGACACCACAAAATAATAACAACAGCATTTTGGATTACAATATGGCCTTTGCTAGCCATCTTAATAAAGGTTTATTTCCTAATACTGGTCCCAATAAATTTTATAATCCTTTGCAAATCGATACCAATGCCATGAAGCATTCTGCCTTGATGTATGGCTTATCGCAAAGATATTTTGATACCAATCGCACAGTTATGGAAATGTATCAACAACAGCAGCAGCAGCAGCAACAACAACAACAACAGCAGCAGCAGCAACAAACACATATCCGAGATAATAACAAACTTACTGGCAACTATTTTATAAGTCCCAAACAGCCTTCGGCAGGAAGTCATGAATCTCATCACCTCTCTGATTTGCCATCTGCTGTATCATCGCTCAACAATACCGGTTTCAGTTGTGGCATTTGCGAACGAAACGATTTTCGCACAGAGTCTGAGGTGCACTCTCATCGTAAGATTGTTCATAATCTAAAGACAGGGGTTAGTCTAAAATGCGCCTATTGTTCGGGTAATTTTAAATCACGCAGCGAATTAGAACACCATATGAAAACATGTCATAATTCAACTGGTAAACACAAGTGTTTAATATGTGACGAAATCTTTCCATCGCCAGCCATATTAGCAGAGCATAAACTACAGCACTCCAAAGTGGGGCAATCGGGAAAATGTTCTCATTGCTCAAAGCCTTTAGCCGATGTGGCCGCATTTAAGGCTCATTTAAGCGAACACAATACAGAGGGGCAAATGCCAGTCCAATGTATATGTTGCCGTCAATCATTACACTCAGAATTCGAAATCGGTCTGCACGCAAAGTAAGTATTGTACACGCTAGCTTACAATGCAACCTAAATCGAGCGGCTAGCTTTAAGTGAATCAAATGAGAGTGTTGACGTTCTGTCATAAACAATAATTTTGTTTAATAAACGCCAAGTTAAACTAAAGCATCATTACATATGTATGTATTGCAACCAACTTCACTTTGATACTGCCACACAAAAGGCGCAAAATATACAAACATCTTCTATCAACCATCTTCACATTCCAATACAATGCACTGCATGAGTAGGGGTTTACCCCTGAGTATTGGTCTTAATAAAAAAGAAGAAAGAAGAAAGCACTGTCCACATTGTTATTTTCTGCCTAGAAAGTGTTAACGATTTGGACAGATCGATAAAACTGAAGCCGCTGATTTGGGTTGATTTGTTATAAAAAACTGAAAGTCTTTTAATTCTTCCTTTTTTTCTTTCCTTTTCTCTTTTATTCTTCCAAATAGATATCACGTCAAAAATTCCCATGTTACTGAAAACGTTTGTGCTCTTTGCCTGGAACCTATAACAGCCTCACCTAATGAAGCTAAAGTCTGTGAGAAATGTTGCCGCAAACACAACCTCAATTCAAAGTTCAAGCAACGAGAACAATTTGAACGTTCCAACGACTTAATGCCATACATTGAAAATCGTTGCAACCTGTGCAAAATGATACTGCCTCATTCACAGAAGCTACAAGAACATTTAGTGGAACACACATTTGCCGGTTGCGAGGACCGCGGCTTTAATTGCTATATCTGCTCGGCAGTGTTTACTGCTTCTAGTGGTCTACTAAATCATATGCTAGAACATGGTTTAAATTCAAAACCCTATGACTGTAATCTATGCCCTGAGAAATTTTATTTTCGGGCAGAATTGGATCATCATCTGATCAATCACGATTTAAGAAAATCTCCACAAGCTGTAAAAAATGAACACGAACAAATCACGGCAAAAGAAGATGAAAATTTCGAAAATCTTAAATCAGAGAAACCTTTAGCTCTAAACGACGTAAAACAGGAAGTTATTGAAAATGAGCACAATTCTAATAATGCCGATGAAGATGAATATATTGAAGTTGAAAATGTTAATGAAAATAACAATAACAACAACAACAACAATAGCAGTAATATACAGGTTAAAACTGCTATCGAGTCTGACAAACGAACAGAGGAGACTAAAGACAAATCTACAGAGCAGTTAAGAAATGAAAGCTCATAAATTCATTTATATGGGTTATGTGGTTTAGACCACAAAATTACTATTTAAAACATAACTGTAACAAGAAATTACACTGTGTAACAAAAAAGATGTTATTGAGAAAAACACTTTGCACTTTTGGCCCGGTAACTTGATTGATTTGATTGATTTTTGTCTTGTTAGCATCGATCAGAAGAATAGTATCACTTCCTATGTATCTTTTTGTTTTTCTAACACAATGTTATAAGTAGTGATTAAAGTATTATTGATTGATTAACACATTTTACCAGTATTCGCTTATAGTATATGGTATACTTGTATTGAAATACCCACTTTGCATTTGAAATTATTGGCTTATAATACTCATAATATATGTACATGTAATTCATACAGTTGTACTGTATTGTAGTTTGTATGTTAATTTAATTAGTTTTTAAGTACATTTTAATAATATACATACATACTAGCATATATAGAATACATACATGCATACATATAAATAAATTATAAATTATTTATTTTAAATTTAGAAATATTTTAGTAAAACATTCCAGTATTATTGTGATAAGCCTTAGATGTCGGACATTGTTTAGATATTTTGTGTTTAAAAAATTGTTACATTTTATTAAAACAAAAACAAAAAGAAAAAAAAAACAAAAAATAAAATAAAATTGTTCTTAATTTTGTATTGAATTGTTTTTATTGTAGCTGTTTGAATGTTTTTTTACTTAAGTTTTCTTTGATTTTTATATTAAAATGTATTATCTTAACATAAATCTACAATAAAATTATTTATTAAGCACTTTGTAATTAAATTTCAACTGCATTTCTTTTTAAAAACATATACAATTTAATAAAATAAAAAGAAAAAAAATTAATATTGAAAAAATGTGTTACTTTTTTAAATGGTTTAAAAACTATAGAAATCGGCTATTTTTAAATACTGTTAAAAAAGATTACAAGAAACATGGAGAGGATGGCAGAATTTAGTTCAAAATTCAAGCCATATCTGCTAAACACTTATTAAAGACGAAAGATGAAATCGCACTTTGTATGCAACCCATATTTCGCTTGTTAGGTGCTGCAAACTTCTGTCAAATCAAAAAAACAACAAAGGTAAGAAGTTAATTCTTATAAAAAAATCAAGTTACAAACAAAGAATGATGTGATACGGGTAGTGACTAGACTCTTTATCATCAGCTCCTTCCGTGGTAGAACCGATAGAATAGTAAAACGCACACCACATTTCACCAATTCTCCAATGTTGGTCAATAGAGTTGGGTACTTCACCGATCATTGGTAAGCACCTTTGACCTATCCTGCACTTGATAGAGAAGCCTCAAAATAGACTTTGAAGCACCGGCTCATATATTAGAGATTTATTCCATCTTAGGTTAGATAAAGCTTTTGTAAATATTAAGAAGGTCTTTCGACACTCGAAATATGTGACCAGGCCATTACAAACCTGTGTAAGGGTTACAGCCTAGCTTATCGCTGCACTCATGTTGTGTGTGTTAATTTTTATCCATGAGTATCCTCTAGACCACGCCGAATATCGGTGCACGGATTTCACAATAAATTTTCAAGCCCTGAATCAAGAAAGTCTGCCGTCTCAATATTTACAGTCACAGATTACAAGACACCATCGTCACCTTCATGTGTGACCCGGCAGATTGCACGACTTCACTCAGAGAGTCGCCACAGTTCGTCAGTAAGCGTGTCCTTCATATCCTACCTTTTCACCCAATCTCGAAAAGTCTCGGCCTATGATCAAATAAATATAAGTGACAAATGTTGTTACAAGATGCGAAAGAATAGATAGGATTTGAATATAAAAATAGAAAATCTTCGAGAATTATTAAAAATAGAGTAGGACACAGAAGGGAGCCTTGTGATACTCCCGTATTAAGCCTGAACTGATTGGAAGAGTTCTAACATCCTGAAAGAAAGAAATATGACAAAATATTTCTTTTGGCGACCACCTCTTAGCAGTCTTCTCGCGAGAACTCTGAGAGTAAGTGATAGTTATGAACAAGCTTCTCAAGTTTGTCATTCGGATTCGACGTAAACCTCATAGATAAAAGATTGACGCATAGAATATGAGTGCAGTGAGAAGCTGGGTC
Organism: Metopia argyrocephala; assembly: GCA_963576795.1. Classification (NCBI taxonomy): domain Eukaryota; kingdom Metazoa; phylum Arthropoda; class Insecta; order Diptera; family Sarcophagidae; genus Metopia; species Metopia argyrocephala. Next base: position 177,267,742 of record OY756208.1, on the reverse strand, counting down.
GTAACTCTGAGAGAGAGTTGTATGTATGTATGTAAGTCAGCTCGTTACGATTCGAATGATTACAGACAACAAAAGTAGTACAATCTATTACACACTTTGAAGTTATCCAGAACAACAAGTCTGCTTTCACCCAATTGGCGAATAGACTCACTTCAGCTCTATAAGTGTTGTATGTTTTGTATTTGAAATTTATAGAAAACTAAATCGATATTCTTGAAATTGTAACAGTACTTTTCTGTATGTCGTTAAAATAGAAACAGTAAGAATCTATAAATTTAGTCTCAATTCAAATCAACACTTAAAAATTGGACAAGTGGCCATGATAACTCCCATAGAGAGTATATAAATATTGAGTGGTGCATATCCTGAAAACGGTAAATGCAAAAGTTTCTAAATGACTTCGTAGTCAATAAAAATTAAAGCAAAAAGTGGGCGGAACTAAACTATTGGGCTTGGTGTCTCCCATACGACGTCATTGTTGACGTTTTATATACCTTGAGAATAGTAGTAGCGAATGTTCAAAATTTGAAACAAACAACTGCGTCGCAAATATCAATCAATCAAAAAAATCATCAATCAAAAAGTGAACGACGTTGAATTATTGGCAATGGCTTTCTCTACACATGTGTACATACATATATTTAACTCTTTATTTAATTCAAATTGAGGTGCCAAAGTACTTAGTGTCTTAGCTAATACTTAATTAAACAAATAAAACGGCGCTATGAAATGAGGCCCCAAGAAATTTGGCCCCAAAGTGAAAAATTAAAAATTACCCCAAAAATTAAAGTATTGTTACGAATTGGCCTTTATAATTCGTTTTATTATTCAAGGGTTCGATATTTGTAAACTAAAACACCGTTACTTTTCGATGTAAAACTTTATTTACACTCTATAACGTTTAAAATACAAATAACTTCTAACTGTAAACCTTAATGTGTAGCCCTATTTATAGTTCTAATGTTTTATTCTAGTAATTTCCAATTGTTTTTATGTATTAGTTTTTACATAATTATACAACAACAATTTTACTTTCAATTATTAATTTTATATAATTTTCATATACATTTTAAACCAACATGTATTTGTGTTTGTGAATTTCTATACACATTTTCCCCTACATGTATATTTGTTTTTGTAATGATTTATAATTTTATAAACATATTTAAGAATGTTCCTAATATATTTGTTTTTGTAATAATAACAGCAAAACCTACTTTAAAAGACTATAATGACGATTTTCCTTTATAAAATTATTTCTTCGTAACAGTATTATTTTTGAGTTTAATTTTCATTATGAAATTTCGTCCCAAAAATGGGGCTAATTTGCATTTTTAAATTGGGGTCATATATCTTGGGGCCATTCTGCACAACGCCAAATAAAACTAGATAATATGAATACATGATTGATATTAATTTCTAGTACATTAGGGATCTAATTTTTAAAAATTTTCATTGAATTGGACTGCGTTTTGTTTTTTTTTTTTTTGTATTTTATTTATTTAAAAATAATTTGTTAAATTAGTGTTTTTCTACGTAAAACATCAATAAAAATAAACTCTATTAAATTCTAAATAAATTTGCGCCATAACACGTTTAAATATTGTTAACACGTAATAATTTTTATATAAAATTCTTAGACCCATCAAATTTTACAAAAACAAAAATTTAATTCCCCATGCTGTTGATAAAAAAATAAAGAAAAACAAAATCTTAACAAGTCTTTTTATAATCAGATAAATAAGAACTCGATTATAAGAAAAAAAATTCGGAACTAAAAAAAGAAATAAAAACTAAAAGAGGCAACAACAAACCAGTAAAAGAGTCATAAAACAGTGATTTAAAAGTTCAACTTGCTTTCCTTGAATAATGTCCGAATCCATATGAAAGAGCACACACACTGTCCCGTCCGTCCGCCATCGGGATAGAGGAGCAGAAGTAGCAGAGACTCAAAAATTGTCATTTTTATGGCAAATTTTTTCATTGTCTTCTGCCCATGACACGTAACAGCAATAAAAAAGGTGCACATGCGCAATGTTTAAAGTTGTTACTCTGTTTATTTATATGTACATACATATGTACATATATATTTAGTACATAAATTAATATTTTCTGTTTTTTATTTTTCTTTTTTATTTTTTCATATTAAATTTTTGTTTTTATTTTATTGCTTCTTTTAATGACACATGGGCGAAATTGAATTTTTAATTAGCAAGTAGAAGTTACGTTGATACACTTTTCTCGGATAGTTTTTATGGGTAAAACTATTTGTAGTGCATTTATAACGTAATTGATGTTATTCAGTTATTAGTGAAGTAAAAAGAATTCGAGTGAAATTGAAATTGAGTATTTTCTCAAAGACAAATAAAACTTAATTTTAAAAATTATTTTATAGTCATTAAGCTAATGAATAAAATATATATCAAAACCTTTTCGTATTTAGTACGAGGGCGGACTTTTTTAACGAAACATACTTTTATCGCGCTTGCATCCCAAAAAACTGTTGCAATTATCTTATTGGCGGACAAACTTACTTTGACCTTCTTCGGAGGCGGTTCACCCAAAGAAACCCAGACTGCTGGTTTGAAGTTGTCACAGAATTACGTTTATGGTAAATTGAGAACAAACGCGGCACCCATCTTGCATAGGGCCAGCTGATCATTTAAAATCGAAGGCACACTGCCATATGAAACGCCTATGGCATCATCGTGGATTATTCGCTATATTGACCTCAATTGGCCGTCCAGAACGTTCAGCGCCATTTGTACTTGTGCGACCACAACGAAAGTCAGTACACTACTTTTTTTTACCATTGAAATCGATGGTGCATAGTATTTATCAAGCTTTTCCTTGGTTCGGTTGTCCGTTTTTTTCGCAAAAATAATGTTTAATGAACACTGGAAATATACTTTTTTCCATTTTTAAAATAATACCCGAGGTTGCAAGTTTTCAGCAGCTATTAAACGCAAAGTAAATGATGGAACGTGCTCAAACTTTGACAGTAGACTACTAATAGGTGATACCTAATTGGAGCAATGTTGCATTTTATATAACTACGAGGAAAGTTTGAAAACTCACTGACTTATTCATCCGCTCTCGTAGATTAGAAATCATGCTTGAAATGCTTTATTAAAAGAATATATAGCCCGACTACAAAGAATGATTGAAATTAATTTTTAATTACTTTAAACTCCTGAATAATATTAATACGAGGGCTGTGCTCTAGTGGTTAGTATTTTGCTTATTAAGACAAAGGTTCAGCTTTGACTTCTTCAAAAAAAAAAAAATATGAAAAAAATATTTCTTTCGCGACTGCCTCTTCAGAGTCTTTTGGCAAAAGCTCTGAGAGTATCTGTAGGTCCCAGTACTCATCGATAAAAATCGACACACACAACATGTGTGCTGCGCGAAGCTAGGCTGTAATCCTGAAACAGGGTTGTAATGGCCAATTAGGTATGTATAAATAACGGTTTGGTTTATTAATGCTGTCAAGTGAAGTAGAGTTGATACTTCAAACAGTTTTTTTAAAGTTTCAATTCATGTGACAATTAAAACAAAAAATTAATGCAGAATTTAAAATAAAAAATTACGCGTAACTACCAAATCCGATTGGCAAAAAATGCAGCTGCTACAACAAAAGTCTTTTCATGGTGCAGTGTTGAATCAAAACTATCGAGTATAGTATAGAGATTAGAGAGCTCGCAAAAGAACTCAAAGAGCTTAGATTTAAATCCTAGCAAAGGAGAAAAATTAAGAATAAAAATTTGGCATTTTTGAAATTTTAATTAAAAAAAAAAAATAAGAAGTTCCCCCTTCCAAGAAGTCCATCCAAAAAAAACCGCTCACTGATATTCCACTCAATTTCCATTTTTGACATTGACATCAAAAAATTAATAATCAAGAGAAAAGCGAAACTGAGAAGTAGTAGACAACAGCTGCCTACTTAGCAAAGATCCTCACCACAATCAACATCCAAGGATGAATGTTCATCATTCAAGGATGGATGAAGGTATAACACCGACCTTTGAGTGATCATTAAAATTGACAGCAACTTGTCTTATTTGTAAGGCGCTTAATAAGAAAATTATTCTATCCAGGATTTACCCCATGGCTATTGGTCTCAGTAAAAAAAATACACTTGTGCTTGTTCTGCAATGTACTTATACAAAAGTGTACCTTAAACTTTTTAATTTTATGGTAATTTGTTTTTATAACTGTAGTAATAATTTAATTAAAAGCTTAAAGTAAGTGTTTCTCAGTCTGTAATGGTCATTAAAACAAATTTTTTGTGATGTAGGGTGTCATGCCATATGACTTGATGTACTAAATTCAAAATCTGACATAAAAAACTAAATTGCAAGGCTATTTACAACTACTTTATTTATTCAACGAATAAAGCAATATTGTAAGTAATTCTATAGATTCTATTCAAAAACAGAAAAAAGGAAAATATTCTTTAAAAATTTAAAATTTAAATACTTTCCTAAATCAATCGACCAATGCTTAGTAAGTATTAAAAATCTTCACTATACAAAATTTTTAAAACCTCATAAGAATTATGACTGAATAAAAATTCTGCAATTTTTTTTTTTAAGCTTGAAATTGTGCTACAAATTGGCAAATACAGGAATGACAACGATAATGGGTGAATGCGAATGTCCGTTAAAGTGTAAAAATAACTCTTTTGCGCAAGCGCAGTTCAAAGAAGTATGTTCCGTAATAAAGATTGTTATCACTATAAAATTTGTTTAAGTTTTCTGTTTTGTTTTTTTTTTTAAATAAATTTAAACTTTATACGCCAAACTGCTGAAAAAAACAATTCAAAGCAGAACATACCATACATATGTATGTGCGTACAAAAAGAGCAGTAAAAGAAGTAGGTTTGTCACATAATGCATGTGCTGATGACAAATATTTTTTTTCTTTTTGTTATGGTGACGGTTTTCAAGACCAGTAGCTTCTTGTTATTTATTTTACGATCATTTTTGACAATTATCTTAACGATATAAAGGAGAAACTCCATACAGACATATGTTTACACTGTATCAGCACAAAGCTTTCTTCATAATATTTTAAAACAACAAAAGAAATAAAAGCAACAGTGTAACGCATTAATTAAAAATAAAATTCAAGAATTGTATAATCGTAGATCTCTTCTTCTTAAAGAAATTATGCTGAGAATAGAAAATAAACACAATATTTTAATATTCAAACAAATTTTTGTATAAATTTTAAAATATTAATTATTTTTTCTTTGTGATAAAAGCAAAATACGCTACTGGCAAATGCCGTTGTTATTATGCAGGTTGCTTATGACAAATGTAATGCAAGGAGTCAGTAGAAAGTATTTCTTTTCTCTTAAACCAACTTGAATTCATTCAAGAAAACAAAAATTATTATGTACGAGACAAAGAAATTTCAAGAGAAATACAAACTCTTGGGTTACGAATTCGAAATGCTTTTCACCACAACAACAGTTCTAGGAAAGTCTTTAAAAGTCTAATCAAGTTACGTGCACTAATTTTTGTATAATTTTTATTTTGTGGAAAATAATGAAAGAGCACCTGTCGGCCAACATCACAAACATTCACTTCAGCACATCCATTTACGATCAAAAAGATCAATAACAAATCAAACTGTTCAAAGTGAGAGAGCGAATCTATCCATCACTCACACATACACAATTAGAAATACAGACAAAAAAAAGGAAAATATTTAACACAAACTGATAAACTAAACGTTCCGATTTAAATTGTTCGTTTTTGCCCATACAAATCGATGCATCGATTGAACAAACATACGATGTATCAACTGGCCGACCGGCAGCAGTTAATTAACGTCATACCACGAATGCCAGCGAGTGCATTAATCAATACACACATGCATACGCACACGAAGTACAACTACATATTTCGAAACAAGTTGCCACTGTGTCTAACTGGTTCATTTCTATGGAGTGGATAAGCCGCAAACACACGAAACATTGTTGTGGCCCACAGTGATCGAGTGCAAATATGATCGATTTATCAAATAGTCGCAATAAAATCGAAAAATCTTTTATTTATCTCATTACCACTATCATGATTACAAGATTATTTCGCTAAAGTGTTCATTAAATACACTGAGGGAAATAAATCTGTCATTGAAATGCGACTAAGATTAAATTATAGAAATACCTGATAATTAAAACTATTCTTCAGGTAGATATTTTCGTTTTTCAATAATGCATGTCAAAAGCAATAAATAACGAACAACATATATTTGCTAGCGCTCAGACAATACCGTATATTAACTTCGTAAAAACAAACAATACAAGCTAACATTTCAGAACTATGCTATTTCAAAAACCTTTTTGAGGTGACCGGCGAAATTAATGTTGACATTTACAATAGAAACAATCATTTGATTATCTGAACCATATTCGCTTGTACTCATGGTGGTGATAATGCCATCTTATCATCTGTAAGTATTTTAATTACAAATATTGAGGAGTCGGACGTGCTTGATGTTCTGGTCATGTGAATTAATTATGATGTCCGCTGGAATGATCATATTTTTCGAGTGTCAAAAGAAGCATTCAAGTGACTCGGGTTTTTAAAACGATGCCTAAAAATACTTTACTCTTTTGGACCTTCTTAATATTTATATGACCTTTATCTGATCTAAGTAGTCGTCCAGTGGTTAGTGTTTTATATTACTAAGACACAAATCTCAGCTCTGAAAAAAAAAGAAATATGAAAAATTATTTCTTTCGGTGACTAAGTACCTCTAGCAGTCTTCTGACAAAAGCTCTGAGAGTAAATGATTGTCGTGAAAAATTTTCTCAAATTTGTCGTTCGGAGTCGACTTTAAACTGTAGGTCCCTGTACTCATGGATAAAAATTTACACACACAACATGAGTGCTGCGAGAAGCTAGGCTGTGTCAGGGTTACAGCCAGGGTTGTAATGGCCAGTTATGTATGTATGTATGTTATCTGATCTAAAATGGAATATAACTCTCATGTATTGGCCAATGTTTTAATATTAACATGGGTTATAGCCCACGTGAAAGGAAGGGCGAAGGTTCCTATCAATGATGTAAGGCTAACCTATTATTAAGAATAGTTTAAGCTAAGGTTTCTAAATTTTGTCCAAATGATTTCATGCTCAATACAAATCATATGCAAAAAGACGGCGGAAGTGGGCAAGTGAGCACGAGACCTCCCATACCAATATATATCTTAAGAACAGTTTCTAAATTCGTTCCAAATAACTTAATGGTAAATATAAATCATTATTTAAATCTTGAGAACGATTAAAGCGAACGTTTCTAAATTCGGTACCAGCAACTATTAATTTTTTCTCAGTGTAAAATAGACTCCAGCTATGTACCAAAATGTATTTTTTATAATCATTTATATATAAATGTATAAAAATATAATCACTTTCAATGCATTCATATGAATAGCTACACTCGTATGAATATTCTGTTTAATTTCCAAGAAAATTTTAAATGCCGCACTTGCCACTTAAAACTGAATTTTCTTGTTGACCAAACAAAACAAAGCGGTATTATCAGCAGCACCAATAAAATTCTCTTAAGCCTCCAGCGTATCAATACTACGAATAAATGTATTGATTTTAAGTACTGTTTGTTTGTATTTTATGACAATACAAGTGACACTTCTAACCAGTTGGAAATAATGACAGCCAAGCTTTTGAAAAAAAAATGTTCAGGGATATACAGACTTATCCATATTGTTAGGGACAATACACAAACATTGTTTAAACATTATGGAAACAAATACATATAGTGTATATGCTGGGTCCTTTATTAATTGATTACATCACAGTTACATATAAGTTTAATTGGATTTCTTTAACAAAAAAACTGTTATCGATTTCCAAGTGGGCATTCTCGAGTACAAGTTGCATATTTTTTATTGTTTTAGTTTGCTGCAGCGTCAGCGGTAAAAAACGTAACGCGGGAAGAGAGATAAAAAGAGATTAATACGCTAAATGGTATGTTTAAAATTTTTACAATTTTTCGCAATTGTTGACGGGTTTTTGCTTAAACTTTTAGTGGCAACCAATTCATTGTATTTACATTGTACATGTACGAGTAGTTGTTATTCTTGTCTAAAGAAACGATAGTGATGCGAATGCCAATTTCGATGCTGGTGGTAGAAATATTAGTGAGACATAATCGTTTACTAGTTAGTCAGTCAAAAACTGGCTGACGAATTGACTAATCGTCCAATAAACTGATTGAGAATTCGAATTGTATTGCTTTGTATTGTACTCGTATTTGTATTGTTGTTGACAAGTGCGAATTCTCATGTTGACACAACATGCCTCTTTTAAATCGTTTTGTCTTTTTTGTTTTCTCTGTATTATCGGTTAGTTAGTCGGCTGGATTGGATTGATGGATGAAGATAATCTATCTGTAATTATGCTACTAGTTAGTTAAATTTTTCAAGTGTACTTATTTGGTTGACATATTTAAGAATTTCAAGCGTTTTTTTTTTTCTTACTCCCCTTTTGTTTTGTTTTTTTTCGAGTTTTTAACAACAATTGTGAGTCTTGCTGTCTGTTTAAATTGTTGGGTGCAACATTCGTAACAACTTTTATCTTTTACAACTGATGACAAGAGAAGAAATTTAAAATATGTTCGTATTCGTATTCGTATTTTATTCAGAAAAATAAATGCTGTATTATTTTAAATACATTTTTATCATATTTTGTGTCTATATTCTTCAAGGATAAAATAAAAATGATTATTTTAGTTCGATTTTAAAGTGAAGTGATATTTTAGGAATAACGTTCTTGGCACAAGAATGCGAAAGAAGTCATAAAATGCCAAAAGACGTTAATAATTGAAAAAAAAAACATATATTTAAACTACGCTACCAAAACAAAATTTTAAAATGAAGTGTTAAAAAATATTCAATTCTTGGTAAAGATAAATATAATGAAGTGCGTGTTCATATTTTGAAGCGATGTAATATGAAATAACACTTTAATGCAACTCTACGCTTCAGCTTTTGAAGCTAGAACGTTGAAAACGGCTAGACAGATTTTGACGATTTTTTCTTTCTAATAATTGTCGTGATCAACTTAGGTTTTAACGGAAAGAAAATTTTGCCCCGCCCACTTTTTTGATTTACATATAATTAGAAAACGGCTAAATCGATTTGATAAATTTTTCTTTCAAATGTTTGTATTAAACCATTTTAAGTTTCATGAAGAGAAAAATTTACCACGCCTACTTATACGCCCACTTTTTTCTATTTATCTCTGAACAAGTGGGCGTGACACCTCCTGTACAAGTTAAAAATTGATTTCTTTATACATACGTATCTTTAGAAGTGTTGAAGCTAAAGTTTCTTAATTTGGTGTGGTTGATTTCGTAGTCATTAAAAATTATCAGTAGAAAATGGGCGGGCAGGTAGACGTGGTAGCTTTCAGACAATCTAACTATTAAGTTCACTATATCTTGAAATCAATAACAGTTAAAACTTTTTAATTTGGTTAGAATTACACCGTAGTCACTAAAAATCATCAGTTGAAACATGTGGACCAATGATAGTGGTAGGTTTAGCGAAGCACGCCGGGTTTAAGCTAGTTCATAATATATAAAACATGTATTTAAATTAATAGTATATTTGACTAATTTGTATGCAATACTTAGCAAATAATAATAATTTATATCTCGATGGCCATATTGTCTCTGCTTAAGAAACTCGCCAACAGACTTTTTCAAAAAAAGTCATAAACTTTTGTGTTTCAAATTTTACACACAAAACGAGAATTATATCGATTTGAACTCTGAGAGGGAGTTTTATTAAATACACTATACTTGCTTATGAAGGCAACTTCAAGGTGACGCAAACATAACAACAGAAATCGTTTTTGCACAAATTCATTCACTATGAACATATTAATTGGGACACTATACGATCGAATTGTATTCGCAAATTAGTCCGAGAAGTAGAGTAAATAGCTGTTCAGTAATATGCCGATTAGAAAACTTTGTTGCCCACCTCTTAATAAAGCCAAGAATACATCTCTTCGTATTTACAACCATAGTGACATAATCATTAAAATTAAATTTTCTATTCAGTAATATAGAGCATTTAATAAATGAGTCCAAAAACACTAACAGATATCCACCAAGCCAATAAATAAAAAATTACTTGCATTTACATTTGTTGAAATCACTTTGAAACTACCTTGGGGAATACCGTTCACCCGTACACCAGTACAGCATTAGTCATGACTGTCAATAGAAGGGCATTAGTTGTCCTTAAACAGCCCTTTCTAAAACCATGATAATATTAATAAGATATTAGCAACGAACCATAAAATTAACAATCAGTTTATCAAAGATATTTGGGGTAGTACTCGATTCAGCAATACGACCATAATTTTTAACATCAGACTAGTTACCAGTTTTATAAAGAGGCATAGTAAAGAAATCTTTCTAATACACCGGAAAATATTCATAATGAAACGCTAAACAAAAAAGTTAATGGTAAGACGAAAGATTATACTCAATGACTTAAAACACCACTTGGAATACCATTAGAACCACAAATAAAAGATATCTGAAACTTCTTCAAACAAAGTTGATTTGGTTTAGTCAATAAAATTGATATTTCTGCCTTTATACACTAATAAGGGGGATTCATATCTTTTAATTTCAGGTTAGGTAAGTTTGAAAAACACATAAATATTACAAATTAAATTGAATACCAATTAGAATAAAAGATTAACAGCTTGTCCCACAATATCGGACGTTTTCATTTGTTCGCATTTTCAACAAAAGACAGCTGATATGAGTCCCAGTAACCGTTTTCAGTACGACAAATCTAACAAAAGTAAATTCGAATGATAACGTTAATTATTCAGGATCATAATTTACCCATTTCAGCGATTTTTTGTTCTTTTTTAATTTTCGGTTAACTTGTTAAACTGTTAGGTCTCAAACGTAAAGCCAATAAAAGGAGACTTTTAAACATAGTGGGACGCTTTTTCGAACAATAATGAGTAACTTGTTTTTGTACGCACAGTTTTCCGTTCATGGAACAGTCTGTAACTTAAAAATAATTGGGGTGTTCACAAAATGTGCTATTATGTCTTATCGTCACAAAGTTGTAATTTTTCTTGGAAGAAAAATTTTTTAATTAACAAAAAAACAATACATATTAGCATACTTTGTAAATAAGCCAGTTATTTATATATTATTTCATTTACTATAGTAATAATTCGCATGTTTTAAACAAATTGTAATCCATCATACTCGTATATTTTACATTTGGCATTTTAACATTAAAATCTCATTATTGCCAATTTTATAATGAAGCCTCAGTGGATAATAAAAACAGATGCAAATAAATTTTAAAATTTGCATAATAAATAAAGACGACTTTAAATATAAAACATTTTCATCTAATAATTTATAAGAGAAATCAATTTTTCGCAATCTTAAATCCATGCCATAGAACAAAAACACAAAATTATTTTGTCGTTTTACCTTTTAGGACAAGAAAACATTAAAATATCTGTAAGTGTCATCAATCAGTTGACTGTTCTTAATACTTATTTTTTTTATTATTATTCCTTCTTTTCAAGAATCCCAAATATTGATACATCGAGAGTCAATCTATAGAAATAAAATCAAAGAAATAAAGATGATGGTGGTAAAAGAAAATATTAAAGTGGCGGAAATTCGCAAGGAATGTTGAGAAATATTTGTGCGATATCCTGTAAATACTCGTACATAACAACCGGAATATCATAAAATGTAAAAGAAACACTTATCAACGTTTAAGTATCATAAGACAACAACAACAACATGAAAAACAACTGACTGTATAGTAACAAAAAAGAGGGAGCCATATATTTATTGTACTGTGTGAACATACGTGGTCTGTGTTGGTTTGTTTGTGTATTGCTGAGTGAACTTGAAAATATCTTTTACAAAATAGATATCCAACATAATGACTTAAGGATATGACAGTGTAATAAAGAGAGGGCGGTTGCTTTGGGAAAGGGGAAGTAATGAAAACATATCACGCTAATAATGATTAAGAAACAAACAACTTTTTGTTTCATACAGTAAAGGAGAACCTTTGGCACCAAAAGACACCGAGTTGTACTTAAGAAAGGGATATTTTTGTAGAAAAAAAATTTTTTTAATATTTTTGAAAAACAGTTCAAAGGGGAAATTCATCATACTCATAAAAATTAAACTGGCCCTAATAATTGTACTGGTTTTAAGGTGGAGATTTATGCCATGTATTCGGGAATGAAATATCTAGTCTTCGTTAATTAATATCAACGCTGACAATTTCCAAGTCAGGAGCTCAACCAAGGAAATAATATTTCTGATAAGTGCATTAGCCATTGCGACACTCTCCAACCATTTCGTCTATAGGAGTATTATTATTATTATTATTAGTATTAGTATTGAGACTAATACTCAGGGGTAAGCCCCTACTAAATGCTGTGCATTGTACTAGAATTTTCGTGGAGAAGACAGTACATTATGACAACAGAACATATATTTTGTTTTCTTATATTATTAAGCGCCTCAGGAATGAGACAAATTGCTGTGAATTGATCATTCAAAGGCCAGTGTTATACCTTCACCTTTGCATGATCAAAAGCAATTGCCCCATCGTTGCATGTTGATTGCGGTGAGTGCCTTCGCTAAGTAGGTTTTTAGCTGCTATCTGCTACTTCCCAATAGGTGGCGCTTTTCTCCTGATTATTCGTTTTTCGTTGTCAAAGGTTATGGTGGAATATAGTAGATGATATAATTCTGTCATCTGATTAAAATTTTTTTAAAATAAAATATTAAGATTTTACTCATTTCGATCTATGGCAGCCTTTTCAGTTTTCTAGCGTTTTCTGCTGATCTAGGAATTTCAGCCAATGGCTATATAACGCTCTAAGCATAATTTCACAGGTATTACTCGATAAATACGGTAACTTTTTCTGTTCAGGAGAAACACAAGACTTATAGGACAATTATTACTTGCAAACAACCTTTTTCAACTACAGAACTGTTTTTCGACATCTATAAATATTTGGTAAATTAAGATTTGGAGTGGAATTCTATAATTCTTTTTTGATGAGCAAATACTCGTAATACCTGTTTAGAAAACTTTAACTGCATCATAACTAAATTCGAGCTGAAGTAACATGGAACAATTTAGGAATGTGTTTCTTATTCAAATGCAATCCACTACACCAAACGCACGAAAAACAAATCGATATATACCAGCTTTTCGTCGATTACAAGACCATTTTCGGTAGTCCAATACACGGTCAGGTCTGTGTTTGTTGTTTTTAAGACTGTGTGTGAACTTTTTATATCATGGAATACTAAACGGAGTTTTAGAATCAGTGGTATCTCCAGGAATACTAAACGGAGTTTTAGAATCAGTGGTATCTCCAGGAGGCCAGGAGACATATGCTTCTTCCGACAGTTCTGATGTTATGACTCGAACATTGTGAGATGTAAATGTTGTCTTTACAAATTTTAAAAAATAATTGAAAAGACTGGAAACTGCAGTTAAATTTGGTAAAACCATGTGGTTGGTTCGGTTTGGATGTTTTAGAGCTTTATTCTGTAATTCTCTTAAGCTAAAGCGCTATAATTTTATGTTTTTTAAATAAAATTGGTTTTTAGAAAATTCAAAATTAATTTATTACACTTTTAGAAGAATTATAGAAATCTGCACACCAGATATGATCACCATTTCAACGTTGATAACTACAGCTTTGGGATAGTGGCAATGTTATGACAATAACATTTTGGAGACAAGACGGTTAATTATATTTTCTTAGTCTAGAACAATGTAATGCAAATCTTCATTTTCTGTACACAATTCGTCGTGCGGGAGTTTAAGTGCTCTATACGCCATTTTTTAAATCTCGAGTTAATGAATCTAATTTAGGTTTTTGACACCAAAATTTTTCAAATCTGCTATCCGTTTTCGGCTATTTATCTTCGAAACTTGAAGAGATATCCTAGAACGGATTGAAGATTTGCTAAATTTGGTGTCGAAACCCTAAAGTAGCATCATTAACTCGAGATATATAAAAAATATGAAATGGCGGATAGAGCACGACGAATTGTGCTACAAAACAAAAAAACTTCAGAGTTTTGTTTAACTATGATCTAGAAAATAGTGTAAAAGCAAGCACTCTTTTGGCAGATAAAAACTACACTCTCACTATACCATTCCTGTTGTTACACGGCGTAGAAGCATGGGTTTTTGGGCCATATAAATTGGTGGCGACTAGATATATCAAAATAATCGTGGGCTATATAAGCTTTATATCTACATTGAGGTAACTTAGCCATGCCTTGGGTAATTTTCATGCTGCGATGAAAACAAGTTCCGAGTATGTACCTGAGAGAAGACACAGAAGGAAAAGACAAAAATTCCAACGGAAGGATCTAGTTGTAGCTAATGTTTCCAAATTTAATGTGAGTAATTAAAAGAACAACGCACACATATTTTCGATATTTATGGGAAAAAAATAGGATTTTCATAAAGTTATTTAAAAATCCTTAGGTTTTTTTAAATATGGACACAAAAAGAAAAGGTTGGACATTTTATTTCTTTAAATCAACTGAATGCTAATAAAATAATGAATTGTTATTACTTGTTAATAGTGCTTGGCTTTGCTTCAAGTGTCAAAGAGCACAGAATATTGCAAAATGTATTGTATGTGGGTTGCATGTTTTACACACATTTTTACATGCTTTCAGTTTTTCAGTGTACGTCCTTCTACTTGTCTGGCTGATTTATAAAATAATGCAATAATTCTTCTTAAAATAAAAGCTTATAAGCATCGACGTTGTGGAATTTCCGTAAGGAAACCAACAAATGGGCAAATATCTCGTAAATAAAATAATATCATGTGAATATTTAAAAAAAAACAAACACAAAAACAAAAATTGGGGGAAGGTGTATGGAAAAGGATTTGATTAATATGCGTTTACAACCCTCACCTTAAAATGCTTCCGTTTATTTATTACAAAGGTTTATTGTTTCGCGATTCTTTATTTTTAAAATTGTTGAAATTTTATTTGGAATTTTAGTGAGAAAAGAAATAACGCGTGCGAAATATTTCATTTTCACTCCCTTGCCTTTCAAATCCTTTTTACTGCAATAGTTAATGTAACAAAAATATTTCACTGAAGTTTTCATATCGTTATTTTCGTTATGATGGTGTTGTACGTTCTTACGTTCGTAAAATAAAATACAAACAACAAACTATCTTTGGTCATGTCAGTCAGTCAATCAGGATACCAGAAGATTAAGTGCATCATTATTAAATAAAAGTGTTTTGTTAAGGATTTTTAAAAGAATAAAAGAAAGACAGAAAAAAAACAAACATCGAATGGGGTCATATTACACATGATTTTTTAAGAAAACCTAATGGAAACTTTAGACGCATAACTATGCTAAAGATAATGGTGGTCTTGTGAGTGATGTTAAAATAAAAAGTTCCCATCATACTAATAATATGATAACCATTTATATCAATTTATAATACAACGAAATTATTCACTTTTTTTTCTGCTTTACCAAAATAGTCGTAAATATGCATGAAAAAAGAAATATTTTTAGTTTTAATACTTGAAATCATATAATGAATGTACCATGTAAAGCTTATTTTATTATTATACGAGTCTGGTTGCGTTAGACATCATTTATATTTGTTACAGCCTAATTGAAAAATGCTTAATGGTAAGTAACCAGTCAAAAAGTTACATACATGCCTATATTCATAATACATTAGGTGTAAAATAAATTGCTGCCACCAGCTTGTTAATATCCAATAATTTGTTTTGTTTTTCATTATTATTAGAACTAAGGAGAACCCACGCACACTACTTGATTACAGAATTTATTACAAGTTAAGACAACCGGAAATTTAAAATTATCGTATATAAAGGGTTTTTTGATATGGACTTTTGAAGTTAACAGTTGATAGATCCCATATGTTAATATTGTTTTGTCAAATTGTTTGTACTGTTTTGTCGTGCATTAAGACCATGAATAGTCGTTTATAGGAATATCAACAAACAAAATTATTGAATTTAACTCTTCACATACTTAAAGCACAGATGGTACAGATGATGACATAGAGATGACATAGCACTTGACCCAAGTTTTGCCTTCAAAGTTGATTTTTGTAAAGGCAACTAGAAGTTGAAGCAATGGAAGTTCATGCGTATAATAAATATATGAGTGGTGGTTTATCTCTTGAGTGCCATAGCCACCATATGCGAATAACGTCTCGAAAATAGGCAACTCGCTTCTTTTATCACATGTGTTATATATCTATAGCAACGCCTTGTTTTTAGATAAACGACATCATTCAAAAACTAAGCAAATAAAACCAAAGAAGACTCAACATGAATTTGTATCAGGCGTAGTTCAAAGCTTATACAAAACCTTGTACAGAAATGCGAGAAGAAAGAGCAACCGAGTAATTTTTAAGTTGATATTGTTTGTAAAAAGTGGCCATTTGCCACAAATTTTAAAGGCAAACCACGGTGCAAGTATTCAAAATGTTCTTCCGATTTTTTTGCGGTTGGCATTTTTAAGTAGGACCTTTGCTTTTTTTTTTCCTGATATCAGATACGATATTAGTAAGTTTAAATCAAATGTTTAAACACTCCTTCTTCCCCTCATAGAACAACACAATAGGAAGACGTCATACCCTGAGCGCTGACCTCAATCTAAAAAAAAATCGCGCACAAAAGTTCAATGTCAAAAGTGAGGTGTACATTTACGTTTTTCTCGTTTTATATTGTATTTTTCTATATTCCATCATCCATAGCTTTAAGGTACGTTCACATATGTATGTCAAATATTTGATGAAGAAAGCGTGACCACTATTTTATTGAAACAATTATTTCGTTTGTTGTTTGTGTCTTCAAAATTAATTAATTTAACGTTCAGATATTATTTCTTGTGAATATCTCTTTTAACTAATTTTTTAAGAAGTGTATACAAAGAACAAAATTTTTGTATAAAATATTTCCATAAAATAGTGATATCGCAAATTTCATCAAATATTTGACAAATTTGAACGTACCTTTATATGACTATTAATGAATAAAAAAAATGTTCACATAATTAACAAACAAAAAAAATGGCAGAATGTTTCTTAGGAATTTAAACTTACGGCATCATCAGCCCACATTGCTCTAGAATAGCAGTAGGGTAGGCCTTTGTCATCAACTTCAAACGTTTTAGCTGAGATTGGATTGATAAGAATCAGAAGAGTGCTACATGCCTCACACCGAATGCCAAATTAGACATTCTGCTCAAGCTTTTTAAGGAAATGGTCATCTCTCTCATAAGTGCTGTGAACTGGCCAATGTAATCGTGCGATTTGAATCCGTTAGACTTTTTCTTCTTTTGGGTTTTTTTAATTCGCCGACCTATGTGAAAAAGCCAAAAACCACAGCGGTTCTTAAAACTAACACAATTTATGGTTCATCGGTCATATTTAGCCTGATTTATATGCCAGATTGAAGAAAATTTTGAATTCATGAATGCAGGCTAGTAAGCCAAGGCATACAAAATACCATCGGTAGGCCTTTCAAGCTCATAAACAACTTGATGACATCTCATAGACACTGTGTTCTATTTAATTATTTAATTTTTTTTTAATTTAATAAGAATTACAATTTATAACCAAAAGGAAAATATAATTTAAAGTTACAGAAAACACTTAATGAAAGACCTTTTTTTAAAATTTATATTTGAAATATAAAGGTGACCAGCGTTAAAAAGTTATAATTTAAACTGAAATATTTTTTAGAATATAAGTAATATGATGTAATTGAAATCTGCATATTTTTCATATGCATCGTTAAGATTAAATTTTACAACCGATGAAGCAAGACTAACACGCCAGTTGACCTTTGTGAATCGTGCTTAAAAACGCAAAACAATTTTTGAAGTGGATCATTACGGCCATGGTGGAGAAGAGTTAAATATAATAATAAACGAAAAAAATATCATGATCTAAAGCCTCTGACCATAGACAAACAAAACAAACAAACAAGATATGTATTGTTTGATAAATTAAAAGGATATCGTCTATTAGGACTTTCTACAAACTGTGAAAACATTGAATTCTCATTTCTAGTAAAGCAATCAAGATTTAGCAACCGACTCTGGTCAATTCAGGGTCATTCACGTATTTAGTGACGTATAAAGAATGACTGCTAGATAGAAAATTTAAATGCGCTGTTCCTTGTTTCTCCTGACAGTACAAAATAAATACTTCAACCGGCATCTGGGTAACGCATAAATCAATCTTGATTGGAGTATTATTATTTTAGGCGTCTTTATGGTTCGCGTCGTTTATATATAAAACTTTGATTTAAAAATAAAATTACCTTAAACAGCCCCATGGAAACAAATCATCGTGGCCTCTTCACATCTTCTGCACTTAACATGACTAATCTCGGAAAAGGCTTGTGTAGATTGCCAAATATCGCATAAGTTGTATGGTACGTAAGTAGTTCTGTCTTATTAAAACTACATCATAAAATTACATTGGCGACCTATATGGCTTGATCACTGGCTGATTGGTTTAATCAACATTCAAACAGTAATTGTTTTGCAATGCACCGTCTACTGATTCTGATCACCTCAAATTCGACAATTTTGTTTGTTGACGTAATTATTAATCTAAAAATCGGCTTCATCGCTAAAGACAATTTTTTTTAGAATTTTAAAAAAAAATTTTTTTTTTACTTTAGAACTCATTCTATACGCTGAGCCCTTCAATGGTGATATGGCAAAAGTAACTTTATGAATAATTTGACTGATTCAGATTGCACTATATAATCGTTATCAGCTGTCAGAGTCCAAACATCTCTATTAGAAGAAAAACTGTATAAAAAACATTAAAATTAAAAGTTTTAAGAAATGCTGTGTGACATTTTTTTACATTTCTTTAAATTAAATCTATGGCTACATCGTTTATACAAATATATAGTATTATCTGGCCACTCTAGTGACCATGCAGCAATTAAGTTATCGACAGCGTCTTTTAATTAATGCATCCCCATTGCCGCATGTCAATTTGTTAACAAATCCACTTAAATTTATACGTTTACCCACTTGTAAATACAAGAAAGTCTTGGTTGGTCTGTCTGTCTGTCTGCTGCAATTCATACTCTACTTGTTGACAGTTAATCGTGTTCATTAATGTTAAATTATCTACAGTTTTGTAAAATTAACATGTGAAGTACTCAAATTTATAGGTTTGTGTATTTGTCAAATATGTGTTAAGTGTAGAAGTAGTTGGTGTTGTTGCTTATTTACGAGTATCAAACACACAGTCCGTTTTTGATAACCATTTACACACGTTCTTGTACACACAAATTTTTCTTTTAAATACAATGTTTACACATATAAGTATATAAGAGACCCATAGTGTGTTTGTTTTTAAAAGTTTAATTAAGTCAGCACGCTTTAAACTCCCTTTTGAATGTTTAAATTCTCCCGCACGCAGTGAACAAATTTGCTCCATGAAAACAAATAAGTAAATTGGAATTACATTTTTTCTTTTTCTTTGTGAACATATAAATTAATTTTATTTAGTTGGCGTCAAGAAGTGTCAGACAGTTATTAAAATAATATAAGGCCGTATTGTTTTGCACGCAATTGGATTTTAATAAATCTATACCAAAACTTCTTATCTTAACATCCTTTCTTACAACATTCGAATTTGACTATAACATTCACAAAATTAAAGCACAGCAAAAATAGACATCAAATTTGTGGTTGAAACAAATTGAAAAAAAGCTTAGTAACCCTTAAGAGCCTAAAAAGTTTATGAGTTATGAAAACACAGATAGACCGTTTAACGACAGAACTGTTTAAAGTCAGAGGTAACAAGTTGTTAAGATACATACGACTTGTTAAGTCACTTGTCTAGAAAGTGGGCTTGATGTTGACTTGAATCTCGGTGTACTATGTCCTGTGCATAAGTAAGAGGACAAGATCGCAAGTAACAACTATGTACGACTAAGTCTGCTGTTACCTTAAATAAAGTTACATATATCCACGTACCAATATTAAAGTTTAAAAACTAAAAACTGCAAGATAATCGGAACCCATTAAATTACCCAAATCGAGGGGTCGACACTTAACAGCAATTTGTTGTTAAACAAACCTTGTTTGACAGTCTGATACGGATCAAGTTATTTAAATAAATGTGTGTATTTGCCATTTTATTGTATAAAGCTGATACAAATATGCAGTATAATATCAATCAATACAAAATCATTGGCTAACATTATCCGTAACATTTGATAGAAACGATATTTTATACATGGCGGTACTTTAAAAAGACACATATAAAACTCCTATGCGGACGATATTGGCATCATAGAACGAACTATACAAAATTAATAAAAAGTTATATGTAAAATGAAGATCTATAAGGGTAAAATCGACGTAAAGATATCAATTAATAGCAATCTAATATGACTACAACTTCAAAGTTGTGCTTGATTTTATGTATTCATCTTGCTATTGGCATAAGCAAAACTAAAATCAACAGTTTGCATCATGTTATCATCATATTATTATCCCTATACAGAAATTCGGACAAAGGCAGACAATGCGACCCTAAGCATCTCTGTGTCCTACTTCAGTCCTGACTTATGAACCATATCATCATATCAGCTAACACCTAAAATGAGGAATCATTCTTGCACTCACTCGAAGGACAACAACATTCTGCATCAACGGATTGTATAGTCAGCCATTGAATAAACGACGAACTGTTTAAGCTGTATGATAAATTAAATGAAATGAAAGAAATGGAAGAAATCAAAACCAATTTCGAATTTTTTAAGAGGGTGAGGAGATTTGAAAGATGTTTTTAAAAAATAGGGAAAAAAGTAAATACAGTATTCCACGGACAATTGCCTCGACAGAAATGTCAACATTTTTGGGCAATTATGCGTGGAAGTTTTTTAAGCGAATAGGGTTAATTGCCTCTTTGAGGTAATTAAACGAATACGTTTAATTGCCTATATACACTGCCGTCAATGCATATGAAAAGCAAGTAACTTTATAGTATAAAGTTTATACTTATGCATAAACTTTGTAGACTTTAATTGGAAGGTTGTATCACAAATTTAGTTTGAAAGTAAATTTAACTGATATTTTATGTCTATATAAACATAGTTGAGTTAAGCTGCAGTTTTTGGAAAATAATTATTAATTTGGGTAACTAAACGAGGGAATTTTAAGTGAAATTTTTCTTTGGGGAAAATATATTTGAGGTAATTAGGGAAAATATATTTGAGGTAATTAAGCGAATAACGCAGTTAAGCGAAAGTTAATTAACCGTGGAATTTTATATAAAAATGGTAAGAAAAAATATGGGGATGCAGAAATTGAGGTAAATAAGCATGAAATGCAATTAAGCGTGGGGCAATTATCTGGGGAATACTGTATATTATGAAAAAATGAAAAAAGAAATAATTTTTATTATTTTATTTTTTACAATACTGGCACTAGTTTGGTTCTGTAATCCACAAGAATGGAAATGATCCAGCTCACTGTAGCTGAAAATTAGTTCTTATTGGCTAAACATGGAATTTCGTTATTAACGAATTATGAAATAAAAACTCCATTTCGTAGCAAAAATATATCGATTAATTAAGGTAGATAAAATAATATTTCAAACCATTGTTAATTGTGGGCGTGGTATGTTGTAAAGAACAAGTGTTTTCGGTATATTAGAAAAACTTATTTATTTGATAAGCTAGTTTAGTGATAACAAAATGGGCGCTTAAAAGTATTTATATTTTGAGCAAGATAAAAGAACTCTCAAAGGATTAAACATTATCAGATTTCGTGCGATTTCAGGAGGTTTCAATCTGTATCCAGCATAAAAAAACCGTAGTTTCCAATGTTACAATACATATTTAAATCTATTTTTTTCATGTTCAACAAATTGAATGTCCATTCAACAAAAAAAAATTACTAAATTATTTTTTAAAAGTTACAGAATTTTGGCCAATAAAAACTATTTTTCATCCAAAAAAATTACATTAATGTGTATGTACATTTATATAATACATATGCATATATGTACATATGTATGTATGTATATGAAAACTAAAAATAAAAATATGATCTAATTTCAAAGAAAAAAAATGCTTTTTTTTATTCATATTTTATCATAAAATCATCACACAAGTATTGCAAATACAATGAATAATAAAAAACAAATTATTATGCGACTAAAAAAATGTGTTTTGTATAAAAATTTGTCTCCTTAAGATAAAGAAATTTATTTACTTGCCAACAATTTCAAAAACAAAATTTAAATTTAAAAAAAAACGTTTTATTTATAAAAGTAGTTTCTGTTGAAACCTTGTGTGTACGTGTACCAAATGATCCCTTTATTTATTAAAGATTTTAATTGTAAGATATGATGAGAATAATGAAAGACGGAAAAGCAATCACGATGAAATTTGATCTCTTGCCTTGATAGTAATGGGATAAGATGTTCTTCTCCTCTATTACTTAAATGCTTTACTAATCTAAGTACTCGCGCAATTTAGTGGCGATAAATAGTTGCGGCAAAAGGAAATCAACTGAAAGAAATTAATGAAAAAAAAAAACAACAAATAAACCCGGAATATATAATATGAGTACCCTTCTTTTATAATTCGTTCCCAGATCAAATAATTGTGCAAAAGGAGACAACTGCGTTTGGAGGATGTTTGTTATGGAATCCACAACACCATCACACACCTAAGATTGTTCTTAAAAATTTCAATACATGTTTATGAATTAAATTTAATTGTCTGTGGAAATAAATTATATTATAAAATCATTGGCACAACCACCACCATAGAACACATTAAAATAAATAATCAATTATTACAAAGCAATAAATATGTTAATGATGCCAGATTATGAGTGGAAAATTTGTAATCACTTTATCAGAGCTTATGAAGGGTGCATTAGTGTGACTATCAAGCTGGGCACAGCGTAATGGCCCGAAGAAGCTTTTATTGTATACAAGAATACTTTGCCGTTTTTAGATAGACTGGCATTAGATCATTTTTCTGCAACCAAAAACCTTGGTACTATTTTAGACCCTCAATTAAGAAGAAAAAAATTCTAGATGGAGTCATAGCGACATTGGTGGGAATGAGATGGGCATTAAATTTGCCCTACCCAATGGCAAAGAACACTACTACCTCCGCTATGTCGCTGCATTGGCAAAGAGAGCAGGTCAGAATTGATACAATGCGTCATTTTGTTAGGTTTCAAGAGCTACCTGGCCAGTCATTTTCGGAAGGTAAACTCTTTTGTACCAGAACAAGTCGTAGATCAGACTGACTACGGGCAGTATTACTGGCTATGGCTGTATACTCTCAATATTTTGAAAATGAGAAAGAAGTAGTAGTGATTTTTATAGTATATGTGAGAATTATAATGAAACGGAGACGAGCCAGAGCCTACACTCCAATGTTTTTTAGAAGGCGTCATTGCTGGGTGAACATGCCGTTTAAATTCTACCTCCGTTTGTGATACAGGGAGAGTAGCAATTTTGCTGACCCAGAACGGAGACTGATTCTCTTTTCCTATTCCTTTTCTCGTCTTTATTATTATTCTGTTTCCCTCGGGATTTTTTTAATTGTTCTTTGTTCATACGTCCTGTAACCCAAACTAGTCTAATCTACTGGTCTAGTGCAACCAAGCTCATTAATTGGTTTTAATTTTGGTCTTCTGATTTTTGTTTTGCTCAGTTGAAATAGCTTACAAATGCCAACAGCCTTTTTATCTAAACAACAAGAGCTTTTGTATTAGTACGTATGTAAAAAATATAAATCTGGCATCGTCAACAGGAACCAGGAGGTTTTTTCTTGTTAAAACAGCGCAAAATAAATAATAGTGCTCCCAATTTATCAAATGAAATGCAATACTTTTCTTCTGTGTGTCTCAAAAACATTTATACATTTGCCGATAATTTGTATAGGACATTGAAGGATATAACCGTATTGTGGATGAAACATTAAATCGTGGCTAAAAACCATTGTTATGAAAGAGAATAGACATGAAAAAAAACAGACACACAATGGGATACTGGAAAAGGTAATAATAAGGAAAATAAGTTGTAGAAGGATGAAATTTTTAGTGAGATTTGTAGGCGGAGGTGCTGTATTACATGTCAGCAACTTTTTTAATTGTTCAATTGTTTATTCAACAGCCAACAAAACGCCTGCTTTTCTTTTGTTCTATTTTATTTTCTTCGTTTGTGTATCATAAAGCATGTGAATGCCATTGTTTTTAAGGAATGTGCTGCTTAATAATAATAAATGGGTAAAATTACAATACTATTCTTAAAAATTTTATTATTTATTCTTTATATTTATTTATTATTTTTACTATTAATTAAAAAAAAAAAACACCCTTTATAATATAATTTTTATATTGCATACCTATACAGGATAAAGAAATTCTTATGAACAGTTGTCTGTTCTGCTAATAGAAGCTTTATTTATTTACTCAATGAATTCTTTCTTTATGTACTTACAATAACGTATTTATAGGACATACCTGGATATAAAAATTTTGTTGTAAATAAAACACCCATATTAAGTATGTAGATACATATTTATATGTACCTATATATAAATACGTGTATAGAAAAACACATATGCATATGGATGTAGTAATATCTATATACGGCATACACATAAAAACATTGTAAGAGCGCTAACCACTAACAAAATAATTTGGGTGGAGCCAAACTGTGTATCAATGTTTCAAATGTTTTCTACCTACGATATATTGAAAATCGTAATTCTCACTCGTATTTTCTGAATGAATGAATACACAAATAGGTGTTTTTCTACATACATACATACATACATACATACAGATGTAAGTATTTCTTTGGGTAAATATCACATATTTTGCCAGAAGAATGTTTTAATATTACGTTTTATGTCAGAGCGTGGGAGCACTCGTCTTAGTAAGCCAACACACTACATACTAGAGTATTGCGACCACAAACTCTAGTATAGCGATTACAATAAACAAGAGTATTATTTTTTTAGGATTTTGTATTTAAATAAGAATAATATTTTATTTTATTGAAATAGAACCCGAAAAAAATAAAATATTTATTTTATTGTAAAAAATTTTAAACGAAAATGTAAAAAAACATCTTTACTGTCCTGAGCAGAGATTTAAATAAAAAAATTTATTTAACGTCCATTTTCTGTTTTCAGAATCAAGCCAAGTGGCAGTAAAATTCGTTAATTTTGTTAAATTATCATATACCACAAAAAACAACTACAAAAACATATTTTATTGTATTTTAAACGTACCCAGGGTTGCATTCGAGGCCTGACTTAATTTTTTATTGGCAATTTATTAATTAAGCTCAATGAAGGCCTAATTTATGAATTTTTTTTTATTTTTTTTTTATTAACAAAAACTTTAAAATACATGAGTTTACATGCATATTTGCACAACAAATTTTATACTCGTTTTTGAAATCATAAACAGTTTATATATTTCATAATTTATTAAGTGCAAAATAGCAATTTATTCTACTCCAGAAAAATATATTTCAACAGTCAATGGCCTTATAAGACAGGCAAATTGAATTACCGATTTTAATAGCAGTCAGTATCACAGATCTTAAATCATATTTCTTAGGAAACTGTCATGTTAAATATTTGGACATTGTCATATATAAAGAGTCCAAAAACCAGAAATGTAATAAAACGATTTTGTTTTATTTCATTTAATTAAATTAAATTTTGTTTAAAAACACATTAACTAACAGAAAGAGAACAATATTGTGGCAGCGCAAACATCTTAAATACGTAAATTCTCTGCTATATACCTGGTTGGGCAACTAACCTTTGAGCAAATGGTCAAAAGGTAACTTGTTCCAGATACAGAAACATGTAACGTACAAACAACCTACATTAAATTTAACACAATTAAAAACAAACCACAGAATAATTGAATTATTTGTTTTGTATGCACAAACAAAACTTTAAACCAACATTGATGATTAAAAAAATAGCAGATCTCTTGATCAAATTATTTTTTCATAGTTTTTTATTTTGTAGATCAATGCTGTAGTCGCTGTGGTCTAGTGGTTAGTGTGTTGGCTTATTAAGACGATAGCGCCGGGTTCAAATCTCAGCTCTGACATCTTGAAACAAAGAAATATGAAAAAAAGTATTTCTTACGGCGACTACCTTTCAGCAGTCTTCTGGAAAAAGCTCTGAGAGTAATTAATTACCATGAAAAAGCTTCTCAAATCTGTCGTGCGGAGTCGACTTTAAACCGTAGGTCGTAAATTTTTATCGATCAAATTATTTTCCATTTTGTGCTTAATGTGGCCAATACACGTTCTTCTACATATTTTACTACCTAAGATTTGATATTTTAATTTCAAAACATATATTTTTGCAAAATATAATTATTTTAAGACCTCATGCTAAATAAATTAGTGATAATATATATTTGACTATATGTGCCCATAATTATGAAACTGGTCTAAGTCAAAATTTAAAAAAAATTAGTTTATCAGTTATATCATAACACATTATTTTAAACTAAATTTGTGCAATGTAATTTTTACGAAATTATCAAAAATGAACCATTAGATAGTGGTTGTAATTTCAACATTATATGGAATTCATTTAGTGTTGATTATGAAAGTGGTCTAAGTCAAAAATTCTTTAGATGATTCAAAATTTCACGTTTTGGATCTTTCACCTAAAAGAGGAAGACCCAAAATATACGGAAATACTAAATTACTTTGATTATACAACACCATTAGACCAGTATCGGAAGAAAAACGTAAAAATATTATGAGTTTTATCGTACATCCCTTCAGTTTTTTAGGAACATTTTAAGAATCTTAAATACTCGAAATAATGATAAAAATGGATTACTGCTTAAAAATAATTAATAAATGTTCAGGAATTATTTCTATCAAATTATTGTTTTAAATAAAACTCAGTTCTTTATTGCTTTAAGTCATTTATAGCACATTCAGTTAATTTCGAAAGTGGTCTAAGTCAATTCAAACTTTAAAAACAATATTATCGTATGAAATTCACATTAAATTTCATATTCATAATAAATTTCCATCAATTAAGACCAATAAAATTATAAATTAAAATGTCGCATAAGGTAAAAATATTTTTTAATTTATTCAAATGCAATTCATTAAATATCTTGAAAAAAGAAATATATGACTTAGACCACTTTCATAATTATGGGAACATATATAAAAGCCTTTTTATTGGCGCTACTTTTTTATTAGAAATATGTATTTAGAAACAAAATTGCTTCCCGCATTATAGAGAACTTCAAAATCTAACACATTAAGGAACTTAGTTGTATACACAACTAGCTTAAACCCGGCGTACTTCGCTACACCTACCACTATCATTTGTCCACATTTTCCGACTGATGATTATTAGTGACTACGAAATCAATCACACCAAATTCAGAAACTTTAGCTTAAACACTTCTAAAGAAATCAATTTTTAACTTGTATGGGATGTGTCACGCCCACTTGTCCAATTTCGACCACTGACTGATGATTTGCCTTGCCCATGAAGTCATTCAGACCCAATTCCGCAACTTTAGCTTTAACCGTTCTGAAGATATATAAAAAGCAGTATTGGGAGATAAATAGAAAAAAGTTGGCGTAAAAGTAGGCGTGGCAAATTTTTTTCTCGATCAAAACTTAAAATGGATTAATACAAACATTTGAAAGAAAAACTAGTCAAATCGATGGAGCCGTTTTCAAATTTTAGGTAATTAAAAAAAGTAGGCGTAAAAGTGGGCGAGGCAAAATTTTCTTTCCGTAAAAACCTAAGTCAGATTACGACGATCATTAGAAAGAAAAAGATCGTCAAAATCGGTCCCGCTATTCTCAACTAATGAGATGACCAACAAACAACATTGATTTTTATTTATATAGATTAGTAATCTCGGTGAGTGAGTTAAGTAGTTAAAGTTGTCGTGTGAATATGGTATAAATTTTCTTGAAAACTTACAAGCATTGCGTAAATTAAATTTCAAACAATTTTTGATAGTCGATTTGCGATAGTTGAATAATGCGACGGTTTTAGACGACATTATGAGTGCCCTGAATATATTACTTATTTACAAAAAATATATCACAAATTGTTTTGTGAGTATAATATTTTTTATTAAATATAAATTAAACATAAATATTACATAAACAATATTTCTGACAAAAGCATTCAATAATAAATATGGAATGTATTCCTTATGGGTATAAGCATATTTCTATGGCAGAAATGTATTGCTTTTAAAATCTTTTGTTTATTTTGTATACACTAAATGGGATATAATTCTCATTTAGTGTATAATTTTTTTAAGATAAGAGTTTATAGTTTTAATACCATCTTTGGGAAAAAGTCCCCTGACGAGTCTCTTGAGCAGAGACGAAATGGCCCCAGAAACATGCATATACCCATAAGCAATATATTCCATAGTTCATAATTTAAATATAGAATTTTTATTACTATTTTTGTATCCCCACTTGCATATGTACGTACTCGTATGTACGTATAAATATATTGTGTATTCATTATTTTATTTCAATTACAATTCCGCGTAGAAAACTTAAAAATGTTAAATATGATGAAAAAAATAGTGTCATATATAAAAGAAAGATACAGCAATAATGAGGCATGATTTGGGGCTAAACATTTTACTGGAACACTAACTTACACACTAAAAAAAAAGAAAAAAAAAATAAAAAAACAAAATAATACAAAACCTGCTAAACTACCATAAAACAATTTGTAACTGGTGTGTTGTATGACTAGGAATTAAAAAAGGAGTTACAATTCTTT
This sequence comes from Metopia argyrocephala, assembly GCA_963576795.1. Taxonomy (NCBI): domain Eukaryota; kingdom Metazoa; phylum Arthropoda; class Insecta; order Diptera; family Sarcophagidae; genus Metopia; species Metopia argyrocephala. The sequence continues at coordinate 177,238,802 of OY756208.1, read as the reverse complement.
TCGATTGTAGTCATAAAAACTAAGCAATGAAATGTCAAAAGTAACAACAACAGCAACAACAAACATAAACACTAAAAAGCTATAAAAAAATAAGAAGAAAAAAAGAAACATCTGAAATTGACCTCTTGGCGTATACGTGCCTGGCCTTAAAAGTGTGACAAACTAGTTAGCGCGCGGAGGTCAAAATATATCATAACCGTAAGTATGAAAACTTACTATAGAAAATAACATAAAAAAACAGTAAATATGCCCACTTATTATTATTGTACATTGTGTGTGTAACACATATAGAATAAATTTATGCGCATATGTACTCGTACTTAAACATTTAAGGAGAAGAATGGCCCAAAATTACAAATTACTAGTTAGAGAACATGTTCTGTTTTATAGCAACCTGGTTTTTATCACTTCTTAAGAATTTCTTCTTTGCCACTTAGTTAATAAGTTGAGACATATTGTACAAAAATCATTTCATATGGAATTTTGGCACAATTTACCTTCAATGTTTTCTTGGACCGTTGAAACCTCAATATTAAGGATTTGTTATGACTTTCAATATAAAACTAATAAAGGGACATATGTATGTATGCCAAAGTAGTTGAAATATTTTATTACACATTTTATACATCACTCAGTAGGTTTTTTCTTTTCTAATATTGGCTTATTTTATACGATTATGCAAAATATTGAATTTATGTATGTAAGTACGTATGTATGTGGGTATGTAAGTATGCGAAAATAAAACTTTGTACATACAAACTGAAAAGCATTCGTTGTATATGTATGTATGTATGTAAGAATATAAATTATGTTCATATATGTATGTCAAATATTTGATGAAAAAGTGTAACCAATATTTTATTGAAATATTGTTTTATATGACAAATTTTCTTGATAGAATATTTTTTCATATGACAATTTTTTTTTAATATGTATGTATGTATGTATTTTTTAAAAAATTTTTAATATAATAAATATTTCCTGAAGAAGCTACGCAGAGAAGTAGCGAAATATCGAAAAAATAATTATTTAATCGACCTAAAGCGTAAATAAAAGTTTAAATATTGAAATATTTGTTTTTTTTTTTTACTGATTGTTGTTTCAAATTTATTTAAATAAAAATTTAGGCTGTATGTTTAATAAAAAGTTAGCAACTGGTTAGCATATGGAACAAAAACTGGCAAGTTTATCACCCGCTATAGAGTAATATTATTAAAACTTTCCATACCTTCTATTTACTAACTAGTCAGAGAATCCAAAAAAACATTAAATATTTACCTTGTACCTTTGAGTAAGAATTTCCACGTATTGGAAAGAAGAACTTAGCCACTGTGTACAACGACCAGCTAATTTTGTATTATAAATAAGGCTGTAAATTATTACTTCTTGTGTTTACCGGTTCTTAAATATTTCTTCAAACAACGTTTAAATAAAACAAAATTTTTGTATAAAATGTTTTCATCAAATAATGTTTACGCTTCCTTCATCAAATATTTGATAAATGTGAACAAAGTTTTATTTTTTAGTTTTTAAAATAAATTATAAAAAATACATGAGTACATATATAAATACATACTTTGTAATACATAGTAATACTTATATGTATAATAATTTTATATCTAGGTAACCCCAAATATGTTTGAAAGTTCGAGTAAATGCCCTTAAAACTACTGCTTAACTAACACAATTGAGCAGATCAAACTTTACTTGTTTTATTAAAAATCAGGGACTGTAACGGTTATAAGTTATATCGAAAAACTTATTTTTTAATGGTTATTTTGAGAGTTTTTCCAAAAAAGGTCAACAGAAAAAGTTATTTTTCAACGGAAAAATAAAAGTTAAAAAAAAACTCTCAAAAATAGAGTTTTATTTTTTCGTCATAAAATAAAACTTATTTTGTGAGTTTTATTATTCCGTCATAAAATAAAACTCACAAAATGAGTCGTAATAGACGCAGTCATCGAACCCGCTTTCATCCTCCTAGTCAAATATTTGTAACATTTTTAGCAAGTTCCGGCCATTATCGGTTGTAATTGTGTAAATTTGCCTTTTATTAATATTAAAGCACCCTAAAACTCGTTCAACATGAGAGTTTAGGTATTCAGCTATAAAAAACAATAAAATAAAGATACCACAAGCAACGGGATTAGATTAAAAATAAAATCTGTATTAAAAACTAGTTTTATTTTATGACGAAAAAATAAAACTCTCTTTTTAAGGGTTTCATCTAACCTTTTATTTTTTCGTCAAAAGTAACGGTTAAAATCCGATTAATGATCATTTTACAAGATCACTACAGATTCTGTGAGAGCTCTCCAAGACGATTAATTTGGTATATAACATCATATATGTTTTTTGACTCTAATACAATGATTTTTTTAGTTTATTTTTAAGCAATAACAGTTATTTGCGGTCCCTGTTAAAAATTAATACTTTTTCTTTATTTTAAAATTTAATTTAAGAAATTTTAGGCAACTTGCATTCGCTGATTTTGGTGATGATGGTGAAGGCACCTGCCAGTCAAACAGTCAAAAGCATCAAATATTGCACATCAACCAGCCGTTTCTAAGCATCTTATTACAAGTATCGTAGCAGTTTGAATACAAAATCTATAGGAATTCTCATTTAAATGCCGTTCTTGTTTTATTTTTCTTTTTTTTTCGCCTACAAATTGTTTTGCGGTTTCATTTGTGAAAATTTTTACATTTGCATTGGCTGTTATGTTACCTGTTGTGCTTATTACATGAATATTTAATGTCTTGAATTTCATAAGAAAAAAAAAGAAGCAAGCCTTCAAACAATATGCAGTTTTTTTACTGAAATCTTAATAAAGTCATTGTAGTTCTGTAAAATTTGTTAGAAATTATTAATGGCAGTGTCTAACTTTTTTGGTATTGTAATAGCAGAATTCAATTAAAGTCTTAGACATCTGTGTATGGACAATATAACGCTACAGCAATAATACCGTCTAACTCAAATTCATTCTTAAAATCGGCAGAACATGCAACGGAAAAAAGTCAATAGATGTAAGACATTGTCTCTATATGGACACACAGCCCTGTTGGACTATTATGATATAATTAACAAGAACTGACTTTTGCAAGCTAACTTGAAACTGATGAAGATACATCAATTATTGAACAAAATTAAAAACAAAAATGAGAAAAAAAATATTTTAATGATCAATTTATATGCACATATGTATGTACATATGTAGTCTGTGTCTCTATTTCTTCCCTCAGTTTAATTAGTGATGCAATTTTTTGAAGTTCGTAGCTGACTCAGATAACTCAAGTTCCAACAGGATACTTTCATGACAACTACAATACATTCTCAATTTTGCAATTAAGGCATTGCATTTTTTTTTTTTTTACTTTCCTTTTAACTTTCAACGGTCTTCTTATGAAAGTGATTTTTGTGTTCAAAATTTTGTGCGAAATGTGTTCAATACCAGGTACATATCGTCAATGGAGAATTAAAGAACGCTGTAACTGACAAAAAATCGAAAATACGTTTTTTGCATCATTTCTATCAAAATAAAAAAATACGCGTCGATTGGTCCAGGTCCCAGATTTCTACGATGAAAATAAATTCACTTACGCCGTCTGCGAAATGAAAAATACCAGTGTCTTTGTTCTACTTTCATACAGGTTTTTTGGCTATGGTGAACATTTAAGGTTTTGTCAGTTACAATGTTCTTTGATTCAATCGACGATATGAATAATTACCCAATTCACAAAATTTTATAGTTGTCGTAGATCGGTAGAAACTATGACAAACTACAACTATTGTACATAATGTTGTTGGTAATTTCCATGTCAAAAACTACTACAACATGTACGAAAATTTTTCCTATGTTTCCGAAATGTCGTATCAATACACCAGAGTTGGAAAACTTTTTGTTTACTTTTTTTTTATTTATTTATTTAATTATAATCTACAACAATATAACATTTTGTGAATTGGGTAAATATTTATTAAAATATAGACAGAAGACAATAAAAATAATTTTTTAATACATTTTATAAATTTATTCACTAAAACACAACAATTGCAATTTTTCTATATTTCCAAAGGGTAAGACAAGGTATAAAATTGGCGTAAAAATTTTTGCTACAAGTGGACGACGTGATCGATTACATTTCATAAATTCTAGTTGTACCCAGTATACCTTCACAGGCAAGTTAAAAATAGAATGTTATTTGGCATACAAAAAGGAATATAAAAAAAATATTTCTTTTGGCGACCACCTCTTAGCAGTCTTCTTGCAAAAAGTCTGAGAGTAACTGATTGCCATGAAGAAGCATCTCAAGTCTGTCGTTGGGAGTCGATTTTAAACTGCAGATCCCGTTACTCAGGGAAGAAATTGAACCTGGGTGCAGACAGCATATTAGACAGAATCTACTTCCCCTCTAATTGCTTGTCATAAATATGGTAATTTGATCAGGCTTGTGTACAATTACTGCTTCCTCTGCATTCCCCCAAAGATATTCGCTGGGATTTAAATCAGGAATATGTGCCGGTAATATAACACTTTAAATTCATAATTCTGACAATGTGAGATTACTGACAGGGGTTATTGGAGATTTCACACGCCATTTACAAATTTTAACAATAGGATCTACTCTGCCTTTGTCGTACAGCGACCCAAGAAACCTTTACTGACGAAATATGCAAATGTTCTGTCTTCTAAGATGTTGTTACATACATTCATACATATGTATGAGTACATATGTTTACCAGTTTTCATTAATTTTGCTTAAGGACTACAAGACAATGTGGTTTTAAAAATTTTACACAACTTACCTTCATACACAAATTGACATGCAACGATGTCCATTCATTGTAATATACCCATAATCTAAATGATACGTAATGCAGCTTTCCTTGTAATCACCGTCATAAGGAATATTGTATGTATTTGCCCATACCAAACCAGACACAGTAAATTTCATAAATTTTGAACACTTATTTAATCTATACTTTTTTATCACTTTTTATTTTTCACATTTTTCACAAAAGACTATCTTTCACCAATAAGCAATACTTGAGTCAGATATTTTTCTTTGTTTTCTTGACATATTAAAACGCGGGAAATACATTTTATTACATTTCTCTAGCGATTATCTTAAGATTTTAAAATTAAATCTAGCAATGCAAATATGCATACAATTACTGTTAAAAACCATTTACCAACACTTTGTTTTCTATAATCTTGTTTTCCGATAACACTCTGATATTTATCGTATTCTTAACATCTCCAATACAAACAAATAACAACAATAGAAAAGAATTGTCTATAAAAGGGAATTGCAAGAAAAACAGTCAAATTTGTTTTTAGTGTGAAAAAGTATTATTGAATAACAACAACGTTTGTATTTGTTGATGAAAAATAAGTTCATTAGCTTTAAACATAAAGAATTGTTTAATTAACAAGTTGTAAATTAATAAGAAAAATGCCAAATGTATTAAAAATCACAAATTTTTTGCAATAAAAGAAGTCACAATCATTCAAAGCCAAGAAAATTACTTATGTATCCTACTGTTATTGGTTTAGTAAGAAACTAATTAGTTAACGAATTAGAATATTTAACTAATAAATAATTGGATTGCATTGCAATGGAAACTGCATCATGTATTAATGAGATTATGGATTACAATGATTGGACACCAAACTATGGAAATTTGCCTATGGAGGTAAGTTGTTACAAATGTTTAATAAAATCTAGTCTGTTAGGACTTGTAATAAATAGAATTGAATTTATTCATTCCATGTATGTACGTACACTTGTTTTTTTCTTACATTAACACTATTGTAAAACAAAGAACTTCCTACTTTCTAAACTTTACCAACCCACGTTCTTGCTACCAACGCTCCCTCTCCCTTTTAACATTTCAAAGACATTTTGTTCTTTCTTTGCATTTTATAATTATTTCACGTGATAATGACGTTTAACTGATCATTGTTAATTACTACATACATATATAGATAAATTTAATTATTGATGATAAAACTTTAATAGGATTTTATCATTAAAAAAATTCAAACCAGTTAACAGAAAAGTTTTTGTAAGTCTTATGAAATGGCAAATTTTTCAAACAAATTATTTATGTTTCAGTTATTTCAGTCTAATAAAATTATAATTATTTTATTTTCAGATAATTTTACACATTTTTCGCTTTCTTAATCATGCAGACCTTCAAGCGGCCGGTGCTACTTGCAGCCGTTGGCGTGAAGCTCTATTTGTTGGTGAATTTAATCGCAACATAATTGTGCGTTTTGTTAAAGTATTTTTGTCTGATCGCATGGCACCACTAAAGTTCTTCCTTAAATGTCAAAGACCATATCGTTCATTTTGTCTAGAAGAAGTAACATTTGGACAGGCCCAGGAACTCTTTAATCATATTGGTAAAACGGCCACTGAAATTATATTTGACAATGCAGATATGGGCGATAAGCAATTCTATGCGTTTATAAGACAACTGAAACATTTAGAATCATTAACAGTAACACGTTGTTCTTCGCTATTTATGTCCGGTTCCTTTTTAGATGTGCATAATGACTTTAATGGTGCTTTTTCAAATATACGACATCTTTCATTAAAAAACAATCAATACTTATCAGATGCTATTTTACTGCGTCTTACTTCGCTTATTAAAGGCATTGAAACGCTTGATATGTCTGGTTGTCATATTGCTTACCATAATGCTATTCATAGACGTTTTTATCCCAACGATAGTATAGCTGCCAATCCTAGTGAGTCGATTTTGACTTTTAAATTTTTATCTATTGTGGCAAAATCACACAAAGATCATTTAAAGGAATTAAATCTTAGTCATACAATGATTAGTGGTCCAGCCTTACAAACACTGTCAACATCAGAGAAGAGCGCTGAGAAGGGTTTGTCTTTGCACAGACTACGTTTAACAGGATGTCGACAATTAAATACTAGTGGCTTAAAATCATTTCTAATTACTCAACCTAATTTGGTTTTACTAGATCTGGCTGATAGTTTATGCGTAAATGATGATTGCCTTTCAGTTATAGTAGAAAATTTAACAAACCTTAAACATTTAAATGTGGCAAGTTGCAGTGGTATAACAAATTTGGGTGCAATTTTACTGGGTAACGTGAAAAATCTGCAGTGGTTGAATATTTCGCGTTGTGATGGCATTACCACCGATGGTCTGACGCAGGGTATTGCACGTTCTAAAAATAAAGTGCTCAAGTACCTTTATATGTCCAATTTAATAGTATGTGAAGAGAGCATAAAATGTATTGCCAGCAATTGCCAGCAACTTCGAGTTTTAAATGTGAGTCATTGTGTTAATGGAGTAACAGATTCTTCTGTTCAATGCATTATAGAAAATTTGCGCTGGCTTAGAGAACTATCACTGGAAGACTGTTTCAGGGTAACTGATGTTGCACTTACCGGTATAAATATATCGAAATTGGAAGTTAAAAATTCTACAAACTCTTCAAACACTTCTTTAGAAAACTTTCATGCAACCACCACACCCTCTTCTTTTCTTGAACGAGATAGTTTTAGGTTTTCAAGTTCACCCCAATCTATGAAAATATCTCTACGCAGCAAAGCTGAAGAAGATATAGTACGTGATGCTAATCGTAAACGTGCTTTATTTGCTGTATACGAACTTAATCTAATTGATGATCATATGATAGATGGCTTTAGCATACAACAGTTGAAGGGATTACGTTGCCTTAACATTAAAGGTTGCAATAAAATCACCGATGTTTCCCTAAAATATGGTCTGAAATTTATTGAATTACAACGTTTATTAATGTCAAATTGCCAGCAAATAACATTGTTGGGTATGGAAACATTGGTACTCAATTGTCCGTCCATTGAAGAACTAGATTTATCAGATTGTTACAATATCAATGATAAAACCATACAATTGGTCACTGCCAAATTAAGCCGTCTACGTGCACTACACATAAGCGGTTGTACACAATTGACCGATCATAGTTTAGATGCTATTCTAGTTAATTGTAAATGTTTGCAGGTAATCTTATAATTATCATTGAATTATAATGACATTTTAGTAATGTGTGATTTTCTTTTAAACATAGACTCTCTCAATACATCGTTGCCGACGTATATACAGTGATATTGAAGATCGTTTATCCGATTTAACTACTTTACGCCACTTAAATATGGACAATGCCGGTAGTTTGGATAATGTCGAATTTTTTCGTTTAAAGAAACGTCTAGATTACTGATATTTTGCTGCAATTTTTGTTGTATTTATACTCTATTATTTTCAGTTGTACAATTTTCGTTAACTGGTATGTATGTACATATGTATTATGTATAGTATGTCTTGTTTATTTTTTATTAATTTTGTTATTTTCATTGTGATAATTTTGGTACTTTTTACTATTAACTACATCTTTTTTTAGTTTTTAGATAAATAATTAAGATCAAAGTTCTATTCGAATTAAAAAAATAATTATTTGTATGTTTAGAACTAAAACTTTGTATAGTATAAAGAGTTTATAATATCTGTTCGATAAAAATTGCCTGTTTACATGAACATATTTTGAGATCTGACAACCGTCTGTACTAAAGAATTACAAATGCATTTTATGATAATCAGTAAAATATAATTTCGAATGTAATTTAACTACAGCTGACACGGTTTTTGGATTATCTTTTCATTCAGGGCTGTTGCATAATTTGATTTTGTTGTAAACAGAACTAAAATGACCAATTCGGTTTTCAATTCTGACAAATGATTTGAATTTTGCATCACCCCTAAATGTGTTTAGTTTGTTATAAGTATTAACGTTTAATCTACTAAATGTCTGATAAACACCTCTACACTTTCTTACATATTTTTGTATGCGTTTCACAGGAGCTAAGAAAATTTAACGAAACAGATTTAAATATATTTAAATTTTAAATTATTTTATTTTATACTAATACATATTAATTTGAGCTATTTCTCCACCGTGTAAGCCTTAAAATAAATGTTTTATGAATTGTTAATTTATATATCATTGTAATATGTATTATTATTATTTCGTATTATAATTAATAACAGTATAGTAGTTAAATCAATGTGTGTTTGTTAAAGTGGTCCTAGATAATTTTCGAACTACTAATAAAATATTAACAATTAAACTGTGATTTATAAAAACAAAAAATATTTAATGCAAATACATACATAGTAATTTTGAATTTAGGAAAATATTTAAAACACATAAATATAAATGTAAACAAATTTGTTAAGGTTAAGCGGTAAACGATCTTAATAAATATAAAAAATATATATACACATTAATTTAAATGCCTTTATAGTTTATTTACTGACTAAATTGCTATTCAACTATGTGTAGCCCTCGAAAATATAGATAAATTAGTTCACACAAACGTATAGTTTGTTAAATAACTTTGGGAAAATTCTCTTGAGAATTTAATTTTAAAAATATATGTAAATTGTATTATTTACTAGCTAACCCGCAGACACTGTCCTGTCCAAATTAGAAAAAATGTTAGCGTTCGATTTCTAAAATTCGTCAAAAAGAGGAAAAAAAACATGTATGTAGGTTTGGGGTATGTTTTATTTACATTTGATTCGAAAATACATAAGTATGTAAGTACATATGTATATCCTGTAAATCCAATAGTATTCTATTTAAAAATGTTATAACAATTTTCTTAAAATTACTGAAAACTTAAATTGGATTGTATCGAATATCTGAAAAAGAAATTAGCTAAATCGATGCAACTGTTTTCCGATTTTTAGATAAATAGAAAAAAGTGTACGCCCAAAGGAGGCGTGGCAAATATTTCTCTCGATGAAAACTTAAAATGGGTTAATTCAAACATTTGAAAGAAAAATTTGTCAAATCGATGGAGCCGTTTTCTGGTTTTAGCTAAATCAAAAAAAGTGGGCGTGGCAAAATTTTTTTTCTGTAAAAACCTAAGTTTGATCACGACGATCATTAGAAAGAAAAAATCGTCAAAATCGGTCCAGCCGTTCTCAACTAATGCGATAACCAACGAATAACATTGATTTTTATTTATATAGATTTTGCTGACCATTTTAATCCCTCTTCGAATTAAATAAAAAGTTTAAGTTGAAATGACAAGTTGTTCTTGATATGGACAAATACTCTGCTTATACTAAGAAGTTTAGTAAAAAAATAAAACCCTTCAATTTAAAACTTTCCAATACTTTTTTTAAAAGTACTTTGCTGACAATGCTAGTTCTTACAATTATTGGAATTTTGCTAAAGAACCCGTTTTTGTTAAAGTACAATTTTTGCAAGAGTCAATTATTTCTATATGGCCAACGCATTTGATGATTTCCGGAAAACCAGTTCTTTCCAAAAAAAAAAAAAAAACAAAAATTGTTTACACATACAAACTACTAGCCTAAACCCGGCGTGCTTCGTTACACCTAACACTACCATATTTTTCGACAGATGATTTTTAGTGACTACGAAGTAATTCAGACCAATTTGTAAGATGTAAAGAAATCAATCAATATTCTGGGAGGTACCACCCCACTTGTGAAATTCCGCCCAATTTTTGATTTATAATTTCCTTTGATCATCATAATCTTTCAGACCAAATCTAGAAACTTTAGCTTTAACCGTTTTCAAAATATACAAAAATCTGTATTTCGTGTGTATAAAAAGTACCACGTCTACTTTTTCGTTTATACCTACTTTCTGGATACCATGACCACTTGTGCAATTGCGTCTTTTTTTAGCTGATGTGTTGTGTTGACCAAAGCGTTATATTTGGCCTTATTCCAGTTGACGACGTCGTCATCGGGTTACGACATTTTTGTAATAGAATAAAGAAAAAAATTATCTCTTGCCTTTATTCTATAACACAAATATCGTTAGATGACGTCGCCAATTGGAATAAGGCCTATTATTTACCCATCAATATATTAGGCCTTATTCCAGTTGGCGAAGTCGTTGTCGTCGACGACATTTTTGTAGCAGAATAAAGAAAAAAACTTTTCTCTTGCCTTTAATCTATTACAAAAATTTCGTTACGCGACGACGACGTCAACAATTGGAATACGGCCTATTATGTGATACCAGATGATAACAATGTGGTTGTCACTGGATGTCATGTTATTGTGCGAAAATTTAATTGCTATACTTTCCAATCAAATAAGTATATAGAACACAATGCATATACCTTGAACTCAATTTTTTAAAGTCCTTTTTTTAGACAAATGAATGCGCACACACTGCACAAATTACAATGTTATAGTGTATCTTAACGATGATTTAAAACAATAGAAATCAGACAGCCTTATTCCAGTTGGCGACGTCGTCATCGTTTTACGACATTTTTCTAACAGAATAAAGAAAAAAATGTTCTCTTGCCTTTAATCTATAACAAAAATGTCGTTAGACGACGACGACGTCATCAATTGGAATAAGGCCTAGTAACTAAAGCTACATCCCAATAATGTGAGTTTTTCAATTGCAAGGTAATGTCTAAAGTCACAATAATAAATTCTATAAATTTAAACAGTATATAACTTTTATTTTTAATAAAAAAAAATTGGAAAAAAAGAAAGAGTTTAAACTAAACACTTTATGATTATTAAGTAGAAATAAAAATTGTTATATAAAAAGTAAGCGGGCTTAATTAATAAATAATTATAAATGTCATCTTGTGCATTAAATACATTGCAAGATCAAGTAGAAAACTTGGTAAAACCAATTTATTCTGGTGGTGCTTTATGTACGCTCCAACCATGGAAACATTTTGTAAAACGTTTCGATTCTTTATTTTTTAGAGTTAAAAATAGTTTACGTGGACGTTCTGATTGCTTAATGCGCATATGTTGAATGTAAACCTAAAAGTATATGGATATGCATTATATGTAATTACGGATGGCAAAACAAGAAAATGACTGAAACAACTTACTTGTGCTGATTTATAGGCCAATTTTATTTCCACCTCACTACAGCGAGAACCAAGCCATAGAAATACTTGCTCACCATTATCCAATATCATGATGTCGTCATCGGCCAGATCATCTTGACAGAAATCTGTGCATTTTTCAGCAACAGTAAAATAGCCCTTTTCATTGGAACATCTAAATAAACGCGTATAATTCATGTAATCAGCATTAGTATCATATGGTTTACGTCCGCCAAGGGCAACCCAGAAGAAATTTTCCGGTTCTTCGCCTTCATTAAGTATTTGCAGACTGACCCACGGACTGTTAAACATTTCCTCGGCAATTTCTTGTATTAATTTGGCTTCTTCCGGACAACTTTTAGAACCCAACCAAACGTAAACTATGCCCGATTGCGACTCGTCTTCTGTTTCAAATGGCACATATAAAATATAACTGAAATATAAAAATATGTAGTTTAAAACTGTTGTGAATTTTTAAGTTTTTCTTGCCTACCAAAATGCTGAATTAAGATATGAAGCATCTGGTTGGATCTGTATTAGTCTAGTGCACAAAGCACCACCATTTGAGCGTAAATGGAAAAACTCTACTGCTGCTTTACCGTCTGGTGTTTTTGACTTATCCTTACGTTTGCCGGTATGTATTATGAATTTACGCTTAAAATGGGCTAAAAATTTTAAATTTTCTTGCTGTTGATGAATGCGTACAACTTCCAGTTCTTCTCCGAACATTGTTTTAAATTTTTTTTGCAGCGTAAAAGTAAAAGTCAGCCAACCCATATTGCCCGCGTTTCGTCCCTGCCAGAAATATACAACACATTGTATTTCATCATCAGGAGGAGGCTTGTTGTCATCCACATCTGCACCATCTTCTTCATCATCGACCGGTATGCAATAACGGCAAAGAAACACATAACATTCTCCGGTATAAAAATGTCCTAATTCTTCTTCGGGAAGGCGCACAAATTTTTTACCTTCTAATACAAAGGCTTCCATAGCCTCTAAATCGTAATTCCAATCCTCTTCCAACTGTTCTGCTTCACTAAGAGGCATTGGATTTTGGCGAGGCATAAATAGTGCTGCTAAATCTGCACGAGTTTCCTGTTGTTTAGCCCATTTTGTTAAATCTGCTCCCGTTTTTGCTACCGAAGTAGCAGTGCGAGTAAAATCGACTGCCATTACTTCATCCCAACCAATAAATTTGGATTTGAAAATCTGTGTTTCTGTGCCCTCTTGCAAACGTGTTACCAAAGCATATGAAGGTCTCGTTATCATGTTAAAAAGTTCTCGAGACAGTTTTATAGCGGCTGCCCTTACTAAACGTGTTGATTTTTTTCCAAACCAAACAAATAAATCGGTAAAGCAATCCAGTATATAAACATTTTTGCTTACTAGCAAAGTATAAACCAGTTTTTGTTCTGGTATTTCAACTTGTGGCAATTCTAAATAACCCATACCCAATTGAACTTGATACAGTCTCGGTACAGGTGGTACGAAATTTTCTTGAACATGTTGTAGTACTTTTTGTTTAGCAGCTTCTTCTGGATCACTGCCTAAGCGTTGCCAAAATTCCTCACTTTCATCTCCTGAAATTAGAAATAGTAAAATAATACTTTTCTTTAAGAGAAAACGTATAACATATACCTTGACTTTCTACTATAATTTCACATTTATTTTTTCTTTCGGTTTTATTAATTTTCTCTGCCATAAGTCGAGTCTTTGAATTCAGGGTATTTTTAGAGCATTTTCCCAACCAAATGTACATTTTAATACCACAATCTAGAACAAAGGAATAACGTGGATCCAAAGAGGCAAAGTCAACGGCAACTGGTTCCATATGTACAGAAGCGCCGGCAGCATGCACACGATATAAACGTATGGTGTAAAGCATGTCCTCAACTGTATAAAAGCCAGTAGCAGTGCGAAATCCATCAATGTAAGTCACTTCAGTATCGAATAAATTCAAAAATTCCTCAGATTCATCATCTAAATAGAAAAATTATATATTTTTATTATTGCTGTTTTAGTTTTTAAATAAAAATAAAAAAAAAATTGTCTTCAGACATATTTTTAAGAACTTCTGAAATGGATATGGAATAACCAAAGAACTTAATATTTACGTTTCTTCCACTAGAAAGCTTATGATTAGGTTTAAAAATTATTATTAATAGGACATCTGTTTGCATTGATTTTATTTTTGGCATTATGGAAACGCATATAAATGCAAACATTTACAAAAGATATAATAAAAGTTAGTAACTTTATTTAAATTCAGAAAATTTTCAGAATAGTTACAAACCCTTGCTAAAGAATACTTACTCTGTTCTTCACGTATTGTACGGCAACGGGCACCCAAGAAGTTTCTTAAATTAACGGCATGAATTGCTGCACAAGCCCTTTTATCCAACGTTGATTGACTGCCAATCCAGAAATATATTTCCCAATTTAATTGATCCATATCATCGAAACATGTCTTGAGCACAATATAACAATCTCCCTCGTAGAACTTGCCATGAGCAACCTCTTCGATTTTATTGGGTAAAAAGTTCTCAATTTCCCAAATGGTTAAACCAGGCAACTGTCCATCCTCCTTTTCGAAGAATTTTGAGTAGTCCAACTGAGGTTTCTCCAAAGACTCATCCCAACGTTTGGGTTTGAGCGACTCTGGACGTGCCTCATCTGCATCGTTGCACCACGTACGATTAGCTTCAGCCTCGTCTCTATCCTTTGCCACGTCTTTCATACCTTTAAGTATTTTCGCAGAGTCTTTAGCGGAATCATTACGTGGACCTCGACGCAAACGTATCTTGCGAGCAGTAGAATCTTTGGGCGTAGATGTTACTGGTACAGAAGGCGGCACAGCTGCACCAGCGAGGCGAAGTTGTGTTTGTAAGGAAAAATCTATATTGTAAAATTCAATGCCAGAGCCTTTGGTGGCCTCAGTTGGTTTGGGTGGCATAATCAGATCGGGATTATTGCGTAAATCTAACTGATCTAAACCATCCAAAAGGTGAATGGCATCTGGCAATGTTATTAAGCGATTCGATGAGAGATTAAGCCTCTTCAATGAACCACAACGGCAGAGACCCTCAGGTATCATTTCCAACATATTGTTAGATGCCGAAAATACTTCCAAACAACACAACTTGCCTATACCAGACGGTATGCCCTCAAAATCCAGACGGTTATCATTCAAATAGAGTCTTCTTAATTGAGTTAATTTGCAAATAGCAGCGGGCAATATAGCCAATTCGTTACGCGATAAATTTAAAACCTCTAAACGCTGCCAAAACTCTACACTAGAACTTAGTTCGGTAATGGCATTATCGCTTAGATTTAGTCTCTTTAAATTTGGCAAATTATAAACACAATCCGGTACTTTCGGTAGATTATTCTGCGACAAGTCTAGTTCAGCTAGATTCGATAAGCTGTCAAGTGTTGTGGGAAAATTTAGAAGCGTACGCTGCGTATTGCGCATATTTAGCACTTCAAGATTTTGCAACGATGGCAATTGTCTCAACTGAAATAACTCTAAAGGATTATCAGCCAATATTAAAGTCTGCAAATTGGCTAAACGTCTGGTTTGTGGCGGCAATGTTTCCAATTTATTATGCGACAAATCCAAAAACAACAAATCCGTCAAATGTATAAACAATGCTGTGGGAATGGTTTCGATGTTATTGTGGCTTAAATTTAACACCAATAAACTTTTAGCCTTTTCCAATCCTTCAGGCACTTCTTTTAATTTATTGTACGAAAGATCTAATGTAGTCAACTCATCTAGGCGAAATAATTCTGGTGGCACGCCACTGCTTTTGATACAATTCTTGCGCAAATTCAAGGAACGCAAACAGGCCAATTCGGTGAGTTCACCAAATAATTTCTCCAATTGGTTATTTTTTAAACTTAAATGCTCGAGTTTAAAAAGATTGCCCATTTCCTCGGGAATCTCCTTTAAATTAGTTTTATCCAAATTCAGCCATTGGACACGGGTCATTAATTTCACCGCTGAGGGAAAATTATTCTCCTAAAATGGAAAAGAAAAACTATCACTAAAATGTTTGAGGCAGAAAAAACAAAACAAATAAACAAAAAACAATAACAAGTTTTGTTTGTAAACAAATCACCGGACGATGCTGCTGCAGAACTGTTTTGTAGTTTTATTTTTACAGCTGAGACAGATTCTTGACACAATTTTTTTCTTTTTTTTTCATTTCTATTTGCACCACCACCGACACGAAAAAATTTCAGCTGCATTTTTAACAACTGTTTTTATCGTTAATTTTACATCTTCGACGACAATTTATCTTTTTTAGTATTACTTAGACACTCAATATTATTAATTTAATGTGTTTTATTAATATTTTTACTTACACCAAAGTCATTTTTCGTAAAATCTATACCCCGTACAAATGGTAATACACCCGTATTGGCCATTTTTTTCACTGTGAGTAATACAGAGTTGTAAAAACTCGGCTTAAAAACCTCAATCACTGTTGTAGAAAATCGTATTGCTATCGTTATTACACTCATAAAAATTTTATAATACAACATGGAACAAAGCAATAATACAAAAAAAAATTTGCAATCGCTGTCATTAACAAATTTAAGCTGGCTACAGACAACGCAATGTGTTTCTGAAATCTGTTGCTTTTCATTACAGATTGTGTCGTCTGAATTCGTGTTTCGTGTTTCACTGCGGGTTGCAATCCAGGTTTCATTAACATCAAATTGTTTTGTTATTTTTTGGTTGCATTGAAACAGATTGCATTGTTTGTATCGCTGTTTCATTATTTTATGTGTTTAGTACATTGACAACAAGCAAGCTGTAAACATCTATGTTATTAAGAAAGAACAAAATGGCGATCGGAAGGAATGAACAATGGGTGAATTTTATGATAATGTTATAATATAATTATAATAACAGAACTGAGATTGCGTTTATGGTTTCAGTGTTTGTGTCAAATCATGAAACCTGAATGTGAAACGTGTTGCAGAAACAAATTGCGTTGTCTGTAGCCAGCATTAGAATACAGGTAGTGGTACACAGCATGCGTTACGGCGTTAATAGCGGTTACAATGTACAATGGAAGCCAATTATGGAACTATCAACGCATCCAAAAGTTAAAAATTATTTAACTTCTATATTTTAGATGCTTTTCCAATTTTGTCAGTAACTTGTTTAATGAAACTTCACTATTTTAACATTTTTTTAACAAACTTGTGGAACACACAACTGTCGTAACGCATGTTGTGTACTTCCACCTTACGAATGAAATCGCAATAATACCCATGACTTTGCAGTACATATTTTAATTGTGGTAAAAATCATGGTACAATCATTACAATGTAATGTTATGTTATGATTAGAAATCAATACAATGTTATATAATTTTTTTGATTAATTAGTTACATATTAATAGAACAAATTACCATTCATATTTTTTTGTCCAAAAGTTGTTCTAGGGGAAACATATATGAAGAAAATTTTTGTACACGGATTACAGGCTAGCAAAATATTCGTATTAAATTCACATTCCTGTGAATGCCAGGACAGACGCGAATATTTTGTAAAATTAATTTTCCTTTATAGTAAAAACATTTCAAAACCTTTTTTCTTTATTTTGCAACTGGTAAGATAAATTAAGGAAGAGTTTTTGAATTGAATTGGGATATTCTCTCAAATATAAATTCTCCAAATTCCGTTAATTTTTCGCGCTTTCTATACTAGTACAACCCTGTGTGTTTACGTTTAAAGCAGCTGACAAAGAAAAACAACTTTCAACGCCATTTTTAATTTGTCACAATAAAAAGCAACAAAATTTAGATTTTGTTAATTTTTATGTAAAAAATAATTCTTTGTTTTTTAAATAATATTTTTAAGCAAAGACAAATAGAAAAAAATTGAAAGTTCTACATATAAAGGTATGTTAACGTGTGTGTGGACAGTTCCTTCCTATTTAATGTTACGATTTGCAATGTTGGCAACACATGTGTTTTGCTCACTGAATTTGTAGGAGGCAGAGTTCATCATAATTGTCGTCCTTTTTTTAATTGAGCAGATCAAGTTATAAAAATGTTTAATTTAATTATTGCAGTTGGATTTTCCTTCAATATTCCAGACAGATGACGGATGTTATGGACTCAGTGAGATGCTATTTGTGTGACCATGAATTTGTAGAAGGTGAGGAGCCATGGTTGATGTTTGAACTACGTTTGCGTGAAGATGGAATTATCGAGTGCTCTTTGGCAGATTTATTGGGTTCAATTTTGCAAAAGGAACTGCATGAAGCTATTGCTCATTCAACGGTAAGCCATTATCCAGTGTTGAAAATACATTTTGTAACTATAATTTCTATATGATGTGTTTTTTAGTTATTGTGTGATTCCTGCAATGCTGACGTCTTGGAATATGAAAGCCTTGAAAAACGTTTTTTGCAGATACGTGAACGTATTTTAAATTCCTATAAAGAAAATGCCACAATACAAAACCTAAATGCATTAATACAGACTACAACTGTACCCAATGAAAACTTAGCGATATCTTCTAATCCAGACGTCAACAAATTTCTAATTGACGATTCTAATAATATGGATAGTTCGGAATTTGCTGATTTGGCTGAAATGGATTTAGTAGAAGAAATTCCTGAAGATGAAGTGGATGCTGAAGGTGACAATAATGGTAATGAGTTGGCAGCCAAACCAACTGATCACGATCCAGGCCCATGTAGTTTTACAGAAAATATAGATCCAGCTATGATGTCTGATAATTTGGATTTCGCTGCCTTTAATGAACATGTTGCACAAACATCTTTGCCAACGGGAGTTTTAAATCTCTCAGACAGTCTTGTCAATTTAGAAGTTACTGACAAGCTACCGTTAGATAATCAAGGTAGGTATACCTTCTACAGTTTATTGCAATTATTTGGAAAAGTTGTGCGTATTTACTAATCTATTTTATCTTAGATATTATAGTTTATGATGTCAAACAGACCAAGCTTCAGCAGTCTGATTTGTTAGCCAAGCAGGATAATGAAAACAGCAATTTAAAAAATTACGACAGCACTGAAGGCAAGTAATAATTTTCTACCTTTATTTGCATAGGCATCTAACGAAATAATATAGATTTCATTTTATATATAAATTATGAGTATGCAGAATTTTTAGCATAAACAAGGGTATGTGTAAATCACAAGTTGTCTCTACAATAAATTACTAATATCATGGAATTATAATACATCCAGTAAAGCTTTAAACAGTAAACTGTTATTATTTACGTTCTCATTCAAAATTTCAATAAGAAATAGCTATTTAGATAGATAGATTTTATTCGAAATCGGAAAAGTCCGCATTTTTTTCCTCTTATTTCGGTAGATAAATGAAAGGGGCATCAAACTGAATCAATTTTTTTTAATAAAACGTCCCTGAGGTTTTAAAACATCGATTGTAATCCATAATTAGAAATTCTTACTTTATTTTTAATATTATTTAGACAACTCTTCGAACAAAACTTGCTACTAAAATTAAAATTTGTTTATAAATTTTAACAAAAACAAAATCAAAAACAATTCATATATTTCCCACATAAAAATGGAATAATTGATTCTTTGCTAAAGCACCGATTTTATATTTTTTATAATTACCATATTATCTTTCTTTATGTACATTTTGCAGATGATGACCTAAATTTTATTATCACTACAGACATTTTTACAAGTGACGAAAATTGCGAAGACTCACAACAATCAGTTCTATCGGATTCTATAGTAACAGACAATAATAAACCAAATAATACTAGCACAGCCACATCGAATGCTATCGGCCCTAAACCTGTTTGTAAGAAGGAAGGGAATTTCTTTGTTTGCCTACTTTGTGAGATATCAGAAAATTATGAACGCCCTACACTGATAGATCACTTTCAAACTTATCATAATTCAAAATTCTATATGTGTGAACAATGTTATGAGGGATTTGGACGACGGCAAGACCTAAAAACACACACTGAAACTGCTCACATCATACAATGTGAGTGCTGTGAACAAACTTTTAACAATACTCGCCTTTATCGTGCACACAAACGTAGTCACTTTAACAATTCTAAGCCTTACGAATGTTCAGTATGTCAAAAGATGTATGCCTCAAAAACTATATTGGAAGAGCATATGAATACTCATACTGGAGTCAGACCCTTTAAATGTCCGGAGTGTTCTAAAGATTTTGCTTCAAAGTGTACGCTACAGACACATATGAAAACTCATAAGGAACGGCCGAGACCATATCAGTGCGATCAATGTGAAAAACGTTTTTTAAATCAGCAAAATTTAAATCAACACAAAAAGTTGCATGTATCAGTTAAAGCCTTCCAGTGTGATGTTTGCAATAAAGCTTTTATTACACAGCATAGCCTACAGGTTCATAAAATAGTGCATTCTGGCCAGAGACCTTTCATTTGTCGCATTTGTGGCAAATCATTCGCTAGAAGACCTGAGATACAGGATCATGAACGCATTCATACCGGAGAAAGACCATTCAAATGCGACTATTGTCCTATGGCTTTTGCTCAGCGAACTAATTTGGCGAGTCACAAAAAGTCGACACATTTAAACGAAAAATTGCATAAATGTGATCTCTGTTTGCGTTCTTTTAAACGCAAGCGTTTACTAGATTACCATATAAAAGCAGCACATACAGGAGAACGTCCGCACAAATGTGAAGTTTGTGGTGCGGGATTTGTCTATCCAGAGCATTATAAAAAGCATGTACTCATACACAGCGGCAAAAAGCCATATGCTTGCGAAGTATGCGGAAAACAATTTAATAGCCGTGACAACCGCAACGCTCATCGTTTTGTGCACAGCGACAAAAAACCATATGAGTGCATGGAATGTGGTGCGGGTTTTATGCGTAAACCACTACTTCTAACACATATGAAGCAAACAAAGCATATAAATGACACAATTATTATAAATCAACCACAGTTTACTCATCACAAGCCGCAGCATAATAGTAACACCTCAATTATTTTTAACACCAACAACTGTAATATTATTGAAGAAAGTGAAATTGATGTCGATAATGATTTGCAGCCCCAACCTGTCTGCGAAGAATCACTTGAGAAAATAATTTTCCAAACTGAAGATCTATTGCCTGAAAACGTTACAGTATCATCAATCACTGCTAATACTGTTGAAGATGAACAACATACTATAGACACGGTTGATGACCATTTAATAAAGTCCGACTTGGATGGTGTTAAATATCTACATTTTGAAGACTTGGACCGTGATGGTCATCAAGCTTTAACATGGGCGGATATAGGTGGTCATGTTAAGGTATGAGTTGTTAAAATATTAAGATAACGAGATTTCTCTTTTTTTTTTTGAAAAATAAACGTTGTTTTATACTACATTGTGTTAAGAATAAAGAAAAGTCAAAGCAATTATATTAATGACTTTAATTTTTAATTGTAAAGGAATTTGAAAGTAAAGCTACGGTCACATTGGGTAAATATTTGACGAAAAAAACGTAACCACTATTTTATAAAAATATTTATTTTTAAATTTTTTATTTCTTAACCTTTAACTACGGAGGTAAAATATTTTTTCATAGTTATTGACGTGGGGTAAATTTTACCACCTTTTGTTTTACCAAAAAAATTAGTAAAAAAAAATTTTTTTTTTAATAATTTATTTTTAAAAGAACAAGAAAATACATTTTTATATAAATATGATTATAAAAATAAAAAAATCAAAGATTTAGTATAACAAAACAGGGACTAAAAAATCTAAGGAGGGGGTAAAATTTACCACCACCTCAGTAGTTAAAGGTTAAAGTTCAATTAATTATATATCAACAAGTTTTTTCCTATTAAAATCGCTTTAGACAAATTTTTGAAGAAATGTTTACATAAAAAGAAATACTTGCATAATACCTATATTTACAAAAAAAATAGTGGTTACGTTTTTTCGTCAAATATTTGCCTAATCTGACCGTAGCTTAAGATTCGCTGTCTCGACAAACTAAACTCACATTTTACCAGGCACTGCATACAGCAATCGTGGTCTTATATGGCTCTGAAACATGACTAACTGTGCAAACAGATTTAGTTAATCTTTTCGAGAGAATACTTCTTAGTAAAATATATGAACATATGCAAGTGCTTGCAGTGAGTTCAAGCTTCTAATTCTCAAATTATTTGAAGTTAATGGTGACATTCATGTGAGGCAACAAAAGACGCAAAACGCAAAGCTCACACTCTTATGAAAAATTAACGTATATAATCAAACAGTTTGAAAATCAATTCCAGTTAACGTTCTAGACCAGGGATGGCGAACCTTTTTTTGACTGCGTGCCAATAAAAATTATTTTTACTAAATGAAAATACATGCATTTTAAAAATATATATAGATTCATTTCTATAGTACGCTGACGTTTTTTTTAATTGGATTTTTGTTGCTGAATATTTCTCGATAATGCATCAATATCCGAATCATAGTTTGACAATTTTAATGAAATACTAGCCTCCCCACATTCATCGATAAGTCTGTTTCGTACATCAGATTTTTTATTATTCATAATCGAAAATAGACTTTCAGAGCTATACGTTGATGAAAATATTGTTAGAATAGCTTAAATCCAAATCAAACTTGTCTGGATTTTTAATAAAGTTATTAAATGTAGTCGCCGTGGTCTAGTGGTTAGTGTGTTGGCTTACTAAGGCAAGGGTCCTGGGTTCGACTCCAGGCTCTGACATCTTCAAAAAAAGAAATATGAAAAAAATATTTCTTTCGGTGACTACCTCTCAGCAGTCTTCTGGCAAAAGCTCTGAAAGTAATTAATTGCCATGAACAAGCTTCTCAAGTCTGTCGTTCGGAGTCGACATTAAACTGTAGGTCCCGGTACTCATGGATAAAAATTGACACACACAAGATGAGTGCTGCGAGAAGCTAGGCCGTAATCCTGACACAGGGTTGTAAAGGCCAGTTATGTATGTATGTATGTAATCAATGGTTGAAATTTTTTGAAATCTGGAAATCTCGTAACAAAATTGTCTTGTATGTCACTTATAACTTGGCTATAAAAATTTATATTAATTTCATAGACTCCTTGAATAGAAAATTTTTGAAGGTGATTTTTCAACAAAGGAAAATACTTAAAATTATTGTTGTCAATATCGCGTTTAAATATTACTAATTTGGACTCAAAACCTTCAATAATATCGAATATTACTTCAATTGATTTTCCAGAACATTGCAATTTAATATTTAATTCAGTTAAATAGTTGGAAATATCAATTAAAAACATTAATTTCATTTCATCATTGTACTATTGTGTGTTGATTTAATATACTCATGAGCTTGTGTAATGTGAATGCGAATAGAGGTTTTATATATTTTGCCTTTTCTCCCATATAACCAGAAAGTAAAATTATCTTAACAGATTAATCAAAGTATATATGTATATTACATTATATTGCAAAAAACCAAATAGTTATAATTGATTTAACATAATTTTCTTAATTATTTCTATTAGAATTAGGACTTAAAAATTTCGTAAGATTTTTGCTGAAATTCGATTACAAAAATTTAAAAGTTGTGGCAACATTGTTTCCCATTAACTACTAAAAAGAAATGCAGTTGTTACACTATGAATAGTACAATATTTTTATTGTACTCTGAACCAACTGTATATTAAAATATTGTACAATGGCTTTTGTGTGCTGTTGGTTTTTGTTCTCTGTGCATTACTCTTATTTATATTTGCAACTACAATTAGTATTTGCTCATGAGAAAAATACAATACTGTACAATTTTAGCGTCTTGTGCTCACCTCTACTACATACACAAATAATATAATTATATTTTAACGTTATGAATAAAGGCGCCAGAAATCTTTAAGTTTGTTTTTAAATATCAAAATTTATGCATTAAATTTGATTTGAGCTCACAATTTTTTCAATATCAAAAATCCATTTGAATTAGTCAGTACATATGTATGAAAATGAAAAATATTATACGTGCCAGCGAAAATTTATCGGCGTGCCACTTTGGGCACGCGTGCCATAGGTTCGCCATCCCTGTTTTATACCATTTATTCAAAAAGCCACGATCAAAAAGAGAAAATAAAAAATATTTTTAATTTTATAAATAAATAAATTATTTCTGAAAAAAATATTGTAACAAACCATCAATCTCGCCCCTTTTTTGATACGAGTAATTATTTAATTTGAGTTAAAAAAGGAAAAATCTTTTTCTATTTATTTAGCCTGAAATTTCTCGTTTTTACACAATCATACTACGTTAAAGCATAAAACTGCAACCTTGTTTTGTTGTATAACGATTTTCGAAACCGAATGCTAAAAAAGAGATAATTTATATGTTATGAGAGCAAGACTTTTTTTTAATAAATGGACGTTGCTGGGTAGCTATTTTATTTGAGGCCGAAGTTCCGCTATAGGATTTTTTGTAACCATGTTGGTGCTGGGTTAGTGGGAAATGCCTTTTCATTTTTGATTTAATTCGGGTTTATTAAACAGATTTTATATATAACAATCGGTTATTAAATATTCTTCATACCTATGACATGTGTGTATTGAACATATTAACAAAATGGCACAACGGATTGAACAGTAGCGATTGATTTTCCATTTGCAGTGAGTTCATGTGGCTTGAGTTTAGGAATTATCCTTCTCTATCTAATACATATGTACTTACTACACCAAGCTTTTAAACATTACCATAAAGATGCCATCGGGACCTAGAGCCTTTGAGAATTTTGGATTGGAGATAGTAATTTCAAGTACATACCTGGGGCGTAAAGAAAAAAAGGCTCAGCATCTTTAGTGAAACTTCTAACTCTCTGTTTTACAGCTCTCTTGTTCCTTTTCTACGAGTAGGTGGAATGTTTGACAAAATGCCAACAGAGCTGAATAGCACATTTCGTGGCATCTATTTACTGATTGCCATTGAGAGCCAAAGAGGCAAGACTCTGATAATCTTAATACCAGGATTCTTATAGCAGATCAAAGTTTCTTGTAACGTGATGTGCATTGGTTCAAATGAGCGCATCACTTGCATCGGCTGTGCTCGCTAACAAGATTATCAATCTTCGCTGATAATTACACAATCCGTTCGTTAGCCAGGTTGCTAACACACAGGTGATCACCACATTTTGTATCAGAAAGGCTTTTGAATTTTTTACCTTTTATTGGAATTTTAGCAACTGTATAATTCTCATTTAGTATTTAGAATTTTTAAGATAAGAGTCTATAGTTGGAACAAAAGTTTTTAGAGAAAGGTCTCAACCTTATTTACTTATATATTTTTGTAAATTGTGCAGGAATATTATATAACATTTGTTGAATTAAAAAAAAGTAATGATTTTTAGTTTTTCATAAAATAATTAAAATTTATTTAATAATTAATAAATGTTTAGTTTTTCATTTTTAATATACAAATCGAGTTTTAATATTTTTGATTTCTATACTCATCTCGTTTTCTCTAATGTTGGCTCTCTAAATATAAAATTATTCTGATTATTTATACAGTAACGGTAATAAAATATATAGTACGAGTAGTTTTTTGTAATATATTTCTTCTAATTAGTTGTTGTTTCTTTAAAATTGACTAATTTCTGTTTTAAAAGAAAAACATTTCTTTGTAGATCTCTAAATTGATTGTTTTAACAATTTGTTTCTTCTATTTGATTAATTTACATAAATATATTATAGATATAATAATATAATAAATAATTTTTATTAAGTAGAATATAAAAAAAAACAGTAGTGAAAAAAATTTGTCTAAAAACTTTGTATAGATAAATGGTCCGTCGACATATTCTAAAAGGCGAGCAGAGAGATTTTGATATAATAATGCATTAAAACTTTAACCACCGCCACCACCACCAGATAATTCATCTTCATACTGCTTACGGAAGCAATCACCAACTGGGAAGAAGTCCCAACTACGTTGCTGATACATATTCCAGACATAGGTTTCCTGGCCAGTGTACTCCGTGTCCGGTTTATTAATCAAATGCATAAGGAAGAACATATAGTTGGCCAAATTGTGCTCTTTCTGAACATGTGTATCAAAACCATGCGGTACTATATCGAAAAAGTCTTTACCCATGCCGCAAATGAAACAATTTGATTCCATATTCTCCTTCACTGACTCCAATTGATCACGAAGCTCACCAAAAGCATCAATAATCAAACCTTGAATAATGGCCAATAGAATAACGATGACAAAGAAGAAGAAAGTAATATCGAAGATAATACGGTAGACTTCATAGTCGTCACCATCTGGATCACCAATTTCGTCACCTATACCACCACCTGCTCTTACTCCCTTATACAAATGGAATACAAAGCATGTTAACATATCGTGACATTTTTTGTCCACTTCTTCATCTTCTTCCTGTATGTAGAATTTACGGAAGAAATTAAAGGCAATAACGGTATAAATGTATACTACGATAGTCAAAAGCATTACGGTGAGTACGAGCTGTTTACCATTGTGGGTTACAGATTGCAAAATAGTACGTAAAGTCTTAAAACCAACAGCTACATCAAGCAAATGAGCAGCAAAGAAGAAATTGTTAAAGTTACCCATTACGGAGAAAACAAAGTACCACAAAGAGTAAAGGAAAGCATTATCCGTAAACGTGACACCAGCTTTCCAAACCTGATAACGCCAATCAATGTTCATGATATATTTAATAAGGCCACCTTCTTCACTCTCTTGAGCCATAAATGAACTCTTCTCCATTCCCAATAGGTTAGAAATCGAGTCAAAATCATATGTTTCACTGTACTTTTGACGGACTTTCTTCTTAACAAACTTATCCCAGTAATTGACAGGAAATGATTTAGCCGAAATAACTAGTTTGTCCCAGTGTGACTTGAAATCATCATCTTCTGGCTGCTCTGCGATGAATAGACCATCGAATTCTAGACGTCTAGCAATTTCCTTTTCACGTTTAAAAATAGCCAATGGAACTTTAAGGTGATAGTAAGCAATCAACATTGCTAACGATACCAGACTATGTAAACAAGCAGCTATACGTATGACATGTTCCATATAGAAGAAATCTTCATCAACGTGAACCAATTCTGGTATTTCGTCTTCTTCACCACCTTCGTCGCCAGAACCTTCACCAGAACCAAGACCAGAAGCTGTCATGCCAGCACCTGAACCAGAACCCAAAATCAAAACATCATCGCCAGAAGCTTCTTCGTCTTCAGCTAAAGATGTAACCTTGTAGAAAAGTAACATGAAGTTAATGCTAAAAGCTAATACTAAGGCCACATATTTCAAATTGTAGAAGTTACGAGCCAAGAAGCTAACAGCACGATGAGTGTAGGCAGAAAAGTCGATTTGGTGAACTGCAGGAGTCTCTTGAGGAGCAGCAGAGGATTTCTTTGCTTCAGCTTCGATCGAGGCCATTGCAGCTTCTTGGGCTTTTTGGGCCTCTTGACGTTCTTGAGCAGCTTTTTTAGCAGCTTCTCCACCCAAAAGATCCACAATCGATATTGGCTCAGGATGATGGCCTTCACCTTCTGGCTGGGCTTCACCAGTAGGTCCTCCATCTTCTGGACTTGATTCACCAGTTTCTTCCATCGATGTTGAAGGACTGCCACCAGATGATTCATGTACCGTAACCTTATATTGACCGTTTTCTTCCTTATTTATATCTAAACCAAATGCCTGTACTGTTCCTGGTGGTTCCTCTATGGGTAGAGGAGGTAGTGCTCGACCAAATGTTTCTTCTTCAACCGGAGCCTCTTCAACTTCTTCAGGAGCAGGTCCGCGCATTAAATTCATAAGTATTCCGAAAATGTAACGTACAACTGCGAAATGGGCAAAACCGGTATAGTAAAACATGTAGAAAATAATCTTAAAGAAACCAACAATCAATTCCGGTACCGATTTAGTTTGCATAACGCCAATCTGATGTTTTATATTTGCTGGACTCAGCATCACAGCTGCAAACTTAAAACCATCTTTAACTGCATTAATGGTACGTGTGACTGGATGCCTTGCAGCTCGCTCTTCATCTTCCTCACTCATGTATGAACTGTAAGATGTATCACGTTTTACATTACTACCACCATCATCTGTTGCCATCAATCCGGATGCGTGAGTCATTTCAAAAATGGCATCTTCACAGAAATTGACAAAGGCTTCCAATTTTTCTTTATCACCACCCTCTGTTACAATTGAATAGAAGAAGGCTCTCTTGGATTCTTTAATTTGAGGCTTCTCCCATTGTTCTATATTTGAATCCTTAATTTCGAAGTAAACTCGCTCTATTCTCTTTGAACTGCCTAAAATTTCAATACGTCCTAAGAAGGGTTCAAAGTAATTAAGTACGGAACCAGCGGTTTCTAAGAAACGAGCCAAACGTGGTTCATTCGGCATGTGTTCACTTAAATTTGTCAGTAAAACAGCCAAATTAAAACCGATTTCCGTAGATGGTTCATGGAAACGGTCAACAAAAGCTGCATAATCAATTTTGCCCTCATGGTTACGTTCACAACAAGCCAGCAAAAAGTCCATCTCCTCTCTTTAAATTAAAAATCAAAAAAGATTATTAGTTTTTTTCTTTTATAAAAAAAGAAAAATAAAACTTACGGAGTATAGTTCTTCGATTGTTCCATTTTATCTCTGAAATCTTTAGGCGTAACCCAGCCTTCGTTTTTAATATCGATTTCTTGGAAACTAGGCGACTCAATAAGATCCTTAAGTTTCAAGAACATGTCAAAATACTTCAAAATCAATTCCACATTGCCAGCCGATTCCACAAGAGTGTCAACCATTTGCTTACCAATTGTACCTGGTATAGATAAAAATGTGTTTAATTGTGTTAAACCTCAACTTAAAATATTTTTCAGGGATATTACCATTAACAACATTGCCTTCCAACATAGACAACATCATGGTAATCATATCCTTTTGAAGGTTAAGCAATTCTTTTAACAAATCCACCTGACTGGAGTGTTTCGATAATTTTTCTTGCATGTGCGAGAAAAGGAAAAGAAAACCCCCAACGGCATCCCATAATCTGGAATGAGCCAACGCTTGCTGGTTGAGAGTACAAGGACCCTGAATAACTTCAGTTAGAGTGTTGAAAACCTGACTGGCAACTCCGATAGCCTTGAAAAAGTTTGCTTTTCCTGCCGGATCAATAATTTCTTTGCTAGAGTAATGCCAATAAAAGTCCATTATAGACTCCTGTAGACGCAACAAGTAATCGACCGTGCAAATGACTACGTTCACCGTTGTTGTATTACCAGCCTGCGTACGTAAGTAGTTTTGCCAGTCTGTAACCAAATGTGTTGATTAGTTATTATAAAGGAAATTTTTCCAGGTATAAAAATGCTTACCCAAGTTATGACCTTCGCAAGTTAATTGAATGAAACGAAACAGCGCACAAGTGAATTCAGCATCATGCATGTTCTTCTCGCCAGCAGCTCCCTCTGAACCGACGCCAAGACCTGCACCCGCACTTGGAATGTATTCTTTGTTTGCAAAGTTCACAATATTGTGTAGGGGATAACAGGGTAATACATGCGGATTGGTAGTGGTTGGTGGTGATGGACGTGATGGAGTTGGGGTACAGTGCATAATTTACAACAACAAAATCGAAAAGTAGGTGATGGTAAGTGAAAATTTTGAAAAACAAAAGCGTGCAAGGGTTATGGTGAAAATAAATAAAATTTGTAAACTTGAACTAAAGAAGCACGAAATTAAAGTAGAAATGACAGAGTTGGTGGGTGGTTAGATTATGGTTGGAATAGGTAAGGGATGAGGGAATGGAATTGACATGTTTGTGTTATAAAATGTAATTGCTTAGTCTAAATTTTACCTTCGGCTTTAGTGTTACGTTCAAAAGCATCCAAATCCAAGACACTGCATGAATTCATAAGACCTGCAATTGAGGTAAAGAAACCAACATCCTTCTTCTCCTTCAGATGGTTTAACATGCCCATTTGAATGTCAATGTTACCGCCGCGCAATATGGCAATACCCAGATTTAAAGTTGTCATTACCATCTCCGAAGGTACACCCTTAGAAGCGGAAATGTGCAATAAAACCATTTCCGCAACGCCACGATTTGACAAACGAGCTTGATGGAAAAGTAATTTTTGTTTTTCCATTTCTTGTTCCTACAATAAATAGCCAAGAAAATTTTAGAAAAAATATTGTATAAGTAAATAATTTATTATATATTTAAAGGGCTTAATGAATTATTCAATAAGTGAATAAAATTACCATTAGGCGAGCCATTGAATTCTATGTTAGCATGTAAATGATAGCAGTTAATTTTTATATTCCAGAACATTGAACAACTAAACAGATAACACTAGTTAGTTACTTACATGAATGCTGGTTCCTTCTCCTTCAGCTTCTTCGGCACCTTCACCGCCCTCTTCTTCTCCACCGCCTTCTTCCTCCTCCTCACCACACGATTTAGCAGCAATTTGAGCATATGACATATAAAGTATATCCTCTTGTAAGGCACCACTTCTTTCTGTCATTGCACCACGACAGAATGTGGTCACCAATTGAGTAAGAGGATCTGGTTTACTTTCACTTTCGTCTTCTTCTTTCTTGGATTTTTCAAACTCCTCAAATGTTTGTGTAAGATCCTCTATCATAACCTCCTGGCCTACATTTTCCTCTTGCAACCATTGCTCATGATAGGTGCGCGCAAAAATATTACAAGCCCTATGTCTGTTTTCATAAAATACAGGAATAATATTTAGTATTGACATTTCAATAAACAGGGTATAACAAGATTATTGAAATAGTTTATCTGTTAGCGTTTTTTTTTATGGCATTCAATCCACATTGTATATAAAACATACATACATATGTACATGCTTTAAAACCTCTTTTTGTAAGAAAGAATATATTCATACTCACGTAAATAATGGGCATCCGGTTTTTGTATTGTAAAACTTTTTGAAATATATTTGGCCCTATTCTACTTAGTGTAGTAGTTTTATTTGTCGAAAACATATACACTGCGCGTCATCAGGTTTGCGCCCCTCTTTGCTCTCTCCGTTAATGTTAAATACTACCTAAACTACTTGTGCTATTGACTTGCAATTTTTATGTATTTGACTTCTATCAATTCTTCTTAAAATAAAATAATAATGGCTACTGTAATGTTGAAGTTACTATTTTATTTTTAATTTTTGGAAAAAGTATATTAAAATAAGTAACCAAAAATTGGTCATCAGGATAGCGCTATTTGCGATAATTTCAATATATTTAGTTTTTTAAGCCAAAAGCATGCTTTTTATTGCCAGTTTATGATATTTTAAAAACTTTTAAATAAAATTAGTAATGTGTGGTTCCCCCTTATTTGAAATCATCTCGAAAATTCGATTGGGAATGGAATTGTTCAGACTTTCAATGTAATTCAACGAAATGGTGGTGGACCAAGCGTGTTTGATGCCTTCCGAGTTCTGTTTTTATGCTGTATTGCTTTCCTAGCCAACCATCCCCAGACGTTCTCGATTATATTAAGGTCGGGCGAGTATGGTGGCCACTTAAGAACGTCAACTTTTTGGGTTTGAATCGATGATTTTACGGATCTGGCAGTGTGAATTGGGTCATTGTCGTGTTGAAAATTCCACTCTAGACCCCCAAACATGTTTTGTAAGTGAGGAAAAGCTATTTCTAAAACGTTTTTTATAGTTTTCCGCATTCATACGGGACGTTAAAAACTGCAATTCGCAGGTGCCATAGTAGGATATAGCTCCCCACACCATCACACCTCCCTCTCGGCTGTGCAAGCGGTCCAAGTGATGTTCTTCTTTACGTAGATTGTGAAAGTAATAATTATACCCATCGGGCCCTTCTATATTGAATTTCTTTTCATCTGAAAAAACTACGTACTTCCACTAAGCAGACCATGTCATGTCTATTCGAGCAAAATCTAAGCGCATTTCTTTTCTTAGCGCATTAAGTGGTGGTTTTTTTTTTAATTTCTGTCTACGTAAATGTCTTGCTTCTCTTTAAACCGTTGATAAGCTCGCTTTAACACCAGTTTTTTCCTTAATTTTGGTAGACGAGTCATGCGAATTTGATGCTTCCCTCAGTATGGCTCTCCTATCTGCTTCGGAAATCACTCGATTGTTACCGCCTTTAAAGTTTTTTCCATAGTTTTCCTTATTTTTAAGAAAATTAGCTATTGTTTTCCTGTGCCTTCCAGTTTTTTCTGCAATTTTATGGAAGGATAGTCCTGCTTCCCAATAAGCTTCAATTTTAGATTTTTCCTCCAAAGTTAAAACGGTTCCTCTTCCCATATTTTGCAATTGTTTGCAATTGTTTGAAGATATTGAATTTGATGACAGTTTTTGCAAAGGCAAACTAGATAACTTAAATATAATTTGGGGGCACTAATCTGATGAAGCAAAATAAGAGCAAAGTATTTTGACGAAAATAAAACAACCCATGTTGTATATGTTAATTTTTAACCATGGGTACCGGGACCTACAGTTTAAAGTCGACTCCGAACGACAGACTTGAGAAGCTTGTTCAGGGCAATCAGTTACTCTCAAAGCTTTTGCTAGTAGGCTTCTGAGAGGTCGTCGCCGACAGAAATAATTTGTTTATTATTTGTTAAGGATTATTTATTGCAAATGCCCGAGGGAGGAAAACCCATGTTGTTGAGTAATAGGGACTTAACGGGACATTAAGGCCTCGATTATCGTTCACAACACCTAAATGTTGTGTTGTATTGGTTACAACATATAGAAACATATGTTCATATGGTACAACACATAGGCGTTTAAAATCATAATGTCAGTTTTAAAGATACAAAATCAAATTTACAACTGTTGTGAACCATAATCGGGGCCTAATACTCAAATAAAACAAAAGTTTTTATAGAAAAGTGCATTAGTATAACCCAAATACGAATACTAAACATTCAATTGATAATATTATTTATATATATACAAATGCATATGTACATATGTACTTACACAAGTAAATACATGCACAGCATACGTACATATGCTTATTATAAAAGCTAACAAACCAACATGCCCTACCTGCTAACGCGATAGAGATGTATGGAACGTAAGCTGGACATTACCGCATGCCGGCGGGCCAATGTAATTTTAGATGTTCGACTTTTTGATTTCGGCTTTGGGCGCTCTGCCTATATGGAACAGTAAGGACATAAAAAACATACACAAATCAGCCATAAGCTTTTTAGTTAGTAATCAGCTATTCGGTTAGTCTATCTATTGACGTATTAGTGGGATCAAAATAATTGGATTAAGGAGCCAGAATTAGGAAAGTTAAATATATAATAGAGAAAAAAAAATGCGTTCTTTACATTTTAAAAGAATGAATAAAATAATCTAAAGGATGATGTGTTTTCACAAATTATAGGCATGAGGATGAGTGAATGTATTTACAAGAGCCGAAAACGATTGCATTTGCGCGCATTTCCGTTAAAAACCATAAATAAATAAATTTCGAACATTTAACAAAACAAAAAACAAAGGTTTACATTCCAATTTAACAAAAAATTAATATAAAATCGTAAAGAGGAAACAAAATTATATACAAAATAAATATAATATTTAAACACAAAAATGCATTCCTTTACAGCTCTGTTATTCAGAGTGTGTTCAACGAGTATAAAAAACAGAGTGTCTCATTTGCTTGGTTAGTCAATTTAATATTTGAAAAGTAGTATATCTTTATTAAAAACCTTGGCAAAGAATGTAAAGATGTCTGACGGAAGCATGCAATTACGGCACGCTTCCTTTGTATGGAAACAACACTCCTGTAGACATTTTTGCTTTGCTGTTGGGGATGATCAATCTGTCATGATGGTGTAACGTAGTGTAAAAAAAAAATTGTTAAAATCAAGGTAAAATTAAAGAATTATAATTATTAAAATGAAAAGTAAAAGTATATCATTAACTTAGAATTAAATAAAATCAAGAAAGGACTAAGTAGGACTTGAAAAGGTAAAGTGATTGGACCAGAATTGTGAAAGATTATTATTTACCTTTTAAGGTAAATAGATATATCTTCTACGGAGGCTAAATTTGACAGAGTCTATTAACATTTTTCTCCTCTGCCTATATAGCCCCCTTCATAAAAGGAAATAATTTAAGTTTTTTGCTATAGTTCATAGATCTGAAAACTTACCATGTGTAGGCCATATAAAACCTTAGCCATGGCAACAATACGATCTACAGTTTCTTGAGTTTTGTCTTTGCCTTTTTCATTTTGATTTGCGGACTTTTCAACAGCTTGTTCTTCGGAAATTTCTTCCTTTTTGCCCAGTTTAGAATACAAATAATGCTGCCAAGACATTTCATCCGAAGGATCTAATTTGTCGGGCAAAGTCAATTGGTTGTGGGCGAATTCTATAACATCATATTCAGGCATCTTTTTCAGATAACGATCTTTACAATGCTGCACTAACTCTTGTTCACGGCCAGCAAATAGATTGAGACCGACAGGCAGTAAACGTTTAAGACAGGCCACCATTAAACTAGCCTGAATCTCTTTGTCTTTATCACGCTTTTTATCGCGATTCTTTTTCTTCTTCTTAACCTTACCTCCTGTAACGGGTGCAGCACCTTCGGATATTGCAGACCTTCTAGTAGCTGTGGGCATTATCAAGGCCATGTTATCGATTTCATTTGCTGATATAAAGTTTTGTTCTTCCTTTAGGAAGTATTGACTCTTCGACCATATATTAAATATTTCGGCCACGTGGTTGTAAAGTTCTTCGGCTTCAGGTATATTATCCTTTAACCAATGGTTACGCTGTAGATCAACATATTTGATTAACAAGGGGTAGAAGGAGTAAATATCCCGCACCAGCAAATTCCAATCTTCTTGCAGCTGAGTTTCAACTTGGGAAGTATCATCAGTGGCAGACTTGATAAAACCACGCATACTCTCTTCTTTATGAAACATATTCTCTGTACGTTTTTTAACTCTTTCGGCCAGGGGAAGGAATGGATCCTTCAATAACTCTTCCGAGGTGTTGATAATAATCTGTTGAGTGTAAGCGGCTATTCTAGTCATCCAGGGTGCGTTATCATTACCAATATTTTTCTTGATCATTTTTAATACATTTCGCAGCAGAGAATTCATATGATCGGCAGTAACCATTGTTACATGATTTCCGCTGGTGGGACTTACATTATCTGGTCCCTGTGACCACCAGAATGGCAAATAAGCACACAGGAGTGGTAAAATTACATCAATTATATGCGGTGCATCATTATAAGTATTATCCGATTCAACAAATTGATCCACCTCACCGAGTATTGTTTCCAAGTTGGGCATACAGCTTTCCATCTTTACCATGATATCCTGTGCTTCAAGTGAATGATCGGCTATGCGATTAAGCAAAGAAAATTGGTTATGCTTGTTCAGATGAGGCTCGAGATAGGCCACTGGGAAACAGGAACTAAAAGCTCCTAGGCAGGAGCCTAACGCAGGTCGATGTCTTTCTAGTTCAGTTTTTAAATATTTTCGTTCATGTGTTAATGTGCCATCTGTACCTAAATGATACAAAGCTGCCAGTATTTTATAAGAGGCCACTTGAATTTCATCCAATAATAAGTCACTGCCATAATCGCAAGCTGCCAAATGATCAAACATGGCTGTTAATACTGGCATTACCACCTGATTTATGTAGCCCAGGGAGGTGGAAGTTTTTAAATGAGTTCCTCGTAAGTGGCTATATTTGCCGTCTTGGAGATTTAAAATTGTGTTGCCTAAGTCGTCGGCTGTTTGATTGAAGAATGTAAGCATGGAAGTTCTTATAAATTCTGGACAATTCTTGACTAAAGTTCTGGCATCGATGCCCTTCACCAAAACTTGCAGGCAACGTACAGTAATGCGTACATCTGGACCAAAAGCACTCAAACGGTTACGCAACAAAGATGCCAATTTACAGAATATTGAGGCTACCATTTCCTTTTCTTTCAACGAAGCAGCTCCTATATTATTGGTAGCCGTAGCAACTGCTATGAAGTAATTGCGATGAGTGGAAAAATATTTCTCCATTAGGGGCAAAACAACTTTTGAAAAGAATTTTATATCACGGGATGCTGTCTTAAAGGAACTGCGACGACTAAACGTAGTCGAGGGTTTCAATAACTTCATGTTGATAGTAGCACGATCCATATATTGAATCAATTTTTCCAACAAAGAGTAGGAGAATCTTAATTCTGCTGCTGCTATAGCAGCACCTCCTTCGCCTTCAGCGACGCCACCTTTGTTAGGCCTGAAAAAAATTGTTTTTTTTTCTTATAAAATTTTTTTTCTTTATTTTTACAATTTCTTACTTGTGCAACTTGTAGCCCTGATATTGCATATATTTCAAGAATTCTTGAGAACGTTCACGGTCTTTGCGCTTTTCCTTATCGGTTAATAAGTCATATGGCACAAGTTGAGCGTGTATAACACCACCACATGAATCAAGTTCTTCTTTCTTCTTTTTAGCCCAAATATCGTGAGAATTTTCGGCTAAACGCTCAGCCATATTTTGCATTTCTCTGCTGAGTGTTAGATTCGTCATATCAACAGGATGTGGATTGTAATTGAAAGCATTTCCCTCGTTCTGAAAATCGTACTATTGTTATAAAATATTTACAAAAGCAATGGCGTGGTTGTGGGAGAGGGGGTAAAAGACGACGACAAACGTATATTTTGGATCAGGCATGCAATTGTAAGAAAAAAGCAAAACAAAACGTAATACGTATTAATTTTGTAATTAAAAATATGGGTTTTATCTAACTACTTTACACATACAATCTGGGGTTTTGATTGACGTCTGGTTGAACCGCGATGATTTTGTGTCTCTTCAATTTCGGTATGTTCAATAGTCCATCCAAGCGCTAACAATGCCTTTAAACATTCTCTCACCGGATCCCTATAACGTTCGCGTTCCTTTTTTCAAAACAAAAAATAAATTATGATTAAAAAAAATCACATAAAATTTCACTCAAAATCAATTGTGAAAA
Organism: Metopia argyrocephala; assembly: GCA_963576795.1. Lineage (NCBI taxonomy): Eukaryota > Metazoa > Arthropoda > Insecta > Diptera > Sarcophagidae > Metopia > Metopia argyrocephala. The sequence continues at coordinate 177,201,851 of OY756208.1, read as the reverse complement.
CTGAATTTCAATTAGTTTATGTAAACATACGTATTCGCTTAGCATGTTATAAGGTTTAAGTCTAGGATGTTTACGATCACTATCTGAGCGTATATCACCATAGGTCCAACCACCTTCTAAGCGTCTGCTAGCCCAAGCATCGTGATAATGTTCGCTAAACTTCTGCACCAGAGAATTGTAGTCGTTGGTTAGATTCACGGTTAGTGTGTCAATAGGATTAGGATCATATTGCGGTTGATCGGGTGCACCTGATTGACGACCGTAGTAATCTTCGTCGGTATTTTTCGATAAACTATAGTCGGGTGGCAAAGCACAACCGATTGCAATCAAACATGGCAACGCTTTACCAAACAATTCAGGATCGTAATCCATGTTGCTGAGTGAGTCAAATATATTAGAGAACAAGAGCATAGTAAGACGTTTTTCTTCATCTGACGCTGCTCCATATGAGCCTTGACCTTGACTGGAGCCGTAGTATTTGGCACAACGATCGAAGTGTAGTGTAAGGAGCTAAAAATTATTGTAATCAGTATACTCGTCAAATAGTTAATAAAAATGTAGCTCATACTTACTCTCAAAGCCACAGTCGTGTATTCGGATAATTTGGAGACATCAACTGTCAACTTGCGTAATAGTTTCAATAACATAGCAGGTTGCATTTGTGATGTCAATGCCACCAAAAAGTCTGAGACAGCTTCTCTTTGGCCCTTAGTAAGCATACGGTTTTTAGATAGTCTGTAGACGGTATGCAGTGTTGCATCTAAAAGGCTGGCATAATTCTCGGCCTCATTGTAGAATTTCGAATGCTTTATTAACAAAGGCAATATAGAATTGCCAATATAGCGATTCATTGCAAGAGCCATATCACTTTCTGAGCCATCACTTTTATCTAATATGGTGGCTGTCCTTAAGTCAGGCAGGAACGCGTCTTCGAGCAAACGATAGAAGAGTTCCTGCGTTTCTATACCGTAGACACGTTCCAAGAAAAGAACGATACTTTGTTTGTTATTGGGCAACAGACCCGATGGCATGTCAGACTTTGGCCTTTCCTCTCCAGGTGCAGTTTGTGTCAGTGTGAACTTTAAGCTGAGGACACCCTGAAGATCCTCCAGTGGCACAAGAGATCTCAAAATAGCTCTAGCTCTTAATGATTCATTTTTACCTTGTTCTATTACCGAGGCATCGGGTGCACATCTACCAAGAAGATCTACTAATGTGCAATAGAAGTTCAGGATAGCAGCACCGGTATCAATATAATCCTCGTCCTCTTCACCCTCAGGCAAAGGGTGAGTAAAGTTAAGGCCAGCAATAGTGCCTTCGGCTTCGTCTTGCATTTTACAGCGTTCGGTGATGCGTTCAGACATACGATTGGCCTCAACTATAGCACGGAATAGACCTTCTCCTTCTCCTCTTAGAGCCGGCCCTAGACATTCTGGACGTCGGATAAGAAGACGAATGACAAGGTTGGCATTTTCTTCAACACTTTCGCCATTTACCCAAACACAGTAACGTAAAAAGTCCAGATAACGTTCGCCTTCTACCGGGTCCCAACCCAAGTCGGGATATCCCTTTTCAACAAGCTCAGAGTTGCTTTGCAAGCCGCAACGTGATAGATAAACGGCAATTTTCTCTAAATAATGTTCGCGCAAGGCCAGAGCTAATTCTGTGTTCTCCATTAAACTTGAGTATGCCACATCTAGTGGGGTGGAACCGCGTAAGCTGGGTCGTGCGAGTAAAATATTTGCATTGTCTAGCAAAAAGTCAAAGTGATCGAACATAGCTTTCTGATTTTGTCGTCCAGTCCTACAAAAATAACAGAGAAAGCGACAGCAAGCTACAACCATTTCATGAGAGGTATCCTTCTCTTTGGCTGGTGCTCCTTCCGCTCCCTCCGTTTGAGCTGGGGCATCACTTTGGGCTTGAGCTCGTCGTCCTAAAGTATTCATCATAACAGCCATAACGTTCTCATGAACTCTGAGAATACGTATCAAGTCGGGATGTTGGAAGAATGTAGCATTGTTAACTAATTTCCACAATCGCTTCCTCATTAACTCTTCTTCTTCTTGGCTCATTTGTACAGGAAGCAAAGCGCGGATCTGGCTTAAACCAACCCACATTTCTGCCACATCTTCGCGTGCTTTATTGTTTATAACATATGTTTTTTCAAGAGCTCTTACCAATTCACCCACTGTATCGTATTGTCTTACAAGGAGACTAAACATTTCTCGCACCAACTTTGGTGTTTCAATTTGCGATTCCTCAGCCCAACTAACAATTGTTTTTATTAGAACCTTACGGAACACTTCCTCAGGAGTTTTCTTCTCAGGTTCCTCAACTTCTTTGGGACCCTCTTCAAGTTCTTTAACAGTATTAATAAAATTGTAAATTTTTGTAATTGGTCCTGTTTTAGCCTCTTCGACCGCATTGCTCTCTGGTTCATCGGGCTCCTGCAAAGCGTTTAGTGACACTTTCTTCATAAGAGAATCATGAAAATCATATAGACGTCCACGCAATTCCAAACCACAAGTACAATTTTCATGATCATCCGGTTCCAAATTCTTAAAGCAAAGAATCTGGTTCATTTGTTCTCTTGGTGGACAACGGAATTCTTTCGTTTTCTTGGCTGCGACAGCACTTGGAAGATCGGATTGTTTGATTTCAATATAGCGGCGCAATTGATCAGCTTGTAGATCCCCTACAAAGTCATGTGAGAATGCAATAATGCTTTCCACGCGATGTCGTAGTTGTATATCATATAAATGATGAAGTAAATAACACATTTGCAGTTTGGCACCTTCAGCCATTTTCATGGTTAAAAGACCTTTACGATGTTCATCTTTGCCATCTTTGAAATGAAATAGAAATCATTTTATCATATCAGACATAAACGTTAATTAAAATTATATCTTTATTACAAATTTACCTTTTTCAAAGCTAGAATCCCAGGTCTCTGGATCAACCATTACTAATAATTTCTGAACATCTTCATCGGTCATAACTCCCACCAATAATAAACGATCAGTAAGTTTTATAAGCGGTCTAAAAAGAAACATGCACATGCATAACTACTCTAACCCTAATTGTGGGAGTTTATAGCGAGTGGTAACTTTTACTCACAGGAAAAGGTTTTCATTAGTCCAACCAATTGGATCTCTGTTATGTACTTGATTGATTTCTACTGCCTCCTGCAATGCTTCCATAACAAATTCCCGCACAACTTCCAACGGAAACTTCGGGGAATACAAATTATCGATGTCTGGTATGGGTTCACTGGAAACATTTTGTATACTAATAGTATGGGTACTATTCATGGGATTTCTACGACATTAATGTGAACAAACGAAAGGTGTCGTATGGTGATGAATTTGTTTTTTGTTTTTTTTGACATTTGTGTATTATTGGGTGCAGAAGAGCAAAAGTGCAAAAGGCGTTGCATGCAAAAAGGACAAAGAATATAAACAAGAAAAGTTGGAAAACTGTATTTATTGATATTAAAAATGATAAGAGTTCATAATGTGGTAGCATTTATATGTGCATGTCTAGACAAGTATTATTTTTCGACTGTTTATTAAGGAAAGTAAAAAGATGTGGGGGGTTTAATGTAGAACACGACGGAAAGTGACATGTACACACAAAACTAACCGAATTTGAAGCACTAAAATGTCTTTGTCATGTTTTCTAGGCCAAAGAATAATAATATTTTCTTACGTATGATAAGTCAGAAAGACAATTTAGTGTTTCAATGACTTAAGATGAAAACATCTGGGGAATATATAATACTTACGTTATTTCAGTCATGCGCAAATGAGGCTGCACTGATTCTGTAACCAATGAACGCAAGGAATGACACATTTCCTCATCTTCATAAAGGAATTTCAACTCTGGTCCTAAGGGAATGATATATTCCATTTTACAAACCTCCATTGTGGTGGCATGTGATTCCAAATGCAAAGCAATTAAGAGATCATAGAAGCCCTGACGTAATGGTCCACTCATATATTCGGAACGTATAGCATACAACAGTTGCTTCTGATCAACATGTTGGCAGAGAGCATGTGCAGCTCTATAATTGGACTGATAGCAAAGGGCAGCGTACAAGGTAAGAGTATGGGCATGGAAAGATAACAGTTTCTCCATTTCAATTAATTCCAAAATATCAATACAACGGTCCTCTTCAGGGATATGAAGAGCTAGCATAGATACGGGATCTTCACATAACATGGACCAACCACGAATGTCAGATAATTTCAGAGCATGTACTTGCAAAGCCGTATTAGGTACACGAGCCCATTGATGTGGTCGTAGACATTGAACCTTTAGACGAGGTGGAGACTGAGGATTGATATGTTTATCACTTGTGGGCAGAACAGCGGCTGAAAGAGGCAGTGTTGTTGCTGTACGTCCCAATTCAATCTGCAAAATTTCTTTGCTAGTGGCTTCAACAAAAATAGCTGGGAAAAGTTTTGTATCGGCTTCCATTTTCCAACGATGGGAGGTTTCTTTACCTTCACACGTAAAACTTATCATGCCCGTTGCTGTATCTACAAAACATCCCACAAACATGCCCTGAGATGCTCCCTTACCCGAAGCATCTTGAGTAACTTCATTAAAAAGTTCATCGGCTCGCACTACATAGCAACTTTGACGATCAATGCGTCCAATAGGCATTTCGTAGTCATCTTCAATAATTATGGAACCCCGGCGTACCTTATCTTTATTGAACTCTTTACTATGCAAATGATATTGAGTGGTAACCCAGCCCACATATACATGAGTGGGATCTTGACCTGGGAATATGCGTACGCCATAGAAATATTCATTAATAAGTTTTAAGCATTCACTATCAAACATTTCGTTGCCCGACGATTCAACTGAAGGTTGTCCCAAATTACCACCACTTAAAGCTTTTGGACCCTGCTGTACAGGCGTTTGTGGCATTTCAGTCTGAAATAAAGAATTTTATTTTATAAATACTTCTCGTGGGACTGATTTGAAAGTTTAAACACTTACATTATTCAAACGTAAAGTGGGAGGTTTTGTCGTAGTTTGAGCATTCACCACATTGCGACCATGGGCAACGGTGTTGCGTCTTTCCATGCTTACTTCAGGAGCACGGCCAGGCATTTTTTCTTTACTTTGATCACGGGATTTCTTTGAAAAGAACTTAAACGGACTACGACCACGCTTCTTTTTGTCATCCATTGCACCTTCTTCCAGTCCATTCATATCAAGCGCAGACGTAGATCGTTGCAGTTCCTCTGGCGCTTGTAAATCCGATTCAAAGGTTATATTACGTGTCACTGAGCTTCTTCGTGGTGGCCTAGCAGGACCACGCATCTCGTCTGCCTCAGCTGTATCATCAAAGTTACGATTTAGACCTTTAATATCACTCATGCTAAAACCACTCTTTAGCATGTGATCCATATGGGCAGAAGTCTGTTGTTGCTGTTGCTCTTGAGCATCACGCATCAAACGATATTGTCTAATTTTAATCTCTTCCCAACGTCTGGCCTTCTCCGCTTCAGTAATAAACTCACTCATACAAGTGACTGGCAGGGAAAGACGTAAAAACTCCCAGTTGGCTTTTTCCATGGTCTCAAATGTATTGTGGGAAATTTTCAAATGTGGTGGTGTATCTGCTCCTCCCGGAATACGTGTAACATCAATACGACAGTCAGGCATTTCTTCAGTATTCTCAAATATAGGCTGATCTTTGGTATACCAATGCGTCACTGGACGTCTCATGTTGCTGCGTTTATAATATTAAAAGTATTTTTTATTTACAAAAATAGTTTTAGAATTCTAATAATACTTACACGCAAAATGGTTCATAGCCTTCCTGTAGACCACAAGTGGTGAAAAATTTTAGAGAATCTACATCTTGGCCATAAATTAAACGAGCCTTCTGGCCTACACCCAAAGTACAGGCCGGTACAAAACCGACACCTTCAGCAGTAACATCAGCAAAAGTTGTTTCACCACCCAAAGCGTCCATTAATAATTCACCGTTGAGAGAGAAACCTTTATAGAAAAAAATAATAATTAATCCAATCCATAAAAGTGAACTCAACTCAATGCACTAAAATGCGGCAGTATAATTAACGAAGCTGTGTATGTCATTAGATTGTAATTAAAAAAAACATGCTCATGTTAAATGGCCGTATTTTGTCTTTTTTTTATTTAAAGTATTCATATGTTCGTATACTGCATATGTACATACATATGTATATAATGCACGTATATAATGTATATGTATGTATAGATATTATTTATAAATGGTAGTAGTACATATGTGTGTTAAATAATTTGCTAAATTTCTTTTCTAAATGCAATTTATTAACTGAGCAGATTGGCATAAATCTCTAAAAGCGATCAATAATTAAAAAATCATGCTTTAGCTGAATATGAAGAAATTAAAAAATTAATAATAAAATAAACTGTGTTAGTATGTACGTTAGTTAGTCTTTCTTTAATAAATTATTTCTGCATTTAGCACAATATTATTGGGCGTTTTAAGGTGGCGAACATGCTAAAATCGTTAGAAGTAGACCTATAGTGGGTATTATTACTTTTTAAGAATATCTGAAAGGTTTACAAAAGTGGATTCTTCTGTGGATATACTTTTGTGAATACATGTGTATGATGTATGTTTCTTTTTGGCACCTTTTATGTTTTCGTGCCATATATTACCGACTAACACGTTCAGTTTGCTCTATAATTTAACCATGAATCGACTTACAAATGCACTTCTTCCATTTATGGTCAGTTTGGGTGACCAAATAAATTTTGCACAAACTTTACATTATTGGATATTAAACAACCCATACGCCTACATAAAGTGTGAAAGAGACAAATATTGCAGCTTTTTGTTTCAGTGATGTTTTTTACCATGAATTATCGGTTTGCCGCCAGTCGCAGCAGTTAAGCTTCTGCTATTGAATTACGCGGAAAGATTGGGATATAAAACTCTTTAAACTACAGTTGGTGCAAGAATTAAAGCCACAAGACCTACCCCATACATACATATGTACATAACTGGCCATTACAACCCTGGTTCAACTATTAATTTTTAGTGAATGGGCGCTAATAAAATCGGATTAAGATCCATTTTTTTTTGCTAGAAATTTGTGTTCAGCAAAGAAGCTAATTTCTCGTTGAATGTATGTATACGTGCACAAGAAAATTTGTGGTATGTGGTGTGAAGAGCAGCCAGAAACATTGCAAGAACTATCAATGTATCCCAAAATACTTTAAACTGTTTGCTGTGGATTATGGGCCAAAGGCATCATAAGAGTACTTTTTTAAAGTCAGGAGGAGGCAAGATCTACTGTAAGATGATTACAATTTATTTTTTTGTTCAAAATGCAAGAGCTGGATTTGGCTGACATGTGGTTTCAACAAGACAGAGCACATCTTTTTTTGGGGTTGATTGTTAGTGAACCGCACAATGCATTATAGAGAGAATTCTTTCTTTAGCCCCACATGCTCGTTCATGCAACAATCTTCCCCCAAAAGTTTTTCCTATCAATTACGATATTAGTAAGTTTAACCCTTAATTGCATGATTTAATTTTCTAAAATAAGTCACTGATAAAATTCATGCGCAATTTTAAGGAAAAAATATTTAAAAATATTTTATTATAAAAATCTAAAACTACAGTTCAATGGGTATAATCTAATGCCGAAATATTTCAGCAGCGACCAATTTACACTAAATTTTTAGTACATTTCTTTTCTTTTTTTTTCATAAAATTTATGATGGAAATTTCAATCACAATGCAATTAAGGGTTAAATTAAATGTCTACAAACACTACCCACTCTTTGCCCCTTACCATAACATAATTTCTCTGCCCAGCACTAACAAAAAAAAAAAAAGGAAAAATGTGAGGGTAAAAGTATTTAATGCTGCAGAACATGCTTTTTTTTCCTAGATTTTAAACAAAAATTGTTGATGAACATTTTAAATGGTGATGTCATATCAGAGTTCTTGTTTGGTAGATTGGAATTTCACGTGCCTTTCCGGGCTTCTAGGTTCCATAATTTTTTGCATATTGATTTTGTTTCTTCTAATTTTGTTGCTGCTGATCCAATGAGAAGATTATGTGTGATATTGATATCTCTAAATGATATAATTCGCTCAGATCGTGTATAATTTTGTAGCTGAACTATTCTATGTGATTCTTTTTTAGTTTATTTTATTTCTCTCTAATGCATACTGATTACATGACATGAAGGTCTATATATACTACACCCCTATCTTGAATATTATGGGAATAAGTTGTTTGGGAGTAAATTTTTTTTCCGTCCCAAAAAATCGGTATCGCGAATATATTGGGAGTTAAAGTTTCTATTGTGAATTATTTATAAATGCTATATAAACAAAACTATTTATTGTGAATTACCTCTCAACAATTTTTTAAAGTAAAACATAAATATTAAAACAAATGAATAGAGTGTATCTTCGATTTTTGGTGATGGAAGAGGAGAAACAATCCATGGAAAGGTTGCAGGGGAAATCTATTCAAGATAAATCGAATCCCTTATCACTCTCGGAGATAAAATAAGAATTTAACATACAAAAATATTTATTTTTGGCTGTAAACCATGTGTTCTTTACAGATTCCAGGAATATTACATGTTTCCTTCTTATAACTTACATGTTTCTTTGTTATTCCCTTCTTGTTCCCATTGGCTCTTGTTGCGAATTTATTTTACAAAATAATTTTTGGGAGTAAACATTGGCGATGCCATATTTCATATGTTTGTGAATTCACTCCTAAAAAACTTGTTTTGGCAATGATTCACAATGAGAAATAAGGAAATTTGGGAATTTTTTTTAGGGGAATAGTTGTTTGTGATAGAGGTGATAGTGTCATTTGACTGTTGACTACGGAATTTGTAGAAGAAAATTTATTTTTCTTCTGCTAACTTACTTAGTTTTTTTAGTCTTTATACAAATTTTAAAAGTTATGAACCATTGTTTTCGATATTTGTTGAAAATTTAGGAAAAACTGTTACATAATGTAACAAAATGTGCAAAATCATTGCCGAAACTCATTATTTATGCACATAAAATTAAAGATCGGAATATTTTCTTTAACAATATTGACTCAAAAGTCGAGAAAATATAAATTTTTTACAAATTCAAACCAAACCAAAGTTTAAATAGAGCCCAAAAAGCTCGATTTTTGATAAAAAATCAATTTGCGCAACCCTTAAACCACTTCCGAAAAATCTGAAAAAATTCAAAATAAGCTTGATCCCCAAAAAAATTTTTTTTTGGACACACTAGTGTAGTTACCCATACTAGCGCGCAGTGGTACGGACTATTGCGTTTACGTGTCCCTATAAAATAGTGATGAATCCTTCTCGATCTGGTAAGGGTGGGTAAGAGTGAGGCGGGGACCGTTCCATAACAAAAAATGTATCTTTCAATTAACTGCTTCAATACATGTATCCCATTATTCTTCTTGTTTGTAAATAAAATGTACGAGTATACCTTAATTGGTTTAAAAAATAAAAATTTTCTAATGAAATTATTTATTTCCGGTATTTTACTTCCTAGCTAAGTATGTACATCTCTATTACCTTTTAATTACTAGTATGCACTTATTTTTAATTCTTAAAATTTTATAACTTTCTGAACATGAGATTATTTTTTCTGTGTGTGTAGAAATTAGAGGTTTTTGGCACAGTTAGTAGTTGTACAAGCCATAGTTGTGATTACCATAAGGCTAAGCTAGTAGGGACTAATGTGTGATAAAAATGTAATTCCATAGGAATCTTAAAAGGAAAAAAAACTTGTGCTTTAAACCAAAATGGAAGTTTAAATTTAATTTGAGGGGGTTTTTATTTTTAAAGAAACAGTGGAAATTTATTGGAGTTCATATTGGTGGGAATAACTATAATTTAGTACTAAAAGAATATCAAAAGCAGCTGTACAATATGTAAATATTTATAAAAAAAATAATATTATTTTGAATGTTTGTTTTTTGTATATAAATATTTATATAGAATTTACGTATAGAGCTACGACACACATTTCAAATGAAAATTTTCTTACTGATTGTATGATCGGCAAGATCTAAGAAAACTCCAACTATATCGCCAGGACCACATTGTTTACCAAATGATTCACTTACGCCACCAAATACTTTCTCTTCCTATACAAGTTGTCATTTCATATACACGAAGATTATTAACAACGTTATTAAAAGAAATTATTAAAGAAAAATTTGTAAAAAAATATTAATGAGTGTAACAAAAATTCAAAAATTTAAATAAAATATTTGCATATAAAGACGAGTATTTTAAATAATAAAGCTTAAAACGTTTGAGAGCAAAACACACAAAGAAAAAAGAACAAATCAAACCAACACTTTTTTTGCATTTTTTTGTTTAACAGAAAAAAACAAAAATTATTAGTAAAACGTTGTTGTTTTGTAATCTTTTTAAAATTATACAAAATTTTTATAAATTAATGAATATCGCTCGCTCGCAGTTGCAACAGAAATATTTGGAATTTTTTGTATTTCATTGATGAACACATTTTAATTCTTACTGATAGTTTGCTCCTTGACATCGATAAAACAACCGATAACATCACCAGCTTCATAACGAACACCAAAATGTTCAACACTTCCAGCATGTAACTTGGTAACCTACATTTCGATTTGATTATTATTTCTTCTGATTTTTGATTATTTTTTCTTCTATTTTTTTTTTTATCATAAACATTTTACACAACAAAACACAATACATGGTACTTTACGAATTTGTTTTTAATTTTTCTTTCTGAAGAAAAGAAGGGATAATAAATTTACAAAAAGTAATCTGATAAATCTTGTGGTTGAAAAGTCTATACTGGGATGTCCTAACTAAATAAAATCGCTTTGGAAAAAGTTTATAAGAATACTTTTTTTTAAGGGCTAGACCATTGTGTAATACCGAAATAAAGTAAAGACTGCTATTTTTTTTTTGTAAGACCAATACTCAGGGGTAAACCCCTACTCACGCAGTGCATTGTATTGGAATGGTAGATAGAAGGATTTTGTTTTTGTTTTCATAGATGTTTGTATATTTTGCCAATTTTTTTGTTGATGAAACAAGTTGCTGACAATTTGTCCACTCAAGAGCCATTGTTATACCTTCACCCTCGAATGATCAAACAGCAATTGCCTCATCTGTCGGTGGATGTTTGAATGTGAATGGTGAGCGTCTTCAGTAGATTAGCTGTTATCTTCCCAGAAGGTGGCGCTGTACTCCTGATCATTGGTTTCTGGTGGAATAGATTAGAAATATCAGGGAGCGGTTTCTTGCAGATAGTCTTGCTGGAGGGGGGAGAACCTCTTAATTTTTTTAATTTAATTTTTAATTTAAATTGTAATTTTAAAAAACCGCAAATTTTTATTTTTATAATTTTGTCCTTCGCTGGGATTGAACCTTGGTCGTGTGAGTTTCTGTGCGAGCGCTCTACCACTATGCCACTAGGAGCGTAGCTGTTGTGGCTCCATACATACATACATAATTGGCCATTACAACCCTGTCTCAGAGTTACGGCTTAGCTTCCCTCAGCACCCATGTTGTGTGTGCCGTGAGTACAGGGACCTATAGTTGAATGTCGACTCCGAGCGACAAACTTACGAAGCTTGTTCATGGCAATCAATTACTCTCAGAGCTTTTGTCAGAAGACTGCTGGGAAGTAGTTGACGAAGGAAACATTTTTTTTATATTTCTTTATTTTTTAGATGCCGGAGCTGGGGTTTGAACCCGGCTCCATAGCATTTGTAAAACAGAGGTTTCTGCTAGTAAAAAATACGTTGAATTTAAAGTGTACGATTTTGCTTTACTACCTGATACTCAAGCAACGAAGTCGATTCGAAATTTGTAACAGTCTGTCTGTAAAAACTGAATCAGTTTGGTAGAAAAAAGATGCGGTCAGCCTGAGCTACATTGCAAGTTTTATGAACTGAACGTCTCTACTATATTATCTAATAGTATAATCGTCATACATGACCTCAATGAAATCGACTTAAAATATGTATGAGTCTGTCTGGATTTGAATTTCAGCCCGCGTTAGATCGCGGGTTGTATGAAAAATCTGGAAAATGGACTGATAGATGAACTTGACTTAGGCAAACTTTGAAGGCATACCGCTTAAAATATGTATTAAGATCTTTCACATTTGGAGTGTAGATAGACCGCCTCCTAGTGGTGCACCCTGGATAACGCTAAATGGTCTATAATTCTCTCTAGGATAGGAGGAAGTGGCAGCCTCGTAATGACAAGGCACACTTGAGCACGCATGGCTGCCCGTTGTGATGTGGGGTGCCCTGATAGGCAGGGGCTCCACACAAGAAGCACTACTTCTCCAGAAAATTATGCTAGAAACCAGCCAGAGAGCCTAATAAATTTGGTAATTGATCCAATGTCCAGGATCGATAGGTCAGTCAACCCATCGAGAAAAGGAGATCCTAATGTGAGAAACCTACGTCGAGCCAGAGATGGACACTGGCAAATATAGTGAACCACAGTCTCCTCTTCCTCAGCCGACCCACAGCCACGACAGAAGTCATTCGCGGGCAAGCGCAGTCTTTCTACATGCCTGCCCATCACGCAGTGACCAGTGAGGATAGATACAACGGAAGAGATATCCCTGCGGTCTAGTTTAATGAGTTTATTGGTACGCCTCAAGTCCAGCCTAGGTAATTTTGGTAACCTTTGGCATAGTACAAAAATAGATTCTTGTTCTGGATTATTGTTATAAAACACGTACTTAAAATTTATCAAAGTTTAATAATTCATTGATATTTGATGTGATAAAAGTACTTTGATCTGAAAATTTATTGTACGGCTCTCAATTTATATAAAGTTCCTGTAGTGTCTCCTCCATATTTATCGCTCTCACGAATTTTAAAATGTCGGTCGGTGCCAAACTTGACAATTCTCTATCTTATATTTGAGAATTGCCGAAGTGCCATTGCATCAATGCTGCTCAAGTGCCCGGTGTGTGCTCTAATGAATCGACTGCCTTATCACAGAATCTGCACAAACTACTCACAGCAATTCTAATTTTTTTAAACGTCTTGTTAAAATCCTCAGGTTGTTCCTAGAGAAGCTAATGCACCATTTAAATCTGTTACAATCATAGTTACAAAGTAGAAGTTTGAAAAATCTAAGACCCATAAAGTTCTTAGTGCAAAAATATTATCCCTTCATACCGTTCAAAAAATAATGGCGAATTTTTATCGACGCAACAAAAAAATAAATCATTATTGAAATAAGAATATCGACCAAATGATACAAAATATCTTGAAGTGAATAGTTGAAAAGTAATACTTACATTGTGACCATCAAAAGCCCAGCTAGTGTCCTCGCTACCCAGCATAGCACCTGGATTACAATCGGCACGAGCCCAACCCACACGCATGGGTCCCGATGTAAGAACTTCAAATTCAAAATACCATTTACCCGATGTTACAGCATAGTTACGTTCAACACGATAAGTGCGAAAGGCAGAAAATTTCAGTTTAAGAGCTTCTGCCAATAACGCTTCATTGCCTTCACCGGTAGGCGGATCCAAAACATAACCATAAACCAGTAAAGTGCGTACAGTTTCAGATGCAGTATCACGATTTGCCTTTTTAATGGCTTCATCTACTTTAGCATATGGCACCAAGTGAGGGCTGCGTAGATTTTCGGAATCTTCATTTAAACCATAAGTCCAGCCTTGTTGGATACGTTCACGGGCCCATAGATTGTGGGTATTTTCTGCTAATTGATCAACAAGTTCCTCCAATTTGGGTGTTAATGTTACAGCGCTTAAATCTAAAGGTGCTGGCTTATAACCATTAGCCTGCATAAATATTTCATTGGGTAAACGTATGGGACGTATACGTGCAGGAGGTTTATCCATAGTTATGTAATAGCCCAAAGCGATAATGGTTCTGAAAAAAAATACAATTCAAATAATTGACAGAAGAAATGAAAAATTCAGCTACACACTTTAAAGTTTGCACAGCCAATTGATTGTCGTAACGTTTTTCGGCGGACGGTAATTTTTCGAATTGCGTTAAACAGGGATGTATGCGATGATAATCATCACGGTGTTCACCCCAAGACCAACCAGCTTCAATTTTATTGAGAGCCCACATCTCGTGTATATTTTCAGCTAATTTCTCTTTGATTTGATCAACGGAAGAGGGTAATGAAACACCTGAAGTGTCTACTGGTTTTGGCACAAAGGCAGTATCGTCTTCTATCATCCAGGGACCAGCCAAAACATTTTTAGCTAAATTACCAAAATAAAAGCAGGGATCTAAACTTAAGATTTGATGGGGCATTAGACACTGGACCAAAGGTGAAAAACCAAGTGGGGGATTAAACTTTAATCGGCCATGATCGCCACCAAACAAAAAACGGCAACTGAAATGAAAGAGCTTTTAGCATTATTTTTGAAAACACAATCAACCACAACTTACCTTAGTTTGGAAGAACAACTCATTACAGGGAAAAACATGCCATCCAAATTAAAGTCACGGAAGCAACCTTTAACTTTAAGGCCATTAAATGAAAATGTCATTACTGGCACAGCTAAATCAATGGTAACACCGATAACATCTCCTTTACGTATAAAAGGCTCCTCTGGTACTGTATCCAGAACTAAACTTTTACGACCACCAGTCCACAGGTAAGCACCATCAAAACCAAAAGAATATAAATCATCACCAACGCCATTACCACCCCATTTTTTGCCACCACCCGGATAAGGTACATAGCTAAACATATCGATGACATATCATCACCATTTAAAAAGGAAATGCTCAAGTGTCTCATTATTTTATGTAGAACTTACCCGGAAGTGTTAGCCCAACCAATGCGCAGATGAGGCATCATATGTGTGGTTTGCTCTATATGATCCATAGTAACTTCAAAATACCATTTCTGATACATGGCCGAGCCCTCTACACGACCTACAAAAATATTTGGTCTTATACTGGCCACATGATCGACCAATTGGGTTTGCAGCAAAAGATTTTTGCCAGGTAACAAGAAATCACAAATATTATTTTGCGAAGAACGCACCGCAACACCGTTACCCACACACAGTGAACATAAAACATCCAAGACTTTTGGATCTCGACCATGTTTTTCCAATAGCGATATAATAACTTTAATATGCTCATCACGCATCATATTCAAAGCTTCGGGGGAGTCAATTAAAACACAATGCAATACATCTAACATGCCGGAACCCTCACTGGAAGCCTGAGAACCCAAACGTGAAAACAACCAATTCAAACGATTGCTATTGGCAAATTGAGCACAATTTGTGTGATTGCCTTTGATAATAGCGGCCAAAAGCTGATACAGATATGTAGATATTAAATCCCAACTTTGACCAGTTTCGTCGCCAGCCAAAAAACTAGCCAAAAAACCTTGGGACGTTATAATATTGATTTTATCAATAGCTTCTAGAATTAAATTCAAAACGCCCTCCTCCTGGAAAAGATCCTGACGATTGCGTAAGGCACGAAAACGATTTTGTTTCTCCTCATGTTCTATTCCAATTACAGACAATTTATTAATTCGAATATGAAAAAAACCAACAAACTTTCAATTCTAAAAACCATACATACCCATATCATCTGGAGGTTGAGAGAAATAATTAATTAAATCTTCAAGACACATGACCATTTCGTTGAGATTTACCTTCTGGAAGAATACAGAGTGACGACGATTCGATTGTAGTGTTTCCAAAGCACTGAGGAAAAAAATAAAATATTTTGTATTGTATTTATAGATTTCATACATTTACAAGTCTGAGTACATTTATTAATAATTAGTTTTAACCCAGCGTGCTTCGCTACACCTACCACTATTATTTGTCAACATTTTGCGACTGATGATGACCAAATTCAAAAACTTTAACTGTTACTGATTTCAAGATATACTGAACTTGTCTGCCCTTTTTTCTACTGATAATTTTTAATGACTATGAAATCAATCACACCAAATTCAGAAACTTTAGCTTCAACACTTCTAAAGATACGTATGTTTAAAGAAATCAGTTTTTAAGATGTCACGCCCACTTGTCCAATTTCGCCCACTTTCTAACTGATGATTTGCCTTGCCCAGGAAGTCATTCAAACCCAGTTCCGAAACTTAAGCTTTAATCGTTCTGAAGATATACGAAAATCAGTATTAAGAGATAAATAGAAAGAAGTGGGCGTAAAAGTAGGCGTGGAAAATTTTTCTCGATGAAAACTTAAAATGGGTTAATACAAACTTTTGAAAAAAAAATTTGTCAAATCGATGGAGGCGTTTTCTGATTTTAGGTAAAAGAAAAAAAAGTGGGCGTAAAGGTGGGCGCGGCAAATACAACAAGGTCAATCGGAAAAGACCGTGGAGCAAGCCAGGTGAACCAGTGCAAAAAACATCAAAAGTTGATATTCATCAAAAGAAAGTTCTGTTATCAGTTTGGTGGGATTACAAAGGAATTGTCTACTTCGAACTTTTACCACCCAATCGAACGATAAATTCAGATGTCTACATTGAACAACTAACAAAATTGAACAATGCAGTTGAAGAAAAGCGGCCTGAATTGGCAAATCGAAAAGGTGTTGTATTCCATCATGTCAATGCAAGGCCACACACATCTTTGTCCACTCGGCAAAAATTATTGGAGCTTAGTTGGAATGTTTTGTCATATCCACCGTATAGTTCAGACCTTGCACCATCTGATTACTTTTTATTTCGATCTTTGCAAAACTCCTTGAATGGTACAAATTCCAATAATGATGATGATGTCAAATCGTACCTTGTTCAGTTTTTTTCTCATAAAAAACCAGAAGTTTTATGAATGTGGAATTATGATGCTGCCTAAAAGATGGCAAGAGGTCATTACTCAAAATGAGCAATACATTACATAATAAAGTTATTTCGTTCCATGAAAAAATTGACTTTTATTTTCTAAAAAAATCCGCAATTACTTAGTTGCCAACCCAATAGATTAATTAAGAAAAAATAAGTTAACCGGGTTGTAATATACATACATACATAACTGGCCTTTACAACTCTGTGTCAGGATTACGGCCTAGCTTCTCGCAGCACTCATGTTGTGTGTGTAAATTTCTATCCATGAGTACCGGGACCTACAGTTTAATGTCGACTCCGAACGACAGACTTGAGAAGCTTGTTCATGGCAATTAATTACTCTCAGAGCTTTTGCCAGAAGACTGCTGAGAGGTAGTCGCCGAAAGAAATATTTTTTTTCATATTTCTTTTTTCAAGATGTCGGTGCTGAGACTTGAACCCGGCACTATCGTCTTAGTAAGCCAACACACTAACCACTAGACCACGGTAATATAGAGAAAATTAAAATACAAGAGTATACCGAGCAGCCGACTATTATTTAAAAAATTACTTTATGAGGACGCCAGTTGTCGTATAACTTACGAGAAACCGGTAAGCGAACACTTAAAAACGAAATGCTTTCTTGGGCGCTACTGTGTAACATGTAAAGTCGCTTTGGCTGAAATACTCGGATATAATTAAAATGCATATTAGTCCTCATGAACATGTGCAAAATGTGCAAAATAACCTACGCATCCAACAGCTGTGTAAAGCTATTGTGATCGATCTTTCGACCAAATGCCTACTATAAGCAACACCAACAGTTATGGCAGACAACATGTTACTGTCTAACTAAAATGATGGAAATGCTGATGAATCGGTCATAGGCTTTACAAACTACAAGATAACACAATTAGATATGCCGTTTTACTTCAGTACTTAAGGCCGCACAACAAGAGGACGCTTAAGCCACACTTGGTAACGACAACTTTACACCGGAGCAAACGAAATGATTAAATCGTGGAATGAGCTAAAAATACTCGAACCATTCTTTAATAGATAAAACCGAATAGAATAAATTTACTGAGATAATCATTTTTATTCGTTAAAACCAATTCTGGTTAAATACTGTGCAAATGTTCGCATAATTCTTGTATAAATAATGGCTTTAACAATTCATCGTGTGGGAGTTTATGTGCTCTATCCGCCATTTCATATTTTTTATATATCTCGAGCTAATGATGCCACTTTAGGTTTTCGACCAGAAATTTTTCAAGTCTTCAATCCGTTTTCGGGTATCTCGTCCAGTTTCGGAGATAAATAGCCGAAAACGGATTGAAGATTTTAAAAATTTTGGTGTTAAAAACCTAAAGTAGCATCATTTACTCGAGATATATAAAACGGCGGATAGAGCACATAAACTCTCGCACGACGAATTGGTCTTTAAGACATCCTGTTGATCTTTTTTGGTGTGTGTATAAACATTCAAACGATTCATTTATAAGCTTTTGATTTGTTGAAACTATGACCCCCTTTAGATTGATTGTGCCAAATTCCCTTTGTTTGTTTTGGCATTATTACCCTATTTTCTCTTATCGTTTCATTTTCATTTAAATCAACGTACTTAATAAATTGAGTAAAAAGACTGCTACATTTGCGTATAACACGAGCCGTTTTCGATTCTTCTTCTTGAGAACGTGAAAAATCCAAACAATCATCCATTTTGCCTTCTTCATGTAGAATAGCTTGTTTCTCTTCGACTTTGCCGACACCCTTCTTTTTCGTTTCATAACTTTTATAACTGAGCCAAAGACCACTTTCACAGTGCTGGACAATGACAGTGGTATCACCGTATTTAATAATGGGTGAACCGATAACTTCTAAATCCTTATCTTCGAGTACTTTTTTCTCATCGTCCTTTTCCACTCGCAAGCAGAAAGTCGTTGTAGCAATTGAAGCTTCTTCTTTCTTAACCTGTGAATAAAGAAAGGAAATATAAATGAGTTTTAAAAAGAGTATGCAGGCATTTTAGAAGTTACTCGTACCAAAATCAATTCGTTATTATCGTTGACGCCCAAATAGCGTCCAGTTGTGATATGTCGAATTCGCATGGGATGGAACCAATTTATAAAACCGCCAGTCCACTTAGTACGTGCCAATTCAAGTCGCCACAATGAACGAGCCTGAGACATGACTGAACCACCTTCATACACAACAATGCTAAAGAAAAAAAAAGTTATATGATACAAATTAATACACCAATTATGTTAGAATTTAATTAAGCTTAAAACGACCCGATTATAGATGACAACTGAACTTGGGTTGCCTTCTTTTTAGAACTTTTTTTTAACGATTTATAACTCACTTTTGACCATCCTCGCGACCCCAATTACTCGGTATAGTGAGACATTCATCACCGCCATGGAAAAAACGTAAAACATCACCACCAAATACATAACCCACATACTTCATACGTGATATACCAGTACCGTAGGGTTGTACAGACCAGTGGGTAACATGAAAACTGGCATTAACAATTGATTGTTCATTTTCTTTTGTTGTATGCTAAAGAATGAAAAGTAAAAAATTTATATTTTTAATTATTTTTTGCTTTTAATGAAGTATCTTACCAAATAACGTTCTGTTGCCACTGAGACTAAAATTAAATCATCACCAACACGAACCTTTTCACCCTCCGAACGTTGCTTACTAGCTGGATGTACTGTCCACCAACAGGCTTCACCTTGACTATGCTCTTGCAAACCCACATCAAATGACAATTTATCATTGGAAGATGAGGTTGAAAGGCAAGCCAAATACTATCACAATCATAACACATTAATAGAACAGAAGTAGACAAAAAGAAAAAGTAAAAATTGAAAAAACAAATCGATTAAAGGACAAATGGTTATCAATTCAATTGACAAGGATAATACTTTTACTTAAACAAACATTCCAACATATACATACAGAATTGATACATAAAATCAAATACCAGAATATTCATTTTATTGGTGGTATTTGTGTATACATTTGGAATATAAAACATACGATGATCTTACCATGTCACTGTTGTGGTGGCGCAATAATATGGCATTACCATAAAGTAAAGTTCTATGACCGGATCCGGTACCTTTGCCCTATACAAATAAATTTGAAACAATAAAAAAGATAAGAAAAGAAAAAGAAAAGCAATGAAAACCAACATTAGATTACAGTTGTCTAAAATATTGTAATAATAATAATAGCAAGCAGTGGTTTAAAAGAATTAAATTCTCTGTATGTTGTGAGATTTTGAATATATTTTTGACCTGTTCAACTGTTGGATTTTTCAAACAAATCATATGTTTTTTAAAAAATATTTAATTCCATATCAATCGATTTTCAGATAAATTGGTTTTAAATTTTATGAAAATTCACTTGCCATCGAATACCATAATTTGCTTTCAGAATTCTAAAGAGTACATTTACTGCTTAGCACATTAATGAAAATAAAATTCCGTTCATGACTTTTTGCATTACTTTATGGACTGATCAGAGCTTTGACATCTTGAAAGAAAGAAATACGAAAAGTTATTTTTTTGGCGACCACCTCTTAGAAGTCTTGTGAATAAAGGTCTGAGAGTAACTGATTGCTACGAACTGTTCAGATTCCTGTACTCATGGATAAAACTGACGCATACGATATGGGTGCTGTGAGAAGTAAGGGCATAACTCTGAAAAAGTAAGGGCCAGTTACGTATGTACGTATGTTTGCGTCATTAAATTCACTCAATAACTTTATTCGCCATTGATTGTTGTAGCCTTTTAAAGTAGTTAAAATGTGTGTCCCATAAAATGCTCGCCACGACATTATTGGCTGACAAATCCAATTTGTTCTTAGTCGATTAACTCCACACCTGGTAGTATTTGCCTTTCATTCCAGAAGCGGAGTTATTAATACTCTATAGTATCAGGAAAAATGCCAGCTGTTGAATTTTAAAATGAGTCCCACGCATTTGTCTATCTAATTATGTATCTGATTAAGTATTACAATTTTTTTTATATAATTAACAATTAACAGACAATTAACCCATGACGGGTAATGTAAATGCATAATGACGGTCCCTTCAGACAAGGCGATCCCTCATTCTGCGACCTCTTCAACTTCGTCATGGAGAGTGTTTTGCGAAAGGCGGGTGTACATCGTAATGTCACTATTTTTAAAAAAAGTGTCCAGCTCCTTGCGTATGCCGACGATATAGACATCATTGGGCATACCAAGCGAGATGTCACCGCAGACTTTAATGCTATTGAACGGGAGTCTGCTAAAATGGGTCTGGCGGTAAATGAGAGCAAGACGAAGTACATGTTGTCGACGGGTAGGGACGTTGAACGTATCGGCTCCCAGGTTACAGCTGGCAACTATACATTCGATGTGGTCAAGGAATTTATTTACCTTGGTACCGCCATTACCGGCAAAAATAACGTCAGTCTGGAAATCAAGCTAAGAATTACACTGGCCAACAGGTGCTACTACAGTCTTGGTAGTCAGTTTAGTAACAAACACCTCTCTCGTGCGACGAAGTTAACACTCTACAAGTCGCTTATTCTTCCGGTGCTTCTCTATTGTGCGGAAGCATGGACGCTGTCTTGTGCCGACGCAGGGGTCCTGGGAGTCTTTGAGATAAAAGTTCCTCGCAAGGTCTTTGGTCCACTAAAGCAAGGCGATAGGTTTCGCATTAGGACCAACTATGAGCTGTATGAGCTCCTCGGCGACGTAGACGTTGTCCAGCGCATTAACATCCAGCGAACTGTTATACTGTGCTCAGTTTTCGACATGGGCTTATAGTGTTCGCTGGCAAATCTGGCATGAATAGATTGACGCTTAAACAATGCTATCGAATTATCCAGAATTCTTTTAAAAAATCAATCATTAATTCGCACAACTTGGTACAATAATTTCAATGGTACAAGTGTATCGTTTGGCATGATTTATACTCCGAGGCATTTTGAACTTTGATTTTTTGTTTATGTTTTATGGCGTAAATAACTTTTATTTACAATACTTTTTAAAATTTTTATTTTTAATAAACTTTTTTGAAAAATGGCATCCTGATGATTGCCCCACAGGCAGTCTACGAATATTTCTTTATTATTAGTCTTAAAATTCACTTCTTCATTTTAAAGAGAATTTAATTCTTTTAAACTCTGATACTTATTGCGTTTGCTAGTTTTCTTTTTTAGTTTTTGTGTTTAGAGCTTTGCTTTTGTAGACAAATCAAGATAAAAACGTTTCAACAAGTGAGACTGTCAATACTGTATTTGTATAATAAAATTTGAGTATAAATACATGTGTATGTAAGTATGTATGTGTATGATGTGTGAGTTCCTGTGTGTGTATGCCAATATTGCTGTTATTGGTGATATTATTGTAAAAATGTCTTTTATTTCTTTAATTTTTGTTATTTTTTTCTATATTTTTGTTTGTTTGTTATTTAACAATTTAAATACATGACAGTATAGTAGCTTTTAAATGTTATCGGGGTTAGAAAACAGGTTACAGACGACTTTATTTTGTTTAAATTTCAAGTCAATTGCAAATGTAAATCGTTTGGGTGTTAGTAAAAAGGACGAGTACACACAGAAGTTAAAACGTTAAAATAAGATTAGAACGGATTGCCATTAAAAGCAAAAATAAAAAAGGAGCTGTTATTTTATTGTGGATTTTAAATTCTCTGAGATGATTTGGATTTGAAATGATAAATTGTTTGCTAAAAAAAAAAAAATAATTCTTCGTTTTTAAGGTAATCTGAAAGTTATAGATTTCTGGAGTTTTGGTCACTAAAACTAGATGAAGCAGAAAGGAGGCACCATCTAAAAACAAACCCCAAACTGACAATCTTAACTGGGGTTATGGTAGTATCGCTCATAACCTACTTCCATTGAATTGATTTTCTTAATAAATTTAAAATTTTATTCATTTTTAGCGAATGCATTTTAGATAAAGTGACTATACTAGCCCTGACAGATAAAACATTTCTTTACTATACTAACGTAGCATACTTAGGGATGCAACATCGTTTATAAAATCATCGAAGTATTCACAACACACATCAATGTTAAAAAAACATCGTTAATAGAATCGATTCATTAATGTGTTTGCTTTGTTTTATTTTCTTGTAATTAAATAACCCAATGTAAAAATTTGAAGGAATTTAACACATTCAAAGAATTAACAAATATACTTCGATATAACTGAAAGTAGAAGTGCGTAATTATTAATTAACTTCGTAATAATTCTCAACGCAACTTAATATATCAATCTATAAATGTGGTCACCGTAGGCTAGTATGTAGTGTGTTGGCTTATTAAGACGAGAGCTCCGGGTTCAAACCTCAGTTCTGACATCTTGAAAGAAAGAAATACGAAAAAATATTTTTTTCGGCAACCACCTCTCAGCAGTCTTCTGACATAAGCGTTGAGAGTAAGTGATTGCCATGAAAAAGCTTATCAAATCTGTCGTTCGGAGTCGACTTTAAAATGTAGGTTCCGGTACTCATGGCTAAAAGTTGACGCACGCAATATGGTTGCTGTCAGAAGATAGGTCTGGATTGTAATGGCCAGTTATATATGTATGTATTACAAAGAATACAATCTAGTTTTTAAATATACAATAACAATGAAATTTTAATTGTTTTGGATTTATCGCAGGTATATGAAGAGTATTTCATATAAGAATACAAAAAAAAAAATACTCTGGTATGTGATGGAAATCGATTTCGATCGAAATTCCAAGTCTTTTTCTATTTTTTTTGACGAACAATACTCAGTAGTATTGCAGTGCATTTATTTGTTTTCTTTTTCATAAATATTACTTATGTGCCTTTTTTTTTGTTGATGAGACAAGTTGCTGTCAGTTTGAATACTGAAGAGCTAGTTTTATACCTTCCCCTTGAATGATCAAGAGCAATTGCCTCACCAGTCGATGGATGCTGAATGTGAGTGGTGAGCGTCTTCGGTAGGTTATCGGTTATCTTCCCATAAGATGGCGCTGTACTCCTCATCATTCTTGTCTGGTGGAATAGACTGGAAATGTCAGGCAGCGGTTTATTAAAGATAGATTTCTTGGGAGGGGGATGGAACCTCTTATTTTTTAAATTATAATTTAGAAAAATCGAATATTTTTATTTTATAATTTTTTCCTTTTGCTAAGATTGAGCCTGGGTCGTTTGAGTTTCTTTGTGAGCGCCCCTTTGGGATTTGGAATTCGCGCCTTTACTCACTTCGTTAATAACTACTGCCACTACTTCTTACATTATTTTCATTTTAATACTTATAATTAAAACAGATAAGTTTTAATGACTTTGAAAATACATACAAACGATTTCAATTTCGAACGAAATCGTTTTTCATCACATATCTGACTGTTTAAGAAATTTCACCACAAAGTTATAAAGTATTATTAAAAATCTATGTTTCCATATTGAGATGCCGGTTCGGTGTGTTGTTTCTAGATTCGTTAATATTTCTATAGGAAACCTTGCCCATTGATTTTGAAGATGTTCTCGAAAGATTGTGCTATTAGTTCTTCTAGTTCTGAGATCTTATTGTAATATGCAACGTGTTACTCGTATTGTGATCATTATCCCATGGAAAAACAAAAGGTTGATTTTATGAAAATTTCTCGTTTGACAAATATTTCAACTTGAATTTTGATTTCTTTTATTAAATGAAATTGGTTTATCAAAATACAGACTTTCAGACTTTCTTCAATCAAAAATTATTCGCAGAAAGTAAGGTAAGGTGGGGGTAGTACATTTCTTAAGATACAGAAAATCGTTCATTTAAAGAATGTCAATAGGTTTTTAATTTTACCGCCCATGTTTTACCGAAAGCTCTTTCTCAATGTTCACCTTCTAATTGAGCTTTGCCTAGTTAAACCAACATAAGGGCTCTGAAATTCTTAGGTCCACTGCATAACCTAATTTCATCAGTCCGCCAGCAATTTCTTTATCTATTAATACGCCTTTATTTGCTGGGCTATGTTGTCAATTCCAAGCAATAATCTCACAATGCGATTTCAATTAAGCGCAATTTAATACCATTAGTGCATCCTTATTACGTCCACGCTTCTACATTTAAGTCCGTTTTCGCCCAATGTGTATATCCTTGAAAGCTCCGGGTATTAATCTAAAGTCTATACAATCTCTATTTGCTAACTATGATTTTAAAGCCTAGGTTTAAAAACAGTTTAGGAACCACATAGTCTATGATCTAGCACTTGAGAATTTTTCTTAGAAAATAAGTCTTTAAAAAAACAAAACTATAGTGGAAGAATGTGTTTCTTTCTAAAAAGTGTATAATAAACAGAGTTAGGAAACTAAAATTTTTTCATCATAATAACTGTGTGAACTGGTGAATTATACATTACGCTCCCTATGAGTTTTTTATAACCGTTATAAAGACGGAAACAGAAATTATTAGCAATAAGTCGCTGTAACGATTCGATTTTTTTTATAAACAATGCTGCATGCCTAGCTACTACCACTCTTTTTATTATAAAGGAATGCTTGAGTAGAATAAAATCAGTGGAAGAAAATATATCATATATACCACTTGCATTCATGTAGGAATCAATATATTGTTTAATGGTATAGTATTAAGTGTACTAAACTGCTAGTACTATAGCCTGTAGTTCCCAATATATACTATGGTTTGCTATATTACACCCAGTATATGATTTTAGTCACTCCGCTCGTTCTAGTAAATGGACTTACAATTTAAAATTGTATTGTAAATTAATAAATATGTATGTGCTTTAAGAAACTCTAAATAAATACTGTTGCTCGACAGTGTAAATTTTCAACTGTATTCATAAAAAATATTTCACTTTTATTGAGGGCTTATTTGAGAAGTATTGCATAGAAATTTGTCAAATAAACCCTCAATAAACATAAACGGCCGTATATATAATGAAAAATTACCAACTCGTTAGTATATGGGACAAAAAACTGGCAAGTTTATCAGCCGCTATAGACTGATATTATTAAAACTTTCCATACTTTCTATTTGATAACTAGTCAGGGAATCCAAAAAATTAAATTCCTTGTACCTTTAAGTAAGAATTTTTACGTATTATAATGACAAACTTAGCCACTGTGTACAACTACCTGCTAATTTTTTATTATACATAAGGCTGAAAATATTTTTGTTATGAATACGCGCATTAGTATATAAAACTGAAATGATGAATGCAACGCAGTTAGTATTTTGCATAGTTTAATAAAAAAAGAGTTAAAGGCGATTAAATGTATAATACCTTCACATGTAAAATAATTGTTAATAAAATTGTAAAATTATTCAAAAAAATATACAGAAAGTTATAGAGAAAACGACACGATTACAATATTAAAAAAAAATTAATTAAAGATTATAAATGATACAGCGTTTAATAAAAGAATTGTAATTGAAAGAGAAAAAAGTGACTACAATGATTTACAGATAAGACAAGACAAGAAAAGACAGAAAGAAAGTTTTATTTTTTATTTTATTTTATGCTTAATTAGAAGTTAGACAAGAAACACAATTAAAGCGACAATTGCAGTGCGATCGATCGATTCTTTAGAACCTTTCTGTATACTTACAAATTGGGAGTCCTGATTATGATGAGACAGGTAACACACCATCAGTACGCGTATTGTTTTGGGATAGATTTTTGTTTTGTTTGGTTTTTATTTATTATTTTTATGTTTTCGGTATAAAAAAGTGTATTTTTTTCATTTAAATAAATATTTTCGAGGTTTAAATATTTGATATGATTGGGTTTATTTGTTTTATTTTATGTGTAATATTTTTATTTATTGTTTTATATCAAATAGAGAAGAAAAATGAAAATATTGATAAAAAAAAAAGACAAAGAGATTCAGTTCGTAATACAACATGCCAAAGTTGAGTAATAAAATATATTGTGTATTATAATTATTATTTTTTTTTTAAATATTCATTAAAAAAAAGAAACGTTGGAAAAGTAGATGCAGGATATCATAGCACGGCAGCACAAGGATTGTATATTTTAAATGGATTTTTTGTTTTTAATTTTAGTAAAATTCATTCCATATTTTAATTTGCATATACGAATACGAGTATGTACGTATTTTGTTTAACCAAATAAAGTTTTAATTATTTATTTTTGTTTTTTTTTATAATTTTTGTTCATTTTTAGTTTTTTATTATAAATATCCAAGAAATTAAAACCGAAAATATAATTGCAGTTGTGAATATGCAATAATATGATATAATTTTATTTATTTTTTGTTTTTTTTTTTTTTGTTTTATGGAAACCAGGAATTATTGTTTTTTTTTTTTTGATTGGAGATATTTTAAGCGCCAAAGGATATGCAAGAGTGGATAAACACAATATGTATGAAAGATAAAAAGAAATAAAGATAGAAAGAGATAGAAAAAAACATGTTAAAAGGAATTTAAATTATGTACGAGTATGTATGTATGTAAGTATAGGAAAAATTAAAATTACAAAAATGCTTTAAAAATAAAAATTTATTTGCATACAGTCGAACATGATTACAATGAACTCAGGGGTAATATAGAAGCCAAAATAGTGTCATAAAATTCTTCACTTTCTCATTAAAAGAACAAAAAATGTATTTAACAAACCCTGAAAACCAAATTCAGGGAATTAAATACAGTTTTTTTCAATCACAAAAATTAAATTTAAACAAAAACATTTGCATTTTTAATGGCAATACAGACTTTTGTTCTTTATTGTTCGCTGAATGCATAGAAGCCAAAATAGCGTTCAATTATAAAAACAATTTTTACATGAACTTTTTCTCTTTTTTCCATTTATACTACACACCAAGAAAATAAATCAATTTAAGTTTCAAGAAAGAATAAATTCAGTGAAAGAATTTAGTAAAATTTAAATATTTTTAAATTTAGTGCTGATGTGTGGGTAGTGACATCGTCTTATTGAAGCCACATATCGTCCTGGTCAAAACAAATCAATTACATTATGGTTATAGTGTTCTGAATTGATGGTAATGGTTCTTCCAGTGTCTTCAAATAAAAAAAAAAATTAAACCCAATGGGGTGCCATACTATAATGCACACAAAGAAGTAATATTTTTCTTTCTAATTTATTTTTTTATTTTTTTTATTTTGAGACTAATACTCAGGGATAAACCCCTACTAAATGCTATGCATTGGAATTTTTGGCAAGGACAGTACATATATTATTATTAATTATATTATTATTAAGTGCTTTGGAATGAGACAAATTGCTGTGAATTAATCATTCAAAGGCCAGTGTTATACCTTTACTGTTGAATGATCAACAGTAATTGCCTCATCGTTGCATGTTGATTGTGTGGTGAGTGTGCCTTCGCTAAGTAGGTTTAGCTGTTATCTGCTACTTCCCAATAGGTGGCGCTTTTTTTCCTGATCATTCGTTTCTTGTTAAAATTTGTTAAGGCGAAATAGAGTGGAATGTCGGGGAACGGTTCCTTTGTAGATGGTCTTCTTGAAGTGGGGGGAACCTCTTATTTTTTAAATTATAATTTTGAAAAAACCGCAAATTAACTTTTTAAATTTTCACCTTTGCTAGGATTTGAACCTGGCTCGTTTGAATTTTTGTGCGAGCGCTCTAACCACTATACCACGCACTCGCCAGTAAGGGAACAAACAAATTTTTATTGCTAAATGATCGGGAACTTCGAATTCCAATCCAATTGATTCACCATAAATCGTTTTAATTAAATCAGAATTAAATCTAGATTACAAACAATTATTTCTTGAACTACTTTCTTACGAGTAATTTCTGTTTAATTTCGTTTCACCTTTGTTCTGTAAAGAATTCGTTTAATTTTATATTCAAAACAACAATAAAAAAGAGAATTTGTTTTTTTTAAATAAATTTTTTAACAACGAAATGACTAAATTTGAAACTTTAATTTATGTTGGAAATTATCGAGCCAAGTAGGTTCAATATTTTTAGTTACCTCTACGTGGGATAATCACTTTGTCTTGGTGTAGAGGCTTACACTGCAAGGATTCAACTGGTTGTGTTTTACAGTTATTAAATAAGGGCATATTCTATCTTTTATTCTCCCAAGAGAGTCAAAAAAAAGGCTCGAATTTAATTAAAAACTCAAAAAAAAAAAAAAAATAATTCTTGCTGGGACATTACAAGTAATAAATTTTGTTTTGTGTAATTTATAAAAATTCTGGCAATACTAATGCAATGGTTTTTCCATACTCACTTCTAGATTCTCCGAGCCTTACATGTAACGATTTTTTTTGTAGACTTAAAACTGCATTAAGAAATTTGTTGTAAAAGAAAAAAATTATTCTAAAAATCAGCAGTGAAATCCTGCACTCAATTAGCGTATTTACGACATTGTAAATAGCCAGCCAACTTCAACTGTTGTGTGAATTGGGTTTTTTACAGAAGAAGGTGCAAGTTCAAACGTAAAATACGAACACCATAATGAGCTATAGAATATCGAAAAATTCCGAATATCCACTACAATTCCACTAATAGAAGCGAGATTACATTAGTGCGAATATTGCAATGACGCACAGGCC
Source organism: Metopia argyrocephala (assembly GCA_963576795.1). Classification (NCBI taxonomy): domain Eukaryota; kingdom Metazoa; phylum Arthropoda; class Insecta; order Diptera; family Sarcophagidae; genus Metopia; species Metopia argyrocephala. The sequence goes on along the minus strand of OY756208.1, from coordinate 177,172,412 downwards.
TGACAACATCGGTAACATTTTCAGCCTCTTCAAATTTTCTTTACAATATTGCTAATTCAATACACATCACTGTTTTAAGACTGTAATAAAAGTAGTCGCCGTGGTCTAGTGGTTAGTGTGTTGGCTTACTAAGACATGGGCCCTGGGTTCGACTCCAGGCTCCGACATCTTCAAAAAAAAGAAATATGAAAAAAATATTTCTTTCGGCGACTACCTCTCAGCAGTCTTCTGGCAAAAGCTCTGAGAGTAACTAATTGCCATGAACAAGCTTCTCAAATCTGTCGTTCGGAGTCGACACTAAACTGTAGGTCCCGGTACTCATGGATAAAAATTGACACACACAACGTGAGTGCTGCGAGAAGCTAGGCCGTAATCCTGACACAGGGTTGTAATGGCCAGTTATGTATGTATGTATGTAATAAAAGTATTCCAATGTGAACGCTAAAATCTCAGCGTTATGCAAAAGCTTTCTATTGCCGTACAATGGTTGTAACTTATACAGAAAATCATTACAAAGTTACTACAATTTGTCAAATTCATTATAACCATGTTCGTCTGTGTATGTACATAAATATGTATGATAAGGGGAAAAAATATAAAATTATTCAAAATAAAAGAAATAAAAAATAAAAAATAAAAAATATTTTACATGGATTATAATTTAATTGTGTGGCATTAAAGGATTGTTTTTCATTTTAATTGTTTTTTTTTCCTTTTTTTTTGTTTTTGTTTGTTTTTATTTCTGTTGCATGATATCTTTTATACGCTTTGTTAAGTTTCGTTATGTTTCTTTTAAAGAAAATACAAGTCAATGTGTGGTGAAAAAAAGTGTTGACCAGTTTGGTAAAATTAAGTACACACTACTATGACTATGACTATGACTGGGTCTGGCTTAATATTTTAATACGATTTTAAGTGATGAATAAAAAAAAAAATTAAAAAAATAAATTCCTTTAAAACACGTTCATATTCACGTCATCATCTACAGTATGTGAGCATAGAATTCTGGCTTAATGTACTACATTTTTTTTTAAAGATAATGGATTATTACATTAAATATTTTAGGTTGTTCCATGGGCTTCTATTTTCGCTTCTTTTGAAACAATTTTTGTTTGCTTTTAAAACAGTTTTCAGTATAGAGATGGTATCTTAAGTAGATCCGTTACGAGTCAGAAACTACATATTCGTTAAACTTATACCGGCTAGCTGAATTATGCAACTTTTCAGTTTCTGAGTATGTTGTAAAAGTGCTATTGGCTTTCTAAAAATATCTGTTCTCCTACGGTGATAACTCTTGGCATATATTTTTATTGCATGAATGTGATAGTGACAAATTTAGGACAACGTAGAAGTAGTGGAAAGGAGGGATATATAATTGATTTTATAATAGATAAATACAAGAGACAGTTGAAGAGAGAGAGAGAGGGAGATAATGATTTGCAAAAAGAAAACTGATTTACTGCAAAAAACACTGACAATTAATTAACAAGAAGTTAAGCAATATCCATCAAATAAAATAATGTCTTTAAGGGACAACCTATTTTATAGTTTGGTTTTCATATAAAAGCCGTATTATTATTCAGACATATTTATGCATGAACCGCCACGTCACGCCACTTGCACAAGCCATTAAACAACAGCAAGGAAAGTTGGATTTTTGTGGTGTATGGCGTGTGAACTTGTTTTTTTTTTCACCATTCTCTTTTTCTTTTTGCATAATTGCATAAGGATAACTCACAGCCAAGTAATACGCACGCATATGTATTGCGGCATTTATGGAATTTTATAAAGAAGAGTATTAAGCCTTTGTGTAAATGTTTTCATGTTAAAATATTTTAAAGAATGCACTTAATTCTTAAATAACTTAATTAGCATCTTTCGTTTTTGATTTTAAATTGAGAAGAAATAAAATAAAAAACAAAAATATATATTCTTTACTTGGGATTTAAAATCAATGCATAAACGTTTTGCTATAAAATGAATGCTACCTACGAGTTATAGTCGACTATTAAAAGAGAATGTTGTTTAATCAAGAGGAAAGAATTATAAGATCAAGGCTTATTGAAAAAGGTGATATTAGCATTACAACAAACAGTTATTTTTTAACAGTTGTAACAGCCTTTTGTTTTCGGAAAATATGGAAACAAAGGATGTATTTATAATTTGAAAAGTTTAAAATTTAATAAATTTATATTAAGCCTGTGCTTCCTTCATTCCCAATTAAAAAACCCTGACTTTCTTTAGACTTGAGCTACTTTTTCTAAAACATGGTCAAAACTTTAAGCATTCACTACATTTAACTTTAACATTTTTTTTCTTTTAATATTTCTCTTTTCTATTTTATAGCATGATAATGATATCTTAATAATCCTAAAGCATTGCCACACTGTCATTTTACAATATTACTATTAATAATGAAGTTATAACTCAGGAAGGATTATAATGATAATGATTAAAGAAATTATTCCAAATGTTACATACTTTTATGTGTATAAAATGCTAAAGCGTTAGACGATAAATTTAATGTATTTTAAAGAAAATTTCTTATACTCACCGTCTCTGATCCAGCTGCTGTGACCAATTCCTGTAAGGCACGTACTGATAATGCTTGCTCAATAACAAAAACACATTGTGATAGATCTGGTGGTACATTCTTATCGGCAATATTTTCAAGAAAACAATGACGATTACCAAATCCTTCAGCGGCAAGACAAACACGTTCACCCGTTGCTGTGCAAGAGAGACATACCATGTCTTCCTATATGATTAGATGAAAAAAAGAGAAAAATAAAATTTTTAAGGTCATATTCATAAACGATATTTGACAGTTTAATAATAACTTAATAAAAGAAAATCGCCAAATGTATATTCATTAACGTTAAGTAGCTTATTTTATGTTTAGAAAACCTCTACAAAACTCCACAAAGTCTTTACAGTTGTTTAAGCGTTTAATAAAGAAATTTTGTAATAAAATTAAACGAAATATTTGCTATAGAGATGAATTATATGAGTTCTTTATTGTTTTAGGAGCAATAGTCGTTTTCGAATGTTTTATTCCAAAAATGTTTGCCAAACGTACGAAGATGATATAATTATCGAACGCCTTGGGCAAACAAAATTCATAAAAGATCCTTCATAATTTTTAAAAATTTACAATATCCTTAATAAGCTCGGAGCGTATAACATACATACATTAAATCATACAATAGTAACCATTTTAACAAAACTTTGTCAAGAGAAACCTGCAAACTGGTATAAACATGTAGGTCGTGTTTAACAAGTCTTAAATAGTACCCCACCAAGAAGCACCGAATACGCACCATTTCAACTAATCACCGGATTAAACATGAGAACAAATGATCTAAAAGATGTACGAGAGTTACTTGAAAATTTAATGATCGAAGACCTAAATGATGTTCGAGACAACATAAGAGAAGAGGCCAGACAGAATATCCTCAAGTTACAGCAGGAAAATCACAAAGAGTACAATCGCAGGCTCATTCAGGAGACTGTATACGACGTAGACCAATTAGTAGCCATTAAGCGTACTCAATTTGGCACGGGTATGAAACTGAAACTCAAATATCTCGGACCATACGAGTCGCAAGGAAGCTAAACCACGGTCGTTACGAAGTGATTAAGGTAGGTCAGTTTGAAGGACCAAATAGTACGACGACATGTTTCATGTATGTGAATTCTTATCCATGAGTACTGGGAAGTATAGTTTGAAGTAGACTCCGAATGACAGACTTGAGAAACTTTTTCATGGCAATCAGAGCTTTTGTCAGAAGACTGCTATAAGAGGTAGTCGCTGAAAGAAATATTTTTTTCTGATACTTCTTTTTTTAAGATTTTAGAGCTGGGGTTTAATGTTGGAGTTCTTGTCCTAGTAAACCAACACACTAACCACAAGGCAACCTGATCGTATAAGTGATATTTAATTTAATGGCATTTAAAAAGAGGTTATGTATTATAGCATACTTTTGGGGTTATTAAAAGAATTTATGTATTACAGAGCGTATGAGTAACAGATAATCTAATATATAAAAATTAAAGTACATTTTGATGTCACCAGTAACCGTGAAATCGGGTGGATCTATTTCTGCCAAAATTCCTGGGTACGTTGGGGATAGTCTGTAGATTATTTATGTGAAGTTTCCGCGAAATCGGAACATTGGTTCCGGAGATATGGCATTTAGATTTTCCTATATATTCCCATACAAATTCAATGTACAATTTCTTTATAATTAATATTTAATTTATATCTTGAGAGCTGTTAATGCTAAACTTACTAAATTTTTCCTGAACGACTTCATGGTCACGGAAAATCGTAAATCAGAAAGTAGGCGTGGTACCTCCCATGCAAATTAAATATTAATTTTTTTATATCTTGAGAAGTGTTAAAGCTGAAGTTTCTGAGTTTGTTGTGATTGATGTCATAGTCATTAAAAATTATCTGTCGAAAAATGTGTACAAATGGTAGCGGTAGGTGTAACGAAGCACGCCGGGTTTAGGCTAGTTATTAGTATAGGTGCATTAATAATCATTTTTATTTATGTACTTAGAACATATTTATTAAAGAAAAAAATTTATATGTGAAAAAAAGAGTTTTATAAACCTGTTACAAATCAAAATCTTTATGAATATGCCATTTAAGCTGTATTCTAAAAATATGGCTTCTACTATACAATATGAAAACTAAAAATATAAAAACTTTACACTTACAACTCAAAGAAAGGGCAATAAAACGATTTGTTATTGACTTTTAATTACTATAATATATTCCTGAGGCTCGAACCCGAGTCTTCGGATTTTAAAATATATTCCTATTTTAAAACTTAACATCAATGACAACAAATACCCCAAGGCATCTAAACAAAAACTGCATAAATACTTATACGCACATATGCGCTAAAATAGGATTCATAAATGAGAGTTACAAAACATGGTGAAAAAGGCAGTTAATTTTGGCTGAGAGCTGCAAATTCTATGTAGAGTTTAATAATTTTTTAAGAAGAATATGAGTATCTATTTACCTACGACAGTGAATAAAAAGTTTTTTTTTCAGACCATTATATATAAATGTAATATAAAAAATACGTCTAACAGCTTTTATTGAAGGTAATATGAACTCACATCAATACAAAAGTAAGGAGAATTTGCTGTTTAGGATTTTAAAAATGAATTAATCATATTTATGTCATTATAAAAAAATATAAATGTTTGTATGGTTTTATTATCTTTAAAAAATTCCAATTTCAATTTTGCTTTTCTTCAAAATTAATTTTATTGATTCTCTCTTGTTCAGGGTCATGACCTAGCTTCCCGCAGCACCCATGTTGTATGTGTTAATTTCAAAAAACCATATAAAATTTTATTTAAAGAGCTTTTCATTAACCAAATGTATGCTTTGTTAAGCTCTATTTTTGAAATGATTTGTTTTTTTGCGTCCTTTTGCCAAATTTTATCACATTGGTAAAATGAATTTTCATTTCATTCACATATTTCATTAGGTGATTGAATTAATGCGTTTATTTCAACCAATAATTTAACGAATATGCCTGAAGTTGCTTTTTGACCAACTGTAACAACATTAAACAATAGCTGTCGCTGTATTACCAACACCGTTGTACTGCCATATTGTGGTTATTAGGGCAGTGAATTTTAATTGAAACATTGGTAGTGGTGGCAATAGTAGCGTTGACAAAAAGTTGCATTGGCACAGCAATTGTAGTTGCGGTCACCAACTCACAATTGGTTGGGTCAGTTGTTTATTTTTAAATTCTTGCTATGGCTGTTATTCGTTTGGTTATATGCTGTACACCTAATCCTGTTTTTACATAGTTTTTATGTAGTACTTGAAATGAATATGCTTTTTTCATATTTAAATTTTGAACAAATATAAAATTTATGCACTTGCAATTTTTGTTTCTACAACATCTCTAATACTCCTCAAAAATTTACTTATAAAGGGTGACATCGAAAAATTTGATGTAATTGAGAAGATTGCTAAAAATTAAACTATACATTCAACCACTAATAGCTAAATTTTCTAATGGTCTTGATATAAAAATCATTTATATATATATACATACATACATAATTGGCCATCACCACCCCGTTTCAGAGTTATGGCCTAGCTTCTCACAACACTCATGCTGCGTGTGATAATTTTTATCTATCAGTACAGGGACCTACAGTTTAAAGTCAACTCCGAACGACAAATTTGAGAAGCTTTTGCATGGCAATCAATAAATCCCAGAGCTTTTGCCAGAAGACTGCTAAGAGATAATCGCCGAAAGAAATCTTTTTTTTTAAATTTTCTTTTTTTCAAGATGTCAGAGCTGATTAGAACCTGGGCCGTTTGTGTTTTTGTACGAGCGATCTAACCACTATACCACACACCCCCCAAATGGAATAGTTGTTAAATTAAAATGTTCGTATATTTTATGAAAATCTTGAAAACATAGAAAAGCACATCAATCAATGATAAATTATTAAATGATATACTATGATTTGCTACGTTTACAAGACTTCATAAAATACTTGTTCAGCTTTTTACATAAAATATTTGACTACTTTAACCATAACTTTGGTCAGTCCTTACTAAAATCTATTTATATGACCATTTCGATGACGCCTTTAAAGGGATATGCACGTTTTATTGCACAGAGACTGTGTATATACTCTAGCATAACCTATGATATGACAAATTATACTGCTATAAAAATCAGTTATCGCTTATTTTATAAATAATCAGATACACCGTTCTTTACACCGTCTTTTGTGTACTCCTAATACCCTGTAAAAATAGAGTTGAGTGTATATTATTTTAACGAATATCTCAAATCTGTAGGGAAAAAATTATTTCTAATTTATTTCAACTATAATGTACGCTTCAGTACAACTTACTTCACATTCTGCAGTCAGTTGAAAACTGACCATCACAATTTGGTTGGCAAAAAAGTCTAATTGTCAAATTTTTACTCTACTCCCATTATGCATTGGAAACGCAACTTTGCGATTTTAGTTGTAATAATCAATGGGGACAAAAGAAAAGCAAAAAAAAAAACCCAAAATTTTTTTTAATTAAACTGAGTGCACCTCAGATAACATGAAATTATAACTTAAACTGTGGCATTACCATGTATTTTTAAACAAAAATTTATAAACGAGTTGCTGTTGTCATGATTTTGTTTAGAGGGGGTTTTATACCAGTAATGAAAATAGTAAAATGTTTTATAAATGTTTTTAAAACATTGATGAACACAAAGCTCACATTTAGAACTTATTCAATTACAATTAAAGAAACTTTTTGAAGGTTCAGTAACAGAGAGTTTTGAATTCGTACTAGTAATTGATAGAAAATCAGAACTTATTTATATCACTCTCAAATCGAATTGGACCCAGTTTATTTAATTTAGAAAAGCTTTATTGTTTTATCAATATTTTTAGATTAGGTACCGAACTCATTAGGAATTGTAGGCCTTTTAGAAAATTTTTACTTAAAAAATGCTCTTCCAATTATAATTTGTTACTTGATAACTTTAAAAAATTTCAGAAAAATTCGTGTCTTTTTTGTTAGCACCCTTAGTCATGAGCGCTTTGTATTACATACATACATACATACGAAATTGGCCATTACAACCCTGTGTCCGAAATACGGCCTTGCTTCTCGCAGCACTCATGTTGTGTGTGTTAATTTCTATCAATGAGTCCCGGACCTACAATTTTTAAAGTCGACTCCGAACGACAGATTTGAGAAGCTTTTGCATGGCTATCAATAAATCCCAAAGCATTTGCCAGAAGACTGCTGAGAGGTAGTCGCCGAAATAAATATTTTTATTCATATTTTTTTTTCAAGATGTCAGAGCTGAGATTTGAACCCAGCGCTATCGTCTTAGTAAGCCAACACACAAACCACTAGACCACGCCGACTACAGTAAGTTGTATTGGAATTGGAAATTATAGAGGTTTTTTTTCAAGTAAGCGCCTTATATCCATGGGACAAGTAACTGTTAGTTGATAACTTAAAGGTCAGTGTTTCACTCTTGAAAATGAACAACAAAAATTGAAGTGATGTGGATCTAAGTTCCTGGCTGGTTTCGATACTTGTTTTTTAATTCTGTCTATTACTTCTCAGTAAGTGGCGTTTTCTCCTGAACATTCGTTTGCTAAGTCAGAAATAGAAAGAGTTTAATTAAGGTTTTGAGGGCGGGGTAGGAAATTTCTTATTTTATTTTTTTAATTAAAACTTCGACCTGAAGCCCAAATTTTTGTTCTTCATTTTCTTTAGTGCTGGAACTCGAACCTGCACTTCTTTGTGTTGTAAGCAAGTACTTAGATTTCATTTTTCTTTTCTCATTATAAGTACTTGAGGGGTCTATTGTAGGAAGGACACCCTTTAAATTATGTTAGTATTATACATATGCAGTTTTGTTTTATTTTGGGCGACAATTTGTATACCGAATTGTACGACTTGTGTTAACTTTGGAACATTTTCTTATTGAAAATTTTGCAAAATATTTGCACAATGGGCCAGAATGAATATGGAATTGGACCCATACTAAATAATTTTTTCTTCGAATATTTTTTTTTTTTTTTTAAATTGTTATTTGTAAACTTTCAAAAAATATGTTCTTCTTTCTTGCCTAGATTTCAGAGTTTTTTTCTATTTTTATGTTGGGCGACAATTATAGAAAAAAATTGGCTGCCTTTTAAATTTTTGTTTGTTTAATTCTTCTATAATTTTTTTTTCATTTTGGACTCCAATTGTAATATAAAATTAACTTTAGGAATTTTCTCTTTAAAAATTTCGAAAAAATTTTCTTTCTTAAAATTTTTTTGCACATTGGGCGACCAATTTTTTCGTCTAACGACAATTTGTAATCGAACCCAATTTGAAGGAAAATTTTAATATTAATAATCGGGCCGGTCAGGCAAAAACTCTCAAGTACAATTTTTCTAAATATTTAAGGCCATGATACAGTCACAAGATTCAGTCACAAGAAAATCTTATCGATTTCCGTGAAACTTTTAAAAGTCGCATCAAAATGGCAACATTAGAGCCACACCATCACACAAAATAAAATGCAAAGCATATCCAGAGTTTGCTTTTTGCTAACATTTTATAAAATGCAGGGTTGCATCGCAAAAGGAAAAAATGTTTATGATTTTTTTAAAAAAATTATGAAGTCGGACAAACTTGTCAAAAACCTGTCATACAGATGAATTTTTATGCCACACTGATATACTTTTTTTAAACACACACGATTATTTTTTAACAAATTGTACGACTCGATAGGATAGTGTAGCACGGCCTTTAGCGGGTAATAACTTCAGAAAACACGCTTATCAGCCATACCTCGTATTTATCGAATACCTAAACGAGCAATGACAAACAAAATTGGTTGACTTTTACCCCGTAGTATGTATTATCTGTTTCATTCACACTTTCGTGTGCTTAAGTGTATGTCATATCTGTACTCAAGTCTTTGTTGTAGATTTTGGTAAATTTAATACTTAAAATAGATTGTAGGTTAGTTGGGCATCTTCAGAGAAAAGTTTTTGTTTGTTGTTGTTTTTGACATTGTAGCCTCAATAAAAATGTATAAAGTGTATACAAAAGAATGAACGTTGTGTGTTCTATTTGGTTCAAAAAGATCCCCTTAAGAGATTTCATTTTTAAAAAATTTCATTTTTACTATTACAGTCATAACTGCCTTTTGTACATGAATTTTTCTATTGCTGTTCAGTTGTCTCTGTCAAGTTTTATACACTGTAACTTCTTTGTTCATTGGCAGCATTTTGCTTTATTGTTTTTTTGTCTTGTTTTTTATCTTGTTTTTCTCGTTAATAAATTTTCTAAAATAATCCCTCGGTCTGTGATGTCAATTGATAACTCTTGTTGTTGTGGATACTTTTCTTATATTGTCCGGTAATTGTTGCTGCCATCTGTTTTTGTTGCTACTCGTACTCGTACTACGAGTATACCTGTGTTGCTTGTGGATAGCAAGTATGTGAGTTTTATTTACAAGTACCTTTGGCTGTAAGGTTTTAACTACCGACTGCTGCTTTAACACAAATTGCTTTTGTCGACAAGAGTTTCAATAAAGTTGTTACAGAAAATAATTGGCACGTTAAGCAGTTAATGTTAAGTTTCTTATTTAGTACGTGTGCGTGTGGCGAGAAGGTGGGTTTATCAGAATTTTGCTGTAGTAAAAAGGAAATCTATGAGATTTTTTTTATAAGTGTTTTACGATAAAACGTGTTTAATAATTTAAAACAAAAATATACATATACAGCAGAGAAACTTTGATTAGAAGGAATGTGTTAAGAACCTAAAATCACTTGTACAGTAATATTAAGAGTTTCATTTATAATAAAATTAGCGTTTTGTGGTTAGTGTGTTGTCTTACTAGATATAAGCTCAAGATTCAAACCCCAGCTCTTGAAAAAGAGATATATTAAAAAATATTATCTTTGGCAACTACCTCTTAGCAGTGTTCTGGCAAAAGCTCTGAGAGTAATTGATTGCAATGACTAAGCTTCTCAAGTCTGTCGTTCGGAGTCGATTTTAATTAAACTGTAGGTTTAAATTAAATTAATGTATTTAATTCAAGTCGACAGCACAAAATTGAGGACTTGACAGTCGTTGTAGACTTCAGTTAAACACGGACAATTATCAAAGACCTCAAAGAATATTAAGTGCCTTTTAATGGCGGCCAATTTTTGTCGATGTTGACTAAACACTTCTGGAAGTTAATATTTGTTTTTATTTTAAACATCCAAAGCGTATAATTAATATTTTACAACTAAATCGCAAAATATCATCTCCGTACTATTAAAAATTTTTGATAAAATTTTCGTTAATTCTCCCTTCATCTAAAAAAAATAAAAAGAGCAAAATAATAAAACGTGATTCGCTTCACTGATCTTAAATTCTGATCTCAGTTAAAGAGTGTCAATTTTAAAACGAATTAAAATGAAAAACGTATTAGCGCAGATATTTTTTTATTTCAGTAATAAAACAAGTCGCCGTGGTCTAGTGGTTAGTGTGTTGGCTTACTAAGACATGGGCCCTGGGTTCGACTCAAGGCTCTGACATCTTCAAAAAAAGAAAAATGAAAAAAATATTTCTTTCGGCGACTACCTCTCAGTCTTCTGGCAAAACCTCTGAGAGTAACAAAATTGCCATGAACAACCTTCTCAAGTCTGTCGTTCGGAGTCGACATTAAACTGTAGGTTCCGGTACTCATGGATAAAGATTGACACACACAACATGAGTGCTGCGAGAAGCTAGGCCGTAATCCTGACACAGGGTTGTAAAGGCCAGTTATGTATGTATGTAATAAAACAACTAAGAAACACGTAAAATATATTCTCACACAGTCTATGGAGAAAGACACTTACCTCCTTATACAGAATCCTTACCTACAGTTTCCGAGATTTTCAGTATTTTTCAAAAAATGTGACAAAACAAAGCTTAACATGGCTTCCGATTAAAAGAAAGCTTTGTCAAAAGATTCCTAGAGCTGTTAGGTAGAGCATGAATAGAAAATTACATCAGATTGTAATAAATTGTAATCGAAAAGGTAACAGGATCCAAGCGGTGATAGACCGCAATATGCACAAAGAGAAGATTTCGACTGAACAAAACAAAATTGATATCAACAATCCTATAGAAAGTAACCTATCAAGATCATGCAATACTTGTAATATAAGTGAAGTAAAGGAAGGCATCGGGAAGTCAATAAAGATTAAGGCAGCAGATGAATACTGAATACTAGTAAAACTTCTAAAAGATAACATCGAAAACACAGCTGATTTTCTACGACCACCCATCACAAAGGGTTTAAAGTTAGAAAAGGCTACGAATAGCTTGCGTGGTATAGTGGTTAAAGCTTTCGCACAAAAACTCCAACGGCCTAGGTTCAAATCCCAGCTAAGGTGAAAAATTAAAAAATTTATTTGCGGTTTTTTTAAAATTATAATTTAAGAATAAGAGGTTCCTCCCCCCTCCAAGGAGACCATCTACAAAGAAACTGCTCCCCGTCATTCCACTCTATTCCACCTTAACCAATGTCGGCAAAAAACGAATGAGCAGGAGAAAAGCGCCACCTATTGGGAAGTAGCAGATAACAGCTAAAACCTACTTAGCGAAGACACTCACTACACAATCAACATGCAACGATGAGGCAAATATTGTTAATCATTCAAGAGTGAAGGTATAACGCTGGCCTTTGAATGATTAATTCACAGCAATTTTTCTCATTCCTAAGGCGTGTAATAGTAATATAATAAAAAAAAAAAACAAAATGTATGTTCTGTTATAAATGTACTGTCCTTTCTAAAAAATTCCCATACAATGCACTGCATTTAGTAAGGGTTTACCCCTGAGTATTGGTCTCAATAAAAAAAAAATAGCTTGAAAGAAATCCGTTAATGTTAAGGGAAGGTTTCAAAGTCGTGTAGAGAGAGGTCGGTGTAACGAATACTTAGGCTTCCGAACAAATAATAGAACATAACATCTATACACGTTAAACACAAACAGGTTTCAGTTTTATATAAAAGGTTAGAAATTATTTTTTAATTTTTAAAATTATTAGTTTGCACCCAAATGATTTTATAGCTCACATTGTCTTGCAATTTCGCAGGGTCTAAATTAAATAACAATAAATACTTTTGTTTCTAATTAATAGACCACCACTGCGTATATGTATAAGTACAGTATCTAACGAAACAAGAAAAACACATAAATAACCAGGCATCGTTTTAAGTGAATTATTTATTATCTGTTGATATTTGATAACCTGTCAAAAAATAATACTTAAAGAGAAGCGATATGAATAGAATTTTATCAAAACGTGCAATTTAAATTAATTGAAATGAAAATTATACAATAAATTAAATTTTTTGTTTTTGTTCTACTACTACTGAAAATTGTTGAGTATTGTTTAGAATAATACATAAATTAAAAACGTAGCACTTAAACTGTAATCAAACCTTTACACGTTTTCTTTGGGTATTTTCTTGGAAATTTCCAAAGTTTATTAGTGTTGTCGCCATAGTCACAGACGACAACATAGAAAAACGGTCATGAAACAGAATAAATTAATAGAGATTTTTATTTTTTTTTTATTTTTCTTAAATCAATTAAACTTTTTTTAAAGCAATTGACACCTTTGAAGTGCAAATAAACTGTACACAGAGGTCATTCAAATTGTGAAATGCTTACATTCTGTAGACAGAATGTTCTCTTTTTTGTTTCTCTCTGTGTTCTAAGTTTAATTAATTTTAAAGAATTTAAAGTATTTTTTTTTTTTTTTGGTCATAAACAAAAATGTTTTTTTATTGGCTTTTCTATTAAAAAGCATTTTGTAAAAAAAAAGAAATTAACAAATAACAATAATAACAAAAATTTATAAAATTTTATATATTAATAGGCTGCAATTGTATTCATTTATGTTTGTGGTTATCTGGTAGTCGTGTGTGGTAATTAAAGTATTAATTATTAACAGTTCTGTGGTTGTATGCAATAATAGCTTAATTCTATATAAAATTGTATTAATTTACCATTTTAAGAGTTGCATAAACTTCAGGAATTATGTGAATTATTATTGTGTACAGTTAATGTCTAATAATATATTAAATTATAGTTTTTTTTGCAGGAAATTATTTTTTGAAGAATTTACACATATTTGGAAAATATTTCAAAAATAAATTTTTCGACTTGAGCTGTTCTTCCATACCGATACAGAGTAAAGCACAAGTTGTATATGCTGGCTATTAAATCATTAAATGATATTTCAATACGTGCTGTCAGTTATAAGCTGAATATTTTGCTAACAACCACAGCATCAAGCATTTGTAATCAGGGAACTGCATTAGTACACTGCAATCATAAGTACCGATCGCATGGATAAAATTGACAAACACAACATGGGTGCTGCAAGCAGCTAGGCCCTAAACCTGAAATAGGGTTGTAATGGCCAATTGTGTACGTATGTATGAACTTGTACTAAGATTTGGAAGGAATAAATAAAATTGTAAGCAGTAATGGAAGCATTATATCTGTGGACATTTGACAAAACGTCTTCTTTCTAAATAACAACTTTTCAGTAGAGCAAAAAAACAGTTAAAGAGGCTAACAGAAGTTATTGCTTACAAAATTAAAGAAATTTTAAACTTGGATATTATGCACAAACACTTAACGAACATTATGCGACCTTTTTTATCCCTCTAAAAGCAAGAGTTTTTTTTTTAAAACGATAAAAAATTAATTTAAGACTTTTTGTTAAATAGATTTTAAAGAAAATAAAATTACCTTCCACCATACAAGTCGTTTTGTCAAAATTTTTTTGATTAAATTTAAAAATTATCTTAACCGCTTAAGTCAAGACAAGTTGTTTTGTTAAAATAGAATATGAAAAAAGTTTGAAAGAAGTTGATCTGGAAAATATATTTTGGTTTCATTAAAAAATAAAATACTTCAATTTTTCACTACAATATGCAAATAATTAAAAAAATAATAATAAGAATTAAATAAGATTTTTTATTAACATTCAATTTTTCAAATTATTCTTAATTCTCTAAAAGAAGTCGTTTTGTCAAATTGAAATTGGGGGAAAGTCTGAAGGAGGTCGATTAGTCAACTGCATATCTTGCATTCCAAAGGTCGTAGAAATACGGGGATAAGAGCAAAAGAAGGACAAGGAAATTCTATATTTACTATAAAAATCTTGGAAAAATGTCTTATTTCGAGAGAAGACGTTTTTTCAAAATTCCATAGTTTTTTATACATTAATGCTTCCAAATATGCTACAGGATAAGATATTATCTTTGATTTTTTGTACTAGTTGCTTACTGGTTGCAATAAATGTATATTTCTATTGCATTTTAGCGGCTCATTTCATATAAAAATCATGCCTTATTTATGCCCACTTGTAAGTGATTGTTGACAATTTCTCCCTTAGAAAATAGCTTATTGGTAAGCACTAATTTCTGCTGGGGTACTACCTCTTGGCTAGTGGCTGGTCAATTAGAAACCATGATTTCCGCATGTATATTCAATGCAACGATCACTTTTGAAGCGAGGGTAGAGGACACAACACGTCATCGAAAAATGCTTATTGACACTTGTGTATAATTGACCATATATATTTTATATATATATTTTTAGCCTTTACCATCATAAATGTCTTGTATGACCTGAGCCGAAGTTTTCGACATACGCAATAGGGGCCATAAATTACCCACTAATAAATGTGCTGGTATTTGTGATATTCCACAGCGCGTCCAATAGGTATAAAGATATTTCAAATAGAAATAAATCGGTAAAACTACCAACAGGATAATAAATCCAAAAATATTCCAATTAAACAACCACATCGTGTTACGTTTAAAAAAATACTGCTGTTTTTAACAGTAGAAATATTCTTAAAATAGCTTTAAAATTTGTATCGACTTTGTTAATTAGAAAAGCAAAGAAAAAAGTTCATTAAAGGTTAAGAAAAAAACATAAAATTTAAAATAAAAAATATATTTGAATTCATTTCTATTTTTAAATCTTCTCTTACATATTTCTGATGCTCATGAATTTCATTTTAAAATTTTATGTTTTTCAATTGAGCTGGACAAAAAGAGTAAAAATACTAGAGATAATAAAAGGTACTTTTTAAGTACTTGTATTCAATTTATATATCTGTGGCAATATGGAAGAGTAGCTTAAGTCGACATAAGAGAGAATTGAGTTAAGGCGTTTGGGGCATTACAGAAGCAAAGGCGCTTAAATGTGTTTAGTCCGTTTTGAAAAATTCTATTTTTTATCAATGTTATGAACGTTTACTTTTTAGCCTAAGTTTTTTAAATCAATAATGCATTGAACAAAACAACTTATGTACACATAGATTTGTTTAAATATTCAGATTTTCGATTTATCATATAACTTATATTTACATTAGTTTTTTTAATAAAATGTGATTCTTGTATACAGTTATCTTAAGTGAATGTAAGTTCTTGAATAAATCCTCTTATGTTTACTTAAAACTACACAATACATACTTTTTAGTTCAACAGAAGCGCTTAAGTTACTTAAGGACCTGTCCAACGCAGATTTCAGTTTCGAAAAAGCGCTTAAGTAGAAAAGGCGTAAAATCTTCTATATTTTTTAAAATATTCATCCTTCTTCTCTAATGAACATGTTACCAATATATTAACTCATAAATTATTCGCAAAAAACATACAGAATAAAAATTACACAAAATTTATGATATCCCAAAACTTCAATTTTCGACTTAAGCTACTCTTCCATATTGCCACAGATATATATGTATAGAGAATATAAAATACTTTTAACGCAACGCAAAATGAAAAGTTGAACAATTTTAATCTTTTCGAGCGCTTTGACAATCTGCTGTCAGATTTTATAAAATTTGCATGCAAATTGTCGTTTGTAAATAATTTTTATTTAGTTATGCTTTAAAATTATATACACAAAGAACGCTAAAGTTTTTACACCTATTTTTGCGGTTTTTTGTCAAAAATATAAATGTCACGGTCTTAAGAGTCGGAATGTTTTGTCACAGTTTGTCTCAGCCAACTTTAATTGGTCTTATTCAATGCACAAAGCCTTTAGTTGAACCCGCATCACAGAACATACAATAGAACAGGATGTTCGAAATTGGTTTTATTCGTTTTTGATTTCAAAAAATGGGTAGTTATTCCGAAATTGAATTAATTTTTCAGTATATTGTACAAATTTTGTAACAAGGCGATAAAAAATTGTAGAGTATTGATGCACAGTAGGAAGACATACAAAGGTTGGCACCGGCCTACTCTTTAAAGTTCATTAGAGACACGAGACTGGGGAATATTATAGGTATCTCGGTCAAGTTAAGGACTGTACAATAGATGTACAGTTCCAAGTACTCTAGAACCTCGTTTATGAATGAATGAATGAATGAATAAATATTACAAAAAAGCTAAATGTGGTCCAATTTTCAAATTATGTATATACCCATCCCTTATTTGGCTACCCTGTTGATATTTAAACTCTAATGATGATTAACTAATCTTCTCATATTTACGCTTGTGTTTGTTCGGAGTAAAACTTTATGAATGATGCAATTAGAGTCATAAAGGCTAAAATAGTTCAAAATGCATGCATGTACTCATATATCGTACATACCTGCCACATACGAGCTTATTGTTTAGCTTGTATTGTTGTAGTGTTGTCGTCAGTGTTGTCATAGTTGAATATCTAATTATTTGAAATGTCTTTTGTTTGCAAACAAAATTCAATTTAATTCACTTTAACTACTTTCTTTTATATGCAAAGGTTTGTTGAATTTTAATAATTCTGTTAGTTTTGCACAGTTGCTCGTATATTGTCTGTTGTCTGTTGTCTCCTTTTATCATATTCTACATGAACACTCTTTTCTTTTGGATTAAATAAAAGCTATAAAATTGCATTCATTAGAAACTGTTGTGGTTACAGCTCTACTTATAGTTTTCGTTAATTATTTCCGTGTTAAAAATGCAAAATGTTTTCCATGTTGTTGTTTTTATATTGTGGGCAACGTACTTATTTATTAAATTGGTCAGTATCTAAACAATTGTTCAATATTTGGCTATTAGTATGTGTGTGTTTTGTGTGCTTTAAAAGAAAAAGGTGTTACCAAGTAATACGTGTGCTTGCAAGATTATTAAAATCTGTGAAATTCTATCTGCTTTGAATACTTAAATGCTTAGCAAATAAAACCAATTGTAAGGCAGTATAATACGTGGGAGTTTAAAAATTATTTTTTTGGAAAACATTTTGCTAAATAAATATTTATTTTTTTTAATTCCCTTAAGTTTGGTATAATGCATGATAAAGAGTTTTATGATCTAAATAAAGGAAACAATTTTAAAAATTTTGTTAATAACGTTTTAAATTTCTTAGTGTTTCAATAATAAAAGTGGCAAAATTTTGTATAAAATAGGTGCCTTCTAGATAAAATCATGTTACAAATGAAAACTTACACCATAAAAACGTCGTTTTGCACGGCAATGTAACATAAACAGCACACGCTGACAAACAAAAAATACCTGACAATACCAATAGGTGGTTTTCCCTAGTTTGGCAATATTTTAGTCAAATATTAATCCTTTGAAACTGAAACCTTTTGCCTGATATAGTATGTATGCTACGAGTATATACAAAAAAATGAATAGAACAAAAGGGTGTTTTTTGTATAGATGTATAGAACTTTGAATTGAATAAAATAGAGACAATTTTTTCAAATTAACATAAAATTTACTTTTTTTGAAAGATAATCTTCTTGCATTATAGTTTAAATATGACTTCTGGCATATGATCCTCACGGCTAGCTCGGACGTAATATAATCTGGAGTTTAAATTATAGGCAATACTGCTGCAAATATCTTCTATGTAGTCTATTAATTCTGGCTTATCGACGTAGACAATTGACTTTCATACCCCTACAGAAATTTTTAAATATGCGGTTAACAATAAATCAATTTTGGAACGAGATGTATGGCATGTTGAGCCATCTTGTTGAAACCACAACTCCTGGACATCACTGTTGTTCAATTCTTTAATGAAAAAGTCACTAATCATGGCACTATAGCAGTTATCATTGACTGTTACTTAGTTTTTGCCTGTTTTGAAATCAGTTCGACGATTTCACTCATAACAATAACTTCATATGCTTTTATGCCTATGTTTTGAGTCGAAGCAGTTTTAAAACTATTTTAACGAACAGCTGATTCTAAATAACTCTAATTCTAATTTTTTCATATTATCTATAATAATACACATAGAACAATAAAAATAACCAATGGAAGAAATTGGCAATCCCATCAAATTTGACAGAACATTCTTTACAGCTCATTTTCATAAAGGTTTCAAAACGGTATGCGTTTTTACCAGGGACAGAAAATAACAGTTATTTTTAAAATTTTACATCAAAAAAGCACACATAAAAAATGATCGTAGAAAATTTTGGTTGGTATCAATATGATGCATAGGTGATGTACATGCAAATTTTTTTATGATTTTTAAATTTGTGCCTTTTTTGATAAAAGTTGAAAAATAACTTTTAATTTCGACTTTTATTTTTTTAAGGCAAAATTAAAAGTTATTTTTGACTTTTATTATTTTACTCAAAAAATAAAAGTAATTTTTTAACTTATAATATTTTAAAGCAAAAATAAAAGTCATGTATTAAATTATTATTACCTATAAATTGGAGGCAATAAAACTACCGTATTACTATGCAATACTTAATTCAAGACTTTTATTTTTACTTAAAGTATTAAAAGTTAAAAAATAACTTTAATTTTTTGAGTAAAATAATAAAAGACAAAAATAACCCTTAATTTTTGCCCTAAAACATAAAAGTTAATAAATAACTTTTATTTCTGCCTTAAAAAATTAAAGTTAAAAAACAGCTTTTTTTCTTGACTTTTTCGATAAAAGTCATAACAGTTACGGTCCCTAGTTTTTACTCAATTTATAAAACTCTTGGTCTGACTCAAACAGGTTTGAAAAGCAGTTTCAGTGAAAACATTTCGAAATTTCAAAACTGTTTTTATAGCTGTTTATGCACGGGTTTGAGCGAATGAACACGTTTTCAAAACGGGCTTAAACATGATATGTAACGTTATGATCAGCATTGGTTTTAAAGACTTACGAATCAATGATTTTACCAGCCCATAAACCACAACAAAAAGTCAGTAATTCTGGATGTAGCGATGTCTCAATATACACTTGATGACTATTATCCCTCCAAATATGGCAGTTTTGTTTCTTGGCAGATGTATCCAATCAAGCAGAAAGGAGATCCATAGCCAAACAAAATCCGCTTGTGAAAATCTAAATCAATGGTAATCTTATTTTAAAATAAAATAATTTGGCAGCTTTGTTCAGGCTTCAGTCTATTCATGTTGAAATGTCAAACCAAATTCCTGGGGCTCGAACCCGAGTCCTCAGCACTTAACATATGTAAATCACTTGACAGCTCACAAAATGGCCGCCAGTTAAAAAGCGTTGCCAACTTAAAGTGCTAACAAACACTCAACAGTTAAATTTCTGTTTTTAGCAGGCTGTGTATCGGCAGAAAAACTGTTACTAAAAAATTACAAATTGTGCTTTCAAGTTTACGGAGAGATCGAGATTTAAAAAAAAAAAAATAATAAATTAATAAAAATAAATTATTAATTTAGTGAATTTCGTGTCTAAATTAAAAAAAAAATATTTTTTTCTGTGTAGCTTAAGTTGTTTTCTAGTTATAAGTACCTTTTAAAATTGACGTGAGAGCTCGCTTATAAAATCGCCCATTCTTCATAAATCTCAGCTCTGACATCTTAAAAAAAAAATAAATATGAAAAAATATTTCTTTTGGCGACTACGTCTAAGCAGTTTTTTGGCAAAAGGTCTGAGAGTAACTGATTGCCTTGAAAAAGCTCTCACGCCTGTTATTCAAATTTGACTTTAAACTGTAAGTCCCAGTACTCATGGATAAAAATTGACGCACATAATATTGATACTGTGAGAACCTAGGCCGTAATCCTGACTCAAGGTTGTAATGCCCAATTATGTATGTATGTATGTATCCAATACAACGCAGTCATGACTAGGGGTCATAATAAAAAAAAGGCACCAATTTTTCTGAAATTTTTCAAAGTTGTCAAGTAGAAAATTATAATTGGAAGAACTTTTTTAAAGTAACATTTTTCAAAAAGGGGTCCAATTCCTTATGAGTTCCGCCCGTAATCGGGAAAAATTAATAATACAGAAAAGCTAAGTATTTGCGATCCATTTATTTATTTGTCACTCTCACTTCTAGTAAATATTCTTCGAGAAAAGATCGTTTCACAAATTTCATTGCCGTACCTTAAGTAGTTTCTCAATTATAAACACCTTTTAAACCTTTCCGATACTACTTATTAATATTTTGTAAATTGGTTGTGTGGTCCTCAAGTTATAATAGATAAGCAAATCGTAATTTATTTTTATATGTATAGATATAGAGATTTGTACAATGTTTCTCTTTTTAATATTAAGGAGGAAAAAAACAAACAAAAAAGCATTTAATATCTATTTCCACTTCTATATTGACTATCTTATGGTCTAAAATCAATTACTTTCAGATGATAATATATTGGCAGGAATTGTCCTCTATAAACAAGTTAATGATACTCGTACTACAACAATAAAATGGCCTACAACATATGGAAACGATTGCAAAATATATTACTTCACTACCTACCAACTTGCCATGGTTCATTAAAAAAAAAAACAAAAAAATGAAAGAAAAAAAACTATATTGATAAAAAAGGAAGTGACAAGGAAGGGCAAATAAATGAAGTCATTAAATAAAAACTTTCATAAAAAGCCGTACACACGTACATATGTACATCATACTCGTATGTATATGAAGTATAACAGACACTAGTAATCTATAGGACTGCAATGGGCAGAAAACAAAATCAGCAATAGCAACAGCAACAGCCACAGCAAAAACATTTTATATTTATTTTTGTTTGCTTATGGGCATTGATGCCAGATTGATTTAATAAAGAAAATCGTCAACTTTTTACATATAATTCTTAAATAAATGTTGACAAATTTGTAAAAATGAAGCCATAAAGAAAATAAAACAATTTTGTGTGCTGAAGGCTAGTTTACTTTATAAATACAGTGTATTACGATATGTTAAAAAAATCAAAATAAAAAATATTATACATGTAGTATATACATATAAAACAATATACGTTTCGAATTTTTATTTTTATTTTATTGAGACCAATACTCAGGAGTAAACCCCTACTAAATGCTGTGCATTGTATTTGAATTTTTATGGAAAGGACAGCACATTATGACAACAGAACATACATATATTTTGTTTTCATATATCCTAAAACGCTTTACGAATGACACAAATTACTGTGAATTGATCATTCAAATGCCAGTGTTATACCTTTACCCTTGAATGTTCAACAGTAATTGCCCCATCATTGCATGTTGATTATGTGGTGAATGCCTTCGCTAAGTAGGTTCCAAAAAACAAAATAATACAAATTAAATTAAAACTTTAAGAATTTCAGCATAATAAAAAAAAATAATTAATAAACAGTGAGGCGTATGAAAAAGGATACAAATATGCACGATCGTATTAATTTCTCATTTCTAAAGAGAATAATAAAAACAGCTGTTTATAACTATAAGTATATACTACAAAGTCCGCATTCTACAATGTCGAAACTGATATAAAGAATCTTGTACAATTTTCGTTTGATCCTGCCTAAAGCTATTACAATTTGAAAGTTAGACGACAGATAAAAGTGTTGAATCTCTCTTTCTTTCTCACACAGCAGTGTTAAAATGACAATGAAATAGGAAAAATAATTTTGAGAAACAAGCAAAATTTACGAAAAGTAGTTACGAGTAACGAAAAATGTTCGATACAAACATACGTGCACTTCAGTTTTCACTTCTTCGTCCCCTTTCCAACACGCTAAGTCTATCTGCCTTTCAATTTCTTCATTGTAAATGCAAGCAAAGAGTTACCATTTAAAAATGTGATTACAAACTCTAATGAGAAAATTTTCTTTAAGAAACCATATGGTTTTATTTTTACAAGATCCAATTATAATCTTATTACTTGCATTGTATTATAGTATAAACAAATCTTTCGTTAATATCTGTAAACAGTTCTATTTGATTTTATTAATATTCCTGATTGTATTATTTGTAATAAAGATAAACCCCCACCTTCGTATTCTTATAATCCAAAATTTTAAATGCTTGGGAAGAGTTCTTTGATGTTACTTTTACGGAGGAAAGGTTTCTTGTAAAAACTTTTTTTCGGACAACCGGTTGGTTCTATAACAAAAGCGAAGTTAAAGCAAAAACTTCTGTCTACTCACAATACCCGAAAAAGAATGGATTAAGGTGTATTAAATAGATTTTTTAATAGGAATTTAAACAAGTTAGGGTTTATATATATTCCATTAGCGAACAGAACAAGCATGTCGATTTACTGAAACAGTCCCTTCAGTCGGCTTTCAAGGTGTCTTGACCTACCTGTCGGTGTTGAGGCAGAGAATCAGAGCGGTCTTCAATGCTTGTTAATTGAATAAAAACTTGCAGCACTACATAGAATGCTTCAGAGAATATAAAAAGGTTTCAGATATTCAAAACCTGATTACTGGAGGAAGTATCACGGGTCTATTTAACCTATTAAGGACTCTGAGAGATTCTATCCTTTTCTTTTTTTATTTAAGATCAATAATCAGGGGTAAACCCTTACAGTGCATTGTATTGGAATGTTGAATACATAAACAGATAGTTGTGAAGATATTAAGCGCCTTATGTCAATGGGATAAATTACTGTCAATTTGATCACTCAAAGGTCAGTGTTATACCTTCACCTTTGAATGATCAACAGCAATTGCCCCATCTTGATGTTGAATGTGAGTGGTGAGCTTTTTTTATGTTGGTTAGCTGCAATTAAATTCTTAAACATACTTGTTGACATAAATTTTTTGGAGAATACCATTAACCCTGTTGTTTTGACAAGCCGTGAAGTCAGGGGAAGTTATGTGTTATATAGCAAAACCCTTATCTTTCGCCGGATAAGATTTTCGGAGACATAAACAGCTTTTCTCCGTTTAGGTCACCAGATTTGAAAGGTATAATGCTGATAATGGTGCAAAAGACTCAGATATCTGGGATTCACTTTCTTAAGTTGATTTTTTTTACTTCTTTAACTTAGTAGTTGGAGGAGAACTAAGGTGGTCTTCGGTAAAAAGGTCGGTAGGAGGAACACATATTGCCCGATTAGTCTTACGTTCTTGTTTCTTAAGGTTCTTGAGAGGGTGAAAGATAGTCAGGTCCGTTAGCATATGGACATCAAGCTATCCCTTGCCCAACATGCCTACATGAAAGCAATGTCCACTGAAACGGCACTGCGTGAGCTTGTGGGTTCAGTAAAAATATTCTCATAGCACAGGCAATTTACTCTAGCTGACTTCATCTACATAGAAGGTGCTTTCATCTATATTTGTCGATAATGAGAGTGTAGTTTCTGACCAAGTAACGAGTTTGGTAGCAGAAAAACAGCAGATTATTCTAAGTTTTCATTCTGTTGTTGTTGAAATAAAATAAAATTTGTTTGCATTGAATTAAATTGCAGGCCACAGCTTTATCTGTCTATTGCTTTTGATTAAATGTTATAATTTTGCGAAAATTCTAATTCTATTTGCTATATAAAGAGTTCGCTATAATCTTGTTTGTTATTAACGTTGTTATGGAATATAAACAACTTATTTTAATCTTAATTTTAATTGTACATCTTAAAATACATTGAAAATGCCGTTCAGTTCTACAACTTGGTAGCTTGGCTATTACTTTGTCTACCATTTAGTCTGCTTGGTTTTTCTTCCTATGAATTGCAAAGCGAGTAAACAGTCTGTTGTTCGCAAATAGTCGATATAGTCCTGACTTCCAATACAAACAAAAGTAACTGAAGTTTGGTTTATATGTTACCACTCTTCTGTTTACATGAAATGGTTATTGGTCTACTCTTGATTGGATTGGTTTCTTAAAACAAAAATATATTTCATACACACATATGCACAAATACCTATACATGTGTAACTACAAAAAAGGACACATATGTTTGCCAAAAGAAAAGCACAAAAAAAAAAAAAGAGAAATCCAAGTGGTGGTGGTTGTGTGGTAGATAGTTGGCTTGTTGATGTGGCAGCGGCAGAAAAGGCAGAGAAATAACAAAATTCAAGCTGTTACAGCCTCAGGACTATAAATAAGTGTAGGCGGCATAACTAGAGCATATGTGTAGACATACATATGCATACATTGAAAGCCATACACACATACAAATGTATGCATGTCTATAGGAACTTGATGTATGCTTTTGAGGTTCATGGTAACTAAAGAGATTTTCGTTTGTGGTGATAATGGAGAAACAAATGGGTGAGTGTGTGTGTATTTAATGCATGATAATATTCAATATAGGAAAAAAAGCAATATGTTGCTGTTACTTCACCCAACCCAAGAACACGTTATTGGTCTAGTACACACACATGTATTCATGCAATGGTTTATTAATTATTTTCATTTGCATATTCAACAATAAAAAAGGAAAAGAAAGTAATAAAAAATAAAGAAAAAAAAAACGTAAAATTTCTAAATTAAATTTTGTCACTCTCTACAGAAGATTCTTCTTTGATATGAATTATTTAACAAATATTCGATTATTTTAATACTCAAATTGTTGCAACCAAACACACACTTCAAATGTTAAAGATTTCACGTAAAATTTTTTGGTTTTTTCTGTTAAAAGTTATATTGATTTGAATATATATAAAATATCGGAAACGTACAAACAATATATTAGATAAGTCCTTTATGTTATAAAATAGCATAAAAAGCGCTTGTAGTGCTTTAATTTTCTATCATAATTTTTTGGGGGGTCGTGGTATAGTGGTTAGAGCGCTCGCACAGAAACTCAATCGACCAAGTTTCAATCCCAGCCAAAGGCAAAAATTATAAAATAAATTTAGCGTTTTTCCTAAAATTATAATTTAAAAATAAGAGGTTCCCCCACCCACCAAGAACTGCTCCCTGACATTTCCAGTCTATTCCACCAAAAACTAATGATCGGGAGTACAGCGCCGAAGATAACAGCTAACCTACTCAAGACGCTCGCCACTCACATGCAACATCCACTGACATGTAGGGCAATTGCTGGTGATCACTCATGGGTGAAGGTGTAACACTGGCCTTTAAGTGGTCAAATTGACTGCAACTTCTCTCAGCAACAAAAATGGCGCATAATAACAAAATTAAATAAAATCTATTTATGTATCTTCAAATTCCAATACAATGCTCTCCCTGAGTATTGGTCTTAAATTAAAAAAAAAAAAAAAGAAACACTTGACCTATAAGTGATTTTTTATGAGTATATTTTGATGACAAAGATGCACTTCGCCTAAAAATATTAACGAAATGATAGTTCGGAATGATAATCAATGAAGGACTACTGCTTTCAAACATGAAGAAGCAAACAAGTAGAATCTCATTAGCTTATAACTGAAGTATCAAGGCGACTACTTTCAGGACTTCCATTATGGGTATAAAAGCTCATAGTGGAACACATTTTAACATGCAGATGCATATTTCTGCATCTGCGTATAAAGAAAAAAAACAGGAACCCTGCGGAAATGATTAGGGGGAGCATTGAAGGTATTACTTTACTTGCTATCTTTATTTAATCTCAGGCAGGAACAATTGCAGCGTACTGCGACCTGTAAGATCTGTTATGTTCCACTTGCTACCTATTTTCAGCATCTACGTTATAAGCTTAAATGCTCATAGTGGGGCACATATTAAGAATATATCTGCATGTATAGAACTGCTTCATTGACTTGCTGCCTTTATTTAATCTCGGCGAAGCGCAATTGTAAGATATTGCGACCTATTAAATCTATTTTGTTGTACTTGATACCTTTAGACTTTCGCATTACTTTTGGGGGGAAACGGCTTATAGCGCCAAAAACCATCAGCATATTGTACACGTACATGCAGAATATGTAGCAAATTACTGACCATATGCAGGCCTTTGTTTTCTTTGAAAATATAGTGGAGAAAGTGGAAAATGAGGGACAAGGCAAAATATAAATGGCACTTTCACAAATGGCCTGCTAACAGTCTTCAAAACTTAATAATGTTTTGTCATGCATAGGCGTGGCGATAATAATGCAATCTTGTCATCTGTGACTATGGGTACTGTAATATTAAATGAAAGACGTTTACTACCGTTTAGCTCAACTGCCAGTATTAGTATGAATTTTTTTTTATTTAGCAATTATGTATTACATACGTATCCTTAGTACTAATTAATTATGTTCTAAATATCAGTTGCATACATAAGTTTTGTTGTCTAATTTAGTAAGTAATATAGTGATGATATTTAATAGGGATGGCACTACAGTACTAAAAATATTGGGAAGCGGATGGTCTTTGTGTTCTCAGCTTGAAAATTAATTGTGATGTAAGCTTGAATAATCACATATCGTATCGAAAAAAGCAATCAAGTGCCTCTGTTGTTTAAAACGGTGCCGAAATACTTTACTCCACCTGATTTTTCTAATATTTGCAAGACGTTTTTCCGAACCAGCTTCTCGACCGAATACAGAAAAGAACGAAGATGCTTATCAATTACAATAGGGCATCCAACGCTATCACTGCATCGTTGCAATGTAGCGTGCATTTCATTGTTCTATCGGTACTACCATGGGAAGTGCTCTGATGAAATAAAAATGTTAATCGCCAATAATCGCATGTTCTTACGTAGTACTAATACCTCTGAGATTATGTCATTATTTCTTAGAATATATAAAAAATCTGTAGGAAAGCCGCAGAGATAAATGCTGCTGATGAGTTCATGATATTTGAAGATTGTCAGGCGGCAATACGTGGCCTTGTCAGGCGATTAAGCTGCCCTGCCTCTAAAAATAAAAAAGACGACGATTTTGCTCGTCCGGTGACAGTTTTATGTCAACCAAGACATTCAGAGGCCATTGGTAACGACTTGTTCTATTATATTTCTATTAAAAACTAAGTAAATAAACTGAAATGAATCTAATAAGTCAATTGAGGAGGAGTTTTTTTGACGACATGCCGGTTATTGTTGGACAATCCTCCTTATAAATCATTTGGAGGAGATGATAGAGTGAATTTAGTGGGTTTGGCTCAGTGAATTTTTAAAAGATATTCATTATGATTTCTATAGTGTATTGTTTTGACTAGTGACCCTTAAAAAAGTGTTATGTTGCATAATAATAATGCCGAGCCATACATATATGAGTAATACTGCAAAAAATTAATTCCACTGGCATTATCTGGCTTTAAGCTGTATAGGTTGCATTTTAAACTTTTTTCTTTAGCTGTGTAAAGATCACACATTTCGTTCGCTACAAAATTCTTTCGAGAGTGATAATATAAA
The DNA here is from genome assembly GCA_963576795.1 of Metopia argyrocephala. Taxonomy (NCBI): domain Eukaryota; kingdom Metazoa; phylum Arthropoda; class Insecta; order Diptera; family Sarcophagidae; genus Metopia; species Metopia argyrocephala. Next base: position 177,144,375 of record OY756208.1, on the reverse strand, counting down.
TCACAACAGTTACACGGCAATGCAAAAAGTATAAACAAATTCAAATTGATAAACATTTTCAGCCTTATTTATAATAAAGAATTAGCAGGTCCTTGTACACAGTGGCTAAGTTTGTTATTCCAATACGGGGAAATTCTTACTCAAACGTACAACGTATTTAATTTTTTTAATTCTCAGACTAGTTATTAAATCGAAGGTATGAAAAGTTTTAATATTATCAGTCTATAGCGGGTGAAAAACCTGTCAGTTTTTTGTCTTGTATGCTAACCAGTTGCCAATTTTTATTATACATACGGCCGTTTGTTTCTACATTTATGTTAAAACCTCACATGGTAATAAAATTTCTTAATATTTTAAAATTCTATGTACCCGTAGATCTTTGTTTTGTAAACTTAAACTCTTGTTTTTTTAACTTCTAAACAAAATCGAGAGCACAAGGTGTACTCTTTTGTCTATTTTTGTGGGAGTTTATTTAAGTCATAAAAAATTTACAAGTTAATGTGTTGCTTTGTTATTGTAAAATCAATAAAAAATTTAATTCTATACACTTGACGAAATATCACAAGTCACAGATTCTGGAAAGCTGACAAGGTTGTTACATTTCAGATTAAAAAAGAGGGGGAAAAATCACACTTCAATTTTAATTTGAGTATCTTTTTTATTTTCTTTGTTTAATAATACACCTGATACACCAGATTAATCTAAAATTTATGGAAATATTTTATACCTGAAGGGAAAACAGACAGAAAAACATAAACAAGTTACACGCATTTACAACAAACTGATCAAATAATATGAATAATAATTTGAATTGTACTCAAGTGAGTTATAATAGAAGCAACAGACTTGTTACCATAGAAAAGAGATTTTAAACAATTTTGACTATTACACACACACACACAGATTGCTTTAAGGGGAATAATTTGGTTTCAAAAATAAGAAAATAACATTAAAACATGACAATAAAGCCAGTTTGTCAGATAATATTAAAGGAGGTCAAATGAAATCATTCATGTAACCAAACAAACAAACAAAGAAACAACCAGCTATTCAGCCAAGCATTTCCACCCTCAAAGTTCTCACAATTTCAGTTGAGAAATGTATTCTATTTTTTCTTAATATTATATTGCTATTTTTGTTTTTATACCTTAAGGTTGTTATGGTTATGGGAATTTTGATATATTGTTGTAAATTTAATAATTTTGACTCTGAGGTGTTAGTTACGAGCAGCAGTTACAGAGCCAGCTAACTAGTCAGTCAGTCAGTTTATTCATCCAAAAAACAAATGCTTCTATTTTGAATTGAAAATCAACATTTCACTTCGCTTCAAATCGAAAGTCTGACAAATTGATTGAAATCTGTTCTAAATGTAACAAATTTTTCCAGTTAAACCTACAACAGTAGAATTTGTACATACAAGAGACCACAAAAGTGTACGGAAAATAGGAAGAAAGAAAATTATTCAAATTTTATAAAACAAAATCAAATCTAATCAAATGTGAAAATGTGTCAGTTTGTATGGGGTTTTTTTTCTATTTCCATTTGGCCACATTTTGATAGGAATTTTTTTCTATTTTTTTTCAAGTTATTCAAGTGAAACCTCAAGTACACTTAAGTTCTATTAAACACAGATTTTTAAGGACAAATCAATATGCAAAATAAATACGAAACAAAGAGAATTTGAATAAAATTGAACTGATTGTTTGAAAAGATACCAATCAGATGAATAAGTATCGCCAAAAATATGACACAAACAATGATTTTCTAATGCATTTAAAATTTCTAAAAAATTTGTGGGTTTTTTCGAAGCAGAATAATTAGAATTTTTATTAAGTAGCGCACCCGTTGCACACTTTTTTAAAATAAATTTTAAATTTACAATTAGATGCGAAAAAGATAATGAACAAAACAAGGTGAATCACCGACTGATAGCTTTAATTAAAGACATCAATTGAGTTAAAACTGCCAGAGCTAATTAACAGAAAATATATTTTATTCCTTTGATATTGCGTACTGAGCATTTTAGTCTTCATTTATTAACCACGTCTCTTTCTGCCACACCCTTTTTTAGCCTATAAAGATTCTTCACTGAAATCACATACGTAAATGTGAACAATTTCATTGCAGTAGCTTAAATAAGTAGTTTAATATTTATTATAAATACGAGATATGAAAAAAAAATATTTATTTTTTATGGTAGAGGCTGAGGTTGTGTATTAGTTACGGTAGGGTATCCAACTCTATTGATTTACTGGAGCATCGGGGCAAAGCTGTTTGCATTTTGCTCCATTGGCAATCTCGAGGTCGGAGCAGAGGCGCCTTAATCTGGTTCTACCGCCGTCAGCTTGCAGAAATCTTGTCTGATTGTTTGGGGAGTTGACGTAGTCGCTGTGGTAGTAAAATTGGATAGTATATAAGCAACGAAGAGTGCTACTTTCCAATCAAAAGTATTGTCAGAATTGATAAAACTTTGCCGGATCTCTTGGTATGAGCGGTATTACATAACTGGGTTGGGTGGCTGGAGTTCCTGGACGGTACACACATTAAGCTTAAAAATTCATTCTTATGTAGTACCCGCATCTCTCGTAGGGCACATCCTTTTGTAATTGATTGTTCTGTAAATCACACCAGGCTTTATAGAGAGAATTCGTTCAGTAACTGCATGGTTCGTTTACAAAATAAACTTCCTGCGAAAGTATTTCCTGTCAACTAAAATGTAAACAAGCTTAAAACAAATATTCACAACACTATACACTCATTCCCTCTTTCTATAACATATTTTGTTAACCAGTATAATTCACGGATAGTAGGGCCTCATTAAAATAAAACATTGCTTAAGCTTAAGTGGTTGCTTAGTTGTATGTGTATTCTGAAGTGGGCGTAACAGCCCGCCCATTTTCTGAGTAACTGTCGACTGTTATTTTTATTTTCGTGTATGTTCGTGGAAAAGTATATATAAAAACAGTCAAACACATCAACCCATTTTGTATTTGAAGTAAAAAACTGAATTAAACTGAATTTTAGCCAATTGTCTTAAATTTTAAACAGTTTAAACAGACTTTAATACTTCTAAATAATAGCAGTGAAATATTTAAAAATATAGGGTCTTTAAATTCTGTATGCCCTAAAAATTGCTTTATTTCAATAATTTTTTATTTTTGGCAATTCTCATGGTCCTTTACAATTATTTGTATAGAAAATATTTCTTATTTTTTTTTTTTTCAATTTTTTTTCTACAAATCAAATAATAAATCAAATTCATACATTTCAATATGAAATGTGGTCAGAATTGTTAAAAGCAATTGAACGTAAATCAATATTTCCACATAAATAAACAATTTACAACTATTGAAAGAAACGTTTATGCATATATGGAGAGAAATATTTGGGTAGCAGGTGCGGATTCAGAAGGTGTAGAAAGGAAAAACTCTTTTCCACAACTAAACTGCAAATATTTTAAAATAGAAAAAGTGGAGAGCTGAACAAAAACTTTTGAAGACAAAAAATTATCGACCGTTGGCATACTCTATTAATATGGGGCGGGGCCAACATACAAAATATAAGCCAATTTTTTAATTGTTTCTGTTATCAAGATTATAATTGGAAAATCTGTACAGATTTAAATATATTTGTCACACTCACGGGCGAGCCAAGAGGCTACACAAAATAAAAAATATATAATGTATAAAAGTAACAGTTGAGCTCAAAACAATTATAACATCTAACAGAACTGTCTTCTCTGAGAAGTTTATACTTCTGCTAAAAAAACATCGCTCAGAATGGTTGTGTTGAAAACAAAGTATTTATTTTCCAACATCAAACTGGCATTGATCAAATAATTTATGAAAGAAATTCATAAGATAGTTAATGAATTTAACTTTTTGAAAACAAATTCGCTAGCGTTTCTTCATCTACATTACGTTCTCTCAGAAACGTGTGTGACATATTTTTGGGTAACAAAAAAGTGGTGAACTGGGTCATGTCGTATAAGATGTTGCTTAAAGTGCATTTCATTTGGACTTTTACCCTGAATATTTAAAACTGAAATACTATCATTTAATACGATAATCTTTTGCTTTAAGGGGTTAGTGTAGTGTAGTGTTTAGAGCGCTCTATTACAACACAAAAGTAACCCATGTTCGAGTCCCAGTACTGAGGAAAATTAACAAAAATTTGTTAATGCGGCATTTCCTAGTTTTAATTTAAAAAAATATCAGAGGTTCCCCCTAAATCTCTAAGAAGTCCATCCTTAAGAAAGGCGCCAATTGACATTTCCACCTATCCAACTTTAAACTTTCAAGCTGATGAGCACGATGAAACGCCATCTACTGAGAAATAATATACAGAACTAAGCAAGAATTAAAATATACAATTTAACTTAGCAAAGATCCTGACCACTTCACAATGGACAAAGAATTAACATCAACAGATGGGGCAATTGCTGTTGATAAGGGTGAAGGTATAACACTGGTCCTTGAGTGATAAACTGGCAGCAACTTGTCCCATTGACATAACCTACTTAAATGGTACAATAAAATAACTTATATTATCTTCAAACATACCAATGCAATGCTTACCATGAGTAGGGGTGTAAACCCCTGAGTATAGGTCTCAACAAGAAAAAATAACTTTATAACCGTAATCTGTAAATTAAGTTTCTATAGTTAAAAGTTTATAAATTTGATTTTTTCCCATAAAATTATCGAATAATGATAAAAAATTGGGCGTTCCAATAAAATTATAGGAATATTATACATCGTGTTACGCATAATCACTTAGTCATTTTACATAAAAATCCGCAGCAATTGTATAAGGAATCAAATTTTTTTTAACTCTAGATTTGTTGGTAACGTTCTTCCTGAAATCTTCTCCATTAACTTAAGCATTCCAATTAGCTATACCCTTTAAGCTTAAAATGTTTAAGAAATTAGAAACAAATTAAAACTCAAACCAAATGACTACCTCCAGAAAGCACACTGCCTGATTGGACTTATGGTTCTCTGAAGGAATGTAAGACAAATACATAATTTGCTATATTGACTTCTTTGTGGTCGCCGTAGTCTAGTATGTAATCTGTTTGCTTACTAAACGAGATTTCTGGGTTTAATCCCATCTTGAAAGAAAGAAATATGAAAACATATTTCTTTCGGCGACCACCTGTTAGCAGTCTTCTGGCAAATGCTCTGAGAAAAACTAATTGCCATGAGCAAGCTTCTTAAGTCTGTCGTTTGGATTCGACGTTAAACTGTAGACACGGTACTCATGGATAAAAATTCACGCCCAAAATATGGGTGCTCATAGCAGCTACGTCATAAGGCCAATTATGTGTGCATGTTGAATTGTAAGAACTTTGCTTTATTTCATTTTAAATAAGTATGTATTTGTATTCCCTCTTCAATATACGAGTATATGAAATAAAGTACGCACCTGTTAAAACAATTTGATTTCTAATGGTTGCAATTATTAATAAAAAAACAAAAATTAAATATATATTTTTTAGTGTTATATTATATACGAGTGTTATAAAATATGTAAGTGGTTGTAGAAATTTATGAAAAAAGAAAAAATATATAAAAATAATCGGTGATATTTTTAGTCAAAAGCTCTTTCCTTTTATTTGAAATTGTATTGCAATACTTATTTTTTATTGATTTTTATAAAAACATATTTAAAATTTTATGGACTAATGTAGATATAAAAAATATTTAGGGTGCTCTAAACAGTTTCTTTTGATGATATAGACTTGAATATATACTTTAAAATTATTGTGGTTTAAGTGAGTATTCGAGTAAAGAAATTTAAAACCATTTATTGTTTTTTAAAAAATTTGGGTTGTTTCCTTTAATATTTCTGGTCTAGAACTTTAAGCTTCAAATCTGTCTTTTTAAAAACTGACAACAATAAAATAATGACAAAATTCTAAAAAATGTTAATTTGTTTATAATCTAAATTGTTTTTAAAGGTTTCTTTAAATGGCTTAAACTACTAAGAAAATATTTTCTATAAAATTTTATTCATTTACATGATACAACATCCAGTTCGATACTTTTCTTTCAAGTTTACTAAGGTATTAGATGAAATTATGGATAATATTTACCTGCCGAGTTAAACTAACTACTATGGCCCCGGAAGAGAAAGCAAATAACTTGGCTTTGAAAGTCATACGTGAAGCGACAGAAAAAAATTTAGAAAGTTCCTTTCCTCTTTCTAATCGATATGATATGGTATTAGAATCAGAATCGAAAATAAATGAAGTAAAAATAGTTAAACCTTTTCTCTTTGGTGACTGATGGAAAAATTCTTTTACTACTAATTTAACTATATTGGATCAAACGTTTGCCTCAAAAAACTGAAATTTATACAAAATGCAATATGATTTTATTTAAAAACAAGACTGAGTTTCATTCCTTCAGTTCAGAAAAAAATTTCTTAAAATTACTTAATTACTGTTTCTGCATGGTAATAAAAATATTGAAGAATATAATTTAATACCTGAAAGCGTTACTGAAAAACGTACAACATTATACTTTGTATGAGGAACAATTAAATTGAACAATGTTTTACTCTAAATCATTAAACAATATAACTGCAATATGTAATATATTCGTAATAGTTTCGTTGAAGAAATATAAACAATCAAAAACGAATGATCTGGAAAAAAAGCGCCACCTATTGGGAAGTAGCAGATAGCAATTAAAATCTACTTAGCGAAGGCACTCACCAAAATCAATAAGTAACGAAGGGGGAATTGCTGTTGATTATTCAAGTGTGAAGGTATAACACTGGCCTTTGAATGATCAATTCACAGCAATTTGTGTCATTCCTAAGGCACTTAATAATATAAGAAAACTAAAATATATATTCTGTCATAATATACAGTCCTTTCCACAAAACTTTAAATCCAATGCACAGCATTAGTAGGGCTTTACTTCTAAGTATTGGTCTCAATAAAAAAAAATAATCGAACACTATGTAGTCGTTGTCTGATGCATGGTCACGATCATTGTGGTTGGCTTCTGATCATATGTGATCAACATCACACAAACGATTGCTCACTATGGATTCAATCGCGTTTTAATTGTAAAAAGCCTGATAAGGAAAGAATTTAAATGATATTACTTGCACTATGCTTTTTCTTTATCTACAAACGGGAAATATCTTACAAAATCACAAACAAAAATCACCATATATAAATTTATAAATGGCCATTACAATCATTTTTTCAGAGTTATGGCTTAGTTTCTCACAGCACCCATATAGTGCGCTTCAATTTTCAACCATGAGTTCTGAGACCGAGACTACGGCGACTATAGCAAAACCATTCATACCATTCGTTGCTTTTTTGGAGTGTTAGATAGACTTTAAGAGAAAACAAGCAATACAATGCATGAGATTGGTTACATTCATTCTTTTATTGTGTTGCCTTGTAGTGCTTAAATAAAACAGTGACAATTGACAACAGTAGACTCATTTTGTGTGAATGCAATTAAAGCTCATAAGCAGGCAATTAAACTTTTCCCTGGTATACAACCTTAAATACCCGTAATATTTAATTCTTCACTGAAATGCCATTGGCATTAGTAGCTTTTGTCATTAAATTAACTTGAAACCTTAATCAGAATACAGAATATTTTAATTGCTTCTCTGAAAGATGACTAAAGTTACGAGTAAATAATACTCTTGTATATGAATTTTATTTAATTCGTTGTACTTAATATTTAAAAATAAAATTCTGGTATATGTGACATATATTAAAATATTACAAATAAATAAAAATAGAACATAGGCTAACAAATGTACACAAATTTTAAAATTTTTTTTCGCATAGGTTTTAAAAAATTGCACCCTACCAGTAACTCAAACTGATGTATGTGTGTATGTACTTATACAGGTAAGTATGAAAATATGTACTTCACAATGCATTAAAGATTACCTTTTGTAAAAGAAATATAAAAAATAAAAGAAGTAATTTTATCTCTATAAAACAACATGATGTAGACATTTTTATTATAGAATTTATTTCAAGAGGCTTATTTTGTGTGACAACAATTTATTAAACACTTATGTTTATAATGCTTATAAAAGAAATATAATTTTTCAAAAAAATTTTTAATATTTCTAATAAAAAAAAGAAAAGAAAAAAAACGTAAAACACTTTATTATTTTCCAGTTATTTTAAGGTAATAAAAGCTGTCAAAAACTGCAAACTTGCATGTTCACCTGAACATAAATTTAAGCATATTTTTGTTTTATTTCTAAAAAAAAGGAGAATAAGTAAATAGAAAAAAAAACATATAAAATTTATTATAAAAATAATGTAAATTTATGTTGCTCTAGTGGTGCTGAAGTCATATTGTATTGATAATAAGAGTTATGTTTTTAACATTAAAAACAATTTTAGCCTTTGAGCCATGCTCCAGTAGTCAACTGGGTAGAGTGCTACATTGCTAATGCGAGGATTGTGGGTTCTATTCCCACCAGATATACTAGTCTTTAACACTTAACTAAGCATATGTTCGTAATAATTAGAATATAATATTAATACTATAGTTACCGTACTCTGGTATGTAGTGTGTTGGCTTACTAGATGAAAGCTCCGCTTTCTGGCACCAGCTCTGACATCTTTTTTTTTTAATTGAGACCAATACTCATGGCTAAGCCCCTACTAAATGCTGTGCATTGTATTGGCATTTTTGTGGAAAGGACAGTACATTATGACAGAAGAACATATATTTAGTTTTCTTATATTATTAAGCGCCTTAGGAATGAGACAAATTGTTGTGAATTGATCATTTAAAGGCCAGTGTTATATCTTCGCCATTGAATGATCAACAGCAATTGCCCTATTGTTGCATGTTGATTGCGGTGAGTGCCTTCGCTAAGTAGGTTTTTAGCTGTTATCTGCTTTTTCCCAATAGGTGACGCTTTTCTCCTGATCATTAGTGTATCAATGTCAAAGGTTAACGTGGAATATAGTGGAATGCCAGCAAGAGGTTACTTTATAAATGGACTTCTTGGAGGGGAGCGGGACCTATTAATTTTAAATTATAAATTTGAAAAAACATCAAACTAACTTTTTCATTTTTCACTTTTGCTGGGATTCGAACCTGGGCCGTTTTAGTTTTTGTGAGAGCGCTCTAACTACTCTACCACGCACCCACACTAATCTAATCTAATCATGAAATAAAGATATGTATTTATATGGAAAAAGATTTCTTTCGGCGGCCACCTCTTTGCAGTCGGTCCCGTAGGTCCCGGTACTCATTGATAATAATTGACTAACACAATATGGGTGCTGTCGGAAGTTAGGCCATATCTCTGAAAAAGGACTGTAATCTCTAATTATGTATGTATGTATGTAATTGCCTCTTGAAGAGCAGAATAAAGTAAAAAAGTCTTGGATACTTCTCCAAAAAAGATGTGAGGATATCACTTAATTTAATGCATTTTAAAATGACAAAGTAAAGCAAATATTTATAAAATCTTATTTTGTACAACAAAAAATAATCAATTTTATACAAAAATTATTTTAAGAGTTTATAAATAAATGTATGTCTGTTCCATTATAAGTAATTAAATGTCATAAATGTTACAAAATAAAAATTTTGTTTCCGAATTTTTATAACTGTGGTCACATTAGGCATAAATTTGACCAAAAAACGTAACCACTATTAAATGAAAGCAGCTATTTGTTTACAGTCTTTGGTTTTATATATCAATTAAAATGATGTTTAATTGAAAACAAATAAAAAAAAACAATTGAATTTAAAAATAAAATCATATTTAATTTCCATAATCTGTAATTACTTATATTGCAAAGTATAATGGTAATGCGAATATAATTTTTATTTATTTTTATTTTGTTGTTTTTTTCAATTCTATGCTACTTAACAACACTTTATTTATAGTTTAATAATTTTGCTTTTTAAAAGTTCAATTGCATACGACTTCTGACCTTATTTACGAATTTGTAAGTGTTTGTTAGTCGAACACGGTTATGACGAAAACTACTGAAAACATACAATTTATTATGCGAAAGAATTAAATCTCAATATTCGTAATGCAAAGTGTTTCAGCAGCTTTAACTGATTAAATTGTTTAAACGAGGGCATGTCAATCAACGAGGGGTTGACATGATATATTTTAATTTAGAAATGTTGAATAGACATATACGCTGCGCTGATTTTTGTAATGGTTCCCCTATATACATACATACATAGCCTTTACAATCCTGTGTCAGAATTAGGGCCTAACTTCTAGCAGCACTCATGTTGTGTGTGTCAATTTTTATCCGGTTTAATGTCGACTCCAAACGACACACTTGAGAAGTTTGTTCATGGCAATTAGTAACTCTCAGAGCTTTTACCAGAAAACTGCTGAGAGTTAGTCGTCGAAAGAAATATTTTTTTTCATATTTCTTTTTTTGCAAGATGTCAGAGCTGGGTGTAGAACCCGGGGCTCATGTTTTAGTAAGCCAACATACTAACCACTAGACCATTAAATTAAAATGAATATGTGCAACGGTTCCTCCTGCAAATAAAAGGTGGTTCCATTTTAAGGGCCGATGTTGATTTTAAATAAAACACAAAGTATTTAGAAAATTATTGTCATTTATATTTTTATAAGTTGGTATGGTTCAATTACTATGTATGGAATAAAATATCGGCCAAATGGCCGCCGCAATGACGCTGAGGCATAATTGAGGTTCTATGCCATTAATGTGCCAAATTATCTCATTCCTTAGCTCTTGAATGGTTGCTGGTTTATGGATGTATACCTTTTCTTTAAAATAGCCCCAAAGAATGAAGTCCAACGGTGTCAAATTACATGATTTGACGACCATAGCCAATCATCGCCACCACGTGAGATAACACAGCCAGTAAATTTGTCGCGTAAGAGAGTCATTATTTCGTTGTCATTCAAGTCAATTACACCTTGTAAGCATGCAAATTAAAGTCTTTGTGCATAATGTTCAAGAACGACGAGAGTGAATGGTACAATTGTTGGGCACGACGACGATTTGAGGTGGACGGCTCTTCAGCTACATTATCTCGAACAGCAGCAATATTCTCTGCAATACGAGCTGTACGAGCATGCACTGGTGTTTTCACATCTTCTACAGAACCGGTTTGCTCAAATTTTTGCACGATTTTTCCGCTTGTACGTATATCACCGTACGGGAGTTTATGTGCTCTATCCTGCATTTTTTTTTTTTATATATCTCGAGTTAACAATGCCACTTTGGATTTTCGACCCCACACTTTTCAGTCTTGCAATCCGTTTTCGGATATCTCGTCCAGTTTCGGAGATAAATAGCCAAAAACGGACTGCAGATTTTATAAATTTTGGTGTTAAAAACCTAAAGTGGCATTATTAACTCGAGATATATAAAATGGCGGATAGAGCACATAAACTCCCGCATGACAATATTTGGACGATTAAACTGATCGAATAAGTCACGAAGTTCACTTTGATTTAAACTCCCATTTTCATAGTAAGCCTGAATATCTTTAACGCATTGCTCGATTGTCTATCTTTCCATGGCTCAAATTGAGCTAGTCTAAAATTGAGAAATGCCAAATGAAATGCAGAAAGAAAACTTGACGTTTAGCAGTAATTCACATTCAACTACGGCCCTTAAAATTTAACCACCAGATATTAACATCAGGGGGCAAAATACAGCATTCGATATCGAACGAATTGTCATACAATTTTAAAACAATTTACATCGAAATTTCGTTCGAATTTGACCCCAGAACTAGTGAATTAAATTTTTTTAGAAATTTTTTTTTAGGTTTGTAAACTACATATTATCGTCTAAAATTAAATTAGAGTTTAAATATTAATTCGACACATTTTGTTTTTAAAGAGTTCGTTATTAGGGGTTTATTATAAAAATTAGGGAATTAAGTATGAAACCGATGCAATATCATTGGAACCACAACTGTTAAAAGCATGCTCGACTGTATATTAGTATTATAGAGTAAATTAAACGTTAATAATAATCAATTACTTCCGGCTTATAATAATAATAATAGTAATAATAGAAATACATTTTACACCAATAATAATGGCCGTACAAACGCATTGCTTATTACCAAGTTTATTACAACAACACAAATTATAGTGGCCAAATGATGGTTGTGCGCTTTTGTTTTCAATTTTCTCAATTTTTCTACAACTTATTTACTGCTGTTGTAGTGGCAGCATTTGCTGTATGTACATACTCGTACATATTATTGTTAATGCCGTTAATGTTGCAGAGATACGAGTATATTTTCTGCACTTCAACTCGTTAATATGTAATTGTATGTTTAATGAAGCATTTTATATGATTTTGTAATAACATTATTGTTGTTTATAGGCAGTTGTAAGTACTTTTGTTTACCACAAACTGTTGTACGTAAGGTTTTGCATTATACTCGTAGTTGACTGTAAGTCATCGCCAATACAAAAATATAAAAGCAATTCTCAAATATATTTCGCGATTTTTAAATTAAAAATGAAAATAAAAAACAAATTACCAGAGCGCAGTGAAGTTAAGGCTTTATTTTTGGTGGTGAGTTTGTGGTTTTAATAAAAGTTTTTTTTTTTGAAAAATGGGGTTTCACGCAAGATTATAATTTGAGGAATTTTTTCGTTGAATGCACAATTTTTAATTCTTTAAAAATTCTAGGTTTCTGAAATCAAATATTGTGTGTTATATTGTTCTGGTTTTCAGAACAAACACTTCAATATTTTAAAATGAGAACAAAACAAGTGAACAATAGAATATAAAAAAATTGAAATGAAACTGTAGAAGAAAAACATTAAATAAAACATAGAGGAACTCAAGTAGAATTCTAAAAGAACCACGTAACGCCAATATATCGTCGTGAGGGAGTTTATGTGCTCTATCCGTCATTTTATATATTTTTGGTTAATGATGCCTCTATAGGTTTTTGACATCAACATTTTTCAAGTCTGCAATCCGTTTTCGGCTATTTATCTACCAAACTGGGCGAGATATCCGAAACCGGATTGCAGACTTGAAAAATTTGAAGTGGCGAATGAAGCACATAAACTCCCGCACGACGATATGTGGTTCTGCTTTTCGTCTTTCCACAAACACACAAAACGAACAGCATAAACCACAGTAGTTTATTGCTTTATTCTAAAGTTCATACTGCACTGACTGCAGCTCATAGTTAGTTTACTGTAATATTGTATATCGTTTTGTTATTTTATTGTCAAACAAGAAACAAAAGCACTAAAAACGAGTAAACTGAGGTCTTATTCTGTAACTCTCCTAAGCTAAAACTCTATCGCTAAAAATTTATAAACTTGATTTAGGACTTTTTGGCTACGAATAGAATTCTTGAACTCTTATTGTAATTAAAAACTTCATGCCTATTACCTCTAAACTTTTTAATTTTATATATTTTAACGCCCAGCCTATTTCAAAAACCCAAAATTTTAGCATTTTAGCTTAAGAGAATTACAGAATAAGGCCACAGAAATCCTTTAAAGTAATATAGTGTTTGTTTTGGTATTAAACAAATCATACCTCCTACTAATGATTTTATTATAAAGCCAGCATCAAATATGTGACATTTTTCGATAAAGTGTGTTCCAAATTAAGTCTAGACTTGATTTTGCCATCACTTTTGCAGTGAATCGTAGGTTATCTTGAAAAAAGACTAGTTTGACAGCTAAGAGATTAGAATTAGTGAAAATAATTAAATTATAATGGCTACAGCTCAAAAATGTTATACAAAAAATGGTCAAAATACTGGTTTAACCTCTTCAACTATTAAAAGATTAATTGCAAAACTCAGGGAGACTGTATCAATTGGAAAATTTAAACACACCGGCCGTCCAAAAATAAGTCGTTCAAATGCCAATATCGCAGCAGTGCGTAAGAATGTTAGCGAAAACCCAGGAACATCAATTCGGTGTCATAGATTAAAATTGTAAATTTCAAGAAACTTTCTATGTACAGCGTATACTCACAAAGGATCTATGTCTCCATATTTACAGAATTCAAGTAACGCAACAATTGAACCCTAATGACTATAAACAGTGAACAAAGTTTGTTAATTGCCAAAATTATCGTATTTGAGCTTCGAAGAACCCAAAACAAAGTGTGATTGCCGAACAACAAATGCACCTACAAACTGTGACCATTTGGTGCGGATTTTGGGCAGAAGGCATAATTGGGTCACACAGTTTTGAAAGTCTCTTAATGTCCAATATTTGGTTTCAACAAGTGAAAAAATAATTAAATTACTTCATGAGTCATTTCCAGGTTGTACATTTTCTCGTTTCGGTAAAAACAATTGGCTGACCAAATCAATAGATCCAGCAGCCTAATTCTGTAAGTCGCTAAAGCTAAATTTCCATCGCTAAAAATGCATAAAATTGATTTAGCGATTTTTCGCAACATATTCAATTCTTTAACTTTTAATGCTAAATTTGGCATACCGTTAAAACTGAATTCGCCGCAATTTTAGCGTGTATTTCTCTCATCGCTAAAATCCATTATTTTGTATTCTCTAACTTTAAATAAGCTTCAACGTCTCCAAAAATTATAAAATTTTAGCTACGAAAATTTTTAAGTGCCAAAAGGTAAGCTAAATATAAATTTTGTTTTAATTGATGTTTTGTTATGTATTTAAATATATATTTTTTAACTTTTGCAGAATAATGGAAGACACAACTAAAAGGGTGACAAAAGAGCAAAAAAACATGCTCATTTAGTATTTGGAGGATCATAGAGAATTTGCACATGACAGGTAAAAAAGTCATTTATAATTTCTTTTACGCAAATATATTAATTTTTTTTTTTAGATTTGTAAATTCAACGGGAGCAAAAGCCTTGCTGAGCAATAGGAGCATTTAGCCGAGAAGCTTAACTCATTGGGAGGTGCATTCATAAGTGGAGAGGATTGGAAGAGTACTTGGACAAATATGCGGTAAGTTACAGTACAAAACTTTTATGTTTAAGCATTTTATTCCATTTTTTTTCATTTAACAGAAGCAAGGCAAAACAAAAGTTCCAATAGCATAAAAGCTTTTTAGAGAGAAGTGGCATAAATGGCCCTCAAAAATTCAAGTTAACTGAAATGGATGATAATAATTGCCATCATGAGGAAGGAAACTGTGGTGGGACAAGAAGTCGGCGAACCTATGGTAGGTTTTCAACAAATTTCTTTTATTAATTTTTGAATAAATAAATTTTTTATTGTGTAGAGAGACGCAGAACTTACAGCAAATGTTTCTTTAACATCGGAATTTAATGACTCCACACCATCTTGCTCTAATGGAACCGTACGAAGACTTTACAATATTTATTAATTTTACGGTCTTTCGATTTTCGTAAAATTAGATAAATTATTAAAACCTTAAGTTATTTTATAAGAATTATATTCAAAACTAATACTATACAATTTTTATAAAACAATTTCATACTTTCTTATTTTTTGAACTTGTAGGGAAAACAACACTCGGCAATTACCCAAAAGTAAACAAATTCTTTGTAGTGTTACCATCTTTCAACAAATAAAAAAATTCACACTTGTAGTGGCGAAATGCCTCACATAGATTTTTTTTTTTAATTTTTATATATATCATTTATATATACATATGCATGTTGCAAAACTATAATACAATTTAGATAAATATTTTAAAAATATCATTAAAAATTCACGTTTGAATCCAAAATAAATTACAAAAATAAAAATCAATTTAGAGAAAAAAAAAATTTTTTAAACATAGGCAACTCTAATAAGAAATAACAATGAGAGAAGAGAATAGTATAGTGATAGCAAATAAGCTACGGCGAAAAACTTATATTTTGGCTATATACTTTGGCTTATACTTTGTTAAAATATTTGCCGTAATTTTATTTTAGCATTTTAGCATTTTAGCATTTTAGCGTAAGCTTTAGCTAAGAGAATTACAGAATTAGGCTGCAGCATCATCAGATTTTGTCTTAAGGTGCTCTTTGAAAACAAAAGTCTATATTATAAAGCCTACAACATCACGTACATTACACGAAAAAACGAAATCCATTCACAATTATGCAGAATAATTTTGAAAAAATCGATAGTAGGGAGTGTTGTAGAACATATTAAATGGAAACCCTATATATCGATATAGAATTTATAGTAGGCTTAGTTACTTATGTTTGTATACATAAATGTTGAGGAAAAAATTATATTAAATAAAATTTAGTTACTGAACTTTTTGTCTCCAAACAATAAAGACGTGTTTGATTGTCTTCTGGATTTTTCACTGCATATACTAAAATAAAATCTTCAAACTCATTTAATAAAAGGTTATGGGCCCAGAGCTGACAATCAAACGTAAAAACAGTAAAATTTAAATAAAAATAAAATCGAAAAAATTCTCTTAAATCATTAATTAAAACAAAATGGAAAAGCATATAGAATACGCAGAAATACAAAGATTGGATAGTGAAGAAAACTTCGCTATGTGGAAATTCCAAATCAACATATTACTAAAAAGTGAAGGTTTGTACGATAGCATATATAATAAAAGGCCTGACGAAGTGATTGATCAAAAAAGAGATGCTCAAGTACAAAAGATAATAATGTGCACAGTTAATAAGAAAATATTACCTCTTCTAATGAGCTGCGAAAATGCGAAACTAATGCTCGATAAGCTATGTGCAATTTTTGAGAAATCTAGTGAGCAACAAAAATGTGATTTAATGCAGGAGCTGTTTCAATTTACATTTAATAAAAGCAAGGATATGACATACCATATAAGTGCAATTGAAAATCTTGTATTTAGACTAAAAAACATTGGAGAATCAGTGAATGACAGCATGTTAATATCAAAAATTTTGTCAACTTTACCTGAAATGTATAACACATTTGTAACAGCATGGGATTCTACACCAACGTCAGAAAAAGTTCTAAGTAACCTTACTGCTAGACTATTAACAGAAGAAAAAAGACTGAATAATGGTGGTAATGAAATCAAAGAAGTTTATTTCAATAAAATTCAACATTGCAAGAAGAACTTTGGGCAAAAGACAAACAGGGATAAATTTTGTAAAATATGTAAGAAAAATAATCATTATGAAAAAGACTGTTATGTTAAAAAGCAATGCAAAATTTGTAAAAAATTTAATCATACAGAAAAAGATTGTTATTTCAGGAAAGAGTATGAATATAAGGATAAAAATAAGACAGCTCTACTAACCACTAAAAATTCAAAGCAAATACCAAGAAATACTGAATTTGTAATAGACTCCGGATGTACTGCCCATATGGTAAATAATGTAAATATTCTCAAAGAAGTAAAAAATGATAATACAAATATATGCACTGCTAAAGAAAATGATGTACTGAAAGCAGAAAAGAAAGGAAAAGTTGAAACACAAGATTTTATAATTAATAATGTGATATATGTACCCAACTTAAACAAAAACCTATTATCTGTTAACGCTCTTACAGAAAATGATGCTCAAGTAACATTTACAAAAAATAATGTTCTAGTAAAGAAATATAATAAACAAATATTAAAAGGTAACAAAAATGAAAATGGACTATATACAATAAATCTAAACTTTTATGAAGAAAAACAAACGTATATAACGTTCAAAGACAATACCGCAGAAGAATGGCACCGCAAGTTAGGCCATCCGGGAAAAGACAAGATGAAGAAAATGTTACATATGGTTGAAGGAATGAATGTAAGTAGCGAAGAAATTGATAAAATGAAAGATTGCGAAATATGCATACAATCAAAACAAACAAGATTTCCTTTTAACACAAACAGAGTTAGAGCTAAAAAACCTTTAGAAATTTTGCATACAGATATTTGCGGTCCAATTTCGCCTATATCATGGGATAATAAAAGGTACATATTAACTATTCTAGATGATTTTACTAATTACACAAAAATATATTTACTCACCAATAAAAGTGAAACTTTTCAACAATTAAAAATTTATATAAAAGAAGCTGAAAGACAGCTTAATAATAAAGTAAAAATTGTTAGATGTGATTGTGGAGGTGAATACACTAGCAACGAGTTTAAAAACTATTGCAAACAAAATGGAATTATACTAGATTATACAATACCATATACTCCCCAGTTAAATGGAAAAGCTGAAAGATACAATCGAACACTGTTTGAAAAAGTAAGAGCCTTGATGTATGAAAATAATGTTGATGATGAACTTTGGGGTGAAGCTGCAAAAACTGCTACATTTATTTTAAATCGGTTGCCTGTAGAAGGGCAAGATAAAACTCCAACAGAAAAGTGGACTGGCAGAAAACCAAACTTAAAATATCTCAGAGTTTTTGGAAGTGAAGTGTATAGTAAAAATCTGGAATATCTACATAAATTAGACAGGCGAAGCAATAAATACATTTTCATTGGATATACAAATGTTGGCTATAAGTTATGGGATAAAAAACAACGGAAAGTATTAGAAAGAAGAGATGTAGTATTTCTAAATAAAAAGTCATGTGGTAAAGTTGAAAAAGAAGACAATGCTATTAAAATAATAACAAAACGTAAGAACTTACCTATTCAGGAGGAGAATAGTGAAACAGATATAGAATCAGAAAGTGACTACAATACAGGAAATGAAGAAAATGAGAATGATACAAATGAGGAAGAAGTAAATGATCCTATAGAAGAAGACATAGATCTTACAGGAGACACCATACACACTTCAGACGACTTTCATAATACTACAGAAGAAAATGAGACAAGGTTAAGAAGAAGAATAAAAAAACCAAATTACCTAAAAGATTATGTAACAAATGTAGCTTACTGCTTATTAACACAAGAAGATGTACCAGAAACATACGAAGAAGCAATTAAAGATTTAGAATGGAAAGACGCTATAAATAAAGAGCTAAAAGCCTTAATAAAATTAGAAACCTGGAACGAAGAAAATCCCCCAGAAGATAAGAAGCCTATAGACACAAAATGGATATTTAAAATAAAAGAAGATGGAACAAAAAAGGCCAGATTAGTGGCAAGAGGGTTTCAACTAAAAAGAGAAAAACAAAATGATATATTTTATTCACCTGTTGCAAGAGTGTCAACAATAAGAATGTTATTTTCCAAAGCTGTAATTGAAAATCTACAAATCAGACAATTAGATATTCCAACAGCTTTTTTGAATGGTAAACTGAAATCAGAAGTATACATAAATCCACCTCAAGGACTAATATGTAAGAAAAAAGCTCTCGTCTCCAACGTGCTTTATATGGATTAGATGAATCACCAAAATGTTGGAATGAAACTATTGATATATTTGCTAAAAAGAATGGGTTCCGACGATCAGAATACGATTATTGTTTATATTATAAGTCAGATTGCTGGATGCTGATCTACGTTGACGACATTCTTATAATAGGTAACTCAGAAGAACTATTAAGAGAAATTAAAACGGAATTTAAAGCTAAAGATTTAGGAGAAGCAAAAAAATTCTTAGGTATGGATATTAAGAAAGAAAACGGACAAATAATTTTAAAACAAACAAGCCTGATTGATAAAATTTTACAAAAATTTCAAATGACAGAATGCAATGGAGTAAAAACACCAATGGAAACAAATTTCAGCATAACACTAGAAGACAATGAAGAAGATCAGAATGAGAAAGAAAAATACAGAGAGTTAATAGGAAGCTTATTATATTTAGCAATTACTACAAGACCTGACTTGACATATGCAGTTTCTTACTTAAGTCGTTATTTAGAAAACCCCAACAAAGAAACATGGAAAGCTGGTAAAAGAATATTAAGATATTTAAAACAAACTAAAGACAGAGGACTTATTTTCAAAAAGACAGCGCAAACAGATTTGAATGGATACTCAGATGCAGATTGGGCCAACAATAAACAAGATAGAAAAAGTATAAGCGGTGGAATAGTATTACATGGTAAAAACCCTATAGCTTGGTTCTCAAAAAAGCAGAATTGTGTTGCACTGTCGACAGCGGAGGCCGAGTACATTGCTGCAGCCATTACTGCACAAGAATTAGTGAATCTTAAAGGAATAAGCGAACATTTGAACTGCAGTGGTAAAGCTAATCTTTTAGTTGATAATCAAGGGGCCATTTGTGTCATACAAAAGCTATGAAAACTCAAAAAGAACAAAACATATAGATATAAAATACCATTTTATTAAAGATTTGGTTAACATGAACAAAATTAATATTAAATATGTATGTTCAACTGAAAATTTTGCAGACATTTTTACAAAATCGTTATGTTATGTAAAATTTGAAAGCATTATAACTAATTTTATGACATAAGATCTTGAATTTACTTTACAAATTTGATTAAATTGATTAACTACAGAAATAATTTAACTGCAAATAGTAGGATATAAATTTCTATTTTTTCTTTTGTTATTGTTAATGTTTTATATACATATATATACATTTTATTAATATGATGTAATTCTATTTAGTTTTAATATTTGTTATTTCTATTAAATAACAATTTTAATTTTAGTAAAATTAAACTTGAGGAGGAGTGTTGTAGAACATATTAAATGGAAACCCTATATATCGATATAGAATTTATAGTAGGCTTAGTTACTTATGTTTGTATACATAAATGTTGAGGAAAAAATTATATTAAATAAAATTTAGTTACTGAACTTTTTGTCTCCAAACAATAAAGACGTGTTTGATTGTCTTCTGGATTTTTCACTGCATATACTAAAATAAAATCTTCAAACTCATTTAATAAAAGGGAGCGTATGTGAAAGCAAAAATGTGGTCCGGTGTGTTATTTTCCATGTACTTTATGATTTAATGAAAAAATAATAATAATAATCCTCCCAAAGATGGATATAAAAAACAAACAAAAGAATTTAAAAGCAATACATTCAGGTTTTTGACATTTAAATTTTATTTTCCCAACGATTCTTTTGAGCAGAGACGAAATGGGCATAGAGACATGCTTATACCCATAAGCACCACAAGCAATACATTTCGTAATTATAAGTAATATGAAATGTTTTTGTCTATATGGCTAAACATATTTTTTGCTTTTAATAATAATAATATTTTATTCTTTATTTTTTCTTTATAGTTGCCGTGGTCTAGTGGTTAATGTGTTGTCTTACTAAGACGATAGCGCCGGGATTGCCATAAAAAAGCTTCTCAAATCTGTCGTTCGGATTCGACTTTAAACTGTAGGTTCCGATACTCATGGATGGCACAGGGTTGTAATTGCCAATTATGTATGTATGTATGTACATATCGTCGCAAAAATTAAAGAACGCTGTAATTGACAAAACATTTAATGTTCACCAGAACAAAAAGACCTGTATGAAAGTAGAACAAAGACACTGGTATTATTCAAAACGCAGACGGTGTAAGTGAATTACTTTTTATCATAGAAATTTGGGGCTTGGACCAACCAATTTTTTCCTGATAAAAATGATGCAAAAAACATATTTTCGATTTTTTGCCAGTTACAGCGTTCTTTAATTCTTGCGACGATATGCATATAAAAATAAATAAATTTTTTTCTATATATTTTTATTTATTTTTATTTATTATTATTTTCTGAACACCAATTATTAAATTGATATAAAAAGAAAAAAATTCATCAACCTTAAATCTTGGCATTCAACTTTTTATGTTTGTAAGTTTTCTTAAAATACCAATTACCCATTAAAAAAGGAATATTTAAAACTTGTAATAGCTTTATTAAATTTTAAAAGAATTTTTTTTTTTGTTTAATTATATATAACTTTTTTTTTGTATATCGATTATGTATATATAACATATATGTATAAATAAGTACATTAAATATTTCCTCCTTTCGTATTCATAAAATATATTTTAGGTTTATTAACAAATTTTCATTAAATACTTTGCAAATAAGCCCTTAACGTAAGTATTTTTTATTGTAAATTTAGCAATTTTTCTTTAAATAAATAATAATAAATAAATAAAATTCAAAATAAAACTTACCGTTCTTAAGAATGAAACATCATCCTGCTCGGAACCTCCTTCAGCTTCAGCCATTTTTGTTTAATTTACAAAAAATGACTTCAGCTTTAATGTTGTGGCGTAAAAGAACTCCAAGACTGTGGTTGAATGATTAACAGCAATCTTTAAATTAGATTTCTTTGTGACGGTGTTTGGCAAAAGTTATCGTAGAAAATTATTTTTCTTTTAATGCGTGAGTGTAATAAAAATAAAAATGTTTTTATTTTGATGAAAACCGACAACGAACTCTGCGTGTAAACGCACGCAGTTAGTTTGTTGACCTCCTTAGTTGGTCTCTTATTGGCAGCAAATTTCTTTTGTTATTAAAATGGCTGTCATTAAAAAAAAAAAATTAAATCTAAAAAAAAACCCATAAAAAACGTTTGAATTAAATATAAAAAACCAAACACATGCGTGCACATACAAATGTCTGTTGATTTGTAAGGCAACAGCTGCAAGAGCATTGTTGGAAAACGTGAAAAATCCGTATATATAACACAACAATACAAACGCGTTGTTAGAAACGTTTGTGTTACGTGATGTTTTTATTTTAAATTTCAATGTCTGTTGTTTTTTTTTTTACGATAAGAAAAAAAAAAAATGCCAAACAAATGTCTGCCTTAAATTATTCTGCATGTACTTGCACATCTGTGTTGATTGTACTCATTAATTTCTACAATTACAGTTTAAAAATCATTGCTGTCCTCTATTTAATACAGACAGGGCAACGACCATGCTTATAAATAATATTGCTTTGCAATGCTATTGTTTTTTTTTTATTTTTAGTTGTTTATTCCTTTCTGTTTTTCCTCTACGTTTTCTTTTGTATAGAATTATAACACAAAATGGAAACCGAAAAAAGGTCATTTGGCCAACAGCTGTTTATCAGGCGCATGACATCGCTTCTAACACTCATTTACATTTTAACTCTTGGCTGTTTGTTTTGATATTATTATTCGCCTCATAGTCGTATTTGCTCTACTCTACCACTCTCTTACTAATCGCAAGTGTGTTAGTAGAGAAGTTAAGATTTGTTTTTGTGTAAATAATTTCTCTTGATTATTCAATTCCTATAAGGAGTGTAATGTGTGTATGCATGTACGTGAGTATATGTGCAAATGTAGTTGTTTTATTAATAAAAATTTTCGTTTTTGAATGAAAAAGATTTTTTTTATTTTGTTGGACGACAAGAAGAAGTAAAATAAATATTTTGTTTTTTAATAAACAATTTCGGCAAATTGCCAATACGGTAAACGATTTAAGTTGATTAAAGAATTTTTCTTTGTGGCTGCATATTTCATTTAATGCACTAGATTTCAAGTAAATTTGTAATCATATTCAATTCGCAACTGAAATAAATATTACAAAAATGTACATTAAAATTACAGAATGCTTGGATTATTCATAAAAAATAAAATAAATTTATTAGAGGCTTATTCAAGGGCAAAAATCTATGCAATACTTGTTAATAATCCTTTAATAAACCTGTAATACCTTTTTAACTATATACATATATAAAATAATTTTGTATTGTGTTCGTAATCAATAATCTCTGTAATGCGTACTCTACGACATACCAATTGAAAGCTAACTTCGGTGCCTTGGTTTTGAAATACGAACCGTTTTTGCATCTTTATTGGTTTACTAGCTATGAACGTAAGTGTGTACTTTTAAAACTACACTCTACTTAACTACTTATAGGGAGGTGGTTTTATTGGTCGTTACATTAGTAGTAATGAAGAAATTTGGCATATTCTTTCATTTCATAATCAAGACAAATAACCAAATATTGTGTATTTCCCTGCTGATACTGCTGCTCATAGAACTGCAACACCACCTCATACAATTGGAATAGCATATTTTAAATTGCACAAAAATTATGCCTTCGCCAGAAGTTCCACAATACTTTAAGTGGGATGCATCAAAAAAAAGCTCCAGCGACGTACATATTCAAGTGATGCAGAGTGTTATATTTGCTTTCGCTTTTAATAAACGTTCGTGGGCCAACATCATTTCGACAGTTAAGAACAGATGATGGAGCGTGCCAAAAACTCAATTTGCTAGAAAATGATATTTACTGGGAGTATACAAGATAAAGATGCTTATCAAATCAAATTCGAACCTTATTTGCATTATTTTGTGTACATGTTTTGTCTTTATTTGCCTACATCTGAATTGTGGACAACATTTAAGAATCGTCAATCGGAAAATATTCTGTTTCAAGAAAATCGTAACCCAGAAATGTTGTGTACCACAGCGTATTGCAATAAAAACTATTCAGTTCACATTTAGATAAATGTACATACATTTGAGTTTTAATTTGCAACACAAAGTGGCTACCTTTCAAATTAAGGTTAAATGTAAAATAATATTACAAAGTGAAAACCTTGAAGAACCCGGGCAACGCATGGTCACACCAGGTAGAACCTTTTTAATAATTTTTAATATTTCGCGATAATAATACACAACCTCAGGAATTAATGTTTTAATTTACAACTGAATTGTTAAGTGTTTGCATTTCAGTAAACATTATTAATTATTATTATTTTTTTATTTATGCAGTCTTGCTATTATAAATTTAGTGTAAATAAGGTTCTGTGTAGAGATATTTCTTTTTAATTTTATTTATATCCGAATATTTGGGTAATAAATATATTCGGGTATATACTGTTAAAAGAAATTTAAAAATATGTATATGTAATTTTAATATACATATGACAATGTTTTGATATATATTTTTTACTTTATTTGCCGGAAGATTAGCACGATTAAGTTTTCAATTTCAATCGACTTCGCTATAGGGTACATACTCGATTACTTTAAATTGATCAAACTTATTTTTATGTACAAATTATGAAACACAAGTTTATGGCCAAATCGTCGCATTCAAATTGTTTTTTTTATTCGATACAAAAGTTAATTCAGTCATGACGATTTGGTGTCTAAAAAAAATATTTTTTTTTAGTTGAATAAAATTCTCCGAAATAATTTTATTTCCAATTTTTGTAGTTTGAATAACTTTCTATATCAGTGGTCTTCACAAAGAGAGTCACACAAAAATACACTGAGAGATGAGATTGGTTTCTTCATTTGTGTTGTTTTTAACAACTTGAATGAAATTAGTGAAAATTTTCGTTTTAAAAACCTTTAATTTTAAAATTTAAACTAATTTATTAAAATGATTCTTAAAATAAATTGTTTGTAAATGCTATATAGAAATTGAAATGTAGTTAAAAGAAATATAAACATTAATAAGTTTATGTTGCTTATTATCATATCTTCTCAGTGTCTGACCAACAAATTTAGCTCTCTTGAAAACTAATAAAACATAAACACATACGCAATTTTTATCTCACACACATGTTTTTGTAATAATTGTGGTTGTCGTTTAACATGATGAAAACAAAGCGTATGGATTTCTTTTTATGAAAGATTTTTAACATTGCAAATTTTTTAATAATTAATTAAGTTTTTCATAGGAAAATAAAACAGAAACTGGTTTCCAGGAATTCTAAAAGTGATATCTGTTAATAAAGTACAATACATTTAATTTAAAACTAATATAATAAGAATTAACGATACGGGTAGTTTTGGTATATTTTAAGAAGCTGTTTGCCGGAATTTTTGTGGAATTAAGCAATCCTGGTTGTAATATTCACGAAGAGAGTAAGAAAAACTAAAAAAATATACGAACAATTTATTTACCTGAGTAATACTGGTGAAGACCACTGTTCTATATACATATTACTCGTAATTTTGAATTATGCAATTTTTGTGCGTATACGTAATATTTTCTACATTTACAATTTTTTATTCATCATACACTCTCATGTAGTTAGATATGATCAATCACGAACAAATGTTAATCCTCCTTTTACAAAGTGCGGTCAACCTAAACGGTCACCACCCAATGTAGTGAATAAACTACAACGATCGTAGGGAACAAAACAATCGAGAATTTGGCCTCCGTGGCTATAAGCAAGATCATAAAAACAGGTGGAAAAAGACCGTTTCATTTGGACAATTATTGTCAGAAACAATCCAGAACCACCATCGGAATGTGAAGACTTAGGCTGATATTATGGTCATATCAAGTTAAATTCTGGTGCAGATGAGCGTTTAGCGGTCTTATAAATGACAGAAATAAGGATTGTCATAGGAGTTTGGCCTGGAGCAAAACTCGAGTAAATTTATTAAATTTCATTGATGTATCACAGAGTCCGGGATATTTTGCTAGTTTTCCGGCTTTGCCATCCGACCCCAAACAGGTTTTGGAAATCTGGGAGAACTGGAGAACTAGTGAGTAGTTAAGGATATCAGAAAGGCGACTGTTATTTCAAACAGTGAGGCCTTGCCATTGCACATTGACTATTCTGTAGTCGCCGTGGTCTAGTTGTTAGTGTGTTAGCTTACTAAGACGATAGCGCTGAGTTCAAATCTCAGTTCTTACATCTTGAAAATAAGATATATGAAAAAAATCATTTCTTTCGGCGACTATTTATTTCACAGCAGTCTTCTGGCAAAAGCTCTGGGAGTAATTGATTGCCATGAAAAAGCTTACCAAATCTGTCGTTCGGAGTCGACTTTAAACTGTAGGTATCGGTAGTCATGGATACAAATTAACAAACACAACATGAGTGCTTCCAGAAGCTAGGCCGTAACCCTGACACAGCATTGTAATGGCCAATTGTATATGTATGTATGTAATGTATTTTGTATATTTAAAACCATCGTGTTTTCCTCCGAGTCTACAAAGGTGAGGATAAGGAGAACACTTCAGCTTTATATAATACGTCCAAAGGTAGCTGAGCCTTTGTATCTACCCTCTAATTTTTAAATAAAACCCTCAATCATCTCTGGAATTATGATTGATTTATTTCAAGGTATGGCTGAAATGAGCACGTCTTTCTAGACTCTCACAAAGGTCTAGGAAAGACTGATATTACTGTAGTCAGCAATGACCAGTTATGGTAAAGGTTATTTAGATTAACCTTTATCACAAGAGAGCAACGTCAGCTGTCCTCATTCATCGACTGTCAAAACGTAAATTATATGCATCCAGATTCTTTGTTATAAACAAATTTGAGCATAATTTTTTTTTTTACTTTTTATTTCAAAATTTCAATTGTTTAAGATTTCTTGTCTTACATAAACAGGCTGTTAGTCTTCTGCTTATTGAACTAAATGTGCAAATAATATTTAAAATAAAGGGTTTTTTTTAAAAAACATTCCAAATGGGAATCAACAGAATTATGAACTAATTATGTATAAAACAATTCATTGGTTTTTATTATATACAACTGACATTCGCGATATATATCATGTTAATGTATAAGTAATGAAAACAACTACCAAATTTATCCGATCATATAAGCAATTGACATGCTCATACAAAATACATACACATACTGTATATATGTCTTGCTTTTTACACAGAATTTACAAAAAAATTATCGTTCTACTACAAAAAAAGATAGGAATCATATGCATATAACAACTACGAGTATTAAAATGAGCCTTTACTGCTACAATACATATGCACTTGAATACATTAATCCTGCCTAATTAAAATCGCTTCAATACAATAATACACACATGCGTTAAAAATTCAAAATCCGTTTGTAAAATACAAAAGCTGTAACTGTTTGTAACTCTAGTGCATATCAAAATAATGAGAATGAAAAAACAAAACTCTCAAAAGGGGAACGTCAATAATATTTTTAAAATTTCGTTATTAACTGACATATTTTACACAGAGAGAAAGAAAAATATAAAAACTAGTGAAGTGCATGAAATCAAATCATAATAAACAAAGAATTTGGGGAAAAAAAAACATTAAACTAGAATATGCCAAATTAAAAAAAAAGAAATTTAAAGCAATGTGGTTTAAACCAACAACTACAAAGTATTTACCCTTATATAGAAAAATGAGTACATGCATGTGTTGCTGTGAATCATGGACTTATATTTGTGTGTTGGTTGTCATGGTTAGTTGGTTTGTAGAACGATAGTTGTTACTCTGAGTGGTTGTTTGTAAGTGGCCTGTTTTCACGTCCACGATAGTACTACTATGGTTTGCATTCCCTACATCACTCGTCCTAATTAAACAAGATATAGAATTAAATTTTTCAAAGCTTACGTATCTTTAGTTCTACTACCCTAAAGCTGATTTAAAATAAAATAAAAGAAAAAAACAAATTGCCCAAGTTTTTTTTTTGCACTTTTACTTTGTTGTCAAAAAATTTTCAAAGCCAACATGTTTGAGGTTTACGAACATAATTTTTGTAGAACTTGCAACATAGAGTATTCAAATAAAATTGATAAAGTATTGGTTGCAGGAGTATGTGTGAAAATAAAACCATACAATCGGTTGGAATTTTATAAATTGAATAAAAACTTCTATGTAACTATTTGCCACAATCACTATGCACATACATACATACATACACACGAGTATATGGCTGCAAACAGTTGTTTTATATGTACCATCGAATATGGTTATAACGAATACACACAACCTATCAAATTTAGTTTGTAAAAGAAGTAGTTACAGTATATTATTAAACAAATTTTTTTTACAAACTTTTCTCTCTCCGCCCTTTGTGTTCCTTTTAGCAGTAGGGCCACTTCCTACGAAATTTTAACGGCATTTGTTTGGTTAAAATTTTCAAACAACAACATAACTGATACTGTAGTATTCTTATAAACACTTTTGTTATCTTTAAGCGTTTTCTAAATGGCAGTGCTATTTTATATACATATTTATGTATGTTTATATGTAAGTAAAACTATTATACTTGAATAAATTTTTTAAGCGGTATACCCATGCTATTAATAACTTTCCTAAAACAGTACCCATTGGTCTAGTGGGTAGTGTGATAGACCTCTATTGTTCCTTCAAACGTCTTAGTCAGTTATCTGATAATTATTAGAAAACAATATAAACATTGAATTGTAATTTCAGAAAAAAATATTTAATTTTATATCAAAAGACAGTGTGAAAGATCCGCTTTCATAAATATTAAAAAAAATTTGTTGTTTTAAATATAATGAGTCATTGTAGAGCTCTGAAAATTTACACGGGTTATTTTTGAGACAATTCCAGTTTTCTAAAAAAAAATTAAGACAATCCGCCCACTTTTACGCCCAACTCCCATAAAACCGAAATTTGTAAAATGCCGTATTGTCCATAATACTTTAGGTATAACTTTCAATTTTGGTATACTTGAATGTTATATTGTTACAAACATTATCAGAAAAAAATTTTGAACTTTGGCCCACTTTTACCCCCACCACCCATACAACCTCAACATAAAAAGTGCCATATTTTCTAAAATAATTTAGGTACAACCTTTAAAATTGATATTACTGTAATTTATACCATTTAAAATGTTTCATGCAAAAATTGCAATAACACGCCTACTAATACG
The DNA here is from genome assembly GCA_963576795.1 of Metopia argyrocephala. Classification (NCBI taxonomy): domain Eukaryota; kingdom Metazoa; phylum Arthropoda; class Insecta; order Diptera; family Sarcophagidae; genus Metopia; species Metopia argyrocephala. The sequence continues at coordinate 177,114,963 of OY756208.1, read as the reverse complement.
CCCACCTCCCATTGAAATGCAATAAAAAAGAAAAAAAAATTTTTTTCATTCTATCAATAATTTTTTAATATCATCATGGTATTCTAATTTTTTCAATTTTATTCTCATTCTAAACGAATTACTATAAGGATCTGATGATATTTGCAAATAGTGCATTACATGTTCATTCGTAGAAATACGTGAAATTTTACGAGAATGGAATAGCCTACAGTTTCTATACTCCTTATTCATTGCTTCTTGCGCTTCTTCGCATAACATTCCTGTAGAAAAAAAAGTTAGTAATTAATAAGATTTAAAAAAATACTTACAAAACTACTAAATAAATAAAAGTAAAAAGTTGTAAAAATACTATTGCATGCCAACATACGTATAGCGACAGAATGTGCGCGTTGCGTATTTTTTATAGTTTTTTGTATGTTTATAATACTTTTGCAAACTTTTGCTATATGTTCTTTACTTTAAATGAAAGCTGAGAGTTCAATCTTTCATTTGATATAAGTCTGCACCTAGAGCGAGGGGCTGCTCTATATTTCCAATCCATTGAAAATGCAAAATGTTTAATTTTTACACCACAACGCTGTTGTTAAGGAATTTTTTTTCGTGTTTTTTTTTTTAACTTATTTTTTCATCTACTCATTCTACAACAACTATATTAAATAAAAAAATTGTTTAAAGTTATATTTATTATGTATTTTTTTATTAATAAGTATTTGAATATTACATATTTCAAGCGCGTTGGCATACCTCAACTTTGACTTGCTCTAGACCAGAAAGTAATAAAGTTATGAGGCTGAAATTTCAGTGAGTTGTTACTCATATATCTGTTAATATAATGTGGAATCCAAATTGGACGACATACAAAAACTATTTTTTGCCGCGGTTACTAGGGGGCTGTTTCACTGTGCGCCGTTGTCTAGTGGTTACTGTGTCGGCTTAATAAGATATGAGCCTAAGGTTTAAACCCCAGCTCTGCCATCTTGAAAAATAAGGAAATATGAAAATATTATATCTTTCGGCGACAACCTCTTAGCAGTCTCCTGGCTAAAGTTTTGAGAGTAACTGATTGTCATCAAAAAGCTTCTCCAATCTGTCGTTCAGAGTCGACTTTAAATTGTAGGTCCCGGTACTCATAGAAAAAATTAACACACACAACATGAGTGCTGTAAGAAGCTAGGCCGAAACTCTGATAAATGGTTGTAATAGCCAATTATGTTTGTACTCGTATGTATAAAGACTGTTAAACTGATGAACTGATTTTAATGAAAAGTTTACAGTATCTATCTGTATATCTAAAAGTAAGTATAGATCTTTCCAACTAGGCGGTGCCACGCTTGAATGAGTATGTCTTGAGAACAGTTATAATTAAAGTTTCTGAATTCAGTTTAAATAAATTCATAGCTAATGCAAATCAACAGTCAAAGAGTGGGCGAAATTCGACAAACGGGCATGGTAAGAAGAAATTGTTTGATTTTTTCCGATACGAGTATATCGTGAACGATAATGGTAAAAATTTCAAAGTTGAAGCTGAGCAATATATTTAAATCATCAATCAATATGGGGCTGATGTTGTAGTGAAGTGTAGTGGCACTCTCTATAGATATTTATATTGAATTCTTTATTTAATTTAAATATGCGTAGCGCAGCATGCCGGGGCTGGGCTAGTTGATGTAAAAAACCAATTTTATTTTATAAATAGTCACACATATTTGATTATAAAATAACTACTTTATAGAAGCAAATATTTGCCCTAAAAGTATACAAACATTTATATAGACTGCTAGTTGTTGTTTTTGTTATAACTAAACATTATTTGTAACATATTTTCCAAAGGGTATACATGCCAAAGTACCATTTAATTATTTAAATTTTAGGTGCACAAATGAAGGGCGAAAGAGTAAAGTTAACTTGAAAGGGTTCATCAACAGTTTAGAAATTTTGTTTTCGTTTGCTTAGATTTTTATATACCCCCATATATAATTTAAATTGTAATTTATTGCATACCAGTACACAATTTTAAATATAATGAAAAATGTTGTATTCCACAATCTCTATACCTCTCTAATCAGGCTGTTTTTGAGTGTTTTTCTTTTTTGGAAAATTTACTGAAAATATTATTTTTGACATACTTCTTGAAACCACTAACAAAAACCACTTTATTTAGTTACGAGTAAACATTTCTATTACAGGTGTTGGATGTGTATTTTTAATTTCATCACATTCTGTTTTTGAAAATGTTACTAAAATTTGTGGGGAATTTCAATTTGAAAATAGTCGTATTATGCTATCTGTCCTTGTGTGTATTTGTATTTGTATGTTTTGAAATTGAGTGTTTTCTGTTAAGAATTTTAACCAAAAATATTATTTTATTTGGACTCATATTTTTGTGGGCAGTTAGTTAGTGTTACTTTTAGTAACATTTCATTCACTACGTGGTTTACATTGTGATGCTAAAAAATGTGTGTTGAAATAGTTTTCTGAATAGTTTTGAATTCAAATAATGGAATGAAAATATTTCATTTTAATTGTAAAATAAACAACATTAAATTTTTGTAATTTAAACGAATTGAATTGAAATAAATTTTCAACGAATGCACAATTTAAACATTTAAAAATAATTTTTTTTAAATATTCTGCACTCCTCGCAAAGTTAACTAGAAACTGCTTTTAACTTTTTATATAGGAGCAATGCTATAAACAGTCGCCGTAGTCTAATGGTTAGTGTGTTGGCTTACAAAGACGGTTTCAAATCTCAGCCCTGACATCTTGAAAAAAAAGAAATATGAATAAATTATTTCTTTCTGCGACTACTTCTCAGCAGGCTTCTGGCAAAAGCTTTGGGAGTAATTGATTGCCATGAAAAAGCTCTCAAATCTGTCGTTCAGAGTCGATTTGAAACTGTGGGTACCGGTACTCATGGATAAAAATTAACACACAAAATATGAGTGTTGCGAGAAGCTAGCCCGTAACCCTTACACAGGGTTGTAATGGCCAATTATGTATGTAATGCTATAAACACATTTCAGACTACCTGCCATCAACTACAAGCTGTCAAAAATAGAACACACGTGTGAATATAACTGCCATCTCTAAATTAAAGCGGAAAGCGGAGCGTTTTCTTACGCTATGGCTTTAAGCTGAATCCCCATCTCGAAATAAAAGCGGCGACGTTTTGTTGTTTGTTATATAACAACCCCGACTATTAATTAGTAAGTGAATTACTCTATTGGTCTTTGTAAAGTAAACTAAATTTTATAAAAAAAATTAAGTAAAATATAGAAAATAAAATTAAAAAAAAAAATTTTTTTTTTGTTTGTCTTTTACAATTAAATGTGGTTTTCCAAACAACAAACATATGTTAACATCACATCCCTGTTTTTTAGTTGTTTACATCACAAGCCTGTTTTCTATTTGTTTACGTTTAAGTTGCCTTTTGCAACTGACTTCACTACTAAAAGCTCTGTCAAAATTGAATTTTACAATTGTAAGGCGTTGCCGTTGCGTTATTTCGAGATGCTCCGTACAAATTGTATGGGCATGAGAAATTATGACAGCTAGAAAATGCTTGCCACTTTTATTTAGGGACGGCAATAAGAATTACTTCTTTTTCGGCATGAGGGGTATCGACTACACGACTACCGTGAGGTATATTGAATAAAAAACAATATATTCCATTTTGACGAAATTTTCATCGGATATTAATAAACTACCTTTAGTTTTGTTTTTTACTTCAAACGATTCCAACTACAATTTATCTATGACGTCAGAAATAACTATCAAATCAGAAATAAATCTCTAGTGTAAATTTATTATGAAGAAGTAACCAAGAATTATTCCAGGGGTTGGATCAAGAAGAACAACAATAACTTCATCTCCAATATCATTATAATCTTTTGTCTTTATTTTTTTCGAACTGATATCCGATATGATATTAGTAAATGTAAATCAAAGGTCCACACCCACTTTTCCTCTTCCCCGCCTATTTTCCTAGGCCAGAGCAATGTACTGCATGAGTAGGGATCATCCTCTAAGTGCTGGCTTCATAAAAAAAATGTATGGAACGACAAAGCTAATATAAAAAAAGGCAGTTTTGCCATAACGTACCAGAACCATGTTATCCCAGTTAGATTTATTTCACGTGACAATAGTCTTGTCAAGGTTTCAGAGGGTCTACCTTTTTTTATGCCTCATTGGGATATCTGTAAGTAATTTATTGTCGTTCGTTTTCTTCTAATGTAATAAAATTAAATCCATTTCCCTTTTTGCAAATTTCCTGTGGATCATTATTTTTCCTGTTTTTAGCCAGGGGACTCATTTAGCAAATTGTTTTCAATATTCTCCATAAGCAGCGCTTAATAAATACTTTAAAAGACTCAATGTAGATTTTTGCAGTAAAATGATAGAAGGCATATCCTTAAAATAGAGGGTATGAGACATTTAAAAAAATCAAAGTTAAGTAAACCTATGGATCTGTGGTAATCTGCATATTTTGCCTGCTTAATGCAAATTGCAACTTCCAAACGTGAACTGCTTTTTATAAAAATTATACTTCTTAGATAGCAGAAATAATTCTGAATTTGAACAAAAAAATAAACTTTAGGTTTTTCGAATAAACTAGTTACCAGTCAAATATCGACCGCATACTTAGATTCTGCGACGGGTTGGTCTTAACCTATGTTAGGCCTTCTTTAAAGCGGATCGGAACTACTTATTTTAATTAATTTCAATACAAAGTTAAATAACAGACGTAATTGCCTAAGTCCTTGTCAAATATTCCTTGAGCGAAACGTTTAATAAATACTTACAGAGAGTGTATGTCATTAGTATTCAAGACTTCATGTATATAACAGAGTATGTACATCGTTTTGTATGTTTTTCCATGTTCTACGTTCCTTATGCAATTTGTAACTTGATTGCGTAAGCCCCCTGTAATAAATATAATATTTCCCAGTAGAAGAACAATTGAACAACGTCGAGTTCTAATTTGTTAGTTCTAAACTTGGAGAGATGGTTGGTATTGATGGGAAAAACTTTAGTTTTATCATAACTATTCGTGGATTTTGTTCACAAGAAGCAAACAGTTATTATCTCCACAGAGTTAAGTAGGGCCTTTGAAAAAAAAAATTAAGAATGCTTAGGCTTATATGTAAATGCTGCTATTAAGTGGTTCAATTTTTATTTACCAAACAAAAGACAAACTCCTTGCTTTTCTCAAACACTATCCAGTAGTACACATGTTCGTTCTAGTGTTCCAAAAGGTATATTTTTGGTTAGAACAAACAAATATAAGTAGTAGCAAAGACGCTGTCTTAACATATCCTTAACTTTAAATCTTTATGTCCAATCGCCATACACTACAAGCCTATTTTTAAATTTTGCTATATGTACCATATAATTTTTATTTAATACTTACTAAACTTTCTTAAATTCCTAAATATTTGGTTTTTTTTTCTTTTCATCTAAATTTTCTTGTTAATTTTGATTAGCGTTTGATTGAAAGATTTGTTATGCTGAGGACACTTAACATTCTATTTTCATAATATATGGCATCCAGTTGTTTTTCGTATTGTTTCTGGAATCAACACACACATTTTACTCAGAATACTTGCTAGGCTTGAAAATGTTGTTTTTGTACAACAAAAACAATTTTGCTCAAATGCAGCCAATTGTTGTTCACAATGCATGTTGTTTGTCCAGTTTTGTTTGTGCTAATTTTTGGCAGCCATATATTGTTGTTGATGTTGCATGTTTACATTACAGAATTTACAGAATGCTTTGCATGATACGTTTTACCTTTAAATAGAATGGATCCGATTCGTATAAACATGACCGCTGTATGCATTTTCATTTTATTCACATTTCAATCATTATTTAATCCTGTGCCTGGGGTTTTCAAGTGTAAATATCTTTATGTGTGTCTGCGTGTGTGTGTTAGAGTTCGCATTGTGTTGTATTGTTTTAAGCAAATTAAATAGAAATGGTAGTCATTCATGGTAGTCAAATATTCCAGCAATTTATTCTGCAATTTCATTTCATGTGGTAGAAATAATGTGACCGGAATACTTTTGCAATTATCAAGATTGACATTTTGAAAAAGTGAAATTAAAAAATGCAAAAAAAAAAAAAAATTTCTTAACAAACGGAAAGTATTTATTGTTCAGAAAAATTTTTACGTGTTTGTTTTCCTCTAGTAATGCATTTTTTTAATAAAGTATGTGTTAAGTAGCTAAAATTGCTAAATTTAAACATACGGAACGAAATTCAGTTATTTTATGAAGCGATTCACTCATGAGAGGTACAAGTAGTACTCAAGAATACGCAATTATTTGGAATGAATGTTTATATACGTCAAAGCACCTCCCATTGCACCGATGCTGCAATGAATCGTTAGAGTTGTATACCCTACAGTTATTAATAAGCATCTTCGTTCTTTTGAGTAGAAGGTCGAGAAAACCCAAAAGTTGTTGAGAGTTGTTTTCCATCTTGGGTAGGATAAATAGTATTTCTTGTATCGTTTTAAACAACCGAGAATTTCCATTTTAACTGATATCACAATTAGTTTTCATGCCGAAAATATCAATTGCGTCCGCTTCTTCAATACTTACAATCATTATCATGACAGTTATGGGAAAAAAATATAACATTCAGATTAATCGTGAATTTGTGCTACTTATTTTGCCTTCTCACCCCAACCTCAAAAAGAAAAGGTTCAGCTTATAATCAAATGAATATGAGTGACAAATGTTTTTGTCTTCTGCAAAGGATTGCATAGTTTTTGTAAATCTATGATGGCTAAGAAACATTAAAGGTAGAGTAGTAGGCAGAACTGAGACTTGCGGTACCCCCAAAATTTAACCTGAATTCGTAGAATCGTCTATAACTACTCTTATAGTGAAGTCTCTGAGAAAGTTCGATATAAACGACTTAAATTATTGGCAACATCAAAAGCAGCGAGTTTGGACACGAGAGCCTCGTGCCAAACTCTATCAAAAGCCTTCGAAATATTCACAGCGACAAATTTGCTTCTATTAAATCGGTTTCTTCAAGAGTAATGCTAACAGGCCCTCAGAAAGTTTTTTTGTGATAATTAATCATACGCTACATAATCTTGGTGAGTGTCGAACAGAATGCTAACTGGCGATAATTTGTTGGATTACTAGTCTCACACTATTTAGGTATAGCATTACATTGACAATCTCCCAGTTAGACGGAAACACACCATACTGAATAGGTTAGAAAATGGAAACGCTAACGTAGAAGAACACTACTACTTGCGGCAAACAACTCAAAATATTCACAATCTGTAGTCGTGCGGTCAGAATCGCAAAACTAAATCAAATTATGAACATTAAAATCACCAGCAGCACCAATTTCACTGTTGGGATAATTCTTAAGGATTCCTGTAATTAAGATAGAGGAAGGGTCGAAGCTAGAAGAGGTGACCCCTGATCGAGTGTTTGAACTTTTGTATAGAAATCTAAAACGCAAGAAGTGTGCCTAATTTTGAACTCAACCCAAAGGCAGCAAAATTCATTCAAATTCATTGCGACTGTATATATGAACGCTCTTATAATAATTAAAAAGGGACATTACATCCACAGAATACTGGCTCCACATAAGGCGAAAACGTATGGTCTATGGAAGCAAACATGAGCGAGTGCCAAAAAAAAAAATTAATTTATTAATAAAATTCATACTGAATTTGAAAACACAAAATTTTTTGTCAAAAATTTCGAAATAGCCCGTCATTTCGAATTCGAGATTTTTCATTTGGTATTATTTCTAATGTATATAAAATAGTGGTTACTTTTTTCGGTCTTTTTTTGTTGCAAATATTTAACTCAAAAATTTTTAAGTAGGACTGTACCTAAGAGCTGGTTTGACGCGTAGTATCTCACCTCCACCCATACAACTAAGTAACGGTTAAAGTTAAATTAATCTAGTTGTGGAACCTTAACTCATAGTTTTGATTTTGTAAACTTAGTTTCTAACATTGAAAAAAATCTTAAATTACTGTATAAAATCGAGTTCAATTATTTTAAAGTAAAGGAAATAATCAATATTTAAGCGTATATTGGAATTCTTAAGACTCAAATAGAATTAGAGGGTTGCGGTTTATTTCAGTCGCAGAGAATTTTCCATTGTTTAAAACAATTTTAAATGTGATAAAGAAAATCTAAAACATTGTTTACTAATCCGTTCAATATTTGTAATACTGATGGTGCAGTTATGATTTTTTTCAATATTTTTAAAACAAATATTTATTTTGACGCTTTAAAACATAAAATAAAACATAATAACTTAAGACAACGATACAACAATATTATAACAGACTATTACTTTGAATTACTCTCTTTAGATTGATTAAATGAATATTTTGTTAAAGCCTTTACATTAAAGAAAGTAAAACTATAATTTTTAACAATATTTGGTTAAAATGCATATTGAAGAATATATGCAAATATATTTAGATTTTACTGTATTAACCATGAATGACATGTGTGTTGATGTTGCATGACACTGATATAAGAAGTGATAAAGAAATCAGAAACACCAAAAATTAAAATAATATTTTTAATAATCTTTGAAACAACATACTACATACTGGTAGTATTTGTAACTAAAGGGAGAATAATATTCATAATCACATACATATTGTCACTGTTAATTCTGTCTTAGTTTAAAATCATTTGCATTGCATGTGTTTAAAGGAATTTTGTTTTCTTAGAAGTTAATAAAAGAAACTCAGTGTTGTCAGTTAATTAAAAGCAATCAATGATTTCATCAAAAGATGCAATTTAATTAATTTTTTGTATACAAATATTGTAATATAGAATAATTCTCTACTTTAAATGATAAAAATTTTAATTATAGCAACATGTCAGTTAACTTTTAGGTCGACCATAAAAAATATTTGTTCAAACATGCGATCATATCCAAGTAAACATCAACAATTCAAATGTTGATAACTCTGATATGGAGAAATTTGAATTACCGGAATATGATTCTGATGTTGAAATAGAATTCTCTGCATTTATACAGCTCGAAACATAACAACTTAGCCAAGTGAACTACTAATAGACCACACATTTTTATCCTATAATATTCTTGGATACTCCAATATATAAATCAAAAAATTTGATACGTTCCAAATGAAAAAGGCAATAAAATAACATTTGACTCAAAACTACAGTTCTGGCCTCGACTCCGAACGACAGATTTTAGAAGCTTTTTCCTCGCAATTAATTACTTCAGAGCTTTTGCCAGAAGACTGCTGAGAGGTAGTCGCCGAAAGACATAATTTTTTCATATTACTTTTTTTCAAGATGTCAGAGCTGAGATTTGAACCCGGCGTTATCGTCTTAGTAAGCAAACACACTAAACACTAGACCACGGCGACTACAGCAACGATAGAAGCATTCAATAAACTTAAAAATATCAACACAAACATTCTATCTTTCAAATGAAGTGATGACGTTTTTCTACTTCCCTTTATAGAAATAAAAATGTTCGTGTCCATTAAGAATAAATTACTCGTATAGTGACATACTCGCAGTGGTATTTTTAATTAAATTATCAAGTATTTATTATAATTATATTTTAATTAAATTTAATTCTATATTTCACTAATTGTCTTATTATTGCATGTATACAACGGAATGTGTATGTGTGTGTGCTATATATTTAATGATTTAAAAAATCAATTAAAGTCTTAATAAATGGAAAAACATGGAAAAGATAATTAAAATATAAATTTTTTTAATACGACGGAGGAACGTAAATTTATTTAAAACTATAAAAATTCACTAAAGGACAATTCATTTGTTGGCTATTTAATTATTAATTCATGAAATTTTAGGATAAATTTTAGTAAAACAGGGTTTGCAGGTTGTTTTTGTTAATTAAGATCACAACTTAGGTTTTAGTATTAGAAATTATATTCTAAATCAATAATTATTTAAAAAAACATTCAATTTCCTTGTTAGAACTTTACAATTTAATTATTAAAAACAAATTTTTAATTATTTTTCATAAAAGAAATACTATGTGGTATCTCCATACAGTCAAAAGTATACCCTTTAATTTGATTAGAGACAAACATATCTCCTGTAAAAAAATCTGCTAATTTTTTCCAGTTTCTTAAAAATAATCAAGTGACAATTAGAAAGCTTATTAATTAGCAAGAAAACGATTCAAACTATGTTTGCCATGTCCGGCTGAAAAATTGTGTGCTTTTGATTATTACTGACACTAATAAGCGACATAGATTTCTAAATAAATGGTCTACATAATTCCTATAGAAAGCGGTAGATTATATTTTAAACATGAGAGAACTTATGAAAGAATTAAATTTTGAAACGAACTGTCATACTGTGTTTACTTGTTGAAAAACTTATATGATCAGTGTAGTTGGGAAATTTATCATGAAAATATTGATTGTTACTAATTATTCAGATTTAATTTGGAATCACCAGTTTGTTGACTTACTAACTAGAGCTCCGGATTCAAACCCTAGCGCTGACATCTTGCATGAAAGAAATATGAAAAATTATTTCTTTCGACGACCACCTCTTAACCGCCTTCTGTCGAAACCTCTTAGAGTAACTATATGCCATGAATACGCCTCTCAATACTGTCGTTCAGATTCCACGTTAAACTGTAGGGCCAGGTACTCATGGATTAAAACTGTTCACACAATATGAGTGCGGTGAGAAGACTAGCAGTCCAATCCGTAAAATGATTAATGAATTTTTGTTTGTTTGTAAATATGGATGGCGAGATGAGGTTTCATGATACGGTTGGTTTTACACAGACGGCAATCATAGATTTATTACAATAAAACTTGAGAGTAAATTGAATTCAAATGTTTTAAAGAAGTGCAATTGGAAATTTCTCTATAATTTTTTGATGATTACCCATCCACAATTGATGCCTTAAGAGTCGCACTATTTGAGACATAGAGCCAAATAAAGTGATCTAAATACATATAGAAAATGAATTTTAAATGGCTCTACTATTTAGAGTAGAGCGAATAGTGTTTTTGCTTTCATTAAACTTTGGGTAGAGGAATTTTTCAATCCGTGTATTTCTAAAGGTATTTTTAGATTAAGCAAATATTTGATGAACAAAACGTAACAACTATTATATTGAAAATACTATTAGGTATAGTAAGGACTATTAACAATTTATTTTGGTTGACTAAAGTGAATGATACGAACACCAACGCTGTTCCATTGTAAAGGTGACGTTAACTGACTACTGAGGTCATTAAGAGATTTAGATTTTTAATTTTGCAGTTCTATTACGGCGTAATTTTATAATAAGGCAAAAACCATAGTGGCTCATAAAATCAATATAATTCATGCTGTCGAGCAGTTTAACTTATTACAACTCAGAACAGTCAGAAGAAAACTCAGTCTATATACTTATATATACTTTTCCTCAAATTTCAATTGTACATTGTTTGAGCACCAGATTTACGCCAATTTTAAAACTGATAATTAAGTTTTGTTTCGATGGAAAAAGGCTAAACATATCTTTTTAAAATGGTTCCTAACAAGAGTGCGTATGCTGTAAACAAGCCATAAGAACAATGTTTAATGTTTTATTCCATAGGATTTTACTAAAAAAATTTATATTTTTATTTTAATTGAAACAGTCTGCTAAATAAAAAATTCATACATATATTTGATGTAAAACTATTTTGTTTTTTATTTTACTATAAATGAAATTTTATGTAAATTTTCAGACGCAAACAAATTTTTTACACTTAAACACACCTTTGATAATTTGGGAGAGCCAGCATTGAATTAACTTTTTTTTATTAGTTTTCAAATCGATAAATAACTTTTATTTTTTTTCTAATCTGATTGCTTTAATAAGCTATTAGAAAATGCCAGGCACTAAAAGTCTTCGGTGTTTTATAGACAAATGGCACGAATGCCAATAAAAATATTCAGAATAAAAAGGAATCAAATTTATAATTTTTTTATACAGACTGAGAAAATAGACAATATTTGTGTTAATAATTGATTATCTATACCATATGAAACAACATAAAAGTCTTTTTAATGAAAATGTAAATTTTCTTTATTTACATACATACATTTATACTCATGCTGCTCACAAACACAGTCATATTTTCATTATGTTCTCTTTGTGCCGGTTATTGTTTTTGTATTTATTTGGGCGCTAAAATATGGCTCACATACAAGTTGCTTTTAAGATTTTGATATTTTCCAACAAAAAGTCTTTTCTCTTAAATAAGTAAATACTCGTAATTACTCTTTACGTAGCCATTAAAATTTAAGAGATCATTTCGTTAAGTTCAATGTCTACATGTTTGCGTGGGAGAAAATATCTACACAATCTTACGTATGTTTTTGTATTTATTCAAGAACACACTAAGCATCCTCTCCATTATTTAAATATTTTCTTATTTTCCATTTATTAAGCTGTTTAGAAAACTTTGAAAGAATTACTGACGTAATCCAGTGTTATTTAATACTATTTTTAAAATACTGATAATAAAAAAATCTATATAATATATGAGGTTATGAGGCTATTGCCGCCTAAAAATTTAGAGACTTTCCTTTTTGTTCAATTACTTTTAAGTGTTTCTAGAATAGAAAAATGTTTATATAAAATCTGGATATTTAGCTTTCACTTCCATTATTTTTGATTTCATTTTAAGGCAACATGCGGCATGATTAAAAAAATTTTCAGCAATTAAAACTAGCTAGGTTTTCTTGAATATTAACAAAGAAAAAGAGGATTCGTTTCTTTTCTTAAGCTACTTTAGCTAGAAAGTTAAAAATCATATATACTTTAATAGGCATGAACAATTTCAAATATATAATATGCCATCTGTGCCTACAATAGTTCTTATCGTATGTAAAATAATAAGCAACTATAGGTTTGTTGGTTATGACTGCATATGGTTTGATAGTATAGAAGATCAAAGTGTGTTGATATTTCTATTCTTTAATTTTTAGCAAGCCACTATGCATCGTTTGGCACCAGAACAATACTTCAAAATTCTAGAAATTTACTTACGCATAGCAAGTAATTTAAATAAATATGTTTGCGAGGTTTGTAGACCATTTTATCCATTTAACGATCAATACATTCAATAATTTATTGATCGTTTTGTCAAGAACTTTAATGTTTTTGTTAAAAAAATTACAAAAAAATGAAATGTCATATTAAATTCAATATTGTTGCTGTAGCGCGAAATTCAACATAGTAAAGTACTTAACTTGTTGGCTTTTTTTCTTTGACTATATGGAACACTTCATATTAGAATCCCGGAGTATGTGCCTATTAAAGCAGCTTGTGAGAAAAGTCAATCCACAAGACAATGTTTTGGGTCACATTTTTCTGATTGACCTTATCTGAAGCTAGCCAAATATTAATATTTTATATAAGTAATGAAGCTCGTGCTTACGTAAATTGCAGAGAAATTCTCAAGTTATTAACGGCACACCATTATATCCATTAATATTGACTGTTTGATGTGATTCGCAGACTAGCTATAGCATGGGTCTTTATTTCTTTCAAAGTGAGCAAACAATTGCTATAACGGTGAATAGTGATCACTTTCGACCCTGGCTGACTCAATTTTTGTTTCCAAAAATAAATCATCTAATCATTGGCATCATTTGGTTCCAATAACGCGGAGAAACTTTATATACGGCGCGCTTAACAAGCGATTTATTACAACATGAATGTGGTGAAAAATTTCATTCCAAAAGAAGTCTCCTCTCGGGGGTACGGTTTGGCTTCTGGAGACTTTTCCCACCAGTGGCTTGTGTTCTCGGGGTATATAGAGTGGACCTAGTTTAGGAGGCCTGGCACTTCAAGTGGAAAGAAAATTGTTGGTTGGTAACCACAACTGGCGCTCTTGAGGTATGACCAGAGATGCCTCAATTTATTACTTCGGGCATCAGATTAACCCAAAGACTTTTGCATGCAGCGTATGACTATGGTAATAACTTCTTTGAGTATAATTTGTGCCATTACGTTTTATTTGGCTTTAGAAAACTACATTCGATTACACTTTCACTCGATTTCGTTTTAGAGAACATACAACAATAATAGATTAACGCTATTTTTGAAAGCATATCATCATGCGGGAGTTTATTGGCTCTATCCGCCATTTCATATTTTTTAGAATCCCAATAAATGATTTATAACAAATCTAATTTTTTTATTGTTTATATAATTGTTGTATAACCTAGTTTACACTTTACAGTATTAAAAGTGGGTACAAAGCTTTAAAAGGGTACAACTCGAGAACGGTAAAAGAACATTTATTTTTTTTTCTGCTAACTTATTTAAAACTTAATAATCTTTTAAACTGCATCATTAGTTTTTTTAGTCTTTATACTAATTTTAAAAGTTATAAACCATTGTTTTCGATATTTGTTGAAAATTTAGGAAAAACTGTTATATAATGTATCAAAATATGCAAAATCATTGCCAAAACTTATTATTTATGCACATAAAATTAAAGATCGGAATATTTTCTTTTACAATATTGACTCAGAAGTCGAGAAAATATCGATTTTTTACCAATTCATAACTAAAAATTAAATAGAGCTCAAAAAGCTCGATTTTTCATTAAAAAACAATTTGCGCGACCTCTAAACCGCTTCTAAAAAATCTGAAAAAATTCTCAAAAATACTTTTGCTTATGAGTATCCAAATTAAGAATGATCTTCCGAAGAATTCCAATTTTTAATTTTATTTGGGACACCCTAATGTACATATAGTATCTTCTAGTTAAGGAATACTGAGCATCATAAGAAAACATAAGGAGGCTGCTATCAAGGCTCTTTTCTCGAGTAACAGTGACTCGGTCTTATTTCTTCGTTACAAAGTGAAGATAAAGGTTCTCATTGATGGCTTTACCATTGCCTTCGTCTGGGTTTAGGGTCATAGACGATGAGCAAAATAGCAGATGCAGCTGTTAGAAGAAACCACTTATGTAAATATTTTATAGAGGTTATATACTATATACTCGTTGACATATGCATAAAAATAACAAGAAAAATGAATCGATAAAAAAATATTCATATTTAAGAAATTAATTGTTTTTTCTATCTTTTCGTTAGAAAAAATAATATTTTACATCTTTTTAATATTCACACACTGCTTACTTAGTTTTCATCATAAAATTTAACTTTTTGTAAAAGTAAATAAAATTTCAAAAAATGCTTTGATAAAAAGTTTTATTTTAATTATATTTATCAAAATATTTATATATAGTTTTGCATAAAAAACATTCAATGCTCAGGAATTTAAAGGTACGAGTTACACTGTAGTCACATTCTAATTACCATAGTGATGGACATTCAGAAGAATTTCATATTGATACTGCTTGAAGTCATGCCATTGCAATAGAAAAAAATTTAAAAAAATAAAACAAAACAAAAAAATTAAATATTCTGATGTTGCATGATGACTATTTCTCGTTGTGGCACATATCTTAAATATAAATGTTATTTTCCTGTTGAAAGAATATTCAACCTGGTGACAAAATTTTCAAATTTCTAACAAATTTATTTAGAGCGAAAGTCAATTGCACTAAGAAAAAATATTATAAATAAATTAAATAGGTCGGTGGGTTTGTATGAATCAAAATATACACATTTTTGTTTTTCGTTTTTTTCAAACATTTAAATAAAAACAGACAAACTGTTTGCCTGTGAATATAAATAAAAATAAGCACTTGCAAAGTATTTTTAAAATTTTGTATATATTTTTGAGAAAATGGGTTTGCTTACTTGTACATCTGAGTAACAGGTCTGAGTGAAATTTTCTTTTTAGAAGGGGCAAATTAAATAATTCTTTTGTTTAAATTTAAGATTTTTATCGGTTAAGTAAAGATTTTTGTAGTCCTGACAGGCCATGAATACCGGTATAAAAAACGACATGATCGGACTGAAATTGTTGACACAGTGAAGAGAATACTTAAAAGCAGGTTATTTGTAGGCGTGGCAAATAATTATACGAATTATTTTTGCAATTGTTTTTACATTAGTTATAGTCTTGGGGAATGAATGACAAAACTTTTTTTTCAAATCACTGTAATTGACTTGCTTACCAACAATTTAAAAAAAAAATGGAACATCAGCAAATATTTAATCGAAAATTAAAAAAGGGAAAAAACAAAAACTTCACAAATCTATTAATTTCCAAATATACGATCACATTAGGCAAATATTTGATGAAAAACCTCAATTATTTCTTTGTCGTTGTGTGACCATAAGTCTGATGTCACAGTGCGCGCTATAAGCAAAGCGATGCTAGAAGCTATAATATTCATGCTATACTTATACTACAGGATGTCAGAGTGGAGACTATATAAAACAAAGCGACTTGCTGTGTTTTTAAAATACTTTTTTTATTCCGTCAATCTTTTGGGTTAAAAATGGATGCAGATTCACTTACTTGGTTGTTTCTTTATTTTTTCAATACTTTTCCACCAGAATTCTGTTGTGGTAACTTTATTTGCTTGGTCCCAAAGCACAGGGCGTGTGAACACTTCTATTATAAATTTTTCAATATTAATATCCATTATTTACAAATATTAAAATTAATGGAAAATTTAAACACGCACAAATAACAAATAATGAAATAAATAAACAATAAAATAAACAAATGAAAAATGTCAAAGTACAAACAAACAACGAAGCGATTCCATGCTATAAATCATTTCACAACCTGCTTTGTCGCTTTGGCTCTCTTGTAGCTTCGCTTTGACTCTGACACCTTTTGAGCATTGACGTAAGAAAACACAAGCAGAGGTTTGTAGCGCATTGTAGTGCGATATTATAGCATCGCTTATAGCGCGCACTCTGACATCAGCCTAATGTATTTTTAAAGGGCAACCAACAAAACAGCTGTTATTTCAAAAACAAAATTATTTGTGAGCTAACAAATATTTTCCCAATGTGAGCGTAGTTTAAGTATGACTTGGGTTTTTTCTTTTAACAATTTTCAGTGAAATGCTTTAATAAAATAGTTATTATGTTTTTAGTCACATATTTGCCTTAAGTGACTTTAATTTAAAGAAAAAAAGCTATTAATTAAAAACTAAACTTATAAGGTCGTCGTGGTGTAGTCGTTAGTATGTTGGCTTACTAAGGGGTCAAACCCCAGCTCTGACCTCTTAAAAAAAAAATATGAAAAAATTATATTTTTCGGTGCCTACTTCTCAGCAGCCTTCTAGCAAAAGCTCTGAGAGTAACTGATTGCCATAAACAAGCTTGTCAAGTCTATCGTTCGAAATTGACTTTAAACTGTAGGTCCTGGTACTCAGCCTATAAATTAACACACACAACATGGGTTCTGCGAGAAGCTAGGATGTAACCCTGACACAGGGTTGTCACGGCAAATTATGTATGTATGTATGTGTATGTATTTAAAAGGTCTACTCGATTTTCTGAATGATTTGAATGCAAAGAATTGTACATTTCAAAAAGTTAATTAGTGCACTTGCTGAGGCTTTTAACACCATCTTTGTTGGGCCGTATTTTTGTAAAACTAAGTTGACCTTCAAAACATATCTTATTATAAATAGAAAAAACATGATAAACTTAGAGAAATTATGGATAAAAATAAGAGGGGTTACTGTGCATTTCGATTCGAATCGAAAATGCTTTCGAAAGAAATTTCTCATTCGAAAAATCTCTAATAAATGAATACAAAAGTGTTTCGAAAATTTTTAAATTTGTACGAATTCGTAAGATTTTCGATTCGAATCGAAATACAAAGTAACCCCCAAGATATATTTTTCCATAAATATTAATAAAAGCAGAAAATACAAATTTTGCAAAAAAATTTTATAATTCTATAAACAGCACACTTCTAATAAAACACAAGTCATTTAAACGAGTCGACCGTATTTCAAAGTTTTTGAAATACCCTTAACATTTCGAGTTAGTTTTGGTCCGTAGTACGTATGTATGTTTAAACGAGTCAAAAAAATTCAATAGTTTTGGAAAGCAAAGATTCACTCTTTCATAAAATGTAAAAAGAAATGCAAGTTTTTATCAAAAGTTTGGAATTTTTTATGTTTTTTTTTCTCGTTTTTTTTTTGCAATTTTTTAATTTAACAAGAATTTTCTTAATCTTTTTATATGAAATTTTTTTTTATTAGATAATGTCTATTTGTAATTGCAACTTCTTTTTCGATAAAACTTTTTTGAGTTCAAAAAGAAGTCAAAAATTTTAAATACAATGACAATTTATAGAGTAATCTTAACTTTGCTAGCATTTGGAAGTTGTTTTTTTTTTCAAAAATCAAGCGTAAAGTCTCGCTTTTTAATTGTGTGAAAGAATCAAAAAAGATTTGATTATAATTGGGAGACAAAATACAAAAATATGTAAAAAACTCTGAAATGTTGAATAACTTTTATAATATTTAGCCGTTTTAAACAATGATAACAATGTCTTATGACATACTGCAGTCTCGATTTCGAGCCCCAGGAAAAGTAATCACTTTTTAAATTAAAATCTATAAAGAAAGTTAAAATCTATAAAGAATTCAGATCTTTGCAATGAATTTTTTTGATAATCAAAGAAGAAAATTATGTCCGTGAAGGAATAGTACAATAGCCAAACTGAAAATGTTTTCGACACCACTTACGGCAGTCTCATCAGAGTTTTTTTTTATTCAGACGAATACTCAGGGGTAAATCCCTACCTAATACTGATCATTCAATTATACCTTCACCCTTGATTCAACAGCAATTGCCCCATCGTTGCATGTTGGTTGTGGTGAGTGCCAGCCTTCGCTAAGTTGGTTTAGCTGTTATCTGCTACTTCCCAATAGTTGGCGTTTTTCTCCTGATCATTAGTTTATGTTGTCAGTTCCTAAGATGGAATAGAGTGGAATGTCAGGAAGCGATTTTTTGAAGATAGACTTTTTGGAGGGGGAAACCTCTTATTTTTAAATTATATTCTTGAAAAAACCGCAAACTAACTTTTTATTTTTCACCTTTGCTAGGAATTAAACATGGGTCGTTCAAGTTTTTTGTGAGCTCTTTAACCACTATTTTTCTCCTTTGTATTCTGTACATATTCATGATGAAACATCAACTACTTAACTCACGTTTTTCAAGAAATCACATACTGAAATTACTTCTTTCCATATGTAGTATGTACATACACTTGTGTGAGTTAATCGAAGTAAAGTCAAACAACAGATTCTCTCATATTCTATCCCAGCTTACCAGAAAGCTATTTTGTAAGGGAGAAATAGTAAAAAATCACTTACTCGTGCGCTTCAATAATGCCTGATTTTTATATGAAATGTGCCGCTAAAATGCAATAGAAATGCAAATTTATTGCAACCAGCAAGCAAACAGTACGAAAAATGAAAATAGTACTCTCTAGCATATTTGGAAGCTTTAAGGTATAAAAAACAGTACAATGCTTTCATTAAAAATTTTAATTTCTTAAAAATTTTCTGCTATGTTTCTTCAGAATAACTTTTGAATTTGAAGATCTTTATTATTTTTTTGATATGATTTCTAATATACTCAACAAGAGTTATTAGTCATTCTGAATCACTGTATCACCGTGTAATTAAAAGTACATAATTTTCTGTTTCTTCCGATCCTACACAAATGATTGGCGAAAATTTTGAAAAGTAATTTAAAAATAATTTGAGTTAATTTTGTTAAAATTCCATTGAAAATTATTACCGTATATATAAAAAAATTAAATAAATTTAATAAGGGGTTATTACACTAACAGCTGCACACAATATGTGTGTCACATAATCCTTGAATAAACCAATCAAATATTTTTTTATGAATAAAACAAAGAATGGGCTTTTATTTTCCTTCTTTTTATATATAAAATGAGTAATTTATTTATTTTGATAATAGCGAAAGCTTCTACGAGTAAAGTCATGTTTAGTTTTTTTGGATTTGCATGTAATATAAGAAAAAAAACAACAAAAAACGTAAAAATAAAACAAATGCAAAGCAGTTATTTTTAAACTGTAATTGTGAGTTTTGCACACAAGAGCTGGTATTAAAGGATGATAAAGAAAACAAAAGCTTTTCCTTTATTTATTTAAGTTGCTCTTCTCTCAACACTTATAAATCACCCTAAAATCCCACTTTCTTAACTAATATTCACTTCGTTATTATTATCTTGGTTTACTTGTTAGTTTTTGTTTTTGTTTTCATTTCAATTTCTATTTATGTTTTCCTTGATATCCTTTCATGCTTAACTTCATAACACAATAAATGGCAAACAAAACAGCTGCAGGAAAAAGAAAAATCACAACAAAATTCAATAATTTTATTTCTTTGTGATTTGGATGATTTCATTTTCGTATATATGTTTATAGAAATATTTACATGTTTTGTAATATTCCAATATCCTTAAATGTGTATTTTAATTTTTTAACACAAAGAACCAGTAATCCAGGGTCCAGTTCTTTGTGTTCCGCTTGTCCTTACACAATATCAGCACTATTAACTTGTTAATAAACCCCTTTTAAAAGAGGCAGTTTGCCCTGCCACTGGTTTAGCTGTTGCTGGTTTCTAGTGCGTTCGCAATGTACACAGACACACACACAAACTCATACATTTCTTTTTTTTTTAATAGAAAATTTTCTTTTTTAAAATTAAAACACTTTTTCAAACAGACATTTATTTCTTCGTTAAGTAGAAAAATTCATTGAATTTTATAGAATTATCAATGCGACGAGCTGTTCGTATGTTTAAATTTAGACGTATCGTTGAACGAACATTGCCGATCAGCTCACACCATGCCAAAAATAACACTCGCACTGGCCTGGGATCATGAATTTTCTTCAAATTTTATTAAATTTTTCATAGAAATTTGAATTTTTTCTTTAAATTTTCACCAACAAAAAACGGTTTCAACTTTATTTTTTACGATTTTTTCTTTTTATTTTGGAATTTCAGCACACACGTGTTTTACAAACATCACGCACTACATTTTGTGTAAAAATATTATGGATTTTTCACGTTTTCCAAGAATTTCTATACTATATATAGATTTTCACAATGAATTTTATACACTGGCTACCGTATGCAATGTGGCCCACAAGGAGGCAACTTACTTTTCGTGTCGATATTTCTCTTTAGACTGAATGTGGCAGACATTCAGTGCTGTATGAAAAACTTATTCGGCAAATAGTTGAAATAACACACACACATATATATATATTTTCTTTTACTTACCCGTACTCACATACACACTTTGAAAATCACATAGCAAACAGCAGAATTTTTTTTTCCTTCAACTGATGTGCCACCATTAGCAAGTTCTCTTTTGGTTTTTGTTTTTTGTGACTCTTTCATTTACATTTACATTTACTTTTGTTTTTATTTTTATTTATTCCCACGAAAAGTGTGTGAGAGAGTGGGGCCTTTAAGTAGTGGTATATGTTGTGGAAAATGTGTGTTATTGAGAGTGAGGAAATCCAACAAAATTAAATCAAGAAAATAAATGGAAAAGTTGAACAAAACAAAACATATACGAGTAGATGAAAAATCACTATTTCTTATTATTTATTATGGTAGTGTCGGCAGCTGTTTTTCTATTTATTTTGTTGTTTTCATAATATTTATTCTTAAATTTTGTTTTCATTTATCGTTTGTATTTGTTTTGAGAATTTCAAGAGAGCGTATTATTTTGTTTTTATGATTCGCTGTGCGATCGCCGGTATTTAACAATGTTGTCAAATTGTGTTTTTCTTGAAATTAAAGCAAATTTTTACTCAAAACATATAAGAACGATCAGATTGCTATAACTAAAAATTTTATTTGGGGCATTCAAAACAATAACACGCAAAAATATAAACAACCCGTAGTCGTTTAGTATGTTATTTTTAAAATCAATCAGCTGTTGTGGTTGATACAAGTTGAAGAATTTCTTCTACAGCGGATAGTGGAAAACCATGCGGGGGCTGCCAGCCAAATTATAAAATTATAAAAAAGCAAATATTCTCGCTTGTGTGTCCATATACATATTAATAAAAGCATATGGCTTTAGCTATTAAACTCTGCATTATACTGCGAAACTATGACAAAGTAACAAATATAGATCGAAGTGTTTTATTATTTTTTAAATTTTTTATTCACAGCCAAACAAGATATGGTTTTTAAACTGTTATAAATAATTTTCACATTATGAAAAAATTGCTTGATAGAGTACCATCTGAGTTATCCATATGTGTTTAAGGAAATAAAGTATTTAGCCAACTTCCTTAAAAGCGAAGCCGTTTTTTCTCTGAGTAGCAGTCAACATACATACATACATACATACATACATAATTGGCCATTACAACCCTGTGTCAGGGTTACGGCCTAGCTTCTAACAGCGCTCACGTTGTGTGTGTTAATTTTTTTCCATGAGTACAGGGCCCTACAGATTAAAGTCGACTCCGAACGACAGATTTGAGAAGCTTTTTCATGGCAATCAATTACTCCCAGAGTTTTTGCCAGAAGACTGCTAAAAGGTAGTCGCCGAAAGAAAAAATTTTTTCATATTTATTTTTTTTTTAAAGATGTCAGAGCTGAGATTTGAACCCAGCGCTATCGTCTTAGTAATCCAACACACTAACCACTAAACCACGTCAGTCTAGAGATTCTAAAAATTTTTGAGCGCAGAAAATTATTTATACCGTGCTTAGGGTCGTACCTGAATAAAAGCGTATAACGTACGACATATAAAATGTTAAATTGGTATACGTTCGTATTGCTCAAGCCTGGACCCACTCGCTTTACCCCACCTTATAGACAGTTCCCGTTGGCTGTAGTTCTTTTTCTGACTTAAATGACTTCAGTTCGGACCTGTAGTGGTATCAAATCGGCACCTTGTTCTAATTGTAGTTAATCACGGTTTGGTTAACTAGCCATCTGACCTACCTACCATACGTCCGTATTACTGAAATACGTAATATATGAAAGAAAGATTTTTTTGTCAAGTATAAAATATTTTTATTTATTATCTTTTTGATGTTTATTTTAATTTTTCTTTTGTACGCACAGTCAAATACTTAATGTACGTACGCGACGTATATCGGTAGGTCTCATACAAAATGTATGGCCACGAAATAATTTTGATGAAAAACGCAGTACACTTTTATTGAGGTACTATCCTTACAAAAATTGCTTTGAAAAAATTATTTTTTTGGAAAAATTTTTAAATGTGGAAACCATTTCATTTGTTGGCCATAGATACTCTTTCTCGCAAGAACTCTAAAAAGCTTTGCGCGTAGAAAAGCTTCTACACCGTTTTTTCAACAAATTTCTTTTAAAAACAAAATAAGCAGCCACGAAATTACAAAAATTGCTTTGTGAATTGCGTTTTATTTAGCAATATTTAATAATTTAAAGCCAATATCCAGCAGAAAATGTTTCAAATTTGGAAGCAATAAATAAAATTGTAAGCAATATTGTTTATACCTTAAAGCTTCCAAAGATGCTATAGGATAAGGTATTATTTTTGATTTTTTTTTTACTATTTGCTTACTGGTTGCAATAAATTTTGCATTTCTAGTGCATTTTAGCGGCTCATTTCATATAAAAATCATGCATTATTGATGCACACGAGTAAGTGATAGTTCACAATTTCTCCCTTACAAAATAACTTATTGGTAAGCACTAATTTCTGCTGGGTACGCTTTTAAGCCGTTGCCATATATAGAATGAAAATGGTCCGGCTTGCATTTCACTGTGTAGCCTAAATTAGAGTACAAATCGCAAAACTGTCTGCTAAGAATTCTCATACCCATACAAAAAGCGCGCCGCTAACGCTTTGCTATTGGAAAATCCAATTTCGATACCACATAAAGAAGTGAATTTAGTTGTACATCAACTGTCGTTGGTTTTTATTTTACAATTTTTAAGCGGTTTTTGTCACACAAGGTAAATAAACATTACTGCTCTTGACATAATATATACTCTTTTATTGAATTTGCTCAATGCAGCGTAAATAGTAAGCGCAAACT
Organism: Metopia argyrocephala; assembly: GCA_963576795.1. Lineage (NCBI taxonomy): Eukaryota > Metazoa > Arthropoda > Insecta > Diptera > Sarcophagidae > Metopia > Metopia argyrocephala. The sequence goes on along the minus strand of OY756208.1, from coordinate 177,090,959 downwards.
TACGTTGCGCTTTACGTTCTAAAGGTTATGTCAGATAATATTTTGTTGCTTTGCGTGACGTTTAAAACTCTGACAAAAAGGTTAAAGCAAAAGGTGTATGAAACAAAAAAAACTTTAACAGTAGCGTTGTTTGTTTAGTTTTTTTAATTTTATTAATAACTCCCAATATAAATTTACGTTTATAGTTTTAAAACAAAACTTGGACGCAAAGCTAAACGTAAAACACTTAAAATTTAAAATTTTCAAAACTATTTAAAGAAAAATTAACAGCAGATTGTCAAAGCGGGGAAAAAGATGATAGTTGGCCAACTTTACACTTTGCGTTGCATTAAAAGTACATACTTTATGTGACAAGTGGCATATAAACATGTACATTTTATCATAAATGTCAAAGCGAATTTGTAACGCAACGCGAAGCAAACGTTTTATCTGACACTGCCTTAATTTAGATTACTCAGTGACGTGTAAAAACTCGAAAGAGTAATTAAAGAAAAAAAGAACCAGTTAAACAAATTGTTATTCAGAATGCTACTCTGTACTGAAGCTTTTTCTTTATGGCAATGGTGACATCACTGAAAAATTAATGTTGGCAACTTTATCATTCTAATAAAATAACTTTCGTATATCGGCTACCAATTTTAGTTTCTTTTAGTCCAAGTTTTATTTTCACACACATCAATTTTACGTGAGCATATTGTATTTGCTTTTTTCGTACATTTTCTATTTTCTTGTACAAATATATTTTGGATTTATTGCGATCATTTTCGATTACGATATTTTTTGATTATATTAAACTACATTTAAACTAACTTGAACTTTAACTAAAGCTATACTTATAGCACCTAAGTTCTCATCTGATTATAACAGATTATAACAGTTACAGCTCAGACGGCAATAATTTTGAAAATAGAAAAATGTTCTATTTTCAACTGAGCTCAGGCAAAACAATAAAAATTAAATTAGATTTGCAATTAAACTATCCGAATCTCTCTGAGTGCGCTTCTGATATAAAACTCAGATGAGAACTTAGTGGTAGGTATTTAAAAAAAAAATTGTTTATTTTATTAACTTCTTACATTTAGTACGTATTTTTATTGTCGTATTATTCCTGCTTCTTCTCTTATTAATTTCAATTTCATTTTTATATATTTTTTTTAACAAGAAATACTATCCTCAAAACCTTTTTTTACAATATTTAAAATCAATATTTATAACTGAGATTAAATAAACTAATAGTTCTGTATTTTAAATAAAATATTTATACAAAGTTTTTCACCATCACAGCTTTTCCATAGAAAAAATGGAGGAAGAAAAAAAAAAAAACAAATATTCCATACTGCACATACTAAATGTGACCTGACAATACGGATTTTTATGCAACGAAAAAATTTAAATTGTTCTCTTTATTATTATTGCTATTATAGTTATCCGATTTATACATATTTTTAAGCCTGTTGGCAGGGTTAAATCTGAATTTTTACTCTTGACTGCATTGAATTTTCCAGCTCATAGCAAATACTGGCATATGCATGAAACATTGTATGTATGGGATGTGTATGTACATCCGTACTCGTACATACATATGTAGAGTATATGAGTTTGGCAGGCACTATAGAAATATTAACAAACAATATCACCACCAAAGGTAAATCCAGACTAAAAAAAAAATAATTCCATTAAAGTTTTTGAAATTTTGGTTGAATGTCATTCTACGAGTATTTTAACATTATTTGCTGAATATTGGCAACAAAATATAAATGTAATTTAGATCATATTCTATACTTGAACATTTTAACCATCTCTTTGGAAGAAACTTTTAAAACATCAAAATACGAGTATGAATGAAATTGAATTGACACAAAATGTCAGTGACAGAATTCTGTACATCAAGCAACAGATTTTTATTTTTTTGCCGCAATAAAAAAAAAAAAAAAAGAAAATGAAAATAAACTTCCTTTAGATAAACTTGTTATATAATTGGATGATGTTAACCTGTATCAAGTCAAACAATGTAATTTTTTATGTCATCTTTCTTTAACCAGGTAACACTACAGCTTTTTTTCTGCTGCGCCAGTACAAATGTGTTCTTTTTATCAAGTTTTGCAACATTAAAGAATTCCTTGAATTTAAAATAAAGTTTGAAGCAAAATTTTATAGAAATTATGAACCAAAAGCTTGAGCACTTGGAATGCGAGACATTTTATTAGATTCAAATTTCTTTTTTCTTTTTATTATAATAATTTGGTACGTAATTTAATTAAATTTAATTTTTAATTTCACATAGAACATCCCAAACAATATTGACAATTTTTCCCATATTTCAGTCTGTATGGCATTATGGATGGGTTGTATTTCCGCCCTTTTTAATGTTTCAAGCATTGCTGGTTTGTCGCTCCCCGACACTGCACTCTATTCCACCTTAATCAATGACAACAAAAAAAAAAAAACGAATGATCAGGAGAAAAGCGCCATCTATTGGGAAATAGCAGATAACAGGTAAAGCAACTTAGCGAAGACGATGAGGCAATTGCTGTTAATCATTTAAAGGTGAAGGTATAACACTGGTCTTTAAATGATCAATGCATAGCAATGTGCCTCATTCCTAAGTCACTTAATAATAATATAAGAAAAAATATATATGTATTGTCCATCTAAAAAATTCCAATACAATGCACTGCATTTAGTAGAGGTTTACTCCTGAGTATTGGTTCTAAATAAAAAAAAAATTTACCAATGACTGAAAACAGTCTCAGAAAAAGTAATCAAATGGCTTTAAATCCCACTAAGCACACTAACAAAAGAGTTAATGAATAGAACCACTTCTATAAAGAAAGTTGTTGCCAAAGTGTTTTTGAAAGAATTAGTCTGGCAAGTTGCCTCTTGGTAATGTGACCATTGTAATGGTATTTTAGCTGATTAATGTTTAGGAACTAAAATTTACTCAGCATGGCTCGATAACACTCGCCGCTCAAGTTAACGTTTGTTCTTTGTACATTTCGAAGGGAATAAGAATCAATGATACCGCCTTACTGTAAACCAATAGTAAATTTTAATGTAACTGATGGTGCTTCATTACAGCTTGAGGGTTATCGCTCCATATATGACAATTTTGCTTGTTGTCGTCAACATTTTATAAGAAAGGAGTTTTATCAGGAAACCCAATTTCTCAAATAAGGATACCTATGTATATAGTGGCAAGAATTAAAGAACGCTGTAACTGACAAGAAAATCGAAAATACGTTTTTTGCATCATTTTTATCAGAAAAAAAAAATACGTGTCGATTGGTCCCGGTCCCAGATTTCTATGATGAAAAGAAATTCACTTACGCCGTGGCGTTTTGAAAAATACCAGTGTCTTCCTTCTACTTTCATACAGATTTTTTTGCTCTGGTGAACATTAAATGTTTTGTCAGTTACAGCGTTCTTTAATTTTTGCGACGATATAATGGCTTAAACATCCTTCCGGGGCTAAAAAACAAACTGTTCAACAGGAACGAAAATAAAAGTTATTCCATTTTGCTGGAGATCTATGTTAAATCTGTGTCTTTGTTGATACGGCATTACATGTACATGTGTTTTGGTACTATTTTGTCGTTTTATATTTACTTGAATAATCTCGATGAGCATTATTGAGTTAGATTTTGGTTTGTCCAAGATAAGCTGTCATAATTGCAACATATAACTTCAGCCGAGGTAATGTTTGGCAAAGGGGGCAACCCGCGTGTTAGTATAAAGCTACTGTTCAATAGCTATTCTGTCCTTATGAGTTGCTCGGATATAGGCAGCTGCATCATAAGTATCTGATAATATCAATATATAAGTAGTTGCGTTTCTGCTGGAATATTACTCTTAAGGATATGCCGCGAAATTTTGGATATGTCTTAACTGTCCAACTTGCTGCTTATAGCTTATAGGAATCATTAAACAGTAGTTCATCACATTCCAGCTTAATTTGCCACAGTTGTTGAATAAATATCTTTGCTTTGACAACTTCAGGTGCTAGTAGTTCATGGAAATCGAACATACTTGCCAGACCTGAAGTTGCCATATGCTTTGCAGATTAATATTTTTTACTCTGATGCCAAAGTTGTCTTGCTGGAGTAATAGTAGTACTAACGTCCTTAGGGCGCTTTTATTAGTATTGGGAAGTTATGTATATTACCAGTAGTCGCCGTAGTCTAGTGGTTAGTGTGTTGGCTTACTATGACATGAGCCCTGGGTTCGACACCCAGCTCTGATATCTTAAAAAAAAAAAGAAATATGAAAAAATATTTCTTTCGGCGACTACCTCTCAGCAGTCTTCTGGCAAAAGCTCTGAGACTAACTAAGTAATTGCCATGAACAAGCTTCTCAAGTCTGTCGTTCGGAGTCGACATTAAACTGTAAGTCCCGGTACTCATTGATAAAAATTTACACACCCAACATGAGTGCTGCGAGAAGCTAGGCCGTAATCCTGACACAGGGTTGTAAAGGAAAGTTATGTATGTATGTATGTAATATTACCTCTTGATTCACATTTTTCATTAGTGTAAAAAATTATTTTCAATTTTAAGTAACAATTTTAAATTCAGAGCCTTTTAAAATTATCAATGTTTTTAAAATTATCCTCGGCTTGTTTATCCTTATCCTACGTTGGGACATGAGCATACGAGTGTATTACAGAGTTGTGAAGTGTTTCTAGCCAAGGATTTGCCAGAGTAAACCAAGTTTAGATGGTAAGTCAAGGGGCTAGTCAATCAAAAACCTTATCAATTAGAACAAAGTGTCGCTTTAATACCATTGCAGGACCAAACAGAAATCACCCAAAATAGGTGAAGAGTTACCGTCAACCGGAGCTGTCATGTCAATAAAGTGCAGTAAAACAAGGAGTTCTATGTTCGCACACTGCGCCAAGCTATCGAAAAAAGTCATCCCAAATAACTTCTGACTGCCAGACCTGGGCAATCATAAAGAAAACGACCTACAGTCGCCCTCTCAGAAGTATTTCCGGAACTTCTGCAGTGCTGATTAAAGGGCAGACCCAACCTCTCTGCGTGTTTACCGATCATCCAGTGACCAGTATACACAGTTATAAGCCTAAACAAACACTGACGAGGAATTCTCAATATTCAGAGAGTATTGCGCCGGTTAAACCGAAGTCAAAGTGTTCTAAAAATAGCACAGGAAGTGATGGACCACGATCTTTTCTGCGCTTTTCCTAAGAAAAACTTGGATATCCTTTCTCCAATGACAGTCATAGGGCAGTGAACATCCAAATAGGAAGAAACAAACACCCCTCAAACAGAGGCGGGTCCTAACAAGCCCTACAGCCTTCTGATTCCCTATGATATCCCTGAGTTTAGAAATATTTGGTCAAAAAACCTAAACGCTTAATCCTCCGATACAAATTAATGGAAAGGATTTTCTGAAAGCTTTATTATAAAATTTTATTTTATTTCCAATTCCTTTATTTTAAAAAGAGTATTCAGAGCAAAACGCCTATTCTTTGGTTTCTTTTCCTGAGCGTCACATATGGAAAGAGTATCGGACAAAAAAAAATTTTTTTTTCTCCAATGGTAGAGTAAATTGTCTCCGTACAAATTTTAACTGCAACTTGATTATATAGTTTCTTAAATTTGTATGAATTTATTTAACTTGGTTTGTTTGGCTTTTGACTTCTTCTTCTTCTTCTTCTTCTTTAGTTTTGTTTTTGCCAATTTTGTTGGTTTCTATTTTCTGTTTCTGTTAAACCACGTAACAGTTAAAGTTTGAAATGGGGACAAAGGAAAAGTAGTTGAAAAGTTAAGTTGAACTTGCAACAAATTGTTTTTAAGACACTTTAACACCAGTTGGTATCGTTTAAATTGAAAATAAAACAGATTTTACTTTTTGCACCATTTCATATTCAGTGCAAAAGAGTATGCGTGAACATATCTATGCAGATTAGATTTGCGAAGAAATACAGTCAATGTGAACTAAAATATTAAACATAAAATTGAATTTGAAAAGAGAGTTTTATGTATAAAAACTAGTGAACATAGTTAAATAGCCTCCAAGCAATATTATGTATTGGCATTCTGCTGAAAGCTAATAGAATAGTTACAGATAAAGAGGCAACCACTTTATAGAAAAAACACATTTTATTGTTGATTTCAAAAACTATTCTAGCTAAGAGCTTTCCAATTCTGACGAATTTTTTAGTATAATTTTTTATGATTCAGCTGAAGATTAGGCTTAGCTGAGGAGGTGTCTGTACATAATTTAGGGCTAAAGAAGCAATTTTTAGTAAAACTGTAAAACAAATTTATGGTTTCTTGAAAGATACTCTAGTCTGCGATACTTAACCGCGTTTATACTCTTTGTAAGTCTGATGCTTATAATTAATTAGAATATATTATTGTAATTTAGTAGATAAATATAAATAAATAGCCTCATTTATAATAAAATATTAGCATCTCGTTGTACGTAGTAGCTAAGTTTGTCATTCCTATAAGTATAAATTCTTACTCAAATGTACGAGTTCCTTAATTTCTTGGATTATCTGACCAGTTATCAGATGGCAGGTATGCACAGTTTGATTAATGCTAGCCTATACTGAGTTATAAGTTTGCCAGTTTTTTGTTCTATATGCTAAGGATTTGCTAACTTTTCTTTATAAATATGGCCGAAAATTTTTTGAGTGACTGACTAACGCACAGACGAGACTCGTGGACCAATTGATTCGATAATTGAATCAAGAAAGAATTAAGCAAAGCTGCATTATATAAATTATATTTTACTAGTTTACCTCGCAAACGTTGTTTTGTCAAATAAATTGTTTCTATCAAATATTTTCTTAGATCAAATATATTTGATACTCTTCCCCAAAGTGCAAAACTCAACATTGATATGAGCATTGAATGTCTTGCTCAGCAGAGGTGACTATGGTATAACCCAACCATTATCAACGTCAATGTTTGAGCTACTGATACTTAATCCGCCGTTTTCGGTATTTCAGTTTGATAGTTGGGGATAGAGAGAAATAGACCGGCACCACCCCCTATGAGTATTTCTTAAAAAAACGTAAACCATATGTGTTCTACAGTACGCAGATCTATATAATTTGAAATATCTTCAAAGTCGGTACGTTAGTTAACCGGCAAACGTTTTTTAGTCATATAAATTTGCTCTAGGAAATATTTTTTTAAGTTCAAATATATTTGATGCTCTTCACCGAACTGCAAATGTCAAAATTGATATGAGCAATCAATGTCTGTGTTACTAATAACTTTAATAAATGATTCACAAAAATTTTCGGTACTTCAGTTTGATAGTTGGGGATACAGAGAAATATCCCCTGTATCGCCCCTCTGAGTACTTCTTAAAAAAAATGTAAACCATATATGCTTTACGGTACGCAGATCTATCTAGTTTAAAATTTCATCGAATTCGGTACGTTGTTTAGGTAAGTCATAAATATTCGTTTAATGACTATTAAATATCAGATAGAGAACTGTCAAGTTTGACATATTAAAATTCATCCTGGCGACAAATCTGGAGTAGATAATATAGATACCCCAGTTACGTTCAGAGCTGTACAATACAATATATCTTTATGTCGAAGTTCTTTAATTCCTTCATTTATGAACGAATCTACCCTCACCTGGCCGGAAAGGGCTCTCCTCTAGTGATTATATAAGAAACCATTTACCAGACAGAAATTAAAAAATTTTTCACTTTGTGGATATTACTCATTACTATTGAACAAAATATTTGTAATAGAAATTGATTGTTTTTTTTTTTTCTATAATCTTTAGCATTTTGTTAATTGAAAAAATTATTAATTTCATTACTTCTATTCAGTTACCTTTTCATACAAAACAGTCAATAAAAATTTGTGTTAAACTAGGCCTTCAAAGAATTCTTTTTCTAAATAGATATCAGCTGCTGCAATGAATTTTATTTGGAAACTGGTAGCTGTAAGTTCTCAGTTGTTCATTTTCATTTATGCAGATGTGGAGTTACACAACAGCAAATAGGACACGTTTTTGTATAAACGAGTTGCATGTATGTTTTCTTTTTTTTTTAACCATTTCATGCCTTCTGTATTTTTCGGTAACAAGTAAAAAAGAAAACAAAAATTAAAAACATTTTTCTTAAATTTAAATACATAATTGTATAAAAAAAAGAGAATTCAAAAAAGTTGGATAAAAGGCCTTCTTAGTTTTGTGTATTTTTTTTTTTAGAATTTTTTTAACATTTTTTGTAGCATAAATATTTTTTGGACCTTTTTCGTATTATATCCCAGAAATGTGGCTCCTTTGTTTTTATTCATATGAAATGTAAATACAGAAGCTTTTATTTATCTGGGTTTGCATGTTTTACATGACCATTGTACGAAACCATTAAATACATATTTAGGCTATTGAATAAGAGAAAAATAAAAAAAGAAAAATTATGTTTTTACCTCTTCCTAACAACAAAAAAAAGTTTTAACAATATTTTATTTACTTTTGGTTTATGTTTGTATGCATAGTGTGTATTTTTAAGTCGGGTAGAATTTATGAAATGAACTCTCTTCTATGCCTTTAAACATGAGAACTTTGGCATTACAGTAATATTGTACAGTAATATTGTACAAAGTTACCGAAATGGCAAAAACATCAGGTCCATATTGTGCACTAGGACTTACTAAGTAAGTTTAACGTTGACTCCGAACAACAGACTTGTGAAGCTTGTTCATGGCAATTAGTTACTCTCAGAGCTTTTGGAAGAAGAAGCCAACATACTACCTAATGAAAACCATTATCAAGAAACCGCTCCTTGACATTTCCAGTCTATTCCTTTAGAAACGAATGATCAGGAGTACAGCGCCACCTAGTGGGAAGATAATAGCTTACCTTTTTAATGAAGGCGCTTACCATTTACCATCAACATCCACCGACAGATGGGACAATTGCCGTTGGTCATTCAAAGGTGAATTGGCCTTTGAGTGATCAAATTGACAGCAACTTATCTCATTGACATAAGGCGCTTAATATCTTTCTATCTATTTATACTTTCAAAAATTCTAATACAATGCACTGTATAAGTAGGAATTTTAACCCTGAGTATTGGTCTAAATAAAAAAAAATTGTCAAAGAGTCTTTGTTACATCCAGCAAAATCCATCATTTATTGTGATGTAGATTGTTGGATTTTACTTCTTCCATAATAAAGCCGAAGCTGTTTTATGATAAATTTTTTTTGCAATCATTTTATTTTTTGAATTCCTATTCAATTATTGAATCTTTTATTATTTAAATCTATCATAAGTAACTCAACATCAAAAAACTGGTGAACATTTTCATTCGAAAGAATAAAAACGTAAAATTCGCAGAATCTATCTAGAATAGATGGTGAATTAAATAGATAATATAGAAATGAATTTGTACAACACAAAAAACTCTAATGAGACCTTCTTAGCGGGGGTCGAAAACTAGTTCGTTTCAGCTAGTGTTTATACATATTCCTTAACGGATGTTAATTCTCATAATAATGCCAGTTTTATGATCTCAAGACCCAAGACTCAATAATAATAAATTATTTATTTTTTTTTTGCTTTAAAATGAAATCCAGGCAAAATCTTTATTACTCTATATCTTATATAGCGACGCAGCCAAAAACTTAATGAAATTATAAATTTGGCGGTTATTTCCTCTGATACCATTTGAAGCCACTCATTTAAGCTGATGAAACAATAACTAGTTTTAGAAGCCATTATTCTTCCTACTAGTAGTGATATAAAGCCAGTAATGCTCAAAAAATTAGTGAATATTGGATGTCTAAAATACTGCTGCTTATTAAGAACAGCCACGGAGGCCATATATCACATATAGATTTTAAGTAAATATTTTTTAATTTCAATTTAATTTCTTATGTTGTTTTGGACAATTTAAAGTTCTATTGAGCTTAAAAAATACCTCCTATACATATATTTATTTAAACATGCATATACGTTAGGATATATAAAATATACCTGTAGTTTATGGGACTGACTTCTTGTTTTAAAATATATGGCTGGTAATCGACGTAGTCTAGTGGTTAGTGTGTTGGCTTACTAAGATAAGAACTCTGGGTTTAAACCCCAGCTCTGACATCTTAAAACAAATAACAATGAAAAAAAAAAATATTTTTTTCGGAGACTACCTCTTAGCAGTCTTCTGGCAAAATCTCTAAGAGTAACATAGAAGCAATTTAATGACAATGGTCTATTGATGAGCCAATTTTATTTGTTGTCTCCAATTCAAGTGGTAGTTTTTTTAATTTTTTATATTGAGACCAATACTCATGGGTTAAACCCCTACCAATTGCTATAGTAGGGAGACAAATTGCTGTGAATTGATCACTCAAAGGCCAATGTTATACTTTCAACTTTGAATGATCAACAGCAATTGCCTCATCGTTGTATGTTGATTGTGTGGTGAATGCCTTCGCAAAGTAGGTTTAGCTGTTATCTGCTACTTCCCAATAGGTGGCGCTTTTCTCCCGTTCATTTGTGTTTTGTTGGCATTGGTTAATGTGGATAGAGTGGAATGACGGGTTGTCAGTATTTTAATAGAAAAATTATTTAATGATCTTTAAAATCTTTTTCGTATTGCTTCTGACAGTCCATTTACGTCTATAAGAAATGTAGCTTTTCCCGACTATCGATTGATATCTAGTAGTTTTCAGCAAGATTTCTTAAACTTCCTAAATATGGATTGATGATTCTAAATAGAGCGGCAGAGATGGGCTTGGGGGTCTGCTTTTAATATATTTCACGGTATCAAGCAGCCTTGGAAGGAAGGGCGATTGGAACCAGTACTAATGGGGTAAACCTCTACTAAATGCTATAGTATGGAGACAAATTGCTGTGAATTGATCACTCAAAGGCCGAGTCCCTATTCTAGTATATCCGTCTAATAGGTAATAGAATGTGATCGATAATGACTATTTGTTTTCTATTTGTACGAAAGGGCCATAGGGTTGAGAGCCTGTCCTGAGTAAAGCTAATCGGAGGGAAAATACCGTAAAATGGCTGTGGCAGAATTTTTGCAGATCGTAACATAATAGAAAATGAATTCAGTTTTTTGTGCTAAAAATATACTCAAAGGGTAAGAAAAAAGGACAAGATATTTAGAAACAAAGGTTAAACAGTTTAAACAAACTTAGTGCAAGAAAATTATAAATAAAATAAAATCTAATATATAAAATCGTCGTGTCGCGGTTGCCAAAATTTTCAATTTTGAGAGCATATCGGGTAGGTCTGTGAATCAGTCAATATCTATTCTTCATATCTCTAAATGTTCAGATGACCCGCCCCAACTGAAAATTTATACAGCACCTAAATAATGTACCGACTTCGATGAAATTTTAAACTATAGATGTATATCTGCGTACCGTAGAACACATATGGTTTTCGTTTTTTTTTTAACAAGTACTCAGAGGGGGGGCGATACAGGGGATATTTCTCCCTATCCCCAACTATATAACTGAAGTACCGAAAATGGCGGATAATCATTTATTAAAATTATTAGCAACACAGACATTGAATGCTCATATTAATGTTGACTTTTGCAGTTCGTTGAAGAGTATCAAAATATTTGAACTAAAAAATGTTTCCTAGAGCAAATTTATATGGCAAAATAACGTTTGTCGGATTAACTGGTAATAAATAAAATTAAGTAAACAAATATATTAACAACACAAGTAAGGTGCAAAATTTTAGCAAATGTCAGAATATGTAATAAAAAGGCACCCGATTCTGAGTAAGATTTGAAATCGAATTGAAATGAAATTAAAACCACATTTAAATGAACATTTTGTAGCTAGAAAAGTAACCAGTTCCCAATTGCTATTATCAGTAACCAGAGGAAAACTACTTCTATTTTTTTTTTTGCTTTTATTTTGTTAAGGTTTTTTTTGTTTTTTGATAATTTACATGCAAAATAGTACCATTAAAAATAAAAAAATAAAAATAAAAATAAATAAAAAAACCCAAAATGTGTAGCCAACATTAGTTGAAAATATTTTCACTTGACTGTTGACCACAAAACTATAAAACAAATATAACTTCCTATTCGTACACATATTTTAGTTTATAACTTAGTTTCCTATTCTCATATAAAATTGTAAAACAAAATTTCAAAAAATAAAAAATAAAATATTTCAAAATAACTACTACAAGGGTCAGAGAGGGTGTTTGAAAAAAAAAATTTAAAACATTTATTAGTATTTTTGTTTGTTTCACAATTTCTCATATTCAAACGTTCTCTTACATTTCCCAGCCGGAAAAAATATTTAGACCCTCTCAATTTTATACAAAAAAAAAAGAAAAAAGAAAAAAAACTCAACTTTTGAAAAACAACTTTTTTAATTAAAGAAAAGAAAAAACCAAAATAAATACAACAAATTTTGTTTCAACTCTTTCACATGGTGTGGTTAATTAAAAAACATTTCTTTTGAATAATAAAAAAAAATTGTTGTACATTTGTATGTATAGTGTGTAACATACATATATTTTTGAATACCTATTGCACCTGCAATTACTCGTAAAAATGTACACTTTTGCTTAGTAAGGAGGACTATTCTAAATGGCAAATATTTATTCTCTGAAACATAAATCGGCAAATTTAATAAAAAGTATGTGATTTAAATTATTTTTGAATTTCTCATCTTTATGCTAAATCGCTATTCTGTAGTTAGTATCTTCGTATAATTGGAACATTTTTTTATGCATTTATGGCATATAAAGCTTCAACAACTCTGTAAAGCAGGCTTGTTAGTTAGAATAGTTCCGCTAATCATTTCGCGTATGCAAACTAGAATTTAACACGGAAAGCTTTCCCTTTGAAGCAATACGTTTTTGATACAAAAAGCTATCTATTCAGAGCATATCAAATACCTCATTATTACCTATAGCACCTTGTGGGGACTAAGTTCAATCAGCTTTATACATTGTTATTATGGTCTCCGTATTCGAGATGTAAATTTTTCGTCTTTTAACTGTGATAATGCGTTTTTCGAAAACTATAATAATACAACACTGTTAACAATTCTTATACAATATGTTTTAGTACGATTTAAAAGCTAGAAAATAGTCTTTTATTTTACATCATTCGACAAAAGACAAAAACTAATTTACAAGTTAAGAAAACACTAAAAGTGTAAGTAAAAGAGTTACAGCCTAGCTCATCGCAGCACCCATATAGTGCGTGTCAGTTTTTGTTCATGAGTACCGGCCTAATAATTTAAAGTCGATTTGGAATGACAGAATTGAGAAAAAAGAAATATTTTTTTTTATACATCTTTTTGTAAATATGTCAGAGCTGTGATTGAACCCGAAACTTTTGTCTAGTAAACCAAAAATTAGAGTACGTCGACTTCAAAAAATAAGCATTTCTGTTAATAAACTTTACAAAAACTATTTTTATGTAATAATGATAACTAAAGTCGGAACTAATAAACCGGAAAGTAATAAATAGTTAAGAGATAGCATTGATCTACACACAAAGTGTTTTTACTTCATTTCGTTTTATTTAACTGTGCAGATTACGAAAAAAAATAATTTTTTCTAGCAGCTCTTGCTTTAGATCAGTGATGTCCAAAATTCTCTTTCCCTATAACGCGTGATAGGAAAACAAATTCTGCTTACGTTGAAGTCAAACACGTACATAATAAAAAGAAATATTGTTACTCTTGCTCTTTTAAGGTTTTAGCTTCTCTCCAACATAGTGCAGGGATGGATAGTGCATAGTTTTTGTATCATTTTTATTTAACTGAAATAATTATTCATTATTTCCTCCAAATTTATGTGACCTCGGTACTCCTTTATTCCTAATAGATCGGTCACATGTCTATCGGACAATCGATTACGTACTTGAAGAAATATTTATGAAGTTATAAACAGAAAGTAATTCGAACATTCCCATTTCTGGTAGAAGTAAGCAGAGTCTTTTCTCTGCTTCATACACAAGCGCAAGTGTGTTTATGTAGTAGTGGACATCACTGCTTTAGATCAACATTTATTACAGTAGTGGAATTTTTTTTATTAACTTTATTTGTTACTGTGGTTGAGAAATAAAATGTTTTTCATAAAATTTTCTTGAATGAGATATTTGTATTAGATCCCAGCAAAATTCTAGCAGTAATCAGCCATCATACATCACATAGGTCCCATCTATCTTGATAACATTCTTCTATAGTGAGAATATCTTAATGAAATCTTTCACCCGGCCTTTCATTGTAATGTCCAAGTTTTTTAAGAAGTCGATCCAAATGAGAATGTAATTTAGGTAGTTTATAACTTATGTTGTACACTACATATGTATTTTAAGTTAGACATAATGTCGTTAAACTAGTTGCAAATAGTTTTTTGATTTACAACTAAAGCACAAAAACAAAATGACAGTTTGTAGTCATGCACAAAATGTTTTCCATCTGCCCTTTGTCTCAAATAGGTAACACTATGTCGGGACATTCAATAGCACTAATCACACATGTCTTTCCTAAACTAATAATATTCACGCTAAATTAGTTTCAATACGATACATAGAGCGATTTTTTGTGTAAAAAGTAATTTTTTCGACACATAAAATTTAAAAATGTAATGATGCAGTTTTGTAGAAAATTCAGTATGAAGAATCCATGAATTGTATCCCAAAAATCGTTTATTTGCCTCTGAAATAATGAAGTAAAGTCACATGTAAATTTTAGTTCGAAATATTGAAACTGTTTACGCACTTCTATAGTGTTTGTACGTTAGATAATTTTATTGCTCTGATTTAAATAATGATTTTTTTAAATATAGACTTTTCTGCGTATTTAAAAAAATTATAAAGTTCGCTCATATGGCTTAAACGATATAATAGAATAAAATTTTTTCTATAATATGCCGTGATTTCAAACTTCCTTGGAAGAAAGAATAGTGTGTTCGGTCGTGCTAGATGCTCCCGCTGTAATAAAATGAAAGGTAAGAATCCATACTATCAATCAAAAAAAAAATATATAAATAATTAATAGTCTTTTATAAAATCATAAAATTTGTCTTCAAATTCATGAAATTTTTAATTAGAAAAATTAAAAAATTAAAACTAAAGTTTAATTAGTTTTATTAAAGAAATAAAAAGTTGTGGGAAAAAATATAATATGAGTTATATGGGCGGTGAGTGGTGGGCGTTATTGAGGTAATAAAATCTCTGTGCCAAATTTTAAAAACTTTGGGCCAAAAATAAATCATGGGTTCTATGGGCGGTAGGTAGTGGGTGTGGCCAATTTTAAGGAAACTTTATATTTTTCTTAATTGAGTTAACTAAAGTCGCAGAGAAAAATTTCAAAAACTTTGGCCGAAAAATAAATTTTGGGTTCTTTGGCCGGTGGTTCGTGGGCGTTGCCAATTTTTATGAAATTTTATATTTTTCTTAATTGAGCTAACCAAAGACTCAGAGCAAAATTTCAACATTCTACGAGCACTCCTTATATTTTTTGCCTAACATTGTATCCCAAATCCCACTGTGCGATACTTCGTACAGGTATATTCATCACAAATTACATAAAAACGAATTGGGTGGTTTCAACAGAGTCTTCCCTAACATAACAGTTTAAAGTGACTTATCATGCACTGTTATCTCAAAGGGTAGTTTGAGAAATTTTAAAATATAGAGCAGTTACACAAATACTAGTGTCAATATCTAAATAAGCCCACCAAATACATCGAATATGATTTCGGAAGATTTGAAAAAGTAGGTTTTTATTAAGCAGTGTGTTCAGAATTCATAACGAAATCAGCAACTATTCTTTGTTGGTATACAAAATACAACCCTGCATATTGGCATATAAAGATAATGAAATGTCGACAATGGTAGTAGTTGCATCATCAGTAAGGTTAGAATTGTGCCTGGATACCATAGCCAAAAGTAGAGGAGAGTTTTCGATTAGGACTTTTATGGCTTTTTTGATAGCCAAGCAGTAATGCTGAAAATATAACATTGGCAATGTGTCGACATCAGATAGAACAGATACATTATACTTCAGCTAGCCTAACCCTAACTAATATCTTCAAGTTGGTACTCGTATCAAATTTCAGCTGCGCACTTGAACTTTAACTGAAGATCGAAGAAATCAATAAATCTAGGAATTTTTTGGGATATGATTTTGATTTATTTACAAATATCTAGCTAATATACTTCCTTAAATACTACCTCGTATAAGTTTTAGGTAGACAGCTGCAGCAAAAACATTTCAAACACCTGCTTTTATCTGCTGTATACATGTACTCGTAGCTCTAAATTAGAATAGTGTACAGTATTAATTTCAATCATCTGTTACTGTGAAACAATCATTCTTTAAGAACTAACAGTTACAATGTATCTGCAGAAGTTAAAAAGATGTGGTAAAAACAGTTTAGAAGTTTTTCGGTTTTACTTTTTAAACCCTCTGTAGCGTAAATAAGAGGCATAAGTATGCACTCGTACAATACTCGCAGCTAATGCAACGAAGAAAAGAGTTTTTGTATAATTTTTCATGTCTTCTTGCATGCAAGCAGACAGCATCCATTTATTTTGGTATTGTTGGTGGTAAAGCATATGCTAATATTGCAGCATAAAATATGCAGTATTGCTACTTATTGCTCATACATAAACATATACTCGTACATATACATAATGGAAACATTTTTGTTGTTTTGTTTCTTTTTAAATTGTCTGTTGCTGCCACTTGTATTATATTTTTTTATGTTTCTTGTAGTATCACCAGGCGTGACTGGAATTGTCGATTATTGTCAATTTTTATATTCCTTAGCTGGGATCTCATTACATATTGCTTTTGCTACTGACACCAGCATATTCAGTAGCTTTTGTTAAAAAATATCTATTTTTTTTGCCTATAATTCATTTCTTTCATATTTAAATTTAACTGTTGACTTTCTGGCTGTTGGCTTAAATATGAAATTTTAAAGCGACATTGTGTACCACTAAGAGCATAAGAAAAATTAAAATTTTTTTGCAAGTATTTTACATTTTTTTCTTTGCTTTGCTTTTCTTTAATTATATTTGATATAAAAGTTTTAATATTTTTAATTTCAGCATAAAGAACTTTTACCACACAAACAATCTAAAGGGAAAAGAAACCATAAATTTTGTTAAGAAAACAAGTAAAACATTATTTCTTAAAAATTAAAATGAAATAACGAACTGTTAGTGGTCAATTTAATTTCTTCTTCTTTTTGTAAAATATTAATTGTTTTTTAAGAAAAAGGCTTCTTTATAAATTATTTAATATGAGCACTTATATATTTTCTCAATACAAGTTTTTTTGTGGCGAAAACAAAATTTAGTTTGTTTGCATTTAAAACTTTTAATTAAATTTTTACTTTAAACAATTAAACTTTTATTTATTTTTTATTTTTTTTTGGAAATGAATAAATGGAATAATTAGGATTTTGGCTTTTTGTTTAAAAAACAATAACCAATATAACCATGCAAATAAAAAAGAAACACAGACAATATCTTTGTCAAGTTATATTTATGGCCAAAAATTTTTAAATTTAATTTTTTGCTTCAACTCACTTCTAAATAATACTCATAGAAAAGTTGAATAATAAAATGCTGTATGAAAAAATATATACATAATTGGAGATTACAGCCCTGTTTAAGGGTTACGGCCTGCTTTCTCGCGGGACTCATGTTGCGTTCGTCAGTTTTTGTCTAAAGTACCGGAAGCTACAGATTTAAGTTGCTTGTTTATGGCAATCAGTTACTCTTAGAGCTTTTGCCAGAAGACTGCTAAAAGGTAGTCGTTGAATTTTTTCCTTTATCTTTTTTTCAAGATGTTAGAGCTGGAGTTTGAACTCAGAGCTATAGTCTAGTAAGCCAGTACACTAACCACTAAGCTGCAGTTTACAATTTAGCTTGAAATGTTTGCGAAGTGTTATTAGTTTTCTAAAATATGCGAAATATCGCCATCAATTTACCATTATCAAAATTGTTATATCGTAAAATTTCGTTCATGCAGTGAATTGAATTTACAACACACCCCACATACCATAAGTATAATGCTTGTGATTTACAATCTGCAAAACTTATTTCTTAAAAAATTGAACCGAAAATGATTGATTAATAGTTGAATTATAAAAAGCGAATCGACCGTCATCGATGTTTGTAACATGCAAATGAATAACTTAGAACGTTGATGAGCAGTTGTTCCCCTACCCAGGAATCAGTAAAATACGGCATAAAAATCTAGTTCTAAATTAATTTTTAATCTTTGTCTGTTTGCCAGTATCTGCAGGGCCGCCCATAGATGACCATCCAGTCCATGCCGCATTCTCTGCCAAAAGAGCATCGTGCTTGCTGTGTTTTAAGTTGAACAAAAAACAGTGAAAAAGACGCTTTCACATGCCAGGTACTCCTACATTAAATGGAGTGTATAAAATTCATTTGTTTACATATTATAATTAAAATACCGTTAATAGATAATTAACATCTATATAAATGCATTTTTATTGTTCATTTTGTGGTTTTCCTAGCATAAAATGCATTTAAACACACTTTTAGGACACCTGTCTATGCATTTCTACACAAATCCCATGTAGGTCTGCACTGACCTGGTTATGCGGTTTATGACAAAATATTTGTAAACCTGGATTAACCCGATCCCGGATCCACAATCACTCTGATTTTTTGCTCATTGTGTTTGTAGATAGTTGCTCCAGGAAGTCATGGAAAGCAATAGCATGAAAAGCAATAGCACACTTATATATAGTATATAAAGTCTGCACAGACCTGGTTACACCTCCTAGGGTTAAAGAGTGGATAGGGTTTGAAGTCGAAAAAAGTAGATCGTTAAGAAACATCAAGAAATAGAGTAGAAGATAGAACGTAGCTCTACGGAATTCTAAATTCGTTTGGAAGACAAAGTTTTATATAAATCGACAAAAATTATTACCGACACCGAAAGCAGCCAAAATGAGAGCCTCGTGTGAGAAATTATTGAATTGAATTTAAAATGCCCTCTAACTACTTTGACTATGGTCAAAAAAGTCGTCATTTTCGACAATGGAGTTAAATGGGATAAGCACGAAATAAGATGAAGGGAAACCTTGTTAATCTGTTTCATCCAATTGCAAAAACACAATGATGGGTAGAAATAGAGAATTAGAATGAATGTATTGTGACAAGACTTCGACTAACTCATTATAAAATATATAGAAGTAATATAATAATTAATAATTATCATTGACAACAGAACACAGAGTACTATGATGAGATAATCGTATCTGGGGTCGAAAACATGTTGAATTCAGATGATGCGTAGTTCTTAGCTGATATAGGTTTTTTATTTGATTCCGAAATCATTTAAATTCTTTAAATACAGTTTAGTTCTGACCTAATTAAAGCATTTCAAAAAACCTAAATACATTTTTAAAACAGACTACGTCTCCTGGATAAGACTGAGTGCAGCTTCTGTGTGGAGCAGGAAGAGACAGCAGAGCACACTCTGTGCAGCTGCGTAGCACTAACTAGAACTAGACAGCAGATCTTCGGCGGGGATCAGATGGATAAAATGGGGATGAAATCTATTTCAAACAGTGTTTTACTTGACTTCGTTCGGAGGGCGGAGAAGTTGCTGTTCGAGCAAGGTTTTAAGCCTGCTCATTTATATTATGAGTAACGATTGAACTGGATAGTGTCGGAGGATGAAATGGTTGACCGGGCATCCTCGCCGATCAGCCATGTCCTGTATTGAGTAGGGGTGATCATTAGAATCATCATCCTTGATAATTTGGGTCGCAGTGTCTGCCTTTGGGAATAATTTGATGATAGTAATAATAAAAATAAATACATTTTTATTAATTCATTAAATAATTTTAAATAAAAGAAAAGAAAATTTAAAAATACCTAAAAATATGCTTTTATTTATTAAACAGAGTAACATTTTTCTTTGCTGTCCGAAGTAGACATTGTTTTTAGTTTTTTATACTCGTATAACTTGTTAATTTATAATATTTAATATTCTTTAAATTTTTTTTTTGTCTACAAAGAAAAAAATTTTACTCGAGCTATTTGGGCTCTAAAGTTGTGTGTTAATGTGTGTTTAAAAGAAAGATAAATGAATAAATAATTCAATTTTCAATTATAAAAGCTGACATTCTAGACATTCATTTGTAATATCCTTTGTGGTTTAGAACCTTTTTTCGTTTTGTTACATTTATATTTTTTTATATTTATTATGTTCATGTTTCCATATTTATTATTAAAACAAGAAAAATGCAATCTTAGAAGGTAACCTCAGACATATTGTTGTTTGCTTTGCAAAAAAAAAAAAAATAAACGAAAGGGTTATTGCTGGAAGATATGGGCTAAAAATGGAAAAAGAATAAAAATTCAAGTTAACAACAGCTTCATACAAAATTATTTGATAATCACAATTTGGTAAAAATTACAGACATTTTCTCATTCACTTCGTTTTTGGTATTTTGGGATCGTGCCCAAGGCAATCCAGTCTCATTTATAATGATGCCATTCACTGTTGTAAGTAATAACACGTTCATTAAACGTGTCTCTTCGTCTGTCGTTGCTTGGTAATTCATATTTGGCTAAAGTGACAATAGGAAATTTTCTTTTTTTTAATTTTTCCCTATTAATTTCTTAACAATTATCCTTTTTCTTCGCATTCCACTAAGCGAGCCCATTTTTGGTCTACTGACTTTTTCTCAGACAACTGACAATTGAAATAAAATCAATTTTTAAAAAGGGAAAGCATTTAAATTACATTTTAAAATATTACATTTTCTGTAAAACTGTTTTAACATTTAAAGGCACAAAAATGTGAGTTGGAGTATTAAATTATTTTCACTTTTTCTCCCCTTTCCGGAAAAGTATATTTGGTTCATAGGAAAGAATGTGTGTAACGCGGTGTTATATTGTTGTCCTCCGAATCCAATTTTCTACAACAATTATACATTCAAAGCTATTTTTAGTTAATAAAATTTAATTTAATTGGTAAAATCAGCTTTCTTTAACTTATTTATTTGCAGATCGTTTGCAATCTTTTCTAAGCATAAAAGACTTTAATACTGCAAAATTTTCTGAACGTCATAAAACGCTGTTTTTTCTTTAAGAATTTGCTTAATTTATAAATAAAAGCTGTTTTATTTCATTAAATAATGTTCTACAGTTTTGCTTTTCTTATTCTATTTTATCTACGACATTGAAAAATTTAATAATAAAGTGTTTAATAAAAGACTATCTTTTCATGTATTTAACAACGCTGGTGTTACGAGTAGATGGTTTATTAATGAGAAAATAGTAAAAGTAATTTCCGGATTAAGAGGAAAATGAAACATGAAAAGAGTGATTACTTTTTTAATAATAGTATTTGAATAGAACAAAGTTAAGCTTAATTAACTGTCATAAACAAATGACAAAGAAGTGGAGAAATTTCTTTTATAAGGACTCTACTCTGGTTGTAAGGCTTTAGTATTGATTTTCTAATTTAGCCTTGGCAAGAAAATTAATTTTTTATTTTTTTTTTTGGAGAATAGAAATGAATAAATGAATTGGGAACAAAAGGAAT
Organism: Metopia argyrocephala; assembly: GCA_963576795.1. Classification (NCBI taxonomy): domain Eukaryota; kingdom Metazoa; phylum Arthropoda; class Insecta; order Diptera; family Sarcophagidae; genus Metopia; species Metopia argyrocephala. The sequence continues at coordinate 177,069,408 of OY756208.1, read as the reverse complement.
TTTGATAAAACTGACATAGTTGTAGTTGAAAATATTTTCAATTCTGTTACTGTTATAGAATCATAAAAACTTCAGAAAATTTTTACTCAATAAAGCAGTAAATTAATAATAAAAAAAAAAATCTGTGAGAATTTGAGTTAAAATTTTATTAAAAAAATATTAAATAAACTAACATTCGTTTTTTTTTACTTCAAAATTTTAAGGGAATGTGGTTCAAAAGTAGTAAAAAAATGTTTTTTAAACAAATCTTAGAGATTCATAAAAATCCAATTAAATACGAGATAAAGTTTTACGAAAATGGACTTCATGGCTTTACTGAGACATACCAATCTTCTTGCCGATATTTTTTTTTATGCAAATTTTAATCTCCCCTAAAAACTCAGTGGGTTGATGACTTCGTAACATGGACATTTGATTTCAAATAACAACATAAGGATAATCCTAATGTTGGTAAATTACATGATCTCGGAAACAAGTGAGTAAACGACCACATATGATGGATGTTGTAGATGACTTGTTAGATTGGCAAGTGGTACCCGTGTTGTTGGTACCTCATATGGGCCAAATTAATAGCAAATACATTATTTTCCGCTTAATTGCCTTTCACGCTTATTTACTTCAATTTCTATTCTCATATTTCCCATATATATATGGGCAATTTCAAAAATTTTCAACATTTGTTGAAACTGAGTTCGAATGCTTATTATTTCTCCAGTTTTTCGAATTGACCAAAACGGTCAAAAGGGAATGGTAGGCCACACTAGAAAACTGGGAAATTCAAAATTTCAGACCATCAGTTCTTTATTTTTAAAAGTTATGGGCACTCAAATATCGAAAAACTCAAAAAAAGGCTTGAAATTTACAAGAGTTTTTTCATATTTCATCACTTTTCTACTTTTAGTTTTAAACTTCCGATGCTCACTGATATAAAATAAAGTCACTAGACTTAGTAGATATTTACACTATAAAAGTTATGCCCATACTACTATTTGGGAAAAAGTTGTACAGCGGTTCATTTTTGAAACCAAAATTTTCCGATTTTTTAATTTTCGCAGTTTTTCTATAGCGTTTTTTCGCCGTTCAAGAAAATTGCATTTCGTCAACAGTATTTATTAGATAGTGTAATTTGCTAAAATTTGCGCCATATCACGTCGATGTCAGGCTGCTAGTTGCTGAGAACGATGACCTCAAACTTTTATAGAATTGGCGTAAATTTATCAAAAATGACAGTTTTTCGCGCCTGACATTTGCAATCTTATTTAAAACTGGTTTATGTATTGCGTGATCTAAACTTCTTAGTAAATGGCACCTCAACGTCAAGAACGCGTTAAAATATATTGAAACGCAAAAATTTTATAAAGAAAATAAAACTTTTGCGAAATTTCATGATTTTGTTTCGCGTTTCTTTTAGTTAATCAGTGGTTTAAAATCAATGTAAAGTATTGGAAATGAAGTGCGAATTCGGTCCATATTTAGCGGGTACAGCGGCATTTTTCTTCAAACACATTTTGCTTTGTGACATCTGCAGTTGTGTATAGATTCCGTCGCGATTGACACCAAATGAAAGGTTTTTTTAAGCTTGATAATAAAACCGAATAGGCATTAAAAAATTTTCATGATCTTAAATTTTACAGATAAAAAAAAAAAAAAAAAAAAATCCTAACCTCAAAAATAATTCTTATATAATTTTTTTTTTATTTTTTAAATTTGCAAGTCAAAACAATGTTTTTCTGTAAATTAGTTATGCGTTATATAAACACATATTATAACAATCGGTGAAACATTCATATTTATGCAAAAATTCGCGTTTTTTAATGTTAAGGAATTTTAATTATAATTGCTATTTTTTTATGTATTTTATCAGTGCATTGATGAATTTGGACTGCACTGATGAATTTGAAATGAGTTTCATGCATCCATACAACATTTATTAAAATAAACCAATAAATTTAACTTTAAATTTTTTTCAAGAAATTTAAAACTTAAAACCTCCATAACTTTCGCGCCGTTTGCAATAAATGATTAACGCGAACTGTTTTGGTATGCTAAAATATCACCCTTCACGTGACCAAAGTGTCATTCATGTCATCCAAAAAAAAAAAAAAATTGGAAAAAAAAAATATCAAAATGTCGAAAATTTTTGAAATTGCCCATATATATATTTTTCTTACCATTTCTAATAAAATTCCACAGTTAATTAACTTTCACTTAATTGCGTTATTCGATTAAATACCTCAAATATATTTTCGCCAAAGAGCAATTTTACTTAAAACCCCCTCGATTAAGTATCCGAAATAATTATTTTCTATAAACTGCAGCTTAGCTCAACTATGTTTATATAGGCATAAAATGTTCGTTAAATTTACTACTTTTTTTATACAACCTTGCAATTAAAATCTAGCAAGTTTATATATAAGTATAAAGTTAGTTCCTTTCATATTTATTGACCTGTATAGGAAATTAAGCGTATTCGTTTAAATGACTTCCACGTATAATTGCCCAAAAATTTTGACGTTTTTGTCGAGGCAATTATCCGTGCATTACTGTATCCGTGGATACATTTTTCATTGTGAATAATCTATTCCATAAAGTTTCTTCGCTTTTCATGGTCACTAGACTTCAGTTGTTGTGTGAATTGAATTTTTTAAACATGGAGGTACAAGTCTTTTGTGAATGTACATACGCTGCAGCGAGCCTCTATTTAATTTTTTTTTACTGAGACCAATCAATGCACAGGGGCAATAAACCCCTCTACTCATTTGCTAAATTGTATTGGATTTTTTTGGAAAAAGGATAGGAAAGAGTTTTCTTATTAAGCCTCTTACCAATAAGACAATTTGCTGGAGATTTGATGATCACTCAAGGGCCAGTATTATAACTTCACCCTTGAATGACCAACAACAACAACTGCATCATCTACAAATGGATATTGAATGTGGTGAGGACCTTCTTTAAGTAGGTAGCTGTTATCGACTACTTCCCAGTAAGAGGTGCTTTTCTCCTAATCATTTTTTTGGGTGAAAGAGTGTGGAATGTCAGGAAGCGGTTTCTGTGAACGGACTTCTTGGAGGGGGAACCTTTTACTTTTTTTTTAAATTTCGAAAAAACGCAAATTTTTATTTCTCATTTTTCTCTTTTGCTGGGATATATACCTGGGCTGTTTTAGTTTTTATGTGAGCATTCTAGCCACGATATCTTGTCCATGAAGCTGAAATGAAGATTCTGGGGTTTCACCAACACTATTACACACCGCTGGATGACCTGTGTACGTACGTACGTTACGTACGTACGTAACTGGCCTTTACAACCCTGTGTCAGGATTACGGCCTAGCTTCTCGCAGCACTCATGTTGTGTGTGTAAATTTTTAGCCATGAGTACCGGGACCAACAGTTTAAAGTCGACTCCAAATGACAGAGTTGAGAAGCTTTTTCATGGCAATTAATTACTCTCTGAGCTTTTGTCAGAAGACTGCTGAGAGGTAGTCGCCGAAAGATATATTTTTTTTCATATTTCTTTTTTCTTTAAGATGTCAGAGCTGGGTGTCGAACCCAGGGCTCATGGCTTAGAAGGCCAACACACTAACCACTAGACCACGGCGACTACGGATGACCTGTGTATTTTACGTTTATTGCTGATTCAGTCTTTGTGAATTTTTTAATAAAGGTTAAAAAACTATTTGGACCATATTTTGTATGAAATTTTGTAAATATGGCCGACATACTTTCATTATTTTTAAAATTTTGTTTAGTATTAAAAACAGCTGTTAACCTGTTTACGTCTGCCAACAACTTACTGCAAAAATGGTGGCAATTTAAAATGTTACGTTTTTGGAACAACCTTTATATTTTCAATTGCTACAGTTAAATATGAGCAGAGGATCAATATATATATAGTATATTAGATATGTTTCGACATTTTTGACTTAAAATTTGGTCTACAGCTACAGCCGTATTCGCGTTGTTTATGAACAGCAAGTAAATGAAGTTATTTGATATTTAACGCGTACATATTTGAGAATACAATGCAATCATAGCGTTGCAACATATTCCACTGTACAGTCAATGGAATAATAAAGGAAACGCCAAAATTATACAAACTTTAATTTATACAAATATACAGAAAAATATATAATTTTCTTTAAATGTTTGCCACTTTGGGACAATTAAAAAATATATTTACTATCTGTGCACCATATACTTGAAAATAATTATTTCATTTCATTTAAATTACACAAACAACCTCCCACAACAATTAAGAAATAAAACACGAAAGGACTATCGAACCTTCAAATTAATTAAGTGAACGAACATACACATATACAAGCAATTATTCTTCATTTATGAAAATACTTCAGTATGCAAGAGGGAAATAGAATATGCGAATATGCATTAATTATTAAACCATTTCAATTGTTTCCTTGTCTTGCTTTCCTTTTTCATACCTACTCGTACTTTTAACACATACGATATGAATGCCTTTTACAAATAGAAAAAAATGCATTTTGAATTGAAAATGCAACTCAGACAAGTAATCAAAAAAAAGAAAAAAATAAAAGTGAATTAATTAATTTCTTGTAAGCTCTTCAGACGAGTTAATGAAATTTTGGACTTTTTTTATATTGATATCAGTAAGTCTATTGCACTGTTGAAGAGAAATATTAATACATTTAGGCAAAGAGCTTGTCAGACTTGGTTATACACTTACTTGAAAATTTACAATAAAGAACCAATAAAAGTGTGTGTGAGAAATGGTAAGTGTTTTAAAACACCAACAACCATTTTAGGTGAAAGAGAATTTATCTGGAATTTAATTTAATTGTAAATTTAAAAATTAATGCCATTGTATAAAAAGTGACATAAACATTTTCTATAAATTTAAGTCTTATTTTTATCATTATTTGTAAAAAAAATTTAGTGAAATTGTAGCATATTTTTAGGCGTTCTTTTAATTTTTTATTTAAACTTATTTAGTGAATTAATTAATAAAAAAAAACAAGTCCGTTTTTACATCAAGTGTTTTAAAACATAATCGTATTTAATGCTATTAATGATTGAAGATTTGGACAAACGGACTGTGCTTATATACAATAAGCTCTTCAGTCGTCTCAAGTCCAAATTAGTTTACTTTTTTTGAAGTTGCATATAAGTCGGGGTAAAATCCTAATGTAAAGTATTTTAAAATACATTTGCTGTGTAATAAGTCTATGATCAGTTTGTTCAATTACAGGTTATTTTGTGTTTAATAACAAGACAAAAATTACACAAATTTGGTAATATTTCAAAACTTAATTTATTGGCTTTTGCTAGTCTAGTCTTGGTTTATCAGAGCAACTGCCCTCCTTTTGAAAATTTTGTGGTGGGTTTGTCCGCCAGTGAGGGTATATGACTCCCTAGACACATCCATCTCAATGTATTAAGAGCCACACATTTACAAAAAATATGTATTTTCTGCTGTGTCTGATGCCCATGAACACAGTCTGCAAACTTTTACATCAGAGATATATAGAATTTTTAAAATACGTACAGTGACTCAAACAATTAACCCCGTGTTTTAATGTCCTATGTTCAAATGCTTACAACTTCAAAACTACTTATCCGATCTTGTTCATGGAGCACTTATTTTTTTGTAATTGTGTTTTGTTTTAAATGGGTGCATTATTTTTTTATATTCAAATAAATGAAAAACGTGCATGTGGTCAATTTTTTGTGTATACTTAAAACATATAAAATTTCTTAAATTACATATATTATTATTTTATATAACAACCGTTGGCAATTATTACAGCTTTAATTTTTCGTGGCATGCTTTTGACTAGGACATGGTAGATAATAAAAGTTTTCTCTCCCCTGGCTTTAACCACATGTCCTTAGAAATCATTAAATTAAGTTGGGACTATAGTGTATATGTATTAATTTGATAAGGAATTTAATTTTTAGTTTTATGATAACAAACTAAGGAATGCAGTACACAAGTCTATTAAAAAAATGTATTACAAACAATATTAAAAAAAGCTTAAATCCAAACCTTTTTAGAAAAAAAGAAGCATTTTTTATGTTAATTTATATTTTTTATAAAAAGAAAAGAGGATCAAGACGAAAAAGAAAATGTTCATTCATTCATTCAAATATGAGGTACTAGAGTACTTCGACCTGTAGATCTATTGTACAGACTTAAACTTGACCGGGATTCCTATAATATCTCCCCCAGTCTTTCCGCTCTGACGAACTTTAAATGACGGCCATTTCCAACCCCGGGAATTCCCTATCTGATAACTTACAGTTACCAAGGTATCTCTTTCTACTGTGCATCAATGCTGCACAATTGCCCAGTATGTGCTCTGATAACTCGATCGCCTCTTCACAGAATCTGCACATATCGCTCGAAGCGATTCCTATCTTATTTAACTGACCATTAAGCCTGCAATGGCTGGTTACAACTCGATTCTACTCTATGAATTACTAGTCTGTGAAAGAACTCTGAAGGACACAGCTAAAAAGGATATGAACTTTATCTTTAAAAGGAGCTGCCAAAGAGTGTGCAACATTTCTCGAACAATATGCTTGGACGCGGCCAGAATAATTTCAATAGACATTGCTGCAATACCATTATTGAAAATACATTACAAAACATGCACAAAACTCTACATTAAGAGAAGGACTATTTAAAAAAAAACTTGAAAGAAAAAAAAAAACCTGGAATGGCAAAGGAGATGAGAAATTGCGACCAAAGATAAAAGGACCTATCGATTAATACCTACCCTCAACGGTATATCAAAACTTAATCGAATTCCTTAAGGGACAAGGCTTCTCAGAAGTTATCTCTATCGCTTTAGTCATCATACTTCACAGGGATGCACTTGCTATGCTCAAGACGTGGTAATGAGATGCTCGTGTTTCGATCAGCAGTATATACCTGTGAAAATATTTATAGGTGAGATATAGAAGATCGATAGCATTGTAAACATGACGGTATGTATGTATTGGTTAGAAGTTTGAATACAGTAAACAAATTCATGAATATAGTTAACAAGAGACTGAGAAGGGCAACTGTATAGGGTTTAATGTGCGTACCTATCCTTAGACTCACCACACGCCGCCCGTTGCCAGGGCGGTAGTTGAATACAATTCGTCCAGCCACCGCCACCCGATGTCGGTGCCCTCTAACCTCTAATTGCTGGGGAATACAGCAATACTAAGTACATATTAAGTGTAAACCAATAACCAAGCAAAGTTTAATAGTTGACCAGAACTTATACGTTCAACAGTTCGTCGTCCCGAAGTTATCTGGACGTATATCACAAAATCAAAAAAAATGAGTTACGACCATTTTTGAATCTTAAATTATTAGATCTTTCGATGTGTTCAATCACCAGGACTTTATCTCTTAAATTTTCTGAAATATTTAAGAGCCATTTTGCCGTATATCCACGTTTGGTAAAAAAATTTTATGTTATAATGACGTACGCGCCACTTTCGTGGATATACGGCAAAAAATGTATGGAATTTTTCAAATAAAAAAATTTTGCGTTATCTTGACGTACGTACATAAATGAATATATTTAAAAGATTTTTCATAAGAAAAAAAGATAAAACGTAATAAGAAATCATAAGGAATAGATTTCTTTAACTTCACTTTATTGCTGTTACATTAAAATTTAAGGAATAAATTAATAAAAAACTAATTTTCATTTTTTAGAGGTACATATGTATGTATATAAAATAAATTTTAAATCAAAATTTATTTCATAAAACTTTTATGAATCAAAAGAATCAGTATCTTAATAATATCTTAATATGTTATAACTTATGTAAATAGTTTTGAATAAAACTGAACATCATTGTATAGAAGATATGGGAAAAGTCTTTTAATATCATTTCTTTTATATTCAGAAATATTTATTTTTGGACATATACTGAGTTCCTTTTCAAACATTTCATCTGATTTTGAAAAAACTCCTTTTCTCGCTTGTTTTTTAAATTTGATGACTGAAATTCATCTTTACTTACAGATGCTTTATAGGATAAAGAAAATAAATTAAATTTATTTACTTAATTGCTTTAATTTTAGTAAATGGAACGTTCTGAAAATTTAGTTAATGCGCAATAACTGAATAAATTTTAAAATCTGTAGTTAACATTTCAATAATATTCAATTTAAACTTTTTGGAGTGGTAATTTTTTAATTTTATTATTAAATCTAAAGGACTGTGAATTTCTTTTAACTTTAGAAATCGATCTATTGCATTGTGGACAGAGTCAATTTCTTGAATTTGGGAATGTTCCGGCTCTGAAAATTTTTGAGTAATTGTTTTTAGATTATTATTTTTATATAAAATGCCAAAACTAGCAGACAAAAATATTTTATTTTTATTTTTTGGCACACAAGAGTCGCTCCAAAAAATGATATTCTCAATATGATTAAAATCCTTCAATATATTTTCCAAAATTTTTATTATAGAACTATCGATATCATTACCAGAGCGACCATTCTGTGCTTCGTTCCAAATGGCGCAGTAAGTAACATCTTTTTCGTTTGGATTCTGAGTACATACTCGTACTGTTGCTGTTATATTAAACACTGAAAGCTTTCTTTTATAATAAAAGATGGATGAAATTCCTTTAAGCAGATGATTTAAAGTGCTTTGTTAATCGTAATTTATTTATTTAGTACTGTATTAATAAATACTAAATGTAAGAATTTTGCTTACTTAAGTATGTCTCATATACGTCAAGATAATATCAGACAAAAAACAATCCAAAATTTCTATCGGTGTTATTTGGACGTATGTGCCAAAAATAAAGAAAATGTTCCCAAAAAGTGGCTTATACGGCAAACTGTTATTCTTTGTTTGGAGTTAAAAATGTTTAAAACTTAAACAATTTTCTCCATGACTTAAGAATTTTTTGTACTATTCGATAAAGAATTATTAGCACTACATCTGATAAAAATTTTGAGTCACCTTTTTCGACTAAATTTTTTTCTATAAACTGATAAAACTTTAAATTCAATTTCCCAAAAAAATATTTTTTGGAGTTACGTCAAGATAACTTCGGGACGACGAGTTGGCTAGGGTTACTTCGCCTGACCACAACAAGCATTTAAGATTCTTAACCACCCCGGCCTTATCGAGTAGGAATTATGTAGGAAAAAAGTATAATATGTTACCATACATACATAATTGGCCATTACCACCCTGTTTCAGAGTTACGGCCTAGCTTCTCGCAGCACTCATGTTAAGTGTGTCAATTTGTATCCAAGAGTACCGGGATTTACAGTTTAAAGTCGGTTCCGAACGACAGACTTGAGAAGCTTTTTCATCAGTTACTCTCAGAGCTTTTGCCAGAAGACTGCTAAGAGGTAGTCGACAAAAGAAATATTTTTTTCTATATTTTCCTTTTTTTCAAGATGTCAGAGCAGGGGTTTGAACCCTAAGCTATCGTCATAGTAAGCAAACACACTAATCACTAGACCACGGCGACTACAAGTTACCGTAGTATTAAAAAAACCAACAAACTGTATACTTGAAGTATTTTCTAAGTCCATTTTAGTTTGTTTTTAATAAGACAGTAAAACTAAAATGAACTCTAAATAAATATTTTTAAAATCTGTTTAATTTGTTTGAAATTTAAAAATAACAAATATTTTTAATTCTACAGTAAAATGACAATTTAAGTAAAAACAAAAACCCCAAAAAAAAAAAAAAAAAAAATCTAAAATTTAAAGTGCCGATTCGTTGACACTCACTTATGGCAAATTTAATTTCAATTCAGCAGGTAAGGTAAGTATGTACTCGCGTGTGCATGTGTAAGCCACATGAATGGTGGTGTACGTTGTGGTAGTTAAAATTTATGTTTTTGTTTGTGTTTTGTGAAGTAACTGGCAACCAACTATTGCTGCTTCAATAAACATTAAATGGGCTTCGCTACCAGTATTGATGACGACGTTAGTGTAGCAAAAAAGGACCAGCATGAAAAACGGAAATGCTTGTTCAATGACATTTCCTTCCTTTAATACAAAAAACAAAATGCATACTGGTTTTTTTGCGTCAACTTTAAAGCTGTACTCACATTTCAACCAAAAATTCTACTCATAATTGTTTGCTTTATAAGCCACTACCACTTGGTGCTGTTGTCGTTGCTGTTTTTTTTATTTTATTGCTCAAATAACTATTTCCACCTGCAGTCAAGTGCAATTGCCATATAAACGAAAGAGTAGTCTCAATTCTATTTATGGTTTTCATTATTATATTTTTTCTTTTATTTTATTTAATGGCATTTTTTGCAATCGATGGTCAATATATATTCTCCTGTTATTTAACTTCTTCCGTGCAATTCGTTTTCAATGTAAAACCTTCATTTTTTTTTTTGTTTTATTTTGGCAAAAATTCTACTGCTTGTGCACGGGCTCTTTATTTCTGAACAGTGGTTTTAAAACACCTTTTTTGTGTGTCAGTTTTTGTTTTTTCTTGCATAGGCAGTACCGTTAATAAAATATTATTAAATTCAAGTCGAGTGTCAATATGTTTGTTCTTGTTCTTGCCACATGAAAGGGAATGGCAGCCACAAAGCTATTTGCATTAAATAACAGTGAGCAATTTGTTTTGCGATTGATATTTGGCTTTTAGATTTTTTTTTAGGTTTAAGATTTAAACCGAAAAATTTAAAACTAATTCACTTGAATTAACAAAAATTTCAATTTTAAGTGTTTATCCGAAGTAGAGAATAAATGACTTGATTAAATATTAAAACTTAAACTTATATTCCAGGAAGAAAGAACGCAGTTTTAACATCTTCTAATAAACAAATCAGGAGCAGAAGATATTTGGATAATGTTTTATTGTTATTCTAAAAAAAGTATTAAAAATCTATTTAAAAATGATGCATTTTCGCATTAAATATGATTTCTTTGGTCAGTACAATTGTTGAATAGATTTATACCTAAAATCTCTTGACATCTTAACCAGTTAGATTGTGTGTACCAGACATTAAATGTAGAAAAATTTATGAAGTCTTTGTGTGAGTCTATATAATTCAAAGTTAAAGATGATTTCATGTTAATTTTGAACGCGGCTATGCCTCAAATTTTATGTACTCTGGGAAAACGTTTGACATACGCTCTGCAAAATGTCGGCTGGCACCTCATGAATAAGTTCTTCAATATTACCTTTCAGTGCCTCAACCATTGCGGGCTTGCCTTTTTCTGTGTACGTACGTTAAACCGTACGATCTAAGCGGCAAATTGAAAGGCCCACATGTAAGAAAAACTATTCCAAGGACTTCTTAGTATGGCATGTGGAACCGTCGTGTTGAAACTGAGCCGAGTAGAGCTTTTGCATTTTGGGAAATACAATTTCTAACCGTATAACATTTCTGTTTTCTCTGCCTTAACGAGCACGAGATGCGTTGGATATTCTTGCAATACTTTTGGCTGCTCTACATTCACGTTTCCCTTCAACAATTTCGAATACAATTGTCATCCAAGTTTGCCAGCGCTCATTTCCTAAAAGTTAGCTGTTGTGATAAATCAATTCTAGCACCAGCTGTAGTTTAAAAGGTTTTACACACCAATCATAGCGCGAAATTCTTCACCTAGTTTAGTAACAGTGGCCTAATTGATACGCACGTTACCGAATTGTTAATTTGCGGTCATTGACAAAATTTTTTTTGTGCATTGAGGCCGGCACTCAGGCGATGACCCCTAATTACGCGGGACATCGTGCTTGTCTAGGACAATATAGTATGGGAAAGAGGAAAGATGGAGTAGTGCTTGTGGACATTTGATTTAAACTTGCTAATATCGTAATTGACAGGAAAAACGTTTACAGGAATAGCAATGATATTTTCCTCTATCTGAACTATACATATGTGTGTTGGTGGTTGAATGTCCAGTAATATGAACTTGGTGTGAAATTTAATCAGAAGATTCCTAATAGCAATGTCAGAATGTCGCCCAAGCTGGCCATAAAATGGATAAGCTGTACTTAATCTGCAAGCACTGTTCATTTGTAGGTCGATTCATGGTTCAACTATAGACCAAGCCAGTTTCCCAAACCTATTTATATGAAGGTTTCTATTATTAAGTCGCAATGTAGGCAGTAGTCTATTTAATATAAAGCACATCCGTTTGTGGTTGACTGCTAAGTTAAACGCGCAGTATAATACGGAAAGAAATGGACAAACACATACATACATACATACATAATTGGCCATTACAACCCTGTGTCAGGTTTACAGTCTAGCTTCTCCCAGCATTCATGTTGAGACCTACAGTTTAAAGTCGACTCTGAACGACAGGGCTTTTGCCAGAAGACTGTTAAGAGGTAGCCGCCGAAAGAACTATTTTTTTATATTTATTTTCTTCAAGATGTCAGAGCTGCGATTTGAACCCTGTCAGTTCTTAGCTAGCCAACAAACTAACCACTAGTCTACGGCGACTACATATGCAAAAAGTTTACATTAAAAGTACTTTACCTATTACACTGTCTGTTTTTCTAGTGATAGCATAATGCTTTTCGTAACTATAGAACATCTCCTGATGGATTAATATGAGAAAATATAATATAAAAATGTAATCTCAAAAGCATAATCTCACGTCGTGTAAAGGCTGAATGTATGGAGCCTATTTTTAAGAGGCCATAATAAATATGAAGAGTCTCTATAGTCATCCAATTCAAGGTAAGTCTAGAGATTTCAAAGCAGATCTTTCAAATTTTTATTCAAAACACACCCTGTAGTGGAAATAATTCTACAAATCCCAAAACTTCACTTTGTAATTAAAGAAAATAAAAATAAGTTTCATAAAATTTTGTTATTTTAGTTTATTTTGTGAAACAAAACTCTTGAGGAAAAGCCCTGTACATACCTTTCGGCTTATGGTACAGGTACGAGATTTCAAAGAAAAATAATAAACCGCCTTTAGTTGATGATGCGTTACTTTTTATTGCATGCAAGTCCTTGAGTTAAGACAGCAGTTACAGTAGTTTTTAATATGCGAACGAATATTTTCATATGCATTTTGTAGTAGCAGAGAATTAAATGGAATACGTTTTACCGCAAACACAACATTCTTATCTAAAATGGTTTATTGAGTGACGAGTAAATGTAAATGGCAGTGTGGCAGTGTGGAAATATATATAAAAAACCCAAAACTTTCAACAGCAGATGTTTACAGAAAACCACAGCAAATAAAAGTATAGAATGAAGACAGCGATAAATTGATGTTACAAATGAATTTAATTTCATTTTGTTGTTACTTATTGTTTTTGGTATTCATCTTCTACTTTTGTTTCTGCTACTGCTACATATGTATGTACATGCAATCGTATGCATATACAAAAAAAAACATTGTTTTCGAACTTTGTTGGTAGAGTAAGATTACAATTTTTTTATACCTGCCAACACTTTTCATCTCATCAAATTGTTATTTGTAATAGAAACATTAAATCTTTATGCAACAACACTTGTGCCATATAGCAACAGCAACACCATAAACGTCATTAAATAGACAACGAGAGAAGAAAATGAATACGAGATGAAAGTAATTTTGTATGTTTGTGTGCCGCACATAGAAATTTAATTTGTTTCACTACTTACACACAAAGGAAAACGTTGAGAACTTTTTGGTTTGAAATAAAACAAAACAAAAAATAAAAAAAAAATAAACAAAGAAGCGAAACGAAACAGATTTAATTTACATACACCTTATAAACAAAAGCAGACACTTGTGAATAGATACAGTGTGTGATTATATAATTCATACAGAAATAAAGCTATACAATTAAAAAATCTAAAACAAATATTTTTTCTATCTATTATGAAATAAAAATTTAAACTCCAAACTAAGTAAATTTCATAAGTTAGCTAAATTTCATAATTTTTACTATAAAATTTTCAATTAAGATTTAAAACTACAAATATTACAATTCAATTCAAACTTAATTCCTACATTTTTTAATGTGTTGGAGGCCCGAAGTTCGAGCCCCAGGAAACGTCTGATCAATATTTTTATAATTTAATTTTTGTTTCGTCAGAAACGCTTTAATTAGATCAAAGTTAACGGCAATGAATATTTTTGGTAATTAATTCATACATTTATAGCACTGCCTCAACTTCTAGCCATGTTCAAGTCCTGCAGAAGAGTTTTTCCATGAAAAATTGCAACATAGGTAGGTAAGCTAGTTTATGGTTTGGTTGTCGATATAAACCGTTTTTTAGTTTTAGCGAACTACATGAATCTTGCTGTCTTTGTTGACCGTGACCTTAACTATTTTGCTAAGGCGGCTGGTTGTTCTCGTGGACGATTATAACGTCTTCTATGCGGACTTAGTTTTTGGAAATTGTCTATTTGGACCGTTGCTGAAACCCTCGGACATTATTGTGTTTCCACCTGGCCAAAAAGTGGCGACGATAGTAGACTATACCGCTTCAAGGCCTGTTGTCTCGTTCCTTAGCTGGTAGTGCTTTAAACGAGCATTCTACTAACAAGTGACAAAGTGTAAGAGCTTCTTCTTTGTTATGATCTTTGGATTATGCTACTCCTGGGCTGAAATTAAGTTTGACTTCGACGTCTACCGAAACTGTTGTCAGCTCTTCGAATGACAAACTCGTATTGTGCATCATTTGCAGGAGTAACGATTTGGTCGACATTACTGTTGCTTCCTACAACCCTCCGAAGTGTTTTTCTCCAGTTGGAATTAAATAAAATTGTACGCTTCGCTCTGCGCTCACTTATCTAAATCTCTATGGTTTAGAGCGCTCGCACAGAAACTGAAACGACCGAGGTTCCAATCACAGCTCTGAAGATAAATTAAAAAATTAAATTATAAATTAAAAATAATAGGCCCCCTCCCACCCTCTAAGAAATCCATCTTCAAGAAACCGCTCCCTGACATTCCAGTCTACTCCAATAACAGAACAAATGAACAGGAGTACAGCGCCACCTTCTGGGAAGATTATAGACAACCTGCTTAGTGGAGACACTCACCACTTATATTCAACATCCAGCGACAGATGGGGCAATTGCTGTTGACCATTCAAGGGTGAAGGTATCACACTGGCCTTTGAGTGGTCAAATTGACAGCAACTTGTCTTATCAACAAAAAGGCGCTTAAAATAATAAACATATATCTATATATAAAAAAAAAAACTATCTATCTTCAAATTCCAATACAATGCACTCCATGAGTAGCGGTTTACCTCTGAGTATTGTTCTTCAAAAAAACAAAAATTGTGTGTTTTAAGCAATTTTGTCAATGTATATATGTATAATAAGCAGATTTACAAAATATAATCCCTTAGCTTTAATAGAAACTATAAGAGTAAATGAAAAGAATATCAGAAAATACCTTTTTTCTTGTACACTGATGTTAAATGATGCAAACTATTGTAATTTGTGTAGGAAAAGTTTTAAGTTTTAATGTAAATATTACATTAAAGCAAAATATAATTTATAATGCAAGCACATGTACACGAGTATATGCCATAGAGGTGTATAAAGATATACAGATGAAAAGAAATTTATACTTAAGAGTTATATCAAGATTTCGTTTTAGCACACACAGGTACTTACTTTCATCCTTATTAAAAATACATAGAAAATGTAAAGGCATAAGGAAAGGATATAACGTTCATATAGTATGAACTAAAGAAATCACGCTAACACATGCGCGTTTAGTAGCACAAGTAATTATTAAGGTAAGAATATCAAAAATCTGTTACTTTTATAAATTTTTCTTTCCTTTTCTTAATACCCATATAGGTTTCAATAGTGGTTTGAAAAACCTCAAGAAATATCTGAAAAGAAAAATACACATAGAGTGTACAGAAAACAATATTAAAGAAAATTGTTAATATGTTTTAATATTTAAAATCTTTTTATGAAAATGTAATCTTTTCATGTTAATAATTCATCCTGTAGCATTGTTAGCTGTAAAAAAATATTGTATTTTTCCAAAAAGACTTTTACCTGGAAAAGTTTTTTAAGTCAATCTTCCCTAACTGAAGCATTATCAGCAGTTAAAATGGGAGAAACATCGCCGAATCTTTCAACACCAAATAGAGCTTTAGCCAGGATGACAGTTTATTGTGTCTTTTTTAATATAATCGACACAATTTGCAACAACTGCCACATTCTGTTCGTATACGCCAATTATATTAAAGGACTGCACAAACCTAAAGGTGGAATAAGTCTATACGTTCTGTTACGTTCCGAATCAGCTGTTTCAGTTTTATTTTTGTTCCTTCAGATTTGTTTCAAATGAACCTCTTAAAAACAAAATTTTGTTAAGTATTTCTAAGTGACAGTTAAAGTGGCATCAGTTTTTATTATTATTTTTATTTTAAAAATCTTGTAATTGCTAAAAACAATTTTTATTCAAGATAAACATTGAAATTTAGGAAAAAGTTTGGAAAAAATAGATATATCGTATCCCGAATCCGAGAAGTATTTTATATTGTTGCATATTTTTTTTATAATTCTTGTATATTTTTCAAACTTGTGCCACAATCTTATATACTACTAGTTATCTAGGCAATAGTTGTTTTGCCATATAATCTTTTAAAGGAAACATTTTTTGGTTCGAATACTTTTGATACTCTTCACCGTAACTGCAAAAGTCAACATTGATATGAGCAGTCAATATCTGCGTTAATAATAATTTATAAATGATTATCATTCATTTTCGGTACTCCAGTTAGATAGTTGGGGATAGGGAGAAATATCCCCTGTATCGCCCCCTCTAGGTACTTCTTAAAAAAAAAAAAAAACGTAAACCATATGTGTTCTACGGTGCTCAGAAAAATATATTTAGTTTGAAATTTTATTGTCGGTACGTTATTTAGGTGGGGCATAAATTTCCCCTAGGGGCGGGTACCTTAACATTTAGGGGTATGAAAAATAGATGTGAAAATTAACATTTGTTAATCTTAAGTTGTGTTAAGACACCAACAAAATTTAATCAAAATCAGTTTGTTAGTTTGGGATAGGGATAAATAGCCCTTGAAGTGCCCCTTCGAGTACTTAAAAAAAAACGTAAACCATATATATTCTACGGTTTGCATATCTGTCTATTTTAAACTTTTATCGAAGTCGGTACTTTATTTAGATGAGGCATACATTTTCCTTTGGGGCGGGTCACCTTACCGATTTTCAGATCTACCCGATATGCACACAAAATTTCATGAAAATCGGTCGAACCATTTCGGAGGAGTTTGGCAACAAACACCGCGAAACCGAATATTATATATATTAGACTAGCCTAAACCCGGCGTGTTTTGCTATACCTACTACTACCATTTGTTTACATTGTACAGATCAAATTCAGTAACTTTAACTTTA
The DNA here is from genome assembly GCA_963576795.1 of Metopia argyrocephala. Classification (NCBI taxonomy): domain Eukaryota; kingdom Metazoa; phylum Arthropoda; class Insecta; order Diptera; family Sarcophagidae; genus Metopia; species Metopia argyrocephala. The sequence goes on along the minus strand of OY756208.1, from coordinate 177,052,073 downwards.
GTTTGTGTGGGATGTATTACTAATATTTGTCCGTCGTTCTTCCTATTGATAATTTTTATTGGCTACGAAATTATCACCGCAAGTTCAGAAACTTTAGCATTAACACTTCTCAAGATATAAAGAGAACAATCCGGCATGTGATGAAAAACGATTTCCTTCGAAATTGAAATCGTTTGTATTTTCAAAGTCATATAAAACTTATCAATGTTTCAATTATTTTAAAATTTTAATAAACCAAGATGTAGTAGCAATAGTCAGTGAGGTAATGTGTAAAAAAGGAATTTCAAATATGAAGGGATTTGGGAGTTAAGCAACTTGAAATTTCATTAGATTTCAATTTCCATCACATTATAGAGTATTTTACTTGTTTAAGGTGTACCACGCTCACTTGTCTAATTTTGCCCACTTTCTGGCAGATAATTTACCTTTACCATAAAGTCATTCAGACCGAATGCAGAAACCTTAGCTTAAACACTGCTCAAGATATAAGAAAATCAGTATTTAGTATGTATAGGAGGTACCATGCCCACTTTCTGGCTGATAGTTTCCTTTATCGTGTAGTCATTCAGACCTGATTCCGAAACCTTAGCTTTAACAGTTCTCAAGATATTTGTGTGGTAGGTGGTGATGCTCAGGCCCAATTAAAAAAATAAACATACCATATTGCACTTTCAGTAGTTGAGTCTATCTATACTAAATATTTCAACAAAATCGGTTGAGTTGTTTAGGCGTGATTGACAAGATTGGACTATACAAACTAAAGACTGATTTTTGTATATCTTGAGAATGGTTAAAGCTAAAGTTTCTGAATTTATTCGAAGTGACTTCATGAGGGGGTACCACGGTTACCTCTGCAGATAAACTAAAACGGATACAGTCTGGCCAACGCCGGGCAAGTAAAGTTGGTTTAAAATAATTTCAATGCAAGTTGTGTTTTGTTGGGCAAAATAAAAAACTATTAACGCCGAGTGAATAACATAAATTTGAAATAAAACGAGTGTTGGTTTTTAAAATGAAAGAAATACGAGGATATACATACATAGGCGTTATTCTGTAACTCTCCTAAGCTAAAACTCTATCGCTAAAAATTTATAAACTTGTTTTAGGACTTTTTGGCTACGAATAGAATTCTTGAACGCTTATTGGAAATTAAAAACTTCATGCCTATTACATCTAAACTTTTTAATTTTATATATTCCAACGCCCAGCCTGTTTAAAAAACCCAAAATTTTAGCATTTTAGCTTAAGAGAATTACAGAATAAGGCCCCAGGTGTGTTATAAAATTAAAATTGGTTTACAGGGCAGCTGCGATTTGTGTTGCAACCGCATAAATCTGGCTCTTAAGTAAGCCACACAAGGAAAAATCTAATGGCAATTTTCAAACTTCTTATTACCTCTTTAATTAAGTATTGCTTAATCCATTTTGTCAAATTTTAAAAGTACAATTTAAAATCTACCCTTAAAGTTGCTTAAAATTCCTGTCAAAAGTGTAAAAATATAAATATTATTTTCCTGTTTGAAGTAATTCAGTTTTTTTCCTTCTTGCTCCCTTACACTTATATTTGCAAAATATAAGAAACTCGTTTCCTTAAGGAAAATTAAAGGAGTTTTACTTTTGCAATCGTAATAAAACAGAACAACCAAACATTTTAAATCACTAAAGTTGTTGAAATTAGTGTAGAGAGTAAGGAAAAGAGGGAGAATTTTTATCAGTTTAATGTTTCCTTGCATCCATAATAAAATTAGCTTATTAAAGCCCAAGATTTGATATGAAAAATGTATTTTCATTTTAGTTCTAAGTGATGATGACCGTAGATGTATATCACTTTGGAAATTACTGACTTATGAACACATTCATCTACATTTTATATTCTACTTTTTTTTATAAATTTATTCAAATTTCTTGAGAATATCCAACGTTATGATATTCAAGGAATACAGTTTTTAAATAAAGACGTACTCGTATATAAAGCGTGTAGTAAGATTCGTTGGAATGTAAAAAGACATTGTCATTTGAAGAATAAAAAAGAGAATCACTATATTATGACATTCAAATCCTATGATATATAAAACCCTTGTATTCAGGCACATTTTTTTTGTATTGCGAATGTAAAATATTCTTATTGCTGTTAACAGTAGCCGTTATTGTCGTTCTCCTTTCTTTTTTTCCAGTTTTTTTTTACACTTGCAACCATATTTTTTTGCTCAATGATCTTAGAAGAAGAAAATTCAAGAAAATTCTACACATAACCCAGGAAAAATTTTGGGCTTAATAATGAAATAAGTATACAATTATTCACTTAAAAACAAACACTTTTATATACAAAAACTACTCTACTTAGTAAAGCACAACATTTGTTAGAATATACGAGAAGAGCAGAAGACTACTCAAGTACAAGTTGAATGCAAACAATTCTCTCAATACAACGAAAGTACAAAATATAAATAACTAACAAAAAAACTGAATTAAAAGCAATAGAACATAGTAGGAGTGAAGTTAAAATCAAATAGAACATATAGAACCATATATTGCTAAAGTACATCTGTTTGTTTTTTGTTTTTTGAGGTGTCTGGTTACCATAAATCGAAAAGATCGTTTAAACCTTTTCAATAGCTGCCTCTTTTTAAAAACTTAACCAACGAACAGCAGCAACAATAGCAGTTTTCTTTATTCAAGTGCTCATACTGTGTTCACTTCACAATAGCTTCCCGTTATATTACGATACTGTACTCTCCAACATAATATGAAAGAACTAATAAAATGCATTCTAAATAAAAGAGTCATGGGATTGATGTGAAAGAAAAATTTAAAGCTGGCTGCATTTAAAATTTTCGGGTGGGAGGGGGGCGTGGTATAGTGGTTAGATCCCTCGCACAGAAACTCAAATGACCGAGGCTTAAATCCCAGCAAAGGAGAAAAATTAAAAAATTAAATTTGCGGTTATTTGAAAATTATAATTCAAAAATAAGAGGTTCCCTCCCCCCTCCCCCTCCTAGAAATCCATCTTCAAGAAATCGTTCCCTGACATTTCAGTCTATTCCACCAACAGAACAAATGATCAGGAATAAGGCGCCACCTTTTGGGAAGATAACAGCTAACCTACTTAGGTATAATACTTGCCTTTGAGGGGACAAATTGACAGCATCTTGTTCCATCAACAAAAAAGCGCATAATTTTATATTTTAAATTCCAATACAATTCACGGTATGAGTAGGGGTTAACAATAATAATAAACAAAAATAATAATACTGTACAGTAGTACAGTGTACAGTGTATAGTACTCAGTATTGATTTTAAACAATGATACAAAGAGTACACGTGGATGGAGGTAACCATACTATCAAATAGACTTTCTGCTATCTGAGCGCTTGGGTCCTATGAAATTGACTTGAAGTTGGTATAGGACTATCGGGTGAAACTGAACCAAAATTGAACTGAGCAAACAATCAGAAGAAACTGTAATGTATTCAAATCTAGTATAGGTAGAACATAAAAAATAGTTCTAAATTTGTGAATGGCATTTTGTGAAAGGCAAACGAATTTCATGTGAAATTTTGTTCAGGCACTGGTACGCGCAATAGAGTTAAAATATTACCGGGTTGAAAAAGATTAGAACTTTTGGATATTTTTAAGAGTAGAGTATACCACACAGAAAACGCATTGCAGATGAATTTTGCTTTCTATTATTCATTCACTCCACCCACCATAGATTTGCTGAATTCATTTCAAAACAAATCCTTTGTTGGGTTGCATATCCCTGAATAGTTTCTATATGACTGTTATATAGATTGTAATTGTAATGTTTCTGCGCATTTCTATCTTCATTTTTCGTTTTCATTCTTTATTCAGTTTTATTTTTTCTACAATCTTTTTTTTTAATAACTTTTCCTGTTATTGTCGTTGTTTTTGTGCAACATAAATGTTAGAAAAGTATCCTTAGGGCAATAGATGACAAGATGACAACTCCCGTTGAGTATTTAAAATATGCATGTAAGTGTAGGTATATATGTACAGTATGTATGTTTATGTTTTGTAATAGTATATGCAAGTCCTTTTGTGAATTTGTTTTACAAGTAACGTGTTTTGAGAAATTCAAAAATTTTCTGTTCAATAAATTGTTTTTTTTTCTTTTCTTTTCAAATGCTGGTCACAAAAGAAAACCTTAAATATCAAGTGAAATAAGAAATAACGAAAGTCATGTTGATGTCTTTCAAATTCAATAGTGTAACTCAAGCAAAAACAATACCAAAAAGGAAAATTGCCCAAAACGATTTCATATCATATTTCAAGAACACGTCGACAAAGAAATAATAAAAAATTTTTTTGAAATTGTTAACGAAATACGAGTATGTGAACAAAAACATTTATAACATAAATATATACATCGCTTGAATTGAAGAGGCGGGTGAAAGGTCATTTTGGGATTCCAGGGAGTATTTTGGATCGTATAAATATAGTCTTACATTCAACATTACAACGAACTGAGATTCAGAGTAGGTTTTCAGATAACGGCGATATGAAATGAGGAAGGACTTGCATCGATTCCAGTAGCCTATAGTAGTTTAAAAATGGATCATGGAACGACTCTGTAATAGGAGCGGGAGTCTTTGGACCTGTTACAAAAATTTCATTGCCAATGGGCAAATGGCCAAGTGCTTTTCAGGCTTTAATTCAGACAATTTCAGTGTGCGCTAGTATATATCCCCAGTGAGGTATCAGGGGTGCTTACAATGCAATGGTTTCTGATAATCAAACAGCGCTAAAGGTCCTGGCTTTGTACACATTGAGGTCATGTCTGCCTAAAGAATATTTTGATAATATGTAGCAACTGGTTGCAGCGAACAATGGTGTTTGTTCTTAGCTGGTTCTCTAAATACTCTGGAATTTCAAGCAATGAAATGGCTGATGAACAAGAATGGATCAGTAGGAACTAGTTCTCATTAAGACAACGTCGAGTGTACATATCGATTTAGGAATTATATTCTGCAATAAAATCTCTTAAAACATGATGATAAAATTTCTAAAGCTACGTACAGACGATTGTCAGATCTAACAATATTGGTAGTAAAATTTTCTAAAAATATCTAACAACCGTCTAAACTTACAATTTTTGTCTTACAACGTTTTAAGAAAAAGCATTGTCAGTAGATTGTAAGACAATAGTATTGCCACATTTTTTATTAGCAGATGTATTAAATTTAATGCATCTGACAATGGCATCATTGTCGAACAAAATAAAAAAAAGATATAAAAAAAAAAATGCTAAACAAATTAAAACCAAAAATTATAATTAATTGAAAAAAAATCTAAAAATAAATAAAAAATAAAGAAACAAAAAATTCCGATACAACTCCGGCTCGTCAGCTCTTAGTTGGACGAGCAGTTTAGAGTAAAATCCCTCCTGGTGGCGTTGAAGCACCCAATCCTTCACTCAAACTTTGCGGGGTTTTTTTGATTGTTTATCTTCTTCCTCACTGCTTTCTAATACATATGCAGCTAAAATCGGTGCAATTACTTTTTCTGCTCCATGAAGATATTTTTTTTTAATTTATTATAAATAAAACAAATATTGAATGCACTACAATTCACAAACAGAACAAAATTAATAATTTTCTTCAATTGCTTTTTCAGTTTGGCAATGATCTAGCAATTTTTTATATACAGCAATCTGACAACCATGTGAACTGACAATTTTTATTGGCAGATAAATTAATTGTATGACAATTGACTTAAATTTATAAGCTTTTCTGACAATCGTGTAAACTGACAATCATCTGAGTGTTGACAATTTTACATTGGCAGTATATTGCCAGACTTGACAATATTGTTAGAACTGACAATCGTCTGTACGTAGCTTAAGAACAAATTCTTATATAGGAGTGGGGTAGGTGCTGAAGTTCACGGACCCAACAAAGATCAATGAGTTCAAGTGCTTTCCAAGTTTAGATCGTAGTTGTTACTATATGAGCTGAGATCAACAAATCAAAGGTAAAACAATAAATATTTTCGAGAACACGCTTGCCTCTTATTGAATCACATCTATAGCCTGGTACTGAGTTCAACTTTTCGTACGAAAAGCTGTCAAATTGCATATAAAAATTTTTCGTACGAAATGTTTTTGAAAAAATGTTTCAAAAGTAGTACTCTGTTCTTGCTGCGAAAAACATGTGAAGTCTACATATCAACATTTTTTCTAATTGCAACAAGTTTCTGGCAACATTTTGGTTCATGTACGGAACAACATAGTCAACATTTCTTTCGAACGAAATAAAATAAATTTACACCAGCCTACAATAATTTTTTTTTATTATAATGAGCAGGATTTTATAATAAAGTTTTGACTGTTAACATAGCTTTGGTGTTGGGTTATTTAGAGTTATATTGGATATTCGAATTATTATAAGTGGTCTTTTGCAATTTCTGTATATAAAATGCATGATATATCATTATAATTGCAACTCACTGCACAGCAGTTGGACTATTAAGGATTGCATAAAAAGTGCAGGTCTTAAAGAGAAAAACTGAAAAACTAAAATACATGTAGATTCTGAGCCCCAAACGAAAGTTTAATTAGTTCTTGTCAAAAGCAACAAAAAAAAAAAATTATTTTGTTGAACTGTGTTATTTGTTGTGTATAAAGGTGATGCATGCTTTTAGGGATATATATTGCATGTAAAATTTTTCCACAAAATTGAACTCAATACCAGGCTTATAATTTGACAAATGTTGCTGCAACAAGTTGCAGAAACTAGGTCTTGGAAATAGAATTCAGTTGTATTGGGTACCTGAATATTTCAGAATAAGCAGTATCTCTTTAATTATTTTTTGTAATACATTGCAGGATCACTACGACTTGTGACTTGTGAATAGTCAATCATAAGAAGTATAATGGGCTAGATTCCCACAAGAATGAAATGCATAATGAAATATAAAGACAAATAGCCTTAAAACCCCAAAGTATTGCTGTAGTAGGCTATTTAAGCAAGTCTTCAATATAAGGTACCTTTTATTGTGTTTTGTTAATATATATATTCAAAGTATATGTCTTTGCTTACTGATAGAGTGTACAAGTTATTGAGGCGAAAACTACATCAGACTTTTCTTCTCCTTTTAGTTTCTAAATCAACAACCTTCAAATATATTTTCACATCCGCTAAAGAAGCTGCATAGAATTAATGTTTATAATGCTATTATTGCCAAACATTCTCGTCTTTATTGTTAAAATTGTCATTGTCTGAGGAAATTTTTAAAGAATAAAATACAAATCCTATTCAAACGTATATAAATATGTACTTACAAACATACATACATATATACAAGATACAATGCTCATAAAAATAAAATAAAAATCTATGTTTTAATAACATTAAGAAATAGACAGAAATTAGACATAAAAATTAAAAATTAAAAAAAAAAGGAAAATAGCTAGACAGAATATGAGTTTAAATGTCTGATAAGATGAATTGTAAAACAAATAATCATAAAATGCATGTCGTATTACATACTTTGCTATCCCCTGCTTTTAGCATTTCTTTTTGAATTCTGTACAAACTATGTAATGACACTGAACTGTAATCAAATAAAATTAAATTAAACGATAATAACAGGAAGAAAAACTGAAATTTTGAAAAGAAAATGTAACCGGCAGCTACTAGAAAAATATTCCAAAAATATTAACAAAGAAAGAAAAAAAGAAAAAAGAGAATCATAGTGAGTGAAAACAATTAAAGATTCAATTGCGTTGAAAATTTGCTTTTAAAATGAAATCAAGTGCAGGGAAAAGTGCAAAGACCAGGTACTTTTCGTGCCACTTTGATCAATTGGAGAATAGCATGAATCAAAAGAAAGCGTCGAAGCAATTTCATGGGAAAAGAAAAATTAAAATTTAAAATAGAAAAAGAAAATTGAGTAGCTTACGGAATTTGAGTTCATTTTCAATTACATTAAAGAAATGGAAAGCAAAAGAGTAGGAGAGATTTTCTGAAAATAAGATTTTTCTCAGAAACGAACAAATATTTCTTTATTGCTTTTTATGAGATTTTTCGTGGCAATTTCAACTCAACCGGAATTGGCAAATATTTAAACAAAGCTATGGGTTTCTTAGAATTATTTAATTATTAAAGGCAAAGTAGAGGATATACAGGCATCCTCGGCAGCAGTAGTTTTCAGCAAAATGTCACAAAAGTTGAATCCAATTTCAGTCTTGAATGCCGTGTTTTTGCAAGAAGGTTTCGGTAGAAGGTTGTGGTACCTATGTCTTTCGCCTGCTCTTACGAGTGACCATTTTTCTTTTTTAAGTACCATAAAAATAAAGTGTTGCCAGTTCAAAATTTTTAATGAACTTCTTTAAAAATAGAAAATAAACTACTATTTTGCTTGTGAACAAATGCAGATCTGTTTCAAAGTGCTTACTTGTACATATCCGTTACAAATATTCTTTCAACTATCATCCAACGTTTAACACATATTAATTAATCTTCCAAGCAAATTTCATTATGATTGGGCCAGTTTCATGTTGTAATTTGAACGTGTATGGGCAGCTTAATGATATAAAAAATGACGACATAAACCAAATCAAGAGGGTTTGTATGTGTGTGTGCGTTGCTTTTGTATTGTAAAAAAATGAGCACCCATGATTGTATGTGTATACAACTATTTCGTGTTTTGCATCAAACGAAAGCAAAAAGGCAAGAGACTCATTTTGACATTTGCCTTCGCTGCAATCGATATTGTCAAGTTGGTTTTTGTATGAAAATCATTACATTTTTCTCATTTCTTTTTCTTATTCGTTTTGTTCGTACCCAATGCTGATGTAGAGAAACCAAAATCAAATTTTTTTCGCCCAGCAAGCGATAGAGAGCACTCACTCGACATTGTGAAATAGGCTGTTGGACTTAACATTTTTTAAATTAATTTTATTTGTATTTTCGAGGTAAAAGCAAACATTCAATTCGTTATTTTTGCATAACACTCCACTGTCGTCTTCTTCTTCTTTAGTACACACGATAGATTTAGTAAAATATTTTGACTTCGTATACGTTTCGTTTGAACTAATTTGTAAACAGACTATTTGTGTTATTTCGAAATCCGAACAGCAGCACTTTTTTCTCTTTAACCCATACTTTATGTAAATTAAGCTCTTCGATGTGATGGTGAGGCTCGTTAGTTGAATTTTGAAAATGATGGACTTCAGTTCAAAATGCGTCACTTCTACTAAGGTTTTACCGCTTATATAGTTAAAATTTTTTTATTAAAATTTCAGGTTCCTCAATTTCTATACAAATTTGGTTAAAAACTCTTTAATCACATTGCTACAGTAAATTCAGAAATGCTTTCATTAGTTAAACTTTTAGTAATTTTGATCAAGTTCTCCTTAATTAACTTCTTTTCTGAATAATACATTTTTGTTTCTGTAAAAATTTTCTTAAAACTATAACCAAGATAGCAGTTTCCGTCTAAATTTTATGCAAAAAGATATTAAAATTGTTAAAAACTCCAACAAAATGGGCCATTGCAGCTCTTTTTTTTTATAAAGAGAGCAACGAGTGTTTAAAAAGAGCTAAAAAACGGTGTAAAAATTGCTAAATTGGCATTGCTCAGCAATACAATCACATGATAAGTATCTCTTTGTAAAATGGACAACAAACGTCTTTAAAGCATTTATTGACAGTTCTGCTTGAGATCACCACTTCGACACGCTTTACAGAGTGTTGCATGTTTCATATTGCAATACGACAAAGGCCGTACTATCAAGGATTTTAGTGTAATTAATTACGGTGACTCCTTTATGAGCCAACATGGTAAGCAAGTCATAAAATATAACTGTTCATAATAATGGATATAGAACTCCACCCTGAGAGAACGCCTTTGTTGCCTCCATCGTACAACAAACTGTTGATCTTGCCTTTAAGCATGAAACTGATATTTTTTTATTCCAACGAATCATTTAAGTTATCAAAGCCTGTATTATCAAAAGTACCCCGTGATATTTGAGAGCTACTGTGATACAAAGAGCAACTTCTTTGTCAGATAATGCTACTTTTAAAAAAGAAATAAAACTTCCTTTCCTGGGGCTCGAACCCGAGTCTTCAGCACTTAACATAAAATTGCGTCCGGCTATGGCGCTGCGCTCTAACCACCATGACCACCGTCGTACATATCATTCATGTCGACTAATGTAGATAAAGTGGAATAAAGGGCAAAAATAAAATAAATTGTAATTCTGTTTCATCCAAATAAGATGACAATTACAAGAACAGCAATGATGGTAAGAAAAGGAGAATATGATAGAAACTGTTGTGTGACTTTACTTCGACTAACTCATACAAGTGTATGTACACACATATGAAAAAGAAAATAATTTCAGTATGCGATTTCCAGAAAAGTGTGAGTTAAATAGTTGATGTTTGGTCTTGAATATGCACAGGACACAAAGAACTCTGATGAGACTACCGTAGCTGGAGTCGAAAACAATTGTTCAGTTTGGCTAGTGTACAATTCCTTCACGGACATCATTTCTTCTTTAATTACCAAAAAATATTCATTGCAGTTAACTTTGATCTAATTAAAGCGTTTCTAATGAAACAAAAATTGAAATAAAATTTCACCATCAGTCGGTCTGGACTCGTACTTTATGTTCGCTAACTATCTCAGATGCAGTGGACGTTTTACAAGATTTATCTACCTAAACATTTATAAGCATCTCCATTGTCTTCAATATATATGACTTAGAAAGATCACTGGCACTTACTGCCTTTGGTATAAAAATAACACCAACCTCTCCTCAATGCTGAAAAGAACTTATTAAAACTACTTTGCAGAAGAGCCAGAAAAATTCCATTCCTGCCTACGGGGGGAGTGAAGATTTTATCCACGATTTAAATTCAATTATGTAAAGTTCTGTATTATCAATAAATAAATGCAAAATAATTCCTGGCAGTTTAAGAAGCATAAATATTTTTGCTTTTAAGTACATAAACAGAAATACGTAAATAAATTTAAAGCATTTAAAGTTACAAGAGTTTGTACACAAATTTACATAAAAAAAAGTACGGCACAGACTAAAAGGAAATAAAAAGTAAATGAGGGAAATAAGAAAAGAAAGTAAATTAATGAACCTTTTTTTTATTCAAACAAATTAATCACATGCCAGTATTGATCCACAATTTGTTATTTTAATCTGAAGCTTTAAATAAAGTATTGTAACGGAGTATGTAAATTAAAGAGAGGATGGTTCTTTTCAAAAAAAAAAAAAAAAACAAAAAAAAGAAGAAAAAAAAAAAATTAACTTTATTGGTGTTTTTTATGTTTTTGGATATTGGTTTGTATATAAGTAATCCAAATAATTCTTGTAATACAGAAAGAGAAGGTAATTTTTCCAATTTTGTTTTAATTTGTTTTTAAGTCTTACATTGACAAAGAAACAAGCCAACAGAAGGATATGCTTCACACACTCACACAAAAACAAAAAGGAAATGATAAGAATAGTTAACTTTTAAGGATAATGTAGGGACTTAAAAAAACTATTAAATTACAAAAAAAAAAAAAAAAACAAAAAAAATTATAAAAAAAAATTTAAAAATTTCATTAAAATTTAGCATTCTGTTATCCTTTCCTAAAACATCCTTTATTTTAGAAACTTCATATGATGCTCGAATTATAGCGTATTGGACTTGGCGTAACCAAGTATTTAAAACTCCTACGACGATAAGCATGATGCCTATTGCAGTGTGCGTATACGCTTAGTCCACATTTTAATTCAGATATGTTAGTAATTTGATAAAAATTGTTTATTAGTATAAGCACAGAATGTGTTAATACTTTTTATGATTTTCATATGAACTCTTTAGGTTCACCAATTTTGCTGATTACAATCAGAATTAAGAAGTATATTAAACTTAAATTTTGGGCATTTTGGTGCGCGTATATAAGCACTCTGAAAGTACTTAAACCAATCATGTTAAGTGAAGACTTGACGTTTCTGATTGTATTTCAAAGAATAACAGCAGGTATAGTGGTTAGAGAGCATGCACAGAAACTCAAACGACAGAGGTTCAAATGCCAGTGAAGGAGAAAATAAAAAAATAAATTTGCCGTTTTTCAATATCTATAATTTAAAAAAGTAAGAGGGTATCCCCTCGCGCCCCCCCCCCCCCCCCCCCCAAAAAAAAAAAAGTTCATCTTTACGAAACCGCTGCCTGACATTTCCAGTCTACTACACCAAGAAAACGAGTGTTCTGGAATACAGCGCGACCTTCTGGGAAGATAACAGCTAACCTACAATTCACATTCAACATCCAGATGAGGCAATTGCTGTTGATCAATCAAAGGTGAAGGTATAATATTGGCGTTAACCATCACATCTTCACATCTATCTAACTATGAATATCTATATATTCAGCATTCCAATACAATGCACTGTGCTTAGTAAGGGTTTATCCCTGAGTATACCACATAGAAAATAGGTGGTAAAAGGGGAGATTTAAAGCAGTATACAAGAACTTACGAACAATCATAAATATTTGCCAAGGCTGTTAAAAAAAGATTGTTATAAAACACCTAAATAGATTGTTATAAAACACCGGAACAAGGATGAAGGACTTTTTATTAATAATAATAAAAAAAATAATTCTACATTTTTAAATGAATGTAAATCTGAATACTTTTAACGTGACTTTGGAAAATATAATTATATTGGAAGAACTTATGATGGGTATAGCAAATCAAAAAGTTGAAGTTGAAGATGCCATAAACCAACATTATCATATTAGCAATTTTTGTTATAATACATGCATGCATACATACTTAATTAGCCATTACAACCCTTTTTCAGGGTTACAGCCCGCAGCACCCTTGTTGTGTGTGTTATTTTTATCCATGAGTACCGGGACCTACAGATTAAAGCCGACTCCGAAAGACAGACTTGAGAAGCTTGTGCAATGCAATCAGTTACTCTCCGAGCTTTTTTCAGAAGACTGCTAAAAGGTAGCCATCGAAAGATATATTTTTTCATATCTTTTTTTCAAGACGTCAGATGTTTAATTTTACTGATAATGTTCATCCTGTGCGACACTATGTACTGAATAAGCTATAGTCGCTGTACATAGAAGATATTACAAATCATTTATTGCTTATTGTATTGCTTATGGAGATAAGCATATCTCTATATCCATTTCGTCTCTGTTCAAGATACTCTTCAGGAGACTCTTTCTCAAAGATGGTATTAAAATTCTAAACCTCTATGTTCAAACAATTATATTTAAATGAAGGAATTTAAAAGTAATGCATTCCTGTTTTAAAAATAATTTTTTTATAGCTTATCCCGATAAGCAATACATTTCATAATTCAATAATAAACTATTTTTTTTGTATCACTTATGGCAGCGATTTATGTAAAAGAAAAAGGACACAAAGGCATTTCCAAGAAAAAAAAAACCAAAAACATGTTACCACAAAACTTAGCATATCTCATTAGTTTTTAAATATATTTTTATGTACTTACGTGTTTTCACAAGCTCTTTCAGCACGCTTTTTTACAAACGTAATAACAAAAAATATTCTGCTTTACGGCCAACTTAGAGCGTGAATAAAATGAAAATTTATTAAAAAAGTGTGTTTTGTTTAAAGTTAACCGACCGTAACTCAGCTATTTTCCAACTGATTTTTAAAAACTTTGTTTTGTTTCACTATATTTGTTTTTAAAAAAGACACTTAATGAAGTGATCGAAGAAATCTAAAAAAACTTTCAGTACTCTATGGGCTTCAATAAAACAGAATTGCTATATCAGATCCCATGCATATATTTGGTGTAGCACAGTGTTATCCTTTTGTAACTGTTAAAAGACACCAAACTTTTATATACACTTAAAAAATGTTCGAACTTATGTTCACAAAAGCCGAAATGCATATGCTGATCACTACAGTTATGTTTTTAGTTGAGCATCAATGGCAGTACTCGGGCTTTATAACATATATAAGTAGACTGTGTTTTAATTAGGCTGCCCTTGACAACAAAAGTATGTTCGAGTAATATTGTAAATCCTTAAGTATGTTACATGTTGAAGCAATAATAACTATATATATTTCCTGTATAATTTTACAACAGAAATTTTTACTTCTACAACCATACATACATACGGATGTGTGTATGATGTATGGATTTTGTGTATAAAAAAAAAAGAAATAAAACTCATGCATTATGTTTAAATCACAAAACGTGCATCATAAAATTCTGAGTGTTTATGACGTTCGTAGTATACGTGTTTATGCAGCTTCTCTGATGATGATGGTGTTGACGATGGTGATAAAGTTTTAATTAATAAACTCGTATGCTTTTATTTAGCAAATTAAAGTCTATTGTCTATTGCGTTTATTACCACCAGCTGCCATGTAATGAAATGATAGTTTATATCCAATAGATTATTTTATGAAAAATATGCTATGGCGGTAATAAGTAGACTTAAGCGGAGCGAAATGTGTTTTTAAGTTTACAACAAAGGAATGTATTGTTTTTAAATTCTTAAGTTTCGTATTTATATGTGTACTAAATGGGATATAATTCTCATTTAGTTTATAAAAAGTGAACATAAGAGTTTATAGCTTCAATATCATCTTTGGGAAAAAGTCTCCTGACGATTCACTTGAGTAGAGACGAAATGGTCATAGAGACATTCCCATCCCCCCATAGGCAATACATGCCGTATTAATATTTAATTATTTTATATAAATAATGTTTTGAAATTTATTATTGAATTTGAAGGTATCGTTGAATTAAAGTTATAAGAGTTCAAGTCGTCTCTTCTTCAGTTTTAACATGTAAAACCCATATACGAACACCACTACCTGATAAAAGACAAAAACCAATCTCCCAGTTTTGCCCAAAGTAATGCATTTTTTTTATGGGACCCCAAAAATTTGGGTCCTCGGTATCATTTTTGCCAAAAAGTGATTATTTTCTCAGGTTCATAACTTGCAAACCGTTCAGAATTTCAATTTACTTTCTAAGGCAAAGTTGTAGCTCTTGTCATGAAGAACAAAAGTTCTGAACATACAAAATCAAAACAACTTCACCTTTAAGTCCAAAATTTGCAAAAAATTTTAAAAAATTCGATCCATTTTGCCTTTTTTCCCCTGTTTAGGCCCATAGGAAGCAAACCGTTCAATACTGAAGGAAGCTATGAACTACACAAATAAACCTGAGATCTAAATAAACAACTTTCAAAAGCATATGAACTTCTTAGGCGTTGTGCATTGCCTCTATGTAAGCGTCGTGTCGCCTTTATATTGTGTGTTGCGTTCCTTATTGTTTGTGCTGAGCAGTAAATTGTTTTGCCTGTGCTGCTGCTGTCGGTGCGTGATCGACTAAAATTACACACAGTGTGATGAACGGTAAAATAAAATAAAAGTAATTGAACTACAATATTTCTTTGATGTTTTATTATTGGGAATTGCATTTAAAAATATATTTTATTCCGTATTATTTATTTATGAAATATAAACAAAAATTAAAATGTTTTTGTTTTTTAGGTCAACATTTTCAACCTGGAAACAAGAAGTTAATTTTTTTTAAATAACTTTTGCTTTTGTTTTTTTATATAAAATATTTAAATGTAAATTATAAAAAGTGCTAAATTTTTTTAAACAAACAGCACAATCCTTTCTGTTTTTTTTTTCTTGCAAAACTTTTTTGTTTATCAAATATAATTAAAATCTATGGGGCTTTTAAAAATAAAATTTTTAAATTTATTTAAAATAAATGTGTTGAGCAAAAGATTATTGCTGGTTGTTTGTAAAAAGCATGTCGATTAACAATTTTTTGAATACTAAAAAAGGTTAAAAGTTTTTTTATTCACTTTAAATAAATCATTTAGTTTTTCTTTAATTCCTTATATATCCTGTTAAAGTTATTTACATATGTAATTTAATTATAATTTAAACTGAAAGTAAAATAAAAATATAAAAACTAAAATGAATTTGTATATACATATAACAATAATATATAACATACTCATATAAACCATAAATAACAAAATGACAATTACACTACAATTAGCTTAAAAAAATTGGCCGGACTTTAAAAAAATAAATAATTGCCACAGACGAAAGATTTTTAAATAAAATAATATGCGATTTTATAATACAGACATATACATATGCAAAAGTCAATAAAAAAATTACAAATCTATGAAAAAAAAAAATTAATAAAAAAACCGCTACTGGTTAAATAATATTTCTATTAATTTATTAAAGCCCTTAATTGTGTTCATGTACTATTTTAAAAGATTATTAAATTAGTGTACACTGAGAATAAATTTGCTTTGGCAATCGAACATAGTTTTACGGATTAGCGGATATAGCGAATTTTGTAAAAAAATGGTTTTTCGAAGAAACATTTTTATAAAAAATTTTAGCACTATTTACCAATAAAAATTTATTGTTTCATGAATTATTCTAGAAAGTGCATGGTTATCCTTGCTAGTATGAAAATAAATTAATTTTCTTCGTGTAAACGAAATCTATATTGCTTTCATCACTTGAATAAAATCAAAACATTAGTAATAAGCGTATTCTAATCGAAAAAATCAAATGAGGGTAAAATTTAAAAAAAAAATATCAAAATAAGGCCTTATACAGACAGGTTCTACTGTATCTTTTGAAATGGTTTTGCTTAAATTTTTCTGTTTGAATTTTCCGCAGATTGCGTACATTTTGCACAAGATTCATTGATTCAAGAGGTTCTTAAGTACTTTCTTTTAGAAATCTATTGTATAGTATTTCCCCCAGTTTCGTTTTTTTGAAAAATATCAAAATATCGGCCGATATCAACCTCATATTTATTAAATCACCAAGATGTCTTTTTCTAATACGTAAAAATTTTGCAGGTTATCCAAGTATGACTGTGCTCCCTATGACCCGTTCGCCTGATTACCTAATCTGCACAGCCGACCCTAAACGATTGCTACTCTGCTTAAATATCGTTTTAGGTTGTCGCTGGACAATATAATCTACCATATAAATATAATGTACAATATACTTAAATCTACCTATATCACAGTTTCCTAGTAAAAGTGAAAAAAGTCGAAGATTTGTTTAGTCCACGGAAGAGTTTCACTTATCGTTTCTTCATTCTTCCTCACGGTATGTGCTTCCGAGATTCTTTTCCATTCTAAAAAAGGTTTCTAGGCCCTTAGTGATGTGAAAGCTTTCTTTCTGCCAAGTTCATCCGTAATAACATTTCACTTAATGCCGACATTGTTTGGCCTTTTTATCACTGTCCAGCCGGTTCAGTGTTATCAGTTCCACGCTAGTTTCGTGGAAGCCAAGAGCTGGTCAGCTTAAATCTCAGATAGTATGGCTATATCCTGCCCTTTGTACTCATTGGCCAGGTTGAATTGAAGACAATAGCATATATATTGCCGCTTGGAAAATGCTGATTGGGTTTTTTACGGGCTCAGATTATTTCGTTTTAGGAGCAAATATCTCCATCGGATATGTATTTTATTAAAAGAGAATCCAGCCACTACATTTCTGGATTAACTCCTAATGCTTAGTTTAAGCGTAAATTACTTTAAAATGATATAGGGTTTCCCGATACTGTCAAAAGGAGATTAAATATACAATTTGCCAACCATCCTACTTTTCCGGTCTCAGGAAAATTACCAAAAGACTAAAGAGGCTTGAGTAAGCAGTGCTACAGGTTATCATGCAGTAAAGACTATGCACCTTATTAAGCTTTGAAAGGGTTGTATCAAAAACATTATTTCTCACAAAAGATCTGATTTTTAATAGTATGTATGCATCTAAAATAGTATTCTTGGGTTATAAAGACAAATTTTCCGGGGAGACCTTTTGCAATATTGGTCTTTTTCAAAATGCTCTTTACATGAGTCTGCCACATTAGTTTACCATCTTGTGTTATTCCCAGATATTAAACCTAATATGTGCCCATAATTATGAAAGTGGTCTAAGTCAAAATTTTAAAAAAATTAGTTTGTTAGTTAAGTATTCCATACCACATTATTTTAAACTAAATTTATTCAATGTAATTTTTACGAAATTGTCAAAAATGAACCATTAGATATTGGTTGTAATTTCAACATTATATGGAATTCATTTAGTGTTGATTATGAAAGTGGTCTAAGTCAAAAATTCTTTAGATAATTCTAGATGTCACGTTTTGGATCTTTCACCTATAAGAGGAAGACCAAAAACATACGGAAATATTAAATTACTTCCATTATACAGCATCATTAGACCAGTAAAACATAAAGATATTTTGAGTTTACTACCGTACATCTTTCCAGTTTTTCAGGAACATTTTAAGAATCTTAAGTACTCGAAATATTGATAAAAATGGCTTACTGTTGAAAAATAATTAATAAATGTTCACGAATTATTTTAGTCAAATTATTATTTTAAATAAAACTCAACGTTCTTTATTGCTTTAAGTCATATATAGGACATTTAGTTAATTTTGAAAATGGTCTAAGTCAATTCAAACTTTGAAAACAATATTATCGAATTAAATTCACACAAAATTTCATATTCGTAATAAATTTCCATTAATTAAGACTAATAAAATTATTAATTAAAATGTCATATAATGTAAAAACATTTTTTAATTTATTCAAATGTAAATCATTAAATATCTCGAAACATGAAATATATGACTTAGACCACTTTCATAATTATGGGCACATATCACGACATTCATTTATTTAGAGAACTTCTTCTTGTTGGTGAATGCAACTTATCTGCGTTAACAGGCTCAGGCTCAGTGACATACATTATCTACTTACCATGCTAACCGCTATCTGAATAATGTTACATAGAGTATAACTGAATTTGCCTTCTGCAACCAAAACCATATCAACCGCATAGTTCAGACAGTTTAAGGGCTTCTCAGTTTCTTAGGAAACTCGTCAACAACTGGACTCTATATCTAAGGTGATATCATCCTTTCTGTGTGTCTACCCTACTTGTACTCAGCCGTACCTCTTTGTCTCCTTAATTCTGGTACGAAAGGCTTTTGCCATATTTTCTCGATGTCACTGAATTCACTACTCCTCAAATCGCAGTCCTTTTTATGGATTCGTAAAAGGTGTTGTTATAGGCACCTTCTATATCTAGGAAAGCGCACATGGTTTTTGTCTTTTTAACATATTTGATATTTTTAAGAGTTAACCAAGTTTTTTTTATTCGCATTTAACTTTTAAACATAGCACTAAAATATGTGCCAATATAGCATCATTGCTTAAAACTTTTGTTATTCTTTTGCAAATGATAAACATAAGTTACTCACTGACGATTATCTAAATATGTTTCCTGATAATTATTGGAATAAAAAACAAAATGATAATGATTAATTAACCTTTTGGGTGTCCCAGTGGTCTAGTGGGTAGTTTGCCAGACTGTTAGTGAGAGGATTGTGTTTTCGATTACCCTGGTCTGTGTGAGACTCCATTGAGCAAATCGTAATAATTATAAAATAAAATAAATTTTTTATTAAATTTTTCTTTTTAAAGTACTTAAGTGTGAATTTAATTTGAGAAGAGTTATGCTAAGGTTTAGTAGTTTTAGCGAAAAAAAACTTTGTTTTTAATTGCTATCGTTTATATGTCGTTTGTTGTGATATGGCAAAAAGCTGTAGTTTTTGGACGATTATATTTCAAAATAGAAAAGAAAAATATTTATTTATTTCGTATTAAGATCTGTTATTAATTACATCCCCCTTGTGATGGCCACAATTATTTATTTTTTTTTTCCTCTATAATATTTTATTAGTTTTAAAACAGGCAGAAATAAAATGAAAATCAAACTCAATAACTTTATGATATTTTTATACTAATTATACAATAGTCGTATGTTATATGTACGAGTATGTGTAGTCCTATTGCTCCAACAGCTGTTATTATTTTCAAAGGCGAACAATTTAATAACATGTTTGTATTCTCATGTTAATCCAATGTTTAAACATGATACCCGCATTGCAACCGTAAATGTTTTTATAATATTTAAATTAAAAATAATTTGCAATTGTTTTATTTGTCTTTACGTTAAAATGTTTTTAACAATATTATATATCAACTAAATAATAAATTATTGCTTTATAAGCAGCAACATAAACAATAATAACACCAACATTTAACAAACGGTCTAAATTAAAACGCAACCACCCAACCACCAACCACTTAAACAAATATTGTGATTTAAAAAAAAACAAAAAAATATATTGAAAATTATTGTTTAAATTTGCATGTGCATTTTATTTGCGTTTGTGCTTGAATTTGTCTGTTTACAAATAATTAAATAAAATATTTATTGCAGACACTATTTACCATTTCAGTTCCATTTGTTTTACGGGTTTATTTTTTATTTTTAAGTGTGCCGAAAGCATACGCATTATTTTTAAAGAAAAAAAACTAACGTTCTCAAAAAAAAAAAAAAAAAACTTTTATGGAAAAATAAAAATTTAAACAAATATAGGGAAAAAATACCCACCAAATAAGCTTGCATTACGAAATTGGTAGAAACATAAATTAAAAATATGCAAATCAAAAGCAACAATTCTATATACTTATATAAAAATAATTGATTAAATTTCAAATTAAGTAAATGATTAACGAGAGCAATATCCTGCAACGTAATGTACTATAACTTAGAATATCAGACATCCTGTTAATAGCGAGAGCCAATTTAAAGTGTTTTTTGAATAGTTTTTTTTTTGAATAATATTGGCCCGTAATTATAGGCAAAGACTACATATATTCGGTTCTCTTTAAAAACTACTTTAACTTAAAACCGGTTTTTATTTTTTGCGGCAGCTTCTGTGATAATTAAAGTATTGTTTAGGTGTAACCAACTTTAATTTGAGAAATGTTTTCTTACAATATGCGAAAAATTGTTCAAGTATTTGTGGCAGTTCTGAACAGCTGATAATAAAAATATGACAAATTTGTGAAATTAGATGACCCGTGCGAATAAATCGCACCGTCAGTTGTCATTTTTGTAACATAAAATGAAAATAATTAATAGAAATTTTAGTAACTTCAATACATTTTATTAAAAGTATAAAAATATTAGAAATCATAATACATATTTACATACATACATACATACATATGTCTTAATGCTTTTATAATACTTCTTTGAATACAATGTTAGAGGTATTGACATGATCATCGTAAATTTTTGCCCGTACGTCCTTAATACAAACAAAAATATCATTAAAGGGGGGTTTAAACGGTAATACAAGTCGTACGACATGTCAAATTTTTGTGTAGAAGAGAATGAATAGTATCGTTTAAACTTGATATATAATGAGAGCGTACGACATTGAGAGAAAATACGGATGAAAATTTGACAGTCGTACGGCTCTCTTTGTTTTTTGAAATCTTTTAAAAAACCATCACATTTCATTAGATCAGTGGTGCGATTCAGTAACATATTTTTACGATAATCGCATTGTTTTCAACAATAAACAACAGAATTGTCGATATTGCTATTCAATATCTTTTGTTTACGATGGCTGTTGTCGTAAACTAACGACAAAAATTTTTATGCTTTTTATTCAGTTGGAAAATCGTAAATTTTTTATATTGAAATTTTGTAGAGAGATGTGTCTACGCTATTAACTAGTTTGATTGAGAACCATTTTTGTGTGTTTGTATACCTAAAGAAACTTGAGGTTTGTAGCTTTGCTAACTTTCTACCCAAAAACTGACTGATTTTATACGGTGCTGCCAAATTATTGCAATTTAAACATAAAGAAAACTACAGTTGTAGACTGTCGATAAAATGTACTTAGTGAATCACATAATCGTTACTGCAAACAATAAAAACTGTCGATTTCTTTTGCGAATATCGTATTTGTTAAAAGTTACTGAATCGAGGTACAGGGATGCATTTTTATATTTTTGTTTGTTTATATTAAATGTATTCACAATACATGTAAGTTTTGTGTGCTTGTGTATGTGCATTTTATGTTTTCATTTTACTTTGTTTTGGTATTTTACCAACCGTGTAAACGCAAAAAATATCTGTCGTAAGATTTTTAATCTCATTTTTAAAATACGAATGGAATTTCATAATATTTTCTCGACTTGTATTACCGTCTAAACCCGCCTTAAATGTACAACTACAGCAAAGTATTGCGAAAACAGCTTTTATAGTAAATAGCAGTATTGCCAGCATGGATTTTAATATATACATACTATATTATGTAGAACTGCATTACTATTAAGCGATCCTATATTACTTACCACACTTGAACAAAAACATATAATCATAATGACAACAGTATTATCATGCAGTTCTATATAAAATATAATTTTTATCAATGAAAATATTAATTTTTCAATTTCTAATTATTTTTCGTCATTAATGTCAGAAATAAGTTTTAAAATGAGATATCATTCATTAAATTTGATGCGGTGGTATGGGAGATATTTGCAACCGACAAAAAAAGTGCTTCAGAAATAATATATATGATGATGATATTTTGTAGCAAATGCAGAAAAAGAACAAACAAAAAAAATAAACAAATTTATGTTTTTATATTTATGAGTAGAATTGTGAATTGTGTCCTAAGGAACAAAAGACAATAGATTGAAAGGCGACCTGCAGCACGGACATAAAGCTTATATGCAGGAGTGCACGTGAATACTATGAAATTTAAGAGCAATGACAAGACTGTATTTTAAGAACTATTGGCAAACAATATGGGCAAATTTAGTTGGTGGATAGAGTGGAATGTCAGGGGACGGCTTTTTATAAATGAACTTCTTGGAGGGGGGCAC
Organism: Metopia argyrocephala; assembly: GCA_963576795.1. Classification (NCBI taxonomy): domain Eukaryota; kingdom Metazoa; phylum Arthropoda; class Insecta; order Diptera; family Sarcophagidae; genus Metopia; species Metopia argyrocephala. The sequence continues at coordinate 177,029,275 of OY756208.1, read as the reverse complement.
TGTAATAAACAAAAACTATAACCCACTCTAATATTCAGTTGATCTAATTTATCCAATTCATTTTAATTCTTAATACGAGTATGTGAAAACATTATGTTCTTATTTAATTACAAACATTCATTTATTCGCAATGTTTCGTTGTCGTAGTTATCAATTTAACTCAAATGAAAACACAACTATAACCCAGCAAATTTTTAAATAATAAAAGTATTAACATACTTATGATTACTATTATAACTTGGTGCTCGTTAAGAAATTAACAGTAGGGGTTAAGTTAATGCCATATTAGGTAAATATTTGACAAAAACTATCGAATTATTTCTTTGCCATAAGGTGATCATAAAATATTTTAATAACGCAAACAAGATTTTTAGCAAATATGTAATTCTTTGTTGTTACAAAGTTTTTAAATGAAAGTACTTTGATGTATTTCTAAGATTAAAATTTTACTCAGAAATTGTTTTCATAGAACTTAACTTAACTTCAGATTCGAACTACCATGGCTTTTAATTATAACGAACTAGTTCACTTCAAATTTATGTCACAATCGGCGGCCAATCCAACGATCAGTACAGAAATAGGCCCATTGTGAGGTCGCTAAATCCTATAAAAAGAATAGTATGCCGAACAGATATCATCTACTGTAATAGCCTGTATAGACATCACTTTATAAACTGAATTTAAGAACGCATTTAAAATAAATTGAATTTTTGTTAAGTGCTGAATACTCGGGTTCGAGGCCCAGGAAAAGTGTGATCAATTTAATTTTGTTTTTATCAGAAAACGCTTTAATTAGATCAAAGTTAACTGCAATGAATATTTTTTGGTAATTAAAGAAGAAATGATGTCCGTGAAGGAATAGTATACTAGCCAAACTATTGAATTTTTTCTAATGAAGATGTAAAGAAAAATAAAATTTTCTTAAATCATACAAATTAATACGTTGGGATGCAAATCAAGAAAATTCATCTAAATGGAGACATGTTATATGATATCAGATAAACACAAGCTCCCATTACTATTTCTGTAATTACTTTTGTAGCAGCAATACATACACGATGTAGTAAAATTGAATTATTATTTAAATTTTATATTTTCTTTTTGTGTGACATAAAACAAAAACTATAATAAAATTCGAAGTAATCCTTTGAAAGTGAAAACAAATAATTCCAATTAAATTTATATTCCCTTCAGAAAATAACAACAGTTTAAACAAATCAAGAAAATATCTTTTTGACTACTTTTTGCCCCGTAGTTATTGAAATACTACAAAAACAATTAAAAAAAACATACATTTTTGTGTGCTTTATTTTATTATAAAAAATATTTTTTCAAAACAGAACATAAAAAAAAGATGAAAAGCTTAGGGGAAAATCACAAATAACACTGGTTTACACTAAAAATGTACATTTGATGAGATGTGATTTTTCTTATGTATTTTCTTCCGCTGAATTCAAATCAAGGCTAAATTTTTTTTTTATGGAACAGTTTTTGTGATATGGTCATTTTCTCATTTTTTCGACCTTTTTTCAGTTGACAAATTATATATCGAGCTAGGTATGTCCTATTGGGTCGTTCTTGGTATCAAATGGAAGATATTGAGATGACGAACAAACACGTATAACTGGATTTTTGATTTGTAAAGTGGTTCAAAATATATTAATGAAAATATGACACATTTTCAAAAAAATCATATTTTACAGTGCTTCTGTGCCAATGGAAAAGTACAAATCGTCGAAAAAACATCTGGTTTCTCTTCATGTACATCAAGATGATACTTCTACGCAAGAACTAACACCAACCAGAAGAAATTCGACCGAAAATTGACAAAGGTATAAGCTATTGAGTGAAACAATCCAAAATATTTTCCAGTTGTGATACTCATATTGAATGTACAGTCGAAACTCTCTATAACGAACTTCTGTATAACGAAGTTTTCTTTATGGCGAAGCAATTATAAGAACACTGTGTTTTGGGTCTACTTTGAGTGTATTATAATCTCCATATAACGAATTTCCATATAGCGAATATTTCCTTATAACGTAGCATTTTTGCGACCGTAACTTCAAGATTGAAGCGTTTTCAATCTCCATATAACGAATTAGGTAAAACCGAACGCACGCACACAAAAAAAAATCGATGTCGCTTTGTGTTATTGGTGTTGTTATTGTTGCTCTGTGTCTACTTTGTTGCTTTCACAACGCACAAGCAGAGTCTGATGCTTTAAATCGTTTATTTACCATAAAATTAAAAGTGGGAGAACCACCGAACTATGCAAGTGACAACTGCAATCATTACCATCTCTCACATTTCTTGCAGTCGCTATCCGTTTGGCTTTGCATTGAAGAAGAAAAGTGGAAAAATGTACTTCAAACCAAAATAACTGACTACTACAAATAAAAAATGTTAAAAGGAACAATATTGTTTTTCTTTTCCATGTAGCGAATTTTCTTTATAGCGAAGTAAATATCCAGTCCCTTGGAATTCGTTATAGAGAGTCTCGACTGTATTTTAGCAAATTGGCCATTGTGGCGTATGATTGACGTATGTATTAAAATCGTTTAAACCCAATAAATTGTAGAAAACAATAAAATATTCGAAGAATATGGGATTATTGACGCTAGTGTATGAGCCCCCACATTCATCAAACAACCGTCAATGATACCACGGAGAGTTTAATACAGTATCAGTGTTTCCCAAAGCAGAAACTGAAAATCATATGGTAAGACAAACACTAATGACCAAGGACAAGTCGTTAGTTTTAAAAAAATAATAACAAAAGCAATAAAGTGGTAATTATTTTAAAAGGAATTTAATAAAATATTATAAAATTGTTCAGATTTACTTCTAATAGAAGACAAAAAGAAAAATTTATTAATTTTTATTTGTAATTTATAAACGTTTTTTGTAAACGGTTTTGTTTTCTCTAAAAAAACAAAATATTATGAAATATTTCTTAAAAAATTAAACAAAAAATTTCATTATGTTTTCTTAGTGAAATTAATTTAAGAGGCATTTTGTCGTTTAATCAGATCTTAATATTGTTAAAAAAAAGAACATTGTTTTTTATTTTGACCTTCACAATAAAATCAACGATAATTTAATAATCATTGAAAACATATTCTGAGAAAAATGTGATATCATAGAAAATAAAAAATATAATGCGAAATATATGACAAAAGAAAATAGAAATAAAAATATATGATAAATTATGGAAACATAAATATATACATACTCGTACGTACATGCATACAGTATATAGGAAGAGAGAAAGAAGGAAAAAAAAACATAAAAATATATTTTATTCATGGCACATCATGCGAATGATAATGATACTCTTTGAAATGTAACATCTTGTCAATACAATATTCACACTGACAGTACTAGGGCCTCTGCTATTGCTTACGAATTTGTTTTATTGTTTGAAAGTGGTTATATAATGGCATACAAAATATAAAATACAATGGAATAATACGGACTCTTACATCCTTTTCCTGTCTGTTTCCATATGAATGGTAAGGAATTTTTCTCTCATTGTTCCTTACAAGTCCATATACTTATAGAATTTAATTTTGTATGAAGACATCATTTTTTTTTTCTTATTTTTTTCTTATTTTATTGTGCATCTTTTCTATTTTCCTTTTATTTCTATGTTTTTGGAAAAAGTGTAGTCCTTTCTTAGAGCATGTAAAATCAAAAAATATTGATTGAATACTCACTTTAAATTCTAGCGATTAAATCTGAATTTCTATAAAAATAGTTCGAACTTGTGTTATGCGTTTATCAGTCAGTATATTAGCAATGAATTGATAAAATTTTGAGTTTCTCATATGTTTTGGAAAATGAATTCGAGTGAAATTTAAATTAAATATTTCTTCAAAGATAAATAAAAATTCATTGTGCAAATTGTTTTATTCATTTTATACAAAAAGTAATTACGTTAATGTTCTTTAAGCGAAAGAATTAAAAAAAATGTGTCAAAAGACTTTTACATTTTGAAAATATTTAATATCACTTGAATTCCTTCAACAGAACATGCTGAGGGCAAATTACGGCATTAAGTATCCAGCGAAATTTCCTACAATTTAAAAACAATTTTCATATAAATTTCGTTCGATATCGAATCTCATAATTTGCCCCCTGGTTTAAAAGAATTTAGTACAATTTTTTAACTTTTTGTTTAGAATAGAGGTATCTATGCACGCAATAAATTGATTGATTTTAACTTGACTGCACCCAGTACCTATCTCTTCTCTTTTTTATTCATTTCTAACAGATAAGTACTTTCTCTTGGTGTTACCTGGATAGGTTCTTATTTATCCGTTGGAAAATGGCAGCTAATACGTTTATCTTAAAACTTTATAAAGTAAATGAACTTGACCCCTGTAGTCTAGTGCGTAGTGTGCTAGACTGCTAGTGCGAGGGTTGTGTTAGTCTTAGTTCTTCCACTAGTGATTAAAATATAATAGCAAAACAAAATTATATTGTAACTTAAAGACCTTTAGATCTTTGACAACCGACTCAAATGAACCAAGTAGTACGATTTATAGTCTTTATTTGAGATTTCAGCACTTCATAAAAGATGTCCCAAAATTAATGCAAAATTTTAATTTGCAGTTGTTGGCAACTCTGCAAAAACAACTATTTAACAACTGCTTAGGGAGGGTGGAGCATCACATGAAATTACAACGTCTTTAAATAATTTTTATTTTTTTTTTGTTGAGACCAATACTCAGGAGTACACCCCTGCTGAAGCTGTATTGGACTTTTTTGGAAAATATAGTAAATATTTTTTCTTACATTTTATTATCATTAAGCGCCTTAGGAATGAGACAAATTACTGTGAATTGATCATTCAAAAGCCAGTGTTATACCCTGACCTTTAAATGATCAACAGCAATTGTCTCATCGTTGCATGTTGGTTGTGTGGTGAGTGTCTTCGCTATGTAAGTTTAGCTGTCCTCTGCTACTTCTCAACAGGTGGCGCTTGTCTTCGTATTTGTTGTCAATGGTTAAGGTGGAATAGAGTGGAATAATTAAACAATATTTTCAAAATAAAGAAAATTTGGTGGCCACAGTTTAAAATTGTATATAAAATATACCCAAAATTGCTATTAAACCTCATCAACACAAACTGAATAAGATGGAGACTCTAGTAACACTAATCGTCCAAAACCAAGCTGTTTAAATTTCAATATCTAAGAATTTTGTTATAATGTTGCTAAAAACATTAATTCGACGTCGTGCACAAGACTAGCAAATTTCAAGAAGCGTCCAAAAAGTTCGTGAAAAGGATTATTAATCGCCAACAAGTACATAGCAAGGAAGCCCATTTTTTCCTTGATGGCTTTTTTAAAAGCCAAAATTGGGGAATTCGGGTGAACAATAAATGCAACCACAACGTGTAAATGACTGGTATGGATTTCGGGCAAAAAGCATCATTGCAAATGCATAACTTTAAGAAAGACCTCAGGCAATAATGGAATTGTTTCATTGTCTCTATGGCATGTGGTATCGTCCTATTAAAATCACATTTTGGAAACATTAATAGTATTTAATTTCGGCGGAAAGAACTGTGTTATCATATCTCGTAATTGACTACCAACACCAGTTGCTGCGTAACCATCCTCTTTTTCTAAAAAAAAAAAACAAAATATTTAATCCATTCGTAGCTTCTACCCGAAATCTGCATTTTTGGCGGTTAAAAAAGTCATTGAGATGAAAATATACTTTATCGCTTAGGATTATTTTACTCGAAAAATTTTAAAATATTTTTCAGTACTGAGAACACTTTGTTGTATCGTCTAATGCTCTATATTTAGTAACCCTAACTCTCAGCTGTCAATTACTTATTACGAAAATGGCTGAAGTTTGAAATCTTGCATTAATTGCGAGATATTAACAACAAAATTTATTACATATTTACTTCCCCACAAAAAATAGTTCAAACAATTGTTCAACTTATTGGCTTTACAAGAAAAAAAAACAAAAATTAAAGTTTTTACTATTCAATAGTAACTCTTAAATATTTTATAGTCAGACTCACAATGTAAAATCCCTTTCAAGTTTATGTATCTGCTTTGTTTTTTATTTATTTATATTTTTATTTTTATTTTAAAAAAACTGCAACTAATGTACTTCAAAGAAATCTTTTAAGGTAAAAAAATTGCACCATTTTTACTTTCAGTTAAGAAGTGCTTTACTTTTCAAAATTGTTAAAATATTAAAATTGTTTTGGTAAATATTCTGTGCAATCATATTGCACTACAATGTGTTTTGCTAACAAACTTTTGAGTATTTTCCTTTTTTTTATTTGTTTTTGTTTGTTAGACATGTGGATTTTAGAGAGAAAATATAAAATGTAAATACAATATACATACGAGTATAACAAAGTTTGCTTTTACGTGTACTCGTATGTAGGCAATGGTATAAAAATTTTTTATTTTCTTTTATGAAAAAAAGGAGAAAAATATGCATTTCATGTGAATAAATTTGCATATATAAATCCATAGTCCATTGCATACAGGTTAAAAAATTTATATACATACACCTATACATATATGTACGAGTGCATAAGTATATTCGAATGCAACTTAGGGTTTTTTGTCAAAAATATATTGTGTAGGGAAATACGGATATTTGTTTAAAAAGTTTGTAAAATAAAAAAAAATTGTTTGCCTTTTAAAATTTGTTCAGGCGAGTAGCCTCATTCAGCTCTACATAGTTTTTACGTCTTAAACATATTGACATTTTTCCTTTAGATTCGAATATAGTAAATAATCCGGTATTAAATTCTGTAAATATTCGGTAAAATTGTTTTCAATTAAGAAATAAACCAGGGACCGTAAACAACAGTTATGGCTTAAAAATAAAAGTAAGAAAAACATCGTGCTAGAGTCGACAGACTTATATAATGTTATATACCAAATTAATCGTCTTGGAGAATCTCTCGTCTCACAGAATCTGTGGTGATCTTGCAAAAATGATCATTAATCGGATTTTAGCTGTTACGGAAAAATAAATGGTTAGATGAAACCTTTATAAAGAGAGTTTAATTTTTTCATAATCATAAAATAAACCTCATTTTGTGAGTTTTATTTTTCCTTCATTAAAAAAAGAAACTTATTTTTGAGTTTTATTTTGCCGTCAAAAAATAAAACTCTATTTAATAGTTTTATTTTTTCTGTCACAAAATGAGTTTTACTTTATGAAGTAAAAATAAAACTTGTTTTTTGAGAGTTTTTTTTTTAACTTTTTTCTTCCCGTTAAAAAATAACCTTTTCTGCTGACCTTTTTTAGAAAAATTCTCAGAATAACCATTAAAAAATTATTTTTTCGATGTAACTTATAACCGTTACGGTCCCTGAAATAAACTAAGAAACTTGGTTAATAATTGGTAAAATAAAATCCATACTCTTAGTTGTGTTACTTTCCTCTTAGCTGATTACTTAGAATTTAAAATTACTTAAACTGTGAATTAATTTATTTACACTTCAGGGATGTCACAACTTATTTACTATACACGTGATGACAATATAATAAAAATACTTTTTTTCCAAACAGAAACCCTACCTCATACACCAGTTCATATTTACGTGAGCAACTATTGGCATAAAAGTCGAAAGTTTTATGTTTCTTTTGCTAAAGTCTCTCCATGGAATTTAAAGGGCAACAAATATATTGTAGAACTCATAGTTTCAGTGAACAATTTTTGTTTTCAAAGTTCTTGACAAATCAACATTATTTACAGAGTATTTTTTAAAGTTTATCAAGGTAACTGTAAATGTTACAATACCCTACAGCATAGTAGGTGTACACATTTTATTTAAATTACTGTAATCTTTGTCTGACATTTAAATTTTATGTCTTTCTGTTTAGTTAATTCGCTATTGATTTGAAAATCCACAGCAGTACGTTATTCTTAAAGTATTTTCTTTTATTTTTCGTTTTTAATAACCCTGCTAATGCTGGATTTCCTAAAACGTTTTTAAATATTGTGACAAGTTTGAATACTCTCATAAAACTTCTCGTCCTTAAGGTAGAGCTAATTTTTTGGAGGCGTAAATTGCTTATTTCCATTAGTTTTATAACAGATTTCTTACCGGTAACTAGGTATTGATTTTAACAATTTTTTTTATTATGACTTGTCCTTGGTATTATTAAAAAAATATATAATTTCAACTTAGTGAAGCCACGATAATGATGTTTGCGCAATAAATGATTTAAATTATTGCGTGAAAGTCTCATGTAGAACTATATAAAATAAATTTATAAACATTTAAGGTTTCTGACACACGTCGTGTGTGAGTTTATGTGCTCTATCCGCCATTTTATATATTTCGAGTTAATGATGCAACTTTAGGTTTTTGACTCCAAAATTTTTAAGATCTGCAATTCGTTTTCAGCTATTTATATCTGAAACTTGGCGAGATATCCGCAAACTAATTGCTGGCTTGAAAAATTTGGGGTCGATACCCAAAGGGGCATCATTAATTTAAGATATATAAAAAATATAAAATGGCGGATAGAGCACATAAACTCCCGCACTACGATAGTTCTTCCTTCTTCTGCCACATTAATAGTTTTCTGTTCTGCATGTGTCACTCTTAGGAAACATGTTCTCCATTTATTTATTCATACATACATACATAATTAGCCATTAATTACAATTACTCCCAGAGCTTTTGCCAGAAGACTGCTGAGAGGTAGCAGGTTAGGTTAGGTTACCAGGTAGCGTTTTTTGCATAATTTTTATCAGAAAAAGAAAAATACGCGAAGATTGATTTCGGTCCCAGATTTCTATGATGAAATTCACTTACGCCATCGGCGTTTTGAAAAATACCAGTGTCTTTTTTCTACTTTCATACAGGTTTTTTGGCTCTGGTAAACATTAAATGTTTTTTCAGTTACAGTGTTCTTTAATTCTTGCGACGATATCCTTTATTCTTCTTATTTTGAATATTTTTTGGTTAAGATGGAACAATTAAAGAGAAAATAAAAAATACTCAGTATAATAAGAATGCTTTCTCTAAAAAAATAATTTTTGTTTTGTTTTAAAATTTATTGAATAAAACTGTACAAATCGTAAGTCTAACGGCATAAAAATGTTTGTTTAATTTGGTCTTATTGTACTTCATTATCTGTAATAAACTTATCATGAACTTTACATTCAACTTAATAAAAATTGCAATTTTGCAAAAGTTTTTTTGTTTTTGTATATATTTTTATCAATAAAATGAATTAAAAACAGCAACGTTATTGGGTGTTTTTATAAAGTTTAAATATACTATTATACGAGTATATGTAGATATACATATACATATATGTATATATACATATACTCGTATATACATATATGAACATGTATTTACTTAGTTTTCTATTCCCCTGAAGAAAGTTTAGATTTTTTGTTTTTTCAACATCTTAAAAAACATGTTGCAAATATTAAGTTTATCAAAGAATTTGGAATTTTGACTCCCTACCAGTATGAGAAAAATTGTAAAAAAATGAAGTGAAAGAACTTCATGCCCATTTAAGAAATACGTAAAGTTGCAAAGATTCGAAATATTTTTTTTGTAAAATGTCAAGTTGGTTGTATGATGGCAGCCAAAAAACAAGACGAAAAATATAAGAGAATTCTACAATAGCGAAAAAGAAGGAATAAGAAAAAATAATGTGTGAAAATTTTCTATATATAAATGCTTTGGAATGCTAGCCAAAGATTAAAATCAAACATATACTTTTACAACTATTCCTTTCAGCTCAATGCAACGAAATAAAAGAATTTTTAATAAGTATTTGAGTATTTGTTGTGTTGCAATCCTAGAAAGACTTCAAAAATAAAAAAAAATCTAAAACTAAACTCTTCAAAGAAATAATATAAAATGTCTTTAAAGAAAGTGGACTAGAACTGAACAAAGTGCATAAATTTTAAACAGATAAAAGTCATTTATTCACCAGAAACAGAAAAGAATCAAACACATTTTTGCAAAGTCTTATATACTCCCTAGAAAAAAAAAGCCCGGAGACGTCGTCATCCCTGTACTTATTTTATTAATTAATTTTTAAATTTTCTTTTATTTGCCACGCGTCTTTCCAACCTGCCTCTTTATTCGTGTAAGATTGCATATAAAAACGTGCAAAATTTTATTGATGAATATTAAAGAGTTTATGATATTAGCTAGACATACATACATACGTAGTCGCCGTGGTCTAGTGGTTAGTGTGTTGGCTTACTAAGACGTGGGACCTGGGTTCGACTCCAGGCTCTGACATCTTCAAAAAAAGAAATAATATATCTTCTGGCAAAAGCTATGAGAGTAACTAATTGCCATGAACAAGCTTCTCAAGTCTGTCATTCGGAGACGACATTAAACTGTAGATCCCAGTACTCATGGATAAAAATTGACACACACAACTTGAGTGCTGCGAGAAGCTAGGCCGTAATCCTGACACAGGGTTGTAAAGGCCAGTTATGTATGTATGTATACATACATACAGTCGAACTTCCATAACTCGAACTAATTAGGTTGGCAGTAGCGTTAGGATAAAAAATTTCGTACAATTTTTCTTTCCTAAATCGAACTTAGATAAGTCGAAGTTCTCCATAACTCGAACGAAATAAATGTATGGAATTCTACAACTCGAAATATTTGGCTCGTTTGGTTTCTTGATTTTTTATATTTTTTGCTTATTTATTTTTCTTTGTTTTTTCGTGTTGTATTTGTAGTAGTCGCCGTGGTCTAGTGGTAAGTGTGTGTCAAAAGCTCCGGTTCAAGCCCCGGTAAGTAAGTACTTGCAATTTTCGAATTTTAATACAAAACTATTAAGCTTCAATTTTATTTATTTTTTTTAGGAATTTAACACAAATAGAAAAAGGGAAAAGATATACATATATACAAGAGGTAACGATCTTTTATGTATGTTTATGCATATTCTTTAATAAATAATAAAAAATTTATATAATTTTTAATTTTAAAAATTTGGGGCTTGTATTTAAAATATTTTTATCATTTTAAATCAGTGAGATGAAATAAGAATTTAGTTCTATTAATTAATTTTTTAATTAAACTAATTAATTGATTTGATTAAAAAGTGACTGAAATTTTAATTAAAAGTTTAATTGGCCCAATTAGATAATTAATTAAAAATTTTTTGGTGGAATTAATTAAAATATTAATTGTATCAATTAAAATTTTAATTGTTAACTGAAATCGATTTTAAATTTTACGTCCAAGTATAATACTTTCCCATGAAAAAATACATGCATATGTATGTGCCCATGTGAAATATTAATTTCTCAAGTGGTTTACGTGTATTAATTATTTCCGGCAATCATTGCTTCCCGTATTTAAAATACTCGTAAATAACTTCTCATACTCCAAATAAGTTTCGCGAATATTGCTCACTTTTTGACTCATGCTGTGTATGACTATGAAGTCTTTTAGATCAAATTTGCAAACTTTTCGCTTTACTCGTTTTCGAGTTATATATAAAAATCAGTGCACGGATGTCATTTTCTTTGTTATTTGAGAAGCCATGGCTAAAAACAATCTAAATTCATTTCACTGATAGTTCTAAATGAAATGAAATGCAATAAAATTGTGTATTATTTTACTCAACTTTTTGCAAAAAAAAAATCTCTTACTTTTTTAATTTCGATTAAAATTTACACAAATTCGTTTCTTTCTTTTTGTTTTCTCAATAAACAATTTGGAAGCATATTAAAAACAAATTTCACCTACATTTCTAACTCATTTTAAGTCCAGAGGTTTCCTTTAAATATTTATATTTTGGCTACTTGTATTCCAAGAACAGTTTTAATTAAAAATTTCAAATATCGTCTTTTGTTTGCTCACTGAAATGTACACAAAAATTGGCTAGAATTTCAAATACATACAATACAGGATATGTGTTTAGAAAAAATTTTAAAATTACTAAAAAAATACCATAAAAAACTGACATAAAATATTATAAAAGAATATTTTTTAATTTCAAGAATTTTTATTGTGGCTTTGTGGTTTTTATTTTTTTATCTATATTGGCTGTAACATACGAGTATATATAAGGCAGAATACTGGTAAGCTTTCCTTTGATCTTCATTTGTACTTCTATGGAATAGAAGTTGCAAACCGTTTTTTAAACAATAGATTTAAACACAAATTGTATCTATTATTATATTACTGAGAAAAGTGTATGTATAATATTTAAAAAAATATTCTTTTTTTAATATATATATTTTTTTTAGAAATGTATAGTTGGTCATTTTCCTTTTAAGTTTTAATTACATTTTAAATTCTTTTGAAATATTTTTTATAATATATGATAAAAATAATAATAATAAAAATAATATATATTACAGGTAATACATTTATTGTCAAGGCCTTTAGTTAGGGTTAACTCAATTTTACAAAAATACAACCACAGTTGATTACGTTTTTGGTTCACCATCTAACTTAGCTGCCTACAACCACAGACCAAGCAATGGGAATTTAGTTGTTGTATGACAATGGTGTTATTGCGAAAAACACCCCGAATTGTTATTTCAAAAATAAAGAAAACTTTTAATTATATGATGATAATACTGCTAAAAGCAACAACAAATATACTACAAATTTTTACAATCATTTAAATTTATACATACATAATTGACCATTACAACCCATTTCCGAGATACTATCTAACTTCTCACAACATCCGTATTATGTGCTTCAATCTTTATCCTTGACAGTGTTGCCAAAACTTTCAAAAATATTCCACCAGATTGCACTTAAAAAACTGCTAAAAACCACTAAATCCTTAAATAAAACCGCTGTTTTAAACCGCTAAATTTTCATTTAACAATTAATTCAGCAAAACTGTTTTAAAAAAGGAAAATAAGTTTAAAGTTTTCTTGAAGGCCATATCTAAAAAAAATATGTTAATTAAAAACATAATAAAATTAAATACTCTTAAATACTCGACATTGCAAAGCAAAATCAGCTAATTCTTGAAGATATTATTTCTTGCAGAATCCATTTGAAATATTTTGCCATCTTATGATGTTGATGTTACCAAGGTGCAATAAAATTTTTTCGATTTTTTTTTTTTTTGACTACTACCAAATTGTTCCAATAATTAAAAAAGATCTTCTATTTTTTATTGAAATACGCTATTTACCGAAAAAGTATCTATTTCTCACAAAATATCTCTGTTTTCGGGTAATGATTAATTAGCTGTAAAAGTATAAAAATAATATTTTTTAGTTACCTTTGAATCAATTGTCTCAATGCATGCAGAGCTCTCTTATATCTGAATCTTTTTCAGACGTGATTATGCCATTGCATTTGTATTCTAGTATTTCAGTTTCAAACAGATAAAACAACTAGGCTTAATTATTTATAATTGTTTTTCTGTACCGCATACACTTCAAAAATAAATAATAAATATAGCTATTTTAGATTTGTTAATGTAAATACAAGGCCATAAAAAACACCAAAAACAGCCAACTGAAAATATTTTGCAGCTAGAAAAACCGCTTAGCCGTTTTTTCGAAAAATACCCGCCATATAAGACAAAATACCTCCAGATCTAGCAGAAAAACCGCCGTTTTGGCAACACTGATCCTTGAGTACATTTTATCCTTGAGGACAGTACAGCTAAACATTAAATCCAAACGATAAACTTAAGAAGCTTGTTCATGGTAATTAGTTACTGTCAGAGCTCTTCCCAGAAGACTGCAATGAGGTGGTAGCCGAAAAAAATATTTTTTTCATAATTCTTTCTATAAAAATGTCAGATATCAATCAGTAAGGCAACCAAAAATATGCTCTAAAACTTTAGTTTTAAGCGCTAAAAATATGCATTAAAAAACAGTTTTAAGCGTTAAAAACATGCTCTATAAAACTCATAATGCATACATAATGTTATGTTGATATAAAATTACTTGAATTTTCTTGCAAAAACTTGAAAACATGAAACGTTACAAGTAAAATTAGCCACCAACCAAATAAAATAAGATTTATTAATATTCCAATAATAATGCCAGATTGCTAATTCGTCGCCTTAAAATTTTAAAGGTTTTTTTTATAAGAAGGTTTTTATTAACAGCTTTGTAACACGATATGCAACTTAATTTATATCATAAACATAACATATAAAGTTTTCTTATGTTTATTAAACAAACTAATGAAGAAAATAACTTAAAATTTGATAGCGATTTTTCCTCAAATCTTGTCTGGTAGCTCTATAAATAAACAAAAGCCATCTGTTCTAAAGTTCTCGATTCATAGAGGGTATAAAATGCGATACCTTCTGCCATTAGTAAGGGGAATTATTATGAATAGAACTTGTTACCCTTTAAGAGTGTGAAACATTTTTAAGAAACAAACACAAAATTGCATTTTTAAAATAAAATGACGCATTTTTTGGTAAGAAAGAAAACACCATTAAGTTGTGTGTCAATATGTAATCATTATTTTGAAAAAAAAAATAAAAATTGGTAATACACGTAAATATGTAAAGATTTGTTAAATATGCCATACAAATATGAAAAAATTGAAAAATGCAAAAGTATGCATTTATGGCGTAATATGCAAAAATATGCCCTAACAAATAGGGGTTAAACGTCGCAGTTTTTCCCAAAATGAATTAATATTTTACTTGTTATCTCAGTAACATCCAGAAGAAAATAATGCTAACGCATATTTTTGGTTGCCCCATCAATCAGTCTAAGGTTTCTAGTCCCAAAGAACTTAATTTAATATTATTGCATATTTGGCCATATTGTTTAAGTTTAGCTTCATTCTTTGGTAGAATTTTGTTAATTGTTAAGTAAAAATATTTAGTTTTTTTTTTGTAAAACTGCATGTACTATAAGTATGCATGTATTTAAATAAGTATTAAATAATTCCTCCACATATTTAATTTAAATAATGTATTTACAAATGTATGAAGGCGTGCATATTTTAAATTAAAAAAAAAACTAGTAAAATTTATGTAATTTTATTTATTTACTATTTAAATATAAAACCAAATATGCCTCGGTTTTGTGTTGAAATAATAAAACAGTAAAGCGTGAATGCCCAAAGCTATTGTTTAATATGATATTTAGTTTAAATACTTATATAATAATGATGATGTGTATTTACTTTTGCACAAATAAAAAGTTAAAATTATAAAAGTTGAAATATGAATAATAATTCAATAATTTCATATTATATTTATAATAATATTAATATTTAAACTCAAATAAAATTTTATTGTTTTATTGCTGCATTCATGATGTTTATTTAAAATTTCATAAGGGCTTTTGTGGCAAGTAATGTATAGAAATTTGTCAAATGAATCCGTAGTAAATTAAAAAAAAAAAATAAGTGAAATGTATCGAAAATATACTTTTAATAAATATACCCATTTCTGTATATTTTGAAAATTTTCTGCTTTGAATCAAATGTCATGTTTATGCCCGTTTTAAAAACGTTTTCATTCCCACAAACCCATGGCAAAAACTGCTATTAAAACATTTTTGAAATTTCGAAACGTTTTTACTGACCTAGTGTTTTCAAGATTAAGTATAAACGCATATAGTTTTGAAACCTTTATGTAAATTAGCTGTAAAGAATGTTCTGTCGAATTTGATGGTGTTGCCAATTTCCTCCATTGGTTATTTTTATTATTCGATGTGTATTATTATAGAAAATATGAAAAAATTAGAATTAGAATTATTTAGAATCAGCTGGTAGTCGGTCAGTTTTAAATTATTTCGACTCAAAACATAGGAATGAACACATACGACGTTATCGTTATGAGTGAAATCGTTTTATGTCGAACTGATTTCAAAACAGGCATAAACTAAGAAAAAGACAGAAAGAGACACCAAATGACTAAAGTTACTGAGTTACTCTGCTGTTTTGGAAAACTTGTTTTTATTGCTTAACTTAGTGCTACGAGGGGAATGCCTAGAGCTCACTTATATTAACAAAAGCTGTTGGCATTGCTATATCTACCAACAAGCTTAGAAAGCAGAGGAGAAGGAAATATGAAAAAAAAAAAATATTTCGCATTGTGAGAGGTAATTAAGCAAATCGGTTTAAGCAATGCTTTTTAATTAGTCATCTGCTGTCTTAAGAGGGCAACAATTTCAAAATTCTCATTAGAGAGTATATTTCTTAAGAGTACATATCGTCGGTTGACAGGTTAAATTCACTAAGTGCTATGTTATATGACTACAGATAGTGAGTTTTACTTGTCAACCGACGATATTTATGTATAATATACTTACACTTTACTCAAATAATCAAAAGCTATACCAAGCAATACAATATAATGTAGTAACTACATTGAGGGGCATTAAAGCAAAACAGTTTAGCTCAAAGCATTGGTTAGCTTATCGACTTTTTTGTATTTGTATACCAAATTCCTCGGTCTCTTGTGCCTAATTAAACTTCTTTTAGCATATATTCCCAATTTTTAATAAATTAAAATACTACTTACTATATTAACTGAATAAAATTGAGAGAAAAGATATGACAAAGTGCTGATTAATAAGAATAAAATTTTGACATACACACATACATAATGGCCAAAACTCTGTGCCAGGGTAACAGCCTAGCTTCTCTTTGTGTGTTAATTTTTATCCATAAGTACCGGGACTTACAGTTTAAAGTCGACTCCGAACGACAGATTTGAGAAGCTAATTCACGGCAATCAATTACTCCCAGAGCTTTTGATAGAAGACTGCTAACAGGTAGTCACCGAAAGAAATAATTTATTCATATTTCTTTTTTTTTTTCAAGATATCAGAGCTGAGATATGAGCCCAGCGCTTTAGTCTTAGTAAGCCAACACAGTAACCACTAGACCACGGCGACTACAACTAACTACCTATTTTCTGTTATATCGTTTTCAATGTTGTTAGAAATTAATATGTCAACTTTACACAATTATTAAATAAGTTATTGATATTGCAGAAGAATCAACCAAATACCTAAAACAAAGAAATAAGAAATAAAAAGAAAAAATATATTGATCGCATACTGTAAGAGACAACCAACTAAAACGATTTAAGTTAACAGATGTTGAGATATCTGTGCTTGTAAACAAATTTTTCGTGATATAGAGTTTGGAGCGCTCTTAAAAAACCTCAAACGGCGCAAGTTCAAGTTCCAGCGAAGGAGACAAATAAAAAAAAAATAAAATTAGCTCTTTTCCAAAAGTTATAATATAAAACTAAGAGGTACCACCCTTCCCCGCCCTTCCCACTAAGAAGTCCTTCTTCAAGAAACCGCTCTCTGACATTCTAGTCTATTCCATATTGAAAACGATTAGGAGTACAGGGGGAAGATAACAACTGGGCAGGTAACAGCTAACCTACTTAGCAAAGACGTACAGCACTCACAATCAACATCCACCGATAGACAATTGCTGTTGATCATCTAAGGGTGAAGGTATAACACTGGCATTTGGATATTCAATTGAAAACAAAAAAATCTGTCTATATATCCTCAAATTCTAATGAAATACACTACATAAGTAGGAATTTAGCCTTGAGTATTGGTTTTAATAAAGCAAAAATTTATAGCCTATTATTCTAATTTAAATATAATTTAAGACAACTTATACATTTTTTTACTTTCTATTATTCGATTTTAGTTGAATTTTAACTTTAGATTCCTGTTTTTTTAATTTTTAATCTCTATCTCAGTTTCCTTTTTTTTCTATTAAACAACACCCCTTAATTGCTTGGTGTTTTATTTTCTTATCAATATGGTTTTCTTAAAAAAGAAAACACAAAACAATTTGTTCTCGTTTTACATTTTCCCTTTCATTTTGCTTTCATTTTATAACTGCAAATTCCTTCATCTTTAGCCAGCATTCTAAAGAAATTTAATTTTCAATAATTTTTAATTGAATTAAAAAATTCTGAACAAAACCTCATTGAATAAAATTTTTTTATTAGCTCTCCCTCTCTCACTGTCTATCTCTGTTTACCTTATAAAATATTTTTTAAAAAGTTTATAAAACGCAAAAAGGTGGTAGAGAAAAAGTTTTTAAAAGTACAAAGGAATGAAAATAAAAAAATAATAAAAAAAAATAATATATAATAAGTATTCACAATTTTTTTTTTAAATATTTAAAGCTTCCTTGCTAGAGAGTTTTCAATTTAATTTAATTTGGTTTCTTAAATAAAATATAGCAAACACATGTCACTTTATAAAAGACAAATAATTATTTTTTTTTATTTTACTAATATTGTATTTTTATTTTTTATTTAGATCTACTAAAAATTACACTATGCTACAAAACAAAAGGAAACAAAGAAAAAGAATTAAATTTTTTTGTGTTCCTTTTTTCATATTTAAGAAATTTCTTCTACTCTAGCTTACAACTAAAAAACATTTTTTAACGTGTTGCTAAATTTAAAAACTCGTATTTTGCCATTATGCACAACAGCATATTTAAGTTGTTCAAAAAAATATTGATTGAATTATTACGTAGTTTGCTGTAAAATGCAACTCTAAAATGATTAAGTAATTACTTTTATATATCGAGTACTGCAAATAACAGTCAGTATTAAATTCCTAATACCCAAGTAATTAATTCTTTTACAACTATAGTTGTAATTATCCGACCCAAGAGGGAGTACAACTGTCAGCTATAAGTCGGTTCGTCAAAGTCTATTTCGGGGCTCTTCAACCTAATACAGAAAAAGGCGATGATGCTGATCACCGTCGGGAGGAACTTCAATTCTAACAATGCATTCTCTTCTCTTTCCATCTTCTTATGCACTCGTTGAGCATGTTTGTATGTAGTTGATTGTCGTGTAAATTCAGCAGTATAATTTTGATGAATTATAATATAATAGTATACAATAAATAGTTTTATTAGAAATTTCCGCATTAGTAAGTCTGATAATTGTCATTACTGCGCAGAAAGCTAAATCATTATGAGTCAATGTGTACATGTATAAAGTACATAAAAAGAAAAATAAATATTAAATTAGTGTAAAAATGGGCGTGGGTATAGTGGTTAGTGCGTTCGCATAAAAACTTTAAGAGCCCAGGTTAAAATTCTAGCGAAGGAGAAAAATTAAAAAATAAAAATTGCGTTAAATTTGGTTAAAAAAAATTTTTGTATGCAAAAATAATAAGTTCCCTACTCCACACCCCTCCAAAAAGTTCGTCATGAAGAAATCACTTTCTGATATTTCAGGGAGCATTGAATTTTTTTATTTTTTGCATAGCTCAGGAAGAAGTACAGCGCCACTTTCTGGGAAGATAATAGCTAACCAAATTAGTGAAGACGCTCACCACATACAGTCAACATCCAACGACAGATGGGGAAATTGCTGCGGATGATTTAAAGGTAAAGATATAACTCTGGCTTTTGAGTGATCAAATTGACAGCAACTTGTTTCACTTACAAAAATTTATCATTCTTTAAAATTCCAATTTAATATTGTATATACAATATATATAATATAAGCATGGGTAGGGGTTTACCCCTGAATATTGGTCTTAATAAAAAAAATACTTACATTGGCGGTCGAATAATTTCCTATGCGTTTTTCAAAGCCAGACTTCGAATTCGTAGAACAGAGTTGCATTTTTTTAAGGAATATTCTTGTTTTCGTAAAGGGAAAAGTAAATGTAAATCTTACGAATTCGTATATAATTATTTTACTTTCGAATCGTATTATGTCATAGATGAGTTCTTAAATTCTTATACACTTATATTTAAATTTTTACTAACAATCCTATAAAAGTTCAAAATAAAATTTAAATTTTATATCTGGCATTTTAGCTGTGACAAAAAACTACTTATTTTACTTAAAATAGCAAAATGTTTGTTTTTCAAACTTTTGCCATAATCTTTTGCTTTTTCATTATAAATTTTGGCTGTAATAGATTATACGGTTTGTAAAATGGCAATTACAGTAAATGGATATTAAATGCTTAAATATAGGAATATCGGAAACCTTTTAGAAAAACAATTTCCTGTAATGCAGTTACTGTTAATTTCACGCTGAATTCAACAAAACTGCCTCTTTGGTATAGACGTGATGTAATACCGTAAATTAAGTGTAAGAGTTGAAACACTAAACTGGGACAGCTCATAAAATGCAGATGACTATGATAATAAATCAGTTTTTTTATTTTTAACGACCAAACTTAAAGTATTTGTGCATTAGACCAAATAACAAACATACACACTTGCATACATATGTATATGTATATGATATACGTATTATGACATAGATATTAGAAAGCATTTTATTTATGTATTGTATTGGCAAATTGAGTTCTCTGTTTTGTTTGCAATAAATAAAAAACAAATTTGGCAACCATTTAAAAAAAATGTTATCCAAACGACTTTTATTTTCAAAATTTACACTTTTTTTGTTATTGTTTTATTTATTTATTATTCATATTGATGTATGTATGTAATAACATTTGTAAATTATAAACTAAAAGAGAAAAAAAAAACTAGATAATCTGATGCGTGTTTTTATCATCCCACCTCAAAATTTTTTTAAATTTCAAACCGACGTGGGCCATTAGCCATTGTTTTAGACTTTTCGTATTAATCAGCTAATGTGGTCATTAGCTATTCAACATATACTCCTCTAATAACTCTACTTATTAAGGATGGAAGATTTTTATTGTCGGCTGTTGTTCTTACAGGTATATCTAAAGTTCTACCATGTAATTGGATTCTAAAAGCAAAAACATTCATATACTTTTCGAATCAAACTGCATTTGATATTCTCTAATTCGTTGGAAACGTACGCAGATATGTATTTATAGTTTGTTGAAAAAAAAAATTTGGCAGCACCTAAATTTAAAAAATTAAAAAAAAATTAAGAACAGACACAAATTTGTGTCAATGTGGGTAGAGATGAAAAAAAAAAAATCAAAAAATTTAGAATTATCATGTTATATGCACTCATATGTAAAATATTAAAGATTATAGTTTTATTTATTTAATTTTTCAGTTTGTAGTACGCTTAGGAATGTTAATAGTTTAGAACAATTAATTACCTTCGAAACATTTCGGTTAGCTGTTTCTAGACTCTACCATACAGGTTTTACAAAATTATCGTTTTTAGTCTTTTTTAAAAATATATTGCAATAATACGCAATCCATAATAACTATATTGCTTGTTACTCATCTGTATTTAGAACTAGTGGACCCTGTGCCTTCTTTGCCAGAAAAAATAAAATAAGAAATTTTTTACATAATACACCAACCAACAAAATGGAAAACCAATTTTGACAGCGCGGAAAGAAGTGAAGTAACTGCAAAACAATTGTTGTTATTTTTTTTCTCTACAATTTTATTTGCCATTTTCTTAAGTAATATTATTAATTTTAATTAATATTAATTTTCTCTTTTAACAATAATATACTGGTCCGTTTAAACACAAATATACTCGTATATGTGAATACATAAAACATACTTACAAAATGGAATCTTTTGAAATCTTTTATATAAATATTTAATATATAAATTCAATCCTATTAAATCCATTTCCTATTGCAATTTTAAGAAAACACAGGTATTGTGAAATTATTATTAAACATAAAAATGTCCGAACATGTTTGAATATTCTCATTAAATGATTTTTTTAATATTGTAGGTATGGATACATACCTTCCACATTATTTTTTGGTGCCCTACGCACTGCACAGTCGTACAAGTTGGACAGAAAATATTTATTTTTTGTGAACTAAATCGAAAATTTAATATTAATTGAATATATAGTCTGCAATATAAATAATTTTTTTATTTCTTATTTCCAATAGCGATACTTGGTTTTTGCATGGTTGGAAAGGCAATGAAATTAAGTTTATAATATATAACATAATTTTTTTATATTTAATCAGCCTTATTCTAAATAAAAATTCATCGGGTGTTTTTTCCCTTTCCTATTTTTACAATCGAATTTATATACAGAAATTTTTATTTAGAATTGAGCTGAATAACTTAATATTTGTGCATTTAAATATGGACATTTGTCTTTAACATTTTCATTTTTTATGAAATCAGAACACTGTTCTCTGCATTTATAGACTATAAAATGTACCCAAACATGTAAATATTTTCTATGAATGTTTTTCTACAGTTTACATTACATTTAATATTATACATACATATGTGTATGCCAGCAACCATACACACATTTAAATTTGATTGCAAATTAAAAGTGATTCGAGAGCGGCGAAAAATTAATTTTAAAAGAATTGCCTGGTTTTAAAGTGGACAAATTCCCACATGTAACAAGGCTTAATTCAGACTTAAAAAATGATTCTCCGAGTATCAAACAGTTTCAATTAATGTCTTCCAACGTTCTCTGTGGTGAGCTGTTCTTAGTTCTTCGTTCCATGAAAACTCAACAGTAGTCAACTTACGTATGGCTGCGAATCGTCAAGCTGTTTTTGGACGTCCACGCCGCCTATAATCTTGAGGTTTGTTCTGCAGTACTGTCTTGGCTATATCGTTATTGGATTTTAATGTGTGATCAGTCTATTCAAATTTCCTTTTTGTATATTGTACTGGATTTATTGTTGGTTTGTGGTTCGAAATAATTCCGCGTTAGTTTTTGTGTTGGTTTGAAAACACACAATAAGTCTTCGTATGCAAGGATAACATTGCAATAAAGTTGCTATTGAACAATGATGATGCCTTATTACAGTGGAATATGAGCATGAAATTCAGTACTTCTTTAGATATACACTTGTAACGCATATATGTACCTTCCGGATTCTAACCATTTGCATTTATTTTCTGTAAAAAATTACTACAAATTTTGCTGTATCTTTTACTGAACTGGCACTAAAATTATTTATAAAAAAGTTTAGAAAATTTCGGGTTTTTTGATTTTAAAATAATTCTTACATTTTTTTTTGTCTCAGTGTTTGTTGGGAAATATACAGGAATACCTTAAATATACAAAAATATGTTACAAACTTTCTAAGAATAACTATTTTTGATATGAATGTTTAAACAAAAAGTTTAATATGTTTAGAGACATACTTATAGTTGTACGTATATAAATATATGTTATGTACTCAAGTGCATATGTAAACCCATAATAAAATTAAACAAATTCCCAATATTTACACAGTGCACACAAAAATGCATACAAAACATTAGCATTTGTAGTAGAATATATAGAAAATAAGTTTTAGATTGTTTTTTTTTTAAATGGGAATTAAATTTTTATGCATTTTTGAATGTAATTTAATAATTTGGGTATACACGTATTATTAATTAAAAAAATTTCAGTAAAAAAAAAAGAAATGCAATAAAATTATAAATAATATTATTAAATTAAAGTTTTACCCCCGTATTCATAAAAAATAAAATAGAAGGTCTTAGACAAATTTCTAGGCAATACTTGTTAAACAAACCCATAATAAACAATATGGTATAATCATTATAAGGTAGTTCCAGTTTGAAATGGCATGCAACCCTGTGGTTTTGCAACTCTGTTTCTTTGCCGATTGTCAAAAAGCAACACTCTGGTTGACTGTTGTAAACAAATAAATATATAATTGTATAAACTTTTAATTGATTTCGGACCAACATCCAAATCTATCATATCAATTTAATAATTTTAATTTAAATTAAATAATTTTAATTAACCTTTTCGATAATATCAATAAAAGAATTTTAACTGAAAATACCATGAAAAATCAATCAAAAAGTTTAGTTGAATAAATTAAAAAATTATTTAAAAACTTCAGAACACACCGTTTAGATTGAATAATATTTTTTTTTTAATTTTAGAAAATAAAAACACAATTATGAGCAACAAAACGAATTTTTATATAATTTGTTTCAATTTACATCATTCTTGCAATATAGCCCAATAATCAAATAAACACTTAATTGAATCAATTAATTTAGATTGCAACTAAAATCAATTAAGTGTGTAATTAAGGCCAAGTATGATTTTTTTTAATTAAGGAGAGCTCTCAGGGGATGACTACTACCCATGTAATACATTGTGCTGGCCGAGGAAAATAGGTGGGGAAAGGGGAAAAAGAGTGTGAACATTTGATATAAACTTACTTATATCATATCATATCAGTTAAAAAAAATGTTCCACTTTAAGAATGTGAACCACAAGAAATTCGATTACTATTGATTGATTATTCAATGGCCAGTGTTACACCTTTACCACTAAATAGTCCAACAGCAATCAAGATCAAGAAGGCCGTACAATAAGGTTTAGATTAGGGGAGGAATAAAAGATTATAACGATATTGTAGGTGGTGTTGTTGTTGTTCTCCCTAATCCAACCCATGAAATAATTTTTAGTAACTGCTTCTAAAATGCCTTCTGGCATGGGATACCCTACCAGAAATCTATTGCTCCCCGCCAGCTAAGCCAGTTGAGTCCTTGCAGTGTAAGCCTCTATACCACGAGATGGTAATTATCCTACCTAGAGATGATTTATCTTTTTCTGTGCAAAGTTATGACTGCTAGGGAACTGCGTGATACCAACATTGTAGACCCACTGATGGGAAACTTGAATGAATATAGTAAAACACTTTGTCTAATGTAGCCGGATTTTTCATTTTTGACTTATTGGCGGACAACTAAGGCCGAAAAGGGGTGGAACGATTTTCAAAAAAATTTATTAACATTTTATTTGAAAAAGCCGGTTGATATATTAAATTTAGTGCAATCAATTTAATTTAAACTTAAATATTGATTGCTTTTGTTCTTTATATGTAGAACAATGTTTTTTGTCTTTTTGTATTGCCTTGTATATCTACAGCTCCTAAGCGGTTCGATTAGTTCTTATGTAGTTTTTAATGATACAGCCGGTATCATTAAGGTGGTGTTCATATTTAAGCTATTATTATAATAATTAGTAAATAAATGTGCATTAGAGAACAAATAGTTTGAAAGCAATCTTTGCTTGCATAGTTGTCTACCTTTCTACCACCGGCTTGTCTTGTTGTCCATTTCATCTAATTATTTTTGTCATTAGTTTCGTTGTTAGTTGACGCGTTTTTGGGGTGTCAATTGTGCTCAAATTCATTATCATAAGAACCCTTGTCCAGCTACTGCTAGTTGAGGTTTCCTCATGGTTTGTCGTCGTTCACAACTCAAAGTCATTAGCAAGCCTTGATAAGAATATTACAAAATATTATTCTCGCCCATTTACTTAATAGCAACACATGTTGACATTCATATTTATGCAATTTACTAAAAGCTTACAATGTACAGCAAATTCTCATATTATACTCTCTCAACTATACTTACGTTTTGGTTGTACAATGTACATACATATGCATATACATACCTGAAGTGATGTTCTCCTTCAAGAGACATGTATAACAAAAACATAAACAATATTAACAAGAATAATATAAAAAATGTAACTTTTTTATTCAAATAACAAAACATACTTAGGACATGAGACTGTCGTGCATATGTACTCGTATAAGAGGAGGATAGAAGTGTTTAAAAGCATTTAATATTGTATACAAACTCTATAGACAAACTCTAATGGCATATTAATTTTAGAATTGGAAAGAGTATCACAAACTTTGTAAATTTTAGAACGTTTATTACTCGATATATGCTTATATATTCATATGTATGTAGCTGTTAACGATTAAAAATTTTCATTACCTAAGTTTTGTGTGGTAACAAGCACAAGAATAACTAAAAAGTTAAACAAAAATGTTTTTAGTAGTCAAGTTATATTGAATTTACAATGTAATCTTGAACAGTGAATGATATTTAAATAATACAGGTATTTCAGAATGATATTTAATGGTATTTATTTGTGTGCTCATAAAAGTTTAAGCTATCTTCTGAGGCACCTATACGGAATCTTGTGACTAAATTTTGCACCAAATTTATATTATTGGACAATCAACAACCAACACGCAAATATAGGGTGTTAACATGGGAAAACGTTGTAGCTCATTCATTAATTCATATATGAGATACTAGAGTACTACGACCTGTAGATCTATTGTCCAGTCCTCAATTTGACAGGGTATCCTACAGTATTACCCCCAATCTCGTCGCTCAAACAAACTTTAAAATATAAGCTGGTGCCAACCCTGAGAAATCCATATCTGATAACTGATAGTCCTACTGTTCATCAATGCTGCACAATTACCCAGTATGTGCTCTGATAACTCGATCGCCTGGTCACAGAATCTGCACATATCGCTCGATGCAATTCTTATTTAAGTATCCATTAGGTCTGCAGTGCCATGTTAGAAGGCCTGATAATATTCTAAGATTATTTCTGGAGAACCCAATGCATGACTCAAATCTTCTCGTATTATATTGTAGCTGCTTCGGTCAGTATTTTGGATAACCGTGAAATATCGATACAGTGCCAATCGCAGTAATTGAGCCTTCTGTTATTCTAGAATGTGAAAAGATTTGTAAAAGATGGAAAACTTTTTAAAATACAGCTGGTGCAAGAATTCAAGCCAAACGACTTAGTAAAGCGGTTCACTTTTATTGTATTAGTGCTTGCTAAGTTCGATGAAGGTCTACTTTTTTATCCGAAAGTTGTGTTCAGCAATGAAGCTCAATTTTTTTTATTGAGACCAATACGCAGGGGATAAACCATTATTAAACGCTGTGCATTTTATTGGAATTTTTGTGGAAAGGACAATACATTATAACAACAGAAGATATATTTTGTTTTCTTATATTAGGAATATAAGAATGAGAAAAATTGCTGCGAATTGATCGTTCAAAAGCCAGTGTTATACCTTCACCCTTGAATGATCAACGACAATTGCCCTAGCGTTGCATGTTGATTGCGGTGAGTGCCTTCGGTAAGTAGGTTTTTAGCTGTTTTCTGCTACATACAAATAGGTGGCGTTTTTTTCCTGATCATTTGTTTTTCGTTGTCAAAGGTTAAGGTGGAATAGAGTGGAATGTTAGGTGGCGGTTACTTTGTAGATAGATTTATTGGAGGGGGGGACCTCTAATTTTTGAATTATAATTTTGAAAAAACCGAAAACTACGTATTATTTTTATTTATCACTTTTGCTGGGATTCTAAACTAGGTCGTTTGAGTTTTTGTGCGAGCGCTCTAAACAATTTACGTAAACAAGCACATTTGCCATATTTAGAGTGTGAAGAGCAGCCAGAAGAATTGCAAGAACTCCAATGCCTTCCCAAAACTTACTATTTGTTGTGGATTGTGTGCTCTTGGCATCATTAGATCGTACTTTTTCAGAAATACAAAGGCAGTAACGTTATTTTGAATAGCGAGTGCTATCATGCAATGTTTAATATTTTTGCTGAAAATGGAAGAGTTGGACTTGGCTAAAATGTATTTTTTTCTTTAAGATCAATACTCAGGGATAAACCCCTAATCATGCAGTGAATTGTATTGGAATATAAAATATATATGTAGATAAATCGATAGAGAGATAGATGTTAAGCGCCTTATGTCAATGGGACAAGTTGCTGTCAATTTGATCACTCAAAAACCAGTGTTATGCCTTCACCCTTGAATGATCAACACAGCAAATGCCTGATCTGTCGTTATATGTTGAATGTGAGTGTTGAGCGTCTTCAGTAGGTTAGCTGTTATCTTCCCAGAAGGTGGTGCTGTACTCCTGTTCACTCTGTTCTTGGTAGAATAGACTATAAATGTTAAGGATCGGTTTCCTGGAGATAGAATTCTTAGAAGGGGAGGGGGCTCTTTGTTTTAAATTATAATTTTCGAAAAATCGCAAATTTTATTTTCTTTTTCGCTGAAATTTGAATCTCGGTCGTTTGAGCTTCTGTGCGAGCGCTCTAACCACTATACCACGAGCCCCCTTTTTGGTTTCAAGAAAAGAGTGTCACATGTTACACAGGACTAAAAGCTATGGTTCAGTTAAGAGGCGAGTTTGGTAAAAAGTTTATTTCACATTTGAAGCCGGTCAGTTGGCAGCCTAGATCGTACCATTAACCGATTTTAGAGTATTTTTTGAATGGCCATATTAAAGCTTGTGGCCATAGTGACAAACCCGCAACAGTAAAGGAGCTGGAAGCCAAAATTGAAAAATTTATTCGTGAGATAGTGTCCCGATATGTTAGAGAAAATATGACAAAATGTGATTTAGCGTATGAACTATTTGAGGCTCAGCCAGGTTCAACATTTATATGAATAGATCTTTAAACTTTGATAAGCGTTATATTGACTCAAATAAAGATTTCATATATTGCTCAAAACTTTAAGCGACCTTTTTTAAATTATTTATTTTATCAGAATACTCCCTTTAGTAGCATTGATAGAACAGTGTAACGCACGTTACATAGCACCGATACTCAAATAATTCGGCTGAGTTTGATATTCAACAGTAGGGTTATCAAATATAAAATTCTGTCAATTATCTCAATATTAGGTTTAGTTGACTAACTAATAATCATGAATTTAATTTCAAACTTAAATTGCCACAGTAAAAACTAAAGGACAAAGATTGAAGGGCAACCACTTTTTTTTATAAATTTTTGCATTCTTTTCAACAAGGAGAGGAAGTTTTGACGTCATTACCAGCTATTGATCTCTAACAACTACAGAGGAGGAAATATCGAAACTGCAACTCTTAATTGGGACTAAAATATATCATTTGCAATCATTAAAGTCTATTACTTATTAAACCTAACTGGGTTAATAATTTTCTACATTCTCTAAGTCTCCAACATTCTCTGTTCCACTCAATTGAAAATAAAAAATGAAAATTCCTTTAATAATTTTATTTAATTTTACATGAAATACATTAAAGAAGTGTGACTGACGATACCATGGTATTTAGTAAACATGCTTTACGAGTATATACGAGTACACGTATTTTATCTTATTTTCCTTTAAAATACGTTTTAAATTATATTTAAAAAGAAAAGGAAAAAAACAAAAGTGCCAGTGTAAGTGTCATTCCCACCATTATCTTTAGCCTTTCTTCTTATTCATGTGGAAGACAAAACAAAAAACTGCTCTGAACTGGTAAACAATAAAAGCGAGACATCGCTTGCAAAGATAATGATAACGAAGAAAATAATAATGAAAAAGTTGTTGAGACAAAATTTAATTATGCCATTACTTTATGGCATACCATTTTAAAATATGATTAAAAACAATCTTTGTTCACTTAAGCATCTCTCTCTCTCTTACTTTTTTAATTTTATTTTCATTTTTTTTTTCGTTTCCGTTTAGTTATTTGATTTTGTTTAGTAATAATTAATTACTCCTTCAACAGATTCATGCATAAAAAAGTATTTGTTTTCTCTAAAATATAAAACAGATCCAAGTTGGTAAAAGTGACAAGCAAAAAAATATTTTAGATTTCAAAACATACATACGAGTATAATCAAATATATAAATTTTGCCTTTAAGCTACCTCAACTTACAAACATACATACATACATACATACTAACTCATACAAATTGTTTCAATTAAAAAAAGAAAAAAAAAAACAAATCTTAATAAAATAAATTTGTAAAGGTATTTTAATTTAGCTGATAAGAACATGTTTTTCGTTAAATTAATTTGTTTATATTTAATGATATTACAAAAATTAAAATTGTTTTAAATTTGTTGTGCTTAACACAATGATAACACAATAAAGTATGAGTTGCGAAAAAAGATAAAAAGAAGTTTTATATCCGGCAACAACATTTGCTGAGTTTAGAAGAAAAACTAACACTCTAGCAAATGACATAATAAGTTTGTGGTACTTAATCTTAAGATATACAAACAAGCATTTTCTTAAATTATATAGCTTTTCTTAAACAGAATACAAAGGAAATACACTTCAGACTATTAGATTAATTGCATTCCTTCCAATTTACTATTTGCTTAGCATTATTACCCACAAGCTTTCCTACTGGCAAATATCCCGGATTGATAACAATTGCCTCTCTAAATAGCGCTGTGCAAACAGTATTTATTTCTCTTTGAAGTCCTTAAGTTTAATACATGCGTGAAGGGGTCTATAAATTTCGGTTCTAGAACAAAAGTATGATTTTATTGAATTTTTAATTTAGTGTTTGAGCCTTGCGATTATATACGAAATACAATGCGTTTGAAATGATTGCCCCTTATTGAGATAGTTTAAGACAATTTTTTGACACATTTTGGACTGTAATCTAAATATATCATAAAATGCTATAACAGTAGGATATACCGTAGACACAATATTTGGCCTAGTTGTACAAAACTGTATCTAATCACATGATCGTTGTATGCAATTAAAGTAGAGATGATATGCGACTGCGTTACTTCACAAGTAATAAAGCCTAAATCGATCTAGTTGTGTGGCTTGTAGCATCGGCTTTTTGAAATCATGTTTCATCCCCTTACAATTTAAGCTCAAAACAAGTAAGTTATTATAGGGTCATAATGCTTTGCATTAACTGTAAAAGTTCTTTCCACTTTTTTTTGTCAAATATACACCTTTTCCGGATAAATTTTTTTTTTTTTTTTTAAGACCAATACTCAGAGGTAAACCCCTACTCATCCAGTGCATTGTATTGAAATGTGAAGATGGGTGATAGAAGATTTTTTGTTTTTTTTCATAGATGTTTGTATATTTTGCGCCTTTTTTTTTTGTTGATGAATCATGTTGCTGTCAAATTGTCCACTCAAGAGCCAGTGTTATACCTTCACTCTCGAATGATCAAACAACAATTAGCCTCATCTGTCGGTGGATGTTTTTTTAAATGTGAATGGTGAGCGTTTTCCGTAGATTATCTGTTATCTTCCCAGAAAGTGGCGCTGTACTGGAGTAGAAATGTCATGTGGTGGTTTCCTGTAAATGGTTTGCTGGAGGGGGGGGTACCTCTTATTTTTTTTTAATATTTTTTTTTTAATGTTTACTTTAAATTGTAATTTTAGAAAACCGCAAATTTTTATTTTTATAATTTTGTCTTTCGCTGGGATTGAACCTTGGTCGCATGAGTTTCTATGCGAGCACTCTACCACTATGCCACGAGAGTTGAACTCTAAGTCATAGATAGGCTCAACTACTAAGAAAGCTTTGGAATCCGCAAACTCGGTTTATCCGTCACACTTTCACTTCAGAAGCTATATTTTCGGTTATGTGTACATTGCTTTGATACACAAGTCTGAATGCATCAATAATGCTTCGAAGTTCTTTAAATCTTTTTATAGTCTTACAATTAAACAATTAAATTAAAACAATTATGTCGACCATAATCGACCATAAGTTTTATCCTTTTGCACTCTTTATACGGTTGTTGAATAATTCTAATTTATACTGTTCATGGAAAGCTTTTCACTAATTAAATGCAAATTTAGATAACGATACTTAGCAGGTCACAACCTTGCCAGCTCGTCGGTTTTTAAAACTCTCTTTATACCCATCTGTATTTCTATATTGCGTTGCGATTTATTTTTAAAAATGTGAAACTGAACTTCAGCACTCTTCAGAGAGGTTCTGCTTAAGAAACTATACGTCTTGACAATTTTTGGGCTGATTGTATTAGGAGAAGGCATGCTGAAACCGCCTACAAACTTCCAAAAGTAACATCAATGTCACAAGACATTCAAAATAAAAAACTTGTAGATGCCCCTCCTAAAAAAATTGCGCAAATTCCAAATTCCTGGAATTGAATTTCTTTTGAAGAAACTATGGCAAGCTGATGTGTACCCAATAACATATTTAACATGTACGTGTTCGACTGAAGATTCATTCATATATAGGTAACTCTTATATGTTTCAGTCCAGAGATTCCTAAGCCTGTGGAGTATTTTGATCGAAAAAACATTTCAGAAATGATACGATGCCATAAATAATTAAGAAGAATTTTTTTTAGTGTTTGTTCTAAAAGCACACATGTGACTTGTGTTCGATCTTTTATTGATGCGGTATTAATATTATTGTTTTATAAGTATAGGCGAGTTCAGATTCAGGTAAGACTATATAAAAAAGACTATATATAATAACTAAAGATATTCAAAGGATTTCTCAAACTAACCCATTATTTAGCACATGTAACTGCTTCATATGAATTTAATATATTTTAATTGCTTTTAGGCAAATGTGGTACGCCTTCCCTTGATAAAAGTCCTGTTTCACTGTGAAGACAGCTTTAGTTGTCTATAGGTATTTATCTGATTTGGTATGTTCAGTGTAGTGTCCCCTTAATGTAGTTGATCATGTGTTTGGTTGACTAGCAATCTGAACTATTTACTTCAATTTGCAATCGATACTAAAATACGTTCTGTTTATTACACTTGTTTGTTGTGGATGACACTTGATGCTGAAATGGCGTTTTTTAAATGTTAATTAAATTTAAATAAAAAAATAAAAAAAAAATTGCCTAAAAATATGTTAAAGATTTTATTACATGTTTTGTTACAAACTATAATTGAAAGCAAATAAAACAGGGACCGTAATCATTATGAGTTTTATAATAAAAATTACACAATAATGATTATATTGTGAGTTTTAAAGATTTTCTTCAATGGTAATGATTATTTTTGAGCAATATTAATAAAAATCAGCCATAATCATTATTTTTGAGCAAATGAAATAAAACTCAAAAATAATCATTATTTATGATTTTTATTTTTTTCGCTCAAAATAAAACTCACTTTCAATTTATGAGGTTTTTTACATATAAAAATTTGGTCAGAACTAATAAAAGAAAAAATATTAAGACATGCTTGTTCATTTTGTTATATAAAATATCATTTTTTTGCACAAAAATTATTTTTTTTCATACATCATATATAAAGTAAATTAAAAGTGAGTTTTATTTTAAACGAAAAAAATAAAAATCATAAATAATGATTATTTTTGAGTTTTATTTCATTTGCTCAAAAATAATGATTATGGCTGAATTTTATTAATATTATTCAAAAATCATCATTACCATTGAAGAAAACGTTAAAAATCAAAAATTTAAAGATCATGACGGATATGCAAAGATTGTTAAAAAATAATAATAATGGTGCAAAAAAATTTTATTTATGTCTGCTCTAAGTGCTTGATTTTTTGATTTAAAAAAACGAACAATAATCATTATTTACGGTCCCTGAAATAAAATTGAATTTTTCTTTGTTGCACTTAGCAGGACATTACTGTTCGTTAACTTAATTTAATTTTCCTTTTTCCCTTTCAATGTATGGTCATTACAGTCATTTTTGAATAAAAAAAAAAACAAAAAAACAAAATCAGTAATTATTTAGGCTTCATTAACCTTGGCTTTTGGATATACATATTTTCATATAATCAGGGTGAATATAATTATTGTTTCATTACAAAAATTTAAATCTGTTACAATTGTTTTGAAAACAAAAATGCTTTTAAACAAATACCACTAATAGCGCAGCAAATATGCAACTGAATTAGCAAATATGAAGAGAAAAAAAATTTAAATGAAAATTATTTTCGTAATTACAAAAAAATATCTCAATCTAATATCCGTTCAAATTAGTACAATAAGAATTTAATTTGTTTTTTTTTTTAGAGAAAAATACAATAAAAGTTCCCTGGTTTCCTATACTGTTTTTGAAAGAATTTTACCAAAAATATTGTTTAATATCACACTGGAAAAAAAAAAAGAAATTTATTCCTCTTCTTCTTCGTCAGTATAGTTCCTACAGAACTCGATGTGAGATATTTTTAACCTACGGGTATGAATAATTAGCTGTTTTGCCCTCAGAAGAGGAATACCGATCTCGAATCTGAATTCGTTCAATTAGTAGTAGAATCAGCCTTAGAAAATGCATCAGCTTAATTACTTCTTTCAATACCCTCGTGCACAGCAACTCATATAAGAGTAACCCTTGAATATTCCATCAGTCACGAACTAACTTGGATGTGGTGTACACGCTTTCACAAATCTTAATTCGCTTTACTATCAGTTACTGTAATCAAAATTGATTATTTTCTTACAACGATTATTATTTTTAAACACAATAGTCACCGAAGGCTGGAAACAAAAAATATTTAAATTTTCTTTTCATTAATATTTGATATAAAATTAAATAAAAATCATTCGTACATTGAAAGCTATCGATTTAATAAGTTTTAAATTGATGAAAATATAATAAATTTTAAAAATATAAAAGAATAAAAGAAAGAGAAGCCAACTAAAGCAAATTTCATAATGGTACCTAATTATATAGGCATGATGCTTTTTAAATGAATTTAATGTCTGGCCAAATGCGTAAGTGCCTATGCACACAACTAAGTACGAATCGTTATTTTTGTTTTTTTAACAGCGAAACGATGTCCACAAAAGCCTGTAAATCAGATAAGTATGAGTTGCCACAGATATGCCACAATTAGAGAATTTCCGACCATTTGCAAATAAAATGTGATTAAATTTTCATAAAATATTTTTGTAACATTGTAACTGCGGCTAAATAGTGGCAGAGATTATATTCATAAATGTATTTTAAAATATTTACGAAAGCATATATGCATATGTATGTATGTATGTATGTGCGAGTATAAATGAAATTTCAATATTATGGCATATTTTTTCATGTTTTTATACACAAAAACACATTTAATCACCTAAAAGATAGAACTGCAAAATATCTGGTGTTATGAAAACACTTGATTTTAAGTTTGAAAATGGAAAAACAAATGTTTTCATTTAAATTAAAGTTTTGTTTTTATGCACATTTTTGTTAAAGATTTTTTTTCTTCAATAAAGTAATTTGATAATTATGAAGAGCATTATTTACTATCAAAGGAAATATATAATAGTTTGCCTCAAACACATTCATTTTACTCATTCGTTTAGTTTATTCTGCATATCTATTTGTTCATTATTGTTATTTATCAAGTAGATGCATACTTTTGTTCTAAAAAACTAAATCGAGTGACATTAAATTCGAAGCGAAATTTTTGGATTTTAGGCACACAATTGAGCACTACAGCAGAAACAATTCTCTACGGTACAGGCATTTCTCTCTACAAGAATTGCCGGAGTATTTATGTTCGATCATATGTTTATGTTGATCATTAAAAGAACGCAATGGCTGTATGAACAGATTTAGAAACGATGTAATAAAGAGCAAACAATCTGTCAAAAATTCTCATGCCAACGTATGTATGAGACCCACCCAAATAGCACGGCGCTAATACTTTGCAAAACAACGGTTGTTGTCTTTTTCTTTTAGTTTTTTATTTGCCATTCTGTTAAGTAATGGCATTTTAGAAACTTTCAGTCAAATTTTGTGATTTTATGTCTCTTTATTATGGTTATTTAGCGAAAGCTCTTGATGTTATGGGCATGAGAATTAATTGTGATGTCCGTTGGAATGAAAAAAGCATTCAAGTATCTCGGTTTTTTAAAACTGCGCAAAAAATACTCCATCCGACCTTCTCAATATGTATTTAATTGGGGCTTAGACGGTAATACAAGTCGTACGTAAAATCAAAGAGAAAATATTATGAAATTCCATCCGTATTTTAAAAATGAGAGTAAAAACCTTAAGACAGATACATATATTTTGCGTTTACACGGTTGGTAAAATACCAAAAACAAAAATTCACATACACATGCACACAAAATTTACTTGCATTGTGAATATATTTAATATAAACAAACAAAAATATAAAAATGCATCCCTGATCTAATGAAATGTCATGGTTTTTAAAAAAATTTTCAAAAAACAAAGAGAGCCGTACGACTGTCAAATTTTCATCCTTATTTTCTCTCAATGTCGTACGCTCTCATTACATATCAAGTTAACTCGATACTATTCATTCTCTTCTACACAAAAATTTGACATGTCGTACCACTTGTATTACCGTCTAAACCCCGCTTTACAAGACCTTTATCCGACCTAGGATGTATGGGCCAGTGCTTCCAAGTATACCTATTTTGGGGCTTCTCTACCGCATACACGAGAGGGAGAAGATGCTTATCAACGACGGTAGGGTATCCGATTCTATCGAATCGTTGGGGCATCGGCATAATGTGGCATATAACCTCTCTTGTTCTATCCGGAGGCGCTCTTACCAAATAAGGAACTTCATTACGGATAATCACATATTTTTACGTACTACTATGATAGTGCTGGCAAAGTATTCAGTAATGGGTACCGAGTATCGAGTATTTGTATTAATTTTTGGGTACTCAATACTTAAAAGTAACTACTAAATACCTTAAGAGTTGTATTTTTTCCTAAGAAGTTGTATGGAAAACTTAAATTCTAACGGTCAAAACAAAATTTTGTCTAAAAATACAACACTTTTTGTAATTGTTTTCTCTTAAAAATAAAATCCGTTAAAAGTATCGAGTAGTATTGAGTCCCCAAATGAAAGTACTCAATACTATTGAGTAATGAAAAGTAGCAGAATTTTACAGCACTATACTATAACCTCTCTTAGAGCACATCCTTTTGTAGTTGATGGTACAGTGAATCGCACAATACATTATAGAGGGAATTATTTTATAAACAATCTTTCAGGGAATGTTTTTCCTGCCAGTTACGATATCAGTAAGTTTGAATCAAATGTCCACAAGCAGTACTCCCTCTTTTCCTCTTCCCATAACATATTTTCCAAAACCAGCACAATGTACTGCATACGAGTAAGTAGGGGTCGTCCCTTAATGTTGGCTGTAATAATAATAAAAAAACAAGGTAATTAAACATTAGTGCTCTAGACACAATGTACGACGCTTTTATTTAGGATACTCATTACAGCGTTAATGATAAGCGCAAAATTACGTTGCGGGTTACGCTCATTGTAAGTGATATACAATGATTTGCCAAACCATACTGAGTAGAAATGACAACACAATTGGAAGAAATATATGTATATAAAAACACAAAACATAATTTTTTATTGAAAAAAACCTGGAACCAGCCTTCAGTTATAATTTAAATAGAAATCGTCAAGCTGTAGTTAAAAAATTAAAGATTTTTAATTAGAAAGCCCTACTATGCATTTAAGGTTGCGATATTTTTGTATAATTTTTTAATTTTTGCAGCACATACGAGTATATAGTAAACAGGTAATTTTGCAGAAACTAAAATTACTACTGTTCTGTGGTAGTTGTTGTTATTAAAATCCCATTCATTTATTAGGGTAGTCATTTAACAAAGGATACTTCAATAACAAATCACCTTTTTTTTGAAATAAATGAGTTCAAAATATTATTTTTCTATAACTTAAACTAAAGCTTTACAATAGTAATAAGTTAAGTTGTTTTTAAAGCTGATCATATTTTATTAATTACCATTATTTGTATTGGCAAAGAAAATTATTCAAAAATCATTGACGACCCTATTATTAAAGTACGTGTTTGGGTTTATGGTAATGGCAGGACTATGCATTTATTATAATTGAATTTAACTGTAGCATGCCGTCACATTATCAGCCGCCATTTTTAATAAAATTTGTTGCATATTCATAAACATATTTTTTTTAAACACACACACACACATTCAAAATAGAAGACACAACAACATATTGGCTTATAGACGAATACGGTTATAACGACTTAGAAGTGATCACACCAATTAGATCTCTTTGTATATGGATTTGCCATTTTATTTCAAAAGTGAAACTGTTTTCGATGTCATAATAAAATACTTAATAAATTAAAAAATTTATGAGAGAACTTTAACAATTAAAATAATTTTATTTCTGCAGTATCCAGAAAACATCTACACAAAACAAAAAATAAACTAGAGATGAGCTCTTCCTTTGCTTTCTATTGACTAATTTCAATTTAACACTGTGTGATAAAAACAATTTCCACCTTACCATCTGGGGAAAATTGCCGTACCAGACTTGTGGCATTTATCAAGTCTAGCTTCACATTAGGGATGATGGAAAAGGTTGTTCTTGGATTATTTGGTGCTGAAGATATAACTCTGGCCAATGAAAAATCCACCAACAGTGGCCTGTTCCGTATTGTGAAGAATACGATTGATTTCAGTTTTGTCATGGTCTTGATATCAAATGGATTGTTGGGAAATACTACTCCCTTTTTCCTCTGCCTCCCTTCTCTTAACCCTACCATAGTGCACTGCATGAGTAGGCGTCAACCCCTTAGTACTAATGTCGTACAAAAAAAATTACAATAATGACATTACTTTTTTACTATTTGTATGCATTTTCAAAAGAGTTGTTTTTAGTAAATCTCCAAGCTTTACCGTTAATTACAGTATATACTTACCAACGTGCAGGGTTGCATTTCATATACCAGCTGAGAATAGTTGCTCCGTTACTTACCTTGGAATTATAAATAAGGCTTATAACTATTTATTAACTATTTCTTAGTTTCTGTTTGATTAGTTTCGACTTTAGTTATGATTCAGGAATATACGGCAAAATGCTCGCTCAATTGAAAATTAGTTTGCTTTTATCTTCGGTTCATTATAAACTTGTTTGATGGTACATATTTTATATATGCAGCGAACTTTTTTTCGTGTACTTCTATAAGCTTATGCTTTGTCAAAATTATTGTACGTTCATATATATGTATATATATTCGACCAAAATCACAAATAATATTGAAAATGGTAAAGACAAAGAAAAAAAAAATATTGTTTTTAATTTAAAATAATAAAAATGTTATTGCTCTCATTTTGGCCTTGGGGATAAAATTTTTACAATTTGATTATTCAATTTACCACCAAAAATTTTATTATAATGGCATTTTTAATATTAATTCGTGTCTATCAAGTGGCATACCTGGCTCTTCGCACATTATAATAAAAAGTTATCAAAATACATAATGTAAAATAAAATAAAAAAATTAGTTTGTAGTGTTTAAGCCACATATAAAAAATAAAAAATAGAAGTACCAACACAATAATAAATATTTACGTTGACCACTAATGGTTAAAAATACATTTTTACATATAAAGTTCAAAAAGTTGTGCCTTAAGCGTTTAAATTCCATTAAAATACATTTCTTTTATTTATTTTTTGGCTAAAGCAAATAAATTCTTTACATTATTCGAAAATTTAAATACGCATTTAAATTTTAATCAAACAAGAAAACTTTTGTCATTTAATTTAATACGAGTTGGTTGAAATTTATTCGAAAAATACAACAATTGAATAATTAAAGTGTGTATCCGTCCGTAGACACAAACCACATGCTACCCAGTTGTATGGATAGAGGTTAGATACAACGCATCAGACCAGCGCTATCCAATACTGGTTCTCCCAACTATCGGACATGTAGAAGCCAAGCTGCTGCAGTCTAGAGCCGTATGACAAAGGATTAGCAAAATCTTGGTATTTATAATGTCTGGAGAGTAGGACCCCTTCTTGGTGAGGAGATGCTACTGTCCAACATTTACAACGACCGCTACTACCCGAAAAGCCGTACCCAACCATCAAGAAAGATTCAACACGTAGTACCAGATTAAGGCGTCTCTGGTTAGTCTTTGAGAGTTCCAGTAAGTTGCACAGACCAACAACTCTCTTTCTATATAGATTGCCAGGCCACCAAGAGCTCGGTGAACTCTTATACTCCGACACACTGGCCCCTGGCGGGAAGACTCGCCAGAAAATTAAAGAACCCCCGAGAGGAATACTCAAAATACATTTGATATACGGATATATCCTCTAAAACGAATTTGAGTAAATTTAGAAGGCAGTTTGTGACAAAGACAAATAAAATTTAAAGGCGCCAATTTTTTTTTATCATTTTGATATTCAAAGGAGTTAATATATAGCCGAATCAAGAACAATGTGTTTAATTTTTTAAGTCATGGAAATAAAACCATATACGAATATCACTGCGAGATAATCGGACTAGAAGTTTAAGTCGTACTTGCGGTTAGAGTTGGATTTGGACTATTTTTTTTTACTAACTACATAGACCTGCTTTTCAAAATTTATCATTATATAGAGTATTGTTTTCTTGGCCTTAAAACATTTGTTTTAGAATAATTTTGAATTTATAAAATCATATAAAATGATTTCAGAAGGCAAATTACGGCATTCGATATAGATCGAAATTTCTATGTTAATTGTTTTAAAATTGTAAAAAATTTCATTCGATATCGAATGCCGTAATTTGCCCCCAGTTCTTGTTCAAATTATTATTTGCTGGGTTATTAAGCAATTTTTTTTGGTTGTTTAGAAAACAAATAACAAAACAAATAAGGTTTAAAAAACCATTATTAATCAAAAATTTATCTTATAAATATAGCCTTAAAGCTTTATAAATAACAACAATAACAGTTTTGAAACATTGCTTTTATTTTATAAATTTAATTATTTGTATGCAAATTCTGTTTGTGCATAAAAATTTCAGCTGAAAAAATATAAAATTAAATTCTTCAATCATTTTTACAAATTATAAAAAAAAGAATTCATAAAAAAATATAAAACCATTCAAATAAAATGAAATAAAATTTGTTGCAACCTGGTGTGAAATATTTTTGCATTTATAGTGTTGATGACATTGATGATGATATGAATTCTGTTTTTTTTTAATATGTATTTATGGTTCGTTAAAGTTTTGGAGTTTCCATTAAATTTTAACAGATTTTTTTTAACAATTATTAGTTAAAGCCTCGTTACTCAAACGTAAACGTTGCGGATACGTAAACGTATCAGCAAATGGTAGTTACTGGTTTAGAATTGGTTTACAACTTTTAAACAGCTAATACGTAAAAACGAAGAAAAATTTTAAATTTATTTGATTCGCCCGAAACGCAACGTTACGTTTACGTATGAGTAATTATTTACACATAGGCTTGATAAGCAAAACTGAACAGTTGTTCCGCAACGATTAGGTTTACGTTTGAGTAACGAGGCTTTATACTATGAGTTGTTTTGCAACTACAAACAGTAGAGTACAGTTTGTTAGTCTTAAAAAAAATATTGTTTAAGCTTTAAACTTCGTGTGCGATTACTTTGTAAGACAGAATTAGCTGTCTTAAAAAGCAAACTGCCGTTACGTGACCCATCA
The DNA here is from genome assembly GCA_963576795.1 of Metopia argyrocephala. Classification (NCBI taxonomy): domain Eukaryota; kingdom Metazoa; phylum Arthropoda; class Insecta; order Diptera; family Sarcophagidae; genus Metopia; species Metopia argyrocephala. The sequence goes on along the minus strand of OY756208.1, from coordinate 176,988,376 downwards.
GTTGTTGGTTTCTATTATATGAAAATAAATGCAAATACTTACCGAGTTTTAAAACAGAGTTGTTGTAAAGTATCAATGAAATAGAGTCTTAACAGTTAGTCTAAATGTAACGTGAAGGTCAGAAATATCAGCTGGCACGATATCCAAATGATATACCTATAAGTGTATATGTATTTACACACAAATGGTGTATTTTGTTGTAATGTACGCAATATATTGTTTACGTTTTTTACTTTATAAACCAAGTAATGCTTAATTCAAACAGTTGTCACAACGAACAGTGTTGTCATGAAAATTATATTAAAATATCTTACAACCTTAACATATTTATTATGTGCTTCTAAAGAGTGTGTCAAATCACCATGATGATACACACGTAAAATAAAACTATTTACTTTTCTCCAGGCGGAAATTAAGTTTTGATATTAATCCCATAATTTCTTTTAGTACTTCTTTTAAGGATTTATGTTTAAATTTTGATTTCACTATACGTCTGTCTTCGTTAATCAAACAAAATGACTTACACTAGCACATTTCTTTAAAGCAGCTGATACGTTTTTATATTAATAACTAATCAGATTACACGTTTTGTTTAAGTTATTTTATGCTTAAATTACATTGCCTTTGTTAAGAAGTGATGGGTTGAATGGGTGTTGAATATTCTGCGAAATTTTTAACTTTTTTTTTACTTTATTCAAAACTTGAAAAATTGTAGAAAATTTTCACAAGACTTGTTGTTCGACTCTAAACATTAATTTTTTATAAATTTTTTTTTATACTTAAAAATTGTAATGTTAAAATCAAAAGGATAAAAATGAAAAGTAATAATTTATAGCGAATTTTAAGTTGTCTAAAGAAAATCCACGCCTACAGAAGCAAGATGAAAGAATTAAAAATATTTTAAATATCTTTACAGAAACCAATAAAGAGAAGTACATTATAATATTTTAATTTTTTTATGCTTTTTTCTTATATTATTATTAAGCTCCTTAGAAATGAGGCAAATTGTTGTGAATTGATCATTCAAAGGCCAGTGTTATAACTTCACCCTGGAATGATCAACAACAATTGCCTCATCGTTGCATGTTGATTGTGTGGTGAGTGCCTTCGCTAAATAGGTTTAGCTGCTATCTGCTACTTCCCAATAGGTGGCGCTTTTCTCCAGATCACTCGTTTTTTGTTGACATTGATTAATGTGGAATAGAGTGAAATGTCTTTCGTTTACAACTTAGAACACCTTTTTAAAACATATAAACTTCCTATGAATGATTCTTAACACCGTTTAGATAGCGCTTATTCGCAAAAGTGCGCTTCTTCCCTTGATGTGTGTGCTGAGCTTGATATTTTCTCCGTGCTGCTGCGGTCGGTGCTTGATCGAGGGAATTTTTTTTTGAGATCTGAGGTTAGTTTTTGTAGTTCATTGCTTCCTTAAATGTTGAACGGTTTGCTATCTACAGACCTAAACAGGGGAAAAAAAGGTAAAAAGATCGAATTTTTTAAGGTGAAGTTTTTTTTTTATTCTATGTCTTCACAATTTTTGTTCTTCATGACAAGAGCTAAATCTTTACCTCAAAAAGTAAATTCCGAACGGTTTGCAAGACTTGAGCCTGAGAAAACTATCACTTTTTTGCAAAAATGGCACCGATCCCCAAATGCTAGAAGCCAATAAAAAAATGGCATGACTTTGGGCAAAACTGGGAGACACGGATCTTTTTTTTTTTGCTTTTCTAACTTAGTAATGTCCGTGTATCGTTATATTTCCATGACTTAAAAAATTACACACAGTGTAACTAGCCACTCCCATTAAACATAACCTGACTTAATGGAAAAAAAAACTTGATACGCAGTTTTGCTCAGGATATCAAATGCTTTGTATTTTTCTCATTTTTCTTCTTATTCTTTTATACTATTTTATGATACTTTAATCAAATTAAAATAAATAAATTATTAAAGTTCGTGTATTAAAATATGCAATTATTTGTGCTTATGTGGTCTCTATGTTGTTATATTTCCTCTAACAAGCACATTTCTAGATAACATGCTCTTGAACGGCTGTATGCTAAGAAATTTATAGGCACAGTTTGTCTAAGTGTTTGAATATTTCCTCCTTTATTTATTTTAATGATCTTATTGGTCTGAGCTAATGGACACATTAAATGTTGAATAAATGTATGTTTATCATATATGATGACCCCCATTTAAATTAATATTTTTCATTCTTTTGGTACACAATCATAACAGTACAGCTAGGGAATATAAATTGTGAATAAAAATATTTCGTTTAATCAAAATTTTTACTTTCGAAAATGCCAAAAAGAAAAGAAAAATAAGCAACTCATTACTAAGGCATCGTCATCAAACGTGATCCTTAAATATTTAATTTCAACAAATGACACACTATTAGTTTACACACTAACTACACCAGCTATCAATTTAGTATATGTCAAACCAAAGTTTCACAGTGTAAATATATGACGACAGTTTTCAAGGTTTATGTTACGGGTGTACTAAAAATACTTTTGAATTTTTATCCTTTTTTTCACCAGATCAGCATATAGGTTTTACTCATACATATACCCCGCTGTCATTATTGGGCTGTAGAGAGTGGTTCGCCTTCCATACAACAAAAAAAAAAGAAGTTTTGCCAGTCACCAGCTATGGTTAAAGATATTGTATCAAACAATTACATATATAGTATTTTAATTTGTTTTGCCACGCCTACAAATACCGCCCTTTTAGTATTTTGTTCACTGCATCGCAATTTTTAGTCCGATCGTATACCGGCATTCATTGCTCTGAAAGGTCTACAATTTTACATGTCAAAACCAAAATTTCAATATTTCCTTTAAAAATATATAGCATTAGGGTAGGAATGTACCGAGTTTTTAAAAGACATGATTAGAATATGACGTGGTAGTAAACAACTATTAAACAACCAGTTTTAGAATCTTGAGAGTGATAAAAATATGCAATAAATTTTCATCATTTAAATACAATAGTGATTCAAATTATATATTAAATTTAAATTAATTTTAATTTAAATTAATAATTTTATTAAAAAGAAGAGGGGCTTCCCCCCCCCAACAAGACCATTTTCAAGAAACCGCTCCCTAACATTTCCAATCTATTCCACCAGAAACCAATGATCAGGAGTTCAGAGCCACTTTCTGGGATGATAACAGCTAATCTACTGAAGACGCTCACCATATCACCGACAGATAAGGCAATTGCAGTTTGATCATTCAAGGGTGAAGGTATAATACTGGCTCTTGAGTGTCCAAATTAACAGCAACTTGTGTCATCAACAAAAAGTCACATAATATACAAAAAAAAAAACAAAATTTCTATCTCTCAACCATCTTCACATCAGAGTAGGAAAATAAACAAAACGACACGTTTCATCTCATTTTGTTTTATTCTTTACAATGAGTAAAACAAAAACAAAACAAAAACAGTGAGAGCGATTGTCCCATTTAGTTTTGTATATTGTTTTTGTTTTCAGTACTACAAATACACTAACTCAAATGTGCGTAGGAACAACAAAAAAGAAAAGAAGAAGAGAAAAAAGAGCAAATTATACGAATGTAACGAAATAATAAAGCAAGCACAAGAGCGAAAAGCTAATTGTTTCGTTTGCGCCCTTTCTCATTTAGAAAGTATTTGTTTCGGTTTTGCTAATATACAAAACGACAAAAAAAAATTTGAAAAGTTTATGACTTTGTGGTAACGTCTGCTTAACATTCCACTACAATGCACTGCCTCAGTAGGGGTTTACCCCTGAGTATTGGTCTTAAAAAAAATTGGAATTCAAAGAATTTATAACAACTTTTAAAGACAGAAATGTAGACGTTGCAGAGCCTTGAAGGTATTTTATATCTTGTGTTAAAATCGGACTAAAAGTAGCAACACAGCAAACAAAATACTAAAAATTCAGTATTTGTAGGCGTGGAAAAATATAAAAAATTACTTTTGGAATTATTTTTATATTATTTTTAATTCTAGAGAGTGACTACCACAATTTTTGTTTTTCGAACCCCTCTTGTGGTTCTTAGAGAAACCCCAAAATAGAATTTGATTAGCCAGCTACAATTGCTTTCCATTTACTTTTTCGTTTGTTTGCATCAAATGAGGTGGATGTGGAGACAAACTGCAAACAACAGTTGAATTAATCGCGTCATACGTCGAACAGTGTAATACCAAGTATAGGCCACCAAAAACATATCATTAACAAGGAAGCTTTACGCAAAACAAATAGATGAGTAAGTAATATTTTTTTGGGGGTTATGTAGACGCAATGTTGAAGATAATATCCACATTAACAGAGAGGCTCACATGTTCCCAGAAGTTAAACATTTTCATAATCAAGCAAATGATTATGACTTGCCTTTAACATTATTTGTTTTCTTATTTTTGTTTTATTTTGTTCAAAAAGAAGTCAAGTATGTGTTTTTATCCCTAATTTTTGTGTGTTTTGCTTACACCATATCCTGTCCTTTTATATATTTTAGGCAGGCTTTCAAAAAGCACTTTATTTTTGCATAAGTGAGTGTAAATGGTTGATTTTATTTACGTTTTTAATCTGTTGCCATCATTAGTTTTTCTTTTTTTTTTTATGAGTTTCGTGGACATTTAGGTTATTAATAACAATGTCCGTCCTCAAACCGGAATGATTTTCCTTTAACATCCTTTTGTTTATTATTTTTTTTTTCTGTTTTGTATTGTTTACTTCGTTCTCTTTTTCTCCTTTTTTATTCGGCTTGCTTAAGAGTTTTTCTTTAGCCAGGATATCATAAAAATTAATGTTTATATTGAGCCTTTAGCTGCCGTTGGATTTTTTTATTTTTTATTTGTGAAAATATTTTAATTTTTTATCTTTTTCATTTGTGCCTTTAGTACAGCAAGTGGTCGGTCTGTCGTGTTTCAATTATGTTGGTTTTGTAGTAGTTGTTGCAGTATCTAGAATTTTGTGTCATGTTTTAACAACAGTCACTAACATGAGTTATGATGAGTTGCTGTCAACCACAATCATGACAAGTTGAAAAACAACAAACTTGACAAAAAAGGTTGTTCACTTAACAAGTTGACTTACAATTGAAGATAAAGGTAATCTTTTGAATGAAAACTGTTTTCTTAATGGATTTTAATTATAACGAACACTTGTTTATCTTTACGGTTTCTAGTTTTTTTTTCAGAGCCTTGCAAAAGGGGTTTATTGTGTAAAAGATTAATTAAAACCTTAACAAAAATGCAAAAAAAAAGACAAAATAAAACAAAAATATAAAATAATGAAATCTCATCGTTTATACAATAGTTTTTGCATATTCCAGCCAGAAAGGAGAAATTCTTATTACTCCAGTTCTTCATTATAAGAAAGTTAAACGTGTAGTCAAATCTATAAAATTATACTGCTTTACGGCTTTACAGTTTAACTTTTAGTAGAATGCAGAAAAGGTGCAATTTTGCTGTAATAATAATGTGTACGGTTTACCATCGTTATCTTTGCCGTAATACGCAGTCTACTAATTGTGTTTTAGATACGTTTGAGTCTATTGGCTAACATAACAACAAGCAAACACAGGTACTTTGACGAGATTTAAATTCTGCTGAAAACATTGCCACCGTCAGGCTAGTATGCAGAAGAAAGCGATGCAATCAATTTCGAAGAAAAAAAAATTGTTAATGAATTAGACATATTGTTTTCAAGTTACTCAAAATAAAAGAGAATAATAGAACTGGGGCGGCCAAAAATTTAAAATTGTAAGGTTAATAACACAGGCAGGCAGATTAATAGTTGCTGGATATCTGCACACATCGGTTATATTTTTGTTTATTTTAAAAGAGGTACCGAACTTTAAATTCGCAACACTTTTTTAACTAGGCCCTTTTTTACTATCAAGTGATTTGGGTATATTTTGGTTTGGCATTTCAGCATGAAGAAACTGACTGCTCACCAAGCAAGGTGTAGATTTTTTTTATTTAAGACCAATACTCAGGGTAATCCCCTACTAAATGCAGTGCACTGTATCGGAATGTTGAATATATGTATAGATAGATGTAAATTTGTTAAGCGCCTTATGTCAATGGGACAAATTGCTGCCAATTTGATAACTCAAAGGCCAGTGTTATACCTTCACCTCTGAATAATCAACAGCAATTGCCTCATCTGGATGTTGAATGTGAGTGGTGTGCGTCTTTTTATATGCAGGCTAGCTGTTATCTTCCCAGAAGGTGGTGCTGTACTCCTGATCATTCGTTTCTGGTGGAACAGACTTGATAGGGATAGGGATAGGGAGCGGCTTTTCCTGCAGATGGGCATCTTGGAGTGGGGGGGAACCTCTTATTTATTTAAATTATAATTTAGAAAAAACGCAAATTTAATTTTATATTTTTTTGTCGTTCGCTGGGATTGAACCTCGGTCGTTTGAGGTTCTGTGCGAAAGCTCTACCCACTATGCCACGACTTCCCAGATCATTTAACCAAGCCCAAAACAAAATTTCCGTTGGTCCTCATTTTCATAAGAGTTTCAACCCCACCAAAAAGTTCATATTCAAGAAGCTGCTCCCTGACATTTCCAGTCTATTCAACCAAAAATGAATGATCAGTACATCACCTTCTGGGAAGATAACAGCTAGCCTATTGAAGACGCTCGCCACTCACATTAAACATCCACTGACAGATGAGGCAATTGCTCATGGGTATAACATTGGCCTTAGAGTGGTGAAATTGACTGCAACTTTTCTCATCAACAAAAAAGGCGCGTAATAACAAAATTAAAAAAGAAAAAATAAAAATCTATCTATCTATGCACCGCATAAGTAGGGGTTTACCCTTGAGTATTGGTCTTAAATAAAAAAAAATAATTTTCTCTGGCAAATAAATTCACTTTTTTTTGAGTGAATATGCCTGTCACTAAAAAATTGCCGTATTTGGGGTATATGATAATCTTGGGGATGTATGTTAAGACACCGTTACATCCACAAAAACTGACTGTTTAGTTCACACTTCTTTAAAAACGATGCTGGTTAGAACGATTTATTCAATTATGACCGCCATAGTGACCATGACCTCATTACTGACTTTTTAGTTCATCAATTGAACAGCCATGATGTGTAGGTGCTGTGCTATCAGCAAGACGGCGTAATATGTTGCACAGCTCTTGCTACAATTGATGTATTGAACGAAATGTTGGGTCTTCAAGATCGTTTGACTTAACGCCCCTACAATGTTTTTATGGGATTATGTGATGTAGCTAGTCTATGTAGATAAGCCCGAAACGATTAACCACTTGGAGAACAATATTCGGCTCGTTATTGCCGATATATGGCCACAAATGTTAGGAAAATTAGTCGAAAATTGAAACTCCATTAAATTAGACTATGTCTGAGCTAGCTGTGGTGATCATATGCCAGAAGTTACATTTGAATAATAATATCACAAGAATATCTTTCGAACAAGAGTAAATTTTATATCGATTGAAAAAAATGTCTTTGTTTTATTCTACTTCATAACTCTATACTTCTATATGATATATGAAAAAAGTAGTTTCATATTCATCTTTTTATAACTCGAGAACCACTCTAACAATTTGTGAACCTGGTGTTGAAACGGTCTACTTTCAGGGTCAGTCAAGTCTAAATATACGAGGTATGATAAAAAATAACCTTTATTTTGAATTATTTCAAAAAGTATTTATTTGTTCATCAATAACCATCTTGTCCCCTTCAAAGTAATTCCACTCAGATATAATTTACTTATGCCAGCGTTTTTTCCAATCCTTGAAACACGTCTGAATCGTGCTTTTGGTATCGCCAACAACTCCTGTTTCGATTTTACTTTTATCTCCTCAATCGAAGCAAAACGCTTTCCTTTCATCTGTGTCTTCAGTTTTGGGAAGAGGAAAAATTCAGCGGGGGCCAAGTCCGGTGAATACAGTCGTTGAGGCATGATAAGGATGTCCATGCGACGACCGGTTATACCACAATTGAACTTTTGTTCTGCTCATAGTAGACTCGCCAAACGCCCCAGTCAACATTTCAAATGTCCTTGAGCGTATAATTTCATTTTTTGCACAAAACTTAATACAGATTCTTTGATCCATTTTTTCTAATAGTAAAAAATTGAAGAGCACACAGATATGTGTACCAACATAACAGAAAAAAAAATGCGGAAATCGAACATACGTAACTCATGAAATCTTAAAATAACAGCTATTTTTTTATCAGACCTCGAATATACGATGTGCGCTATATGCACACGTGTGTTTTCCAATAAATTGTCCGAATTTCTTTCGAGAAATATTTATATTTTGTCACCCAATAACGACACGGGCAATAATAAAAACATATGTTTGAAATCTATTTATTTATGATTTTTTGTAGTCCTCAAGATCGGCTGCATTTTAATAATTTATTTGTGGGTTTATTTTATGTTAAAAGTACTAAAATTTTTTATATTCATATTCAATTTTATTGTTTCGTTTTTATTTAGAGTTTTTCGCTTCAAATATTTGTCATTTTAATTCAATAGAAGCTTATTTATCTACTCGAAGCAACTGCCAAGTATGCCTTTAAATTGACTTCAAACGGTAGAGGAACTCATTGTTTACAAAATTATACTTTTGCAGACACGTCACTCAACAATTAAACTTCACTTAAAAACACTGGTTACGTAAAGTTTTCTTTTTGTTTTTCTTTCAGGTATTTCTGGCCTTTTTTCGAGTTGGAAATTTCTGCAAAATTATTAAAGTTTTTGTGAATTGTTTCTTTTTTTTTCTACTCTTTTTATATGTTGTTATTTGTGTCGTTTTTTGTCTCGCTCCAATATAAATGAAATACTAAAAAAACCCGTAAAACTTTTAACAAAAGTGTACTTTACATAAGTTATACAAAAAAAGTTTAAATTTTCTTTTTTTTTTGCGAAAAATAATAAACACTTGTGGTAATAACAATAATAATAGAAGAAAATAGTAAGTAGATAAAATTTCTTTATTCAATTTAGGGTGACTATATGATACCCTACAAAAGAATTTTTGTTTTTGAAATAAAATTTTTGGTTAAAAATTAAAAAAAAAAAAAAAATTTCTTCTTAGGAATACATTTGTTCACAAAATATGAAACCTAGATTTTATTATTATCAGTGAAATTGAAGATATGTTTTAAAGTTATCGAAAACTATTCAGAATTATATTTTTTTTAAACCTTGAAAGTCATATAATTAATAAAATACTTTATCTTATTACTGTCTTTTCTGTGCGATTTCTTTACCTTTGTAATAAGAGGATTAGGTATACTGTAAATTTTTATAGTAAAAGAAAAAAACATATGTATGTTTATACAGTTAAACCTCGATTAAACGGTTACATCTACTAATCGGCATGTGGTTCTTTTTATTTTTTCCTTCTATTATCCGTGCTTTACCTCTATTAACCGTGCTTTACATCTATTATTATTATTATGTTTATTTATTATGTAAATCTAAGTCCGGTGGTTCCCCCTATTTTATTTTGCATTCTCTATGACGATTTGTATGTTTTGTATAAAAATATGCGGTATATTTGACTCTGTAGTTACATAAATCGAATGTTTAAATCAAAATAATTCAAAACAAAAATGTCTGTTTATTTTAATATAACCTCTATTAATCATATATCTTGGTTATCCGGATAATCGAGGTTTTACTGTATAACATTAGTATATATCTGTGGAATTTTGAATAAACGTCTTCTCTCGAAATAAGACAATTTTCCAATATTTTTATAGTATATATAGAATTTCCTTGTCCTTCTTTTGCTCTAATCCCCGTATTTCTAAGAACTTTGGAACGCAAGATATGCAGTTGACTAATCGACCTCTTTCAGACTTTCCCCCATTTCAATTTGACAAAACGACTTCTTTCAGAGAATTAAGAATAATTTGAAAAATTGAATCACTATAAAAAGTTTTATTTAATTTTTATTAATATTTTTTAATTATTTGCATATTGTAGTAATATGCAAAATATATTTTCCAGATCAACTTCTTTCATCCTTTTTTTTTAATATTCAATTTTAACAAAGAACTTGTCTTGACTTAAGCGACTAAAATAATTTTCAAATTTAATCAAAAAATTTTGACAAAACGACTTATATGGTGGAAGCTAATTTTTTTTATTTAAAATCTATTTAACAAAAAGTCTTAAATTAATTTTTTGTCGTTTTAAAGAAAACTATTGCTCTAGAAGGAAAAAAAAGGTCGCATAATGTTCGTTAAGTGTTTGTGCATAATATCCAAGTTCAAAATTTCTTTAATTTTCTAATCAATAACTTCTATTAGTTTTTTGGCTCTACTGAAAAGTTGTTGATTTAGAGAGAAGACGTTTTGTCAAAAGTCCACAGATGTTTAGACATTCTGAAAAGTGCATAATTAATTTGTTAATATTAGACACACAACTGCCATCTACTAAAAGCGTAATAAAATTTATTTAAACTTAATAGGAGGAATGAAAGAGATTTTAACAACGACTGTAAATTAAAACAAGATATGTATGCATGTATGAACTTACTTTACTTACATACATACATTACAATCCTGTATCAGAGTTACGGCCTAGCTTCTCGCAGCACTCATGTTGTGTGTGTTAATTTTTATCCATGAGTACCGGGACTTACAGTTTAATGTTGACTCCGAACGACAGATTTGAGAAGCTTCTTCATGGCTACTACCATAACTTTTGCCAGAAGACTGCTGAAAGGTTGTCGCCGTAAAAAATAATTTCTCATAAATATTTCTTTTTTGTAAGATGTCAGAGCTGAGATTTGAACCCGGCGTTATCGTCTTAGTAAGCCAACACACTAACCACTACACCACGGCGAGTACACTACTAACTCTCATTTTTACTTACCCTCATTTTTAGGCACTGGTTTGCTTCACAACCTTAAGCATTAAACACATAGACGACAGCAAGCAGCAGGCAGCAAGTTGTCAAAATTAGAATGCACACGTTTATATGGAAACGATTATTTTAAAGGCAGCACAGCACAACCCTAGACAAAAACCTTTGCTGCTGCTGCCCAACTTAGAATAATTTCTATTTTTTGAGGCAGCAAAAACTAATTAGTGATGCTAATACAATATAAAATGTTAAATAAGAACGACATAAAAAAATATTTTTTATTACAAAGAAAAAAATTTATTTATTAATAAAGATAATAACAATTTAAAACCTTTTAAAATTATAAGTCGGTATTATTTAAATAAATTTAAAATTTTAACTTTATGTTTGGTGTCCCACAAGGATAAATATGCATTGTTGTTTAAAATACATGTATAATGTGATGGGAAATGATGAAGTGGCTGAATGTAAAACAAACCACTAACTACGTTATGTCTTAAAAGAAATATGCAAATGTGTGATGCAGCAAAATATCTTAGTGATCAGGGAGATTTGCAGCCGTACCAGTTGAGAAATACACAGAATTCCAGAATTCATCGGGGACATCAACGGCTATGCAAAAGTCATAATTTTGCAATTATTGCCTAATAATTTGAAATTAGACCTAAATTTTAATTTTTTTAAAGAGTAAGTGTACAATTAGCAAAAAATATATTTTGTTAATGAGTTTTGTAAAGTTTTTTAATACTAATAAAATATAAACAAATTAAAATTAAAAAAAATTTATATGTATTTACATTTCAAACACGCGATTTTATTTTAGCGATTTCATATACTTGAAAGTGGTATCACTGAAATATTTATTTCAACAACAAACACATGTTCATTATTTTAGTTGTTTTTTTATTATTTTGCTGCTGCTGCCTTCAAAATATTTATGTAGCCGATAGCATGGCAGAAAATATTGTCGGCTGCATTTGCTGCTTGCTGTCATGCTGCTTGCTGTTGTCTATGTGTTTAATACTTTACCTTGTTAATTTAGATATATTAGTTTTTAAGGTTCTTAAGATAAAAAAAAATTATAAGTTAACTTGTATGGTACTTACCACGCCCACTTGTATAATTTCGCTCACATACTTACTGGTGATTATCTTTGAGCAGGAAGTCCTTCAGGTCAAATTTAATAACTTTAGCTTTAAGCGGTTTCAAGATCTTTCCTTGACTAGATAAATTCAATAAATTTAGCTTCAATCGGTTTTATGATATACATCCAAATATTAGTATTTAATTTGTGGTTGTGAACTGGGAACAACATATCCAATTTGGCCTACTTTCTTTTCTTACTGAAAATTAGCTTTGACCATGAAATCCTTCAGACTAAATTTAGTAACTTTAGTTTTTACCGTTATTAAGATCTACAAAAATCGCTGTTTAGTTTTTATGAGAGGTACCACGTTCAATTAAATATCTAATTCTGCCTTTTATGACAAACACTTTACCTAATAATTTCCCAATTTTCAATGCTATAGGATGTATGGTTTCTAAATCTATCGAGTACAGACACACACACTGTCATTTTTATATACATACGGGTACATATAGAGATATATAGAGTATACTGGGTAATAGTAGGATGTTATAAATGTTTATAGGTTCGTATCCGAACATTTTAATGTTAAAACTAATTTTAAAATTAAACATTTTTACACTTATTATTGAGCTTTAAGTCTTTTATTAATTTTAAATTCCAAGTAATATATAAATAAAAGATCTGAAATTTAAAGTTAACATTTCTATACGCTTAAATGATTCCCCATAATATTATTATTTTAATTTAAATTTACTGTAAACGAGAATTTAAGCTGCTCTTTTTATTCTTAGAAACAAAATTTAATTTAAATACAGACATCAAAACAGCTGCTGCACATTTCTTTCTCCTTTGTAATTTCAAGTTTTTTCTTTCGTTCACAAATTTATAAGAAAATAAAGACAATTACCGAAATCAAATAAAGGAAACGTGCAATAAAATTCATGGATGTGCTGTTGTGTTGTCATTATCAACCGCAATCGAAATCATCATAATCAGAAGCATCGTCATTCATCATTAACACCATCTTTTTTTTTATACAATACTCGTATGTATATCGTCAAAGAAGGAATGAAATCAATATAAACTCCATCAACACTGAGCATCAGTGGTAAACATTTGAAAAACCTATTTTAATATGCCGTCAAGTGACATGAAAAGCCAATATAAAGCGCATGCAGTGTGATGAACAAACCAAAAATGAAATGAAAGTACTCATACCCCAAAAACAAAAAAAAAAAAAACAAACAAAAAATTTACCACTCACACTCATTTAAAAACTGATGGCGAAAATTCAAACGCGTTAGCAATTTTATTTATTCTTTTGTTAGCTTGGAAGAGAGTCAATAAAGGAAAGCCTGTGCTGAAAGTCTATTAAAGAATTTAAAAGTATTTCTTTTGGTGTTGAAATAAAAACAAACATATCGTTATAGAACATAGCTAACGTAACCAGGCATTCAGTATTAGAATGATCTGAGCATGGCAAAATTACAGACTCCGGAGTCATCATTGATTACAAAATAAATACCAATTATTGGTCAATAGTGCACGGAATTGGCCAAGTGGGCGTGGTATTTCAGATTCAAAATTTTAAGTAAGCAACTTATTTGGCAATATACGTCAGCAGTCAAAGAGGGAGAGGATGTCAGTTTTGTAGGAAGACGAAAGAGTACTCACGGTAATTCTGCCTAAAAGTGAGAGTGAAAAGTTCTTTTAACAGTTAAGCCTTTTTAAGGCATCACGGAGCTTAAGAATTACATTCCTAATTAATAAGGAATATTTCCAGAAACGCTGATATTTTTTTTATTAAGGCTAATACTCAGGGGATTACCCCTACTCATTTAGTACATTATGCTGGTCTAGGAAAATATGTTATGGGAAGGAGGAAAGTGGGAGTAGTGCTTGTGAGCATTTGATTTAAACTTATTAATATCGTAATTGACAGGAAAAACATTCGGCTAAAGAACGAATTCTCTCTCTAATACATTCTGCGATTCACTGGACAATTAACTACAAAAGATGTGCTCTCAGAGTGGTACGAGTGTGGTGTCTGAAAAACTAAATTAAAATGCCTGTAATAGAATCTGGTCACGTTAAGTATTTGGCAAAAGTATTCAATAAAAAAGAAAAGAAAAAAAAAATTAACATTTGCAAACATTGATTTAAATGCTTAAAAACATATGTATGTATGTGCGAGGAGTATATATTGAAGTGCGTTTTTGAGTACGGCAATGAATAGAAATTTACCAACATACAGGTTGTTGTTGTTTTGGTTTTATAAAGTTTGAAAACATTTGTGAAATTGTGTTTTTTTTTCTTTTTCTTTTTTTTTTCTTTTTTTTTTTTTTTTTGTTTAACAATTCTTTTTTCAACCCACTGCCTGTATCATAAAGTTTCTATGATGAAAAGTGTATTTAGTTAAGTTTGCCACATATGCCACATAAAGTCTGTGTGCTTTGTTTTTTTGTGGTGCTTTGGTTGGGTTTCAGTTGCGAATCCGTTTTAATCAAAATGTCACGAACTAGCATTCATAATATACTCTACCTTTACATACTTATGTTCTACATAAGCAACCGGTAATGGAAATAGAAATATGCATTATGGTCTATAGAAGAGTACTTGTATGCAAATTGAAATGGTCGGTTGAAAATCCATCAAACGACGTCTAAGATATTTTTTCTGGTTTTAAGTAAAATTTAATTTTCTAAAAAAAAATTTTTTTTTTTACTAAATTTCTGAATGATGATTATGCGCATATGTATGTATGTATGTATGTATGTATGCTTGGAGGTATTTGATTTTTGCTTATAATTTAAATTTTTATACACTTTTGTGTATGTATATACAGTTGGGTACTAACTCGCATAAAATAAGTAACAAACTACTTGTTTTTAATGCACGTGTAATACCAAGAATTTATAGAAAATTCCGACTCCTGTAAAAAAAAATAAAACTTCAGATCCAATTCCTACACTACAGCCCTGACTTCAACTTTACTTTATTTATTTTTTCATCTGACCGTTAATTTATAATTTGTTGCAACCACTACACTATGATTTTGAATTCGAACAAATATTTGCCTGATGTAGTCTAACCTATAAATATACGAGTATGTAGACGAGTATTGCCTTTTATATTTCAGGACTAGAAAACAAAAACAAATATTAATCATTGAAAAACTTTTATAATTTTACGGCGAATGAAT
This sequence comes from Metopia argyrocephala, assembly GCA_963576795.1. Taxonomy (NCBI): domain Eukaryota; kingdom Metazoa; phylum Arthropoda; class Insecta; order Diptera; family Sarcophagidae; genus Metopia; species Metopia argyrocephala. Next base: position 176,973,214 of record OY756208.1, on the reverse strand, counting down.
TTTTTGTGCTCATAAATGCAGTTTTTGAGCCGATATGTGAGTTGTGTTTCACTTATAATTGATTGCTCTACGTTGTTCTAGTGTTACGGTTGCGACATGTCCAGTTTTTCCGAAAACCAGGCAACTATTTGCTTGGATCAGGAACAACTTTTGTTGCATTTTGCTCATTTTGAAACACCCATGCAGTCAACAGCTGTTTACTTTCGAACTCATACGCGAAAATCCTGTCACGATGTATGACGTTTTTCGAAGCACCGCGATGGTACTTTTTTTTAGTATTTCTTTTGATCAACCGGCACAAGCCTTTTTTTTGGGAGATTGACAAATTGTGTGGTTTCCAAAGCACATAAATTTTTTTGACACTAAAATATTTATGCAATATTGAATGTATGCTGGCCCTACTAACGCCTAAGGTTGTATGGATTTCACGATAGGCCACATGACGATCTGACAACAACAATGGTTTCCGGAACAACAGTTATATTACGTGTCCCGAGAGCGCGCTGCAATGGCGTTTCCAACTAGCTCAGAAGGTCCTAATTCAGAGAAAGGTCCCAAACCGCTATTACAGCCCATAGGACTAGCACAATTAAATTCTGAAAACTAAAAAAAATATATAATGTAATTAAAACAAATAACACACAGAAATGAAGGTGGCGTAAAACATTGCAAAAGAGGTTTTTGATGGCTACAACCTCCACGTTTACCCTCCCTACCTGGGTCATAAGCCTTGGCCATGAATTACGTCAATATTACCCCCACAATTAATTTTTATATGCTCGCTACTTACATATCACAATGGTTTCCGGAAAAACAACTGATTTTGGATGACCTTCACAAAATTCATCTTGGAAGGATGAACTAAGACCACGCTTGAATTCACCATAACATCGATAAAAACTGGCCCTTGATGGAGCTTCATCGTCAAAAAATTAGTTATGTTCATCCATGCACTGTAGTTGAGTTAATCCGAAAGAGTTGTAAAAAACAATCGCACGAAAATGTTTACGATTTAATTTCGTTTTTGGGCCGAGGTGAATTTTTTAAGTTACTGTTAGCAACACAAATAGTGCTCATATGTCAAAACGTTCTGAGTACGTATAACCTCAAAAATTTCCAACTTTACGATAGAGCCAGATTGCAACACAAGGGTTGTCAAATTCCGAATCTTAAAAGGCAACCCTTGTATTGTTGTTTTCAAAAATGAGAAGAAAGGAGGAAAAAAATGCAAAATATGCAATCTTCGCACTTCAACTAAAACTAAAAATGCGATGTTAAATATTGAAATTGTTTCAATCCTTCTGCAATAGTAACAAAAAGAAAACCTCATAGTACCTGTATACATACATCTCTTAACCTGTCCGGACTTGAGTTTACTTAAAGGTAACTTACTGTCAAACAGTATACAAATGTATGTCACAAGAGCCACAAAAACTGACTCATTTAACACCCGCTGTCATATAGTGTGTGAGCGTTCACTCACTCTGCGTGCATAAATTTTAGCTAACCATATATCTGTGGACATTTGACAAAACGTCTTCTTTCTAAATCAACAACTTTTCAGTAGAGCAAAAAAAAAAAAAAAACAGTTCAAAAGGCAAAAAGAAGTTATTGCTTAGAAAATGAAAGAAATTTTGGACTTGGATATTATACACAAATACTTAACGAACATTATACGACCCTTTTTTCCCTCTAGAAGCAGTAGTTTTCTTTAAAACGACAAAAAATAAATTAAGACTTTTTGTTAAATAGATTTTAAGGAAAAATAATTAGCTTCGACCAAACAAGTCGTTTTGTCAAAATTGTTTTGATTAAATTTGGAAATTATTTTAATCGCATAAGTCAAGACAAGTTATTTTGTTAAAATGGACTATGAAAGAAAGGTTGAAAGAAGTTGATTTGGAAAAAATATTTCGGTTTCATTAAAAAAAAAATACTTCAATTTTTCGCTTCAATATGCAAATAATTAAAAAATATTAATAACAATTAAATAAAATTTTCTATAGACATTCAATTTTTCAAATTATTCTTAATTCTCTGAAAGAAGTCATTTTGTCAAATTGAAATTGGGGGAAAGACTGAAAGAGGTCGAGTAGTCAACTGCATATCTTGCGTTCCAAAGGTCGTAGAAATACGGCAATTAGAGCAAAAGAAGGACAAGGAAATTCTATATTTACTATAAAAATCTTGAAAAATTGTCTTATTTCGAGAGAAGACGTTTTTTTCAAAATTCCACAGATATGTTAGCTTGTGGTTTATAAAATGCAGTTTCATAGAAAGGTTTTGTTTGATTTTAACATTTGATGTCAAGCGAGTTGGTTGCTAATCTCATTATCTGCATAAATTTCGGCTAACAATAGGTTACAGATTTGGTATATTATGAAATAATCATCGACTTGGATTGTGTAGACCTTATAAATCTATGCCATGTTCTTGGTCGAACATTGTGGGCAACACAATTGTTCAACGAACGATGTGCTATCGGCAGCTATCATTTTCAATTTGACGCCATGTTTTTTACATTCACAATTGAACAAATAAACAAAACACTGTTGTTGAAAAATTTTGAATTCTGAGAGAAAGTGAGAATAAAATTTTGACATTTGCGCTGCCGACGTTTTGTTCATGTTATTTGTGGTGTGGACGACGTATAAGTTAGCTTTTGGTGCATGCAAAAAATTACACATTTTTGCTGAAAGCACGAGTTAAACTGAAAAAAATTTTAAATTCTTTTTTTCATTTTTAATTATTTTTCAAATAATTTCTCAACGACCTGCATCAGTTTCGAGTTAGCCCCAAGTTAGTTCTTAGTGAGTCAGTTGCTAAAAGTCCGACAAGGAGCATAAAAACTACATATACATATGCACGGGTGTACATTTATAGTGAAATTGAATATGAAACCCATAACGCGCCAACGAAAGCATCAAATTTGAATTCACTTTTCTTGGACTACCATTTAAGTGCCTTTTTTTTCAAACAGAAGCAGTGATAATTGTTTTCTTCTTTTTTATTATCTTTGATTTCTTTCTATTTGATGCCACTGTAAGTGTTGTTGCTTTTGTTCCCTTTTATGGGTACGCTGGTTTCTTGTGTGTATTTTCATTTGTTGATTCAGTTGGTTGTTTACATTTTCGTTTCACTATTTTCTTTCGCTCTCTTTGTTATACAAAAATGGTAAAGAACAACAGGAAATTGACCCAAAAAGCAACAACCGCTGCAATAAAACGATTGAAATAATGCCCGTTTTACACTAAATTGTAGGAAGAAAGGAAAAGAAATAAACAAATATACGAATATCGAATATAATACCATACCAAACTGAATGAAATAAAATAGGAAAAGAGTCAATCCGACTAAATAATACACTTCAACAGAAACTTAGAATATTTCATATTTAACTGGTGATGTAGTTTAAGGAAATAAGAAAATACGAAATGTTTTTATTTATTGACAACGAAAATTAATGAAATGCTTACAATTATCTGTTACCTAGAAGCAGTTTATAATTAATAATATTATGCATAATCTTACTCTGGTCACTTATGTGGAAGTACGTTGAATGGCAGGGCTTTATCCAAGTAGAAACTCGACGTATAAAAACCATATCTTTCGTAGTAACATTACAACTTCTCTTCCTTACGAAAGTAATTATAAGCAAGCTCCAAATATGGGGCAGCATGTTCATGTTCTTAGTTGCTCAGAAAATGAGTGGGTAGTGTTCTAGACGGTGAATGAATGAAGATCAAAGGTTTGATACCCAAGAGAGACTCTCGTATATTACAATAGGTTTTCATTTAATTAACATTATATTATAATATGATAGTAAGTAAATACAATACTTGTACAATTTTTTGCCAGCTAAGAATTAGATAATTCGCAAAAATCTTAGCACAGCTCCTAAGCCACAGAATAATTCTTTTGTATTTTAAAATTACCGATTTCTATCTACTTTTTTATCAATATTTGACACAACAACTACACCGGTCTCATACTATGAGACCTTTGGTAATTTTTAAAGCTTAAAATACAACCAAGTTGGTTGAAAATATGCACGTTATTACCATTACATTTGTGTTGTTACAAATACCTACACAAACTTAATATACCCACAACATAAATAAATAAAACAATAAAAAAAATTGAATATGGCTTTAGGATAACATTTAACGAATACCCAAGAGCTCATCAAATTTAATCGTTTTCTTTTATTGTATTTTGTTTATTTTGCTTTTGTTTTTATTTTTTTTAGATTTTCTTAAATGTTCATTTGATTATACAAATTTTAGGCAAAATATAAATGAGATTTTGAACAAGAAAATGTTATGAAAATAAAATTGTTCATTGAATTTCTAATCTTTTTGAGCTTATTTTTTATTTGTTATTAACCCAAAAAGGCACGTATATTAAAATAAAAAAAAACATGAAAAATGTTTAACGAAAACCGTTTAATGCTAAAATCGCAGATCATTACAATTCTCTTAACGACCCAAAGTTAGAATTATTAATATTTGACTAATCTTAACTATGCTATCGAGAGACAGTTGCTTTTGTACTGCAGATCCCTTGTGTATCGCCTTGCAAATCACAACCTTAGTATGTGAAGGAACTGAATTAGCGCTTTGAACTAGAATGTTAACAAGTCCTATTCACTCATAATCCTTGTAGCAGGATTGCTTCTAAGCTGTAAGAATATGTATTAAATTTTACAAAAAAAATTTGTGCTCCCACTCCGGCAAGAGTGCAGCAGTTTGCAAAAACAAAAAAAAAAAAAAAAAAGAAACGAACAGTGAGTCTAAAATTGTAAAAGCTTTCAAAAATGCAAATGTCAAAGTATGGATATTTGGAAGCAACTGATGTAGTAGTTGTTATATCCTATAAATCAGAGCTACACAATTAATGATCAAATGTTCCCTCAATCTTCAGATATTGGTCTTGGATATGCTCATCCTGTATGGGTGCTTGTTAAAAGTCTTTGCAAGACTTGTTTCAATCCTCGCTTTTCTCTCACCATGAACGCTCATCCTTTACCTATCTTCCAGACTCAATGTAAGGCCTCTCTTCTCCGCATTTAGCATAGATATCAAACGTCTAATTTCCATCGCGCCACTCATGTCTTGCCTTATCTTTTGAATACTTACTGGAGTTTTTCCTACAAGAGACTTTCAATTGGCTTAATATTAGTTCTGAATGATAAAATTATTGGAATACTACTGCTTAACGTATCCCAAAGTATGTTTGCCGTCCTGCTAAAATATTCGTACAGGTGGAATGTTCGACGCTGCATATAGCAGTAATATATCATTTAATTTTGTACAAGTACTGCATTAGACAGTTTCTATGGAATTCTCATGAATCCCTTAATTTTGTACAGGCTTGCAGGCATCATTTATCCATCCAGGAGTTAGTAAAGAAAAACGCAAATCGAACAATTCGAAAAGTTTGGTGTTCAGTCCGAATAGAATTTAATAATTTAAATAATTAATTTATTCTCTGATTATATTTTCTTTTGTTTTAAGTCAATGACATCAATATTTAAATCTGCTTGTAGCCTACCTTTCCTTTGTAGTACTTATTAAGACAAACATGCCTAAATACCGAAATACAAAACAGGTCATACGATAGGATAAATAGTTGGTTAGTTAACGTTAATTAGCATCATACGACTCCGTTGGTAAAATACCACACCACTCCTAACCACAGTCAGAACGTCCCTCATATCCAGATTATAGTTTCTGAAGATGTCTACCGGACCAAAACCATATACCTGCATTAACCAGATAACGAGATCATAATGGCCATGACTTAAAAAAATCGTCAAGTATGAAGGAAGTATTCAATTGTCTCTTCCTTCTCCGCATATCCACAGTTACGACAGTAATCGTTGCATTAATTACCCATGCGGCATTGTTAAACATAGTTGTATTCGATGGCAATATAATGAGTGTAACGGCTTTCTAATTTTTTGGTATCACTTACGATTTATCTTTTTTGTCAAAATGGTATGATATGGGGGGTGCGTGGTATAGTGGTTAGGGCACTCACAAAATAACTCTAACGATCCAGGTTCTAATCCCAGCAAATGTGAAAAATGAAAAAGTTAGTTTGCGGTTTTTTCAAAATTATAATTTAAAAATAAGACCCCCCCTCCAAGGAGTCCATATACAAAGTAATCGCTTCTTGACATTCCACTCTATTTCACCTTAATCTTCGACAACGAAAAACGAATGATCAGGAGAAAAGCGCCACTTATTAGGAAGTAGCAGAAAACTGCTAAAAACCTACTTAGCGAAGGCACTCACCGCAATTAACATGCAACGATGGGGCAACTGCTGTTGATCATTCAAGGGTGAAGGTATAACACTGGCCTTCGAATGAGCAGTTTACAACAATTTGTCTCATTCCTAAGGCGCTTAATAATACAAGAAATAAAAATATATGTTTTGTAGTTATAATATACTGTCCTTTCCACAAAAATTCCAATACAACGCACAACATTTAGTAGGGGTTTACCCCTGAGTGTTGGTCTTAATAAAAAAAAATAGCTCCCAATTTTAGTGATAACTTCTTTTTTCGATTAAAATTTCTTTCTAAAAAGCATTCTCCTGAATTCTGAAAATAGTAAAAATTCGCTGGGGGCAAATACTGGAAAGAAAGGTGGATGAATAAAGAATTTGAATCTCAAATCATTACATTTTTCCACCGTTTTCTTCGAGTTGTAACACGATAAACTTTTCAAAGATTTGCAAAGATATTTGCCAAGTGGAAGAGCTATTACCATTATTATTTTGATTTTAAAAAAAAGAATATAATTTTTACTGCCTGATTCTGAATCAAGCACTGATATTTCAGGTAAAGACAGTGCTATCTTTTCATTGATTTTTGATAGGGTAGAGTATAAGTCTGTAGTATTTGGTGATATGCAATAGCACACACTATATAAAAACAACGTGTAAAACAATTTACAATACAAACATTTCTTAAAATTAATCACTACACTAGTAATGAGATTTTTTTGACTTACATGCAAGCAATTTATCTTTGAATAAAACAAAAAAAAAATAAAATAATAAAAAAATATCCAATAATTCTTTATACATCTGTCAATAATTTAATTTTAGGTTTTAATAATTCTACGAAACTTCTACCAATATGTCACATAAATTTTTGTGTAAATCTTTGGCATCAAATAAATATTTTTAAGTAAAAGTTTGTCGTTGCTGTCACACATTAAAAATAAGTTTTTCAATTCGAATTTACAAGTTGAAAAATAAGCAGCCTCAATAGACTTAAAAAAGAGATTCCTAACAAATAAAATGAAAATAAATCAAGCACGTTATACAAAATTTGTTTAACGCTCACGCTAAAGTGTTCCTGGTAAAATAAAAGGATTTGTATTACAAAAAAATATTGAATAAAAAAAAAGTTGTAAAAAATCTCATTGATTCACATAATACGTGAATGTATACCCAACAAGCACACAGGCTTGATTTTAAATTAAAAATTTTGTATTCAATTTTTTTCTCAATCACCTTAAATGATTTAGAAATAAAATGCGCTAATGATTATTATATACTACTGTACGTTGCAATGGCTAGTGCTTAAAAGTTGTGCTATTGTTTTCGTAATACAATTGCTGGATTTACATAATTCAGAGGAAATAATCAAATGGGCTTAAATCTCACGATTTTGGTGGTCAATTAATCGTGAAATTATTCTTTTAGTACAAGTTTATTTAAATTAATAAATTGAAGCATACTCGGGCCTATTGGAATAACAAGACAGATAATTGAGGTACAAAAGAATTTTAATCATGTGCATACACTGTTCTCTACAATCAGTAACATACTGATCATCACGGGCCCATAATGTACCCCAAACAGCAGTTTTCTGTGAAAGTAATATTTCTTTTTAAACGTTTAGTTCCGTTTATTTATGTATATATTCGACAAAACATGGAATTAATCAAAGAATTAAATTTTTAACAAGAATTCAATACAAATTTGAGCTCTAGCCCAGTCGCCCAATTAGCGAAGCATACGATGGTTGTTTGTCTTTAATTCCTGGATATGTGCAATTCTGGAAGCTTTCAAGCCGATTTACTGTCGTAAAGGCTTGAGTTAATTAGAAGTTCACAACCTCAGTTCTTGAAAAAGGCAGCCAATTTTTTGATTTAGGTCTTCTTTAATGCTAATCTGTACGGTAGCTACAGCAGCTTCAATGTGCATTGTTCGGCATCTCACGGAACGGGTATCGACATTAAAAGTAAATGGGGTGAGAAATCAATCCATTGTTATTCGCATTAACGACTCTAAAGAACGACTATATAAGAAAATGCAACAAAATAGACGAAATGTAATGAATTATTTAATTATTTTGATAAAAAATATCTAACCAATTTGAAATTAGTTTGCGGTTTTTTAAAATTATATTTTAAAAATAAGAGGTTCCTCCGTCCAGGAAGACCATCTACAAAGAAACCGCTCCCCGACATTTCACTCTATTCCACATTAGCCAATGTCAAAAATAAAAAAAAAAGAAATGATCAGGAGAAAAGCGCCAAGTATTGGAAAGTAGCAGATAACAGCTAAACCTACTTAGCGAAGGCATTCACCACATAACCGATATGCAACGATGAGGCAATTGCTTTTGATCAGTCAATGGTAAAGGTATAACACTGGCCTTTGAATGATCAATTCACAGCAATTTGTCTCATTCCTAAGGCGTTTAATAATATAAGAAAACAAAATATATGTTCTGTCCATCCCAAAAATTCTAATACAATGCATAGCATTTAGCAGGGCTTTACCTCTGCGTATTGATCTCAAACAAACAAACAAAAAATCAAAGTTATTAAGCCTAAAAACACAAATAAACTGGAAATTTGTGTATAAAACCTTATAGAGGATTTCTAAGAGCATCATGGCCGAAGCACATATTCAACCTGAAAATATCGTGCAGACCATCTATTAAACATCAACTATTTCTTGTCATTGAAATAATAAAAATATAAACTTTGTTACAAGAAAATAAAAGTAGACGAGCCAAAATATTAAAATCTGTAGTTCATTGCCATAATCCAATATATGTATTCTATTTCCATGGAACTTAAAGCAACCATACAATCAATAGGTCCTCCAGCTATACCACATGTTAGTCCAGAATTAGGCTTTCGGTTATTAGAATCAGTACCCCAGTCTAAGTATGTAAAACATTAAAAATGTTAAATCTTTTTAGTGTGAGCAATTTTACTTATACGATGTTTCTTGTAGTCGACGTGGTACAGTGGTTAGTGTGTTGGCTTACTAAGACGATAGCGTTGGGTTCAAATCTCAGCTCTGACATCTTGAACAAAAGAAATATGAAAAAATTATTTCTTTTGGCGACTACCTCTCAGCAGTCAATCGATAATAGCTCTGGGAGTAATTGATTGCTCAAATCTGTTGTTCGGATTCGACTTTAAACTGTAACTCCCAGTACCCATGAATAAAAACAAAAACACACAACATGAGTGCTGCGAGAAGCTAGGCCGTAACCCTGACACAGGGTTGTAATAGCCAATTATGTATGTATGTATGTATGTATGTATGTATGATCTTTCTTGAGGTATCGTAAAACACATTTAAGAGTTCAATAATATTAGGTTTGTAGGTGCGAATTAAGTTGCGAAAATTTCGCCACCATTAAAATCTGGTCTCGAAATCACACGATAACTTTTTCGTGTCCATATTTGCACGCTTATCTTGACGTTTTCTTAAAATAGTGCCACGTAATCATGAAGTAGCTGCCAATTTGCAGAATCGGCCATGATCTATCGGTATAATATATATAAGTTTACTGATTAGGTCTAATGTTATTATATTGGACCACATTCAATAGATCAGTTTGGTGGGAAAAATTTGTTTAAGTTAGCATTTAATAATAAATAAATATTTTTAGTGCTTTCTGTATTATACGATATATAAATATGTTCGATATTTAAGTGGTTATATAAATAAAATTTCTGTTCCTCTTTTGTCTATTCCAATAAAAGTGTCTACTCTCGCAAAATGTAAATGCATATGCATTTATTCTAAACCACTGACTGACTGACTGACTGTCATTGTAATGGTAACACGAGTTTCAAACACTTTCGCTTAAATATCCAGCAACCGTAGCTGTCACTAACAATTGAATAAAATAAAATAAAATATTTTAAACCATTGTTATATGCCAATTCAATTCCAAGAGCGCAACCAGAAATTATTACAATGACAGAAAGGAAAAAAGATAAGCCCGTTATAAAATATTTTATACATTTTGTGTACTCGTATTACCAGAATTACCAATACCATCACACATTCTACGAGTACATGACAGTAGTTGCCGCCACAAATATCACAGCAGTAAAAATGTTACAGCTGCTGCTGTAAATACTACTGCCTGAACAGCTTAACAGTGAAGTTCACTTCCGTGCATCAATAGCAATAAATGCAACCAATAATTGACAGCAGATTTTATTTTATTATTTTTTTTGGGGTAACTTCTTAGGAAACATGTATCAGTGTTGACATTTTGCACAAATTGGATTGAAATTTTTAGCTCTGATTTTGTTTTTTTCTTTTTGCGTTGCTAAAATATAAACGTTTTTATGTTGAAACATTTGGTAGTATTGCTCCATTCAGAAGGCAATGGAGTAAAATAGTATTATGACAGTCATAATAAGAAACTTTTGAATATTTAATCAACTACTTCAAATTTTTTAAGATCATTTATGTTTTTGTATTAAAAAATTCAGTTAAAATAATGTAAAAATTTAAACAATTTCTCACATTTTCTCATTCATATTTAATGTCTTTCAATTCCATAATTTAGCGGAACTGCAGTCAATAGTTTTTGCATTCCCTTAAGTTTTTTTAGTTTAGAAGGAAAAAAGTAATTTAAATTTAGATTTTTTTCTACTATTCTTGTAAGTCAATGTCACTCAATCCTGTTTGCAGACATTTATTTGTTAAGTTTCATTGCAAAAATTTTTCACAGACCAAAAAAGAAAAAAACATCTCGTCAGTTTTAAATTCAATTTTGCAAATTTATAGAGAACTAATTAAAGATTGGCAGGTTAAAAAATAAGGAAATATTTTATTTTTAAAAACTATTTTATTATAGAAAAACAAATTGAAAATGATAAAAGAAAAATGTCTTTTTTTACTCCTTCTTAAATCTTTAAGTCTCAAAATTAACGAAAGATTTGAAATTACCACCATTTTTGTGGTGAATTATTGGGAAATCTGAAAAAGAACAGCTTGTTCTCATTATCGCAGAATATTTTAAAGATAAAATATATACATACATACATAACTGGCCTTAACAACCCTTCCTCCTCCCTTCAGGGATACTAAATCAGTTAGAAACACTAAACAGACAGGTTGTTTAAATGGAAATGACGAAACTGTGGATAATAGTGTTAGTGAAAAACCCAGAAACATAATTTTATCGTTGTGGAGATGAATTGCAAACTCCAAGAAGCTCTCTACAGCGAAGACATGGAAAAGATCTATGCCTCTATTCAGTTAATTTGTCACATGCCATACAGCCCATGAAACAATTCATTTACTACCTGGTCGTATACTCTATCTTTTCATTGATTAGATTTGGCTTGATTTGGCTTCTAGATTATGTGATTTAACACTATTAGATTTGAAATTAAAGTTCTATGTCAACAAGCTCACAACCATAGGTTCACTACAAGAGAAAACTAAAGACTACACCAACATTACAAAAATAATATTTCTTTAATTATTAAAATAATTCTTTTATTGGTTGAGTTTTGTTTTTCAATGTATTGCTTCCCGGGCTCTAACGATGATCAAAAACTATACATATAATATTTCTCTAAGCTTATATTATAAAAAACAAGTTCATTCAAATCTAAACACAAGTATTCAATAGCAGTGGCTGCAATTTACTTATATAGTCGTTATATTCTTAACAATATGGTACACTTACTTAAAATTAAGTACATACGAAAATTTTGAGCGTCCCCCCCCCCTGGGTTACAGTAAATGGCTTCTGGTGATTTACGTCACATCAGTAGCCTGTACTCACCGGGGAATATATAGTTGACCTAGCTCTGAGTGGCCTGGCGCTCGATATAGGCAGAGAGGTTTGTAATTTATTACTGATCATCTCAGGGACTATCCAGAGAAACCTACACTAATCTGGTACTACGGGCATCAGGGAGCCCCCGGTTATGCCTAGGCTTCCCTGTCATTCGGGGAGTGAGGCAAATCGGCCTAATGGTTTGGGTGCGACCCTTCGGGGAGTACTCGTAGTGGTTGTGGTAGTGCTAGATAGAAACCCCTCAAAAATTGAGCTATTACTACCCAGGCAGTGGTAGTACTAAATTGATAATTCGATATCCATGGGCCTATTTCTTACCGGGGTGTCATTGACATTTCCGAAGTTAGAGAGTACCGGCTTCTGATAGCGCTGGTCAAACGAAGTGAATTTGACCACCACCCTTTACAACGGGGTGGCGTTTGGCAAGTCTCATGACAGGTACGCACGTAAAACCCATCTAGTTGTATATCGTCGTCGTCTGGCGACTCTTCCCATCAGTACTCTGTGCTCTCGGGGTATATAGAGTTCACCTAGCTCTGGGTGGCCTGGCACTAGATATAGAACAAGAGTTGTTGGTATAAATACTGGTGCTCTCAGGGACTGACCAGAGACACCTAATCTAATCTGGTACTACGGGCATGAGGATCTTAAGGTTTGCCTTTGTTCAACTGTCATTCGGGATGTGAGGTAGTACTGCCTGATGGTTTGGGTGCGGCTCTTCGCAGAGTAAGTGGCTCAGCACTTGTGGAAATATCTATAAGGTATGTATATCCTTTTAATATCGCAAGTATATTTTTCAATTTTATTACCTAAAATCGTTAAACATCGACAAATATTTATATATCTGTGGCAATTTGGAAGAGTAGCTTAAGTCGACATAAGAGAGAATTGAGTTAAGGCGTTTGGGGCATTACAGAAGCAAAGGCGCTTAAATGTGTTTAGTCCGTTTTGAAAAATTCTATTTTTTATCAGTGTTATGTACGTTTACTTTTTAGCCTAAGTTTTTTAAATCAATAATGCATTTAACAAAACAACTTATGTACACATAGATTTGTTTACTTATTCAGATTTTCGATTTATCATATAACTTATATTTACATTAGTTTTTTTTTAAAAAAGTGATTTTTGTATGCAGTTATCTTAAGTGAATGTAAGTTCTTGAATAAATTCTCTTATGTTTACTTAAAACTACACAATACGTACTTTTTATTTCAACAGAAGCGCTTAAGTTACTTAAGGACCTGTCCAACGCAGATTTCAGTTTCGAAAAAGCGCTTAAATAGGAAAGGCGTAAAATCTTCTAAAATCAACAATATTTTTTTAAAATATTCATCCTTCTTCTCTAATGAACATGTTACCAATATATTAACTCATAAATTATTCGCAAAAAACATACAGAATAAAAATTACACAAAATTGATGATATCTCAAAACTTTAATTTTCGACTTAAGCTACTCTTCCATATTGCCACAGATATAAATATGTGGAAACTAAACAATTATTTTTTTAGTTTAGAATTTTTTTACATACTTTACGGGTAACCATCTGAAAGCTTTACTTAAGTAAAAATTCTTTGAAACTTTATATTTCCTCAGTTACTATTTTCTCAGTTATTTATTAAACACTTGGAAGCTATTATTTATATAAAGGATAACAAAAAATTGAATCAAATCAGAAAACTTTCAAAATTCTTTTAAAATATAAAAATTAATTTTAAAAAATTAAAAACTTCATTCCAAATGGCATCTGTCAAGGCACTGTGTAATTTAAGGGTAGACAAATCCATATCATCAGTATCAACTCATCTTGGCATAACGACAGAGATGAAAAACCTGCAATAAAAAAAAAGAGAATATATTTTTAACATTTAATAAACACCGTGTAAGTACTTATTAAACAAATAGAGAGTTTTTATTTTTAAAACCTGAAAAAAATATTTATAATTTAGTATATAACAACTTATTAAGCTATATTTACACTACATAAGTTTCTCATCTGATTATAACAGATTATAACAGTTACAACTCAGACGGCAATAATTTTGAAAGTAGAAAATGTTCTATTTTAAACTGAGCTCAGGCAAAAACAATAAAAATTAAATTAGATTTGTAATTAAACTATCCGAGTCTATCTGACTGCGCTTCTGCTATAAAACTCAGTACTGTAAATATAGCTTTCGCTTTTGGTGAACAAATTAAATTTAGTAGCCCTGTTGGGCCCTGTTGAAAGAGCTTCTCAAGTCTGTCGTTCGGAGTCGACATTAAACTGTAGGTCCCGGTACTCATGGATAGAAATTTACACACACAACATGAGTGCTGCGAGAAGCTAGGCCGCAATCCTGACACAGGGTTGTAAAGGCCAGTTATGTATGTATGTATGTATGTAGCCCTGTTGGGATCAAAGTCATTTAAAATGTATTGCATCTTCAATTTCAAAACCACTTTTTCTTTAAGTTTTTATAAATTGAAAAAAATGCAGCAGTTATATTACAAAAATTATTTACAAGATAACAAATGGAAGAGCATTAAAAGAAGATAAAAACTGTTGATACTTAATAATGTATTTTTCTGTTTCCCCCCACCCTTTCAGAGAGTTTTCTAACATTTACAATTTTTGCAAAAGTTTAACAAAAACTGCAGAAAAAAAAAAGAAAATAAAAAATTGTTGCAAATTGTTTTTCCTGTAATATCTATGATGCCACATGACACATATACAATAAAAACAACACACTTAACTGTGCATGACTGCACTTTAGAATAACTTTTCTTTGCGTTTTTGTTTTGTTTATTGTTTTTTTTTTATTCTTGTTTTACGTTTTTCATATGGATAATATGAGTGTTCCATGAGTGCAAATGACAAATATTGCTGCGTTATGGCTATTGTCACATTCTCCTTATGTTGTAAAATAACATAAACGTTATTGCTGATTTTGTTTCTACTCTTGTTTACTAAACTTTTTATTGACTTTTTTTCTTTTATGTTAAAATCTTGTTTGAAAAAAAAGAATAGTTTTTTTTTTTTTTTTTTTTTTTAACTAAGACATGTTCTTTTGCTTTTTGTTTTATGATTCTTGAAAATTATTTGATTTTGTTAAAGTTGCATGTTGCTTATCGTAATAGTAGAAAACAATTAACAATAAAACTTCCGATAAAACTTTGCCCATTTGACACATTTTAGTTTTCACATTTAAATCTCAAAAGAGGGGCGGAAAAGGAATTAATTTTTATTGATGTATTGTAGAGAAAAAACATTTTTAACACTATTTTTTTGTTACACAGAAATCGTAAAATTTTCAATATTTCGCTTATAGAATACATTTTTTTTATTGAGGTCAACACACAGGGGACGACCGCTACTCATACAGTAAATTGTGCTGCTCTGAGAAAATATGTTGTTGGACGGGGGAAAGATTAAGCAGTGTTTGTGGACATTTGTTTAAAATTTATTAATACGATAATTGACAGGAAAAACATTAGCGGAAAGATTGTTCTAAAAACAAACAGTGCAGCTAAAGGACGAATTCTTACTATAATGCATTGTGCGATTCACTGGACAACCAGTTACAGGATGTGCTCTAAGACAGGTACGTGTAAACCGAAAAAAATTTTAAATTTCGTAAATCTTGTGACTATTTAGAAGAGAAAACACCGGTACATCGACCAGCGGAAGTTTATGTGATCTATACGCAATTTCATATTTTGATATATCTCTAGTAAATGATGCCACTTTAGGTTTTCGACCTCAAATTTTTCAAGACTGCAATCCGTTTTCGGATATCTTATCCAGTTTCGGAGATAAATAGTCGAAAACGGATTGTAGAGTTTAAAAGTATTGGCGTCAAAAACCTAAAGTGGTATCATTAACTCTTGATATATGAAATGGCAGATAGAACACATAAACTCCCGCACGACGACATAGTTATTATAAAATAATAGAAGTTGGTTGTTGTAAACATGAACAACCAAAATAGAAAATCGAAACTGATTAACAAATTTGTTCTACGTTTGTGTTACCAATGAATTTATCTATTCAGTTTTGCCCTTTTTTTTATTTGAGACCAATACTCAGGGGTAAACTTCTACTAAATGCTGAAAATTCTTATATTATTATTAAGTGCCTAAGGAACGAGACAGTTTGCTGTAAGTTGATCACATAAATGCCAGTGTTATACCTTCACCTTTTAATTACCAGCAGCAATTGCCTCACCATTACATGTTGACTGTGTGGTGAGTGCCTTCGCTAAGTTTGTTTATCTGTTATCTACTACTTCCAAATACAATAACTAAAAATGGTTTCAGTTTGACCAAATGTCTACGTTTTTCTTAAATGCCCATAACTTTCAAACTGCATGGGATAGATTTTTTTCTGACTTTTCTAGCCAAAAATGCTTTTTATGCCAAAAATAGTCTAGATTAGAAAAAAAATGAAGGGAAGTAATGATTTAAAGCAATTTTTGTTGTTTCATTTAATTGGAATTTGTTAGATTATTGAAACCTATTCAAGCAAGAGTTTCAAAACACTTCAAAGCTACACAATTGAAACAAAAGCAACAAAATTATGTAGCAAAAATGTTAAAGCCGAAATAATGCTCGACTGCACGCGAAAAAGCGTAGTTAAAGAAATCGTATGCAAAGCCTATCAACTCGCTTAAAAACACCAACTCTCCATGTTCCAAATAGTATAGGTAGACTGTAATTGGTTGAACGAAAACGGTTCCACTCATAATGAGCTACCAAAATAGGGCCAGACAATAACAAAAATCAATAATCAAAATTAAGTAAAACCAATAAAAAAAACCAATCCACTCTATTGCATCTTTGTCATTGGCATAAAAAACGAATGATCCGGAAAAAAGCGCCATTTACTAAGAAGTAGTAGATAATAGCTACCTACTAAGTGAAGATACTTACCCCAATCGAGAATAATTGGCAATTGCTGATGATCATTCAAGGGTTAAGGTACAAGACTGGATTTTGAGTGATCAAATCAATTGACAGAAACCTGTCTTATTCGTGAGGTGCTTCATTAAGCCATACATACATATGTAATGTAAGACCAAGTTTTAAAACTATTTGAAATGTACTGGTTAGAAAGTTTAGCATTAAAGTCTGGATTCTTTAGAATAATATGGAATTGTATATCAAAATCTTATTTTCGTGCCTGATTTTATATACGACCGAAAGTTTTTTTTAAATATAGCATTTTTTACTTTTAAATACAGCTTTTATATACAAAGAAGTTACGAATTTAAGTTTACAGTATTCCACGGATAATTGCCTCGACAAAACTATCAAAATTTTTGGGTAATTATGCGTGGCAGTATTTTAACGAATACGGTTAATTGTCTATATTCACTGCCATCAATACATATGAAAAGCAAGTAGCTTTATACTTCTACATACACTTGGTAGACTTTAGTTGGAAGGTTGTATCAAAAAAGTAGTTTGAAAGTAAATTTAACGGACATTTTAGGTCTATATAAACAATATTTGAGTTAAGCTGCACTTTTTAGAAAATAATTAATTTGGGTAATTAAACGAGGGAATTTTAAGTGAAATTTTTCTTTAAGGAAAATATAGTTGAGGTAATTAAGGGAATAAAGCAGTTAAGCGAAAGTTAATTACCAGTGGAATTTTATTAGAAAATGGTAAGAAAAAAAATGAGGATTTAGAAATTGAGGTAACTAAGCATGAAAGGCAATTAAGACTGGGGCAATTATCCAGGGAATACTGTATTAATATCTGTTTCATTGCTGAAATGAAAAAAAAACCTGATATTTATTTTTCGAAAATGTGTCTGTTATCCCACAAGAATTAAATTTGAAAATCTTGAATAAATACATGCTTGTATTTGCTGTCTGTGCCATAAAAATTTTAATACTTTTCTAGTTAAAAACTATGGAAAACCATTGGAAAGTAAATTTTCAAACAAACTAAAAAAAAAATAGTGACAGTAAGTGAAGTTTATGATATTCACATACAAAACTACAAAACTGTCTTTTTTCTTTAAATGTTTTGCTAATCTGTAGCTACAAGGAAACTTACAATGATATCAAAAATGTCTTTCTACCAAATACATTTGTAAGTTTAAGGGAATCAAATTGCAAAAACCATAAATTAAAATACATTGAGATGGCCTGTGGTTTTAAAATGTCAGAGCCTATTGCTCCAATACAATATTTTTCATTGTGGCTGTTAAACATTTTAAATTCATACCAATACCATACTGAACAAAGAAAAAGAAAATGTGATTTTCTTGCAAATACCAAAAACACAAGTGTGTCAAGTAAGAGGGTAGACATCAGCCATACGAGTACAAATATAACCTGCAAATACTAAGAAATGCAAGTGAACAAATGCAGTAGATACTGAGTATTTTTAAACATAAGCATGAAAGTATGCGTATACAGGCTATGTTTAACCTAATGTTGATGATCAAAACCTTGGAAAGGCACACAAAGAGATACCCTTATCATCTTGAAGGCTATTAAATTTGTAGCAACAGCAACAGCAACAGCAACAGCAACAGCAACAGCAACAGCAACAGCAACAGCAACAGCAATAGACAATCATGTTACAGTTTGCAGGATATTCATTCGTTTTTGAAAATCCGTAATTCTTGGTTAAACACACTTCATCTAACTGGGACAGTATTAGAGAAACAAGTAAATTTACTTATATCTATGTGTAAATCTAGATGACTTTTATGGGTCACTTTAAGTGAGACCATAATTTGTATTCAAAAAAAAAAAAAAAAAAAAAAAAAAAAAAAGAATCTCAAGCTAAAAAGTACAGCAAATCAACATTGTCAAATGTAGAATACCATCAAAATTCAATTTTTAAATTTGACAAACCCATTCCAACATACATTTCTGCATTTCTGGTTAAATTTTAAACATTACAACCTGGTATGCCAAATACAAATTGCTGACATTTGAAATTATTTTCCTTTTATTATTCAAAACCACAAATGAACATAATTTCTTAGAAATTTAATTTTTTCTTTTGCATCTTGAATTTCTTTTCATATCATCATCACAAGTCATTTAAATGAAAAACAATATTTTTTTTGTGCATGAAACATGAAAAAAAATAGTCTTAATGAACCCGATAGTGAATATGTTCATTAAAAATCATTCCAAAAAAAAAAAGTTTTTTTTGCCGATACTGAAATAAGTTTTGTATTTGGATATCTTAAGGCCAGAGCATTCTTGCGGCAAAAAATTGAATAGCTATTCGAAAGTTGCCAAACATTAATAAACACTCAAACTTGTTTTTGAACGGCACATAGCTTTCAGGGAGCATACAGAAAAAGTAATTTGTATTCGTACATACATATATCAGCAATATATTGTTTTCATTAAATGTTGGGTTAAGTTGATATTGACAGAAAAAGCCTTTTAGTGACTTGAATAGCTAAATAATATTCAGAACTGTGTATATTAGAGGTCAAATTTAACCCTACTGTTTTTGTCTTGACTAAGAAATGCTGCAATATATCAATTTAAAACGTTTGCTATTGGGGTATTTTTATTTTTTATTACTCATGAAAAACTTTCAACTAAAAATAATAAAATGAAAGTCAGAAAAAAAAAAATCACGAATCTTGGGTTTAGGACCATTTTAGTTATTTTTTATTTTTTTTTTATTAAATCTTCTCACTACATGATAAGCAAATAATCTTTCGTTGCAATTTACATATGAACTTGTTGCATATGGTGCATTTGCTATCGCACTTAAATTTGCAGCAGCTGAAAGTTCCATGTTTTCTACCGTGAATGATATGCAAACCTACAAAGAGGAATCCCAGAAATAAAGTTAACTTATACAGAGATCGATTATCCAATTTTTTTCAAAAACCGGTTTTCAAATAGTTCGAAAATTTTAAATTTAAAAAAAAACGGTTTTCGGAAAAAAAATTATTTAAGAAACCGGTTAACCGGCTATTAGTATAAATTAAATAATTCACTTGGTTATTAAAATAAATGTCATTCACAACATTGAGAATGCCCTTGTGGCAATGCTAACTGGATGCCATGTAGCTTTTATATAAATAAGACAATTTGGTATAATTATATTATTACTTTCGTTTACCATTTTTATATAAATGTAGGCATGCGTTTTGAAAAATGTAAAAATATAAAATGAAATTTGGTTTTCTTTGAATTCAATAAAGAAGATTATTACATTGATGTATATACATAGAAGTGGTCATATTGTTTTAATTCGGAGTATTACAGCCCTTTTACTCAAAGTGCTTGTTGGGCATATATAATATAAAGCATTGAGCAATTTTTCAAGCCTTTCAGATTACTTATGACGCTTGTCTAAATAAAAAAAATATTCTATTTTTGGCAGAGTATTTATTAAGTGTAATATTTGCCGATGCTCTGGAGCTACTTGTAATGTAATCCAGTTTTACTTTTTTCACATTATACATATTTCATTCCTATGGACCCCTTACCGTGGTAAAAACAACGGTCTATTCGATATTCGAAAAATGTTTATGTTGAAAAAGCCGGTTTCAGTAAAACCAAAAAAACCGGTAAAACCCGATCGAATAATTAGCGATCGATCTCCCTAGTAACTTATTAAAACACTTCAAAGACAAATTGGGAGCTTCATATATATATTTCGATAATATGACAGGCAATTATTACAAAAAAATATTAATTTGGACCAAAATGATTCTATACCTAAGATTCGTAAGTTTTTTTTGACCTAATAGCAGGGTCATTGAAGTGGAGAAGTGTAATCTGCACAGAAAAAAAAACGTAGTAATGGCAAATGATTTTAACCTTACCGCAAATAGAATTTACATTCGGATCGTTCCCAATAGCAATTTGTATTTGTCGCAACTACAAAATTGCTGTTACATTAAATACAATTGAGCAAATGCAAAAATGATTTTAACAAATGCGATTGTCTTTGTCCCAAATGCAAATTGACAAATGCAAAAACTGTCCTACCAAATACAATTGTCTTTGCCTCAAATACAATTCGACAAATGTCAAAATTCTTTTAAATTTTTAGATTTTATTTACAAACAAAAATAAAATTAAAGATTTTGCTGGAATATATACATACGTATGTACAATGAATTGGTAACTTAGTTTTATATCTAAAATATTAATATAATACATAGAAAGGCATTTGAGAGCACAGTATAATAATACATACATATATAATATTATAAAACATATATAAATAATATAATATACATACATTATTGTACATAATACTTAAACTATATTTATATACAATTTTTAAAGTCGACTCCGAACGACAGATTTGAGAAGCTTTTTCATGGCAATCAGTTACCCTCAGAGCTTTTGCCAGCAGATTTCTGAGTGGTAGTCGCCGAAAGAAATCATTTTTTCATATTTCTTTTTTTTTTTTTGAAGATGTCAGGGCTGAGATTTGAACACGGCACTACCGTCTTAGTAAGCCAACACACAAAATACTAGAGCACGGCGAAGATATACTCCTATAGAAAACTCACACATATTTGCTTTTTTTCACACGCACGTGTTTTTAATACCGCAAACAAAATTCAAACGAATGAGAGAAAATGCCTAAACAATAAAACAAAACTAACTGCGGATTGCATTTGAAAATACAAGACTATTGTTACCACAACAGCAATCCGTATTTGGCGTAAATAATTTTCTCATGTAATCTCAAATAAGAAAACATTTGATTTTAATAAATTGCTGTTGACATGAATTTTTAAATGCAATTACATTTAACTTGAAGAAAATTCAATTTGGATCAAATAATTTTGCTCTTGATTTATGTCAACTGCAATTTTGTAGTTGCGACAAATACAGTGTATTCGCCGATATTCTTTGTGGCAAATAAAATATCATTTAAATCAAATACTTTTTATTTGCGACAAATACAATTTCCTCAACTGCAAAAAGTATTTGCCATAACAACACGTTTTTTTTCTGTGTGATCTTCAACACTTCTATTATAGAGGAACACTATAGTTAACCAAAGTTTTTATATGTAGCTGCAAATTAGTATTCTACAACATTAAATTTTCTTTGAAGAAAATCTTTTTTTTTTGTTCCAATATGTGTAACGTTAAACATTTTAAATTCAGATTTGTTTAACGGAAAAATTAAGGAGGTAAAGAAAGAAATACGATTTTGACAATCGGAAGTAAACAGCTGCTATTGTTTTGGTAAAGCGAGACTACCTTATGATGGTTATACCATGGTTCTGACTGTAAAATTTTTTTTGTTTAGCTTTATACTCTCATTCTGTAAAAAATTCCTGTACTAAGGCTTTGAAACTTATACTGAAAAAAAAAAAATAAAAAAAAACTAAATTTATTTTTGTTTGAAATAAAAATTTCTGAACGTTCTGAAAAGTTTTTTCTTCACAAAATAAGGTTATTATTTTTGTACATAAAAAGTTTCGTAGCACGATTGGTATACTGGTTTTAAATAATCGTATAGTATTTCACATCATTTACTCATATAATTTTTGTATGTAAAGTGGTACAGTGTAAACTGCCCTTAACTACATAAATAAAAAATAGTTTTATTTGTACACAGAAATTATTTTTTTTGACGGCACACATTATTTAATTCAGCAAGCTCTGGAGAGATTTGTAAGACAAGTGGTATGATATGTTTTTAAAACCAATAATTATTGTTGTCATTGAAACTAAGCTGGTAGGTTTAAACAACAACTGAGACCCATCAAAAGGTTTAAAATACTGTCAACTAGACTCCTTCTTTGACATCGCCATGTAAAAGGGATATGGCATATAAATTTTAAAAAATCGTACTTGTCTGTATCAGTTGGTATAGAGTCACTTGACTAGTTTGGTGCCAGTACATTCGGTATGGAGATGTATTAAAAGAAAAACTCTAACTTTAAAGTTTTTCTAGTTAAACTAATATGATGTAGTAACTTTGATTAGACATATCAAATACTTACTTTTAGAGTACATGCTGTATTTTGATGTTTAACGATTTGAATGCTTAGAGATGAAATTTATTCCTTCGAGCCATTCATTCTGTTGCTTATCAATGGGTCTCTATTTCCACGACTTTTCTTTTGCAGTTCAGCATATTTAATAAATATTTTATTTCATTTGCAGCGACAATTTTATTTTTTTATAAATCCAATTAATTTAAAATGGTAGACATTAAAACAAATTTAAATTTCTTTTTAACTTTTATATTCATTTAAAAACATAAAAATAATAAAAAATATGTTTCTTTTCAAACAGGTTAATTTTGATTATATAAAAAAAAATTAGTTTGTAACGATGTTTTATTCCACCATTTGTTTTTTGTTTTTTTTTAATAACAAATACCGTCAATAACGATTCAGATCAAGAACCAAACTAATGTTTTATTTTTAAATCGAGAACACCAAACGAACAGGTTATGAGTAGCACAGCACAGTCACCTGAAAGAGTCTAAATCTCTGACATGGCCATTCACCGTGTTTTAATAACACAGTATGTCTTTCTGTGGAAAAATTACACTCCCAAATGACGCAGACGTAGTGATGAAAGTTGTTAAAAAATTTGAGAATATTTTAAAAAAGCCTAAAAGTCTCATATTTAAAAATACATGCGTTAAGCCAGAATAAATATAAGAGAGAGAGTTATGTTATCCTTGAGCAGAAATTGAAATTGAGCTCCATCACCGCACTGTTCTTCCTTTAAAATAAACTGTAAAAACATAGCAAAACAAATATTAAAAAAAAAAAAAAACACAAAAGAAAAACAGAAAAACAACAAATACGTCTAAATATATGGCAGTGAAATATGTATTTTGCAGATTGAAACTTTACTATGCGTTCATAAAGATTTGGAAGCTGTAAAGTTGATTTTGTAAAAGTTTTTCGAAATTCCATAATGGAATTTGGTGTTGTGCAAAAATATTTTCTTTTAACATTGTTGTTATTGTTGTTTCTTTTTCCTTTATGGTATTCTATTTTCATTATTGTTTCAACATATTCAGCTGTAAAAACAAACAAGTCACTTTGTTTATGGAAAAACACTAAAGAATACACAAATATTTGCGGAATATGGCCTCATAAATAAGGCAACAATTATAAGACAAAAACCATATGCCTACTTTGCTCCTTCAAAGCTAAAGTATCTTCGAGCAAAAGTGTAAAAAAATTTCTTTGTTAACATTTTGAGTTCCTTTTTATAGGTGCTTGGAAAAAAAATATTACAAAAAAGAAAGCATTTTTTTGTGTTAATGATCTGGAAATCCCAGCAAGTTTTTTATACACATATAAGTACAGTAGAAACTCGATTCTTGTATATAAGGTAAACCAGGCTCGGTCCAAGTTTCGAGGTTGTCGCAAGTACCGTGTATTATTCTAAGTTTAATATTTCAATTCAAAACACTTAAGTTCAATGCATTCGTATAACAGTAGTACATATTTTATGTGGAATTAAAGAAATTTAAAATTTTTGGTTGCTTTGTACAGAGTCGCTTGTTCTGTACTACACTGCTTCGTAGACTTTGGAGCATCACGATTCAGAATGCTCCAGAACTTTCTTTATGGTGTTTTCATTTCATCTTAACAAGAGTTATTGTTTATCTATGCACTTGAAAATTTTTACCTAAGGAATTGCTTAAAAATCCTCTACTTAATTTATTTAAAATCTCAGCTTTGTCTTTACTTGTCAGCAATGTAAATTTTTTATTTGCCATGATGACACCGCACCTCTAAATAGTCAGCTTAAAACTGACTCAAACTACATACAACATTTCATTCCAGTTTTTCATTATACATACGGCCGATGGTTTCTTGGCAAAACTTTCTTAGAATTTTCTGTAGTTTTCGTTTTTGCTAGACACTTTATTCGAAAATAATTCGACGCGCCCTAATGTACACATTTCTGACAACAAATTAAATTTTGTTTTGTTTTGTTTCAAAAGGCCTTAATAAGACAAACAATTTTGTTTAGCCTTTAAAACGCCTTAAGACCAAAAACTAAATTCCATTTGTTTTTGTAACAAAAACGAGTTATACAGAAATAACGCAATGCATCAAATAAGTGATTTATACAGTAACTCCCACAAAAAGCTGTTTTTATTTATTGAGACCAATACTCAGAGGTAAACCCATACTAAATGCTGTGCATTGCATTGAAATTTTTGTGAAAAGGGCAGTACATTATGACAACAGAACATATATTTTGTTTTCTTATATTATTAAGCGCCTTAGGAATGAGACAAATTGCTGTGATTTGATAATTCAACGGGCAGTGTTATACCTCCACCCTTGAATGATCAACAGAAATTGCCCTATCATTTCCTGTTGATTGCGGTGAGTGCCTTTGCTAAGTAGGTTTTCAGCTGTTATCTGCTACTTCCCAATAGGTGGCGCTTTTCTCCTGATCATTCGTTTTTTTTTTCGTTGTAAAAGGTTAAGATGGAATAGAGTGGAATGTCAGGGAGTGGTTACTTTGTAAATGGATTTCATTATTTTAAATTATAGTTTTGAAAAAACAGCAAGCTAACTTTTTAATTTTTTGTAATTTTATTTATTTTTATTGAGACAAATACTCAGGGCAAAACTCATACTGATGCTGTGCATTGTATTGGAATTTTTTGGAAAGAACAGTATATATATTTTTTCTTATATTATTATCAAGCGCCTTAGGAATAAGACAAGTGTTATATCTTTCAATGATCAACAGCAATTGTTACATAGTTACATGTTTATTGTATGGTGAATGCCTTGGCTAAGTAGGTTTGACTGTCATCTACTACTTCCCAATTTTTGTAATTCAAATCAGATTATCAGTTTTTTCTGTATATGTACGAGTAAATAAGAAAAAAGTGCTTAATTTTTATATAAATATTAAAAACTTCAACCACTTAGAAAATAAATAAACATAAATCTTAAGAACCAAATCAGCAGCTTTGTTACGTACATCTACGAAAAAAAAAATTTTAATTAACTTGAACTTGTTAAGAGGTTTGTCAGTCTTATCAACCTTAGCTATCATTTGTCTTACCGAGTAGTTTTTTGTTTAATTTCGCCAGAAGAACACAATTGTTATACTTTATTTAATAGCTTTACGTGTAACATTCATTTTAAATATTCATCTAATTTTGTAGTACTTACTCCTACATTCTAAAGTATTATAGTATTTTATATAATTTAATAATTCATTATGACCACATTTCTTGCTATGCCTTAACTTTTATTTACTCTGGAATTTATTTTTAGGCCTTTTCAAGATGTAAACACAAAAGGAATACAAACAATTGAGAATCTTTGAATGGCTAAATGTCAAAGTAGTGTAATAAAGTGATGCAGTAATTAAAAATAATTATTAATATTATGAAAATTTATTTACGTGATTACTCTTTTGTAATGGCTTAGGGCCTATACGAGTATTTATGCAAAGGCCCACAATAAAAAGATTTACAAAGTCATAAATTTAATTTTCTGTCATTTATTTTATTAACAAAGCGTTACTTATTCTATTCAACTTTAAATAAATTTGCATATTTAAAATAAAATTCGCTTATACAGGCAAAATGTGGCGGACATATATCTGATTATTTGCTGATAATTAATCGTCGTGCGAGAGTTTATGTGCTCTATACACCATTTTATATTTTTTATATATCTAGAGTTAGTAATGAAACTTTAGGTTTTCGACTCTAAATTTTTCAAGTCTGCAATACGTTTTCGGATATCTCGCCCAGTTTCGGAGATAAATACCCAAAAACGGATTGCAGATTTTAAAAATTTTGGTTTCAAAAATCTAAAGTGGCAGCATTAACCCGAAGTATATAATATGGAGGGTAGAGCACATAAACTCCTGCATATTAGGAGTAAAACTTTGTATGTAACTGTAAGATACCAGAAGAGATTTCTTTTCTAAACTTCATAGTTTGAGAAGTTTCTGATATAAATTGAGGCTCATCTCAAGCAATCGTCTTCAGGAAGAATGCTCTCTTTTTTCTTCACTTTATCGTGAAGTAATTGTGATCAAATTTATTTGAAAAATTGTTATATTATTTTTAGCCAATAAAATAATTTGTTGTATGCTATTTCACAGTATTCATTGTGACATTTTTTGAGAAGTAAATAAAACAATTTAGAATCTTTTTTCAAGGTTGACACAATATTGGGGTATTCACAAAGTGTGCTTTATTTTTTCACTAATAAAATAAGAGAAAATTGATGAAATTAAGACATAATAATACAGCTTGTGAATCCACTACATATGGTTAGTGTGTTGTCTTACTTATCATCTTGATAACTCAGGGTTCAAACCTCAGCTCTAGCATCTTGAAAAAGAGAAATATGAAGAAATATTTCTTTCGGTGACTACCTGTTAGCTGTCTTCTAGGAAAAGATCTGAGATTAACTTATTGCCATGAAAAAGCTTCTCAAGTCTGTCGTTCGTAGTCGTAGGTCCCGGTACTTATGGAAAAAATTGACACATACAACACGAGTACTGAGAGAAGCTAGGCCGTAACTCTGAAACAGTGTTGTAACGTGCTCGTATGTATGTATGTATGTATTAAAAAGAAAATAAAGAAAAATACGTAATAGCGGTAATCACACTTTGTTTTGCTTTTTTAAATGTTAAATCATTTAATTTAAGATTTTAATGAAAAAGTAACGATTTGTGTTTAGACCAATGTCTTCCAAATCTTTATTTTCTGTACAGAATTGTGGAGAGTTTTGGCTAACTATGGTTTAGACTTACTTTTCTTGCATTATTTTCCTGTACTGATAATTTGTAAGGGGTACGTAATATAATCTACATGTCATAGAGAAATATCGCGTAAGAGTGTTTTAAATGCATAAAACATTTATTGATTTTAATTCATATTAAAATTTTGTGTGATTTTAAACACAATATATTTAATTTCATTTGTTTGTTATCTTCTTAAAAAATTAAGTAACTAACTACATGTGTAGTTGTATTCATTATTTTAACAAAATATGTAAATCCTGAAGGCCTTTTTTAACAATTAAAATAACAAAAAGAAAAAAAGTAAGAAAAAATAAATAAATTGCAATAATAATTGGAACAGTGAATTAAAAAGAATAAAATAAAATGAAAAACAATCTTTTTATGCCACACAATTATTTTTAATCCTGTTAAGCGTTTTCGTTTTGCAGTTTTTGTTTCTCTTCTCAGTAGAAATTTTATTTTTTTTTTCATCATATCCATTAAACATATTTTTCTCTCTTTCTCTCTGCTTTATTTGTTTATCTCAATCATTTGTGCAATGCATACACAAGCATTTTTACATGTCCTCTGGCTTTTTAAAATAAAAAAAATAATATTCATAAACACAAACAAGCAACGTTTTTAACCCGATTCTTTTAGAAAACTGCAAATAAGTTAAATACTTAAAATTTATTAATTTTATATATTACACTGGAGGATATTATTGTTAATATTTAAGTAGAAATAAAAAATTAACAAAATCGGATTGGTTTTGCAACAGAAAAAATTTAAAAATATTTTAGGTGCATAACATACAATAATCTCTTAATAAATCAATTCAATAATTTTAGTTTAAAAAATTTAAAAAAAGGTTTGTTTTTTGTTTTTGTGAAAGAAATATTCTTAAGCTAAAACTAAGCTTTACAAAAGATCTAATTCCTCTTTTGGATTACAAAGTTTATTTGGTGCAAGAGATTAATAAGGAACAAAATCTTTTGATTAAAAAAAGGGATCTTAAATTTTAATTTTTTGGTTTCCCTTCAAAAGACTTCGTTAGACTTCTCTAAAGGTGTAATGAATTGAAATGAAATATGTATATGGATACATTTTATTTGATTCTAAAGAAGTCTGTTATAAAAGTTGACAATAATTGTGATTAGATTGTTTGTTTTTTATAAAATTCTGCATAACAAAGGTTAATTTCTCAATAGCGTGTGTCCGTCTCAGTATAATTGTGTAAATCAAAAGTACTTGAACTCACTGTTCTCTTATTATTCCTTAAAACCTTTTTTATACTTCCTTTTCTTTGAATACTTCGAAGATTCCGTTCAATAAAATTTCCTGTTGTATTATCAGTTAGTGCTTATCAAAGTTGAGTGTCAATTTCTTTTAGGAATTTCCTTACTTAATTCAGTTTTTCCCATAGCCTTCTGCAGTATGCTGGTTGAATATAGAATATTTCAAATTCTTTGAAAGCATCGTTATACAGGATCTTGCCGGGTAGCTGCGTTCCAATGGTCACCTCAATTTAGAGATACGAATCTCGTTATAAATGTATAAATTACAATATGAATGAACGTTTGTCGAGGTTATAGAGCGTTATGTACATCATAACCAGAATTATCAAAAGGTACCTAAACCTGGAAATACCATTCAGTGCGTCTCCATTTATAGTGTCGTTTATTTTATTTGGGGATTTTATTTTTCATTTTATTTTGCTGTTTGATATGTTAAAGATACATTTTAAACGACTGCGAATTTTGCCATCAAGTGGTTGTAGTCGTGAGATGAAAAAAATATACGATATAATCTGCTTAATTAAAATTCTTTAACTTTCTCTGTTATGCCCAGGTAGCTGAACTTGAAAATACCTTTCAGTTGGTCTCCATTTATAATGATATTCGTTTTATTTGAAAACTTTTACACATTACATACATACATACATAACTGGCCTTTACAACCCTGTGTCAGGATTACGGCCTAGCTTCTCGCAGCACTTATGTTGTGTGTGTCAATTTTTATCCATGAGTACCGGGACCTACAGTTTAATGTCGACTCCGAACGACAGACTTGAGAAGCTTGTTCATGGCAATTAATTATTCTCAGAGCTTTTGCCAGAAGACTGCTGAGAGGTAGTCGCCGAAAGGAAATTTTTTTCATATTTCTTTTTTTTAAGATGTCGGAGCTGGGTGTCGAACCCAGGGCTCATGTGTTAGTAAGCCAACACACTAACCACTAGACCACGGCATCTACACATTTACACATTACCTTGGTTTTGTTTTTAAAATTTAATTTCTCAATTCTCAGCTACATTTTGTACGGCTGCGATTTTTGCCGTCATTCGGATATAACTGTTAGAGGCGTTCTTAGATAAAATCTGTTTAATTGAGATACTCCAACTTTCTCTGTAAACCCTAAGAAATTTTTCTGCTTGACCTATTCATGATATCCGTCAAAAATATTGTAAACGGCATAATATGATATAATACGGGCTGATTTCTGGGTTAATATAAGTCCATTGTTATATTATAATTCTAAAATATGTAGCGCTTTGCTCATAATTTCGTAAGTACTCGCACGATACAAACAATCGAAGTTATGTGACAGTCAAAAATTCATCAGTTTTCAATTACAGAGCTGTCACGCATGTTTTATCTCAAACCGTCATTCAAGCTACAAAATTTGGCAAGGAATGAAGAAAAATAAAAAAAAAAATTGCAGGAACACTGTTTCTTTTTACATTAAACAGGAAAAAAAATATTAAAAAACATAGTAAATTGGCAAATCAATGGGTAGCATATACACATGTTATGTCCCGCAAAAAATGTTGTATTTCAAAACATAAATTCTTTGAGAAAATATTCCCTAACTGAAGGTTTTGTGTTGTTCACACTATCAGCCAAAAACAAACATGGCCGCTGACTGTCATTTAAGCCCAATATTTTCTGTGCTTAACTGATGACTGACGACATTTTATGTTCATATTTTCGATCATTAGAAATTTCAGCAAAAATATTATGCTCATGTCATGTTCGATAGTGGGTACAGCACATCCACTCTAGTAAAAACTACAAGGTTTTGTGTTTCGTTCAAACCATTCTTGTCTAGTATAAAAATTTCCGAATATATATGTACTCGTATGTATATAGAAGGAAGAATATTTTTGCAAATTTAAAAAAAAAAAATTTGTCATTTCCTTATATTTGCTTTTTATTATGGTGTACTCGTGTTATGTAATTTGTAAAGCTTTTCTTAGAAAATTTTTTCTATTTTTAATACGTATAAAGAATACAATCTGAGATTGTAAAAATCAAATAATTATTATGCTAAAACTCGTGTAAATTCTCAAACAAATGAATATATATTTTTGCTTTGATTGATATATTTTATTAAAAAAAAAAATTAACATTTTGTATAGCCCAGACATTTCACGCCAGTGTTGTTCAAGCTTATTTATAATTGTACATAAAAAAGCAAAAATGTGTAGCTTTCCTAAAAAAATTTCTGTTGCGTATTTAATAACTTCCTTTACCACATGGTGTCCTTTTTGTTCCTTTTTTTTTAAATTTTTTTACACATATTTTTCTCTTTTCTTTTCTCTTTGATGCTGTTACATATTATTATAATTGTTTTACAATAAACTTCAGTATGATGTTGATAATATCGTGTAGTAGTGGTGGTCTCCCTTTAAAATAAATGATTGTTACTTAAAGTGATATCGACTCTGCAGTTTGGTACTCCTGTTGTTTTAACACAAATTGCTCTTGTCGTCAAGGATTTCAGTGAAATATTTGCCATTGTAAGGAATTAATGGTCATTTGTAAATACTGGTTTTCTTCTTGTTTTCATGTTCTACAATATATGAACGAAAAAGTAATTTCAGGGGTCCTACACCTTTGGACGAATACAGAGAAATTTGTTAATTTGAAAAACTCCAAGTCAGCAGCAGTAACAGAGGTAAACCATGAAGAAAAAAACGATACGTTTTTGTTAAGAAAAAAGGTCAAATTATAAAGCTTTCTTTCTTAAATGAATTATGGACTGTTGATATTTGAGCTGGCTGGGTTACATTATTAATAACAACCTGGTGAACATAAAATAAAAATATAATTAATGGACAAAAATTAATAAAGACCCAATAGATAAATAATAGAAAAGAGAAACTGATATATATTTTATTTTTTCTTTTATAAATTACAACAAGAAAATGTATAAAAATATTTGTGGTGTAAAATAAAAATGAAAGCAGAAACTAACTATTAAAACTAATGCTCATATTTAAGTGCGTTACAGTGTATTCCGAATTTTTTGATCTTTTCGTGATCGTATGTGTAATTGGAAAATTTACTTACTCTACCAAAAATTTTTTTGTGGTTGAGTGACAGTCAGCGGGCATGTTGGTTTCTGACTGATATTGTGAGCAGTCTGACAAGTGTCAACAAAAAATTCCGAAAATTTTGTATTTGAGTGACAGTCAGTGGCCATGTGGGTTTTTGAGTGATTTTGTGAGCACGATAAATTTTTTTGTACCGTATATATCAGATTGCAAATCAGAAAAATAATATTTCAAAGAGTTTATGAGTTTTATTGAAATACAACATTTTTTGTGTTACATTACATATGTATGTTCCTATCTCCTGACTACACATAACTTCTTCTTCTTCCTTTTAGTTATTTTCCTGTTGAATGCATTAAAAACAGTGCCCTTCCAATTATTTTTCTAAAACTTCTAGCTTAACTGAAGGTTTGAAGTCGAACATGAGTGATAGTTCGCTCATTCAAAACTGATTAATTTTTGACAGTCAACCAAGTTCGATAGCGTGTTACAGTCTTTAGGGGGGTCGTGACATAGTGGTTAGAGCGTTCGCGCAGAAACTTAAACGACCAAGGTTCAATCCCAGCGAAGTACAAAAATTATAAAATAAAATTTGCGGTTTTTCTAAATTATAATTAAAAAAAAAATAAGTGGTTCCCTCTCCCTCCAAGATGTCCATCTGCAAGAAACCGCTCCCTGACATATCTAGTCTTTTCCATCAGAAACGAGTGATCAGGAGTACAGCGCCACCTACTCGGAAGATAACAGCTAACCTAATTAGTGAAGATGGTCACCACTCACTATCACTATCCACCGACAAATGGGGCAATTGCTGTTGATCATTCAAGGGTGAAGGTATAACACTGGCCTTTGAATGATTAAATCACAAAAATTTGTCTCATTGATATATGGCGATTAAAAAAATTACAAAAAAAAATCTATGTTTCTCTCTTCTATTCTCAATATTCCAATACAATGTACTGCATGAGTAGGGGTTTACTCTTGAGTATTGGTCTTAAAAAAAATAAAAAAATAAAAATAATGTGGTTTAGCCAAGTTTATAAGGTATATATAAGTTTACAGCTTAAGGTGATATTGTAAGTCGTCTGCGAAATTGGTCTATTTAGAACTACTTGTTATTGAGTCAAGTCTTTTTAACATTTTTACTTCTTTTTGTGATTGAGGTGAGTGATTTCACTCAGAGGATGACCCCTAGTCAGGCACTACACTGTGATGGTCCAGGAAAATATGAGGCGGAAGGGAGAAAGATGGTGTGGATCATTAATCACTAATATCAACTCTGATATCAGAAAGAAACAAAGGTACCACCTTAAAAAAATCGAACCACAAAGTAATCAGTTGCTGTGGATTGATTAGCCAATGGCCAGTGTTATACCTTTACCACTGAAAAATCTACTTGTACTCAACCCTCACAGTAAAGTTTATATTAAGAGAGGAATAAAGAAATTAAAATGTACGGCTAATGGTGACATAAGAGCTTGAAATGCGGAACTAACAGTTGTTCCACATTTTCGTTTAAACGAACACGACTTTTGTAAAATCATCGGCTGTTGTTTTTGTTTCCCCTGGTATTCATTTCTGTTCATATATGACAATGATATTGATAATGATGTTGTTGTTAATGTCCTTGATTCAGCCCCTGGGATAATTCTTAGTTATTGCTCCTCAACTGCCTTTTTGGCACAGGAGACCCTGCCAGAGAGCTATTGTTCTCCACCAGTTTAGTCAGCTGAGTCCTTGTAGTATAAGCCTCTACACCACGACAAGATGATTATCCCACCTGCATAATAGTTTTACATTCAAATAAATCATATTTACTTCCATTACTTTAATGAGTGGTTGACTGCTTTGCAAGGGAATGTATAGATGGGTAAATGGTAATCTTTAATTTTTTTTTTCAATGTTTAAGGATGCATTAAGTGGCATTGCTAGCTCTGGGATTACAGTTTAGTGTCTTTTTGTATTCAGTGTGTAATACAAAAAACAAGTACAACCAAATACCAAAAGCTGCATATCAGATATATACACTTAAAAAGCTCCCCTCTACAAATATTTCCATATCTGTGTAAGATACGTTCAGACTATTAATGTTCACAATTATGTAACTTCTTTGTTTCGCCTAAACTGCTGCATACATTTGCATT
Source organism: Metopia argyrocephala (assembly GCA_963576795.1). NCBI lineage: Eukaryota > Metazoa > Arthropoda > Insecta > Diptera > Sarcophagidae > Metopia > Metopia argyrocephala. Next base: position 176,938,944 of record OY756208.1, on the reverse strand, counting down.
TGATTTACTTAATGACACCATAACCATTCAAATTATTGCCTGATAAAATGAGAGAGGGAGAGAGTAAGAGAGAGCGAGTGAGGCAAAAACACAGAAGATGCCTTTAATACGTTGCATATGCTGTAGTAATTGGATAAGTGTTGCCCTGAAATAGAAAAATTCGCTTTTTAGGTAAAACTTAGAGATTTTAATGGTGGCTTTTAAAAACAAAAAGAGAGTAATTGCACGTTATTAAAATACAAAAAATTAATCATTATACAAAAGTTGACTTAAAAACGAGCAACATTTAGTTATTTTTTTTTTTGCAATATAGCAGTAAAAATAATTTTAAATTATTTTTATGCCATCCCAGGACAAAAAAAAAAGAAAGATATAAAATTTGTTTCAAAATCATTGTATTTTTATTGCATAGCAAGTATTTCGAAGTTCTAAATTAAATATTCCAAAATACAGATTTTTATCAACTTCTGAGTCCTTGTTTATTTATTTCCTGTTTCCCGATAAATCTTTTTAATACGATAATGCATCAGCAGTCAAGTTGCCTCTGAGATTCCAAAAATACGAAATATTTTTATTTATATTTTGACTGGTTTATTGACCTTAAAAACACCTTAAAAAATTTCCTGGTATACGTTTAAAATTACATTTTATAGGGGATCATGTTTGCATCGGCCTACTACCTCACTAAAAATATTTAATATTTGTGAAATCTCGTTCGCTGTGGTACTCACTTCGTTAAAAAATATTTTACTTGTTTTATGGGCTTCTCTGTGGTATGTTTCCATGTAAGTTTTGGGCTATCTAGTACTGTGATGCTTTGTGGGTTTCATGGCAGTGTTGGTCTGCAGTTTTCTACCGAAGGCACACCCACGTTCAAGTTTTTATTTTCAAATAAACTTGAATTTGTTAACATTTGTTCCACGAAATTCTGTTAGATATTGAATTTGGCCACCAGATCTTAAGGATTTTTATTCTGTATAACAGATCTACAGTTCGAAGTACTTTAGTACCTCATATATGAATGAAGTACTTTTATTGATTTATTTAACACCCCTACATCAGAACTATACATACATACATAATTGGCCATTACAACTATGTTGCAGGATTACGGCCTAGCTTCTCGCAGCACTCATGTTGTATGTGTAAATTTTTATCCATGAGTACTGGGACCCACAGTTTTAAGTGGCTCCAAACGACAGACTTTAAAAGCTTGTTCATGACAGTTAGTTACTCTCAGAGCTTTTGCCAAAAGACTGCTAAGATTTAGTTGCCGAAAAAAATATTTTTCTCTAATAGATCCAGTTTTGTTTTTAAGGTTGACCACCAAAGCTATGAAACAACATTTTAAGTGTTAGATATTCTACTCAACATATTACTAAAGGCTGCGCCAAATGACTAGACTACACTACAAATTATGGTTTTTCCTTACTATTTATTTCTCCTCTCTTTCTCATGCTTAAATAAGTAATTGCTTTTACAAAAAGAACACTAATTAAAAATTTTAACCTGCAATGTCTGCTTTTAAACATCCAAACCATAATATATTAAATTAGTGTTGCATAATGTCCTCTAATATCCAATAATGACGAAAGTAAAACCGATAAATTTTAAAAGATCCTACAAAAAGTCTCTTTGTTTTTTACGTAATGCGTAGTTTTAAATATATTTACGACTAGCTTAAACCCGGCGTGCTTCGCTGCACCTACACAATCATTTGTCCACATTTTTCGACGATTGATTTTTTATAACTACGAAATCAGTCACACCAAATCTGAAACTTTAGCTTCAACACTTCTCACTTCTCTGATATACTACTGATTGGTAAATTTTCCTTAACCATGAAGTCGTTCAGACTTAATTTAGAAACTTTAGCTGCAACACTTCTAAAGATACGTATTTATAAAGAAATAAATTTTTAACTTGTATGGGAGGTGTCACGCCCACTTGTACAATTTCGTCTACTCTCCGACTGATGATTTGCCTTGCCGATGAAGTCATTCAGACCCAATTCGGTAACTTTAGCTTTAACTAAAGATATAAAAAGATCAGTATTTAGAGATAAATAAAAAATTGGGAGCAAAAGTAGGCGTGGTAAATATTTCTCGTGATGGAAACTTAAAATGGATTAATACTAACATTTGAAAGAAAAATTAGTCAAATCGATGGAGAAGTTTTCTGAATTTAAGTAAATAAAAAAAGGTGGGCGTAAAAGTGGGCGGGGCAAAATTTTCTTTCCTAAGTTGGATCACGAAGATCATTGGAAAGAATAAAAAAGTCGTCGAAATCGGTCCAGCCGTTTTCAACCGATGCGATGACTAAGAAACAACATTGGTTTTTTTTATATAGATAAGCTGGAGAAGCTTTATAAATTAAAAAGTTTTTCGGATCTACCAAAAAATTATTATATTCCAGAAATACATTTCAAATCGATATTTATAACAATGGCAACCCATATGAATTGCCACAACTTGGGTTGTGTTAACGCGTACGTACACTTATATGTTTCGAAATGCACGTGTGTGAATAATGCAATTGGTTGCATACAAAAAGGTAGCAAAGCCCATTTGCTTCAATACATTTCGTATTGCTGTTTTCGCTATATATTTGGGTCAGCTACATACATAGTTGTAGTTGTACAGCGTATTGTTGAGAAATGCCTTTTGTTTGGCTTAAAATTGAATAACACTGGTATTGTCTTTCATCCAGAGGCTTTCCGAATTTTGTTAACCTTAAAATGTGAACATATGCACCGGTATGAACATTTGTTACCACATACTCTGCTGTTTCATTTAATAGATTGAGACTGGTTGTGCATGCATTTCATACTTAAATCATTAATGTTCAAATACTCCATACATTTGTATGGCTTCCAAATTTTTCGCTCACCATTTTTATGTTTTTGATTACAATTTGGAAGAGTTGTTTGAGAAATTGTTGCTGTTGATTGGTTGCTTGGGCGCCTAAGTTGTTTTAATTATTCTTATGGATCATCATTTTAGAAAATTAATTGGTGTATTTAGTAATTAAAATAGACAACGACCACTAAAGAGAGTTGGTATGTTGCAAATATAACATATAAATGACAAACAGTAAACTGAAATAAAGCATTTAAATCTTTCAATAGTAAATGATCACAGAGAAGAATAAATAGCTAACTATAGGGTGTCTGCCGGCAAGGTATACTACTTTGCTTGTTTATAATTTTTGATTTCTTAAGAATCTTAAGTAACAGGCCTATGAAATGTGGACCGTGTTAATAACCTCATTTGAATCTAATCGAAGATGGGCGTTGATACCAAAGAACAGTATTCAGTGATAAAGCGCATTGCTGGTTATGCTCATACACAAAATTATTGTATATGGAACGTAGATAATCCTCAAATCGTTTACCAATTATTATTACATCCTTAAAATTGACTGCTTAATGCGGTTTAAACTCTGGTGGAATCATCGGTCTTTGTTTCTTTAAATATTAGAGTGAAGCTGTCGTTACAGTGACAGAATTTCATTTCTATAAACAGCAACAATATTTGGTTTAAACAAGATGGCGTAACCTGCCAAAATACCCACTTAATAATCGACTTATTGCAAAATAACATTTTGTAACAACTTTCTTTTCAAAAGAAATACTACTGATTATAAATCCCCACCCCCCCGGGGATACAGTAATGGCTGCATGGTGCATGGCCTTAATTAACGTACTCGTGGCAGGCATTTCTGGCGTTCTCACGGACTGATCAGAGATGCCTCAATCTGGTACTACGGGCATCAGGAGCCCCCGGTTAACCTAAGACTCCCAGTCATTCGGGAAGTGGGGTTACCGGCCTGATGGTTTGGGTGCGATCCTTCGGGAAGTAGACGTAGTGGCCGTGGTAGTACTAGATAGAAACCCCTCAGCAAGGGGGGTATCATTACCCAGACAGTGGTGGTGCTAAATTGCCAACTCGGTGTTATGGGCTCTCTTCTGAGCGCTATGCCCTCGGGCATGGTGAGATTAGAGGGTACCGGCATCGGGTGGCGGTGGTCGGACGCATTAAATTCGACTACCGCTTCGGCAACGGGCGGCGTGTGATTAAGTCTACGGACAGGTGCGCACGTTAAATCAACATACAATTGATTATAAATCAAACAAACCATTTAATGCATAAAGAATATTAAAACTTAAACTCTTTAACCTCGCGTACAATATTTCATGTTTGGATTGAATAATGTATTCGAGTTAAGTATTCAAATGATCTCCAATTACTCTAAGTTATGTTTTACTAAATTACGTGTAATATATTCCTATGTATTTGGGGTATTCACAAAGTCTAGTATTATGTCTTATTGTCATAAATTTTTTGTATTTTTTATAAAAAAAGTTTTTTTTTTCTTAGTTAAGAAAATTAAAGCTTTTTGACTGGCAGCAAAACATTATAGCGATACATGCTTCTTTTTGCTTGCTACCGCAAATACAACACTTGCATATATATGTACGTGCTTATTCAGACGTGGGTATTAGCCTTTATATAAAGCATATAATTTATTTAAAAAAAAGAAGAAATAAACATATTTTCAAGTGCAAATTTGTTGTGTTTAATCTTTGATTTTATATTGCTAATATGAATGAATTAAGTTGGATTATATAATTTATTTTAAATATATTTTTATATATAAATTTTATTCATATTTATGAAAAATTTATTAGGGTTGCGATACAAACTGTATTATTTTAAAAATTTATTATTTCTAAAATCATTATTTAAAAAAAATGAAAAAATGCAATATTTCACCATCTAGTAAGTAAGAGTATTTTCACAAGACAGAGTACCAAAAATTAGGCCTTATTTCATAAAATAAAAAATAATACTTCAAGTTTGGAAATAAAATTAAGCCCTAATGGAATGTGAATGAGCCTCAATATGAAGTAAAATAGAACCCAAAATCACACGGTTTCCCTGTATACATTTTTCTTTATATACTTACATACATAGACAGAAAACTCTTGCTTTTGACCGGGTGCACAGTGATTGTAATGCTCCATCTAGAGAAATGAAATTAATTTCTCTGCTGTTTCTTATCGAATTGGTGCCATACTTTCAAAAATAATTTTTTTATATATTACTTAGCTGACAAATGGTTATACTATAATCTAATATTTTTTTTTCATCTTTTCCAGTGAAAATAGTTTGTAATCATGATTTATTTATTAAAAAAATAATATATAGTGGAAGAAGAAATTACTCAGAATCTGTGCTATTTGTGTATGAATGTAGACGTTGAAGCTCAACATAAGAAAAAGTCTTTTGTCTAGTATTATATTGTATCTGTTTTAAAAGGTTACTGTCAGGTGACAGATATAAAGATATAAAGAGATTTGACGAAAAGAGGATTGTAGGCCTGTAAGTCACGGTAGTATCGGATGAAAATTGTCGCACACAATATGGGTGCTGTATAGCTTCTTTACTCCAAGAATGATAAAACTAAAAATTACGCCTTCCGCATAACATCCCGTTAGATGACGTAGTTGTTCCATTTTAAGTGTTACCCAATATATATTATATGTAAAACTTTTAATTTGTTGTGGGAAACACAAGCTTTAAGTGAAAGTTGGCAACCCTTGCAAATCAAATAACTATTGCAGTTCTACAAAAAATACACTAATACACATACATATATATAGCAGTTTACCAGCTGTAAATTATTAACCAATAGAAACAAAATTTGCGTGACGTCAGAGTTCCAACATGAAAATACGTTCTGCGCGATGTCGTAATCTTTAATTTAATCATTCTTGTCTTTACTCTACTCTCTATTTGTATTATATCTAAAACGGTTTCACACCACCCTAATGTTACACACATACATACATACTTAAGTGTTGGAATTTACCAAACTATTGCATTACTTTTGTTGTTTTTATTCACTTAAAAAAATACAAAAACACAATATGCCAATTTTCATTAATAAAATATAATTCAATATAAAAAATTAAATGTTGTTTTCTAAAGCATAATTTATTATTTTAAAATAAAATTTTTCTGTTTTGTTGTTTTTTTCTAATAATTTTAATTTTGTCTGACTGTCACGTTATAAAATGCCAAAAAATATTTATAATACTCGTACAGTATAAAAGTCAAGTGTAAAATACATGTTTGTAATTTAAATTAATTAATTTCTGATAGTTTATTAAGTTCATTGTGGCATTTGAAATAATCAAAAGTTGTATAAAATTTTTAAGGAATTTAATTTCTGGTCAAATCATTGCAATGGCATGCTTTGATTATGAACGAATGAATACAAATTTATTTTAAAGCCAATAATTTCAATATTAAATAAAACATAAAGAAATGACATTAAAGAAGTTTTCGTAAATACTGTATAGGCTGTTTTTTCTTGTTTTTTTGTATTACAATAAATGACTACTTGACAATTCTATAGTAAATAATTAAATTATAAAATTCAATTACGTAAATATGAAAAAAATAACTTTTTTTTTTCTTTCGGTTACCTTAGTGAAAATGTATTAAATATTTAAATAAACAACTTGAATTATTTTCCAAGAAAGACCTTTTTTTTTCTTTCTTTTGCTACTACTTAAGTAATGAAAAAAATAGAGAGAAGGAAAAAAAGATATTTTTAAATTTGGCCAATTTCTGTTCAATTACAGCATTAGAATTATATTTTTTGTTATTTATTATTTATTTATATACTTTTCCTTTTATAAACCTAAATAACAAAAATAATCGTTTATGGCTTATATGTAATACATCCATACAGACATACATACGTACATATATTGTGTAAAACACAAGGTAAAAATACGTTTTAAATAATAAAAGAAAACCAAAATTTTAAATTCCATCTTTAGAGCATTAAAAGGTCAATAAGAGGACATATTTGTTTACCTAAACGGAAGAAATTGATAGCAACACAATAAAAAACACAAAGGGAATCGATAAGATTCAACAAAATATTTTATATTTATCACATATGAGAAAAACAAAAAAAAAAAAAGAAAAACAACGAAATAAAACACGAAAAGCGACACAAAATAAGAAGAGGGGAAAAAAATTCAAGACATAACTTTAAAGAGACAACAAAAATGTTTAACTTATTTAATTCTATCATGAAATGAACACTTACGGAGGGTAGGCAAGAAACAAGTTTTATAAAATTTATATTTCTAAGGTACGAGTAACTCAGCGGTAAAAATATGCGAAACGAAATCACTTTAAAAGTAAGAGTCACCACAACTAATAATGATCTTTAAGTTCTAAATGACGTGACCGATACTGGTTCTTGTGACAAACAGATAAAAGTTTGGACATACATACATACATACATATATATACATACATACGTCACTGGTCATTACAGCAATTTTTCAGAGTCACGGCCTAGCTACTCACAGCACTATCTTTTTTGGATCTCATGCATGAAAACAAGATAAAGCGCTGAGTTGAAGCAGGTGAGTAATTGCTCGGAAGTCGAGCCCGATCAAACAGCAAAAGCTATTGCTCAATTTCGTATGCATAAAATTACATTCAAACCATTTGCAATGAATTGAGCAAAGGGAGATCAAACGTCTAAATGTTAATGAAGTGCAAACATGTCGTCAAGTGGAAGTGAAGTAGAAGTCGAATCAAATAATAATAATAATGAACTGAATCAGGCCAAGTTTGTAAAAAGTCGAAGCCTTTGTGAGTTTTTTTAATTTTTATGTGAGTACAATGAATCACTCCAATTGCAAATGGAAAGCAATAATTTGCCTGCCATTTCATCATTTAAGCATCTTTTATTTCATGTGCATCTTTATGGAATTTTTCCCACCCGCTTGCTTTGTCATATATAATTTTCGCGACTTCGGCAATAGTTCGCGACATAGTTGATTGATGGACTCCAATATCTATGGCTATACCAGTTTTAAATCCAGGATCTGCACAAAATCTTAAATACGGTTTAATTTAATCAACGTCGCTGAGGGCACCACCAATAATTAATAATTAATTTAATAATTAAATTAAATAAATAAAATAATAAATAAACCTGTATAATTTTTTATCCTCGCTTGCTAAATTTGTTTTACACTGTTGATAGCATTTTGTATTTTTTTGTGACACAAAATATTCAGCCATGAAGTGATTTTAGTGTACGCGAGTCAACTTTACGGCAGGCTCAACAAAATTTTAACAAGTGCTCACAAAAGAAAGCATTTTCATAAGAATATGAGTACAAGCTTAGTTCAAACTAAGCAACATGAGATTAACCGTGAGCAGTGAGTAAAATCAAATACATCAAATTTTGTTAGGCATATGACAAGTACCTTTTACTAAAAAAATCGACGCATAAGACCCATTGTGTACCATAAGTATCGGTCTCTACAGTTTAACGTCAAATCCGAACCACGGAATTGAAAAGATTGTTCATGGCAATCAGTTACTCTCAGCGCTTTTACCAAAAGACTTCTAAGAGATGGTGGCTGAAAAAAATATTTCTTTTCAATATGACAGAGCCGGGGTTTGAACCAGGGGATTTCGTCTGTTAATGTCAACTTTTACATGAGTGAAGAGTTACATGTCGTGTGTGATTTCTAAAACATTGTTTGTGTAAAAAACACAAGGAAAGTCTTATGACAAAATTTCAATTAGGGCATGCTCTAATTTCGTATGTGCACACATATGATATAAAATGTCTATGCCTGCACAAACATTAGTCGGCAATGAATTATGTGTAAAATAGTTCTTCTTTTATAAATTTTGTGCCTAAAATTTATTATTTATTTACATATGCAATTATACATATACGTTTGTGAGTAAAAATTATAAACATTATGTAAATTGATTAATTTTGACAGACACAAAAAAATAGTTATGTATTTTGAATTTAAAAAACATTTGTAAAAAATATATCGTGCAAGGGTGCCTTTAGTTAGCCAACACACTGTATACTACTTATAAAATATAGTGACCTCTAGTTAGAACATAATTCATACAACTAGCTGTTCAATTTACACCATTAACTTAAAGACAATAATGGTTTTGTAATTGATAGAATAAATTAAGAAAAGAAACAACATTTTTTTATATACTATTAGTAATTGTTATCATATTAATAGTAAATTCATCCCTCATCTCACCCTTAAAAAAACTTAGGTTTTCCGCACAAACAAAAATTCAAGAAATTTCATAAACATCACTTAAAATTTTTTTGAAATTAACAGAAAAACAAAAAAATACTATGGTTATGAAAGTTAACATTTTTTCTTTCTGCTTATACTTACTCGTATATGTATATATGTATAATCTTGCTAGGTGTGTAGTAATAGTACAATACTGGTGACACAACATTGCCAGTTAATTATTTTCATTCTATTGATACTTTTGACTGTCAATGGGGCCTTGGAGAAAAGTGACTACTGAGAATCATCAAAACCTTTAAGAGGCTGGGGAAGTGTAGTTCTAGCCACAGCACTGGAGAATATGAAAAAGAAAAAAAATTGTGCGGCATTTCAAAGCTTTAAATTAAATTAAAGATATATAAGAGATTCCCCTCCCCACCTCCAAGAAGTCCACCAAAGAAGATAGCAGCCCTCTGACATTCCACTGTAATCGCCTTTGAGCTATCAAATGAATAATCAGGAGAAGGCGCCACCTACTGGGTAAACAGGCAGAACTAAAATGCAACATTTAAAGATGGGGCAATTGCTGTTGATCATATCAAGTGTGAAGGTATAACACTGGCCTTTAAGTTATAGTTAACCAAAACTCTCAATAAATGAATTGACTCTGTAGCACAATTGTGTACAGAAAATAAAGATTTGGATTACATTGCTTTAAGTGATCAGCCGACAGCAACTTGTCCCATATATCTTCAAACATTCTAATACAATGCACAACCTGAGTAGAGGTGTTGGTTTGTTTGTTAATACCCACTATGTGCCTAAGTGTAACATGTCTAATATTCATACACAATATTTAAAAAACATTTCTTTTTTTTTATCTCCTTGAGAGTATGAGCTTTTTCGATAGACTCCGCTTTTTTTTAAGACCAATACTCAGGGGAGTAAAGTCTTACTCATGCTGTGCATTGTATTGGATTGTTGAAAATAGATAGATTTTTTTTCTCTATTTAGCGCTTTATGTCAATGAGACAAGTTGCTATCAGTTGATTACTCAAAGGCCAGTGTTATACATACCTTCTCCCTTGAACTGATCAACAGCAATTGCTCCATCTGTCGATGTTAATTATGTATATAGCGAAATGGTGAAGATCTTTGCTAAATTGGTAAGTTACAATCTTTGCTTTTTTCTGTCTATTACTTCAAAGTAGGTGGCGCTTTACTGCGTTCTAATTTAGTAAATCAACTCATAATTGTTAATTTCACAATTTTAATTTCTACAATAGAAATTTTATCGAAGCTACAACTGACAAATAGTTGTAGTTGCAGTTTATTTTAAAAAAAAAAAAACCTAGAACAATAGTAATAGCCTTCCCTAGTAGATGCAGAATGGGCTCCTTGAATACTTAATAACTTAATCTAATTTTTATCTAGCAACAATCCAAATGAGATTCAATAATTTGGAAAAAGTCATAGTTTTGTGTAAATTTTAAGGGCTAGAGTTTTTTCTTTTTCAAAATCTATAAAACAATTTAACTTCATGGACCTACAAAAGAACTTTCAGAACAATCAGAAAACACATCTGAAAACATACTATATACAAAATATCACGAACAATGGCATATATCCAGTTTCAAATCTATCTTCTTGAGTTATTTTGACTTCATTAGGATTTGAAAAAATTGTTTTTTACTGCGTAAAATATTGTAAACTGGCTTCTGCATAATGCTTAAACCCCAACAACAAAATTTCTTGGTTGTTTTTTTCTGTTGCCATTGTATGTGAATTAAAACATATTCGGTATTTAATCCTTATGCTGCTTTTGTAATACAAAAACAATTATTCTCTCTTTTTGGTAAAAACATTTATTTGTATGTTGTTGGTGGTGGTGGTGGTCTGTGATTGTTAACATTGTATGTCATGTTGTTTACTCAGCTTTGCTCTAATGCGCTCATTTTTTTCTTTACGTTGTTCGCTTTTGTTTCAACTCTGCATTATGTGGTCTGTAGTGTTGGGGCATGTGTGAATTTTTATGTGAATTGTTTTTTGTTTTTTTTCATATTTCAAAAGAATTTGCATGGCTCGTTTCTTCTTCTAACAGAACTGACAGTTTCCTGGCTCTTATTTACTTTATCGCATGCATTTTGGCAGTATTTACTATTCTTTAATTGTTTGTTTTTTTTTTAAATTTGTTTTCTGTTGCATCTTTTATGCCGTTTTGTTTTAGTTTTGGTCTTTATTAGCATACAGTGTTATCCATTTTTCGGTATTAAAGCACTGATTTTGGTGAAAATTTTTTTTCGATATAATAGTTAGACCTTAAGATTTTGTACAAAATGCGATGGCAGTTAAATTACCGCCTTTAGGGATAGCTTCCGGCTACTATATCGAGCAATTTCTCAGCAATAACGTTACAAATATTGGATTTCGAATTAGAAAATTATCCGCCTAGATACTGCCTCTGATATAGTCCCAAAAAAAAAAAAAAAAAAAAAAAAAAAAAAAAAAAACAACTCTAGATGTTAACGCCACTTTCAAAATCCAGATAAAATTGTTTAATCTAGCAATGCCTTAATATTTGTACTAAAAATTTATATTTTTCCAATTCTCAATTTGCTATAAAAACATAAACTTACGCGGTCATTTTGCTTAAGCCACGCCATATTTAATTTAAGCACGCATTCTTGAAAGTCATAAGTTGGCGTAAGCACTGACTCGTAAGGATTGTTACCGATAATTTATTTTAAGTTTCTAGTGGTTTCCATACCAACAAGTATGTACTCTAACCTAAAATTTTTATATATTTCCTAATTATTTGTATTTGTTATTTAGGAACCATATATTGTAAGATTATTTACATGGATTTACTAAATTAAATATTATTTAAAATCTGTGTATTTATTTTTAAATTATTGAAAATCCCCGTGGAAGTCACTAGTGGTTACGTCGGCTAGCGTGCCGCTAACACTAGTGGCATTAAATCGCCTGATTTTGGTACCTAATTAATGTTACGCAATTCTGAAAACACGTGTTCTGTAAATTATTTATATTTATAATGAGGTAAAAAAAAGGTTGAGTGGCCCAAGACATGGTCCTGTTAATTTTATATTGAAGACTTAATAGAGTAATTTATGTAATATATATCAGTTTTCCCAGCGTCATTTTCACTATTATACGCCTCAAACAGTCACTTGTTGCGTACGGCGGTTTTTCAACAAATACTTCTCTATTCCCATGGCCCATGTTTTAAAAATTGGTTTATTGGACAGATAGAATTTTTCTTTATTGTTGAATACAAATTCGTTCGAAAAACTAGCAGTGAAGTCTAATTGTTCTGCACCCAATCAACTTATATACCTCACGAGGAATTTTTAGTCAGAATGAGTCGTAGCTTAACCTAATGGCCAATTATGTATGAACATATGAATGTATACAATGTGATGATACACATGCCTGTCCACATGTGACAGGCTTTCAACCTCTGTATTATTCTTTTTGTTATTACAAATTAATCATATATAGCTCGACTATGAGAAACATAATCTCATTCCAATATGCTTTGTGTTTGTGTGCTTTATAAGGTTTTGTGTGCTTTATAAGGTTAATAAATTATATATGTTCGCAAGTGGCAAACTATATATATACAGTCCCTGGCCATATTATTAGATGCACTGCAAGATTTCATGTAATATATAATTAGCGGGTGATATTGTACCGTTCTATTAAGTTTAATTGATTTGTTTTTTTTTCACACTAGCTTCAGAAACCTCTAATCTTCGTGATATATCCCGGTTTGTAAATGTTTTCGTAAGCACAAGGGCCTTCACTTCAGCTTTTTTACGTGGTGAAAGATCTCCTTTTCCACCCTTAATAAAATAGTTCAACTACTTTTTTAAAACACTGCATACAAAACTAACTAATAACTGAGTAGTATAATACCGTTAGAAAAAAAATCACACTATATAAAGCCACAGAAACACGTAAGCACCTGACTCGATTCCGATCGCGACTGATACAGGTTTGTACTTGTTTACGTTCTTGTACCACTTTATCAAAACAGTGTTACCATATGTAAAAAATAAATTAAATATGTAATATACAACAATTCTTTTAAATAAAAAATTAAAGTATTGTAGTTCAAATGTACTATTATTGCATAAAAACACTTAACAAACATAAAATTACTAAAAAAATAGATTGCCTCTAATAATTTGGCCAGGGACTGTAGTGTCACAAAAAAACATACATGCAAACATAATTGGCCATTACAATCTATGTTGTGTGTGTCTATTTTTTGAAATAAAAAAAAAATTACAAAATTAAATAAAAAATATGTTCTTGAACACATTTTTCTTTAAACAATAGTCCAGTTTAATTAAACCTTAGAGTTATATATCCTAAACAAATACAGCAAATATATTAAAAATTTTTTATTAAAAACTATAAACAACTTTTACAAATTTTGTGTAGCCCGTACAAGTAACTGCTGATTTGTAATAACCTTCTTATAACAAGATGACGTCTGGAGCTAAGGGTTGATCATACCCAAGACCTTAAAAAAGTAGATTTGAATACCACACGTTAGTCTACTGAAAGTTATTTAGAAAAGTTTATTGAGCATTTTCTTAAAGCCAATCTGTATGTAAAAAATTAAGAACTTTAATGCTATAATTTTAATGCTGCACTATATGAACTTCATTGCTATATCGGCTTGCTTTGGTTTATTTTACTTTTTTACTCTTTGTTACAGTTTTTAGTTTTTTTTTTTTTTGAGTTTTATTTCTATAGTTTAAATATAAGTGCAAACATACTGAGATAAAATATTTCTACAGTTGTACGGGCAAGAAATTTACAAGTATCTTCTTAGAAATGTTTACAGAGTACTTTATAATACTCAGTCTGTTAGAATAAAATTTATCAAATTATTGTATTATTTTATTGCCGCAATACGGCTTTTCTTTCTTTTAAGTAAAAAGCTAAACAATGGCTTTACAGCCATAACTACTTGCATTAATTTTTAGTTTTATATTATAATTTTATTTCGTATTCTTGTTTTGCAGATCAAGGGTGGAAAAAAGGAAGATGAATTTTATTTAAACAAGTTTGTAGCCATGACATGTTTGTTTTAAATGCTGCAAAATGTTATGAGCATTTCTTAAATGGAGTTGGTATTTGGTATGATTTGCATAATGAAATATTATTTGTACGAGAATGACCTTTTGGACATTCCTCCCAGTTGTTGAAACTGGGCTTGCTTACATGGCGGCCAAAAATTAAGCAAAATTAAAGACGGTTTGTTGTTATTACAGAAGCTATTAGAACTGGTCTAATTGAATACTAATACTTAATAATCTTATTAAGTATTCCACTACCTCTGACCACAATCAAAAATTATGTAAATTTTAGTGCTTTAAGAAAAACCGGTATCACAGCACTAAAGTTTGGAGAGAGCATATTGTGGAAATTTCTACGCCGGCCAATTTCAGATTCATAATGTGGAGTTACCATAATACGAGTAGTTCTCTTTATAAATTTCCTGTTGTGATATGACGTCACATAACATGCCTATCTATGTTTACCTATTAACAACAAGCCAGTATATTTAAGTATATTAACCTATTAACAACATCGTAGTGTAGTATAATTCTCATCGAGTTGATGAATATAAATAGATAAGGGGTTGAGTTTTACCCAACGAAAGGGAGTTGATTGACGAGCAATTACCCGATACAGACTCCTCAGAGAACCGACACGTGTCGTAGAATATTTTATTACAGTAGATTTGCCGAGTGTAAGAGCTGCCGAATTCTTCTTACATTCGTTCTAGCCGTAGCCGACGACAAGAGCTACCGAATTTTCCTTGACGGCGTAGATCAAAGATGCCCAGTAGTGGCTGATATCAGCAAATTAAACTGACACGTATACTTACGCTCTTTTGTTTGATCGTCAATCAACTAATAGGAAATCAGCATGTTGAGTGGGAGAGAAAAACTACACTTGCAGAACTTCTGTGTCTTATTTTCGTCACTCTCACCAATACTACTACCTTGGGCATCAATGTCGTAGATTATTTTATTACCATAGATTTGCCTAGTGTAAGAGCTCTCGATTTCTTTTTGTCTTCGTTATTATTTTATTACCGTAGATTTCGTACTAACCGTGGCCGACGACAAGAGCTCCCGAATTCTTCTTGCCGTTGTTATTATTTTTAACGTAGAGTTGCAAAATTCTAATCCGCTTTAAAGAGAAACCCAATATCTCGTATTTTATTTAGAAGTACCAGCGACCCACCGACTTCTGAAAGGAACCACCGTAATTTGACTTATCACCGATTAATTACCTGAAGCCTGAACTCAAATCCAAATTCCGGGAACTTCAGTTATTGTAGTTAAGTAGATTTTAGGGATAAGTATAAGGTTTTAGTATAAGGTTTCGTAAATAAAGCATTGTTTGCTTAATTGATAGAAAGTATCTGATTGTGTTTCATTTTGAAGGAAGCAGACCGAAGTTATACCCCTCGGCTGGAAGAAAAAAAAACTGCATTATACTGGTAACTAATAATTATAATGCAGAGTGAAATTCAAACTCTATTATTTGCAATTAGATGGGGACGATCTCTACCCATACAGTACATTGTACTTTTCTAGGAAGCTATGTTGTGGGAAAGGCGAAAGAGTGAGTTTTGTTTGTAGAGAATTTATTTAAACTTGATAATATCGTAATTGCGGGAAGTTTATTCCACAAACGACCGGAGAGGTTAAATAATGAATTTTCTCTATAACCCAGCTGAAATTAGTGCTTACGAATAAGCTATTTTGTATGGGAGAAATTGTAAACAATCACTTACACGTGCGCATCAATAATGCATGATTTTTATATGAAATGAGCCGCTAAAATGCAATAGAAAAGCAAATTTATTGCAACCAGTAAGCAAATAGTATAAAAAATCAAAAATAATACCTAATCCTATAGCATTTTTGGAAGCTTTAAGGTATGAATAAACAATATAATGCTTCCATTATTGCTTACAATTTTATTTATTGCTTCCAAATCTAAAAAATTTTCTGCTGGGAATAAACTGTGTGTTTCACTGGACAATCCACTATAAAAGGATGTGCTCCGAGGGAGATGTCAGTAGTCCGTAAGAATATAAGATTATACGAATTCATATACTTTATACATAGTACCTCCCATGGTTGCACCGATAGGACAATGAAACGCACTCAACATTGCGCCGATGCTCTAACGAGTCCATTAAATTGGTTACCCTACCGTCGCTAATAAGCACCTTCGCCCTTTCCTCTAAGCCGTCGAGAAGCCGTTGAATAGATGTTGAAGCACTGGCCCATACATGATAGTTGTATTCCATTTTAGGTCGTATACCCATCTTGAAAATATTGAGAAGGTCATATGGAGTAAAGTATTTCTTGCACCGTTTTAAAAAACCCAGACACTTGAATGCTTCTTTTGACAATGGACATAAAAATTAATTTTAATGCTCAGAACGTCAAATGAGCCCGCCTTCTCATTATTTACATTATCAGTAACAGACGGCAGGATTAAATCATCAGCACAACGTCTATACATAATAAAACAATATTGGGTCTTTCGCGCACTAAATTGTTCCTGATCGCCAGACCCCAGTTGGAGATTTTTTGTAGGCCATTTGGGAGTGTGTCATTTATATTGTGCCGTTCACGAACTCCAAATGGTTCGGCCTACTATCAAATGAATATGAGTGAAAAAAATTGCATACGTACAGCACTCATGTTGTGTGTGTTAATTTTTATCCATGAGCAGAGGGACCTAGAGTTTAAAGTCGAATCAGAACGACAGATTTGGAGGTATTTTTCATGGAAATCAATTACTCCCAGAGCTTTAGGCAAAACACTGCTGAGAGTAGTCGCCGAAAGAAATAATTTTTTCATGTTTCTTTTTTTAAGATGTCAGAGCAATAAAACACTAATCAGTAGACCACGGCGACTATGATTACTGTCATCTGCTAGACAATAAATAGGATTTGAAGTTAAATAGAGACGATCGTTAAGAAAAATCGATATGTACGCCATACATCGTATGGCAGACGTGTGTTATAAGAACCCAAATTATTATGTATTCATCCATTCACAATTCAGTGTTGTGCTCAGCTTGTGCATTAAACCAACTAAATTTCAATAAAACAGGTATTGTTCTAGGATCGCAAGTATTACTTTTGATGAATCTTAATCAAAACTACAAAAACCCGTGTTATGTGAATCCAAAAACTAACTTCATTTGCACCTGTTACAAACACACACTGGAAAACAATATAAGCAAATAGAAAATGTAGGGTTAATGATGCATTTATCCTATCATATGCAGGTAAAAGCGACACAATACAAGACTTTAATGCAAAGAAAGAGAGAAATAAAAGCATACAGATTAAGACAACTGCAAAGAAAAAGTATTTCTTTAAGTTTTCCTTTAATACCAGAAATGTTTTATAAACTTTTTATTAACTTGCCGTTAGTAAAACGTCACATGCATGTAAAAACGTGGAATGGCATTCACACACATAAAGACTAAGAGTAGCCAGAGACCTGTGCTACATATTTCGTTTTCCACTTTCTTATGTATTTACATCGTTTATTTTTGCAAAAGATACGTCAGTAAAGCTGATTAACAGCCATTCACGTCAACAAAAAAAAAAAAAAAAAAAAATAATGAAGAAACAATTTTTCAAAGTAAAGCAACCAATTCAATTTCATTCTTTAAATCCTTTAAAACAGGATTTCAGTGTAACTTTAATTAAATGACTTATTAGTACTTTTTTAATTAGTACTAAGAAATCACAGAGTGCAAGGCAAAAAATTTAAATAAACTTCAAAGTGAATTAAAATACAAATTAAAATTTTAATAATAATTCTGCGACAAGGACTTTGACAACTGAAACAAAAATATGTTCTTATATGCTAAAGACTCGAGTTCGAGCCCCAGAAAAAGTGATCAATTTTTTTAAATTAATTTTGTTTCATCAGAAACGCTTTAATTAGAACCAAGCACTTTAACTAGCATGGCTTCAGTCGTACGTGTCGTCGATGTAGTCTAATGTGGATGAAATGGAATAAGAGGGCAAAAACAAAACAAGTTGTAATTGTGTTTGATCCAAGTAAGATGACAATTACAAAAACTGCAATGATTGGGAGAAAAGGAGAATATGAGAGTAACTGTTGTTTGGCTTTACTTCGACTAACTGACGCAAGTGTAAGCACATATGGAATAGGAAAAGTAATTTCAGTATGTAATTTCTTGAAAAGTGTGAGTTAAATAGTTCATGTGTGGTTATGAATATGTACAGACACTCTGATGAGATTCAGTAGCTGGAGTCCAAAACATGTTCAGTTTGGTAGTGTACTATTCCTTCATGGACATCATTTTCTTATTTGACTATCAAAATAATTAATTGCAAAAAATCAAGATTCTTTATTGAATTTAATTTTCATCTATTGTAATTAAGGCGTTTCTGAGGAAACAAACTTAAACATATTTTCATTATTCAGTTTTTTTCTGCTGGATCACCATTCTTAGAGAATGCTTTCAACAACATATCGTCGTGCGGGGGCTTATGTGCTCTATCCGCCATTTCATATTTTTTATATATCTTGAGTAGGGTATTCAATTATTCGACTTTTTTCTTTGGTCGATTAATCGAGTGAGTAATTATTCGGGTTTTTTTCTTGATCGATTAATCGAATAAAATTTCAAAATTGATCGATTATTCGCATTTTGTTTTATATAAAATAACATACCAATTTTGTGTATTATTAAAACCTTTTATTCAAAAAAACTAATAACCAAAAACATAGTAATGTAATAACTTTTTAAAAATTCATTAACTTTAGTTAATTATAGTGTAGAAAATGTAATGAGATCTCATATTTTATTTTCAAACATATTATTGAAAAACTAAACCATAAATAATAAATTAATTAATTTTAATATTTGAGATCATATATATAACGATTTAATATATAAAAGTAATAATTTACTACTTCGTATGCAATAAAAATATTAAATTAATTAAAGTAATAAAAAGTAATTCATATTATGAGTTAAAAATTAGTTAAAAAAATTATGCACTTCTATTAAAGTAGTCTTTTAAAAAAAGGATGTAATTAATATGTTTAGCTTTCAACCGATTGTTTTCTTTAGTTTTAATAAAACTCGATTTTGAGAACACTCTCTCGCTGATTGTAGATGTTGGAGAAATTGAGAGAAGTGCATGGCAAAAAATATATAATTTTAGAAATCATCCATTAATTCATTGCAGCCTCTTTTAGGTTTTTTGAAATTTTGTACACTTTTAATTGTTTCATTTAATTGTGATAATCGATTATTTTCGTTTATTTCAATTAAATCTTCTGCAATCATATCATCATCTGACACATTTTGTTCCATATTTTCTAAAAACATTTTCAAAAACAATTTGTTTGCAAAATCTTTTTTTTTCAGATTTTGTGCAATATTTTAAAAAAGTGAAAATGTACCAGAATTTAGATATAAAATAAGTGTACTATGTAGTTTTACACGTCTTTCATTTATTCGAATATTAAGCCTTTCTAATAAATAATTTGGAAAAGGATTGTTTGCATTTTCCATTGTATTAATAACAAATTGTATAATGCATTCTAAATCTATCAATGTAGCAGAATCCTTGCCTAGCTCTGTAATAGCGACATCAAGTGGTTTAAGGGCTTTATTCAAATTTGATAAAACGTTAATTTCCATATCTGTAAAAGTCGTCAAACCAAAATCAGATAGAGCGTAATTTACGTATTTTCAAATACGAAGAAAATTTTCAATAATGGTAGATAAAGACGACCATCGATGCTTTACATCATGTACAAGACGAATTTCTTTTTCTTTTCTTGTAGCATAACATATGTTTGCAATTTCTTTTGTTTTTCATTAGATTTATTAAATATTTCACAACACTTAGGAAGTTTATTAATACCATTTATTATTTCTATAAATAAAGTATTTTTTTATATGGATTAATCGATTAATCGTAGGAAATTATTCGAGTTATTCTTTATTCGAAATTTGACTATTTTTAATTGTTCGAACAATTATTTGAACAAAATTCTTCGATTAATCGACTAACGATTAATCGTTTGAATACCCTAATCTTGAGCTAATGGTGCCACTTTGAGCTTTCGACCTCAAATTTTTCAAGTCTGCAAACCGCTTTCGGATATCTCGTCCAGTTGCAGAAATAAACAGTCGAAAACGGATTGCAGATTTTAAAAATTTTGGTGTCGAAAACTCAAAGTGGCATCATTAACTCGACATATATAAAATGGCGGATAGAGCACATAAACTCCCGCATGACGACATGTCTGTAAATGGTAATGATAGCAAACAATTATCTACTGTTTCAGTGCGGATTTTTGATGAAATTTGTACATCAACATCAATTGGTACATCCCATTATCTTGAAACCTTCTGCTCTACCAACCCTGCTTGCCAGGCGCATTCCTAGTGGTTCAGCCTATATTTTGGTCATCAGATAAGGATTGTATTTGTAACAAAAATCTAATCAATACATCTAATAAATCATTCGAGATTCTAGACTCTATGTCCTCTCTCAACAGGTTAGAATATATCCACATGACCATTGTACCGTTTCCTATCACTGCACCAAGAGGAAGTTCCAGTTCTGCCTTCTATCTAGAAAACATCCATATACTTCACTGCTTTGGAATATTTTATAAGAGTTCCTCTAACAGCCATTTAACCAAATATAAATTATCTCCTATTTATAAAAAAGACTACGACAGTCTTGATGTTTTAAATTCACTGACAATAGTCCGTTGTATAAACCAGGGACTGGCTTAATATAATTTAGTCGATGTGAGTATTACCAAAAGATCATCAACATACCCTCTTGATCTGAAACTTGGCCCCTGGAGCTTTTTCAGTAGATCGTCATTGCCATGGTTCTTTGCTCTCTAAATCGTTCCTTGATTGAAATTGTATAAAATTGAGCTGACGAAACAAAAATTATGGGGCTCGAACTTTGGGCTTCCAGCACATAAGAGTTCATGGAAATTAACTAATTTACAGTCAAATAAATGTATAGATAATTATTATATTTTAAGATATTTCAGTGCCACAAGTTAATACTTTTTTATTAATTTAAAAGTATTTGTAAACTTCACACAGTATTAATATTCAAAGCATGTCTGACAAATTCTATTGCTCGGATTGTAAGAGCAAAACGTAAGAATTGTTAATAAGAAAACCAATATTAAGAAACAAAAAGAGAGGAACCAAAGAATAATTGCTACCAAAATAATTAAAAAATTGTCCATCTCAAAGTTTTGTAAATTGCAAGTCAGTTCAACATTTAAAAAATTTCATTGCACTTTAAATGGGATTTAAGTTTTTATTTTTTTTTTTTTTAGTTTTAACGATGTAACTTTTGTTTAACTTGAATATTTTTATTACCCATTCTTGTTTGGTTTTTATACCTCCTTAGGACAAAGGAACTCGTTTAATATTGAACTTTTATTTTGTACGAAAGAAAAGACCAAATTTTTATAATTCTTAATTTTCAAATTTGTTTTATTTTTAGTTTTTCTCATTATTTCGAGTTTCCAAAAAAAAAAAAAAAAGCAAATTGTAGAATATTTTTAAGTATTAGATGTAGCAATCAATAACTAAAAACAAGGTGCTGCCTAAGAAGTGAAAAGTACTACAAAACCAATGATATCGTCACTGAAAATTTAAAAGGTTACAGCTAAACATCATTAATAGATGTTAAGAGAAAATAAATTATTTCTGATGCTTTTAATTTTCTGAGAAAAACACAAACTGTATATGGCTATTGTGGGATTTCTGGATCACATACCGGATACCGCAAAAGTTTATAATGTTTCGGTGCGTTATTCTATCGATACTGCAAAGAGAGCAAGTCCGATGATCTATAGAAAATATTTCTTACTAATTGAAAGTTTTTGTGTAGTACTCGTGCCGTTTTGAAACCATTGCAGGGCCAAACTGAATTCACTCAAAATAGGAAAACAGCTACAGCCAACCAGAGCTGCTTATAAAGTGGAGTAAAGCAAGGGGGTAGTCGCCGTGGTCTAGTGGTTAGTGTGTTGGCTTACTAAGGCATGGGCCCTGACATCTTCAAAAAAGAAATATGAAAAAAATATTTCTTTCGGCGACTACCTCTCAGCAGTCTTCTGGCAAAAGCTCTGAGAGTAACTAATTGCCATGAACAAGCTTCTCACGTCTGTCGTTCGGAGTCGACATTAAACTGTAGGTCCCGGTACTCATGGATAAAAATTGACACACACAACATGAGTGCTGCGAGAAGCTAGGCCGTAATCCTGACACAGGGTTGTAAAGGCCAGTTATGTATGTATGTATGTATGTAAAGCAAAGGGTCCACTTTTGTTTTCTTTGTATATGAATGATCTCCCTCTTCAAATTCATCACTGTAGTATTCATATGTATGCAGATGACGTGCAGTTATATCTTGGCTCTCCTAGACAGTCAATAAGGCAGCAAATTAATAACCTTAATGATGAACTTGGCAAGATATATAGATGGGCTACTGCAAATGGCTTAAGTCTAAACCCTACAAAGTCTAAATGCCTTGTAATTAGTAAAAAGAGTATGACAAATGATGATGGTATAAACATTTGTCTCAATGGATTTCAAATTGATATGGTAGACTCAGCTCGAAATTTGGGTGTTACTTTTAACCGTAATTTAACATGGTCGGACCATATTGATAAAGTTTGTGGTAGAATGTATGGTATGCTGCGAAGCTTGTGGTGCACGCAGTATTTTACACCATTACGGGTAAGGATGTTAATTAGCAAGACATATTTAATTCCTGCACTTTTTTTGGGTCCGAAGTATATGGAGCTTGTAATGCCAACGATAGAAGAAAGCTTAATGTAACTTTTAATAATATTACGCGATACATTTTTGGCATTCAATGTAGTGTATCATCTTTTTCTCCTCGAATATTTGGAATATCATTTGATAACTACCTTAAGTTCAAAAGCCTTACTTTTTTACATAAAATTATTACAACAGAGCAACCGAAATACCTATATACGAGACTAAATTTTACATCATCTGGCAGAAACAATAATATCCAAACTTGTAAGTATAGAAACAGTTCTTCTTTTAATCAATTTTATATAAATTCAATATACCTCTGGAACCGTCTTCCTACAAACATTCAACGTATTCGCAACGCAATAAAATTTAAAAAGCAATTATTTGAATATTATGCATAAGTTTTTCTTTTTCTATAAAACTGTAAGAGTAATTGTCATTTTTTCTTTAGTAAAATAGCTATTGTTTTTTTTTCCTCTTCTTTACTTGTTCTTATTTAAATTCTAAGATTTTTTTATTTTTTTTTTATTTTTTCTTGTTTGTTGTTAAAATATTACAATCCGATTCTAATGCTGTAATTTATAAGATACTGTGTCTTGTTGCATTAGAAAAGCAAAATAAAATAAATAAATACAAATAAATAAATAAAGGGATCTAGGTTCGCACATTGCGCTAAGCTATAGAAAAAGGCACCCCTAAAAACTTCAACCGTTTGGCTGTCAGACCTGGGCAATCACAAAGGAAATGAACTACAGTCTCACTCTCAGAAGTATTCCCGTAACTCGTGTCTCTTACAGATCACAGTCTTTGCAGTTGATTATCTAGTTGATCGTATTAATTGAGTGGTCGTACTCTTCGTTTAAGAAACACTTTCTCCACTCATTCTTTTGTTTTAACCCATTTGCCGACAGTTAATTTTCACTTGGCCCTCTGGTGAGGCATTGGCTGAAAACTGAAGGTATTTCCGTCTTTCTTCTGCTGATGTATTACAACATGTGTTTGCAAACTGGGCGTTATATTTTGTTTTATGGAACATAGAAAAATCATCACTGGGACATTTGTGAAAATACACCATAAATTAACATACATTTTGCCGCGGCAGCCACCGTTTTGTCCTATTAGTACAAAAAATTTCTGATGGTATATGCCGTCCTGTCCCTAAATTTGTCTCTAAATCCGACAGCATTTTCATCTTATCCCAGAATGTGTTAAAGTTATATTTACATCTCAGTTTCTCATCTGAATTTTATATCAGAAGCGCAATCAGATAGACTCAGATCGTCGTGCGGGAGTTTATGTGCTCTATACGCCATTTCATATACCTCGAGTTAATGATGACACTTTAGGTTTTCGACTCCAACATTTTTTAAATCTGCAATCCGTTTTCAACTATTTATCTCCGAAGCTGGACAAGATATCCAAAAACGGATTGTAGACTTGAAAAATTTGGGGTCGAAAACCTAAAGTGGCATCATTAACTCGAGGTATATGAAATGGCGTATAGAGCATATAAACTCCCGCACGACGATCTGAGTCTATCTGATTGCGCTATAAAATGGCGGATATAGCACATAAACTCCCGCACGGTGAGATGGTTTAATTAAAAATCTAATTTAATTTTTATTGTTTTTACCTGAGCTCAGTTTTCTACTTTTAAAATTATTGCCGTCTGAGTTGTAAATGTTATAATCTGTTATAATCAGATGAGAACTTAGGTAGTGTAAATATAGCTTAAGAAACCAATTTGCTTAAACACCTGATTTTTAGCTCCATTTTTCTTTTAAGCCATTTGAATTTCATCAGGCGACATATACCAGTTTAGTTATTTTCGTATCTATTTATTCTAAATTCTAAAGCTCTTCAACATTAACAGGAAATTGTTAGAAATTCACACATACTCGTATACAAATAAACAAAACAAACCAACACAAAAGAAAGAACAAATTTCATTAACAGAAGAAACAATATCAGAAAAAAAAAAAAAACAAAAAAATAAAGAAACTAATTTGCATAAAATAATATTATTTTCTGCTCTTCATTTCAAACAAATCACTTGAACTTCATATTAAAGTGCTTAAAAAACACCAAATGAATTTACGCTTTCACTCGAAATTAATATGAAAATAAATATAAACGAGTACTTATGTACTTGAAATTACAAAACTACGAGTATTTTACAGAATTTGAAGTCGTAAATAAGCAAACGGCGTAAAAGAGATTTTCAATAAAGATTAAGAAAAACAAAAAAAAAAAGAGAAAATAAAACAAAAACGTTTAATAGCAAGTGTTTGAAACACTTTTGTAAAATAAAGAGGAAATCAATAGTTATTTTGCTATTATTTGTAACAGCGTCTACGGTAATGAAAAGGCACTTTACAAAACTCTCAATTGTTTCTCAAAAACTATATGAAATGATAAAAAAAAAACACAAAAAAAAAAATAGAAATAAAATTACTTTTATAAACAAACACAAAATCCTATTAAAAGCTAATGTAATGACATTTTTATTTAAAGGTTTTCGAATTCGAGTTTATATAACAACTTAATTCTATTTAAAGATTTACTAGAAAACTACTGACAGTTAAGATGAGGATTTTTGATGAGATTTAGTAGTTTCTAATAATTTTTAAAAGTGTATAAAGAAAAAATAGTTGGATTATTCCCTCTCTAAATCACCGTATGGTAGTCGTCTTGGAATAGTGGTTAGTGCGTTGGCTTACTAAGACATGAGCCCTGGGTTCGACACCCAGCTCCGACATCTTAAAAAAAAGAAATATACAAAAAATATTTCTTTCGGCGACTACCTCTCAGCAGTCTTCTGGCAAAAGCTCTGAGAGTAATTAATTGCCATGAACAAGCTTCTGAAATCTGTCGTTCGGAGTCGACATTAAACTGTAGGTCCCGGTACTCATGGATAGAAATTTACACACACAACATGAGTGCTGCGAGGAGCTAGGCCGTAATCCTGACACATGGTTGTAAATTGTAAAATATTGTTGTATAGTTATGAAGAAAAAGCTAATGCACATTTGGCAATTCCTGTTTCTATGAAAATCACAAAACAAATAGATTAATAAACTAAAGGGGTATAGAAATTATACGGCAGCACTTTGCATAAGAAGTGACAACAACATGAATACATACATACGTATTTGTCATTATAAATCCGTTTCAGAATTACGGCCTAGCTTTACGCAGCACCCATGTTGTGTGTGTCATTTTTTATCCATAAGTATCGGGACCAACAGTTTAAAGTCTATTCCAAACGATCGACTTGAGAAGCTTTTTCATGGCAATTAGTTACTCTCAAAGATTTTGCCAGACGACTGCTAATAATTTTTCAAAATTATTTTTTTTGCAAGATGTCGGAGTTGGGATTTGAATCAGAAGCCAACAAACTAACCACTAGACTACGGTTAGTAAAACAACTACATAATACTGTACTCATATACAACATTCGGCTTTTGATGTTCATCAACTGCCACGTACACCTTCAGTAGCATAAAAACAAACAGCAACAGAAACATGTTAGAACTTTACAAATAAACAAATAACACGCCTACACAAACGAATATATACAAACGAATATAATAAAGTAAGAGCAAATTAGTTCCATTGGCGGCTGTTACGTTAAGAAGTATAATTATTTAGCCAAAATATACCAACTCTGAGTGAATGTTGAATAAGAAACGACAATGCAGAGTTCGTAGCAAAGATCGGTAATAGAGTTTGTTATGCGTAATCCCAGAAGAAATTAGTGCTTACCAGAAAGCTACTTTGTAAGGGAGAAATTGTGAACAATCGCTTACACGAGCGCATCAATAATGCATGTTTCTTATATGAAATGAATGAATGAAATGCAATAGAAATGCAAATTTATTGCAACCAGTAAGCAAATAGTATAACAATCAAAAATAATACCTTATCCTGTAGCATATTTGAAAGCTTTAATGTGTAAAAAACAATATAATGCTTCCATGATTGCTTACAATTTTATTTATTTTTTCCAAATCTTAAAAATTTTCTGCTGGGATATGGCTAAGAGTGTAATAGTATTAAAACAAATTAGTTATTTTGTTCGTTAAGTTTAATGTTTTAAATTTTCTATCACTAAATATATAAGTACGTAAATAATTATTTCCATACATACATAATTGGTCATTATAATCCTGTTTTCGGATTTCAGCCGTACAACGCAGCACTCATGTAGTGTTTGTTAATTTTTATCCATGAGCACCGAGACCTACAGTTTAAAGTTGACTCCGAACAACAGATTTGAGAAGCATATAAATCATATAAATCAGTTACACTCAGAGCTTTTTCCAGAAGAAATATTTCTTCATACTTCCTTTTTTTCACAATGGCTGAGTTGGGGTTTGAATCCGGTGCTCTTTCCTTAGTAAGCCAGCACACTAAATACAAAATCAATTACGTCGGTGTAGGGACATTCCGGATTTTTGGTTTTAGAGTAAAAGCTGTAGTAAATACTGAAACCGATAATACTGTACAGTTTTGTTTTTCTGTCTTTCAATTTCATTATAAAATTTGAAGAGTTCCGAAAAATGTTTCCTTTTCATAAACCACTATAGAAGTATTGATGCCTAAAAAACCTTTTTGTTACAAATTTGATTCCTTATAGCGAGTATTTCTTATAACTTTACTTTGTTGTTAATGGCAAAAATTGCTTTTCTTTTAACAACTGTCTTGTATAAGTTTCTATGTTCATTATGTGAATAGTGCATAATGTTCAGGTAGCATATACTGACAGATTCTAAAAGTTTTTGAAGGTAGAGGTTAAAATATTTTTCAAATTTTTTTTTTTTTTGGGGAATTTTAACACTGCATAAAATTCTAATTTTCCTTTTTGTTTCTGATGTGAAATTGTTTATTTGGTAAACATTTCTTTCTTTTTTTGTTATACATATACCTATATAAACCTTATACTGTGGTTAACAAAGTATATAAAATAAATTGGGGTATAAATCTGTACTTACGTCTGCTTGTTTCCTATTTTCACTTCATCATTTCTACAATGAAAAAGCCAAAATAGAAAGAAAATGAGGATTAACTTTAGGATTTCATTTGTGTTTAGTAAGTGAATATTGCATTTGTATAGAGAACTTGATAAAGTTTTTATTTATTTTGGTTTTTATTACAATTTTTAGAAAAGTTCAAGAAGAGTTGCTTAAGATGTAGAGATTTTAGTAGAGGAATTGATGACTTGACAAATTTCTTTTATGTGCAGTTTAACTCGTGTAACTGAAGTAACAGAAACTGCATTTTATCAGAATGTTTATTAAAAGAATTCTACAAAAGAAAACAAAAATTATAAATAATAATGCCTTTTAAGTCTCTTAAATTCGTAAAAGCCCCTAAAATGTATAATTTTTTTTTGGCCAAATAAGATACTGAGGCCTTATTCTGTAACTCTCCTAAGCTAAAACTCTATCGCTAAAAATTTATAGACTTTTCTTTGGACTTTTTGGCTACGATTAGAATTCTTAAATGCTTTTTGTAATTTAAAAACTCCGTGCCTATTACCTTTAAACTTTTTAATTTTATATATTCTAACTCCCAGCCTGTTTCAAAAACCCAAAATTTTAGCATTTTAGCTTAAGAGAATTACAGAATAAGGCGCCTGGTATTCATAACTTTTAATGTCAGTCGGTGGTAATATTTCTATTCAGCAAGTTTTGGTAAGTCATTTTGAATAGTAAAATCCAAAACAGTTCTGTCAAACTGTGGGATTTTATTAAAAAAATCTGTTCTTGAAGTATACGCAGCACCGTCTATGTAACGGTCAACAACTGAGCAAGCAATTTGTGTAGTTCTTAGTTCTTTGTTCTACTGTATTTGATACCAAACCATCAGAAAAACGAAGTATTGAGTGAACTGCAGAGAGCATTGTTGCTGTAGACTGAAACCTTGAAGAAAATGCTGAAATATTGATTCATTTTTTTCTTACCTTGTTGGCGTATGCCCTTTGGCTACGCGGAAATTTTTACATAAAAAGCTTGATTTTCGTGCATATAACCAGTTTTGTTTAAATCGGCATACTTGATAAATAATTTTTATTCTTTTATTTTGTAGACAGTAGTGAGAAAAAATGTAACTCTGTGCCACATAATATTCAATCGAGACTTGAAACATATAACGGTATTCAATTCCTCTATTCTTTTTCATTTCTTTTTATTCGTTTAATTCTAGATTTTATTAATAAGCATCAATAAACGTTATTTGCTCCTTTGTCTATTTAATTTTTTTATATGTATAAAAAGTGTGAACAAAATTTGTTAAAAGTAAGCCAACTAGACTTATTGAAATAGAGGTTAAATTAAAAATTTGCAAATTGTGAAAATTAATAAAAGAAACAGCAGGCGCTTACTGAAAATTTAAAAGGAAAAAACCTATTTATCTGTACTCAAATTGCAATACAATGCACTGCATGAGTAGAGTCTTAAAAAAATATATATTTTTCTATGCCACTTAATGTCAAATATTGGCTATAGTTCCCAATACCAAACTGGCCAAGCTGTACAAAATTGATTGTCTAATATTTCTATCCAGAAGATATTAAATGGACATATAATTTGTTTCTGTTTTTTTAAAGCAATATTATAGTATATCAAGTAATTTCTCTTTAAGTTAAAAATTTCTTCATTTACTCGTTTTTTTTTTCTTTTTTAATAATTGCAAAATTAATTGGTGTTTTCACATCTTACATCTTAGCAAATAAGAATTTTGTACAACAAATGAATTTATTTCAAATAATTAATCGAATGTTTGGCCAAATGTAAATATTTGAATAAATATTTTTAACTTGTAATGTCAAAGTGCAATAGAGCCATAAAATACCTCAATAAAGTTATTTATTTTTCAAAGATTTATTTATTGTTTGTTGAAAATACTTGTACATTAATTTTGTCCTAATTGTTTATTTTATTGCAATAAATAATATTTCAAATATTGCCTTAAGCAATTACTCAGAATTTATAAGCAGAATAAATAATGTTATCAGATTAAAATGATAACCAATATCTTTGCTTTAATTTGAAAAAAAAAAATATTTGGAAGTTATATAAACTTAAAAACTTGAGGAAGAATATTTAAAGAAAGGTGGTATTCTTTTCTAATTTTGTGTGCATTAAGTACATATGAATGTTGTAATTATTATAAGTTTTAATGACATATTAAAATAAATGTAATTGAAATCCTTTAAATTAATCATTTTAAAATATATGGATACATATTTATGAAACTGGTCTAAGTCATATGTTCCTTATTTCGAGATGTTTAATAAATTGCATTTGAATACATTGAAACATATTTGTACGTTATGAGCCATTTTAATTTCTAATTTTTTTAGTCTTGATTGATCGCAATTTGTTATGAATATACAATACCATTAATTATTATACATTTTCGAATTAAATTCTCATAAGAATACCAGTATTAGGATCTTAGGCTAATAAAATTTCATACAATACCATTGATATTTATATTGAAAACTTTCTTATTATAACTATGCGGCATGAAAAAAAAAAATTTTGCTTCTCTTAGAAATTCTCGAATCCATTTTTAAAATTAGCAAAATACCACTACGCAGTCGCCAGGTTCAGCTCTGACATCTTGAAAAAAGAAATATGAAAAAGTTATTTCTTTCAACGACTACCTCTCAGCAGTCTTCTGGCAAAAGCTCTGAGAGTAATAAATTGCCATGAACAGGCTTCTCAAGTTGGTAGTTCGGGGTCGACATTAAACTGTAGGTCCGGGTACTCATGGATAAAAATTTACACACACAACATGAGTGCTGCGAGAAGCTAGGCTGTAATCACACGTAAGACACAGGGTTGTAGAGGCTAGTTATGTATGTATGTATGTATACAATATTTCATATTTATTGAATTTCTTAGGAAAATATTTTTTTTAATTTGAAATTGACTTAGACGGTTTTCGAAATTAACTGAATGTCATCTCTATAATTTAAAGTATTGCGGAAACTCTAAATTTTGTTTAAAATACTAACACGATTGCTAATTTCGTAAATATTTTTTAATTGTTTTTAGACAGTAGTCCTTTTTTTGCTATCATTATTTCGAAATTTTTAAGATTCATAAAATCTTCCCAAAAGCTGTGTGGTAGTAAATACATAATATCTTTATTATTTAATTCCAGTACTGGTCGAAGAGCAGTGGATAATGAAAGTAATTCGATAATACCGTATATTCATGGTTTTCCTCTTTTAGGTGAAATAGCCACACAATGCATATAGATTTATTTAATCTTTCATTGGTGTTTGTAGCATTAATATCATAGAATAATATGCATTTATTCAGTATGCCTGCAATCATATAAAAAGAAAATGACAAATACATACGAAGGTGTACACATTTAATGATAGAAAATTTGCTTGCTTATTAAGTGTATTGGTCTCAAGTTAATTGCACAATGTTATAAAAAACGGGTGCGTATGAGATATATTAATTTAATATGTAGCATACTTCTGGGGTTAAAATAAAACTTAGGTGTTACAGTACGTATGAGTAATATGTAATAAGAGCTAATACTTAGAGGTTTAGCTGCATAGGAAATCTGAAATATTTGAAAAAGTAACCAACATATCGATTTGAAATTTTTGGGTATTAATATATAAAGTATGTTTTTAATTTTGACAGAAATTAAATATTTTTAATTAACGTTAGACTCACTTATAAATTCCTACAAATTACGGCAAAAATGGTATAAAAAAATGCTTTTCAATCTTTTACTCGTATATCCTATTCTTATTGTACAATTTTAAAAAAACAATTGGTAAAAATAAAACAGTATGAAAATCTATACCTAAACTTTAAATGAATGGATATGCTTTGTTTTATATTTAAAATTTTTTTTTGCATTTTATATTTTTGTGATTGTTGACAGACTGATTTAATGGCACACAACAACATTCTTTAAATCTGTAATCCACATGAGCTGACAAATTTCATGCAATCAAGAGCAAATTTTTAAAACCACCTTAGCCACTTTTAAAATCAAATATTTGATAAAAAATAAAATAATAAAATAACGTAAATAACAATAAAGATAAAAATGACAGCAAATATATATAAAAAATCTCACAACACTGGAATTTTTTTTATTGTTTTCAATCCATTTTTAACCAATTTTTAATATAAAAGAAAAAATCTAAAATGTCAGGTGTTTTTTATACTCCATATGGAATAGGCATTTAACTTTTATTGAAAATAATATTCTGCAACTTCACATGTTTATTAAAAATGGAAAAAGTGTATTTTCTTCACAACAACTATTCTAGACACCTGTGGTGATGACAATTAATTCAGATTATTAGTATAAATATTTCATAAAGGGGTTAATTTTTATAAATTACAAAATTTCTGCAAAGCTTTGTGAGTTGAAACAATACACTTGACAACAAATTTTTTTTTCTAAGGAGATGTTTTTTTTATTTAAGTTTGGTATTTATACCATTCAAAAAGCCCATACATTTCTTGACTTTTGCCTTTTAACTCGATAACATACAAGCTGTCAATATAGCAAAAGGAAAGGATTTTAAAAATTTGTATGTTTTAAGGCAGTGGGAAGACCAATACTGGATTAGTTTTTTTGGGGTTAGGACTTCGCAATACGACATTCATAAAAATAGTCTTTAATTTTTTTTTTATTTTCGGTAAAAAGTTACTTTAGCCATTGTAATATTTATGATTTTCTTACTGCAAGTCTTATCTAAACTCTCCATATTTTATACACGATTTGGGGATAACAGTGGATTTTTGGTTTATTTGTATTTTTTTGGCAAATTAAGAAACTCCACAAGTCTAATGAAGTCAAGTCGCACGACACCCGTGACAAGTTCTCATTAACTTAACATGCGATGAGTATACTTTCAAATTGTTCATACCGTTGAAATGCCGTGCGTGCCCAGATTATTGAACCTTTGGACGCTCTTGAATCTCATACGGAATAGTACGAAAACTACTATGTTAACCTACATATTTATTCCAAAATGGGTCGCAATGGGTCAAAAAAATTTTTTGCTGAAAATGTGTTTTATATTGCAAAAAAAAAAAATCCATTTTGATAAAACAATTTTATTGCATGTTGTTCATGGTAATTTAGCTGAAAAAACAAAAACTAATTTGACAGATATACCAATACTTAAACAACATAACCGTTATCAACTATCAAAGATTGAAAAGGCAGTTTAGAATCCCTTTCTCAAAATTTATGTTTCTATAAAAATTATTTTAAAAGAGATAATAAGAAAATATAATATTCAGAATATTAATAACACAAATTTAATATAAAATTATAAGTGCTTGCTTCAAATATTTGCCTAATCTAACAATACTTTTACAAACACCAAAGAGAGAAAAAGTGATGAACAAAATATTTAACAAGATTGAGGTGTTTAACAAAAAAAAAAAATAAAATTTTGTTTTCTCTTTATCTCATTTCATTAACTTTTGTATTTGTCCATCTTAAGAGCATTAGGGCTAACCACTGTTACCAAAGTTGTAAAAGTTTTGTAGGACTACTGCATCACCTCTACTACTAAATGTTGTTCACAAAGTTTCCTATTTAGTCTGTTTTTATTTCAAGGACATAAAACTTATTTCATACTCGTACCTCATACTGTTCAGCGCCAAACTCATGTTTAGCCTATATAAGAAGCATGATAAGACTTTTAATATGCCTGAGGGTTTGAAAAGTTGTTTCTTGTTGACTTTTTATTACAACACTATAGCTGGCATAGCCATGTCAATTTCGTGTGGATGATTGCAACATTGTGGCATAATAATGTAATCATTTTTCAAATTAAATTACAATAAATTTGGACAACTCGCTTTTTTATACCTAAAGAGAATGCAATTTAATCATAGATGCCGCATGATTATTAGATACAGACATACATAATTAGCCATTACCACTCTGGTTCAGGGTTACGACCTAGCTTTTCAAAGCACCCAGGTTGTGTATGTTAATTTTTATTCATGAGTACTGGGATCTACAGTTTAAAGTGAACTCCGAACGACAGACTTGAGAATCTTGTTCATAGCAATCAGTTACGCTCAGAGCTTTTGCCAGAAGACTGCTAAGAGGTATTCGTTGAAAGAAATATTTTTTTTTTTTGATATTTATTTTTTTTAAGATATCAGAGCTGGAATTTGTAAGCCAACAACAATCTGACCAAGTCGAGTACAATAATTATTGGCAGAACAAAAAACGATCCATATGACAGCTTTCTGGCTTTAAGTCCTACACTAAAAACATATTTAATTCTGTCGTTTAATTACTGTGTTAATAACTTAAAACAATTTATCTTTTTCCTTTTTCCCATAAAATATGTTCCCAATCTAATACAATGTCTTGAATAAATAGCAGCCATTTATTGAGTTCTGAGCTCAATCGAAAAACATTGGATTTCAGCCGCTAAATTTTTCATCAAATATTTAGTAAATGTTAACGTACCGTTACTTACAATGATAGTCATATTCCAAAAAGTACAGCATTATGCAAAAGAACCAATAAAATTCTGTCTAATTCAAATACTAAAGAGGAATTATTTTTTTTACTGAATTTCTATTTAATTAAGACCATTAAAGCAATGAAGATATTGCAAAAAAAAATAAAAACCTACTGTGAGTTTATTTAATTTATTTTTTTTCATAAAAACTTTCTTTTGAGAAATTTCAACACAAAATAAACATCTTGCAAATAATAAATTTAATTAAAAATGAATAAAAATTAAATTTTTAAAGCCAAATACGTTTAATGGTATAAATAAAAGAAGAAAATATTTAAAAATTATTGTTTGTTATCTATGCCAAAAATAAATAAAATTTGAAATAGATATTTCATGTTGGACATAAAAAAATTTAAACCAAATATGTATATACATACTTTTATATATATGTATATGTACATGCACACGAGTTTGTTTTTAAATTATTTTTTTGTAGAGAGATTAAGTATGGGATAGAACACAAAAAAAAATAACACTCGTTTACACCTTTCCTTTCAAAAAGCTCTTTATATCCTTAATTTTGTACCTATACATACATATTGAAAGAATTGAAAGAAAGTTATTAAGTTAGATATACGCATTAGTAAATAACATACAGAGTTAAGAACAAATCGGGTACGGACGGTGGATTCAGACAATTGTAGTAAATATAACAGCCTTTTTCTAGAAGAGGGTTATTTTAAGACGATCGACGAGTAAAAAAAAGAAGCACTAAATTTTTTGAATGATTTTCATATAAAAATGAGATTTTTCCAAAGTAGACAACTATTCTTATGCTATAAATACATTAAAGACTACCGACTATCAAATACAAGCTCTCAAAAAAAGACTACACATTTACAGAAGATAACACACGGCTAACTCCTATCGCTGTAGCCTGTAGTCAGTTGATATACATACATACGTATATAATTGGCCAATACAACTCTGTTTTAGAATAACGCCCTAGTTGCTCTCAATACAAAATTTTTGCTTCCGGCACTATATTTAACTTATATGAGTCTCATATACCCGGCTCTATCGTCTTAGTAAGCCAATACGTTAACCACTAGACCACGGCGACTACTGTCAGCTCTGACATTTTGAAAAAAAAAAAAAGAAATATGAAAAATTATTTCTTTCGGCGACTACCTCACAGCAGTCTTCTGGCAAAAGCTCTGAGAGTAATTGATTGGCATGAAAAACCTTCTCAAACCAGTCGTTCGGAATCGACTTTAAACTGTAGGTCCTGGTACTCATGGTTAAAAATTAACACACACAACATGAGTGCTGCGAGAAGCTAGGCCGTAACCCTGACACTGGGTAGTAATGCCCAATTATGTATGAATGTATGAGTCTCATATACCGTGTATTACGAAAAGTGATTTCTATATCTAAATTTAAAAAGAAACATAAGTGTGAAAGCTATGAGGAAAATAATAATTACAGAATTAATATAAATTTATTTAAAATAATCTCTATCTCTACATATAATTTAAGCAAACGACCACAATAAAATGACTATTATTGTCGTTAAACTTTTGAAAAATTTTATAAAATAAAATTGGAAATTGTTTTGTCCTTTTTTACAAAAACGCCAAAGCTAAGGTTTGAAGCCGGAGCTCTGGTTTAGTATGGTAACATACTAACCACTAGACTACGACGACTGCATTTTAAATGCATGCATAATATAAAACTGAAATTCTGGAGTAAATTTAAATTGTTTTTGAAATATGAATCAGATTTGTAGACTAAAAATTGCTGGTAGTAAGTGATTTTGAAAGTTTTCTTTACTTACTCACATTTTTATTGTCCTATTGTTGTCGTTTAAAATGTCTTCTTTTTCATTTTAATTTCACTAAAAGTTTTTAGCTTTAAACAGAAACGAAATTCAACCGCTTTAGTAGTGTGCATAATGCTCGCAACTTTTCATAAAATTTTTTAAAAATTCTACTTTAATTTATACCTGTGTGTTGTTATATCAGTGGCATAGTTTTTTTGTATTCAAAAAACAAAGATTATGTTGAACAAAAATAAAAAAAAAAATTGTTTTATTTATAGAGAGCAGATTTTTTTAAATCCCTTGCTTGTTAACAAATAGAATTTAAATCTAAAATAAATTAAAAATTGCTCGTTTTATATCAACGCTTTATAAATTATAGAAAAATATTGTTAATCGTCATGCATAATTAAACATTTATTTTTATCACGTATACTTATAATTATTTTTAATACCAATAATTCACATTTTTTGCTAATACTTTAAGGCACAAAAAAAAAATCTAATTGCCAGTATTACACCACCACCGACAACCACAAACAAGGATTAATTTTTAATTTTTAAACACAGAAAACATAAAAAATAAAGTATCGTTATACATACACATGCATACATATATGTATAACAAACAAAAACGTGTCTAATAGCTTTTCATACTAAAATATGATTCCTATTTATATAGTACCTTGTTATGACTATACATACATACATACATGTGATGAAATAGTCGCGACTAAATGTATATTCTGAAATAGTAAATACTGCTGCCTTCCATCCTTTGTAGTTCACTGGCCAATGAATCGCACAGAGCATTATATAGGACTTAAGCCACTTTTTTGGCGAATAATTTTCCTGTCAATTACGATAACCATAGTCATAGTCGCCGTGGTCTAGTGGTTAGTGTGTTGGCTTACTAAGACATGGGCCCTGGGTTCGACTCCAGGCTCTGACATCTTCAAAAAAAGAAATATGAAAAAAAAATATTTCTTTCGGCGGCTACCTCTCAGCAGTTTTCTGGCAAAAGCTCTGAGAGTAACTAATTGCCATGAACAAGCTTCTCAAGTCTGTCGTTCGGAGTCGACATTAAACTGTAGGTCCCGGTACTCATGGATAAAAATTGACACACACAACATGAGTGCTGCGAGAAGCTAGGCCGTAATCCTGACACAGGGTTGCAAAGGCCAGTTATGTATGTATGTCCATTGGGTTTTGAGGGCATTAAATTCTAAACTGTTCTTACGACCCACAGGTCATTCATGTCATTCATAATCTGCATTTCACCCCAATCCCTAAAAGAATCGGCATGTGTTCGAATGAATATGTGTGAGACATATTACTGTCATTTGCATAAGATTTGAAATTCAAAAGAGAAGATTATTACAGCCTGTTTACAGAAGACTAACGGCTTAAGACTTTCGTCTTTTTATATCAAAAACATTAAAAAATTTGAGTAGTTTTTAGCTATTTCACATATAACCATTCGTTTTTTAAACCATACGTCTTCTGGAAACAGACTAATAATAAAAATCAAACATGAAGTACTATACTCTCTTATTTAGTATGAAATCGTTGGAGGAGATATCATCTATAAACCTCTTATAGATTGGACCCTAAGGAAACTAGACATGCAACCAGACATAAGTTTTGAAATGACAAAGTGTTACCAAACTACTCGTATACCAGAATCCTTGGGTATATCCAGTCGACTATCTTGTTTTCATCAAATCGGTGAATGGACTTACTAAACAATAACTAACTAATGGAGCATCCACTGCGAAAGTCTTACTAACAGTCACCTAACAAGTGAATTGACTCCAAATATTTCACATGGTGATGATTTCTTATACTCTGCATATCCATGAAGACAGCTAAACAATAAGCTATTGAGCGGTAATTTTTAGGGATTAGCGATATTTAGGCAGTACTTTGGTTAGATGGAAGCACACTGTCATAATACTCTGATAAACATAGATAAATCATTATAAAACAGAGTCTATAGTATAAAGAACATAGTGAGATTCTTCTTGGAAAAGATATCATACGTCATATCGATTGTAAAAGTGGAATGAACGTGTTTTCCATGAAATATTTCTCATAAAGTTTGCTTATCACCTTCCATTCATATGCATACAGACCTTTTACTTGTCTACCGTACTGTCTTCATTTAGCCGCCTGTATTTAGCTAGAAAAAGTTTAGAATCTAGCACGAAAATATGGTAATTTTAACAAACACCTTTATTCCATGTTTAATTAATAATTTTACCATTTAAGGATAATAAAAACCAATAAACATAAACTCAATAAATCAAACGTAAAGCTTTCTACTCACAGATATTTTCATTCAAAAAGGCCACTAAAATTTTAAGCTGCTGTCATATTATGAAAACATTACTTTTTAGCTTTAGGAACAATTAAAAAAATGTTCAAGTATTTTTAAAACTGAAATTATTAAACAGCCAATTATTCAACCACAGAAGTATGAATTTTCAAAAAAAAAAAGAAAAATTGTATAAAACTTCACACACATACATACATACTTATACATACATATGTACATTCTTTTAAATCCATGAATGTGATTTCAGATCTGGTTGCATACTTTATTATGTACATGAATTGGTATTTAAAAAAAAAGAAAAAGAAAAAAATAGCAGACTGAAATATTTTTTGTTTAGACATTATTTTCTATTTAAATTCAATTTATTTTTACTTTATTTTTTTTTTGCAAACAGTCTATCAAATATATATAAAATCATATTTGCAATTACTTTTTATTAACTTTAAAATTTTCATTTAATTCTTTTTAATCTATAGTTATTTGACAAGGTGTACGTTCAATATAAGTAAATTAAGCATTCTTGTCAAAACAGAAATATAGAAAATGTATTGAAATAAAAAATAATTAAAATAAATTAAAAAATTTCAAAATAAAAAAAAAAATAAAAAAAAATCTATAGAATCATAAATCAAATACTCAAATACAAAATTTTGTGGGTTTTCATATGCAAATGTATGTGTGGAATGAACTTCATATTATAAAAGATTTTTGTTCTGTTTCGAAAGCAACAATTAATTTAAATTAATTTCGAGCAGTTAAGGTACAATTTTTGAAAAAACCAAAAGCTATTGCTGATTTCGTGACATTCTGTGTCAGCAACAAAAAAAGCAGTGGATATTCCACAAAATATTTGTCAATTTACAACTACTTTTAACTCACTCTCGGATATTGGTAACATTTACAATGTGTTTTCAGAAAAACACAAAAAAATTTTAGTTTTTCTATGTATTTTTGCATTGGGACCTTATAGGACCCAAGCTATAGGTGGCTGTCAATTTTAACCGTGGTTTAGTGGTTAGTGTGTTGACCTGCTAAGACGAGAGCTCCAGTTTAATCCCCCGCTCTGACATCTTGAAGCAAAGAAATATGAAAAAATATTTCTTTCGGCGGCTACCTTTTAGCAAAATCTCTAAGAGAGATTACATTAAACTGTAGGTCCCGGGTAAAAATTCACACACACAACATGTGTGCTGCAAGAAGCTAGGTCATAATCCTATAACAGGGTTGCAAAGGACATTTATGTATGTGTATGTATGTAACATATGTTGTTTTACATACGAAATTAATACTCGTAACACAATATTCTGAAAACAATTGTGTGCTTTTGGAAACTGTCTGTTTCATTTGCGTCTACAAATTTTGTACAACAAATTATAAAAATTGCATTGTACGGCTTTAAAGAAAAGTAAGAGAAAAATCTCTTCTTATTCAGTAGATCGTAGCAATATTGCGCATTCCCTTATGTTGCCAGCGATATGGAGATTTGTTATATACCTAATGGAGGATATCTAGTATGCTCTTGGCTTGGCGCTTTTATAGTATATGTTCTCTATTCACGAAGATATCAGAGTAGTTTTTGAATAATCCAAGAATTCTCCAAAAAAATCTCCGAAAACAGGAGGAGCATAGATGCCGGCGAGTTAGAAAGTGAAATACTATGTGGCCTACAGCGCTTACGATATATCTAAGATATAAAAGGTTTCACGGGCCACACTTCCATTAGAAAATACGCCGTTGCACTCCATACTCTCTGGTATGTACCTTTGCAGAAGCGGTGTATTTTGGGAGGAGAAGGAATCAATATTTTAACTTAGGAGTCGATGTCTATTCCTTGCTCTTAGAGGGTGAAGGCTACTTGTTTCTTGTGTCCTGTCATTAGGTTAATGTTTACCAAATCATTGTTAGTTTATTTAAAAAATGGACCGAGTGAACATTTTATATAAACTGTTCTTTATTTACAGTTGATTATCAAGATTCGGGAGTGCGTGGTATAGTGGTTAGGACGTTCTCACAAAAACTCCAACGACCCACAAAGGTTAAAAATGAAGAAGGTAATTTGCGGTTTTTTCAAAATTATAATTAAAAAAAAATAAGAAGTTGATCCCTCCAAGATGACGCAATTGCTGTTGATCATTCAAGGATTAAGGTATAACACTGGCCTTCGAATGATAAACTCACAGCAATTTGTCTCATTCCTAATTCGCTTAATAATAATATAAGAAAAAAAATATATACATGTATACTCGTATACTATTAATTCCAAAAATTCGAATACAATGCATAGCATCAGTATTGGTCTCAATAAAATAAAATTTCACAGTATATTATAGAGAATATTCCTTCCTTTGCCATATTGTTTCTGTCAATTGTTTAGGTTTAAATAAAATCTTCACAGACTCTACAACCTTCTCCCCATTATCTATTATCTTGCACTGTGCAAGGGAGAAGGTGAAAAGAGTTTTTTCCACAACTACTGCCCTATATAAATTCTGTTGAGACGGAGATAAATATAATGGCTCCCTACCTTCAAGTAGAGCGAACTAATTTTTACCAATCTGTTCACATTTTCTAGATTGTTCACTATTTCGAATATAAAATTTTGGATATTCTATTTACCAAGAGACATAAAGGTTTTGGAAATAAATGCAAAACTAGTATTTAAAGCAAATAAAGAAAAACAAAATTGGTGATTTCCCCATTAAAACTATTTAAAGTTTGAAACAGTAGTGAGAAAAAGATTTCACGTTTTAGAATTTTCACATTTTCTATACGTTTTTGAGTAGTCTGTATAAAAATGTTCAAGTTTCTGAGACGTTCACCCTTTCGAGTTTCCACGTTTTCGTGAGTTGACTGCACATCAAATTACTTAAAAATTTGGAAATAGTATTTCACTTTGGTGCAACAATTGTATTTGAAATATTAGATGCTCTACGGGAATAATGGCGCAATAAAATATCTGTTTTTTCATTGGACAGTTTTGGGAAGTTTCAAATTAAACAAATACATATGTGAGCGA
This sequence comes from Metopia argyrocephala, assembly GCA_963576795.1. Classification (NCBI taxonomy): domain Eukaryota; kingdom Metazoa; phylum Arthropoda; class Insecta; order Diptera; family Sarcophagidae; genus Metopia; species Metopia argyrocephala. Next base: position 176,897,281 of record OY756208.1, on the reverse strand, counting down.
TATATTCAACTGTGGATCACAACTGTGGATCCATGTGGATCACAGGATCACGGTAAACGGGTCTGGATTGGGATATCTATCCGAATTGTTTGAATTCAGAAATTTGATAATGCATGTTTATTTTATTTTGATCACTTTCTTATTGAATAGAGAAGTACGAGAAAATATAGCAAACATGCCACTAATGCTTTGATCATTATACGATTTAAGTACCTTATTTTTCATTACACTAAAAAGTTTTCGTTTTGAATTTAAAAATTCAGAAATTATTTTGGCTTGTACATATATGGCACTAAATTGAATTTTAAAATGTAATTTTAAATTTTATATTAAAATAAATCCTTTGTAAACTCTATATCTGCAAAACTGCCATGAGATTGTTTAAATGTTGTGTAAAGCTGTTTTACTTTTTTTATATATTTAGTTGAGTAATAACAGGTGCCCGTATGGTCTCTACGTTGTATGATTTGATGGGAAATTTATTTTGTTTTAATGACTTTGTCACTGCCACCCACCACCGAATTTGTGGTCGCTGACAATATTATTTTGTTTTAACTTTAGACAGCAAATATGCGAGTAAGAGTACATATTACTTTTATCTCTAACATCCCTTTTATTTTGTTTGCTCTTACCGGTTAATATTTTTGATGAAATTTTATAACAGCTAAAGCAGAACTACTCGTAAAACGGAATTTAATATTTGCTTGCTAAAGGTAATTTAATTTTTATAGCTTAAACGAATTTGGTTATTGGGTACTATAAAATATGCATACCAGGTATGGGACATATGAATATGTCGATTGGATTTTTTCTACTCAACGCAATTTAATTTTCATATAAACTGCTTTTGCACACTCATGTATCTGCTTCAGAATTTTGCGACAATAGTGGAGAACTATTTTGATATGGAAGTTAATAAATTTATAGGATACCAAAGTTTAATTTCGGTGGTTTAATCAGTTGAAATAAAACTTGTTTTACATTTGCTTTGGAAAAATATTTTTTTTATTCTTCGTTTAAGAATTCGGTCACATTTTTGGAATTTTAATTTAATTTAAAGAATCAGTTGAACCCGGTGTGCTTCACTACCTCTTCGTTATAAAATAAAATTAAAGTTAGTTGTAAGTATATTTACAAAAATGTATTTATTTAATTTAAATTTAATTATTCCAATGCTTTATATGCAGCAATGACAGCTCTGTCTACGTTGTTTAAGAAAGAGAATTAGGCTACCAAACTATTTTAATTCAAATGTATTTTAAATTTAAGGTAAAGCTGTTAATAAATGCAGTAAAGAAGTAGGTGCAGAAGTGTGGATGGTCGATAAATATTATCATGTAATAACTATTTCTGAATCAAAGCTGCACACTGTGAAAATTTAAGATCCAATATATCACCAAGAGAGGGGCGTATTTCGCCTGCTTTTCTTTTGGTTGTATTTCTATTCATGATATACCATATATAGCCAATACTGCCACCGTTGGACTAAAAACGCTCAGGATATGAAGATTTTAAATTTTGGGTTATATGGGCGGTGCCACGCCCTTTTGTCCAATCAAAACTTCATATAGCCTATTATTCCTTCCAGAGTCACAGTAACATGCCGTGAAAATTTCAGGATGATCGGTCCAAGGGTTTGGCCTCCTATAAAGCACAAACAAACAAACGGACAGACAGACATTCATTTTTATCTACTCGTATATAGATAGAGTACTACTTTTGCTATATTATCTCACAAATTTTTTGTACTAAATATTTTTTTATATGTAAATTAATAGTATAAAATTTTGAATATAGGGGTGCGAGGTGTAGTGGTTAGAACGGTCGCACAAAAATTCAAACGGCCCGGGTTCAAATTTAAGGAAAAAGTGTCCAACTACAAAGAAACCGCTCCCTAACACCACACCACATATTCCACTTTAACCATTGACAACAAAAAAACACGAATAATCAAGAAAAAGCGCCACCTATTGGGAAGTAGCAGATAACAGCTAAAGCTACTTAGCGAAGGCACTCACTCATGATGAATTTTTTCAGTTGCCTTTATTTAATAAAACAGTTTCTTTTGTAGGGTAAAATAACAAGACCTTCTTAAAATATAGGAGTTAGAAATCTAACGCTCTAATTCATAATTACTCCTTAATTTAGGTTTTATCCATACATTAGTTATGAGACGTTATCTGTCTTATAAGCTCAAAATAAAAAATCTTATTCATAAACCTTTCATATGAGCAAATTAACTAATAAACGATTTTAATGTCATGCTGGCAATACCATGATGTTATTTCAGCATAGTGATGCATAATAAAAGCTATCGGTTACTTGGGTAATTTTTTAATATTCATAAAAATACTGTAATATACATAAAATAGATGTGATTGAAGTAATATTTACTGCTGTTAAAAAAAATAACTAAAACAAATTGAAAAATTAAAAAAAAATGTTTCCTTTGCAACACATTTTTTTTAATTCATGTACAAAGTAATCGAATACTACCATTTTCTTTTTGGTTTGTGCATCACTATTCTGAAACAAATTGAAAAATTAAAAAAAATGTTTTACTTCGATATAAAATTTGCTTAAACACCGCTTGAAAGCAAAAGAAAGTAATATGCTGCTGCAAATCCCTGAAAATGGCAAAATATACCAAGTCAATGAAAAAGAGGTGAGTAACAGAATGCCACACAGCTAAGAGTTTCAAGCTTGTTTCTATGTGGGACCTACTTATATGAGGTTTTATTAAGAGACAATGGTTTGTAAGCTGTTTGATAGCTTATATTTTAAAAACCATTACAGTGAATACGATGTTTGTTTTAAAGTTATTTAGAACAATTTTTTTAGCTTATTTCTACACCAAATAATAATGAAGTTGGTAAAGTTCAAAACATTGTTGTCGCAGGAATTTCCAGATATATTTTCTTTTTTTACTATTTTCATTCGCAACTAACATGTTTAACTATAAAATATTAGCATAAATTGTCAAAAGAAAGTCCCTTTTAGAATTTCACTTAAGTTTCCAATTCACCATGAAATGTTATGTGGGTTTTGTAATAGATAGTATTTTAAATGGATTTGTCTTACCACACGTGTGTGTAAGTATATGAATTGCATAAAATTCAAAGTAACAATTTAAAGTTTTTAATTCTGCTGCAAATCAAAAGTGACATGATTCAAGATAATTTCGTAAAAGCTTTTTCAGCTATCAACTATTCATTACATTTCTGCTTGGATTTCTTGAAAGTGGAGATGTATTTTAATTGAACCCTGACTGCTCTTATTTGTTTTGTATGCATATGCATGTGGCGAAAAGAAAGATAAATTACATGTTCTATTGCCAGTAGACAATTTTCTACAACCCTTTTGAAAGTGTTACAATAAATTTTACGCACATGTAGAGATGTGTACATTAAAGAAGAATACCCAGCAAATGTTTTTTTAAAATACTTTACTTTTTTAAGATATGATCGAAATTTTTTCTCTCGTTTCATGTGAAATCATTCAAATGCACGATTTCATTTGGATTAGTATCGAATCCAGTAACCGGTTCTACCGCTTAAGATCATTAATTTAATTTGATGAAAATGTTTTTGATATAACAAATTTATTATTGGCATGTGTGGTTGAATGTTGCATTCATCTCTGGTGATTTGGAAAAACCGATTGATGACAAACGTAGCTTAATTAATTTAATTTTTGTAATAAAGTAACAGCCATAAACGAAAATATTTCAAAATATAATGCGTCTTTATGTACTGGCATTACTGGATTATTTTGCTTAGCTGTGTAAAATTGCTGTAAACAATATTTCCTTTTATTTTTTTTATTACCTTAACTTTTTTATTTGTATCACAAGTTAATGCAAATGGCTTAGCGAAATAATTGCTGGGGTAATATAATTATTTACGAATCCTACTGGGAATCTATGGATTCTTATCACTTAATACCAGTTTTGAATATATAAAACTAATAACGCACACATACTGATGCATTCATTGACATTGACATGATTGTCTGCATAAGTTAATGAAAGCAACAGCAAACTCTTATGCCATTTGAAGAAGAAGTGCATTTTGTAATTTATTCATATGCAACTGTCAGTCTGTTTGAGGTTAATGCACTCACTACTTGGAATTGTAGGCAGTTTTCTGTATTAAATTTTAAGGAAATATCATATTATTATTAAATATTTTTTATGGAAATTTAATCAAAACTTATACACCTTTATTATAAATGGAAATAAAATTTTTATTAATTTAATTAACGGATATGTACATATATAATTGACATTCCTGCTGACATCACCATATATTTTAATGCCCAGAATGTCATGAACATGTGCCTTCTTAATATTTATATTATTGATAGTCACAGATAGTCTACAAAAAGAGAGAATGCAGATCTCTGTGGGTGTGTCTTCTCATTTCAAACTCCAAAAGGCTCGGGCTATGATCAGACGAGTATGTACCTGAAGATAAAAAGAGAAAATCTTTAAAAAAATCCCAAAATTAGGTTAGGAAACAGAACATTTGTTTGAATCTACACAATTAACATGTTATCCTTATTTTTTAATTAATTTAATTAGTACCTTGGGAAATACAAATGTAAATATGAACGCTTATTGAAAGAACTAGCGAATAGATGTTTGCTTTTTGAGTTCGGATATTGACTTCTGGATCGCTTTTTCGCGTAGAATTGTCAAATGACAGCAGAGTCATTAGTGTTTGCTTTAGCACATGTGAAAACTTTAATGAAGTGAAGCTTTTAATGGTTTCAGTAGCTTTTATAGGATTTCCGAACTGGTTCTCACCCTGGTCATCATCACCAGATTCTTAAGTATTTTATGCATTATTATCTAAATCAATTGTATTCCACTTTTAAATATCATGTCCGGTATAAAAAATTAAGTATGTATGTATAACCAACAAACTGAGCTAATAGGTGAGCATAAATAATAGTGAATAAAATTACTTTCGAAATAACAACTTGCAGTAGACCTTGTATGTCATGGCATTTTTTTTTTCTTTTTTTTTTTAAGATCAATACTCAGGGGTAAACCCCTACTCATGCAGTGCATTGTATTAGAATGTGAAGATGGTTGATAGTTTTTTTTTTTCATAGATGTTTGTATATTTTACGCCTTTTATTGTTGATGAAACAAGTTGCTGTAAATTTGTCCACTCAAGAGCCAGTGTTATACCTTTACCCTCGAATGATCAAGCAGCAATTGCCTCATCTGTCGGTGGATGTTTTAATGTGAATGGTGAGCGTCTTCAGTAGATTAGCTGTTATCTTTATACTTTGCCTGCAATATTTTTTGACGAAGTAAGCTCAAAGGAATATCATTCAATTCAATTTATGCTAGCCGTTGCTTTAAAATTTTGTTCACTATTTATGGGCTTTCGGTAGAGAACTTCATGTAAATATTTCGGTGTTCACTATATCGAGGTGTTCACTAAAGCGATAGTTCACTATATTCAGACTCGACTGTATCTCCTAAACTAATAGTTGCTTCTTCTGTACAACAGCTTTTACCTTTAAAACAAGTGAATCACGCTCCACAATATTCGTCGGCCAAAAACATACCATTTTTAATCTTTAAAATAATAAATGTATTAAAACTTTTTGAAAGTGGGTTAGAAATTTTCTAACAACTCCAACATATTCTCAATATTAATGTTTTTCCTAGTTATTTCCTCCGATTTCACTTCTAAGTGTATTTGGAGATGTAGAAAAATTTAATACAAAAAATTTACCACATACACTTTTTTCATTTATTTGAATATAAAAAAATGACGGTTTCATAGACTGTTCTTCTAATGCGCCTATTTAAAAAAAGCCACAATAACTAAAAAAGTAAGTCGTCCATGAAGAAGATCGGATAAGTAGTATTGACTTTCCAAGCATTTGAACATAGGACATTCAAACACGAGGTCAATTGTTTGAGTTACTGTTTAGGAAAAAATAAAAAACTGCTAATATATATGTATGTTTGTGGGTTAGTTTGAAGTCTATTGTACCTCATTTATCATTTTTATAGTATCTGTTGCTGTTCTAGGCATATATAGTATGGGAATGAGGATAGAAGGGGTATTGTTTTTAGATAACTGATTTAAACTGAATAATATCGTAACAGACTGAAAGTTATTCCATACAGGAACCGTGTGTCTAAATGGTGAATTTTCTCTTCAATGTATTATGCTATTACCTCGATAATCAACTACAAAGCAGTACGTAGGAATATACTCTTATTCGGAATTAAGGCTTTTATTTCATTAGAGCACCTCCCACGGTAATACCAACAGAACAGTGAAATACCCGTCATATTATGTGTATTCATATTATACTTTTTATAGTAAAGCCCGCCGAAATTTCGTCAAAACATTTATTTTCCTATATTGCCGATAAAAAAAAGAAACAAAAAAATATAGAAAATTAAAAACAAAAAATGGCTAAAAGTAGCTTAAAATTTAAAACGAAAACATTTTTGTGGATTAAACTTAAAATTGCATTATGTACTTATTTTCCAAACATTTGCATTTTATTCTTTTTAAACTGCTATTTAGATTATTATTTTTTTAAAGCATTTTGATATTACAGTTTGTGAGATTGTACCCTTATAAGAAAATGTATTTACAGCATAGCTAGTAATTCTATGGCAAACAAAATAAATTGCTCCTACATTAAATAAATCTTCATTTACTCTTCCAAACATAAATATAATTGACCATTACAACCTCCCCCCGGGGATACATTTATGGCTGCTGGCGAGTGTCCCAGTCAGTAGCCTGTTTTCCCCGGGGAATATTGGGTTCGACCTAGCCCTGAGTGGTCTGGCGCTCAATATAGGCAGAGAACGCCATTTATGGCGATTGTGTTTGGTGCATAGTCGTTTGTCACGCGTACTTAGTACGCGTGGCAGGCATTTCTGGTGTTCTCACGGACTGACCAGAGATGCCTTAATCTGGTACTACGGGCATCAGGAGCCCCCGGTACAGATAACTCTTAGTCATTCGGGAAGTAATGTCCGGCCTGATGATTGGTGAGGTCCTCCTCGGAGGTACACGTAGTGGTTGTAGAAGTACCTAGATAGATACCCCTCAGCAAGGGGGGTATCATCACGCGGACAGTGGTGATATCAAATTGCCAACTCGATGTTATGGGCTCTCTTTTGAGCGCCGTGTCCTCGTGCATGAACGGATTAGAGAGGACCGGCATCGAGTGGCGGTGGTTGGGCGCATTGAACTCAACTACCGGTCCGGCAACGGGCGGCGTGTGATATGTCTACGGACGGTGCGCACGTTAAACCCACATACAGTTGACCATTACAACCATATTCGACCAAATGTACCCATAATCGGAAGAATTGTGGCCAAATTTCAACTAACCGTGTGCCTAAAAAACTTACAAATAAAAATAAAAATTTGGTTCGATATATCCTTTCAAAAACATTAAATGTTTTTTGCGATTGCGAGGTGATAACGGACATCTTGTGACTAGAAATATAGGAAAATAACTGGCCATATATCCAACGAAATAATGGCTCGCAAGAAGTTTGTTACCGTATTATCTTATGTCATGGCCATATTAATTAGGCACCACGTTCAGGTGATTTAAGACCGTTGGGCTACTTTTTTAGGAATATTTAAAAGAAAATTTGTATATATTGAACCTCAAATACTTCTCTAAATCATTGAAAATATGGACCACAGGAGTTATGGAAATATTTTCCCAATAAACATAATTGGTTTTTTGTTTGATTGACAATTATTATCGTGCTTTTTAGTTGGATCACCCTTAACCACTTGCTAGTTAAAGGCAAATATCAAGCTAGTATTCCAACATAATCTTTCTGTTTATTTTTCTTTTCCTATCTTACATGAGTAAATCACAATCTTCACCTTTAAATAACAAACAGCAAAATCTTAAGTCGGTCTCATGTACACAGTTCGTGGTCAGTTAAGTAACTAGCAAAGATGTAACTGATGACGTTAATAGTGAGGAAATTTTCTTTTTACAGTTGGCTATTCCTTATTAGTAGCATTGTGCATTGTTTCGCAAAAAGACTAAGGCAAAAAAGTAAAAATAAAAAAAGGAATGAAGAAAAAAATCTAAAATGTAAGCAACAGATTTTTTTGTTTTGTTTTTCTTTGCAACAGATAAAAGAGAACAGCACAAGAACATTAACGATAAAAGGGAATCAAGTTATATCTGGTTTTCTTTAGAAAGGGTTTTTCATAAATAGTGACGTATTTTGTCTCAATAAAAGCCATAACAGCCGGACTAGATATTATTAACTGCACCAGCACATTCTTGTACACAGCACTCAGTCTCCTAAATTTGAGCACACGAATTCACTAACAAACTAAGAATTACTTGATAAGTTATAGGTTGGTGGCACAAGTCCAGCGGTTTAGTTTAAATCTGAAAAAAAAATAAGTAAAATAAATAATTTAATTGCATGAACAATGCCGCTTTTTGCAAGTAACGATTTTCTTGTGGAATTCTTCGTTAGCGTGCATTAGAGAAAAAGTACGAGGCATAATGTTATCGGTTGTTATCAGTATTTAGTTCAACCCAACTTTATAGAGGCACTGATCTGAATATTCTTACAAGCTTTGCCACAAATAGGTAACAATATTGCCCAGTGACTGCAATATGCCTGCTTTGCTTTGAGCATGGCACAGACATAAAGTAATCCATTTAATTATTAGCTTTATCGATAGATATCTGGCAATAGAGAACACAGCATAGTCACTTTAAAGTTTAAACTTTAAGTTAAAAATTCAACAACTTTAAATGGCACAGACTACAGTTTCAAATCTGAAAAAAGTTGTGCAAATGAAAAAAATCTTTTAGTTCACTGGTTTTATAATTTCAGTTGAAAAAATATTTTCAGAAAAAATTGTTTAAAATTTTTTAAAGATTTTTTCGTATTAAATGCAGTATTTTTTTTTCATAATCTTCTTATTTTATTATTTATCCAACATTATCAGTATGCAGTTTTTTTTTCTCTTTCCTTCCTTCCTTCCTCTTTTAGGCCACTGTCCTATACATTTGCAAATATTAAATTTTAAATTCCAACTTTTACTAACAAGGGCAGCAACAATGTGCTCAAAAATTCGTTTAAGAGAACTAAAGACATACTCACATATATTTTCTGTTTAAAACTGGAGAGAAGAGTAGGTTTTTTAAAACCTAAAGAATTTGAAAATGCAAAAACTTATACAAATAAATTAATTTAAATCCTATTTAATAGAAATTTATTGTTCGAAAAACCAATACTAAATCCAATCTAATTATTTTGAACGTCTTGTTATCCTAGTCCAATTTGTGACCCCATTTTTGAGGGCTACTGCTCGTAAGTCACCCACAATCTAAACAATTTAGGCCTTTACCATTTTATTGGATTTATTCATTGACTTTGACTTTCCCAGACAAGGCCGGTTTAAAATGAAGTTTCCTGTCCCTACTAAGAGGCATGAGGTTTAAACCGTTCTGAGTACGTATTCATATTTTCTAAAATAGCGAAGCCTCTGTAGGATCTTACGATCTCAGATCCATAATCTGAGAATTCATACAATGTTTGTTAAAAACGCATATTAAGTGATCATGAATATACAATTTGGAACTCTTTTACATTTTTTTTGTTTGTTTATAAAGTGCAATAATGTTTCTACATTTCCATTGTGATACTCAATAGCTAATAATGATTTTTTTGTTTGTTTGCTAACGTTCAAAATGTAAAATTATTATTACTTGTAAATAATCGATATGATTGTAATAGAAAATAAATTTTCATAAAAAAAATATTCCAACAGTGTAACACAAATACGCTTACATATGCATGTCAATGAAATATATAAAATTACTTTTCTATATTATTTGTAATATCAGATATTCCTTTTCAATATCACATTCAATGTGTGATGGTTGTTTTAACTTCTTTTAGACAAAAAAATGTCGGTTTCCCAAATGTTGTTTTTTTTTCCAACGTATTGTGCTGAATGTTTTTCAACATATTTTTTCTGAACAAACAAATATAAATACATGCTAATACATATATTTTTCCACATACATACATATATGACCATATATTTAAATGAAAGCAAAATTATGGTCCCACACAAGATTCTCGGTGGATTTGTGTTTATATTTATGGATATGATGTGTCATTCAATAAATAATTGTAAAGAAATAAAAAAATACAATAATCGTTTTATGCAAAAAAAAGGAAATAAATAAAAACATTTACAAATCAAAGCGTCTGTGTACCTATTGAGAGAGAAATGAGTAACGTGGCTCGTATTACTCGTATATTTGACAAAAAGTTATGTTTTTCGTGCTACTGCTATAGGTTGGCTTGGTAGGGTAGTTTACACATTCTCTGTCTGCGTTATCAAACGCAGTTTGTTTATCAATAATAAAATCATTCACAAAAAAATTCCTTTTATATCCCTGCTGTTAGGTTAGAAAAAACTTACGAATGTTAGGTTAATGGACCATTTGGTCAATACTTCAATATTCGTACAAAATAAACATTTTATTTTATATTTGTGTCTATTTTAGATCACTTGGCCCTAAATATTATTAAGTTAAGCGTTAAGTTATAAGTGAGTGAATTTTGGCTCACGCTGACGCAAGAAATTTTATAATCTCTCATAAATACGGTGACCATATTTTTTAAGCCAAAATACAGAACAAGGAAATATTTGACCAATAACAACTATAAAATGCAAACAAGCAACCTACATAGGCATGTATTTATTATATTTTTTATTTAAATGCAAAATTAAAAAAAAAAAATTAAATTAAATTAACCGAAAATTCAAAAATTAAAGTTTCGTGAGATCATTAATCATGATCATAACACCCCGTCTATACGAGCCATAGATTTGGTATATCATGAACAAATTTTTGGTCGATCATCAATTTGGCTCGTGTAGACTCTCTAAATCTATGTCATGTTCTTAGTCGACCATCGTTGGTAAAACAATTTTTCGAACAACTATGGGCTACCATCAACTGTCATTTTTAACTTGGCGTCATCTTTTTTGCATTCACAACCGCAGAAATAAACGGAATGCACTTGATGAAAAATTATAAATTATGATTTGGTAAACCATACGTAGTCACCACATACACAAATTAGAACAAAATTTTGCCATTTGTGCTGCCGACGTTTTGTTCATGTACATACCAAATCGATGGCTCGTATAGATGGGGTGTAATGGAAACGCTTTAACGTATTTTGCGCAAAACAAGCTGTTTTGGTTTAAGTGGAAACTTACAATAAATACCATAAAATACAAATTAGTTTCTAGTTTCAAACTAAAAGCTAGAGTTAACTTTAAAAAAAATTAATATTTTGTTTTTATCAAAGAAAGGTGCATTGAAAGGGTAAAATAAATTACAACAAATTTTTGGTATTTTTCTGATAAATAAATTTGTTTTACCAAGTTATCATTTCCTTTAAGTGTTTTTTAAACTCTATACAATTCATATTATAGTTTAATTTAGTGACCAAAATGGCTTCGATAGTTTCCATTTTCATTTGAGTTTTTTCATTGGTCCATATTAAATACAGAAAATACCATTGGAGCATTTGAAACAGGTAAACACAAACTGAACCCGACAACCGTCAAAATATTTTTAAAATTTATATTTCCTTCTCCAAAATGTACATACATATATGTACGAAATGCATTGCTTATGAGAAGAAGCATGTCTCTATGGCCATTTCGTCTCTGCTTAAGAGGCTCTTCTTAACCCAAATACATACTACTCTGAGGCATGAAAATACAGAACAAATACAAAAACATTTTTATGTTTTTTCCTAATGAATAATTTATACAGAACACGGGTTTCAAATACAGAACTGTTCTGTATAATACAGAACGGATGGTCACCGTACTCATAAATCACTCACTCGAATTTTTCTTTACTCACGCACTACTCACGTCAGTAAAATTAAAATATCTCACTTTCACGCGTTATTCACGCGAACCACGCAAATCACGTGACCACCGCAAATATCTACTCAACACATCTAATGTAAAAATTTATTGAGGGCGAACTGGTCAATGCAGAAAGTGACTCCGATATTTCAGATTCGGAATTTGATTATATTTCAGAATATAGCGAAACAAGTTCTTCTGAAGCAGATACTGCACCGGAACCCGCAGCTAGCTCTGTTGATCTGTTTTTTATTGCTAAAAACAAAATGCTTTGGAGTGCCACTCCATTACCTCAACCTATTGGAGCTACGGCTGAGAATATTATCTCAACGCAGCCAGATGCATTGACATTCTGTCAGCTTTTTTATTGTTCTTTCGGCCTGCAATAGAGAGAATTATCATCGAAAATACTAATAAGTACGCCAGGGTCGAGTTTGGTGACAAGTGCAAAGAAATTGATGAAGACGCGTTGAGCGCATATATTGCATTGCTCATTCTTCAGGCGTATGTCTGTATGTATAATCTCGTTTTTTTATTTGAACAAAATAGTTGGCTAATATAAAATATATTATTGAAAATAGAAAAAATAAGATGTTCATGGTTTATTTGAGGCAAAATTTTATCGTCCCATTTTCCAAGTAATTATGTCTGAAGAAAAATTTCATATGATTACCATCCGTTTCGACGATGTTTTGAGTCGACGGCAATTGCGTAGTTGTGATAAATTAGCTCTTATTCATGAACTGTGCAACCGTTGGGAACAACTTCTTCCAAAGTTTTATAATTGTTACGAAAATGTCACCATTGATGAGTAACTTGTTGCATTAAGGGGGTGATGTACTTTTCTACAGTTTGTGCCATCAAAACCACCAAAATATGGTTTGAAATTTTGGTTCTCGATCAGGTTACAACTCTAACTTGGTAAGCCTAGAAATGCACAGCCTGTAAAGAACCAAGGACAACGCGTTCTATTGGAGGCTTGAAAGGGCAAAATGTAACAGGCAAAAATTTTTTTCCCATTTTGCACTTTGGCAAAAAACTTCAGGAAAGGAAACTTCCTCCTAAATTGCTGACTTTCAAAAAAATCCCTTTGTACCATTCTATAAACACAAAACAACCAAACATTTTATTTGCAAACATAATTGATATATCCGCATTGAATGCGTACATAATATTTTCCGAAATCGATGTTTCCTGGGTTCCAGCTGATCGGAATTGCAGGAGACCAGAGTTATTGCCCCAACTAGGACCTTCTCTGGCAAACGTGTATATGATGAAACGGACTAGATTACCTCAAAAAGAGTTACCAGCACAGTTATTTACTGAAATACGAAAACCATGCATAGTTCCAGTGGCCTCTTCAAATAATATTTCTAATTCAGAGGGCCGAAATCGTGAAATTTGTAGTGGTGTGTATCTATGTGTAATATTAAATGCTTCATTTGCAGTAAGTTTATTTGCAAAACTAATAGAAAACAGTTTTGCTTATTATGCAATGACAATTTTTATAAAACCAACAAACAAATACTAATTTTTTTAAATAAATGTAAAAAAAAATTAAAGAAAATACATTATGGACCAAATGGTCCCTTAACCTAAGATTCGTTACTTTTTATTTTTCTCAGTCCTGTTTTAAGTCAGAACCTTGAATTTTTTTCTATAACATGGTTTTATGAAAAGACCACGTGAGCAAAAAAATTAAGTCACTATATGTCACCGTTCAAAAATTACAAAGAAAACAATAAGAAAAATGGACCAAATGGTCCTAACCTAACAGCAGGGATATATCTTAACCTAAGTCGCGATATTCCAAGCATATTGGCTCATATTATGACATATTCTTCTGGGCGAGCAGATAATGGCGGTAGTGGGATATGACCGGGAAATCAAGGTTTAAATTCAGACGATGATTATAATTGTTAAACAAAAAAATCCAAACGAGTATTTTAGGTTTAGGTGAGGGGTGTTTATTTTGTGTACTCTTACTTCACACCTGTTAAAACAGAACTAACGTCTACAACTATTTCCAAGTATTATACCTCATTATATATATTATAAAATAAAACAATAAAGTGTTTACAAAATATCCAAAGAATATATGAGCTGCAGCACAACCAATCACAGAAAAGTTTCAACTGAATCCACCTTTTACTCACAGTATCAATGGCTTAGAAAACCAGAATTCCTTGACAGCGAAATAACTGAAATTGAGCTTGTCAAAAAAATATTAATTACAATAATTATAGAAAAAGTTTTTCTCAATATACTCCCGACAAACCTTTAAATAATTAAAAGCTTTAAGAGTTCTGTACAGTTATAATAATTCATTTATGTCAGCAATTAATTTTCTGATTTACAAAAACTGTCCAACTTTAAGTATTTGAATATTTTATTTCAATATTTTTTATAGGTGGGATGGGAGATGGTCAGACATATCTACCTACATACGTTAAAACAATTGCTCTAATTATTATATCTCTTTTAAAGCCATATTATACCAGACCATATGCAAAAGTATTCCATAAATGCTTGGGGTCTTATTCACAAAATTTTTCAACCCGTTAACGGCCATCTAAGTAAGTAAGTAAGTTTTAAATTTCACAAGTTCAGCTGTAGTAATTGTTTTGATAGAGGTTATGAGTAGCATTTTAATTTTAAATCTCTTCAAGGTATTACTACAAAAGGAGTCATTCTATTAGTATCAGGAACTGAAAAATATTTTAGGTGATATTGGATTAAAAACTAAGTAAGGGATCCGAACTAAATAAGGGATCACGTTCCGTGTATGTGATAATCATCCTCTTCACCTGATGCTGTGTCGCTTGCTCTGCAATATTCATTGATTGTTTTCGCAGTGTAGGGATAATTCAACTTATTTTTGCTTTTTCAAATTTTTACCTGCTATTTGATCTCTCACAAAAGTTGAATATTTATTATCTTTGATTAACCAGTAAAAAATATCATTTAAAATCATTTAAAATTTTTTGCCAATAAAGAATTGTGCGAACCACATGACTGGGATTATAGCCATAAAACATTACTTATAAGTAGATTTGTTAGTAGAGCCGCAATTTATTAAATAAAAACTTGTGAAAATAAAAAACTATCTTGAAAAATTAAATTACTGCCAGTTCCCATACGACAAGCACCTTTAAAGGTTAACAATTTTATAAGAAATATTATCCAAAAAAATTTTAAAAGTTAACGGCCGTATTAGTAATAAAAATTTGGAAATAGTACTTAGCTTATAGGACAAAAAACTGGCAGGTTTATTACTCACTATTGACTGATATTATTAAATCTTTCCATATCTTTTATTTGATAACTGGTCAGTGAATACAAAATATTCAAAAGCTTGTACGTTTGAGTAAGAATTTTTACATACAGGAATGACAAACTTAGCTACTACATACAACACTGTAAGTGTTTTTCATATACATTTTTAATAATTTGAAATCGCTTGTCGTATGAAAATAGACAGTAATATATCAACCAAAAACATCTAAAAAAATCCAATTGCGATCTGTCGTAGATGCCTTATTTCAGAGTACCGGCCAACATTCCGAAGCTGAACTTATTCAAGTCGACGAGACAATCAGTACCATAATATCCTACTCTGTAATGCTCTTAAGCTAATATGATAAAATTGTTTATTTGTAAGGCTACTCCTACTTTTTTTACCCCCCTTTCTAAGAATTCCATCTACAAAAACCGCTCCCTGGAATTCCACTCTATCCCACCTTAACCACTGACAACAAAAAACGAATGATCAGGAGAAAAGCGCCACCTATCGGGAACTAGCAGAGATAATAACATCTAGACGTACTTAGCGAAGGCACTCACCACACACAATCAACGTGCCACGATGGGGCAATTGCTGTTGATCATTCACGGGTGAAGGTATAACACTGGCGTTTGAATTATCAATTCACTGTAATTTGTTTCATTCCTAATACGCTTAATAATAATATAAGAAGAGTCGCATAACTTAAAAATAGCGATTTTCAGATAAATAAGTTTAAACATTTTAAATCAGGCAAACTTATATGAAAAGTAGAAAACACTTTTGATCGCCACTTAATGAAAAAAAGAGGTAAAAATACGACTTTTAGAAAAGTTTTAGATTACAGTTGTCTCATATTTCCGGATTATTAACTCAAAAATTTTGTTTTTGAGTTATGCCACTATTCTCGCAAATGAGTATTATGTACTGTCCTTGTATAAAAAAAAATACAATACAATACAGGGGTTTACCCTGAGTAAAAAAAAAATAAGAAAAAAATTTGATTTGGGAATTTCTAACAGAAAAAAAAATTTTTTTTCACGCCGTATAATTTGTTTCAATATAAATATTATTTTTGAATAAGACCTTAAATATTACAGCAAACTATTTAAAACAAAAAAACGAAAAAATGATATGCCATAACAAAAGTGCATATGCAGGAGTATCTGTTACATTATGTGGGTGTTCGTTAAGGTGTGAGCTGCCACAAAAATACCACAATTAAAGGATTTCCGGCTATTTGCAAATAAAATTATTATTAAATTTTCATAAATTTTTTGTTCCGTTGCTGCCGCCATGCTATCTTACATGCATTTACATATTAAAAATAATACTTTTGTTATCGTTTTTATCCCCCTTTTTTTGTTTTTAAATTTTTAGCGACAATAAAAATAAAGCCTACAGCCAGGTGTTGTTTATTCAGTAGGCAAGTTATGTATGTATTATAGGAATTTTATGTTGAGGTAGTTTTATATTTATTATAATTGAAAATATAATTTTTTTTTTCACGATTATGCCACATTAGCAGCAGCCATTTTAATCGAATTTGTTGCATTTTCATTAGCTCAGTTATGTAGTTTTTTTTATATATTAAAATTATGTTGGTTTTCTTTTTTTGTGTTTTTTTTTTTAATGAAATAATACGAGTATTTATAGCAGAGTCTTTTAAATTATGCATAATTTTAATAAAATTTATTTTCGACATGTGCTACCTACCGTAAGCATAAAATTAATTAAAATTGAATTTATGGTTACACTACCAAAAACGTAATTCTATTTTCATTATGAATAATGAATACAAAAAAAAGGGTAGCTTGTGTGGTATATTTGAACAATCTTCTTTACTTTATTGTGAAAGATTAGAATATTTACGGCCGTATTTATAATGAAAAATTAGCAACTCGTTAGTATATGGGACAAAAAACTGGCAAGTTTATCACCCGCTCGCTATAGGCTGATATTATTAAAACTTTTCACACCTTCTATTTGATAATTAGTCAGATAATACAAAAAATTAAATACCTCGTACGTGTGAGTAAGAATTTCTACATATTGGAATGACAAACTTAGCCCCTGTGTACAACAACCTGCTAATTTTTTATTATACATAAGGCTGTTATATTATATTTTAAATGCTGAGGATGGCAGAGAATTACGATCATCCTAACACCCACAGTTACCATGTCATATTAAAATCTTGAAAAAGATTTAAGATTACACCGAAGCATCCCTTATAGTGTTTCTTTTCTACCAAAAAGTGTGTTATTTTATTTAAAATTTGCAATTTTTTGTTTGTTTCTCAAAAATGTTTTGCTCTCTGAAAGGCTATCATATTTTATTCTACAAAATTCACACTAACTAATGGCGAAAGGCATTGCATTTTACGCCCTGTATAAATCGACAGTGTTGGTATTGCCCTATGAAACAGATGATTTTTATTTACTTATAAGGCTACCATACAGAGTTTGGAAAAAATCGCTATAAATCTTTATTAAATTTTAAAGTTAATTTTTTTAATTATTCTGTAGAACAAACATTATATCGGAAAAGCCAGATGATCTTTGTTATAAAACAAATTATATTTCGTGTTACAAAAGTGTTATAAAATTAAATTTCTTACAAAAAAGCGTTATAAATATTGAGCCATCAAATCAGCAATCTGGCAACGCTATTGTTTTGTTTAGATTTTTTAAAGAAACAGAAAAATTTAAGAAGCATTTATAAGAATTTCAATAAAAATCAAAATATTAATATTGCAGCCTCAATTTGATGTGCAAAGATTGAACTGAATCATTTGCTAGATTCATCTTCTTCGTCTGATGAAGACGATTTAATTATTTTATTTCAACGAAGTCATCAATCAAAACAATGCTGCTCTCTGTTTTTCTTATTTGTGCTTTTTTCTCGCCAAATAATCAACGTCATAATTACAGAGTTGGTTAAACCTTTTTTAAGTTTCCCTATTAACATTGGGGCATTTTTATGGTAGAAAAGAAATCACTATTAATTTCTATTATTTCTTGCCATTAAGTAACACTATTTCATACATAGATACATACATACTTAATTGGCCATTACAACCCTGTTTTAGAGTTTTGGCGTAGCTTCTCGCCGCACTTATGTTGCGTGTGGCAGTTTTTATCCATGAGTACCGGGATCTACAGCTTTTTCACGGCAATCAGTTACTCTCAGAAGTTTTGCCGGAAGACTGCTAAGAGGTAGTCGCCGAAGCAATAGTTTCAGTATTTGCCCCATCTTTCGGTGGATGTTGATTTTGAGTGGTGAGCATCTTCACTAATCTGGTTAGCTGTTATCTTCCCAGAAGGGGATGCAATACTCCTGATCATTCG
The DNA here is from genome assembly GCA_963576795.1 of Metopia argyrocephala. Taxonomy (NCBI): domain Eukaryota; kingdom Metazoa; phylum Arthropoda; class Insecta; order Diptera; family Sarcophagidae; genus Metopia; species Metopia argyrocephala. Next base: position 176,878,694 of record OY756208.1, on the reverse strand, counting down.
TTTCTGGTGGAATAGACTGGAAATTTCAAATTCTTGCTTTACACTGAAAAAATTTAAAAACTGATTTCAATTAAGGAAATAAACAAATCAATTATTTTTTGTTTTAAATTTCTTCTATTAACTTTGTTTGAAAACACTAAGAAAATTGGTAATTTGTTTAAAGAAAATATCAAATTATTGGTGTCATAGCTGATGTTTAAACCCAGAGCTATTGTCTTAGTAAGCCAACACACTAACCACTAGACGGCGGCGACTACGTTATTAAATATCGTTCTTAAAAAGTTCAAGAGAACTGAATTACACACCCGGTTTTATTACAAATCGTTTAACTTTAAACTATTATTCACTGAACAACTTAATCCTTAAACATAGCTGAACTATATGCGGATTTTAAAATAATCATTATAATCTTATAAATAATATGTTTTATTATATTTCTTGCTATACAATGCTGCTGGAGTTCAAATAATATTGCAATTTAACAATAAAAAAGATTTCTCAAAATTAAACTTTCAAGAGAATTAAATTTTTACAGCATTAAGAGGCTTGAAAGAAAATCATTGACAACCAGAATTTAAAACAATATACATAAGTTTAGCATATAAATAAGGAAGTTTTCAATTATTCTGCTTTATAGGATTTCGCCGTTGAATAATTGCTTTTAAAATACGAATACGAGGATTTTGTATGAAGAATAATTTAAAATATAATTGAAAAATTAAGCAAACAAGAAAGTCCATTTGTTTTAAACGCAAATAAAACACACAAAAAAAAAGCACCAAACACAACTCGTATTCATACCTTCCATACAGTTACCATTACAACAGCAAGCATGGACATACATGTGCATATCCTTTTAAATCTTTATGTGGATTGCGTCCAAACACATAATTTTATTTAAATCTCTCACAGTTTTAAATTGACTGTTCGTTGTTACTTGCTAAAGTAAGCAACAATCATTGCTATCGCAGACATATGTTTGGCTGTTATGCTCTACTCGGTGCCAAAGTCCAAAGCTTTTTAGTAACAGCTCGCTTATTGTGCACATGGCTTGGACACAATTGCTTTATATTGTTAAATCGCTTGAAATCTTTCTTATTAATTTTCACTCAGTTATTTTTGTTGTCAAAAAGAGTAGAAAATGTTAATTAAAGGCCTCTCTTCTGCAAACAAAAGACATTATAACGTCATTGGTATAAAACTGTAATTTAAAAATTTAATTTGAGAAAAAACAATTTTGTTTTATTTTTTCAGAGTTGCAAGCTCAAGTCTCCTCTAAAAAAGAAAAAACAACCACTAACGAAAAAATTAATCAAAATATTAAATCACTATCAATTAATATTCAATTTAATCAAAAAATACATTTAAGAAATTAACAATTCTCTTAGTGTACAATATACTGAAGGCCCGAGTGTGTGCCCCAGAAAAAGTGATAATTTTTTATAAATTAATTTTGTTTCGTCTGAAACGCTTAGTGTTTTAGAACAAAGTTAATTGAAGATGTTTAAAACAAAAATTAATTGAATGTTTTGTTTTAAAATTGAAATCAGTTTTTAGTTGTTTTTTGTCTGTAAATTAACAATTATAAATGTCACATGAATCCTTTAGCTGACCCTTTAATATAATAAATTTTTCCATGAATTTATTATCAAAGACGCAAAAAATTTTTTAAGAAAAATATTATGCAGCAGGACTGAATATATGTATTTTGGAATTCAAGCCAGGGCTGTGAAAAAAAGCTGTGGAGTTGAAGTTGCAGTATTTTTGATCGAGTTGGATTGCCTACAAAAATTCACGTCTCTGACTTCACAATTTTCTGGTATTATGTGCCTAAACATAGTAGACGAGAGCTCCGGTTTTAAGCCCCAGCTCTAACATCTTGAAAGAAGAAAATGTATATAATAATTACTGCGGCTATCACCATTTAGCAGCCTTCTGACAAAACGTCTTAGAGCAACTGATTGCCATGAACAAGTTTCTCAAGTCTGTCGTTGGTTTTCAACTTTAAACTGTAAGTCCCAATACTCATGAATAAAAATTGATGCAGACAATATACGTGCTCTGAGAAGCTAGTCGATAAATAATTAAACCGTACTGGGGCATGACGTTTTTTGCCATACAAGGTGATATATAAAAGGCTGGAGAATGCAGTTGTGAAATATAATCTATTTTACTGTGACATCGATTTTTCTTATACTCTCATTTTAAAACGAAAATTCTCTCAACAATGTTACCACACTTTTATTAAATTTCATCTATTTTGTAAACATGACATATCCCGTCCATTTCACAAGAAACGAATGATCAGGAGTACAGCGCCACCTTCTGGGAAGATAACAGCTAACCTTATTAGTGATTACGGTTACCACTCACTATTAACATCCAACGACAAATGCTGTAATTACTGTTGATGATTCAAGGGTGAAAGTATAACACTGGCCTTTGAGTGATCAACTGATAGCAACTTGTCTCATTGATATATGGCGATCAATAAAATTAAAAAAAAAATCTCTGTATCTCTCTTCCATCGTCAATATTCCAATTCAATGCCCTGTATGAGTAGGGGTTTACTCCTCAATATTGGTCTCAAAAAAAAACCAATGTGGTTTTTTTTTGTTGGCGCAAATAACTAGAGCAAAAGAAAATCGAAAAAAACATTTGAAAGTTAAAATAAATTAAAAATTGTGGGATTTCTTAAATAAATATAAAAAAAAATAATTGAAGAAGTGCGTAAACATAATTAAATTATAAAATATAAATTACATTTTTTAGAGAAATATGATGATTTTTCAAATATAGAAATTAAAAAGGAAATTTCAAGGTACTACGAAATTATCCCATTACTGTTCTGATCACTATGCACAGTGGTTCAGTAGTAGGACATAGGATCCAAATCAGGATGTTCGATTTTTTCATCGTTAGTTTGTTCTAATACTCACTAGTAGTGGTGCTACTAAAACATGCAAAAACATTTACAATTAGTTGTTTTTTTCATTAAGTTTTGTGCTTTGGAAGTGAACATATTAAAACAACTCTCCTTATCTATAATGTAATGTGTAATGAAGTTAATGTATAGTACGTGTTTTTCAAGGAAAAAATTATTTGTGACCTATTGTTTTACAATGGATTTTCAAGTTGAAGGTGTGTACCATTATTATTATGTATTTATTAATTTTTTATGCAAAACATATTTTGCTGAAAGTGGTTTTACGCCAAGTCCATTTTCACATACTTAGATTAAATTTTTCTTTTACTGAAACTTTTAACTATGATGCCGCGTTTCATTTGTATACAAAATGTTAGTCTATATCTCTACTTTCAATTTAAAAACAAATTATCTGCGTTTGTTTGCGTTTGTGCATGGTGCAGAGAGTCTACGTTTCTACGACTAGATTCGTAGCACATATATTCACATATCTTTTATCGTTCATTTTCACAAATTTCTATGCAATACTTGTCAAATAAACCCTCAATAAATCTAAAATATTTTTTACGGGAAATATAGTGCGTGTTTTTCAAAGAAAAAATTATTTGCGACCTATTATTTTACAATTGATATTCAAGTTGAAGGTATGCACCGTCCATTATTATTATATTTTTTATAATTTTTTGAAAAAAATATATTAAATATATTTAAGGTGCTGTTATTAAGTGTTCTTTTGCAAAAATTTTTGTATTTGAAACATGGCTGTCGAATAAGAAAGTTTGACCGAAAGTGAGCGGCGTAATCATGTATTTCAAATCTTAACGCAGTAACTGCCAGATGCGGAACATTTAAACATTGGCAGTTTTGAAATTAAAATAACCAACCTTTGTAGAAAATTGGCAATCTGGTTGGAACAAGTTAATCGATCACGTTTGCGTAATATAGTGACTGACTTAACGAAATTGAAGTTTGTGAACTACCTTCTAAAGTCAGCGAGCATACTCTGAAGCCTGCGGAAATAACAACACGCGAAAAATGTCTCGTGTTTTTATTAACACTTATCTTTTGCAAAGACTTATTCTAAATTCCGACCCGTTAATTTCTTCTTTACATAAATTACCACAAAAGACATCTGCTATCAACTGAGGCCTTAAGTATGTTAAGTATTTAAAAATAATGTCAAAATGTTGTGTTAAATTGGCGTTAAAAAATTTATTGTTTTTTTATTATTTTTTCTTTAATTAATGACTCACATTTTTGATAAATAAATTATAATACTATTATCCTTGTAGATTTTTTCCTATAATTTTACCCTACGTGACGCTTAAATAGCGTAAACACAAACATTCATATTAATTTTGATGAGTATATCTAAGCAAACTACGTATGACCGCCTTCCTTAGAGACTTGAACCACTGTGCTATGGTATTACCATCGTTACCAGCTTCAGCAGAAAGAATATTTTGTGCACTTAGAATTATCATCATCTTTGATGCCAGAGTTGTTTATTATTATAAATGAAGAGTAATCCTTCTTATTTTCGATTTACCATTTTTTTCTCATTTAATTGTCCGGTAGTATTTTGTTTATTATTAAATCTATCAATTGCGAATGTGCGTATATTATTCGTATTTTCATCGATTTATAAGTACATATTAGGCTTTGAAAATTATAATTTTTGTTGCTTAACTAATTTTTGGTTTTAATCTGTAATGTTTGTTTTTGTTTGTTTATGTAAACTATCAGAAATATTCAGTTAGTTCTTTGAAATTAGATGACTTCAAATTTCTTTTGTACGCAACAATTTAATAACAAACATTTTATTAAAAAAAATTGCAAGTTAAAGAAATTTGAGTTTATTTTAGAATTTTTTTTTCTTCACACAATACCGTCAAAACCAAATTTTAAGAGAAAGTTTTAAAAGCAAATATTGTATAATTATTTAATTTTCTCTGTATGGCTTTTAATACATTTTTACCATTTCTCATGCATTAAAAATTAATTAAAATACAGTCAATAAATGGCTTTATTTCGTTTGTTGAAGTATTTTTATGCAGATGGTGTTTAATTGGCTGACAGATGAAAAATAATAAAAATATTTAATGTGATTTCATAAAATATTTTATGTTTTTAATGAAATCAAAATATACAATTACACGTTGGATGTACAATAAGTCTGTAAATTCTTTTAATGTTTCATTTCCCACATACAAAATATATTTTTTTTAAAAATATTTTCTACTAAAAATATTAAGAAGAATACGCATACTAGTGTGTCAACTAGTAATACCATTGAGTTAATTTGCCAAATTGTTGTTTAGATTTAAATTTTGTGTCTAATTTAGTAGAATAATAAAAATTTTTAAAAGTAAAAAATATTACATGGGGACTTTAAAATTTGATTGGCAGCAAACTCGGTTGCTACAATGAAGTTGATTTCTCTTTCTCAGTGTGGAAACCATACAATGAATTTATTGGTAAAGGGTCTTATTTGAAAATGGCGCATGCTACCCACTTAAATACTAATGCAGGTATTTATAAAAAATATTGTGGGTATATTAAGGTTTTATATGACAAGTATTACATGGAAATTTGTCAATAAATCTATAATATTTTTTATGAATGTGTTTCATATTTGGAGTTTAGTAGCCTTTCTGTTTACATTGATTTTTTCAAGAGTAATACAAAATTCTGCCCCTCTCATGTAATTGTTTAATCAACAAAAACAAAACAAGTACTCAAGCGAAATGTTCAATTCAGGAATCACTTTAAAAATCAATGCTAATTGGTTTGATTAAATAAGTTAATACAACATGTATGTGTGTAAGTACATATGATGTTCTATATTTGCTCTCTCATATCATTTCAAATAATAGTAAATAAGACAAAAAAAAGGAAAAATATGTGAAAATGCGTCATGAAATATTAATTCAACATGACAGTATGGATTTTTATGCAGCCCACATATAAAAAAAAAATTAGGGTTGAGAGTAGAAAAAAATTGAGGTTTCAGAATAAAATAAATCAGGCAGGCATATGGAAGAGAGAGAAAGAAAAAAAAAAGTTGTTCGTAGAAATGTTGTAAAAGTTTTTTATTATTATTGTTTTATAAGTTGTTGTGTTTATTCTGATCAGTTTTTCAGGTTTTTTTTTATAAATATTGAAGCCTGTTGGCGACTGGATCAAAAGCTTTGCCCTTGACTGCATTAAATTTCCAGGCTTATGAGGATTAAAGGTTTTTTTTTTGCCATGGAGAGAGTTGATGAGCCCTTTAGCTGTTTATTCACACTCACAAAAATAAGGGATAACGTAGGTAAAATCAACAACATTATTTTGATGATATTTTGTTAAAATCTCTGTTTATTGGTTTGCATATCAGATTTGTTTTATGATTTTTAAGCCTTTGGTTATTTTTATTTCTGTTTTTGCAAAATGCTTAATTTTTAATTGTTTTTAGTATTTATTTTTATTATAACAAAGATGTACAATAAAAAAAATGTCGAACAAAAAAGTTTTCAAAACTGATAAAATTTTCAATAAAACAAAAAATATTTGAACAGAAATTAATTATAAAATAATAAAATTATAGATTTTTTTTAAATAATGATAAGTAATAACTCCGGACGAAGCAACACGAAGGAGTAGGTAAATATTGGAAATAAATATTTCTAATTAAAAGACCGTAAGCAAGAAAAAAGTAGTCGCCGTGGTCTTGTGGTTAGTGTGCTGGCTTACTAAGACGATAGCGCCGGGTTCAAATCTCAGCTCTGACATCTTAAAAAAAAGAAATATGAAAAAATTGTATCTGTAGGCGACTAACTCTCAGCAGTCTTCTGGCAAAAGATGTGGGAGTAATTAATTGTCATGCAGAGGCTTCTCAAATTTGTCGTTCGAAGTCGACTTTAAACTGTAGAATCCGGTACTCATGGATAAAAATGAACACACACAACATGAGTGCTGCGAGAAGCTAGGCCGTAATTCTGACACAGGGTTGTAAAGGCCAGTTATGTATGTCTGTATTATAATGATGATGGTAATGTCCAGTGAATACCCTGGCTGCTTTTTGCTGAGAAGTAGTATTGAACTAAGATTCTTGTTCCTAAAACCAGAACCCTGCCTGATAATAGTGAGTTCTTGGGCGAAATCAAAAACATAAACACTTTTAAGCGCTGAGGGCTCATGTTCGAAATCCAGGAAAAGTGATAAATTTTTTTAATTAATATTTGTTCCGTCAGAAACGCTTTAATTAATTACCAAAAAATTCATTACAGTTAACTTTGATCTAAGTAAAGCGTTTCTGATGAAATAAACACTTTTACTTATATCTGGACTTGTTGTTTTATTTAATTATTACTATATTTTTTTGTTTGTTTACAAAACCCCTTCAAGGTGGTATATATGACTATTTAGCTTAACGCTTTTCATCCATTTATGGCTCAAATTGGTGCATAAAAAAAACCCAAATATTTATTGAAGGTGCTGAACTTTTACTCTTGAATTTTGGCACCTTGTGATTTTGCTTCTTTAGACTATCATTCAAGATTAGGTCTAGGTGTATATTAATATGTACGGTGACTAGTAAGAGTAGTTCTATGCGCGTTTTGTAGGTGGTTTATCATCATACGTAGCTATGGAATTTTTAGGCGAAAGGATTTTTATATAAAGTATTCACCTCTAGACCCAACAACAAGTAGTGGACTTAAATATATAGTAGAAAACTGTGGGACTGTAACAAAGTGAATAGAGGATAAATTTACAATGTTATATCTTCACCATTGAATGATTAGAAGCAATTGCCCCATCTGTCGCTGAATGCTGATTGAGAGTGATGGGTGTCCTCACTAAGTGAGTTAGCAGTTATCTACCCAGAAGGTGGCCCTGTACTCCTAATCATTTGTTTCAGTTGCAATAGACTGGAAATGTCATTTTGTTTCATTTCAAAATAATGAGCGGACATATGCCAGGGTATGGCTTTTACTTAACTCAGAGCCAAATGTAATGTTACAGTATTATTTTATGTTTAAATGAAAGTCTTTTTGTCAGTGTAGTTTTAATAACAAATCATGTGCATAAAACAATAATCGTTATTGATGGTCATTTCTGAGAATTCAATATATTTCCGAAAATGTGAAATGGTTTAAAAAATATGAAAACAAAACAATTCTGAGTTCTCTTTAAAAAGTAATGCCAGTAATTAAAAAATAAAAATAATAAAATTAAAGAATACAGATATAAATGGCAAAGTTGCAAACACATGTGCATACATACGAGTATATATTTATATAAAAGTCCGTGTGTATTTAAATAAAGCAGTTCCTCTAAAAGAAACAATTACTGGGAAAAAGATTGCAATTAAAAAAATAAAAAAAATTATTCGAAAATGTAAATCAGAAATAATTTCCATTTAAAAGAGTTAAAATTAAAATAATAAACTGGAGGTTGTTTTAAATTATTTCAATATTTTTTTTTTACAAATTGTATTATAAGTCTCATAATTGTAAATTAAGATTTATTTTTATTAATTTTAAAAACTATTTTGTTGTAAGAAACAAATCTTTTGGTTTTAGTGTTAACATTGAAAAGTTTAAATAACTATTGGGAACTTCAAAACTATTTCACTTGGTAGTGTTAATAATTCTTAAAATTGTAGTACAAAATTCCACATTATTATTAACGAAAAAATAACAATTTAAACAACTGTTTAGTAGTTAAAAAAAACAATTACAAAAACGGTTTGTAATTGGAGTTTCAGAAAGTTTGTTTTAAAGAAATATATTCTATTGCTGTAATAAATAATATTTGCTTTTAGTGGTTTGTTATTTTCAGTTATAATTTCTCCTGTTTTTTTAATTGCTTTCTTCAATGGAATCCAAATATAGCTTTTCCATCACATGAAAGTCAAGAAGAAGGATCTCGATGAAGAACAAAGTACAGAATCCCGAATCCTAGGATAAAAAGCCTGGTAAAAAGTCTGACGAAGCATAGCAAGGAAGAGAGGGCATGATGGAAAATTCAGGAAGCCACCCTGAACTAATGTGATGAGTACTTCCGGGGTGGCGAAATTTCCTTGACGACGGGAGGTGGTTTTAGTTGGTATATAGTTTGACTAGAGTCCAATATGAAAGTCGAGTTGCACTTGTTAAACTGCCGACAGTTAAGAACAGAATAGGTTTTGTAAAATTTTTTCTTTAGTAAATAATTGTTTACTTGATTTTATCGACTTTAAAACTGGAACCCTTCTAATTAGTTTTAAAGCTACAGATTCAAATCGCCGGGTAAGGATACTAAATTTTCCTGAAGTTACAATATTTTCGTTTCAATTATGGGTTTATTTTTGACCCGTTTGGTAGAATGTGTATGAATTTCGTTACTAATTTTTCCCTCATTGACTTACCATTGAATTTTGCCTTAATAAGAACACACTTTATTGAATCAAATGATTTTCCATTAATATGATATCTGTGTTGCACAAAGTGGATGTAACAGAAAAGACAAAACTTATCACCTTTTTGGTAATATTAGGTGCTATAATTCTTACAAGTTACGCTACAAGTCAGTCCTGCTTTGATATTTGTAAAGTAATATGAATTGTTTCGCTGGTTGTCTCAAGAGGCCGGACGGTCTTGAAGACAAGTCTTTACTCAAAATCTTCAAATCCTTTTTCCATCTCATTGGATACGTGACTAAAAAAAACACTTCTGGGAATGTAAAAAAAATACTCGAAAATTAATTTTCTGATTGGTATTTTAGAGTACTTGTTAGATTCTGCTTGTACATATCAAAACGTTACTTTTTTTAACTGAGATCATGCGTGCATTGAATTGGAATAGAAATTTTTTTAACGCCTTGCATATGAGACGGAGACAATTTGCTGTCCATTTGATCACTCGAATTCCAGTGTTGTACCTTTATTCTTGAATGATCAACAACACTTGTCCTATCTGTCGCTGCGTCTTGACTTTTGACTGATGAGCATCTTCTCAAGGTTGCTGTTATCTTCCCAGTAGGTGGCGCTTTTTGTCCTGATCATTCATTTTCAAATAGCAGGTGGAAGAGAGTAGAATATCGGAGGGCAGTTTCTTGTAGATGGACTTCTTAGAGAGGGGCCGGGAACCCGTTATTTTTTATTTAATTCTAGAAAACCGCAAGTTTTTATTCTTCAATTTTTCACCTTTGCTACTGTTTGAAGCTGGGCTGTTTTGAGTTGTTTGCGAGTGCTCTAACCAGTATGCCCCGCATCAGCCCCCTGTCGCTCTTAAATAAAAAGGTTTTGCTGAGTTTTGAATATCAAAACAGTTGTACTTACTATATGTATAACATATGTAAGTAAATTCAACACTACGGATTTCATATCGTAATGGTGATGTTTTTTTTAAATTTGTTCAATATATGCGTTTTACATATAACCACCACATGCACATAAATAATGAAAATATAAAAAAAACTGTTTAAAAACTGATACAAAGATGATAATGATGTTAACAAAGGCAACATAAGTGTGCATATTTTAATAATTTGCTTTAAACTATGCGTTGAAAAGTATGGTCAAAACATTACCAGTGCCATCACCAATACACATGCCATATGGTGAAGTCACATATCATTATTCATTACAAAGTGATGATGTATTATTACAGTAGTCTCAACAAACGGCATGATTATGTATCGTCAATAAGCCATTTTAATGACGACAATAACGATGATGATGACGAGGAGTAAGTCATAAATAATGCATTTTGATATCGAGTACTTTCCAATCTATGTATATGGTACACATCATTAAAACCACCAGTTGTCATCATAATAGTATTAAAATAAATCCTGCAATTTTTGATATTCACTTTTTGTTTTGTTATGACAGACAATCTTATTAAAAGACAAAGAAATTAAAAAACAATAAACGAGTATATTGAAAGAGTCTTTTTATATTTTAATTTCATAATTAATTTTTATATAAAAATTTTTAAATAATTTGGTGAATTGTCCTCTTGAGGCAGTGGAAGCTTATTGAAGTGCAAAGTCACTTCTAATTATCTTTCTTTTTTATTTTAATAACAAAACATCGTTAAAACATATAAAAATCCATTTACAAGAAGCCAAACCTTTTGAAATTAGCACCTGATTAATGCTCATGAAAAATGTTTATCGAATTTATTTTTCTAATTAAAACTTGTTGATTTTTCATAATTGTCATTTGTTTGTATAACGGCGAAAGTTGCATAAACAAGAACTGAAGCAACTGCAAATTAAATTTGTGCTTCTTGGAAATAATGCATGCTATGCCTAGTGTATGTTATCTTTCTACGTCTGCAAAGCTAAATAAAATATTCTATTGTGTGTAAATATTAGTAAGACTTTTCAAAGTAAACTTCACTGGTTTAATTGAAAACTATATACAATTATCCATCGCTTGATTTATGGGTTCAATAGTTACGCTGGTGTTTGCGAACAAAGAAAATTTGTTTCTTCTATGTTTATATAAGTAATATCTGAAATTGTTCCACCAAGAAGTAGCGTTAAATTTTGTGAGCAAAATGAAATATCGGCAGCAGAAACATTCAGAATGTTGCAGAAGATGTAAAGTCATTGTCAATAGCAAATTGCTTAGAGAAAGTCGAGAACATGTCGAAGGAAAAACATATACCGATAAGCTATACTTCGACAAAATTAAAGAACTGGTGTTGCAACAAAACTACATTTGAACAAAACTACAGTTTTACTTTCACTTTTCTGATTTTCAAACTAATTGCTTTTTTCCTCTTTTTTAAAGCTTTACAGTGTTGTACACTGCCGATCACTTGAATAGGTTCATTAATTTTTGCTCTTATATTTAAATTTTTCTTCTCATAAAAACGTTAAATCAATATACTTTTTTCACTTAAATTAAGAGATATTTATGAATTATCCTCTTTTTTGGAAAAACTAAAATTAACGATATAATAAATAAAAATTTTTTATTTTTTGCTTTTACTTAAAAATGCTGCGAAAACCGGTGTAAATTTTGGATCACTTGTATAGGTTCGTGTAGGAATAATATTCGTTTGCTTTTGACCGCCGGCAGAGTAATTAAAATTTTAAATATTTGTGAGTTACTCCAATACTTTTTTATATTTTTTATGTAAAATGGGGATCAGCAAGAGATTAACTGAAGAAGAAGAGGTAAAATTAAAGTATTCAAAGAAACGGGTTTATGCCATAGGAATATCGACATAAAAAATGGGCGCAGCCATGATGTTGTAAGTAATTTTTTATGAAATCTATACGATTCCGTAAACGCATGAAAGGGCGGACGAAAAGAGCCACAACTGAAGCGGACAGAAGACCTATTATAAGAGCTGCCTCAAATTTGAAAAATTACCAAAAATTAGGAATCATAGCTAGCATAAGCACTGTACGGCGTGTTATTCGAACTCCTAAAAATTTAAAGAGAGTGAAAATTAAAAACAAACCATCTCTTAATGCTGCTCGTAAAACGAAACGGTCGTAGTTTGCACGAGAATACATGAACGATGGTATCGTGTTGTCTTCTCAGAGGAAAAAAAGTTGAATTTGGAAGTTCCGGATGGATACAAAGGAGAAACGCTGCCTTAGTCGTCTCAATAGCTGTGTGGGAAGTGTAATGGTGGGGGGGGGGGGGGCGATTTCCTATTATGTGAACTTCAGTTCCTCACATCAAAAATGAACGCGAATGACTACAAAACAGTACTTGAAAAGGTGTTCCCATATTTTTCTTCGATTTTGAAATTGAATTGAATTCCTTGGATATTTCAACAAAATAAAGCCTCGATATATAATGCCAGAGTTGTAAAGGCGTGGATTCAAAGCCAAAGCCATCATATTCCCCTGACTGTAATATTATAGAAAATGTATGGCTTTTGCTTTCTCGCAAAGTCTACGAGTCCGGCAGACAATACAAATCAATATAAGCGTTAATTGGAGGAATTAAAAAAGCTTGGTCCGAAACTTCATTACCATTAATTGAAAATCTTTATAACTCTCTCTCAAATGGTATTCTTTAAGTTATATCGAATAAAGGAGGATATACTTATTATTAAATCATCAAAACATTATAAAAATTAAAAAAGTTTTACAAAAAATCATTTTCTTCTTTAGTTTTTTAAATGAATGATAGTGAACCTATTCAAATGGCACAAAAAACTGTGTTGAAAATTATATACGTTTTGGGAAAAAAATTACTAAAATTCAGTTATTAGTTATTGAAACAATTTTTTTATATTATAAACTCACATAATCGAATATTTTACATTTTAGAAAATAATTTAACTATAAACTTAATTACTTTTAGAAAAAAATTAACTTGAAATTAAATAACATGAAACTGGTGTATCTATTCGAGTGATCGGCAGTGTTTTTTTTTCAAAAAAGTTGGCACTTCTGGTGAAAAGTGCATATAATACAGTATACTTTTGGGGATATTTTGCAACACAGTGCGTATGAGTAATACAGAGTAAACAATGTTATTTAAACATTATTTTTAAAGTAAAAAAATCAAGGTTGTATTGGTTTTATATTAAATAATTTTCTTAACAAAAGTTATCAACGCAATATCTATATCTTTAGTTAGAGTTTGGCGTCCAAGACTAGAGAAATGGTGAGACCTGAATTGTAATCCTTTACCGTTTATTCTACTATTGCAATTGAATTAACCATAGTCGGCTTTATAATGATTTTATCTGTTATGCACTTGAAAACAAAAGCGAATTTAAGTAATATTTCACGGTATAAAAGAAAATTTGTATATAAGTAAAACCTATTTCCAGAACTAGGTATACTATTTTCTATGCTTAAAAGGTTGCTATAAAGTTTTTAATATTAATATTAATTTACATTGTTTTTTGTTTTTTTAGTTCAAATCTCCTTTATCATCGTTATCATATTTAATACGAACCAAAATGAATTTTTGTGGTAATGATGGCAAACATAAGTGAAAAATTATAATCTTGCCACAACAAAATGACAAAGAAGCGATAGTGACACAAAAGACTAAAAATAAACAAAAAAAAAAACAAGTTGGTTGTGTGGTAAACAATGTGAACATATGTAGTAAACATTAGCATCTGCCATCATTATTACAGACAGCAATGAACCACATTGCATGCCAACCATTATAAAACAAAATTTGTCATGGAACCACAAAAAGACCGTTTCGTTATTATCCGCTAAATCGAAGGCAAATGGTGGAAAAAAACAGTATTATTAAAGAGTTAAAAGTTTTTAAAAGAAATAACTGAATGAAAGTGCAATAGTGGAAATAGTGTTTAAATTTAATATAACCGTTTATAGATAGCAAGAGATGTTGGTGTTGGATCCCGCACAAGATTTGTTTCTAATGTTTTCCACGTAAAATGATGACTTGATTTCAGCAAGCGATTGATTTGGGGCGGTAAATGTATATCTTGTTTGCTGCAAATATCTTTATTTCTACAATAATTCGCTTTTTTATTATTTAAAACTTATTTACCTGTTCGAACAATTTGCAAGGCAAATAAATTGGAAAAAAAACGAGTGTAACAAGTAATTGTTGTGTTAGTAATGAATATAAACATGCAACAGAATATTTCAGTTTTTAACACTATTTGTATTACAAAATAGTGCGTGTCGATATGTATACTTTAAAAACTTTACAAATTCATATGAAGAAAAGGATAGTAAGTATTGTTAGAATAGAATATCTCAATGTGAGTGTGTTCATGTGTGCAATAATAAACTTAATTTATGCATAACACTGAAGTGATAATTCGATTCAATGCATTCGAAAATATTAAGGCAATTAAAGAGAGAAATCCTAATGTGTAAGAATATATTTTATATATAGATATATATACTATCTAAATATATAAAATTGAATGTGTGTTTGTTTATTTGTTTGTTTGTTTGTACGTTATAGAAGACCAAACTTCTAGACCGATCTTCCTGAAATTTTCACAGCATTTAACTCTGGCATGATTAATAGGGTACTTTTTTTCGACCACGCCCACTTTTACGCCCACTTTTTTAAAATTATGTAATTACTTCCATATAGTTTTTAAAAGATATACTTCAAATTGTATACACATTATACTCCAGGCGAGGTAGAAATACACATTTTTTACGCCCCGCCCCCTTTCACGCCAAATTTTGTTTGAAAGTTTTAAACTTTTTTTCTATATACAAATTTGGTGCTTCTTTACTACGTTTATTAACGACTTTACCTCAAATTTAAAATACATTTGAATTAAAATAGTGGGGTAACCTCACTCTCTTTCTCCCACAACTGTCTTCAAAATATATAAATCCTTTAAATTATATTATATAACGAGGGGGTAGCGAAGCACACCGGGTTCAGCGAGTATATGTATATATACTTATATGAATTCTTTAAAAATTCCCAAAATTTTCCATTAATAAAATGTGATGTTTCTATAGGAAAAAAAGTCTTACCGCTTATTGAACGAAAACAACTGTCTGCAGACTTTTGTGTGTTAAACGATTTCTGGCATGGATACTTCAATTGGTCAAAGACGACTGCGTTCATCTTGACAGCCAGTACAGCCTTATTTAAATTCTGCTACCCTCGATTTTGCAATCGCAATCTAGAACGTTATGTTTGTTTTAATATTAGTTGAACTGGGATCTAAGTCATTAGGTATTTAGAAAGACGTGTACTAGTTACAGCCAGTAATTACAACCTGTGGTCACAGAGTCGTTTGTTCGCGTTCTTCAAAAAAGAGGTTAAAGGGAAAAAGTAAAATGGAAGGGGAAAAGGAGACAGCGAAGAAAATCAAAAAATTACCTTTGTTTTGTTGAATTTACATTCCTCAATCAGCGAAATTCTAGAACGAACTTCAGTAGAGCCTGAATAACGGAGTCCGTCATCAGTTAAAAAACCCCTACCAAATGTATTTTTCTTTCTTCTACATAGAACCGAGCATCTATAAAAGGTATGTTCGATCGATTCATTTTCTCCTCATACCCACGCATTTTGTAAAAGCCCTCAATGTCACATTAAAGCTAACCACCATTCATACACGGAGCTTATTAAGCAAGAGAAAACAATTTGTTCATCAATTCATGGCCAGAGGTTCCCAGTCAAACGGCAGAAAAGCCTATTCTATCTGTTCTTATTATTTTCTTCGAAATCATTTTTGGTAAACAATTACCTCTGGGGTTAAGAATATATAATAATATAGCAAAAGCAACAGCAATATAATTCCTTCGAATATCGCTATGTTCTGGACTCTAATAAAAAAAAAATTCGATCGTTTTCAATGTCTCTTAAAGAGACCTCATGAATCAGCCTGAATTAATTTTACCAAGACCTTCCGTCTGACTCTCAACAAAAGTTCCGAAAAGAACTACATGGAAAGGCACGAGACCAGTATAAATTAAAGGGTTTTAATTTAGCAAACTTTGTCGTCCGTAATCAATATCTAACTCAGGCCTGTGCAAAAATAAAAATTTCATACACAATTCTGCTTTAGCTAAACTCACATGTATTCTTACGCTCTTGCTTTCAGGCGCCACTGAAACAGCGATGAGTTAACATGCAAAATGGATGTACGCTGATTTATTGTTTACAGTGAGAACAAAATTAATAGCAATGCACTCAAATATTTTATTATTATAAATGCGTTTGGTAATCACCAATATCTTATTTTTCTTAAAACATTTAAAAATATAATTTAAAAGTTTTTCAGTGATATTTTCAATATTTTTATAAAATTTTTAATAAATTGAATACAAAAAACAACATTTAAAAATTTTTTTTGTTAAAAAATGAAAATTTCTTTTTATTCTTTATAGCAGTGTAGTATTTATAAATTGTTCTTAAAGTAATTAAATTTTTAGATAAAATGTTACATACAAATTTTAATTAAAAAAATTCCTATAGTTGCTGATACTGCTACTTACACGTTCAGCAGTGTAATGCTCATTTTCTCACAAACACAACTACATTTTTTCTTTTGCACAATCCTGATCTAACTTTAGTTAGAATTTTAATTTAAGATCTCTACTGATATCTCGAATACTTGGTGATTCTTCTAACTTTGAGCAATTAGTGAGGATAACCGTATTATTTGTAATTCGAAATTCTCCAACATTCCAGAAGAGTTAATCTGGAAAAAACTCTCAGACGCAGGATAAACATTTCCTAAGGAATCATATAGTCTATGGCCCGATCTAAGTAATTTCTCCCAATCAATGAGCAGTAGACATCAGTAAACTCGAAATGAATTTCTAAAAGCCACCTTCAAAAGACTTACTGCCTTAGTCGTATGATGCTTGACAGCCCATATTGTTTTACATACAAATCAAGTGGAGTAAAATGGAGCACAGCATTAAGAGCTATCTGAGAGCTATCTTTTAGCACAAACAATGCTTAAAAAGTAAATAACACAATACGCTGAATTTTATTCAAGATTTCTGCTGTTAATCCTTACTATGGCATTTAACCAAACTAGAAACCCATAAATAGCGATTGTAAGACTGAGTCTAATGAAGGGAAAGTAACAACGAAAGTATTAACCAGCATTTTGCAAGTTTATAAATTCACTTTGATCGTCTACACATGAGCTTTGTCTGCCATTTAATATATATCCCGAGTTAAAGATGCCTCAAGATTTTTTAAATCTGCAATCAGTTTTCAGCTACTTATCTTCGAAACTGGACGTGATATGCGAAAACGGGTTGCAGACTTGAAAAATTTCGGGTCGAAAACCTAAAGTGGCATCATTAACTCGATATATATAAAAAATATGAAATGGCGGGTAAGCACACAAACTCGCGCACGACGATCTGTTACTCGAAACTTCTCTAAATAACATT
Organism: Metopia argyrocephala; assembly: GCA_963576795.1. NCBI lineage: Eukaryota > Metazoa > Arthropoda > Insecta > Diptera > Sarcophagidae > Metopia > Metopia argyrocephala. Next base: position 176,860,942 of record OY756208.1, on the reverse strand, counting down.
TTTTAAACTACCATCGCCATATACATTTATGTCTGTAAGATTAAACATTCGTTTAGACTATGTTCAGAAATATGTCAAAATTCGTTTAGTGGTTTCTGGTATCTTCACTTTCGAAGATCATGATGTATTCGGGACAAAAACCAATAAACGCAGAAGTATTTCTTTTCTTATTTGGAAGTTGTTTATAAAGTTTTGTCAAATATGCTTGTGGCGGTCAATGGTTGTTTTTTTTTTTCTTAGATTTCTGCCAGTCTATTTATCAGTAACTGATTAGTGTGCAGTTTTGAATTTTCGCCAGATATGTATGCTGTATAAACCAGTTCCTTTATATTGTCATGCATAACACATAATATCATATGGGCGACATTGTTGCCCTTATAGTCTTCCAAAGGTCTTAATACATTCTCCCAAAGCAAACTTCTATAATTTGTGCTGATTGTTATTTTTGTATGTGCTCATGGTTTTATGCTGTTAGAAATCCTTGTTAAAGTCTCTGTTAACGTTAAACTCAACTGCGTTGAAATAAATCTAAGCAGTTGAACTTATCTTTAAAATGGAATCAAGTTCTGCTAAGAACTTAACCATATTACTGCGTATTAGTGGAAATTGTAAATTTTTTTTCCTCGTGTACACTTTAATATTCTCAAAAGTACGTATAAATTTTAAATGAGTACTCGTTCATGAGAAGTGTGTGTTTATGAAAAAAGAACATGTTAGTTTTCTTTTGTACGATAATCAACGCCACATTTATATTTGCACTTCATCGCATAAAAACATGATCATAAAATATGAATACATTACTACTCCTCTTCTGTTGCCACTTTTAATAGCAAATATTTTTGGTGCTCCAGTTAACTTGGTTTATATGTTGTATTTTTTTATTTTTATTTTTTGACAACAAGCAAGTTAGCATACAAAAAAAACTACTACAAATCAGAATACAAATAAATACCTACACTAAGGAACAAAAGTTGATGGACAAAAAGAAATAGAATTTAATGAATTTAATAATTGGAAAACTTTGAAAATTTGATAAATGTTCGACTTGGTATTAAGGAAATGGAAACAAAACTCATATTAACTCGAAAAAATAAGGCAGACAAGGCCCACAAAAAATTAAATATTATCGAAGTATAACACTACAATAATACTTTTAAATATTTAACAGAACTAGAGTTACAGCAAAGCTATTACCAAGCAGAAATTAGTGCTGACCAATAATCTATTTTGTAAAAGAGAAATTTTAAGCAATCACTTACTCATGCGCATCAATAATGCATGATTTTTTTATGAAATGAGCCGCTAAAATGCAATAGAAACTCAAATTTATTGCAAACAGTAAGCAAATATTATACAAAATCAAAAATAATACCTTAAGGTATGCATAAACAATATAATGCTTCCATTATTGCTTACAATTTTATTTATTGCTTCCAAATTTGAACAATTTTTTCCTGGATAAGTTCATCATATGCTCCTCTTATTACACCATCATTCTAAAGAATTTCCAGACGTCAGATCAACCCTTAAGTATGCTGAAAACAATCTTGAAAACTTCCATCTAATACCAGTTTCTTTTCGGCATTTTTTATATTCATAAAGTGTCTCATTAATTAAGGTCTGGTAACTGTAGTCTACTAACAACCTGTTAGCATTGCTTCTGGAGAGTTCAGGTGAGTCTATACAGTAATTTTTAAGTTGGAAACTTGGTTATCTATGGGGCATTTACAAAGGTCTGAAATGTTGTACTTATTTCAGAACTTATTTGGTTTAGTGTCGACTTACGTATATACATCTCCTGACTACTTCTCATCGAAATCTCTTTATAAAAAGGTATATAGACGTGATAACTTTAACAAGTACAGCAAAATCTAGGATCTTCTTTATGACTTCAGAAAGAGTTTTCAATTATTTTCTTGCCTTCATTTCTAAAGCTGAATAGTCTCTTTTCTCCTGCTGGACGTGCTTTTAATTCTAGGCATTTAGTTTTCTGTTTAGAGGTACAAACCCAAATCAATAATTGCAATCAATTCCTTTTCAAACACTGAAATGTCGTAAGTAATTCACGAGGTTGCCTCTTATTTGCAAAAACTGTTAATAACTAATCCTGAATATTTTTCTGTTGAAGCCTAGAACAATGTAAGCTCTACCGACTTCATCTTCTCTGCATTCTAGCATATCTGATGCTTCTTCTACTCATCATCTATACTATTAGAGAGAGACCAATAGTCACACCCCCCATAACACTCATTGATTTATACCTCGAATAGACATATAATTTTAGACTAGACCATTGATGCCCAAGGTAGTAGTATTGGTGAGAGTGACGAAATGTAAGACACAGAAGTTTTGCAAGTGTAGTTTGTCTCTCCTACTCAACATGCTGATTTCCTATTGGTTGATTGACGATCAAACAAAAGAGCGTAAGTATACGTGTGAGTTTAATTTGCTGATATCAGCCACTATTGGGTATCTTTAGACTAGATCATACTGTTATATAGACTTCATATTCTACGCTGTTACCTCATGTATAATTTCCTCTCTCCGAAATCTACTCAGCTTCAATAAAGTTTCATAAGGTTTCATAATTTCAAATGAAACTTCTTTAGACTTGACAGCAAATTATTGAAATAATTTGTATAAAACACCGATGAGTTTGTAACTTCCAAACCTAAAGTTAAAGTGGTCTAGGGATTAGTGTATTAGCTTACTAAAACGATAGCGCCGGGTTCAAATCTCAGCTCTAACATCTTGAAAAAAAGAAATATGAAAAAATTATTTCTTTAGGCGACTACCTCTCAGCAGTCTTCTGGCAAAAGCTCTGAGAGTAATTGATTGCCATGAAAAACTTCTCAAATCTGTCGTTCGAAGTCGACTTTAAATTGTAGGTCTCTGTACTCATGGATAAAAATTAACACACACAATATGAGTGCTGCGAGAAGCTAGGCCGTAAACCTGACACAGTCTTGTAACGTTCCTTAAGGCAAAAACAAGAATATATGCCATTAACAGAACCCCATTTTAGAAAGAAAAATAGGGGAAAGGTCATGAGTTCAAGTATGGCAGTTAAAGACATAATTTTTAGTTTTTTTCCACCAGTTTTTTGCCTTAACCCTTGTAATTTAAATGTAACAAAATAACGATATCGTGTACAAATCCATTTCCAAAAAATGTTTGCAAAATTTTTTGCCTAAAAGTATGTTTTACTTATTTTACTTTTGTTACACACTTCCGTTTCCTAATTATAACCATGATACCGTTGTTGTTTTAATGTCATTATTATTATTATTTCACATACAAATACAACAAGTTTTTATTGTAACATTGTTGTTTTTATAACTTTAAACTTTGTATTCTTGTTTCTGTAAATTTGTTAAACGTCAAACACAACAAACTTAAACAAACACCAACAAAAGAATATAATTTGCGCGCATGAAAAACGAAACAGAAAAACTTTTAAACAATAAACTATGAAAACTGACATAAATAAATTGAAAAGAAATTGAACATTCAAGATTTGTTGTTTTTGTTTCTGTAGAGTGCAAAAGGCGGAAATAAACTAAAAGATAAATTAAATATTAAGTGTGTGTGTACAACAATTCTTCTCAAGCAGAAATATACACTAATATAGAAAATGTTTATGTGCAAGCACAAGCTTATGTTCTATTGTTTCATTATTGTAGTTTGTGTTCAAGTGTATTCTAAATAAAACTCTGATAATAAGAAGAACAAAATGTTAAAATGTTACCAGGAAAAGTTTTGCTAGGCTAAAACTATTATTAAGCCTTAATGTAAAATTTCAATCGCATTTCGATTTTTTTTTTATATTAATTTTATAAGGTAGTAAGAAGGATGTATATTATACTTTCAAACCATCTTTAAATCATATTGCTTTACCAGCACTAAGAACTACCTACCAGACCTGTTGATAAAACCAGTGGCTGCAAATACGTCAATGAGATTAAACCCCACAAAGGGATAGAAGTATTAGAAGCATGAAAATGCAGATAACTTAGCTATAGTTAATTTAGAGCTACCCATTGACCACACTATACCTGAAACTGCCTTCTATTCTGGCTTCATAATGACAATACCAGACAGATTTTATTACATACATATATACATAATTGGCCATTACAACTCTGTAACAGGCTTACGGCCTAGTTTCTCGCAGCACTCATGTTGTGTGTGTTAATTTTTATCCAGGAGTACAGGGACCTACAGTTTAAAGTTGTCTCCGAACGACAGACTTGAGAAGCTTGTTCATGGCAATTAGTTACTCTCAAGGCTTTTGCCAAAAGACTGCTGAGAGGTAGTCGCCGAACGAAATAGTTTTTTCATATTTCTTTTCGAGATATCAGAGCTGAGATTTGAACCCGGCGCTATCTTCTTAGTAAGCCAACATACTAACCACTAGACTACGGCGACTACAAGAGATATTCTATTATGAGAATTATATCCAATTCTTTTCTGAAGGAACCAGATCACACAATAAAGTAGGGTGTGATGTTCTTTCGAAAGAGATGAATCTTAGATAGTTCCTTAAACTACCCTACTATTGCAAAATACTATTATGGGAGTATCTTCGATAGAACTCTTGAGGATATGTTCACTACAGAGAATTCAGGGTGTCTCTGCAGAATGTTGACAGACATTTAAGGTTTGACCTTATATGGGCATAATTCTACCAATAATTTAAGTGATTTCGAAAGCGAAATATGTAGTTCTCTATTGAGGAAAAAAGAGAAAATGTCTAAATTGAACTAAACATTATTTATTTTTGAACTTGTACTACAATTCTGGTAGCAATGGCTAAATAATAAAACTTTTATTTTCTTGTTTTTTTTTTTAATCTCCTCTTCGTATGTTATCAAAAGCTTTCTATATTTGAAGACTTTACTAAGGCTTTAGTTTGCAGAAATTCGTTATTTGCTTTTCAAATAATAATTCTAAACAAGAGTATTCCTCACTATGGACCATTTAAAACTGTTCCAACTTCTGGTTTTACAAATTGACAAAAAATACTTGAGCTCTAAACTTTTTTTTTTATTTAAAAGAATACTTAGGGGTAAACCCCTATTAAATGCTTGGCATTTTATTGAAATTTTCGTTAAAAGGACAGTACATTATAACAGTAGAACATATATTTTCTTCTATTAAGCGCCTTAGGAATTAAACAAACTGCTGAATTAATCTTTCAAAGGCCAGTGTTATACCTTCACCTTTTAACGATCAACAGCAATTGTCTCATCGTTGCATGTTGATTAAGGTAAGTGTCTTCGCTAAGTAGGTTTTTAGCTGTTATCTGCTATTTCCCAATAGGTGGCGCTTTTCTCCTGATCATTCGTTTTTTTTTCGTTGTCAAAGGTTAAGTTGGAATAGAGTGGAACATCAGGGAGCGGTTAATTTGTCGATGGACTTTTTGGAGGGGGCGACCTCTTATTTTTAAATTATAACTTTGAAAAAAAACCGCAAACTAATTTTTTATTTTCCACCTTTGCTGGAATTCGAACCTGGGCTGTTTGAGTTCTTGTGCAACCACTCTAACCACTCACCCCCCAATATAACCCAAACGTTTAAGGATTATTTCAAAGGTATTGTGCATTAAAAACTATATGTACTAAATATATATCAAGACTAGTTTGTATTGCATTAGCTAATCACTAGTGGCCTAATATTATAGCATTTCCAATTATTTATTAATAAAAATATTGATTTAAATTTTTTACAATACTTTTATTGCTTCCATTTAGAAATATATGTTCTTGCGTTTGAATATGTAACTTCAGTTTAATTATGATGCCAGAATTATATCACTGATGGTGTACTCAAATTGGTATAAAAATGAGCTTTTAATACTGTTGTATTTAAAGGATTTAAATCTATTTGTCATGTAGTCTTCATGCTTGTGTTCTCTATAGGACTGAAAATAAATCCGTAAATTTTATAACTTGTTATACCACAGATAAGCCAATTTTAAAATAATTTTAAACAATTTTTCACAATTTTTTAATTCACAATAAACAATAACTGCAAACCAAATGCCTCGTTATAATGTAAAAATATCTACAATATGTATATAGTATGCATGTATGTGAGTTGTAACTTTTAGTCCAGGTGTCGTCTATTTATTTTAGTTATTGAAATTGAACTGAATTGAACTGAATTGAATTGTCTTTTATTATTGCATATGCTATTGCCATATTTAATTTAATTTTGCAGCACATTCATATTCATTAGGGTCAGTTACTTTATTTAGCATTTACACAATTGTGTTTAATTGTATTTTAATATTTTCGCAATTGGTCAAAGTTATTTTAAGTGGCAAATAATTTTTGTCTGCTGCTGCATGTGTTACATTCAAAATTTTTAAATTATTAAAAAATAAAAACAGAATAAATAGTTTTCAAACAATAATATTTGGTTGGAAACTAAGTAATTGCGGATTTTTTTTAGAAAATAAAAGACAATTTTGCTTTACGCGATTTTCAATCCATGTATATGATACACGAAGCTTCCTTGTGTTGTACTGTGATGATCCGAATCAATTATTGCTTTGATTTGGTCGTTGTCCACTTCAACTGAACGACCGTAATGTTTTTCATATTTCAGTGAAAAATCACCAGAACGAAATTTAGCAAACCAATTTTGACACTGCCGTTCTTTTAAGGCTTCGTCATTATAGACAGCATATAACTTTTTATGAGCTTGGGAAGCGTTTTTTCCTTTCCGGAAATAAAAAAGCAAAATATTACGATAATGTTCCTTTTGATTTTTTATTTTTCAACAGACGCCAAACAAAAACCACGCAGTCGATCAAAAAACTTTTTTTACTGATTGACAGCTAAAGTACCGACTATCAAATACCCAAATGTATTTGATATTTCAATTACGTCATCTAACATAAAAATTCAACTAATGTCATTAATGAGTAAAATACGCATTTACTTAGTTGCCAACCCAATATTTAAATGGTATATGTGTTAAACCACCTCAACTCAACTTAAAATATGCCATTTTTGAAATGACTGTTTCCGAAGTGGCTGACTTTTGGTACGAATAAAGTATATAATAACACTAAGACAAATGTAAAATTAAAGGGCGCTGACATTTCTGGATCCGGAAATATGAGTTCTTGAAAATCAGAAAAAGTACAAAAATGCACAAAGTTATACTTACGTAATTGTAATTTTCTTGGAAAGTATTATAGCTACGCATCTCGTAAAAGTCGCATTTGAAAGGGTATTAAATTACCTTTGATTGCATATGCAACTTAATTTTTTCTTTGAAAAAGTCAAAGGTCAATTTCTTTACCTATAAGTCGAAAGCCTATATCTCCGAAAGCTAACTTTTTAAAAATTTGAAAAAAAAAAATTATACCAAAGATAGTTTCGTTCTCTACATTTGTGAAAAATTTCAGAGTGGAGGTCTTTTTGGACCAAGAAATAAAAGCCAAATCGCAAAAGAATGAGATGAAAACTAGTCTAATAGTGGTGGGACGGTATACGATTTTTTGATTTCGATTCGCTAGAACCGCTTATTTTGTGAGTTTCAACAAAAAAATACATGAGTCAAGAAAAAGGATGTGGGATGGGGGCAAACTGCGCTTAATCGGGGTCAAAGGTTGGGTTGAAGGAGTAAAAGTCCACAAAATGTTAGACCGGCCCTCACTTATATTTTACCTCCAACTTTTTTTCGAACATACCTACCCCCTATATCCGCTCCCTAGATTGGTAGGAGCAAATTTTATAAACGTATATGAAAAGCAACTTCTGCATATTTTTTTTTAACAAAACTTACAAATTTCTATTATTTTCTTGATAATAATTAAAAATACTTGTTCATAATGGAATCAATTACTTCTCAAATATAACAATATATTTAAAAAAAAAAATTGAAAACAAATCATTAAAATAAAATCAAAATATACAAAATTAAAATCCAAATAAAATAAGTCACTAGAATATTTTTTATTGTTTTTTATTATCAATTTTTTTACAAAGCAATCTAACATTACAAATGCCCACGTTGCGTATGAGTATTAAATATTTACTGCCAATACATATACGTCGTGGTGAATAATATTTGAGAGAATTATTTATAAAAAACAACGCACGAGTATGTTGTGTAAAACAGATAAGAGTGAAATTGAAATCGAAAGAAATTTCAAATTACAATAAAGTTTACAATAGGGAAATATTTTTTTTTGTATTATTCCTTCACTTAACGACCATTACTGCAACTTCTGTGAATATCAAAAGTGGAAAATAATTTGCGCAATTAAATTTAAATTTTTCAGAACATACCCAATAGTTTTATTTAAAATATTACTTAAATAACTAAAACAAAAAGTTCTTTATTTTAAATTGATAGCTATTTAAACAAAGAAACTGAAAGAATTTTTAAAAAACTTTATTTAAGCCCGTATGACACCAACTTTTTTTTTTTGTATTAAAAATGATTTGGAGAACAGTGCAAATATAAAATAATAAGAAAGTATAAAGGGTGTAAAGAGTTCAACTATATCATATAAATACAGAATTGCCAAAAAATTTACAAATGTTATCGATAAAAAAGTGGAGTGTGTCAAAAACAAGTTAAAATATTTTACATTAAAATTGATATTTAGAATTTAAAATATTATAGTGTTGCTAACTTTATGGTGTTAATCTACAATTAAGCGATTTTAGGGTATTTTGCCTTCAAGGTAGCATTTTTTTTTACAAAATAAAAAGTATCAACATTGAAATAAATATAAATACAAAAACAAAAAAAAAAAAAATATTTTATTTACATTTTTTATATTCCACTCTTTCTAGCATTTGTTGTTTCTTTCTTTCAATTCAATACAAAAAAAGTAGGTGTCATAGGGGCTTTAAGAAGTGAAAAAAATTGTTGTAATATGCTACCTTCAATTTGTTTATTTATTTTTTATTGTTGTTATATTTAATTGGAACTTGGCATTTTGGTTGTGGTAATGGTATGGAGTACCCGTTGGCTAGTTAGACGCAATCACCAAAAAGCGTATGAAGGACACGTCCTTGTTTTGAATGTCTATAACTTTTAAAGTATGAATTTTAAATCAAATTTGAAAAGCAGCAATCAAACCAACTTCTAAAAGAAGAGTTTAAAAAGCTATTAATGCAATTCAAGAAATGCTAATAATTAACGGGGCAGTAAAGTATTCATAACGTTATCAGTAGTTCTATGCTACAGCCACAGATATCTATATTTGATATATAACACAGGCATACTAAAAGAAGTTTATTACGTAGTTCTTATATAATCATATAAATCTGTTAATTCCTTATATGAGAGCATTTAAGTGCTACTAGTCTACATTGTTTTTGATTCTGTAGAATTATAATGTAGTTTCCAATATGCTGTATGCTGTACTTAATTTAATGGCAGACTCATTTTTCCAATAATGTTGATTTTCGAGTAGGACACCGCATTTTGTAAGAGTATCTGAGATGCTACGTCAACTGTGATTAAAATAGAAAATTGTAGTTAAATTTTTCTCTTCATTTTCAAGTAACAACGAACCATCAAGGGCTTAATTTGTGTTAAACAAAAGTCTAATCCTAATGAACTTTTGTGATACATCCAGCGTATGACTTAAGTTTGAGCTACAAATCTTCTACATTTCTGCTCTATATTTGAAAAACAAAATTCCCATTCTACTAATTTTCCAGAATCAAAATTAACCTTCTTAAATCAGAACAGAAATAATATTTTTGTTTGATGTTAATAGTTTTAGATATATAAGTATATAGTGTGCTGTTGCTAAGAATAAAATAACAAAAAAAAAAATTCTAATTTTAAAAACTAAAAACCTTTTTCGGCTACTTTTCCAAAATAGACTTAAATTGAAACTACAAACACATTTTGATTCTTTTAATTTAAAACACACATATTTTTTTACATAATTTGAAACAAAATTTTAATAAATAAATCTGATTCCTCAAAAAACATGCATGATAGTTTCTGCAAACATTTTTATATAAAAAAAGAAAAAAAAAATAAATATTTTTTTAAGTTAAATAAAAGTCTAAAAAAGTTTTAACACTTTAGGTGTCTGTCTACGTTATTCCAGGAGTGCTTAAAAGAATTGCACAAAAAAAAATAAAATACTTTAGTAAATTGTTTTTTATGCTTCATTTTCTGGGAAACTGTAGTTGCCTTAAATAAATATTTTTTGTGCTCTTTTTTTCCAAGAAAATTTCTGTCAATAAAAAAGAATTTAGCCCTGAAGCGAAAAATTTGTTTGACATTCTTAAAACTCTCAAGTTTCGTTTCTTTTCTCATTTTTTGTTTTATTGTGATTGCTAATGAGTATTTCTTCTTTTTTTTCTTGTTTTATTGTGGATTTCAGTTGAAGCAGTTGGTATTTCTTTTGAATTGCGGAATTTAAATAGTTTTTATCAAACTTATTATAATAAATAATAATAATAATAACACGGTGCTACAAATGAGCAACTTTTTTTTATACTTGGAAAGTGACCTGGTGTACGTTGTAGGCCTTATTGAGTAGATCATAAATCAATTTTTAAAAGTTCGGAAACACCCTCAAATTTCGGAGTTATTCCGAAAAAACTATTTTCGGGTAGGTTCGAGTACTTATGAACACGTAACTCAGTTGATTTTAATCCGATTTTCAATTTTTAAACGGTTTCAGAAAGAAGAAATATGTGTCTTTTTAAGTATGTACACATTTTGGTATATATATTAAATTTTTGCAGTGTTATTTTAATTTATATCCGATTTTAATTTTATTTTTTCTAAATTTTTTAAATTTGGCGCCAAATTTATGAATTAGATTGTTCAGAAACATACCCTTATGTATATATTTTATTAAAGCTAATTTAGTTCTGAGTTAAGCAAGCTTCCAATGAATAAAATCGAGTAAAAAATAGAAAAGTTATTAAGGTTTTTCAAAAGTAAAAATTTTGTTTTTACAAATATGTATTGATCAAGATACTATATTTTCTTTATTTTTTTAGTCTTATCATGATATGATTATATAAATATTTTAAAATAACAGTATTCAAATTATTTTATTTAGAAATTTAGAATATGTATTTGATAAAAGTGCTTGCTAGACCTCTTTAGCTTGTACATCAAATCGTCTGTTTGTCGCTTAAGTGACCAGCAGTAATTTGAAATCATTCATTGGAATCTATATATACATGCAGAAAATGAACTTCAATTTACATTCTGCATTCCATTTCTACATAAGTCTCCGAAATTCATTTACTACATCAATATAATTTTCACTTTTTTCATTTCCCAAAAAAATTTTCACATAAACTAAGAAAGCTTCTCCATGCTATTTTTTCCACACATTTAATTTCATTGCGAATTCTTCGTCAAGCATAATTATGCAGATTTGAGGTCCAACAAAATTAAAAAATAATACAATTATGTTTAGAAATCAATAAGGATTTGTACCTTCTTTTATTTTTGCTTCACTTATTCTTGGGAAAACTGATTTTAAGTGTAAAAAGGCATCGCCTTCCCTATCCAGGCGTTTTACGAACTGCTTCATGTATCCCAATTTGAGGTGTAATGGTGGCAAAATTATTTATTTATAATCATAAGAATAAAAAAATAAAGAAAATGTAGTATCCTGATCAATACATATTTGTAAAAGCAAAATTTTTACTTTTGAAAAACCTTAATAACTTTTTTATTTTTTACTCGATTTTATTCATTGGAAGCTTGCTTAACTCAGAACTAAATTAGCTTTAATGAAATATATATATAAGGGTATGTTTCTAAACAATCTAATTTAAAAAAATGGCGCCAAAGTTAAAAAATTTAGAAAAAATAAAATTAAAATCAGATATAATTAAAAATAACACCACGAAAATTTAATATATATACCAAAATGTGTACATACTTAAAAAGACACATATTTCTTCTTTCTGAAACTTTTTAAAAATTGAAAATCGGATTAAAATCAACTGAGTTATGTGTTCATAAGTACTCGAACCTACCCGAAAATAGTTTTTTCGGAATAACTCCGAAATTTGAGGGTGTTTCCGAACTTTTAAAAATTGATTTATGATCTACTCAATAAGGCCTACAACGTACACTAGGTCACTTTCCAAGTATATTTTCACTGTAGCACCGTGTAATTAGTATCAGTCCCAAAGTATGGCTGTCAGCTATTAAGAAAAAATGTGGAAAACAAAGACAATTCGAAAACGTTGCACACTGAATAAAATGGCATAAAAGGGAGTATTTGGAATAAGAATAAGAATTTCGTTTGCATATTTTTTATACTCCGTTTGTGTTTATGAGTATTTATTTTTTTGTATTAAAATTTTTTAATTTATATTTACAGTGGTATACTGTAATCTATAATCTATAAACCAGCATATTATTTAGCAAAATTGTTTTTATTGCCATCTTATGAACTAAAAGCTTTGATTTTTAAAGTAAGTAATAGCCGATTCATGTGAAAAAAAAGTTTATGCAGACAGTTAAAACAATGACATTTTTATTAAAGAAATATGCTTAAGAAAAATTTCTTAAAAAAATATTTTATTAAAAAACAGTAACCACTACTTTGTTTTATTTAAATATCATAATATGAGAGTAAGAAAAATGCACGAAATCGATAGGATTTGGTCAAATTAACTACTAACTTTTTTTTTTTACTTCAAAGATTTGAAAATCACTGCATTGATTAAAAAAGGTGCCCTCGGTTGTTGGGCAACAGCTAACTCAAACTTAAAGATACTTCTTAACTATGTTGAGCAATAATGTAGTGAAGACTCTACTTAAAAAATTGTAAAATATTTTTTGTGCTAAAAATTATTTTTTCTTGCACTTTTTTGCAAAAATGTATGAAAAAATTTATACTTTTTTTACATTCTTCAAAATAACTTACAGGGAATCGTAGTTTTTCACTAACAATATATGACAATATGTAAATATGTAAATCTTAACAGCTTTTGTGAACATATCAATACAAAAAAAAAAAAAAAAAAAACAAAAATAGCTTACAAACAGGAAAAGGTTACGCAAAAATGCTCTTTATCTGCATTTGGTAATTTTTAACCATTATCACTACATTTATATTATTTTCGTTACCGTAACCAATTACAATGAGAAAAAGCTTTTTTTGGTTATAAGTAACCATTATATCAACCAAAAAATATTTTGGTTAAGAATAAACATTATTTGAATCAAAAACTTTTTTTGGTTAGAAATAACCATTTGACTTAAAAAAAAAATTTGGTTACATCCTTAATAAATCAACATTTGTAAAATATTTTTATTGATTTTAATCATTCTTGCTATAGCTTCCTTTGCATCATCCAAAATATACAAAAAATGTTGCATTTTGTGGGGTAATAACAAAAAAAAAATTTTTTTTTGATATTGGTTATTTTTAACCAAAAATTTTATATTATTATTAGTATAATGGTTATTTGGGACCAAAACAAATTTTAGGTTGATATAATGGTTATTTTCAACAAAGAAAAAAATATTTCTCATTTTAATTGGTTACTTGGTCATCGTAAAATATATTTCTTTTTAATGGTTAATTATAACCATTACATGAATTCATTGACATTAATGGTTAAATATGACGGTTTCGTAGTTTCTCTTATAACTGTTACCGTCCCTGCTTACTAAGACTTATTTGTACCCTAGAAATGTTGTTTTTCACTAATTTTTAAAATTAGCGTTTTATTGTTTTATATATTGGGTACATTTAAAACATTTTTGAATTTATGTTTTTATCAAAATGGTCAGTAGACATGTAAAACTCTACGCAATATTTATATTTATCATCATTTTATCATTTTAATCCTCCTAATCCTTCAATAATAGTAGTTCATCATAGTCCTGAGCTTCCTTTTTTTCGCCTTATACTTTTATCTGGAAATCTGGATTATCAAATATAATTTTTGTGCAGTAGCAACTTTCATCCTTTACAGCATTCGGAGACCCCGATTCTTAAATCAAAAAAAAAAAAAAAAAAAATTTATAAATTGTAAAAAATATACAATATATATATATATTCAAAAAACCAACTTGAGACTGAAATGTCAATTTATGTAAAAAAAAAAATAAATTGCATGATTTAAAATTGTATTCATGTTTTATTTTTATCATTTTTAGTCCATCAAGTATATTTGTAAAAACACAGACTGATTGACATACCACTACTTTTTCCACTAAGTAAAGCAAGGGATGTTGGATTAATACTTCATTTGGTAGTATAAAAAGGAATCTGTATTCAAAGGAATTTCAACCAGCACCAATAAATATTGCAGTGGGAGAACAGGATTAAAATGTGTCACATTGTACTGCAATACGAGTACATTTCAAAGTTAAATGAACATAAATCTACAATTATTTATAAAAGAGAAAAAAATTGAATATTCCCCTCCTGTTAAATATTGTATTCTGTACAGCCTTTGCATATTTTTATAATATGTTTGAAGTCAAAACTTCGACATTGATTTTTTTAACCAAATCTTTTTTATAAGAATATAAGTAGTTTAATTCCTATTCCTATTATTTATACAATCAATTGAGCTTAAATTTATTTGTTAGTTAAGAAGAAAAGAGAAATGGTTGGAGTCTATACATACAAGTTAATATATAATTACCTGGAACATGCAAATGTTTGTGAAAAAAATTAAAAAATTAAAATATTCTTTAATCAAAGGTGCCTCAGTGGCCTAGTAAGCAGTATGGTGGACTGCTATTGTGAGTGTTATAGGTTGGATGCCCACCTAAAGCCTGGTTTGTGACTGTGCAATTGATCTTAATAATTTCGCTCGTAATAATATTAATATTGCGCTGTAGATTCACGAAAAGACAAAGACAAAGGGAAAACACAAAAGAAAAAGAAATATATTTTATGTGCTGGAGGCCCGAAGTTCGAGCCCCAGAAAGAGTAATAAATTTTTTTATTATTTTTTTTTATTTTTTAATTAATTTTTGTTTCGTCAGAAACGCTTTATTAAAATCAAAGTTAACTGCAATAAATATTTTTGGTAATCACAGGAAAAATGATGTCCGTGATGGAATAGTACACTAGCCAAACTGAACAATTGTTTTTGACTCCAGCTACGGTAGTCTCATCAGATTTCTCTGTATCTTGTGCATATTCACACTTTTTAAGAAATCTCATAATGAAATTATTTTGTTCCATATATTTGTTTAATGGTTTAAAATTTCAAACCAGAGTGTCAGGCTAACATGAGATTTTGGTATGCCAAGTGAAATCGTTTTTATTATGCGGTATAAAAACGGGTTACTTGCTCTTATTTGTGAAGATTGGAAAATTTATGTGTTAATCATCCAAATTGAAAACTATATAAAGATAGTGTTAATACCAAGGAAAACCTATTTATTTTCTCGTAGCATTTATTATTCGCAAGCAGGTACCACTAAAAGGAAATCTTATTAAGAAAGTATTAAGCACAAATTACAAATCAAGCCATTTTATCAGAATTACGTGCATCATAGAAATAGGCCTCATTTAGTTATATTTTAGTAAAACTTTTATGTTGTGGCAAAAGCCCTAGCTGTAAAATATGATTTTCAAAACTGCTATTCTTCTAAATAGCATTTCGATACTTACGAATACGAAGTCATTGTTTTTGTATTGCAGAAAATAAATGCATTCAACTACTAGTACAGGCTTCCACTTTTTTATCCATAATTTTTCAATAAATTTTTTCATATTTTAAATTTTTTTTACAGTTTTCTTATTATCTTTGTTTACAAAAGGAAATTCATTTTTATATCTGTGCAAACAAAATATTAATTTAACCCTGTAAATCACTTTATCTTATACGTTTGAATAAAGAAAACTCGTTTAACTCTTTCTTTATAAATACACAGAAAATATTCTTGAAAAAACAAAATCAAATTTGTTGCAAAAAATATGAATATTCAATATATTTAATATGTACTCATGCGAAAAATTTAGCCTTCAAATGAAACATGTTACAATACGGGATTGGGTCAGACTAATGCAAATAATAGGGTTTTCAGATTGAGTAGATTTATTGCAATGATAGTTTTATATTGCTTTTACCTCTGCATTAAGCTAGACTTCATGTTCATGATGAGAACAAAATTTACACTATACTTGCGTTTTTAATATTATTTATTTAGTCATTTAATTTAATAAAGTGAAAAAAAAACAGAATTTCAACAAAATCTCGTAACGAGGTAGATTTTGTTTTGTATGGGAAATCACGTGTTCTTGACGTATTGTAGATGAAATAGAACTAAAAAATTTTAAACTTTTAATAGATGGCAAAAACAAAAATGAAGAAACCCACAATTTTTAAAAGTAAGTTCAAAAAGAGTCGCGCTTATGTTTAAGAAGTGTTTAATTAAAAATGCAAAAACAAATTATAAAACATAAATGGATCTTTCAGGCACCTAAAAGTGCATTTTTAAGTTTTATTCTATGTTTTGATCACATATTTTTTAACTAGAAGAGGGTATTATAATTGTGCTAAATGGCTTAGGCTCATATTTTGAGCAGATAAATGATAAAATACTGATTTAAATGATTAAAAATAATGACATAATTTTTATTTAAAAATAAATAAATGATCAGTAGGCAAATCCGCATATAGGCGATAAAAATAATTACTCGAAGTAAAATCAATTCAAATGATTCCCGAAACACCATAAATACCAACAATCAAAATGAAGTCTAAATTAAAACTAAACTAAATAGGCAGATAAAAACATAAAGACTCATAAAGAATAGTTGCATGTATGTAGAATTTTTCCACTGAAATTTCCGTATACTTCTGCTCAATCGCTCAAAAGAGTCGAGGAAGATTCAAATTTCATAACACTCCAAAATCTTTGGCAAAATATAAAATAATAATAGTATAAAATAATTTATATTTTGCAGGTCATTATTACTATTTTAAATTTTTTCTGTCAAGCTAAAATTAACTTTTTAAAATCATATTTTAATTTAAATTTAAATGAATTTCTTACTTAACTTCTTTACTACAAAATAAAAATTTAAGTTGCGCACTTAAGGGTTAAATATTATAAAAACACACAACAGAACAATAAATAAAAAAAAAACAAATATATAATATCTTGTTTGTGAATCTCAAAGAAATCCAATATTCAAATAAAAATATAAATTTTAAAAATTATTAAAAAAATAAAATTGCAAAATTTTAACATTGTTTGCTACGCTAACAAAGATGCTTCAAATAAATGTGGTTTATAAAAATGTTTGTACAACTTATTCTCTCCCCTAAGCTACCCAGTAGACTAGTAGGGTCCAACACATATGAAAGTTATAGGTTAAGGTAATAAGAAGGAAGGAAGTAAATAAATGGACTACAGTCATCACAGCAGACCTAGATTCCCTATTCAAAAACCCTATATGTTGCTGGCGTGCTTATTGCACGTTAGGCTCTTACTCTGTCTGAGTGCTGTTGCAGTAATTAGTATACATATAAAATAGATCACTTTCTATATGTCAAAATAATTATAAATATTTTTAATGCTCTACCAGATCTGACTTCATATCACACTAAGATTGTTGACCATTTCGTTAATTACTTAATTTCTTTATAAAACGGCTACATGGAGGAATTGATTAATATGAACAGAACTCAAAGAACTCAATTTTAGTTGAAATCATTTTCGGCTGGTGTACATTTCCTTACCGAATATCATATATTTGTCCTTTCTAGAAAAAATAATACATTTTTTTTTTATTAAAATGAGTAGTTCTGTTTTATTAAAGCCATTTAAGGATAAAACGAAGTTCAGCCTCATATCGACTTAGTTCCAATGAATCATTTACGTTATTTGGTGCAGTGCAAAAACTATATCGTCTATGGAATTAAAGAACGCTGTAACTGACAAAACCTTAAATGTTCACCAGAGCCAAAAAAACCTGTATGAAAGTAGAACAAAGACATTGGTATTTTTCAAAAGGCAGACGAAGTAAGTGAATTTATTTTCATCGTAGAAATCTGGGATCGGGACCAATCGACACGTAATTTTTTTCTGATAAAAATGATGCAAAAAACGATTTTTTGTCAGTTACGGTGTTCTTTAATTCTTGCGACACTTATAAGTTTGATTCTTTTTGTACAAAATATAGTTTTTTTTTGTCTTGATGAAACAGTTTTTACACGTAAAACCTCAGTGGCATTTTCTGTCTTTCTCGGTAACGCGTTTGATGTAGCACAGTCTCCTACCACTGAATGATAAGTTTCTTCAAAAGTTTAAGTTATAATTTCCAAAGAAATTCAATAGGTTCATACACTAATACTTTATATTAGAATCTACTGTGCCGGTACTGTGCAATATAAATTTGCAGAATATTTTATAAATTTGCTTTCATATCCGAGTGGTAGAGAGAGGGTTAAGGTTGATAATCTTCGTAATGTTTAATATTTATAAGAAAATCGAAAGTATTAAAAAAAAAAATTGTAAAAATTATTTAATACGAGTACTCGCAGTTGAAGCTGTCAAAAAATTATATGTAAGAATATTTTTTATATACATATTTAACAAATACTACTGATTTTAAAAAAATAAATTGTAATAAAACTATATCTTTTGTTTTCTTAATTATTTTGAGTGTTACAATTCCTTTGTGGAAAAATATTCGTACTCAAGAAAGACTGAATTTCACTGCATTAGATAAATTTTTGTTGAAACTGTAAATAGAATCCAAATAAATTAAACTAATTTTATATAAAATAATTCATTTGGAAATACAATTCATTAAAACAATAAAAAATTTATCAAAAACTAAAAATACTGCATTTTATCAACAAACATAACTGACATGCAAACATTTTAAGTTACTTTGTCTACATGCATACGAGCATGTAAAGTATGTATGTATTCTCTGCTCATGTTAAATTATTTTCAAATAACTTTATTTTATCTTTTGTTTTCTAACGTCTTTCAAATCAAACCACATACCGAATATGGCTTTTTAAAGTGTTATTTGATTCAAGTTATCATAGTTTGTATGTCAGCATGTACTTAAACCACACTTTTCATGTTGGAATTACAAATATATAAGTATGTATGTATATTGGCAAGTATCCTTGGGAGTATAAAAATTTTGCCTTAATTTTGATAAAGTCAAGTTGTAATATTTTGTGCAAAAAAAAAAAAAACAAAAAAAATTATAATAAATGCAGTCAAATATGTAACATAGATGTCCAATGTACATATGTATGAATTTATATCGTATGTACATAATTTATAGTAAAACAAAAATGAAGTTCGTTTTATTTGACATCTGGTCGAATACTTATTTTTGAATTCAACAGTCGTAGTCAGTTTTTGACAATCTAAATATATAAAATTGAATGTTTGTTTGTTTATTTGTTTGTTTGTTTGTACCTTATAGGAGACCAAACCTCTGGACCGATCTTCCTGAAATTTTCACAGCATTTAACTGGGACTCTGATATGATTAATAGGGTACTTTTTTCGACAACGCCTACTTTTACGCCCACTTTTTTTAAATTATGTAATTGCCCCCATATAGTTTTTAAAAGATTTACTTCAAATTGTATACACATTATACTCCAGGCGAAGTATAAATAATAATTTATTACTCCACGCCCTCTTTCACGCCCCTTTTCACGCCAAATTTTGTTTGAAACTTTCAAACTTTTTTTTCTATGTAGAAATTTTCTTTTCCTTCTCTTTTAATTCAGATACTTACTTACACCACTAATAATTTTTGCTATACAAAATACTTTTTTTGTAATATGTATATAACGAGGGGGTAGCGAAGCACACCGGGTTCAGCTAGTTTTATATAAAAAACAACAGAAATTTAATCATTATTTTGAGTGTTGTTTTTATAGTCTTCAACAGGAAACAAAGTATATTATTTCATCAGAAACGTTTTAGTTAGAATAAAGCTACACTCTATTAAGAAGTTAAATTTTTTTTCGCAATGACTTTTGATTATCAAAAGAAAAAATGACGTCCGTAAAGGAATTGTAAACATATTTTTGACCCTAGTTATGGTAGTCACATCAGAGGAATTTGTGTTCTGTATTTACATGCATATACCCAGCAGAAAATTTTTCAAATTTGGAAGCAATAACTGAAATTGTATGCAATAATTGAAGCATTATATTGTTTATTTACACCTCAAAGCTTTCAAAAATGCTACAGGATAAGGTATTATTTTTGATTTTTAATACTATTTGCTTACTGGTTTCAATAAATGTGCATTTCTAATGCATTTTAGCGGCTCATTTCATATAAAAATCATGAATTATTGATGCGCAGGAGTAAGTGATAATTCACAATTTCACCCTTACAAAATAGCTTATTGGTAAGTACTAACTTCTCCTGGGTATCATCGTGCTGGAGTTTATGTGGTCTATCCGCCATTTCATATTTTTTATATATCTCGAGTTAATGATGCCACTTTACGTTTTTAACACCAACATTATTAAAATCTGCCATCCATTTTCGGCTATTTATCTCTGAGACTGGACGGCGTATCCGAAAACGAATTGCAGCCTTGAAAAATTTGTGCTCGAAAACCTAAAGTGGCAGATAGAACACATAAACTCCCGCATGACGATATATATTCATGACAATCATCAATTATTTAATTCACACTTTTGTAGAAATCATATATTGGCCGGACGATAAGACGCACCTTTTTACTCTGAAAATTTTACCTAAAATCAGGGTGCGTTTTATGGTCCAACGCGTCTTATCGTCCTTCAAATACGGTATATTCTTTATACAGACTTTGTAATGAGTTAGTGGAAGTATTGTCAAACACTACACATTCTCACATCATACTCTTCTTTTCTCAACATCATCATCATTCATTGTAAGTAATTGTCATTTTATTTGCATTTATTAGAATTTCAAATATTTTGTAACTGGGAATTTGAACTCGGATTTCCATATCATACTTATAACGATAAAAAAATAATATTTTTTTCATGTAAAATAAAAATATCTGTCTGGTTAATAAACCTAAAAATTTTACGTAATGCATTGTGCGTCATAGTCTAGTTGTTGGCTTTTTAGACTTGAAAAAGAAATTAAAAAATATTTCTTTCGGCAACTACCTCTTAGCAGTCTTCTGGCAAAAGCTTCGAGATTAGTTGATTACTATGAATAAGTTTCTCAAGTCCGTCGTGAGGAGTCAACTTTAAACTGTAGGGTGCTACGAGAAGCTAAGCGGAAATCCTAAAACAGGGTTGTAATAACCAATTACGAGTATGTATGTATATTCTAAGCTTACGGTGTGTGATTATTCCTCTTTGGCATGCATTAAAATTGCCATTTAAAGAATATACTGCACGTATGCCAAATAGTACTCCAAAAAAAATTCACCGCAATATGTTACTTTAATACGCTTCTATAGAAGTCGTATAAACATCTTCTAATATATAACCTTCACGTGTCGCGGTGTTTGCTTCCAAACTCCACCGTAATGGTTTGAGCGAATTTCATTAAATTTTGAGAGCTTATTGGGTAGGTCTGAGAACCGGTCAACATCTGTTTTTCATACCACTAAATGTGGTGACCCTCCCCAAAGGGGAAGTCTATGAAATTTTAAACTAGATATGTATGTATATCTGCGTACCGTAGAATGGTTAACGTTTTTTTTTTCAGAAGTACACAAAGGGAGTGATACAGAGGATACTTCTCTTTATGCCCAACTATCCAACTGAAATACCGAAAGTGGCACATAATCATTTACTAAATTTTTTAGTAACACAGGCATTGATTGCTCATATCAATGTTGACCTTTGCAGTTCGGTGAAGTGTATCAAAAATATTTGAACTAAAAAAATGTTACCTAGAGCAAATTTATATGGCAAAACAACGTTTGCCGGATTAACTACTTTTTTTATAAAATTCTTATTCGTTGATCATAACTAAAACAGCCACATTAGTCATTATACAGTAATTCAGGTCAAAAACGCCATAAATTTGTCCATTTTATCCAAAGACTGCATTCAAAAATGTATAGGATGTTTAATTGCGTTTTTCAATATCGTTTTCCGTAGGCGTAGCACAATTAACAATATAATGCCAGGGTTTTTTTATTTCCTATATAGTTCATTGCATCATTCCTATAGAAAAATTTTGATAAATAAATAGGCCTGCTCTATGTAGACTGTACATTGCTGACAGTTAATATATTTTGCCATTAAAATTATTTGACGTACTTACATACATGCATACATAATTGGCCATTACAACCCTGTGTTAGAGTTAGGGCCTAGCTTCTCGTTTGACGTTACCATTATAATATTCTATTTCTTTTAACAATTTTCAGAAATAAACTTCAGTTTCCAGGTATGAATTTCATTTATGGTGGTTAAGAGGTAATTCTATTATAAACTCAAAAAATTTGTATGCCATACTTAGCCCGTTTATAGGAAATATATTGTGTGAACTTAGTAATGTAACATAAATAAGAGAATCATATAAATTAGAAAACGATTGGCTGACATTATATTACAAGCTGGGATAAGCTATTAGGTTTTCGTTTTTTTCTCGTAATATAATGCCACATACGACACGTGTTACTATTGCTTTGTAAGTTATTTTCAATTAACTGATACGCTATTTGCTAAACGTCCTTGTTTATAGTGCAAAATAAATTATTTCACGAATATAGAACTTATGTATTTGTTCAATAATTTTATTCATTAATTATAAAACGAAAATCATAAGTATGTCTAATTGTAATTTTAAAGTCTAATAATATTATACAATTTTTCCTTTCGACTAGGAATTAAATACATAAAAATATTATGAAGAATTTCTGAATTATAAAAGCATGGTAAAGAAAATTCTGGGAAAAATCAAAGGGAGTAATTTCTTTCAATAGTTAAGAAGCCGGAAGTCATTTAAATGTTTTGCTTTAACACTTCCTTAAACTAAAGTATGTTTGTATGCATGTATTTTCACTTACTGTCATCTCTTGTAGTACAATATCGATATTATATGCGACCATATTTAACACTTTCTCTCTCTCTCCTTCTCACTATTTCTGTATTATTTAGAGTATTTCTTTGTAGTCAAGTGTTAGTAAGAAGTGTTGTATATGGAAATATATTCAAAGAAACAAAGCACTTTTGTAAGGCACATAATAACCCAACATGCCAAATAACTTGAGAATAATATCTGTGATAATATGCTGGAATCGCTTAAAGTGACGTAGGGCTAAATTAATTTGTTATTTTATTAAAAATTGACACACACATCATGAGTACTGCGAGAAGCTAGGCCGTAATCCTGACACAGGGTTGGAAAGGCCAGTTATGTATGTATTTATGCATGCATAGAAAGAGTTTTTCAAGCACTGCTTATGAATTCACATTTGCCATATTTTATTGTATTATGAAGATAAGAAAAGTTGTATAAATGTATTTTAGTTTGGTTTCTATATTGTGTGTTGGGAATCGTTTTTCAAATTATTAATACACGTCTATTAGGGTGGGTCAATTTTTTTGCCTACTAAGCGTATAGCAAAATCGTAATCTTCGAGAAATTCTAAGAACTTTTCCCAAAGAAACCATGGTTCTAAAATCAAAATCGAGCTTCCGGTTTTTTACGAGAAAATTTGGTGTTCAGGTCATCCGAAAATAATGCTATTTTTTTTGAAGTATTCATTGCAATTGGTGAATAGTTAACCTGTAACGCTGGAAGAGGGCTTATTTTAAAGGAAATTATCTCAGCTTTCTATATCTGTCCT
This sequence comes from Metopia argyrocephala, assembly GCA_963576795.1. NCBI lineage: Eukaryota > Metazoa > Arthropoda > Insecta > Diptera > Sarcophagidae > Metopia > Metopia argyrocephala. Next base: position 176,837,194 of record OY756208.1, on the reverse strand, counting down.
CATTTATAGAAAATTAGTTACCCAAGTAATGGTTTTGGAGGTTTATGTCACAATAATAATAGTTTTAGGTTTTTAACAGTTTGACTATTATTATTTTGACATAAACCTCCAAAACCATTACTTGGGTAACTAATTTTCTATAAATGAGGACAGATATAGAAAGCTGAGATAATTTCCTTTAAAATAAGCCCTCTTCCAGCGTTACAGGTCAACTATTCACCAATTGCAATGAATACTTCCAAAAAAATAGCATTATTTTCGGATGACCTGAACACCAAATTTTCTCGTAAAAAACCGGAAGCTCGATTTTGATTTTAGAACCATGGTTTCTTTGGGAAAAGTTCTTAGAATTTCTCGTATATTACGACCTTGCTATACGCTTTGTCATGTTTTTTGGTTCCGAACAAATTGACCCACCCTAACGTCTATTCCTACACACTCAAAGGTTCAAAATGCGTACAGAGTATTTCTTTATATGTGTATATGTGAATGCATAATTATGTGCATGTAGAGGCAATGGAAAACAAATACATGTATGTATGCCTATTAATGGAAAACCTATTATCGTTCAATTTATCACACATAAAATATATGACCAATAATACAACCTGGCGTTGCCTGAAGTTTTACCAGGAATCAAATTATTTCCAAAAGATTTAATTGCAAACAAAATTAACTTACGGAAACTCATATTTGAATAATGTTTGTTCAAAAGACTTTTGTATTCATTCATTTGTACTTTAATATTAATTTATATTAATAAAAATTTTTAAATAATAAATTAAATTTGGCGACTGTAGGCCTTTAAAACCTTGTTACGGACTACTATATGTAAAATTACGGTGTCTATAAAGGTTATTCAGGTAGCTATATCCTATGTTTTAGTACTGTTGACGTCGGCGCACACATATTTGTAGCTAAGCTTAATAACTTAGCTGACAAACTCACATGGGTCACGGCAAGGCTATATTTTGCCATTCTGGCAATACTATGTATGTATTAGTAACTGAGTGTGGATCGTAACGTCAACAAACCACAGCCAATATTACCGTACTTTATACTGAGCAACAGACAAAGAATGACTAAGGGCAACGAAGAAAATTAAGAGAATAATAATAAATTAAATGAATTAAAATAAATTATATATTCTTAAACAATCATGCCCAATTTTATTTTTTATGAATACGGGCATTAAATTATATATTTAAATCTATTAAATTTAACCTTAAATAAAAAGAACAGAAGAAAACATAAAATAAAAGGTGATTTTACATTATATTGGGAGACAAAATTAAGAGTCACAAGACGGTGTCACTAACTGGAATTCTTGCCAAAAATTAAAGGTAACCAGCGTCAACCTACTCATCCATTTCAGCCATCATCCCCAGGTAAACAAGTACAATATTTGGACGCCAGTCAGTCTTCTTCTGTTACATTTGCCTGAACTTTTTCTGCAGGATGGTGTCTGAAATAAAATGACAAAAATGTTTATGCTGTTTATTCAGTTGAAAAATCGCAAATTTTTTTATTTTGAAATTTTGTAGAGAGATTTGTTTACGCTATTATCTAGTTTGTTTGTTTGAGAACCATCCTTGTGTACTTTTTTACCCAAAGTAACTAGAGGTTTGTAACTTTGCTTCCTTCACATCCATTTTAATTACCAATTACCCAAAAACTGACCGATGTTATACGTTGTTGCCCCATTATTGTAATTTAAACATAAAGAAACCTCGAGTTGTTGGCTGTCGCTAAAGTGTTCTTAGTGAATCACATAATCGTTACTGCAAACAATAGAAATTGTCGACTTCTTTTGCTAATATCTTATTGTTAAGAGTTAGTGAATCGCGGTACTGACCCATGTGTATTATTTATGACAAAACTTCTATATATTAATTTTGTTTATGGTTGTCAATTGAATGAAATTCGCTACTACTTAAATATGCGATTGAAATCTTTTTAAAATACTTTTTCTTTGTCATGTTATATATTGCAACTATATGGGGCAATATTAATTACGTTTGAGTTTAATACTCTTGTTTCAAGAAATTGTATACGTTAATTGTTCAAGCCTCTGTTTAACGTCAAGCACATTACTTTTTTAGTTTAGATTTGTCTCATTTTAGGCTATACAGACTTACATTCCCTACAATTCTTCTGAAATACGTGAAGGAATCCTCGTCCTCATGTGGCACTTCATCTTAGGGTGGGCATTTATAGTTGTTATCATAGATTTTGTTCTCCAAAAAACTAAACTTATGCTCCACTAGGTCATACCTTTGGTCTTCTGAAAAATAGTAACAGTCTAATTCATAATGAGATAAAACGTGCTTATAAGAGCCTTATAAGCAAAATCTCTTAATTTTGCATTCATAAACAAGAAACAGTGTCATAACGCTCTCATAAACCATTTATTAATAAGAAATTGTAGGTTTCTAGGTACTTTAACCGTACAATAACACGACATTTGTGAGTTAGATTGGATATTGTATAAATTAAAAAAATTGCAAGAATAGGTACTAATAAACATATTTAAATTCACGCAATTAAAAATTTTCGTATAATAGCAAATGATTGCAGTGTCTGTACAAAATAAAATTTCTAAATGGCCAAAAGGTTGTTTTTATTTTGTATTACCTATGCCATCTCCTTCCTTTACAGGCTCTCTCAGCAGTTCCTGTAGAAATTACGAATGTAAATCTCTCTTTCTCTTTCTCTACAGTTTACAATTCCATTTTACCAAATTTTGATATAAAAAAAAAATGTAAACTGAATAGTGATGCACAAACCAAAAAGAGGATGGTAGTATTCGATTACTTTATACATGAATTAAAAAAATGTGCTTCAAAGAAAATTTTATTTTAATTTTTTCAGTTGGTTTTGTTGTTTTTTTTTTTTTTAACAACAGTAAATATTATTTCAATCGCATCTATTTTATGTATAATTTTGTTACTATAACATTATTTTTATGAATATTAAAAAATTACCGAAGTAACCGATAGCTTTTATTGTGCATCACTATGCCGAAATAACATCACGGTATTGCCAGCATGACATTAAAATCGTTTATTAGTTAATTTGCTCATATAAAAGGTTTATGAATAAGATTTTTTATTTTGAGCTTATAAGACAGATAACGTCTCATAACTAATGTATGGATTAAACCTAAATTGAGGAGTTATTATGAATTAGACTGTAACAATTTACCAATTAGTACTGACTTTAATTGATATAAAAAGCCCATCACATCTTAAAATTTTAAGATTTTTTTTTTGCTATTAAAATTACCAAATACACCCATAAGTCTCTTTTCTTTACCGCAACCCATTTCCAATGATATTTAAATGCTCCAATCTAACCATTGGGCCAGAAATTCTTTTCATGCCAAAGCAAACGTTCCATTTAGAACAGAAACTGACATATTTACCCAGTTTTTGGTGTTTTTGCGAGTGTATTAGTGATGCACATGAAATCCTTTAACTGATATAAACCAAAAAACACTTCATATGTTGATTTCAGATAAAAAAAAAGAGTTACAAAACAGTTGCAACATCAAGAAAAACTGACAGAAAAACATTGAAAAGAATATTTGTAGCAGTAATTTCACTTTGAATAGATAAAGTGATGTGAGAATTTAGTACCACAAATGAATGATAAAAAAAAAATAAAGGGAAACGAATAGAGGCCACAATAATAAAACTAAAGCAAACACACACAAAAAAATAGAAACCGTTGAAAGCCTTTACAAAACAAACATACCAAAGAACGATTACAAATGCAGCTTTTTATAGTAAAAAAAAGAATAAAATACTCACCAGTTGACAGAGAAATATGCATTAACCATTAAGGAAGCAAAAAAAGAGTATTTTACCAGACAACGCTTTCAATGGAGATACAAAAAAAAAAGAAAAAACCCGGAATACATTCCCACATAGAAGTTAAGGTGGTTCATAATCAAGTAGCAAAACAAAAAAAAAAAAACAAAACAAAATCTTAAAACAATTCTACAATTAGTAGATAAAATTTTAAGCACAAAAGTATAAAGTTTGTAATAAAGTCTTCTTGAAGTTTGGTTATGAAACAATGAAAGTGCCATAGAGGTCAGCTGATCACCATAAGAAATACAATTTGTTGTTCCTTTTTTAAGTTTTAGAATTAAGTCAGCATTATATAACAACTGCCTTTTGGTCAGGAATGAGATATATTCTTGACTTCAATACTTTTATCCGGTGAGAATACTATGCATTCGTTCTAAATATAAGTTCACCCACCTCTTTATTCTGTAATGAGTTTTAAAGTTTTTGAATCCCAATAATAATAAAAATATATAGTGGAAGCACAATTTGTTGAAACAATATTTGCTTTGTAAACTGTTGAAAACTTGTTCCCTCTGTTTTACTTTTATTTTATATTTTAGTTGTTGCTCTTGTTATCTGAAACAAAAAAAAAAAGCAGAACATTTGCTGCTACAACTTTTAACGATATGATGTTTAAAGTACTTACTTGGCTATAACGTGTATTCATATGTATTTGTTTTAGAATAAATACATAAGAAATAGATCTGTGTGAATAGACAGACACAAGTTTTACAAGGAACCGCACAAATATAAATTACCATTGTATGTAAAATTATGTGACAATATGTACAGTGAGGAGCAGAAATGTAATTATTATTACGGCCGATTTAACTTTTATGATTTAGTTCTTAACAAATAAAATTAAGTATCAAATCGAGAAGATCTATTACATAGTGATAACATAATCAGTATAAGCCATCTCCAACAATTTCTTGTCATCAGTAATTTTTATATCCGAACGTATATTTTATTTCCGAAATATATGTAGTCGCCGTGGTCTAGTGGTTAGTGTGGTAGTTTACTAAGACGATAGCGCCAGGCTCAAATCTCAGCTCTGGCATCTTCTAAAAAGAAATATGAAAAAATTATTTCTTTCGGCGACTACCTCTCAGCAGTCTTCGGGGAAAAGCTCTGGAAGTAATTGATTAAGATGAAAAAGATTCTCAAATCTGTCGTTCGAAGTCGACTTTAAACTGTAGGTCCCGGTATTCATGGATAAAAATTAACACACACAACTTGAGTACTGAGAGAAGCTACGCCGTAACCCTGAAACAGAGTGGTAATGGCCAGTTATGTATGTAAGTATGTGTGAATTTATAAAAATTCTTACTTTTACAAGTTTTATGTATAAGTAAAGAAACAATTACTTTGTATGGGCGTGGCATCGTGGGAATGATATTAAGTGCTTATGTATTGTTAGATGGTTCTCTGACTGCAATATAATACATCGATTTGTTGATATTTTTTTTTTTTTATTTGAGACCAATACTCAGGGGTAAACCCCTACTAAATGCTGTGCATTTTATTGGAATTTTGGAAAGGACAGTACATACATATATTATTATTAATTATTATATTATTATTAAGCGCCTTAGGAATGAGACAAATTGCGGTGAATTAATCATTGAAAGGTCAGTGTTATACCTTCACTCTTGAATGATCAACAGCAATTGCCTCATCTTTGCATGTTGATTGTGTGGTGATTGTTGCCTTCGCTGAGTAGGTTCTGCTGTTATCTGCTACTTCCCAATAGGTGGCGCTTTTTTCCCTGATCATTCGTTTTTTTATTTTTAATTTTTTTTTTGTTGACATTGGTTAAGGTGGAATAGATTGGAATGTCGGGCAGCGGTTTCTTTGAAGATGGTCTTCCTGGGGGGGAATCTTTTATTTTTAAATTGTAATTTTGAAAAAACCGCAAACTAACTTTTTCATTTTTCACCTCTTCTGGGATTTGAACTTGGCTCCTTTGAGTTTTTGTGCGAGCACTCTAACCACTATACCATGCACCCCACCAAAATTTAAACTGATTATTGTACTTCTAAAATAATAGCAAATAATCAATTCAGAATTAGACGAATGGTTACAAGACTAACTAACTAACACCCAAAGAGTATATAAAAAACCCAGAAAGAGTTCTGACTGAGTTCTAAAATAGATTTCTCTTCAGCTTCATCTTCTTCCATTTGAAATCAAAATAATTCAAGCTGAGTTTTCTCTATTCAATATAATTATGATACAAAAAGCATCTGGAGAATTTTAATTAATAAGAACTCAAAACGATCAAGCTCTACAATTAAAATATTATTCTACGCCGAAAACGGTGTATAAGAAACTTATACTAGAAACGATGTACGAGTATACTGAACTAAAAAAGGTTGCTTGTCGAATTATTCAAATATGTATCTGAAACAGCGTAGTCATATGAACCATTACATTTAACTTTAAAATTCGTGTAATCTAAACATCTATCAGTATTAACTAACCAGCATCTTAAAGAATTACTGCCAAGTGCAATTTTCTACTACTTTTTTTTTAATGTTCTCAATAAATATAAATTTTGTCAAATAATTTTTTAAATACCAACATACCTTTTAAATACGTTTTAAGTGCGGTTCGTGAAATATTTTATATTTCGAAAAATTGGCTTGGACGATCAATTATATATATAAGTACTCACTTCTGCTCCCCACTGTGCATAAATAAAGTGTAATAAAAATAAAAGCAAATGATACAAAAAATAATTTGCTATACTCTCGCTCGTGTTTATCTATGAAAACTCTTTAATTGGTAACTAAACTGAGGCATTTATTTATTTTTAATAGCGAAAGGCAAAAGATTGCTCTCGTTATCAGAACTTTTTGATTATCTTCAATATAAAGAACTGTTATTGCAAGCCTTTAAATTCTGCGATAATTGTTACCAGTATTGCAATATATGAGAGCTGTTCAAAATGAATAAGAATATACAAAAAACGTCAATAGGTTTAGTTCAACGTTTTTGTTTTATCAATTCTATACTTTGTTTAAAAACACTTTCCTGAAACTCCTCAAATTAATTGTTTACAGATACCATGACTCAATAGGCATATACTGAAGAGCGCAAAATAGTAGTCGATGGATACATAAATATTGTTTGAGAAAAATTAAAATTCACTATTTCTATTGTGCATACCTCGTATATGTATTTTTTGTATTACATCTGCTTATGTGAGTTCTACATAAAAGCGCCATCAGTAAGTCTTTAAGTAATTATTGATTTTGCCACTGACAATTTTTGAGGACTTAAATCTCCTTAACAAATTCTTCCTGTTCAAAGAGACATATTTTACATACATTATTACAACCCTGTGTCAGGCTTAACTTCTCGCAGCATCCATGTTGTGTTTTTGTATTTTTATTCATAAGTACCGTGACATACAGTTTAATGTCGACTCCGAACGATAGTCTTCAGGAGCTTGTTAATGGTAATCACTTACTCTCAAAACTTTTGCTAGAAGTCTGCTAAGAGGTAGTCGCCGAAAGAAGGGTGAGGACTATTTTTTTAACGGCATAATTTGTTTACGAAAATTATATGATAAGAGACAAAATTTTTTATTAAAAATCAAGTTGTCAGTCATTGCCAATTTTTAGTAACTATAACAGACCATACTTTTGCAAATTGTGAGGATCGAGCTCTCACTGTGTATGCATATTGAAAAAGTTTCTGAACTTATAGTTTAATACCAACAAGTAGAAAATTTAAGCTTATTATAAAAGTGGTAACTCAAATGTTGAGAAATTTTAAGTCTTACAGATATATTCAGTCCTGTGCATTATGACAAGAATAATGAATATGTGACGGATTTATCTTTATCCTCCAAATATTTATATATGACACAAGCTTAAACCCGGTCTGCTACGCTACATTTATCCTTACCATTTGTCCACATTTTTCGATTGATGATTTTTAGTGCATACAAAGTAATGCAGACCTCATTCAGAAACATTATCTGTAAACCATCTCAAGATATACAGAAGTCAATAGTTAGTTTATGTGGGAGGTAGCACGCCCATTTTTCTACTGATAATTTTTATTAAATACGAAGTTAATCACACCAAATTCACTAACTTTAGTTCAACACCTTATAAGATATAAATAAATTAATAAGTAACTTCTATCGGAGGTATAACCTCCACTTGTCCTATTCCGCACTCTTTCTGACAGATGATTTTCCTTAACACTGAATTCAGAAACTTTAGCTTTAACCGTTTTCGAGATATAAAAAAAAAATTTGAATTTAGTTTGTATGGGAGGTACCATGCCCCTTTTCTTTTCCATCAACTTTCTGACTGATGATTTGCCTTGACTTGAAGTCGTTCAGGTCAAATTGAGAAAATGTAGCTTTAACCGTTCTCAAAATATACAAAAATCAGAATTTAGTTTGTGTGGAAGGTACCACATCCAGATCCAATTTTGAAATAAAATATACCCTTTTGAACTTTCGGTAGTCTATCTATTTTTTTTTAAATTTCAACAACATCAGTTCAGTCGTTTAGACGTGATTGGCCAACAAACAAACAGACTTACAAAGAGATTTATATTGTATATATAAATATATAGAGATTATTGCCCGTATTCATAAAAACTAATTTAGGTTTACTAAGGGTTTATATGACAAGTATTGCATAGAAATTTGTCAAATATGTCCTCAATAAACCTAAAATAGTTTTGATGAATACGGGCATATGAATATAAAAAGAAATCATGTCAACAAAAAATTTTTATTATTGGTGCCAACACACTCAGTCAGGCAGTCATTGTACATTTAGTAGTCGGCTATAGTTGCCATTAAAAAAAAACAATAAATATGAAGTTGTAATGAATTATTTTCACAGCAGAGTTAACAAATATTACAATAACAATAAATTTATGAAATAAAATAGGTTGCTCAAGGTTAACCGATTACAAGGTGTGGGCAACTTTGCAAAAACACAATAATGAAGGATTCTATCAATTCATTCATTTTGTCAGCAACAAAGGCTTAGACAGCTGCACCGCACTTTATAATTAATTCGCCTTTGCTTATGCTTTTAATCTTCTATTTTTTTTTTACTAAAATTTTATATTTACATATTTGTCTATTTTGTATTGCCTCTGTAAATCCAAATTGTAATGATAGTTTTCAAGATCTGGTATTCTTATTGAGTAGTCGCCGTGGTCTAGTGGTTAGTGTGTTGGCTTACTAAGACGATAGTGCCGGGTTCAAATCTCACCTCTGACATCTAGAAAAAAAGAAATATGAAAAAATTATTTCTTTCGGCGACTACCTCTCAGCAGTCTCCTGGCAAAAGCTCTGAGAGTAATTAATTGCCATGAACAAGCTTCTCAAATCTGTCGTTCGGAGTCGACATTAAACTGTAGGTCCCGGTACTCATGGATAAAAATTTACACACACAACATGAGTGCTGCGAGAAGCTAGGCCGTAATCCTGACACAGGGTTGTAAAGGCCAGTTATGTATGTATGGTATTCTTATTGAGAAGTAACATCCGTTAAGGAATATGTGCAACAACACTAGCAGAACTGAACTAGTTTTCGACTCAGCTACGAAAGGTCTAATCAGAGTTCCTTGTGTTATACATATTCATATTTTAATATTACTATTTATATCACAATCTATTGGAAATAGATTATGTGAATTATATTTGAATGTTATTCACACCAGTCTTTTTTCTTTATGAACTGAATATATTTTCTAAATTCAACTAATTGTTGAAATTTGTATTTAAATTCAACATATGCTTTTTTTTATGTAATTGTTACCATTTTTCAAGTAACAGGAATTACACATATATTTTAAAAATTATGCCCTTTTTAACAATTTTTTTTATTGTCAGTAAGGGGCTTAGTGCTGTTACCAGCAAATTTATTATTCATCGTTGATTGTCAAGAGAAGAGTTTGACGAGATAATTATACATTTTTCATTCTTGTATTGCTGGAAATATGTATTTTTTACATAAGTGTTTAATCATAAGAATTGAAAGATTGAATAAAAATATTTTGGAAAAATAATCCCGATCAGTTGTTAAATCAGTAATAAAATAGCCATAGAGACAATAAGCAATTCACTTTGTACACATTGTGATTAAAAAAATTTAGAATATAGAAAAAAAAAATCGCATGCGTTTATACAAATCCCTCACACTGTAAAAATAACCATTAAATGTTCCTTTTATTATAAATATGTGGAAGGCAAAATATCATTAGAAAAAACAACATATTGTCAATTAAAATTAATGATCCTGAAAATATCAGCATCATTATTACACGAATTAGTATCTTAAATTACAATTACAAGCATATGAAAATCAAGAATAAAAACAAAAAAATTCAGCAACAACAGCTGAAATATAAAAAAGAGGACATGGAAAAATATTCCATGTCGCACATGGTAGAAAAACAAATCGATAGGAAAATGGCAATATTGAAGGGTTTAAAAAGTAAAACAAAAAAATCAACAATAACGATACAGGTATCGATATTCAAATACACATATGCATGTACCCATATAAATACATATTTGTATATAAGTGTGTGTATATAATATGTTTAAAATGCCAAATGCAAACACAATATTGAACATTTTTCCAACCTTTTGGCAATTATCCATTTCTGTTTTTTTTACAAAAACATTATCAATATTTACCCATAAGCACTAAAAGCAGTTGTTCCATAAAAATTCAAAACATGTTGGGACTGTTAAACTTTTTCCAATTAATTTACTAGCAGCCAATAACTGGAAGAATAAAAGGAATAAAAACGTAGGAACTTATCATATTTCTACGATTAATGAAATTTTTCACAGTAAAATAACATTATTCGACATTAAAAATTAATCTTAAAGAAAAATAAAGTCTTTCTACGCACATGTTTTCTCTAGAATTTTAATAGATTTATTCAGTAATATACGGGGTCTTACTGTACTTCGACCTAAAGATCTATTGTACAGTGCTCAGCTTATGCAGGGTTTCTATACTATCTTTCTCAGTTTCAACGACCTGAAAAACTTTAAAATATCAACCGGTGCCAACCCTAATAGTTCCGTATCCTACAATAACTGGTTAGTAGTCCCTTTAATATCGTCAAACTATCTTTAAAGAGTTTAATGCACACCTCCACTCTCTTCTTATTATGCTTACCCAGCAGAAGCTTGGAATGTCCAGTAAACACTGTAAATGGACTACACAATAGCATTTCTCGCTTCTAAAGAATATAAATAACACTGTGCAACAATTTCAAGCTTTTTGAAAAATTACGGGGTTCTGACGATTGATCCTGGTAGAGGAGACTAAAAAATATGTACGTGTGTCGGCGTTTTGACAGATCAAATAGATTTTTATTTTAGAGGTGGTAAAAATTGTCCATCTCTGCTACTTTGTAAAAAATATCACGACAAATATTTTTGTAGAACATATTAACCCTCTTACTCCCCCGCATAACTGCGTTTAGCGGCTTTATTCTAAGAAATCATAAAAATAACCCCGAAAAAGCGTACGGGCGGGGATCTACAAAAATGTTGGCCATAAAATTTTACCAGAGACTGTAACGGTTATAAGTTATATCGAAAAACTTAATTTTTAATGGTTATTTTGGGAGTTTTTCCAAAAAAGGTCAGCAGAAAAAGTTATTTTTCAACGGAAAAATAAAAGTTTAGATGAAACCTTTAAAAAGAGAGTTTTATTTTCCGTCATAAAATAAAACTCATTTTGAGAGTAAAATAAAACTCATTTTGTGAGTTTTATTTTTCAGTCAGAAAATAACAGTTATTTTTTGAGTTTTATTTTTCCGTCATAAAATAAAACTATATTTAGGAGTTTTATTTTTTCGATCATAAAATAAAACTCGTTTTTATGAAAAAATTTTTTTACACCTAATCCTTATTTGACACATTATCGTCTGCAAACTATTACAGATGTCATTTCTATCATATTTTGTTCCGTGCAGAACGTCGTAATAGATGCAGTCATCGAACCCGCTTTCATCCTCCTAATCAAATATTTGTAATATTTTTAGCAAGTTCCGGCCATTATCGGTTTAAGTTGTGTAAATTTGCTCTTTTATTAATATTAATGCACCTAAAAATCGTTTAGCTTGAGATTTTAGGTATTCAGTTATAAAAAACAATAAAATAAAGATACCACAAGCAACGGGATTAGGTTAAAAATAAAATCTTTCATAAAAACGAGTTTTATTTTATGACGGAAAATATAAAACTCGTAAATAGAGTCTTATTTTTTAACTGAAAAATAAAACTCGAAAAATAACGGTTATTTTCCGACAGAAAAATAAAACTCAAAAATAAGTTTTATTTTATGACGAAAAAATAAAATCTTTTTTTAGAGGTTTAATCTAAACTTTTATTTTTCCGTCAAAAAGTAACAGTTAAAATCTGATTAATGATCACTTATGCGAGATCACCACAGATTCTGTAAGAGCTCTCCAAGACGATTCATTTGGTATATAACATCATATATGTCGGTCGACTCTAATACGATGATTTTTTTAGTTTAATATTTAAGCAATAACTGTTATTTGAAGTCCCTGAATTTTACTTTATATATCAGAACACACCAAAACCTAAAACTTAACTCCGAACACCTAAAAACAATCAAATTCAAGACTGCCCCTTTAAGGTTAATTTGGTTAGAAGGATCAATCGTCAGAAGTCCGTAATTTTTTTTTTTTGTTTGTTGAACAGTGTAAATATTTGAACTTGACACACTTTTTTATTGCATTATGTTGAGTTTGAAGTTACAAGATGTTGAAAAATAATCCATTAAAATATATTGAACATCGCAATCTAACGAAAAGTTTTCTTAAGTAATCAAAAAAGAAAAAAAGAAAATATATCACCTGTGTTGTTGCAAAAATATATGTCACTGGCATTTATAATTGATTGATAAGCACGTTCAGCTGAAAACAATTTTAGTTTGTTATGAGAATATACTTTTTGCAGGCATAGTCCTACTACCCTCTCAATATGTGAAAGCCGAAGAATGCCTGACAAAAAAAAGTTTTTATGCGTTAATGGGAAATGTTTAAAAAAAAGTAAACCTTTTGCAGGTAAAGCATACTTTTATCGACAAAAAGCATTTCAATATGATAATTGTCAACGTTGTGTAAAGTTGTTATACATTTATATGGCAGTGTTTTATTAGTAAAGTTTTCGCCAAAACTCAATGCTTATAAAAATTATTTAAACATTAAAGCTTTAATATGCTTTTATGCAATTCTTAATTTGTTCAAATGTTATAAAAAATAATTTTTTTGGAAAATCTTTTATAAATTCAGAAAATGAGCATAAAATAAAAAACTTAATCAACTGATGGTCAACACATCAACTAATTTATTGGATGATAAAACATATTATGAACATACCAGAGAATGACATGAATCGCACTCAAATCGCAATTTTTTTACTTTTTAAAAATGAATATTGAGTTAGCAATACACACTAACTAAATGAATGCTGCTATTGCATGATTCAATTTAGTATGTCTTTTGGTACAAAACGCTTGTAGTTGCTGGCAAACTCTGAACACTCCAACCAATCACAAAAGCAGTATGTATGTTTGAGTATTTTACTGTTTAAATGTGAATAAACCAACTACGAACAAAAGAAAAACAATAACATAATTGTAATGAAAAATAATGCAGTTTCTCTTATATTTTTAATAAAATATGCTACTTGTTTCACTGTTACAGTCAAACGATTTAACATCTTAGTTAAGCTTTAATGAATCATATGAGTGTTTTGTATGTTATTATTGCTAACGGTATCTAAAAAAATTAAAAAAATATGAAAAAAATATTTCTTTCGGCGACTACCTCTCAGCAGTCTTCTGGCAAAAAGCTCTGAGAGTAATTAATTGCCATGAACAAGCTTCTCAAGTCTGTCGTTCGGAGCCGACTTTAAACTGTAGGTCCCGGTACTCATGGATAAAAATTGACACACACAACATGAGTGCTGCGAGAAGCTAGGCCGTAATCCTGACACAGGGTTGTAAAGGCCAGTTATGTATGTATGTATCTAAAAAAATTAAGAATAAACAACTCGTTTACAAAAGTAAACTCTACAAGCAATACAGTTGCCACTGTTGATGAATAAAAAGTAAATATAGGAATAAGCAGTAAAATCGAATCAATAACTTCGACCCTTTGCCAGACAACTGCTAAGAGGTGGTCCAATAACATGAAAGAGAGCGAGTATTGTCATCATCAGTATAAGTTGAAAAATATTTTACAATACATTCGAATACCTAAAGTACAAAGTTTAATTTATTTATATTAGAATACAATATCAATACTATATTTTAAATTATTCTGAGACAAGTGAACAAGACCTTTGCTCGGTGTAGTGTCACACACCAGGGTCTCTGGTGAGAACTGAACGCACAACCCTCACACTAGCAGGCTAGCTCACTACCAACTAGAGCATTGGGACACAGAGAAAAGTTCAATTATCACTACATTATTATTATTAATATGACGTTTACGTCAGCTAAAGCTCTATGTTAAACAATTTGCACTTTGAGGGAATGATTATCTCATTAATAGATAAGCGCATAATATGGGCCTGAGTAACAGGTCCAGATGGCTAACACCATCACAAAAAAAAAATCATTACAACCCGGTGGCGAATTCAAAGAGAACTGGTCATTTACAAATTTTCATGGAAGAATCATCGTCACACAATCGGTATCAAATTGCATTTTACATGAAATTTTCAATATGAACATTATGCATGTCACTTATGCAAGAAAATTTCATTAAAGTTACACTTTAGCTAAGAATGTCCAAACTTGGCGACATTGTCTGTTTTAAGCCGTTTTTAAGCTGAACCCTAAAGGATTTTGTCTGCTATAGATCTCCATTGATGAATTATGCAGAAATAACGGAATAGTTTTGCTTTTTTTGTCTTTTTAATACTAATTTTATTTCTTAGTCTCTATGTTTTTTTGTTTTGATGTCAAACTTTGCTAACTAGAAGGGTCATGGTATAGTGGTTAGAGCGCTCGCACAGAAACTCATACGACCGAGGTTCATATCCCATCGAAGGAGAAATATTCAAAAATAAATTTATGGTTTTTCAAAAATTATAATTTAAAAATAAGAGGTTCATAGGTGAATCAAAGTAATAGTTTTCGATACTGTCTCTACATTAGTGACACATTATGTAAAAATTCACTATGACTCTCGATGGTAATGTCTGTCAGAACTCACCAATACCCGGACTTCTACGAGACAAAATCAACTGTAGACATATATGACGTTTTGGACAAATGCTTTAAGAATTCATGTATGAACCCAAATAAAATTCAACAACTGTAAGCGATGATTTAGCATTGTCAGCGTTTGTCACGATGATTCAGTGTGATTTTCGCCACCGGGAAGTTCACCTTAATTTCTTTAAATTACTATTTTTGGTTTAGCATGTTTTGCTACTCCGTTGTGGGTTTCTTAAAGAATTATTTATTTTTATAAACTAAAAATAATAACAAATTATTTAAACTATTTTTTGTCGTGAAAAACTAAAGATTTCTGAGGGACGCATACTGGCGAGGGTCATTCGCACATTTGCATGATGTTATGGAGTTTGTGATATAAAAAAATAAATTTTCAAGCCATTATTTTAGGAAACAGAGAGAAATTTTAAAATGAAATAAAAACTTCATTTTACTTTTGAGTTTCTTTCAGTCATCAGTTTGGAATATAATCTTTCAAAATTATATTCAAACCTCCAATGTTCAATTACATTTCCCTCGCCTAATATACACTCAGAAGAGCAACGAAAGAAACCGTCATTTTTGAAACACTTTAAACTGAAGTGGCATTTTTTATTAACTGAGCAAGGAATTGAATAATGGGTTTTTATTTCACACGTGCCGTGGCGGTAAAGTTCTATGAAAAAGTTGCCCTTTAGTTGAGAACATAAAGAAATAAAAATTGTTTTCGCTTTTATTTTGTTGTTCTTTTCTTGGAATAAAGAAAAATAAAGAAAACAAAATAAAAAAAAAACAAAATAGCGCCAATTACAACATATCCAAGGTTTCGCTTTAACAGAACATGACTTTAAAAATATTTAATTCTTAAATTCTTACATTCTGCAAGTACAAGACACAAATTTACAAACAAACTTTTTTTTACATCCCCTATAAAAATTAATTTTATAATTAAGATTTTGATGGTATATTTTCATTTTTAAGTAAAAAATAAAAAAAAACTGGACAAGTATGTAGATATTGCAAAGAACATGAATTGTTAAATAGTAAAAAAAACTATAAAAGAAGAACGATAAAGGAAGAGAACAAGTAGTGAAAAGATGTAAATTTTATGCAGTTTTTTTAAAAATTTCTGTGCGTGCTTTAAACTCTAAATTTTTAAATAAAGTCAAGTTGAAGTCAGTTAGAGGATGCAGCGGAATGTAAGAAAACAAAATGGACAGCATAAAGGATGAGGTTGTTCTCAATTTTTAGTTTCAGTTTTACGTTTAATGGAAATGGCAGGTTTCTTATGCATTCACATTAATCTTATTTAGCAGAAACGCCAGTAGCAACGACTACACTGCATATACTAAATAAAGCCAAGCGAACCAACTACAGTAACTAACACTGTTTGATGAACAAATACAACAACAACAAAAAAAGGAAAAAAGATAAAAAATTTAAAATGAAATGAATGGTCAGCAACATAAGAGTCAAAGTCTTATTGCCTAATTCACAGAAACCCAGAATTTTTTCTTGAAAGCTGTATAAATGGAAATCGTTATTAGAGACTAGATTTTATTTTGAAATATTGATTATAGTTTTAAATCTTATTTAAAGTTTAAAGTGTTTGTTGTTTTAATTTTAAAACAGATTTTAAGCTCGAATATATGAAAGTGAAATATGTGAATAATCCCTAAAAACAATGCTAAGAAGTTACAGTTAAGTCAAGGTCAGTGTTAAGTTTCCAAAAAAATCTACGAAGTAAAACTTAACCTGGATATGTCCATTTAATAAAAAAACGTAATAAAACTTTCTTTTTTTCACAATCAGATTAATAATAAAGCTTTGCACACAAAAATGATTTCAGAAGCTCAGACGACCGAGACTCAATCCCAGCAAGGATAAAATTATAAAAATAACAATATGCGGTTTTCTAAAATTATAATTAAAAAAAAAGAGGTTCCCCCTACAAGAAGTCCATCTTCAAGAAACCGTTCGCTGACATTTCCAGTCTATTCCACCAGAAACCAATGATTAGGTGTACAGCGCCTTCTTCTGGGAAGATAACAACTTATCTACTGAAGATACTCACCATTCACATTCAACATCCACCGACAGATGAGGCAATTGCTGTTTGACCATTTAAGGGTGAAGGTGTAACACTGTCTCTTGAGTGGTCAAATTGAGAGCAACTTGTCCCATCAAAAAAAGGCTCATATTATACAAACATTTACAAGAAAAAAAAAAATATCTATCTATGAACTATCTTCACATTCCAATACAATGCACTGCATGAGTAGAGGTTTACCTCTGAGTTTTGGTCTTAAAAAAAAACCGAAAAGTAGCACAACAGCCAAAATTCTTCATAGAAGCAGTGAAATCAAAAATATCCGCAAAAACATAAGACCTGAGAATAAAAAGTTTCTCAAAGTTAACACAAGATTTTTAATTTGCCGCCCTTTTGATAGTAAATTGTTAGCAACCTTGAGAAAAGAACAGTTTGATAGCTGAGGAATTAGAACTAGTTAGCGCTATGTAATACGTCATAGTGCTCTTGAATATTGAACAATATTTTGAAAATGTATTTGAAACTCTTCAACTATAAAGAGATTAGTTGAAAAATTCTGGGAGACTGAATCTGCTTGAGACGCTAAATACACCGAACCTCTAAAAACGATTCGATCAAATTTCAATATCTAGGCAGTGTGCAAAAGTATTTTTTTTATTTGAGACCAATACTCAGGGGTAAACCCCTACTAAATGCTGTGCATTGTATTGTAATTTTGGAAAGGACAGTACATATATTATTATTAATTATTATATTATTATTAACCGCCTTAGGAATGAGACAAATTGCTGTGAATTGATCATTCAAAGGTCAGTGTTATACTTTCACCCTTGAATGATCAACAGCAATTGCCTCATCGTTGATGTGTGGTGGGTGTGGCTTCGCTAAGTAGGTTTAGCTTTCATCTGCTACTTCCCAATAGGTGGCCCTTTTTTCCCTGATCATTCGTTTTTTTGTTGACATTGGTTAAGGTGGAATAGAGTGGAATGTCGGGGAGCGGTTTCTTTGTTGATGGTCTTCCTGGAGGGGGAAATAAGAAAAACAAAAATGTATGTTCTGTCATAAATGTACTGTTCTTTCCAAAAATTCTAATACAATGCACAGCATTTAATAGGGGTTTAACCCTGACTATTGGTCTCAAATAAAAAAAAAGCTGTCTACAGCCTGTAGTCACAAAAGATGTGTCTCCACACTTACCAGATTTAATCAACACAACGACTGACGTTTACAAATAAAAAACATTAGAGAGTGGCGTAGTGTAGTGAAAGAGAGCGCTCGCTTACAACAAAAAACGTTACAGGTTCAAATCTCATCCAAAGATAAAATGAAGAACAAACAATTTGCTGTTTTCGAGGTTTAATAAAAAAAGAGGTTCCACTCCACATCTATAAGTAATTGCCCCCTAACATTTTCCTCTATCCACTTTGGAATTGTCACCAAAACGAATGATCAGAAAAAAGCTACACCTACTAGTAAGAAGTAAATGACAGCTACCTACTTAGACAGAGATCTTCAGCACTTCAAAATACACAGTCAATATCGAGGCGTCGTCTATCCAACTAAAGATGGGACTATTTTTGTTGATCATTCAAGTGTAAAGGCATGTATAACACTGGACTTCAAAGAGGTCGACTGACTGGCAAGATGTTTCATCGCCATACTGTGTAACATAAAAAGGGCGCTTAATGGTAAAAGAAAAATTGTCAATTTATCTTCGACTTCAATTCCAGTACAAAGCACAGCATGAGTAGGTTTTTACTCAACTGAGAGTATTGGTCGTAGAAAAAAAATTAGCAAAAGAGTTACGTGAAATAGATTGATAATAATCGAAAAATGGTGGCTGATTTTTTTTTAACAAAAATACTCATAAGAGATAAAGCAAAATAATATTCCTGCAATGGCTTTGTAATCGTCAAAATTTCTATGTTTGGTGATCGTAAAACATATGTGTAATTGGTAAACAACACACCAAACAGTGACACGTTGTGAGGACAGCTGGCAACCTTGTCAGACCGATGATGTCTAAATCCCTAAATAAATAGCTCTCTAATTTCTTATACGATCCGAAATGGGCCTCACTTTAAAGCTTTTCGAATCGGACTCCAAAGTAGTTCTTAGAACCAGTTTACACACTTCAAGTCTCTCTGATTTATCTTCTTTTCAGTTTCTTACAAATTTTCAGTGTTTTTGTTTTTATGTTTTTTTTTTCATTCTCTGTTTTACCATTCACCTAAAACTTCAAGATTTGAGATGATGTGAGTGAGTATTACTGTATTTCCTAAAAAAAATCTCATTTCCTAACTTTCGTTTTGGTGAATACCTCACCGGCCATTGTTTTATATTTTTATATAGACTACTTGGGCCGCAATTTTCTTTTTATTAACTTTTTTTATTATTAAATATTGTTATTATTTTTAAGTTTTATATTCATAGCATTTCTTAAAATTCATTCAGGTTTAAAACAGAAAAGAAAACAAAAGAATAAAACTAACAAATCCTTAAATAGAATTGGAATTTTGCAAAAACTTTCAAAGTAAGAGTAGCAGCTAAAAATTGTGTTAAAATTTTTACATTTCAATACTTTCAATTCCAAGTTTTGCTTTCTTTTTTTCTGTTTTTCTCTTGGTTATTTGGTTAATCTACCATCAAACTAATTGAAAGACCTTTTTCCATTTGTAACACTTTTTGACTTAAAAAAAGACAATCCTGCCACCTTCGCTGTTTTGTTTTTTTTTTTTTTTTTTTTTGTAAAACAAGAAAATATTTACTCAGATGAAAAGCAAAATATAGCACTGGAATAACACAAAATCTATTACGAAACGAAATGGAAAAATACATTAAAAAAGTTTCTTTTAAATTGTTATTTTTAAATGTAAAAGTTTTCTACAAGTTTGCTGGTGGTTTGGTAAGAGAAGTAGCTGTAAGTGGAGCAAGTACGAGTAGTAGCAATAGTTGTAGATTTTATTGTTGTAAAATAAATGTAAATACTCAACCAGGGAATTTCATAACCACCACCATTAATTTTATAATTCATGTGAAAACCTACTAAAGCATAAAGAAAATAAACTTAAAAAAGAAAACGTGAAAATTAACATTAATAGAGGCAGTTCGGTAGGTTGCGGTAGCTTGTTAACTACTTATTAGCCTTCTCCCCTTATTACTATGGCAATGCTCTAAAGTTTTGGTGCTTTGCTACACTATCAGGTAAATACTCATACTTTTAAGAAAAACATTAAATTAATTTACATAATAAAATAATTTTTTTCTCTTACTTTTAAATCAAATTTATTTTATAAAAAAAACCCTTACTCACTTTAGTTGGCGCAATAATACTTGAAAGGCAGTGGAAGTGAAAGTGAAAATAAAACAAATGCTAACGAATAAAAAGAAATATTTTAATAGAAAATATTACAGGAAAAAAATATGATAATAACCCAGTTGGCTCTGTCTTAAAGACATATTCGAGGACGCATACACGACAGCCAGAACAATTCGTCAACCCCATTTTCAAGCAAACGTCGCAAAAATCGTAGACGACTGGCTGAGCGACAATGTCGCTGAGGTTGTCGTCAACCGTACATTGTCTGAACTATACATCCATCTTGTCATTTTTCTGTTTATCGTTGACAACTTCAAAGAAATATACCACTAAATATCGGGCACGAACACTTATGCGATGTTGTCGACAACAGTTAGTGACAAGTTTTAAAGACATCCTTGACAAATCCTTGTCATGCATGACTATTATGCCAACTGGGAGTTTAATGTTTGTTTTAATTTTAATTTTTTAACAATACTTCGCTGTATAAAAATAATTACTTATAAAACTTTTTCTATTGCTTTAAACATGTTCTAGCCAACAGGCTACGAAACACACGACTCCAAAGTCAGATATATGAAGATAAGATTTCTAGAACTTTCAGATTTACTTGAATCTATTTAAAATAATTTAGGGGCATTAGACCACACTTCCCAAGGCGGCAGACAATAGGACGACTCCTGAAAAATAAAACTGTTACGATTGCTAGGAATGCTGTAAGCACGTTGAAACGTCTTGCTGAAACAAAATATATGTTTGGAAACAAAACTTTAGTTAGCATTACTCGACATCATTTGTAATTCACTTAAACGGTAGCCACTTGCTAATTTCGGAAAAAATACAAACTGGTGAGACCGCCAGTTTAGAAAACGCCCCAAACAGTAAATTTTAATGAATATTTCTAATTGTGATTCTTTTTTGTAAATACACCTTAAAAAGTGTGCCTGCTTGTTATCATAAAATGGGATCCTCTTAGATATTTTTGCTTCGGTTTGGATGGAAAAAAAGTTTTTACATGGAGATTGGGCAACGTTGCATAGATTAGTTAAATGTTAAAGAGTAGAAACATTGAACGTATCGCAGGTCAAAGAGTTCATCTACCTTGTAACCGCCATTACCATCAAAAATAATGCCAGTCTCGAGATGAAGCGAAGAATCACATTGGCTCTTGCGCGACGAAGTTTAAGCTTGACATGTTACTTATTCTTCGGGTGCTTCTCTTTGGTGCGGGAGCATGTACGCTGTCTTTGGTCGATGCAGCGACCCTAGGAGAGTTTGAGAGAAAAGTTCTTCGTAATATCTTTTGTCCTCTAAAGTATGGCGATGAGTTTCGCATTAGAACCAACCATGAGTGATGTGGGCGGCTACGTTGGATCGGCCAAATTGTTCAGATGGAAGAATCTACTCCAGCGAGAAAGTTATTCATACGAAGATCACTGGATGTAGAGGACGACCATGTTTACATTTAAAGAAACTGGTTGATGAAGCCCTTTCATCATCTACCGTGCGCTTAGCAGAGTATCCTGGAGACTAGTGTTAAGGCAGGCCGAAACCTTTTAACGGGTTGTTATGGCCAGCTATGTAAGTAAGTAGTGCGTTTTTTTTTTAATGGCTTGAGAATTATGTATCCCAATATATAGCAGTTTTAATTATTGACGAACCATTTAACTTCAGTAGTCAGCTACATGGTACTTTTCTCAATGAAAAACAATACGGAGCATTAAGAAATCTTCAAGATTTCGTACTACAGCAACATTATTCTCTTTGGTACACATATCTATTTGCCTTTGTAATAAATGGAAAATAATTTGTAAGTAATCAAACCCTTCTCAATTTGTTTTCATGTTAGACCAACTTTGCTCTAAGAAAGTCTGATTTTTCGAACTAAAATTTTTTTTAATGTTGGCAAGCCAATATTCAATTTGACAATTCGAGTAGAAAAGATCTTACAACCAGAAATAATTCGTGAAATCTGCAGCTTTTGCAAAGTGATTTTTAGATTGACTCTTCAATAAAACCGTTTAGGCGTTTCTGGACATGAAAATACCATTCAAACATATGACATATGGTTTGTTGAGAGGTTTTCCATTCATGAAATATTAAAAAATTTGGAAACATTATACCGAACCAGCAGCGCGGTTTCATTACAGAGAAAAACAAAATCGAGTAAAGTTATTAAACCATTAAGCTCTCTGTAGTATCGTAAATCAGAATCATCCCTCACACTAGCAGTCTAGAACACATGTTTTATGTATGAAAAGGTAACTTTTATGCTTTTAGTATATTTTCCATTGACATTCTGATGTGAATTTTGGAATTAGATATTCCAAACCGTTTTATTTTTGTAATCCGTGCTACCACAGTTAATAATTTATTTGTATTGTAGTGTATCTGCCATTGTACAAATCTAGTCTATCTAGATTTTAAGATGTGTTAAAATGCTTCAGATATCGTATTTACTTATTCAATGATAGGAAAAAAAACATTGATATATCTGTTATATTAACGATGTTTTTCAACAACCTTTTTTTTTGTATTTACAGGAATGTTTTCAAGCATCGATGTTTTCTTAAGGAATGTTTTTGTTTAAAAAAAAACTACTACAATTCGATAAAGCTTGGTTTTGACATGCCGTCATCTGTCCAAATTCTGAAGTTTCCTTTAAAAAGCATTTGTAAAGTATATAGATTTGTTTGTTGTCAATATTTAGACCGATATGTTTTGTATTGAGATCTAAGTGGGCTAAAGACTGAAATATATTAAAATTAAGTACTTTGCTATAATAATTCTATACCTTTCATCCCACTGTTTTTCGTTTTTTTTATTGGCGCATTATTGTATATCAAACGCTCACATAATAGCCTTTCTAGGGTTGCATTTGATTGGAGCAAATGAGCAAAATACTGGCAAAGGTTAGGGTCTACACTAATATATGTATTTTAAAATCACACCATTGGCATGTTCAAATGCATTGTAGTAATCGTGTGAGCTTACGTTTGAGACGCATTAAGCCTCTTTGCCACCCAATATAAATAATACAGGCGGACACTATATATTGAAAAACAATATCCCAGAACACTGATTTCATTCTTAAGTAAACCCATTGGAGTGTTTAAATTAATGTGATCCCATTGGCTTTAGCAGGAATTCAATTTAATTTTTAAAATGAATTGTAATATTGGGTGTATGGAAACGACAAAACATATTGAATTTATTTTTCTTTTTTGCACACTTTCTTGTATATTCTCATACAAAATGGAGAAATCAATTGTAAAGTGCACAAGAAAAAATCTTTGAATTTCTTTGTTGAATTTTTATTGCTTAAGTTTATTTAAAAAAAAGAACAGAATATATGGATTAAAAATTAAATCAGTTTTAACAATTTAAGAATTCTAGTTAGAGCAGAAATTATTATCAAGCAGAGCAGGTCTCTGATAAATTAATCATAAAATTCTCTTTAATACGAGTACATACTGTGATTATTGATTGATAAAAAAAAACATTTCTTCTTTTAATCTTCTAAATGCCGTTTATGACTATTAAATTGAAGTTTAAGAAGTTAAAGAGGAATTTAGCATTTAGCAGATTAAACGAATACCTCTTACACCTTGTATATTTTGTGCTTATTTACATAAACAAAGGAATTAAAACGTCAACTATTTATTTATTAATTTCTATGATTCGTATGACAAAAGCATTTTATTTTCACGACAATGAGTCAATTATAAATTTCAATTTATGAATAATATTCAAATCAACTATGACCTAATTTTACAGGGAAGGGTGGGAGGGGTGGAGAGGCAAGGATATGTTATATTATTCAGATACATAAATAACAGGTGGTTGTTTTCATATGACAGACAAGAAAGAAACGAGACGTTTATGTTTATTTTATTGCTTTCTGTTCTGTTTTTTGTACTGCCTTTTGTATTATTATTGTGTCATTATTATTATGCTTTCGCATTACAATAAAAATCACATCAAATAAACAATTCACTTGCGCATATTTTTAATTTTTTATGGTGTTAAAATTGCCATTAAAGTGACATTTGAAGGTTCTTTAAAAAATTGTTTTTTTTTGTTTCTTTTCTTTTTATAAAGAAACACATTCGTTTGACAAAAATAACAACAAAAAACTGTAATTTTAAAAAGAACAATACGTAAAATGAGGCATGATGTAATAAATCAAGGTAGTCTTACTTCCAGTTCATATAAATTTGTTTTAACCTTTATGTGAGTAAGGGGAAAAGTAAAATTTAAGTGGTTGTACACCTTAACAGCAGCAGCACGTACAGGTTTTTTGAGAAGAACACATTAGCGACCACGATATAGAACGTTTTCGTTTGTTCGCATTCTCAATGAAAGACAGCTGTTTTGCGTTCAGTACGACAAGTATAATTCATCCATTTCAGCGATCTTTTGTTTCTCTTTTTTTAATTTTTGAATAACTTTTTAAACTCTTGATACACCAGAATTGAAATTTTGAAATTGTTAAATATTTTACATCTGAAACATGAAGAAAAAAAAGATGCTTTTTCGAACACTAATGAGTGACTTATTTTAGTTCGTATAGCTTTTCATTCGACATCGTGGGACAGGCTGTACATATAACTCATACGTATTGCTTAGCTTAGTTACCTATTTAATACGCGGAACAAGATGACTGTCCTAATATATTTTTAGTATAATACTCATTAGACTATTAATACAACTATTAATTTGACTTTTTTCAGTGTCTCCATTCACAACACTAATGTACTTGACGATCTGCTCCGCTTTATAATTTTATAACTTTCCATTTAAACCAATTTGATGGTACAAAGCGTAAGAAAACTATACAAATTTTTTTATAGACACGAAAGCTAATAATTGTAATTTATAATAATAATTTTCACACACGTCATCTTCGATATGATTACTGTTATCTGAATCTATTTACAATGCCAAATCGATGGTACGAGTGCAACTGCTTTCTCTGATAAATACTACACAAAGCCAATAGCACGGTCTTTATTTGTCTTTATCATTATAGCCAAAAACCGTTTCATCATTTGCACATCTCTATTCAAGAATGTAGATTTTTTTTTTTTTTTTGGTTCTGAACCAGTATATATATTTACTGATTATCGTAATTTTTTAAACAATAGATATCCTTTGTCATGAATCTTCCATAAGGCATTGCTCCAGTTGTGCGAAATGTAAAATTGGGAGTATTACCACAAAAGAAAAGTTATTGCAAGCTGTACTAGAAGCTCTCTATAACATGCTGAATATGAACATTCGCTAAATATTCAAAAAAAGTACTCTAAACTTGTAAATTCTATATACAAGTGCTGTATCCCTTTGAGTTAAGAATACTTTATTTCCGTGCAAAATCGTTCAAAAATCTCCAACTCTTTGTGACTGGATTTTTCTCTTTCATGCATGAAGTACTAAAAGTGCTTCCACCTGTAAATCTAGTGTACATTCCTTAACTTAACTAGGGTTTTTATGCTATCTCCTGATATCATTAAATACCTGATAGTCACCAAGATACTTCTTTCTACTGGGCATAGATGCTGCAGAATTGACCAGTATATGCTCTAATGACTAGGTCACCTCTTCAAAGAATCTCAAATGTATGCAGCTCTTAAAAGAATTTCTGCCTTTTTATTAATAAAAGATTTAAATCATTAGATGACGGAGAAGGCATAAGTGTACAAAACATCTGCACCAGTTGTATTGAGTAGAAGAGTAAGATCCGTATTTGAATTTTTTTTTACTTAATTTGCTAATTCAATTAAGCTTTAAAATATCTGCATAGTTTACCAATTCTTTCCAATTTGAAATGCAATGGTTTAAACTGCTTATAATGCTTTTCCAATTCAATTATATAAGGCAGCCTGTATAGCAAAAATACTTACTAAAGTTGATCCAGACAGTTAAGCGATAGCAATAGGAGTCAAAATTCTCTATATCAATTTTACTGTATCAGATGAAAAAGCATCTCAAAAGCTTTTAAACTTTTCTGTTATCGTAGAGGTAGGACATTTTTAATTTAAAATAACCGCTAAAAACATTATATTGCCATGCCAGATAAGCGCTTTGGTGAAAGTAAAGTTGTTGCTATAGTTATTTCAAAGTCATTTGATAGGCACGAGGTCCTTATTTCGAGCTTTCTCAGGGACCGCGCTATAAGATTGGTTATAGACGGTATCATTTCCAACATGTTTTGGTTAAATTCCGGAGTACCTCAAGGACCTGTTCTGTCTCCTACAATATAGCTAACTTTCCTAAACGATCTTCTCCTTTCAACTTCCAATCCTATCTATACTTTCGCAGATGACAGCAACATTTGCCATTCATATTTATTTGATCGTAGGTACAGTCTTTTGGAGATTGAGGTGAGAAGGCAGAATATAAATGATAATAATCTCTCAGTACGGTCGCACAAAAAGGGTCGAACTTAATGCTGTTTTATCTCGCACAGGCATGGTGGTGATGATATAATCTTGTCATCTGTGACTATGGGTAATGTAAATATTGAGGAGGCAGACGCTCTTGATATTCTTGGCATGACAATTAGTTGTGATGTCTGTTGGAATGATCGCATATTTAGAGTGTTGAAAGAAGCATTCAGGTGCCTCGGTTTTTTAAAACGGTCTAAGAGATACTTTAGTTCATCTGGCTTTCTCAATATTGCGCAAGACCCTGATTCAACCTAGAATAGAATACAACTCTGACGTATAGGCCTGTGCCTCAAAGTATCTTTTAGGGCTTCTCGACCGAGTACAGGAAAGGGCGAAGGTACTTATCAGCGACTGTAGGGTATCCTACTCTGATGCTCTGATGATATAAAGGACTTGATTCCGTAAAATCGCATGTTTTTGCGGACTACTCGTACCTCTCTCAGAGAACACCCTTTTGAGGTTGATGGTCCAGTGAATCGCACAATGCATTATAGAGAGAATTTGTTCTTTAGCCGCACATATTTTTCCTGCCAGTTACGAAATCAGTAGATTTATATCAAATGTCCACAGTCCCTACTCCCTCTATTCCACTTACCATAACATATTTTCCTAGACTAGCACAATGCACTGCATGAGTAGGGGTCGTCGTCTGAGTGCTGGCCTGAATAATAAAAAAAAAACAGTGATTTAATAATAGAAAATAAACCAGTTAATTTAAATATGATTTGTAAAACTTTCGTAATTGTTTCGTGTAATTGATAATTCAATATTAATTTTTTAGTCCTTGACCTCATTACTATCACTCTGATAAAATCTTATGCATATACGAGTATTTTCTTGTCATTGTACTATTTTGATAAGTGGTTTTAAATTTGTAACCACAACCCGTGTTAATATTTTTCTAATTATTTTCTTCATTTTATATTGTTTTCTTGTTTCCCTGTATTTTGTTCATTTGGTTTTAGTATTGTGTTCTCATTTTTCTGTTCATTTAACATTTATAATTTATCTGTTGCAATTATTCAATAGCGGAAATCCTACACCATTCAATATTGTATGTATGAGCTCTTATGAATTCTGTATATGAACACAGTGTTCAACAATATTTCAAAATTATATAAAATATTATTTGTATGTCTTTCTTTTGGATGTTTTGCCTTTTTTTCTTCCAATTTAATGTGAAAAAATTGTTTTTTTCAAACGCCCCACAGTAATTTTAATACTTTCTGTGGTTCATTTAATGCTCATTTATAGTTTTCCTGTGATGGAAAGGGAAAGCACAAAATAATTCACAATTACACTCATTTGTAAAAGTATACTGTTTTTAATTAGTGAGTTTATCTTCAAGTTTGATTTCTTTTGTTCATTTATGTATTTAATTGCTTTCGTTTATTTCTTTTTATTTTTTTTTTTTTTTATTTTTTTTTTTTTCTTCTTCTTCTCAAGTTTCAGCAATAGTTTATTAGATTTTACAAGAGTTAATTAGAAATCAAATTTTTTGATTTGATTTGCAATGACTTGATTTATTGGAATGGGATCATATGGCAAAGTGAGAATTATTAAATTATTGGTTGTTGGCAAGTACAATGAATAGCGAATAAATAGACTAAAATAATTGAAACTTTGAATAATTATGTTATAATGAAAGTGTAATTGTTGACCTAATTAGTTGTACGTTAAATAAAAAAATAAAAATGAAAACAAACAAAAAAAAAAAAAAAAAAAACAAAAAATTTTAAATTCAATTATTTTCTTCCTTTTTAAATTTAATTTATTGATGATATATTGGGGTTACTTTTAATAGTTTCATATAAATATGTGCTAGAAAAGCAAAATTTTACTTTTGTTAAATCAGTAAATGGGTGGCGGAGATCAGTCCACAGCTTGGCCACCAATTTAATGTTCTAAAGTAAGGAAAAAAATAAAATAAATTTACAGAGACTGGCGTTACGTTAAGGTGTGGGTCACAGTTAACATGGTGCATTATGGATAAACCACCCTTTATATAAATAACGACTTATTGAAGATCTATGAGATCACGAGTTGCAGATCATATAAGGCAAAAAATACGTTGCGTTTCATACATACAAACATAATTGGCCATTACAATAGAGTTTCAGAGTTACGGCCTAGCTTCTCACAGCACCCATGTTGTGTATGTCAATTTTTATCCATGAATACCGGGACCTATGGCAATCAGTTACTCTCACAGTTTTTGCCAGAAGACTACTGGGAGATCGTCACCGAAAGAAATATTTTTTTCATTTTCTTTTTTTCAAGATCTCAGAGCTGGGGTTTGAACCCGGAGCTCTTGTCTCAGTAAGACAACACTCTAACCACTAGACCATGGCGACTACGTTGCATTTCAGCTAAATTAATGATAACAGATTTGACAAAATTAGTTAAATTTTTAAGAATACTTGTATAAGTATGATAATGGAATAGCTCCACAATATATTCAGGTATGCCGGAGTTCATTAAGAAATTATTAGATATGCAGCACAAAAAGTAGATTTTAAGGTCAACAATACAACTTAAAGGTACTAAGCACCAAAGGCTTACTGTTCAGTATTAAAAAACGAACACGCTGGATATACATATTTATACAGAAACGCAAAATTGAGAGTACACTGCATAATCTTCTGGACTGGCACAGTAGTAAAACAGAACTGGGGCCTTATTCTGTAATTCTCTTAAGCTAAAATGATAAAATTTTGGGCTTTTAAAACAAGCTGGGCGTTAGAATATATAAAAATTAAAAAGTGTAGAGATAATAGGCATGAAGTTTCCAAATTACAATAAGCGTTCAAGAATTATATTCGTAGCCAAAAAGTCCTAAATCTAGTTTATATATTTTTAGCGATAGAGTTTTAGCTTAGGAGAGTTACAGAATAAGGCCTCTGAGTTCTTTCTACGAAACTATTAATTTTGCTTTATAACCCTGTAATAGCGCAAACGAACGTGGAGGCACCATATGTCATCTTTAGAAATAAGAGAAAACTCCTATACGACATAAATAATTCGACAGATATCTACTCATCGTAGTTATATGGCTGAACATATTTTCTTCAAATTAAATTTTAATTGTAAATAAATTTTAAAAATGAAATTCCTTTTGTGCATGACCACGCCCTTTAAAAGAAAATATTTGGCAACTTCGTTAATAGCGTAACAGTTGTTTTATTATTTTATTACACAAAACACTGTTTAATATATTCTTTTTTGATCTCCTTTTGTTCTAATCTGTTTCTTAGCTGATACTTTAGAGGTAATTTAAAAAAGACAATACGAGTATTTGGAAAAAATTAGAAAAAAAATACAAATTCACCCCTATCGTGAATATATTTTCCCTAGAAATATTTTCCCATTTCCCAAAATTGCAATCATGAATAATTTTTCCCATCAAATATGTTCCCTTTTTCTAATCATTCAGTGGGGAATGATATTTAATGTGAAATTTCGCCTTATCGTGAACGATATTTTCATAGCCGTTTTTCCCCATTTTCGTGTCAAATTATTCATTTTTTTTTCTCTAGGGAAATTGTTAAAAAATGTAAGTAATTTTTGTTTTATTATTAAATATTTAGATTATTTAAAATTATTTTTTAGATCAAAATCAATAAATAAATAACAAAGAGATATTCTCCTCAATAGGATGCAAAATAACCGACCCATTGCATGTGGTTTTGTAAAAGTTTTCAAAGATGTAGTGGACGAATTTTGGACTTCTCTTGTAGAAGAATTTAATAGTGCTGGTCCTCCTATCAATCCCATTCATGATTGGAAAAAGGTAATTTTATTCTACGGTAGAACTTCTGACAAGTAAGTCTGCTTTCTTCTTCCGACGGGTATTTAATCCATTCAGCACATATACTTAGCTCTAAAACGTCCAATACTTTGGAGAGCACCTCACAAAAAGTGGATTGTGCCATTCCCACTTCGTAGTCTCTTCCAACACCTTTTTGGTATCCGCCCTCTGCAAAAAATCTTAAACATGCACTAAGTTTTACTATGGCAGAATACCAAATGATTTTTTTGTTGCCGGCAGAGAATTGGTCAGCGTATTCAAAAGGTATAAAAAAGCTTCCTTATTTACCCTGTAATGTTGGATGAATCTAAGTTGAATAGTAATTAATATATCGCATTTTTGAATAAAATTAAGGCACTTACAATGTATCGGGTAACTCTAAGGGATTAGACGCATCTCGCAAAACACGACGATCTATTCGCTGTTGCTGTGTCTCCTCCTCTTGCAATACAACAATGGCACCAATTCTAAACATTTTTACTTAAAACACAACTTTATTCGCACTTAAATTTTTTTAGTTAAATTAATCCGCAAACCAAATATAAATAAATTTGTACAATTTTTATATTATTCTTCCTTATTTCACATTCACTAAGTATTGATAACAGGAACAGAAGTTCCCATAAAATTCACGATAGCAAATTTCCCTTCGTGGGGAATGAAAATTTGATGGGAACAAATTTCTCCCATGTTATTGCCGATAGGGGTGATTATTAATGAAAGTGTAAGCGAAATTGAGAGAATGAGTACGATATCATCAATAGGAAATAAACGTTGATTTATTGAATATCTTGGGAACGGTGATAGAAAAAGTTTTTATTAAAATTCAGTATAAATAACTACAGAATCATTACCAGTCATGAGCAAGAGGAGGGTGGAATAGGGCAATTGCGCTCGTTACTTTCATACAAAGGAAATATTCACTTTTGTACAGCATGACTATGTGGTTTAATTGTTTTAATTAAAATTAATTGTCACATTTACAAATTTTTATTAAAAATTAATTGTCACAATTAAAATTTTGGTCGTATTAACTAAAACAAGAAAACATAATCACAAATTTTTCTGTTTATATGTTTCAAATAAAAATAATTAATTTGAAAATCAAAAAAATTTCAATTAATTTTTAATTAAAATTTTATATGTCAAATATATATATTTTAGTGCTTTGTCGCGTTTGTGGCCCGAGTTATAAAAAATCCTTGTTTTGTAGCCATTTATATCAAAATAGAAATCCACATCTTTCCACATGTCAAATTAATTGGCTTCTCAGTTTAGTGGGTGCTATATCTAGTCAGTCGTTCTGGATATATTACTTTACAGATTTCTTACAGACAAATAATTTTCGTAAAACAATAGAGTACTTTACGTTTACAATACGTTCTGCTTCCAACTTAAAACTTCCTTTCTTACAAAATATGTTTAATTTTTTTTTAACTCACTTTTATAATAGATTGTGGTTCTTTCTTCTTTTTCTGCTTTAGAGCCAATAATGTTTTTGTGTAGTTTTAACTTTTTAGTCCACAACACAATAGGTTTCATATTTAATCAATAAAGTTTGTCCGTCTGTGTGTTTGTATATAAAAGTCGGGCAAACTTATTTTCTTTTGACTTAAGAGACAGAATGAAACTTTATTATATTGTTGTAGTTTGTTGTCTTTCGAATTTTTTGTATGTCAGATAAATTAAGAACATTAAACTAACCACTGTTACCAAAGACTTAAAACTTTTTTTAGGACTACTCTACTACATTTACAACTACAATACATGTTGTAGTAACTTTATAAGTTGTTCTGTTAATACTTCATAAACATACAAAATTTACGTGCATTTCAGAAGCTCTAGCAGTATACAATTTTAGTATCCTTTGCTTTATCTCTGTTCCATTCTTTGGCTTCTTACTTAAACAGAAACATATTCGCCTACAATTTGAAAAAGACATGACAAAACTTTTCTAATGCCAGAGGATCTTTTAAAGTTTTTATTGGTTGGCTTTTTCATTTTCTATATCTAACTTAAGCTTATGCCTAAAATTGTTGTTTTAAGTAATTTTATTGCTGCAAAAAAGGGTAAGAGTTTTAAATAGGGACAAACGAAAAGGAGTTAAAAGTTTATCTAAACTGGCAACAAATTGTTTTAAAGTCATTTTCATACCACTTGAAATTGAAGACATAAAAAAGTTTAAATTTTATCAAATGTCATACGATACTTTTCTACTAAAGTTGCTTTATATTTATTTAAAAAAAAAACACTAAAAAGAATAAATAAATAGTAATGAATGAAGAAAAAATTTTTAAATAATAAAACGATTTGATTTTTTAAAACAGATGATGAGGTTATGTATACACGGTAATGAGTTTTGTTTACTTATTAGATTGGTAAGTACTCAAGTCATGAACCCTACTCATGCGGTGATTTGGACTAGTATTAGGGAATTATATTATTGAAAGGAGGAAAGAGGGAGTGGATATTGTGCATATCTAATTTGAACCTGTTCGTGTATTAATTGATAGATTTTCTTATCGTACGTCTAAAGAAAAAATTCCCTTTATAATGCATAAATACATAACATACATAACTGGCCTTTACAACCCTGTGTTAAGATTACGGCCTAGCTTCTCGCAGCACTCATGTTGTGCGTGTTAATTTTTTATCCATGAGTACCGGGACCTACAGTTTAATGTCGACTCCGAACGACAGACTTGAGAAGGTTGTTCATGGCAATTATTTACTCTTAGAGCTTTTGCCAGATGACTGCTGAGAGGTAGTCGCAGAAAGAAATATTTTTTTCATATTTCTTTTTTTGAAGATGTCAGAGCCTGGAGTCGAACTCAGGGCCCATGTCTTAGTAAGCCAACACACTAGTCACTAGACCACGGCTACTAATGCATAAATAATCCGTAAAAATATATGTTCAGTACGAGCTTGCACTCTTAACTCAACAAAGGCTTTCAAATTGTAGCACCACTGAAACATTGCTCTAATTCTTGAGTAAATCAGTACAGTTAGATATACAAGCGCATTCGGGTCTTTCATTTCAAAGAACCGTGGCACTTGAATGCTTGTCTCGACAATCGTAATATATAATAAATATAACAAAATCTAGGGTATCAGTGTCCTTAATACTTACAATGCCCTTAATCACAGATAATAATACTGTTTCGTAACTACCATTCCTATTCTTTGAGTTTTGTGCGCCCTAATCTCGACTCCATTCGTATGACCTTACCCTAAGACTTTAAACAGATAATTTGTTAGTATGTCGTTCATACTGGTTCGGAGCCCAATCTCCAAACCCTTCAATCTACAATCAAACGAACATACATAAGAGACAAATGCTGCAGAAATCTGCGAAAGAGAACAGAGTATTTCATATTAGACCAGGCCTGTGCAAAAATAAAAATTTCATACACAATTGTGCTTTAGTTAAACTCACATGTATTCTTACGCTCTTGCTTTCAGTCGTCACTGAAACAGCGACGAGTTAACATGCATGGTGGATGTACGCTGATTTATTGTTTGCAGTGAGAACAAAATTAATAGCAATGCACACAAATATTTTCTATTATAAATGAATTTGTACAACCAGTACCTTATTTATCATAGAACATTTAAAAATTTAGTTAACAATTTTTTCAGCGACATATTCATTATTTTTATAAAATTGTTATAAATTGAATGAAAAAAACGAAACTTAAGAATTTTTTTTTGTTAAAAAATTAAAAGTACTTTTTATTTCTTTATAGCAGATTAGTATTTATAAATTGTTCTTAAAGTAATTAAAATTTTAGATGTTTTTTAATTAAAAAAAATTCATATAGTTGCTGATACTGCTACTTAGACGTTCAGCAGTGTAATTCTCATTTTCTCACCAACACAACTACATTTTTACTTTTGCACAGGCCTGTATTAGACAGAAAAGTTTTTGATAAACATCAAAAGCAAAGTATAATCCCGAACTCGTTAGAAGAAATACCGTCAATAATTAACTAGAAACTTTTATATCGGTGTTCCTGAGAAAGCTTTATATAAAACGACAGAAAAAGTAACCAACTGCGCAAACCGCAACCTTGGAAATGAGAGCTTCGTGCACTGACCCTTTCAAATGCCTTAAAGATATCTAGAGTGAGAACTTCGCTTTCACCAAATCCGTGAAAAAAAGAACTACTCCATCCGTCATAGATCAACTCCAACTGATCTCCAGAGCTGCAACTATAGCAAAAATCGTAATGAATACACATACACGGATAGAGAAGAAATGTGGCTTGAGGGTTGCTGAAATCAACACAAAAATTGTTTTGATTACAATGATTTCAGGGGAAAGAGTATTATGATAAGCGACTTCTTAAGAAACTCAAAAACGGTTAATTGATGTAGTTAATATGCTCTTCATTATAGGTAAATTTTTTTTTTGTATCTCAGTGGCCTAGTGGGTAGTTTGGAAAGTCTTCCTGTGGCAATAAAAAAAATTGTATTGCGTGCTTGTTGCTTTTTTTTTCTTTTCGATTTTATTTAACAAGTAATTTTTTTTTATTCAAACATCTACATTTACACCTTTTTTGATTTTTATTTTTTTTTTGTTTTTCTTATTTTTCGCTATCCCAGCAACGCAATTATGTTGCTGTCGTGCTTTAATTATTACTTCCGTTTGTTGGCTCAATTGACAAAATGTCAATGTCCAACTACTATCTACTTTATGTGTATTGGAACTTTATTTTCATTTCAGTGTAGTTCATTCAACGGATATATGTATGGCCATTAATATGTAGTATATTCCTTTCAGTGTTGCCATTGCTGAAAGTGCACAATTTTTAAGCACTTTAAAAATTTGTAATAAAATATTGTTTAGAAAAGAGAATGCAATTAATTTATCTAGAATTAATAAAATTAATTCCTTCTAGTAATGGTATACAAACGTAAACAGGTAAACCATGCACAACCCAGTGGACATTGTCTTAAACACAACCTCGAGAATGGATGCAAGCAAAAAGAATATCTTGCACAAGGCAGAGATTACTGCCAGAACAATTCGTCATTGACATTTTCAAACAAATGTGGCAATAATATTGCCTCATATTGTATGAACTATGCAAGCCCGGCATCAATGTATTATTCATCATCAACAAATTCACGGACATAGACAACAAAATATGATACGAATAGCTCTATGAATATGTCGGCACACGTAAATGACATTTATTAAAGAGTTCTTGACGACAATGTCGTGCACGATGATGCTTTAAACTGATTAATATTCTTATTTTCTTGTTCCAAAGATCAGTTTAATTGGTTGGTTTAAGTGCTACTCTGTCAAACACAGAGTCCATAGTTCCCATCAGTACATAAATTATGCTTTTGAACATCCACTAAATAAAAAAACAAAACCATGGCTTAAATAAAATTTAACCACCATTTTAAGGGCCGATGTTGATTTTAAATAAAACACAAATTATTTACGAAATTATTCATTTATTTTTATTATGATAACTTGATTTTATTCAAATATGTCTAGAACAAAATATCGGCGGCCTCGGCAGCACACCTCCATCCGATGGAAAAAATTTTCTATGACGCCGAGGTTCTATGCCGTTATTGTGTAGAATTATCTCATCCCTTAGGTCTTGAATTGTTACTGGTTTATCGACGTACACCTTCTCTTTCAAATAACCGTAAAGAAAGAAGTTCAACCTTGTCAAATCACATGATCTTGGCGCCAATTTACATCGCCACCACGTGAGAAAACACTGTCATTGAGATGTGCAGTTATTGGGCACGGGGACGAGTTAAGGTGGACGGCTCTTCAGCCACACTATCGCGAATAGCAGCAATATTCTCTGCAATATGAGCTGTACGGCATGCACTGGTGTTTTCACATCTTCTACAAAACCGGTTTGCTCAAATTTTTGCACGATTTGGCCGAAAAAATTACGAAGTGCACGATATGCTTTTTGATTTGAATACCCATTTTCATAATAAGCTTGAATAACTTTAACGCGTTATTCGATTATGTATATTTCCATGGTTCAAATTGAGTTATTCTGAAATTGAAAAATGTCAATTTAAATGCAGAAAAAATCTTAACGTTCAGGTGTGGTTCACATTTAACATCGGCCCTTAAAATTTAACTACCCGATATAATTCCCAGGTTCAAAACACCTATTGGGAAGTAGCAGATAACGGCTAAACCTACTTAGCGAAGGCACTCACCACACAATCAATATGCAACGATGAGGCAATTGCAATTGAAAGATCAATTCACAGCAATTTTTTTCATTCTAAGGCTCTTAATAATAATATAAGAAAAATATAAATGTACCGTTAAAAAAAAAATGCCAATACAATGCAGAGAATTTTGTAGTGGTTTACCCCTGAGTATTGGTCTCAAACAAACAAAAAAAATAAGTATGACAAGTCCAGTGGAAGTTAATCCTGTAATACGAACTTAGTTAAAGCGCTTAATATTATACATTTTTGCTGATTCCTTGCTGCAGCCCTCACAGCGGTTTGTATATGCAGTCTTTCCAAGTTATTTTTCTGGATTTACCAAATGCCAATGGAAGGTGATCACCACCACTAGGCGGGTAATATTTTAATAGAGTTTAGCAACAGATAGACTTTGTAATGCTATACCCAAAATATATTTGAAAAAGCAGAGAACAAATCGTATTATTCATTATTGGACGACTTAGTTGGAAATTATTTGATTTGATTGCAATTAAAAATGCAATTATTCGATATAAAAGTAAGTAAAACGATTTAAAAAAGTTCTCTTATGTTTGAGTTTTTGAAGTTATAACCCTTTAGCCTTAAAGAAGCCATATATGTATATACACTCATGTTTTTAAGATATTACAGAAATGCATGTCGAAATTATTTGACTTTCTTGTTTCACTTGTTTCTTAATTTTTATTTTAAATATTGTTTTGCCATTACAATTGAAGTTTTTTGTTTTGTCCATCTTGCTGTTTTATTTCGTTTAAAGTTGATCAACTTACTACGCTTAACCAAAAAAATCATTGCAGTCCTTTAAAAAAAACAGCAACAAAATAATAGGCAACAGAAAGTCCGTCAGATTGTTAACCATAAAAAAAACACATTTAAGCGGCATGTGACAAATGAAAGATAATTCTTAATACAATAAAAAGAGAACAAATTGATGTACATGCCTCCGAATAAAAACAAAAGCGAATGCTAAAACAAATTGCAGGTTGACAATAAAAATTGCATTTAAATTTGTGAATTGACTGACATTTGTATTATGGAAATTTAAACAGAACACTAGTAAAGTTAAATATTTTAGTGACTTATTGAGCTAATGAACTACTGCTATTGTGACGTCAGATCGTACTGATGTAATTAAAGAACGTGAGTCTCCTAAAAGGTTAATAACATTTAGCCAAGTGAGATGTTTTTATATAAAATTTTTTGTTTTTATCAATGATCTGTATGCACCATTAGCCATACTACCTACAGCGCATTAGTCTGAGTAAATATTGGAGTAATAAATAATCTGTAGAGTATGCCATCATGTGTTTAATTATTGATACAAACTAAATACAAAAATAAATCGAAAACTTTGTCTTCAAGTTATATAATTACTGAATTTTACTGTACTCGTATAAGGCGTTAAATTCGAAGAAGATCTTTAACGCAGACCACGAAGACTATAATGTTTCTTACTGTTATGTACTTGAAAGAAAAACACGTGTACCTTTTTAGAGTTCAATCAGAAGTGTGTTTTATTTAAGTAAAACTAAATTATGTACAATAGAGTTACCATATATTTGTAATACTTTAGAGTTACTATAAAGAAGAGAGTTGCTAGATACTAAAATAAATCAATATCTAACACTTACCATGACCCTTTTTACTTCTCATGTTCGAATATGTTCTGTAATAATTTAAATTTCAGAACTTCTAATTTATAACAAGATAAGGAAAATTGAAAATCATAAAAACAAATAGCTTGAACAACTATTTAAGGGGCTCAAAAGCATTATTGAATTAAACAAAAAACTACGTCACCGTATTCCCTAACATTGTATTTTAAATTTTCTATATAATTTATCTACTGGAAAGTAATCTATTTAGTTTTTACATAACGTCACACCCCAATTGAACTACTTTGTTATGTGTTAAAGCCATGATTTGATTGTATTTTTATCATAAAATATTTTGCTGGGTTTATTTAATAAACAGCTGAATCAACAATTTTATGTTCTCATCAAAATAAAAAGAAAACATTTAATTCTATATGCTAATTTTCACCTTTATTATTATGCATCTCATAATGTTTTTAAGTATATACTACAAGTGGCACATAATTTTTTATTAATTAAAATAAAGTACTTCTCACTGATTTAAGAGGAAGTTTATTCTGAAATTGATTTGTTTGAAACTGAGAAGAATATTGGAAGATTTAAGATATCAATTGTCACATAAAAAAAATGGACATGAAATGGCATACCTTTTCATACAGAATTATAAATAATTAACTGTTGCCTAATATAAGACTATAAGGACGTAAGGTTTTATAAAAAAAATTAGCAAAAAGTTTATTTATAGCATGATGAATATTGTTTCTTATTTTTAAAGTACGAGCTCATAGAGAACGAAGTATAATATCGGTTTTTTCTATAAGCACTTTCAGGTAAATCAGAGAATTTATAAAAATTTAAAAAAAATTGATGTAATACAGACATTTCCACGAGTCTGCCTGCAAAAATTCAGCCCAATTGTATCACGGAAAAAGGGTTAAAACTTGATCCAAAATCGTTCACCCAGGCGGATAGTTGTACACTACGAGCTTTATAATTTATACATATAAAAAAAAATTTTCTGACTAGGGAAGTCACTGAGCGTTTTCCAGGCTGAAATCCTAGCCATAACCGTATGCGCTGAGATTAACCTGGATATTGGAATCAGGGGCAAGACAATTAATATATTCTCGGACAGTCAGGCTGCCTTAAAAGCGCTTGACTCTCATCGTGTGACATCTAGGCTTGTCAAATATTGCTACGACACGTTGCAAAGACTATCGCTTAGAAACAGGGTGCAGCTGTTCTGGGTACCTGGACACTGTGGCATAAGCGGGAACCAGGAAGCGGATGCATTGGCTAGGGAGGGGTCTGCGACGTCTTATATTGGTCCGGAGCCCTACTGTGCGGCACCGCTTTCTACTATTCTCAAACTAATTGGTGAATGGGAAGTTGGCAGGTGTTTGGAACACTGGAACGCCCAGTCGGGTCTGAGGCATGCCAAGGCTGCGATCCGTCCGCGATTTGGGGGTAAGTCGGATGTTCTGAGGTATAGAAGACCGGACCTGAAGATCCTTACGGACTTCCTTACGGGTCACTGTAGTGTGAGAGCGCATCTTATGAGGATGGCGATCACAGACGTAGATACTTGTAGACTTTGCTCACGAGCATCGGAAACAGCGGAGCACATATTGTGTGAGTGTGTGGCTTTTGATAGATTCAGATGGATGTGTCTAGGCAGACATATGGTCTCGTTGGCGGACATATCCACCACTCGGACTTCGGACCTGCTTGCATTCATTAGGAGGGCTGTAGGTCTGTTGAATAGACAATAGACCTAAGGGGACACAATAGATCTTATTGGTCGCAGTGTTCTGCATTAGTGCTGGGTCTGAACCAATTAATAATAATAATCAAAATAGTTTCACATTCCAAAATTAAAGGAATTTTAAATATCCTTTGATTTCTTTTTTTATTCGATTTCGTATTGAATTATGTAAAACTATTTTTGGGTTACTGTACCACAGTTAAAAAAAAAAAAAAAAGAAATTAAATTTGAAATTTCATTCGATTTTAGTTTCACATGGATTCGTTTTATATACCCGATTAAAACTGATTTAAATTTATAAAAATATTGACCTCCTGAAATGAATTGCCTTTTGCACCACTGTATCACAGTTTAGAAAAAACTAAAACAAGAATGGAAAAGTTTAAATTAATGAAATTATACGCGTACAAATACATGCATACACACACATACTATAAAAATACATACATACATACACACAAATAAAAAAGGAAAATTTTAATTTATACCAAAAGTTAGTAAAAAATTCACCCTCATTATAAATGTACGAAAAAAAGTTGCATGCAACTGCTGAAGCTTCAATTTGATTGAATACACAAAATGAGTGCAAGGACGAAGTAAAAGAAAAGCATTAACGAAAAATACAATAAAGGGTGAAGAAAAGCATACAATTAATAAGAAAATATTTTATACATATTTACTATATTCGTGAGTGAGTGTGTGTGTGTATTTCATTTTTTTCATACAAATATTTGAATAACTTTCATTAACAATAAAAGTATAAAAACTGGAGAAAAGAATACAAAAACATAAGAAACAAAACTTTACTAATTGCAATATTCGTATATGTATAATCCAAAGCTATGATCGACATTTTAAATA
Organism: Metopia argyrocephala; assembly: GCA_963576795.1. Taxonomy (NCBI): domain Eukaryota; kingdom Metazoa; phylum Arthropoda; class Insecta; order Diptera; family Sarcophagidae; genus Metopia; species Metopia argyrocephala. The sequence continues at coordinate 176,796,004 of OY756208.1, read as the reverse complement.
AAAAGTAGCAAAAGGAAATGTTAAAGAAATTTAATTAAAACAAAAAATACATTTATAAAATTAAAAACACTTGCTGCTTATGTAGTCGTATTATATTTTTTGCAGTATTAAAGAAGCAGGAAAAAAGGAAAAAAGGAACGTTGATAGACATTTAATTTTGTTTTATTAAATGGTCTGAAGCTACAAGAAACAATAATTTTAATAAAAATTAAGTGCATTTATAAAGTGTTATAAGAATTTTAATTTTTTTCTTCTTTTAATAATACATATTTAGATTTTTAAATAAAATAAAGTTACTTAAGTTGTGCGACTTCTAATAAAATTAGAAATAAATTAAAGGCATGAAATACTCATTTATTATTCTTAACAGTCAAATTTAACACAAGTAACGTAGAACAATTAACAGTAACAACAAATAAGTAGTACTGTATACAACACTTGCCTTTTGATGTTAATCATCTGCCAACCAACCAACCAACAATAACAGATACATGTTAGAACTTTACAAATAACAATGTAACATGTATACATAAACGAAGATGTATAAATCAACCGCGAGTAAGTTTAAGCTAAAGAAAACTAGTTCTAGTCCTTTCTAGATGGTGACGTAGCATCAAGTAAGTGACTTACTGATATAAAAAAATCCTATTTTTTTTACTGGGATTCCAACTTGGGCTGCCATGTATTGTACTCTAAATATATAATCAACGTGTGAAAATTTTGTTTTTAATTGCTATAAATTTCTGTGAACCATATATAAGCTTTAATTTTCATTTAGTTTTATGTTAAAATATGAACAGATTAATTTCTTAATAAGCATTTTGGATTTAAAATTGCTCAGTTTATTATATATGTATTTGGGGGGGTCGTGGCATAGTGCTAGAACGCTCGCACAGAAACTCACACGACCAAGGTTCAATCCCAGCGAAGGACAAAATTATAAAATAAAAATTTGCGGTTTTCTAAAATTACAATTTAAATTAAAAATTAAATTTTAAAAAAAATAAGAGGTTCCTCCCCCCCCCCCCCCTCCAGCAAGACCATCTGCAAGAAACCGCTCCCTGACATTTATAATCTATTCCACCAGAAACCAATGATCAGGAGTTCAGCGCCACCTTCTTGAAAGATAACAGCTAATCTACTGAAGACGCTCACCATTCACATTCAAACATCCACCGACAGATGAGGCAATTGATGTTTGATCATTCGAGGGTGAAAGTATAACACTATCTCTTGAGAGGGCAAATTGACAGCAACTTGTTTCATCAATACAAAAAAAAAAAGGCGCAAAATATACAAACATCTTCTATCAACCATCTTCACATTCCAATACAATGCACTGCATAACTAGTGGTTTACCCCTGAGCATTGGTCTTAAAAAAAAAAAAAAAATATGTACTTAGACACACATACATTAGGGTGGGTCAATTTGTTCGGGACCGAAAAACATGACAAAGCGTATAGAAAAGTCGTAATCTACGAGAAATTCTAAGAACTTTTCCCAAAGAAACCATTGTTCTAAAATCAAATTCGAGCTTCCGGTTTTTCAAGAGAAAATTCGGTGCTCAGGTCATCCGAAAATAATGCTATTTTTTTTTGGAAGTTTTCATTGCAATTGGTGAATAGTTGACCTGTAATGCTGGAAAAGGGCTTATTTTAAAGGAAATTTTCCCAGCTTTCTATATCTGTCCTCATTTATAGAAAATTATTTACCCAAATAATGGTTTTGGAGGTTTATGTCAAAATAATAATAGTCAAACTGTTAAAAACCTAAAACTATTATTATTGTGACATAAACCTCCAAAACCATTATTTGGATAAATAATTTTCTATAAATGAGCACAGATATAGAAAGGTGAGAAAATCTCCTTTAAAATAAGCCCTCTTCCAGCGTTACAGATCAACTATTCACCAATTGCAATGAATACTTCCAAAAAATAGCATTATTTTCGGATGACCTGAGCACCGAATTTTCTCTTGAAAAACCGGAAGCTCGATTTTGATTTTAGAACCATGGTTTCTTTGGGAAAAGTTCTTAGAATTTCCCGTAGATTAAGATTTTGCTATACGCTTAGTAGGCAAAAAAATTGACCCACCCTAACATACATACTATAATTCGTGATCCAATTCGAGTTTCCTTACTTTTTTAAAGAAAATAACACAGAAAATTTAAATTTAATGGGAGATGTTTATTATTAATTGAAAGAACTTCTGTGGCATTTATTTTTTGAAAATTATGCCTATCAAATGTTGGCCGTTGCTATGTCGCAGATGGTCTATCCGTTGAGTCCAATTTTCCAAAACTCGTTCGAGCATTTCGACTCTTAACTGGCGAATGTCACTCGTGATGTTTTCCTCCAAGGCCTGAATCGAAGCGGGCTTATTCGCATAAAATTTAGGCTTTACATTACCCCACAGGAAAAAGTCTAAAGGTGTGATATCACACGATCTTGGTGGTCAATCGACTGACTCAAAATGTGAAATTAGGTGCTCACCGAAGTGTTCTCTCAATAAATACATTGCTTGATGCAATGTGTGGGAACCGTCTTGCTAAAACTAAATGTCGACATAATCACGAGCTTCAATTTCAGGCATCAAATAATCGATTATCATGACACGATAACGGTTACCATTGACGGTTACGTTTGCAACGGCATAATTTTTAAAGCCGGCATATTTTCTTCACAGCGTGCTGGACGTGGTCTATTCGGTCGAATATTATCAAATAATGAATGCTGAGTCTCAAGATGGGTGATGGTGTTGCGAATAGTACGCTCAGTAGGCCCATTATGTTGAACTCATTCCTTACAGAAAGTGAATTTTCATACGATTTGTAAACATTGTTCAGTCGTAACTCTTTCCATTATGAAATGCTAAATAATACTAACGAAAAATAACGTGACTGCATGACACTACTCACATGTGATCTGCTCAAAAAAAGGCTTTTGAAAAATGTATGTCTACTTGAATCAACTGTTATATACAAATTATTATTAAAAGTTTTTAATTCCTTTCCTAACTCTTTAATTATAAATCTTAAATTTTAAATTCCCTTTATAGTTTAACAAAATTCCCCTATTTCCAGATGTCATATCTGCAGTTTTAAATAATTAAGAAAACGAAAAAGCCAACAGGAAAAAATTTCATACAAACGATTAACAAGTGAAGTTCAAAATAGATTGACGACTTACTTGAACTTAATGCAAAATAAATGAGTTAAAGGTGCTGAGTAAGATAAAGAGTAAATGAAAAATATAATTAAAAACTAAAGAAAAATAAAAAAACTCTCTAATAAATATAACTAAATAATCACAGTCAACGGCTCTATATATTAAAGAAAAAAAAAATCAAACAATACATTTATACCCCCAAACCAAAATACTATAAAATACTAACCCCACAAACCGACTAATATCTTTAATTAAGTGCACAGATATACACACTGCAACAGATAACAGAAAAAAAAAACATCAACATGAGTTTGATGGTCTGTGTGTATTTTTGTAACTGAATCTGTGTGTACATGAGTTTTAAAAAGAGCTGCCGCTTGCAGTTGGCGATCGAAAGTAAATGCATTAATTTCAAAACCACAACGTTTTTCCGTTTTTAATTTAATTTTTGCTGCTCTTTTTACAAATACATTAAAAACATACTATGAGAACACATAAGTATTCAGACACTTTATATTTTAGGCAAATTTTAAATTATTTTGCGACTGCTAAAGAACAGTTTGTGTTTATCTAGCCCATGGTAGTATGGAAACCGAATGAAATATTTTTTAATAATAGAAAATTTGTTTAATAAAAATCTCATAAAGATGAATATTTATATCCGTGACTGTATATAATGCAATGAAATATAAATATATATGTATGTATGTGTATATACATATATTTGAACTAATTCAACAGCCATTACATTTAATAATGATGGTGGTGGTAGACTGACTGTATACACTGGGGGCAAGCAAATTTGCTTTTAAGGACAGAAAATTACAGCTGAAACGATGGCAACAAAAACAATTAAAATAAGAAATGCAAGAAAGACAAAAAGGGAAAAAACTATAATTATTTTCCTTGGCTCAACGGACGAGTTAATGAAATTTTAGTTTTTCTTTGCAAACACCCTTTCCCAAGGACTGCAGTTGCAATCAGCAGAGCAGTGATAGTAGTGAAATTTAGCAAATTAAAGTAGAATATTAAGAAAATTCATTGCAAAATATCCTTGGCAATATTTAAATATTCTCAATCTACTATACTTGCTGTGATGAAATAAACCAAAAATACATTTTACTAAAAATCTCTATGTAAGTATATACTATATAATCTTTACATTATTTCGTATATACTGTATTCGTCATTTTTGATTTCTGAGAACTAAAGCAAAATAAAGTTTCTTAAAAATTATTCTCTATAAGTAATTCTTAAGAAAAATAAAGAGAAAGTGTTTCTCCACCCTCTGTTAAAAGTTTACTTCGCATCAAATATATATTTTCTTAGAATTAATTTTGTCAATAAAAAAAATAAATAAAACAAATGCAATCCATCACTTTTCATAGAAACGTATTCAGTTTACAGAGAAACAACTCTTATAGACAACATATGTAAGTAAAAGAGCAATGTTTTAGGACAACCTCTTAATAAAGGCACTATCATTTAGCAAAATCAAATACGGAATGTGTTATAATATTTTCCAGATTCTTGAATAAGTACATTTTGAAAAATGAACAGTTTGATATCTGAGAGTTTAGAGTTAGTAAGTATGGAGAGTATAATACAACACAATAACTTTATTACTGAACAACACATTAAAAATAATGAATTTTTGGCGGCCGTAGTTCAAAAATCCTCTACTAAAAATTAAAACCGTCAGATTATTAATTAAAAAATTCAGGGACCTTTGATGAGCTGAAGACGCTAAACACACCAGTCGCCCTAAACCATGGTACTGGGCGTAGTGAAAACTCAGCAACATTAATTCAGCGTCGAATTGTAAATTTTAAGAAGCTTTCTATAGCGTATACTCACGAAAAACTGTGCCTTAATGTTTACCAGAGTAGGAAAATAAACAAAACGACACGTTTAATCCCATTTTGTTTTGTTCTTTACAATGAGTAAAACAAAAACAAAACAAAACAGTGAGAGCGATTGTCCCATTTAGTTTTGTATATTGTTTTTGTTTTGAGCACTACAAATACACTAACTCAAATGTGCGTAGGTACCAGAGATCAGCATTGAGTCGCTTTTTAGCGATTCATAAGCACTTATGAAATTTTAAGTATAAGTGAGTACAAGTAGTTGAAATTTAACTACTCTGACTCACTCATACTCACACAACGTTGATTCATTAATAAAGGTTGCAATAAATCTGAGTCCAATGTTGACATCAAACTCATACTCACTTGGATTCATAATTTTATAAAAATACTTATAATACTCACAATTGATTCGAGTAACTCGAATCATACGAAAAAAAAATTTACCGTTTTAGTCGATAGACGTATACAATACAAAAGGAAATTTATATGGTGTATACAAAAATGAACATGCAAATAATAAACAAAAATAAGCGAAAAAGTTTAAGTTTATAAGAAATGTATTAAAGAAGATAAAAAGAATATATTATGATACTCACAATTATATCATAATTATTATTTATAATAACGATAATAATATTTATAATAATGATAATTTTTTAATTTTTGAAATTCATAACAAAAAATTTAATTTTTAAATTTTTTCTAAATTTTACATTGTAAAAACTTACAGTATACTTAACAAACTACATCTTTATAATCAATATTTTTAAAATAGATTATTGGAACGAAAATTGCCCATATTGGGCTATTGCCTTTATATTTCCGAACTAATCGGAGGCCTCCGACACTGATTTTCTCCTTAATCTCACTCTTGCAATCCATTTCTTTATAACCTGCTAATAAAAATAAAAAAATAAAAAAAAAATATTTAAAAATTGTTTAATTTCTTTAAAATATTTCCTATACACATTAACTTTTTCGCTTATGTACATACATTGTTAAATTTTGAATGTTTATTATTATATACACCATATCTATTTTCTTTTTATTGACGAAAAATAATAAAAAAATAATAAATTACATAGTCAAAAATATAGTATTTATTTAACACGATTCATTATTTAACCTAAAACTTTTTCTTTTGCAGTCGTGTGGTAAATGGTTGGTAGCTAAGAATGTGTTTATATCATTAATTTACTCTTGTACTAACGCAGTAAGCAGAGCAAACACACAACAGTTTGTATTCGAGTCAAACTTATTTTTTCTCATCTGTATGCACTGAGTTAAGGAGAGTTGAAGTCAACAACATCATACGTATTATTAAATATAAATACGATGAGTACTTCAAACTTTTGAGATGAGTAGAGTATCAATTACATTAACAAGAGTATGAATGCGTATAAGTACAAGAAATTATGAATCATGATTCGAGTATACTCACTTTTTCAGTACTCATTGCTGATCTCTGGTAGGTACAACAAAAAATTAATGAGAATAAAAAGAAAAGAAGAAGAGAAAAATAGAAAAAACGAGCAAATTATAGGAATTTAACAGAATACAAAGTAGGCACCATAGCAAAAAGCGAATTTTTTTCGTTTGCGCTCTTTCTCATATAGAAAGTATTTGTTTTGGTTTTGCTCTTGTACAATACGATTAAAAAAATTTTAAAAGTTTATGACTTTGTGGTAATGTTTGCGAAATGGTTTGTTTGTTTGCCCACTCTGATGTTTACAAAATTCAACTAACATAACAACTCACCATGAACAGTAAAAGGAGTTGATGGAATGAATTATTAATCATTAGGAAGTAGTCGCCGTGGTCTAGTGGTTAGTGTGTTGGCTTACTAAGACATGGGCCCTGGGTTCGACTCCAGGCTCCGACATCTTCAAAAAAGAAATATGAAAAAAATATTTCTTTCGGCGACTACCTCTCAGCAGTCTTCTGGCAAAAGCTCTGAGAGTAACTAATTGCCATGAACAAGCTTCTCAAGTCTGTCGTTCGGAGTCGACATTAAACTGTAGGTCCCGGTACTCATGGATAAAAATTGACACACACAACATGAGTGCTGCGAGAAGCTAGGCCGTAATCCTGACACAGGGTTGTTATGGCAGTCAGTCGCAGCATCCATACATAAGTTGTTGGAAAATCTCACCACTGCGACATTTTTTAAGTTTAGAAATTGAAAATAATTCCAGGACTATAGTCTGTTTCCAAATTACTAAATTGCTTTCATTATCGTAAAGAACTTGATCTAAAATATAACTTTTTGTAATTTATTTTGTATTTTCCGTTACGAAAGTCTATCAGATCTCGAGTGAGTGAGGCAATTTAGGCTCTGTCGAATATGGTTCAGCAATTCCAAATTTTAATGAAACAACTTCTTCTTTTTTGTCAAATGGGATAATCATGTTGTCGTGGTGTAGAGGCTTACACTTGTAAGACTCAACTGGATAAGCTGGCGGCGATCAGTAGATCTCTGTCAGAGTTCCTAAAGCTAGAAAGGCAGTTTGATGAGCAGTAACTACGAATTATCAAGAGGGGCTGGATGATTTAGAATAATAACAACATCATTTTTTATTCCTCCACCAAATTTAAACTATATTGTAGGGGCTTGTCGGGTTTGATTACTCTTGGATTATTTAGTTGTGGAGGCATAACACTGGCCATTGAATAATCCATCAACAACAACCGATTTCCTTGCGGTTCGCATTTTTAAAGTAGGACCTTTCTTTTTTTTTTGGAACTGATATCAGATATAATGTTAGTAAGCTTAAAATCCCTCTTCCCCGCCCGCATGAGTAGGGGTCATTTCCTATTGACCTCATTAAAAAAAAACTTCATATTTTAATTAAAAAATAGAAATTAAAAGAATAAAAAATCTCTTCTATATTTAATTCAAAATTAAATTTTAATTTTTGAATAACTTTTAATAACACGTAAATAAAGAATTTTATTTATTTATTTATTTAAAATTAAAATTGCTAAGCCGAAAAAAAAATCCGGTTGTCTGTAGTTTAAAGTTAATTAAGATTTCTTTCACTTCAATACAGTCAGATAACAGCCTTAAAGCTCAAAATCACAGTACTTCAAGCACATTAATAAATACAAAATATGTAGGAGTATAAATATATAGGTAAAGAAACAATTAAAAAAAATTTCTTATGAGCAGGGGGGTCGGCATATGAAGAGCGTATTGACAATAAAAAAGCCTTAAAAATTTAAAAAGGAAAAAATCTCAAGTATATAATGTGTTACATATCTTTGTTTCACCCAATTCTTCTTCTCTATCATGCTGCATTATACTCGTATCACAACAGCATAAATGATTTAAAAGAAATAAAACAATAATTTAATGAAATGATAATATCAGGCAAAAAGAATTGAAAATATTGAGGAAAATAATTGAGAACATTCAATAAGAGTGTGTAAAGAAAAGGAACCAATAGCCAACAAAATGAACAAAAATGAAAAAGTTTTTCCTCAATTTAATTTTAAGGTAACAACTGTGAATGAACACAATTAAGCATGCAATCGTATTGAACAATAATTTTATATGAAATGAAATCAAGTGCAAAAATGAAAGCGAAGAAAACTGCATTTTCCACAACTGAGATAAATCTTGAAACGAGTGAGTAATACCATATAAGAGTATTTGGGAAATTCAAATTAAAGGATGCTGGGAAGAAAAATTTTTTAATAATTAATTTCTTTCTTTTTTAACAAAAAAATAAATAATAGTAAAGTAGAATAAAGAAAGAATTAAAGAATTAAAAAAGAGAACTGACAGCTTTAAAAGCCTTTAATTCTGATTAAGCTAAGGAATATTGAATATTTTTTTTTAGATTTTAATGAAACAAAACATTGAAATTGAAAGCGTCTCAAGTTCTTTCATGGAAATATCTAAATATTTGCTTATATACTGGTTTAGTAATAACGCACCAGAGAATTCTGCAGTTTTCAAGTCTTCCTAGCAGTTTGGATTCACTGGATTAAAGCATATAAAAAAACACAGTAAGTTATAGGATCTGCATAAAGGTCTCACAATTTTACTGCCATTCTCTGATATATTGCGAGATTCTGGATTAAGCAATTTTTAATAATACCAGTGAAACAACAACAAACAAAACAAACAAAAAAACACTAGAAAACAAAATTAATTCTTTAGTAGCCTGAAACAATTTGTTCTCCCACTTATGACACCATTTGGTTCCTTTGTTGAAACTCACTTTCACAAAAGAGGAAAAAAATAAAACTTAATTTCCATGAGTACTCAAAGTAGATTTTAAGTACGTCTTTTTATTTACTCCATTCAATCTACTTTTCATACTTTAGTTTTAAGTCCTTTCGTTTATTTCCATTTTATTGTAACTCTTATGACTGTTTGAACCACTTCTGTAGGACACCTACAGTTGCGGTTGTTGTTGGTGTTGCTTCTTTTGTATTTGTAATGTTGTACAATGTATTATTGTTGTTGTCATGTTGTTGTTCTTGTAAGTTTTCATCAGTTTAAATTCAACCAAAAGGCTAAAAATATGTGCAAAGAAATAATGCAACAATAATACAATCGCAGGGAGATATTGAATGAAAGAAATTAAAATCCCTCGTTTTGTATAAAAACTAGATGTTGTACAAACCATTTATTACTGTTGCCATTGCTAATATTATAGACACTCGTATTCCATTCATTGTATTGTAGTATGTTGTGTTATGCAAAGAAGTTTATCAAAAAGAAAGAAAAACTTAAAACTGCTGTAACAGCAGCAGCAGCAGCAGCAGCAGCGATAAAAATAAATTCTTTGTGGCATCCATGGAGCAGTTTATTGTTATATGTGTGTTGCTTTACTAGCATTTGAAATAACAACCTTTCTTACCACATTTTCTTTTTAATAGTCAGCGTATTAAAGAAGAATGAAGAAAATATGTGCGCAAATAAATATTTTTGGTTGTAAACAAGAACAGCATTGGCATTGGCAAAATAACAATATTTTTTTTTCCTATTTTGTATAACAAAAATTTATTTCTGCCAGAATAATGACGATGATGACGAACGTGAAAAATGACAATTCTGCCACAACAATCTGGGCAACAATTTGTGAAAGTTGGATTAGTGGATAGGAAAAAAAAACTTATACGTTTTGCTTTGCCGCCTGTTAACCACATAGAATGGCAGAAACAGGATCAAAATGTTTGCATGAAACCACATCAAAACTGGCCTCTTTTTTTTTAATAAACATGTAAATAAATGGCGTGTAGCTCCACTAGTAGTTAATTTTCATTTTGACTAAAAGAGAAACAGAAATGCATTTTTGTTACAAGTCGCTTAGGAAAGTGCTGCAAAGAGTATTGTGTTTTCTTTACCATTACCATTTATATGTTAATTTTTTTTAGTGAATTTATAGGGTTTTGCAATTGCTCACTCTTCATCTAAGTGTTACTTTGCGACTGTTCTGATATATTGGAATATTAACAAAAAATATCATATTTTTTTTAGATATCAAAATGATTTTTTTCTGAAATTCCTCCAAATCGTGACTTATTTCTATTTCAAAAATCATTTTATTCAAATACATACTTCCACAATTCTGACTAATTGAAAAACAAATTAAATTATTTGTATGGGATAATAAATCATGTCTTTTTTGCGAATGGTCTCAGCCCCTTTGTATCAATTAGGCGGGTACACGAAATAAAATTTAAGTCTCAAATAGAAGAATATATCTGTTTAAGATTTTAAGTTTTACTTATTAACATTTATTTTGTTTCCAACACGGTCCTTTACATGTGGAATTCTTTGTAGGCAATTATGCTGGTGCTGATACTCTCAGAAAATTCTGTAACATGTTAACCCACTACTATAGGTTTAATAGCTTTTAACTTAATCTGAATTTTATAAAAAATTTAAGTACTGGTTTTCTAAATTCTTATTGCTATTTTCCTAAAAATAGAATAATAATAAGCGTAATCATAATAACTCCTTAATTTAGGTTTAATCCATATATTAGTTATAGGACGTTATCTACCTTATAAGCTCAAAATAAAAAATCTTATTCATAAACCCTTAATAAAAGCAAATTAACTAATAAACGATTTTGATTTCATGCTGGCAATACCATGATGTTATTTCAGCAAAGTGATGCACAATAATTCGGTAATATTAAAATTCATAAAAATATTGTAATAGTAGCACAATTGTACACAAAGCAGATGTGATTGAAATAATATTTACTGCTGTTAAAAAATAACTAAAATAAACTGAAAAATTAAAAAATAAATTCCTTTGAAGCACATTTTTTCAATTCATGTATAAAGTAATCGAATACTACCATTCTCTTTTTGGTTTGTGCATCACTATTCTGTTTACATTTTTTTTATATCAAAATGTGGTAAAATGGAATTGGAAACTGGAGAGAGAGAGATTAAATTCGTAATTTCTACATACACTGCTGACAGAGCCTGTAAAGGAAAGAGATGGCATATGTAATACAAAATAAAAAAAAAATGTTTGGCCATTTTGAAATTTTTTTTGTACAGAGACTGCAGACAGTTGCTATTATATGAATATTTTTAATTATGTGAATTTAAATACATATCGTCGATGGAATTAAAGAACGCTGTAACTGACAAAACATTAAATGTTCACCAGAGCCAAAAAACCTATATGATAGTAGAACAAAAACATTAGTAAGTATTTTTCATTTAGCAGACGGCATAAGCGAATATATTTTAATCGTAGAAATCTGGGACCGGTACCATTCGACGCGTATTTTTTTTTTTTTTTTTTGATAAAAATGAATTTTATTATCCTAAATATCGTTTTATTGTACGGTTAAAGTAGTAGGTAGAAACCTTAAATAAAAATTTTTCTTTTATAAATTGTTTCTGAGAGCGTTATGACACTGTTTGTTGTTTATGAATACAAAATTAAGAGATCTTACTTATAAGGCTCTTATAAACACGCTTTATGTCATTATGAATAATACTGTAAATAAATTTATAGTGTTAAAACACACAAGTCTTCCATAAATTTTTTTTAAATTTTTGATGAATATGAGAATTAAAGTTTATTATTGTACGTATAGTATCCTTAATGTTATACATACATACATACATACATACATACATACATACATACATATATACATAATTGGCCATTACAATCCTATTTCAGGGGTACAGCCTGGTTACACGCAGCACTCTTGTTGTGTGTGTTAATTTTTTTTTATCCATGAACACCGGGACCTACAGTTTAAATTCGACTCCGAACGACAGATTTGAAAAGCTTGTTCATGACAATCAGATACTGTCAGACCTTTTGTCCAGAGACTGCTAATAGGAAGCCGCCGAAAGAAATATGTTTTTCATATTTTTTTTTCCAGATATCAGAGCTCGCTTTTGAAAACTGAGCTCTTGTCTTAGTAAGCCAACACACTAACTACTAGAGGACGGCGGCTACTTCTTTAATACAATAATTTGTATTATTTTGTCAATTATCTGTTAAATAAATAATTGCCGTAATCACTATTTGTTGCAAGTACACTTGCAAATCTCGCTAACGTAGTAAACGTAGCATATCTGTATAAATTTTGTCGTTGTTTGATGTGGTTTGCTATGTTTGGAAGGGCGTTAGCAGCGCAGTGATTACCGCTAATAATATCTAAACTTTTACGAAATTTATTAAAACAAATTAATTAAAAAACTTTGAGTGAAACTTAAAACTTTCCAACATACAAACATACATACGCATGAATAACGCATAAGTTACCTGATAGATAATCAAATATTTATTTTTAATAAGAACTTATTTGGGAATAATAAATGAACAAAATTTATTAAATTTCAAACTTAAATAACACTCTTCATGTAAATTTACAACTTGGCAAACTATTTTCATTTTTAGTGATTATTTCCCTTTTCTTACCGACAATGTTGTTTCAAAAGTTTACCAATATTTTCATATATATTTGTATACAAAACTTTTGTGTTTATGCCTGTGAATGTATTTGTTAATTATGTTTGCGTATTGAATATGTTTTGTATTAATTTTTGGTTTCTAAACAAAGTTTATTGAATGTGTTTTCTCTACTTACATATGGATATGTATGTACGCCTTCACCTAAATATGTAATACTTTCACATTAATGTGGTTCTGTGCTCATAAACATCATAACTTATTTGTATTACACTATAGCTTCTTCGGATGTGAGTGTGTGAGTTAAATTTCATATTTAACTTTGAGCAAACTATCTTAAATATGTAAAAATTTTGTTAAGGTTACTAACTACACTTAGTAAGAATGTAAATACAACAACTTTAATAAGTTTTGAAACATATGTAAGAACATACTTAAAATTAAATAAATATATAATAGACATACTTACACAAACACACACATACATCTAAGCTGTAAGGCACAGAATACACATTCTACGTTTCTATATCAAATACGAGATTGTTCACTCATATATGGATTTTAAAACTGTATTTGTATACGTTAATGCAGTCAATAAACAATTCTTCCTTTAATTACATGTGCAGTGTAATAGTATTTCTGTTAGAAACTAAAAATTGCTAGAAAATTTTAGATTTAAAAGCTTTGCTAGCTCACAAAACGAATCAATGTAATTTAAGATATACGGTTTTAGTTAACCTTTGAATATTGTGATATATTTAAAGTAAAATAAAGCTGAGCAATTCGTTAATAAAATCATTCAATTAATTTTTAAATTACCTTAAGGAACAGTTCAATTGAACGATATGAATCAGTTCAGAATATATATTAAATAAAACAAATATTGTATGGATTTAAAGAAAGTTTAAATTTTAAATAAACACAGAAAAAAAAACTGTATTCAGCATAGCAATTTGAAAATTAAAGTTTGGTTAATTACTAAACGAACTGAAAATATATTGCAATTATAAAACAACAAGTAGTTCAGGAAAGAACAATGACAATGATGAACAATTACGCAATAAGAAGGGTTCAGTTTAACTTTTTTCATATTACACGTTATATGCTCTATATTGTTTTCTAAAGTATGTGATTTATATCAAGGATAAAAAACTTATTTGAAATATATATAAATTATAAAACCACAATCAGCTCATGAATGAACTAAGTCATTTAGGCAATAAGAACTAACTTAAAAACAAGCTCAATTTTAGAACTTGACAAATTAAGAAAATTACTTAACATACTTATATATTATTTTAAAAATTTGCAATTTAAAACTGAGGAGGGTTGCTACAGCGAGAGTTGTGATTTTGATTTCTATCAAAGACTATGGTCGAAAATACATACATATGTATGTATTAATTAGAAATAATTAGAATATAATATTGAAGTGCAAATAAAATAAATAAATAAAAGAGTTTAATGAAATAAAAATAGTTCATAAAAGAACTAGTTCGATTAAAAGGTATCATCTAGTTTCGGAGATACATACCTTTGTCACTAGGCAAGAAGAGCTTAAGTCAAAATATAAAATTTTTAAGTATGTATTTCCAAATTTGAGTACTTTTTTTCTCGTCAAACAATAAAATGTTAAATGATGAGTGGTGGTGCATAACTTTTTGTCCAGAGTTCACTTTTGGTACCTATTGAAATTAACAGAAATACCATATTTTTCAATGCTGCTTTACTAGTATGAATTTAAATTATGATTTTATTTACCTAAGTGGATTAAATAATATTTACCTGCTTTACAATTTTCTATTTTGTTTAAATGATTAAACTGAATATACGCCTTCGCACAGCCTGCTAAAACTTTCAATTTACTTGAACGCAACACGAACCTTTGACAGCTTGTAGAAAACGAACGTAAACAAAACGGAATGAAGAAATAACGGATCTAGTTGAGCATTCTATTTTCTTTACCCTACAATCGGTAATTACGAAAAACATTAACTTTTAAAAAATAGAATGTTGGCCTCAAAGATCGTCAAAATAACCCTCTGTGAGTCGGGAAGTAGACAATATTCAGTAAACCAACGTTTTTTAATCGTTATAACATTTTATAAAAAAAAAAACCATCGATTAGTGTGGCGATGAGAAAGTTAAGTGAAATGAGTGAGAAGGCACAATTTCATTTGAATGGATATTTGGATAAACAGAATAGTCGGTTCTGGGCAATGGGAATCCCTCAAATTATTCATTAGTCAACTTTGTATCCTTTAAAAGTGACAGTCTGCTGTGCAATTTGTTCAGAAGGAATCAGTGGACCTTACTTTGAAACTGAAAACGGTAACTGTAAATGAGGAACGATATCATGATATGGTTGACAACTTTTTATCGCCACAACTGCATGTTTGGTCTTAAGTAACATGTGGTTTTAACAAGACGGTGCCACATCGCATACAGCCAGGATTAAAATGAACTTACTGCGAGACCTCTTTCAACAACAAGTTATTTCAATAAATTGTGATGTTGATTGGCCACAACGGTCTAAAAGAGGCGTACATTATCTGATATTGTATACCATACATAATTGTCGAAATTAAGTAAAACTTGCATCATATAAGATCTATTCCCTTTCATTTAATCAAAAATTATATATAATGTTTTTAATTATTATTGAGTAAAAAAAAAAAAAAAATCAAAAGATTAAAAACTTTATTTTATTTTTAAACATGTACATAATATATATATATATATGTAAGTACATATTAGTACACACATAGGATGGAAGACCTCTCGGTATAATAATTCTACTGAAAAGTAACGACATACGGAAATATTTTTCGAATAGTTCAGTTGAAGAATAAATACCACCGACAACTTAATAATTTTTAATAATAAATATTTCGTAATTAATATTTTTTAAAAAAAGGAAATCAGTTTAATTGGAAGGAGGATACCTCTACATACAAATACATCAGAGTGGGCAAACAAACAAAACATTTAGCAAAAATTACAACAAAGTCATACACTTTTCAAAATTTTTTTAATGGTATTGTACATGAGGAAAACCAAAACAAATACTTTCTAAATGAGAAAGAGCGCAAATGAAACAATTAGCGTTCGCTCTTGTGCTTCCTTTGTTATTGCGTCACATTCGTATAATTTGCTCTTTTTTCTCTTCTTTTCTTTTTCTCTTCTTTCCTTTTTCTTCTCATTCACTTTTTGTTGTACCTAGGCACATTTGAGTTAGTGTATTTGTAGTACTCAAAACAAAAAAAATGTACAAAATTAAATGGGACAATCTTTCTCACTGTTTCTCTTTTATTTTTGTTTTACGCATTGTAAAGAATACAACAAAATGAGATCAAACTTTCACTTTTGTTTATTTTCCTACTCTGAAATACATATACAGACATATATATTCATATATGTTTAATGAGAAGTAAACAGAACACTTATAATTGTATTACATGTTTGAAATTAGTTTTTTTATTTTCTTTACTTCACATTATTTCTCATCAATTTCTAGCAAAAAAAAAAAAAAAAACAGAATACACATGCCGAGCAATATAAATATAATTGCTTGTTTGCTAGCCATAACCATGTAAGAAAATTATATATTTTTTGTATTATTTGGTAACTATTGAATCAAAGCAAGCAACACAACTATGTACGATGTGTGGTATGTGCGAGTATGATATCGTTTCTGTTTATTAGTTCTTCATGCAACATGTTTTGATTATTTTTCTGTATTTGTTCGTATGTTTTTATTACAGTTTTTTAATACCACAGTAGCAGTTGTAGAACTTCAATTCTGTTCACCATAATGTAGTGGAAAGTTTTAGTTTTCGTATTTATTATTTTAGCTGTTTATGTTTCAGTTGCGGTTTCTATGTAACTATTTTGCAACAGTTGTGAATGTGCAATTGTAATCAGTATGAAATTTCATACGTTTAGTTTAGATAAATAAAAAAAAGGAAACAAAGTTATTTAGAAAATAACTTTTGAGTTTGATGAGAATAGAAGAACAACTTTCATATTTTTTTAATATTTAATATCGTTACAAGCCTTTGATTTATTCAAATTAACAACTAATCCATTTAAAATGAATACTTTTCATCCGCAAAATAAGTTGTCTTAACATATTTAAAAGACAAAAGGTTTGAAATTGTTTATAAAGAAAAGAAAAAAGTGTAAAACCCTAATAAACTGCCATGCTTTTTCACACTATAAGTGTTATTATAGACGGTCCCAGCAGAAAATTTTTCAAATTTTTCAATTGTTTATTTATACCTTAAAGCTTCCAAAAATTCTATAGGATAAGATATTATTTTTGATTTTTTGCTGACTGGTTGCAATAAATTTGTATTTGTATTGCATTTTAGTGGCTCATTTCATAGAAAAATAATGCATTATTGATGCGCACGAATAAGTGGTTATTTACAATTTCTCCCTTACAAAATAGCTTATTGGTAAGCATTAATTTCTGCTGGGGTGTATCTCCCCACAAAGGCTCTGTTCTCTCTACTTATCTAGTTTTGCCGTTTATTAACGATGTTTTCTTTTCATCATCAAACCTGTTTCTACTTTTTAACGTATACCTTTAATTGTAAGTCGTTAGCTTTGTAGATTGTGTTGAGAAGATAAATAATTAATAGTATACCTACGATGGACCTGACAGAGTCAAATTTAATGCGCGCAAGACTCAATGTTGTTTTCTCATGTATGTAGGTATGGTAGTGAAGATGTAATCTTGTCATCTTTGTTAACAATAGGTAATGAAAATATTGATGAGGAGGATGCTCTTGATGTTCTGGACATAAGAATTAACTGTGAAGTTCTCTGTATCATTCCAGATTTTTTCTTATTGTCGAAAGAAGCGTTCAAGTGCCTCTGTTTTTTAAAACCTTTATCAAACATAAAATGGAATAAAGACTTTAATGTATTTGCCTGTGCTTAAAATTATATTTTTAGGTTTCTCGGCCGCAAATTGGAAATAGCAAAGGTGATTATCAATGACCGTAGGGTATTCAATCCTATCAATTCATTGAAGCATCGACTTACTGTGAAGTGCTTTCTACTGTTCTATCGTTACTACCATGGCAAGTATATACAGACATACATAACTGTCCATTACCACCCTGTTTCAGAGTTACGACCTAGCTTCTCGCAGCACTCATATTGTGCGGGTTAATTTTTATCAATGAGTACCGGAACCTAAAGTTTAAAGTCGACTCCGAACGACTGATTTGAGAAGCTTTTTCATGGCTATCAGTTACTCTCAGAGCTTTTGCCAGAAGAGTGCTGAGAGGTAGTCGCCGAAATAAATAATTTTTTCATATTTCTTTTTTTTTCAAGGTGTCAGAGCTGAGATTTGACGAAAGCGCTATCGTGTTAGTAATCCAACACAATAACCACTAGACCACTGTGACTACAAGTACTGCCATGGCAAGTGCTCTGATAAAATTAGAGCCTTAATTTTGAATAACCACACATTTTTACATACAACTGGTACATCTTTTAGAGCTCATTAATTTATAGCTGATTGTCGAGTGAATCACACAATTGAAAATGGAGAGACGATTCAGCCAAAGATTATCCTGGTAATTACGATATGAATGAGTATTATCAAATATTTACAATTACTACTCCGTCTTCACTCCTCTTCGAAACGTACTTTTTTTACTTTGTACTAGTGACAATGCACTGCAAACTGAAGAGGGGAAAGCAATATTTTGAATAGTTCACGAGATTTAGACTTAAGAATCAGTACATGTTTTTTGAAAATTGTACTAAAATCCACACCCCAGTCAAAAACTTCAAATATGAATTTAAGAAAAAACCTTAGCTAATAATTCAAAACCCAGTTAGGGGTTTTCTTCTACTATCATAAGCTTTCAGATTTTGGGCGTCTCTATTGGTTCACGATTTTAAGGTTGTAAAATGTGCTACAGTGAAATTTATACTTTTTAAAATGCATATATTTTACATACCCAGCAGAAATTATTGCTTACCAATAAGCTATTTTGTAAGGGAGAAATTGTAAACAATCACTTACTCATGCGCATCAATAATGCATGACTTTTATTTGAAATGAACCGCTAAAATGAAATAGAAATGCAAATTTATTGCAACCAGTAAGCTAATAGTACAAAAAATCAAAAATAATACCATATCATGTAGCATCTTTGGAAGCTTTGAGGTGTAAAAAACAATATAATGCTTCCATGATTGCTTACAATTTTATTTATTTTTTCCAAATTTGAAAAATTTTCTGCGGGAAGATAAGGCATAAAAATACCCACTGATGGTCTGATTTATCCTCTTCCATATGATTGTGTATTTATAAATGAATATAACAATTAGCTTTCATTAAATAATTCCTTCCAAATATTTTATATATTTTTAAATAAAACATTTCTTACAAATAAAAAGTATGCAAAGAAAAGAAAAAAAAAATAATCATTTAAAAAAATTTAATGTATTACATATTCTAATAAAATTAATGAAAAAACAAAAAACAAAGTAATCATTGCTAAATATTAGAGAATCTCACAAAAACACCTGTCTAACACCTGTATTTAAGACAAACGGAGTAAAATTTGCTTGAAAATATATGTTTTTATAGTGAACAAACATATACCATTTAATGGCAAAAGCTTAAGATGTTACTCGGAAACGGAAAACATACATTCCGAAGAAATGTTTTTCTCAAATTTACTCATTTTTCATTTTAAAATGTAAAAATACAAAAAAGGAAATAAACAGAACCTGCTTAAAATATGTTTTTATTCACTTCCCCTCAGCTTCTTACCTTTTATGACAAGGCAAGCAAATTATTTTTTTTTCTTCATGCGAGTTTACAGTCAATTTTACTTTTATATTATTTTTCATCTCCTGCATGGCTTTTAATCATGTGCTTTTATAGAGACGGAAAAAATTGCTAACAAATCAGGAAATAAAAAGCAACAAATTGGTATAAATAACGGCTTAAAGCGACATACACAATAACATAAATAAATGCCATTTATAATAGTAACAAACAAATTAAGAAGCACACATGTATTTCGAATACAGTCTCGATCAAAACAAATGGAAGAACTTAAAAAAAAATAATCTGTTTTTCTTAAGTTACGAATCACCAGCTAAATGTTATGTTTTAAATTAAAAAAAAAAATTAGTTTTAAACTTTTTTATTAAATTTTCTTAATCGTTTTTAAAAAGCTTGTACCACTTGTAAACACTTTTCTGACTCAAAGTTCTATTACCCTCCCAGCAGAAATTAGTGCTTACCGATAAGCTATTTTATAAGGGAGAAATTGTGAACAATCACTTACTCGTGCGCATCAATAATGCATGATTTTTATACGAAATGAGCCGCTTAAATGCAATAGAAATGCAAATTTATTGCAACCACTAAGCAATTAGTATAAAAAATCAAAAATAATATTTTATCTTATAACATTTTTGGAAGCTTTAAAATATAAAAAATAATATAATGCTTCCATTATTGCTTACAATTTCATTTATTGTTTCCAAATTAGAAAAATTTTCTGCTGGGATGTGCCACTGCCATCATCTCAAGTGCTTTTGCGCATTTAACACCATTTGTACACAATATTTTATGCACATTCCCTGATCCATTTTTTCCGCAGTCGTATGTCGAACAGACAAAATACGTCTAAATGTTATGCCTCTACAAACAAAGAAAACTAAGAACATACATATCGTTGCAAGAATTAAAGAACACCGTAACTGACAAAAAATTTACTGTTCACCAGAGCCAAAAAACCTGTATGAAAGTGGAAGGAAGACACTGGTATTTTTCAAAACACAGACGGCGTAAGTGAATTTCTTTTCATCATAGAAATCTGGAACCGGGACCAATCGACGCGTATTTTTTCTGATAAAAATAATGCAAAAAAACCTATTTTCGATCTTTTGTCAGTTACAGCATTCTTTAATTCTTGCGATGATATGTTCGAGACAAGTGTGGCAACATAAAACAAAATCACAAATTTTATATTGAAGTGTATGGCAATCACAAAAATATTTCTAAACAATTATGTTTTCATTTTCAAACATTAATCGTACCATCAAGAAATAATCATTTATGCTGTTGGTCCATCAGTTTGCATGTTTGAATATCCTTTAGGGATATCATAAAATTTTATTTGTCAAACTATATATCGTCATGCAATTTATTAAAATATTTACAGAAATACAAACTGTGCTAATTTTTCTCTTGTCACTCTAATTTGCATAACAATTCAATTTATTTTTAATTCTGCCATAGTTACTGGTTGTAATACCAACTACAACGACAATTAGAAGTCGATAGCATGTTGTGCATTAGGGTGCAACCAGTGAAACGGTATATAAAATTAAAACCTCTCCTTATTGTGGCATTTTAAAATACTCGTAATATTATTAGAAAAAAAAAAAAACTAATAAAGAGAAAACCAATTATGATTTTTCTTAGTAAAATTATTTAAAAAGGGCACTAGTGTAGGTTATAAGTTTTGCAGAGTAAAAATCGCTATAATTTTTTAAAATTTTAAATATACCCTCAAGATATGAAATTACCGAGAACAAGATTTTTTCAGGACGTCACGAACAAAAACAAACATATCGTCGTGCGGGAGTTAATGTGCTCTATCCTCCATTTTATATTTCTCGAGTAAATATTGCCACTTTAGGCTTAAATCTGCAATCCGTTTTTGGCTATTTATCTTCGAAACTGGACGAGATATCCGAAAACATATTGCAAACTTGAAAAATTTGGGGTCTAAAACCTAAATTGGTATCATTAACTCGAGATATATAAAATATATAAAATGGCGTATAGAGCTCTTGAACTCGAGCACGACGATATTTGTAATATTTTTTTTTATTTTTAATTTGTTTAAAGTGAAACAGTCAAGAAGATTTCAGATACGTCAGTGATCAGTTCGTACTTTGCGTGTTAATCTGATGATCTAAAATATAGAAGTATTCTAACGGGGTTTCTTACTGTTCTTTGTGCATTTGGCGAAAATATCGATCACAGATGTAGATGTTTGTACACTGGCATTAAAAATAGTTCAAATCCCAGCAAAAGTGAAATTTGAAAAAGTTATTTTGGGTTTTTTTTTCAAAATTATAATTTAAAAATAAGAGGTCCACCTTCCTCCCCCCTGAAAGAAGACAATCTAAAAACAGCTCCCCGACATTCCACTCTATGCCAACTTAACGAATGTCAACAAAAAAACGAATAATCGGGAGAAAAGTGCCACCTATTGGGAAGTAGCAGATAACAGCGATACCAACTTAGCGAAGACACCCACCACACAATTAACATGAAACGAAGAGGTAATTGCTGTTGATTTTTCAAAGGTGAAGGTATAACACTGGCCTTTGAATGATCAATTCACAGCAATTTTTCTCATTTCTAAGGCGCCTAATATGTACTCTCCTTTCCAAAAATTCCAATAAAAAGCACTGCATTAGTAAAAGTTTACCCCTGAATATTAGTCTCAAAAAAAAAAAAAATAACAAAAAATCTTTTCCTGAGTCCAAATTAAAAAATAATAATAACTTCGGCGCTATTTTTTCCTATGCCGTATTTAAGAACCTATTTAATTTCTTATTTTTATTTCAAAGAATATTTTATAAAAAGTTGAATAACACATTGTTTTATTAAGTCGTTTAAACATTTTAAATCACTTTATTTGGATTTCTTAATTTCCCACAGGCAATTGTTTAGAAGTGCTTTTAAAAATAAAATTTGCTTGAAATATATTTACTTCCCTAATATTTAAGAGATAACAGACATTTACCATAATTTTAAGTTAAACATGAGATGAAAATGGACAATGTAACACCAATCAAAGAAACAATTACAAGCATATCTCCTGCAAAATAAAAAAAGAAAAAAGAAAAAATGTATGGGTATTACGAAAGGGAGTAAATAAAAGTCAGCAGCCAGCATCATTCAAAGTTTTGATTTAAAAAAAACTCTGGAATTAACGAGAACTTAGAAATGTTAACAAAATACCCAACAGCTAAAAAGAGCAGCAAATATTGGTTCGTACAATGTTTCTAATTCGGTTTCAAAAATTTTAAACCGTATTTGAGTTTTGCCTCTAAAAACTAATTCAACCAAATATTCGTGTACAGGTTAGGTCAACCACGAATCACTGATAATATTTTTGGTTTTTCTTTTGTTATTGTTTTTTTATTATTATTTTATTTTTATTAATATATAAGCGTTTAATTAAGCTTTATTAATCAATAATAAGGTCAACTAAACTTATTAATACAATTTTATTTTTATAATATTTCTAAGTACATATAAAAAAATTATTATTTAATTAATTCATAAGAATTTGGGATTTGGTCTTTTTCAACTACAATGTATAATTCTGAGTTTTTATAATTAACCAGTATAGAACACAGATTTTATGTCCCGACACACACCTAATCTCTTACAGCAATAAAATCTTTTTTACACCGGAAGTCAGAATTGATCAGCATACTTCAAAAGCTCTTGCCTACAGTGTGTTTCAATCTTTGACGCCAACGTATCGATCGCTCTGTGCATAAAAAACAATATATCAAACATCCTAGAACATCTAACTTGTCGTATGATGTGTTTTTTAACACGAAGAAAAATACCATGAACAGGCAAGCAAAACAGAGAGAGCAAGGAAATGTGACAACTGTTACCTAAAATATGAAAGAAATAAATTTGCTTCAAATAAAATAGAATAATAACACCGCCCATATTTTAGTTCAGAGTTATAATTTAGATGTACGTCTCTCTAAAGTCTTCTTTTATTTTGATATACGATTAAAGAACTAAAAACCAAATGCACTGCACTGCTCATTTGTACTCGAAGCCAAACATGTTTTTTTTAATAACTTAACATTAAAGAAGTATTCTAAAAATTTTAAAAACCAAATTGTCATCTCTCTTACCGGACCTCCAAACCGCAAAATATCGTTTTTCAATATTTGGATAAAAGTAATTACCTTTTATTACTATTGTTTCCTTTTTCAATTTTAAAGAATGCAAACAATGTAAAGGTTTTGCTTCTATATAAATTAAATTTCTCCTCATAGTGATAATAAAAGTTAAGATTTTCTCTATTTGAAAAAGAAAAAAAAAAAATTAAAATGTGTGTGTTTGTGTATAAAATTGTACGAAACAAAAAATAGATCCAAAAAAAAAAATTATATTTTTATTTTAAAGAAAAAGGATTATGTTATAAAAAACTATACTGCATTTGAAAATCTTAAAGCTACACTAAAAGAAATCACTTTTTCCCATCAAACAAGAATTGAATAAAAAAGAATTTAATTGTCTTGAACTTTTAGTTTAATATGATAGAAGTATTTGCTTTATATTGACCTTTTTTAGGTCATTTTAAAATCATTATCGCCATTTGATCAATACAGCATTATTTTAGAATATTTATAAAATAATTGTGGAAGCAATCTTAAAGCTTTATAACAATTTTTTATGTCATGGAAATAAAGGGTGATTTTTTAGCTATTATCTTTTTGGCAACACTGGTTTAAACAGCTGACGAACGTTTCGTGTTTTGTTTCACTGTCATATATCTTCAGTTTGATCTATAATATGGCCATAATAAACCAACAACGCTTGCAAATTATTAAATTTTATTATCAAAATACGTGCTCTGTTAAGAAAGTTCATCGCGCACTTCTGCTTCCATTTTATGGTCAGTTTAATCGACGCACTGAAGCGGCTATTCGTGCTATTGTGATTGGAGTGAAGACCAGCCAGAAGAATTGCAAGAGCTACCAATGCATCTAGAAAAAGTTACAGTTTGGTGCGGTTTATGGTCCTGTGGTATCATTGGACTGTAAGACTTCTTCAAAGATGATGCGAATCGTAACGTAACTATGAATGGCGAGCGCTACCGTGAGATGACATCCGAAATTTTTTTGCCTAAAATGCAAGCGCTTGACTTCAATGACATGTGGTTCCAACAAGACGGTGCCACATGCCACACAGAACGCGTAACAATGGACTTATTGACAGGCGAGTTCGGTGAACATTTTATTTCACGTTCGGGACCGGTCAATTGGCCGCCTAGATCCTGCGATTTAACGCCTTTAGACTATTTTTTGTGGGGCTATGTTAAAGCTCATGTCTCTAGAGCCAAGCGCACTTCAATAGACGCATTGGAAGACAACATTGAAGCATTTATTCGTGGGATATCGGCCGTAATATTATAAAGAGTATGCTAAAATTGGACTAAGCGGATGAACCATTTGAGACGCAGTCACGGTCAACATTTGCATGAAATAATCTTCAAACACTATATTATATGGACCGTACTATAGATTCAAAAAATGATTTCATTAATTTTTCTTAATTTTGTGTGTGTTTTTTTTTTTTAACTTTCCAATAGCTTTTAAAAAAACACACTATATAACCCTATACGAATACCACTATGTGATAAAAGACCAAAAAAAAAAGAAGTCTCCGAGTTTTGCCCAATGTCATGAAGTTTTTTTTATGGACCCCCAAACATTTGGGGCCTTGGTGTTATTTTTGCAAAAATGTTATCATTTTCTCAGGCTCATATCTTTTAGTATAATTATCAGATGTTTATGAATAAAAACTGGTTTCAAACCCCAGCTCTGACATCTTGAAGAAAAAACGAAATATGAAAAAATATTTCTTTCGGCGACTACCTTCTAGCAATCTTTTGGCAAAAGCTCTTAGAGTAGCTGATTGCTATGAAAATCCTTCTCAAGTGTGTCGTTCGGAGTCGACTTTAAACTCCGCTACTCATGGATAAAAATTGACACACACAACACGGGTGCTTCAAATAGCTATGCCGTAATCTTGACACAGAGTTGTAATGGCCAATTATCTATTTGTGTATTGATGACAACTAAAATCTAGTTGAGTTGATAGTTGTCACACAAAAATATTGGGGTGTGCAAACATTATTTTAATCGTTTTTTCCACAACTAGAAATTTTTAAATACCAATTGGCATTACCACTCACATTCAGTTAATATACCCACTCGACTCATTACACTAAACATTAACAAATTAGTATCACACACTTTACGTCTAATAATTGCAATTTTTTTCTGAGTGTAATAAAGATATTTGTATTTGTTATGAGAGTTGAGAGGAATTTAATGAAATCTTATTTGAAAAAAAAAAAACCATATATTTTTAGAAAGTCTAAACACATACAATACAGAAAAATTAAAAAAGAAAAAAGAAACGAATTTTTAAGAAATCAATATGCTTAACCTTTAATATGGAATAAATATGTATGAATAATACTTAACCATATGCTGGGTATTTATAGTTTTATAAGAATATAAGAATGTGTCTATACATATGTATAACGTATACATATATATGTACATATAATACATATACATATACTTACATGTATTTTGAAGGACAAATAAACAGAACCGCATACACAAGCATATGCTGATAATATGGTTTAGTAGGTGAATGTTATAAAAATATGTTCATTTTTTCATTATATACTTATGTATGAGTATGTATATAAACCATATAGTAATATGTACATAAGTTTTGTGTGTATAATAATGTCCTTGTGTTGTCTGTATACATATGTACTTCTAATTCTTCTTTTCTATTATCTTGACTATTATTGAGTTCATGTGCGTTATAATTTAAATTATACATAAGCTCATACATACACACATTCATATATGTATATACTCATGTATGTCTATACATGGGTACCTTCTTCACATGTAGACATAAAAAAAAATTAAACAAAAATAACAAATTGTCTGTACAGTGGCAAGCATATACATTAAGTTTATTTTTATAGATTTTTTCTTTTACTTTTTTATTTCTTTGAAAGATTTAAAAAATTTAGGCATTTAAATCTTACAGGATCCTTCTCTGAGGACAAGGTTCCTTTTCCCTGCAAAAAGTGCGACTACTCCATGCACGTGTGTAAAATGTACTCCATGATGGACCATGACTAGTAACATCCTTAACCCATTATGCATGTAAAAAAGTGACCCATTTTACATTGCGATGTCCTAGGAGAGGACCAGGTCCAACCAAATATAACATAAGAGTAACCTCAAAACTACTCTCATGTAACTACTCCGTGAATTATACAATTGAGATTAGTTTCATAACTACTTCACGTATATACTCCATGAATCAACTTTTGTAGTTATTTTGGTAACTACTTTATGTCATTATTTCATGGACTACTAACAGAAGACTATTTCCTACAAACCTTTAAAATTGAAATCAAATTTTAATTACATTTTTTTAACACTTTTTAAGCCCTAATATATTTTATGATTTTACACTTGTATGTAAACACAAACTTTGAGAAAAACTGAACATGAATGCCGCCAGCGTTACCATTCAGTATTTTTTTAACTTAAATGTGTCGCCAGTGTTACCCAATTGTAAATTTTACTTCAAACATACAAAAAAGTACACAATTTTATTACATAGGACTATTCTGGTAACTACTAATCTGGGTTATGTAGTCCAATTTTTTTTGCAGGGTTAGGCTAGTTTTTATTCATTAAACAAATAATAATAATACAGATAGCAGTCGTAATAAGGATAGATTTCTGTCGCTAGACTTAAAACTTGCTAAAAAGCAGGGATTTGTAATAGTGTTGGCAAAGTATTGAGTAATGGGTACCGGGTATCGAGTATTTGTACTAATTTTTAGGTATTCAATACTTAAAAGTAACTACTCAATACTTTAAAAGTTGTGTTTTTTCTTGAAAGTTGTATGGAAAATTTAAATTTTAACGGCCAAACAAATTTCTGTCTAAAAACACAATACTTTATGAAATTGTTTTCTCTAAAAATAAATGCCCGTATTCATAAAAACTATTTTAGGTTTATTGAGGGTTTATTTGACAAGTATTGCTTAGAAATTTGTCAAATAAGTCCTCAATAAACCTAAAATAGTTTTTATGAATACGGGCATAAATCTGTTAAAAGTATTAAGTACTATTGGGTACCCAAATGAAACTACGCAATACTATCGAGTAATGAAAAGTAGCAGAATTTGACAGCACTAATTTGTAATATTAAATTCAGGACCTAGAAATGAAAATGCTATGATTTCGAAATAACTTTCATATTGCTTTGCAGGATAGATGGGTTATTTTTAAGAAAAAAGCAAATAAATAAACTTAAAATCTATATTTCATTCTTATTATATTATTTTCCAAATATACTTTTAAATATAAAAATTTTAAAAACAATTTTGCTCGCCACGTTATATTTGTGTACTCATACATAATTGTATATACTCGTATATGTATGTACATATGAATGTACATCTATTTGGCTGTAGAATTTCTTTCTATTATATTGAGTTAATGAGTTGTTTGGTAATTGTGCTAATAAAATCCACTTAAGCATTTAAGGTTATTAGCAATCTAACATACCCACGTACTCGTACATACAGAATAATGTATGTTCGTGTATTGGTTTATTGCCATCGTTTCACACAATTATAGATTGTTTACTGTTATTGATTGAAAGTTTACAATTTCCTATTTTACTAATTGTTACGCATTCCTTTATACACATACCGTTTACACATTTCTGTACATAAATTGTTCAAAAACAATTTTTAATTTGAAAAAAAAATAGGCAATTCTCTTATATTGTGTTTTCAAATTGCAAATAAAAAAGAAAACAATGTGAAAAAGGAAAATATAATTAAAAATAAGTAATATCGACTAAAAAAAAAACAATAATGACAATAAATAATAATTGGTATTGATTTGTCAAGAATCAAAATTATTCATTTTATGACTAATTGTTCAAATTAAATCTCATGTACATACGTACATATCGTCATGCGGGAGTTTATGTGCTCTATCCGTCATTTCTTATTTTTTATATATTTCGAGTTAGTTATGTCACTTTAGGTTTTCGACCCCAAATTTTTCAAATGTGTAATCTGTTTTAGGATACCTCGTGCAGTTTCGGAGATAAATAGCCGAAAACGGATTGCAGATTTTAAAAATGTTGGTGTCAAAAAACCAAAGTGGCATCATTAACTCGAGATATATAAAATGGCGGTTAAAGCACATAAACTCCCTCACGGCGATATGTATGCATCTTTAGAAAATTTAATGATTATATATATTTGTATATTAAACAATAGTTGCATAAGTGAGTCATTCCTATTCAAAAGCAAAAAAAAAAATAAAAACTAGACTTGAAGTAAAAAATTTTACAAAAAATTTGACTTAAAATAATACAACAATACAATATTCAAAGTTTCGGTCCAGTTTCTCACAGCACCCATGGTGCGTGCGTTATTTTGTATCAACGAGTACCTAAAAAATCAAAAAAAAAAAAAGATAAATTAAAAAACTAGTTTTGTAAGAACGTTAACTCTGAACATCAGGCTTGACAAGCTTGTTCTTGGCAATCAATTACTCTGATGAGAGATGGTAGCCGAAAGAAATATTTTTTTTACACTTCTTTTTTCAATATTTTAGAGTTGGGGTTTAAATCCGTAACTGTCATCTAGTAATATACTAGAGCGGCTACTCATGTATTTATTTTTACTTTTCTTTAATACAATTCTAAGCGCAACCTACAAAAATCACCGCCTTTTTGACATTGTCCTTTTTGACATTATACTCTAAAGATATGTAATTTTAGACTTTCTCCATAATTGTAGCTGAATTTCATTGATGCAGCTTTTAATTTTATGACGTTGTGGTCTTATGGACAAAAAACTATGATTTCAAAAAATCTCACAATTAGATTTATACTTAATGGTGCCAATTCTAAACACCGAACCGATAGAGTATGCTACCAGGAAAGATATTATGCAGTAATTGGATTGTTTTATTGGCTGTATGGCATACGGTATACCCTTGTTTTGAAACCACATATTGGCCACATTAACAGTAACAAATTTCAGCAGAAGAATTTCGTGATATCAAGCATAAGCCCCATTTTATAATGGGGCTGATCTTCTAGTAATGCCTCCTGACCAAAATGCGCACTGAGCTGTGAAACGTTGTGGCTGCTTTCTTTGGTCACAAATCATAAGTGGGTTCTCTAAACCCTAAAAACGACGATATGGGAAATAAACACAGCCATAGAGGTAAAACTGTGCTTTATAGGATTATTTTGCTGGAAAAATCAGCATCCACTTTTTAATGATTCTACGTCATAATCTTCAGTAAAGTGTGAGTTGGCAGATTAATTTGAAAGGAAGGGAGCAGCAATGCCATTGATGGGCCCAAAACCTTTTTGTGAAATAGGAAGGAAGGCTCAGACTGGCCTTAGACTTGCTTGGTAACTATAATAGAAAACGATTTGAGTCGTGCATTGGATTCTTAAGGAATAATCGGGGAATACTAGCGGGCCTTCTGACTGGACACTGCAGAATTAATGAACACTTAAATAACATAAAAATAGTTCGAGCAATAGGTGCAGATTCTGCAACGAGGCGATCGAGTCATCAGATCTCATACTGAGCAATTGATCAGCGTTAATGCACAGTAGGAAAAGGTACCTTGGTGACTATTAGTTATCAGATAGGTAATTCTTGGGTTCATTAGAACGACGAGACTGGGGGAAATATTGTAGGAATCCCGATCAAGTTGAGGGGTATACAATAGATCTACAGGTTTAAGTACTGTAGTACCTCATATATATGAATGCGTGATGGTATGTAAAGTGTGAGTTGAATTTGGTAAGCATGGAGATACAGATCTTTTGTTAATATAAGCAATGGAACTCTTTCTGTGTATTCACTAACACTATTACGCGTTGTTTTTTATTTACAGCTGTAGTCGCCGTAGTGCAGTGGTTAGTGTGTTGGCTTACTAAGAGGATAACGCCGGGTTCAAATCTTAGCTCTGTCATCTTGAAAAAAGAAATATCTAAAAATTATTTCTTTCGGCGACTACCTCTCAGCAGTCTCCTGGCAAAAGCTCTGAGAGTAACTGATTGCCATGAAAAAACTTCTCAAATCTGTCGCTCGGAGTCGACTTTAAACTGTAGGATAAAAATTAACACACACAACATAAGTTCTGCGAGAAGCTACGCCGTAACCCTGACACAGGGTATTAATGGCCAATTATGTATGTATGTATGTATGTATGTGTGAACGGTTTAATTTCAAACACCAGTGAGATAAGCTTCTGCAACTGATCCAGTCTCCTTGAATTTTTCAATTAATCTTTTCACAGCTGATGTGATTATATATTATTTTTACACTATTTTCTATAAAATTTTCAAATTACTATTGTGTTTAAAGCATTCTTGTATAAAGAAAAAACACTCTAATGTGTCGTGTTTTAGTAATAGTTTATCAGCTGTCAAACTTTTCTTTATTCAGGGTTGGCACTAACCAAATCTTATGTTAAATTTGGAGCACAAATGAACTGATATTGCTTTAGTTTTTGTTGATTGTTTTCTTGGTACCAATTTTTAAAGTGTATTTTGAGAACTAAATCAACTCTACGATATTTGTATTGTCTTCTATTTTTATATATGAATGTATGTACTTTCCATAAGTGCTATTAAAATGCAAAAGAGATTGATTGTTTCAACCGATTTCGTTTTGCATTCCAATACACGAGTATGTGCATAAAAAATTTGTTTTCTTTTCAGGAGCTTCGGACAGGTCAAGTTATTGACACAAGTTAGTGTTTAATATTTTTTTTTTCAAGTGTGTTATTTTATGGTACAAAAAAAAAGCAAAAATAATTGTTAATATATAGATATTTATGTACATACATTATAAAATATTCCAGCAATTTTGTGCATAATTATGGTTCATCATTACATTCGAAAATCTCTTGTAAAGATAACTTCTGACAATATTTCATTATTTCATTAGATTAAATTGTACAAGAAATGTTCTAAACTTTTAAGCCTTCTGCTAAATAATGTTGTACTCTGGGTACACTCATAATTACTAAACGACAAATATCTCTGTATAGTTTTGTTTCGACAAACATTTTGTTGATCTTTATGATTTAAAACATTTTGCATGTTTTGCATTGTACGAGCAGATATGTACTCGTACATACATATGTTCGATTATGTGTCATATAAAAATACACTTAAATTTGTGTCGGTGTTTTGTTATGTGGTATCAACATCTGTATCAGTGTACTTACGAGTATTTTATAATCAATCCCCAAGTGTCATAAATGTGTACAACGATAAACATACAATTGATTAAATGAAAATTTGCCTGAAGTCTTTTATTATTGAACTCTTGTGTGTATAAATGAGTTATCAATTACTAGAGATTAAATATTGGTTGTACAACCAATACAACAATTGAAATAAAACAAACATTTATATAATTAATTACACAAAATAGTACAATTAAACTTGAAACCTAAAAAAAATTATTATAAATTATAATTTTATTTTTTCAATTCCTAACAAATAGGTATACGAGAGAGTAAGCAGTAAGAAAAGGTAGCTAAAGTGCTTCTCAAATAAAATATAAATAAAAACCAAAGTAGAAAATTAAATCAGCAGTTTAATTGATCTTTTAGTTTTTAAAAAACGAAGTATTAACATTTTATTGTCTTTTTTGTCTAAAAATCATTACATTTTCTCTTTTCTTGTTCTTATTCGATTCGTTCGCACACAATTCCGATGCAGAAAAACCAAAATCAATTTCTTTTTCGCCCAGAAAACGAAAGAGAGCACTCACTCGACATTGTGAATTAGGCTTTAAGACTTTTTCTCAGAGCTAAAGCATTTTCACTGTAAAAATCTCACTATTGCTTAGATAATAAACTATACCTCTGATCTTATAAGTTAAATTCTACATTTAAAGACGTGAACTACGATCAGAATATATTGATTTTTGCTTCATATCGCACAACATCGCTTTACGCTAGACTTGAATTAAATTTTAAATTGTACTTTTGCTTAATGTGTTAACAACAATGGGCCTAAACTTATTTTCTTTCCTGCTAAAGATCTAACATTAGCAAATCCCTATTGAATAAATAAATAAAATGAAATCATGGAAGAAGTTAAATGAAAAGAAAATTAAAGAAAACAAGTAAAGACTTAACATTTTAATATAACAAGAAAATAAATGTTAATTTCTGTTTTAACAAACTTACAATTACAAATTAAAACAACATTTTCGATAAGACACAGCACAGCAACAAATTTGTAGGCAACAAAATGTGTTACAAACATAACCACATGGACAAAGATATGCAAATATACGAGTTTGTATGAAACTCAACAAAATATATTCTTTTTACCAAAAGTAAAAGACGCAATGACTAAAAAAGCCAAAAGTACAAGACAAAAAACACACAAAATTGTTTTAATTTTTTTTTTCTAACAATTTTGTTCAGCTCTCCCACCTTTTGTGTAAAAAATTTTTTAAGCTGTTTCTGAAACAACAAATTTATATACTTTTAACTAAAAACACAGTGTTATTGTAAAAGTTGATTTTTTTATAACCCAGTAAACAGTTTCATTATAATTGCTTATAGTTTAAAACAAACTTTTTCTATTTTTTGCATGTACATAAATCTGCACTAATTTAGAGTGATTTAATCAGGTCGTGGTTGCTTATTTCAGTTATACTAAAATTTTTCAGACACTTTGAGACAGAGTACTGTATGCTGAACACTGTGCTTCCAAACTCAATGTAACAATTTTTATTAATCAAAACGAAATCCAAATTATTCCCCCAACGCTTTAGATACAAATGATGTTGGTTTTAGTTTTAATTTATCTCATTTTAAGCTTACTTAAATTATTCTTACAATATTCCCGGCTGCAGAGACTTTGGTTATCGAAGTCATGCAAATTACAGGTGGAATACTAGTGAGTTTTCCAATATTTTTAAGTACTCGTAGTCTTTGTTTAATGTTTTGTAACGCTAACGCTGCATACAAAAAGCCATACATACATACATACATACATACATATAAAAATATAACCTAGTGATTTCAGTCTTAGCTGTGGGTATATAGAAAAGTAAAAGACAACAAAATATTTCCTAAACTAAAGCCTTACCAAAAGTCTTTGGCAAATGTTTTATACAAGACATCTTTACATCTTAAGGGCGGCATTCAATTTTTTTATTGAGACCAATTTTCAGTGGTAAACCCCTACTGATGCTGTGCATTGTGTTGGAATTTTTGGAAAGGACGGAATATTTTTTCTTATATTACTATTAGGACCCTTAGGAATGAAGCAAATCACTGTGTATTGATCATTAAAAGGCCAGTGTTATACCTTCACCCTTGAATAATCAACAGCAATTGCCTCATGGCTTCATATTGGTTGTGTGTGGTGGTGAGTACCTTCGCTAAATGGGTTTAACTGTTATATCTGCTACTTCCTAATAGATGGCGCTTTTCTCCTGATCATTCGATTTTTATTGTCAGTTGGTAAGGTGGGAGCGGTTTCTTTGTAGATGAACTTCTTGGGGGGAAACCTCTTATGTTTAAATTATAACTTTGAAAAAAAAAAAATCGCAGGCTTACTTTTAAATTTTTTTCACCATCGCTGGGATTTTAACCTGGTCCCTTTGAGTTTTTGTGTGAGCGCTCTAACAACTATACCACGCACGCCCTCTAATATTCATTTAATAGTCTCAAGGCCCTCAAATTCATTGTACGTGCATGTGTTGAAACTGACATTTTTTAATCCAGTTATGAGGTATTTCAAAACCGTATTTATAGTTAACGAAACTTTAACAAATTATTATAATTAATCTTTTTCTAATATCCATATTGATAAAAAAAATTTGTTTGGTGGGTATCTTTACATACAATTATTCACCATTCCATTTTCTGCTTTTTCTGCTCTTGTTGTTCTTTCTTCCCAGAAACTTCAACAATGTGTTAACCAGTAGTCTTAAAGCATCTATAAGTATTCAAATTATAATTCGAAAATGTTTATTATTTTTTCTTCTTTGCAATCATAATTAGATTTGAGTTTTAATTTTATCGAAAAGTAAAATGTTTTAAAATTTTATTTTAAAAAACAAGAAATTAAAAAAAAAAAAAAACAAAACGAAAATGATAAAATTTAAATGCCAAAGAATGTTTTATTAAAAAAAATTTAAAACTTAGATATAAGCGGGGGGTTGATTATCGAAAATTTGCACAAACATGACTAAAGTGTAAAAGAGTTTTGTGTACGGCCACACTTGTTTTCGCTTAAATTTGAAAAAGTATTTGGTTTTAGACGATCTATTTGTTTGCTGTATTAAAATTGTATAGATAGAATAAATAGTTTTATTTCTCAACATCTTTTATTAAATGAAATTCTGTTAGACAGTTTAAAAATAATCTCTACAAATATATAATTTTTTATGTAAAAATGAATCAGGGGGGGTGCGTGGTATAGTGGTTAGAGCGCTCGCACAAAAACTCAAAGGTCCCAGGTTCGAATCCCAGAAGAGGTGAAAAATGAAAAAGTTAGTTTGCGGTTTTTTCAAAAATTATAATTTAAAAATAAGAAGCCCCCCCCTCCAGGAAGACCATCTACAAAGAAACCGCTCCCCGACATTCCACTCTATTCCACCTTAACCAATGTCAACAAAAAACGAGTGATCAGGGAAATAAAAGCGCCACCTATTGGGAAGTAGCAGATAACAGCTTAACCTACCTAGCGAAGGCACACTCACCACACAATTAACATGCAACGATGAGACAATTGCTATCGATCATACAAGGGTGAAGGTATAGCACTGGCCTTTGAATGATCAATTCACAGCAATTTGTCTCATTCCTAAGGCGCTTAATAATAATATAATTAATTGTAATATATGTACTGTCCTTTCTAAAATTCCAATACAATGCACAGCATTTAGTAGGGGTTTTCCCCTGAGTATTGGTCTCAAAATAAAAAGAAAAAAAAAAAAAAAAAAGGCACTGCTGTTTGTTGGCAGAATACCATTTTTAGGTCGTTTTGCCTTAGCTAGTTTGAGCTTTTCCATTAGTGTTGATCGATATTGTGTGTTAATCTTAGTCGCCGTAGTCTAGTAGTAAGTGTGTTGGCTTATTAGAAAAGAACTCTGACGCCTTAAAAGAAAGAAATATGAATAAATATTTCTTTTGGCGATTGCCTTTTAACAGTCTTGTGCCAAAAGCTTTGAGAGTAACTGACTGACTTGAACAAGCTTGTGTATGTATGTATCCAGCTTAAGCTTACGTTATTTTATACTCACGATAGATGTGAAAGCGCTAAATATTCCAAGGAGTTTCGAGAGTAACATTTGCTTAATGTACTTGTGGTAAAATATACAGCCGCTGCTAAAGCTACGTTCACATACTTGAAAAAAATTGAATGGCCACTATTTACACAGAGCCAATTTAACTTACATGTCCATATTAAATTGTCACGGATTTTATGCATACAAATTTTTAGTTTTTTTATTGCTTTGAAAAATATAAAGAAAAGAACGCAGCAAGCAGAAAATATGAAACGCACATGCATACGTCATTAGAAGTAAACATGTAGGGAGTATTAGAAAGTTTTTGTATGGCGTTTAATTTTCTACAAAAAAAGTGATATTTTTTTTTTATTTTTTATAAATAAAAAGTATTATTTTTTATTGAAACCATTACTCAGAGGTAAGCCTATGCTAAATGCTGTGCATTGTAGTGGAACTTTTGGGATAAAGGACAGTACATTATGACAACAGAACATTTATTTTGTTTTCTTATATTATTAAGCGCCTTAGGAATGAGACAAATTGCTGTGAATTGATCATTCAAAGGCCAGTGTTATACCATCACCCTGTTATCTGCAACTTCCCAATAGGTGGCGCTTTTCTGATCAGTCCTTTTTCTTTGTCAAAGATTTGGGTGGAATAGAGTGGAATGTCTGAGAGCGGTTGCTTTGTATATGGTCCTCTTGGAGAAGGGGAGGCTCTTATTTTTTAAATTATAATTTTGAAAAAACCGAAAACTAACTTTTTCATTTTTCACCTTTGCTGGGATTCGAACCTGGACCGTTTGAGTTTTTGTGCGAGCGCTCTAAACACTACAACACGCCCCCCCCCTCCCTAATAATATTATTGATTATTTTTATATTTTTTTATTATAATATTATGTTTTATTAATGTTTTATTATAATATTTCTCTTTAAAGTATTTCGTTAAAGATATTTAACAAAATGGTCACAATATTGATCAGATTACAGAGATCAAATGCAAAAGGAATCATTTTCTGGTAGAACCGAAAACGTCATTAGCTTCGCTGGTAAAATTTTCTTTCGATGGTAGAATTTTAATGGTGTGGCCACAATATTACAACCCGCCATGTCTTATAGTCTTACTGTTTTACATGAATTATATTCCTTGTTAAACTTAAATTGAACAAGAAAAAACCTCAGAACTCACTGTATTAATTTAAAAAATTTATAATCAAGGAAGAAAAAAAAAATATGGGGTTGTGGCACAGTTAGAGTTGTCAACTATTCGACGAAATCCAAAAACCGGTTTTCGAATAGTTTAAAAAACCGCACATTTTTTAAAACCGGTTTTCGGCTTTTTTATTTAAAAACCGGTTCAAATAACCCGGTTTTTCGGTTTTCTCCATTAATAAAAATATATACAATATACTACATATATAAGAATTTTTTTTTTGTTTTTATAACTATTTTAACTTAAAAAAACAGAAGAAATACATTCATCACATTTCATTCTTAACATTAATCTAAAATAATTTAGAATTTTGAAAATTATAAAATAGTACATATGTATGTAAATATGTATGTATGTATGTATATATAGTACATATACATATATTTACATATATAGAAAGAAACCTACATATACATACAGTGCCGGTAAAAATAATAGCACCAAATATGCACATATCATTTCATTGGTCATAAAATTCCTAATACTATTTTATTTAGATTGTATAGCAACACTAGATATAGTGGAGTTTGTGCCCTCTCTGAGATAATAAATTTTTCTCCTAAAATGTGAACACTTTTTTTATTATCAAACAATTTTAAGAGTAACATATAAACTCTAGCGGTAAAAAAAATAGCACTTCTCATTGTTTTTGCAAGATTTTTCTTTTGCAATTTTATTTTAAGCAAACATTCTGTAGATATTTGTAAACAGAGTGTTTAAATGAGTGTTTAAAATTAATTACAAAAAATTTTGAAGTGAAAAAAACATTTAAAAAACAATAAATATGGGTCGTGGAAAGCATTGTACTGAGGAAAGAAGAGAAATTATTAAAAACAATTATTTCTGAGGGAAAAACCTACGCGGAAATTGGCCAGTTTCTCAAATGCTCAAACAAAATAATCAAAAATGCCATAACTTATATCAAAAAAGTCAAAACTCGTGGAAGAAAACTTACAATGTCCCCGTTACTTGTCAAGAGATTGGTACGTCAGAACAAAAAGGATCCTTTTGAGCCAGCAACAGAGTTGAAAAAAGAGCTAAAAATTGCGGCATGCGTTGAAACAGTCCGAAATCGGCTTCGGGAACATAATTTAAAAGCTTTCAGTCCAAGAAAAGTCCCGCTCCTAACAACAAGACATGTCAATAAACGAATGAAGTTTGCACATGAGCACCAACATTGACCCGTAAGTAAATGGAGAAACATTTTGTGGTCTGACGAGAACAAAATTATATTATATGGTGGAAAAGGCTCTCGAGCGATTGTACGACGACCACCAAACGCTGAATATAACCCCCAATTCACCTCCAAGACCGTAAAACATAGAGGATCGAACATTATGATTTGAGGATGTTTTTCATATTAAGGAGTAGGTCCAATATACTAAATCAAACCATTGATGGATCAACATGTTTACGTCGATATGTTGGAGAATGTAATGCTACCGTATGCTTTAGAGGAAATGATATTGTTATGGGTCCTTCAACAGGATAACGACCCAAAACACACGAGTCGAAAAGCCAAGAAGTGGTTCTAAGAACATAAAATAAATGTTATGGAGTAGACTGCTCAGCCTGCAGGCTTAAACCCAATAGAAAATCGTTGGGCTGACGTTAAAAAACACGTTTGAGAAATGAATCCTTCCAATAACGAGTCACTATGGGCAACAGTGAAGGAGGCAATGAACAATTTCCCAAAAAAAAGATGTGAAGAACTAGTTGACTCCCTGCCGCCGTTATTGCCAACAAAGACCATGCCACAAAATATTAAAATTTCTATTTAAAACTGTATTATGATCTCATTAAAAATCTTTTAATATTAAATGTATTTTTTATATATTTTTTTGTACCTGTTAGTTGAAGTGCTATTTTTTTTACCGACCTTATTTAAGGTTTCAAATGAAATTTGTTTAACCTCTTGACTAAATTAAAATAAATATATCTGAAATATTTTTAATTTTAATTACAATTGTGTTATATTTATCTTTTTACTTAATATATAAAATTCCAAATTCAAATTTTAGAAAAATTTACGACGAAATAATTATTCTGTCCTTAGTGCTATTTTTTTTACCGCAGCTGTATGTACATACATATCTGTGGGATTTCGAAAAAACGTCTTCTCTCGAAATAAGACAATTTTCCAATATTTTTATAGTATATATAGAATTTCCTTGTGCTTCTTTTGCTCTAATCCCCGTATTTCTACGACCTTTGGAACGCAAGATATGCAGTTGACTAATCGACCTCTTTCAGACTTTCCCCCAATTTCAATTTGACAAAACGACTTCTTTCAGAGAACTAAGAATAATTTAAAAAATTGAATGTCTATTAAAAATTTTATTTAATTTTTATTAATATTTTTTTAATTATTTGCATATTGTAGAGAAAAATAAAAGTGTTTTTTTTAATAAAACCGAAATATATTTTCCAGATCAACTTCTTTCATCCTTTTTTTCATATTCCTTTTTAACAAAACAACTTGTCTTGACTTAAGCGACTAAAATAATTTTCAAATTTGATCAAAAAAATTTTGACAAAACGACTTATATGGTGGAAGCTAATTTTTTTTTATTTAAAATCTATTTAACAAAAAGTCTTAAATTAATTTTTTCTTGTTTTTAAGAAAACTATTGCTTCTACAGGGAAAAAAAGGTCGCATAATGTTCGCTAAGTATTTGTGTGTAATATCCAAGTTCAAAATTTCTTTAATTTTCTAAGCAATAACTTCTATTAGCCTTTTTAACTGTTTCTTGGCTCTACTGAAAAGTTGTTGATTTAGAGAGAAGACGTTTTGTCAAAAGTCCACAGATATGTACATCACAAAAAATATTTATTCAAAATTTAGACATTTTATTTACTATTATTATTTATTTTCTTAAAATACTTATAGCATTTCAAATATAGGATGCAGTTTAAATGTTTAGATGACATACGGTTTCGTAGCTTTGTTTATATTGTTGAGCTTACTGAAAAGACACGTTCATTTTTGGTTGGGTTAATTGTGAGCAGCGCTGTATATATCTGATTTAGTTTTTTAGAAAATAGTGTTGCGAAGTGTTGCATACGTAATTTAAATTTGTTAGAAAAAAATCAGTAAAATATAATACACCTCATATGAAAAATATTCGAAAATGTCGAATAGTTCGACACAAAAAACCCGGTTTTTCGAATAACTCGAAAACCGCCACATTTTTAAAACCGGTTTAAAAAAACCGGAAAAATAGGAAAAAACCGGCTTATCGAATAATTCGAAAACCGGTCTTGACAACTCTAGGCATAGTGAACCGAGGTTCAATCCCAGTGAAGGACAAAAATTATAAAATAAAAATTTGCGGTTATTATAAAATTTTTATTTAAAAAATAAGGGGCTCCCCCACCACCTAGATGACCATCAGCAAGAAAAATCGCTCCCTGAAATATCCAGTCTATTCCACCAGAAACGAATGATCAGGAGTACACTGCCACCCTCTGGGAAGTTAGCAGCTAATCTAATTAGTGAAGACGGTCACCACTCACTATCAACATACACCGACAAATGCTGCAAATACTGTTGATGATTCAAGGGTGAAGATATAACACTGGCCTTTGAGTGATCTACTGATAGCAAATTGTCTCATTGATTTAAAGCGTGTATTGTGTATTTGTCTTAAAAAGATCTTTGTATTCTCTGAGGCCGCTTTTCTAAATACAAACCGTGCAAAGAAAGCAAACAGTTTATATCCAAATTATCATTTTAATAAATTCTTCTTTTTTAATCAAGATATTTTTATCACTTTTACAAAAATTATCGTTCAAAAACTAGTCCACAGTAATTAGACACAAAAGAAAAAAATTAAGTCAATCCTTAGTTGGTCAAAATTAAATCGTTCTTCAAGTTGCTGTCGTACTTATCTTATATTTTTCCCGGCTACGAAGACAACAGTAGTTAAAATGTTAATAAATGAAAAATACAAAAGTTAATGACAACTTTACTATATTAAACCAAAAAAAGAAAGTTTAATAAACTTGTTGACAAATTAAAAATAGGCCAAAAAGTTTTTCGCTACTGCTACAATGAACATAGAAAAGAGGCTGAATATTCTTGAGGTCACAATGGGTATTTAAACATTAATATGAGCAAATATAAGATGAAATAAAATCGCAAATTAAAAGAAATGAAGAAGAATAAAAGCAAAAAAAGAAAAAAAATATTTTTAACAAAAGCGAAATGAAAATAACCATATGCTTTACTCTGTAGTTGTCACTTGTTCGGTTGTTTCGTTGAACAGTAACAAAAAATACTTGCAAATTGGACAGTCAGTTTTTAGTACTTTTATTTTACAGCCTCTTTTTGTTTTTATACTAAGAAAATAAGCCAATTGGACGATAAATGAATTTTAAGTACAAAATCCACTAAACTGTTGCAAAGAAAAGAAAAAAAAAAATAAAATAATTGAAGAAAGTAGACTAGTCAGGCTTTAAAAATGTATTGGATAAGAGTGAGTTAATCCATAAGATTTTCTATGCAATTAAATGGATTATGCAAGTTTGATCAACTTTTGTTTTTAAAGGTTTTATTATATTATTATAACGAGTGAATTTAAAATATTTTTATTTTTATTTAAAATATCTAAAATCTAAAGTATTAACAGTAAGTCTATTTACCTCTGAACTTAGGGGAATTATACCTATTTTTATAAGGTCCAAGCAGCGTTTTCGAATTGAGTCCATTACTCCTTAACAAGTTTCGATTGAAATATTCTTCTAGGCATCTTTAAAAAATTCCAAAAACTGTTCCTAAATGGAAGGATTTTATCTTCGAAGAGACACTTTAACAATTTGCCAGAAAATTTCATTGGGATTTAAGTCTAAAAACTGTGTAGGCCAGCTTAAAACCTTGCCGTCATTATTTTCAAGCCAACCTTTTGCCTGTTTTAATTTTATTAGATTTTATGAATTTTTTTTAAGTATCATATTGCAAAATTGAACTCAAGTATTATTAAATTTGCGTTTTACCTGCATTTAAAAGGAAAGGAGTCGTAGAACTAGAACATCGAACTAGTTCTTCTTTGCTCTTTGAACTAAAAAGAGCGCTCACTTAAATGAACTATTAAGCCCAAGTCTAATATGTAGTATATAGGTATATATATGCATATTATATACACACTTGCTAATGCTATTAATTAATTATTCTATAAATTCAGTTTAAAATATCTGTACACTGTGTTAAAACTTGTTCCAGTTTGTTGTGTGTTATTCTTGCAGTATTTTATTTTAAAATCACATACAAAATAATATAAAATTACAATTTTTTTAAATCTATAATTTAAAAATTAGCTGCTACTCTTGTACGTAAACAAGCGAACATTGAATTACGATTACATACATACATACATAACTGGCCTTTACAACCCTGTGTCAGGATTACGGCCTAGCTTCTCGCAGCACTCATGTTGTGTGTGTCAATTTTTTTATCCATGAGTACCGGGACCACCAGTTTAATGTCGACTCCGAACGACAGACTTGAGAAGCTTGTTCATGGCAATTAATTACTCTCAGAGCTTTTGCCAGAAGACTGCTGAGAGGTAGTCGCCGAAAGAAATATTTTTGTCATATTTCTTTTTTTGAAGATGTCGGGGCCTGGAGTCGAACCCAGGGTCTTAGTCTTAGTAAGCCAACACACTAACCACTAGACCACGGCGACTACAACGATTAGAAACCAAATAAATAATAATTCAAATGGCAAACTGTTAACAGTCACTGATGAAGAAATATTTATAAGAAAATGAGAAAAAAAGAGTTAAAAAGGGTTCGTAATGCACGTACAAATGTTTGCAGTACGTGCTTGTTAAAAAATATTATTTGTGTGGTTTAAGAAAAATAATAAAGTTTTTCAAATTGACAAACATCTTAACAGGTAAGATGAGAAATAATAAATTCCGATTTATGTGTTTTAATACACAACATGAATGTCAATTGCAGCAGTTAAATATCATGTATGAAACAAATTTTTTTTCTATGTTCTGCTTAATCTTACTTATTAAGAACCACAATTTATATTTTAGATTAAAGACTATTTCAGTTTTTTAATTTGGTATTAATTTTTTGGTCACTGTTAGTTTAGGTGGTCGATATTGATGATTTAATCCTATAGTTGAATTTTCAAGGTACACATTCTGTCATTTAACCAAAACACTTTTTTCTTGCCCGTTAATTTATATAAATTTTACTCATTTATTATATAAATTATAATACAATATTGAATTATATTCTCATTAACTACTACTATGGGATTGACTAAGGCCAACATATCTTTGTGGGTTTACACCAGGGGTTACCAATAATTTTTGGCTGTGTATTAGTGAGTAAGAGAGAAAAAAGAAGTTGAGAGAATTTATTTGTTTACAGTCATAGAAAATGTTTAGTAACATAGGCTATTCTGACATTAATTTCATTAACATACTTACATATATAAAGTTATAAATGTTTGACTATATTTAGGGCATGTATTTTATATATTTGCTGGGAAATAAAAAATCTATTTCTTCTTCTTAAAAAATATTCTCCAAAAGTGCAAGTATATACATATATAACTGGGCTTTAAGATAAAATCTTCTAAATTTATACTTATATGATAGTTTCGTATTTGTAGAATGTAATTTGTTGCGTTGCTTGAACAAATATATTTTAAGTCGGAAAATATTTGTATTATAATAAGGCCTTTTCAAAATTTTTTTCAAAAATTGCTTAATAAAAACACCTTCACTAAATGATCTACCCTTTCTAATAATTTTTAAGCTTATTAAGCTTGAAATCGCGATTTTCAAATTAGGATATAATTTTGGTTCATAACCAACTAACAAAGCTTTTAATTTTCTAAAAAAAATTTAATTTTTTATCATAAAATATTTTTTGAGTGTAACCGATCAGTTTTTTTGAGTAAACCTGAAACAAACAAAAGAGCGTAAGCAATACGAGTGAATACTCTCTGCACAATTGTGCTATGAAATGGTAATCACTGGTTTACACTACTCACGAGACAAATGGGGCACTCATAATAATTTTAATTACTTGAAGTTA
This sequence comes from Metopia argyrocephala, assembly GCA_963576795.1. Taxonomy (NCBI): domain Eukaryota; kingdom Metazoa; phylum Arthropoda; class Insecta; order Diptera; family Sarcophagidae; genus Metopia; species Metopia argyrocephala. The sequence goes on along the minus strand of OY756208.1, from coordinate 176,751,594 downwards.
TTCTTTGAATAGGTCAAATGGATTAAGTCCAAAATTACAATGAACAAATTTACAGGAGAAACACAAACATTTTTAATAAGCAACACTTTTAAAGAGAAAATGAATTCATTGGTTTTTGATCGTAGGATCGAAAATTTTTGCAGAACATAAGAATCTATCAAAATGTAGATTTTGAATTTTTTGCAATTTAGAAATAGTTAAAATTACTCAACAGTAAAAAATTGTTTGACTCATGACTCCGGTGATACCTTCTAAACATATCGTTGCAAGACTTAAAGAACGCTGCATCTAACAAAAAATCGAAAATAGGGTTTTTGCATCATTTTTATTAGAAAAAAAATACGCGTCGATTGGTTTCGGTCCCAGATTTTTACAATGAAAATAAATTCACTTACGCCGTCTGCGTTTTAAAAAATACCAGTGTCTTTGTTCTACTTTCATACAGGTTTTTTGGCTCTGGCGAACATTTAAGGATTTGTCAGTTACAGCGTTCTTTAATTCCAAAGATGATATGGGCCAACCTATCTTCGAAGCCTTTTAATAGAGATAAATGGAATAAGAAAATAATAAGAAGAAAGACAACTTGTAATTCTGATTCATCCAAAATAGATGGCAATCACAATGTAATTCAATGATGAAGAGAATAGGAAAATATGGTAGAATGTGTTGTATATGTGTTGTACATAGTATGCTGAAAAAAATATAATTCCAATATATGATTTGTACAACAGTGTGAGTTAATTAGTTGATGATTGTACAGAACACAATGAACTCTGATCAGAATACTGTAACTGCGGCCGAAAAAATGTTCGGTTCGGCTTGTGTACAATTTCTATACTGAAGTCATTTTCTCTTTTGATTAAGAAAAAATTGAAAAAAGGTCTAAATAATTTAGTAGGATTTAGTTGACAATTATAAAAACTGCAATGATGGTAAAAAAGGAGAATATGATAGAAACTGTTGTTTAACTTAACGTCGACTAACCCATACAAGTGTATGTAGATATGGAAAAGAAAAGGTAATTTCAGTATGTGATTTCTTGAAAGGTGTGAGTTAAATAGCTGATGTTTGGTCATTAAAATGTACAGACACAAAGAACTCTGATGAAACTATTATAGCTGGAGTCAGTTTATCCTTCACGGACATCATTTTCTCATTTGATATCAAAAAATTTATTGCAAAAACCTAAATTCTTTATAGAATTTAACTTTGAACTAATTAAAGCGTTTCAGACGAAACTTATTAATAACGTTTTAAAGATTTTAATTCATAAGAATCTCCAGTAAAGAATAGTTTTAAAGCATTTATTGGAAATGTGTTAAACGCTTTTGTGAAGAAAAAATTTCCTTAAATATATTATATGTCTTTAATAAAAAAGATCTCAACTATAAAAAGAGAATATAAACGAAATCTATGTATTTAAATTTCAATCGAACCGACATTTTGAGCTATAAATGAACGATGATGTTCTTTTACGAGAAACAATAAAGTTGAACTATAAAAAAGCACAACAATAAAACAAAATTTTTATACTTATATGCAACAACTACAGCAAACATAAACAAAAACAAATCGAAATATTCAAAATTATGTTTCTTTATATTCGCCACAAAAAAAAAAAATTGTAATAAAACTGTTAGAATAAATGTCTGAGAATGGCTGGCAATGATGGCGACTCACAACTTAAAATTATGCAAAAGATCCTTTAGTGAAAATAACGTCATATTTCTTTGTTATTATTCAACAACAGTTTGTGTGTTTGCTAAAGAGTTTGAGTGTTAATATTAATAAAAAAAAATATTAACAAGGAATATCGAATGAATGCGAAATGGTCTCATAAAATTTTCAACAAAATTTGCCACTCTTTCCTTTATTACGAGCATTTGTTTGCAAAAACAGCCCAAAGATGTTTATACTTCTTTATTGGGTGGATTTTTTTTTTTTTTTCTTTTTTTTTTAAGAAATTGTTGAAACCAAATATTTTGAAAAACGACGAAAGAAATAAAAACAATGCTATTAAAAAGCAGAAACAATGATGAGCATAAAATTAATCAATAAAATTCTGCCACTTGAAAATGCTTATACGTTATCCTTTCATATTAAAAAACAATAAAAATTTGAGTCAATCACTGTGGGTGAAATAACTTCAGTATGGATTATGTAATAGGATTCCAGTAGAATTACACGAAATGATCGTGAGGTTTTTCCCGGCGACTTGGTCCATTAACTTTTCCAATATCAGTTTATAATACTGAGTGTACTTTTTTAAGTTATGGAAATAAAACCAAATACGGACACCACTACGTAATAAAAGATCAAAAACAAAAGAAGATCCTTGTCTTTCAATTTTGCCAAAATCCATGAAATTTTTTTATGGGTTCCTCGGTGTCATTTTTGCAAAAATGTGATAATTTTCTCAGGCTCATACCATTTCGAATTTTGATTTCCTTTCTGAGGCAAAGTTGTAGCTCTTGTCATGAAGAACAAAAATTGTGAAGATATGAAGGGTTTTTCAATAAGAGCTCTACAAAAGTTTTTTTTAAATAAAACAAAAATAGTTTTGGATATAAATGAAATTCTATAAAAGTACGTTCGATGCCATTATATATGGAACTCGATTTCTTTTGCATGGCCACCACGGGCACACTTGCAGAAGTCCAGACGATGGACTTAATTTTCGACAGTTTTCAAGCATAAATCGGCCGATACTGTTGCAATTTCACGTTCGATATTCGTACGAAATTCAACAGTCGTCGCAGCTTTTTTGACATAGACCATAGGCTTGAAGTAGCCCGTAGCCCTACAGGAAATAATTAAATGGCGTCAAATTGCACGACCGAGGCGGCCAATCAACTGGAACATTTCGTGAGATAACACGTTCTTCAAACTTGGTTTCTAAAAAATTGATTGTGACATTCGCAGTGTGGCTTGTGGCGCCGTCCTGATATGGACCACTAAGTCCATATCATCCAATTGGGGCCAAAAATATTTGGTTACCATTGAACGGTAGCGATTCCCATTCACAGTAACATGCCGGTCTTGATCATCACGAAAGAAGTACGGCCGAATGACGCCGCCGTAATTTTTTCGGTATGCAATGATGACTCATGGAGCACGTGTGGATTACTGCCTGACCAATAACGCATATTTTGTTTACGGGCAGTTCTTTGTCTCACTGCCACGGGAACATTTTGCACTGTACCTGAGGATTCAAATTTTTCCACTAGACGTTCAATTGTTGATCTAATAGGACGATTATGACGACCATAAATTGGACGGAGCGATCTTAACGTTGAGGCCACTGACTCAGAATTTCGGTAGTAAATTTTAATAATTTTGACTTGATGTTGGCTCGTATATCTTTCCATCATGAAGTGGCAAAACTTACTAAAGAGAAATGTCAAAAAAGCGGCAAGAAATGTGGCGCAATTTGCTGTCCCTGTCGCTCTACTTTTGTAGTGTCCTGTTTGAAAAACCCTGTAAAATAAAAGAAACTTCACCTTTAAAAATTCGATCATTTTTACTTTTTTGTCTTTTTGTTAGGTCCATGTGTAACAAACCGTTCACAATTTAAAGAAGCAATGAATTACAAAAATTTACCTAAGATCTAAATAAACAACTTTCTAAACCGTACTAACTTCCTAGGAATGATTCTTATCTCTGTCCAGGAGCGTCGTATCGCTTTTATATTCTATGCTGCATCCCTTGATGAGCTTAGATTACTGTTTTGGCTGTGCTATTGCGGTCAGTGTGTGTTCGCTTGAGTTGTTTATTGAGATCTTATTTAAATTTTTTTAGTTCATGGTCTTCTTTAAAATGTTTGTCCAATAAATTAAAAAAAAAAACATTGTGTTTTCCATCGTAAACACTTTCAGTAAAAGCATAATTGATAAAAAACAATCATAATCCTATTATTTCTAAAAACTAAATGACGACAACCCAACTTTTATTTTAGTTGCGAATTTATTTTTTATAACACTCGTTTTAACGACAACCATATACACAGTGTATTGTAAGAAACCACATTCCGTTGGAGGACTCAAACTTGCGAATCTCGCAATAGCAGAGAAAACTAGTACCACCCAAGAGCTTACTGTGATGTTGAAAGACAGACTCTGTTGTAAATACGATTTTACAGTTGGGCCCGCTAGAAGTGTAATTATTTTATAGTTATCAATAGGTGTCTTCTTGGTGCCACAGAACTATTCACAATCCAAGATATCCCTGTAAATTTATATGGAAAACATTCTTCCTAATATGAAAAACCTCTACAGACAAACCGTTCTTGCTCAACAATTGTGTTGTAAACCAAAAATGAACACTTACTTAACAATTTGATAAAGGCCAAGTTTATAACTTATATGTTAAAAATATTATACTTTTCAAGAATAAAAAAAAACAAGAACAAATAAGAACTCACAGATTGTAAATAAATACGAACAAGATGAGTATGTCAGAGTAATGTCAGTTTTGTTAAAAAATGAAACGATCCATGCAAATCCTTTTATAAATGCAGAAAAAACACAAAAAGCTTTCACAAATACAAACATACCACAGGCACTTGCAAACCACATATAAAAAACAAAAAAGTAAAACAAAAATAAATGAAACAGAGAAAACTGAGCAGAAACACAACAAACAATGTCAACAACCACAAACCACTTACAAATGAACTGCTACAAAAAAGTACCAAAACTACACATACAGTTTGAAAAGAAAAAAATTTTACAAAAAAAAAAAAAAAAAAAATGCGTACAACTATTTAATCTGCTAAATTTAAATAATTGTTTAAGCCTAAATTCTTAAAAACAAAAACTTACTTTTTTACTATAAATCAATATTTCACCAATCCTTTATGCAACTGCTTCAGATAATCTGTAATTTATAAAAAATTGTGAATAACAAAAAATCCATACATACATGACAGAGGATAAATTGGCATCTCTTTAAATAAAACTCACTTGAGCACTCGCCTACATATAAAGAAAATCAAAAAATTTTTCTCAAATAAAAAAAATTTTTTTTTCCTCAAAATATACAAAATTTTCCTCAAAAATACATTAGCGCTAATCACTCTTTGTGGTAAACTTCGTTTCAACTCTTACATACTCTAATGGCCATAAATATGTAAAATAACAAATTTTTGAAATCTATCGCGTTTTTTTTTTTTTTTTTGTTTCCTGGTAAAAACGTTTTCTTGACAAACTGTATAGAAACAAAGGCGCTGTAAAGAATACAATGTTATATGTAGTTTGCCAACAATATTGGTAGAATATGCATTATGAATGCAACATATGTATGTTACTTGGATAAAAACAGCAACAGCAACAACAACAAGAGAAATAATTCCAAAGAATAGAAACAGAAAACAATAAAACCAGACAGTTGGAAAAATTATTTTCAAAGTAGAAAACATTAAATAACACAATAAATGTTATTTTCTTTACATTTACATGAGATTTAACATATTCTCAGTAATTCACGTAAAATTAAGTATATTTACCTTTAATCAAACAATTATTGTAAATAGCAAATAAAATCGAAAAAAAGAAAAAAACGGTAAAACTATAGAAATAAAACTGATAAATATGTGCAATCGACCATAAAATTATAAATGTTAACCCTTTGACGGTCACAAAATACACTTTTTTGTTATCATATGCCAACGTTCATAATCTAGTGAAAATTACGTGTATTACATATCATACACGGATAGTGTAGTCAGATTACGGGATTTATCCCAAAATGGGGATTTTTTTCTGAAATGTGGATAAAAAGAATTCATTTGGGGATGGGGATTTTATTGGGGAAAATCGACAAGTTTTCGGCGATTTTTAAAATTTCATATGAAAGTATGAGTTTATAAGCAAGGCTTGGGTAAAAACTTGTTTAAAACTCATACTTTCATATAAAATTTTTTTTCAACGTGTGCTTTTGGATTTAGTTTGGTTTTTTTTTTCATATAAATAAAAACATATCCATATCATTTTGTTTCCTTCACCTATTTTTATGGTTTTTATAGCGGAAAAATTCAGTATTAGAAGGTCTTCTTATAGTTGAACTACTTCTTTTGGAGATAAACAAGATTATTTTAGTTTCGTCCGACCACAAATTACTTCTCCCCTTAATGGTATGGGAATATCTTTCATATTATGGCATAGGAAATCTATTTAGAATTGAAGGTACAATATGATGTATTATGCTCAATAAGAAATGTCACACCGATGGGTGTTTCAACAAGTTAACGACCCGAAATCTACACCGAAACGAGAAAAAGATTGGTTGCAAAAAAATGGAGTCAATATCTGCATAGTCTTCGGATTTTAATCCTATTGAAAATTTATGGCAAATTTTCAAGGCGGCTTTTAGAGAAAAAAACCCTTCTAATAAGGAACAGTTGTGGGAATTTGTTAAAGGTGTGTATGATATTAAGTACTGAAGGCTCGGGTTCGAGCCCCAGGAATGGTGTGATCAATTTTAATTTTAATTTTTGTTTCGTCAGAAATGCTTTAATAAGATCAAAGTTAACTGCAATGAATATTTTTTGGTAATTAAAAGAGAAATGATGTCCGTGAAGGAATAGTATACTAACCAAACTGAACAATTGTTTTCGACTCCAGCTACGGTAGTCTCATCAGAGTTCTTTGTGTCCTGTGCATATTCAAGACCAAACATCAACTATTTAACTCATACTTTTCAAGAAATCACATACTGAAATTATTTTCTTTCGTGTATGTACATACACTTGTATGAGTTACTCGAAGTAAAGTCACACAATGTGAGATATGTTTCAAAGACTTGTGGAATAAATGCCAAAAGGCAATTCTACTAAATACAGAGGTAAAAAATAAAACATATGTATGTACATATCGTCAATGGAATTAAAGAACGCTGTAACTGACAAAAAATCTAAAATACGTTTTTTGCATCGTTTTTATCAGCAAAAAAATAAGCGTCGATTGGTCCAGGTCCCAGATTTCTACGATGAAAATAAATTCATTTACGCCGTCTGCGTTTCGAAAATTACCACTATATTTGTTCTTCTTTCATACAGGTTATTTTGGCTCTGGTGAACATTTAAGGTTTTGTCAGTCACAGCGTTCTTTAATTCCATCGACGATATCTACATTTTTACAAAACTATTGATCTGTGGGGATTTCTGGGGATGAACTAATAAGGATTTTGGGGATATGAATTTCAAAATCGGGGATAAAAATTGAAAGCTACCTGCCAACCCTGTACGCGGACCAATATTTCAACTTTTAACAATTAAAGCGTTCTGTGCATCGCATACGATTCATAGCACTGTTGCTGATAATAAAGCAGCTATTCCAGAAGATAGATTATATAAAATTTTAAATTTTGCAAGTACTTTTATATAAAAAATTCAATGAAAAATGAAGCTACGATTTCGCGCTGTGAAAAGATTTTATTTAAACTATGCAAACCAGTAAAAAGTCACAAATATGGTATAAAACTATTCAAATTGCGTGATATGTCTGAAATTTCTCTGTATACTCCGTAAAAGACTCATCAGAAAAATTACCTGGGCTAGATCATGCTGGTTAAATCGTTTTTCATTAGCTAAAGATATTATGCACTATGGAAATTTTTTAATAATTGGTATAGTAGTAATAGTGGTTAGAGCGCTAGTAGAAAAACTCAAACGAAAGTTTTTCAAATCCCAGGGAGGGAAAAAAATTAAGAAAGAATAAAGAAAAATTTGTGGTTTTTTGAAAAATTCTAATTTAAAAATAATAGTATCCCCCTCTCCCCCTCCAGGAAGTCCATCTTCATTAAACTCTCCGGATATTTACAGTCTATTCCACCAGAAACGAATAATCAGAAGTACAAAAATCTAAAGTTTTTATAGAATTTAACTTTGGTCTTATTAAAGCGTTTCAGACGAAACAAAATTATTTTAAGAAATAATCACCTTTCTGGGGCTCAAATTCGAGTCTTCAGCATATTATTATAATATCATATTTTTCTAATAAAAAAAGGACTTCGCATTTTACAAAAACGAAAACGATTAGATTTATATCCTATTTCAGCCTGTTAATCTTTCTATTACGCTTGGCATTTAAGGGCTATTTTTTTATGCAGGGGGCTAATTCTGTCATTCGATTACGATCGAATTCTTACTCGTACGTACGAGTCTTTGTTATTTTTGGGATTCTATCACTCGTTATCGAATAATATGTATCGAAATTTCAAATGATGCCATTTGGTAGCTAGTGTTTGTTTAAATGGAACCTTACAAGTTTTTACTCGTAAGCAAAAAGCCATTCGAATTAACGTTTTTCTATATACATAAAGACAAAAGAGAAACATGTAAGTTACATTTTTTTTTCATTTCTTCAAATTATAAAATAATTATATTTTAGGTCAAAAATATCGAAAATAAATTATACACAAAAAGAAATTCTAGGAAATTTCATGGCACAACACACAGACTTGGCAAAGAACATATTGCCGAATACTTCCCAAGGAAAGGCAAGACTTCACCATCTTTGGGAACAACCAGCACTAAAATCGAATGCTTCTGGTCCACCAATACGAGACAGCAAATCGTGGCGCAAGGTTCGTTTGGAACAAAAAATTAAATACAAATTTCTATTTGTATTTTTTTGACCGATCTATCACAAGACAATAACAAATTTGGATCAACCTCACAAAGCGATAATTTTTGCACATTTTCTGTTCAATATCAGATAATGAAGATGTGCATATTGAACATAATATTTTATCGATTATATAAAATCAAACGGATGCACATAAAGAAATATCATTGCCACCTAAAACAAAAGCTGCTTACAAAGAACTGCCAAACATGAATCAGAAGATAAAAGAAAGTAAAAATGTACCTGTAGAAAAAAAATTTGATGAGTACCGAAGTATTTCAAAAAGAAATTTAAGAACGATTAGATAAACTCATTGAAATAAAGAATAAAAATTTACAATTAAAGGAACAAGAAATTAAATTAAGCGAACAACTTGTTGATATAAAAATTAAGACATTTAAAATTACAGAAAAGGAGCAACATTTAAATACACAAATAAAAGATATGGAACTAATGATCTAGAAAAAGGACTTGGAAAATCTGAGTAGTCAAATGCAATATTAAATATGAAATTAATCCTTAATTTTATTGCTCCCAATTATTCTTACGTGAATTGTTTTGAAAACGAATTTAAAGATGGTTTAATTTAAAGATGGTTTTAAGTTTTTTATATGAATTAAAATAAATTTTCAGTTCCTGCATAAACTTATTTTAATATTATCGCGAATTTTTTTTGGCAATATTTGTTATGTTGGTTTTTGCTTCCTTTGGTATTTGAAAACGATTTTGAAACCTTATACATGGATACAAAGAAAATTAAAAACTTTAATATATATTCAAAATGTTTATATCAAGAGTTACGCATTGCTTGGCAGACTTAAAGTATCAGTGGTACTCTTTTTTTTTTTGCCGAACAAGATTCACATTTAAGTTCTCATAAATATTGGAAGATGATAAGTAAAAAAATAATAATGGATTCATTATAAACTTGCATTATTTTTTATTAAATTTGATTAAAATTTTAATTTTTTTTTTTAATTTTTCATATATGTATGTATGTATATACATAATCGTACATACGATTTTTGTTTACTATTTGTTGAATATTTGTCAGTATTGCAAAATGATTTTTTTTTTGCATGTTTTACAACACTAAACATTATAATGGGCCGCGAACCGAGTTTTGAGTGTTCTTGATATATTAATCTTACATTGGTTTTAATTTGGCGCTATTATTTCTTTTATATGGTATTACGAATTTGAATATTGCCTGTGATTACCATATTCTAATGTAACGATAAATAATTTCTTTTATTTTATACTTTTATTACTTTGCTTAAAACTAAGTTACTCCCTTTTTATTGTTATCTACTTAAAGCTTTTCTACTTCTATAGAGAGAGAGAGAGAGAGATGAAATTCTGCTCCATAAACACAAAACTACAAAGTATTATGCAGTTTCGCAAATTTTTTTTTTTTTTTTTTTGTTTGTTTGCCCTTTGCTTTTGTTTCTTTTATTAGAGATTTGATTATTGCTGGCATAGTAAGCTCATGTTATTGCTGTAATCCTCTATATATTGGCTATTTGTTACTGGCATGTTTTGAATTTTTAAAAAAGGAAATAGAAAACAACTGCTGCCATGTATCAAATATTGATAATTGTCGAGGACGATAGTGTAACTGTTAGTGCCATGAATGGTGGATAATTGCCAAAGAGATAGAAAAATTCAAAAATCTTGTCTGTATTTGGCATATAAGAATCAGTTTACAAGGCATTCAAAAACAAACGGAATACAATTTTGCATACGGATTAACATCTTATGCAACGGTGTCTATAGTTAAAGAAGTATAGTTTTGGCTGAATTGAATACAAACTTACTAATATGTGTTACGTTTAATGTTCCTTCAAAAATTGTTATTACGTTCACATACAACATGTGCTATAATTTCCATACAAAAGAAAAAAAAAAAATTAAAAATTCTTTGTAGATTTAAACAAATTTTTTTCCCTTTACGTGTTTGAGAATGTAATCCAAAGTACAAATTCGTTTGATATTGATATTGATATTTGTTTGATCATTAATTTTTATTAAAGATATATTTGGATTACTTTTTTTTTTCCTTAATTCAATGAATTGACAACTTTATCTGTTTCCTTATCCTTGACAAACACACGTTTACACCTTCATTAATATGCGTTAGTACGATTGTTTCTATTGGTGATTTGAATTCTTGTTTTTATTTTCTTTTTTGCTCGGCCATTGTGAGAAGATTTCTTTTGCTTGAATGAACCATTTTGAGTGTGCGTGCTATGGAATACGTATGAGAGAGAGTATGTGTTAACGTTTCGTTTTGCCTTCATGCATATTTAATGACACACATTCATGCGTCACATACAATTAGCGACAGCAGGCTAATTGTATGCGTGTTAAACATTTATGATTACCAATTGTTATCACCAACTTTATTGTTATCTTAAAACATTGAGATGTTTTTTCTTTTTCGCTCATTGTTCCGTTTCCATTCCATTTTTACAATTTTATTGAGTTTCTGTTCAACTTAATTTGTTTCGTCTCCTTTCTTAACTAACAATACAATTCATGGGGGTGCTTTTCGTTTCCATATACACCGACAAAAAATTTAAATCATTTTTACATAAACTCGAACAAAACAGATACTTTTTTATTTCTTCTTCATAATTTTTTGTTTGTTTGTTTGTTGATTTTTGATAATTGGTTTTAAATTTGCCAAAAATTCCCTAATTAAGTCGAAAATAAATAATTTCTCCACATACGTTTGCAAATACATATATGAATTAAAAAAACCAGAAGAAAATAAACCAATATAAATTAGGTTGATGACTACAAAAACGACATATTTCTTTCTACCAAAAGTGTTGCATTTTTTACTTTATCAAAATATTTTCGTTTACGAGACTTTTATCGCAAGGTTTCTGAATAGAACATAAATGAAGTGAGATAAAAGTGTTATGATGTGATATTGCATTTAGCACCGCTGCCATTTTTGAACATGTGGCAGTATTATTGAGTAAAATTTAGGCCATTTTATAAATAGGCCTCGATAGTGTCAATAAACAAACGAAATATAAAACTGTATAAGGAAAAAATGTTTTACTCAAAACAGAACACAACCATTAAAACAGCGAGGCCATATGTCTCTTAAGGCACATACACTTACATTTATCAAGAAACTTGTATTCATACAATATGTGCTTCGCTTTTTTTGATGTATATATGCTTTATCTTTGAACATTTGCATCAGTGATTGTCATTCTCTGTAAAAAATCCGTAAGAAAAAATAAAGATTTTTAGATCCTGCCTTCAAAACATCAGGTTTGCTCCCAAATTGTAGACCACTTTGACATGTATAAGATTAATAAGAAAGAAATAAGAAATAAGAAATACTTACTAGAAAGTGGGACTACTGATCAGCACAGCTGTGGTTCAATATATGGTATCGCGGATCACTTTCTTTTGAAGGAATCTGTAGTCTCGATGACAGTTTATTCACATTATCAAAGTACTCAAAACAACTGAACTCTATGTATAAGCCACAGTCTTTGCAACGTATCATAGCAAGTGTTTTTAAAGTAGCACAACTATCTGATAAATTAATAATTGTCTTAGCATGTCCAAGTTACTCTCAGTATATTACATATGCCACCTAACAAATAGGTGAGTGGATATTGATTATTTTGGAAAGTGAACCTCAAATGATTTGAGGATGCCTTTTTGTTAAGCTTTCTATTCCTACAACAAGCAAGAGATCACAGTGCTAATGAAAACCGACAAAACGTATGCATGCCATAGCATAAGGCTAATGCCCTAGGCTCAGCCTGGTATTAATGAAGCTAGGAAAATACGTAATGTTCCACAGAGCGATACACAGCGTAAATATTCGTAGAAAAACCTTTCTTAATTTTATACCCTACTCATATGTCGTTTTTATTTTATGTAGTTTCGGTTGTATTCTGTAAACAGGAAAAGAGTGAAACTAAAATCGAATGAAATTTAAAACTGCAGGAATTTTATAATGTGAAAATGTTTTGATATTTTTTTTATTCGTCATAGGTTTAATGTCCATCCTCATATATGTATAACTTCTAACTCTAAATAATTGTTTTGTTTTTTATTTATTTACTAATTCAATACAACTAGAACAAGCCTTGTATTATAGTATTGGTTAGTAAACTTATATGTGATCTAAAATTGAGAGAGAAATTGACTCCAGGGGCGAATATAATACACGAAAGCATGTTTTTCAAAGACAGCTTTGGTATATCTTATACAATTTATCCTTTTTCCTTTACTAGATCTTAGAAATATTATCTCGTATTATAAGTAAGGTGTTTGTTGACGATATATATTCTTAATGATTAAAGAAAACTGGGGCATGACGTTTTTTTCCATACAAATTGACACATAAAAACGCTGGAGAATGCAGTCGTGAAATAGATTCTATTTTATTTTAATAGCGATTTTTCTTATGCTTTCATTTTTAGAAATAAATTCTCTCAACAATGTTTTTTGTTGTTGGCGCCAAAAAAAAATAAGAAACATTTGAAAAAACATTTGAAATTATTGAAGAAATAATATAAAATATTAATTCAGTTTTTAGCAAAAACTCTCACCAACTTAATATATTCAAGAAATGTAAAATATTAAAGGACAGTTCATGAAGTTGCAACCGTCGTTTTAATTTTGGGCATGTTTTCTCTGAGAGTCGTTTTTGCTTGAAGTTGCGGTCATATTCTGTTTAATCATTAATATAAGCAATACAACAGTGGCACTCGACAGTGTAGGTTTTATAGAACAAAACCGATCATCTTCATTAATTATTTGATTTTTTTAGAGTAAAATATTAAAAACACATAGATTTGATATATATGTTTAGCTTTGTATTAAATAAAAAATGCTTTTAAAAGCTAAAGCGTTTGAAATTAAATTTTTATATATATTTCTCTCAGTGTATAACAATTTGTACATTTTTATAAAACCATACTTAAGTAAGCAATTGTCTTCCATGTTAATGATTTCAATGAGTATCTATGAGTAGAAAATTTGCATTTTTACAGTTATGATTATATTATAAATATATTCGTTTATTAAAATTACTTATTTTGTATTTTTTTTTTGTTTGTTTGTTTGTTTTGTATACCCCTATTTAATCTAAAATACTTTTTTCTTTAGAAACAACAAAAAATGCTAACGATGTGCTTATATTCTTCTACGTTATTTGTTTCAGCACAATTTGGAGTTGAAGTTGAAAAAAAGTTGTTTGCTTTTAGAATTGTAACACAGTTTTATATAAAATTTTATTTTATTTTTAAAAGAAATACTAATTGAAGTGTGTGTTCAATGATCGATATTTCGCAAATATTATTAACAAATTATGGTTAGTGTGCTATCTTACAAAGAGAAGAGCTCCGGGTTCAAGCCCCAGCTCTGATATATTGAAAAAAGAAATATGAAAAACATATTTCAGTCGGCGACTACCTCTTAGCAGTCTACTAGCAAACGCTATAAGAATAACTGATTGCCACAAACAAGCTTCTCAAGCCTTCGAGAAGCTGAGCTGTAAGTCTCAAACAGGGTTGTAATGGCCAATTATATACTTATGTATGTATGCACGTATAAAGAATTCAGAAAAAAATATCGGCTTGTTAAGGGCTTACTTTTTTTTTGCTGGACCAATGCTCAGGGGTGTAATCCCCTACTCATGCTGAATTGGAATTTTTTATAAGATAGATTTTTATTTGTAAGCGCCTTACGAATGCCACTTGGCAACAAGTTGCTGTAAATTTAACCACTCAAAGACCATTGTTATACCTTCACCCGTGAATGGTCAACAGCATTTGGAACATCTGTAGCTGAATTTTGATTATGAAGTAGGGGTGAGCATCTTCGCTAAGTAGGTAGTTGCTGTTAGCCTCCCAGTAGGTGGCGCTTTTTCCCCTGAACATTAATTTTTGACGGCACACATTGGGGATTTTGAGGAAAAAAGTCAAATTTTCAACATACTCTTCATGCAAGATGTAGTGATATTTTGACATTTTAGACTAAATGGTACAATCAAATCAAAAAGAATTACTCCGATCTGACTGCAAATTTTTTTTATAGCCATCTCAAACTCAGTACTTGTATATTTTACCGAAACAACTAAATTTAAATTTCAAAGCGAATATTCTTTTATTATGTGAGCTAACGTTTTTCTTTTTATTTTTTATTTAAAGTAGGATATTTCAGTATACCAAAATTGGGAAAATTAACTCTGCAAAGACTGAAGTTTTTTTGTGTGTTAATTTTTATGAACATATAACAAAAATCCTTTTTTTCTCCAAACATTTGGACCTGCAATTTTAGCAATACTTCCCTACAGTTGGAAATCACTACTATGTGTTTTATCATTTTTAATCAATTTCAAGTGCCACCTCTCAATTTGTTGCATTACACAGTACAACATTTTTCAGCTGATTGATTTGCGACTCAATTCTGATAAGGCTATTTTGTTTAACATAACTCAAGAACCACTAGTCGGATTTTGCTGAAAGAAATATAGAAAAATTAAGAATTACAATTACTTTCATCTGTTTATATAACGTTTCGCTATCTAAGCAACAGTTTCGCAGTTATAAATAAATGTATGAAGGAGAACACATTTTTTTTGCCTAAAAAATAATTTTTTTTTTAATTCATTAAAAATCAAGAACGGTAAAAACGTATCAAGTTCTACTACTTTTGCGTAAAGTCGCATAACCTATGAACAAAATGAGACATAAATCATGAAAATCGATGAACGCGTTTCGCTTTTATTCACAATTAAGAAAAGGTATGAATATAAAAATTTGCTCGAGATATGAACAAAATTCTTTTGAAAAAACATTGAGGACTTTTTTACGATATGCAGAATTATAAAAAAAGTAGTAAACAAAAGAATATTTGATTTTTATGATTACAGTAGCAAAGTAATAAGCGATAATAAATTTGAAATGGGGTTTTATGCTCGAAGTTTTTGGAATTTGACAAAGACAGAACAAAATTAAAACAGTTTTTGCAACAATCGCACATTGGCTTAAATGAAACTAAAGCATGTGAAATTCTGGATATAATATATAAAGGCTTTTACTCTAACTTCAAACAAAGATGGCAGGATTCTAATCGTGCAAAGTCGCGATTTGAAAAAAACAAATGCAAATTGGCATGAACGCACATTTACAATAAAGTTTACTTAGACTGAATTTCCTACCAGTTCTGCACTTGGTCGGCCACGTAAATCGTTTGAGGAGTGTACCTCTACAAAATCTGTTGGATCATACTGCTAAAAGAATCCTAGAGAATAAGGCAGTACAGGCTCAAGAAAGTCGTAACAAAGACTATCAAAAATATCGCCTTAGACACTCCAGAAAATGCATTTAGCCAGTGTTATAAGCACTTTTAGAAGAATAATTTAAAAATAGATTTAAAATAAATAATAAATTCAAAATTAAAAAAATTATTTAAATTTTTTTATTGTTATGGCTTTTTACATTGTAGGTAACGGTATAAATTTCTCTAACTTTCTTTATTTTGATTACTTTTGTGTATTACTATATAAATAAAACTAAATTTGTGATAAAATCACTACATTTTTTGACAAATATATTTTTTTCCTCACCTTCATACAAAAATCCCCAGTGTGCGGCATGGCAAAGGTATAAGAGAATGGAATGTAAGCGGGCGGTTTCTTCTGAATGGACTTCTGGAAGGAGAAGGGTGGTGGGAGATCCTTCAATTTCTTAAATAAAATCACGAAGAACTACAAATTTTTTATTCTTCATTTTTCGGTGGGCTCTAACCTCTATGTCACACGCCCACAAAAACAAATATTGCATAGACATTTTTTTTTCAGTAAATGTCGTTCTTTCTTTTAAGGTGGATGTCCAGTATACTTAAGTGCCTGGTAAGTTTGAATTTAAAAATTATATTTTCTATATTGCTCATTTACATATATAATAATTATTTTTATTACTTTCTTTTTCTATTAAGTCATTGTGAAGTTTTATTGATAATCTAATTTAATATCAATATTTGAAAACTAATAAAGTTATAAAACGTTATGCTGATATAGCAATTTCAACATAGTGGTAATGTAATATCGTTAAAACAAATTGTAAATCAAAAAAAAAATGAAAACTTTACATATATTGAAGTCTCATAATAAATTATTTTTTACGATATTACAGACTTTCTTGTTTAAAAGAAACAGAAAGTAATATGACACATTATCTCGAATATAGTACATAAAAGCCATAAATAAATAAAAAAAAAGACAAAAACGTTTGTTTTACAATAATTTTTTTTGCAAATTCTCCCAGTTTAAGAAATACGCCCACAAACATTATAATACTTGATTTACGCCATATTTGGATGACTTTATTACATATTTCGATAGAAAAATATTTGTTCAACATAGTGGTTAGAGCGCTGGCACAGAAACTCAAACGAGGTTTCCCCCTCCAAGAAGACCATCTTCAAGAAACCGCTTCCTGACATTTCCACCAGTCTATTCCACCAAAAAACGAATGATCAGCAGTACAGCGCCACCTTATGGAAAGATAACAGCTAACCAACTGAAGATGGTCACCACTCACATTCAGCATCCACCGACAGGAAATTGCTGTTAATCATTCAACACTGGCCCCTGGATTTTTATATGCTGCGTACAAAAATTTTAGAAAAAGTTTTATATCAGGCAAGTTTTTTTAAAAAAAAGAAAAGAAAAAAAAAAAATTTTGCTGTTATTCAAAGTTTTAAATTCAATACAAAAAAATATATATAAGAGGGTCCCCCCACTACCAAGAAGTTTGAAAATGGATTAGCATACATAAGATATAAGAGTTTAATTATTAATCAATACATACTTTAAATATTATTGAAACAGCCGGACTTCTCCGGACTTTTTAATATAAAATATATTTGAAAGTATAGTTGAAAGACGTTGGCAATGAAGAGCGATTACTGCTAACATTTACTTTTTTTTACCAAAACATTTTTTATTTTCAAGACTTGTGCGGGAATGCTGAAAGGATTTTAGGTGTATAATTAACATAAATTACTACAGACAGCAATTACAATTCAAAAAAAAAAAAAAAAACAAATGTCGTCCTTTTCAATAAAAATGTTATTTTTTACATAGAAAATTTAAAGTTTTTTATTCACAAATCATAGTCATTGCTATTTTCTTTTTTTTATATTAAAAAATTTTCTTGCTACTATTGTGTTATTGTTGTTATTTTTTTATTCTTTGCAAAAATACCGAATCCTTTTATCCTTGTCATGTCGCTCATTTGTTGTACTAAATTTTTTCTTTCACATCACTTTTTATCTGCATATTTAAAATACAATCATTGCCAGAAGTATTGCACTCAATGGTTTTGTATTCTTTTATGTGTAATCAACGTACACTCTTATACATTGTTTTGGATACTATCAACACTCTGAAGTTCGTTCATAAAAGAACAAATATGGGTTAGTAAACCACTCAGTAAGTTGTTGCTTTTTTTCTTTTTCTTTTTTTTTGTATTTTAATCTCTAACTTTTTACTTTACTGTGGTTAAAACAAATGGTGAATGAATGGTTAGATTATGACATTTTAAAACATCAACACAACTGTTTTTCAAAAAAAAAAAGAAGAATTCCGAAATAATTTGTATTCATAAGTTTAGCAGAAGCTTGAAAGAGATATTTGTAGAATTTTAATAGATGTTCAATATAAATCATTTACGTTCTATTATAAAACATAGTATGTGTTTGAAACATTTTTGTTAAAAATTTTACCAAAATTAAACACTTTTTTGTAATATTGGAAACCGGCATTATTTTTTTTATGAGACCAATTCTCAGGGGTAAACTCCTACTAAATGCTGTGCATTGTATTGGATTTTTTTTTGGAAGGGACAGTCCATATATTATTATTAATTATATTTTTATTAAGTGCCTTAGGAATGAGACAAATTGCTGTGAATTGAACTTTCAAAGATCAGTAATATTCCTTCACCTCTGAATAATCAATAGCATTTGCCTCATCGTTGCATGTTGAATGTATGGTGAGTGCCTTCGCTAAGTAAGGTTAGCAGGTTTAGCTGTTTTCTGTTATCCCAACAGGTGGAGTTTTTCTCCTTATCGTTCGTTTTTTGTTGACATTTGTTAAGGTGGAATAGAGTGAAATATCGTTGAGCGGTTTCTTTGTAGATGGTCTTCTAAAAGTGGGAGGGGGAGGGCGAAACCTCTAATTTTTTTAATTATAATTTAAAAAAACCGCAATTTAACTTTCGTTGTCAATTGTTAAGATGGACTAGAGTGGAATGTCAGGGAGCGATTCTTTGCAGATGGACTTCTTGGGGAGTGGGACCGATTTGTTTTTATATTATAATTTTGAAAAAAATTGCAAACTAACTTTTTCAATTTTTTACCTTTGCTGGGATTTGAACCTGGGCCGTTTGAGTTTTGGTGAGAGCGCTCTAACCGCTATACCACCCACTCCCCCAACAAACATAAAATATTATCATCTATTACTGGCGTAGTAAAGAATTTTTGGAGTTTGCTATAAAAGGACTGATTTAATAGCGTTTTGTAGGCCTTTAGAGAAATTTAAATTTACACCATTAGTAGCATTCAAAACAAGTATTGTATTAGAGATTTCTTATCCCAGATACTGCCAAATTTTCAAAGATGTGTATGGTATGTCGATGAATTTTGGCCGGCATAATTTTTGACAGCAGAACTCAAAATAAGTCATTTGATTAGGTTATTGAAGTTCATAAAAACACCAAACTCATAGCACTACTTTTCTTAGTACTAACCTAAGCTCTATCACTGTTTTCGAAGTTTGGCCTTTCTTCGTGGATGCTTGTGGGGTAATGCGTTTTCTTGATGAAAAATTCTCTTTCAGAGATCAGTTTATAGTAATTGTATGAAATTATTTTATTTGATTTTTGAAATAAAAAAAAAATCTATCAAAAAAATTCTTTCATAATTCCTGGAAAACATTGTCATTACGTTGACAGCTCATTAAACAGTTTTGGCTTTCTTTAGAGCACTTGGACCAGCTGCAGGACACTTTTTTGTTTGCTTTTACTCTAGAGCCATGTTTAAAATTACACATAAAATTTATTTTGTTTCACTTAAATCGATCCAAACAAGTTGGAGGCATTTTCATTCGAATGCGTTTTGGTAATACAAAATCTAAAAAATTATTGGAAATGCCTGTGCTGTTATATATTTTATTTTCTTTCATTAGTCGATCGTATAATTCTATATAATGTATATCAGCAATGATTTTTGGTTTTGTTACAGTTTTTGGGCGTCTTTTCAGTTGTTCATCTTCAAACCCCTTTTTGAAATTCAGCAACCCAATTGATTACTATTGCATATCCATCACCTAATGCATAAAATCTGTAACTCCTTTTTAACAGTTTTAAGGATAAAGAAAAACAATCGATTAGTCTGTGATTAGCAAAAAATTTATTGCAATTTTAATAAAATATATGGCCTCTTTTTTATAAAAATCGCATTATACACTATGGCCTAGCTTCTCGCAGCACCCATGTTGTGTGTGTTAATTTTTATCCATGTATACCGGGACCTAAAGTCGACACCGAACAAGAGACTTAAGTACATTGTTCACTGCAATCAGTTTCTCTCAGAGTTTTTGTTAGAAGACTGCTAAGGGGTAGTCGCCGAAAGAAATAATTTTTTCATATTTATTTTTTTCAAGATGTCAGAGCTGGGGTTTGAACCCTGCTTAAATGCCTTAGTAAGTCAACATACTAACCACTAGACCATTCCGACACCATGAATTCTTAATGTTTCCTTTAGACAGGAGAATAACTGAAGCTTTTGTTTTGAACAACTGTTACTGTGCTAATGAGGTACCAGGAGCCTTATTCTGTAGTTCTCTTAAGCTAAAATGCTTAAATTTTGAGTTTTTAAAACAGGCTGGACGTTAGAATATATAAAATTAAAATTTTTAGAGATGATTTACATGAGGCTTTGTACTTACAATACTCGATTAGGAATTGTATTCGTAGCCAAAAAGTTCTAAATCAAGTTTATAAATTTTTAGCCATCGAGTTTTAGCTTAGGAGACTTACAGAATAAGTCCTCAGATCTAATAAAATTTAGCATGTATTCATATAACGAATGGAAATTCCCATTATACAAAGATTTGTACTGTCTGTCTACCATAATCTCTATTTCATATTGAAAGTATTACCTAGAGCCCTCGTATTAATTATGTGAATTTTTCTTGTCATTGATAACAAAATTAAGAAAGTAAATAATAAAATCACCTCTTTGATAGAAATTTATTTTCAACATTCTTAACAATTTTAATTCTTAAAAGTAACAACTATTTCATTATCATAATCAAATATTGTCACAAGTAATTTTATAGTACGAGTATTAAAGATTATTTCACATGGTAATTAAGCATTAATACTCCTATGTGATTGAACATATTTCCTTTAATTGTGAGTTTTAAATAATTAATTCTTGGAAATTGTATGACTTGTTATTTAAAATATTTTTTTTTCTTTATTGATAAAACTAAAAATTATATTTTAAAGACAATCAATTCCCTAATGACCGACAAGCAAAGAGACAAAACAAACAAATATAAAGTTTCATGTACAGCAAATGCTTAATGTTGACAGATTAGGCAGTGACTACATAAAGTTTCTATTTCAGGTGAAGTTTTCTTTTAATAAATCTATAGTAATTTAAATAATTAAAGAAAAAACTATTTATTAGAATAATTCGTAATTTCAAACAATATTAAAATATAAATTGAACACGTACTGCTGCACTCTTACAAAATAATATTGTACGTTTATTTGACAAATTTCTATGCAATACTTATCAAATAAATCCTTAATAAACTTCAAATATTTTTTACGAAAACAGCACTAAAATTTTTAATTTTATGACCATTGTATTTGTATTATTATAAAAATCTGTGGACATTTTTGCTTGCGACTGTATTACTGTTCATATCTGGCGTGTTTTCTATTTGCCTTTAAATTATTAGATTCAATCAATTAAGACACATTAATCTTCGATATCTAGCCCAGACATTTATTAGGGAAGACAGAATCAGATGGCATTAAATAACAAATGCTCTCTGTGATAGCACAAAATACAAATAAAATGAATTTAAAATTTTTGAATTTTATTTAAATAGAAATTGAATAATAGATGTAGAAATAAGCATAAGCAAGGACACGTGCAACAGTAATACTAATCTACTAACAACTAAATTAAATAGGCAAAATGTGTTTTAGAAAAACAATAAATTTATTTTATAAATTGGATTCCATTTGAATAATATAGGCTGTTACTTTGTACTTAGAATGGGTATATTTTTTGTCTAAATCAAGGGATTTTCAAACACGTAATCTGCAATGAGTTTTAAGAAGGTATGCCCAACAAACCATTTGACTAAAACTTAAATCGAGCTTTCTGTTTTCAATGTAGAATTTCTCTTTTCATATTTAAGATTTTGGTTTAATTTGGCAAAAGTTTTTTTGATTTTTATAGAAATTTGTTTGAGGCTTATAGATGACTGAACTTTGTAGATGACTGAACAATTCAAAAAGCTATTAATGAAGGTTGACATTAAATAGTGGGAAAAATCAAAACTTATTTTTAAGTGGTGCCCAAAAAATGTAAAGAACGTTGTGATTTTTAAAAATTACTTTAAAAGTTTTGCTTTTTATTTCTTTTGTTTGTTTTTTATAAACTGAATGAAATATAATTCTCATTTAGTTCATAACTTTACTAAATATAAGACTTTATAGTTTTAATACCATTATTGCGAAATAGTCTATAGACGAGTCTCATGAATAGAGACGAGAAAGCCATAGAGACATACTTATCCCCATAACCAAACACTCCATATTTAATATTTTTTTTGCCTTAACATACATACAACATACACAATTGGCCATTACAACCCTGTATCAGGGTTACGGCCTAGTTTCTTACAGCACTCATGTTGCGTGTGTTAATTTTTATCCATGAGTACCGAGACCTACAGTTTAAAGTCGACTACGAACGAAAAATTTGAGAAGGTTTTCATGGCAATCAATTACTCCCAGAGTCTTTGCCAGAAAACTGCTGAGAGGTAGTCGCCGAAAGGAATAGTTTTTCTTTTTTTCAAGATATCAGAGCTAAGTTTTGAACCTATCATCTTAGTCAACCAACACACTAACCATTATTTCATTCAAATAGAATTTTTAAGTACATTACTTATTAGAAAAATGCCTTTCTTGACTTTGCTGTCACATAAGCACTCTTTCGTTGGTATTATTTTATCACTTTTCTGCATAATTGTGGCTGAACTTCTTTGATGTCACCTTTAATTTCCTCTGCATGAGTAGTTATAGGCTGGCTGCCTTAGACTTTTGATTTTAAATAATTTCATAAGAAAAAATCTAATGATTAGATTTGATTACATGATTTAAGGAGCCAATTATAATCATCAAAAAGAAAGACTACACTACCAGTAAATGTCTGATGTAGTAATTCATTTGTTTCATTGACTGTATGACATGTGGCACCGTTTTCTTGAAACAACTTGTTGGCCAATTTCCGCAGAAAAGACTTTCGAATTGTGTCGGGTTATCAGCCTTCTGCTCAAAATCAATACCATGCAGTGACACGTTTATGGCTGCATTTCTTGTCTTTCGCCAATCACTCGTGTTTCTCTCAACTTCAAATATTCTCTAATTATATTGATATTATATATAGTATATTTTTTATTTTTTATAGAATTACTAATTGGAAATTGTGTTTGATCCTAGGAGGTACAAGCAGGTCTGTGCAGACTTTTTGTGTATAAAAGTGTGTATAACTTTTTTGTTTTTCATGTGAGAGACAAATCCATCCATAACTTTCTGGAGCAACTATCTCCAAACACAATGAGTAAAAATTCAGTACGATTGTGGATCCGGGTTCGGGTTAATCCAGGTTTACAAATATTTTGTCATAAACGGCATAACTAGGTCTGTGCACACCTACATAGGATTTGTATGGAAATGCATGGGTAATATTTTTGTTTTTTTTTTTGTTTATTAAAACCAATACTCGGTGGAGAATATCACCATTCATGCTGTATATTGGAAGTTTTTGAAAGGATAAGATAGTGTTTTTTTTTTATTAAAGCGCCTTACTAATAAAACAAGTAGTTGTCAATTAACTTGACTGGCCTTTGAGGCCAGTGTTATCCCTTCACCATTTAATGACCAACAGCGCTCCCGCCATCTGTCGTTGGATGTTCGCTAAGTAAGTAGGTGCCGCTTTTCTTTTGATCATTCGGTTTTTTGATGACAATACCAAATGTGGCAAAGAGTGGAATGTCAAGGAGTAGTTTCATGTAAATGGACTTCTTGGATCTAAAAAATACTATAATTTATGTATTACTTAATAATAATAAATAATTGCTAAGAGGGAACCAAGATTTGGTATTTATAAGTGTTTGTCTGGAAGAGGAATTGCTTCAATTAGATATGAAGAGTTGGTGTTACGTTGTGTGACTATTTCAAGCTGCTGGACAAATGGTCTATTGTGACGGATCAATGAGCATGTTATTTGTCAAAGTGTTGCTTAGAGCCCCTAAGGTCCGTATATGATATTTGGATTTATTTGAAATTTTTTTACAACTTTATAATACAACATGAAGAGTTACTGCTTTAAGAATAATAAGAAATCACACAATTATCAAGCTGCCCTCGTTACATAAAATTTAAATGTCAAAAATGTTTATTTTTGTTTTTATAAAAATTCACACATTGAAAACATATAATCGTCAAATGGATCTGTTGCTGTTTTATAATAAAATAGAAACATTGTACAACTTCAGCTGCGCTTACAAGAACTGACTTATAAAACCTTTGCAAGTTATTCGGTTGTTGTAATTTATTTCATTGTTTACATTTGCATTTACAATTCTAAGTATTCATAGCACGAATTTGAAAATATCTACATACACACACATCCGTATATATATAAATATGTATGTATTTATGTATGTATGTGTGTATCAACTGATTAGATATGATTATGTATGTAACTCTCAGAGAGAATGAAGTAAATTTCTATGTATTTTATGAAACAAATCATTAATTCAATGTTATTATTAAATGTGAATGTTTCAGTGTGAAAATTAATGTGTTTATTATTGTTTTAATATTAGAGAGAATATATTACCAGTATTGTGTATGTGAAGGTGTAAACGTAAAAGTGTTAGATATGTGTAAACGCTGCTTGTAAGGTGATGATTTTCAATTTGCATTAATTAACACCCTTCCCTGTACAATAATCACGCACGTGTTATCGTTTTGAAATTAAAATTCTACATGTTTAATTAAAGATACAATTGTCTTTGATAATTTCTATAGAATCACAGTTGATCAATTTACACACACAATTCACAATCTTACAGATATAGAAGCGTAAGTATACAAACGCTTAAATTACTTATATTTTATCAAAGAATAATTATTAAATGATGATTGCTTTCTCTAAAATATTTTTATGGAATTAAGTTTGGAAACTAATAATAATAACTCGAAACGATTGTTTCGGGGACGACCTCTACTTATGCGGTACACTGTGCTGGTCTAAAAAAGTATGTTATGGGAATGAGGAAAGAGGGACATTTGATTTACCAGTAAGCAATTTTGTAAGGGAGAAATTGTGAACAATCACTTACCCGTGCGCATCAATAATGCATGATTTTTATATGAAATGAGCCGCTAAAATGCACTAGAAATGCAAATTTATTGCAACCAGTAAGCAATTAGTACAAAAAATTAAAAATAATACCTTATCCTATAGCATCTTTGGAAGCTTTAAGGTGTGAATAAACAATATAATGCTTTCATTATTGCTTACAATTTTATCTATTGCTTCCAAATTTGAAAAATTTTCTCCTGGAAGACTTTTGGTAAGATACTGGATAGGCTGAGCATACCTCAGCTGGGAAAATAAACTACATTACAACCAAAATAAAACACTTGTATGATATGCCTTTTATCTCCTTTAAAAACAAAATTTGATAGAAACGCAGGTATTAAACATTTGGATGCAAGTTTTACGATTACTGTGTAGTTAATTAATCAGTATTCGATCAATAATGGCACTCGAAAAAATTCACCCAATGCTAGTTGGTTAGTTGAATTAATAACTCAGACAGAATACTTTTAATAAATCAGGTTTCATTGTTAATAAAATATTAATAAATAAACGAAGAGTCATTCAAGATTAAAGTCAAAATGAATTGTGGCATGACTTACTACAGCTTAAAAAGATTTTATAAAGTAGACTGCAATGCGTTGTTCTGCCATAAGAAAAAAAGAAAAAAAAACAATAAAACAAGTAGACGCACGACAACGCACTCATTTATAACTACAACAAAACTAACAGCAAATAAGCTTAGGAAAAATAAAAAAAAATAAAAAAAAAACATACACTTGCCAAGTTAAATGTAGCGGAATCTTAGCCAAAGTTAACAAAAGCAAAGCTAATGACTTTGAAAAATAAAGAATAATAGAAAGAAACGAGAAATAGTTTCTGACATCAACATGTAAAAACTATTTTCTACATACACTATGAACTCTCATACACACAAACATACAAGCATTTGTGTACAAGCCTTGAGTAGTTGAAAGTGTACTACTAAAGCTTAACTAGAATAATTATAAAATTTATTTCATTTACACAAAACTGCTGCAAGCAAACAAACTAGTTATGCACTACACACACTCAGTGCTACGACAGGCATGCATTCACTTTTGCATTTCTTTGCTCGTTCATTTATTCACTAACTCCGTCATCGCTCATTCATTTGCTTATTTCATCTTGAGAGTTTTTTTTCCATTATGCATGTACATACATATATATGTATACGAGTATATATACATAACCCTGAAACAAGGCAGTAGTAAAAATTTGTTGTAGTGTGTGTAGTGCAGCATCATGAGAGCGCAATATTAAGTTGGCCCTATAGGGCAAATGTTATTTTAGTTCTTCGTATTTTACAACCGTTGTTCTTCTATTTTGTTGGACTATTTTAAGCTATTTTCTTATAACTGTGCATAGAATACTTTTTATACAAAGGCACCTGTGTTTGTGCTTGTAGCCCAGCAAACACAAATGCAGATGTTTAGGATTTGAAGAAATTGTAATAAAAAAAACAACACTACTTTCAAACTCATTCATGTTTAGTATTAAGTGTCTTAATTATATTCAAAATAAAAATTACGAGAGAAAAATGCCTTTGGTATATGATTTTTTAATCTCATTTTACTGCGACCTGTTTTTTAACTGAGAAAGGTAAGAGAAAGAAATCAATACGGCACGGTCAGCACTTTTTGGTAGAAAAGAAACTTTTATTACTTTATTTAGTCAATATTACAAAAATCTCTTACTTCGTTCGATTGTCTCATAGTTGAATATGTTTCACATATCAATGACTGGGGAGTTGTTTCACTTATTAGGGTTCCAGTAATTTGTTTTTATTGGTGACATATTGTATATGAAATAATTCCCCACAAATTTGTAGTCGCCGCACAGTGGCGCCTTTTCCCTAAAAGCGTTGCAAAAATCAAAAATTTGACAGAAGAATTTGATAAAACAAATAATTACATCTGATAGAGAACTTCTCACTGATTAAGAATCCAAAAAAAATTTTTGAAATCGGATAAAAATTATGAATTCTGGAGTCAATCAAAGTTGACAATTTTTCGGACTTACAAAAAATGTTTAAATTAAAAAAAAAAATATCATCTTTTCAATTGAATTTCAGGCAAACTATGCAACCGATCATTAATTTTTTGGTGTCGGATGAAAGGTATGTTAATTCCAATGAGACGATACGATACCAATACTTTTATTTCAGGCGCAATTTTGAAAACACATGATATTTGGGTCTTTTTTGACACTTAATAGAATAGAACAAAAAAAGTGACGGTTTGTGACGGGAACTATTAAACATAGGTTGTTAAGTATTTAATACTCGAACTTATTTTCTTGAAATTGGGTGCCCGTACTTGCCCTTGTACATAAAAAAACAAAAAAACTGTAACAATTTTTACTACAAAAATTATATATTTTCAAAATATTCAAACAGATTTTGGGCAGCACTGAGATCCACTCAAATTGTATACCAAACTTAGTAGATGTATTGGTCTTTAATTTATTATTTAGTTTTTTTATGCGTTTTCATTCGCTTATAACGCCCCCTAGCGGAAAAAAATTTCGGAAAAGTTACCACTTTGATGAGCTCTATCTCCTGAACGAATTAAGATATTTTAGAAGTTTAAATTTGGGATTTTAAATAAAAAAAAATTTTAAACATGTGAATTGCAAAAAAAAAGAAAATACTTAAGTACAAGTATATGTGTCATGTTGGGATTTTTAAGAATTTTTTAAACGGACAAAGGTTTATTTACAAAAAAAAAAATAATATAAATTTATTTTTAGTAAGTTTTTAATTTAAAAAGTATTAACATTTTGGACCATAGTGAATGAGCTGTTAAAATTAAACCTACAGCTAATTATAAAGAAATGTAATTAAAGCAATAAGTATTTCATCTTGCACTTAACTGAACATTGCAAAAAAAAAAAACAAAAATAAAAAATATTGTAGTAGGCATCGGCAAACACACACATTTTTTAAAGCTTTATTTCCAAATATTCTGTGCTAATAATGTTATCTTGTCTCAATATCTAGCCAGTGACAATCAAAGTAAAAAAGTGTGTGGAAAAAAACATTAAAAAATTTTAAACAAAAAACTAGTGATAAAATTAAAATTAAAAATTTTGCAACAAAATAGCTCGAAATGTGTCACTGTGCACAGTGCCGCAGTGGGCCTTTTACAATGCAGGTCCGGTTTTGTTGAAGCTAAACGAGATAAAATTCAAGTGCGTTTTAAACATTAAATATGTCCTAATAATTTCAACAGTTATGATTTTTACAACGAAAAAAGTCAAAACGATGCACTGTGCCGGCCATGCCGGCTAATTACCCTTAAACTAAAGGGATTATCTTTCAAATACTTTATAAATTTTAATAATATCTTTATTACTTTAAAAGTTATAATGATTACAACGAAAAACGTCAAAAGACAACACTGTGCACAGTGCCGCGGATGGTCTATCACCTTGCGTGTCATGTATTTTGAAGGTAGGGGAGTCTTCTTTGAAATGCTTTTTAAATTTTTAAAATATCTTTATTACTTTTAAAGTTATGATTTTTGCAACGAAAAAGGTCAAAAGGCGCCACTGTGCGCCGTGATCTAGTGGTCTTAGATTACTAAGACGATAGCGCTTGGTTCAAATCTCAGCTCTGATATCTTAAAAAAAAGAAATATTAAAAAATATTTCTTTCGGCGACTACCTCTCAGCAGTCTTCTGGCAAAAGCTCTGGGAGTAATTGATTGCCATTAAAAAGCTTTTCAAATCTGTCGTTCGGAGTCGACTTTAAACTGTAGGTCAGGGTACTCATTGATACAAATTAACACACACAACATGAGTGCTGGGAGAGGCTAGGCCGTAACCTTGACACATTGTTGTAGTGGCCAGTTATGTATGTATGTATGTTTATATGTATATTTATAATAAAATAGGTTCCTTGATTATGGCCCTGCACAACGATTACAAACTCAACAATACGTCTTCGCTGTGCAAAATTTTTCTAAATAAAAACAGCGAAGCCTTGTTAGAAGGAATCTTATTTAATTTCGTTTTGGAGCTTATTTTCATGACTTATTTCACTTGCGAATACGTATTGTTTAAGGCACTACTTCATTTTCTTTTGAGGACTTATTTCATACCGCTGATGTTTGCTGGGTGTAGAATTACACTATAGTATACATTTGCTTACTAGTAGTCTCATGAACATTGTACATGTTAGATGGATTAATATATATGTTTATAAAGTCATGTATACCCTACAACGATGTTAAATAAAAAACTAAAAATATATACAAGTGGAAAAAGCAACAAAAATTCAGTACAATAGTGGTAACCAAATATTATTTTATAAATAAAAATAATCTTAAAGGCCATATAGCTTTTGGTTAAATTTTATTTTCCATCATTTTAACTCACATGTTCTAGGCCCAGCTGTGACACAAATTCTTTCTTATGAAAACTGACTCTATTTACTTCTGTTCAAGGCCTGTACAATAAAAAATTTAATGTTTAAATTTCTCGAGCTACGGGCACTCGGTTAGCCATTTTTGTTTTAATGTTGGTACTCTTGTCCCGAACATACACGTAGAATCTTACTCGAGTTTGTTTGTGAGAGACAAATCAGCTAAACCGGTTTTGCTTGTACGGCGATTTTCTGCTGTGGAAGAAAATGGATCAAAGGATTTACATAAAAATTTTTATATGAAATATTAAATTAAGTTAAAAGCACTTGAAATATTGAGAGTGGCATATGATGATTGTACTCTAAATCACAAGCTTTTTAGATAAGGTAGGGTAAATGCAAATTTTTCACGCTCATTCTGAAAGTTCCCCTACATAATGAAATTGATGAAAATGTGGAAAAATTCTGGAACTTCTTACGGAGAATCGTCGATTCACTTTTAGGTAAGTTGTATACGGTGTATGCTAACTCCCAGCGAAAATTTTTAACATTTGGAAGCAATAAATAAAATCGTAAGTAATAACGGCAGCATTATATTGTTCTTTATACTTTAAAGTTTCCAAATGAGCTACAGGATAAGATATTATTTTTTTATTTTTTATACTATTTGCTTTTTGGTTGCAATAAATTTGCATTTTTATTCCATTTCAGCGGCTCATTTCATATAAAAATTATGCATTATTGATGCGCACGAATAAGTGATTGTTTACAAATTCTCCCTTACAAAATAACTTACTGGTAAGCACTATTTTCTGCTGGGTTGGTTGACTCACTTTTAGCAAATTTTTAGCATAAGCGTGTTACAGCGAAGCTGTTTCCCCAACTTCGGAATTTTGAACAAAAACCCATTGCGTATGAAATGTTGAATAACGTAAACGACGATCTATGTAGATTTGCATAAAAGGGTCAAACTGGTGCCGAGTTATGGGTATATGGGAATAGCATCAAAATATAATTTTTTTTTTGACAATTTGTAGTTGGAATTCTACTGTAATCTATATGTTTAATGCTTTAGAGAACGACGGCTGAAAACTTTTGCGCCACCTTGTGTGTAACAGATTATTTTTATGGTGTTGAAAACATTTTTATAAACTTAATTTAAAATAAAAAAATAAAATAAAGAAGAAACCTACGAAGAGAAAAAGGCAGCAAAAAGCTGAAAACAATAAAATATTGCATTAGTTTTGCAGTTGTTAGCTTTAGCTGTAATTCTGCTGATATTATTCACATATGCAGTCACAGATATGTATATGGAACATACCAGCTACTGCACACTTAAAAATGCATGATAAATTTAGCATTCACTAATAAAGCTACTGAGTTTAAGAAAAAAGAAAAGTTTAGCAAACCCTACAGTGAAATAAAACTTCAACAGACACACTCTTTCAGCTTTTATTACTGAATTACTTTGCAACCTCGAACAAAATTTTATGGAAAAGGTATGTTTTATTTTTAATTTTGCCTTTGTCTTATAGCCTGCGCTGCTACTTTTGTACTGTCTGTCTAACTAATTTTACTCATTTATAATTTTTAGTTGCTTTTCATAAAGCATTTCTTTTAATTCTATTATTTAGTCTTTATTTTTAAACTTTAAAATTAGCATAAACAAAAACACGTGCTTTTGTGTGCTCTCAAGGCATGCCAACGTTTTTTGCTGAAAGTTACTATTAATTTGTTACGTCATTTGAACAAACAAACTTGTATTATGCTATCAATAAAAGACAAAAAGTACCAACAAAAAGTACCAAAGTTAAGCTAGAGCAAAGACTATAAATATATAAAGATGTCACACTGCCATACAATGAACTGCTAGCTCCAAATTTTAGTGATGGCCGTAGCGCTACTTCCACTTACAAAAACAAAACTAAAAGAGGGCTTATTCTTCTTAGAGAACTTATTTTCATCTCTCATGTGTGTACATGTGTGTATTACCAACGTACATAGCTGCCAGATTTGACGATTTATCGTCATTTTGACGATTTTACGACACAAAAATAGCATCTTGACGATTTGACGATTTTTGTCCTTAATTTGACGATTTTTATTTATTTTGACGATTTTTGGAAATTCAATATTTTCAACGTTTATTTCTTTGAATTCTTTAACATTGTTACAATTATTATCACACTATTTGTAACTGCTGCTTTTAGAAATTCAAATGTAGAAAATTACTCTATTTCTGAAATAATTTTTATGTATTTTTCACACAAAAAATCCAAAATTGGCTTTTGGAAATTCAAATTAATAAATTTAAATGTATATTATTATATTTCTGAAAGGAATTTTATGCTTTTTTTACACAGTAAAATCCAAAATTGGAGACTATTGTATCCACCAATTAAATGCATATAATTTTAAAAGATATTATTATTAGAAATAGAGCCAAGATCAAACATTTTGATTTGGTTGATTATAAAGATAAACAAATTTTTAAATTTTGAAGAAAATATATTTTTTAAGGAAATAGAAAAACATACTATTATTATTTGTTTCACAAATTTTTTTAGAACAGTGTGGCCAAATAAGATTTGATTTTAAAAACGAATATTAAGCTTTAAGTACTTAATATATATTAAACAAAAAAAAGTCGTTCGTTTTATGAATGAATTTAACTATTTTATTGAAGAATGTGAAAGACAAGAGCTAAAATCTGAATTAAGACAATTAAAGTTATTCAATTTAGAGAAAAACTTCGCCCAAAATAACCTAACCTGTTAGATTAAAAAAAATCTCAGAAATTAAAATGAGAAACTCCACTCTTTTTACCTAACTCTATCTAAGCTTATTTTGAAAAAAAAAAATTATATTTACTACATTATTTTGCAAACGGAAAATAAATATTTAGCCAAAAAATCTAAAAAACAAAAGTAGTCTTTGGAGGCCATTACTTTTACAAAAAACCATTCTAATATAAGGAATTGAGAATAATTAAATTAAAATTGTAATTAATTTAAAATGTACCAAAACTGACTAAAATATGTAATGGTAATGCATGTGTATAATAAATATATTTACCCAATTCACAAAATGTTATATTGTTGTAGATTATAGTTAAATGGCATTTCATTTTGTGAACACCTTGTCGTAAATATTGTTGTAGATGTTATCCAGTGTTATCAAATTTCTTGAATAAAAAATTTAAAAAGAAGAAGAAAAACATTTCAAATCATATTTATAATACATTTGAAAACTAAAAAAAAAAATAAATATAAATAAAAAAAAGTTTTCCAACTCTGGTGTATTGATACGACATTTCGGACACATAGGAAAAATTGTCGTACATGTTGTAGTAGTTTTTGACATTGAAATTAAAAACAACATTATGTACAATAGTTGTAGTTTGTCATAGTTTCTACCGATCTACGACAACTATAACATTTTGTGAATTGGGTAAATATATTTTTAATGTTTTTTATTAATTTAGGTTTTGAAATTTTATATACATTTCTACTGTCAATTCTATTTTTCAGTTGTACTCAAATAAAAACAAAAGTTTTTTTAAAATTGTCATATTTTCTTATTTATATTTTGTTGACGATTTTTTGACGATTTTAAGGAATCAATTTGACGATTTTGACGATTTTTTTGTCGATGTTTGACGATTTCATGGTCAATTTATCTGGCAGCTATGCCAACGTATAAAAAATATAAAAACAAACTAAAAGAAACCGGTTTTATACAGAGAAGAGAGCATATTTATATTAATACAAACATATAAATATATTAACAACGAAATCATATATGCATGAATACGTGTGTGTATTTACAATATACATCATATCTCCATACATGTGTAAACGTGTGTGCATTTATAATGCACATTGCCAAATAAAATAAATAATTTTTTGAAGAACACTTATTTTCGTATAAATTAACGCGCAACTAACCTAAGCCAACGTCAATGTGATCGACTGTGTAATTGTACGGCAAGAATATGTGCTTTTTTGTTGCACACATGGAATTATGTTGATTTGCACCGAATTATAATGTCATTATTTTTGAAGAATTCTTTAATAAGTATACTTACAACACGTGAAATTAAAATAAAAAACAGTTTTTCTTTCTTTGGTTATTGTTTATTTTATTTGTATATCGCTGACATATTTAATGTTCCAAAATTTTAACCTTTTTGGTACTCGCTGATTTGTATTTATATGTTTCCCATGTCAAATGATTTCGTAATAATATAAGCACAAGTAAATTTAGCATCTTCATTCTATGTTTGTAACAAACGTTGTTATCCTCAAACCGAAAGGAATAAACAGTATTTTTGGTACAATCTACGAATTGATCAATAATAAATCTTTTTATGTTTTTCATAAGTTTGTTTTCCAAAAATATTTTTTCGAAGACTTTTATATGAATTGTGCAAACTTCGAAAAATAAGTCCGATGGAGCACACAAATTACTAAAGTCCGATTCATTTTCTTAATTTATTGTGTGAACAAACATTTCGGAAGGAAATGACAAAATTGTTGACGGTTTAATTATATCCAAACGAAATTTAACGTAAGTTATTTGCTGTGCTATATATTCAGCAAAATATCGTCTAAATGTTCATTCTAGCTCATGGTACTCATGTATAAAAATTGGCACACACAACATGAGTGCTGCGAGAAGCTAGGCCGTAATCCTGAAACAGGGTGTAATGGCCAATTATGTATGTATGTATCTAAATTCTATTATTAAACTCAATAGGTAAAAACATCACATGATCATGTGCAAAATTTGATAACTTCGGGGCGACGATATGTCAGCAGTATACAAATAAAACAATTAATAACCAAAGAATGAAAAATTGTTTTTTTAATGTAAAGAATTACTCAAGCTTAAGGTCTTTTTTAAATAATTAGACGACTGGGTTCAGGAAAAATTAAAATTGAAAAATGTTAGTAAATTTGTTAATAAAATATAGACATATAAATTCAAATCAGCGAGTACCGAAAAGATTAAAATTTTGGAACATTAAATATGTCAGCGGTATACAAATAAAATAAATAATAGCCAAAGAAAGAAAAAAATGTTTTTTTATTTAAATATCATATGTTGTAAGTAATAAGAGAATTCTTCAAAAATAATAACATTATAATTCGGTGCAAATCAACATAATTCCATGTGTGCAACAATAAATCACGTATTCTTCTCCTACTATTGCACAGTCGATCACATTGACTTTGGCTTAGGTTAAGTGCGCGTTTATTTTATACGAAACCAAGTGTTCTTAAAAAAATTATTTATGTTATTTGATTTGGCAATGTGCATTATAAATACACACACGCATACGCATATATGATTGCGTTGTTAACCTTTAATTAGGCGCCTGGGGTCAGGAAATATTAAAATTAAACAAATGTTGGTGGATTTGTTTTTAAACGAAAAATATGTTGTATTTATTAGTTTTTTATGTATTATTAAAATAAATAACTGAAAATTTAACAAAACATACTCATTTTTCTCTACACTTGCAGTAAACTCTGGGACACCATACGACTAATTATATGATTTTCTAAATGCGCCTAATTAAAGGTTAATGTATGATATTAATATGTACATATGTATGTGTAAAAACAGTTTCTTTTATTTTGTTTTTATATTTGAATTCCCAAATGTATATTGTAAATATGTATGCATGCATGTATGATTTTGTTGTTGAGAGATATGCTCTCATGATTAACATTTGCAAAAAATGAGAATTGGTTTTTTTTCTGCTGACCACATACTTGTCCCCCGCTTCTAAATATGAACAAAATTTTTTTCAAATAAAAATGTAGGGAGTGTAACATCTTTATATATTTATAGTCTTTGGCTAGAGCCTCTGTGTAATACAAAATACTGCATGTAAGAGACGATATAAGAACTTTGGTCTCTACTAAATGTTCCGTTTAATAAAATTTCAGCTTTCAAATTATACTATAAACTCCACTTTCTTTCATATAGAAATATGTAGCCTTGAAATATTTTAATAAATTCGAAATATCTTATGAAATTAATATGCCAGTTGTTTATAAAAATTAAAAATACATGCAGTCTTATTCACAGACAGCTTTAATCCTCAGTATTGTTATTATACGGATTTTGCTTGTTTAAGGTTTAATAAAAATTAAATTAAATAAAAATTCCTAAAAGCTAAATAACGCCAAATTAGCAAGTTTATTATTTTTGATTAATTTTGTGTTTTTATGTCAACTTCGGACCAACTCCGCAATAATTTTGTGTCTAGTGAAGCAAACAATTCGTCATGCGGGAGTTTATGTGCTCTATCCGCCATTCCATATTTTTTTATATATCTCGAGTTAATAATGCCACTTTAGGTTTTCGATCATAAATTTGTCAAATCTGCAGTCCGTTTTCGGATATTTCGTCTAATGCAGATTTTAAAAATTTTGGTGTCAAAAACCTAAAGTGGCATCATTAACTCGAGATATATAAAAAATATTATTTATTATCAAAATTGTTGTCCAAAGCTAAATATTTTTAAAATATGATTTTAAAACTTTTAATTTATAATCATAGATATACTTAGTGTATGCCTGTTTTGAAATCAGTTCCACACAAAATGATTTCACTCATAATGATAACTTTATATGCTTTGAGTCGAAACAGTTTTAAAACTGTTTTAACTAACAGCTTAGATTTAGCTAATTCAAATTTTAATTTTTTTCATATTTTCTACAATAATACACATAGAATAATAAAAATAGAATAAAGAAAATAACTCATTTTCATAAAGGTTTCCATTTTGAAAACGCTTGGTCTGACTCAAACTGGTTTGAAAAGCAGTTTCAGTGAAAATGTTTTGAAATTTCAAAACTGTTTTTATAGCTGTTAATGCCATGAGTTTGAGCGAATGAAAACTTTTTTAAAATAGGCATAAATATGACAATAGAAACTTAAAAATATACAGAGTGTCTTAGGACTCAGCGTCAAGCCGAAACAGGGTGACAATATTGTAACTGTAATAGGCAGATAGGGAAATAACATTTTTTTATTACAACAAATGTTCAAATTGTTTACCATGAGAATCAATACACGACCTACAACTTCTTAAAAAAGTTATATATACATATGTCGGGCATATACTCGAGAGTTGATGTTCTCAGCAGCTTGAGAAATTCGTTCACGCAGTTTGGCAACGCTCTTATTCAGCTTTGAACAAAATTTTTTCTTGAGAACGCCCCAATAAAAAAAATTCAGGGGATTTAAATTTGCGGAACGGGCTTGAACCTTAATTGTAATAAAAAATGTTATTTCCCTATCTTTCTTTTATTCCAATAAACTTAAACTAAACTTGATCAAGATTTTTCATTACTTTTGTTGACTTTGGTAAAAATGGCGTCAATGTCCGTCCCGCTCATTTATGACAAACATGTCCACTTTCCAGCACTCTCATCATCCTGTGTAAATAAAAAACATTCCTTTTTTAGTATCAGACTTACAGGTATTGTACCATTTGACAATAATGATTAAATGTGGAAACTTTTAATGGCAACTGCCATGGCACTTCAGTACACTTATTTAAAGAAGGCTTTTCAAAGTCGATAAATTTTGAAAATTTTAAACTCATAATACTCTTAAGTTTAGAAAACTTGGTTTTAGAAATATTATTTAGGGTTACTGTTCCGAAGCTTAAATGAACAAAAATTTTCCAAATTAACCTCAATAACCGAAAAAATGGTTAAAGCTTGACCAAATTTCTAAGTTTTTCTTAAATGCCCAGTAAAACTGGTATTTTTTATTCATGAGAATTAATATTCGTTAAGAAGGTATATAACACTAACTGAACTGAACTAAGTTCAGAGAAGAAATTCTACTCGAAACATTTCCTATTTTATTGAAATGGTCGTTGAATCTGCAGTGCCAACTCTTGTTAAGTCCTTAGGTTGTTTCTAGAGAAGCTAATGAACGAGTGTATTGAGCAGAGTTACCAATTAAAAATGTGGAAACTTTAAAACTCAACTGATCTAAGAACAGAAATCGCGCCTTCTCTTTTCTCTTTTCATCAGTATATTAATTTTTTCAGCTTGATATCTGACATGTCCATACGTATGGAAATATGGTGAGCACACTAATTTTGTTTTTAGTTTCACTGATTCGTAGCTTCTATTCTCTTTGATAGAGGCGATTATTGCTCTTATGCCAATTAATAATATATGAATGTGTTTGTCCAGTGTCCAATGACTTGACAAGACTGCCAAAACTTTGGTGTTCCTCCTAGTATTTTATTTATTATGCTCTTGCTCTTGTTTTTATCGAGTTTGCTAATTAATAAAGAAAATTGGTAAACCCCATAGGACTGCTACTAGAAAGCAAGTAAGTTGAATGTAAATATTCAGTGAAAATAGGAAATATCGATTCGATTTAAAAATTGTGGTAACAATACCACAATATATTTTATTTGATCCAAATTTTTTTTTATATTTTTTAACGTTGCAATTAAGAAACTTCTCTGTCATTGAATTTAATATTTTTTATTATTAATTATTTAATTATTGTTGTATTTATTAACTGAAATACATTTACTTTGAACACTTAATTATAACAGAAGAAGTTTAAGTAATTTTAAACAATATAATTTAACGGTTAATTAAAGTTTATGTGTAACACACTTGAAATAATCAATCACTGCAGACCACAAATATAATTTTCTTTGATGTGAAGGTGTTGATGTACCACCCTTCACCTCTTTTTTTTTTGGAATATGATTTCTTCAAACTTTTAATAAAAGGCAAAAAGGTATTTATTAAAAGAATAATAAATCAATTTTATTGCATTTATTTTTTTAATATATTGTTTCTTATTTCAATTACCTACCAGCTCATGTTAAATAACTTTTATTTGGAATAGAATGTGAGAAGTACTTAAACAGATGCTTACAGCCAAACAAGCTTTATATGCCTTAACCCCTGCAATAAAAATTTTACAAAATTATGTATTGAAATAAAATTTCTCAACTTAAGTGCCACACTTTTTTATAGAACCTATAAAAAAATTCCTTTTGCTAATTACCACACAAGTACAGTAAACTTCAAAATGTTAGCAATTGAAGATGCTGAAAAATATTTAAATTTATTGTAAAATTTCCCATTACAATAAAGGCTATCAGCTGCTCTATTCTCTAATTATTTGTCATTAATATTTTCCATAAATATGTGCAGGTACCTGCAGAATATTGTTACCAAGATGTAATTTTATATAGCAAAGTTATCATATTTAAAAAAAATTTATGAAATTTAGTAACAATTTAGACAAAGCGGTTAATGTGGGATTGTCTTGCATAGACTGGCACCTGGACAGGGCTAGAAAATGACATTCGAGGTTAGTCCAGAAGCTAGTTTCTAGCATATACTTACCACAGCATCTACAACTATACTGATTATTGGCTTGGACATTTCAATCAACTTTCTATATGCTGCTGTTATCTTAGTGTACCGCTATGGGCTCTAGAAATTTCTTAAAATTCAGCGCATAATTCTTTGCTTTTAGAGTAAGAAGTTCGTTTTATGTCTGTATAGTGTTTTTATTGAGTTGTTGATTTGGATTTATTGTTATTTATTTAACCATAACTGCAGCCTGCTGTAAATTATTGTATTCTCGACTTCTCTTGCCTAGGGTATGCAGTAGAATTCCATTTTTATCATTTAATTAATTGGCATCATTATCAATATCATACATATATACATACGTATATAATTGGCCATTACAATCCCGTGTCAGGGTTACGGCCTAGCTTCTCGAAGCACTCATATTGTGTGTGAAAATTTTTATCCATGAGTACCGTAACCTACAGTTTAAAGTCGACTCCGAGCGACAGATTTGAGAAGCTTTATCATGGCAATTAGTTACTCTTTGAGCTCTTGCCAGAAGACTTCTGGAGAGGTAGTCGCCGAAAGAAATATTTTTTTTTATATTTATTTTTTTTAAGATGTCAGATTTGGGTATAGAACCCGGGGCTCATGTCTTAGTAAGACAACACCCTAACCACTAGACCACGCCGACTATAATGTCAATATCACGCTGCTGAAATTCTTTCAGTAATCTTATATGTAACTTCACCTTGTTATCAGTTGTAAGTTCTATTTTCATTTTCAAATTTCAATTTAGTGAATGAAAGATATAATTTTTTCATTGCTATAGTACTAGACAAAATTGTTGCAATTTGAAGCATCCCGTAAGTGCTTTAAAACTTAGATTAGCCTCTCCACAGTTAAAGTAAATAAAACGCAAATTTGTTGTTGTTTTTTTAAAGGTTTCATTTGCATTCCAATATTATAATTATTTTCAAATGTTTAGTATTTTCTGTAACGAGTTTCCATCGACTCGTAGAGATATCTTATATAATTTCACAAACTATTCCCACTAGCCATACTTAAATATGTTTAGTAAAATGTTAGAGTGAGGAAGCTCTTAACAATACAATTTTTAATTGAGGCCAGCACTCAGGAGACGACTCCCACTCATGTAGTACACTGTTGTGGTCTAGGAAAAATTAGGGGAACGGGAAAAAGAATGTGAACCTTTGATCTAAACTTAAAAATATTTTAAAAGTGCGAACCGTAAGAGTGTCGATTGCTGTTGATTGATTATTCAATGGCAAGTATTATACCTTAACCAATGAATAATCCACAGCAATCAACCCTAAGAAGCCCGCACAATAAAGATTAAATTAGGTGAGGAATAAAAAATTATAATGACATTGGATGTTGTTGTTGTTCTCCCTGATCCAACCGCTGGGATAATTCTTGATAACTGCTTCTAAACTGCCTTTCTGAAATGGGTAACCATGCCAGAGAGCTATTGCTCTTCTCCAGCTATTGCTCTCCGCCAGCTCAGTCAGTTGAGTTCTTTCAGTGTAAGTATCTACACTACGGCAAGGCGATTATCCCACTTAGACTGATAAATTAAAGGCGGGGAGCTAAAATATCTGCATATTCCGCTATCCAGTTTTAAATAGGTGTGAGCAGTTGCTGTCATTTTGTCATTGATAATAAATTAACTGGTAGTGCCTTAACACATAATAACGCATCAATTCTTTACAACACAACTCTCTCCTTCTTCTTTCGTCAGAATAGCGTAAAAATACAAATTTTAAACCACTTTGTTTTGGGAAAACTAAATCTTTTACCATCGCTTGTTTGATGTTTTCATGTGTTATTTTCGTGTTTTTTTTGCCCAAATTTCAACCACTGAAGCTTATTATGGCTTCCAATGGTGATGTCTTTTTAAGTGTTCGAAGGTTTAGGAATGCTTAGCTTTTTTTAATATTAAAAATCGTTGTTTTGCTTACTGTTACTCTGTCAACTCTTCCAATTTAACTTCAAGTCATGGTTGAATTTGAAGCAAGTTGGAGAATTTTGCCTCGATCTAAGGATAAAAGCTTTTGATATATCTTGTCGTTATACCTTCTGTCATACTCGAGTTGATTTAAAAAAATGCTTATGTTTTCCTACAAGTTCTGTAGCTACAGCGAGCTTCATAAATCACTGATGGTGGTACGCGTAATTTTAACTTTCCATATCTTTTGTTTCTTAGCAAAAAATGCATTCCTCTATCATTGAATTGCATTGAACCATTTGAATTTTTTGTTAATAAAATAGCACATCTTGCTAAGGACTTATGATACATTTATGTTAGTTTTCAAAGAATCAGTGAAATTTTCACTTTTTCTTTTTCAAAACCTTAAAACTGTGCTAACGGAGTGTATATCGTCGATGGAATTAAAGAACGCTGTAACTGACAAAACCTTAAATGTTCACCAGAGCTAAAAAACTTTTATCAAAGTAGAACAAATACACTGGTATTTTTCATTTCGCAGATGGCGTAAGTGAATTTAATTTCATCGTAGAAATCTGGGGCCTGGACCAATCGACGCGTATTTTTTTCTGATAAAAATTATGCAAAAAACGTATTTTCGATTTTTTGTCAGTTATAGCGTTCTTTAATTCCATTGACTATATGTCACCACTTTTAAGAGTAAAGGAAGAACAAAATTGTTTTAAATTGTAAAAAAAACGTGTAGAAACACATCGCACACTGTCGAAGTGATACTTTTTATCAATATTTTTAATTGTTGCCCTGATTAGGAATGGGTTAAAAAAGATGTTTGAGTCATATTGATCATTATTGAAAATACATTTGTTTTCCTGCATTTAAATAAACTAAAGTAAGAGTCCTTATTAATGTAAAATTTACTAATATGTTTTTAGAAATTTTAATAGGTTAAATAAAATACAAAAAATTTTAATTTTTCTAGAAAAAATTTCTCTTCACCTTTAAGCAACTGAATTTTTAAGCCATTATGTTGTTATTTACAAAATTAATACAAAAATAGGCCTTTTCCTAAAGTTGCACCTTAAAAGCTTATAATAATTTGCTTTTATATTTTTCAACAACAAATTTAATAAGTTTTATAGATACTTTTGTTACCTTTTTACACCAGCCACTGACTTCAATGCCATGGGGTTTATGGAGTTGTAATAATAAAATACCTTTTTTGGTTTGTGGTCGCGTGTTTGCCTTTAGA
Source organism: Metopia argyrocephala (assembly GCA_963576795.1). Lineage (NCBI taxonomy): Eukaryota > Metazoa > Arthropoda > Insecta > Diptera > Sarcophagidae > Metopia > Metopia argyrocephala. Next base: position 176,709,296 of record OY756208.1, on the reverse strand, counting down.
TACTGTCATTAAAATTGGAACCACAAGTTCTTAAATATTACATGGGTTTAATTTTAATAACAGCAGAAAGGAAATTAAAAAACATTTTTTTCCCTTAAGATGTTCATATTCAAACAGCAATTAAAGATTCGCTCTGTTGTTAGCGAACAGTGCTTTTCTAATTTGTCTACCTTTTTTTTTGTTTTTTGAACTTCCTTGTAAAGAATTTAAGCACCGACATAAAAACTAAAATTTTTGCGTTAAATACTACTGTTTTAGTATTTGTCTTGAGTACAGAAATTGTCGGCTGTGGCATTAAGTATAAAAAATAATAAAATGAAGAAAACAGCTTCAGTAGCATTAATTCTTGAAACAGTATTTATCTGGGTGTCTTCTGCCTTCAAAAACCTAAAAGAAATGAAAGTTGGCTTTAAAGGACCTCCTGCATAAAAAACAACACTAAAACTACAGGGAACAGGAAAAAAGTGTGAGCAAATTATGTGGTTTGCCCTACTCTTTGAGGCTGGAGTTTATGTTACTTTGTGTTTTTGTTTTTGTTGAATTTTTTTCTACCACAAATAAATTATTATTTTTGCCAGTATTACTTTATGATTTTTTTTTGGTCTTTTGGTTTTTTGTTTTAAAAATATTTTTGTTAAGGCTTTAAAAAGAGTTGCTTGTTTTAATTTTGTTTGTACATTTATTGCTGTTGTTGTATTTTTTTATCTCTCAAAGCATTTGGCTTTGACTTGATTATCATAACGTTTGTTAACAACCCAGTTAGACGGTTAATTTCGTTATTTTATTTTGTATTTAAGACGTACCCTCAGATATTAAGCAATAAAATTACTTTAAATGTGGTAGTAGTAGTAGTAGTAGTGGTGGCAAAAGCAAACTAAAATTAGTTGTGCGATTATCTAAAACATCTTGTATAAGTATAGGAGATGTAGTAAATATTTGTTTTAACTGCGCATCTGGTTTCTAATTTGTTTCTTGATATAGAGATACTGTAAGCGTTAGCCAACTTGATAATGAAGTTTTAAAAAGAAAATTATCAAATAAGTTTTTGACTTTTTAGAGGCCTAATAAAATAATTTGGCTTTCAGTAAAATCATACTAATTAATGGCTTTTTATTAGAAGGCCTTCAATCCCAATAAAGAGTAGATAAAAATATTTGGTTTTTAGCTTTAAAATATTTTTACAAATAATCGAAAACAAATAAATACTCTACTTGTATAAATGAATAAAACGTTAAAAATTGCTTTTTAATAACAGTGGGTTACCCAGCTACTTTCATATACGAGGTATTAAAGTACTTCGACTTGTAGATCTATTTTACAGCTTTCAATATATCTACTCTTGATGACTTCGTGAACAACTAAAATCAACAGTAAGTAAGTAGGCGGCGGTGCATGAAACGGTTAGTTCTGCAGATAACATACAACAGATACAATCCGAGAAACGCAGGGTAGGTAAAGCTAGTATTTTATTGTATACATTATTTTATTTTCTAAGTTGTGAGCCTCCTGTTGACAGTTACTAAACAAATTGTGAGGTGCACCAGAATTCAAGTGAAATGGCAACTTCTTACAACAATGTTTTCGTTTATCGCCCGTAACCCGATGGTAGAGTTACGTTACGTTGCTACGAATAAAAACTGTTTTTTACCTTCTCTTTTAATAAGAAGAACAAAACCTTTATTACCTCTAAGGAAGTTAACAATTAAGTATTCTACAGGTCAGAACATACAAAATACCCATAGTATGGCTACTGTAGAGAACAAAGGGAAAATCGACGGTAGATCAGTAGAGATAACATTCAACGGAAGTAGTGTATTGCATTAAAAATAATGCGGCTAAAAAACCAAACCAGTAGTTCTGAACAATAATACCTTATATCATTTGATTTTACATGCTTATATTACGTAAAGTTGTAATAAGTATTTTCTTTTTAAAGTAATCATTTATTTTTTCTTTTTACTTCTGGCGAGTTTCAAAATGTCGACTGGTGCAAAATTTAGTATTTTCAATATGTAAGAATAACTAATTTGCCTCTTTATACTTTGTAACGTGACGTCACATAACATGCCTATCAAGGGGGTCATTGCATAGTGGTAGAGCGCTCGCACAGAAACTCACACGACCAAGGTTCAATCCCAGCGAAGGACAAAATTATAAAAATATAAATGTCCGGTTTTCTAAAACTACAATTTAAATTAAAAAATAAAGCAAGACCATCTGCAAGAAACCGCCCCCTGACATTTCTTATCTATTCCATCAGAAACCAATGATCAGGAGTACAGCGCCACCTTCTGGGAAGATAACAGCTAATCTACTGAAGACACTCACCATTCACATTCAAACATCCACCGACAGATGACGCAATTGCTGGTTGATCATTCGAGGATGAAGGTATAACACTGGCTCTTGAGAGGACAAATTGACAGCAACTTGTTTCATCAAAAAAAAAAAAAGGCGCAAAATATACAAATATCTATGAAAAAAATCTATGTTTACCTATTAACAACATGCCAGCATATTTACATATATTAACCTATTAACAATATCGTAGTGTATTATAATTCTCATCGAGTTGATGAAAATAAATATATAAGAGGTTGAGTTTTACCCAAAGAAGAGAGATTTTGTTGACGGTCAAAAACCCAATACAGACTCCTTAGGGAACCGACTCGTGTCGTATTTAATTTTATTACCGTAGATTTGGAGAGTGTAAGAGCTCCCGAATTCTCTTACATTCGTACTAAGTGTAGCCGACGACAAGAGCTTCCGAATTCTACTTGTCGTCATTATTATTTTACCGTAAAGTTGCCAAATATTAATCCGCTTTAACGAGGAACCCAATACCTTTTATTTTATTTAGAAGTACCAGCGGCCCACCAATTTCTGAGGGCAACCACCGTCATTCGACTTCCAAACGAACAATCACCCGAAGCCTGAATGCAAATTCGAATCCCGAGAATGTATAGTAGAAACTTCAAGTAGAAATTTTCAAATTCTAAGACCCGACGTACTCCAGGTGGCATCTATTTTTGTTTGTTTGTTTGTTATTTTGGTGCTATATTTCAAGATGCTCTAATGTAGTGCAAACACTAGTTTCTAATAATCCAATTTTTGTTATGTCATACATACATACATAATTGGCCATTACAACTCTGTGTCATTGTTATGGCCTAGCTTCTCGCATGACTAATGTTATGTTTGTTAATTTTAATACATAAGTACCAGGACCTACACTTTAAAGTCGACTTCGAACGACAGATTTCAGGAGCTTTTTCATGGCAATCAATTTCTCCGTTTGATTTATATAGTTATAGGGGTACTCGTTTAATCTGCTAAATGCATCTTATACCTCCTAAACTCTTACACATAAATGAAAATTTTAAAGTTTGAGAGATTAAGAGGTTAATGAACATTTTCCAGATTAAACGATAACCACCTTTTACTAAAAACGAATGCCACCATATAAAAGAAATCCAGACGTATGAGTAATATATATTTCTTGACTTAATTCACATTCCTCATACGCGTTATAAAAAGATTAAAAATATCTAGAGTACAGGTAAATAATAAAAAATTAAATAATTTTACAACGAATATTTGCGATTACTAAGTAGTGAAGAGTAAAATATGTATTTCAGTGTAGTTAGAAGTATTTCGGTGAACTTATGACAGATTTGCTATTAACTTTCTATACAAAATTTTGTGTTTAGAAAAAAATTCGACTGTTTATAACAAATAACGTCTGGCGGGTGGCTTAGTGTAGTGGTTAGAACACTCGCTTAAAATACCATGCAGGCTTGGTACGAGTTAAAGCATTTCAAAGTTTTAAATTAAATAAACAGTATATATAAGAAGTTGCCGCCACCTGCAAGAAGTCCATCCCAAAGAAAGCCGCTCTCTAACATTCCACTCTATCCACATTTGAAGCTATAAAAGTAATGATCAGGAGAAAGCTTCACCTACTGGGAAAATAGGCAGAACTAAAGCAAGAATCAAAACTTACCAAAAACGATGTAGTCAAGTTCCTCACGACTTCGCAATTGCTTTTGATCATTTCAAGGGTCAATGTATAACACTGGCCCTTGATCAACTAACATCAACTTGTTTCATATAAGGCGTTTAATAATAAATAAATAAATAAAAAAACTCCATTTTCAATTCCACAACAATGCATAGCATGAGTAGGGGTGTAGCTCTCGAGTATTGGTCTTATATAAAAAAAAAATAACAAACTACAGTAAAGAGTAGCAATTGGTTTTAACTCTGTTTCACTGTATTCTTAAATATAATTTTTCAATTCATTCACTTTATTTACGCACTTTAAGTATCTTCCAAATGAAAAAGAAAATGATGGAAAAATGGTAAAAAATCCGTTTCTCAACCTCTAAAGGCTCAAGTGCCATACAAAACAACGACGACGACGACAATGGTCACATTTTCATCTTTAATATTTATTTCTTTGTAAAATGAGAGGATCTCAAGCGCATAATTTATATTCTTATGAAGGTTGCATAAAATATCTGTTTCATCTTGTGTGTTTTTTTTATTGTTTTCTCTTTTAAAGTAATAAAAATGGTAGAAATGAAGAAAAAAAAAAACGGCTGGAAACAAAAATAATTGCGGTTGGTATTTTATGTGGCGCTGTGCCACTGATATTGGCACTGTAAACACCAAGAGTTAGGTGTAGATGAAAAGAATACACAGCATGAATTGTGGTTATAATTGTTGAACAAAACAATCAATAAAAGAAATGCTGGCAAAGACTATCTGTAAAGGTGATACACTCCATTACCTTTTAAAGAGAAAATTAAATTGAAGTGATTATTAGTATCGTAAAAAAAAGCAAGAAAAACAAGAAAATAATTTATTTTTCCTTGAATTGTAATAAAAATAGCAAAAATATTGCTGGATTTTATGAAGAGCCAAGACTTATAATTTGCACAAATCTTAGAATTTAATTGTTTTGCTTCTTTTAATATTTAATTGCCAAATATTTGTTTTTATGTACCAGACCTTCTAAACCAGAACCATTTTATTTGGGTCATAAATTTAGTCACACAAATTGATTTTTAATTGCCAACTATTCTGTAAAATAGTCACGATTATAAGAAAAGTGGTAGTGGCAGTTTGTAGACAAATGTGTCTTAGATTAAGTTTTTATTGACTTACATGTTTTATTCTGATTAAATCGTTTAAAGTCGTGGCATTTATATATAAATTACTATTTGTTTTTAAGTTGGCACTCCTAATAACTAATTTTTTTATAAAATAAAGCCTAAGTTGTTTAGTTGCCCTTCTCCTGATAGTTGTGTTGGTTTTATTAAATATTTTGTTTGAAGGAGTTAGTGGTCTAGTGATGAATAAAATATTTGTATGCAAGTTTCAGGGTAATAGTTGCGATTTCCGCCATACACTTCAGCACCACATGAAGCTTATGGTGATAAATTGAATATATATGAACTAGGAATTGGATGTTAAAATAACATGAAAACGCAATAAATTAAATGCTTTATTATGCAATGATATCGACATGAATTACTTCGATCACTTTTATGATATTTAGGTGTGTTCTTTTCAAATCCAATTCCTACAATTTTGAATTCTATGACACCACTGAATGGTCTTTGATTTTTTTCTATCCCATTATATAGCTTTTCCACTAAGCAAACTGCAAGTTATTTCAAGTGTATTATTATATCAGGGAAATTATATATTTTACAAGTACTTATAACATAGTTTTTGTAATATTGTCCTAAGTCGAGCTGTCTTTTACGAATACTACACAGAATAATTTTAAAATAGAAAATATTCTGAAAAAATTTAAAAAAAGCAATTTTTTCTAGTAGAAAAGAAAATGTAATTGAGCAAAACTGTTAAGTCAGTGTTTACACGTCAGATGTAGTTTTAATAAGTTTTTGTTTGCCACTATTGAATAGTACACTTTGTTTACAATTTACCAAATAGGATCGAATTCGTTTAAGCAATCATGTGAGATTCCAATACAATCCAGCCTATATAGAAGTAAGAAAGTGCTTGACCTTGTCAAGACCTGTTCTTTAGTTTATATAATATTTTAATTACATACGGTTAAGGCTGTATATTTTCTTTTATTGAAAAACCATCTAAAGAATATTTTTACAAAAGGAAATATAGGGTTTTTCAATAACACCATTACAACAGCTTTTTTAAATAAAACAAAAACGGTACATTGGATGCCATTATGTATGCAATTTCAAGTGTGATGTTTGTACGGAGTTCATCAATCGTCGCTGGCTTGTTGGCATAGACCATAGACTTGACGTGAGATAACACATTCTCCAAACTTGGTTTCCAATAAATGGATTGTGACATTCGCTGTGTCGCTTGTGGTGCCGCACAGTGTGACAGCCCCATAGTAACAGTGGCAAAAAATGGTTTTTGGCGTGTCGTCCAATTTAGATGAAATTTTCACAGCATATTAACAGGTATATGGGTAACAATTCCCTGAAATTTCAGCCTCATAACTTCATTACTTTTTGTTCTAGGCAAGTCAAAGTTGAGGTATGCCAAAGCGCTTGAAATATTTTAGTTCCATATGTAATAATCAAAAGCTTATTATTACAAAAATACATAATAAATATAACTTTAAAGTATTTTTTTAATTAATTTGGTTGTTGTAGAATGAGTAGATGAAAAAATAAATTTAAAAAGAAAAACACAAAAAAAATAATTTTTAACAACAATTGTGGTGTAAAAATGGAATATTTTACATTTTCAATGGACTAGGAAAAATAGAGCAGCCCCTCGCCCTAGGTGCAGACTTATATCAAATGAAAGACTGAAGTCTCAGCTTTCATTTAATGTAAAGAACATATAGCAAAAGTTTGCAAAAATACTTTAAACATACAAAACATACGCATTCTGTAGCTATACGTATGTTAGCATGCCATAGCATGTTTGCAATTTTTACTTTTATTTTTTTATTTATTTTAATTGTTTACAATTGTTTATATAATTTAATTCAGAACGAGAATGAAATTACAAAAATTAGAATACCATGATGATATTAAAAAATAATTGATAGAAAGAAAACAAATTTTTTTCTTTTTTATTGCATTATTACTTATATTATTATTACTATTGGGAGGTGGGCGTAATACTGGGCGTGTTATTGTAATTTTTGCATGATACATTTTAAATGATATAAATTACAGTAATATCATATTTGAAGGTTGTACCTAAAATATTTTAGAAAATATGGCACTTTTTATGTTGAGGTTGTATGGGTGGTTGGGGTAAAAGTGGGCCAAAGTTAAAAATTTTTTTTCCGATAATACAATTCAATATAACATTCAAGTATACCAAAATCGAAAGTTATACCTACAGTATTACGGACAATACGGCATTTTACATATTTCGATTGTATGGGAGGTGGGCGTAAACCTGGGCGGATTTTCTTAATTTTTTTTTTTTAACTGGAATTTCTCAAAAATAACCTGTTGATAATTTCAGAGCTCTACAATGACTCCTTGTATTTAATGCCGGCGTTGTCACACTGTGTGCCGTCCTGTTAAAACCACACGTCCTTCAAGTCCATATCATCCCATTGGGGCCAAAATATTGGGTTATCATTGAACGGTAGCAATTCCCATTCACAGTAACGTCCTGGTCTTGATCATCACGGAAGAAGTACGGCCCAATGACGCCGCCGGCCCATAAACCGCACCAAACCGTAATATTTTCGGGATGCAATGATGACTCATGGAGTTCGTGTGGATTACTGCCTGATCAATAACGCATATTTTGTTTATTGGCGAAGCCATTCAGCCAGAAATGAGCTTCATCGCTGCAGATGAATTTTCGATGAAAATTCGAATCATTTTCAAGTTGCTGCTCAGCCCAATTCACGAACATATGACGCATCTGGTGGTCAAGCTTGTAAGGATGTAGGCCAACGACATCACAGAGATGCCCAACGCTTGAGAACGATGTGTGAGAGACACATTTGGGCTTTTTTCAACTTAAGCCTCAGCGGCAGCTATATTCTCGACACTATGGGCACTGCCTTGTCTCACTGTCATGGGAACATTTTGCACTGTTCCTGTGGATTCAAATTTTTTCACTAGACTCGCAATTAATGATCTGCTAGGACGATTATGACGACCATACATTGGACGTAGCGCTCTTAACCTTGAGGCCACTCATTCCGGATTTCGGTAGTAAATTTTAATAATTTCGACTCGTTGTTAGGTCGTATATCTTTCCATCATGAAATGGCAAATTTTACTGAAGAGAAATGTCAAAAGAGCGGCAAGATATATATCGTCGTTACTGTCCGTTTCGCTCTACTTTTGTAGCGTCCCATTTGAAAAACCCTATACAGGATGTTGTACTCGTCACCTTATATGCTAAAATTTTAAATTTCGACAGTACTTGTACGATAACTTCTGGTGAATTCTGAAAGCAGAAAATTATGATAATTTGCACTCGATCACGAATGCCATATTCTTTTATTAGAAATTTACTCATTTTTCTTTTTTCCTTTACCATTTTTCTTTTTCTATATCTTCTTGGCTATTGTTTTTCTTTTTTTTTTTTTTTTTTTTTTTTTTTAAGAAAAGGTAATACAATGAGCATTTTTTAAAAGTCTTTGTTCGTTTTGTATTTATTTATTTATTTGTTTTTTTTTCTTAATTTGTTATTCTGTTTGATTCTTTAGCAGACAAAACTTATTTCAAAAAAATTCACCTGCTTGGATTGTGTAAATAAATAGAATAAAAAAAGAGAGAAAAAAATCCCTGAATAAAATAAAGAACTTATTAAAATAAAATAAAATGAAATAAAACAAAACAACTTAAATAAAAGAAAATCCTGGTTAAACTTTTTAAAACCAAATTCAGTTGAAATTCCTCTGTTTGAATTGCTAAACAGATTTCATTTCACTTAGATTTCAGTATTTGTATTGCCATTGCTGGCTGTAATATTTTTACTGTGCGGTGCTTGTGCTTGTGTTTGTGCTTTCTTAGTTATTTAGTTAATGTGCCATTGAACTAATTGAAGGATCTCTTTTTTGTTTGTAACTTCGTCTTTTTCTTCTCTTATCTTCTTATTTCTTGACTAAAGCAAAAGGCCAATTCTTAAGTTTGCCATCCCTCTGTAAAAGTCTTAAAAAGTTTTTTGTTTTTCTTTTAACAAGAAAATAAACAAAATCAAAAGCATTTCAAAACAAAAATACGAAAAATTTCACTGAAATAATAATACAAAACCTATTAAAATGAAAAGAATATGCAGTCGAATAATAGTTATTTTTAAATTGCAAACTATTAATGTAGAATTTTAGAAGAAAACTCAAGCAATTCCTTGGATTGTTAGGAGTAATAAATAATGAGGAGAATAACAGAACAAAATCGTCTTGAACAACTTAAATAAAGCAAAGAAAACTAATATTAAAATATGAATGAAAATACATTTTTTGGTGAGGTATTATTATGTTTTTGACATCTAAATATCATTTAGGCTGTGTACCCGCTACAACTAGTACATACAATGAGTAATCTGTATTTTGCATTCAGTTATCTGAAATCTTGAAAAAAAAGAAATTTTTAAAAATTATTTCTGTTGCTGACTACCTCTAAGCAGTCTTCTGGCAAAAGCTCTGAGAGTAAATGATTGCTATGAAAAAGCTTCTCAAATCTGTCGTTCGAAGTAGTGACTTTATAAAACGCTCACGATATAACCAAATGGTAAATTTATTAAAAAATCTTGGTGGCATATTAACAGAACCATAACGTGAAATTATTATTAATCTGCATTTTCGAACACCATGCCAATAAAACTAATGTCAGTTAATTAAGTTGTCAAAAATTGAGTAGACATTTCTCTATAGGTCAGTTTAACGCTTGCTTTAAAAGACATATTTTGCAATTAATCTAACATCTCATAAAGCATATAGAACTCACTAAACATTAAATATTTTTGTGAAAATATGTCACTTCTAATGCATCATGTTTCTTTCTTGCTGTCCACATGTTATATAAAATGTATTTTATCTTTGAACTGATGGCATTTCGTTTCACATTTCCTCAATCATGTCAACATCTTAGCATTTTTTCCTTTAAATTTGTTCCACTGTATCAGATTTACTTCAGTTTCTTTCCTCCTTTATAAATGGGTTTGCATTTAGTCAATGCACCTAAAAAGTTCATGTCAACTTTAGTAAAGATTTTGATAAGATAAATAATAATATTTTTTAAAATTAAATTAAACCTTTTTGGGTTTGATGAAAGAATTTTAAGGTAGGTTAGATGGCAGGACTCAACGCATTATGTTTTTATTGCTCTCCACTACGACAGCTGATACCTAGAAGAATTGCTGTCTATTCTTTAGAGTAGTGATATGGGCCCGTTTTTGTTCTCAATTTCAAATAGAATATTTAAGTTTTATTTCCGTTTAGAGGCTATTGTTTCGGTTTTCATTGAATTTTTGTTTTTACGTGGTGGGTTTCAAACCCTACGCACAACCCAAATTTAAAGTCCAGGGGATTGGACAATCGCCGCATTCATTATTTAACAAGCTAGCGGGTGCTAGAATGTTATCCAGGAGAACCACGTGGAGTCTGTATGTCGACTTGAATACAACGGGAACAAGGATCGTTCTGGAGGCCGCCAGGTTGACCCCAATGAGAGACTTTGCCTTGTCCGAAGTATCCCATCCATCCCATTCAGATCGACTAAATATGTTTAAAGACGAACTTTAAACTGCCGAATTAAGTCCGAACTAAATCTTATTAAAGAATTTATAGAGTTTGTAATGTAAAGATTTTTCAATAAAAGGCAAATATAAATCTATTAATTAATTCTGCACCTGCCGACTTGAACATATTTCCCTTGACAATCAACTACAAAATATCATATATTGCAATTAGATAGGGTGTCTGCCGTGAAGGTATACTACGTTGTTTTGCCACCATTTTGGCAGTTTTTATTTAGCAGTCGTGAAGTAGGGACCTGGACAATTTATTATGGAAAAACCTGTTTTAATCGTTAAAACATTTTATCAAAATCAATCATCGTTCACTATGACGTTGAGAAAGTTACTTAAAATGAGTGACGGGGCACATTTTCTTATGAATGGATAGTCGGTTCTGTACAATGTAAAACCCTGAAATTATTCATCAGTCAACTTTGCATACGTGAAAGGCGACAGTCTGGGGTGTAACTTGGTCAGGAGGAATCATTGGAAATCATTTTTTGAAACCGCAAACGGCGTAACAGTTACTATAAATAGGAAGTGATATTGTGATATGATTGACAACTTTTTAACGCCAGAACTGCCTGCTTTGGTCTCGACTAACATGTGGTTTTAACAAGACGATACTAGATTGCATACAGCTAGGACTACAATGAAATTACTGCGAGACTGCGAGTTATTTAAGGGAATGGTGATATTGATTGGCCTCCACAGTCGCCTGATTTGCCTACTCCAGACTTTTTTTGAGGGGATATCTTAAAAACAAGGTTTACGCAAACAAATCAGAAACGCTGAAGCACCTCAAATAAAATATTCGTGATGAAATTAATGAAATACCGAGTGAAGTGTGGGAAAATGTAATGAAAAATATGCTCAAAAGGGCTCGCATTTGTGGGGCTAACAGAAGCCGACATTTGTCTAATGTTGTATTCCATACATAATTGCCAACATTAAATAAAACATTTATCTGATATAAGATCCCTTCCCTTTTACTGAATCAAAAATTATAAACAAAGAAAGTAGTAAACCTTCTCGGCGGTCACCCTGTACTTTTCCGACATGTTTTGTACTAAGTTTTTTATTTAAGAACAATACACTGGGGTAAACTCCTACTCATGCAGTGCATTGTATTGGATTTTGAAGATACATAGATAGATTTATTTAATTTTGTTATTATGCGCCTTTTTTTGTTGATGAGAGAAGTTGCAGTTGACCACTCAAAGCCAAGTGTTATACCTTCACCCATGAGTGATTCAGTAGGTTAACAAATATCTTCCCAGAAGGGAAGATACTGCTGTACTCCTGATCATTCGTTTTTGGTGGAATAGACTGGAAATGACAGGGAGCAGTTTCCTGAAGATGAAGTTTTTTTAAATTATAATTTTAGAAAAACCGCTAAATTTATTTTATAATTTTTACCCTTCGCTGGGATTGAACCTCGGTCATTTAAGTTTCTGTGCGAGCGCTCTAAACACTATACCACGAAGTCTTGTCACAACAAATTCTATTATACGAGTATTCTCTTTTTCTATCCATCATTTTATCTTTGTAATTGTCAGATGTTTTAAGAATATTATTATTATTATTTTTTTTTAATTTTTTTATTTTTAATAAAAAGTTTTTCATCAGCTGCATTAACAGCGAGTTGCAGTGCCACGATTGACGAAATCTGTCGTTCAATAAACTTTTTCTCTTCTCAAAGTATTTTTATGTGCACCAGTGAAGTCTTGAATCAATGAGCCGATAAAAAAACTAGTTAAACGTAAATTATGTGACTTATGTTTCCTACGAAAAAATTAACTATAAGTATAGATATAAAAAATATTTATAACATACTCGTATAACTATCTTGCAAGGAATATTCATACAATAAATTTCTCATGTACCCGCTAGTATATATAGACATCAGTCACATGAGAATAGTAGAAAGGGAAAAAGGAATATTGAAATACAAAAGAAACAATGCCACACACTTGAAGGAGAGTAAAGACAAACTGATAAAAGGTATTCTCGTAACACTGATGTCATCCTTAAGTGAGCCCAAAGGAGTTGTTAAATTAATGTGATCACATAAGTTTAAACAGCAGAAATTCAATTTCTAGAATATAATGCCAACATATGTGGGCAGCCAATATATCCGTGCTGTGCTTTTCCATGTTCCTGTAACTAAAGTTTCTGATACGATATGCTATAAACTAATACGCCAACAATTTAAACTGCACTCTGGAGAATGTATAATTTGTCTTTTTAGTTAAAGAAAAAAAAAAAAAAAACGAAAAAAGTATGAACATTTATACACAATTTGAAAAGCAGCAAACAATAAAAGAAAAAGATTTTTCCTCGCAAAATTGAAAAGGAGGCAGAACAATAAAGAAAAGGTGTTCAAATTAATGCAAAGAAGGCAAAAGTGTCAATGATTTTATTACGAAAAGAGAACAAAAAAAACAAAAAAATGGAAGAGGGCAATATTCAAATCTTATAACTTTTGAAAAACACAATTTATTTTTTTTTTTTTTTTTTTTTTTTGGAGTTTAAGGGAAATAAATTGTTAATATTTTATGAGTATGAAGATTTGCTGCAAAAGGATATTCTGTGTAAGAATAAAAAAATGAAAGATAAGTCCTAAAGTTTAAAGTCATTACTATTTAATATTTATTTTAATAGTTTTTAAATTAAACTTTATTTATATTTTTAAAAGGCCAAAGAAAATCATTTTTTCATTTTAAAGGATATAATTTTTCTAAAGGATATAAATTTTGTTTTAAGCAAAGGGTTAAAGAGTTTATATAAACTTGTCAAAATGCATGTCTGGTGATAGGTACTATGACATAAACATTTTGTTTGAATGAATGTTTCTCATGCGACATTCATAAAAAGTGGGGGAAGAAAATATTATGAAAATGAGTAAATTAATCAGTTCAACTTGTAAGTAATTTTAAAAAAATTTAACACTAATCATATAAAAATTAAATAAAGCGTCTTCATTTTCTTCAGCAGAAATTAGTGCTTACCGATAAGCAATTTTGTAAGGGAGAAATTGTGAACAATCACTTACTCGTGCGCATCAATAATGCATGATTTTTGTATGAAATGAGCTGCTAAAAAGCAATAGAAATGCAAAATTTATTGCAAACAGTGAGCAATTAGTGCAAGAAATCAAAAATAATACCTTATCCTGTAGCGTATTTGGAAGCTTTAATGTATTAAAAACAATATAATGCTTCCATTATTGCTTCCAATTCTTAAAAATTTTCTGCTGGGTCGTCGAATAATACAATAACTTATCATATGAGGTGAAAATGGCTGTTAAAAATCGCACATACTCTCCTAAAAGAGTCAAAATTAGCAAAACTATAAAGAAAATATTGTACTTTAAGTGGAATTGAGAATCTAATCAGCTTTTTTGGAGCTTTAAATTCAGAGTTTGCGAATCAGCAAAACCACGTAACGAATTATTCACAAAAAAAAAAAAAAAACAAAACTTCATAACAGCTCTTCTGCTCTTATCTTATCGACTGTTTAATAAGCGTAAGACGGTCATTTAAAATGACAACAAGAAAAAAAATATATGAGAATATGCAGGGTGGCGCAGAATGAGCTGGTTTGAGTTCTTTATAATAGTATTTAATTATTATTCCTTCTTTATTTTGTTTTTCAGCATTTTGTAAAGAAGACTCGGCGAATTAATTATGAATCATTGCACTATCGAACAACGTACAAAAATAATTGAATTTTATTTTTCAAACCAACAGTCTATTGTGTTGACACAGCGTGCAAATCTTCATCATTTGAAAGTGCGCATTGCACTCACAGCGTCAGCAACAAACAATTTGATTGGAAATTTTCATCAGCATGGGTCTGTAAGAACCCTTTCTTGTGCCGGAAGAACATCTACCGTGCACACTTGTCAAAATACTGAACATGTACGGGAAGCGTGCAGCACAGTCTATCAACATCAAAAACGAAGCATTCGACAACACTTGGACTATCACGGGGTTGGCTGCAGAGAATTGTGAGTACATTAGACTTGTTCCCATATAAAGGTGAACATGTGCAAAAATTAAAGATGACAGATTACCAGCAACGGCTTGAATATGCCAAACGTTTCACGATAATAATCCAGACTTTATTCACAATTTGATAATGAGCGATGAAGAAGATTTCGTATTAAATGGGTATGCCAACAAGCAAAACTGCAGAATTTGGGCAGAGCAGTTCATCAGCGATAATCACACCCCGTTAAGTGTACCGTTTGGTGAGGTGTATCCTCCGAAAGGATAATTGGCTCATATTTTTTTGGAAATTAATGTGGTGTCTCAGTCTCTCTCACAAGTGGTGCATATTGGACGATGTTGAAAAATTTTGTCAGGCCAACTGTGGAAAACCATCCAAACTTGTAGTTTCAACAAGATGGATCCACAGCACATAATTCAGGTGCCTCAATGGCTCTGTTAAGGGACATTTTTGCCGAATGCATTATTTCGAAGGAAGCGATTCGAACTGTCCTCCTCGTCTACCAGACTCAACAGCTCCTGACAGTTTTCTTTGGGGATATTTTAAAGAAAGAGTGCACTTTAACAAACCAAGAACCATACTTAAACTAAAAACCAACATTCAAAATGAAATCATGGCCGCTACACCCGAAATTTGGCGAAAAGTTATGGAAAAAAAGCTTAAAAGAGCACGTGTGTCCAAGGAAGGATATCATTTTTCAAATCTAATTGCAAAAAATTCCCCAATAATATATTTTGTTTAAAAAAATAATAATATTCTTATAAATAAAAAAGTAATAAACAATTTAAACCATATATCTCATTCTTAGCCATCACTGTACGAAATCAAATAATAATAATCACTAAAAGGAAAAGTAAAAAATCTGGTAGTTTCTTTAAATTAAGAACATACGAGTATAACTGGCATTGTTCAGCTTTAAGTGTCTACTTCATTAATTTTTCGAATCACAAACTTCAACAAATAAAAAGAAACAGTGTATCAGGGGCCTTATTCTGTAATTCTCTTAAGCTAAAATGGTAAAATTTTGGGTTTTTGAAACAGGCTGGGCGTTAGAATATATAAAATTAAAAAGTTTAGAAGTAATAGGCATGAAGTTTTTATATTACAATAAGCGTTCAAGAATTCTTTTCGTAGCCAAAAATTCCAAAATGAAGTTTATAAATTTTAAGAGATAGAGTTTTAGCTTAGGAGAATTACAGAATAAGGCCTCAGGTGTATGTAATTAAACTTTGTTGAGAAATATGGCATTTTGCCTTCAATGTTACCCATAAAAATTAAGTTTATTAATACATATTTTGTTTAATGTCATAAATTTGTTTTTCTTTTAACCATTTAAGTGTTCTATTCTCTTCTAATGGCCGTTTTCATAAAAACTATTTTAGGTTTATTGAGGACTTATTTGACAAATTTCTATGCAATACTTGTCAAATAAACCCTCAATAAAAAAAAAAAACAGTTTTTATGAATAGGGGCATAACTCTATAACTATACAGTAAAATAAAACTTAAGCTTCATAAAAGCTTAAGTGATCATCTAAATTGTCATGTTCACTGTAACATCAAATCTTTACAAAGGTAGATTAATGTTGATTCTTTGTACTCTTTATTTTACAAAAACTTTCAAGAATTTTGTTTGCCAAAATATTTGTTTCGGCAAAATTTTTTGGGTAACAATTTCATTAATAGCTCTTCTAGTAAAGTATTAATTTGTTTTATTAATGCCTGTAATCTGTAAGTGTTCTCTAAAATATTGTTTACCATGATTTGCCAAAACTTAGTTGAATTCGTAAAACATATTGTATTTGCAACTGACTGAAAGATAAAAAATTCTTTAAAAAAAAACAAAAAATGTAAAACGCAGCAAGGACTTTGAAATGAAATTAAAGATAAATTACAACAGTCTTCTTTATAGTTAAATTAAAACTGTTCTTTTTTTCCTGGTTTTAATTTGCAACGGTATTTTCTGTAGAAGAATTCAATCTCTGTGCGTTTGGATTTAAACCTCCATAAGAAATAAATCTAAACATCCGTTTATTTCAAACTGAACACACACGTTTATTTATGTATGAACTCATGTCTATGGTGTTCTAAAATGTCTATGGATTTTACTGAGGCTTTCAATATTCCCATATAAATAAATGGCTATTTCCGTAACCATAAAAAATGGTTTAAATCGTTCACTCTTCGTATTTCTTTGTATTTTGTTTACTACAGACACTCAATTATTTAACTTTAAGGAAAAAGTGAACAAATATTTTGGATACACTACTAAAAATCATTATGTTTGGCAAACGATTAAAATAAAACCACTTCAAAATGTTTCTAAAAATTAAATTTTTCTGAAATAATAAAACATTGCCAGTAATCAGTCTATGTTATAAAGGCTCTTGCAAGCCATAAAAAGTAGAAAATCTAGCCCATGTGCATTAATTTTTTTTTTGTTTTGCCCCGCAACGAAGTGTGATTTTCGCTAATATTTTTCCTTAATGAACTTGTAACAGTTTTTTTAATGATAGAATTAAAAGATACAGACGTTACATTCTGATGGTGTTTTCATTTTAAGAAAAAACCGCTCCATGACATATCCAGTCGATTCCACCAGAAACGAATGATCAGGAGTACAGCGCCACCTTTTGGGAAGATAACAGTTAACCAACATATAAAGGACGCACACCACTCACATTCAACATCCAGATGAGGCAATTGCTGTTGATAATTCAGATGTGAAGGTATAACACTGGCGTTTGAGTAATCAAATTGACAGCAATTTGTCCCATTGATATAAGGCGCTTAACATCCTTACATCCATCTATATATGCAACATTCCAATACAATGCACTACATTTAGCAGAGGTTTACCCCTGAGTATTAGTCTTAAATAAAAAAAAAAGTTAAATTAAATAAAATGGGTGATTTTTTTAACCAATTTTGTGTTTGTCAACACTGTTTTCCGCAGCTAGTAACAGCCGCAATAGTCTAGTGGTTAGTATGTTGGCTTACTGAGACGATAGCTTCGGGTTCAAACCTTAGGTCTGACATCTTTAAACAATTTAATGTAAAACAAATATTTCTTTCGGCGACTACCTCTTAGCAGTAATCTGGCAAGAGCTCTGAGAGTAATTAATTGCCATGAAAAAGCTTCTCAAGTCTGTCGTTCGGAGTCAACTTTAAACTATAGGTCCCGGTCACTCATGGGTTAAAATTAACACACACATTATGAATACTGCGAGAAGCTAGGCCGTAACTCTGAAACAGGGTGGTAACAGCTAATTATATATGCGTGTATGTGTTTGACAGCTGATCTCATTTCGTGTAAAATCTTACTGTCAAACGTGTTCAGTTTGGTCTATAATTTGAAACGCCGTAGTAAACGACCAATGCTTGCAGATTCTTGAATATTTTTATCAATATTAGTGGTCGGCTTAGAAAGTGCATCGTGCAATTCTTCCATTTTATAGTCCATTAGAACAACCTTCTAAGGCAACAAAACTCTTATGTGAAAAATTTAAAAAACAGTACTTACGTTAGTTTACTTTTTTTACCTTCTGGCTTTTAGTAGTTCGATTGTATCATTAAAACATTGTTACACTGTTTCACATTTAGATGCGTTTGTTAGTTTCTTAAAGTTACTACGACTACTAACTTACTGTATGGGAATATGAAAAGGGAAATGTTTGTGAAGGTTAAAGGGCTCAGAAAGAGAACTAAAAGTGTTGTTGTATGGTGGTATCATACTGTATAATGTTAACTTTACTGAATAAATGACTATTTGTTTATACATGCTCGTATGTATGTGCATAGGATTTTCTATTCATGTGTGTACATTCGTTTAAGTGTACGCTTGTCAGCTTTTAAACTTCCGGTGAAAATTGATTTGTAAGTTTTACCATTAAACTTGCTTTTGTTATATTTATTTTGTACTTTTCTCTGTAATTCGTTTGCCTTTTATTCAATTGTTTATTTGCTCTTTTCCGTTATATTTTTTTTGTTTTCTTTCAATGCTTTTTAATATCTTCGTGATACTTTATCGATTCGATTATTGTGGCCTTTTGTCATTTAATGGCCTTGATGATATTCTCAGCATGTGTTATCTGACTTCTGCTTACCTCGTTTTATATTCTCTCTTTTTTACCTTAACCTGCAGATACGTAGGTATGTAGTTTCATTTTAAGCATATACAGTGACAGACAAAAGTATCATAGAGTACAATAGCAGATAAAGAAAGTGTATACATTTTTTTGTTGACTAACTGTCTGTTTCTAGAACACGAATGGTTTTTGACATTCGTCTTTTTATAGAAAAACACTAACAAATTTGAGTGTTTTTGTTGTTGTTTCACATATAAGAAGACGAATGTCAAAAACCATTCGTGTTCTAGAAACAGGCTGTAATTTGTTTTAAATTTGTTGATATCCACGTATATAATATTGAATGTGTTTTTAAAACCATCACCATCATGAATGAATGAATTTTGTTTAAAACAAAAAATGAAAAATTAATTTTATTCACATTTGAGTTCTAAAAATTATTACTTGAATGATTTGTATATCAATTCTTTTATCTACTTAATGCGATTTATGACGAAACAAAATTGAGAAAAATATATCACTACAACTTGCGTGGAATTCGAATTCGGTTATTTTATAATAAATATATATAAGTGAGGTATTATCTATAATAAAATCGAAAGTCTGTTTATATTCTTTATAAGGAATTCGGTAATAGTTGCCGTAGTCTATTGTTTTTCGGCGAATACCCTTTTCTTCTGGCAAAAGTTCTAAAAAGAACTGGTTGCCATGAACAAGCTTCTCAAGTCTGTCATTCAGAGCCGATATTAAACTGTAGGTGCTGGTACTCATAGAAAAACCATTTAATTTTAATTTTATTCAATTCAAATTTATTATTTTAAGCCCGTATGACACATACTTTTTTTGTATTAATTTTGATTTGGAGAACAGTGCAAATATAATATAATAAGAAAGTATAAAGGGTGTAAAGAGTTCAACTATATTCACATCAGTATGGAATTGCCAAAATGTTTACAAATTTTATCGATAAAAAAGTGGAGTTTGTCAAAAACAAGTTAAAATATTTTACATTGAAATTGACATTTAGAATTTAAAATACTTTAGTGTTGCTAACTTTACAGTGATATTCTAAAATTAAGCAGTTTTATGGTATTTTTGCCTTCAAGGTAGCGTTTTTCTGTACACAATAAAAAGTATCACCATTGAAATAAATATAAACACAAAAACAAAAATAAATATTTTGTTTACATTTTTTATATTTCAGTCTTTCTAGCATTTACTGTTTCTTTCTAGCAATTCTATAACAATTCAATATAAAAAGAAGTAAGCGTCATGCGGGCTTTATTAACGTAAAATATAGAACTTAAAAGATAATATCCTTATTTATGTGTTTAATTGTCAACGTCCATAACTCAACTCTTTTCTTAACACAATCGTATTGTCTACTCTTTTATTCGGCACTATTAATGATTAATGATTAAACAGAACTGGGGCATGACGTTTTTTTCTATACAAATTGACAGATAAAAACGCTGGAGAATGTAGTCGTGAAATAGAATCCATTTTATTTTGACATCGATTTTTCTTATGCTCTTATTTTTAGAAACAAACTCTCTCTTAACAATGTTACCACACTTTTATTAGATTTCATAATTTTGTAAACAAACCCATTGGCTTTTGTTGTTGGCACAAAGAAAAATAAGAACAAAAGAAAATCGAAAAAACATTTGAAAATTTAAATAAATTAATAAATTTTGGAATTTGTTAAATAAAATGAGTGATGTTTTAGTAAAAATAATTGAAAAACTGTGTAAAGATGATCAAATTATAAAATATAAGTTCAATTCTTTGCAAAAACTCTCATAAACTTAATTTTTAATAGCTTTACATGCAAGAAATGTAAAAACAATAAATGACAGTTAGTGAAGTCGCGGCCGTCGTTTTAATTTTGGGCACGTTTTCTCTGAGAGACGTTTTTGCCTGAAGTTGCGGTTGTATTCTATTTAATCATTTAAACAGAACTGGGGCATGACGTTTTTTTCCATACAAATTGACAGATAAAAACGTTTGAGAATGCAGCCGTGAAATAGAATATATTATATGTTGACAGTGATTTTTCTTATGCTCTCATTTTTAGAAACAAACTCTCTCTTAACAATGTTACCACACTTTTATTAAATTTCATACATTTTGTAAACAAACCCATTTGTTTTTTGTTGTTGGTGCAAAGAAAAATAACAACAAAAGAAAATCGAAAAAACATTTGAAAGTTTAAATAAATTATGGAATTTGTTAAATAAAATAAGTGATATTATAGAAAAAATAATTGAGGAAGGTCGTAAATATAATTAAATTATAAAATATAAGTTCAATTCTTTGCAAAAACTCTCATAAACTTAATTTTTAATAGCTCTACATACAAGAACTGAAAAAACAATAAATGACAGTTTGTGAAGTTGCGGCCGTCGTTTTAATTTTGGGCATGTTTTCTCTGAGGGTCGTTTTTGCCTGAATTTGGCGTTTTATTCTGTTTAATAATTTATTTTGTTTTTCAACGTTATTGTTCGTTATCATTGCCGTATACAGAGTTGTATCCCCTTATGATGTTGCCACTTCTTTTAAAGCGCTTACTCTCAGTGATTCCCACATAACCCACATATGTTTGCATAAGGAATTCGGTTTATAAAAAAGAAAATACAGATCTAGTTCCTATAATATAACAATATTAAAATACAGTAGTCGCTCGTTAATTAGAACCACTGCATTACTGATATTTTTTTAAGAAAATCAAATCATTTCCACTTAAATTTTTTAATGTAATTAACTTAAATCGAATACAAAACAGCATATTTTATTGAAAATTTTCGCAGCTAATTAAAGTAATATAATTGTTTTTAAAAATGTACACACATGCGTAATCATTTTACAGCATTTTACACTTTAAGTCTAAGGTTAGTCAAATTTCACAATATAGTGGTTAGAGCGCTTGCACAAAAGACTTAACTCCCAGCGAAGGGGAAAAAAGAAAAATAAAATTTGCAGGTTTTTCAAAATTATAATTTAAAAACAAGAAGTTCTCCCCTCCCTTTAAGAAGTCCATCTTCAAGAAACCCTTCCGTGAGATTACAGTATATTGCACCTTTGACATTCGCATCAGAAACGAATGATTATGAGTACAGCGCCACCCTCTGGAAAGAAACAGCTAACCTACTTAGTGAAAACGCTTACCACTTACAACCAACGTCAACAGATCGATGAGGCAATTGCTGTTGATCATTCAAGGATGAAGGTGTAACACTGGCCTTTGAGTGATCAAATTGACGGCAACCTGTCTCGTCTCATTTGTAAGGCGCGTTAAAAAAACAATTATCTAAATGACTAATACCATGATCTTGTTACTTTTTCAAAGACATCATTTACAATTTATGAAAAAATTTCTTTATTTTTTTTAGTTTAAAACCTTTTACCTTTACTTTAGTTTTGATGTGGTTTTATGAATTTTGCTTGCCAGTGTAATCGGGTTTGTATGTATCTTTAAAAGTGTGTGTGTGTGTGTTTGTACTTTTTTTTTTTAAATGTGACACAATTTTTCTTTTCATTTCATCTGGAAATTGTTGTGTCATTTCTCTTTTCTTATTATTATTGTGTGTAGTTTAGTTTTGCTTTTCATTTCTATTGACGTTGACTTATGCTTCAATAAGATTCACAATATTGAGACATTTCAAGACAATAAATATGTCCACCTTTCTTATGGTGGCAACTATACACAATATTGAAAAGAGGCACATACATATGTACACTTTAACATGTATAGTCAAAGGCTTTTTGAAAAGATTATTAGAATTGTTTGTTTCTTTTTTTTCATCTCTTCTTTTCCTTTGCAAGTCTGAGTATAAATATTGATAATATTTGTCTCTTTTGATAACAAACTGCTTTATTTAAAGCTGATATTTTTCTTAAAGACCAACTTTAAAATTCTAGTCCCCTATATTTTAACTTGGACTTGTATTGCCGTTATTTACTTAATGCTGGCTTTTGATAATAAATTTTCAAACTTCCTCAATTTGTTTCCAATAAATTTTGTTATTACATTAATAAAATTTAATTTGATTAAAACTTTACTTAGCTGGCTTTGTACCTTTTTGGCCATCATTTTTTATATTTCATGTTTGTTTAAGTGTAAAAAATTTATTGCTGTTGTGTAAATGTTCTTGTTCGATATACTTACATACATATATAAATAAAAAAAAAAGAAAAAAATTTTTTCCTTAATTAGAAAAGATTTAAAGCAAGTAAAGTTTTTTTCTTCCTTAATTATTTGTAATAAAATTTTTTACTCTTGTAGAGTTTCTATAGTTTATAAGTGAACAACTTTGTTGAATTTTTAGGAGGTCAAAATAGACTTTATAGTTCGCCGTTCCGTGCAATTGTGGTGGTTATAAAATTAATAATAGGAGGTCTTTGTTTGGCTAAAAGAATTTTGGCAACACTGAAACTAATAAAGGAAATAGCAGTGTAAAGCACAGTATATACAGTGACGAGACTCCAATAACTATAATAAGAACAACACACAGCAAGATAGCCACTGCAAAATTTTTCCACACGCAACATTAGAGTGTATAAGAAGATAGCCACAACAAAACACAGCTGATTTTAAACTTTTTCCTTCATCACTGTATATACTGTGGTTTAAGGTACGTATTACCGTAAGGTTAGTTCTATCCTCTCTGCTTTGATTACGTTGATAATTCGTGGTTTGAGTTGTTGAAATCCGAATTCGTTATTTTATTTGGTTGTAGGAAAATTATATATTAGTCAAAAACAAAAAAATATATTTCGGCATTTAGTCATTATTGCTTGGGAAAGTCTCCTGATGACTCTCTTCAGCAAAGACTAAGTGGCCATAGAGACTTGCTTATCCCCTAAACAATACATTTCATATAATATTAGATTATATATTATATTTAGTTTGTTATATTTACCTAAACTTTCAATATAACCCAAAAATCTGTCTACTCGGGCATACAATTTATTTACTCAGGGTCATCAAATCTTTAAAGTTTTCAGCTCCAGAAATAATCGGATTTCGAAACGTCTCGCTGAAAACAATTCAAGCGAAAAAAGTTTTTCCTTAAAATTCCATATGGTTGATTATGCTTGCCATTATTCTTTTATATTAGGCTTTTTTTATTTGAGACCAATACCCAGGGGTAAACCCCTACTAAAAGCAGTGCATTGTATTAAAAATTTTGAAATGGACATATATATTTTTTCTTATATTATTTATTAAGCGCCTAACGAAACAGACAAATTGCTGTCTATTGATCATTCAGAGTGCAGTGTTATACCATTTGTTATACAGCATTTGCCTTATTGTTGCATGTTGATTGTGTGGTGAGTGTCTTCGCTAAGTAGGTTTAGCTGTTATCTGCTACTTTCTAATCGGTGGCGCTTTTCTCCTGATCATTCGTTTTTTTATTGACATTTGTTAAGGTGGAATAGAGTAGAATGTCGGAGAGCTTTCTGTGTAGATGGTCTTCTTGGGAAGGGGGGGGGGGAACCTTTAATTTTATAAAAAAAAAAACTGCAAACTAAATTTTTAAATTTTCCCCTTTGCTGGGATTTGAACTTGTGCCGTTTGAGTTTTTGTGCGAGCGCTCTAAACACTATACCACACTCTAACCACTTACCTATTGTAAAATTTCATCAAACATTTGTTGGGTAGTGCTCCAGAGTGAGTTATTTTTTTCTGACTACCCAGCTTCTAAGACATAGAAAACAAGTAAATATCTTCATACATTTTCAATTGCCAGAAAAGTATGTGCGCCGTTGAAGTTCATTTGCCATGGAGTTACCAGGTATACGAGTATAGCTACATATGTCCCAATATCTGTAAATGAGCCCGATGGTGAAATATTCCTCTATCAGCTTCAGTGACAAATGACATTCCAACACTGTCCGGAAAACGATGTGTTTTTAATCTGGTGAATAAATAAAACTAGTTTTGGAAAAAAATGTTTATCAACTAACTGGTGTAACATGTTTAAACCACATGCTGTTGTTCTTCATATTAGATAATTTATTTAAAAGAAAGTTGGTAAATTTAGGCCTTTAGAACCTAAATTGTTTGTAAAGCCTGCCCTTGACAACCACAACTTTTTTGGTATACTTATTCATTCCAACATCTAGTATTTTAATTAGAGTTGCTATCGTATTATGTTTGACATTCAATCAAAACTGAGAATCACCGCTGAAAATGAAACTTAGGATCAGATTCCCCTTGATTTAATTAAAGATTTTTATCATATGCACCTGTTGCTAAACACCTAAATCTATATTAGGGGATATTTCACAGCAAACTGGTAAAACTCTCAATATTTTTAGCTTGAACATTGTAGACACTTAGCTGTATTAATTCGGTTGTTTTTAGGTCATTATATTACTAATTTCACAGCAGGTATCTTCACCAAGTACATTTATGATGACAAAGGAAAAAAAATACATTTTTATTTAACACAATATGGGGAATATTGTAAATATTAACGCCCAAACAAAGTATAAAATCATAACTGACTTGGAATATTAATGTCAATTAAATCACAACGTTTTTTTTGTTTTTTTTTTTTTTAATTTAAAACGTGAACAGGGATCACAATATATATTTATAAGCCAATGTTTTTAAGCTGCTACTTGATTTATGTGAATTTTATTAAAATTATAAACATTTTGTTATGTTCCAGCTTTTTTTATTTGGCACAGAGAATGAAAAATGTAAAATTTTAATATAAAGATACGCACTGTTTTGTTGTTATTTATTACTGTAATAATAATCTCATAAAAGGAACAATTTACTTCACATTTTTTTTATTTTATTTATTTTATAGCGTTAAAATTAGGGTTAAAATGATATTTAAAGTTCCATTATAAACATTTGTGTTCTCGAAGAATCACACAGTGTTTGCAATAAAAGCGTATATATTTTATGTGTTCCTTTTTAAACAGTTGTGACAATTATCTTAGAATTTCATAAAGAATTTTAGGATTTAAGACCATCGAATATAATTTAAGAAACATTAAAAATTCAAAGTCCATAAAGAAAAAAAAATAATAAATAAATAATAATATAGGCAGTCACACCATTGTTACGTTTGCTCCCGACAGAGTAAAAATACAGCCTCCTTCAAGGAGATATAACAGGCGAAGTGCATAAGGCCGGAAAAACGCCTGAATTTTAAATGTTCTATTTTATTAATTACTTCAAATACAATAAAATAGGTTTCGCAAGAACCATCAAAATTCCAAATAGGTGTATGCAATTACTTGAACAACAATAAAAGCTCTGACGAACTTACTTATAACCCATATAATAGATGATAGTTGCTTATTACTTAGTTTATATTAGTATTTGATTATGTGTAGACTTACGTTAGCTCAAGTTGCAAATTATTGAAATATTTATAGAAATTATGGATCTATTCGTTAAACTTATAGAACACTTTGTCAGCTTATTGGCGTACACGATCGTCCTTCAACCTTAAATATTGTGAGTTGGTAACATTGCTTTATTTGACAACTGATTTAACATTCGGTGGTTGCTTTTGACTTCGTTTTTGGCATTTTATTATGGATAAACCTGCACCAACAATACATGCAAACTTTGAAATTGTTATTTATCAAATTAATTGTTCTGATCATTATAGGTATCATTCGATTTGTCCATATCATGATGTACATAATCGTCTTTTAAAGCGACGAATTCGAGCAATATTGGTCTGTTCTTAAATCATGTTTTAAAATCATGTCACGCAGCTTGTGTTGCGGCAAAGACTTTACAAGAGAATTTTGTATCTTTTGTTTTTTTTATTTTTTTATTTTTATTGAGAATTTAAATTTTATAAAAAGGACAGTTTATATTTTTTCTTATAATATACTAGTTAACTCGGCAAACGTTGTTTTGCCATATAAATTTGCTCTAGGAAACATTTTTTGGTTCAAATATATTGGTTACTCTTCACCGAACTGCAAAAGTCAAAATTGATATGAGCAATCAATGCCTGCGTTACTAATAATTTTAGTAAATAATCATCCGCCATTTTCGGTACTTCAGTTTGATAGTTGGGGATAAGGAGAAATATCCCCTTACCTCGCCCACTCTGAGTACTTCTTTAAAAAAAAACTAAACCATATATGTTCTACGGTACCCAGATATACATATCTAGTTTAAAATTTCATCGACAAATTTCCCCTTAGGGCGGGTACCTCAACATTTAGGGGATGAAAAACAGATATGCAAATTGACATTTGTTAATCAAAAATTGTGTTAAGACACCCACAAAATTTAATCAAATTCAGTTTGTTAGTTGGGGATAAGGAGAAATAGCCTTTGTACCGCCCCCTCTGAGTACTTAAAAAAAAGTAAACCATATATGCTCTGCGGTTCATATATAGTTTAAAATTTCATCGACGTCGGTACGTTATTTAGGTGAGGCATAAATTTTCCCTTGGAGCGGGTCACCTTAACATTTAGAGGTATGAAATATAGATGTTGGCCGATTCTCAGACCAAAAAAAAAAAAATCGGTCAAACCATTTCGGAGGAGTTTGGCAACAAACACCGCTACACGAAAATTTTATATATTAGAACTAAATACTATTTATAAGCGCCATAGCTGTTCAACCTGAATAATTTTATTCAAAATATTGAACAAAATTGAATTTAATTGAAATTACATTCATTTTTAAGACACATAAATCGATTATATTCATTTCATGTCCTTCGCAAAATAAAATAAATTTAGTTGGCTCACATTTGGTAAAAACTATTGTAATTGTGTGTTCATTTGTTTTAAAAGTGAATTCAACATATTTCCACAAAAAAATTTCAAATGATTACATTTTAAATTATAGTTACAATCTGGCATAGTTATACAAATATTTTTAAATTAGTCTCCTCAAATTTTAATACAAATTTTCGTAATTTTATTCATTTTTTATAAAATAGAATTTTACCTTATTTCATTTAATTTTTTTTTGAAACGAAGTACTTTTTTTAAATAACTTCAAATGAAATTATTCAACAAAAAATGTTCTGACTATTTCCAATTTGTAGTTTTTCGTTTCAAATAGTTCAATTTCTTAAAAATATTTTAAATAAAAAAAAATTTTTTTTAAACAGTTTGAATTTTTAAACATATTTTATACATACATACATATGTAAAAAAGTTTTGATTTTAAAAGTGAATGTGTAATGATCTCAAGTGAGGAAGATTTTTCTTGTGACGACATTGAAAAGGATCCTACTTTTTCAATGGAAAAACGCAAGCGCGGTCCAAATATAATTTCAAAATATTTCTACATAAACGATGTAAGTACCAGACTTAAATATGTAAATAGATTGTTTTTTTTTCACATAAAAATTAGTTGCATTTATTTTAAAAATAAATAATGCAACTACTGATACTAATGAAAAACATACAAAAAAATCTACTAAAGTAATAGGCCGTATTCTAATTGGCGACGTCGTTGTCGTGTAACGACGTTTTTGTAATAGATTAAAGGCAAGAGAAGCATTTTTTCTTTATTCTGCTACAAAAGTGTTGTCAGACGACAACGACGTCGCCAACTGGAATAAGGCCGAATATTTACTGCAAGGCCCACGATATCATTCCATATCTTTCTGTCGCATACTTACATTTTAAACAAAAACTGACCCTTAATAGAAATTGAAAAACTGTTTTTAATGTACATATGTATGTGTATTCAAATCAAACTTTTAGCTCAGTCAAAATAAAATATTGGCTTCATGCAAAACTTGTTCAAAAGCTTTACGTGGTAATTCGAACTCAAATTCAAATTTCCTTGCACATCTCAAGAAATGTGACTGTGAAAAATATACTGAATACCAAAGACTCAGTATAATTAAAAAGGACAAAAAGAACGCTTTCACACAAAAAATATTGTTTTTTATTGCTGATACCATGAGTCCGATTTCAATAGTAGAAAAAAAATCATTTAAAAATTTATTTAAAAACGAAACTATCCCAAGTAGAAATACAATAACAAATTTAATGGAAGAAGAATTTCTGCAATACATAACTGCAGCAAAAAATGTTGTCAAAAAATCCAAATATATTTGCACAACTGCCGATATATGGAGTGCTGGGAGAAAAAGCTTTTTTGGGTACACGGGCCACATTATAAATGAGGAGTCTATGAAAAAAGAGTCCTTTATTTTATCATGCAAACGATTTTTAAGTCCACACTCGTATAATAAAATCGCTGAAATAATTTCTGAAATAAATTCACTTTTTGGAATAAGATCGGAGCAAATTGTTGCGACAGTTACCGACAACGCTTCTAATTTTGTTAAAGCATTTAAAGAATTTGGAGTATCTTCTGATTGCGATTTTGAAGATGTAGAAATAGAAAACGATCACTTCAAGCTTCCAAATCACATTAGATGTGCTTCACATACCCTCAATTTAGTTGGGACTACAGATTACCTCAATATTTTAAAAGAAGAAAATATCATAGACAGTCACTTAAAAGTAAGTAAAACATATTATTTAATTCGACTTGAGTTGGTTACGAAATAGTCAGTTTAGTAAGTAAATTTCAACGAATTGTTTTGTCGTAATTTTTGTAGACAATAAGCAAATGCAACGAGATATGGAACAAGTGCAATAGGCCAAAAACATCTGAAAAAATTTCGCAAATTTTAGGAAAAGCAAATTTTTTGACCCCAACTATTACAAGATGGAATTCTCTGTACGATGCTGTAAGAAGGCTGCTCTCCTTTGAAAACAAACTTGAAGATGTATGTGAAAAGCTTAATATATTCTCTTTCACAAGTATTGACATCCAATATTTAAAGGAGTATCTTTTAATAATGGAGCCGATTTCTCTGGCAATCGACTTTCTTCAATCTGAGGGAATATTTTTTGGCTTTTTGTTACCTGCTTTAGTAACAATAAAATTGAAGTACCGAAAAATTCTACTTACTGACAGTAGCATTATAAAAAAGAAAACTGTGGAAAAAATCCTAGCTTGTGTAGAACGTCGCTTTACAGATTATTTCACTTTAAGCGATGTGTCTTATCACGCTATAATTGCATCTGTGATCCATCCAGAAATAAAGCTCAAATGGTTCAATGTTATTTCTGAGACATCTCAGTTAAATAAAGTTGATGTGCATGAAATACTAATTTCCGAAATGAATAAGGTAGAAGTTGCCCCAAGCTTTATAGAACAGAGTAGAGTGCAAAATATAAACACATTTTTGGAGTATGAGATGGGTAAGATCGAAGAAGCTATTAATTAAATATGAATATACAGATATATAAAATTTTTACATACATACATACATACATATTGTACCTCAAGCAGAAAATACTCAAAAACTACAATACACACAACAAACATACATTATAGTGAAGTATAAACAAGGTATATTACTGAATTTATTCCAGATGGAAGGGAAACAGCTACTGCACCATCAGAAAATGAACTTTTATCATATCTGAGCGATATCAACATAACGGTTAAAAATTTAAAAAAATATCCGCGTATTTACGTTATTTTCCTCAAATACAATACTCCAATAACATCATCGGCGCCAGTTGAGAGACTATTTTCTCTAGCTGGTATTTTAAATAGTTCAAGACGATGTACACTAACTGATGAACATTTTGAGCAACTTTTAATTTTGAAAACTGTTTTCAAAAAAAATACATGTATAGAGCTTGCTGATCTAAATTCTTTGTAAATAATAAAATATGAAGTAATTAGTTTAATTGTTTAAGAATAGCTGTTATTCAAAAATTATTTTATGATTTTTCATTTGTTTTTTCATTCTAACCATATAGAATTAATTTAATTTTTATTTATTTAAATAATATTGTAATAAATTTAATTCGAGTTTTTCAAATTTAAATATATTACATTTACTTTTTATTTTTTTTGTAGAAAAATATTTCATTTAGAATATTATAAATTGATTGAAATTGTAAAATATTCCTTCAAACATTGTATGAATTTTGAAAATCTAAAATTTTTTTTAAATCAATAAATTTATTTAAAGTTTAATTCAAAAAGTTGTAATATGACTTAATTTTATTTTTAGTTTAAAATATGGACTGAAACAAAAATAAAACTATTTTTATTTTTTATTTCATTCAGGTTGAACAGCTATGATAAGCGCCTTAGGAATGAGACAAATGGCTGTGAATTGATCATTTAAAAGGCAAAGGCCTTCACCTTTGAATGATCAAGAGCAATTATCTCATCGTTGGATGTTTACTGTATGGTGAGTGTCTTCGCTAAGTAGGTTTAGCTGTCATCTGCTCTTCTCAATAGGTGGCGCCTGTTTTTTGTTCATTCGCCTTTGTTGTCGATGGTTAAGATGGAATAGAGTAGAATGCCAGGGAGCCGTTTCTTTGTTGATGGACTTCTTATAGGGGAGGAACCTCTTATTTTTTAAATCATAATTTTGAAAAAACCGCAAAGTAACTTTTTAATTTTTCACCTTTGCTGGGATTTGAACCTGGGCCGTTTGAGTTTTTTTTTTTTTTTTTTTTTTTTTTTTTGCGAGCGCTCTAACCACAATACCACCCACCCTCATACGTTGTTACATACTACTTGCAGGTCTATGCAAACAAAGGTCCAAATCACAACACATCTCACAACCGTAGCCAACGATTAAATGAAACTTGAAATGTAAGCCCTAATCGTGAATGATTGAGAGTTTTAATACTGATATGCCTTGTTGGTGTAGAAAAATTTGTGACACCTCCTTCATCATTGAACTGAATTTTGTTTACTTAAGTTTAAATTGAAAAAATATATTTTAAAAAATGATTTAAAAAATAAAATACAATTTATTTACACTGTATATCCAACAAAACAAAACTTTTTCAAAATCACATCCTTTGTCAAGTTACTTTGCATTTGCATTTGAACTACTAAAATCAACACTGAAAAATTACGATAATAATCAGGAGTAGAGATAATGCTTTCAGTATATCGAGCATATTATGAGGTTTATCTTCTTTCGCTACTCACTTTGTTTAAAATTAAAATCAATTTAGATCAATGTAATCCAAATCTTCATTTTCTGTACACAATTGTGCTACAGACGCATTTCATTTATTGCAGTGGAAACTATTAAATTTACTACTTTATTTATATGTACGAGTATGTTATTAGCTTTTCTTTACAGTCTCTAATCGAAAAGAAGCCATAATCTCGAATGTTTAAAATAATTCTATTAATATTTTTTTACACCAAATATCGTACACAACGATATGATATTGTTTTCTTTTAAAGTACGCACTTTTTTTTTAAGAAAAATGGTTAATTTTAAAATCTTTCTATCCCAGCTCCTCCTACATATGTACGATAATTTATAATCGAATAATTTCAACAGTTTTCCGCATCAAATTTCAAGACACTCACTATTGTAGTTTTTTTTCATTAATAGATTACTAAACAATTTTCTTCAATTTTGCACTTGACTAAACATTTTATCTCTTAAATAATGTTTGGCAAACAATAAGCCAAAATAATATAAAAAAAATCTATGAAAGCAGATTAAAAAGTAAAATGTTGGTGTTCTTTTTCTTCACAAAAGAAAAATAAAAAAAAAATAAAAGAAAAGAAAAACGAAAAAACTTTTTCACATATTTAATACGTCTGTTATAGATTTCAACTGCAATCGTTTTATAGTAAACAGACAAAAAAAGAAGAACAAAAGACAAAAAAAGTGTGACGTAATTTAAATAGATTCTTAATAAAGAATTTCCATGCACAACATTTTTTTAGCCTCAATTCCAATTTGTTTAATTGTTTTTTTTTTTAACAAAAAGTTTTTACATCTCATTTGATTTTCTTGTTTTAATTCTAATTGATATTGTTATCACGCTCTCATTTTATTGTTCATTTAACTTCAAACCTTTAACTACAATCAAAATCGAAATTGTTTATTGTAAAGAAGGTATACCCACAGCTATAAATTACTCCACTTGTAGTATTTTCAGGCAGAGCTGGTGCTATTGAATTAATATTTTAATAATTTTAATTGAATTTTACATGTAAGCTTTTAATTTTTTTTTTCTTTTGTTAAGATTTCGTCTTGCTGGAGTTTAAGTGTTCTATACGCTATTCTATATTTTTTATATATCTCGAGTTAAGGATGCGACTTTAGTTTTTCGACCCCAAATTTTAAAGTCTGCATTTTGTTTTCGGATATCTCATCCAGTTTCGGATTTAAATAGCCAAAAGCGGATTAAAGATTTTAACAATTTTGGTGTCAAAACCCTAAAGTGGCATCATTAACTCAAGACATATGAAATGGCGTATAGAGCACTTAAACTCCCGCACGACGATTTATAAGCATGACTGACACCTTGAAATTTGATTAATAATTTTCAACTGAACTGTGAGTGTTATTTTATTTTCAGATGATTTTTTTTCAATACATGTTCAGATATATATAAAATTTATTTAATTAACTTTCAATAATATAAATTCAATACAATTCAGTTTTGAATGATCTTAAATGTTGACTAACTTAAGTGTTAAAAAAATTTTTTTGTTGTATTGTAAGAGATATTATAATCGGCAGGCTACACCAAAACATAACATTGTGATCTTTTATATTACAGAGTAAACAAATTTTAAGTTCGCGTGGAAATATAAGTCAAAATAACTTACTCTATGGTTACAATAGGAACAAAATGGTAGCGGCCGAAACACTACTCTATCTTATCTGCCATGGATTCACCTATAAAGTTACTTTATTTTAAGAATTTTTTTAAGCCTGTGTACGTCAGTTTCCACGAACTTTTGAAAAAACAAATCTTCGTTAAATTTAAATTTAACTTTTAAATATCTCGCCTTTTTTTAGACTGGTTTCTTAAATCTAGTAGTAAATCATTAGAATTCTAGTTAAAACTTGTTGATAAAGTTAAGAATACAGAACACATTGGTAAAAATATTTCAACAAATTAGGTTAAACAATATTTTTAATTTTCTTATACTTTTATTCAATACAACTTTTGGTTTTGGTTTTTCTTCCCTTTTACCTTCAAACAGTTAAAGGTTAATATTATACACAAAATATGTTATTTTTTTTATTTTGAGACCAATACTCAGGGGTAAACCCATTCTAAATGCTATGCATTGTATTGGAATTTTGGAAAGGACAGTACATATATTATTATTAATTATTATATTATTATTAAGCGCCTAAGGAATGAGACAAGTTGCTGTAAATTGATCATTCAAAGGCCAGTGCTATACCTTCACTCTTGAATGATCAACAGCAATTGTCTCATCGTTGCATGTCGATTGTGTGGTGAGTGTTGCTTCGCTAAGTGGGTTTAGCTGTTATCTGCTACTTCCCAAAAGGTGGCGCTTTTTTTCCTGATCATTCGTTTTTTGTTGACATTGGCTAAGGTGGAATAGAGTGGAATGTCGGGGTGCGGTTTCTTTGTAAATCATCATCCTGGAGCGGGGGCTTCTTATTTTAAATTATAATTTTGAAAAAACCACAAAGTAACTTTTTTATTTTTCACGTTTTCTAGGATTAAAACCTGGGCCGTTTGAGTTTTAGTGCGAGCGCTCTAACCACTATACCACGCACCCCCTCTTTTATGCCTAAAGCCACGGACACATTATGCTACAATTTGATGAGAACAGTTCTTTAACATCATTTGTGTACAAAATAAGGCTTCTCGATATCTGACATACCCTCAGGGATAAAAGCGGTAGAAAACTATCAAAATTGCTACCATTTGGTATTAAAAATGAATTAATTCCGTTTGTGCTTCCCTCGTTAAGAGTTGGTATCAATATTTGAATAACAAATCTGTATCACTTAGTTACTAACCGTTATTGTTTTGATAACACACTGTTGCCTTCTTGTTACCAATTTGTCTTATTTTAATAACGCACTGTTCTTACTTTCATGTCATAGCTGTACTTTTATTAGTTTTGTACTTGGTTCATCAACTTATGGTGTTCCATTTATTCAAGGTTCAAACTGCAGGTCTGGCATCTTTGAAAAAAGTAATATTAAAAGAAAATATATTAACTCTCTCTCAGCAATCTGCAGGCAAAAGCTCTGAGAGTAACTGATTACAATGAAAAATCTTGCCAAGTTTGTCGTTCGGATATCACAGCATACGCAGGTGCTGCGAGAAGCTAGGCCATAACTCTGAAACAGGGTTTTAATGGGCAATTGTGTATGTCTGTGTGCACGTGTTTATGAACCGAATACTAAAAACAAGAAAATTTTCTTTTAATTTGATTTGCGTTAAACTATCTCGATCAAAATTGGCACTTTATAGATACTCCATTGATCTTTGAAGTTCTTTTATTAGAGAGGGTCTTATATTTTAACAATTCTACTATTTAAAATGCAATTTGTATAATAATTTCTATTCCAATTAAAAAAAAAACACTTAAAAATGTTTTAACAAATATTTTTTTCCTTAAAAAATATAAACTTACTTTTTCTACATCTAATTAATTTATGTCGTTTTAGGAGCTTTAGAGATAAATTATTATTTAATTTATTTTTCTCTAATTTTAATTACCCGTAATGTATTTTAAATAAAAAACAATAGAACATCCATATTATTACTTTTTTTTTGCTAAATATTTAAAAATATTATCTCCGTAGTATGTCAGTTTAAGATGAATTTGTTCACAAAAATATGTGCTGACCAATAAATATGCAGTTTAAATGTCATCAAATTGGGAAAACTTTTAATTTTGTTCAGATTTTAAATTAAATATTTTATTGTTTCTGGATACTGCCAGTAAACTATATTGTGTCTTTAGTTTTAAAATTATTTAACATTTTTGTTTTCATTCATGTTGATATTCTTCGATTTCTAGTTTTTAAAAATCATATTTACAATTTATTTTTATTTTTAATCTTTTAAGGTATTTGATATGGTCTTTGGAAAAATAGAAATATTTTTACTGAAGTGCTAAGTATATTGTATATATTTTTGTGAATATATCTTAATTATATATATATTCTTTTTTATTTTTGTATAATTGTGCAATAATATGGACATGACCAGATAACACTGCAAGACCCGCTGGCATAGCTTTGTGAGAAAAATATTTTTCATTTTCAAAGTTTTACTTCTACTTGCACTTAAAAAAATTTTATAAAATAAATACGTTTTAATTATTGAACTAATAGAGAAAATAATATTGTATTTTGACCATTGATCTTTTTTACAATAATAATAAAAAACTTTCATTAAAGGGGTATTAAAGTACTTTGAACCGAAAATCCTTGGTATAGCTCTAAATTTATTTAGGGTTCCTGTAATATTTTCGTTAGTTTCTTTGCTCTGACAAATTTCAAAATATTTCGCGCAGTCCACCATGAGAGTTTCAATGCAATTTTTGATAATCAAAAATGTTACACAAGTGACCAGTATGATCATTGTTTAATCGTGAAATCTGCACAAACTACTCAAAACTATTCCTATTTTGTTTAAATTTCCATTTTGTCTACAGTGGCCTATAAAATCTTAAAGTTTTTGCTACAGAATCTATTAAACGACTCTTATCTATCTCAATTACATGATTATTGAAAGTTTAAGACTCGTTTTACCCAAGAAGTATCCGACAATCCTTGTCTTCTCTTCTTCTTAGTATGCTCTTACAAACTCCACAAAGGATGCTAGCCCTATCAGTGGCATAAATTCTTTTTTATTGGTACACCTCATAGTCTGATAGACCATACCAAATAATCCCTAACAAACCTCGATTAGATTTTATAGAAGCTAAGTGATCAGATTGCAGCCCGGTTTTACAATGGTTATCTGCTATCCCTTACACAGCAAAAGGAGTAGAGTTTCCCCATTCTATCCTAAGAACAGCAGGCGAATGTATCATTGCTAACAAATCGACTGATCGTGTTACCATTCCTACTTAAAAGTTCAGCGTCTTCAATTATCTTTCATAATCCAATTTTGTGGCTTTATCGCCGGCACAATATACAGTCTCTCTAAGTCAAGCGGACATCGACAAGTTATACACGCCAGCCTTTGTAATATATCCAGACTTGTTACTCAGGCTTGTCCTTTCTGCCCAAACAATAGCTTCATATATCATAATCAGTCTGACCATCCTTGTATATTTTTTTCTGACACCAATACTCAGGAGTGTAATCCCCTGCTCATGCGTGCATTCTATTGGAATTGAGTTTTTATAGGACAGAATTTTTTTTATTTTTTTTTTTATTTGAGTGCCTTACAAATGACACGGAGACAAGTGGCTGTCAATTTGATAATTCAAAGTCCAGTGTTATACCTTCACTCTTGAATGATCGGCAGCACTTGATTCATATATCGCTGCATGTTGACTCTGTACGGGTGAGCAGCTCTGCTGGGTAGTTGTTATCTTCATAGTAGGTGTGGTTGTATTATGCTTGGGTTGTAGCCTCTAGTTTTCGCTGCAGTCATTTTGCCTTCTACTAAGGCATACTCACAATATGTACTCTAAGTGTTTGTCTACTTCTTAGTATTATTCCAGTATATTTACCCTCGTTTCGTAAAATTTCCTAAATAACGTAATAATATTATTATTACTCTTACATAAGATAACTAGTGGGTTGTGGGGTTCTAAAAGCGTATAAGAAGAAGCAACGTTGATTACTTAAAACGATGGAGTATCGAAGTCTATGGTTGTATCCG
Organism: Metopia argyrocephala; assembly: GCA_963576795.1. Lineage (NCBI taxonomy): Eukaryota > Metazoa > Arthropoda > Insecta > Diptera > Sarcophagidae > Metopia > Metopia argyrocephala. The sequence continues at coordinate 176,671,809 of OY756208.1, read as the reverse complement.
TACATCAAAGTTGCAAATGAGAGCTTTTATAGTATTATGCATTGTAAGTAAGCAAGCAAATGAATAAAAAAATAAATTAAATTGCATTCATTCAATTTAATTTGTTTTCGGTTAATAGAACATAACTGTTTATAATTCTTTTTTCAATTCGATTTTATTGACAAAAGAAAGATTTATTTAGATTTTTTTTATAAGACTAATACTCATAAGTAAACCCCTACTCATGCAGTGTATTGTATTGGTATATTGAGGATAGAAGAGAGATACATAGATTTTGTTTTTTTTTTTCTTTTGTAATTTTATTGATCGCCATATATCTTCAGAGAAGGTGGTGCTGTACTCCTAATCATTCGTTTTCTGGTGAAATAAACTGGATTTTTGATTTTATAATTTGTTTCCTTTGCTGGGATTGAACCTCGGTCGTTCGAGTTTCTGTGCGAATGCTCTAAGCACTATGCCCCGATGTACCATAGCGTATGAGTAATATTGATTAATTTTGGTATTCATTAATATTAATAATACGCACCATATATGCATGTAAGTTGATATGGATGTTTTAATATCTCTATGGAATTTTTAAAAATGTATTCTCTCGAAATAAGACAATTATCCAAGATTTTTATAGTAAACATAGAATTTCCTTGTCCTTCTTTTGCTCTAATCTCCGTATTTCTACAACCTTTGGAACGCAAGATATGAAGTTGAGTAATCGACCTCTTTCAGACTTTCCCCCAATTTCAATTTGACAAAACGGCTTCTTTCAGAGAATTAAGAATAATTTGAAAAATTTAATGTCTATAGAAAATTTTATTAAATGTTTATTATTATTTTTTTATTATTTGCATATTGTAGCGAAAAATTGAAGTATTTTTTTAATGAAACCGAAATATTTTTTCCAGATCAACTTCTTTCAACCTTTCTTTCATATTCCATTTTAACAAAACAACTTGTCTTGATTTAAGCGATTAAAATAATTTTCAAATTTAATCAAACAAATTTTGACAAAACGACTTGTATGGTGGAAGCTAATTTTTTTTTTCTTTAAAATCTATTTAACAAAAAGTCTTAAATTAATTTTTTGTCGTTTTAAAGAAAACTATTGATTCTAGAAGGAAAAAAAATGTCGCATAATGTTCGTTAAGTATTCATATAATATATTCAAGTTCAAAATTTCTTTAATTTTTAAGCAAAAACTTCTATTAGCCTTTTTAACTGTTTTTTGCTCTACTGAAAAATTGTTCATTTTGAAAGAAGACGTTTTGTCAAATGTCCACAGATCTGATTTTGACATTTTTCCATAAAATAATTGCTGAATTAAAAAAATATTGTACGTTTTTTAAAGGCTTTTTTGACAAATTTGTTTGGAATAGTTGTCAAATACTTCATTAATAAACCAATAATATTTTTTGTGAATATAGTAAGTACAGCAGTAAATTGATAAGAGTATATACTTATATAAGAAAAAAAAATGTAATAAAAGTAATCGAAAAAATTTAAAAACCATTTAAAAGTTGGGTAAATTTATAAAAGAACAAATGGCTGAAATATCGTTAGCAACAGCTTAGGAGCTCTTCGATCGGAGTTTGACAAATGTTTTATGACTAAAATCTATTCCAAAGATCTGATAACAATTAGCTATGTAAAGACTCTAAGGGTCTAAATGAAACTTAGACCTACCAATTTGATTTGTTGATGTTTTCGAATATCCTACATTTTGTTACTCAATATGGTTCATTACTATGTAATATTCTTATATGGCATGAAATAAGGACAAAACATACTAGTTTTAAAGCCTTAAGTTATCTCTTGATTAAAGATGTAAATTATAAACACACTGTAGTCATTTGATTTTTGCGACCTTTTGTTCCCTGAAACTCATGGTTATTTTTTAATATAACAAAACGATATAAACCACCATGATCCTTAAAACCGTCAACTTTGCTTAATATACGAGTATATGCTTTTACTTTTAGTCAAAATAGAGTCTATGTAGCACATGGGAGAGCTATTTTATATTCAAATCTTCATGCAAAATATGTCAATTGGTATTAACACATAAGTGTTTTAGTTTTTAATCATTCACTAAGTCTACTACTAATAGCAAATCAACTTATTTTTGACTGCTTTCATCATATTTCTTGCTTGTCTTTTACACAATAAAATCTCTATGAATTTTGGTGGTTAATTCTTATAATTAAACCTACATGAAATTCTGCCTACCAAACAAACATAACAATTTGGCATTTTTTATACGAGAATTTTTGCAGTGTATTAAATATGTATCCCTTTAAATGAAACCCTTTATGCATTTAAATGCAAAGAAAACAGTTTGTGCGTAATTTCGATAGTAGTTTACGGAAGCAATAGAAAATTGGAAATTTTTCTTTTAATTTCTGTTGTGTCACCACATTGTAGCAGTTGGAGTTGTAGTTGTAGTTGTCGTTTTTAATACTGCCAAAGATAGTTATACTTTTGTTAGTACAATTGCAGAGTTCATGATTGTTAGTGGTAATTACATTTAAATGCATATTAAAATGCTTACTACAGTAAATTACATTTAAATACATACTCGTTTGTTATTGGCAAACATACATTTGTACATACAAATACTCGTAGATAGAACCACAATGGTGTTCAAACTTAAAGACCCTTAATCAAGGGCATACGCACAAGCAAACATTCGAGTAAGTATTAAAGACTTACTAAATAAAGAAATAAATTGTAATCACCAAAGGGCTTGAAAGTCTTCATTTTCTATGTACTCGTATGTTAGTAAATTGTGTAGATTTAACCTTTATGTCTACACCGGCATACCCGGGTATGTTTTTCATTTTCTAGGTGATATATTTTAAGTTGTAAATATTCTATTGACGTAAAATTTTGAATATTCCCCTAAAATATTGTTTTTTACAAAATTTAATAATTAGATTTTCAAATTTTCAATCTGGGAAAAAAAAAAATGAGTTTTTGTTACTTACCCCTTATATCTACACCCGACATACCCGGGTATGCATAGTGAAATATTTTTATATTATTTGTTAAAAATCAAAACGGAGCATTTTAGTGTAATAATATTAATTAAAAAAAAGGAACAGGTTACACATATGTCAGAATTCCTCACATTAACTGAATACTGGAGGAAAAAGGGTTTCTTGCATTCTTTGCAAGATTTTCATGTTAGCCGTGTTTTGTTACACAAATAGCAATTTCCTTTGTGTCTGTCAGAACTGTCATGTTCATCCTGAGGAGGCGTTGGAAGATTTTGTACATCTGGCATTACTGAATGTCTCAACATACATTCAATTTCACTTTATGATGAATATTTCGTATTACTAGGGCGTTTTGGGAGCGAGTCTGGCTTCACCGTAAATCTACCTGTTCACTCAATTGTTGAAAGAACAATATTCTACAGGTTGTAGATTGATTTCTTAGCAAATCCAAACACTGCAAATGCAAAGTTATTATAAAAAATGCTGTTAGTTCTCCTTTAAGTTGAGTATTCAGCAGGATAGTTATCCAAATTGTTGAGACATCCTCTACACTATTCTAGTCCGATATTATTACAGGCTTTTTCTTTGAACCTTTAATCCCGATACCATAATGCGATGTGGAAACATATGAGCACATACTTATGATATTGTGAAACACAAATAATGAAGGTTATCTTGCTCTTCCTTAGAAATTTAAAAATTCATTCGAAACAAATTTACGTTTTTTATTTACAGTACTTAATATTGACAATCAAAAAAGAGCTAAATTGTAACTCGTAAACAAATTGTCACACATACTTGGTTCACTTTTTCGAAACATATTGAAATATAAATCTTTCGCAACGTGCGCGCCTTGATTTTTTCTTCTTTTTCCCCAGAAGGTGAAAAACCAGTAAAGATTTGCCCATTGCTTGGGTAGGAAGTAATGGCGCCACATACCAACCAAGCCTTAACTCCATATTTCGCTGGCTTAGAAGGAATGTATTGGGTAAATCCAGTAAAGGTAAAGTTGTTCGTCATCAGTGGCGTTTCTTAATAGGTGATTCTTCAAAATAAAAATAGAATAGTACCAAAATTAATACGAATACAGCAAGACATACCCGGGTATGCTGGGTGTATATGTAAGTGAGAATTTTTGGGTGTAGACATAAGGGTTAAATATGTGTGTGTGTTGGTAGTTTCTTGTTTTTCTTTCTTTCTCTACAATATTTTTGTAATTTTTAGAATTGGTTAAATTTGAAATTGACAAAAATATCTTGTTTTTAAGAAAACATTCATGTGTGAGTGATTGTCAAATGATTTTTTTTATATAAAACAAACTTTACGAAACTTATTTAGAAATTTAAAGTTTTGTTACAGGTCTTTTAGAAAGCCATGTATGTGTTAAAGTTTGTATGGCAACAGAATGTAAATAAAACATTATTTTCATTTGATTTGATTTTGTATTTTAATTTACTGAACTTTTAGAACCACAGTCGATCTCTAATGTGGTGCGAATATTTGACAAATTAGAGCTTACAAAGTTAGATGTTTGACTTTTTTATATGTAAAAACTTGATTATACCTTCACTTATTTTATTTTTTATGTTTTCGAATAAATTATTGGTTTTTGGATCACATGACAAATTATATTCTTATACCTGCAAGAAGCTAGGCCGTAACCCTGAGACAGGGTTTTAATGGCCAATTATGCATGCATGTATATAAGTATGTATGTGTGTATGTATGTATGTATACCCGCTGAAAGATTTACTTACATTGTTGATTCTTTCGTTCCTTTTGTCGTATCAATTGAATGAATTTAAAAAATGTTTATATATAAAACTGTGTCAGCTTATTATATAATTCAAATTTAATATCCTAAAGGTGGGGGGGGGGGGGGAGGGGTGTCGTATTATAGGTTCTCACACGACCGTGGTTTAATCCCAGCGAGAGACAAAATTATAAAAATAAAAATTTGCGGTTTTATAAAATTATAATTTAAATTAAAAACTAAATTAAAAAAAGAGGTTCCACCCTCCACCCCCCAGAATTCCACCTTTAAGAAACCGCTCCCTGACATTTTCAATCAATTCCACCAGAAACCAATGATCAGGAGTATAGCGCCATCTTCTGGGAAGATAACAGCTAATCTACTGATAGACGCTCATCGTTCACATTCAACATCCACCGACAGATGAGGCAATTTCTGTTTGATCATTCAAGGGTGAAGGTATAACACTGGCCCTTGAGTGGTCAAATTGACAGCAACTAGTTCCATCAACAAAAAGGCTCATAATATACAAATATCTATCAAAAAAAAATTTCTATCTATTCAACATCTTCATATTCTAATTCAATGCATTGCATGAGTATGGGTTTACCCCTGAGTATTGGTCTTAAAAAAAAGACATTTATCCAATCTGAGATAGAATACGACTTTCGACAACGGACCGGTGCTTCAAAGTATATTTTTGGAATTCTCGAAGGTGCATAGGAAAGGGCGAAGGTATTTATCAACGGGGATACAATCATAAGAGTTGTTCTGATAAAATAAAGCACTTGATTTAAGATAATCGTATATCTTTACAGACTTCTCAAACCGATCTTACAGCACACACTTTTGTACTTAATTCATACAATGTATTATAGACAGAGTAGGTTCTTTAGCCGACCGCTCGTTTTCGGAATAATTTTCCTGTGAATGTTTTTCTTCACAATTTAAATCGAATGTCCACAAAGTCTACTCCCTCCTTCCCCCTTCCGACAACATATTTTAGTAGACCAGCTCAACGTACTGCATGAGCAGAGGTCATCCGCTGACTGCTGGTCTCAATAAAAAAAGAGCAGAAAATCAATCGTTACAAAAAATATGAAATTATTCTGGTGGTCATGAATTTTTGTTGTTTTTGCAAATGGCCTTGATTTACAGAGATATGGGCCTCTAAACTAAAATAAAAAAGAAAACTATAAAAAATATTAAATGTTTCTGATGTTCACGAATTTTTGCTATTTTTGGATCGATACTTACGAGGTTATGGACATTTTTTTGTTTGTTTGAGACCAATACTCAGGGGTGAGCTCCTACTAAATGCAGTGCATAGTTATTGGAATTTTTGGAAGGGACAGTGCATATAAGTATATATTTTTTTATATTATTATTATAAGGCAGCCCTGTTGTTGCATTTTTATTCATGTTTCTTAACATAAATATTCCAAAATTTAAAAAAAAAAATTACTTTGAATCCAGGTTTTTAGCCCTGTTTTTTAATTTTTTTTTTTTTTTTTTTTGTAAATTGTAAAGTGTTTTAAAATTTATTATCAGTTATGTTTGCTACTGTTTTCTATGCTTTGTTCTATTAGAATATTTGTTTTCACATTAAAAAATTTAGTTTTCAATGTGTAAGATTTGGAACAAAATTATTTACTTAAAAAATGCTGTGTTGCATTTCTAAGAAAAGCAATTACAAAATTCATGTGATCCTTTCCAATGCCTAAAAGTAACACAAATTTTAACACTCATTTAATTATTACAAAAAAAAAGAAAGTTTATAATGAACTTCGGTTTGGTTTAATTGTTTTCTGTGTTTTGAAAGAAAAAATAGGAAATGTTTCTGTAATTTGTAGCAGAAAAATTGTGTTTATTTTGGATACAAAGACTAAAAATGTACATATTTTATAAACATTTTTATAATGTTTGACTCAAATATTACAATTTATTTTCATCTCATTTGAAGACAAAAATTATTGGAATTTCAGAGTGTGCCTTATATGCATAATATATTTGTTTTATTTAAGTTTTGGTAATTGTTTACCCAGATTGCAGATGGCATTAAAGGAGAGCGTGTCTTACAAACTAACAAAATAATTAAAATTTAAAGTTGGTTTATGAAATATTCTGATTGAACCTGTATTCCTTTACAAAATAGCAATAAAATTACGAAATTGTATGCTAGAGAAGCTCTATGCTGTGATACCATCGCACGTGTATGCTTCTAAAATAAATACTAAACAAGGATTTTCTGAAATACTTTCATGGAGAGCATTTGATGAAAAATCTCAACATTTTATGGTTCTATTTTCAAAATATTGTTATAATTTAGGACTTTTGTTTACAGAGAAGATTTGTGGATGAAGTTGACATTTTTAAAAATAAGCTCGTTCTAAGAGAAAATCTTTTGCAGAAATATGGAATATCTTTTGTGAAGAAGATTTTATCAACTCAGGAAGTGATGTAGAGTGTTTTCCTCCACTGGATGATATAGAAGCTTCAGATACTGAGTTTGTAAGAACTTTTGAAAAAAGCTAAGAATCATAGGAGCCCAAAGATAGGGAAAAGAATAGTAAACTTTGTGCTAAAGATGGAATGTACTGGGTAAACAAACAACAAACAAATTTTAAGAAAATTTTTGAGCCTTTTAGAGAAGAAGAGCCGAATGTTTTTTGGAATTCTTACTTTGGCAGGTGTTCACAAATCATATTATATTTGTGGAAAACGTCGTAGAAAATTTTTAAAAGAATTGTGTTTCAAACTTTGCATTTAAAACGTAAAGCAAAGATGTAAAAGTCCGAAAATTATTTCCAAATAAGCTGTTGGAACTGCAATAAAAAGTGTATTTGGGAAAGACTTCTGAGAAATATCCACACATTCTTCTGGTTTGAAAAAAAAAAAATATAAAATCGCTCGTACTTGGTAGTAGGAAATGGTTATTTTATTGGGTTTTACAATAAGAGCGCTACAAAAGTTTTTTTTTTAAATAAAACAAAAACGGTTTTGGATATTAATGAAGTTCTTCATTCCTGTAAATGTACATTCGATGCCATTATATATCGAACTCGATTTCTTTTGCATAGCCACCACTGCACGCTTGCAAAATTCCAGACTGAACCCAATTTTATACGATTTTCAAGCATAAATCGGCTAATACTTCTGTAATTTCCCGTTCGATATACGTACGAAGTTCATCAATCGTCGCTGGCTTATTGGCATAGACCATAGACTTGACGTAGTACCACAGGGAATAGTCTCACGGTGTCAAATCGCACGACGGAGTCAGCCAATAGACTGGACCATTTCGTGAGATAACACGTTCTCTAAACTTGGATTCCAATAAATTGATTGTTACATTCGCTGTTTGGCTTGTGGTTTCATCCTGTTGGAACCACATGTTCTTCAAGTCCATATCATACATTTGGGCCAAAAATATTCGGTTATCTTTGAACGTTAGCGATTCCCATTCACAGTAACGTGCCGGTCTTGATCATCACGGAATAAGTACGGCCCAATGGCGCCGCCGGCCTATAAACCGCACCAAGCCGTAATTTTTTCGGGATTCAATGATGACTCATGGAGTACGTGTGGATTACTGCCTGACCAATGACGCATATTTTGCTTATTGACGAAGCCATTCAGCCAGAAAGGAGCCTCATCGCTGAAGATGATTTTTCTATGAAAATCCTAATCATTTTCAAGTTGCTGCTCAGCCCAATTCACGAATAGACGACGCTTCTGGTGGTCAAGCGGCTTCAGTTCTTGAGTCAATTTGATCTTGTTAGGATGTAGGCCAAGATCTTTTCGCAAAATTCCCCACAACGGCGTCACAGAGATACCCAACGCTTGGGTATACATTTAAAAAAGTTAATACAACAAATTTAACAATAAAAACTTCAGACTTTATAAATTAATAGTAAGAATTAGAAAAAAAGAACTATCCTAAACTGACATCCTTTGCTCCAGTGTATCAATTATAAAGAAAAAATTAAAAATATTTACCAATTCAAATGATTTTTACAATTAAATTTTTAATTTTCTAAATTTATATTCTCTTAAATTAACTTTTATAAGAAACTTCTAAATTTATAGTCCTTTTTACTTGTTGTAGACGGTTGTCGATAATCGATAATCATTCTTACAAATCAATTTCCTCAATAAGAGTTTATTAAATATTTAAAACTTTATCAATAAATTTTCAAGAATGACCTCAAGGAAGTAAATAGTAGATATATAAATTTTTAAAACAAATGCAATTGTCCATATACATATATGTATACGAGTATATGGTACTAATAACAGTCAAAGGATTTACATTAAAAATTCTCAAGAACAAGTAGATATCCCCCATAGCATAAGTAATATATGTATGTATATACCTTTACACATGTGTTTGTGTGAGTGTGTGTTTGAGTGGACTTTTACCATTGCTATTACCGGAAATATAAAATAAAAGCAAATACATTTTGTATGAGTTTAGATTAAAAATTTATTCAAAAGTACTCTTTGTTTGTCTTTCTGTAGAATTTCATAAGATATTTGTGTCCTTTATTTTTCAAACCTTTAAAAGATATCTTTTTAAATTCTTAAATAAAAACAACAAACACGAAATAAGTCACGTTTTTTATTGTCAATGTATGATTTTTTTTTAAATTTTTAATTATAAGAATATTACAAAAAAAAATGCAAAAATACAGCGATACAATATTTGAAGAACTGTGATATATTAATGGATATTGTAAAGGGTTCTAAAATTTTTTTTTAAATGTGAAAAATATGTTATTTTTTGCCTTCAATCTATCTACCAAAAAAAAAACATTTTTAAAAAAAATTAATACTTTTTGACCATTTCAATTAGAAAATATGTGCTTGAAGGGCTTCATTCATTTGTCCTATAAATATGATTCAAAGCTTAAAAAATAAGTATAAGTATACATTAAAGTAATTATCGGTTGCAAGAAATCATAATTAAAACTTGTTTGGAAATCGGTATTTGACAAAATTATAAAGAACTTTAAAGTGACTGAAGATATACGCAATACCTAAAATATTCGCATCTGTCCCAGCAGACAATTTTTAAGATTTGGAAGCAATAAATAAAATTGTAAGCAATAATAGAAGCATTATATTGTTTTTTTACATATTTAAGCTTCCAAATATGCTATAAGATGAGATATTATTTTTGATCTTTTATACTATTAGCTTACTAGTTGCAATAAATTTGCATTTCTATTGCATTTTATCGGCTCATTTCATATAAAAATCATGCATTATTGATGCGCACGAGTAAGTGATTGTTCACAATTTCTCCCTTAAAAAATAGCTTATTGGTAAGCACTAATTTCTGCTGGGTGTTATTAAACCTAACAAAAACACCTGATATAAGTATGTCTTAACTGATACTTCTGTAAAACAGATTCTCGATATTGCAATTTTAGAGAAAATTTTCTCATTGAACTTGATACATGTTTCTTATATTGATTTAAAATCTAAAGTATTATACAATATTTCCTTGTTTCTTTTTATTGCAAGAGAAAATTTTATTTTTAAGATAAAGTTTTTCTTACAAACATTATTCATCAGAAAATATGAGGCGAAATTTATTCATACAATGTCATCATTTTCTTAGTAGTACTGTTGGAATAAAACAAAACCAAAAGAAGTTTTAAAGTTATAAGTGGTTCAATACGAATTGGTGATAATGTACTTGTTAATTAAAGATGGGCTGTTATAGAAACTACAGATCATTATGATAGAATGAATGAATACTCAGATAAATAAAAGTAAATCAACAGATTTTAAATCCATTTTTGTTTAAAACTTAATGAAATAATTAAAGCGTACCTCGACGAGTTTGATACTCAGAATAAATGCTCTTAAAAACCATTTATTGGCGGGAGGAGGGTCGTGGCATAGTGGTTAGAGCGTTCACACAGAAACCCGAAGGACCAGGTTCAATCCGATCAATTTGAGGTTTTTCTAAACTATAATTAAAAAAAGTAAAAAATAAAAGGGTAGGGGAACCCCCTTCCAAGATGTCCATCAGCAAGAAAAAACCGCTCCCTGAAATATCCAGTCTACTCCACCAGAAACGAATTATCACGAATACAGCGCCACGTTCTGTTAACAGCTAACCTAATTGAAGTGAAGACGGTCATCACTCACTATCAACATTCACCGACACATGGGGCAATTGCTGTTGATCATTCAAGGGTGAAGGTATAACACTGACCTTTGAGTGATCAACTGATAGCAACTTGTCTCATTGATACATAACTGACAATTACAACCCTGCTTCAGGGTTACAGCCTAGCTTCTCGCAGCACCCATGTTGTGTGTGTCAATTTTTATCCATGAGTACCGGGACCTACAGTTTAATGTTGACTCCAAACGAGAGTCTTGGGAGGTAATCATTTATTGTCAGAGATTTTTTTTCTCATATTTCTTTGTTCAAGACGTCAGAGCTGGGGTTTGAATCCGGAGCTCTTGTCTTAGTAAGCCCTCACAATAACCAAAACACCACGGCGACTGCCATATTTTGGATTACGAAAAAAATTACTCTAGCTTTCAATTTAGTTTCAACAAATTAAATGCTTGTCGGATATTTGAAAAAAAAAAGTTTATAAAATTAATGTGCATCCCACCAGACACGACAATTTTTATGATACTCTTCCTAAAATATTCCATTGTCGTGCCTCAGAGTACACCCTTATGTTTAATAGCCGAATGAAACAGATGAAATATTTATTTTCTTACTGAGAAACTTTATTGTTTAACTGAATGTGTTTGTATATTATAGTTTATCAATAGCTGGATTAAGCAAATATTTTATTTATAGGTTTTACGTGGTTCTCATCTAAAGTGTTATCATTCCATTGTAAAATTTAGATACAATTTCCTTTTTCAGATTAAAACAAACTTTGTTTCATATATTTATTTGTTTTTAGGTCAAAACTTTTAAAAACTGAGGCCAGAAAGCAAAATATGATTGACACATTCACAAGTGAGATGTAGACAATTTCTGAGTACGGTCGTTTTAATAGGGTCGATTTAAATACGCGTAATTTTATTCATTAGTGTAGCTTTTATTTATTAGTGTAGCTTTCCCACTTATAGGCATGGTGTCGATGATGTAATCTTATCATATGTGACTATGGTTAATGTAGATATTGAATAAGTAGAACCTTTTAATGTTGTCGTCATGAAAATTAACTGCGATATGAGCTGGATTGTTAAAATTTGGCGAGTGCCAGAAAAGTCGTTCAAGTTCCGCGGTTTTTTAAAACGGTGCAATAAATACTGCAGACCATATAACCGCCTTAATATTTATAAAACCTTTATCGGTCCAAACACAGAATACGCTCTCGTGGTGTTTCAAAATCTATTTTGCAGCATCTTGGCGGCCTAGAGGAATACACGAAGATGCTTTTCAATGCCAGTAGGGTATTTAATTCTATCGATTGATTGGAGCATCGAATCAAAGCGGCAAGCGTTTTATTGTTCTATCGGTAAGTTCTCTAGTGAAAAAAAAACATTATTGCGTAATAATCGCCTTACATGGTACTGGTTCTTTCACAGAGCACATCCTTTTGTAAATGATTGTCTTGTAAATCGCACAAATTATATATAGAGAATTATTTTTTTTTAGCCAATGCTGGTTTATCAATTATGATATAAAGAGGTTTAAATCAAATATCTACAAGCGCTGTCTCTTTTTCCTATTTCCAAAAACCAATTTTTTTTAATATTTTTCTAGTAGGTGTCATATCATTCGTTGAGTATTCGTAAACAGGAATAAATAGTCGCAAATAATAGTTTTTGTAGAAAATTATCGTCTACTATATACAGTTCTAGAGTTCACTTTCTGTGGACATATCCAGACCTTCTATTTCGAAGTATGATTTAACTGTTTGTCAAGCAATATACTGAACTCTATAGGCTTTTGGGCAAGCAACCAGGGTTTCAATAAGTTTTCCTTCTTCAAACTCTAACTCATTGGGCAAAGTTTTTACTTAAGTCTACAATATTTTACAGGACGACAGTTCTCTTTTCATAGAGCAGATATAGGATAGAGATAGAGTTTCTCAGATGCCCACTTCCTCCCTACTTCTATGGATTTTACTCCATAACACGTCTAACAATAACATTGTGTAGGAGCTTTAAGCTATTGTCTAACCTATATTAAGCGAATTTTGTTTTGTTGATGAGAGAATTTTTTCACTCAAAGGCCAGTATTATATCTTCACCCTTGAATAATCAACAGCAATTGCCCCATCCCACTCCTGTTTAATATAAAATAAGAAACTTGCCTCAGTGTATAACCACAGATAATTCTCGACTTCCACAGACCTGATTAAACCAAAATCTAGTAATAGTGTTATTTTCAGTCTACCATTGCTTCTTTGTTTTATTAATTTTGCTAAAGTGTTATTAAATGTTTTTGAAATTGTTGCTTAAGTTACAAAGTGATGATTTGGCAAGTACTCGTATCTCTTTAATATATTATTTGAAAGCAACAAAATATAAAAAGAAACCTTTCGCATTTTATCCACAAGATATTATTTTAAAATTTCGCAAACAAAGAATATAAAATAATATCGTTTATCTTTGAGAAATTTGAGCTGAAAAAGTGAAATGAAAATTGAAATAATTTAAAATAAATTTATCATTTTCAAAAAGAGAAACTCTTGTCATTAAAATTATCAGCAAAAAATAATCGACTTTTGCAATATTAAATACTTTGTTTGTGTGTTGTTGCCATTGCTGAGTTGTCAGGTTAATATTTCCCAAATATATATGCAAAAATATGAGATTTACAACAGTTCTCTTTGACAAAAGCGAATATACATATACGTACGTACGTACATACATACATATCTTGCAGCATATTATACTGAATAATAAATAATTTGATAAATGAATGAAAATTCATTTTAAAGCAAGCTTGAAAGAATTAAATGTTTAATAGATACTTTTCTTTTGAACGAAAAACTGAACAAAATTATTTTCTTTGAATTGCATAAAAGAGAAAAACAAATCATTGTTGTGGCTAATGATGCAATTAATAGTTGTAATTTATTCTGGTAGAAAATAAAAATCATTTGCATATTTGTATGCAGTTTAAAACCAAGTTTGTCAACTTGATAAATGGCGCAAATGAGACTTGATGTCAACGCTGGCTGTAATTGCGAAAAATGAATTCAGTTAACATGTGATATTTGACGTACTGGTTAAGATAATAGTACGAATAACAAGTGGTCAGTATTGTTATGTAGAACTATGTTAGTAAACATTGCGTAATTTTTATTTTTATGAAAAATGCAAAAACCAACAAAAGCGCAATAAGAAAATAATTTGGGAGTACTATGTAGAATAACCGGGGAAAGACTCTAGAAATCATGGAAATTCCTTACCAGTCCTTGTCCAAACTTATAGCGGCGTATACGGGTCACTGTCTGATCGGTAAACACACAGAGAGGTTGGGCCTTCCCTTTAATCTGTACTGCAGAAGTTTCGGAAATTCTTCTGAGAGGGAGACTGTGGATCATTTTCATTGTGATTGCCCAGTTCTTTGGGGTGCCATTTTTCGATTGCTTGACACAATGTGCGAACCTAGTCCTCCTTTCTTTACTCCACTTTATAGGCAGCTCTGGTTTGCTGCAGTTCTTTTCCTATTTTTGATTTTAGTTCGGTCCTGCAATGGTTTCAAAACGGCACCTTGTGCTAATTGTAGTTGATCGCGTGTTTGATTTTGATTTTGAACTACCTACCTATCTACTTAGAACAAGTAACAACAATAACTGCGAAAAATTGTATACATGACTTAACTTTTGATATTAATCGAATGCTATTGTATATGCACGCGTATCCGTATAAGCAACATCATCCCAGTTGGAATATAATAGTCGTATCGCAACAGTTGTTGACAACATCGTAGAGTTTTTCGTCTAACATATTTTGGAATCTATTCCCATGAAGTTATCAACGACAAATAAAATATTGAAGACACGTTTGCATAATTTATACAAAGCGTGGGCAAAGACAAGTTCAGTGATATTTAATCTTAGCTGTTTGCGACATATGTTTAAAAATGTTGTTGATGAATAGTTCTGTCTGTCGTCTCATATAGGGCAGGCTAATGCCATATACACATCCTTGAGGATGTCTTTAAGACAAAGCAAACTGCGACAAACATATCACAGTAACGAAATTAATTTTATCGAAGGTATTTTTATGAAAGTAGATACTCAGAAAAAATTGTGATTACAAGTAAGTTATTTTGTAAGGTAGAAATTGGAAACAATCCATTACTCGTGCGCATCAATAATGCCAGATTTGTATATGAAATGAGTCGCTAAAATGCAATAGAAATGCAAATTTATTGCAACCAGTAAGCAAATAGTAAAAAAAATCAAAAATAATACCTATTCCTGTAGCATTTTTGGAAGCTTTAAGGTATGAATAAACAATATAATGCTTCCATTATTGCTTACAATTTTATTTATTGCTTTCAAATTTGAAAAAATTTCTGCTGGGTTGTCTAAACGGCATTAACTAAGGTGCTGCATTTATTAAATATGTAGTCGCCGTTGTCTAGTGGTTAGTGTATTGGCTTACTAAGATGATTGCTCACGGTTCAAACCTCTGCTCTGACACTTTGAAAAAAGAAATAGAAAAAGAAAAATATTTCTTTCGGCGACTACTTCTTAGCAGTCTTCTAGCAAAAGCTAAGAGAGTAACTGATTGCCATGAAAAAGCTTCGCAGGTCTGTCATACGGAATCGACTTTAAACTGCAAGTGCCAGTACTTATTGGCACACACAACATAAGTGCTGCGAGAAGCTCGGCTGTTACTCTAAATCATTGTGGTAATGGCCAACTATGTATGTATCATCTTGAAACCAAAAATAATAAAAAAAGAATTATTTCTTTCGGCAAAAGCTCTGGGAGTAATTGATTGCCATGAAAAAGCTTCTCAAATCTGTCGTTCGGAGCCGACTTTAAACTGTAGGTCCCTGTACTCGTGGATAAAAAAAAAAAACACATACACACAACATGAGTATTGCGAGAAACTCGACCGTAACTCTGAGACGGGGCGGTAATGGCCAATTGTGTATGTATGTAAGCTTTTCATTACTTTCTCTAAACAAAATACTTTTCCATAACAGGCTACTCAACACTTTAGTAAAGGGCTGCGAACACTTAAATTTCAAAAAATTAATTCAAATTGCTTAATTGGAAATTACGAGTGATTCGTATTTTTGTCGATAAAAATATAACTGGTGATTGTCCTGTGTATATAGAACAATTATTTTGCCAACGAAGTAGCTTTGATGAACTCTTTTTAAAGAAATTAAAATATTTGCATTTCAATATATCGATAAAGCCTGGTACTGAGTTCAAATTTGTGAAAATAGTTCAGCTACATTTATTACTCCATTCAAAAAATTTTACAAGCAACATATATCCCTAAAAGCATGCATCACCTTTATACACAACAAATAACACAGTTCAACAAAATTATTTTTTTGTTGTTGCTTTTGAAAAGAACTGATTAAACTTTCGTTTGTGGCTCAGAATCTATATGTATTTTAGTTTTTTAGTTTTTCTTTTTAAGACCTGCACTTTTTAACAGTCCACCTGCTGTGCAGTGAGTTGAAATTATAATGATCTATCATGCATTTTATATACAGAAATTGCAAAAGACCAACTATAATAATTCGAATATCCAATACAACTCTAAATAACCCAACACCAAAGCTTTGTCAACAGTAAAAACTCTATTATAAAATCCTGCTCATTATAATAAAAAAAAAAAATTTGTAGGCTGGTGTAAATTAATTTTATTTCGTTCGAAAGAAATGTTGACTATGTTGTTCCGTACATGAATCAAAATGTTGACAGAAACTTGTTGCAGTTAGAAAAAATGTTGATATATAGATTTCACATGTTTTTCGCAGCAAGAACAGAGTACTACTTTAGAAACATTTTTTCACAAACATTTCGTACGAAACATTTTTATATGCAATTTGACAGCTTTTCGTACGAAATGTTGAACTCAGTACCAGGCTTAAGATAGTAAATCATCATCAACAGATCAAACTGAACCCACATATTTTTTCATCTACAATGGATTACTCTGATTTTGCGTTAATGGCATATAACATGTAACAAAAAAAGTTAAAAAATTAGTACTTCTCGGATAATAGGAAGTTCTTCTAATAACCTGTTAAAATTTTTTTTATTCGAAACGCGGTTACACAGTGTTGTCGATTTATTTTTTTTTTAATTAATTTATGTCTCTTAGTTTTGTCTCTTTTTAGAATTTTCAAAGGCACTTTTTAAATTTTGCAAAATTCAGCCTATGATCTTAAGACCACTGCATATGCAAATAACATATGCTTTTCGTTGCACAAAAACTTCAGTCCTTCTTTACCATTCTAAAAGAATTTTTTGTAGCTAGAGCACTGCACTACTGACCAACCAATTTACATATTAATTACACTGAGTTGATACTTTTGACGTATTTCGCCAAAAAGAAGAAAAACTTGCCAAATTATTCGATTGTAGACAAAACTCAATTGTATAGCCACACATGCACTCATAACACTTTGTTTATGAAAGCTACAAAGAAATACGGTGGCATATTTGTGTTTCCATTTTCAATCACTCTTGACCTCATATGCGTCTTATTGTGAATCAGGTTAAGTGTTGTGAGTAGACAACCCAGGACTAGTAATGTAACTAAGTACCAAATTACAATCATCAATAACTGGAAAACAGTCATCACTTTAAAATAGGCGGAAAAAATTTCAAAAGGAAATCAAATTAATGACGATAATTTATGGCATGAGTTATACTCACAAAACAATAGTATGTCGGTGGTAAGTGTGTTTGTGTGTGTGTTACCAATTTGACATGGTACATAAATTTTCTTTTATTTTTACCATCAACAGAAAAACACACACATCAACACATTTATGCATATAAAGTGTCACTTACAAATGCTGCTGCTGCTGTTGCTGTTGCTGTATGTAAATGAATAAATTTCAATATACATACACGCTTGTATTTGTTAGTAAGTAATCATGTTAAGTGTGCAGCTGTATAGGTGGTTTAGGGTTGTCAAGGTTTCAGGTGTTAATGATAATCGCATTTCATTGACATTGAGTGTAGTGGTGTGTGTATAGGTATGTACGTATAGCTGTATGTATGTATCTGTACACTTCATTTCACTTGTTTTTCTAAATAATTTTAATGACAACCAACCGTTGAAATTTTGTTTTTTTTCGCTTCGCTTTGAATCAAAAAGAGTGTTTTTTAATAAGATAAAGGCCGTTGGGTGTTTAAACAAATTCATATTCTATTTTGAAAGATTTCAACTTAAAACAAGAAAGGGAAATTAATGACATTCTTATCATTATGTTGGTATTTAAAAAGTTAAAGAGAAATAAGATGATTCTTAAAACACTGTAATGCTAATGAAGGTTAAGCTTAACGCATAATTTTAGCCAAGCGCTGGATAGATAATTTTATATGGAATAGAATTTACAGACAAGCTACAATAGAAGAAAGACAAAATTAGAGGAGTAGCCTTTGCTAAGGCCTTAATTAACTTTATTTACTGAGGGAAGTATATAACTGGCGTTCAAGTTCAATTTCGACTGCATTTAAAGTTTGTCCAGCTAGTGCCCTAAATGAAAAAGCTATACACAGTTTTTCTGATATTATTTAAAACCCTTGATTATCATAACACTCGCACTATAGAAACATTTTTGTATACAAAAATAACAAGAACTTAAAATTAATTAAATTAAACTACATAATAAGACTAATGAATAGATATTTTAATGAGCCAATTAAACATTCACATACATTTACTTCAATTACCTCTCTCAATAGAAAACAGCATTGCCAATTAATTAATTTCTCTTTTTTTTGTTTTTTTTTTTTTTATACTACAGTGTTTTGTTTAGTGCCTCCATGATATTGAGGAAAATTATCAATTTGTAATTGCCTTTATTTATACGAGTTTAATAGTGTGTAGGCAATATTGTATTTTCCAAACACTTGAAACTGTAATCGTTTGTTAATCTCATGTATGTATGTGCTACGACGAGAGTATCGAAAGGAAATCAATTTAAATAGTTTTACAATTTCTCTTTTTTTTCTGTTTTTCTGTTTTTTTATATATTTTAATTGCACTTTAATTTACACTGTTGAGTGTGCAGCATTAAACTTGAAGCACTTTTTGTTACTTGCGTGATATTTAAAACTGTATGAGTAACTTTATTTTTATGAAAATGAGATTTTTAATTTATTTTATACAGAAATGTTATCTTGTTTGTTTATGGTATTGATGTTGCAGTTTAAAAGTTTTTTTTTTATTAAACATTATACATGCGAATGTAAATTTAAGTATTTGACCAACTGATGATGTACGCGAACACAGCTGAAGGAAACAGAAAAGTATAAAACACCAGCTGTATAGGTTAGGGATGCTCAGGATATACGACATGACTTGACAAAGATTTTTTTATTATACGTATCAAGCCACCAATACAACATTTCGATCAAATTAAAATTTTTCTATACTTAGATGAACGGCCGTATGTATAATGAAAAATTAGCAACCCGTTAGTATATGGGACCCAAAACTGGCAAATTTATCATCCTCTATAGAATGATATAATTAGAACTTTCCTCTATTTGATAACTAGTCAGATAATCCAAAAAATTAAATAACTTGTACCTATGTGTACGAATTTCCACGTATTGGAATGACAAACTTAGCCACTGTGTACAACGGCCTGCTAATGTTTTATTATACATAAAGCTGTAAGTCTCTAAAAGCTTACACTGTAAGGACCAGTAAGCAAATCCATTACATTCGATCTTCTATATTTCAGAATATTAGAATTGTGCTCAAATTTTGGACTATCTAAAAACAACTTGAGCACCACGAGGTTCCCAAGCATTTTCTAGCTTCCTAATGTCTAATCAAATTGATAATAGTAGGAAGCCAATGTACGGTGTTACAGGCGGGGCTTAGTTTTCTTTTAATTTATTTTGTTTCTTTATCTGAAGACTAACTCATAAGAGTAAGCTGACTAGATAAATTCTAACATACATACGTTTCGAAATGTAACAAAGTCTACGTAGTTTGAGTTAAAATACAGTAAAAGTTTATATTTATAACCGTACGCTCATTGTTAGATTCTTTTTAATCGGGTATGAGAAAAAATTCCTCTTATCTGAGAAGTACTAATTTTTTTTTTTAATTTTTTTGTTACATGTTGTATGCCATTAACACAAAATCCATTACTCTGATTTTGTAGACGAAAAAATATGTGGCTTCAGTTTGACCTGATGATGATGATTTGCAATGTTTTCGATATATTGAAATGCAAAATTTGTAATTTCTTTAAAAAGATTTCATCAAAGCTACTTCGTTGTTCTACATATCGTCGATGAAATTAAAGAACGCTGTAACTGACAAAATTTAAATGTTCACCAGAGCCAAAAAACCTGTATGATAGTACTTAGAACAAATACACTGGTATTTTTTTATTTCGCAGACGGCGTAAGTGAACTTATTTTCATCGTAGAAATCTGGGAATTGAACCAATCGACGCGTATTTTTATGCTGATAAAAATGATTCAAAAAACGTATTTTCGATTTTTTGCCAGTTACAGTGTTCTTTAATTCCATTGACGATATACTCGTACAAGACAATCACCAGTTATATTTTTATCCAATTTTACCAATTATTTCCAATTAAGCAATTTCAATTAATTTTATGAAATTAAAGTGTTTGCAGTCCGTTACTAAAGTGTTGAGTGGCCTGTTAGGGAAAAGCATTTTGTATAGAGAAAGCAGCACTCATGCTGTGTGTGTTTTTTTATCCATGAGTACCGGGATCTACAGTTTTATGTCGACTACGAACAACAGACTTGAAAAGCTTCTTTATGGCAATCAGTTACTCTTGAAATTATTGCTAGAAGACCGGTAGGACATAGTCGCCGAAACAATTTTTTTATTATTCTTTCTTGCTTCAAGATGTCAGAGCTTAGGTTTGAAACCCGAGCCATCGTCTTAGTAAGCAAATACCCTAATCACTAGACCACGGCGACTACAATGAAAAGCTTGGATCAGTATAGTTTGTCTATCTATGGAAGGTATTCGATATTAGAAGATGTCCATTATGAAATCTTTGACTATACTACAGTTTTATTTTAGATATGAGTATCTTATCTGGTCAATGAGCATCTTAATAAGAAGAATTTGAAAATCAATTAAAACCCATATTAGATTGTTATTGAAGAAAACGTTTAGACAGATTGTTCTGACATTATAAGTTGGTATACTAGTAGGTTCTGTAAGTAAATGCCTTTCCTAAATTATGATAGCAATATATTTAAAATCCTGAAGATTTGATATACTTACAAAATAATAGCTTCGGTCTCAAACCACAGCTCTGACATCTTGAATGTAAGAAAGTGGAAAAATTACTTCTTTTTCCGACCACCTCCTAGTAATCTTTTATCAAAAGCTCTGAGAGTAACCGATTGATTTGAAAGAGCTTTTCAATTCTGTTGTTCCGAGCCGGTTTTAAACCAAAGTAGGAAAATAGACAAAAGAAATATTTGTTTTGCTTTTGTTTTGTTCTTTGCAATGAGTACGATTGTCCCATTTAGTTTTGTATTGTTTATTTCCACACTTTGCTGTAAACTGTATGTCCCAGTAGTAATGTATAAAAAATTGCTGCGTAAAACTAGGCCGTAAACCTGAAACAGGATTTAATCGCCAATTATGTACGTATGTATGTAATGTACTCGCATAAAATCTCCTTTTTCTGTTATTTTATACCGATTTAAGCTTAAAAAAAAAATATTATTCTATAATTTTAATTATTTGCTTCATATTTTATTCTTGAAATATGAACCACCCTATTCATAAGCAACATAAAGTTCATATTACATGCCCATAATTAAAAATCAGTTTCAAGTGGTGTTTTAAAGTGGAGTTTTCAAGGACTATTTGTGTTTCTACTTAAATAAAAGAATATAGTTACGTTTATATATCATAAGTATATACATATGTTATACATACGAGTACATGAGTACATATATTTAAATATACAAATTTTAGTAGTTTAACTATACTTGAGTATATTTACAGCCAGTGATTACAATTGAACTTTTAATTGAGTTTTTGTTAAATAGTTCTTGCTGACAATTTTTTATTTTTTTAACAACATTTTGAAGACAATTTACTCAAAGCTGGTAAATAATTTTTAAGACATTATCGAATGGGAAACTCTATTAGCGGACAAGCAATACATTATTATTTGAATACATTTATCTTCAAGTGTATTGACCAATAATTCGCAATTTAATTTATAAATTTTAAATCATCAACAAAATCCTTTTTTAACAACTTTCTTTTTTAAGGCCCAAACAATGTTTATAAACTGGCTTAATTGAATTTCAAAATAATATAACGCAAAGCCTGCAAAAGGCTTAAGAAAATTGTAAAGCGTCTTTTAGGTGGTTATTATAAGCTTAAGTGGCTTTTCCACTGTTTAGCAGCAGTTTCACATTTGTGTATCGTGAAACTGTATTTATACGGTTTGCGAGTGTCATATGGAATGTCATATTAGCGCCAAGAAGCATTTGTTTGCTAAGAATCTGAATACATATGCACTTAAAAACATTTATTAGTCATTGTAATTTATAATCTTTAGTGTAAAATTTAATACAAATTAATAAAATTAGTTTACATTCTTGTATATTTTTAAGTAATTTACATGAGACTGCCATAGTTAGAGTCAAAAATATGTTCAATTCGATTGTGTATAATCATTTTCTCTAAAAATCATTTAAAATTAATCTAAGTTGTTAATTCAAATTTTATAAAATGTATAATATTTTTTAACTTACTGTCATTACTCCATTCTTAGGAAAGTAATATAAACGAATGATCAGGAGTAAATCGCCACTTACTGGAAAGATAGCAGCTACCTACTAAGTGAAGACGCTTACCACCCATAATCAACATCGAATCACAGATGAAGCAATTGCTGTTGATCAAGGGTGAAGATTTAAAGCTCTCCTTTGAGTGCTTAAATTGACAGCAGCTGTCTCCTTTGTAAGGCGCTTAATACAAAAAAAAAAAAAAAACTTCCAATACAATGCAGAGCATAAATAGTAAAATATAATTTACATTTTATCTAATAAAAGCATTTCTCGTGAAATAAAAAAAAAATGTTTTTGTTTACTTTTTCAAATTAACCCAAAAACTTTGAGACACTTATAATAATTTATTGTTTTCATATGAAATGTAAACAAATAAACCAATCGCTGTAATATTACAGAATTTAGCTATTAAAAGAGGATTTATTTTTATCTAAAAGGTTTTTTTAGCTACAAGAGCATACATTTGATTACCAAATTAATTAAAAGTTTACTACAAAGTATAGCGAAATATTTTGATATTAAAATAATTTGCTTAGTCAACCGATTTTAGTATTTATAGGTAATTTATTCGTAATATCCCTGGCCTTGAAGTTAAAGGTTTTTTCTTTGTCATTAACATAAGGGTTAATAAAAGAACCTGAACGTATGATTGATATACAAAACAAAAATATAAAATTTTTATATAATATAGCATACTTTTTGGGGATTTACAAGAACAGTACCACAGTACGTACAAGTAATTCATATGAAATAAAAACAATAAAACCAATCGCTGCATTATTCCTGAATTTGGCTATTATAAGGGGTTTTATTTTTATCTAAAAAGTTTTTTCAACAACAAGAGCATGCATATATTAATTGTTCCTATTTTGATCAATTGGAATCCAACAAATTGTTCTTAAGTGATGATATCATTATCAGTAGTGCTCAAAAATTGATCATGTTGAAAAACTCTTTTTTTGTTTTTCGGTTGTTTAGCGTAAATTAGAAACTTGTTACTAAAGAAATTGCGCTTTGGCGGACAGATTTTTAGTCTTGCCATATTGGTTGTTTGAAAACACTAAATGGTAAACTTATTACATAGTCTTCAAATCAGAGTTGTAAACGAATCATTCATTTTTGAATTAATTCGTGAATCATTCATGCAATGAATTGGAAAAATTTTGAATTAATTCTTTTCTCCAAAAAACGAATTGAATTAAATTCGCATCAATTCATTTGAATTAAGCGAACATGAATTGCAATTCATTTTCAATTCAAATGAATTGGTAAAAAGAATTGCAATTCATTTCCAATTCATTTGAATTGAATTGATTTTGAATTAATATAAATGAGTTAGAAAAAATGAATTGCAATTCATTCCCAATTCATTTGAATTGATTTTGAATTAATTCAAATGAGTTAAAATATGAATTGCAATTCATTTTACCAATTCATTTGAATTAACTCGAAAAATGATTTTGTTATACATTTCCAATTTACTTGAATTGAATTGATTCTGAAAAAAAGACTGTAATACAAAAGCATCACCCTTTTTCCAAGTAAGGTGTGCGTCACTATAAACTGTAACACATCAAAAGTCAAATAAAAACTGACTGGAGTAAGCTAGAGTTAAAAATAAAACAGTTTTATTTTGCATTTTTATTACAGATTTATATTCTGTATTATTTTATTTAAAAATTAATTTAATTTTATAAAATTTTTTATTTTATTCATTATGCCATCCATAAGCAATGTTATAGTGTTTTCGGTGATTTTTTTGGTACCAGCTGTCCATTTATATCGAAAACTAGTAATGGTTTTGGGAACAGATGTACTCTTCTTTAGTTCTCTTTTGACCAGAGCCCAATATCTTTCAATAGGCCACAGCTCTGGGCAGTTTGGTGGGTTAGCCTCTTTTGGAACAAAAATAACATTATTGTTATTATACCAGTCTATTGCGCTTTTACTGTAGTGACATGTTGCCAATTCTGGCCAGAAGAATGTTGATATGTTGTGCTGTCTTAGAAATGGAAGCAACCTCTTTTGAAGATACTCTTTGATATAAATATCTGAGTTTATTGATCCCAATGTAACAAACGATGCACTTCTGTTGCCGCAGCTACAAATAGCCTGCCAAACTAGGAACTTTTTGGGAAATTTTGATAGTTTTTTAGTTCGGAACTCTTCAGAACCATTGCCTCTACTATCCGCTACATAAAACTCTTGGCCAGGAAGCTGCGCAAAGTCTGCAAAAACGTAAGTTTCATCATCCATTACACAACATTCGAACTTTTGAAAATATTCTTTTTTGAGGAGTTTTGCTCTTTTTTTTGCTTCAATATTCTTCTTAGCATTTCTATCCGGAACTTTTTGGACTTTAAATGTTTTAGGGCCAGCTTTAGCTTTAACTCGGCGCACAAAACTTTCCGAACATTGCACGCGCCGGGCCACTTCGCGACCAGAAATGTTTGGAAGAGCCAGCAAAAGCTTCTCAACATTTTTGGCTTTCGCGTCGTTCGTTACCAGTTTTGCTTTACCTGTTCCAGGCTTTCTTTCAATTTTTAGGTCTTTGTTGAACTTTTTGACTACTCTGGAAACACATTGCCTGGTCAAGTGGACTTCCCTAGCAACTTTTGTATAACTCCAATATGGTTTTTTGAATTATTTGAATAATTTTTGTATGCACTTGTCTTTGATTATCCATTGTGAACTAACTAACAAGTCAAATTTGACAAACTGATACATTTTAAAATCTGACACATTTTTCAAAGATATTGTGATTAAGAAAAATAATTTTGATTAAAGGTGAAAAAAGTTATTAAGAAAAATGGGTGTTACACTTTATAGTGACGCACACCTTACTTCTATTCTGTACTTTATAATAAAAATATATCCATATGAAAGTGAACGATGCATTCTGATTTAATCTAATTAGCATTTATTTTATAATTAAAATAATAGAAAAATTAGTTGATGCCAATAACTCTTCCTAATTTCATCTTTATTTGTAAAATATTACATATTGTTAAATAAATATTACTTAAATATTAAACAAATATTACATACATAAGTATTACTAAAGGGTTTGTCCTTTAATGTTCGTGCGTCACAAAATTTCATAAATTATTAATAGATTTTAAATACTGAATGTCTTGTTATTCAGCGTATATCAAAAGCGACATAAGTAGTACTTGAAGGACCAAACTCCAAACACCAAGTTTACTTCAATTGAATGCAATTCATTTTTGATTTGATAAATTTGAATTACAAGTTAATTTTCTAATTCATTTGAATTAATTCCAAATCATTTTAATTCAAATGAATTAGAAATGAATTGCGATTCTTTTTACCAATTCTTTTGAATTAAAAAATGAATTGCAATTCATTTTGCCTAATTCAAATGAATTGCAACTCATTTTGCCCAATTCATTTGAATTGGAAATGAATTGCAATTCATGTTCTCTAAATTCAAATGAATTGATTCAAATTTAATTCAATTCTTTTTTTTTGTTGAAAAGAATTAATTCAAAATTTAGCTAATTCAAATGAATTGAAATCAAAAATGAATGATTCATTTACAACTCTGCTTCAAATAGATGCAGGGACCGCAAATAACAGTTATTGCTTAAAAATTAAACTAAAAAAATCATCGTATTAGAGTCGACAGACATATATGATGTTGTATACCAAATTAATCATCTTGGAGAGCTCTCACAGAATCTGTGGTGATCTCGCATAAGTGATCATTAATCAGATTTTAACTGTTACTTTTTGACGGAAAAATAAAAGGTTAGATGAAACCTTTAAAAAGAGAGTTTTATTTTTCCGTCATTAAATAAAACTCATTTTGTGAGTTTTATTTTTTCGTCTTAATATAAAACTTATTTTTGAGTTTTATTTTTCAGTCGGAAAATAACCGTTATTTTTCGAGTTTTATTTTTCAGTTAAAAAATAAAACTCTATTTAATAGTTTTATGTTTTCCGTCATAACATAAAACTCGTTTT
The DNA here is from genome assembly GCA_963576795.1 of Metopia argyrocephala. Taxonomy (NCBI): domain Eukaryota; kingdom Metazoa; phylum Arthropoda; class Insecta; order Diptera; family Sarcophagidae; genus Metopia; species Metopia argyrocephala. Next base: position 176,645,104 of record OY756208.1, on the reverse strand, counting down.
TATGAAAGATTTTATTTTTAATCTAATCCCGTTGCTTGTGCTATCTTTATTTTATTGTTTTTTATAGCTGAATACCTAAAATCTCAAGTTAAACGATATTTAGGGTGCTTTAATATTAATAAAAGAGCAAATTTACGCAATTAAAACCGATAATGGCCGGAACTTGCTAAAAATGTTACAAATATTTGACTAGGAGGATGAAAGCGGATTCGATGACTGCGTCTATTACGACGTTCTGCACGGTACAAAATATGATAGAAATGACATTTGTAATAGTTTGCAGACGATAATGTGTCAAATCAGGATTAGGGGTAAAAAAAATTTTTCATAAAAACGAGTTTTATTTTATGACCGAAAAAATAAAACTCCTAAATAGAGTTTTATTTTATGACGGAAAAATAAAACTCGAAAATTAACGGTTATTTTCTGACTGAAAAATAAAACTCACAAAATGAGTTTTATTTTCTGACTGAAAAATAAAACTCACAAAATGAGTTTTATTTTATGACGGAAAAATAAAACTCCATTTATGAGAGTTTTCTTTTAACTTTTATTTTTCCGTTGAAAAATAACTTTTTCTGCTGACCTTTTTTGGAAAAACTCTCAAAATAACCATTAAAAAATAAGTTTTTCGATATAACTTATAACCGTTACAGTCCCTGAATAGATGTTTTAAAAAAATACAACCTGAACGTATGAGTGATATACAATTAAAATACAAATAAAATGTTCAAAGAATATAGCATACTTTTTGGGGTACTACAAGAACAGTACTACAGTACGTATAAGTAATTTAATCATTTAATATTTCTACAAATTTTATTTGTAAGCCATTGCTCATTTTTTTTTTTTTGTAATTTTATTTATTCAGTCAATAATTATACTTACAAACTTATATACTTATAAGTGTAAGTAATATAAAAATATAAAAAAAAAAAAAAAAATTGCAAAAGGAATTTCTCTTGAACACTTTATAATATTTTTATCATAAATTAAATTTTTATTATTAAATAAATAAATAAATGTATGAATTACGTGTTATTTTAATGGCATTAATGCTATTGTGGTTTTTGTATAAGAAAAAACTTAAACAGTTTGAAACATTTATATAAAATGTTTGCTTTCGGCACTATTTTTATCTTATATGAGTTTCATACACAGCGTGTTTCAAAAAGTGCTGTCTATGTGTAAATTTAAACAAAAACAAGAGAATGTAAGAAATTTGGAAAATAATAATCACAGAATCAAAAAAAAAAAAAATATAGACTAATTTAATCTCTACGTATAATTTAAACTAAAATTAGTAAGACAACACAACACAATCAAATTTTCTATAATATGTGTCGAATGTTCCGAATTATCTAATTTTTTAACTCTTGAATTGTTGGTGGTTTATCGACGTACACTTTCTCCAGCAAATAACCCCAAAGAAAGAAGTTCAACAGTGTCAAATCACATGATTTGGCGGCCAATTAATAACGCCACCATGTGAGATAACACGGACATTGAATTTGTCGGGTAAAAGAGCCATTGTTTCATTAGCTGTTGGTAAGTGGTACCGTCCTGTTGAAACCATATATCCTCCACATCATAACGTTCACCGACGACGATCATGAGACGTCCAGCTGTTTAGCACAAAGACAATTTGAGGTGGACAGCTCTTCAGTCACACTATCACGAAGAACAGGAATATTTTCTGCAGTCCCAAATGTACGTACATGCACTGGTGTTTTCCTATCTCCTACAGACCCGGTTTGCTCAAATTATAGTATGATTTTTCTAACTGTACTCACATTTGGATGATTAAATTGACGAAAAAACCATAAAATAAACGATATGTGGTTCACATTCAACATCGGCCCTTGAAATTTAACCACCAAATATATAAATATATTTGTACTTCCTAATGAACAATAAATATTTGAACACGTAATAACGCTTAAAAATACAAAAATTATTAGGCATTAATTAAACTTAAAGAATACTTTACTAAACTCTTTAAATTGAAATTAAATTTTTCAAAATTTATTTGAAATTCAAAATAATATTTCATTACTTCTTTTTCCAGTTCAGTTGATCAATTAAAGCTAAAGTAAAAATTTCATTAGCATACACTTAATCAATAGATTATTTATAAAAAATATGTACTTTTTATATATACTTTTAAATTTCATCATCGATTATAAAAACACATACGCGTATTTGTATATTTGTGTGTAAAATTTCCCTCTTATACGTTAAAATTTCTTACGCAATCTTAAGCATTAATTGATGCATTAAGTACGTTGTTATTGTTGTTGTTGTTTAAAAATAAATTTGTTTATTTGTTATGATTTCATTTCATATTCATGTTTTTGTTCCACCTTTTGCCTCTAAAATAATAATATTGCAGAACATCGTTGCAATTACTTAAAGTTCAATAACGAAGGCAATAACCTTGAATGTAAGTAAAAAAGGATTTAGTTTTTTAATAATAAAATAAAATTACTTGAGGTATTAAAAATAATATTTCTTTTCCTTTCATTTTCCATAAATACATACATGTTCTTGCTTAGGTTAGGTTAAGTAAATTTTAGAGTAAGTAAATTTTGGTTCTTATCTAATTGCCGTAATTTAGTGGTTAATTTGTTGACCTGCTAGACAAGAGCTACGGGTTCAAACTTCAACTCTAACATCTAAAGAAAATGATATATAAAAAAGTATTTTTTTTTCAGCGACTACATCTTAGTAGTCTTTTGGCAGAAGTTCTGTGATTAATGGATTGTCGTGAACATTCTTCTTAAGCCTGAAGTTTGGAGTCGACATTTAACTGTAGGTCCTAGTATTTATGGATGAAAATTGACACACAAAACAAGGCTGCTACGTGAAACATTGTTGTAATGGCCAATCGTGTGTGTGTGTTTAATTTATGTTCTGATGGTTATGTGTTATATAGAGAGCGAGACTGACAAATATTATTAGAACTCATATAACCACTAAAGCGCTTATTTTATTAAAACTTTATTAACTAAATTAACAAATATTAAATATGAAATCTTTTGTTTATGAGACTAAGCAAGTCCGGATGATCTTTTCGTCTCTGATTAGGTGACTCGTCAGAAGCATTTTTCCCAACCTGGCGTTTATTTACTTACAAAAATAACTGAGAATTATTTTCTTTAAAGGCCCTCTTGGAGGTGTTACCGAGACAAAAAGAGATACTTTCGAAGCAGAACAGTTAAAAGCTAATTTATCAGCCCGTTCATTCCTCTTATACTCACAATGCATTAGTGTTGTTCCAGTGATAAGGTGCAGAAATTTATATGTGCCTTTGTCGTGTTTACTGGTAAATTTAAAAATGATATCAACGATAACATGAATTATAATGGATTTGAAAGTATAAAACATCTTAAAATTCTTAGTCACCATTAAAAGCTGAATCATTTTTGAACCACCTTTACTCCAATACAAAGTCAGTATTCGACAGACTAGCTTATTCGTCTTTAAAGTCTCATTAGCATTATTGCCACCAGAATTACAGTTTCTTTTCTGCATCTTCTTCGTCAGAATCTATGATTTCTTTTTTTAGAGAAACGTCGCTCTCGGAGATGTTTATAATTTTAGACAGAAGCCTGACATCATCAAAACTACACACCAACTATTACGAATAATTTTCTTCTCTCTGATTAATCGGCAACTTGTGTTTATGCATGTGAAATAAGAAAATAATTTTTTACAACCCATTTTTATTTTTAATAACACTGTGCTATACCAAAAACATGAAGGTGTTCTGACATAGCAATTCTGTTTGGTGGAAGCCCATGGACTACTGCAAAACAAAAATTTTTTGAAGTTGTAATTTCGTGAATATTGATATTTCATTGTATTTGCTATTAAAAAAGACACTTAACGAAGTGATCAAAAAATTAAAACTATTTCAGTACTCTATAAACTTCCATATAACGGAATTGCTATGTCAGAACTCTTGCATATTTTTTTCTTCACTTTTGTAGCGCAGTGTAATTAAAGCATACAATGCCGCTAAGATTTTTGAATACAATACACTAAATTCTGCTAATAGAATGCACTTCTAAAGTTCTATAAATGTTCTTTTTAGTAGTTTTTCACCATATAAGGATAAAAATTAACAAAAAATTCATAGCGTAAGTTTCGGGAATGTGGCACTAAATGGCACTAGAAATTGTGTTTCCATTAATTGCTGGATCTGTTGACTAATAGTACTTCTATTCATAAATTGTTTATGACTGTGTAGAAAAATTTAAAAAGTTGTATTAGTTTTTATTACTGGGCAAAATATTAATTTAGTCAGTCTTGTCTTATCACTTTTAGTTTTAAAATAAAAGGACTTAATCCATATTAGACGAAAAGTCGCAATACCTGAAATTCCTATACCAATAGCAAAGAACTTTATGCTGCCATTTATGTTGAGATTTTTAGGAATGCGTAGGTTAAATAAACAGCATGTTATAAAATATGATGATGTTTCCTTAAACTCCGTAAAATAATAAATTTTTTTGGAAATTTCAAATCTTATTAAAAATTAAAAACCAACAAGGAATAGGCGTTTAATCTTGCAATCTCACACGCTTTAAAAATTATATTTTTTTTTTTTCGATTGTATTAAACCGTAAAAAAAATTTAAATGCAAATAGAGACAAATCACATTTAAATTTAATTTAAAGGTTGAAGAGATGGTATTTATATGTGGTAATGAATTCATTTATATGACCTTCGTGGTTAGTCCTGACAAAACGACAATTATGCCACCACTATATAAACCACATCAAGCGTTGCATGTTTGTGAATAAAAATTCGGCAATATTGCTAAACAGAATTCTGAAAATTTATTACTGATTTTCATTATTCATTTGAAAAATATTTTACTGGTTGTTCATGCCTTTGTCATGCCTTTCGTGTCAGTTAACTCTTTCTCTAGTTGCATTAAGCTTAGGAGACCTTACCATATAGCGATATAATAACTACTGAATGTTATAAATTTGCTTAAAAAGCCAATTAACGAAACTTTGAGAGAAATAAAAATAAAAACAGAAAAACAAATAATAATATTAACTATTACTCTACTCTCAGACCTTAAATGTCACAAAGTTATTTTCTTTTTTTCTATTTAACTTTTTTTTCACTCAAATTCTGTAAAAAGAAAATTTACAACAACAACGATAGAACAATAATCAGTAGAAAAAAAAAACGCAAAAGGTAAGCGTTTGCTTGTGGAAGAAAAGAAGTTGAAAATAAGTGGTGTATGAATTATATGCTTGAGTGTTCACACAACTATTTGTTTCTTGTTCTTACGAGTACATTTAATTTTTACTATAATTTTTAATGTCCCGTCACAACTTTGGTCGTTCAACCGTACGAATGCTTCTGAAGGACTTTAATAAGAGAAACAGTGTTATGTTTTGGTACTTTTTTTTCTTTCGTACAAACACAAACAAACAAAGTAAGTACATATACTTATATTTATATAAATATGTATATGACTTATGTAGACTTTAGCCTCAGAAATATTAGAAATATATTGTGTTTCTGATGTTGTTTGTAACAAAAAAATCATATTACACCCATCAGTCATTATACTGACTGCTTAGAAACACATTGTTATTAAGGGCAAGTATGTCTACTTTGGGATATCTCCAGCAATGAGATATTGCCCTCTAAATGTTTTGAGACTAGATCTCAAAGAACATGTGATATATAAATTGCAATAACATAACAAGCCTCTATCAAAACCATACAGTGAGTTTGAGTATTATCGATCACGGATTCTATTTAGCTACGTGTGTCTTTAGCAAAACTTGCATTGAGTCTAATTAGCTAATTTCTCCGAATTAACTCAAAACCAGAAAATGTTTTAAATTACTGTATCTGATTATCTGAAGAAGTAGTCGCCGCGGTCTAGTGTTTAGTGTGTCGGCTTACTAAGACGATAGTGCCGGGTTCAAAAAAATATGAAAAAATTATTTCTTTGGGCGACTACCTCTCAGCAGTCTTCTGGCAAAAGCTCTGGGAGTAGTTGATTGCCATTAAAAAGCTTCTCAAATCTGTCGTTCGGAGTCGACTTTAAAATGTAGGTCCCGGTAGTAATGGATAAAAATTAACACATACAACATGAATGCTGCGAGAAACTAGGCCGTAACCTTCACACAGGGTTGTAATGGCCAATTATGTATGTTTGTATATTTATCCGAAGGACGTTGTGGACTGGAGGAGGTTTGTGGTTGCAGGGCAATTGTTCAAACATGTTATTAGTAAGTCGAGCATTAAATAGTATGCCAGTCAGTAATTCGCCAAATGGGAAGTGTGCTGACTCGGCATAATTGAGACAGAACACTGAGCACACATTAAAATATTGCAGACCAAAAATTGCAGAGAAAGGGTTAACGGAACCACGACATTTGAATTGTAACAAAAGCCCCATTACATAGAGCTTAATGGTATGGACGGCCTTCTTTCGCGGGTAAGGAAAATCATTTCTTCACCACCATTGTGTTACATGGAACTCAAGAAACTTCCATTCCTTTTTCAATGTGGTTTCCTCTCGATAGCGTAAGCCCTTTCAACAGCCTGGCCCGTATTCGTCCAAATTCTATTTTCAACTCAATTGCTGTTATTACCATCAATTAGCATAATGGTTATAAGAATATTGACGGCTATTGGACCTATCGTAGATACCAGCTCTCATCGCTCATCATTCAATTGAAGCACTCAAACAATGTTGGCTTAGCGTAGTCAACTTGTTCGTCATATCTGCACAAGCTGTACTGTATTGCTAAACTCACCCCTAAGAAAATAGTTTTAAAATATTTTTAAGAAGAAATAAAATCGATGCCTCTATACCAAAGATGCCCAGTAGTGGTTGATATCAGCAAATTAAACTCACACGTATACTTACGCTCTTTTGTTTGATCGTCAATTAACCAATAGGAAATCAGCATGTTAAGTGGGAGTGGGAGAGACAAATTTGCAGAACTTCTGTGTCTTATTTTTTTTTTATCTCAACAATACTACTACCTTGGGCATCAATGCTCTATACACCGCACCCACTTTATTGAGCAAACTGGTATTCTCTTAATATAAGATATGTTTATTATATGACTATCGTTCAGTCTATCTATTGTGTAGAATGGAAATGTTGACAGATTTCTATGGTTATTTGTTACTCCATTGGCAGTTAGCAAAGATAGCGAATCAATACGGACGATAGAGCGATTCGGTAGGTGGCTATCTTAACGATTCTAGGAGCTGCGTCGCAATTCTTATCTGATTAGTCTCTACAAAACAGCCTATCTCTTGAAAACAATCTCCCACCTCACACGGAGAACTTCCAAAAAGGTCACAAATGTCTTAATTTCTAGTAGATAGTTATATAGCCGTTAGGCAGATGGCTTCACACGTTGCCTTAAGCCCATGTCTAAAATTCTTACAAGCGGATCTTAACTACATTAACAAACTGTATAATAATCATTATACATTTTCGAATTAAATTCGAATATTTTCTAATGGATCTTTATTATACAGTTTATTGTATGAAATTTAATAGCCTAAGATCCTAATACTGGTATTCTTATGAGAATTAACATCCGTTAAGGAATATGTACAAACACAGTATTAGGATCTTAGGCTATTAAATTTCATACAATAAACTGTATAATAAATATCAAGGATTGATAATATGTCAGAAGCTTAAAGCCTTCATACTGCAACAGAGAGTTAACTTCGTTTTCCAATAAATGTTGTAAAAATTGCTTGGCAATCAGCCATCTGAAAACAAATTGCACTCACTGCAAAATATCCCATCACTCACTACTTCACCTGCCAACTTCTAGAAAATTTCAAAACACATCACAAAACTTATCTCGAAAAGTTTACATTATGCTTCGTAAAGCAAGATCTTCTTTCGAAAATCTTTTACAAATGGTGCTTAAACTGTTAGGCCGTAGTCAACTCAGAAGTTACAAACATAATCTAGAGTTCAGGCCAACTGCTCAACAGGATGTTATAATACCCTCAAGCAGAGTGCAAAGAAAATTTTTTATACTAAAAGATTTAATTGATCCAGATTCTCTCCACACTAGAAAGTAAGAAACCAGCGTATCAGAGATCCTAATTGGAGGTGGTTGACAGACAGTTGGCTGACAAAGACTGTCAAACTGCATTGCATGCATAAGGAACTGGCATATTGAATTCTATCAAGGTCATCTATCTGGCTCCATCATCTCCATCTAACTATAACTACACGTCTTCAGTCAAAAACTAAGCTAAATAAAAGTGAAAATCATCCTAAAAAATACCAAAATTTTGTTGTTCAGATTTATGGGATTATATTAACTTCGAATATATTGATTGGAAGCACATTCTAGAACGCTAAACCACAAGAAAACCATAGTTTTTATAACCGATAAAGCTTTAAACTAGCATAAGTAGTCTTGCAATCATAACACTCTAAGAATAGATAGAAATCAAAAACGTCAAAAATGTCAGTACTTACATTACTTAAAATTAAACTGAGGTCAAAATTCCGGGGCTCTTTAATTTACTTAAAGCGCACAAAGTGTTTTATAATATTTAAAACACTATGCATTTAAAAAAACATCGTCTGAGAGCATTTATAGACTCCAGTTAATCATAATATTTTAACTACTTATTGTAGGATAGGATATTACATAGTTGGGTACTGATTATTGTAATTTTTGTTTCACATTTTTATATTTAATTTTAATATTTTCTGTTTAAAAACAATGACTATTTTTTTTGTTTTTTTCTTTTTTTCTTTCTAACTGCTATAGTTGAAACACGTTTAATACAACGTGACTGTGGTGATGGTAATGTTTAACGGGGCGATACTGTTTAAAGCTCTTTCGTTTGCATGCCGTACGTAACTTAACAAGCCTCAACAAGCTCTTACTTTGGTACAAGCGATACCATTATCCCTAACTTTTAATTTTGTTTTTCTGTTTTTCTTTTTTCTTCTTTTTTTTCTTCTTTTAATGCTGCTGCTTTCTTAGAATAAACCCCTTGGGAAATTATTTAAAAGTAAAAGATGAGGTGTTTCTACCAACAGGCTATAAGTGGTAGTGAGTAGAACAAAAAATAAATGTATTTTTTTTTGTGTATATGTATGTGTGTGTGGGTAAAGGTTTCTATAACTCAACTGGTAAATATGTATAAAGAATGAACATTTGGCTGTTTTATAAAAATTTTTTAAATTATTTTCATTCATTTTCATTCATTTTCTTATTTTAGTTTGTACTCAGTTTACAATTTCGACAACCATAAAACAACAACAAGTACAAAAACTACGACAACAACAACATTTGTAAATGTCAAGTATTCACAATAGCTGTAGAATGAAGGACAATGGGATTCACTTTATTCGCGCGTTATTAGTGTTTTTGTAATTGCGGCAGTGTATTTTCAAAAGTTAGTTGACAGTGAACTACTATTGTATTTATATAGGGCTTATACATATAAAATACCCTACAGTTGGCAAAATTTTCTTCTATAAAGTTGGGTAACTGAAAGACACATATTAGATATGATTTTAAGTAATTTTTTCAGGAAAATTACTTAAGCGCTGCCTAAACGGTGTTAAGAATCATTCATATGTTTCAGAAAGTTGTTTGTTGAGATCTTAGGTAAATTTTTGTAGGTTATTGTTTCTTTAAATACTAAACGGTTTGTTACCTATGGACCTAAACAGGTAAAAAAAAGATAAAATATATCAAATTTTTTAAAATAATTTTTTGCAAATTTTGGGCTTGAAGGTGAAGTTTTTTTGATTTTATATGTTTAGAAATTGTGTTCTTCATAACAAGAGCTACAACTGTGCCTCAGAAAGTAAATCAAAACTCCGAAGCGTTTACAAGATGTGAGAAAATTATCACCTTATTGCAAAAAATAACATTGAGGCCCCAAATTTTGGGCAAAACTGGGGTCTTTTTTTCTTATGGTCTTTTATTACATAGTGGTGGCCGTATATTCTTATATTTCCGTGATTTAATAAATAAGACAGAGTGTCGGTATAAATACTAATGCAACTGAACTAGTTTTCGACCGTTACGAAAGTCTCAGCAGAGTTTTTTCCCAGCAGAAATTAGTGCTTACCAATAAGCTATTTTGTATGGGAGAAATTGTAAACAATCACTTACACATGCGCATCAATGAGCCGCTAAAATGCAATAGAAATGAAAATTTATTGCAACCACTAAGCAAATATTATACAAAATAAAAAATAATGTCTTATCCTGTAGCATTTTGGGAAACTCTAAAGTATAAAAAACAATACAATGCATCCATTATTGCTTACAATTTTATTTATTGCTTCCAAATTTGTAAAATATTTTGCTGGGTTCTTTTTGAAAAATGAAAATTTTTATCAGTTTTTTGTGTTGATTTGCTTTTATGCACAACTATGCGTTAAAAGCTTTCAACTTATTTTTCAGTGTATCCATTACATCTAATAACGAGAAATTACACATATTTTATAAAATTCTTTAATCTTTATAGATTCATAAAACAGAGATCCAAAGTGATTTCAATTAGGAATTCAAGAAACAAATTATTTATAAAGTAATAATTTCAGCATAATTTGAATTCCGATTTACAAATAATTAAAAAAAAAATTATAGAAATATTTAAAGCTCTTAATTAAGTTTTAGTTTTTTAACAATAATTTGAGATATTTTGTCTTTATTTATAGAAAATCTTTCTCTTTATAAGCAATTTGCTTCAAGCACTCAATAAGTGTATAACCAGTAATTCTACAAAAATAAATCTAAAACTCGCTAAACACAATATTCAGAAAAAGATGATGAAAAACTTTTGTGATATCTACAATTTTTCTTTAAATTTCCGTTCAACACTACAATTTTTAAATGAGCCGTGGTTTACTAGCATTGCGGCGTTCAGCTGGCAATACTCCAAGTTATCGTTTGGCTAAACAAAGCCTTTAGATTTTAAGAATCATAAATTATTTTTATCTGAATGCTTGAATTGAATAACGAAAACGAACAAAATTCAGATATATTTTCGGGATACTAAACAACGTTACGTTTAGCAAAGAGGATGGCTAAAAACAATCAAAAAATTTGGAAATTTTTTTTAAATTTTTATATTATTTTACTAGCATGCTGTACAATTAAAAGTACTCTAATATTAACCCAACAAAAGTGATGATTCAAATTCAAAGTTTTAAGAGTCTACCCTTTTAAGATCAAAACTTCTTAAAAACGATACCATGGTACACGATTTTAGTACGTTCTTTTCGAAATTGTGAACATTTACTTTTGCTTTGACGACAACAACAAAAAAATCCTTTAAAAATCAACTCTGTATTACAAATTCGAACGCTTATTAAACAAAAAGCTTTAAAAAATTATTCAAAAGCCATTTTCATGGTGACAGGTAAACGAAACCAAGCAAAACCTTTGCGAAATTTTTTTTTGTTATTTGAGAGCAATAGTCTTGGATAAACCACTACTAAATGCTGTGCCTTGTATTGGAATTTTTGGAAAGGACAATAATATATTATTATTAATTATTATATTATTGTTAAGCGCCTTAGGAATGAGACAAATTGCTGTGAATTCATCATTTAAAGGCCAGTATTATACCTTCACCCTTGAATGATCAACAGCAATTGCCTCATCGTTGCATGTTGATTGTGTGACTTCGCTAAATAGATTTAGCTGTTATCTGATACTTCCCAATAGGTGGCGCTTTTCTCCTGATCATTCGTTTTTTTTTATGACATTGGATAAACTGGAACAGAGTGGAATGTAGGGGAGCGGTTTCTTTGTTAATAGTCTTTTTGTAAAGGGGGGTGGACCCCCTTATCTTATTTTTAAATTATAATTTTGAAAGAACTACAAACCAAATTTTTGTTTATTTTTCACCTTTGCTGGAATTTGAACCTGGTCCGTGTGAGCTTTTGTGCGAGCGCTCTAACCACTATACCACGCACTCCCCAATTTATGAAATTTACGGAATTGTTCATAGGAAGTCTTACGAATTCTTATATTTTTTTTTCGAATCGAATTATATGGCAGACACCCTAAACATGCAATTAATTTAGAAAATGTTGAACCTTACGCAGTAAAACAACTGAAGACATATAAAGTTGAACGTTTTGTTTGTTGTTTTCCTATCGGCGTTCAATGTTCATATTTGGAAAATATTTGACGAAAAAAGAGTGAGTAACCACTATTATATGAAAATACTACATATTTTGTTTATTATTTTCTGTTTCAAATTTCATTAATTGGAAATGTTAATATTATTGATTTTTATTAACTGCTTTTAAATAAATGTTTAAGAAATATTTGCATGAAATGTTTTCACAAAATAACTTTTTGAGTCAAATATTTGATAAATATGAATATGGCTTGAGAAGTATTCTCCAAAGTTTCATTTTTGGTTTTTCATTTATATTTAACATTATTTGGGTGTTTTATAATTTATATATATAGAAGAGACATCATATTTTACCTGGTTTAACTTACGGTTTTTTTTTTCTAAAAAAAGGGTTTTTCTTTTTCATTTTTATTTTCTTAAATTTCAAGTCGCGTGTCAATTATATTGAGAAAATTTGTGCTGTTTCTATGGTTTATTAAACACTTTTTCTCTCTAAATAATTTTACTATTTAGAGCTCAAACTAATATGCATACTTAGATGTCAAGTTCACTGTGATATAGCTATAAATGTAATGGTGGATTCCTATTCTCTGTGACTTCTACACTTAATCTATGGCAACTAATGTTATTTGCTTAGTCGTAGCAGAGGTGCCCTTTTTTAATATAATAATCCAAATATATTCTAGCATATTGGCCTTCAAAGTCGACCAGTATTAAAGCTGTACGCGTATTTGCTACATCATTGTATACATTTTTATATAGAACACACTTTTAAATTGTTTAATTTTTGTTTTAACATTTGAAGTCCTTGTTACAAACCAATTAGTGTTTAAGTTTTTAAAACATTTACATTTTTTTTCCTCTCTCTCTCTCTCTCTCCCCTTTTGTTTTGTTCCTCTATTTTTTACATTTTCTACAGCGAAATGAGGACGACGTAGTGGCTGAAGAATGTTACGTTATGCTGTCATGTTACACCAAATTTGAATTTTAACGAGTTGTTTTCAGATTTTATTTTGTTTATTGTTCTTTCGTAAAATCTTGTTTTATGTTAATTGTTGTTATTACCAATAGAAAATTGCGTTGCACGCATTAAATTATTCTCCATTTTTTATTTTTTTTTGTTCAACATTAAAATAAAGTTTTCTTTTAAACTTTAGAGTCTTCAGCTAAAACATAAATCTTTTATGCTTTACTGGTTTGTTTCGTTTGTATCCTTTGAACATTAAAGCCTTACAAAAAAAAAAAAAAAATAGCCTGTCAAAGTGGACGTTTAAATTTGCCATTGTTTCCTGAACAGTTTTACTATTTTTGTTTACTTTCTGTTGTTACTTTTATTGCTGTAGTTACAGCCATAATATTACAAGACTTTATAATAATTCTTATCGAGAATTATTTGAATTTTAATTTGCCTCTAAAATATATATAAAATTCTTAAGTTGAAGCCTTAATATCAAACAAGAGCTATAGCAAAGACTAAACGCAATTTTTCTGTTTTTTTTTTAAGGAAAATACAGCAGCAGTGTTGCCAAGCTGAAAACAGAAAAATTTGCCAGAAAGTGTAAAAAAATAATTTTTTAATTTTGCAGATAATTTAATAATTTTAATTACCATAAGGCTTAATTGTATAAGAAAAATCAAACCACATACATAGTCGTAAATTTCTAGTGAAATTTTAAGTAGACCTTTTAAACAGTACCAGTGTAGTACAAAATGCGATACCTTTTAAAGAGCTGCCTCTATATTGGTTACTGCAGTTAATATGTTTGAAGTAGTTTTAAGTTATTTTTTCGCACATCCCAAGTGGGAAAATTTGGTCTTTGGCTTAGACCCACAAAAAAGTTTAAAGGCATTAAATCACATGGTTCCGATCCCTAATTGGCATTGCTAAATCGTCAAATTACGTGACAGGAAAATTTGTCAAGGAATAAAGCCAAACAAAAATTAAAATTAAAATTGATCACACCTTTCCTGGGGCTCGAACCTGAGCCTTCAGCACTTAAAGCCAAATTTAGTTGCATTGCACTGCCTTTTTGAAGCCAGTGATCCAGTTCATAATTTTGGATTGCAAGTCGTAAAGAGTCAAGTATATTTGATTATAGCGTTCTAAATAGACGGTAACGTTCTTTCTAGCGTCAAAATTAATAAGAGACGGTCTAATAACACGTCCAGGCCCTAAAGTCCACCAAACATTTTATGGACCATACCGATCAGTAAACAACTCACAAAGAGATCAAAAAAAGCCTACGTTTTCGGTGAATTTGTTAGTTTTTCAACGTATTTTTTATGAAAAAATATTTCGACATTTGACCATTGAAATACTTATGGCTTTATTTATTGCCATAAGCACGGGGTGAACAATTCGCTTTTTTCGCAATTCCTGAAGAATATTTTTTAGAAAAAAAGAGCATTGAAAGCCTGTTGCTTTACAACCCAATAAGCATATCTATAGCGTTGTAAATGGTTGTTGTTGTATGGATGGAGATGCAAATACAAATTCAAAATACACCATAATGAGCTTAATGCGTGGTGTAGTGGTTAGGTAAAAAATTAAAAAGTTAGTTTGCGGTTTTTTCAAAATTATAATTCAAAAATAAGAGGTTCCCCCCCCCCATAGATCATCTACAAGGAAACCGCTCCCCGGCATTCCACTCTATTCCACCTTAATCATTGTCAATAAAAAAAAACGAATGATCAGGAGAAAATCACCCCCTATTAGGTAGGAGCAGATAACAGCTAAACCTACTAAAACTACTTACCGAAGACACTTACCACACAATCAACATGCAACGATGAGGCAATTGCTGTTGACCATTCAAGGGTGAAGGTATAACAGTGCAATTTGTGTCATGTCTAAGGCGTTTAATAATAATATAAGAAAAATATATATCGTCAATAGAATTAAATAATGCAGTAACTAACAAAAAATCGAAAATACGTTTTTGCATCATTTTTATTAGAAAAAAAATACGCGTCGAATGGTCCCGGTCTTAGATTTCTACGACGAAAGTAAATTCACTTACGCCGTCTGCGAAATAAAAAAATACCAGTGTATTTGTTCTACTTTCATACACGTTTTTTGGCTCTGGTGAACATTTAAGGTTTTGTCAGTTACAGCGTTCTTTAATTCCACCGACGATATATACTGTCCTTTCCAAAAATTCCAAGACAATGGACAGCATTCAGTAGTGTTTTACTCCTGAGTATTTGTCTCAAATAAAAGAAAAAAGAAAAAAAAGTGCATCAAAATATTGAAATTATAAAATCATACCTTTATGAACAGTAGCCATATATTCGGCAGTGCGTACATCAGGCTGTTGCATAGGCCAGATGACATTTATGATGCTTCGTGTCTTTTTATTATTTTATTATTTGCACAGTAGATTATACATATTTGACCCTTATAATACACACATAATGTTTAAATCACTTATTTGCTAGAAAGTTTTAATTATTGGTACGCATTCTTCAGTTATAAATCAATCTAGGTGTAGATGGCCAAACGTTCACTAAATATATGGTGCTTTAGAGAACAAATATTTAAAAGCTGATAGTCTTGGCAGACTGATCGCATGTGTGCATGATCGAAAATGTGCTTTGAAAAATTCTTGCGATTTCTCTTTAAAACTTTATTCGCTACCGATACTAAGAAAGGTTACTGCTACAAATTTTGTGTTATCGTTCTGTATTTAAAAAAAAAAAATATTTTTCGCCATATAGTCAAATACAATCAATATAGTTAAGTTTAGTTGCTCTCTTTTTTCCACACCGTTGTTTAGCTTGTTACTGCTACGAAAAACAAATCAACTTAGCGAGTCTGTACTTTTCCTAGCTTGTCTTTTCACTCTCACTAGCGAACTTTAGCCTTTGCAATGAAAACTTTCCAATGTGCGACCTGTTCGTTAATTTTAAAGCCTCCAAGTCTGTAGGCCATTAATGAAATTATTTGATAGCCTATAACTTCACTGCTGATTACTGTGTCAGGAATGGATTATACAGAGTTTTTATTTTATTTTATTATTTATATAAAAAAACAGAAATTAAAAAATTCTTTTCCTAATTTTAATTTTAACTTGAACCCCAAAAAATATTTTATTTCATACCCTTGTCATCCATCCACTGGTCTAAGTAAATAATGTTGTTGAAGTTGTTGTACAAACAAAAAGGCAATATAAGTGAAGAAATAAATGACTGAATATACGGAATGTACTGTTTACATGAAAACTAATTTGTAACTTATTAGGCAGCAGAGTATCTGTGTTTACGATGAGTTGATATTTATCTTTTACAGGGGGTGTAATAAGAAGTATAGATACCATGAAATATATAACATTCAAACGCACATGCATATTTATATATACACGTAGTTACAGATTTAAATGGATATACAATTTAAAGTAGGTAATATAGTAGCATGCCTTAGTTTATGTAAACGATTACGGAAATATTGCTGCCAATTACTGAATTAAGAGAAACGTTTTATATCATTTTATATCATATTAAATTTATTATCAATTCTTATTGATTATAGTTTTTGCTACCTTTCAATGTATTATAAGTCGCCTACCGGGAGCCTTCCACTCTCATGGCTGCATTTAAGAACTTAGGATGCAATTTTAACTGTAAATATAAAATCGTTTAAAAGAGCATAAAGGTAAGAAAAAGCAGATTCAATTCTCTGATGAAAAGTCCCCCCCGGGCATACAGACAAGGCTGCTGGTGATTATTACCCACACCAAGGGCCTGTTTTCTCCGGGGAATATCGGGTTCGACCTAGCCATAAGTGGTCTGGCGCTCGATATAGGAAGAGAATGTCGGTAATGGTGGTGCATGGCCTTTATTGCCACGCGTACTTAGTGCAAGGGGGGTATTACTACCCAGACATTGGTGGTGCTAAATTGCCAACTCGGTGCTATTGGGCTCTTTTTAAACGCCGTGCCCTCGCGCATGAACGGATTAAGAGGGTACCGGCATTGAGTGGCGGTGGTTGGTTGCACTGAACTCAACTACCGCTCCGGCAACGGGCGGCGTGTGATATGTCTACGGACGGTGCGAACGTAAAACCCACATACAGTTGTCTGATGAAAAGTGTATATAATGTCTTTCATTTCTATATCATAATTTTGCTTTTTTCTTTATATAATTTCAAAGTTCTAATTCCATACAGTCATTCCATAAATATGCACTTACTTATGCAAAAATCTTATAAAAGGAAATGAATGTGGGTTTGTTTGCTTTTATGAAGTCTGTAGATCGCTAAACAGTAGAACCGAGTTTCCTTAAATATTTACAGAGCCTTTCTGTGTATTTACAAGAAACTGTATAGGGTATACAAAATTAAAATTTGATGCAAATAGCACAAATGGACAATTCGGCATGGGTCTTTCCACAAAAAATAAATGTGGAATTTTTTTTTGGAATTCGATAGGAATGAGTCTACACCAAAGGAAAGAATTCGACTACGTATGGTAGAGGAAGTAATTGTAGAGGAAGTGTTGTTCTGTGTATATATTGAGAATGGTAATAAAGAATGTTTCGCAATTGTGTCCCATGCCAATATACATCATCAAACACAAACTGGTAGGTTTTTGATTTTTGTAATTTAGTTTTCTTATTTAGTTTAATAGATGTAACGAAGCACGCCATAGTATTCCTATAGAGTTGAAAATTGTCGATACTTTGGAATGCTCTTTTCTGGCTACTTTTCAATTTTCAGATATTGACTTAAAACTACTCAATACTTTAAGGTTATTGTTCAAAAGTATAAGTTTTAGTGCCTTAAAATTCAGTTTTATAGCGTAAGTCTTATATATATGATATTAGAAATCTTTTGTCTATATAAATAAATATCAATTGTCTTGCGTTTGTAATTGCATCAGTTGAGAACGACTCGACAGATTTTGACAATCTTTTTATAAATTTTCACCATAGTCTTACTTAGGTTTTCACGTAAAGAAAAATTGATCACGCCTATATTTTCCATTTGTCTTTAACAGCTCAGTGAAAAAAATTGACCACGCCCACTTTTAAGTTCACCTTTTTTCGAATTATCTCAAATCGCAGAATACCTGGACCGCCTTTGAAAGTTTTTTCATATGTTCGTCATAGTATACAAAATTTTTCAAAAGAAGAAATGTTCTTTAGAGAACAAAAGCACATATTAATCATCGGATATTTTTTTATTGTTTTCCAAAATATTTCCCATAAAGATCTAAACACTTTTTTAAGCGTTTGAACCAATTTTCGAAGCACTTTTGTCACATTGATTGATGTGTCTCCGAAACATGCATTCTGAATGCAGCAACCTCTTCTTCAAGTGCCGAAAAAAGTTGACCTCTCAGTTGGTTTTTTACGTATGGAAATAAAAATAAGTCATGCGGTGCCAAAACAAGACTATACGGCGGATGACTTATCAAATCGATGTTTTGGGTGCTCAAAAATGCAGTTGTTTGAGCCGATGTGTGTGTCTTGTGGTGAAGAGTGATTCATTTTCGGCTGTTGGTATCCATGATTTTTTGGAAGTCAACTGGCAGACAAATGGTTGTGTACTACTCACAAGTGACTGTTCTGCATTGGTCTACCTGTAATTGATTTAAGTGAGGAGAATTCCAATGATAAAGTCACCTAATTTCAAATGGTTCGCTCTATTGGCAGTAACGAAGCATTTTGGCACATTATGTAATTTTGCATTCATGTAAGACACTTAACTGTTGTTCATTTATCCATACCTGTGGAAAATGGTCAAAGAATGTGCATAACTGAGGAGAATTTATTACAATGAGTTGATCGACCATTATTTACAATATTGTTTAGATTTTTTCAAATGTGCTCAAATAATAAATTTGCTTTGAAGTGCCAAAATATTATACTTGCAGGTAATCTTCAGAGAAGTTGCAACGGAAACAAGGCATTTGCACAGTTCATCCAAGAAACGGTAGGGATTTCTATTTTCGTTTTTTATTAGTTAACATTCCTGGAGTATAATCATTACAAAATTTGCAAACTACAAATGATGAAAATTGTAAAGAACAGTATCCACTAATACGATTGTAAGAAAATGACAATCATAGGGAATACACCCTCGTCAAATACTTATCGGATTCGAATATTGTTTTAAATAATTCTATCAAAACCAACTGATTTGTACAGTAAACACAAAGGTGTCATGTTTGATGATATTTTGCAGTAGATGCGTGTTAAAACATCAAAAAAAAAGCCAAATCAAAAGTTTGAAAAATATTTTTTATAACCCATATATACGTGGATATATATATATATTCACATATGTCTAAGCTTTTTTTTTTCTTTAAATCTGGTCAAGTGCTGTCAAGTTCTTCATATTATTTCCCACTAATTTATATATACAACTTTGAGTTCCTACCATTTGGTTTTCGTTAGCCCCTTTAACTTCTGTTAAAAATGAAATAAAATCACATTTTTTCTATTAATGATTAAAAACAATTTTAAAACTATTTATTGGAAGATATAAAGGTTTGTTTTTTTTTACACATAATTATCATAAGTCAATACACAAAATAATTATTGAAATTCTTGTAACTATTTTCATTTAATTATTAAAATTATTATTAATTTTTTATTATTATTATATTTATATTTTGTTTTTGACTTACTCTTATAAAACACAAAAATGTATCAAAAAAAAAATTATAAATAAAAAGGAAAACTATTTTCTTTATACAAAACTTATAACAATTATGCACTTGAAGATCATAATTTAACAAACAATATAATACTTCTTATAATCATTATTATCATAATTATCATCGCTAACATTGTCATTATCTTTAATATAATTATGATTTAAATGCACATCTTAATATATTTTCATTTATAATTTTTATTTTTCGCAGTTAAAGCCTCCACCACTTTAATGAAATTTGAGAGAAAAAACAAAATTATTTTTAAGCATCTTTAAAAACAGTTTTTCAAAATCATTAAAATTGAAATTTAATTTTCAGGTATGTGATGAAAGTCCTTTTCAAGAGATATAGAAACTGTTTTAAAATAACATTACGTTACCCAAATAATTAAATAAACAAAGAAAACGTAACCTCTAGTTGTTATAAATATTTTATGGCAGAAAGATATTTTTTAATTGTTAATTAAATTTAAGTACTTAACTAATCACACTTAAAGCATTAGAACAAAATATATTTTTAGGTGAAATAGTGGTTACGTTTCTATTGTCAAATATTTGCCTCATATTTCCAAATATGAGAAGATTTTAAACTTCCTTTTTTAAATAATTATTAACTTATTACACAAGTATTACATGGAAATTGTGAAATAAACTCATAAAAAACCCAGACACTTATGATTTGTGACTATGATTTGTAAGTCAAAAAAAAAAAATTAAAAATTAAAAATTTCAAAATCTTTTAATTTGTAGCGAAGCGATTGATTTATTTTATAAAATAATATGGGAACGCTTATTTTTTTATAATCAGTTCTTTGTCCATTTTTTTCTTACTAAAGAACTTTTTCTTATAATTTGTACACAAATGCGTTATTAAATTTGCAATAACCATACGCTTGTTGCCATTTAAGCGTATTTTGATTTTTTTTAGCTTTTAGAAGAATAGCAATTGATCAAAAAATAGTCACAAATAAGCTACAGTAATAGAGTTTATGTTGATTGGCAAAGTCGTTGTTGCCTGAAAAAATTTTTGGTACAGATTATATGCAAAAGATATATGTTTTTTTTATTCTATTAGCAAAATATCATATCATGGGGAATAAAAAGGCGGACGGTTTTGCCTCTGCGAGAGGGGAGTCTGTTACTTCCTACTCGGATGTTCGCTGCCCTATGACTATCATTAAAGAGAAGGCATACAAGTTTTTCTTTGTTAAAAATACAGAACAAATGGGGTTCCATCACTTTCTGTGCTGTTTCTAGTAAGCTTCGACCTTGGTATAACCGAGGTAGGACACTGATAAATTTGGGAATCCCTCGCCAATCTTTGTGCAAGTTTATAGCGGTGTATGTGAATCATTGGATGATCGGTTAATACGCCGAAAAGTTGGGTCGGTCCGTTAACCCTCACTGCAGAAATTGTGGGAATACTCCCAAGAGGCAGACTATAGGTGGTTTTTTGTGATTGCTCAGCTCTGGCAGTCAGACAATCAACGTTTTTTAGGCTGCTTTATTTTTTTTTTATTTTTTTTATCGCTTGACGAAGTTCACGAGCCTTGACCCTCGTTTTACTCCCCTGTAATTCTTTTTCCTACTTGGATAAGCTCAATTTGGTCCTGTAATGGTATCAAAATGGCACTTTCTGCTAATTGTAGTTGATTACGTTTTTGGTTGACTAGCCATTTGGCCCACCTACCAACCTAGAAAAATTTCTTCAGACGACAGCGACAACTCCAACTTGTCGACAAAAATTTAAATTTCATATCTCATACCTGAAAGTTTATTTAATATATCCTTATTTTAGTATATAATTAATTATTTCTCTCTCTCTTATTATGTATTTATTAAAAAAAATTTTTTTTGCAACACTCAAATTGACAAACACTCAAATCCTACTTTTTTTTAGAAAATTACTAGTGGTGGCGTGAAACAAATTATTTTAATATTATTTTATTTCTTATAACTTTTTATAGGCTTTGCCTTATTTAATTAATTTATTTAATATTATATCCTTCACCAAAGATACTTATCTGTCAAGGGTTTCTAATGTTTGTTTTTTTTTTTCATCAACACTAATGTTTGAAGAGAAATTGTATTAATTTCTTGCAGTTTTTCCGAAATTTCTAGAAGACATATATTAATTCCAAAAATAAAAATTTAAATTTAAAACATTAGCAACTCACCCGCAATAGACTGATATTATTAAATCTTCAAATACACTCTATTTGATAACCTATCAGATAATCAAAAAAATTAAATACCTTGTACCTTTAAGTAAGAATTTCCACGTACTGGAATGACAAACTTAGCCACTGCGAACAACGACCTGCTATTTTTTTATTATACATAAGGCTGTAACTCTTTCAGTATTTTACGTACTCTTGCAGACTTAAAAACTGTGGTTTATTGGCTAATTATTAACCCAGCTCTTACTAACAATTGGTTAGAAACCACATGACTTTAGTTTAAGATATAGTTTGAAAACTGTAATGAAAAAAATCAAGATATATTAAATATAATATATCTATCAGAAGTCCATCTATACAAAGAGACCACTCCTTGATATTCGACTCTATTCCACCTTAAACATTGACAACAAAAAATCTAATGATTAGTAGAAAAGAGCCATCTATTGGGAAGTAGTAAATAACAGCTAACTTACTTAGCAAAGACACTCACCACAATCAACATGCAACAGAACATATTTTATTTTTTCTTATATTATTATTCAAAGGCCTTGAATGATCAACAGCAATTCGCACCATTGTTGCATGTTGATTTTGGTGAATGCCTTCGATAAGTAGGGTTTTAGCTGTTTTCTGCTACTTCCCAATAGGTGGCGCTTTTCTTCTGATCATTTGTTTTTCGTTGTCAAAGGTTAAGGTGGAATAGAGTGAAATGTCAGGGAGCGGTTACTTTATAGATGGACTTCTTGGAAGGGGGACCTCTTATTTTTATATTATAATTTTGAAAAAACCCCAAACTAACTTTTTCATTTTTCTCCTTTGCTGGGATTAGAACCTGCGCCGTTTAATTGTTTGTGGGAGCGATCTAACCACTATACCACGCACCTCCGAAATAAGCTAAAAAAGCTCAAAGTGCAAACATTTTCATAAAATTAGAATAATTTTAGATTTTTATAGTTTTAAATTGTAAAACAAAAAAAAAAAACATGGTTGCTGTTTTAGCATTTGTTAAGTCATACGTATAAGCAAATTTGGTCGGCCTTGTAAGCACATGTCTCTTCTCTAAAGCAATTAATGGCGAATTCAATATTCATGGTGAAGGATATACATTCTGTATTATGTTCGGCATAGCCGACTTCTCTTTTTACAATTCTTATTTTTAAAATTTTTAATTAATTTTTGGTTTGATTTTTACCTACAAAACTAAACAATTGTGATATATTGACGACAAAAAAAAACTTTTTTTAAATTAAAATAAATTTTGAAAGAAAATGTTCGTTGTTAAACTACTTTTTTTATTCCTTTTTTTTGCAGTTTTTGTAAATGAGTTAGTTTTTGTTTTGTGTTGTTTTTTTTTTTTTTTAATTCTAACTAAATATAAATTAATTTATATATATATATGTATATTGTAAATATATATATACGTATATATTGTTTTAATTTTGTTTTTTACAATGACTTTTTAATATTTTTTTTTTATTTTTTTGTTAAATATTAGCTGCCATAATTTGGAGTCTAAATTATTGACATAAAAGATTGAAACTATTTTGTTTATTTTTAAATAAGAGGTTCAAGTTTAAACTGCACATTTGCGGGTATATAAAAATAAAAAATTAAAAAAAAAATTACTTAAAAAATTACATAAAATTATTACTAAAAAAATTTCTTATTAAATTTGACTATAAATCAGTACATGTGGTTTTGTTGTTAATCTTTAAGTTATTAAATACATTCCGAAATTCTTTGTTTTTAAATTTTTCTTTTTATTAATTTTTTTATTTATTTTTTTGTTATTTAATTTTTGTTTTTAAGTTTTTTGTTGCAAATTATTGATTTTTCAGCAGTATTGACAGCAGCTGAAAATAGCCGCCAGAATATTCTGATTTTTTTTTTTCTTCTATTTTTTCTTTTGTTATTTAGCAGCCACACATGTACCATTTAGTTGTTGCATGTACTGGTGTGGCATTTTTCTTTCTAAAGGTTTATTGTAAGAGAGCGAGAGTGCAAGGATTGTTGTCAAGTTGGCTTGGTGGTTTGCAGATTTTCTTGCACTATTAAATCATTTTGTTCTCTAAAGGAGTGTTGTTGTTTTCAATTAAAGGGTTCTGGTTACTTACAGTTTAGTTAAGAATTTTTGTTATTTTTTTTCTGTTGTTTATTGTTACTCTAATTATTATTTTAATAATATTGTTGTTATTAATATTTAAACTTATGAGTATTTAATTATTATTTTTTTGTTTGTTTATTTTTATGTCACAATTTTAATTTTCGCAAGAAAAAAAATATTTATTTTTTTTTTGATTTGATTTACTAGATGCCTCCTTTCAATAGCGTGGTAATGTATTTGTATCAGCTGTTGTATCAGTTACAAACATTACCAGAGCCCCTTCAGAGGCATCCTATAGCTATACAAGATGACCATCGGCATCGGTAAATGCCACTGCAGCACCAGATGCATTAAAAGTTGTCAGACTATGTGGATTTGTGGGATCATAGGCCGCACTTGCTGTCATTAGTAGATTATTACTGATACCAGCTGTATTGGGTATATTTAGTACCTGCAAACTGTTTGATGTTCCTGATACTGCCAGTAAACCGCTGTTTACTAAATTTGACTGCTGCTGTTGTTGTTGTTGTTTATTACGATTGGGATCTTTTAATATACTTTGTGGCTGTTTTGTTGTAGTTGTTGGCACTGATAAAATACTTCCATTGCCCACACTTGTGGTGGTAGTTAGAGTTGACGAGGTAGATGATATATTTAGAGGATGCAAATCATGCAGTAATTGTACTCCTCCCATATTTGTAGTCGTATGATGTGTTACATCAGGTGGTGGCACTTGTGACACACCTTTCAGTATGCCACGCCTTAAAGTGCCCGTGCCACCATTGCCAATAGGCTGTGCCGACAGTATAGTTCCGCTTATCATAGAAGCCTGTGACGCCGGTTGCATATGAGACATCGCCATGGCTTGTGTGAAATCAATTTGTGTTGGATAATCCTATAATTAAAGTTTAAAAAAAGAAAATGTGTAAGAAATAGTTGTTTAAAGCCAAATATATTATAGAATTTTTGAGGAAAAAACTAAAATTTAACATATTTTTATATAGTCAGAGAAACAAAAAGAAAAAAAAACACAGTTTCCTCTTTTTGGCTACTCAATGTATTCCTTGCCCTATATACAGAGGGAGAGAGTATCAACAGATAAATTTATCTTTTGATATATTGACGAGCTGGCTGATGAGAAAAATGGAGAGAGAGATAGAGAGAATATCAACAGTTAAATTGCTGTTTGGTTATATTGAAGACAGGGATGGCAAATCCAATACTTTAGTACTTTTTTCAGTACTTTTTAAGTCCAAAAAATCACTTGGAAACAAAATTAAATGAGCATTGCGTATATAAAGTTCTGATTGTACACCAATTATAAAACTTTCAAGTTTATAAATATCAATGCGATCTCTAAACCAGGCCTGTGCAAAAGAAAAAATGTAGTTGTGTTGATGAGAAAATGAGCATTACACTGATGAACTTGTAAGTAGCAGTACCAGCAACTATATGAATTTTTTTTAATTAAAATTTGTATGTAACATTTTATCTAAAAATTTAATTACTTTAAGAACAATTTATAAATACTACACTGCTATAAAGAATAAAAAGAACTTTTAATTTTTTAACAAAAAAAAATTTTTTTAAATGTTGTTTTTTGTATTCAATTTATTACAAATTTTATAAAAATATTAAAAATATCACTAAAAAACTTTTAAATTATATTTTTAAATGTTTTATGATAAATAAGATATTGGTGATTACCAAACGCATTTATAATAATAAATTATTTGAGTGCATTGCTACTAATTTTCTTCTCACTGTAAACAATAAATCAGCGTACATCCATTACGCATGTTAACTCATCGTTGATTCAGTGGCGACTGAAAGCAAGAGCGTAAGAATACATGTGAGTTTAGCTAAGGCACAATTGTATATGAAATTTTTATTTTTGCACAGGCCTGCTCTAAACGCACGCTTTGTTTTTAACATTTTTCACCAAAAAAGTAATTTAATTGAAAATAAAAACCTAACATGGAAGCCAAAACGTGAAAGTCATAAATTTTTTAGTGAATTTACTACAATCATGTAATAAGTAAGTGATATTTAAGATTTGTAAATTACTTTTAGAAACAACTAGCTGAAGCCGGTGTGCTTCGCTACCCCCACCTTCTATAATATAATTTAAAGTATTTATATATTTTGCAGACAGTTGTGGGAGAAAGAGAGTGAGGCTACCCCACTATCTTAATTCAAATGTATTTTAAATTTGAGGTAAAGTCGTTAATAAACATAGTAAAGAAGCACCTAATTTGTAAATAGAACAAAAAGTTTAAAATTTTCAAACAAAATTTGACGTGAAAAGGGGCGTGAAATGGGGCGAGGTGTAAAAAATTTGTATTTCTACCTAGCCTGGAGTATAATGTGTATACAATTTGAAGTATATCTTTTAAAAACTATATGAAAGCAATTACATAAATTTAAAAAAGTGGGCGTAAAAGTGGGCGTGGTCGAAAAAAGTACCCTATTTATCATGCCAGAGTTAAATGCTGTGAAAATTTCAGGAAGATCGGTCTAGAAGTTTGGTCTCCTATAGGGTACAAACAAACAAATAAACAAACACACATTCAATTTTATATATTTAGATAAAATAAAAGCGTCTCGGTGTTTCAAGAAGAATGGAAGGAAAACCTCCCATGGCTACAGAATACTAAAAATGGTAAGAAATGTAATACATGTAACATTTACATTGTGGGGGGCATAAGCCAAAATTGAAAAAAATACTCCAAAAATAATTGCCTTAATGGAAAAACGCACTCACTGTGCATATTCTGATCTGACCAAAAAATTGAAAATATCACTAGACTTATTTGGGGCTTAGCACGATTTGCATAAGCAACATTATCAAAAATGATCTTTCAGATTCTCGAACCACAAAAACAAAATTTTATGAATCTGCAACAAAGGCCAAACAATTTTAAACGAATGAAATAATTTGCAGTCAAAATTATAATTCATTGGTTATCGATGAAATCACGGATTGTTCAGTGTCAAAAAAAATTTGCAATTCTTATAAGAACTTTAATAGTGCTTGCCTATATCGTTTTTTGGCGTTAAAACAAGTAGAAGATTCAACCGCTTTAGGTGTAAAAACAAATTTGCCGAGGTTTTCGTAATAAACAATATTAAAAAAAATAATAATAAAAATGGTGGGATTTTCCGCAGACAACTATGCAGTGATGATGATTTTGTCAGGCTTCAATACCATTTCAAAAATTAAATTTTCCATCCCTGATCATTGGACAAATTTTGAGGAACCTGGACAGAGTTTTTGCATATTTTACAAATATTTTTAAAATATCTTTTAATATTTATAATAAAACTTTCTACTTTGTACTTTGGCTCTGCAATTTTGTTAAGTGGAATCATTATATTTCATGGGCCACAAATTATTAAATACAACTGCTGATATATTACAAAATAATTCTTTCGGCAATTACCTCTTAGAAGTCTTCATGCAAAAACTCTGAGAGTAATTGATTGCCATGAACAAGCTTCTTAAGCTTCTCGTTCGGAGTCGACTGTAAACTGTAGCGAGAAACTAGGCCGTAACTCTGAAACAGGGTTGTAATATTCAATTGTGTATGTATGTATGTATGTAAAAGCAAACAAGTTAAAAGTAAATTATTGGTTCTAACGAACAAGAAATTCTCTAGTTTGGGCGATTTCATAAAAGTTGGTTACTATGTCTTCAAGATTCAACATGTATACGATGAGAAGTATTTTTGTGCCTGCCTTCCACACAACTTCTCTTCCCATATATCTGTGAAAAACAATTGTTTAGCATGACAAATGTGGAATAAATGATATCAGAAACGTTGTGTTCTAATTTTTATTTTGTAAAATTAATTTGTAATTGAAAACTAAAACCACAGGAATAACATATTTTTATTTGTGTTGTACTTGCAATTTTCCGTAAACAAAAAAAGCAAAAAGAAAAAAGAAAGCAAAAATGTTTTTCCCCTATTGTAATTGTACACAATGTTTTATTGTTTATTTAAATTATACCACATATGCTTATTTATACAGCAGCAAGACAGAAGATGCAAATGAAACATAACATCAGTTACCAGAACAATGACAGCAGGAATAATGGCAAATGTGTCACTAAAAGTAGTCAAGTTGCTGGTACATTGAAGTTGATATTTCAAAAGTACATCCAATTACAAATAGACAAACACATACGGAGATAAACTGTAAGTTTCAGTTTTTGAAGAGAGTGTGTTTGTAGCATATGTATGTATGTATGTGTATATAATAAATTGGTTGTATTTGTTGTGTTTTAATGCTTACTTACGGAAACGGAAGGCGTGGTTGTTGTTGAAAGAAACAAAGCATCCATAGCGAGACAAAACTAAAGAAAAGTTATGGGTAACAAATGTTGCAAAATATTTTATTTCTTTATATTTACTTTCTTTCTTATTTATTTTTTTCTTTCTTTTTGTTTGCTTGCAGCATAAATTCGTCGTATGCACGGTGGTAATGCATATGCTAATATTGCAAGTACTACTATTGTTGCATTTTGTATTTATTTCTCTTACATCCAAACAAAGAAGTTGTTCGTTGGCATTTGTGTTTTGTTCCCTATGTAACTTATTTCACTTCTCTTAACCCTTTCACTACAAATTTGATGTTGAGCATGAAATTAAATTTAAGTAAATTGTCAAAAATTCAATGTTGCCTTACAGCCGATTTTATTTATAACATACTTGGGCTATGATGATCTTAATTTATAGCAACAGTTGTACAGATTTCAAATAATATTGCATTTATTTTTCATGCAAATTGCTACTTGCTAAATTAGTTTTAAAGTTTATACATCGTTGTGCGAGAGTTTAAGTGCTCCATGTGCCAAAAATCCATTTTGAGAAAATCGATCAAAAATAGCATAAAAAAATTCTTGTTTGAAAAATATAGAACAAATCGGACACTATTTTTCTCAGAAAGTCAACATAGCCGAAAACGGATTGCATATTTGAAAAATTTAGGGTCGAAAACCTAAAGTGGCATCATTAACTCGAGTATGTATTAAATGACGGATAGAGCACTTAAACTTCCGCACATAAAAAGAGTATACAAAGACATATTTCA
Organism: Metopia argyrocephala; assembly: GCA_963576795.1. Taxonomy (NCBI): domain Eukaryota; kingdom Metazoa; phylum Arthropoda; class Insecta; order Diptera; family Sarcophagidae; genus Metopia; species Metopia argyrocephala. The sequence goes on along the minus strand of OY756208.1, from coordinate 176,615,916 downwards.
TTTGTTTGTTGGTTGCTTTGTGTTACGAACCAGACAATCTAATTATCGCTTTAGCACCATTTTGATACCAACTTCTTAAAAATGCTTGTGCACTGCTATAACCATTCAATTCACAAATTCATAAATAGTTACACGATCACATCAGCCAGCTCTTCAATATATCCAAACAGCGATTTTACTTTTGATATTTTCAATATCTCTCTTTCTCTCTCCCTCTGTTGATATGCCAAGACGTTCGTAAAAAAAATTAGAAACGGTTTCCCTTTTGTCAAGTTGCTTACAACGGTGGAAGCACGTATTGTGTTGAACCATCACAAAACCAGCAGAAAATAGTGCTTACCAGTAAGTTATTTTGTAAGGGATAAATTGTAAACAATCACTTACTCTTGCGCATCTATAATGCATAATTTTTATATGAAATGAGCCACTAAAATGCAGTAGAAATGCAAATTTATTGCAACCAGTAAGAAAATAGTATAAAAAATTAAAAATAATACCTTGTCCTATAGCATCTTTGGAAGCTTTAAGGTGTGAATAAACAATATAATGCTTCCATTATTGCTTACAATTTTATTTATTGCTTCCAAATCTTAAAGATTTTCTGCTGGGAAGCAAGACTACGAAAACAATGGAGTAAAATTGAGTAAATTTCAGTGATAACTTCTCCGACAGATATTTAATACTATACAGCTTTTGGATATGATTACACTGTGCTCGAATTTGACACTTTTTTAACAAGCTGGGCACCCTACTGGTAAAGCTTATTCGAGTGAGCTCAATTATTTTTATACAATTGGGATAAGTTTTAAATATAAATCAATTCAACTCTGTTGAATAAACAGAAGATTACATGACATTCTTATTTTTTCTCCAAAAATCAATTTTCCCCGAAAAATAAAAACAAACTGCTATGGTACTCTTATCATGTTCTATATTTAAATTTTATCAAAGTAGATTGATTAAAATCAAAGTTAGTGAATATTGCTAACACGTATTCGAATTAATTAAAAACTCGAAGCAAAAAAAAAAATTCGCGAAAAAAATTTGAGAAAAAATTGGCTTAAAAAAAATTACACTAAAATTTCCTATTTATTATTGTGCATATTTAATCAAAAGTACTAAATTTAAAATAAAAATGGTCGAAAAAGTATAAAAATATAATTTTTATAGTACTTTAGAGTACAAATTTTAAGTCCCGAATACGAGCGATAACTTCTAAAAACTCATAATGCCATCAAATTTAGCGTACTCGAATAAGCTTTGCCATCAGGGCGCCCAGCTTGTTAAAATTTGTGTTTAGTACAGTGTTATTAGTAAGCTTTTTTATGGCTCTAAAGGGTACCTCTGAATTAAACAGCTGCTGCATATTATTTGGATATCTTTGCCAAACACGTTGTTAACTTCATTATATAAATGTAAAGTGTTTTGGCAACAACTACGTGCTTTAATATCATAATTTTACATTATGTGGCGTACCTTTCGAAGTGACGTCAAAGTGTAGTATTGGCATTTTGCAAATCGTTTTGATTAATTTCCTTTCCCTCATATTAAAATTATATGTTTGCTGCGAAAACAATAAATCTTATACGGCAGAAAAATGAAAAACAACTGTGCTATTTAAATACAGGTCGGTCTTCTGTCTACCTTGATAGTTTCTTAAAAATTCCGTTCGATATCACCTACAAAAGTTATTATTAGATGAGATGTAACAAAAAGTTTTATACTTTAAACGTTTTTCTGGTTTTTAATTTAATAAGTGTATAAAAAGCAGTTCGCGTTTAACAAAGAGGCTATTAGACTTTTGTATATTATGCTAACTGAAAGAAAGCTTGTTTTAGATTTGAGAACAAATTTTTCTAGCTCAGAAATTTTGCCTATTTTTCCTAAATTTTGTACTCCGTTCTACCACTATGTTTAGATAACTAAAAGTTTTTCTTTCTGCAACATATTAAATAAAGCTATAATATTATTTAATTTATTATTATATTGTTTAAACCTTTTTGCCTCACAAAAAACATATAAAAAGAAAATATTATTTTAAGCATAAGGGTAATAAATAAATTATGCAAAAAAAAACTCATCATTTTTAGACTTTTGTTGCAAACCCTTTAAAAAAATTTTTTTTATAAAGGAATACAAAAATAAAAAATAAATAAATTAAAAAGAGAAAAAGATGAGTGAATTCAAAATTGAATTTTATTTCTTTATATTAAACATTCTTTTGGCTAAATCCATTGTGGTTTAAAATTGTTTGAAACCTTTTCTTGTTAAAGGCTTGAATGCACAAAACAAACAGTGTTACCAACAGCAGAGATAACTCTACTAAAACAATATTGAATAAAAATAATTTAAATTTGGTCAGAAATAAATTGAAATAATGATGTATTTATAGTTTAACTATTACTATATGAATTGTAACATCATTTTAGTATGTATTTGGTGATTAAAAGAATTTTGACAAAATAAAAAAAAATAAAAAATTATGATTTATAGGAATCAGGATTTTATTTGATATTTATTTGAAAAAAAAAAAAAAGTTAAATTAATTTGTTCTTCATATGTGCCCATAATTATGAAAGTGGTCTAAATCAAAATTTTAAAAAAATTAGTTTATTAGTTATTTCATACCACATTATTTTAAACTAAATTTATTCAATGTAATTTTTACGAAATTGTCAAAAATTAACCATTAGATAGTGTTTCTAATTTCAACATTATATGAAATACATTAAGTGTTAAGTCTAAGTCAAAAATTAGACCACAAATTTTTGGTATCGAATCATTCCTTTCTGCCGAATAACCGTGATTTTGGCTTAATAGAAATGAAAATAAAAAAGCAAATTCTTTATACAACCCTGAGCTTTATTATAAATTGATAGAAAAGTGCAGAGGAAGAAATAAATTTTCGATATCAGAATCAATAACAAGAAGAGTAAAAAAATATCGCGGGTGAATTTGTCTCTTAGCTACAAATTCAATGGATGAGATTCTTGAAAAATGAACCTTATAAAATGTTTTATATAACTTCTTTAGATGATTCTAAATGTCACGTTTTCGATATTTCTCCTATAAGAGGAAGACCAAAAACATACGGAAATATTAAATTACTTCCATTATACAGCATCATTAGACCAGTATCGGAAAAAAAACATAAAGATATTTTGAGTTTACTACCGTACATCTTTCCAGTTTTTCAGGAACATTTTAAGAAGCTTAAATACTCGCAATATTGATAAAAAAGGATTACTGTTGAAAAATAATTAACAGACGTTCAGTTAAATTATTGTTTTAAATAAAACTCAAAGTTCTTTATTGCTTTAAGTCATTTATAGGACATTCAGTTAATTTTCAAAATGGTCTAAGTCAGTTCAAACTTTGAAAAAAATATTATCGAATTAAATTCACACAAAATTTCATATTCGTAATAAATTTCCATTAATTAAGACTAATAAAATTATTAATTAAAATGTCAGATAATGTAAAAACATTTTTTAATTTATTCAAATGTAAATCGTTAAATATCTCGAAACATGAAATATATGACTTAGACCACTTTCATAATTATGGGCACATATGAGATGGTTATACGTAGTGAAGGCATATATTACCCATCTTTAAAAATTGTTATCAACTTTGATGACTTATCATGCCTAAGATGCATTTGACTTACAATCTTTATTATACAACAACACTTGGTATTTCTTTAAATACTAGTGGTATAAGAAATTTTTTATATTTATTTTGCGTTCTATAAATTAAACTATCTAACAACTTTGATTTAAAAGGCAACACTGTTTTTTTGTGTTCTAAAAACAGCAAACATGTCATGTACGTTTGTCCACATGGATTTCTTTCACAGCCTAAGAAAATAGAAGCAACTGCTTCAACGTTCATTGATACCAGCCAGCATCACTAAAACTCATTGGGTTGTTGATAATGACGTTTAGCCGTTTTATCTCTCAGACAGCAGAGAGAAATTATAAAAAAACAAGAAATAAGAAACAAGAAATAGAAAAGAAAAGAAAGAAAAAAAAAAGGGTTGATATGAAATAAATTGAATTATTTGATAAACATCATTTGTTAAAAGTTATTACAGACTTACTTCTTCCCTTTTACTCAGAAAACTTATGTTTCTTTTCATATTTGGGACCAAGCCCGGGGCAATATTATTTAAACATAAATATTTCTGTTAAACGTGCCCATCTGTGTTTGTTTTTGGCTTTATACTCGTACATATATATGTATGAAGCCAAGTGATATGATAGTAAATGGATTAAATGCAAGGGAATTAATAATTTATTTTTATTATAAATTTTAATTTGTGATATCCCATAATTTTTTCTTTATTGGCTTCTTTCTTTGTTTTCTATTTAACTCTTAGGCAATTCTATTCAAAATCGAAGAATTTTCATTTGCAAATTTATTATGGCAAGAAAATAGTCAAAATTATAGAAAATATGCAAGTTTTTGAAGTGTTCAAAAAGACTTCAATTCAGAATTTATTTTTATAAGGTGTGATTTTTTAAGAGCTACAGGAAAGTTTTTCAAAAAAAATAAATTGAAAAAAAACCCATAAAATTCAGAAAAATTAATGAAATCTTTATTTGAATCGATAGTACACGGTCCATATAATTTAATGTTTGAGGATTATTTCATGCAAATGTTGACCGTGACTGCGCCTCAAATGGTCCATCCGCTTAGTCCAATTTTGGCATTCTCTTTCTAACATTTCGGCCGGTATCTCACTAATAAATGCTTCAATGTTGTCTTTAAATGCGGCAATTGAAGCAGGATATAGACTTGAGCTTTAACATAGCCCCACAAAAAATAGTCTAAAGGCGTTTAATAGCACGATCTAGGCGACGAATTGACCGGTCCCGAACGTGAAATAAAATGTTTACCGAACTCGCATCTCAATAAGTCCATTGTTACGCGTGCTGTGTGGAATATGGCACCGTCTTGTTGAAACCAAATGTCATCCAAGTAAAGCTCTTGCATTTTGGGCAAAAAAAGTTAGATATCATCTCACGGTAGCCCACACCATTCACAGTCACGTTACGATTCGCACCATCTTTGAAGAAGTACAGTCCAATGATTCCACAGGCCCATAAACCGCACTAAACTGTGACTTTTTCTAGATGCGTTTGTAGCTCTTGCAATTCTTCTGGCTGGTCTTCACTCCAAAATCGACAACTCTGCTTATTTACGTACCCATTGAGCCAAAAATGAGTTGCGTCGCTGAACACAATTTTTCGATAAAAAAAAGTGGATCTTCAGCCAACTTTCCAAGAGCCCATTCACGAAAAATTCTACGTTGCGGTAGGTAGTTCGGCTTCAATTCTTGCAGCAGCTGTATTTTGAAAGGCTTCACACCTAAATCCTTCCGCAAAATTTTCCACGTCGTTGAGTAACAGAGGCCCAATTGCTGCGAACGGCGACGAATCGTTAATTGATGGTCATCAATAACACTGGCCGATACAGCTGAGATATTTTCTTCATTTCGCACTCTATGTAAGCGTGATGGTGGTTTAACATCCAACAATGTAAATTTGGTGCGAAATTTAGTCACAATAGCCCGAATAGCCGCTTCAGTGGAATGATTAAACTGACCATAAAATGGAAGAAGTGCGCGATGAACTCTCTTAACAAAGCACGCATTTTGACAATAAAATTCAATAATTTACTAGCTTTGTTATTTTATAAGACGATTCATGGTTAAATTATAGACCAAACTGACGATGTTTGACAGTGAATCAAAACACGAAACGTGCGTCAGCTGATTAAACCAGTGTTGCCGACATGATAATAGCTAAAAAATCAGCCTTTGTTAAAATTTTTATAGTTTTTTAAAACACAAAAAATATTTTTCATCATACAGGCAAATACATTCAGACAACTAATTAATGGCTACTGTGGTAAAACAGAAAAATTAATTTTGAATTTTCACAAAACAAAAATGTACTGCTTTGTAAATTCTTTCGTTTCATTTTATATACTAAATGGGATATAATTCTCTTTTAGTTTATACATTTGTTAACATAAGAGTTTACAGTCTTGAAAACCATCTTTGTAAAAAACTCTACCGGTGGGTCTCGTAAGCAGAGACGAAATAACCATATAGATATCGTCGCAAGAATTAAAGAACGCTGTAACTGGCAAAACATTTAATGTTAACTAGAGCCAAAAAGTAGAAAAGTAAAAAGAAAAACGCAGACAGCGTAAGTGAATTTCTTTTCATCATAGAAATCTGGGACCGGCACCAATCGATGTGTATTTTTTTTTTTTGATAAAAATGATGCAAAAAACCTAATTTCTTTTTTTTTGGACAGTTAAAACGTTCTTTAATTCTTGCGACGATATGCTTATCACTATAAGCAATACATTTCATATATAAGTACATATATAAGTATATGGTTTTTTAAAATGTTAAAAATTTCATATTCTATTCAAATTGACTTACCATTGGTGGATATGATAAATATCTGTCGCTGTTCATATTATAGTACGAGCCATCTGGTGGTGGCGCCGGTGATGGGGACGGAATATAAACTGCTTTATTTATTAACATTTGATCATCTCGTGCTCTGTGGTCAATTATATTTGCAGTATTGTTATGACGTGGATGCGGCAATGTACGAGCATTGACTAAAAGTAAAGCAAACAAAAAAAATAATGGTAATTAGATAACAGGCATAAAGTAGTTAAAATATTTTCAGTCAGGGCACAAAATAATTCATCAATTAGGATATAAAAAGTTTAAATAAAAAGCACAATTTTTTATATAAAAATTTTTTAGGAAAAACACTAAAATTTTTTTTTTATTGTTGAATGATCTAAAAATTCGAGTTTGGATTATTTTTCATTAGTTTTGTTTGATCATAAAACGCCTTAATTACATCTCAACTAAAAGGATGTATCAAGAATACTGGTAAAATACAGTGATGAAGAGAAAAAGAGACATGACAGAATGTGTTGCAACAAGACCTTGACTAAGTATATGATTTCTAGAAAAAAGTGTGAGCTAAATAGTTAATGATTGACCAGAATACTATTTACAAGTTCAAAGAACTCTGATCTGGTCATTGTAATTGGGACAAAATAATTTTCAGTTCGGTTGATGAGAAAATGCTTCACGACTAACATTCTCTCTGTTGATTGAGATATAATGGCAGAGAAATTCTTATAAAACTAAGGCTTTTTATAACGTTTTTGACACATACAAAATATTTTTTTTTTTTTGAAGCATAATTAACAAGGTTGGCAACCGAAACGAATTTCTGTATCGGTATCAGTACCGGTAAAAAATTATTTAAAATAAATTGAATGAAAATTTTAAGACTATTTTAAGCTAGGAAAATCGACTACAATCTGTTCAATAGTTAAATAAAAATTGTTTTTCAAATGAAATAAATATTTGTTTAGAATAATAACACACGTTGTATCGTTTTATCGTTTTATCGTTTTATCGTTGTATCATTGTATCGTTGTATCATTGTATCGATGTATCGTTGTATCGTCGTATCGCTGTATCGTCGTATCATTGTATCGTCGTATCGTTGTATCGTCGTATCGTTGTATCGTTGTATCGTCTTTTTTTCACCTGTTTAAGTTCATAGGTAGCAAATCAAGGTTGGCAACCGAAACGAATTTCGGTACCGGTAAAAAATTATTTGTCATTTCGGTATCGGTATCGGTACCGATATTTTAATTATTAACTCAGAATTGTGTAGAAGAAAAAATCTAAAACAAATATCTTAAAGTCTAAAAAAATAAAGCAATGGTGTTATAAAATGTCAAATTTTTATTATTCTTTGACATCATCAAGGCAATCAATTTCATGAATAAATTTTTTATGAAATTAATCGTAAACAATTTTAGCGTTTATTCAGAAAGATAATTATATTAAAAAAAAAACATTTTTATTGATAAGAATATATAATTTTTTATAAAAAAAGCCTTATTGTATATAAAATTCTCAGGGAATTTTGCTTTTTTTATTTTCATATAAGATTAAAAATCCATCACAATAAAGACAGACAACTTTATCAACTTTCTCTCGCCTACAAAAATCAACATTTGGTTGTTTTTTTTTTTTTGTTTTTGTTATTTCCTTAAAAATAATTTTCCACGAATAATTGTAATTTATTTGTTAATTCATCACAAAAAAAAAATATTTAATGAAACAAACAATACATTAATAACACTTAATTATTAAGCTAAATTTTTTATGTAAAGTACGGAGTGGGGTCACTAAGGTCCCCCAAAATAATGGGCCTTTTCTGTTCATATGTTAGCACATAAGAACTAAAAATATTATTTTGAAAGTAAAAAAAATATTATTTTATTAATATTCAGTCTTTATTTTTAATTATCACATCAAACCGAATTAATTTAAGAACATTTCAAGTTACAGTTATTATAAGGGAGACAAACTTAGAAATTCAATTCCTTTTTAATGAGTAAAAAACAAAAGAAAAATAAAAAAGTTATAATAATTCAATGTCTATAATGCGAATAAGTACAATAATTGAATGCATCATCCCTCAGTTCATAGTTTTTACTTAAATCTTTATTCAGAATAACTGGAATCCATAACATGTTTTTGGCAAACTATTTTCTTTTCTTCAGATCTATGTTCATTGCAAACAAAGTTAGAGCATATAGAACATTTCACTTTCGATTTCTTATCTCTATTCCTAGGACACAAGAAGCAAAAACCAAGTTTTTTTTCATCTCTTGTTTTAAATTTTTGCAATTTTTTTCAATTTCAGATGTAACACCACAAGCTGACAAGGCGCGTCTTAAACTTGGTATGGTTTTAGCTTAGTTTTGCAAACGCTCTTTCATATTTGGTTCAACTAGTTTTTTTTCAAGATCTAATAGAAATTTCTTTCTTCATGATGAGTTTGAAAGATTCCATTCGGGGTTCTTTTGTATAAATATGATAAATGAATTCAGTTCAACTATGTCTACCATATTCATTAAAATTCTAAATGGCCCACGTTCAGTTCGCCTGCCACATGAGTATTCTCTTATAAATTTATCGCTATTGTCTACCGCTCCATCAGTTCAATTATAGTCCATAATAATAAGTGGTTTAGAATGAGCTTCATTACAGACAGAATTCGGTTCTTTTTTGGAATATATGATACCATTGATATGTTATATATATATGGTATATAATTAGAGTTGTCACTGTCCCAATATAATTCTATATCATCAGGATCCTCTTCACTATCATTTATATAGTCTTCTATCTGTCGCTGGGATAGTTTTTTCTTGTAGTCTTCCATTTTTTGGTCATAAAAAAACAACGAAAATTTGTAACGTAAAGTACGATGTGGGGTAACTTGGGTACCCCAAACGAAAAACTTAACTTCTAATTACAAATAAGTAGATTGATATTTAAATGCCACTGATAAGTTTCAAAATAAAATAAGATTACCTAAAAGAAAACAGGCAGAAAAAAATTATTTGCGAAGTTACTAAAGAAAAACTAATTTTGGGGGACCTTAGGTCCATCACTCTGTACTCTAAGGGTTAATTTAATTTAAAAATGTATCACACTTCATGGGGCTTGTCTCCGGCATATCGTATAAATTGAAGTAAATTATTCATTAAAAATTTTATGAAATTTAATTAATGAACTATTTCATAAAACTTTTTTCATTTTAAAAGGTTCCAAAAATAACGTCAAGCAACAAGCGACCGCGTATATCATAACGTACTAGGCTCTTAAGAATAATAAACACATCGCCATATAAAACATAAGAAAAAAAAGAAATCTCAGGTATTCCAGAGTTATATTATGCTCTTAAAGAAGATTCATAATTTTATAAAGCATTACAAAAAGATATGATTTTATTTGTGGCATTCAAACATTTAAATATAGGTAGAAAAAAGCGGTACTTAAATAGTTTTTGTACTGATAGCTTTGATTTTATAAGTTTATAAGAGTAGCAAGCAATCAACTTTTGCTGATGCCATAAAAATTAAATGGGCTTTACTGACACTTAATGATGAAACTGGAAGAGTACATAAAACGAAACAGACGGAAACGGAAATGCTTCTTCAATATTATTTCTTTCCTTCGGTATATACACAATATAAGTGAGCAAACACTTATTTTTCAATAAAGAAAAAAAAAAGAAAAGAAAAACCTGTACTTTTTATTTGCTTTGTCCTCTTTTACTGCTTTTTTCTATTTATTTTTTTTTTCTGTCTTTTTTGTCGATTTTATTGCTTTAACGACTATTTATTTTTACCTGTAGTCAATTGCTTTGCCAGTATATTTTGGCACTTATATTTACAGATTTCATCGTATTTCATTTATTTTATTTGTAAGCACTTTAGTCATCTACGGTCAATATATGTATTCTGTTTTCAATTGCCACCTTATAACGAATCTCTTTAACGACATTCAAGGTTTTTATAGAAAAATGCAGCAGCAAAATTTCTTGTTTTTTTTTTTTTTTTCTTGGTTCTGACATAAGCAAACCAAATAAAAAAATATGTTTTTTTTTTCTCTTCGGCAAACAATATAAAATTGATTTTCAGTTTGTTATCAATATATCTGCACCTTGAGAGAGTACTTCTGTCACTTTAGTTCAATTACGAGGCTTTTAATATAATTTTAATGTCTTTTTTACGCAATAATTTTGGTAATTTATTGTTATCAAGAAATATCTAGAATGTCTTATTCCATTTTATAAAAAAGTAGAAAAGTTTTACAAAAAAAAAAAAGTTAAAAGTTTACATTTTATGATGAGCAGTTTTAGAGATTTTGGTTAAATAATTAAATATAAAATAACTTTACAGTTTGATATACAAATTATGGTGGCATTTATTTTATTACACACTTTTCTTCTTTAACTGTTCTCTTAAGAAACCAAACAACCAACCTTTAAGAAAAAATTTAGAGAAGGAAAAAAACGAATGGGGTGCACCACACAGACAAAAAGGTATTTTAGTTTTCAGACAAATTAGATAGAAGTATACAATAGAGTTTAAATTTCAAAATAGAACATAAAATGGAATACATTTAACCACATATGCAACACTTTAAACAAGACTAGCTGTCTAAATGGCATTACAAAGTGGTGGCAACAGAACAGCAAATGAAATTCTTAACAGCAGGTGTTTGTAATTTATTGCAAATAAAAACAGAGAAAAGAAGAAAAAAAGGTAAAATAACAGCGACAAATTGATGTTCTAAACAAATTAAATTTCATCATGTTGCTTTAGTTGTATTTAAATTTTTGTTTTCGCATTATTTCTTCCAACTTTTTGGTTTACCTGTGCGCTTGGGTTTTTATATACGGGCATAAATAAATGTAGTACCAGTATAAACCCCAAAAATTTCATTTTAAAACATAAAGTATTAAAACATTTTACTAAACTTTTATTGTAGCTGCCAACACTAAACTAGTAATCATCAACATCTTATTTAGTGAAGAAACCACCATAGAAAAGTTAAAAAAAAAGAAATTCAAAAACCAATTTTAAAAAATAAAGGAACGAGTTATAGATGTTGTCTCTTCTTTTAAGTTCAAACTAATTTGACGAATAGAGCAGCGCTCTATTCTGTCTGTTTAACGATTCTCATTTTTAACATCAAATCGAAAATATTCCTTGGCAGCTGAAATCACTTGTGGTTTAGTGGTTAGTGTGTTTGTTTACTAAGACGATAACACCGGATTCAAATATTGAATATTTTTCAATAAAAAAAAAATAAAAAGAAAGATACAATTTATTTTAACAACACTTTTTCTGAGAATTTCCAATGCAGTATGTTCGTTATGTCTGCAGAGTGTTACTGTTCTTGCATTAAATTAATTTCATGAACAAAATTTTTTTCCCGAATTTCGGAATATATTACAAAGACACTAGAATTGGAATTTAATAAAGAAATTATATACCATTACGCAGAAATAGGTTTTTCTTCCAGAAAAGCTCTGATCAATATTTTTATAATTTAATTTTTGTTTCGTCAGTTTAAAGGTTTGGAAATTGGAAAAAATTTTATTTAATATCTTATATTAAATTAATAATAATTTTGTGTAAAAATATAAACAACATCAACATCCACGGACAGATTAGGCAATTGCTGTTAATCATTCAATTTGAGTGGCCTTAACAACAACAAAAAAAGGCGCATAAATGAAAAAATCTATCTTCAAATTCTAATACAATGCACTGCATGAGTAGGGGTTTACCTCTGGTCTTAAAAAAAAATCAAATTTATGATGATGTACGTAGACGTCTTTTGGCCACTGTACGAAACATGATCCAAACACTTGACTAAATTTTTAAGACTTAAACATTCTCGTATATATTCACTATTAACAAAATTTTGAGTTATACAAGTTTTAGTAAATAAATGATAAAATTTTTAAATATTTTTTAGTATTTACAAATATAAACTAAACAACTGACCATGTACTTTACAATCTTTGTTATTAAATAAAAAATTGTAAAAATAAGACACAACAATGGTACTCGCTTAGTGGAATAAAATTTCATTTTCGAAAAGTATTTTACGAAAAAAAAATTACTAAATTTTATACAATATTTAAATACGAAATATTTTCAGTGCCAGAACAACTCTGAGTGCTAAAAGTAAAACACATTCCCAGCAGAAATAAGTGCTTACCAATAAGCTATTTTGTAAGGGAGAAATTGTGAACTATCATTTACTTGTGCGCATCAATAATGCATGATTTTTATATGAAATGAGCCGTTAAAATGCAATAGAAATGCAAATTTATTACAACCAGTAAGAATATAGTATAAAAAAGCAAAAATAATACCTTATCCTACAGCATTTTTGGAAGCTTTAATGTATGAATAAGCAATACAATGCTTCCATTATTGCTTACAATTTTACTTATTGCTTACAAATTTGAAAAGTTTTCTGCTCGGTTTATTTTAAAAACCAAGAGCCATCTGTTTTTAAAATTAAAAGGTGTACAAAGACTAATGGAACATTTAAATTTGCTGCTCCTTGTTGGTAGATGAAACCACCTACTTATAGTGTTACAGAGTCCGAGAGTGGATTCTCTCAGTACTATATCCAGAAGCCTTTAATAGCAGTAAGCTTTAAATCATAGTTAACTAAAACTCTCAATAAATGAAATACGTTTGTAGCACAATTGTGTACAGAAAATGAAGATTTGGGTTATATTACTTTAAATCAGTTGAAATTGAAACGGTTGTTAATAATGTCCTTTTTGCTTTTGCTGTTTCAATAGTACCCTGAATTAGCTCTCAATAATGCCATGTCTGTGCAATACTTTTTTTCCTAAGCAGTGGAATTGAGCTTGGTAGTCGACAATTAGTCAAAAATTTGATGATTCTGACCCCTATCGGAATTATATACTGATGGTTCCTATATAAAGGAGATGAATCCTTATTATTTGGATTAAACAAAAAACAAAGTAAACTACTAATAGTTTAAGGCAAAAGTATGTTAATAATTCAAATATAAGGGATACTCTTTTGTTGCACTAGTAAAATATACTAAAAAAAGAAACAATTTTCACCATCAACAGCCAATTGTATAATACAAAGGGAAGAAAAAAAGAAAAATAATAAAAACAAAACGAAAGCAATTTTTAGATTGGCTGAACATCTAAAAATATTTTCATATTTTCTTTTTATAACTCATATACTTAATACACTATTCTGAGTGTAATTCGTTTTTTTACGCTGCTTAATATTAATGTTCTTACCGAGAGCAAATGTTCCATTGAAATAAGAACATGAAAAAAAGAGGAAAAATTTAAAAAAAAAATAAAACGAGAATATGACACATTTCTGCTACAAAACAAGATAATATGTATCCTATTCATGCATTGTGCAATTGTACTCGTACAACAATATGAAATTTTCTTTATCCATTGTAACGGTGACAACCAGAAGAAGGCCCGTAAAAGGCAATGGAGCTTGAAAGTCTTTTCTTTTATTATTTTACTTTTAAGTTTTTTCCTTTTTAAAGGTTTCTTCTCCTTTTTTTAATGCCTAAAACAGTGCTAAAATTCTAAAAAAATTTTCAAATATTTGATATTTTGACTGGGTTGTTCAAAAAAAAAAAAAAAAAAAAAGAAGAAAAATATCTTTCCTTTAAGGGAATTGTTTTGTCCTTCATTTTTTTTTTTTTTTTGTTCTTTCATTTTTATTTCTGCATTTAACAAGCATCTTAGATTCTTTTGATACAAAAACAACTACAAGAATATATAAGTAGGGTTTCAATTTGGTTTTTAATCGAAACAAGGCATGAAAGAGGCAGATTGCTTTGAGGTAAGAAGGAGATTTTGGAAAATTTGTTGGGACAAAAATTCAAAAGAATATAAAAAGTTATTTCAGGTTTAAAGAGGGACTTAGATTAGGCAATAAATTGTGAGATTATGTGTTAACTATATCATATTATATTGAGTTATGCCGAAAGTCAATATTTAAGAAGTGTCAGTTTTTAAAGTGGATTGTGAAACCATGTCCATCAGTGTCCCCCTATCCAGGAGCCCACGTAAAGGTAGCCACTGAATGTGGCATACATATTCTTAAGGATGCGAATATCAACAAGTGTATGTTTGTTGGGTTCCAATATACACTGACACTTAGCTTGTAGATTGGCTGTCTTAATAGCCCTTATTTCATTTACGATAATAATACAGTAATGAGATATAATTTAAAATTAAGCTATTCTGAGTAGGCCAACAATTTGACTTTGTTCTGTGATCTGGATCTATCAGTAAAAACTTTGATATCATCTTACAGAAGCAGATCATTTTCATTATCGGTATTATCGTATTAAAAACAGGGTGCAGGTATCCTGTAATTTACAAGTCACTTCAGACTAACTGTAACTTACATATTGTCATGTCCATCACTTCTGTACTTTCACATGACAAAACTTTTCGGTTTTGCAAATAATTTGCTCAAACTTAGCCGAGATAGAGTGAAAAGTAGAAGTAGTTGCTACTGAAATACATAGTTGTTAAATTAACGCGTTGGAAGGAAACATTTATTGGACGAGGACCTAGCGTGGTCGCGGGAGGATTCTTGTCAAGTTGTTAGACTCACCTGGCCTAGGCAGGACTTGAGGTGTACCAATCAACTCTTTAAACTGCACCGCAGGGATATCTCTTCCGTTGTATCTATCCACAAGGGTCACTGCGTGATGGACAGGCATGCAGAAAGACTGCGCTTGCCCGCGAATGACTTCTGTCGTGGCTGTGGGTCGGCTGAGGAAGAGGAGACTGTGGTTCACTATATTTGCCAGTGTCCATCTCTGGCTCAACTTAGATTTCTTACATTAGGATCTCCTTTTCTCGATGGCTTGACTGACCTATCGATTCTGGACATTGGATCAATTGCCAAATTTATTAGGCTCTATGGCTAGTTTCCAGCATAATTTTCTGAAGAAGTAGTGCTTCTTGTGTGGAGTCCTTGCCTATCAGGGTTCCCCACATAATGTGGTATCACAACGGGCCGCCATGAGTGCTCAAGTGTGCCTTGTCATTACGAGGTTGCCACTTCGTCCTATCCTATCCTAACGCGTTGGTCAAAGTGATAGTGAAGGAATATGCATTCCGGGTGATGGTAGTCCAATAAGCTGACAAAGTAAAGACCCAGCAGCCAGAACATAAGATTTTAGTGCAACAAGTAAAGGTAAAAGTCATAAAAATTATAAATAAAAAGCCAAAGGTAATACGGTCTCGGGACAAATAATCAGTCATAACATACAACTAGAGTGATACACTAACAGAAACCGATTTGATAATTGTAATAACTGAACAATTAATCATAAAAAGCCATTTAATAATACTTTTACAAGAACCCTCATTAACGTCAAACACCAACTTGCAGAAATTACTGAAGTGATTATATTAAGAGGTCAAATATTTAAAATAAAAATTAAACGTAAAACACAAGCAAAATCAGCAAAGCTATAATACAACACCCACATGGTAAAAAGAGAGTTAAACAAGCTTGGAAAACTAAATAAAATTCAGGGAAACACAAGTATTTAAATTAAAAAAATATATAATTTGTCATTTATTGTAGAACAAAATTGATACTCGTATATCTTTTGGCGCAAAAAGTAATTCGTTTAATAACCAATTTTGTTCTTAAACACTTGCTTTTGAAAGTCGAAAATTCTGTGCAATGGAAAACCCTTCAATGCAAACTACATACATACATATAACGTTTATATTGTATTTTTGAGAATATGAAATTTTTCTGTTGTTTTCCATTTGTAGTAGCAATAATTGTTGTTGTCGCAATTTTTATTTTTGTTACATATTTTTTATTTTTTTTTATTTTGTCTTTTTCTCATAAAGATTCAATGAAGTAGTCACAGAGAACTCATATAAAAATTTGTATGCATTTGGAATTTTTGCATAGAAATGTACGAGTATATTGTCCAGCAAACATTTTAGTGGCTGTTAACCGAGTTCGTTTTCTGTTTTTTTTGGTTAAAACCTTAACTCAAAAAATTATTTTTTTAATTTTTTATAATTTAACGCTGAACTGCAAGTGTGGGTCAGTAAGACTGTGAAGCTTTGAGTTTCGCTATATTGTAACTACAAGCTGCCAATTAATCGCTAACAAAATTTTAACAAACTGTGTCACTTAGTTTGGTTTAACTGTAGTCTGTTTTATTTTTTTATTTAAAACCAATACTCAGTTGTAAGCCCCTACTAAATGCACTGCATTGTATTGGAATGTTGAATATATTGATATAGGTAGATAGATGTGAAGATGTTAAGCGCCTTATGTCAATGGGACAAATTTCTGTCAACTTGATCACTCAAAGTGTTATATCTTCACCTTTGAATGATCAACAGCACTTGACCCATCATTTTTTATGTAGATTAGCTCTTATCTTCCCAGAAAGTGGCGCTGTACACCTGATCATTCGTTTCTTTGTGGAATAGACTGAAAATATTAGGGAACGGTTTCGTGAGGATAAACTTTCGGAGAGAGGGGGGTGGCCCTCTTATTTTTGAATTATAATTTTTTAAAAACCTCAAATTGATTTTTTCATTTTTTTTTTCTTTCGCTGGTATTTGCACCTCGGTCGTTTGAGTTTATGTGCACGGTCTGTAACCACTATACTACGACCCCCCCCCCCTTCACATTCTTTATTATTTGAAGTGTAAATGAAAAAATTTATTTTATGTGCTTATTAAAAACTGTTTTTCTAAGAAAGAATCTATCATTTAAACCAAAGCAAAGCCTGAAAAATACTATAGCAACAGTCTCTTATCAATTTCAATGGTTAAAATTAAGATATACTAGCACGCAGTTTGAGGTCTCCATATTCAAAGAAAATTGATATGATATTAGCCGAACAGCTACTGAAAGCCATCAGCAAGTCACCTGGCTCTTTAGTTCTTATTTCAAATAACCATTTGTAGTCGCCGTGGTCTAGTGGTTAGTGTGTTGGCTTACTAAGACATGGGCCCTGGGTTCGACTCCAGGCTCTGACATCTTCAAAAAAAGAAATATGAAAAAAATATTTCTTTCGGCGACTACCTCTCAGCAGTCTTCTGGCAAAAGCTCTGAGAGTAATTAATTGCCATGAACAAGCTTCTCAAGTCTGTCGTTCGGATTCGACATCAAACTGTAGGTCCCGATACTCATGGATAAAAATTGACACACACAACATGAGTGCTACGAGAAGCTAGGCCGTAATCCTGACACACAGTTGTAAAGGCCAGTTATGTATGTATGTATTTGGATATAGAGAACCCTGTCTACCTATGTTTGCTGGGATATAAAGACCTGGTTTTGCAATGTTGTTCTTTTTTTCTCGCAGATGTGGCTAAAGATGTTTTTGTGTCTTGTGTCATCATTTCTGTGTTTTGTGTTCTTCTACAAGTAGTAGTTCGCAATTTTCCTTTTTTTTTCTTTTTTCTTTTTTCATTCTTAATTTTTAGATGATGTTTAGATGTTCTTGTCGTTCGTTCTTTTAATACCAACATTAATATAAAAAATAGTATCCTTAGGGTAATAGATGACAAGATGACAACTCCCGTTGAGCATTTAAAATATGTATTTATTTATAAATGTATTTTTCATGCTTTTACAAAAGTTAATTTGTATATATCCATGTAAGAAATTGTAATTTTGTTCTATGTGTGTTGGAAAAATTTCAACATTTTTATAATTCAAAGAAATTATCTACAGAAATAACTGTTGAACTTAGAAATGCTGAGAAAATATGAAAAACGAAAATGCTTCTAAGAAACCAGCATTAAAATATAAAATTTTGAAACATCCGAAATGACATTATTTTATGAACAAATAAATGCCAATACTTATGTAAACACTGAAAATTTTTGATAAAAAAAATTTCACTTAAAAAATATTCAACAAATGTTACAATTCAAACAGCAAGAAATTTTATAGAATGTTTTATTTTTTCTTTAGATCTTTAAAAATTGGTGACAAAATGCAATATCTTTCGCAAAGGGAATTTAATGGGCATTTTCGAATTGAAATCCTATCTAATTTTAATTTGCTGAAGACCCGAGTTCGAGACCCAGAAAGCGTTATCATATTTTTAAATTAAATTTCAGACGAAACAAGACTTTCTAATTTTATTAAGGAAATTGGTTTTTTCTGTGTCTGGTTATTTCATTAACAATTTTATTGTTTTTTTTCTTTTTTGAAGAACTAAAATATGAAAATATGATTTAAATTCCGTTTCCGAATATAATTGAACTCTGTGACATGGCTGATAATAAGGGATTTTTATCGCTAATCGTAAATATATTCTTTTAATAACAAACAGAAAAGAGTCTTGGCAAGTGGCAATGCCAAAAGTACTTGGTAAGATTTGCCTTGATTTATTTAATTTTATTTTCAAACTTCAGGCTGTATATTTCACCTGTTTTATAAATTACATTCATTCTATAGTCATCATAATCGACCCAACCAGCATGCAATTCAAACACTTGTTACTTAATTTCATCACTCGTATGTAACGAGAGCGTTGGAGAAGAACATTGCTGCTATATCTGACAGTCCCAATTAACATCATGACATGTCAAGTCGCCTTCATTATCAACAATTGGGCTTGTTTTATTCCTTTATTTGGAAGGCTTATTTTTAGGACTTTGCCACAAGAGTTATGTCAGGGAACATTTGTTTGTAAGTATGTATTGGGAAATATGTGTGAGAATGTTTTTTTTATTAATATATTATCTTCAGCGACGAAGTTTAGTTTTAGTCCAATGCACTTTAGGAAATTTGACCCAATTTTTTCCCCCAAAAATCAAAATTATAATTTCTGGAAATTTATGTTAATTATACAAACTTTCGGCTTTGAGGTTAAATACCAGTAGCATTGAATTCCATAATGAAAACAAACGAAAAATATATGACATACTTATGAAAAATAACTTCCCAAAGCGGTTAATTAAGAATTTGTTAGATCAAACTAAGAAAAATGACAAAAATCGTAGTGACAACAAACCTGTGGATGAACCTACAAAGATATATTCAGCCATTAATTATGTACCAGGCCTGTCCGAAAGAATTAAACATTCTGATATATATAATAAAGAGAAATATATTCTGGCAATGAAATCAGAAAATACAACTAAAAGATTATTTACAAACATGAAAACAAAATTAGACAAAATGGATGAAGCAATTTTGGTTTATAAAATAACGTGCAATGGTGACGATAATGATAAATGCCAAAAAGTTTATGTTGGTACAACAAAAACAAAATTAAAGACCAGAATATCATCACATAAATCGGACTTAAAAAACAATGATAAAAATTTAAATCAAAAAACAGCACTTGCAGCCCACTGTAGCATAACTGGACACAAACCTGAGTTTAATAAAGTGATGATATTGGAAAGAGAGAATAATTATAGAAAAAGATATTTCAAAGAGGTGCTACATATAATAAATATACCAACAAATAAACGAATAAACATTAAAACTGATACTGATAATTGTGCACATATATATCGACACATAATAAATAAGCACAGAACTGAAAAAGGAGAAACGTAACAGTGAGTGAAAAATAATATAAACAGATTGACGACACCACGGATAATAGTTATGTAAGATATTTGTTATGAAAGTTGTGATATTTTTCTGTTTGTGATTTTTATTAAATTTATGTTATATGTTTTAAATTGTATTGTAGTGATAATTTATTCCTTGAAGATGATCAACGAGGTTGATCGAAATATTGGAAAAATAAATTAAATAAAGAAACACAAAATAAAGTGTTAAAAATTTTTTAATTTATATATAATAACCTCAAAGCCGATAGTTTGTAGAATTAACATAGATAAAGAAAAGGTTCACAACATATAAAATTTCTGGAAAGTTTACTAAAGCACTCGTGCTCACCTTCGACACTATTTTTAATTCTTTACTTTTTAAAAACTATAAATTCTTTATTTTTATGAGAATTTTTAGTAGAAACTTTTAAAAACAATTTACTGCTTTGATAACTAATTTGAAAATTCTAAAGCAAAAACACTCCTATAATAATAATTATTCGAAGGGGTGAGAGGAATACAACGAAGATGGTAAAAGATTAGCTATTTATAGCCACTTCTACGAAAACTTCGAGAACAATATACGTATGTATGTAGAAAGATGCAGTCACGAATATTTTTTTTCGATATGATTTTGAAATTAAAGCTAGCGGATGAACTACGTATGGCGTAACAGCAGTTTACTTTTAAATTAAATAATCTTTAAAAACTAAATAGTAGGCTTTCAT
This sequence comes from Metopia argyrocephala, assembly GCA_963576795.1. Classification (NCBI taxonomy): domain Eukaryota; kingdom Metazoa; phylum Arthropoda; class Insecta; order Diptera; family Sarcophagidae; genus Metopia; species Metopia argyrocephala. The sequence goes on along the minus strand of OY756208.1, from coordinate 176,595,149 downwards.
TTATTTAAATGAAAAATAAATAAGAAATGTGTAAGCATGTCTTGATGGCTATTTCGTTTCCACTTTAGAGAGACGTTAGAAGATTTCTATCTCAAGGATGTCATTAAAATTATAAAATTTTACGTCAAAAATTTTACACAAGAAATGAAAACTATAATTAAAAACAATACGTTTTTGGTTTTTAAATTTAATACTCTCATTATGCAAAAATTCATTTATAAACGCTTTGAAATTTATACTGAAAACAAAAATAAAAAAAGGAAATTTGTTTGTTTTAACAGTCGGGCCTCGATTATATGTCATCCGGTCAGCCGGAAACCCCGTTTAAACTTGATGGTCAAAGATCAGTTAACTGTTTTTTGTTTGTAATCTTTAAATTTTTTTTGTTTCGATTAATTGTGATTACCTCTATTCTCCGTGATGAGAACGCGAATTTCCCTTTTCATACGATGAGTCAAAAGCATTTACAAGTGATTAGTTTAATTTTGAAATTTGAGAAGTGCATGTAAATATGTATGTACACCAGTGTTCACTTGTTAAATAATAAATATATTACTTAAAAAAACTCTATAGCCAGAATTGTTTTTCGATTAACTGTGAAAATCGATTATCCATAATACTTCTGGTCCTGACCAATTAATAATCGAGGCCTGACTGTACTCAAACTTTCTGAAAATTTAATTTTACAAAACAAGGCTATAAATACTGTTTCGCTGTTTGTCTTTAAGAATATGTTTCCTGAAGAGTCTCTTAAGCAGAGACGAGACATGTTTTCCCCATTAGCAATACAATTCATATTTATAAGTAGTATTGAATGTATTTGCCTATATGGCAAATAATATAATTAATTTGGAGGCAATCTCTCTTCGTAAAAACAAACACAGGTTTTGAAAACATAGTCGGCCTAAATTTTGTTGTTGTTTGACTTGGTTTACTAAGATTGCAATTCTTGCAAGGGCATTTAAAACGTAGAATGATTACCGCTATTGTTGCCTGCCAAATTATATTGACGGTTTGTACTGCTTGTATCATAATGATTTATGTTTCGTGTTTATACGAGCAGTTATTTGTTTAAACTTTTTTGTTAAACGTTAATAAGATTTAGATTTTATGTAACAAGAGGATTTCTTTCTTTAGTCAAAACTTGTTTTTATAAGAAAAACTTAAAAAATATAGTATAAAACGCTTATTCACGTTTGTTTAAACAAATTTTAGTACAACAATAAAGCTAAAAGAGTGCAAACAAGAGTATCTTAATGAAACAAATTTAAATATATTTTTTTGCTTTTTCTTGATCTTCTTTACGACAGTTGTTGCCATTGATACTGTTGTTTCGCGCATCAGACGTGTTTGCAACAAAAACGATTTTAATATTAAATTTCATAAAATTTTTTTATAATGTTCGCACACGTGTGCAAAATGCAACACGGCGTTTGCTTTGCACTGCAACAAAGAACTTTGAATATTTAATAGAAAGGAAAAAAATAATGAACTACAAGAGGTTTACGTTTACACTGAGTAACAAAATTTATTGACAAGAAGATGCATAACGAACATATCGCACACCTAGTTCAAAAGTGACACAACTCAAAAAAAAAATTTTTTTTTTTGCTTTATTATTTTACGAATAAACAAGTGCATTCTGCATAGTTTAAGCATATAAAAAAAAATTTGAGTTGTGTCACTTTTGAACTAGGTGTGCGATATGCTCATTTAAGGAACATAAAATTTTTTTTTTATTTGAGACCCCTACTAAATGCTGTGCATTGTATTGAAATTCTTGAAAAGGATAGTACATATATATTTTTTTTATATTATTTATTAAGCGACTTAAGAATGAAACAAATTGCTGTGAATTGATCATCCAAAGGCCAGTGTTATACCTTCAAACTTGAATGATCAACAGCAACTGCTTCATCAAGCCGGTTTAGTAAGTTTAGCTGTTATCTGCTACTTCCCAATATTTATTTTATTTTGATTAGTAACGGGATTCAGTAATAAGTATTGATGATAAACTGCTGAGAGGTAGTCGCCGAAAGAAATAATTTTTTCATATTTCTGTTTTCAAGGTGTCAGAGCTGAGATTTGAACCCGACGCTATCGTCTTAGTAAGCCAACACACTAACCACTAGACCACGGCGACTACAAATAAAAGCACTTCACTTCACTTTTTGTGCGAGCGCTCTAACCACTATACCACGCACTCCCCCATTTTATGGATGGACTTTTTTCTTTTTAATTAAAATCTCTTAGAGACGCATATTTTTTATTCTGAATTTTTCTCATTTGCTGAGGTTTGAACCTGGGCTGTTTTTTGTAGTTGTATGCGACCGCTTCAAACAATATGTTACGCACCACTATACCTATTTTGATATTTACTAAACACAACTGGGTAAAAGTTTTCAGGTGTTTTTGCAGACCAGTGTTACATGCTGCGAACGTTACTCTACACTTATATGTTAGAATTTCACAATGCTTGTTTATTTATTATGTCATATCGTGTATTCATTTTCTGCTTTATTCGTTTTATTTCAATTTTCTTTTAACAATATAACGCGAATTACTGTTTATACACATCAGAACAAACATGAACATATTCAAGGAAGCATGTATGTATATATGGATGTGTGTACATGGTATATGCATTTTATATGCACCCAGTAAATGGAATAAATTTTTCTTACTTCCTTACTATAAGCATATACGAGATATAACTACATATACTGTTACTGTTACTGTCTGTCTTTGTCTTGTTTTATTACTGGCAGCAAAATTCTTAACGAATGCAGTTCATATTCTAACAATTTTAGAAAAAATAAAGAAGATATTCATCATAATGCTTATCTACTTATGAAAGAAATACAAACACTTGTATCTTGTCTAGAAGGATGTGTTAGCAGAAAAGGATATAAAACTTGCCTGCAGTAGCATGTTTTTAGGTTGGCGTTTATTAGTGTAGCTGGTAATCGTTATGCTGCACTTGTCATAAGGAATGAATTATAACAATAACATCGATTTTGTTAAGAAATTGAAATTAAATTCACTGACAAAATTTAATACATAACCTTGCCACCACCCGTTTTTTTTATATAAATCACATTTTTTTACATCCGTCATAACTTATAATCTGTTTTTGTATGAAAATTATTGTTATTTTTAAATTTTATCTACAAAATTTAGAAATTATAAAACAAAATTGGTATAAAATTCGTTTTATAAGCCTGTTACAAATATTAAAATATTTATAAAATTTTTTTAATAGTCTAGTGGTTAGTGTGTTGGATTATTAGACAAGAATTGCGGGTTCAAACCCTATCTCTGGCATCTTAGAAGAAAGAAATCTGAAAAAATTATTTCTATCGGTGACTTCCTCATAGCAGTCTTCTGCCAAAAGCTCTGGGAGTAATTGATTGCCATGAAAAAGCTTCTTAAATCTGTCATTCGGAGTCAACTTTAAACTGTAGGAGCCGGTACTCATGGATAAAAATTAACACACTTAAAATAGGTGCTCCGAGAAGCTAAGCCGTAACCTTTAAACTGATTTGCAATGGCCAACTTTTTATGTAAATAACCACTCAAAAATGGAGAGCTTTTAAATAAAGTTTAAAGAAGATTTTAATGTCGGGACTGTTTTTACAAACGTTTTAAAAATACTTATTAACTGTCATGAATTGTGACCACAGATAGGTTTCATTTAATCACTTTTAATCGAAATTTATTTTGCTTAAAGAAAACTCATAAACTTCTTATATTTTTTAGTTTTTCCATGATAATTCCTAATATTTAGTTGTTTAATTTAATTGAAGTACTCGGTGTTTTACTTTAATCTCCAAGAAATATTTTTTTTCTTCTCTTTTTTTTCTGGAATATAAAAGAAAAAAGAAAACCAAAACGAAAAAAATAGCATAAGAAAGCAAAACTTTGACCACACGTGATTTATTTAATAAATTCTTCTGCTTTTAATTTCGAAGGCATTCGAAGAACTCATCATTAGTCCTTCATTGTCCTCATTGTGGATCTCTGAAGAAAATTAGTAATTCAATACAAATATCCATTGTATGAAAAGCTTATAAATGTAGGCCTAATGAAGTGACTAACCAATACAATGTTATATTACAAATTTCATTTCAATGACAAAAAAAAGGAGGAGATTGATAGTCAAATTGATACGCACTCTTGTGCGTATTTTGTAGAAAAAAAAATATTCAAAATCGTAGAAAAATGCAAATCTTAAAGTTTTTGTCTGATTTTCTTCATTTAATTAAAATCACAGTGCAGAACAAAATTTAAAGAAATGGTGATAGATTCGGAATATAATTATGGGTAAAGGTTTTTAAAACAAATTACACTGTCCAAAAGCATTTTTTTTTTATTGAGACCAATACTCAGGGGTAAGCCCCTTTTAAATGTTTTCTATTGCACTGGAATTTTCCTGGAAAGGACAGTACATTATGACAACAGAACATATATTTTGTTTTTCTTATATTATTAAGCGCCTTAGGAATGAGAAAAATTGCTGTGAATTGATCATTTAAAGGCCAGTGTTATATCTTCACCCTTGAATGATCAACAGCAATTGCCCCATTATTGCATGTTGATTGCGGTGAGTGTCTTCACTAAGTAGGTTTTTAGCTGTTATATGCTGCTTAACAATAGGTGGCGCTTTTCTACTGATCATTCGTTTTTCGTTGTCAAAGGTTAAGGTGGAATAGAGTGGAATGTCAGGGAGCGGTTTCTATGTAGATGGACTTTTTGAAGGGGGAGGGGGGGACCTATTATTTTTAAATTATAATTAAAAAAAAAAACCGCAAACTAACTTTTTCATTTTTCACCTTTGCTGGGATTCGAACCTGGGCCGTTTGAGTTTTTGTGCGAGCGCTCTAACCACTATACCAAGCACCCCCCACGCACTACAACAATGATCTACTTACCATGCCCTTTCAAAATTAAAGGATCGAAATTCTCTTGCACAGTATTATTAGAGATCTTTTTTATATGAAACAGATTTTGTGGCAGCGGTCAACAAATATTTTTCAACTAAAAGGTTTATAACCAACCAGAAAAGTCATACAATATTTTCAACGTATTCAGCCCAATTCACAATTCCAATTTCTTCACTCCCCCATTTTTCCTATACAAATTCAATTATAAAAAAAGAGAGGAAAAAAGACTCCCGGGAAATTTTTATTTTGAATCGGGCTGACTACATATCTCTTTATTTAGATAAGACACTTTACTAAAAAATAAAATATAATCCCGCAAAAGAGGCCTTAAAGACCTTTTTCTGTATTTTAATTTTAAACAATTTAAGTCTCTTCTATAGCCAAGTACTCCCAAGTATGCCCACCTAGTACGTAAACAGATAACGACAAGTGTGCCTAAACTTTTTTCAACTAGGGATAGTGCCATTGATACTTTAGAGTTCCTTTTAGTTGTGTTTGACTGTATTAAATTTAGTTTAAAGGATAAATTTAGTTTAGAAATTATTGCAAAAAGAATAAAACTAAATGGTTATTACAATGAATGAATACAATTAAATATTCAATCATATTGCAATATTTCATTAAAAATTAAATCAATTGCAAAACTTTAGAAAAAAGTAGGTCAGTTTGGTTAAATTCTAAAGCAAATTAAGACAACTCATTGGGGCTTATAAATTAAAGAAATAAAAAAACCAATAATAAACCAATACAATATTGAAAATTACAATATAGTTTTAACAACGAAAATGAGAAGCTAACGAAGGCTATAAGTATAAAAAGCTTTGAAACACTTATTTAATAGTCTTTAAAATATAGAATGACGCTTAACTCTGCTGTTAACTAGGACCATTTAATCCAATGTTTTTTTTTAATGTCTTTACAACTTTTGAATGCTTTTATATATCACTTTGAGCTTTCACCTCATGTGTTATCATATTTAAACAAAATTATGTCAAATATTTTAAGTATCTGACATGACCATTTGGTCCAATTTGTGAATTTATTTGAATTAAATTAATACATATGGTTTTTTTCACTTATATTAACAATCTTAATATATAAAAACGTTTGTGCCGGGACGTGTTAAAAAGACTCAAGCACCGCTGGACCGATTGACACCAAATTTGGACAATATATAAGTTTAGACAGGAGCCAGGTTTCTCTTAAATTTAACAACGATAGGTGGCGCTATTGTAATATTTAATTTTTTTTTACTTATGGTACGTTTTGGCTCCAATTCACAAAATATATTTATTAAACAAAAATAAGTAGCCTTTTCTTTTATGGGCATTAAAAAATAAAAAATTTTCCATATATTAAAAATTTTCTTAAAACAATTTGTAAAAGATTTTAAGTTCCAATAAAAAAATAAACGATATTTAAAATATAACAGAAAGAGTTTTACTTCATCTTGATTATGTTTCACTGCTACTTATCGTACTTAAGATGAATTTATAAAAAAAAGAAATATTTGGAGACAAAATCAAAATATTTCAGGGCAAAATAATTTTTGCCGGGTCAGCTAGTAAATATATATTTATTCACCATAATTTTTTCAACAAATTAAACCATAAATTTTTTTCTATTGCTAGTGGAGTAAAAAATGTAGGATTAAGACTTGCAGCAACCAGAAGTTCCCCGCTTTATAGCGTCTAACTTAAAAAGAGCACTACCTGAAGAACTTTTTAGAATTTATGATCATGTTTACTCGTTAATGGAGGACGCAGATTGAATTTCAGTTAATAATTGTGCTGAGAACTGATGTTGAGGTAATCTTTTTAGTCGTGCGGGAGTTTATGTGCTCTCTCCGCCATTTTATATATCTCGGGTTAATGATGCCACTTTAGCTTTTTGACACCAACATTTTTAAAATCTGCAATCCATTTTCGGCTATTTATCTCCCAAACGGGATTGCAGGTTTGAAAAATTTGGGGTCGAGAACCTAAAGTGGCATCACTAACTCGAAATATACAAAAAATATGAAATGGCGGATAGAGCACATAAACTACCGCACGACGATGTATGGTTTAGAAATAGAGAAAGCTAAACTACGCTGAGTTATAGTCTCCTGCGATTTTTATCTGCTGGTAGTCATGAAACTTCAATTTAAGACTTAATTATTCATCATTTATTCAGGCCTCGTAACACAATAAAATTTTCTTAGTGAATTCAATTTAAAAAACGAAGGCAATGATGTAGAGAAAACGAGAATATAACAGAGAAAAACGTAATGTGTTTGATAAGGCTTCGACTAATTATTTACAGAGGACATATAGTATGTGGGTTTTTTTTAATGAAAACACCGATTTAAATTTTAATTTTATTGAATTAAAATTTATTATTTTATTAATGTAAAGAAAAAAGAACTTTAAATGTATTCTTAAGGTAATATACTTATTTATGTGCTTAACGGTCAACATCCAAAACTCAACTCTTCTATTCTTAAAACAATCCTATTTTCTACTCTTTAATTCGCCACTATTATTTTGTTCGTCAACGTTTTTGTTCGTTATTATTGTTGTATACATGTCATGTTTATGCCTGTTTTGAAAACGTTTTCATTCGCTTAAACCCATGGAATAAGCAGCTATAAAAACAGTTTTGAAATTTCGAAACATTTTCACTGAAACTGCTTTTCAAACCTGTTTTAGTCAGACCAAGCGTTTTCAGAATTGAGTATAAACGCATACTGTTTTGAAACCTTTATGAAAATGAGCTGTAAACAATGTTCTGTCAAATTTGATGGGGTTGCCAATTTCCTTCATTGGTTATATTTATTATTCTATGCGTACTATTGTAGAAAATATGAAAAATTTAGAATTAGAATTATTTAGAATTAGCTGTTAGTTAAAATAGTTTTAAAACTGAATTGACTCAAAACATAGGAATAAACGCATATGAAGTTATCGTTATAAGTGAAATCATTTTGTGTCGAATTGATTTTAAAACAGGTATAAACTAAGTAACAGAGTTGTATGCCTAAAAGTTGTTGCCACTTCTGTCATAAATATAATTTCGTTGCATGATTTACATATATAAGTATAGAAAAGCGTGAGTTGATGGTAGATACAAAGCATATGTCAACAAATCTGATAGGCCTTGCATAGTTGGAGTGAAAAACATGTCGAGTTCGGCTGGTTTACAATTCTTTTAAGGCTATTATTTTCTGCTTTTATTACGAAATCTTGCAAAAATATTTTAAACACATAAAATAGAACTTAGTTCCAATGTAGTTAAAGTGTTTAGTGATAACTTAGAAACATTTTATTTGAAGTAAAACTTATTTAATAATCGAAAATATGTTACAAAAAACTATTATTTATTTTTTATATTATAAAACTGATTAGGGTTTTGTTTTGACTCTATTGAAGTTATTGCAGTGATTGGTAGATATTGAATTTAAAAATCTTTAAATTTCAGCAGCTACAAAGAAGGCCGTAAGAAAAGTATTATAATTTTGTTTTTAATGAATTGTCCAGTTGATTATTGTTTGTGTTGTTTGTTATTTGTCTGGTGTTTGTAATGGCAAAATGATTGTTTATTGAACAGATTTTGGATAGAAACCAAAAAAAAAAAATTGTCGAGATGATAACTTGGCCAGTTCATTATTAAAAACAACAATTACATTTGTGAAAGAGTTAAAAGGAAAATATATTAAAATGTACCAACAATCATAGATGAATATCTCAGCCTGTTCATTAGGTATTGTAACACAAAAAAAAAAGATTCCAAATTCTTAACAATAGATTGAACTTTCTTTTTTTGTATATATACTCGTACATACATACTCGTTTATATAAATAACTTTCTTTTGTATGACTTTATACATAAACGTTCAAAAATTTGCGAACAAGTTTCGTAAATGAATAGAAAATTTAGGGCAATAAACTATGGCCATAATTCTTCTTTCGGTTTAAGAACCCAAAATATGGCCCCCAAAATTACACCACAAATATGCATTAACAGAGATAGAATGGTTGCATATGTATATGTGTGCGTGAGTGTGAGTGTGTTTGTGTGTCAGTTTACAATGCATTTGCTTTTAATAATAATCTGAAAAAGGGAAGAAAGAACACAATATTTTAGAAACACACACTCTTGCTTGACTCAATAGTTGGCAATGTTAAATACTCAACCAAAATATACGGACAAACATACACGTTTACCTATTTGTTTGCAGTCTCCTTGAAATCCCAGCAAACAAACAGGCCAACATATTAATAAAATTCTATGTAGCAATTAACTAAAATTATTTTTTATTAAACCGTAAAATAAATTAAAAAACAAATATAACAAATATGAATGATACGCTCACAAATGACCTACAAACAATCACGGAGCGTAAATATTGTGGGGGCGGAAGCACTTGATGCTCTAGGCATTAGAATGAATTGTAATGTCTTTTGAAATAATCACATATTTCGAAAGAAGCACTCAAGTGCTTCGGTTTTTAGAAATGGTGCAAGAAATACAACTCTCATGTATGGGCCGAGGCTTTAAAGTCTATTTTGGCTCTTCTCGACTGTGTACAAGAAAGCACGAAAGTGCTTATCAGCAGCTGTAGAATATCCAGCTCTGTCGAATCGATAGATCAACGGAGGAATGTGGTGAGCGTTTCATTTTTATATCGGTACTACTAAGCATGCGTTTTTTTGTTTTTGTTTTTTGTCAGAAATAACTCTATTCAATAATTTTTCGGGTAAGCGTTTATATATTCCTGTTCTTCTCAAGAAAATAAAAATAAAATGATTCAACTTGTGGTTTTTTCAGCAAATTGGGTTTGTTCTGGACACTATACAAGAGTTTTAGATAAACTTTAAGCTAAAATTAATTCTATGTACATACGCTGACTCTGATAATTCCAATGAATGTTTGTAATTTTTAAAAGTTAATCCTTTACTAACGAATATTTGCACTATAATTTTATATTTTATATTAAAATTCTGCTTAGAAATGTTGACAAAATTTATACTTGACAAAATTATATGTGGAATCAGTATTGGATCTTTGTTATGTAAATCGATTATACCAATCTTCATATCTTTAAAGAAAAAACTACCATAAACTTACGAAAGGTAAACAAAACCTTAACAGCTGTTTCAAAACAAGATAAAATCTAACAATTCTGACTTGAACTCTGTAACACCCCTTAATATTTCTATTTTTATAATCTCTCAACTTTATTTGTTTGCTGGGTAAGAATAATAAATAGAAAAAAAATTCCTTTGTATGTGTTTTTAAAGAATTTTGTAGACTAAATTTTTCTCTTTTCTAAATGCGAAAAGTTTTATAAAACAAGGTAAAGACTGACAGTCGAATTCAGTTAAATGCAAATAATAATTTGTAATTAAAAAAATACGATTAGAATTTCTATTACCCTATCGGCAAAATGTTAAAATTTTTCCAACTTTGACGATTCCTTGAGATTTGTGAATCAAATGGAGATCAAATACAGGTAACATACAAATATACGAATTTGAAATAAAACATAAAAAAGACTGTCGCCAAACAAAATAAGTGCAGATGTTAAAATTTAGACTATTCTTCAAAAAATCTTGAAAATCTTACATAGTGTGTAACGAATTTTGACAACAGTAGATGGTAAGTTTTTTTTTCTAATTATTTTCATGAATTATTTTTAATAAAAAAATTTTAAATTTCTTAAATTTTTCACAGGTTTTTCTAGTTTACTATATCAACAATAATAATGCATGTATAAAAAGTATGACTAAATGTTCTTTAAGTATCTGTCTAGGTTACCCACGTATCGTTACATTCAGCATGTATAGTTGACCCTAAATGATGTGTAAGGCTGTAATTAATTTTCAACTAGTTCACACATTCAAAAAACAGCTGATTGATTTATATTTTGTACTCTATATAAAAAGATAAACTTATTTTATAGTCTTTAACTGTTCTCGAAATATACAAAAATTAATCATAGTATGTTTGTATAAAAGGTACCACGATTACTTGTTGGCTCACCTTCTGACTGATGATATGCTTTGAGCATGAAGTCTTTCAGACCAAAATCAGAAACTTTAGTTTTACCCGTCTTCTAAATATACAAAATCAATATTTAGTTTCTATTAAACGGCCACTATAGTCGCCGTGGTCTAGTGGATAATGAGTTGGCTTACTAAGACATTAGCGCAGGATTCAAACACCAGCTCTGACATTTTGAAAAGAAAAAGAAATATGAAAAAAAATATTTATTTCGGCGAATACCTATCAGCAGTCTTCTGGAAAGAGCTCAGAGAGTAACTGATTGCCATTAGCAAGCTTCACAAGTCTGTCGTTCGTAGTCGACTTTAAACTGTAGGTGCCGGTACCCATGACTAAAAATTAACACACACAGCATGGGTGCTGCGAGAAGCTAGTCCGTAACCCTGACACAGGGTTGTAGTACCCAATTATGTATTTATATACATATGTATGAAGGTGCACTAGTTTAATTTTGCCCACTTTCTGCAGGAAGATTTTCATTGATGGGAAGGTCATCCAGGCCAAAAACAGAAATTTGACCTTTAACCATTCCCCAGATACGCAAAAACTAATACTTAGTTTATATGGGAAGTACCAATATTTAGGAGATGATTTGCATTGACCATTATTTTATTCGAATTAACAAATTATAACCAGAAAATTACATTTAAAGAATTTTTTGTAAACATTTTTTAAGGAACAAAAATAGATTTTTAATTTCTAATTAATTACAGAATATATCTATCGTTTTTAATATTATCGAAATGTCATCTGCTCTACCTCACTATATACAGGGTTGCATTTCATACACCAGTTGAGAGCAGTTGCTGCCATTTTGTTTCTGTTTTGTTACTGCTGATTCATTTTAAATATGCAACGATACTTCAGAGCTGAATTGAATTTCTTAAAACTATAATACTTGTAAATATTTATTTTAATTCTTCAATTAAATAAAGCGAACCTAAACAAATTCGACTGTAGTTGGACCAACATAGTAATGTCAGGCCAATGCATTCACTTATACTCAAACGCTTACATGCCAATTTGTTTGTGTCCCTATGTGTGCATACAAATATTTTTACTTACCCATATTATTTGGATAGAGGGCTGGCATTGTGCCATCTTGTTGGTAACGAGGTGGTGGTAAGTCTGTGTTGTCTACAAGATATGTTGAGGCAGCCTTTTTACGAGCTTCATCCTGTTTAGAAAAAAGATTAAAAAAAAAAAATAGAGAAAAACAAAATTAAAATTTGTGAAAGAAAAAAGGAAACATACGTACGTATGAAAAGCAGAGAAACTGACAAAATATTATTTTCAAATATTAGCTTTTTGGTATTCAACAAAATAATAATAAAAATGTAAAAAAAAGAAAAAAAAAATCAACCAATAAATACCAACTTGGAATTTTTCTTTTTTTCTATTTCTCTTGCTGATCTCGTTTTATTAGTTTCTCGGAAATCTAGGAATATTAAATTCCAATGTTTGTTAAAAACAGTGTACATAAACTGGATGCATATTTGTAAGTTTTTATAGATATTTTTTGTACACACTTATGTATACGAGTTTAGACGAAACGTTAAATGTCAAAGATAAAATAATTTTTGAACGAATTTGTTTTCATTAAAGCATGTCAAGTTTGTGCTGAAAAAATGTTATTTCTTTAATCCAGTTTGTTTCAATGTAAACTGTTTACTTTATTTATTTGTAAGAATATTTTATAACCAATAAGGTATGTAAATTTGTATTTGATAACCCTTTAAAGCAGAAATAAAAAGTAGCATGAAGTCTTCTTTTTAATTTATGTTGACCAACACTAATGTCTCAATTTAACTGATGGTCAAGCAAAATAAAAAGATAACAAAAATTGTATAACACTGTGTGAAGTCTTGGAAATATAACTCTATTACGGACACCACTAGGTGATAGAAGGCCAAAAAATGGCAAGTGAGCTATGGTTTGGTTTCTCAAGTTGGACATGTTCAATTCAAAATCCAACATAGACGAATGGTCAGAAGACAAGTGCCATCTATTGGGAAGTAGAAGAAGACAGCTAAACTTACTTAGCGAAGTCACTCACCACACGCACAATCAAAATGCAACGATGAAACCAATTGCCTTTGAATGATTGATTCGCAGCAATTTGTCTCATTCCTAAGGCGCTTAATAATAATATAAGAAAAAAATATTTACTGTCCTTTCCATAAATTCTAATACAATCACAGACCCTGAGTATTGGTCTCAATACAAAAAAAAAAGATAATGAGAGACATGGGTGTTCTTTTTTTTTTTGGTCTTTTATGACGTAGTGATGTCCGTATATGGTTATTTTTTTCGTGTTGCACTGTGTAAGTAAAAAGTGCTTTTGTCTCAGTTTGTAAAAATATTTTTCAATATTAAGTAATTATCAGCATTTGTTAAAAAGCTTGTTTAGACGAAGTTTGTAGACCATTTTCATTTCAATTCTACTAAATTATTTGTGCTATTTGCTCATTTCTTTTTATAGACCTCTAACCGCATCTGCAAATCTTCATAATTTTTTTTTTTTCATTTTAACTAAAAGAATAAGTTTAAAGATGCCACAATTCGTTTTTGTTTTCTTTTATGTCGAGAGTTTTCATAAAATATTTTACCAAAATTTTGTGCTGCAAGCAAATATTTTTCAATTTAATATTCTAATAAACTTGTCTAGTCATAGTATGAGGTTAAAGATATTTCAATAGAAATTCTATTTTTATTACGGACCTATTTTTATATTTTTTGTTTGATTTCAATATTTTTTAAATATAACAGATTGAAGAGTTCATTACTAAAAGGGGAGACCTTAGAAATGTTGCAACAATTTGACTGGTTATTAACCCTTCTTAATCCATAATATGACATATTCCTTCTTTTTGTAAAATTCATAAAGAAAATATTTGAAAATAACAAAAAGGTAAAAGTATCCAAATCAAAGGTCGTGAGCTAAAACACTAACAAGTATTTTATTGAAACATATTTGTATCAAACAATTTTTAATTATTTTTGCGACTATTAGGACTAGAAATGGATGGTAAATCCTCTTGCCACTTCAAAAGTGTTATCAGAGAGCGGATATTATGGAAATATATAAAGCAAACTATGCGCAGTGAAATGTTAGTGAATTCATCTACGAGTATTATATCGTTTAAACTGGATAAATTCAAGCGACTTTAGTCTTACAAAATAAAAAACTCATAATAGTTCTCTAGGACAATCAAATACCTTCCGAAATTGCTAAACTTCAGAGGCATACACATACATATAAGAAGAATTATTTTAACAATATATGGCGAGAGAAAGACAAAGAATAGAGCAAAAAATCCGCTACTTGCGCTCACTTCTTTTAAGGCATCGCTGTGAGTGATTGTGTTTTTTAAAAAACATATAAAGGAGCAGTCTCAATATTTTATTTAAATATTAATATCGTCGATGGAATTAAAGAACGCTGTAACTGACAAAACCTAAAATGTTCGCCAGAGCCAAAAAACGTTCATAAATGTAGAACAAATACACTTGTATTTTTTACTTCGCAGACGGCGTAAGAGAATTTATTTTCATCGTAGAAATCTGGGACCTGGACCAATCGATGCGTATTTTTTTGCTGATAAAAATTATGCAAAAAACTTATTTTCGATTTTTTGTCAGTTACAGCGTTCTTTTATTCCATCGAAGATATGAAAGTAGTTGCCGTGGTCTAGGGGTTAGTGTGTTGGGTTACTAAGACGATAGCGCTGGATCCAAATCTCAGCTCTGACATCTTAAAAAAAAAAGAAATATGAAAAGATTATTTCTTTTGACGACTACCTCTCAGCAGTCTTTTGGCAAAGGCTCTGAGAGTAATTGATTGCCATGAAAAAGCTTCTCAAATCTGTCATTCGGAGTCAACTTTAAACTGTAAGTCCCAGTACTCATGGATAAAAACTAACACACACAACATGAGTGCTGCGAGAAGCTAGACAACCCTGACACAGGGTTGTAATAGCCAGTTATGTATGTATGCAGGAATAAAATTTCCTACAGTGCATTCTAAGAATACAAAGCGTTTCGCCAAAAATATTACATTTTTAATAACAGCAATTTAACGATTAAGTTAAAGCATAGAGGTTGCTTTGTTACTTAAACCAGTATCTGCAGTTCTTACCTTTAATTAGGTTACAACCTCATTACAAAATTCAAGTTAAAACAATTAATTTGAGTACATTCTCTTCAACACTAAAGAAACATTAGTTTAAATTGTAAGCTTTTCTCTAGAGTTTTCTTTCTATTTTTCATTTGCAAAGCCAATTTTTCACAACCAAAAGTGAACTCAAATTTACTACAAGTTTTACTAAATCAATAGTTCAAGAGAAAAAATCCGCTCAAAAATTTCGAAATTATTTGAAACATCTACTCGTGTGCTATATAATGTTACAAAAAAAATATATTTTGTTTTTGTAAAGCCTTTAAATCCATAAATTCTGAAAACCATAGAATTTCAAATTGAAACAACGCTAACCATTTCCAGAGTAGCA
Source organism: Metopia argyrocephala (assembly GCA_963576795.1). Lineage (NCBI taxonomy): Eukaryota > Metazoa > Arthropoda > Insecta > Diptera > Sarcophagidae > Metopia > Metopia argyrocephala. The sequence continues at coordinate 176,579,653 of OY756208.1, read as the reverse complement.
GACCTTTAAAAAATTGTGGTTCAAATGGAGGAGAGGAGGCAAAACAATTATTGCAAATTTATTCTCTAAGAAAAGTACAAGACATTAAGAATGTTACACACTTTCATTGAAATTTAAAAAAAAAATAAAATAAAATGTAACAGTAAATCAAATTAAATAAAAAAAGAAACCATAAATAATAGAAGAAAAAACCAAAAAAGAAAACAAAAATGAACATTTTTACGTTGTTGAGTAATTAATTACACGCCATAGTTTATCCAGCATGATTAGGGGGAAACAAATCGTTTCAAATTATTACTAAAATTTATTGTTTTAATCTTGAACTGTGTATTGTTGTTAGATTTAAAGCAACAAGACGTAGACATCTTGAAATCATGCGAATTCATTCAATTTGATGTCAATGAGTAAAGGAACTACACCAAGTTAGGGAATATTGGATGGCGTAAATGTGAGTTTTTCAGGAATCTTAAAAGAACTAAATCTCCACAGACAGTATACTTTTGAACAAAGCCAAGTGTCTTTATTGCATCATTGTTAGCTGCTGACTAAAAAGTAAAAGTGAATAACAAAACTTCGGGTATGCAAAATCACTTTTAAGCCACTTTTTTTTAAATTTTGCATGTTTTTATTTAATTTTATATTCTAATATACAACCTTGGGTGGCAAACAAAATTGTGTTCATTTTATTGGTGCATAAATTATAATATAAATCAAGGTGTAATGGTATAAAATTTAATCAAGAAGTAAATATAGCCAATTCGGGTATAGGCTTTAACCTCGACCTTTCGTGTGTTGTATAAAAATTCTGGATCGAGAGGCCCGTTTTGGACCTATTTCGAAATTTAGTTAAATAGAAATTTTCTGATGGCATGTTATAACGGTCTGCAAGATTCTATATAATTTACAAGAAGTCAAGACTTCTCAAACCACAAGTTGGTTTGTGAATCTGAAATTGCACAAAATTCATTGACAAGGCAGAACATTTAGAAACAGAACTAATAAAATTAAATAAAATTATGAATTCAGAGTGATACAGACAGCGGTCTATATAGGTCTATAATAATACTGTTCAACACGAAAAAAATTACGGGGTTCCGACAATTGATCCTGGTAGAGCAGACTAAATAATGAATACGTATGACGGCGTTTTGACAGATCACATCGTAATTTTATTTTATAGGCGTTCAAAATTTCCATCTGTGATCAACTCTTGTAGCATATTGGTGTACAAAACTATGTTTTCCTTACATCTGATATTATATATTCAGCAATTTTGTAGAAAATATCACGACAAATATTTTCTTAGAACATAATATCCCTCAAACTCCAACGCATAACTGCGTTTTGCAGCTTTTTTCTAACAAGTCGTAAAAAGTACCCCGAAAAAGGGGTGGTGCGGGGATGAAATTTTCAACAGAAATGTTGCTCATAAAATGTTACTATACATGTCGGAACACAGCAAAACCCAAAACAATGAAATACAACATTGCCCATGTGGAGTTAGAACAATTAGGGGTTAACAGGTCAACAAAAATCCACTTTTTGAATGCACATATGGACGTTTTTGAAAATCAGTTGCCAACGAAATCTAATGCATATGTTGAACGATGGAAAATTTGAAACGACTCTAAAATAAAATTCCGATGTGCTCTGTTAGTCTCCTCTACCACGATCAATCGTCAGAACCCCGTTGTTTTACAAAAATTTAAAATTGTTGTACAGTGTTATTAACCTTTTGCCTTAATTTTGATATCTAATTTGATACGAAAATACATCTGAATTATAGTATCATAGCACGCTGCAGACCACATAGATTCTATACAATGGCCAATAAGAACCTGTCTTTTCATTTTTTGTGAGATTTTTTAAGTCTCAGATCAATAGAAACATAAGACTTTAATGCGCTCGGAGTAAGACTGATTTGAAACTGACAATACTTCAAAACTATTCATTTAATTACAGAAATTTGGAGAATGTTAAATTTAATAAAGATCTCACGAAAGGGGGGGTCGTGGCATAGTGGTAGATCGCTGGCACAGAAACTCACAAATTTGCGGTTTTTTAAAATTATAGAATTCATATTTCTAATTCCACCAGAAACCAATGATCAGGAGTACAGCTCCACCTTCTGGGAAGATAACAGCTAATCTGATGACGCTCACCATTCTTCAAAGCATCTACCGACAGATGAGGCAATTGCTGTTTGATCATTCGAGGATGAAGATATAACACTGGTTCTTGAGTGGACAAATTGAGACCAACTTGTTTCATTAATAAAACAAAGGCACAAAACAAACATCTATGAAAAAAAAAAACATTCTATCAACCATCTTCACATTCCAATACAATGCACTGCATGAGTAGGGGTTTACCCCTGAGTATTGGTCTTAAAAAAAAAAAAAGATGGTAGTACCACAAATAATAGCTAAGATACAAAGTTGAGTGAACTGAGTGAACTGAGTGAACTGAGTGAACACAAACAGTTACTGTAAAACAAGGAAATCGAGCTTCGCCTTAAAAAAATAAATTCAAACATTAAAGTTGGTTTCAATCCGTATCCAACTACAACAAATACTTTTAGTAATCACACAATAATAACGCCACTGATATATTTTAATTCATGATCTTCTCCGGATTGGTAGCAGCAGTTGTTTTAAGACCAGAACGTGGGATAATCACCTTGTCGTCGTGTAAGACGACAGGCAGGACTCAACTGGCGGAAAGAAATAGCTTTCTTGCAGGGCCTCCCATGCTAGAAAGGCAGTTGTGGAGCAGCTATCAATAAATTACCCCAGGGGTTGGATCAAGAAGAAACAACTACAAAAACATTATCTCCAATATCATACATACATACATATATACATAATTGGTAATTACAACTCTGTGTCAGGGTTACGGCCTAGCTTCTCGCAGCACTCATGTTGTGTGTGTTAATTTTTATCCATGAGTACCGAGACCATTGAATAATCAATTGACAGCAATCAATTTCCTGGCTGTTTGCATTTCTAAAGTACGATCTTTATTTTTTTTCTGACTGAATAGGCTATGGTTGATCGTGTAATAGTAAAGTAACAGCTCAGATTACAGTTACTAAAAAGCTCTCAGCCTTCTTGAAACGGCTGTATTTTTTTAATATTTTTCTCAAAGGCACAGAGCAGTACGCATTGTTTTAACAGTGCTGTTCAAATATTTTTTTTTTTTTTAATTTGAGACCAATACTCAGGGATAAACCCCTACTCAATGCTGTGCATTGTATTGGAATTTTGGAAAGGACAGTACAAATATTATTATTAATTATTACATTAATATTATATTAGGAATGAGACAAATTGCTGTGAAATGATCACTCAAAGGCCAGTGTAATACCTTCTCCCTTGAATGATCAACAGCAATTGCCTCATCGTTGCATATTGGTTGTGTGGTGAGTGCCTTCGCTAAGTAGGTTTAGCTGTTATCTTCTACTTCCCAATAGCTGGCGCTTTTTTTCCCTGATCATTCGTTTTTTGTTGACATTGGTTAAGGTAGAATAGAGTGGAATGTCGGGAAGCGGTTACTTTGTAGATAAAATTTGTATGATTCGCGGTTAAATTGTTTGTAAAATTAATTTTTGCTTTTGAATTTTATATAAAAATTTAATGTCATTATTACATTATATTTGTAAATAAACAAATTAAATGAATTGCTTATTTAAATGCGTGAGAAAATAAAATCCAAATAAACACTCCCTTAATTTACTTGTAACAACATTATTGACACTTGATATGTAAAAACACTTTTCCGCATAAAAAAAAATCTTAAATTTAAAAATATAAAATAAATGAAAAAAAAAAAACAAAAAACAAAATCAACTCATGTTTATATGTCTGAAAATAATTGCTTATTGGTTGGAGTAGTACTTACAATATAATCTCCTTGACTGCCATCATTCGAATACGATTCACTTTTTTCGGAAACACTTGACAGGGTCTCACCGGTAACGGTGTCATTATATGAACTCGGTGCATACATTTCAATAGTTGCAGTTTTACCAGGTTGATTTGCTGTTTCGGCTGATGTTTTTTTATATAGTTGGGTTGAATATAAAAACGAAGATATTGACACACAAACATAAATGTAAAAAACAAAACACACACACACTCACAGGCAGGTATAAAGAGAAAAGAGAGCATATAACATAAAAATTTCATGTCAAAACACGTAAACAAGCAACGATTTACGTGCAATATATACAAGGGTATGAATGCGTATGCGTATAAGTAAAATGGTAGAAATGGCACGAAGTTCAAATATTGAAAAGGTAGTAATTGCAAATGACAGCACAAGTAACGAGTATTGATTTGTAATATCATTATTGTTGTTTTATTTGTTATATAGAATACAAAACAGAAAAAAGAAAAAAACGAAAATCGTTTGTACAGTATGAATATAACATTTATAAGAAGATTTAAAAATATATTCCAATAAGAATGCAGGAGTATTAAAGCGTTAACAGAAATATATATTTTTTATGAATTTTAAAAAATAAAGTTGCATAAAAAGAAAATAAATGCCCAAGGCCAACAGAGTATATGCAGAGACATAAAAAAAAAAAAAAAAATTATAAAAAAAAAATTTCATATTTCAATTTTAAATTATGGCACAAAAATATATGCCATTACCCAAAAAAGATAAAAAAAAAACGAAAAGATATATTGTTTTTTAAATAAATACACAAACCGTAAATATTTATTTTAATTGTTGTAATTTTTGTTTAAGCCATTGGCAAAATTTAAAATGATAAAGCAACACCAATAACAGAAAAGTTATCATTTAAATGTGGTTAGAGTTGGGGCAAAAAAAAAAAAAAGACATACAGTTAGTAAAGCATACAGGTATTTGGGGGGTGGTATGTTTTAAACAGCAAAACAAGAGAGAAAGAGAGAGAGAGACAGAAAACAGGATGAACAACATGAACATAAAAAATGTCATAAATAAAAATGCAGTGTTCAGGACATATTTTTTTTTTTTGTTATTTTTAGTTTTATATGTGTATTCGTGTAATAAAAAATGGCAGTGCATATAAACGATAAGCATTTGTAAATGCGAATGTGTGGGTGTGTATATTATATGTCATTTCCCATGGCGGAAATTTAAATTCCAGTCGGTAGTTTCAAATAATTTGTCATTTTTTTCATTTGATGTTAATGTTGTAGCCATTCAATAATAGGTGTGTACGTGTGAGTGAGTAAATGAAAGTCCAGTTAAATATAATTTAAAAAAGAAGGCAAAAAAAAAGAATCGTACAAATTTAAAAGCCAAATATAAAATTTGTTATTATTTTAGGGCAACAATGTACAGGTTAGGGAAAACATTGATTAAAAAATAGGAATAAAAAGTTTTTTTTACGTTTCAGAAAAAAAAACATTTGCACACGTTAATAGCGATGATGATGACGATGATGATGTTGTAAAAAGTAAAAAGCCAAATGTATAGAAAGAAAAAATAAAATTCATAAAAAAGACAACATCAATATCGACATATGGCACATGATTAAGCCACAAATCGTTTTGCATCATAAGGATAAAATATTTTATCACACACACAAAAAAAGAGAAACAAAAAAAAAAATTGAAAAAAATTGTTAAAATTGCAGCAACAGCACAGCACGTCATATAATGTTGATAATGATTTTGAAGATGGTGCCAATGATGAAATTATTGATGATGACCATAAAGCAGTTGGTTGTTGGTTAATACACAGCATTGCCGAGTTTATATTTTAAAAGTTGTTGGTTGTGATGATTATTAACAGTTGTCATCATCATAATAAAGTTGTGCGTTCATTTAGCCATTTTTGTTTTTTATTGATTATTTTCAGCAGATCCAATGCAGGATACATTAACAAATAATGAAAGGAAAAAAGAAAGATAGAAAAAAAAATAGATTGTAAATGAGTAAAATATTATGGCAAAAATATGTTTCTCTTACTTAAATATAAATAATATATATATACATAATTTTTTTATAAAATACATTAAGAAAATACTTAAATAAGAGTAAAACTATTTAAGGGATTAAAATACTTTAACTTAAAAGAAATTTATATTTAATTTTTATTACTATGAGACATACGAGTATAGTATTTTTACACATAAGTAATAATCTAATATTTTCGAATTTTTGTTATATAAGGGTATTCACAAAGTGTGTTATTATAAGCTATTGTTACTAATTTCTGGTTTTTTTTTAATTAAAAATATTTTCTTACTAATAAAAAAGTTGCAACTTTATACTGAAAATACATCATAGCTGCTTTGTGAATATCCCAAATATATTTGGAGATTGCAAATTCCCTTTCAAATATTGCAAGCTTAGCAAACCAAGTCGAGCAATAAAAAATGTAAGCAAATATGCTAAGTTGCTATTTAAAAATAGTACAAAAACATTTAATGTTAATTGTATTTTGTTATATTTTACGATATATACAAAAAAATTGGCGTGCGGTATAAATAAATTTAAATTTAAAATCCATAATATATGAAATGTATTGCTGGCCATTTCGTCTCTGCTTAAGAGACTCATCAGGAGACTTTTTCCCAAAGGTGGTAACCAAAAATACAAATACTTATATTCAAATAGTTATAAACTAAATGTGAATCACATTTAGTATATAAAAACCAAACAAAAGTATTTAAAAAGCAATACATTTCTGTTTTTAGAAATTGAAATTCTATTCTTAAAAATGTTTAAAATTTCTTGGGTTTTATGAACGGAAAATCGTTCAGTCGAAACTGCCTTAAATTAATAGTTAAGGCGGGCTTAGACGGTAATGTGAGCCGCACGCCATGTCAAATTTTTGTGTTGAGAGAAAGAACAGTATTGTTTAAACTTGATATGTAATGAGAGCGTACAATACATACGTACATACATTAATTACTTACTATTAAGCGACACAAATTACAGTGATTTGATCATTCAAAGGCCAGTGTAATACCCTCAACCTTGAATGATCAACAGCAATTGCCCCATCGTTGCATGTTGATTGTGTATGGTGAGTGCCTTTGCTAAGTAGGTCTAGCTGTTATTATCTCTGCTATTTCCCATTTTTTCCTGATCAATCGTTTTTTGTTGTCAGTGGTTAAAGTGAAATAGAGTGGAATGTCAGGGAGCGGTTTCTTTGCAGATGGACTGCTTATTTTTAAATTATAATTTTGGAAAAACCGCAAACTAACTTTTTTCTTTTTTTACCTTCGCCGGGACTTGAACCTCGGCCATTTGAGTTTTTATGCGAGCGATCTGGCCATTAAACCACGCACTCACCAATACTGAGAGAAAATACTGATCAAAATGCCGCTCTATTTATTTTATGAAATTTTTTATAAAACAATCACACAACATTAGATCAGGGATGTATTTTTATGTTATTTTTTTATTTATATTAAATGTATTCAAAATGTATGTAAATATTGTGTGCACGTGTATGTGCATTTTACGGTTTCATTTAACTTTGTTTTGGTTTTTAACCAACCGTGTAGACGTAAAACAATCTGTCGTAAGATTTTTACTCTCATTTTTAAAAAAACGGAGGGAATTTCATAATATTTTCTCTTCTGATTTTACGTACGTAAAGTATTATCATCTAAACTGCTCTTTATTTAATGTACACTGTGACGTATACTTAATAAGTAATGTTGGTATTGAATATAACGTATACGCACATATGAGACTCTTTAATAATAAAAACCAATAATATAGTTGTGCTTTATGTTGATTTCAATCTTTATATAAGAAAGATCTGTTATATTTTTATTAAATATTACAGTTTTATAAATCAAATCAGAAAAATTATATAATTGTTCGACCTGTTTCCAAATTACCAAAATACTAAGCAAATACTTTTTTCAAGCTCAAGGTCAAGTTTGTTTTTAATTTATGTTTTATTTCATGATATACTTCAAATCATTGCTTAAGCTGCGGTCACATAAAAAAAAATTTGGACGGAAAACCTTAATAACAATTTTTTGGGTATATTTTACGGAAAAATTTCGTTTTGTGTGAACATTTATATATTTAAAATTTTAATATAATATGAAATGTATGATTTTGGGGATAAGCATGTCTCTGTGGCCATTTCGTCTGTGTTTAAGAGACTCGAAACGGCCATAGAGACAGGAGTATGGGACGAACGTATTAAATTTCCCAAGGAAATATTGGTTAATTCACAAAGATTTTCATGAATAAAACAAAAAAGTTGTACTATAACTAAATGTTTTTTATACATTAACGAAATTTATAAGTATTTCTAAAAGAAACCGCTCACTGAATTCTATTAAAGTTTTATTAATGAAGATTTAAATTTCAGCAAAAAGTGTAAGTTTTTGTTTTTTAGGCGGCCAAATCATTTAATATTTCATAAAATATATTGTGCGTTCAACGGCATAGAGTCGTAGCAAATTTTATTACAATCTTACAAAAAAAAGAAAAATAAAATTTTTATATAAAATATATGAATTTCAAAAAGCAATTATTCGTATTTTTTTATATAAATGCACGCATACTATGTTTAGTAATATTTTCCTATAATTTATTAAATATGTATGTTTTCATTCATGTACATATTATAAGGGTATGAAATAGTTCTCATTTTTTGTAATGAATTTTATCAAATAATAAAGTTTTCATTTAAAAAACCCATGTATTTTCTATATGAAAAATAAAAATTTGCCAATACGAACAAATATAATAAAAAAATAATAATACAAAAATAAAACTAAGTAATACAGAATTATTTTCTATTTATAAATTTATAGATTCGAAAATCTCCTTATATATATACGTATAGTTCGATTGCTTTGTTTACATGCTGTATAAACAGACGATTATGTGCAGAGTCAATATCATGAGTTATAATGAATTTAAGTGGAAATTACTATGAAATTATTATCCAGAAGTCTGGTTAAGAGCTACTTAAAAGTGTTGAAAGCAAACGGGTTCTTAACACACCTAATTTAGACTTACAAATTCGATCTGACATTTGATCTAATTTTTTTTTTTTTTTTTTTTTTGACCAATGCAAACCATTACTCAGCATGAGCATTTTATTGGATTATTGATAGATTTTCTTTTTTTGCTATTACACCCCTTATATTAAGGCCAGTGTTATATATTCCTTTTCAAATTATTAACAGCAATTGCTCCATCTCTCGATGCTAATTGTGTAAATTGTGAAGTGGTTGTTTACCATCCTTGCTTAGTTCTGGGTATTAATTCCCAGTAGGCAGTGTTTTCTCCCGATCATTCGTTTGATGCGAAAGCCGTGGATAAGGTGGGACTTTAGAGGATGCTTACCTAAGAAAAGCCTTTTTAGTGGAGTGGGTGAATTACTAAATTTTTAAATTTGAATTTTGAAATGTCGCACAATATTGTTGATTTGAGCCTGTGTTGTGTAGTAAGCGGGCGTTATAACCACCATACTATCAGAATTTTGCTGGAACATAAAAAAATACTTTCACTTAAGGAAAAGCAAATAAGCACTATTTTTTAGTTCGTTGTAACTCTACTTGACTGTATAATCAAATCCCATTCTTTTTTTGTCTTCAAAACATTCATCAAATTGTAATAAAATCCTTGGAAAATATTCTATTATATCCATGTTTATTATAACAATATATGGACACTCAACAAAAAAAAAATTAAGAAAAACTAAAAACATTTAAAAAACATCAATCAATTTCATAGAAAATTATTCATTTAGAAAATGTAGGTTTTATTTTTCAGTTTAGAAAAATTAGTTAAATTCAATTGATTATTCATTTATAAAAATGAAAAAAAAAATTACTTTTTTTTCTACTTTTTATAATTTTATTTTCCCTGGAACGCCTGTCTAAGAAAAATATGCCTTTTGCAAATAAATTCTTTACTATTAAGGTTTCTTCTCAGAATTCTAATATAAAAAGAGATACAGAAAAACGAATAAAGTATCGCATTTATAATGAGAATTAAAAGCAATATTTTAATGAATCGATTGTTAAACAAGTTTTTTGTTTTTTTCTAGATTTTTCCATCTAAAGATTTATTTCGAATAATATTTTAAAAGAAATAAAAAAAAAAAAAAAATACTTTAAAATCATTCGTTTAAAAATCCATTGTGATTAGTTTTCGCTATTTAAAAGTTTTAATAACGTTTAAGCAATTTAAACATTCTTTGTTTAATACAAAATTTATTGAGTTCTTGAAATATGATTTATTAGAGGGTGGCACTCTACTGCAACATTTCATCATTAATTTTACATTCGTAAGACCCTTTAGATATAAAATTGATAGAATTTTCTAAATACTAAAAGAAAGAAGATAAAAACAAATATTACAATAAAAACTATTCATATTTATTTAAAAACAAATTTTATATAAATAAAAAGTTCACTAAAATAATGTTTACTTCCTTCGGAAGACGAGATATGAGAATAAGATATGAAGTAAACTGGTATAGGCAAACGATAATCCGAGGACACTACGGGGTCAACAGTCTGACAGTTCAGAACGAGAATTGCTTGGTTTGAGAGGCAAGGACATAATAGAAATAGAGGAAATAAAATGCCCGCCATTTACGCCAAAAGCATTATTAAAGGGGGAGTTAACGATTTCATTCTATTATTTTATTTCAACTAGAATCAGCTAAAGGTGAAGAAGGAGAAATGTTCAGCATTCCTAGTATGGATGAAAGAGACAGATATCAATATTAAGGGTACATACCGTAGCATACATATTTCTCTAATTAAGAATCCACATATCCAGCACTAGTATCTACAGGATCTGTTGCAAAGGAGATATTGAAAATATGATTAAATATTGAGTTTTGCACTAAATTTGCTGGTGCAGCTTCTTGTAGTCAAAAGGAAAAAAATAAAGGATCAACTGACTTGGTCGACACAGTAAAAAGAAGAAGCGGAACAACAAATAATCTTTCATCACATCACTCTACAGAAACAAATACTACAGCTTCTTTGAGTATGAGTATTCTGATACCACCATGAGCATCTGTTTTACTTCACATAATTTGACGATAGCACAGCCCTTTTTTGTGCCATACGTGCTTCGATATATCGTGACAAAACCTGACATTATTTGGGACTATGTTATCAAATTTTCCGTCACAGACTATTAGATTCCCTAAATAGTTTGCCCTCGAAGCTTCGGTGACCGTTTTAAACAAACACAGTTTACGTAGTGGGATTATTAAGACCTCAAACATGAAATTCAGTGCCTGTAAACAAAGCGGAAAGTGTATTTTAAGCTTAATTTTATATATTTTCAGTTTTTGCCGAACAGAAATATGTTAGAGAGGCTCACAAGGCAATTGCACTGACATTTATTATAAAAACTGAAATTGGTAGTGAGTAAGCCTAAGTCTAGGGCCATTTCAATGTCATGAGTAACTATATTATATAAAAATTTACTGATTCAGAGGCAATTTGTGGGATTACTGAGTGAAGTCAAGTCATAGGTAAAAGACTGTTTACACTTGCTTCTAAAAGTGCATATTTGACGGAGTGTTTTCTAAACTGAGGAAAACAAAAATTTGTTGAAAAATTGCTATTTTATCGGAACACTACTACCTAAGCTATCACTGTTTAAAGGTTAATTAAGTTACGGTGCACGTATTGTGTCTTCGTAATGCTTTTCCAAGAGCCAGTATACTTGCAAGCAATGTAATTCAGATTTATTCTACTTCTTTTAGAAATAGAAGCAAACGAATATGATCAACTGACATCATCTAGAAATGCACAATGAACATCGTTCAGAAACCCATAGGAACAATATTATGATTCAAGATTCCTGACAGTAGCTGGGTTATAGAAAAGCATTTTAGCTGAGGTCTCTATTATGTTGTGTACTGAGACATAGGTGTGTTACAGGACTCTGCTCAAAAACGAATTCTGATTCAGTCTAACCATATAGACTACCAAACACACGACTATCAAAATTCGCTGGCTACAAAAGTAACTAAGTAGCCATCTACTTAATTATAATAACCACTACAACTACAAAATAAACATCTGTTTTGACACTTTGAACTTTCTTTTTTTAAAAGTGAAATTGTGAGAAAAAAAATTTATAAAGAAAACTTAGTTAATTATATAACATCTATTGCCAAAATAGTTCAAACACCCGCTTCAGTGTATAAAGTGGAAGTAACAGAAGATGATGACTCGAGAAAAAGAAGAATTTTTACCGAACTTGTGCCCATCAGCTCAAGCAACAAGATGAACATTTTTTTAAAGCATATCGAATGAGCACAGGAAATTATTAAATTAATTAATAATAAATTAAAAATGAAATAAAAACTGATATAAATAAATAAAAATTAAAAAAAAATTTAAACAAATGATTATTTTTTTTCAGTGGTGCAACTTGAGTTCTTTTAGCATTTTATTGCGTTTTTAAACATCTTTTTAATACATCTTATTGTATTGGCAGCACTAAACTGTTTATTTTTGCCAAGAAAATTAGAAATTAGCCTAAGTTGGGCACCAAAAATCGTTGTGTTGCCATTAAAATAATTATTCTCATATGCGCACATGTATTCTATTTTTGACAACTTGTAGTCGATGGTCGGTAGCCTTTAATATGTTTATAGCATAAGATGCACGTGAAATTAAAAAAAAAATTAAAACAGTAAAGGAGTTCGTAATGGCATCTGCGAGCACATTTTAATATGCGTTTGCTAGTTTTTAAAGTTTTTAAACTTAAAAGCGTAGCATTTTTAATACGGCATAACTGAGCCAAAACAGTAAGTATGCTTCCTTATCTTATTAAATACAAGCGTGTTTGAAGTTCAGTACATACATACATACATACATGACTGGCCGTTACCACCATGTTTCAGAGTTACGGCCTAGCTTCCCGCAGCACACCTACAGTTTAAAGTCGACTCAGAACGACAGAATTGTGAACCCTCTTCATGGCAATCAATTACTCCCAGAGCTTTTGCCAGAAGATTGCCGAGAAATAGTCGCCGAAAAAATTATTTTTTCATATTTCTTTTTTCAAGATGTTCGAGTTAAGATTTGAAACTAGTGCTATCGTCTTAGTAATCCAACAAACTAACCACTAGACCTCGGCGACTGAAGTTCAATAATTTCAAAATTTTGGCATTTTAAAGAAAAAAAAACTGTCTTTTTAATATTTTATTATACTCACGGTGTATTAAACTGATGTTCACATTGAAAGTTTAATTATTTGAAAAACCTTTAATATTCAAAAATTTTGAAATTTAAAAACAAAACTCATAAAACCAATTTGAGAATAAAAGTGCGATTACTATTTGATTGGAATTAAAGAGTTTGATTTTTAGAAAAAGCATTGAAAAATTTAAGCCGCTTATTTATGAAATAGGCAATAACAAAAAAATAGACAAAATTATTTCATAAAAAATAGAAAAATATATAAATCAGACAAGGCAATCAACAGCAATGAAAAAAAATATATATAGATACCTAGAAAAAAAATTAGATAAAATTTTGTTCAAAACAACTTTTGAATAACAAAAAAATATGGTCGACTTACACAGATAACAATAATAAACATATAAGAAACAAAGAAAGAAAATACATGCACAAGAAAACAGAAAGAGAGAGAGAGAGAGAGAGAGAAATATCTTAGCAAACAAGGACCAACAAAAAAAAAAAAAACTAAAAAAAAAACAAAATAAATAAATAACAACAGGAAAAGGATGTGCGAGGCTATTGTGGATGTGGTTGGTGTAATATATTTTGGCAACGATATCACCACTGACAACCAAATAAACAATAACAGCAGATGCACGAGTAGCAGTGGCCATTGGTTTTTACTTTTAAAACTGAATCATTATCATTTGTATGATTCGTCATGAATAAAATATAAATATATTTTCTTTCGTTTTTTGTTTTCTTTTTCTATTAATTTATCTCTTAAATATTATCATTATTCTTATCATTTTCATTATTAACTTGGTTACTATAAAGGAAACGTGAACAGTTTATTTCTCAGATGTATAGAAGGCATAATTGGTTTGAAATATTTTTTGTTTGTTTTTTTTTTCATTTTAATAATATTTCTTTTAGATTTACTTTATTAACGCCATTTAACAAACAAAATTATAAAATTGTAGAAAAAAATTTTGAAAATTTATTGCGTCAAAATAAATACACATTTTAAAAATAAAATTAATAGCGCCTTTATAAAAGATCACAATCTAGTACTTACGAGATTTTGATGCAAGTCTAATCAATGTTCGTTAGATTGCCCCTACAAAAACGAAATCTACTGGGTAATCTAAAGGAAATTACTTACAAGAATTATAGAACTAAGGATTAGGTTAATTCGGGTAAAAAATCTTAATTTTCTGCTCATGTGGGTGAAATGATGTCTCGAAAAAGTAAAATGTGCACTCATAACAGTGATACAATTTTTTTATTTTTCTCTTTATCTAAGTCATATAATGGGAAAACATGAGCATGGCGTAATATCTACATTTATAATTCTTGATTAGTAATAACTTGTTTTGATTTACAAGTTTATCTCGAAAACATAGTCTAATTACTTAAGCTACTTTAAACACACAGATAATATTTCAAGGTAATATTTTTTTAACCTTTTGCCTGACAGATGTTTTGATTTTCAAATTCGTAACGGATTGGTCTAGCCAGACTAAGACCATATCTCACTATAACTGTTTTCAGTTTTAATTCAAACCAATATATAAATTGAAGTGAAATATAAATTTGTATTAAAAGAGGGATACATTCTTTTTAGAACGAATTGTTTCAAGGAACAAAGGTGAAGGTCCATGATATTGTTAATTGCTTTTTCTATTATAAAAACTTTTTTATACAAAAAAAATGTAAAAAGGAATCCACCAATCAAACATATTTATCGACAACATTTAAAATAAAATAGGATTTCTCATCCCTGGCTATAAAACAGCTGACTTTTTTCACCACTCATGCGATGGCTACAAAAGTAGAAAGTAAACCTACTTTGTTACGTTAATACGTGTATGCATTCTATGCCTTTTGCTGTGTAGCTTGTCACATACAATTACCCTGATACTACTTTTTTGTTAGCCACATGAAAAGGACAGATGCATAAACTCATAGTGTGGACCTGCAGTTTAATAATTTAAGTATGTTAAGATGCTTTACAAATTCTACTGATTTGAACAAATTTTCCGTAACAATTCTGCGGCCTGTATGGTGAGCTCTTTACCCACCTGTAAATAAAATTTCTTGTAGCAGATATTATGTTTTTGAATCGCAAGCGAATTGTCATGATTTCACGTGGAATATAGTTTTTTGCAAAGTTTTATTTCATATGCCACAAGATTTTCCCATAAAAAATTAAATAAAAATGAGTTTTAATTAAAATATTTGTAGTTTTAATAAAATTTTTAATTGATTTAACGATCTCTTTAATAAAATCAATTAAAAATTAAATTTTTATTATATCTATTAAACAATTTAATTAAAAAAATAATAAAAATTAATTAAAATTTGAAATAAATCTATTAAAAAAAATTTTTAAAAATGCACAACAAACTTTTATGTTTTAAATGAATTATTTTTGAAAATAAAAACTCAATTTTAAGAAATAAAACTACCTTGAAACCACCTCTTTTAATATAAATTTCTGCTTCAAATTTACCTTTTTATTCCTGTTTCTTAACCGCTAAAACAGGCTTTTTACCAGCATTTAATTGATGGCCATACTTAAAAAAAATACTCTGCTTAACTGTCCTTGCCTCAACACTATATTCTCCTATACATCACTCACACACATAGATTGGTTTTTGAGAAATATTAAAAGCTAAAGCATTTAAAGTCAGTTTTAAGAACCAACAAAATGTATGTCATTTACTAAATTCGATCTCAACTATTACTTACTACACATTGCATTAACTTGTATATAAAAAGGAATGTGTGTTTGTTTCTAATTTTTAGACGGCTAAACGGCATAACTGGTTTTTCAAAAATTTTAAAATATCAACTGGGCGGTGGCATGCCATCATAAAATAAATACTCAATTGCCCATATCTTTAAGGTGGTAACATCAGTCAAAAAGTGGGCATAGTACTTACAATACCTAAGTCCAATAAATTGTTACATATCCTGAGAACAGCTAAAGCTAAATCTTCTGAAATTCATCAGCATTACTTTACAGTTCATGGAAATCAACAGTCTAAGAGAAACCGAAATTCAACAAACAAACTAAACATATAACGAATAGTACCCAATGCGTATAGTGGAAATTACGAATAGATTTTGTTTTGTAGTCAAATTAAATCATTAGTAAAAAGAAGTGGGCAAAATTAGACAAGTAGGTAAAGTAGAACAACTTTTCTTTACATTTAAAAAGTGGTACTGAAACTTGCCGGTGTTACATGAAGTGTTCCATAATAGTCTAACATAGAAAGGCCTTTCGAAAGGAATTAAATCTTTACATTTTGGATGATATTTCACACAAACATTTCATATACGTTCTCTTGTAATATTAAAACTCATTTGTTAAACTATTATAACTTTTAATTCTAGCAAATTTTAAAACTCTCTTCTCCTTTGTCTAATGTTCATTACTATAGTTTGTTGATTTAATGTTTTATGAATATATACATGCTTATGAATATCCATTGAATGGGGGATTATTTGCACGTTTGGCAAAAAAATTCCTTAATTTTTCTGTGTTGGTTGAACTCATTTTTTTTTTCTTTTCTTTTTTTTACTGCACAATGTTCTAAGAGAATCAAAACATTTTAAATAAAATTTAAGTTATGCCCTAGATATGCAACGTATGTGATTTTGTAAAAAAAAACGCATTTTTAGCAAAACACACGTTTTTAGAAAAACAATTGCAACAAACAATTATGGGTTTTTCTTCCAAAAAAAACATATAAAAATAGATTTTCTTCCATTTGTAGATTTTTAAAATATAATTCAAGCACGAAATAAGAACGTGTTTTGCTTAAAATTCAAATCTTAGTTGCTGCGGTAAAAACGAATATGCATATGGTATACTGAAGGCATAATCATATAAATGTTTTACTCAAATATTGTGTGCTTCAAATGTTTTATTAACACTGAAGATTATGAACATAAGGAATTTAGTTGTAAAAAATTATTTATAAGCGAAATACTGAGGCAGATAATTCTAGTACGTTCCCTCGATAAAAAAAACTGAATTATTTTTAAGCATGTAATTAATGAACTGCTTTGAATTAGTACTGGGGGCAAAGAACGGCATTCGATATCGAACGAAATTTATTAGAAAATTGTTTTTAAATTGTATGAAATTTCGATCGATATCGAATGCTATAATTTGTTCCCTGTTTGAATCGTAAAAGAGCAGGAGTAATTGAAGTATAGTAGTACTGAAGTTAATTGAAATACTTAAAATGCCTGTTATTTTGATAGCTCTAAATCAGGGAGAAAGCCTCTATATGTTAAAAATATATACAAAATGGAAAAGAATTCTCAAAATTTCCAGAAAATAAATGATTTAGATTTCCGCAATAAAGTTACATATTTTTGTTATACTTTTGAGTATAAGGTGTAGTTGAATGAGGGCTATAGCTTTGCACACTGAACCAAACCATTGAGAGCAGGCACTCCAAAGAAGCATACACTTTCAGAAGAATTCCCGCAGCGAAAATTAAAGAAGCCAGACCACACCTTTTACTTTTAATGATCAGGATATACTGCTATGATCTTAGACGGCATATAACGGGAGTTCCATAAAATTTTCGGGATACTGCCTCTATCATACCGCAGTAAAGGGATTTTGAAAAACCACAGCACAACTTTTCTATGCTTTTTTGTGAAAAAATCTAAAAGTTTCTCCCATGGTGATCGTCGTAAAGCAATATATCGTCGTGCGGGAGTTTATGTGCTCTGTCCGCCATTTCAAATTTTTTATATATCTCAAAGTAATGATGCCACTTTAGGTTTTCGAGTCCAAATTTTTCAGATCAGCAATCCGTTTTCGGATTTCTCGTCCAGTTTCGGAGATAAATAGTTGAAAATGGATTGCGGATTTAAAAAATTTTGGTGTCAAAAAATAACATGTCATCATTAACTCGAAATATATAAATTGGCGGATAGAGCACATAAACTCCCACACGACGATATATAAATACAGCAGTAGACTCCTCTCCGCGGAACACTTAATAGCAACTATATCGACTCTTTAATTCCCAACAATACCTATCTGTCCGCTACTTAGACAAAAGAAATATTTGAGTTTACTGGCATCTCTATGTTTTTGGGTGAGACTGTAACTTTAGGGTATATTTTTAAAAGATTATAAAGCACTAACTGCCGTACTATTTAACAATTATCCGTTAGATAAACTCTTTATAGACCAATTTTATTTGTTGTGAATACAGCAGTAACTCTCTACATATATGCTTTTTGTGATTCTTTTAACAAATAAATAGATTCAAGTATTCTTAACTTTTTAAAGGCGTTGCGTTTTCTACAAAGAGTGCAGTAGTAATTTCAATGTTTTGACAAGATATTGTTGCATACAATTAGGGGATTCAAAATGTGTGCAACTATGTTATAAGTTTGTTTTTTTTTTCTTATTTGAGACCAATACTCAGGGTAAACCCCTACTAAATGCTGTGAATTGTATTAGAATTTTTTTAAAGAACAGTACATATACATATACATTATTATTAAGCGCCTTAGAAATGAGACAAATTGCTGTGAATTGATCATTCAAAGGCCAGTGTTATACCTTCACCCTTGAATGCTCAACAGCAATTGACTCATCGTTGTATGTTCAGTGTGTGGTGAGTGCCTTCGCTAAGTAGATTTAGCTGTTATCTGCTACTTCCCAATAGGTGGCGCTTTTCTCCTGATCATTCGTTTTTTTTTTTTTTTTTGACATTGGTGGAACAGAATGGAATCTTTCTTTTTAGATGGTCTTCTTAGAGAGGGAGGACCTCTTATTTTTAAATTATAATTTTGAAAAAACCTTAAATTAACTTTTACATTTTTCAACTTTGCTGGGATTCAAACTAGGGCGGTTTGAGTTTTTGTGCGAGTGCTCTAACCACTATACCACCACCTTGTTTTATTAATAAAAACAAATCTTTAAATATAGAAAATTTACAAGTTTATGATAATAAGACATAACAACACACTTTAGAAAAAAAAAAGAAAACAATTGTGTCTTAACCCTTTAAAAAAAGTTTATTTATTTGTTAAACAAATTATTTTCTAAAGAGAAATTTAGATTCTTCATACAATATGTAGATTTTATTATAATACTGTAACTCTGCTCTAGAAAACTCACCCAAAAACCTTGGAACAAAACCTCTTTTGAGAAGTGAAAGAATAACACTTTGGCCATTGGTTTTGAAACATAAAACTTTGACTTTTAATTGTACATCAAATTTGCATCAAAGCTGTACTAATTATGTTCTTAAAATTTTTAAAACAATAATTATTTGAAAACGTTTTCTTTACTCTTTACTAACAGCAGGATAATTAAAAAGACAACCACATGCTGTCATAGAACATTTATAATTACAAAAGTCACTTTTTATTTCGTAATTGAATTAAATTTAAAAACATATTTGAGGCAAACAACAGAAAGAAGAGTTTTTAATTAATTTTGTATAATTAAGGATTCATTTTAAGTTTTGGAAAAGTCTACAAATAAAATATTTTGCGATATTTTTATGAAATCCATGAAACTGTAGTAGAAATTTAACAAACTTTTATAAAAACTTAAAAAAAAAGTCATAAGAATGCAATTACGGAGAGAAAAAAAAACGAATTTCTTGCAGTTACTATTCTTGGTGTATTACTTATTACCTGGAATTGAACGTTATAAAACTGTTTTGATTTGTAAGTTTTTTTTTTACTTTAATTTTTTATTCCAAGAAGTCATTATGAGCACAGCACAAGCAGTTTTTTTTTGCCTTTTATTTGCATGTGTTTGAAGCCTTTCATTGAAATATTCAACTTTCTTTTTTATAACAAAATTCTACATTTCACTTTTAAATATATTTTTTTTTTATATCTACTTATATAAACAGAAAACTGCATACTCATATTATGACTATATACATACATACATACATATATACTTCTTTATGTACATTATTCTATACATCATGATGTTGTATAGAAAAATCAACTTTCACTAAAAGTCGATATGATACTCGTATTCCTAAAGTATATGCAAATTTGTATGTGTTGTTGCAATATCTTTTGTATAATTTGTATTTTCTTTTTCTGTTTTTCTGTTTTTTTTTTCTATGGAAAACATAGCCATACTCAGACTTACATACTTTAAACAGAGAATTTGTATATCTAAATGGGAGTACAATTTGGTTTTGTAAAGCTGGGCATTAGTTTTTATGATTGTGAAAATATTTCTATACTAAAAAGAAGGAAACCCGGAAAATATTTCGCATATTTTCATGTTGTAACAGTTACTGCTTTGTAAGTGGCATCAAAAGCATCAGTTTAATACTTCCTTTTATGCTCTCATTCTTGAATATGAAATGAATATTTTGTTATAGATGAATGCGTTTTTATATTTGAACACATACTTGCACAAATGTATGTGCATGGTATGTATAGGGATAAAAAAAAATTCAAATTCCTTTTTTTAATCTTTGAAATGCTGTCACTGTTAAATAAAAACATTTTTTTTTTTTTTTTCGTTTCATTTGGCAGTTTTTTTCTTTCCTTTCGGCTTATTTTCAGCATTCTAGGAAATCATTAAAAATACACAGTAACTAAAGCAAACAAAAGCTGATTTATAAATATTTAATATATTTTGACAGACAAAATTTCTCTTTCAGATCACTGCAATATACACACGCACAATAGCATAGTAAGAGATATGGAGATTTGTGAAAAAAACGCAGTTTGTCCCTTTTAATGGCTATATTTGTGACGTTAATTATTGACGCAAAAACTATACATATGCTTACAAAAGAAGTACTGAAAAAAAAACCTGGATTTAAATTTTTTTGGAAATTTCACTGGAAAGAAAAAATATGTGTAACTGTAGTCACTTAGAGTGATAATGATTACATTGAAAAATATGTTGAATTTGAAAAAATTTTAACAAATAGTTGAAAACAAAACCAATTCATTAAAAACCACCAAATACTGGTGAAAATACATACATACATAACTGGCCTTTACAACCCTGTGTCAGGATTACGGCCTCGCTTCTCGCAGCACTCATGTTGTGTGTGTCAATTTTTATCCATGAGTACCGGGACCTACAGTTTAATGTCGACTCCGAACGACAGACTTGAGAAGCTTGTTCATGGCAATTATTTACTCTCAGAGCTTTTGCCAGAAGACTGCTGAGAGGTAGTCGCCGAAAGAAATATTTTTTTCATATTTTTTTTTTTTGAAGATGTCAGAGCCTGGAGTTGAACCCAGGGCCCATGTCATAGTAAGCCAACACACTAACCACTAGACCACGGCGACTACTGGTGAAAATAACTATAAAAATTACAACTCCCATAATTAGTTTAGTGGTTAGTGTGTTGACTTACTAGACAAGAGTTTCGGGCTTAAACTCCAACTCTGTAATCTCGAAAAAAAAAAAAAAATATTTCTGTTGGCAACTACCTCTTAGCAGTCTTTTGGAAAAAGCTTCTCAAGTCTGTCATTCGTAAAACAAAGATCTCTGATGAGACTTTCGTAGCCGAGGTCGAAAACCAGTTAAGTTTTGCTAGTTTTGCTACTTATTCCTTTAGGGATGTTAATTCTCATATGAATACCATTATAAGGATTTTAAGATTAAGAAAATTAAACAACTTTTTATTTTTATTAAAGGTGCTTTTACACTATTCTACAAGTCTTAAGATTTTCATTGGATTTTGTCGAAACAAAATCTAATGGTTTTTGGTCTGAAAAAAATCAAACGTAAAATGTTTTGTATTACATTTTGCTTTTACACTATCACATTTCAAATAAAATGGAAACAACAGCTGTTTATGTTCTGCTCTTTCTCCAACAATGGACATGTTGATACGGCAATATTTGTTTAATTAATATTTCATAATACAAGCCATATTTAATTATTTTTTACAACAAATATTTGTAATTTATTTTATGTTAAAGGGAAAGAATTTGAAATTTTAACTATATTTTGTATTTTTGTAGTTATTTAATAAAAAAGGAATAAGCAAAATGATGGTAAATAATATCCAGTTTTCCAGCCCTGATTATTTCTTATATTTGCATAAAAAAGCAACTCCATTAAATGAAAAATCTAATGGTTTAGAAAAATTTATAAAATTTATGAGAGCCATACGAGTGTCAAATTTCTATCCGTAATTTTTGAGAATTCATTACATATTGTTTTCACACTATTATACTTTTTCATTTTATTTGAGTTTTTCACGTGTCGCTATACTCAGTGGCATAGTGTAAAACCACCTGAACAAACTTAGGCTGACACAAAAATATCAATTTTTAAATATATAGCAACTGGTCGCTAGCACACATTCACAAAATGTCATAAAATATTATCCGAAATTAATACAAGATTTTAATTTGCCGTTTTATTGCAGTAGATTGTTAGCAACACTAAAAATTTACCGATTTGACAACTGAAGGTTTAAGTTGTGAAAAAATGGTGGAAAAAAGTGTCTTCATTACTAAATATCTAGTCCGAAAATCATAAAAATATGGTCAAAATATTTGCCCAATTCTCAAAACCATTATAACGTTGTTATAGAATTTAACAGTTTACGCTTGTTGTTGGCAGTTTTCATAATTAATTAGATACACTCATACAATGGTTTTACATGTGTTGTTAAAAAGTTCTATTTCTATGTTATTAATGTAAATTGAATGCCTATTATTGAAAAAAAGAATAAAAACAAAAAAAATATATATTTTCAGCATCAAATTTATTAAAAAGAAAAATATAATGAAAAAAGTGATAAAATTATAAACTATAGATACATTTACTAGTATTTATTTGTGAATAGTGCTTTTCTTTTTCTTACAGAATACAGAGATAAACTAGATGTTCACAAGAAAGCATAAAACGATACAGATGCCTGGATATTCGACAATTGTTTTACTTTCGTTAACTATGCAAAAATTAATTGAAAAGTTTAGAGAGTCAGGGGATCAGTGACAGACTAGATGAGTCACCAAGGTAAAAATTATAATTTTTCTTCGAACAATCAGCATTTGGGGGTTCGTGGTATAATCGTTAGAGCGCTCGAACAAAAATCCCAGCAAAGGTGAAAAATTAAAAAGTTAAATTGGGGTTTTCTCAAAATTATAATTTAAAAATAAGAGGTACCCTCCCCCTCCCCCGCTCCAAGAAGTCCATCTACAAACTAACCATTTCCTGACATTCCACTCTATTCCACCTTAACCTTTGACAACCAAAAACGAATGATCAGGAGAAAAGCGCCACCTATTGAGAAGATGAAGATAATAGCTAAAAAAACCTAATTAGCGAAGGTACTCACCACAATCAACATGCAATAATAGGGCAATTGCTGTTGATCATTCAAATGTGAAGGTAAAACACTGACCTTTGAATGATCAATTCACAGCAATTTGTCTCATTACTAAAGCTACCGTCACATTAGGCAAATATTTGACCAAAAAACGTAACCACTATTTTTTCATTTCTTCCAAAATTGTTTAAAAACGATATTAAAAAGAAAAAATATTTTGATATATATTTAACTAAACTTTAAGAAATGAAAAATTAAAAAATAAATATTTTCATAAAAGAGTGGTTACGTTTTTTTCGTCAAATATTTACCCAATGTGACCATAGCTTAAAGCGCTTAATAATATAAGAAAACAAAATATATGTTATGTTTTCATAAATTCCAATAAATTTAGTAGAGGTTCACTCTTGAGTATTGTTCTCAATAAAAAAAAAATCCACTTCTTTATGAGTCATAATCTTTTCCGTGAACTCTCTTCGCCGTTCACAGTAATTAAGCTTTAATTGTAAACAAAAGAAACAGACCTCTTATAAATATATGCTGTAGACAACTTATAATTCACAACACCGATATAATGTTCCTGTTTATTTCCACTAATCCGGGCTCCCTGAATATTTGAATTTAAATTTTTCAGAGTTGAGAAGGTTAATATACTATTCTGACAATTTTGACCACATTTTGTATAAAATTTTAAAATGTTGTTCAATAATGAAAACACGTTATCGTATCGTATAAAAATTTATTTTTACTAACCCTAAAATCTCAGGGGTCTCACTGTTTATTTTTCATGTTTGACAGCAAATTTGAGTAAAATTGGCGCCAAATTCAAATCTTGTGTTAATCTTTAAAAACCCTTTATTCTTCCAAGATTTTAACTGATTCGGTCTTAGCTGAATAGTAAGAAATGAGACTACAAAAATTTCCAACTAAATGATAAACTCCGATTAAATGTATTTTCCTAATATAAAGGAAGAAAATTATTACAAATTTGTAATAATGTTGCAATTAAAAAATCCAGTTTTAGAAGTTTGTAGGAATTTTAAACAACGTACTTTGTGAGATAAATAACACACCCACTTATTCAAGTTTACTTACTTTGTTTTCTAATAATTCGGATGGACTACAGAGTTTTTTGAACCCAATAAGCAAACTTTCCCTGCTAGTATTTCATTGATTAGAGCATATATACATTTTTATGGGCAGCAGTTAGAATTTTTAAAATCTATAGCCTATAAAAATTAAAACAGAAGCCAGTTTTACCATTTTGTTTTCTATATAGACTTTCAACAAACAACCCCACAATAACTTTTATACAGATATATAGATAACATTGATTGCTAATGCCCTAATTTAATTTATATATGTACGTATGTATCTATGTATGTATGTATGTGTTAAAATTTATATCACATTTATGCAAGAGAAAAGGAGGCTGAGCATATAATACAAAATCTTATGAAAACAATGTTCAAACAAAAAAAAAAAAGAAAAAAAAGACTAAAAAATTTCTATTAAATTATGAAGCAAAATTAGATTTCAACTGCGCTCAATATACGAGTAGTTAAAAACACAAACACTCAGATACAAGAACGTAGACGAACTGTCACACATACCAACCAATTTAAAAGGACACAAGCAAATATAGAAAATAATCACAAAGAATAGATATCAATAGAAATAATATATGGCCGGCATATGACAGCCATAAAAGGCATAAATGGAAAAAAGGGATATAAAGACAAAAAACTGGTAGTGTAAAAGATTATATATGTATGTATATACCATATGTACATATGGATATATGTATGTATTTATAGATATAAACGTTTATTTTTTTTACTTTATTTTTATAAGAGTAGTTTGGCTGTTTCATGTCACTTACAGATCAAATTAAGTTATTGATGATTTACGGCGACTAAAAAACCCACCAACATTTTGAAAATTATTCAGTTAAAGTGATTCACATACAAATACATAGAATATTTGGTAGATATAATAGAGCCGTGATTTTTTTTTTTACGCTTATAAAAAACCATTCTAAAAATTCATTTCAAATATTTTAGCAAACATTCTAACACAACAATATATGAGTTTTCAGATAGTGGGTGTGTTTGTATAACTTCAACTTTTATATGGAGTGGTGGTTATCAATTTTATTGTTTGAAATTGATTGAGAGCATATTTTTCTTAAACAGTCAAACATATATTTACTTTTTGTTCATTGATTTCAGTACTTTTTTCTATGAAATTTGACTCTGTTTGATATGAACGCAAGCAAATATTTACAATCTCTATTGTTGTTAGAAAAAAAAACTAAATTGTATGAAATGAAATCATTTTGATTCAATTTAATTTTTCTATACTCATATATCACAAAAAAGGACAATAAATTTCATTAAATTTAAACTTTAAATCAAACTTAGAACACGGATTTTATTTTGTTTTATTTGTGAAGTTTTATATTTGAAACTTATGGCTTGATTTAAAGCAAAACAGACAGACATTTTCGAGGGTGTCAACACATTAAAGCAAAATTTAAATGTGGCGCCATTTCTGCAGTACATTGTTAGCAACTCTGGAAAAAGAATAGTGTGAGAGTTGAGAGTTTCGTTTTATACGACACAACAATGTGTTTTGCTATTAAAGAATGTTTTAGAGATTATGAAAGTTTACTGGACCAGTTCGTAAATCTTATATAAGATAAAGTTAAAATAGTGTCCTGAACTCGTCTAATATGAAAAAATTAAATGAAAGTTTGAGACATTAAACACACCGGTTATCTTTGCCACCATACTAACATAACTTAATTACCACAACAAGTGAATGCTAAAGATCATAAACAGCGAGGAGAGTTCTTCAAATGAATCCCTAATTATCAACATTTCTGGCAAAATAATTCTATACAATGAAGCTCATTTTCACCTAGATGGAGGTGAAACCATGTGTGATCAGCGAAGAATAAATGCACCCATAACGCGTCACTATTTGGTGGGGATTTTGGGCAGGAGGCATCATTAGACTACACCTTCATTTTTAAAACTAGGCTGGTTAAGAAGTAACTGTTACTTGTACTCGTTATTGCGACATAATATTACAGTTCTTTATGATAAGATTGAATGCTATTAATGTCACAGTGTAATACAACGACGAAACTCAAACAAACACAGCCAAGATAGCCACAAATTATGATAATGAGAGATAGATGTATTAGTATATACAGCTATCTTATTTTCCCCAGTCTTTAATATAGCCACAACAATATTTTTAATATTCACACAACATCACAGTGTATAAGAAGGTAGCCACAAAAAATTGTAACAACTGATTTTAAACTTTTCGAGCTGTCATTTCCTTCATCACTGTATTACATTGTGTTAATGTGGCCAATACGCCTTTTCAACAAAATGGTTCCAATGTCATAGATTTCATTCAACAATTCCATTACTGCCTGAGATCATGTGATTTAGCATTACGTTTTAAAGACCTATGTCAACAAGACCATATCTCTACGTTAGTAACACGAGGAAATTATACGCTGTGTCAACGAAATTAAGCCAAAATTATGCAGAAAGGCCAAGAACAACTTCAATGGAATAGTGCGTATATGTTAGCAAAGTCATAAAAGTAATTTTTCTGATGTGCTATTTCATTAACTGCTCTATTCTGTTTGTAACTCAACGAAAAATTAAAATTTAAAGATCAAATTTCTGTTCTATATTTAGTTTAGGTATTTTGAGACAAAACTTATATATGTACTTATGTAAGTACAGTCGAAATCGGTTATAAGATAATGTTAAAAACAGCATTTGTTTTTCTTATAACCGGAATTTTCCTTTAAAAGGACTTCTGATAAATGCAAAATTTTTTCGTTTCAACGAACCCTTATAATATTATTGAAATAAAAATAAAGCAAATCGAGATGTTTTACAAAAATTCAAATTCCGGCAAAGTTTACAGACAAATTATAAACAATTTTTGCAATAAACGAACATTCTTGCCATAAAAAATATTTTTGAAAATGTAAGTATGCACAAAATGAAAAAGAAGTGAGCCGGTTCTAAAGTTTTTTTTCCGTCGTCAAATTCTTAATATTCGTATTTGCAATTAAGCGCAGTTCTTTTTATACAATTTTATGCTTTATAACGCAATATCTGTTTCTATTAAGCGATTTTTCTTTAAAACGGATTTTTCTTTAAACGGAGTTAAATACCTTTGAATTTAATAGAAAACAAAAGTAAATAAATTTATTTTGGTTTTGTTTGATTTTTTCTTTTAAACGGTGTGCTTATATCGGTACACGTAAGTATATGTTATACACCAGAGAACAGTTTAGTTGCCTGTTTATGAGCTTTAAATGCATTTACACAAATGAGTAAGTATACTGTTGTCAATTGTCAGTATTTTATTTAAGCAAACAAGACAACACAATAAAAGAGTGAATGTTACGAATCTTATGCATTGCATTGCTTGTTTTCTGTTAAAGTTATTTAACACCCAAAAAGGCAACGAATGGCCAACGAATGGTATGAATGGTTGACATGCCTATTGAATGAAACGCAATATAGATTGCTTTCAAAAGTATTTATGTGTGCATGTATGTAAACACCAGAATTCACAAAATTGTTTACAAACACCGAATAAATGTTCCGATTGTTTTTATTTTTTTAATGTGTGAGATCATTCGTTGCACTACATGTAATAGCATTATAAACAAAGAGTATTCAAAAGGCAAACAGCAAAAACAAAAAGTGTGAATAAAGCAACATCAGTAGAAATTCATGTTGAATGAATACACATCAAAAGCAATGAATGCGTGAATACTTGGCAAATGTGATTATATTCAATCAATTTTTCGATGCGTACTTAATTAATGAACTTGGTTTGCCAATTATTATTATATATTGTTGAAGTTTTCACAAATATCTTAATGAAATCCAAAAGCTTTTTTTCCAAGTTTATTAAATTTACAAATTAAATTTTATAACACTTTCTTTACTTTTGTTTTAAGCTAGAAATGGCACTATTTATTCTCAAACAAATCACGGTATTTTTACAATAATTTGAAAGATGTTTTGTAATTGGAATTTGCCATCATTCCTTTATATATTTTGCTCGAATTCAATTTCTTTTGTTTATATATATGATATCAGTTCTAAAAAGCAAAGTGTTTATAAAATTCTTTTTGTATAGTAATGCTTCGCTTTTTATTGATTCAATCATTCTTTTATTATATAAGAAAATGTAATACGTTTTTGGACTGTTGCAGTACTTAAGCTAAAATATTATTTTTGTGAAAGATTCATTCTTACATCTTCAACAAAAGAACATTGTCTTTAAGGATATTGAGAAACATTTTTAAAATTTGGGTGAAGAATATTTGGAATATTAAATAATAAAACATAATATTTTAAGATCAAAAATGCCTTGAATTAAAGGGTTAAACTAGTCAATGTGGATTACTAAAATCGGATAGAGCGACTCAATAACTTTTAATTACAAAACTTACGCAAAAGACGTCGACAATTTTTTTATTTTGTTGTAGTGATTATGCGATTCACTAAGTACACTTCAGTGATAATCGATAACTCTGTTTTTTTATGTTTAAGTTATAAATTTTGTTGTTAATTTACGATAACAGCCAATATTGGCTATTGCGAATATCGTAAATAAAAGTTATTGGATAGCAATATTGGCAATTCTGTTATTTACTATTAAAAGCATGTATATCAGCTTTTCGGTATGACAAAGAAATCAATTGAAATAGAAAACGAAACAGTAGGTTACATGACAGTATGCCCCTAATGCAACATTTGGCTACAAGATCTAAAGTGTGACTTATTTTTAAAAATTGTTTGCCATATTTGCTTCGCTTGGGGAAGCAAATTATTTTAGCTTATGTTCCCATAAATAATGGTTTTATATATTTCCAGCTTTGCAATATCAATACATCACTCATATATACAAAAATATCGTGCGGATTTCTGTCTTTCTCCATTTCCACACCCTTCTTGCAAATTGCTAGCTTAAAGGTGTTTCATGATAATTTTAAATATTTATTTAAAAGAGACCTTAAATTTAAATTATTAAAAAGTTGACGAAGAACAGACCAATAAGGTCATATTAGAACATAGATGCCCAGTAGTGGCTGATATCAGCAAATTAGACACACACGTATACTTACGCTCTTTTGTTTGATCGTCATTCAACAAAGAGGAAATCAGCATGTTGAGTGGGAGAGACAAACTACACATACAGAATTTCTGTGTCTTATTATATATATATATGGGCAATTTCAAAAATTTTCGACATTTTGATATTTTTTTTTTCGAAATTTTTTTCTTGGATGACACGAATGACGCTTTGGTCACGTGAAGGGTGATATTTTAGTATACCAAAACAGTTCGCGTTAATCATTTATTGCAAACGGCGCGAAAGTTATGGAGGTTTTAAGTTAAAATCTCTTTAAAAAAAATTTAAAGTTAAATTTATTGGTTTATTTTAATAAATGTTGTTTGGATGCATGAAACTCATTCCAAATTCATCAGTGCAGTCCAAATTCATCAATGCATTGATAAAATACATAAAAAATATCAATTATAATTAAAATTTCTGAATATTAAAAAACGCGAATTTTTGCAAAAATATGAATGTTTCACCGATTGTTATAATACGTGTTTATATAACGCATAACTAATTTACAGAAAAACAATGTTTTGACTTGCAAATTTAAAAAATAAAAAAAATTATATAAGAATTATTTTTGAGGTTAGGATTTCTTTATTGATCTGTAAAATTTAAAATCATGAAAATTTTTTAATGCCTATTCGGTTTTATTATCAAGCTTAAAAAAACCTTTCATTTGGTATCAATCGCGGCTGAATCTATACATAACTGCAGATGTCTCAAAGCAAAATGTGTTTGAAGAAAAGTGCCGCTGTACCCGCTAAATATGGACCGAATTCAACCGTATTTATATATGATCTTTAGTTCACCGCCGCACTTCATTTCCAATACTTTACATTGATTTTAAACCACGGATTAATTAAAAAAAACGCGAAACAAAATCATGAAATTTCGCAAAATTTTTATTTTCTTTATAAAATTTTTGCGTTTTAAAATATTTTAACGCCTTCTTGACGTTGAGGTGCCATTTACTAAGAAGTTTAGATCACGCAATACATAAACCAGTTTTAAAAAAGATTGCAAATGTCAGACGCGAAAAACTGTAATTTTTGACAAATTTACGCCAATTCTATAAAAGTTTGAGGTCATCGTTCTCAGCAACTAGCAGCCTGACATCGACGTGATATAGCGCAAATTTTAGCAAATTACACCATCTATTAAATAGTGTTGACAAAATGCAATTTTCTTGAACGGCGCACAAACGCTATAGAAAAAACTGCGAAAATTTAAAAATCGAAAAATTTTGGTTTCAAAAATGAACCGCTGTACAACTTTTTCCCAAATAGTATTATGGGCATAACTTTTATAGTGTAAATATCTACTAAGTCTAGTGACTTTATTTTATATCAGTGGGCATCGGAAGTTTAAAACTAAAAGTAGAAAAGTGATGAAATATGATAAAACTCTTGTAAATTTCAAGCCTGTTTTTGAGTTTTTCAATATTTGAGTGCCCATAACTTTTAAAAATAAAGAACTGATGGTCTGAAATTTTGAATTTCCGAGTTTTCTAGTGTGGCCTACCATTCCCTTTTGACCGTTTTGGTCAATTCGAAAAACTGGAGAAATAATAAGCATCTGAACTCAGTTTCAACAAATGTTGAAAATTTTTGAAATTGCCCATATATGTATATAATATATATATTGGTTGATTGACGATCAAACAAAAGAGCGTAAGTATACGTGTGAGTTTAATTTGCTGATATCAGCCACTACTGGGCATCTATGTATTAGAAGTTACTTTGTGAAGCAACAAAAATAACGTATAACAGCACCTGGTTATATTGGTTCAATTTGAATACTCTTTGGCTCTCTTGACTCTTGACTCGCTCCCGACTTGACTGCTGTTTGTCAGATCTCTTTCTCACCAAAGTTCAATATATGTTTTGAAAAGCACAATTTTAAAAGACTCAAAATTTGAACTGAGAAATTACTAACAGTGCAGTCTAGTTTAACAAAAAAATTTAATTAATTGCAAAAATTTCTAAAGAATCTGTTCTCATTTTCAATGGCATAACTTTGAGTTGATGAAATTAATGTCATTCCCTTATTTTATTTAGTTTTGTGGTTCATTTTAACATTTAAAGCGCAAAGGTAACAGCAATTTTTTTTCGGTTTTTGATGTTTTCAATGTCACACATTTCAAATGAAAATGTGAAAACAAAACTATTGCAAAAAAGTATAAAAAAACGATTAAAAATGTTAAAAAAAAAACAAAAAAAAAAATGTTTGCAACAAAATTGGATTGGTGATAAAGTGACAAAGACAACACTTTTTTCAATTTTTAGTGGTGTTACGCATCCACTGACACACACAAATATTTCACTTTTTTTTTTTTTTGCTTTTAATTTTCCTACACACACGTTATTTAGACAAACATTTGATTTTTTCGATTTCATTCTTGTCTAACTATGCTGTTCGTTCACTTCAGTGAACTTTCCAATCAAATAGTTTTTCATCACTGCCTTAAAAATTTTTGAGTGTCACTTTTTCATTCGTTACTTCACTGGTTTTTCTTTTTTGCTTTTATTTTTCCTCCTACTGTATAAAATTCTATTATATTCTTACTTTTTCGTTTATTCCAACATTGCTTTCTCATAGTTTTGATCTGCTGCAGAACAAAAAAACACAAAATTGGGTTAAAAAGAGAAAAACTACAAACTTATCTGTTTTATATTATTTTTTTAGCAATTTTTTCAATAGATTTTCTTCCTGCTAAATAAATTTAGTATATGAGTTTAAAATTGTAAAACGTTTATGAAACGTTTTCTAGGTTAATGAAATGAGTTGGAAGTGAATTTTAAAAAAAGAAAGAAAAAAAAAATAAGAAATATTTTCAATTTTATTTTCTCAATGAATTTCCACTTAAGAAAATTGAATTTATTTTCAAGCACTTATTTGAAATTATTTTCTTTTTTGATTATTTGCAACATAATTAAATTGAAAGCAAATAATTATGAAAAGCATATGTTGGAATGCTTCTTCCCCTCTTATCGTTTAGCAGAAATTGGTTTTTAATAACTTAATGTTTCTAGAAATACGTAAATAGAAGAACATTTAAAGACTCTTTTCTTTTTTTTCACAATTTACCGTGGAGGTGCGAAGAGCACAGAAAAAATTAAAAGACTTATCCTCTAATAGTAAGTAATTGTTTTTAAAACCTCACTAAGCTTAGAGGAAGAAAAATGGGCAGGGATGTTAAAATTATCAGACTTACTAAGAGGTGCAAAAACCTCAACTTCGTGCTTGTTCGGGTGTGCCTTGACGGCCATAAAAACAAGATATGTAAGTCAGTTCATTCACTAGTTGTGCAAGATGAATTTGCGCAGTAAACAACTCAACCATATTAGACTTTTGCAATCGTTTGGCCAGGATAGTGGTACCAAGATCAATTATGACATCACAAGCAACAACATTTTCAATGTTTGCATTGGAGTTATCGTTGCCTCTATTTTTGCGTGTGCATTTCTATACAAAAACCTGCAATGAAAAAAGAGTGACCTACTTTTTAACTTAACCTAATCACACTTAAATTTGGCATCAATCCTTCCACTTGGTTCTTCGAGGGCCCCTTAAGAAATTACAATAAACAGGCGGACGCCCAATTTTTTTGATACACTTACATAACTGCATGATGTTTAATCTGATATTTGAAAGGTCATGGGTCGATTGCTACTAAAGACACTAACCATAAGCTATGAGTGTACAACTCCCCTCCAAGCGCTGCTAATGACATTTCTTTTTGTAAAGTTTTGTGAGATGCTTGAAATAAAATTTGCGATTTTTGCTATTACAAAAACAGTTAATTTTAACCCTTTAATGTCATACTTCGTCGAATCGAAGGTGCATGTTTACATTTTGTATATTTGTGTCTAGATTTGTGTTTTTTCTTTGCTCGTTTTACGTACAGCAGCCGTGCTGCCATCTCTTGATGTGTACGCAAGAATAGCTCTCTAAATATTGTTTACATTTTTTTTATTGTAATGGCGTCGTCGAAATGACGAAGTATGAACTTTGTGTAACTTTTAGGAGGTTTTGTTCTTTTTATAGTGTTTTATAATATTCTTCTAATTAAGCTCTGTTTTTAGTCCAGTTCATATAATGGCTAACAAAACATGTTTGACTGATGCATAAACAATTTTTTTTTAAATTGTGGCGACGACAAAGTGACAAAGAAAACGAATTTCGAGATAAATAACAAGCATTATATCAGATGACATTGATAATATTATGGTACTCTGAAGAAGGTGCAGCCAATTAAGTATCTAATAAACTGCATACGATAGAATCTTAGAAAACAACGAATGACGGATTGGATATGTTTATGTATCAACTTTGAGAATATCGATGCATAATAATATCACCAATATATTGCCGAAATACATGAAAAATAGCGAAGAAGAATACTAGGAGTTACTAAACAAGAAGCGGAAGATAGATATTTTGTCCTTCATTTAAACCACGGATGACAAAATCAAAATGGCTAATAATCCAATGTGGCGAGCACAAAATAGAGCCTTGTGTTTTTTTCAATCAAAATTTTAGTTTTAAGATTCAAACAAACTTAATGAATCTTATATTTTTAACTTAACTATTTATTTATTATGTTTTGAAAAACAAACCAAAAAAGTAATGCTTTAAAACCTTCTTAAAAGATTAAACATAAACCAAATTTAATTGCTTCATTTCATTAATATACAAAACGAGTAATTGAACAAGTGAAGTTTCATTAATTTTTTGTACATTCACGTTCTTTTGAATGACACCTTTATTGATTCGACGAAGTACTTATGACCTTTACACCACAAAAATAAGTATGACAGTCTAGGGTAAATATTATTGGTGGAATGGCATTTGTACTGCAGAAACGTTGATACTCGTAAAGTTGCAGATAGCCGTTGAGGTTCAGAAACTGTCTCCTTCTCCGCTCCGAGAGAATTGAGAACAATGTGTGTTCTAATCAGTTAAGAACATCGAAATATGAATGCCAAGTCAGCGAAATGGTGCTTGGAATTGATTGAATTTTATTGCCTGATTGAACATCGCTAGCAGTTTAGTCATATTGTTTGCACTGAGTATGAGTGACAGATCGTATTTGAGAAAACACCAATGTCGAATGGTTTCAAAACTACACAATTCTTTTTAATAGACAATTGATTGTAAAACAATTCTTTCTGAATATCAGCCCCAGCAGAAATTAGTGCTTACCAGTAAGCTATTTTGTAAGTGAGAAATTGTAAACAATCACGTACTCGTTCGCATCAATAATGCATGATTTTTATATGAAAGGAGCCGCTAAAATGCACAAGAAATGCAAGTTTATTGCAACCAGTAAGCAAATATTATACAAAATAAAAAATAATACCTTATCCTATAGCATTTTTGGAAGCTTTAAGATATAAAAAACAATACAATGCTTCCATTAATGCTTATAATTTTATTTATTGCTTCCAAATTTGAAAAATTTTCTGCTGGGAGAAAAAGCAAAAAAGTATTGATGTTGAATTCCTGCTCTGTGATCTCTCGTTCCTCAAAACAGTGTTTGCTCTCAGTATGTAGTAGTGTATCAATAGGAAACTCAGTCTTCTACTAATACTCGATCTCCGTACACTATTCGCCATACGAGAAGGTCGTTACAAACCGTTTGGCAAAACGCATTTCCGTAGTGCTTTTCCTATAAACGAGTGTTGCCCCCTGCCCACTTTAGGTAATTGGGTGGATAAATTCTAAAACTACTGTTTTTGCTACAAAAAATTATTTTTATTTTTTTAGTTTTTGTTGTTTTTAACTTTCGTTTTAATTGCAATATAATGCCAATAAATTTCTTTCAGAAATTTTTGTTTTTCAATCAAATTTGTAATTTTAAATAATTGGCTTTTATTTAGTGTGCCAAACAGAGTAAGTGTAACTAAGTTAGTTTGCGTATGCAATTCTATATTTTGGAAAACTAAAACTCAAATTTAAAATACTTGTACATTCCAAACTCAAACATACAGTTATAGGTTAGAGAGGTATACGAATGCATATGTACAATACATGCATTCATATTTAATAACCTACAAAAAGTTGCCAGAGCTCATGGTCACAATAAACAATTTTTGTGTTTTTAAAGTTTGTAACTCATCACCATTATTTACATGCAATTTTTCAAGTGTTGTTACTCTTGCTGTTTGTTGTACGAACGTGTGTTAAATTTAATTATAAATACATACTTCCTCTCCATCGCTATCTCTATCTAACTCTCTCGTTTGCACACAAAACATCAAAGTTTGTTCAGAATACGAGTAAGTTAGAATGTACAGCATATGATTGAATAAACATATCGCTTCCTGAAAGTTATTTTAAATAGTATTCCCCAACATTATTTCAAAAAAATATTCTTCGGCAAACATGCATTTTTAAAAATTAATAGCATTTCTCACCAAGTAGGTAGTTTTACTTTTTTTATTTCATGTCAGTTGGAATATTATTGCAGTTATGGAGCGATATGTATGTGTATATGAATACATACATTTCCAAAATAAGAGTGTAATTTTTTTTGTAAGTTTATGTGCTCGCATTTGTTTATTTTGGTTTAAGTAAAAACGTGTTGGTATAAAAATTTTATATCTCCTTCTATTACTCATATAACGTTTTATTAGCAGCACTGTTATCATAAGGAAAGCCTTCATTTTTAAAGGATTATTTAGTTTGTTTTTCAAGCTTAAATGTTAATACTTATGCATAAAAATATGAAGAAAAACAAATGTTCGGTAAAAGTAAATGTTTTACATTAAAAATATCAATTATACAAATACAAATACAAATTTGTGTATAAAAGGGAAATAATTTTTGTTTTGTTTGTTTCCCTATTATAAAATTAAAAATTTAAGAGTTTTAGGCATATTTCCTGTATTCACCCATAAAACTTGCTAAAACAGAACAAATATATATACATATATTTCGAGTGAAAAACAAAAATTATTTTATGCAAATGTTGTCAACTACTACGTCATAGGTGGTCGAAGCGTTAGTTTTAGTATACTTTTTCCAGCAATTCTGTTGGTCTTTGTCAAATCTAATGAATTTGTCCTACTTAACTACTCACCAAAGTAACTATTTAACAAGTCAATGGTATTGTTTACGAGTATTTTTTTCCAGAAGATTGCGTCTTGTTGAAACAATATATAAGCCCAGTCCAGTCCAGAATCAAATTTTGTTTAATCACAAAACACTATCTTGTAAAGGACGATCGACGAACGATCCCCACTCAAAATTATTTACCCAAATAATGGTTTTGGAGGTTTATGTCAAAATAATAATAATCAAACTGTTAAAAAACCTAAAACTGTTATTATTTTGACATAAACCTCCAAAACCATTATTTGGGTAAATAATTTTATATAAATGAGGACAGATATAGAAAGCTGAGAAAATTTCCTTTAAAATAAGTCCTCTTCCAGCGTTAGAGGTCAACCATTCACCAATTGCAATGAATGTTTCCAAAAAAATAGCATTATATTCGGATGACCTGAGCACCAAATTTTCTCTTAAAAAACCGGAAGCTCGATTTTGATTTTAGAACCATGGTTTATTTGGGAAAAGTTCTTAGAATTTCCCGTAGACTACGATTTTGCTATACGCTTTGACAAGTTTTTCGGTCCCAAAAAAATTGACCCACCCTACTGAGTACTGTTTGTGGTCAGTTGATTTAAATTTATTCATATCGTTATTGACAGGAAAAACTTAAAAAAACACCCTTTTGAAAACTCCAACTGTTTTGTTGTGGTTAAATGGCCTTTTCTGAATCCATTGGGTGGGTGCCTGGCATACTGTTTAAAGTGCTCGCGTATATACGCGAACAAAAACAGCCTAAGCCTAAATTTGCGTTTTTTTAGATTTAAATTAAAAAATAAGAGGTTCCCTTCTCCCCCATCCAAGAAGTCCATCTATAGGAAACCGCCCTCTGACATTCAACTCTCTTCTACCTGCCATATAAAAATGAATGTTTTGGAGAAAAAGCGCCACCTATTGGAAACCTACCAGTTCAGAGTTAAGATGCAGCGACAGATGGACAAGTTCTGTTAACCATTTAAGGTACAGGTAGGTATAACACTGGTATTGTTCTCAGATAAAAAAAAAATATTGAGATGGTGATAAAAATGAAGACACTTGATGTAAAAGTACATCAGTAACTATTTGCTTAAAAATTGTTGAAATATTAATTTTAAATTTAGCTATGCTCCTATAATTTGACACATTCAAGCCGCATAATAAGCTGTTGCAATCATTTAATTAGAACACAGCTCTAAACAACATCTGATCCAAAAAAATTTTTTTTTATTTAAGACCAATACTCAGGGGTAAACCCCTACTACATGCAGTGCATTGTATTCGAATGTTGAATATATGTATACATAGATATATGTAGATAGATAGATGTTAAGCACCTTATGTCTATGGGACAAATTGCTGTCAATTTGATCACTCAAAGGCCAGTGTTATACCTTCACCTTTGAGTGATCATCAGCAATTGCCCCATCTGGATGTTGAACGTGAGTGGTGAGCATCATCTTTTTTATGTATGTTAGCTGCTATCTTCCCAGAAGGTGGCGCTGTACTCCTGATCATTCGTTTCTTGGTGGAATAGACTTGCGATGTCATTGAGCGGTTTCGTGAAGATGGGACTTCTTGAAGGGAAGGAACCTCTTATTTTTTAAATTATAATTTTTAAAAAACCGCAAATTTATTTTTTTAATTTTTTAGATTGTTCAATCATTTATTAATTTAATTTAAGCTATACTGTGCGGGTTTCTTGGAGTTGATTACTGTTGGCTAATTTAGTGCTGAAGGTATAACACTGAATAATTAATCAACAGCAAGCGATTTTCTTGCGGTTCATATTTTTAAAGTTGGACCTTAGGTTTTTCGAACAAATATCAGATATGAGATCTTTTCCGCTTTCGCTCAAAATTTCCGAGACCAGCACGACATTTAGAGAATATGTGGGGATTTCAACACTCATATCCACCTTATTGGCTTTTAATCTTTAGATTATGTGGCAATAAGAAGATTAAAATTGTTAAGTTATTATTAATAAAATATTAATTTTGTAAAATAGCCTGTAAGAAATATTTTCTTAGATTGAGTAAATATGTAAATAAAAAGAGTATGTGATACCTTTTCTTTCAAGCAAAATCAATGTTGATTGCAGTTTAATTTTCCCGTTTATAAATCTTCGAAAAAATAATTTTTTTTTTTGCACACAATGGCTTTAAAATAAACTTTCCCCATAAAGTTATGTATGATCTTAAAATAAATAACTTTTTCGGTACAGCGTCATGTGCATAAGTATGTTGCAAAATATCAAGTTTATCAAATGCCAAATCATTTGAAATTTTTACTACTTTGTTTTATAAAGAATATCGAAGTAAAAAAGTGAAATATTACTCTCCTTAGAAGTTAAAAAGAAATGAATAAGAAAAAAACCATTGACTTGCAAAAATACCAACAAAAACTTGAAAAAAATGTCATTTTATTTGAACAGCGAGCGGCATCTTAAAACATAAAATACTAAAAAAAAAATTATAAAAAATAAATTTAATGTGTGAAGATCTTGTACACGAAAGGCTTGGTATGTAAGCCAAATATTTGAACTCATATTATATATACAATATATCTACGAGTATACATACATATATATTATATTGTTCAAATTGTTATAAAAAACTTACTCAAAAATGACTTCTTATGAAAAAAAAATAATAATAAATATAGTAAATTTGTTATTACTCGTATACACATATAATGATGCAACTTTTGACTTTTGGCCTTAGAAAAAGAAAAAGAAAAATGTGCACAAGTGACAAAAAACTTTAGCCATTTTAAAACTGACCGGAAATCTTCTATAGACTTAAAAGAAACAAAACAAAAAAAAAAAAAAAATTCAACAAAAAATCTTTTTTTTTGTTTAATAAGAATGAAATTATTTATATTTTCAAACAATACACAAAGAATTTTGTATAGGCTTTACAGGCATTTTATGTCTATTGTAGTACATAATGGCAAATTTCTTTTAATTTTCAAATAAATTGTTGATATAGAATAACTGACAATTTAATAAAATAAATCATTCTCACACGCACAATTTAACAAATTGAATGAAACAGAGAAAAAATTTTATTAACCCTCTGTCTACCGCAGTAGACTTCCATTTACATGGAAGTAGTATGGGTTGAATAGACCCGACTGGTAGTTTAAGGCAGAAAATTGATTACACAAAAAGATAATATAAGACAATAATTAAAGTACAATAGTCACGAAGCGATAAATCATCTGGGGGCAAATTACGGCATTGGATATCGTACGAAAATTCTATGTAAAATGTTTTAAAATAGTATAAAATTTCCCCCGATATCGAATGGCGTAATTTTACCCCTGGATTATTAATAAATTAAATATAAGCAAAACCAATTTACCTTCGCCCGCATCAGACCCGCGTGGTAGACAAGCAGTTAAATTTAATTTTGTTATAAACATATAACATATAAAGTCAAAACCAAATAAAAAACTTTTTTTTTAATAAAATTATTTAAGAAAAAATTTTAATACCAGACAATGGTGTGCATATAAGGAATGTTAAAAAAAAATATTTTTTGTCCACTACCTTCATGTATGTCACATTGTGTACAATAAAAATTCTTTATTAATTCCATGGTATAATCATCATAAGTTAGGCCAAGTTTAAAATGGAATGCAACCCTGTGTTTTTGCAAACCTGTTTCTCTGAAAATTGTCAAATAAATACAACACTGTATAAAAAAAACTCGTTCTTCTTTTTTTGAAATATTTTTTCAATGTTAAAAATTTTACTCTCATTCTGTAAAGAAATTCGTTTATATACGTTTTACGATTTTTATTGAAAGAAAAAATAAAAAAACTAAATTTGTTTTACTTTTAAATAAAAATCTTCAATATTATAATAACTTTATAGACCTCTTTTTATTAATAATACTTAATAAATCTCTTTTATCGATTTATTTAATATTAATACATTAATTAATTATTAAAATATTAATTAGTCGCCGTGGTCTAGTGGTTAGTGTGTTGGCTTACTAAGGCATGAGCCCTGGGTTCGACACCAGGCTCTGACATCTTCAAAAAAAGAAATATGAAAAAAATATTTCTTTCGGCGACTACCTTTCAGCAGTCTTCTGGTCTATTCTTGAGCTTTATTTATTGTCACTGCAAAAGGAAGTGATATCGAAAATTTAAGTATTGTGAAGGCAAATGATAGATCTTGTGGAGTAATTGAAATTTGCAGAACAAAAACTTCTTCTATATTTTAATTGAGAATGAGTTTCTTCAATTAGATTATACAAAAACTTCTTCATTGATAATATCGACGAGAAAACAGTACCCAGAAAGAAACCTCTACTTATGCAATGCATTTTACTAGTATTGGGAAATATATTATTGGAAGAAGTAAATCCGAGAGTAATGTTTACAAATATTTGGGTTATCCCCTGAGTGCTAGATTTATTACAAAAAACAATTAGGAGCCCTACGGGAAGAAAGAAAGACATAAAAGTGTTTGTGGATATTACATTTAAACTTATTAATTAAGTAACTTACATGTAAAACTTTCATAAAAAGGTTATTATACAAATAAATGGGGCAGATAAAAAAGGAATTCCTTCTATAATGCTTTATGTGATTCACTCGAAAATCAAGAATGTGCTTTACTATTCTATTTTGTCTTTCGTGGAATAAGCATCTTGTAAAAACTCGTATTATTATATTCTAACGTACGGCTTATCAACATTATTTATTACAGAAGAGGGCTCTGCGTCATAAAGTCTTAGGGTTTTTTTCTTGAGTCATTCGCATAAGGATTAAATGTAGTTATTTTAAGTTTTTCTATTCGTATTCTGCTTTATAATTTTCTCTTAAATTCTTTACTTCTTCATGCAACGTTATTGTAGTTGCGGTGGTTTTTTTCTTAATTACCGCTCGAAATAAATTTTTGTATATTATTTCTTTTTTATTATTATTCGTCAACGTATTGCACATACTACCATTTTAAAACTAAGTATCACCTACTTTCCCTATTAACCAGTATCATTACAAAGTAAAGGCAACTGACAGTTTCATTAGTTTTATAATGTTCATATCCAGTAGTCGCTAAAAGAAGTCGCTATTTTTCAACTGTTTCTCTTTTTTTCGAACATTTGTTTTCACCAATTTTCACACTGTTTGCCAACATTTCGCTTAAAGTAAATTTTTTATGATTTTTATTTCAATTAAAAAATTTCCAAACAACGTAATTTCTCTCTGAATTTAAAATCTTAACTTTTTTTATTCTTTTTTTACTTTTTTTATTTCGCCTTTTATTTATTTTTCTGTTTTTTTATGACTATTCTTCTCTCTGGTAGCGTAACATAAGACGGTCTAGGAGAGGAAATGAATCCCTAATAAAATATTGTTAAGGAAGTTTAAAAACTCTCATAAAAACGAGATAAAAAAGGCTTATAAATAATTTTTTATTTAAACTTCAATATACTCGTAACTGCATGAAAAGTAATATAGAAAAATATTCTTTTCCCTTTCCGTTAAATGTATTAGCCAGTATACATACATACATATGGCTTATGACACTACTACATAAAAAACATAAAGGAAATAAATAAATGTTATACAGCTGTATTTATATATAACGAATACACTGTTTTAATACACTGCTGTGCTGCTGTAGGCAGTTGGGGGTTTCAATAATTTTCAATACAAATTTCCACCTTTATAATGCAAGTACCAAAACACAATCGTTTTAAAATTCTTACAATCGGTTCATTCAAAAAAATTTTTTTTTGCTCTAATAGTGGATGATATTTGACATTGGAATTTTATAGTATATTTTTGTTCTTCAAACAGTGGACAATAAATAAATACCGTCTTATAAAAATTGCACTAAAAATAAAACTACATACATACATATACAATTGGCCATTACAACCCTGTGTAGGGTAACGGCCTAGATTTTCGCAACACTCATGTTGTGTGTGTTAATTTTTTCCCATGAGTACCGAGACCTACAGTTTAAAGTCGACTGCAAATAACAGATTTGAGAAGCTTTTTCATAGACATCAATTACTCCCAGAGCTTTTGCCAGAAGACTGCTGAGAGTTAGTCGCTGAAAGAAATAGTACTTTCATATTACTTTTTTTCTAGATGTCAGAGCTGAGATTTGAACCTGGCGCTAGCATCTAAGTAATAATCACTAGACCACGCGACTACTAAAAATACGTTCACTTACAGCCATTATATTCCAGGTTTAGTAAAAACTATGGGAATAAATTATATCGCTGGCGACTTCCGTTTATTCATCGCCGATTAAGTTTCAAGAGTGAAAGCTATGGTATTGCACAAAACAAACAGAAAACAGTCCGTTCTGACATATGTATGTCAGAGAATTCCTATAGAACAAATTGAGTAATTTGTACAGCTGATAAGTGTTTGGGTGCATTCTGTTAATTCAAAAGCGCAAAAACAAAACTCAAAATATCCATACACATAACACAGCATTCACTCTAATCTATGTATGTATGTGTTTCTTTATTCTAATGTAATTACTGTGCTTACTATAGTTAACTGTTATGATTTTCTGTGTTCATTTAATACCATTAACCAAATACAACAGCAATGACAGCAAGATATCATAACTAATTGTATACTTATGCTCGTATACGACTGTCTTTCGTTTTGCAGCATTTAAAAAAACTGAAAAAAAAACACACAAAATTGCAAGTTTCTGAACTTGACTTTTGTTTATACAATTTCAAAAAGTATTTGAAACCAATAGTAATGCGCGTAATTAAAACAACACCACAAAAAATAATTTCAATGGCCCTTAACTTCAACTTGAGATTAATTTTTACTTTTGCCATACCAACCAGACAAGTTAAGGAAACAATAACAATATCTTCGAATGCCGATCTTAGTGACTTATGAAAGTATTTTATCTCTTTTCAACAAGATGGTCATCATTTAAAAATAAAAAAACCCTTTTTTTTAAAGACAAATGAAGAAAATTAAATAAAAAAAAATTTAATATTTTTCTTTGCAGAGAAGGAGGGCTGTGTAATAGAGTATAAAAAACTTTATAAAAAGATTAAATTCCTTGGCATAACAGAAAAGGATTTATGCCAGGATGATGACATAAGTGAAAAATGATAATCTTGCCACAACAACATGGCCAACAATGAATGACCAAACCAACGAATGAAGTGGTAAACAACATACAACAATGGAAACGAAATCACCAGTAACACCACATGACCCCATAACATAGTAGGCTGCTATAAACCACATAAAATGCCTGCCATAATTACACAAAATTTCCCATGAAACCACAAAAAAGGCTGGTTGGTCATTGCATATTCACTGAATAGATGAAGACGGTTGGGTAAGTATGTACGAGTATGAATGTATGTTGGTTTCCAAACTGCCTATTGAGATAAAAATTGTTGGAAAAAAAAAGAAAACGAAAACGGAAAACATAACTAACAACATGGCTAAAATAGGGAATAAATTCCGTATTGTGGTAAATTTAATATAGCCAGTTACACAAAACTAAAGTATGTTTCTTTACTTGCATTTTTATTTGTTTTCTCCTTTTTTTTTTTTCTTTTTTAATTGTTTTCATGTTTTTCCTTTAGTTTTGTGTTAAAATGTCTTAAAAATAAAGCGGTAGGATTAGAAGAGTATGATGCACTCACTCAACATGTTTTTTCAACTACCAAAACAGATTAAATTTATTTTAAAACTTCTTTTTATTTTTTAGTTGTAAACTACAAACAACAAATTGTAATTGAATAAAAAAAGGCTGAGTGTTAAATATAAACTGCCATCGCTATTTTCTAACTCTTATTTGACAGTTTTCATTTGTTTAAAGTTTAATTAAATTTAGAAAGGCTTACAAAACTATTTAAATTTATTAATAGCCAAATTATTTAACCCTTTCAGGACTACTGGCACAATACATGGCACTTATTTGCAAGCTTACGTATGTTTTTTATTTTCGACTGTATTTCATAGTTAAATGGTCTCAAAAACAGATTAAAGTCTTTACTATGACGTGAATATAAAAATATAATGATGTTTGCCAAAGCTTTTATGCTAGCTGACAATGAATTTCACAACATACATATATTCGTAATTGGCCACTACAACCCTGTTTCAGGGTTACGGCCTAACTTCTAGCAGCACTAATATTGCTTGTGTCAACCGGGACCTTTCAGTTTAAAGTCGATTCCGAAGGACAGACCTGAGAAGCAAAGACTGCT
Source organism: Metopia argyrocephala (assembly GCA_963576795.1). Classification (NCBI taxonomy): domain Eukaryota; kingdom Metazoa; phylum Arthropoda; class Insecta; order Diptera; family Sarcophagidae; genus Metopia; species Metopia argyrocephala. The sequence goes on along the minus strand of OY756208.1, from coordinate 176,534,681 downwards.
AAGAAGTAGTCACAGAGAAAAATATATCTTTTAAATTTTTTTCAATATGTTAGAGCTAGTCTAGTAAGTCAAGACACTAACCACTAGGCTATGACAACTACTGCAAATTTCAAAACATCCTGATTTAAGCAGTTTGGGTCGATAATTTGCTAAAACCAGTTGCAAAAGTGATATGTTTGACCTAGATTTTGTATTTTTTTCTTTTTTTTAATAAAAGGGTGTTTGATTTTTTAAATTAAATTACACTAGTTTACAAAATGAAATTTTTTTCATGTACATTTGATGAGATGTGATTTTTCTTATGTATTTTCTTCCGCTGAACTCAAAAATCAAGGTAAGCTATTGAGTGAAACAACCCAAAATATTTTCCAGTTGTGATACTCATATTGAATGTATTTGGCCAATGTGGCGTATGATTGACGTATGTATTAAAATCGTTTAAACCCAATAAATTGTAAAAAAAAATAAAATATTCGAAAAATATGGGATTTGATTGTTTCACTCAATAGCTTATACCTTTGTCATTTTTCGGTCGATTTTCTTCTGGTTGGTGTTAGTTCTTGCGTAGAAGTATCATCTTCACGTACATGAAGAGAAACCAGATGTTTTTTCGACGACTTGTACTTTTTCATCGGCACAGAAGCACTGTAAAATATGATTTTTTTGAAAATGTGTCATATTTTCATCAATATATGTATTTTGAACCACTTTACAAATCTAAAATCCAGTTAGACATATTTGTTCGTCATCTTAATACCTTCCATATGGTACCAAGAACGACCCAATAGGACATATCTATCTCGAGATATAATTTGTCAAGTGAAAAAAGGTCGAAAAAATGAGAAATGGACCATATCTCAAAAAGTGTTCCATAAAAAAAATTTTAACCTTGATTTTTGAATTCAGCGGAAGAAAATACATAAGAAAAATCACATCTCATCAAATGTACATTTTTAGTGTAAACCAGTGTTATTTTATTGTCGTTTGTGTTGGATTAAGTTTCTTACGTAAGATTAGGTATCCCAATATATTTTTTATGGGGGGTTATTTGTTCCATTACACAGTTTCGATGTTAAGAAAACGACTTACACGTGATGTGGCGTGTGAAGATTCAAACTCTAATAACGATTTAAGGATTCTAGAAGTCAATAGTTAAAAGAGAGTACTGACAGCACCGATTCTGACTCAGATATTGGAGATAATCTAAATGTTTACAGGGTAAATGTTACATTTCCCAACTGAAATTTGAGTTACTAACAACAAAGTCCTTCTTGACCTTACAGTCGATTGCAACGAGTATAAAGTGTTTTCGAAGATATTTCCCTACTGTTAATATACTCGAATTGCTAAGTGCACTAATCAGTGTGAGAAACAGAAATTATCTTTGAAAGACTTTATAGTTCCCCGTGCTTAAGACTTGATTGCATAGAAAAATTTAGGACTAATGACAATGCCACGGCGACAGGGTAGAAGAACTCCTGAACGAACATTAACTGATAGTCTAAATATTGGAGTTGACTTGCCAGTAGAGCAAGAAAAGCGTAGTCGCTGTGTACGCTGTACATCATTGGGCATAGAAAAGTGCACGAAGATGATTTTCTCAGGCTGTAACAACACTTTATTTTACAAGTGTTTTGGACCCTTCCATAAATAATTACAATACCGCAATGTTACTAAATACTATACCCATAATAATAAGAGAAATAAACATGAATTTTTATGATAATTTACTTTATTTCTCACGTTTTATAATTTTTTTTAAATTCAAATCGGCCATCAAAGGAAAAAAATGAAGAATAAGAACTTTGCAGTTTGTTTCAAATTTTAATTTAAAAAAACGGCAAACCACTCCCTCTCTCTCTCTACTCTATTCCAACTTTGGCATTAGTATGAAAAAAAAAACGAATCATCAGGAGAAAAGCACCACCTACTGGTAAGTAATAGATAATATCTATCTACTTAGCGAAGATCCTCACCACAACTAACATTTAACTTGTTTTATTCTTAATGCGTTTAATAAAAGAAAAACAAAACTATCCTTTTTAAAAATTCCAACACAATGCACAGCATTAGTGGGGGTTCACTCCTAAGTATGGGTCTCAATAAAAAAACACCAGTTGGGACTTTATATACCACGAAAACTGCTTATTGAGATCTTATATCTCACTCAAAATTCTATTTATGATTATATGGTCGAAAGAGTTAAAGAACGCTGTAACTGACAAAAAATCGAAAATACGTTTTTTTGCATCATTTTTATCATAAATAAAAATACGCGTCGATTGGTCCCGGTCCCATATTTTTATGATGAAAAGAAATTCACTTACTCCGTCTACGTTTTGAAAAATACCAGTGTCTTCCTTCTACTTTCATATAGGTTTTTTGACTCTGGTGAACATTAAACATTTTGTCAGTTACAGCCTTCTTTAATTCTTGCGACGATATGTCCCAGAATAAAAGGACGATTTCCAGATTTCTAAGTATGCAGAATTTATTTTTTTTTTCACATCGCTAAGTACATGCAAAAAATTCAGACAAAAATATTTTGGTTTTCAAAATACTTAAAACTCGGTCCCGAAAGGATTAAAATAATATCGAAGTGTTTTAAACCGTGATAAAAAAGTAAATGTTATTTAAAGTTTTTATTCAAAATGTTAAAAATATTTGCCAACTATTTTATAAGAGTTTTTCTGACTAAAAACGACCTACTCTTAAGATTCTTTAAAAATTAATGCGTTCGCTTATGAAAGAAAGAATTTATTTAGCAGAAGCGTGTTTATTTATGCTCATACTGGCAGCACTTTTGCATTTGCATGCATGTTTGTACAAAAAATCGTTTAATAATTTATTTTGTTATACCAGTACTTAAGCATTGTTGGTTTCTGCCTTTTTGGTTTCTTATTTATTATCCTTTTCTTATAAAATCCTTGTGCACACGTTTTATTTTTCTTTTTGTTTCTGTTTTCCGCTGCCTTTCTTTTCTTAGTTTTTGTTTTCATTATGAAAAATATTTAATTTCCGGATCAGAACATTCGAAGAAATGTTCAAGAGAAAACAAATTTAGTCTTTTTTGTTTTTGTTTTTTTTTTTTTTCTTGAATGCTCATACATTTGTGTGTTCATAGTTGAGTGCCTTTTTGTCTTATAAATTAATAAAATCATAAAAGATTTCTTCAAAGTTTAAGTTTTTGCATTTTCACTCGTAGTACTGTAATTTAAAAAACTAAACTTGGCATTTAATTTATGTACTCAAAACTGGCAATAGCTGATAATGTTTGGCAGTAGTAATATAGTTTTTGAACTCTTTTAACATTTATTATTATAAAAGAAAAAAGAAATACATTTTAAGGAGTGATTTTTTCTAACACGTTTTAAAAGAACATCAGCCAGTGCAAAATTTAAAACAAAAGCAATTATTCTTATTTAGCAGATATATTTGCTAAGATAAGGCTTTTGGCTTACTGTTCAAGCACTAGAGAATAGCCAATCGGGATCAACTTTTCCATAAAATCCATTTAACTTTTGAATGATAATCAGCTTGTCATTGTGTAGAGGCTTACACTGCAAAGACTAACCTCTCTGGCAGGGTCTCCTATGCCAGAAAAGCAGTTGCCGAGCAGTAACTAAGAATTAACCCAGAGGCTGGATCGAGGACAACAACATCAACATTATTTTCAATATCGTTGTCAATTTTTATTCCTCCTCATATTTAAACTTTACTGTGCGGGCTTCTTGGGGTTGATTACTATTGGATTATTTCGTGGTGAAGGCCATGGAATAATCAATAAATAGCAACCGATTTTCCTGCTCTTCGCATATTTAAAGTACGACCTTTGTTTCTGAGAGATATCAGATACGATATTAGTAAGTTTAAATCAAAAGTTCGCAAACTCTTTCCCCCTTACCCCTCTATTTTCCTAGACCAGCACAATGTAGTAGAGGTCATCCACTGAGTGCTGATCTTAATACAAAAAAATAAAATATTCAACTTGATATTTAATGACTGAAAAGCAAAGCTATAGCCCTAATATTTTTGTATTGTTGACCTTGACACCACCAATACTTTATTTCTCTTTCGTAATTTAAGTGTAAATTCTATTACAGATTTTGACACATAATTGTTGTAGATTTCGAAACACTCACCTACCCTATATTTATAAAAATATTTTTAAATTATGAAATAAATTTTATATAAAAATTCGATTTACGAGTATATGTAGCTCCTAAACAATGAGTTTTCATAAAAATCTTAATAAAATCCCACGTTAGGATCTCGTTTAAAAATAAATTGATTAAAATATTAAAATAAATAATAGCGGAACGTTTTTAAGTCACATTAAAATTATTTAAAATACAAATAAATTAATAAAAAATTATATAAAAAATAAATAATAAAACAAAAAAAACATAAATTTCAAAACAAACCTTTTTTACGCCTTTGATGTACAAAAAACCAGGCCACTAAGGCAGCATTAACCATAAGAAAACCAAAAGCTGCCAATGTAATGGCAATTACAACAATCTTTGGCATATTTGAACTTTCACTCAATTCAGCTGGAAGTAATTCTAAACCTTCTGTATAAATATATCAGCAACAGTGGCGGTAAGTAAATAAAATTATCATCCATGGTGGCCGATACGAAAACATTTGAAAATAAAACATAAAACAAAAGAATAAAATTCAGAAATGAGTAAAAAATTAAAAACTTAATAAAAAATAAAAAATAACACAAAAAATAGAAGTTGTAACAGATTTCTCTAAACCCTGATCTTGTCAACATGTGTGCCTTTATTTATAATTTCATTTTTATTTATTTTTATTTTCTAAAAACCATAATTGCACTCAATAATGTCACAATGTGTCTGACAGGAACATATGACAACATTAACGATTAGATTCCGAAAAATATGACACTTGTAAGTTACATTCCAAAGAAAAATAGTGCGGTTTGATGCGAATGAATCAATACCCAGAATGGTATGAAAGTAAAATACAACCACGTCGAAAAATACGTTTAAAAGATTTAATTCAGGAACTTGTTGTTTCCCAAATAAAATGTAGCAGTTTCTCAAAATTAAATAAAAGCAATGTGTCCAATATTAGCACTATATAAGAACTTCAACCATCACAGCAGGAAAATAAACGGCGTAGAAGCTATATTTTTCCACTAAAAATATGGAGAATTTGTAACCAGTCTTGCAGTGATTAGGGCTTAACAAAAAATTTAACTTATATCTCTGAGCCTTATTTAGAATTTATCCAAACAGCGTCGTCAAAAATTTTCAATGTCGAAATGTGTAGTTTAATAGCAGATTGAGCAGTAAAGTTGGCAATTTAGTTAATAACAGTTAATATCGCTTTCGTTGTTTGTTTTTTTTTACTAACTTAACGATTTTATTTCTATTTTCCTAAATATACTTATTTAATTTATATTTATATTTTATAAAACTAGGTGTAATTATACTGTAAAAACATTTAAAAATTTATTAATTCTTATATTTAAATTATTTTCTTTCATAAAGCGGAATTGATTTATATTTTATTAAAAAACCAAATATTAAATTGTTAACGATTAACTTCAAAAAACCTATTACGATGGAATATTTGGGATTAGTATGCGTGGCATTAGAGGTAAAAATATACATATGGGTTAAACCATATCAACTCAACTTAAAATATGCCATTTTTGAAATGCCTGTCTCCGAATTTGCTAATTTTTGGTATGAATAAAGTATATCATAACACTAAGACAAATATAAAATTTAAGGGCACTGACACTTCTGGATCCGGAAATATGAGGTCTTGAAAATCGGAAAACAGTATAAAAATGCACAAAGTTACACTTACTTAATTGTAATTTTCTGGAAAAGTATTATAGCTACGCATCTCGTAAAAGTCGCATTTGAAAGGGTATTAAATTACCTTTGATTTAGTATGCAACATGATTTTTTCTTTGAAAAAGTCAAAGGTCAATTTTCTTTATCTATAAGTCGGAAGCCTATATCTCCGAAAGCGACCTTTTTAAAAATTTAAAAAAAAATTATGCCAAAGATAGTTTCGTTCTCTACAGTTGTGAAAAATTTCAGAGTGGAGGTATTTTTGGATCAAGAAATAAAAATCAAATCGCAAAAGAATGAGATTAAATCTATTCTGATAGGGGTGGAATAGTATACGATTTTTCGATTTCGAATAACTAGAAGCGCTTATTTTGTGAGTTTCACCAAAATAATACATAAGTCATAAAGAAGGGATGTGGGATGGGGGCACATGGCTCTTCATCGGGGTCAAAGGTTGGGTTGAAGGAGTAAAAGCCCACAAAAAGCTCCACAACTTCCCTGGATTAGTCCCTAGAGGGATAAAATGTAAGACCGACACTTACTAATATTTTACCCCCAAACTTTTTTCCGAACATAGCTACCCCCTATCTCCAGTCCCTAGGGGGGCTCCAGTTCAAAGTTTATAAAATTTGCTCCTACCACTCTAGAGAGTGGGAATAGGGGTTAGGTATGTTCGGAAAAAAAGTTGGGGGTAAATACCTACCCCTACCTATATACCTATCCCCTATCTCTGCTCTCTAAGGGGGCTCCATTACAAAGTTACATTTTTATAAAAAATTTGCTCCTACCACTCTAGGGAGTAGAGATAAGGGTTAGGTATGATCAGAAAAAAAGTTGGGGGTAAATACCTAACCCTACCTAACCCCTACCTACATACCTACCCCCTATTTCCACTCCCTAAGGAGGCTCCATTACAAAGTTTATAAAATGTGCTCCTACCACTCTAGGAAGTGGAGATAGGGGTTAGGTATGTTCGAAAAAAAAGTTCGAGGTAAAATATTAGTAAGGGTCGGTCTTACATTTTATCCCTTTAGGGGCTACTCCAGGGCAGTTGTGAAGCTTTTTGTAGATTTTTATTCCTTCAACCCAACCTTTGACCCCGATGAAAAACTATTTGCCCCCATCCCACATCCACCGTTTTTGTTTCATGTATTTTTTGTAGAAACTTACAAAATAAGCGGTTCCAGCTAATATAAATCGAAAAATCGTCTACCATTCCAGCACTATTAGACTAGTTTTAACCGCATTCTTTTGCGATTTGATTTTTATTTCTTGATCCAAAAATACCTCCACTCTGAAATTTTTCACAACTGTAGAGAACGAACCTGTCTTTGGCATAATTTTTTTTGAAATTTTTAAAAAGATCGCTTTCGGAGATATAGGCTTCCGACTTATAGACAAAGAAAATTGACCTTTGACTTTTTAAAAGAAAAAATCATGTCGCATATTAAATCAAAGGTAATTTAATACCCTTCCAAATGCGACTTTTACGAGATGGCTAGCTATAATACTTTTCAAGAAAATTACAATTAAGTAAGTGTAACTTTGTGCATTTTTGTACTGTTTTCCGATTTTCAAGACCTCATATTTCCGGATCCAGAGGTATCAGTGCTTCCAAACTTTGTATTTAATTTAGTTCTATGATATACTATATTTCTACAAAAAATCATCAAATTCGGAGGGGGTAGGTTAAAACCATTGGTTGATTTGACTTGGAATATCCCATATGGCTTAGAGACCGATATCAGATTTTCCACCCAGAATGATGTCAAAATTTTCTAAGGTTTTCTACTGTCCTGTAGTAAACGGTTATATAATTTTTCACCCCCTGTCACGCCTGCTGTGAACAAATAGTTATTAAATAAAATAATTTTTTCTATTCATATCCTAAAATGTATACGAAGTATTGGTATGAAAGTCATAGTAGGTAATAGTTAGCTCGGATTAGAAGCTATTAGGTGCATATAAATTGATATGCGCTTTGCATTAACCCTTATGTCTTATATACACACCCAGCATGTGCATATGTCGTGTGTAGATATAAGGGTTAAGTAACAAAAACTTCTCGTTATTTTTTCCCAGATTGAAAATATGAAAATCTAATTTTTAAGTTTTGTAAAAAACAATAGTTTAGGTGAATATTCAATGTTTTAGGTCGATATAATATTTACAACTTAAAATATATCACTTTGAAAATAAAAAAAATTACCGGGAATGTCGGTGTATACATAAAGGTTAAAGATAAATAAAACAATTAAAGCTACGGTCACATTGGGAAAATATTTGACGAAAAAAACGTAACCACTATTTTATTAAAATATTTATGTTTTAATTTTTCATTTCTTAAAGTTTAGTTAATTATATATCCAAATATTTTTTATTATAAAATATCGATTTTAAAAAATTTTTGAAGAAATGTTTACATAAAAAGAAATATTTTCATAATATATTTAAAAAAAATTGTGGTTACGTTTTTTTCGTCAAATATATGCCTAATGTGACCGTAGCTTAAGAAAACATCATAAAATGAGTATCTTCCAATGCACGTATAGCTGGAAATATTCTTGTATTATTTGTAATTTTTTTAAGAAGATATAACACTGATATGCAGTAAAAAATCAGACACTTGCTTAAATACAATAACTCCCTCAGATATATTAAAAAGCGGACGGTGTTCGAGGAAAAGAGCACATATGGCACCCATATATGTATGTATGTATGTATGTATGTTATTGGAGAAAAGAGTCGTTATAGACTCTGTAACAGCATTACATTTATGCACAAACTGATACAAATTTATAACTTTGATCTAATTAAAGGGGTTTCTGACGAAACAAAAATTTATTATTTTTTTTACAAAATCAAAATCTGAATTTCTAATTCAGTCTCTCATAAACTTTTGTTCAATGTTGCAATCTTTTATACCGCCCAAACATAGAAGAGATGGCATAATGAAACGGGGTTTAAAGTTTTCTTATTTAGATTTTTCGGACTACAGTTAAAAAAAAATTTTGAGAAGACATAAAGAAATTCAGTTTCTGTTTTTATAACTATTTGATTTACTAACGTTTTTATAAGTGACAAAATATGATTTTTGTTTATAAAAAAAATTTATATGCAACACCTAATAATAAGGTCAACTCAATTCTTAGGCATACTTGAATGCTTATTATGTGTTACTATTTGTAGGGTATAATTGGCGGTGTTTTTTTTATTAAAAATAAGAATTTTGCCTGTTTTTGACAATATAACTATTGTCACACAATACCAAAATACCTATAGTTTTTTTTATAAAATTGAATTAAGTTGAGTTAACCTTATAATAGGCCTTGATTATATGATAGTTAAGGACTTATTTTAGTTGTATTGCACTAAAATTTACAAAATAAACCTTAGGGGCAACAGTGCCCATAATGATAATGCATTTAGATTTTATGTATCCGGCAGATAGGACTTTAAATTTTTAAATTTTATACTTATTTTATATGACATTACCTTATAAAACATAATGCTGAAATAATCAATTTATTATAAATTTAATTAAAAAAAGAAAAATAGTCACTTTAAAATAAAATGCGCCTTATAACTTATTGTTATAGATATTGAGACATAAAAGCGTAATACTTATATATGTAAATGTCTATGGCTATGAGTTTGATATTATAAAAGTACGACTACAAAGAGGAAAGGATGAAAAAATATAATAAAAAATATCTATATATATGCTGATGGTAACAACAATAACTTTGATACAGTACCTCGTTTGAGACGCTTTTGATTACGTTTATGCAGACAGCAGCCAATGATGAGAATATTAAGAGCCACTATTGTTATGCCAGATGCCACACCAACCAGCAGTAAAAGACCAGAAGTACCACCCAATGGAGTGGCACTAGTTGTGGGTGGTCCACCTAGGGAAGAGGCTGGTTGTGATGGTGGTGGTGCTTCTGTTGCACATAATTAATAAAAATTAAATGAAAAATTCCATATACCAGAGTGGCAAAATGAATGCAGCATTAAAAAAAATAAAAAACAAACAACGAAAAACAAAAACGAAAACGAAAAAATTTAAATCGTGATAAAGAGAGCAAAAAAAAAAAAAAGAACCCAATAGAAGAAAGGTAAAAAGGGGAGAAAAGAAGAAAAACAAACATTCTATGAAATGCCATTTTATAAACAAGCTACTAAACAGTTTTGTATTAAAATTGCATAAGTAAAGGGTCTTCCAATAAGGTTTTCATTACATTAACTGGTAATAGAGACCATCTTGTTGAGGTAACATTTCGTTGTGTGGGAGTTTATGTGCTCTGTACGCCATTTTATATATCTCGAATTAGGTTTTTGACGCCAAAATGTTTAAAATCTGCAATCCGTTTTCGTCTCTTTATATCCGAAACTGGACAAGATATCCGAAAACGCATTGCAGACTTGAAAAATTCGGGGTCGAAAACCTAAAGTGGCATCATTAACTCGTGATATATAAATTGGCGTATAGACTAGTGCTGACAAAGTATTGAGTAATGGGTATCGAGTATCTAGTATTTATACGAATTTTTGGATACTCAATACTTAAAAGTAACTACTTAATACTTTCAGGGTTGTAATTTTCTTCAAAGTTGTATGGAAAATTCCAATTTTAACGGCTAAACAAATTTCTGTTTAAAAATACAATATTTTATGAAATTGTTTTCTTATAAATATAAAATCCGTTAAAAGTATTGAGTAGTATTGGGTATCCAAATAAAAGTACTCAATACTATCGAGTAAGGAAAAGTAGCAGAATTTTACAGCACTAGTATAGAGCACACAATCTCCCACACGACGATTTGTTACACTGTGGTGTTTAAAAAATTCACAATATCTTGATTAAACAAACAATGAACCAACATCTGTGTGACGGTGTAACCAAACAACTTACGAGAACATGGAGAATTCAATTGGAGTATTTTTCATCACAGCTAAGGCTTGCACTTGTTCCAAAATTTAACGAAACCATCGTAGACAACAAATTAGAGACTGATATTGAAAACAAGTCAACATCACCGACGACGCGATACCAAGCCACTTGATATCCCATAGCGTTCTATTTGACATTGACGTTGTCGCTGTTTGCTTCATGAATCGATAAACACTGTTGGCCTCATAATCAATGTTAACAGCCAGAACTTTAGGTGTTGAGTGTCAACGTCTTTTGTAGTGAATAAGATGCTATGGCTTCAACGTCTCGCTTTGGATTATCTGCACAAGCGGTTGTTAAAGCACTGATATCTCTCGTACAGTCTACTAAAGAATGTAAGGTTTCACGTTGTAAAAGATTTTCTTATAGAAATTCATGAACACTTGGTTTTATTTCAATTGATACACACAGAAAACGCTGATTGAAAGACCCTTTATATATGCTGGCATATAAAAGCAAAAATTTTATTAAATGAAGCCGAATGGTTTCCTTGTTTGTTTTTTCTTGCTTAACCGCTATATTGGTTATTATCCTTGCAACACTATGACAATGTACGTTGTTTGTGTAGTTGTTTTGCTGCAGCCAAATCTCTGCATCATAGCCAATCTACACTGTTTATTAATGGTAAATGTTATTTGTGTAGGTGTAGCTGCATGTGCTGCTTTTTATATTTTGAATTAGAGTGGGCGTTGGTTGGTACCTTAAAATAGAACAGACCATAAAGTGCAGATGACGCGACCAATAAATCAATGCCTTTTAAATGTTTTTTTTTTTCTCTCATATTCCCATCGTTATGATGTTGGTCTCCTGGCTAATTTGTGCACTTTTATGCTTTATAACTTATAATGGGGACATACAATTTTTAACTTTTAAAGTTCACATATTATGGAATACACAAATACGTCTAAATATATATCAGTACGTATAAGTGTGAGTATAACTGTTTTAGCTAATTGAGTTTTGGACTTGGATTTCTGTATTTTTTTTTTTTTAATTTATCTTTTCTTGCTTCATGGTGCTCATATATAAACTTACCTTTGGTTTGGGCTTTTTGTAGATCCGGCAAGTATTTGCTCTCTCCTAAATCATTGTATGCCATTACCGAAAAGAGGTATAATGTATTCATTTTCAAACCAGTTATGGTCAGTTTATGACTGTTTGGTAGCCCATCGATATATTTGTACTGTTCCTGTTTAGCCTCCCTATGGAAAATAGAGCAAAAAAAACAAGCAAAAATGTATGTCATTTTCAATAAATAATCGTAACCAGAGTGGGCAAACAAACAAAACATTTCGCAAACGTTACAACAAAGTCATACACTTTTCAAAACTTTTTTAATGGTATTGTACATGAGCAAAACCAAAACAAATACTTTCTAAATGAGAAAGAGCGCAAATAAAACAATTAGCTTTTCGCTCTTGTGCTTGCTTTGTTATTCCGTTACATTCGTATAATTTGCTCTTTTTTCTCTTCTTCTTTTCTTTTTCGTCTGATTAATTGTTTGCACATTTGAGTTAGTGTATTTGTAGTACTCAAAACAAAAACAATATACAAAATTAAATGGAACAATCGTTCTCACCTGTTTCTGTTTTATTTTTGTTTTACTAATTCTTAAGAATAAAAAAAGGAAATCAAACATTCAGTTTTGTTTATTTTCCTACTCTGCTCGTAACTATCACAATGAATATTAGAAAATATGGTTTTTATTACAAATCACTTAAGCTCACCTAAAACGAACTCTGTATGAGGCTTTAAGGCCGCCATCAAAACCAGGCGTCCAGGCCACTGTTACCGTATCATGAGTGACATTTAAAATATTTAAACTTAAAGGTGTATCTGGTTGCGAGGTTATAGCCAGACTCACTGATTCTATAGCTTGGCCCAACTCGTTTTTCGCCACACATTCATATGCTCCATAATCAGCAGGAGCCACTTTTTCTACTATTAAAATAGACTCATAGGTCAGAGAGTCGATTTTCTTCTCCTCTACTTCATATTTATAGGAACGATTGACGGGTAAATCTTTACCCTCTTGGCGCCAAATAAATTTAGGTTTTGGTGAGGCCTGAGCACGACAAGGCAAACGACCACGTTCCCCTGTACCACTTGCAGCCCGTAAAAGAGTGGGTGATTTATCAATTTCTGGTGCAACTACAAAATAAAAAAAATAAATGATTTCTAGTTGATGGTTTTCTTTTCTTGTTTCACTTACATTTGACTATAAGTAAGACATCGCGACTTGTGGGATTGGCCACACGATTATCAGCAATGCAACGAAAATTTCCCACATCTTCACGTTGGGCGTCTTTTATGTGCAAATATGAAGTGCCATTGGCAAATGTCGTCGATGTTTTTATGGTCATATCATAGCCTACCCTCTCCCATTTCACATGATCCTCTGTTAGAGGCTTGCCTTCTACCGTACACGATAACATGGCATCCTCACCGGGATTGACAATGACATTTTCTGAAACCGATTTTATGGTGGTGCCATCTAAATGCAACACATAATTGAAAAACATAAATATAAACAAACACATAAATATAAAATATAATTTTTACTTACATTCTACTACCACACTGACATTAATGCGAGCAGTACCCTGAGAATTGCGTGCTTCACACACATAAACGCCGGCATCATTGCGATACAATTTTGTAAAATTAAGTTTCGAACCTTCAGCAAAGATACGCGGCTCTGCTCCATTCACAACAGCTGGTAGAGATTGGCCATCTTTTGACCAAGCATAAGTAATTGACATGGGATTGGCATTTGCTTGTAAAGCCACTAACAGAGATTCGCCCTCTACACCAACTGCCGTCGAAGAGGGTGGAGGCACAAATTTTGGACGATCTAAGCAAAAGAAATAAAACAAAAAATCTCGTTAATAAAGTGTTCCAGGATTTGTTTTAAATTCATTTTCAATATTTCTTACAGAGCACATCAAGGCTTATGGCTTCATGAACACTGCGTTGTAGTGCCTCATTGGCACTTTGACATGTGTAAACTATGCCATTCATTTCCTGTGTAATGTTTACTTTAAATTCCAACGTTGAAACTGTTCCGCCCCAAAGACCAGGCTTAGATGTGTTATTTATACCTAAAGGAAATGCACGACAAAATAATATATTTCAGCATAAACTAAACACACAAGTTAAAAATGAAATATTAAAAAAAAATAAATAAATAAATGGCGTAGACTAAACAAAAATTATGCATACGCTGTATGCCACACACGTAAGGAATGAAGGCAAGAGAGAAAGTAAAGAGTAAAGTTCGAGTTACTAAACCGGAAGTTTGTTTTAGAGTAAATATTTTTAAAATTTTTCTTTTATTTTCGTTTTGAAAATTTTGTACAGAAACCAACATTTTCATTTTAAATATTTTCTATGCCAGTCTATACATGCATGCAGTTTTCTTGTATGTTTTATATACAGACTGACAGACATACAGACAGACAGACAAATACTACAAGCAGTATAGCGGTTACAAAAAAATCTAAAAGAGAGACACACAGACCGTCTGCAAGCCTAATGATTTAGAATCAGTAGAGTTGCAGTAGAGAGTAGAGGCTAAAGCTCAGATAAAGAACACGTTTAGGTAACCGCCTTTTTCAGTCAGCCAAACATACAGTAGTCAACCTACAAGTTTAGTTGGCGCCACTTTATTATACTACAAACCAACAATACAACGTGAGATAATTTGAGCAAACCTTGGAAAAGCCTGCAGACATGTAGTTCTGTGGCATGCGGTTACACCACTGGTATCTGTTTACATTAGAATGGCATGCGTATATATGTATGTGTTGGAACATTTTTGTCTCATTTTGGGTTTGCATTCTCGAAGTTTGACAACAATGACAATCCCTTGAACAACCCAATAATTTGGGCACTTTTCCAGCTTAAAATTTTGCTTCTTTTAATTTTACAAAAATTGTTGGCTACGAAAAAACAGTAGTAGCAGCAGCAGCAATAGCAGCAACAGCATCACAACATTACATACTTTCATTTAGACGTTCATTTATTTATTTTTTTTTTAAAGTTAAACTTTACAATGTTAAGTAGAAAAGTGGCTTTAGTTAACAACTTACCCTCAATTGGTATGCCATCCTTCCACCAGGACAATTTTGCAGGTGGATTGCTGGAACTAGAATCGCATATAATAGTCGCCTCTATGCCTGGTTTTAATTCTTCCGGTTCAATGCGTATTTTAACAGTTTCAGGAGCAACTGCAATTACATATTTTTATTTTAGTTTTTTTTTTTATTGTTTGTGTTTTTCTTTTCTTTAAATTTAAATGCAAATCGATTTATTCGTTGCATTTTATTATTTACCATGACATACTTACAGTGTACACTTAATGTGGTTGATTCAAATAATGGTATTTCTGTGGCACTATTCGAAGCTTCACAACGATACTGTGCCTGATTATCGGTAACATTTGCCAAAATCGTTATTTCAGCTGAAACAGACTTGTCAGCAGTGCGTATCACTGAATTTATCTGCAAATTAAATCAGAAGAAATGAAAAAAAAAATTAAATAACAAGACAATTACATACAACAGAAGATAATAAATATTTAATTATACTCGTAATTAAAGAAATAAATGTATGTCTTGAGAAAACAAAAAATAAACGAAAAGATAAGAAAAAGATGTCAAGATGGAAAATAATTTTACTGCAAGAGTTTTTGTTGAAAATTAATTTTCTGAATTGACGATAAGTGAGAAAAACTGATTTTTCCATTAAAAATGGCTTTAGAGTACCATAATACGATTGCGACAGTATACCAGTTTGACACAATTTTTAATTTTTTCCTACGAGGTAGCTTCATGCCGTCACATGGTTTTCTCAGCCTGACTACCGCTGGTGGGCGCTAAGCTCTACGGGGAACAATTGCCGCAACACATACATAAATACTCATACATACACATATGTTTATAGGATATGCACATCGTCAATGGAATTAAAGAACGCTGTAACTGACAAAAAATCGAAAATACGTTTTTTGCATCATTTTTATCAGAAAAAAAAAATACGCATCGATTGGTCCCGGTCCCAGATTTCTACGATGAAAATAAATTCACTTACGCCGTCTGCGAAATGAAAAATACCAGTGCATTTGTTCTACTTTCAGTTTTGTCAGTTACAGCGTTCTTTAATTCCATCGACGATATGTATGTAAATATAAATTGTAAGAGAAGGAATTTTTTTTAAGAAATATTAGAAGTACTTAAGTAGTCAGAAAGTTTCTTCGGAAGAAAAGTACTGTTGGCTCATATAAAAGACAATCAAATTTCGATGAATAGATTTTTTATAACTAACCCTCTAACCCGCAAGAGTGCCTCGGGCAGAGTAGGAAAATAAACAAAACGAAACGTTAAATTTCATTTTGTTTTGTTCTTTTCAATGAGTAAAATAAAAACAAAACAAAAACAATGAGAGCGATTGTCCCATTTTGTTTTGTATATTGTTTTGAACACTACAAATACACTAACTCAAATGTGCGTAGGTAGAAAAAAAATTTAATGAGAACAAAATTAAAAAGTTAGAAGAAAATACGTTTGCAAATGTTTGCTAATTGATTTGCTCATTATAACTCCCTAAAATATTACATATGCATATTTATATACCTAAATAAAACAAGATTTTTGGCAAAGCAGTAAATATTTTAATTATGATTTAAATTTTATTCAGAAAAAGAAAAAAGTATACATACAAACTGAATAAAACACACAAAAAATACGTTTCTCCTTTTATTTTGTATGCAATTATACGAATGTAATGGCATATCAAAGCAAGCAAAAGAGCGAAATGCCAATTGTTTTGCTTGTGCTCTTTCTCATTTAAAAAGTATTTGTTTTGGTTTTGCTCATCTACAAAACATTAAAAAAATATGAAAAGTTTATGACTTTGTGAAAACATTTGCGAAATGTTTTGTTTGTTTGCCCACTCTGGCCTCAAGGCACGCATTACAAAACACCAATTAACTCAAAAAGTAATTATACATTTTTTATTTAATTTTAATGGTGACTTTAGTAACAGATCTGTTAACATTTCTCTCGAAGCTTCAAATACATTCTGACATTTGGTTTTTGTTCTGTCAGCTGTTTTATGAAAGAAGTCATAATTTTAGCATTTGGTTTGTAATTTTTTTTTTCAAATCAAAATTATACTAACTTTTAGTCGCCCGATCTATGCGAAATAAAATTTTTTTAGGGTAAGACATTCTTTTTTTTTAAAGTTTACGAAAATAAGGGCCTAATAAAATCTTCTATCGAATAAACCCCGTTGATATTCAATTTGTACTTCTATGTTTTGTGATGATTCAAACATGTGTAGCTCTAAAAAGAACACCATTTATATACATTCAAACATGCCAGTTAATTAACTTCAAGAAATAAAGACGTTATGAATTTTTGACCTGTGTTCACGACTAAACACCTTATAAACGCACACATTTTTAGTTTATATTTATGGAAACAGCAGACAAATTTTCCCCACTATTTTAAGTAAACTAAGAACGAGGCCACGCAATGAGCGGCAAAGCGGTGAGAGGTATAGCGGCGAGTTAGAGCGGTATGTGGCTTATTATTGAGCGTGCGGTTAGTTGTTAAAATGCCATATTTTTATAATCTAATCTATAATCTATCTTGCCGTAATAGCGGTCGGCTTTGTACAGATAAAATTATAAGCTCCGCATTTACTTTTGCCATGTTTATACTTCGCCGCTCAGAAATCCACTAAAAATTCGAACAGTTTCTATTATTGAGCGGCGCCGCTTAGAAATGCCGCTCATTTCGTGGCCACTTCAGTAATATTCCATGTGCTTTAATTTTTTGCCGCTCAGCCGCTCACCGCATTACCGCTCATTGCGTGGCCTCGGCCTAAGGTTACCCATACAAGAGTCAAACAATATAAACACGTCATAGAAATCTTACTTGTCGCCTCTTTATTACCTTTCGTTTAAAGGCCTTTCGTTCAAATCATAATCAAATTTTTTTAAACTTAAATTTTGCCGTTTTAGTATAAAATTTTTATGTAAAAAAAATGTTTTTCTATATCCTTTTAAAGAATCATATCCTTTATTTTAAAAAACTATTCCGGTACTGTAATAGTTGTCATTTTGCTACTTCATCATAGTGATTAAAAAGCAGAAACAAAAATGGCAATAAACTGTATACAAATTTAATGTTTTTAATAAAAAGAAAAACTCATTATACTCATATTACTAGTAAAGTATATAGACCATCTAAGCTTTCCGGCTATGCAGGAGTAGACGGAAAAAGTTGAAGATGGTGAAGTGTGTTTATTTGTTTGTTTTTTTTAGAAGTTTCTTGAAACGCAACTACAGGTTAACTACACATGTTGAAAACAAAATTTTTTATTAAAAAACTTAATGTTCCATAATAATACATACACACATACATACACATGCATGTATGTAGAAAACAAAAAGGAATAAGAAGAAGAAATATACAATATATAAATTAAAAGTTACTTTCTGTTCAGAAGATCATAAAAAACGCACAAATAATTTTTATTTTTTCGAAACAGTGTTAACTAGGAAAAATATTTATACATACAAATGTATATATGTATGACTGTGTGTATGTATGTTCCAGGATATTTTAGAAAAAAGTGAAAATAAATAATGTGAGTAAAAGTTGTAGTATATTTTGTTTCTATTTTCTTTTTATTTAACAAAATTAAATAATAAGTTTTGTTTTTATTTAAATTTATTAAAACAAAAGACACACACAACAACCCAACACAAATCTGTCATTTAATATATAAAGTGTACTTTTTTTGTAATTAAAAACTTCTTGTGAACTGACTTCAGAAGTTTAAAACTTTGCTTACGGCTTTAGTACAAATATATTTTTAAAGCAGCTCACAGGAACACGATCCTGATTTAGAAAATCGCTTTCTAGTTATTAAAAATATTTAAATCAATAAGAATATATTTTAAATCGGTAATAAAAGACAATTAAATTAAAACAAAACAGAAGTACAACAAAAATGAAGTAAACATGGCAGAACTAAAAGAAAATTAATGTAGAACACATACAATCATGTGCTGTTGCATAGGTCTTGGGAATATAAAAACACGAACAACACGAAAAACACATATGCAAACATCAAAAAAAAAAAAAAAATAATAATAACTGTTGCCTATTGCCTTTTGTTTTAAAACACTATATATCCAAGTTTTGACCCGATCTCGTTGCCTACTTCTTCAACAATTGAACAATGAACATGTGTACCCGCCCGTGGATACAATCACATTTTACCCAAAAGTATGGTTAGAGGTGAGATACTTTGCGCCAGACCAGCGCCACGCAATGCCGGTACTCCCAACCACCGGACATGCTGAAGCCGAGCCGCTCCCATCGAGAGCCCTGTGGCAAAGTATTAGCAATTTTTTTACTATCATTGTTTGGGTAATAACACCCCTTCTTGCTGAGGGTGTGATACTATCCAGCACTTACTATAGACACTACGTGTACTCCCCGAAAGACTGCACTCAACCATCAGGCACACAGGCTATCCTGAGGCTTCTGATGCCCGCAGTACCAGATTCAGGCGTTTCTAGTTAGTCCTTGAGAGCGCCAGTAAGTTCCACAGACCAACAACTCTCTTTCTATATGAAGTTCTAGGCCACCCAGAGCTTCATACATCAAGAGAGCACGGGGCCGGGGCTTAAAGGACCAACGGGGGGGTGCCTACTCATACAACTTTAGATTCATTTAACGTGCGCACCTGTCCGTAGACTTAATCACACGCTGCCCGTTGCCGGATCGGTAGTCGAATTCAATGCGTCCGACCACCGCCATCCGATGCCGGTACCCTCTAATCTCACTATGCCCGAAGGCACAGCGCTAAGAAGAGAGCCCATAGCACCGAGTTGGCAATTTAGCACCACCACTGTTTGGGTAGTGACACCCCCTTGCTGAGGGGTTTCTATCTAACACTACCACAACCACTACATGTACTTCCCGAGGGACCGCACCCAAATCATCCGGCCGGTTAACCTCACTTCCCGAATGACAAGGAGCCCCAGGTAAACCGCATGCTCCTGATGCCCGCAGTACCAGATTAAGGCATCTCTGGTTAGTCCTTGAGAACGCCAGAAATTCCAGCCACGCACATTTAAAGGGACGACCACCCCAAGCACGCGTGCATTACGGCCATGCACCACACAACCACCAACATTACCAACATTCTCTGCCTATATCGAGCGCCAGACCACTCAGAGCTAGGTTGAACTCGATATTCCCCGGAGAAAAAACAGGCCACTGATGGTGACAATCACCAGTAGCCTTTTCTGTATCCCCAGGGGGGTGCCTACTCCTACAGTAAATTGGTTATTAAGTGGTACTTCATAAACCAAATTGTGCCGAATTTTAGGAAATTGAAAAAAAAAACTGAAATAAAAATAATGCCAATGTGACAAATTGAAATTTTAACAACTGAAACGAAAAATACATCCTTTTCTTAGAATGCGTTTTGATAAGAAATAAAACCCTTCAAAATAGACATTTCTTGAAAGTCCTTACTGATTATTGACTTTATGCTCACTAAGTCTTTTCGATTAAAGTACTAGTTTTTTGAACTTTTGCATGGGCGAGATGTGATCTATACATTTTGCACAACAAAACTCCTTAACACTTTATTGTTTCATCCTCTACATAACAAATTTTATTCATTTGTATAACTCTTCGGCGAAAATTTTATTAACTTTGAGTCATGTGATTAGTGTGTTAGCTTACTAAGGCATGAGCCCAGGGTTCAAACCCCAGCTCTGTCATCTTAAAGCGAAGACCTCTCAGCAGTTTTCTAGCAAAAGCTCTGAGAGTAACTGATTGTCATGAACAAGCTTCTCTAGTCTGTCAATCGGATTCACTGTTAAATTGTAGGATACTCTGGGAAACTAGACCGTAACTCTGACACAGGGTTGCCATGGTCAACTATGTTAGTACCTATGTATGAATGTGAGTTGAATCAAGAACAAGTTACGTTATAGGCTTGGTTGATACAATCTCTGCACGAAAAACCGCAGAACTGTTGCCAGTTTAATTCTTGATGTTACTAAAGACTTTTGCATGTTGCATTTTCAAAAAAATTTCGCAAAAATTTTGCACGATTAGCTGCGAAAATTTGACTAAGCTTGTGGTCGACCGCACATTATATGAACTATTATGTTTATCATGGACATCTTTAAGGAAGTAGAATACAAAATATCGTACAAGAATACCTCCAAGATGTTGTCGGCAATCGTAACTCACATGTCTTAAAAAAATACTTGCTGGCAATGTCCTGCACGACGATTATGCCAACTGGATATTTAAGGCTTGATTTATATTTATCCAGTATTAATAGAAAAGAACATTAATTATTGCTCTTATAAGAATTGCCACAATCATCAATCCTCGTTCTCATTCGGTCATGCAATGAAACTACGGTGCAGAAATAATCAATAATATTAAATGAAGTTGATTTAATTGAATATTTTAACATATGCTAGTAAGAGGAGGGATCCATCATACTTGTTGCAGTTTTTCATTTATAATTCTAATTTAGAAATTCAACCAATACAAAAAGTTTTCATAGTTTTTATCATACCCAATGTATGTACAATTGGTACAAGGAATTTACAAAAAAAAAACTCACCCTTTTATCATTTTTGTACCATGTCAATGTCGCCAAAGGATTTCCACCGGATGAAACACATAAAAGCTTTTGCACAGAACCAGCTGGTATAATTTGTCCTTCCATATAGCCCGATATTAGAGGTGGTGAGGGGGGATCTAAAATATAAAACAAAACAAAAATACATGAAATTTTATATTGAAAGCTAAGATAGAAAAAAAACCTCAAAAATATATTTTTTTAGCTTCTTATAGTAGTTTATTGTATAGATTAACTATGAGACAGCTTTAATTTTATTTTTTTATCATGTTTTTTCTCAAAGAAAGAGGAATAATTAAAATTATCATTAAGCAAATACCAGCATAATTATTTAATAACTGACATAAATTTGCTTAAAATTGGAAGAATTAAAAAAAACAGCAGAAAATTTTATAAAAATTTTTTCTTTTTTTCAGGTAAACTTTTTATGTTCAGCACCATCAACATTTAATAGGGAGCACAGGAAAAAAGTCACAGAAATTCAAAAAATTCTTATACTCGTACATATACTCGTATTTTAACACAAAAACTAATTTACCTTTCAATGTACTCGAACATATAGAGAAATGTTCAAACAAGAATAGCATAAAATAGTACATATGTATGTACCAGTATGTATAATGGTCATATAAACGTACCAACAAATTTAAGAACAAGGTACTCGTAGGGATGTGGTTAAAATTAAATAAAAAAGTAATTAGAAAAGTGCCGTAAGTCACTGTTAAACCACAGTTCCAGACATAAAAATATTCCAGATGTAGCATATCAAAGAGTCTTAAAGCGATTAAGAAGGATTTTCTTTTATTATCTGTTATAATTCATTCGTTTACTTTTACAATATCAAACAGGCAGGCATTTGCTTATTAAGGAATTATTAAATAAAAGAACATATCGTTACTTTATTGCAATGTAGACATATCGTGTAGGTAGAAGACAAAAATTTGTTTTGTTAAATATTTAAATTTGACTCGAACATTTTAATTCAAACTATTATGCTGGGCTTCTGCCTAAACCTGTCACCTGTATTTATATCGAGCTTGCTGAGGGATTTCTATAAATAAAGTCATTACCCCGTTTGCCTTTTAATACGCCTGGTGTCCTCTTACACCATGAGTTTGAGATGGCTATGATGGAGTTTGAAGTCTAAAGCGAGTAAATGTTTCACCATCCTTGGAGGCCTGACCACAGCACATAAATTTTTTGCTACGAACATCAGACACTATAAAAAAACCGCCCCTACATTAATATCAACAAAAACTACATGGGTTTATCGTGCATACCTGTCATGAGACTCACCACAAGCCAGCCCGTTGTAAAGGGTGGTGGTCAAATTCACTGAGTTCGACAAGCGCCATCAGAAGCCGGTGCCTTCTATGACACGCCGCTCAGAAGAAAGTCAATGGACATCGGATTAGCACTTCAGCATACCACTGCCTGGGTAGCATACCCCCCTTGTTGAGGGGTTATCTATCTAGTGTTACCACAACCACTATGAGTACTCCCCGAAGGGCCGCACCCAAACCATCAGGCCGATTTGCCTCACTCGCCGAATGACAGGGAAGCACAGGCATAACCGTGGGCTTCCTGATGTCCGTAGTACCAGATTAGAGTAGGTTTCTCTAGTCAGTCTCTGAGATAGTCAGTAATAAATTACCAACCTCTCTGCCTATAGCGAGCGCCAGGTCACCCAGAGCTAGGTGAATTGCATATTCCCCGGTAAGTACAGGCCCCTGGTGTGACGTAAATCACAAGAAGTAATTTACTGTACCCCCGGGGGGACATTAGTATCAAAGGTAGATTGTTGAATAATAATAACTCTGCTATGTATGACTTCTGTAGTCGCTGTGGTCTACTGGTTGGCTTACTAAGACGATTGCGCCGGGCCCAAATCTCAGCTCTGACATCTTGAAAAAATAAATATGAAAAATTATTTCTTTCGGCGACTACCTCTCAGCAGTTTTCTGGCAAAAGTTCTGGGAGTGATTGATTGCCATGGAAAAGCTTCTCAAATCTGACGTTCGGAGTCGACTTTAAACTGTAGGTCCCGGTACTTATGGATTAAAATTAATACCCACAACATGAGTGCTGTAAGAAGCTAGGTCATAACCCTGACACAGGGTTGTAATGGCCAATTATGTATGTATGTATGACTGCTGTTACCAGTTTTTTTTGTCATTCTTGTTATATTTCGTTATCACTAAAACAGAAGTATTATCAGCTGATAATTAGATATTATTGGATAAGGATATAATTTAACTTACTTTGAATTGTTAAAATTTAAAAGTGCCACAGGAATCTGTGTTCTATACTCTTATCTTTTGCTTATAGTCCCTATAGTAGTGTCTTTTCCACTTCCAATTTTTACTTTTTCGCAAATAGCAGCAACATTTTTCGCTGACCGAGCTGGTCAGAATATACAACGTAATAATCTGGTATTTAATTTAAAAGGAGTAGTTGTGTGAAGTGTGCCAATTTGAATGCATGTAATTACAGTTGTGAACTAATAAAGAGTTAGTGACGTTAATGTCGAGCTATTTTTAGCTTGCAGATGCTCTGATTGATCTGAGCAAATTGAACGAAAACTAATTTCAGTACTTTGGTTTTGAAAGATGTTTACAAAAATTGTTCTATTCATTAGGCTCCATCGAAGAGAAATTATATTCTACTACTGACTAAATCTTCATATTCTGTGTTGAGACTTCTAGACTACATACAAATGCCAAAAGGGAACCGACTAAATTTTTTTTATTCATTGCAATGCCGTTCAAGTATCATATGAGATTGGATGCAGTTTTATGCTGGTTTCGTGATTTCTCCAGGGAAAATGTGTCAATAGTGTGCCAATGGGTGAAATGAAAAATGTTTCCCAATAACTGAGTATTAGTTTGCATTACGTGTTGAGTGGAGTTTTGTGAAAAAAAAGACTTTTTTTATAAAGATAAATACTCAGGCGTTAAACTCCTACTTATGCAGTGTATTGGAATTTTTTGAAAGTATAGATAGATATGTACATAGATGTAAGAGCCTTATGCCAATGGAACAAGTTGCTGTCAATTTGATCACTCAAAGGCCAAGGATAACTGATCATCTTCAATTGCCCCATCCGATGGTGGATGTTGATGGTGAGTAGTAAGCGCCTTCATTAAGTGGGTTAGCTGTTATCTTTCCAGAAGATGATGCTGTACTCCTGATCATTCGTTTCTTGTAGA
This sequence comes from Metopia argyrocephala, assembly GCA_963576795.1. NCBI lineage: Eukaryota > Metazoa > Arthropoda > Insecta > Diptera > Sarcophagidae > Metopia > Metopia argyrocephala. The sequence goes on along the minus strand of OY756208.1, from coordinate 176,509,986 downwards.
ATAGACTAGAAATGTCAGGAAGCGTTTTCTTGATGATGGTGTTCGCGGAGGAGGCGGGGGGGGGCCTCTTATTTTTTTTAATTATAGTTTTTCGAAAAACCGCTAATTTTTTTTTATTTTTCTCCATCGCTCGGTCGTTTGACTTTTTGTGCGCAACCTCTCTATACCATGACCCCCCAAACCTGAACCAACCAACTCAGTAAATTGTATTACTACATACATATTGAACCACGTGAGCGTATATTGAGCGTAGATTAATTCCATCTTTTAAGACTAAATGGTCAGTACCCGAAATGGTAGTGTGCTAATTTTAAATATGACAATATAGCAGTTAAGAAGCGATACATAGAAAATTAAAAACTAAACCATTCCATTATATTCTGTGGAAGAAAAGGGAAATTCAGATAAAGGGCGAACAATATAAAAAATTGACAAAATTATAATTTTAATTAGTGAGCTCTTGTAAAAATTCAAAAAGCATAGAATACGAACAAAAATGAAAATATAAAAAAAGTTAACAGCCTGGGGTGTTTTTTCTATTTTATTTTCTTTCAGTTTCTGTTTTGAAAGAATATCATGAAATTTTTATTTTATTTTTTTTTATTTCTTTGCACTCTTTGTAGTCAAGGTTACAAAAACAATTTTACACAAATAAGTGAAAATATGACAAGGATTCAGTAATAACATCCTTAAAATATAGAAGAGAAGAAGAAGAAAAAAAAACTGAAAATAAAATGAAAATAAATTACATTTCTTTTTTTCTTGTACATGAATTTCTATGGTTTTAAATCATTTAACAGAATCTTAAATCCCTTTTATTTTTTTATTTATTTTTTTTTCATATTTTCTGCACAGTTGAAAATTGAAACTGCTTTAAACTGAAATCTAAATATCATGTACTGAAAGTCTACACAATTGAGGCATGCAAAGTCAAGTGTAATATTTGAACTTTAAACCTAAATTCTGTACTCGTATATAAGTGGGTGTTCGAAAATGGAAATTTAAAAGTTTTTACGTACGTATGTATGTATAGATGTGCTTCTAAATCAAGGACACTTTAATCAATATCACTGACATTATTACTGTAAAACTTTATTTTCAATAACATCTTCTACATTAAAACTACAGCATTCGTTATTGAACAATTTTATGTGGTGTATGTGCTCCTATAACGTTAAACTTGTGTAGCTACTAGAATGTTTTTACATATGTATTTACTCTGTATTTGAGTATTTCAGTATCAACATTTTACATGACCAAAGACATTTTACAAATAAAGATTGACATGAAACAGGATTATTCAGTTAAAATTACTTTTAGTTAACAACTGTTCATTTTACTTCAGTGTAAGTATGCATATGAATGTATGAAATCACTTTAAGCTTGCAATCTTAGCACAGAAGTGCTTTAAGCAAGATTCAGTATTGCAAACTTCCTTTACGAGCCATCAGTTTGGTATATCATGAACAAAACCTCAGCAGCGCAAATAAAAAATTTTGTTTTATTTTGTGTACGAGGCAACTATATATAGTATCCACACATAATTGACCATTACAATGCTTTTTTCGGAGTCACAGCTTAGTTTCTCACAGCATCGTACAGTTTAACGTTGAATCCCATTAACAGAATAGAGAAGCTTGTTCTTAGCAATTAGTTAATCTCATAGCTTTTACCAGATGACTGCTGAAAAAAATATTTTTTCATATTTTTTTTTTTTGTTCTATATTTCAGAGCTAGGGTTTGAACTACAAAACAGTATCTACTGGCCTACCTCGACCATTTGGTTTACCATAATTGAATATCCAAAAATTTAAATATAATCGTTAATAAATAATTCGCCTGTATTTACTAATATTGAAATTCATAAATTTACCTTACACTGCATATACATAAAACCTCTCCAAATCGCTCGGAAGTAATAGTATTTTTTTTTATTAACCGCACATTGTATGAACTATGCAAGCATGTTGTCATTTTTCTGTTTATCGTAAATAGACCACTAAATTTTGGGCACGAACACTTCCGCAATGTTTTCGATAACCGTTAGTGACATGTCTTCAAGCCATTCTTGACGACAATGTCATGTACGACTATTGTGCCAACTGGGTACAGTCATACCGGTTCTCATATATGTATCACTATCTGTATTGTTCAGTAGAAGATACTCCTGGTGAATGTTCAAAGATGTATTATTTTAGACATGTCAAAAACATTCGGAAACACTGTGCTTGTGCTGGATATTTCCTAAGAAAGATTTCTATAGAGGAGACAGTGAGAAAATAGCGACCACAAACGATTTTAAAGACTTAGAGGCTGAACTTGGCAGTGGTAAAGAGTTCAAACATGATGTTAATCGATATGGCTCTACCAAATTGGAAGTTTATGAACTATATAATTAAGACCAATACTCAGGCGTAAACCTCGTACTCATACAGTGCATTGAATTGGAATTTAAATATAGATACTTAGTTTTTTTATAGATACATACACATATATAATGCGCCTTTTTGTTGATGAGACAAGTTGCTGTCAATTTGAACACTCAAAGGTCAGTGTTATACCTTCACTTTGAATAATCAACAGCAATTGCCCCATCTGTCGGTGGATGCTAAATGTGAGTGGTGAGCATCTTTACTAAGTAGGAGTTTAGCTGTCTTCTTCCCAGAAGGTGGCGCTGTACTTCTGATCATTCAATTCTGGTGCAATAGACTGGAATATAGCTTCACCTTATCAGCGTACAATAAGAGTTTCGGTTTCCGAAATTAAAGAAAAATTTATCCTATAATACAAAATTTTAAAAACGTACACAAAAATTATTTTTGAATTATTTTCTTATTTTGTTTCCAAGCTGTCAGAGCTGAGTTTTGAACTACGTCGACTACAAATAATAAAAATAATACTTACAAATAAATGTTTTCGTTTTTTGGTTAATGGGACCATAGTATTACTAAAGTCCGTATAAATGGAATCGATACATTGGCCAGACGAAAATAACTGAAGCAAAATTGACGCAGTGGAATACTCCTTACGAAAGTCATGCTAAAAAGGTACGATAACTGAGGAAACCTGAAATGTAATGGCATCAGTTTTGGCATCCATATGCTGAATACCTCTGTACCCAGCAGAAATTAGTGCTTACCAGTAAGCTATTTTGTAAGGGAGAAATTGTGAACAATTGCTTACTCGTGCGCATCAATAATGCATGATTTTTATATGAAATGAGCCGCTAAAATGCAATAGAATTGCACATTTATTGCAACCAGTAAACAAATAGTATAAAAAATCAAATCCTATAGCATATTTGGAAGCTTTAAGGTATCAATAAATAATATAATGCTTCCATTATTGCTTACAATTCGATTTATTGCTTCCAAATTTTAAAAATTTTCTGCTGGGTAGTTAGAAACATTGAATAAAGTACCAGGTTTATAAAGAGAACGAAAGATTATTTTTCCAATTAATGCCAAGAATTTTATTTGTTAAAATAATTTTTTTTTTTTAATTAGGGTTGTTTTTATTAGTATTCATTTACAGAAATTTAATTTCAGCAACAGACCTTATCGAAAGCCTGCTAAATTTAGTATAAATGGCATCGATTCATTGACCAGATGAGGAAAACTGAATCAAATTGAAAACAACGGAATACCCTTTACGAAAGTCATGCAGTGAAGGTACGATGATTGAAGTAAATTGAAATGAAATGGCAAGTCCTCCAAACTGTTTCAAGAATTATACTGAGTTTCTTTATACCTCTACAGTTAGAGACATTAAACTACCAGATTTATAAAAAGAAGAAAATATTTTTTTCCCTTTAACGTCAACAATTTTAACTTTTCAATTACAATTTTGCTTTTACTGTTTATTCAAAACTCACAAAGTGGCATTCACGTCAAACTAAAGCATTATTTTTTCGTCACCTTGTATACATATCTCCAACAAAATAATTCTCTTTAATTGGTTGTTTTGCTTTCTTTTAGAAAATAGAAATGTTGCTTTTGAAAAAAAAAAAACAAAAAGGAAAACAAGCAATAGTTAATAAAAATAAAAAAATATTATGGCTCATTTAGATATTTAATAAACAAAAATATGTGCTTCCCAATATGACAGCATAATCTTTTAAAATAATTTTTACTTTAAATGGCATTTCTAGTTAAAATGTAGGTATGCATGTGTGTCTCTATGATAGTAATTTAGCCAATAATGAACTGCTTACAACTATTTTTCTTATATTTATAGATATTTAAAAATTAAATGAAAAAGAATACTTATTTGATATGATTTCGACAGAAATTCATTTCCATATACTTAAGGTACGAGTATGTCAGTAACTGCAAATACAATTTTGATGTTTATTTTAAATAATACGAATTTAATTTTGTGTACTTTTAAATGTAAAAATGTTTCATATGAATTTGCTTTTTTTTTGGAATTTAATATTTTTGCTTTATTTGTAAATTTCATCTTGTTAAAGTATGTAGAAAATTTTTCTATATAATTGGAATGTCTTTAAATGAAAGTATATAAGAATTGTATTCATTTCTTTTTTATAAAACAATTTCCACAAAAAGTAAACAATTTCATAAAACTTTGGACATTTCTTGTACAAAATGACTGTAGTAAAGAATTTGAAAAGAAACTGAAATTCTGTGTAAATAAAAAATTCAAATATAATACAGTTGGCATTCAGTCAATCTAAAAATATTTTTAAATAAAAATTATATATGGGCAATTTCAAAAATTTTCAACATTTGTTGAAACTGAGTTCAGATGCTTATTATTTCTCCAGTTTTTCGAATTGACCAAAACGGTCAAAAGGGAATGGTAGGCCACACTAGAAAACTCGGAAATTCAAAATTTCAGACCATCAGTTCTTTATCTCTAAAAGTTATGGGCACTCAAATATTAAAAAACTCAAAAACAGGCTTGAAATTTACCAGAGTTTTTTCATATTTCATCACTTTTCTACTTTTAGTTTTAAACTTCCGATGCTCACTGATATAAAATAAAGTCACTAGACTAGACATACTACTATTTGGGAAAAAGTTGTACAGCGGTTCATTTTTGAAACCAAAATTTTCCGATTTTTCAATTTCCGCAGTTTTTTCTATATCGTTTTTGCGCCGTTCCAGAAAATTGCATTTCGTCAACAGTATTAAAAGATGGTGTAATTTGCTAAAATTTGCGCCATATCACGTCGATGTCAGGCTGCTAGTTGCTGAGAACGATGACCTCAAACTTTTATAGAATTGGCGTAAATTTTTCAAAAATGACAGTTTTTCGCGCATGACATTTGCAATCATATTTAAAACTGGTTTATGTATTGCGTGATCTAAACTTCTTAATAAATGGCACCTCAACGTCAAGAAGGCGTTAAAATATTTTGAAACGCAAAAATTTTATAAAGAAAATAAAACTTTTGCGAAATTTCATGATTTTGTTTCGTGTTTTTTTTAGTTAATCAGTAGTTTAAAATCAATGTAAAGTATTGGAAATTAAGTGCGGCGGTGAACTAAAGATCATATATAAATTCGGTTGAATTCGGTCCATATTTAGCGGGTACAGCGGCATTTTTCTTCAAACACATTTTGCTTTGTGACATCTGCAGTTATGTATAGATTCCGCCGTGATTGACACCAAATGAAAGGTTTTTTGAAGCTTGATAATAAAACCGAATAGGCATTAAAAAATTTTCATGATTTTAAATTTTACAAATCAAAAAAAAAATCCTAACCTCAAAAATAATTCTTATATAATTTTTGTTGTTTTTTAAATTTGCAAGTTAAAACATTGTTTTTCTGTAAATTAGTTATGCGTTATATAAACACATATTATAACAATCGGTGAAACATTCATATTTTTGCAAAAATTCGCGTTTTTTTATGTTAAGGAATTTTAATTATAATTGATGTTTTTTTATGTATTTTATCAGTGCATTGATGAATTTTGACTGCACTGATGAATTTGAAATGAGTTTCATGTATCCATACAACATTTATTAAAATAAACCAATAAATTTAACTTTAAATTTTTTTTTAAGAGATTTTAACTTAAAACCTCCATAACTTTCGCGCCGTTTGCAATAAATGATTAACGCGAACTGTTTTGGTATGCTAAAATATCACCCTTCACGTGACCAAAGCGTCATTCGTGTCATCCAAAAAAAAAAATTGGAAAAAAAAAATATCAAAATGTCGAAAATTTTTGAAATTGCCCATATATATTTTTTTTTTAGAGACACCTATAGTTATAGTGAATAATCACATTTCAAAAAATTTTGGAATGCAATTTTGTGTTGTGAATGGAATTAAAAAGTTAGTTGAGGTTAGGTTGGGTTAAATTGGCAGACGCCTGTGGAAAAAGCAAACTTGGCTTCTTTTATTTGCCTTTGTGTCGAGGTTTATAAAGTGTCTGGTAAAGTTGAAGCCGGATTTAAAATTAATATAAAATATAATGTTTGGTATTTAGATTCTTGTTTTTTTATAGAGAAGAGATCGTCCCAAAAAGGGGTATCACGTCGTGATATCGATCACCACCAACCAGCTGCAATTTCAAAAAAATATGGGGCCATGATGCATCCTGCCCAAAATCCTCAAGGATAAGTGAAAAAGGTTCAACGATCCTTAAACATAACTACGTGGAAAGCTTAGCTTTTCGTTTTTCCAAAATCTTCCAAAAATTTATATCCAGAAATAATTAAATTGAAAAAATTTTTATTTGTGAATTTCTTTTTTTTGCCGTAATTTTTTTTTTGGACGAGACCAATATTCAAGGGTGAGTTCTATCCTACAAACAATATGGACGTGTTTTACAATATCTGAGCCTGTTCATATCATAATTGACAGAAAAAACATTCGCAGGAAGTATGTTCCACAAAAGTACTGTGTGGCTAAAGAACTAATGCTCTTTTCAGAGTATAAAATACGTACATACTTATGTACTTATATGTAGACGACAGACGACTAACAACAGAAAGCTGTCAAACTTCGAATACATATACATGAACACTTATATGAAGGAGAAGATTATATGTATATACAGTAGAACAGATAAAGCCAAGCCAACCACCTCTAATTTTATGGGTAGGTAAGAGCAGTTTAAAAACATTTTTTAAATTAAGAGACCAGAATAAAAATAAGAATGAATTTGTAAAAAGTACAACTTTAAAATTTATTTATTTATTTATCCATATACATACAGACATAACTGGCCTTTACAACCCTGTGTCAGCATTAGGGCCTAGCTTCTCGCAGCACTCATGTTGTGTGTATAAATTTATATCCATGAGTATCGGGATCTACAGTTTTAATGTCGACTCCGAAAGACAGACTTGAGAAGCTTGGTCTAGTGGTTAGTGTGTTGGCTTAATAAGACATGACCCCTGGGTTCGACACCCAGCTCCGACATCCATATACATAAGTATGTTTATATGTATATTATAAATCTGTTTGTGTGTTTGTTTGTCGGTCAAACACGCCTGAACGACTGAACCAATTTGCACCATGGACAGACTCCATTTCCGAAAGTACAATAGGGTATGTTTTTTTCAAAAGCCTACCTGGGCGTGGTACCTCCCATACAATCTAAGAAATGATTTTTGTACATCTGAAGAACGGTAAAAGCTAAAGTTTCGATCAAGATGAATCGTCAGCCAGAAAGTGGGCGAGGCATCTCCCATACAATCTAAATTCTAATCTTTTTATATATTGAGAAAGGTTAAAGCTAAAGCTTCTGAATTTGGTATAAATATCTTCAATCCAAGGCAAATCATCAGTCAGAAAGTTAACGGAATTGGACAGGGGGCGTGGCACCTCCTAAATACTAATTTTTTTATATCGTAAGAACGATTAAAGCAAAAGTTTCTGAATTCGGTCCGAATGACTTCATGATCAAGGAAAATCATCTGTCAGGCAGTGTGCGGAATTGGGGAAATGGGCGTGGTACTTACCATACAAGATTAATATTGATTTCTTCTTGTCTTGGAAAGTGTTGAAGATAAAGTTACTGAATTTGGTGTGATTGATTTCGTATTCATTAAAAATTATAAGTGGAAAAATTAACGGAAAAGTAGGGGCGGTACCTCCCTCATAAACTAACTATTGACTTCTATTAATATCTATCTTGAGATCATTTGGAGTTAATGCTTGTGTATTTGGTCTGAATTACTTCATAGTCACTAAAAATCATCAGTCGAAAAATGTGGACAAATGGAAGGCTGCTAAAAGGTAGTCGCCGAAATAAATAGTTCTTCATATTTCTTTATTTAAGATGTCACAGCTGGGATTTGAACCTGCAGCTCTTGTCTAGTAAGCCAACAACGGTTTTTTTTCTTGCCATACTGGTTTCAAAATATTTAAGCAGCCGGCATCATGACAAAAAAGGCAGTTGGTAGATTTTTTTTTACCAACCTGCTAGTTGACATGTTGGATTGTGCGATTCACTTAAAAAATCAACTAGAAGAGGATGTGCTCTGTCAGAGGTAGGAGTACTACGTAAGAATATATCATTATAAAGAATAAATACTTTTACTTCATCGGAGCATCTTTTATGATAATTCTGATAGAACAACCTAACCCACGCTTAATTGTGGCGATGTTTCAATGAATCGATAATTACCTTTGCTCGTTCCTATATGCCGTAATTTTTTTTTCATTTTTTTATTATTTGTTAAATATATAATAATTCATGAAGACGCTATACGAAGGGGCAGCGAAATATTGAAAATAAATATTTAATATTAATATAAAAAGACATTAATCTCGAAAAAAGAGATTTATTATTATTTATAAAAAGAGGTCTATAAAGTTATTATACTTATTATTGAATATTATTATGATTACTGAAAACTGATTCACTTAGAAAAACTTTGTATACTCTCATAATTTGCTTTTCTACTGAATAACATTGTTAATTTAAATAGAAAAAAAAACCCCAATTCTATATAGTTAACCTCTGCTGTATACACAGGGTTTTAAACACTTATTCAATCTTAAGTTAGAAAAAAAAAGAAAGGAAAGGAATAGAAGAAAACAGTCAGTTAGACCAGCAATACCACCTTATTAAATACACTTGGGGTTTTCTCTTACTTATAAGTTGTGTAAGGCAGCATGTCATGTCATGACAGTTAATGTCTTTTTTATATTCTTAAATTAAAATATTTTCATATTAAACATTGACAACGAATGACAATCTTTCTTCTTTGAAATTTTAATGAGGTTTTTTTTTTTACTTATCTTTACCACTCCTATTTATTTGTATAACTTTTTTTTATTTTATTTTATTTTTTGTTATTTTGTTTTAATATTGTCTAAAAGCAAATCGTTAAAATATCAAATCCTATAAAAAAAAGAAAATAAAAAGAAAACAAATAAATCCCAATAAAAGAAAAAAAACATAAAAAAGGAAAATAAAGCAACAACAAAAGTATTCTTCTGTAACTTTGTGCCACCATATTGAAAGGATAAAGATTCTAAAAGATGAAAATCCGTTCAGTAGTAGCAGGATGGAGAGGGGGAAAACCCCTTTTAAAACAAACAGAAATTGTCTTCTGTTTTGTTTTGTTTTATTTTGTTTTTCTGTTCATTTCAATTGAATTTTATTCTGAAGAAATATTTTTGTGGATTAAACTTAAGAAATTGTATTTCATGTACATATTTTAAAGTATTTTTTTTAATTTTGGTTGGGTTTTGTTGTCAGCATCTTATATATTTCTTTGTTAGTCTTCAAAGCAAAGCTTTTAAGTAGAACAGATAATACAAGAAAATCTGAAATGCAAGCAACAGATTTCCTATCTGCTGCCACAACAAAACAACATCATTGGAACGTTAAAAACAACAATAATAACAATAACAAAAGTAGATGCAAAACTAAAAGTATATCTTATCTATTATGTTCTTTATTTTGGACTTTTTGTTTTCGCTTCTCTTTTTTTTTTTTTTTTTTTTTTTGTTGCAGATTTTTATTATTTTTTTTTTGCAACTTTTTTATCTAAAAGTATTCTAAGGCAAAACAAAATCGTTTCTATTTTCTTTTTTTTTGTGCATATTTTACATTTACGGTGTTTTATTTTCTTACATATTATTTATCTTCATTTTCATACACTTTTCTAATCCTTTTCTTATTTCTAGTTTTTGTTATAAATTTTTAAGGTTTTTTTGTATTTTGAAATTTTAAAACAGGATTGTAGTTTTTGAAAGACATCAGACACAAATATGTAGTAACCGAAGAACTTATCATCTTATCATCATAAAATCATCTTCTTTTTAGAACATAGTAGTGTGATGGTTGGCATGGGAGAAGGTGTTTGGGAACAAAAATATACATATACGAGTATAGAATCTAATCTCCATATTTAGACACAGATTTGAAGCATAAACGAGTGCACATCAGATTATTTGAAATATTTGTTATTGCAGTCTTAAGTAGAGCAAAGCATAATGGGGTATGGATTGCATTTAATGCTGTTACAGCCATGAAAATCCGTTAAATGTATTTTTTTTAGATACGCTTAAAACTTCATTTGGCTTAAACTTAGTTATTCATAATAGGTGTATAAAAAAAGTTAAGGATTATAAGAAACTTTAGTAGGGTCACATCGCTTTTCCTAAAACAAAGAGGCTTTTAATCTTACGAACTTGGAGACCAGTTGAACGCACAGTGCTTTGAACTTATATAATGGGTAGAAAAAATACAAAAATTAGGGACAGAGATTTAAAACTTGACACACTTACAAAAACAATTTAGTAAAGAAATTGAAAATTTAATATAATATACGGAGCGGGCAAATTTAAGGTTGGAAAATAAATTGGCTATTAAATGATGAAATGTCAAGAACTTAGGCGACATTTTTGGTATTTGTATACAATTTTTATCAACGAATACCGGAACCTACAGTTTAATGTCTACTCCAAACTACAGACTTGAGAAGCTTGTTCATGGCAATCAGTTCCTTTCTGATCTTGTGCCTGAAGACTGTTAAAAGGCAGTCACTGAAAGAAATAGTTTTTCATATTTCTTTCAAGATATCTGAGTTCGAGTTCGAATTTAAGCGCTCTATCCGCGACTTCATATTTTCTATATATCTCGAGTTAAAGATGCCTCTTTAGGTTTTCGACCCCAAATTTATCAAATCTGTAATCCGTTTTAGGATATCTCGACAAGTTTCGAAGATACATACATACATACATACATAACTGGCCTTTACAACCCTGTGTCAGGATTACGGCCTAGCTTCTCGCAGCACTCGTGTTGTGTGTGTCAATTTTTATCCATGAGTATCGGGACCTACAGTTTAATGTCGACTCCGAACGACAGACTTGAGAAGCTTGTTCATGGCAATTAGTTACTCTCAGAGCTTTTGCCAGAAGACTGCTGAGAGGTAGTCGCCGAAATAAATATTTTTTTTCATATTTCTTTTTTTGAAGATGTCGGAGCCTGGAGTCGAACCCAGGGCCCATGTCTTAGTAAACCAACACACTAACCACTAGACCACGGCGACTACACCCTTTATTTATAGGATACATTAATATTGATCACTCACATACAAGCACCAATTAGCATCATACGAGGCCATTTTAAAAAATACTACACTCGTACCTCATAGACAATGCGTCTAATTGAAGTGTGTGAGGTTCTCTTTCGTCTAAATTACCTATATCTGCACGACATACTGTATAAACTTGACCCCAAAATTATTATGACGATGTTTAAGGTACACCAGAAATTTCACAAGAAGTGCTTTACTTTCAAATCGAATCAAGATTTAATTGTAAAAAGTATTACAAAAGAATATTTTATAACGACTAGAAAAAAAATTTTAAATTGGCCTGCTATGGAAGAAGACTTTTATGCAAAAGATTAGGACCCCACTAAGTTTTAGGCGGCTGTGGTTAAATATATTGCAGATAAGCTTAAGGTATAGACCAGATAACGTGTTAAGTAATTTTGACATTTTCAAGATATGAATAACCTCATAAAGTGCAGGCAGTAAGTACATCATCTGTGAGCCATTGGAATACATCTTTTCACCAAAAATTCTTAAAACCAAAATTGTTGCTTCTTCTCATAGGGCACGAATAATTATGACACCTCCTCAAAGTTATTATATAGTGTGGGATTTTAAAACTTAAATATGTCTTTTGTGATTGACTGTATAGTATTGCACTATACTAAGTAAAAAAAAATACTTCATACGACTCGAAACAGAACTGAATTTGGCAGAGATGAAAAAAGGCGAAAAAAATCTATAAAAACAAAACATAAATTAAATTAGAAAAACATTTGTTTTTAATAGACAATAACATTCCGTTTTATACTTTCATATTATCGGGAGATAGAACAAAAATATAAAACAAATTGCACGTGTTTTATGACAGAAATAAAACCCAGAGATTAAGAGAATGAACAAAAGTCATAAAAAAATATTTTTATTATTTTATGCCTAAAAAAATATAATAAATTAATACACATACATATGTATGTATGCATAGAGGCATATATACACACACATACATAAATAGATTTACAGGTGTCAGTGTTAGTTGTGTGTAGGTGCTCTCCTGCTGTCAAACATACATTTTAATGTGTCACACATTTTAAGATCATTTATTATCACACGAATTTACACTCAATTCTACATTAATTTTTTACTTTTATCATATGAAACGTTTATTTATTTCCTTTTTGTTTTATGTGATATTTTTTTATTAACGTTTTAATAACGTAAGTTGTTGTGCTAAACAAATCTACTGAAAAGTCTTAAACAGGAAGCTTAAAAATAGGTTTGGATGACTATAGGCAAAATAATAATAAAATTTTTTCCTTCATATAAGTATATTAGCTGAACCCGGTGTGCTTCGCTACCCCCTCGTTATATAATAAAATTAACGGCGGTGACGTGGTTCATAGTTATATGGCGACGTTAACAGTATTAAGAGCAAAGTACTACCAAATCAAAAAAAAAATCAGTTGGAAGGAACAAATTTATACAGGGAACAAAAAGTTTAAAACTTTCAAATAAAATTTAGCGTGAAAGGGGCGTGGCGTAAGAAATGTTTATTTATACCTCGCCTGGAGTATAATGTGCATACAATTTGAAGTAAATCTGTTAAAAACTATATGGGAACAATTACATAATTTTAAAAAAGTGGGCATAGAAGTGGGCGTGGTCGAAAAAAATTACCATATTAATCATGTCAGAGTCCCAGTTAAATGCTGTTGAAATTTCAGGAAGATCGGTCTAGAGGTTAGGTCTCCTATAAGGTACAAACAAACAAACAAACAAATAAACAAACAAATAAACAAACACACATTCAATTTTATATATTTAGATATAAGATATTTAAGAGCGTAAAATTTTATAAAAACATCAATTCTTTTATATGTAAAAAGAAAAATTATTTTTTTTAAAGAAAAATTATCAAATAATCTAAATGGATAAAATTCATAATCTGGCAAGGGTATTAACTGTCAAATATCTACTAGCTGTCATTTATTTACTGCAAGGTTTTTCATTTGCAAATATGAATCGTTTAACAGACGAAGAACACATACAAACAGTTGGAACTTTTTCTAAAAATTGTGATTTAAACGTGACCACTGTCTAAGCGTCGCTATAATCATATAATCGTTCGGCGACTACCTATGAACAGTCTTCTGGCAAAAGCTCAAAAGCTCAAATCTGTCGCTCGAGGTCGACTTTAAACTGTAGGTCCCGGTACTCATGGATAAAAACTAACACACATAACATGAGTGCTGCAAGAAGCTAGGACCTAACCCTGATACAAGGTTGTAATGGCCAATTATGTATATATGTGTATGTATAATCAACACACTCTACAAGCATTTCGCAAGGTTATAAACATTTCAAAATTAAGGAAATAATATATATGTATATGTGCTCTGGCCTGTACGTTTTGCAATGTAGGCACTTGCAAATATATCGCTTCTGTATGGCCTATAATACTGTTGATATAGCTTCTGTGTTTTTGGCTTATTTTACGAATAATTATAATGTATTTTGCATTTGTATTTCAAATCATAAAAATCAAAATTTACGCAAAAGTTAAAGTCGGCTAACCATTCACAACGCCGTTGGTATGCTTATTGGGCACTAGAACAACAGATTTTCAAAGACGATTTTTCAATAAAGCTCATTTCTCTCTCGATGGTTGCATCAGCCAGCCACAATGCAAACATAATCTTCCATGGGCTGCATTTAACTCAAATGAGCAAGCCAAGAGCCATGCTCAAACAACAATTCTTGCTTTGTCGAAATGAAGGCTGCTAAATAAACATGAGGAATAAATCTGATTCCCATTGCATCCAATTGAAATCAGTTAAAGATTTGTAACCGAGTTGTTATCAGTGTTAAACATAGTTGCACAGAATGTGTCCTATGGTCATATTTTGCTCAAGACAAAGTCTGCTTTAAGTCTTATACAGGAGACCTACCCAAACGAGATAATATCTTAGGTAGTAGCATCCCTATGAGAAACCCACTGATCTGATACTCGAATTCCGTGGTCGAGGGTCCACCAAGCCGGTAGGTTGCATTTCCTGAGTGTTCTTCCAATGCACGATCATAAGAATCCACTCTCAGTTTAATATCTGCTCAATTACTTCCACAAATACATATATTCTCGTTATTTCATAATTTTTTTAACTACAATATGGGTAGTGAAGTAAGCCGTATATTGGATAGTATATGTATTTATCTACATACAATGTCAGAGTCGTAAATAAATACTAAGAAGGTCAGATAAAGTGTGAAGTGAAGTTTCTTGTATCGTTGCAAAGGTCCAAGACATTTAAATGCTTCTTTCAACCCTGGAAATATATTATTGTTCCAAAGCATTTAATTGTGGCACAACTAAATTGTTCCTTTTATTTTTGTGGGAGTTTTATTACTGTATGCACTGTCCTTTAACGTTGTATGTTAACTTTAGCCTCCGACTGTATTATATTACGATTTAAAATTTATGTTTTTTGCTTAAGTCACTCGCCTTTCAAATGCAATTTGTATTATTTGAAGGCTATTTGTTTTTGTTTTACTTTGTTCTTTTATTATATATTTAAAACTTTTTATTTTAATGACTGCGAATCGTTAGGAAATTTTCAATGAATTTCATATTGCATTCATTAGATCAAGTACGACTATCTTATTAAGTAAAAAATGTAAATAATAAAAATAAAAAAAAAAAATAAATGTATTTACATAAAATATAAAGAAAATAGAAAATACAAAAACCTTGAATTTATAAAAATTTTGTGTTCAATATTCCTTTTAAACCATAATATTGTTTTTGTTCGTTAAAATATTTCTTCATTCTCTTTTACTTTGCACAACTGCGTAAACAAATAGTTTAAAACATATATAAGGATCTTAATGAAGTAATAAATAAATATTTTAAGTTCTATGTAAATGAAGTTATAAAAATAATATTAATTTTGAAAAAAAAAGTCAGAAGATTTGGGAAGTTTAAGAACAACACTTGAAGCAAAAATCTCATTACAATACAGTTCGGCTAAAGTA
Organism: Metopia argyrocephala; assembly: GCA_963576795.1. Taxonomy (NCBI): domain Eukaryota; kingdom Metazoa; phylum Arthropoda; class Insecta; order Diptera; family Sarcophagidae; genus Metopia; species Metopia argyrocephala. The sequence continues at coordinate 176,494,457 of OY756208.1, read as the reverse complement.
CAAGTAAGAATCAAGAACAATTTGTAGGAAATTTGAAAAATAAAAGTAGATTTTCTTAATAGTTGTAGTGATCAAAAGCTCTACATATATGTACGTACTACACTGCACTGCACTACTTGTAAAATACACAAATTTTTATGAACAGATTTGAAAAGAAATATCGTCGTGCGGGAGTTTAAGTGCTCTATACGCCATTTTTTAAATCTCGAGTTAAAGATGCTAATTTAGGTTTTTGACACCAAAATTTTTAAAATCTGCATTCCGTTTTTGGCTATTTATCTCCGAAACTTGACGAGATATCCTAAAACGGATTACAGATTTGAAAAATTTTGGGTCGAAAACCTAAAGTGGCATCATTAACTCGAGATATATAAAAAATATGAAATGGCAGATAGAGCACTTAAACTCCCGCACGACGATATGTGTGGTTTAGAACAGTCGAATTTTAAAATAAATTATCATACATAAATTGTTTAAAAAAAACTTTAACAAATTGCCGTGGTCTAGTGGTAAGTATGTTGGCTTACAAAGAAGAGAGCGCCGGTTCAAGAAAGAAATACATAATTGGCCATTACAACCCTGTGTTATTGTTGTGTTTGTTAATTTTTATCCATGACTACCGGGACCTACAGTTTAAAGTCAACTCTGAACGACAGATTTGAGAAGCTTTTTCATGGCAGTCAATTTACTCCCAGAGCATTAGCCAGAAGGCTGCTGAGAGGTAGTCGCCGAAAGAAATAATTTTTTTTAAGATGTCAGAGCCGGGATTTGATTTTATATATATAAAGTCGTTAATGCGCTCGCCCTTAAACTCCAACGGCCTAAGCTCAAATCCAAGCAAAGGTGAAAATTTAAAGAAAAATTAGTATGCGGTTTTTCAAAATTATAATTTTTTTTTATTTTTTTATTTCAGACCAATACTCAGGGGTAAACCCCTACTAAATGCAGTGCATTGTATCGGAATGTTGAATATATAGATAGATGTAAAGATTTTAAGCGCCTTATTTAAATAGGACAAATTCCTGTCAATTTCAAAAATAAGAGGTTCCCCCCCCCTCCAAGAGTTCTTCAAAAAAGGAACCGGTCCCTGACATTCCACTCTGTTCCATATTAACCATCGACAACAAAGACTAATGACCAGGAGACAAAAGCCACCTATTGAGAATTAGCAGATGACAGCTAAACTTACTTAGCGAAGGCACTCACCACACAATATACATGCACCAATAAGACAATTGCTGCTGATTATTCAAAGGTGAAGGTATACACTGACCTTTGAATAACCAATTCACAGCAATTTGTCTCATTCCAAAGGAAAAAATTATAAGTAAATTTAATATGTATTAGAAAAAAAATATTTAGGCTCCTTATTCCCGTTAGTTAAAGGCAGGAGAGATAAATTGCTTTTTGTTATTACAAATAAATTTTAACCTAAAGTGATCGATAAATTTATTGGGACGATTGCCTTACATTTAGGTTAAAGTTAACTTGTAATAACAAAAAGGAATTTATAAGTCTGGTAAAATCCTACTTTTAACTAACAGCAAGTTGTAATAATGTGCCTAACTGTCCTTTTCGACAAATACAAATACAAATACAAATACAATACATAGCATTAGTAGGGGTTTACCACTGAGTATTGGTCTCATTAAAAAAAACCCGCTGCAGTCATAGAAAACCGGGATGCAACATTGTTCTGAGATAGACAGGTTATAACGGTTGTAGTTGTGGCTTAAAAGCCAGATATTTTATTATTTGCCAATAAGAGCAGATACATTTATATTATTGATATTCACATTAACAGAAAATATGCAAAGGGCACATATCAACAAAATAATATAAAAGTCCGAATATAAAAGTCCTCTCAATTATTATTAGTATATCTACTACAAGAGTTGTTCTGAAAAATTTTATATTTTAAGGAATAAGAATATTAAAGAGATCCAGAAAGAAATCATATTATCCCTGTGCAATATAGTTCGAAAATTTATTTATAACTACTTTAAGAAACATATTTTGTCATTTTTGTAACCACGAAATTTCAAATAGCAGACTTCCAAACCACATATGTAGGTACTATTTACCCGACACACACTGCTGCTGCTTGGAAAACTATTGCACTGGAAATATAAAATGTTACGGAATTAGCAATTTCCCCTTCATATCATAGTTTACAATTATATAGCAATTGTGTTAATTTTGCTACAACTGCCATTTAGTATGTACGAGTATGTCTCGTAAAGAAACGAAAAAAAAAAAAAACAATCCTGCTGTGATAATTTGCTGCCGTTTTATTACTGGATTTGCTACTCATTTAGTTTGACATTTTACAATACGAGTGGTTGTTGTATTTCATTTTCTCTGTTTCTCATAAACAAATTAATCGCGTATATGTAATGAAATGAACTATATTTCATATTTCATATGCCTATACATACAAACAAATACAGTGGAACATAAATATAACGAGTAGTAGTTAAAAAAAATTCTTTTTGGCTTATATATATATAAATTGTGTTGCACCAGAACAATGAAGGGATACACGCATATTCAATTTTATGAAGACAAAAATTTAAGAATTACATTCTGTTCCCTAAACCACTCTATGCTTCGGACTTATTCACGAATAACTATTTTATAATTTTAGATCTACAGTAATGGTTTGCAAAACAATATTTGACTGATACAAATAAATAGTTATTTCACAAAAAAAAAAAAGCTGAAGCTGGACAAACGTTAAGCAAACTCATACTACAAACTATGTATATATAGGGTCCGCCATCTAACGATTTTTTGTTCAACTAGTGCTTATTTCGTGAACGGTAACACTTAGCTCATGTCTGATTTGACAAATAATGAGTTTTGTACTTCCGCTGAACGAATATAGTTGTTTATACGCTAGTACAACGCTGGGAAATATTGCGAGATTACTTTGAAAATCATTGTAATGTTGCAGACTGTGTGCAATGAACCTCATTTTGATCTTGACGGGTATGTAAATTTGCAAAATTGTCGCATTTGGGGCACAGAAAACCCGCACGCATACATTGAAAAACCGATGCCACCAAAACGAGTTACTGTTTGGTGCGGATTTTGATCCAGAGGCATAATTGGGCCATTTTTCTTAGAAAATGAGCAAGGAGTGGCCTTAACCCTTAAATGCCCACAGTATCTTTAAAGATACAACCAAAGAAAAAATTCCCAGGGATCTATTTTAGAAGTAAATAAAATAAAGTAAATCAGAACTCATTTAGAAAATACCAACCTTTTATTTAAAAAATATTTCTGATTAAAAATTATTGAATTCTATATTTTATTAAACATCAACATTGAAAAATTTATTTTTTCAAAATTCGATAAGTTTGGTGCTTTGAAATATTAAAAAATCGAACCAGTTTACTAATTGAAATACAAAAAAAATATGAGGTTGTTTCAAAATATGTCTATAACCGATATGAATTAATTAGAAAAAAATATATTTCGATTCCTTGCCACAAATGTTCATTTAATGGTTGTATCTTCTAAGATACACTGAGCACTCTCCTCTAAACTTGAAATTCGTTTCTATTTTAATTTTCTACTGATTCATTGCTAATTCTCATTCATAGTTTGTGCTTTGAAGAAACAGGTTGACTGTTTTTAAGCATATATTGTGTATTGTGTAATCGATATTTGATTTTTTATTTATTTTGATTGATTTTGGGAAGAATATTTTTATAAGTATGTCAGGGTTTAGAAGATCTAGCAAAAGAGCAAAGTTGACGGATGAAGAAGTGTGCGAATTGTTATGCAATAGCGAAGATTTTTTTTACAATAGCACAGACGAAAGTGATACTGACACTGATGATTTACTCGAACCCTTAGAAAATGAAGAAAAGGAGAGCAAGGAAATACAGGGAACATCTAAAATGCAACTAATTGAGGAAAAAAGTCTCGACTCTGAAACTGAGGAAGAAATTGATCTTGAAGGATCCATACATGACTCTTTTGTCAAAATGATAAATGATGACAATAACATAGATGCAAATTATGAACAATCAGAGGAGCTCAATTCAATGCCTTCTACCTTTTCGTCTTGTCCTACAAATGTTTGGTCTTCATTTTCCTCTCAATTCAGTGGTGTAAATATAAATTCCAAATCTTCAGAATTTGAAAGAGTTTTGTGGAAAAAAGGCAACCTCCAATTTAAAGAGAAGCAAGTTAAATTTGGGGGAGATATAAGTCTTCCAGAAAATATTAAATTATTGGAAACCCCATACCAAGTTTGGTGTCATTTGTTTCCAAAATCTTTGGAGGAACATATAGTTAACGAGTCTGTAAAATATTCGGGAATAGATAACATCAATTTTAACATATCTGAACTACGTAAATTTATCGGAATTCTCTTTTATATGTCTTACTATAAGCTTCCAAATTCTCGAGATTATTGGTCTGAAAAAGAGGACCGTTGCATTAATGTTATAAAAAATCAAATGAACAGGACACGCTTCGAAAAAATTCGAGAAAATATACATTTCAATGATAAAGATAAAAAACCCTCTCAAGATGATCCTAATCGTGATAGACTTTATTTGATCCGACCAATTGTGGAATCTCTCAATAAAAGTTTTGCCTCCGTTCCAAAATTGAGCAGGCTGTGTGTGGACGAGCAAATGTGCTCTTCGAAAATTGGTTGTTATATGAAGCAATATATGCCTAATAAACCAAAAAAGTGGGGCTTTAAATTTTATGTAATGTGTGATACAATGGGATACGCGTATAAATTTGAATTATATAGTGGATCAACTGAAATTTGTGCTGATGGAGAACCGGACCTTCAACCTTCTGCAAACATAGTTGTACGGCTACTTCGCGAAGTTCCCAGATTTAAAAACAATATAGTTTTCTTTGACAATTTTTATACAACAATACCGTTGTTGGTATATTTGCGTTCACAGGGTATACTTTCAGTAGGTACCATTCGGCGAAACCGAATCAAAAATTGTAAGCTTCCTGATGAGAAAGTCATGATGAAATATGAACGAGGAACGAGTCAGGAATTTATTTGCAATATTTATGGTATGGACCTAACATCATTGTCATGGAAAGACAACAAAATTGTTAACCTGGTTTCGACTTACGTTGGGGTTAAACCTATATTGGATAGTAAAAATGTAGAGGAGGAACCTGTAACAATAAAAAGATTTGACAAAAAAGAAAAAACAATAAAAAATATTCCGTGTCCTCAAATTATAAAGGAGTATAATTGTCATATGGGAGGAGTAGATTTAATGGACAGCTCAATGAGCCGCCACAAAATCTTGATGAAAAGCAGAAAGTGGACCAATCGACTATTTTATCATCTCCTTGATATGACTTGTGTAAATGCTTGGATACTACACAGGCGAATAAATAAAGAGAACAAAGTACAGGAAATGCGACTAATTGATTTTAAATTGGAAGTAGCTGACGCTTTGTTTTCTTGCAACACAAGAGCTTCTTTCCAGCGTGAACGACCTACTCTTGAGAGACAAATTGAAGAAAAACGTCGAAAACCAAATTCTCAAAAAGGACCTCCCAAGGACACCAGACTAGATATGGTGGACCACTGGACAACGATGGACAAAAAAGGGAGATGCAAACTACCAAATTGCACAGGACAAACAAGAATGTTCTGCACTAAATGTAAGGTAAATTTATGTTTAACTTCAGAAAAAAATTGTTTTTATCGTTACCATCACTACTAAATAATTTTATGTATTATTTTATTTTTTTATGTACTGAATTGTATGATTATTTATTATTTTTATTTTTTCTTAATGTATGTATGAATTATTAAAATGTTAAATTGTTTTCTTTCACTTTTACTGAATAAAAATAATATAAAAACTAAAATTTGTTTCATTTATGTATGTTTTTAATATGTACTTTCCTTTGAAATTTATAATAGGGGGAGTGCCTAGTGTATCTTATAAGATACAACCACTTTTTTTCAAAATACCTTTTTAAAAAAATTTTTTCTAAAATTTAAGTACACAGTAATGTTTTAATCATAATATTACATATCATATATTTTTTTAAACAAAATCCGCATCCATGGGTTTTTAAGGGTTAACAGTCAATGGCGATCGTTAGCGGGCCACGTTGAACGAATTTTTGTTTACAAAAAATGAAGAAGAGGATATTGGCAACATTTGTTTTCAGAAGGACGACGCTACGTGCCACACAGCCGAAGCTACACTCGATGTTTTTCGCCCTGTTTTTGAAGATCGCATTATCAGCCGCACAGCTGATGTCGTTTGGCCATCTCGGAGCTGCGATTTGATACCGTCGGAATATTATTTGTGGGGTGCCGTCAAAGATAAGTGTTAAGCTGATAAGCCAGAGACAATTGACGCTTTAAAGGACAATATTCGTGAAGCCATTTGTGAAATATAGCTGCAAACAATCGATAATGTGCTCAAAAATTGAACCGATCGTGTAGGCTACTGCATGGCCAGCCGAGGTAGCCATTTAAATTATATTATTTTCCATTATTAACCGGAGGGATTGTGCTTTCAAATAAAAAAAAAAAATTGTAATTCTGTTTCATCCAAATAAGATGACAATTACAAGAACAGCAATGATGGTAAGAAAAGGAGAATATGATAAAAACTGTTGTGTGACTTTACTTCGACTAACTCATACAAGTGTATGTACATACATGTGAAAGAATATAATTTCAGTATGCGATTTCCAGAAAAGTGTGAGTTAAATAGTTGATGTTTGGTCTTGAATATGCACAGGACACAAAGAACTCTGATGAGACTACCGTAGCTGGAGTCGAAAACAATTGTTCAGTTTGGCTAGTGTACTATTCCTTCACGGACATCATTTCTTCTTTAATTACCAAAAATATTCATTGCCGTTAACTTTGATCTAATTAAAGCGTTTCTGACGAAACAAAAATTAAATTATAAAAATATTGATCAGAACCTTCCGGGGCTCGAACCTAGAGCCTCAAAACACCTTAAGTTATAGTGCGCATGCTTCTAGCGCTGCACTCTAACCACCACGGCTACAGTCGTGCATGTCGTCGATGCCGACTAATGTGGATTAAATGGAATAAGAGGGCAAAAACAAAAAATAAAAATTGTAATTCTGTTTCATCCAAATAAGATGACAATTACAAGAACAGCAATGATGGTAAGAAAAGGAGAATATGATAAAAACTGTTGTGTGACTTTACTTCGACTAACTCATACAAGTGTATGTACATACATGTGAAAGAATATAATTTCAGTATGCGATTTCCAGAAAAGTGTGAGTTAAATAGTTGATGTTTGGTCTTGAATATGCACAGGACACAAAGAACTCTGATGAGACTACCGTAGCTGGAGTCGAAAACAATTGTTCAGTTTGGCTAGTGTACTATTCCTTCACGGACATCATTTCTTCTTTAATTACCAAAAATATTCATTGCCGTTAACTTTGATCTAATTAAAGCGTTTCTGACGAAACAAAAATTAAATTATAAAAATATTGATCAGAACCTTCCGGGGCTCGAACCTAGAGCCTCAAAACACCTTAAGTTATAGTGCGCATGCTTCTAGCGCTGCACTCTAACCACCACGGCTACAGTCGTGCATGTCGTCGATGCCGACTAATGTGGATTAAATGGAATAAGAGGGCAAAAACAAAAAATAAAAATTGTAATTCTGTTTCATCCAAATAAGATGACAATTACAAGAACAGCAATGATGGTAAGAAAAGGAGAATATGATAAAAACTGTTGTGTGACTTTACTTCGACTAACTCATACAAGTGTATGTACATACATGTGAAAGAATATAATTTCAGTATGCGATTTCCAGAAAAGTGTGAGTTAAATAGTTGATGTTTGGTCTTGAATATGCACAGGACACAAAGAACTCTGATGAGACTACCGTAGCTGGAGTCGAAAACAATTGTTCAGTTTGGCTAGTGTACTATTCCTTCACGGACATCATTTCTTCTTTAATTACCAAAAATATTCATTGCCGTTAACTTTGATCTAATTAAAGCGTTTCTGACGAAACAAAAATTAAATTATAAAAATATTGATCAGAACCTTCCGGGGCTCGAACCTAGAGCCTCAAAACACCTTAAGTTATAGTGCGCATGCTTCTAGCGCTGCACTCTAACCACCACGGCTACAGTCGTGCATGTCGTCGATGCCGACTAATGTGGATTAAATGGAATAAGAGGGCAAAAACAAAAAATAAAAATTGTAATTCTGTTTCATCCAAATAAGATGACAATTACAAGAACAGCAATGATGGTAAGAAAAGGAGAATATGATAAAAACTGTTGTGTGACTTTACTTCGACTAACTCATACAAGTGTATGTACATACATGTGAAAGAATATAATTTCAGTATGCGATTTCCAGAAAAGTGTGAGTAAAATAGTTGATGTTTGGTCTTGAATATGCACAGGACACAAAGAACTCTGATGAGACTACCGTAGCTGGAGTCGAAAACAATTGTTCAGTTTGGCTAGTGTACTATTCCTTCACGGACATCATTTCTTCTTTAATTACCAAAAATATTCATTGCCGTTAACTTTGATCTAATTAAAGCGTTTCTGACGAAACAAAAATAAAAAAAGAAAATATTCAGTAGTTTTTTTTATAGCATTTTCAAAATAAAAAAAATTCTTTGGCGGTCCCTTTACAACTTAACCTTTAACTACTGAGGTGGTGGTAAATTTTACCCCCTCCTTAGATTTTTTAATTTATTTTCTTCGGTTGAGCGCTGTTGAGTTATACCAAATCTTTGATTTTTTTATTTTTATAATCATATTTATATAAAAATGTATTTTTTTGTTCTTTTAAAAATAAATTATTAACAAAAAAATTTTTTTTGACTAATTTTTTTGGTAAAACAAAAGGTGGTAAAATTTACCACACGTCAATAACTATGAAAAAATATTTCACTTCCGTAGTTAAAGGTTAATGAGACTACATACGAAAACCCCGGCATACGAGTACTGGAATTAAGAAATAAAAGAATGGATTTCATTAAAACCATTACTGATTTATTTACTCTCTGTGGCATATACGAGTAAGCAAACGACTTGATTCCTATGTGTGTGTAGCAAACAAACTTGTAACGCTATTTAGAGTTCGTTAAAACCGTACTTAATTGTAGAACAATTGCTCAGTGTTTTAATAAAATCATATTTTTTGCATATACATATAAATGTGCGTTCTCCTATTTGTTCGCTTTATGAATGAACACAACAAAAATAAGCAAAAACAGCAGCATCTAAATATGTACCCCTTACAGTTTTTCAGCAACAAAATTAAACAAAATTAGAAAAATAATGATTCGAAGGAAACTCAACCTCCCCCCCATATGCCAAAAACTTTTATTGTCAAGGAGATTTTACTGTTTTTTTTAACTTTTCTAACAACTGAAAAGCTAAACTAGCTGTATGGTTGTGGTGCTGGCAGTGTGATGGTTATGGTATTTGTTACGTATGTACACTTATACATACATAAGTGTCAAATGCCACACAATCATACGCCAATCTCATTATAAGCAGTGTTATGGAGTATGTGTGACAACAGTTTTTTTACGCCTAAGTAATGCTAGAACTTTATTACAGGATGAAATGAAAGCATCATTCAAACTGGGGAAGGATTTGAAGTGTTTAGGGAAAAAGTAAAGGCAAATAAATAAAAATAAGAAAGGAATTATTTTTATTGTTATGAAAGCACAAAAAAAAAACCAAATGTGTGTAAAACAAAAGGGAAAGAGAAAAAGTTTAGAAACATAATTAAAAAAGAAAAGGAAAAAACCTACAAAAAAAGAAAGGGTAGATATAATTTTAATGATTTTATTTGAGTAAAATAATAGCACAATTGCTAACGAAACTCAAAGTAAAAGAAAAAGAGAAAAGAGAGCAATTTGAAGAGAAAAACAAATTGTTTTTATTTTTTTTTCAGACATAATGATAGACATGCCAGCAATTAGCTTAAGTTTGACTCGGGAATGACACAGAAACAGTAATGCCAGGAAAGATAGTAAAGCTTTTAATGCTCCAATTGTAATAAAGAAAATAATAAAAAAAATAAATAATAAATTAAGACAAAAACCAACAGCCTCACCAGTTCCGTTACCAAGTTACTGGCTTCGTTTTTTTTTTTTTTGGTAGCTTAGATGTTATTCTTTTGTAGTTTTTAAGACATATTTAATGAACAGCGGAAATATTTTGGTAGTGATTAAAACTTATTCAATACTGTAGAGACAATGTATGTCAAAGTAAAACCTAAAACATAAATAATTATAAGCATTGGGTTAAAAGTTTATTTAAAATTATAAACGCTTTGACCAAATTCACTTCTATTAACTGAATTACAATCAAAGCCAATTGTTTGATGTGTTTTTGTTGAAAAAATTAGCACAGTTTTGAGTCAAAACTATTGAAGCCATTTACAGTAATTTGCTAAATTATGTTACCAAAGGAAACAACAAATATATACAAATAATAAAAGAATTACATTAGCGAAAACAGATATTAAAATAAACTTTACTAAAGTGAGTTTGCTTTGTAACTACGCTAAGCAAAAGGAACATTTCATACAAAAGTTTGAGCAAATAGTTTTAATATGCTGAAGACTCGAGTTCGAGCCGCAGGAAAAGTGATAAATTTTTTTTTTTAATTAATTTTTCTTTCATTAGAAAAGCTTTAATTAGATCAAAGTTAGGCGTTTCTGACGAACAAAAATTAATTTTAAAAAAATGTATCACTTTTACTGGTGCTCGAACTCGTGTTTTTAGCATATACTTAATATGCAAAGCGATAGCTTCTGGCTCTGCACTCTAACCACCATGGCTACAGTCGTACATGTCGTCGATGTCGAATAATGTGGATAAATGGAATAAGAGGGGAAAAAAAATTGTAATTGTGTTTTATCCAAATAAGATGACTGCGATGATGGTGAAAAAATGAAAATATGATAGAAACTGTTGTTTAACTTTATGTATGTGATTTCTTGAAAAGTGTGAGTTAAATAGTTGAGTTTTGGTCTTGAATATGAACAGAACACAGTGAACTCTGATGAGACTAATGTATCTAGAGTCGAAAACATATGTTCAGTTTGTCTAGTTTACTATTCCTTCATGAACATCATTTCTCCTTTAATTACCAAAAAAATTCATTGCAGTTAACTATTAAATTATTAAATTAAAGCGTTTCTGACGAAACAAAAAAAATTTTGTTTTTCATCTGAAAAGACAGCTTTTTATATTTTATATTTCTTCTGGAGTGAAGAAAGTACCCGTCAAACGGGGCAATGGTTTGGGAAGTATTATGAATACTCCGCTACATCAGAAACAGGAAACAAAAATACAGAAGTCAGAGCACGTCTATGACAAAGCTCCGTTCAAAGTGAGTGCCAATGTGGCTTATTATGGATCCAAAACAAGAAAGTGTTGAGGATTATGAAAGTGCTTAACCATGTTTCAAAGTAACAAATCTTAATGTTCGCGTCGCTATATAAAAACGTGTATAGAATACTTCACTGCATAATCAAAACAGCCGTTATCTAAGTGAACAGCAACTAGTGAAACTTCTCGAAAACGCAACAATCGGTTGGAAAGGTTATACCCTCGGTATTTTGAGATGTGTCTGGTGTAAATGTCATCGCCCATCTTGAGAGAGAAAATAACATCCAAACTGAATATTATAAGTACATAGCGTTATTGGAGCATTTAAAATTACAAAGAAATCGTGTCAACAACCAACGAATTGAACTTTGATTTGCAAAATATACAGTGCTCTTTAAAAGTGGTACTGAAATGATTGTCTTTCCTTTGATTGAGATAATTTTGATCAATTGAATTAATATTGGTTAAAAAATTTTTTTTTTTTGTTAAGACCAGATTTTTCAACCCATGTGTTATATAAAATATATAAAAAATATGTATGTAAAAAATTTTAAAACTTTTAAATTGTGGATATTTTGACAACTGAATACGACAGACTTAATTAAAAAATTTTTTTCTGTATAAGCTACTAGCCAAATGGGGATGTGTTTCGCTACTCATATTTGAACTACAAAAAAATTCCATATAAAACGGGAATTCATATTGCGTTCAGCTATAAAATTTCATATATTTTTTGGTTTATGACATACACATATCTACCATCTACGTTCATTTGTTTATTTCTCTACATCGTATCACTAATAATTTATATCACTTTAAAACTATTTGAATTTACTTAAACGACGGTCATATTGGGGAAATATTTTACCAAAAAAGCATAACAACTATTTTATAAAAATAATAATTTTTTAATTTCCCATTGTTTCAAGTTTGACGAATTAAATATCCGATAAACTAAGTATCATATAAAAGTGTTGTATGAAATATATCCAAAAAATATATCATCAAATATTTGCCAAATGTGATCATGACTTTAGTAAGGGTGTAGCACTGTTAAGTTGGAACTTTTGAAATTCTAATAGCCTATACTTTCTTCAGATTGTATATAAACCTCAAACAAATTAAGGCACGTTCACTTTTGTTTACAAGATGACCATGTTGATGTAAGTAAGGAGCAAAACTATTAGCAATGAAAACAAAATTTCAAATCTAGTTCAAAATTCTCTTATTCGCTGAAAGTACTAATATATATCTGTAAGTAAGTACCTTCTACATAATACTTCCAAATAAATAGTAGTTGAGGAGCTATTGGCAAAATACAATCGCATATACTGCAAAAAGTTTATAAAAATTAGTGTTCGCTATTGCATCTTGTACACTCTACCCGTGACCACCACAAGGTCGAATTCATACTCAAACATTAAAATTCCAAAATAATCATTCTAATATCCCAATTCATTGATACTAAAAATATCTTTCTTTATTTTATTATGATTTAAACTTACATCACTGTACATAACATATCCCCCTTTATTTGTCACAGTTCTGTGGCCATTATAAAATTACTCAAATTTACAAACAAAAAAAGAATAAAACAAATTACTATTTTATTACTTTTTCCGCTTTCAACCTTAATTAACTTCAATTGCTTAAAAACTTTCTAGAGTAATAAGCAAGGATTAATGTTTTTAACCCTTATCAAGCTTGAAATTTAAATTGAAATTGAAGTTTCATGACATTACAGCGACACTTAGTTATAACGAACTTTGTTATTACGAAAATCTCAATATAATAAAAATTTGTCGAGTTCTCCTACGAAAACCTCACAATAATGCTGCATAGCTATAACGAAAAAATTTTGAGCTGTTAGGCCTCCATGTAATTATTCATTCAAAAGCCTCTATACAAGGAATGCAGAATGAATAAAATAAAGTTACGAATGTGTTCAATTTTGTTTTGGTTCTAGCGAACAGAATAAGTGTACTAAACGGTAAATCAATTTCTTTCGTGGTGATAAAAGCTTTCAAACAATTGCTAAATAATTTAAAACACCACCGATTTACCCAGCAGACAATTTTTCAAATTTGGAAGCAATAAATAAAATTGTAAGCAATAATGGAAGCATTATATTGTTTATTCATACCTTAAAGCTTACAGAGATGCTATAGGAGAAGGTATTATTTTTGATTTTTTGTACTAATTGCTTACTGGTTGCAATAAATTTGCGTTTATATTGCATTTTAGCGGCTTATTTCATATAAAAATCATGCATTACTGTTTCGCACGAGTAAGTGATTGTTTACAATTTCTCCCTCACAAAATAGCTTATTGGTAAGCTATAATTTCGGCTGGGTTATTCTTTCTATAATTATAAAAATTGCAAGATTATTTGCAACACCAAAGCTTTAAAGTTCAAAAGAAAACAAACATAATTTCGATTATAAAAAATGTAGAGAGAAGAGTATTTAATATTTTTGTTTTAATAATTTTGCAATATTTTATGACGACATTACTAAAATGTTGCAACCGAAACCTGCATAAACAAACAAAAATTACACAATATTTTAATAAAAACTAAAGTTTACTATCCTGTTTTAAAAGCACCACAGCACAGCCAGAACACCTCTTATATCTAGTTCGTCATATAGTCAATCAATACTCGTTATCTCTTCGATATCCCCAGCATCGTTTAAGGAGAGCCGGGCAGTTGGAAAGAAGTAATCAGATAGCTTAACCTTCTTCGTATTATAGCTCCAACAGTGATCGTTGTATTGAATGCTCATTCAACGAGTATGATTTTCAATCCGCATGTGTCCAGTATGTCGGATAGTTTATAATTCAATTTAGAAAGTTAATGGTAAAGGCTGTCTACTTCATAATTTTCTAATTAATTATAAATTAATGACACCGAAATATGCTTTAGGGCATGTGACCGTAAGAGAACAAAATAAATCCATTTCAGAATATTTTATTTAGCCAATTGACTTTAAAAATCCTACAATGAAACGTAATAGAATGCTGTCTTGGCAACTCGTAAGAAATTTTTAATACACGAGTTTGAGTTCGTGGACAAAAAAATGGTAAATTATCAAGCAAAATGAAGAGAAAATTGTGTCCGTAATTATAATTATAGGCCAATTATCTACCCTGTGGTGTAACATAACATACATACATACATAAGTGGCCATTACAACCCTGTTTCAGGGCTACAGCTAAGCTTTTCGCAGTACCCATGTTGTGTGTGCCAATTGTTATTTATGAATACCAAGACTTACTGTTGAATATCGATTCCGAACTACAGATTTAAGAAGCTTGTTCATGGCAATCAGTTACTCTCAAAGTTTTATCAGGAAGGGTGCTAAGTAGTAGTTGCCAAAAGAAATATTTTTTTTTTTTCAATAGGCAATAGCCTTAACGAAGTATTAGGCTGATATAAGAGTGCGCGCTATAAGCGATGCTATAATATCGCACTACAATGCGCTACAAACCTCTGCTTGTGTTTTCTTACGTCAATGCTCAAAAGATGTCAGAGTCAAAGCGAAGCTACAAGAGAGCCTAAGCAACAAAGCAGGTTGTGAAATGATTTATAGCATGACATCGCTTCGTTGTTGTTTGTTTACATTGTACTTTACATTTTTCATTTGTTTATTTTATTGTTTACTTATTTCATTATATATTATTTGTGCGTGTTTAAATTTTCCATTAATTTTAAAAGATATTTGTAAAATAATAGATATTGATATTGAAAAATTAATAACAGAAGTGTTCACACTCCCTGTGCTTTTCTGAGTTCTTGGTACAAATTACGAAATTCGCCTTTTTCCGTGCGATTTCTATTTATTCTTTTCCTCTTTTTACTAAAAATTCCTCTCTTTTTACTCAAAAATAAATTATATGTATAATTTGAAATAAAAAATTCTTCATCTGAATCCATTTTTAACAAAAAAGATTGACGGAATAAAAAAAGTATTTTAAAAACACAACAAGTCGCTTTGTTTAATGTAATCTCCACTCTGACATCCTGTAGTATAAGTATAGAATGAATATTATAGCTTCTAGCATCGCTTCGCTTATAGCGCGCACTCTGACATCAGCCTTATTCAATGTTTTTCAGATTCTTCATGTCGAAGTTTCACTGTATTTCCACTACTACGCATGTATTGTACATTCAATAAAGAGATTAGATTGTACATCTTTAAAAGGCCGCTATCAAATAAGGCAAAATTAATTGAAGATATTGGTAAAATTTAAAATAAATGTGAAATTTTACAACAAGTAAACAAATGTGAAAAGATTATACAAAATTTACAATAGATTAAAGTTCCTATTGTAAATTTGTATAATAAATAAACTGCAGAGATGTATGTAATATCCACAGCCTTATTTCTATATAAATATAATGCTTTAAAGAGATCTTTTTTAGCTTTTAAAGACTTAAACTAAAAAAAAATATGTATTTGGTTTATTGAAATGTTGTTGTTTACTTACATAAAACATTGATTGTATGGGTGGAGACGACATTTTCCGTTAACTGCATGTTAAGACCATGACAGATGACAACCAAAGAACGTTTGTTGGGCTCAATGACAGCCGTTATATTTGAAATTGTAATCCAACCACCTAAAAAGGCAGACAGAAAGTAATATATAAAACTGAATATATAAAATAATTCATCACAAGAAAAACAAAAAAAAAAAAAAAAAACAAAAAACAAATCAAGAAAATGACACATTTCGTTGAATTAAATGTTAAACAGATGATGAGATAGAAATGGAATGGAAAATAGGGAAACACACAGACAAGAACAAGAAACTAAAGTTGTATAATTATAAATAATAAAACATTTAACAAAAATAAAATATAAATAAATATTTATGTATTTATGCATATGCTTTAATGAAATATTCATATATTTTTCTAACGAATACTCAAGTATTACAGCGACAGTAAGTGTTTGGTATAACTACTACTCACCTTCGGGACTGACGGTAGTGCGTGATGTCGCATTACGTATTTGGCGACCACCAACCATCCATTTAATTTCAGCTGTCGGATTAGATGCTGCCGTTGTACACGTAAGTGGCACTACATCCCCCACTCGTGCCTCCGTTGATCCTGTTATGGAAACATGTGTTGGGGCAACTGAAAAGTAATAATAAAATGTCACATAAAATGTTCGGCTAAAAGGAATGCAAATAAGATAGGAAATAAAAATGTTTTAAAAGTTTGTTTTTTTTTTCACTGAGTATTCAAATTAATAGAGAAATGCTATCAAACGCGATATAAATATTTGTTTGCTTTTATTTTTTTTGTCTATTTTTCAAATATTAATATTTCAAAAGCATCATGAACGTGGCCAGATGTCTATTCGTTGTCTCTCTATCTCTATCTTTCTCCCTCTCTCTCTGTAGATATCATAGTTTCCTTTATAATCTATTTAAAATTCAAACGCGTTTAACTGAACTTGAAATGAAATGAAATAGAATTGGTAGTGATATTGAAATTTAAAAGACAAAGTGATATTGAAAATTATTATACATTCAGTTTCAGTGACACTGGTTTTAAAATATTTATAAATAATGAATGATTATTATTTCCAACAATAACATTTTAATTTTATTTGCAAAACACCCAGACGGACAGAGGGACAGACCATGGAAAACAACATGAACAGCTATAAAGTAAATTGATATGTTTGTAAGAAAAATAAAAAAGGAAAATACAAAATCCTTAGAAAAATTTATTAAATATGTCTAACTGTGAAATCCTTGAGCTTTTGCTTATTTATCACAAATTATATGGAAAGTTTTTCAAACGACATCGCAGCATAATCTTAAAATTTCATTTATTAGAATTGACTTATTATTAACAAGATGGCGTAAAAGTAATGAATTGTTTGTCATTTTGAAGAGGCTGCCAGATATCATGTTATGATACTCATATTAGAGTATTAGTTGTCAATATACTCCGGGGAGTTATGATTGCTGCTTGTTTTATAAATTTTTAAACTGCTATTTTAAAGCAGCGTGGATTGGAGATTTCTTAGTCGAAGTAATGAAGTGTTTAGTAATTTATGAATTTCAATTTGAATCAAATTACTTATGTATGAGTTTTTTAATTATTTACGATTCTTCCTCCCGTTGATCGTAATATTTTGATTAAAGGCAATGAAATTTCATAATTTGCTGTAGTCGCCGTGGTCTAGTGGTATGTGTGTTGGCTTTCTAAGGCATGAGCTCCCGGTTCAAAACCCCGCTCTGTCAACTTGAAAAAAAAGATATATAAAAGAAAAATTTTTTTCGGCGACCACTCTCAGCAGTCTTCTGGCATGAGCTCTGAGAGTTCCCAGCAGAAAATTTTTCAAATTTGAAAGCAATAAATGAAATTGTAAGCAGTAATGGAAGCATTATACTGTTTATTCATACTTTAAAGCTTACAGAGATGCTATAGGAGAAGGTATTATTTTTGATTTTTTATACTATTTGCTTACTGGTTGCAATAAATTTGCTTTTCTATTGCATTTTAGCGTCTCATTTCATATAAAAATCATGCATTATTGATGCGCATATGTAAGCGATTGTTCAAAATTTCTCCCTTACAAAATAGCTTATTGGTAAGCACTATTTTCTGCTGGATAACTGATTGCCATGAACTAGTTTTTCAAGTCTGTCGTTCAGAGTTGACTTTAAAGTTTAAACTGTATGACAAAAATTAACACACACAATATGGGTGCTGCGAGAAGCTAGGATGTAACCCTGAAGCAGGGTTGTAATTGCCAGTTACTTATGTATTATTACGTATGTTGTAGTCTTTTCTTGTCGGCAATTACTTTCACAACCTTTTTGTGATTGGCATTGAAATACATAATAATCAGCCTAAGTTTAAGCGTAAGAAGTCTCGTTCAACCGAACATATATTGCTGGTTTTGTAAATGCTGCAAGCAATAGTGATACGACAGTGGACAAAATTAGATTTTAGCAAGTGCCCGCAATATTTTTGAAACACTACTTGTTAGCGGCACGCTAGCCGAAGCAACTACTAGTGACTTCCACGGGGAATTTCAATAATGTAAAAAATATACACAGATTTTAAATAATATTTAATTTATTAAATCCATGTAAATAATCTTACAATATATTAAAATTCCTAAAAAAGAAATACAAATAATTAGGAAATATATAAAAAATTTTAGGTTAGATAACATACTTGTTGGTATGGAAACCACTAGAAACTTAAAATAAATTATAGGTAATAATCCTTACGAGTCAGTGCTTACGCCAACTTATGACTTACAAGAATGCGTGCTTAATATAAATATGGCGATGGCTTAAGCAAAATGGCCGCGCAAGTTTATGTTTTTATAGCAAATCGAGAATTGGAAAAATATAAATTTTTAGTACAAATATTAAGGCATTGCCAGATTAAAAAATTTCATCTGGATTTTATCTGGAAGTGGCGTTAACACAACTTAAATTACTGTTCGTTCCACCGTGCACAAAATGCCTGAGCTAGCCAATAAAAAAAAGACTTTTAGTTAGTAGTTGATTATAAGCGCTTTGTTCAGTTTGAACTGAATAAAAGTACGGATGCCTTGACTAGGAAATGGTTCGTGATATTTAGTATTTCTTTGGAGCCCTATAATGCAGCACCAATTACCACACTTCTCGATCTAAATACAGTTTGATAAGTTAGCAAACTCTTAAAATATTGAAAAAATTTAGTATGTTTTAGGCTGTAATTACACCACATTTTCAGAACAGGTGTTATGTTTCTAAGTACATTGATCCTGTATTAATGAATTGAGTCTGTATGAATTTTCTTACTAGTCATAGCAGTTAAAGTATAGGTTCATAGAGTGGCAGTCAGAAATGTAAAGGTTTCAAAATTGTGTTTACAGAACGCAGACAAGCATATATTGTGCAAATAAGAGATTGTAAATAGATTGATGCAAATCGTAACAGTAAGGGACAACAGCATTAGACACATGCATTTCAGCAAGCAATAAATGCAGCAGAAAGTATTTGCTGTCATGCTGTCGGCTACATAAATATTTGGGAGGCAGCAACGGAAAAACAATAAAAAAAGACAAACGTAATAATGAACAACTGTTTTTTGTTTAAATAAGTATTTCAGTGATAGCATTTTCGGTGTTAGGAAAAAGGTAAAAAAAAGAAAATCACTTAAAAATCCTAAATTTATTTAAACCAATTTTTTTTATTATTATTAAGGCCAGAACTGAGGAGACTTCCACTACTCTTGCAGTGCATGAAGTGGCTGGCCTAGGTAAATATGTTGTTGTAAAGGAGAAAAAGGAAGTAGTGTTTGTGGACCTTTGATTTAAACTTCTTAAAATTATAATTGAGTACTTAGGGGTAAACATTTACTAAATGCTGTGCATTGTATTGAAATATTTTTGTAAAGGACAGTAAATTTTATTTACTTATATTACTACTAAGCGCCGTAGGAATGAGACAAATTGTTGTGAATTGATCATTCAAAAGCCAATGTTATACCTTCACCCTTGAATGATCAACAGCAATTGCCTCATCTTTGAATATTGATTATATGGTGAGTGCCTTCGATAAGTAGGTTTAGCTGTTATCTGATTTAACTCGACTGTTAAATATGTTTAACAAGCACCAGGTAGATTAATAGGTTTCGGATAGTCTAGAATATCAATAGGAATATAAAATACAAGCTATTTGTTGTCAATTTAAGAATACATTTAAATAAAGAAAGAACATATTGTTAAAAAGCCATGCGCTTATTAGCAACTTATTTTCAGTAAAAAAAAAAAATAAAAAAAATATAAAAATAATAAAATCAATCAGGTTTGACTGTGATATATCTATTTTATTAATAACCTTTAAGGGAAAGCTTCCATAGCCTAATTTGTAGAAACAATTCCCCGCACAGCCTTGGGTTTATAACACTACACCGAACGTAAATTGCTTAGTTCTTATGCTCGTGATAATTAAATAAAATATTTATATTGTTTTGTAATTTAATAATAAATAAATAAGAATCTTCTATAATTCATAGCCATGTTATTCACTGCAGTAATAAGACGGAAGACGATTTCAGGCAAACAATGTATACTAAGTGAGTGCCTGTATAATCGTTGCTTTAAATATTTTCCCAAAACTTTATATTCATTTAATATTTTTCGTTATTTTTATGCTTTTATTTTATGTTCACAGTTTTCTTTTTTTTTTGTGAATAAACAAAAAAGGATTTTTGTTTTTTTAATATATATTTTTTGTTTTATATTTTAGCTAATGTTCACATACATATTTGGTATTGTTCTGTTTTTGTCAGTAATGTAAACACGAAGGCAAAATACATAAAAATTGCTTACATTGAATATGAATTTCATTTTTTATATACATACGTATGTACATTGTATATACAATATACATACTCGTACACATATGAATGTATCATTTATTTTCGAGGGTAAAAATTAAATTGTGCAAAAATTTGATTTTGTATCTCTTGAGGATTAAGCTCTCTTACGCTTAAAATCAATTTTTGTTTAGCGTTTAGCTGCTGTATTTATTAAAAACTAAAGTAAGCTTGAAGTGTAACTAAAAATACAGCTCCGGACATCTTAAAAAAAATAAATATAAAAAGAATATTTTTTTCGGCGACTACCTCTCAGCAGTCTTCTGGCAAAAGCTCTGAGAGTAATTAGTTGCCATGAACAAGCTTCTCAAGTCTGTCGTTCGGAGTCGACATTAAACTGTAGGTCCCGGTACTCATGGATAAAAATTTACACACACCACATGAGTGCTGCGAGAAGCTAGGTCGTAATCCTGACACAGGGTTGTAAAGGCCAGTTATGTATGTATGTATGTCTTAAACTACACTTCCAGTACGATATACTTTATATGAATACGGCAGTAAAGTAATAAAATGTTTTTTAATTTTAAAATTTATAAATTTTTAATAAATAAAAAATTATACTTGCAAAGACCAGCAAAATTTTTCATCAGATTTTTTTTTTACACCAGTATACGAAATGCTGTCATCGGACTAAAATTGGCTACATTGACATAAAAAGACGGTATTTGTAGGCGTGGCTATAATAGAAACAACTATTATTGGGATTGTTTTTATATTATCTTTAATCCTAGAAGATGACTGGCATAATTTTTTTTCGAAGCACCCTCAAGTATATCCACTAATTTGGAAATGTTTTTCCTACTGTAACACATCAGCAATCTAGTATGTCTACTATGAAAATTAGGCCACGTAATCTTCGAGATACTGTAAAAGTTAATTATTTTCACCTGGCAAATTGGAAAGGCACATTCTCTCCAAATCATGTTTACTCAGTATCAAAGTAAGCTAGATTTTCAAATTAAAAGTCCTAAATCATAAGGCGATAATAATTCCCATTGAGTGTAAGGCCAATTACATCTATTTGAACAAATAAAGTCCAAATATACCAAAAGCGTATCAAACGCAAGACAATGAGGATTTTTCAAGATATTACGACTTTTCGAGTATTTTCTAATAAGCCCGTTGAACCAGAAATGAGCCCGATCGCTGCAAGCAAGCTTGTAACTTGTTTACAACTCCTGTAGAGCCTAATCGACAAAATAATCGAAGCATACGTGGATCTTGCGTCTTTAATTTCTGTATGAGCTGAATACTTAATCTGGTGAAGCGCAAAATTTGTACTGCGATCGACCTAAAATAGGTGAATTAGGATTTTTTTTTCACATTTCTATTACAGTAGCAACATTTATTTTCAATAAACATATTCCTTTGAGATGTTGATGTTATAGCATTATATTATGATTATGTTGCTGACAAATCTACACACTACACATTTCAGAGTTATGGCACAGTGTCTACAGTGACGACACTCCAACAACTATAACAAGAACAACACGCAAGATAACCAAAACAAAATTTTTAGCATACATCTTATAACATACATCTTATAACATCTTATACATCTTGTAACAGCTGATTTTAAACTTTTTGAGCTGTCATTTCTTTCATCACTGTATACACTGTGGCTAGGGCTAGCTTCTCGCAGCACCTACATATGTAGTGTGTGGTAATTTTTATAGATAAAGTACCAAGACCTACAGTTTAACGTCGGCTCTGAATGACAGACTTAAGAAGCTTATTTATGGCAATCAGTTACTCTCAGAGCTTTTGCCAGAAGGCTGCTAAGAGGTAGTCGCCGAAAAGAATGTTTCTTCATATTTCTTGTTTTAATAAGCCAACACAATAACCACTAAGCTAAGGCGACTTGAAGTTACGCGAGTTAAAAATTGATTTCTAAAGTGAAACTTGATAATTTAGTAGAATAATTGATTCATAACTTCTTCCACAGTATAATAATCGTAAATGTTAAAAATTTAATGTAGACTGACAAGTCGTTGAAAAGTTAAGACTCTATTTATTACATTACTCTTAAAAACACCCTACAGTACGTCACTGGGTGAGTGACTAACCTTGAAACTATTTACAACCCATAGAAATGCTTTTAAACTGATTTGATTTTGGAAACACTTTACAAAATTGGTCTTAAAAAAGAAAAAAAAAAAATAACTACTCTAGCAAATAAAGACTATATAGTACCTTCTGTTGATGGTGGGAATATTCTAATACGGATGAATTTTTCTTTTAACTGTACAGTTATTAATAGCACTAATTATAAGAGAATAAACTCTAGTTTTCTATTAAATACTCGTAGGTTACCAAAATCAAGGATAGTATCAATCTCATGCAAAAACAAGTTTTCTTAAATCGTGCTCCAGTAGACTGGTAGTTAGAGCATAAATAGCTTTTCATTGCATAACGAAAATGCATAAATGAAAGCTTTTTTTTAAACAACAATAACATTATATGTGAAACCTGCCTAATTTTTAAATAACTTATAAAACCAACTACGTTCAGTATTTTTTTTTTAATGTAGATGTTTGTGCTTAAAACAAGTGGATGTGACTAAAATGTGCCATATAAAGGCTGACTTCAGTTACATGTGAACGTATAGAATGTGTTTACAGGAACGTGTTAGTTTGTTTATTCCGTGTTTGTTTTTGTGCGATTATCAACGCAAAAAAAAAATCCATTTGCGCTTCATCAAAAATATACATCATCATAAAATATGAAATGTAATTTATTTTCCCATTCTTTTTTTTTCCTCTTTTCTTTTAATATTTTACCAGTAAAATTGATAAAAATATATAATATAAGAGCGTCATTATAGTAAAGTGTGCTATTGAACCAGTATGTGATACAAATTTAAAAATCTGAAAATTTGTAAAATTTTTCCTAATTTTTGGAAAAGCAATAGATACGTAAAGAGAGTAATATAGAGTTAAATTATGCTCCGCTAAAGTATGCATAGCCGGCAAGGAAGGCGAACAGATATATTCTTGTATAGGCCATTATGTAGTCGGTGTTTATTAATTGTTTTTATAGTGCCGTTTTACACGTTGTCTTGTTTTTTCATTTATTTTCTGTTTTGACAAAAAGCAACAGGATTTTAATTTTTTTTTTTTTGCTGAAAATTTTAAATTGTGCTTCATTTGTTCATACACAATAAAATTTGATTTAAAAAAATTGTTAAGTATTAAAAAGAGACACATATATACAGGGTGTCCAAAGAGAAGTTATACTAATTTGGTTTGCCACCATTTTGGTAAACATTAGTGTTAAATATTCATATTTGGCAGTCGTAAAGGAGATATGTGTAGTAGCCGTGGTCTAGTGGTTAGTGTGTTGGCTTACGAAGACTATAGTACTGGGTTCAAATCCCAGATCCGACATCTTGAAAAAAGAAATAAAAAAAAAATTATTTCTTTCGGCGACTACCTCTAAGCAGTCTTCTGGGAAAAGCTCTGGGAGTAATTGATTGCCATGAAAAAGCTTCTCAAATCTGTCGTTCGGAGTCGACTTTAAAACTGTTGGTCTCGGTACTCATGGGAAAAAACTAACACACATAACATGAGTGCTGCGAGAAGCTAGGCCGTAATCTTGACACAGGGTTGTAATGGCCAACTATGTATGTATGTATGTAAAGGAGAGATGTGGAAAATTTATTCGATAAAATAACGTGTTTTCATTGTTAGAACATTTTATTCACATCAATCATACGAGTAGATACTGTGACAATGAATGAAAAAATCATAATGAGTGACGACATTTTCATTTGACTGGATATATGAATAAACAGAATAGTCGATTCTGGGCAATTAAAACCCCTCAAATTCATTCATCAATCACCTTTGCATTCATTCAAAGTGACAGTTTGGTGTGCAATTTGGTCAGGAGGAATCATTGGACTTTACTTTTTGAAACTGAATACAGCGTAACCGTAACTGTTAATCGGAAGTCAACACCACAACTGCCTGCTTTGGGCTTGATTAGCATGTGGTTTCAACAAGACGGTGCCATATCGCATACAGCCAGGATTACAATGGAATTACTGCGAGACCTCTGTCCACAACAAGTTATTACAAAGAATGGTGATGTTGATTTGCCTCCACAGTCGCCTGATTTGACTGCTCCGGACTTCTTTTTGTGGGGATATCTGAAAAACAAGGTTTATGCTAACAAACCAGAAACGCTGTAGCAACTCAAAAAAATATTCGTGATTAAATACCGCATGAAATGTGTGAGAATGTAATGAAAAATGTGCTTAAAAGGGTTTGTATTTGTGAGGCTAACAGAGGCGGACCTTTATCTGATATTATATTTCATGCACAATTGCCGACTTAAAATAAAATATTATTTAATCAAAAATTATAAACAAACAAAGTAGTACAACTTCCAGCCAGACTCTCCTGTATGTATGTACGTATATAGAAACAAATTCATGTTTCGACGGCATGAAAGAAGGCCCCAAATCAAAACACAAAGAATGGCTAATTCTTTATGAAATACTGACATAATCCCTCAAAATCACCAATGAAATAAGGCCCTAAAGGGCTGGATACCTCTGCTTATGTTTTCCTTATATTTAATTTGAGTTGCTCATGATGGTTTTTTTTATGACAATTTGTCATTTTCGTGATCGAAAGTGAAAAAATAGTTTGAGTGGGCACATCCAGCGCATGACAGTGAACAGCTTACACGTGTTTCATTTCCTTTATAAGAAAAGTTTATTAAAAATTGAACCTTATAAAATTATAATTTTCCAAAAATTTTTTTCTTGCGCTCTAAGCTGTTGTGCAGGGAATCTAATTTTTCATTCATTTACATAGTGATGTAGGCATTCATTAGAACTATTTGCTGTAAACAAAATTTATTATTAATTTCTGTTGTTTTTTTTTTTTTTCTTTTTTTTATAAAAACTTGTTATTTTATCTTCTGCTTATATGAATAGCTCCACATCAAGTAGAAAAATCTTAGCAAACACGAACAAAAGAAAACAATTTAAGGCAGAGTAGGATGTGCTGTGTGCAAAACACAAACTAAAAAAAAAACAAAAACTAGAAAAATTTATTATAAAAACTTTAAATATTTGATTTGTTTGTTTGCTGATGCTCTTATTGCAGTGGAAAATATAAAATTAAACGCAAGAATAAAAAAGTCAATGAATATTATTTTGGAGTGAATAAATCTTACGATTAATATACCCATGCTGGGAAAAACTTGTATAATTCAAATATTTATCTGGCATTTCTAAATAAAAATTGCTATTGAAATAGTTGAACTTTAATTTTTTTTTATCGTGATGAATGTGTCACTTTTTGTTACAAAAAAAAACAAAAATTCTTTACTTATATATGTATAAGTGTGTATATCCTATTTGTGAAACAAACAAAATATGGGCATATATATAAAATTTGTGGATTACATTTTGATTTAATTAAGTTTTAAATTTTTAAGAAAAATATATTACATTTTTAGTTAAATAAACAAAAAATAAACAAATACAATCTTATGTATAATAAAAAATTAGCAGGTCGTTGTACATATTGGCTAAGTTTGTCATTCCTATACGTAGAAATTCTTACTCAAACGTACAACGTATTTAATTTTTTTGATTCTCTGAATAGCTATTAATTAGAAGGTATGGAAAGTTTTAATAATGTCAGTCTATAGCGGATGATAGGCTTGCCTTGTTTTTGTCCCATATGCTAACGAGTTGCTAACTTTTCGTTATACATACGGCCGATAGTATATAAATTTAGTTTATGGCTCAATCAACTTAATTTATTTATTTTTTTATTTGGTTTTAAATTAATATTTATGTCCATGAAGGATGACAACTGAGTTTTGGTTCAGTTGTGATCGCTATAAAAGAAACATCAAAAATAGCAACTGGCAAAAAATATTTAAGCATTTTAGTTAAAAAAATTTTGTTTTTTTCACAAGTTAAAAATTGTTAGTTGGCAGTTCAAAACACAAGTTAAATTCGGTGTCCATCCGGAAACAACCACTTTGTTATCAGGTTGTGAATGTCACAGACATTCAATGTAAAGTAATGGTCTCATTGATATTAAATTAGGAAAACTCATTAGTTAGCTCGGTTCTTGCCTTATTTCAAGTGGTAGTGTATTTGAAAGTAAGTAAGTAAGTAAGAGCTGGTAGACTGGCGTATTCGGTAAAAGAATATTGAAAACTTGAAATTAAATCTTCTAACAATAGAAGAAAGCTAAAGAAGAAAAAAAAACGGTTCTTTGTAGCTATTATTGACTCCATTACGATTATCTGATTTAAGTATCGGTATCAAAAATTGATAGCACTATGATCAGATATTGTGAATCGAACTAATTGATTGTTTTTGAAAATGCCAATATTTTTATCTCTTTTAAATTATGAAAATTATTAATTAAGACTAACAAATAATGTTTTACACTTTCTTATAAAGCCGGGTTTAGATGGTAATACAAGTCGTACGACATGTCAACCTTTTGTGTAGAACAGAATGAAAAGTATTGTGTAAACTTGATATGTAATGAGAGAGTATGACATTGAGAGAAAATTTGGATGAAAATTTGACAGTCATACGGCTCTCTTTGTTTTTTGTAATTTTTTAAAAACCATCACACTTCATTAGATCAGGGATGCATTTTGTGTGCATGTATATGTACATTTAATGTTTTTTATTTTACTTTGCTTTGGTTTTTTATCAACCATGTAAACCCAAAAAATATTTGTCGTAAGATTTTTATTCTCATTTTTAAAATACGGATGGAATTTCATAATATTTCTTCTCGAATTGTAGATATTACCATCTAAAGCCCCCGTAAGTAAACAAAGCTATCATCATCATCAGCTTTCAAATTAAAATATCAAAATTTTTCCCTGTTGGAAACGATTCATAGTCCATTGTTACCTGTGAGCATATTAACCCGGGCAAGGAAAAGGTGGTACCACTGACTAAGAGTGTATGTATCCATCCATTCAACTTCTTGAAGCAGAAGGAAGTAAAATATCTCTAATAGTAATCGAACATGGACCGCTATACAGCTCATCTTTACAGAGGCTAGATATACTTTTAAAATATTCCGTAGTGTTGCGGAAGTTGTAACTAAAAAAAAATATTGCACAAGATGTATTAGGATATGGTTTTTGGACCAAATTTACTCTTACTAATAATATGCATCCCTTGAAAAATTAAAGAAAACGCATTGAAAAAGCAGTAACCGCTTTACAGGGAAGCATTGAAAAATATGCAAATTAAACATTCGTCGCCATTTACGATTTCTTTGATATTTAAAATATGTGTGGGAGTTTTATTGTAAACACCACTGAATTTAAATTTTATTGAACTAAAACTTATTATTTTATTAACGTAAAATATAAAACTTAAAAAGTATTCTGAGGGTATTGATGCCCAAGGTAGTAGTATTGGTGAGAGTGACGAAAATAAGACACAGAAGTTCTCCCACTCAACATGCTGATTTCCTATGGTTGATTGACGATCAAACAAAAGAGCGTAAGTATACGTGTGGGTTTAATTTGCTGATATCAGCCACTACTGGGCATCTTTGTCTTAGGGTAATATGCTTATGCGTTTAATGTTCAACGTCCAAAATTCAATTCTACTTCTCTATTCTTACTCTGTCTACTCTTTTATTTGTTACTATTATGTTGTTCGTCAACGTTACTAGTCGTTATTATTATAGTATACAGAGTTGTATGTTCAAAATATGTTGTTACTCCTTGTAAAGCGCTACTGTCAGTGACTCCCACATATGTTTTCTTATTTTGTCATGATTTAAATATAAGAGATTGCAAAAAAAAAAAACTCTGGATGCATAATGGTTGTCTGGTCAATTGTAGACTACGTACTCCCTGAGGCATCAGAGCACTCTGTGGTTCACAGGTGGTAGAAGGCGAGAGTATTTAAGCCTAGAATTAGATAATTGGAGTTATTGAGAAACGGAGAATTTTGGAGAAATTAACCAGCAAATGATCGAAGTACGAAGAAAGTTTCCACATTACTGGTGCTGAATCAGAATCATTTTGTCATGCGGATGACTGATATGGGTGAGTCTCCCTAGGGAAAACCCTAGAACGAGGTGCATACACTCTTTAAATGCAGAAAGGGAGTAAAAAATACTATGATAGTTTATTTTTCTGCTAGAATGTAGCTTTGATCTGAGGTTTTATTCTGTAACTCTCCGAAGCTAAAACTCTATGGCTAAAAATATATAAACTTGATTTAGGACTTTTTGGCTACGAATAGAATTCTTGAACGCTTATTGTAATTTAAAAACTTCATGCCTATTACCTCTACACTTTTTAATTTTATATATTCTAACGTCCAGCCTGTTTCAAAACCACAACATTTTAGCATTTTAGCTTAAGAGAATTACAGAATAAGGCAACTGATCTACTACAACAGGAAATTAAAGCAGTCAAAAATTCCTATAATTTTTAAGCATCCCTCTTACCATTAAAACTTAGACATAAATGTTTCTACATATAGTAAATATATCCGTTGAAATGTCTGTCGACGCTTATAAATATTTAATACTCGCAGAGAAAAGATTTTCATTAAAATTAAAAACTCACACAAAAGCAATTGCTGAAAAAACAAATGCAGAACAGAATACAATTATTTTGAAGTGTTTATTTCTCCAAATAATTGAAAATGTGTTTGTAGACTCGTGTGTAGTCTTAAATTTGTAAGTTGTGTGCTTTGTTTTATTTATCTGTATGTCTTATACTCAAAAAAAAAAAGGAAAGAAAAAAAAAAAATAAGAAAAAACAAAGACGAAACAAAACAAATTTAATATCCTAAAATTTGTTACATATCCTGTTTGTTTATGTTGTTTTATTTTATTTTTTCGTCTGCTCCTTGCAAACCTAATTGCACTGTCAGTTAAATTTAATTTGTGCTTTGATGCTGGCATACACTGTCTTGCAAAACTGTAAGATATGTGTAGATGTGATGTGGTAATTATTTTATCTTAACATGTTGTCAAGCTTTTTAATAACGTTTTATTTATTTCTTTAACAATCTTATTAATACTATGACCTCTATGATACGAAGCTTTGCTATAGCAAGGAGAGCTTTTGAAAAGTTCTCGACATTGCTATCTAGTAACCAGTAAATGGCATCTGTGGGCAAGTAAGTGTGTAATGAGAAAATAATTCAAAAATGGATTTTAAAGTTATGAGGTTTACACTTTTAAGTTATTTAATAAAGGTTTCAAAACTACATTTACGTTTAAGAGAGCAAAGCTTTCAAATTTTTAGCATTTTTTTTTTATTATTAAAATAATGATTATCTTCATCATGCTTATCGTTTACTTTCGACTAATTCGAATAACAATGGATTGTTTTCGAACAACAGTTTCTTTTTCTGATAAAGTGAGGCTACAAACAGTGAGCATTAAAGAAGATACAAATCAAGTAAATGGTTGGCGTTCTCAACAACTGAGGTTATGTTCTTCCACTTAATAAAAGATTTGATGAAAGGATCTTAGCTTTAATGCGCTCAAGATTCAAATTCTGCAGAAACTAAAGACAAACGACTATCATATGCGCCACCATTTCAGCATATGAAATGAAGTAAAACTTAGTATTGATATCTCATTTAAAATATTGGTGTTCGATAGAGAATATTTCTGTTTCAGTGGTTATCTAATTAACCTGAATAGTCGCGTTTGGAGATTGTATAATCCACAGAAATTGCTGTTTGATACTCTTTATAGGCTGCGGAAGTCATTTGTATTTATGTCATCGATAAGTTTGGTTTTCAGAATATTGTTGTAAATAAGGGTCGATTGATTTTACCGAAATGTGGTTCAAACAACACGAAGCCACATATCACATAGCACACGTTATAATTGATTTACTCAAAGAAACTCTTGGATGAAAGCATTAATAATTTCAATGCTGCAATAAATTTGTAACAAAGATCGTGAAATTTAATCCTATTGTATTATTTCTGTTGTAAAACCACTGCCACTTGCCTATATCAATAAACCAGAAGTTCCTGAAAAATAACATTTGAAGAGTAGTTGGCGTAATTTTAAGGGCCGATGTTGAATGTGAACCACATCTAAATGTCAAGTTTTTTTCTGCATTTCATTTGACATTTTTCAATTTCAATTGGATCGTGTAAAGATAAATAATCGAATAAGGCGTTAAAGTTGTTACGTTGATTATGAAAATGGAAGTTCAAATAAAAATGCATAACGTGATTTTTTCGGTCAATTTTATCGTCCAAATGTTCGTGCAATCCTTTCAAACATTTTAGTAAATAAAAATATTGATACTGTTCACGATAGTGTAGCATAACAATTTCACCTCTCACGCTCGTCGTTGATGAACGTTACAATAAGGACGATATGTGGTTTCAATAGGACGTTGCCACTTGCCAAACAGCTAACGAAACAATGGCTCTTTTACGCTACAAATTCAACGGCCGTTTTATTTCACGTGGTGTCGATGTCATTTGGCTGTCTAGATCATGTGATTTAACAGACGTCTTTGTTTGGGCTCATTTGAAATAAAATTGTAAAAATTTGTGTTCTATAAGTTGCTTAGGTAAACCATGGCTCTCACATGGTCGACAGTATTTTAAGCATTATTTTCAAAAAATGTTCTAGCCAAAAAAGCTCATTTCATTGATATTGAACACATATTTCTTTATTTTATTTTGAACTAAACACGTGGCACTTTAAAAACAAAACAAAAACAACAACATCCACTATTTATGAGTTTTGCATAAATTCAAACAATTTGTTTTGAGTTT
Organism: Metopia argyrocephala; assembly: GCA_963576795.1. Classification (NCBI taxonomy): domain Eukaryota; kingdom Metazoa; phylum Arthropoda; class Insecta; order Diptera; family Sarcophagidae; genus Metopia; species Metopia argyrocephala. Next base: position 176,462,876 of record OY756208.1, on the reverse strand, counting down.
GATGAGATTAGCTAATGAAGTGCATAGAAAACATTTTTTCATCCATAGGTTCTGAATTATCGAATTCTAATTACAGATTTTGATGCCCTGATGTCATTGGCTTCGTCAGGTTATCCGCGCTAAATTTCCTTGGCGTGTTATTTATGTTGTGCTTAAAATCTGACGACTACCTCTTAACAGCCTTCTGGCAAAAGCTCTGAGAGTAATTGATTGCCATAAACAAGCTTTTTAAGTCTGTCGTGCGGAGACCACTGTAGGTCCCAGTACTCATGGATAAAAATTAACACAAACAATATGAGTTCTTCAAGAAGCTAGGCAGTAATCCTGACACAGAGTTATAAAGGCCAGAGATATATGTATAAAGTCAGTATCCCATACATTTTTCGCCCATGGTAATATGATCTTAAGGTTTTCCATTGTGTGCCTACAATACGAGTGCCAAAAAATTATTATTTTAATTGTCCCAGTTTCATGCACTTCTTATTTGCTTTGTATTCCCATGTATGTTAACAGTTTGTAAAAATTTTATTCATTGAATAAATAAATAAATCAATAAATTAAATATTAACGATATGGAAGACGGATAGTATGATTGATTTTTTTGTAGTAAATGTTGAAGCAGTATTTAATTTTTTGTTTTTCTATGTTATGAGTTTGTAGTGTTTTATTTTCATGTCAATTTTTGTTGAACATTGCTTTTGAAGCTTGTACAAGCAATTTTCATTAAATGCTATAAATACCTTTAACATAGAATTTGTATTCTACTAATTTCAAGTATGTATTATGTCTACTTTTTTATTAAAATACTAAAAAAAATCTTTAATAAATATTTGTACGTACATTTATGTATGGATATATGGGTATTTCCGTACAAGGAACATGAAATTTAAAATGCCTGTTAAAAGCAACTGAAATATGATTTGATCGTAAGTTAAGGATAGTAAATTCCAAAACTTATATGCATAAATATCAAGTCAAGAATTATGCTTGAAATTTTCATGGAAATGCCCATACATGTGTGTATATTATCCGGTGTATTCGTAAAAGAAATACTATAGGTTTATTAAGCGCTTATTTGCTGAGTATTGCATAGAAATTTATCAAATAAACCTTTAATGAACAACATATGCTGTTCTATTGCTTACTTTAAAATTATTGTAAACTTACATAACACTGTGAGCTCAACTTCTGCCTTAAGTGGTGTCTGTGACATGACATTACTGGCTTCACACCTAAATCGCGCTTTATTGTCACTTGCCTCTGCTGTAAATGTGTAAATATTTTCCGACAAACGTCCCGAAGTTCTGTTTAAAATAGAAAAGGCAGGAAAATATTGCATTTTAAATTAAATTGGAATTACAAATTTCTTTTTTAAATATTATTGGAAATAATTTAGTACTAAAAAAAAGGATATTAAATTTTAAAGTAAATATTTTTAACTTTTTTCTAATTTCTCTTTTATTTACCTATAAGCCATTCTTATTTGTGAGCCATTTTTGTACCAAATCAACTGTGCTGGTGGATTGCCACCTCTACTGCGACATATCAACTCAACAGTTTGCCCTCTTCTCAACGTTTCACCTTGTGTATAACCTTCAATATATGGTGGCCCGGGTGGATCTGCAAAATTGAAAAAAAAAAATTGTTTATTTTAGCTTTTTAATATTCTTGTTAAATTTTCTGTTCCGTTTAGAAAAGAAAAAAAATAGTGAAAATTAAAATCAGTTGTTTTGATAAAGGGCATACAATTATTGAAATTGGGTTATAAATAAAATCCAGCATTAGATTAGAAAATAATTTTTTAATAAAACACAGTTAAGTGATGTTCAATTATTATTTAAATTATTTAAATAAAAATAATGAATTTTTTCTTTTCATACTAAATACCACATGATAAAAATTTTATATACTTTGTAAGTCAAATTTCCGAAAATGTGACCAAAAATAAATAAATAAATAAAAATTAAATATAAAAAAGTATCACCTTTGTGTAAAATTATAAAATAAACATTTTATAAAGTTTTAATCTAATTAAGTTCGAAAAAATTATATGAGTACTTATTTATGTGTGTGTATGCATGTGCATATGTGCAGAAAAAAATAGCAGCATGTCACTGTATGAAACTTCGCTCGATATTGAATGCCGTAATTTGCTCTCTGATCATTTATTTTGTATATCACTTGAAAAAAAAAAAAAAATTAAAAAATATATGATACCATCGCCCCTATTATTTTGAACCTGGCTGTACGGACGTAATGTGTTTAATAACACAAAAATAAAACTAAGAATTTTTTTATATATAAATTACCATCTAGGGAATCCAAAATACGATAAAGCTGTTTCAAATGCAATTAACTTGATAGTGAGTTAACAAAAAAGGGAAAAGAAAAAAAAGGAAAAAATTCTAATTTTAAATATTAAAATGCAAATTGCAGCCCAATTGCCCTGAAGTTATAAAAAAATAGTGCTGCAGCTTTACTTCTTTTCTATTTAGTTAATAACTCCAAAAATAGATGTTTTAATCTTAAATTTAGTTTAAAATGTAATTGTAAAACAAAATTAAAACAATATACGATTTGACAGACAAACAAATTAAGTTAAAGAAATTTTCATGCATTTAAAGGCTTTTCTAAGGCAACACAAAAAGCCCGTACTATTTTGTTTAGATTTTGCAACAATTCACTACTTGAGAAATTTATTAGAATTATTGGAATAGACATTTTGTTTCAAAAAAGGCTAATCAACCTAACCTTCTAAAATTCCGTCCAATTGCAAAATATTTGGCATTACTGAAAATAAGCTAGTATGAAAGATATTTTCGCAGTAAATGATGAAGAGCTTAGTCTATATTAAACAAAGTTACTGAAAAGAATTTAATGAAAGGGTAAAAAGAAAAGTTAAATATTTTTATTTTTTAATCCAAATCTGAAAAGAGTCCATCCCAAAGAAAGCCGCCCCCTGATTTTCCACTCTAACCACCTTTGAGCAATAAAATAATTGATCAGGAGAAAGCGCCACCTACTGCGTAAACAGGCAGAACTGGAAAGCAAGGCTCAAGACTTGTCAACAAGAACTTAACCAAGATTCCCACCATTTCACAACAGGAAAAAGTTAAAATCGACAGATGGGACACTTGGTGTTTCTCATTTTCAAGGGCCGTTGATTAATCAACTGACAGCAACTTGTCCCAAATTCTGATACAGATCACAGCATGAGTAAAGGTGTAGCCCCTGTTTATTGGTCTTTTTCAAGAACAAAGGTTTAATTATAATTAAATGTATATTAAATAGGGAGATCGATCGGTAAATTTTCGATCGTGTTTTACCGGTCCTTTTGGTCTTACTGAAACCGGCTTTTGAAAAATAAACACTTTTCTTATATCGAATAGACCGATGTTTTTACCACGAATAACCGGTTTTTTTGAACATCTGTAATTATTAAAATTTCTAGTACTAAATTTACAGATTTAACATTTTATCAAGTAGTTTTCTCTGTGCAATATAGATCATTTTATGTATAAATGGCATACATAAGAAGAAAAAAAAAAAACTAATTAAGAAAATCATTACAGAAGTGTGTGTGTGTGTTTTTTTTTTTTCTTTCAAAAATATACATACATTTGTAATTATAAATAAAAAAAATATGATTACATAAATATATTCTATATGCATATACATACATATATAGGTGTCTTCAGATGTGTGAAATGTTTTGAATGAGATGGAAAAGATAGGGCCAGATGTACTAAATGTCCTAAAATGTTAACCTACCAAGGCCCTTCGACATCAGGACTTATTAACCAAATTATAATTAAATGTCCATAAGCATTAAATAAATGTGAAAAGATCTGAAAGGCTTGAAAAATAGCTCAATGCTTTATATTCTATATGCCACCCAACAAGCACTTTGAGTGAAAGGTCACTCTCAATGTCGAGAATGAAATTTATTTTAATAACAAAGTGAGTTATTTAATAATAATAGCCGGTTAACCGGTTTTTTAAATAATTTTTTACCGAAAACCGGTTTTTTAAACTTTAAAATATTCGAAAACAGGTTTTTAAAAAAGTCAAATAATCGGTCTCTCTAATATTAAATTAAGAAAAAAATGTTTTAATTAAAATTCGAATCCAAACCCATATTTTTATTTTACGCATGAGTTTTGACGTGAACAATCTTTAATTTCCCCTACTATCCTCCTTTAATATGGGCTATACCATGAAAGTTTTTCTTTATAACGAAAACATACATAATTTGGTGCAATATATGGAAGCTATTATTTTTATAAATGTGCAATTATAACTCTTAGTGAAAAAATTTATGAGAGTATGTACATACATATAAACATACAATTTTATTTTACATTTTTCTGTAAATTTATTTAAAAAAGCAAAAAAGAAAATTAAAAACTTACGAGTACAATATTTTATGGACATTTACGATGAAAATATTATTATTTAATCTGATAATAAACGTTGTAATCAAATAATGTTATAAATTATTACTTTTTTTTTTATTTCCTCTGATGACTGTCTCTTTTAACAAATTTTATTTTCAATAAAAAATTTAAAGCATTGATTGCACAATTAATTATTAAAGATTTAATAATAATATTTACTTTCAATAGTGTTATCAAAACAAAGATTTTCCAAATTGATAAAATATTGTGTTGCAATTAGTAGCATGCAACTGCTTAATTTGTTCGAATTAAAATTAAATTTCGAAATTTAAGAAAACAATGGTATATTCTTAATTTTATTACTATTCAGCATAGATGGGCATTTTTCAGTACCAGTACTTTTTCAGTATTTTCTTTTTTTACTGTTTAGTGGAAAAAAATCAGTAAACAGTAAATTTTACTGATCACTGAAAAGAAAAATCAGTATTCAGTAAAAAGTACTGTTTACCGAAAAAAGAAACCAGTATTCAGTAAAAAGTACTGTTTACTGAAAAGAAAAATCAGTATTCAGTAAAAAGTACTCATTTGTGTAAAAAAAATTCAGTAATCCTTAAATGACTCATAGTAGATACTCTGTGTTTTAAAAATGATAAGTACGCATTGCTAACTTACATGAATAGTGGTATAACTGAAAAACTGCGTTTCGAGAATGTGTGCTTTTACTTTTTCTAATTATAAAATGTGTTATTGGGTAAATAAAAACTGATTTATATAGCTGAGACTTCAAGTTCAAAAAATATACTGAAAAATGTAAAATAAAATAATTTTTTCAGTTCTTAATTTATTTTCGTAATGCAGTTTTTCAGTTATGCCACTATTGAATAATCAGTAAAATTTACTGAATACTGATTTTTCTTTTCAGTCATCTGTACTTTTTACTGAATACTGATTTAAGTATTGCAGTAAAAAAGTAATGCAGTATGCCCACGTATACTATTCAGCTTTATAAAGAGCTATTGGACTCATCTCTGAACATTTTAGAATCTCTTCTCATTGGGCAACTAAGTGTTACGGTGTATCGATCACATGTTATTGTCTATTGCGGTTAATCTTAAGCGTATGGACCAATTAAATTTTGTGCACCTACACGCTGCAGTTATGAGTTCCAAAGAATAATTCAAATTCGGTTGCCTCGAATTTTATGAAATCACTTCACAAATAGCTGTGATGATTTTTATAGATATTGTGTATCTACTACTGTGTATTTTTTAAACTAGTGTTGATTTATTATTAATTGAGCCAAAGGACTCAAATCTATCTACGAATCAGCAAAAACTTCTTATAGCTAAAATACTACTCGAACACAGTTTATTTTATTTGAAAGCACACAATATTAAACTAAAACTTTATTCAAGATGATTCTGTAAAACAAACAAACTGAATAAATTACAATCAATACGATAGACGAAGCATTACACAATATGGTTTCCTATAATGGTTTCAATGGTTTAATGTTGTCTTTAGTTGCACAACAGGACATACGTAATAATATATTACATTTACCATATGTACTAATGAAAGTATTAGAGAAAAATGGGTGGTGGGAGATAAAAATTTAGAGTCAAAGGTAAATTATGTAAAATAAGTTTTAACAAGCAGTCACTGTAATACATCCTTCCAAAATGTCGGTTTGATACTCAGCACAATTATATTTAAATCAGTATTATTTTTTCCAAGGTAACGTTCAAGTCATTATGCTGGTTATTAATTCAAAAATAAATGCAAACGTTAATATTTTATTAATATGCTAATTTTTGTTTTTATTTCTCTTAATCCAAATCATCTTTAAATGTTTTAAAACTCGTTTTGTGACCACAAATTTGTGTAATAAACGCAACTGAACTGCCATCAAAACATTCTGTTACAAATTATGTGCTTTTTTTTTTGTTTTGCTTATATAATACTTTAAAATTATTTTCTGATTTACTATAAGTGCACAAACATGAATGAAATGTCTAAATTATATTTTACTTACATAAAACGGACAGCTGAACTGTCGAACGCATGGGCATATCAGGCGCCAAAGCTTTATGCTTCGCTTGGCATGTGTACTCAGTGTAATCATCATCGGCTGTGGGTTTTAATTTCAAACTAGAGGTGGTAGTGAAACGCTTTGGTGTTGTTTCCTCTACTTTATCATTGCGATTTTCTGTAAATGAAGAGAAAAAAAAAATTAAAATGAGAATAAAATGATTTGTTAGCAGCCATAACCAATGCTATGTTGAAGTAAATGGCATGAAAAAAAAATTCAGAAAATTTATGAAATTATAAAAATTTTTCAAGGCACATGGTATGAAAAAACAAAATCATTTGCAACCTACATGAATATTTTTTTTTTCTTTGTCTGTAAGTCAGTTTTTTATTTATTCCATTTAATTTCCTTGCAAAACATTTAAATTGTAATAAAATATTTCAAACAAAAACAAAAAATATATCGGGATATCAAACAATTTTTTTTTTGTTAATAAAACTACAATAAGATCTGTGTCGGTATGTAAGAACAGCTTAAGTCAAAAAAATAAATTTTGAAATATTCTAAAATTTGGAATTTAACATATTGATAATAGACTTATGACACACAAATGTACACTACAATACTTTATATGATAGTTCTGCCCTGACTTTTATGTAGTTTGTAGAACAAAAACATAATTTTGAGTTACGCCGCACTGTGGCGCCTTTTCTATAAAAGCGTTGCAAAATCAAAAATTTAACAGAAGAATTTTATAAAATGAATAATTACATATGATAGAGAACTTCTCACTGATTAAGAATCAGTTAAAAATTATGAATCCTAGACTCAATCAAAGTTGACAATTTTTCGGACTTACAAAAAATGTTTAAATTAAAAAAAAATATCATCTTTTCAATCGAATTTCAGGCAAACTATGCAACCGATCATCAATTTTTTGGTGTCTGATGAAAGGTATGTTAATTTCAATGAAACGATATAAAAAAGGGTTATTCGGTCCAATACTTTTTTTTCAGGCGCAATTTTGCAAACACATGATATTTGGGTCTTTTTTCACACTTAATAGAATAGAACAAAAAAAGTGACGGTTTGTGACGGGAACTATTAAACAGAGGTTGTTAAGTATTTAATACTCTAACTTATTTTCTTGAAATTGGGTGACCGTACTTGCCCGTGTACATGAAAAAACAATAAAACTGTGCACGATGCACTGTTCCGGCCATGCCGGTTAATTATTCTTAATTATTAATTAAGAAGTAATCAAGTACTTTAGAAATTTTAATAATATCGTTATTACTTTAAAAGTTATAATGATTACAACGAATAACGTCAAAAAAACAAGACTGTGCACAGTGCCGCGGATGGCCTATCACCTTGCGGGTCATGTATTTTGAAGCTAGGGGAGTCTTCTTTCAAATGCTTTTTAAAATATCTTTATTACTTTAAAAGTTATGATTTTTGCAACGAAAAAGGTTAAAAGGCGCCACTGTGCGCCGGTTTAAGAAGGATGACCGCTGTTATATAGCGGTCCTATTTAATAAAGATCTACCATTCACTACAAATGAGGGTTACAAAAAAAGCGTTTCACATATCAGTGAAGTGATCGAATGAAAAAAAGTGAATTTCAATAAATATCGATTTAGTTTTTCTGCCAAAAGCTATCCTAAATATGAGTTACTCTTAAGTTTCTTTTTTTAATAAAATTATAGTGAAAAGAAATTATTGGAAATATTACAAAATCATAAGAAATAATAAATAGTGGGATATGATAAATTCCTATCGGTAGGTCTTGTCTGCTAGTGTGTTATTAGACAATTAATAAGTGGTACACAAGACTGCTGAAACAAAGCTGTAGCCTAAATTCTCACCAATAATTTGATATTTCTTTATAAGAAATGAATTAAAAGTAGCAACCTCTTAAATTTAATATAAAAAAGATGTTAATTGTTGTTTAAATTTTAGCTGAAGTTGTTAACCATAGTGTTTCTTCCATAAATTAAATTTCAAAAACTAAAATTTAAATTTAATAGCATTCTTCACCTTTTTAAAAAATCAATTACAACAACTAAAGTAACTTTGCCGTCTATTAACAAGCAGAAAAATTATAATCCATCAAATTATCTGTCTTGTTAACATAAAAATATATGGTTGTTATAAAAGAAATTGTTTTTATTATTAGTTAAATTGTTTGAGCTTAAGGTCGAATAAATATTTATGTTATTTATTTTAAGATATTTCGCTACTTCCTTGCGTAACATCATCAGGAATATATATTTGTATGTGAAAATAAAAACAAACAACACAAAAATAAATTAAATTAAATTATACTTTAAATTTTTTTATTACAACGAAAATTACTTCAACTCTATAATCCAATTGTAAAACAAAAACTTTTAGAATTTACATTGCGTATGAGTGTTGAAGATTAGTACTTGAAATTCTCTTATACAGCTTAATACTCATACGACCCACTGCACAGAATGATATAATTTGTGTGATTTAAAAATAATATGAAATTTTATTTTTTTTTATTTTAAATATTTTAAAAGAAAGAAAAATTTAATTTGAGTTTTACTTTGTTTGAATATTTTTTTATTAATTCATACAGTATTAATATTGAAGTAATAAATTGCAAAATGCGTAGAAATGTATTTTTAGAAATGTATTTTATATAAATGTATTTTTATTGGGTGGACAATAAATGCCTGTGGTAAAGAAAGAAATTAAAATTTAGCATTGAACTGAAGAATATTGAGGAAGAGCACTTAATTGTTTTACTTTGCTAATAATTTGGAGAGATAATAATTTGGATAGATGCTGACAAGCCCAAACAAGTAACTTAATGTGCATTTATTGATTTATTACTTTCTGTTTAAGTATTACGAGGGCTGTTTAAGTGTTACTACCCTAGATTTAACGAATTTGCTTATATTGACAGATAAGGTCTTTTGAATTCTGTGAATAGAGCTTGAATTTCTTAAATACTTTGGATAACAAGTTAATGAGCTACTTTGGGGTCTCTGATAATGTACAAGTATATCAGCCGATTCTTTAAATATTAAATCTTGAAATTAGAGCCTGAATTTTAAAATCCAAATAAAATTTTTTGCTTCTCTAGATGAGTTTGCTTTTTAAGAATCATAAATTCAGACGATGACTTTTGCATGACTTTTTTCGTGACTCAAGCGCAGAAAATATTTTTATGTGTTATGGCAAAAAATTGGAAAAAAAATTTTGTTTTCATTGACAAGTTTTTAATTCTTTTCCACTATTTATATTTCTATCTCTCTTGCACTTGCTTCAGATGAAAAAGGAAATAAAAATAATAAATAAGAAATATAAAAGTCCAATATAAAAGGTAAAAAGGGCATCAAGTGCTTCACTTACAACTGTGGTCATGACCTTGTTGGGCAGCTAACTTTTCACAGAATTATTTTATTTACTTTAAACACAAGAAACTTATTAGTTGTTCCCCTTTAGAACTAGTAATGAACGTCGTTTACCCTTGATGGAATTCTTACTGCATATTTGTGTGAAACTTTGCTGAACTTATGGCATTTTTGCTGATAAAGCCACAAGTACCAGAAAACTATTATTTTTTCATTTAGCAAATGGCTAAAGAGAAGTCCTTGTAATGTTTACTTTAATTTGATTATGTTTATGGTTAATTTGCATAAAAAATTATGTTTAATCTGCACACGAAATTTAATTTTTTCCCATTTCTGTTTAAAACCTAACGTGACTGTCTACTTACAATGTCTGCTAAAACCAAACCTATAGCTGTACATATACTCACTTAATGAGATCTGTGTTGCATTTAAAGTTTCTGCTCTGGAAATATAAAAACTAAGTTCGCATCTACTTGTCTTTTTCTTATTTCGTTTTGCTCTTTTTTTATCTTAAACTTTTTAAATTTATTCTCAAAGGATAACAAATGGAAGAAATAAGAAAAGCAAAAAAAAATATATTCAAAGAAATTAACGTGGAATATACATTAAAAACAACACCTAAATTCTCACTTTACGCATGAAGTACATACAGGTAAAATGGACGTAGTCCTGAGATGACTTCAACATATAAAAGAAAAAAATTTCGCATTTCAAGTTTTTCAAATAGAAGTGCAAGGTTCGTGACACGTTATATAATAGAAGATAAATGTAATAAATTTATGTCAAAAACTACTACAATGTACCACAGAGAAATAGAGAAAAATAAATATGAAATTCTTTTAAAATTTTGATTTTTTTTTTTGTTGTTTGTAAATTTTAGATGAGAATAAAATTATGCAGACAGCCTTTGTGATGAATTTATAAAATCTCAACTAATGACTTATAATAAGTATGAGTTTTGATTTAAGTTTTCAAAATTCGTTTTATATTACGTTCGAAAATAGAATTCTATAAAATATTGAAATTAAATTAGAACCGTTGTTATGTAAGTAGAACCCTAAGAAACGGTTTACTAGTAAACTGATTACTAAAAGTGAATGGAGCAGTTTATACTGCACACTTTTATGGGGAACTATACACGAATGAGCCGAAGACGGACGGCGGCACAGAAATGAGCATATTTTGGTCTGAGAAGAAATATTCTGAACTCAGGCGAATATGAATTTTTGTAATTAGAAGCTGCTCTCATTTCAACCTGAACAAAGAATACAATGGTGAAAGATAGAGTTACTATCTAATTCGTTGTCAGGCCGCCATCCGAGAAATCGATTTCTATGAAGTTTCCTCGAAGTTACTATGGGGCTGTCTGTTGAAAATAAATCGTCTGTGCAAAGTCAATACTAGATCTCGGCTTATAGTGCTTGTATGTTACCATCTAAATGAAAGGTTTCTAATGAAACGCCAATTCCTAAGGAAAGTGAGGCTTGTAATACCAAAAATTGTAGCTCGATAGCAGTCTGTTTAACAATCTGCAAGATTAGTATTAATTTTACATCTTGTGAGTATTTGGGAACCTATGGCTTAGCTTTCAGTCTGGCTTTGGCAGATCTACTGGTGATCTATTGGTATTAATTTGTATTCATTCACCGATTTAGTGAGATCAAGTTTATCGCTCTAGATATCCGCAGAGCGTTTGGTAGAACCTGGCTTTCGCCGCGCCATAAGAGTGGTTATACACGGTGTCTCTTCCATCGAGTTAAGATGACATCCATGAGAATCGCTAAGTTCTCTTTTATTTCCTACTTTATTTGTAATGTTTTAACGACTTTATCTTTTTAATTTTAAGTCCATATGACAGCAACATGTGTAAGTCATATTGATCATTGACCGAACTGTCTTTTACGATTTGGGATGGGAAGATTTAAATATAAACGGCACACCCACAAATGTCGTGCAAGCAATGTCGCTTGGAAAAGGTCGAATTTAATGCTCACTATTATGATGATAGAATCTTATTACTTGTGAGTATACATAAATAAAAAAGTATTGATTATTCTGGCCATGAGAAATAACTTTGAAATTCGCTGAAATTATCATTAAGTGTTTAGAATTTTTCAAATAACCGACCTTCTTAGTATTTAGAAATTTTTTTATTCGACCCAAAACAGAATTAAACTCTCATTTATGGACTGGTGCCTCAAAGTCTGGTTTGGTATTTTTCGATGGAACATAGGAATAGGTGAAGGTGCCTGTTAATGACGGTAGGATATCCATCCGTGTTGATCTACTGGAGCATCGGCGCAATGTTGCGTTTGTTTCATGTGTTCCAATAAATTAAAATTATCGAATATTTTTACGAATTACTTGTACTTTCAAAAGGAATATTTTGCCATTTACGAAACAATCAACTAATTAAGTAAATCGCACAATGTTTTGAAGAAATAGAATTCGTTCTTTAGCCGCACGGTTTGTTTGTGGCATAAACTTCCCGCAAAACTTATTCTGTTAATTACGATATTAAAAAGGTTAAATCAAACGTCCATATACTAGAGAGATCCCCTTCCCATATTTTCTATACCAGCACAATGTACTGTTCCTGACAGCAACTTGTCTCATTGACATAAGGAGCTTACTGAAAATTGAGAAGGAGAAAATCTATCTATCTGTCTTCAAATTCCAATATAATGCACTGTATAAGTAAGGTTTTACACCCGAGTATTGGTCTTGAAAAACAAAAAAAAAGCTAACTCCACAAAAGTAGTTATAATTATATGCTTTAATTATCAAATTGACTAACTCCACTTTAAATAATTTATTAGATATTAATACAATTGACTCTTAACTGTATTGTAACTGAAACTAATGTCTATCAGTAAAAGAAATTAAGTAAAATTGTTTCGAGTATTACAGAAAACAGACTCAATAAATTATTTTAAAACCCCTATCACTAGGCTTCTGAAAGCGGAGTTAATCGCTTTAGCAAGTGAAGCATTCAATTACCGTTTAACTTTTTAAAACTGACTAAACTCACGCTAGCTTTTATAATTATTTGGATGCTGTGTGTCAAAGCAAAAGTCATTTAAAACATGTGTGAATCACATCAGCGAAATAATGTGCTCCTGTATGTCCATTTATCATTCTTTTAATTGTGATTTGTTGATGCATAAAACACAGTCACAACTCAATCACATCTCTAGAGTAAAAATATTTTTATTTTTCTCTTCTTCTTCTTCTCTTTTTTGTCTGTTTTACATATTTTACAATGTATTAAAAATGGTTGTTGTAAATTGTGGCCCTTTATTTTACAATGTAATCGTCTTAGTAGTCATTCTTTCATAACATGCCAGCTGCGTATTAATGGATTCGTTATCCTTATGAAATGACAGAAAATATTGTTGCTTATCCTTGTTTTTGGCAAAAAGGAAGAAAGGAACAGCAAAAAAAAAAAAATACTCAGACAGCTAAAAATATATTTTCAGACAAAGACAGTTTGGTTGTATAATATGGTAACGATGACTATGACGATAAAAATCATGATAATGGCGACCACAAAATACATATTTTTGCTTTTCAATTTTTGTGAGTTCTGATACCAGTCCCACAATATTAGCAATTCCTTAGCAGGAATTTACGTCAGTTGCTTACAAGCTGAATTATTTTACAAAAAAAAGAAAATATGATTTAATAGTTGGAAATAATTTCTTTATTTTGGTTATTTTCATATCTGTGACTTTAAAAAAAGATAACGCTAAAGTGTGTGCCCTAGAAACAGAGTTATCGTTACACAAATTCAGCGTGTGCGCATTTGTTCAAACTTAATAATCATTTCTTGTTGTCATTTGTTGTAAAATGTGTCTCGCGTTACAGTTGAAGTATCCATTAATGGTCAACCATTTCGGAAAGATGCTAAAGAATTAAAAAAGGATGTTTGTGGTGATTACAGAAAATAAGTTTATGGTGATGACGAGCTTTACTGCGTATTATTATTATTATTTACGTCTTTGTCATTCTCATAACAATAATAAGAGAAATTTTGACATAAACTGAGTCACATAAATATGTGAACTTGTTAAACAATTCGTCATATAATTAATTGTGGTCTGTTTTTTTAGCAAGTTTATTATATTCCTTATTCCATTTTATAGCTTAAATGCTTAATAATCTTTTATAATACAGTTCGCCAGTGGCATGCGGCGACTACACGAATGTATCCCTTTCCACAGATTACATATAATTGAGAGACTTCATGTGCTCTTTTCGGTGCAGGAAATAGTGTTCGTTAAACGAAATGAAATAAGCATCGAAAGGAATATAATTTTCATATATAATGTTATAGGAGAATACACTTTTGAATGATTGTAAAATAAAACTGAAAGAGATAGCCAATACTTTGTGAGAGCCTTTAATGCCATTTTAAATTTTTTATATGTCTCGAGTTAATGATGCCACTTTAGGTTTTCGACCCCAAAGTCTCTAATCCGTTTTCGGATGTCTCGTTCAGTTTCAGAGATAAATAGCCGAAAACGGATTGCGGATTTCAAAAACCTAATGGGGCATTATTAACTCGGGATAGATAAAATCGCGGATAGAGCACGTAAACTACCGCACAACGATTTGTGACTTATATTTATTTGATCGTAGGCCGAGCCTTTTGGAGCTCAGGGTGAGAAGACAGAATATGAATGACACACTCTTAAATGACCTGTAAAGAATCTCCGAGTAGGGTCTCGCAAACAGCGTGGAATTTAATGCGCACAAGACTCAATGTTGTTTTATAACGTATAGGAGTTGTGATGATTTGCTTATCAGCGACGTTAAGTTGGATACCTTACCGATTCGTTGGAGCATCGGCCCGATCTGGCATGTGTTTCATTGTTCTATCGATACTACCATGGGAAGTGCTTTGATGAAATAAAGGATTTGATTCCGGTTGATCGCATATTTACCTCTCTCACAGCGCTCCCATTTGTGGTTGATTGTGTATCGAATTGCGTAATGCATTATAGAGAGAATTAGTTCTTTAGCCGCACCACTCTTTTATGGAAAAATCTTCCAGTGAATGTTTTTCCTGCCAATAACGGTATCAGTAGGTTTAAATTAAATGCCTACGAACACTACTCCCTCTTTCCTTCTTCCCATAACATGATTTCCTAAACCAGCAAAATGTACTACATTAGCAGGGCCTTAGTGCTGGCTTTAAACAACCAACACAGCTGAAAATATATTCTAAAATTGGTAACAACCGTTTGCTGTTTAAAAGAAAAGACTACCTTTTTTAATATTTGAAGTAAGTAACACAATCACAAGTTAAATTAATTGGTGTTACTAAAGTCAATCGAGAACCAAAATATTACAAAACCAAAACTGCTTTCTTCACTATACTTGACCTCTGTTCTATTAACAAAATACAAAAAATATATTCCAATAACCTCATACTCAAAAAAAATTTTTATTACGAGTATTGAAATAATTTTATTTACATTGTAATTATTATTGTTTTAACATACCGGGTTTAAATTCCACATTTCCTCGATACCAGACTATTTGTGAGGCGGGTTTTGAGTTGGAAACAATGCATTTTAAGGTTAAGTCTTGATTTTCACGAACCTCCACTTTGGCATTATTTGCATAACCTTTGATTTCTATTGAAGAAGGTGGTGCTGCAAAAAATACAGAAAAAAATAATAATAAATTAAACAATTTTAAAATATTAAATCTATTGTAAATAAGATGAAACTGAAAATTATGAATTTTTTCGCTTATGATATATCTATAAATAGCTCCAATAAGAAAATATTACATTCGCATATAAGCCGACTAGTAAATTAATTAATAGTAATTAAGGCCATGATATACTATCATACACAGTACGATTCATTCACAAGAAAATCTTACCGATTTATGTCACACTTTTTAAAGTTGCATCAAAATATTAACATTAGTGCCACAATATCACACAAAATAAGATGCAAAACATATGCAGAGTTTGCTTTTTGTTAAAATCTTACAAAATGCAACTCTGATCACTTGGAGAAAAATATGTTAAAAAATTTTTTCAAAAGATTATTAAGTCGGACAGACTTGTCAAAAAATCTGTCATACAGATGCATTTTTATGCTATACTGTTATACTTTTTTAACGTTCGATGCCATTATGTATGGAACTCGATTTCTTTTGCGTGGCCACCTCGGACATGCTTGTAGAAGTCCAGACGCTGAACCCAATTTTCGATGTTTTTCAAGCACAAATCAGCCGATACTGCTGCAATTTCACGTTCCATATTCGTACGAAGTTCACCAACCATCGCTGGCTTGTTGAAATAGACCATAGACTTGACGTATCCCCACAGAAAATAGTCTAACGGCGTCAAATTGCAAGACCGAGGCGGCCAATCGACTGGAACATTTCGTGAGATAACACATTCTCCAAACTTGGTTTCCAATAAATTGATTGTGACATTCGCAACACAGGCTTATGGCGACGTTATGTTAGAACCACATGTCCTCCAAATCCATATTGTGGCCAAAAATATTCGGTTATCATTAAACGGTAGCGATTCCCTTTCACAGAAACGTGCCGGTCTTGATCATCAGGAAAGAAGTACGGCCGAATGACGCCGCCGGCCCATAAACCGCACCAAACCTTAATTTTTGCGGGATGCAATGATAACTCATGCCGTACGTTTGGATTGCTGAGTGACCAATAACGTATATTTTGTTTATTGACGAAGCCATTCAGCCAGAAATGTGCTTCATCGCTGTAGATAATTTTTCGATGGAAATCCAAATCATTTTCAAGTTATTGCTCAGCCCAATTCACGAACATACGACTCTTCTGGTGGTCAAGCGGCTTCAGTCACCGACGTCACAGAGATGCTCAACGCTTGAGAACGATGTGTGAGAGACACATTTAGGCTTTCTTCAACTGAAGCCTCAGCGGAAGAAATATTCTCGACAATATGGGCACTTCTTTGTCTCACTGGTACGGGAACATTTTGAATTGTGCCTGTGGATTAAAATTTTTCTACTAAACGCTCAATTGTTGATCTGTTAGGACGATTATGACGACCATAAATTGGACATAGTGCTCTTCACGTTGAGGCCACTGACTTCGAATTTAAGTAGTAAATTTTAATAATTTTGACTCGTTGTTGACTCGTATATCTTTCCATTATGAAATGGCAAATTTTACTGAAGAGAAATGTCAAAAGAGCGGCAAGAAATATGGCGTCGTTTGCTGTCCCTGTCACTCTACTTTTGTAGCGTCCCTTTTGAAAAACCCTGTACAACGTATGCTCCGTAACCAATGTCACTGGCAAAACAAAATGTCATTAAAGATTAATAAAATAAACGAAAATTTGCAGAAGTTCGGATCATAAAATTTTCAATAAAAATATTCTACCGGCAATCACTCTTTATTTCAAAAACCCGTGCAAGTCTTTGCAAAAGAAGCAAAAATTGTAACTCAATTAAACATTTTAAACTTTAACCTTTAATAAAATTATAAGCAGACTTAAGCAATTGTGTTTTATAACCGCAGATAATCAATAAAGTACTATAAAAATGTTTTACGTTTTTTAATTGGTTTAAATTTTTAAACCTACTGTGCATATAAAATGTTTTTTTTATTTTGCGTCTCACTCTTAAGTTTTTAAAATTATATTTAAATAGCTTTAAGCCTTATATTGTACATACAACCATATGTCTGTCTGTATGTGTTTGTGTGCCATTATCATTAGTGGACACAAGAGTACTGTTTTTATATCGCGCATGTATACACGAGTTCTAAATGAATATTTATTTTTTATATTTCATACCCCTCCAACCATCCCTTTTCATTTAATTGTTTCATTTACCCTACGGTTTATTTTTCAGCATTCAACAATCAACATTTCAATTCTAGATTTTATTCATCTTGTGTTTTCTTATACGTTCTCATTTAAAATTTCAACGACGTACTTCTTTCTTTTTAGAAATGCATTTCCAATTCAACAATGAAAACAATAACAAGCAAGAAAGTAAAACACAATTCTACATGAAAAGAAAGAAAAAATCGAAATAAAAGAATAATAACCAGGTATTGAAAGTAGAAAAATGTAAATGTGGTACTAAAATTTGTATAAAGAAGAAAAGAAACAAACGTTTACAGGATGAAGAAAAAATGAGAAAAAAAATGTAAAATTTAAAAGTTGAGAACATCAGCAGAACTCCTTCAGGTTGCATTAAAATAATGCATATGAAACTTCACTTCACTTTATTGTATGCACATATAGCGTTTTATTGAAGTGTATTTGTATTTAAAACAATCACTTTCACACACAGACACACACACACACACTACCGCCGCATTGACAGTCTTGTATTGTTGTACCGTTTAGCCATAGGGGGGTGTAAGTATGCAATGCAAGTTAAGAGGCAAAAGCCTGGTAGAAAGAAGATAAATACTTGAAATAGTTTTACAAATATGTACCTACAGTTGTGCTCAAAATACTTGCATAACGATATAACACTTGCTGTATTCATAAGAAAAAATCAAAACTCATTTCTCTTTAATGATGTTCAATAAAGTTATTTTTAGAAACCAAAAGTATGAAACTTTTTATGTCAAACTAACTTCTAATGCTGTAACTTAATTTACCTTTCGTAGCTTAAATTCATCAAAAAAAAAATTTGAAAAGTTTAAAAAAAAAACTCTGAAATAAAATTAAAAAGAAATACTTTTAAAGTAATAAGAAGCTACTGCTGGTAAACACCCCTTTTCAAGTGTTTGAAGATGTTCCAATTCCATTATTTCTCTTCAGACGTACCCGGTAAGTTCATGTAAATGAATTCCACACTCTCGTGTAGATTATTCCCATTACACTTTTGCTTTTTGACAAACCCATATGTTTAAGATGCTTTATATCTACAGTTTAGCTTGTTTTTCTTATTTCCTAAAGCATTCATTTTTTTCGTTTTTTTGCGTTTTAATTTAATGTACCCACAGATATACTAAAAGGTGTTTTTTGTAACCGATATAACTTTAAGAAATATTAATGAAAAATCAGAAAATAGAATTAAAATATTGAAAATAATTTAATGAAAAAGGTTTTAAGAAGCAGCATATTCGTGCTAATGACTTTTCTTTTCTCCTAGACAGTAATAGCTTTTAGGTAATTGGACGAAAATTCAAAAGAAATGTTTAGTAATGTTTTGTTAAGGCCGATAGAGCTTTATAAAGTATACAAGATTTACACAATTACAAAATTTACACAATTAACAAAGTTTTTGTAAAGCAATTGTATTCCTTAGAAAACAAAAAGATAAATTCTTAAATAACTTATACTATATCGTCGCGTGGGAGTTTTGTAGTCGCCGTGGTCTAGTGGTTAGTGTGTTGGCTTACTAAGACGATAGCGCCGGGTTCAAATCTCAGCTCTGACATCTTGAAAAAAGAAATATGAAAAAATTATTTCTTTTGGCGACTACCTCTCAGCAGTCTTCTGGCAAAAGCTCTGAGAGTTATTGATTGCCATGGAAAAGCTTCTCAAATCTGTCGTTCGGAGTTGACATTAAACTGTAGGTCCCGGTACTCATGGATAAAAATTTACACACACAACATTAGTACTGCGAAAAGGTAGGCCATAACCCTGACACAGGGTTGTAATAGCCAGTTATGTATGTCTGTGTGGGAGTTTATGTGCTCTATCCGCCATTTCATATTTTTTATACATCTAGAGTTAATGATGCCACTTTAGGTTTTCGACCCCAAATTTTTCAAGTCTGCAAGCCGTTTTCGGATATCTCGTCCAGTTTCGTAGATAAATAGCTGAAAACGTATTGCGGATTTTAAAAATTTTGGTGTCAAAAACCTAAACTGGCCTTATTAAATCGAGATATATAAAATGGCGGAAACAGCACATAAACTCTTGCACGACGAACTGAAACTTGATCTCGCTGTTAAAATTTAAAATAAATTTATAAATCCACTCATAAAAATGTTACAAGAGTTTTAATAACTGTGAAATTATTATTCTACCGCAGAAATTTTCGATCTGGGTGAAAGAAAATTCGTAAGATTGTTATTAGTGATATAAAAATCGATGATCTGAAAAATAGATTTTTAAATAACAACGAACCCCGTACGATTCATTACATTTATCTATGTTGCATTCAATAGAAAATTCTTTTAGCATCCGTTTACTCAGGCGTAAAACCCTACTGATGCTGTGCATTGTATTGGAGTTTGAACACAGAAAGATAGATTTTTTCTTTCTCAATTTTCAGTAAACGCCGCCTTATGGCAATGAAACAAGTTGCTGTCAGTTGATCACTCAAATATCAGTGTTATACCTTCACTCTTAAATGACCAACAGCAATTGCTCCATCTGTCGGTGGATCTTGAATGTGAGTAATGATCGTCTTCAGTAATTTGGTTAGCTGTTATCTTCCCAGAAGGTTGTGGTGTACTCCTAATCATTTGATGGAATAGACTAGAAATGTCAGATAGAGGTTTCTTGAAAATGGTCTTTTTCGAAAGGGGGAAGGGGGATCCTCTTCTTTATACATTATAATTTTTATTTATTAATTTTTCTTCTTCGCTGGGATTTGAACCTCTGTAGTTTGAGTTTCTGTGTGAGCGCTCTAACCAATATTCCACTACCCCCCAGACTTTGTAAACATTTGATCACGTAGTTATGATTAACTATTATGAAGGATCTTCTACTTTTTTAATTCTGCATGCAGCTACATATTGTCTTATCTTATGAACAGATCTCAGATAGTTCATGTTGGCATTATAACCTCAAATATCCAAAGTATCAACTAAGAAGTCCCGTAAGACTCTATACCTAGATCACTGCTTCCGCCTTTACATGAATGATCTTGATGATACTCCTTTATACAAACATATAATAAATTAATTTCATTATATAAATATACGGCAATTATGTTAGTTAACAAACCTGATAAGATTGACCATTATTTTGCGATTTTGTGCATTCAATATAGATTTTAAAAGCCTTTCATGAAGATTTGTTTTAATTTACTAATAAAAAATGTCAAAAAGTGAGCTCATGTGACAATTAATTTATTCGTTAGTTCTATGGACTTTAAAACAACACTCTTTATACATACTCGTACATATATGAGTATTTACTTAAAGAAGTATTTGTATATGTTGAATACTGTTTAGCCAAATGCATTCACATTTGTTTTTATAGCTTTTTTTTGTAGCTGGTGTTGTCGCCTCATTCTTGCTGCATGTGTAATACTTTATTTAACCACTACAATTGCAATGTATAACACCCATTACCAGCAACAACTTATTAAGCTTTTGTTAATGTATTACGAAGATGATACAAATGCAAATACTTCTTAAACACATACCAAAACAATGATGATAAATATTGCGATAAAGGACATTCAACCCACTTTTGTCTATTTACTGTTAAATGTAAGGGTAGGTAGGTGTATATGTGTGTGTGTGTGTGTGTATTTGTAAATACTGTCTGAAATACAGTTACTTAATTATAGTACATGCACTCATACTCATTTTAGATGTTTTTTGTTGTACCTGTTTCATCTCCATAAATATTTCCGTACTGTCACTCATTTAGTTTTGCATTTAATTTTGTGCTCTGATTTGTGAAAATTTCCTTTTTCTGGGTTTTAAACTTACAATTTGAAAATATTAGCAATTGCTCAACCATAATGCTGCCCTATTTAAAATAAATTCAAACTTTCTTTAACAAAAATTAAGAAATTTGCATATTTAGAAAAATATTATGAAAATGAAAACTAGTGCTGGCAAATTTTATTTCTTTTCATTATTCGATAATATTGAGTACTCCCTAATACTTCATAATTTAAAATTTTATTTTAATTTTTAATTTAATTTTTATTTCTACGTGGGATAATTAACTTTTTGGCTAAGCTGACGGAAAGCAGTAGCTCTCTAACAGAGTCCCCCATGCCAGACAGACAGTTGAGCTGCAGTAACCAAGAATTATCCCAGGGGCTGGATCAAGGACAAAAACATCAACATCATCTCCAATATTGTTGTAAATCGTTCCCCAATTTAAACTTTAGTGAGCGGGCTTCTGGGATTATTTAGTATCAAAGGTGTAGCACTAACCATTGAATATTCAATCAACAGCAACCAATTTCCTTGAGGTTCGTATTTCCAAAGTAGGACTTTTTTTCTGACTGACATCAGATACGATATTAGTAAGTTTAAATCAAAGTTCGGCAGACTGTTTCCCTCTACCTCTTATCTTTTCCTATATTTCATGTATTTCATTAGTAGGGATCATTCCCAGATTGCTGCCCTTATTCAAAAAAAAAAAAAAAATAAAAAATATCCGAATTTTTGTTTTTTCTAAGCCCTTTGAGAAAATACGATATTGAAGATATTAGGGCTAAAATCCTAATTGTTTATGCATTGTTTATTTGTAATAGTAATCAATTAGTAACCAGAAATAGTCCACAAACGCATTTTGGATATAATCATTACAACTCTTTTAAAAAATAATCCAATTAATCGTAAAAGAACTTTAACAGGTCTGAGTAAAAAGAAAACATCACATGCTTTTGATTCATTAGGTTAAGTTGTCTACTCACTCTCAGTTTAAAGCAAATACTTTTCTAAGATTGAATAGAACCTCCTAAAATAAAAAAAAATAATAAGGCGGGTGCCTTTGTGGTCTAGTAGGCAGTATGCTAGACTGTTAGTGCAAGGGTTACAGGTTAAATTTTTACCAAAGACTCTGGTCTGCGACACAACACCGAGCTTATGATCTTTGTCACTCTGATCTTTATAACTGTTTCTACAGAAAACTGGTTTAGGCAGTAATTCATTTAGATTTATTCGCAGCACTCAGGAGACAAACCGTATTCATGCAGTACATTTTATTGGTCTAGGAAAATATATTACGGAAAGAGGCAGAGAAGGATTTGAACGTATTGTTACCGTGATTGGCCGGAAAAACATTCGTTGGATGATTGTTCCATTAACGAGCGGTGCTACTTAAGAACGAATTCTCTCTATAATACATTGTGCGATGAACTAGACAATCAACTACAAATGTGTCTTCTCTGAGAGAGGTACGACTAGTCCGAAAAACTAGGCGATTATCCATAGTAGTACCGATGGAACTATGAAATGCACGCCACATTTCGCCGATGCTTAAGGCATACATTTAAAAATCTTTTATTTCCCGATATGACAACTAAGAGGAGAGGAGAGCTGTTTTCGTAAAAGTGTTAGCATATGCTAAAATTTATATTCAAATCCAATACTTTTATTCCACTTTTATATTCAAATGATTGTTTGTTTTTTTTTTTTTTTTTTTTTTTTTTTTTATTGAAAATTTCTTCTTTGAGCATTACTTAACAGTCTGTCTCTTTCTTTCTTTCTCTTTATTTATTATCAACTGTCTTAAATATATAGAAAATATTTTACTTTCCAGTGTGTGTTATAACGCTTTTGCTGTATCATTTGAGAAGTGACTGGTTCATATGGAATATTTAAAACAAAAAGAAGGCATTAATATGCCACCATTAGTCAACAACTCTTTGATGCTGTTGTTGATACAGAACTTCTGTTGTTAAAATACACAATTAGACGTTTAAAGTATGTTTTGAAACTGTGCTGTCAAATCAATCATTTTAGTACTCTTATACAATATTTTTTTTTTGCTTTTTATTTTTTTTTTAATTTTTTTGTTATTTTTTATACGAGTATTGGGCGTCCCTGTAAACTAGTGTTAAGTGTGCTAGTCTAATAGTATAGAAGTGTGTGGATTAGATTCCCACCACAGATTCTGTTTTGGTATATTTCACCGTAGCCAAGTATGCAGTGTGCTGACTTCCTAGACGAGAGCTCCTGGTTTAAAACACAGCTCTGACATCTTGCGAGAAAGAAATTTGTAAAAAAATACTTCTTTCGGCAACCACTTCTAGCAAAGGCTCTGAGAGTAGCGGATTGCCATGAACAAGCTTCTCAAGTTCGACACGTTCGAAGTCGATATTAAGCTGTACCTTTAGACCCCCCGGGTGTACAGTAAATGGCTTCTGGTGATACATCACACCAGAGACCTGTACTCACCGGCGAATATGGAGTTCACCTAGTGCTGGGTAGTCTGGCGCTCGCTATAGGCAGAGAGAGGTTGGTACTTTATTACTGACGCTCTCAGAGAATGACTAGAGAAACCTATCTAATCTGGTACTACCGGCATCAGGAAGCCTCCGTTTTGCCTCTGCTCCCCTATCATTCGGGGAGTGAGGCAAACAACGGATGGCATGTGATATGTCTATGGACGATGCGCATGTAAAATCAACCTAAGCTTATACTTATGGAGAAAATTTAACGAATACAAAATGGGTGCTGTGAGAGGCTGGTCCGTAACTCTGAAAAGGGTTTTAATGGCCAATTATATGTCTTACAAATTATCTATAATTCCCAAAATTTATTTTCCATTTCAATTTAGTTTTTGCATTTTTCCATGACATTTAAAAAATAAAATATCAGAACCCTTGCTTGGGCAAATATTTAATAAAAACCCAAAAAACTAAAGGCCTCAATAAAAAATTTCAAAAACTTAAGAAGTCAAATACACTAATTGATAACAGTAAGGTAAATGTTTCCATGTGGAATAAATAAAGGAGAAAAAAAGCAGCTTCTGAAAATTATATACAAAAACAAAAAAAAATAATTGTCGGCATGTGTTTACGCGTTTTTTGAAAATCAAAAATTAACAACGCTATACACTTATCAGCAACTGGCAGGTTATTTCCTTGAATTTACTAGTTAATATAAAAATATTTTGTAATATAATATTCTACCCAAAATAATGGCAAGCGTGAATAAGTTTTTTTCTTTTTTCCTTTTCTTTATGGTAAAAAGAAAAATATATTTTTTTACTTATTTTCTTACTACTCGTATTACCTTTATTTTTTCCTTAACACAGACTATTTTTGTTTTTCTTTTACATTTATTATAACACAACAAGTGTTGATTGTTTATTATATTCTGTTTTTATTATTTTAATTTTTTCTTTTTTTTTACCTGCAAGTTTTATTCACTCACGAAGAAATTTTTTACATTTTCCTCAAAGTTTTACACATTTTCCGTATTTGTTATTCATGTTATAACGACGAACACATAACAAAATATGTATAAAAAAACAAAGAAAAAGTAAAAGAAAAAGAAAAGAAAATAAAACAAAAGTAAAAATCAAGAAAAACATCAGCCATAGAAATTAACACAAAACTTTACAAATAATTTTATGCAGAGTTCTGATATGTACTCGTATATGTATGAGGAAGAACATATCCGTGTAGATGAAAAAAAAAACAAAAAATAAAAACCAAAAGAAATTGAGGGAAAAATTTGTTTTTTTTTTTTTATTTTCAGTTTCCTTGTCAAAACTTACAATACAGGTGTAATTAAATGAAGCTAAACTGTTGCCTTCTCACGCTTGCAGGTGGATAAAATTTTGACAATGTATTCATTGTTTGGTTAGTGGTTCCTGGTTTTATTCTTTGACTTAAATTCAGTGTTTGTAGAGGTGTGTTGCCGTTTGTATTACAAGTATAAAGCGTAACGAAACAGAACAATTATTTCTGATTAATATTCAATAACCTGAATATGAATTCAATTACTAATAGCTATAAGTAATTAATTTGTAATTGTAAAAATAATTACAGAGAATTATATTTCAACATTAGTTAATTTATGAATAAGAAAAATTAAATCCAAATTTAATTTAAAGAAAATTTATTTAAACTTAAGTAATTTTTACAGCTCCAAGTCATTGATAAGTAATGTTTTTTTTTAAGTGCAATAAGGTCTACTACAGCACCATAAAACCGATTACTTTTTTATCCATTTTTTAATATAAAATTAGAATAAATTTGAGCAATAATGCATGAAAAATGTAATAACATTATGCACAATTTCACAGCCCAAAATGTGTTCATACAGCAAAAATCATCCACTTTTTTTATTGAAACCAATACTCAGAGATAAACCTCTACTGATGCTGTCCATTTTTATTATTTTTTCTCTTATATTATTATAAAGCGTCTTCGGAATGAGACAAATTTCAGTGTATTGATCATACAAATGGCAGTATACCTTCAACTTTGAATGATTAACAGCAATTGTCTCATAGTTTCATGTTAATTGTGAGGTGAGTGCCTTCGCTAACTGAGTTAGTTTAGCTGTTATCTGCTATTTTGCAATAGGTGGCGCTTTTCTTCTGATCATTCGTTTTTTGTTGACATTAGTTAAGGTAGAATACAGTGGAATTTCTTGGAGCGGTTTCTTTGTAGATGGACTTCTTCTAAAGGGGAGGGAACCCCTAATTTTTAAATTATAATTTTTAAGAAAA
Source organism: Metopia argyrocephala (assembly GCA_963576795.1). Taxonomy (NCBI): domain Eukaryota; kingdom Metazoa; phylum Arthropoda; class Insecta; order Diptera; family Sarcophagidae; genus Metopia; species Metopia argyrocephala. Next base: position 176,436,686 of record OY756208.1, on the reverse strand, counting down.
TCGTAAACTTATTTTTTTTTTTAATTTTTACCTATGCTGGGATTTTAACTGGGCTGTTTAAGGTTTTGCGCGAGCTCTCTAAATACTACAACACATACCCCCACTATACTTAACGCCTTACAGGGTTTTTATTAAGGTCCGTAAAATTGTTTATCATCTACACCGTCTCTCTCATGCTTCTATCGCGAAATTCCGAAAAACGTAGAGAAATTCTTACAAAAAAATCTCAAAACTATTTGGAATAAATTGGGAAACTGTTCAAACAATTGTAAGAATTTGCAATAATAGCTCCTCTACAACAGAAATTGGCTTATTATTAAAATTGTAACGAATTACCACAGAACAAGAGCTAGTGATCACATTTTCTGGCCAAAACTATAAGGAAGCTCTGAATAAAAATTAAAAACTCTAATTTTTCAAGTTAAATTATCTCAAATCTCAAAATTTTTTGAGAAATACCACTAATACAGTTTCATTAGATAGATAAAATGATAAACCTGCAATATCCTCTTTTTCCATAATAGTCACTGATCTACTCTGATTGGCTGGTCATTTCACAAAAAATTTAATTTTTTAAATTAAATTTTCTCGAATCCCAAAATTATTTTAGGAATACCACTAATACAGTTTCGGTAGAGACCCCATGGATTATCATCCCATTTAATGTGAAACACCTGCAATTTTACATTTTTTAATAAGAGATACTCATTCTCTGCAGTCCTTAATATTTCAGGAATACCACTAATACTGTTTCATTAGAGACCACTTCGACTGTCATCCTCATATAGTGTGATATACCTGCCATTTTTCTATAATAACCACTGATCTTCTTCAGTTATTTGGTTTTTTTAAAAGAATTTGTTTCGGCTTTTTTTAATTTTAAATTAAATAAAATTGAATTTTTTTCTGATGAGTTACAATGTAAACAATATAACCGCCATATGGGAGTACCTTCTCTTCCTAAAATTAGAATATGTTTCCATTAAACGTCTGATAAGTCTTGAAATTCCCGTACATAGTCGCTGTTAAACTATTAACAGAGCTCTGTTAACGCAAAAATTGTGCTTGCTATAAAAATTGGTTTGTGTCTTTGCTTTTCACATTTGATTATCGTACGGGAATTTTATCTTTGAACTTTCATATAATTTTTAAACCGACATGCATTTTGTAATTGTATTGATTTATAATTTTGTAAATTGTAATAATTCATATACATATATAACTTAATTGCTAGAAATAATAACGAAAGCTAATTTAAGGGAATGTAATAATGACGAATTATTTCTTTCGGCGACTACCTGTCAACTGTTTTCTGGCAAAAGCTCTGAGAGTAATTGATTGCAATTAAAAAGCTTCTCAAATCTGTCGTTCGGATTCGCTTTTAAACTGTAGATCCCGGTACTTACGGATAAAAATTAACACACATAACATGAGTGTTGCGAGAAGCTAGGCAGTAACACTGACACAGGGTAGTAATGGCCTGTATGTAATGAAGATTTCGCTTTATAAAATTATTTTTTTCGAAATAGTAAAAATTTTTGGCTCTATATGATTATCTGTGAAATTTGGCTAAGTGATACATCTTAAAGAAAAGAATAAGAATATGTAATTAAATGAAAAACCGCTTATGTTAACTTAAGCCTTTATTATTAATTGCCACAGATAGTATACCAATTCCGGTTTAGCCGGTTTATATATGATTATATTGAAATAGAATACTTAACAAAAAAAAATTATTTCTATGTAAGACAACAGACAAATAAATGCACTGTGGATTTCATTAACACAATTGGTTTTTATGGTTTTTAGAAGAACTTTTATTTTTTTTTTTTATTTTTCTTTTCAAATTAAAATTTTCACACATATTTGATTTTTGGCAACTTTATTTTAGAAAAGTGTAAACGACAATTTTCACATCAACGATTTCAAATCATGCGTGGCACTAAAAAAATTTAGAAACCAAAAAGCATTGAAAAGAAAGAATGAAGTACATACACTATGTAACAAAAGTTTTTTATCTTTACGATGCAGTATACTATTTTGTATTGGTCACTGATGTGCAAGTCCAACTCCTCAGATGTCATTTAATTTACGCTCATCGAATTGACTGGTGTGTTAATTTCGTTGATGTAATGTATTTTGTAAAAGATGTATTTAATATATGTACTTGCAAGTGCATACAGTTAAAGGCAATAATAAGCATACATCTTACGTAAACAAAAATGTTAATGTAATGCCATTTATAAATAATTTATTTTATTTATTTATGTATTTAAATTACAATACAATTTTAATATTTTATTCTAATAATTAACTGGGGAATGGATAAAAATTAACACACACAACATGGGTGCTGCGAGAAGCTAGACCGTAACCCTCACACAGGGTTGTAATGGCCAATTATGTATGTATATAAATGGAGAGTAATTAAGATCATATGATAGGTGTGATATTACTGACCAGCTACTCTGGTGAGTATCGAATTCACAAACCATGCATTAGCATACATACATACATAATTAGCCATAACAATCCTCTTTCCATTAATACCAGGACCAAAAGGTATAAAGCCGATACGGAACCCCAGATTTGAAAAGCTCGTTCATGGCAATCGTTTACTCTCAGAGCTTTTGCAAGAACACTGCTAAGAAGTAGTCACTGAAAAAAAATATTTCTTTTTTTTTTCAAAAATGTCAGACCTGGAGTTGGTACTCGCGGCTCTAGTCTTGTAAGCAATGTACTAGCAGTTTAGCATTATTAACAGTACTAACCTGTTCATTTCGCTAACAAAACTGTGAATCAGTCTAAGTTTGCTAAAGCCACAACCATGGCCGTTTACATACGTATATAGCCGTGTTATCGATAAAATAATAATTTTCATGTGCACAAAGCTACTCTATTCCACACAGGTTACAGTAGGCTGTTCTGTGGTTTCAGATGTGTCTATAGGTATAGTGGTTAGAGCGTTCGCACTAAAACTCGAGCGACCGAGGTTATATTTAAAAAAATAAATAAGAGGTTTCTCCCCCGCCCCCCCCCTCGCTATCCAAGATGTCCATCTGCAAGAAAAACCGCTCCCTGACATATCCAGTCTATTCCACCAGAAACTAATGATCAGGAGTAAAGCGCCACCGTCTGGGAATATAACAGCTAACCTAATTAGTGAAGACGGTCACCACTCATTATCAAAGTGAAGGTATAACACTGGCCTTTGCGTAATCAACTGATAGCAACTTGTCTCATTGTTATATGACGATCAATAAAATTACAAAAAAATCTATGTATCTCTCTACTCTTGAGTATTGGTTTTAAAAAAATAGGCATAAGTTTGTTGTAAATTAACTCTGGTAAAGACAGGGATGCATCGACCTATTTTTGTGGGTGTTTTTTGCCTGTGAACACTACGACAGGAGGACTTTTGTTTCTAACTGTTGTTGATATTCCTTTATTGCTGTTGATTGCATTTCAAATTATTGATTTTTTTTTGCTAAAAATAATGAAAACATTTCTAAAATAGGGAGAAAATATTAACGTGCATGGTCACTAAGCTGTCAATAAACTGTTCAGATACAAAATATTTGATGTGTTTTGTTTTAATAGCTGAAACGAGAATTACAAAATTTAATTTCAAAATTCTGTTTTTTTTCCGTTTTAATTTAAAAGTGACCATTTCCACATCAAAGTTGAAAGCGATGGCATGGAACAAAAATATATATGAATAAGAGACTTCGTATACAGTTGCACACGGTTATAATGAATTCAGAAAATAAATAAAAATTTAAGTGCACTTTGAGCACTCTTAAAACCTTTTCCTTTATTCAGAATTGCAACCACCCACGAAAGAAAGAGATAAAAACCGAATTGCTGAGAAAGCGATAACAAACAGTGCTTGTCAGAACTGCTTCGAGGTTTGAAAAAATTACTGGCACAAGTGTATTATAAATATATAAATATAATGAATAAATAAATATTTTTTCGCTAAAATGAACCTCTTCTAGTTTAAGAACCTGATATATACCTCAATTTTGAGTTATTGTATATATACAAATAAGACATGTATTCATAAACAATAGCTTTCTAATTTGCTATAAACGTTATAACGCCATTGAGCTCTACAGCAAAATCTATTCACTAAAGCCGTGTTCATTTCATGTCTAGTAATTTGAATAATTTTCAAGAAATACGGTTGTCATATTAAGAAAACCTCGATATATTATACAGTGTGTTAAAAAAATACATGACTTGGAGATCCAAGACTTTATTTTATTTGTTTACTAGCTTATACCCAGCGTGCTTCGCTATACCTACCACTATCATTTGTTCACATTTTTCTACTGATGATGTTTAGTGACTACGGAGTAATTCAGGCCAAATTCAAAAACTTTAACTGTTACTGATTTCCAGACATACTGAACTCAATAGTTAGTTTATCTGGAAGCTTCCACATCTACTTGCCCGCCCTTTTCTCTACTGATAATTTTTAATGACTACGAAATCAATCACACCAAGTTCAGAAACTTTAGCTTTAACACCTCTAAAGATACGTATGTATAAAGAAATCAATTTTTAACTTGTATGGGAGGTGTCACGCCCACTTGTCCAGTTTCGCCTACTTTCTAACCGATTATTTACCTTTCCTTTTAAAGTCATTCAGACCCGATTCCGAAACTTTAGCTTTAACCGTTCTGAAGATGTACAAAAATCAGTATTTAGAGATAAATAGAAAAAAGTGGGTATAAAAGTGGGCGTGGCAAATTTTTCTCTCCATAAAAACTTAAAATGGATTACTACAAACATTTGAAAGAAAAATTATTAAAATCGATGGATTTCTGATTTTAGGTAAATCAAAAAGAGTGGGCGTAAAAATGCCTAAGTTGGATCACGGCGATTACTTAAAAGAAGAGATCAGAAAAACGGTCCAGCCGTTCTCAGCTGATGCGATGGCCAACGAACAAAATTGATTTTTATTTATATAGATATATTATGATTTTGGTTATTGCTTAAAATTTTAGAGTTTTTTCGCAAACTCTGAATGACTAATTTTTGATTAGTTTAATAAAGGATGACCCTTTTCAGGCATTTATTTAAAGTTTACTAAGTTTCGTAACACAGTGCTAATCTCCAGTTCACATAATTCACTCTAAATGATGTGATTTTAGGAAAAATATATTAACAAGTAACTTGTTTTTTAATACTTTCAAAATAGTTAATAACTGATATTTGTTCTAAACGTATTCTACTGTATAGTATAATATGACGAAATAAGAGCATTGATAAAAAATTCAGTGAAACTAAAATTGTTGATTTAAAAATATTGAAATGATGCTGCTACTGCTGCTGCTAACAACCACCAAAACGTACATTGAGAACATGGCAAAAGGAAATATTAAAACAAAGCTCGCATTTTAGTAGTGTACACACACACACAGACACACATAAAATTACTTACTACAGTATGTTATGTGCAGCAGAAATACAATAAGAGTTCGTTGGTTGGTTGCTGGTGCAGTGTCAACAAATCCAATTTTAGGAACGTTTGTTAAGGACAAATGTTAGTGATGACTGCTTAAAGCGTGATATCACTATGATGACACAAAAGCACAAATGCACACACATAAGTATAAAATTATACTTGAATGTGTGCATACATACACACACACACATACATGCATATAGAGTAAAACTATAGAAAAACAAACAGATTCTCATAAAAAAATTTTATAACATCATGCATTGTTTGTGTTTTTTGTTTTTCTTGTTTTCCTTGAATAAACAAGAGAGAGAGAGAGAGAGAGAGAAAAAAGCACAAGAAAAACTAGCATAGCATTAATTGCCAAAAGGATTTTTCTTAAAAAAAAATAAGAGAAAAACTAACGCTCTCCTATACACACTAACGAAAAATAAAAATGAAATACAAACACGAAGGCCCAGACTCTCATACATAAACAAAAAAAAAAAAAGAAAAATAAAAATATAAAATAAAATTAAAAATTATGTTCAAGTATGAGTGGGGGTGTGTGTGTGTATGTGTATGCGTGTGCTAACTGATATGCTTCTATGAGATTGCTAGAAAAAAATATATATATTTTTTATGTGCTTGTTAGTTTGCATGGGTGTATAAGTTCAATTGCACTTTTATATAAATAAACCAACCGAATACAAAAAGAAAAACTCCTTCCAACATACACGTTGTATGGTACCCTCTTAAAGTCTGTCACTCATGCTCGCCCACTTGCACTCAGTCTTTAGTGTGTCCGATAAAAGTTCTGAATATATTTGTTATTCGTAACTACGAGTTGAAGGGTTTTCGCTGAAATACTCGTATATATAAAAATATAATGTTTCATTAAACACAACATTTTTATAATTAACACGTTCTAAATAATAATAGTTAAAGTCTTTATTTATGGAGGATATATTCCCCAGCGAGGCTATATAACTGCCTAGATAAATCCTACTAAATCTATTGAGAACCTTACATTCGCAGAATCTACAAGCATCTATATCAGTGATCACCATTCTTCACAAATACGCTATCAAGCCACAATAAGAACAAGAGAACCCTAGAAAAAAACCAAACCAAAATTTTTTTGGTTTTGTATTAGAGAGTAAGAGAGAAAAAAGAAGTTGGGAGAATTTATTTATTTACAGTCATAGAAAAATTTTAGTAATATACGCTATTCTGCCTTTTATTTCATCAACATACATACATAAATTTTTAAATGTTTGAATATATTTAGGGCATGTTTTTTAGACATTTTCTGGAAAATATATTTATATATTCTTTTTATATTCTTCATATTCTTTAAAAGTATTGTAGAAATAAATAAATAACTGGGCTATAAGATAAAATCTTCTACATTTATACTCTTTGACAGTTTCGTATTTATTGAATCTCTTTTATATAGGATGAACGTAATTTGTTGCGTTGCTTTGAGCAAATAATTTTTATGTCGGAAAATATTTGTATTATAATTAGGTCTTTTCCAAATTTTGGTTCATAAATTTCCTCTCCTTTTAATTTTGCTAAAAAAAATTGAATTTTTTAACATAAAATTTTTTTGAGTGACATCGATCAGTTTTTTTGAGTAAACCTGAAAAAAATCAAAGAGCATAAGCAATCCGTGTGAATGCTCTCTGCACAATTGTGCTATGAAATGGTAATCATTCATCTAGAATGTTCCAATGTTTCAATCATCCCTTAACCACCTTATCATGGTATAGAGGCTTACACTACAAGGACTCAACTGACTAAGCTAGGGGAGAAAAATAGTACTCTGGCTGGGTCTTCCACGCTAGAAAGGCAGTTGAGGAGCAGTAACGAAGAATTATCACAGAAGTTCGATTAAGAAGAACAACAACAACATCATCTCCAATATCATTATAATTTTTTATTCTCCCCCTAATTTAAACTTTATTGTCCGGTCTCTTGGGGTTAATTGCTATTGGATTATTCAGTGGTGTTGGATTGTAACACTGGCCACTGAATAACCAGTCAACAGCAACCTTTATCTTTTTTCGAATTGATATCAGATATCAAAGTTCCCCACCTTAATTCAATTCAATAAACAACACTCCTTGCTACATGTCGTAGCAATATTTGAAACGTTTACATGTTCTACGGTAAGAGCCAGGCGTGCTTTAGGCAGGCGACCGCACATTTTTTTTTTTTTTTTTTTTTGTTGACCGAAAAACATTTAATGATCTCCATAGTGAAATTATTTCGATTGGGTGGTTCATCGGTATACCATTTCAGATTTAACTCACACTTAAACTAATACCTAGTAGCCCAAAATTCCTTATCAACTTCTTCAGCCCTGAAACCTCCCGAAGCATAGTAAGAAAGGCATAATATTTGAAAAAAATATGTGCTGCCACTCTCATCCTATAAATGTTAAGTTGCCTAATGCGAAATCTGCTCTCCACTAGATTTTGTGTAGTCTAGCTCTCATGTTATATTTAAACGATTTTAAACTGTTAAACAACAACCTAAACTGGAAGGTAACATTTCTGAAAAAAAAAAATATTCCTGCTTAAGTTGCAGTTTTAAAAGCATTTAGAAAATGCTAACGATGATCAGGGTTGTCAGATTAGGGGATTTATCCCCAAATTGGGGATTTTTTTTCTGAAATGGGGATAAAAAAATTCATTTGGGGATGGGGATTTTTTTGGGGATGATCGACAAGTTTTTGGCGATTTTTAAAATTTGTTCGCTTGCTTAATTATATATTATTAACACGATGAAAGAATTTTAATAGAATTTTAATTTTCAAATCTTGCTTATAAACTTGTTTAAAACTCATGCTTTCATATAAAATTTTTGCAATGTGTGCTCTTGGTTTGATTTATTTTCTCATATATGTATGTAATAACATCCCCATATTATTATGTTTCCGCCACCTTCTTTAATGGTTTTTATTGCGGAGGAATTCAGTATTAGAGGGTCTTTTTACAGCTAAATTACTTCTTTCGTAGATAAACAAACTAATTTAAGTTTCGTCCGACCACAATTACTTCTCCACTTATATTTTATGCTTTCTATAATATGGCACATGACATTTATTTAGAATTGAGGTAAAATAGATGCTGTATATTATACAAATAATTCAAACGACATCATGATGTCTTATGCTGAATATGAAATTGCACAGCGATCAGTATTTCAACAAAATAACGACCCGAAACACACATCGAAGCGAGCAAGAGATTGGTTTAAAAAGAATGTCGTCAAGATTTTAAGTTGATCTGCACAATCTCCAAATTTAAAATCTACATATCACATAAAACATATATACATACATAAATGCAAAATTATTGATGAACTTTATGTGGGGATTTTTGGGGATGAACTAATCAAGGTTTTGGGGATTTTTGGGGATATAAATTTCGAAATTGGGGATAAAAATTGAAAACCATCTGACAACCCTGACGATGATAATTTTAAAAAGCTTCAACATTCAAGTTTTGCTAACAGACCGAAAACTGTTCATAAATGCAGAAAAAAAACACCTCTCTATTTTAAATGGGTGTATATCAGGCCTGTGCAAAAATAAAAATTTCATAGGCAATTATTCCTTAGCTTAACTCACATATATTCTTACGCTCTTGTTTTCAGTCGTCACTGAAACAGCGACGAGTTAACATGCGTGTTGGATGTACGCTGATTTATTATTTACAGTGAGGAAAAAATTAATAGCAATGCATACAAATTTTTTTATTATTATATTTTCGTTTGGTAATCTCCAATACCATATTTATTATAGAACACTTAAGAATATAATTTAAAAGTTTTTCTGCGACATTTTCATTCTTTCATAAAACTGTTAATAAATTAAATTAATAAGAAAAACTTTTAATAAAAAAATTTTTATTTTTGTTTAAAAATTAAAAGTACTTTTTTTGCTTCTTTATAGCAGAATAGCATTTATAAATTTTTTTATAGTAATTACACTTTTACATAAATATAACATATAATTTTTAATTAAAACTATGTAAGTTAGTGTAATTGTCATTTTCTCACCAACACAACTTTATTTGTACTTTTGCACAGGCCTGTTGTATATATGTACATATGTGCCCCATGTGTATTTGATTAATATTAATTAATAATTATATCACTACTTTTGCGCCTGTTTTATGATAAACGAGGTACTGGAGTACTTCGATCTGTAGATCTATTGTATAGTTGTTTAATGATATCGACAAAATGCTTTCGTTCACTGCTTTTTCGATATTGGGAAAATGCTAAAATTTTATGAATTATTTCAAAACCGGTTTTTTGAATTTGCCATTCGATGGACGATTTTAAATTATTCGAAATTTTTATTTTTTTTTTTTAATAATTGAAAATTGTAAAACTAAATCCAACAAAATTTTAAAGCAACCTTTAAAAGGATACATGATGACCCTAACAGATATGCTAATGGTTTGTCCCATTATATGTATATACATATATGCATATATGTACAATACATATATACAATAACAACAACAAAGTTTACTTGTGTTCAAAACTCCAAACTACAGCAACTTTGTTTTTTGTTTTTTTTTTTTTTTTTTGCTTAAGTTTTTATAATTTTTTGTTTTATATATCATTTTTATATTTTTAATGTTTCTAAAAATTTGTTGAAATTATTTTCATGTTGTGTTGTTTTTAAAGTTATATTTTTCTTTGTGCTGCTGTTGTCGTTGTCGTTGTTGTTGTTGTTTCGATGTAGTTATTTCTATATGTTGGTAACAAACATAACTTTAAAGCTGAAGGCAAACAAAACAAACAAGTCTAACAAATCTTTTTGAAAAATATTAAAATCATACAAAAATTTATATATATTAAAAAAAAACAACAACAACAGCACCAGCAACGATAAAAATATAAAACTCCCGGTAGAAACAGCAAAGCGCATTTAATTAGCTGCACTCTAATACGACATAAAATATATCATTAAATATTTTTAATTTTTTTTTTCAGGACCAATACTCAGTGGTAAACCTCTACTCATGTTTTGCATTGTATAGGACTTTTGAAGATAAATAGACAGATTTTTTTTATATTATTGAGACAAGTTGCTGTCAATTTTATTACTCAAAGTCAGTGTTATATCTTCACCCTTGAATAATCAACAGCAATTGCCCCATCTGCCGGTGGTTGTTGATTGTGAGTGGTGAGTGGCTTCAATATGTAGTAAAAGTGACACGAGTTAAGTTAGAGGTCGCAAATTATTAACACCCGTGCATCAGAATGAATTTTCACATTAACATTAAAGAGCCTGAAATTATTGGAAGCGATGATGCACTCAGTATTTTAAAAAGTATACGATTTCTTTCGACGACTACCTCTTAGCTGTCTTCAGGCATAAGCTCTGAAAGTAACTGATTGCCATGAACAATTTTCTCAAATCTGTCGTTCGAAGTCGACTTTAAACTGTATGTCCCGGTACTCATGGATAAAAATTAACACACACAACATGGGTGCTGCGAAAAGCTAGTTCGTAACCCTGAAATAGGGTTGTAATGGCCAATTATGTATGTCTCATATGAATGTATTCGACTTATGAAAAGGTACCTCAAAAGAGAAGAATTCAAAAAATTGATGTAAAAAATCACAGCCAGCCTTAGACACAAATAGGTGGCGTTTGTAAAAGGCTATATTGTAATAATTTTTGCTAAAATACACCAGAATCGTTTTTCATAGACAGTTATGTTCGATAGTGAAAACTGAAAGCCTTTGACCCGAACTATAAGACTGTCACTTCAAAACACAGTTGTAACAGCATTATATTTTGGGGTGATAGATAGTAATATTGAGGTGTCCCTGAGCAGATTACTATACGCTGTCACATTAAATGATGCCATGCGACCATATGATGCGACAAATAAGCCACTAGTCTGGATATTTCAATAAGATAAGGATCTGAAATTCACTGTTGGATAAGTTAAACAGTGATTTTTGTATAATCTAACCGCTCTTACATGCATCATATACCGTATTTGCCGGACGATGCGTCTTATCGTCCAAACCTTACTTATTTCTAAAAATTTATAGATAAAATTTTGGGGTGCGTCTTATGGTCCGATGCGTCTTATCGTCCGGCAAATACGGTAATCAGATTGAAAATCTATATCAAATAGTAAAAAATCAGTTTAGTACGTTAAAGAAAAGCATCCAAGCATCCTCCAAGAAGACCATCTACAAAGAAACCGCTCGAGCGCGCTTCCCGACATTCCACTCTATTCTACTTTAACCAATTTCAATAAAATAAAAAACGAATGATCAGCAGAAAAGCGCCACCTATTGGGATGTAGCAAAAAAAAAAAAGCAACGTGGGCAGTTTGTTCATGGAATTTAAAAACAATTTCAAATAGGGAATAAGAAGAGTAAATGTCATCTATTATTAAGCAGTTATTTAACCAGAATTACAGAAAGTTTTTCTTTTTATCTTAAAAAAGTACATTTACAAGTTGTCCGCTTTGAATTGTTTGCACCCAGCTGTATATGTTACTCCTTCTAAGTGTATGTATGTGCAGTATGTACTTCAGATCTTATGCATTAAGTGCCTCAATGAAAGAGCCAAACCGGTGTGAGTGCAACTAAATGAAGAACATAAAAGTTTATAAAAAAATTTTTAAAACTTTACAAACAAAATTTTTATTTAATTTTGAAAACAGAAAAGAAGACTAAACGATTTTTGTTTCTCCTTTACATGTTTAAAAATATAATTTTTTTTTTTTTTTTTTTTTTGTGAAAGAAGCACATAAAAAAGTTACGAATCAAATATTTAAGACAAGAGTTCTTTAATAATTATTCACCAACAGCAACACATATTCGTAACATAAGGAAATTAAATTATTATAAAAAAAAATAAAAATTAAAAAGTTAAAGTTAAATAAACTTTTACAAAAATCTTAATTACCAATAAAATAAAACATTTAAAAAATTTAAGAAAGTTTTCAGTTTTTCTGTTTCATCAAGTCTCTCTTCGAGTTTCGAAAACAACAAAACGAAACGTGGTTTAAAATAATAAAAAAAAGTAAAATACAATATAAAATGTATGCTTTTGGCGATAAGCATGTTTCTAAGGCCATTTCATCTCTGCTTAAGAGACTCGTCAGGAGAGTTTTTGCCAAAGGTGTTATTCAAAACTATAAATACTTACATATGTTAAAATAGTTATAGACTAAATGAGAATCATATCCCATTAAGTATATAAAAACCAAACAAAAGTATTTATAAAGCAATACATTTTTGTTTTCAAAAAATCCAAATTCTATTTCTCTGTTGTTTTTTAATAAAAAGTAAAATATTTAAGAAGAAAGTCCATATCTGGTGCTCAGATTATTGTATGGCTGTATGTACGTATAATTCGACTCAGATAAGTATTTGGTTTCGGCTATTATGATCACATATCCGATTTTCAAAAAAGTTTATTCTTAATATTTCGTTTTTTTTTTAATTTTCATATTCTTATCATTTGTTTATGTCCTTATTCATAATAATATTTTACTGTTACTATTTTGAAAACATAGAAATATATTTTTGTATGGGAGTCGATATTTAATTTTCTGTATGAATGACATGCCCTATGGAGGGAGAGTGTCTACATTAGGCAAACTAAAATTTGGTGAAATTAGGGAGAGTTGTGCATAAATGTTGCATTTATAAAAAGTTGGTAGAGAGGATATGTCGTCAAAATGGCTCAAGACTACATACATACATAATTGGCCATTACACCCCTTGTCAGGGTTACGGCCTAGCTTCTCGCAGCACCCATGTTGTGTGTATTAATTTTTATCTATGAGTACCGGAACCTACAGTTTAAAGTCGACTCCGAACGACAGATTTGAGAAACTTTTTCATGGCAATCAATTACTCCCAGAGCTTTTGCCAGAAGACTGCTGAGAGGTAGTCGAAATAAAGTCGAAAGAAATATTTTTCCATATTCTTTTTTTTTAAGATGTCGGAGCTGGGTGTCGAACCCAGTGCTCATGTCTTAGTAAGCCATCACACTAACCACTAGACCACGCCGACTACGAACGACAGATTTAAGAAGCTTTTTATGGCAATTAATTTACTACCAGCACTTTGTCAGAAGACTGCTGAAAGGTAGTCGCCGAAAATTATTATTTTTTCATATTTCCTCTTTTTCAAGATGTCAGAGCTGAGATTTTAACCTGGCGCTATCGTCTTAGTAAGCCAGCACACTAACTACTAGACCACGGCGACTACACGGCTCAAGACTGATAATTGGTATTTTTAATCACGAGAAGAACCAAACAACCAGCAATGGGTGCAATACCACTCAGCTGTTCAGAGAGATACAGTTAAAATTTCAAGAAAAGAAATTTAGCCTGCTACAGCTTTAAACAAACTTTTTGTAAGCGGAAACACATATTAAAGTGGTTTGGTTTATATAATCCCCTTCTAGGATTTTAGACAATGTAAAAACAATTCCAAAAATATAAATTTTTTTATCACGCCTACACGCCACGCACTTTTAGTATTTTTTAAATGTGTCGTATTTTACATTTCAGCGGTAAAGTTCCATAAATATAACACTGCTGTATTTTCGTTCAAAAATGTTAGCTATTAGGGTAGGTACGAATCGAGTTTTTTAAAGTTATGACTTAAATCTAATGTGGTAGCAATAAAATAAAAAAAAAACATTTTTGGATATGTTTCGACAAAATCTCGAATTCGAACGGGTGATTACCACAACTATTATTTTTCGAACCTTTCTAGTATACCTCATAAGAGAACTATGTCGTCTCTCCAAAATTCAATATAGTCTTACAAATGGAACGAGGAATTTCAGTTAGTCAGTTGATCAGTCTGTCACGATTAATTTTTTTATCCATATATACATATATTATAAGTCTCTTCATACGAGTAAGTCTGTTTGTTTACCTGTCTGTCACGCCGAACTAATTGGAATTTTGAATTTAGATTTACTCAGCCACCAAAAGGCCAATAGGGTAGATTTTTTTTTAAACAAACTAAATACTCATTTTGGTATATCTTGAAAATAGTTATACTTAAAGTTTTTCAAGGAAAATCATTTATCAGAAAGTGGGCGGGGTATCTGTGATACAAATTCGGAATTGACATTTACATATCTAGAGAACAATGAGAGCTATAGTTACTGGATTAACTTAAATGACTTCATGGTTAAGGCATATCATAAGTAAGAAAAGACACGGAATTGGACAAATGGGAGTGGTACCTCTAATACAGAGCAGATGGCAGTGATTTGTGTACTCTTGAAAAGAATTACAGCGAAAGTTACTTAATTTGGTCTAAATAACTTTATTCGTAATATATGTATGTCAGCATTCCAAAAGCGGGCAAAATTGGGATTTTAATGACAGACTCTCTCCATATCTATTTATATTAAACTTATATTTCATTAAAATATAAGAAGCAAAATACGCCTGGGGGTTTAGCTAAATGATATACAAAATGATAATCACAAGGTTAACAAAAAACAAAAAAAAAACCTAATTTTTGCTTCCATATAAATAGACAAACACGCAAATACTAAAAAAGGAAAAAAAATATATATATATAAAGTTTTTTTCTTTTAACACAGAATTAATTTATAAACTTTCGTCCTTCAAATAGAGTAACAACAACATGATGTAATCACATTTTTCTCTTGGCACAGACAACACTTCTTTCTGTATGTCAAGTCAGAGATAAAGTAAAGATTTTAGGTGAGAAATAAAATAAATTACCAACTGATTTAATGCCATAAATGTTAATTTTTTTTTATTTCACACCACCTGTACAAAAGAACTGCCTCTTCTTGAGTGACACGGCACTGGTTGTTTGACGTTAACACGTACATGCGCTACTTCTGTAGAAAAGTATGTTCTGGTGAAGTGTCTGCATATGTCTCATATCATTATTTTTTTTTTTATTTCTTATATATTTATTTATGTACTTGTATTGTATATTTTTCAATGTAATTGTCACCATATTCTAAGTATGTAACTGGAATTACACATTTATTTTCCAATTAACCCTTTTTTACCATTTTTCTTAATCAGTAACGGGCTATGTACTGTAGCCAGCAAATTTACAATTATTATATGTTGAATTTGAAAAATTTTCAGTTCAAGAGGGAATAATACTGGTGAGAATAAAATTCAAATATAATTCACATAATCTATTTCCAATAGATTGTGCTTTAAATAGAAATATAAAAATATGAATATGTATAACACAAAGAACTCTGATGAGACCTTTCGTAGCTGAGTCGAAAGCTAGTTCAGTTCTGCTAGCGTTTATACATATTCCTTAACGGATGTTAATTCTTATAAGAATACCAGTATTAGGATCTTGGGCTATATATGAATATTTTCAGTATAACAGTAGACTTTTATTTAATAACAATTTAAAGATGTTTGTACGGATTTTATGGAAATATTTTTAGAATAACAATTTTTATTTTATTAAATTTCATTCCTTTTAGTTAATGCAAAAATATTATACATTTTTTTTTTTTGGTAAAACTTCAAAATTTTCAACTGTTAATGATTATGAAAAGAAAAATAATTATTTCAGATTTAGTCTATATTTGCTCACACACTGACTGTTTGATATGAACTGTTTTCTTTTCTCCTTAGAGATGTTTTATGTTGAATTCAATGGTCTGTTTTGTCAGTGATGGTAGCTTTTGTTCACGAAGTGAACAAAAAGTATAATATAGATCCTTTAAATATTCGAATTTAATTCGAAAAAATATATAAAAATTTAAATCATTATTTGATACGAAGTTTTTTCGATCACGAAAAACTCGGTTTGACTCCTGATATTGCCAGAATACAGAAGATGTTAATAATCCGGTAACTTTAGACTGAAGTTTATATTCAAAAAGATGACCGAAAAAATAAAAAAATTCTTCGGTCTTTAATTCACTACTTTCAGATAAAATGTTTATATAAAATAATTTTCCTTTTTTTTTTTTTTGTTTTGTAATTAAATGTTGAGTTTTACAATGAAAATTGTATGTGTTGGTCTCTTTTTAATTTTTTTTTTTTTTCTCCAGAATTTTTTAAAAGAACATTTTTTTTTCATTTCATAAACGATTTGATATGCTCAGTAATATGTAGAATTATGCATATACATACATATGTATGTATTTGTGTGCATAATGTAAAAAAAATCTAGAGATACATATATGTACACAGAGGGAAAAGAGGCGTTCTAAAATTATTAACCAAGGGTATCAAATTAAGAACAAATTGTAAACAATATTTCGTTAACTTTCGGTACCAAATCAAGCTTAATGCTTTATTAAAATAAGAAGAAATGGCACAAAAGACCATAAGTTAACAAAATAAGAACAACCGGTAGTAAAATCGTGAACAATTGTATAAAGATATCATAAGTTAATAAAAAAAAATCGATACCAACCGTTAACGAAGTAAGCACAAACGGTCTTAACTCAATTTTAATATCAAATGATATCAATTGCGGTAGTTTTCTACCCCTTTTTTTCTGAGTGTATGTTCTATATTGAATTTTTTCCTTTAATAGTATATATGTACGAGTATGTTTGAATATATTCAACGGCGTCCTTCAAAGTACAACTCTGTTTTTATAGTTTTTATGTTTTCAAATACATCTCCCTATTAGATTTTGAGCATTTTTGTGCTTTGGAATGCGTTCTGTTAAGCTCACCACATGTACCACATAACGCGTATTATAGTTGCACACAAAAAAAAAATCGTCAAAAATGTCAATAGTTCTTTGTACAGTTATATAACTGTTTTTTTTATACTAGACTATGATATATTTCTTGTCACAATTTTCTTTCTTTATGTGCTGCAATTTTTGCAAAAAAAAAACCAATTTTCTTTTTTTTTCATTTTTTGGTCTCAGTTGTAACACTCAAATAATCAAAATGTCACGAAGTAAAGCTTTACAAAGTGCTAATGTTGACTTATTTCCAATACAGTGAACAATATGTGCATGGTACATACTACACACATACATATAAAATAGGACCTCGATTACCAGTGACTCAATTAACCGGTAACAACGACTATGCGGGAAAGGAAATTTGTAATTTTCATTTTTTTAATTTTTAATGGACTTCTGGCCCACTTTTACAAATCGTATTAAATTGGCAACATTACAGGCACATCATGATACAAAAAAGAAGCAAAAACCCATTTGTGTACATATGCAGAGTTGCTTTTTATTAACATCTTACAAAATGTAATTCTGAACGCATGTAGAAAAAATATTTCTATGAAGTGCCAAACAGTTTAAGCTATCACACTATCATACTTTTTTAAATACACGATTTCTTTTATTAGTTCGTTTATTTGTAGCCTGTTAAATTTTAAACATACACAATTTTTTTTATTGACACCAATGCTCAGGAGTGAACCCATACACATGCTGCGCTTTGTATTGAATTTTTTCTTATTAAGCGCCTTACGAGTAAGACACGTTGCTGTCAATTTGATGATCACTTAAAGGTCAGAGTTTTTCCCTCACCCTTGAATTATCAACAGCAATTGCCTTATCTGTCGTTGGATGTTGATTGTGGTGAGGATGTTCGCTAAGTAGAAAGCTGTAAGCTACTACTACTTACCAACAGATGGCGCTTTTCTTCTGATTTTTCGTTTTTTTATGTCAATGTGAAACGTGGAATAGAGTGGATTGCCAAGGTGCTTTTTTTTGAGGATGGACTACTGGGAGATGGGTAACATCTTATTTTTTTAAATTAAAATTGAAAAACCGCTAATTTTTGTTTTTCTTTTTTGGGACTCGAACCCGAACTGTGCGTGTTTCTATACGAACATTTTTCTTAGGTAATACTACTTTAAGTTTTAATATTAATTCTTCTAAGTAGTCGCCATGGTCTAGTGGTCGCCATGGTCTCAAACCTGACATCTTGAAATGTAAAAAATAAATATAAAAAAATTATTTCTTTCGGCGTCTACCTCTCAGCAGTCTGCTGGCAAAAGCTCTTGGAGTAATTGATTGCCATGAAAGAGCTTTTCAAATCTGTAGTTCGGAGTCGTCTTTAAACTTTAGGACCCGGTACTCATGTGTAAAAATTAACACACACAACATGAGCGCTGCGAGAAGCTAGGCAGTAAGCCTGACACAGGGTTGTAAAGGCCAGTTATGTATGTATGTATGTAAGATGTTTCTGTTTCCTGTTCTCTTACTATCGAGAAAAAAAAATTAATTGTTGTTGTTATTTCTTCTTTATAAATGTTGCCACATAGTTTATTTATTTTAATAGTGCTTTTGTTTACTATTGTGCAAAGAATAAATTTTTATATGGTATTTTCTAAAAATATTAAACACCCATTACTTTTTAGAAGTATTCTAACAAATTTTCTAAGCTAAAAGGAGGCGTGGTTATTAGGTCAGATAATTAGAGTCATTGTACAATCACATTTACAAGAATAATGTCCTTCGAACAGTTCCGTTACGATATTGAGTGTGGGTTTATCAGTGCTCTCAGACAACTTAGTGCAAGTGCTGGGCAGTGACTTGCAGGTTTTACGGAGAACGAGTGAAGGTATTTCTGGACCGCGATTATGTCACACTAGAAGACAGTGTTCAAAAAAAAAAAAACGGTGTCCACCTAGTGTATATGCAGACAAAAGAGTTTAATAAATGCTTTCTCTCTGCCTTGTTATTCAAAAAGTGCTAGATATATTCTAAAGATATTTCTTACCTTTTCGTATTGTCATAGCCAGGCGAAATTTTATGGTTCTTTTAATAGGTTCAGTAATAATACAAACAAAAATTTGGTCTTATTTTTAAATAGTTTTGTAAGGGAGAGAAGCTAGATTCCGACTTAGAAAGTTTATTACGAAAGGCATTATTTTTTTATGGCAAGAAAGCAGCTCGGTGGTTAGTGTGTTGTAGTGCTGGCAAAGTATTGAGTAATGGGTACCAAGTATCGAGTATTTGTATTAATTTTTGGGTACTCAATACTTAAAAGTAACTACTCAATACTGTGAGAGTTGCATTTTTTCTTCGTTGTTGTTGTATAGAAAATTTAAATTTTAACAGCCAAACAAATTTTTGTCTAAAAACACAATACTTTATGAAATTGTTTTCTCTTAAAAAAAAATACCATAAAAAGTATTGAGTAGTAATTGGTACCCAAATAAAAGTACTCAATACTATAGAGTAATGGAAAGTAGCAGAATTTGACAGCACTAGTTTGTTGGCTCAATCCCCAGTTCTGACATCTTATAAAAGAAATATGAAAAAAAATATTTCTTACAGCGACTACCTCTCAGCAGTCTTCTGGCAAAAGCTTTGAGAGTAATTAATTGCCTTGAACAAGCTTCTCAAGTCTGTCGTTCGAAGTAGACTTTAAAACTGTAAGTCCCGGTACTCATGAATAAAAATTAACACACACAACATGAGCGCTGCGAGAAGCTATGCCGTAACGCTGACACAGGGTTGTAATGACCAGTTATGTATGTATGTAAGGAAGCAGTCCCTGCAATACAACCTGCTGCCAAGTAAGTAAACGCAGTAAGCTGTGCAATTAAGTATTTATACAAAATATTAATTACAAATTGCTTCTAGGTAAGGAATACCTATAAGTAATTAATTAAATTTTCCTTATTTCCTACTTCTTAGTAAGCTAATACATCAGCAGTTAAGTTCCTCTTGAGTTTCCAATAGTATGAAATATTTCCACTGGAAAAGGTCTAGTTATGGCTATAATTGGTGAACTAATAATTTGTAAAAATAAACATAAAATAACTGACAACTAAAGAGAAATTCTTCATAAATGCCGAAAAACGAACACAATATAAAAGCTGAGTTCTATTGGTTGTGGAAAAGGAAAAACAACAACCGCTATAATAATAATCAAATAAAAAAATGTTTATATACACCAATTGGCCTAAAAGCGAACACTGGCAAGCATTAATGGCTGCAATTTCATAAGAATTCAACAACAGAATTTTAACATTTCCCTTTACTAAATAATAGAGAGTCTCCAGTCCAGTCGTTACCAAAAATCGTAAAACCTTTAATGGTTTGTTGCTCTTTTTTGTGTATTTGTTTATCCTGTTTTTTTTTAATTTTTTATTCCTTTTTTTATGCTTTACAGTGTTGTTTTTTGCTCTTCCCAAATTGGTTTGTTATTCGTGTGCAGTCTTTCGTTTGTTGATTTGTTTGGTTGTTGTTTGTTTTGTTTCATATTTATTTGATTGTTTTACTTCATTCTCTTTGTTTTATGAAAACGGTCAATTTTCCTTTTATAAAAAACAACAGGAAAAAAAAGAGCAACAGCAGCAGCAGCAGCCATTGAGAAAAACGAGCACATTTTTTACGCTATAATGTTGTAATTGTTGTTGAAAAAAATAGGAAATACAAAAAAGGAATACATATATAAAAAAAGTACACCTATACATGTACATACACCTACATTTATATAAATATGTAGGCATGTACATATATACCTAACGAATAACCAATTCAAAATAAAAAAGATAAACAAAAAATATTCAAGTCGGTTACTTTCGACTACAAGTAACCCTTTACTATGTTCAACATTTTAGCATGATTTGATTTTTATGCTGTTTTTTTCATCTTTTTGCTTTCTTTTTGTATGAAAAACTTAGGACTGATCAATTAGCTGTGAGAGTAAATTGTTTAAGAATTACACAAGAACAGTCAAATTTAAATTAAATTTTTGCTTCAATAATTTTGTTATATTTTTAAGAATTTTTCATCAAATTTTTTATATCATTAAATTGAATTTCTTGTAATACAAGTATTCATTATTAAGTAAATAAAGCCTGTATTTTATAGAGGTATAGAAATTTGAAATGAAATAAAACAAAGTTGACTTTTTTAAAAGGTAATCTACTGGCATTATAAATTATAATAAATATGGCCTCTGGCATATGATCTCTTCGACTGGCTCGGACATATATCGGCAACTACGAGGCGAATGTTGTGCCCAAAGTAGTTAATAGTTTCAGGTTTACTGAGTAGACAAGCGACATCACACATCTCCACAGAAAATAGTCTAGCGACGTTAAGTTACACGATCTTGGAGGCCAATTTTTGAGTCCGAAATGTGAAACTATGTGGTTACCAAATGTTTTCTGCATGCACGCCGTTTTGTTGAAACAACCATCTCCTGCACATCATGGTTCTTGAATTGATGAAGGAAAAAGGCAGTAATTATAGCTCTATAGCTATCACCGTTAAGTATAACATTCTAACAATCATCGTTTTTAAAGAAGTACGGACGAATGATTCCACCAGCCCATATACTAGACCAAAGTTATGTTTTCTGAATGTAATGATATCTCAACATACACCTTGGGATTATCATCACTCCAAATATAGCAGTTTAGTTTATTGACGTATTCGTTGAAACAAAATTGAGTTTTATCGATTTACAAAATTCGCTTATGAAAATCGGAATCAACGGCAATCTCGTTTTGGGCCCACTCACATAAATCACTTGAAGACTGACCAAATGGCTGCCAGTGAAAAAAGTGTTGCCAACTTAAAGTTCTATATCTCTATAAAAAACAGACATATACACAACGGGTGATTCAAGTAGAGATACTTTTTTCAAAAGCTTTTTTTTAAAGATCACGTGTGAGTCGTGTCATACCTGTCATGTTATTTTTGTTTATTATTGTTTGGCATTTCATAATGGAAAGACTTAAGGTCCAACCATAATGTGATTAGGCTAGCTTAAACAACTATGCGAATACATGCGATTAAATGTGTATAACCATAATGTACATAACAAACGTTTCGTTAAAATTCGTTCAATTTAATTTGTTTACGTTTGGAGCGAAGCCGATCGGAACAAACGTACGTAAACAGCTGTTTTTGTATTATTGTAAACAATAATAAACAAAAGACCGCAGTGTGCAATGGAAACCGAGGATAACTTTATTGAAAATTTGATTGAAAATATATAAAAAAAACGATTTCTCTGTGACAAATGTGTATCTTATTAATTTTCAATCATTTAAATATTTTTCTTTTCTGTTCATTTTGCAGCACATTAATAACAAAATTTAAACAAATGTGCCAGTGTTCACAATTGGAATGAACGTACGGTTTTATTTTTTAGTACTATTTTTTATTTATGATTTTTTTTTTATTAAAAAAAAATAAATATAACTGACGTGTTTTCAGTAAAATATTTAACCGTTGTAGATATTAAATAACATTTTGTGATAAACATCTATATATTTATAAAATATAGAGACAAAGCAAGTTTTACATAAGTACTAATGTTTGCAACTAAGAACAGCTTGCATTTAACTTCAAAAAGTACATTATAGATACTCGAAAGCTTCGTTAGACTTTTGAGACGTTTCGTTGATTTTTGACATTAGCATACGTCTACAAAGGATATAATGGTTGGGCCTTTACGTTTACAAATCGTTCAACTTAATTACGAAAATTCACATTCTGTGAGGAATGTGTTTCGTGCACTTCGCTCAAATTATGGTCAACATAATCGACCTATTGAGAGACCCAGCATTCAGCATGGATAATATTCGCCCGAATAGAATACGTCCAACACGCTGTGAAGAAAATATAGCGGCTTCAAAAATGATGCCGGTGCGAATGTAACCGTCAATGGCAACCGTTATCGTGCCATGATAACCGATTATTTGCTGCTAAAATTTAAGTTCGTGATCTTGGCAATATTTGGTTTCAGTAAGACGGCGCCACTTCCCATCAATTAGTGAATTTATTGAGAGAACACTTTGGTGAGCATATAATTTCACATTTTGGGCTGGTCGATTGGTCACTAAGATCGTATGATATCACACCGTTAGACTTTTTCCTGTGGGGATATGTAAAATCTAAAGTTTATGCGGACAAACCCGCTTCGATTCATGCCTTGGAGGAAAACATCACGCGCCTCATTCGCCAGTTACCAGTCGGAATACTCGAACGAGTCATGGAAAACTAGACCATCTGCCACGTAGCAACGGCCAACATTTGATAGACATAATTTCCAAAAAATTAAAGCCACAGAATGTTCTTAAAAATGATTTTAAAATTTCCAAATTAAATTTGAATTTTCTGTTTTTCGTCTAAAAAGGTAGGGAATCGCGAACTAGGCATCAGTTTATTTACTGACTACAAACAAATTACAAAATAAACACAAATTTTTATTTTCAAGTCATATAAACAGTAAATATTTAATCGAATAAATTAATAATTGAGAATCAAATAATAAAATGAAAGTTGTTACAAAATCATACCATTTTCATTCAAAACCAAGAGCTGATTTAAACAAAACAGCTCATTCTAAGCAAAAGGAATACTACTATGCAGCTCTTTGGATCACTTTCGTCATAGTATACTTGAGTTTGTTTTCATTTTTGTTGAAAGAAAAAAATCTATTTCAGTTTCTCTATATCAGAATTGTAAATGAACCATGACATGAAGGAAGAAACAAAATGTTAAAATTGTTATGTAAAGTTAACAGTTTTCTATCAAGAAATATGGAAAATGTCTAATGACTAGAAAAGGTTTCAAAGTAACAAAAATTATTATTATTAGTAAAATCTAGCTCAAAAAAAGCTTATATGGTCACCCAGGTAACGTGCTTCCTGCTTAAATATGTTCTTATTTCATACGAATTGTCATATGTCGCTGTGGTATTTGTAACATAATACATATGCATTCACTACACTGCCATACTATTTGTCACTAAAAATGAAATATACAAAATTTAATATCATTCCTGTAATATGGTGCTGCCTAGAATGGAACCAAAAATGGTTGCAACGAAAACAAAATGAAAAACTCGCACTAAATATGTATGTTTGTGCTTGAAGTTACTTATACTTTTATACAATGTAAATGTATGAAAATAGAATCTAGAACTGTCAATTAATCGAATATGATTTCACGATATTGAATTATTCAAAATGCAGTATAAATTTTATAATTGGATTCAAAAGTTGTTAACAAAGTACATACGAACATACATACATAATGGCCTTTACAACCCTGTGTCAGGGTTACGGCCTAGCTTCTTGCAGCACTCATGTTGTGTGTGTTAATTTTTATCCATGAGTACCGGGACCTACAGTTTAAAGACGACTCCGAACAACAGATTTGAGAAGCTTTTCATGGCAATCAATCTCTTCCAGAGCTTTTGCCAGAAGACTGCGGAGAGGTAGTCGCCGAAAGAAATATTTGTTTCATATTTCTTGTCTTCAAGATGTCAGAGCTGAGATTTAACAAAGTATTTAATATAATAAAGCATTAAACTTATTTCCAATTTAATTTGATTGCAAAGTTAATATTTTTTGTAAATGCATTCAAAAACAGTGTTTAATAAAGTCACCCTTGACTAGTTTGAAAATTGTTGTTACTTGAGCCCACCACTCAGGGGTAATTAATATAATTTTTTTTTAAGCATTGGAAATATCGTAAAATATTCATTTCTTGTACAAACTATAGAAAATTTTGTAAGTCAGATAGGCCAAATTTGCCCGATTATTCAGTGAAAATGAGAAAAAGTATAGCAGAGTGGCTCTTTCCGATAAAATCCTAACTCGTTGATATGACAACACTCATTGTAAGCTCCTGAAAAGGCCTAAATTATCTTTGTTTTGTGGGTTTCTTCGGGTTGATTGCTGTTGGATTATTTAGTGGTGAAAGTATGTATACCACTGGCCATTGAAGGTAGGACCTTTGTAATTATTATACATTTTTATTTTTATTTTATTTAATTTTTATTTAATTATGTCTATGGATAATAGTTCCTTACAGACTAGAGTAAAATTTACAAACAATATTAAATAATAATGATAAATATTTAATAATAATGATTTAAATACAAAATAATTTTTCTTTTCAAGGAATCATTACTCTCAGAAAGATCAATTAAATGATAAAGATTATTAAACTTCAAACATATTTGACGAAGGGGGTCATTGTTGGCATATACAGTACGGTGATATTTTAAATATAATAAATGAAAGTTACGGGACGGTCTAATTGGAACATTAAAAATAATTTTACTTAACAAATACTCAGAACGTACTTCACCACGTATTAATCTTAATAGAAAAGATACACTTAGCATTGTTCTTCGACTTTTCAGGGTAGGCAGTTTTATAAGAGCAAGTCTGTTCTCATATGAAGGAAGAGCGAATGAGTTCCATCCTAGACCTCTCAAGCAAAATAAAAGGAAGCGTTTTTGTACAGATTCAATAAGGTTAACGTAAGTGAGGAAGTATGGATCCCATATAATAGACCCGTATTCAAGAATAGGGCGTACCAAAGAAGTGTATAGTTGTTTTGTTACGTAGGGGTCAGTAAATTCTTTTGACCAACGCTTTATAAATCCTAAAACTCCATTTGCTTTGTTCACCATCATTGAAATATGTTCACAAAACTTAAGTCTATGATCTAATAAGATCCCAAGATCAAATTAAATTTGTTGGATCTATAGTATACTTATTTTATGAATTTTAATAGTCTACGATCCTAATATTGGTACATAGCTGGTTCGAAAACTAGTTCAGTTCTGCTAGTGTTGTACATATTAATGTTAATTCTCGTAAAAATACCAGTATTAGGATCTTAGGCTAATAAAATTCATACAGTAGGACCTTTGTTGTTTTCTAACTGATATCAGATACGATATTAGTGAGTTTAAATCAAAGGTCTTCACACTCTTTTTCCCTTCTTCTCATATTTTCCTAGACCAGCACAATGTATGGCATGAGTACGGGTAATCCCCTGAGTACTATCCCAATAAAAAAAAGATAAAAATCATATACGAAAAAAAACTTTCAGCATTATACGGACTAGTTAACACAAAAATGTATATTGTCACCTAAAATTTAAAATATATGCCACACTGGATCCAGATCTGTCAAATAATGATTAGCAATCGTAAATATATGTAAGTGATTAGATTATTTTGTCTAGTATCTTAGAAATAATCGGATTTACTTGAGGTTACCAAAAATAATCCAAAGTAATAAAAAAAAAAAAAAAAAAAAAAAAAAAAAAAAAAAAAAAAGAACAGAATGCAAATATTTTTTTAAGTTTTTTTATTCCTTTTGATCTTTTTCA
Organism: Metopia argyrocephala; assembly: GCA_963576795.1. NCBI lineage: Eukaryota > Metazoa > Arthropoda > Insecta > Diptera > Sarcophagidae > Metopia > Metopia argyrocephala. The sequence continues at coordinate 176,410,102 of OY756208.1, read as the reverse complement.
AAATTTTAGCTCTAATTTCTTCAATATCGTATTTCCACAAAGGACTTAACAAATCGGACAAGTTCTTATTAAACAACTAACAGCAGTTTTTTCCTTTGGTTAAGCGAATTATTTATAATCGATTAGAAAGAATATATTATTTAACGAGTTCAACATCACTAATAGTGCCACTAAAGCAATCACTACTGCCACAGTTGCTATGACATCAGTTACTCCATAAACCTTCTTTTTCTGTGAAGCATTAAGAGATTGAGGCAACCAAGAATTGACAGTAAATTTTTTTGTTAAGTTCTTCAGTTCTTTGTTAACTTAAAAATATTCACTCAGTTATTCGTTTGTGTTACTCCCGCATTTGATACCACTTACAGACATTGTCATGTATCCCCATCACTATTCAAACATGATTGCAGCATCATTAAACATGAGAATAAAAAAATATATAAAAACATACTAAAAAAAAGTTATAGGGAACGAAAGAACGATTAAACAAATTATAAAAAGAAAAAAAAATAAATAAAAAATACCAGAAAAACGTCAGTTAATGCAATAGTTCGTTCATGGAATATTTCTTCTCTGGTGGAGTGCTAACAAAAAAGGTTCATAAAACAACAGATGATGGTTTTCTGGCAAACGGTTTGTGAATGCTGGACACAGCACCATTTGTTCGAAGTTTGTATCAATAGAGCGGTTTTATAGCCTCTACTGATTTTAGCTTTAAAATTATTTGATTTTTGAAAATGGATTTAATTTTAATTTAATGGAGAAAAAGCGTAGTATATGCTTTAGTTTTTATTTACCATCTCTCATAAAGAAGTATTAAAAATAAAACTCAAAAGAAAGTTATTTTTCTTTTAAAACAGACTGCGCTTCAATATAATTTTTTATGTTTTTCTTTTGCAGAAATAGTTTTGTTTTTAAGACATTAATTTTAAAAAAGTTTTCTTTGACTAGTTTTATTACAAGCAAATGACTCGAAAGCTTAAAAATAAATGATAATATTGCACAGCTGAACACTTTTATAACAAACAAACAGCGAACAATTTCTTCTCGTGGATATTAATTTGCAACATGCTAAAAGCAAGCATATTTTGCTGTACACTGTATTAAATTTTCATTGAAATTATAGGGTCCCAGAAGGCTGTTATATTATTATAATATTTAAATGTGAAACAAGAACTCTTAGTTATTGTAAGTCAAAACAAACAAACTGTGTATTATTATTTGAGGGCTGTTTCAAACCTTTTAAAAACAAAACTACACTACTGCACAGTACCACCTACAGCAGTTTAGGCATGGCTTATAATAAAACAAAAAGTTCTATGATTGTATTTTGTACTCAAGCAAACAAACCTGTATGGATTTTGTATAGTATTTGGCAGTAGCATAACAAACTAATATATATTGTAGAACTGCTTTAAATTTTAGCAAACGATACGAACAGAGTTTTATCACTAAAATAAAAAACAAAAGATGACTTTACGGATCGTTTTGTATGTGGGTTTCACTTTCTCCTTTGCCGAAATTTAACCTGTATTGCTTTGTGTGGTTATGCGAGAGCTCTAACGACTACACTACACCACCTCCTTTCTTTGACAATATAGAAACTAAACCAACTTTAAATTCACCTGCCTATGTCTTTAAACTTTTTTTATTGAGGCCAAGACTCAGCGCATAAGCCCTACTCATGCAATTAATTGTGCTGGTTTAGGAAAATATGTAATGGGAAGGAGGAAAGAGTGAGTAGTGTTTGTGGACATTTGATTTAAACTTACTAACATCGTATCCGATATGAGTCAGAAAACAACAAAAGTTCTACTTTAAAAATGTAAACCGCAAAGAAATCGGTTACTTTTGATTGATAATTCTTCACAACTAAATAATCCAACAACAATCCACTCCAAGTTTAAATTTAGGGAGGAATGAAAAAACGCAAAATGTACCTATACTGGTGCTATAAAAGCCTCAAGTTGTTGTCTCACGTTTTCGTATCAAGGAATATGGTAGGTAGGTAGGCACATTGGCCAGTTAGTCGAAGACGTGATCAACTACAATTAGCACAAGGTGCCGTTTTGAAACCAGTATAGGACCAAACTGAATTCACCTAAAATAGGAAAATAGCTACAGCCAACCAGAGCTGCTTATAAATTGGAGTAAAGCAAGGTGGTTTAGGTTCACACATTGCGCCAAGCTATCAAAAAAAGGCACCCCTAAAACGTTCAATCGTTTGGCTGGCAGACCTGGGCAATTACAAAGGAAATGACCTACAGTCTCACTCTTAGAAGTACTCCCGCAACTTCTGCAGTGCGGATTAAAGGGCAGGCCCAACCCCTCTGCGTGTCTACTGATCAGCCAATGGCCCGTATACACAGCTATACACGTATATGACTTTTGTAAAGCCAAAAAAGCAATATAAGAATTGCTTTATCTTGCATGCTGCCCATATGTAAGTATGAGAAAGTAATATACAGAACAAATATGAATAAAAATTCCATGGGAGTTTTTCCCCTTTGCAATTTTTACAATTAAATTTAAATGAAGAAATGGGATAAAGAAAAAAACTCCCGGGGAATTTTTATTTATAATGAGAAAATGCCTTTCAAAGTCTTGCAAATGTAGCAAGCCTGGCATATCTGTACGCATTTTCTTATTGCTTGAAGTGGTTTTCTATGTTCTCAGGACTTGCAATGGTCTTGATATACTGGTAGAAGAGTGATTTGCAATATAAAATAAATTTAAAAATTTAACAATTGTAGAGATGAAGCTGAATTGTTACTGCTAATCACTTCCTGTTAAAAGATATTTATGAAAATTGTTTAAAAAAAATGTATGACTTACATATAACGGTGAGTTTGGCATTCGCTCTAATGGCAGAATTTAAACGCGCTGGTCCAACTTGACACTGGTATTCAGCATCATCAGTTATAGAGGCGTTCGATATTCTTAAATTATAAGCACCCTGTTTACGATCACCTAATACCGAATAACGTGGAAAACCAGGTATTACAGCTGAAAACCCCAAAGCAAAACCATCTTTTGTCCATTGTACAGCACCAGCTAAGTTTGTGACTTCACAGCGCAGCATAGCCTCAGCGCCTTCCAGCACTTGCAAATCATGAGGTGTTACGCGAAATTTTTGTTGCTGTGCAAGACTGTAACCGGGCAGATGTGCAGCCAATAAATAAAATGTCACTGTAAATATAAAAAAATAAACAAAATAGAAAATTAATAAAAAAAAAACAAATTTATTATAAAAAAAAACTTTTTTTGTAAGTTAATTAAAATAAATGCTTCATTATGTTAATTTATGTTCACACAGTACATATTAATTAAAATCAATTAATAATGTATTATGGAAATGACTGAAAAATATGCATGAACAGTTTTTTTTTTAATAAATTTTAGATATTTATTTCATGTTTTCTATCGGATTTATTAAAGCCAATCTACAAATAAGTAAATGGATAAAAAACTGCTAAAACTCAGTGAAATAAAATTAAAATGTAATGAATTACTTGCATTAATTTATATTGTTATTCCTATTTTTTTTTTTTTTTTTCTGTAATCTCTGTATGTGATATTAATTTGATTTTCAATTTAAAGGTAATTGTATATACAAAAATGTTTTATTTAATTTAATTCATTCTTAAATTTATGTTCAAAATAAATATAAAAACCACACACAGACCACACAGCATATACACTCGATATAGACATGCAAATAGTTTTTTCCCCCAATTCTAAATCAAAAAACAAAAGAAAAAAACAGAAAAAAACGATTGCGATATACATTTCAAATGATAACTTAATTAATTTTCATGTCAACGGTCAACGTGAAAAGCCTAGAAAATATTGGCACAACAAAAAAAGTACCACTGGAGACAAAGGAAATGCAGAAAATAATGGTAAAAATTCAACAAAATATTGAAAGAAAAATCCAGGGTAAGCAAATATTTCAAACCGAAGTGTTGTTACATTAAACCGCATCAAATAGTGCAATTTTTTAAATATAACAAAGCTTTTGGGGTTTCCTCCACACTCGGGAATTATGGCTTTAATTTCTTTTAGTTCCATGATCATAATCTAGGTGACACGTGGTTTAGTATGTGTGCATATTTATATACCCTAAGTGGTCCATAAAGAAATAGAATATGAGAACATCAAATCTATATAATCGTCTTCTCGTGAAGACATTTGTCTGTATATATATATATATATATATATATATATATATATATATTTTTTAGATGACACCACTACTCTGGGGATGTTTCTACTAATGCGCAAGAGTCATAGATAATAACAAGACGCCATTTTCCATTCATGTTTGATAAAATTCAGCACACTTTGGCTTACAGTGAATCTGAATAGTCAGTGTTTTCATCGGATTGGGCAAACAAACAAAACATTTCGCAAACGTTACCACAAAGTCATAAACTTCTCAATTTTTTTTAATGGTATTGTACATGAGTAAAACCAACACAAATAATTTCTAAATGAGAAAGAGCGAAAATGAAACAATTAAATTTTCGCTCTTGTGTTTGCTTTGTTATTCCGTTACATTCGTATAATTTGCTCTTTTTTCTCTTCTTCTTTTCTTTTTCTTCTCATTCATTTTTTGTTGTACCTACTCACATTTGAGTTAGTGTATTTGTAGTGCTCAAAACAAAAACAATATACAAAATTAAATGGGACAATCGTTCTCAATGTTTCTGTTTTGTTTTTGTTTTACTCATTGCAAAGACCAAAACAAAATGAGATCAAACGTTCAGTTTTCTTGATTTTCCAACTCTGGTTTTCATATTATTTTTCCACAGTATACTAAACTTTAATGTTAAAAAGCGAGCGCAGTATGAAAGTTAGTCGTATCTTAAGTTCCATTCAGTCACCTTCTTCATATTATGCTCTCTAACTACAACACATGGTACTCGATTAGATCTTTGTTCATGTACTCTCGATAGTCAGAACGCCTGAAAAGATGAATAGCAGCAGTGTTTGGGTTATCTTAGACATTTGCCTTTCTTTAAGGTGGTTTTCCAAATACCAAGATTTTATGATAAACGACACTGAGCCACTCTGTGGACTTTTAAAAAGCCACAAGAAGAGAAAAATCAGCAGGTCAAACAGTTTCTGGCTTGAATAAATTCCTTCCACTAAACAGACTGGATGTAAATGAAATTGGACCAACTCCTATAAATTCTCTGAAGATGACACTCAAAGTTCAGAGGGAATTTTTAAAAAAAAAGTGAAGCACTTATAAAACTAAGACCTCACCATGATGGCAGATATTAAATTTTCCTTATGAAATCGATTTAATATAATCTGTTTTTCACAATAGATTTGTATTGGCTGCAGTGCATTTTAACCACCGATGAAAATATTTTCGGCAACTGAGCGAAATACATTAAAGGTAAGCAAGACGAATGATTGTTTAAGCTGGCAGTTACTCAACATATGGCAGACGTTACAAATATAGTAGGTTTCTTCTATGGCCACTAATAATATACCCATTAATACATTTTAAAGATCCTAATAAGTCACCTATCTCAGTATAACAACAAATCATATACGAAAACCTACCACAACATTCGCAATATTTTGATATATTCCCTTACCCTGGATTTATCCACCAATAACTTAACTTTTGTAAAAAGTCCCAAAATCAAATTGACATACATTTACAATCCATTTATATACGAGCACATACATACATATATGAATACATTTTATAAATTGAAAATACATTCTAGCCCCTACACTGGTGTACTATCGAATTGCATTAAAATAGAGATAAAAATAATGAAAAAAACAAATGTTAAAAGTAATTTAATTATCAATTTTGTAAAAATAAAAAAATGGAAAAAAAAAACTAAAGCAAGAAGTTTAATATTTATTTACAAATACAATATATACTTTTGAGGGTATATATGCTACTCGTATACTATATATGAAAAAGTTTGTATCTTTATAATCAAGAGTACAAAGCCATTTCAATAATTCTATCTCCACTGGGGAGTGAGAGAAAATTTTATGTCAATAATTTTGAATTGTTAAGAGAATCTTAAAGCACTTTAATCGAACATGATCAAGTGAGAAATATTATAAAATAATCTAGACGTTGTCCATACACTTGAGTCGGTATTCTTAGTATGAGAGTTATGTGGGTTCTAAATGAAATGGAAATATTTATTTAATTGACACCAAGACAAACTGTTAAGAATTAAGAGGAAGAGAATTTGAAGTTCACTGGCATAATTTTGACCCCATCCAGTGAAGGTAAAAATAGGTGGGCGATTGTTTAGACCTATCAAACACGTTTGAAATTACAAGATTGCTATATGGTTTCTGAATATGAAGGTTATGTGGTTAATAAAATTGTAAAAAAATTATGGTCGCTGTAGTCTAGAATGTAGTGTACTGGCTCACTAAGACAAGAGCTTCGAGTTCGAAGCCCAGCTCTAACAACTTAAAAGAAAGAAATATGAAAAATGATTTCCTTTGGCGATCACCTCTTAGCAGTGTTCTGGCAAAAGCTCTGAGAGTAACAGATTGCCATGAGCATAGCTTCTCAAGTCTGTCGTTCGGAATCGACATTGAATAAAACTTGAGGCACACAATGTAGATGGTAACCCCAGATATAAACCTCAACTCTGAAAAAGGGATTGTAATGGCCGATTATATATTTATGTATGTATACTGCTAAGTGAAGAGCAAATTATTCTCTAATAGGCAGCAAGTTATTTTGCTTATGAATTGAGAGAAAAGAAAATTCGATGTTCACTGCCATAATTTTGAGTGATAGCGTAAAGCCAAATAAAGATTATGTACGATTTTTAAACTAATACTTGACACGGGCCAATTTAAATTGCGTTACTACTTACATGAATAAAATTAGTGTCTACAAGGCAAACGCCGGTCACAAAAGTAGTGCTTATTAAAAGCTTTCAAACTAAAGAACTTATAAATATAACATGAAGTTTAAAGCAGATTATTTCAAGCCAAAACAAAACAAGACTTATTTTCGGGTGCCTGAGCCGACCAGTAAATAGTTTTCCACTCTGTTAATATAAGGATTGTGGGTTTGATTTGCACTACTGTTTCATTACACTGAGGTTAATGGTATTTTTTTTTTTTTTTTTTTATTTAAGACCAATACTTAGTTGTAATGTAATGTAATGTTGTTATTATGCTCCGTTTTTGTTGATAAGAAAAGTTGCAGTCAATTTGACCACTCAAAGGCCTTCGCCTAAACCTTCACCCATGAGTGATCACTAGCAATTGCCCCATCTGTCAGTGGCTGTTGAATGTGAGTGGCGAGCGTTTTCAATATGGTAGCTAATATCTTTTCAGAAGGTGGCGGAGCTGTACTACTCATCATTCGTTTTCGTTGGAATAGACTGGATATGTCAGTGAGAGCAGTTTCTTGAAGTTGGACTTCTTGGAGGGGGGAGAGGGGGGGGGGGGGGGAGAGCTATTATTTTTTAATTTAATTTGCAGGTTAGATAATAATTTAGTTTCGTCATAAAATGCCTTAATTAGATCAGAACTGAATACCACTAAATGAATAAAAAGAGTATTTTTTTTTCAATCAAAGAAATTAAAAAAAGTTATGTGCAGCAGCCGAACTGAATATGTTTTCGACTCCAGCGGCGGTAATCTGAATGCATTTAATTGGATTTATTTGTGATCTTATTCAAGCCTATTTTGGTGAAAGAAAAATAAAATTAATAAAAAAGTATCGCTTATCCACCTTGGATTCTAACTCGGTTTTCTAGATCATTTGCAGTTGAATTGTAAAAATAAAGAAATAAATATTTCACAAGCCAAATATGATCAATTTATACTACTACTCTCGTAAGAATACGCATACAATTTAATCAAAAATTAAATTAAAGATTTTTTTTAAGACTTTTTGTTTTTAATTCCATTATGATATTTGCCTTTTTTCTCCTCATTTTTTGTCCTCGTTTAGCATTTTTGGCAAAAATTCACATGCCGGCCATTAACACTAACAGGACGATGACCATATTTAACAAATTGTTTTTTTTTTCTTGTTGCTTTGTTGCAAAAAAATTTCCACTCCTTGTCTCTTTTCGGTGTTTTTTTTTTTCTTTTTTGCCAAATGAATGGAAAAAATGTGGCTCGTAAAACATTAAATAATAAACAATAGAAATTCGTCAGGAGTAGAGAAAAAAATTTGTATTTTTTTTTTTCTTGGGGTGGTTAAAAAGGAAACAGAATAGAAATGTTGAAATAATATTTTAAATAGAGAATGTTTTTAGAGCTTAAAAAAAGTACACATCCCTACTTAGTATTCTTTTAATTCTTCCATGTTCTCATGGACACCTACTTATTATTATTTTATTTCTCTTTTTTATTTCTTCTAAATCTGGTGATGATAAAATGAAAAATGAAGAAAAAAAAAAAGAAATGTTTTAATGAAAAGTAAACAATACTGGTATAGCCCAAAATCTGTAGTCATTTCTAATTATTTTATGCAGGGACTTAACGTTAACTGTAGTGCAGTGTTATATAGCAGACAACGTTTATAACGATCTCGAAGATATAAAACATTTGAATTCATTAGAAGGCATTTAAATAGGTGGAAATTTTTTTGTTTTTTAAGATAAAACAAAAGGTGCCTTATAAGAGAGTTTTTCTTTAATAGTTGTTTACTTCCACGTTCAATTCTAGTTCTGTTTTTTTTTTTTTACTCAGGGGTAAACCCCTACTAAATGCTGCGCATTGTATTGGAATTTTGGAAAGGACAGTACATATATTATTGCATTATTGTTAAGCGCCTTAGGAATGAGACAAATTGCTGTGAATTGATCATTTAAAGGTCAGTGTTATACTTTCGCCCTTGAATGATCAACAGCAATTGCCTCATCGTTGCAAGTTGATTGTGTGGGGAGTGTACCTTCGCTAAGTAGGTTTAGCTGTTATCTACTACTTCCCAATCGGTGGCGCTTTTCTCCTGATCATTCGTTTTTTGTTGACATTGGTTAAGGTGGAATAGAATGGAATGTCCGGGAACGGTATCTTTGTAGAAGGTCTCCCTGGAGGGGGGGGGGGGGGGGGAACCTCATATTTTTAAATTATAAATTTGAAAAACCGCAAACAAAGTTTTTCATTTTTCACCTCTTCTGGGATTTGAGTTTTTGTGCGAGCGCTCTTACCACTATACCACGCAAAACTCAGTTTGTTCACGCTGAATCTTTTTGAATGAAAAAAAGCCATGTTATTTTGATCAAGCTGTTGTCTTAAAATACAGAAATGTAGACCTTATAGAGTCACGAACACAGGTATAAAAGGTTGTGGTCGGACTGAAAAGGACGTTACAGCGAGCAAAATACTAAAAGGGTGATATTTGTAGGCTTGTCAAAAATATAAAAAATATATATTTGGAACCGTTTTTATATCATCCTAAATACTAGAGGGTGGCCAACACAATTTTCGTTTTTTTTATATAGAGAAATCAGATATATTAACAGACCCTTTATTATTAATATTATTGCCTAATGCATACCATATCCCAACACTACTCTAATATTAACGAATATATCACAACTACTGTATAGCCAATGAAGAGAAGCAAATTTTATTGTAACAACAGAGTTTGCTTATCGCTAAATTGCGGGTGGGTGTAAGGGGGAATGGAGGATCAACAAAATATTGTATGCAAGTGTTTTAAACTTCGTATACCAACAGCTTTGTTTTAAATATCCTTCTCTCTATGCATTTTATTTGATTATCATATTACAATGACTCTGTACGAGTATGTGTGTTTGGCTGTCTATCTGTGTGACTTATTTTATGTCTAACTGTCTTTTATATCTTTAAAACGTTCATTTTCCCGTTTTCTATTTCTCTTTTTTTTTTTGGTTTTTGTAATAGCGATGCGATAGGACATTGTTGTTGTTTTAATTTGCACAAATACTTAAATACTCTCTTTAAACAAATGCATGGAATGTAATATTTGTTTAAGAGTTGGGTTGAAGGCACAAGTAGGTCAAAATTTTTTTCTATTAATATCTACACATTTACGAGTATATATCGTATGGCTGTGTAGTATTACACAGGATTCTATAAATGTTTCTAACACAGTGATTTCTTTTTTTTTTTTTTGCAACCCGCATTTCCTCTTAATTTTATTTAATTTAAATTTTTTTTTCCTTTTTACCCTCTTTTGGTCTTATTGAATCGTTTTTCTTTATCGTTTAACTACTTCAATGCATATCCTTTGTATGTAGAATGCAGAAACTTTAATTGTATTTAAAATTACGAGAATCAGTGCAACACAATCAAGGAAATAACTTTTCTATACAAATCCTTTTTTTTCAATTTTATTTCCTATTCTATTATAGTTTTACTCTATTTTTGCTGTCTACACATACATTCATACATACATACATACATACATACATATGTATGCATATTCCCTTATTTTGTTGTATTTTTTTTTTTTTTTTCTATAATCATGTTTAATTGCATTTGAAGTGTTTTATTATACAGATAAACACTTTGTAATGCATTGGTGACACATTGTGAAAGTTTAGTTTTGTAACGAACTTAGGGTCTCCCTTTAAAGGCAACTCTTGCATACAGCAGTAGTTCTTGTGTTACTTCAATAAGGTGTATAGAAATATGTACATAGTTCCTTACAAAAATAATGGCAGAAAAATAATGTGTAAGTAGCTTTATCACCAGTATAAGGCCATTTTTAATACACAGGTCGCTCTTCCAGAACACAGTAGATAAGATTCTTATAAATACTAACAAAACACTAGCGAGAGAATACACTACCAGGAAATGTCTTAAAGCCATGCTACACTATCATACACAGGCGTATGATACATTCACAAGAAAATATTATCGATTTCTGGTACACTTTTAAAAATCGCATCAAAATGGCAACAATAGTGCCACACCATCACACAAAATAAGATGCAAAGCATATGCAGAGTTTGCTTTTTACTAACATCTTACAAAATGCAACACTGATCGCATGAAGAAAAAAATGCTTATGAACTTTTTCAAAAGATTATGAAGTCGGACAGACTTGTCAAGAAACTTGTCAAACACATGCATTTTTATGCCACACTGTTATACTTTTTTAACACACACGACTTTTTTTTTTGACAAATCGTACGACTCGATAGGATAGTGTATCATGGCCTTTATGCAGTAATTAAATTGTTTCACTAGCTAAGTATATTGCATATGGCACCAGATTGTTTAAACCACATATTGGCCACAACAATAGCATTCAATTTCGGCAAAGAGAACTGTAATGTCGATCAACAGCCCCATTTTCGAAAAACTATGATTCAATAATGAGTCCTGCGGAAAATGCGCACCATACAGTGATACGTTGTGAGTGCATTTGTTGTTCTCCGTCCACAAGTGGGTCTTCTAAACACCAGGTGGAGGTGAAAACGTGTTCCATCGCACATTTGCTCAGTGATGATAACACGTTGTTCTATTGCATAACGCTCCATTTTTAATAACTCTAAAGTCTTGAATGTAAAACCGTTCTTTTTTCAGGGTTGCCAACAACTTACTGTAAAAATGGCGTTTAATTTACATTTTAAGTTAAATTGGGAACACTTCTTTATATAGCTTGTTCACTAAGTCCGGTAGATTTACTGTAGTATATTATATTTGTGACATGAATTTATTTTCAATATAATTAATGGTTTCTAAAGGCCGTGATACACTGTCCTATAAAGTCGTAGGATTTGTCAAAAAAAACTTATGGGTTCAAAGGGTGCAATAATAGTGTAGCTTAAAAATACATCTGTATTGCAGATTTTTGGTAAGCCTGTCCGACTACATAATATTTTGAAAAAATTCATAAACTTTTGTTTTCTCCATGCGATCAGGGTTGCATTTTATAAGATGTTAACAAAAAGCAACTCTACATATGTACAGAGAGCCCTCCGGGAATGTATACTAATATGTTTTGCTGCCATTTTGACAGTTTATATTTGGCTATAGTGAAATAGAAACGTGGTAAATTTATTATTGAAATATATTCGATAAACCAACGTGTTGTAATCTATATAAAACTTTTTTATAAAAATCACTCGTCGATTACTGTAACGAAGAGAAAGTTACGCCAAATTTTTGGGAGAAACAACTTGTCAACAAGACGCACTATTTATCGTGTAGTGAATGATTTCGAAGAAACAGGAACTGTAGCTGATAGGCACAAGCATGGCTCACAACGGATAAATGATCGGATGCAAGATCGGATGACCACATTACTGCTGTTCAAGAATGTGTTTAAAACAACTTTGGTCATAATGTTGCGCAAAGATTTGCATTTGTTTCCATTAAGATTCAGTTGACACAAGACCTTAGAATGCTACAGGTCGCACAAGACAAACCGATTTTTTTAAAAAAAAAATCATAATGAGTAACGAGGCACATTTTCATTTGAACGAAAAGTAAGTAAATAGAATAGTCGGTTCAGTCATCAGTCACCTTGTCCATCCATTAAAAGTGACAATCTGGTATGCAATTTGGTCAGGAGGAATCATTGGACCTTATTTCTTTGAAACTGAAAACGTTGTAACGGTAACTATCAATAAGGAGCAATATCGTGATATGATTGAAAACTTTTTAATGCCACAACTGCATGCTTTGACCTTAACTAACATGTAGTTTCAACAAGATAGTGCCACATCGCATACAGCCAAGATTACAATGGAATTACTGTCAGAGCACTCTTCACAGCAAGTTATTTCAAGGAATGGTGATGTTGATTCGCCTCCATGGTCGCCTAATTTGACCAGTTTCTGAATTTGGTGCGAATAGCTTCGTAATCACAAAAAGTCATCTGTCAAAAAAGGAAGGAAAAGTGGGCGTGGTGCCTGTCATATAAACTATATATTGATTTGTGCATATCTTGAGTAGGTTAAAGCTAAAGTTTCGGAATTTGGTCTTCTTCGTAAGTGTTTTAATAAACGAAATTAAAACAAATAATATTGCACTGTTTGTTTGAAACTCATGTACAGAATCCCGAGCAATGTGCCGCCAGTTTAAAAATATTTAAACCAAACTAGTTATGAGGGTATTGTACTACTTCTGTGTTTCTCAATTAACTGTTTTAATTTAATAATAATGAAAAATTAAATGTTTATAATTTATTTTATTTTGTATTCATAAATTTAGTATTTTCCTAATGAATATTTTCATAACGCTCAGTTGTATGTGTATAGACATGCATAGACATAAGAGAACAACTTGTTCTACTGCTACTTGCAGTTTTAATTAAATTTAATACATTTTTTCTGATTTAATTTTTTGCAATTCTCTGCTGGTCAAGAAGTCTGTACCAAAAGCAGACTTGTGCAGACCAGCATTTGCATACTTTATGTATAACCACTATAAAAATATATATATTTTTATAATTATTTTCTTATTTCATTTTTATAATTTGTATTTTCCACTTTTTTTTTCTTTTTTTTTTTCTGCGACCAACTTCTAAAAACCAGTAATGAGTTAAATGGTTAAGGCAGATACAGAGTGAAGTGCATGAACATAGATGGCTAGACTGGCAGACGGTGGTGGGAGTATAACAATAAGTTTTTCTGTGTTTTATGAAATAGAAAAGGGGTAGTTTTTTAGAGGCTTATTATTTAGAATTGACAAAACTATTTTTTACTTATTATTTAATAAATAATTAATCAACTAGAAGTTATGGCAGTACGGTCACGTACTGGATGACAAAAGTGTATCCACTTTGTATTCAAGAAAACCTATTTAACTGACATTGAAATTATTTTTCTTTGTTTCATTTATCTATCAAGTTATGTAGCTCTATAAAAACATTACCCTTTTACTTTAGAACTGTAATAAAGGCAATAACTGATGCCATTGCTATAACAGTTTTTGCATATTTTTTTAGCTAATTGTTGCAATTATTTTTGCCAGACTCTCCTTTTACACCATAGTTTTGTAAACTGAAATGTAGCCAAGTATCTTTTTTTTTCACTAAAATGTTTCAACAGCTGACGAATTTAGTTGATTAATGTTTTAGGATTTGCATATCCATACATATAAACTCATTAGCATAATGATAAAATATTTTATAAAATTGAAAATCACTTTTGCGGTTTTAAAAAGTAAAAATTTATCTTTTTGCTGTATATTCATCAAATATTTAACCCGTATAATTATTTTAAATTTTTTTTTAATTTAGTACTTCTTAACTTTAAATTTAAATAAAATTAAGTGTAGTCGCAGTAGTTTAGTGGTTAGTGTGTTGATTTTACTAGGACGAGAGCTCCGGTTCAAGCCCCAGCTCTGATATCTTGAAGCAAAGAATTATGAAAAAATGTTTCTTTCGGCGACTACCTCTTAGCAGACTTCTGGCAAAAGCTCTAATTGCTCTAAGAGTAACAAGCCTCTCAAGCCTGTCGTTCGGATTCGGCATTAAATTGTAGGTCGCGGTACTAATTGATTAAAATTCACACACACAAAATGGCTGCTGCGAGAAGCAAAGCAAATTATGTATGTAAGTATAAATATAACATCGTTCAAATATTCGCCATGGTGTAAAAATTAGAGCCCTATTCGTCCCATTCATGAACTAACTCATAAAAAAGGAATTCATTCTTTGGATTACGATATACGTGAACTAATTTATCGTAAAACTAAACATATGATTTTCACGAAATGTCATCCGTTAACTAAATGGAGTGGAGGAGTAAAGAAGAAGTTTTTAATTAAAAAAAAAATGTATCTTGATTAAAATACTGTAGAATAATAATTATTTTATCGGGTGATTTTTTAATAACTTTCTTTCTGGCAACACTTTTTTTGGCAGATCAGCTGTTTTCGTATAGCAGCAATGAATCGACTTGCAAATAAGCAAAAGTGGCGGATTATTGAATTTTATTAAACAAATTTCTGCTCGTTCAAGAAACTGTTTCCTGTACTTCCAAAATTCTGCTTTAGATAGTTGTGTAATTGTTAATAGCAATGAAGCATTTTAGTTATTAACAAAAAACTCAGTCATAATATCGAGTTTTATGGCCATATTTGTTTTTAATATTTGCCTTCTCATATTTAAAATAGATTCCTATGCTCAACTAATAAAAAATAGAAGTTTGTGTTTTTTTTTTTTCTTTTTCATTGTTTATATGATCTCTGTGCTGTGCATTTAAATAAAACAAAAAACCAAAAATAACAAGAGAATACAATTCATTGCATGGGATTTATTTAACTTGGAGTTGGTCCACAATCCAACAAACAAATGACTGCAATAAAAATAAAAAACAAAGACGGGCCAAAACAAATCAACGTTTAAGGATCGAAAAAAGTTATTTCTGTATGCACTATGCTAGAAGATGCATTTTTTTATTTTTTTTTTTTTTTTGGAAGCAAAACCATTTTAACTAAATTATGGCCTCTGAGATACACACACGCACTCATATAACAGCATTCACACATACAATATATCACCAAAAATAAACAAACAAACAAACGCGTATAAGAACAATTAAAACAAAACATTTAACTCTTGCCAGTGAATGAATTTGTATGAACAATACTCGTATGTGGAGTGTATTTTCGGGAGAGAATACAGTATATGAGGTGTAGATTGCAAATTTACAATATACCCGGTTGGTATCTTTATTAAGA
Source organism: Metopia argyrocephala (assembly GCA_963576795.1). Classification (NCBI taxonomy): domain Eukaryota; kingdom Metazoa; phylum Arthropoda; class Insecta; order Diptera; family Sarcophagidae; genus Metopia; species Metopia argyrocephala. The sequence continues at coordinate 176,394,451 of OY756208.1, read as the reverse complement.
TATCATCTATGACGTAGCTACGATAATATTTGCAGGCAAGGCACATAGAGCACATTTCGGAGAAATCGTTAACGACATTATCACAACATTTTTATATTGGAAAATGTCTTGCATGACCACATCAGGGACAATGTCTTCTATAATGTCGTTAGCACTGGTTTGTTTTTGATTATCACAAAGGAGATAGTTGTGCTGTAATTGATGATTATATGCCTGAAAATATAGCTTCCTTTATCTCTTATAGTCATGAATTAATCTCTTGTCTTGTAATTTACAAACTTGAAATATAAAGACAATATGTAGACAAGATCGCTTATTGTGTCACTAATAAAATTTATCATCCAATGTAAAGATTTTCAAACTTTACCCGTAAACAAAATGCATAATAATTTTTTGTTTATTAAAGACTAGGTTAACGACAAAATCAAGAACTCTAATTTCATTAAATGCTAATGCATACCTATACACATATCGTCGCAAGAATTAAAGAACGCTGTAACTGACAAAACATTTAATATTCAGCAGAGCCAAAAAACCTGTATGAAAGTAGAACAAAGACACTGATATTTTTCAAAACGCAGACGGCGTAAGTGAATTTCTTTTCAACATAGAAATTTGAGACCGGGACCAATCGACGCATATTTTTTTCTAATAAAAATGATGCAAAAAATTTATTTTCGATTTTTTGTCAGTTACAGCGTTCTTTAATTCTTGCGACAATATCGTATATACCTGAATTAGTAACAGCACAACCGAACTGAGCGAATATATTAATGATTTTATTCTTTAGCACATCAATATCAATACTCGTAGTGTACGTATGTGAATTGATAATATCTAAGACTTTTTCACTTACTTTGTCATCAAGAGAATTCAATTTCTATAGACAAGACCATAAAGAACACTGCATCGTAATTGCTATTGTTTAAAATACTACACAGTAGACAGATTTAGTAGAAATACTCACTTTTTCTCCACTGTTCACTAACGCTTATGTCTAGGATAAAGCTTAATACTCGATGGTAAAGAAAAAGGACACATGTACTATTTTTCGTTGTTGGATAGAGCAATTTTGAATACCCTGCTCTCCCAGTGTTCCATTTCTTCTAAGGCATTAATGCCCAAGGTAGTAGTATTGGTGAGAGTGACGATATAACACTGTCTCTCCCACTCAACATGCTGATTTCCTATTGGTTGATTGACGATCAAACAAAAGAGCGTAAGTATACGTGTGAGTTTAATTTGCTGATATCAGCCACTACTGGGCATCTTTGTTCTAAGGTCAGTAAAATATCTTGGAAACTTTCAAACAACTACTTACTTACAAACAGTTGCCAAGTTTTACCGGCCATATAATGATAAAGCGTTTCCTTTCGCTATCTAACAAACTGATAGCAAAACAAGCTGGTAAAGTACAGAATACAACTAATACAGTTTGGAATTAATCTATTACTAACTTTTTCTTTAATTAAAGAGTCAATTATGGATGCCAACCGAACTGAAGTTGTGTTGTCAGCTGTCAACGAAAAAATTCTAGTTGCGGAAAACGTTGTTTTACAAGTAAAAATTTAAAATATTTGTTGCCATTTTCCGACTATAATACCATCTTTGGCAACTGGCAACTTAATCAAAGTTCGGTTGCTATCCATAATCAGCAAATAAGTTTATTGAAATAAATTTTCTATTCCAGTTTATATATTGAGTAGAACACTGACAATTTCATAACCCTTTCAGACCTGACACTAAATTAATAGGAATTTTTTTACTGATTTTTGGAATACATGGTCTCCATATCGTATGAAAATATAATCAATGTTTAGATTTTACCATTTTCATATCGTTCACGGATCTTCAGGACACACACAATTTATGCACTCGTTAATCTTTTTTAGCGGAAACGCATATTTATTGCATCAAATGCCTTTAAATGGTTTGAAACATTAAAATTTATAATATTTTTTAGTTAAAAGATGCCCCATTTCACTATTTATTAGCCATTAGTACTTTTGTAGTTGCAAACACAAATTGTTCCTACCGCTCATTTTGACGAAACTGAAATCTGACGCAAGATTTTCGAAATAATTTAAATAACGTTAAATCGAATAGGAGAATAGTGTGAAAAACAAACATAAAGAACAATTAGCGCAATCGATGCATGTCGGTTTTTTTTTTGAAGTTGATCAAATATAAACGAAAATAATGAGACCTAAACCCACCCGCACAATCGATGCATCACGATCTGAAAAGGATAAACCGTACAAAATATAAAAAAGTTCTTTAAAATAAAAAAATCATCAATGAAAATCAGTTTATTTTGGCATCAGAGTTAATTATTTGCCGTTTTTCAACATTAAAAAGCACTGAAAAAAGAGCTATGGTACTAAGTTGGCATAACTGATCGGATTATTCTGGTACTTAATGCTGTTGATGTAGACGCTTAAAACTTTTTTGTAACGAGAAAAATTACTTGAAAAAATTTGCTTCAAAAAGACGCTAAAACTTTTTTTGTTAATAATTTCGCCATTTATCTGACATTCCACTCTATTCCACATTAACCTTTGACAACTAAAAACGAATGATCAGGAGAAAAGCGCCACCTATTAAGAAATAGCAGCTAAAAAAACCTACTTAGCGAAGGCACTCACCACAATCAACTTGCAACGATGGGGCAATTGCTGTTGATCATTCAAGGGTGAAGGTATAACACTGGCCTTTAAATCAGTAATTCACAGCATTTTGTCTCATTCCTAAGGCGCTTAATAATATAAGAAAAAAAATATATGTGCTGTTGTCACAATGTAGTGTCCTTTCAACAAAAATTCCAATAAATGCGTAGCAAATAGTAGAGGTTTAAACCTGAGTATTGGTCTCAATAAAAAAAAAATTGACATAAGCCGGTATTTTGGCATGATACGAATATTGGTACAGGGCAAAGAGCAAACCATTGTGGCTCAGCTGAGAGCTCATGTTCATATATTGCCTATACAAAAAAAAAAATTGTTAAAGAAGATTTTGCCAATAAATTGAATTAAATATAAAATACTTACTTCATTTACAGCAATTATGCCAACTGGGTATTTAAGTAAGTACAAATGTATAGCTCAGATCAGCTACTCTATATGTGTTTCTGAGACAACAAAAATTATAACCAAAAGTACTTGCATATGTATGGGGTTATGTCTGTTTATTTGTTTTTAGTTTTTTTTTTATTCTCCATCTTTTAATTTTATTGTTTTTACTTTACTTGTCGCTATTTTGGAAGCTGCCAGAGCAAAAAAAAAAAAATAGAAACTAAAATAGATAAAAAACAAAAAATTAAAATTGCTCCCGCATTGATACAGAGCGAGAGTAGTATAAAAAGGGAACGAAAAAAAAATAAGTTTTTTAAGCCAGACTCTATAGACTATTTAGCACCAGTGTTCGAAAATAAACTGTACATTATTATATGTACGGTTCACAAATCCAAGAACGGTATTTATTTTTTTAGTGTTTGTGTATTTCTACACAACCAGAATAAGTCGTTCTGTTTTTTGTTTTAAAACAGTACAGTTTTAATGTTTGTATACATTTTGGTTTACTGATCTTGGGTTATTTTTCCCCAAATTTCAAAATATTTTCTTTTTTTGCATTTTTTATCAATCAGTTTAAAATAAAAAAAAATGGAAAAAAAATTACAACAAAAAAAACCTATTTTTCCTTTGTTGTTTTTTCTCTAGGTTAAGAACAGTATATTCGTTATGTAGAAAATTCAAAAATATTATAATGTTTTTTGTTTGTTTTGAATTTCCTACACAAACACTTTTAGTGTTTCTGTACTTAATATTCTACAGTACAGAACACTAAAGTACGTTTAATAAGGTAAATTTTCGAACACTGTTTAGCACAGCATTTTGTTGTAAAAACTTACTGGCAGCAAAGTTTAATGTCATAAATTAAATAAGTTTTTGTTTTATTTTTTTGGATTTTTTCTAAGTTCATGGGCTTTTCCTTTCTTTTTTTTGTGTGTGTGTGTGTGTTGCCTGGTTGTGAGGGCTTGTTTTTGTCTACCACCAACAACAGCTAAAACTGTTTAGAAATAAATTTCTTTTTGATGGTTTTTTGTTGTTTTTAAGGAGTACATATTAATGTTTATTGTTTGTTTTCTATTGTTTTCTCCACATATGTTTGTGTGTGTTTGTGTAATTGTTTGGGTTTTTTTTCAACTGCAATTTTTTTAAGTTCAAATCTCCCACACACATACTGCCTCTCGAAATTCGAATTACTTTTACATCGCGTTTATGTTATTTTTTGTTTTTGCTTTTTTTGTTGTTATTGTTGTGTTGCCTATAACTTTTGTTAGAAAAGTTTGGCTTAAGTACGTACAAATGAGTGTGTGAGAGTATAAAATTGTTTTCAGTTTCAAAACAAAAAACGAAAAAAAAACGAAAAAAAAAAACAAAAAACAAAAATATTTGCCTAAATGATAATAAATTTTGTTTTTGTTATTGTTTGTTGAAATTGTTGTTCTACAATTTATGAGTACGAGATAAATATTATATTTCAACATACCGCAGAGTTTTAAAACAAGAAAAAAAAAGTCCAAAAAGAACTTTGAATATTAAATAATTTTTGAAGAAATTTAACAAATTCTTAAGTTGAAAAATTGATTACAAGTTGATGACTTAAAGTATTTTACCGTATGCGGCAATATGTTGATAATAAAGTACTTAAGAATATATGAATATGAATCCATATGAATCCCATTCATAAGATTAAAATATGTTAGAAAGTAAAAAAAAATATATAAAAAAAAATTAAATTCATGGACTTGTTTTATTGCTTAAATTTGTTCGACTGGCTCGTTCATAACATTGTGACAGTAAGAGTTCTTTTATAACACTAATCATTAGTGAAACCCCAATCGCTATACCTATTGAACTATTTTTATGTAGCGATTAGTTAACTAATTTTGTTAATGTTTCGTTAATGATGTCCTGTATTAAAAATGAAGTTGTCTGCATTATATTTAGGAGCTTTTGCAATTGTGTGTTTTCAAGATCTGCAAAAATCAATATTTACCTCAAAGAGGGAGAGAGAGACAGTTTAAAATGTAATACAGCACTCACTCTTTAATTTAACATTTATATACATAAGTATGAATAATCAAGTTGCTTGTAATAAATTTCAAAACTTTTACTATTTCCTTTCTCAGGAAATGTACAGATTGCTTAAATTCTAGGATACAAAGTACTCAATTTTTTATTTTTTTTTTTGATAAAATAAGTTTTATTGATACCACTGTAAAGTTAAAATATGAGAACTAATTTCAGAACATGATTTGTGGCATTTCTCCATACGTCCGATTTTTTCACAAAGTTTTGATCCACATATTACAATAAAATTTCGATTTTATGGTCACTGCAGCACCGAATTTAATCTTCTAGAGCTTCAGTTGTTTGTCTTTCAAATAGCCCCAGAAAAAATAGCAAAGCGATGTTAAGTCAGAAAAACGATGAGACTAGAAATTAGGCGACGTGAAAGTTTCTTATGCAATAACTATATTGTTTGACCGGTGTTTTGGTTAGTGACACCGTTCTGCTAGAACCAAAAATCCCAGATGTCAACATTGGTCAAATGTGCCCACAAAATATCGGTTATCATGGTTAGATACTTTCCCGGTGCAGTAATTTCTGGATTTGGGGATGTCATTTGATAAAAGAGACAAGCCGAAAAACATCAATTTAAAATAGTTTCAACTTTTTTCAAGTTGCTTTTAAATAAAAATTATTCGACATTTAACATAAAAGAGAGAGTTTAAAGTCTTTAGATTTTTGTTTCTTTATTGAATCATAAATTTCATAGGAAATGTTTATTTATAAGAAAACACATCGGCAAAAATTTTGATGACGGAGTTGAAATTCTTTCTGTAGTGCAAGTGTAGTTGTAGGTTTGTTAACATACAAAGATTTTTAATTTCAAATAACCACATTAGAATAAGCAGGTAAACGATTCTGATCACCGAAACCAAAGACACAGACAAGAAATGTCGTGTTTTACCCAGCAGAAACTTTTTGAGATTTGGAAGCAATAAACAAAATTATAAGCAATAATGGAAGCATTATATTGTTTTCTATACATTAAAGCTTCCAAATATGCTTCAGGATAAAGTATTATTTTTGATTTTTTGTACTAATTGCTTACAGGTTGCTTTAGCGGCTTATTTCTATAAAAATCATGCATTATTGATGCGCACGTGTAAGTGTTTGTTCACAATTTCTGCCTTACAAAATAGCTTACCGGTAAGCACTATTTTCTATTGGGTTATTTATTGCATTGACAGTATTGCATAATTCTATTTGTGAAACGACATATTGGGCACTTCAACAACATTCAATTTTGCTTGAAACGACTGTGTTACTTGTCACGATGACAAGCACCGATAACAGCAGCTGCTCCGCAAGCCTCTTTTCCAAAATAGTAAGGTTCAATCATACCTCCTGTTCAAACCCCACACCAAACACACAAGTTTTGGGTGTGTGTCTACAATCTTTCTGAATATTTCAATTAATGTCTCTTTTTCCATATTTTGTATAAAATTTTTAAACTGCAGTTGCAAACTTTCATTATTTTTAAAATATTGTTCTCAATTGTTCCGATCTCCTAGTAGGAACTATACAAAATATATTTCAAATAAATTACTGTACAAGTTCTCACAAATAAAGGCAATTGATAATTTTATAATAAAAATAATAATGCAACACTAATAATCTTATTATGGCACCTTATTATACAAACGATGAATATATACGAAAAACTTTATCAACCGGATATGTACCATCTCGACAGCAAAGGATTCAGAAAGACTAGTAAAAAATTTATATAACCACTAGAGTACGGGGACTACTAATCTTGAATGTTATTGAATATTTGCCCTCTTCAACTGCTTCTTTCTTTTTCATTCCTTTTAATGTCTAGCTCTGAGTTGTATTTGTAGTGCCTGTTGGAATCCCTCGTATTTCTACTTGTCTTAGAGAAACTCTTTCTACTTATATTTTTAAACCCTTCACTTTGGTTTGATTGTACTTAAATAGATCGCTGACTATACTGTTCCTTAATAGTCAGCAAATCTAAACAAAATCCATCAAAAAGTCATAAACACACACCTTGGTAAAGAAAATTCTAAAGGCCAATTCAAGAAAAAAATTTTAGTAAAAAAATTGAAGTTTTGAAGTTTAGCAAAATTTTCCTTTAATATATTATTCTTTAATTTTTAACATATATACCCATATACGTAGCACATACATATGTACATCCTGAACTTTAAGTAGAACAAAAAAAAAAGAAAAGTGGAAATTATTCAAATTTAAATATACTCGTATTTATGCTGTTTGCTTCCGAGATTTTCATTATTTACTGCTTTCACGTACTTAGACAAATAAAATTAGAAATAAAACGTCTAAGTTTTTTCATAAAATCATGGAAGGAAATATACTTACTACTGCCATAAAATATATCGTATGCTAATCAATTTCGCCTTCACATTTAACCCCACTGTAAATTATGGTGCTGGTTTCCATTCATAGGAACACAAGAAACAAACTTTGTCTAAGGAAAAGACAAAAATAAGACAAAAAAAGTTAAATTTAAAGCGGGATAACAAAGACGAAAAGCAACTTTAGAACAGCAGAGGAAAAACAACTCATAATTTTTAAAAAGACTAAAAATATTTATTTTTTCCTGCCTTTCCCCTCCAAACACACAATTTTATTATTTCTTATTGTTTTTTTTTTTCTTTTGTGGTGGTGGTGTCACACTTAAAACGGAAAACGAGATGAATTTTTAGAGCTCTTCCTTGTCCAAATTTTCTTATCAAGCATTTACTTAAGTTTGATTTTACTTTTCGAACTTCTCTTTCTTTTCTCTTTTTTCTTTTTTTTTTCTTCTTTTTTTGTAGTCCTTGAAATGATTACGTGCGTACATATATGCTGTTAAGTATGTACGTGTGTGTACAAATGTCTGTATGTGTTTGGAATTTGGTGTTTAAATGCAATAAAAGTGTCAAATCCTTGAATAGAGTTTAAAATGAAATTGTCTTTCTCTTTTGGTAAAATGTTGCTTTATAATACTAAGAAAAGGAACCGGGTGTCTACATATACACAGAACAGAAAAATGCCAAAGAACTGACATGTAATTTGAAATTTCAATTAAATTAATTACTAATTATTCACGACTAATTGTTATTTAATTGGAAAAGATCTTTTAATATTAACAACAGAGTCGTTTATTTAAGTTTATTGCCTTAAATAATTAAAACAAAGCTTTGTAGTATAAAATCTTGTTTTGTCGTACCATTGTAATAGAAAGAGCAAATATTACCAATAATGTACAACTTCTGCATCGTCTGTGGTTTAGCTTGTAAAGTATAATCAGTGCGTCTAAAATAGTGCTGGCAAAGTATTGAGTAATCGTTACCGAGTATCGAGTATTTGTATTAATTTTTGGGTACTCAATACTTAAAAGTAACTGCTCAATATTTTAAGAGTTGCATTTGTTCTTCGAAGTTGTAAATTTTAACGCCCAAACAAATTTCTGTCTAAAAACAAAATACTTTATGAAATTGTTTTCTCTTAAAAATAAAATCTGTTAAAAGTATTGAGTAGTATTGGGTACCCAAATGATTTAATTTGACAGCACTAGTCTAAAATAATTTAATTTTTTAATAATTTAAAAGTATTTTAACACGCATTAGCAGGTAGTTCTATTAATCCTGCAACAATGTAATCTCGACAAACTAAGTTTATTGAGTCTAAAGTTATTTGTGGCATGTTTTCTGATAACTAGATTTGTCTAGTCATTCATATGTGCGGTATTAAAATACTTTATTCTGAAGATTTTTGGTACAGTTCTTAACTTATCTATAAAGGATTTCTATAGGATCTCTTGAAGTTTCGTCGCTTTGACCAATTTCAAAATGTCGGATGGTACATATCTGATGTCTGATAATAACCGAGGTGTCTCTGCCTATTTTTCATCAATGCTGTATCGGTGTCCAGTATGTACTTTAGTAGCCCAGACACATTATCGAACCGATTTCTTTTCTATTTAAATGTTAATCCTGTTAGGAGTCTAATTAATAACACAGTGCAACAGCGAAAAAAATTCACGGAATCCACAGTATAGGTTAGATTGTACTATTAAAACTTAGTAAAACCCTGTACTCGGTTTAGTCAGATTGACTACAGATTTTTTTCTATGGACCACCTCAAAAGATTTTGAAAAAGATTTTTTGCATCACTCAAAAAAAGGTGCCCTCAGATTTTGGCCAACAGCTAACTTAAACTTAAAGATACTGCTTAACTATGTTTGGCAATAATGTAGAGAAGACTCTACTGAACAAATTTTAAAATATTTTTTATGCAAAAAATAATTTTTTCTTGCACTTTTTTGCAAAAATGTACGAAAAATTTTTACTTTTTTTAGTTTTTTTCAGCATAACTTACAGGGACTCGTAATTTTTCACTAACTATATATGACAATATTGTAGCCATGGTAAATCTGAACAACTTTTGTGAACATATCGTCGATGGAATTTAAGAGCGCTGTAACTGACAAAACCTTAAATGTTCACCAGAGCCAAAAAACTTTCATAAAAGTGGAACAAATACACTGTTATTTTTCATTTCGCAGACGGCATAAGTGAATTTATTTTCGTCGTAGAAATCTGGGACCGGGACCAATCGATGAGTATTTTTTTCTGATAAAAATGATGCAAAAAACGTATTTTCGATTTTTTGTCAGTTACAGCGTTCTTTGATTCCATTGACGATATCAATACAATCTGAACGTTTCTAGACATCCAAAACAGCTTAAAAAGGCCAACTTGTACCCTAAAAATTTTGTTTTTCACCATTTTTTAAAACAAAAAAAAATTTTTTTTAATTTTTTCTTTTTTATTTTTCAAAAATATCCCAAGATTGGTTCTTGTTAATCCCATATTACATAGTACCTGTCTCTCACAAAGCATAAGAGCGGTCACGTTAATCAATCAACCAACCATAGTTCTTTTTGGACATACAGAGAGAAAATCGGTTCAGCTGTTTAGCTATCTAGAGACTTCAAACTAAACCACCCACAATCATACATTTATTTTTATATATAAGATGATTTTAATTCTGGTTTTTCGACCTTTATATATAAGATGTAAAGAATTACTCAAGCTTAAGGTCTTTTTTTTAATAAAATCGTTTATTATTTATCGATGTTTCGCTACTCCTGCGTGTAGCGTCTTCAGGAAATATTTATTTTTAATTTATTTTCAAATTTCAAATACAGAAAATACAGAAGTAGCGAAATATAAATAAAATAAAAAAAGACCTTAAGCTTGAGTAATTCTTTACATTATATATAAGATGTTTTTATTTATTTATTTTAAAAGGATTATTGTAATATTTATATATTGTAATATTTATATTTATATTTATAATAATTTATAAATATAAAGTAATAGAAATAAAGAATTGTATGTTTTCATTAAACTTTGGTTATGCTTTCTACGAAAAATATTTTCTTTATGAGAACCTTTAAGGCGGATTTCTGAAACATTTTTGGTTCGGACCAAATTTTTTTATATGTATGTAATTTGACGTTTCTCTCAGAGAGCGAGAGAAATGATTTTCTGCGAAGTGCTCTCAGCTTGATTTAAATTAATTTTAAAGTTTGTCCGAACCACATTAAAAAAAGTTTGCCACATCATACAAAATGTATACAAGAGTCATGCCATATTGCTTGGCATTGGTATTAAAAATTAGTATGGTAAAATGAATAATGTAAAGTAAAAGCAAATGAGAAGTAAACTTATTAGAAAATAAGAGATATTGGTAGCAAAAACGAAAAAACTTAAAATTAAAAAGTATATAAGGTAGTAGTATTAAATAAATTTACAGTATAATTGTTACAAATGATTTTTATCCATTTCATTCATTACAAAACAAAATCTTTTTATTCTTGCTAAATAATTCTTCACAAATAAAAGCTGTCCCAACTAGAACGCAATTTTTAAATTTTAAGTAAAATACAGATATAAAAAAAAATTCGTGAACATTTATTATATCGTAAAGTTGACAGAATGAGGTTATGTATGGAACAAGATATCGTGCAGATGGCCGCCGCGGCTTTGCTAGCACACACACGATCTTTTAATGAAATTTTCAATGACCTTTTTGCATAAATGCTGCGGTATTTCATTATTGCAGCGTCCAATTTCCTCTTTTAAGGCTTGAGTCGTCGTCGGCTTATTCGCGTAAACCATCGACTTCAAAAAACCCCAAAGAAAAAAATCTAAAGGTGTTAAATCGCACGATCTAGGCGGCCAATTCTGGTCTCCAAAACGCGAAATAGCACGACCAGGAAATGACTGATGTAACAATTGAATTGTTTCTCTGGCTATATGACATATGGCGCCGTCTTGTTGAAACCACATGCCCACCACATTCATTTCTTCAATTATAGGCAAGAAAAAACTGGTTATCAATTTACGATAGCGAACACCATTGACTGTTTGCGCTTGACCTGCCCCATTTTCATAAAAAAAGGTCCAATGATTCCTCCAGCCCAAAAACCACACCACACAGTGACACGTTGAGGTGCATTTGCTTCTCGTGAATCACTCGAGGATTTTCCTCACTCCAAATGAGACAATTCTGCCTATTGACGAAGCCATCAATATGGAAAATGGCCTCGTCACTGAAGATGATTTTATCGGCAAAATCAGCATTTTCATGTTGTCTCTCCAATACCCAATTAACGGACTCCCTTCGCTGTCCATGGTCAACTGGCTTCAGTTCCTGACTCAATTGGACTTTGTATGCATGAAGATGCAAGTCTTTCGTCAAAATTCGCTGCATAATGGATTTGGATACACCAGTTTTCTTAGCTCGGTGTCGAATTGAGGTGGATGGAGTTTGAGCGACATCATTACGTACAGCTGCAACTTTTTTTGTCGATCGACCTGTTCGAAGGCGCGTTGTTGTCTTTACATCACTAATAGACCCAGTTTCGGCAAATTTGTCCATTAATCTCTTTACAGTTGACTCTTTTGGAGCATTATTGTGACCCCAAATTGATCGCAATTTGCGAACTGTAGCAGCAAAACTTTCACCATTTTGATAAAACAATTTCACAATGAGACTGCGTTGTTCATTCGTGCAGCGCTCTATTTTTACTAACCAAACAAACAAATTTAAAAATTGCGTTCTAGTTGTGACACCCTTTACTATTATTTCTTTACTTACTTTAGTTATAAATTCCAATATTATTAGCTCTTTATTTGCTTAATTTGACACAAATATAATTAATTTTCAATTTCGTTATGCTCACATATATGTATTTATGTAATTTTTAATTGAATATGGCAGCACTGATTTTACGAACAAAATTTCTGAAATGGGTGAATCGTGGTGCAGAAAACTCTCAGTAAACAAAAAGTTCATTTGCACAAAAAATGTTTCAGAAACGTATGGGTGAACCCGGTTTTATTAATAAAATTTTGATCTTGTACTTGGCTAACAGTAAATAAATGTATTTCCATAATAATAAATAAAATAATATACCGCTTTGAACGCTTTCATTGCTGAGATATATTGAATATAATGAACTTTTTTGAAAGAAAATTATTATGCAAAGCCCTCTAAAGCCTGATGACAAATTGAATCAAAAAAACGAAAAAAATTTTTTAAAGAAAGATTTCTTTTAAATTTATGTTGTATGTGTTACTTAATAATAATAATAACTACTTTCATGTTTTTGGGAAAACAATTTGCAATACTTATCACACGTCAATAGGATGTGAAATTATAACCAAATCATCTTGTCATGCAAACTTTTGAAAATTAAAAATTTCAAATTAAAAACATTTCAGTTAAAAAAAAAATTAGTTTTTTTTCTGTGTACTCATAATACTGGTACAAGTTTTGAATTTTAAATGCGTACGTACGTACGACTTTGTATGTTTCCTCATATGTTGAATTTTCTCTGTGAACTTATAAGAGGGGCTTTGGAAATTATATGTGTGTGACATAAAAATGCAATTGAAATTTCAAACAATTTTCTGTTTTTTTTTCTTTTTTCATTTTCTCTTCTGTACCCCAGACTTGTTTTTTTTTTTTAATCTGACATATATTTTTTTTCTCTCTTAAAGTTAAATCAAACAAAGAACCATAATTTGAAGCAAAAATATAAAACAAAAATTCATTGTCAAAACACCTTAAAAATTCTGTTACTATTTGCCAGAGCCACTTATTTGTAATAGAAGAAAAAAATTAGGAAAAAACGAAAAAATTGTGTCGGTGTCTCCATAATAAATTTAATTTAAAGGGAGTTGCCAGTATATTTTAGAGAAGGGTGAGTAGAATAAAAAAAATATTCTTAATAATTCCACATACGAGTACAAAGAGAAGTGGTATGCCCCTGTTTAGCGTAAACTTTATTGAAAATATGCCACATCAGCATTTCTCACAATTTTTTGCTTCCTTTGCTATTTTTGATTGTTTTCAAAATAACAACCTTTCATTTCATCCATACACACCATACGATCATGGCTATACAATGTACATACAATGTAAGTAATTTAGAATGGTTTTTAAAAATTCATTGTGGGTATCCTTTGTTTTCGTTTAGGCTCCTTTCTATTATACGAAGAGTCATTATGAAAGATTTTGCGTAAGTGTATGTGACAATTTGATTGAACAAATGTATGAGTTCGTATAAGTTTTAGATAAAAGTAAATATTTCAAGATTTTTAGAGAAAAACTTTTATGTGAGTTTGTGCAAAAGTGTGTGTGTGTGTGGCTGTGGTACACTTAAATATTCTTAAACTGTAAGTCCAAACTTAAAAAAAAAATGTTAAACTTTTGCACATAATCTATAGAGTCTCCGGTATATTCGTTTATATTTCATGGTAAAAAGAGTTTTTCAATAAGAGTTTTATTTTTAAAAATTTAAAGCAAATAGACTTCACATAGGGTTAAAAATAAAGTAGAAACAAAAGACACAACTTTGTTGCCACATTTAATTTTTAACTATTTTTTTAATTTAGGGTTCGGACACAAGTTTCTGATGCTCATCATAGGCTCTTTTTTCCCCATTTTTTCTTCTCGTTGTCACACCCTTCTATGACATAATGATGTATCTGATGTCCGGGTACTTCTTTGATAAAATATCAGCTGGGGGTAGAAAGAGTTTCAGCCTTTTCAATTGCATATAAAACTGAAGTCGTGATATGCGGTATTCAACCCGCTGTAACCACCAGACCAATTAAACAATATGTTTGAAATATCAGAGTAAGAAAATAAACGTTTGATCTCATTTTGTTGTGTTCTTTACAATGAGTAAAACAAAAATAAAACAGAAACAGTGAGAACGATTGTGCCATTTAATTTTGTATATTGTTTTTGTTTTGAGTACTACAAATACACTAACTCAAATGTGCGTAGGTACAACAAAATATGACTGAGAAGAAAAAGAAAAGAAGAAGAGAAAAAAAGCGCAAATTATACGAATGTAACGGAATAACAAAGCAAGCGCAAGAGCGAAAAGCTAATTGTTTCATTTGGGCTCTTTCTCATTTAGAAAGTATTTGTTTTGGTTTTGCTCATGTACAATACCATTAAAAAAATTTTGAAAAGTGTATGACTTTGTTGTAACGTTTGCGAAATGTTTTGTTTGTTTGCCCACTCTGTGAAATATATTACTATGCCAGCATCAGACTCGGTTTTGTTTTCTGACTTACAATCTTAAAGTCCCTAATCTGTATGAAGGGCATAAATTATGTTGAATTTTAACGCCTTGTTTTTAGTCTCTTCGCATAAATCTCAGATTTATGAAATCTCCCCAAAAAATCACTAGAAGGAGTTGCCAATTCATTACATGTTCCTAAGTTACTCTGTAGATTATCCAATGTAGGGTTAGTTGTCTGGTATGCCGTTATTTTATTAAAAAATCATATGTCGTTAATACCCACATCGTCTATTACGGCATATAGAGCTCGTCGTTGAGGGTGATGGGTCTGGTCAATATATTTGTCACAAAGATAGACAAGTGACATATCCATATGAAGTTGTATTTTTTTTTAGAACTAACGATTTTATTATTTTATTTTGTTCGAAAATCCTAGGATTTTATAAAAGCAAGGGCGAGGCTCCTATTGTTTAAAAGTCAGCTTTAGGAGGAGTGGTCGCTTTGTTAAATCAAAGCACAATTGAGCACAAAGAGCAGTTAATTGTAATATTACTTGAAGCAATGCCTCAAAGCTGATTGGTAAGTCCGGGTCAACTAGTCTTTTTAATCAGTAAAGGAGCTTCATCTGAAACTGTAACTTCCTTTAAATAAACTGAAAACTAGCCTAACATATCGTGACATCCATAGTTCTGTTAAGTTATCTAGATAGTGACATCTAAACGAAAGTAGTCTCCTTCGAGCTAGTAATTGACACTGAAATATGTATAAAGCAGATGACAATGACTTTCTCCTGCGTCGATCATAGACAAATCGCCCCGGTTACTGCGATCGTATAGCTTTAGTTAGTTGAGGTTTATACGAATACAGGCCCACTTAACATAGACCAAGTCCTTAGCAATAATGAAGACTGAACTGCTTTATAAACACTCTGCATACTTTCATAGCTTGCGAAGAAAATTTTTTTTAACATTGCCTTGTACTGTTTACCAAGCCAGCACATTTCAACTTATTTAAGATTTTGCTGGCCCTTAAATAAACAAAGTGCAAGGCATGTTTAGGCATGTTTGTCGAACAAAACAAATATTTACTCTGCATATCTTGTAGATGAAATCGCAAGGATAAAAATTCCCCAATTGGAAGACTCTTTATAAGAATACAGGAATTTGTAACTTATGATGTGATATAACAAGTGTTTGTGTAGCTGTGAAGTAGTTTTCAAAGTATTTTGTGGTCGCATTGACCCACATAGATACCGTATACAATTTATTTAGGGGGAAGCTATCGAAAACTCTACACATTCAAATATGGCATTTTAATATTTTCTGTGGCCACAACTTTTCTTTTTTTCTTGTTTTTTTTTCTTCGTCTACTGTTTATATTTTGCTTGTTCTCGAAAAATATAATTTATACAACTGCCATATCCATAGCAAACACAATCATTTGAAAGTATAACATAAAGAAATTATACAAATATTAGCAAATATTTAATAATACACACAGTTTTTGTTTCTTTTGTGTCATATTCTTTTAATATGACCCATAAAGAATGATGAGGGTAGAAAAAATAAGCAAAATAATACAAAAAATTTAATAATCGCTTTTGATTTGCTAGCCAGCTATTAAAGACCAGCGGTGTATGGGCCTTAAGTGTAGTGGAGTTGAGATAAAAACTTTAAAGATATGTTTTTTCCCTCAAAAATAAAAAATTTACCAGAAACTTTCTTTTCTTTCTTGCTGATTTTAATATCGACAAAAAAGCAAAAAAAAAATTTTTTGAACCCAAAACGTTATTGTAACAGCATTATAAATATGGCTTTTATTGTTTGATATCCCCTGACGAAAAAATAATTTATTTCATGTATGGAGAGTGGGATTTATGGAGGTAGGGCTTTATGTATTTAATAACTTCAATGATATTTTGGTTTAGTGGCTAGAGCGATCGCACAGAAATTCAAACGACGGAGGTTCAATCCTAGCGAAAAAGAAAAATTATGAAATAAAATTTGCGGTTTTTCGGAAATTATAATTAAAGAAAAGAGATCCCTATCCCTTGACAAGAAGTCCATCATCAAGAAATCGCTCCCTGACATTATCAGTTTATTCCACCAAAAACGAAGCATACGGAGTACAGCGCCACCTGCTGGGAATGTAACAACTAACCTACTGAAGACGCTTACCACTCACATTCAGCATCCACCTACAGATGGGGCAATTGCTATTGACCGTTGAAGGGTGAAGGTATAACACTGGCCCTTGAGTGTTCAAATTGACAGAAACTTGTCTCATCAACAAAAAAAAATTGTATTTCTTTGTGGAAAATCTCCAAATGGAGCTCATCAACGGTTATAATCAAAATATTTCCTTCAGTTTGGAATGACTAAAATTACTTGAAAGCGATTTTATTTACTTACTTACTTACTTAGGTGGCCATAACAACCCTTTAACGGGTTTTGGCCTGCCTTAACACTAGTCTCCAGGCGTCTCTGCTAAGTGAGCACCTTCTCCAGTTGGTCACACCAATTGACGACAGGGCTTAATCAACTTGGTCCTTCCAACGTAAACACGATCGTCCTCTACGCCGACGTCCAGTGACCTTTGCATCGAAAACTTTTCTCGCTGGAGCAGATTCATCCATCCGAACAATATGGCCGAGCCAGCGTAGCCACTGTATGTTAATGCGCTGAACAACGCCCACATCGCCGAGGAGCTCATACAGCTCATGGTTAGTTCTAATGCGAAACTCATCGCCATACCTTAGAGGACCAAAGATCTTACGAAGAACTTTTCCCTCAAATACTCGCGATTTTATTACTATTTTTAATTTGAGGTAAAAGACCTGAAAGGGCTTGATCAGCAAAGCAGTAATGTAAAAAGCTGTTAACATAGAAAAAATCGAAAATCAATCCCAATCGTGGGACTAAATCATACCACAAACGCTCTATTCGCAAGTGTTTTTGATGCCCGTCACTTATCGATCCGGCATCGTTTGGAGTATTTGGGCCTCGGTTGAGCTCGACATGAAAATCTGCACTTAAACTGTTAAACTTGACATCCATTATCAACCGCTGTTTACGAAACACAAAGCGTATTCTCATTATAGTGAACGAAATCCATCAGAAACGAGTGTATACGAGTATAACTAAACACTGTCGTATAAATGAGGTAAAACATGTAATACACTGAGACGAAAACCATAAGATCAAGCATCACCTTCAGCAGTGATAGGGATATCACAAGGTACTCGTAGGACTATAGCATATGATAACTTGTACAGAAACAATTATTATTGCAAAAAATAAATTTTTGGTGAAATGAAAAGTACGCAAAACATAGTAATAATCGCTAATTATCAATTACAGAATAGATATAGTATAACTACATAAACGTATTTAATTTCGTTTTTTTAAAACCCACTACTCAGTTCTTATCAAAAACAAATGCCGTAAAATTTAAAAAACAAAAGCTTATATTTTATTCATAAATATTTCAGCTTTAAAATTACAAAAATGGGAAACTGTTATAATTTTCCCCTATTTTTGAACAAAAATTTTCTTTTTTCTAAATCTCTCTTAACGAATAACGAATTTGTTACTTTACGAACAACAAAAACACAAACTCATAATTTTAGTGATATTAAGAAGGGCCAACTTGAGAAAACCGTTTTAAAAAATTATTAAGAATTTTGCATTTGATTCAAGATAATGTTTTTGTTTAACAAAATTTGTTAATAATAGACAATTTTCAAACACTTATCATCATATTTTAACATTTCATTTCCGTTTCCTTTACTTTAGCCGTTATCATTATTATTCATGGCATATGAAATATCCTTTGGATAGTAACGTTTACATGGAAAATATGGGTTTAGATGAATAAATTCCTTTCATTTTCAAATATTTTATTAGCATATGACAACTTCTAAAACGAAAGAATGCTTCTTTTTTTTATTGTACCATCAATACATTTACGTATTAAGGCGTTAAGGGAATAACAACACATTGCCAGCGTTGGCATATGACTGCCTTTAGGAAAAGGGTCATGAAACAACATTTGTAAGATTTTGTCTTTAACATTTTACATCTTCACCTTTTTAGATTTATAATTTACAAACTCGTTTCGAAACACAGATCCGTTGTAAACATTTTGTTCATTTTTGGTTTATTTGCAAAATTTTTATATAAAAATAAATGTTGGAAAACAAACACTGCCTAACAAGACAAATGGAAAAACAAAATACTTTACATACGAGTATTATTATGAAAATTATTCATATATTTTAGTTTAATTTTATTTTTTTCATTTAAATCATAAATGTTTTAGTTATAGAAAACCTTTTAAATAAAAAAAAGAAAAGCATTGCTAAGCTAACAATAGTTTATTATTCTAATGATGGTTAAAATAGAAAAGTTTTAAGCCATTTAATCCGGAACAAACTTTTTTTGTAATTTTCGTTTACATTTTAGTTGCAGGTTACTACAGCTACATTTATATAAAAAATTTATAAATAGTAGATACTACCAAAAACGTATTACAAATGATAGAAATAATTTTAAAAATTTTTTAATGGTTATCTTCTTTTTTTTTGAATTTTACAAATGAAAGATAAATTCCAAAAAATTAATTACGAACACATTAAAATCAAACAAATATTTAGTAATTAAATATTGGCTTAATGAAAAGTCTGGCTTTATCTGTATATTCTTTGTATATTGGAAAGAAACCATTAATCTTATTTTGGGTATCATCCTTTTTGTGGGCGTAAAGTATAGGCGTGGACAATTTGACTATTTTCTTTTCTAATTAATTTACAGTCTACGATCGTTAAATAAGAAAAAATTAAAAGCTCTGACATGATTATTTTAATTTATGCCAAAAACGATCGATTTGATCGATTTTGATTTCGTATAATGAAAACATATCCCGCAAATTCTGGTAGAGTTTTACCCCATACGGAAAGCTTGGGTATGAAAAGTTTAATCCACAAGAGGTCGCCAGTGATGACAAAGATGTTTTTTTTTTTATTGAGACCAATACTCAGGGGAAAACCCCTACTAAATGCTGTGCATTGTATTGTGGAAAGGATAGTACATTTATGAAAGAACATGTATTTTGTTTTCTTATATTATTAAGCGCCTCAGGAATGAGACAAACTGCTATGAATTGATCATTCAAAGGCCAGTGTTACACCTTCACCCTTGAATAATCATCCGAAATTGCCTCATCTTTACGTGTTGATTGTGGTGAGTGCCTTCGCTAAGTAGTCTTTTAGCTGTTATCTGCTAACATTCGTGAAGCATTCGTGTTTTTGTTACCAATGGTTAAGGTGGAATAGAGTGGAATGTATCTGAAAAGAAAGGAGACCAACAGTGCTCAATCACATATTCGTGTCGGCTGATTAACATTATATTTCCAGCGCAAAAGAGTCATTATTTCATTGACACCATCGTGCTGAGCTGACTTCATTTTTAAAGAAGTATGACTTGATGATAAACCGCATTAGTCAGTCATTTTTGGTAAATCGGTATCGGCTATTCAAAAATCACTGGGAGATTCTCATTTTACTAATGCGGCTATTTTGATTGTTGAGGTAATTTTCTTTGTCAAATCATCATTCACTTTTGTTTTCAGTTTTTAGCTATAAGAACATATGTCCATATTATGTATAATTATTGACATCTCAGTGCTCTCTATGGTAAAGAAATAAACATCCATGAAATTGTGTAAAAGATTCCATTAAGCCTAGATTAGGATGGGAGTAGTTCTGTGCAATGACATGAAACGATAACACGAAAACGGCTGTAAACCTATTAAACTTGACTCTTATCCTGTAACTGTTTATATTCAAATTAATGGCGCTGTTCACAGATCATTGGGCAGTCAGCACATAAATAGCAACACTTCGGAGAAGGAGATTATTTGTCATTTCTCTTAAACGTCAGATATTCCATATTTTTCCAATGACTTGGCACAGGGCAGTAGCCTTGCTCCTGTTCCACTGGTTAGTGTACTTGCAATTAGTTGATGAATTAAAGCCTGTTAGTTGTTATTTTATTTAATCACGCCTTCCTTAATTAGCCATCTGCCTTAATATCTAACCTAAGCAAAACGAACAGTAAACATGATGTATAACACCATTGAGGTGCTTAAAACTTCGATGACAGTTTCATGTTCTAATCTACTCTAGACAAACTAAACAATTTCCAAAAATTATATTTTTTCAAGCATGAAAGGGCAAACATGCAAAAAAGGAATCCTTTGAGATGCCAAATAAATGATAAATCGTAATACCCATTTCAGTATAAAATGACAGTTTTTAAGTAAAATACGTTTCTTTTTCTCTTCCCTCTCAGCAGCACTACTGAAAATTAAATATTTTTAACAAATTCTTCACTATTTAATACCTTTTAGGCATGATAAATGTGTATCGAGCATAATAATTCAAATGCAAATATCTTTTAACAGCTGGCATAATAATAATTTAAATATTTAATATTTTTTAGAGTTTTATTTAAAATTATTATTTTAAATATTATTCAACTTGAATTAAATTTAATATTGTGAATTTGCACGAAATTTTTAGAAATTTTTACTTTAATTTTGTTTTGCATACAGTGTGTGTATGTAAATAAAAAAGGACATTTTTTAGCTGACTTTCAGAGTTGTAAAAGAATGATTTTTAAAAGTTAAATGAAATTTAAGTAAAATTAGTAAAAATTTATTCGCAGCAAACAAAAAATAATAAAAATAATAATAAAATCAATACAAAACAAATTTAGAAAATAAAAAAAATTTAATTGTCTTCTTCATCTGTATGAACAGTGGTCGATTTTAATACCCACATATAAACTGCAATAAATATGTGCAACATGATGATAGCACGTGATAGCCATAAAATCATAGTAGTTTCCAGGACAAGATGATGAGAGGTAGTCGCCGAAGGTATTTTTTTCAAACTTTTTTTTTAAGATGTCAGAGTTGGGGTTTGAACCCAAAGCTCTTGTCTTAGTAAGACAACACACGGCGACTAAAACAAATTAACTTTCGAATTTAATAAATTTAAGAGTCAGATATCTGCTGTGATTTTTTTAAAAAGTGGCATTATTGCTGCAGACTACTTTCAAGTAAACACAATGGAGATGGCGAAAGAGCCGCTATTTGTAACCATTTCTTTCTTTACATTGCTGAGAGTAATTGTTCCGAAAAATTTAAACACAACACATATATGTATATATAAAGGGGCAGCCACCAATATTTTGTTCAAATATGATTATGAAATGTCATAAAAGTTACAGGAACTTGAAAAATAGAATGCTCTTTGGCATAAAGGAAACACTTTAAAAAATAAATATGATACGCACACTCTCCTAACTTTTTGCTGAATATCTTAGAAAACAAAAAAAAAAGAAACGAGTTGCAACAGAAATCTTCAAAAATCGAATTAATGAAATTGAACCACTAGTTATTGTTGCATCTGTGGTTGCTCGTAAATGTAACCAATTAGATTAAGACCCATTATTACAACATGCCGATAGTAGGATGTTATCGGACATATACATTGCTTTTAGTTATTAAAAGTAAACTTTAACCTAAAAGTGACCGATAAAGTTAATGGGAAGATTTTTTTTTCAAGACCAATAATCAGCGGTAAACCTCTACTTATACAGTGGAATGTTGAATATATAGATATGGATAGATAGATTTTAAACGCCTTATATCAATGGGACAACTTGCTGTCAGTTTGATTACTCAAAGGCCAGTTTTATACCTTCTTTCTTGAATGATCAACAGCAATTGCCCCATCTGTCGGTGGATATTGAATATAAGTGGTAAACGTCTTAACTAAGTACGTCAGCTGTTATCTTCCCACAAGATAGCATTCGTTTCTTGATGGAATAGACTGGTAATGTCTGGGAGCAGTTTCTTGAAGATGGACTTCTTGGAGGAGGGGGTGGAGGAGAACTTCTTATTTTTATATTATAATTTTCGAAAAACTGCAAATTTATTTTTTTAATTTTTCTCCTTCGCTGGGATTTGAACCTCGGTCGTTTAAGTTTCAGTGCAATCGCTCTAACCACTATACTACAACCAATCATAATCTTTAATTTTTAACTTGAGGTTTAAACGTTTAAGCTTATCATATTTTATTGAGGTTGCCATATTTTTTGTGCATTTAATTAAGTACTATCAAAAATAGTTTATTTATTTTGTCAACAAAGAATTGAATTCAACAAAAATGGAAAGTAAAACACATTTCTTCGTTATTAAATCTTTTTAGTGCAGAACTTATAAAATTATTTTTGTTTATTTATTTATGCAAACAAGTATGCTTTTGCCACTTGGTGTCTTTTAAACAAATTAATCGGTTCTTGTTCTAGTATTGCCGTATTTTAAAAAATATAACTTTAATTTTAAAGGCAAGTTGTAATAATGAAAAGCATTAAATGCCACACCGGAGGAATCGGTTAATGAAAATTACCTTTTAGTATCGAACACTTTATAAGTAAGTTGTAATAATGGCCTAAGAAGTGCTTTATAAAAGACTGTCGGTAGTTCAACAAGATCTACAAAGCTCGAAGACTAATTTCAACAACGACACTATCTAAAATATCTGCTAATGCAGGACTAACTTCTCTTTTAGAAAAGAGTTTTTCTTTCTGAAAGAATGTAATTACAACATAAGAAATGTTTTTTCTGATCGAGGCCAGCACTCATTGGTTGACCCCTACTCATGCAGTAAATTGTGCTGGTCTAGGATAATAGGTGTAGAAGGGGGACATTTGATCACTAACATCATTTTTGATATCAGTAAAAAAAAAGTGTTATACCTATACCACTGAATAATACAATCAATAAAGCAATCAATTCCGAGAAGCCGGCACAGTAATACAGTCCGGCCTCGATTATCCGTGATCCTGTTAACCGGTAACCCAGATTACCCGTAATGTTTAATATAACATTGCTATCTTGATTTAATTTTTTAATGTAAATATGTATTTGAAGTACATACACTTGTTAAATAATAAAAATATTAAAAAAAACTCTATTACCAAAATTGTTCGATTAACTGTGTAATTCAATTATTCGTAATGCTTCTGGTCCCGGCCTCCAAGGATAATCGAGGCCCAACTGTATTTAAGAAGAATAATTAACGGATGCTTTGTTGCAATGTGTCTGAATCGTGCCATAACGTATATATAATACTTTAGGAATATTCAACTGCTCGTTAATGTAACCCATTAGAATCAGCAGGGTTTTTAAGAGACTGTCAATACAGACACTACAGTTGCGAAATCATAAAAATTAATATCTTAAAGCTATCTGCTGTAAGTGTCCTTCTCTCTTTCTTATAACTCTTCATAACAAAAAGTTTTTGAAATTGGTCCAGCCGTGTGACTGTGGTTAATTGTGTCTAAAAAACGGATACATTTTCTTGTAGTGTATTATGCACTCTCATAAGCGAAATTAAAAACTTTTCATTCAAAACCATGCAAACTTTCATTTCATTTGCATTTTTGCTTTTTTCTTTATTTACTTGAAGTGAATGCAATACAAAAATTTTATATTATTATGAATATGCGAATATTCGCATTTGATTTTAATTTTATTTTGAACAAAATCTGTATTTGTTGACAAATTTAATTCAGGTTATAGAAATTTATGTATATTTGTTTAATGAATTTAGAAAAAAAAAGGTTTTTTAATTTAAAAAATAAAGAAAACCTGCAAAAAATTTTTTAAAAAATCGTTTGTTGTTTTTTTTTTTTTTTTTTCTTTTTAATAAAATATTTAATCAATTTTAAAATCTGTATCAATTACAAATACGAATAGAAGATAATCCCTTATTAGCAGTCTCTGATTATTATATTTTACGATTTGTAGCAATAAACACATGCCAGTAATCACTTCTTTACCCATTTTAATTACAACATTGTGCCAATTTGAGAGAAAAAAAACAGAAAAGATTACTTAGAGCAACTAAATAGATGTTCTCAACTGCCTGATTTAATCCATTTGTAATAAAAAAAAAAACAAAAAATGGAAATCTCAGTTCTAATGACAGGCGGCAGTTGGTGCAGAAACTCAATAAGAATTACATTCAAAACACGAATGAACTGTTTTAATATAAATTAAATAAATTAAACCATTTAATCATACATTTTTTTCTTTTCTTTACAATATGGACGCACAAACGGAAATCACAACATATAACGTATTAGCCGTGGATGTATGTTAAGCCATCTTAGAAAAAATAAAGCAAAAATACAACAACAACAAAAAATTAACAATAAGACACATTTACTAGCAATATAAGTGATTATTCCTCTAAAGCCAGATAATCAAATAATGCACAACAGTCAGACATTGACTACCAGGGATTTATAGAAATAAAGAAAATAAATGCTGAAGTCAATAATGTGCGATATGTTGTGTGTGCCATCATAAGAAATGCTGCACACAATCGATTTTTCTTTACTTTTTTTTTCTTCCAAAGAAGACCATACTGTCATGAATATAATGCACCTAAAGAGTCTTCCAATAAAGACTGTAGATTTTTAACTGCAGTCATATTGCTGTGGTTAGCTGGCCAAATTCATAATTATTGAATTGGAACCGTCATTGACGTTCCGATTGGCTGGGTTAGAGTAACTGTCTTCCAATTGGCGTATAGTATGAGAGAAGGGGAATGATTTTCTTTCCCTCTTAATCGCGTGGTCATTTATTAAACTGATACCCACATTTAGAATTAATTACCGTAAAAGCTGATGATCCCTTAGGCAACTAAATATGTTCGATAATTGGCACTTATTTTTATGAAATAAAAAAAAAAACTTATTTTCTTATGTACTAGAGGCCCGAAGTACGAGACCCAGAAAGTGTGATAAATTTTTTAATTAATGCCCTCTAACTACCACGGCTGCAGTCGTGCATGTCGTCGATATCGACTAATGTGGATAAAATGAAATAAGAGGGCACAAACAGAAGTAAGTTGCAATTCTGTTTCATCCAAATAAGATGGCAATTACGAAAACTGAATTGATGGTGGGAAAAGAAGAATATGATAGAAACCGGAAGTGTATGTACCTATGGAAAACAGTAATTTCAGTATGAGATTTCTTAAAAAGTGTGAATTAAGTAGTTGATCTTTGGTCTTGAATATGCACAGGACGCAAAGAACTCTGATGAGACTGCAGTAGCTGTTCAGTTTGGCTGGTGTACTATTCCTTCACGGTCATCATTTTCTCCTTGAATTATTAAGAAAATTCATTGCAAAAATCTAAATTCTGTATAGAATTAAACCTTGATCTGATTAAAGCGTTTCTGACGAAACAAAATCTTATTTTCAATGATACGACCCCTTCTGAATAAATAGCTGAGCTAGTAAAAAGAAATGTTGGAGCTCTCCAAAGAATTATTGTTTGATGTGAATTGTAAGATTGCGGAGTCCAGTCATCACATGTGCTTGAGAACGTCATATACGCCAGGTTATTAACAACTTTTTTCCAGCCTCAATTGAGTAATAAAAATATCTACGACTTGTCGTTTCAGAATTATGTCGCAGATCATTTCGCTTTGAACAAACTGCACCAATGATTTTACGACAATACTTCACTTTAAAAGATTATTTAAAAGAGACGCACCCAGAAGCGACTTCTTATGCCAACACTAATCACTCTAATATTCAAAAACAGTAAAATTTTCGTGCCAGGAAACTGGAAAATTTAACATTTCAATTGCTCAACACTTTGAGAAGCGGCAGCGGATATTTGAATAATGGCTCCTCTAGCATAAAGGAATTTAGCGACAGGCTGAATTTTTCATTCATTTTTTTTTTAATAATAAAAAAAAACTCCTAATGAAAGACCCTTTGATTCAAGGAAAAATTTGTAAACTGGGAATAAATAAAAATTTTAAACACGTATAAAGAGTATTGATTAAAATAACGTATGCCATATGGCGCCAAATGACGTTAATACTCACTCATACTTCTGCCACTGTATAGCATATGTGACACACGACTTGGCATTCTGATAATAAAAACATTTAAAATAATGATCCTGAGTAAAGCT
The DNA here is from genome assembly GCA_963576795.1 of Metopia argyrocephala. NCBI lineage: Eukaryota > Metazoa > Arthropoda > Insecta > Diptera > Sarcophagidae > Metopia > Metopia argyrocephala. The sequence goes on along the minus strand of OY756208.1, from coordinate 176,367,671 downwards.
GCAAATATGAGATGAAAGTTTCCAAATATCGCCAAGAAGTTGCAAAAGCCTGTCAAACAACTATCAAAATATAAATATTTGGATTGCAATAAATTTTAAAAATTAGCAACAAACGACTAAAAAACCTTTCTTCATACGGAATTTAGCATTGATTTTGACCACTTCTACTATTAATGATACTTTCTATCTACGATTAATAGTAGTTACTTTAAGAAAGCCAAAATTTTCTCTAATTGGAATCGTATTTCCTTAAAATTTTAGTACATTTTTTTTATTTGTGTGTAAATTAAAACAGCAGGATAATTACCACAGAAAAAACCAACCACATAAGAATAATAAAAATTCAAAATGGTGATTTTTAATATTTTTCAACAACAATATTTTGGAAACATGGAGAGGCAAAATAATAAATGAAAAGCCATAAAGCCACGCTAGTATTTGGACTTCTGAAGCCTATTTGAAAAGATCTAACAATATATTTAGCATTACGAAGCTGTAAAATCTCTGTCGCCGTGGTCTAGTGGTTAGTGTGTTGGCTTACTAAGACATGAGCCCTGCGTTCGACACCCACCTCCGACATCTTAAAAAAAAAAGAAATATGAAAAAAATATTTCTTTCGGCGACTACCTCTCAGTATTCTTCTGGCAAAAGCCCTGAGAGTAATTAATTGCTATGAACAAGCTTCTCAAGTCTGTCGTTCGGAATCGAAATTAAACTGTAGGTCCCAATACTAATGAATAAAAATTTACACACACAACATGAGTGCTGCGAGAAGCTAGGCCGTAATCCTGACACAGCGTTGTAAAGGCCAGTTATGTATGTATGTATGAAGTTATAACTTCTAAAATCATAAGTTTTTTGTTTTAAAACCGAATTTTTTTATTCGAAGATTTTATTTTTACTTTTTAAACAAAACAAAACCTTTGAAAATTGGTTGGAAAATTGCTGATTTACTGTCATTTAACTTTAAGCAAAACACACTTTTTCAATAAATTTCCATTTTAGTCGCGCTTCAAGTTGGCCTCGAAGTCCTTTTTCTTTTATACAAATCGCTACCCGTACCTTGGCCTTAAAGACCAGCAGTATAAGTAGTTTGAGAGCGTACTGATTTTACCTCTTTCACCATATTGCTGTACAATCCTTAAAATTTCCTGATGAAATGAAATCGTTCATCTTATCTTTTTCATCACTCCTTTGGCCTAAATTTGAAGGGAACATATTGAAATGATCATGCAGATGGTGCAATAAAATCTTGCTGCAACATTTTATGTACCATCTCCTCATAACGTTCACTTTTTGTGTTTCCTAGAAAATTTTCATACACCGAAACAAAACCGTTTCATGTATTTTTTTTTTTTACAAATGTCATTTGTTTTATGTCGTATTTGTCAACTGTATCATTTGTGATGCTCGTGGAATATATGTTTTTCGAAACTCCAGTGAAAATTAAAACAAAAGCTAGGTAATTATAATTAAATAAAAATATTTAATTGGAATAGAAAATTTATAAACTAATGCCCGTATTCATAAAAAATAAGATTGGTTTATAGAGTGCTTATTTGACAATTACTCCATAGAAATATGTCAAATAAGCAATTAATAAAACCGTTTTATTTGTATGAATACGGGCATAAGAAAATAAATGGTTGATAACGGCACACACGAATGAAATTCGCAGAATATTAAAAACAGAATATTTTAAACAGGAAACCTGGATAGACAAATTAAAGCGAAATTTTAATGGATAACATAAACCGGAATTATTTTGCTACAGTCCTATATGTATTATATACGTACTCATGTCAATAAGAAGAAGACATACAAACAAATCCTTGAAATAAAATTTACTTTTCTATACCTATACTTTAACTCGAATTATTCCTAATTAGCAGACATTGAGACGTAGAAAATCTACTGTGGTCTACTTAAGACATGTCCGATGAACCAAAAGATCAAACATTACAATGGATTGGACGTACAAGATAAAGCCAATTTTAAATAAATTCTACAAGCATATAGTCAACATAGATACATATGTAGAGGGCATAGTGTAGTGGTTAGAGCGTTTGCTTACAACACAAAACAGCGCAGTTGCAAACAGTAAAAGAAAAAGTCAAGAACAAAAAATTTTCAGCTTTAATTAAAAAAATTACTGCACACTCTATCCACTTTTCCAGGAGAAAATGTTTACGATTTGGAAGCAATAAATAAAATTGTAAGCAGTATTGGAAGCAATATATTGTTTTTTTGTATAGCATTTTCAGTTTAAATAAAACTTTTTCAAAATAAATGAAACCTTTTTTAAAATCAATGCAACCTTTTTCAAAATGAACGCAACCTTTTTCAAATTAAACGAAACTCTTTTCAAATTAAATGAAACTTTATTCAAAATAAAAGAAACTTTATTCAAATTCATTTAAACATTTTTCAAATTAAATTAAACCAGTTATAGAATTTAATAGAAAACAAAAGAAAAAAAAAATATTAAAACATATTAAACATATTCACTTTTATATAATACTTGTTAAAATTAATGAAGAATTTGTCCACTGACCGCTTTAGGAATTAACATGATCATATCTATAACATAGTTCGCACAATCATTTTGATTAATTTGTGGGACACTTTCCTCAATTATGTACACTTACTATGTTATGTTCTGTGGTAATGTCACTTTAATAATGATCGGGAATGGAATTTTATCTTAGAAAATGTTTTCTCTATCGGGTTCAACATAGGAGAATAAGGTGGTAAAAATTTAAGCGTACAGTCACTATTATCCACCATATTTCGAATTTCCTGGGTTTTATGGATTCTGGCTTTATCCATAATTAAAAATGAATGTTTTAATAATTTTTTTTCTTTTGTTTTCTATTAAATTATATAACTGATTTAATTTAATTTGAAAAATGTTTAAATGAATTTGAGTAAAATTTCATTTATTTTGAAAAGAGTTTCGTTTAATTGGAAAAAGGTCTCGTTTAATTTGGAAAAGGTTTCGTTCATTTAGAAAAAGATTTCATTTATTTTGAAAAAGTTTAATTTAAACTGAAAATGCTATACATTGAAGCTTCCACATATGCCACAGGATAAGATATTGTTTTTGATTTTTTGTAGTATTTGCTTGCTGGTTGCAATAAATATGCATTTCTATTGCATTTTAGAGGCTCATTTCATATAAAAATCACGCATTTTTGATGCGCACGAGTAAGTGATTGTTTACAATTTCTTCCTTACCAAATAGCTTACTGGTAAGCATTATTTTCTGCTGGGTTGGTTGGTTGGCACCAAAGCGAATAATCAGCGGAAAGCGCCATCTACTGGCGAGTAGTACATGGCAGCTACCTACTTAAGCAAAGATTCTTACCTCTTCACAAAACACAATCAACATCGAGGCATGTTATTTGGAAAGACAGATAGGGCAATTGCTGTTGATGATTCAACGCTGACGGTATAACATTGGCATTTGAAGTGATCAATTGACATCAACATGTCTCATCGCCATACTGTGTAACGTAAGAGAAAACAAATATTCTCAATTTATCTTAGACTTCGATTCTAATACAATTCACAGCTTGGATAGGGGTTTTTCTCCCTTGAGTATTGATCTTAAAAACAAATTTTGTGGGTTTATGGTGGGTACCCATAATCAGTTTTTCCTGCAACACTCTTAGTCTGGAAATATTTTAAAAATTTCAAAAGTTGCTAAAAATCGCATATACTTTCATTTAGAAAACTTGTAAAACTGAGAAAACGGCCATTAACAGATTTAAGCATAATTATTTGAGCTGTAAAAGAGCACGTGAAAAAACATACTTTATTATTAAAGTTTCTTATACAATATCTCTACTAAAAAAAAGTATATATCTGACTTAGGTAACTAGCAGAGGCTATTATTACAATAAAGCCTTTATTACGCGCTCTAATTATACTTTAACAATAAAATGCGCAACACAATTATGTCATAGCAACAGAAACTACAAGTGCAACATCCAACAATGTCTGAAGCAATGGCTTTTTATAATTAAAATGTTTCGTTCATATTTAATGAAGGCTTAGGTTTTTGAAATGTTAAAGTTTATGGCTGTTAATGAATATTGAAATAATTTTTTTTAAAAACAAAGTGATGGAACGTGATAACAGCGCCATTGTCATGGCCAACAATAAAGTCAATACTACTATCACCTGCTGTTAGTGTGCCACAGCAACATAGCCAAGTTATTTATAAACGTCTTTTGTACTTTTTGAGATGATTCGTTTGTAGTCCTTTTTCAGATACTTTTTGTTATAAAAAAATTACTATTTTTTATAAAAAAATTCCTTTTTAATGTTTCAATTGCATAGCATAATGAATACATTTTCTGGTTGTTGCAACTAAACTGAAATTGATTGTTTTATTGAAACATTTTTGTCTTTGCAAAGCATAATTGGGAGCTATAAAACCTTTAAACTGGTGTACATATATGAGTTGACTGTACCAAATTTAGCTTCAATACCAGTTGAATAGTATTGTTGCACCTGCTTTTGTGGTGCATCAAATATTTATGTCATAGGCTGCCGAAAATAAATTAACCGACAACTATTATCGTATGGTTTTGTCAGGCAAAGTTGTATTTAAAAGTTAAAACGGTTTTTAAACAACAACGGTTGCGAGTATAAATGCGTTTAATTTTTCACACTTAAAGAAATTAATACAAGAAACTAAATTTTTTATTATTTAAAGAGTATCTTTTCTTTTATGGCTTTTCATATGCTTATTATGGCATTTAAAAATTAGAAAAAGACAAGAGAAATAATTGGGTATACACTTAATATTTTTCTAAACAAAAATAGCATTTCAAATTACAAAAAAAAAAAAAAAAAAACGAAACTGAGTCACTAAATTGATTCACTGAAAAAATATTGTTCTTTGCTTGTTTTGGTTGGTAATGCAGCGTGTGAAATATTGGACAAACGATGGGCACGCTTCAGTAATTTTACTGAAAAAGTCACAGGCACACCACACACAGCAGGCAAACAAAACACATAAACAAGCATGTGACCAAGGAAATGCTCATTTTTTATATGACTCGTTTAACAAGTGGTTATGTGTGTTGTTGTTTTTGTATTTGTTTTTGTTTTTTTATTATATCCTCCAGTTTATTCACTGCAATATTGCGTTACCTGTAAACTAACGTTACTACCTTAGGTTTTATGAAGTTAACTTGAGTTAATGCTTGAGCGCTTTTGTTTTATAGAACTTCTTCTTTGTCTTCTTTTAAGATTTTCTTTTTTATTTTTATTTTTTCTCTTTAGGTATGTTTACACTTGCAACGAAATAGACAAATGATCTTCAATTTGTCTTTATTGACTTTTGTAAAGATTTTTTAAACCGATAGTTGCTCTTTAGTTTAAGGAAAGGTTATGTAATATTGATATATTGATGCAACTAAAAAGTCATGAACGAAATTAAATTTACAGCCTATTTTTGTTCAATTAAAAAACGATTGCCCTATTAAAAGAAGCAAGGGTTCATAGATACAAGTTTTCAAGGCGAAAACAGAAGATGAGTAATATGTCAGATGATAAACGAGAAAGCATGTCAACTCACAATTATAAGAGAAGACGAAAAGCACTCTTCTAAATTTTAGACTGCTTTATGAGAGTTCTAAAAGGCTAAGAAAGCAAAAAGAATTCTAATAGTGAAACTCTATTTCGTTTATATTGGTCATTGTGCAGTGAAAGAACGACAGATTCTTTATTTCGGTCGTTAACAAGAAGGAGAAATAATGGCCGAATTTAATGACATTTATTCAGTTTGTTTTGCCATTTGCAATTCTTTTATAAACTGAGTGTTGTATAGTGAAGGAAAGACAGATCCCTTATTACTACTAGACTGTGAAGAAAAAGGATAAAATCGCATTCTACTCTCCTGTTCAAGGCGTGGCAAAAATCGTTAGTCTTTTGAAAAATGTTATCAATTTTACAAATGGTGAGTTCTCTTTTAGAAAGTAAACACATACCAACTGCGTAAAAATAAAACATACAGACATACATAATTGGCCATTACAACCCTGTGTCAGGGTTACGGCCTAGCTTCTCGCAGCACTCATGTTGTGTGTGTTAATTTTTATCCATGAGTACCGGGACCTACAGTTTAAAGTCGACTCCGAATGACAGATTTGAGAAACTTTTCATGGCAATCAATTACGCCCAGAGCTTTTGCCAGAAGTAGTCGCCGAAAAAAATAATTTTTTCATATTTTTTATTTTTTTTTTTGAAGATGTCAGAGCTAAGATTTGAACCCAGCGCTATCATCTTAGTAAGCTAACACACTAACCACTAGACTACGGAGCAAAAATAATACCAGGAAATAAATTGTTTTGCTTCTCTTTTTAAGGAGTTTTAATGTGTGATCTTTAATTCGCAGGAATCCTACTATTTAAACAATACACCGTTAGGCATGTGTAAGTGGCGCCGAAGTAGTTATTCTGCTAAGATTATCTTAATTTGTACAGAAGACCACACGAAACGCCGTCAAGTCTGGTTGGCGAGGAAATAGTCATTATCGCAGCCATGACTGAGGATGTCACAGAAGATCCCTAAGTGTAGGCCAGACGAAGTGTTATGCATTCAGGTATCAAATGGCTGTCTTTGCAGAATATTTTAGTAAATGAGTTGAAAGTGTTCTCTTGTTGTCTTACAAAGTGCGGACAGTGCATTAGCTCTTTAGCGTTCAACGCTAAAAGAGTAAAACATACGCTCAAACCATCATGTATTTCGACCACAAAGATAAACAGATTTATCAAGTTTGGGTCACCAAAAATCTGCGTATAATAACCAGTAAGCCATTATACCCTTGGAAGTTATTTTATAAGGTTTAGAATTATTTTAGCTAAATATTTTGAGTTACGACTCCATCATCGGAAATCATGCCGAAAGTAATGCAAGTAGCCATAAATCGAGTTCATATACATACTTATAAAACCTGATGGCGATCACTTCATCTGTTCTATTTACTGAAAAGAAAGAAAGCCGTAGCAAATAATTTTTAATTTAATTTTTCGGCTCTATTAAAAACAAATATGCGTTCAAAATCATGCAATTCACCGAATTCTGAAATTTCGCTTCAGTCTTTAAAATTACGCCATTAATCCTTTACAATTCTAATCAAAGTAAATATGAAATTGGTAGACATTTTGTATCAGTTTTTTGTAACTACCTGTTAACCAATTCTTGTTACATATTTAAAATCTGCTAATATTTTCAAAAAGACTTTTAATTCTGCTATCGGCCATAAAGTTAAAACTTAATTATCATACACAAAAGCTACAAATTTATGTTCTTAATCAGGTAATATCTTTAAATAACGCTTAAAGGGAAATTCTAATTATTCCATAATTCTCGTGTAAAGCTGTTTTTCAGTGTAAGTGGTAACATCTTCTTGAATATTTGCTTTCGTTTTCACGTATTCTTTTTAGTTGCTTTGAACTTCAAAAAAAAAAGCTTTTTATTTAAATTTCCATTTGCATGAGCATACATACTCCTTTAAAACTTCCCCTTTGATTTTGAAATATTATAATAAGTTTCTAATTGTTTCTAAATCTTGAGAAAGTTTTATGAAAAAAATTTAATAAAAAAAAGGAGAGAACAAAAGAACACTAAAATATTAAGAAAGAAACATAATTAGTAGCTTAAGTTTTTGCATCTGTTCAAGTCATGCTGGCTGGATTCTTTTCTTTTTTTTTTGTTAATTTAAAATCAGTAATTTTGTTGTTGTGACTTTCTGAAGAGAGTTGATTTTATTTTATTAAAGAGAGGTTAAAGCTTTAGTTTTTTTTCTCAACAATTGGTTACAAAAAGATGTGCAACTCCAATCTTAATTAATTTTTTAGTTGTCCTGTATGACACATAAATATTTTTTATTTTATCTTATTTAAAAGAAAATAAACAATAAACTTACACAACTAATTTAGAAGCTTATTAGTCGTTAAGTTTTCTAAATATATCCAATTGAAATTTTCCTTTGAAGTACTCACGCCCACTTTTGAGATAAAAAAACATATTTTATTCAACGACCACCTCTTAGCAGTCTTCTGGAAATGGCTTTGACAGTAAGTAATGGAAATGAACAATCTTCTCAAGTCTATCGTTCAGATTTGACGTTAAACTGTAGGGTATTTAAAATTAAAATAAAAATCAGAAAATCACAGCAAGAATAAAGGAACACCAAACACCAATTTCGACTGAGAGAACTGCGATATGACATCCATTCAGCTCGTGCAATAGTGGCACATTAGTTTCTGTCGACTTGGTTTGATAAATTTTAAAATATTTTTAAATTCTGTCAATTTTTTTTTTATTTTGAGACCAATACTCAGGTGTAAACCCCTACTAAATGCTGTGCATTTTATTGAAATTTTTTGGAAAGGAAAGTATATATACATTTTCTCTTATATTATTAAGCGCCTTAGGAATGAAACAAATTGCTGTGAATTGATCATTCAAAGGCCACCCTTGAATAATCAACAGCAATTGCCTCATCGTTGCATGTTGATTGTGTGGTGAGTGCCTTCGCTAAGTAAGTTTAGTAGGTTTAACTGCTACTTCCCAATAAGTGGTGCTTTAATCCTTATCATTCGTTTATTTTTTTTTTTTTTTTTTTGATATTTGTTAAGGTGGTATAGAGTGGAATGTCGGGTAGCGGTTTCTTTGTAGATGGTCTTGTTTTTTCTGTCAAATACAATTGTATTTGCGTTTTTGAGGTGATTAGTAAGGACAAATTGGCTAGAGAGGAGCTAACTTCACTGCTACACGCTTCATGCCTAGAATTTTAAACAACAAATTGTACGGCATAAGCCAACTGAAATGTCAATACTCTCTGCAACTTCTCTAATAGAGATGCCTTTATTCTTTGTAACAATTTTTGTTTAACTTTTTCAATATTTCTATCGGTTTTTATGGTAATGGATCTTTCAGTACCATTCTATCACTCACATCTTCACGTTGCTCTATGAAGAGCTTTTACCATGTGCAAACGTTTTCAGAGTACGGTCACCATATGCCACTTCAAACATCTCATTTGCTTTTGACCACTTACCCAGCAGAAATTAGTGCTTATCTATTTTGTAAGGGAGAAATTGTGAACAATCACTTACACGTGCGCATCAATAATGCATGATTTTTATATGAAATGAGCTGCTAAAATGCAGTAAAAATGCAAATTTATTGCAACCAGTACGCAAATAGTACAAAAAATCAAAAATAATACCTTACCCTACAGCATTTTTGGTAGCTTTAAGGTATAAAATCAATATAATGTTTCCATTATTGCTTACAATTTTATTTATTGCTTCCAAATTTGAAAAATTTTCTGCTGGGTAGTGCCATTTTTTATACAAGATTTGTTGCTAATTTTTTTTAATATTTTTTTTCCACAGCAGAAAACTGCTGAATAGGTAAGACATTCTTACAAAAAGAATATGTGTTCCAGAAAAGAGTTCCAACATGCATACATACATATATAATTGGCCATTACAATCCTGTTCCAAACCTATTGTGTGTGTATGCAATTTTGAGATCCTGCAGCTTACCATTGATTCCGAACGACAAATATGAAGACCTTATTCGTAAGAGAAACTAGGCCGTATCCCTGACACAGGGTTGTAATGGTCACAAATGTAGAAATTTATTCGTGATCGACAGTTACTCTCAGAGCTTTGGCCAGAAGATTTCTAAGAGGTAGTTTCCGAAAGAAATATTCTTGATATTCAAGACGTCGGAGCTAAAGCCGCAGCTCTTGTTAAGTAAACCAACACACCAACCCCTAGACTACTAGTGTCCAAAAATAACAAAACAAAACCTAAAATCGAATGGACGTCAGCTAAGAAATTTAATAGTTCACCTGTTCTGCTTTACGGCCCTCGCGCATCAATTTTGAAGCAAATATTTGCAAAACTTAAGAAAGTGTAGCTTTCTGTTTTCGCTTTTTTTTATCCACAAATTTATGCAATAATTATATTGAAAAAAAAAAACTTAATACGTGGCTCCTTTAAAATTTTTTCAATCAAGCAATAATTTTTCATTACCTGTTGGTTGCATTAATTAAAGGGCATACAATGGTATTTTAAACGCTTGAATGGCGAATTAATTGCGTGTCTCTTAAACATGTGTTTTGCTTTAGACTCAAAATGTCTTCCTACAAAAGCCCATAAATTAAATGGAAACGAATACAGTGTAATAGACCTTTAGTTTTTATTTTTTATGAAATAATATGCGTGAAAACATAAATTGGAAAAAAAAACAAAAAACAGAAAATAAATCCATAGAAGTCAGAGGTTATTAAAGCTAAAACATAATTGTGATTCCTTAAAAAAATAAGAAAAAAAAAAGTTTTGAAACACTTTTCTAAAAACATTTTCCATTTTTTCAGCTACTCTTATGGAACTTTGACTTTAAAAAGTATCTTACATTCGGTTTTATTAAAACATAAAAATCCTGTTCTAGTCAATGAACCGCCTAATTACTAACTACTGGTACTGTTTAACATTTTAATAAAATTAGCCCTTTTAAAGCAACAACCGCCAAGGTCCTTAACAGTTGTTTGTGCATAAAAATTGTCATATTTAGCAACCAAAATTGGATTTGCGCATGAAAAAACAGCATTAAAAATTTAACAAAATTATAATACAAAAATGAAGAAAAAATAAGCAAACGACTCAATAAGGACATAATAAGAATACATTTTAAATGCTCTTAAAGGAATTTCAATCTACTTTAATAAGATTTTACTTTATAGCACTCGGTGGACCACTGTAAAAAACACCTTTACGTGTGTTCTGTTAATAGACTCACGCAATGAATTCACTGAACTGGTATTACAACCCCAAAATGCTCTACTAAATTATACGTTAACATTCGTTAACATTTTTAAATGCCACTTATAAAATGGAAAAAACCGTTTTTAAATTTATGTTTATGTTCCTTGAGAAACAAGAAACGAAAATACAAGAAAACAAAAACAAAAATAAAGTAAAAAATACCTTCACAGACTGTGAGAATTTGTACTATTTTTTTTTTTTTTTTTGTTTTTATAAATATATGGCTTTTCTTGTCAAACTAAATTGTATGAAATGAGAATATTTTTAAATGCAAGTAATTTATAAAAAAACAATAAAAACTGAAAGTTAAATGCAGCTCAATTGTGATGAATTACATCAGAAATTCGTTATGACTGCTGCTTACACTTTAAAATTGTGCAATTAATGTTTTAAAGAAACACCAAAAATATGTATGCGTTTCTTTTCGAAACTCAAAACAATTGAAGGGCGAGTGGTATAGTGGTTAGAGCGCTGACACAAAAACTCAAACGGCCCAGGTTCGAATCAGATCAAACGTGAAAAGAGAAAAAGTTAGCTTGCGGTTTTTTTTAAATTATATTTTTTAAAAGTAAGAGGTTCCTCCTCCCCCCTCCAAGAAATCTAACTTTAAAATAACTACTCCCTGACATTCCACTCTATTCCTTAACCTTTGACAATGAAAAACGAATGATCAGGAGAAAAGCCCCACCTATTGGCAAGTAGCAGAAAACAGCTCAAAACCTACATAGCGAAGGCACTCACCACAATCAACATGCATCGATGGGGCAATTGCTGTTGATCATTCAAGGGTGAAGGTATAACACTGGCCTTTGAATGATCAATTCACAGCAATGTGTATCACTTCTAAGGCCTTTCATAACATAAGAAAAAAATATATATATACTAGATGACCCGTGCGAATATTTCGTACCGTTAGCTGTCATTTTTGTAACATGAAATGAAAATAATTAATAGAAATTTTGGTAACTTCAATACATTTTATTGAAAGTATAAAAATATTAGAAATCATAATATCTGTGGCCACAAGGAATAACAACTAAACTCAATTTTGAGAAATTTTCAGCAGAGCATTTTTAAGTTTTAAATTGGTGCCTGAAATCAGGGAATTAAGATTAAGCTAATATTTGAAAGCTCGATGTTAGCAATTTTAATATATTTTAATTTGTAATACAATTCATAATGAAAAAGCCGCTAACTTAAGAGAAATAAGCAAAACAAATTGTTAACCTTTTTTTCGTTTTTCGTTTCTAAATCGACTTTAGCTGTTATTCCTTGTGGCCACAGATATATCATACATATTTGCATACATGCATACATATGTTTAAATGCTTTTATAATACTTCTTTGAATGTAATGTTAGAGGTAATGACATGATTATCGCTAACTTTTTGCCCATACGAATCCTTAATACAAACAAAAATATCTTTAAACGTACAACTACTGCAAAGTATTGCCAAGACAGCTTTTTATAGTAAATAGCGGTATTGCCAGAATGGATTTTAATATATACATACTATATTATGTAGAACTGCATTACTATTAAGCGACCCTGTATTACCACACGTGAACAAAAACATACAATCATAATGACAACAGTATTATCATGCAGTTCTATATAAAATATAACTTTTATCAATGAAAATATTATATTTTCTATTTCTAATTATGTTTCGTCATTAGTGTTAGAAATAAGCTTTAAAATGAGATATCATTCATTAAATTTGATGCGGTGGTATGGGAGATCTTTGCAACCGACAAAAAAGTGCATTAGAAATAATATATATGATTCTGTTGTTATAATGTACTGCCCTTTCGACAAAAATTCCAATACACTGCATAGCATTTAGTAGGGGTTTACCCATGAGTATTGGTCTCGTAAAAAAAAGATAAAATCTTTATATAATAATTGCTGATTCATCAATAAATCCACTAACTCGAGTGAATGAATTTCTATATTATTTTTGCAATAATTTCTTAATCAACGGACAAGCTGACATCCGTCAAGGAATTATATATACCAGCCGAACTGAAAAGTTTTCCTACTACATCTGCTGTAGTCATCAGAGTTCTTTATGAATTCTACATATCCATGACAAACAGCAACTACTTAACTCACATTTTCTGGAAAATAGCAGACTTTCCTTACATTTTTTTTAAACTACAATAGATCATCGATCGATTTTTATTAAATCTATTTCATGTTGTTAACCGACCACCTTAGGTAAAACAGTTGTTCGACCATTGATGTACTCAATTTGATGCCATCTGTTTCACATTTACAAACGAAGAAATAAACGAAAAGCACTTGATGAAAAATTTCAAATGATCATCATCGCTTCGTACACAAACTGTAATTGCAGTCCATTCCAAATAATCAGAATTACAACAGTGTTTTCTTTGCCCTCTTTTTCAAATTATCAGATACCTCTACAACGAAATGTTAAAGGGAGGCAAGAACATGAGAAAACCCATGAACTTGCTTGCAAAGATATAGTCTTATAACAGAAGAGTAGTTTTTATCCCGATGCCTTTGAATAGGCAAAGACTATGGTACACTTTCTTGCTTAGTTTAATAACTAATTTTATCAGTGGCAAACTTAGCTACAACTCAGCAAAAATGCGGTCGAATAATTCATGAAGAAATTAGGCAGGATTCATCATGAAGAAATTATGCAGGATACAGAGTCTTGCCGGCCTTGGTGTAACTAGTGCAGTGCAAACAGAAGACATCCAACAACAGTTCCACACTCACGCTCATTTGTTTGACACTACATTTATGTACGTGGAAGGGTTGCTGCCTATTCGGTAGCAAAGTTTTTTAGCAAACCCACCACCGAGAGATTTGAAAACTAATAGCGAACATGAATGTCATGCTTTTGAAACTATTCTTTGGTAGAAGGTTCAGGATTGTAGTTATAATGCTTGGTCTGCTGTCTATTCGGCTCAGAGTGAGTTCAATGTCGATTTGTAGACTTAAGATTTCAAAACCAACAATGATGTCAATGCTTGTGTTCAGATACCCTACCTAGATTTGTCAATTCTAATGAGGAGGTCAATAGGTATTTTCTAGGCTATTTCCATAAGTGTTGAGATCAATTTGGACACTAGACTCAAGGGCAAAACAATTTTTATTGTCTCGGTCAGGCTGCATATCATTGTAGCACATCTAAATTTGTCAAATGTTGTTACGACATGCTGTTCAGAAGGCCTCTTAGAATTAGGATCCAGTTATTTTAGATCAAAGATGCCCAGTAGTGGCTGATATCAGCAAATTAAACTCACACATATACTTACGCTCTTTTGTTTGATTGTCGATCAACCAATAGGAAATCAGCATGTTGAGTGGGAGAGACAAACTACACTTGCAGAACTTCTGTGTTTTATTTTTTTTTATCTCACCAATACTACTACATTGGGCATCAATGTTTTAGATGTAATGCAATGCAATAAGCGGCAAGGAGGCTGCGGATGCAATGGCTAGGAGCAGATAGTGCGGAGTTCAACTGCACAGCACCTCTATTTACTACATTCAATATAATAAGAAATTGGTAAGTTGACAAATGGCAGAAATACTCAAACACTCGTTTTAGACATGCAGAGGTGATGTTCAGTTTACAGTTTGCTCTCAGTTCTGGTATTCTCAAGTACAAAAGTAAAACTCTGAACGGATTTGCTTACAGATCATTGTGATGTGAGAGTGCATTTAAAGAGAATGACAAACCAAAATGATGATGTTTCTGCTTTTTCTTATGCTAAAGAAAATTAGAAAAAAAAATTGGCTTTTCTCTGTTTTTGTGGGCCAGTGTAATTTTTAGTGAATAAATTTTAATATTTTAATAACCAGCCATAAAAATTATTTTTGAATAAAATCGTTTAAATTTAAAAACAAGCTTAAGAATTATAAAATCTTAAAAAGGCGCCTTAGCCTAATGTAATCCCATCTTTAGACATATTTTCGTCATAAAATTGAATACAAAAGCGACACAAATTATAGAGAAAAAGTTCACTACAAATCTTTTTAGTCTTTGTTTACATTGTAAATCTTAAAAGTACTTTGCATTGGCATTGTAAATGACTAACAACAGTAATACAAGTAAGACGAATAACAAAAACAATAAGAAATTCTAGAGTATGTTTTATGTAAATACAAATGTCTATACTCCACCCATGCTGTCATAATGTCACAACTCGCTGAAGATTATAATGACCAACGTCAAGGATGACTTGTATTACTTCAATTTCATATTTCTTTGTATTTTCTGTCAATGTCTATACTTTTGCTGCAGCCACTTTTGTTCATACAAAAGTGTTAAAATATACAACACAATATATGTTAAATGCCACACCATCGCTTATATAAACAACAGCAATAAGAGTGATAGGCATGTAAATAAAGGTTCATGTATAACAGCTAAATGACTGATTACATGCATACATACATACATATATGTTTTCTTTACCACCAGTATTTCTGTTCTTTTCTTTGTTTACTTGGAGCTGTAAGAAATATCAGGTTACATGTTTTGTCCTTTTAAATATAAACCTGTGCCTAATGTGGCAATAATACATGCATATAAAGAATAAAATTTACGTATTAGATTCATTATATTGACAACGTACTATACAAAAGACAATAACAATTATAGCATCCAGTGAAATAAGACAAAAATAAACAAATATTGTTAAAGGATATTATTATTCCCTGTACAACTCTACGTGTTAATTAAGGAATTATCTTAAAAGGATTTCAACTAAACAAAAACCATAATGAGACGGAGAATAAATATGTTTTAAAACGAGGACTGGTCAATGAGTTCGTGAATTTTAAATTTTGTTTCTATTAATCAGCATCCATTAAAAGGCATTTGGTAGTTGGTTACGCTTCAAATGTCAAAAAACAACATCTATTTGACGCAGACCTTGTGATTTGAGCTGAAAATAAAAAATGTGAGTTGCGTGTGAGAACTCATTTGAGAAACACTGCTAGAAATCAGAATTCTTTTATTTCAATAATACTTATAAAATATTGCAGGTAATATCGCGAGTGTTGTATATAAAACCATAAAAACTTCCAATATGTTGTTGGGTTGTGCATGGGATACTGGTTAGAGCACTCGCATACAACTCAAAACAGTCCAGGTTCAAAGGTTGCCGTTTTCTAGATTTTAATTAAAAAAATAAGAGGTTCATCCCTCAATGAAGTCCATCTATAGGAAATCGCCCCCATATCCCACTCTTTTCCATTTGCCAATTAAAAACGAATGATCAGGAGAAAAAGCGCCACCTAGTGGAAAAATAACAGCTACCTAGCGAAGGTACTCACAAATTCAGAGTTAAGATGCAGCGACAGATGGGGCAAGTGCTGCTGATCATTCAAGGGTGAAGATATGACACTGACAAATTGACAGCAACTTGTCTCCATCTCATGTTTAAGGCGCTTTAAAAATATGATGTTGGCCGGTTGGAGATAGAAAGTGAGAAGACTATGGGACCCATTGATGACGGTTATATTAGCTCTATAAGAATTACCGATACACTATAAAGCAAAGTTACTAAACATGGATGACAATCTTCACACCGTTAACGAGAATTTTGTGTGAGATGCAGTTTACACGCCGGCGGAATTATCGGTCTATAAGGGGTGCAATTAAGTTGAGCCCTGCCGAAGAATATTTTGTTTAACTTGAAGCATGTAGCGAGTCTGGACTGCGTTTTATCGAGATATGTTATAGTTATTCATGGGTTTATGCCATCAAACCTTCAACTCTTAATATATTTGATCGGTCTTTGCAATTGAAACAAAGAATTTCACAAGAAATTGTTGGCTAATCAGAAATTAATAGAGCGAGATATAGTCGAAGCAAAAAAAAGAAGGAAAGGAGTTTTACAAGGCTATTGGCTTTTATATTAAATTTTCTCGAGCTTTCAATACGATGGGCGTAACACTTTTGGATTCATCACCATTCACTGAAGATATTAACAGCACGTCAAACAGTAATTATCAATTATCGGAGGATGAAACAGAGTCTCAGAGGTCTAAGTTGAGGATATTGTATTTGAATGCTCGGCTGCCTTCTGGGGGTTAAACAATATTTTGACAATATAATGACAAACCTTTGAGCTCATTTGAACCAAATTTTAATGAGAAAAATTAAGGCTTTAGCCATGAAAAAATTACATTGCAAAAATCCATAGATTTTATTGCGTGTGAATTACCCTCTTATCTGCCCTGATCGAACTTAGCGATGACCGAATATTACTGGTCTCCAAACATGATAAAAACATATGACTTCAAATATAAAATCATTTTACACGCGAATGCCTATTGTGATGAGCTCAAGAAATCTTATTCTTGAGTAGGGATAAACAAAAATTGAGCAAATGTTGCACAAGGTCAATAAAAATGAAAAGAGCCTCTATAAACCACAAAAGAACTGTGTTTTCTTTTCAGAAGCTACCGACTTATTAAACCACCCTCGTATGACCTCGCAATTTTTGTTTTTTTTTTTTTCTATTTTTGTTTTCTTAATTTTTTCTTTACTTACTGAGTAATTTTTCATAAACAAATAACAATAAGGATAGTCAACAGCTGTTGATTGACGCTTTACATTGTAAAAACAAGTTGAAATTGATGTTTTTCTTATTGTTGCGTGGCATTGTTGTCAAGCGCAGTTGTTTGCAATTCATAATAATTGAAAACAATTTCTTTTTCTGAACGTTTTTGATGCAGATATCATCACCACCATCATAAATTCATCATTAAGTACTTTTTCAATTTCTAGTTTACGTGTTGTTTTGCGGTTGCATGGTTTTCTATGGGTGTGTCCGTCCTATTCATTTATCATTGTAGCAATTGGTGTGAACAGTTTCAAAATAGTTTCTAAATTTTGAAAATAAATCACCAAAAAAATATTTCAAATTTATTAACATTTAAGTTTAAACTATTACGACTATCTATGCATACATATTACGAATTATTATTATATTTTTAATAAATTTTTCTAATGAAAATTTCCTGATATGAAGTAGCGTTGATAATATTTTCTTTATAATTGCATAAAAATTTCAATATTTTGTTCATTAAAGCAGTGTTTGCGCAACACTTACAAGTATTTATTGTTATCAATGAGGAATAGTACCAGGTAGTTGCGCTTTTTAATTATAAAGTACTGCGGTAATACAGTTTTTAAAAAGAAATTTAAAATGAATTTTCTTTTAAAAAAAAATTTTAAATCGATATTACTTAGTTCTGAATGGTCACTGCAAAGTATTGTCATACCACTAACTATAATCATTCTATGGTATTTGGTAATTGTGTACTGAACAAGAGGGCTCACATTTATCTACGGAACAGCAAATAGCTCTATCGGGAGTATGATTTCGACATTTTTAAAAGGGAAAAATCATGCAGAAGTAAGCAGTATATAATAAATACTTAATTTTTAATGACACAATTTTACATTTGCCCATGTTACCTTAGGTGAGAGATTAAACAAATGCAACTTTACCAATATAACCAGTATCAATATTAAATGCTGGTTTAATTTTTTTGAATAAAACACAAATGGCCGCAACGCCCTCGGTAGTGCACCTCTATCCGATGGTCAAATTTTTCGATGGCGCCGAGGTTCCATGCCGCTAACGTGCCAAATTATCTCATCATTTAGCTCTTGAATTGTTGTCGGCTTATTGACGTACACCTTTTCTTTCAAATAACCCCCAAAGAAAGACTTCCAACGGTGTCAAATCACATGATCTTGGGGGCTAATTGACATCGCCACCACGTGAGATAACACAGCTATTGAATTTGTCGCGCAAAAGAGCCATTGTTTTGTTAGTTGTGTGACTAGTGGCATCGTCCTGTTAAGGCCACATATCGTCCACATCATAATGTTCATCAACAATGAACATGAAAGTTGCAATTGCTGAACACGACGTCAAGTTTAAGTGGACGGCTCTTTTGCAACACTATCGCGAACAGCAGCAATATTTTTTGCAGTACGAGCATGCACTGGTGTTTTCACTTCTCCTACAGACCCGGTTTACTCAAATTTTTGCACGATTTTTCTGATTGTACGCACATTCGGACGATTAAATTGACCGATTTGAACGCCCATATTTATAACAAGCCTGAATAACTTCAACGCGTTACTCGATTGTGTATCTTTCCATGGTTCAAATTGAGTTAGTCTGAAATTGAGAAATGTCAAATGAAATGCAGAAACAACCTCAACAGTTCGGTGTAATTCACATTCAACATCGTCTCTTAACATTTAGTCACCCGATATAACCAGAATGAAAACCCCTGCTGAAAGCTCCTCTATAAGTTAAAAATTATTCTAAAAATATTGGCATATTACACGAATAAAATAAAACTTCTTCCTTTTTAGGAAATTTTACCTTCTCGTTACTAAAAAAAAAATTCTTAAATAACAGAGAGAATATTTAAAAAATTTATTTACAAACTCCAATCAAGAATCTCTGTAATCTATATGAAGTCATAAAACATGCAATGTAGGGGTTGTTTTCAATGAACATAAAAATGTCACATTTTTAGAATTTTAAAGAAACAACACTGGAAAACAGAAAAAAAATTAGAGGAAGAAAAAAAAAACACACACCAGCACATAAACATAATGAGTTTAAAAATACTCGTACACATACTCGTACATTTAAGTCGTAAACAACATTTAGTTGAAGGAGGTCATTTTAAAAACAAAAACATTTAGAATTTTAGAGCACATAAAACATTTAATGTTAAACAACAACAACAACTCACATATAAACAAACAAAAAAAAAAAACTAAAATTACATTATTTGTTGATCATGGAAGTTTTTGAGTTTTTGGAAGCAAAAAATATATATTCCTGGCTTGAACCCTGATTATGTGCATTAGTATTTTAAGCATTTAAAAGTCTTTTTTATTTTCCTTTTTTTTTTTTTTGTTTTAATGCACTTGTACGTTGTAAGTGTGTGAGTGTGTGTGTTTTTCTTTTTTTCTAAAAATAAATGCATTTTAATGTAAAATGTTCACATGCATTGATGCTGTGCTCTGCTGTGTAATGTTGGGCTATGCTGTGCTGTGTTGTGTTCTGTTGTGTTGTGCATATGTTTAGTTGTGCTTTTACCGATTTATAAATTGTTCACCAACTAAATATGATGTTTTGCTTGTCGTCTATTTATTGTACAATTTGAGTCCAACTAAATATATCGTATTTGTAGGTTTAGTACCTCTAAATTTGTTTGTTGTATGGCACTTATACTTGTAGGCAGTTTCAATAGCATTAGGAGGCTGATTTAGTTGTTTGCGTTTAAATATGTTGTTGGAATCTCCTACTGTGATTTTTGGTCATATTTATAGTACAAAAAAAAACAATAAAATATTTAAAAACAAGAATAAAAAAAAAAAAATGTTCTTGTTGACTAATATAAGGCATGCAAACATTTATTTTATTGCAATTTAACTTTATGTGCAAATACAATTTGCATATTTGTTTTATTGTGTATGAGTAGTTGGTATTTTACATATGAATTTTTGTTTTTTTTTTTTTTTTTTGCATTTCAATCTAGATTTTAAATGAGGCCACAAAACTAAGTTAAAAAGACAACTTTTATGCACAGTGATGGAAATTAAGTTCGCACATGCCATATTTATATGTCAGATGCAACAAAAGTCATCAATATATCGGAAAATTCAATGAGTTAAGCATGTATAGAACAGTTTTACGTAGACATTCGTAAAGTAAATAGAGACAAAACGCATGCCAATAAAATATGAATCTCTATACGTCTTAAGAACATGAATATAAACGTCGCTTTTCCGTCCTCTCAATATCAACTAAGCAAACACTACGGCGTTAACTTGCTTTCCGAGTAGAGTACAAGACAACAGTACAGTGGCCCTCTAAGTGGCATTTCTGCTTAGAATATCTTGCCTGTGGCTGAATTAGGAATGCTCACATCAATGTTTTGCTATGTATCAAATAAAAACATCGATTTTTTCGATGCATCGTATCAAATTTTTATATAATAGCAAAACAAACAAAAAATATATAAATTTTAATAAAAATAAACATTTTGTTTTACCAAAATTTAGTATAATTTAATAACAACTTCCTATATTTTTGGTCTTGAATTTGTAAAAATAATATTTTATTTTACTATTCTAGCCAGCACTTTACTTTGCTGTGCCAAAACTGATAAAGCTGTTGAAGAAAGCTTTTACGATGGCACGAAACTATTAATCATCCTTAAGTGTTTGTACTCTACATTGTACAATTTTAGGAATTATACCTTATAATCGGCAAATACTTTTAAAAGGTTTTTATTAAATCGTCTTACAGGACTACGTAAATGCACAGAAAGCTCATCAGAAAGACTTTCTTCATTTCCATTTGTTTTCCAATTTTTGTAAACTAATTTGTGGTGATCGCTCAAAATACTTAAGTAGTCCGTTACATTATCTGAAGTATCACAGCCCGACTCGTCTGTTAACTAATTTGCATATCATCTTAGGAAATTTTTGCTAACGTCTATGGCACAGGCAATTCGGCTTGCAAAATTTATTTTTTTAAAGCGTGGATCAAATAGAAAATTTGAAATAAGTTCTGTCATTTAATTTTCGTAAGTTTAAATCCGGACTAACGAACTATGTATCTATATAAAATGTTACCACTTTGTTCAATTTGTTTGTGATTTGCAAATAGTATCGATAACTATATGGTATCGATAAATGTATATGACAACGCTGTCCACTTACATTTACAAATAAATCATGAAAATACTTATAATATATAATTTAAGCAGCGTTCAAGCAAGGCTGTCAGGTAAAAAAAACTCAAAACTATAAGTACGGTTTTCGATGCATCGAAAAAATATATCGATGCATCGATATTTTAACGATGCCTCTAATTAAAAATATAGATATTTGCTATGCATAGATAAACTTCGAGCATCCTTAGGCTGAAAATATCACTTAAGATCCTGAAGTGCCGACGACACGAAGCACAGTGGAATTTGTTCATAGAATATATGGCAAAAAAATTTAATGAGTCCTCGTAGAATGTTGAAATCTTGCTCTCAGTCAATTAAGAAATATATAAAGTTTCATCAAAATTAGCCACACCCACTACCAACAGTCCATAGAACCCAAAATGTATTTTTGAAATTTGGCACAGAGCCTTTATTACCTCAATTAACGCCCACCACTCACCGCCCATATAACCCATATGATATTTTTCCCACAACTTTCTTTACCAAAAGTAATTAAATTTTAATTTTTTTAATTTTTTAATTAAAAATTTCATTAATTTGGAGATAAATTTTATTATTTTATAATAGATTATTAATTATGTAAACTTTTTGTTTAATTGATAGCATTCATTTGATTATAGCGGGAGCACTTAGAAGACCGAGCAACCTTCTTTTTCTTCCAAGGAAGTTTGCAATCACTGCACATTATAGACATTCTTAACAGACAAACTCACTCGACTGTATCGAGTAAATATATCTTCTTTAACAGAGTTCTTCGCAACCAACGCAACCGAACCAAGTTTTGTCAATTTTGTGAATCTAAGACACCAGATTAATACTATAAATTTCCGTATATTAATAAAATTGTAAAAATATTATCATGATATGGATCCTCAGAAGACTAGTGAGAAGTTTCTTAAGTTAGATGTACATAACATGCGTTGTGTAAATTGTGTGTTTCGTCCGTTTGTCAAAGAAAGTCAAAATAAGGAATTTTTATAAAACAAGTTATTGGCAACATTGGCAACATTGGCAACGATTCTAACGTATAAACAAATTTTAACTGTATCAATAAGTTTAGTTGACCTTATTATTGATTAATATATAAGCTTTTAATTAAGAAGTAGCGAAATATCGAAAAAATAATTATTTAATCGACCTAAAGCTTAATTAAAAGCTTATATATTAATCAAATTTTAACTTTTAGATGCGTTAACAGTTGAAAAGTTGCCTTACATTTTATATTGTAATCGCTGTTAACGCTGTAACGCATGCTGTGTATTTCTACCTTTAGACGATTCCCAGCGTCATTTTATTCGCATAAAGTAAAAATTTAATATGATATCAGATTGTTATACAAGAATAAATAAATAAAGAAATAAAAATTTTAAAATATTTTGCTTCCATAAACACTGTGCTAAAGTAACATCCAACACTGTACATGCAATATTAGTTTGTCATTTATGGCCAACAATACTGTAATTACTTTTAGCATGTTAACAATTAAATATCAAATATGTATAGAAAAAGAGAAATTAAAACATTGAAATAGAACTGCAACTTTTTCTTGATATTGATTGTGAAACTGCAATTAAAAAAACCAAAACAATAAACACAATCGAACACTTATATAACGAACTATGGAAAAATCGTTTGTTAAACCCTTAAATACATAAATTTTTATTGAAATTGCAGTTTATACAAATTTTAAATACCGTACATATGTATGTATGTAGATCTGCAAAAAAAATTTCAAAATTTATTTTATTGATAACATTTTTACTCCTGTCACATCAATTATTTGAATTATTACGTATGTACGTATTGTACATATGAACGTACGTAGATATTTCGAATGAAGAAATTTCGAAATATATTTTATTTTTCTTAATTGTTAATTATAGCAACTGGATATTGTTTCAATATCCATTTCCCTTAAAAATTTATATAAATTTATTGCAAGGCATTCAACTATATAATTTCATCTGTAGGGGAAAATATTTTAAGAAATTTCTGTCTTTATTTCTTTACATTCTTTTCTACCAACACGTTCTGTAGTCATTTAAGATTTTCCTTTTTTTTTTTTTTTGTTTGTTTGTATATAATTTGTAAATGTCTTAATTTTGTGGTTTATATCACAAACGGCCTTTCCAAATGACCATGTTTTTACTTTCGTCATGTTTGTTCGCCTGTTCACCCATTCAATCAACCAATCATCTATTCTATGAGTTGACTGGCTAGCACGTTTGAATGTACTTTATACGTCTGTAGACATAACAGATAGTAAGTAAAGCATTTGACCACATACTGTCAGGAGATTTCAATAATATTTTTTTCTATATACAAATGTATTTTTCTTTTTTTTTATATAAACATATATACAAACATAGGATATATTTTTTTTTTTGTACCTTAATTTGCATTAGAATTCAATTTATTTGTAATGCTCGTACTATCATTAAATTACATACAATGGCAGTAAAATGTCAAAACATTAGTGTCAATTAAGGTGACCATATATATGTATGTAAAGTATATGTTACAAAATCATTCAAAAAAAACATATTTAACTCCATAATATTGTAATTTCTTTTATTTATTTAAATCTTTAAGAATTCTCATACAGAATAACAATAAGTAAAAGCATTTAGTTTAATAAAATGTATAGCAATAACACAATTATAATGTCATTTAAAAACTGCATTTATTGGAAAGAAAGCCCCCAATATTTCACCCTATCCCCAATTGACTTATCAAACAAATGTTCAAAAGAAGGCGCCATCTACTGGGAAGTAATAGGCAGAACTAAGCAAGAAACAAAACCTACCAACCACTTAGCAAAAGTCCTGACCACTTCATAACAAACAAAATAAACATCAACGGATGTAGTCGACGTGGTCTAGTTGTTCGTGTTTTGGCCTACTAAAACGATAGCGCCGGGTTCAAATCTCAGCTCTGACATATTATTTATTTTTTCGGCTACTGCCTCTAAGCAATCTTCTGGAAAAACTTCGGGAATAATTGATTGCCATGAAAAAGCTTTTCAAATCTATTGTTCGGAGTCGACTTTAAACTGTACCTCCTGGTACTAATGGATAAAAATTAACACACACAGCATGAGTGCTGCGAGAAGCTAAGCCATTATGTTGTATGTATGTACTTTTGTATTTATTGAAAAAGTCCTATGTACATATATGGCATTAACATTTGAAAATGATTTCGGATATATGGCCACCGTTTTTCGAAAAATTGGCTTTAAATGGGCTATATAATAGCATGATGCTATTAAAACATTGACGACAGCAAGCAGCAAACAGCAAATCATTAAAATTAAAATACACCTGTTTATATAAAGACGATTACGAGTATTTAAGCCTAATCTTGCAATGCCCATATAAGTGGCGTTATGGAAGCAAACCAGTCAAAATGAATTTATCCTAAAGTATTGTTTCCAATCCGATTGGTCTTATATTCTAGTTTAAAAGCCACAAAATCTACACAAAATTATCACAAAATTATATCTAAGTACTAAAAGTGGATCGGATGACCATTTAGAGATATCTTCTGAACATGAGCAATTTAATTAAGTCTAGCTTATCGCTCTACTAATGCAGTACATTGTGCTGGTCGAGGAAAATATAAAGAGAAAGACAAAAGAGGATGTGAACCTCTGATTTAAACTTACTAATGTCATATCTGATATCAGTCAGAAAAAACAAACGTCCTACTTAAATAATGCGCATCACAAGGAAATCTGTTGCTTTTGGTTGATTACTCAATCGCGAGTGTTATACCTTCAACACTGAATAATCCAACAGCAATCAATCCCAAAACGAGCGCACATACATACATACATAATTGATCATTACACTCTTGTGTCAGGGTTACGGCCTACCTTCTCGCAGCACACATGTTGTGTGTATTAATTTTTATCCATGAGTACCGGGACCTACAGTTTAAAGTCGAGTCCGAACGTTATATTTGAGAAACTTTTTCATGGCAATCAATTACTCTCACAGCTTTTGCCAGAAGACTGCTGAGAGGTAGTCACTGAAAGAAACAATTTTTTCATATTTCTTTTTTTTCAAGATGTCAGAGCTGAGATTTGAACCCATCGCTATCGTCGTAGTAATCTAACACACTAACCACTAGACCACGGCGACTACTAAAAAGCCCGCACAGTAAAGTTTAATTTAGTGGAAGAATAAAATACAATAATATTGGAGAAAATGTTGTTGTTGTTGTTCCAGTGATCCAGCCCCTGGGGTAATTCTTAATAACTGCTCTGCAACCGCATTTCTGTCATGAAAGACCCTGCCAGAGAGCTATTGCTCTCAGTCTGCTTAGTGAGTTGAGTCCTGTGTATGCCTCTGCATCACGTCGACTGAAAGATTTTAGATTCTTAAAAAAAATCTTGTCAATTAAATTTATTGTTATATTAATTACAGGTATTTAAAGTAAAGTCCAATAAAGCATTAAAAAGTTAATTAAATCAATTAAATTATTTAATCAAAACATATCTTTGTCAATTCAAGTTATTTGAAAAAAAATTTCAATAATTTTTCTTGTGTACGGTAACAGAACACCAGTTATAGTTATTCAACCACGTGTATCTTGGAATCACATAATGCTGTTAACTATACATTTCATATCTTCATTAGGGCGTAATGTAACAGTTTGTCAAGACTCTCAACAAAAATAGTGATCGTTTAAAATATATCATTTGAAAGTTCCAAAATTTTATTTCGGATGAAATTAAAATACAATATATTGCTTAAAGGGAGATGCATGTCTTCATGGCTATTTCGTCTCTACTCAAGAGACTCGTTGGAAGACTTTTTGCCAAAAAATAGTGTCAAGAGTCTAATTCAAAGATGCCCAGTAGTGGCTGATATCAGCAAATTAAAGTCACACGTATACTTACGCTCTATTGTTTGATCGTCAATCAACCAATAGGAAATCAGCATGTTGAGTGGGAGAGACAAACTACACTTGCAGAACTTCTGTGTCTTCCCAGCGGGAAAAGATTGATTACCTTATTTTATAATCAATTATATAATATATTACTTCAGAATATATTACTTTTGGAATCGAGAAGGTAATTTCACGTGGCACACAAGTAAATATTGATTACCATGTGTATTCCCACATCTACGAAGCAAGAAGTTATTGTTTGTTGGTTTTTGTCTTTTTCGTATATTTTGTTGAAAAAAACTGTAATTTGGTTTTTTTCTTCTATTTTACATATCGATTACAAATCCCACATATATAGAAGAAAGAAGTTATTGTTTCTGCGTGTATTTGTTTGTTTGTGGATTTTTTTGTTTTTTATTTTTTTTTCATAGTTAAAAACTCCGTTATTTTTTACGCAAAAAGAAATGTATTTTATTAAAAAATGCAGTTTGTGTTTAAATGCGCAGAAGTGCGGACACTAAATTAATATTTAATATTAATTAATATGTATATTAGTAGCTATTCGGGATTATTTTAAAACTTAAATGTTTGCAAAATGTTTTTAACATGAACATGGTAAATAGTAAAACAAATATTCCCGAATAGCTACTATTATTTTATTTATAATGGGGGAAATTAATTTATTACTAATAATTTAATGCATAATTTAATATAGTATAAATACATTTATAATATAATGCATTAAAAATAATGCATCATAGAATTTATACCTTCAAATTATTAATAAATAATAACTTTATGCATTACCAATAATAAATTCTAATACTTATTACGGGGGGACAGTAAAAGAATTTATTACTTTCGTAGGACATGATATGTGTTAAGCGTAATGCTTTCCGTAATCAATAGATTATACATTCCTTGTATTACCTTCTCGTTTCTCATTGATTACCATTTCCCGCTGGGATACTACTACCTTGGGCATCAATGCTCTAATTTCCTTTAGTTTAACTTATACACTAAATGAGAACTATATCTATTTTAGTACAGAAAAAACAAATAATTTAAAAGCAATACATTGTTGTTTTTTTTGTTTTTTTCAAATTTAAATTTTATTTTTATGTTAAAAAAAAAAAATTGATTCTCTTAAATTTTTGTTTCTTTCGAACTGTCAACGATATCTCTAAAACAATGTAATTGAAATCGTCATTTTCTGTACACAATTGTGCTACAAACGCATTTCATTTATTGAGTGATTTGGTTAACTGAGCTCTAAACTAGTGGGGGATCTAAAATCTCGTGAGCTCGGGTTAGAGATAACATTGCTAATATGCTTTAATTTTTTTTTTATTTAACTGAATACGGTGAACCTTTCTAAAGTACTTACAATGTATATAGAGGCCAGGCCAGCTGATCGTATTTAGTTTCCCGAATAACCTTAAAAATAACATTTATTCCCTAATCAGCAATAACATTGTTCCCTTGTCTTATCTAAGCTTGTACACAAATAAGAAATAAATGATTTTTTTTTCAGTTTTAATTTGGAGAGAAAAGCGAGTGAGTAAATGTATAAAATCTGGCTAAAAAAGAAAATTATTTTATTGGCCAAAACTTAAATGAGCTCTACGCCAAAGCACTCAATCGATAAAAATTTTATGAATTTCTAAAATTTAAAATTTATTGTGATTTTATGAAGAGTTTTTTTTTTTTTTTTGTTATTACTTGTGCTCTGAGTGCTACTAATATTCTAATATATTGCAGAGATTCTGTCAGTTATAAAATGTTTGCCTTGAAAACTTTTCAACAAATTCATCAGTTTTTATGTATTTTTTTAAGCAGAATAAATATTTGCGTAAGTTGTATGAATTGCTTGAATAAAATTTCCATATTTTCATATATTAAAAATGCTTTCAAATAAATATGAAAAAGATTATAATGATGATGGCCAACCAAGCTACTGTGAAATATTTCTTTCTTTCAATATCAAAAACCATTTTAATTGTTTGAATAAGTAAAAGAAGACTAAAAATGAGAAATTATTTGATTGATTCTGTTCAACGTTTTTTTTTTCTCTTTATTTTTTAATAATATTTTCCATCTGCAATGAATTGTAAAATATTTAAGTGCCATAAGGATATGACAGTGGTATACATACATATTAACTCATACAAATACAAACAACAAGAAAAAAACACTATTTTTATAATGGTTTTTAAAAATTTGACATTTTTATTATTGCTATTGTTGCTTTAGAGCTTCTACTTAAAAGTGTATAAGATTATATGAAAGTTATGCAGATGAACCTTGTTTTTCAGTTTTTTGTCTACATTTTGACAGAATACGGAGAGAAAAAATAAAATATAAAATTTTATTATTTTTAATTTTGTTCCCATTTTTATTTCTTTCGCCACATTTAATTTTAGTTTCTCCATTTTTCCTGTACTCTAAAGCTCTACTTAACAACTTTATTTTCTCAAGTTTTATTTAATAGTCTTTTCTTTCTTTTTTTCAGTTATTCATCCAAATTTTTTTTTTTTACTGCTCAAAATTTAAAGTAGAAATTTATATAAAAAGTATGTAAGTGTTATGTATGTATGTACAGTAAACATGTGCAAGCTTTTGGGTGATTTGAGGATTTTCTTCCCTCCTTTTTTGTATTTTTTGTTTTTTTTTTTTTTGTTCAAATTTGCCTAGAAAATAATGGCATCTTATAAACTTTTTTTTTTTTTTGTTGAAGCACTTTAAGGAGAGTTATTGACAAGAGTGTAAGTGTTTATATAGTAAGTCTATATAAAAGAGTGTGTATTTTTTGGCCTAGTGCCTTAAATTTAAATTTATGAATTTTTTATATTCTACCACATACACAACATACATACTCGTACATACATAAAAATAAACAGAAAGACTGCCAATTTTTAGGCTATAAAAACTTCTCTCCTTTTGATTTTCTTACTTCATGCCTGAGTAATGTAATCAATTGGAAGTTATTGCTTTCATGCCTTCTTTTAGTTTTGCTTTTTATTCAATAGAAAATTTATGTTTTCATTTAAAGGCACAAACTAATATATGTATGCCCACATACATATATGGTACAGACGAACACATTTATAACGAACTATGTTGCTATTGAAAAGTTTTTTATAAAATATTTTAACTTTATATAGAAAACAAGGTATCATTTTTAAATAATCTCTTGGGTATGACCAAGTTTTCCGCAAAATATGTATCACGTAATCGTGTGACAACATCACAGCAGTGTTTAACTTTATTCAATCACAATATTGGAGAGTTTTTGGTCCATTCTCTAACCAGGGACGAAACATTTACCAAGCACGGCATACCGAGCATTAAACAGCTATCCATGAAAATAAATTCCTCTGTGGCAAATCGTGCCAAGAAGAACGAAAATCAAAAACGTGATGGTAATACACGAAGTAAAGTTCATAATATCTTTCAAGTGGATAAAGTATTATTTATTAAGTCGAGTAAAGGGGATTTCAAACTTACTCAGCAAGTCCTATGAATTGTAAAATTTTTGTGTAGAAAAGTCGCAATGTGATAAAACATAATGGCATTTCTTCATAGGCATAAGCAAAAATCGACTATTGCTTATGATAGTATTTAAACAAAAAGTTCTTTTTAAGAGCTTGGTATTCATAGTCAAAATAAAATCATACTCTAGGTGAGGCCGGTGCAAAAAGAAAAATTTTATAGACAATTGTTTCTTAGCTTAACTCACATGTATTCTTACGCTCTTGCTTTCAGTGTCATTGAAACACCGACGAGTTCATATGAGTATTGGATGTACGCTGATTTATTGTTTACAGTGAGAACAAAATTAATAGCAATGCACACAAATATTTTGTTAATTATAAATGCGTTTGGTAATCCAGATATAATTTTTAATTATGTGCTTATACTGCTACTAACACGTTCAGCAGTGTAATTCTCATTTTCTCACCAACACAATTACATTTTCACTTTTGCACAGGCCTGCGCTAGGTTGAAATGGCTCTGTGAACTATTGTTTGAGAGACTTTTTCTTATAAAACCTAATTTTTTATTAAGAAGTGTTTACCTTGAGCAGCTGTTTTCATTTTGTTTAGAAAAATCTTAAATTTCCTTTATGTAGTATTCAATTCTGAATTACCTCAAAGCCGAGACTACTGTATTTTGTCTCTATTAAATAATTGTTTTAATATACTTACATACATACATAATTAGCCATGACAACCCTGTGTCAGTTATGTTGTGTGTGCTAATTTTTATGCATGAATACCGGGACTTTCTAGAGTTTAAAGTTGATTGCAAACGACAGACTTGAGAAGCTTGTTCATGGCAATCAGTTACTCACAGGGCTTTTGCCAGAAGGCTGAGAAGTGATAGTCGACGAAAGGAATTTTTTATTCATATATTTTTTTTTAGGATATCAGAGCTGGGGTTTGAACCCTGTACTCATGTCTTACTAAGCCAACACACTAATCACTAGACCACGGTTTAGTGTGTTTTAATATGCATATAAATAATAAGTAGGTCATCATAAATTAAAGATTTAAAAATTTTTACACTTTTTTCAAGTTCGTTATAACTGTAATCGACAGTATATCATTCTGTGCGTGTGTACATACATATGCATATCGGTATATACATATATGAGTATGTATGTATGTGTAGCTTAATATGAGTAAAATTATTTATTTATGATTTTAAGTAAAAACGAAAGTTTTATTCAGATATGAAGAGGCCTTTTAAAGAATTATAATTTTATTTTAAAATAAATTTTAATAAATAACAAATATAAAAAGGGTATCCAAATTAGTTTACTATTCTATAAACCCAAAAAAAAAGAAAACTAAAAGAAGATATAAAATATTTTTAAAAATATTTTTAAAGAGAGTAAAGAAAAATTCACGTTCATTTGCTACGTGAGGAAAATACATATAAGAGTGCAGTTTATTAAGAAACGGAAAAGAGAAAATGCAAGAAAATTTTGAAGTTCGAAAATAATTGCATTTATAAGTAAAAGGTTCAGGGTTTAATAAATAAAGCACGATTGGTACAAACTAAATAAATAAAACTTCACTAGTGTACTCGTAAAGTGTTAACTTTTGAAGTTTTTTGTAAAATGTTAGCACTACTCGTATAGCTGTATTTCGCACCACCATAACCACTGTTTGAAATGTGTATTCATAGTTGGATGCCACAAGAAAATATTCTATTGATGTTAAACAACAGTAAAGTATAATAGAAAAAATACTTATGAATTCTAGAACAAATGCTGTTGGTATCAGAAAATATCATTAGCTAATATGCAAAAAGGCTTAACTAACAAGAGATTCAAAATCGGGTTTTTGATTGATTATATTGCATGTCATTATATTACATGCTGTGACAAAACTGTCCACATCTGCAATCAAAAAGGACGATTTTATGACGAAAATTTTATTTGAGTTTCTATGCAAAAGCGCAGATTCTAGAAAGTTTTTTGCTTCGGCTATATTATTATATTTTCCTTA
Organism: Metopia argyrocephala; assembly: GCA_963576795.1. Classification (NCBI taxonomy): domain Eukaryota; kingdom Metazoa; phylum Arthropoda; class Insecta; order Diptera; family Sarcophagidae; genus Metopia; species Metopia argyrocephala. The sequence goes on along the minus strand of OY756208.1, from coordinate 176,335,629 downwards.
GTTAAGACTTGGAAGTTCATATGGATAAAACACATATGGGTAAACATACTTATATAGGCTGGCGGCATCATAAGACCATATTTTTTTCTAAAATGAGGTCTGCCAAGCAGTTACCGTATATTGTGTTCGCTATCACAAGATTATAATGAACTTCTTGTGGCCACAAATTGAGGATATTGATTCGAATAACATGTAGTTCCAACAGACTAGTACCACTTATCTTACAGCCAATGAAAAAATGGCTCGTTTGAGTGAGAAAGTCAAAGATCGCGTCTTATTGGCTACGTCAACAAGCCGAGACAATTTAAAAGCTAAAAGATAATTCAGCACATTAATGGCATGGAACCTGAATTATGTTTTAAAGTCATTGGAACTAAGGAACATTGGATATGACCGATATTCTGTTTCACGCATTGTTATCATAGATTCTTCCGTCATAATTAACAATTTTAATTTATTTGTCCGAAAACTCTCTGTTTTAACGACTATTTACTTGAAATACTGCCGGGAAGCACGCCGGGGTTTATTTAGTTTTGTATACATAAGATTATATTTCTTTTTACAAAATTTTGTTGATCAGTGTAATTCCATAATTATTAACTAAATTTAAAGTTGAAACTTTATAGGCAATTATTTTAATTGACAAAATCAGAAATTTTTGGAAAACTGATAATATTTCTGTTTATATTTCAAAATAAACTGTCATTCCTTATCAATTTAACGCCCCCCGCCACCATATTATCTAGGGAGGTACACCCCTTTTTCAAATTGCGATGACAAATATAAAGTTTATTATAAACGTATTAAAAAGAAAAACTCGTATGTACAGCATACATACATATATTAAAATTTATCAATAGTTTCAATAGAAAGTATTTGTTTTTAAATGGCTGAACTTAAAGGTTTATTACTCAGCGGGATAGTAATTTTTAAAGCGGTAAGAGCATATTAGAAGCCATCAGTCTCAACATAAAGCAGATGAATATTTAGTTTTATTCGTTTAATTTAAAAATTTGTTAAAGCAGTTGGAGGAGTAACAAATCTAATTGAAATTTTTTTAAAATTTTTTAAAACTCCTCAAATATGTGTAAATTTTTATAGAAAAAACTCTTATCATACATGCACTAAATTTAATATTTTTAATGAAAAAAAAAGTTGAGTGCAAAGGTCTTTCAAAGCTTTTTAATTTATTGCAACAAAAGTTTGTTCATTGTTTTTTAATTTAAAATCTTCAGCGTGGGGGTAAATGAAAACCTACGTTTTTCCTTTTTTTTTCAAATTCAAAAATAAATTTTATACTTCTTAATTGTTTTCTTAATTACAACAAAAAAAAACAAAAAATGCAAATTTAAAAACTTTTTGAGAAATATGGTATAAAAAAAAAGAGAAAAAAGAAAAACAAAATTTTTGTGTAAAAAGTTCAAGGTGGGATTAGTATTTTAAACCATCAAGTGCTTGCAAAGGTCTAGTGTTTCATGAACAAACACATATTTGTTTTATTTCAAATAACTATAGAGTTAAGCCTCGTATGCAAAAGGAGGTTATATGTGTTCATATTTAATAGGCGCTCTAATAAACACGGGGGTTACAATGTAATTCATATGAAAATTTGTTATAATTCTTACCTCCAATACGTTTCATTTAAAAACTTTTTAAACCTTAAACTTTAGCTGAAATATTATGTAGGTAATAATTTTGAGCTCGTAACCTTTCAATAGTCTATTACTGTGAATTGCAAATTTACGTTTTATTTTTGTGTTAAATTGTTAAATAAAAAAAAAGCCCGCCTAATCATTATAATTTTTTTATATGAATAAATATGAAGAGAATTTAGTAGATGAAAAATAAAAATAAAAAAGAATACTTAAAATCAGTGAAAAATTCATGCATATGTTCATATATGGGAGAAGAGAAAAACGTTAGTTACGCTTGGATGAATGCCTAACCCCTAGTTTGTATGTTAATAAAATGAACTTAGAATGAAGAGTGACACTATACAAAGAGTTCCTGCCAAGTATAGCTTTCTCCGAGCAGAGGAGATGACTTTTTCAGCACGCATAAGTCCGGCTGAGAATTCTCCACGATCCACGTGAGTGACTTAACACGAAAATGCCGCGTAAGAAAGTCAATCGTTATACTCAAAGTAGGCTTATTATGCTAAAGTTTTGCAATTATCAGTCAAAAGGAAAAAGAAAGCAGCCACCCGAAATTCCACCCTATCCACAAATCACTTATCAAACGAATGTTCAGAAGAAAGCGCCCTCTTCTAGTAAGTAATAGACAGAACTAAGCAAATCCTACTAACAACTTAGCAAAGATCTTCACCACTTCACAACAAACAAAATTAACATCAACAGATGGGGCAATTGCTGTTGATCATTTCAAGGGTGAAGGTAAAACATTGATCTTTACGTTATTACATGTATCCCCACAGTATTTCTACTCAAGGAAAATTCGTAGTTATGTGAATTTATATAAGACTTCATATACATATCTGTGGCATTTTGACAAAACACCTTATGTCGAGATAAGATGGCAAAATAGTTTTTCAAAAAAACTCGGGAAAAAAATTATTTTTATTAAAAAATAAAATAAACAGAAATTAAAGAAAAATTTCTTCTATAATACAAAATTTTAAAAACGTACACAAAAATGTTTTTTGAATAACAATTCGTATCATTAACAACATTTTTTTCAACTTTTTAAATTTGACTTAAGATGTTTTGCAAAATGCCACAGATATGTACTGAAGCCGACAATTATAAAATCGTGTTACACAATATTGTAGAAGTATCGAGTTATAAGAGGGACATCTGTATTATTAATAAAATTTTAATTATGGACCATCTTTATTACAACTTAGTTATGGAAGGATATGTATATGTTTTTGAAAATAAAGTCAATTTTAATTTTATTTGTCGAGTGTCTCAGTGATCTAGTTGGTAGTGTGCTAGACTGCTAGTGCGAGGGTTGTGGGTTCGATTACCAGAGACCCTGGTCTGTAACAATACACCGAGCAAGGGTCAAGGCCGTTAAACATTAACTTTTAGAGCATAACCAAAGTTTCGTAACTCATTCAAATACCTGGCCACTAAAAACCAAACTACTTTAGTATGGATTCCAGATATGAAGCACATGAAAAAAATAATAAACTGGCTGATATCTATTTCAAAAAGGGGCCTGAGGGAACTTTCACTCCAATTTTTGTTTCAACAGCCTTGTCCTGAATGGTCAGCATCCACAATGGGCCGACTATTCTAAGCAGTTTCTTAGCTACTACGTTGAAAAACCGGATTTTTTTCTGGAACTGTATAGAAAAAACTTAAAAACACTTTTTGAGGTGCTTACAGGATGGTTATAAGCAATACCAGTACTGGGAAACTTTATAGCACTGGGATGCACATTCCCATTGAAACTGTAGCTTACAAAGAGAATAAGCGCACCGAACGCATTACATTTCAATTTCACTCGTTGTTTATTTCCAGCATATTCCTCTATGTCTGTTGTAAATGTGTTCTGCTGTATATGCAAATAAATATGTTTTTATAACAATAATTGATGCTTTTTTCCTTGCCCTTACCTCTTTATTTTGGGTGACAAATTGCGTTAAAAGCCTTGTTTGGTTTGTTTTCTTTTTTTTTTTTCTATTTTTTATAAATAATTTGTTATCTTTTAGACAAAACAGCAACCCACACGCCACACCAAAAACACTTGTTTTGAAAGAAACTCACAAGTAACACACTGCAGTTAAACCAAGAGAGAAAATTAAAAAAAAAAAAAATTGTAACAATTTTTTTTTTTTCTTAATCGAAAAAAAATATATATTTTTTTTAAATAAAACCAACATTTTTATTATACAAAAATCTAAAGCACTGCCAGACATCAGCCATATAAGCAATTCCCAATGGTGTTGAAGAGAGAAAAAAAAACAACCATAATATGGCATGTAGGAGGTGTCGAAGCTAAAGTAGAAAAAGTTGATACTGGTGTTGGTTTTAACTGGTGTTTAAATGTGTTACATAAAGACCAGTAAGAAGAAAAAAAAATAACAAAATACAAAAAGCAAAACTTTAACACGAGTTTAAAACACACAGTAAACAGATAATTGTTACACAGCATTATGGAGACAAAAAAAAATAAAAAAGAAACCAGCAGCAATAAATTGGCAACCTACATGCCCCAAAAAAAAATATTAAAAAAAATTCAGAGTCAAGCTAAAAACGTAAAGTCATAAACAGAGAACAGAAATAAATAATTGAAAACTAATTTAAAACCTATAAAAATGAAATTGAAAATAACTCATGAAACAAATATGTATATAAAGAACAATTCAATACGTTTATGACGAACTTCGCTTTTGTCTCGACCAGACAAGTGGAAACACCTAATTTTGTATTTTCTTTGTAATACTTTTCATAGCCGGTATAACCTATCAAGAGAACTTTTTAAACAACAAATATGTATAACAACCATTAGCATTCAAAAAAAAGGCAAAAATTATACAATTGTGTTCAAAATAATAGCACTGTCATACTAAATGCTTCCTTATTAGAGTCGGCACAGAAAACCTTTTTTTCCTTCTAACGTGGTACGCTCTAATGTGCAGGTTTATTTCCAAAGAAATTTTCTCATTTCTGCATTATTTCTTTTAAAGCCTAGCATATCCACAACGACGAAACTGGGCCTATTTTAATCCGATGTAAAATCTTTGTGTCTTTATGTATGCAAGTTAGTGATTCTGTCTCACGTTTTTTTGCATAAAATTCGCACCATATTTAGGTCTAAAATAACTGACAGCAAGACAACAGTAACCCAAAATGGAATGGATAGGATATAGGTAAGGCAAAGTTAGATACGTATCATCTTTAAAGTCATCACAAAATACATTTTGCTCATGAGTGCTGTTTTGAAACTCTATCAAGGCTAAAGCTGATAAGACAACCAAAGTCAAATATAACGAAATTTGACCTAGAGATTATAATTCATAGCAAAAAATCAGATGTAACCCTCAGGGAGGAGTTTTATAAATTGTCCGTTGGCTTATTGTTATGGACTCGATTTTAAAGAAATGCAAAGACAGTGGTATCGAGATGATGGCTTACGCAGATGATGTGGTGATTATTATTACGGATATGTCTCCGTCCACGTTGAGTGATATCATGAACGGAGCCTTAAACTCTCTCAATTCTTGGAGTTTAAGTTGTAGCCTAGGCTTAATAAAAGGTTTAGAATCACGAATTTCAAACTACCAAACATGTTTGTGGACAATTACTACGTCTTGCGAATCACGCAAAGTATCGGGATATAAATCCAGACTCAAAGTTGACGTAGGCTTTACTGAAAGAGTAGTGTGGGGAAAACGTTGGGATCTTACACAGCTGTAATAGCACCGATGCTTACATATTGTACGGTAGTATGTAAGAACTTAATGGCGATTATACAATTTCCCAGGATCCAAAGATCTGCTTGAATAGTCATCACTGGGTCAAGGCGTACCTGCCACTCTCAGGTACTAAATGTGTGGCTAAATTTACTTCCACTTCACTGCTACGCAAGCTTGTAGTGCAGTGAGACTATTATCTCTGGCAGTGTAGAAAACTAGAGCAAGTGGTCACGCTTAGGTTCTTGCGACTATACTATATTCCTTCTCTGATTACTGTTTTCCAAGATTTTAGTTCAGCAGGTTTTTAAGGAGAGGATTCCTACTAGATCGAAATCGAATCGAGGTACCTTCAGACTGTATACAATATGGTTAAAACATTTACTGTGGTGTAGGATATGGTGTTTTCTGCTATATAATATGAATGATGTGGAAGAGGAGGAAACAGTTGAACACTTCCTCTGCAATTGCCTGCCCCATTTTAAATACAATCATGATGCTTTCTTTTTAAGTTTATACAGGACATCGAGTATTGATTCAGAAACATTCTCAGATACCTCAATCTGATGAACTGGATATGAGGTAGATAGCGACAGTGGTCAAAAAGGCGTTGTTGGATGCTAATTGACGCTTCGGTGTGACCAATATAACCATCGACCATCGACGAGACTACTAATAAGTAAGTAGGATTTATATCCCATATAAGAATTGTTGAATATGAGTTTAATAATTTTTTAAGAGTACTCAAACGAATGACTCAAAGCTAACGCGTTAATGCAATACATTGCAATACAAAATTGGCCATTACAACCCTGTGTCACTTATTACAGCCTAGCTTCTCACAGCACTCATGTTGTGTTTGCTAATTTTTATCCATGAGTACCGGGACCTACAGTTTAAAGTCGACTCCGAACGACAGATTTGAGAAGCTTTTTCATGGCAATCAATTACTCCCAGAGCTTTTTCCAGAAGACTGCTGAGAGGTAGTCGCCGAAAGAAATATTTTTTTCATATTTCTTTTTTCAAGATGTCACAGCTGAGATTTGAACCCAGCGCTATCGTCTTAGTAAGCCAACACACTAACCACTAGACCACGACGACTACTGCAATGCAATATTTCAAATAAATCCTAATATTTTAATCAAGATGCCGAATTTTTAACTTCTACAGTTAATACATTATTTATTCGAGTTTATTAGAAGAGGATTAACCAAAAAGTATTGTCTGTCTTAATAGCTACAGGTTAAAAGATTAATTTTTAGGAACTTAAAGCAATCGTTTACTAGTGAAAGTTTATTTCATGATTGTATTCAGATTTTCAATTTAAAACGGAGTCTTTTTTAGTCTCACAACCCACTTGTTTACTAAAAATCACCAGAACCATCATATGCTGCGTACATATGTATGTAGGTATGTATGAATAAAGTCTTTTAATATTTTATATGTTTCCTCTTGGGATACAAAATTTCATTTCTACTTTTTTTCTTGGTTTCTTCTTTATTTTGAATACAATTAAGGGGCAATATTGTCGCATAAAAAAATGTATAGCAACAACAAAAACTACGTCTATTGAATACCCCTTAAGAAAAAATAAAAAAAAACTAAATAAAAACTGAAAAATAGCAATATTTTATGAAAGTTTTTGTTGTTCCTTTTTCTTTTTGATCATAAAGTTTGTCATCATTTGAATGTTTTTTTTTTTTTGTTTTTTTTTTGTAGTGTTAAATGCAAGAAGGAATATTAGCAAAAAATAGAAGAAGAAACTGAACAAAATTGTTGTGAATTGTTTTTCTTGAGCTGTTTTTTTTTTTTTTTTTTTCTTCCTTTCTAATAATGCCATATGACGCACATAAAATGCTATAATAAAAGCCCTAAACTGTGCTTCCTTGTCTGCATGCAAACCAATTGTGGTAGAAAGTATATTGTAGACATGCATGTTGCAATTTGTGGTCCAACTTTTGTCTATGAAGTCTAAGTCTTTAAAATTTGCTAATATTTCCATGCTTTACTGTTCAGTGTACTTGTTTGGGTCTGAACTATTGAACAACACAATTGTAGCGTGTATGAGCCCTCTAAAGATTGTCCTTTATTTTATTTTTTTCTTAAGTTTTGAATAAACTCAGCTTGTATTTATGTATGTATATGGCAATGTGAAAAAATGTTAAATGTTGCTGCGTAATAGCTATTGACACATTCTCTTTTTATTGCAATTCTGTAACTTCTTAGTTACTGTTTAAGAAATTTCTCATTCATTTCTTACGCTTTTCTCTTTTCTCTATCATTAACATCATTCAACCAAAGGAATAAGAAAAAAAAAAACAAAAATTGTTTCATTTTTAGTTTCTTACTGAAATATTTTGATTTTTTTTTTTTTGCTACAGTTAGTGGTTGCTGCACGCAGCAAGTATGCTTCTCTCGTGTCGTAAGTAACAATTGACAATTAAACTTCCGTCAAAACTTTTAAAGTTCGACAACTTGCATTGTTGACAAGCAAACCTCAAAGGATAATAAAAAGAATTGAACTGCAGGCATTTATTGTACTTTTCTTGTGCAGAATTTAAACTGTGCAACATACAGCTGCGTGTAAACAATTAAAAGCACTTCAGAAAAGTTAATTTTATGTCAAAAAGAAAATTTTTAAAATAATAAATAAAATCGTATTTTTACTTTGCCTTTACAGCCGTAATTATTCTCATAACCATGCATTTTGAATGAAGCAAAACACAATAACGGCGACAATACGATTTTGATAGAAGCGAAGTTGGTTGCAAAGAAGAAAATAAAAACAAAAGTGTCATCATTATATTAACCTATTACTGCATAAAGATTTATGCCCGTATTCATAAAAAATTAAATTGGTTTATATAGTGCTTATTTGACATATTTCTATGGAGTAATTGTCAAAAAAGCATTTAGTAAAACTGTTTTATTTTTTATGAATACGGGCATTAAGTTTTAAGTTACGTTTTTTTTAAAATAATATCAAATTAAAAATGCCACATACACTTTGTATAGTACAAACGGTAGCAAAACATAAATCAGCTGATGTTTTGCTTAAATGCAAAAATTTTTATTTCTAACAGGAAATGCTTATAATTTACTAGTGTCCGATTTATCGCACGTTATGCTGTAATGGGTTAATTCAAATCATTAAAAAAAAAACTAAATTTGATTGAAAAATATTTTTAACCTCGCGTTTACACATGCCACTTATAGTTCGAAAAACTCTATACACTCACAATTTTTTAGTAATACGCTCATATTTTCCGAAATGGCAAGGCCAGTGACCTATGGCCAAAATCGCGATTTTGGCGGCAAAAAATGCTTTCCGAACACTTGGCTTCACCAAATTTGTTGTGTAGACTTCTAATGACAAAAATTTTAACCTGAGAAAAATGGGCGGGCCACGCCTTCTTTTTCCAAAGTAATGGCAAATAGAACTTGCTGGCAAACTAGCTTCACCAAAACGGTTATACAAACTTCTACTGACAAAAAAGCAACTTAAGAAAAAAATAAGCGACCACGCCCCCTAGAACTATTGTAGATTCATCAAATTTTGTATACGGACTTCTATTGAAAAAAAAATTTGAGGAGAGAGCAATTAAGATTTTGTGTAAAAGCTTCAAAAAACCAATATTTATACCAGTAATAGATTCTAATAGATCCGTGCGAGAAAATATTTTTCTAGCTGTGTTGCCATCATTCGTGTCGCCGTTGCCATTTGATTTTCAGTTTTCTAACAAAAATATTAGAGCTCCATCAGGTAATACTGTTGTAACTTTTTAATGGCTAGTATTAAGAACTTCTCGAACATTGCATGGCCGATTTGGAGATATACCAACTTGTTGTGGGACATTTAAAATTTGTTGCTTGAAGTTTTTTGGCAGATATAGAAGCAGTCTCCTTGCTGGGAAGCTGATACGAAACCTAATCTTTTTTATTTCTTCTCAGCTATCATCACAAGTCATTTTTGCTTTTTACTTACATTTACACTTACTAATTAACAGCTGTTTGCACATAAACAGGTTAGCCAACAGTAAACTTTTTTTTAGTTTTATCTCATCAATACGTGTCTGGGTATGGGTATTGAGCACCACCAAAAAAACAAAACTCTTTCTTTTAAAATGAAATGGCTGTTAAATCAATGTTGTAAAAATTACTTTGTTGCCACCTGGTATTTAAATTGTCAAATTCTCTCAAAAATGATTACAAACCGCGAAAAACAATAAAAGTTTTAATATGAAGCAGACGTTTCTATAGAATATTATTACAGTTTTTATTTTCTTTTTTTAGTTTTTATTTTTTATTTTTTAATTTGAAAAAAAAAAATTCAAATTATTCAACAACCATTCTATGCAATTTAAATTTGAAATGAAACCCAAATTCTAATAACAGCAAAACTAATTAATAATTGAATGTCTATAAAAACTAAAATTTAATTTTCTAATGACATGAAAAGAAACCCTATTAAATGACACGTAACACATCATTTAATGGTCAACAATTTAATGTGAAACCACAAAATACGCCTACAAAAACAGATCAACCACATAAATACATATCTATGTACATACATATAGACTTATTTATACATACAAATGTAAATATTTACATATACAATAGTTATACATGTATACACTGACAGGTGGCAGTTGGCTATGAAATTTACCAATCACTTCAGTAGCTACACATTTGACTACTAGAGGTAGTCATTATTGTGTTTAAAAACTCATAAAACAGTATGTGTCTGAGAAAAAGAATTTTAATTCCATGGTTTTGGTGAAAAACTAAAAAGCAGAAATTTTAGGAATACAAATTTGTTGTAGGAAACCCTTTTTTTACAGTTCTTTACAAGAACAACCCTTTTATTGCAGCATTGTTATCTCGAATTTTGTCGAGAAAATTTAAGTGAGAGAGACAGGCAGTTAGTAGTCGCCGTGGTCTAGTGGTTAGTGTGTTGGCTTACTAAAATGATAGTGCTGGGTTCAAATCTCAGCTCTGACACCTTAAAAAAAAGAAATATGAAAAAATTATTTCTTTCGGCGACTGCCTCTCAGCAGTCTTCTGGCAAAAGCTCTGGGAGTAATTGATTGCCATGAAAAAGTTTCTCAAATATGTCGTTCGGAGTCGACGTTAAACTGTAGGTCCCGGTACTCATCATAGATAAAAATTAACACACACAACATGAGTTCTGCCAAAAGCTAGGCCGTAACCCTGACACAGGGTTGTAATGGCAAATTATGTATGTATGGATATATGAGACTGGCAGTTTTATGTGTAACAAAAAATAGGCAGCTTGTTGGCATAGATTTTAGTCATAAAACACTTGCCAACTACTGCCAATGATCTACTTAACGATTTTCAACGATATTCTAATCATGTTTACGACAAGCTTAATATTTGAATGGCATTTTAAATGTTTTTCCTTTCCTTGTGTTTTGCTTTTTATACAAAAATTTTAAAAAATTTAGGGTTGCTTTTAAGAATACATAACTTGACATCAGAGTTGATTTCTATTAAGTTGCCAGACTCTAAAAAAAAATTTTATATAAAATCTATACTAACGAGTTGATGAATAAAATTGGTATTATAATTAGCAGCTTTCGTATTGCGTACAATAAGGTGCTAACTTTCCGTTATGCTGATGTCAGTGAGTATTTTGCAACAGCATAGAGGTTATCTATGAAGCGAAGCTAAAACCATGATTGACTTTCCTTGTAAAAAATTATAACAGGCCGATTAACTGGGATATGTATGTATATGACTGAGTATGGGCTTATGATAATCTTGTTGTAATTATTGAAAATTTTTTGTGTTTTTATTTTCATATTCCATTTACTCACATAGTTCATAAATAACTTATATTACTTATATACAGAGTGTCTCAGAACTCAACGCCAATCCGAAAAGGGATAAAGGGACTGATTGTAGCCATCATGAGAAAGGTCAGAAAACAAATCTGTTCCATGTAGTTTGAAAGTTATGGGCTTCTAAGAAAAACCTAAAAATTTGGTCAAACTGTAACCATTTTTCGTTTATTGTGGTTAATTTTTACTATTTTTGGTGAGTTAAACTTTGAACCCTTGAAGAAGAAAAAAAATAGTTATTTTCTTAATTTTATAATAAATTTCGAATTCAAACTAAAAACTGCACACAAATTTTAACAGACAAATGGCTACCACTCCCTTGTGACTACTAAGTTTGCCAGTACGGAAGCAGTCCCACAAACAGCCAGAGTATATTCGCGAATATATTAGTGTATCCGTGTAAAGGAAGTGTATTTATTTATTAAAAATGTGTCAAACTGGTAGCAAATGTACCCAATTTCCAAAAAAAAGCAAAGAAATAAAAAAAAACATTTTGTTTTATTTTATCGTAGTGGTAACCGCAACATATTTAAAATAAAACCACTTTTATGCACTCACATATTAACCCATTCAACCGCAACACAATTTTCGCGTTTGGCATATAATGCTGCCAACACACACAAACACAATACATTTGACACTTGCACAATTGAAATGGTATAAAATTCCATAGCGAGTAGGCATGAGTAAAAATTAGTCTAAATTTTGAATAAACAAACAAAAAAGCAACGAATTTCATTGATTATAATACAGTCGAATATGTCTAAAGCGAATTCAAATTTAGTTCGTTTTTAATATTATTTTCCATCACACTTTTTTATAATAAAATGTTCGCAGCTCGTGGTACGTAGTGGCTAAGTTTATCATTTCTATACGTTTAAATACTCAAACGTACGAATTCTTAAATTTTTTGGATTCTCTAATTAGTTGGTAAATAGAAGGTATGGAATATTTTAGAAATATCAGTCTCTAGCGGGTGATAAACTTGCTAGATTTTGTTTTATATCCTAATGAGTTGCTAACATTTCATTATAAATATAGCCGTATATCTACAACAGTAAATAATTTTAGTATTGTCGTTTGTTTACATTACTAAAACAGCTGTTTAGTTGCATTGTTGTGTGTATGCATCGACCTGTTACTTTTTTTTTTTTTAAGAGAAATCAATAATATTTTTTGAAATTAAATTATTAATTGCTTGTAAGTTTTCTAATTTGTTAACAAATATATAAAAAATTTTTGTTTGTTTATAAATATATATTTTTTTTTTGTTGTTTTACATTTCTATAAAAAATCAAATCAAAATGTGTAGAAATTATTGTACAAAAATTATTGTCTAGCTTTAAGTGTGATTTTAACAGATATTCGTTATAAATACGCTTGGCTGTATTATAGTTTTTAATGTTCTATAAAATATTCGCTTAGTAGACTTAAATCTGAATATATAAGTATAGACATAATTTAAATTGAAAACTATTTTAAATAATTGACAGATTTAAGACTTTTAAACAAATTCTGTTTAAATTATAAACAAAGTAAAAAAATTTACCCAGAAAACTCCAAAATCTTACAATATTTTCTGATGTGTGCCATTGCCATCACTGCATATAATGACAGTAAAACTTAAAATTTCATAAAGAAATATTTAACTGAAAATAACAGTCAATGTTAAAGCCCATAAAATGTCCTATTCTTACAGCTATCAGAACACTGTCAGAATTCAAAGTAGAGGTATTGGGGGTGCATTTTATTGTAATTAGAGCGCTCGCACAAAAATTCAAATCCCAGCAAAAGTGAAAAATTAAAAGGTTAGTTTGGGTTTTTTTCAAAAATTATAATTTAAAAATAAGAGGTCCCCCCCTTCAAGAAGTCCATCTACAACACAAATTAACCGCTCTCTGACGTTCCTTCCTATTCCACCTTAACCTTTGACAACGAAAACCGAATGATAAGGAGAAAAGCGCCACCTATTGGGAAGTAGCAGATAACAGCTACTTACATACTTAGCGAAGACACTCACAGCAAGCAACATGCATCATTGGGGCAGTTGCTGTTGATCATTCAAGGGTGAATGTATAACACTGGCCTTTGAATGATCACTGTGCTCTTTTTTAGATTTTATGAAAATTCGTACCCTTCATTGTGAATTTAAAGCAAAATGTAAATTAGTTACCTTTCATTAAGATTACAAACCTAGTTAAGAAGTATATGCTTCATCTACACAAACAAACACCTTTAAATCTGTTCTGTTTTATAAAATTTCGAAACTAAAATGCATAAAGAAAAAGAAAATTTATAAGAATGGTTTAGAGTTTTAAAATGTTGCATTCTTTTCGTCCATTATACGAGTACGTTATAATCAGTGTAACTTTTTAAAATTCAAATTTCATTCTGAGCAACAACAAAAAAAAAATATTAAGGAAACAAAAGATTTGTGTTACTCAAATCTTAATGTAGCATGTGTTCTCTGTGCCGGTGTATGTAAATTTTTATCCATGATAACGATAATTTTGATAGTAAAACCTAGCAGAGGACACACTCTATTATTTTGTAAACCACAGCAACAGTAGCAGCAAATGGCAATTTAAAAATTGCAGGACATTCTTTTTATGTTCTTTTCTTATTTTTTTTTTTTCTTTCGTTCATACAAACGCTTTAAAGTTTTAGGGCATGTGTGTTGGTACATTTATGTCTGTACAAAGTTTCACATGATTGCGTCGAAAAACTAGTCCTGACTTTAATAGGTCACTTGAAGTAAAACCATAATTTCTTTACCAATAATCACAAGGCAAAAATAGTAGTAACAATACAAGCAAAATGTCAAAATGACTATGACTGAGTTCATCACATTTTACAAACTGACATCCACATGCCTCTAATGGTCATGTTAATTGACTGCTGAATTTTAAGTACTAACCTGGATAACTAAATTAAAACTGTTACTATTCTATGGCACATATTGCATCTTTTACGACTTTTTATGGCTAAAATTTCTATAAAATTTTATTTTTTTTTTTTGTTTTAGTTTGCACGTCTAAACCGAAACTTACGAATTACTGTCCATGAAATGCTGATGCAACAAAAGACAAGCGAAACAATGTGGACAAGCGTCGTTACTGTTAATGAAAAATTCCTTAAATGCGAGCATATTAAAGGCGACTGAGATATCAAAATATGAACTGATGTGCAAACCAAACATAAAAATGATCTTTTGTCTCATGAAAAAATTGGGTTTTATACTTCTTAAGGTAAAATAAAACCATAATATAAAAGTTGAGTGTTAAATAGAATTGAAGGACAATTTTTTATATCTGTTTCACCATTAAACACCCTAATGAGACCAGAACTAATTTCTATTAAATTAGTCTGAATTTGAACTGCCTACCCTCTCGACTTCAGTTATGGAATTAGCATTAGAGCTCTTTGTGATCTGTACATATTTATTTTAACTCACACTTTTCTATAGAAATCATATACATAGTGGGATTATATTTTCTCTGTACATAAGTACTTGGTAAGGAGTGGGTGGAAATGCTGTTCCCCTCGCAATATTTTCCTTTTCTCCTAATCATTGCTTATTTCATAATTCCCATCCGTTCAAAATAATCAGAAATAAAAGAACTTTCCAATTGACCTCTTTTTCCATTCAGTTACATTTGTCAATAATGAAAAAATGTACGACCAATGCCGTTGTGGTTAGAGGACGAAATTCGAGTTGGAATTCCGTTGTGCTTGTTGATAACTTTTATCAATTAATTTCCATTACATCAATAAAGCGCATTACTAAGGTCAAGGATCAAATTACTGCATTCGATATCGAATGAAATTTCTATCTAAAATCTTTTAAAATTATATGAAATTCAGCTCGGTAATGGATACCGTAACTTGCCCCTAGAACTAAATCCTATTTTTTTTCATTTGAGACCAATACTAAGGGGAAAACCCCTACTAAATGGAATTTTTTAAAAAGTCAGTACATATATATTTTTCTTATATTATCATTAAGCGCCTTAGGAATGAGACAAATTGCTATGAATTTATTATTCAAAGGAGAGTGTTATACCTTCACCCTTGAATGATCAACAGCAATTGCCTCATCGTTGATTGTGTGGTGAGTGCCTTCGCTAAGTAGGTTTATCTGTTATCTACTACCTCCCAATAGGTGGCGCTTTTCTTCTGAACATTCGTTTTTGCTGACATTGGTTAAGGTGGAATAGAGTTGAATGTCGGGGAGCGGTTTCTTTGTAGATTTTCTTCTTGGAGGGAGAGGAGGGGACCTCTTATTTTTAAATTATAATTTTTAAAAAAACCGCAAACTAACTTTTTCATTTTTTACCTCTGCTGAGATTTGAACCTGGGTCGTTGGAGTTTTTGTGCTAGCGCTCTAACAACTATACCACGCACCCCCCTATTAAATTCATACTCGGATTATTTTTCCAATAATTTCTCGATTGAAGAGGCAAATGACATGCAAAAAAATAAACCAGACGAGCTGAATATGCTATCGACTATAGCTACGGAACTCTCAAAATATGCCGCCTAAATAGAATGGAACTTGTCTCTATTGTAAAACATTTTTCTTGCTGTCTGAAGAAATATCTTAATTGTGTAAACTAGAGTAACTTTACAAATGATAAATTTCTAGTTCGTGTTTTCTTCAAAATACTACAACAGTTCTGCAGCTTATCCACTGCAAGGTAATGCTTTCACTTTGATAGAAATAAAGGTGGAAAAACATTTTCAAATTATTTAAATTTTTTATGAAATTTAATATTTTAATGGGACAACCTTGGATCGACGAAACGAGAACGAATTATCTAACGTTTGTTGAAAAACTCCAAAATGACTTATGCGACGAACAGAGCGTGTATGTGAGCAGTTCGATTGTTATGATTTAAAAATGCTTTTGGATTTTGAATGTATAAACTTGAGCAATACGGAACGCCATGATATAGACCTAACGCTAAAATTAAATTACCAAATTCAATAGTGTTCAAGCGAAACTTTTAATATCTCGTTCAAATGCGCCCATAATTATGAAAGTGGTCTAAGTCAAACAAATTTATCAGTTACTTCATACCACATTTTTTAAACCAATTTTATTCTATGAAATATTTAGGAAATTTTCAAAAATATTCCATTACATATTGGTTGTAATTTTAACGTTATATGGAATTCATTTAATGTTAGTTGTGAAAGTAGTCTAAGTCAACAATTTAAGGAGATTGTATAAATATAACTTGTAAATGGCACGTGCCCTCATTAAAGTGTTACTGAACTACATGTTAAACTAACTGGCAATCAAATATTAACTGAAACGACAATTTCATTCCGATTTATTTAACGGTATAAATAAGTTATGTTCTGTAGAACTGTGGGTGAGCTAGGTATCGCTTAGCTATAATATAAAATAATTGTGTTTGGTATAATTATATATGTATATAACAGCCTACAGTGATGCATGTTTAGGTCTAAATCATAAAATGGATGAAACCTGTTCAGTCATCAAATAATAATATTTATATGTCAAGCCACAAATGTTTGGTATCAAGCTATTCCTTTCTACCGAATGTCATAATTTTGGGTTAATAGAAATGAAAATAAAAAACCAAATTACTAATGCAACCCTCAGCATATTTTGAATTGATAACAAAGTGCAGAAGAGGAAATACATTTTTGATAAAACGAATGTTCTAACTTGATTTTTTTCAACGACTTCAACAGAAGAGCCTGGGCTACCAAGATTCTTGAAAAAATAGTCTTTTACAATGTTCTCTAAAACTATGCTAGATGATTCTAAATAAGCCCGAATATATACTGATCTATTACATTAATTCCAATATACACCACCATTAGACCCATATTAATCCTCTAGTTTGTCAGAGACATTTAAAAAATCTGCTCTAAATAATAATAAAAATGGATTTATTGCCTCAAGTCAATAATAGAACATTCAGTTAATTTTGAAAATGGTCTAAATCAATTCGGACTTTAAAGACAATATTTTCGTATGATATTCACACAAAATTGCATATTTTTAATAGATTTCCATTATTCAAGATTAATAAAATAAAATTTAAAATTTGTTTTAATATTTTCAAATACAACTCATTAAATATGCCAAAACACAGAATATATGACTTAGATCATGGTGAAATTACTTACAAGGTGGTGGCAGGTGAATATAGTACAAAAACAACAGGGAATTTGTTTTTGTTTTTTCAGCTCTTTAATGTCAAAAGCAGGTATGGTGAATTGAAAAAGCACATGTCAGAAGTGTGTGTGTGTATTTTTAACAACATACATATCTCTACACCAAAACAAAAACACGAATACACACAAAGCAAAATGTAAACAAAACATAAATATAAACAAAACTTTTGACAGGAGCGCTATGACCAAAAAAAAAACCCAGCTGGGTTGGTAACACCACCTTGTAAGTAATTCCACCATGACTTAGATCACCTTTATAATTACGTATTGACACACATAAGAAAATTTCAAACGAATTGTTTTAATAATTCCATATTAATTATTTTTAATTAATAAGTGAGTTTTAATAATAATTATTTGTATTCTTATATTAATTAAAACAACAAAAATTATAAAATAAATAATTTTCATTCCATTTATTGTAGTATGTGACACATGTAACAGTGTAATATTTATTTGTTTATACATCAATTCGTTAAGAAGTGTGAAGCCTTAAGCCTCTTGTTAATTGAATTGCTTTCAACTTTATTAAGTAATAAAGTGAGATATAAAATAAAATTATATGACAAACTGTACTTGTATTCTTTCAATTCTCGGTCAAGGAAATAAATAATTTATTGGCGTCATATTAGCCCAGATGGTTAACTTGTAAAATGTAATCGTAATGTGGTTATTGTTCTAAACAAGTTTGAAATTTATTAGAAATACGTTCTGGTTGCGTATTTGATTGCTTATTTACGACTACGTTTATAATGTTTTCAGCCAAAAAGCCAGTTTATGGTATTTTCTCGTATTGATGGTTATTTGTAAAAATAACTTCCGGTAATTAACGATGTTCAGTCATTAAATTGAATTAGAAATGTTGAATAAAAGGAGAAGATGTAGGGTACAATAAGAAAGAACATTTTATTGGCGGCAATTTAAAGAACGTCCCCCAACACAAATACATTTCACAATAATCTACAGTTCGGTATAATCCAATAGTTCGGTTATGTTTGTATCCTTTTGTGGTTATTTTTGTTTTCATGCAATCAAATTCCAGGTAGCAGTTACCAAATATGTATATGAATTTATTCATTGATTTCAGTTAATATGTAAGTTACAGACAAATGATTATATGGTTGATTTATTTTTGAATACAACTTATTGATACAAATTTCACTTCACACCTACTGACGAATGAAAGCTTTAATTGTAATTGTATTAACATTTTGGGAAAACAAGTTTTAACAATTTTGTCCAAACGGGAAATAGCATTCCTCTGGCTCGAACTTCGGGCCTCCAGCACATTAAGGGAAATAGCATTCTTTACAATGTTTTTTAGTCTTGCGCTAGGAAAAAAAGAGAGTTTTTCTGATCACAACACAAGCAATTATTTGAGGGCGAATGGTATGCAATTATTGGTTCTGAAACAGGGTTGTTAGGCGGTCTACGCATTCATTGGCGCAACTTCTTAATGCGTGTATAGTGCAATGCTGGAAATAAATCCTAAAAACTACTAACTGGTATCTTTTTTGGACTCTTCCAAATTCTAAAGAATATGTTAAATCATAGCCTTGTGTGAAATTTATAAATATAAATATAAACTCCAACCATTTAATCGGAACTTAAATGATATCGTTTAGAGCAGATATTTATTATGCTAAAAAGTTTCCAGTGTATCGCGAATCCCTAATCATTTTGTTATCAAAGTTGTTAGAAAAATTGTGTATGAAAAATGTATACAGATTTCTTCAAGGCTTTGGAAATATCTGACATAAACCCATTTTATATTTTAGCCGAGTGCTTTTGACATTGAAAGTCACTACTGGCGATTCATGACGAACTTTCTCAACAATCTTATTAGACAAATGCTTTAGAAAAATTCTAAATGCTTTCGTCTAATTTGCAGAAAATTAAGAGACATGATAGGCTGTGTTTTATCGTCGTCTTGTTTGCAACATGATCTTCTTCTTTTGTAGTTAGCATTTCTGGAATAAAATGTAATCCCATAACTTGTAT
Organism: Metopia argyrocephala; assembly: GCA_963576795.1. NCBI lineage: Eukaryota > Metazoa > Arthropoda > Insecta > Diptera > Sarcophagidae > Metopia > Metopia argyrocephala. The sequence continues at coordinate 176,316,168 of OY756208.1, read as the reverse complement.
TTCATTAAACACACACACAGAAAGATCTGAAAAACTGATTTCAATTACGAAAACGACATACATATGTATATACTAGGGTGGGTCAATTTATTCGGGTGAGAAAAAAACGTGACAGACGTATACCAAAATCGAAATCTACACAAAATTCTACGAAAATTACGCATAGAAAGTATGGGTCTAAAATGAAAACCTAGCTCCCGCCGAGAGACTTAATTATGAAAAATAAAAAAGTAGTAACTTCTGTTATAAGATTTCAGGGAAAATAAAAGGTTTTTATATACACACATAACTATACATACATATTTGGTTATTACGACCCTGTTTAAGGGTTACGGTCTAGCTTCTCCCAGCATCCATATTGTGTGTGTTAATTTTTATCCATTAGTACCGGGACATACAGTTTAAAGTCGACTCCGAACGGAAAACTCGAAAAGCTTGTACATGGTAATCAGTTACTCTCATGGTTTTTACCAGAAGACTACTAAAAGGTAGTCGCCAAAATAAATATTTCTTCATATTTCTTTTTTATCAAGATTGCTGAGCTGGGGTTTAAACCCAGAGCTCTTGTCTTAGTAGGCTAACACACTAGAACACGGTGACTGCTAAACAACACAATATCAATTAAATTTTTTCCTTTTTAATTCCTTCGATGAACGAAAATTGTTGACAAAGTTAATTGTCAATTGTTATTTTGATCAAATAAATAATTAATTCAATTAAAAATTAATTGGTAATAATTTAATTTTTTATTAACTTTTCATAAGTGAATTGAATTTTTCTTCGTAGATAAAAGACAAATCATGAATGATACAATTATGAGTAAACACGAGATAATATAACCAAGCGTTCTGATACAAAGGTCATGATAAATGTTAATATTGAATATAGAGATCCTTTTCAATTGATGTTCTGAGTGTAAATGAAGCTTAGAAACTGTGTAGAATCATTGTCTCACTGACTTACTTGGTATTACAAGATCTTTATAGGGCTTACGTATGTGCTTCAAAATCTATGCAAATCCACGTACACACAAAAGGTCATTATTGCTGTAAGGTATTCTATTTTATTGATTTTTTAGAGCCTAATTGCAATAGGTCATGTGCTTTAGCTTTCTTTTAATATTTAAAACGGAAGAGTTCTCACTGATAGGCTTATCCAGTAAAAAGAGCTTTTCAAAACGTTTGAAAAATTAGGTTTAAAACAGAAACCAATTTTCATTTTATTTTTACTTTTATATTTTATTTTCTTTAATTGATTCGGTATAATCGTCTTTCAACGTACTACTCTTCGTTTTTGGTTGATGACAATGCATTCATTTTCAGCCGCATGTTGCTTTTGTGATGAAAAGTTTTTCTGTGATTTGCAATATGAAATTTAAATTATATTTTCTCGTATCTCTACATCTCTGACATCTTGAAAGAAAGAAATGAAATATGACAAAATATATCATGCAGTCTTCTAGCAAAAGACAAGACTTTCAAGTCGGTTGCTCGTATTCTGGGGGATGCTGTCAAAAGCCAGGAATTTAGGCAAAGACCCAATGAGAGTTTTGTGGCTATTGGCCACGTTTATTTTTTTAACTTTTAACAAACTCGCTTTTTTTAAGGGGCATGTTAGCATGTAAAACTAATCAACTGCTGCCTTAAAAAAATCGATCATCACTTAGTATACATGAAATAAATTTTAGCATTCCTATTCTATAGGAAATGAAATGTCCGAGTTAATTTAAATTGATATTAACCCTCTCTCAAGGCATTCAAACTCTAAGCTAAGCCTAAAACAGTATTAGTGTTTCTATTATGAGTGCTTCAATTAGTGCAAGTATATACTGACGGAAGTTGAGTTTAGAGTATTAAACAGTCGAGCTTAATCAACCACAATTTTCTTACTGGTTTTTATTAAAACAAACTGACTTCTCTACAACCTGTGGCAAGTCTTTAGCATCACACGGTTTATTACAGCACGTACACTATTAAAATATAATAACAACAACAACAGCAACATCAAACCTGTTCACTTTTCCTGTTGCATCATCATACGCCTTGATGAAGAAAACAAAAACAGACAGAACTAATTTTTCAATAATGATGATATGGTGGATAACGATAATTATTAATACAGTTGGCAAAGAGTTTAATGTACAAAAAACAACAACTAAAAATAAAATCTGCCCTATAAAAATAAATCTGTAGAAGAAAAAAAAAAGCAATTGCCTTCTAGAGTTTTACTGTCTTTATTTAGAACAGATTTTTTTCAATTGAGATGATAAACATGAGCAACAACTAATTACTGTCGTTTTAAATTACGCCCCTTAAAATAAAAATAAAAAAATAAAAAAATAAAATGAAATCAAATGCAAGAATAAAATATTTTATTCAAATTTCTAAAATGCGTTGGTTTATCTTTAATAAAATTGCTTGCTTATGAGTGCCATTGTACCCCTAAAATTAGCAGCAGACACAATGCCCACAGCACAAACAAGTGCTATAATGATAAATGGCATTGTAGAGCAAACTTCAAATTTGTATTGCACAACAAACAAATTTTATAGCCCACAAAACTAGCCAAATAAAATTTGATAAAACATTTGCATGGTGTTAAATTTAATGTTCCAATCTAACTGGGATATATGCAGGGGAGCACATCATAAATTTTAGAAGAATAAAATAAATAAAAAACAAAAAAACAAACAAAAATAGATTGGTTTGACAAAGATTAACTGCAACTGTTTCTTTACTTGTACTACGAGTATATTATATGCTAATATTTTATTTTTAAATCAGTTTTGCAACTACTATTAAACCTTTGCCAAGTGAATAGAAAGTTTAAAATGTTTAAGACTAACTAATTACAAAAACACGGAGGGTGTCTTAAAATTAAAGCAAGATTTGAACTTACCGTCATATAGCAAAAATTGCGAATTATACGATGCAATAACACATTTTCATTATTTGACAATATTTCAAAAACAATGACAGTTTGGCGGCCGCAGTACAATTTTCTTTACAAAATATGGTTAAAATAGTGTTTTAATATCGTCAACAGTGAAAAGGTTAAATTAAAAACTGAGGGAGACTGGATCAAATGTCATTATCAAAGAAGTGGGTAATTCGCCCCGTGGACTAGAATTGAAAATTTCAGAAAGTTCTGTACTGTCAAAAGATTTGTATCTGCATGCTTACAACAACTGAAGCCTAATGAGCCTGACCAGCAATAAGAGAGTTTGGGAATTGGAATTGGTATAGTGGTTGAAGCCCTCGCTCAAAAACTCAAATAGCCCAGGTTCAAATCCCAGCAAAGGTGAAACATGATAAAAGTTAGTTTGCGGTTTTTTTGTTTTTAAATTATAATTTAAAAATAAAAGGTACCTCCACCCGCCCCCCCCCCCCTCCAAGAAGACCATATACAAAGAAACAGTTCCCCGACATTCCACTCTATTCCACCTTAACGAATGATCAGAAAAAAGCGATACCTATTGGAAAGTAGCAGATAACAGCTAAACCTACTAAACCTATTTAGCGAAGGCAATCACCTCACCACACAATCAACATGCAACGATGAGGCCATTGCTGTTGATCATTCAAGAGTAAAGGTATAACACTGGCACTTGAATGATTAATTAACAGAAATTTGTCTCATTCCTAACGCGCTTAATAATAATATAAGAAAAAATACTTGCCTAGCAGAAAATTTTTCAAATTTGGAAGCTATAAATGAAATTGTAAGCAATAATGGAAGCATTATATTGTTTATGCATACTTTAAAGCTTCCAAAAATACTATAGGATAAGATATAATTTTGATTTTGTATAATATTTGCTTACTGGTTGCAATAAATTTGCGTTTCTATTGCATTTTAGGGGCTCAGTTCAATAAAAATCATGCATTATTGATGTGCACGAGTAAGTGATTGTTCACAATTTCTCCCTTACAAAATAGCTTACTGGTAAGCACTAATTTGTGCTGGGTATGTACTGTCCTTTCCAAAAAATGCCAATACAATGCTCAGCATTTAGTAGGGGTTTACCCCTGGGTATTGGTCTCAAAATAAAAAAATAAAAAAAAAAACAAACATATGCTGATTTTTCGAGCAAAATAATCTTAAGCGATAAAGCACATTTGAACCATATTGGTTAATTCGTTAAGTGCTGTATTTGGGATTCCAAAAAATTACGTGACTGGAAGTTTACCAAATCATGATAATCGATTTTTTGTAGTTGCAATTGGCTCATGTATATGTCCTGCCGAAGCAAGAACTACCGGCGACTACCTCTCAGCAGTCTTCTGGCAAAAGCTCTAAGAGTAACTGATTGCCATGAACAAGTTTCTCAAGTCTGTCGTTCGGAGTCGACATTAAACTGTAGGGCCCGGTACTCATGGATAAAAATTAACACGCACAACATGAGTGCTGCGAGAAGCTAGGCCATAACTCTGACACAGGGTTGTAATGGCCAATTATGTATGTATCTAATTGGCTCATGTTGACATCAGTGGCCTTTGGATTCAACGGAACGGCGCCAAAAGTCACACAAACGGCGAAACAACTCAGCGAAATTTCCCAGTCGTGTAATTTCTCGATTCCTCTATGTAATTTGGCCGCCTTATTCTTAAAGCCGATGGATTATATTCTCTGGAGCCATTTAAAAACAGACGCTCTGAAAGATGAAATTTCGAGCTGCATTGACAAGAGATAAGCAAAGATTTGTTGCAGAATGTGGTTTTTTGAAAAGAGAGGATATCTGCCGACTTGCTAGAGCTACACATTTGGCAAACATCATATTTCATTATTATTTGCCATATTTCTGCTTTACAGCGGTATCAATACAATTGAAGTTGTCAAAAAAAACTGATGTGTGCTTTAGCCAATTTACTTTTTAACCTCAAATTTGCACAATTTACAAGATAGACGAGTTTTAGTTTAAAATCTTCGCTTAAAATAGTCTTTTAAAATACATGATTGTTTTATAGTTCATTCCCACGATTTCTAAGCATTTTTTTCAATTTGTTTTTTAATTTCAATTATTCGTTTTTACTATGAATGTGTACATGCACACATACTTTTTTTTTATTAATACACTTTTATACGAAATAGTTAATTTAGCGAAAAGTACATGATTCATTTTTGTTGAATTTGTTGATTTCATTTATACGCAAAAGTACGCTGACCTGCATGATAATAAAAAGCACATTTTCTTAAATTCAAGCAATTATAGAACTAAAGAGAACAAAATTTCCAAACCGTAACAGGTGTATTTAAATAAATCTGGTTGTTAAATGTTAATGTAACTGCAAATACCCGATACATGAGTTGGAAAATGTAATGCTGGCAGTGCAGCTGGCTGAGTGTGATATAGAATTTATTTTAAGTCCAGCACAGACTACAACAAGAATTTGTTGCACACAACAAACAACTAAACAGAATGAATGATTGATTGAAAGAATGAATGAATGAATGAGCTGCACTCTATATGCATCATTAACCAAACGTGTATTTTTCTATAAACTTGTAATAAAACATTTGAAAATACATTGGAGGAAGTACAATAAATACACATGAATATAGAACTGGTTTTCTATTTTGAGTTTGAAAATGTTTAATAAAAATTAGATTCTTTTTATTTTTTTTTAATGAAAACGAATTAAAAATACGCTGAATTAAGAAGGAATAATATTTTATTTTTTTCTACAGAAAATACAGATACAGCAGTTACTTGTAAAGGTAAGTAAATAAATCATTCTATGGCGACAACAGTTATTTGTATGGAGTTCGATAGAATTTTCAGTGGTAAACTTTAAAAGGGTAAAATACTCAATTTCAAATAATTTGCAAGTTTATGGGATTTGAATAGAAAAAGCAAAACCACATTCCTATACAGAGACGAATAACTCATAAACTATACTACTAATTGCTTATCCGATATAATCTCTTTACTTGACATCGTGTGATAACTTCTTTTATTTAAAACTGAAAAAATTGACTGTGGGGTAAATGATTTGCTTCATACGATTAAATTATTTTCATTATGACATGCGAGAGCGGTCTCAAAACTAACCGAAGACCATACTGCGACAATAATTTATACAAATCAATTTTTTGAAAAATATACGATCACAGTAAATTGTCTAATATGTAAAAAATTGAGCGTCGCTATGTACATCAGTACATTCATTTAACAGGTCTCCTACAATGGCCGAGTTTGCTCCTTTAGGTTCGATTAAAAAATCTTGAGAAATAGAATTTTAACGACCAATGTGATCGATCTATTGTCCACCACAGAAATGTTTATAGAAAATTCACGAAATACTTAGTAGTGGATGATCAACGACATAATGTGGCTGAGTTAGCTGCAATGATCTTTCACATTGCATTTTAACGAAAATTTTTAAGATAAGAACGTTGTTCTCAAGACTTGTATTCCATTTGCTCTCAATATAACTAAAACACTGTCAAGTAGCTGTTAAGAAGCTGCTTTAGTAGAACGATTGGCGATGTTTCACTACAACAAAAGTATGTACAAGTATTTGTATCGATTCATAACCACGGCTGAGACATTATGCCACGACTTCTCACCTAAGGCAAGATCAAGGGGACTGTTTGCCTAGGATGTATCTACTTGGGATAATTTTTGTAATTTTCGTTAAAGGGGAACAGAAAGAGGGAGTTTTTTAGAAAATAAAATTTTTTTTAATTGACATTAAATTTATTTTTTCCGAAAGACACCTTTCATACTTTATAATTTGATATGACGAAGTCTATTTCGGAAGTACAATTTTCGACAACTTTTTCCAACATTTTTGATCATATATAGCGCGATCTTATCGGTAAAGACTAGTGAGTTCTTACATCCGTATATCAAATAGTCTAGTGGCACTAAACCGCAAGATCTTGGAGGCCTATTCAGGGGTTTGAAATGTGAAACTTTGTGTTTGACAAACATTTTCTTTAACAAATCAATTGTAGCATGAAATGTGTGTCATGTTGTGCCGTCTTTTTCAAAGCACAACTTCTGCAGATAATGGTTGTTCAATTGATGAACAAAAAAGTCAGTCGTCAATAGCTGTCACCAGTGAATATGGCATTTCGACCCACATCGTTTTTTAACAAGTACAGACCACTGACATCAGTAGATCATTAAGTAGATCAAAGTCAGATTTTCCTGCTGTAATTCTGTTTCAACATACACTTGAGAATTAACATTAGTTGTATTTTCACGGCAGTTATATTTAGGCATGTGATTTATTCGGCTATGAGCTTTATCGCTAAACAAAATTCGAATATAAATATCAGTCTTGTTTGGATCCCATTCACAGAATTTATGCCTTTCTAAGTGGTTCATGTTGAAATTCCAAATCAAATTATATTATAAATCTCTTGACAGCTGACAAAATGGCCGCCATTTGAAAAAGTGTTGCCATATTTAATTCTATACCTCTAAAAAAGCACGCAAAATAAATTTCCCTTAGAGTAAAAAAGACAAACTGTTTAATTTTTAAATACCTACAACCTTATGTATAATAACAAATTAGCAGGTCGTTGTACACAGTGACTAAGTTTGTCATCCAAATACGCGAAAATTCTTACTCAAAGGTACAAGGTATTTAATTTTTTTAATTATCTGACTAGTTGTCAAATAGTGGGTATGGAAAGTTTTAATAATATCAGTCTATAGCGGGTGATAAACTTGCCAGTTTTTTGTCCCATATACTAACGAGTTGCTAATTTTTATTTATGCATACGGCCGTTAATGGAGTAAAAAATTTCTATGACTACTTTGCTCCGCTACAGACAAGATCTGTAAAGAAGAAATTGGATTATATTGCAAGCTTACAACATAAACTGTCGTACTCAAAGCGGAGCACAGTTAAAATTAAGTATCGATAGTCTTAAATTAAAGACTAAAGATGTCATATCCACTATGCCGATAACCAAAATCTATTATTTAAAGTATAAAATGCTATATTAAAAAGCTTATCTGACAGATTTGGTGGTAAAATATATCTCTTTCTGAGACTATGTCTTAGCATTCCTCCGACAAAATAATCAGAGAGTAGCTGATTGCCCTGAACAAGCCTCTAAAGATTGTCGTTCGGAGTCGACTTTAATCTGAAGATCCCGGTACTCATGGAAAAAAAACTGACACACTTAACATGAGTGCTGAGAGAGAGAAACGTGAAATGTAAGAACTGAATGCTTCTTTAAGGATTTAGGCTCCCCTTACTAAAGAAAAGTTCTATTGTATCGATCTATTTTTGGAACACCCTCGAATCTATTTCAATAACTTCGACAATTTATATTTTTGAAAGACATTAATATATGGCATGTAGATTTAAAGTAGAGAAATGACATAAAACACACTCTACAAACACTCTTTTTGAAGGAGACATAAGAAAAATAATTAAAATAACGCTTAAAGAAGTACAAGTGTTCTCCAACACTATTTTAATGCTTTTAAAGGTCACTGAATCTCTGTGAAAAATTACAACAAAAAAAAGGAGCCCCTTTCTTTTTCCATAAAAAAAAAACAAAACAATTGGAGCAGAGTTTTTAATCAACAACTGGTAGATAAAATGCGAAATAAATAAAAAACAAATTATTAAAAAATGTAAGGGGATTAAAAGAAAAAATTATTATAAAAAAACTGAATACAAGAAATATTACAAAAATAATTACTTTCATGTAGGAAAAATACAGAAGAACTCATTTACATTATGCGATGACAAGAGTAGTTGTTGCTCGCAGCATTAAATAAAAGAACAAAATGTATTGGTTAATGCACTTACCAAACCAACAGACAAAATAAATATTTTTAATCCAATGAACGGTCTGACAATAACGATGATAGTGCTGCTGATGATGATTATGCTGTTGATGTTGTAGTTGTAGTTGCTGATAAAGAGAACTGCTGCAATGTTGACATATATTGCCAGTAGCAGCAACACTAGCTGTACCAGTAGCTGTAGATAAAGCATTCGTTTTGTGCAACTTTAGAGGCGTTATCAAAGGAATATCTTGTAAATTCATTTTGTTAAAACCAACAGTAGTAGTTGTTGCATGAAAAAAACAGTTCAATGTTTGTTGTTGAAAAGTATTTTGCATTTTATTATTTATATTATTATTGTTGCTATTGCTGATGCTGATGCTGATGCTGTTGCCGTTCGAATGAAATTAAAATTTTGATATCCATATAGGTATGTAGGTATGTTATAAGTAATTATTTTTGGTATATAATTTGGTTAAAATTAAATTTTATTTGGCGCTTAAAATATGTTTGAAATGACAAGCTCTTTGCTGCTGTTTAATATTTTAGTTATATTGTACGAGTATGTTATAGATATTAAGAAATATGTGGCCTTTTTATTTTTATTTAAGCTTTTTTCTTATGTATGTATGGGTATATATGTATGTAGTTGTAGAAATAAGCATTTGATTTGAAAAGTTTTTGTCTGCTTTGCTTTTTTTTTACCACACCGTCTGTTGCATTTGTTTACGTAGGAGTCACAAGAGTAGCTATTGATGCAGTATTTGTTTGCACTAAAACGTTTGTACAGTTTATTGCTGTAAACTGTAACTGACCATTTTCTAAATTTTGCTTTTATTTTGACAACTTATTAACACTATTAGGTTGTCATGTTTTCTTTTTTACGGTTTTTGTTTTTTTGTTTTAATTTAAAATATTTCTATTACATTTGGCATTTTGTTGTAACGTAACGTAACGTATTCACAGATTTATTAGTTGCATAGCAATGAAAATAATAATTTACGAGTAATAATTTTTGCCCCAGTTGTATTCATTACACAACTGTTAAGGAAGAAGAATTGTAGAACAACTTTAGAAAGTGCGTAGTGTGTGTGTGTGTAATAAAATTAAAAAGTTTTTATCCTTAGAAACAGTTTTATTGCTAGAAAATTTGTTTTAATCTTTCTATTTTTATAACTGAAGGTCAGAGAAAACGTCTGTTGAAAAACATTTTCATATGCTTCTCATTTCTTGTAGGTTTTCTTGTTAATTTTCTTATTTGATTAAATTCTTATTTTCAATTTCTTTGCTTGCTTATAAATTTCTATTTAATTTCATTATTATATCCTTAGTAACGTAAGCATTTTTAACAGCATGCATAGTACCAGCAGCCAGCCATCAAATATTGTGGCACAAATCAATGTATAAATTCATTGACTCATATGAGGATTTGTTAGTAGCTTGTAAATTTTCTTTCTTTATTATTATTAGCACACTCTCTTATTATGCGTACATACGTTTGTTTGTATGTATGCATGTACATACTCCTTCACACCCTGAGCTTGTTGTAACGGTATTTTGTTAATATGCGTTCTCATTCATACTTATACGCACATGTAACGCAAGTACGAATGTAAACATATGTATACTAACACTCTCACAGAATGTAACAGGATATGCTGTGTGAGTGTGTGTGAGTATGCGTGTGTGTGTGTTTAAAGGAGTTATTGTTTATATAAGAGCCAAAAACAGAAAAAAAATAGAAAATAGGATGTTGCAGGGATAGAATATATGTTTTCGTATATTCTAGTGTGCCAGTATGTTGACCAGAGCAATGTTTCCTTTTTTGTTCTTTGGTTTTTCCTTTTTCTGTTCGTAAGTATAAACAAGTTGCACTATTTTAATTTGTTTAACCCATTCACATTATAAATATCCGTTTGTTAAGTTACTATTTTTTTACATTAACAACTACAAGCGTAATACGGCAATAGGAAAATGTTGTGGCAACCTTTAATACGTTACACTTGTTAAGCACTTAAATTAATTTAGAATTTCGTTTTGTTTTAAATTTCATTTTACTTTAATATGGTCACGCACTTTTAAAATTGACAATTTACGTTTTTTTTCTAGCGATATAGCCCGTAATTGAAACGCTATTTCACTTCACTAACAGTAGGTACCGCGTTACACGCATTTAAATTCCTTCGAACACGTACGCTTTAAATGTTAAGTAAAAATGCTCTGAATATTTCCAACGTAACATTAAACATCATGTTTACGAACTCTTATTGAATTTATATTTTTTTAATTTTATTTTCAATTCTTTTTATTTTTTTTTTTTTGTGAACAAATTATCACTCTCAAACTCACACACTTTATTCAACAGAAAAAAAAAGAAATATGTTTTCTTTCTCCTTTTAAGTTCGGATTGCAATTTTCTTTAACTTGTATGGTTGGTTATTTTCTTTGTGTATAAAGCGAGTGGGGGATAATTTAAAAGGAGCAAAAAATAAATACCCCCCTTTTAAACAATAAAATAAGTGACAGTTGTAGCATAATCATATTGTTGTTGTTGTTATTGTGATGCTATTTAATTTCACTTGTTTTTATTTTTATTGTTGGTGTGTTAGCAAAAATTTATGTAAATGTAAACAGAAACGCGTAGTTCCGCTTAGAGACCGTCAAAACCGATTCAGAGCTAAAACCGAACTAACGGCAGTTTCCGCACTGACATACTCAAAACTGCAGAGCAACAGCTAAACAGAGTCACATGCATACAGTTTAACTCTCCTGCTAAGACACTCACCATACAGTGACAACACTTATATGTTTTACACCATCCATTTCAACACGCATTTTGGTCAACACTTGTGTACCTACACAAAAAGTGGAGGCTGCAAGAGAGCTACTATATTCACTTGCACTCCATGAGACTCACAGACTACAATGTTCAATATTCGGAGAATTTTAAGTGGCCAAAGTGTTGGTACAAAATAAATTGAGCATAATTGTTGTGACGCATATGCGTCATATAAGAATTATTGCAAGAGTTGTTTGAATACCGAGAGAGAGAGAGAGAGAGAGACAAAGAGCGAAATTCTAATACAACATTTTGTTTACATTTTAAACAAAACTAGTTTAATATCTTCTCGCCAAAACATTTTACTTCTTTTTTTATTTTAAAAACAAAACAAAATAAATTACAAGAAAAGAGAAGAAACGAGAGAGCACTCAAGAAATAAAACAAACATGTTTTTTCTTGCCAGCCAAGTGTGTTTTTTTTAATCACTTAACGTATTACAACTAAACACGGCGGCATGTGCATCATTACCTTCGAAATTCGAGCATAAAAACTGGAATGCATTTCAGTTTTATTCCTCTTTATTAGTACAAGTATTTATGTTTTTGTTTTTATTTCTGTTAAAAGTGTTGTAGTAAAAAAAACAATATTTTCATGGGTAGATTTTATTACAGAAAGAGGAATTTGAGAAACATTTTTAATTGTGTAATGCGCCTGTTCAAGGGAAGCTGACAATGAGAGCATCTTAAAAATCTCTAAAAGTGTGTTGGATTTTAATAGGAAATAAAAACAACTAGAAAAATAAACAAGTGTAACAGAAGGAAAACCTACGTCAATAGGATATTTAATAAGAAACTTTATTGTAAAGGCTGGAATAAATTTTTAATTTTCGAGTATTTAAGAAACATACAAAAATCCTTCAGCAAAACGAAGAGTTAATATTGTTTGATAACACGGTGCTACAGTGAAAATATACTTGGAAAGTGACCTAGTGTACGTTGTAGGCCTTATTGAGTAGATCATAAATCAATTTCTAAAAGTTCGGAAACACCCTCAAATTTCGGAGTTATTCCGAAAAAACTATTTTCTGGTAGGTTCGAATACTTATGAACACATAACTCAGTTGATTTTAATCCGATTTTCAATTTTTAAACGGTTTCAGAAAGAAGAAATATGTGTCTTTTTAAGTATGTACACATTTTGGTATATATATTAAATTTTTGCAGTGTTATTTTAATTTATATCCGATTTTAATTTTATTTTTTCTAAATTTTTTAACTTTGGCGCCATTTTTTTGAATTAGATTGTTCAGAAACATACCCTTATGTATATATTTTATTAAAGCTAATTTAGTTCTGAGTTAAACAAGCTTTCAATAAATAAAATCGAGTAAAAAATAAAAAAGTTATTAAGGTTTTTCAAAAGTTAAAAATTTTGTTTTTACAAATATGTATTGATCAAGATACTACATTTTCTTTATTTTTTTAGTCTTATCATGATATGATTATATAAATATTTTAAAATAACAGTATTCAAATTATTTTATTTGGAGATTTAGAATATTTGATAAAAGTGCTTGCTAGACCTCTTTCGCTTGTACATCAAATCGTCTGTTTGTCGCTTAAGTGACCAGCAGTAATTTGAAATCAGTCATTGGAATTCAATTTACATTCTGCATTCCATTTCTACATAAGTCTCACGAAATTCATTTACTACTTACATCAATATAATTTTCACTTTTTTCATTTCCCAAAAAAATTTTCACATAAACTAAGAAAGCTTCTCCATGCTATTTTTTCCACACATTTAATGTCATTGCGAATTCTTCGTCAAGCATGATTTTGGGGATTTGAGGTCCAACAAAAATAAAAAAATAATACAATTTATGTTTAGAAATCAATAAGGATCTGTACCTTCTTTTATTTTTGCTTCACTTATTCTTGGGAAAACTGATTTTAAGTGTAAAAAGTCATCGCTTTCCCTATCCAGGCGTTTCACAAAATGATTCATGTATCCCAATTTGAGGTGTAATGGTGGCAAAATTATTTATTTATAATCATATCATTATAAGACTAAAAAAATAAAGAAAATATATTATCTTGATCAATACATATTTGTAAAAACAAAATTTTTAACTTTTAAAAAACCTTAATAACTTTTTTATTTTTTACTCGATTTTATTTATTGAAAGCTTGTTTAACTCAGAACTAAATTAGCTTTAATAAAATATATACATAAGGGTATGTTTCTGAACAATCTAATTCAAAAAAATGGCGCCAAAGTTAAAAAATTTAGAAAAAATAAAATTAAAATCGGATATAAATTAAAATAACACTGCAAAAATTTAATATATATACCAAAATGTGTACATACTTAAAAAGACGCATATTTCTTCTTTCTGAAACCGTTTAAAAATTGAAAATCGGATTAAAATCAACTGAGTTATGTGTTCATAAGTACTCGAACCTACCAGAAAATAGTTTTTTCGGAATAACTCCGAAATTTGAGGGTGTTTCCGAACTTTTAAAAATTGATTTATGATCTACTCAATAAGGCCTACAACGTACACCAGGTGACTTTCCAAGTATAAAAAAAAGTTGCTCATTTGTAGCACCGTGTAATTAATTTGTACACAGGTATTTTCCTTTTTAAAATTAAAATATATTTTACAAAACACAAAAACAAATAAATATTTTAAATAAGAAAAAGTTAAAAAGAGTATCATAATAGAGTGAAGAACTAAACCCCCATGTAGCTACAAAGTCTCTAATTTTTTAGAACATATCGTTCTCTTTAAAACAAACGGACGTACAAGAGAAGAAATTTATTCTTGGACAGTGGCATACTTAATGGCTTATAAACAACAACCAAGTTCAGATAATACACTCTACTAGTTACTGATGGTCATTATGGCCCTGGTTATGAGATTCTTTAGATATAGACTAAACGTGGTATATGTACATTAATAGGTAAAAAGGAAGCAAAAGTAGTGTTTAGCACTTAAATGCAAAGAAAAATAGTCATGCCATGCAAAAGATTAGCTTGAAAAAATTAAAAAAAAAATTAAAGTAGAAGGACTGTATGATATTCAGATAAGGTATGTCTTAATATCTGAAAAATTCTTTAAAGCAGAATATATGTATGTACATGTAAGAAAGGGTAAGCTGAGTGCAAACAACAACACCAATCGGCTTGGATTCAAATTGTCAAGGCTTGTAATTTGTAAAAAATTATTTTAAGCTTAGTTATGCCCACGAGTATAATACCAGTTAAAGTCCTTTAATAATTAAGAAAGAGTTAAGATGGCAATTTTTCTGATCCATTTAATTTTTTTCTTTTTCTTTTCTGCTTAACATAAAGTTTTTATTAAATATAGGCTAAATTATGGAATAACACATTAGGTAAGTATACAACACGGCTTTGCTGATATATACGCATCCTTTCATTGCATTGTTTCATTGGTGCAGCTTTAAATTTCCTCTCGTAGTGCCACAAAAACAAATCCAATAATACTTAAATACAATAATTCTGATCATCGAATTGAGACAGTACTCGACCTGAAAACATCTCATACATCCTCTTGGGAAACCCTATATCGGCACTTAATTTTGACAGAAAAAATATATCTTCTCGCAATATAGAGAACCATTTTCTGTAAAAAGAAAAAAAGAGAAATAAAATTATGAAGCATGCAACTTGGTTCTCTCGTAGGTTGAGGTCAGTCAGCCGCGTCCAGGGTCTACTTACGGATCCATGAACATTAAGTAAATAACAACAATTACACTTACGGTCTACTTCTCAAAAGGACAATAAGTTAAGAATTTATTAATAAAATATGTAATTTAATTACAACGACAGCTGTAATTCTATTCGGATAGTGCTGATTCGGTAGTAATAAAATCTCCTTGTTAAACGTATTGCGAGTATATTTAATTCGCACTTGGGCTACTTCGGTTCAGATTTACACTCGTGATATTTCGGCTTAGACTTGTAATCGGGTTTCCTCGGTATAGGCTTATAATTGGTTTTCTGCGGTGTAAGCTTATAATGCGGATTCTTCTTCTTCGTCTATAAAGATAAGATATTATTAGTATTGAGAAGTGGTTCGCAAGTAGCCCTTCGTAAGAAAGAAGTGAGTCACAAGTAACCCTTCGTAAGTAAGAAGTGGGTAACGAGTACCTCTTCGTATGGGAGAAATGGGTCACGAGTACCCGTTCGTACGGGAGAAGTGGGTGATGAATACCTCTTTGTATGGGAGAAGTTATTAACGAGTACCCCTTCATATGGGTGAAGTGGATAATAAGTACCCCTTCGAATGGGTGCAGTTACCAGGGATGCTACTGGGTAAAACTGTATAATCGCAAAAATATGCCGGTAAAGTTCTCACAATATGGAATGTCTTATTGCAAACTGAAGACAGGTTCTGTCGGTATTTTCTTTCTCTCTGCAAACCTGAACTATATATGCAAATAATCCAATGAGCTCCAATGAACATACAACAATTTGGCAACAAATGAGCTACATATACATATATGGCAATACATATAACTGTATCCTCATGTATATTAGTAGAGGCAATAGCATGAAAAGCAAAAGTAGTAAGCGAAAAAAAAACATGTAAGTAGCTATACTTAATGTCTGCTACGTTACAAGCATTATTATAAGCAAAAAAAATAATTGATTTTTTTTTTTTTTAAATCATGAATTTTAAGACCAGAAACGTTGGTAAAAAATAAAATGCGAAACTTTGAATCTTATGATCTTATTCAGAAAATTTCCTACAAACTTCTATTCCAATACAACAGGGGCCAAATCGCCGCATTCGTGATCGAATGACTTTGATCGAAATTTTAGTTTTTGAAATCGCGGCATACGTTATTGAATGTCTTCTATCGAAATTTAGGATTTTGGCATTCGATAACGAGTAGTTGATCGAATGATTTCACTCGAAAAGTTATACGATAGATTAAGAGCTTTCGTAAAAATAATTAATGTTGTCAACATTTTATTTTTATGGCCAAATAAGCCTATTTAACACAAAATAAACCGATTTAACGCTACTACTATATCAAAGTAGCGTTTTTTCTTCAAAAATAAAAGTAGACAACATTTAAAAATACATATGTATGTGTTTTGTTTACATTTTTTGAATTATATTATTCCTACTGTTTGCTTTACATATAATAATAATTTTTTAATTTAATTTTTAGTTTAGGGGCTCAAACTTTATGAATGTTGGGTACAGTTTAGACTCCAATTCTGCAATACATCTGTCAACGTACTTACTTACTGTACTTTGGCACATGCCCAGCAAATAATCGTTTTCAACGATGTGCTGGAAACTTCCACCGGCTAAAAGCGAAAATGTAGCCGCTAATTGCAGTTTTAGTGGCACTGCTGTTGACATATTGTTTTTTAAATCAGGTTGATCCAGTATAAAGTTGAATGCCTCCTTCGTTAACCTAAATCGTTTTCGAAACCTATCAACATAGATTTTTTATAAAGAACCATACGAGTAGGTTGTGAGTTCATTTTCTATTTACGCTGTATCTGATAATGATAAAGGGTCGCTTTTAATTCGCATTTGTCTTCTAATACTCGTGGTAGGTTCTTCTTCTTCCAGTAACTGAAGAAAATAAGTAGTTTAAATCAAGTAAAATATTTAATTTAAATATATTTACATTGACTTACCTCTATTGTTTAATCTTTTTTCTTTGTTGACATTTAATATACACACTAATGTGAACAAAAAATCTATTACATTTTTAAACAAATTTCGATTCGAAAGCTATCGAATGCCGCAATACCATTTTTTATACGTCACGAAATTTTATTCGGTACGAAAACTTACTCAATCACGAATGTGACGATTTAGCCCCAGCCCTTATGACAAATACGAACATATTGTTTAAACCAAATAAATTTCACTTCGACGCTCAAGCTCTTATAAGACAAGAACTGCTAAAAAACCTTTTCTTCTAGAGTAGTTGCGTGAAGAAAAACTCTCTTTCAATTTCTTTAAAATAGCAGCCTAAAAAATAAATGCTAATCGTCCCTAATTGTGATTAGATTTTTGATTATTTCTAATCTAATCAATCAAGATATGCTTAAGTACAATAAAATGTTTAAATATACTATAATGTAATTAATAATACTTTATAGTAGTAAAGTTTTATTGTCAAAAGATTTTATGCAGATGTTTGATAATATCAAACAGTTTCACATGTTTTCAGCGTCAGCTGATAATATGCCTAATTGGCAATATTGCGAATTTAAAGCAGTTTAATGAAATTTAAAATAAATGTTGTCTTTGAATCACCTTTCATTTATCAGACGGTCTATTTTATATAATTTGAGGCTATGTGATCTAAATTTTCTGACTTCTTTATGGATTAACAGCATTGAAAAAAAAAGGAGTATTCGTTTTCATGCTTTTGAAATCGGCTTTCTACTTTATCTGGGTGCATACTGAGTCCGTCTTGAAGAAGAACAAGAGTCAACGAAGCACTTAATTGTTGAATGTACGGCACTTAGACGAAGGTAGATCCGAACTATTTTACACATACATATACGCTCTGTAAACATTTCTTTCTAACACTTCCATCCTGTGTCCATTGCCATATGTAGATTGTCATGCAAAAAGTCGCTTAGAGGAGAGCCCACCTACCTTACACCTGCAGTAAGCATTACTTCACAGTACAGCAAATTTATGTATTAACTTTAATGTATTGAATGAAATTTCAATGCTGTATTTGTTATATTGCATTCTTGAGAATACAATCAATTGCAAAATAGCAACCGTATTACGTTGATAATAACACTACATTTCGATTCTTTGTTTGCTTTTAAACCACTTGCATCATAGAATGTCTCTTCCGTGGTTACTTCAAATTTATTTTAATTTTGTTTTTTTTTTTTTCTTTTTTGTAACAAAACGAAATTATATAATAAATTTCCCTGAGACAGAAAATAATTTACCAAATAAAAGCGGAATTTTTTTTAACAAATTATTGCACTAAAAAAAGAGAAAAAAAGACACAAAAATTATGTTGCAGGATTTTGTAAGCGTTGCAATCATACTGCTTACTCGTAAGAATGACATAACAAAGCGCGAAGTTTCATTTTGTAAAGACCTTTGTATATAAGTCTGTGTCTATTTGTTCTTTTATCTCTATGTCTTCTATAAGTCTGACATTTTGTGTGCGTTGATGAAATGAATGTGGTTCCTTTGGCACAGAGTTTATTCTTCACTTTTTCATTCTGTTCTCCTTTTTTTTAATTCATTTCCTTTTCATTTTTTAAGATGGTTGGAAAATTGAAAAAGAAAAATGTAGAATGAACGTTTCTCATTCTTTTTAAGGATCCATGCAATTTATATTTGTATAGTCGGGTATATATTTATAAGAAAGCTTTTAGTAATTTGTTTTGTTGGTCATTTCTAGTTGTCATGAAAGATTGCATTGATCTTTATTAGATCACAACTATGTTTAAACTTTCGTTTATTGATCATCAGTTTGACCCGTCCTATTATAGGTACTTATTATCTATACGTATGTTTTCCTCTTTTACCATATTTCGTACACCCAGCATTATCTATTAAACCTGTAAAAATTTGGCAATGTCCCTTTCTTTTGGAGTTCAATGAGTTTATCGATATTTTTTCAATTACATTCTATGTATGTGGCACCTAACTTAGTACAAACGTTTAAATATTCACAAGTTCGCTTGTAGAATCAGCCTCAGTTTTTGTAGATATCCTGTTAGTTTAATTATCGTGCATGTTGTTGTCATTAACAATCAAGCTTCCTCGGTATTTAGTTAAGGCTATACTTTAAATTTGCAGTCGTCTCCAAGCAAAGCTTATTTGAAACCCTTAAAATTGCATTGTTATATCATTAAACGCTTTCCAATATACATAAAATTTCTACAATTTCTGACTGGCACTTATCAGCTGTTCTAATTAGAGTGAGCAAACAAACAAAACATTTCGCAAACGTTACAACAAAGTTATACACTTTTTAAAATTTTTTTAATGGTATTGAACATGAGCAAAACCAAAACAAATACTTTCTAAATAAGAAAGAGAGCAAATGAAACAATTAGCTTTTCGCTGTTCGTATATAAAGAGGCAACTTGGGGCTTCACTTGTTGTATATAAGGAAATATAATATCTGGCATCAATCAACATTCTAAAGTTCAAGAGTACACGACCAAGCTGGTAAAGTGAAAGATAATTTATTAAAGGGTGGTTGTACAAGGAATTAAAAAGTCGGCGTAGTTATGTATATATCCTTTAAATAACGACCTCCTGGTTGTGGTATAGTGGTTAGAGCGCTCGCAGAGAAACTTAAATGAGCGAGATTCAATCCCAGCGATCGACAAAAACTATAAAATAAAAACTGGCGGTTTTCTAAATTAAAATTAAAAAAAATAAAAAGTCCCCCCCCCCTCCACTCCAAGAAGTCCATCTTGAAAAAACCGCTCTCTGACATTTTCAGTCTATTCCACGAGAAACGAATGATCAGGAATACAGCGCCACCTTCTGAGGCCAAAGCAGGTAAACTACCGAGGACGCTCGGTGCTCCCATTCAACATCCACCGACAGATAAGACAATTGCTGTTGATCATTGAAAGGGTGAAGGTATAACACTGGCTCTTGAGTTGTCAAACTCACAGCAGGTTGTCTCATCAACAAAATGGCGCATAATACATATGCACATAATCTATGAAAAAAAAAATTCTATCTTCCTTCAAATTCCAATACAATACACTGCATGAGTAGGGGTTTACCCGTGAGTATTGGTCTTAAAAGAAAAAGATACTTGAGTAATACAGTCCACACCCAGAGTACTATTCGAAACACTAGAAGTATTAAACTATGAAAGAGAGAGGACCGCGTGTGCTCCTTGTAATGAAGGAGTTGATTTATCGTACGCACCGTCCGTAGACATATCACACGCCGCCCATGTCCGGGCGGTGGTTGAATTACAGACGTCCAACCAACGCCACCCAAAGCCGGTACCCTCTAATTTCGGATATCACTATGTAACACCGGTCAGAAGAGAGCCCATGGACATTAGGTTAAGAATTACGCCACTACCATTTCCTGGATAGTAGCAACCCCCCTTGTTCAGGAGGTTTAAACTACTACCCAGCATACCAAGCCACTACGTGTACCTCCCAAAAGGGAGGACCTCACCTTCCATCAGGCCGTCTTACTCACTCCCCGAAGGACAAGGGAGCACAGCAAGTCGGGGCTTTCCTGATGCCCGTAGTACCAGATTAAGGCATCTCTGGTCAGTCCTTGAGAACGCCAGAAGAATGCCAGCCACGTACACTTACATCGACAAGGCCAACACCACCAGTAACAAACTGTTGCCACCAGCGCAACAGCCCCCTGGACTGATGTCAGCCGAGTCTCCGATAGCATACGCATGTATATGCACCACCAACATATACTCTACCTATAGCAAGTGCCAGGACACTTAGAGCTAGGTTGAACTCCATATTCCCCGGGGAAAACTGGTCACTGATGGAGAAATTTACCAGCGACCTTTTTTGTATCCCCAGGGGGGTGCTTCTTGTAATATTACATACATAATTAGTCATTACAAGCCTTTTTCAGAGTAACTGCTTAGCCTCTTACAGCAATCACAACGTCGAATCAGAGGTCGCCGAAGGAAATATTACTTCATATATCGTTATTTCAGAGCTCGGCTTAGTAAGCCAACACAAAATATACTAGACCAAGGAAACCTCACTTTTGAGTCAAATTGAGTGAATTAACTAGTCCCTTCTTGAAATCTTCTATTAAAAATCTAATAGTGGATGCATGATTACTTTACCAGGTTATACCAAAAAAAAAAAATATAAAAATTTTAAAAGAAAAGTTTACAGTGTCCTTGTGTATATTAACGCACTGTGAGTATTAACTATGCCCTGAGTTTTGTATATAACAAAAATGTTGAACAAATTATGAGGTTAATTATGTTTCTCTTTGGTTTTGAAAACTTTAGGCAAAATATGTATAATTTGAATAAGAGACTAAACAATCCAAATAACAAACGAATTGTCAGTTGAGTCCTACATTCAAAAATCCTTAGAAACTTGAAATTTCTTTTATTAAAATTTGTCGTTTTCTCTTTTTTTTTTGTTTTTTTTTTTTGTTTTTGGTGAGGCTATAAATAAAATTATAAGAAAGGAACTGTTTCAGTCATTCAGGCAATTTTTGTTTGTTTGTTTGTTTTTCTTTTAATTTTTGTGAACTAAACTACTGGTCTTAAGCAAACAAAATAAATTATTTTCTCATAAAATAAGCAAAATTAGGAACAAACTTTTGGTTTTCGTTTTTTTGTTGTTAAATTCTTACAAAATCTGTATATTTTTGCACAATAAAAATGTCCTCGTTATAGTTTGTTTTATTTAACATTTTAATTCTTAGGTTGCGCTCCATTTCAGCGATGATGCAGTCAGTGATGCATTACAGGAGCAACAAGATTTTTGCATTTCCTTTAACATGAGATATAAAATTGCCAAACAAGTACTATAAAGGCCAAGAGAAACAGAATGACAAGAATTTTAAGGACATTGTTATAACATTTACAAGTACTTATTTGAATGGATTTATGTGTTCTAATACACTCAAACACACATACATACATACTTACCAAATATATTTCTTTTCTTTTTACTTTTAAGTGTTATGACAATAAAATTTTCTTTTGCAAACAAAGATATTTTCGTTTTTTTTTTTATTTTTTATTTTATGTTCCATTATTTTTTGGACATTTATGTTCATATTTCTATAAATTATTTTTTATTTTGTGTTCATAAATAAATAAAACAGATTCTTTAACAATAAAAAAAATTAAATGAATTTTTATTTATTTTTTAGTGTCTTCAAATGCAATTGTAATGTATGGACGTGTGCTTTTGGAAACTTTTTCACAATATTTGTAAATAACCCAAGCTTAATATCTAATGGAGGAAGTATTATCTTCTCCTGAGGAATGAGTGGGTCATTTTTGATATTGTACTCTCCGTGCATACGTCCACTTCGCTCGAGCCAAACTTTTCGGGTGTAGTGAATCCGACGGTCACGGCTGTCTCATAGACATAGAAAACATAGAAACTTCGTGTTGCCCTCTTGCACTTCTTATTCAATCATTTGAATATTTTTCCACGAACTTGGGCTCCGAAAGTGATGAACAAGGTGCAAGATTTCACCAGGAAATGGAAGAAATCGAGACACGATACAAAGGCTGGTGGGATAAACAAATGATGGCGGACTATTGTTGGTTCCTCATTCGCGAAGGTCCATCCGAAAAAAAAGCAAAAGTTCAAGTCGCTCGTCATTTTAAGTAAAATTTTTTGAATTTACGTCGAATATACGGTGTGGGCAATGAAAATGAAAATATTGTCGTTCCACAAAATCCTAAATAAAAACTTTAATTTTCATCCGATTTTTTTGAAAATACACTTTAAATATTGGTAACTAAATAAACTATTTGGTAAAAAAATAAAACATTCCAAATCTTCAATATAACGTAGAAAAAAATTTAAATGAAAATGAAAATTTTAGAAAAAAACGTAAAAGATAGGAAAATTTTGAACTTTGAGGTGCCATATCTCAGCCATTTCTTATCAGATAGAATTTTGCAGCATATTGACGGAAAAGGCATTCAATTATCTTTTCATCGATATACCACTTATCTCGATTGGACTTTTTGGTTGGACTCCACAAGGGTTTGAGTGGGGCCATACACCGAAAAACACAAAAGTACCGTTATCTAAAAAACTGTACTTAGAAAAAAATAATAAAATCGTTTTTCGTGCTCAGGAGGTCCCAATTAACTAATCTAGGCATGTAGCGTTCTTGGTATTTTTCCAAATTAATCATTTGTAAACCTGTGTAATTTAAAGATCTACCAAGGAATTACCCTCGATTTCCATCTAAATTGTTTTTGGTTTGTTCAAAGCAAATACTTAAATAAGAAACTTTTGACAATAAATAAAAAGAAAAAAACGAAAATTATAAACCGATAAATTTAAGCAAACCTTAAATAACAAGCAAAATGTGGAAAATATGTCAAGACTGAACTACAACAAAAAGAAATATATGCTGCCGATTAACAATTTTTTTTAATTTTAGTTTGCATCCGTGATTCCACAACTTCAGCTTTTGTCACTTATAAAACAAGATCACACCGGATCGAGTATTGATCACAAGACCCATTGAACAGTATACCTGGCTGTTATGCTTAATAAAATCCAGAATTAGGAAAATGGCAGTGGTTTGAAATATTGAAACGTTTTAACTGCCTTAAGTATGCTGTGCCAATTTCATATATACTTGTACATACATAAAGTGGCCTGTTTCAGGGTTACGCAATAGATTCTGGCATCACCCATCTTGTGTGTGCTAATTTTTATCAATGAGTACCGAAGACCTACAGTTTCAAATCGACTGAGAACGACAAATTTGAGAAGCTTGTTCATAGCAATCAGTTACTCTCAGAGCTTTTGTCAGAAAACTGCTAACAGGTAGTCGGTGAAAGAAATATTTTTTGCATATTTCTTTTTTCAATATTTCAGAGCTGGGATTTAAAACCGGAGCTCTTCTCTTAGTGAGCCAACAAACAAACTACGAGACCACGTCGACTACTATATCAATTAGTTAAGATTATAATTAGTATCAGACCGTTTTTTCTTTTTTTTTTATGATGAGAACAATATTCAGGAGTAAGTCCCTACTAAATGCTGTGCATTGTATTAGAATGTTTTGGAACGGACAGAACATATATATTTTTTCTTATTTATTATTAGTAATTATATAAATTAGGAGTATAATATCTTCGCCCTTGAATGATAAACAGCAATTGCCTTATCGTTGCATGTTGATTGTGTGGTGAGTGCCTTCGCTTAGTAGGTTTAGCTGTTATCTGTAACTTCTCAGACCATTTAGACCAAGAAAGACCCTATTGCAGCGCTGCATTAGCTTCAATAACCAAGCAATCTCAATGCCTACCGAAACATCCAATAGTGAACTTGAATGCATAAAGATCTGTCCCATGATACGCCATTAAGACATAAAAGCGCAGGGGACTCCAGGACTAACAACCATATTCCAGACAGACAGCATTTTTACCCACTAAAGTCGATATCCTCTTTCTAGGTAAGTTGAGCTATCTTTGGCGGATCAGCATTTATCTTCAAATTCTTCTTCTTCCGTCAGCACGGAGAATTGTGACTGTATATTTTGTTATTTTTTCAACCGTTGCACAGTGGGTTGAAATTGCAAAAAACGGATTTTAATTCAGGCGTTAGAGATATCACTTATTTTTTCATTTCATATGTAGTATTAAATGGGTCATAACTAATTAAAAAAAATAATTTTGAAAAAAAAATTTTTTTAACTCTAGGGATATTCGTTTGTCAGCCCGTATGAATATTTAAATATCATTGCAACCTCCATTTTTAAAGATAAATAAATGAAATTTTTTATTAGCATTAACAATAATAATATGTATATAATAAATTTACATTTTATGTTTAATATTATTGGTGTTCATATTCTCTGTCACAAAAATTAATATCATCGTAATTATTTTCAATTATTTTGTACGTCAGCAAAACCAAAACAAATACTTTTTAAATGAGGAAGAGCGCAGACGAAAAAACTCGCTTTTCGCTTTTGTGCTTACTTTGTTATTCCGTTACATTCATATAATTTGTTTTTTTTTTTCTCGTCTTCTTTTGTTTTTGTTCTCATTCATTTTTTTTTTTTTTTTTCTACCTACGCAAATTTGAGTTAGTGTATTTGTAGTGCTCACAAACAAAAACAATATACAAAACTAAATGGAACAATCCTTCTCATTGTTTTTGTTTTTGTTTTACCCATTGTAAAAAACAAAACAAAATGAAATCAAACATTTCGTTTTGATTATTTTCCTACTCTGCTAATAATAGGATCAGAGCTTATTAAAAATCTATTGAAAATATCTTTATTGTACTTCCGCGACTGCATTTCCGTGAAAAATGTTCTCTGTATGATTTAAAATCTTTATTACGAACTACCTGCGCTTCCTCTGATAACTGAGTAATAATCTGTGAACCATGTATTAAAAATTTATGTGAAGTGGGAGACATGTTATACCATGGGTATTTTTTAACAAAATGTATAAATTTTTCAACGTTAATCTGATGACAGCACCATAGACCACAGACAACGTCGATTTTTGTAATTACTGAAGAGACTTCGGGAGTTTGAAAAAAACGTCTGGTTGTATTATTTGAGTTTCAAAACCCTGGTTTTTGTTGGTTAACTACATACAAGGCCGGTTTTTTGTATGAACTCAATATGTATTTTTGATCTGGTTTCATTCATTACTTCTTTCTTCCTGTTTTGTCCTTGCTTGCCATTTTTTTATTGAAATTTTATAAGATAAGTGAAGAAGGCACTCAAATAATAAAATAAACAATACCAAAACTTTATACTAATCATATACATACATATATTTCACATTCACATTGCTAAGCAAACACGAATTTTTCTTTTTCTCTTGCAAAATAACTTAATAATAATAATCGAAATATGTTTCTCTGGCATTTAATCTTTGAAATGATAAAAAATTAATAAAACAGAAAAAATAAGTTTAGGATGACTTATATTGTTAGCAGGGCAGTTCCTGAGTTGCTGGCACCTTAGGTGCAAAACAATATTGTCGCCCCTATTAATTATATTTGTTTATTAGAATTTGCTGATGGAGTGATAATTTTTATATAAAATTAAAAAACTTATAGAATTGATTATAGATTATGAGCAAAATCAAACCAAATTTTTGTATTATTTACGACAGACACCATGCTACAAAATAAAAAGGGGATTTTTTTTTTTTGTTTTTTTTTTATTGTATTATTTATAATTCGACAAAAATAGTTTAATATTTTATTTCAATAAACATAAAACTAATTATGTACCGATTAGTTTCTTAAAAATAAAATTAAAGTAAGTTTAGTTAACAAAGAAAAACAGATTTCACAATTTTATTCTACATACTTGCTTTACTAAAACAAAATTCTTAATTCGACTTACTTAATTCGACAAAGTTTTTTTTTTTTTTGTTTCAGTTTAGAACTCAAAATAAAATCAATTTTTTTTTTAATTTTAATTTTCTGAAATAATAATTGAGAGGCGGCCGCCCTTCGACTTCGCCGCTCACGTGTAAGGGTACCTTACATTCTTTCCCCGGAAAGTTTTCTTTTGACAACGACAAGGCTTTAGTTCAGACATTGTTACACTCATTTTGGACATGCAATAATCCAAAAAATAGTCTACAGATGAGTGGTGACGTACACTTCTACATAAATTTGCTTTAAATTTTCTAAATCTAGGTAAACCTCGTGTTAAATGGTGTACATAATCATCGTCTATTGAAGAACAACTTACAAATTGAATTTCCTCTAAGGCAGGGCAATTTTTTAGTGTTTCCTTAATACCCGTAGAAGATATTGCATGGAAACTGCCAAAAGAGAGTTTTCGTAATTCGATGAATTTGAAACAGTTGATAAGAGCAAAATCAGTGATTTCTCTACTGAATTGTAAACTTAATGATTGTAAACGCTTAAGGTTAGTAATAGGTGCAGGATTGCTGCCAAAACCCAATAAGCCTTTATCAGTTACTTTTGTGCAATGTCCCAGATGCAAATACTGTAAATTTAATAGATGGCCAAAGATAGAACTTAGAAAAGCATCGTCAATACAACCTCCTCCGGCACATGTAACACTTAAAGAGGTTAAATGAGGCAAGCGTTCGACTAGGGTCTGCATATGAAAGCTGTCATTAGAATGTAATTTATTATTAGTATACTCTAGAGTTTTGAGAACATTATTTGTTTCTGATGCTATGCCATGTAATAAGCTGTTAGCAGATACTTCATTGGATTTGATTTTCAAATCCCGTAGATTATGATGGAAAATTTTAAAATTTATAATATCCATATCGTGAACAGTTTCAGCAGCTGTCAAGTCGACGCTTAATAAAAACCCAGGCCATTTTTTAATAACTAATTCTTTAATGTCCAGTGGCAAAATCTGGTCTAAATATAAATATCGTAAAGGCGCCTCCTTAGGCAGAGCATCCATAATACTGTGTAACAATCTCTTACAGCCTACTTGTTTAAGTTTTAAAACCTCTAAATTCTTCAGCATTGCAAAAGTCTCTGCCCATTTCCAATTATCTTGTTTGAGTGAAGAGAAATCAAGTTCTACGTGCTTGAGGGTTTTGCTGTGAAATTTCAAAATGTGTGTTATGATTTCTTGGTGTTTGGAACTTCTAATATCTGCACATAACTTTTCCATTTTTATGGCCTCATTCCTGGTTAGACTTTCTGCCATATCGATCACTGTGTCACAAAAACTCATAATGTCCAGAGATTTAAAATTCTTGAATTTACTTAAATCAACCGGGGGAATTCTTTCGCGTTCTAGGGTGCATGTATTTCTGATATTAAGCTCTTCCAACTCTGGCAGATAATCATTCAAAATGGTAAAAATTGGGGATGATCGAAGGTTTAGTTTGTGTATTTTTGGTCCCAAAGCTTTTAAAATGGATTTTATATAATCACTGTTATTTATGTCATCTATTTCGACACTGTCATATGACCATCTGCTCGAAAATTTTTTATCATTCTGAAGTCTATTATGTATGGTGGCCATATTATGCAGATTAATGACTACTTTTGTTTTTGGTATAAATTCAAAATTCGCTATATCATGCCAATGTTTGCACACTAAACGTAGTTGCTGTAAGTCACCGTGACTCGAATATCTATAAGTGGATTCTAACAGTTTGCAGGGCAAATTACGCCATGAGGATTTATTCATTGTATTCTTCTCCATCTCTTCACTAAAGGCTGTGGCTCTAATTATTGTACAAAATTGTCTATGTTTTACTGGTTGTTCTGAAACATAATAATTTTTTATATAAGTAAGTACATATGAAATACTATGAATGTGATTTAAAAATGTTCAATAGTACTACGGGTTGTGGGTTCGATTCCCACCAGAGACCCTAGTCTATGATACTACGCCGAGCAAAGGTCTTAGTCACTCGTCTCGGAATAATTAAATGTAATATTAATATTGTATTCTAATTTAAATACATACATACATACATACAGAACTGGCCATTACAACTCTGTGTCAGGGTTACGGACTAGCTTCTCGCAGCACTCATATTGTGAGTCTTAATTTTTATCTATGATGAGTACCGGGACCTACAGTTTAATGTCGACTCCGAACTACATATTTGAGAAACTTTTTAATGGCAATAAATTATTTTCAGAGCTTTTGCCAGAAGACTGCTGAGAGAGGTAGTCGTCGAAAGAAACAATTTTTTTTATATTTCTTTTTTTCAAGATGTCAGAGCTGTCAACACACTAACCACTACACCACGGCGACTACTTATTTAAATAAATAAATAAAAAAATAAAACTTGTATCATAACTATATCATACATAATTGGCCGTTATACAAATCTTGCTTACACAAATCTTTTTTGCAGTTTTTTTGAAGACAGTGACCCGAAACAGACGTCGAAGCGGATAAAGGAATGGTTTGAGTGCAATTGGGTGAAAGCTTTGAGTTGAGCCTGCTCAGTCGCTTAACTTATACGCCATTGATTTTATGGCGAATAATTAAGGTGGCTCTCAACGGAAAATATGCAACGAAAATAGAGAAATAGGCTGATGTCTTCGTCGTGTAACGACAGTTTTGTAATAGATTAAAGGCAAGAGAAACATTTTTTCCTTATTCTGCTACAAAAATGTCGTCAGACGACAACGACGTCGCCAACTCTTCGAATATTCGAACTGAGACATGCCAAAAACTTGTAAACACTATGCCAGCACCTTGCTCGGCTGTTATAAAAATGAAGGATAGTTCACTAATCTATTCAAAACGCGTATCTCTTACAATTTTGTTGTTTTCCAGGCAGTTAAAGTTGAAGCTGAAGGCTCTCTTTTTGTTCTCACCAAATTCATTATTTTGGGGTATAAATATGTTTTTAAAGTTTTCACCAAAACATGAATACTGTTATTAAATTGTTCTCTATAATTAAACATGCTGTTTAGTTACATTTAAATAAAAATATAAAATATTATTCTAAATCTTTGGTAGGACAGTTTCCTTTTTTGTGGTTTTTAGTGAATAGACACTCTGCTGAATACACACCACTGTGTTGGTACTCGTACAAGTCATGTACAATATATATAAAACAAAGAGTTTTTAAATACTGTTGTTCTCTTTGAACCTACAAATATAACTTTTATTTTAGAAGTGAGTTGTAATAATGAAAACCATTTAAAAGGCTTGTTAACTAAACTAAACTTTCACTGTCTTATACTTTATAGTTAAATGCAAATAATGGGCTATATATCATATATTTTTTCATTTTTATGTTTCTATTTAATACAAAAGACGAAATTAATAGCGATCACATTTTTTTAAAAACTCACCATTCCCTTAAAACTCAACTATTTTAAAACTTTCTTACTTTAACATTCACGAAAGGACAAACAAACACTGTTCAGTGAACACATTTTCTCTATTTTTATATACCTTTAAAATTTAGTTAGTTTTAATACCAGGTAAAAATTTTAAATTTACAAAATTCCAAAAACCCTTACTAGG
Organism: Metopia argyrocephala; assembly: GCA_963576795.1. Lineage (NCBI taxonomy): Eukaryota > Metazoa > Arthropoda > Insecta > Diptera > Sarcophagidae > Metopia > Metopia argyrocephala. Next base: position 176,285,940 of record OY756208.1, on the reverse strand, counting down.
ACAAAAGAACTTTGGGTATTTACAGTGACGAAAGATTAAAAATAAATATTAAAACGAAAAATACTGTTACATATAAATGCTTCAAAATTCCCGACTATCAACTACCTGTTATTGTTAACAAAAATAAAAATGGATTTGTTTGTTCAAAGGAAATTAAATTAAAAATCTGTACGTAGGCAAATTAGGCAGAAACGGTATATGAACGAAAACATGTAACAGCTAGACTTGTTAGTACATAAACGACCTAGTTCAATTGCACTACTCTTTCAATTGAACTAAGCGAGCCGTTCTTATAAAATCTAATAAAAAATTAGAAAGTGGCAACCTTGGACAGCTGCTTTCATTTTGTTTTCAGTTCTTGTTAACAAATAAAATACTTGTACAATGTACATACATAAACATTTAGAAATCATAAACCAAAAAAGAAGTTCTAAGTGTTAAAATAATGTAATAGAAAAACTGGAAATGGGAAGTCTCAGTCACATATTTATTGGTATAGGGCTATATTCCTTCAGTATTTATTGACTTAAAACTTCTCATCATTATTTTATTTATTTTTAGTTTTCTTTTAATAAAACATTTGTCACCTTAAAGTGCCGATAATGCCAATTTTTTCTTCTAAATTTACCGATTTTTAATTAATTTCATCTGGCACCTCTGTTACCATAGCATATGCAAAACTATTAACTCGGCAATTCCCAGTGTCACCTACGGGTGACAAAGAGTAACACAATTTTTAAACATAAATACAGACGCCACTGAGTTATATATATATGGATTAATAATGTACAGACCATGGTGGAATTACTTACAAGGTGGTGTTGCCAACCCAGCTGGGTTTTGTTTTTGGTCATACCGCTCCTGTCAAACGTTTTGTTTGTATTTATGTTTTGTTTACATTTTGCTTTGTGTGTATTCGTGTTTTTGTTTTGGTGTAGAGACATGTATGTTGTTAACAATACACACACACACTTCCGGCATGTGCTTTTTTAATTCACCATACCTGCTTTTGACATTAAAGAGCTGAAAAAACAAAAACAAATTCCCTCTTGTTTTTGTACTATATTCACCTGCCACCACCTTGCAAGTAATTTCACCATGGTACAGACCATAGTGGAATTACTTACAAGGTGGTGTTGCCAACCCAGCTGGGTTTTTTTTTTGTCATACCGGTCCTGTCAAAAGTTTTGTTTATATTTATGTTTTGTTTACATTTTGCTTTGTGTGTATTCGTGTTTTTTGTTTTGGTGTTGAGACATGTATGCTGTTAACAATACACACACACACACACTTGTGATATGTGCTTTTTTAATTCACCATACCTGCTTTTGACATTAAAGAGCTGAAAAAACAAAAACTAATTCCCTGTAGTTTTTGTACTATATTCACCTGCCACCACCTTGTAAGTAATTTCACCATGATACAGAAAATATCCTGTTGTGCATCTGATTTTATGTTGGCAACGCCTACATTATTTAAACTACGGGATTTTAAAAAATTTTAAATTGGGGTTTTGATTTTTACTTACAAGCGTGTCTTGTGATAAATAAATTTTAATAAAAATATCAAAAGGGTAAGAACTAAAAATGTTGTTGTCCTTTATTGTTGTGAAATGTTGCAGTTCATTATCTAATACAAAGTCAGTAAAAAAAACTAAATTGTTTCTCCTAAAAAATAGCAATCCATAGCAAGTATCACTTGTAGTTGACACTTGGTATTATTTAGGGAGATCGATCAGTAATTATTCGATCGGGTTTTACCGGTTTTTGTTTTTTTGGTTTTACTGAAACCGGCTTTTTAAAAATAAACATTTTTCGAATATCGAATAGACCGGTGTTTTTACCACGAATAACCGGTTTTTTTTGAACATCTATACCTATTAAAAATTCTATTACTGAATTTACAGATTTGACTTTTAATTGAGTATTTTTCTCTGTGTAATATAGATCATTTTATATTTAAACATACACTAGCTGAACCCGTTGTGCTCCGCTACCCCGTCGTTATGTAATAAAATTAAAAGTATTTATATATTTTGCAGACAGGTGTTGGGGAAAGAATGTATGGCTTACCTGAAGATAAAAAGTGTCTAAAACTTTAGATAAATACATATTACATTGTTAGTGGTATAAGTAAGTATCTGAATTAAACAAAAAGGGGGCGGTGAAGTGGGCGTGGTTCATAGTTATATGGCGAATTAACAGTATTAAGAGCAATATACTACCAATTAAAAAAAATCCGTTGGAAGGAACAAATTTGTACAGAGAACAAAAAGTTTACAACAAAAATTAGCGTGAAAAGGGGCGTGAAAGGGGGCGTGGTGTAAGAAATTTATACCTCGCCTGGAGTATAATGCGTATACAATTTGAAGTAAACCTGTTAAAAACTATATGGGAGCAATTACATAATTTTAAAAAAGTGGGCGTAAAAGAGTGCATGGTCGAAAAAAATTGCCCTATTAATCATGCCAGAGTCCCAGTTAAATGTTGTGAAAATTTCAGAAAGATCGGTCCAGAGATTTGGTCACCTATAAGGTACAAACAAACAAACAAACAAACAAACAAACAAACAAACAAACAAACAAACAAACAAACAAACAAACAAATAAACAAACATATATTCAATTTTATGTATATGGTATACATAAAGAAGAAAAAAAACTAAATGAGAAAATCATTATAGAAGTGTGTGTGTGTGTGTGTTTTTATTTTTTTCAAAAATATATATACATTTGTAATTAGAAATTTAAAAAAAATTATATGAATATGTCTTCTTCAATATATTTTGAACAAGATGAAAAAGACAAGGCCAGATGACTAAATGTCCTAAAATACTTACTAACCTGCAAAGCCTCTCCGACATCAGAACTTATTAACCACATTAAAAATTTCCATAACTATTAAATAAATGTAAAACAAGTAAAACTGGATTCCATTCCAAGTATCTTCAGAGCATCGGCAAATATTACACTTACCAAATACTTTGCCAGTAGTCGCCGTGGTCTAGTGGTTAGTGTGTTGGCTTACTAAGACATGAGCCCCGGGGTTCGACACCCAGCTCTGACATCTTAAAAACAAAGAAATATGGGTTGTAAAGGCCAGTTATGTATGTATGTATGTATGTATAACTTTGGTTTAGCTTTAAATACTATTTCGAAGTTTTGTATAAAAATAATTAAATTTCACATTTTATATAGGTAGTTATTTATGTTTTAAGTGTGCTGTTCAATTTATGACATAGATATCTAAAAAATAAAGATCGCATTTGTTAACGAACGCCATAGTCTGATTATATGAACAAACAGATACCATATTGGTTATTACATAATTTTTATCCCTCACAGATCATAATTTGTTGTTATTATTTGAGAAATTTATTACATAAAAAACAGATAAACATACTCATACATTTGTACGTGTATGCATATGTACGAGTATGTATGTATGTACATACTTATATAGAAAAATATATTTCTGTAACAAATATGAAAACGTTCATCCTATTTTAGTTTCCTGTACGCACATTATTATTACAAATAATTTTCTAATAGAAATTTTATTATGCTGACCACAATATATTTACATTTAAACATAGAAATGGTCATAAGAAATGCTATGTGACTACATTTTCGAACGCATATATCTTAGACACACAGTTGTTGGCAAGTAATTAGAAACTTATGCATTAAAAAATATTTTTACAACAATAAAAACATAATATGTACTTATTATGATCCTATTATATACGGAGAAGAAGATTTGAGTCGTCCGTTGGGTTCTCTAAGAATAATCTGAGAATACTAGCGGGCCTTCTGACCGGCCACTACAGACTCAATGGACACTTAAACAAGATAGAAATAGCTTCGAGCAGATCCAGTGATTAGAGGGGTTGACACCGGCCGATATTTTAAAGTTCGTCAGAGTGACGAGACTGGGGGAGATATTGTAGGAATCTCGCTCAAGTAGAGGGCTGTACAATAGATCCACAAGTCCAAGTACTCTAGTACTTCATACATAAATGATTGAATGAATATAGGGAACGAAAAACAGTGAAATATTTATTTTTTCACTTCTCTAACCCATAAATCAGACTAAATTTGATCATTGGTATGGGTTATATTGGCTTTGAGAGTTATGTTTTTAGTTGTTATTCAAATAGACATGCGATTTAATAAAATCAAACAAATCAAGTTAATCACGACTATGGCCTGAAATCTTCTTGCAGAATGTTGATTTTAATTTTATTCAATTTCGGCTAAAATAAGTTGAAAATATCGACCTATAACAGTCGTTCTTAATATTGACAATCAGGCTAATAGATAGAGTTCTACACGAATAGGTAGATTTTACATACGCACCGTCCTTAGACATATCACATGCCGCCCGTGGCCGGACGGTAATTGAACTTAAGCGTCCAATCAGCGACATCCAAAGCCGGTAATCTCCAATTTCGGATATGTCCAAGACACACCGGTCAGAGGAGAGCCCATGGACATTGGGTTAACAATTTCGTCACTACCATTTCCTGGATAGCAGCAACCCCCCATGTTGAGGAGGTTAAACTACTACCAAGCATATACCACTGCCAATACGTGTACTCCCCAAGGGGCCGCACCCAACCCATCAGGCCGTTTTACCTCACTCCCTGGATGACAGGGAGCACAAGAAAACCGAGGGCTTTCTGATGCCCGTAGTACCAGATTAAGGCATCTCTGGTCAGTCCTTGAGAACGCCAGAAATGTACAACAGACCCCTGGACTAATGACAGCCAAGTCTCCGATAGCACACGCTGCGCCATGCATCACCAGCGACTCTGTGCCTATAGCGAGCGCGAGGCCACTCAGAGCTGGGTTGAGCTCCATATGCCCCTGGAGTTTTTTGATTTGGTATCGTGCAAAATTCTTCACTTTTTAAGTATGCATTCATTCAGTAATAAATCTATTAGTTGAAGGTGATGCTTTCATGAATTATTCCCAACTGCTTTATAGTATTTGTACGACAAGCGGTAATACAGAGAAGTTATAGTAAGTTTTTCATATACTACTATATTATTAAGCAAGCCCTCAGCGCAATAAAATGCTATGGTTCGGTAGCCACACTATGAACAGCCTATTTCTAATTACCTTAATGCAACTGTATGTTCATGCTACAGTTGTTCCATTAAGGCTGTACAATATCAAGCACGTTTCATTCATAATAAACATTTTCCATTAAGACGTCCTGAAAAACTTAAACACTTAAACATAGGCGTGGGTTCAAAGGGGAACCTTGTGCTAGTTTATCTTTTAACAAAACGAAATTGTTTTTGTTAAATTTATTAAAGCAATTTTGGGATTTTATGCTAAAATGCCCATAGTATTATACCACCCCTACCCCTTCACTGTTCTCAAACTACAAACTTTGTAAACTATATACAAACATATATAATGATGTCAGATATACTCGTACACTATTGCTAATATTAAAAATCAATTAGGCGGATGTGTTTGATTCAGAAAATAACATCTCATGCTTTATAAAAACTTGTGACCCAGTAAATAAAGTAATTTTTTATGGAATAATACTTAAGTAAGAAATATTTAAGCTCTTTAGGAAATAATAAAAAGTACATACATATGTACGTGTATCAATTGTAATAAGAAAATGACAAATTTAGCTCTATTCATATACACATATATCATCATGAAGGCTTACAAGGCTATTTAAAAGAAATAATAAAGGACATGTAAGGTGGTCTTAGTCTGGTAATTCATTATTGAGTTTTTTTTTAAGAAAAATAGAAATATATTCTTACAAAACTATTTCGTACATATTTAAAGTAAAAGTTGTTACAAGTTATGCTTTTAATCAGAGTGGACAGCTGAAAACATACGCTAGGGAATAAGAAAGTCACTCCAGCTAGCAATGGTGGAATGATGTTTTGACGTATATAAGTTCATTAATAATTGTTATTGTATAAGCTTTCAAACCCTGTGAACGTATTTACTGCATTAAAATTTGTGGCGCAATTAAAATGGAGCAGGTTAAAACGAAATGATGATAAACCCGCTTCTCTAATGAAAAGACTTAATACAGAATTCTTAAGAATATTTCATAAATTTTTAAAATTTTGTAAATTTTATTACCATGGTAAGATTTTTAGAACCGTAGAGAAATTTCATAGCCCACTCTTTCAACAAAATATTTAATACAGAATTTGCTTTATAAATCGTTTACATCAAGCATGTCAAACTCAAATCCTAACATGGGCTAAAAACTTAATATAAAAGTTAATGTGGGCCACAAAAAAAAAGACTTAAATGTTTATGGTAACACAGAAAAAATTTAAAATCGATTTCAATTAACAAATTTGTACTACCAATTAAATATTTTACTAGTTTTGCCCCTACAAACAATATTAATAATATCAATTAAAAAATTATTAGTGTCGAGCTTTTTCAAAAAAAAAACATTTCAATTAAATACTTAATTGGGACAATTAATCTTTTAATTAAAAATTCAGGCACGTTTTAGTTAAATAAATTAATTGGTATAATTAAAAAATTAATTGACGCTGAAATTTTAAACTGATTAAAAATTAATTAATAGAGCTAATATTTTATTTGATCCCGCTGATTTAAAATGATAAAAATATATTATAAGCAACCCCCAAATTAACAAAAAATTGCAAATTTTATTAATTTTTTTATTAAAGATATACAACTAAAAACATAAATACGATAAATACAGAAATGAATACATATTTAACCAATATGACAAAAAAGAAATTAAACACTTATTATTATTCTTTATACAAAGCATATTTGTTTGCCTATTTAAAATTATATAATAATAGGAAATATTATTTATGTACATAAATATTTAATTATTGGCAATTGTATAACAAAATAATTAACAAAATTCTAAAAATCCCTTAATTTTAATTGTTTAATTTTTTGGAAACAGAGGATCTGAGGACATTCTTGATTTTAAGGCACATTAGTTCCTTTAAAATATATAACCAGCGTTCATGTGTTTTTCTTGCCACTTGAAACTCTAATGTGAAGTCCATGTCAATATAAATTAAAAATGTATGCATGAGGTATAAAATAGAACTAAAAGAAAAAAATTAATTGAATTCTTACCAAGAGATAGCCAATAGAACTTTTATATTCGGGCCACAGTTTGAACAAACTCGTCTTGTGAAATGTTGGCATATCGTAGATATTTCTTTGCTTCAAGATATCAGGGCTAGGGGATTGAACCGGAGCTCTCGTCTTAGTAAGCCAACATACGTACCACTAGACCACGGCGACCACATATATATATACATATGTATATTATATATACGTATATGTACACAAAATATATATGTTCACAAAAAAAAAAAACAGACACATACACATACAACAAAAAAAAAGAATTTACGAGTACATATTTTTTATCTTTTTATGGTAGTGATATAAGATTTTTTATCGAAAAAATTTTTATGGTTAATTACATATTTTTAATTACTTAAAGTTTTAAATTATTATTGTTTTAATACAAGATGTTGTTTTTATACTAAAATGCTTGTAAATATATGTATGAAAAATATATCTTCTTTATATCTTAATGCTAAACATTTATTTAAATTACGTAAATAACAATAAGTATTCGAATTTTAAATTAAGAAGTAATTATATATGATTCTTTATATAACATATTACAAAACACTAAGCCAAAAGAAAAAAACATACGCACAAACACTTTTTTATTTTTGTGCTTCTATTAAAATATTAATTGTATTAATTAATAATTTAATTGGAAAATTTGAATTATACTTATTAATATGTTAGTTGAAATTATTTAAAAAAAAAATTTTCTGTGGAACAAAACTATTTTGAAAAGTAAACAAAATATATTTGGCGCGCTAGAAAAAAAAACAGCCATGGTTATATATGATATTAGTAAGTTCAAATCAAAGGTCCAAATCCTCTTTAACCCCTTCCCCTCATGTTTTTCAAGACCAGCATAATGTACTGCATGAGTAGGGGGCGTCCCCTGTCCTAAAATAAAAAATTTAAATCATTAATACTAATTCTCCTGACAATTTCAAAGTGTTGTTTTCTAGCCAAAACGGAAATTTTGTAATTGGAATTTGTGTCTCCAAATGAAATGAGACTATTAAAAAGAAAGTAATTTGCTTATTCTGTCATTATTACAATATTTATACGAGTATGTTATTATGAGCATACTCGTATATGAGTATTTTTTTAATAACAGTATTAATATATGATTTTTATTATAAAGTCTATCAATTGATTTACTTTTTTACATGACAGCATAATCTGTTTTAGATAAAATGCGTACGTAAGTTTGAAAGGAAAAAACAATTTTTTTTTAATAAAAATAAAGAACAAATTTTTGCGGTATTTTACTCAATCATTCATGCGTAAACTTTAAATTTTAATATAAGTACGCATACAATGAATGAATGAATGAACATTTACCGTCAAATACCTATAAAAAAATACGTGTGTATGTGTGAGGATATGCAACCTTTATAAGTGTGTTCATAAGCGATATACGATTTTTAACTTTGCCCTTCGAAGCGTTTCAGCCCAAAAAAAAAAAAACAAATTTTTAAATCATATATTTTTCATGCCTTATATGACCTCTTAAACCATACTGGGTGTGCGTGATTTTTGTCTGAATGTGCATTTTTTTTATAGAAGTAGATACGAGTATTTGGAGTAACATAGGAGTACCATCAGTTAAGACTGACAGGTAACTAAGGCTTTAAGAACACACAGACGCACGCATACAGTTACTACAATATTGTATTTTTTGTTCTGTAATCAAAAAAATTATAACTGTATATTCAGATTAGGGTAGCACCGGTAAGTTACTGTAACTATACTTTTTAGGTATGATTTTGACTCTTTATAAATTAGACGAAAATTAAGTATATCGTCGTAAGAATTAAAGAACGCTGTAACTGACAAAACATTAAATGTTTACCAGAGCCAAAAAACCTGTATGAAAGTAGAACAAAGACACTGACTGGTATTTTTCAAAACGCCGCGGCGTAAGTGAATTTCTATTCATCATAGAAATTTGGGACCAGGACCAATCGAAGCGTATTTTTTTTCTGATAAAAATGATGCAATAAAACATATTTTCGATTTTTTGTCAGTTACAGGGTTCTTTAATTCTTGCGACGATATACTTCCTATTAACAAAGAATATAAAATATGTTTAATCTGCTCTATTTGCAAATAAGTTGTAAGATGCTGCCCATTACGCATATATTTCCTAACATTTAATTTATATTTTCCAATTGAAAAAATTATAGTCGCCGTGGTTTAGTGGTTAGTGTGTTGGCTTACTAAGACGATAGTTCCGGCACAGTGCGTACAGTGATGAAACTCCAACAACTACAACAAGAACAACACACAGCAAAATAGCCACAACAAAAGTTTTAGCACACACAACATTACAGTGTATAATAAGATAGCCACAACAAAATACAACTGATTTTTTACTTTTTGGGCTGTCATTTCCTTCATCACAGTATACACTGTGGCTCCGGGTTCAAACTTCAGCTCTGACATCTTGAAAAAAAGAAATATGACTATCTTTGGCAAAAGCTCTGAGAGTAACTGATTGCCATGAAAAAGCTTCTCAAGTCTATCATTCGGAGTCGACTTTTAACTGTAGGTCCCGGTACTCGTCAATATAAATTGGCACATACAACATGAGTGCTGCGACAAGCTAGGCCGTAACTCTAAAACAGGGTGGTAATAGCTAATTATGTATGTTCAAATGGTCGATGGAGTTAAAGAACGTTGTGACTGACAAAACCTTAAATGTTCACCAGAGCCAAAAAACTTTTATAAAAGTAGAACAAATACACTGGTATTTTTCATTTCGCAGACGACGTAAGTGAATTTATTTTCATCGTAGAAATCTGGGACCTGGACCAATCGACGCGCATTTTTTTTTCTGAAAAAATAGGTTTTTTGCATGTAAAATAGGATTGTGAAGACGTTAAAAAATAATTCCAACTCTGATTCCGATAATGACTCCAACCAGTGAAATTTTTTAGGTACGATGTGTAAGTCCTGAAATTTTCTTCCATTGTTGCAACTGGGTTAACCATATCAATAAGAAATTGTTTCAAGTCCGTAAAGAGTTCCATCATCAAATAAGAACTCCCTTACTGTATAGCTTGATTTAAAATCGAATGAAATTTCCTCAATTCATTCAAGTATGATAAATTAACCAAGACAATATGACACCTTTTTTTAAAAAAAAAGGGGGAAATTATTAAAGTTTTGACAAAATAGTTACCACCCTAATCTTGATGAAGGTACATGTGTGCGTATTTATTTGTGTGCTAATAAAATACATCTGATATAAAAGTTTTTTCATCGTTTTTTTTTGTTTTTTTTTTATTCTTCTCGATTTTATGGTTCGTTGCATTTTCAATTATCGTATTTAAAAAGTTTTATATTTTTGAGATTTTTTGCTGTTTATGTATTTTCGTTTTTATATATAATTTTTGCTGTAAATGTTATATTCTTAATATAAAAATATAAATTTATTTCTATTAAATGGTTGCAGCTACAGCACAAATAAAACTTTAACTTTAAACTTTAGTAAAGCAAAAAAATCATAAAAAAATCTTTGAAAATATTAAAATAAAAAAAATTCGCAATCCTTGAGGTTTTAAAAATCGACACATCCCTCTAAAAATTACAAAAAGTTGAAATTACAATATTTTTAAGGTCTAATGCGGTGTTTAGTGTGAAGTTCTTCTTTAATTGTTTTATTTTTCAAAAGAAAGAAAAGAAATATGTTTTTCAGGAACTTTCCCTATGCTTTTTTACACGTATAACTATAAGTTCATTTAAAATTTAAGACATTTAAGATTTTATTTATTATAATTTTAAGACACAATCCCTAATTGTGGTCATGTGTTAATACATAAGGTAAGCTCACTCGACGACGAGCCAATGACTGACAGCCAATCTCACCTATTCTCCACTTTTTGGATTTGCCGAAGCCAAGAGACGCATTTCTTATATGAAAAGCCACACTCGTTTATAGCTAATGTATGCGGACTGTCTGAGGACTCTATTAAGGGTAAACAGAGGTTTCCACTTAGTGCAGTCCTGTTAACTTAAAACTTCTGTATGCCGAGGTGTGATCTTTACTATCTATGGGTGGTCACCGCGACTCGCAGCTCAGTAAGGTCATGTCTCTGCCGACTGTAGGATAAATTTTGATCACACAGAAGGTAAACGGTCTTCATAAATGCTATTCCCAATCTAAGGAGAAACATTAAATGCAGGTGTCCTCCTGTTTTAAAAAATATACCTTCCTGTAGAACACCGTACAATCTTGCAGGTGACTTGTTGACCCGCGCATGTTATAGTTTTATAGAACAATAACAATTTCAAACATGTGCCAAAAGAACGAAGGGCAATAGTATCCTGCATTAGCACATTTGCATAAATGAAAGACTCTTTGAAGGTACTACAGGCAATTGTATGTACATATATAGCTTTAAGGCTGCGTCTGTCATAATAAGTGGTAGACTTATCAATGCGAACGCTAGACTAGGGCTCACAGAGTAGACTGAAAAAAAATTAGATAAAATAGAATTCTTATTTTACACTTGCTTACTCTTTAGTTGTATAGGGTTGAATGGTGAACATCTGCAAGTGATGTTCCTATCGTAATTTGTTCCAATTAACATCTTCTGATGTCATCATTAAAAAAATTACTACAAAATATAATTATTTTATTAGTGCAGATAGGAAAAAATTACCATTGAAAAGGTAAAAAAAATAAAAAAAAAAAAAAAATTTTTTTTTTTCAAAAAAATAATTTTACCCATTACGAGTTAATGTTCATTTAATTTTTTTAAATAAGTTATTTTTTTAATTTCACCACCATAGCTCTCTTGCATGTCTTTACTATTTCTACATATTTGCCGAATTCACAAGACCTTTGTATTGTTGTTTCGTTGTTTTAGAGTACAACATACATACATACATAACTAGCCTTTACAACCCTATGATAGGATTACGGCCTAGCTTCTCGCAGCACTCATGTTGTGTGGGTAAATTTTTATCCATGAGTACCGGGACCTACAGTTTAATGTCGACTCCGAACGACAGACTAGAAAAGCTTGTTCATGGCAATTAATTACTCTCAGAGCTTTTGCCAGAAGACTGCTGAGAGGTAGTCGCCGAAAGAAATCTTTTTTTCATATTTCTTTTTTTTTAAGATGTCGGAGCTGGGTGTCGAACCCAGGGCTCATGTCTTAGTAAGCCAACACACTAACCACTAGACCACGGCGACTACAACAGTGTATGCTTATCCTTGGTAATTTCTTTTAAAAAATTCTATAAAATCCTACAGTTGTTTTTTATCTGTTTTTAAAAAGTTGTATTGGTTACTATGCTATTAATGTAAAGTGAATGCCTATTACTGAAAAGAAGAATAAAAATACAAAAAGAATTTATTAATTGTTCGCAGCATATTTATTTAAAAGAAAAAATAAGGGAATACATAAATATAAAAATGAAATTAATGTTGGTAAAGTGATAAAATTATGATTTAAATATGCATTTATTTATTTGTGAATAGTGCTTCTCTTCTTCTTATGTTCTTTTTGACGTTTTCGATACAATGTACAAAAACTGCTTTTAATAAAGCATACAATACATATAGAAGCTTGTAAATTCGGCAATTTTAATTATAATTGTTTCTGATCTTCAAGAACAATAATTAACTGAAGAATCCTAAAACTCAATTTTATTTTATTTTTATTTCGTCAACTTGTTTCTCTAAAATGTGATAATAAATACGACAGATGAAAAGTTGCGACGAAAACAAGTCTTATTTATTTTCTAACATTTTCTCCGCATCACTCGAAGTAATGAATCAATGTAAAAAGGCTGTAATAAAGAGCTATTTGTGTAGTGCATAAAATTGCCCGATAGACCCCAGATAGTGTTACATATACTTTTCTGAAATAATTTGTTTGAAGAAATAATTTTATACTGATTTGCCAAATTAATTTAAAATTCTTAAAAGTCTTTTCTCAAAATATTAAATTTTTGCTATAAGTTAAAATTAGTTCTGGAACATTTTAAATTAAGACTTGTTAAATACTGGAACATTTTTGTAACAAAGAAATTTCCGTGTTCTATAACATTTTGTTTCGCCTACGCTCAGGATCTATTTAAGGAAGAGTGATTTGTGTTTTTTTTTTTATTGAAAGTTCCTGTAATCTGAACACAGTGTCCTCCTAAGACGTGTGTTCTATTAATAAATGTGTTCCTTAAAATATATAACAAGAAAATGCTTCACCCTAAAATGTCAATAAATTTTGTCTTTGAATTTTTTCCCTTGTTCATATTTAAGAAAATAAAGCCATTGTTCAATCCTATTAAATATTCTCTATTATTGAAATTAAAAATATTTTAGAGCTTCATTTATAAAATCCTTTTCTTTTGTGAGAAGAAAGCATACAAAATATTAAAGATAATAAATGTTAAGGAAATGCAAAAAAACAATTATAAGAATTTGCCTACTGTTGGTCATTCATTTGGCAAATTATTTTTTGTAACAGCCATTGTGACAAGGAAAATAAAAACGAACAAAAAAAAAATTGAAAATTATTTTGACACACATACATACATACTGTACTTATACATATAAAAATGTGCAGTAAGTAAAAAAAGGACTACATAGTAAAGTTTGAAATGTTAAACTTTTTGACAAATTAAAAGTCTACTAAAAACTTGTTGTTACCAAAACAATAAACAACATGAAAAACTCGCTAAATACTCGTAGTTTTGAGGTCGAGACTGACATTTATGCAAAATGAAATACAAATAAATAAAATGGCAACCATGGGAAAAACATGAAAAGTTTAAAATAAAAACAAAAATTAATATTATACAAGAACAACAACAAAAACAAAAGGAAAAGAAAAATAATTACTTGCTTCACTCAGTAACTATCACTTACTATCTGTATTGTTTACTGTGGCCAATGATGGATTTAAAGTGCCTCTGATAAGTTAGAAATATTTTTTTTTTTCTCTTTATTTTTCTTCCTTATTGTAGTAATTTTTAAACAAAAATAAAATTTTTTTAAATTTATTTTTGGGGGGTTCGCAAAGTGTGCTATTATGTCATGTTGTCATAGATTTTGTAATGTTTTATAACTAAAAATGTTTTTTACTGAGAAAAAAGTTACAACTATATGGCAATAAGACGACACACCTTGTGAATACCCCAGTTGAAAGAACTTTCTGTGTACAATAGGAATAGTCAATAATACCGAATTGAATCACATATGGTCTTGCTATTGTTCAAAGAACTTTAAATGAAAGGCACTGCAGCAAAAAAAAGTCGGAAACTTTCGACAGCATGCCCTACTGTAAGGCTCATATACTTACTATTACCACTTAGTTTCCAAATAGCAATGCATGCTCAGTGCTCAACTGCAATAAAGTACAGCAGCATTGTATGAGGTCTCTCAATAAAATACTTGAACTATGTTCACCAGAAATATGGTCTATACGAGGACGCTAAACAAATGCCATCCAATAAAATTAAACCTGAAAAATTCATTGTGTTCGACTGACATCTATATATTAATACTCTCAAGTGCTGAATCTCTGATGATATTGAAACAAAAAACAGATCATAAATTGGATTTTAACTTTCATTTTTCGTCGAAAAATATATGGTGAGATCAAACATAATTGGCCATTACAATCCTATGTCAGGCTTACGGCCTATCTTCTCGCAGCACTCATGTTGTGTGTGTTAACCTACAGTTTAAATTCGACTCCGAACGAGAGATTTTATAAGCTTTTTTATAGCAATCAATTACTCCTAGAGCTTTTGCCAGAAGACTGCTGAGAGGTAGTTGCCGAAAAAAATTGTTTCGTATATCTTTTTTTTTCAAAATGTCAGAGCTGAGATTTGAAACCGGCGCTATCGTCTTAGTAAGCTAACACACTCAACACTAGACCACGGTGACTACAAAGTGAGGTCAAATATTAAAAAAATTTTTTTTTTATTTTACCGGCCTTTTAGGATTTTAATTTTTTCATCAACACCAACAGCTACCTCAAGACTTTAATTTTTCCGTTGAAAAATTATACTCTTTTCTTTAACTCGTGATATAGCGGTAAGAGGGCTAGCACAAAAACTTAAACCACCGAAGTTCAAATCCCAGCGAAGGAGAAAATTAAAAAAATAAAAATTTGCGGTTTTTCGAAAAATTTTAATTTAAATATAAGAGGTCCCCCGCCCCCCGCCTCCTTCAAGAAGACCATCATCAAGAAACCGTTCCCTCACATTTCCAGTCTATTCCCCAGCACTACCTTCTGGCAAGATAACAGCTAACCTAATTAGTGAAGACACTCACCATCAACATCCACCAACAGATGGGACAATTGCTGTTGATCATTCAAAGATGATGGTATAACACTGGCCTTTGAGTGATTAAATTGGCAGCAATCAATTTAACATAAGGCGCTTAACATCTACAGATCTATCTCTACATTCAACATTCCAATACAATGCACTGCTTCAGTAGGGGTTTTACCCCTGAGTATTGGTTCTTATAAAAAAAAAGAAAAAAAACTCTTTTCACAGAAATTTTAAGCTTTTTTCATCCTTTAATTTAAAAATAATCAGGTATGTGGACCACTATATAGTTGAGATTGTAAAATAATCAAAACAGATACGATTTATATGAATTTGAAAACACAAGCGATTTCAATTTTGAACGAAATCGTTTTTCGTCACGATATAGGAAGAAAATTTATCTTTGACGGAAAAAATAACTTGGTTTTTCAATTACTTATATTAGAACTTTGTCCGGTTAAAAAATACTACCCGTACCTTTTTCAACAATTTTTTTTTTTTATTATACCTATAACCACTTTGGTTCCTGGATCTGTCTTATTTATAAGCATATTAGAAATTTCGTGAGGTCAAAATATGGTATTCCAAAATGCAACGATTGCGTCTTGGTGACTGCATGGAAAATTTTCTTTTTCTTTGAAAGGTTTAATTTATTAAAAGCAGGCAAGGAGAATGACACGAAAAAGCAAAAAAAAATATGAGAAAGAGAAGAAAATGCTATATAGACTCTGTTAAATAACCTACTCTCAGTATCTTTATCTAAACTGTCTCAGAAGTATATCATTGACGAAACTTCTCTACTGTTGTTGACTTCTTTAACGCCTAAACCCTTGGAGTACGTATCCGAGTTAAGTTAATAGTTCCCAGGCCTTCCAATAGTAAGAACATTAGGTTACAAAAGCTTGTCGTAACCCATCTGAAATTAGCAATTAATTAATAATGAAAAAATAATTAAATAATAAAGCGCTGGGTTAATAAAAACTACTTGGCTTCATAAAGTTAAATATTTTGCAGTGTTTTAGTTTCTACACTAGTTTACTGTGTTTTTACTTATTATAGTGCTAAATCGTACGAATCCCTTAAGCTTTAACAATTTAAACAATAAATAAGCATAGAATGTATGTATTTTAAATAATTAAATGTTTTTGTTAAAATAATTAATTGCTTTGATGTTGAATTTTAATCAAAAAGAAAAAAAAAACAAGAAGAAAAAACAAAATATTTTTTATCTTCATGCCGATAACATGAAAAGATAGTAGTGAACGAGCAAATTATACAATTGCTGACAAAGTGAAATTATTTTCAACTGCCAATGTGAATTCATACGATTTCACCCATGTTGTACAAGTAGATAGAATATATAAAACAACTTGTGAGATGATTTAACAAATTACGAGTTGGAAATTTTTTTAGTCTTTTTTATTTTTTTTTTTTTTATTTTTTGCTATGGTAACAGCGAAACAACAACATCAACATTTTTTACTACCAAAACACAGCAACAATAGTTGCTCTGGTCATTGTGTGAATGTATTTGGTAGCAGAATCAGAAGGAACGTTATAAAATCAATTAATTAATTGGTAAAATTAAGTGCTTTAATTACATTAAACGACTTTCGTGCAACAATTGCCAATTGTCCAGGTTACTGAAACCATTTTCGTATGATTTGATGTTATATTTTGTAGGTATGTGCATTACTTACTCCGAATAGCAGACACATACGTACATAGGTACATACCGTGTGTGTGTACGAGTAGTACGAGTGTATTGTGTATTGAAACTATACAATATAATATTGGATGATTCGATTTTCAAACTACATACTGTATTCAATGTACAAGTATGACGTTGATGACAGATCAAGCCGGTCATGTGTGTATATGTATGTACATACATACATATGTATGACACATGTAAAGCGCATAGACATGTACAGTTGTGTTTAAAAATATAGAAATGTAACGATTTTGAAAACAAATTTTGGTTGTATTTGATTTCCTTAAGCATTAAACACATAGACGACAGCAAGCAGCAGGCAGCAAGTTGTCAAAATTAGAATACACACGTTTATATGGAAACGATTATTTTAAAGGCAGCACAGCAAAACCCTAGACAAAAACCTTTGCTGCTGCTGCCCAACTTAGAATTATTTATATTTTTTGAGGCAGCAAAAACTGATTAGTGATGCTAATACAATATAAAATTTCAAATAAAAACGACCTAAAAAATATTTTTTATTACAATGAAAAAAAAATGTATTTATTAATAAAGATAATAACAATTAAAAACTTTTAGCATTACATGGATAATATGATGGGAAATACGAGGAAGTGGTTGAATGAACTAACTATGTTGTCTTGTAACAAATATGCAAATGTGTGATGCACCAAATTATCTTTCTGATCAGGGGATTCATTTGGGAGATAGGCAGCCGTACCAGAATTCACAGTATTTTAGAATTCATCTTGTAAAATCTACGGCTAAGCAAAAATCATTATTTTCCAATTATAGCCAAAAAATTTGAGATTATATATTTATAAACTTTCACCAAAAGATATCCAAATTCTGAACTTCAGATCTTAAATAAAAGCGGCAATGTTCTGTCTACAAATTAAAAACAGGGTAATACAAACAACATATGCTTATATAACAATCCTGACTATTTTAATAATAAACTTGATTATTCTACTAGTATTTGTGATGTAAACTAAATTTTATAGTACTATTTTATTTATTTCTATTATATTTGATTTATTTATTTTATAGTACTATTTATTGTCTTCTATTTTGTTTATTTTTTGCCTTTACAAGTTACATATATATGTACATACATAAATATATATATATAATTGGCCATTACAACCCTGTGTCAGGTTAACGGCTAGCTTCTCGCAGCACTCACCTTGTGTTTTTTAATTTTTATCTCTGAGTACCGGATCTACAGTTTAAAGCCGACTCCGAACGACAAATTTTAGAAGCTTTTCCATGGCAATCAATTACTCTCAGAGCTGAGAAGTTGTGGCCGAAAAAATAATTTTTTCATATTTCTTTTTCAAGATATCAAGGCTGATGATTTACCATATCTTTATATCACAACCCTCTTTTTCTTATTTGTTTACATTTTAGTTGCCTTTTGCAACCAACTTTACTATTAAATGCTCTCTATAAATTGGATTTTCCAATTACAAAGCGTTGTCGCCGCGTTATTTTGGGATGCTCCATACAAATTGTATGGGCATGAGAAATTTTGACAGCTAGAAAACGCTTACCGCTTTTATTTACGAATGGCAGTTAATCAGCTCGACTATAGCATGGGTATTAATAAAACAAGGGAGCAATAACAAAACAGTTGTAATTCTGTTCATCCAAAATGTATATCAATTAAAAAACAAAACTCGTTAAAGCAGAGAAGAAGGAGGCTATAATAAAAATATGATGAATTTAGTATTTAATTTTATCTTTTTTACTATAAGCTTGTAATGAGTTACTTGAAGTATTTCCGAACACAACAAGTTCTTTCATAATCTTCTTTTCTCACAATCAGTTCTGCTTTTGATATAGTACCAATGTTATTGCATTTATTTGTTGTCCACACCTATCGTTTTGAACACAGCTGTCTACATTATTTGTTTTCTATATTACATATTATGTTACCATAGTTAAAAGTATGATTGTGTGTGAGTGTATGTGTGGGGAAATGTTATTTAAACGAACAAGGGTTTTAATGAAAATGTAGATAAAATTAATTAACTCATTAAATTGATTTGTTCTTACAGATGAAAGAACTTTATGGCGAATTGTTCTTGATTTGATGTACAACAGAATGAACGCTGTACCATAAACATTTCGCCTTTTACCTGTATATACTTTTGTTAAACTTTGTATTTTTATAGAAGATGACCGTAATAATTAAAATTAAAAATAATCTTCTTTCCAGAAAAAGAGTAGGAGGTTTTATGTTACAACGATAATTGGCAGTAAATTTATAATATTTTACCAGATTTATGAAACGTGTGAAAATTTCAATTATTTTATTGAAGCTTCAGCTTAACATGTGGTGTCAGGTTGGGCTGTATTTTCTCACTTTTGTTTTGTTTATTGATGGCATTAAATGAAAGCTTAAAGAGTAACACAAGGATGTCGACTTCATCGAGGACCTATATTTAATATCATTTCTTTATACACCTATAACTACATATATACATACATACATACATACATACATACATAATTGGCCATTACAACCCTGTTACAGGATTACGACCTAACTTCTCACAGCACTCATGCTGTGTGTGTCAATTTTTATCCATGAGTACCGGGACCTACAGCTCAAGGTCTACTCCGAACGAGAGACTGGAAATGCTTTTTCATGGCAATCAGTTCCTCTCAGAGCTTTTGCCAGAAGACTGCTATGATATAATCGCCGAAAGAAATATTTTTTTCATATTTCTTTTTTTAGATATCGGAGCTGGGGTTTGAAGCCGGAGCAAGAGCTCTTTGTAAGCCAACACACTAACCACTAGACCAAACTATACTGCAATTCTATTGTCATCAGAACTGAAATAATTAAACCAGAGTTATGGTGCGTTTTTAAATGCGCAATGGTAAAGCTGATTTTTTTTTGGTTTTCCTCCGTGGCGTAATTAAAAATTTGACTGTATTATTATGGTGCCCGAGAATCTAAAGAAATCAGTATAACATATTCCTAGCAATTCCTTCGGGCCACTCTACTTTATTTTAAAGATTTGCAGTGTATAGTGATCAATCGTGATTCTCAAAAGAAATTAAAATCATAGCTATGCAAGAAACGTACCAATACTCCACGCGAATCTAAGTAAATTGACATAAATGAGTTAAAACAGGTTTCAGACACCATTAAGCAATATTTGCGAGAATTTTATTTGTTTGCGAACATAGAACTTTTAGTATAAGAGCTATAACGAATCATGTTTTCTTGCCAGGAACAGGGCTTAATAAAAAATGTTGTTACAAGTTTTTAATATTATGTTTACTAAACGTCTCAAGATATTTCTATGAACTTTTGTGGCATACGAGAAGATATTATAAATCCATTGGTGCAGCCCATAAATAAAAGTACAAAATTACCTTTTAGACATTTTTTATAGTAAATACTCCTCGTATGATATTTACCATAAAATAAGGAAAAAAATGAAGCGGTTTAATTAACAGATTTTACAATTTTGTCTAAAATTACCATTCAAAATATGGTATAGGAGGGGCGTGGTATAGTTGTTAGAGCGCTCGCTCAAAAATTCATACGTACAAAGGTTCAAATCCCAGCAAAGGTGAAAAATGAAAAAGCTAGTTTGTGGTTTTTTTTAGAATTATAATTTAAAAAATAAGAGGTCGCCCCCCCGCCTTCAAGAAGACCATCTACAAAGAAACTGCTCACCGACATTCCACTCTATTCCACCTTAACCAATTTCAACAAACAAAAAAAAAAACGAATGATCAGGAGAAAAGCGCCACCTAGTGGGAAGTAGCAGAACAGCTACACCTACTTAGCGAAGACACTCACCACACAATTTGCCTGATTCCAAAGGCACTTAATAATAATATAAGAAAAAATATATCTGTATTGTTCTTTTCAAAAATTCCGATACAATGTACTGCATTTAATAGGGGTTAATCCCTGAGTATTGGTCTCAAAAAAAAAAATATATATATATATAACTAACCCGAAAACTAAAAAGCTTCAGTGTATGTATTATTTTGTCTACAAGTGTATGCATGTGATATTCCCACTAAACAACATATATTTTTGTCATACAGTATTATTACTTTATTTTATTTTTTTACCAGTTTTTCTTCCCCCTTTTTCTCTTAAAGCTATTCAAAATTTTAAACCTATCCTTAAATTTTTTATATTTTTCCTTTTTTGACATTTTTTTATTTTGCTTCTTAATATTCCATACTTTTATATTCAAAATTGGCTATTAAAAGCATTTATATTTTAGGAAAATAATTTTGAAATATTTTTCAAAAAAAAGAAAAATTATCATGAAAATCCTTTTATCCTTTAAATTAAACAAACAGCCATGCTTACAAGTGTAAATCCTGTTTAAATACAATATAAGTTTGAAATACAAATACAATATAAATACCTACACAAACTCGTACACACTCCCATACAACTACAAAGACAAACAAATATCCTGACAGATGTGTATTTACGCATTCCATGCACACAGATACACCACAGAAGCTGCCTGTGAAATAGGTTTCCTGCTTATAATTATACATACAAAAATCATACATACACACGTAAATACTTGTACACAAATATTTAGAAATAAGTAAATGTGTGTGTGTGTTTGTATTGTTTTGGTCTTTATTTTTTCTCATATTAGCATTCTTTGTCCATTATCGAATTATTGGGAGGAAAAAAAAACAAAAATAAAATCACAACAAATACAGCTGCTCTTAAAAGGAAAATACTAATAAAACAAATTGGGTCTTGTTTTTATTAAAGTAGACTGTTAAGTATCCTACAAGTTTTGCAATTACGGCAGATTTATTTGAAAGATAAATTCATTTGGGAACTATAAAACAATTTATTAGATAAAAATGGTTATATTTGAAATAAATAAATAAATATTTAAAAATAATTTTTTAGTTTCTTTTAACTTTAAATAAGTCTTAACCCTTAGTAAAGCTACAAATTTTTGATGAAAAAAGTGCAAACACTTTTTGTTTAAATATTTTATACAAAAATTTCGTTTTATGTTGATATTTCCTAAATAATTATTTAAAAAAGGTATAGAAATAAAAAGCAATCTTTAAGTTAGTAATTAAAAGGATTTAAAGCAATAAAAAATAATAAGAAAAACTTGTTTTCATAAAATACTGGTTTAGACGGTTTGAAAAATCGTATACTATCCCACCCCTATCAGAATAGTTTTAACCTCTTCTTTTCGGATTTGATTATTATCCTTGATCCAAAAAGACCTCCACTCTGAAATTTTTCACAACTGTAGAGAAGGAAACTATCTTTGGCATAATTTTTTTTTTTCAAATTTTTAAAAAGGTCGCTTTTGGAGATATGTATAGGCTTCCGACTTATAGATAAAGAAAATTGACCTTTGACTTTCAGACAAAAAAAAAAAAAAAATCATGTTGCATATTAAATCAAAGGCAATTTAATACCCTTTAAAATGCTACTTTTACGAAATGTGTAGCTATAATACTTTTCAAAAAAATTACTATTAAGTAAGTGTAACTTTGTGCAGTTTTACATTTTTTCGATTTTCAAGACCTAATATTTCCGGATTCAGATGTGTCAGTGCCCTTTAATTTTATATTTGCCTTAGTGTTATGCAGGGACCGGAAATAATTGTTATTTTTTTTTTTCTGAGGAAAAAGGTTACGCAAAAATGGCCTTTATCTGCATTTGGTAATTTTTAACCATTATCAGTACATTTATATTATTTTGGTTACCGTAACCAATTACAATGAGAAAAAATTTTTTTTGGTTATAAGTAACCATTATATCAACCAAAAAATATTTTGGTTAAGAATAACCATTATTTCAATCAAAAACTTTTTTTTGGTTAGAAATAACCATTTGACCTAAAAAAAAATTTTGGTTACATCCTTAATTTGTAAAATCTTTTTATTGTTTTTAATCGTCCTTGCGATAGCTTCCTTTGCATCATCCAAAATATACAAAAAATGTTGCATTTTGTGAAGTAATAACCAAAAAAAAAATGTCTTTTTTAATATAATGGTTATTTCTAACCAAAAAATTTTTTTTATTAGTATAATGGTTATTTAGGACCAGAACAAATTTTAGGTTGATATAATGGTTATTTTCAACAACAAAAAAAAAATATTTCTCATTTTAATTGGTTACGATGACCAAAATAAAATATATTTCTTGTTAATGGTTAATTATAACCATTATATAAATTCGTTGTCATTAATGGTTAAATATGACTGTTTCGTAGTTTCTCTTATAACTGTTACCGTCCCTGGTGTTATGATATACTTTATGCATATCAAAAATCAGCAAATTGGGAAACAGTCATTTCCAAAACGGCATATTTTAAGTTGAGTTGAGATGGTTCAACCCATAATTAAAAATTTTCACGTACAAAAACTGTAGCAGTAGATATCATTTAAACTTATTTTTTAATCTTTACCTTATAATAGCCGCGATTTGCAATATTTCAACATTTCGTCTTAAGTAAAACTGAATTGTTTTAATCTTAGTTGTATGTAGATATATATAAATAATGATAAAATAATAAATATCTTCGTAAAAATAATTTGTTGGATATTCATATACTCCTCAAATTATTTTTGTAAGGTGGCATCAATAGCAGTTTTATTATTTGTAAAGGACCTTTTCAGTTATTTATGTTAGAACGTATTAAAAGAGAACAATTGAAATCAATTTGAAAGTACAGTATTTTATCTTTGTTTGTAAAACTTTGTCTTGTCTTGATCTTAATCCAACACTTACAGCCAGGCCCACGATATCGAAAGAAAACTTAAGTGAAAGAAACTCAGTCACTCACTGTTAATCTAAACTGCGGCCCACTAATTGTAACTTTACCGTTCGCTTTGCTTTATGTTACCAACGCGTTGGTTGGTTACGTTGCAACGTAATGCAAATAAACAACAAAGCTGCCATATCAACATATCAAAAAATAATCGCGAATATACACGAAAAAAGCGCTGAAATGCTTAACTTGTGCAGTAAAAAATGCAATTTTTGGCGACACAAAAATTAGTGTGCCGGAAATCAGCTGTTTGTCGCTTAAAACTACACGATTCGATATCGTGGGCCTGGCTGTTAGTCTTGGTCTTGCTGCCTGTATTAAAACCAAATAGAAAACGTTACAGCATACGACCTTCAAACTTAGTGCCTGTAAATTCATTCTTAGTAGCAGCGCCTTAAACATGCTTAACGTTGTAATAGAATTATTCATATATATATAGAGTGTGTTCTAAAGGGTTAAAATTTAACGAAAATAATATTCCAATAATACCACACACATCAGTGTTAGGTGTATTGGCCAAAATACAACTTAATTTAAATTTTACTGCAGAATCGTTTAGTATTTTGCAAAGAAAAACAATAAAAGCAGCATAAAAGTTCTGTATGGCTTTAAAGGATGCACATGAGTATTATTTTAATAAAAAAAGAGAAAATTTAAATATTATTTTAACTCGAAATTTTTTTTTTCAGTAAAATAAGGTAAATAATTAACTGAATTACCAGGAACCGTAAACAACAGTTATCTAGAAAATTTAGACTCAAAAAGTCTGAGTGCAATAGATTCGTGTTTCAGTGTTTTTTCAGAATATGCAGTGATCTGAAAAAGCAAAGGGATGTCAATTTCAGTGAGTGAAGAGTTATTTTTTAATTTTAAAACAAAAGTTCGGATTAAACTTTTAGTGAAACTTGCTAACAAAAAGTTAAGTTTTTACTCCAGTTATTTAAAAATTGTTTCCTTCGACGTTAATATGTAGGTCACCGTACTCATAGAAAAAAAATTGGTGCTGTGCGAAGCTAGGCCACCGTACCTCTGAAAAAGTATTGTAATGGCCAATTATATATACATGAAAAACAATTGTATGAGTGTATAGAATGTTTTCATGAAAAAACCAACAACAAGCAACACTGTTGTACTCTAAAACAACGAAACAACAATACGAGTACTACATACAAGCCTTGTGAATTCGGTAAATATAAATTGTTGATGATTGATTTTTCGATGATCATCTTTCTTACTTAATGTTGAATACTTTAGGTGATTAAAAATTAAGTTTTCTTATAATTACTCAAAAGGAATAGTCAAATATGTATATTCTCTATGATTAATAATTGATAGCATTTTTAATAATATTTCTGAGTTCTTTTTCATTATTCTCGGTGACCAAAATTTGATTTCATTATTTTTTTGCGTTGTAGTTTTTGTAAAAAAAAAAATAGAGAGAAGTCCTTTTTTAATCATTTTATGTTCGAAATTTGTTTCTTTATACTGAATCAAGCAGTTTTTGGTCTTCAATATGATTCAATTCTGATTTTGTGTTTTGAGCATTTATTCTTATAACGGAACATTTTTTATAGAGTTAAATGTTGCAGATTTCTTAAGTTAAAATGCAATTTGATATTCATAGATTTGGTATAGCGGTGAGAGCGCTCGCATAGAAACTCAAACGACCGAGGTTTCAAATCCCAGCGAAGGAGAAAAAATTTTAAAGATAAAAATTTGCGTTTTTTTATTCGAAAAATTATGATTTAAAAATAATAGTAATATACTGAAATTAATATTCTTAATTTGGAAGTTCAAAGTATAGTAAGAATTGACTCTGGTCGATTATTATCAAAAATATGATCACAAAATGTTTCAAATTAAAGTAAAATGGGACTAAGAAATGTATCAGAAATAACTAAAAATATGATCATAAAATGATTGCAAATATTTTATAATAAAAAGCGACTAAGAAAGGGATAACAAATGATATAAAATATACATGAAAACTGTATAAAAGAAAATATTATAAATGACTGTTTAGAAATTGTCATATGCAGGGTACCATTTTCTCCCGACGGCAGAGTAACTTTTGATTAAAAAATCAATACATATTTGATTGTTCTTATCATCTAGAAAAATCATACGACAGATTTTTTTTGCGTTTACACGGTTTGTAAAAAACAAAAAAATGTAAAATGGAAACATGAACTGCTCATACACATGCACATGCACGCAAAATTTACATACATTATGAATACATATAAGATAAACAAACAAAAAAATAAAAATGCATCCCTGATCTAATAAAGTGTTATGGTTTTTAAAAAATTTTAAAAAACAAAAAGAGCCGTACGACTGTCAAATTTTCATCTGTATTTTCTCTCAATGTCGTACGCTCTCATTACATATCAAGTTTACACGATACTATTCATTCTCTTCTACACAAAAATTTGACATGTCGTACGAGTTGTATTACCATCTAAACCCCTCTTAAACAAACAACTTCTTTTTGTTTTGTATAATTTTTTTATAATTGCTGGAACCTAAACACGTTACTAAACACGCTCTCCACTACCTTGTAATTATAAAACTTGTGACACAAATTGTTGTTTCTACAGTTGCATTTTTCATTTAATTTTTGTATTATTCTATAGCTCCGACATCTTAAAAAAAAATATTTCTTTCGGCGACTACCTCTCAGCAGTCTTCTGGCAAAAGCTCTGAGAGTAGTTAATTGCCATGAACAAGCTTCTCGAGTCTGTCGTTCGGAGACGACATTAAACTATAGGTCCCGGTACTCATGGATAGAAATTTACATACACAACATGAGTGCTGCGAGAAGCTAGGCCATAATCCCGACACAGGGTTGTAAAGACCAGTTATGTATGTATGTATTATTCTTGTTCTTGTTTTTTTTTTTTAATCAATAGACTTAAAATTTTTAGTTAAAATCCTAAATTGTTCGAAACTACCAGTTTATATTTCTTTATAAAAGTGTTAAAATATCAATTTCCTGAATTCAAAAGTAGCATTTGTTGAGCATGTGCAACGAATGTGTGCTATAGAGAAAAAAAATTTGTCATGAGGGAAAAGTCTTTATATAAATATGTTCGTCTAGCCTAAATCTACCATATTTAAAACAATTATAGTATTAATCATAATTTTTTTAGCCCCAAATTTCGCTTTGAACAAAGCTTTTGCCACATCAAAACTGTGGCAATGCCATTCTAGAGTAGAAATAAAACAAAAAATTAAACAAAAATAAATACAAGTATCTCAAGCTCAGTTGCACCATAAAATCTTGTGTAAACTTAAATGTTTTTCTAAATTTTTCTTTTCTGTTATTTTTCTTCAACCATTTTATTATTATTTTACTCGTTCACAGTGAAAAGGAATTGTACACGAAGAATTCTTAATACGTGAGGTAATTTTACGGTAGTAACGCCAAATTATGCTAAAAGGACACAGGAAATTTACACTACACACGTACACATACACATGCATATATGTATACACAAATGCAAAATCACATTAAAACCGGATAAACTCATACATTAATCAACACACAAACACTTGTATTTAAATTTAAATACACCGTACAGTAACTTATACATACAAATGCATATACACGGAATAAATATGTTATGAAGGTAAGAAAGCAAAAAAAAAAAAATGAATGAATAAATGAATGAAAAAGAATAAATGTCTTGTAGAATATGTTTCACAGTAAATTGTTAAATGGCGATGATGGAGAAAAAAAGGGTTTGTAACGCACGTACGTATGTTTTCTTTACGTGTCTATGAAAAGCTCTAACCATGTTCTACGGCTAACAAAAAAATATTATATTACCAACAACAACAGCACCAACAACACATAACTAAGACAGCAACAAACATCTTATCAGGTGAAAACAGGAGGCGTTTGCTTAGATTTACGTGTTTGGGTCAACAACATGAATATTAAATAAGAAAACTCAAAAGCATATTTAACTGCTGTATACGTACATACATATGTGTGTATATTTCCGTATATACTATATACATATATATTTGTTTTTTCTTATATTTTTCTTTTGTTCTTTAAGGAGAACAACAACTACTTTCACTTTTACTTGTTTTGCTTTTTTTTGTTTTTTTTTAACACAAAATTTATTTCATTTTTGTTTAAGACTGTAGACATCAGCTAGTCTTAAACTAAAAGGCTAATATTCTTCAATTAACCTCCAGCATAATTAAGTTTAACCTGATTTTTTAATGGCATTTTTAAAATATTTTGCAATCAAAAGAAAAAATTTCGTAAAAATAAAACAAAAACTCTCATGATTTTTGTTTTCAAATTAATCAAGTTGAATCTAATTCGAGCTTAATAATTATCGTAAATAGCAAATAACTTTTTAAAATAAAAATAAAATTGTATTGGAAATTATAAAAATTGCAATTAAAAAACATTAAAAATTACTTACTGGGAAATAATAGCAGTAAAATTTAGCCAAGATCCTCACCATTTCACAACAACAACATTAACATCAACAAATGGGTCAAATACTGTTGATCGTTTCAAGGGTGAAGGCTTTTGAGTTATCAACTGACAGCTTTTAATTTAAATAAAAATCTTTACATATGTACTAAGTATGTATGACGTGTGTATGTATATCTTCTATGTACGAGTATTTACATATTATTTTTCATTTTACTTGAATTTTACATTTAAAATAAAAAACCGACACAATTCAAATAAATAATTTTTGAAGAATTTTCTGCGCGCAGTAAGTATTAAAACTCCATCACGAGTAAAAACATAATTTCGATTTTAAAGTACACCTAATTCTGTTTTTACGCGGTAGATATGCTCCTCAAAAACTCGCATTAATAAAATACCTTAAAAAAGATAGATAATAAATATAAAATAAAATATATAAATATAATAAAAAAGTAATTATTGTATAAAGCATTTATTTAGAAAAAAAAGCCAAAAATTTTAAAATAAAAAAAAATTATTTTTAAAGAATATCACTTTCTGACTTTCGCTTTCGTTTACGAAACAAAATTCGCGGTAATTAGCCCTTAAAAATTTAACATCACGTTGAAATTTTACAGCTTTTTTCATTTGAGGATATTGTTAGCGAAATTTAACACTCAGTTTAGCTAAACTTTGGGCACCTTCCTTAATTATGAATGCAATTAGGGCGGAAATATCACATAATTGTTTACATTTATAACCCTTGACATCGAAGCAAAATTCATAATTTCATCATCGCTTACGATCTTATCTAATATTAATTTCTATGTATCTGCGCACAGTAAATTATCAATGCCTTCTGTTCCAGTATCGTGAGCCCCTTTATATGATGTCAGAATATTAAACTATTTTAGAAGGAACGAAGGCGCCATTTTACCACAATCTGGTTAGGGAAATTCCAATTTTTATTGTGATAAATCACATGATAGGCAATGCTGCCAACTTTAAATGTATTAAAGTAAAAATTTTATAAATCTATATATGCATATTTATATATATAAATGAGCACGATTTTTGCCTTCCGTATGTAGACTTCCGTATGGCTAAAATTCCAAATCGCATGAGAGCGATAAGAAGGCCTTAGGTTGTCCTTTTTTTATTGTATATCATGAGAACGATTAAATGTAAAGCTCCTGAATAAAGTCTGAATAACTTCATAGTCAATGCAATTCGTTACTTAAACATTGGGTAATGGAGAACGGTTAAAGGTAACGTTTATTAATTTAGTCTGGATCCATTCACAATCAATGAAAATAATCTGTTTCAAAGTGAGCGGAATTGGACAATTGGGCATGAAACCTTCCATACAAACTAAATATTGATTTTTGTATATCTGAGAACGGTAGCAAATTTCTTATTTTATTTTCTCTGGTAAAGCAGGCACAAGATCCGCTAGGTCAAGTTTTTCTGTTCAAAATATATTGCGTGAAAAGAGAACGCAGTATGCTTTTTAATAGCGTTATATCAAATTCGCATAAAATATTCGCGTAAAAACAGAATTAGGTGTTTTTAAAATCAATATATAAAGCTTTTATGATATTCATAATTGACCACAACACAGCAAATAAATTTTATTACAACCAAAAATTGAAAATAATTTTAATACTTATAACCGCCAAAGTATAATTATTTTAATATAAAACTGAAAAGAATTTATTTTTTTTTTATTTTTAAAGAACAGTGAAACTCATTCAGAACACAAATGTGCACAATTACAGTGTTTTTAAATGATTCAATTAAAAAAATGTCTAAAATTAAAATATTAACTGACTTTGTTTTTTTAATACTTATTGTTAATTGGAATTATCAATAACATTCGTAAGGGCATAACCAATAATCAAATTAGTTTGTAGGACAAACGTAAGTAGAACAAATTCGTTAATTGAATTCGTTTTTATTTTATTTTTTCTGTGCACTACTAGTACGAGTAAATTATTTGATTTGTTATAATTGTATTTTATTGTATTTCATTTAATATTTTGAATAATAAATAGTAATTCTGTATTGAATTCTGTACGAACTGTTTGTTTTTATTTATTTATTAAAAAAAAGAGAAATATTA
Organism: Metopia argyrocephala; assembly: GCA_963576795.1. Lineage (NCBI taxonomy): Eukaryota > Metazoa > Arthropoda > Insecta > Diptera > Sarcophagidae > Metopia > Metopia argyrocephala. The sequence continues at coordinate 176,255,430 of OY756208.1, read as the reverse complement.
ATACTTCTATAGTAAGTACATTGTTTTACATATTTAAGTTTTATTCATTAATAGTATTTGTTTTTAACCACAAGCATTACACAAAATTAACTCATTAAAATGATTATTAACTGTATTTGTATGTATGCATGTATGTCTATACATATTAATTCTACTGACTACTTTTATACGCACTCATTAGATGAGCATAAACAAGATTTTATTTTAATTTTTATTTTGTTTTTTTAGAGATTTATTACATGCAATGTAATGTGACATTTTTAAAAATTTTATAGCGTTTAAAATAAAAAAAATAGTTATCAAATTTCAAGATTTCGAAACTTTTTTTTTTGTTGAACATAGGGGCCACCGATCACATTTTAAGTTTTTTCGTTATATGTTAGGCATTTACAGTTTATTGAATGTGTAGTAATGTAAATCGGGTTTAGATAAGTGAAATCAAAAATTACCTAAAAATACTGTCAAAATTATGCAAAAAATATAAAATATTATCTTTGATAAAAGTGCTGTTAATTGTAATTTTTATCGTCCTATTATTATTATTAGTTTTATTGATACAACAGCAGTTAACACTAATCTATACTTAAAAAATATAATCACTGCTTTCGCGACTCTCATGCACTAAAAAATCTAAAATATGCAGTATAAAATGAAAAAAATGCACTTTTAAAGAAAAATGCATTTAAAATAAAATAAAATGCAGTTGAAATTGTTTTATGTTTTTAAATTTTTTTTTTATGTATTTAAAATCAATAAAATCCGGATACTTGCTACAATATATGTATATTTAAACATACTTAAAAACAAATCAGTCTATATCGTGTAATTTAAAAGTTATAAAATCTTTGAGTTGTAAACACAAATTTATATTATATATTGTAGAAATAAATATATATATTTTTTTTTCGAATACAAAACTCTGTCTGTTCGATCGAATTAAGTTTTTGTACATGGAAAATGTGAACTCAACTGCTACTGAAATTATAGGAGCATACTTAAGAGAAGCAAATTTATTTGAGGAATACATACATAAATATACATAATTGGCCATTACAAAACCCTGTGTCAGGGTTACAGCCTAGCTCCTCGCAGCACCCATGTTGTGTATATCAATCAGAGTGGGCAAACAAACAAAACATTTCGCAAAAGTTACAATAAAGTCATAAACTTTTCAAAATTTTTTTAATGGTATTGTACATGAGCAAAACCAAAACAAATACTTTCCAAATGAGAAAGAACGCAAATGAAACAATTAGCTTTTCGCTCTTGTGCTTGCTTTGTTATTCCGTCACATTCGTATAATTTGCTCTTTTTTCTCTTCTTCTTTTCTTTTTCTCATCTTCTTTCCTTTTTCTTCTCATTCATTTTTTGTTGTACCTACGCACATTTGAGTTAGTGTATTTGTAGTACTCAAAACAATATACAAAATAAATGGAACAATCTTTCTCACTGTTTCTGTATTATTTTTGTATTACTCATTGTAAAGAATACAACAAAATGAGAACAAACGTTCAGTTTTGTTTATTTTCCTACCCTGATATCAATTTTTATGCATCAGAACCGAATGACAGACCTGAGACGTTTATTCGTGGTTATTAGTTGCCACAAGACTGCTAAGAAAGACATTTTTTTTATTTCTTTCTTTCAAGATGTCAAAACTAGGGTTTGAATCCGGAGCTAGTGTCTAGTAAGCAAAGACACTAATTGCTAGACCACGGCGGCAACTTTCGTTTGGGGAATACATACATACATAACTGGCCTTTACAACTCTGTTACTACGTTTATACGTCCGACTTATTTGCAAATAAGAGTAAAAAATGTTGCCATATAATTGTTTTATTGCAACTTACTAACTCACGATAACATGTCGTGAATAACGACACTATTTGCAAATAAAGGTGTAAAATCTTGCCACTTGTTTACATTTTACATGTTTTTATTGTTTTCAATCTGGTAGGCTTATATAAATATGGCGGAAACAAATATAAAAACATAAAATATTGAACTTAAAGCAACAATTAAAAAAAAATATTCTGTGAAAAAAGTTTTAATATTAAAATAAAAAAAATTTTATATTGAATATTTCTTTTACACATTATTCTAAACAATGTTATAATTTTTTGGTGTTACCATACAATTTACTGACAGCAAATTTGTTTCCAAGTATTTTTACATATAAACAGTGAGTTAAGTATATTGCAAATAACTTTATTTGCAAATAGGACGTGCGTATAAACGTAGTATGTGTCAGGATTACGGCCTAGCTTCTCGCAGCACTCATGTTGTGTGTGTAAATTTTTATTCATGAGTACAGGGACCTACAGTTTAATGTCGACTCCGAACGACAGACTTGAGAAGCTTGTTCATGGCAATTAATTACTCTCAGAGCTTTTGCCAGAAGACTGCTGAGAGGTAGTCGCCGAAAGAAATATTTTTTCATATTTCTTTTTTTTTCAAAGATGTCGGAGCTGGGTGACGAACCCAGGGCTCATCATGTCTTAGTAAGCCAACACACTAACCACTAGGCCACGGCGACTATTGGGGAATACTCTTTTTTAAACTCATTTGCTTTATTTGATTTCAAATCAAATGTACCAGCAATTTTATTTATTTCTTTTTTTTTAATTCTTTTTCATTTTTTAGTAAACAACAGAGTTCCCAAAGGTTTTTTCTCTTGAAGTATTAATACTATATGTAAAAATTTGCAAAAATATGCAATGAAAAATATGCCATAAAAATCACAAAATATGCACTTAAAAGCAAAATATGCAAAAATGTGCATTTATATCAAAATATGCAAAAATAAGTCGATGATTTGTTTCAAATTCTTCAATTCGGAAAAGTAGTCGGTCAAAACCATTTTTGGGCCGCTGACCGTTGACGTTATCGACACTTATCGACAATATGCTTATATTTTCCATTTTTAATTCACAAAGAAACATTACTTTCAACCATTTTTAGCAATAAAAGAAGTTTAAATACAAAAGCTTCACACAAAACTGTAATAGAGAATATTGTAGGTATACTTAAGCTAGCTATACTTATACTCACATAAAAACTGTATTTGTATGTATGTATATGAAATGTAGTTAATAAAAGTTTTTATTATATGCATGTGTGACAATATATGAAATTAAAGTAAAATACTCATCTGTACTAATGTATTACATAGAATTACATCACATTTGTATGCATGCATATGATTTACAACATTTTTTACAATTTTTCTTTATTTATCTGCTTAATTGTCTACTTGAAAACTTATCAATTTCAATTGATAAACAAATTTTGCAAAACAATAATAAAAGTGCAACATTTAAACAATAAATATTCAATATCAGTTTTTTTTTTTCTTTTTTCTTGTAAATCTGTGTAATATACATACACATGTATGCATGCATTTGTTATTAGAAAAAAATGTCATACCGATATATAAAGTTGTTAACAATAAAACTGCAACTAATTGTAAAAATTTTAATTATTTTTTTTTTTATCTAGCTTTTGTTACATAAAAATTTAATAAAATTGAATAGCTAAAGTTAGTTACAATAGAAATGATTTTGAGTTAAAAGTTTTTATTGAAATTAGAAATCAATGATTTTTGTACAATATGTGTCAACATAATATTGAAAATTTTTTTTTTTTTTTTTTAAATTATATAGTACATACACATATGAGTAGACGAGTACATATAATCATCTTTAACACGGTTTTTTTTTGGACTTGAAACATAATTGATTAAGTAAAATTCAAAATTAATTGAACGTAAAATTGGAGAATGTTACTTCATTCAATTTTTATGTAAACAGTCTGAGATGAAGGACTATATAGAACATATGTATATTGCACATATATTGTTTTGAATAATTAAAGTCACATATATAGTGCTACATATACTTATGTTTCTGTTTCCATGAGTACTGGGACCTACAGTTTAATCTCGACTTCGAACAATAGGCTTATGAAGCTTATTAATGACAATCAGTTACTTTTAGAGCTTTCAACAGAAGATTGTTAAAAGGTGTCGCCGATACAAAAAGTTTTTTGCTTAGTCAGAAACGCTTTTATTAGATAAAAGTTTAACTCTATAAAGAATTTAGATTTTGGCAATAAATTTTTTTGGTTATCAAAGGAGAAAATGATGTCCGTGAAGGAATGGTACTCTAGCCAAACTGAACATGTTTTCGACTCCAGCTGGGATAGTCTCATCAGAGTTCTTTATGTCTATACGTATTTATGACCAAACATCAACTATTTAATTCATACATTTCAAGAAATCACATACTAAAATTACTTTTTCCTTTTAAAATGTATGTACAAACACTTGTATGATTTAGTTGAAGTAAGGTCAAACAATAAACGTAGCTGGGGTCGAAATCATGGGTGTTTTTACACAAAAATATTTTATTATCATTAAAAAAAAACTATTAATATATAGGTTTGAATAATTTGGAAAATAAAAATTTTAAAAGTAAATACCAGGGCAGCGACATGCAAATACATATTTGCAGTTAGTTGCCCAAAAATGGTTTTGACCAAATACTTTTACGAATTGAATAATTTACAACAAAATGGCATCGATTTAGTTTTGCATATTTTGCTATAAATGCACTTTTTTGCATATTTAGCTTTTAAGTGCATATTTTGTAATTTCTATTGCATATATTTTAATTTTTTGTGTATTTTGGCAAATTTTTAAATGTAAATCATTAAACAGAACTGGGGCATGACGGTTTTTTCCATACAAACGGATACATAAAAATGCTGGAGAATGCAGTCGTGAAATAGAATCTACCATGGTGAAATTACGTACAAGAAGGTGTTGCCAACACAGCTGATTTTTTTTTTTTTTTTTTTGTTATACCGCTCCTGTCAAATGTTTTGTAAGTAATTTCACCATGGTTCGTACCAAATTTGAAATTACAGCCTGTTTCTAGAACACGAATGGTTTTTGGCATTCGTCTTTTTATATGAGAAACGCTAACAAAAACACTCTAATTTAAAAAGACTGTTAATTTAAATCAAGCTGAGAGTACTTCGCACAAAATCAGTTCTCTCGCTCTCTGAGAGAAACGTCATATTAAAAAATTTGGTCCGAACCAAAAATGTTTCAGAAACTCATGGTTGAATCCGACTTTATTCGCTAAATGGGGATTTTTACCTGTAATAGGAAGAAAAAATTACATTTAGGGATGAGGATTTTTTTTTTTTTGATAATCGAAATATTATTGTGGGTGATTATTTCAATATTTATTTACCTTTTTAACTACATACACATACATACATACATACATATATCGTTTATTTACATATGAAAAAATTTAAAGTGAATTGCTATTTAAGGAGCAATGAATTATTCGGAGCCATACATATGCGCATATGTAGGTAATAAAATATCTGTTATTGCAGAATGGTAGCAACATGAATTTTTTGCCTTTTTTTCTATTGTATCAAATTTGAAACAATAGAAACTTGCGGCCTATTTTTTCCTTTACATTAATTAGGTTTTGGAATGAAAAAACACGTTTGACATTCTTTGAGTCATATGGAATAGACAGAATTACTCTTGGTACAAAAGCAGGAAATCTCAAATTTAGTTTTTTTCATCCAATCTTAGCGCAATGATACCACATACAGTTTTACTTGCCTTCTGGTTCTAGAATAGTAATATTTGAAAACAATTTTATTGAATAGAGTAGGGCATATACATACTCGTCAAACTTTTTGCACTACTTAATTTGGCATTTCTTTGGAAAATGTAAAATGCAATTTCGTGCCATTCATGAGTTTCTTTGTGCAGCATAATTGACCAAAAACCGGAAAATATTGCAACACCTGTGCATAATCGCCTAGTTTTTTTTTTGCGGAAAATATTGCTGGTGTTTGCAATAGTGTGGCAGACCTGTTAACTTTCACTCATAGTCTCAGCCAACTAATGAATATACATACATACATGCATACATAATTTGCCATTACAACCCTGTGTCAGAGTTACGGCCTAGCATCTCACAGCACTCATGTTGTGTGTGTTAATTTTTATCCATGAGTACCGAGATCTGCAGTTTAAGAACGACTCCGAACGACAGATTTGAGAAGCTTTTTTATGGCAATCAATTACTCCCAGAGCTTTTGCCAGAGGACTGCCGAGAGGCAGTCTCCGAAAGAAATAATTTTTTCATATATCTTTTTTTCAAGATGTTAGAGCTGAGATTTAAGCAAAGCGCTATCGTATTAGTACCCCAACACACTAACCACTACAACTAATGCAAATTTTACCAAAATTAGCCCCTAAAACAGTTTTTACATTAAAAAAGTTTTAGAACCATTATAACCTATAAAGCCTATAAAGTATCCGACAGTTAACGGGAGGAAGAAAGTTCGTTATCACAACTTACCTTTAAGATAAAAATTATATTTTCTAAAATACGGCAATATTAGATCAAGAACCAATTGCTTTTGACATTAAATTTGTTCAAACGACACCAGAGAGAGAATTTTATAAATTGTGCGCTAAAAAACCTTACAACAAAGATATGTGTTTTGCTTTCCATTTTATATTGAATTTACTTCTTTGTTGGCGAAATGTGCAAAATCTTTTTGTTAATAATTTAACAAACAAAACATATGGCAACCTTAATAAAATATGGCAAGCATAAACTCATGGTGGTGGCAGGTGAATATAGTACAACATGGTGGAATTACTTACAAGGTGGTGTTACCAACCCAGCTGGGTTTTTTTTTTTGGTCATACCGCTCCTGTCAAAAGTTTTGTTTGTATTTATGTTTTGTTTACATTTTGCTTTGTGTGTATTCGTGTTTTTGTTTTGGTGTAGAGACATGTATGTTGTTAACAATACACACACACACTTCTCACATGTGCTTTTTAAATTCACCACACTTGCTTTTGACATTAAAGAGCTGAAAAAACAAAAACAAATTCCCTGTTGTTTTTGTACTATATTCACCTGCCACCACCTTGTAAGTAATTTCACCATGATAGTACAAAAACAACAGAGAATTTGTTTTAGTTTTTTCAGCTCTTTAATGTCAAAAGCAGGTATGGTGAATTCAAGGCTCATTAATACAGGTCATTGCATCTCTCAGGCTGATTTTATGTAAACATATCTATAAATGTCAAAGTTTGTTTACATTTTTATCGTTTTTGTTTTTATTTGAATGTTTATGTTTTCAATCAGTGTTGCCATATTGGCTATATCTAACCAAAGTTGGCTACTTTTTTCTTACATATATATTTTCTTTTTGTGTTTTTTCTTTCTTTAAAAAGAAAATGGTATTTTTATTTTAAATGAATAATAATAGTTTTAACTAAACATTGTAATATTTTAGGTTCAAGCAGGATAATATTGTTATGAATTGTCCTTTATAGTTCGTTTTGTATACTAGGGCTCTTTACTGCAAACTAAAAATACAGATACTTTTGGATTTTAAAGCTTTTATTTACACTCTATAATCTTGTATATATAACTAAAAAGAGTAATGTGAAGCCTTATTTATAATACCTACAGTTTTTCTACTAATTGTTATTGTCTCTATTGCTTAGTATTTAACTAATTCCACAGCAATAATAAATCTTTTATAATTTAAAAATTTATATAATTTTAAACGTACTTGATTTTCCGACATATATTTTCTTATTGTAATAATTTTTTTATATAGCCCAAATGCTAGAAATAGTGAAATTACTAATTTAAGGGAATGCAACTATGATTTTGTTTTACAAAATTATTTCTTCGTAACAATATGTTTTATATGGGAGACTTTCACTTTATTTTACAGTTTATATCATAGAACGTATGTTGAAATTGAATTTTATATGTATAAAATTAGCTGAAATTTAAATGTTTAGTTTTAATTTATTGAATTTTCCTATTCAAATTTGGTTACTAAATTTTACGGACTGTGGCAACACTTGTTTTTTTTTTTGGGGGGGGGGGGGGGGAGGGGTCCTGGCATAGTGGTTGAGCGCGTGCATAGAAACTCAAAGGACTCAGGTTCAAATCCCAGCGAAGGAGGAAAAATAAAAAAATTAATTTGCGGTTTTTCTAAAATTATAATTTAAAAAAATAAGAGGTTCCCCCACCACCTCCAAGAAATCCATCTTCACGAAACCGCTCCCTGGCATTTCCAGCCTATTCCACCAAGAAAACGAATGATCAGGAGTACAGCGCCATCTTCTGGGAAGATAACAGCTAACCTACATAAAAAAAAGGATGCTCAACACTCACATTCAACATCCAGATGGGGCAATTGCTGATGATCATTCAAAGGTGAAGGTATAACACTGGCCTTTGAGTGATCAAATTGACAGCAATTTGTCCCAATGACATAAGGCGCTTAACATGACTTTTTCACATCTATGTATCTATGTATATCTATATATTCAATATTCCAATACAATGCACTGCATTTAGTAGGGGTTTACTCCTGAGTATTGGTCTTAAATAATAAAAAAAAAAACACTGATTTTAGTTTCTTTTGCAACATTTTCTACAAAAACCTTTTATAATTTTGACAAATATAGATAGATCACACGACACAAAATACGTGTGGTTTTTTCTATAGTTGTATTGTTGTAGAGATGCAATGACCTGTATTAATGGGCCTTGGGTGAATTAAAAAAGCACATGTCAGAAGTGTATGTGTGTGTATTTTTAACTACATATATGTCTCTACACCAAAACAAAAACACGAATACACACAAAGCAAAAATAAACCAAACATAAATATAAACAAAACTTTTGACAAGAGGGGTATGACAAAAAAAAAAACAGCTGGGTTGGCAATACCACCTTGTAGGTAATTTCATCACGCATAAACGTTTAAACGATTAAAGAGAATACGACAACAACTTCAGGAAAAGAGGACTCTCAGAGAAAACATGTCTAAAATTAAAACAACGGCCGCAACGTCATGAACTGTCATTTATTGTTTTGACATTTCTTATATGTAATACTACTAAAAATTAACTTTATGAGAGTTTTTGCATAGAACTAAATTTATATTGTATAATTTTATCATCTTTACATAATTTTTCAATTATTTTTTCTACAATATCCCTCATTTTATTTAACAAATTCCAAAATTTAGTAGTTTATTTAAACTTTCAAATGCTTTTTCGATTTTCTTTTGTTCTAACTTTTCTTTGTATGTAAAATGTATGAAATTTAATAAAAGTGTTTTTATATGGCCTTAGAGAAGAAGGTGATAAATTAATTACAGAAAAATTTATACTTTGGAATTACAAGAACAAACTTACTTAAGTTAAGTATGCCAAACAATTTAAATATATAAATATCTCCATGTTAATAAAAATCGCATATTTCGAATTTTGTCACCAAATTTATTTGTTTTTTTCCAAACAAAATATGTTGTATGTGTACCCAGACCAACTTATAAACTAAAAAAGTTATATCCGTTCCGCTTGATGAAGGTTAATTGTGAATTTAATAGGTTTGTTCGAATTTCCATTGTAGGCAATTTACTTGTCTACTAGTAAATACTCTTTTTTAATTACAACCTCTAAGAGGAAATGAAATGTTGTCGTTCAAATACTTTTTCTGCATAATTAGCCTGAAGAAAAGGTTCTTAATTTAATTGTCTTTGAACAAACAAATCCATTTTTATTTTTGATAACAATAGCAAATAGTTGATAGTCGGGGATTTTATAGCATTCATATGTAACAGTGCTCTACGTTTAAAAATTTATTTTTAATCTTTCGTCACTGTACCTATCCAGAGGACATTTGCCTTAGTAAGGGTTTTTAAAATTTTTACCTGCCGTTAAAAACCAAGTAATTTCCCATGGTATATATATAGTGAGATAATGTATTCACTGATCAGTTTTATTTTGTAAGTAATTGCTTTAGCAAGGAAGTTTTAAGATAACTGACTTTTAAACTAAGTTTTAAAGAGGTGGTGAGTGTTTGTGATCGCTATTTATTTCGTCTATTTTATTTTAAATATAAACAAACAAATAAAAAAATATTTCATATATATAGTCCATTATTTGAATTCAACTATAAAATATTAGATAGTGAAAGTCATCTTCAGTTAACAAAGATTTTAGATTTAGATTTTGAAATAGATAGAAAAAGAAAATACACGCCATACCGCTCCGATAGATAGATTTGAATATCCTATCTTCTTCATTTCCTGTACACGGTCGAGAAACTCAAAAATAGACTTTAAAGCACCGGCCCGTACTTTAGAGTTGTATTCCATTCTAGGTCTTGTAAATATTGAGAAAGTCAGATGGAGTGAAGTATCTCATGCACCGTTTAAAAAAAAACGAAATAATTAAATACTTCTTTCGACTTCTTTCGAATTAAAATGTGGCCATGCCAACCGATATCACAATTAATTATCATGCCCACAACATCAAAAGCGTCTGATTCAAATTATTTTTTATATTTTGGAGGCATCCTTTTTTTACGTTGTGTAAATTATTTTTCTATAAAATTTTGATCGTAGTCGCCGTGGTCTAGTGGTTAGTGTGGTGGCATACCAAGACGATAGCGCCGGGTTCAAATCTCAGCTCTGACATCTTGAAAAAAAAAAAAAGAAATATGAAAAAATTATTTCTTTCGGCGACTACCTCTCAGCAGTCTTACGGCAAAAGCTCCGGAAGTAATTGATTGCCATTAAAAAGCTTCTCAAATATGTCGTTCGGAGTCGACTTTAAACTATAGGTCCCGGTACTCATAAATAAAAATTAACACACACAACATGGGTGCTACAAGAAGCTAGGCTGTAACCCTGACACAGGGTTGTAATGGCCAATTGTGTATGAAATCTTATATCAACTTAATAAATTTATAATAGAACTGTAGTTGTGATAGCATTTTTATTTCTTTATTTACTTATTTAAATTAGAATAGAATATTAATATTATAATAATTGGTAGTGTCACAGACCAGAGACCATTTTACCTCCATGGTACTATTGAGCATTTTTAAATCACATTCATTATATTTCATATGTACTTATATTTATACCAAAAATTATTTATTTTCAGAACAAACAATAAAAAAAATATAGACAACTTTGTAATTAAAGATGGAGAAGAATACCTTGAATAAAATCTCATGGAGTAATTTGCTCTGGGAACTGTTTGAACACACTTGCAGATATTCGAGTCACGGTGACTTACAGCAAATACGTTTGGTGTGCAAACATTGGCATTATATAGCGAATTTTGAATTTATACGAAAAACAAAAGTAGTCATTAATCCGTACAATATGGCCACCATACTTAACAGACTTCGAAATGATGCCAAATTCTCAAGCAGATGGGCATATGACAGTGTAGAAATAGATGACATAAGAAAGTGTGGTTATATAAAATCCATTTTAAAAGCATTGGGACCAAAAATACGCAAACTTAACCTTCGAGCATCACCAATTTTTAGCATGTTGAATGATTGTCTGCCAGAGTTGGAAGAGCTTAATATCAGACATATATGCGCCCGGGAAAGCGCAAAAATGGCTTCAGTTGATTTAAGTAAATTTAAGAATTTTAAATCTCTGGACATTATGAGCTGTGTCACTGCAACCGATATGATACAAAGTTTAACCTGGAATGAGACTGTAAAATTGGAGAGGCTATGTACAGACATTCAGAGTTCCCAACACAAAAAAATCATAATACAGATTTTGAAGTTTCACAGCAAAACCCTCAAGCACGTTGAACTTAATTTCTTTTCAGTCGGACAAAATATTTCGTTATGGAAAGAGACTTTTGCAATGCTGAAGAATTTAGAGGTTGTAAAGATTCAAAAAGTATGTTGTACAAGAATGTTAAGCAGTATTATAGAAGCTCTGCCTAAGGAGGCGCCTTTACAATATTTATGTTTAGACCAGATTTTGCCACTGGACTTGTGTAAATTAGTTATTAATAATTGGTCTATGTTTCTATTAAGGGTCGACTTAACAAATCTTAAATCTGCATTTGTGCATTATCAGAAAGAAAAAGTACGTTTCGATTTGTCCCGGTCCCTGATTTCTACGATGAAAATAAATTTAATTACGCCGTCTGCGTTTTGAAAAATACCAGTGTCTTTTTTCTACTTTTATACAGGTTTTTTTGGCTCTGGTGAACATTTAAGGTTTTGTCAGTTACAGCGTTCTTTAATTCCATCGACGATAGGTAGGTAATAAAATATCTGTTATTGCAGAATGGTATCAACATGAAGTTTTGACTTCCTTTTCTTTTGTTTGTATCAAATTTGAAGCAATAGAAACTTGAGTCCTATTTTTTCCTTTACATTAATTAGGTTTTTTTTAATGTTTATTTAAAGAAAAGTTCTATTATAAGTACTACAAATAAACAAAATAGTATAATAAATAGCTTAAATCTATACACTGTCCCATAAACGAGCTTTCTAGTATAGTACATATAGGTATAAATATATACAATATATACATATTTTAAAACTAATTATGTTCCTTCTACAAAATAAATACAAGATTATATCTGTTCTTAATTACAATTATTTCGTAATGAAAATTTATTCAAAAAACATTACAATAACAACTATTATAATAAAAACAAATTTCAGGGGTTAAAAGAAAAAAATACGGTATTTAACTAAGCCACTAGTATTTACTAATATTCAAATTTGGAAATATGTTCTTATCCTCACGAAAAAAGTTTGTATTGAATCTTCTGTTCTCAGCTGTCAGTTGATTGCTAGAGATAGCTTTAATATTTGCTCTTCTATATACATATATGATAAAATATAGGAACGCCTGTGTAGTTCTGAATGAAACCGTTCTTATCAAGATACACGAAACATTAATTAGGTTTTGGAATGATAAAACATGTTTGACATTCTCTGAGGCATGTGGAATAAACAAAATTACTCTTGGAACAAAAGCAGGAAATCTCAAAATTAGTTTTTTTTTATGCAATCTTAGCACAATGATACCAAATACCGTTTTATTCGACTACTGGTCCTAGAATATTAATATTTGAAAACAGTTTTATAGAATAGAGTAGGGCATATACATATTCGTCAACTTAATTTGGCATTTCTTTGCAAAATGTAAAATGCAATTTCGTGCCATTCACGAGTTTGTTTGTGCAGCATAATTGACCAAAAACCGGAAAATATGGAAACATCTGTGCATGATCGCCTAGTTTTTTTTTTTTGCGGAAAATATTGCTTTCACTCGTAGTCCCAGCCAACAATGAATATACCTACATGCATACATAATTTGCCGTTACAACCCTGTGTCAGGGTTACGGCCTAACATCTCGCAGCACTCATGTTGTGTGTGTTCATTTTTATTCATGAGTACCGGGAGCTACAGGTTAAAGTCGGCACCGAACGACAGATTTGAGAAGCTTTTTCACGGCAATCAATTACTCCCAGAGCTTTTGCAAGAAGACTGCTGAGAGGTAGTCGCCGAAAGAAATATTTTTTTTATATTTTTTTTTCAAGATGTTAGAGCTGAGATTTAAGCCCAGCGCTATCGTCTTAGTACCCCAACACACAAACCACCGCAACTAATGAATATTTTACCAAAATCAACCCCTAAAACAGTTTTTACATTTAAACAAGTTTTAGGACCATTATAACAACTTGCCTATAAAGTATCCGATAGTTAACGGGAGGAATAAAGTGCGTTATAACAACTTACCTTTAAGATAAAAATTATATTTTCTAAAATACGGCAATATAAGAACAAGAACCCATTACTTTTGACATTAAATTTGTTTAAAAGACACCTGAAAGAGAATTTTATAAATTGTGCGCTAAAAAACTTAACAACAAAGATATGTGTTTTACTTTCCATTTTTTATTGAATTTACTTCTTTGTTGGCAAAATGTTCAAAATCTTTTTGTTAATAATTTAACAAACAAAACATATGGCAACCTCAATAAAATATGGCAAGCATAAACGCATGGTGGTGGCAGGTGAATATAGTACAAAAACAACAGAGAATTTGTTTTAGTTTTTTCAGCTCTTTAATGTCAAAAGCAGGTATGGTGAATTAAAAAAGCACATGTCAGAAGTGTGTGTGTGTGTGTATTTTTAACAGCATACATGTCTTCACACCAAAACAAAAACACGAATACACACAAAGCAAAAATAAACAAAACTTTTGACAAGAGGGGTATGACAAAAACAAAAAAAAAAAACAGCTGGGTTGGCAATACCACCTTGTAAGTAATTTCATCATGCATAAACGTTTAAACGATTAAACAGAATACGACAGCAACTTCAGGCAAAGAGGACTCTCAGAGAAAATATGCCTAAAATTAAAGCGACGGCCGCAACGTCACGAACTGTCATTTATTGTTTTGACATTTCTTATATGTAATACTATTAAAAATTAACTTTATGAGAGTTTTTGCATAGAACTAAATTTATATTGTATAATTCAATCATCTTTACACAATTTTTCAATTATTTTTTCTACAATATCCCTCATTTTATTTAACAAATTCCAAAATTTATTAGTTTATTTAAACTTTCAAACGCTTTTTCGATTTTCTTTTGTTCTAACTTTTCTTTGTATGTAAAATGTATGAAATTTAATAAAAGTGTTTTTATATGGCCTTAGAGAAGAAGGTGATAAATTAATTACAGAAAAATTTATACTGTGGAATTACAAGAACAAACTTACTTAAGTTAAGTATGCCAAACAATTTAAATATATAAATATCTCCATGTTAATAAAAATCGCATATTTTGAATTTTGTCACCAAATTTATTTGTTTTTCTTCCAAACAAAATATGTTGTATGTGTACCCAGACCACCTTTTAAAGATGTTTAGAAAACAAAGTCCTAGAACCTGCGGAAAGTCGTTAGTTTAATACTTGAAAACTAAATAGTATTTTTAAAGTTAAAACGAAACGATATTTCAGATATCTAGTAATAAATCGAAAAACTTTAAAGCACTTTTAAACTAAAAAAGTTGTACCAGTTCCTCTTGACAAAGGTTAATTGTGAATTTAATAGGTTTCTTCGAATTTCAATTTTAGGCAAATTGCTTGTCTACTACTTTCTAGTAAATACTCTTTTTTTAATTATAATCTCTAAGGGAAAATAAAATGTGTTTGTTCAAATACTTTTTCTGCATAATTAGTCTGAAAAAGAGGTTTTTAATTTAATTGTCTTTAAATAAAAAATTCCACTTTTATATTTGATAACAATAGCAGGTAGTTGATAGTCGGGGATTTTTAAGCATTCATATGTAACAGTGCTCTACGTTTAAATATTTATTTTTAATCTTTCGTCACTGTACCTATCCAGAGGACATTTGCCTTAGTAAGGGTTTTTGGAATTTTTAAAATTTAAAATTTTTACCTGCCGTTAAAAACCAAGTAATTTCCCAAGGTATATATATAGTGAGATAATGTATTCACTGATCAGTTTTATTTTGTTCTTTAGAAAGTACTAAAGCAAGGAAGTTTTAAGTTAACTGAGTTTTAAACCAAGTTTTAAAGAGGTGGTGAGTGTTTGTGATCGCTATTTATTTTGTCTATTATATTAAATAGAAACAAACATAGTCCATGATTTGAATTTAACTATAAAATATTAGACAGTGAAAGTCATCTTTAGTTAACAAAGATTTTGGATTTAGATTTTGGAATAGATAGAAAAAGGATACTGCTCCTGTGTTTCAATGAATCAATAGATTTGGATATCCTACCTTCATTAATAAGCACCTTCTCCATTTCCCGTACACGGTCGAGAAACTCAAAAATAGACTTTGAAGCACCGGCCCATACATGAGGGTTGTCTTCCGTTCTAGGTCAGATAAATGTCTTGTAAATATTGAGAAAGTCAAATGGAGTGAAGTATTTCTTGCACCGTTTTAAAAAACCGTGCCACTTAAATACTTTGTTCAACACTCGAAATATGTGGCCATGCCGACCGATGTCACAATTAATTATCATGCCCACAACATCAAAAGCGTCCGATTCAAATTATATTTTATATTTTGCGTTGTGTAAATTACTAAGACAATAGCGCCAGGTTCAAATCTAATCTCTGACATCTTGAAAAAAGAAATATGAAAAAATTATTTCTTTCAGAAGTCTTACGGCAAAAGCTCTGGAAGTAATTGATTGCCATTAAAAAGCTTCTCAAATCTGTCATTCGGAGTCGACTTTAAACTGTAGGTCCCGGTACTCATAAATAAAAATTAACACACACAACATGAGTGCTACGAGAAGCTAGGCTATAACCCTGACACAGGGTTGTAATGGCCAATTGTGTATGAAATCTTATATCAACTTAATAAATTTATAATAGAACTGTAGTTGTTATAGCATTTTGATTTCTTTATTTACTTATTTAAATTAGAATAGAATATTAATATTATAATAATTAGTAGTGTCACAGACCAGGGTCTCTGGGGCATCCGGGTGATACCATTTTACCTCCATGGTACTATTGAGCATTTTTAAATCACATTCATTATATTTCATATGTACTTATATTTATACCAAAAATTATTTATTTTCAGAACAAACAATAAAAAAAATATAGACAACTTTGTAATTAAAGATGGAGAAGAATACCTTGAATAAAATCTCATGGAGTAATTTGCTCTGGGAACTGTTTGAACACACTTGCAGATATTCGAGTCACGGTGACTTACAGCAACTACGTTTGGTGTGCAAACATTGGCATTATATAGCGAATTTCAAATTTATACGAAAAACAAAAGTAGTCATTAATCCGTACAATATAGCCACCATACACGATAGCCTTCAAAATGATAAAAAATTCTCAAGCAGATGGGCATACGACAGTGTAGAAATAGATGACATAAGAATGTGTTGTTATATAAAACCCATTTTAAAAGCATTGGGACCAAAAATACACAAACTAAACCTTCGAGCATCACCAATTTTTACTATTTTGAATGATTGTCTGCCAGAGTTGGAAGAGCTTAATATCAGACTTATATGCGTCCGAGAAAGCGCAAAAATGGCTTCAGTTGATTTAAGTAAATTCAAGAATTTTAAATCTCTGGACATTATGAGCTGTGTCACTGCAACCGATATGATACAAAGTTTAACCTGGAATGAGACTGTAAAATTGGAGAGGCTATGCACAGACATTGAGAGTTCCCAACACAAAGAAATCATAATACAGATTTTGAAGTTACACAGCAAAACCCTCAAGCACGTTGAACTTAATTTCTTTTCAGACAGACAAGATATTTCGTTATGGAAAGAGACTTTTGCAGTGCTAAAGAATTTAGAGGTTTTAAAACTTAAAAAAGTAGGCTGTATGAGATTGTTACACAGTATTATGGAAGCTCTGCCTAAGGAGGCGCCTTTTCGATATTTATGTTTAGACCAGATTTTGCCACTGGACATAAAAGAATTAGTTATTAAGAAATGGCCTGGGTTTTTATTAAGCATCGACTTGACAGAAGCTGAAACTCTTGGTGGTATGGATACTACAAATTTTAAAGTTTTACATCATAATCTACGGGATTTGAAAATCAATTCCTATGAAGTATCTGCTAATACCTTATTAGATGGCATAGCAGCAGAAAGAAATAATATTCTCAAAACTCTAGAGTATACTAATCATAATTTATGTCCTGGCGACAGCTTTTATATGCAGAACTTAGTCGAACGCTTGCCCAATTTAACCTCTTTACGTTTGAATTCCGCCAGAGGAGGTTGTATTGACGATGATTTTCTAAGTTCTATCTTTCGCCATCTAACACATTTACAGCATTTGTATTTGGGATATTGCAGAAAAATAACCGATAAAGGCCTGTTGGGTTTTGGTAGCAATCCTGCGCCTATTACTAACCTCAAGCGTTTACAATCATTGAGTTTACAATTAAATGACACTATAACGGATTTCGCTCTTATCAACAGTTTTAAATTCATCGAATTACGAAAACTCTTTTTCGGCAGTTTCCATGCAATATCTTCCACGGGCATTAAGGAAATGGTAAAAAATTGTCCTGCCTTGGAGGAAGTTTTATTTGTATGTTGTACTTCAATAGACGATGATTTTGTACTTTATTTAGCACAAGGTTTACCTAGACTTAGAAAGCTAAAAATAGATTTTTGTAAAAGTGTAACTCTCGCATGTATAGAACATATTTTGGAATATTGTCAGTCCTTAAAGGAGTTAACAATATTTGAACTAAAGTCTTGTCGTTGTCATAAATACAGATCGGCACATTACAGAAAAAAACTCGCCGATAAAAGAATAGATTTTAAAATTTTTTAAGTCGACTCTAACTCATTCATAAATAACTTTAAGTATATACATATTTTGATGTTAAAGTCGACCCTAAAGGTAAAACCAGATAAAAGTGTTTTTAAACAAGACATTTGCTCATTTCAAGCTAAAGAAGATGTTCATGAATGTTATAAAAATCTTCGGAGATTTTTCAACTTTTGATGATTGTGATAAATGTTTTGTTAAAAGAAACTCAAAAATACATAATTAAAATAGTGATAATGAGTTCTATGTAAATAAATACTAAAAGAATGAATATAGCCATATACCAATAAATATTTGACTAAAACTTTCCATTTCTAGTTTTTCTATTAGATTATTTTATTTTTGATTTACTCGTATTTGTTTTTATTTATTGAGTAAAATATAAGCTTTTTTTTAGCTTCAGGTCAATTCAAATAACAATTATTTCGATATTTCGCTATATCTCTGCGTAGTTTCTTCAGGAAATATTTATACGAGTATTGTTAAAAATAAAAAAAAACCTAGCTCTCTGTCAGTGGTTCTTAACCTTTCTCTACTCGCAGACCCCCAAATATTTTATAATTTATTTAAGACCCATTTATAATAATTATCATTATAAATAATTAAAACTTACCACGCAAAAAAAAAAAGAAATGCACTGTGTACTACAACTTGCCGTAAGCATTTGAACTATGAGTGAACGATTTTGTATTATAGCGTCATGATATCATCAAACTTTACAAATAATAAAACTTCTTTTGTCACTTTTCGTAATAAGTGTACACAAATGATATAAGATTATCCGATATAAAACGACGTATGCACATAATAGGTGTGTTTCTTCACTTTTTGGGTAAAGTTCGGTAAATAGAGAGTAAGCAATAATTTCTCTCAATAAAAGACAAATTTACCCAAAACTACGAGAACGCAAAAAAGCAAATATTTTACCCATTCACATAAAAATATGAAAAAAAACACAACTTTATGTCACACTCACAAGAATATTGAACATGAACTTTCGCAAAAATAAACGACAATAATTCGACTTACAGTTGCACAGTAAAGTCTGCATACCCCCTTGAAAAACGATGTTTTGATTTCTCTGCGAACAAGGCAACAGTAAAATACATTCCAAACAAATTCAAACTAACAACAACAACAAAATTTTGAGAAAAAAATGTTATGCCAAAAACATTTATTAACAAAAATTAAAAAAATTAATTTTTTAAGCACAGAAAAGTCTGCATACGGCTATGTCGAAAAGTAGATATAACACAACTCTGTTCTCAAACAGTACTGCTAACCACTTCAGGCGTCTTTACTAAACACTATTAGTAGAAATGAAGTTCTTGTGTTGGATGTTAACATTGTACTTTTTCTTATTTAACCAAAATGGGTAAAGAGATCTGTGTTCAAGTACGTGAGCTTATTGTAAAGTATCATAAAGAAAATAAGTCATTAAAAGAGATTGGAAATCTAGTTAGGCATCTAAAATCAAGCATTCAGACAATAATTCGAAAGTATAAACAAACAAAAAATGAGGCAACCAAACCAAGAAGTGGTCGCCCACCTAAACTGACTCTGCGTGCAAGGCGCCAAATTTTGTTATATGTTGAAGAAAACCCTAAAATTACTGCAATAGATATTGCAAATACTTTGGAAGGCCAGGATATTGCTTCAGTGCATCCAGAGACGGTGAGACATCTATTGAAAATTAATAGACTTCATAACCGTGTAACTCGAAAGAAACCCTTTATAAGTAAAATAAATATGCAAAAACTTGTCGAATTTGCTAAGAAATACATTGATAAAGATGAAGGTTTTTGGGCAAATGTTTTATTTACTGACGAAAGCAAGTTCAACTTGTTTGAAAACTGAAAATAAAAAGTATGGCGTCGGAATAATGAAGCAATATTACCCAGAAACTTCTTTCCTACAGTGAAACACGGTCGAGGCTCCTTTATGGTATGGGTGTGCATGACGGCGGCTGGAGTGGGCAATTTAGCATTTATCGATATTAATATGGATCGCATGGTATATTTGAATATTTTCAAAGATAATCCAAGGCAATCCACGGATAAATTGTGTCCTACAGAAGGTTGGTACTTTCAACAAGACAATGACCCAAAGCATACCGCTGGTGTTGTTAAAGAATGGTTACTCTATAACATGTCTCATCAACTTCATTTTATCCCCAGTCAACGTATTTGAACCCCATTGAGAATTTATGGGATGAACTAGACCTTCGGGTTAGAAAAAGGAACATTAAAAATAAACAGGACCTTAAAAACGCTCTGCTTGAAAAATGGAATTTAATTTCAAATAATTACACAAAAATATTAGTAAATTCTTTGAAAAATAGATTAAATGCTGTCATACAAATCCAAGGCGGGCCCACAAAATATTAATTTTGTTTACTTTTGCTTTTATTTTTATGTAAAATTAATTTTTTGTACAAAGTATGTAGACTTTTCTGTGTTTAAAAAATGACCTTTTTCTATTTTTAATAATAAATGCTTTTGGAAAACAAATTTTTTCTCAAAATTTTGAGAAAAAAATGTTATGCCAAAAACATTTATTAACAAAAATTAAAAAAATTAATTTTTTAAGCACAGAAAAGTCTGCATACGGCTATGTCGAAAAGTAGATATAACACAACTCTGTTCTCAAACAGTACTGCTAACCACTTCAGGCGTCTTTACTAAACACTATTAGTAGAAATGAAGTTCTTGTGTTGGATGTTAACATTGTACTTTTTCTTATTTAACCAAAATGGGTAAAGAGATCTGTGTTCAAGTACGTGAGCTTATTGTAAAGTATCATAAAGAAAATAAGTCATTAAAAGAGATTGGAAAACTAGTTAGGCATCTAAAATCAAGCATTCAGACAATAATTCGAAAGTATAAACAAACAAAAAATGAGGCAACCAAACCAAGAAGTGGTCGCCCACCTAAACTGACTCTGCGTGCAAGGCGCCAAATTTTGTTATATGTTGAAGAAAACCCTAAAATTACTGCAATAGATATTGCAAATACTTTGGAAGGCCAGGATATTGCTTCAGTGCATCCAGAGACGGTGAGACATCTATTGAAAATTAATAGACTTCATAACCGTGTAACTCGAAAGAAACCCTTTATAAGTAAAATAAATATGCAAAAACTTGTCGAATTTGCTAAGAAATACATTGATAAAGATGAAGGTTTTTGGGCAAATGTTTTATTTACTGACGAAAGCAAGTTCAACTTGTTTGAAAACTGAAAATAAAAAGTATGGCGTCGGAATAATGAAGCAATATTACCCAGAAACTTCTTTCCTACAGTGAAACACGGTCGAGGCTCCTTTATGGTATGGGTGTGCATGACGGCGGCTGGAGTGGGCAATTTAGCATTTATCGATATTAATATGGATCGCATGGTATATTTGAATATTTTCAAAGATAATCCAAGGCAATCCACGGATAAATTGTGTCCTACAGAAGGTTGGTACTTTCAACAAGACAATGACCCAAAGCATACCGCTGGTGTTGTTAAAGAATGGTTACTCTATAACATGTCTCATCAACTTCATTTTATCCCCAGTCAACGTATTTGAACCCCATTGAGAATTTATGGGATGAACTAGACCTTCGGGTTAGAAAAAGGAACATTAAAAATAAACAGGACCTTAAAAACGCTCTGCTTGAAAAATGGAATTTAATTTCAAATAATTACACAAAAATATTAGTAAATTCTTTGAAAAATAGATTAAATGCTGTCATACAAATCCAAGGCGGGCCCACAAAATATTAATTTTGTTTACTTTTGCTTTTATTTTTATGTAAAATTAATTTTTTGTACAAAGTATGTAGACTTTTCTGTGTTTAAAAAATGACCTTTTTCTATTTTTAATAATAAATGCTTTTGGAAAACAAATTTTTTCTCAAAATTTTGTTGTTGTTGTTAGTATGAAATTGTTTAAAATGTATTTTGCTGTTGCATTGTTCGTAGATAGCTCAAAGCATCGTTTTTTAAGGGGGTATGCAGACTTTACTGTCCCACTGTATACATGTTAAGTAAGGCAAAGATAAACTTTTTCATATAAATATTGAATTAAATTATACTATAAGCCTTTCACTGCAGGTTTATAAATATTTTTTAATTCAACTTTTTAATTTTTTTTAACTTTCTGAAACTTTTATTTTTCTATTATTTTTTAAACAGCTGATTGTTTGTTTACTTGCACAAACTAGACCGAAGAAAAAGTACGGGCAATTTCGTGCCTGAAGAAGAAGAATGTTACTCTCTCAAAATTTCTCTCATTTACCCAAATTTTGTGTACGGGAACGCTTTTTGGTAAAATTGGGATCCCGCGGGCTCCCAATGTAGAGTAAAGAAACACACTTAATATATACAAATTCTTGTAAACATTTTATACACGCGAAATGTAAACATAAATGCATGCATCCAAACAAACGTTAATAAGAAAATCGATGCAGTTTTTAAAACAATGTTAGATTATTTACCATATATCCTATAGAAAATTCCTTCAAAAGGTCACGGCCCACCGGTTAAGAATCACTAACCTGTGTGACCAAAAAAAAACATTAGAAAAACGTGATTAATATATATATTAATAACACGAACAACACAAAACTTGCCAGAACAAACGTGAAAAAAAAACCATCCATTCACGAATATTGTTAAAATCAATTCATTTTGTCTGTTTAATAAAATATATTCACCAATATTGATGGCCTAACAAAAAGTTTTTTTTTATTAAAAAGAAAATAATTATTCTTTTTAATTACCGTTTATTTACCTCTGTAAGTAAAATTACCCTGACTTTTAATAAGGTCCACGAAGCGTTTTGGCATTGAGTTCACAAGTCTTTAAAGCCTACAGTTTGCAATATTCTTCCACACATCTTTAACAAATTCCCACAAGTGTTCATTCTTAGAAGGGGTTTTTGATCAAAAATCCGCTTTGACAATTTGCCATTAATTTTCAATGGGATTAAAATCTGGAGGCTGAGCGGACCAGGTTTTAAACCTTGACGCCATTATTTTGAAACTAATCTTTTGCTCTTTTCGATTTGTGTTTCGAAACACCTATCGATGTTTCATTTCATATACAGCAGAGATGAGCAACACGCGGCCCGCGGGCCGCTTGCGGCTCTTTCAATATGTTTATGCGGCCCGCCAAACAAATGTTACTACTTCTCAAAAATACACATAATATATAGACACATTAATCAACGAATTTCAATTATGAAGAAACTGAGAAGACAGCAGTTTCCATGAAAATGTTTTCCTAATCATTAATTATCGATGTGGATACAGTTCCCGAAGACTTTCAAATGGAAGTGATGGACATACTGATGTAAAAAATGTATTTCTCTCAGTAAACATCGAGAATGTTTATAAATCCAACCACCGACCAATTACCACCGATCAAGACTGAGTAATGCACGATTAGAAACTTGTGTATGTGTAGCTATCTCATCAATTCCGGCTGATATTGATCAGGTTGTATCGAAAAAACAGTACCAAATTTCTCATTAAAAATTTCAAGTAATTTCGTTTTTCTGTTTTTTTTTTTTTTTTGCATTAAAGTTTGTATACGAAATTTTTACTCTTTCTTAAATTTTATATTTTTTATTCTAATTTTTATTATAAATAAAGTTTTGTAAATTATTAGTAAGTATTTCATTATGTGCGGCCCGCCAAAAAATTTTAAAATTTAAAGTGGCCCGTTGATTAAAAAGGTTGCTCACCCCTGATATACAGCATAAAAGACATCATAATGTCGTTTAAAATATTTGTATATACATAAGTAAGTAGTATACGTTACTTTCAAATTCAAACAGATGTTCTGTGCCATAGTATAAAAACATTCCCGTACCGTAAAGCATAAATGGAGAAGTAATTAGTGGTCTGACGAAACTAAAATTAGTTTGTTTATCTCCCAAAGAAGTAAATTAACTGTATAGGGGGGGTCGTGGCATAGTGGTAGAGCGCTCGCTTCGAATGTAAGAAATCGGTTCCGAATGTAAGAAATCTGTCATATATTATTAAATAATCAAAAATATTTAAAAAATCGACGAAAACATATCGTTTATAACCAATAAAATTGCCATCTCCAAATGAATTTTGTTATCCCCATTTCGGAAACAAAATCCCATTTCGGGGTCATCTGGCAAATGCTCTGAGAGTAACTGATTTCCATGAAAAAGCTTATCAAATCTGTCGAGTTTAAACTGTAGGTCCCGGTACTCATGGGTAAAAATTAACATACACAAAATGAGTGCTGCTAGAAGCTGGCCCTAACTCTGACACAGGGTTGTAATTTGCCAATTACATATGTATGAATGTATGATGTGGCCGTTATTTTAACGAATATAAAACGATAAAGTTCCAGGCATGTCATGAGCTATTCAAAAAATTCATAATTATGGTTATGTATCATTTTTGATACATAAAACATTTTAAAAGATTTTGTGTTTTTGTGGTATATTTTTGCCAAATAACCCTGTAATTAAACATTGTGACAAAATGATGCCACTTTTATTTAGGTATAGCGGTTCAGTGTGAACGCTAATCGTACAAAAACATTCATTTTGCCGGTTTTATTTACGTCAATGATACACTGTATGATACACAGTCGTATGATTCATTCACTAGAAAATCTTATCGATTTCTGTCACACTTTTAACAGTCGCATCAAAATGTCAACATTATGGTCACACCATCATACAAACTAAAATGCAAAGCATGGAGAAACAAAATGTTTTTTCTAAAAATTATAAAGTCGGACAGACTTGCCAAAAAATCTGTCATACAGATGCATTTTTATGTTACACTGTTATACTTTTTTAACACACACGATTTTTTTGACAAGTCCTACGACTCGGTAGGATAGTGTATCACGGCCTTTAGCGATGGCAATTATAAAGTTCTTCGTCCATTTTGAATCTCCTTGAATCGCAAATAAAACAGTAGCGAAAATCTTTGAAGAACACACTGAAGTGTCAATTTACCGTTATTTTCAACTGGTTAAACTTTGCACTTCGACTACGTGAAAAATTATACATTATTTATTATTATTATTTTATTTTTTTATTTTTATTAAGATCAATACTCAGGTGCAAACCCCTACTCATGCAGTGCATTGTATTGGAATGTGAAGATGGTTGAGATGTTTTTTTTTTTTTGCTTTTATTTTTGTATATTTTGCGCCTTTTATTGTTGATGAAACAAGTTGCTGTAAATTTGTCCACTCAAGAGCCAGTGTTATACCTTCACCCTCAAATGATCAAACAGCAATTGCCTCATCTGTCGATGGATGTTGAATGTCAATGGTGAGCGTCTTCAGTAGATTAGCTGTTATCTTCCCAGAAGGTGGCGCTGTACTCCTGATCATTGGTTTTTGGTGGAATGGATTTTCGTCGCATTTTTACCGTAGATATGAATTGTTTTAGAAGAATTATATCAAGTGTGATTATGATTACTCATTGGTTTATGCTGATAAACCACTGTTTTGAAGAATTAGAAACCACGATTGACGGCCAGATATACTAGTGAAAAAAGTAGTCAGAAATTATAAAGATCACATGAACCAGATTACATTAAAAACAAAATAATTTCAATAATATTTTTGCCTAATATGTACTATCATTTCAAGTTGTGAAGCTTTTAAAAGAATACCTGTTATGTAGTTTCATATTTAAATTAAAATTTTGGATATTTTTAAAATAAGTTATTCGAAATGATGTTGCCAAACATAGTTTACTTGTTAGTACATATTGATGATAGACACACATAAGTACGTATGAGTATTTATATATTAAAGTGTTATTATACCGTTTATTATACATACTCGTTTATTTATTTGTTGATGAATTTTTTATTTAAAACATAATTTAGTTATTACACGAAATAAAAACTCAAACTGATGGACAGAGGCCTTATTCTGTAACTCTCCTAAGCTAAAACTTTATCGCTAAAAATTTATAAACTGGATTTAGGACTTTTTAGCTACGAATAGAATTCTTGAACGCTTATTGTAATTTAAAAACTTCATGCCTATTACCTCTAAACTTTCTAATTTTATATATTCTATTTTATATATATTTTAGCTTAAGAGAATTACAGAATAAGGCCCCAGATTTAAGTAAACCCAACAAAGTCATGGCCACATTATCTGTGTAGTACTTGTATCAGTGCCATTTATTAATTCGAAAATTAAATATTTTTTTGGAATATTTTCCAACTGCTAAAAGATTATTAATGATTTCTAATGAAATAAATTTCATTCTGTTGCAAACATTTTTATGCACTTTTTTTAATCTTTTTTTTTTTCATTTGTTTAAATAATCTGGGTAGGACAGATTTATCCTTAAACTTGTCGGGGATTATAATGAAGTAAAAATTTAAAAACAATCCAGTGTCATTAACACTTTAAACATAAACACAGTTTGGCTTTTGTTAAACGACCGTTAATTTGTTTGAAAATTTTAATAAAAACAAAAGTTTCCTTTTGTGGACTTAAAAGAAAAAAAAAATGTTTTTTTTTTTTTGTTTTTTAACTTTTCTATTGTCTAAACGCAACAGCATATTGTTAACAAACTATTACTATGCGGTTGGCTGTTTCCACTGTTTTTTTTCTGTGCCTGTGTAATGTTTTCGAAGTTATGCAAATGATTTCATTGCAACCACGGCAATGTCTGCAACATTGACCAACAAGGGTAGTCTATATTAAACACACAATGGTTATAAAGTTTTATGGAACCAAAAAAAAAAAAAAAAAAAAAAAAAAAATTTTAAATTTTATACAAAAAAATTATAAAACTAAAAACAGTTTTTAAAGTCTAGTATCTTTAAAGAGTTCTAACAATTTTCAGAAATCAATTTAGAAATAAATTTTTTTGTTTTTAAAACATGTTTTAAAGCATCATTTTTAATGACTATGAAATTTAACCGGCTTAACAGAGCAAATATGATCAAAATACATATTCTGAATCACGAATTATATACCTAGTCAGCAAAATTAGATGCCGAGTGAGTTTCACATAAATAGGGTTTGTACTCCATGGATAAGATGTTTCTGTGAAAAATCAAGAGGAATTTCGAAAGAAAACTACGACACTCAATAGTCACCGTGGTCAAGTGGTTAGTGTGTTGGCTTACTAAAACGATAGCGCTGGGTTCAAATCTCAGCTCTGACATCTTAAAAAAAAGACTATAGGCGACTACCTCTCAGCAGACTTCTGGCAAAACTCTGGGAGTAATTAATTGCGATGAAAAAGCTTCTCAAATCTGTCATTCGGAGTCGACATTAATATGTAAGGCCCGGTACTCATGGATAAAAATTAATACACACAACATGAGCACTGCGAGAAGCTAGGCCGTAACCCTGACACAGGGTCGTAATGGCCAATTATGTATGTATGTAAACTACGGCACTCAATAGTAAAGGTTTTACTTGAAAACTATCGCATAAGAAGATTTGAAACCTTCATTAGGTTGTATAGGGAAAACTTAAAGTTAAAATGTTAGTGAAAGTCCTAACCAGGCATTTTAGACTCAATGAGATTTTTAAATAAAATTTTAAGTCGTTTCGAGTTGTTTGTAAAGATTCTGTAACGAAGAGATCGAGTCATCTGAGCCTATACTAGGCATTTGTGGAGCATTGATGGATATTAGTACAATACACTTTGGCATTTAACAAATATCATGAATGGAATTATTAATTTTAGTAATGGCCGCCATTGTGATAACTCTTAGAGGGAAAAAACTGAAACAAGCATTGTTAAGTTTAGAGCTGTAGAATAGTAGTCATTCAGACCCGAGTAATGACTGAATGATTTGTTTTATTTTTCTACGAAATGTTTTAGACTAATGGATGATTTCTTAATTATAGCCGATACATACTATATTTCGATATCTTTCAGTTTAAAGTCCTCTTCCTTCAAGAGTGCTTATTTTCTTTGTTTTAAGATGTAATATGTGCCTAAGCGTTTATTGGAATTTTCAAACTTAAGTAAGCTTAATGAGCTTATTCCATGCTTATTCTTTAAAGACTTACTTTGTAAGTGGTCAAATTGCCACCCAGATCAGATTTTATATCACTTCGTCAAGTACCCATAGCTGGATTAGTAACATCATTCACGACAAAATTTGTTCATCGGAGTTTTGGACGTTTTTATGTTGTTTGAGGCAAAGCAAACTTTGATTTCACAGCACATGATTTATCTTATACCCGTTATCAAAGCAGGCAATCTTCATACGTTCTTGTATTTTTTTTTTTGTAGTGGCCGTTGCATAGTGAAACGGGTTCATATATTTTTGTGCAAAAAATATAAAGAGTGGACCTTGAAAGTTGGCACGCATTATTATATTGGCTAAATTAAGAAAGCTTCATAAAAATCAGTTACGCCCATCGCCCACCGTCCATACAATCAAAATTGATATTTTTGCATAAAACTTTTTCTATAAAAGCAAAAGAGTGATTCACTGAGAGAAATTTATAATATATTTGATTAAAGAGGAATAATCAATAATCTCAGCAGTCTTCTCACAAAAGCTCTGAGAGTAACTGAGTGCCATGAACAAGCATCTTAAAGTCTGTCGAATTTAAACTGAAGGTCGAATTTAAACTGTTGGTCCCGGTACTCATGGATAAAAATTAACACACACAACATGCCCATTACAACCCTGTTTTAGGGTTACAGACTAGCTTCTCGCAGCACTCATGTGAATGTATGTCAATGTTTTTCCATGAGCACCGGGACCTACAGTTTGAATTCAACTCTTACAAACACATCTGTTTTTTTTAACTACGTCTATAATGAGGTAAATTCTGCTATTCGTTATAACCGTGTATAGCTGTAATATGCTTAGTACGTTCCCATTGTCATGACAAGACGTTGTCTGGGTAATAAAAGTATCATAAACTTACATTTAATTATGATTGTTTTTTTTTTCAATTTCTTTCTTTTATGAGAGAAACATAAGTTTTTGTTAAAAAAAAAACACACTAAACTAAATACAGGGTGGCTGACACATGTTGATACATAAAAAAAACTAAAAAGTTTTTTTTTGTTTACTCTATAAAATATTTTATTTAAAAAAACCTATACAATTTTAATAGATATCTTTTTAAGGTTCTTAAAAGTTATAAAATTTAAGTGACACAAAAGCCATATTTTATTAATACCGAATGAAAGCTTACTGTATTAACATACAATTTATAATAATTCCACAAAATCAAAATTATGTGTAATTAGATCATGGGACCTTGAGGGTAAAACAAATGGGGACATTTTGAATATCAGCTAATTAGAAAAATTTTTATAACATTTTTGTCTTAACAATACATTATCTTCTAAAAAACCAATAGAATTTATTTCGGCTTGTAAAGAAAAACTTTTTCAACTTCTTAAAAAGAAGTACCTATTGACCATAATAGTAAAGTCCAACTTTATAAAGCTGTACACTGTATAGTGTACAGTATTACTTGAGATAAAGCAAGTCGACTGGAATAGAATATTTGTGAAATTAACTGTTTACTACAGCCCAATATGATGCAATTAAAGTTACTTTCTAGAGTGTAACAAAGGTTCGAAATAAAAGGTCAGTTTTCTTCGAATAAAACATGAATACTTGCATGTCAAATAATAAAACTATATAAAGTGGAAAAATTGTTTTGATTGGTTAATTTAATTGCTTGATCTATGTTCGGCAATAATCTTGTGTATTAGTTAATGCAGATGAATATCGAGGCTTTATGTAAAAAAAAAAAAATAAATGTCAGTACAAAATTAAGAGAAATCGGGAAGATCTTAATTTTGGTAATATCAACGAAAGTAGCATTAGCTTACCAACGGTATGAGGGCTCACTAAACGATTACCAAAACTTTCAAAGGACCAAACTAAATGTCTACAAAGCTTGACAGCGGTTTACAATTTTGATACAATTCTGCCGAATAGAATACGACGATTGAATGCATAAAAGCAAGATAAAGCTATTTTAAATAGCAATATTCTTTAACCACCCTGTACAGTGCTGTAGTTCTGCATTATTGCAGTATTCATACTCTTTGAAATGTACGTCTAAAGGTGCTCGTTTTGCTTCATAATAGTTAGAAATTTAATCAACGACTTGCTAAGTTGCTCTCATGAAACACTGTTGTTTTTTCTTCTGTCGTTCTCATTAAAGTAAAACAAGGTTTTTGTGACGAAAAGCCATTTAATACTCATATTGTTACAATGTCCTTGCATCAGGAGTATTAGAGACAAACAAAAAAGGGGAAAAGGAGTATTGTTAGAGAATGGAAACAAAACAAACTAATATACTCGTAACAACAGAAGCATTAAGAAGAATGGAACGCATCTCTACTCTACTAACATTTTTGACAAGTACGAGTATTTCAAATGATTTTCTACTTACATGTATACTAGTCGTTGTTGATATTAAAGGTAAAAATATTGTATTGTTCTTGTCTTATTATCATATGCCATACAATGGAAAATAAAGGAAATAAATATTTCAATTACATATACGAGTATACTCGTACATACACACTTAAAATTATTTAAATTTTTTGTTTTCCTGTTACTCGTACTTTAATTAAAGTTATTGCAATTGCTGTAGTTATGGTGATGTCATAAAAAAAATTATTTACAGATCTTTTCAAGCATCTTTTAAATAAGAAGTTTATAACTAGAGGCTATAATTGAAACTTTGTGTTTATGTGCTCTATCCGCCATTTTATACATTTCGAGTTAATGATGCCACTTTAGGTTTTTGATAGCAAAATTTTTAAAATCTACAATTCCTTTTCGGCTGTTTATATATGAAACCGGACGAGATATCCGAAAATGGATTGCAGATTTGAAAAAATTGGAGTCGAAAACCTGAAGTGGCATCATTAACTCGAGATATATAGAAAATATGAAATAGCGTATAGAGCACATAAACTCCCGCAAGACGATATGTGTGTAATTTCTGGAAAAAAATAGATTATTGGGAATACTTGCATCAGTGTTGCCACTTTTAAAATAAATTTTTAAGATATTTTGTCTAGTGAACTTAACAAAAAGGCCTTGCAACCTGTCTGTTTAATAATAAAGAAGTTGAAAAATCAGGTCAAAGTTCATTTCACTCACTTTATGTATGTATTGCCAAAATGTATGACTTATATGCAAAGTATAAATATACATAATTCTTATTTAAATGACTAGTTAGTTTCTATAATATTTTTAATTTTATTATTGTGTAATGATCTAGCTAGCCGAACTTTGTCTTAGTGCTATTGGTATGTTGCTTGGGTTCGACAATATGAAATTTTTGTAAAAATTTGGTCTCTAGATAAACATTGTTCTGCTTAAAAAATCTTCAGTGGAATTCGAATATAGTTTTAACACCTTATGTATGTCGTCTAGCACTTATCAAACTTAGAACTCCTAAAAGGAGAAGAATTTGTCTATACATTTGCTTTGTTAATAATTTGCTATGCGGCGTTATTGATTCTGAGACTCTACTTTATAATTCCTACTCATCCGACTTGATATTATATTCCTCTTTTAATCCAATACGGCCAGCTTGTACAAATATGTAGTAGCACTTCTAAAAATAAGAAAAATAAACTTTTTAAACAGCATTATTTTTCATGACCGTAAAGCAATTGTTTAAAGAATATCTTATGACTTCTAAAGTTAACTCTGCACTCAACTTTTCAGAACAGCATCTTGGTTATAAGACACTTTTAACTAACACGAGACTAACAGTTTCTGTTTGTTTGTATTATCTATTAATTGAAATTGTACTGCTATACACAGATTTAATTTAAGTTTTCACTTACAGCCCAGTCTTGAATCTATGCCCTACATTGTGTCCGTTAGAAGCCACAAATGTATGTTTCAATAGATGTACATTTAGGGTGAACTGAAATTTAAAAATTATCTTATCGATTTTGTTATTTATAAAACTAACAAAACTTAAGAGTCTTTGACTTGTCTTGCTTATTTATTTACCTTATAGAGGACTTGGTAGCCCGCTACTTTTTTAGAACAATCGACAGTTATCCTAAATTATAAACCTACCATATGATACACATTTATGATTATCATTACAATCATTTTTATTAGTTAAAAAAGCCGCGTGGAGAAGGATCACCTTTTTTTGTGAGGGGGATTCATCGCCGGAAGGATGGAGACCTTGCAAGGTCGGAGGAACAGTAGGGTCCCAAATGGACTGGAATATAAGGCTTCATCCTGAAGTAATGTCATAAATTGACGGTTGCAGGATGGAGCCAGGTGATATAGAGAGGGGTTTTAGCCGGTAGGCTATGTGTGTGGAGTCCGGCACGACGGGTGGCAAAAATCACATAAGTGCGTAAATGTATTTCCCCTCTCACCAAAAAAAAAATTAGTTAAAAAAGAATCTTCCCCAAAAAAAACATACAAGTGTTTCTTATTACAAGTATCTTTCAAAAGATGAGCCGAGTGAGCCGCCCTCATTTTTCAGAATTGTTGAAGTATGAGTCTATCGTATTACGTTCAGATATGATTATTATTCATCGAATAATTTTAGTTTTATTTACTTGCCACGCCTTTTTTTTAAACCACTCATATTTTTTTTTTTCATAAAAGAACGTAAGCTCTTGCTTATGTAGTTCCCCAGTTGTATGAATCCTTTAAATTGGCCTTAGTGGTCCTCTACGTATATGTTTATTATTTATCAATTTATTAGATTTTCAATAATTAACCACGCCCCTTTGCACCATAGCCATTTCAAAAATATGTACTTCGAAACCATCCCCAAGGTACCTATACATTTCAAATTTCGTAATATTGTAATAGGTTCCAGCGGTTTAAATATACTCGTACTCCTAAAAATAAGCAGCAACATTTTAAAGTAATTATTTTTAAATTTAAATTATAAACACGTACATGCATACATACATTCGATCGATAATCGAATTCAATAGATTCAATATGCAAGCGTTAGTTATGTTTTTGGCTCGTTCGCCTGCCATGAATACATTAAATATGGAACACATTATCTCTCCCCTGTTTTACATTTGAACTGTTTAGAAAATTATATCAAACAATGTTTGACTTTCTCCAATTTGTTTGATGTCTTCCTTATTGTGGCTGTTATTAGCTTTAGATAGTAGCATAGATACTATACATGCACACATACATAGTATGTATGAGTATGACATAAAAAATAAACAAGAAACAGAACAAATGTATATTTAAGTAGAAGAAAATTATAAAAAAAAAACAAAAAACAAAATAGGATTTAGAATATAAAAAAAGGATAAAAACATTTGATATACATAAAAAACTACATGTCTTAACCATGATTGCAGGGCATGTTATTGTTTGCCAGTCATGATGGGCGTTAAAACCTTTTGTGTCTTGTGGAAAATTGCCAGTTGAATAATAATAAAAAAAAAAAGAAACGAAGTCCTCTGTAATATTATTTTTGGCAATTTCGCAGTATTTTGGTCATTCGAGTAAAATGTATGTACATACTTGCATGCATTGTTATATGGATTTTAAATGAAACAAAATTACACTGTTGGAAAAATGTACGAGTATAAAATTTATTTAATTATACACAGAAAAAAAGCAAATACTTATTCATAATTTCAAATAAGCCTTGTTTGAGTTTTTTTTTGACTGTTTTTATTACAACTTTTGCTTAATTTCTATTTTAGTAACGACCATTAAGCCAACTACGGATGAGTATGATATACGTTTTTATTCTTTGACTTTTAACCGTTTTTATAGGAAATATGAAACGAACTTTCAAACAGCACTGTTGTAGCTCCAAATAGAATACTGCACTTGTTCACGTACTATTTACTAGTTTAAACCTGCCGAGCTTCGTTCCACCTATCTCTTCCATTTGCCTACATTTTCGACTGATGCTTCTTAGAGACTACGGAGTAAATCGGAACAAATTCAGTAACTCTGGTTGTAACCGTTTTCAAGACATAATAGTTAGTTTGTATGGAAGATACCTCGCTTACAGATGATTTGTCTTGATTATTAGGTCGTTGAGATCAAATTCAGCACCGTAAGATATACAAAAATTAGTGTTTAATTTGTATGAGAGATACAACGCCCAGATAGAAATTTGAAGGAAAAATATATTCTGTTGCACTTTTAGTAGTTGAGTGAATCAGTCAGGCATGTTATAAAACCACGGTGATTTCACCGTGGTATAGTGATTAGATCGCTCGCACAAATACTCATTTTGGCTCAGGTTCAAATCCCAGCAAGGGTGAAAAATGAAAAAGTTAGTTTATGGGTTTTTCAAAATTATAATTTAAAAATAAGGGCCCTCCTTTTAGAAGTGCATTTACAAAGTAACCGCTCCCTGAGATTCCATTCTATTCCATCTTAACCAATGTCAACAAAAAGCGAATGATCAGGAAAAAAAAGCTCCACCTATTGGGAAGTAGCAGATAACAACTAAACCTACTAAGCAAGGCACTCAACACACAATCAACATGCAACGATGAGACAATTTATGTTGATCATTCAAGGGTGAAGGTATAACACTGGCCTTTGAATGATCAATTCACAACAATTTGTCTCATTTCTAAGGTTCTTAATAATAATATAAGAAAACATAAATATGTACTGTCCTTTCCGAAAAAAATTCCAATACAATGCACAGCATTTAGTAGGGTATTGGTCACAAATAAAAAAAAATTACGAGAAATTTTTGATGTTCTGAAAATCATTTAGAAGTTATTGTCATCGGTAAGTAACAATTAAACGAAATATAATTTAGTATAGCTTTAGATAAAGCTGTTGGAAAAGAAGAGGTCGGCTCGACTTAAAATGAAGAGAAGGTTGTCACTACGATAGAGTATTCCAGTTTGCTAATGGATGTTCAGGTGGGTTATAAAAATTGTTTCGTTATCAAATAGAGATAAAGTAACTACCAAAATGCTAATTAATCCTCGAAAAGAAGGTAATACCTCACCCTTAACTAGATATTACCATTGTTATTAATTATATAATATTGTAATCAACTATTGGTTAGTGTGTTGACTTACTAGACAAGAAAACAAAGAAATAAGAAAAAAAATTTCTATCAGCAACTACTTCTTAGCAGTCTTCTGGCAACAGCTCTGAAAATAACTGATTGCCCTGAACAAGCTTATCAAGTCTGTCGTTTGGTGTCGACATTAAACTATAAGTTCCGGTACTCGTGGAAAAAAATTGACTGCGAGAAGCTAAGCCGTAACTCGGACACAGGGTTGTAATGGCCAATTACGTAGTATATACGTGTGTATGTAATCAACCAATACGGCTATGATAGACTGCTTGTTCCCACCAAATCACAAATAGCTATACAACTTTCTGAGATTTCTTTATTGGCAGTTTTTGTTACATCATAAACTCGTAATTTTGTTTAAAGTTTTTTAATCATTTAATTTCGTATTTGACATTACTTTTTATATCTCTTAACAGAAAAAAAAGAAAAAAATTTATTAAAAAAAGTATTACTGTGAACTTTTCTAAACGATTTAATTTAATTTTTTACTTTTTTTTATGGAAACCAAAAGGGAATAACTTTCATGTGTGACTTTCACAAACCATTGCAATGTTGTTGCGGTTGGTGCAGTATTACCACCAGCATAATGGAAAAAAATTCTAAGTCGGGGGCGAAAAAAATTTTTGCGTGACCCCAACTTACACAAACACCCAAAATGGCCAGCTCAGTGCTGCAGCCAAAATATTTACTCTTTTAAATGATTTGTGTAGGGGAGGAGCACTAAGAATATGTGGGACACCACTTCCACATGCTCATGTCCCGGTGTATTAAAACAATTGTGTACTTGCACACAATTGTAATTCGTCCCAAAAAAACCTGTAAGGAAAAGAAGAAAATGTTTATTAGGTAAATGTCTTGTGGAATTGGAACGACACTTACGATACCGGTTGACCACGCTAATTCCCAGCCTCCAGTAGAGATCCTGAAATTAAATAGAAATAAATTAGTTCGAACTTTAATAGTTTTTACAAAAAGATACTTATATTAGTCGGGAATTGTCATATCAGTTTTATGTTTTTTAATGATAAAATAGGTATAAAGGAAAAGCAGAAGAGTAAAAGGGACACATATAGCATGGATTTTTTTAACATTTTGGAAGTGTTTATAATAATGGAAAGAATATGTAAATATGTTATTCATAGAACAGTGTGGGAAAGTGACGATTTATTTGTTGTAAAATGTATACTTATTTTTGTTTTTCTGATCGTTGTTTTTACCTTTTTGTTAAAATCATTGCCAGTGTTATGTACATAAGTGAGCCTGGTAATACGGGAGAAAACGGAAACTAGGAATAGAGGTTTTTATTTACTTTGAAATAAGGGTTTACATGTTGAGGAGAAGGGAAAAGGAATTTCGCGCCAAAATATGTATATATTTAGGAAAAATAGAGGGAAAGAGGTATGCTAATTTGGAAAATAAGTTATATAACAATAATGGAAAATTTTGGGTAGATGGACACCGTTATAGATATTGGATTTTATAGAAAAATTTTATATGAGGTTTTGGCGAAGTATCATAATAAGTTTGTGAGTTGACGTGATAAGTGCCGTGTAAAATTATATAGTGAAGTTGAAAAGGCAAAGTGTTATAAAAAGTGTAATAGAAGGAAGATAATCAACCGAGGGGAGCTTGGAGAGCTCAGGTGCCAGGAATACCATTGGCATTATATTTTAAAATTTTGTGTGTCATTACCTACCTGGTTAAAGTGTCCCCCAAAGACAGGCCTTTTGAGGAAGACGGGACAAAACCAGGTAGGAAGAATAAAATAATATAATTATTAAACTAGATAGAATAGAGACACAAGTAACCTTATACTCTCGAAACGTAAAAAAAAGGAAAAGAACTCACATAAAAATCAAAAAAAATTATTTGATAAAAATTTTATTTAAAGTCAGATCTCGGTGCAACACTTTAATATACACTATACATTTCATATTTCATTTAATATATACATTTCATTTCATATAAAATTGTC
This sequence comes from Metopia argyrocephala, assembly GCA_963576795.1. Classification (NCBI taxonomy): domain Eukaryota; kingdom Metazoa; phylum Arthropoda; class Insecta; order Diptera; family Sarcophagidae; genus Metopia; species Metopia argyrocephala. The sequence continues at coordinate 176,218,178 of OY756208.1, read as the reverse complement.
TGTTTGCCAAGAATAATTGAAAACACTCGTCCGGGTTTATTATGTTTTTTTTAAAAAAAAAGGATTAATATAAAGCAGTTTTAAAATATATAAAATTTAAGTAATGTTTAAGGTAGATTAAGTAGTTAAATACATATAATTAATGAACTTTATTTATTTTAAGTGTCTACATTAAGTTTCTTTTTTGTTGTTAAATTACTAATTTCAATACAGTTATTTAGAGACCACATTAAACAAAATATATTCAATTTTGAAATAGTTTCAGAATAACTAGATATAGGGAGAATTCCAGGGTGAAAATTTTCAATTGTGTAGAACAGCATCATAGGGAGCTCCTTATTGAGTAGGTTTCTGTTCATTCGTGCTAGAACCCCAAAGATTTAACCCTAGATCTGGAAAATTATTGAAAACAAACAGAATTTTGTTTATTACAAAAATAATATATTTTGTTTACTGTTTTTTTTAGTGATTTAAAAGATATAAAGTAAAATTTTTCGAATGTTACTGTATTTAAAAGAAAATTTATACTAAACTGCTGTCTTCTGTATAATATTAGATATTTCTTAAGTCAAATTAAAATTAATTTAGAATATGTTTACCTAATTTATTTAATAAAATTGTATTATAATGAATAAAGTGGAGTAATTATTGAATTTTGGATTGGTGAACATTAGGTAAGGCGGAAATGATGGGTAGTGGGGTCTGCAGGAATAATATAATTGGATATTGTGCAGCCATGGATGGGACAGGGCGATTGGAGTTGAAGACCTAACTCCCTATTTGTGTTGTGTTCAGTTTATTTGTGTGTAAGTTTTTTTGTTTTCATTTCATTTTTTTTTCTATCGTACGAACGGTCAAATAGGGTTGAGAATCTCCCCTGAGGAATCCACTAGCCGGGAACCGAAGTTGGCCACAGAAAAGGTTCGTTACGTTATAGAAAATGGCGCCCAAACAAAATATCATTGTATAATTCGGTATGATAACAGCTATTACCATGGAATAGTATATTAGATTCGAAATAGACCTACGTATATTTTGAGGATAAATTTGAGGTTATGGAAATTTTGCCTGTAGCCGTCTGGGAATATTCCACAGAGTCCGATGTACAAGAGGATTTTCATTTCTTCAGAATCTTTAAAATTGCGACCAGTGCAGCAGGGATCGGGAAAGAATCTTAGAGGAAAATAATTCGCTCTAAATGTTCGCTTTATCCCTGATTTTGAAATTTTTTTAGTAGTTTCAGCCTGTAACTTCAGTGTGGAGCAGTAGATTGGATGAGCGATAACCGCTTGGGCAATAGCCGCAAGGTCCGTAGTATCGTGAGAACTAATTTTTACTGGCCTGATTTTGTAATCAGCACACTCGGAGCGAGAAAATTTTTTGCCTTTGTTTTAAGTCTGATTGATGAACACAACAAATAGCTCTGAAATAGAGAATCGTAAAGCTGGCCATCACCGCCACCGAATGTCACCAATTCAAAAGAACAAGAGTAAGGGAAATACCGGAAGTTTATTTTGTTTGAATAATTAATTTGTTATACATAGTTATACTTTTTATATTAATTTTTTTTCCCTCATTTATTTATTTACATATTCTGATAACTAGTTTATTTATTTATTTATCAGTTATAGTGATCGATTTGAGTATTTTAAATATTTTAGTTTTACGTATTCTATAGTTACACATATATTTATTTTTTTTTATCTTTTTGTTTATTATATTTATTTATTTAGTTTATTTATTTTGCTTAATTATTTATTTTGTTTTTTTATTAATTTTACTTAATTTAATTCTTTTATTTAATTTTTTTTTTGTTTCTACTAACCTACTTATTTAAATAATTTCTATTTGATTTGAATTTTCAAACAATTTGTCGTATAGGAAAATTTTTGTTTGTTTAGAATTTTTGAATTTTAAAATAGTCGGTGCTATTAATATAAAGTTATCGTTTTACACACCTAATTCGGATATATAGGCTTTATCACGCGAATAGGCTTATAATCACTGGGTTAGTGTTGTTTTAGGAATGAGCAGTGAAGGTAAACCTCAGTCCGCTATTAGAAAGAGAACTAGGCAGGAGGTAAATTTGAATACGACCTCAGATATACCGACCAAACAGGTTAAACACGATAATAGTAGGAATACAAATATGCCGAATAATAATAGAGAGTTTATAGATCTGTCAGGTACGATCAATGCAAGAGTAGCTCCTAATAATAATACAATGGAAAATATAACCGGTTCAAGCCGTGTAGTGTCGAATAATGCAACAGGTACGAGTGTTAATCCAGAAATTAGAGAAGTCGTGGCCGATGAAGCATTAACAACACAGAAAGCATTAGAGGACAGAATGAGAAACATGGTTCAAGAAGAAATGAGCGAAATGCGAAAATCCATAATAGAATTATCCAAAGCAGTAAAGGAATTGTCAGTGGCAAGAACACAAAGTCACGAATCCATAAACTCGCAACAAAATAATAGACTAACTAATTTGGACACAAATAATATATATTTAAATAATAACATACCTGGAAGTAATTTCGTGGGCACTGAATTTAATATTCGTAGTGAAGAGCAGCCGTTAGGAAACACCAGTGTAGCAGGAACTAATAATAGCAGGAGCTCTGAAAAGACAAACATTAGAGTAGATAAGTGGGGAATTATATTTGACGGCAACAATACCCACATGACTGTTGAAGATTTTATTTTCCGTATAGAATACTTACAGTCACACTATGACATCAGTTGGGAAGAAATCCTCAGAGATTTTCATTTATTGGTCAATGGAGCTGCAAAGGACTGGTACTGGCTTTTAATACGCACTCATGGAGCTTTGAGATGGCCTACCTTAAGAAATGAGTTAAGAAATCAATATAGAATAAATACGTCTAATTTTGAAATCATGCGCGATTTAGTGGAGCGAAAACAACATCCTAACGAGTCATTAGACACATTCTTTTTTGAAATGTCCAAATTGAGATCCAGGCTTATGCAACCCATACCAGAATATGACATGATAAAAATAATGAAAAGAAATGTCAGAGAAAATGTAGCTAGGATAGTTTATCCAATTGCTGTATCTACAGTTGAACAGCTAAGAATAGAGTGTCAAGAAGCCGAGAAAAATTTTCCCAGAAAAGAGGTGCGTAATAATTTCAATCAACAACGGGTAATAAGAAATATAAACGAGTTAGATTATGAAAATAAAGAAGAACAATCACCTAATATAGAGGAAATAGCAGCGGCAAAATTAATTTCGACTAAACAAAATTTAACATGCTGGAATTGTAGAACGCCAGGACATGGGTTTCGCGACTGCAATTCTACTGAAAGGAATTTGTTTTGCTACCGATGCGGCAAACCAAATGTAGTAGCACCAAAATGTCCAGATTGTCAACAGGAAAACCGCACGAGGGACGTGGGAGGAGCAGGAGTCCTGCGTCCGACAAAATCTACCAACTGATACCTGTAAAACTTACACCAGAAGATCCGGTAAACAATGACAGTCATAATATAGAACATATAGCAACATATATTCCTGATAAAAGACATTTAGTACCACTAACAGCTCGGCAAAAATATTATAACTACGTTAAATCTAAAATTTTTAATCCTAGTCCAAAAACCAATATTTCAAACAGAATAAGAAAAATTAGAGAAAACTGTAAAAGAAGGCGAGAGACAAAAAGAATTGTAATTGAGTCCATAGGTAGAACAGAAAATAATCAGGCCCAAGACCCTAGAATATTCGTAGATGTATATATTGCAGAAAACAAACTAAAAGGTTTATTGGATTCCGGCGCATCAGTTAGTCTGTTGGGTAGAAACTGCAGAGAACTGGTTGATGGATTAAATTATAATATAACACCAATATTTTCTAATGTAAAAACTGCCAGTGGCCAACAACATCGAATATTAGGTAAAATACAGGCCAAAATCAAATATAAAGAAAAAGAGGAAAATATAACCCTATACCTTTGCCCAGACTTAGAGCAGACCCTATATTTAGGAATCGATTTTTGGAAATTGTTTAACTTAGCCCCTGATATTATTGGCGTAAATGAATTAGACATCGATAAAATGAAATTTGATTTTGAAGACGATTATAAATCCGAAGAAATAGAACCACATGAATTGGATAAAGAACAAGAAGATAGATTGAAGAAAATAATAAACAAATTTGATACATTTGAAAATAAAGGCTTAGGTAGAACCAGTCTAGAAAAACATACCATAAAGCTAGTTAAAGATGCAGAACCAGTAAAAGACCGTCACTACCCAATGTCTCCAGCTGTTCAGGATATAGTTTATAAGGAAATAGATAAAATGCTTGAATTAAAAGTGATAGAAGTCAGCAATAGCCCATGGAGTAACAAAACTACCATTGTGAGAAAACCTGGCAAGAACAGATTTTGTTTGGATGCGCGGAAACTCAACAAATTAACTGTTAAGGATGCGTACCCATTGCAAAATATAAATGGGATTCTAAGCCGAATTGATGAGACGCATTACATAAGTAGCGTAGACTTAAAGTATGCCTTCTGGCAAATCGAGCTGGATGAGGAGAGTAGGCCTTACACCGCATTCACGGTTGCCGGAAGGCCATTGTATCAATTCCGCGTAATGCCATTTGGCCTATGCAATGCGGCTCAAAGATTATGCCGACTTATGGATAAAGCTATTCCGCAGAGGCTTAAGGACAACGTATTCATATATCTAGACGACCTATTAATTATATCTAATGACTTTGACAAACACCTGGAATTATTAGAAGATGTAGCTGAATGTTTATCGAAGGCTAATTTAACTATAGGATTGGAAAAATCGAAATTCTGTTTCAAACAACTAAAATATCTAGGATTCATTATTGGTGGTGGAATGCTGAAAACGGATCCTGATAAAGTAAAAGCCATTTTTGACATAAAGATACCAAAATCTATAAGAGAAGTAAGAAGTTTCATGGGGACCGCTGGTTGGTATCGGCGATTCATAAAAAACTTTTCAGTGATATCAGCGCCCTTAACAGACGCTTTAAGGAAAACAACAAAATTTAAAATGAGTCCCGAGGCTATCAGTGCCTTCAACCATCTCAAAAAAGCTTTGACGTCAGCTCCAGTACTACGCCATGCGGATTTCTCTAGAAGATTTTTCATCCAATGCGATGCATGCGATTATGGAATAGGAGCAGTCTTGTACCAACTAGATGATGATAATCAGGAACACCCAGTGGCCTTTTACTCGCAGAAATTGAATGCATGTCAGAAGAATTACAGTGTTACTGAAAAGGAGTGTTTAGCGGCAGTAATGGCTGTAAAAAAATTCAGACAATACGTCGAAATGATGCCATTCACCATCGTTACTGACCATGCAAGCCTGAAATGGTTAATGTCAATGAAAGATCTACAAGGAAGGCTTGCCAGATGGTCACTACAACTCCAAGCATTCGACTTCGAGATACAACACCGTAAAGGACCGGAAAACATCGTAGCAGACATGCTATCAAGATCACCACAAGAAATTATAGTAGATGAAATAGACTTTAATAAAATATTAGGTTTTGAGACAACAGAATTCGAAAGCACAGAATACCTGGATTTAATACGTCATATCGAACAGCACAAAGACATGTTGCCCGATTTAAAAATAGATGAGGGTAAGATCTATAAAAGAACAAAAGGTGACCAACCAGAAGGTGAATTCATGTGGAAGCTTTGGATACCAGCAACAATTACGATGCCATTAATCGAAAACGCACACAATACCCCAACTTCAGCACACGGAGGTTTTGCTAAAACTTTGGAAAGATTGCGAAGGTTCTTTTATTGGCCAAACATGATAAAGGAAGTAAGAAATTATGTCGCTAATTGCCAGACGTGTAAAGAGACAAAACCGTCTAATATTAGACTAAGGCCTGAAATCGGTAAACCGGTAATAACCGAACGACCATTCCAGAAAATCTATATAGATTTTCTCGGTAAATACCCGAGATCCAGAAAAGGGAATGCATATATATTCATCGTAGTTGATCATTTTTCGAAATTTATGTTTTTAAAAGCGATGAAGGACGCAACTACAACTAATGTGAATGAATTTTTAATAAAGGAAATATTTCATAAGTTCGGTGTACCGGAGATAATCCACAGCGACAATGGCAGCCAGTTTACATCGAAAAGCTTCGAAAACCTTATGAAAACGTACAACATTAAACATATGAAAACGGCCGTATATTCGCCCCAAAGCAACGCCAGTGAGCGCGTAAATCAGTCAGTATTAAATGCAATACGAGCATACTTAGCTGACGATCATAGAGACTGGGACATGTATCTGTCGGAGATAGAATGCGCGCTCAGAACATCGGTACATGCAGCCACTGGTGTTTCACCATTTTTCGCACTGTTTGGCTACCATATGTTTACCAATGGAGCTGATTACCAATTGAGCCGAAAATTGATCTCCCTGACAGATCATGAGATAAACCAACTAGATAGGAAGGATAAATTAGAAATGTTAAGGGAGAGAATAGGCCAGAATACACAGAAAGCGTTTAATAGGAGTGCCAGAATATACAATAAAGGAGCGCGTATTGTAAAATTCAAACCAGGACAGGAGGTGTACCATAGGAATACGATGTTAAGCAATTTTGAGAAAAACATAAACTCGAAATTTTGTAGAAAATTTCTTAAGAGTAGAGTCGTTAGACCTTTAGGAAACAACATGTACGAGCTCGAGACTCTACAGGGTAAACCTTTAGGGATTTATCACGTTAAAGACATTAAAATATAATCGTATCCAAAAATATAACCGCGATGGAAATAATATACACTACCCTTACCTTATTATTATTATTATTTAGTGCAATATCTTATTACCAAGTTCATTCCCCAACTGTGATATTTTTATTATTTTCGATGTTTTGTCCAACTTTTGTAGATTTAACAACCCAAAATATATTTGGTGCAATAACAACTTCTTCCTGTGCAATATAGTAGTTTTAGTTTTCACCCGGCCTGAAAATAAAAAAAAGGAATTCACAAAGTACCTGAACTAGAATCGAATATTCAATTTATACTTCCCGTAATAATTTTTATATCCCCTTCAGCTTATCCTGAAATCTCAGTGCAATAATGATGAATAGGATCTGTGATATAGATTTATAGTGCAATATTAGGTTAAGATATTTAGTTATGTAGTTATAGTTAATATAAATACCTGACTTATTTCGCCCTGATATTGAAGAAAAGAATCTGCAATTACAGCTCAGAGTTCATCATGGTTGCATTAACATGGTGTACATTTTAGTACTCATCGTGATGAAACATATATATTTAGATAAATGCCCGGCTTGAGACTCAGGGTGTGGGAGTTCCCCACGTTGGTCATTAGACTTATCCCGCACACCGTTCACTCCTTCCGAAGTTGGCGAGAACGGAGTTTTGTTGCGGTTGGTGCAGTATTACCACCAGCATAATGGAAAAAAATTCTAAGTCGGGGGCGAAAAAAATTTTTGCGTGACCCCAACTTACACAAACACCCAAAATGGCCAGCTCAGTGCTGCAGCCAAAATATTTACTCTTTTAAATGATTTGTGTAGGGGAGGAGCACTAAGAATATGTGGGACACCACTTCCACATGCTCATGTCCCGGTGTATTAAAACAATTGTGTACTTGCACACAATTGTAATTCGTCCCAAAAAAACCTGTAAGGAAAAGAAGAAAATGTTTATTAGGTAAATGTCTTGTGGAATTGGAACGACACTTACGATACCGGTTGACCACGCTAATTCCCAGCCTCCAGTAGAGATCCTGAAATTAAATAGAAATAAATTAGTTCGAACTTTAATAGTTTTTACAAAAAGATACTTATATTAGTCGGGAATTGTCATATCAGTTTTATGTTTTTTAATGATAAAATAGGTATAAAGGAAAAGCAGAAGAGTAAAAGGGACACATATAGCATGGATTTTTTTAACATTTTGGAAGTGTTTATAATAATGGAAAGAATATGTAAATATGTTATTCATAGAACAGTGTGGGAAAGTGACGATTTATTTGTTGTAAAATGTATACTTATTTTTGTTTTTCTGATCGTTGTTTTTACCTTTTTGTTAAAATCATTGCCAGTGTTATGTACATAAGTGAGCCTGGTAATACGGGAGAAAACGGAAACTAGGAATAGAGGTTTTTATTTACTTTGAAATAAGGGTTTACATGTTGAGGAGAAGGGAAAAGGAATTTCGCGCCAAAATATGTATATATTTAGGAAAAATAGAGGGAAAGAGGTATGCTAATTTGGAAAATAAGTTATATAACAATAATGGAAAATTTTGGGTAGATGGACACCGTTATAGATATTGGATTTTATAGAAAAATTTTATATGAGGTTTTGGCGAAGTATCATAATAAGTTTGTGAGTTGACGTGATAAGTGCCGTGTAAAATTATATAGTGAAGTTGAAAAGGCAAAGTGTTATAAAAAGTGTAATAGAAGGAAGATAATCAACCGAGGGGAGCTTGGAGAGCTCAGGTGCCAGGAATACCATTGGCATTATATTTTAAAATTTTGTGTGTCATTACCTACCTGGTTAAAGTGTCCCCCAAAGACAGGCCTTTTGAGGAAGACGGGACAAAACCAGGTAGGAAGAATAAAATAATATAATTATTAAACTAGATAGAATAGAGACACAAGTAACCTTATACTCTCGAAACGTAAAAAAAAGGAAAAGAACTCACATAAAAATCAAAAAAAATTATTTGATAAAAATTTTATTTAAAGTCAGATCTCGGTGCAACACTTTAATATACACTATACATTTCATATTTCATTTAATATATACATTTCATTTCATATAAAATTGTCTGTTTGCCAAGAATAATTGAAAACACTCGTCCGGGTTTATTATGTTTTTTTTAAAAAAAAAGGATTAATATAAAGCAGTTTTAAAATATATAAAATTTAAGTAATGTTTAAGGTAGATTAAGTAGTTAAATACATATAATTAATGAACTTTATTTATTTTAAGTGTCTACATTAAGTTTCTTTTTTGTTGTTAAATTACTAATTTCAATACAGTTATTTAGAGACCACATTAAACAAAATATATTCAATTTTGAAATAGTTTCAGAATAACTAGATATAGGGAGAATTCCAGGGTGAAAATTTTCAATTGTGTAGAACAGCATCATAGGGAGCTCCTTATTGAGTAGGTTTCTGTTCATTCGTGCTAGAACCCCAAAGATTTAACCCTAGATCTGGAAAATTATTGAAAACAAACAGAATTTTGTTTATTACAAAAATAATATATTTTGTTTACTGTTTTTTTTAGTGATTTAAAAGATATAAAGTAAAATTTTTCGAATGTTACTGTATTTAAAAGAAAATTTATACTAAACTGCTGTCTTCTGTATAATATTAGATATTTCTTAAGTCAAATTAAAATTAATTTAGAATATGTTTACCTAATTTATTTAATAAAATTGTATTATAATGAATAAAGTGGAGTAATTATTGAATTTTGGATTGGTGAACATTAGGTAAGGCGGAAATGATGGGTAGTGGGGTCTGCAGGAATAATATAATTGGATATTGTGCAGCCATGGATGGGACAGGGCGATTGGAGTTGAAGACCTAACTCCCTATTTGTGTTGTGTTCAGTTTATTTGTGTGTAAGTTTTTTTGTTTTCATTTCATTTTTTTTTCTATCGTACGAACGGTCAAATAGGGTTGAGAATCTCCCCTGAGGAATCCACTAGCCGGGAACCGAAGTTGGCCACAGAAAAGGTTCGTTACGTTATAATGTAAAGAAATAAACTTAATTTAGAATTTTTTTTTTACATTTGAAATACTCGTACAAACACATACATACATATATACAGCATGCCATACATCAAGTGAAAACGTGCGAGTGTACTCTACACAAACGTAGAATAATAAAATTCCCAAAAGACATGCCCGAAAAATGTCGCGTCTATTGTTACAATTGAAAGTCTGTAGGTATGCAAGTATGTAAACTGCAGTGAAATCAATAAAAAATTAGTTTTGCATTCAAATGTAAATTGAACTGCAATGCCAATTTAGTTAAATTTGTATTTTAGAAACTTGTCTCAAATCGACAATACACAATATTATTTATTGTTCGTTGATTTTACGTCCCTTGAATTTTATAATACACGAACAGTGTTGCTAATCTCTAAATAATATTTATTTTTGTGATAAATAGATAGTATGACTGATAGAAAAGTTGTTTACCGATTCTTTAAGGCAGCAGTGTTATAACTTAAAATAAATAAAATATGTAAAATGCCTTTAAAATATTTGCTTTAAAATGGTACTCGTGAATAGCAGAACCATTGTTGTATTGTTTTAAGAGCGTTTTTCTCTTTAAAGTAATAAAATTGTTTCAATTTTATAAAGAATATTATATATTGCACTTGCTTACACGAAAGATAACAAACTAAGTTATTCTGTAACTCTCCTAAGCTTAAACTCTATCGTTAAAAATTTATAAACTTGAATTAGAACTTTTTGGCTACGAATACAATTTTTTAGCGCGTATTGTAATTTAAAAGCTTCATGTTTACCATCACTAAAATTTTTAATTTTATTGGTTCTAACACCCAGCCTGTTTTAAAATCCACAAATTTTATAATTTTAGTTTAAGAGAATTACAGAATAGAGCCCCTGATATAGGAAAAATTCAGAGATTAGCTTCTTGGCTTCTTTTAAATATTATTTTAAAATTATAAATAAAGCTTTAAGAGAGGTATGGTTGAAACTTTTACCAAACCTTGACATTTTTAGGATTCTACAACATTATGCGTTTTACTAAAGGCTTTCTTCATTTAATGTAGATGCCATCTAACATTTTTAGAATATTTGGAATAAGTGCGCTTTATGGTATTTCAACAGTAGAAAATATATTGTCTATACAGAAACCGTTCAAACTATGCTTATGGTTTCATTCATATAATAATAAGTCATGAATAATAAGAGTAGTTCGACCTGAATCTATTGTGCAGCCCTTAACTTAATTACGTCTTCTGTAGTATCTCCCCAGTTTCGTCGCTCTGACGAACTATAAAATAGCGCCCAGCACCAATTTTAACAGTTCCCTTCTATCTGAAATTTGATAACGACCAAGTTGCCTCTTTTTACTTTGCATCATTGCTGCATAATTGCCCAGTATATGCTTTGATGACTGGATGATCTCATCACTGGATCTACACAAATCTTGGGAGGTGCGTGGTATAGTAGTTACAGATCTCGCACAAAAACTCAAACAGTCCAGGTTCAAATTATAGCAAAGGGGAAAAAATAGGAATAAAAACTTTACTATGTTTCGTAATTTTAATTTAAATAAAATAGGTTTCCCCCCTACCCTCTAAAGAAGTTCATTTAACAGAAACCGACCTCTGGCATTCCCCACTATTCTATCTTTGCCATAGATATCAAAAACGAATGATCAGAAGAAATGAGCCACCTACTGAGAAATAGTTGATAACAGCTACCTACTTATCGAAGTTTCGCCACCAAAATCACTATGCAACGACAGATGGGGCTATTGCTGTTGATCATTTAAGAGTGAAGGTGTAACAATGGTCTTTGATTGATCAATTGACAGCAACTTGCCCTATTCTTAAGGAGTTTAATATGAAATAAAAACTATTCTTTACGAAAAATTCCAATACAATGTACAGCATGAATAGGGGTTTACCCCTGAGTATTGGTCACAATAAACAAAAAAAACAAAAACAATTTTATACGATTCCTATTTTGTTAAGAAACGTTTATAACGAACTTGGTTCTTAAGTGAAAATTAATCAGCTATTAACACCGTAAAGAGAGGATTATTTCATTCAAAATTTATTGCAATTATATTGTACTGTGATCGCTTGGAATATGTTTTAGCCGTGTTTGATCGTATTCAAAGTAAGAAATTGCAAATGCCTGTTGAGGGAAACAGTGTTGCCTTCTCAGTTAAGAAATAGAAAACTGGCAAAATCACTGACTTCAATTAAAAATTTACAAGAAAACAAAAAAAACTAACAATTTTAAAAATTTATTTTCATTTCTCAATAAATTTAACAATTGAAGACAAAAGTATTCAGTACAAATTTAAATACGTTTATAATAAATAAAATAATTTGTGATACATACATACATACATACATACATACATACATACATACATACATACATACATTCATACATACATACATACATACATACATACATACTTGTGTTAAATTTTAGTGTTTAACTGATTTAATGAAACTAAAATTAGTGAAATCATGGCCTTACAAATAAGTCTAGTGGGATGCTTATGTTAATAACAGCTTAATAAATACACACACATACGTATGTATGCACTCATATAATGATATTAAAACAGGTACATTCTCACTTAGAGATTTACTGAAACTAAACACACACACTAACATACATATGTTCCTACTCAAATATTGCCATCGATTATGCTGATAAATACAATATGTATATACATATTTATTCCTGTGTCATGTTATTGTTTTGTTATCTCACAATCAATTTATTGATGATCTGATTTAATTAGTGCTGAAATAAAAGCGAAAACATATAAAAAAAATATAAAAGATATGAAGACATAACAAATACACCCTTAATATAAATAACAACAACAACAACAACACATGAAACAAATGTTCAAAGAATGTTAACAAATTTAATGACAATACATATATTCGGTAGAATACAATACAGTAGAACCTGTTTTTATGCGGACTATTTTTAAGCGATTTTATTTTTTTTTCGGTTTTTCTTTTGTGTGTTGTTTATTTTGACGGTAATTTCTGGTCCCTATATGATAGTTACACATAATAAACACATTTATCAGCAGTGTTGGTAAAAGAAATATATAGAATTACGAAATATTTCGGTAATCTTTTATGGAACGTGTGGACAAAAACATAGGTTTCTTTTCTTTATATAGATCACTTATATCTTTTTTATCACAATATGTAATGGTTCACACGATAATATGAAACAATTGGTTCACTCTCTAATTGGGAATCCGAATGTTCCCATGAGAGTTTGGTTTAAATTGTTAACAAATTAGAGAATAGCAATTCTTCTACTTGTTTTAAACAAGATTATACCACTTAACGCTTATGAGATACAACCAACATCGCAAAAACTGATTGCCTACTACCTACATGGTGAGGGAGTTGGTATTTTTTAGTAATGAAAGTCATTGTGAAGGGTAATTATAAAGTTGATTTTTGTATGTAAAAAAAGTAGTTGTTTTTTTTTTTTATTTTTTAAGACCAATACTCAGGGGTAAACCCCTACTCATGCAGAGCATTATTGTATTGCAATGTGAAAATGGTTGATAGATTTTTTTTATAGATATTTGTATATTATGCGCCTTTTTTTTTGTTGTTGATGAGACAAGTTGCTGTCAATTTGACCACACAAGATCCAGTGTTATACCTTCACCCTTGAATGATCAAACAGCAATTGCCTCATCTGTCGATGGATGTTGAATGTGAATGGTGAGCGTCTTCAGTAGATTAGCTGTTATCTTCCCATAAGGTGGCCCTGTACTCTAGATCATTGGTTTCTTGTGGAATAGATTGGAAATGTCAGGGAGCGGTTTCTTGAAGATGGACTTCTTGGAGGGGGACCTCTTATTTTTTAAATTTAATTTTTAATTTAAATCATATTTTTAGAAAATCGCAAATTTATATTTTTATAATTTTGCCCTTGGCTGAGATTGAACCATTGTCGTGTAAGTTTCTGTGCGATCGGTCAACCACTATACCACTATTCGTAGCATAAAAATTAAATAATTTTTATTTCTGCTGCGAAAACTATTTTTAATAGGGTTTTTTGAAGTTTTGTGTAATATCTTTTTATGCAGTTAATTTTATGCGGTCTCTATCTACTGCATAAAAACAGGTTTCTCTGTATACATACATGCATACTACTTATACCAAGTACATACATTAATTACATATTTATATAGTATAAACATTATTGAATGACACAGTAACATAAGTATGTACGAGTATATCATAAAATGTTGTTCTTTTTCATCTTTCAAAATATTTACTTATATTTTAAGGGACTATTTTGAAATACATATTTACTTTTTGTATTATTTACCTCAATAAATATTATTTTGTATATTTAGGCCACAAGGCATAGGAGAGGGTTGGTAAGTAGATTATACTCAAGTTTAATGAGTTACACATAAGTATTAAATCAAGTCAACATTCTTTTTATACTCGTATATATCTATAAATTAAAATTGCCTTTAGTGTTACAAGTTCATATAACCATGTTTGTTCTTTTTGTTTTTAGTACCTATTAATCTTCTCTATGTACCTTTTACTGTTTAAAATATTGTACGGTGAAACGTCGATAATCTGTAATTACCATTTGCGGAATATAATATAATTTTTTAATAGAAATTGTTTGCTTATTATGAGGGGGCGGAAACAGGGAGTAGTGTTTGTGGATATTTGATTTGAATTTGTTCGCATCGTTCATATTGATAGGAAAAACATTCGCGAGAAGACTGTTCCATAAACGAGAAGTGCGTCAAAATCAATGGTATGATGATTTTTTTTAGGTTTTTTACAAATATTGTGACTCCTATAAAATCAGCTGACAGCTTTACCATTTACATGCATACATACATAACTGGCCTTACAATCCGATGTCAGGATTACGGCATAGCTTTTCGCAGCACTCATGTTGTGTGTGTAAATTTTTATTCATGAGTACTGGGACCTACAGCTTAATTTTGATTCCGAACGACAGACTTGAGAAGCTTGCAATAGCATAGCAATTAATTACTCTCAGAACTTTTGCCAGAAGAATGCTGAGAGGTAGTCGCCGAAAGAAATATTTTTTTTCATATTTCTTTTTTTTTTTTTTAAGATGTCGGAGCTGGGTGTCGAACCCAGGGCTCATGTCTTAGTAAGCCAACACACTAACCACTAAACCACGGCGACTACAAAGCTTTACTATTTACTATTGTAAATGCCATGCCACTTTCAAAATTAACTAGTATAGGGTGTTTTTTATTGAGGTATAGAACTTTAAGTTGGCATCACTTTTTTAACTGGCGGCCATTTTGTCAGCTGTCAAGTGATTAATATTTAGTTTGGTTTGCCATTTCATCATGAACAGGTTGACAAAAGAACAACGCTTGCAAATCGTGCAAATTTATTTCGAAAATAATGGTTCAGTTCGCGAAGTTTACCGCAAGCTCCGTCCATTTTATGGTCGACATAATCGTCCATCAGAGCAATTAATTCGGTTAACCATGGATCGTTTTCGCACTACGTTTACTCTATGTGATAATACGCATCCGCAGAGACGTCGAACAGTGCGCACCGAAGAAACAATTGCCGCTGTAGAGCAAAGTGTTGAAGAGAACCCGAATGAATCGATTCGCCACCGTGCACAGCAATTGGAGCTTTGTCCATCAACTTTATGGAAGATTTTGCGAAAATATCTTGGCTTGCGACCTTACAAGATCCAGCTTGTGTAAGAATTAAAGCCGCGAGACCATGCGATGCGTCGTGATTTTGGTGTATGGGCCGAAAATGAGATTGATCTCGATGCTGATTTTCATCGCAAAATTTTGTTCAGTGATGAGGCTCATTTTTGGTTGAATGGCTACGTCAACAAGCAAAATTGCCGCATTTGGAGTGAAGAGAATCCACATGAGACCCTTGAGACGCCATTACATCCACAAAAACTGACTGTTTGGTGTGCTCTATGGGCTGGTGGAGTCATTGGGCCATACTTCTTCCGAAATAATGCTGGAGAGTCAGTTACCGTTAATGGAGACCGGTATAGAGCCATGGTAACCGACTATTTTGTTCCCGAATTGGATGGCATGAATGTGGATGAGTTGTGGTTCCAACAAGACAGCGCTACATGCCACACAGCCCACGTCACAATCGATTTATTGAAGGAATCATTCGATGAGCGCATAATTTCACGGAATGGACCTGTCAATTGGCCACCAAGATAGTGTGATTTGACACCATTGGATTATTTTCTTTGGGGATATGTGAAGTCGCTCGTCTACGCCAACAAACCAGAAACGTTAGGGGACTTAGAAGCCAACATTCGTGGCGTTATTGCCAACATACGGCCCCATATTCTCGAAAAAGTGGTTGAAAATTGGACCTGTAGAATTGGCTTTATTCGAGCTAGCCGCGGCGGCCACATGCCCGAAATCATATTTAAACATTAATGGCATAAAATTATCCTTCCAATAAAGCCAAATTGATGGACATTAAAACGATTTTCTTGTGTTTTATTTCAATTCGAAGTTCTATACCTCTGAAAAAAACACCCTATATCTATAACTTTTTAGAATAATTATTTCATAATGAGTTATTTAAAATTTAGAGCTCTTTAATAGCTTTTCGATTTTGAAAGCCAATTAAGTCTCATTTTTTATCTATTTTTTGATAATAGTTAAGATTAGAAACACATCGTCATTCCCTTATGCTTCACACTGTACGAAATTTAATAAATTTTTTAGCTTCGAGCGATACCAGCACAAATAATACTGACAAATGTGATACTTTCGTTTTTAAAATTGAATCTAGTTAGTCAAGTATTTTACAAACTAATTAAAAACATTATTATTGACTTATAAAGAAATATTTATTGACTTTGTGAAACTTTTTGATTAGCAGAATGTAAAACAAAAAAAGGGCAATTCTATCAAATTTTAAATAAATATTTAAACAAATTGAAACAAATATTTGTTTCATATTCGACAAAAAAATACCACAGTGTAGTTTTTCAAAGAAAACGTATCATAATTATTTAGAATATTAGAAATCCCATCATATGAATATTTAAATTTATTATGAAATAAAACACTACTCCAATATTATAAATGAAACAATTATGCTTAAAAATGATTATAAAAATAAATGCGGCGTTTTATAAATAATTTAAAGCTTAAAAAAGGTAAACATACACATTTACGTGTATAATAAAAAACAAGTATCAAATAACGAATACAATTGGATTATTTACATGATTTTGTATAAAAGCCGATTAAAAAAGATTAACAAAATAATACATTCCCCCCAACATTGCTTTGCTGTTTAATTGTAAAAATATTAACAGATTTCAATTGGAAGAATTTTAACAATAACAGTAATTAAATCTAAAACAGAAACAAAATTTCAATTGCATACTTGATACTTTTTTTTCCCCATTGGGGAAAGTAAATACTAGCAATGACGAACCGGGATTGTATAAAAATTACCAAAACTACGAATTGTTATTAAAATTATTATTTTTTTTCAAAATAATAAGCTCATATCGTTGTAAGAATTAAAGAACGCTGTAATTGACAAAACATTTAATGTTCACCAGAGCCAAAAAACCTGTATGAAAGTAGAAAGACGACACTGGTATTTTTCAAAATGCAGACGGCGTAAGTGAACCGGGACCAATCGATGCGTATTTTTTTTTTTTTTTGCTGATAAAAATGATGCAAAAAACGTATTTTTAGAGTATCTGATGATAGTTAAGCGAATTCCATTTTAATCTACTTAAAATTGGAAGACTTTTTATATGACTGAAGTATTGTTTTCAATGCCAGGAAAACAAAACTTTAATTGAGGCTATGAAAGCCTGGTATTTGTCAAGGTGTTTATAGGTTTTATGTACAATAGTTTAGTTGTTAGTAAACAACAACAGGTTCATTTATAAGTACATCTACACATTGCGAATATTTGTTATAAGTATTTTCACATACATACAAAATTCGACAACTTTAAGCCCTGCCCCAAAGAGGTCAAAGGTGAAAATATGGTATATTGTGCGCGCTATAAGCGAAGCGATGCTAGAAGCTATACTATTCACGCTAAACTTATACTACAGGATGTCAAAGTGGAGACTATATTAAACAAAGCGACTGTTGTGTTTTTAAAATGTACATTTTTTATTCCGTCAATCTTTTTTGTTAAAAATGGATTCAGGTTAAGAATTTTTTATTTCAAATTATACACATAATTTGTTTTTTAGTAAAAAGAGAGGAATCCACGATATAAAGAGAAGTCGCAAGGAAAAAGGCGAATTTCGTAATTTGTACCAAGAACTCAGAAAAGCACAGGGAGTGTGAATACTTTTGTTATAAATTTTTCAATATCAATATCCATTATTTTACAAATATCTTTTAAAATTAATGGAAAATTTAAACACGCACAAATAATATATAATGAAATAAATAAACAATAAAATAAACAAATGAAAAATGTCAAAGTACAATGTAAACAAGCAACAACGAAGCGATGCCATGCTATAAATCATTTCACAACCTGCTTTGTCGCTTTGGCTCTCTTGTAGCTTCGCTTTAACTCTGACATCTTTTGAGCATTGACGTAAGAAAACACAAGCAGAGGTTTGTAGCGCATTGTAGTCGCTTATAGCGCGCACTCTGACATCAGCCTTATAAACAATTAAAATATTTCTTTTTAATGTGGCTAAGCATGTTTCATAATATTTGTTTTTTGTTGAAAAAATAACCCGTCTGTGCCCTGAGGGCACTTAGACCCTTTTAAAATTACACAATTTTTTATGCACAAATTTAATATAGGTTAACTTTTGATATTACCCCCTTTTTCTAAGGGGTGGGAGGATGTGGATTGCTTTTAGAAATGTGAAAACTTACGTTATAACGACGACTAAAACAACTAATTATTATTAGCTTGTCTGTGTTTTAACTTACTAAATAGTAGTTTTTGTTACGTCATCTAACTTAAAATTAAATTAATAATCTTTTATTAATATAATAACTTTATTGACCTCTTTTTTATAAACAATAATAAATCTCTTTTTTACCGAGCTTAAGGTCTTTTTATATTAATATTAATATTAAATATTAAAATAATAATTCTTGAAGACGCTACACGTAGGGGCAGCGAAATATTGAAAATAAATAAATATATAATATTAATATAAAAAGACCTTAGCTCGGAAAAAGAGATTTATTATTATTTACAAGTCTCTTTTAATTAAAAACCACTGTGTTATACCTAGGGTGCAGACATAACATCTTTGAAATTTTTACCATATAGTTTTTACACCAAGTGGCATAATATTCTGCGTGAAAAGCATTAAAATTAAAAAAAAAAATTTTGTCCCTATAATCTGCTGCCACCCTAATGCACATACATAGGTATGTATGTATGTATGTATATGACTGTGTTTCAGAGTTCTTATATATTCAAATTGAAAATATATTCATTCAAGTGACATTCAAAAGTGACACATGTGCAAAAAATCGAATTAAAATATAATGCCATATAGGTTTGAATATACATATGTACGTATGTATGCATGATTAGGTGTGTTTTATCTACATACATATGTATGTATTTCAAAGTTTTAACATTAAGGCTGTATATTTGTAAATCTCTCATAAATTCAAGACATATTATATTATTATCATATGACAGGATACTACGAGTATAAAGCATGAAGCAAAGAAATACGATTTTTCTTTTCTTAAAAAATTACCCAAAAAACAACATTCATATATGCATACATACATATATACATATCGTCTTATGAATTCATAAAACCCTTAAGTTACACTTAGAAATTGTTACAGAAGAAGCAAACAACTTCTATAGGAACATATAATGTTATGATGATCTATCCTATCATATGATGATATATCTTAATCATAACTAAGCAAAAGGTAGATTTTGATTTTTTTATTATTTAGGAAGTTTTTGAAATCATATAACAATATGTTTGTATGTGAACATGAAAATATCAAATGAAACTATGCATAATAGTTAGTGTTTAAAATCTCTTTGTAGACCCATACACTGTGATACAAAGTTATAGTCACATGTCTCTTTTAGCATTTCCTAAATTTATTCTACACTTACATTTTCTTACTCCGTTAAAGACAACTTAGAAAAATGTTAGCAAAAAATTAATTTTCATATATACTTGTAAAAATATTAAAGATTTGGTGACGTAAAGACTATGTCTTATGTCGTAGCATAGGCCAATTTTTACTTGTTTTTTGCTGAGTTGTAACTTCCCCTAGGAATGTTCAATGTAGCAGAGAAATTATTAGCCGAGGCGTTCTTAATTCGCCCACATGATGTCAAACTCTTCTTATATTATATACAAAATAAGTACGAATGTAGTTTTTAATATTGGTTCTTGTAGAAATATGAAATATTTTAAGATTGTAATTATACATGTTGAATTTGAAAAGAAGTTTAAAAAAAATCTTTCTTTCGGCAACTACCTCTTAGCAGTCTTATGGCAAAAGCTCTGAGAGATTGCCATGAAAAAGCTTCTCAAGTCTGTCGTTCGGAGTCAACTTTAAACTGAAGGTACCGGTTTTCATGGTTAAAACTTTACAAACACAACGTGAGTGCTGCGAGAAGGAAGACAGACTTGAAACAGGGTTGTATTGGCCAATTTAAATGCGAGAGTCAAATAGTGGTAAGACGTAGTTATTTTTATTAATTATGTTTCCTCGTGTAGCGCCTAAATTAGGTCAAAACTAAGTTCTTTATTCTAATTTATATAGTTTTTCTTGCAGTAATTTCTCAATTAAAGGAAAAGTAATTTTATACCAAACGAGGTGAACATGTTTTTGACTACAGCTACAGAAGGCTAATCAGAGCAATATTAAAATGTTGGTTGTCAGTTGACAACTAGCAAAATAATTGAAATCCTTTAGTGTCTATATAGTGATATATTACTTTATTAAGTATTTGTTATAATAGGCGAAATAGAATTAATTTAAAAAAATTTATCACTCTTTCTAGGGTTCGAACTTAAGCCTTCAGCATATAATATAATAAACGGTTGTTTGTTTTATCTATTTATCAATAAACTTTTTAATGGACTTGAATACACAACATACTCGAAAAATTTACGAGTATCTTTTTCTCAACTTTAGTGCTTTTCAAATTGAAGATGAAATCGTCGCAAGAATTAAAGTACGCTATAACTGACAAAATTTAGAAAATACGTTTTTTGTATCATTTTTATCAGAAAAAATACATGGTTCCAGATTTCTATGATGAAAAAAATTTACTTACGCCGTCATCGTTTTCAGTTTTTTGGCTCTGGTGAACATTAAATGTTTTGTCAGTTACAGCGTTCTTTAATTCTTGCGACGAAATGATAAACTCTCTGGTATGAAAGTTTTGCTTTGTGGTAGTCGCCGTGGTTAAATGTTTATTGTATTGGTTTACTACTACATAAGCCCAGGATTGAACCTGACATCTTGAAAAAAAAAAAGAAATATGAAAAAATTATTAAATAACTCTGAGAGTGATTGCCATGAACAGGCTGCTCAAGTCCGTCGTTAGAAGTCGACTTTAAACTGTAGGTTCCGGTACTCATGGATAAAAAAAAATTAACACACACAACATGGGTGCTGGGAAAAGCTAGGCCGTTACCCTGACACAGAGTTGTAATGGCCAATTATGTATATATGTATGTATACGTGTGCGACTTTACTTTTAGCCATCATAGCCTATATATATAATATCGGTATAGGCTAAAAACAAATTGAAATTGGTTTAATTAAATCTGTTATTGGAGCATTGTTAGGTCTGCTTCTTTCCATAAACGGACCATTTAGAGAGACGCTGGGCTGTATGTATGTATGATTTTGCTTTTTGAAACTATTATCCATAGAATACTTAAGTATTCAAACAAGTTGTACTTAAACTGTAAGTTGATATGCCCATAATGCATACAAACTAGTTACCGAGTATGGATTGTATTTCAATTTCCCCTGTTAACAAACTAAATAAGAAACATGTGAATAAAATTTTAGATAACACTGTACTTTTTGAAAACAATTTTAATTTGAATTATTGGTATCATTAAATTCTTTTAATATTATTGTTTTGGTTTTTTCGAAAAGTCATGCTGCTGGTCAATTCGAATACATAATAGCAGGCAGTAAGTAGTGTTTGAACTTTTTGAAAATATTTGTTCATATTCTCTTAATTAAGGACTCAGCAAATTGCATGACAATATTATGAGTTTTGTTGTCTCATGTTGTTAAAACATAATAGAAACAAAACGAAAATAAAATAAAACTTAAATAAAACAGAAGATATACCGTCATTATCAATTACTATCACACTCTACAGCTAAAACCTTTTACTGCTTATTAACATGGACAAGGATTTTTGCTACATTGAACCATTTGAAAAGTTGGCACAAATAGTTGTTTAAGGTTTGGAACAAATATAAGGATTATCAGCTAATGCTACTTTAAGCTATAGCATGCACACAATACTCTTGTACATAAAAGGAAAGAAAGCAAAAAAATAAATAAATTTATAGAAGCAGTTGTATGAACAAACACTAAAGTGAGAGACATATTGCCAATTCATTAATTTAATTATCTGTTATCATGCAATTTTTATAATCAAATAATAAAATGAAATGTTGTACAGCAAATTGCTTGAAACATATTCTCTAATACTCGTATGTATACGAACGGATATACTCAAGGATTAGCATTTAAAACTAAAATAACATGAATAAATAGCTGCACATATTAGACCATTGAATCATTTGATTGGACTTCTCCTGTATGTTATAATTAAATTTATTTTTTTTTTCATTTTGTTTGTTAGATATATGCACATGTTGACAACTGATTAGAAAGATAATTTTTTGTTTCCATATGCATTGTATGCAAAAATGTGCATTTTATTTATTTCTTTAATAATAAATCATCAATGGCAGTGAGTTTTGCTTGATTTTGCTTTCTGCTATTCTATACAGATTTAAGTGACATAATAATTCAAAATTATTTATAAATAACTATCAATTATGTTTGTAGAGAATAATCAAAAAGTCTATTTTCAAATGTTTTAAAGTTAATCAAAAATTGTGCAATTATTTCATAATAAATTAGTTTTGAAAAAGGCTGTTGTCATAATAACAACAAGCATCCGAGAAAGATGTTTTTTTTTTCTTTTCCTTTGAAATACATATTAAGTTAATGAAATAAATTTTATAATTGTTTTAGTAATACTGCAATAAAGTTTCATTAACAAAATGTTTCTAAATGATTGTTGTTTAATAAACGAGTTCTATTAATTGGACGAAAAAACCTAAATAGTATTTTAAATTAAAATTTACAGTTTAGAGCATCTTTTCGGTATTGTATGAACAATTTTGAAGGTATTTCTGAATAAGTAATGATTACTTTATGAAATTTTGATTTCCATTACTAACTATACATTAAATCCATATTATATTTTCACTGTGTTTTACAATGGTATTGAAATAAAAATAGATTAATTAGGAAGAGTTTTATGTAATAAAATAAAAATAACTATTTTTGAACTATTAAATATTAATTCGAATTAAATTCGAATATTTATTAGATCTATATATTATACCAATATTAGGATCTTAAGACTTTTAAAAATCATACAATAAATATTTTGTTTAAAAAGTTTTATTTTACATTTATTTTTTTTTTTTTTTCTTTTTCATAATTTGATGATTTTAGATTGATTTATCTGGCTACTATGGTTGTATAAGAATTTATATTCGAATTTGAAATTGATAAAACCGTTACCAATTTTATTTTTAAATTTCGTCTACATTTTTATTACATGCCGTAAAGTATGCAACTTATTCTTCAGTCTGTTACTATTTATGCATAAAATCATCAATTAAGCTGCATGTTCACACTTATCCAGTGGTTCCCACTCTTGGGACATTAGGCGCAGGTAGATGTGCTACATAATTTTTGAGTTACATCAATTTAACATATTAGCAGATATTAGAATTCATTGTTCCTCAAGTAGTTCTTTATTTTTAAAAAAACATAGAGGCAAATGTGTATGTAGTATTGAAACAGTCACCCAAAGTCGTACCCGATTATCGCCAAATGTAATTTTGTATCCCCATTGCAGATAAAAAGCCCTATTTTGGGGATAAATCCCTTAAAAAAATTTAATTTCCAAAAATAATGGCTTTTGAGAACACAAATAAAAAAAAAAACCAAAAAAAAAAAAAAAATAACAATAAAAGTTCTGTGTGGTGTTATTTTTCAGTAGATATAAAAGGACCACCATAAGCACAATATAAAATGTGTGAAAAGGTTTTCTAGACAAATGGCGGTTCAACAAAAGGACTTGTAACTCACCTTAAAGATAGTTTTTTACATATCCGAGTGACTCGATTTTTTAGTTAAACTATCTATTTAAAAAAGAAACCAAGCTTGTTTATTCAATAATAATTATATAAATACGTATGCGTATAAGTGAGCTTAGGTTTTTGATAAAGATTATAATAGTATCTATTAATACAGTATTAACCGGATAATTGCCCCACGCTTAATTGGCTTTCACACTTATTTATTTCAATTTCTAAATTCCCATATTTTTTCTTATCATTTTCTAATAAAATTCCACGGTTAATTAACTTTCTCTTAAATGCATCATTCGCATAATTACCACAAATAGATTTTACCCAAAGAGAAATTTCCCTGAAAATTCCCTCGTTTAATTACCCAAAATAATTATTTTCTTAAAAAGTGCAGCTTAACTCAACTATGTTTATATAGGCATAAAATGTTTGTATAGGCATAAAAAATGCGCGTGGCCCAAAGTCTAGGGCACTGTTAAATCTAAATTTAAGGAATATTGTGATAAATGCAAGAAAGACAAAAAAGAAACTACTAAGGTATGATACGAATATGTCTATACTCAATACTAATTCTAAAAGAGAAAATGGCTAAAATAATAATAAGCATTGTGTAGTTCCAGTGGTCTATTAGTTAGTGTATTAGCTTACTAAGACGAGTTCAAACCTCAGCTCTGACATCTTAAAAACAAAAAAACATAAAAAAAAATATTTCTTTCGGCGACTACCTCATAGCAGTATTTTGGCAAAAGCTCTGAGAGTAATTGATTGCCATAAAAAAGCTTCTCAAAATCTGTAGTTCGGAGTCGACTTTAAACTGTAGGTCCCGGTACTCATGGATAAAAATGAATACACACAACATGAGTGCTGCGAGAAGCTAGGCCGTAACTCTGAAACAGGGTGGTAATGGCAAATTATATATGTATGTGTGTATGTATACATACATAATTTTTTTAATTTAAATAATTTGCCTACAAATCAAAAAATATGTCCCTCGTGGAAGGTTTAGACATAATAAGGAATGAAAGCAAACAGAAACAAAAAATTATATTGCTTTTGTACTGTTTTTGTTCGCTTACACATCTTATAAAATCACTATGATTACATAAAAAACAGTGCTTTTTAATTCTTCTTTTAGTTGGAAATTATTCTTTTTATTATTTTTTTTTATTTGGATGTGCTTTTCATTCCAAAAAAGTTGGCATCACTGTTTATATGAATTTTGTTTTCTCTTTTACATACAATTCGAGAGACTTTCTATTTCAATCGCTGAATATGTTGCATATATTTTCGAATTTGCTTAAATCCTCTTCTCTTAAAATGTTGCAAGCCTTAGTGGTGGTTGTTCTGAGGTTTAAATTACGACTTCATGTTGTAGGCTGGAGTTGCTGTTGTTGGTCGATACACAACCTGTTCGTGTCATGTATTTTCTGTTCAGAAAATTGTTGAATGTTGAATGCCTGTTTGTTTGTTGCTGAAAAAAAAAATAACAAACGAATAAACAAAAGAAAAATAAATAAAACACTTATTAATTCTCATGATGTTAGAAAAGCCATAATTATTCTTGTTTTACATTTGAGTCGCAGTTCATGTTGAATTTCTTGTTGCTGTCGCCATTTCTGTTTTCTTTAGCAGTATGTTGTATCTGTGGCAAGTGAAATACGGATTAAATATTGTTGTTTTGTCTGTTTGGTTTTTATCAATTCATGTTGACAGCAAATGTGCACCATGTGTGCCAAAATATTTAGAATTCTATGCAAATAAATTCAGTGCATTACTCTAGAAATATGTATCAGGATCCTGTATTGGCTTAAAATCACAAATTTATTTATTCGAAATAAAAGTAGGATCTTCTATGATGCAGTTAAAAAAATAATTTTATACTATATCATAGGTTTGAATATAATTTGATTTTTTTTTTTTTTTGTAAATAAATCTTTATTTTTCTGAAGCTTTCTTTAGAAAAAAATATTAAAATTTTCAAAACAGCAAAAAAAAGAAAAAATTAATAAAAAAAAATAATGACCCTACATAACCTGTAATGAGCTAGTCGAAGACTTACTAAATAAATCACATTTTTATCATATTCTTCTTTTTATCTTCATCGCTGTATATTATTTTTTGTAATTTTCGTCCATTCTGGATGAACAGAATTACGACAGTTCTGTTATTGCTCTCTTTGCTTTATTAAAGACGAAGCAAAATTAATAAAAAATATATCACAACCTGTCCGGGATTTGATTTCGGTCTCCAGACCATATAATAAAGTTTAACTAAGTCGGGGGTGATATTCAAACGGATCTTTTATGAAAATAAATTTTTGCTCAACATACCACTGGTCCGTCTCGTATTTACTAATAACAAGTATCGAAGAAACATATTTCAATGTTCTGATCAGTTGAAACAAAAAAATAAAAATATTTACCACTGAATTTTAAAATAAATCTAATTTTTAGAAACTTCTTTTCTGTAATTTTACATAGGGTCATTACTAGGACTCCAATTTGCAATGCAATAGGGCCGCTTTGTCTCCCCATCCTTTTTAACCCATTTATGCCGCAGCTCCCATTCTATTGAATAATATCCTAAAACTTTACGTTTTTTGAAAGAAAATGGGGGGAATCAGCATTATCTGATTCTGAAGATGATTGAATACCACTTTATCATTTGCCAAGCCCTGAGTCGTCGTGTTTGGGGATCCATTTTTACATTTTTTTTTTTTTTTTGTATTAATAAGAAACCTGACAGGATTTACGATTAAATGATTAATTTATGAAAAAAAGAATAGAATTTAAAAAAGCTTATCATATACATATTAATAACACTGGTTTACAGCCAAAAAATACAAAAACGCAATTATTATTTTTTTCTAAGTACCGTTTTTAGATAACTTTTGTATTTTTCGGTGTATGGCCCCACTCAATCCTTTGTGGTGTCCAACGGAAAAGTTCGATTGAGATAAATGGCATATCGATAGAAAGGTAATTGAATGCCTTTTCCGTTTATATACTGAAAAATGATAATGATATGATAAGAAATCGCTGAGATATGGCACCTTAAAGTTCAAAATTTGCCTATTTTTTACATTTTTTCAAAATTTTTCATTTTCATTTCAATTTTTTCCTACGTTATATTGAAGATCTGGAATGTTTTATTTTTTAACCAAATAGTTTATTAATTTATCAATATTTTAAGTGTATTTTGAACAAAATCGGATCAAAAATAAAGTTTTTATTAAGGATTTTTGTTGAACGACAATATTTTCATTTTCATTGCTCACACAGTATATTCGGCGTAAATTCAAAAAATTTTAATTAAAATGACGAGCGACTTGAACTTTTGCGTTATTTTTCGGATGGATCTTCGCGAATGAGGAACCAACAATAGTCCGCCATCATTTGTTCATCCCACCAGCCTTTGTATCTTCTCTCGATTTCTTCCATTACTGCTAAATTATTGCTATTGTACTTTTCGAATTAAATAGTGGTTTAAAAAAGTACAATTGTAAGGGGATCTTTTGATATCCTGCTGCTTGCTGCTTACTTTATACTACTTTGCTTTACTCGATAGCATTGAATAGTTCTCAATTGCGGATTCTTAATGGCTTTTTGGAATATTACAAATGAAATAATTAATAACTTGAGCTTTTATTTTTGTAATTTTTTTTTAGATAGTTTAAAATGTACTAATAATTAGTACAGCATAATTGATATAAAATGCATACATACATACATAATTGGCCATTACAACCCTGTATCAGGATTACTGCCTAGCTTCTCGCAGCACTCATGTTGTGTGTGTTAATTTTTTCCCATGAGTACCGGGACCTACAGTTTAAAGTCGACTCCGAACGACAGATTTGAGAAGCTTTTTCATGGCAATTAATTACTCCCAGAGCTTTTGCCAGAAGACTGCTGAGAGGTAGTCGCCGAAAGAAATAATTGTTTCATATTTCTTTTTCTTTTTTTTAAAGATGTCGGAGCTGAGGTTTGAACCCAGCACTATCGTCTTCATAAGCCAACACACTAACCACTAGACCACGGCGACTACAAAATATATAATGATATAATATGATTAAGAATAAATAACTTTGTTTTTGCCATTAATATTTTAATTATCCATACAACTTCGATGAAAAGTACCACTCTAAAAGTATTGAGTAGTTAATTTAATGCATTGAGTAAGTACCCAACAATTAGTACAAATACTCGATACTCGGTTCTCGTTACTCAATACTTTGCCAGGACTATCACTTTGTAAAGCAACAATGATCGGTTTGCCTTCTGATAACTGAAAGCCAGCCCAAAAGCTCTCAAACTTTTTTTTAATAAACTGTTAGAGATCTTCGTAACTGGTCAATCTTTCCTATTCAAGTCACTTGGCTTAAACTGTTTCATACAAATATAATTTATTTGGCCAAAAATTTCAATTAATAATTAGGGGTCTTTCTTCTCTAAAGCAGCTAAATAGCTTCCATATATTTTTAAGATTTTATGAGATTAAACACAAAATACCTCTATAATTTTATTTTGTCAAACCTATTGTTACACAAATTTTTTAATTTTATTTCATCAGTTAGTAATTGAGTTAAAATTGTTTTTAACAATTTTGGCAATTAACTTCCTTTCTTATTAAAACAGTGAAATTGACATAAGGAAACAGAAAATTTGAATACCTTTTTCCAATTTTTATTGCAATTTTTTATATTTTTATAGAGGAAATATATGTACGAGTATACGTACTCGTAAATACATATGTATATTTTTTTAACTAAAATTCATTTGCAAACGAAAAAACAAATTTCACTGAGGAAAAAAAAATAAAACAAAAAAAGCTTCAAGTGCCAAATATTGAACTCTGCATTAATATTTTGCCTTTTAACACATCACAATCAAATTGTTAAATAAAACAAAAGAGATGAAAAGGGGGATGGGGGGAAATAAATAAATTGTTAGATTTCTTTTTTATATAAATTTTTAAAAAGCATTTTGATACAATAACGTTTACTATGTATGTATATACATATGACTGTGTATTCTTACTGTTTGAGATTGCATATGTATGTATGCATGTATGTGTGAACGTATGAATATATTCCAAGTGTTTTATACTTGAAATCAGAACACTTGTCAGTCAAAACATACTTATACGAGTACATACCACCAGATACAAATATCGGCATTACCATCTACATCCCATCTATCCTTTTAACTGTATTACAAGTAAATATGTAGTATATGTATGCACTCGTACTACTATTTAACGTGTAACTGAAGAACTGACGGAGTGAATAGCTAGCTGACTATATGTCTATATGTGTGTACTGTCATGACTGTTTGTCACATGTATTTGTTTGGGTTGTCAAGCGTAAATTTATTAAATATTGTGGCATATGTACGTACGAGTATGCATGAAAAAGAATATTTCTCTTTTTAACTCTATAACTGTATATGTAAGTACAAGTCTATTTTAGAGTTTCCCACTCCCACCACTTGTTGTTACTCTGGCGTTTTGTATATGTGTGTATGTGTGTATTAAGAAGATTACAAAATATGTTTGTATGTATGTATGTATGTATGCATATTGAAAATGATTGTAAATATATTCACAGCGTTATTTGTAGCTGTAAGTACAACTGGTACATAAAATTCATATTGAATAGGGAAAAAGAGGGTTTCGCCTATTTTAAGCAGTTGTGTTTTATTTTACATTTTCCTTCAACTTTATTTCCTATACTTTTGAGATTGTTTCACTTATTTTGTTGTTATTTTTTTTTTTTTTACTGTTTGTTTATTTAAAACTCTAACAATATTTTACTCTCATTATTATGTGATGATATGAATGAAATTAAAGCATAGGGAACGTTTCCTTTAGTCTTCTCTAGAGGATATTGTTTACGCTTTCACAAAATACTGTTTATGACAATCTTTTTATAATTTGTTTGCTTGTTTTTTGTTTTTTCTATTTTTGTCTTTATGAAATATTTTATTTTCGGCTGAAACGAAAAAAAAATAAAAAAAAGGACTGACAATTACAATTAAAACAGCGATAAAATGAAGAAAAACAAATACTTGAGATAAAAATAATAAATAATGAAAATATTGTATTAAAAATGTGTAAAAAATACAATTTATTTTATAAATATTAAGGAACATGAAAAACAAAGCAAAGACAAGCCAACAAAGTACATATAAATATTCAAATCCATCATCTCAGTATTATCACAGTCGTCATAAATGTAAATAACAACTGATATATACGCGAGTATATGTACAAAGTGATACCTTAAAGCTTATCTTCACAGTATATCATTATGTATTCATATGAGTGGAATGTACAAGTAAATATAGAATATAAAGATACATATGGGTTAAACCATATCAACTCAACTTAAAATATGCCGTTTTTGAAATGACTGTCTCCGAATTTGCTAATTTTTGGTATGAATAAAGTATATCATAACACTAAGACAAATATAAAATTTAAGGGCACTGACACTTCTGGATCCGGAAATATGAGGTCTTGAAAATCGGAAAACAGCACAAAAATGCACAAAGTTACACTTACTTAATTGTAATTTTCTTGAAAAGTATTATAGCTACGCATCTCGTAAAAGTCGCATTTGGAAGGGTATTAAATTACCTTTGATTTAATATGCGACATGATTTTTTCTTTGAAAAAGTCAAAGGTCAATTTTCTTTATCTATAAGTCGGAAGCCTATATCTCCGAAAGCGACCTTTTTAAAAATTTGAAAAAAAATTATGCCAAAGATAGTTTCGTTCTCTACAGCTGTAAAAAATTTCAGAGTGGAGGTATTTCTGGATCAAGAAATAAAAATCAAATCGCAAAAGAATGTGATTAAAACTAGTCTAATAGTGGTGGGATGGTATACGATTTTTCGATTTCGATTAGCTAGAATCGCTTATTTTGTGAGTTTCAACAAAAAAATACATAAGTCAAAAAGAAGGGATGTTTGATGGAGGCAAATGGCTCTTCATCAGGGTCAAAGGTTGGGTTGAAGGAGTAAAAGTCCACAAAAAGCTCCACAACTTCCCTGGATTAGCCCCTAGAGGGATAAAATGTAAGACCGACACTTACTAATATTTTACCCCCCAACTTTTTTCCGAACATAGCTACCCCCTATCTCCAGTCCCCAAGGGGGCTCCAGTTCAAAGTTTATAAAATTTGCTCCTACCACTCTAGAGAGTGGGAATAGGGGTTAGGTATGTTCGGAAAAAAAGTTGGGGGTAAATACCTACCCCTACCTATATACCTATCCCCTATCTCTGCTCTCTAAGGGGGCTCCATTACAAAGTTACATTTTTATATAAAATTTGCTCCTACCACTCTAGGGAGTAGAGATAAGGGTTAGGTATGATCAGAAAAAAAGTTCGGGGTAAATACCTAACCCTACCTAACCCCTACCTACATACCTACCCCCTATTTCCACTCCCTAAGGAGGCTCCATTACAAAGTTTATAAAATGTGCTCCTACCACTCTAGGGAGTGGAGATAGGGGGTAGGTATGTTCGAAAAAAAAGTTCGAAGTAAAATATTAGTAAGGGTCGGTCTTACATTTTATCCCTCTAGGGGCTACTCCAGGGCAGTTGTGAAGCTTTTTGTAGATTTTTATTCCTTCAACCCAACCTTTGACCCCGATGAAGAACTATTTGCCCCCATCCCACATCCCCCGTTTTTGTTTCATGTATTTTTTGTAGAAACTTACAAAATAAGCGGTTCCAGCTAATATAAATCGAAAAATCGTCTACCATTCGAGCACTATTAGACTAGTTTTAATCACATTCTTCTGCGATTTGATTTTTATTTCTTGATCCAAAAATACCTCCACTCTGAAATTTTTCACAACTGTAGAGAACGAAACTATCTTTGGCATAAGTTTTTTTAAAATTTTTAAAAAGGTCGCCTTCGGAGATATAGGCTTCCGACTTATAGATAAAGAAAATTGACCTTTGACTTTTTCAAAGAAAAAATCATGTCGCATATTAAATCAAAGGTAATTTAATACCCTTCCAAATGCGACTTTTACGAGATCCGTAGCTATAACACTTTTCAAGAAAATTACAATTAAGTAAGTGTAACTTTGTGCATTTTTGTACTGTTTTCCGATTTTCAAGACCTCATATTTCCGGATCCAGGTGTATCAGTGCTTCCAAACTTTGTATTTAATTTAGTTCTATGATATACTATATTTCTACAAAAAATCATAAAATTCGGAGGGGGTAGGTTAAAACCATTGGTTGATTTGACTTGGAATATCCCATATTCGTATGTACATATGTATTGTAAAAGTGCATAGAACTAGACATTTAATTATTATCTTAATGTTTTTTTTTTTTTTGTAGTGTTTTTATACCACCTCTTAAACAATTAAATAACCAGAAGACAAAAATAGCATTAGAATTCAATTAAAAAAAAATAAAAATAACAATAATTTTAAATACTTATATTTAGCAATATTACAAAAAATCTCCTTTTTTTTCATTTTCAGGCTATGAATGCCGAATAATTTTTAATACTTCGAAAGTAGAGTCAGCTACCATAACTATTAATTAGACCCAACACAAAATTTTCAAGATTTGGAAGCAATAAATAAAATTGTAAGCAATAATGGAAGCATTATATTGTTTATTCATACCGTAAAGCTTCCAAAAATGCTACAGGATTAGGAATTATTTTTGATTTTTTATACTATTTGCTTACTGGTTGATATTAATGTGCATTGTGCATCTATTGCATTTTAGCTGCTCATTTCATATAAAAATCATGCATTATTGATGCGCATGTGTAAGTGATTGTTCACAATTTCTCCCTTACAAAATAGCTTACTAGCAAGAACTATTTTCTGCTGGGATGGGTAAAATCCACGAATAGCGTAATAACATGGGTTAATCAGGCTTAATCTAGACGGCTTATCAGGAAATAAAATCAGTAAGTAGAAAATAGTGTTATTTGTATTTGATACTGTAGTCATAGAACTAAATTACACTACACAAGTTTAAGCAAATGGCAACTGATCAGAACAGATTTAGCTTTAAAATAATGGTTCTATTAACTGCTAGGATACCGAAATCTCTATTGAAAATCATATGCAAATGAAATTAAGTACGTAAATTCTAAACCCCAACGATTTCATATATTCTTATAATACTTTAAAATAGAAATGGATAAAATGAATGGTGGCATATATGTATGTAAGTGATATCATAAAGGAATGGTGATGCATGTGAATCATGCATTATTGATGTGCACGTGTAAGCGATTATTCACAATTTCTCCCTTACAAAATAGCTTACTGGTAAGCTCTAATTTCTGCTGGGATAGTTGTTGTTCAATATATATGTATGGGGTGGCGCGTAACGATCGCATTTATCGTTTCCAAAAAAATTTTGAAAATGTAAAAAAAGGTAAAAAAAATTAAAAAAAAAAATTTTCATCTTTAATCATATATAACTTTTGAAGTAGAAATGTAATCTTCAATCACCAATGCAGAATTTTAGATATTATAGTCAGCAATAACTATAATAAATTTCAAGTCATAATATTCAGCCTAATTTGTGACGTATAAAAAACATTAAAGTCTATTTACAGCAATTTTACATGAAGTTACCCTTTGAAAGTGTAGAAAAATTCCAATTCACGGCTTATGGTAAATACTTGTATATAACCTTTTAGCGAAGAATCTCATCTTTCCAGGGGTAGTATGGGAATTCTAATCGGGAATGCCATTTACCCATATTTCGTTAGAGCGCACGCGCATAGAAACTCAAACGACCGAGGTTAAAATCCCAGCGAAGGAGAAAAAAAGTTAAAAAAATAAATTTGCGGTTTTCAAAAATTATAATTTTAAAAAGAAGAGGTTCCCCCCCCCTCCAAAGAGTCTATCTGCACGAAACCGCTCCCTGACTTTTCCACCAAGAAACAAATCATTAGGAGTAGATTGCCACCTTCTGTGAAGATAACAGCTAATCTAACATAAAAAAAGATGCTCACCACTTACATTCAACATCCAGATGGGGGCAATTGTTGTTGTTTATTCAAAGGTAAAGATATAACACTGTCCTCTGAGTGATAAAATTGAAAGCAATTTGTCCCATTAACATAAATCGCTTAACATCTATCTATTTACAATATGTATATATTCAACATTCCAATACAATGCACTGCATTTAGTAGGGGTTTACCCCTGAGTATTGGTCTTAAATAAAAAGAAGCAGGGCTTTTTGCATAAATATGCCAAATTTATATTTTATATTTTACATGGTCTCTTACTCTTTGAGAGTGTAGGAGGAACGGCGATATAGCAAATAAAGTTTCGACAAAATAAAAGCATTCACTTCCTTTTCGATATTCAACAATTCCATCAAACGAAGAAATATATGTAAAATTGTGTAAAAATAATGAAAAAGGTTTTTCAGGAAAATACAACGTGAGGTGCTGAGAACTAAACATATGTACACATGAAATACATATGTACGTATGTATTTAACTTTCATAGTTTAGAAAACATATATTAACAAATACAAAAGTGCGGCTCAGTTATCGGATTAAAATGCACAATATATTAAATGTTTATATACATACATATATATAACTTTATATAACTGTACTTTTATTTGAATTTAAATTTCAAACTTTTTCAATTCAGTTTATTATACATTTAAATAATTTTTTGTTTTTTGACAACTTTTTATTGAAATATTCAATAAAGCCTCTTTTCACTTCAATACAAGAAAACACGTTTTACTTACAAATCGAAAAACTTTTCATACTCTTCGATGTGAAAACTTCTCACAAATAGTAACAGATGAGTGGCACTGATCAGTCTTAACTAGAAATCTAAACAATTATGAAGATTAAATATTTTTTGTTTAAACAGCGCATTTTTAAATTGAAGTTTTGCTGCTTTCACAGGCTTGAAATAATTTCGAAAATTCATCTTAAGTTCGAAGACAATAATTGTAAATATATGCTTAAACACTTGTATTTAATACAATAATTAAAGAATTTTAAATCAATACTTGTCGTAGTTTACTTTATAATTACAAATAGAATGTGAAAGAAAAACTGTAAAATTTTTATACCTTAAAAGTATACGAACACATGACAAAAGATACCAGGTAATTATCACAAATAACAAAAAAATGAATTCATTTCATGAAAGACTTTCATTGTGTTCACCATAATCAGTACCATCAGTTCATTTTCACAATTCGAAATCCTCATATCTCGTATTAAAAATTAACCAAAAAACATGTTGGTTGATACGACATTTGTATTTTTTGTCACAAAAGATTTTCATGGTCATGATGCATTTCTAACGTATTTGCATTCATTAGAAACTGATAATAATTTAAGGAAAAATTGTGTAAAAAAGATGTAACCAGATAACTATATTAAGGTCGCCTTTATATTACGCTATACCCAAACGTTTTTACTGCATTTTTCTTAACATATAAAGACAAACTACATTTGATTCTACTTCTTGATTGTTCAAGAAAGATTAATGAGTGTTGTGTAAAATTAATATGGATTTATAATACCTTAGCACTAGCTTGGGCTATAAAAATAAGAAATTTTGGCGGTATATCCTAAAAATAGGTGAAAAACCTGCTAATGACAAGTAAAACTTATTGAAATATAAGGAAAACCAAAATCTAGAAGTTGATAATCATCAACAAATAGCGGTTGCCATGTAGAGTGGCCAATTTCGATTTTTACTGATATATGAGTGGATGACGCTGTCAGTCTGAAAATATTTTTTTTTGTATGAATTCGACGTTCTTGTGCGGATTGATATTTTCATAAATTTCATAATTTTTGTTGTTGCTATACGCATTCATTCAGAAATAGACCTCATCGTTAAGGATAATTTTTCTATAAATTTTTCTTCCTTTGCCCGAATAGAACACTATATTGATCTATATGAATACTATATTCATCCATGGTGATTTAGAAAACCAGACTGAATAAATCACAACTAGTTTTACAGAAGTAGCTTTAACAAAATGGCCTTTATTAACTGCCAAAGTTCGGAAGTTCATGTTAGAAGATCTGCAAGTAAACTTGGAAATAGAACTAAAATTAACAAAATAGTTCTAAATACACCTATTACGTATTAAAAACTTTGCTCATTTAGGCTCTAGCGTCGAAGTGTAATCGGCTTTACAAACAAAAGCGACATAGTAGTAGTAGTAGTAGTAGTAGTAGTAGTAGTAGTAGTAGTAGTAGTAGTAGTAGTAGTAGTAGTAGTAGTAGTAGTAGTAGTAGTAGTAGTAGTAGTAGTAGTAGTAGTAGTAGTAGTAGTAGTAGTAGTAGTAGTAGTAGTAGTAGTAGTAGTAGTAGTAGTAGTAGTAGTAGTAGTAGTAGTAGTAGTAGTAGTAGTAGTAGTAGTAGTAGTAGTAGTAGTAGTAGTAGTAGTAGTAGTAGTAGTAGTAGTAGTAGTAGTAGTAGTAGTAGTAGTAGTAGTAGTAGTAGTAGTAGTAGTAGTAGTAGTAGTAGTAGTAGTAGTAGTAGTAGTAGTAGTAGTAGTAGTAGTAGTAGTAGTAGTAGTAGTAGTAGTAGTAGTAGTAGTAGTAGTAGTAGTAGTAGTAGTAGTAGTAGTAGTAGTAGTAGTAGTAGTAGTAGTAGTAGTAGTAGTAGTAGTAGTAGTAGTAGTAGTAGTAGTAGTAGTAGTAGTAGTAGTAGTAGTAGTAGTAGTAGTAGTAGTAGTAGTAGTAGTAGTAGTAGTAGTAGTAGTAGTAGTAGTAGTAGTAGTAGTAGTAGTAGTAGTAGTAGTAGTAGTAGTAGTAGTAGTAGTAGTAGTAGTAGTAGTAGTAGTAGTAGTAGTAGTAGTAGTAGTAGTAGTAGTAGTAGTAGTAGTAGTAGTAGTAGTAGTAGTAGTAGTAGTAGTAGTAGTAGTAGTAGTAGTAGTAGTAGTAGTAGTAGTAGTAGTAGTAGTAGTAGTAGTAGTAGTAGTAGTAGTAGTAGTAGTAGTAGTAGTAGTAGTAGTAGTAGTAGTAGTAGTAGTAGTAGTAGTAGTAGTAGTAGTAGTAGTAGTAGTAGTAGTAGTAGTAGTAGTAGTAGTAGTAGTAGTAGTAGTAGTAGTAGTAGTAGTAGTAGTAGTAGTAGTAGTAGTAGCAGAAGTAGTATTATTGTCGTATTTCTCTCAGAATACGTTATTTTGTTGTTGATGGCCCACTGAAATGCTTCTTGAGTTATAGGTAAAATTAATTCTTGCTTCGACCAGTTTGAGCCCTTGTGTTTTTAATTTAGATTAAATAAATTATAACCAAGTGCCCAAAAGCACAACTCTTATAACCATAATGAATTTTTTTAACGCCTTTTATGGGACAAATTGGTGTCAGTTGATCACTCAAAGGCCAGTATTATATCTAACTTCACCCTTGAAATGATCAACAGCAAGTGACCCATCTGTTGATGTTAATTTTTGTTTCTTGTGAAGTGGTGAGGATCTTTGCTAAGTTTTTGTTAATAGGTTTTGATTCTTGCTTTCCAGTCCTGTCTGTTTACTCAGTAGGTGGCGCTTTCTTCTGATCATTCATTTGAGAGCTTAAACGTGGTTAGAGTAGAATGTTAAGGGGCAGTTTTCTTTAGGATGGATTTCTTGAGTGTGGGAGAACCTCAACCAACAATTTTTTGTTGTTTATATTCTCCAATGCTGGGGTTCGAACCTGGAGCTTGGTGTTGTAAGCGTGCACTCTAACCACTACACACTCCACCCTCTATTACATAAGAAAAGGCTATCCATCTCGTAATGTCCTCAGGGAAAGAAATTATGTCTTATATCTCTTTCATTTCTTAGTATGTATGTATAACCAGATGTAGGTCCTTTTAATTTTACATAACTTTCTAAAGCCCTTTGATACTACAGAAATTAGGCTAAATTTCATTGCCTTCTATAAGTACTTTCTTTTCCGTGGATTTTAAAGTAGCCAGAATTTTAATTATGGACCGGTGAGCACAGGCGTGGCTCATAAAAATTTCTTATGGGTTTCTCTTTCACTTTAAGTTATCCAATTTTTACTTAAAGTCTTCCTATAAAAAATTGTACTTTTTCTTGACAGAACAAAGTGAGTACTTCTGATAGTGTAGGGTCACAACTTGTTGTTTGAAAACCAACAAAAACACTGTATTTTAATGTGGGAAAATTCGTCAACATTTAACTGACGCATTTGTTTACAACAAACAGCAGCATTATGAGTGAATAACAAAAGTCATGTTCAAATAGAATTCATAAATCCGCACATACATACATACATACTTGTACATCACCATTGAATTATTTATAGCATTAGAGATAAAAAGACGTGCAATCACAACGAAATATATGTACAAGTACGTGATGCGACATTTATACAGGAGACAAATATTTTTTTTATTTTTCTTTTTTTTTTTTTTGTAACTTCAAGCGCACATGGTGATTGGCAAATTTCAAAATTCTAAAAAAAGAAAAAAAAAAAAATGAAAATAATAGAAGAAGAATAACGTTGAAATGGTATTGAATCATAGCGTTAATTAACCAAAATCAAAATCTAACACGTACTTTTAGACGAACCTCTATGATGTTGCCTTTTAACGAAGAAACAATGAACACAAAAAAGGAGAAACAAAATATTCTAATCAAAAGACAGTGAGTTAAGAGAAAATAAAATCAAAAAGATTCTTATCAGGCATGTATAGAAAGGCTCATCATAGCCTAAGCATGATACACCATATTATCACTGATGTCGTCTCAGTAGCAAAAGCGTTCACTCTTTTACCCTGTTTAAAAATAAGGTCTGGCATTATTCATGTAAAAGTCATTTTTTTCTGTCACATACCATTTAGATTTTATCTGGTCTTTCAAGAGCAAAAATCATATGAGAATGGTGGGAGTAGAAATAAAATAATGAAATGTTACAGTGATAATGATGAGGATGATGATGTTGATTATGATTATGTTATACACCATAAAGGCCACTTGAGATTATGACAAAGTCAATGATTTTGCTGCCATAACCATTGCCATATTCGTTATCACTGTCAGTGTTGCCTACCTGTCGACTTATTATATCCCTGTGTGGCAGAAAAAAAAGCTCATTTAAGCGTATACACATCACTGATTATCAACATCATCATACACAAAACATCACTGTTGTCGCCGCTTGAGATACAAATTAAGAAGTGGGAAAAGTGGAAATAGCAAAAACAAATATAGATTGTGTGTCAAATGCCGGCATTCTCTCTGTATACCCAGTTGAAAAATTCAAACGTAATCAGCACAGAAAATCATGATTTTTTTTTTAACTTCACCAACAACAACAGATATTGTACTCTTAGGCTGAGACAAATTTATACAGGGTGAGGATACACTTTTTTAAGGGACATGCAAGCATATATTCGAGTATTAGCAGATGGTCACAATTTATTGTCTATTTATAACAACAGGTCAATGAATTTTCAAAATATTTATCAATTTTTTTAGAAAATGAGACAGGCAGACATAGAAAAAATGTTGTATTTTTTTTTAATCACAGCAGTGTTAAGTGTTCATTACAATATAACACGCGCAGAGACTTGAATATTTAAATATGTAAATAGAAATTGCAAAAACAAAAAAAACAAAAAAAAGATAAAAAATTAGGAAATTTTAAAACTCATGGAGATTCATTGAATTCTGTAATTTTTATTAAATTTGTTGTAAATAAAATATTTAACTTTTCTAGTCTATTATATATATAAAAATTTAAACGACTGAAAAGATTTTTTCAGTATCTCTTTAAAGGTCCTGAAAGAATTGTAAAAATATAAGAAGTTCAAATTGGGACAAAGTAAATATTAAATTGCCAGTAACCTCAAAATGGTAACTAATGATCAGGAAAAAAGCGCCACCTATTGGAAGGTAGCAGAAAACAGCAAAAACCTACTTAGCGAAGACACTCACCGCAATCAAAATGCAACGATGGGCTAATTGCTGTTGGTCATTCAAGGCTGAAGGTATAACACTGGCCTTTGAATGATCAATTCACAGCAATTTGTCTCATTTCTAAGGCACTTAATAATATAAGAAAACAAAATATATGTTCTGTTGTGATAATGGACTGTTCTTTCCACAAAAATTCCAATACAATGCACAGAATTTAGTAGGGGTTTACCCCTGAGTATTGGTCTCAATAAAAAAAGTAAGAGTCTTGAAATTTGGACTGGATGTTGAATAGTGGTGACCATCTTTTTTATGTAGGTTAGCTGTTATCTTCCCAAAAGGTGGCGCTGTACTCCTTTTAATTTTTTTAATTATAATTTTTTTTAACCTCAAATTAATTTTTTTTTAATTTTTATCTCCTTCGCTGGGATTTGAACCTTGGTCGATTGAGTATCTGTAGTAAGCCAACACACTAACCACTACTGCTTCAGTTCAGTTCTTTTTAAAAATAATAATTATTTTGTTTCAATTAATTTGTATTCCGTATCTCTATTGGGGTAATATATTTTTTTTCTAGATAAATTTTTTTTTTAAATCAAAGAATTAGGACGATAGTATTTGAAACGACAGATAGTTGCTTGAAAGCCATTTAAATTATGGTCCAGTGTACTATCCTCTATCGTGCTTTTTAATACTATGTATTTGACTTAAAAGACTACCGTGACATGTTTTATAGAACATTTGATACTCTTAAAAATGTTTAAAATTTTGAAACTTTTTATTTAATATGTTTCATGATTTTGCCTTTTTCATTATTAACTATTGATACTCGTGGCTTGGTGGGTGCAGAGACCAGGAAAGAGCTTGAATGAGCTCATGAATAAAGTTACTGGTATTAAAAAATATTAATTAATTTTTTGCTAAATTTAGTTTAAAACGAGTTCATATGACTAGTTGTGTTATTTAAATATTTTCTTGATTTAATTTAAAAATATTTTGATTTTTTTTTTTGTAATTGTAAGACATCCCTTTTCGTATTCCTTTTTGAAAGTAAAATTCAAATTTATTTTCATTTTATGTGTAAGTATATGTTTTATGGAACACTTAATAATTTTATTTTTTTTTTAAATTATTAAAATTTGTATCTTTTTTATCACAAAAAAAAACCAAAAGTCACACAAGTCATCTTGAAATACATATTTTTAAAATGCATGATTACATTGTATTATTTTTGCTTTTTATGTATTTTTTGTATTCATTCTCTCAAAAAAATGGTGTTCACATAACTGCTTAAAATCATTTCTATTTGACTGAACTGGCGCGCCGTGTATTTCTTGATGTTTCTGACATTTAGAAACATTAAATGCTTTTGACAATCTATCATTTTTCTTATGGTTTAAAATTAATTTTTTAAAGAAATGATAATTTTTGCATATTCATTCATACATCATTTAACACAAAACGCCAAATTTTATTTAAATTGTGAAATTTAAAATTGTGATAAAATGTGAACTTTTTTTTTTTAAGATATTTAATATGTACGAGTATCTGGAAAAAAATGATAATTTTTACAAACAAAAATTATAAATCCCTTTTTGTTTTTAAAGTGGAATCAATCCGTGTGTGCCATGGTAGTAGATCATATAATAATCACGTATTCTCATATGTGGAAGATTTCTTAAGATTTTGTATTGGTATGTAATTATCTGCTCACAAAGTGTGTTGTTGGATATCTATAAAGTCATCGAAGTCGGCCCACTACAGTTTTTACAGCAACAATTTAACTTTTTGCAGTCTTCTAGATATTTACGAATATACGGAGATTCCCTTAATAAATAATTAATTAATTCGATTCTTTTGTATTTTGGGCCACCCTAATATACGTGTAATAATTCCATATTAATTAATTTTTTCTTAAATAAAATACGTTCAAAATAGTCTTAAGCATTCAAACAAAAAAAAAACTATATTTTTTAATTCAGTTTATTTCCGATATGTAATATTTTTAAACATACAGATATCCTTTCGGTCTTGGCATATTACATAAAAACTGTATTGCCTAATTGGCACTAAAAAAAGAAAAAATGTTTGTCATAATCTGGTTTAGAGTGTATTCTTATAAAGATGAAAAACGAAAAAAAATAAACTGCAAAGATAATATGCAATAACGAACTGGAATACTAAAACAAATCTTAAGCTTTTCCTGCTCTTTTAACTCATTCATTACCACTTGGATTTCTATAGATTCCCATTCATCTACTTGTGATAACAAATCTTTATACATTTT
Source organism: Metopia argyrocephala (assembly GCA_963576795.1). Lineage (NCBI taxonomy): Eukaryota > Metazoa > Arthropoda > Insecta > Diptera > Sarcophagidae > Metopia > Metopia argyrocephala. Next base: position 176,175,782 of record OY756208.1, on the reverse strand, counting down.
TAAAAATATTTATACTATTTTTTAATATTTATAATTTGGTAAAAAATAAAAAGCTTTTAATATATTATACTCGTAATATTTATACAGGGTGTTTTTTTTAGAGGTATAGAACTTCAAATTGAAATAAAACACAAGAAAATCGTTTTAATGTCCATCAATTTGGCTTTATTGGAAGGATAATTTTATGCCATTAATGTTTAAATATGATTTCGGGCATGTAGCCGCTGCGGCTAGCTCGAATAAAGCCAATTCTACAGGTCCAATTTTCAATCACTTTTTCGAGCATATGGGGCCGTATGTTGGCAATAACGCGACGAATGTTGGCTTCCAAGTCCCCTAACGTTATGGTTTGTTGGCGTAGCCGAGCGACTTCACATATCCCCAAAGAAAATAATCCAATGGTGTCAAATCACACGATCTTGGTGGCCAATTGACAGGTCCATTCTGCGAAATTATGCGCTCATCGAATGTTTCCTTCAATAAATCGATTGTGACGTGCGCTGTGTGGCATGTAGCGCTGTCTTGTTGGAACAACAACTCATCCACATTCATGCCATCCAATTCGGGAACAAAATAGTTGGTTATCATGGCTCTATACCGGTCTCCATTAACGGTAACTGACTCTCCAGCATTATTTCGGAAGAAGTATGGCCCAATGACTCCACCAGTCCATAGAGCACACCAAACAGTCAGTTTTTGTGGATGTAATGGCGTCTCAAGTGTCTCATGTGGATTCTCTTCACTCCAAATGCGGCAATTTTGCTTGTTGACGTAGCCATTCAACCAAAAATGAGCCTCATCACTGAACAAAATTTTGCGATGAAAATCAGCATCGAGATCAATCTCATTTTCGGCCCATACACCAAAATCACGACGTATTGCATGGTCTCGCGGCTTTAATTCTTGCACAAGCTGGATCTTGTAAGGTCGAAAGCCAAGATCTTTGCGCAAAATCTTCCATAAAATTGATGGACAAAGCTCCAATTGCTGTGCACGGTGGCGAATCGATTCATTCGGGTTCTCTTCAACACTTTGCTCTACAGCGGCAATTGTTTCTTCGGAGCGCACTGTTCGACGTCTCTGCGGATGCGTATTATCACATAGAGTAAACGTAGTGCGAAAACGATCTATGGTTAACCGAATTAATTGCTCTGATGGACGATTATGTCGACCATAAAATGGACGGAGCATGCGGTAAACTTCGCGAACTAAACCATTATTTTCGAAATAAATTTGCACGATTTGCAAGCGTTGTCCTTTTGTCAACCTGCAAATCTTTTGAAGAATGCAACCAGCGAATGGAATGAGCATTAGGAAATGGAATAAAAAATAATTCACAAGAAAAAAGTCAACAAAATGAAAAAACAATAGTTTATTTAAACATTTTAAATCCAATTAAAGCCTTTTTAGAATATTATTATTTAATTTTTAAAAAATGTTTAAGTTTAAACCCTTAAACAAAATTACTTATCGAAACCACTTTTAGTGGAGCGGACATTTTTTTTTTAAATTTAACTCAAGGGAACACATTTGAACTTCTTTTACTTTTACTTGTACGTAAATTTTTACTAACTTGAGGTCGCTGATTTCTTAGCTCTTCTTCATCAGCTTGTTTGACTTTTTCCACAACTTAAATATTCAAAAAACCAAAACTTTATTTTGATTTCATGGTTAGTGTGTTGGCTTACTTAGACAAGAGCTCGGACATCTTGAAAGATAAAAGATATATAAAAAATACTTCTTTCGGTGACAACCACTTCTACAGTTTTCTGGCAAAAGCTCTGACAGTAAGTGATTGCCATAAACAAGCTTCTCAAGTATATCGTTTGGAGTGGACGTTAAAATGTAGGTCCCGGTACTCTAAAAATGAACACCCACAACATTGATGCTGCGAGAAACTAGTATGTAATCCTGAAAGGGGTTGTAAAGGCCAGTTATGTATGTATGCATGCTTGAAATTGCTTTCCTATTTTTGTTTTAACTTAAGATATACAGAAAGAAATAAAATAAAAATGGTCTTGTGTAAACGTTCAAATGATAGAGACTACAACACAAAAATAGCACATTAGCTGATTAAGATTTTGGGAAAGCTTTCATGTTGAGCCTCTCAATATCATTGTAGATCTTGGTTCTACAGTCAAATACATTAAATTTCTTACAAGTTGACGCCAACAATTATTAAATTGAATAAATCTCGCTTTAAATTTGTATTCCCGTCTTCATTCCCTACGGACTTAGCCTCCAGAAACTACTGGCTGTTCTGTAGACATAGAAAAGATGCTTTAGTGATAGAAATATTGCTCAAATGAAAACAAAACAATTGGCCTATTTTTTTAGGGCAAAGACAATTCGTTTTATATAATAAAGGGTGAAAAAATATAGAGCAGAGTAAAATAGAATTGCAATAAAAAAATCTGTGTTTTTTTTTAGTTTTTTTTTTAATAAAAAAAATTTTATAAAAGAACGTATTTTGTGCTCGTAATACGATTATGTAGTATAAGAATAGTATTATATTTGTAATACTTAAGTTAGATCTTATATTTTACCTAAAAAATTTCAATATATTTTCATTAATTAAATGCTCAAAGAAACAAGTTTTTCCATCATGCCAACGCATCAACAACAACAGAATTAAGTACTCCCACTTTGCCAAAAAACAATTCAAACCAATTTAATGCAATTTCTTAACACTGCGCGTCATATTCATTTTCAATTAAGGGCGCGCGTATAAAAATAAAACAAAAAGGAAAAGAAGAAAATTAATTGAACAAATAATTAAAAAGCATGAGATAATCAATAAGTATATCAAACAGTTGAATTTTTAATTATGCAGATGATGGTGATGAGAATGATGATTACGATGCTGATGATAAGCATCATCTATACACATTATCTGCATCATAAATTTTCTTTTGTTTTTACAATTCTGCTATTTAGACTGTTTTTGCAATAAATATTTCTTTATTTTTTTTTCGTTCCATTTTTAGGTAAGTGTTGTTCATTTGTGAATTGGAGTGGATTGATACTATTAATGTATCATAATATTGCAACATTGAATTATTACAGTTTTTATCGCATCGTATATTGTGTGTCTGCAGGGGGTTGCAAGCAGGTATTCATTTGGGAGAATTACATGATTATGAAAGTGATTAAAAACTATGTCACGGCATTTTATAATTTTTGTGTTTCTTAATGCAATTCGTAAAAAAACGTCTTTGGATTTTAGATTTTTTTTTTGGCAATATTCTAAATTAAGTTTTTTTTTGTCTTCTCTTATTTTATCAAATATTGTGTTGTTATTCCAATGAATATATTCCAATAATAAAAAATAGAAATCTTTAGTGCTTAAGTAAAAACGTAACCACTATTTTATGAAAATATTTTATACAAAACATTCGTTTCACGCAAAAATTTCTTGAGCTACTTTCACATTTGGCATATAAAGGGTGGTTAAATTTTAACCAACACAATCTTGCACTAAGACTTCCATTTGTTTCAATTTAAGATTGAATTGGCACAAGAGCTTCTTCCAGAAGACCATTTACGATGCCGTACATATGCCAATAGAATGCTACAGTTCGTCCATGACAACTCCAATTTCATGAATAACTCATAATGAGTGACTGGGCATATTTTTATTTAAGTGGTTATGTGAATAAACAGAACCTGGACAATGGAAAAGCCTCAAATTATTCATCAGTCACGTTTGCATCCATTAAAAGTGATAACTATTGTAAATTGGGTTTATTGTGCATACCTGTCCTGGGACTCACCACACGCCACCCCGTTGTAAAGAGTGGAGTCAAATACGCCGCCTTTAACCAGCACCATTTGAAGCCGGTACCCTCTAATTTTTGACATGTTTATGACACGAAGGCCCATGGACATCGAATTAGTAATTTAGTACCACCACTGCCTGTGTAGTAATACACCCCTTGTTAAGGGGTTTCAATCTAGCACTACCACAGCCACTACGAGTACTTCAGGAAGGGCCGCACCCATACCATCAGGCCGATTTGCCTCACTCCTCGAATGACAGGGGAGCACAGGCATAACCGGGGGCTTCCTGATGCCCGTAGTACCAGATTAGAGTAGGTTTCTCTCTCAACCTCTCTGCCTATAGCGAGCGCTAGGCCACCCAGACCTAGGTGAACTCCATATTACCCGGTAAGTACAGGCCCCTGGTGTGACGTAAATCACAAGAAGCCATTTCCTGCACCACCGGGGGAATTAAAAGTGACAGTCTGGTGTGCAATTTGGTTAGAAGGAATCATTGTATATTACTTCTCCGAAACTGAAAATGTGATATGATTGAAAACTTTTTAACGACAAAACTGTATGCTTTGCGCTTGACTAACATGTGGTTTCAACAAGACGGTGCCACATTGCATATAGCCAGGATGCCAATGCAATTACTGCGAGACCTCTTTCCACAACAAATTGTTTCAAGGAATGGTGATATTGATTGGCCTTCACGGTCTCCTGATTTAACTGCTCCAGACTTCTTTTTGTGGGGATATGTGAAAAGCAAGGTTTATGCAAACAAATTAGAAATGCTGGAGCAACTCAACCAATATATTCGTAATGAAATACCGCGTGAAATGTGTGAGAATGTAATGAAAAATGTGCTGAAAAGCGCTCGCATTTATAAGGCTGACAGAGGTGGACCTTTTTCTGATATTGTATTCTATACATAATTGACGACATGAAATAATATATTTATCAATATAAGATCAATTCCCTTTTATTTAATCAAAAATTATAAACAAACAAAGTAGTATACCTTCCCGGCGGACACCCTGTACAAAAGCAATACCATTTCAAATTATCTTTTTTCATTTTTAAAATGTTAAAAATTCAAAAGATCGGTTAAAAGTACCGAGTGGTATTTAGTACGCAAATAAGAGTACTTAATATAGGTAGAAGTAGTATCGAGTAATAAAAAGTAGCAGAATTTGACAGCACTAAACAGTAGTTAGGTTACACATAGAAGCTTTCTGTTTTGTAGATATCATTTAAAAGCTTTATTCGAATTTGCAGTGATTGCATTTACAGTGATTGCTTTATTCGAATTTACAGTGATTGCATTTAGTTTTAAGAGGCCATGTAAAGTGCTTGGACTCTTTAATGAGATTTAATATATTTCAAATGTGCTGTTATATGCATCTTTATTTGTTTATAAATCTCTGGTGATATATTTTGGTGTTGTTCTTTTAAATTTCTCTATTTTTATTATGAAAGTCAAACAAAAACAAAACTATTATAAAATTAATTCCTACTTTTTGCACAACATTTTAAGCGCTGCAATAATATTTCTTTTTATTTCCAAAAGCGCTCATTTGAATACAATTCTTTGAAGTTGTAATAACAACTGTAGCAACAATAACAAGCCTTTAAAAGAGTTATATTTTATTAACTCAGTTCTTATAATTACAATATATTTATTTTTTTTTTCATTTATATATGCAATATGATTGATGAGTTTTTAAATATAAAAAGAACCCCTTTTGTCAACCAATTTAAAGTGTGCATTTCCTTAAATCATACATTTTTATGACTCGATCTTAATATTTCCAGTTAAAAAGTTTCTTTGGTAATTTAATGTGTTAAATTGTAGCACAAACCAACATTGTTTTATACATGCTAGTAATGGTTACTTTAAATTGTGGTGCATGCTGCATGCATCCGTTTTATAAACACATGCCCATACAGAAGAAATTTTAATTAATCTTTTGAAGACATCGAATATATGTAGATATGTAAGTACGTATGTTGGCGATAGTAACTGAAACTTCCGTTGTGGTATCAAAGGATGGAATTTTTAATTGATTTTATGTTGGCATGAGACGCTACAGAATTCATTTATGTTCGTTTAATGATTAGCATTATAAATTTGTACTCTAGCGTGTGCTAACAAAATATTAATAGATATGTTTGTAAATGTTTTTTTACAGCAACTTTTACACTATAATTCATTAAAATATAGACAAACTTCCTTGATGAATGAAAGGATCACAACATGATTCTTCAGTTCAAACTCAATATCTTGAAATTTGAAGCAGTGTTCTGCGTTAATTTCATCGTTGATGTGATTATTCTAAACTTTCAGGGTGTAAGCAAAATGCATTTTTATACACAAAAACAAACACAATTAACTTTTAGGGGTTTATATTGCATATAAAAAACAAAAAAAACTGTATATGTGGGAGTATGTTAAATAAAGAGTTGAAATTAAATTTTAAATTAAACCTTAATAACGAATGAATAATAGAAATATTTTGTAGTACATACTTGCAGTTAAAAATCCATAGCAAATATTCTGCATGACTGTACGGTCAACTCACGACGGCTTTTAAAGTGTTGCATTGCATACAGAATTAACAAATAAATTTTAATTAATTCATTTAACTGAAACAGCATCATGGTCAGTCATAAAAAAAAAAAACAAAAAAATTACAACTCTCTTCTCGATACAAGCGAAATAAGTGAATACGTTTGTATGTAGATACAGACCAAATGAACATATTTTTCTTATACTTTTTTTTTTTTTTTTATTATCACCACTTCTGCCTTATGGGAGTTTATAAAACCAAGAATATATTATTTGAGTTATGGGTCAATGGTCTCCATGCTGTCCATTTTCATGATTTTATTTTTAATTATTTTTAATTTAATTGTCGCGCCTTGCCTGCGTATTTAATAAAACACAAAATACAAATATTATCCATGATGTTCATTAAGAGTAAACGTTCGGAGAGAAAAAAAAAAAAACAATGAGAGAGAAAGAAATAAAACATAAAAGAAATTAAATTAAAAATATTATTTGCTTGGCGTTTTAATTCCACGAATCATCAGCATAAAAAGCAAAATGTCATTTATGTACAAGTATGTGTCTCTATATGTTTATAAATTTGTATATTTCTTTTGCACTAAAACAACATTAAGCAGCCCATATCTGATTATTCATTAACCTTTAATTTAAGTTTGAAACAAACAAACTAAGAAAGATGAAATTTGTTTTCACTTCCTGACAATATAAACTGCATGATAGATGTTGTCTGTGTGATCAATCGATATAATTTGTACAATTTTCTGGCATTAAATATTTTAAAATTTATTTCGATTTGTTTTGTTCTATAACAAAGAACATTTTCATTTAATTAAGAAGGCTCTTACCACATAGTTCAATTTATGATTTGCATTACAATTATTTTTAATGCTCATCCATCTAACTCTGGTGAGGTTTAAAAGATGTTTGTAAGCTTGATTTTTCCATAGAAGTTGTGTGTAGAGTTTTTTTTTACTCATTTTTACGAAATATATATTCGCTGAAGATTTTCGTTTTAGTTCCTTAACATGACGTATCGAGGGCGACTATTACTCATACTTTAATTATAATTTAATACAGCTTCGATTATGAAACCAAATATTTTTCTCTCTACCACTCTAAAACTGCTTAAGTTGCTTTCTGCAAGCACCTACGTTTAAGCGTAAAGACTAGTCAATATAAAAGCGATGCACTGTAGTCTGATTCAAAAGCAAACAGGTACAGCTTAGGGATGCTCAATGTTTATCGATGCATCGCCAAAACATCGATGTTTTTAATTCGATGCATCGCTAAAACATCGATATAAATTTGTAAGTTCACGATGCATCACATAGGAAAAAGCATCTTTGTATTTTAATACGTGAGCTTCCCAAGTACAGCCGTCCCTTTTAGTTTTAAGCTGAAGCATTTTTATTCAGTCCATACATAACGAACTGTGGGCAACTATTATACTTTAATTAGAATTTAAAACTGCTTGTAATTCATTCGGTGTTGACTGCTACTGTAGTCGCCGTGGTCTAGAGGTTAGTGTGTTGGCTTACTAAAACGATAGCTCCGGGTTCAAATCTCAGCTCTGACATCTTGACAAAAAAAAAATATGAAAAAATTACTTACTGATACCAAGAACTTATTACTATTCTAAATTATTACATTACTTGAGTCTGCCCCTTGTATACTACACTGTCGGTTTATAGAAGTAGCCTGCTTTAATAAGTGTAAGTGTAGCTATCCAAAGTAATGTTAAAGATGTCATAAGATAGACTGTCAGTTTGTCTACAAACTTCCTTGGTAAATAGCGTTTGGGTATGACCTTTATTAATTTAATTGGCGACCATATTGTCGGGCTTCGTAAAGCCTTTGATCGTTAATACAAATACAATTGAATTTGAAGTATCAACTCAAAATTTCGCTTGGCTCCTGGGTCTCTGGGGACGATTTTAAGGCTAATTCCTCCCCATATAAGAGAATTACGTACGGAGCTGGCCCTCCGGAAGATGGATTTTCAGGGGTATGCCAGAGTTTTCTTCCCCAGTAAGGAAGGATTTGTATGGGTTCCGGTGTTTTAGTTTTCACGGATGGTTCTAAAATGGAATCCGGCGTGGGTGCTGGTGTTTTCTCCAAGTCTGCCAAATTGGCAGAGTCTTTTAGACTGCCGGACACGTGCGTTGTTTTTCAGGTCGAGGTGTTTCCTATTATGCAAGCTTCGAGGATACTGAGGGAAAGATGCATCGGGGGCAAAATTGGGGTTTTTTCTGATAGCCAGGCTGCTATGAGAGCTCTGGCGTCGCTCATGGGAGACTATTCCCTGGTTCTTCGATTTTAAGAGGAGCTAAAGCTCCTTGGGAATGCTTGCAACATATACTTGGTCTGGGTTCCGTGTCATAGAGATAACGTGGGAAATGAGAAAGCGGATGAGCTTGCTAAGAGCGACTCTGCCGGAGGGGAGTTTGTAGCTTTCTACTTAGATGTCCACTGCCCTATGACTATCATTTAGGAGGGGATACCCAAATTTTTCCTTGGGAGAGCACAGAGCAGATGGAATCCCATCAATTCCTGTGGGGTTTCTACGACACTCTGGCATCGGCATAACCGGGGCAGGAGTCTATGAATCTTGGGGATTCTTCGTCAGTCCTTGTCCAGATTTATAGCGCAGTATACATATCACTGGCTGATCGATAAACATGCAGAGAGATTGGACCTGTACGTTAAGCCGTACAGAAGAAGTTACGGGGCTACTTCTGATAGTGAGACTTTAGTTTCTGTCCTTTGTGATTGCCCAGTTCTGCCAACAAGACGTTCAAAGTTCTTTGGGGTGCCTTTTTTCGACAGCTTGGCGAAATGTGCGAACCTAGACCCCCTTGCTTTCCTCCACTTTATATGTAGCTCTGGTTGGCTGTAGTTTTAAAAGCAATAGCTTTACACAGAAAACTAAAAGGGTAAAAAGGAAACTAAATAAGTAAATATCATTTCACTATTCCATTTTTAAGGAATCTTTTTACTAATAAAATGAGCTATTATTTTGTCCAAAAGCCGCGTTTGGTATTGCAGGTGTAAACAAAATACGATTTGGAGGTATTGGATGAATTATCAATCAGCATTTCGCTGTTTTTTAAAACTTTTTTAAACAACAGAGCGCGGTTTTATATTTTATTATGATGAATTTTTTAACCAAGTAAATTTAATTAAATTTAGAATTAAATTATATTTCAAAATAATTATTATTTTTTTTTAATTCCTAGAAACGCGTTTAAAAAATATTTATAATTTACATGCACTCATTTCCAGGAATATCTATGTTTAGGTATTAAAAAATGTGTCTGGTTTTGTTTCCCTGTCTATTCTATTGTTTTTTCTTTTTTTTATGGTTTTATTACATATTTTATGCGTGAAATATTTAACACACAATTTTTAAGTGCCAGCCCACCTCTGTTTGATTTTAGCCAGGCCAGTTTTTAAATTAAATATTTATTTAACGATGGCCAATTATACTTCTTTATATACTTCTCTTTTATGTATTTGTTTCCCTTTTCCTCTGTTTGTTGTTATATTTGTAACGGTTGTTAACTTTAAAGTGCTTTAATTGATGCCTCTTTGACTGTTCACACTTAAATGGTGGATGTTTTTTGTAGCAGTATTACTCGTACAGTGTATCGTCAGTTTACTTTAGCATCTAATGATACTTTAATTTTGTAATAGAAAATATTATGAACGTTTTAATGGCGTATTAAGAACGATTTTATGTAATTAGAAAACTTTATTCAAACGTAATCTATTGTAATGGAAGTTATTACCGTGCAAATAAACAGTGTATTCTGGGAACATGAACAATTACCTTTACCACCCTGCATTTAAGTTGAAATAAAGAAAAGTTCTTTTTCTATGAATGAAAACTAGAAAGTTAATTGAAAAACTGAAAAAAAATAAAAGAAAAAATTGATAAATGAAAAACCTTTATATACCACATCGAAGAAGTATTAGCGAATCAGCTGAGTTTAAAGCAGAACCTGTGGTGATCTGAGTGAAATAATCCCCGATCATGTTATTAAGAAAGATATATTCAAAAAATTTCTGGTATTAAGTAGGAAGAATCCTGCCGGAATATGAAAAATTAAGAAGACTATCAAAATCCTTAAAAACCTCAAAATCGGCTAAGACCGAGCTTTTTAAACAGTAACGAGCGTAAGTCTCGATCTGTTGGCCACTACCATACAATATATTCTAAAACTAGCACAATATCAGATAAATTTTAAATAATTTCTGGCTAAAGCCTTTAATACTTTAAAATGGGCGTGAACAATATCGGCGACGTCTGTCTTTGAGGTCACAGATATGCAGGACAGGTACGATTCTATTTATTCACAGCTTTAGAATAGAACCAACCACAGATATTGTACGAATTACATTAAAGGCCTGTATATATTTATCTTTAGTCTGTTGAGCGTAGTTCCCAATTATGCCTATAAGTTCACAAAGTCTATAAAATCCTTCAGAAGTTTTTGGCATTAACTTTTTTTTAAGAGAAATTTCGGATTATAGGTAATTTAGCGTTTTTAGACGGAGATCTACTAAAAAAGAATGCTCACTTGTATTATTCAACGGGTTAGGAATCTCTTTCAGATCGGAGTGGAGTCAGAGGGATCATCTACATAATTTCAATATCAAGCATTTTACTTTGAAGGTAATCTGAAAAAACAGAATTCTCACTCATTCAACAGGCTAAGAATATATTTCAGAAAGGAAAGGGTTTGGAGGGGATGACCCCTAATTATGCAGTACATTGTGCTAGTCTAGGAAAATATGTTATGGGAAGGGGATAGGAGGGAGTAGTGCTTTTGGATATTTGATCTAAATACTTATATTTATATCGTAATTAACAGGAAAAACATTCGTTGATAGATCGTTCCATAAACGAGCGGTGCGGCTAAAGAACGAATTCTCTTTATAATGCATTGTGCGATCCGCTAGACCAACAACTTCAAAAGAATGCGCTCTGAAACAGGTACGAGTAGTCCGCAAAAATATGCGATTATTCGGAATCAAGTCCTTTATTTCATCAGAGCATTTCGCAGGGTGGTCTAGTGGTTAGTGTGTTGGCTTACTAAGACAAGGGCCCTGGGTTCGACTCCAGGCTCTGACATCTTAAAAAAAAGAAATATGAAAAAAATATTTCTTTCGGCGACTACCTCTCAGCAGTCTTCTGGCAAAAGCTCTGAGAGTAACTAATTGCCATGAACAAGCTTCTTAAGTCTGTCGTTCGGAGTCGACATTAAACTGTAGGTCCCGGTACTCATGGACAAAAATTGACACATACAACATGAGTGCTGCGAGAAGCTAGGCCGTAATCCTGACACAGGGTTGTAAAGGCCAGTTATGTATGTATTTCGCAGGGTAGTACCGATAGAACAGTGAAACGCACGCCGTATTGCGCTGATTCTCCAACAAATAATCAACAATAAATTAAGATTCATTTGTTAATCTTGCGGTTTCTCTGAGAGAAACAGAGAGACAATCAAGCACTTCCATCGTGTTTACCCAGCAGTTCTCAACCAGCGATATAGTGCTTTCAGTAGTTGGTGTCTAGTTAGCCAGAGAACAGTTTTATTCAGTTTACCGAACTACATGTGAAGTGTTTGCTAGTGCTGTGGTATAATATTTGACGCTTTTGTAGAGTGTCCACGTGAGCCTACCAATTTGTTTTAAATATAAAAAGGAACTAAATATCAAGGATTTGAAAGCAATATTTTATAAAACAGTATAATAAAAAAAAATAAAAATGAATTCCAATTAAAATTTATTTGTATTGTATTTGCAGCATTAATTAAATTTTTCAACTGAAAATAGATTATCAATTAAATGATTCAAATTGAGAACAGTTTAAAATACATTTTTTAAAATATTGTTACTAATTATTCTTTAGAATTCGTTTTATATTTCAGGGTTCGTCTTTGTAAACTAAAACATCGATATTTTTAGATTAAGAACTTTTTTTCTAAACAGTAATATGAATATATATGTATTAGTTTTTACATAATTCTGCAACAGCAATTTCATTTACAATGTACAATTTTATGTAATTTTAAGCATATGTACTTGCTTTTCTATATGTATTTTGTTATTGTAATGATTTAAAATTTTGAATATACTCGATTATTCTACATGTATTTTGTTATTTTAATGATTTGTAATATAAAGAAGACTAACATGACTGTAGTCGTCGTGGTCTAGTGGTTAGTGTGTTGGCTTACTAAGACGATAGCGCCGGGTTTAAATCTCAGTTCTGACATCTTAAAAAAAAGAAATTGAAAAAAAATTATTTATTTCGGCGACTAGCTCTTAGCAGTCTTCTGGCAAAAGCTCTGAGAGTAACTAATTGCCATGAACAAGCTTCTCAAGTTTGTCGTTCGCAGTCGACTTAATGTTGTAGGTCCCGGTACTCATTGATAAAAATTAGCACAAACAACATGAGAGAAGCTAGGCCGTAAACCTGACACAGGGTTGTAATATCCAATTATGTATGTATGTATGTATGTATGTATGTTATAATTTTTGTATATAACTTTAATGCTAGAAATAATAACGAAATCTAATATAAAGGAATGTAATGTTGCTTTATAAAATTATTTCTTCGTAACAATATGAAATACCTATATAAAGTGTAACTGAATTAAGCATAATTTTGAATTAATTAAAATAGCTACTTAAAGTTTAAATTAAAATCAATTCAGTGCTTAATTAAAATAAAAAAAAGAAATATTTTGACTTATATCTTAAAAGTACAAAATAGTGTATCGAAGCAGCGTAATACAATTAACGCCATTTTAACGAAAACAATTTTTTCAAGCCATTAAATTTAATAAATCTTTAAATTTGCAAAACTTTTCTTATATATCACTCTTAAAAAGCTGTCAAATATGTTTATGCTTATGGTTTAATGTTTCCAATTATTCGTTACTTTCTTTTCTCCTTTTGATCTTTCAATCAACAATTTTTCCTACAACTTCTGATGCTTGTTAGTTGTTATTGCAAATATGTATGTACGAGTGTGTATTTCGTGTTAGACATAAAATATATTCAAAAGAGCTGAACAATTTCTATTGCTGCTTCCTTTGAACAATAAAGATATTCATATTTAAAAGATAAAATTAATAAATTTTATTAAATTGTGCTATCGATACTTTGGCACTCGTTAAGTGAGAACATAAACAAACAATCAACAACAAACCATCCCAGACACTCCCAGAGTACGAGTATCTGTAAACAAAAGGTTGTCTTGAGACAATAAAGTGTTGTCATGTTGGTGTTTGTTTTGCTGACACTTAAAATTTATTCAACTCATAATCAGTCACTCACCTGCTTACAGCCATACAATAAGAAGCAGGTCAAAGTTGTTACTTTGATATATTCTTATGTTTCTGTGCAATTTGTTGTTACAATTCCCTGTGATCATAATTTTATTTTACATTTTTATAATGACTTGTATACGTTTCTGTTATTTGTTTATGAGTGTTGCTTTACATTTTGAAATGGTTATCCTTTACTCGTACAGGTCTGCCTTTCAAAGCACTTTATGAAATTGAAAAACAAAAACACTAAATCTATAAGGAATTTGATGACTTTATTTATTTACTAGGTGTAGTACAAAGTTAAAAGCACATAATGGCAATAGAGCATTAGATTACGAAAAATGTTTACAGATATAGCACTTGTGTTGGTAAATAATTGTTTGTTTGCAAATGCATAAACATTTTGAAAGGTGACATTAAAATATAATTATAATTTTCAAAATAGAAATTAAAATCGAAATAGATACGTACATACATAAATATGCACTATGGGGATTTTATGATGTGGCAAACAGTTATTACCAACACTACTTTCTTCATCATGAGTTTGGTGTTAATAAATTCAGTTCTCAGACATGTAGCTTCGAAACGATTTTAGGTTTATAATCTCTGAACATCTGTGATAAGTGAGTTTATCTCTAATTCACTTAAAGACCTGAAAATTTAAACGGATTAAGGCTTGACAACATGGGTCACAATCCCATTCTATGAAACATCCATGGCTTAAGTGTATTGCTGCTTTCCTACTCTGAACTTCTGTAGAACCTTAAAGTTGTGTTGAAATCCTCTTTTTGACAATTTTATCCTTCGGCTTATTTCACCTGATTGAGCATGTTATTCAATATGTACAAGCAGTCTTATCTCATAGGAGCCAAAACATTGAGTAGGATGTAATACAAAATTTTTCAGATTTGTTGAAGTCATTGAAGTTTTGCTTTAAATTAACAACTAAACAACAGCAATAACATTAAATTTTAACTACAAGTAGGACCTTTCTTTGGTTACTTTCTTAAAAAGATGGGTGATGGAAAGTGGACGCTCGGTTAGCAACATAAAAAATATAAGAACACTCATGTGCAACGATAATGTTGCAACGAGCCAACACTACTGCATTCACTGTATGTGCTGTGTTTCGATCCTGCACAAACAATGACTCCCCAAAACAAAAAAGTACAAAAAAAATAAGAAAAATAAGAAAAATAAACAAACAATTTAACAACAACACACTCTCAAACAAGTGCAGAAAAGCAGAAGAAGGAAGAAAGGACCTTCACAATAAAAATCAACAACATTAGTAATTAAGATATTTCGGATGGTTTCATTTCAAGTTGAATTTATTTAAATGCCTGACGTTTTATTTTATCGCATTCATTTTCCCTTTGTTTTAAATCCACACACACACACACACATATATACAGACATCAATTACATGCTCTCATATATACTCACCAATACACTTAAACACATTTATTTCGCATTTCTTCTCAGTATATAAGAAAGAAAAAAAGGAACTTTTAACACCATTTCCAAATTTTCAAATATTTAATATTTTTCGGCAACCAAAGTTATTCTAAATACAACGTTGTCTTGTTGTTTCGATAACAAACGTGTAGTTAAACTCTTAATTTTTTTTTTGTAAAGCCTGGATCTTACCTTTGGGGTGTATAGTTCAGAGTGTTCTTAAGTTTTCCCTTCCACCTCGTGAGTTGTTGTCCAGCTGTGGTCCAAAATATTACCGACACTGTTTCCAATTGTATGGTTCTAGTGAATTCATAGCGCGGAAAATTGTCATCCCTCACAAACTCCGAATTTTTCCGACCACTGCAACAATTTCTACTTTCTTGGCAAGATCAGCTATTGCAGTTTTCTCTTTACCTCTACAGCCCTATTAATGGCCTTGTACTGTAGTAACGCCTTTAGTCAATTTAGAATTGCAATGGCGTGTTAAGAAAAAAAAGGAAATTGCATTTTATAAAACAAACTGCTCTTGAATTATATCAGCAACGGCCTCATAAAAGTACCCCCCGGGGGTACAGTAAATGGCTTCTGGTGATTTACGTCACACCAGGGGCCTGTACACACTGAGGAATATGGAGTTCACCTAACTTTGGGTGGCCTGGCACTCGCTATAGGCAGAAAGGTTGGTAATTTATTACTAACCATCTCAGGGACTGACCAGAGAAACCTACTCTAATCTGGTACTACGGGCATCAGGAAGCCCCCGGTTATGCCTGTGCTCCCCTGTCATTCGGAGAGTGAAGCAAATCGGCCTGATGGTTTAGGTGCGACCCTTCGGAGAGTACTTGTAGTGGTGGGGTAGTGCTAGATAGAAACATCTCAACAAAGTGTGCATTACTACCCAGGCAGTGGTGGTACTAAATTCCTAATTCGATGTCCATAGACCTTCTTCAAACCGGCGTGTCATAGACATGTCCGAAATTAGAGGGTAGCGGCTTCGAACGGCCCTGGTCAAAAGCGGCGACCACTACCCTTTACAACGGGGTGGCGTGTGGTGAGTCTCATGACCCAATCTAGTTGCCCATAAAAGTTAATTTTGATTTCTGAAACAACTGAACTCAAACCAGTTAAAAAATTTAGTAGGTTTTATTTTTCATTATCAGGAAAACGTTATTCCAAAATTATCCCTTGTGTTGAAATGGTGTAGCCAAAATGAATTGTTCTGCAACAATTCCTGGCCAAGGAGTACAAACATTTACATATACTCGAATATGCATGTACTCATATTTATAGGGGCATTAAATGAATTCCCAGAACCATTTATAATGTTAAAACAAGCCACTAACAAAAGCATTAAAATTGACTTAAACAAATACTTAAACGTGAACAACAAATTTTTGTATATATTTTGTGTAGAGCCTAGCTAAGCGGCATCCATATCTCTGCTTTTATTTCCGTTTTCTTTTTTTTTGTATATTTGTTGCATTATTTGCACATTTTAATTTTAATAATAAATATAATTCTTTGGATAAAACAAAAACAAACAAACGAACAAAACATGGGCACAGTCAAATCATACTGGCAACAAACGAACAACACGTTTAATTCAACCAGAAGAACCACTTAGCGCTCCAACTAACGCATTATTGTGCTTTAACGAAATAGAGCAAGTAGGACCACAGACCGTTGCTCATAAGTCTGGTTAAATGGAGTGCATTTTGTTGTTCATTTTCTTTTTGGATGAAGCCCTTTCTTTTTTCTTATTTATTTACTTATATTTCAAATATGGCCGCGGCATTATGGCGTTTGGCGTTGTACTTTCATAAACGAAGAAACGCTTATAAATTAATACAAAAAAAGGAGTTCTCTTTTATTTTATTTATTGGTTGGCTTTGCTGTTGCTTGTTGGTTGTATTTGGGAGAAAGAAGGTATTATTTTGCTTTTTGGCCTCTAAAATGTTAACGGTTATCCTTTAGAAATACCCTTTTAATCCTTTTTATGAGCTTGTGGTGTTGCTGGTTTATAGAGATGTTTGGAAGAAGTTGTTCATTGCAGTGAACAATTGTTTCCAGTGATGCAGTTAGCAAAAGGATTTTTGTCTTAAGAAGCATGGGTACAATGCGGCATATGAGTGCAGTTACGAATTAAAATTTGATGGAATGATTGCAAATATTGCTGCAATGGAAATCTCCTAAAACCTCAACTTTAATGCTTATACTTAAGCATGTTGTTGAATGTTTTTATTAGTAAAACAATTTTGAATTGTTAACAGTTCTGTGGAAAATTAATGGGCTTTTTTTTATTGTTCTCTTAAACTCAAGCCGAAGAATTCTTCTGGTGATGGAGCACTAACTTGCGTTGATTTAATTTTTAAATAAATAATTAATCTTTTTGCATTATAGAACTTTACTAAAGCCATTTTCGTTATTGGCAAATGTGATAAAGGGAAGAGGATAAGGAGAATTGGTATTTGGGTATCGTAGATAACTGTAAATATCTTCGCGGACGAACTAACGAACCCTATATCTAAAGAACGAATTCTCTTCGATTTGATGGACAACCAACTACAACAGAATATTCTCGGTAAGATATTGGGGTATTACAGTGTGGTTATTAGGAACTAATAATTTTATTTCATGATGGAAGCTTCTGTTGTTAGAGCCATAGAACAGCGAAATGCACGTTATACTTAAATAATGCTCTGATCCTGCCAAACAACAATAGAGTTGAAAGACGTTGGCATTAGCAACCACTTTTGCCATCTCCTGTTTACAATCGAGAAGTACCTTTGGTACCGCCCATACATCTCGTGTTAAATAAAGGTCTTGTAAATATCAAAAAGATCAGAATGCTTCTTACGATATCCAGAAAATGTGCTCATTTCATTGAGTCTAATGCTTAGAACATCGACAGCGTTTGCTAGGAGTACCTAAACATTTACTTTACTTATAGACATAGACTATAAGACTGTACCATCAGCAACATAGACAACATGAGAACAACAACATAGATCAAGAGAATTAGGAAAGAATCTGTAATAATTTCCTCAAGGGATACAAAGCATGTGATCCTGATGGTATTCCTTTGGAAATACTCATGCTACACATACGGCATGCTACGCTACCTCTATGTGAATAAATGAAATGTTGAATATAAAAAACTATAAAGAGAGTCATTTCCAAAAATCCAATATCGGACATCCAATTAAGCAACGAATAAGTTTATACCGAAATTGGAAACTTTTACTTTTACTGTCCTTAAGGTGTACAAGAGCCAATATTTTGTTCGTATAGTGCCCACTTAACCAATTCCAAATGATTTGTACTACAAAGTTATTTAGAATAAATTTAGAATCTTTCCTTTTAGCCGTTGAATAGAGAGACAAAGAATTACGGATTATTTTAAGAAGAACTGATGGCGTACACGATTCTCTCAAATCAACTCAACAAACTTTAACCTTTGATGAGCCACACTTTCCAAATTTGTTTTCTTTATATAATTCACTCTGAAATCCACGAGAAATGCGAAAGGATACACCAATTTCGATTTAGGAAAGATATGGTTACACACTGTAGTCACCGTTGTCTAGTGGTTAGTGTGCTGGCTTACTAAGAAGATAGCGCCGGGTTCAAATCTCAGCGCTGACATCTTGAAAAAAAAAGAAATATAAAAAAAAATATTTCTTTCGGCGACTACCTCTCAGCAGTCTTCTGGCAAAGGCTCAAATCTGTCGTTCGGAGTCGACTTTAAACTGTAGGTCCCGGTACTCATGGATAAAAATTAACACACACAACATGAGTTTTGCGAGAAGAAACGTCGTAACCCTGACACAGGGTTGTAATGGCCAATTATGTATGTATCTATGTGTGGTTACACACAAGACCCTTAGTTCGGTGCAAATAATGATTTTAAAGTGTATAAATGTGCAAAAGGATGTAGTTTTTTATTTTGTTAATTGTCTAAAAATAGTTGACACTGTTCTTATATCAATTGATAGGGAGACAGGTAGAGTTTGTATTGGCATTAGACGGCATAACTAGAGTAAGTTTATCGTGCTTACCTGCCATGAGACTTACCACACGCCACCCAGTTGCATGAGTGGTAGTCAAATTTAAGCGTCTGACCAACTCCACCCAAAGCCGGCACCCTCCAATTTCGGACATGTCCAATACACGCCGGTCAGAAGAGAGCCCATGGACATTGGCAATCCCCCTTATTTAGGAGGTTAAAAATACTATCCAGTATGTACCACTGCCACTACGTGTACTCCCTGAAGGTGAGCACCCAAACCATCAGGCCGATTTACCTCACTCCCCGAATGACAGGGGAACATAGGCAAATCGGGGACTTGCTGATGCCTGTAGTACCAAACTAGAGTATGAATCTCTGGTCAGTCCCTGAGAGCGTCAGTAATAAATTACCAACCCCTCTCTGCCTATAGCGAGTGCCAGGCCATCCAGAGCTAGGTGAACTCCATACTCCCCGGTGAGTACAGGCATCTGGTGTGACGTAAATCACCAGAAGCCATTTACTATACCCCCGGATATGACGGCATAAATTGATGTAGACTCAAATGACTCAAAACAGAAGATAGATACTCAAAACATCACTAACGTGCAATATATCGAACAATATTACACCGCCAGAAAAAACTTTCAAATATAAACCTAGAAAACTTTTGGTACAATTGTGTAAATATCTCAGCATTCAAAATTTGTCCAGTCCCAAAAAAATACTGAAATTTTCTTATGAGGAATTTACGCTAACCACATTCCTACTTTTATTTATTTATTAATTTGTAATCCTGTTTTATAAAGCTGAAAAATAAAAAAAAAACCCTATTCTTAAATTTAAAATATGTTTTAAGACAAAAAAAAACAAACATTTTTATGGAAATTCGTGCAGAACAAAAATTACAAATTTTAAACAAAAAACCAAATTTTATTATGTACTACTTATGTATGTATGTATGTGATAAAATGTCTCAGCTAAAGTTGTTTGTTGTTCAGGATAATGTTTTACTACTGTTGCTGTTGCTTTAGCTGTTTCTTTATCGTTATCTTATTTTAACTTTCAGCACATGTCTTTAATCAAACTCAGCAAGCGCATATTTTACAATGAAAAATCAAAATAACGCACAACATCTTATTATCCTTAAATACTACTGCATATGTACTCGTGGTATGTGTGGAGCCGTATGTCTACAATTACATGTTCATACAATCCCTAAAGCACATAAAGAAAACGAATTTTTTTTATGCTTTTAAAAGCTTCTTATATTCGCATTTTTACTTTTCCTTTTATTTTTTCCCCGTTTTTCTTTTACTACTACTTAAATTTCTCACCAGCCACCCCCTTTCCATATTTGCACAATCACTTAAAATGCATGTTTGTCTTAAAGGTGTACGCCGTTTGAAAGGTGGAAAGAGGTAGGGTTGCCAGAAAGTGAAACAACTCTGGCAAAAACAAAATATACAAACAAATATACAGTCGAATTCGGTTATAAATAAGCACACTGTTTAAAAGAAAAACTGGGATATAAGCAAAATAAATGTATTTACTTTCTATTAAATTCAAAGGTATTTAACTCCGTTTAAAAGAAAATCCGTTTAAAAAAATCCGTTTTAAAAGAAAGAGATTTTGCGTTAAAAAGCACAAAATTGTATAAAACGAACTCCGCTTAATTACAAATACGAGTATTAAGAATTCATCGACGACAAAAAATTTTAGCACCGGCTCATTTCTTTTTGTTTTGTGAATACCTACTAGGGAGATCGATCGGTAATTATTCCATCGGGTTTTACCGGTCTTTTTGGTTTTACTGAAACTGGCTTTTGAAAAATAAACATTTTTCGAATATCGAATAGACCGGTGTTTTAACCTCGAATAACCTGATTTTTTGAACAACTTTAATTATTAAAATTTTTATTACTGAATTTACAGATTTGACTTTTAATTAAGTATTTTTCTCTGTGTAACATAGAGCATTTTATATTTATACATATGGAATACATAAAGAAGAAGCAAATAAATATATGAGTAGTGTGTCTCTTTTTCTTCAAAAATATACATACATTTGTAATTAGAAATTAAAAAAAATATGATTACATAAATATATTTATATGTAGATGTCTTCAGAGGTATGAAACATTTTGAACGAGATAGAAAAGACAAGGCCAGCTGTAGTAAATGTCCTAAAATACTAACCTGCAATGGCTCTTCGACATCAGGACTTATTAACCACATTAAAAATGTCCATGATAATGAAATAAATGTGAATCTGGATTACATTCCAAGTAGCTCCAGAACATCGGCAAATATTACACTTAATATATTCTCTGCCTAAAATAGCCGACTTTTTATTTAGACTAGTGTCATAAGAAATCTGAAAGGCTTGAAAAAATGCTCAATGCTCAATTTATATTCTATATGCCCAACAAGCACTTTGAATGACAGGTTATTCTCAATGTCGAGAATGAAATTTATTTTATTGCAGTAACCAAGTGATTTATATAATTTATACTAATAGCCGGTAAACCGGTTTTTAAAATGATTTTTTACCGAAAACCGGTTTTTTAATTTGAAATATTCGAACTATTCGAAAACCAGTTTTTGATAAAAGTCGAATAATCGATCTCTTAAGTACCTACATTTTCAAAAGTATTTTTTATGGCATGAATGTTCATTTATTACTAAAATTGTTTATAATTTGTCTGGTAACTTTGTCAGAATTTTATTTATTTTTATTTCAATAATATTTTAAGACTTCGTTTAAACGAAATAAATTTGCATTTATCCAAAGTCCTTTTAAAGGAAAATTCCGGTTATAAGAAAAACAAATGCTGTTTTTTACATTTTCTTATAACCGAATTCGACTGTATATAAAATCTGTATTAATTTCACAAGAAAAAAAACCAAAGTTAAGAAAAAGTTGCCGAGTAAATTATTTTCTTTTTTTTTGCACGCTAATGTGCTTCGAAATTTGTGCACAATTTACACTAAAAAAACGTCAACAAAAAAAAAAAAAAAAGAAAAGGAATTGTGCCCCCGTTTACAACAACTAAAGCATTCAGTAAACTTTTTGTGGTAATTTTCATAAAATATTGGTATTTTTACGCGAAAACTTTGTTTTTGAAAAATCATGCTCAAATAAGTGAAAATGTCAAACACATACCGATGCACCACTAATGCATGCACATCCTTTTATGCATGTGTACCATAAAAGTTAAAAACAATATAAAGGATATACCAAAAATAAAAAAAAACAAGAAAAAAGTAAAGGAGGAAAAATAGGACCCGAAGGTAATGTGCATGCAAAACTAAAAACTCAGTTAATTGCAAATAATTTATTAGTTGCGCGATAATAATTTATTAGCTGTGATTGCACACATAAAAAGTTTTAGACATCATTTAAATTAAATAGAAATTTACAACAACAAAAAACAGAATAAAAAAAAAACAACAAATAGGATTGCTAAAAAGAAAATATATGTATATATATATATATATATATATATATATATATATAAAATGGCGTATCCGCTAGCATGGCTATTAGCAACAGACAATACCGGCAATCTTAATTTCATGGAATAGAGGCTCTCATTTTCTTATATTGTCGTGTTATGGAGTTTATGTGCTCCATCCGCCATTTCATATTTTTTAATATATCTCGAGTTAATGATTTGACTTTAGGTTTTCGAACCCAAATTTTTCAAGTCTGCAATCCGTTTTCGAATATATCATCCAGTTTCGGAGATAAATAGCCGAAAACGGTTTGAAAATTTTCAAATTTTATTGTCAAAAACCTAAAGTGGCATCATTAACTCGAATATATAAAATGGCGGATAGAGTACATAAACTCCCGCACGGCGCACACAGGGTTAGAATAGCCTGTTTTCTTGGATTAATTAAAAAAAAAATTTTAAGTATCGTCAAAATTTTTTGTACCTGGTTAGAGTATACAAAATTCTACATCACTTGTCGTTAAAATAAATGTCAAAAGTGCTCTGGTGTTTTTCTAGTGAAACTTCAAAGTGAAACTTTATAAAAATTTTTGTGCAAAAAAAGCTAAAAAAGTGAAAAAAAAAGTATTGTAAAAGTTAACAATTTTTCAATGGAACCATCAAGTTCAGGTAATTTGGAAATACTTCGTTAGCACTTGTGTATCAAATTGTGTGTGGAAGTGTTTTAGACTTAGTTATTTATATTGGAAGTGCCAAAAAAAATTAGCATTTTTATATTTTAAATGGACATATAGTTATTATTCGTCCACATTTGTGTCATAATTTTTAGTTTATATTAAAGAGGACATAAATCTCTATTATATTGCAAAATTTTACGCTGCCTTTTTGTGCTTTTTAGAAGCTATGCATTGTTTAATGCAAGTGTTGCAGCAGTCAAATAGCTAAAAATCACATTGATCTCGCGACTGCTGCTATTGTTGTGTGTTGTGTTTTGTTGTTTTTCATCTTACTTTTTTCTGACTGATAGAAAGACCTATACATGTAGACAATTTAAGATTTGGCCTTTTCATTCCTAATGGCTGGATTCGATTTTTTGAATGTCTTTTGCACGTCTTATGCACACAATACAGGACGACTTTTTGTTGAAACGTATCCTTGATACAATATGCCTCCCACTTTGCACAAGTATTTTATTCATGGACCCGAAATTATGTCAAAGGCCATTTTACCTATTGAGAAGTTATCAGAAGAAGCGTAAGAACCCGAAATAAAGATTTAAAAAATATAGGGAGTTTCATTCACGAAAGTGCAGTCGCGAAAAATCAAACCAAAACATTTTTAATATGTTTTTTGATAACCTCTGATCCAAATATTTCAAGCATGCAAAAATTGCCTACAAAGAAGGTTCAAAACTTGCCAGAAGAGGCTATTGATTTAATTGTACCTGCAGCTCCGAACAAGAACTATTTCAGTGATGTTGAAGTAGCTGATGCTGCTGATGATGATTCTGCTGATGATGATGATAATGAAGATGATGATAACGATGATGATGAATATGATGATGATGATGATGGTGATGATGATGTTGATGATTAACTTTAAGATGTATAAAATGTAGTGTTTAAGTTCTCATACTGTACTCCTTGCACTATATACCTACACTGATATTTGGCATTATTTAATAAAATTCTACTGAAATATACTAAGAAAACATTTTGTTTTACTTATTTAAATGGTATTAACTGAAAAATAAAGAAAAATTATCCGAACATAGCTTCCCTGATTTGATCCAAGAAAACATGCTATTCTAACCCACTGTGCGGCGATATGTGTTTACACCAAGAAGCGTTGCTACACAATAAATTGTATTCCTACCAAAAATGTTAAAAAAAAATCTACCACAACCATTAGTTTCCTAAAATTTACTCCTCATTGCTTAAATTACTTTTGATATACGAGAACTGTGCACTAGAAAAAGTTATGTTGGAAATTTGTAGGGATACGTGCAGTAACGAATTTTCTTATGTAGGCATAACGTGTGTGTATGTACTTTTGTATGGCAACTGAAATTTTGAGACTGGCATATGCTGATTATACTCCGAATCAGAAAAATGTTTTAAATCGTAGAAGTTTTTAAAAGAAGATCGAGAGAAGATTTGTATAACGATGCATCCATCACATTAAAAACCGTTGAAAATGTTAAGAAACTGAAAATTATTGTTATGCCACATGATCGTTTTGTAAATAAGGAGTCTTATTTGAAAGTTATGCGCCGCTTGCAAAAAGCAATACCAGAAAAACTGTCAAAATTGTGGAAAAGAGTTCATGCAACTGTTCACTCATCTTTGCTTGTTCGAAATTTTAGGTCCAAAAAGAATATCACAATCATGCCTTAGCCATCGTATTCACCAGATTTGGTCTCCTGCTAATTTTTTCTATTCTCAAAATTGAAAAGCTACATTTTGCGAAAAGAACGGCCTTTTGCGATGACACAAGAGATTAAAGAGACATTTTAGGCTTGCTAACATTTTACTGCAAAATTTGTTAGCGTGAAAAACTAATTAAAACTACCGAAAGAGATTTTTTATACAGAGTCAGGAGGAGCTTTTTTAAAAAGAGTATTCACATTATTCGCTGTAGTCTACGGTTAGTGTTTTGGGTTGGCTTACTATACGAGAACTTCGGGTTCAAACCCCAGCTCTTCCATCTTAAAAAATAAATAAATATGAAAAAATATTTCTTTCGGCGACTACCTCTAAGCAGTATTCTGGCAGAAGCTCTAAGAGTAACTGATTGCCATGAACAACAAGCTTCTCAAGTCTGTCCTTCGAAGTCGACATGAAACTATAGGTCGTGATACTCATGGATAAATATGTATGCACAAAGCATGAGTGCTGAGAAAAGCTAGGCCGTAAACATGGTTGTAGTGGCCAATTATGTATGTAGGTATGTTGGTATTAACATTAACAAAGATTACTCTTTATGAAAATTGAAATTAATTTGATTTTGTTTTATTTTTTTTTTACTGCCATTAAAAATTTGTATGTATAGTGTTTTAAAATTTTAAATTTTTTTAAATTTTTAATTTTTTTTAAAATTTAATTTAAAATTTTACCAAACTTATAAGAAAATTGCAACAAACCCAACAAACTACGGAAAACTACTAATTACTGGTCCGTATTTTAGGAAACCAAGTGTTCATTGAACTGTTGTTGCTGCTTTCACATACATTATAAACCCTTCCTAGCTAAGGCTTTGCACTCTGACCTCTTGATGAAGGGTACAATAACTCAGAAATTATTAAAAATTAAATTTTCTCTCTGTTTTATAAAACAATAAAACACATTCATACATGCAAACATTTAAACTAAAATTAAATTCAAAACAGTTAAGGAGCGGTGGTGTTTGTTGTACGCAGAGAAGGAGATACTCAAAGTTAAACCATTATTTTGTTTTCCTACTTTGTTTAAAATATTGAAATCTATCTGCGTATTAAGTTGGAAAACAAATATAAAATTCCACTTGACTTGTTGTAAACAATTGAACAGTATCGTAAAATAATGAATAAAAGTTGGTTTGCTGGTTGGCTGGAGTGGATTGCTGGCTGGTTGGCTGGCTGACTGGTAGGTTGGATGATTGCTATAGTGTTTTCTTAATGATTTTAAATAGAAATTATAAGTGTTGCACACTGGTTGAATGAGCATCAAGTATTAGGAAAAATAGTGATGTTTGAAATGTATTACTGCAATTTATTTTTTGAAACTTTATACAAAAACTAGCCTAAAAACTAGCCGCTACCATTTGCACACATTTTTCAACTGATGATTTTTAATGACTACAAACTCAATTACACCAAACTCAAAAACTTCAGCTTTAACACTTCTCAAGATGTAAAGAAATTAATATTTAATTTGCATGGGAGGTACCCCGCCTACTTTCTGAATAATGATTTTCCTTGACCATGAAGTCGTTCAGACCAAATTTAGAAAATTTAGCTTTAACAGCTCTCAAGAAATAAGTTTAGCATAAATGAAAAAATTTTACATTGAATTTTTATGGGAACATATAGGAAAATCTAAATATCTCCAGAACCAATAGGCCGATTTCCCTTAAACTCTACATAAACAAGCTACAGACTATCCCCAACATACCCTGGAATTTCGGTTGAAATCGATCCATCCATTTCGGCGATTAGTGGTGACATCAAAATAATCAAGCTTTTGCTCTTTTTGTCTATTAACTTCAGGCTTAAATAGTGAAACTTCTACAAAACTTTTCTGTGCTTTAGAAACAATTAACTTGGAAAACTAATTTTGAATCAATTTTTCATCATTGAACGAGATTTGAAACATAAGCAGTTCGAAAGTGCAAGGTTCTATATGTACGACATCATTACAAAAAAAAAAATTTTGGCTATTTTATTTTTAGATGATTTCATATGCAGCCTTTGGTTCGGCAGTACTCCTTAACCATATAATTATTCCTACAGAATAATGAACTTGATTTTGAGACTTTTGGCTACGAATTAAGGTTCTCGTTGGAAGAGGGTAAAATGTAAAACTGCGATTGTCTTCTCGCAGGTACTAGTGCTTATTAGTTTCCGTTATGAAAATTTAGATTCTAAATTGTTGTTTGTATTTAATATACATATATACACGTCTAAACCACTACAAAGTACAGTGGAAAATCTACGTAACATAATAAGAAGACTTACCAAATAGTTCCACAAGCTCATTCCGGTGTCCCTTAGTTAAAAACAAGCGAGGACCATTAACTTGAAATTTTCTCATAGAGATGTACATAAATAGTTATTAAAAACATGTCTGTCCCTTATCATTTTTACTTAAGTGAACCTCTGTAAGTATATAAGATTAAAATATAGATGACTTTACTATAACTGAGCGAATAGACTGTAAATGATTAAACAGAATACGACCGCAACTTTAGGCAAGAACGACTCTCAGAGAAAACATAATTAAAACGACGACTGCAACTTCACGAACTGTCATGTAATGGTCTTACATTTCTTGAATGTAAAGTTATTAAAAATTAAATTTAGAAGAGTTTTTACTAAAAACTGAACTTATATTTTATAATGTAATTATGGTTACGCCCTTCTTTAATTATTTTTTTTATGTAACAAATCCCAAAATTGTTTAATTTATTTAAACTTACAAATGTTTTTTCGATTTTCTTTTGCTCTTATTTTTCTTTGCACCAACAACAAAAAACAAATGGGTTTGTTTACAAAATGTATGAAATTTAATAAAAGTGTGGTAACATTGTTGAGAGAATTTGTTTCTAAATATGAGAGCATTAGAAAAATCGCTGTCAAAATAAAATAGATTCTATTTTACGACTGCATTACCCAGCGTTTTTATGTGTCAATTTGTATGCAAAAAAGCGTTCTGTTCAATCATTAAGATTTAAACTCCCAAAGTTTTATTCAAACACACCTATCACTTATTACTAGTGTTGTCGAATTTTGCTGCTTTCTTTTACTCGATAGTATTGATTACTGTCATTTGGGTACTCAATACTACTCGATTCTTTTAACGGATTTTATTTTTAAAAGAAAACAATATCATAAAATGCTGTGTTTTTAGACAGAATTTTGTTTTGCCCGTTAAAATTAAAATTTTTCATACAATTTTGAAGAAAATTAAAACCCTGAAAGTATAGAGTAGTTACTTTTAAGTATTGAATGCCCAAAAATTAGTACAAATACTCGATACTCGGTACCCATTATTCAATACTTTGCCAGCACTACTTATCACCCATCTTTGAGAAACTATACATACAAACATAATTAGGCATTACACATACATATTTAATTTTTAGGGTTACGGCTTAGCTTCTTAGAAGACTGCTAAGAGGTAGTAGCCGAAAGATATCAGAGCTGAGGCCTTATTCTGTAACTCTCCTAAGCTAAAACTCTATCGCTAAAAATTTATAAACTTGATTTAGGACTTTTTGGCTACGAATAGAATTCTTTAACGCTTATTGTAATTTAAAAACTTCATGCCTATTACCTCTACACTTTTTAATTTTATATATTCTAACGTCCAGCCTGTTTCAAAACCACAACATTTTAGCATTTTAGCTTAAGAGAATTACAGAATAAGGGTTTTGAACCCAGAGCTCTTCTCTAGTAAGCCAACACACTAACCACCACACTACGGCTAACTGACACAAAAATATAATATTTCATGCTCATACCACCTTCCTAACAAGTCAGAGATAACTTCTGGAGTAGTGACATGTTTGAACGTTTAACAATATTGTTTCCTAACTGTTATAATTTAATAACTTTTAAATTTAATTTATAATAGTAAATAAAAAATAATTATTTTTGCAATATAGTTAGTACCACAGTACGCTGGCTTAGCCGACAGGCTTGTTTAGAGCTTCGGAAATACAAAGTACTTTATGCTAAAACCAAATGAACAATAATTTAACTTTCAGAAGTGTTGAAAAAAAAACAAAATTTAACGGATATGGCACAAAGGGAGCATGTGAAAGCAATCGTTTACTACTGATAAAAATTTGTTTATTTGTTTTTCTTATTTCCATATTACATATATGGTAAACACATAAGTCTAGATTATTATTATTAATTTTTCTTTTTTTTTATTTGAAATTAATAATGCTTCAATAGCATATGCATACATATCTAGACATGAAATACATTTTAAAATCCATAGGGTAGTAGGAACAGTACTTTTTGTGAATATGGCATAGAAGCTCTTCCGTCTCAAAGTCAATGGAAATGTTTTCCTACCACTTGTAATCCACCATTTTACTATTCAATACATTCAAATTAAATTTGCTGTGAATACTCATTGAATAGTCAAAGTTTTCTGACCATTTTAAAGCATACGTTTTAACTCATATGAAGCTATAAGTGGAACTTTTATTATTATAATTCTTTTCTTCTGTTTTAATTTCTCTTTTCTTACGTTACGTTTAAAATTAATTTATTATTTTGCTTTGTGTTCGCAACGCATTGAAAATTAAGAACTTCATTACAATGGCAAGACAGGATAACGAGAGAACGGAAGGAAATAGCAGCTACAATACTCCATCGTTTAAGTTAGCAAAACCACATTGTTTATAAAGCAAAATTTAAGGAAAACTTTATTGTTACATAAAAAGAAATTACAATACAATACAGAGTTTTAATATAAAAAAAGCTTTTCAACTTTAAGGCTTAATACCAACAGCAAGGCTCGGCTATGGTTCGTAAATCTTCAGCAATATTCGGTGCTGGAAGAAAATAATTTTTTTCTAATGCAATACAGTATTTAATGCAAAAGAATATTAAGATAATTATAAAAACATCTGTGAATGCTTCGGTCTTTGGGAAAATAGAATGGTTCTTGTTTTGTAAACTCAAGTGCTTAAGTGCTACTCTCGACAGAAAGCTAAATTTTGACAAAAGCTTCATGACGACTGAAGCGGTTTGGATACTACATACTCAATTAAAGGCCTAACTAAAAGTGGTTGGGGTTCATATAAGTATATTCGGTTCTTAGACCGAAAACTCTGAATCTATTGGTAAACTCGCTAACATTTGCAATATTTTAATTCGAATTGTTTGAATCAAGTGTGAAATACGTTACGGAAAAAGTGAAGGAGATAGTAGTGCTTATGGAAATTTAATTTAAACTTAATCGACAAAGACGAACGAATCCTCTCTATAAAGAATTATGTGATTTACTAGAAAAAAATTCCAGAAAGATGTGATCTATGAGAGGTACGAGTTGTAAATAGGAATGTGTGCTTATTTGAAGTTACGACTTTTCAGAGAACCTCTGACGGTAGAACCACACTACACACTACACACTACTACAGCTATCGGTTTCCTTTTGTATTTTTATTTAGTTTGTAGTTTCCCGAATTCGGAAGATTTCAAATTTCTTTTACATGTGTATTAAATGCATACTATCGCAGTTACACTGTCATTACGAGATAATACCGTCTCTCTCTCTCTTTTCCTAGAATACTCAAATATGTGTGTATAATAAGTACTGTTTATTTGATCGATTAATGTTTCGTTAGTAAAGCCTTGTTCATATTCTTTACAAGAAGGCTGTTTTGTGTTTTTATTTTAAAATTGCAGACCTTTAATACCGATTCTTAGAAGGCTGAAAAATATCTCAGTCGGGAACTTAAACTGCATTACACATTAGTTTTTGATAAAACCTGATTGAAAACCTTTATTTCATATGGAAAATATAACTGAGGTATTGAATTCACTACACAGTACTTTTAGTTACGAATTTTCCTGACTTGCAGAATAAAAAATGTATTCTGCTTTAGGGAATGTATTTTAATTTGAGTACATTTCTAGTATTTTATTAAGAAGTCTGGAAAAGGAGAAATTAATTCCTTATATACATATGTATATATATAACAATTTATTTAATTATTACTGCTTGAGAGGTAAAAAATTACGAAAAATTTTGTGCAATTTTACCGTTTATGGTTAAATATTTTATATACGAATACCACCCTGCAGACAAATTTTGATAACTATTTTAACACATAAAATATCACTTTTAAAGTACCCACAAAATAAACATTTGCATATATATTAGAATATAAACTTCTCTAATCCGTTTAGGTCTTCTTTTATTTTCCTTAAAACATACACACAAAATATTTAACAAAACAAAAGTTAAAATTTTCAAAAGGGATACAAAAAGATAAGCCTTTTTTTTGCAAATGTTAAAACCAACCAAAAATTATATATTTATATGAGAAATGGTATCTCCTTTAGCACGTACATACATACATGATGTGTGTTCCTTAAATATTGGGTCATAGCAAAGCTAACTGCAGTTGGTATTTATGTCACCACAGGAAATAATATTTATTTGTTCAATGCCTTAAGAAAATGTTGTAAAGATTTCAAAATTAAGGTTTTATAAATTTTAACAGCTGATAGCTGTCATATTGTTACATTAACTGTCACTTAAACATATTAGGTGTGTTTCTTTACTTTTTGGGTAAAGTTCGGTAAATAGAGAGTAAACAATAATTTCTCTCAATAAAAGACAAATTTACCCAAAAGTACGGGAACGCAAAAAAGCACATATTTTACACATTCATATAAAACTATGAAAAAAAAAACACAACTTTATGTCACACTCACAAGCATATTGAATATGAACTTTCGCAAAAATAAACGACAATAATTCGACTTATACATGTTAACTAAGGCAAAAAAAAAAACTTTTTTATATAAATAGTGAATTAAATTATACTATAAGCCTTTCACTGCAGGTTGATAGATATTTTTTAATTCAACTTTTGAAATTTTTATTAGTTTTCTGAATCTTTCATTTTTCTATTATTTTTTAAACAGCTGATTATTTGTTTACTTGCACAAACTAGCCCGAAGAAAAAGTACGGGATATTTCGTGCATGAAGAAGAAGAATGTTACTCTCTCTAAACTTCTCTCATTTACGGAAATTTTGTGTACGGGAATGCTTTTTGGTAAAATTGGCATCCCGCGGGCGCCCAATGCATAGTAAAGAAACAGACTTATTGTTTTGGCAAATCTGGTTTAATAAACAAATGAATGAAATTCGGACGAAATTAACCCTCACCAGATCAAAATGCGTTCAATACATTAAGAAGATTATATTCTTTGGTATGAACTTATGACTTGTAGCATTTTAGTTATTATTTCAATGTAAAGCACATTAAGGAGGTTAGTGTGTTGGCTTACTAAGACGATAGCGCCGTCATCTAAATAATCAAATTTGGGCTGAAATATTGCCATTGAGGTCTTACTATTTATGGTGATGTCCTCATACATAACTGGCCATTATCAACCTGTTTCAGAGCACACAGCACCCATGCTGTGTGTGTTAATTTTTATCCATTAGTACCGGGACCTATAGTTTAAAGCTGACTTCGAATGATAGACTGAGAAGCTTGTTTCTGGCAATCAGTTGCTCTCAGAACTTTTGCCAAAAGACTGCTAAGAGGTGGTGGCCGAAAGAAAAATTTTTTATATTTTTACCTTTTTAATATTTACATCTTTATCCCACCCAAGATGGCACACAGCTCTTATTTAAGTGTTTCAAAGTTTATTTTGTACCTTCTTGACCGAGTATAGAAAAGGGCGAATATGTTTATTAATGACGGTGGGATATTCAACTCTATCAATTCATTGGAGCATCGGCAGAAAGTGGTGTGTGTTTTGTTGTTCTATCGGTACTAGCATGGAAGATGCTCTGATTAAATTATTTATATAGCATTCTTGCGTAGTAACCATATCTTTCACTGAACATATTATTTTTTAGATTATTGTAAAATGAATCAAACCTGTGGAATAACCTTCCAGAGTGAGTTTTTCTGACAATTTCGATAGAAGTTTTAGCCAAATGTTCACTGACACTAATCCTTATTTCTCCTTCGCATAATCTCTTTTCAGTACAATACGCCGCATTAGAAGGAAAAAAAGCGGTTTCTAAGACAACAAATCGTCGTGCGGGAGTTTATGTGCTCTATCCTCCATATCATATTTTTTATATATCTCGAGTTAATGATGCTACTTTAGGTTTTTGACACCAAAATTTTTAAATCTGCAATCCGTTTTCTGCTATTTATCTTAGAAACTGGACTAGATATCCGAAAACGGAGTGCAGACTTGAAAAATTTGGGGTCGAAAACCAGTATTAACTATAGATATATAAAAAATATGAAATGGAGGATAGAGCACATAAACTCCCGCACGACGAAATATTGACCGCACCTCACAACACCAATTTATCATTTGTTTTAATATCACTGAAGCACCCTCTTGATGATTTAAAATTCTTTAATCAAAACGATTGGGAAAAAGTTTTATTAGTGAATTTCATAAATTTCATTAGCAAAATTGGAAACGTATCAAATGTATGGAAGTTAAAAAAATTTTAAACTTCAGATGTTTTAACAGTTGAACAAGTTACTTGCATTGGACATTGTAACCGCTGTTAGTGACATAAAGCATGCTGTGTATTCCTACATTTAGTGCCAAGGTTCAGACGTTTTACGGCGATGCAAAGTTTATAGAAAATATTAAAAATTTGTTTATCATACATACATAACTGGCCTTTACAGCCCTGTGTCAGGATTACGGCCTAGCTTCTCGCAGTACTTATGTTGTGTGTACAGTTTAATATCGACTCCGAACGACAGACTTGAGAATTAATTACTCTCAGAGCTTTTGCCAGGAGACTGCTGAGAGGTAGTCGCCGAAAGAAATATTTTTTCATATTTTTTTTTTAAGATGTCGGAGATGGGTGTCGAACCCAGGGCTCATGTCTTAGTAAGCCAACACACTAACCACTAGACCACGGCGACTACATCATCATCATTAAAAATTTATTTTCAATAAAGAAATTTTATACACAGATTTGTTAAAAAAATACTGCACATGTACTTTTTATTGGAGCCAATATAAATAATTAAATGAGTATGGGAGTAGAAACGTTAATAAAAAAAAATAATCGTTTGAAGCCACTTCAATTTTAAACAGTAAAATATTCCTTTTTTGTGTTATCCTCTTCCTCTACTTCTAGTCACCAACACAACTTCCATATGTTTGGAATTGTGCTTGGCCGTGTGGGTCACTCAATGTGTGTGCGAGTAAGAGGAAGCAACAAAAAAAATATAAATATTGTAGAAAAGGGATAAAAAGATACATTTTGCTCCATTTGTGAGTTGAAAAAATAATTGAAATTTGTTAAAATTTTGAAAGATAATATATCTTTATTCACACTTTGCATGTGAGTAAAGGGTGCGTAAATGGAAACCACTAAATGGCGCCTAGAATAGGTGTACCAGTCATACTTTGTACTTTTAAATTTATGAAGACATGTGTGTATGTATGTGTGTGTGTGTGTATCTGTTTAATGTAATACTTTATTATCTGCTCATTTAGGTAAACCATGTATTACGATGACAATGATGGAGTACTGATGTCAGTGTTTCAACAGCAAAAATGTTGCCAACAATCAGCTACAAATGCGCCTGGGAAAGGAAAATGTGTTATAAAACAAAAGCAGCTTTTAGAAAAATAAAAGGTAAGCTTTTAATAAAATTGTTTATTAGTTGATTCATCTGTGTATGTACCAAAAAAAAAAGGGATACACATCCCAATGTCCCCACGCTATAACTCTGTTTTCTCATTTCTAACAAATGAAAATAAAACAAAGATTTTATGTTTTAGTTTGTTTGTGGCTTCATATACACACAAGTTGTATCATAAAAATAAAGGTAAAATGTTTAATGAAACTGTGAATATACATTTTTCCTTTAAATGAATAAGTAGAGAATTCTATATTATTTGAAAATACGTACAAATATATGTATATATACTTCTATGCAAATATCTTGTGCGGTAAATCATTACCTTTCATTAAATTTTTCTAAAAACTTATCTCGCAATTGGGCTAAAATTTTGTACGTTAATTTTTTTTAAATAAACTTTTATGTTTTTTATTTATGTATTACTAAAATTTTACAGTAAAATTATAAATTAAAAAAAAAAAAACTCTTACCTGAAAGATGATGTAAAGCTGGATGGTTCTAATTTTTATTTACTCAGATAAGTTCGTATAAGTATTTTACATCAGAACTTTGCATTTAACATTGGGTGCTCAAAGAAATGTGGTTACAAATTTGAAAAATTAAATTAAATTTTGATTATATTTGATATACTCGTATATTGTGAAGTTTATTAAACCAAATATATGCGCTTTAGATTGCGAAGCTTTTACCATTTTTAGGGTAAAATCATTACTGTATCTGTTTGGATCTTTCTGAGCAGAAACTGATTCAATTTCTTTAGATTTTCGCCATAATTGATAAATATTTAATAATATTCCATCACAAAATTTATAAGCTTAAATCAAATGCCCACAAACAATAGCTCGCCTTTCTCCCTTCCCATAACGTAGGGGAAAAAATAAAAACCAAAAAAATTTTGTGGGTGCGTAGTATAGTGATTAGATTGCTCGCACAAAAATCTCAAACAGCCAGGTTCAACTTCCAGTAAAGGAAAAAAATAAGGAATAAAAAATTTGTGGTTTTACATACATACATACATATATACATACATAATTGGCCATTACAACCCTGTGTTAGGGTTACGGCCTAGCTTCGCGCAGCACTCATGTTGTGTGTGTTAAGTTTTATCCATGAGTACCGGGACCTATAGTTTAAAGTCGGCCCCGAACGACAGATTTGATAAGCTTTTTCATGGCAATCAATTACTCCCAGAGCTTTTGCCTGAAAACTGCTTAGAAGTAGTCGCCGAAAGAAATAATTTTTTTATATTTCTTTTTTTTTTCAAGATGTCAGAGCTGAGATTTGAACCCGGCGCTATCGGTTTAGTAAGCCAACACACTAACCACTAGACCACGGTGGTCTTACAAGGTTTTAATTTAAAAAAGAAGAGGCTCCCGCCTCTAAACAAGTCTATCCACAAGAAACAGTTCCCTGTCATTCCACTCTCCTCCACCTTTACCACTGGCATCAAAAAACAAATGATCAGAAGAAAAGCGCTACCTTCTGGGAAATAGTAGATAATAGCTACCTACTTAGCAAAGATCCTCACCACAATCAAAATCAAACGACAGATGGGGCAATTGCTGTTGATCATTCAAGAGTAAAGATATAACTCTAGCCCTTTAAGTGATCAAATTAATTGACAGCAACTTGTCTTATTCGAAAGACGCTAAATAAGAAACAAAAAAAATGTATTTTCTCCTTTCCAAAATTCCAATACAATGCATAGCGTGAGTAGGGGTTAACTCTCCTCAATAAAAAAAATCTGTAACTGGAAGTTTCCCAAGTTTCAGAAGAACAAGTTTAAATTTTAGAACTAATTTCGAATTGAATATTCGGTCCATAAAATTTTTTATTGCTAACTCAAGTGGTATCCAATCTCAGGCCTCTGATATAATGCTTCTATTGACTGGTTTGGAAATGAGTCCGCATGAAATGGCTGAAAAGGGAGGACTAGGAATGATTACCATGTACCTAAGAGCCGCTGGATCTCGATTGATGTTGCTAAGACTAGTTGTCTTCACGAGCTTAATAAGCAGCAGTATGGACAAATATTTTCTATAGTTCACTAGCAATGTCTTTCTTAAGTTCCTTCATGATTTACACTACTTTTTCAATGATTGGTCCACCAGAGCGGTAAGTATGTACGTTTAGACTACCATGTTGCTGTTTTTCTAGTTACATCATTATCTCTGTAAACTTCCATTAAAAAAAACAAAACAGAACCACAATATTTCGGATTTTGAGTAGTTTTTAAGCGTAGAGAACTTTTCAAAGAATAATGCGCTTTTAATAATAGCTTTCAACCAAATAAAGCTAGAAATGCCACTTTGAAAACAAACTAAGGTGCTGCCTGAATACGCCGAGATATTACATTTCTACTGCCATTCTGCTAACAAAGTTGCATTCTTAAGCTTGACATCAAACTTAGCTTTTTATCGTCAACAATGATTATTTGGAAAGAAACTCAAAATCTTGAAAAATGAAAGCCTCACTAAAATTCAAGGATGGCGTAAAAGTCTTTTCAGTATAGGAATAGAGGTTCCAATTTTCAACAGGTTTTCTAAAATTCCTCTTTAAACACACTTTAAAGCTGGCAAGAAATATATTGAAATACAAGATCATGGGTACGATTGCCTCTGGAGGCTCTGTTTAGGAACGATAAGAGATACCATATCAAAAAAGAAAACAATACAAACAAAAGGTGAAATATTAACTTTTTAAATTGCCACTCACTTCAACATATACAAGTACAATAACATTGGATTCCTGTTGTAAGTATTTCATGGTATTAAAATAATTACTTTAATATTTTTGTATAGTCCTTAAAAAGCACCAACTAATTAAACAGGAGTAGTTAAATATTTTTATTATAAAATTCCATTAATATACTACGAAGTAGCCATTACTTCATTAATACTATTAAACAAATGAAAATGCTAATCTTGAAAAAAGTTTGTCGAAACATTTTGAGAAAAAAAAATAAACCAAAAAAAAAAAAAAAATACAGAAGAAGAAAATCAATGGCAGAACAGTTTCAACTACAGCAACAAATTACTTTTACCTTAAAGGCAGTAAATAAGATTAGAACTTTAATAAAAAGTTTTCTTCTTTTTTTTTGACTAATACAAAAGAATTTAAAAAATAAATTGAAACTGGAGATATAGAAGTAATTTTAAATTTAGAAAATACAACAAATGTTGTTGGTACAGAGTGATTTGTAAGGAATTTAAGGTCAATAGATAATAAATTGATGAAGGAAGACATACAAATTACAATGATGAGGGTTATTTATTAGACAAAAAAAAACTTCCGTTTCCAAGTTCTTTTAATAATTAAACAAAAAATAGAAAAAAAAATAAAAACAGTGTTTTATTGTATAGCTGCTGTCATTTTAAGAAATTCACGATTTGGTATATTGCAATTGAAGAAGGCAACAATATTCAGTCCTGGGCAAATGCCATTTTAAATCATATTATAAAAATACGAGTCAACTTTTCGACCGTAAATACAATATTTAAATTAAGTTTTTGTTTTTTCTATTATTTAGCTGGAACATGCGTAAAACATAGAAAGTCATAATATGACGGGTATAACAACGAGGTACACTGGATTAATATTCTGGCTACAAGTATCCTAGAAAAGAAAAGACATTTAAATGGAAAATGACAACTTAATGTAAATAAAATTCTAATGAATATTTCATGAGTAGGCATTAGTGCCAATATAAATGCTGAATTAGTGTAAATGACTATTAAATGAAATATTTATAATGGCACAGAAAATGTTGTACAAACATACTCGTATTTTGCCGATTGGGTAAAAATCATAATAACAATGAGACTAAAACACAAAAATTTTACCTTTTCTAACTGAAACACCGTCTCACTCCTACGCTTTTGTTGTAAAATATAATCTTAAACAGAAAACTAAAAATCTCCTTATTTTTCTGTATGTATTTGTTAAATAAAGACACATTTGTGTGTATGTATGTATGTATGTAAATATGATTATAAACCCAAAATCATATACTTAAACAGAATACAAGTATTTAACATAAAAATACAAAACCAAAAAATGCCGATTGTTTCTTTAGAAAATCACCAACTCGACTTAATGTTTTTGACATAAAATCCGTTTATTTATATTCTCTACACAATAACACATAAACGCGACCATTCACTCCGAAAACCTCTACTTACATGTACTTTAAATAAGTGCGAGTACGAGTACATTAGGATTTTCAAAAAAAAAAAAACCCCTTCTTATTGTACGTTATCGGAGGAAATAAAAAAAGAGTGAAAACAAACAGCTTTACAAACACCATCTAAACTTTTGTATATGAATTGCGCAAAAATTTCATAGAAAACCTCAAAATTCCATTACTGATAAAAATACACAAAAACATTAAGAACAAAAATATTAAGAGCGAAGAGTTGAAATGATTTCAAAAAACACAACAACAAAAAAAAGGAAAACAAAAACAAACACGAATTGAAAACAATAAAAATGGATTTTCAAAAACATGTACGAGTACCAACAGAATAACAAAACAACCACTTGAGTATTTCACGAAATTATACATTTTCTAGTACTCTAACATTTATACATACGCATTGAGACCTACACATACACATACATATAGTACAGTGGGTAATAATCAATGAATCATATTTAGTAATCTCCTAAATTTTTTCGTAAGAAAGAAACTAAAGGACTTTGTGTTAAGACGGAAATGAAAATCACTATATCCGCTTATCTTAAGAAATTATTATAAAATTACTCGGCATCAACAGAAACAAACAAAATAAAATTTAAAAAACACCAAATTTTAATTTCAACAATTTATAGCAATTTTTGTTCGAAGTGTTTTGTAAATAATATGAAAAATTAAAGGAAACATTTTCAAAGTGTGGACTATTTATAAAATCGTTGTTTTAACACTTGAGAAACCTTTATTAAAAAAAGTTGTTTCGGTTTCATTTCTTAACATATTTACGAAATAAGTATATAAAATTAAATCCAATTATTAAGAAGTAAAATAGAAAGCAATTAAAAAATACGAAATAATCTTTCTGAACCAGAAGGCCAGCACTCAGGGGACGGCCCCTACGCATGCAGTACATTGTGCTGGTCTAGGAAAATATGTTGTGGGAAGGGGAAAAGAGGGAGTAGTGTTTGTGGACATTTGATTTTAACCTACTAATATCTTAATTGACAGGAAAAACTTTCGCCGGAAGATTGTTCCACAAACGAGCGGTGCGGCTAAAGAACGAATTCTCTCTATAATGCATTGTGCGATTCGCTGAACAATCAACCAACAACAAAATTAACTGCTTGAAACATAAAGCAAAGAACCTTTATATAATTTGCCAGCAAAAAAAACCAAAACAAAGTAGTAGAAGTAGCTCAAAAACCATACCATTTTCATTGCATACCATGTCATATATTTCGAATTTTTAATTTTAAAATTCCAAAACAACCAATTAAAAAATAAATATTTCCTGAAGACAAATAGCAAAATATCGATAAATAAATAAACGATTTTTATTTAAAAAAAAGACCTTAAGCTTGAGTAATACTTTACATTCCAAAACACCTCTTTTTAGTAACTTCTGAGTATATTCTAAAAATGAGTGTATTGAGTATTTGAATATAATTATTCATTACTTACCAAAATATGAAGAAGTCTTATGAAGAATTGTAACATACATTCGTAATATTTTCGTATTATACAGAAGTATCCATTAAATATATAATTGAATAATATTTTTAATTAAGCAATCAATCGTGGCATAGACGACGGCGAAATATCAATAACACGGTGTTACAGTGAAAATATACTTGGAAAGTGACCTAGTGTAAGTTGTAGGCCTTATTGAAATAGTTTTTTCGGAATAACTCCGAAATTTGAGGGTGTTTCCGAACTTTTAAAAATTAATTTATAATCTACTCAATATACACTAGGTCACTTTCAAGTATAAAAAAAATTGCTCATTTGTAGCACCGTGTAATCAAATATCAAAATTAT
Source organism: Metopia argyrocephala (assembly GCA_963576795.1). Lineage (NCBI taxonomy): Eukaryota > Metazoa > Arthropoda > Insecta > Diptera > Sarcophagidae > Metopia > Metopia argyrocephala. Next base: position 176,135,085 of record OY756208.1, on the reverse strand, counting down.
TTAGAATATATGGCGACCGTGGCTGCACTAGACTGGAAGTCAATTTTGGGTTATTTTTTTCTTTTTTGATCGAGGCCAGCATTCAGAGAACGACACTTACTCATGCAGTACATTGCGCTGATTTACGAAAATATGGGGAAAGAGTAAGTAGTGTTAATGGACATTTGATTTTAACTTACTAACATCGTAATTGACAGGAAAAACTTTCGCGGAAAGATTGTTCCACAAACGAACGGCGCGCGACTAAAGAACCATGATACAAAGTTGTAAAAATATTTCTTCTTCGCCTCTACGTCATACCAACCAAAAAAAATAAACACACTCACACGGACACTGGTATTTGATATGGGAGAATTTTTACGATGACATCACAAAGTGAGAGAATTTATAACGGACGTGCATTAAGCACTATCTCTATTTCTTTGTTTCATGTAAAGAACGATTCACTTTAAAATCAATTACAAAAAGATGTGGTCTGATGTCATTAGGGTATTAAACCCTATATTTGGTTCATTTTTGGCTATGATCTTTTTTGGATGGATGAACTATAAAACTCAAAAAGTCGTTTAAAATCAATCAAATATATTTAATTAGTTTTTTTTTCATTCTGTTTTCTTAACAATTTTCATTTACTTAAGCCTAAAATAAAAAAACAAACGTACAGAGCCACCTTCTGGGAAGACGCTCACAATTCACATTTAACATCCACCAAGATGAGGCAATTGCTGTTTGATTATTGAGGCGTGAAGATATAACAGTAGCCCTTGAGTAGTCAAATTGACAGCAACTTGTCACATCAACAAAGAAAAAAAAAGTCGCATAATATATCTAATAAAAAAAATCTTTAGTTATCAACCATCTTCACATTCCAATACAATGAATGCATTGCATGAGTAGGGGTTTACCCCTGAGTATTGGCCTTAGAAAAAAAAAAAGAGCAAATGCAATCCTTACGTTTACTTTTTCTCTCTTGAAAACCCAAACTTGAGGTTTTTAATACGAGTCTAGCTAGATCAAGATAATTAGAGAACATTTATTTTATGTTAATCTGTTATTCATGTCGATTTTCAGAGTATACTGATTATAAGTGTCTAAACGTGAGCACGGTATGACTAAGTTCTATCCTGTTAATGGAAATCTGTCTATATTAAGAATTTTCCTTATTCTTTGTAACTGAAATTTGCTTTTGATATATTTATTTTAAATTATGTGAATACATTAATTATGAATTAATTTTACTGTTACGGTCTAGCTTATCACAGCACCTACATATGACTTGAATGTGTCACTTTTTTCCATCAGATCTCAGTTTTACGATCCACAGATATGAGAAGACTTCTAATGGCAATTACTTATTCTTAGAGCTTTTACAAACGACTTCCTTTTATAAAATGTCAATGCGAAGGCTCGAAAAGGTTCCCTGTTGGAAAACCCAAAATCGGTTAATACTAAAATCTGTTACTCTTTCATAATTACAAAGAACCAGTGCTTTAATTCTTGATTTATTTACCTTAAAAAACGAAACGGCAAACAATATCAAAGAAAAACTGAACTGTTTTGCATATTATGTTGTTTTAAATAATTATTTTCCTCTAAAGAACACATTTTTCAATAAATGTTCAAATGTACAGATACGTACCTTTGTTACTCACTGTATTTCTATAATACTACTATTTTATAAATTTCAAAGCATGTGTATGTCACTTGAGTCAGTCCTTCATTTTTTTTTTAATTAATTCATTCATTTATTTGTTGTTTTGTTTGTTTGTTTGTTGGCATTTTGCGTATATGTACTTACATAAGTAAAGGAATGGCGATTTTTTCACACTGATAAGCCAGCTGTTAGCACCGTTGATGACTGCCATTGAAATTGCACTTCCTGTTTAACTCGTAATTTCGTACGTTCGTACATACGTTTATAACATAGAAAGTTTAAGTTGCCGTATTATGGCGAGATCATAAAACAATTCCAGCGTCCGCGCCATAATATTTTAAGAACTTCCATTAAGCATATACGAACGAGCATTAAATATTTGTTTAAGTGCTACAATTTTTACGTGCGTTTAAGCTGGAATATTTTAAGTGTTTCTATGTATGTAGGTTCCTATATACATTTGAGTTTATATACCACATTTGTGCTGTTTAAAAGTGCTTATAGTGGTTATTATTTTAATGTTTAGAAGTGTGAGAATACTTGAACCTTTTTTTTAATTCATTTAGCCTTCATTTTAATCCTTAAATGGCTTTTCAAGATAAGCTTTTAATTTGGTGTATGCCATTGCAATATTACAGAATAGCTTGCAATTTAAGTTTAAATGTAAGTCAGCACTTAGATCATATGTATGCATATTCATGTAACCTACATGTACCCTAATAATTTATTTTTTTTAGCCAAATAAATAAATATTTTAAGTTTATCTAAGGATATGATACAAATTCCTTGCAATTAGAAAAAAACCTTATTTAAGTGCCATATTATATTTTTTTCATACAATCGAAAATATACTTCATTTTCATACTAAAAATATACTTTACCTTGTCATTTTAGTATTTACAATGCATGTGATCACAAAACATATGAACTTTTTGTATTAAATCACATTTAAACACACAAGCCAATATTAAACTACATTACCATTGCGTAATATTGAGTAAGGTTTTCGAAATACAAATGTTTTTCCAAAAACCACATAAGTTTTGAAGTGATTTTCCATGCATTTGGAATTCTTAAAAAGTTATTTTTCATTTACCACTCAAAAGTTATGATGAAAGTCAGGATTTGAAACAATTCTAGCATAACAACAGTAACAATTCTCTAATAAAACCTATTTTGTTTTTTAAACATTCCGCTAAACTTTATTGCAGCTTCATTTGTTATATTAAACAATGTTTCCCGTTAGTTTACTAATCGTTACTGTCTGCATTACAAGCTTCTGATTTTTCGATTTCTATTTTTTCTTCAGCAGTTTAAGTGACACTGTCATCAAAATCACGATAAATTGCGGTAAAAACAGGTTATGATTCATTTAAAGTGAAATCAAATATTGATATTAAAATCACTCGATGGAAAAATATTAGTATTAGAGGCAAAATGTAAATCGTTTTTTTCAATTTTCACTTTGCACTCTTCGCAGGTGTGTGGAATATTTAAAAAAAGCACGATAAACAGGTGTAGGTTACATACGGAGTTATATAAAGAAGGACTTTAAATAAACATTTTATTTAATCAAACCGTGAAATTGTGTTCTAATTGATTCAATAAAATTTTTTATTTAATTTTGATTTCGTTTTGAATAGATCTCTAAATTTATTCAGTTAAAATTTTTAATTGGTTTTTAATTTTGTTTTCAATTAAACTTATTCTTTAATTTATATTACAGTAGAATCTCGCAAATTCCAATCCTCACAAATTCGAACCGTCCAGAAATTAGAACCCATCATTTCGATGTATTGGATACTCTAAAATTAGAACTACAGGTTCTAATTTCTGGATTTTTTTTTAATTTCACTACAAATTATTTTTCTCGCTCATTAAAAACGGGGAATCACCGAGTTATTTGTGGTGTGTACAAGTCGGTCATAAGGAAGTAAAAATTGGGTCAGTTGATAGCTTAAGTACAAAGTGATGTATTAATAAATGATACATACTGATTTTATGTTAAAAACCAATTCAGTACCAAATACATATGGAATTAAAAAACTGTTTGAAAGATTTTCTATGAATTTAATATATTCAATTAATTAAATCCTAATAAATAAAAATAATTTTGTGTTAAAAAAAAGCTTACACAACTTGTTTTATTATAATTTTATAATTTTCTTTAAAAAGAAAATGTCCAGAAATTCGAACTTTTTAGAAATTCAAATTGTGAGGTGCATAAAGTGGTTCTAATTTCTTAGATTCTATTGTATTAAAAAATTAATTAAAAATATTGTCAATAAAAGTGTCTTAAATGATATGATAAATTCGGGTGTTGGTCCGAAATCAATTTAAAATTTAATTGATACTATAATTATTTTAATTGAAATATTATTATATATTTTTCCGAATTAAATTCGAATATCTATTGGATGTATATTATACTCATTGTATGAATTTTAATAGCCTAAGAGGCTAACACTGGTATTCTTATGAGAATTAACTTCCGTTCTGGTAGTGTTGTACATATTCCTTAATGGATGTTAATTCTCTTAAGAATACACATACATACAACATATAAAAAATCATATTTGATGTTAATTTTTATTCGGCCCTATTCCCGTTGGCGTTATCGTTTTAAATGTTATTTCTATTTGGTTGTCGTTTTTATGTTGTTTCGTTTTTAAACTGGTATTTCTGAAATAAGACGAAGACGACGATAAAAAGTTACCGAAAACTACAATAAAACCAGAGAAAAACTTGGTAGCACTAGGAAAAACCCTATCATATTTTGTGTTGTTGTTTAAGAAAATTTCCAAATAATTTCTTGTTTTTTTTTTTAATTAAAAATTAAAAATGTCTAGTACAGAATTTTATTTTTCAAATTGCATTAAATTTGACACAGCTTCGTCCAAAGATGATAGGGGAATCTGCTCATTAATTCCTCCTCCTATTGCCTCAGATTTGTTGGTTACCAGTTTTTTTTTTATTTTAAACTTCAGATCTTTCCATATCTTTAAATTAAATTCTATATTTTAAAATGTTTAGTAATAGTTTGTTATTAATTTAGTTTTACTTACTCTGTACCAACCATCTCCGTCACGGACTAGAGGTCCAAATGGATTTATTTTTGCAGACACTTCCTTCCAAAAACTATTAGAATTTAAGAATTTTATGCCGTTTTTAAAACCTTTAGAATACTCACGATTTTTCTCAATTTCTGATACTAAAATTTCAAACTGTTGCACGTTGTAATTTTCATTTTCTATTTTTCAAACCTCTCGTTTTAATGTGACTACTAAAAATTAAAGCAACAAAAAACGGCCGTTTCTCGTTTCTATCTTCGTTTTTAAATAGAGAATACCGACATTTTTCGATTATTGTCGATAACGAAAACGGTAATGTCGGTTTTATTTCCTTTTAAAATAAGAATGCCAACGGGAATAGGGCCGATTATTTGTCAAAACTGTGTTGCCACATCTTTTTCAGTTTGAAAAAAACCCCCCGAAGTTCCTATACGTATACGCAATAAAATATGGTGCTATTATACCGCCTTAAAAAATATTAAAATCTGAATAAGCTGTTATCAATACGAGTATAATTAAGTATCGATAATTTTTTATTAGCTCGTAGGTATTGATACCTTTATCTCTTTAAATCTACTCATGATATCTCTGAAATTAAATTTAAAAATTTCGAAATTAAAAGTATACATATTGCAGCATATGCATGTATACATACATACATATGTATGAATAAGATCTAAATATTATTTAATGAGTAAATAGTTTTAAGCATATTTCTCTTTTGTATATTTATTGATTGATTAACAAATACATACATACATACATACATAAGTATGTACATCTGTATACATTTGTAGTTTCTAATGTTTTATACAATATGACAATAAACTGTCTCTGGTGATATTTTTATTGCCTTTTCATAAATAACGCTTTTTTTATTGTTTGTCGTTGTATATTGTATTGTGTCACATACGGGTATTGACATATTAGTGTCAATTGTTTGTTCATAAATGCAAATTTGACAAATGCATATTCAATAAAAGAAAGAGCTATAGAGTTGCATGTGCATATACACACAAGCATATCTCCATGTAGACATCTTCACATTCGCTTATTTATACAAATATCCATATTTGCTTATATGTATGTGAGTATTACGGGTATATGTACATTCTAGGATATTCTTTACATATGTATGTACATACATATGTTTGCATGAAAGCCTTTGTATAAGAATACATTGTTTGTACTATATATTATTTTATTGATAATTGCGTATCAATTAAGTTCAACATGCCATACAATATGATAGAAATCTCTATAGGTTCTATTTATTATTTTTTCTGTCTCTTTTCGTGCCATTTTTTTATTATTCGCAAATGTGCAAATAATTAACAAAACGATATACTGTTTTCAATAGGAAACAGCTGAAAGCCATCATTACTTCTACTTTTCCGTGACAACATAATAAAATAGGAAAACGTTAAAATAATCGTTCAATGGCATATGCATATATGTATAGGTATTATGTACAGTAGGAATTTTATAAGCAATTACTTATATTGAACAATGAAACAAGATTTTAGCGTTTTATATTTATAGCGAACAGTTTTCTAAGTCGTCGGGAGTAGATTTTCATACATTAATTTTTATTACATTATATTATTTATAACAAACTTGATAGTTGTGTTTTAAACTTCAAGGGCAACGGTTTGAGATCGAGATTATGTGCTTATTTATATAATTTATAGTTTAGGATTAGCAACCTAAAATTAAGTTCAGCCAGTATAAAATTTTCAATATTTAAACAAATTAAGGAAAGTATGCCTCAGAGGTCTAGTAGGTAGTGGTCCAGGCTGCTAGTACGAGGGTTGCGGGTTCGATTCTTACCAAAGACCCTGGTCGACGACACTACAGCCAGCTTATGGTTTTTGTCATTCTGCTTCTTATAATTAATTTATATATAAATAAACAATAAAAAAATTTTTATGAAAATCACAATTTTGTTTTATTAGTACAGATTTTATCGAACTTTGTGTGGTTCTTTTGAGTTCATCACAATCTATTAATAATTGATTGTTTTAAGCTCTGGGCTATTCTCATTCTACGTTATTGTAATTTTATCTCGCTGCTGTACGAGTATTTATGATAAAAAATAAGAAGAGATTGGGATTGTTTGGAAAAAATCAGAAATAAATATTCTGAATAATCCGAATCTAATAATTTTTAATAGGTTTTATTTGTTTTTTTTTTTTTTTGTGTTTGATATTGTTTAAATTAAACGGGAAAGTTGATTAATTAATAATCAAATGTTTAATTATTAAGCCACAATACAAGAACACTTGTGATAAACCAATTTAAAGAAAAATCAATAACAGCTACCCTGAGCTGCTTGGGGAAAGCCATTAAAAAACGATATTTTAAGGAACATTGATGAATGTTTTATTTTCACAACAGCAATTCGGCATTTTTTGTTGTGTAGGTAAATGGGCAAATCAACTTTCATCGCGTATTACCGATTAACCCGTATACAAACACAGTGGTACAAATACATAGTTGTTCTACAAACCGCTGTTTGTCTTAGCCGGCATAAGAAAATATCTTTAAAAAATATCAGTCTGTTTTAAACTGTTTTTTACAACGGATTTTCAGATAATCTTCGACTCAGATCTACTTTTTTTTAAGATCAATACCTGATGCTAAGTTGCTGTCAATTTGATCACTCACAGGCCAGTATTTTACCTTCACCCTTGAATGATCAAGAGAAACTGCTCCATCTGTCTGTGGATGTTGCTTGTGAGTGGTAAGCGTCTTCACTAAGTGGTTAGCTGTTATCTTTCCAGAAGGTATCACTCTATTCCTTTCTTGGTGGAATAGACTGGAAATGGACCTCTTATAGAGGAGGAACTTCTTATTTTTAAATTACATATAATTTTTCTCCTTCGCTGGGATTGTACCTCGGCCGTTTGAGTTTCTGTACGAGCGCCCTAACCGCTATATACGTCCTCCCTCCTCCGGGAATGTTGGTCTTTTCTGTTTGCCTTACTGTCGCAATTGTCCTCCAAGGTTCTCCTGGTTGGACAGTTTGTCGAGTCAGACAGTGCTGCAATTGCAGTATTTTGTTCTGCTTGTTGTTTACGCAATACCACCAAAAGTGACTATGTTTTAGTGCAATATAGAATTTATATTGTAAGTAAAATAAGCGCATTATTAAGTATGATAGCCGTTTTTTTGCCGCTTCAGACTATTTTTTGTGAAGGCTCGTGTCTATAGTGGTAAGACGGCAATAAATGATGCACTGAAAAACAATCTTAAAGAATTTATTATAGAGATATCGGCCGATATATTGAAGAAAGTATGCCAAAATTGGGTCCAACGTATGAACCTTTTAAGGTGTAGCCGTGGTGAATATTTACCTGAAACCATCTTTGAACATTGAATTATCTGGACCCCACTTTGTCTCAAATAAAGATTGTATACATTTTTTTAAATTTGATGTGTTTTTTTTAATCAAATCCAATGGGTGTATAAAAATTTTATAGTGATTCTGCAAGAGTACATTTCAGAATCGCTTATAGGCTTTTTACACTTGGTCACATCCTTCATTAATTCACAAAGATGTTAACATCTTGTTATAAGAAGTATACGGGGCTGAATGTTCAATATATTTCAACATCTTTAAAAGATGTTCCTATCTCATTTTGTTCCATTCAAAATCTTGCGATAATTTTTGTGTCATCACTAAAAAATGTACTACCATCACTAAAAAAACACATGCGTCAAAAAAATATACCCAAAGAAAAAAAAATACACACACATACACACACACACAAAATATACAATGAACGTCGTGGGTTTACAATATGTTGGGCAAAAAGCAATATTTCATTATCATCGTCTTCGTCCTCGAACATTCCTTCACTAATTCTGCATATTGTACTAATAATTGTCTTTGATTTTGAAGAACAATTATTAATCCAATCATTGCAAAATGTTTAAATTCCATTTTATTTAATTTTTTTCTCTTAACATTTTTTTGCTTATTCAAGTACAATAGAAAAAAATATGACAGATGAAAGATGTTGCAATGTAAACAAGTTTTTTAAATTTTTAACATTTTCCACGCGTTCCTCTAAGATGTGAGCAAGTGTAAAAGGCCTATTATAAGTTCTAGATAGCAATCGACAAATCGAAACCAAAGCCAGCAAAAACTCAATAGATTAAGGTGACGGTAACTGTATTTTGTGTGTGCGACAATGCACCGTGTCACTTAATACCAATACCGTATTCCTGTACGCACACATACATGTGTCTATATATATATATATATATATATAAGTATATAAAGTGCATTTTTTTATTTTAAAAAATATTTCGTTCTCCTGTATTTAAATTGCATGCCGTTTGGACAAAACTAAGTATTTAAACGTTCTCTTACAATTCAAAAATTTTACCATTTTTTTGGTGTAATGTTTAGCCACCAACAAACAATATAAGGAAAGAAAGAAAGAAAGAAAGGAAGATACTCTGTTATTCTATTATTTATACTTTCTTTACACCTTATTAAGTGAACCAAAGGCAACTGAGCACTAAAATCAAATCAAATAATAAATCAATTTGAATTTATGCTTCAATAATAAACTCACTCAAGTCGAGTGTATTAAATTTGGCCAACACGCTTACCAAAGCCAATACCACCAATAATATTCCCATTACAATAAATAAATCAAAAGAAAACAAAAAAAGTGAAAATAAATAAATAAACAATAAATATAAATATCACTTTTATAAGTAAAATTTATTAATGCTGTTTAACAAAAATTGAAATTCAATGACCAAATCAATATTTTGGTTTTTTCGTTGTTTCGTTTTTTTTTTTCTGGAACAATATCAGATTTTCCACCTCAACGCCCATTTTGTTTTATCGAATTGACTTGAATGGTACTAATCAAGTGCTGGAAAAGCAAATTGTCGTCAGTGGCTTGGTTGTTGAAAAAAAAAAACAAAAAGAAAAAGAAAAAGAAAACAAATCACGCTCCACCTGTGGTTAATGGTTTCTTTATTGGGTCATTTGATTTTTTTTATTTTTCATTCTTTCTTTTTTATTTTAATTTTTTTTACATCAAATAAAAACAATGAAATTAAAGAAAATTGTTGTGAAAACAAGCAAATAAGAAAAAAATAATTTTTAATTTAATTTAAATTACAAATGAAAACTTTTCTTTGCAGCATTTTGTTGGTTTTTTTTTTTCATCTTTTACATTTAATAATAAAAATTAATATGAAATGACAATATTATTAAATAAACTGTCGCTGATGGTGTTTTTTCTTGCTATTGGCTTCTCTTATCAGTTGACTGCCAATAGTTGTATTTTCTAATGACTGAATACTGGTTGAATACATGCTCAGAATATTAAATTAGAATCTCATTTTTTTCTATTTCTTTTCCTTCTAATGCCAGTTAAACTATAGAGAATGAGACTGATTGTTATTTGCAACTTTGTTTTTCAATTCACTGTCAGCATTACTGCAGTTCCTTTATACGAGTATCGTATGTTGTACACCAGTCCCTCGCCCATTTTATTTATAAAAATTAATTGCTTATGCTTAGAGTGTAAATAGATCTCATGGTGTTCTGAAAGCAACTCAGGGTTACTTTCATTATATTTTATATTTTGCATTACAGTTGTCTAACTACGTGGCATGTATAGTTTGCAAGTTTAAAATGTTGTTTATATAGCCTCCCAACTAGGGCGTTATCAATTACATACAGCAATTGATTTCGCCAGCAATTACTTATTGCTAGTAAAAAGTAATTGGCAATTAAAATATATATTTAAGTAGTTATTGGTGTTGACAAATTATCGAATAAACTTTTAAAATTATTGTTCGTTATTCATTAAAGTTGTTTATCAAACATTTTAAAATTTTTGTAGTTCTTAAATTTATTTAAGTTATTAAATGACAGCTAATTGGTCTTTAGCCAGAATCGGAATCGTGTACCAAACAGTTTGACAGTGTGCAAGATTTTGTAAAAATCAGCTTGGGTTTAACACTTTATTGTGATTCTTCAGCATCTTCCTTAAGCCATATTTCTGATATTTCTTTTTAGTGAAGATTCTCAACCGTAAGCTCTTAATGACCAATGCACCATAATCGTTGCATCTTAAAGCGTTGAATTCCAAACATACATACATGCTGTTGGATATCTGCACTTGAACGGAGAATTTTTTCATACGGAAGCAATAAGAACAGCTGTTACTAGCTGTGGTTTTGTGCCAGATAGAAACAGGGTATTCAACGAGAGTATACAACAGGCAAAGGAGAAAAAATTTTCTGTTTTTCAAAATTTAAAATTTAAAAATAAGAGGTTACCTCCCCCCGCCCTCCACGAAGCCCACCTTCACATAACCGCTTCCTGACATTTCCAGTCTATTCCACCAATAAACGAATGATCAGGAGTACAGCGCCAACTTCTGGGAAGATAACAGCTAATCTTCATAAAAAAGGTACTCACCACTCACATTCAATATCCAGATGGGGCAATTGCTGTTGATCATTTAAAGGTGAAGGTATAACACTGGCCTTTGAGTGATTAAGTTGACAGCAGTTTGTTCCATAGACATAAGGCGCTTAAAAAAGATCTATCTATCTGTATTCAACATTCCAATACAATGCACTGCATTTAGTAGGGATTTACCCCTGAGTATTGGCCTTAAATAAAAAAAAAAGTATCGTTCCTGTCTTCGTCTTCTTTGAAAATTTACGTTGCAAAAACAAACAATAGCTTCTATAAGGCTGTCTTATTACTAAACTAATAAACTTACTAATTACACGCAGGCACAATTGAGTTAGAGGGCCTATCTGGCAAATAACATCTATATGTGACTAGCAGACCATGTTCCTTCTTTGTCAGGAACTTTAACCGTTTTCATGATATAAAAATCTCAATATTTAGTTTCTATACTACGCCTACTTGTCCAAGTCCGCTTTCTTTTTGATGGATGAATTGCCTGGCTCATGAAGTCATTCAGATCAAATTTCAAAACAATAGCATTAACCATCCTCAAGATATACAAAAATGAATATTTAGTTTGTATGCAAGGTTCATTGCCGCCCACTTTCTGACTGAAGATTTTCATTGATTGTAAAGTTATCCAGACCAAATTAAGAAACTTTGCTGTTAACCATTCTTCAGATACGCAAAGATTATATGGGAAGTATTATGCCGACTTGTCCAATTCCGCCCAATTTTTAAGTGATAATTTGCAGTGACTGTGGAGCAATTTAAACGAAATTCAGACATTTTACCACAAATTGCTGCCAAGATGTACAAAAATCAAGGACAACAGCTACCTAGCGAAGATGCTCACCAGTTCAGAGTCAAGATGCAGAGACAGATATAGGACAAGTGCTGTGCTCTTGATCATTCAAAAAACTATTTAATTTTCAAAAAAAAAACTAAAAAACGCCTTAAAAAAACTATTTAATTTTCAATTCCAATACAATGCACGCTTGAGTAGGATTTTACACTCCTGAGTATTGGCCTCAAAAAAAAAATAAATAAATCAAAAAAAAATTCGAGGCGATTTTGGGCATACTTCTCTCACACATGCGATTTTAAGGGTACTAAACATAATCACTATCGGTAATGTCGCAGAGTTAATATACGTTTGGAAAAGGAATTGGTTATTCAGAATACTACTGTTGGACAAAACGTGGTCTATGATTGCATAGTCCATCAAACAGAGACGATACTTTATTTGCTTTAGGAGATGCAGCCTTAAGAGATAATATCTTACGATATTGGTTCTTCAGAATTTCAGACTTCTTGCACTTTAAAACATTGATGCCCAAGGTAGTAGTATTGGTGAGTGTGACGAAATGTAAGACACAGAAGTTCTGCAAGTGTAGTTTGTGTCTCCCACTCAACATGCTGATTTCCTATTGGTTGATTGACGATCAAACAAAAGAGCGTAAGTATACATGTGAGTTTAATTTGCTGATATCAGCCACTACTGGGCATCTTTGCTTTAAAAACGCTTATAGAGGTTCACCGGTCTTGGCGTACAATTTTTCTCGTACACAACAAAAGGAGTTAAATTTTAAAATCACTGAATTTCGTTGCATTTCTCTGTTTAATTGAAGGTAATTGGATTGAATGAATATTATTATTTATTTATTTTTTTTACAGAAGGATACCCACTGTTGTCGCAACTAGTCGATCAAAACGATTGGATAACTCGTGTTTCCGATTGTCCTTGGTCGAAAGGCTGAAAACTAATAATATTCAGAGTGTCTCACTTGCTTAGGAAACGATGTAGTGGGACAATAACTGAGGTGCTAGTCTACAGATAAAACAGTTACTAATGCCTGTTCTTCTTAGTTAATACAGCTGTTACTTTTAAGAAAAAACATAAGTTTACACAAGTAAAGCATTGAAACAAACAATTTTAAAGACGAACTTCTAACTAAGAATCATTCATTGTATACCCGTGATACTGTAGTTCCTTACCAAGAAAATCAAATCAATTTGAATTAAAGCTTAATGTTAAGCTAATCATCAATTATTTTTAATACTTTTTCTTATTCTTCCTTATTTTTTTTTTTGCCAAATTACAAAATAATCAAAAATATTTTCATTTATTCCCACCTTTCCAACTAAAAAGTTATTTGTTTGTATATTTCTTTTGATATTACTTTGATTTGTCAATAAATCTAACTCTACTACCTTCAAATAATTTATTAAATAAAATTATATTTCTTTATAGATACTCTTGTCAATTTGTCCAGTACTTTGTAACTAATTTATATTAAAGAAAAATATTGTTTAACAAAATCCCTTAAATTATTTATTGATTCAATTTAAAACTAATTTAAACAACATTAGCACCAGAAATAAAGGCACTGATATAACGATTCTTTAAAGGAAAACACTGAAACCCACATCATCCCTGCTTAAGGAAAAAGTTATTCTGCACACACGCCAAAACTCACACTTATACTTCGACATACAGAAATTGTGTACGTGATGTAATTTACAAACAAAAATATTAATATCCTTTTAGTCCTTAGTAATCCTAATGCACGCGTTTATAAGAGTTTACTGAAAAAAAAAATACAGCAATTGTGAATTTCGTAAGACATCCATATTCTTAGCAAATATACAGTAGCGAGAAATAAATTATAGTACTACACTGCATTACAATGATAATCTATATATTAGTATATACTATGTATGTACAACATTTATCTACTGCAGATCGCCCACAAAGAATTATAGTGTGTCAAAATCTTTGGATGGTAATATAAGTTAAAAAAGATTCACGAAATTTTTTCGAAATAAACTAAATTTGCTCCTAAAGAACCACTAAAAAATTGTCAGTACGCAACCAAAAATTATTTGGTTGAAATCTTATTGAATGAAGGAATCAAATTCATACGATTTGGTTTCAATGGTAACAAAATGTCAGTCAGCTTCTATTTAAAAACTCAAAACGTAAGCTTTTTAATCACATATCAGGCAGAGACCAATGGCAGCATTCGATATCGAACAAAATTTCTATGTAAATTGTTTTTGTGTGAAATTTTATTCTATATCGAATGCCGTAATTTGTTTTCAGCACTACAAAATATTAAAAAAATACAGCTTGAGAAACATCTCATCTGACAATATTATTGACGATAGAATTGGTCTGCATACATACATACATAGCTGGCCATTACCACCCTGTTTCAGAGTTACAGCCTAGTTTCTCACAGCACTCATGTTGTGTGTGTTAATTTTTATCCATGAGTACCAGAACCTACAGTTGAGAGTCGACTCTGAACAATAGATTTGAGATGCTTTTTCATGGCAATCAATTACTCTCAGAGCGGTAGTCGCCAAAAGAAATAATTTTTTCATATTATTATTGCTATCGTCTTAGTAATCCAACACCCTAACCACTAGACCACAGCGACTACAAGTCTGCGTAGTTTTTTTATTTGCTTTCACTATCTACTAATATTATGCTGTAGAAAAAGTTTCAAATAATTTGAAATATTGACAGTAACTTTACTCGGAATAAACAAAAATTAATTCATTTTATTTCTTGAATTCCTAATTGGGATCAATTATTGGCTCTTTATTATATAAATCTATTTATAATTATTATATCGGTCTTGAGATCCTATAATATCCGTTAAGGTATACATACATACGTATAAACACTAGCAGAACTGAAATCGTTGTCGACTCCCGCTACGGAGGTCTTATCAGAGTTCTTTCTGTTGTACATATTCATTCATTCATATTCATACAATATAAATTAAAAGTTTGTACTGTTTGTACCAGGGGTCGAAAACTAGTTCAGTTCCGCTAATGTTTATTCATATTCCTTAGCAGATGTTTTATTCATTATTATTATCTGGTTTAGACCCAGCACAAATGCAACACACTGCTCCCTATAATATCTACTGTGTCTCCCTAAACACATCCATCTAAATCTATCAAGAGCCACATATTCACATAGTATGTGCTCTGCTGTCTCTGATGCTTGTGAGCATAATCTACAAACATCTCATTTGTGAACCTCATTCTCATTAAATGCACTCTCACACTACAGAGACCCGTAAGAAAATCTGTTAGGATTTTCAGGTCTGGCCGACTATACTTTAGAACAGGGATGAGCAACACGCGGCCCGCGGGCCGCTTGAGGCTCTTTCAACATATTTATGCGGCCCGCCAAACAAATGTTGCTGCTTCTCAAAAACACACATAATATATAGACACATTAATCAACGAATTTCAATTACGAAGAAACTGAGAAGACAGCAGTTTCCATGAAAATGTTTTCCTAACCATTAATTATCGATGTGGATACAGTTCCCGAAGACTTTCAAAGGGAAGTGATGGACATGCAAAATAATACTGATGTAAAAAATGTATTTCTCTCAGTAAACATCGAGAATGTTTATAAATCCGACCACCGACCAATTAAAAATTAAATCATTAAAAATTTCAACAAAATACTTTTCTTTTGGCATTAAAATTTATATATGAAATTTTTACTCTTTCTTAAATTTTATATTTTTTTATTCTAATTTTTATTGCATATAGAGTTTTGTAAATTATTAGTATTTATGTGCGGCCCGCGAAAAAATTTTAATATTTAAAGTGGCCCGTTGATTAAAAAGGTTGCTCACCCCTGCTTTAGAATATCAGACTTACTCCCAAATGCGGACGAATCACAGCTTTGGCTGTTAATTCTCATAAAGAATACCAGTTTTAGGATCTTAAAACCGATATAATAATTATAAATAGATTTACAAAAATGAATTCTAAAGCTGTTTCAATGTAAACGTAGGAAATTTGATGGTTGATAGCGTACATATTTAAAGCTCACGGATTTGATACTACATGCCTCTTACTTTGAAGATTTAAAAGTGAATGGTAATTGATAGTTTAACTCCATTTAACTCCATTGCAAAGTTTGGACATAAAATAAAAGAAAATGTACAAACAATTGAAGAAACTAAATAAGGGATGAAGTTAGTAATTGCACAGGTTAATTTAAATTCTCATTAAAGGATATCTAAAGTTCCACAAGGCGAATTTATTTCAACAGTTAAACAAAGTTTATATTAAAAGTTGTCACAAGAGCATGATAATCCTAGACTAGAATATGAAAACCATGTTAAGGATTCTTTAAACAGAAATACGAAAATAAACAAATAACATGTGGCAAATAATAATGTGGTTAAGAACAGCATTTGTTGTAAAAAGAACAAAAAATAAAAAATGTGCAAACCACTTGTGGTCACCAACGTACATCATTTCTCTTTTTCATATCGTATTTTTTGTTTTTAATACCAAAGGATGATGACAGTTAAATAAAATCTTTAGAAGCAGTTTCGTCGCCAAACCCCCATTTATTAACAATCAGTTTATTTACAGGAATATTTCATTACAATAATCACATCATATGCAGACAATATAACCAATATTTTTATGAACTGTGTATTCTAAAATGAAACAAGAAACAGTAAACGATAGTTAACACAAAACCAAAAATCAAAAGGGTACAGAAGACTAGAAATCAGAAGAAGTAGAGAAAATTATAAAAAAAAACTTTTTTGGTTGCTAACGGACACACACCATATGAATCTCATCTAGAAACATGAGTTTTAAAATGCATTTTATGTTGAAACCAGAATCACAATCGGAATCAGTTTTATTTCATTTATTTTTAGCATATATTGCTCTTGTTTTTGTTGGTTTTGCTATTGCTGTTGATGATTTTCGTTTCTATTTAAGTACTCGTACATTGAAAATAGTGGGAATTGTAAAATTATCGGTCACACTTGAGCTCATTTGTTTTTTAATGTGGGAAATTCTATGAGAGAATCTTTCAAATATACGAGTATTTATGTATGTTTTACGTTTGTAATAAAAACCAGCAGCAAAAATATCTGGATTGACCAACCTGTTATCTGCAGTTAAATGCTTTAAGAAATAATACATATTTTTTTTATTATTATTAGCGGGCAGGGCTTTATAAGTGAATTTGCAATTGACAACATAATTTCGAACTCGAGAAACATTAAGTACTAAAGTAGTATGAACTACAAAAACTAAATTTTGTAAACTACCTGGCACTGAAGGTTGACACAACATTTCTTTAGAAGACAGTATTTAAAATTGTATCTATACATTTGAGTTTATCAGGTCCATACTAAATACATATGAGTGATATCACTTTATTTCAGCCGCATGTTTAAAAATATCCAAAATCATTAATGTAATCCAAATCTTCATTTTCTGTACACAATTTTGCTATAGATGAATTTCATTTATTGAGAGTTTGGGTTTACTATGATATACATCAAACATGAAGCATGTTATGTACCTTTTCCCGTAAGCTTTTGCATTGCTGAAATTCTTAGCTTCACACAGCAACCGTTTGAAAACAAGTATAATAAATACAAAAAAAAGTTTTACAAAATAAAGGCGTGGTAAAAGCACCGCAACTGTTGTAGGGACTCTGTATTTTATATAAGTATGTTATACCTTAAATACAACTATGCACCCATGTACATTAGCATGATAAGCACTTAAATATGCGATGGCAATCCCATAAATACGTCAATAAAATACCTACTTATGCAATTTTCTAAAGTATATTACTAGGACATGACTTAAAAATTTTAAATTTGGTTCGTATACGTCAGGTATAAGCCCAGCAGAAGTTAGTGTTTACCAACTAGATATTTTGTAAGGGATAAATTGTGAACAATCACTTAAATGCAATAAAAATGCACATCTATTTCAACCAGTAAGCAAATAGTACAAAAAATCAAAAATAATACCTTATCCTGCAGCATTTTTAGAAGCTTTACGGTATGAATAAACAATATAATGTTTCCATTATTGCTTACAATTTTATTTATTGCTTCTATATTTGAAAAATTTTCTGCTGGGAGGTTTTATTGTTTTATTATTGTATAGCGCTATAAGCCTGGACAAAATCTTCGGCGTTCTGCTATCTATACACCCTTTTTAGCTTAGTAATAATATAGGTCTTACGAAGAGCTATTCATCACACCAATCAATCAGAGATCAAAATTGGACAAACAACCAGATTATACTGCAAGGCATCATTCGTAGTTTAAGCAACTCTAAAGATGAATATGGAACAAAGTATCTACTGCAATTTGTTAAAGTCATAATTGAAACATATGTATATACATGATTGACTATTACATAACCTGTTTCAGATTTACGGCTTAGCTTCTCCCAGTACCCATGTTATATGAGTCAATTTTTGTTCATAAGTACTGGGACCTACAATTTAATGTCGACTCCAAACGACAGATTGGAGAATCTTGTACAAGGCAATCAGCTACTTTCTAAGATTTTGCCAGAAACTTTAAAAGAGGTAGTCGCAAAAAAAAAATGTTGTCGTATTTCTTCCTTTCAAGATGTAAGAGCTAGGGCTTAAACCCGGAGCTCTCGTCTAGTAAGCCAATTTACATATAAATATAGAAATATAAATATATACAATTACTATACAAACGTTGAACGAAAATATTTGTTACTTGCAGATGCGAAACGTAAAGTGCTTTTGCTCGAGACATATAGTTTAGAAGACTACTATATGTAACTTAGATACAAACCAGATATAAAGAAGGTAAAACATAGATGAAACTGTCTGAGTCACACTCTAAAGTATACATGCCAACAGATAAAGAGAACTCACACTGCAGCAAAAGATAAGAAAGCCTCCCCTACACATGTCCAAGGCAGTTGAATAGCATAATGGTAAACACAAGGATTGTAAGAAATTGAATTATTTATTGTAATTAACTTGTAACTGATGACTTGTGTTCACAATGACGTATTTAGACCAAATTGAGAGACTTTCGTTTTAAGTATTCTTAAGATGTAAAAAATGTATATATATTTAGTACGAAACATACCGTACTCACTGGTTCCATTTCGTCCATTTTCTAGTTGGTTATTCACACTAACAATGAATTCAAATATATCTTCCGTCATTCTCAAAATATGAAAAAACCCATCTTCATGTGGTAGGTATCATACCACCTTACCTCCGTTTACTTTTTAACTGATGGCCTGTATTGGCTATGGATTAAATTTAAAAGTTTGTAGTAACGCGGTTCTCAGGATATATTTTATTTATTTTGTTTAGGCGTGGCGTGGCACAGACTTTATCACTTAAGGGTGTGAAAAATAGTTTATATTTTTTTTATACATATATAGATATTATGCGCCTTTTGTTGATGAAACAAGTTGCTGTCAATTTAATCACTCAAGGCCCAGTGTCATATCTTTACCCTGGAGTGATCAACAGCAATTGCCTCATCTGTCGGTGGATGTTGAATGTGAGTGTCTTCAGTAGGTTTCCAGACATAGAAAAAATTTCATTAGAAGCGGTCAAAACGTATCAAAGGAGATTAGTTACAAAAACACTGTGATTCAAGAATTTTAAGTTTCTATACTTAAACCCTCTGTGATAAATAGATTTGACAATACAGGTGTTAAGCATCATAGAGTTGCTTTTCATATGTATGCGAAACAATCAATTTATACAATTTGCTGTGATTCTCTTTTCTGGCAATCTTACTAACAAAGGTTGTATCTACAATTTGAATTGGTCTGAAAGTTCAACTGGAGTCATTGTTTTCTATAAACAAAATGACTCATTATGCTACATATAGAGATATTTACACGTTCATTACAACTTACAGTTCTTATATTTTATTTTCAGAAATTTCAAATTCTTCAAAAATTAATTACGATTAAATAATAGGAAACTTTTTTTCTTCGTCTTATTTGTGAACTTTATTTTCTCAAAAGAAAAGTTTTGTTTTCTTTAAAGATGCATGCAACTAATTACCACTTGTGTAATGAGAAGTTTTATTTTTTTTTTGTTTTTGGGGTACAAAAAAGTTTGCATTTACCATCATATTGATAACGATATTGTTGTTAGAGTTGCCTGCAGTTTCTGACGATAATGATGGATTGTATGACAAAAAATTTAATTACGAACAATGGCAAAATGAAACAACGATGTTGTATATTAACATGAAACAGACAACCAACGTGTAATTTACAATTTTTCATAGTTAAACATTTAAAATATGTATGTACTCGTATATACAATAGTTAAAAAATGTTGCATGTTGCATTTTGCATTTTGTAAAATTTTAAATACTTTAAATGCTCGTCCATGTGTATAATAAATATAATTTTGAAAGACTGCTAAATAATTATTGATCAAGTCTGGGAATTGAATTAAATAAATTCAATGGGAATAAATTTTGTTACTACTGTTATACCACATTATTTCGTAATTATAGGTCTGTTTTTAGAGAATTTTAATTCTCTTCCTCGATAATATTATAAGAAAAATAAACCTATAGAAACCTGATGAAAAAAAATAATACAACAGCTGTTTTTTATACGTACCTTTTTTACAACAGATTTACTTACGACAATGAATAGAATCACCACTTAATATAGTGCAGCCAAATATTCTAAGCAATAGATCAATTTGTTAAATTCCTTTCTTTACTACTGGCTTTCTTAAGACACTTACACTGAGTGGTTATGTTAAAATTAATTAGGCGTTAGTAAGAAAGCCTGTACCCCATTGATGGGTGCATATGGCTATGCTTTGTTTTTTAGTACAGACTAACCTAAACCCGGCGTGCTTCGCTACGCCTACCGCTACCATTTGTACATATTTTTCGACTGAGGGTTTTTAATGACTACAAAATAAATTACACCAAACTCAGAAACTCCAGCTTTAACACATCTAAAGATATAAAGAAGTTAATATTTAACTTGCATGGGAGGTACCACGCCTACTTTTTGATTGATGATTTTCCTTGAACATGAAGTCATTCAGACCAAATTTAGAAAAGGTATAAATTAAGCGTAATATGAAAAAATTGTACATTAAATTTGTATGGCAATATATAGGAAAATCTAAATGCCATATCTGCGGAAACAATGGCCCGATTTAGCGCAAACTTCACACAAACAATCTACAGACTATCCCCAAAGTACACTGGAATTTTGGCTGAAATCGATTCATCCGTTTTCGCGGTTAGTGGTGACATCAGAATGTACATTAATTTTTATATATTAGAATATAGAGCACTGAGGTGCCCATTGACGGGCATGCTTTCGTTCAGCCACATAATGCGAATAAGTTAATGTGTGCACCTTAACAAATTATAAACCACACAAACTTTAATAAGTAGTTTAGCATTTAAACCATCGGCTGCTCTAGATTTATTCTTGCAAAATGAGATGGGATAGCTCAATGCTGATTCCAATTCTGGCGTTCCCAGACATGAAAGAGTGAAGAGGGTGCTTATAAGGATGTCGTTCCGGGCCTTCCCAAAAGTAATGCGGAAAGTGGCTTCGGCATGGTATTTTCACCAGAGAAGGAGGACGGATTGTTTCAGTAGATTCACCACTCAAAGCAGCTGGTGATGACCAGCTGTAGTGTGTTGGAATTTTAAACCTTACCTTACGGGCCATAAAAACTTATAATTCTCTCAGTTGGTCCGGGTACTATAAACTGAACTCTGTTGTTTTTGATTTAAAGATATTTTAAACACTTTCATTCTAATCAGGTAGCCGCCGTGGTCTAGCAGTTACAAGGAAAAGAGGTTCGGTCTCAAATCCCAGCTCTGACATCTGAAAGAAAGAAATATGAAAAAAATATTTCTTTCGGCGACTACCTCTAAGCAGTCTGCTGGCAAAAGCTCTGAGAGTAACTGATTGTCATGAAGAGGCTTCTTAATTATGTCGTTCGGAGTCGACTTTAAACTGTAGGTCCCGGTGCTCATGGAAAAAAATTAACACACACAACATGAGTGCTGCGAGAAGCTAGGCTGTAACCCTGAAACAGAGTTGTAATGGACAATTATGTTTGTATGTTTGCATCACTTTAATCAGATGAACAAATGATCTATCCAAATTCTCAACACATTTGCCCGACCTCTTACCAGAATAACCTTTTCTATATCCTTATTAAAGGAAATCTCTTAAATACTTAAAATTTAAAATGTTATTTAATATTCATTACAATTCATTAGCAAACTTAAGAAAATATTACTTTGCCAACTCACAAAATTATGAATAACATTAAGAATATTCCCTTATTATGCAAAAATAAAAAGCATGAGATGGGTTCACTGACGTCTTAAATCTTAACAACGTAAACAAGTTTTACTTCTAACAAAAAAAAAAACGAATGTATTTTTAAAATATTTTTTCATTCACATCAACATTATGAATTAATCAGAGTTTAACCAGAAGATATTGTACTCATACTCGTACTTATAAGTTCGTCCATCCGCCTATCAAGTCATACGTCTCTTGTAAACCTTTTTATTCATTCATAAAAGTGCGGGAATCTTCTCACCAATTTAAAAACAGTAAAAAAGTACTCTCACACGTTAACTTAGTTTTTGTGTAGATAAACACGAATTCATGCAGACTTTTTTCAAAAAAAAGAAAAAAAAAAAAACTTATAAAATTGAGGAAAAAAATTGGCAAGAAAGCATAACAAAACTTAAAGTTCTAATTGAAAACTGGATTTAGTTTTTCTTATTTTTTTTTTTAATCAAGTTTTACTTTTAAATTTTATGAATGAAGCCACTGCTACAAAGTAAGATGTTACGAGTACATTATAAGCTAAACTATTGTACTGTTGTAGCAGGAAAAACTAGAGTGGCCATTTTAAAAAAAAAATATCATTTCTTACTTACTTGTCTACGTAGTTACAAAGATAGCTTTTAAATGCAATTGCAGGACCTTTCCAGGCTTACAAATGTAAACCAAAGCACATGCAAGCAGAAAACCAAAGCATTGCCAGCCAAATGTGATATTGTGCATGCGAATAAAGCCTATTATTCAATTCAATGTAATGAAATTTTTTTTATTCTATCCAATCTTATTAAAATTATGCTTCATTTGAAATAACAAAACGGTAAGTTGTGTTGGTAAAGTAAATAAAATACTTAATATTTATTGTCCTTCCAGAATTCCTTATTCGCAAGGTAGGCACTGTTTGTCATATATTCTGAAAGAATGGGGAATTTGTATAATTCAGCAGCGAAAATAAAAAGCTTTCGGAAGAAAGTGACATTTGGCCGCTTTGAATTGCAAAATTAGTTCCTCTTCTAAAGTTGGCTAAAGTTGTTCTAACGGTTGCCTTAACATTTGATTCCAGACGCCTCTGCTTAGCTCACACCTTCTCTAGTTGTTGACAACAATTGCTGACACGGCTTCATATACTTGGTCCTTCCAACGTAAACAGGTTCGTATTTTACGCCGACGACTACTGATCTTGGCATCGAAAACTTTTTTTTCTTGCCGGAGATGATTCTTTCTTCCGAACAATATTTCCGAAGATTGGATGTTAATGCGATGAACAACGCCCACATAGCCGAGTAGCTCTTGTTTTGTTTTAAGGCGAAACATATCGCCCTGCCTTAGAGCACCAAAGATCTTGCGAAGAACTTATCTTTCGAAAACTCTCAGGGCCACTGCATAGGCACAAGACAACGTTCATGCTTTTGCACCATAGAGAAGCACCAGAAGAATAAAAGACTTGTACAGTGACAATTGCTCACAAGAAAGAGCTCTATTTCTCAGCTGCTTAGTAGCATCTGTTGGACCTTATGATTCTTGTTCTTCTTGCTGGTAATGGCGGTGCCAAGATAGATGAGCTCCTCGATCACATCAAATATATAGTTACCAGTTACAGTAAATATGAGAAAATTGTAAAAGCCTCGATCTTCGGTTACATTAAATACGAAGAATAATTGTACAGAGAATATCAGGAAATATCAGGAGGCCTTATTTGCAGTTACTTTTAAATACACACTATTATACAGTTGTTAGATATTTGTTGTCATGTTTGTGCCCGTTTTGAAAACGTTTTCATTCGCTCAAACCCAATTTTGAAATTTATAATCGTTTTCCCTGAAACTGCCTTTCAAAACAGGCATATTAAACACAATTCGGTAGGCAAACTGGTATTATTAGCAGACACCTCTCTATCATTTACAAAATTTTGTTACCTATGTTTTAAGTACACAGAATGAACTGAAATACTGATTTGAATTACGAAAATTGTTAAAACAATTCAAACGTTTTTTTAAACATTAAGAGAACTGATATTTGCACAAAACAAGTCATTGACTCAATTAAAAATTAATTATTGTAATAATAAATTAATTTTTTGAGTACTTTTGTCATTAGAGGATTTATTATTTCTATGTAACATGAACTCAATGAGAATTATAAACAAACAATATGTTTCTTCATTATTCTTTCTCGTGAAGAGATTCAAAACAGAGAGGAGACCTTATAATTTTATTATTTAAAATAAATAATATTTATCTGGTCCCCTAAAATAAATAGAAACCTGTTGTAACTTGTCTCTGAGATACTGCGCCCCTTATTACTTCAGTATGTTCCCATTAGTGTTTAAATTTAATAAAATAGTCGTATTAAAAACATTATTTTATACGCTGAAAGGAAGACAACACGGTTTAATTTATTGTCTTTTTTTAAAAAACATTTTAAAATTTAGTTCTAAATTGTTAAAATTTGTTTCCTTAGAAAAGTACAGCGTTTATTCAAACTTTTTCTATGGAAAAGGGTTATTGCAACATATGTATTTTATATTATTTTTGCATTTGTTTTTTTCTTTTCTCTCTCTCTCTCTTTTTATTAGTCTTCTAGTTAATATAAGACTTCATTTTTTATTGCGAGAAAGTTGCAATAAAAATACATTAAAATACTGGAATAGAACATTTAAATACAGGTGTTTACATTCTTTTTTTTATTTCTCATTGTTTTAGTTGTTTTTACTCCAGCATTATTGTTTATTTTATTGTTTCTTTAACAATTATTTTTATATGAAAATTACTTGCAAATAAACTTTTTAAACTGTGCTGGTGATGTGAAAAAAGTAAAATTTTAGTGAAACAATTTAATTTTATTGTGACTCATTAGACAAAAATACAATCTCCAAAGTATGATTTCTCCAAATCCATGAAATAAACTATTTTTTTTTATTAATAAACTACTCGTTGGTCTTAAATATCTTACAGCCATTTTATTAAACTAGTGATCTCTTAGTGGTCATATTTTGTCCATAAATTTTTTTTTTATAAAAAAAAGTTTTTGCTAAGACTAAATAGTTAAAAAGAGATCCTTTCTTTATTTTCCTAAAAAACAAACAATATGATATACATAAATACATACCTGATTAGCCATTAGAACCTTGTGTCAGGGTTACGGCCTAGCTTCTCACAGCACTCATGTTGTGTGTGTTAATTTTTATTCATGAGCACCGGGACCTACAGTTTAAAGTCGACTCCGAACGACAGATTTGAGAAGCTTTTTCATGGCAATTAATTACTCCCAGAGCTTTTGCCAGAAAGCTGCTGTGAGGTAGTCGCCGAAAGGAATAATTGTTTCATATTTTTTTTTTCAAGATGAGATTTGAACCCGGCACTGTCGTCTTAGTAAGCCAACACACTAACCACTAGACCACGGCGACTACTTTTTATTTGTATTTTGTAATAATATGGGAAAGGCGTATTAAAAAAAATTCAATTGTAGTTATCTGATTTGTAAATCGACTGTTCTGAGATCCCTCCCCCCCGGGGATATTGTAATGGCTGCTGGTGAGTACTCACGCCAGTGGCCTGTTTTGTCCGGGGAATATCGGGTTCAACATAGCCCTGAGTGGTCTGGCGCTCGATATAGGCAGAGAATGTTGGTAATGTAAGGTGTATGGCCTGTATGCCACGCGTGCTGGGGGTGCTTGTCCCTTAAGTACGCGTGGCTGGAATTTCTGGCATTCTCAAGGACTGACCAGAGATGCTTTAGTCTGGTACTATGGGCATCAGGAGCCCCCGGTTAGCCCGGGACTCCTTGTCATTCGGGAAGTGGGGTTACCGGCCTGATGGTTTGGGTGCGGTCCTTCAGGAAGTACACGTAGTGGCTGTTGTAGTACTAGGTAGAAACCCCTCAGCAAGGGGGGTATCACTACCCAGACAGTGGTGGTGCTAAATTGACAACTCGGTGATATGGGCTCTCTTCTGAGCGCCGTGCCCTCGTGCATGTGTGAGATTAGAGGGTACCGGCATCGAGTGGCGGTGGTTGGGCGCATTGAACTCAACTACCGCTCCGGCAACGAACGGCGTGTGATATGTCTACGGACGGTGCGCATGTTAAACCCGTACACAGTTGTTCTGAGATCCCTACATATGGTGGTCAAATCTTGACCCCAATCATGTGATTTGACATCAATCAAACCTGAATTTCAATAGAAAATAAAAGGATGCATAAATGAAATTCCACCACACTTTTGCTGAAACATCAAGCTAATTTTTGACGAATATGCGTTTGTATCTGCAAACCCGTAGAAGCCATTTACCCTGTGTGTTATTTCATAAATAACTCTATCGTATTTATTTTATGATTGAATAGAAATATAAAAATCTAAACACTAAAATCCCTCACTTATATTTAATTAAATTTTGGAACATCCTAGAATTAGTTCAAGAATAGTAAGAATTGAAAAACTAAGTATATGAACAAATTTTACCTTTACAATTTTTGACCCTATATCACATATTTTTTGGTGTCACTTTTTTTGAGACAATGTTCACGTATTCAATTTTTTGAAGCTACTTATTGCACCAATATTCCAATTAAAAAATTACTTCAATATTAGGGCCATCCTTCAATCTTGATGCCATTTTTCAAAGGTGCCATTTTTCATATTTCACAAAATAGAGTAAATTTAGTACCAATTGTAACTGCCTTATACTTAATTTTCAAAATATAGCGAAATTAAATGCATCTGTTAAACGCATTATGAACTATTTATATGCACTTTATAAGCCATCCCTCTTTCTTTCTTTTATGTTTTTCCTTCTGGGTTTTTTTATTATTTTTTTTTTTTGGAAATCTATGCGTGGGGCGCTTATTAATAATGTGCGTTTTATTGCATCTTTATAATGTGAGTAGAGCTTCTGTTTTATTTTTAAATTTTTATAATTTAACAGAAAATAATAGCATCTGAGTGTATTTATACGATTACTTTTGCATCTGTGCCATTTTACTTATGATTGGAGATGAGTTCAAATGGCTTGAGTTCATTGTTAAACTCTACAGGGTGGGGTAATTTGTGGTTAGCAAGTAAATTGTGTTGTTAAAATAGAGACCAAATATAAATAAAAATAAAAGTTTTATGTTCTATAACACAATGTTACCAGAATATCTTGAATTTAATCAGTAAATTTATTAAGAAGTTATTTAATTTCATTAATAATTTTCAAAAAAAAAAAAATTACAAATATTTTCAGATCAGTATGCACACATATTTTAAAAAAACCATTTTTCCTAAAATCACTACTTTGTTCTAGAATAAATAATAATAATTATACAAAAACTTATATTTAATAAACGAAAATAAAGAGAAATTATAATATATTGGATATATAACAAAATTCACGAGAATTATTTAAAAGTTTGTAAGAAAACTGCCTATACATACTGTTTTATGTTTTGCATATTTTTTTTCGTTTTTTTAGAGATGCCACTTGATTCATATTTTTAACTACAAGCGTTAACGATAAGTTACTTAATCGTGCTATCCTTAATGCCAACAACAAAATCAGCTTTAAATTTTAACCGAAAAAATCGTTAAAAATTATTTAATTGCTCTACATAATTGGCTAATATTGACATCAATTACCTTCAATCTAAGCAAGACAGCGCCACAAACCATGTGACTTGACGTAGCTGGATTAATTTTTCTAAGACCATTTGAAAGACTTGATTTACATGAACAAGCAACTAACAACTGATGCTTTGACGAGATAAGACCAGCTTTGTAGCAAAATGTGGTTTAAAATTTTGTGAAGAGAACGGACGCCTGCCGACGTGCTAGAGGTGGACATTTTCCAGACAGCATATTTTATTATAAATCATATCATAATTTTACTTTATATTGTACGAGTATGTACATATGTATGTACTCGTATATCATTTCAATAAAAATCAATTTGTTAAAAAAATTTACACTTCCTCACATCCAATTTGACCACCCTTTATAATGGTTGGTTGTGTATTTTCTTTAAAACTGTATAATTTAAATACATAAAGTGTTAATGGCAAATAGAATTGAGAGTCATTTGTACCTGTTTATAGAAAACTACGTGATTAAGCTGTGCGTTAATAAATTATTTGTATTTTCCTCAACGGATTTGCAAATTATATTTGCGCACATATGGAAATGAAAATAAGAAAATAGGAAAATTTGTAAAACTAATTTACGGATTTTTTCTTTTTTTCATTTAAAGTCAAAGTATATATAGCTTAGCAATGTTTTCTTTATTTTAAAGAAATATGAAATTATTTATCAATATTTGAACATTATAAAAAATAGCAGTTCTCTTGTATGGACCCTATTTTTTTAAATTTTATTTACAATCTACCCGCTTTGAAATTTAACTGTTGGATTTACAGGGCTTGTCGTCTTGCTGCTGGGTCGTTGTAGACAATTTTCTTAATTATTGTATTATTAAATTAAGTGGAGAGGTTCTTTTGGTTCTCCAATGAGGAGAAAAAAAATTTCTAAAAGATATTTTCTTAATATGTACTAGATTCTGGATTTGAATTCTGGTCTTCCCTATTCATGATGTTTGAAATTTTTCGGAACATTTCTAAATATTATTTTTTAACAAAATAACTCCAATATAATGGTACATATTACTTATGAACTATCATTTCTTAAAATGCATCACATTGTTGTAAAAGATGTTTGTAAACCTAACAAAGTAAAATATCACGATATCAAAATCAAAATTCTATTGTCACTTCTGGAAAAATATTATCTAGGCTTGAATGGGCATATAAAGTAGAATAGTTTCTTTAACCTTTATTATGTAAAAACAACTGTCGAATTGGTCGACCAGAGAAACTCAAACGACCAAAGTTCAAATCCCATCGAAGGAGAAAATTAAAAAAATAATTTGCGGTTTTTTGAGAATTATAATTTAAAAAAAGAGGTTCCTTCATCCCCCACCCCCCCTTCAAAAAGTACATCTTCAAGAAACCGCTCCCTGACATTTTCAATATATTCCACTAAGAAACAAATCATCAGGAGTACAGCGCCACCTTCTGGGAAGATAAGATCTAACCACCTAATGAAGACGCTCACCACTCACATTCAACATCCACCGACAGATGGGGCAATTGCTGTTGATCAATCAAGGGTGAAGGTACAACACTAGCCTTTGAGTGATCAAATTGACTGCAACTTGTCCTATTGACATAAGGCGCTTAACATTTATCAATCTATCTATGTAATCATCATTCTAAGACAATGCACTGCATAAGTAGGGGTTTACCCCTGAATATTGGTCCTAAAAAAAATTTTATGTTTTTATTTAGC
Source organism: Metopia argyrocephala (assembly GCA_963576795.1). Classification (NCBI taxonomy): domain Eukaryota; kingdom Metazoa; phylum Arthropoda; class Insecta; order Diptera; family Sarcophagidae; genus Metopia; species Metopia argyrocephala. The sequence goes on along the minus strand of OY756208.1, from coordinate 176,105,413 downwards.
ATTGTTTTGATTTCCATATTTGCGTGGAATAAACGTTTTATTTGGACCACTCTTTTTCATCAGTATTTTACTGCAATAGCTGAAAGAACATGTATCTATTACGTTCTTAATTAATAAAAATTAGGTTCTTTTGTTTTTAGTTGTTGTTACAAAATCAAACAAAATCTTGTGTACTTATTATTATGGCCATATCTGTATACGCACTTATACTATATAAAGAGACCACAAAATCAAAAGAAAAAATACACCGCAAACAGAATTAATTTAAGTCTTGCCGATAAATGAAAAACAAATTGAGTTTGAGGAGAGAGAGAAAAACTAAAAGAAATAACAACCTGCCAACCTAAGCCAGCAAACTAAACGGAACCCCAAACTAATTAAAATCATAACTACGATGATGCAAACAAAACTTGTTTTAGATGAAGACGACTTAGGAAACAAAGACGAAATAAAAATTGGTCTTAATAGCATCGATATTATTAAAGCGCCAACGTGACGACAGAGAACGCACGGATGTGCAATATCACTTCCTGTTTTTAAGCATTACCAGAGATACTCGTAGTACTACACGACAAGACTCAATGGTTTATCGTCTTACAATATGTCTTGTTGTTAAAGTAAATGTTGAAATGTTGATAAAACAAAATAATATTGAATAATTTTAACAAGAAAACTTTAAAGCTGACACACACAACAGACTCTCAGTAATAATGGCAATAACAATAATAATAGATATATACTTCGTATACAATACAAATATAATTATTATTGCTGAAACCAACAATAATTGCAAATGAGAACAATGAAAGATGATTGCTACTTATCAATTACTAAGGAAATGTTCTTTTATTGTGTACTTTTCCTCAGGCTGTTTATTTTCTAAAAGCTTGTACTTCATTTAAAATTTTTATTAAATAATTCATTCACAAATGTGTGCAAAAGTTAAGGGAAAGCACGATATCTTTAGTGTTAAATGAAAAATGGTAAGAAATATTGTAAAAAAATAGAATATTTTGTTTTGAGTTTAGTTTAGTTCATCTTTTAGAACGGCTGATTAGGTGCTGAATGCAAAATTTTTAATTATTTTACGACTGAAAGCCTGCTTGCAAAAGACCAATATTTAAAACAATCAAAAATATTAATGATTTTTTGTTGCTTCATATAAAACAAAACGAAAGTTTTAAACCAATCGTCATGTAAATAGGCTGTGAACCAACAGTTTATTAAGGCCAATTTCACTTTCCGCAATTTTCTTTCTAAATAAATGTATGTTTTATCTGCAGTTCTATTATTTACATTAAATTTTCCTGAACTTCCACCTATTTATTATCCACTATAGTATGCACACGATGTAATTAGCTGGTGTAAAACAAATTTAGTCAAACTTTCTTGCTATGATGATACGACTGATTTAATTCTAGAGTTAGTATAGTTATTCATTTCTCTTTTAATACATTTAGATAGAAAATTGAATTTTAAATCTTAATTAATAAAGCTAATGGAGAACTGGGATTCAACAAACGCTGGAGTAGAAAATTTTGTACTGCAAACTAATTATTTATAGCACTCTTCAAACCGATTAGTGAATATGGTTTCATAGTGCGAAACCCTTAATACTCTGTTCATTCAAATTGAATTAAATTAGCTTCAAAACAAATTACGGTTTTGTCTTCGTAGTTTAAGATGGAATTTAAATGATGCACTGCCTTTTCATCAACATCACCTGACACTAACAGTGAAAAGTCGTACCTAAATGTCGTTTTCGTGGGAACCATTCCCCTACATTCCATTCTATTCCACCTTAACCATTGTCAACAAAAAACGAATGATCAGGAGAAAAGCGCCACCTACTGGGAAATAGCAGCTAACAGCTAAACCTCTTTAGCGAAGGCAATCACCACACAATAACATGCAACGAAGAGGCAATTGCTGTTGATCATTCAAGGGTGAAGGTATAACACTGGCATTTTAATGATCAATTTATAGCAATTTGTTTCATTCCTAAGGCGCTTAATAACAATATAAGAAAAATATAATACCATTTTATATATCTCGAGTTAATGATGCCACTTTGGGTTTTTGACACCAAACTTTTTAAAATCTGCAATCCGTTTTCGTCTATTTATCTCCGAAACTGAACGAGATATCCGAAAACGGATTGCAGATATTTAAAAAAAATATGAAATGGCGGATAGAGCACATTAACTCCCGCACGACAATATGTATAAAGGAATTCAAATCAAATATTCATCAATACTAACACTGCCTCTTTCTCATTGTGCAGTGGAATAATTCACTACAGATATAGAGGTTATCCCCTGAGTGCTGTCTATTATTAGTCAGATATCCTGTGTAGCGTTATATATACTGTGTGGATATGTTTCTGAACTTCCCCAAACACCTATATAATCTTATTGTGCGAATTAATAACCCGAATTTTAACTATGTTTTCTATATATATTCCAAAGATGCCCAGTAGTGGCTGATATCAGCAAATTAAACTCACACGTATACTTACGCTCTTTTGTTTGACCGTCAATCAACCAATAGGAAATCAGCATGTTGAGTGGGAGAGTCAAACTACACTTGCAGAACTTCTGTGTCTTATTTTTTTTTATCTCACCAATACTACTACCTTGGGCATCAATGATATATTCTAACAAATGAATTGAAATTATTTTAATACTGAATCTCAAATAAAATACTTTTTCTCATAACCAATTATAGTATTACTGAAATCGATTTAATTTCTTTCGTTTTTTTTTTTTTTTTTTTGTTTGTTTGTTTGTTTGTTATTTTAAAGTTCTTAGATGTGTTTTTAATATCAATTTATATGATATTGCATTCGGATTTTCTTGTTTTCTACTGACTGTAGTCTCTAAAACTAGTCACTACTATTTTGTATGCTCATTACTTGTTTCATCGAATTCATTTGCAGTGGCAACTTTGCACACGTACAAACATGTTACTCGACACCACCAGTTGCATGGAGTACTATAAAGACTTTTATAAAAGGCAAAAAATACCTGTAACAAGTGCAAATGCAAAAGTGAATTGTGATGTAAGTGAACAGGTTTCTTTGGTCTCCTAAACACTTCCACACAGAGATTTTTTTTATTATTTTTATTTTTTTGTTTGTTTTTTATTTTAATATAATCCCCATCTATAAGTATATAAAAACTAAAGATATGTATTCTCTATATACAGGCTAAGCAGTAGAATTATAGTGAATGAGAAAAGTTATTAGCTTCCAATTTCTTGTCATGGTCATGGGCTTGTAACACAATGCAATGCAGGGCATAGCTGGTTTTTTGTCAAATAAAATCACAGAATCCTTCTGTATATAGAGAAGCTTTGAAGTGCTTAAACCTCTTCTTTTTTTTTGAAACCATTACATCGCAACCCATCTGTTTTACTTGCACTGTCTTTTAAAAGTGACCATACAATACGGGTTTACGTACATATGTACGAGGGTGTATCAATAAGTCCGTGACTTTTTTAATGAAGCACAGGTTCCTGTATAAATAATTATTTTATTTTTGGAATAATGTATCCTTGGAGTAGTAAACACATAGTCCAGTGTTTCTCAAATTTTTCTCAAATTGCCTTCAAACAATAAGATATTTCGAGATCATCAAAATAGCTTCTATTTGTTTATGCGATTTTTTTAATCCTGAAAGTATGAAGTAGTCATTCGATGTGCAACGTGAAGAATAGAAATGATGAAGATTCAATTTGTATGCTAACCAATGCATTTTTATATTAGAAACTAGTCATGTGTATACCCATTGCATTGTATTGGCACTAAAAATATTTTTTCTTAGTCAAATACGGTCAGTTTATTTAAAATTCTAGTTATTTAAGATACAGCATTTCATCTTATCCTTTACAAGAGTTCGAAATAAGCTTTCGTAGCGGGTTAACTATTTAGCCACCGTTTAATAAAGGACTCATAAATGTACCTGTTGACTTTATTCGCTAACAAATTCAGTTCACTGTTTTAACTGGTTTTTGATTTATGGTGTGTTGCAATGGATTCACATTTTGTTCTCGGTTACAGAAGGGGGCAAAATTTGTTGTTACAGGTCAGTATTGGTGGTCGATTGTGAACAAACTTGGCACTCATCTTGAGAAAAGCCTTTTTATAGTCAATTGTTTATTTAAAATTTTAATCAATGACCTATGTTACTGTAACAATTTATCGTTCGTTCAACTTTTGATCGTCAAACGCCATAACGTAAACTGCTTTTATTAGTTTCAGACAACCCATCTCATCTCATATTGCCTTTATTAACTCACAAACCTAGAAAATCTTCCTCATAATCAAGTGTTCATCTAAGAATAAAACTAGTAAGATATACAAGATGTCTATGGCTGCCGCAGTCTCACAAGCGTTCAATCTCCAATCGGCATACATTACAACATGAACTGCTTTTAACTGTAGTGAGCTCAACTGAGCAATTTAAATGAAGCAGTGCATAGTCAAATTTCTCTTGTTGTCGTCTTAGAAAATCACACTATATTTAAAAATTCACAAACTTGTAGCAATGCCCTCGTATATTGTACATATTGCTCAGCAGAGTTAAGATGAAAAACTAGTGCTTCTGGTTTATTTTGAATTTTTTCATTAAAACTGAGCTGTTTCTTTGATGATGTGCAATTTGTTAGGATGGGGCTGACAAACTGCTGTGTCTATATCTACGAGTATACGAGTAGTAGCAGTGTGGTGGTGATTCAAGTATGTTGTATACATGGCAACTTACCAGTTGTATAATTTTGAGGTGCGTAGAAATTGCGCTCGTCTACAATTACAATTAAACTCTGGGGTGCACTGACCACTTTACCAAGCAATTCATTCATGCTTTCTAGTTGCCACAAATCGTGTTTCTTCTTTACTATCCTGCACATCGTCTCATTGGTGCATGTGTTGTATTTATTTTCGTCCATCATTTACTCACACAATTGCTCACAAGCAACACTAGCAATGTTAGTGGAAATTCATTTTATTCATTCATGAAAGGACTGTCGCTGTGACGCCTCTAATCAAGTTTAAACTGTTTCACAATCAAATGTGAGCAAATGCACTTCAAACTGTGATGATGTGCGTATCGATTTAAAAAAAAGGGTTTTCTTGCAAAATTAAAAATGAATGGAGCCCATAACCATAGTGCGGCTGACAACGTTGGGTCTGTTTGCGTTTCTAGTTATTTGGAAATTGTTTTTATTGCTTTCATTCAGTTCGTTCATTTATCTTCTTTCACTAAAGAGAAGAAGAAAAGCAACAAAAGATAAAAAAAAATACCTGATACCATCTTAATTGATGCTGTGAAGCTTTTATTTTTCTTTTTTTTCTTTTTAATATCTGTGTAGTTGACTTTCTAGTGAACCAGTTCCTAAAATAACATCTTTAAAACTTAAACTTAAGGATCTTTGTAAAGTAAGTACTTAATAATCATATTATGGTGTTGTTTCCTTCCTATCGATCTTTTAATAGTGGGGAATATTGCACGATTCAGCTGGTTTCATCCATCAACTTACTTAGGGCTCAATATATCCCTGCCTATATTGTTTCCTTCATATTTAAGCAACCATCCATCCATCTTTGTTTGGCAGACCGCTTATATTTATGTTCGACCGGTTTTTCGTCTATTTTTATCTGTAAATCTTGGCAGCGTATACACAGTTGCCAACATGTTTCCGATTGTAATCAACGGCGACCAAAGTGTGCTGCAATTCTGCATAATTTGAAATCGATTGCCACAACTTTACACTTTCATAATTTGTTTGTTGCAACTTTAAATTAACAACAACGATAAAAAAGAAAAACAATCAATGTTGCATCAACATACAGACAGACATACATACAAAAACATAAATTAAAGCCAGAGAGACATTTTTTAAGATGAAAAACGAAAAGGAAATATGGAATAAAAGAGATTTTTTTCTTTTGTATTTGAGGCTGCTGAATTAGAATAAATAAATGACTTATACGGGTGTGTTCTGTGAAACGAAATCGAGTGTTTTGTTATTTTAAAGACAAATAAAATTTAAATGCGCTAATTATTTCCAAAGTTATGGTAATTAAAGGAGTTATATTAGTGGTCATTAAGTGAATGAAAGAAAATATAAAAGTCTTGTCATATTGAAACATCTTAAAATTTCATTCGTTTTCTATTTTAATTGCTTTAGGATTGCAGAACATACTGAATAATTTCAGTTTTATAATTTCAATATTAATTTTTGTTTTTCTTTTGTAAACATTGGCTTTTTCAGTTTCTTTTTCAGTCCATAAAACTAAATTTGTATTTATCAATTTTACTCTGAGGATAAATTTCAAACAAAATTCCAAAATTTAAATGAATATTTACAGCTGAACACTGATTTGGGTCAGAGGCCTAGCAAATCAGGCGTGTAGATTTTCTAAACATATTCTCCAGTTTTTCACATCAAGTTCTGGTTTGTTCTCTGCAACCTGATCCACTAAACGAAGCTTTGATGGCTCTCTTTTCTGTCTGCCTATGAATTTGTTTAATTAATTCCATTTCATGTTTTTTTTTATTGAAGCCAGCACTCAGTAAATTACCTCTACTCATGCAATACATTGTGCTGGTCTAGCAAAATATGAGGGGAAGGGGGAACTATTTTATGGACCTTTAAATTAAACTTACTAATAACGAATCTGATATTTGTCAGAAAAAAAGAGGGTCCTAATTTAAAAATGCGTGCCGCAAAGAAATCGGTTGTTGTTGATTGATTATTCAATGGCCAGTGTTATACTTTCAACACTAAATAATTCAACAGCTAACAACCCCAAAAAGCCCGCACAGTAAAATTTAAAGTAGGGGAGGAATAAAAGATCATAATGATATTGAAGATGATGTTGTTGTTCTTGTTCTCCTTGATCCAGTCACAGGGATAATCCTAGGTTACTGCTCATAGCTCTCTGCCAGCTTAGCCAGTTGAGTCATTGCAGTATGAGCTGATATACCACGACAAGATGTTTATCCCACATTTAATGCACCTTTTACGCTGCATCTTTTCTCAATTGGCCATATCAATAGCAGTATAAATTTTATATAGCGTATGATTTATACAATACCTATATTGTCCGTCAACTACCACCGTACCATATCGTCGATGGAATTAAAGAACGCTGTAACTGACAAAACCTTAAATGTTCACTAGAGCCAAAAAACCTGTATGAAAGTAGAACAAAGATACTGGTATTTTTCAAGACGCAGACGTCGTAAGTGAATTCATTTTATTCGTAGAAATCTGGGGCTGGGACCAATCGACGTGTATTTTTCTTCTGATAAAAATGATGCAAAAAACGTATTTTCGATTTTTTGTCAGTTACAGCGCTCTTTAATTCTAGTGACGATATATTCTACGAATTATTTTTTTTCTCAAAAACTATCTTAGATGGTTCATCAATAGGACTGTATCTAATATATCTCGAGTTTAGTTTACCCACAGAGAGTCCGAATAATTCCCCCACAGGAGGATACGCACTATCTAAAACTTAAAGGGTTATTTTTTGTATCTGTTGTATCTCCCGTTCGTCGATACACAGAGGGAAAAAAGTCGTTCTAAAATTGTTAACCAATGGTATCAAATTAAGAAAGAATCGTGAACAATATTTCGTTAACTTTCGGTATCAAATTAAGCTTAATGTTTTATTAAAATAAGAACAAACGGTGTAAAATGATATAAATTAATAAATTAAGAACGTTCTGTTATTATATTAGGAACTCCCTGTTATAGAATCAAGAACGATATCGAATATCAAATATAGAATAAAACTGATAGAAGTACCTTATGTTATCAAATCAAAAACCATATTTGTATATGAAAATTTTTTTTCTTTAGTTTCTTTATTATATGTGTGTGGAAGTGTCATTCGAAAATAGAATACAATTTTATTTATTTTGAAATGGATGGGAGCTTTTTGCAAGAAAATTCTGCTAATACGGAGGAGCTGAATATTTATGACAAGAATATCAATTTATATGAAAAGAATTTTTGATTTATTATAAAGTAAGTAAAAAAAAGCAGTAAAAAAAATATAATTAACCGTTTTTTTTAAGGTGCCCATGTTACATATAGAAGTTTGCGGTACTTAAAAAAAACAAGATTTAAAAGAAGTAATTCATCCACTCGGCTCGAATGGCTCACTCAGAGTATCAACCAAATTGATAGTAGCCCATGGTGTCCAATTTGCCCCATTAGCAGGAAAAGTCTAAAAAAGTAAGCCATCTTGAATACCTACTTTAAGTGTAATAAATACATCTATGTATACAAATAGGAACCTTCTTATGTATATATGTGACTGTTTATATGATTATAATTGTTCATCAATATTCATTGCAGTATTTGAAATCATTGTTGAATGAATCAACAATGGTAATGGCTATTATTGAGTATGATAATCAAAATGTAGTTTTCGCAAAAGGTTTTAACAACCATTTTCAGTCATATGAGTTGGTTTCCTTAATAAAAATTTATATAAAACTGATTACAGAATTTGTGAATATCTACATTTATACTCAATTAATAATTCAAAACCCTATTTTTATTAAATATTAAGTTAATTATTCATATATATATATATATATATATGTAAATATACATATATAAATTTTTTTTTTATATACTTAAGTATATATAAATTTAATTTAATAAACATTAAATTGAATATTTTTTTGTGTTTTAATTGTTGGGACTTAATGGGTTATTTGTTTGGAGGTAAAATAATAACAAGGCGTTCACAAAATTATAACAATGGGTAAAGTAATGAGAACGGTGCGTTATCAGAATGTGAACGTCTTGGTAACAAAGCAAGACGGTTACGGTATCAAAGTAAGAACCGTGCGTTATTAAAATAAGAAAAACTGATAACAAGAAGTGAACAGCGTGTTATCAAAACAATAACGGTTGGTAATAAAGTGATACCGAGTTGTTATTGAAATATTGATACCAACCGTTAACGAAGTAAGCACAAACGAACTTAACTCAATTTCAGTACCAAATGGTATCAATTGCGGTAGTTTTCTACCGCTTTTTTCCCTGAGTGTAGACACCATCAGCTTAGTTTTGTATTCATTTACTGTCAAACACTTTTCGGCTGATCCTTTATCAACTATTTTTAATACGGCGGTCATCTTTATTATATTTCCCAAAATTATTTATCATGTGACTCTTGCTGTTCTACTTGTATTTTTTGCAGGCTTAACATTATTTTCTCCATGAAGAAGTTAAATAAGGCTCTCGAGAAGTTGTTACATTATCTAAAACCTTATTGAGTAACAAAAGTTTCGGTAAATATTCTTTATATCCTCACTGCCAATTCAATATTTCGAGAAGAAGCCTGTAGAATCAGATTAAATCAGGAGGTATTCTAAAATCGGACGTTGTTTCAAATCCAGTCAATTGGATTACTTTTAATAATATTCCATAGGCGGTGGTTAAAAGGCTAATTCCTCAACAACTCAAAAATACACTTACATAAATGGCCTCTGCTGTATATTGGACCTAGAAAGCTGAGACATCCATCATCTGACATGCTTTTTCCAACCATATAGTACCCCATAGGTGTTGCATGCACTTTAATACATCTTGAGCTCCCGAACTTAAACTGTGAGTCCATCCATACCTCAAGCCGTATTTTTTATTTTGAGACCAATACTCAGGGGTAAACCCCTACTAAATGCAGTGCATTGTATTGGAATTTTTTGGAAAGGACAGTACATTTATGATAGATCATACATTTTGTTTTTCTTATATTACTATTAAGCGCCTTAGTAATGAGACAAATTGCTGTGAATTGATCATTCAAAGGCCAGTGTTATACCTTCACCCTTGAATGATCAACAGCAATTGCTTCATCGTTGCATGTTGCTTGTGTGTTGAGTGTCTTCGCCAATTTGGTTTAGCTGTTATCTGCTACTTCCCAATAGGTGGCGCTTTTTCTCCTGATCATTCGTTTTTTGATGACATTAGTTAAGGTGGAATAGAGTAGAATGTCGGGAAGCGGTTCCCTTGTAGATGGTCTCCTTGGATAGGGGGACCTCTTATTTTTAAATTATAATTTTGAAAAAACCGCAAACTAACTTTTTCATTTTTTCACCTTTGCTGGGATTTGAACCTGCGTCGATGAAGTTTTTGTGCGAGCACTCTACCACTACACCACGCACCCCGCTATATTTCCCTTCTGATCTCAATAGGTTAGTTTATCACGGCCAACTACAAACCCTGAATAATAAAGATTTAAATCTGGCAGGGAACATGCAAACTTTCATCGCAGTTTTCAAAATGTATAAAATAATTTCACTTTAATTTTAAAGCAATTTGCAATACTTGCAGTATTCTTATTATCCAATATGTACTTGCTCCACATCAATGAGGACTAAAGACTTCTGATCAATTTTATCAAACAAAAAAAACTGCTAAAATCTTATTTATTTGAAGATCTAAAACATCATAACAAATAAAAAAATTTTTGTTTACATTAGAAAATAAATGTCACAGTTTTTCTTTTCCGTCATAAGATTTCTCAAATAATATGAAAACTGAAAATTTGTGAAACCGGAAAATTTGTTTAATTTTATAAAATATTACATTTTCTTTGGAATTTTCAAAAAATATTTCAAAATACAGAAGAAAATTATTTTTAATTTTTAGCTACAGTCACAAATTGACATATTTTTGGGTGTCAAAGACATACACACATAACACTACCACAACTGAATTGTATTTTCTTTCATAGCCCGACAGCTAATGGTGCGATTAGTAAATGACTTTGACCGGCGCCAAGAGATAATGTTGTCATCGTCCTTTCTAACGAAACGCGGGTAAAATTAACTTTAAAAGAAAGGTAAAAAGGATTTCAGCACTACAGACTACAATAGTATATCAGTTTCAATAGTTCCGGGTAAATATCTTCATATTTGTTGATAAATTCGTTTCGTATAATTTACAAACACATGGCCAAAATTATATTTTTAGAAAAATAAAAATAAAAAAAAAAACAAATCTTTTTAACAGAAAATAATTTATAATTTTTAAATACTTGAACAAGTATTTATTTACTGATCTTGCAACTTGAGGACTAATTATAGAATTTTTTTTTATTCATGTTTATGCACAAACTCAGCGGGGTGTAATGTTATCAAAAAAATTTTGTTTACAACGCAGCCAATGTAGGTAGCGGTAGCAGTCAGAAAAAAACAAATAAACCCCATGTGACAAAATTCAATCTCTTGTCCTCATTTTTTTTTCTCAAATATTTGTGTACATTTGCTTCAATATGTTTATGTTTCAAATACAAGAGTTTTTATTTGTGTATAGAACTCAATGAATATGCGACAGAATGTTTAAGCAATTAAAAGTGCATTAGTCAATTCACAGTTGATTACAACTTGAAAATGGTGTTACTCTACTCCATTAAAAAAAGGAAAAAAAGGAAATTCTGATTTGATGGTGTAACACATATTGTCAGATATGTGCGAGTATGTTTAAGGAACATTTATATCTGTGCCGGTATGTAAGAAAAATGATTTTTTAAAATACTCCCAAATTTATGTAGATTTTTCTATAATCATTGGTTTAGCTGTGGCATGCTGCACTTTCCTTATTTTTAAAGGTTAAATGTAAATAAATATGGAGAGAATGACTTACAAAAGTTGAAACATCGCTCAGTTTTAGTTTCATAACTTATATTGGCAACAATGTTGTTTGTACAAAAAAAATTGTATTTTCCTCTTTTTCGTTGAAGCCCGAACTCAGGGGAAGACCTCTCTTTACTCATGCAATACAGCGCGCTGGTCTAGGCAAATACATTATAAGATGGAAAAACTTTCATGGGCACGTTATTCCATAAACAACCCGTGCAGCTAAAGCACGAATTCTCTCTATAATGAATTGAGCGATTCATTCTACAACCAACTACAAACGGATGTGCCCTACGAGAGGTACGAGTAGTGCGTAAAAATATGCCATAATACTAAGAGCACTTTTCGTATTAGTAGTAATTGAATAGTTAGACGCACAGCAAACTACCGGATGCCCAACAAATCAATAGGATGAGATTGATATTCCTGTACTCAGTCGGGAATATCCAAAATAGACTTTGGAGCATCGGTCAGTACATGAGAATTGTATGTCACCTTAATTCGAATGAAAGTCTTGTAAATAGTGAAAAATTCAGACAGGCCCTTAAATGCTTCTTTGGATATTCGAAATGTGAAATTATTTTAACAGACATCACAATTAATTCCCAAACCCAGAATATCAAGATCGTCTGTTTTCTCAATATTTACAATACTCATAGTCAGAGAAGACAATACGCCATTGAAACTAGTAGGTGTGCAAAATATTGAGTCTTGCGTATATTAAATACGACCATGGTCATGCAGGCAAACTCTTATATTAACAGCAGTTCATTTGTGAAGGAGCCTTTCATATTTTGCCTTCTTATTTCAACCTCCAAAAGGCTAAGACTATGATCAAATTCATATAAGTGATAAATTTTGCTGTTACTTGTGAAGGAGTAAATGGAATTTGAAGTTAAGAAGAGAAAATTAGTAACATATATTAAAAACAGAGTAGAAGGCAGAACAGAACCTTGAGGAACTACATAATTTATACTAAACTCGTAGGAAAAGATGCTGTCTTAGGCAGGGGCCATGCAATGAGCGGCAAAGCGGTAAGCTGCTGAGCGGTGAGCGGCAAAAAATTGAAACATATGGAATACTACTGAAGTGGCTACGCAATGAGCGGCTAAGCGGCGCCGCTCAGGAATAGAACTTGTTCTAATTTTTAGTTGATTTCTGAGCAGCAAAGTATAAACATGGCAAACGTGAATGTGGAACTTATAATTTCAACTGTACAAACCCGACCGCTATTATGGCAAGATAGATTATCAAATTTTAAAAATAAAAAAATGGCATTTTAGCAACTAACCACACTAACCCCTCCGAAATGAATCTTAGTAATAAGCCCCTTGCCGCTCAAACTCGATGCTCTGCTGCTTACCGCTAAGCTTCTCACCGCTTTGCCGCTCATTGCGTGGTCCCAGCCTTATAGTTAGATCCAAAGAAAGCTCAATATGAGACAAGAGAAATCAGTAAGTTTGAAAAGGAAACCTCGTGTAACAGAGAAATCCAAAATATTATCTAACAGCGATTAAATCGCATCCTAAATACTCCTACAATTACAATTTCCCTACATAAGTTACGGGGAAAGCATTACGTAAAATTGCTGTTAAAACATGTATTTTTATCTGTGGCAAAGCGGCTCCAGGCACTGAGCGTTAGACTGAGCGTTTGGGCTGTGGAAACTGTGCTTTAGGAAGATTTATTCCCGTTCAAACCCGATGGCTAAATACCGAAAACATGTACAGGTTCCTGTATTTACTCTGACTAATTTAGGTTTATTATATTTCTCAGACTGTATATAAATTCTTTAAACTTCAAATGTGCAGAATATACATTACAGATTAAATGATTTAATCGAAAAGGCATTATTTATTAATTTGTTGCATAGGCTTAATTCCATTGAATTCCATCACTAGTAGTGTATGTTTCAATTATGTATTATTTTTTTATTCACGTGCAATTCAAATTCTTATTAAAATTTAAATTTTTAATAATATTTGATTTTCAAGAAAACTACTGCTGTAACTTAGAATATATAAAATTGTAGAAATATGAAAGAATTTTTATGACCACAAATAAATGTCTGTCATAAACTGTAAAGACGGTATAACATTTTAATTAATATCCTTAAGGATCTAACATGTCTACAGTTTTCCCAAATACGAGTATTATGGTTCATATGTTTTTATTATCAGTCATTTAGATGATTAGTTTTTCGTCCAGACATAATAAAACTTATCCAATGACATTAAATATATGGTCTGATTACCCGACAACACCTTTCAACGTAAATGTTTCTTTTTGTCTTGTTTTTTTTTAATTTTTAATTTTTTTCTTTTTTATTTTTGTGAATATTAAGACTATATGGGCTATTATATGGTGTGTCTTAAATAAGTAGAGTTTGAGTTGGTTATAAAGGAGACAAAATCCTTTTAAAAGTTATTTTCAAACTTATTTGGGGTAGTTTTGCTGGAAGTTTATTAAAAGAAAAACAAACAAACTTTACTGAATATTTTTATTTCATAAGTTTTTATGGCACATCACTTTTTATTATCAAATATTATAAAGAAAAGATAAAGATTAAAAATGAGTCACAATATTAAGCACTAGCACACTCTATATACTATATGTACATCAAAAAGTTTCAATTTTAAATAAAAATTAGAAACCATCATCCAAGTCTAGAAAGGTAAGAGATTAGTAACCCTTACCAGTTTTAGGTGGTCTAGGTAAAAAAAATTCTAAACATTTGCTGAATTTCGGTCATTAATTAACAAATTGTTATTAATTTTGTTTGGTATAGTGCAGCTGTATGTCTCCTTTTTCGATATTTTCTTAATTTTTCGATATTAAAAATAAAGTGTCCTGATCATACCACCATATACAATGTCATTTAAATTATTGTCTCTGGATTTGTTGTAGCAGTCCATTGTTTTGAGGCATTTTCCGATCACTTTTCTTACATTTCGGTCAGCATCTCAGCAATAGTTCAACGAATTTTAGTTATAAATTGCTGCAATGTTAAGGGATTTTCGGCGTAAACATAGACTTTTAAGTATCTTAACTGGCATCGTCAAATCGAGAAACCAAGCTATCTTTATAATGATTTGTTCGTATGACTCTCACTGTTTTTTGAAACACTTTACGTATGTAAAGCCGTATAGTGTAAACTGCCCTTAAAGCAATACAAAAAATTGTAGGAGATTAAACTTCACTAAATTATTAATTTTAGTATTAGAATTGAAGTTTAAAATTTAGAACAATGAGTCTAAATTCAGGAAAATAACTGTCACTATGTATGCCTGTACTTCCCCATCATCATCATCATGTATGAATTAATTTATGCCATTAATTGTCATGTTTCATATTAAAAAAAATTAAACAAATTTTTTTACATTTTAGTTTGACGTTAATTCATAAGGAATATCATATTTCCTATATGTACACATACACACATACACTTATGTATGTACTGGGATAATAATGATTTTCTCAAGAAAATATATTTCTAGTACCTAATTTTATAAAATGAAAAACAATTTTCATTAATTTTCAAATTAACCCATTTTAACAATTTAACTGCAAGTTCTTTCAAACATAAATCTGGAGACATCTTCTCATTATTATTTTTTATTACAAAATTAGAAAATTAACAAATGAATTTAACCCCTCGCTTTATAAACTGGTTTAATCGTTGTCAAGTGGTTGCTCCCAAAAGACTTTTCTAATCATTTACATCATAAATTATTTAATTTCAACAGCAAACTGAAGTTAATAGAAAAATTCAATTCAAGAGAAATATTCTTTAGAAAACTGTGAACGAAAAATCTAATTTAAGTATATTATGATTGTTCTCATCGTTTAAAACTGAATCTCAAGCATATACACTGTATATTATACAGTGATGAACCAAACTGTAGCAACATGTTTTGAAAACAAGTATGATTTCACACTTTATTGAACATGCTCTTGTTTTTCTGTCAAGCAGCAAGCAAGATCAACTAAGCAGATTAAAGTTTATTATGGGAAACTATCCCTTAACGCTTAAATTTGTAAACCATTAATTAGTATTTAATGTTTGTATAATAAATAGAAGTAATTCTGTTTAACAAATTGCATAAAAGTTTGATCTCGAAACACCAGAGACTAGAAGGAAATACATCTTTTAGAATCAAATAAGATTTATGATCGTCTTGTGATCGTTTCACAAGTTAAAAATTAAAAAAAACCTTTCTTAGCAAAAAAAAAAAAAAAAACAATAAAATGTTGCATAGCATAGGAAATAGGAACTAACGCCGACTGATAAAACCTAATAGGTACAACTACTAATATTGGAAATAAAAAATGTTTAAAAAATTAGTGGATCTGCAATGGGACAATAGAGGCAGCACTTGGTTGTTGTGATACATTTTCGTTCAATATAATTGTTTTTCTTATAATACCCATCCACGCAACAAAACTGCTTAGTTATCAGACAATCTATAATCAAGCAGCGATACTCATCATGAAATCACTTTGGTTGTTCTCGAAGCTAGTCATGCTTTAGGAAAAGTTAATGGGCTATCAACGTTATCAGTCAAGTTATCCGCATTTGGGTTCCAGAAGGAAATGAGAAAGCTGAAGAATTTGTTCGCAAAAGGACGAAAGATAAGACTGGGCAATGAATTATAGATAAGTATGTAAATTTTGCTGTTATAAACGATAATAATTCGAAGTAAGGAATTAGAGAGAGGATGGCTTTGAGAAATCTGTTAAACAGCTAGTAGGCGAGTGTTCAGCGTTCCATACATTTGAGGATATTACATATTATAGGATTTGTAAAACCACGACTTGGTTGTAGCGAGTTGGCGTCAGCCGCTTTTTGTACCAGAGCCAACATCACAGTCTATTACAAGTTTTGGAAATCGAAACCGAAATAAGTACTAATTACTTATATATCCCCAAGTTTCACTTTTCGAAATCCACTTAAACCAGCCAACCAACCATTACACAATCTGAGAAAGTTCAGGAGGTCAAGTTTAGTGTAGAAAGCAAACTCAAATTCGTTTCCTTCTTCAAGAAATTGGGTTGGATCCTATTCGCGTAGTCTTGAAGATGAAATTCTGCAGCCTAATCGTTTCGTAAAGAAAATACACATAATCCGTTTGTTAACCCAATATCGAATCACATATAGATAGTGGGATTCTGTCCTGACCAATGTGATCTAACCTTAATCCTCCATATACCTTAAGTCTCAGCTCACAGAGGTGTAATGTGCTTAGTTATCCGAAATTGGCAAAACTGTCTTTATCCTGGATTCCAAAACAATCTACAGCTTTGCTGGCTAAGGAGAGAATGAAAGAGATTAATTTTTTATTCGGCTTTTAAATATATATATATATATATATAGACCATTCATGATGCGTACGTGTGAAGCGCCATAGTTGAGATGCTCCTAATTTTGCGGTGCATTTTTGTAGATAGGACTTAAGTCGTCAATATTTTTTAAGCAAAATAAAATACATTTACAGTTTTGTTCGGCAGTGTACACAAGAAAACTTATGAAAAAACACATTTTTTTAAATAATAAAAATGTTGTCAAAGAAATTTTTGATTGCCAGTGAAATTTTGATATATATTTATAGATATAAAATATTTCTTGCAATGAAACAAATAAGTATGTACGTATGTATGTATATATGTTCATACGAGTATATATTTATGTGCATATATAAATGGACAGAGAACTGTTGAAAGTGTTTGGCTTTTATTATTGTTTTTTATTTTAATTTCAGTTGACGCAGCTTTTAAAGAGTTAAACAGAGTTGTAATGATTTTGTAATTACATTTGAAAACATTTATCATCATAATTTAAATGTTTGTGGTGGTATATGTAGGTATAAACATAATTGCTGTTGATGTTGCTTGATATTGTTGCTGCTGTAATTGTAATTGTGGTAGCTACATACAACAGCTTCAGCAGAATATGCTGTTACTGATAACGCTGTTGGGCTGGCTACCCCATATAATAGTTCTTGGATAATGTCTTTGTGTACAAAAAACATGATGTTGTTGCAATGTTAACACATGTTGTTGTGGTTGGCAAAAAATGGGGTCGAGTTGGTTAACGACTGTATATTAAAAAACAAAAACAAAACAAAAAAAAGTGACGATAATGAAATAAAAATGAGAAAAAAAATTTTTTTAATTTTTGGGAAAATTGTTAAAAGTATTTATGCATTATTTTCATTAAATTGGATAAAAATGCATTTATGCATCATTATTTTCTTACTGTTGCTGCATATTTGTATTGCATATTTGGAACAGCATATGTGAGTTTTCTTTTAATTTTATAATAAAAATCATAAGTGTCGACCAAACAAAGTTATGACAATGTTTTAATACGTTTTTATTCATTTGTCGTCGTCAGCATCCATTTAATAGATGAGAGAGACAATTATTTAAATGAACTCAAAATGATAATGATAAAAATGTTGAAATATATTTTATATACATACATATGACTACATATACTTGTATGTGTATATAACAAATGCATAATTGCATGTACATACATACGATTATATGTCTATGCGTTGCAGTAAACCAAAAAAAAAATAAATAAATAAATAAAAAACATAAATGTCAAATTGTTGTAATTTGTTGTAAAGTGTCAAAATAATGCATTTTACTACAACTACTACTGTTTCCTATGCTCTGCTCCAAATATGAGTTATAACAGCAATTGAGCCGCACGCACATCCATCAGATGATACAAATGCTAACTGAGTCCCAAATGTATAAACCATCATTTATGCCACAATCACACAAATACACAGACACACAGACTTTCATGCATTTACATTCACGTGAAGCCCCAAATGTGGTGGTTGGATGACTGTGTATTTTATTGACGGCCTGACAGAATGACTGACTGTGTGTATGGTGGCTACACTGTTAACATTTTATTGCAATAAAACAGGCAGCAAAACAAGTGCAACACCATAGCTCAATCGACCGGTTCAACAAACGTTTCTGTCATATTTGCAGATGTTCCCATACATAAATACAAACGTATGTTTGTACATTTATATGTATGTATGTATGTATGTGACTATATAATTGTGTATGTCATAGCGTTGTATTTGGCATGGGAATCATCAGGCATCGCATAATTAATTCCCACGAATATACGTATTAAACACATGTAACAAGAACATGGACCAAAAAGTTTAGTAAAGACATGATTAAAGACTAGGAGAAGGGGTGGGGTTGTCCCCTCAAACAAAACAAAATAAGGAAAAATAAAACAAAACAAAAAAAAGCATCTTTAATGTTTATGTTGCAAGTAGCTGATGTAAAGGAAACACTGGTACTTTTTGTAATAAAAATGAATTATAATTTAAAGTACAATTTAGAACAAAATAAAATAGAAAATAAAGTAGTCAGTATGGGTCGATTGTTATTAACAACCGAACTTTAATTGAGTTGCCAGTTATCAAAATATGTAGTGCAGAAATATTTTTAAATTTTTATTGTAAAAAAATTCTCTTTTCTACTACAAATAGAAATGTTTATATTCCAATTCGGAAGATATTAAATAATTAACAAAAAATATTTCTGACTTAACGGGTCACCTAAATACTACGGCAGCCACCACTGCGATCAATAAATAAAAAAATTTTTTTTTATTCACTGCTGACCATATTGTCTCCTGAGTGCTGAATTTTAGTAGACATTACAAAGTACTCAGTACTGTTTTTTGCCAGCCTTCGTTTAACCGAACTTAAGGTTTTTGTTCGGTTTTCTATTACATTTGAGGGAAACAAAATTGTCTGGGATCCTCAGAAGGTGTTAAATATGTCTCTTCTAATTATAAATACTGTTAAAATGCTTAATGTAGGCATTATTATGATAAGACCTCTACTATACTGTATCAATAAGGATAATAATAGCCGCCGTGGTCTAGTGGCTAGTGTGTTGGATTACTAAGACGATAGCGCTGGGTTCAAGTCTCTTGAAAAAAAAATATGAAAAAATTATTTCTTTCGGCTACTACCTCTCAGCAGTCTTCTGAGAATTTTATATTTTTATCCGAAGGCTTTGCTTAATTAAAATATTAAACCAGTTCATTAATGTTTGCAAATAATTTAGAGCATATGACCGCAGCGCCTGATCTTAACGCAGTGCATTCTAGACGTCTAATGGTAAAAAAATTCAACTCTGAGGTAAAAAGAATTGAGAAATTTTATGTATACGAGTAAAATAGATTATTATGTAATAAACCACCGAAGAGTAAAGATAGTGAAAATAGAGGAAAAAAAGGGATGCTTGGTATAGTGGTTACAGCTCTCGCTCAAAAAATTCAAATCCCAACAAAGGTGAAAAAAATTAAAAAGTTAGTTTGTGGTTTTTTCAAAATTATAATTTAAAAATAGAGGTTCCCCCCTCCAAGAAAACCATCTACAAAAAAATCGCTCCCCGTCATTCCACCCTATTTAACCTTAACCAATGTCAACAAATAACGAATGATCAGAAGAAAAGCGCCACCTATTGGGAAGTAGCAGATAACAGCTAAACCTACTAAACCTACTTAGCCAAGGCACTCACCATACAATCAATATGCAATGATGAGGTAATTGCTGTTGATCAGTCAAGGGTAAAGGTATAACATTAAATGATCAATTTACAACAATTTGTTTCATTCCTAAGGTGCTTAATAATAATATAAGAAAAAATATATATGTACTGGCCTTTCCAAAAAATTCCACCATTTAGTAGGGAATGAGAAAGCATTCTCTTTCGTCATATCTGTGGCCAACGCTGAAACATACATTATAATCAAAAATGAAGGCAGTTGATAGTTCGTTGGGCAGTATTTGATCAAAAAGCAATGATATTTGTATTTATATGAACTAAAGCGTAAAAAAAGAAAATAACTTATGAAAAGAAAATTTGACAATAAATTTATTTTGCTATAAATCGATTTTTAAGTCTGGCTAGTTGCAACGTCATGTCAGAAAAAACTTACAGTTCTTTGTCTTGTTGATGATTTTGGGTCGTTAAGAGTAAAATTAGAGCGAGAACGATAAATAAACTTTGCTAACTATTAAACTCTTTTTATACATACATACATACATACTTATATATACATTTCCATAAGATAGAAGTTTTGTACAGACATCGAACGACAACAAAGTTTCGCACCTAAGTCATAGTTGTCAACACTGATAGTTCTCATGTGGCTACACACTATATATGTTCGTGGTAGATATAATCGTTTAATTTTCCTAAATTCAATCGCAGTAATTAGTCGCCGTGGTCTAGTGGTTAGTGTGTTGGCTTACAAAGACGATAGTGCTGGGTTCAAATCTCAGCTCCGACATCTTTAAAAAAAAGAAATATGAAAAAAATTATTTCTTTCGGCGACTACCTCTCAGCAGTCTTCTGGCAAAAGCTCTGGGAGTAATTAATTGCCATGAAAAAGCTTCTCAAATCTGTCGTTCGGAGTCGACTTTAAACTGTAGGTCCCGGTACTCATGGGAAAAAATTAACACACACAACATGAGTGCTGCGAGAAGCTAGGCCGTAATCCTGACACAGGGTTGTAATGGCCAATTATGTATGTATGTATGTAATTACATTTCGTTGCAAATGCTCTTGCAAGCCTTGCAAACAAGCAATCGTATCATATTTGTCTACATGATGTTATTGTTTGACATGATTTGCTATTTTTGTAACACTTCCAAAAGCTTTTGCAACGAAGAGTAGTTACCGCGTATATTTAACTATCTTTTAAAACAATTATTTTTTTTTAAATTATTTTGCTATAATTTTTACTGTACGTTAACGGCGGCAAACCTGCAAAAGTGCAGTTTGCAGCTGAGAATATAGACTTAGTAAAAATGTAGAGTTATACGATATATTAGCTAAATAAGACGATAGCTCGGTGTTCAAACCTCAGCTCTGACATCTTGAAAAAAAAAAGAAATAAAAAATATTTCTTTCGGCGACTACTTCTTAGCAGTCTTCTTGCAAAATCTCTGAGAGTAACTCATTGCCATGAAAAAGCTTCTCAAATCTGTCGTTCGGATTCGACTTTCAACTAGTCCCGGTACTCATACATAAAAATTGACACACACAACATGAGTGCTGTGTTCAATTATGTATGTATGTATGTATGTGTTTTATACGATATAACAAACTATTTTTATTATTGAATAATATTTGAAAAATAATAATAATAATTTAGCGGTCGCAGTTCAAATATTTTGTACAAAATACGGTATTTCTTAATCTCCAATGCTTGTCGTTGCACCCACAACTTCATTGGGTCATATTTTTTCTTTTTTAATGTGGCTGGTCTAACAGCAACTGTTACTAGTGATCGATATGGCGACATGATAACAAAATATACCAAGATGGTGCCACATGCAATATAGCCAATAAAATAATTCAAGTACTGTATGAGACATTTATTGATTGTGTACTCCCTGGTTTCAGTGAACTGAATTGCCCGCTTAGATCATGTAGTCGCAAGAACTAAAGAACGCTTTAACTGACAAAACATTTAATGCTCACCAAAGCCAATAAACCAGTACGAAAGTAGAAGGAAGACACTGGTATTTTTCAAAACGCAGACGACGTAATTGAATTTCTTTTCATCGTAGAAATCTGGGACCGGGACCAATCGACGCGTATTTTTTTCTGATAAAAATTATGCAAAAAAACTTATTTTCGATTTTTTGTCAGTTACAGCGTTCTTTAATTCTTGCGACGATGTGATTTAATAACAGTAGGTTATTTCTTATGGGATTATTTATTATTAAAAGTCTAAGCCAAAAAGTCCACAATTACACGTATATTACAAGAGGGTATTAAATGCTGCATCAACGAAATTCAGTTACAATTATGCAGAAAGATCATGAAAAATTTTCACGAAAGTGTGCATATATGTCAGCAAAGGCCTGATGTGTTATGCCATAAATAACCCTTTCCCATGTACTGTGTACATTTAATTTATATCTATACGCGTTTGTATATTATAAACTTATGAATGTATTAACTACAATTAGATTAATGGTTAATTTATTAAAACCAACAAAAAAAGAAAGAAAGGGAGAAGGAAAAATATCACGAAAATTAAAAGGAAATGTTTAAGTAGCCGACTATGACCTCTGTTAGTTAATTTTGAATATGACCCCATATACATATAAGAGTCTAAACCATTAACACTAATTAGTAATTAAACGATGAAATTCTATATGTCAGAGTTGAAAAATGAAAACTGCATTTAAAAAATTAAAAATTATTAATGGACATGCAACATTTGTGTAATAAACATACACACTCAGAAATACTTACGCTTTAACAAACCTCTAGCAATCTATGATGGATGCTCTCTCCCATTTAATAATCCGTAAATAAAACAAAACTTTCTTTTTAAATTTCTTTAAAGTAATTAAAACTTTTTTTTTTATTATTTTATTAAAAAAAATTGGAAATATTTTTTTTTAAATATATCTGTAAATACATATGTATGTATGTATGTATGCTTAGTATATTACTATTATATATATGTATATATACTCATATTTATATATAAACTGTACAATAATATTAATTTACACTGACGTTTATAATTATTTTAACATTTGACAAGACAATGTTTTGTTCTCTTTGTTTTATTTCTTTTTTTTTTCTTTACGTAACAATAAATTCTATAAGAATGCAAATGGGGGGAAAAGGTTTTGTGTTGTACAACTGCTATAATTTATTGTCATTTTAATATTTGAAAATCAAAATTGAATAAAACAAAACTTAAAGAGAATATGAAAAGGAGGAGGAAGCTGAGTAGCATGGACTGGGGTGAGTAGAAATGAAATAAAAATTTTAAAAATTAAATTATAAATACACACACATAAGTCGAAATCATTACAAGCTAATTATTATAATTAAACTAAACATTTCTTATTTAATAATACACATATATGAGATGAGATTTCACTTGATTATAAAAACAATAAAAAAACAAATTTCAATTCTTAATTTCCTAGCAATTAATTAATTTTTATATATATTTCACGACTTGTTTCTATGATTTGTTTTTTTTTTTACTTATAAAACAATAAAACATAAAAAATAATTACAAATATAATTCAAAGAAATATATAAAATGAAAACTGGGTCAGGTCTTTGAATAAAAATATTGGGTCATATTACAATTAGAGGCAGTTTATCTTTTTAATCACTGGAAGACCACACATTTTACGTGTCCTTTTTAGTAACAACGGGTCTGTTATGATAAATTGTACACCAAATGATATTGATTTAATAGTTGGTGAAATATTTGTAGTCGCAGTGGTCTAGTGGTAAGTGTGTTGGCTTACTAAGACATGAACCCAGGGTTCAAACCCCTGCTCTGAGAGCAATTGATTACCATGAACAAGCTTCTCAAGTCTGTCTTTCGGAGTCGACTTTAAACTGTACTTACCAGTGCTCATGGATAAAAAAATTAACACACTTAACATGGGTGGTGCGAGAAGCTAGGCCGTAACCCTGACACAGGGTTATAATGGACAATTATGTATGTATGTATATATGAAATATTTAAAAAAACTGGTTCTGTGAAGAAAGTAAGTGCCAAAGTGCAACCCGCTCTGATCAAAGAATCATTGAGAATATAGATAAAATTTTTAGACAGCAACGAAAACAAAAAAATTGCCGAATAATTAAAAACTAAGAGTATAGTGATATAACCGTAAGGGAGTTTAGCGTGATTTTTAAATAAAAAAATAATGATTGAAGTCCTTTTACACCCCATAAAAAAGCATAAAAGACGTATTCAGGATTGAAGTTTTTAAAACCAGAAATATAACTCATCCTGAATGAACAGCAATATGACAGGTTTTAAATCATTTAACAAGGCTGACTACTTCAATCAGCTCTCAAGTTTAAGATTCACATGCTTTATGCACAGAAATCCGACTGTTCGTTATATTGCCAGACAAATTTAAAGCGTAGCTTGATAGCAATTATAAATAAATTATTCGCAACGAAGTATTAGAATTTGTAGAACCAATTAGATTTGATATTGATCTCATGCAGGTTCTTTTTGTTAGAACTGGAGATATGAAGTTGTCTTATTTGTGACCTAGAGCAACTTTTCTTGGCTGCTTTATGACTTTCTATCGTTCGCATCGCCTGGCCCATGATATCGATGGTCGTCGGAATAGACGTGTTTTGTATAGAGGTTACCAATGCAATTTACGGCTTATGATTCTTTTAACCGGAATTAACTCTCGTTCTATCTAAATATTAAAAAGATAAGAGGTATTATTTCCAATTTTTATCCGCATATCTTGTGAGAATTACTGTCATTCTGTAAGGTTTAATCAATCTTACAGGGATGCCAATCTGAAAGCTCTCTTTGTATATGTGGCTTAAAGCCTATAACAGACTATGTACTAATTGACGAAAAGTCAATCTACTTGTATTGTCTTTCTAAGATTTGACGCAGTGCGAAAATCTGTTCGATGGTAAACTTTAAATCCCAATAGATATTAATACGGCCTTACTAATTCATTAACTTTAGGTTTTAACTTCACCAAACGGCAATAATGTTGTCTTTTCTTTAAATTTTACATACAAAGTGATGTATGTATGTGCTCTATCAGAATGTCGCCTGCGTACTCCGACCGAAAGTGTACAACAAAAAGTGGCTTGTTTTTGTAGCGACTAGTTATCAAGTTTTTCGCCGATAAATGGTAGATGTGTTATACAGCAAAACAATTTTAATCTAGAATTATAAACTTGATTTTCTGTAAACAGAAAACCACTTCAGAAAAACTACGCATCCTTTTAATATGACCCTATAAAATTACTCTAAAAAGAAAGTTTATGAGAAAATTTCATGAGAATAGGAGAGGGAAATGCTATTTTGTTATGTATGAGTGAGTGTTTAAAATGCCAAAGCTGTATATGTTTGTATGTGTATATGAATTTTCTTCTATAATATGTAATAAATGAGTCTATAGTATTACGCTTAAGAATTAACTTTTTCAAGATATTTATATTTCTTCATAATAAAATGTAAAAAAAGAGTTCCTTTTTATATTTGATTATGCCTACAATGAATTAAAATTTTATTTTTAATATATAATTTTGTCTTATAAATAGTTTAAGGTTTTATTCTTTAAATTTATATTCTTTGTAAATTATAAAACTAAACTTTTGAAAAAGAAACCTGCTTGAATACGAGCGACAAGTAAGAAATTTTGCAAACAAAATTCAAAATCTTACAAACAAAGAGCATGATTGATGAGTGAGTGTTTGCAAAACAGCAACAGCAGCAGTTAAAAACTGTTGCCGATCATTTGTTGCATGCATATGTAAGTAAGTAACGATGGTGTAAGTCAATGGTATGTAACATCATCTATACGTACTTGCAGTTGATCAGGAGCACATGTGTATTGGATGGTAAAGTGCTGCTAATAACGCCTTTTACTATTCTTGCCAACAGCACTTGTTGTTGTTGAGGGTAAACAGTTTAATGCGTTGCTGCATTAATTCTTAATATTTAAGCAGGTATTTTCTTCTTCAATATCTATCACAGCCTTAAGCACAAACTTTAAAATATTTTATATTTTTTATTTTGTTTTTTTTCCTTCTTGCTATTAAATTCTGTTTGTTTGTTTGTGCGTGTTTTTTTGTATTATTTGTGGTATATAAATCAGGTTTGAACCTGATTTGTTCAAACCCTTTTCAGTTGAATTTGATTCGTAACGTTTGTACATATTTTTAATTGATTCGTTTGTTTCTTTCTTTAACTTTTTTTTACGTTTTGATATAGATAGAGGGATATCTGTTTCGTTTTCGTTATATTCATCATCTTTTCTAATCATCAATTGATCAATCAATCAGTCTAGTATTTTAAGCAGAATGCTCTAAGAGATTCCATTCTTGGTATTTTGCAAAAGTGTGGGCCATTGAAATTGATTCTACTGCTGTGTTACAGGTTGCAATCAGCTTCAGTAGGCCTAAATAAGCCACTTTTTAGAATTTTTTTTTTCTTTTTTTTTACAAACTAAAATATATATTTAAATGTGCTCTTGCTAAACGCGTATACTCACCACAGGTGGATACGAGATGTATTTGTCACTCATATTGAAATATGAACCATCTGGTGGCGGGGCCGGTGATGGTGATGAAATATAACTGCCCTTAATGACCAGTGATGAGGCAGGCGAGGGTGAGGGTATATACATGCCATTAGACATAAGCATATGATCATCTTTTGAACGTGTTGTCGTATCTGGCATACCACTGCGATTGCTATGACGCTTGGGATTTGGTAGAGTTCTAGTGAAATCTGGATTACACATATAAGGTGGACTACACATTGAGCTTTCTTGATATTTCGGTGGATAGGCAGTAGATTGTATGATGTCTACATTCTCTACCAAATAAGTGGAGGTGGCCTGTTTTTGTACATCAGCCTGTAAAGCAGAAATTGGCAACTGTGAAAAGAATGATTAATAAAATTAAAATTTGTTACGAGGGTTAGACACAAAGCTATTACACACACACACACATACACCACATTAATATGTTTAGTTTAAGTAAAGCACTTCATACCTTGTAGACAGATTGATTATCTTCCTTGGAATAGGCATCATCGTTGGGTGTTTCCGTTTCGGTGGTATTTTTATTTTGACGTCTTATAACAAACCAAGCCACTAAGGCGGCATTTAGAACCAATAGTACCATGGCAGATGATGTTATGCCAATAATCATCATATTAGGCAGTTCATCTTTTTCATTTAACTCAGCCGAATAGGGTTGAGAACCTTTTTTTAATGATAAAAAAATAATTTATGGCTTTTATTTTATTTTGTTTTATTTTTGCAAGCAATAAAATGTACCTTTGGTCAAAGTCAATTTAATATCTGGTAAAAATTTACTGCCACCAGCTTCATTGGCAGCCATTACCGAAAATACATATGTGCTGCCTGCTTTTAAACCATCGATGGTTATATTAAGGCTACCCGGTTTGGCGTCTACATATTTGTATTTGTCTTCATTGAATATTTTGAATCTTAAGCGATAATAGACAGGTAGACCACCATCAAAACCGGGAGTCCAGGAAAGCTCCACACCATTATCAGTTACATTATTGACAAGCAAATCGAGTGGAGTATCTGGTCTCATAGGCTTGGAGAATTCCAAAGTAGAACTAGCTTGACCTTGTGTATTACGTGCCACACACTCATATTGGCCATAATCATCGGGAGAAGTATTTTCGATTATAAGCGTAGACTCATAGGTAAGAGCATTTAGTTTACGATCCAAAGTCTTGTATTTATTGCGACGCAATTTTAGATCTTTACCATTGCGGCGCCAAATAAAACTGGGCTGCGGTGCTGCTACGGCACGACAGGCCAAACGACCTCTATCACCCATACGCGATGCAAAGCGTGTAAACGCTTGAGTATGATCCAACTCCGGCGAAGCTGTAAATGTGTGTCTTTCATAGAACAGAGTTACGTTAAAAAAATGTGAATAACACTTACTTTGTACCACTAAAAGTACATCTCTTTGAGCAGGTGTGCCTCTTTGATTATCCACTACGCAGGTGAAATTGCCAATATCAGAACGTTGTACGTTGCTAATATGTAGATACGAAGTGCCATTGTCATAACTAATAGACGTTCTTTGTGACATGTCATAGCCTTCTCGGATCCAAGTAACATGTTCAGCTGCCAAGGGTCGTGCTAAAATGTTGCAGGCCAACACGGCATCTTCACCTTCAGCAAAACTAGAATTCTCCGTAACCGATTCAATGAAAGGCGGATCTATAGCATTGGATTCAATATTATAGACTAAAATATTATATACTGAACGTTTTTTCAAAACACACTCACATTCCACTATCACTTGAATTTCCATAATGGCCGTGCCCTGTGAATTCATGGCTTCACATATATAATTACCAGCATCGTTGCGTGAGAGTTTGTTAATATTTAGAGTGGCACCATCTGATATAATACGTTGTCCATGAGCATTATTCATAATGGGTAAACCATCTTTGGTCCAAGTGTAGGACATAGACAAGGGATTTCCGCTGGCATGCAATTCAATTCTCAAAGGCTCACCCTCCACACCCATATACGAGCTCATTTGTGGATTATCAAATTTAGGAGGATCTAAACAAATATTTTGTGATATTCCATAAAATCCAACACATTCAGATAATACTTACAGAGAATATCCAAACTAACAGTTTCATGAACACTGCGCTGCAAAACTTCATTTATGGACTGACAGGTATATATAATACCATCCAAATCTTGAGTTATATTAACATACACTTCTAAGGTGGACACCGAACCACTCCATAAACCTGGCTTGGTGGAAAGATTAACACCCTCCACGGGTATACCATCCTTCCACCAAGACACTTTAGCCGGTGGATTACTTGAACTGGAATCACATATTAATTTGGCTCTTATACCTGGTACCAAATTCTTGGGTTCTACAGATATTTTCACAGTTTCGGGGGGAACTACGGGCATAACATGATAATATTGAGAAAAAACTTTTCGTCTATAAAACTTTATTACACAACTTACAGTGAACACTTAAGGTTTTTGTTGAAAACAAAGGAATTTCAATAGCCGGGCTTTGAATTTCACATTTATAAATGGCATTGTTATCCGAGGCATTCACTAATATAATCAATTCTGAGCTAATTTTTGAGTCTTGTATTTTGCTTTGCGTATTTAATTTCTTATCATTTTTATACCAAATCAAAGAAGGTGGTGGATTACCACCCGAAGAGGAACATTGCAGTTTTTTGACTGAACCCGAAGTAATGACATCACCATCATTGTAGCCTGTCAGCAAGGGTGGTGAGGGTGGATCTAAAAGTTTTAACGTTGCAAAAAAAAAATAATAAAAAGAAAAAAGGGGGAAATGAATGATATGTTAAGTTAATTAAATATACGTTATGCTTTTTTAATTTAAGGATAAACTTACATAAAACATTTACGCTATGAGAAGCTACAACATTTTGTGTCAGTTCAACATTAAGAGCATGACAAACTGCCACAAATGTACGTGAGTTGGCATCAATATTTATAGAGACATTCGAAGTGCTTAACCAACCACCTTCTACGCTTTTTTGCGTCTTATAAGTGGAATTACTCAAAGGACGACCATTTAAAGACCAACTAATGCGGGCTGGTGGATTTGAAGGCGCTGTCACACAACTCAATTGCACTGCATCACCCACTTTAGCTTCTGTGGCGCCAGTAATGGTTACTTCTTTGGGGGCAACTTTATGGGAAATAAAAATTTATTATATTTGGAAAAAAAAAGTATTGTACAGTCAGAACTGTTATTTGTGCCTTAGGTGTACATTTATTTATATACAATTTTTGTAAGCACAATAACCGGTGTGAGTGTACATGACAGTTTTTTTTTTTTTTTTTTGAAGACTTACACAAAACAGTTAAATTTAATTCGGCTTTAAAGGCAGTATTTGACAAAATATTTTTTGCTTCACAAACTAAATTAGCACCATTATCAGCAGCTTCAGCTGTGAAACTATACACGTTTTCAGACAAACGACCCGAAGTTCTGAGGAAAGCAATGGGAAATATATATTTTTATTTTTTTCTTATTTCTACTAAACCAAAATGAAAAAAAAAATAATTTACCTTTGAGGGGAACTAATGGGTTCATTATTTTTGTACCAAATCAATTGCGCCGGAGGATTACCACCACGACTACGACAGGCGATTTTAACATTTTGACCTCTTCTTAGGGTTTCACCCTGTGTATAGCCTTCAAAAAATGGTGGACCAGGAGGATCTAAAATTGTTTATATCGTTATATAAAGAACTTCTTTACTATCCGTTGTCGAATATACAGGGTGTTGTAACAAGAACTTTGCTTTTTAAAACAAAATAAATGGAAGAATTTGCATAGAAGTCTTTTAAGTTTTTATGATATTGGAAAGCCCGAGGCTTGGCAAAACATAATAGAAAAATTTTTTCGCATACTCTGTCCCGATAACTTGTTAAAATTTTGGTAAACACTCAATAATTATGAGTCTGCATTTTGTCACGGTTTGTTAGATTGTTTTGTCTACATTAAATCTGTCCTTAATTTTCAGGGGAGAGTCTCCGAGGGTCATACCCAAGTTCTAGTGATTTTTAAAATGCTGTGGCAGACATATACTCCAAGTATAAATATTAGTGAATAGCAGAGTATGAATTCTTCAATCTGTAACACTAAGAACACAATTGCATGCAAATGACCAATCAGTAATCCGTTTTATAATAATTTATTGCTGATATAGCTACAATAGATAATCCAGTCATGTTAATAGCCTTAATCGGAGCGATCAGCACATTTCGGCTGCAATAAACTCACTTTTTTGGTAACCGAGGCGTGTTGAAAACACATGTAAGTAATAACAACGACTTTAATATTCAATAATCGGCTGAAATTTCTCTGCTAACATTTTTCGACAGCCTAACTCATTTCTGATAATCGGATTTATAGTTGAATTTAAGCAAAAAAAAGTCTGCAGATCAAGTAAGCCGTTCGTCATAAGCATATGATAATTTTTGAACGTGATATTCGGCATACCACTGCGGTTTGAATGGCAGACTTCTGCAAAAGGCCGGATTGATATTTTTTTGTGTATTAGCGGTAGATTGTATTTTAAAATTCGCAAGCTCAATTGAGATAAAACAATAAGATTCAGGTACAAAAGCACGAAAAAAAGCTAGAAAAAGCACGTTTAAATGAATTTTAAGCCAATTATAACAAAGGTTTCCTCCAATTGTTTAGGACAAGCAGGATTACAGCTGCAAAGCTTTTAGTTATGCAAACTTGTGTTGACTGATTATTTCTTACTTCCGGTGGACTAAGTAGTTTGGTACTATTTATTAATTATATGCGACGACTTTGAATCAAAATGAAGTTTAGGGTACACTTTCCAATATTTTTCTTCTTATACGAGTATGTTTATTACCATTTAAAAAACCAAGTTCTCATTGATAACCCCCTTTAAGTAACTTACACAGCACCGATAATTGTACGGAAGAACGCATGGGTACATCTGGAGGCAAAGCTTTGTGTTTGGCCTCACATGAAAAATCTTTATAATCATCATCAGCTTTAGGCTGTATAGTTATGGTCGATATGGTAGTATAACGCTTAGCAGCGCTTTCAGTTATCTCAACATGAGGTTTTACTAAAAATTTTCAATTTTAAGGTAAATTAAAATTTCAACCTATTAACCTATTAAACTTACCACCCATTAAAGGTACATTATTGCTATGCCACATAAGATTAGCGGCCGGATTGGCATTTGTGGCAATACATTTTAGAGTAAGATTTTGTTTCTCCACCACCTCCACTTTGGCATTTGGAGCATAACCATCTATGGCTATAGAGCTGGGTGCCGCTACAATACTTAATTTGGCATTGGCTCTAATAGCTGGATTACCAGCTGCCGGACCGACCTGACACTGATACTCAGCATCATCTTCTAGAGAAGCATTTTTAATTTGTAAATTGTAAATGCCATTCACAGCATCCACTAACACTGAGTAGCGTGGAAAACCATGTATTACCGCTGAGAAACCCAAAGCAAAACCATCTTTTGTCCATTGAACTTGACCGGCACGATTGGCTACTTCACAGCGTAATAAAGTGTCGGTGCCCTCTAGAATTTGTAAATCATGCGGCGTCACACGAAATTTTTGTACTGGTGTTAATGATTGTGCCGTTGACGTTACGATAACTGAAAATATAAAGGAAAATAATATATAAATTTACCAATACTAATGACTCAATACCAACCACATGCACTAATCTAACGTTAAGCCTACTCATTAGTTTTGTGTCTACATTTCTTGTGTTGACACACAAGCATTTTTTTCTGTTATTTTTTTTTTTTCTAAAAGTCTTTTATAACGTGTTTAACATCGTGGGTTGTTAACTCATTTTCTCAAAAATTCAAGATTAAAGAAAAACATTATCAAAAGACACCCACATACGAGTGTGTATGTACGTGTTGGAAAAAAGAAACAGAAAAAAATTATCGATAGAGTAAATTAAGATTGTTTTCTGAACTAATTTTAAATATTTAACACTAAAAGCAAATACAACAACAGCTGTTATACACAAAACTTAGACATTCACAAAAATATATCCATGAAAATTGAAAACAAATAAAGAAAAATAACACCCAAAAAGAAAAAAAACACAAATTTGTAATCTATTGTATTGGAGCAGACATTCCCAGCCTACACAAAATGTTTATTATTCAGGTGACCCCAACAAAAACTAATGACAACAAAATACCGATTAGCATAGAAAACTTAAGTAACTATAGAGAGAGGTAACTAAGTCGCATAAATAAAAACCTTAAAGACACACTAATCACTTTATTGATAATCGTACTCAAACAAAGCAAACAAAAAAAAAAATACAATTTTCATTCATTTGGTCGGTCATTCATGAAATTTCCATTTCATTGATAAACAAAAAAATATAAATTTTTATAATTCCCATGACTGAATTTAAAGTCGTAATAATTAACACAAATAGCTTTTTGTTATGGATTAACAAAGAAAAATATTTAATTTAGAAATTAGCATACTAGAGAGGGACAAGTGTATATCCACAATTAATGCTAAACAAAATAACCAGATCTGACCGGCGATTACGGCCAGGATTTCATATAGACGCACCATAGCAGCATTTTTTTTTTTTTTTTAATTGAAAACTTGATAAATAATTTCCAAAACATCAAAGTACTCATGCTTGTCAAAAGAAAAACAATTTTAATTTTACTTTTAGCAAAATTATCCCTTGTATGTAGTACATGTGCACATTGAAGTCACTTTGTGTGTTGATTCGCATAGAAATTCTCTTTCAAAATTGCTTAAAATGTGGTTCATTTTCAATGTAAAACAATTATATAAATAATAATAAAATTATTTTTATTATCATGCCTGTGGTTGACCAAAGTTTTTTATTAAAACAATTAATGTCATCTTTGGTTTTCCCTATACGTTGTTTTAATTTTAAAACGAATTTCGTTTGTGTCTTTTGTGGCCCAGTTTAAAGAGGGTTGTAGAATTTTAAGTTTTAAGGTTTTTTGTTTTTTATTTTATTTGCTAATGTTTTATTTACAAATAAAAACTTCTTCAAGTGTAACATGTTGAAGGCAAAAAGTTAAATGAATTTTAGTCTCCTTTTTCCCTTTTATTTTTGTTTTCCTCTTTAAGTTTAACCAAAGAATTTCTAAAGAAACACTTGATAGGCTTCTGTCACTTTATTTCCTGACTTTTATTTCAATTCATTCATAAGAATTATTTTCACACACTCATACACGCGTTCCAAGTTGCAAACAAATAAGAGAGGGACGCACCTCAAAGTCTATATAGAATTACATATAAAATGTTTTATAGGTTTTTTAGGTTTGTTTAGATTTTAAGTTATGGTTCTTTGGTCATTTATTTAAAAGTTACAAACAGCCATATATACATACATACTCACTTACTCACTCACATCTTTTAGTCAGTCCTTAATGTTTATATTTTAGTTTTTTTTTTTTTTTTCTTCTACTGTTTCACTGAAACCACCACCATTTAAACTTTGATCCTTGACAAGAAGAAAAACAAAACCCCAAGTATTGATAAATAGTTTAAAATGTTGATTATTTGCTTTTATTAAATTAATTTTAACAACTTGGAACAGTAAAACCCAGATAGTGGTTTTAAATATCTTTAAATAGTAGTAAGAAGAAGAATTTAAACTTTTGCCCAAGAAGTTCGAAAAGTATTCAAAAGATGTTGAAAGAACTTAAGACGTGTTTTAAAAGATTGCTTTTATTCGTAGAATAATTTATTTCTTAACTTTACAGAAATATTTAAAATTTCTAATGAATAATTTTTGTTTTTTAAGTACAGTGTTTTATGGCTATAACGAACTCGAGTTGATCACATTATTTACTCCATTTGAGATAAACTTACTGGCAAACAAATTTTCCTTTAAATGGATTGATCAGAAGTGTGTGTTTTTTTTATTTCAGTTAAATTAAGCAGGTTTTTATGAATTTATATTCCACTTTTTTTTTAGAATAAATAGACTTTTTTGTGTATATAAAAGGAATTGTATTGAGTACAGCCTAGATTTAAATTTAAATTAAATAAAGTGTGCTCCAAGCATGATCTTTGCAATCTTTGAAATTTTTTAGTCGATATTTGCAACAAAAAAACCAACCGCTACCTTTAATAACGGCAAGAGAACTATTAATAGCTATGATTTAATAGCTGAGAATGTCATACTGTGTTAATATTTCTGATCAATAAGATTTGGCAAGATCAAAACAATTCAAAACAACACTTCCAAATACAGGAAATTAATTTTGGCAAAAATCTGTTCGTAAAGTAAAAATGTGAGTTCAGTCCTTCGAGAAGTTATTGATCGTTTTTGCAATAATATTATTCATCTCGATACAAAGCCATGAATAAGACAAACAACTCTGCGAACCAAATTAAATATTGATGCTGTAGTGCGAACTCCTGCAAGAAAGGCGCTACACGACAATTCATAGTCGCTCTCAACGTTGTTCTTTAAAAATGTATAAAATTTTGCATTAAGATTTTGGCTAACATGCCTATAAAATACAATTCGTGGAAGGATTAAAATCAAATGGCCTTCGCTTGCGTCTAATGTCTGTTAATTAGGCTCATTTGAAACTGGCGATAGATGATCATTTTCATCAAATAGTTCTGCTTTTTGATTGAATATCTAAGGTAATAACCAAAATTATATTGTATATTGAAGGCTTACATTCTTTAGGCTCTTAAAAAACCAATTCTTCATATAAAATCATGCAAATTTGCATCATTTTTCATGATTTTGGCTTATAAATGACTGTTATTTTAACCAATGATATAAGTTAAGGGGACTTTAAGAAACCCTGACATTTTCCAGTCTATTCCACCAGAAAGCAATGATCAGGAGTACAGCGCCACCTTCTGGGAAGATAACAGCTAATCTACTGAAGACGCTCACCATTCACATTAAACATCCATCGACAGATGAGGCAATTGCTGTTTGATCCGTCAAGGATGATGAAATAACACTGGCCCTTGAGTGGTCATATTGACAGCAACTTGTCTCATCAACAAAAAGGCGCGCATAATATACAAATATCTATGAAAAAAAAATTCTCTATTCTATTCTATTCTCTATTAAACACTTTCACATTTAAATACAATGCACTGCATGAGTAGGGGTTTACCCCTGAGCATAGGTCTTAAAAAAAAAAGAAGACACAGTCCCTGTTACCAGTTCACATCGTTTTTACGTGAAATGATAATGCGCTTTAAATTGTTTGTAAAAAACGTCTAGTGAGGCATAAAATGTGTGTCTTGCATTGCCGTTCTGCTAAAATCATTTTCTTTTCCTAGTAGTTGTTTTCAGTTTTGGGTCAAAAAAACTTGTTAATCATTTGGCTATAGAGCTCGCCGTGTTAGTTTAATGGTCTGGCTAGCGTTTTTCTCTAAGAAATATGGATGAATCGCGTCACTAATTGAATCATGACCTTCTCAATATTCATATGATATTGGATGCTACTTAACCTAATGTTCACTAGAGCAATTGTACTCATGGACATGCCTGTTCATCAAACTCACAATCTTTACACGAGCAGCTTAACACTTACCATTAGTCTACGAGTACAGCGCAATCCTTTTATTTAACATTCGTTATAAACGTATGTGACTGTATTTTTACTTTTAAAGAATTTCTGTTGTCCTAAATAAAAACTGTTGACCAGCATATAATCGTTGGAACATGCATGTCAAATGCTCAATACAGAAGACAAACAGACACTTAATCCTTTTTTTTTCAACAGGATGGATGAAACGAAGAAGGAGATGACAAACTTAGAGATTTAAAGAAAATACTTTTGCATAAAAGGAAACTCTCAAACTTATTTTACACATGAATGCTATGCATTAAAGGTAGGAAAAGCAAAAAATAAAAAAAATAAAAAAAAGTTCCTTAAATCGAATTATAACAAATCCAGGCAACGAACCAACAAGCCAGAGAAAAAAAAAGCAAAACCTCAGCTCTAACACTAGCCACAGAAAGATCATAAAAAATGTAAAAAGTGGTAGTTTCTACTTTTAACTTTATTTTTAACTTCAGTTCTGTTTTTTTTTTTTTTTTTTTCTTGAACTGTTTTATGGTAATAACACACCGGATGTCACACTAATGGTCACTTTCAGTTTAAAAATATTAAAAGAAAAAAAACCTCTCCAAGTATGATAATGTTTAACAATTTACATATGAGTATGAGAGAACATGTATGTATGTAAGTGTGTGTTTTTCTACATAAAAGAAGAAAAAATAAAACCAACAATTTTATGAGCAAACTTGTCTTTATACCCAATTCATTCATAAAACAAAGTGAATGATCCATATAAAGTAATGAAAACTTTTTTAAATTTGTTAATGAATATTTACCAACCCTTTTGCCTATATGGCTGTTTTGCTACTCGTCTCTGGTTTCTCTTCTGTACATCCTCTTATCATTTTTAAAATGAGTTAATGACTTATGAAGATACACAAACTATCGGATGTAACAACTTGTTGTAGGAAAAAGGAAAATGTAAAAAAGAAAAAAAAATGGGAAAAAAAACTCTCAGCCTAATGGTTTTTTTCAGCTACACTGAAACTATTACTGGCTTTTAAAATCTTTTATTTTTGGTTTAATAATGATTTTCTTTTTTTTTTCTGCCTTTTTATCATCCTCTGCTACGATTTTTTTTAAGCTTCTTTACCTTTTATTTTTAATGTTGGTCGTTGGGCCAGGACTTAATGATTATTAATGTTGTATATCGTATGGTTATGCATCTAACCAAAGGGAAATAGGCAATTCAATGTGTCTATTAAACAGCACCAACAACAACAACATCGGCTACTTTTAAAGTTATTGCACTTTACAAAAAAAAAAAAAAAAAAAAATATAAAAAGAAAACTATTTTAATAGCAATATGTAAAAGCTAAAGGGAAGAGTTACAAAATAAACTAAAAAGTTTCATTTGGCTTATCTCTGTTCTTAAACCCTTTACATAAAAGGAAAAGATAAATACTGCCTTTACCGGTTAATGAAGGCAAACATATTCAGCTAAAGATTATAAGATTTTTTTTTCTCTTTTGCTTTTAATGTAAAAAGAGTTTATTTAGATGTTTTATGGCAAAAGGAAATCTGCAGATTTCGCCCAAATTTTTTTTTTCAAAGTTATTACAATTAGACCAAAATTATAGTGTTAAGCGTTTTAGTTTAAAGGTAAAAAGTTATAAACTAACAAAGCGCTTTAGACAAAAGTTCATTGTAAAAAAAAAACTTTAAAAAAATTATCGTTACATTTACTTATTATTTGAAGATGAGGCTTTATTATATAAAATAAGACAAAAACTACCACTAAACACACATAAATTATTCGAAAACTATTTAACTGGATAAAAATTTTAAATTACGGAAGGAAATTTTTTATCACTGATCAGCAGCAAATGCATCATCGTTGCATGTTGATTGTGCGGTGAGTGCCTTCGCTAAGTAGGTTCGGCTGTTATCTGCTACTTCCCAATAGGTTGCGCTTTTCTTCTGATCATACGTTTTTTTGTTGTTATTAGTTAAGGTGATATAGAGTGGAATGTAGGGGAACGGTTTGTTTGTAGATGGTCTTCAAGGAGAGGGGGAGGAGAGAGGAGCCTCTTATTTTTATATTATAATTTTGAAAAACCGCAAACTCTCTTTTTCATTTTTCACCTTTGCTGCGATTTGAACCTGGGCCATTTGAGTTTTTGTGCGAGCGCTCTAACCACTACACCACGCACGCCCATTGCTGTTTCATGGAACATAAGCTGAACCAAATAAAATTGCAGTCAATTTAAATTAATTCAAATGTAAAGTTTTAAACTTAAAAATAAAACAAATTAAGTGCTAAAGAATTAAACAAAGAGGCGGTTACTGTCAAAATAAGATACCACGTATGGTAAAAGCTACCCCCTGGTAAATAGGGAAGTCTAAGCTTCAAAGTTCCTTAAAAAAAAAAAACTACAATAGCTAAAAACGTTTAGTTCTATTTGCCGAAATTCTAGTCATGTACAAACCCACTAACATGTAATATCCTAAAGAGAAGAAGTGAATACCGATAAACTGATTGACAGAAGATTGCAAACTAAGCTTATCTGTATTGCATCCAGAAAGAAGTTTTGCCAAAAAATTTTCAACAAAAAAAAAATTTATTTGTAAAAAAAAAATTAAATGGAATATCCCATTTTTGTTTTGGTAAACACAATTAATATTTCTTTTGAATTAAAACACCTCAAGTTCAAAGAAAATAATAGAAATATAAAAAAAAGTTCAAAAAATAAACAAATTGTATGCTGGGTTATTTCCGCTTAACGTTTAAGGCTAAGCTTCATATGATACTCCTTACAATCTATATGTACATCGCACACATATGCAACTCGTTTGAGTATTAATAAAAAAAAAATGAAATCCTTTAACAAAATCAAAACCAACTCTATAACTTGTATTTGTTTATTTATGGATTATCATAAAAATAAAAAATACTGCCAACACTTATATCACCGGAAATCCGCTTAATTTCACTCGTAATCAACAAACAACATGCAAAACAACCTAAACCAGTACCAACCAACCTGTTAGTCACTTAGCCTGTTTAGCGCCTGGTAGTATTCTTACAGGCTATTAAACATAATTTTGCATGTAGTTGTGTCTTTTGTTAGGAGAGAGAGAGAGGATCAATGTAAAGAAAAATAAGTGTGTGCATATGCCTGATTAAAAGCTCAAAAAAAACCTTTTGATCATATCTTGTTGAACTCGTTTTGGGACACATTTTAGTTGAGTACTAGAGCTATTTTTCTTTCAGATACTGCAACAGGTATACAAGCACAATCATGCATAGACCTTTTTGTACGTCATGAAACTAACTTGTCGCAAATAGAATTATTATACATTTTTTGTGTTTGTGTCTGTGTTCTCAAAACCTTTACTCGAATACATGTAAGCTGTTGGATTTTTATCACTGAAACTTTGTTACACGATTTATAAAAATGATAAAAGAGTACGATCAAGAGAAAATTGATGAAATGTCTCTTGAACCTCTGTATCCTCCATCGAGAATACTCATATGATTTGATGCTTTGCATCTATCTTATAAACTTTTTATAATAATACTGCAACAAATGTTTTAAAAGGCAAACTTCTCTCTGCTGTACCGCATTATTTATTACAGCTTTTAGTGCTACTTTT
The DNA here is from genome assembly GCA_963576795.1 of Metopia argyrocephala. Classification (NCBI taxonomy): domain Eukaryota; kingdom Metazoa; phylum Arthropoda; class Insecta; order Diptera; family Sarcophagidae; genus Metopia; species Metopia argyrocephala. The sequence goes on along the minus strand of OY756208.1, from coordinate 176,065,396 downwards.
AAAATAAAACCACTCACTCTATAGCTTTAGTTCATTTTAAAACATGTTGGTACTTTTGCAATTTGTTTATTGATAAAATATCAATTAAAGACAGTATGAACTCTTAAATAAAGGCAGAAACTAATGTTTTTAGAAATAATATATCATAGCTTTGAAAGCTCAAAAGGAACTTAATTGCTTAAGTATGAGCGTACTATGAAACTTTGCGAAAAGCAGTAAAATAATTTTTTCTTAAAGTAATTAAGAGAGAGAATGTAATGGTATTACATTATCCTCAGCTTTTCGATAAGTCTTCATAGTACGCTCATACATCGGTAATTAAGTTTCTTCTGTGCTTCCGAAAATAAGAAATAAAATGCATCCCAAATTATTTAATTATAAAGCTTTTATGCTGTTTCCTTATGTGGAAACACCACACAAAGTAGGCAGTTGCCATATAGACATTATGTCTTCCGTAATTAGCTGGGTTGTATATAAAAAAAAATAATTGGCCATTACTACCCTGTATCAGGGTTACGGCCTAGCTTCTCGCAGCACTCGTTTTGTCTGTGTTAATTTTTATCCATGAGTATCGGGATCTACAGTTTACAGTCAGCTCTGACATCTTGAAAAAAAGAAATATGAAAAAATATTTCTATCGGTGACTACCTCTTAGTAGCCTTCTGGGAAAAGCTCTGAGAGTAACTGATTGTCATAAACAAGCTTCTCAAGTCTGTTGTTCAAACTCGACTTTAAACAGTAGGTCTCGGTACTCATGGATATAAATTGACACACACAACATGAGTGCTGCGAGAAACTAGGCCGTAACATTGAAACAGGGTTGTAATAGAAAATTATACACACATATATAATACATATGTATGTATATATATATATCTTTGTGTAGAAGGCTCAAATTTTTGTTTTGAAATATAGTTCTATTTGTTCTATATGACTTCTGTATCCGTTCTTCTATATTTAGCTTTTCTTTTTCTTTTGCCTGGGTTTCGTTCCTGCATAGTTTTGTAATTCATTACATTAATAGGTAATTGATATAAATTCTTATTGATCAATTTATTTTAAAATGATATATAAAAAGAAAGACAGAATTTATAATGAAAGATGGTAGGCATTTAAGCCAATGACTCAAAGTAAAGACTTTCAACAAATCCTTTTAACAGTTAGCAATAAGAAATTAAAATATAAATATAAGAAACTTCTATAATGATAAAAAAAATTATAAAACCATTTATGTTTCCCACTGCAATTTTTTTAACCCACATGCCTGTACATGATTTCTCCATAAACAAACAGACATTTTATGATTCCTCTTTAATGTAAATCGTAAATTAAAGGCCTTCATTTTATTCCAACTCTAACGAAGATGGTCATATTTCTGAATATTTATAGGAGTGCGTGGGGGTTGTCAATACGGGTAACATATTCAAAAATAAAAATAAATAAAATACAAATAACACTCAGATTGTCTGCCTGACTGACTAACTCTCTGTCGGTCGGTCGGTCGTTTGCTTTGTAAGACATGAAACTACCATTTTCCAGTCAAAAACCATCATCATGTCTGTGTACCAATTTTAAAGTGTCTGTATGTCTGGCTGCCGGTTTCTGTATATATGTGTGTGAGTGTGTATGTATGTCTAGTATGTTGGCTGGCATGAGTCAATAATAAATTGTTGTCTTGAACAAACTTTGATCTTTAAATTAATTTTAATTTATTATTAATATGCCAAGGAATGCTCTTTTCGTTTACTTTTATTTTTCTCTTTTAAATAAATATGTTTTATAACTTTTTTTTCTCCATTTTTTTTCTTATGCGATTGAAAATTTTAAGAATTTAATTATATTAATAAGTAATTTTAACACAAATTTGATTGACAGTCCAACTTCTGTTGAAAATGAAAATTGATTCAAATTAAAATCAATTATGAATTTCGAGTGAATATATTTCTTTCTCTATTATGTTTTTTGTTGTCTGAGGCCACATTAGAAATTGTTAATTAAATTAAAAAATTATTTAAAAAAAATAAACCAAAATTTAATTAAAATATTATTATATTGAAAGAAAAAAGCAATCTTATCCCAGAGCTTGTTTCATACAACGCCTAAGGGGTAAGAAAATTTGTTTAAAATTCAAACAAACAGCAGTAAACAAAATAAATGAAAAATACTCGTTCTACCGTCGAATTCGTTTATAACAAGTAATGGTCATATTATGCTGTTCTTCTCTGTTATATGTCAAAACTTCTTGCTCTATAGCTTTTAATACACAACTGCACTGTTTAAAATTTTTTGACAACTACTTGTGACTTCTTGACGTTAAAAAAAGAGTAAACAAACTGTTTAAAATTATGTAGTTATTAAAAGTTTTTCTTAAATATTTAAATTAATTTTCTTAAAAGTTTTCTTAAAAAAAAATATTAAAAAAATGGCCACAATATTTATTCTTTAAAATGGAAAACAAATAATCTGCACTAAACCTAAGAAACCATCAAAAAGATATTTCATTTGTTGTTTTTTAATTAAAATAAGAAATTTTTAGCTGGTTGTGGTTGATTGTTTTTTTCCTAAAATGTCCACATTAAAGCAAAAATAAAAATTATTTTTAAAAACAACCAGTAAGAAACTCATTGTCGGTTAAATTCGCCTGCATAATACTTTACATTACAGTTCATTAAATAGAAACACAATAAATTTCAGGTATGATTGAACTGACAATGAGGGCTGTCATAGAATCTGATGTTCTTTGAAAGTGTCCTTAAATTCAATGTTACCTAATAATAACGACTCGAATTAGTCTAATTTCTAACATGATTTAAGTAAAACGGAATTCGTCTCGAGTAGTTTGTGCAGATTCTGTGATAAGGCAATCGATTCATGAGAGTACATACTGAGCACCTGTGCAGCATTCAGGCAGAGTAGAAAGAGGCACCTTGGTGATTATCAAATATAGAATTATTAAGGTTGGCAACGGCCGACATTTTAAGATTCGTCAGAACGACAAATGAAATAAATGAATGTGAAATATATACGTTTAAATTTTTTGACAACAATATATGTTTTGTGGCGACTACATATGGCAACAAATATAGAACAAAAGATTACGCCATCATGCACACAAAATTTTAATTTTCTGCGCATCTAGGTGATATGACGTCAAGAAAAAGTTAAATGTGTACTCATAACAATGAGATATTTTTTTACTTCTCTCTCTTTTTCTCTCAAATAGAGGGGAATCTACGCCATCTAACGGGAAAACCTGCGCATGGCGTAATCTTTAGTTCTATCATTCTTGGTAATACGGTGTGCGTTTCATTGTTCTATCGGTACTAACATCGAAGGTGCTCTGATGAAACAACGACTTGATTCTGGATAATCGCATATTTTTACGGACTCCCATACCTGTCTCAGAGCATATGATTTTCTAGTTGATTGTCTAACGCATCGCACAATGCATTATAAAGAGAATTCGTTCTGCACCACTCGTTTGTAGAACAATCTTCCAGAGAATGTTTTTCCTGCCAGTTACGATATCAAGCTCTACTCCTTTTTCCCCCTTCTCATTGCATATTTCTCTAGACCGGAACAATGTACTGCATGAGCAGGGATCAAACCCTGAGTACTGGCCTTAATAATAAAATAAAATCATAATTCAAAATAATTCATTAAGCGCGTTTCATTTATTTCTTTACTTGTGAATGTAAAGAAAATGGCGTACAAATTGAAAATAACAGTTGATGGCAGCACATTGTTGAGAGAACAAATTGTTTTGCCAACGATGGTCGGCCAAAAACATGAAAAGGATATAGAGAGTCTAAATGAACCCTAATCGGTGAATGAACAAAATTTTGTTCATGACATACCAAATCTATGGCTTGTGTAGACTGGGTTTTAGTTGGACTGCTAGAATTTCTGACTTGGAGCGACTTTTTGGTTATTTTTTTTGTCAGTAAAGTGTTGTAAATAAATAAAATAAATGTTCCTCTCTAGGCTTTGACTTCTTGCTTTGTCTCTTTCCTTTTTTCCCCTCCGTGTTTTTTCTTGGTTTTGACTCTTCATCAAAGTTAGTCTTAATGGACCGCTTTTCGTCTCTGGATTAGGTGCAACATATGCAAAAACTTGTTAAATTAATCTAACTAAGAGCTGGCATATAAATGTGATGTATATACTCAGAAATGATCACTAATTGTTACCTTTTTTAAGTATCTATTTAAGAATGGACAAAGCCGTAACTAATTGGCAACATACTAACACATTAAAAGAACAGCTGATTGATTTAATTTCATATTTAAAATTCCATTTGAAAAATAAAACATATGTAAAGTGATAATGCATTACTAAAGAAATGGAGAACATTATATGTATATCCTTTTAGAAATACATTCGAAACTTGTCACACTACTCCATTTGATTAAGCCTCATTAGATTAAAATCTTTCTATATTGCATTAAGGTATTACCAATTTAGTGGGATAAAAAAACGAAAAACCGGTTTTAACCCGTGACTCAAGATTTTCGAAGTGTATCGCATATTCCAAACTTGCAATGTCTATCAGAAAATTAGTATTACTTTCCAGTTTACTATTTTTTTCGTCACACTATGTCATCTATGGATTGATATAGGGCAATAATAGTATCAAAAAACTGACCATTTTTTGTTCTAATCAAAATCGTGCTCTCGTCTATTTTCAAATTATTAAAACAGTCATCCATACATAAGGGGAGAGAACGAAAAAGGAAAAAAAACTCTTGAACTTTTTATGGAAGAAGATAATTAAGGCTTTGAAAAGCAGTGAACCCAAAAGACGTCATTTTTAGATTTTTAAATATTAACGAATAGAGAGGAAAACCAACCAAAAACAAAAAAACCAAAAAGAACATGCAACAAATTTCAACGTTATCAAAAATAATATTCAAAGAAAAAGAGATACAAGCTTAAATAAATAAAAGTGACCTTTTCATGTGAACTCATAAAATTTTTTGAAAATATCTATACAGACACACTACAAGCTACCACCACTGAAAATATTAAAAAAAATTTTTTCAAAAAAAGAAAAACAAAAAAATAAATAAATGAAAAAATTTCAACCACTAAATTAATTACCACCATCATCAGCAACAGAAGCAACAGCCATATTAATGACTAGAAAAATAAAAGGCATGATTACTAAGGCATCGTCCGTTTGCAACAACAAATTAAATACATCAAACCCTCACACTTGCCACAACAGAAATTAATGACTACGACAAGGTCCTCTCGATGTTTAGTTTTAGTCATAATTGTTGATGCATTCGTGCAACCAAAAATTGTTATGCTACACAAAAAACAAAAAAAAAAAACACAACAACACCAAAAGACCTTTGAGAACTTCTTTATGTTTTATTTCTATTCCAACACATGTGTTTGAAATAAATATTATAATTGATAGAAAGAAACAAAGAATAAAAAACCCATGCCGTGAAACCATAAACGGAATAATGAAAATATGTTGACCTTTTAATTGATGTCTCTATTGACTTCAACAGTATTTATGTATACATGCCGCTAAAAATAAATGATTGTGCCAAAAACAGCACCAGCCAAGACTTTTAATAATTAAAACAGCATGAATTTCTATACAATCTTATATTTGTTTTTTGTGAATGATTCAATTTGAGGAAAAACTACTTCAACACTTGTTTTATATACTAGAATGATTCAATCTGAAGAACTACTCAACATTTGGCTTAAAGTTCGCCAAACAAAAGAAGATTTCAATAATATTTCAAGTGTGTGCTTATATGGTAATCAAAAATACATTTAACGAATTTAATTTAAAAAAAAAATGAAATGTATTTCTTTTTTTTACTAATAACTCTTATTCGACTGACACACAAAAATAAGCAATTTATTAAATGAAAATAATTTCATGATTAACTGCAAGAATTTCAAAGAAAATTCTTGATTTTAGGAGTAAAGAAGCTAAAATTTGAAAACAAACATAAAGCGAGGAATGAGAAGAGTCGGATATTTGGACAGAAATTCATTTCTTTCTGTACATCACCACAAGAACCACAGTTTTCATTATAGTACAGCCCCATATATCGGGCATATTTTTCAATTGTCTAATGCCCGATTAGTAAAGACAACAATCTGGATACATCCTTTAAGTTTATAAGTGCCTTACCTGCAATTTTCTTGCTTCAATTGAAAGTGGAAAATACCGTCGTTATCGTTTTTTTTTAAGGTAAACCCCTACTAAATGCAGTACATATATATTCTCTCTTATATTACTATTAAGCACATTTAAGAATGAAACAAATTGCTGTGAATTGGTCATTCAAAGACCAGTGTTATTTCTTCACCCTTGACTGATCAACAACAATTGCCTTATCGTTGCATGTTGATTGTGTGGTGATTGCCTTCGCTAAATAGGTTTAGCTGTTACCTGCTACTTCCCAATAGGAGGCGCTTTTCTCCTGATCATTCGTTTTCTTATTGATATTGGTTAAGGTAGAATAGCTTGGAATGTCGGAGAGTGGTTTAATTCTAGATGGTCTTCTTAGAGGGGATGGGGCCTCTTATTTTTAAATTATAACTTTGAGAAAATGGCAAAATAATTTTTTAATTTTTCACCTTTGCTGGTATTTGAACCTGGGCTAAAAGTCGTGTCAGAAAAACATTCCTGAACTCTTTCAGCAACTGAGCAGTTGTAGTATTCAGCGATTTCAGAGTCGGCCTTACATTTCTCTGAGACGTGAAATGGCAAAAATGTTCGTCTAAAATTGCGACAACTGTTTTGATAGGTATGGTCAGGTTTACTCTGCTCGTGAAGTCACGTTTTTTTGCGTGTAACTGCACAAGTTCAACAGCCATGGAAATAGAAAGAAGCATATCCTAACGTTCACGATGTTTTATTCAGCAAACCATGGGTACAAAGAGTTTGCCGGCACCTATGAGATAAGATAAGATATAATTGCATTGCAATTTAAACTATCACTGTCTGGCTAACTAGTAACCACAACAAGTTCAAAGGGAGAGGACTAACAAAAACTCTGCTACTCTTACTACCAATGAAGTAATTCCACGACGTGTTGAAGCAATAACATTGCCCTTCTAATTAGGTCTAACACACTCAGGTGTACTCCTTAAAAACCCCCTGTTTCTAGGGCTCTTACTACCAAGGCATCAAAATTAGGTCTCTCAGCAGGCTTCAAAGTTTCTTCTTAGATCAAGTACAAAACTTCCAAAGCCCAATATATAAAAATCATAGTAAGATAGGTTGCCAAGGAGTGCATATGATTTTCTAGGACTCAGAACACAGAGAGAATCTTAAACAGTAAGACGTTATGGCTTTAAGTAACAGCGCGAGTATGTTAATTGTCTAATATAATAAATATCTCGTATTCAAAAAGATTTTTTCCTTTTTAAAGTTAGTGACAATATTAAACCACTTAAATTCGGTCAATTTGGCATCTAATAAGCAAGAAAAATCGCTTTTAAAAATACAACAAAAATTATGGAGATGGAGATATACTCGTAAATGGCGAATTTCAAAAATGGATTCATATTGTACTCGACCCATAAGAAACTCAGGTACTTACTTTCATTTAACTTTTTTAATCATAAAATGAATACATTCCAAACTTTTGCTTGATAACTATAATCGAGGGTGTATTAGATTACCTAAGGACAACCTGAGGCTTTTAAGGAGGCTATTGAGGGGGTACTCTAAACTCTATTGGAATTTTTTTTTTATAAGGCCAATACTCAGGGGGCTATACCCTTTTATTTAAGAGCATTATATGAGACAAGTTGCTGTCACCGAAAGGCCAGTGTTATACCTTCATCCTTGAAATGATCAACAGCAATTGCCCCATCTGTTGATGTTTATTCTTGTTTGTTGTAAAGTGGTGAGGATCTTGGCTAAGGTGTTGTTCATAGGTTGTTATCCTTGCAATTTAAAATTTTGCAATCAATAAGTGATTGAAAAAAATATTTAAAGCAATTAGTTTTGATTGAGATTGCACAAATAAGCACCAACAATCAATCTTTTTTTTTCATTATAATTGCAATTGCAATCTTATTAGTTTGGCATTATTGCGATTGCAATTGATTTCAATCAAGTTTGATTACAATATCCCCAACTATGATATAACATTTACTATGTTAAAACATTTATTATACAATAGTTTTTTGTTTTTTATTTATTTCTTCTATTTGGTACACTTGTTGTTGTCCTTTAATGGCGGTTCTGCATTTTGCTTTTAGCATTTCACGTGTTAAAAAAATTTGTGTTATTTGTGATCTTGACGGTATTGTTTTTTCCAGTCACGATTATGTTATACTCTGTTTTTATGGAATTAATGGGAGTGATGAAATATTTTTCAGATATGCATACATACTATCAATTAGAAATAAATTTTAATTGAATTTCATATAAACAAATGAAATCCTTTTAAATGCTGAATTAAAATTCAATAGAATTCCAGCTTTTGTAAATCTCATTATCATAAAATGGAAGTGAATTTAATATGTTATGACCTCAAATCTCTCTAAATATGCTTCATTACAAATTATTAAAGTTATGATTTGTTCTATTCAGGTTTAAGATAAGTATTCATGATGTTAATAATACAGAAATCTATGTATGTACGTAAAACTAAACAAACTAATTAACATTTCCACACGGTCAAACTATTAATCTGTTCTGACAGTCATTAACTGAAAGAAAAAAACATGAAAAATAGACAGAAACAGAAAAAAAAAACTGAAACATTACGAAAACATAAGGACAGTTATGTATACCAAACGAACAAACGTACCACATAGAAATACATCTAAACATGTAGTTATAGATTTTGTAATAGATGTTAAGCCTGTAAATCAGCACAAGCAAATTTACAAATCAAGCTTTAGGAAAAAAAAGCAAAAGAAAAAAAAATGAAAAATTAATTTATTGAAGAAACTCAACTCTATGTGTATAATTGTAAGAGGAAAAGAACAACATAAAACCAGTCTATCAAGAAAACAGCCCACGGTTTGTTTTTAAGCTTAAACTGTGACAGGTATACTCGTAGCTGAAAGCCGTATGAAAAAGAAAAAAATTACAAACAAAAAAATACTACCAAACAACTTTATGAATGAAGGTATGAATGAAGTCTCAATACACTTAATGTTGTATTTGTGTTTTAGCATGAGTGTATAATATAAACAGGTTTTTGTTGTAGCATTTGTACTGGTACCATAATATTATTTGGCTCTAAATATTGGTTATAAAATAATAACGTAGGCTGCCGATAGTTGAGCAGAAGTAACAAAAAAAGGAAAAATAACAACATAAACAGTATGATCTGAATATGGATCTTGAGCTTAATTAATAATACGATAGTACAGTAAAAACACTTGAGACAGGCAAATCAGCAATTATCAGCAATTTCTGTGTGTGGAAAACTATTTTTGATTCTGTTTAACACAGATATCGTAAATTTTTCTGTACATAAATGCTTTGAAAAATATTCGAACATGATTATAAAAACATAAAAAAGGCAATATCTTCCTGAAAACTTATACTACCTCTCTGAGTACTATAAAAATATGTTATAAAATATTCCAAAAGTCTTCTATTACAAGAAAAGAAACAGTTTTTTTTAATAAAAGTTAATAAATAAACTGAATTTTGATGTAATGTCAGATTGTCAAAGTATTGAGCAAAAAGAAACTGAGACTTCTTTTATATTTCGTTTAATTGCATTTCTTGTAGACGTGGTCGTATTTCAACATTATTGTTTTTAATCTGTTACAAACACTTATAAACAAACTAAACACAAAAATATCAATCAGCTTGTGACTTATTTCATAATTTTTTTAAAAAATTAATGACAAAAATATTGGGGGGTGCATGGTATAGTCTTCAGCAAAAAGTTATTAATTTACGGTTTTTTTTTCAAAATTATAAGGAGAGAGGTCCCTCCCTCCCTCCAAGGAGACCATCCACAAACCATTGCCCTACATTTCACTCTATTCGACCTTAACCATTGTCAACAAAAAACGAATGATCAGGAAAAAAGCGCCACCTATTGGGAAGAACCAGATAACAGCTAAACCTATTTAGCGAAGGCAATCACCACACAATGCACCTGCAACGATAAGGCAATTGCTGTTGATCAGTCAAGTGTGAAGGAATAACACTGTCCTTTGAATGATCAATTCACAGATATTTGTTTCATTCCTAAGGCGCTTAATAGTACTATAAGAGAAAACATACATTCATGTACTGTCCTTTTCAAAAATTTCAATATAAGTCACAGCATTTAGTAAGGGCTTACCTCTCAAATAAAAGAAAAAAATATTTCAGTGACTAATAATATCATATATCAGTAACCACCGTTGTAAGAATACTACAAAAAACAACAAGGTAGAGTTTGTTAGAGATCGAAGCATTTGGCAATTTACGAATAGAGCTGACTTTCATTTTGTCACAGATGTCTTCTACCTCAGTTTGTCGACAAGTTTTCTAAATCCAAGAGCGAAATGCTCACATCCAGTATGCCAGGTTTTTCGAGGTAGAGGAACCCAATTTAAAAGTAAACAACTGAATAAGATTTTGCACATATACGAGTGACAAAATTAGACCCCTGCTTGGTAAAATGAGTAATAGTTGTAATCCCAGTGATAATTCATTAAATTCGCTATAAAAAATTATCGCCTTAATGCACAAAATGCAAAAAAGTCTAAGAAGAACTGTTTACTATTCATACACTTATGGTTCGTTTTATACATATTCAGCTGTATATCCTTATGTGTTTGTATGTGTGTGTATTTTTATTAAATTTAAATTTCTTATATTACAGCTGTATGTCTGCTGAATACGCACCTGGTTAAACACATAACGATGTTTTTTGCCAAGTTTTTTCCTTGCTTTTCTTTAGATTAAATTTTTCATATTCTGGTTAAAGTTAGCTTTAAAGTTTTTAAAGTTTTATATAGCTTCTAAGATGCTTGTGTTTTTTTTTTCTATTATTTATATATATAGACATGTGTATATATAATATTGTATGTATTTAAAGTTTAATTTTGTGTTTCCTTTTTTTTGCTTTGCGTAAAAACTAGTAAAACATGTTGTAGTTTAAATGTTAAATGTATATTTTTGTAACGATAATATACATATATATTTTTTTTTATTTGTTGTTATTGTTGGCATAATGGGGTTAGAAATTAATACATCAAAGACCCAGTGGGAAATTTTTCATAATTTAAAAAAAATTTACACAGATTCGAAAATATTTCAAAATCTAATTTTTGGACTTAAGCGGTTCTTGCATACCCACACACTTATACAATATACATACTAGTCTAAAACGACTACACAAGTGACAACACCTTATAGAATAAAATAATAATAAAATTTCTATTGGGATTTTTATTATTTTTATGTTTGTTTTTCTTTACGTTCTCAATCTTTTTTATTTAATTTAAGTTTTTATTACAACATTGGTATTAAGAATCAAGAAAATAACTTGCAAGTTTTATTTATTATTTTTTTTTTATTTAAAATTTCTATAGTTTTGTATATAGAGTTTGCAGACTATAGCAATGCAATCAAATTAATTTTTTGCTTCATGATCAACAGTAATGTAAGCCTTCATTTTTAGTTTAGATCCGTCTTGGAATGAATTTAAATCATAAAAATTCTTTTACACTTTGTTTGACATCCACTGAATATGTGCTTCTTTTAAGTCACTACGATTTTAAAGTTTAACAACTTATTTTGCAATAACACGAAAGAGAAAAATCTTTTTTTATAATGGCAAATACCACTAAAATCTTAAAAATTTAATTTTAAAGATCATTTAAAAAAATAATTAAATTACACCACCATTGACATTTAAAGTGTTATTGAAAATTCACAGAAATAACACTTGATTTTATTTCATTTCTTGCAAAGAATGATAAAAAATTATGACAAAAAAAAGTACTGACCCTGGAAAAAATCTCAACCTATAGCTCGTCGTAATAAATATACTTTAAAAACACATATAAAATTTTTAAAAATATTAAATCTTATGTAAGTAAGTAACCTTTTTTACTCAACATCTATACTTCATTAGCAAATTAATTAAATCTTCTATTTTAATATGTATTTTTTCCCTATATGGGTTCAAATCATTTTAAAACACTTGTTCATAGATTTATGCAAAAATAATTGTAGAAAATAAAAAATTTTTTCAATCTCAACAAAATGTTATTCACCTCCTAAATGTTGAAATTTATTTATTAATGATTTTCAGAAGGTTTTTGTTTAAGTCGTAGGAAAAAAAAAGTACAAATTAAAGAATCACCATCATTTGTCATTATGGCTTTGATGAACCACAGAAAGATGAAAAAAAATCGTAAATAAATCATTAACATTTTGCTTGAAACAAAAAAGAAAAAAAAAACAAAAGGCACAAAACAAAACAACTCAAATCAAATCAAAACGTTTTTACGAAATCTGTTAACAAAAATCATTTTTCATTATCATTTATATTTTTTATTTATTTATTCTTTTTCACAAATATTTAGAAAAACTTGTTTCAACAACATGTGTTTCAAACAGTTAAATTTCATTGATAGAATCTTTTAAGCCATTTATTTTTATGCTAAACTCGTAAATTTTCAGATACATATACTCGTACATATTTAATCTGAGATTATTAACTGTCATATATTTGTTGAAAGAATTTAATCAAAATAAAGTATTTTTTATCAAATGAGAATCTAACAATACAACTAATTTTGATAAGTATACCCATTTTGAGTAATTTGAATATTTTCAAAACAATTACGAAATGTGCAAAATATATCATAATCTGTCAAAAACATTTGTTAAGATGCACATATATTAATAAAAAAATAATAAGTAATTAACAAAAGAAATAGTCTGAACAATTTTTTACTAGATTATTTAGTTTTATTTATTGTACCATTTAAAACAAATGCACAATTTATTTTATACTCGTATTTTGCTATTCCTTTGTCTAGCTTTGTCGGTATGTTTGACCATTTACTCGTACCATCAAAATTTCAACACAATTATACCTATTAAAAAAATAAATAAATAACTTGTACAGTAAAATTAGAATTTCAATTGTAAAGAAATGGTTTTCAATGCTTTAAGTGGCATAGCTACACAACAAACCTATTTAGCAAATTTATCAACAACTACATAAAAGGTGTTTAAATTTTAAGGGCCTATATTGATTTTGAATAAAACACAAACTAGTAAAAAAAATATTGTCATTTGATAATGTGGTACAAGTATGATACACTTATGTACGGAACATAATATTTGCCAAATGGCGGCACACCTCCATCCTATGGTCCAAATTTTCGATGACGCTGAGGCATAATTGAGGTTCTATGCCGTTAATGTGCCGAATTATCTCATCCTTTAGCTCTTGAATTGTTGCTGGCTTATCAAATAACCCCAAAGAAAGAAGTCCAACGGTGTCAAATCACATGATATTGGTGGCCAATTGACATCGCCACCACGTGAGATAACACGGCCATTGGATTTGTCGCGCAAAAGAGCCATTGTTTCGTTAGCTGTGTGGCAAGTGGCACTGTCCTATTGAAACCACATATCATCCACATCCATATTCGGGCCATAAAAAGTTCGTTATCATCTCACGATAGCGAACACCATTCACATAAACAGTGGTTGGCTCTTCAGCCTCACTATCGTGAACAGCAGAAATATTTTCTTCACTATGAGCTATACAAGCATGCACTGGTCTTTTCACAACTCCTACAGACCCGGTTTGATCAAATTTTTGCGTGATTTTTCCGATGATTTTGGATGGTTTAATTGAACGAAAATATCACGAAGTGCACGATGTGCAAGCGCATATCAAACTACACAAACCCAAGAAGCACCAAAAAATTTAATTTGACAATGTTATTTACACACTTGATTTCGATTTCGCGAAGATGGACTTCTTGGACTGGAGGGGTAAACCTCTTATTTTTTTTTAATTATAATTGTTTTGAAAAACCATAAACACAATTTTTTTTCTCCTTCGCTGGGATTTGAGCCTCTGTCGTTTAAGTTTCTTTTCTCGCGCCCTAACCACTATGTATGGTTCTTGAATCATTTAAATTTTACTTTTGATAACCGACAATAGATGTATAAAGCCAATGTTATCTGTAATATAGCAAGTGTAAGGGGATGTTATTACCTATACGACGCGCTAGTTACTTTATAGAAACATTAATTAAACAATCACAGTCCCTAGAACTGATAACATTTTTTTTGTTAAAACAGAGACACATCGGATTCCGTCTATTAATTTTTATTCTAATATTTTGCAAAATATTGTATGAGCTTGCATATAAAATTAGTTTCAAATTTAGACATGAACTGATACTGCACTTGGCCGGAATACTAAAAATAAGAACCAGTTTTAAATTCCTGAACTTAAATTTTTATACAATAGTTAAGAGTATAACTGCTAATCACAATACTTTGCTTTTCTACGATTTAAACCATACTGGTATTATTTTAATACTATAATAACTTGTGGTCTAAGTTTTATTTTGTTACCAATAGAAAAAAAATTGCTTCTAGATTTTTTCTAATACTTTATTTTATTAACCGTTACCGGTCATAAGAAATTCTACAATCATCAACTTTGGCTTGAAAAAATGAAATAAAAATTAGAGGAAATGAAAAAATCAAAAACTTTTAGAAAAATGAAAACAAAAATAACTTCATTTATCAAATATATACTTCAAAATAATTAACAAAACGAAAAAAAAGCAAAAAAGAAAACTAATTAGAAGTTGATACAGATATACTCGGTAAAACTAATCATAATTCCAAGTATACATGCTCGTATGAGGAAAAAAATTATGAAAAAGGTGTAAAAAATAATGCGTAATACTTGTGCTGTAGTAAATTATACCTATGAATGAAATGAATAATTTCAACAAACCTACTTGTACACTGTACATTTCAAGACGTTATTAATACAACCCTTCTTATTAAAACAAAAGTTCAAGAGAAAAACATTAAATTCATTCATTCATATTGTTGTTGCTGTACACATAGACTGTTCATTCTGTCATTCAGCAGCAGTTCTTTCATCCAACTATCCATTCATCTATCATTAGTCAACAACAACCACTTTCTTATTTCACTCTCTACGAGTACTAATGCTGGGCCATATATTTATTCTTCAACCAAGACATAAAAAATATTTTTTTTTAAATTATTGAACAGACTTTATATTGGAGTACAGGATGTTTTTTTTTTCCTTTTTCTTTTTTTTTTTTTTTTTTTGTATGCGTGAACCACCACTAAATTTTAAAATCTTCTACTTCAGTTCCATCAATACAATTCCACCATCTATTGGCTTTTGCATAAGTCTGGTTTAAAATTTTCTTACTGGTATTTTTATTCCTTTTGTTTTATTTTACTCTTCGTTTTTCTTTTCAACTTTTTTAATGCACTAGGGATGAGTAGTTAAAAAAAAGTTTTAATTGAAGCAATATGTGCAGCAACAACAAAAACAAAGACGTGCAAAAGCCAACCCAGAAACCGGCTTAAATATATTGAACATGTTTCAACAGCAAAGTCAGTTGTTGTTCTAAACAGTGTTACCGTTTTGTTGTGTGTAAAATTTTCTGGAAAATATGATTAAAAAAAAGCCCTAAGTTACTAAAAATTCAAAGTATACTCTTTGATTGGTAACAAAAGATATGTTCCTGCAAAATTATGAAATTCTGTGATTAAAAATTACGACTTTATGATATTGATTATGAAAAATATTGCTCATTAAATACATTTTAGGGATTTTACGAATTCATGCTCCCTAACCGTGGAGAATTTTTTCCATTTGACAAAATTCTTACGGAAAAATATAATTTTTTTATTGAGACCAATACTCAGGGGTAAAACCCTACTAAATGCTGTGCATTGTATTGGAATTTTTGTGGAAAGGACACTACATTATGACAACAGAACATATAATTTGTTCTTCTTATATTATTGAACGCCTTAGGAATGAGTTTGAATTTTTTATTTATTTATAATAAATCCTTAAAAATACTTAAAATTATATATCGAAAGTATCAAAAAAGATATTTTTTATTTTTTATAAAAAGAGGTCAATAAAATTATTATTTTATTTATTTATTTTAACAATAGATTTACAATATCCTGTCAGGCTACAATAGTAGTTATTTTAAAAAATAAATTTATAATATCCTTTTTTTTCTAAATAAAGCTTAAAGTTATTCTGAAACCACATCACTAATGATGCTCATTCATAGCATAATTAGTAATATGAGATGTTACATAAAATAAATTAATTAATAAGCCTAAAGGCCCAGTCACAGAGAATCTTTTCTTTTTTCAACGTTTGTGGTATGTAAAAAGTACTCTTTTATCGCATATTTTTGTGAAGAAATTTAGAAGAATAAATTTATAAAAGCCCACCACTTTTCCTTCTTTAGCTTATTCCATATTGTGTTTACATTGTCCGAAAAGACTAGAAAACTGGTATACCCTTTTTTTATTAAATTTTCAATTTTGTTCTTTGAGGGGGTCGTGGTATAGTGGTTAGAGAGAGTGCACAGAAAATCAAACGACCAAAGTTCCAATCCCAGCGAAGGAGAAAAAAATTAAAAAATAAATTTGCGGTTTTCCAAAAAATTATAATTTAGAAAAAAATAAGAAGTTCCCTCCTCCCCCATCCAAGAAGTCCATCATCACGAAACCGCTCCCTGACATTTTGATAAACTTTAATTTTTTTATGTTTGGTACCTGCCGAAATACACGCCGTACGTTAAAAGTTGCCCACTTGTCAAAGTACAACATGTTACGGATTCTATGCGACGCGGCCTTAAGTGTCCTGACCAGTATGCAAAAATGAATTAAATTAAGCAAATAATTGCAGTCGAAATACCATAAATTAGGTTAATGTGGAAAAAAATTTAAGCTTTGCCTTTTATAGATATTAAAAAAAGCAATAAAAGTTCTTATTTTTGTTTGTCCTTATTGTTACTCTTTTTTACAGTTCATAAGAGACTACTTTAGAATATTTAGTTTTTATTTTAACATTTTAAGTCATCCTTTTCCTTTTAGTCTGAAGCTATTCCACTGTAGTCGTAGAGCCTTTTCGACTACCATAATAAGGCTGATTATTTGTATACTAAGTATTTTTTTTTTCAAAATGTGTGCAAGAATGGTTTAAGAATTAATTTATTTTTTTTAATCCGAGTTCAACCTTCGCCAGTGCTAGTCCGAAGGAGGTGGATTTTATTCATATTTAACTTGTGAAATCTACTAAATTAGGCTTAAATATCCATTCAAATATTAAAAATAGAAGAACTTTATGAAATCCTGTGTTAAAATGATAACGAAATGCTTTAATTTAAAAAATTAGACATGCAAGATGTTTTCATTACAGAACAAAGGTTTTTCTGAGAAGTTAATGAAAAATTGTTTTCCGGGTTAATATGAATAATTACAACCTTCCGATTCATTGACATATTACAAACAATTTAAACAAATATTTGGTATATTTCTTTTAAATACTGCTAATGTATTCACATTTAGGAAAGTATTCATATTTTTTTAAGTTTTGTTTATTCCTGAATATTAATGTATATACAATAGGCTAGTGCTTAGTGTGATGGCTTATTAAGACAAGAGCTCTGGGTTCAAATGCCAGCTCTTAAATCTTAAACAAAGAAATATGAAATAGCAGTCTTTTGGCAAATGCTCTAAGACTAACTAATTGCCATGAACAAGTTTCACAAGTCTGTGGTTGGGAGCCGACTTTAAACTTGGGTCAATGTACTTATGGATAAGAATTGGCACACACAAAATGGATGTTACGAGAAGCTAGGCCGTAACTTTAAAACAGAGTTGTATGTTGTGTATGTAGTGAATAAAATAATCAACAGGTCTTTTATCTATTTAAGGGAAGATAAAAAGAAATAAAATATTCGTGGTATATATATACATATGTATATATATAATTTCGTTGTTTGTCCAGATGTATGTCAAATTCTCTTTCCGCATCTTTTTAGAAGCCGTCTGACGTCGCAGAAAGCTGAAATTTTGCATATATAAAGCTCATTTGCTCCACATGTGCAAGACGGAGCCAGATTTTTAATTTTCCAACTGTGGTCGGCTTTATGACTAGTTAGTAATAAACACAATTGCAAACAAAATTACTGTTAAGGCCATGTTACATATTCCATATACCTATATATTGAACGGAATCCAGTAGCGCAATATTTATAAATCGGATCCATATGTCAGAATAATTCAATATGCTAAAATTTATAATACCCTCAGAGTTCCTCAAGTTTATTTTGTGCTGCCACATTTTAAGTCATTAAATAATTATAATTACATATATTTGGGTGTTATAAAATTAAAGTATGAGTTTCTAAATTTGTTTAACATTTGTGTTAAACCAAAATAATTTGTTTAAACAGCTTTTTTTAATTCACGTTATATCAAATTGGTGTTAAAAAATCGTGTAAAAAAGTGTTAGGTGTATGTACATACATATGTATGTAAATAAAGTTCACCAAACGTATCTGGCGGTATAATTTTCAGAATAAATTTGTATTGCTTTGTTTGATTTTTTGTTATGAATTTCATTGATTATTGTTGTGCCATATGTGTGGGAAAAATCGAAAATATGCAATCTCCGAGCCAACTAGCGCCTACCATTTATGTAAAAAAAAAGACGAACATCTGACACCATTCATCTTTTACAAACACGCTGTAAGGCTTTGGCAACACTGTTTTTTTTAAGTTTGTGGTGGCCGCTGTTTAACGCAGCAACAACATTTGGTCATTAAAGTTTGTTTAACAAACACACACACATGTTACATATTGCACAGTTGTGCTGCTACCAATAAAACCAACAACAGCAACTAACTGCTATAGGTACTGTATAGAGTACATACTATAGTGCTGCACATAATGATACATATAACCATATATAGTGTTGGCCTGATCAACCATACATACATACAAGCGTTTGTTATCATCATCATCGTCGTTTTGTTCTTTTTTTTATTTTTTTGTTTTTTACCAGACTTTTCAAGAGTGCACCTGCTCAGGTTTAGTGGCCATTGTTGAATGTGTTTCTTTTTTTTTTTTTTTTGTTTTGCCTCTGGTTTTTTTGTTACTTTCGGGTTCTTCTTTTTTTAGTTTTTACTGGTTTAGACGTTCATTGATGTTTTTAAGTTGGTTGTTTTATGTTGCAGGATTCTTTTAAGAGTTTTGTATGGATGGGAGTCTCAGATTTTTGGTTTTTTTTTCATTTAAAATCGTAGTATTTCATAAAGTGCAAATAAGAAGAAGAAAACAAACGGTCAAATAAATCTGGTAAGAGCGAACTAAAAAAAAAGCAGAAAAAAAATAAAAATCAAAGTTAACACATGCTTTACTTTGACCAGTCGTCCGTCTGCAAATGTGTCGGTTGTGTTGGTTGTGCGTGTGATATTGCAAGTGTAAAAGTCTAAAGTTACTTTGTGCAACTTGCTTGCTCTTCTCTACCTCTAAATCTTATACTCTGGCAATATATATTTTTTTTATTTCCTTCATGATAATATAAGAAGTTGCAGTGATTTTTGATACGTTTTTTTCCAATTTCCTCTTAATTTCCTTCTGTTTTTTTTTTGTGTGTGATTTTGCTCTCTGAGACTGTTGCTGTTTGGTTGATATTGTGGTATCCAGTTGTGTCTATAAATATATGAACCAACATATGTCTGTCTACCTTTTTAGCCATACCAGTTCTTTTTTTTTTTTGTACTTTGATTTTGTTCAAGTTTATACCAAGTAGCCAAAGAAGATGTTGATAATAAAAAATTAAAAATAATAATAATAATGACGTCGACATTGATTGCTTCCTGTGCTGTTAACGACCTCTTATTTTACATTCATACAGTATATTTTCTGTTCAACTTAAAAAGTAGTTGATTTGTTATACTTTATAGGTTCCAGCTTTTCCAAATTTAAAAGGTCTCTAAGTCAGTACAAATTTTATAACTTGGCCCAAATTGCAAACATTTGTTTGTTGTTTTCTTTTTTTTTATTGTTTATGTATACATTTGTCAGTAAAATAATGCTGTTTTTTATTTTCTTAAAGAGAAAGAGAGTGGATTGTAGACAAAAAGTTTGAAAAAAATGTTTTTTTCTTTTCACCTGATTTTATGAATGAACTGCCAACAATGACAATCTGTATTAGTTTATTATACCATAATGGCAAAACTAAATTCTGCATTTGTATTGGTTTTTTAATGTTTTACACCAGAAAAATATTGTTAGTACTTCAAAAGTTCCCCTTAAAAAAAATTTTTTTTTTTGTGTTTTTAAGTCAGAGAAAAAGCTCCAGTTTCTTTATTTTTCAATTCATGGAAATTTGATCTGTGTTCCTGGTAGTAATCCCACCAACGAATTTCATGCATTTATTTAAAAGACTAGCATACATCTGTTTTGTCTAAGACATTGTTGTCGATGCAACTCTGATACCAACAAGCTTATGCTTGGAAAGATAAAATTTTTAGTTAAATTTTAGGTGTAGATAGTAGCACCTTGACGATATGTACACTCAAAAACATATGATTACTATAGACGTAGCGTGCATCTAGAAGCCGACACAATAAACGTCTGTAGCTGTAATTTATGTCGATATGTTAATTCGTTTGTGTAAAACTATAATTGATTGTAAAACGAGTAAAATATTTCACATAAACAAGCCGAAAAAGGCTTTGAAACAAAAAAACTGGTGACAATTTTGCCACTACTTAAACAGAACTGGCATTCAGAGAGCGCGGACAATAAAAATTAACCGTTTTATAGTTTTGGCATTAGTTAAACAAACTAAGTACTCAATGTTCATACATACATACATAACTGGCCTTTACAACCCTGTGTCAGGATTACGGCCTAGCTTCTCGCAGTACTCATGTTGTGTGTGTCAATTTTTATCCATGAGTTCCGGGACCTACAGTTTAATGTCGACTCCGAACGACAGACTTGAGAAGCTTGTTCATGGCAATTAGTTACTCCAGAGCTTTTGCCAGAAGACTGCTGAGAGGTAGTCGCCGAAAGAAATATTTTTTTCATATTTCTTTTTTTGAAGATGTCAGAGCCTGGAGTCGAACCCAGGGCCCATGTCTTAGTAAGCCAACACACTAACCACTAGACCACGGCGACTACTCAATGTTCAGTGACACATAAATAAGCGCATATGTCAGTATAGACCACAATGATTATTTACTTTAATCTTAGAAATAAAATATTCCTTTCAGAACGTACTTAAACAGCTGAAAGCAACCAGAGAATACCCTGCCATATGAAAGAACAGAGTATCCGCTATGGATAAATCGCTTGTCCATTATGAAGTTTTTGAATCAAGTGGATTGGATTTTACGTTGTGCATGACCGTTTCATGTTCTTTTTTATCAATTTGGAAGCAAGAATGTGCCATCAAAATGTTGCTATTCTGTTTGGATTTTTGGATTACCATACAACCCAACCAATCAATCCTACAAATTAAGCCGCCAGTCATCTTCTTCCACAGAATTAACAGCATCTTCTAAGAACAGAATCAATTATGTAAAGCCGAAGTACAGCGAAATTCTGGCCGAAAAGATGATTCAAACAGTAAACAGATTACACTTGAATAGCCACAAGAACATCGCTGGCCCCACAAAGTAATAGCGTTAGGACTGGGACGTGTACACGCACAACAGTACAGGGGGCATCACCCAAGCGTTAACCTTAAAGCCTATCTTGATATGACATCATTTTTTCCTCTTGTTTGGCTCTGCAGCATCTGCAGACTTTATTGACTAGATGATCAGTGCTACAAGCTTGTTATAAGAGTCTAGAAATGATTCAATCCACAATACTGAATTAATTGAGCCAAGCCCCATCAATTACAAACAACAAAACTTAATAATATTTGAACTGTAAAAATGGTTTAAATATGAGAACATTAAATATTTTCGGAAAAGTTATATAAAAGCGCTAGACATTCTTTCCAAATGACCTCAAAGAACTTCTGTTCAGTAAACCTGAATTATCAATTCAATTAACTATTATTCTATGCTAGAACTTATCAATTATTATTATTATATATCAGATATACTACTTCATTTCCGGTATTTAAACCACACAGCGCCATTAACACCATAGCTGGTCATAAGCGTGCTCAAGAGACTAAGTGTATTCGGCTTTACATATAAAAGTATAATACAGCCGAATAAAAAAACAGTAGCTTTTTCATTTTGTCTTTGGTCAATCATGATTTAAACAATCATATTCAAATGCCTTATAGCCTCCCAAAACTACCGTATAGCCTGGTATATTGACAAAGAGTGTCATAATAAAGGAAATTTATTATTTATGAACTGCTATATCCTGACGAAATTATCAAATTCGATTTTCATTTAAACGGACAGAATTGGCCAATGAAAAAAATTTTTCAATACCAGGAGATACACGTTTTTGCTTAGAAATGTTTGTATTTCAGAATGCATTTAAAACATACCCAACCAAAGATAGACCGGAAGAGACTACTTTTTTCATTCGGCTGTATACTTTTGTATGTAAATCCGAGTAGACTTCGGCGCTTAAACGCAAACATGCCCAGTCCTTATTTAAAATGAATTTAATTCTATTAATGATTTTATTTGATTTTAAAAAACTATTTAGCTTTAAGGTTTTTGAAATAAATACTGCGTTTTAGTACACGGCTTGAGTATATATGGTACTCTTTCTTTTTTGTGTATACGATTATATTGATTGCATTTGGAAGCGAAAATAAAAAAAACTGATTTGTATTACCGGCCAATTTATGTGAGCGAAACTATGAATGTGTGTATTTAATATCGCATATAAAAAAGGAAGTCGTAAATTAACGGCGATAACGTTTGCAGCAAAATTGTAATCAATTCCAATATATAACCTGTAACTTTATACATATGTATGTATACATGTGTGTACCGTAATGTATACATCTTTAAACGTATGTACATGCATACATATAACTGTGTTTACATTTAATGAAAGTTTGTTGGTTAATATTATGTTCCCATGTTGTTATTATTTTATGTGATTATTTAAAGTGTAAATTAAAATAAATTTTTATTTATCAATTAAAAAATCTTTTCACACACATGCTCATTTACAAAAATACATACGCACGTACACTCCACTCATACCTCTCAGTAGAATAATATTTTTACAAATATTCGTAGAGAGGCCATTATTTTTCAATTGTTGCTGCATTTATTCGCATTTAAATGTTGAAAATTGTATTGCTTTACAAATGCATGCGTATGTATAACAATACAAAACATAATACGTAATAAAATTAAGTAGAAATCTTAATAAAACTAATTATTTATTAATTAATTAATGAAAACAAAAAGTTAAAATAAGTTTGTTTTAAAAGCATTAATAATTAAACAAACACTAGGCAACAGAAAAACACTTTTAGTATCTTGTATCTTGTATTAAATAATCTATTCTCACTAATTTTGACCTGAACAAGAAACGAATATATGTTTAATGGAAATCTACATAACTGCTCTTATTTTTATGATATACAGTGGTGTGCAATAAAATAAACTCACCTTGATCTAACATCTTTAAGGCCTAAGAATCATTAAATTAATACTTGTGTTTGTTTTATTTTCATTCAACTATAAACTAAATAATATAAAAACACAAAACTTCCCAAGATAAAAACTTAAAAAACTATTTATTCATAAATATTGTTAAAAGAGCAAATTTTGTTGGCTTAATAAAATAGACTCACCAAATTTCATCGTTTAACAAAATTTGTTTTTTATTAATTAAACCAAATTATAACTATCAATTAACGTCTATTTACCTCTGTACTTAGTGGAATTACACTTTTTTTAATAAGGTCAAAGCAGCGTTTTGGCATTAAGTCCATAATTCTTTAAAACATTTCGATTGGAATGTTTTTAAAGGCATCTTTAAAGAATTCCAACAATTGTTATTTGTTAAAAGAATTTTATTTTCGAAGGGACGCTTTAACAATTTGCCACAAAATTTCAATAGGATTTATGACTAAAAACTGTGTAGGCCAGCTTAAAACCTTGCCGCCATTATTTTCAAACCAACCTTTTTGCTGGTTTTGATGTGTGTTTCGTGTCGTTATCTTGTTGAAACTGCAATCAAACTGGTATTTCATATCCAGAACAAAATATCATGAGGTCGTTTAAAATATTTGTATAATATACGGCATCCATTGTAGCTTTTATTCTAAATAAAGGTCATATGCATAGTATCAAAAGCATCTCAATACCATTTTTAATGGTGTTTTTATATTTCGGAAGAAATTCAGTATTAGAGGGTCTTCTTACAGTAAAATTACTTCTTTCTGATTTAAACAAACTAATTTTAGTTTCGTCTTAACACCAAATACTTCTTCACTTATTTTTAATGGTATGGGGATGTTTTTCATGCTATAGGGCACAAGTAAAACGTAAAATTCCTTCACTTTGTTTCAGAAGTACGTAATTTATTTTTTAAATTTTAAACATAAGTTTTATTTCGGAATCAAAAAATTTACACAATTAAAGTTTTATTTCATACATACATATATGTATACATAATTGGTCATCACAACCCTTTTCCTAGACTTCCCACAGCTACTGTGTGCGTTGAAGAGCTTGCTCATAGCAGTCAGCTACCCTCAGACCTTTTCGCAGAAGGCTGCTGGCAGGTGACCGCCGAAAGAAATATTTTCTTCATATATCTTAATTTCAAGGTGTAAGATATAGGTTTCTAAAACGGAGCTGTCGCCTGATAAGGTAACACACTTTCTCACTGAATTTTAAGCAGTTCTTGATATATTTAAATATAAATGTTTAAGGTTAAGTGGGAGACATACCGTCATGCGGGAGTTTAAGTGCTCTATCCGCAACTTAACAATGGTTAGGTTTTCGACCCCAAATTTTTCAAGTCTGTAATATGTTTTCGGATATCTCGTCTAGTTTCGGAAATAAATAGCCGAAAAGAGATTGCAGATTTTAAAAATTTTGTTGTCAAAACCTAAAGTGGTATCATTAACTCGAGATATATAACACGGCGGATAGAGCAAATAAACTCCCGCACGACGATATGTGTTCACCACTGAATCCTTAAATCTCCTGGCATTCGTTAGAAAGGGAGCTCTCTCATTCCCAATAATGTTTCTCTGACAAGGAACACAGAGCAATTAAATGTTACAAGGCATCAATACAAAGCTTCAACTCTTTCCTGTTACAAATTTTTGTTGAGCAGTGTAAACTTGGCAAATATGGACTGAATTAAAATTAATTGTTAATAATAACAGTTGTGTGTACAAATTTACTAATAAAATAATTTAAGAATACATTTTTTCGAGTTTTCAATCATTGTTAATACATTTAAGTAGAATGCAATGCTTTGTTAACATTCGAAAACATTTATTGCACGATTATATCTAAATTCGTTTTTATTTAATTAAAATTTAATGAGAAGGTTTACAATTTGACGATTTTATTTGAAAGCCTATACATTCACAATTCTCACAGACTATTTATAGGAGAATATAGATGCCAACAAAAAAAAGAGTCTTAGTGTCTTAAGTAGCTGTATTTTTGTTTAATCACATATAAATTCAACATGTGGTTGTCATAGCACGGAGTAGACCCAAAGAAAGAGGTGTTTTATAGCATAGTGGTTACGCTTTTATCATCAAATATTTGTCTAATGCGACCGTAACTTAACAAATACCTGCTGTTCATTCAATTTAATGCAAAATATTATGATTTTTTCTCTTTCTATATATTTTATCGTTTAAGGATTTTCGCAGAATTTCATACTGGAGATTCCAAACTAAACGTTCACACTTTCACCAGTTAAGAAAAATTAAACAAAATAAAGACCTGAAGAAAAAATAATATCGAAAATCACAAATATGAAATGAAAATATTAAAAACAAAAAAAAAAGTACCATAATTTTAAAACATAATCATTTATTTTAAGTGTGAAATAAAGAAAATATCCCAAAATTGCACATAATTTAAGAGACCCTGAACTTAAATTGCAAGAAAAAACAGAAAATATGTATGAACAATATAAATTGTAACACATTCAAATTTAAACTTTCTTTTTTAAAAGATAAAAGAAATATTAAAAAAAAATATATGAAAAATATAGAAAATAAAAATTACCAGCATTAAAACTGATGGCCATTTATTTTGTTAAGGCAGTACTTGTACAATATTAAAAACAAAAATGATTTAAAACTCTTGTGAAAACTCATAAATTTTTACACTTTAAATTTTAATTTTATTAAAAGCTGTTTTTCTTTTTTGTCTTATAAATAAAATACAAATAAATTTTTTAAAATTTATTAATAAAAGTACAAATAAGTATGTATGTATGTAATTAGTTGAAAGGAAAAATATCGTAATAAAGCATAGCATACGAGTAATAAACCTGCTGACAGCCTTTTTTTTAGGTGGCAGCTGCAATTGTTGGCATAAATATTTGCATTTTAACCATAATTTTTTTGTGTTTTTCTCTTAAGCTCATAATTAATACATACATACATGCATAGTATACATATATGGCCATCATCACCATCACTACACTTCAATTTATTCCTTTACATACTCGTACATGCATACGAAACTGTTGGCAAAGTTTTTTTAAAAATTAAAATCGAATGAGAAGAAAAAAAATGGAAGTATACCGTTAAATGATGTTCAATAATAATTATAGCTTAAATGCAACAAGACAAACATACACACACACACACAAATAATGATGATGAAAACAATTGCCACAAATAATAAGCAATAATGATCTCAATAATTTTTGTTATTTTTTTTTTACAAACTCGTATGCCCCAATACCTTTTACTCATTAAGATATAAAATATGTAAAATGTTGGCATTAGTGCAAGTCTATATTTATTTCTAAATGTCTGACATGCAGGTCATCACTCAAACTCTGTAAGATTGTCAGTAATACAGTGAGACATAAGACAGTGTGGCAAACATTAAGGCCAAATTATCATTAAATTATAAAACAAAACAAAAAAAAAAAAACAACTGTTACACTCATAAAACAAAACCATATGAATCTCATGTTAAAAATGATGGCCAATATAAGTGACTATTATGATCGTAATAACGATCAACATCAATATTTGAATAATGCATAGCATTTTCCATCACTCTACATAAACTAAAGAAGAAAGAGTCAAAAAAGAAATCAAGCCAATACTTAATTATTAGTAATTTATTGGCATACAAAGTAAGATATAATAGTGGTACGAGTATACACAATAATTTACTCGCATACAGTCGAACTGGTTTATGGCGAACATCGTTTTAGAAAATAAAATAGAAATAATATCTTCGAAACGGTGTTGTCAAATAGCGGCCTTTATTTTATTAAAACTACAAATCGTTTGTTTACCTATTATCCATATAAGCTAAAATAAATTGCAAAGGATTCAACTAAAGTGCTCGCCATTGACGGTCGGTCGGCGATTGTTGTTTCAAGAAACCTACAAAAAATCCATACTTAATAATGATATCGTGACTTATTCTTATATGAGAATATTGTTTGTTTGACACGAAACGGATTTCAATGGAGAAGATGAATTTTAATAAAAATAAACCCTTGCTCATGCCGTGTTGTACTGTACTGCATACATGCATAATTGGCCATTAAAACCCTTTTTCAGAGTTACAGCCTAGCTTCTCACAGCACCCATATTCTCACAGCGAGGCCTACAGTTTAACGTCAAATCCGAACGACAAACTTGATAAGCTTATTTATGGCATTCATTTCCTCTCAAAGCTGCTTAAACTATTTTTACACTACCTAAGTTTCTCATCTAAGTTTTATATCAGAAGCACACTCAGATAGACTCAGATAGTTTAATTGCAAATCTTATTTAATTGTTCTAAGTGATTGATTTTTTTATTTAAAAAAACGAACAATAATCATTATTTACGGTCCCTGGTTGTAACTGTTATAATCTGTTATAATCATATAAGAAACTTAAGCTATATTTACACTACCTAAGTTTCTCATCTGAGTTTTATATCAGAAGCGCACTCAGATAGACTCAGATAGTTTAATTGCAAGTCTGATTTAATTTTTATAGTTATTGCCTGAGCTCTGTTAAAAATAGAACATTTTCTACTTTCAAAATTACTGCCGTCTGAGTTGTAACTGTTATAATCTGTTATAATCAGATGAGAAACTTAGGTAGTGTAAATATAGCTTTAGAGGTGGTCGGAGAAAGAAATATTTTATCATATTTCTTGCTTTGAAGATGTCAAAGCGAAGGTTTCAACCCGAAGCTTTCTTCCAGTAAGCCAAGTAAACTAGTAAGTCAAGTAAACTACAAATTACATTGCACTGTAGTAAGTAGATAACGAGAAGAAAGAAAAAAATGTAGCGTTTGTAAATATTGTATTTGAACCTGTTGACATTGTAATTGACAGAAATCGAGAGTAGTTAAAGCGAGAGTACAAGAGACGAGGTATTACAACAGTGATGTCCACTACTACATAAATACACTTGCGCTTGTGTATGAAGCAGAGAAAAGACTCTGCTTACTTCTACCAGAAATGGGAATGTTCGAATTACTTTCTGTTTACAACTTCATAAATATTTCTTCATAACTCTGAGTAAAGTACGTAATCGATTGTCCGATAGACATGTGACCGATCTATTAAGAATAAAGGAGTACCGAGGTCACATAAATTTGGAGAAAATAATGAATAATTATTTTAGTTAAACAAAAATGATACAAAAAATATGCACTATCCATCCCTGCACTATTTTGGAGAGAAGCTAAAATCTTAAAAGAGCAAGAGTAACAATATTTCTTTTTATTATGTACGTGTTTGACTTCGATGTAAGCAGAATTTGTTTTCCTATCACGCGTTATAGGGAAAGAGAATTTTGGACATCACTGTATTAGAACATGAATGATTGCTTGTAAGACAGTTAAGTTATGCTTGCGCAGCCCTCTAGCGTACACTTAAATACTCGTATAAAAGGATATGCTCTATGCAGAGATGCAAGTAAATTAATAACGATATCAAATCACATATCCAGAGCAATCCAAAATAAGTCGCAATTATTCAATAATTTTTGCAGAATGACTTCTGTATTGCATGAGTGTCTATGTTAAGCGCTGTAGTTCGCTTATTATCAATTTCTTTTTCACCTAACAAATGGTTTCAGCCGAAGGATGCAGCATGACATATAAAGCTCTTAAAACTGTTAATGTTTTGCACGAGCAATATGAAGCACTGATCATCGCCAGTTTAGGTGATATGAACTGATAATCGAGATTATGCATTTTAATCCCTTTTTACTATTTGTAGAGGTGCTTTTAAATAAGCCATAAACCATAGTGACATTCAATTTCAAAATAATCCATAATGTTGTTTAAATTTAGTGATATTTATGAGCTACATGTAAGTAAAATTAAACATTTCGGATGTGCATCAACCGGCTTAATCGCGTAGATTAATGTCTTCACCAGATTAAGTGGAAATATTTTAATAGCAAAGCTGCATTGGACATTTGTTGTTTGTCATTTTCTATACATAGGGGAAGTGGTACCCCTTTTAAACGAATAAAAAATTTTTAATAATATTCTCTCACGCTCACTGTTGTTTTCTTGAAGTATAATAATAGAAATGAGGGACCCTTTTTTCCTCTTACTCGTATTAAGAATTTAACATACACACACTTCTATAGGAAAATATTTTATAGTCATGATTCAAATAATATCTTGCATATGCAGATTTGCTAAGAACTATGGTTTATAATCAAAATGACATTAATTTTAAAACTTTTATCTTTAAGGTGTGTTCTGTGTCTTTCGGTCGATAATCTATATGTAGAAAAAAACAAAAACAAAAAAAAAACAAAAAAAAAAATTGTGGGTTACAAACACCACAATAGCAACAACCAATAGTAACCACATACCAGCACTTTGTAACCAAGTTTTGTTGTGGAAATACAAGAACTAACTAATTGGCTGACTGACATGCAACTTAATTACGTCTTAAGCCAGCCTGATAGTTAAAGAAAAACTTTAACTTGAGTTTGAAATATGCGTACAACCATATATTAATAGAGGTACAAAAGTGTCTTTTAAGAATATTAAATAAATGATATTGGAAATAGAAGTGAAGGCAAAGTTTGCTAACAAAACTATAGAACTTGGCTGGCATGCAAGAATTTGTCTGTATATCTCTATATAAAAGTGTGGACAAAGTCCAAAACTATTGCTTATCAAAACTATTAACTAGTAATCCAATAATCAGTTAATACTCTGTTAAGGTTTGCTAAAGCCAAGCAACGTAACTCAAGTACATAATTCTGTATAAGAGAAACAAAACTGAAAACAAAGTGCAATTATTCTACTGACCTGTAGTTACAAGAGTACATTTAATTGTTCTACAATATATGGTTGTAATATATAAAAAGTTTTTTTATATAAAAGGTTTATGCATGTGTGGTATTATGTTGTTTCTTATCTGGGTTTTATTTTCTGATTTTTTTTTTCATTTTGTTTTTTTTGCCTTTCTTAAGAGCAACAAAAACTCATTTACTAAGACATCATATTGGTTGTAATACATGCAAACAGAAATTAAATGCTTTTTAGCTAAATTTAGTTGTAAAGTTTTTGTTGTAATACTTTATTTTGTTTTTGTTAATTTTACATT
The DNA here is from genome assembly GCA_963576795.1 of Metopia argyrocephala. Classification (NCBI taxonomy): domain Eukaryota; kingdom Metazoa; phylum Arthropoda; class Insecta; order Diptera; family Sarcophagidae; genus Metopia; species Metopia argyrocephala. The sequence goes on along the minus strand of OY756208.1, from coordinate 176,034,634 downwards.
AATGGCCAATAAAACGTTTTTTTTTTCTTGTCAATTTTTACTGTATAAGACAGCAACAAAAACTAAAAACTTTGTCTAGAATTTTTGCAAATTCACTTCCGTTCGTACGTTACCTGCTGTCATATGGCCAGTAAATGTTGTATAATTTTACACAATCATGCTCTCTACTTGCGTATTAGTGACAGAAATTCTTAAATCTTTATTTTTTTTTTTTTCTTCTTCTTCTTATATTTAAATTAAGAAGGAAACAAAAACAAAAAACAAACATTAAAGTATTGCGAAAAAATTACAGTTCAAATATGAAAATTTGCCAACAAAGTGATTTTTCCTGTTTGCCAACCATATTCATATGCTCTTTCTCTGTTACACGCTTTGACTTGTTTTGTCTTGTCTTGAAAATTACAATTTACAGTTTTCATAAAAAAATTATATGATTTTTTTTTCCGTTTTTTGTCTTCGTGTTGCATGTTGTATATAAATGGCATAAAATAAATGATAATATTGGCAACCAGTTTTGTTAAAGAGAAGAGCAAAGTAAAGAAAATAAAAAAAACTTGTAAAATTCATTAAAAACATAAAAAAAAAGTTTGCAAAAATTTTTAAGTATTACGAAAAGTAAAAAATAAAAAAAAAAACAGAAACAAAAAAAATTTGAAAATTTTTTAAGGTGTTGGCAATAAACTGTTTAACACCATAAATACCCCAACAATACGTACACAGTTCCAAGCCCCATACTCACTCAGTTTCTGTTGTTACGTTACCTTTTAGAAAATTTCTATTTATTTTTATACTTGTTTTCCTAACATTTTACAAGAAAAGAAAAAGTTTTTAAATCAGCCATTTATAACAAAACAAAAACGAACATTTTCTTTTTTTGGAAAACAAAACTTTTATTTTCATTTGAATAAATTGTAGAAAATTTGTCAATGCAAGTACTCGCACAATAAAAATCGTATTCCAGTTTTTTTATATTACATTTCTTATATTTTAATTTTGAATATTACAGAAATAAATTTGAAAATTAAAAAAAAGAAATTCATTTATTACTTAAAAACTTGTGGTGTTTCATAAAATCCTCATTAAAATTTACAAAAGGAAAAGTCTTTACACTTGTGTTAACATGAATAGAGTATCCTTGAAAATTAAGAGGACTTTACAACTTTGCTCTGTACTCGTAACATCTGCAGTAATTATAAACCATGGACACCAACAATGTTTCGCAATAGTTGCAAAACTGTTTTACACAAGTGGTCAAATGGCAAGATGATCTATTTCGATTTTTCAATTCCACTACTTTGGAGAGTGTCAAGTCACCACCAAACCGTTTGTTATTTTTGTTTAACAACAGTTGCTGGATTCATTATGAAAAATCGAAAAAGTATTATTTGCGCGAAAGTCCATCGGTTTCTAAACCATGATTCATTACCAGTCATGCTCAGCACTATAAGCTGTGAGTGTGAAACATCTTTCACCAGCAGTGATAATTTGTAGAAGACTAATGATGAACGCGATCATTTAGTGAATCAAGTGAATGATATAATTCGGGATTTACACCTAACGAAGCAAGACGGTGTGTAGTATAGTGGTTAGTGGTTCAACTCCCAGCAAAGTTGAAAAATTAAAAAAAATTTTTGCGGTTTTTCAAAATTATAATTAAAAAAAAGAGGTTCCCTGCCCCTCCCCCCGCCCTCCAACAAGAAGTCCATCTATAAGGAAACAGCTCCCTGACATTCCACTCTATTCCACCATTGACAACAAAAACAAAAGAATGACCTGGAGAAAAGCGCCACCTATTGGGAAGTAGCAGATAATATCTAAAAACTACTTAGCGAAGGCTGTCACCACAATCAACATGTAACGATGAGGCACTGCTGTTGATCATTCAATGGTGAAGGTATAACACTGGCCTATGTAATGATCAATTTACAGCAAAATGTCTCATTTCTAAGGCGCGCTTAATAATATAGGAAATCAAAATGTATGTACTGTCTTTTCCACAAAAATTCCAATACAATGCACAGCATTAGTAAGGGTTTACCCCAAGTATTGGTCTCAATAAAAAAAAGACGCAGAATCGCTAGCTTCACGCATGTAGCAGTGGAAATATCTTGCTGTTCGGATGAAAGTAGCATTCTATAGATATAGAAGCTTAGAATTGTTTGCATATTTTGAATCGAAACTTTCTATTCTATACTGCACTGATGTTAATGATTTATTTCATATTTCCATATGACAAAACTGAATGAAAATTATTTATTGTTGGCTCTAAGTACAGTTGAAGGACTGTTCTTTGGCATAATGGGAATGAAAAATCATCCATACCAAATGGGGCGAGTTCACCAAGATTTAATGTACATACATAGAAAGAAATTATCAAGGATTCTGGGACAAAAGCATGCTGGGAGACTTTTGCCTTGTGTGGTGTTGGCTTGTGTGCTGTTAACGAAACTCAAAAAATGTGATCAAAGCGACAAGTGCCTGTTCCTTCTCAATAGATATTTACATTACTTGTAGCCACAAATGGCCAAACACCAATCATCAATACCATCGTGTTTAATACTTGTCTTTTAGGCGCATTAAAATCATGTTCATGATATTAAAAACCAGATAAATAACTATTCTGTACAGTGTTTAAATATAATTTATTTTTCTATGGCGTTAAAATTTAAAATTATTATTTTAACAAGTAGTCGAGCGATTAAAATCATCTTCATAAACTCGCATCAAGCATATTATAACTGGCTCCTAAGTGATAGCGATCCATTTGAGCTCTAATACTTTATATGATAAGAACTTCTTAATTTTGTACTCCTATGTGCATTGTCATAGGAGGAGTTTAACTGATACCCTTTTGACACCCTTCATTGGTCTCAGTTTTAGCCTAAACTAACCAGTTCATTGCCACTTACATTAACGCTTGTCCTAGCTATGATTCTTAAAAATATATCATAGAACTAAGCAGTTTGGAAATCATATTCAGGACTTGATAACACTGAATTAAAAAACCTTTTGCAGAGAATAAAATGTGTTCATTGTGTAGTTATAAAAATGTTTATTTCCCAGCGGTAACTATAAAGAACGTTTAGAGTTATTTTCTCAGAAATTTCCCCAGGGTTATGCTTGGTACAGTGCAACAGACCAAAGAGTCTGGTGGTAATCGAACCCACAACTTTTGCACTAGCAATCTAGAACTGTATTCAATAATGGCTCACTTATATTTATATATTTTTTTTCTTTTGTTTTTTGTGAAATCTTTGTTTTGTAGAAAAAAAGGGTCAGCAACATCAAAATAAATTCCATATTTTTATATTTTATTGTTTTTAATTGCCTTTGATGATTATCTGTGCTGTCATCTAATTTTTTGTTTTTATCTTTTTATTGTGATTCTCATTAAGTTTTAATAAAAACATTTATGTTATGGCAACCAAATATGAACACAAAAATAAAAAAATAATATTCCCACAAAACAAAATTTCTTTTCTAACAATAAAAACTGATTTGATTATAAACTTACAAGGTTTTACAAATGGTCAAGTTATAAAATAAATTATTAATTTAAATGCATTTGTTTAATAAATTCATTTCAATCGGTGGTTTTTTTTTTTTTTTGTGTTTCAAATACAAATTCACATGGTTTGTAGAGCACAACTCGCCTTAAGAAAAGCTTTAATGCGGAGCAGTTAAAAAAAATGTTTTTTTTTTACAAATTTAGTTCAAAAATATTAAAGTTTATTAGCTGGTTTATTTGTTTACGAGTATTTGGTTAGCTGGCGGTGGAGTTTATTAGAAACAAAGAAAGAAAAAAATCAAAGTTCTCAGCATGATAATTGCCAATAAAGGTTAACAGGTTTTTTTTCTAATATTTAAGTTCATGTTTCATTTTCCGTTGCTGCTCTACTATAGCTGTTTTGTGTGGTATCTGTTTCTTATAAGTAACGTTTGTGTGTTTTTTGAAATGCACAGGTACGAGTAAAAAGTAAAATTCACTTTTAAGCTGTTGCTTTGTCAGTCAGTCAGTCATTTATTGTGTAGGTAAATTTTCATAAGAGCCAGCCAGTCTAAGACTTACATACAACCAACACAGTTAACACACTGATACTCCTATCACAAATAATAGCCAGTCAACAGTCAAAATTGTAAACGACTAAGATAAAAAAAAAACAAAAACACCATCATAATGTTGTAACAACACCAATAAGAAACACAAGTTATATATTTTGTTTGTATATAAAGAACCATAAAATATTTGTTAATTAAATATGTAGAAAATATTAACCCATTATGAACAGCTTATAGCTTTATTATGTCTTCTTATTTCCTTTTATGTTTCTATTTTTTCTCAGTCATATTTCATTGATGTCGTCGTCAACTGACTAAGATAACGACCATTTTTGTTATGGGTTCTATAGAAAAAAAAATCTTTAAATTTTATGTGGGATTTTATTTGTTTTCATTTTCCAGTTTCTTTTTTTTTTTCCCTTAATCTATGTAAATAGAATTGAAAAATATTAAAAAAAAAATAAAAATTTTAATCCAAAATGTCTTAGTTTTTTAATTCTCTTGTTTGAAGTAAAAAAAATAATCCATTTTTAATGAATTGAAATATAAGCCTGAGCAGCTTTTTAAAATACACGTTAATGTGAATGTGAACACTTTTCTTTATACTGATAACCACTTTAGGTAGTGCGAAATAGTTTAATGGCTTTAAAGCGGGCACAACAATTTCAGCAATTTTCTTTTGATGTAATAATTTGGGGATGGCAGATCTCCCCTTAAGTCACTCTTGCCGATATAATATTGGAAATCGTGAACAGTGAAAATGTGAATGGCCTTGGTAAAAATTAGTTCACGTTATCGTGAGTTCACTGTGCATATGAAATATAGATTTTATTAGTTCATATATCCTTATATAGAATTTTTAAGAAATTGATTTATTGGCCAACTGTAGTATGAAAAGAAAATTGGAAATAAAATAAAAAGCATTATTTTCAAAACTCGATTCCTTTACTTTAGTATACAATCGGTAAAATTCTCATTTAGTGTATAAAATTTTAAGCATAAAGTGTGTAGTTTCATAAAAAATTTTGGGAAAAAGTCTCCTGATGATTTACTCTAATTAATTAATAAAGCCATAAGCAATTCGTATTGTTTTTTAAAGTATTTTGAAATTAAGCACTAACCAAAGAATATATATTTTAATATATAAATTCCTAATAAATATTTCAAATAACAGATTTATTCAAAATTATAAAACTATTTATATAAAAATTTTCTAAATTTAACTGACAGATTAAAAAGCTAGTAAAGAATATTTTTTTACTTACAGAAGCTTAAATTACTATGATTTGCGGGGGGCGTGGCCCAGGTTCAAATCCCAGCAAAGGTCAAAAAATGAAAAAGTTAGTTTGCGGTTGTTTCAAAATTATAATTTAAAAATAAGAGGACCCCCCCCCCTTCCAAGAAGGTCATCTACAAAGAAATCGCTCCCCGACATTCCACTCTATTCCACCTTAACCAATATCAACAAAAAGCGAATGATCAGGAGAAAAGCGCAACCTATTGGGAAGTAGCAGATAACAGCTAAACCTACTTAGCGAAAGCACTTACCACACAATCAACATGCAATGATGACGCAATTGCTGTTGATCAGTCAAGGGTGAAGGTATAACACTGGCCTTTAAATGATCAATTCACAGCAATTTATCTCATTCCTAAGGCGCTTATAAGCTCTCAAAGCTTTTGCCAGAAGACTGTTAAGAAGTAATCGCCGAAAAAAATAGTTTTTAATATATCTTTCCCTCAAAATGTCAGAGCTGGGTTTTGAACCTTTTAATTATTACTTCATAAAAAAATTGTTTGAGTAACATACTGTAGAACGACAGTTCAGTTTCGTTCTCTTACAAACTCATATGAGGAAAGTTAGTAGTAATTTTTCAATCTACCCATTAAGGCCATGACTTACTATCAGTTTTAGTCGTTCGTTATTTGAAAAATTTTATGTTTGTTTAGAAAATGTGATTGTTTAGATGAAAAGTGCGAAAAGTGTGTAACAGACTTTTAGACAAGTGTGTACGATCAGTGTGCAGCACTTAAATAAAAAATCTGCACAACATATGTGCTTGCATCTGTTTTGTTTTACTTCTCTGCCTCTCATATTTTCCCGCTTTCTAAAACAAATATTTCAATAAAAAAAATTTAAGCGACAACAAAATTATACACTAGAAAACAAAACAATAGAAAAATAGAAAAAAACTAAATGAAAACAAAACTGCTATAAACAACCAAAATGATAAAAGCCAACAGCAGAAGGCAAATAGAACAAATAGAACCGTGTATGTTGTTAATACGTAATACTGTACAATAATAAAGTTGAGAGTTTTGAAAACGTTTTGTGAATAAGTATTGCCGAATGTTCTAGAAAAGCGTATGAAGTAGATTTTGTGAGGACAACCCCGCTAAAACTTCTACCACCTTCTACTGAATTAAATCTGTATTTAATGTCTAATTTTTATTTATTTGCCAACATATGTATGTATGTCAGTTATGTCAGGGATTAAATAATTATTTTTATTAATATTGATAATGTTAAAGATCAAATATAAAACAAGCTGATATGAAACAAAACGAAAAAAATTGGACTAACCCAAAAAAGTTGAATAAAACAGTCAAACAAAATTAAACAAACAAATAAAAATAAATATTTAAATAACGGATTAATTAATTAGCGTGAATTTTTATAATATTTTAAATACATAAATAAATTAAATACTTAATTTATTGCTGCAAATATGTATGTATGTGCATAAATAATAAAAAATATAAATAATAAAAATAAGTTGAACTAAAGCAATTAAAAAAAATTAATAAAAATTTAATTTCAATAAATCTCTTAATACTGCACTAATTAAAATAAATATTTTTTAAAAACAATATTAATAACAGCCTGAAAACAAATATAATTCTGCACTTATATTTTAAATCAAAAACAAAAAAAAGTATTTTCTTTTATGGAAATTGTCAATAAAGAGCTTTCATTGCGAAAACGACAGCAACTATTAAAAATTATTATTTATTAACGTATTTATTTATGACTTTATATTGAGGTGTATGCCTGCCTATATGGTAAATATTTTTTAATAAATTACACAATCAATGACATTTTCTATGGGTTTTTGCATTTAAAAAACAAGTAGAAAACCAAAAATAAAAACAGAGAAGAAACAGATTCTCTTCAGATATTCTAAATTTTATATGCCCTGTACATACATACATACATATACACATATGTACCTATACATATGTATGCTAAACGGTGAAGGCAACATAAAAATGAAAATAAAAAAAAATTTAAAAAATATGTGAAAAAAAACATCATAATTCCACACACAAGGTGTTTGTTTTTAGTACCATTAGAGGAAATCTATTGTGATGTTGCCACATGCATTAAACGGTGTGCTGCTGAATGTTCCTACTAGCATATGCAATTATTTTGTTTTTTTTTTTTTTATTTTCGCAAAAATAAAATATCTGTATCTAATGCCATCAATATGTCTGCGAAATTGTTTACGTACGAAGGCCCATCAATAAGTATTTAGTTTTTGGAATTTCTCATCTCTTAACTGAAAGGCAAAAACAAAAAATCTCCGCCAGTTGATTTCTATCAAACTTTAATGAAACTGCGTTATTTAGTTTGTGTTTGATGGTCATAATTTTGGAAGATATGGAAGACGGAGAATTTCGTGTGCTCACTAAGTAATCTGTATTTTTTTATAGTCGCTTTTCAATGATTAGTGTGCTCGCTTGTTAGACAAGAGCTTCGGGTTCAAATCCTAGCTCTGTCAGCTTAAAAAAAGGAAATATGAAAAACAATTTTTTTCGGCGACCACCACTTTGCAGTCTTCTGGCAAGACTGAGAGTAACCGACTTTTATGCGTAACTGATTGCTATGGACAAGCTTTTCAAGTCTGCCGTTCGTTATCGACATTACACTGGATAAAATTTGGCACACACAACATTGGTGGTGCGAGTAGCTAGGCCATACCCCAAGAACAGGGTTGTATTGGCTAATTATGTATGTATTTTGTTGTTTGAATTGCTTGTCTCCTAATTGTTTTCTGTCTTTCGATTTCTATCTAAAACTGCGTTATATAAGTAGTTCATATTTGATTGTTTTTCAAGGCAGCTTTTGTTGTAACTTTAATATAAATCGAAGGAACTGACTTTCATGTTCATGCTCATTAAGTAGTCCGTAGTGTTTTGAATTTATTGTCTCTTAACTGAAAGGCCAAAGGAAGCTGCAAAAGGAATCTGCCAGTATAATTCTTTCAAAATTTTATGTAACTGAGTTACATATTTATGTCTTGTGTCTTATGATGTTCTTTTTTCTGATACAAAATCACTTTCACAAGAAGTGCTTATCAAAACGTAGGTTTTATTACCACAAAAGCAGTAGTCAGGAGTTGACTTCTACTCTTGCATTTCACTAGTATTAAGAAAACTCATAAAGCAAAGGAGATGAACAGGGAATAGCATTTGTGGACCCCCAATTTGAATTTCTTCGCGTGATATATTATTAAATTTTACGGCTATAGAACAAGGTTCTCTCAATGAATAGTGTAATTTGCTGGACTAACAACTATGAGTGGATACGCTCTCCCAGAGATACGTGAACACATAACTATTTTGACGATTTTCATAATTTTTTTTTAGAACAATAAAAACACAGAACTGAAAAAAACTTGACGTTTTTTATTCAAAAATCGTTTTGCCATTCGAAAAGTCTAAAACTTATTGACTCATCCTCGTATAGATGTTGTATGAATATGTGCATGTTGCTTGTAAATCTGTGTGAGTTTGTAAAATGTTTATGCCATTTACATTAAATAGTCAACCACAGCATTGGTAGCAACCAAAGCAATCAGCAGTAGCAATATTAAACAAGTAAGTAAAATCATATTCATGTGTTAGTAAAAGTTGGTGTATGAATTTTCATAAAACATAAAAAAATATTTAGAAAAAAAAAACAGAAAAATAAAACAACTTTTGCCAATTGCATTTTATTGCCAATAATATTTTTGTTTTTACAACAAAATATGAAACGAAATATAATAAAACAGAAAAAACAAAAAAGAAAAATTTGAACCCGATAAATGGTTTTTATAAAGCAGCATAAAAAATCATAACCAAAGACAATAATTGTGCACTATGGCTCAATATAATATTAAAGAAAAATTTCTTTATCATCAGCGAATGAAAGGAAAATTTTTGATCGTTCTGTTATAGGAAAATAATAAAAATAACAGTATTCAAAACCGTCCAACCAAGCAGGTTTTGAGTCCTAGTCATTGAAAATATAAAATTTTGCTTTAGCCAGTAAGTTAATAACTTAAATTCATTTTGTAACGAATTTTAAATAAAGAAATTTCATTTGAATACCTATAAATTGTGCTTTTCTAACTCATACAAAAATGATGCATGTGTATCAGAGAACAGTTTTATTGCTGTATACTGTTGTCAAATGTCACTATTTTACTTATGCAAGACAATACAGCACAATAAATGAGTGAATGTAACGAATCTCATTGCCAGCGATGCCAATTTAGACCTTTCTACGCCATTTTCAGCTCTTTTTTCTTGTTAGCTCTTTTTTTTTTAACTGCAGTGGGCCTTTTTGATCTAATTTTTAGCACTTTTAGTCCATTTTTGCAAAAAATGCTATCTTGGTTATAGATTTGAAAAAGCTTGTGCATAAACTTTAAAATATTAGAAAGCATTTCTGCATATAGTGCAACCTGAAGGATACTTGAGCTGTAATTGAAGAATTTGTAAAGAAATTGAGGAACTTGAAAATTGTATCAAAAATTTAAAGTTTTATAAGCGGAAAAACATGGATAGAAGTGATGCATTTTGGATCGAAGACCATCATTTTAAAAATTCAACTCACGAGAATCCATTTCATCAAGTACCATCTTCTGTTTTAAGACTTTGGACACTGCCTTATACAAATGCAGAAGTACGAAGCACATTCACTGTTATGGATTTTTTTTCAAAATAAACTGCGAATTTGAATACATCGAATAGTTTAATTCATATAAAGTATGGGTTAAAAAGAAAAAAGTGCTGGATTACTGAAAAAGTCTGTTTAAAAATTAACTCAAATGAAGCATGTAAGAACTCAAAATATTTTATTAGAAGAAAAAGACCACACTGCAAGGTTATGCGAAAATAACGAATTTGTTATATACTTTTTTACACACTATTGTTATAAAATTAATTTTACCTTAAAAGTACAAATAAAGTTAATTTAGAAATCGTAGAATCTAAATTTAGCTTTTTTTAGCCCTTTTTTAATGTGGTCTTGGCTCTTTTTGCTTCTAAAAAGTTGGCATCGCTGCTCATTGCATTGCATTGCTTGTTTTCTCTTAAAGTCATCTAACAATCAAAAAAGCAATGAATGGACAACGAATGGTATGAATGGTATTCCCAAACTTGTTTACAAACACCGAATAAATATGCCAACTGTTTTTTTTTTTAATGTGTGTGATCATTCGTTGCACTACATGTAACAGCATTATAGATTAAGAGTACACAAAAGGCAATCAACAAAAACAAAGAGTGTGAATAAAGCAACATCAGTGGAAATTGATAGCAAAAGCAACAAATGCATGAATACTTAGCAAACCTAAATACATTCAACCTGTTCTCTGAGATGTATGTAAGTAAAAAATTGCATAAAAACATCTCTGATTTTAATAAATTGCTGCGATAGAAATTAAGATCAACAATTATATCAATTGTATTTCTCAAGCAAATTTGCTTATTATCCTCAATTCTAAGATGGGTTGCAAATAAAAATTAAAGAAAAAACAAAAACTTTTGTAGTGCATTTACAGCAAACTCAAATCAACTAATTACGAGATTTCAATTGGAATCTAATCATTCTTTACTAGAATTCCCATATAAAACAAAATCAACTTCGCTACTAGATTTCGACAAAATCTAGTTGAGATCTAGTACACTTTCCGATGCAACTATGTATTTCTTGTTAGTTGCACTGAAAAATACAAAGCTAGAGTAAGTCGGGATTTACAATGTAGAAATTCAAAGGCAGATATTTTTAAATTCTCTTTTGTTCTGGCCTAAAACTTTTACAATGTAGAACTTAGAAGGCAAACAAAAAAAGGAAGAATTAGGAAAAGTGGAAAAGAAAAGGGGAAAATATCCGGAACAAACAACCCTGCACTAGACACTTAAAATTTTCGTCGCTATTTTTACAAACTTCTGTTTTTCAATATCTACATTGTAAATCGCGACTAGAAGACTGACAACTGAAAAGTGACTCGTAAATTTAAAACGGAAAAAACTTGGAAATTTTTAATAATTTTTTTATTGAATATAAAATAATAAGAAAAAAAATTGTTTAATTTATTTAGATTTTTGTTGGCCATTTTCTTACTGATTGCGATAAATTTGCTTGAGTAAGTGATTGTTTACAATTTCTCCCTTACAAAATAACTTACTGGTAAGCACTATTTTCTGCTCGGTAGTTGTCAAAAACTCTCGGTGTAAACACTATAGATTTTCAAAGCGATTTCAAATTAAATTTACTTGATTTGAGTTTGGTATAAATGCACTATTAATGAAAAAATTTAAATAAATTGTGTTATGATTACGATTGTTTTTAGTGCCATAGTGCTGTAAACATGGTTGAAAATGTCAGTATTTTATTAGTAATATAACAGCAACGTTCAAGGAAACAACAATAAAAATCTACAGCATTTTTTAGCATACCCTTAAATTGCAAATGTGTATACTTGTACAATATAAGTCTCTTTATAGGCAACAACAAGAACGATAAACTGCTATTTGAAAAATTTTAACCTTTCCCCCCATTCCCTACCCCTCTAACTCACGAAATTTTTTCACAAAAATATTTATTTGCTAGAAAAATAAAACGAGTGTAAAGCAGCTAAACTTCTGAACAACACAGACTCAACTTAAAAGAGTAAAAAAAGTGAAAAAAAAATGTCATGAACTTTTGTTTATATTTTGGTTTTTTCTTTATATCTACTCGTACAACAGCGAATTGAAATGAAAAATGAAATAAGTTTTTAATAAATTCAATAGAAAAAATGCCAATTTGGATTTTATAGAGTGTCTTTATGTACAAAATAAACGAGTATTTATGTACTTATGAAAGTGTTTTAGTGATTTTCTGATAATTTTTTTTCTTATTTTTATTTTTTTTTACAATATCTTTGCCATCAATTATCCAGTCATTTTATATTTATTATGGCATCTTTTTTTAATATTTTATTACCGCAATTTTTATTTTAAACATTTTTGTTTTACATACCGTTCGTATATAATTCAGTAACAGGTTGCATATGTTCGTGTTTAAAAATTCTTTTCTTAAGCCGCAGCAACCACATTCAAATTAAAAATTTTATAAAAAACAAAAAAAAATGTAATGAAATGAAAATTATTACCATAATGAAGACAGACCGACAGACCATAATGCTGGCCAGTTTTATACAGAAAAAAACCCTTAAATTTATGCTCAGAAATAAGAATGTTTGCATATCATCATGATATTCTACTGTTTTTAAGCGTAAAAGGTCATAACCAAACACAAAATTAAATGTGTTGTTGTTCTTTAAGTATTAAATGCATAAATATTTTACAGCTGAAGTCAAAGACGCCAAAACTTTACTTAAACCACACTAACTTGGTTAAGAAAAAAGAAAATTACATATATAATAATGACACTATAATGGCTTAAAACAAAAAACAAAAAAAGAAAGAAAACACAATTTGAACAACAACAATTATATCGGCAATGCTACAAATGTGCAGTAGAAACATTTATTTATTTTTTAATTCCAAAGGTGCTGGCTGTTGTTTGCCTTTGCTGAGCAACATAACAACTGCAGTAATAATAATCATACCATAAATATACATATAAGTATATATACATATATATATATATGTCTACAGTCTAGCACAATTATAACGACTTGTTGTTAAAAAAGTTTTTAGTGTTCCAGAATACTACTTGAATAATGAACAATTTCAGTAAATTTTTATTAAAACTAGCATTTTTATAACCCTACATACATACACAATTAGCCATTACAAGCCTTTTTCAGAGTTATGGCTTAGTTTCTCACAGCAACCACATTTTAGGCGTCAATGAGTACCGCAACCTACAGTTTAACTTTGACTCCGAACGGCGGACTCATTACTTTTGCCAGAAGACTGCTAAGAGATGCTCGCCGAAAGAAATATTTTTTTATATTTCTTTCTTTCAAGATGTCATAATTGGGGTTTCAACCCGGAGTTCTTATCTAGTAATCCAAAACATTACATTGGTACTAGACAACGCGACCACAATTATACAATTTTATGAAATATGAATATCAGTACTTACTATATAGTTAACATTTATTTTATTTTATTTGACTAAATCACTGCAGTTACTTAAATGAAGACTGTAAAATTGCTCATATAAGATAAAGACTGCAAAGAACCAAACTTTTCTAGTATACAGTTGATCTATTTTTTAAGTATTATCTGTTCTTTTCAAGTCTGTCATTCGGAGTCGACTTTAAACTGTAGGTGGCGGTAGTCATGGATAAAAATTGACACACACAACATGAGTGCTGCGAGAAGCTAGACCATAATCCTCAAACAGCATTGTAATGGCCAATTATGTATGTATGTATGTATGCATTTGTTCTTTTTCACCAAACCAAACTTTGTTCCCTTTAAACGTCAAACTGCACTACTGCAGTCTGTATATTGCTTTTTAATTATTTGGGTTTCACAGCAGTTGTTGCTACTGTAGTCTCTTCTTCAAGTTCGTTATAATCGTATGCCATAGTACATACACATGGCTGTTGCAAATTTATATTTTTGTATTGCCCATTCAACAACCATTCCTTTAATTGTATGGGTGTAGGTAAAAAAGGAAAAAAAATTTATAAAAACAGAAGACTGTTTGCTAAAAAGTCTCTTTATTATGAGTGGTTGGTTGGCTGTTGGTTGGTATAGAGAAATAAAGTGTGTATTAAACTTACCCGTAAGCAACGTAAATGTCAAAGTTATCCAAAAATGTGTTAACGGCAGATGCATCTTGTGGCATTAAATGTTGCAAGCTGCTAGCAACAATTGTATAATAATACAACAGCAACAACAACAAAAAAGCACAAAAACAAGTTAAAACACAACACAGAGCCTTTTTTCGTTTCAAAAAAAAAAGCCAGACAAACAATATTGTTGGTGGCGACAAATAATAATGATGTCGACGAAGACAGCTTTAGCAGTCTTAAACAGCAGCAGCAGGCAAGACAAAACTAGGGTTGCAATGCAAAGTAAGACAAGCTGTTCTTATTGTCCCTTAAAGGAGTTCTTGTTGTTCAGTTTAAAAATTTAAAATTTCACTTAAATCTTAAGGATCTGTCATATGTGATATATTTGTTTTTTTTTTTTTTTTTTGTCTTCTTTTTTAAAACATTTTAAAGACCGCACAACACAATTTTTTTATAATTTTTTTTTTAATTTTTAGCATAAAATAATTTCAATTTATTTATCAGCCATTAACGGTTAAAAACTCGTTTTACAAAAACGTTAAATAAATACTGTTTTAATATTTAAATTTTTTAGTTTGTTTAACATACGAAATAAAGACACTCCCGAGCTCATAAGGGAAACGCCAACACAATTTACATTTAAATTTACAAAAACAAAAACACTATGTAGTTTAAAACGTTATAAAGACTTTTATTTCTATTTCTTTTAATATTGTATTTCGTCTTAATTTATTCATTAATAATTATTCAGTGATTATGATTTGTTGTTCTTTGACTCACACTTAATCCAGTATAATTATCTTTTATTTTCGTATATTCTATGTATTCACAACGTTTAAGCCTTTCATTTGCCTTAAACTCACGTATATTAATGCTTATAAATGCCGTTAAAATATTCTATAAAACACTTTACAAATATTTCATATTTTTGATTGTTGTCTTAGTTTAATGATAATAATCACTTATACCGTCAAATGTTTCCGTTCAGTTTTTAAGTGCTCCAGAACTCTTACAATTAAAAAAATCGTTTTATTTTGTTTGCTTTTGAAAATATTCAAAACAAAACAAAAAATTGTTTTCAAAATTTTTTACGCGCCACTCTTTTTTAAAGCAACAGAGGCATTCCGCAGTTAAAACTCAACTAAACACGATTGCCCGTCCCAACGGGAGTTGAAGTTTGTCAAGCGGAGTTTAAATTAAAAACAAACAGCAGCAGCAAAAATTAAACACTCACACACAAATTACAAATAAGAAAAATAAACGAACAACTACTGCATACGTTGCTTGCTGTTGTTGTACATGTCATTTTACTTTATTTACAGCAACTCCAATGTTTGATATAAAACCTTATGGTGATGGTCGGTCATAAATGTTATAATTTTTGTTTAGAAATTCGTAACACGGGCAAAAACATTAAAATCTATAAATTGACTGTGACGTTCCGTATAAGACGTTTAAAACGTTCGAGCAGTTTTTAACGTTTGAGGCATAAAAATCTTTTACAGAAGTTAGTTAGTCTGAAACAATGTGGGTTTTTTGTTTTCTGTCACTTTAAGTAAAAGAATGGCCAAGCACGTTGTGTTATGTTGTAGACAGCATTTGCTGTGTATACATTTTGCTTGTTTGTTTCACAACAAATTTTTGTTTGACGACAGGTTTTTCTCAACAAGAGTAACTTAAAATGTTAAAGAAAAGACCAGTTTAAGGTTCGCTTACAACTCATACCCGTTCTGTAAACAAAGACTTGGCTTTTAAAAAATGTAATTATTTTGTTAACCAACAAATTCAGCTGCCAGTTATAAAAATCAAAACATTTAGTTTCTCTTCAATTTAAAATTCGAACTTCCATTGCTTTAATGGCTGAATAAACGTACATTTAATTGAAATACTTTTTAAAAGCATTCATTCTCTTAAAACTAACAAAGTTGTCAGATTTTTTCTCATATATAACCCTGAATTTAAAATTTTCATCAACAAAATTCTTTAAAATATTATTTTTAATATCCCCCAAAATCCCCAACAAAAGAATTATGTTTGTAAGCATGCTTCAGAGATAATTTCGAGAGCGTTTTTGTTGTTTTAGAAGGCGAACTAAATGTATTTCAGCATAATTCATTGTTATCAAAATAGGCATTTATTTTTAACAAAGATTCTAGCAATTCATATATATTGCAGTTTATATCGTAAATATATATATATAAATATGGAATAAAAGGATGTAATTAAATATGTATGTAAATGAAATTACCAAACTGCACTCATTGAGTTATCCCCAATAAAAGCCTCATTTCCAAATGTGAATTTTTATCCTCATTACAAAAAATCCCCATGTTTGGAATAATTCTCCTAATCTGACAACACTAAAAGCCAGAAATTTTAAAGAAAATTTTTAATCAAAATAGCATCGTTTGGTTTATCAGAATAGTAGCCAAATTAGCGAGTTTTTACTATTTCTATTTCTCTGCCTTCGGACAAGGCAAAGTCTCTGATTGGGGTCAACCTGGCGGCCTCCAGAACGATCCTTGTTCCCGTTGTATTCAAGTCGACATACAGCCTCCACGTGGCCCTCCTGGATAACATTCTAGCACCCGCTAGCTTGTGAACTAATGTATGCGGCGACTGTCCAATCCCCTGGACTTTAAATTTGGGTTGTGCGTAGGGCTTGAAACCCACCACGTAAAAATTTTATTCAATGAAAAGCAATACAATAGCCTCTAAACGGACCCCCTTTTATGTTGACGAACTTGGCAAACGTTTTAAGGACTATGATTTAAGGATATGCACCTGGAACGTGAGAACCCTTTATAGGGAAGGTGCCTCTATCCAATTGGCGGATGCTCTCACGAAATGTAGAGCTGACATCACCGCCATCCAGGAAATGCGATGGATAGGGCAAGGTTGTACAAGGCAAGCAACATGTGACATCTACTACAGCTGCCATGAGAAGAAACACGAATTTGGTTGCGGATTCGTAGTTAGCAAGAGACTTCGCCATCACGTCTCGGAGTTCACCCCTGTGAACGAAAGAATTGCTACGATCCGCATAAAGGCGAAATTTTATAACATCAGCCTTATTTGTGTTCACGCCCCGACGGAAGAGAAGGATGATGTGGTCAAGGATGCTTTTTACGCAAAGCTCGAGGAAGTGTACGATGGGTGTCCAGCACATGACGCCAAAATTGTCCTCGGCGATTTCAATGCGAAAGTTGGACGTGAAGATATCTTTGGCCCCACTGTCGGACAGTTCAGTCTCCATAATTCCACCTCGCCGAACGGATTGAGACTGATCGATTTCGCCGCGGCGCGAAACATGGTAGTTTGTAGCACCAGGTTCCAGCATCTCGATATCCATAAGGCCACCTGGCTCTCTCCTGATCGATCTACCAACAACCAGATCGATCACATTGTGATTGATGGAAGGCATGTATCCAGCATACTAGACGTGCGCACATTTAGAGGTCCAAATGTCGACTCGGACCATTATCTTGTCGCAGCCAAGATGCGACTGCGCATATGCGCAGTGAATATGGCACGTTCTAGTGTTCGAGGGAAGCTGAACATCAAAAAGCTGCGATCACAAGAGACAGCTAGGTCGTTTTCCGATCGTCTTTCTAATGAGCTCCATTGCACCCGATCCTCTCTCGAAAGTATTGGTGGACAGTGGTCTCACATTGCTCATTCTCTGCGCAACGCTGCCGAAACAGTCCTTGGTTTTGAGCGTCCTCCCCGCAGAAACCAATGGTACGATGAAGAGTGTCGTGAGGCCACTGCGGCAAAGAATGCCGCCTACAGAAGAACGTTGCAGTCCACCACTACAAGAGCAACTGTGGAGGTGTACAGAGAGAAGAGGAGGGAAGAGAGACGCCTATTTAGAAGAAAGAAAAGGGAGCAAGAAAGGCGTGATCGTGAGGAAATCGAGATGTGCAGGAGTAGACATGATGCTCGAAATTTTTATAAAAAGATAAGGCGTCTTACTACTGGTTTTAAACCCGGAGCAACCTCCTGCAGAGACGAACATGGTAATCTGGTTACAGATGCACAAGGGACACTGAGATTATGGAGACAGCATTTTTCTAATCTACTGCAAGGCGATGACGACACAAATTCCGCCTCTAGAGATGCTGTGCCGCTCCCAATCAATGATGACGACGTTGAGATCCTGTCGCCCAGCTATGAAGAGATCAAAATTGCCATACAGCGACTAAGAAGCAACAAAGCGGCCGGACCGGATGGTCTGCCCGCTGAGCTTTTCAAGTATGGAGGCGATGAGCTGGTTAGGTGCATGCACCAACTCATTTGCAGAATATGGCTGGAGGAAAGTATGCCCAATGATTGGAATCTCAGTGCCCTCTGTCCCATCCTGAAAAAGGGAGACCCCACGATATGCACCAACTACAGGGGTATAAGCCTTCTCCCTATCGCATATAAGGTTCTTACGAGCGTATTGTGTGAACGACTGAAGCCATTCGCAATCTCACTGATTGGACCTTATCAGTGCGGCTTCAGACCTGGTAAGTCCACCATTGACCAGATATTTACACTGCGCCAAATCCTGGAGAAGACCCATGAAAGTCAAGTCGACACACACCATCTTTTTGTCGACTATAAGGCAGCGTTCGATAGCCCGATAAGAGATCGCGTATATGCCGCAATGTCTGAGCTCGGTATTCCTGCAAAGCTGATAAGACTGTGCAGAATGACGTTGAGCAACTCCTGCAGCTCCGTCAAGGTAGGAAAAGACCTCTCCGAACCTTTTAATACCGTGCGAGGTTTCAGACAGGGCGATCCCTTATCCTGCGACCTCTTCAATTTCGTCATGGAGAGTGTTTTGCGAAAGGCGGGTGTTCATCGAAATGGCACTATATTTAACAAAAGTGTCCAGCTCCTTGCGTATGCAGACGACATAGACATCATTGGGCATACCAAGCGAGATGTCACCGCAGCCTTTAATGCTATTGAACGGGAGTCTGCAAAAATGGGTCTGGCGGTAAATGAGAGCAAGACGAAGTACATGTTGTCGACGAGTAGGGATGTTGAACGTATCGGCTCCCAGGTTACAGCCGGCAACTATACATTCGATGTTGTTAAGGAGTTCATCTACCTTGGCACCGCCATTACCAGCAAGAATGATGTCAGTCTGGAGATCAAACGAAGAATCACACTGGCCAACAGGTGCTACTACGGTCTCAGTAGGCAGTTTAGTAATAGAGACCTCTCTCGTGCGACGAAATTAACACTCTATAAGTCGCTTATTCTTCCGGTGCTTCTCTATGGTGCGGAAGCTTGGACGCTGTCTTGTGCCGATGCAGCGGTCCTGGGAGTATTTGAGAGAAAAGTTCTTCGTAAGATCTTTGGTCCTCGAAGGCATGGCGATGAGTTTCGCATTAGAACCAACCATGAGCTGTATGAGCTCCTCGGCAATGTGGGCGTTGTTCAGCGCATTAACATCCAGCGGCTACGCTGGCTCGGCCATATTGTTCGGATGGATGAATCCGCTCCAGCGAGAAAAGTTTTCGATGCGAAGGTCACTGGACGTCGGCGTAGAGGACGACCGTGTTTACGTTGGAAGGACCAAGTTGATGAAGCCCTGTCGTCAATTGGTGTGACCAACTGGAGAAGGCGCGCGCTTAGCAGAGACGCCTGGAGACTAGTGTTAAGGCAGGCCGAAACCCGTTAACGGGTTGTTATGGCCATCTAAGTAAGTAAGTAAGTATTTCTCGACTAAGAACATTTTTAATTTTTATGAGAATCGCACGTTATATCGTCGTGCTGGAGTTTAAGTGCTCTATGCGCCATTTTTTAAATCTCGAGTTAATGATGCTAATTTAGGTTTTTGACACCAAAACTCTTAAAATCTGCAATCCGTTTTCGGCTATTTATCTCCGAAACTTGACGAGATATCCTAAAACGGATTACAGATTTGAAAAATTTGGGGTCAAAACCTAAAGTGGCATCATTAACTCGAGATATGTAAAAAATATGAAATGGCGGATAGAGCACTTAAACTGCCGAACGACGATATTTGGATAGCAAAATGAAGTCCAAAGACTACCAAATGAAATTTATAATGTCAACAAAGAATTTTGATTATTCTGAAGGCGATATTGATTTTGTATTAAACGATTATTATTCTATATAATATACAGGCCTGTCACAGAAATCCATTCCGATCGAAAGTGGAATGAATTCCGTATTTTGTTTCTCCAGAAAACGTAGAACGAAAAATTTTTGTGGAATTAAACCACTTTTAGTTTCCTAAGTGGAATTGAAATTTTCAGTGACTTAAATTAAAAAAAAATTAATTAAAAGCACTTTTAATGGGAAACAAATATTGTTTTTGATTTATTTTATTGCAAAATAATTTTTTTAACATTTATTTTCTTAAAAATATAAAAATTTTTTGTCAGCAAAAATTAAAAATTTTTAGAAAGTTTATATTCTGGCAATAGGATCAAAACCTAAATAAAAAGAAATATTTCTATTCCCGGCATTTTTGTTTTATTATTAATATTTTAATCTGTATAACTTTTATATGCAGTTTGTTACAATTTTTTCATTTTGTTTTGCTCTTATTCGCTTAAAACACATTATTTTTGTTTTGGTATACAAATTCCGAATTTGCTAAATCGATCGGAATCTGAAGAAGCTAAAACAAAACCAATCGGAATTGAAAATACGAAATGAAAACCATACCGATCGGAATCTGTGACAGGCCTGATAATTTCGAAAAAGTATGTCAAGAAAGCAACATTGAAAATTCTGAAAATAATTAAGCGTATTTGCTAAACTCCTCATAGTAGTCGCGGTAGTATAGTATATAGTGTGTTGACTTACTAGACGTGAGCTAAGGGTTCAAACCCCAGCTCTGACATCTTGAAAGAAAGGTATTTGAAGAAAAATTACTTTCAGAGACCACCTGACTAATTGCCATGAACAAGCTTTTCAATTCTGACCTCCGTGTTCAATCCCCAGCTCTGACATCTTAAAAAAAAAATATTTCTTTCAGCGACTACCTCTCAGCAGTATTCTGGCAAAAGCTCTGGGAGTAATTGATGGTCATGAAAAAGCTTTTGAAATCTGTCGTTCGGTGTCGGCTTTAACCTGTAGGTCCCGGTACTCATAAATAAAAAAATTAACACACACAATATGGATGCTGCTAGAAGCTAGGCCGTAGCCTTGACACAGGGCTGTAATGCCCAATTATGTATGTAGATATTTATGTATGACGTCTATCAAGGGGGAATCTTAAGGTTTTTTCATAGAGGGCAAAGCACGGATTCCGTTCGATGATATACTGCAATTGGCCAGGTTTTATTGGCTCTGTAATTAGTCGGGGCTGGTTTTCAGTCATCATTTCTCGATAGTTTGGCACAATGCGCTACCACGGACCCCCTCTTTCTAAACCGCCATAAAGACAGGTGGGCTTAGTTCATTCTGTACTTGGGAGATTCATTGCGTTTTTCCAAGTGGTAACAAAATGACACCTCGGTACTACTTGTAAGTTATAGCGTTATTGATAAGCAAGCCATCTGGCTTACCTACCTGCCATTGGTGTTATTATAGATGTTTATTCAGGGTGCATTTTCCAATCTGCGACCCCAACATCAATCGATTTTCTTTTTTTCCGATGCTTTGTTTTAAGACCTTCTCGTGGTTCGCAGCACCTGTTTGTGATCCTGATCGACTTAGTCAACAGGTTTTTCTTTTTTAACATCCAGACCACATTGCAAAAAAGTTCTGAGATATCCGATTTCCAATAACTTAAATATTCTTAAATAAAACCAATATTTTTTAATTTAAAACTTGTGTTTGTTTTTGTTTTTTTGGAATGCCCCACAGCAAAATATTTTTAGGAGACAAAATCAAAATAAATCATGTACACAAAAATAAATAATTATTATGGCATTATGTATGGCATATAAAAATTTCTAAAAAAGGAAGAAAAAAAGATGAGGGATGTTTTTTTTTTTTTTTTGTTATTTTTTATTTCGGCTAAAAATATGATCTGAATTTAATTTTAACACAAAAACAAGATTTTAAATATAATACCAATAAAACAATTCCTATTGTGTAAGTCCAACTCCCGCAGCGTAAATCATTTTTATTTAAACACTTGAAGGGATTTTACGATTCGGTAAAGTGGCGCAATGGTGGCGATGGCGATGGCGATGGCGATGGTGGTGATGTTGATAATTATGATGTTGAAGTATAGCAACAGCAACAGCAACTCCCAAGTAATATTGTAATGTCAACTCTTATTTTTTTGCCATTCTACTCTCTTCTGTAACTTCCTTTTTTTTTAATACAAAATATTTTAATAGTGTTGTGTTACTACTGCCACAGTTTGTTTATGTGCATATGTATGTACTCGTATTATTAATGTTGTTGTTGACGCTGTTACTTTTTCAACAATTCAATGACTTTAAATCTAAATTAACCACCCGCACCGCATTTTCCACTGTCTTATCCAATGGACAAGTCTGCTATTCTATAAATTCAAACGATTCTAACAATTCATATCTGAGAAAAAGTAAACACACCAAATACACAGAAACACTTAGACATTCCGCAGGAATAAAATTCTAGCAATTCAATACGCCAATGACAGTAGACAAGACGGACAAGCGCAACAGTCATAGTAACAGCACAGCAACAACAACAACGACAGCAAATTCATCAGTAGATGTCAACAAGCGCGCTAACAACATTTAACCTTTATTTTTATTTATTTATTTGTAAGAAAAAAAATTTATAAATGAATACTTGTTTTTTTTTTTGTTGCTGTAATTTTTATGTAGCCGGCTTTCAAATAAAACAACACAGACTGTCTAAACGTACTCTAAATAAGAAGAAAACATTACACACACACACACAACACACACAAACAGTTGTAAGTCAGCCTGTTAAATTGAGTAGAGAGAAGGCTGAAGGATGAGTGAGGTGTTGGAGTTGAGAATACAACTGCTATAGTCCTTTCATTGTTCCAAAATATTTATTTTATGAAATAAATTTCATGTGTGAATGTACATTTTTTATACTATGATGGGCAAAACAATTTAAAAATATTCGTTTTAGATTCCAAATTTTACCTACACTTTTAATCAAACAGACACCGATTTTTAAATACAACAATTCTGGAGTTTCTGTAATTATTTGTAACAAGATGATTAAAGGCAAAGTCACATTGGATCTGCCATCCGTCATTTGTTGAATTTCTCAACTGACGGTTAAATTCAAATATCATACATATATACATACTTGATTGAACATTACATAACTGTGTCAGGGTTACAGCCTAGCTTCTCGCAGCACTCATGTTGTGTGTGTTATCTTTTATCCATGAACCTACAAAGTCGACTCCGAACGACAGATTTGAGAAGCTTTTTCATGGCAATCAATTACTCCCACAGATTTTGCCAGAAGACTGCTGAGAGGCAGTCGCCGAAAGAAATAATTTTTTCATATTTCTTTTTTTCAAGATGTCAGAGCTGAAATTTGAAACCAGCGCTATCGTCTTAGTAAGCCAACACACTAACCACTAGACCACGGCGACTACTGAAACTACCTAGTAGAAATTAAAGTCCAAAATTAAATAATAAAAATTATGAATAAAATAAAAAAGACATACTCGTACATACATATTAAAGAACTTCTTTTTTTTTGCAAAAACCCGGGAAGAAAACATCTGTTTAAAAAGTATTTAATGTGACAGCATCACCCGTTAAATCCTTGACGTATTCGATATGACTCGGCCTTAACAGACATAGAATTTGTTCTGTGTGTGTATTTAGTGTTTGTACATGTTTACTAATTGATTTAGTTTTGCTGTACACTGTACATTTTTTTTATGTTTGTCAATAAATTTTTCATATGTAACTCGTACTGCATTGATGTGCTTAGTTTGTGTACTTTTGTAATGTCTGTGGCGGTATTACTTACTTTCTTCTTTTCACTTTGACTGGCCTCTATCAATTTACAGTAAATTTCTTTCGACTGTTGCATAATCTGAATTCAGGTCCGTATTTAATAAATTTTTTGAAAAGTTTTAATAAAGAAGTTTAAAGTTCTCAAAGCTTAACCAATATACTGTATTTTAATCATCATTTATTCTAATATAGAAAAATCCATAAAAAATGGATTCAAAATTCATCCAGACACCGTTACAATTCATAGAAATGCCATAATCAACATTCAATTAATTATTGAAACGGCTATGATTGTTTAGTGCCTTAAGTCTTCATAAAAAATATGGTTTATTTATAGTTGTATTAATAAGTTTAGTTGACCTTATTATTGATAAATATATATAAGCGTTGAATTAAGCTTTAGGTCTAATATATAATTATTTTTTCGATATTTCGCTACTTCTCTGCGTAGCTTCTTCAGGAAATATTTTTATTTAAAAAATTTTTTTAAAAATACATACATACATATATACATATAAAAAATTGTGTCACATGAAAAAATATTCTATCAAGAAAATTTGTCATATAAAAAAATTTTTTTAAAAATAAAAACCAACAAACATATTTAATTAAATATTACAACCAACAAACATTTTTTAGAACAAATAATTACAAAATAATTAAATTAAATAACTAAAACATAAAAAAAACATATTAAAAAAGAATCATAATGATATATGTATAAAAACAAAAATTATTTGTTAGGTGGTATTATATTAAAAAAGCTACGCAGAGAAGTAGCGAAATATCGAAAAAATAATTATATATTAGACCTAAAGCTTAATTAAACGCTTATATATGTTTATTTATAGTCGTATAGGGTATTACATAATGTTTCTTGATCGACCTAAACTTTCTAATTGGTTTCTATTTGGCATGTTGATTGGACTTCTATTTGTTCTCAGCCAGTCTCATACCAAAGAACATTTAACACCATCAGCGCCATCATCACCATTAGTATTGTTTTCAAACATGTGCAACATAAATTGGAGTTTGAGTTCTTTATGTCGCATATACATGTACATGTACACTTGTACACGATGATAACAACAACAATAATAATAATAAATCCCTCGTTATGTCATGATTCAAATAGCTTGACATTTGCTCGAATTTATACAAAACAAAAATAAAAAATAATAATAAAAGTAAAAGGAAAAAAATAAGACAAACATTTCAGTACTGCCAATACGATATATTTTAATGTGAATTTGTCGTTTTGAATTTAACGGGAAACTGAATTTTTATTACTTTTTCAGCACCGTGGTTAATATAAGATGGCCACGTCCAAATAATTAATTAAATGTCCTTTTAAACGAGGGCATATATTACATTATTGTTTAATGTTTTTGGACATTGATAAACTCTCTGTAATATGGATGCAGTTTTTTTTTTTTGTTACAAAATGGACAATGGAGTTGGAGCTGATGTTCATGGACCCAGTCGTGACTTGTCAATTCTACTAAGGCTTGTCAATTCGCTGGCCATATCCGTATGTGCTGAGATTAATCGGAAGATTGGGCTTAAGTGCCTGATCATTAATATTTTCTGAGATAGTCAGGCTACGTTAGGGGTGCATGACTGTCTTCTTATCGCATCTAAACTTGTCAACTGTTGTTACGAGACGTTGCAAAGATTATCGCTTGGAAATAGGGTTCAGTTGTTTTGGATACCTGGACACTGTGGATTAAGCCTCAACGAGAAAGCGGATGCATTAGAGTATACAAGGCCTGACTTGAAATTCCTAACGGATTATCTTATAGGTCATTTTGGTGAGAGAGAGCATTTTTTTTTAATTTAAGATCAATACTCAGGGGTAAAACCCTACTAAATGCAGTGCATTGTATTGGAATGTTGAATATATTCAACATAAATAGGGATAGATAGATGTGAAGATGTTAAGCACCTTATATCAATGGGACAAATTGCTGTTAATTTGATCACTCAAAGACCAGTGTTATACCTTCATCTCTGAATGATCAACAGCAATTGCCTCATCTGGATGTTGAATGTTAAGGGGTATGCGTCTTTTTTTATATATAGGTTATATTATCTTCCCAGAAGGTGGCGCTGTACTCCTGATCATTCGTTTCGTGGTGGAATAGACTGGAAATATCAAGGAGCGATTTCGTGAAGATGGACTTTTTGACTAGGGGGGGGGGGAGAGGAACCTCTTATATATATTTTTTTTTTAATTATAATTTTTTTTTAATATTTTATTTTTTTCTCCTTCGCTGGGATTTGAACCTCGGTCGTTTGAGTTTCGGTGCACGCGCTCTAACCACCTTACCACGACCCCGCCATTTCAAGAGAATGGCGATCACTGATGTAGATGTTTGTTAACAGTGCTTACAGGCATCAGAAACAGCGGAACACATATTATGTGAATATGATAGATTTGGATGAAGGTGTCTTGATGGTTTTATCCTCATAAAAGATAATAAGCACAGTTGTCTTTTTACTAAATGGTGAAAAGAACTCTTTTGTTGCACCCATACCACGGACAACTTTTTAGCATGCATGTAAATCTATGTAACGTGATGTATCAGCACGGCTGAAAAGACTGCAGCTTCAGCCGTTAGATTTGGGTTATTACGGAAACAGTCGGCTTATTTAAAAGGCCTAGCGCTGGACTAACTGTATCGAATAATCTGGAAAAAATATCCACTTAGACTAATTAACAAAAATTCCAGCATTTACACTATCGAAGCTCAAAAACGAACTTCTACAGCTAGCGTTTAAGATTGATCATTTAGAATAGATAGTGAATCCTACTTGAAATATAAGGTCTCTTGAACGTAAGTCAGGGTATAAGTTCACTGTGATACCACAAACATATAAGCCAACTTGGAGAACAATTAGTCATCATTCCATTCCACTCACATCAAAAATATTGCCACTACGGTAATTCTCATTTAGGGGACTGCAATCACAGATAACAGGTAATAACTGGCCGAAAACTTGCGTTGTCTAATGGCAATTGAAGCAGCCACATAAGTTAAAAAATAATCTGTTCCTTCGTCTAGTGATTTTATCTTAAACCAAACTTGATTTGGAATCAAATTGGGAAAGAAAGCATAAGAAATGCCAAAACAACGTATAACATTGGGCCTAAAGTTGGATCTCACTCTGTCCTAACAAATGAATGCAGTGTTTGGTATATGGCTTTTGAAAAGAAATACATTTTCACGATAATTAAGCTAGTACAAAGTACTAGTCACTATTCTCAGTATTCTATTAAATTTCACTGATCCTTGTGTTACTTTGGCTTCGGTCAAATGAGACAGTTGGAAACATTTCTGGTATTTTCACACTCAAGAGCAGAGGATATTGGGTTATGTTTCCGCCTTACATCCGAACTGTCTTGTTTGAGGGTGCCCCAAGTCATAGTGACACACACCCCTCTTCTAGCCACAATACTGCAGATTAAGCATGCCCCGCAATAGCTTTGAATGTTTTATATGACTTGGTTACTTTCACTTTTTTGTTCGGTAAGTTCGGGCCGGAAGTTATCATATAAGACAATACATTGCGAATTATTTCAGTGTTTTTTATGGTTTAACGGTGTTTTTTTATATAAATTAGAATTTTATAAATGTATATCAATATAAATAGAAGTTATCCACTCCAATAGACTCGATGGCCTAATTTACATCAAAAACATTGCTTTAATGCCTTTCTCTCTACATTCATTGCTACATACATATACATAATAAAATACCTACTTTAAGAACTTTAAACACATTTTTAAAGACGCGGTATATGTAGCTTCCAACGAAATTGGAAGTTGGAAACACTAAAAAACAGACACATACTCGTACATTCTCTTGCAAAATCATATTCTTTTATTTATACAAACCCATTTCCAACCCTTAATTTTTATTTATTTTTTTTTTAATAAACAATTCTATCAACAACATAAAGATAAAGATTGAAACCACCAGCAGCTCAAAATGAAACAGATCGAAGAGACTGCTACTAAGGACAAAAGAATTCTATGGCTGGTATAAGGAAGAGATTTTGTTTAAGTAGAATAAAAATGAAATTGAAATACAATTTAAAAAAACAAACGGCATACAAAGGCTGGTGGCAGACTATATTGCATGTATGTACAACAACTACCATAATATCGACATACACACATACGATGTAGTCAAAGACTATTGGACGAAAGTGAGTGTGAGGCAAAGGACTAATTTGAGGGGTTAAACCAGTAGTCAATTGGTGTAATTCGTCTTTTGTTTTATGGATTATTTTCATTTCCATTTAATATTTTCGGTATTTTGAACTTGACTCGTAATGGTGAACTTTGCCATGTTTATTTATTATCATGAATGCTGCTGGTCTATGTATGGCATAGGCATGCAATAGACTCACACATGCATACATACGTATATCCATTATTCGCACTTGCCTTAAATCAGGAAAAGCATATACAAACACATGTGCTGCGTATGCAAGTGGATCTGTGATACTCTCTGTACACACATACACACATCCATTATACGTTTATAATTTAAATTTCTTTTTTTTTAATTTTTTTTTATTTTTTTGTAAATTTGTGAGCAAAACAAGTAAAATTTTTTCATGTTTTTCAACGAATTTCGTGCATGGGGGTCAAATGCATATAAAAAACAAAAACAACGACAACGACAACGACATTAATAGAACAACAAAAACAATATTTTTTATTTAAAGATAAACATTCACACATGCGAACAATACCTACCCGTACGTTACACTTGTTGTCATTGTTGGTTGTGTTTATTTACTTGTTGTTGATGTTGTTGTTTTACACTACCCTTTTATGATGAACTTGTACAGAGATTCCCAATATGTTTCAAAATAAATATAAAATTTAGGCTTCATTAGTTGATGTTGGTTCTGTGATACCAAACCTGCCACAACAAAGAACTGAAGTTGAAAGAAGAGCCACAGAAAAATCAAGATATACATTCACAGGGCCGTACACAAAGCCGAGCATTAAAAGATTATTTGAGCCACAAATTTCTTATTGAAGGTTCTATATAATTTAATGCTATCGATTTCAATATATTTCGCATGCTTTGCCAAAGTCCAATGCCCAGTGATGATCGCCACCAAACGTGAAACATTCCATTCAGTTAGCCGATTCTACTTCTATTATACGTTGCATGTGTTTGTCTTAATTTATAACCAAGAAATTGACAAAAAATCAAAGTTCACGCGGTTTAAATGAAAATAAAAAGAAATTCTGTATTAGAATATACCAAACATATCCTCGGAATCTATGACACGAAATATGGAATTTTTTATGAAGTCAATGTTTAAAAAATCTTTTTGCTGCTAAAAATCTTAAGCTGGTAAAAGTAAAGTGGTTGTAGTAGCCCTGGTCTAGTGGTTAGTGTGTTGGCTTACTAAGACGATAGCGCCGGGTTCAAATCTCAGCTCTGAAAAAAATATTTCTTTCGGTGACTAACTCTCAGCAGTCTTCTGGCAAAAGCTCTGAGGGTAACTGATTGCCATGAAAAAACTTGTCAAATTTGTCGTTCGGAGTCGACTTTAAACTATATGTCCCGGTACTCATGGATACAAATTAACACACACAACGTGAGTGCTGTGAGAAGCTAGGCCGTAACCCTGACACAGGGTTGTAATGGCCAATTATATATGTATGTATGGTAAAAGTATATTTGGATTGCACTAAAAATATCAGTAACATAGAAACAAGAGATTGTTTTTGGGCTGCTGTTCATTGACTGTGCGTGAACGTAAAGAAGCTGGAGTTCTGTTATAGACCCTGGCTTCAGCGCAGTAGAATGCGGTTGTTGTACCGCCCAGAGGAGGTTACTCGAGGGGATCTTGCTGATCTAACAGGTTTTGTTATAATAATTAGAGGCGATTGATTGTAATCGTGGATCTTCTGGTCATTGCCATATATTTGGAACTGTTGCAATTTTTAAATCCATATTTGGAGGATGGTAATTGATAAAATAGAATTTCGATAAATATTTGCTCGAAAAGTTTTAGAATAATACTGAGTTTAGCTATACCTTAGAAATTAGAAATATCGGATTTAAAAGAATCAGGGGTCTTATAGAATCTAATGTTATCGGAATTGGATGTAATGGCGACAATCATTAGTTAGATTGCAAATGTAAGAGATGTAACATTTCATTTTATAACACCAAAATATGTTTGTGTTTCCCGTTTTAAATCCAATTCCGACAACTTTTGATTCTATGATACCCCGGAATATGATTGTTTCTATTCATTTGGATGAAACTTGTTTTCTGTTTTTTAATCTTTAAACTTCTCCATTTATATCGTTGGTTATAAAGTTCTATTATAATTAAAGTATGTTTTTGCATGCTATGCACAGACTAAATGTTTGGGAACCCCTTAGATCTAGTTGTGTGTCTGTGTGTTCGAGTGGATGCGTGCGAGTTGGTCGGTTCAGTAGGCACAATTAAAAAAGGTTTCTGGATGAAAGGGCACGTAGTCACAATACTCGCACACACTCATATACACAATGAATTGCATCCATTTTTATTTATTTGTGTTTAAATACGAGTTGGACGCACATATGAACGAACGTAGCAGATTGCTAAAAACAAAATGTAGCAAAAAAAAAATTAAGAGAATGCATGGAAAACAAGTGAAAAAATGGCCCATAATATTAAACAAAATCCATAGGATAAAAACTGACAGGACACATCATCAATTCACAGCACATGAATTGATTTTGTTATCCTTTGAAAACAAAAAAAAAAAAAACAACAACAACTACTCCAACTACAAGTAAAATTAATATACTCATACTGTACTTATATGCAACACACTCACTTACTATTGTAGATTTATTTACCAGCATTAAGCAAAAATCAAAAGATTTGCAAGATAGCAACGCAACTTGCAACTTTTATTGTCTTTGCAAGCAAAAAAAAAAATATTAATTGTGCAACAGAAAAAAAAGGAAATTTACGTGACTATCTGCACAAAAAAAGACGATTAAAATATATTGAAACGCTTGAAAACTATGAAATCTTTAAAGTCTTTGTAAAGTTAAAGGTTTTCGAAAATTTCACGTTCCAAAAAATTCAAACAATTTATTTATTTTCCTATACCAAATAGAACAATAACTACCTATTTAATCTATTAATTTATGAATGACGTTTTTACGAGGCCTGCACGCTAGCTTATGACCCCTAATTATACATTGCCTTGTACTGATGATATGGAAAATAGTTTACAGATATAAGGAAAGAGAGAGTAGTGTTTGTGAACCATTAATTTACGACCATGCTCTACTTTGATTATTAAGCACGTCGACACATTTCTGAACGGTTTCTAAGGTTTGTAAAGAAGAAATGTAAAAGAAGTTTTGTTTACGAAATAGGGCGAGTTCCCACTTTAAAGTATTTTAGTCAGGGTACTGTGCAGCTTCGGAACTTAAGTCGATCAGCTTCGTACACATAATTTTGTTTTTGTTGCAGTTGTTCTCTCATATTTTCGTAAAGCTTGAAATGTTAATTTTTTTTTTTAATAATTTTTTTAAGAATTCGTTTACTTAACTCAGCGTATAAGGGTACACTTACTGCTTAAAACGCAGCATTAGTGCTTCTCAAAATAAGAAAACTTTTTATTGAGGTGGCAGATCCAACCCTACAGCACTTGTCTATGAAAATTGTGACTTAAATAGTTAATGATTTGCATGACTATGTACAGAAGAACACAAAGAACTTTAATGAGACTACCGGAGCTGGAATCGAAAACATGTTCAGCTTGGCTTGTGTACAATTCCTTCACGGACATCATTTTCTCCTTTGTTTATTAAAAATCTTTGCCAAATATATTAAATTCCCAATAGAATTTGGCTCTGATCTCATTAAAACGTTTTTAACGAAACAACATTAATTGAAACAATGATCAGTCTTAGTGGGATTCGAACTCGAACTGTAGCTTAACGTCACGTTTTTGTCCAACTTAGTTTGACAATTCTTTGTTCCATTGTTAGACAAATTGAATAAATAAAGGTTTAGAGCGTTAAGATTATTGAAGCCAAATACGAATATTGGCGGGTAAATCAAAATAATCATAATTGACAATCGGAAGAATTGTGCTCAAATTTCACCAAACCGGTAATGTGGAAACACTTGTTCGTTTTGTAAAAATAATTGCTGTTGATCGCGATAGAGAGACAGAAAAGTCGTCAACCGCGATTAGTCGTCCTTCCTAACAATTAAACATATCACGATTTAAATTTTTATTAAAAGTTTGAATTTTCACGCGTACAAGGTTGAATTGACCGAAAAGCGTCGTTAATATTCTGTATAGTTGTTTCAGCAGATGGTGACTTTACATAGAAAATCGCCCCTATCATGTTTGGCATAGCCGTTGTCGTATTTCGGCATTTTTCTCCTAGATTAAAAATGTCGAAATACAACAATAATACGCCAAACACGATAAGGGTGAATCATATTCAGCGATAATGCACACTTTTACTCTTGTGTATTCTTTAGCAAGCAAAATTTCCGCAATTTGAGCAATCGAGAATGCACGAATAATTCTTGAAAAGCTAATGCATCCACAAACAGTGACTATCTAGTGCTAGAAGCGTCATCCGTCTGTGTTTCTTCGACCAAGCAGTTGTCATATTTGCTTTCAATAGATGATAACTGACTGGACAATATGTGGTACCAACAGAATAATGCCATTTGCCACACAGCCCCTGAAGCAATGGTTCTTTTATGCGAGAAATTCAATAGCCGTGTTATCTTATGTCATAGCAAATATTAATTTGCAGCCACCTTAATAAGAATTGACAGATCTTTCTTTGGGAATATTTTGTGTACGCCAATAAGCCAGACACAATTCAAGAGTTAAAGTATGAGATAATTCGGCACATTAACGATATTGAACCTTAATTATTGAAAATATGAACCATCGAGTTATGTCCCCAAAACCATGGCGAGCATTAAACGGTTGTCACAGATCCTTCTATCACAATATAAAATATAACGATAAGTACCACACTTTGTTTATACTTTTTGCTTTAAATCCCCACTCAATCTGAAAACTCCCAAATGAAAAGTTTAGAAATTTACGACTTCAATTAATTAAAATTGGTTGTTACTCAAAGCAAATTTTTCTTATTTCATTCATTCATACTCATATGTATGTCTGTTTGTATGTACATATAATTGAGGTATAAACCCAGTTGGCTCTGTCTGCAAGACATCCTCGAGGATGGGTGCACGACAATAGACTATCCTGCACAACGCATACACACAACAGCCAGAACAATTCGACAACGACATTTTCAAACAAATGTCATAAAAATGGTAGACGACTGGCTGAGCGACAATGTCACTGAGGTTGTCATCAATCGCACATTGTATGAACTATGCAAACATGTTTATCGTCGACAACTTCAAGGAAATAGACCACTAAATATCGTGCACGAAAACTGCCGCGATGATGTCGACAACCGTTAGTGACATGTCTTGCAGACATCCTTGACGACAATGTCGTGTACGACTATTGTGTCAACTGGGAAAGTACTTCTTAGTATTTGGTATTTGGGTGTAAGACTTTAAAAAATTTTATTAAAAAAAAGTAATTGACTGCTGAATATTAATAAATAGATTCATTTCGGCAATTAGATTTTGAATGTTTTTAATTTCGAAATTCTTAAAAAGTCAAGTTTTCTCTGCGACTCAAACAAATGTTTTCCCACTATAAAAACAACAACAAAACAGCAACAATTATTTGTTTTTCTAACGCTTTGATGATAACAATGATGAAGTTTTGAACTTAATTATCATCGCATTATATTTTGATGAGGCATGAAATGTGTTGCCAGTCAAAGGCGGTGGGACATTGCCACCGTCAAAATAATATCGTTCAACCGAAAGAACCACAACAACAACATCAACAATAACAATAACACGGAGCACCTTCTCGAAAATATTCTTTTAAAGGAGAAAAACAAAAAGAAGTTTTAAAATGATTTTGGTTTCTTCAATGAATGAAGGAGCTGTGTGAGTAAGTTTTGTCGTTTTTTTTTTTTTTTTTTTTTTTTTTTTTTGAGTTCAATTTATAATGTTGGTAATAAAAGTTTCTTCTTTCCGTTTTAATTTCAAAAAAAAAAAAATAATAAAAGAAATAAATACATTTTCTTGTTTGTTTGTTGTTGTTGTTGTTTCATCTTGTTTATCACTGAATTTAAATATAAATTTTTTTTTTGCTTCTTAATATTTTTTTTTTTTTTGGTTTGGCTGTTTTGCCGTTTCTCTAATTGTTGCGAGATGGTTGTATTTTAGACGTTTTTTTTAAACTTTAAACTCTGAAAAGTAGTTTTTTCTTCTTTTTTAGCATGAAGGGATCATTATAAACTTAAAACAATAACAACAACACCAATTGAAAAAGTAAAAAAAAAAAAACGTTGAAAAAAAAAGCTGTAAAGACTGTGTGCACTTGTTGTGTATTTTGGATCAAATGGAATATTTAATCATTCCCACGCGTCAAACAATAGTGAGAATTTTCTGAATTGAAACCGACGACGACCATCATTGTTGTTGAACATAAAATTTCGTAAATTTTCTTTAAATTGTTCCTGTTGTTGATGTTATTTTCTTGTCTTTTTTTTTTTTTGTTGTTGTTGTTTCTGTTAACAAAGAAAAAAGTGTGTGTGATTATTTTTGTTTTTTTTTTTTTGTTTCTTGTGGCAAAAATAAAGAGTTTATTTGTTTGGTTGGCGTTTTTGTTTTTAATTTTATTTCATTTTCTTCTTCTTCTTCAAAAAAAATAAAAACTTTTTTAAGTCTTACAAGCCATAAAGCCATTTAGTATTGTTGTAGAAGGGCAAACTAATGCCTTCCCTATGAATAATACTTTTAAAGTATAACAACCCTTCTTATGAAATTTTCTCTTTTGAAACAGGCACTTCCAAAGGAATCCGAGGATTTCACTGCATCGAACGATTAGTTCGGGCATCCATTTTCTTCTCTACGTTATACACTTTTTTCTGAGACTGGTCTTGAGTCTTGAGTTTGTGGGTGAGAGGAGAAAGCCGAACGCATGAGAGTACAAGCTATATTGTACTCGCAAACAACAATTTGTAAAATAGAGAACCATAAAACTTAATTTGTCTAAGTAAAAAACAAATGATTAGGAGAAAAGTGCCAACTATTGGGAAGTAGCAGATAACAGCTAAAAGCCTACTTAGCGAAGGCACTCACCGCTATCAACATGCAACGATGGGGCAATTACCGTTGATCATTTAAGGGTGAAGTTATAACACTGGTCTTTGAATGATCAATTCACAGCAATTTGTCTCATTTCTAAGGCGCTTAATAGTATAAGAAAACAAAATATATGTTCTGTTGCCATAATGTACTGTCCTTTCCACAAAAAATTCCAATACAATGCACGGCATTTAAAGGGGTTTACCCCTAACTATTGGTCTCAATAAAAAAAAGTAAAGGCCTTTTCTAATGTTGGCAGTAAACAAAGTTTAAAAGAGAAATCACAAGAATTTGTCAAAGAAAACTTTTCAAATCTGCCACCAGTCTAAGAAATAACTGCATAACGTACAGAGAGCACAGATCTTAGGAAAATAGTCGACTTTTTATCTCAATAGTCTACATTTTCAGAAAGGAACAGTGTTCCACCGGCTAAGTTTGAAAGATAATGAAACCTTGAAGGACATTTTGTGCCACTGTAATACTTTGATTAAATTCAGTATGCGCGTTGTCAACTGGTATAAGGGGATATGAAATACATTTCAGTGCACAGTGTGATAAATTCTAAACCTAGCTGGAAAAAATAAAACAATAAATGTCTAGGAAGATTCCTTCTGACCAAATATGTACATAAATACATACATATTTGGCTATTACGACCCTGTTTCATAGTTACGGCCTTAGCTCATGTTGTGTGTGTCAATTTTTATCTATGAGTACCGGTACCTACACTTTAACGTCGTCTTCGAACGACAAACTCTGGGAACTTTTGCCAGAAGATTTGGGTCAATTAAAGTGGTATTTGAAATTCACTACTAAATTCAAATCATGGAAACGTAGGCCAGAAATAAATGTGTTTTATCGTTTACTATTTTA
This sequence comes from Metopia argyrocephala, assembly GCA_963576795.1. Classification (NCBI taxonomy): domain Eukaryota; kingdom Metazoa; phylum Arthropoda; class Insecta; order Diptera; family Sarcophagidae; genus Metopia; species Metopia argyrocephala. The sequence continues at coordinate 175,998,478 of OY756208.1, read as the reverse complement.
CACTTCTTGTATCTGTAGAAACAAGTAACAGAAAAACAAAAATAAGTAAATGTGTATTACATAATAAAGCACTTGACTGTAAAAAAATTTATTTTAAATAAGAAAAATCGTTCTCTACAAAAAAAAATTAATTAAAAGTCAGTATTTAAGAAATTTTTAAAAAATTAATTTGATTTTGAACGAATGAAACTGTTAAATCTAGCAGGGAAATTCTAAAATGGCAATAATATTTCTTAACATACAAAGGTTGAGCGACAGACTTTGAGTGTTGTGTGGTTTAAGTCTATGCTACAGTAAAATATTTTCATTTTATTGTTGCCAACCCTAATTATTTCTGCCAAATATATACGAACACACTAAGTGAGGCGCCAACTACTAACTAAAATTTTAATTTGCGGTGTTTTTGTTTAGTCAAGAAACGTCCCATTGCATGTGTGCAATATGGTGAGCTCTTGTTTTCACCAATTATTTTCCACACACATACCACCCAATAAATTTATTGGTTTTTTATTCAATTTATGCAGGTTTTAATCCCGTATTTACCATTTTAATCCAATTTTTCTTTGGTGCTTCAGATTCCGTTGGGTTTCTTCAAATTGAATAAGTTGATAAAACAGTGTTTAAGTAAAAAGAGTTTAGAAACATGCCTAAGAAGAAAAGAGCTCAGAATTAAGCACAACAAAAAACCACTTTTTAATCTTTTAATACATTCATGCTGTAGCAGATTTGTCAGACTGTTTCGAATTTTTGGCCTTGAATTTAAAATTCTAATCTCCAAAATACCTAAAAATCTTGTTTAGATCATCTCCGAAAATTCCCACTGCTCTAATTTTGTATTGTAAAGTTATACAATACATACTATATATGTAGGTATGTATATTGTATTCAGTGCTGAAAAATGTTTCTATATCTATAGTTTATTTTATTTTATGTAAAGAATTACTCAAGCTTAAGGTCTTTTTTTAATAAAAATCGTTTATTTATTTACTGATATTTCGCTACTCCTGCGTGTAGCGTCTTCAGGAAATATTTAAATATTTTTATTTAAAAAAGACCTTAAGCTTGAGTAATTCTTTACATTAAATAATAAAGGTCGAAAAACCAGAATTAAAATTATAGTTTATTTTAATATTTTGTTTTTCTAATAAATGTTTTATTGGTTTTGCATTTCAGGAGATAAATGGAAAGTACCTACATATCTCTACATAATTTTTAATTTTTTAAATATGACAAACTTCTCTGACAACTAATAACTTTACTGATACATGATAATGATTTACATATGCCAACAAAATCGCAACAAAAAGTCAAAAAGCAACAAAACAAAACATACTTATGTTTTCAATTTTTTTTTTTTTTTTTTTTTTTTTTTGTATAGCTGCTTACATATGAAAATTATTAAAAGACTATCAAAGCGGATTTAAAAATTGTCCATTATACATTCATACATATGTACATACGTATGTATTATTATTAACACTATCACACTTTCTGAACATAAAATTTGTGACATATCGAAAGACTAAACTAGATAATAATGTCCATAAAGAAGATATATTAGAGAATTTCTGTGTTTGTTTTGTTTAAATTATTCTGACCGAATACTCTTTTTTACATTTGCTGAATAAGAGGGTAACAATTATACCTATGTATATATATAATTTTAATAAATGGAGTAAAGGAGTAATATACATAGGAGACCGTTCAAAAATCTACAAGTTTTGTATTAGACTCAGGAAAAACTTCTGTTCATTTAAATGTGTTTTTTTATTCATATCCTGCATCTTGTATTTCAAAGTCAAAATTTCTAATATTTAAACATGTTTGTATGAAACGTTCTCTTAGAGTACTAAAAGAAATAATATTAATCTAAAATCCGTCAGAAGAAAAGAATAAAATCGTAAAATCATCGATCTGCTGTTTTGCGGCACACAATTGTCCAATCTGGCAGCTAGGGCGCAAATAAAATCAAGAGAACAAAAATGCTCTCTTCTCACTTATCATAAAATTTTATTAAAATTTATTTACGAAAACGGCAACACTAGCTCAAATTAAAATGCATTTGTTTTATTTTGCCGTTATGAAAGAAGAGAAACAAAATAAACAAACGCAAGCAAAGAAAACGAAAGAAAAACAAAAACGCGGAGAAGGAAAAAGACCGAATATGGCAAAGCAGCGGCAGAAGGTAAACTCAACGTCTCTGCCATGTTTAGTTCTTGTTGTTCGCCCGTTTAAGTAAGTCGTTTGGTTTAATAAAGAGAAAGAATTAGTGGAAAACTCGGGACTCTACTAAAATTTTCTTACTAATATAGTTTGTGCTAAATTTTTTTAATTACAGTTAATTAAACAAATAGCGTGTGATCTTTTATTTATTTGAAATATTTTATTTTTAAATAAAGTGATGTTAATGTGTTTCCTTATATTTTAGCAACTACAAGCAAAAGAAAATTTGTATACTTTTACAATCATAATGCAGTGAATAAAAAAGTAAATGGTAAATTACAAAATATATTCATAACTATCTGCACATATAAGTATATCAGTTTCTTTAAATTTAATTGCAAAAAATATGCAATTAATAGTTTAATGTAAAATGTGAATTAAGTTTTGCAAGAAATACATACATTTTGTGTGTAAAAACTAAAAAAATCGAAAGAAAAAATAATGTCCGTCTGCCGTCATGAATAAAGGGTATAAAAGGAATTGGATAAAACCAAAATGTAATGTGCGAGAACGGCAGACAAGAGAAAAAGAGAGTTAAAGAAAATTTTACTCATTGAATGAAAAGAAATCGTTATTATTATTTGTAAATGCCATGTGTATGTAATATTACACATTAATTTTTTAAAGTGCAATTTTAAAGGGAGTGCAAAGAATAAAAGAAGAACTACAACAACAAGCAAGTTATATATTACTAACCACAACAACAAAATAATTTTTTAACAATAATTTATTTTAACAATGAAGAAGGAAAAAAATTAATGCAATATTTTTAATAAAAGGTAAAAGGGAGAAAAGAAACAACAATAATTTACAGTTATTCAGTTACATCAAACAACAAAAAAGAGTCAGCTTGAAAAAGTGCAATAACTTAAACCAAAAAAAAAAACTAAGTAATATAAGAAAAAAATAAATAAAACCGACTACCAACACAAAAGATTGGGAAGAAATTGTTTTTATGCAGCAAAAGATAAAAACAAAAGTTAATAGTGACAAAAGAAACACCAAGATAATTTGGCAATGCACAATATATTGCTGGCTGGTTGTTGTTTCTGTTAAATTCGATATTGTTGCTCTTTTAAAACAAATGCAAAAAATTAAAGTTGCTGGCAGTTTTGTTGCTTTTTCTTTTACTCTTTACGAGTAACGATAACAACACGATAGTTTTTTCCAATTCACTGAATGATTTGGGATGAAAAAAGTGTTGCCATTTTGTTTAATTCTAACCAAAACCAGGGTAAAATTTTTCTGCAATGTGTCCGCATATACATACATATATTGTTTTGTTAACTTTATTCCTACTTTTATTGCAAATAAGTGACAACTGGACAAATTTACATCTCTATGTGAAAAACAAAGAATTGGTTCACGTTTTATATCCAAAAATCTCTTTCCCTATAACGCGTGATAGGAAAACAAATTTTATTTACGTCGTAGTCAAAAATGTACATAATAAAAAGAAATATTGTTACTCTTACTCTTTTTAGATTTTAGCTTCTCTTCAACATAGTGCAGGGATGGATAGTGCATATTTTTTGTATAATTTTTATTTAACTGAAATAATTATTCATTATTTCCTCCAAATCTATGTGACCTCGGAACGGATTTCCACTTAAAATTTTTACTTGTTAAACTCATACATACATATGTGCATACATACATAATTGGACATTACAACCCTGTTTCAGGGCTACGATCTAGTTTTTCGCAGCCACCCATGTTGTGTCAGTTGAGACAATGATTACAAAAGACAACAAGTCTTGCCGTTTGCAAACGTTCATCCAGAAAGGCTAATTTCTGAAAGAAATTCTTATTAATTCATTAAAGAATCGAAAGGGATAAGTAAATGGTGAGCTATGATAATGGCGGAATATATTAGAGAAGAGGAAAACTGAGAAAAATAATTACAGTGTTACATAAATACATAATTGTCCATTATAACCCTTTTTTGAGTTAAGATCTAACTTCTCACAAAATCAATATTGTGTGCGTCCGGGACCTAAAGTTTAACGTCGACTCCGAACGGCAAACTTGAGAAAATTGCTCATGGCAATTAGTTAACTCTCAGAGATTTTGCCAGAAAATTTTGCTAAAGGAAGGTGGTCGCCAAAAGCAATATTTTTTTATATTTGCCTCTTTCAAGATATCAACAAATTGATGAATTAATGAATGGCGACCACAGTGAAAGTGTTTTCTGTTTAAAGTATTATATCTAAAACCGTCCAAATTTGTTATTTTTTGTGCTAAAAACCGTCAATATGACGATTTACCATTATATCTGGCAACTATAGGGAGACCACCTGAGACTATTTTGAAGAAAATGCTTTGAAAATTTCAATTTATTAAAAAAAAAGTAATAAAAAATTGTCAACGAATTATTCTCTCAGCATGTACATATGTTGCAGCCATCTTCAGACCACTAGAAACGTCGATTAGTTTAAAGCCACATTATATCATTATAGGCGCCCTAGTTTTGATACTAATTTTGTCGAATTTTCTAAGAGCTATTTTTTTACCTCGATGTATTCCCAACGCAAATACCACTGCCTTTAAATATTCACAATGATCAAGTAATGTGTGTCAATGCATTCCACTGGCAAATTGCATCAAAAAAGAGTATTTGGATAAACTTATATTTGGCTGTCATCTCTAGCTCTTATCAACAGTAGCCAGTCTCTTACAGATTTTTAAGGGGGTAAAATATTGTTTGCCTGTTATAAAATCTTTATAAAGAACTTATCAAAAATCTACAGGGATAAATCAATTCCACTAATTCCAGCAAATGTATGGAAATTTACATAATCTAGGGGCTTCAAACCAGTTTTGTATGATAAACTAATTGCAGATTTTTTGACAGTTTCATTATGTGATCATAAACCTACATATATTTGGCAAGTACAGTACATACATACTATGTACATGTTTGTTAATAAAGACTTATATTTTATTAATTTCCTTCAAAATTAGTGTGTTTACTCTAACATTTTTGCTCTTTTATACCCAATTCTCATGATAATTTTGTATAAGTATGTATGAATAGCTAATGATTTGTCTGCATGAAATGTAAACTTTAACAATAGGGGTATTTACGTAATCTGCTAAATGTCTGTTATATTTATTGAGCTGTAAAAATGTATGAAAGTTTTAAATTTAAGAGGTAAAAGGCATTTACCAGATTTTACGAATACCACTAATATGAATGAATATTTTATAAAAAATAATTCCAATACGACTTGTTGGTAACTTTTCATGGAAAAAAATTACGGAAGAAGCATTTTTCGTCTGGTTAAGAAAAAAAAACAAAAAAAAAGAAAAAGATCAGAAACATTTCATTAAGATGTGGTTGCAAAATTACTGACGAAGATGTTTTTGTGTGAAAATTTACTATGAATTCATGTAAAATGCAAAAGAATAGCAACAAATAACTGTGTAAAGTAAAATAAAATAAATAAAAAAATTAACAACGAGAAAAATATTTTCACCATCATGTTTATTTATACGCTAAATACATACAATAAACAAAGAAATTAAAAAAGGAAAAAGTAAAAAAACATGTATCACATGAAAATAAAATCAAGTGCACCGTGAATATAACACAAGATTTAAAATTCCATACCTTTATAAGTAATAATATATATCATAACAGCCAATCGCGATTAAAATAAAATACTGTCTTTAATACCGTCAAGTACAGCGTGTATACATTTTTTTCATGATTGTTTCTCTTCTAGAAGAAGCTCAAAATAACCCTTAAAAACTTATAAATTAATTGTTTTCATCTTGGCAGTACAGAACTCTTGTACGTATTGTAAATATTGCACATTTAGTACATATACTATACCTCACAACTGTGCAATATACTAAGAACGCTGCACAGAAAGCAGTAGTAAACTCGCTTGTTAATTTACTACTTCAACAACAACAACAAATTTCAAGTTCGTTGTTTAATTTTTTCTTTATTGTATTGAGGCCAGCACTCTGGTAATGTCCCCTACTCATGCATTACGTTGTACTGATCTAGGAAAACATATTATGGTAAGGGATAAAGAGGGAGTAGTGCTTGTGGACATTTGATTTAAACTTATTAATATCGTAATTGAAAGGAAAAACTTCTGCGAGAAGATTATTCCGTAAACGAAATGAACAGCTAAAGAACAGATTCTCTTTATAGTACATTGTGCGATTCACTCGATAATAAACTAGGAAGGGATGTGCTTTAAGAATATGTGATTATACGGAATTAAGGCTCTTATTTCATCAGAGTTCATCCCATGACAGTAGCGATAGAACACTGAAACGCATGCCACCTTGTTTCGATGCTTCAATGAATCAATAGATTTGGATAACCTACCGTCATTGTTAAGCATTCCAACGGACATCACAATTAATTCTCATGCCCAGACATGTTGTCGAATCGTTTTTGCTCCAATTTCTTCAATAGCTCCAAATTATCTTTGATTTTATATCTCATATGGCTTTTGCAAATTTGCTTATTTTGCCCACTGTACATAAAATAAGAATTTTAGCAAAAAATTATCACCAATTATTATAAGAAATAGGTGAAAACAAAAATAAAAAAAAAAAAATAAAAAATAAAAAAACCTTTAAGAATTTAATAAAATACTGTGAAAAAAAGCCAGAAACGTAAGTAAGAAAACAAATAGAATGAATGCAATTGTGTAGAAAGAAAAGTCAAAAGTTCACAGATAAGTTTGCAAATGCAACCACAACCACAAAAAGAATATTCTGTTCTTTTCTTCGGATTCGCACATACATACAAACGAAAGAAACGGCATAACATGAAAATATATAGAATCTATTTATTACACTACGGCTAATGACTATGTCATCCATCCACTTTAAGCATTTTTCTCTTCTATTCAAATATAGAAATAAACTAAAAATAAAATTTATAGTCTTCTACTCGTATAATGTTGTTGTACATTTAATATCCTTATTTTGCTTCCATTTCGAGTTGTTTTAAATTTCCTCTTATAATAGCTTCCAATAGCAATTTAATACAATTCCGTACTATATAGTATACAGATGACTTAAATTTTTTGTAATCAATACGCCACTATTGTATACAAAAAAATAATTTTAAATACAATTGGCAAATGTCTTAACATGGTTTTGATTCTTAAAAAATCACTCATTATTAGATAAATTGCTTTGAAGTTAAATAGTCAGTAACTACCTATTTAATATAAAAAGATTCGAATTTTACAAGCTGAGCTGATTTAGATTCGAAAAAGTGGCAGAAAATTAAAAAAACTAAAGAGTACGTATAACGCCTTAAAGACTACCAATTTTCTGGAGTTCTTAAGCTTCCTAAAGAAAGTCACTCACAAATTAAGAATTTCTTAAAATTAGGAAATACAGTGCTCGATAGGGTAGCAGTTGTTTGTAGCCCAAATCAATTTTTCTTAATATCGTTAACGAAATTGATGTCACGTTGTCATAGAACTTTATTGATTGATTTCATTACGGAATTAGAATGGAATGTTTTGACAACTTAATTAATTCGATGAATGCTTTCTTTTCAATAAGAAAAAAACTTATCTGTCTGTTTCCGTAAAAAAAAAATATCAAACGATTGAAAATTTTTATGAAAAACACTAAATTTTTCAAATAATTTTGAGCACTTTTCATATAAATTTTTAATTGCTTAAAATTGTTTGCCATACAGAAACAGGACATAGTATATGTATATCGTCGGTTGACAAGTAAAACTCACTATCTGTAGTTATATAACATAGCACTTAGTGAGTTTTACCTGTCAACCGACGATATGTTCTGTAAACGAGTGAATTGAAATCTGACGAAATTTCAAATTGCTATAATTTCGAAATTCGTATTATTCGCATCAACAAAACATCTATAATTATCAAAACTTTAATATAAAGGGTGCAATTAAGTTGTATTTGTCTTTAAAACGAAACACTCGATTTCAATTTCACTCCATTTCGCTTAACAAAACGTACATACATATGTACAGGAATAAATGGGAATATAGATTTTAAAGAATTACGAGGTTCTTTCATTCTTTTTCCCTTTTTATTTCTTCTTTAGTATTTTTAAACTACAACAATTGGTAACAAAATTTAATTCTTGATTGCCATTTGCCTTTTCTCAGGTTAAAAACAAATCTTCGTTTTATTGCAAATTTTGTTATTCTTATTTTTAGAATTACAATACCATTTTAGTGGATATGTCTTTTTTCGTTTAATTTAATTTAATTTAATTTCTTACAAATGTACCAGTACGTGATGAAAACTTTTATGTTTCTGCATTTATTCAGAAATTCTTTACTTTTCTATATTTATTTACTGATTTGGAAACTGAATATATTGCATATTATTTGAAATCAAAACCAGTAGCAGTTAAAAATTTTATTATATTTCAGCATTTTGGAATTTTAATATAACGTTGATCTGCACTTGAGAACCAATTTGACACACTTAGCTATTGGACTAGAAATAATGATTCTTATCACTTGTACCTTCAAACAACATGCTAATTTTGTATACTTTACACAGTTTAAAAATAAAAATAAAACAATAACTACTCGTACTGCAGGCCGTGCTAAAAAAGAGTAAAACATTTTTGAAATTCTTAATTAGGAAAAAAGAAAAACAAAACTGAATTGATTGGGAGAATATTATTTTTTTTACAAAGTTTTGCTTTCTTGTTTCTATCGTATCGTGTAGAATTGTTGAAAAGAAATTACAATACAAAAGTAAAAATGTTCCAATTGAATGTGTACTTTAATTTGCATGCATTACGCACTTTCTGATTGAAGCAATGAAAGAGTGAACAAGTAAAAGGTGTTTCTTTAATGGTCATCAATTTCATTTACATTTGTGTATGCATACTCGTACTTTGCGTTCTAATTTGCTTTAAAATTTCATTCTCTAAAAATACATATCGCTTCTTTACTTTAATCATATCATAACTAGAAAAATTGAATTGTATGGTAAAGCCATAAAAGCAGTTCCCTTGTCTAAATTACAGTTAAAAAACAAGATATTCTAGTATGAAACTTATTTATAATTTTAAAATACGACAAGAGCTATTGATATAATTTTTTAATCACTTTCTTAATAACCATTATTATAGGCCTCGATTACCGTTCACAACACCTAAATGTTGTGTTGTATTGGCTACAACATATAAAAATAACGATAGTCAAAATGTATGGTACAACACATATGTATGAGATATGATATTTAGAACATTTCTATTATACTATTAAAAATAGATTATGCTATTGTTATATGACCTGTAAATCCGAGTTCGAATCCCACTTAGAATAATAATTTTTTCAATTATTTTGTTTTGTCAGAAAGCCTTTAGTTAGATCAAATTAAAATTCTATTAAGAATTTAGATTTCTTTTTCAATGATTGAAGGAATTGTAGACAAGCCGAACTGAACATATTTTCGTCTACAGCTGCATTAGTCTCATCTGAGTTCTTTGTGTTCTGTACATATTCATGTTCAGATGAACCTTGAGTCTAGAATCAAAAAGTTACATGTCGTTTATTGTAAAACTTACTTTTCCATCTTGCGCCGCGATATTGCAGTGTGCAGTGTCATCAGAAAATACACTCTTAGCATAAGTCGAAAGGCTTGTTTCTCTCTCTCTCTCGCGGTAGTTTCAAGAAACTGGTAACCATTGGAAATTATTATTATTATTATCACTTTATCAAGCATTGTGGTCCGACGTATCATCAGCACATTTTGTTTGGGTAATGTTGATGTTAAAACGTGTAGATTCTGCTGCAATTTATATCGAGACAAGTATTTCATCACATATGTATGTACTATGTGCGTGTTCTGCTATTTCGGTTATAAGGAAAAAATACTTGGTAAACGCAGCAAAAGAAAATAGGAAACTCACTGAACGCGTCAATATTCCAATAGCATATTCAAGTACCCACAACATTAGAGATTGTCGCCATTGGAATACACGCTCCCAAAAAGAAATCTTATTTGAGATCTTGCTAAAGGTAACTCTTCTAAAATCCCTAACACTTGACCGATAAAATGTCGGCTGTATATAACTGCCTTCCTATATTAAATTAATTTTGATTTGTTATTAACATATAAATTCTAGCCCGAGAAGCTAAAACTATCGATGAGTATATTGCAAAGCGAATTTGAAAACAAAGAGTAAATGCCTATTTCAAATTGGTTTAAATGAATTGTATTGGATTAACTTGTGACATTTTAATACTGGATAAAAATATATCAGCACAAACACAGATAATGATAAAGACTAATAAAAAGGTTTTATAAAAAAATGTACAACAACAAGAATACTTGTAAAGGGAACAAAAGAAGAAGAAATTAAAGAATGCACCTGCCACTTCTTTTTGACTTGCACCAAATAAATATGGAATGACCGATAATAACATTGTAAATCAAATAAATGATTGTTATACATACACTTGTAGGTTTTTTTTTTTTTTTGAATTTTCTTTATTTTTCTTTTTCTCCCTCTCTCTTTCTCTCTGCTCTGATAGTTACGTGTTGCAATTGTTATTTAAACAATCGTACACGTATATAACGAACAAGGATTGTGGTGTACAATTTTTATAACGAAATTTGTTTATTTTGCAGTTGAGATCATACTAGTTAAGTAATGATTTTTAATCGTAATGATTACTAATTGATTACGATTACAAATAAGCACAAAATAAGCAGAATTATTAGCAATTACTACAAAATAATCAAAAAGAATCCATAGTCACCAAAAAATAATCCCAATTATTTTCAACGACTCTGTTTGTGATCAAAAATATTCAAAAAGAATTGTTGCAAATAATTGGGACTACTTTTTGATTACTTTTGTTGTAATTTCCAATAATTCTGATAATTTTTTTATTATTTGTAATCTTAATCAATTAGTAATTAGAAATTTCAAATGTAATTGATCACTAATCATATTATAAATTTAACAGGTATTGTTGAGATTTCAATGACATAAAAAAAGAAAAGAAAAAAAAAACAGAGGGTACGTATGTAAGTTTCAGAACACAGTCTATGCTCTAATTCGTTATTAAAAAACAGCATATCAACACATAAGGCCAGTAAAATTTGATCAGCTGCTTTAATATGAAAAAAAAATCAACTTGTGCGTCTGAAAAACTAAAAATATCAACAAATAAAGTAAAATAAAAATGCAAATAAACATTTTTTTATTCACGCTTATCAAAAACAAACATAAAATAAAACACATTTTGTGCACAAACGGCCTTAATAATTTGAATAAAAACGAAAAGTTTTGTCGAACACAAACGTTTAAAGCAGTGTATAAGTAGTTTTAATAATATCGCACTTAAGTTGTTTAGAGTCTGATCGTTTTCGTTATAACCGTAATCGATTGTTGCATAGGTACATACGGGTATATGCATACATACATACATATGTCTATCAATCTATTTATTGTTATTGCAATTTTCTGCAATGAGTGCCAACAGTGCTGCTTTCACTGTTTTTCTGCTCTTTGCTTGCTTTTCTATTCAGTCAAATGTATGCATGTATTTGGGATGCTATTTTTGTGTAAAACATTCCATTTTAGTTTTGGTATTCTTTACTTCTCGAACTTGCAACACTAAAGTGTAAATAAGAAGCAAGCAAGCAAAGATCTGATTGTTAGTCAGTCATTCATCATTCCATTAAGTTGTGCATAATTTGTAAAAAGAAAAACCGAAGAAGTTTCTCAACATGTTCTTTTTATTAAGAATGAAAAGGAATAAACGATGGGTGAAGAAAATAAAGTAACACTTCCATACAAATTTTATTTTTCATTTTAATACTGTCTGCTACTGATGATGATGACATAAAAAGAAAATAATTTTATAAAAATAAAATTCCCAAAATACAAAAAAAAAACTATTTTTTATACAAACAAATCGATATTTTCAACACAAGTTGAAAGAGGTAGTATGATGAAGGCGATTACTCATCACGCGTATACACACTTTAAATAATAAAAGCACATTTTCGTTAGTACATATCCATACATACATATGTACATATCTACATATGTACCTCTGCATATAAAAATATAACTACTAAAAATGAAAAAAAGCAACGGTTACAATTTGTGTATAATTTAATTGAATGGTTGCTACCGGCACGTATAAATTTTCTTCCTATACCTTAAACTGGTTTAGAATTATACCGAATTATTAGAATAACCCTTAAATTCTATGAAATAAACGCTGGTTTCTTTTATTTTACCCTGACACTGACCACCATTACGTTTTGTCGTTGCATTTTTGTCTGGTCAACTTCCCATGAAATTCCTTTTTTTTTTACCTGTCAATTTTTCTTGCCTTATTTGTATTACCTATTCATTATTGTTTTATTTTTTTGTTATTTTCATTTAAGCTATCTCTTTATTATTACTATTATTCTTTTTTTTTTTTCTTTCTTAAATTGCCTTATCACATGACATTTAAGGGTAGATTTTGTTACAGTTTTTGTTTTTATTGAAAATACAGATGAATTATTGTTGATGTGGCGGTGCTCTCTCTTTAAGTTATTCTTTTCTATGAAATCATTCACTTTATTTTCATAGCCAGTGTTGCCGTTGTTAAAGAATAATACATTCATACATATCTATATAAAAAAAAAATTCCCTTATTATGCAAGTCAACTCTCCGACAGAAGAAAATTTGCGCTGTGACAATAGGTACTTGCGGTTTTCTATGACTTTGAGATTTGTAGGAGCGATTTAATAATGGTTAATTGTTGTCGGTATCGACTAGACTGTAGCCACTCATTTCTTGCCGGTTGACTTGATGTCGACAATGCCTTTCATAATACAGGAGGAATAAAATTAATCCTTTCAACTTCTATATTCATGTTTAAAGTATGTATTCTTAAAATTTATAAGTTTGAGAGTTGGATAATAAGTTAAAATATACATACATACATAGGTATGTACTAGGTTCTAAATCATAGTTAACCAAAACTCCAAATAAATGAAATGCGTCTGTAGCACAATTGTGCACAGAAAATGAAGATTTGGATTACACTGTTCTAAATACGAGTAGAGCATAATTAATAATGTAAGAAATACCAAATTGATCAAGGAGATATCAAAAATTTTATACTCAGCTCAATTATAAAAAAAATTTCACGGGAGATTTTATCCCTTCTTCTTGGGTGAGTTAAAAAACTCCCGGGGAATTTTTACTTATAATTGGGCTGACTTTATAAAAAAAACTTCAATCTTGTGATGTATACTGGATAGAGGAAACCTCCTGTGATGTCGATTATTTTTCCTTGCTCTGCATTGTCAATGGAACACCAAAGTACTTTCAGGCATACATGCTTAAGTGACAGTTTCCCTTTACGGGAACTCAGACTGCGACATATTAGTTACTAAAGGCACCCTTACACGACATGTTTTTTACACTGTTACTGTCAACTTTTACATGAGTAAACAGTTACACGTCGTGTGTGACTTTTAAAACATTGCTTGTGTAAAAAACACAAGGAAAGTCTTATGACAAAATTTCAATTAGAGCATGCTCTAATTTCGTATGTACACACATATGATATTAAATTTCTATGCCTGTACAAACATTAGTCGGCAATGAATTATTTCTAAAATATTTTTTTTTTATAAATTGTGTGCCTAAAAATTTATTATTTATTTACATATCTGTGGAATTTTGAAAAAACGTCTTCTCTCGAAATAAGACAATTTTCCAATATTTTTATAGTATATATAGAATTTCCTTGTCCATCTTTTGGTCTCATCCCCGTATTTCTACGACCTTTGGAACGCAAGATATGCAGTTGACTAATCGACCTCTTTCAGACTTTCCCCCAATTTCAATTTGACAAAACGACTTCTTTCACAAAATTAAGAATAATTTAAAAAAATGAATGTCTATTAAAAATTTTATTTAATTTTTATTATTATTTTTTAATTATTTGCATATTGTAGAGAAAAATAAAAGTATTTTTTTTAATAAAACCGAAATATATTTTTCAGATCAACTTCTTTCATCCTTTTTTTTCATATTCCATTTTAACAAAACAACTTTTCTTGACTTAAGCGACTAAAATAATTTTCAAATTTGATCAAAAAAATTTTGACAAAACGACTTATATGGTGGAAGCTAATTTTTTTATTTAAAATCTATTTAACAAAAAGTCTTAAATTAATTTTTTGTCGTTTTAAAGAAAACTATTGCTTCTAGAAGGAAAAAAAGGTCGTATAATGTTCGTTAAATGTTTGTGCATAATATCCAAGCTCAAAATTTCTTTAATTTTCTATGCACTAACTTCTATTAGCCTTTTTAACTGTTTTTTGGCTCTACTGAAAAGTTGTTGATTTAGAGAGAAGACGTTTTGTCAAAAGTCCACAGATATGTAATTGTACATATACGTTTGTGATTAAAAATTATAAAGGCCTCGTTACTCAAACGTAAACGTTGCGGATACGTAAGCGTTGCGGTCAAATTCAGCAAATGTTTTAGAATTGGTTTACAATTTTTAAACAGGTGATACGTAAAAACGAAGACAAATTTTAAATTTATTGGATTCGCCCGCAACGCAACGTTACGTTTACGTATGAGTAATCATTTACACATAGGCTTGATAAGCAAAACTGAACAGCTGTTCCGCAACGTTTACGTTTGAGTAACGAGACCTTAAACCTTATGTAAATTAACTAATTTTGACAAACACAACAAAAAACTTATGTATTTTAAATTTAAAAAACACGTGTAAAAAACATATCGTGTAAGGGTGCCTTTACATGTATGATTTCAAAGCTATAGAGCCCCGAGTGCATAGGTATAAATCAATAATGATTAGAAGAATACACCAATAAAGGCATAAAATAAATTCTTTTTTTTTAACTAGTTGGGTATTATTTAAATCCAATTTTGTTTTTCTTAATAATTTTTCTTCTTAGCAACACTGGAAAATTTGCAGCATTTTACTAAATTTGATTCTTTTTTATCATCATGTGCTTATGAGTTGTGTTTTTATAAAAACATGTGATTCATCCAAAAATTTTGTCATTTTACCAAATTTAAAAATTTCTCTTTACTTTCGTGTTAACTTGGCTCTCTGCATTCTCTTAAAGAAAGTAAAGTGTAAGAGAGTTAATTGATAAATACATATAATACACGTAAATAAACAAACAAAAAAATTATATAAAACACAAACAACGTGCTTTAGGGGTGTAAAATTGTCAACTGTTATTAGTGCTCTGCTATTATTAACAGCATTGTAAGAGAATTATGCCTGTTGTTTTAATAGTGCCGTCATCACACCTTAGTCACATTGTTGTATTCCTCATTTAACTCTTATTTTGTGCATTCGCACACTGACAGAAGTCGTTATACTTTTTTTGCTTAAATAATTTGTTGTTATTTTTATGTATTTAAACGATTAAGTTGGCCGAGTTCAATGAACATGAATTTGAATGATGTTTTTTTTGTGTGAGTAGAAATTGGAATAAAATGTATAAAAAAAACCAGCAAAATGCCTACAAACAATATTATACGTATTGCATGAGTACAAATGTAAACAACAAAATGTCTAAATATTTTTTGGTAATACAGAGGCTTTTGTATACCCTAAAGGAACTTAAAATTTATAATGAGAGTTTTATAAATACATACATATGTAAATACTTATGTATGAATTTAGAAATATACATTTTTGAATTGTTACTCAAAGCTACATACACAGGGTGTATCAGAACTTAACGTCAAGCCGAAACGTAATAAAAAAACGAATTAAAAACATTTGAACTCAGTAAAATGGGTTAGCAAAAATCAGGTTACTTGAGGTTTTTATTTTTTAACTCGTTGTTTTTAGAATGAATGCATTTAATCCAGGTTTAAACTCACTAAATTTTATTTATTTATCATTAGTATTTAACAAGTTATTTAGTTTAAATTTTATTTTGCCACGCCCATTTTCATTTGTTATTGTTGAAATATGATAATATTGAATAAGACTTCAAAATTGCTTTAACATATTTTAAAGCTTCGATAGAGCGATTTAATATTGTAAAAAAAATTATTTTTAACGAGTTAGAAAAAAAATTCTTATTTTTTGTTACATTTTGACAAAACCTTTGTCATGTCTGTCATTACTAATTTTAAGTTTCTATCTTTATAAGGTATGAAGTATTGTGCGCATAATAAAAACAATAATAATAATGAGTTTTATTTATTTAAAGCATTTTTATCAAATACCCACTTTCTCACTCTAATGATTATAAAGTGAAATTGAGTAATAAAAATTGAAAGAAAATTTTACTGTAACACATGATATCAGACAGCAGCAGATGAAGAAACAGCATCAGCAGCAGAACGAAAAATAAATTATTGGCTCAAGGCCAAATACACTTGATATCAGCATTAGGCATTACAGTCTGGTTAGTATAGGGCATGAGCTGTGTTATAAAAAAAAATATTTCTGTTTTTAGCTTGTAGTAGCTTTAGTACAAAAGTACAAAAAAAGAACAGAAAAAGTCTATAAAATGTATTTTTAGTAACTTGTTTTTAAAATTCATATATAAAATGAAAAAAAAAAATTTTCATAGATACATAGTTTTTAACCGAATATACGCTTCGATGCAATTTTAAGTCGAAATATCTGTTAAACAATAGATCTTATTCATCACTGCACAGTGTTTGCATTAAAAAAAAAAAATTAAATATTTAAAAAAATGCTCGAACATGTTCAACATTGTTAGGAAATTTAAACAACTTTTTTAAATAAACAAGTTCAAGTACTAAATAAAAATAAAATACAATAACAAAGTTAACTTATTTTATAACCATTCGATATTTAAACAAATTTTAGAGTTTTGTAGAAAATCCTTTATTTCTGATGACCACAGAATATTTGCTGTTTGAACAAATTTTTTTAAGTACTGAAGTCACATTAAGTCTAATACAAGACAATTAAAGATATCCTGTCTATTACTGAAGAGACGAGTATCGACGAGTTCTCCACAGCTATTAAAAGTAAAAGATTATGCTTGGCTCGCTCAGGGAATGATCAATGTGTAGTATAAGGTTACAGCGCTAGTATACAACCTAAAGCAGCCCAGGATCAAATCCCAGCACAATTTGCGGTTTTTCGAGATTCTAATTAAAAAGATAAGATATTCCTCCCCTTCTAGATGTCCTTCCACAAGAAACCACCACCCGACATACCACTCTGTTCCACTTTTGTTATTGGCATCAAAAAACGAATGATCAGGAGAAAAGCGCCATAATACAATGCACAGCATTTAGTAGGGGTTTACCTCCTAAAAAAAAACTGAACTCGCCGAAAAAAACGCATTTTAGCGCTTTAATTTCGACTTTCCAACTTGAGGTTCACGATATAAAACTGATTGTAAATTTTTAAATTATTTATTAAATATCATTTTGAAGCTTGTGAAAACTCATGCAAGTCGGATTGAGTTGGCTTATCAAATTTATGTGCAGACCTGACGTAATGGAACACAATACCTTTTTAGTTGGCCTATTCTGTTAGCTTTTCTCTAATACTTGCTTTTGATGTTTTTGTAAAGTAGAGAACAGTGGAGATCATAATGGTTCCTTTTGGAAAAATTAATAACATGTCAAGGACATGTTAATAATCGACTTTGAAGCCGTTTGTGTAGGACCACCGGCTTTTAACTCTGTGATCCGCTAAAAAGCGTTTCGATTTTATTGCGTTTTACCGATGGTAAGTTGGTGATTAAATTTTCATTTAACATGTTACTGTCAAACGTGTTCAGTTTCATGTATAATTTAATTATGAATCGACTTAAAAACGAAAAACACTTGCAAATTACAGAATTTTAATTATTAAAATTTATACTCGATTAAGAAACTTCTTTAAGCTGATTTCTGGTTAAATTGACTAAGGAACAAACGTAAATGCCGTATTTGGTGTGGATAGCAGCTAGAAATATTGGCGGTTATGGCTCGCTCTAGAAGCCAAAATTGGAAAACTTATTTGTGGTATACCGGCCGAAAAGTTGTAGAGAGTATGCCAAAATTGGACCCAGTGTATTAACCATTTTAGGCGTAGTCGCATGAAATCATTATTTAACATTGAACTAAAAAGATTGACGACTTCATTGTTCAACTTTATTTTCAATTTAGTTTTTAAACATTTTCTTAATTCGTTACTCTATTCTAATATATGATTACGAATTTCACAGATTCCTTCTAATTAAATTTTCACTTCATGTATAGTACTTTGAGTATTGTTTTTTTTATTTATCAATTTGTTTAAATGTCAAAATCAATGTCAAATTATGTCATACTTTTAAGAATTTCTGTTTCTATTATATTTTTTTTGTATCTACGCCCGCCCTTTTACTTTTACGCGCTATGTTTTTTTTTCTAGAACAACCAATTGTAATTGACAATTTTGTTTAATTGGGGCATGATTTCATGAATATTTATAAGATTTTAAGTTTAAGAAGTTGAAAAATTTTAAAATAAAAAATGTAGTAGTATTACGAAACATATAAATTAAACGACTTGACAATTAAAGTCCGCCCGCCCCTTAATATTAAAAATTCAATAAATATTTAATTACAAAACCAACAACAATATACATACATACATACTCGTAGTTTGTGAGAATGATTTGAATAATTTGAAAAAATAACAAAAATTTTGTTTTTATCTCTGGTCCAACAAAAAAATAAATCGATTTAATTAAATTGATTAAATCATTGCTTTTATTTTTTTTCATTTAAATTTATTGGCTAAAAAATCGAATCCGGTCTAATGGAATAATTTGTGTACAAATATTAGACAGAATGTATTCAAAATCGACGGAAATAATTTAAAAACAATTACAGCAACAAAAAAGTTCTTTTAATAAGCCATTAAGTGGAAAAATATGTAGTCAGTGCGCAATGATGCTGGTTTGCAAAATAGAGTTTAAAGGCGGTCGAGTCCAAACAAAAAAATTGTTTTAACTTTTAACTAAAAAGTTGTATGACAGCTATTCCACTCCTGCAATAAATAAAAAGAAAACACATTAAAATCAGAATAAAGTACTCTATGGTTTTCAATATTACTGCTACAAACAAATTAATGAGCAGATTATATACGGATGACAACCGAATTTCAGTTGCTGGCAATTAAAAATTTCTAGTTACCTAAAAGAAAAAAAAACTCATCTAAAGTTCAATAGTTTCCAAATTTATTTTTTCGAAATTTATTTATTTATTCGAAATGTCGAAATTTTCTAAATGCGTCAAGTAAACATTTATATATACATTTTTTGTGAAGCAATTTTCTAGTTTTTCTTTAATTTTTAATTGTAGAAAAGTAATGGACATTTATTCTTTCATTATTCTATTCAAGCCAATCCCAACATTTATTTTATCACTACATATTTCTATTCGGTATTTTCTATTGTGTGTGTAAAATTTTATCCATTATAAAGTTGACTCCGAGCGACTGACTTGAGAAGCTTTTTCATGGCAATCAGTTATTCTCAGAGCTTTTGCCAAAAGACTGCTAAGAGGTAGTCACCTAACTATATAAAAAAAAATTGAACTTGATCGCCATAAGATCTTAAATATTAAACTTAACACTATATTAGCTGTTGCATAGTTTTTAGATTTTTGGAAAATCTTGTGAAAAGTGGAGTAAAAATTTAAACATTAAAAAATGATGCAAATATAGGTGGTGGAAGTGTAAACTAATTTAAAATAATTAATAGCTGTCGTAGTGTCTATAGATTTTGGAAGAACTTAGTAATGCATGCGAAAGTTTAGCTTGCACTGTATTTACATATATTTTTAATTTATTCTCTAATTTTTATTTCCTACTAAATTTTGAGCAAAATACCATACTTAAGACACACCATTTTTTATTCAAAATTGAGGAGCTTTGCAACTTTTCCGTAATTGCAATTCTTTTCAAGCTGCGAAAGTTTAGCTTGCACTGTATTTACATATATTTTTAATTTATTCTTTAATTTTTATTTTCTTTTTTTATTTTATTTTATTTCACAAATTAAAATTTTATTAGCTCATATTGCAATCTCCAATATTTCTGAACGAAACAAGCACTCACAATAATAGTGAAGGTTGTGAAATCACAAGACTCACGTTTTAAATTAAGTGTGTAACAGTTGGTCCATTGCTGCTATTTTGTGTGATTCTATCTTTAATAAACATGAGGTCATAAAAAAACCCTACACTAGAAAAATTTGGATGATTCCACAAAAAAAAAGTAGAAAGCAGTCTTTTTTAAAGTATGGTGTGAATGACGTTCTTATTTAAGCAACTAATTGTAGCATAAATGTCGCAAGATATTTAATTAATTAAACAAAATCAGAAACCCAATATTTCATAACATATACATTTAAGACTATTCGGTGTATTGGGTTGATAGAGAGACACAGCAGTAGAACTTTTTTTAATTCATGTTCTTATCAGAGTTAATAGTATAAGTTACGCTTTCATTGGTGGAGGACGTTTTTTGTGTGTCTTTTTATCTATTCCAAAGTATATGTCGTGTATTTTATTCGAGGTATATTGAGCGAGTTACTATTGTACTAAAATTCTAAAAAAAAAAACAAAAATAAAAAAGCAGTGAAAATTAATTACAGGCTCGATTGTTTATTAAATGAAAGTTGTTATTGTATAGTATTGTGTTGTCTTACGCGTAACTGTTGCTCTTGCTAGTATTGCTTGCTTCTATACACCTTAAGCGTTTTTTTTTTGTTTTCTTATCAATAATTGTTTTATATTTTATAGTTGTTGTTATTGTTAGTTAGTTACCTTTAAACAAATTAAGTTTTTCATTTCCAAATGATAACAATTTGAAAATTAAAAAAAAAAATAAGTTTTTTAACCTCTGGGTAATAAGGAAACATAAAAATGTGTACTCGTTATATCGCGTTAAGTATGTAAAACTGTAATTAAAACGAAAGAAGGAAAAAAAAAGCGCGGCAATAATGATATGCGTAAAAGCTATAGCGAGATTGATAATGATGATACAACCGAATGGTAAAATTGTTTAAAATATCTTTAAAAGATATTTTTTTTTTGCTTCTAAATACTAAATTTGTATCGGCAGTTAATGTGACTAAACTTACAGAAAAATAAAAAGAATAAAAAAAACACATTTTTGAAAAGTGAAGTGGATGGTCAAGCGACAAAGTATAATATAATAGAACCTAACTATACTAGTTCCCCTATATCTGAATTGGAAAGCAATCTCTTTTATGCCCTCCTTGGCCAGCACTGGTCTAAATAAACCCTTAATGTGCGTGTAAAAGGTATAAAACCTAAAAAAATAAAAACAACAAAAAAAAATGTGATTTCTAAATACATACATATATCCATTGTGGCCACTCTTTTCTCTTTTGCCAAACGTGAGTCTTATTACAAAATCAATTGTGTGAGTCTCTCTCTATACCTATACATTGTGTGTATGTTCTATCAGTGTTTGTTACCTTTATTTGTGGCATTCATTAATAAATTAACGGTAGCCAATTACCAAAAATGACTCTAAAAAAATATACCTACATATATACAAATAAATACCTATAGGAATATTAAATACAATACAAAAACAGCAACATTTTCTTTTTTTTAATTAATTCAATTTCAATTGGCAACACTTGGCAACATTTATTGAATGTTTAAACAAACGATTATAAAAAAGCTTAAAAAAATAGTAAAAACAGCATGCAAAAGAAAACAAAGCAAAAGGTAAAAAAACAGAGCAAAATTAAAATAAAAATATTTTCCCATAAAGCAAATCATACACAGATGGAGTAGTTACAGTAGTGGCTGTATAATTAGCAACGAATACTAATTTCTCTTTGTATTAGAAGCAGAGTTGGGCTTATTTTTACAAGAAACATTTGGTATAAATATATTGTGTGCGCCGTTGTCTAGTGGTTAGTGTGATGGCTTACTAAGACGATAGCGCTGGGTTCAAATCTCAGCTCCGACATCTTGAAAAAAGAAATATAAAAAAATATTTCTTTCGGCGACTACCTCTCAGCAGCCTTCTGGCAAAAGCTCTGAGAGTAATTAATTGCCATGAACAAGCTTCTCAAGTCTGTCGTTCGTAGTCGACATTAAACTGTAGGTCCCGTTACTCATGAATAAAAATTTACACACACAACATGAGTACTGCGAGAAGCTAGGCCGTAATCCTGACACAGGGTTGTAAAGGCCAGTTATGTATGTATGTATGTACATATGTATGTATGTATAACCGTGGTAGATCCTAGAATAGCACCGTATTGATCTCAGTTCGCTGCAGCATGTTCGCTTCATTATAGAATCTGGCTTGGGACTTGGGAGTAGGTAGTATTGTTAGTGGATTGAAGATAAAGTCATTATTTGGTGCGGTATCACAAAGGAAGCTTTATTTTGAATGGCTACCTTGTACTTGAAAATCGCCATACAGACTGGACTATAAAGTTGTTGTCACACAATTCCTTCTATTGGCACTAAGCGCTGTAACAGGTTTTTCATATCCAAGATATCATGTAAAATGAGTTGTACTTGCTTGGTGGAGCAAACCTACTGTCTTAGTCACTGCAGCATTTTCATTTAATAATTATTCAATACCACTCCATGGATTTTATTAAATATATCCGACTTCATTAAACAAACAAACTATAGAGATTTATTTGTCCTATTACAACCACAGTTAATTAAAATCTATTTTACCAATTAATTCAAGGGTTTCTTTTTCATAGCAATAATTTATAATAATTAGTAACGGTAATAACTCTCCTCTGCAAAGACCCTTGGATATTTTGCAAATGTGGCAAACCAAAAACAAAACTCCTTATTAGCCTGGCAAGGGAGTTTACAACGAAGAGTAATTACTGCATGCATATACATATGTACACATAATTGGCCTAGCTTCTCGCATCCTCCATGTTGTTTGTGCCAACTTTTGTCTGTGAGAGTGATTATTGACTGCTAATACAAAAAATTCTTTCTTTTAATGTCTGATTAATTATTGGGTAATAAAAATTAAATTATATTTGTGTACTGTAATCTTAATAATCGCTTATAAGAAAAATAAGGATAGACAATTTTAGGACCCAATTATCCGTTCACAACACCTAAATGTTTTGTTCTATTGACAGATAAAAATAAATGTTGTAAACGATAGTCAAAGTATATGGTGCAACACATACGTGTTGTAAACCATAATCCTATTTTTAAAAATAAAATATCAAATTTACATTTGCTGTGAACAAAAATCGGGGCCTTGTACACAATAGATAAACCCAAGCCTAACTTATTTTATTTGTTTTATCTATTACGTTGATGTTTCGTTTCTGCTGCTATACATTTAACCGCTACTGTATTCCCTGCAGGATGTTTTATTCGTGTCAAGTGTAGTTTGCCAGACACATCGTAACGGCACCTGTTCATTTATCGTATCGTGTTACAAAAAGGCAAACATGTTGTGATGGGTCCTGACATGAAACCCTTTCCTTTATTGTTTTCGATAATTTATTAATCTTCGCTTTTGCTAACACAAATACATACACAGTGCAGAGTACTACTTGTATTGTATGTGTATTGATAATAAAAACAAGTTCATAAACGTTTGTTTGTATGTTGTTGTATTTTTTTTTTTTTTCAATTACCAATGATATCGATATTTCCGGCGAGAAAAATGTTTTGGTTTTTTCTTTCAAAAAAAAAAATTGAAATTTTGCATAAATTAATTTATAAAACAACGTTAATGAATTCAAAAGTTTAATGTTCGCAAATTAAGACTGAATTGTTGCTTTATTCAACATCATTAATTGTTTAATTAAAGAGACCGATAATATATTTATTTTGGTTTTTCTTTAATTTTTCGTTTCTTAAATAGCACATTTTGTTTATAGTTTAATTGTTTAATAGTAAATATGTACTTATGTATGTTCACATGTGGTCTATATAGCATTCAGTGTTGCTGTTTGGCTCATTTCTATGTACATATCAATATCAAATATTTAAAAATTAAAAAAAAATCTCCAAAGATCTATTGCTTGAAAATTTTGGTAAAGTTGTTTAAATAAATGTTATCTCTTTTCCGATATATCGCTACTTCTTGGTGTAGCATTATTAGGAATTACACCCGACTCTTTTTTCACGATTTAGAAATAACGTGGTTCATCAATAGGAATAAATACACCTTTTTACACGAATATTTTGCTCGAGCACTAATCCCTACAACATTTTTTTAACATAATTTTGACAGAAACTTACCTAGGTATACGGCAACTTCACTTCATGACTTGTTTGTTTTACGAGGAATACCTACCCAATTTTAATTATCGTTCTTATATCGATATACAGCATATCGTTGTTCATTGTGTTAGAAAATACAGTTAACATCCTGACTTTACTTAACTTTTTAAAAATCACATATGTACATATGTACATATGTAAGTCATTTAGGACATAATGAAAAGCTTATTTACAAAAACTAAACTGTAAAAGTAATTGATTGCCATGAACAAGCTTTCAAGTCTCTTATTAGGAGTCGACTTTAAACTGTAGGTCCCGGTACTCATGAATAAAAATTGACACACACACAACAATGAGTTAGCTTTTACAATAGAAAATATGATCTATACTATGGTTATCGGCTACGTGTATTAACAGGGTGAATAGCCTACTATAAAATATTTATTAACGGTTAGAAAATATACAAAATGATAAAGTGTTCTATATTACAAAATAATAAAATAATATATGTATGTATGTAGGTACATATGTTTTGGGCTGCGACAATTTTTATTTCTAATTTTAATTTAAATCGTTAGAGATATGTTTTGTACGTAGAGATTGAATCAATCTAAAATAATTTTAATTTTCGTTGTAATAAAAGTGTTTTTGTTTTGTGAATATAGATTTCGTTACTATTTCTTTTGCACAGTTTTTTGGAGATGGTTTTATGAAGTTGTGAAGCATATTCCTAAATCTACCATATGCCTCATGTATTTTATACACGCTTTTCTAAGGAACGGGTATAATTAGCTACGTTTTACAGTTCTAATTGATATTTGATTGCAAATTATTAAAAGCTATGGCAACACTGAATACATGCACTTATCTGTTTGTTTCTCAAATCTAAAACAAAACAAAAACAAATAGAAAAAAATGTATTTATTTTTTTTTTTTGCGTCAGCTGGCGTTACCGGCAAAACAACAATCATGTGTAAAAAAAACTACCTCTGTTGCCATATTGTTGTAGTAGTTGTTATTGTTGTCTGCCTGCCGTCGTTGGGAAAAAAATTATTTATTCTTAACACGCAATGTAAACAAAACGAAAATAATACACGTTCATTATTATTATTTCTCTCTCTCTTTTAACTTTTTATTCGCTTATACATGCAAGAGTATCACCACTTCACAGAAACTTCTTTGTTTTGTTTATTTTGTTTTGTTTTCCTTTTGAGGGTAAACGTAGCCAATCACTTTAACGTAAGCTACAACGTTTTTCTTTATACCGTAAAAGTATAGTGAACTTTGTTTGGATTTATATAATATTTTTAAATTATGTTGCCTATCCATAAGGATGAGATAAAAAGTAATTTGTTTATATTAAAATTTTTATTTAAAACAAGCCATAAAACAAAATTTTGTACAAAATTTCTGTAATAAACCTTTTCGATATCAAAAATATTTTTATGAATATACATAAAGTTACTGAATTTAAATTTGTCAAATATTTGATGAAATAAACGTAACCACTATTTTATGAAAATATTTTATAAAGCAATTTTGTTTTATATAAGACTTTCTTAAAATAATTGTATAAAAACAGATAAAAACAACAAATAATAGTCAACAATTTTTTTTAATTATATACCTATGCAGCAACAATAAAAAACTAAATATGTAAATGTTTTAATAAAATAGTGTTTACGCTTTTGTCCATCAAATATTTGACAACTTTAAACGTACCTTAAAGGTATGTTCACATCACATTTTATTTTTTAAAAATTTAAAATGAACTCAAAATAAAATAATAATATAAAAAAACAATGTATGAGCAGTAAATAAATTCAATTTAAGCTTTTTTGGGCGATTAATTATAAAGTTATCAGTAAAATCTTAAAAAAAATATTTTAAACTGTTAATACAACTGCGACAAGACTAACTGGAGTAGCTATACGACTTTTTAAAATGTATTCCAAATAATTTAACATTTTAACTCAGATTTAGGTCCTTGTAATTGTGAAATAATTGACTGTTTTATGATAGCGAAAGAATGTTTTTGTTCGCTGTTCCTAAAATAAAGCAAATCATTAAAAATTTTTTCAATATTCAAATATATTTTAGTAATGAATGAAATATCCATTAATAGACGAGGGTTTGAAGTTATAAATTTCTGAATATCGCTTCCTGAAATGCTTTTATGTATACTTAGTTGAGCAAGTCTCAGATTCGGGCAAATATTTAAATAACAAACATAAGAAAACGTAAGAACTGAATGACAAGCTATAAAATATTTGAGTTTTTATTTTACTAAAACCAGTCAAAACAGAAAAAAAAAAACAAAATATCGATCTCAAGCCAACAGACAACAGATTTTAACTTCACCGCCGCCGCTATCTACTATTTTTCTTTGGTCTTGGTCTTTGGCCAAAAAACCATTGTCACATATATTGTCAGCACATACCTGCTTTAATTTTAAATTTTACAAGTCGATTATTAGTTAAATTTTACAGAAGCTATGTTTTAAAGTATAACACGATATTTAACCACTTTGTTATGTAAAATACACATCGTACACGTATTTGAGAGATTTATGATTTTGTGCATATTCAGCAAACTAATTCATATGCTTTTATTTTTAGAGAATGGAGATCTGTAAGATATTTAAGCCAACAGTTGAATACGAAAACATAAAAATTTACCAAATAAAATAGAATTAATGGAAATTTCAATTCCGATCACATTTTGGTGTCATTATGAATTCATAAATAAATAAATAAAGGGAATTGAAACAGAAAATAAAACTTTTAAAAGAGAACATTATTTAATTAACTAATTGTTTATTTATTTGTATTTCTAATATTTAATAAATTATTTCAAAGTTTATTTATTTTATCTTTTTTTTCTTATTTCAGTGAAACATCTAAATATTTGTAGACCAACAGAAATAATAAAAAACAATTTTTATAAGTATGTATGTAAGATTTCTTTAACGCAAAAAGGGCATACAATTCAACAACAACAAAAAATAAAACAAAATTATACAAAAAAAATATATTTCCATGAATGACTAAAAATACCGGGAAGCCTTCAAACAACGCTTATCATTGTCATCAATGTCTTTAGGCTGCTTTATTTGAGAGAAAAAAAATTTAAAGAAATTTGTTTTTTATTTTTTAACTTAAAGGAGGGCCTACGTAAAGGGGACAGTAACCATAGCTATTTAATTAAATAAACGGAAACATGCCTTTTACGTAAGCAATTACCAACCTCCCCTTTAAAAGCATTGATGAGATCCTCGGTATTTAAAAGTAAAACACGTACGTGTCAATTCTAAATTTTTAAAATTGCTGTAACAACTCATTGTTGCAGCCGTTGTTTGTGCAACACGTTTTGTGTTGTAATAACTATTCAAACTGGCGGACAAAGAAGGAAACTTTTCATTTGCTGCTGCAGCATCAACATCAGCTCTGTACGGTGGCAGCTGTCCGCAACTCAACAAACGCAGACGCATCTATGCCTCGACCGGAAGTGCTGCCAACATTATGATGGATCGCGAAAGTCTTAGCGAGTGGGCTAAAGACAAGCCCTTGAGTATATTACAATTGGATCCGGCCGATCGTGCTGTATTGCGTATAGCCGGTAAGTTCACTAGAAGTTTTTTTTTTCTTAAAGTTTTAAAATTAAATCATTTTTGTTCTTTATCGCCATAAAAGTTCAATTTAAATCTGACATATTAAAACATCAGTATAAATTGTTGACCACTTGGACATGTCAAACTTTAAGAGGGGAGTATATAACGTCGTGTATATGTCAGGGCAACTTGAAAAATAATTCAATTTAATGCCAGACAAGAGCACAAAGTATGCTTTCTAAAGTAATAAATTGTAGACAAAAAAAAAATCAAAAATCAAAATTCCAACTGAAATAAAATTCCTTTTAATTGTATCTGTTACTCTACACACTGCATATGAGTGTCTTCAACACTTGTAAAGATTGCCAATTTTAAAATGCCAGCCAGCCAACCAAAGCAATACTTAAGTTTGAAGAGATTATTTGCTGTCTCTTCTTCTTTTTGTGTAATTAATTCTGAATTCCCTAGGATTCTGGGCCAAAGTGATTTATGACAATGACATGGTTGGCATATTTAAAAATTCCATAACTTGTTTTCTATAATTGAGTTGGTGTTGTCTTCTAAAAATACTTTAGAATTTAATCAACACACATAAATTAATTCTGTTTCTGGTTGTGTTTCTGTATCTGTGCAGTAGATTTTAAGTATTTTCAGTTGTTCTCCTCCTACAATTTTTAAAATGCATTCTTTATACCGCAATTGCTGAATTTATTGTAATTTACAAAGTAGCTACAACAACGCCAACAGTTATTTTCAAAACATGCAATATATTTTTTTTTTCTTTTGGTTTCCGTTAATTTGAAATGCAGATATTAAGAAGTGTTTTGCATTTAGATTTTATATTTGAAATTTGTTGTTTTTTGTTTTGCTTTTTCATCTTAATCTTATTTTAGTAAAAAAAAAACAAAATTTAAATTTCAAGACATATATTTAAAAAAAACACCTATTATTAAATATTTCTAAAACTTACAGTGGGCTAAAACGTACAAAATAAGTTTAAAACTTCAAGTGCAATGTAATACTATAATTAGTTACTTAAATAACAACGTTAATATTTTGTCAAGCACGATGTAATGTTAACTTGCTTGCCCACCATTTTCACAAATGACAAGTAAGTAAAAGAAAACAAAAAAGTAGATGTTTTGCAACCAACTTCGTTTATAATCGTACTACTGTCTACAAAATATATTTCATTTGCTAAGCACTATGGCTGTTTTATTGGGATCTATGTATCTCAAACTTTTTGTAGGATTAGAATATGAATTTTCACAGATAGTCAACAATTTGAAATGAAAACGCTTGGCTAACCTCGTCAATGCATCGTCGAATTATATCTTTCAGAGCGTCAGTTGTTTCAGGGAAAATAATCTAGCGGCTTTAAATCACAAGAACGAGACGGCTAATTGACATCGCCAAATCGCTACCGGGAAATTTCTCATGCAATGACAGAATTGTTTGACCGGTTGTATGGCTTATGGCGCCATCCTGCTGAAACCAAAGGTCACAGATGTCAACATTAGCCTATTTTGGAAACAATAAATCGGTTATCATGGTCTCATCCCTAAATATGTTTTTTTTTTTTAAATGCGTATTTTAGTTCAGTTTTTCAAACAACCAATTCACAAACGTTCAATGCAAACAATGGTATTCGATGATAAAAATTTCCCTTTTACTAAATAAATTTCAAAGGATGACAGCTCAGTTCTTGACATTTCATCGTTTGATAGCCAAATTACTTTCTACTCAAATTTGCCTACCCGCCGTAATCTACAATAATATGTAGTGTGTTGGCTTACTAAGACGTAAGCTACGAGTTCAAACTTCAAGTCTGACATCTTGAAAGAAAGAAATATAAAAAAATATTTCGTTCTGCGATCGCCTCTTATCAGTCTTCTGGCAAAAGAACTGAAATCGATTGCCATGAACAAGCTTCTCAAGTCTGTCGTTAGGATACGACTTTAAACTGTAAGTCCCGGTACTCATGGATAAAAAATTGACGCACACAATATGGGTGCTGCGAGAAGCTAGGCCGTAACTCTGAAATAGGGTTGCAGTGGCCAGTTATGTATGTTATTTAAATGATTTTTTCTTTCTCGTTTTAATTCATTAAAAAACGCAATATTTTGACAAGGCTAGAGAAAAAAAATTAAAAAGGCAACATTTATATACCCCTACTAAATGCTGTCATTGGATTGGAATTTTTGTGAATGGAACACTACACATTATGATTGAACATATATTTTGATTTCTTATATTATTAAGCGCCTTAGAAATGAGACAATTTGCTGTGAATTGATCATTCAAAGGCCAGTGTTATACCTTCACCCTAGAATGATCAACAGCAATTGCCCCGTCATTCCATTGCCGTGAGTGCCTTCGCTTAGTAGGTTTTTAGCTATTTTCTTCTACTTCCCAATAGGTGGCGCTTTTCTCCTAATCATTCGTTTTTTGTTGGCATTGATTAAGGTGGAATAGAGTGGAATGTCAGGGAGCGGTTACTTTGTAGATGGACTTCTTCTTAAATGCTAGAAATAGTAACAAAAACTAATATAACGTTGTGTAAACACGATTTTGCTTTATAAAATTATTTCTTCGTAACAATATTTTTAATTAAAATTAAAAATATTCATAACTTTAAAAAAAATCTACATTTTTATTGAGTTTAATTTATACAGTAGCATTTCCAGCTGGCATCCAAAACTTTCTAGTTGCGGAAAAAAAATATTTGTTCTTGTTGTCGTTTGAAATACCATTTTCGTCAATTACCAACTGCACTGGCTGTCATTCATAACCATCTCATAGATTACTTGCTTAAAATAGAGCACAAGCTCAAACTAATTTCATCTATAATTATAATTTTTTTTTATCAACCTTTGGGAATTATTCAATACAAAAGTATTGTAGGTTTTCTACTTGAAAAAGAAAAAAAAAATGATAAAAATATTGCATTCTTAGAAACAATTCTACTTACACAACGGCATAATTACAGACTTGTTTAGATTTAGATTACAAATAATTACAATAAAAATAGTAAAAACTATTAAAAATAAAAAATAAAATAAATAATTAAACATTTAAAAAACAACAACACAATAAATTATTAAACGAACAGTAGAAAAAAGAAACATACTTGTATGGAGCTGGACCAGTTTTCAATAAATTTTGCACCCACAGTCTTGATGACGGAATATTTTCAATTCGCAGTTAAATTTTCTAAATACGAAAGTATTTCAATAAATAAAAAAATAAAAATGAAACGCCTGCACAACTGGTTTAAACTGTTGCTATTTATTATTGTAATTTTTATTTCGTTGTATTATTTGCAAAATTTATGAAAGACATTGAATAAAACAACAACCATTTAATTTTTCAATGAAATTTTTATTTGTTTCATAGTTTTTTTCTCGTATCACTATTAATCAATTTGCAAATGTTATACTTTTTGTTTCAATTTATGCTTTACTTGACCATGATGTGGTTGATGATGATGAACTACGTTCGTTGGGATAGCTCTTGAGCATATCAAACGTTTACATGACATTTTAAAATTTTAAGTGTTAAAGTTTAAACAAAATATTCAATCGCAAATAAATAAATAAATGATATGATAATAGAAACAAGACATTCATTTGTCGAAAGTAATTTAATATCTCTTTATAGGCAAAAAGTGATTTATTACACCTTTCAAAATTTACTGTGCATATAATTATTTATTGTGGTGTGTTGTATATGGTGAAGACTAGTAAGGGTTTCTTTTAAAATTTATACATAAATGTGTGCTATAAACTATAGTTTCGTGCACAACAAAAGCTTTAAATCGCAGTGCCTGAAACTTTGTTTGACAGAATTGGGTTCCTTTGACTTTTTTTTTTGTATTTGAGCCCAATACTCAGGGGTAAGCCCCTATTAAATGCTGTACATTGTATTGGAATTTTAGTAAAGGACCGTATATACATATATTATTATTAATTATATTTTTATTAAGCGCTTTAGGAATGAGACAAATTGCTGTGAATTGATAATTCAAAGGCCAATGTTATACCTTCACCCTTGAATGATCAACAGCAATTGCCTCATCGTTGTATGTTGATTGTGAGGTGAGTGTCTTCGCCAAGTAGGTTTAGCTGTTATCTGTTACTTCCCAATAGGTGGCGCTTTTCTCCTTTATTTTTAAAATATAATTTTGAAAACCCCGTAAACTAACTTTTTCATTTTTCACCTTTACTGGGATTTGAACCTGGGCCATTTAAGTTTTGGTGCGAGTGCTCTAACCACTATACCATGCAACTCCTTTGAGTTGTTTTTTTGCAGAATTCAATGTAAAAAACTATCAAAATCGGCAAATACATCTTATGTTCGCATTTTTACGATAAAACACAATTTTTTTACGTAATTAGCGTAGTCGCCGTGGTCTAGTGGTTAGTGTGTTGGCTTACTAAGACGATAGCGCTGGGTTCAAATCTCAGCTTTGAAATCTTGAAAAAAGGAAATATGAAAATGCATTTCTTTCGACGACTACCTCTCAGCAGTCTTCTGGCAAAAGCTCTGGGAGTAATTTATTGCAATGAAAAAGCCTCTCAAATCTGTCATTCGAAGTCAACTTTAAACTGTAGGTCCCGCTACTCATGGATAAAAAAATTAACACACACAACATGAGTGCTGCGAGAGGCTAGGCCGTAACCCTGACACAGGGTTGTAATGGCCAATTATGTATCAAAACATTAGACAGAATTAGAAATTTAGAAAAGTTCAATTGTTATCTTTCATCTATTAAAATACTCTCTTGGTGGTTTACCCTTTAGTAGCAAAATGATTGCCATTAATAATATTTTGTTTAATATATTTTTTTATTTATAATTTAATTTAACACCAACGTTACTTTCATTAAAAAAATGAATTCTACTCATCGATTGACTGACTGACTATTCAGGGATTTTTTTATTGTTTTTTTTTTTCCTTTTTTGCAATTTATTTAATAAAATAAAAAACTCGTTATGAGTATTATTTGGTCTAATAATTGTTGTGATTGTTTTAATTGATATAAAATAAGACCAATAACAAACAGCTAAAACAATAAAAAAAATTAATTATTTAAATAATTTCCAATTTAAACATGCAATTGTTGGATTCGCAACCGAATATAGAAAAAATACATGATGTTTCATTGCAAAATATTTTTTTTTTACTTTTTATACGCCCACTGTAGCTCAATCAACAACT
Source organism: Metopia argyrocephala (assembly GCA_963576795.1). Classification (NCBI taxonomy): domain Eukaryota; kingdom Metazoa; phylum Arthropoda; class Insecta; order Diptera; family Sarcophagidae; genus Metopia; species Metopia argyrocephala. Next base: position 175,965,186 of record OY756208.1, on the reverse strand, counting down.
GATTACTTCAAATTTGGTCATGAGAAACACAGTTTTTTTTCTAATCTTTTAAAGGTTTTTACGAGTTGTATTTAGTTGGACCAGTTGTTATAGTTTTAACTATTTTGCTAATCTAGAAAATAAAAATGTTTGTTTTTAATGAAAATTATTGCATTTTATTTTGCCTATTTGGTTACTATGCATCCTCTCCCAACATTCCTACACTTAGAGTAGATAGAAAAAACAACTCTTTAATCGCATGTCCTTCTTATTTTCTTTTTGTTTGAATACTAGCAGTATTCTCTAGTGGATTTCTTGGATATTAGAATAAAAACTCTTTAAAAATGTCGAGATTATGGATACATAAATATTCTTAAAGGTGGACTAAAGGTGGATAGTTCGATAACTAAATTCAACAGTGATATACATATGTATATCAAATATCAGCGAGTAGCCCCTTTACAAGCGTTCATACACATTTCGACATGCGCAAAACTGTTTTTGAAGTGAGCGTAACATTTCAGCTTCCTGTCACACACAACTCATTAGAAACGATGATTGGCCTCTCCAGTCAATATACTTTCTGGCTTTTGCAAACTTAAAATAAGATGTTGCAGCAATGAAAATATAGTTTAAATCATATAGAAATGATTGCCGAAATTAATGTTTGCAAGTGATTGTAGAACCACAAAAATGAAACTAAAAATAAATGAATTGCCATTAAATTTGTATTAAAATTCAGCATAAATTTTAATACTTCTCAAGTAATTTCGACCAACCACTAATTATGGCTGAACAAGTTTTTATAAGACTTTTACAAACTTTTTAGTTTTATTGCCAAATATCAACATTTCCTATTCACAACTGTGGGTTTATACATATATTTATTTATTTCAGTGTTTGTTAATTTTTAATTTGAAGCTAAAATTGTATTTTATTTTGTGTTCTTAATATGTCGACATTTTAATTCTGTCGACATAACTGGTATACGCCTCATACTACATACTTATATACAGTATATGCATTAAAAAAAAAATCCAGTTGCTAAAAGTAAAAATACAAAATATCTGTTAGTTTAGAATTTTTAAAAGTGTGGGTTGAGGAAATAAAAAAAAAATCAGTTGATCATTAAATCTAAATTTTTTTTATGAATGAATTTCTTTTCACACCTTTGTTTTTTGGCAATTCAAACGCATTGTTATTTTTGTTTATTCGAATATTAATAAACGATTAGTTTTAAATGTTAAACCTTTTTTATAGTCATTCAGTTTATATTTTATTATTTTTTTTTAATTTTTACTATAAAACAGCATATGTACTCGTATGTGGAACTAAAAGTTTAAATTTTATAGAACATTTAAATCAAATGCTTCACATGTTTCCATATTAATTTATTTATTATTATTTTTTTGTCATGTTATAAGATCATCATTACAAATTTAAATTATTATTCGATTTGTAAAAAAAAAGTTGTTATCGCCTTTCACAAATTGTGTGTTTGTGTTTTTATTAAAATTACTAATATGTCATAAATGTAAATCAAAATAATGACAAAATAGTCGGCCCTATTTTAGTTGGCGTTGTAATTTTCTGGGTTATAAGATTGTTTCTCCGAATTTGAAATTTTCATCCCCGAAAGTTTTTGGGTTATGATGTTTTACCATTTTAGAATACGAATTAAATGTTTTTCAGCATAATTTATTTATATTAAAATGGGCATTTATTTTTAACAAAAACTCCAGCAATTCATATTGCACTTTATATCGTAAAGATGAAGTAAAAAGTTGTAATTAAAAATGCAAAAAAAAAAATGAACAAATTTTAATTATTTAGTTATCCCTACCCCAATGTAAATTGTTATTCCCGTTGCAGAAAAAAATCCCCATTTTGGGAATAGATCCTCTAATCTGATAACACTGGTAATTTCAATTACCGTTTTTATGTGGTTGTCATTTCGTTCTTAAATTGGTATTCTTGAAATATTACATTGAAACGAAGACTACAATATACGAGCATCGAAAACATACCAAAACAAACTTTGTAATGTTGTTATCACTGCAATATTTCACGTATATTTTTTACATAAATATAAATTTTTAAATAATTTTGTATTTAAAAAAAAATTAAATAATGACGCCTACTGAGTTTTTTTATTTCTTTCAATTCAAGTGATGATCATGAAATAATAAAGATACATCCGAAAAATTTGCCATGCTAAATGCAGTGTAACGTCTGATATTGTGCTCAACTTTAAATTATTTTGTACGAAATCTTTGTGATGTTTAAACTGTTCCTTTAGATTTTACAACACTAATACCAATAATCCAATAATCCAGGTATGGTCGCCGTAGTCTAGTATGTATTGAGTTGTTGCTTACTAAGGCTAGTAAATGATTGCAATGAACAAGCTCCATATGTCTGTCGTTCGAATTCGACATTAAAATGTAGGTCCCGGTACTCCTGGTTAAAAATTAATGCATACAATACATGCGCTGTGAGAAGCTAGGCCGTAACTCTGAAAAAGGGCTTGTAATGGTCAATTATGTGTGTACATATGTATGTATGCACTAGGGTAATAACTTTTTGCATTTTTTGCAGATATCAAATCTCCCCAAACAAAATCGTGTACGGCATGGACAAATATTAAGAACTGCGTTTTTAGTTTTTCACTATCGTTAAAAAACGTTACGCGCCAAACGCGTTAAAGTTTTGAATCAAAAAAAGTTAAAAAAAAAACTTTTTTTGATGCCTTAACCTCTGACCATCACATCTATATAATTAAGGCATGCTGATTTCAATAGTAAAGTCCGTTTTCGAGTCAATGGAATAGTTTTCTTCCAAATTTGATATTAATTTCCGCTATTTTTTGCAGTTTTTTATATAAAAATAAAAATAGTACAAGACATATATCCGCTTTGTAAAACATCGCATACTTTGAACCTAAAGTTTATATCTTACAATACCTACTTTTAATCATTTATTGCTATTATTTTTTTACATACTTACATATGTATAAACCATATTTGAAAAAAAATTTTATTAAAAAAAATTTAAAAAAGGCATTTTAGAAATCGCTGTCGGTGCGTAAGGTTTTTTTACCAAATTGAACTGAAATAGTTTTCTTTATCATTAATACAATATTTGCCATTAGAAAACCTCTGGGGGCTAGTATGCATGTTTGTTTAACAGTGTCGTATGAATAAATTAAACAAGCAGGGACAGGAACCATTTTCAATAAATAACTGTAATCTCTGTTACATTCGAGAGCGTTTTAAATGCCGTTTGCATCTGCAAGCACATGTAATTGACGTCTATATACGTCATTTACACCAACGCTTGTTTTTATAATTTCTATATAAAAATCCTCTTATTTCTGATGTGGCGTGACCAAAATTTTGAAATTTTTAAACAATTATAAACGAGTAATGAATTTTTCACTCTACTGAGCTCAAACACATATTTTTGTTTAAATTACTTTTCAATGATGCCATAATAAAATTTAGAATTAAAACTGTGTCAATCTAAGATAAATCTGATTTGCTTAAATGCTGTCACAATTTATTTTTCTCGGTATCTTTTCATCTCTAGGCTAAACATTGCCGATAAACGAAAATTATATCTATACATATATGTATATGTGTGTGTGTATTTCAAAATGTGGTCTCCAAATCTATTATGCAATTAAAAAACAAAACATCGAAAAAAACAATAACAATAACAATGATATTTATCAAATATAATTTTGACACAGACTTACTCGTACATTTAATTAAACATGCACAACATGATGTCACATTAAAGCCTGTCCAGTTTATATTCATGCTGTAAATCGATCGTTCATTTGTTCAATCAGCAAACAAAAGCAAGCGACTAATAGAGCATTCGATATGAGTTTTTAAAGTAATAAATCAATTCCATACAAATCGATTAAATTTTTAACAATTGAATGAACAAACTAAAGAATGAATGAATTTACCGGGAGACCTTCCAGAGAAAATGCAAAAACTGAATAAAAAAATGCGATAAAAATAAAGCGAATGATTTGTATTTTAAACAGGTTTCTCTAGCACTGCTGCTACCTTTATATAAAAAAAAGAAAAGAAAAATAATAACTGATGAGAGATTTGGTTTTAAATACATTCATAATTTTCAATAGATAAATTTTCAATTAACAATTTAATTAATATGCAGTCACCGGAAATATAAACAAAATATTGTTACTTTCGTTAGCAACGCACCATCGCACAGTGTTTCCTTCTTCAAATAACTCGCATACAAAAATTAAAGCATTTATGAGCAAAATCTAAAAAAGACACTTTGTTTTGATTATTGTATAGGGTGTCAAAAAATCAGAATAGGAAAATAAACAAAACTGAACGTTTGATCTCATTTTGTTGTATTCTTTACAGTGAGTAAAACAAAAATAAAATAGAAACAGTGAGAAAGGTTGTCCCATTTAATTTTGTATATTGTTTTTCTTTTGAGTACTACAAATACACTAACTCAAATGTGCGTAGATACAACAACAAAAAATGAATGAGAAGAAAAAGGATAGAAGAAGAGAAAAAGAAAAGAAGAAGAGAAAAAACAACAAAAAACAAAGCAAGCACAAGAGCGAAAAGCTAATTGTTTTATTTGCGCTCTTTCTCATTTAGAAAGTATTTGTTTTGGTTTTGCTCATGTACAATACCATTAAAAAAATTTTGAAAAGTGTATGACTTTGATGTAACTTTTGCGAAATGTTTTGTTTGTTTGCCCACTCTACAAAAAATTAACTCAAGATTGTAATTAAAGCTTTGAAAGAAGAGAGTTTTTAGTCTTTAAATTATTTATGTTTTCATTGAATCATAAAGTAAAAAGGATGGGATTATTTATGGAATATCACATCTCCACGGCTTTGCTGGCACAAACATATTCTTTGGTCGAAATTTTGCATTGCGTTTATTTTCCTCTTGTAATGCAAATAAATTTGATTTCAGATAATTTCATAAGAAGATATTTAATGGTGTTGAATCACATTGATATAGAAGGCCAATTGTGAGTAGAACACCAGGAAATGTCTCACAAAGTAATTGCATTGTTTTATTAGCTAGCACCGTCTTGTTGAAACTATATATTGGCCAATAGCATCCAATTTTGTCAGAAAGAATTGTGTTATCATTATAAAGCAGGAGTAACAGTTGCTGCTTAACCAGCCTCATTTCTAAAAAAGGATGGTCCTAAGTTGCTTCCTATCCAAAGTCCACACCATGAAGTGTCAGGTTATGGGTGCATTTCTTGTTTGTCAATCACGCATGGGATATTCTAATTCTAAACAAGAGAAGTTTTTAGTGATAAGCAAAGCCGTTGATTGCTTGAAAAACCAGCATTTACTTGCTGTCACTTTTTTTTTTGTAAGTATACGCTGTAGAGAGCTTCTTGAAATTTGCTGATCTAGTCCATAACGTTGAATTAACATTTCTAAGTTTCACCAACACTATATTACGCCTTGCTTTAATAATGACATTTGAATGGCTTTGTTTGCACGGCCAATGTGTTTAGTGTTAGAATACTCCCTGATTGTAGTTTTCATTTATGCAGATCACAGAAAAAGTGGTAACATTTATGACGCTAAATTGCTCGGCAGTTGTTTAACGTCCACAACGCGTATGTCTATTCACTTACGAAGCAGGTTGATTCATACATTTTCAAAGTTTTAGTCTTGGATTGCATAAATTAGTGTATTTCTTTAGATATTTCAGTTGTTTTTAAATCAATATTGTACATAACTTTTAATGCAAGCCGCGAATAAAATAACTGTCTTCACCATGAACGCCACTATGTTTTCTTTTGACTCAATCGGAGTAGTTGTACAGGTTATATTGGCTTAAACACCTTGGTATGTGACTCAATATACAATTTTAACAGTTTTTGTACACGCTCGTTGCACTGTGCTTCATTCATCACATATTTTATTGTAAAATTTACAAAAAAAAAAAAAATTTTACAAAACAGAAACATTTCGAACATTTTTTATATGAAATTAATTGGCCTGTTAATAAGAATTTTTTGTATTCAATTCATTTTTTTTTATATTTTTTTTACCACTTAAAAAATTAAATTTCTCATCATTTACAACTTGTCTGGCTGCGTTTACAAAAAGATCAGCCAGCAGACAAAAAGAGATACAAATTTTATTGTAAATTCGTAAATAAGTATCAGTTTCAGATTGAATTACGCAGTACAATATTAAAAGACTGTTTTGTTTATCTGTTTTGAAAACAAACAATAAATATTTTCTATTAATAGACAAAATAAACAGATTTTGTATTGATTTTTTACATATTTTTTTAATATTAAAAACAATTAAAACTTGTTGCAACATGCAAATTATTGAGTTTTAAAAATAGATTTTTTTTTTCACTATTTTTGTAGATATTTATTATCAATTTCATAATCAATTAGTTTCTTCTATTAACTATTAATTATCTATAACGCGTGAATTTCATGATTCTAAATAGCTACCTAAGGCAGGTTAAGTGCATTTTCCCAAAAGTTACAAAACTGTAGTTATAAAAAGTTAAAAAAGAAAAAACGCCAAAATATCTCATAAAGTAACTGAGTATAGACAATATCGGTGTTAGTCATGCATGCCCTCCTTGACAGCCGCCTTACGTACTTAAACTTTTCAATTTTCTTTTAGTCGAACCCAAACGAAAATCCGATAAATACTTATTATAGAAACCTCCCTGACTGACTGAGATCCATTATGGTTCTATCAGGCCGAGAATAGACAATCCTCCCTGACTGACTGAGTTCCATTATGGTTCTATCAGGCCGAGAATAGACAATCTCGGTTTTAATCATTAGGAAAGATATTTCATATCAAAATATATATGCAGTAGGGCGAACCTGTTTAGCTGAAACCCAAGTTGACGCCTGCTTCGCAGACTTACTAAGTTCTTGTATGGTTCTGTCAGCACAAATGACACTAAATTGCTTCTGTATTGCAAATAAACAAATGTTCAGTGTTCAGTGGGATATTGTTAACATTTTATAACATAACTACTACTGATAAATGGTTAAAATTATATTTTTTTTCTCTTTATAAATTTGAAAAAAGATGCTTTAATTGCTTTTAGTTGCTATGACTTGTGTTTTTTTGTTTGTATTTATTGTATAACAGAAGAAGCTTTAATTGCAAACTGATAAATATTCTCATGTGAATGATAGTGTTTAACAAAAGTTTAACCATGAAATGAAAAAAAAATGTGCTTTGTGTACTTAACTTTTAATAGTAAACGTTCATAAAATAGTCAGTATATCTGAAATTGTAGACATATTGTTCGTCGAAATGGGTGTATTATAAGATTCAAGAGTGCTTTACCTAGAGACGTTTGTCAATTTAACCTAACCCGACTTAATTTTAATGGAACTTAGTAATCGCCATGTCGTGGTATTGTTGCTTACACTGCAAATACTCAACTGGCAAAGCTGGCGGAAATTAATAGTTCTCTGGCAGGGTCTCTCATGTATTTACAATATTGGATTTTAATTCTTTTACTTATCTTTTTAAAATTACAAAATATACTGCACTGTACGTAGAATTTTGTTGAAATATGTACTTTATATTTCAAACCAACTAATCAATTTTCTGAGTAATTTTTCATAATCGAAATTAATTGGTTTGTCTATTGGTTGTTATTTTATTGAAAAGTTCAGACAAATTAAGATTTCTGTTAAAGCAGACGTTTTTAAATCTTAAATTAAATTGTAGTTTTTGTTTGTTTGTTTGTTTCGTATATATATACTCACTCGTACATTTACTTGTTACTGAAAATTTTTAATGGTAATCATATTCAATTAAATAAATATTTTTGTCAAATGTCACTATTAATTGAGATTCGTGATTTAATAAAATACATCATTAGTTGTAGCAAAATTAAGATTTAACAATTTGTTTTAACGTTAAAGTGCATTTACATCTGTGCAAAATCTCATCACTGAGATGTGAAATTTTGAGTACATTTTTTAACACTTCTTTTTCATAAAAAAACAGCATAATTTGGCACTTTTTTTTTGCATAGCATTTTATGTTATAATTTTTTTGATCACTAATTTTCTTTCAATAAATTATTTAATTTACTATTTTACTTTGTTTTTAAATTTAACATCATTTTTTTCTCCTACAGTGTTGTATTTTTAATACTAAAAATATAGTTTTAGTTCAAAAAACAGAGTTACATCACAAACTTACTAAATTTCTATGTAATCACGTAGCGAGTGAGATTTTGTTTTATAGGAAAAATCTCATTAAAATCTACTAGATTTTGATCGAAAGCTCGAAAGTACTAGAAAATATGTTTTTTTTCTGTAGATGGCGCAAATCTTTATAATAGAGCTGTATTTTTTTTTGCCAATTTTGGCAAAACTTTACAGTCTAGAGACTACTAAACAATATGAATTTCAGTTATTTTTTTTTTTTTTTTTTTTATTAAGACCAATACTCAGGGGTAAACCCCTACTCATGCAGTGCATTGTATTGGAATGTGAAGATGGTTGATAGGTTTTTTTTTTTTTTTTTTTTTTTTTTCCATAGATGTTTGTATATTTTTGCGCCTTTTTATTATTGATGAAACAAGTTGCTGTAAATTTGTCCACTCAAGAGCCAGTGTTATACCTTCACCCTCGAATGATCAAACAGCAATTGCCTTCATCTGTCGGTGGATGTTTTAATGTGAATGGTGAGCGTCTTCAGTAGATTAGCTGTTATCTCCCCAGAAGGTGGCGCTGTACTCCTGATCATTGGTTTTTGGTGGAATTGATTAGAAATGTCAGGGGGCGGTTTCTTGCAGATGGTCTTGCTGCAGGGGGGGGGGAACCTCTTATTTTCTTAAATTTAATTTTTTTAATTTAAATTGTAATTTTTAGAAAACCGCAAATTTTTATTTTTCTAATTTGTCCTTCGCTGGAATCGAACCTGGGTCGTGTGAGTTTCTGTGCGAGCGCTCTACCACTATGCCACGACCCCCCCAAAGTTATACAAGCCTTCAAAAAAGATGCGTGTGTAAATTTAATAGCTGTTGGGCAATTGGTTCGTAAGATATAGCAATGTAACTGAAGCAACTTTTCGTCGTGCGGAAAGTTTATGTGCTCTATCCGCCATTTTATATATTTCGAGTTAATACTGCTGCTTTAGGTTTTTGACACCAAAATTTTTAAAATCTGCAATCCGTTTTCAGCTATTTATCTCCGAAGCTGTACGAGATATCCGAAAGCGGATTGCAGACTTGAAAATATGAAATATAAATATAAAAAATTTGAAATGACAGATAGAGCCCATAAACTTCCGCAGGACGTTTTGTTATTGAAAGAAACTTTATAAGAAAGTACAGATAAATCACCAATTGATTGATGCCTTAGTGTCAAAGTTGTATGGTATTCGAGGGCACACAGCCAGTAATTCTTGAAAATATACCATATACACTTCGTTAAGAAATATTTCCAAATTTTAATACCAATTATAACTTGTTTGAATAATATTTTAATGAATTAATTTTTATTTTATTGTGTAATTTTTTGAGAAGCTAGGCCGTAATCCTGACACACGGTTGTAAAGGCCAGTTATGTATGTATGTATGTATGTATGTATGTATGTATGTATGTGTAATTTTTTTTAATGGAAATTTTTGTTGGGCTTAAAAACACCCTATATATTGTAGTTATCAAAGTTATAATTAATAACTTTTGGTATATTTCGCTGAAGTTATCTAAGCAATAGCAGCAAATCAAATCTATTCTTTAATGTAAATGTAGTATATAAGCAACCTTTGATTTTTCCGACAGCTGATGTAGTGAACTAGGTCTATAACGTTCTAGGGCGGTAGTTTTAAGTTCGTTATAACCGTATACAACTGTAGTTTTAATAAAATTGAAGCTTTTTGCTATACAAATATTTAATTTAAACTTTTCACCTACCACAAATACGAGTAAAGTTCAGCTTAAAAACCAAATACAACATGCGTCAATTTTTTTTTTGCATTAAAAAACTGTATGAATGATTGATTATAATTCCAAATACGTTCTACAACAATTTACTGCTATAGAGAAATTTGATTCACATTTTTGCTTGTTTTTGCAGGTATTTAATATTTTTTTTGCTTTTAATACTCGTATCTGTTTATTTAATTAATGAAAAATTTAATTCAAACTAAGCTGCTTAAAAGTCTACCATGATGTGAATGTTTAAAAACAAGTATTGAATAATTTTGTTATAATTTAATAAAACATAATAAACAAGTCATTTACAAATGCCTTTGCCTTGTGCGACACCTACGACAGTCTCAGATTAACGCTGAAAATAAAGCGAATCTATTTAAATCGTTTTATTGTTGTTGTTGTTCAGGCCACACAATCAATATCATATGAACATATATAACAACTAAAAAAAGAAAGAAAAAAAACAGATTCCACAACTCCTTTGGACTCTATACAATTCGTTAAACGTTTCTACAAAAATAAAAACATCTCCAAGGTTCTTTCTTATCACGGGAGAAAAAAAGTAATCGCAAGTATATCCAAAACATATCCATATGAATGGCATTCGGCAGTATAACCAGAGACTGTATTAGAAATCCCTTACAACAGAGAGCCGTGAGGCTAAAGCTAATGATTTTTATTACTAAATCCGCTGGTTTTGATTTATATCTTCGTTGTCTTCTTGTCAAATGTACACATTAAAATTAATTAAAATATTAATTGCATCAATTGAAATTTTAATTGATTTTTTTTTGTCTCAAAACACGAAATTAATATTATTTGTGAGAACAATTTAATTGCCCAAAATATTTTTTTTTTTAATTTTGGAAGCAAAAAATGAAATTGTAACAATAATATAAAACATTATATGGTATTTTGATTTATATCTTTAAGATTCCAATGCTACACGGTAAGTTATTATTTTCAGATTTTTTATACTACAATATCTGCCTACTAGTTGCAAAATCTTCTCATTTCATATACAAATTATGTGTTATTCATGCGCACAAGGAAGTAATTGTTCACAATTTCTCCCTTACAAAATATAATAACTTATTGCTAAGGACTATTTTCCGTTGGGTGATTTGTTTTGTTTAATTAAAATTGATTTTGTTTAATTACTTATTTTCCCAAAGAAATGAAAAAAAACGTATGATTCAATGATGACCACTCACACTTTAATCCAACTAAGTATATAAAATAAAACATTGTGGTGTTACAGCTTTTCTAACGCAAACTTTTAAAAACGGAAGTTCTCTATTACTTTTATAACAAAAAAAAAATATTTGAAATTCAAACTGACAATTCATTATATTGCAATTCAATCACTCGGATACAAATATAAAATATTGAATAAAATTAAAAAGAAATCACAATTAGAATTCTTTCTTAATTGTTTTTGTTTAATTTAAATTTATTATTGTGTTTCAAACGAATAATTTTTTGTTTGCAAATTTGTATTTTTAGCGTTTCTAATGATTTTTGCACAATTCAGTGTTTAAATGAGAGTTGTCTTGTCGACTTTTTTTCACTTTTATGAGTCGTGGTTTAAGTTATTGGCGACTTTCTCGGAAATGCATGATGTCATTGGGTGATGTTGTTAAACAGAGTTGATGATGACTGAAGTTTATTTTAATCTGAATATGATGTGACTTTATTAGAATTAACCAATTGACAAAAAATACAAAAATAAAAACCATTTATGTCATTGTTTTATTATTTGTTTATGTGTGTGAAGATAAATTCGAATTTGAAAAGCAAAGACATAAACCATCTCTCTTTAGCTAACACATTTTTTGCGTTAACAGAGCTCTGTTAATGGTTTAACAGCGACTATGTACGGGTATTTCAGGACTTATTAGTCATTTAATGGACACACATTCCAATTTTAGGAAGAAAAGGTACTCCCATATGGAAGTTATATTGCTCACTTTGTATCTCATAAAAAAAAATTCATATTTTTTGAGTTTTAGGTTAAAAAAAAGCCGAAACAAATTCTTTCAAAAAAAACCAAATAAGTGGAGAAGATCAGTAGCCATTATGGAAAAATACGAAAATGCAGGTATATCACACTATATGGGGATGACAGTCCAAGGGGTCCCTAATGGAGCAGTATTAGTGGTATTCCTGAAATAATTTTGGGATTTGAGAAAATTTAATTTGAAAAATTCAACTTTTTTGCAAAATGACTGGAGAAGATCAGTGGCCATTATGGAAAAATACGAAAATGCAGGTATATCCCACTATATGGGGATGGCAGTCCAAGGGGTCCCTAATGGAGCAGTATTAGTGGTATTCCTGAAATAATTTTGGGATTTGAGAAAATTTAATTTGAAAAATTCAACTTTTTTGCAAAATGACTGGAGAAGATCAGTGGCCATTATGGAAAAATAAGAAAATGCAGGTATATCACACTATATGGGGATGACAGTCCAAGGGGTCCCTAACGGAGCAGTATTAGTGGTATTCCTGAAATAATTTTGAGATTTGAGAAAAATTAATTTAAAAAATTCAATTTTTTCAATTTTTGTAAAATGACTGGAGAAGATCAGTGGCCATTATGGAAAAATACGAAAATGCAGGTATATCCCAATATATGGGGATGGCAGTCCAAGGGGTCCCTAATGGAGCAGTATTAGTGGTATTCCTGAAATAATTTTGGGATTTGAGAAAATTTAATTTGAAAAATTCAATTTTTTTGCAAAATGACTGGAGAAGATCAATGGTCATTTTGGAAAAATACAAAAATGCAGGTATATCACACTATATGGGGATGACAGTCCAAGGGGTTCCTAATGGAGCAGTATTAGTGGTATTCCTGAAATAATTTTGGGATTTAAGAAAATTTAATTTAAAAAATTCAATTTTTTCAATTTTTGTAAAATGACTGGAGAAGATCGGTGGCCATTTTGGAAAAATACGAAAATGCAGGTATATCCCACTATATGGGGATGACAGTCCAAGGGGTCCCTAACGGAGCAGTATTAGTGGTATTCCTGAAATAATTTTGAGATTTGAGAAAATTTAATTTGAAAAATTCAATTTTTTCAATTTTTGTAAAATGACTGGAGAAGATCGGTGGCCATTTTGGAAAAATACGAAAATGCAGGTATATCACACTATATGGGGATGACAGTCCAAGGGGTCCCTAACGGAGCAGTATTAGTGGTATTCCTGAAATAATTTTGAGATTTGAGAAAATTTAATTTGAAAAATTAACTTTTTTTGCAAAATGACTGGAGAAGATCAGTGGTCATTATGGAAAAATACGAAAATGCAGGTATATCACACTATATGGGGATGACAGTCCAAGGGGTCCCTAACGGAGCAGTATTAGTGGTATTCCTGAAATAATTTTGAGATTTGAGAAAATTTAATTTGAAAAATTAACTTTTTTTGCAAAATGACTGGAGAAGATCAGTGGTCATTATGGAAAAATACGAAAATGCAGGTATATCACACTATATGGGGATGACAGTCCAAGGGGTCCCTAACGGAGCAGTATTAGTGGTATTCCTGAAATAATTTTGAGATTTGAGAAAATTTAATTTGAAAAATTCAATTTTTTCAATTTTTGTAAAATGACTGGAGAAGATCAGTGGCCATTATGGAAAAATAAGAAAATGCAGGTATATCACACTATATGGGGATGACAGTCCAAGGGGTTCCTAATGGAGCAGTATTAGTGGTATTCCTGAAATAATTTTGGGATTTGAGAAAATTTAATTTAAAAAATTCAATTTTTTCAATTTTTGTAAAATGACTGGAGAAGATTAGTGGCCATTATGGAAAAATAAGAAAATGCAGGTATATCACACTATATGGGGATGACAGTCCAAGGGGTTCCTAATGGAGCAGTATTAGTGGTATTCCTGAAATAATTTTGGGATTTGAGAAAATTTAATTTAAAAAATTCAATTTTTTCAATTTTTGTAAAATGACTGGAGAAGATCAGTGGTCATTATGGAAAAATACGAAAATGCAGGTATATCACACTATATGGGGATGACAGTCCAAGGGGTCCCTAACGGAGCAGTATTAGTGGTATTCCTGAAATAATTTTGAGATTTGAGAAAATTTAATTTGAAAAATTCAATTTTTTCAATTTTTGTAAAATGACTGGAGAAGATCGGTGGCCATTATGGAAAAATACGAAAATGCAGGTATATCACACTATATGGGGATGACAGTCCAAGGGGTCCCTAATGGAGCAGTGTTAGTGGTATTCCTGAAATAGTTTTGGGATTTGAGAAAATTTAATTTAAAAAATTCAATTTTTTCAATTTTTGTAAAATGACTGGAGGAGATCAATGGTCATTTTGGAAAAATACGAAAATGCAGGTATATCACACTATATGGGGATGATAGTCCAAGGGGTCCCTAATGGAGCAGTATTAGTGGTATTCCTGAAATAATTTTGGGATTTGAGGAAATTTAATTTGAAAAATTCAATTTTTTTGCAAAATGACTGGAGAAGATCAGTGGCCATTATGGAAAAATACGAAAATGCAGGTATATCACACTATATGGGGATGACAGTCCAAGGGGTCCCTAATGGAGCAGTGTTAGTGGTATTCCTGAAATAATTTTGGGATTTGAGAAAATTGAATTTGAAAAATTCAATTTTTTTGCAAAATGACTGAAGAAGATCAGTGGCCATTATGGAACAATACAAAAATGCAGGTATATCACACTATATTGGGATTATAGTCCAAGGGGTTCCTAATGGAGCAGTATTAGTGGTATTCCTGAAATAATTTTGGGATTTGAGAAAATTTAATTTAAAAAATTCAATTTTTTCAATTTTTGTAAAATGACTGGAGAAGATCAGTGGCCATTATGGAAAAATACGAAAATGCAGGTATATCACACTATATGGGGATGACAGTCCAAGGGGTCCCTAATGGAGCAGTATTAGTGGTATTCCTGAAATAATTTTGGGATTTGAGGAAATTTAATTTGAAAAATTCAATTTTTTTGCAAAATGACTGGAGAAGATCAGTGGCCATTATGGAAAAATACGAAAATGCAGGTATATCACACTATATGGGGATGACAGTCCAAGGGGTCCCTAATGGAGCAGTGTTAGTGGTATTCCTGAAATAGTTTTGGGATTTGAGAAAATTTAATTTAAAAAATTCAATTTTTTCAATTTTTGTAAAATGACTGGAGGAGATCAATGGTCATTTTGGAAAAATACGAAAATGCAGGTATATCACACTATATGGGGATGACAGTCCAAGGGGTCCCTAATGGAGCAGTATTAGTGGTATTCCTGAAATAAATTTGGGATTTGAAAAAATTTAATTTAAAAAATTCAATTCTTTCAATTTTTGTAAAATGACTGGAGAAGATCAATGGTCATTTTGGAAAAATACGAAAATGCAGGTATATCACACTATATGGGGATGACAGTCCAAGGGGTCCCTAATGGAGCAGTATTAGTGGTATTCCTGAAATAATTTTGGGATTTGAGAAAATTTAATTTAAAAAATTCAATTTTTTCAATATTTGTAAAATGACTGGAGAAGATCAATGGTCATTTTGGAAAAATACGAAAATGCAGGTATATCACACTATATGACGATGACAGTTCAAGGGGTCCCTAATGGAGCAGTATTAGTGGTATTCCTGAAATAATTTTGGGATTTGAGAAAATTTAATTTGAAAAATTCAATTTTTTTGCAAAATGACTGGAGAAGATCAGTGACCATTATGGAAAAATACGAAAATGCAGGTATATCACACTATATAGGGATGACAGTCCAAGGGGTCCCTAATGGAGCAGTATTAGTGGTATTCCTGAAATAATTTTGGGATTTGAGAAAATTTAATTTAAAAAATTCAATTTTTTCAATTTTTGTAAAATGACTGGAGAAGATCAATGGTCATTTTGGAAAAATACGAAAATGCAGGTATATCACACTATATGGGGATGACAGTCCAAGGGGTCCCTAATGGAGCAGTATTAGTGATATTCCTGAAATAATTTTGGGATTTGAGAAAAATTTATTTGAAAAATTAAATTTTTTTGCAAAATTACTGGAGAAGATCAGTGGCCATTATGGAAAAATACGAAAATGCAGGTATATCACACTATATGGGGATGACAGTCCAAGGGGTCCCTAATGGAGCAGTATTAGTGGTATTCCTGAAATAATTTTGGGATTTGAGAAAATTTAGTTTAAAAAATTTAATTTTTTTAATTTTTGTAAAATGACTGGAGAAGATCAATGGTCATTTTGGAAAAATAAGAAATTGCAGGTACATCACACCTGTATTAATAATTTTTTAATTTAGCTTTTTTTATACTATATTTTAGTTATTTATTTTAGTTTTGATTCACTATATGTCTCATATGCAGGTAATGTTAACATTACTCTGTTAACTAATTCTGTTGTCAAAAAGAATCTAACTTTCGTAGCTAACTTCACACACTTCTTCTCTAGTCATTTTGCAAAAAAATTGAATTTTTCAAATTAAATTTTCTCAAATCCCAAAATTTTTTCAGGAATACCACTAATACTGCTCCATTAGGAATCCCTTGGACTGTCATCTCCATATAGTGTGATATACCTGCATTTTCGTATTTTTCCATAATGGCCACTGATCTTCTCCAGTCATTTTGCAAAAAAATTGAATTTTTCAAATTAAATTTTCTCAAATCCCAAAATTATTTCAGGAATACCACTAATACTGCTCCATTAGGGACCCCTTGAACTGTCATCGTCATATAGTGTGATATACCTGCATTTTCGTATTTTTCCAAAATGACCATTGATCTTCTCCAGTCATTTTGCAAAAGAGTTGAATTTTTAAAATTAAATTTTCTCAAATCCCAAAATTATTTCAGGAATACCACTAATACTGCTCCATTAGGGACCCCTTGGACTGTCATCCCCATATAGTGTGATATACCTGCATTTTCGTATTTTTCCATAATGGCCACTGATCTTCTCCAGTTATTTTGCAAAAAAATTGAATTTTTCAAATTAAATTTTCTCAAATCCCAAAATTATTTCAGGAATACCACTAATACTGCTTCATTAGGGACCCCTTGGACTATCATCCCCATATAGTGTGATATACCTGCATTTTCGTATTTTTCCATAATGGCCACTGATCTTCTCCAGTCATTTTGCAAAAAAGTTGAATTTTTCAAATTAAATTTTCTCAAATCCCAAAATTATTTCAGGAATACCACTAATACTGTTTCATTAGGAACCCCTTGGACTATCATCCCCATATAGTGTGATATACATGCATTTTCGTATTTTTCCATAATGGCCACTGATCTTCTCCAGTCATTTCGCAAAAAAGTTGAATTTTTCAAATTAAATTTTCTCAAATTCCAAAATTATTTCAGGAATACCACTAATACTGCTCCATTAGGGACCCCTTGGACTATCATCCCCATATAGTGTGATATACCTGCATTTTCGTATTTTTCCAAAATGACCATTGATCTCCTCCAGTCATTTTACAAAAATTGAAAAAATTGAATTTTTTAAATTAAATTTTCTCAAATCCCAAAATTATTTCAGGAATACCACTAATACTGTTTCATTAGGAACCCCTTGGACTATCATCCCCATATAGTGTGATATACCTGCATTTTCGTATTTTTCCATAATGGCCACTGATCTTCTCCAGTCATTTCGCAAAAAAGTTGAATTTTTCAAATTAAATTTTCTCAAATTCCAAAATTATTTCAGGAATACCACTAATACTGCTCCATTAGGGACCCCTTGGACTGTCATCCCTATATAGTGTGATATACCTGCATTTTCGTATTTTTCCAAAATGATCATTGATCTTCTCCAGTCATTTTACAAAAATTGAAAAAATTGAATTTTCTAAATTAAATTTTCTCAAATTCCAAAATTATTTCAGGAATACCACTAATACTGCTTCATTAGGGACCCCTTGGACTGTCATCCCCATATAGTGTGATATACCTGCATTTTCGTATTTTTCCATAATGGCCACTGATCTTCACCAGTCATTTCGCAAAAAAGTTGAATTTTTCAAATTAAATTTTCTCAAATTCCAAAATTATTTCAGGAATACCACTAATACTGCTTCATTAGGGACCCCTTGGACTATCATCCCCATATAGTGTGATATACCTGCATTTTCGTATTTTTCCATAATGGCCACTGATCTTCTCCAGTCATTTTGCAAAAAAGTTGAATTTTTCAAATTAAATTTTCTCAAATCCCAAAATTATTTCAGGAATACCACTAATACTGCTCCATTAGGGACCCCTTGGACTGTCATCCCTATATAGTGTGATATACCTGCATTTTCGTATTTTTCCAAAATGATCATTGATCTTCTCCAGTCATTTTACAAAAATTGAAAAAATTGAATTTTCTAAATTAAATTTTCTCAAATCCCAAAATTATTTCAGGAATACCACTAATACTGCTCCATTAGGAACCCCTTGGACTATAATCCCAATATAGTGTGATATACCTGCATTTTCGTATTGTTCCATAATGGCCACTGATCTTCTCCAGTCATTTTGCAAAAAAATTGAATTTTTCAAATTAAATTTTCTCAAATCCCAAAATTATTTCAGGAATACCACTAATACTGCTCCATTAGGGACCCCTTGGACTGTCATCCCCATATAGTGTGATATACCTGCATTTTCGTATTTTTCCATAATGGCCACTGATCTTCTCCAGTCATTTTGCAAAAAAATTGAATTTTTCAAATTAAATTTTCTCAAATCCCAAAATTATTTCAGGAATACCACTAATACTGCTTCATTAGGGACCCCTTGGACTATCATCCCCATATAGTGTGATATACCTGCATTTTCGTATTTTTCCATAATGGCCACTGATCTTCTCCAGTCATTTTGCAAAAAAGTTGAATTTTTCAAATTAAATTTTCTCAAATCCCAAAATTATTTCAGGAATACCACTAATACTGCTTCATTAGGGACCCCTTGGACTGTCATCCCCATATAGTGTGATATACCTGCATTTTCGTATTTTTCCATAATGGCCACTGATCTTCTCCAGTCATTTTGCAAAAAAGTTGAATTTTTTAAATTAAATTTTCTCAAATCCCAAAATTATTTCAGGAATACCACTAATACTGTTTCATTAGGAACCCCTTGGACTATCATCCCCATATAGTGTGATATACCTGCATTTTCGTATTTTTCCAAAATGATCATTGATCTTCGCCAGTCATTTTACAAAAATTGAAAAAATTGAATTTTCTAAATTAAATTTTCTCAAATCCCAAAATTATTTCAGGAATACCACTAATACTGCTCCATTAGGAACCCCTTGGACTATAATCCCAATATAGTGTGATATACCTGCATTTTCGTATTGTTCCATAATGGCCACTGATCTTCTCCAGTCATTTTGCAAAAAAATTGAATTTTTCAAATTAAATTTTCTCAAATCCCAAAATTATTTCAGGAATACCACTAATACTGCTCCATTAGGGACTCCTTGGGCTGTCATCCCCATATAGTGTGATATACCTGCATTTTCGTATTTTTCCATAATGGCCACTGATCTTCTCCAGTCATTTTGCAAAAAAGTTGAATTTTTTAAAATTAATTTTCTCAAATCCCAAAATTATTTCAGGAATACCACTAATATTGTTTCATTAGGAACCCCTTGGACTATCATCCCCATATAGTGTGATATACCTGCATTTTCGTATTTTTCCAAAATGACCATTGATCTCCTCCAGTCATTTTACAAAAATTGAAAAAATTGAATTTTTTAAATTAAATTTTCTCAAATCCCAAAATTATTTTAGGAATACCACTAATACTGCTCCATTAGGGACCCCTTGGACTGTCATCCCCATATAGTGTGATATACCTGCATTTTCGTATTTTTCCATAATGGCCACTGATCTTCTCCAGTCATTTTGCAAAAAAATTGAATTTTTCAAATTAAATTTTCTCAAATCCCAAAATTATTTCAGGAATACCACTAATACTGCTCCATTAGGGACCCTTTGGACTGTCATCCCCATATAGTGTGATATACCTGCATTTTCGTATTTTTCCAAAATGACCATTGATCTCCTCCAGTCATTTTACAAAAATTGAAAAAATTGAATTTTTTAAATTAAATTTTCTCAAATCCCAAAATTATTTCAGGAATACCACTAATACTGCTCCATTAGGGACTCCTTGGACTGTCATCCCCATATAGTGTGATATACCTGCATTTTCGTATTGTTCCATAATGGCCACTGATCTTCTCCAGTCATTTTGCAAAAAAATTGAATTTTTCAAATTAAATTTTCTCAAATCCCAAAATTATTTCAGGAATACCACTAATACTGCTCCATTAGGGACTCCTTGGACTGTCATCCCCATATAGTGTGATATACCTGCATTTTCGTATTTTTC
This sequence comes from Metopia argyrocephala, assembly GCA_963576795.1. Classification (NCBI taxonomy): domain Eukaryota; kingdom Metazoa; phylum Arthropoda; class Insecta; order Diptera; family Sarcophagidae; genus Metopia; species Metopia argyrocephala. The sequence continues at coordinate 175,944,791 of OY756208.1, read as the reverse complement.
CATAATGGCCACTGATCTTCTCCAGTCATTTTGCAAAAAAGTTGAATTTTTTTAAATTAATTTTCTCAAATCCCAAAATTATTTCAGGAATACCACTAATATTGTTTCATTAGGAACCCCTTGGACTATCATCCCCATATAGTGTGATATACCTGCATTTTCGTATTTTTCCAAAATGACCATTGATCTCCTCCAGTCATTTTACAAAAATTGAAAAAATTGAATTTTTTAAATTAAATTTTCTCAAATCCCAAAATTATTTTAGGAATACCACTAATACTGCTCCATTAGGGACCCCTTGGACTGTCATCCCCATATAGTGTGATATACCTGCATTTTCGTATTTTTCCATAATGGCCACTGATCTTCTCCAGTCATTTTGCAAAAAAATTGAATTTTTCAAATTAAATTTTCTCAAATCCCAAAATTATTTCAGGAATACCACTAATACTGCTCCATTAGGGACCCCTTGGACTGTCATCCCCATATAGTGTGATATACCTGCATTTTCGTATTTTTCCATAATGGCCACTGATCTTCTCCAGTCATTTTGCAAAAAAATTGAATTTTTCAAATTAAATTTTCTCAAATCCCAAAATTATTTCAGGAATACCACTAATACTGCTTCATTAGGGACCCCTTGGACTATCATCCCCATATAGTGTGATATACCTGCATTTTCGTATTTTTCCATAATGGCCACTGATCTTCTCCAGTCATTTTGCAAAAAAGTTGAATTTTTCAAATTAAATTTTCTCAAATCCCAAAATTATTTCAGGAATACCACTAATACTGCTCCATTAGGGACCCCTTGGACTGTCATCCCTATATAGTGTGATATACCTGCATTTTCGTATTTTTCCAAAATGATCATTGATCTTCTCCAGTCATTTTACAAAAATTGAAAAAATTGAATTTTCTAAATTAAATTTTCTCAAATCCCAAAATTATTTCAGGAATACCACTAATACTGCTCCATTAGGAACCCCTTGGACTATAATCCCAATATAGTGTGATATACCTGCATTTTCGTATTGTTCCATAATGGCCACTGATCTTCTCCAGTCATTTTGCAAAAAAATTGAATTTTTCAAATTAAATTTTCTCAAATCCCAAAATTATTTCAGGAATACCACTAATACTGCTCCATTAGGGACCCCTTGGACTGTCATCCCCATATAGTGTGATATACCTGCATTTTCGTATTTTTCCATAATGGCCACTGATCTTCTCCAGTCATTTTGCAAAAAAGTTGAATTTTTCAAATTAAATTTTCTCAAATCCCAAAATTATTTCAGGAATACCACTAATACTGCTTCATTAGGGACCCCTTGGACTGTCATCCCCATATAGTGTGATATACCTGCATTTTCGTATTTTTCCATAATGGCCACTGATCTTCTCCAGTCATTTTGCAAAAAAGTTGAATTTTTTAAATTAAATTTTCTCAAATCCCAAAATTATTTCAGGAATACCACTAATACTGCTTCATTAGGGACCCCTTGGACTGTCATCCCCATATAGTGTGATATACCTGCATTTTCGTATTTTTCCATAATGGCCACTGATCTTCTCCAGTCATTTTGCAAAAAAGTTGAATTTTTTAAATTAAATTTTCTCAAATCCCAAAATTATTTCAGGAATACCACTAATACTGCTTCATTAGGGACCCCTTGGACTGTCATCCCCATATAGTGTGATATACCTGCATTTTCGTATTTTTCCATAATGGCCACTGATCTTCTCCAGTCATTTTGCAAAAAAGTTGAATTTTTTAAATTAAATTTTCTCAAATCCCAAAATTATTTCAGGAATACCACTAATACTGTTTCATTAGGAACCCCTTGGACTATCATCCCCATATAGTGTGATATACCTGCATTTTCGTATTTTTCCAAAATGATCATTGATCTTCGCCAGTCATTTTACAAAAATTGAAAAAATTTAATTTTCTAAATTAAATTTTCTCAAATCCCAAAATTATTTCAGGAATACCACTAATACTGCTCCATTAGGAACCCCTTGGACTATAATCCCAATATAGTGTGATATACCTGCATTTTCGTATTGTTCCATAATGGCCACTGATCTTCTCCAGTCATTTTGCAAAAAAATTGAATTTTTCAAATTAAATTTTCTCAAATCCCAAAATTATTTCAGGAATACCACTAATACTGCTCCATTAGGGACTCCTTGGACTGTCATCCCCATATAGTGTGATATACCTGCATTTTCGTATTTTTCCATAATGGCCACTGATCTTCTCCAGTCATTTCGCAAAAAAGTTGAATTTTTCAAATTAAATTTTCTCAAATTCCAAAATTATTTCAGGAATACCACTAATACTGCTCCATTAGGGACCCCTTGGACTATCATCCCCATATAGTGTGATATACCTGCATTTTCGTATTTTTCCAAAATGACCATTGATCTCCTCCAGTCATTTTACAAAAATTGAAAAAATTGAATTTTTTAAATTAAATTTTCTCAAATCCCAAAATTATTTTAGGAATACCACTAATACTGCTCCATTAGGGACCCCTTGGACTGTCATCCCCATATAGTGTGATATACCTGCATTTTCGTATTTTTCCATAATGGCCACTGATCTTCTCCAGTCATTTTGCAAAAAAATTGAATTTTTCAAATTAAATTTTCTCAAATCCCAAAATTATTTCAGGAATACCACTAATACTGCTCCATTAGGGACCCCTTGGACTGTCATCCCCATATAGTGTGATATACCTGCATTTTCGTATTTTTCCATAATGGCCACTGATCTTCTCCAGTCATTTTGCAAAAAAGTTGAATTTTTTAAATTAAATTTTCTCAAATCCCAAAATTATTTCAGGAATACCACTAATACTGTTTCATTAGGAACCCCTTGGACTATCATCCCCATATAGTGTGATATACCTGCATTTTCGTATTTTTCCATAATGGCCACTGATCTTCTCCAGTCATTTCGCAAAAAAGTTGAATTTTTCAAATTAAATTTTCTCAAATTCCAAAATTATTTCAGGAATACCACTAATACTGCTCCATTAGGGACCCCTTGGACTGTCATCCCCATATAGTGTGATATACCTGCATTTTCGTATTTGTCCATAATGGCCACTGATCTTCTCCACTTATTTGATTTTTTTTGAAAGAATTTGTTTCGGCTTTTTTTTAACCTAAAACTAAATAAATATGAATTTTTTTGTTATGAGATACAAAGTGAACAATATAGCTTCCATATGGGAGTACCTTTTCTTCCTAAAATTGGAATGTGTGTCCATTAAATGACTAATAAGTCCTGAAATACCCGTACATAATCGCTGTTAAACTATTAACAGAGCTCTGTTAACGCAAAAAATGTGTTAGCTAAAGAAAGATGGTTTATGTCTTTGCTTTTCAAATTCGAATTTATCTTCACACACATTATTTGTTTTTGTAGTCATTTATATTAATACTCGTATAATGAAAACAAAATTAAGCCAATCTCAGCAAAAGTTTATGACCAAATTCGTAATTGTTTTCTTATTTTTTTTTTCAAAGTAAAAATGACGTCACTTGCCATTTATAAAATGTCTTTGAAATGGATTAACAAAAAAAAAAAAAAACAACCAGCACGCACACTTGAAAAAGAATAATATGGTTATTTAATATAACTCCCACGATTCACGTATAATATCTAGTTACTTTAGTTTTTAATTTTCCTTTTTAACAAACAATTTTACAATCAGAGAAAAGAAATACAAAAGAAGTACTCTTTTTATTAATTAATATGTTAAGATTGAAAGTTTGTAACTTCATTACGTTACAAACCTCGCTATTACAACCCTGTTTCAGAGTAACGGCCGAGCTTTTCGCAGTGCCCCAAACCTAAACGACACACTTAAGAAGCTTATTCATGGCAATCAGTTACTCTCAGAGCTTTTGCCGGAATACTGCTAAGAAGTGGTCGTCGAAAGAAATATTTTTTTATATTTTCTTCTTTCGAGATGTCAGAGCTGGGGTTTGTGACTTCATTACTCTGCTGTCAATCTATATAATAATAGTGAAGAAAACAATTTGTATCCTTTTTGTGGAAAATTACGCGAAAGAATGATTATGAAACGAACGGTGTCGTTCGATTTTGAACAAAGTCATATGAAACTTATCCGCTTTGCCTATTGTAAAATTTTAACAAACAAGGAAGTAGAAAGTAGGCAATGGTCTTTAAGGTGATGAGCAAAAAGTGTATTTTTTTAGACATTGGATTTAAACTTACTAATATCGCCATTGACAGGAAAAACGTTCACTGGAAGATTGTTCCACAGGCGAAGGGAATAAATCTCTATAATACATTGTGCAATTCACTGGACAATCAACTACAAAAGGATGTGGACTGAGATTTTAGACGATTTTATCTGGGGCATAAAAAGTAGCAAATATTTATTCAAATATAGGCCCTGAATATCGTTCAAAACACCTAAATGTTGTGTTGGATTGATTTCAAATAAAAAAAATAAATGTTGTAAACGATAGTCAAAGTATATGGTACAGAACATCACATATTTACAAATGTTGTGAACCATAATCGGTGCCTTACAAACCCAAGTTTTCAGTTACAAAATTACAAATATTTTTAACTGACAAATGCTAACTGTGTTATTTGTCAAAACCAAATGTGATAACTCAATTAAAGCAATCCTAGAAGATACTCCATCATTTCACTCACACTAAATTTTAATTTCTCAATTACCCATAACTAATAATTGATAATTGAAACTCAATTATCCACTACATCATTACAATGATATGACACAATATATAAGGTTGTTGTTTTTTTTTCAGTGTACTTTCAAATAATATTGTTGTTGTAAAATTATTTTTAAATTAATATTTACTTAACAATGACATAAAATATTCATTACGTTTACAAGGTCTGTCTGTCATTGTTATTTTATTTAAATTGCTGGAATTTTTGAAATTTTTATTCACTTTAATTTAAAATCCTTAAAAACAAAACAATACTTTAAAGTTTTGTTTTTGTTTTTTTATTTTACTTTATTATTTAAAAAAATATTTCCTCTTTACGTCTTAGCCAATTCATTTGACCAAATTGTTTGTTTTACATTTCTGTACATTATCATGTCGTTTTCAATTTTTGGTTTATTTTTGTTTGATGTGTAAAAAAAGTGTAGATTTAAGGCTTTTATTTCTACTTTATTTTTTTAATAAAATTATAAAACTTTTTGTTTGCATGTTGTTCCTCAATAAAAGCATATAATTTTTACAATTTCAGTATTCTTTTTTTCAGTATTGTTTTAAAGTGTAATTACTTCAAACTGAGTTTGTTGAAGAGGCCAAAAAACTTCTTTATTTTGGCACTCCTCTTAACTTTTTATATTTTAATTTTTTTAAAGAATTTAAATTTTTTCTGGTTTTTAAAAATAGATACTGATTATCATGTGCATTAAAAACGAACAAATTAAAAGTGTTTTAATTTAACTTTTTAAATTATTTTTTCTTAAGTATTTAATGGAATAAAAATAATGTATTACTTTATTAATTATTAAATTATTTATAATTTAAGAAATACAATATAAGGGGTATTTCGCGTTATTCCATATGTTGAACCCACTTTAATGTAGAGTCTCTATTTTTTCTGTATTTTTTTCTATATACGACCACGATATCTTTTAATATTTCTGACAGATACAGTATTTTTTACCCAGAATTTTCTATTATTGAATTTGGATCAGATATCTGGTAAAGATACATGGTTGGTATGTTCGTTCTCGTATTGATCCAAAGATCTAATCAGCATTCTCGCACCATATTAATGCTACATCCTCGCAACTAGCTTGTTAAAAAAAAAAAACGCTTATACACCACGTCACTACTTATATACATATAAAGCCCGTGTATTCAGAAAATTCATAAGTCGATCAATGCTCACATCAGCCAGCTCCCTAAAGTCATCAAAGAGCGGTTTATTTAAAGTTGATAATTTCTCCCTCCATAGGGCAGGACATTCGCAAGGAAAATGAAATTTCATCTCCCTTTTCTCCGATTATTTACACGGTTCATGCTCAGCGCTGGTTTATAACGTATTGGTGCTATTTCTTTTAAGTTTGGTTGCCACTAGGCAAATGTCCAAGTGGCTGCTAGAAGCAAGGCGAAGTTAGAAACGACAACAGTTTGTGCTATATTAATGCTAAAATGTGTCAGAGTGGATGCTTTATTTTTTTTTAAGACCAATACTCAAGGGTAAACCCCCACTCATGCAGTGCATTATATTGGAATGTGAAGATGGTTGATAGAAGGTTTTTTATTCATAGATATTTGTATATTATGCGCCTTTTTGTGGACAAGTTGCTGTCAATTTGACCACTCAAGGGCCAGTGTTATTTGTACCTTCACCCTTCAATGATCAAACAGCAATTGCCTCATCTGTCGGTGGATGTTGAATGTGAATGGTGAGCGTCTTCAGTAGATTAGCTGTTATCTTCCCAGAAGGTGGCGCTGTACTTCTGATCATTGGTTTCTGGTGGAATTGATTGGAAATGTCAGGGAGCGGTTTCTTGAAGATGGACTTCTTGGAGGAAGAGAACCTCTCTAATTTTGGTTTGTCTGTTACTTTTCAAACATAAGAAGCTAATAAAGGTGGTACTGAAAAAGGAGCCTATTAACGTTTGTTGTGTCAAAATTGTTTTGTTAGTCTATATTTTTATTTGTCTATAGTTTTGTCTTTATTTTTTTTTAATTTGTTTCTAATTTGTTGCGATTTGTTTGTTTGAAATACACATAGTTTTTTGACATTATAAGCTTCAAAAGCAAAAACAAAATGCCCTGTTGCATTTTTATTGCTATACTTTGCCATCACTTTTATTATTCTCTAATTTTTGCAATTAAACAACGCCAATCAATAAAAAATAGTAGAAGCTTTCAAAGTTGTTTACCAGAAAATGAAAATATAAACGTAATTGCATATGTGTGTGCGTGTTGGACGCATCTATTTTAGATCAATTTTTTTAATTTAATTTTTATTTAAGATGTTAGTTGTAATTGTTTTGTTTTTAAGTTTACAGCCAAAATGTTGACTGTCTTCATTGTCTTCAAATTATTACTCTAAAACATGCGAAAAACATGGCATGTATTAAATTTTTTAATGCACTTACATTTAAAAGACATGTTTTTTTAACATTATTTGCATATTTGTTGATACATTAAGCACTCGTATTACCATAAAATGTTATACTACATACCAACACTAGTAGATACTCAAATGCGAATTTAAAACGGCAATATAGGTGTGATATGTTTAGTGTGGCAGTTTGCATGGGTGGTGTTTAAATACATTTTTTTTGCTTCGTATTAAGCCAGCAACCCGTCAAAACCCACTTAAGAAATATGTACATTTAACCATAAGTGGGTCGACATCCGAGGGTTGTCTAGTTTTAATGCTACTCATACATATGTACATAGTAAATATAATGCGTTCGAATGTATGAGTGTATGCGTTTTTTTAATCCATAAACAACGTTTTATAAGTACATTCATATTGTCTGTTATTGCTGTTGCCAATTTTTTCTGTTTTTACTTGTTTTTTGTTATAATTAAGCAAAAACAAAGAAAAAATACACACAAATGGCTAAAATAGCTAATGGTTATAAAAGTACAACTGCGTAATTAATAGGGGGAAATATAAAGATCAGTTTTGTTACTGGTCAAGACTCATTTTATATAAACTTTAGTTTTAAAATATTATACAGTGCACTCTGTATTCTAGTTCAGAGATATTGTTATCCAATTAAAATAATTTTATTTAGACTTTTTCTAAACACAAACGAACAAATAATGAATAGTTCGTAAGTCTGTAAAGTTGTCCAAAAATAGTCCTAACTGCGACTTCAATTCCAACCTCTAACATTTTTAATGTCCGACTCCAACGTAAAACTTAGTCACAAACAAAACCATATTAATTGTTGCCACCACCCTAATATAAACGACTTGCCCGACTTACAATGTGTGTCATTTTATCTACCGGTATGTCTGTCCTTCGTATTGTCTGAAACCTGTAAAGCACTCAAGTATGACTTTAATTCATTCGTTTCGTTTCTTATACGTCGTTTAGCGTCTGTCCACTTATCCGCCGTTATATGTAAATGTATTATAAATAAGCGTTGGTGTTTTACAAGGTAGAACCGATGTAGCAAGAGTGTCAGTCCACAAATGTAAAGTACTAGAGGGGGGAAGAAGGAAATAACTCACAAGTGTTGATAAAGAAAAACAAAACAAATTTTAATTGCAATACACATGCTCAGATACAGGTAAAGATAGAATAGATTCAATTCACTTTGCCAAAAACACTTTCAGTGACTACGCCCGTTTGAAAAGTATATTTTTATTTTATTTGTATGCAGTTGTACCGCCAACTACTGTTACTCACTGTCACCGTTAGTCAGATTTTTGTCACCGTTTCTATATGTTATGTTAAAACACTGTTTGGGTTTATATTTGAACTGTTGTTGCTATTTATGTCTTCAAATTTTGCGAATTTAAATAATTTTTTTGTAGTTTTTTTTTCTTCGTTTACTTTTAAATTAATTAAAATAAAGTTGGTGTTTTAATAGTTTATTTAAAGAGTAAACAATTTTTTTTATTTTTCGAATTGAGGTTAATTTCGGTCCATTAATTCTGGTAGTTAATGATTAACTACACAATAAAAGAAAGTATCACCTTTTGATTTATAAATATTTTTGAAAGTATTTTCTAATAAAAACTTCATAGGAATTTTATATAAAAATTAAAAAAAAGGAAAAAAAATTGTGGAAGTTTAAATGAAAAATAAAAAACTCGGTATTGACTTAAATACTTGAATTTCTTGCCACCCAACCATAGTTCTTCTTTGAATACCAACTCCTATATGTATGTATGTTGCAGCTGTGACATTAAAAGTTTCGAAACGAAATAATTGAGTATGATTTGAAAAACAAAATCGAGCGAAATTGAAATCGAGTGTTTTTTCAAAGACAATAAATGCTTAATTTAGTTAATTAATATCCGACAAGATGGCAACCAGTTCAAATGTTTACATTGCTCGTGCGCCACCTTGTACATGCATATGGTTACCACAATGGACATTCCTCATTTTATTTCTTATCCCATTTTTAGTAAAAAAAAATATTAATTATTTTATTAATTTCCATTTTTGAAAAAATTGTTATTTATTAAAGAAAAGAAAACATAAAAAGTTCATAAAAATTCTTTCTTATTTCAAAGCTCATGTTATGACATTATTACACACCATTTGTTTACATTTATGTTGCATATCACATTCCTTTTCAAGTGTGTCATGCCAATTGGAATTTGTATGAAAACAATATTGTTAACCAAGAGATGGAAATTACAGGTTATTGTCATTTTGAAAATATTTTTAGCACACAAGTGAGAGAAGAGACATAAAATCTTTATTTACCTTTAGAGGAAAAAAAAAAACAAAAATACAAGTGTTTTTATTTTTATTGGACTGTAATAGTTACATGTATGTATGTATTTATGTGTGTGTGTTTGTGTTTGTATGAAACATTTATTTACAAATCTGCTCACTCTCTCTCCCACTCATTTTTGCACAAACATTTATATGATTCATAAGCTCTACTTAACAACACCACACCATTGGTGATGGTGGTGGTGGTTATAGTACAATACATATTTGGTATTTTGAGTTCTAATCATTTAGTTGTTCTATTCCATTCAGAATCAATTTTCCATTATTTTATCTTTTTTCTCCATTCGCAGATAGTTTATAGGATTATAAGCTTAAGTTAAGGTTTTTGAAGGTTTTTGGTAATTTTAACAGCAGATTTTACTAAATAGCTTCTCCTAGTTCTTCTTTATTCTTGTTTGCCACGTATTAATATACATACATCCGTCATTCTAAAAAACACTTTTTGTATAGGGTACCTTTAAGTCGTAGTTAAACTACATTCTGATAGTTACCTAACTTGTTAATAACTTAATCTTCTTAATTTTTCTTGGTCATTCTCCATTTCATTTAGCTTCTTATTTACTATTTTCCTCACCAAACTTCTTTTACCACATTCCTCTTTATTAAGGTTTTGTGTTGCATTTTTGTTTTTTTTATTAAATTCTTTGTGGAAGAAAACTAACCCAACAACAACAACATTAGCCAACAGAGTTATAATTTTGGTTTGTTTATATGACCGAACTTTGCTCAAAACACTTTTTAGTCTTCTTTTAAGAAAAGGCAAAAACAGAAAAAAACAGCGATACGTGAAACAAAAAGTAAACAATGAAATAAAAATAAAAGGAAAATTTGCAGAGAATGAATGCTTTAAGAAGGTTGTAGATGGGGAAAGGTATTATTTCCAAGTTTTATTTTCTGGGTTGAAGAATGAGTCAAACAAAATTAAATACATTTTTGTTTTTTTTTTAAAGCCAGACACAAGTTAAGGAATTTGATTTTAGCAGTATTATCAACTGTTTAGTATGAAAAAGCGCTTAAAAAAGTAAAAGGTGCATATTTCTTTTCCAATACTTTGAAAGAAAAAATTTCCAAAAAATTTTTCCATGATTTGCTATGTTTAACGAAATAATGACGCAAATCGAAACATTGTGGTCCGTATAGTTTGCACAGACTTTAAATTATTTCATGTGGGAAATAAAAAACTTAAAACTTTACACAAAAATTCGCAGACGGTAGTTTGGTTGGTTCAGATGAAAATTGTCGCAACTACAGGTATCGGCTTAGTTTGTAACCGTGAAATTTAACAAAAACATTGACTTTTTTTGGTTTGTTACCTGAGCCCAGAAATTTTTACCTCATCCTATCTAATGCATAAACGCAACTTCTATACGATTTTTCACTGATTTTTGTTGTCACTTATGTCTAACCAGCTGTCACTGGTTTAGAGATAGAGATACTTTGTTATGATTGATTCAAAAATTTTTCGGTTTCGTTTTTGTCAACTTGTGGTTAATTTTGCCTATTAAAAAATATGTATGCTGTTAAACTTTTTCATATGATACTGGCCATTCGCAAAGAAGTGTATTATAATCTGTGTCTACCTTTAATACGTACAGGCCGTTAATTTTTCCTAAACGGTTTCGTTTTCTAATTCGCGTTTGAAATCACAATAGTTGACATCACTAGTTGTGATCTTTTGAAAATAAAGTACTTAATTTATGCAGAGAGCGTAGAAGAAAACCTGATTTTTAAAATAAGTAGATTTAATTTTATTAATGAATTTGTGTGATATACATATGTATGTATGTATGTGTGCGTGTTTGTTTTTTGCATCATAATTGAATAAAACTTAACAAGTTTATTGATGTACTTTTTTAATGAATATTTTTTTTCTTTTACTGCACAATGTTGTCTATTGCAAACATACATTTTAGCGTTTTAAACAAATTTTAATATTTTAATTTAAAGAAACGTTTGTTTTTTATTTCTTTTAATTACTCTTATTTTATTATTTATGCATTACAATGTATTGGTAGAGAAGACACTGTGCGCGTCAGAAAGTATGGGGTAGTATTTATGAGAATTCGATTCAAAATTATATTTAAAACAATGTATTCTAGGGCAGCAATAAATTTAATTTTATTTATCAATGCATTTATTATCGGCTTGAATACCTAAATCGTGAAAACATAATACTGCTGCACTTAATTAAAACAAATTTTTTAAAAGAATTCAAATCCAAAACATTCAAAGCAACACATTTACACCCGCTAGCCCTTTGAATAGAACGATTCTTGCTACGATTCCTCTTTAAGTGCACGTAGATTGTTTAGTTCAAGCACCGAAGTATAATCTGCTTTGCATATTAAAATATAAAGCTGAATTAGAAACCACCTAAAAATCTTACTATGGAGCTTTATTGCCTATGCAATTTGACAGATAAATACCACCCTGTGTTATTATCAGAAACTATAAAAACTGCAAAATGTCGTAGAAGATGTCCACTGTTCAAGTGGCTCGCTCTCTTGAATTAATTTTATGTCGGATTCAGAGAACTGTAAATAATCATATTAGTCAGTAGTTGAATAATAGCTGGAAGAGTTAAATCGTTGAACTAATCTTTTAATTAAACGAAAAACAGTCGCATTTGTATAGAAAGTAGACAACTTTGGCGATCTTGTCATTTGCTTAAATAAATTTTTTTATCTCAGCTTTATTTTTTTTTTTGGGTTGTTGTTAAACTTTTTTTTGTTAATACAAAATTCTTTTAACTATAAATGGAATTACGACTAAAAATGAGTGAACGAAATTTAAAATCCACTCAATTTCTCTAAGCAAACAAAAAAAGAAAGAAAAAAATCTCTTGGTTTGTTTTAAAAAAAAAGAGGGAAAAAGTTTTAAAACCGCCACTCTACCTACACATTTATTATAATTCTCTAAACAATTGTTAATGCCATAGTGTTGTTGGAGCCCATTGCTTTAGTTGGTGTTGCATTAAACTCTTGTACACGTAGTAGTTGCTCATTAATAGTGGGCTTTTGTGTACATGTGTTAGAGAGTACATACATATCTGTGTTATTAAGTTATGAGCACTTTTGAGGCAATTTTATATCGATTTTGATTTTAGTCCAATTCGAACAACGATACCGAGCGGTAGTATAATTTTTTAAGTAATTCGGACAATACGAATATTTAGAACAACAACAACAGATAAAAACACAAATTATTTTTTAACTATTTTTTGTGTTTGAAGTAGAGAAAAAAGCGAAAAAAAAATCAGAAAAGTTAACAGCAAACAAATAAAAGTTATTAAAATAAATTATTTGTGCAAGTGTTGTGATTCTACATATTAATCTTGTATTTTAATTAAAAAAAACAACATCTATTAGCAAACAAGAAAATGAAATATTGAAACAAGAAAGTTTTTTGTTGTTTTTGTTATGCTGTAACAACAAAAGTGTGTAGTGTGTGTGCGTAAATAAAACAAACAATTTTAAGCATTAATTAAATTAAAAAACAAAAGAAATAGAAAAAAATCTGTTGCGAGCAAAATATTTAAAACAAAATTTATAATAATCTTTCTAATTTTAAAAATTCAACAAAAAATATATAAAAACGTACCACGAAAAAGGGAAATATTAAAATATTGTTGTTGTACGAATAGTTGTTAATGCCTATAGTAATGACAACAACGACTACCTCCTATTAAAGAATGTTGTTGTAGTGTTTTTTATATTATGGGGCTTTAGTTTTTAACTTAACTGAACCTGCCTGCTCTCGTCTCGTCAGAACTGACCAACCGTTTAAGTTGCGTTTGCCGTTTATTTTTCGTTTTTTATTTTCGGTTTTAATAAAATTTAATTCAATGAGTTGTACAACCAGTTTTTTTTTTCTCTCCTTAATTTTTCTAATCTTTTATTTATTATTTGTTTTTATTTTGTTTTTACTTGTTTAAAACTACTTTTTTTGGGCTGCTGCTGCTGCTTTATAGGAATAACACAAAATATAATCCAAAAATAAATAAAAACAATCGGTCAAGCAAAAGAAAAATAAATAACATTCACGCACGTAAATTTTAAATCACAGCCAAAATTTGCACAATACTCGTATCAAATATTTGTAAAATTTTGAACTGAAGGTACAAATGTGCAAAAAGCATTAAAAAAATATGCATTTATTTTAGATTCTGTCCTGTGTTTCAGAACAAACACATTAATTCGTTTTTTTATAAACCAGTTAGTTGTCTTTCTGCGATCAGTTTAAGAAAATAAGAACGACTAAATACGGATAAAGAAACAAATTACGAGTATAAAATAAAGTCAACAATAGATAAACACAAGCACCGTGTTTGACTGCGAATAAGAAAACTAATAAATTGTTATAAAACACTCTTTGACTTTTACTTTCCGATGAATTCTACATTCACTTTCCTTCGCTTAAAGGAGATACATATTTGCTGAAACACCATTAAAGTGAAGTAGAGATTATTTGTAAAAGCACAAAGTTGTATAAAGCAAACTTTATTTAATCGACAAAATAAAAAGCTTCAGTTTCTCCGAGTTCTTACTACAAGCAAATTTATATGCTTGTTCTTCAAAATGTGAGGAGTGCATTGCAACAAAAATTTTGATTCACCTTAACGGTGTTTGACTGTATATCAGCAGGGAACAATAATGATAAAAATAGCATTTGTGTTATAGGGTAATGAAAGAGATCAACCCCTTTTTTTGTTACTTTAAATTCTGTTCATTCTGTAATAAATGTAAAATAAAGATTTTGATATTTTATTATTCAATATTTGATTGTGTTGTACATAAATGTACTTTTATTTTTAAAAAGAAAATCAGTTACAAGCCCATCCTGCTGACATCTTGAAAGAAAGAAATAAAAAAAATATATTTCATTCGGCGACTCACTCTTAGCAGTCTTCTGGCAAATCTCTGAGAGTAAGTGATTGCCAAGTTACTCAATTCCGTCGTTTGGAGTCGGTGTTAAACTGTAGGTTCAGGTATTCATGGATACAAATTGACTCATACAACATGGGTGTTGTGAGAAGCTAAGACTTAACCGTGAAACAGGGTTGTAATGGCCAATTACGTATATATGTATGTTGTTAAATTTTTTTCTTTTAGAAAAGCGTTAAATTGAAACAAACGCTATATTTAATTATTTGTTTTCGCAAGTCCATTTAATTACTTCTATCAGTTCTGTTAATCTTCAAAAATAAAAATTAACTTTAGTTGTACTACTTATAGTAGAACTTATAGTAGATTATTGCATACTCTAAAACTAAAAACTGGTTTTATCAGAATTCATTGTTAAATACTGTTTCATCGGCTCAATTTAAACATATGTAAAGTTGGCAGTTACATGTCTTAATCATTTCTCGTATCTGATAGGATACCAAATTCGTATATTCCATTCAACATCCTTTCTTAATTTTAAAATTTCTAGTTTAGAGTTTTGTAAACGTATATGCCATGTACTTTTAATGAAAATTAATTAAAAAGTATCGCAAAGCATATTCGCTATAGGTAATTAATGCAAAATCATTCAGGTTTCCAAGCTCAGTTCGATAAAACCTTGTTCGACTGTTTATAATGAGTAATACTGTCTCATTTTAATTATTCATTTTATTAGTCAGTTAAGATACGAGTACGTAGTTCACTTGGCTGACTATTTTTTTTTTTTTTTGTAACAATTAGTTTTTAATAGTTATTTCTCGTGGCCCTAAGTTTTGATAAATAAATCTTCTTGTGTTTTTTTTCGTTATCATATCACATTTTTTTTTCACAACATAAAAAAAATTTCGCATATAACCGATATTAAATTATAAAACGAGCGGGTGAAAATACAATAGAGCCATTTCTTTGAGTAATTCCCTAAGTTTTCCTATACTATTTTATTTTACTTTTACTCCTTCTCTTTTTAATTAAATTTTGTTTTATCAGCTGATGCTCACTCCCGGTTTTTAATTTTGTTGTTGTTATTATAATATATAATAAAGAATATAAGTATTATTTGTCATATCTAATCACACTTATGTCAGTGATCGAAGAACCTAAACAATTATAAATGAAAATAATATTATTTTAATAGAGAGAAGGAGAGAGAGATATTAGAGAGTGTAGTAAAACCCCATCAACAATAATTGTAATGACGATAAATTGCCAATTGAAATTAGCAGATATACAGTATACGTATGTGTTGATTGTACAACTCAGGTTATTGTTTAATTACGTGATATGAGATGTTGACCTTTAATATGCTTATATTTATTAAACGTATTAAACATATATGTAAATAAAAATTATAAAAAAAATTCTTTACAATTTTGCTGATATTTGTTAAAGGATGAAATGTTTTCTATTGTGTATTAGCACCAATTAAATGATGCATTTCTTATATGTATGTATGTTGCAAATTAAGAATTGTGTAAAATTTCTTAAAGAAGACAAGAAGTTACTAAATTTTATTATTAGCGGTAAAAACTGATCGTTGCAAACTTTGCCATACAATAACAACTTATAGTCATATACATACATACATATGCTGCGATTACTTGTTTGCAAGACACCCAAGGGCGCTTGCAATGAATAGTGGTTACCGCTATTACTATAATGTAATATGACATTTTTAAGATCTTACAACATATGGTCTTTTTATTCCTATTTGACAATAACAGATTTTGTTATATTAATAAATGTTCTCTTATTAAGCATTTTCTGCTGCATATTTTTTAAACAAATGTGATTGACATTCTATTTAAAATGCATATCGAAGCCATTATCTATGGAATAAAGCACAATGTTAATGACCTTGACAGTTTCATTGAGTTTCGTTCATTATAAGTATTCAATTGCTGGTTAAATTTGAGCACTTGAATGTTGCTGTGGCTTATTTTTAAACCTGTAACTTAAAAAACTTTGTAAGAAATGCATAATAGGGTTTAAATAGACAATTTTGATGCTCAAAACACAATACCTTCAAACGCCCTTAACCCTTTCGGCAAAAGTTGTGTGGTCTACAGAGCATCCAATCCATGGCCCTCGCCTTTCACTGTGCTTGGAAATACTTATGAATCTCATGTAATTTAGTTCTAAATTTGACAATTTACTTTGCTAGCAAAGCCATTCATTCAGAAACTAGCAAATCAGGGTTAAGTTTTAACTACTCTACATACCATTTAAGTATCGATTTCAGTTAATTTTAGGTGGAAGGTAAAACATATATGCTGTTCGCTACACTTTTTTTGTGAACCTGCTTTCATAATGTCTTTTAATATAATATAATGTATAAATGAATAAATATCGTATTAATTATTGATTTCCAGGAATCTTAAATTTTACTTTTACACTACATCTTAGCATTGCTTAAGCACTTTTTATAATTTGATGTTGTCAGATTTTTTTGCTGACATATATACATAGTTGTTCTTAGTTTACTTAAGCGTAAACAGTCAAAATAATAAGAAAATAAATATAAATTGATTTAAATTGGCAACAATTGGTTTTTTATATCACAAATATATTTCTTGTGCATTTCATATATAAATATGTACATACTCTGTTGAAATATATAATAAAATATTGCATTCAAACTCAATATAGCATGACTTCTATCTACATATACGAGTATACATACTGGTGTATAAGTATATTCCTTTTAAAAGTATAAATTAAAGCAATTGAAAGTGAAATTCTACTTTAATGTGATTCATACACAGATAAAAGCATGCGTGAAGATCATTGAATTGTCATAATTTATTAAAATAAATGGATTTTTATATGTTAAATCCCTCCTTAAATTGTGGTCAATTAATGCATTCAACAGTAAATTTTTTCATTTATAATATTCAATATAAATTGTAATGATCTCAGTTCATAAAGTTCTCATTATCTAAATATATAAAATTGAATGTGTGTTTGTTTATTTGTTTGTTTGTTTGTTTGTTTGTTTGTACCTTATAGGAGACCAAACCTCTGGACCGATCTCTCTGAAATTTTCACAGCATTTAACTGGGACTCTGGCATGATTAATAGGGTACTTTTTTCTCGACCACGCCCACTTTATCGCCCACATTTTTAAAATTATATAATTGCCCCCATATAGTTTTTGACACATTTACTTCAAATTGTATACACATTATACTACAGGCGAGGTATAAATAAACATTTCTTACGCCACGCCCCCTTTCACGCTTAACTGTATTTGAAAGTTTTAAACTTTTTGTTCTCTGCATAAATTTGTTCCTTCCAACGGATTTTTTTTTATATGGTAGTATATTATTCTTAATACTGTTAACGTCGCCATATAACTATGAACTACGTCACCGCCGTTAATTTGATTACATAACGAGGGGGTAGCGAAGCACACCGGGTTCAGCTAGTCATATATAAAATACAATTTTTTTGTTTGAAACAGTATCACATTTCAATTAAATATACATATGTATATATATAAAAGTCCATAAATATTTTTAGAAAATTTCTTGCAAAAATGCAAATTTGCATTTAATTTTTTTTTTAATCTTACCGCCGCAATGTAAGTATTTTATTAAAAAAAAAGCAGGAAAAAAGTAAAAAAACATAAAAACTTCATGTTTTAAAAGAGAAATGTGTGTATGTTTTAATAAAATATTTAAAAAGAGTTTGACCGCATTACATTGGCATTTGGCCAATTGTCTCAATTATTATGCCATTTATTTAGCCGGTTTTGTTTATTGTTGTTTCCCATACCACTTTGCCGGCAAAAACATTAAATAATATGATATTGTTGTTATTATTTTTTAGGATAGCATACTCGTAATATGTGTATATTAGATTTTTACAGTCATGACTGTATCGAGAACATATACATATAAGAAACAGAGTTTCTAAACAATTAAAACATTTTTTTTTCTATATATGCCCACATATAGTGCATAATGCCTTTAAATAACACTAGTCTTTTACATGCATACATACATAATTGGCCATTACAACCCTATTTCAGGATTACGGCCTAGAATATAATGTCTTGCTTTCGGAATAGATACAGGCTTTTTGCATGAAATAAAAACTTCATCAAAAGAAATCTTAATTAAAACAAATGCAGCAAATGTAGCGAATAATTTGCACATTTGACTTACAACGATTCTCATTTTATGCAAAAGACAATTAAGTCTGTAATAACTAATTAAGACAGGTTAATATCCCAAGGTTATTATTAGATAACCCCGATGTCACAGTGACAAAATACCAACAAGAACAAGACAACAATTTTAAAATAACATTTAAAATACTTGTACATATAAATCTTTGTTGTTCGTTAAATGATAGTAAAATTACTAACAGCTGATTTCAATTTTAGAGCTGTCATATGTTTCATCGCTGTGACTTAAAGCTTCTTTTATTATGCTTATAAGCTTGAGAAGAGCATCCTCTTAACGTTATTCTCTGTTTTGCTAATATAACTATATCCTTCCAAAATTTCTCTATCTATTCTACAGAAATTCTCTTTCTTGCAAGTGCATTCTTTGCATTCAATTTTGAAAAATTCTCACTCAACAGTTTCAAACTAGATTGAAATCAATTTCATTAAAATTTAGAACAAATTAACTCTTTCAATGCTCTGTCTTCTGTATTTTGATTGTTCTTAGTTTTATTAAGTTTAAGTGGTATTTTATTCATTTTAAAATGATGACAACTATGACGAATCTCTGTTATTTGTGCTCATTTTACTATATCCGACCTCATACCCTGAATAATCAGTCTCCCCTATTCCTATACAAAAATAAAACAAAAAGTGGAAACATTTTTTATTCTATTATTAGTAAATGCACACAAATTGTAAGGAACAGAACGCACAGAAAATTTTACAGGCTGTAAAATGTTCTAATTTGAATGAAAAATATTTTGTAAAAATTCTTAATGCAGACTAGCAGGTTCACTTTGGCTGGGAATAAAAAGCAATATTTTGCTCGTAACAGATTTTTCTTTTTTTGTTTTTGCTAAAATATCGCGAAATTTTATTAATAAAATATTTTTTATCGATTTTAGTACTGAAATTATAAATGTGATTATTGGAATATTTTCCTTTCTTAGCACATAATTCTTATAAAAGATAAAAATAATTTAGAAAAAAAATAAAAAATATAACAAGTGCCATTCCATAGCAAAAGTGATAATAAAATTTAAATTTAAAAACGCAAAGAATTCATAAAAATAAAAGAAATTGAAAAACGTGTGCCTACAAAAAAATAAACATCTTCTTATATTTTAAAAACTAAAAAAAATCCTTAAAATAAATCGAAAAAAGGAAAAAAAAAAAAAACTAAAGCAGTGTGCGTTTTTTAAACGTACCCCCATATCATTATGGCATCACAATCCTATTACAAGGATGTATTAGGTTTTGATCCTAACGAAGCGCAATATGAAACGTCAACAATAACTACAAGTCGACGAAGTGGAAGCCGCAGCACCCATCATCATCAAATCAATAATAGCAGCAGTAGCAGTATTGGTGGCCATCATCATACACAACACCATACACGTTCTCAGCATCATCAGACAGGAGCTACATCAGCCAGAATCTCGATATCACCCGGCGGTGCATCACTTGATCATTATGCCGAAACTAGTCCGGCCAAGAAGGCCAAACATTCGTCTACGCATCAACAGCCACAGGGTGGTTATGAGGATGCTTTAACTCAATTTAAAGGTACCATGTCTGTATGGGAATATTTTATAGAAAATTGGGATATCATGCGTAAGTCAGTTTATTTCATTTCCCTTAAAGACTTCAAGGCAAATGTGACTACGACTTGGCTTTTGAACAATGGTTTCTTAGTTTGAAATCACAAAATCACAGCCAAAGTCTAGTTGCTTCCTTGTTGTCATTCTGGTTTTACCGTTTGCCTGTTACGTTTGTTAACTGCTTTCAGCTCTAACAGAAAACGCTTAAAAATTACAGTTTGTATGTTTGTCTGATGTTATACGGCTGCTAAAACGCTTCACCGATTACTATGACGAGTATGTATAATCAATTTTTGCGTGGTGAAATGTCATAGTCAGCCAAAAATGACCTTGACTGGCGTAAGATTTGTATTAAATGAGTGTAATTTGTTGGCTGTGTATGAGCTTGACATAGTTTTCAATAATTAAACTATAGTAATGAAATTTTATTTATAGAATACAAAAAATGAGCGTGATGGAAAGAGACGGGGCTAATGAAAGCTCAAAAACTCGAGAAATAATGATCATAAATGAATATAAATTGGTATTTGGGCGAAACAAAATCTGGCAAATTCTTTGTGAATTTTATTGTTTCTAAAGTTTGAATTGACTTAGACGATTTTCAAAATTAACTGTATAGCCTATTAACGACTTAATAAAGAACTTTGAGTTTTATTTGAAACACTTCCTTGAATGAAATACTCGTACTTCGCGTAAACATTTACTAATTATTTTTAAACAGCAATCCATTTTTTATCATTATTTCGATTATTAAAGATTCTTAAAATGTTTCTGAAACACTAGAAGGATGCATGATATTACATACATACATCCATCCATCCATAATTGACCTTACAACCCTTTTTGAGGGTTACGGCCTAGCTTCTCGCAGCACCCCTGTTGTGTATGTCACTTGTTATCCATAAGTATCGGGACCTATAGTGTAATGTCGACTCCGAACGACATACTTGAGAAGCTTGCCAGACGACTACTAAGAGGTGGTCGCCGAAAACATTGTTTGCTACTACTACCATACATAATATATTTATATTTTTCTTACGTTCTGGTATAATGGTAATCTATTCGTAAAATGGAATTAATGTAAGATTCCCGTATATTAGGACTATCACTTTTAGATGAAAGATCCAGAACGTGAAATTTAGAATCATCTAAGAGGTTTTGTAAAACATGTTCTGAGGAATATTATCGGGAATTTTTGAATTTGCAGACATGAGACAGATTCAGTAGCGATATTTTTAACTCTTCTTGTTATTGATTCTTCTGTTGAATGCGTTCAAATAAAATCCATTTGCTACATTCGATTTATCGAAAATGTTTTTTTTTTTTATTTTTTTTTTTTTTTTTTGAACTATTAAATGAATTCAATTCAGTAATTATAATTTTTTTTTTCATTTCTATTAATCTAAAATGTCGGTTATACGATAGAAAGGAATGAACCCCCGATACCAAAAATTTCTTTACGTTTTTGACTTAAACCACTTTCACAATTAACACTTACAATTAATACCATACAATGTCGAAATTACAACCACCTATCTAAAGGTTCATTTTCGATAGTTTTGTAATAATTTCATGGAATAAATAAAATTTAAAATAATATGGTGCGATACTCATTTTTTTTAATTTTGACTTAGACTACTGCTTTTAAAATTAACTTTAAAATTTGTAATTTTGTCTGCCATTCGAAATAAAATATTCCGCCAATTCATACAATTTTAGTATGTGTGTGTGTGCGTGTGTGTGTTTTCAATAGTAGTTACTTTGATTTTGAAGAGTATTAAACACAATTTAAAAATAATATTTTGAATATTTATAAACTAGAATTTGAACGCAGTTGGTCAAAAAAAAATTATTAATAATTAAAAAATTTACTTTTACAGCCGCTTTGAATTAATTTTTGTTTTTAATCTCTGTTTTATTATGGCTTCTTACTAAAATATTTGTTAAGGAAATTGTTATAAATTTTTAACACGACCTTTTCTGTATTGTTGTTCTTATTTTAGTACGAGTATTTTAATTAATTAAAGTTTATGTTTCCTTCTTTAATTTGTTTTACGTTCTTTTAAAACCTTATTTAGTTTCATACCAAAGTATAAGTATTTGTTTAATACGAACTTGATTTCGAAAATAATTCCTTAATTATGGCATTTTTTAATTCTAAATATAATTTTTAACTGCTTTTAATCGTAAGTTATTAAACAAACAAAAAACATTAATAATTTTAAAGTCATTAAAATATTGAATTTTGATTTCTAAATTGTTTTAATAAATGTTAGATAATAGTTTATATGTTTTATAGAAAAATAACTACTGAGAAACGAATGTAAAAGCTAAGATGATGGAGTTCTAAAACATTGCTCTGTTCTTGAATCAAATACAGAAATTCATTCTTGTTGATGTGAATAAATTTGACAAAACTTAAAGAAATTTTGTATTTTATAATTTAATACTTATATAATAATTTAATTTTGCTTACTCAGTTTTGGGTAATTCCAATGGATTAGAACTATCCCAAAATCTTTTGCCGAATGAAGGCCATGCGCAATTTTCTTATTTATATATTTTTTTTTACTTTTAATTTTCTAATTTGCACTGTAATAATTTTTGCTGACATCTTGAAAAAAAAAGAATATGAAAAAAATTTTTCTTTCGGTGTCTACCTCTCAACAATATTCTGGCAAAAGTTCTGAGAGTAACTGATTGCCATGAATAAGCTTCTCGGTGTCGACTGTAGTTCCCGGTACTCATGGATAAAAAATTAACACACACAACATGGGAAAGCAAAAATTATTGAATACATACATACATAATTGGCCGTTTTAGCGTTAAGGCCTAGTTTCTCGCAGCACTCACGTTGTGTGTGTCAATTTTTCTTCCTGAGTACTGGCAAAAGTTTAGTCCTCAAAAATGATCTCTACATGCCCTTTTAAATTTATAGGGCTGCTATTCTGTTTCACAAACGCTGTTGGACAAACAACAATTTATTATTACATGAATATAGCTTTTAATGTTGACGTCAGAAAACACAATTCCATTGCTATGTACGATCACGATTATGGCTATAGTGTTGTGTGGAGATTGGTTTGAACAGCTGTTTTATATGGTTATGGTTGTGGCACGTACAATTAAACCTTTAATTTACTACACTAATAGGGTTAAAATTGTTGTTCTAACTGTTTAGTATAAAAAATAAAAAGTTTATAAAAATAAAATAAGAAAATGGAAAATTTACAAACTAAGCTTTGTTGTGTCGGAAAACAAAGCAGCATCTCGAGGTATGAAACAAAGTCTATAACGTTTTACTGCTATTTTACATTATATTGTTAATTAATATTTACAAGTTAATTATCATTTGTTGAAGCATCAAAAGCATTTTATTTTGTAAAAAAACAATCGTCTCATTTGCATTCTAAAATATTCGTTTGTAATTTTAACTTTTTACTTAAAAGAAAAAATTAAAAAAAAGATAAAAAGAATCACAAAATAACGATAACGAAAAAGAAAATTGCACACTCTTTGAACAGTTTTTGTGCTCTTTTTTTAAAAGGCATAAAAAACCACCTGTATAAGAAGAAAACGTTAAGAGCTAAATAATACAACTGAGTTTTTTTTCTCTTTTTTATTAAAGAAATTTCTCATTTTAAATCATTGTTGCTATTTTAGCATTTTCACTGCTAGATTTAGCAGTTTAATTCATTGGAAAGTATTTAAATGCTAAATGTTCTTTTAAGTAGAATTTGTTTTAAAAAGAAAATTTAAAATCGTCATAAACTTCTTTCATTATAGAGAATGATCTCTTTTTAAGGAATTATGTTTTTTTTTTAATTTAATTTTTATCTAATCAACACCAAAACAAGCAATAGACAGATAGTAAAAGGTTTGCTCTAGATCGTGGGTGCTGAAAAATCTCCAGTCAAGTAGGATTACATATTTGTTTTGTAAGCAACGATTATAATTTTGCAATGTTTTGTAGCAACTCTTAATTAATTTTCTTCCTCATTCTAATTAGACACTCAATGTTGCCTTTAATACAGACTTTCAAATTGTTTGAAAAGTTTCATAGTATCTTTTAAATATTATTGCAAATATTTTAGATCTAGCTTATCTACTATATTTAGCAGTTATAAAATGCTAAACGTAGCAGATATGCTAGGTAAGCCATATTTGATATACTTGCAAAGACATTTTGCAATTAAGAGTATAAATCATCAGCGTTTCCAGATTGACTATTCATTTTTTTTGTTGCTTTTCATGGGGTACCCCAATACCTTTAATTTCCATAATTAGTCAGCTAACCTTCCTTAAATGAATCTAAACCATAAAGTTGTAGTGTTCAAGTTCCGAGGTTTGGTATTTCACAATTTATGTAAAAAATCATTTGTCAGCCAAGTGCAGACAATTTTTATCCAAGTTGTAATTGAAGTCACAATAAAAAGCGTAAATCCCCTCTACTTAGCGTAAAACTGTGTGCATGCAGCACAGCATGTCTTCGTAACTTCCAGTTCGTAACTATTTTATATAGATGACTTTTTGTAAGTTTATCTAATAGACTTGTTTTTCTGGAGATATTTCAATTAATTTTATATGACATTATAACATAGACGAGCGGCAAATTACTTATACTAAAATTCTTCAGTGTTGTAGGATTTTAATCGTTAAAACAAAGCCTATATTCCACTAAATAGACAACATTTCAAATATAATTTATTTTTAATAGAGAGAAATTACAAATTAAATTTATATGCTTTGAAAAAATAAACAAATTGAGAAACAACAGGGCATTTGAAAAGTTAAATAAATACGATGTATTATTTTGTTTACTTAAAATATCAATAACAAGCAAAGTAAATAAAATTAACACGATGATACCCTTATGTACATACAAACATACATATGTATAGTCATGAATACAATAGTCATTTAATTTTTATCTGTAATAAAAACCATTTTATTGCGTTTAAAGTACATGCATACGTACGTTTGTACAGTAGTAGTAACGAACAACCTATACTACTGATCAGCTATTTTTACATTTTTAACTTAAATTTAATTCGTCATTAATGTAAGTCATGAATCAACTTTTAAATGTCATAAAGCCACAAATAACGTCATTAAATCAGAATAGTAGTATTGGTTCTTCTAATCATTTCTTTAACTAGCAAGAAATTCATAAAAATTTTCATACACTGATGCGTACGCTTATGATAAAATCCTACTTATTATACCTAAATTACAACTTGAAGCCATGACATGTGAGAGCGTTACAAAAATTAGACGCTTTAACAAAAAAAATGTAACAAATTTAAAAAGAAAAAATCTTAATTTTTAAACAGAATCTCCCAGCGGTTTTCGTATCCTCATTTATATTTTACCACCGAGCCATTTTTTTTTTAAATAGAAATTAAGCCCAGTCAGCTAAATCTGACGAATAAGAGGAAAACTTTAATTCAGCAATTTTGTCCATCACTATGGTAGATGTTATGCATTGTCTTTTTAAATGCTGCAGTAGTCGTGATCTAGTGGTTAGTGTGTTGGCTTACTAAGACGATAGTGCCGGGTTCAAATCTTAGCTCTGACATCTTGGAAAAAAGAAATATGAAAAAAAATATTTCTTTCGGCGACTACCTCTCAGCAGTCTTCTTTTAAAAGCTCTGGGAGTAATTGATTGCCATGAAAATGCTTCTCAAATCTGTCGTTCGGAGTCGACTTTAGACTGTAAGTCCCGGTACTCATGGATAAAAATTAGCACACACAACCTGAGTGCTGCGAGAGGCTAGGTCGTAACCCTGAAACAGGGTTGTAATGGCCAATTATTTATGTATGTATTTATAAAGTTGCCACCAAAGTATTATTTTTTCACACTACCGCCACCAATTTTGCGTTAAGTCGGTTAGTTCTAAGACAACTTTCGTATCATTATCATTTATTTTCGTGTAAATTTGTAAAGCTAATGTTGTTCACTAAGAAAATATTATGTTTTAAAATAAGCAAAAAACGCAAATACATACTTTATAGATGACAAAATATCAAAGGAATCTTTTTAATTGAATTTCAAATTTTTTCTATTGTATTTTAATTTTGTTTTCAAAAATTTGTTTTTTGCAAAGCTTGAATGGAAATTAAATATTTAAAATTAAAATTTAGAAAAATGTGTTTGTTTTTTTCTCTCTTTTTAAAATTTACATACAATAAAACAAAATTAAATGAAGCCGCCATGATTCATGCTGTTGTTTAAATGGAAATATTAATGACAAATGCAAAATTTATTAAAATATAAGTAATTTATAATATTATTAAAAACAGTCTTTATAGCAAAAAAATAAAAAAAAAAATAAAAAAACCACAAAGAAGTCAATGATGAAAATATAATTTATTGAGAAATATAATTTGTTTTTAATATTAAGCTACGGTCACATTAAGCAAAAAATTAATAAAAACATTCTTTTTTTTTTTTTTTGTATCTCCAAAACTTGACTTGAGAAAAACCAAAAGAAAGAAACCTAGGAAAAGATAGTTGCTCAAGTCCGAAACCTTGTTGGCTAGTGAAATTATATATTTAAAAAAAAAATTTTATAAAAAAGAAATATGTATTTTGATATACAATTTATCAAACGCGAAGCAATCGATAATTTAAAAATTAATGTTTTCATAAAATATTTTTTTTTCGTCAAATATTTGTTTAATGTTACCGTAGCTTTAGTTACAATTTTATTTTTATAATAAAAAAAAATAAATTGTTAAAAAAAAACAAATTAAAAAAGAAGCTTCCGCCTTTGAAACAAATTTTATTTTCTACTTGTATTTCGTGTTTACTTTAAAAAAGCAATATTTGTTTAAACAAAGAAAAAACTAATTATTAATATTGTTTGAAGTGTGCTATTATTTCTAATAATCACTAATACATAATTTATTTTGTTTTATTCTTTTTAAACTTATTCGCTTTGGGTTAAATACGGTATTCAACACAATATTCTTATGCCATAATTTTAATTATGTTTGCAGTCAAAATTTTTTTTGCAATCGTTAAATAATAATATTTTTAATTATATTTATAATGTCTGTGGAGAGAGTAAATGTCTGAGTTGCATGACATCATTGTTTTGCCAACTTATGAAGTTTTTTATATAGGAAAACACAAAAACTGTTGAAAGTGTTAGAATACAAAGGAATGTTTGATTAAGCCCCATACAACTTCAAATTGTTAAAATCTAAGAAATATGGAACAATAATGTGGCCAGCGCAAAATCCACACCTATCAGTGACTTCTTCGAGATGTATTGAATGCTCTTGGACTTCACCGGGTGTAATGGTATTGTCCTAAATTCGACAATTTTGCTTATTCACCTACCCATTATCCAGCAATGGTAAAAATTAGGAAACTTAGGTCAAACAATTATTTGATTGCTATATCCGTCGATGGTAAATTATCAAAACGGAGTTCACACCGTTTATATTTATATTTATTTATAAATGACAAATAATTTGGCAGATGTAGCTTCAACTAAATGGCCGTTATTAACTGTCAATGTTCGCAAATCTTTATTAAAAAAAACCCTATACAAGAGTTGCTGTAAATAAATGTTTACTAGGCAATAATGACGTTTAATTCGCAAAATTTTTTGTCTAGCTCTCTTAATACATCATACGTACGAAATAAGAATACCGTCTGTCATCAGCTAAATAAGGCCCTAAAATTCAATAATATATATTTAATTGTAAATACTCGTAATTAATTCAAAATATTTTTAAATGTCTATTTACTGAAAAGTTGTACACCATTTTGTTGTCAACACTAAGTGTCTTTTTGTTAAATTCCTTATTTATGTTGACACGAGTATTGATTTTTTTTATGTGTTTTTTTTTTCAATAATTTTGTACAATTAATAATTTAATTATTAATGTAATGTATTCAATTATCATTTTATACAGGGTCATTGCATTGTTTATTGATTTTTTTTTTATTTTTATTGTTGCCCATATAAGGAAAGTTATAAACGTTTCTTTATTTGTCATGCAAATGTCTTTTTTTTTCTTTTCTTTATTTGTTTTAACCCACTAAATTCATATTCAGGGTCAGCTTAAATAACGGATTTTTTTTTAACATTTTATATAACTTTTTAATGAAAGAATGCCTTAAATACGATAATAATTCGACCATATGTTGACTAATGTAGTTAAAATGGAATAATAGGGCAAAGACAAAAATAAGTTGTAATTCTGATTCATCCAAATAAAATTACAAAAAGTGTAATGAAGGTGAGATAAGGGAAGTATGATAGAAAGTGTTGTGTTTGACAATACTTCCGTGATCTAGTGGTTAGTGTGTTCGCTTACTAAGACGATATAGAGTCGGGTACAATACTCAGCTCTGACATCTTGGAAAAGAAAGGAGTATGAAAAAATTATTTCTTTCGGGGACTACCTCTCAGCAGTCTTCTGGCAAAAGTTTGGGAGTAATTGATTGCCATTAAAAAGCGTCTCAAATTTGTCGTTCAGAGACGTCTTTAAATTGTAGGTACTCATGGATAAAAACTGAGTGCTGCGAGAAGCTAGGCCATAACTCTGACACAGGGTTGTAAAGGCCAATTGCATGCATATGTTTATGTACTTAGAAAAGGTAAAAGGAAATATATGAGTATGTTCTGAAGAACGAAATGGATTGTTTGTCAACACAATTAATTCTTAATTACGCCAAATATTAAAAAGTTTTGATGATCATAGAAGTTGTGTGAATTGTTATTTAGAGAATGAATAAAAAATTATATCAATAACTTGTCGTATTTTACAATTACAGCGATTTGAAATTTTACTCGATTTAATTCCAATATATGATTTCCCTGTTGCGACTACCATAGGTCTCATCAGACTTATTTGTGCTATGCATATTCATTTTTACATTTTCTATTTAACTCACTATCTAATTAGATTATGTGAATTAAGAGTTGTTACTCTTTGGAATGAACTTTTCAAAAAAAAAAAACTTATATTTATCTCTCCTTATATTACAGCCGTTTTATAAAAAGTGAAGAAACACTTTTTACTCGTACCCTACTGCTTTGGAAAACCCCAAACTATTATTAAGCATTGACCTTGAACTAAATTTACTTTAATCGTTCAAACGCTCATAGTGTTTGTATTAAAAGTAAAAGTAAAGGGTTTAAAATTGTGGGTTGTTTGCTTAGTATGTCTGTTTTTCTTTTATCAAAATTAAAAGTTTACAAAACTAATTTGTTTTTTTTTTTCATTTGTGTTTTGTTCTACATTTATATGTATCTATCTACCTATTATAACAAATTAAAAATTAAGTTTAGGTAAATTTGCTAAAAAAAAATTGAATTACATTTTCGATCAGTTAAGAAGAACAAAAAAGAAAAAGTTTAAAGCAAATACTTTAATTGCTTTAACTTTTCAATACAATGATTTTATTTGCGAAAATGAAATGAAACTTATGGCTTTACGTTTTCGTTTCTACAAAAAGTTTTGCAATTTTTTTTTATAAATTTGTGTTTCCTCCACCTTGTCAAATTATTGCGTTTTTTTAATTATAGAGGGTGTTTTTTATTAAGGTATAGAACTTTAAGTTGGCATCACTTTTTTAACTGGCGGCCATTTTGTCAGCTGTCAAGTGATTAATATTTAGTTTGGTTTGCCATTTCATCATGAACAGGTTGACAAATGAACAACGCTTGCAAATCGTGCACATTTATTTTGAAAATAATGGTTCAGTTCGCGAAGTTTACCGCAAGCTCCGTCCATTTTATGGTCGACATAATCGTCCATCAAAGCAATTAATTCGGTTAACCATGGATCGTTTTCGCACTACGTTTACTCTATGTGATAATACGCATCCGCAGAGACGTCGAACAGTGCGCACCGAAGAAACAATTGCCGCTGTAGAGCAAAGTGTTGAAGAGAACCCGAATGAATCGATTCGCCACCGTGCACAGCAATTGGAGCTTTGTCCATCAACTTTATGGAAGATTTTGCGCAAAGATCTTGGCTTGCGACCTTACAAGATCCAGCTTGTGCAAGAATTAAAGCCGCGAGACCATGCAATGCGTCGTGATTTTGGTGTATGGGCCGAAAATGAGATTGATCTCGATGCTGATTTTCATCGCAAAATTTTGTTCAGTGATGAGGCTCATTTTTGGTTGAATGGCTACGTCAACAAGCAAAATTGCCGCATTTGGAGTGAAGAGAATCCACATGAGACCCTTGAGACGCCATTACATCCACAAAAACTGACTGTTTGGTGTGCTCTATGGGCTGGTGGAGTCATTGGGCCATACTTCTTCCGAAAGAATGCTGGAGAGTCAGTTACCGTTAATGGAGACCGGTATAGAGCCATGATAACAGACTATTTTGTTCCCGAATTGGATGGCATGAATGTGGATGAGTTGTGGTTTCAACAAGACGGCGCTACATGCCACACAGCGCACGTCACAATCGATTTATTGAAGGAAACATTCGATGAGCGCATAATTTCGCGGAATGGACCTGTCAATTGGCCACCAAGATCGTGTGATTTGACACCATTGGATTATTTTCTTTGGGGATATGTGAAGTCGCTCGTCTACGCCAACAAACCAGAAACGTTAGGGGACTTGGAAGCCAACATTCGTGGCGTTATTGCCAACATACGGCCCAATATGCTCGAAAAAGTGGTTGAAAATTGGACCTGTAGAATTGGCTTTATTCGAGCTAGCCGCGGCGGCGACATGCCCGAAATCATATTTAAACATTAATGGCATAAAATTATCCTTCCAATAAAGCCATATTCATGGACATTAAAACGATTTTCTTGTGTTTTATTTCAATTCGAAGTTCTATACCTCTAAAAAAAACACCCTGTTTTTTAAAAAAATTAAATTTATATGTTAAGAATTGGAATATTAATTGCCCAAAAAAAAAAAAATTCAGAAACCAAAATAAAAACAAACAAAAGAATTAATCACGTTTTTCTAGTGTTTTTTCGCTCTCAAAGATGTAAGATCAAGGTGAATCTATTTAATTGAACACCACTGTATGTTTTTAAGAAAATACGATATGGTCAATTTGTAATATTCAAATGGCGATTTTGTAACCAAAGATCAGAAATTACAAAAACTTTCGCAAAAAGTTGTACTATATCCACGGGTTAAGATTCCCATTTAGTATTCTTTAAGCGAAATTTGATGTCTTTTTTCATTTTTATTCAATTTCTCTATAAACTAAAAAAAAACAATCACAATTGTCAAAAGTAATTGACAAAAATTGGACAAAAATTGTTTATCATATTAATTATAATTAACCCTTAAAAAAATATGACCACTAGCTGCTGCTGGCTATTGCATGGTACGGCAATCAATAAACGTTCGTTTGTTTTTTTTTTCTAAGGAAATAATACAACTAATGCATGATACCCGTACTTGATTTGTTTTCGTAAATGGTTTTATTTTTATGTTTATGAAAACTGATTAAATTCAATTAAATTAATAAATTTGTTTTTTCTCTTTCATTTTGCTCTTGTCTAGATGAACGCGATGCCATACAAAAGAAAACATTCACAAAATGGGTCAACAAACATCTGAAAAAGGTAGAGTTTATTTTATTTTTTTATTTTCTTTTATTTTATTTTTCAGCAACAAAAGTTTAAACAGACATGCATAGTTTACATTAAATTATGAACACTTTTTATAACAATTGAAAAAATTAAGTTTAAAAAACATATGTGTACTTGTAAATACAGTCGTACATGGTTATAACGGGCTCAAAGGTGTCAAATAGTTTTAAGCACTAAATCTGTAGTCGAAAAATACAAATTGTACTAAAAGGTTTGCCAGTTAAAACAAAATTTCCTATGATTGTTTGCAGAAAATAATTTATGTTTTTTTCTCCAAGAGCCATTGTCACTAGTGACTAATAAAATTGGTAGCATTTTTATGCAATAGCGCTGAACAATGATAGCTCTAACCAATATTCTTTAGCTTATTCCTTAATTCTGACTACACATACAACACTAGGTAATTCACCCTACACAAGTAGAAAGACAACACGGGTACTTACTGTCCTACCTTATTGCTGTCTTTAGGAATTATAATATTTCGTAAGATGTTGGCTTTTATGACTTTCTTGCTGTAATTACTGATTTTAAAGCCTCATAATACAGGTAGTTTTTGGTACAAGTCAAGAAACTATGTTCAGTATACATTTTTCCCCGCTCACACCACCTATACGAATACACCGATTTTGTTTGTTCAACTAACAAAAGTATGCGAAGGGCGCCGATGTCTAAAACGAATAGTTCTGCAAATGGGCTACAATGATTACAGTACAGGCAACGCCAAATTGGTGAAGCTACTTCTCAATTTTAACCACGATTTCAAAGTCTGGTTGATTTTTTCTCAGTTCACTGTACAAGTGCTTGAGTGCTGAGCTTGTGCAGTGTATGAGCAGTATAAAATTTATCCCTTTATTTAGGAAACTTATGTATTTCTAAAACAAACTAAGTACCCTATTCATAAAAATAAAAGGGCTTATATTACAAATATATCTATTTATTTAAGAAAAGCACCCAATAAGCCTGTACTTACCATGGATTAAATGATAAAATAAATATAAATCCTTCTACTAGTTAATTCAAGAACAAAACTTAACGTTCATCGCTTTATCTTTTAAATGCAAGAAACTTTATTGTAATTTGATAGTATGTAGTAGTGAATTCTGTAACAACCTTTAACTACTCTTCTTGGTAGCCTTGTAGGTAGATGAAGATCATGTTAAATTATTAACTCAAAAGCGTGTGAGATAGATTGTGGATTGAAAGAATTGTCATACTTCAGCGCCATCTATCATGATTTTTCTAAATTGTTAAGTCAGAAATTTTTAAAATTTAACACGTAACTTTCGGGGTTGTGTTTATTTGAAAGTAGCTTAAATCAATCATAAGCTATAAATAAAGTATACTTCAAGTTTACTTTATATTATACAAATTTTTTATGGCACAGTAAGAAAGTGTCAATAGAGTTTATAAGCTCTTACATTCAAAGTTTTTTTTTTTTTAAACTAAAAAAATAATAGTTTGCTAATTTGCAGTTTTAATGACAATTCATCAACAAGAGGTACAGAATAAAATATTCTCAATAAAAAATGTATTCTGAACGAAGCATTTATATGGAAAAAATATACAAAGTTCCATTAAACTATACGCTTTCTGCGCCACATAAGTAGTAATCGATGTTCGTTATTACCTTGTTCGACTGTGAATACAATAAAATAATAAGGGCAAAAAAACATTGATTCGTACGTTAATAAATACAACAAAAAATAATTTCAACTGGTGTTTGTAAAACGAGCACATTCCACAGTACTACGATACGTGTTATACTTTCTCTAATGAAGTGAAGTTTATTGTGTTTGATCACACATTTAACTTGACAAAAACAAAACTTTTACTTTTAAGTGACACTCTCTTTTACAGATGCAGCATTAACATGTTTTTTCTTTTTTTAATTACTTAAAATAATATAAATAATACGAGTACCTTAAATTTTAAAAAGCAGGAATTATAAAAAATAGGAACACTTTAAAACATTTTTTTAAATCGTTTTAATAGACAATATTATAAATGTTAACCTATTAGTACCTAGTTTTCGCTTGAAACTTTACCGTTTATTTTACAAATAAAGGGTGCGCCATTTAAAAGTTTAAATTTGAAAATGAAATAAAATAAAAACGGTTTAAAATGTTTGCTAAATTTATTTCTTTGTTGTTAAGTTGGAATATATGTATTGGGAAATATTATTTCATTCATTTGATCGGACCAGTTTTCCAGTACTGTTGTGAGTGTATATCTCGACAATGGCATCACGAATGCTGCCCTTCAAATTCTAAATTGTATCTGGTTTGTCGGCATAATACTTGTCTTTTACGTTTTTCGCAAAAAATCGATTGTGGCAAGAAATGTGTAGCAAGTTGCACCACCCTGTTGATACTAAACATCATTCACATCAATACCATTAAGAGCGGACAAAAAAAAAAAAGAACGGTCGTAATGGTCAATGGATCAATGATGCCTTCGCTCCACAAACCGTACCAAACTGTTACTCTTAATGGGTGCATTCGTCACCACCCCCAGGATCAAACTGAGTTTCATTTGTATTTTTTTCATTTCCGTGCAACCTCCGGCCAATCGTCTTTGTTTTGGAAATAAATTTCCACAGTTGTTCAAGCGTAAATCTATTCATTTCGCTCAGTCGATATTATACACTGAATTTTGTGGCAGAATAGAATGATATAAGCATTGCCAAATAACCGGAGATTCAAATTTAAACCTATATATGGCCTGCCCAATATGTAGGTAGTCTCAAATAAAATTTGTATGTTTTTACTTAAGGCCTATAAACACACAAACAATTGTTGTGTAACAATGCTGATATTGGGTACATTCAAAAATGTATCACTGCACTGCATCATGACATTTAGTGATTGAAATCAAGTTAATTTGAATTTTTGAGATGTAGTGCAGTGATGCATGTCCTAACATACTGTTTATCAAAATTGCAATTTTTAAAATTAAGAAACCCCTTAAAAATTATAAGCAAAAAAAATTGTAACGATGGTAATAACAACAACAAATATACTAATAATATTGACAATTAAAAAATTGTTTACAGTTACATCAGTTTGAGAATTGAGTTGACCTTGTTAATTATCCTTTATTTTTATTACTATTTGATACATATTTGTTTTCAATGGAAACATTCAACATTACATTTTGTATATACATATTCCCTGATGAGATCATTTGGTACTAAAGGGTTAATATAATGTGTAGGCTATTTAAAAAATAAATATCTTCCTTATTTGCTAATTAATAAAATTCCTGTATTTATATTTACTTTAAAAAATATTTCAAACTAAGCAGCATTGGAAATATGCGAAGGTATTTTGCTAAACTTTTTCCTTAAATATTTAATCTTTTGCCATGTTCTGATACTCACATTTCTGATAAAGCATTTGCAATTGTCACTTGTAACCACAAATAGAGGTGTTCTGTAAATCACAATCGCCAGATTGATTGACAAATTCCAATCGCAAGAATATTGTATGTACAACATCGAACAGATTCTTGCATTTGAATAAAAGTAACGTTTTTAAAATTATTTTCTTTGTTTCTTTCTATATCAAAACTAGTAATAACCGAGTTTTATTAAAAATTTTGAATTTTAAAAACTTTCTTTGGTTTTGTTAATCTGTTGATTGATGTCAAACAAAACTAAAGGTGTGTTCACATTTGTCAAATATTTGATGAAAAAAAAAACAAGCAATATTTTATTGAAACATAAATTTTGTTTACTGTTTGTTGCTTCAAACTTAATTAAATAAAATTTTTTTTGCAGCTTACAGCTCTAAATAATTCTTTAAAACAAATTTTAAATAAAACAAAATTTTTGTATCAAATATTTTAATCAAATATTTGATATATTTTACATATAGCTTAAATTATCTTTAAAAAATGTGTTTTATTATAATTTTATTTATTATATATATGTACATATTTATATTTGATCAAACTGGCATATATTTTTCAAAATTTGAGTACAGAACACACTGTCTGTCTGATGTTTTGTGTTTTACAACTCACTTGCGAGTGTCAGAACCTGCCTGTTTTATTAATTGTTGTTTACATTTCTTAAAAGTTAGGCATTTTTTAATTTGATTTGTTTAAAGTTATATATCTTTTCTCTTCTGTGTATATAATAAAATTAAGTAAAATTAAATTCCAGACCTACACTATGTTACACGTTTGTGTTTATACAAATGGGATTCCTTGTTGTCCACAATCTGCCGTAAGTTTAAAAAGAAAAAAAAGTTCGCATTTTCTACACACAAAACAGATTTTATTTTCAATTTGTGGTTTTGTTCTTATTTTTTTATTTATTAATTATTTCATTTTTTATGATTTTGTGAACATATTTTTACCAGTATTAAGCTAAAAAACGATATATCTTAACACTGCAATTATGTATTCTATCCTTGAATAGTTTCTTCAATTCTTTTTTTTTTTATTCAATGACACTGTGCATGGCTTTTTAAAAACGACATTTTTACACAAAATGTTGCATTTTGTAGTACTGTAGTAAGTATGAAGGAATTAAAACAGTACACAGTGTAAGATTTTGCTATTCTTGGAAAATAATTAGGCTAGACGTATGAATTTAGGTACAAGGTGTTACTAGGCTAATATGTACCACTGAAAAAAAATGGGCGAAATTGAACCTCTACCACGCCCACCTCTCATACAACTGCAAAAATTTATATTTAATGTTATAAAAGTTTTAACACGCTGCAGCGTCTTCTGGTATATTTTGAAGTCCATTTCTAAACATTAATAATATCAACAAGACAACTTTGAGATGTTCAAAAATTTCCTTTCCCGAAAGAGTGGAGATCATACTTGAAAAGTTAAATTAAATGTATAGCGGACGCAAAAATGCGCACCATGTTTCTGATTCTAATATAGTTTTACACCGAAACTATCCGGCAAAAAAATAGTTTTAACTCTACTTGAAAAGAGGATTTATTTAATTTTTTGCACTTTCTAAAATTTTCAAATAATTAAATGAAAATTCTAATATATTTTCTTCAAATAGAGTTTGGTAATAATAAAAAAAATTATGACAAGAAAATCAAGCTGGGCTTTTTAATCGTAAACCAAAGTCACACAAAAGATACGATTTTCTTTGCAATTTAAATGCACTTGTTGACAACAACTGACTTGAGGGCTTACTTTTTCCTAATCAGAGCTAAAACCAAAAACAAAAAACATACACTACAGTTACATATATAATTAAGAGGCTCATTAAACGATCAACAGAAATGTTGCCAGACATTTTTTTTATATTTTTTCAACTAGATTTTTGATTTACCACACTGTACAGTTGTGAGATGAGATATACCGTTTTTACAGAAAGTTATCAAAACTATTAAACTCTGATGCTTCTTGTTTTTTTTTCAATTTTTTTTTTTCGTTAAACACACAAAGTATTTTAACTTAAAAAAAAAAACAAAGCTGTAGGTGTTTTTATTAATTTTATAGATTTTAAGATTTGCGTTATGTTTGCAAAACCTTGCTGTCTAATGAGTTTATAACGCAGTTAAAATTTAATTTCAACGCTTAAACACTTTTAATAAAAAATTTTTTTAGTTTTTGCATGCATAGAATTTCGTTTTTACTTAAATGTTTTAATTACAACACCAAAGAAAATATTTTATTTATAAATTTTTATTTATCTTTTTTTTCTCTATAGGCCAATAGACGCGTTGAAGATTTATTTGAAGATTTACGAAATGGACACAATTTGCTTTCACTCTTGGAAGTGTTATCTGGCGAGCACTTGGTAATATTTGTTGTCTTTAAATATTTTAATAGAAATATGTGTTTAATTACTTTTTTTTTGCTTTTCTTTTAATTTTACAGCCAAGGGAAAAGGGAAAAATGCGCTTCCATATGATACAAAACGCACAAATGGCTTTAGATTTTCTACGCTATAAAAAAATTAAATTAGTGAATATAAGAGCTGAAGATATTGTGGATGGCAATCCTAAATTGACACTGGGTTTGATCTGGACAATTATTTTACACTTTCAGGTAAGTTTTCCTTCAAAGAAAAGAAAAAAAAATGTGTGTTTGTACTGAATTTTATTACTTTTACGCATTATTTTCTTTCCTACGCAATTTTGATTTTATTTGATTGTAACAGCTGTTTATAGGTAAAAGCTGTGTTAACATTGTTACAGCCTACTTAAAAATTATAATAAAATCAAGGAAATATGTTAATTAGTTGGTAAGAATAATAAATCTACAAAAACATAATATAACGATAAGCTTATATGCCATATGTACATTCTGATTACAATGTTTTTTGTTCTGTAAAACTCAGACATTATAAGTTTTATTTTTAAAATAATCTTTGATTAGGTCAGTTAGGTGGCAGAATCTTTTCTATCATACCTGCAAACACATGTATATGAAACCATACATACATACATAAAATTTCATAGATAAATTTGCTAATAAACCAGTTAAAACTACAATATCTATCATCACAATTTGATTATGTTCTGCTGACATACTTAGAGGCTTCAATAAACCTCCTACACATTGCATGCTTTATCTGTAAATAATTTTACAATTACAATTATTATGAACATACAAATACATACACACATGTATGTGCATACATATGTATAAGCTGTATTATAACGAATAGCCGGTTTTACTTTTTTAACTTTACTTTTATAATACAATAGTAATTTTTAAAAATTACGTCATTTATGTTCAAAAAGATATGAAAACGGCAGACCATATGTTACGAGCATTTTAAAAGTACGCTGCATAAGATTATCTGAAGGAATTTAATTAAAATAAAAATCAATCTGGCACTTTTACAACTTTTTCAGTCTCAAGGATAAGCATTCGAATGTTTGTTCGAATGGTGGTTTCACTTGATCAACAATTTTAGACAGTAAAAAGGCATTATTGTATTGTTGTGCTTGCTGTCTGTTGTTAACTTTCTATTTTATTTTAAGCCTGTAATGTGTTAAATGACAAACAGCTTTTATTTTACTTTTTAACCGACATCATCTACTTATACTTATATAGGGTATAAGAAAGATGCTATTTTATATGCATATGTATCTTGTACTTGTTACCCTTTATTAATTAAAAAAAAAGAACTACATTTATGGTTTTCATTATTTATCGTTGCAATTTTATTACTAACAATTGGTCAGATAACAAAGAGTCAGGCGACTGATTTAAGACAAGCGTCTATTGTTTAAAAATCTTATTGTTTTTAAAAAAATATATTTTTTCTTTCACACATCACACGATTTATGAATAATAAAAATAATTTATAAAATATAGTCATGGTTACTTACCTCTAAATTGTACAATTCTTATAATTTGCTGTTAAACACAGATGTTCAAAAAAATAAGTACACTGTTGATAAGCACCTTTTTTTAACTTTAAATTTTTATTTTTTTTTATTTAATGAATTTTAAACCCGAAGGCCAAGTTAATTCAGAATAAAATAATTATAATAAAATAATAAAGTAACAACATGGCAATCATTTAATATTAACTTATATTCTTATAACATTGCACCAATAAATGGCCCATAGTCCATCAAAAAAAATTAACAATTCCGCCTTTCTTACTTACCGCACTTACTTTCTTACTTACTTTCCATACTTACCGCAAATATCTGCTAAATAGGGCAACTTAAACGTAAACTTTAAAATCTGTTATGGTAGCACTTGTGGTCGTCATAATCTAGAATGCAGTATGTTGGCTTACTAGATAAGATCTCCGGGTTCGAAGCCCAGCTTTGACATCTCTAAAAAAGAAATATGAAAAAAATATTTCTTTCGCCGACTATCTCTTACCAGTTTCTGGCAAAAGCTCTGAGAGTAAGTGATTACCATGAACAAGCTTCTCAAGTCTGTCGTTCGCAGTCGACGTTAAACTGTAGGTCTGGTTACTCAGGGGTGAAAATTGATGCACACAGCATAGTTGCTGCGGCAAGTTAGGCGGTAATCCTAAAACAGGGTTGTAATGACCAATTATGTATTAAGAACGTTATGCATCTATGTGTTTGTGTGAGAAGTGCTAAATGCGCTTATTTAAGTGTTACAAATTGTATGAAGAGAAAATGAACGTCTCTGCGTACTCTCGTTGAGTTCGTGTTCTAAATAGTCACTGCTATCTAACAAAAAGAAACAAAAAATTGCTTAAACGTTTTCATTTAAAGCAGCTCAAACCAGAAAGGTTATTATTACCAAATTTTATAATTATATGGTCTGAAAATCCGAGTTCGAATCCCATTAGGAGTAATAATTTTTGGAATTAATTTTGTTTCTTCAGAAACACTTTAAATAAAACAAATTTAAAATTCTATTAAGCATTTAGATAATTTTTTTTTTTTAATTATTTTTTTAATAATCAAAGGAGAAACTGATGTCCCTGAAGGAACATGTTTTCGACTCCAGCTACGGTAGTCTCATAAGAGTTCTTGGTGTTCTGTACATACTCATGACAAACATCAACTATTTAACTCTCACTTTTGCAGAAATCGTATATTGTAATTATATTTTTAATTAAAAAAACAAAAAATATTTTTCGCCTTATTGGCAAATACATTCAATATAATTTGAAATGTATGATTCGCATTTAGTCTATAACTATTTTAACATAAGTATTTATAGTTTTGAATAACACCTTTGGGAAAAAGTCTCCTGACGAGTCTCTTAAGCAGAGACGAAATGGCCATAGAGACATGCTTATCCCCAAAAGCATACATTTCAAATTATATATTTTTAATTTTGTAATAAGTTAGTCGAAGAAATGTCAAACACAACACATTCATACTCTCCTCTTCTCACCATCATTAAATTTTTGGTAATTGTCATCTTATTTGAATATAAATACAGTTATAGTTATTTTTATGTTTCCTATAAGAATTTTGGTTTGAGTTTTAATTTCCCGCTTTTCTTGAATCATACCCCGGCAGTATGTACTTTTAATTTTAACCTTTAATGTACAAGTATTTTATACATACATAATGAAATGCTTATTAGAACTTGATTATATTCCATGACTTAAAATGACATTAAAAATGTTCTGTAAATCTTAATCGCCACAATTAAAACAAAGGTTTTCTGCTTTTTATATAGAAGTGTTAATGTTGTTAAGAAAATAAAGTGTGCACTCACACGATAAAAAAATTAAAAGTGTTTGTAAAATAATTAAAGAAAAATTTTTTTTAAACACTAGCGGTTTAAATGATCGTCTCAAAAATAAAATATTAAAAAAAAAATTTTTTTTGTTATTTTTTACAATATTTTTGTGGGTTTTTTTATAATGCGAGCTTAACACTGTTTAACCACAAAAAAAAATGCAATTACTTTTTAATTTTTATTAAATTTACTCATTTACATACAAATCACAATTATAATAAAAGTATTAAAAGAAAAAATTTATCTCTCTTTTATAAATACTAAATCAGCAACAGGTAATTTATCTTTTTTTTTAGATGTTGAAATTTTTATTTCGTATAATTTTTTTTTTAACAAATAACAAGAATGAAAAATGACGAAAAATTAACAAAATCACTGTTAGTATGACATCACTTTTCTTCTTGCCTGTTTTAAGACAAGTTAAGAAAACAAAAATAAAATAATCTGGTAGAAGTAAAAAATGTTAAAACTTTAAACAACGTAAATAACACAAATACTCGGTTGTGAGCCGCGAACAAAACAAATCGTATACAGAGAGATACAATTAAAAAACTTAAATACATATGCGAATGGTTTTGTCATGTTTAAAAAGAGTTTTTTCTGTGTATGTAACATTTAAAAAAAACGTTGTTGCTTTTGTTAAATTTGTAAATGTATTTGTTAACTTAAAAACAAAACAAAAAGACAAAACCCAAATATGTTTTTAGGATAAATTTGTGTTTACACTTTTAATTCTAGATCAAAATTACTAGTAGTACTTAACAACACACACACTCGTATATAAATTTCAATCTATTTTATTAAAAAAAACAACAAATTGTTGATTGTTTTATGCATACCATAAATTGACAGAAGATTAACAATTCTAACGTAGATTGCCAATTTAAAACAATTTTTTTTAATAAAAAGATCGTTTTAAATAACAACTTTATTAATGTGCTGTTTAGATTTTTAAAATATTTAAATTACAGACAACTTAGACAAAAATAGAAATCAAAAACAATCATACAATCCAACGCATTCTAATGCTTTTTGTGAAATAAAATGTTCAATTTTAGCTTAGAACGTCGTCAACCCACCTACGTTTGTTATTGAATAGAATTTATTATTATTTGTAAAATTCAATTGTTTAAATAAGGATACAGTAAAACAATACATGTATGAATGAAATAAATGTAACAAAATAAATGTTAATTGTAGCAGAAGCCATTAATAGATTGACAAAATTATAAGTAGTTTAAAATTAGAAAGGTTTAGAATCTCCTCAAGGGGTTAAATTTGTTTGGTATTTATTGGTCAAACACAGACTACTCTCACTATTACTATTCAATAAGTACAAAACATAAGTACCCAATAAATTAATAAGTGATGAACAAAAGGTATTTTGTTCGATTTCCAGCACAGACCCTGATAAGCATACCAAAAGCCTTTGGTATGAAATTTAGATAATCTTGTACAAAAACATGGATTTAGTTTGGGGAAATTGTTAGCTTACACAATTCATTTTAGCTAATAACGATTAGTTACATATAACTAGGTTTCATATGATGGGTCTACCATGTAACTCGGTTTCGTAAGAAAAATATACTATTGGTAAGATTTCCTATAAACGGAGGTACTACTTAATACCATTTTTGTACGTTCCTTTTAAAAACAAAAAGAAATATCTACTGAATTAAGGTCTAAGGCGCTTGATTTGCCGCGAAGACAATTTCCAAAACAAATCTCCAAAATCTGTACTATGCTTGTTAAACCAGTACTGTAAAGTCGAAAGTGAGTTATTAGTAAACCTAAAAAAATTCTCAACTCTTGCTCTTATTTTTAGTTCCTGTTTTGTCATAAAAAGCCGTGATGGAAGTGTATACCAGCTGAATGGAACATGTTTTCGACTCCAAGCTACGGATCAATCAATTTCACTTCTTTTTTTTACAAAAAAAAACAATTCTCTTACGGCCATATGTAAGAAAAAAATAAATTAAAGTTGAAGTTTTTATTTGCATTAAAAATTTTGAATTAAAGTCTACTTTAATTTTTTTCGCCTACGGTCATTAGAATCAATCAATTATTTATTTGTTTCAACAATTTTCGTTCATCGAAGTAATTGAATGTGTTGTTTCACCTTTTTTTGTCTAGCTGCCGTATACATAAAGAATAAATAATATACGTTTAATAAAGATTTATTTGATAAATTTTTATGCAATATTTATGTGTCAAACAAGTCTACAATTTTTTTTTGTTTTCAAATAGAGCAGTATATATCGTAACACACTCACATTTGGCAAAATAGCAACCAACTCAAGTTATGACATCTCACCTTGGATATGGTAATAAATTGCGTTGTAGTGTTTTGTTTTAAATTACTTGATTTAGAAAAAGAAATATAAACAAACAAAAATTAGAATGAACAACTATTAAAACAAATTTAGCACAACCAATATTTTTCAAACCAATGTGTCTAATTGAGGGTTAATTTTTATTGACTTTTCTACTACAATGCAATAGTTATTACGTAGAGGTAATCACTCATCGTTGCAAACGCCTTTGCAAGCCTTACAAACAAGCAAGCCTTACAATTTATGTGCTCTATCCGCCATTTCATATTTTTTATATATCTCGAGGTTATAATGCCACCTTAGGTTTTCAACCCCAAATTTTTCAAGTCTGCAATCCGTTTTCGTATTTCTCGTCCAGTTTCGGAGATAAATAGCCCAAAACGGATTGCAGATTTTAAAAATTTTGGTCTCAAAAACCGAAAGTGGCGTCATTAACTTGAGATATACATATAAAATGGCGGATAGAGCACATAAACTCCTGCATGACGATATATGCCTACGTTTTGTTATTTTTTTTTACCTGGTTTGCTACTTTTGCAAAACTCTCAAAGGCGTTTGCTACGAAGGGTGATTACAACTCTATACATACATATGTATATTTTATATTACGAAAACTATATGCCCGATGTAGTGTAACAGATAAAAGTCTCTGCTGGAAATCAAACACAGGAATCTCACATTAGCAGAATGAAACTCTAAGGGTTAATTTATTATTTGAATATGTATTTTATTTATTTAATTTAATCTTTTAAGCATAAAGTGATCAACTTTTTATATCTACAATAATTTAGTTTAGCTTTTCACATAAACTATTTGATTTCAAGTGTGCACTGACTTTAAATTCGAACAGGTTTTACCTATTTTTGCGCTATACATCCACATATTAATGATAAATAACTCTTTAATGCAATATATAGCAACTATTTTTTTGTTAGAAGTGAAATATTTATTTTATCTATTTTACATTATAATTATTTAATTACGTAAAATATCAATTCTATTCAATTTTTTACAATAGTTACAATGAAAAGGGTGCGTTTACTTGCATATATCATATATATACAGTGTGTGCTTGTAGTTTACATACATACATACGTACATGAAGAATTACAATTTCCAGTGTAAGCAATTATTAAGTTTCTTCTTAACATACTTTTTAACAAAACTTAAAATAAGGGAAACAAATTTAAAATTTATCCAAAATTATATTT
This sequence comes from Metopia argyrocephala, assembly GCA_963576795.1. Lineage (NCBI taxonomy): Eukaryota > Metazoa > Arthropoda > Insecta > Diptera > Sarcophagidae > Metopia > Metopia argyrocephala. Next base: position 175,900,266 of record OY756208.1, on the reverse strand, counting down.
ATATTAACTTTAACTGTTGGTAGCGTTTTTGTTTTTAGTACCAGAAAAATAATAAAACAACAATCGGACATAAAACTTGTATTATTTCAACATACGAATACAAGAATTAAAACAATTATTTTTAATGTTCTTTTAATTTGTTTTATTATGTTTTTCTTTTTTATTTCTCACAATATATGATGTCAGTGTCAGTTTTAGGGCAAAACAACTAAAGAAAAATTTATATAAACTTGTAAAATGTATGACGATGACGTGTTTACGTTGTGTTTACGTAACAAAGATGTACCAACACTGGTTTCTTTCAAGCTTTGTTAGGGAGTAATTGTTTTTTTTTTAACGACTGTAACAATCTGTAGCTGAGTTAAAATTATTCTGGTATGGCAGAGCTGTCATTGCAGTGTGGTAGACATAGTCGTTGTAAAGTCAACAATCCATAACAATCAATATTGATTTATTCTTTAAGCATGCCATGAATGCATTATGATAAATTGAATTTATCAACGCATTTCGCGTATTTATCCCTTGTTGCAAAATTATGTGTTTTTATTTTTCATTTTCATTAAACCCATTTAATTAAGTTCAATTTTTATTTTGAAATTTCAAAATTTATTAACAAAAAAATATTTTAATTACAAGATAAAAAATTAAAAAAACGAGTTCAAATACAAAGTTGTGACCAATTTTTCTTTAAATATTTTTGAAAATAACAGGGATAAATTTGTCTTCATAGTGCTTTACTAACTCGTCACGAGACAAAAAAATTCACAAAATTTAAATATTCAATTTCAAACTATAGAATAATAAGAATCTAATCGGCATACACGTGCTCATACACAAACGGTCAAATTATTCACGATCAATTTCATAAAAAATTTATAACCGAAATCGATTACTGTTTTCTTGGAAAAGCTTGTACTAATAGTCATTTAAAAACACAAGCTTTAATGCTGATATGAAAATTGTAAAAAAAGTTATGATATTGTCACCTACTGACCAGTAGGAACTTGTACACCTAGTAAGGTATTAAGTAATCAAACAAAATTGATGAACTAAGTACTTACAATTTGAAAGAATAACTTCTTTCTTCTTATTTTGGCAATGTCTCCAAGTTTATCTAAAAAAATGTAAAAATTGTATTGAACTTATTATCTAGTGGGAGCCTAGAAATTAGTAGAGTGGCAAATATTACAAAATAGCTATTATCAGTAATGTCCCATTAAACTGGAAAAAAAATTTTGTGCAACATTTTTAAACAGAAAATCATAATGTAATAACATTATTGTTATCATTATCATTTAAGGCAGGTTTAGATTGTAAACAAGCCGTATGAGATGTCAAATGCTCATCAAATAAAAATGCAAGAATAGTATCTGTAAAGTCAATATATAACAAGAGATACGACAGTGAAAGAAAATACGGGAAAGGAAAGTTATCACTAGTACGCCTCTCTTAGTTAGATCAGAGATACATTTTTTATTAAAAATAAAATAGACCAAAGAAAACATCAGTGAATAATTCAGAGAAAAATTACGCTCAAAATGTAGGATAAAAATATTAATAATTAAGTAGAAAAAAGTGTAACTAAATATATGTTTTTCCCTTTGTTTTATAAATGAAACTAGCTTAAACCTGGCGTGCTTCGCTACACCTACTAGAACCATTTGGTTATATTTCTAACTGATGATTTTTTGTGACAACGAAGCAATTCAGACCAAATTTAAAAACTTCAGCTTTAAAACATCTCAAGATATAAATAAATCAATATTTAACTTGGTTACACGCCCTCTTGTCCAATTCCTCCCACTTTTTGCCTAATAATTTTTCAGACCAAATTTATAAACGTTGGCTTTAACCGTTTTCAAGGTATACAAAAAATTCAGTATTTAGTTTGAATAAAAGTTACTACGCCCACTTATCCGATTATGACCACTTTCTGATTATTTGCCTCGATCATAGAGTCATTCAGACTAATTTTAGAAACTTTAGCTCAATAGTTCTTAAGATATACAAAAAATTACTATTTAGTTTGTATGGGGAGCACCACGCCCAGGTCCAACTTGTTCCATATTTCAAAAAAAAATCTGTTCAATCGTTTAGGCCTGTTTGGCCGTTAAACAAACAGACTTACTTTACGCGCAGCAATTTTTTTTTTTGAAAACAGCTGTTTTCATTTTACTTTGTTTACGTTTTTAACCAACCGTTTAAAGAAAAAAATCTATTATAAGATTATACTCTTATATTCAAAATACGGATATAATTTCATAATATTTTCTCTTTAATTTTGCGCATTATATGTCATATAAGTTTTATTAAATATTAGTATAGATTTTCAAAACATGGCGCTGAAAATTATTTAAAATAAACTTTCTTGTAAAAAATAAGTTAAAAAATTTGTCTTTCCACTTATAAAGAGTAGTTATGAATTTTACTATATTGCCATTCTGAATTTTTTTCTTTTTTTTTCGTTTTCTAAAGCACCAAAACACGGCTTCAATTCCATTTCCAAAAAAATTGAAGTCTGTGTTTTGGCTGAAAGTATGTAATGTTTATGCATTACTTTGTTCGGCAACTGTTAATATTAAACATGTAATGAATTGATTCTTTTAAAGATATTTGTTTTTCTTTTTGGTTTATCAATTTTATTATTGCAATTGCTTTTTCTACTCGTATCTACTGTTATGGCAATATAGTGTTGGTAGCATATGTTTATGGTGTTGGGCCGCTGTTAATGTTGATTGTGTTGGTAATGCCAAAATAAGAAATATAAAAAAAAACAAAATATTACCGCCAACGCCGGTCTCACCAAATCAGCCAACCATCAAATACCAAACAACTAAAATTTTAATTCATAAACACTATAGTAGACGAATATGTATTTGTATGTGTTACATTGAAAAAAATAAATTAATGAATTCATTCAGCAAGTTTTAAACCAAAGTTCTCTTTTTGACGTTTCAAACCAGCAAGCCAGCGAGAACTGCGCAATGTTAACGCCTTCAGCAAAACAAAAAAAAAACATGTATGTTATTGCCATAACAACGTAAGCGAAACCGCCTAAACAAATACGTTGACGGTCGCAACTGTTACCACTTAACCATGACATATCTAAAGCTTTGCTGCTTTAGTATAACCTCAGCAGACTGTTAACAATTCTAGCATTTTAGCTGTATTATTTTAATTGTTGCGCAGTGTATTAACAGCAACAAACACATGCAGCTGGCCAACAGAGTTTAAGCTTTGCTAGCCATATAGATCACTGTCAGTCGTTGTCGAGAAGCCGTCTATTTTGGTAGATTTGTTTTTTAAAATTTATTCGTTCGCGTATTTTTCTGATGAGCTAAATAAAAAAACAAAAATATAAAAATTTATAATAAAGAAAAAGTAAAATAAAAGCAAATTTTTGCTGGCAAATAATATATAAAAAAAATTATTTTAATTTAATTACACTTAAAAATCCTTAAATAAATAATTTTTTTGAAATCATACTCAGCTCTCGTACATATGCACCTTTGTTTTGAAACTGCTCTTAAAACGTCAGTGTATTATTGTTATCGGTGATATCAGTATGAGATAATAGTTAATCGTTTGTTTGTGCATCGTTTGTTCTACGTCAACCAACCACAAAGTTCACCATCATTCATACTTTTATGATAAAATGTGTTTAAATAAATAAACGTCGACCATCTTTTCTCCCCTATTGTTTGAAATTTAGTTTCTCTCCCAAAAATTTTGAATTTTATTAAAACACAAGAATGTAGTCTGTGAAAAAAATTTGCAGAAAAAAGAAAAATATGTCTCTTAATTCATTCAACAAATTAATGAACATCTCTTGTCTAGATCATCTTTGTCGTGTACTACTCAACTGTTGTTGTCGTCGCGCCTGCGTCCATTTAATTAAATATAATTAAAAATAATTTTCGTTTCATTGCCCTCACCATTTCTCTTGAAATATTGTATTTTGCCAACAATAACCAGGTTTTGTGTAAAATATTGTGTTTTATTTCTCTATTTGTAATGTGTTTTATGTAGTGGACTGTGCTAAACCGCATTCAAAGGGGAACGAATTAAAATTTGTGCTTTTTTTTTTCAATGTGGAATTAAGTACGCGTACAATTGTTAACAGCATAGTCTTTTAATACGAGTACATGGAGAAAAATTAAAGAGGATTTCATACATGCATATTGTATATTTGCCAGAGACTTGATTTTGAACAAGCTGACGGCCAGTTGCCGTAGTCTAGTGGTTAGTGTGCTGGCTTACCAAGACGATAGCTCCGGGTTCAAATCTCCGCTCTGATATCTTAAAATGAAAAAATTATTTCTTTCGGCGACTACCTTTCAGCAGTCTTCTGGAAAAAGCTCTGGGAATAATTGATTGCCAAATCTGTCGTTCGGAGTCTATTTTAAACTGTAGGTCCCGGTACTCATGGATAAAAATTAACACACACAACATGAGTGCTGCGAGAAGCTAGGCCATAACCCCGACACAGGGTTGTAATTGCCAATTATGTATGTATGTCTGTCTGTCTGTCTGTCTGTCTGTATGACGTCCACTATCTAGGACGGAATTTTTTGTTTGAATATCAATTTTACAGATTTATAGTATTTATTATGATATTTTGCAAAAATTTTGGATTTCAAACTACTGTTTTAAATTATATTTAGATAAATGGATTTAGGCTATTATACTTATGATGATAGTTTTATGTGCTTTAATTAACTACAAATGTATAAAAAAAACTGATCAATAATAATTTAATTAAAGAATTTCTAGTAGAATTTCTGTAGATCTTCAACACTTTCCATTTTTAGTCAAAGAGGAGGCGTTTTATTAAATGTGTGGGAATTCTTTTTCAAAATATAAGCCAGTTTTGATCATTTATCAAGAATTTCTATTGTCCAATAAAACAATAATAAAAATAATAAAAGACGTCTTAAAAAATGTTCAAAATAATTTCAGCAAAACAAAAAAGAACTAAGAATGATTTAATAAACAAATAAATATATTTCAGTGATCACAGTATTTGTGATGGTAGACTTAAACTCAGTTACATACCGTCACGCTTAAATTAAAAAAAAGTGATTGTATACATTAAATTAAAAATTATTTAAAGTGACTAATGCTTTTGTCATTTTTTATTTCGCCAATTTTTTTTTTTTTTTTTTTGGTTTTTTATCTAATAGACTTTATTTCTATCAATATAAGTACATACTGATGTATGTACATATGTGCATATTTTGCTTTAGGGTGGTTAATGTTCTTTTTGAGATTTTTTTCCCAACTATTTAAGCAGAATATTCTCTGTGCTAAATATGTATGTATGTGCCTATATGTTGGCCATTTTTAATTATACTGTAAAACAACATATTTGTTGAATGTAATTTTTGTTACCTGATTTGTAATTCTAATTTAAATAAAATATGCCTTTTTATGTAGCAACTTTAGTTTGCATCATTCAAGTCAAATAGTGCATCTTCTATTCTCCAGATTTTCAAAACAAATACTTCAATAAGAAAATACTTTAATCAGCAACAAAATAATGAATATAAAAGCAAAGGAAAAGAAATAAATTAAAACACAATTGAAATAAAAGAAAAATGAAGTAAATCATTGCACAGCCTTAATGCAGAATTCAAATAGAACAAATATAATCGTGCAGTGCAGTAATTTTTAATTTTTTTACTTGTGTATGAAACGAATTACTATTCTAGTGTTCATGCTGTTCTAATACTAGAGTTAGTCGTTATTTTACTTCAATGTTATACTATATTGTACTATTCAAAAGCACCAGTATTCAATATTTTTTTTCCTTATTTTGAATCAGAAATCCAGAATCACTAATAGAATCTTATGAAGCTCAATGTTTATGGTCGAGTTGTTCTGATCTGATAAAAAATGTCATCAATGTTCTAAGTCATTCGAACGTGACTAAGTCAACGTCACTACAATTTAACCATCAGTAGTTTGTTGGCTTAAATTGTTCTGATATTCTGGCTGCTGTAATGCTTATATGTCTTCAGTATTCTCAACTGAATTTTTATTTAATTCACACCACCACCTATAAAACGATTGTGTTCTTCACACTGAGCAAAAGATAGAATACCTGTGGCAGTTTCCTTTAAAGCGTTTATTTAGCATTTAGTGCTACAGTGTGTAGATTTACTACGTATTAAAGGACTTTCTAAATCACTGCTATTTCATTAGCAGCATTAGGGCTACACCGAGCCAATACACTTTTCGTACATCTTAGAAAAACCGGTTTTCCTAGAACTTACAGTGCCTGTAAACTCAAACTCTCATTCTGCAGCTTAAGCCCAATGTCTATCTGAGCTTTTAGGGGATTATTTTAAGGTAAACTAGTTTTTTTATAAATTTCGTAATCATCGTCATACTGGAAACAAGCTTAGTAATTAAAAGAAGTTTTCTATTTTGTAACCCTAAAGACTCAACACCTCAACTTTACATACCAAACGGCGTAGGTATGAACAGTAGAGCGTTCAACCTTACAATGAAAAAAAAGAGTCTCCGTACCTCCTCTAATATAAGTTATTTTTTGCCAGAAGATTTCGAAAAAAATTTTATTTTCTTTTTTGCCTTTCTTGGTTTTTTCGTTATGTCTTAGTCATTTACAATCCGATATTAAAGTATGATATATCAAATTATTTTGTCTCGTGAAGACTTACATATGTTTTGCCCTTAAAGGCTATAGAAAGAAAACACTGATATATCACACCTTACCTGAGATATAACGAAAAAACTAAAAAGACGACCACTACGTTCGGCAAAAAGAAAAACATTTGCAAAAATACTTTATAATAATGGCGTTATTTTTTTGAGGTACGGTCTAACGCACAGCTTGATATTTAACGGCAATGGAAACCTAAAGATATGTGCTCCTATTTATGTATATTATATACTAAAATTCTATTTGAATTCGCAGTAGTGTAATACTAAAGTGTTAATATTTTTAGTTTGTTTTTTTATTTCAAATTGATTCCATTAAAGTTGAAACGTGTTAAAAATTACTTCTTCCTATATAAAGGGTATTTCATAAAGTGTTTCACTTCTCAATTTGTTTTTTAATTAATAATAAAATTAAAATTATCCCACAAGTGTTAAAATGAATGCAAAAAGTAATATAAGGAATTTCCGAACATAGAAAATTCAGGGGTATCATAGAATCCGATGGTATTTTTTTTTAACTGATTGCCATGAACAAACTTCTTACGTCTGTCGTTCGGAGTTGACTTCAAACTGTAGGTCCCGGTACTCATGGATAAAAATTGGCACACACAACATGGGTACTGCGAGAAGCCTGGCTCAACCCCTCAAGCAGGGTTGTAATGGCCAATTATGTATGTATGTATGAATCGCCGAAGATCATTTATTCTTTATTAAGGTTAATAATTTGCTAGTGTTGTTGATCATTATCTGATCACGATGATGTAATGGCAACAATATTGCCTTTTTCAACTGTCAACGTTTGTAAGTGTTTATTAGAAGACCCTTTAGTTTTGGAGTTTATAATTTTATGTTTATTTCCTTCATTCTTCTCTTTGCTTATAATAATTTTTACGCTTGCGTGCAATAAAATAAATAAATTAAAATTTTTGTTATTGTGGTCTTTTTCGTTGAATTCTACTTTAACACGGCATTTGTTAAAGTTTTTATACTTGAAATTTTGCTAAATATGTACAATACATATGCATGTACGAGTATGTAGCAAAGTCAAGGCATTTGCTATTTTTCCCCCTATTCTTTAATGGAGGGCCCTCTTCTTTATTAGCTCACAAACTTTGAGTTAGCAATTGGCATAATGAACTATTTTGGCATTTTAACATCCTGTTTTTTATAAATTATTGTATTTTTTAGTACATACCTTGCCAAAAATAAAAAATCTGAAAAAAATCTACTTAGTTTGAAAGCAAAAATTTAATGTCATTTTAATAGGTATACACGAGATAAAATAACTAGAAACTGTATTATTTAGTTTTGTTGAACTTTTATTTAAAATAAATACAAGACACTTAATATTCAGCTTGACGAAACTACACATTGGGGTAGCCAAATATCGAAATACAAATAAATAATATAACTCAAGCTCAGTATTAGTTGTGTATTTATTTTAAATATAAATCTGTATGTACTATATGATCCCAACTGTAAAAGAAGGAATTGAAGTGAAAAAACTTTAAATCGAAAACGAATTGAAATAATAAAAAAATATATGGACAAAAATTTCTCAATTATAAGTGAAACGAAATAGAATAAGTAAAACGAAATAGAATGCATTCTAGAACCTCCACATTTTCATCATCACTGATGAAGAAACGTGGCCAGGCCTCAGATACCACTGCCTCGTCTATGGCTGTTCGTGGACCACCCATCACTACTAATATTGATGACAAAAATGCTGTACTTCAACATGAGTTCAAGCATGAAAAAACAATTGAAGCGGTTATTACTGATTATCCAGGAATAGCACCAGCCTCATCCACCCCACATGAACGTATTTCATATGATCGTTCGTTAGTATTGCGCAATAATAATTATCGTAATGGCAGCAATTATGACTCGAACGAAGCAACAAGGGCGCTTGCTACTTCTGCTCCAGTGAGTGGTCAACATCGTGAACTTCACGAATCATATCAGCAAGTTACACGTAATAAACGCATTTCCACTGAGGTTCTCGGCTCAAGTCTTGAGAGCACAAAAACATCACAAAAAGGTCCCAGTGGACATCGTCGCATTACCACACATATAGTGCGTAAAGTCACAACTTTGAGTCGTGCCGAAGAACAGCAGTTGCCGGCTGAAGATTTACTGCCACCTACAAAAATGTTGCGTAGTTCTGACTTGGAATATCGTAATACTTTACCGAAAACCACAATTGTACCAGCTATAGAACCCGCATATTCTACATCTACAACTATGAAAACCCATCGTACGAAGGTATTTTAATGTGTAGGACTTTGTTTTTAGGCTAAGGAAGTGTTTATTTTTTATTTAATTAACTTTTATTTTAAGATTTTAAAAAGGTACAAACACACATTTTTTTTTTTTTGTGATTTAGCTAAAGCATCATTCGTCTTACTAAAATTTATTAAATTATTTAATTTTTGTGTGTGTTTTTCTTTAATAAATAGATCTCCGATATTGTTGTTGGTAAAGAAGACAATGTATCAGCAAGAGAAGCACTCCTGCGTTGGGCCCGTCGCTCTACTGCTCGGTATCCAGGAGTTCGTGTCAACGATTTTACATCATCATGGCGCGATGGTTTGGCATTCTCAGCACTTGTACATCGTAATCGACCGGACTTGCTTGACTGGCGAAAAGCAAGAAATGATCGACCAAGAGAACGTTTGGAGAGTGCCTTCCATATTGTTGAAAAGGAATATGGTGTTACGCGTTTATTAGATCCTGAAGGTAAAACATAAAAATAATTTCTTTCTTCTTCTTCTTTTTTTCTAAAACATATGCAAATTTATTGTTTTGTTGTAAATTTTATAGATGTTGACACTAATGAACCTGATGAGAAATCATTAATTACTTATATATCATCGTTGTATGATGTATTCCCTGAACCACCTGCCATTCATCCACTCTTTGACATGGAGTCTCAACGTCGAGTTCACGAATATCGTGACTTGGCTCAACAATTTATTTATTGGTGTCGTGAGAAAACCGCTTATTTGCAAGAGCGTTCATTCCCACCCACCTTGATTGAATTGAAGCGTTTGCTCAGCGATCTGCATCACTTCCGCAACGAAGAAGTAACAATTCGCAAACGTGAAAAAACGAAATTGGTACAAATCTATAAAGAGCTTGAAAGATACTTTGAAAGTGTAGGCGAAATTGATGTGGAAACGGAATTGCGTCCTGAGGCCATTGAAAAGGCCTGGTATCGCATGCAGACTGCCTTGCAAGATCGTGAAATGGTTTTGCAACAAGAAATCGACCGTTTAGAACGTTTACAACGTCTTGCCGATAAAGTTGAACGTGAGATCAAGCACATAGATGTTAAGCTTACAGATTTAGAAAGTCGCATTAGTGAAGAGGCGCGCCGTATTGAGCGTTTAAACCCTGTGGACGTTAAAAATATAGTCGAATCTTTGGAAATCGAAATTCGACATTTGGAGGAGCCTATTCAAGACATGAACCAAGATTGTCATGTGCTGAACGAAGGTCGTTATCCGCATGTAGCTGAGTTGCATAAAAAAGTTAATAAGCTCCATCAGCGTTGGGCTCAACTACGTAGTACATTCCATACAAATTTGGTACAAAAATTAACCGGTCTTAAATATCCGGTGCACGAAACGACACTGACGCGTCAAAAACGTGTCGTAGTTGAATCACGTCAAATCGAAACAAATCCTCACTTTAGGGATCTACAAGAACACATAGAATGGTGCCAAAATAAATTGAAACAGCTAAACGATGCTGATTATGGCACCGATTTGCCGTCCGTCAAGGAAGAACTCGATCGTCAACAACGTGAACACAAAATTATCGATCAGTTCCACAGTAAAATACTGAACGATGAACGTCAACAAACAAAATTCTCTGGAGACGAATTAAATCTCTATCAGCAACGTTTAAATCAATTGCAAAAACTTTATGCCGAACTATTAAGTACCTCAACAAAACGCCTTTCCGATCTGGATACATTACAGCACTTTTTGGCTCAAGCTTCTGCTGAATTACAATGGCTGAACGAAAAGGAGCAAATCGAAATTACTCGCGATTGGTCAGATAAACACTTGGATTTGCCTTCTGTGCACAGATATTACGAGGTAAGCAAAAAATATCCTCTTTAAGTACATGCATTCATATAATACATATTGTTAGGAACACATATGTTTTATGTATGTGAAAAGTAGTATTTAGTTAAACGGTTACACTGTGCAACAAAAAGAAAAAAAATATGAAATAAAACTTGGTACCTGGAAGGAGATGCTATTTTGCTGGCAGAAACTGTTGAGTTGTGCCTGTTTAAAATTTGTCAAGCACTTCTAGAATCTAGAGTTATGGGTAGAGATATTGATTAAAAAAGGGGTTAGAAGTTTTTCGAATAAAAACACATTTATTTTAATACAGTTTTTTGTTCAATAATTGCACTGATACCTACAAATATAGGTCAGATGAACAGTGACTTATTGAATTTTCTAATTTAATTAAAACATCGGAAATGATTGTATTTTCTGTTTGGGAAACTATAAACCAACCCGAAAAGTTTTAATTTCTTCTAAGTACTTTTACTTTGGTTGGTACTCGTTAACAGCGGTTAAAATGTACAATTTAAGTCAACTGTCAACGCATCTAAAAGTTGTCCAACTTCTCTACTTTAGATGAGTTTATAATTTTTCCAGTAATTTGCTTTGTGCAAATACTGAATTTTAACGCATGTTATGTTATTCTACCTTAAGTTACTGGCTTACAATTGTAGGCGTTTGGTGGTGTTTAGCAAATTTAAAAAAGGAGCACTTCCTTCCCACGCATATTTTTTTTTTTTTTTTTTTTGTATCGCACAGTGTAATTATCTTTCATACTTTTTATATATGTTTTATTCAAAATTTAATATGTGAACTTTAATTTAAAATTTGCTTGTACATGTTTTAATTAACAAGCGTGCATTTGGTAATGGAGATGAGGTGAGACAAAGAAAATATTTATTTCAGTTACTTGTTACTTTTTTGTTTGTTAAATTTGTTTTAAGCATTGGTCTTTATTTTTATTTTTGTTATTATTTTTAAAGTTCCAATTACTCTTACCAAGTGCAACACTGTTAGCATTCTTGCATTTAAATTATCTAAATGGAACTTATTTTTTAATGAAACTTAAACCCGAATTGGTATTTTGTTTTTTCTGTCATTAACGCATAATGGAAATTTTTGATTTGAGATTTGTAATCAGAGGCCTTATTCTGTAACTCCTAAGCTAAAACTCCATCGCTAAATTTTTGGCTACAAATACAATTCTTGTACTAGTATTGTAATTTAAAAATTGTATGCCTATTATCTCTAAAATTTTTAATTTTATATATTCTCACGCCCAATCTATTTTAAAAACCCAAAATTTCGGCATTTTAGCTTAAAAGAATTACAGAATATGGCCCCTGTCTTTCGTTTATTTTAGTAGTTGTCAGAGTATTAGATATTTCAAAAGGTATATCCTGGATTAAAGCAGAGACTACTACAGCTATTTTTATTTACAAATTATTTACTCTTTATTTTGTTGCTAATTAATGTAGTGAAATATAAAATATATATGTTTTGATTTCGATTTTTTTTTTGCATGAGCTTTACTTGCTTCTCTTTTTCTATTGTTTTGCATTTTTGTGACATGCGATTCAATATCTCGACAAAAAAAATATACGAAATTTTTTAAAATTTTTTTTCTCTTATTAACAAATAATATTTTACAGAATTTAATGTCTGAGTTGGAAAAACGTGAATTACATTTCGGTACTATACTCGATCGAGGAGAAACGTTATTGAATCAACAACATCCTGCTTCAAAATGTATCGATGGCCATTTAACTGTTTTACAGCAGCAATGGGCTTGGTTATTGCAATTGACATTGTGTCTAGAGGTTCATTTAAAACATGCTACTGAGTACCATCAATTTTATGCTGAAATAAAAGATGCAGAACAGTGGCTAAGCAAACGTGATGAAATATTAAATAGTGAATATTCAAAATCAGATTTTGGTCTAGATCAGGGAGAAGCTCTATTAAGAGGCATGCAAGACTTGCGAGAGGAGTTAAATGCTTTTGGTGAAACTGTTGCCAATCTACAGCATAGAGCTCAAACAATAGTACCTTTAAATAAACGCCGTCAGCCCGTCAATCGCCAAAGTCCTGTTCAAGCCATATGTGCTTATAACCAACAGGGCCAAGTACAGGTAGATAAAGGAGAAACATGTACCTTGTTAGACAATTCGGGTCGAGTAAAATGGCGTATTCGCTCATCGAAAGGACAAGAAGGCTTGGTACCCAGTGCCTGTCTGTTAATGCCACCACCAGATAAGGAAGCAATCGATGCTGCAGAAAGACTCAAACGTTTGTTTGATCGTTCCGTCAGTCTCTGGCAAAAGAAACACTTGCGTCTTAGACAAAACATGATATTTGCAACAATACGTGTGGTAAAGGGTTGGGACTTTGATCAATTCTTAGCTATGGGGCCTGAACAAAGAACTGCAATACGTCGTGCCTTAAACGATGATGCTGATAAGCTACTTAGCGAAGGTGATGCAAATGATCCACAATTAAGACGCTTAAAACGTGAAATGGATGAAGTCAATCGCTTATTCGATGAATTTGAAAAACGTGCCAGAGCAGAAGGTAAGTGTTTTCCTTAAAATTTAAGAATATTTCATTGCTATCCAATTATCCAATTAATTTTAACACATCACTATTGTGGGTGGTTATCTCAATACCTAAAAAGCCTGGCACAGTTTATTTTTTATTTTATTTTATTTTATTTTTAAGAAAAATCGTGGGCTTCTTATTAAGCTCAAATAACAATTAAATTATTAAGGCTTTTAAATTAATGTTTTTTATTTGCGTTCAAATTTAGTCAGTTTTCAAACATTTGTAACAAAATCTTTAAGTCAGTTCAGTTGAAGACTTGGAGAGAAAAAGACAATATTGTAATTGATAAAATAGATAAAAACAAAATGAATTTTTTATTTGCCAGTCGTAAAACTAGGGGTATGTTTTTTTAAAACCTAAAACAACAGTAATTTGAATAACCTTAAGGAAAATACTTTTTCAGCACAAATTTAATTTCCTTTTCTTTTTGCAGAGGAGAGTAAACAAGCCAGTCGCATCTTTACTGAGGAATGTATTGCCATTAAAGGTAAACTAGAAGACATGGCCAGAGAATTAGAGCAAATAATAAGTGCACCACTGCCGCGTGATCTTGATTCCCTGGAACACGTTTTAGAAATTCATTCTGATTATGAGCGCCGTCTGCAATTATTAGATCCAGAATTGAAACATTTGCAAGAGACCTTCCGAACAATTGCTTTAAAAACACCCGCACTTAAAAAGAGTTTGGATAACTTGTTAATATTGTGGAAGGAACTTAATACTTTGAGTAATTTACACAAAGATCGTTTGAAACTCTTAGAAGTCTCTTTGGCTGGTCTAGAGGATAATGAACATTTTATATCGGAAATTGAAAATCAACTTGCCAGACATCAAGATTTACCTTCTACTCTTGACGGTTTAGAAATGGTATTTAAACAACTGACACATATGCAAGATCTAATTGCACAGCAACAGCCACAAATGGACAAAATGACTGATGCAGCTGATCAATTGGGTCGAATGGGTGTTCCTACAAAAGTTTTAAATGATTTGAAACGTCTACATACCAATGTTGAACGATTAAATACACGATGGAGTAGCATTTGTAACCAACTAGCTGAAAGGTAAACTTTACTTTTTTAACATAAATTCTCAAGTAAAATTTTAGAAGTGATATGATTTAGAATATAAAAAGTTTTAAACTTGCCTGTAGCCTGCTGTTAGCTATGTGTTTAGAGCATAAGGATTAAATAAAATAAGTAGTAGTTCATCAAGTTTGATTAACAGGTGTTTTATTATGCCAACTTTTTTTCAATTTTGTTTCAATTTTTTTTACGCTTGATTGATGTCTAACGACACCTGATTTCAAGAACATTAACATTATGGTTATTGAGACACCTTTTTATTTATACACACAAATTAATAAAATATCTATCATCAAATAATATATATATTTGTTTACGCTTCCATAGTTTTATGTTAATTTCTATAAACATTGGGTTTTTTATTTATTTACCGTTCCTTTTTTAGAATGCGCTCATGCGAGAATGCTATAGGCCTTATGAAGAATCTTCAATTACCACTACAGGTGGAGGAATCATGGGTGGATGGCACAACAGAAAAATTGTCAGCCATGCCAACAGCAACTTCAGCTTATGAATTGGACGTAAGTTTTAAATATATAGATACTTTTTTATTTTTTGTCTTAATATTTTATTAGTATGTTATATATTGATATAATTTTAGTTGTTCGCAAAGTTTTAGATAATTTTTATAGTTGAATTTTCTTACATATATTTAGTTTCTAGGACTTCTTACAAACAAACATTTTTACCTATCAGTCTTATCTATGTAGGATAGATAATGTTATAAATTTGTACTTTGAAAATTTTCGTTTCGTAAGGCATCAATTTGTTTACAATATAATTTGGCGACACAAAAACACAAAGTATATATTAAGTTGTTGTTTTTACATGCATTTATGCAGTTTAATAGTAGTTGGTATACTTGGTGTTGGTCAATTACTATTTGGTAAACAAAATTAAGTACAAAAAATTTTATGTTTTTTGTTTTTATTGTATTATAGATCTCATGTAATCCTTTTGTTGTCTGTTTATTTTGTGTTTTACTGTAAATTTTTTGTGTTTTTGTCTTTTTTTAATAATTAGTTTTTTTAAATTTCAAAATCTATAAGTAGTAACGTATTATTTGATAAAAAAGTGAAAATCCAGTGTAGCAATTTGAAACTTTGGTTGGGGTTAGTAGTGTTTTACTATTTTATATATTTGTTTATAAAACTTTAAAACTAGTTTGATAAATACAATTTTAAACTGAATAATATTAAGAAAATATACACACTGTTTATATACTATACATGTACAAAGAATGTTGAAATCCTTTTTTTCATTAAAAAAACACCTTTATGTTGTAGTAGAACAAACTTCTGTAGTTGATATCTTTAATATATGTATCTATGTCTGTATATACTATATGAATATATTACTTAATAGTTTATATTTTGTTATGCACTAAATAATTGTAGATCAGTTCTAAACTAATTGTATTTTTGTCTAATTTTTTGTATTTTTCACACATAAAAACACACACAAAAAAATTTCTTAAAAAAAAAAAAACAAAAAATAATCTCATAAAACAAAACCCAATAAAAAAATTAAACCTATAAAACCATGAACATCATGGTCATCAACACCAACATAAACTTCTGCTACTTCTCCCACACCTCCTAATGTTTAAAAAATATTAAAAAAAAACATTAACAACTAAAGAAATTGCTGGGAGCCGCTATCGAACGAAAACCTAAAATCGAACAGGTCAACTTGGCTGGAGGAAAACTCATAAGAGAAGCAAAGGTAAATTACTATACAATTTTAGCATTCTTATATCTTTAGCTGCAAAAAAAGGTATATATTATATTTTAAACCCAATATCAAATGTTTTGGTAAGAACATTTTAATACCTGTTAATCAGTGAAACGAAAACATTATTATTTTTTATATTAAATTTTTTCTAAAATGCATAATTTAATTGAAAAAAAAAAAAAAAACAAATCAACACTTAAAAATGTAACAAAATTTAATAAAATTCGGGTTTTTGGTACGTCAATAACTTTAATTAATTAGAACATATTAATTTTAACTGAGATACAGTTAAAGATGCGCGGTATAAAAGTGCTTTAATTATAAAAAAAATAAAATTCTTCTACACCATAATCTATTAATTATTACTCAAATTATAAGAAAAAAAAAAAAACAAATATTAATTTATAACTCTAAACTTAATACACAAATTACTAACATAACAAAACTTAACATTTAACCAACAACTAAATCAACTACCTAAACCAACCAACAAACGAAATGCCATCAATAAAACGCTAAAGATTTACGATGGGAAATGTTTACGCTTTATCGATTGGTTACTGGAAGTACGACCATCATTTGCCCCACCAAGAAGAGATTTACGTCCTGCCGAAAGCGATCCTGGTGCTACGAATTATTACAGCCAACGTTTGGATACTTTAAATACGAAATATGACCGACTATTAGAACAATTATCACAGCGCTTAAAAACTGCCATTGAAGTTAATGGCAGCGATGGTTTGGTAAGTCAAAAATTATTTTATAAATTACTCTATTTTTTTTTTTGTTCTAAGCAATTAAAATGACGTCAGATTTGTATAAATATTTCCATTTTTTAAGACACTCGTAACTGTAAATATGTATATATTTAAAAAAGTTCAACAACTTCTTTTTGTTAGGCGTATACACAAGTACAAAAATATGTGTATATTGTGTAATCAAATAGCAAGAACTAGATTTTGTAACTGGTCGGACATTAAATATAGTAAATGCATATGTACATACATATGTATATATGGATAAATCCTTCCATTAATAGCATTGCACTTATAACTAAAAATTTTATTTTTGTGAAATAGTCATTCAGCTTTATCGTGATTGGAGTATCTTTTATTGTCGTATTTTGTCTTTTTTTTTGTAATAGATTAAAGACAAATTTTGCTTGATTTGATTTTGCTTGCTAGGACAAAAATGTCGAAATACGACAACGATTACGCCAAACACGATCTGTAGGTAAATCTACTTAGTTTCAAAATGTTAGGAAATCGTGTAAATTTTTATGGGCCATTTAAAAGACCGGGTTTACATTAAGAAAGAGCAAACAACTGACGCTCTAAAAGATGAAATTCGCTGCATTGAAAAGATAAGCGTAGTTTTGTTGCAAAATGTGGTTCGAAATTTTAAGAAAAGAGCATACTTCTGCCGAGCTTTTCTAGGTTATTAATTCCAAGACGAACCATACCAAACCATATGGCTCTTAGGGTTCAAAGTACAAGTTCTTCTAAGTGTTTCAATTGCTGTAAGAAATGCACAGTGACAATAAAAACCCATTTTTATTCAGAAACTAGGAGGTAGTAAATCCGTTTTCCAATCCATGTTTTTTGTTTTTTTTTTTCATATCACCTAAACAAAACTCTCTTGTACTGTGACGTAGTCCTATCTCTGAATACGAGTATAAATATTTTTTTTTAAATCGTGCCATCTCTTTCTGTGACTCAATGGAAAAAATTGTTAATTAAAAAACAAATATTTTTAATACTTCTCTAATTTGAAGTGACAATATCTAAGCAAATACATACATTTATACATGCATTCATATATATAAATATTAACATTTTAAATGTACAAAAATTTCTAAAGAAAAAACGGAAAACTTGTTTAAAGATTATTTTAAAAGTTTCGCTAATTGAGGCATAAATAGTTTTAAATTAAATACCAGTTGCTGTTCAAATGAGTGAGTTTTAACAAGAACCATATAAAACGTTGTATTCTGAATTTATATTTTATTATCATTATTATTATTATGTATATGTACATACATATATAATAAAAATTTTACAGAGGCTACCGCCCTCATACTTAAATTTGAATAATTTTTTGGGATTTTTAAATCTTTGAGTTTAAGAAGTCTTACAAACTTGAAAACAAAAAATAAAACACCAAAGAGGCATATAGTAAATTAAAGGAATACCACTCATTTAATTTGAAAACAGTTTAATTCAATATTTGAATTTTAACTGACTATCTATATTAAAACTAGCTTTTAAGACAATGAAATAAGTCTTGAAAAAAAAGCACATTAAAAATACTAAATTTGATTCTAGAGAAAGTCATAAATTTACAATAAACCAATTATGGAAGTTAACTATTTAGGTGGTTAATATCGTTTACATTTTAATATTTATAAATTTTTTAATCAGTTAATTTGGTGTCATTTATGGTAAAAACGTATTGTCTCCAAAATACACAGGAAGTAAAAGAAAGTATTAAAATGTAAAACTACATACTTTTAAACCATTATTATTATTAGTTTTGTGATTGTTATCTACAAACCTATGTATGTATGTTACATACTTAATACTTAAAAATGTTTTTATTATCATTAATACTAATATATTTGTTTTGATCACTTTGGGCGTGATGACAACATATGTATAAAAATGATCTTTTTGTGATGTCATTATTTTTTGCATTGCTTAATTGAATAAAACGAGTTATTATTATTTTTTTCAGCGAAATTGAAAGTTTCAGAATAATAAATTTACATATATTAATTTTTGTTATTGCTATTTTCATTGTAGCAAATTATTGTTATTCGTATTCAAGGTTAATTTAATTTCTTAAAGACTCACATAAAAAATATATATATTCTGTGTTTACGCATTAATGAGAGTATTCGAGAAAAAATGATCATTTTTATGTAAAGTATGTATAGAAGTATTTATTAAAAAAATTTAATTATAATATAATAAATATTCTTATTGTATTATTTGCAAGCCTTGCAAACAAGCAATCGTAGCATATATGCCAACATTTTGTGTTTGACATTGTTTAATTACCACTACGGGTTAATGGAAATTTTTATAACGGTAATTCGTTTCAAAAGCTGTTTTCTGTAAACCGAAAACGGTTGAAATTTAAAGAGAATTATATAGAGTATAGCAAATTGCTATACATAATTCTAAATGTGACAAGATTTTGATATTTTTTATATTCTTTTGCTCAAGGATCGTTACATAACTTCTGTTATTATCAAAGTTTTAAAATAGTTGGCACAATTCAGTTTTAAGAGTCAAACTTTGCAGAAACTCTCTATTTCAAAGTATTTAGATTTCGGTTTTACAAGACTTGACCGATTATTTTTTATTTTAGAACCCAATTTTCAGTTTAAAAAAATATGACAAAACGTAATGAAAAGTTTCGTCAGAAACGCTTTAATTAGATCAAGGTTAAATATTCTATAAAAAATTGTATATTTTTGTAATGAAAATAATTAATAAAAAATTGATCACACTTCCTAGGGCGCGAACTTCGGGCCACCACCACATAAAGTAATGAAAAGTAGTTGGATACGCTACATATTTAGAATTGTAAAAATACTTTGCTGCACACATTCATCGTCTGCAACTAGTGAATGAACCAACTCACATTTCATGTGTTGATGGGCACCAGAATAATGCACTTGTCCTTTTCCTCTGCACACTTTAACAAGTATGAAGTTGATGTTCATGTACCTCTCGGCAATTCGGATCATTGTACCATCTTTGCCTCTTTTACGTTATCCAGACTTTATAAACAGCTGGTTTTTACTTTTAGAACTGACATTTGTTGCATTACTGTATACACTGCGCCTAAGATTATTTTTATTCCTCAAATGGGTCATGTACAGTCTGCAGTTTCTACTGTAGGGTAATATTATTGTTATCAAGCAACTAATTATTGATGTGAAAATATATTAAATAATTTTAAATGTACTTGAAGTGACGTCATTGTAAATGTTATAAATCTGAAAACACAGTACCTTGTATTCAGATAATAAATAACTTATTTACCCCTGTATTGTTAATGTTTTTATTGAATTTTAAGCCGCTCAAAAATTAAACAAATATTTTCATATATTTTATATTCCGTAATAGTAACAAAATATTTGTATCATATACTACCAATACATGACTAAGGTTCACTTCTTGACAGTAGACTTTTTTCTCTCTGCTTTCATTCGAATCTTTAGTTTTTTTTTATAATGATTTCTGAATTTACTTTGATACATAGTATAATTAAGAAAATAGCACACTAGCGCTAGCCTAATTAAAATTTATATATACACATACATACATATGTATATATAAATGATATATACTTTATGTATGCAAGTACTTAACTTTAGCATAGTAAGAGAAAAATCAAAAACCGGCGTTTTTGATATAACTTTCTGAAAGCCTAACTGGTATTACATACCAAAAAAAAACTGCTATTTTTGTTCAAAATAAAATATAAACATTTGATATCAAAAGCATCGTATTTCGTTTTGAACTAGAAAGGTATAATAACATATACAATTTAATAAAACCCAATTTACTCTTTTTCGCTATTCATTCAGTATTTTGTCTGTAAAACTTAACATTTTCTTGTTTCTTATAAGAGTGTACAAGTATATTTGTTCAGTTTGAAATACAACAGCTCTGTTAACTATGGGAAATAGCAGATACAATGCAGCCGTATATTGTTTGTTTGAGAATTTTTTTTCATATATAATCAGTATAAGTAACGACGTGGTTGTACAACGACGTTTTTTTCCTCCGGTGCGGCTAAAACGTGCTTTTTTATTCATTTCCCACAAGAGAAAGAGAAGAATTATTGAAAACAAAAGTTTTTTTTTTTTAAGAAAAAAAATGATAATTTTGTGTAATTTCTTTTTTCGCAAATAAAGAATTTTTAAGTTAAAAATCTATACACAAAATAATAAAATAAAACGTGCTAAGCCCATAAATGAAATCAAAAATATTTGAAATGAAGTAATAACAGAATGTTTTTATATCGTAAAAAGTGTAATTTTTGAAAAGAAAGAATAAAATTTAAACGATTTTTATACTACAAACGTGTGTGTGTGTTTTTGTTGCTCTTTTTTTTAACATCAATAAAATTATGAAAATTAAACCTAAAAATAAATTATACGTCATGTAGTTTTACAAAAAAAAAAAAATTAGAAAAAAATATTACGAGCATTAGCATGATGTCATTGAAGAAACACACATTGTTAAGCAATATATCAAAAAAAAATATTTTAAACCTTCAAAATTATCCAAATCGTTTAAGGAATTTAAAATTGGAGTGCATTGAGCAGCTAATGTTTATTGTTTTTGTTTTTTTTATTCGTTGAAATTAAAATAAAATTTGCGTGCTTTAATGTTTTTTTTTTAACTAAAACTTGCATATATTAAATTTATTTAAATTAATTCTTCTATACCCACATGAATTTAATTTTAAAAATTTGCAAAAAGTATTTTGAAGATGTCAATTTATTTTTAAAACTTTTTTAAAGATAAGAAATTTAAATTCCTTAATTACTGTTTTTCTTTTCTATTTGCCGTGTATCATACGTCCCATTGCACTTCGTTGTCCTACCACCCAGCGAACACAAATTGTTAAACCAAAATATTAAAATTTTATTCAAACAAAACTTACTTACTTTATACCCATTTGAATTCAAGTTAATGAGAAAGTTAAAATATGCGACAATTCAAAAATATTATCTGAATGCTTAACTTGCAATAAAAGAAAAAAATAATAAAAAATTAAAAGAATCTGACAAAAATCACTTATTGATTTATAATATGCAAAACAAATTTTTCTGATTGTCATAAGTAGACCAATAGAAATTTGTTTTGAATAATAACCCGTTAAGATTTAATTAAAATGTTTTCACAGAACTATCTAACAAAATTTCTGAAAATAAAGTTAACCGATTTTTCAACTGGTAGAAAAAATTACCTGCTAGGGATAACGAGAAGCTAGGCCATAACCCCGAAACAGGGTTGTATGTATGTACATACATAGTATGTATGTAGGTATAACAAGAAACTTATATTATCCTCTTTTTGAAATACAAATAAAACTCCAATTTTTCGCCTCATTTTTGCACATAAAAGGTTAAATACATATAGTCACAATTTATTTGATGCAGTCAGTGATTTTTGAGAAAAATATGTTAATTTGTATTGCATTTACCAGAATTCCATAAAAACTTTCAATTTCCATAAAAACAAAATAATCAATTATTACATGAAAGGGAAAACAACCGCCAAAAATCACACTTTCTAAGTCCTATCAATAAAACTAAATAATATTAGCGTTTATTAAATAGTTATGTGGGGATCAATATTACACATTTCTGATGTAAATCAGTACGAAGCATATGAGAAAAAAAAAAGATTCGAGTTTAAAATATTTACCCGAATTTTTCTTGAACATAAGAAGACGAAAGAAGAAAGGCCAATAGGTTTATTGTAATAAAACTCGTTAATAATAATAAAATAAAAAATTCTGTCTACAAATAGATGTAGATAGAATAAAAACACTTGTAAAAGCCAAAAACGTTTTCTACCAAAAAAATTTTGCCTCTTATATTTTTTCCCTCAAAATATTGCCTCTTTTAAAATTATTCTTTTTAAATTAAAAAAAAAAACAGTTGCAATAAAATGAAATCAAAAACAAAGAAAACTTTGTAAGTTTTTAATTCAAAACTATATGTGTTTTAAATATACATGTAATCCACAATTGAAAATAACTTGCGTAGGACTATTTTTGAAATCAGTCCTGTCTGTTTGCTGGGTGTATGAATTTTTCTCAGTTAGCTCAATAAGGCTTTTCTTTGTTTTTCTAGTTCTCTCTTTAAAATGTTTGCACTTATGCAGACAACAGAATTTTCATTGCAGCACAACAGCTGATATGTACAAATGTAGTTGTAGAATATACAAGAAAGCAACATTATGTTAGTGTAATTCATAATATTATTTATTCCAACACGCATACCACATGTAATTTTTTTTTGTACTTGAACATGACGAGAGGGCTTTTCTGTTTGTAGTTTAATAAGAATTTTAAACATGTGATATAAACAGAAGGACACAGAAGAAATTTTCAAACATATGGATGAACTGATTCATGTTATAATCATTATATGTAATTAATAGATTAAAAAATCTATGTAAAAAATGCATGTACATACATACATACATATTAAAGACATATTTTCTTCTATTTCATTGTCGTGAGTTACTTTTTAAAGCCGCACAGCAAAATGTTACAAAATAGGTATATTATTAACTACATGTTTCTTTTACTCTAAATTAAGAAATACTCGTATGTATGAATTATTTAAAAAAAATCGCTTTTGCGTTATGTGATCTATCTGTAACTTTTAGGTTGTTGTCCGTATTTAAAATAATTACTAACTTTTCTTCCTAATTTTTTTTAAGTATTTCGCTATTAGTTTACGTTTTACCCGCTCCAACTGTTGGCGGCGTCAGATGAAGAGAAAAACATTTTGTTGTTTTTAAATACAATATTGAATGTTCTCATTACGTACATACATATGTATGTATGTACGTACATCAGTATATATACATACACATATATTTCAAAAATAGAATGTTTTATTTTTATTATTTAAATTTTGTTGTTGTCTGAAGTACAGAAACTTGTTTTTAAATCATTAACAGAAGCGTAATTTAAGTGTCCACGGTTTAAATGTTTCAGTTTGTGTTTTTGATGACATCATTTGTTATTTTGTTTTTTTTTTTTAATTTTTACTGTTTCTGTTCTTTATTTTTTTATTAAAATTGCAGATTTTTTTTTGTTTCTTTTAAATGTATTTCTTTCTTTCTTTTCCGGCCTAGAAAAAACGCCCAAACTTCTTATACTTTGAACAACTTTTTATTTTGTTTAATAACTTTAAACGCAATTTTTGTAGTAATAAAATATAAACCTTTAAAAGTCTGTAATCAATTAACGAAATTAATGAAATAGTGTTTTGGCACAACCATCTTTAAGCAAATTTTTAAAAATGAAGTTAATCGATTTGATAACTAAACCATATAATTAATTCGCTTGATATAGATAAGTCTGTCTTCATAAAATAGGCAATCCCTTTAAATTCGTAATTATGGTGTTCAACTGTAGTTAAATAATTTTTTTTGCAAGAAAATGTATATGCAAGCGTTAAGTACTCAAAGTCATGCAAAAGATTTTTAATAACAAAAAAAAAAAATTATAAAATATTATTTTTTTGTTTTTGGTTAAAGCTTATCTAAACCTATACACCACAAAAGCAATAGTTAAGCACATAACGTTAATGTTTTTTAACAAAACAAAAAAAAAAAATAGAAATTGTAAAACAAAAAACTGTTATCAGGAAATTAACCAAAATTATTTATTTATCATAGTTGAGGTTTATTTTATAGACTTAAAGTAACACGCTGCTCCATAAGGCTCTGGTCTTATGAGGAAATACAATAGAAATTTGACTTCATGGATAGTATAACCAAGAGTAGTGAGAGATACATACATACCAACGATGTATCGTAGCTCTTAAAACAGACTTCAGTTTCTGTCATTACTTCTTTATTTGATTCAAATTTTTGTGCATGTTTGCAAAAATGCTCAACTCGTAGTCGCTAAGGGTCACATCAAGAGAATACGGTGATAATTCATTCAATTTAACCATTGCTGCTGAAACCGAAATACAGAAGAACCCAGTCCGTCAGAAACTGGTGTATCGCCAAATGTTTTTGTTAAATTGTAAAGACAATGGCGTTAAGATATTTACATATCGTTATTTTGGCCGCGAAAATTTTACACTTAAAGATGGGTAGAACTGTAACTAATTACCAACTAATTAACATAGTCTGGGGTTTTTAATAGATTTAGAAGAATGTGTTCAGGAACATATATAATATCGCTAATGGATATATCTATTATTATAGTTTCAGACCTGCTGGTGTTCATAAAGAAGGCAGTAAGTCTGCTGAACAAACGGTAGACTCAAATGGACAGAATATACTTTTTAGATCGCAGTGTCACACTCATAACTAGCACATTCAAAGAACAGCTGATTAATTTCATATCATACTTTTATATTTTATGCTCTAATTAAAAAGTGAAAAATTTTTTAAGAGATAAAATAAGAAAAAAAATTATGGAAAAAATTATGAGAGGTTTTCAGTTATTAGCAGTTGAAAAAAATAAACTAAAGATGAGCGTTTTGGTGGCCCATTTTTATGACTTGCCGATAGTTAAAGGTAGCATTTTATTAGAGAGATAAATTAATTACCTTCTGTTATTACAAGTACACTTTAATATAAACGTAAGGCAATCTTCCCAATAACTCTATCGGTCACTTTAGGTTAAAGTTTACTTGTAATAACAAAAAGGAATTTATCTGTCTGATAAAATCCTACCTTTAACTAACGGCAAGTTGTAATAATAAGCCTTATTTTAATTGATGTTGTTAACAAATTATAACTAAAAAATTACTCTTTTCGAATTTGTATGCATTTTAAATACTTAAAATTATTTTTCAAAAGTTCTCCAAGTTATATCGTATAGTAAATATATTATAGACTTTTTTCTTTTCTAATATCAATATGCAATGTTGCATGTCATACATATTATTACTTCCGACTTTAGTTGAGATTTATGAATATGCGCCAATAATTATTAATTTTTTCAAGATTTTAGCTATTACACGCAATTTCATTTTGTGATATTTTAAAACCATTTTGAGGACAACGTTTAATTTCAGTACACTAATCAAAAACAGCTCAGCGTGACAACCAAAAATCACTCATGAAATGATGTAGTGAGAGTTATAGGTCTAGATGTAGTATATAAGAAAACCGGTTTTAAAAGTTTCAAAATTTCAGATATACATATACGTGGAAGAATTTTGTTATTTTTTTTTTTGTCTTACATTTAAACATTTTTAATTCAGTAATTTCTAATTGATTTTCAATTTTAAACGATGTTTAAGAGATATGCTCCTTTTTGGTATATTTTCAAACGATTTCAACAAAAGAAGACTTATTTTACTCAGACAAATTTTAATTTTAAGAATATTATGTTCTCATTAGAAGATTAAAAAACAACCCTCGTAGATATTTCAAAAGTTTAAAAAATCTGCAAATTTCAATTGAAAACATCTCTTCTTAGACCTTTTGAGGACTTCTAAAATTTATAAAATACATCTAAAAAATTTTGAGGTCTGCAACTCCACAAGGTAATCAATTCAAAAGTGTTTGCGAAAAAAAAACTTTGTAGAACAGTGTAATTGATTTTACTGGTACTGAGTCGTCGCCATTATATTTATTGCTATTAAGCCACTGTTTGGCTGCAACGCAACTGAGAAGTAACAAATGTGTCCAGAACTTTGTCAAATACGCTGATGTTCGCATTTCTTTACGGATGTTATTTCATCAAAGTTAATGAAAAAACAATGAAAAATAATTTTATGACTAATAAAAAGTAAAGCAAAAAAGATGTTATTCACAGAGAAACTTATTTTTGAAACCTCAATTCAAATTCGTAAGATACTCGTAATTAGTATTTCAAAGAAAGTATTATATTTTCTAATAGGAACTACATACATAAATGCAGCATTACACACACACACACGTAACAACAATCATACGAGTAATTTAAATAATTATAAAATATTTTTTTAATGTCTCCATTCTAACTTGAAAGAAATTAATTTTAATATGAAAATTAAAAAAGCAATTGGATTAAAAAAGAAAACTATGAACGCTCAACACTATTATGTTAATAAGTAATCGAATACTTTTGAAGCAACAAAGTTCCTGAAACGTTGTCATACTATATTATTATTATTAGAAATTAGATAGAATAAATTCAGTAAATTTTAAGAAAATTTTTAATTTTCTGCTTTGCTCTTCAAATGGCAGAAGATAATGAATACAATTTTGCATTCGAATTTCAGGTAATAAAGAATCTCGTCATTTTAATTAAAACCGCACTCTACAACATAATATTAGAAATAATAATTGGTTTCTAATCTATATTTCATTTATTTGTAGCAATACGCTGAAAGTTTGCAAAAACCATTAAAAACTTTCCGCATAGATTTTGGCTCAAGAAACGTACCTACTGGCGAAGGTTACGTTGGGCGCGATGAAGATGTTTTTACTTCAACGTATAGCACAAAACAGTAAGTAAAATAATGAAAAAAGAAAAAAAAAATTAAGAATGAAACAGTTTAGTTTCAAAAATAACTAGAAAGGGAAGAAAATGAAATAAATATTTATTACGCATCTTTTTCAGGTTTAGCACAACTAAAACAACAAAAAGTGTTTATGATGCTACAGACTATGTTAATACCACTACAACGACCACAAATTTTTCAGAGAAACAGAATCTGAAAAGAGTTCAAACAGAAAGTGAACACGTTAATACCGATTTTGGTAGCGGCAACACAAATAGACATTTATTAGATATCACTGGTATAAAAGATCCTAAAACGGGTAGAATTTTAACAATTGGTGATGCCATACACATGCGTATATTGGATGTACGTACAGGAGAAATGATCATCTCCGACGATGTACGTATTTCCTTAAAGGAAGCAGTAAAAGAGGGTTTAATAGATGATAAATTGGCACATCAGTTATTGCAACCTGGTGCGAGTAAAGATGCCAATGGACGAGAGCTTTCCTTATTGGAAGTTATACAACGTGAGATTAGCGAGGCAGAGTTGGGATATGAGACGGCGGAGAAACGTATCAAGGTAACGATTGAAGATTCTACAGATGCAGAGAAACCAAAAAATATTGCCGATGCCATTTCTGCTGGAAATGTTGATACAAAAACCGGTCTGTATCGTGTGAAATCTGGAAAAACAATATCTTTGGCTGAAGCGTATGAACGCGGTTATTTGATTAGGCATGAATCTGTATCGATCAAATCAAATGCCCTATGCCTTAGCGATGCAATTAGCCACGGTTTAGTAGACACTGCAGGCTGGATAGCGGACCGTAACTCGGGTGATAAGTTCCGTCTTGATTCGGCCATTGCAAATCAACTAATTGATCCCAATGTTCGTGAAATAGTTGATGCTAAAAATGACAATAAGATCACACTAAATGAAGCTCTCAAATCGGGCATTTTAAATCCAAAGACGGGTCGTTATTTAAACGAAGTAACAAAAGAAAAACTTACATTTGTCGAGGCTAAAAATCGACAACTTATAGTTAAACCATATACACTCAAAGATATTTGCGATTTGAATTTAATGGACAAAAAATCTAAAATTACTAGTCCTATGAGGCGTGAAAAGTTGAGTATAATGCAGGCAATTGAATCAGGTGTAGTAGATGGAAACAATCTTAAGTGTGTGACAAAACGTAAAGGAGAATTGGTCACTCTGCAGGAAGCAATTGCTGATGGTATTGTTTTACCAGCCGAATCGAAATATAGAGATTTTATGACTGGTGAAATTTTGTCAATACCAGAGGCTGTGGAGCGTGGCTTAATAAGTAGTGTGTCACAAAAATCTATATTTGATATTGACGGTTTTAAAGATATAGTTAGCAATGATTTTGTTAGTTTTAATGTAGCTTTATCACGCGGCATTTTACGCCGTAAAAGTACTACGTTTACTTTAGAAACTAGTCGCGATTCACAGGTGCCTTTAGACGTTGCTATGAATGATGGATTTATAAGGCCTGAAGTTTACGAAATGTTCAATAAGGGCATAGGTGTACATAATGCTAGTGGGAAAGAGTTAAGTGTGTTCGATTTATGTTATCACAATTTAATAGATCCAAAGACCGGTTATTTATTAGACCCAAAGACTGATGAAACGGTACCACTTGATTTAGCAATAGAACGCAAGTTCATAACACCCGAGGGTGCGTTACTTTTAAGTAGCCTTTTAAATATTACACTAACAACGGAAACAGTAACAAGAACTATAAATCGTTACGTTACTATCAGATCAGGTTCTCAAGAACCTTCAGAAATGAACGTCGTTTTAACTTTCACTGAAGCTGTTCGCCAAGGGTTAATAGATGAAGAAAAACATCTATTTAAAGATCCTAAGACTGGTAAAATTTATTCGGTTCAACAAGCTCTCAGTTATGGCCTTTTGCAACCGGACTCAAATGACTTAGTGCCTGAACCAACAAATCGTAGAAAAACGAAATCTACCATTACCATTGTTACCAAACAAATAGTGCCTGAAACGGAACCCATTAAAATGAATACACAAAAGTTAATAGAAAAATCAGTAGAAATTCCTATAGCTCATGAAGTGGTTAAAACGGGAAAGATTAACACAGACTTTTTGCAAAGTGAACGCGTATCATATATTGAAAATAATGTACAAGAAAGACAGATTATAGAACTGCCTCCTGGTGGTTGGCCTTTAAAGGATGCAATAGAACAGCGTCTTTTTAATCCTGATTCTGGTGTGTTCCTAATAAAAAACACAGAAAGAGTCGTTAGCTTCGAAGAATGTATTACAAAATATATTATCAACAGTTTGTCTGTCTCTGTAATAGATCCTAAAACAAATGAGAAACTTTCAATACGTAATGCTTTTGAAAGAAATATACTTGATTCCTTTGGCAACTACGCAAATAAAAATAATGAGTTACAAACAATGCGTTCGGCCATTGATGAGAATAAAATTATACTCGAAGCGGTACCAATTACTAAAGCGTCTGTCAGAGAGCAATGCATATTACGCATTAGTAAGATAAATAATATGCCTGAAATTGTCGAAATTTCGACACCTTTATCAACAGAATCTTCAAATAAGTTTATAGAGGTTCACACTTTACAAAGAGAATTAACTTCGCCCGAACCCTTACAAATTGCTCCTGGCGCTATATATGATCCCTCAACAGCATTGGTTATTTTTACTCATAATGGTCAAACTGAAAATATTTTTGAGGCTGCACAACATGGTTTAATAGACGATAATCTCATAAGAATCTTAAATCCTAAAAGTAAGGAATTGCTATCGATTAATGAAGCAATTTCCCAACAGATTTATGATCCCTTAAATTCTGTTGTTTTAACGGAGGATGGCTATACAGATATTCTTACAGCTATTCAAAAGGGTAACATTATAGTATCAGGTGCCCCACTTGTAGCAGCGGAAGGAGCCTTACGCACTATTCGTTTTGTTACAGATCCCCGTACGGGAGAGCAGATACCCGTTGAAGTTGCTTACGAGCGGGGAATTGTTTCTAGAGATCAGTTAAACAAGACAAGATCATTCGAAAACGAAGAAAGAGAAAAGGTTGTGGTATTACAAAAAATGCGTAAGATAATACTAAAACCTACCGATGCTTTTAAGAAAGGTATAATTGATGAAAACACAAGAAATATTTTGGAAGATAAACGTAACTTTTTGAAAGAAAACAATCAAGTTATAACGATATCTGAAGCATTAGAAAGCGGTTTAATCGATGGAAGTAGTGGAAGAATTGTTGACCCACAACGTAATCGCATTCTTAATATTACTGAGGCTGTTAGAGAAAATATTATCGATCCAGAAGATACCAATCATATTTTAATACCTCTTGCAAAATCACTCTCAATTCCGAAACTTATGGAACAAGGCCTAATTGAGAGCAAGACGCAAACAATTGTTCATCCAGAAAGCGGATACGGTCTAAGCATAAGGGAAGCTATAGTTTGTGAAGTTTTAGATCCATTTTCTAAGTTAAAACGACCTATTAAATGTTCCGTAGAAGAGGCAATTGTGAAGAATATTATAGATCAGGATAAAAACACTTTTAGTGTTGATGGCAAGATATTAAATGTCTCTCAAGCACTTTCCGCTGATATATTTGATAGTGATTATGATAAGATAAATTCGATTGTCTCTATACCACCAGTTGGAATGACATTCCCTGTAATAGTTGAAAAGGGCTTACTATATTCAGAGAAGAATGTTATTGTGCATCCTGAAAATAAGAAAGAAATACCTTTAAAACATGCGATAGAAAAAGATTTTGTTATGTCTATTCCTTATCCTCCAAAGGCTGACGCTCTGGAAGTTTGCGCCGCAGTTGAAAAAGGTTTAATAAATACTATTGATCAAACATTTACACATCCAAAGAGTAATCAAAATTTCCCAATTCGACAAGCATTGGAAAATGGACATTTGGTGGTCAAACATATCTCAGATTTTGTTGTAACACAGAAGCCTTTAGCAAGAACTGAAATCATGGAAACCATCACTGCTATACATACTGTAACAACAAAAACTATTGAATTAGTCCAGGGTTATATTTTGATTTCAAATAATGAAGTACAGAATGTGAACACTGGCGAAATTTGTTCGATTGAAGAGGCCAAAGCCATTGGTATTTTAAAAGAGGGAGAAATCTCAGAAGTATCAAGTTCTACACACGAAAATAAGGACAACTTACAAGACGTATTAAACCAAACCTACAAGGAAGCAACACCTGGAAAGGTTGACGAATCAAAACAACTTTTAGTTAATAAAGTTGAAAGACTAATACCAATAATTAATGCAGAATCAGAACAACATGTAGATAAAACAGTTGAACAAACACAAGTAAAGGTTTTTTCAAATTCAATGGATACTAGAACTGAAACCGTAGAAATTTTACAAGACACAAGCAATGTGAGCAAAGGCAAGGCATCTCAAACGTTGAATACGGTTAAGGAAGCTGCTAAAATGGGTGCCTTAGGTATAGTTGCAGCACCGGTTTTAGCTGGTGGTGCTATTGTGAGTGGTATCAAGCAATTTGTAAAATCGAGCTCTACTCAGGATACTAAAGACAGTCAAAAGCCTCAAGTTAAGGAATTACAAAGTTACACTATAAGCAATACAACTCACAAGCCTGTGTTGGAGGGATCATTGCTGAGCACTATTGACACGAACACCTTACAAACAGATAAAAATATTGTTTTCCAAGTGGAAGAAAGCAGCAAAACTAAATTGCATCAAACAACAGATTTTGTTGACAATTTAGTTAAGGATACTCAAAATTTCATTACTACAACAACAGCTAATTTTATAAGCTCAGAACAAAAGGCCCAAGAAATACCTGTGCTCAATAAAGAATCTGACAGCACTAGACCAAAAACTGATTCTTCCATTCTTGTCATTACTACAGAATCTAGAACTAAAAATATAGATCCAATCAATGAAATAACAGAACTAACTGATTCTGTTCAAGATCGAAAGAAGCCTTCTTTTTCAGAAGATATACAAATTCATAACCAAGAAGACATTCTCAAACCATTGACTACGATTACCACTATTACAACCGAAGAGATTGGTGTATCTCAACCGGCGCTTTTAGAAACTTTAAAATCGCCAGAAGAGGAAATACCAACAAAATCAATACAACCACCTGAAAATAATGTCATAAAAGACCTTCAAACGAACTCTATTATTGAAGAAAATATGCAAAATGTAAGTGAAACTAAACAAGAACCATCAGAGCTTATAGACAAACCAATAAACCCTAATCTCGAATCGGATAATAATAAAAAGCAAATTATAAGTTCCCCAGACCTTGTTCAGCAAACAGTTGTGAATGAAGTCATTTCAAAGCAAACGGTAGAAATAAAAGTATCAAAACGTGATACAGTGCCTGCTGCAAAAGAAAGTATTAAACCAGAAGAGGATTCTAAGCAAAATGACCCTCTTGCACCCTCAGCTAAAACTGAGCAATCTCCAGTCGATACGAAAAATGTATTGCAAGAAAGTGAAAGTACTACTGTAACAGATATAAGACAAGAAGTAACTAATGTTACTAGACCGTATGAAGCACCTTTAGTGCCATTCGATGAACAAAATTTAGTAGCAAACAATGAGGAGGTTGAAAAGCCAACAAGTATTAGTAGTGTTCAAGAAGAATCGAACAAGGTTCAGCAACCCGCTACACAAGTTATTAAGAAAATAGATGAAACTGTTAAGAAACCTGATAATATAATAGAAGAGCCAATAAAAATAGGCACATCAAAAACAGTGGTTGAAATAAACACATCCTCATCCTCTGTTAATTTAATTACAGAAGAAGGAAAGCAACTGGTAGAGGCGAGCACAGTAGCAAAACAAACAGAACCAAAAGATCATGATAATTATCAAAAGATAGTCGATTTCATACAAAGTGAAAAAGAAAATCCAAAGCAAGATAGTAGCGTAATGCAAAATGTAAAAGATGCAGCAAAATTTGGTGCATTGGCTATAATTGGTGCTCCAGTATTAGCTGGAAAAACAGTGTTAGATGCTTTTAAAAAGGATACACAAAACTCAGCTTCGGATACAACCATGGTTCCTTCTACCGCAACAAGCGTATTAACCAAGATTACAACCACCACCACCACTTTAAACGTAAACACGCCATATAAAATAACCAATGCTGATAGGGATACATCAGCCGATCAAACTAATGAGCTCATATCATCACGAACTGCGGTTCCTCCACAGACATTAGCTTTGGGTGATGCTATTTCTCAGAACCTTATTTCACCTGACGAATGTCAAATTGTCGTAGATGGTCAGAAGCAGGATCAAAGTGTTACTGAACTGCTTAAAGATGAGCAATTGAGTCCATTAGATGAAGTTCAAATTTTGGATGAGAAATTGGTTGTTTTACAGCCTTTGACATATATGGTCGACGTAGATGATGAACTTACTCCGGAACATTTAAGTGAATTGAATATTTATGACCCTGATAATCACTACTTTATAGATCCTACAACAGGATTGAAAATTTCCTTCCACACCTTAGTTTTTGACATGAATGTTTTTAATCCTGAAACTATACTTGTGAAAAACTTCAATACTGGAACATATGAAACCCTGACAGATGCACTTGAACGTCCTTTGTTAGACAGACATACCGGCCATATGGTCGATCCTAAAACGGGTAAGAAGATATCGTTCTTTGAATGTGTATCTCGCAACTGGATTATACGTGCCAACCTTGAAAAGGAAAAACCTGCAGCTATTGAAAATGTGATTGATCCTGCAACAGGAAAGGTAATTCTAGATAATGGCCGAGTTTGTAATATTGTTGATGCAATCAATAATGGTTTACTCGATATTCAATCAATATCAGTGCGTGATCCTGTGAGCGGCGAAGTGATTCCACTGCGTATGGCAATTGAGTTGGGAGTTGTGGATATGCAGGCCGGTACTGTTATAGATATTCAAACATTGAAAGAAATTCCTATGGAAGATGCATTTAAACTAGGATTTTTAGTGCCTGGCACACGTAAACCCATTTCTTTGGAGGCAGCTGTCCGTAAAGGTCTCTATGATCCAGAAACTGGTAAACTGTATGACTCTGAGTCAGATGTTCAGGTAGATGTTCAGAAGTCAATAGAGATAGGTCTTGTTGATCCGAAGATATCTCTAATTGTCGACTCGAAATCTCAAAAAGAAATCAAATTAGATTGTGCCATTGAAGATGAATTAGTGGTTGCAGAAACGGGTAAAATAAAAGACACTAAAACAAATACTTTAGTGCCATTCGATGTGGGTGTCGAAAGGAAATTATTAAAGACAGATAACATTAAATGGAGTTTACCAGAAGTTTTACAAAGAGAATACTACTCTTCAGATTCTGGAAAAATCTTAAATCCCACAACTGGAGAAGAAATTCTTTTACAGCAAGCCATTGAGCATGGCTTCGTAGAATTAGATTCTTGTTTAGTGAAAGATGATGAAAAAAATAAAATTGTTCCTGGAAAGCAAGCCGCCAAAGAAGGTCTTCTTGATACAGTCAGAGGATGTTTAGCCAGCCCCAACATTAAGCTTGACGAAGCATTTGTCAAAGGATACTTGATTAGCACAAATAAGCCATTATCGTTAGTAGATTGCCTTTTAAGAGGTCTATATGATTCTGAAGTATCAAAATTTACGATCGATGATAAACATTTAGATTTAAAAACAGCAATATCTCTTAAATTGATTAATGCTGAAGAACTCGTTCTGTTAGATCCCAAAACTGAATCTATTATTACGCTTACAGAAGCAATTGCTAAAGGTTATGTTGATCCCGTTGGGGGCTATGTGATTAATCCATTTACAAATTCAAAGTTGTCCCTAGACGAGGCTTTAGAAAACCGAGTACTTATACCGCCAAAACGTAAACGCAGTTTACCAGATGCTGTGTACCGCGGCCTGTATGATCCTAAAACTGGCGAATTTAGTAATACTATCACTCGCGAAAAACTCTCAACTGAACGTGCTATTCGTAGAGGAATATTAGACCCAGACTCGACCATTGTAAGTGTAGCGGGAGAAGTATTGACATTTGAGAAAGCTGCACAGGTTGGCATAGTTGATAGTCATAGGGGTACAGTCAAAGACAAAGATGACAAACCAATTGATTTTAAAGAAGCTTTCGATAGAGGTGTGCTTCTCGAAGCAAAGAAACCTTTGCGTCTAATCGAGGCGGTCGCTAAAAATATATACGATGAAGCGGATGGTAGTTTTATGGATCCCAAAACCGGCAATAAACTTTCATTTGCCAAAGCTATTGAGTCGAATTTGATCGACAACGAAAGCGTACAAATTCGTGACTTTGATACTGGTTTATACAAACAATTTAATTTGGCTCACGCTACAGAGGTTGGCATAATTGATGGTACCAATGCAAAATTAACCTACAATAACCAAAAAATAACTATTAAACATGCATTTAATGTTGGCATTTTAACCGACAACCAAGCACTCTTAAGTCTGCAAAGAGCCCTACATCAAGGCCTCTTCGATGAAAAAACTGGAAAACTTACTGATCCCAAGAGTGGACGCAAAATAACTTTACTCGAGAGCATACGTAGCTTTGTCATTAATCCTCAGTTACCTTGTTATTTTGACGAAATGCAAGAGCGCATGTACAGTTTAACAGAAACTTGTCGCATGGGCATTATCAATAGAAGAGAAGGCGTTTTCCGAGAACCTGGCAGTAATACGTTTGTGTCGTTAAATGAAGCTTTAAGTTTAGGACTTATCGTGGATATTGAGAGTGCTAGTTTTAGTCTGTACGAACTTTTAGCAATGGGTTTCTATGATAAGGATGCGCGTAAAGTAATTCATCCAGTTACAGCCAGAAAGCTTAATCTGAGTGAAGCCTGTGTTGAAGATATAGTCAGTCTTTCGTCCAGTTTGATTAAAAATAATAAAACAGGAAAGTATATAAGACTTTCTCAGGCTCTTAAAGAGAAAATAATTGATGACATAAATGGTTCTTACAATTTGGAAGAATCAAAGCAAATAGATCTCCAAGAAGCCCGTTCGCAGGGTCTAATTGTATCAAATCGTAGACTTTTATGTCTAGAACTTTTAATGCGCATGCAATTATATAAACCGAAAACTGGAAAGTTCTGTGATCCTACTACAAACGAATACTATGATTTAGCAGAAGCTATTCAAAATGGATTTGTTGATCCTACAACAACAGTCTTCAAAAATCATGTAACAGGTAAAGAATTGCCTCTTAATGAGGCTATTGAAAACGGGGACATTGACGTTGCAAAAGGTCGTGTTTTTGATGCTAAAACAAAGTCAGCTTTTACTTTTGATATGGCCTTGCAACGAGGTATTTTAATAACAATTGCCAAACCCTTAACAGAACGTTATGAAACTGTAAAAAGACAAGAAAGTGTAGAATTATTAAGCCAATCGCCGTTAAGTGTTGTCATAAGTAAGCCTCGAGAAATGTCCTTAGAAGACGCAATTAAATATAATATTATCGATCCAAATACCGCTTTGGTACGCGATTTTGAAACCTTTAAATTTTTGCCATTCCAAATAGCCCAACAGAAAGGTTTAATCGATTTGAGTAAGCGAACTTTAGTTGATCCAAAAGCATTCTATTTTGCATTTGATCCGACTCTAATAGTGTTTGTAAGGGAACCAATTACGTTTGATTATGCTGCCGAGAGTGGCATTCTCGATTTGCAAACCGGAATGCTAAAATATCCCGATTACGAGCAACTTAAAATTGTCGATGATAAATCTGAACCGACAGACTTGGAATCAAAGATGTACACACTAAAAGACGCCACAACTATTGGTATAATTGATCCAGATTCGGCGCTTATTAAGGATTTGGCGAAAACAAAATTAGTCCGTCTACCCGAAGCATTCCGCAAAGGATTAATGGATGCCAATAAGGCCAATGTTTTGAATACAAAAACTTCAAAACTGTGCACACTAACTGATGCCTATGAAAATGGTTTAATTATAACACCCAAACGTTCTTTTAATCTACTCGAAGCTATTTCCTTTAACCTTTACAACCCCACAAATGGTTGTTTTGTAGATCCCTTCCAAATGAATCCCGATATAATAAAACGTAAAAAATTCACTCTCGCAGAAGCAATAGCTAGTGGTTTAGTTGATCCCTCCTCAACTGTAGTTAGAAACTCATCAACTGGTGAATTTATGCCTCTTACCGCCGCTATACAAACCAATTTAATTGATTCCATTAATGGACGTTTAAATGATCCAGTGAATGTGAAAAACAGTTTAGATCTCGTTAAGGCCGCTGAAAAGGGGCTTCTGTTGCCAGCTGAACAAAGGGTAAGTTTAAAGCTGAACCTTCTGTTAAAACACAATTTAAAATTTTGTGTACACATTGCATCAGCTGCAGCATAAATGTATCTCACCATGCTCAAGTAAAAACTTCGCTACAAATTTCTTTTCATTTTAAATTTTACTTTACTTTTAAGTTTTCTTTTTTTATTTATTTATTTTCATATTTTATTATTTATTTAGATTTAATTTTTTTTAATACGCTTGCATAAGATTGATTATATTGATATTTTCGTTTTTGGCATGATTTACACAAAATTTCGTTTTATTAATTATATTTATTTTGATTTTGGCATATCTCTACGAACTCTGCAATTATTATCATTATTTTTTATTTATATTCGCGCCATATAATCCTGAATATCTACTATCAAAAAATTTTCTATTTTTCTACTATAACAAAATACGAGTAATTTTAATATTAGAAAATAATTTCAGAATACGTTTTAGATTTACGTTTTTTTCTTTACGCATTCGTAAACAAATATTACAGGTTTATTAAGGGCTTATTTAACAAATTTGTATGCAATGCATATATACTTGTCAAATAAGTCTTTAATAAACAGCACATAATTGCTTAAAGCAAATACTAGCGATAATCAATCTTCGTTACAAACTATCTTGGAGGTATTGTAAACGTAGCAAAACTGAAATACGTTTTTTAGTAATCGGATTTCCTCAGCTTTTTTTCGAAAATCGAATTCACTGTTATTTTTCATCGAATACCCGGTTTTTTAAATCTCTTTTTATATGCAATATTTATAAAACTACAAAAATGCTTTATAGACAACTTCCGTTTTAATTTGGCAACTTTAGGAAAGGAGTGCCTCAAGAAAAAATGTATTTTTTATTATATTTTCCGTTAATTTTTTTTTTTTGCGTTCTAATATTTTACATATTAAACCAGTTAGCCGGTAATTTATTTTTATTTATTTATTTGTATTGTTACATACACAAGACAATAGTACAAAGAATTAGGCTGTAACCGTTTACCCAGTTATTTTACAAAAAGTTAACTGAAATCGGTGTTTTATAATTTTTGTTAATTTTCGAATAAACCGAAAACTGGTCCCTGCAAAATGTCCAATCCTAAGACATGTGCTTACATTTTGTTATAGTATGACGTAATTTGCTACATTTGCAAATCTTGAGATTACATATGTTTGCAACGAAGTGTGATTACCGCTACTAATTTGTGCTTAAAAATTTATATGAAAACTAATCGAAAATACTGACAAAATTTTTATATGAACTTTTAAACAAAAGAATAAAACTGAATTGTTGAATGTTCTAGTTATTTTCTATATCTGTTACAACTTCAGAGCATGGTGTTTTGTAATGAAAAACAAAAAAAAAAAAAAAAAGAAAAGAACAGAAATCAAAATTATTATTATATGTGTACTATTTTTTTAACAAAATATGTATTTTTAAATTATTATATAAGTACAATCTATCACAAACTCATCATCGTGCCTACATACATCAATATTATATTGTACATCCATCCCATCCATAATTGCATACTACAAACTACGACCACAATCGAAAACTCATGTGCCTTGGATGCTCAGCGTATCATACATTATCCAACATAAGTGTCGTCGGCAAATCAAACATAAAACACATTAAACATTTTATAAAATATTTGTTATATAATTAAACATTTTTATCTGTT
Organism: Metopia argyrocephala; assembly: GCA_963576795.1. Lineage (NCBI taxonomy): Eukaryota > Metazoa > Arthropoda > Insecta > Diptera > Sarcophagidae > Metopia > Metopia argyrocephala. Next base: position 175,860,786 of record OY756208.1, on the reverse strand, counting down.
TATCTGTTTATATTTTATATCTTTTTGTTTTTATTATTATTATTGTTTTTTGTAATATTTCAAAAAGTGGATGTTTGTCTTTTCTTGTGTCTATAAAGATATTTTCAACGTTATCTAAATACATATGTATGTACTACATACATATATATTTCCTTATTCGTTTTTATATTTTGCAATTTTTTTTTTTTTTTTAACATATCTACTACATATATATAAAATCCTATAGAATTATATACATATATATGTCTTTGGCTTTTTTTTTAGAGGTCAACTCATCTTTTTTATGACTTTAATTATATTCGTATCAGAGATCAGCAATGAGTACTGAAAAGGTGAGTATACTCGAATCATGATTCATAATTTCTTGTACTTATACGCACTCAGACTCTTGTTAATGTAACGGAGACTCTACTCTTCTCAAAAGTTTGAAGTACTCATCACATTTATACTTAATAATACGTATGATGTTGTTGACTTCAACTCTCCTTAACTCAGTGCATACAGATGAGAAAAAATAAGTATGATTCGAATACAAACTGTTGTGTGTTTGCTCTGCTTACTGCGTTAGTACAAGAGTAAATTAATGCTATAAACACATTCCTAGCTACCAACCATTTACCACACGACTGCAAAAGAAAAAGTTTTGGGTTAAACTATGAATCGTGTTAAATAAATACTATATTTTTGATTATGTAATTTATTATCTTTTTATTATTTTTCGTCACTCAAAAGAAAATAGATATGGTGTATATAATAAATATTCAAAATGTAACAATGTATATAAGCGAAAAAGTTAATTTGTATAGAAAATATTTTAAAGAAATTAAACAATTTTTAATTATTTTTTTTTTTATAAGCAGGTTATAAAGAAATGGATTGCAAGAGTGATATTAATTAGAAAATCAGTGTCGGAGGTCTCCGATTAGTTCGGAAACATAAAGGCAATAGCCCAATATGGGCTTATTTTCGTTTCAATAATATATTTTAAAAATATTGATTATAAAGATGTAGTTTGTTAAGTATACTATAACGGCCTTATGTATAATAAAAAATTAGCAGGTCGTTGTACAGAGTGGCTAAGTTTGACATTCCAATACGTGGAAATGCTTACTCAAAGGTACAAGGAATTTAATTTTTTGGATTATCCGACTAGTTATCAAATATAGGGTATGGAAAGTTTTAATAATATCAGCCTATAGCGGGTGATAAACTTGCCAGTTTTTTGTCCCATATACTAACGAGTTTCTAATTTTTCATTATACATACGGCCGTAAGTTTTTACAATGTAAAATTTAGAAAAAATTTAAAAATATTTTTTTTTGTTATGAATTTCTTTAGAACCTATTTATAAAAAATTAAAAAATAATCAAGGTATAAATAATAATTATGATATAATTGTGAGTATCATAATATATTCTTTTTATCTTCTTTAATAATTTCTTATAAACTTAAACTTTTTCGCTTATTTTTGTTTATTATTTGCATGTTCATTTTTGTATACACCATATAAATTTCCTTTTGTATTGTATATGTCTATCGACTAAAACGGTAAATTTTTTTTCATATGATTTGAGTCACTCGAATCAAGTGTGAGTCTCATAAGTATTTTTATAAAATTATGAATCCAAGTGAGTATGAGTTTGATGTCAACATTTTACTCATATTTATTGCAACCTTTGTTAATGAATCAATGTTGTGTGAGAATGAGTGAGTCAGAGTAGTTAAATTTCAACTACTTGTACTCACTTATACTTAAAATTTTATAAGTGCTTATGAATCGCTAAAAGGCGACTCATTGCTGATCTCTGATTCGTATGTGTGTGTACTCGTATACAATACGTTTTAGTTTAAATACAACCTTTTTTTTATAAATGAATAGCCTAATAGATGAAATGAATTATTTTTTAAACTAAATATTTATTTCTATTTTTATTATAATTTTATTTATTTTCTACCTTTTCAGGTTTAATTTCAGTTTCAATTTCTTATAAAAATTATTTTTTGTATCTTAACTAAGCTTTCTAACTCGTAGCAATAATTTTAACTCTTTTTTGTAATGATTTTTCCTTTTTGGTTTTTCCTTTACTTTTTAGTTGGTAAATTGGTGTTAATAAAGTAATTTTGTCTAATCGTAGTAAAAGTAGATATTTACTTATTAATAACTAATATTTAGTAGTTTTGTTTTTTTCTCTTGGTTTTGTGTTTATTCTATAAGAGAGCTTTTTTTAGCAAACCATTAAAAAGTTAATTCTAGTTTTTTGCTTTTTTATACGCTTAGCTTAAGTTTGTATATGGGCAATTTATGGCAATCCTATTTTATATTAAATTGTCTTCTTCCCTTTTTTTTAATATATATTTTGTGTTTATAACTCACGCAGAAAACAAAATTTTTTATTTAGGTTTTCTATGGGTAAAAGTGATACTATTTACTATATCCTATATACCCACACTGTTATGATATTCATTTACATATTCATATGTTTGTGAAATATTCAATTTTCCTTTTACACGTTTTAACCATTTACTTATTTTTCTTTTTACAAATATTTTAACTTAACAAATGATAGCAAGCAGTATTTGAGAAATTCAATATGTGTGAGGAAAATGTTAATGAATTACTCAAATGGGTAAATGGAGTGGAACACAAAATTGCAACTGTTGGTGGCCCAAGGGAGAACATTGATGAACTTCGTAATCAAATTAATGCCCTCAAGGTAATTATTGATTACCCTTTTATGTATAAAAGCCAATTAACCATAATTCACTTGTTTTGTTTTGCTTTTTAATAGCAAATCAAAGAGGAAATCGAAACGCAACAGAGACCGGTAGCAACATGCTTAGAGCAAATTCGCCAAATTGTTTTGACGGGCGGTGATGTTTTATCGGCGCCTGAAGTTACAACATTGGAAAATGCCGGACGTGAGTTACGTTCTCGTGTGGATCGTGTTAATGATCGTACCATTCGTTTATTACGCCGTCTGGAAGCCGGACGTGATGAACTTACCAAATTACGTAGTGAACTAGATATATTCTCTGAATGGTTGCAGACTGCTCGTCGCACATTGGAAGACAAGGAACGTGCTTTATCCGATCTTACGCGTTTGTCTTCTCAAGCGGAAAACGTGCGTGAATTTGTCAGCGATGTAATTGGTCATCAAGCTGATTTACGTTTTATTACAATGGCTGCTCAGAAATTTGTTGACGAAAGTAAGGAATTCTTAACAATTTTAAATGATTTCCGAACTACCTTGCCAGAACGATTACCTCATATTGAACCATTATCTAGTGCTGAAAGTCCAATTCGCAAAGAAGTATCTTTAGTTTCGGCTCAATATAAGGACTTAATGAATCGCGTAAATGCTCTGCAAGATCGTTTATCAGGACTTGGTGGTCGTCAACGTGAATACCAAGATGCTTTGAACAAAGCAAATGATTGGATTAGAAATATACATCCTCGCGTTTCACGTTTAATAGCGGAGCCAATAGCTGGCGAACCAAAATCAGTTCAAGAACAGATGAATGAAGCGAAAAGCCTACACAATGAATTGCTTTCAAATGGTCGTTTAATAGACAATGTTCAACAAGCATTAGTTAGTTTATTACATACTTTGAGCAGCGAACTAAGTCCCATGGAAGTTAATCAATTGGAAATTCCAGTCGATGAACTCAAAGACAAGTATCAAAATCTTCTTGATTCTTTAGGAGATCATTGCAAATTGCTTGATAAAACATTAGTCCAATCGCAAGGTGTGCAAGAAGCTCTTGACAACTTAGGTGGTTGGGTTAATCAAGCTGAGGATAAATATAAACTTCAATTACGTCCTGCCTCCTTAATCAAAGAACGATTGCAAGAGCAAATTCGCGAACACAAAGTACTTCTTGCCGATATGCAATCACACCAAGCCAGTATTGATAGTGTACAGTCTTCAGCAAAGCACTTAATGAGCACTGCCTCAAATGCCCGTATTGCCAAAAAAGTGGAAACTAACCTTAATGATGTCACTGCCAAATTTGAAAAGCTATTTGACAAGGTTGTAAAACGCGGTGATTTCCTTGATGACGTTTATAACCGCTTATGCCAATATTTGGATGAAATCTCTAGTATGGAACAGGAAATTTCCATATTGCAAGATGCATTGGATAGCCGTGATACTAATTTACTTTCCGCTGATGAATGTGCGCGTCGCATACAAGAGTTGTCGAACCGTAAAGAAAGTCTTACACCCTCATACGAGACTTGTGTGCACAATGGTAAAGAACTAATTAGCATACGTGATGTTACAGATACCAGCGGATTACGTGACCGAATAAAATCGCTCGAATCGCAATGGCGTACCATTAATATCACCATTGATGAAAAGGCAAAATTATCAAAACAAAAAGCCGAACATCAGGTTGCATACGAAGCTCTTAAAGATCAGGTCCTATCTTGGTTAGCTAGCATGGAAACACGTATAGGAGGTTTAAGTCCCGTTGCTATTGATTTAGATAAAATACGCCAACAGAATGAAGAGCTTAAACCAATTAATAAAGACTATCGTGACTATGCTTCTACCATAGATAAAATCAATGATATTGGAGCACAGTATGATTCACTTATCCGTCCAGAGAGTCCGGGACGTAAACGATCAACCTTTAGTCCTATCAAACGTGTTAGTCCCTTGCGTCGAATGTCTGGCGATGCTCGTAGTCCGAGTCCAACAAAGGGAGGTGTTCTGTCGCCACTATCAACTGGTTCCAGTGGATTTGGTAGCCGCAGATCCTCCCAAGATGGCTTCCAACTAACGGATTTATCGCCAGTACAACAGCAACTGAGCGAAATAAATAACCGTTATGGACTTATTGGAGTACGCATAAATGATCGACAAAACGAATTAGACAACATGGGCGAAGAAATAAAGAAACAATATGAAAACTTAAAGAATCTTGCAAACTTTTTGGATCGCATCCAACGTCAAATACCGAAGGAATCAGTATCAAATAAAGAGGAAGCTGATCGTTGTATAAAACAATCACGAAAAATCCTTGAAGATATGTATGAAAAGCAAAGTCTTCTGGATACAGCTAAGACTCAAATCAAAGATATATTACGTCGCAAATCAAATGTTCCTGGTGCTGAACAATTACGTATCGAAAATGATAATATAATAGAGAAGTGGAAGCAATTAAGTGATATTTGCAAAAACCGTATTAATTTTTCAGAAAAATTACGAGACTTCTTAGACACTCATAATAATTTGAAGAACTGGTTAGACAGTAAAGAGCGTATGTTAACCGTTCTTGGACCAATTTCATCCGATCCGCGCATGGTACAAAGCCAAGTTCAACAGGTGCAAGTCTTGCGTGAAGAGTTCCGAACACAACAACCACAGTTAAAACACTTCCAAGAAATAGGTCACGACGTTCTTGATCATCTGGAGATTCAATCGCCCGATGCAACAGCTGTAGATAAAAAATTAAAAGAAGTCAACTCTAAATGGGAAGATCTTGTTAGTCGTTTGGATGAAAGAGCAAACAGTTTAGGAGGTGCTGCCGATAGCAGCAAAGAGTTTGACGCCGCCGTAAATAGGCTTCGTGAGGCTTTACAACAAATCAGTGACAATTTGGACAACTTGCCATCTGATGACGATCATCAAGAAAACTTAAGAAAAATAGAGAATTTAGAACGACAATTGGAAGGACAACGTCCATTACTCGCTGATGCCGAACAATCGGCTGCTGCTCTTTGCAATATTTTGGGTGACCCTGCATCACGTGCTGATGTAAACTCACGTGTTTCAGCTCTTGAAAAACAATATCAAGCATTACAAAAGAAACTTGATACAAAGAAAGCTGAAACAGAAGCTACACTCAGAGATGGTCGCCACTTCGCTGAAAATTGTTCTAAAACACTTGGTTGGCTTTCTGCCGAACTTTCAAACTTAACTGAACGTCTTTTGATATCGGCACATAGGCCGACATTACAACATCAAATTGATACCCATGAACCTATTTACCGTGAGGTAATGGCACGTGAACATGAAATAATTATGCTTATTAACAAGGGCAAAGATCTTTCGGACCGCCAACAAGATCGTTCTGTGAAGCGTGATTTAGAACGAATTCAACAACAATGGGAAAAACTTCGACGTGAAGCTGTTGAAAGGCATACACGTTTACAAACTTGCATGGAACATTGCAAAAAGTATACTACAACATCTGAAGCATTTTTAGCTTGGTTGCGAACTGCTGAAGACAAACTTTCCGAGCTGAATCCTGGTGTTCTATCAAAGTCTAAGCTTGATGCTCGTTTACGTGATCTTCAGATTTTCCGTAGCGAAGTTTGGAAACATTCCGGAGAATTTGAAAACACTAAAGGATTGGGTGATACTTTCTTAGGCAGCTGTGATGTAGACAAGGAACCAATTAAAGCCGAACTACAAGACATTCGCGAAAGATGGGAGCGTTTAAATAATGATCTTATTGGCCGTGCTCAAGAAATTGAGAATTGTTCACGACGATTGGGTGATTTCAATGATGAGCTTCGTAACTTAGACCACGCAGTAGGTAGATGCGAAGACCGACTTGCCGCTCATGATGCCTTAGGCGGAGCTGCTAAAGACCCCAAATTGCTAGATCGCGTAAAAGCTATTCGTGAAGAACTCACAAACTTGCAAAAACCATTACAAACTCTGAAAGGTATGGCAAAAGATATTTGCGCCGAAGCCCGTGCTACAGGTGGAGATGCTGATCACCTTTCTGATGAAGTTGATGGTATATCTGATCGCATTAGTGAGCTACAAAGTCGTTTAGATGATCGCTTAGGCGAACTACAATCTGCCGCAACTGCAGTTACTCAGTTCAATGAACGTATAAAAACGTTGGGTCTTGATTTAAACGAAATAGAGAACGAAGTTGAAAAACTATCTCCTCCAGCTCGTGAAATTAAACGAGTTCAAGCACAAATCGATGACACATTAAAATTACAAAATAAACTAGAACGTATTGTAGATCGCATTGAAGATGGAGAACGTGCCGCTGACGCTTTAGTAGATGCTGGCTTTTCACCAGACACTGCCCAAACAAGAGAGCAAATCGCTATTCTACGAAAGACCTTAGCACGCCTAGATAATCGTGTTCGTGATCATGCACAGTCCTTAGACGATACATTGCGTAGTTTACATGAATTTTATGATTTAGAATCTCAAACCGTTGATAACATTAAAGACATAAGTGACGAATTTGGTCGCATGAAGCCAGTCAGTTCAGAACTTGAACAAATAAGACGTCAGCAAGAAGATTTCCGAAGTTTCCGTGAAAACAAATTCGATCCTCTGGCTCTCAATGTAGATAAAGTAAATGTAGCTGGACGAGATTTAGTCCGATCTGCCGCAAGCGGTGTTTCAACTGCTCAAATAGAAAAAGACTTGGAAAAGTTGAACGATCGTTGGAATGATCTTAAAGAACGAATGAATGAACGAGACAGACGTTTGGATGTCGCCCTGCTACAGTCGGGTAAATTTAAAGAAGCCTTGGCTGGTTTATCTAAATGGTTATCTGATACTGAAGAAATGGTAGCCAACCAAAAACCTCCAAGTTCTGATTATAAAGTTGTTAAAGCTCAGTTACAAGAACAGAAATTCCTCAAAAAAATGCTTCTAGATCGCCAGCATTCCATGTCTTCCTTGTCGTTATTAGGTAAAGAAGTAGCCAACCATTGTGACGCATCAGAGCGTGGTGCCATTGAAAAACAACTTCATGATTTGATGATACGTTTTGATGCTCTAACAAATGGTGCAGAACAACGCGAACAAGACTTGGAAGAAGCAATGGAAGTAGCAAAACGTTTCCATGATAAAATTATCCCATTAGAATTATGGCTAGATAATACTGAACGTGCTGTTAAGGGAATGGAGCTAATTCCAACCGATGAAGAAAAAATTCAACAACGTATTCGCGAGCATGGCAGACTTCACGATGAAATTTTAGGAAAGAAAAACGATTTTACTGACTTAGCCGATGTAGCTGGACAATTAATGCACTTAGTAAGTGATGATGAAGCGGGCAATTTAGGTGAAAAAGTTCGTGATATTACTAATCGCTACACAGGATTGGTTGATGGTAGCGATAATATTGGTGCCTTATTAGCCGAATCCTGCAAGGGACTAAGACATTTAGTTTTAACATATCAAGATTTAGTGGCATGGATGGAAAGAATGGAAAATGAACTCAAACGTTTCCGCTCAATACCTGTTTATGCCGAAAAATTAATGGAACAAATGGAAGTTTTATTGGAAATTAACGAGAATATTGCTAACAATGCTCAAAATGTAGAATCAACTGTTGAATCTGGCGCAGAATTAATGAAACACATCTCCAATGATGAAGCAATACAACTAAAAGATAAATTAGACTCATTGCAACGCCGCTATGGGGATCTTACCAATCGTGGAGGTGATTTACTCAAAAGTGCTGAAAACGCATTGCCTTTAGTTCAACAATTCCATGAAGCTCATAATCGTTTGGTTGAATGGATACAATCTGCTGAAAGCGCTTTGTCTACAAGTGAACCGCGCCAATCAGATGTATTACGTCTAGAAGGGGAACTTGTTGAAATGCGTCCCATTCTTGATGCAGTCAATTTGATCGGACCCAAGCTTTGTCAACTATCTCCTGGTGAAGGTGCTTCTACGATTGAAAGTATTGTGACACGTGACAACCGTAGGTTTGATGCCATAGTCGAACAAATTCAACGTAAAGCTGAACGTCTGCGTCTAAGTAATCAACGTGCTAAAGAAGTTACTAATGATATTGACGAACTTCTGGAATGGTTCCGTGAAATGGATGCAAACTTACGTGAGGCAGATTTACCAGCCATTGAACCAAAACTGGTCCGAGCTCAATTACAAGAACACCGTTCAATTAATGACGACATTTCTAGTCAAAAAGGCCGTGTACGTGATGTAACAGCAGCATCAAAAAAGGTTTTGCGAGAATCTCCTCAAAGCGAAAACACTGCCACTTTAAGAGAAAAATTGGATGATCTTAAAGAAATTGTAGACACTGTTGTTCAATTGTGTAGCGAACGATTAGGTGTGCTTGAACAGGCGTTGCCACTATCAGAACATTTTGCTGATTCACATGTTGGTCTAACAACTTGGTTAGATGACATGGAACAACAAATATCCCGTCTAAGCATGCCAGCATTAAGACCTGATCAAATAACACAACAACAGGATAAGAACGAACGACTTCTGCAGTCGATTACCGAGCACAAACCTTTGTTGGATAAATTAAATAAAACGGGTGAGGCTTTGGGTGCATTAGTAGCGGACGATGATAGTGCCAAGATTAATGAAATTCTTGATGCAGATAACGCTCGTTACGCTGCATTGCGTTTAGAGTTACGTGAACGTCAACAAGCGCTCGATAATGCACTTCAAGAATCTAGCCAGTTCTCCGACAAGCTGGAAGGCATGCTACGTGCTTTGGCTAACACAGTAGATCAAGTAAACCAATTAGATCCTTTATCTGCTTTACCACAAAAGATTCGTGAACAAATGGAGGATAATGCCGCTATAATGGACGATTTAGATAAACGCACCGACGCTTTTAGTGCTGTTCAGCGAGCTGCTAATGATGTTATTGCAAAGGCTGGCAACAAATCCGATCCCGCTGTACGTGACATAAAGAGTAAATTAGAAAAACTGAATAACTTATGGAATGATGTCCAAAAGGCTACCAAAAAGCGAGGTAGCTCCCTGGATGATATACTTAATGTTGCAGAACCTTTTTGGAATCAACTGCAGAGTGTAATGAAAACATTAAAAGATCTCGAAGAGACCTTGTCATCCCAAGAACCACCAGCAGCCCAACCTCAGGAAATTCAAAAACAACAGGTCGCTTTACAAGAAATTCGTCATGAAATCGATCAAACTAAACCCGAAGTTGAACAAGTTCGACGCCATGGTAGCAATCTTATGAATATGTGCGGTGAACCAGATAAACCCGAAGTGAAAAAGCATATTGAAGATCTAGACAACGCATGGGACAATATTACAGCTCTATATGCTAAACGTGAAGAGAATCTAATTGATGCTATGGAAAAAGCTATGGAATTCCATGAAACCTTACAAAATCTACTTAAATTTTTGGCCAAGGCCGAAGACAAGTTCGGTAACCTGGGTCCAGTCGGATCAGATATAGACGCTGTCAAGAAACAAATCGAACAATTGAAGTCTTTCAAGGATGAAGTCGACCCGCATATGGTTGAGGTAGAGGCATTAAATAGGTAAGTTTCCTTCACAATTATTGTAGTATAACCAAATCTAAAGTAATTATACCATATTAATACTATCTTAAATTATCTAAATCTGTTTAATCCAATTTCTATATAAATATATAAATTGATATTTTTCATAACGGTATATAATATTTTAATTCTCGTTAATCATCAAATTGGCAGAGGTTTAGAAAGGCAAGAAATACAAATTTAAAACAATTTTTTGTTTTTGTTTATTCTGTTTATTGTTCGTTAAAAATAATTTAATAATACTCGTAAAAAATAAGATATGTGCACATTAGAATTTTAACTAGACAGCAAAGATTACTAAAAAGAATCAAGTTTTTTAAGACATTAGAAGAAAAAAAAAACCGGAAAAACTAAATTTGCTTAATTTTGAAAGCTTTGTATTCTAGTTAATACTCTATGGAAGTGTATTATTTTATTGTTGTGTTAATGTTTTAAATTGCATGAAGAAATTAAAAAATCGTCAACGCTATGATTATTAATTACAGTTTATTTATTTGCATATTTATAGTTTCACATACATACATATGTATTTGCTTATTAACAACAAAAAAAAAATGCTTATTATTTTTTGCGAATGACGTTCTGTATTCCATTATGTATTCTGTATTCTTTTGGTTACCAAATTGTTGACTGAATTAGAATTCGAATATTTTGACTCGTTTTTCTTTTCCGTTCGGAATGCAGAACAGGAAGATTTGTATTTCGTTTAAATTTGCTAAATGTCATGCATGCTATGCTTACCAAATTTTAGTTGTTAGTTATTTTCTAATGCTAAAGTATTATAATAAAAATTTGCAGACAAGCTGTTGAATTAACGGAACGAACTTCACCCGAACAAGCAGCTTCAATTCGTGAACCTTTGACGGTAGTAAACCGCCGATGGGAGACTTTATTGCGAGGAATGGTTGAACGTCAGAAACAATTAGAACATGCTCTGTTACATTTAGGACAGTTCCAACATGCACTAAACGAACTCTTGGTGTGGATTAACAAAACAGATAGTACTCTTGATCAGCTAAAACCCGTAAGTTCTATTATAATTGTATATATAATTGATATTCGTAATAAATTCCAAAATTGTTATCTGCAGATACCCGGAGATCCACAGTTACTAGAAGTCGAGTTAGCCAAATTAAAGGTATTGGCAAATGATATTCAAGCTCATCAAAACTCAGTCGATACACTAAATGATGCTGGACGCCAATTAATTGAATCCGAAAAAGGTTCCCTGGAAGCTTCTACAACTCAAGAAAAATTAAAAAAACTAAATCAAGAGTGGAAAATGCTTTTACAAAAGGCCTCCGACCGTCAACACGAGTTAGAGGAAGCATTGCGTGAAGCTCACGGTTACATTGCCGAGGTTCAAGACATTCTTGGTTGGTTGGGTGATGTAGACGCTATTATTGGAGCAAGTAAGCCAGTTGGTGGTTTACCAGAAACGGCTACAGAACAATTAGAACGTTTTATGGAGGTTTACAACGAACTGGAAGAAAATCGTCCCAAAGTTGAAACAATTCAAGCCCAAGGTCAAGAATATATTAAACGTCAGAATCAAATGAAGGTCTCATCTAGTAACCTTCAACATACATTGCGCACTCTAAAGCAAAGATGGGATGCGGTAGTCTCCAGGGCTTCCGATAAGAAAATTAAATTGGAAATTGCTCTGAAGGAAGCCACAGAATTTCATGATACTTTGCAAGCATTTGTTGAATGGCTAAATCAAGCAGAAAACCAACTAGCAAATGCGCAACCTGTGTCGAGGGTTCTGGAAAAAATTCAAGCTCAAATGGAAGAACATAAAATATTGCAAAAGGATGTCAGTACCCACCGTGAAGCTATGCTTTTATTGGACAAGAAAGGAACCCATTTGAAATACTTTAGTCAAAAACAGGATGTCATTTTGATTAAAAATCTTTTAGTATCTGTCCAGCACCGTTGGGAACGAATTGTAAGCAAGGCTGCAGAACGGACACGTGCTCTGGATCATGGTTACAAAGAGGCTCGCGAATTTAGTGATGCTTGGAATAATATGATGCAGTATTTGCAAGAGACTGAGACAGTTCTCGATCAAATCATTGAAGAGGCAACGGCGTCGAAAGAGCCACAAAAGATTAAGAAGTGCATTACACGCCTTAAGGATAGTCACCGACAATTGACGAGCAAACAATCGTTATATGACTCCACAATGCGTAACGGCAAGAATCTCATGGAACGAGCACCAAAGACCGATGAACATGTTCTTGGAAAAATGTTGTCCGAACTTAAGGATCAATGGACCCGCGTTCTCTCCAAGAGCATTGAACGTCAACGCAAGCTAGAAGAAGCTCTTCTATTATCAGGTCAATTCTCTGATGCCCTTGGAGAGCTCTTGGAATGGCTGAAAAAAGCCAAACAACGTCTTAATGAAGACGGACCTGTGCATGGTGATTTAGAAACAGTACAAGGGCTATGTGAACATCACAAGCATATAGAACAGGACTTACAAAAACGAGCCGCTCAAATGCAAGGTGTTCTTAAGACTGGACGTGACTTGGAACGTTCAGGTAATAACCCAGACGTAGGCCGTCAATTAGATGAATTACAAACTATGTGGGACTTGGTAAAGGGAGCAGCCGCCAAACGCGGTGAACGTTTACAATACGCTATTAAAGATGCTGAAAAATTAAATGGAAGTATTCAGGCACTGTTCGATTGGTTAGACCATGCGGAACAAAAATTACGTTATGCGAAAAATGCACCAGATGACGAAAAGATTTCGCGTGAAATGATGGATATGCACATGGAATTTATGAATGATTTACGTACACGTGAAAAACAAAAGACCGAAACATTTGAATTTGCTGAAGAAATTATAGTTAAGGCATATCCCGACGCAATTCCAATTATTAAAAATTGGTTAAGTATTATCGAAGAACGTTGGGAAGAAGTTAAACAATGGGCCATTAACCGTGAAGCTAAATTAGAACAACATTTACAATCCCTTAAGGATCTGGATGAATGCATTGAAGAACTTTTGGCTTGGCTTAACGGTCTAGAAGCAACATTATTAAGTAAAACACAATAAGATTTATTAATAATATATAGAAAGTCTAAACAAAAAACAATTATTTTTCACTTTTAGACTTGGAACGCGAATCACTGCCTGATGAAATACCACCTCTAGAGAAACTTATTGAGGATCACAAAGAATTTATGGAGAATACTGCCAGACGTCAAACAGAAGTGGATCGTGCATGCAAACCTAAACAGTTACCACCTGGTCATCGAAAACCCTCTAGAAGTGCCAAGACACCTGTGTAAGTAAAATAAGAATTTAAACAACCCGAGTTTTTAATTTGTTTCACTATTATTATTATTTTCTACCATATATGATTTCCCACGTTTAAAAAAATGTTTGTTTTATTTTTATTTGATTTTATTTTTTTATTTAATTTTTTGTTTTGTTTATCTTTATTTCTTTAATAAACACGTAAATATGTATCGTTATCATTTTACCATAGTCGCGGCTCAAGTCATGATATACGTGAGCAATCACCCGATGGTACCTTAAGACGACAAAGGTTCGTTTCTCTATTCCCACAGTTTAAAATTAAACTTTTTACACAACATCATAAAAGCTTTTTCTTTTCGTTTTCAAGTAATCATGCCCCAATTTTTAATTATATATCAACCATTAATACATTAATTTTCATAGCAAACACAACATATGCATTCATAAGCATGAGAAAGTGGAATATACTCGTACATGTGTAGTTCATTACAAAGAATATACAACTTTTCGTTAAGCGAATAATCCAAATAATAATACATACATAATAATAATTTAATAATAATACATAATAACTTTTACTCTTTGTATTAATGGGAAAAACTAAACAAAAACACAAAAATATATGAATAATTTTATTTTATGAGCCATTAAAATAATTAAACTAAACATTGGCAGTAATCACTTTTCGTTGCAAACGCCCTTTGAAGTGTTGCAAACATTGCAAACCATATCAAACAATAACAAAAAATACTCGTATATGCTTGTTTCAAACGAAGAGTGATTAACGCTATTAAAACTAATTTTTATTAAAAAAAGTTTGTTTTTTGAATAAAAAGTACTTTATCAAACGTACATATAAAACCAGTAGATGTATTAATTACCTTCAAACCCAGGATTTATTTAACTCATACGCTTCCTTCTTTAATCCAAAAACAACAACAAAAAGTTTAATATTTTCTACAAGACATTTATATGTTTTCCTTTTTTCTTTTTTTTTTCTCACACATCTGCAGCTTCAAAGGATCACGAGATCAAGGTCTTAATAATCGTAAATCAAGGTGAGTTTTAAAATGAAAAAAACATTGATAAATTTAAGTCTGCATGTTTCAAATTCTTAAGAAGATCAATTACGTTTAAGTTTAGATTTTTTTATTTATGAATTAAGAATAATTGCTTTTTACTACATTTGGATGTATATTATATTTGTAGTGCTTTTTTTTGTTTGTTTTTATTTTTTATTTTCTAATTCGTATGTTTTGCTTTTTATTTTTTTTATTTTTCTACTTCTGTATGCTCCCCCCCCATTTGTTTGTATATCGTTTTTGTATGCATTTGTTTTGTCAACTCTTTTTGTAATCATTATTTTGTTGCTCGAAAATCAACATTATTACATGACATTCTACTGGCTACTACTCTCTGTTAAATCGTATATAGTAGTCGCATGACACCAAATCGCGATACTCCTGATAGAGATCGTCTACCTCATTATGGTCCACGTTTTTCACCTAGGTAAGAGCATGTTGCGTATTATACTAGTTTTATTCTTTTTGTTTTATTATATTCATACATACAACATATCGATGGCTGGGATATAAAGAAAAAAAAAATAAGGAAAATAAAAAATTTTAAATTTTAAGTAAAAGCTGGACAAATTTGAGTTTAGGAAGTAAAGTTTTTGACAAATTCAGTTTTTTTTTTATTGAGACCAATACTCAGGGGTAAACTCCTACTAAATGCAGTGTATTGTATTGGAATTTTCGTGGAAAGGACTGTACCTTATGACAACAGAACATATATTTTTGTTTTCTTATATTTTTAAGCGCCTTAGGAATGAGACCAATTGCTGTGAATTCATCATTCAAAGTCCAGTGTTATACCTTCACCCTTGAATGATCAACAGCAATTGCTCCATCGTTGCATGTTGACAGCGGTGAGTGTCTGCGCTAAGTACGTTTGATCATATGTAAAGTAGAAATATGGTAGTTTATTAACTGACACGTCAGAAGACATCCGGTCTCTTCACAAAATTTTGTACCACATTTTGCAGCAAGCAAAGCTTTGTTTATCTCGAATTTCATCTTTCGGAGCATCAGGTTTTTGTGGTTTGTTCAAATAACCCGGTTTTGCAAATGGCCCTAAATAAAATAATCCAGTGGCGTTAAATCACAAGAACTCAATTAAATCACACATCGCAGTCGGGAAATTTTTCATGCTATAACTGACTTTTTCTGCTGGATGTGTGGCTTATATCGCCATCCTGCTGTAATCAAAGGTTACTGATGTCAACATTAGCCAATTGTGGCCACAAAAAATTAGTTATCATGGCATCATCCCTAAAGATGATTTGAGTGAAATATGTGTTTTTTTTTTCGTTCTGTTTTTCAAACAACCAATTCATGACAAGCGTTCGACATAAATAATGGTAGTGTAGCGTTCCATGTTTAAAATGTCCCATCTTTTTTTTTTTTTTTTTTTTTTTGCTAAATATATGTCAAAGGATGACAGTTGAACTCTTGACATTTCATCATTTGACAGCCAATTTACCTGCTAACCTCAAATTAGCCCACACTGTTTAAAAAGGTTTTAATTATATTTATAATATAAAAAACAACAAGTTTTTTCTTATATAAAGCCATCGTTATATGCATATATTAATCAATATTTTGGTATTTTTATATTTTGCTTTTATGTGCATATTTAGTTTTTTTTTTTTTTTAGTTTAATAAATTTATTATACAATACATTTTGATAGCCCTTTTATTATAAAAAATCATTTTTTAATTATTCATTTATGTTTTGTTAGCTCTGTGGGACCTGAACTTGAGTTCCGTTCTCCTAGGGCAAAATTGCTTTGGGACAAATGGCGTCATGTTTGGATGCTTTCATGGGAACGTCAACGTCGTTTGAATGATCATCTTATATATCTAAAGGACTTAGAAAGAGTACGCAACTTTAGCTGGGATGACTGGAGAAAGAGGGTTAGTAAAGAGTTGTTTTTAAACATTATTGTTGTCTATAAAGTAGAAATTTAATATTTCAGTTCTTGAAGTACATGAATCACAAGAAATCACGTTTGACGGATTTGTTCCGTAAAATGGATAAAGACAACAACGGTCTGATACCAAGAGGCGAATTTATTGATGGCATTTTGAATACCAGTAAGATTTTTTTATTGTGCATCGTCAGCTTAAATGAAAAAGGACGTACAAATACAAATATTTAAAAACAAGTTGCTTGTTTTATAAAATTGCAAACAAACAAACAAAATATCAGAATCCTGGAAATAAATTTAAAAGCACTTGTTATTGAAAAGTATTTAACTTCGACTTTTGCATTTAACATGACGATATGTACTTATATGCAATTATTTTTTATTATAAAAATTATTTACAAAAAATAAAAATAACAAATGATTTTTATTTAGAATTTGATACATCACGTATGGAAATGGGTGCTGTTGCTGATTTGTTTGATCGCAATGGTGAAGGTTTGATCGATTGGCAAGAATTTATTGCAGCTCTTAGACCCGATTGGCAGGAACGTAAACCGCAAACCGATTCAGATAAAATTCATGACGAGGTCAAACGTTTAGTTATGCTTTGTACATGTCGCCAAAAATTCCGGGTATTCCAAGTTGGAGAGGGCAAATATAGAGTAAGTGTTGTTCATTTCTTTTTTTTTCAGCTACTTCATTTCTTTTAACTTACATTTAATAATAATAAATAATAAATTTGTTCAACATTTCAGTTTGGTGATTCACAAAAGTTACGCTTGGTACGTATTTTGCGTAGTACTGTAATGGTGCGCGTTGGTGGCGGCTGGGTCGCTTTAGATGAATTTCTTCAAAAGAATGATCCTTGTCGCGGTAAGTAAATTTTTCAGTGACAAAAATATATTAATAAAAACCCATTAAGTTAAATTTGTTTCATTAGTTTCTTTTTGTTTACCATACAATTTATATAAAAAGTAGAACTTTTGTGGCATTTATTCATTACTATCTATAAGAATAAGTTGTTTTAAATTGAAATAATTAAATAATTTTAAATTACATTTAATGTACTTACAATTACAAGGTGAATTGATTGATAAGATGCGGGCAATTTTACAACAAACACAAGAATGAAAATCGTTTTGACAGCTCCCACCTCAATACACTGTAATATACTTATTCTGACAGCCTCAATCAACTAGCAGCAATAATTAGACAGCTGATTAACTAACCGCACTTTATATTCAATTCGCCTTGTTGTAACAATACATATATTTTTGAAGTATTCGTAATGAGTAAAAAAACAACAATAGGACATAATAGCACACCTTGTGAATACCTGAATTTTATTTCTTCATTCTCTAACTCTAGTAAATGTATTTTTACTTACCCAAAAAACTTTTGGCCAAAACTTATTTAGTTTGGTTTTGATTAGCAATCTTGTTTTGTTTTTTTTTTTAACAAATTTATCAATTCACATTGTTAGTTTAACCACTGTTTAAATAGCTAAACTAAAGCTCTTCAAAATTAAAAGAAAAACTACACATGCAAAAGGAGAAACATGTTCCCAGTGTTTTAAATATGAATAAATAAATAAATTTTTGGAATATTTGGAAAACCGTAAATAAGACATTTGAGACAGAAATAAAATTATGAGCTATGTTCTGAAAAAAAGAGTTTGAGCGAAAAATCAAGATTTTTTCAAAGACAAATATATAAAACATAATTGCGAAAATTCTTCTATAGTTTTGTTATTCCATAAATTTACATTAATTGCATTTAGGCGAATGAATAAACGAAGTATTAAGAGATTTTGAGATTTTAAAATTATAACAGTTTGAAATCTTATTGGATTTCAATTTTACTCGAATTCTTTCTGCAGAAAACAACCGAATATTTTTAATTATATTTCAGTTCATTTATTTTATATTATGGATATATGTTTAATCTGTTAAATGCCTCTTATACCTATTAAACTTGTAAAAATATATGAAAGTTTAACCCTCTGTCTACCTCGCGAGTCTGATGGAGCCGAATGTCAATTGATTTTACTTATATCTACTTTGTTCATAATACAATTCCTTTATCCCTTCTTATCTTTATTCCATTGTTAATTTTTCTTGTATTTTATGTTTAATTTTTTATATTATCTTTGCGTATAACCAATAATCTACCGCTAACCACCGAAAACTATCAGTCGGGTCTATTGGCCCCATACTACTTCCATACAAAATTTTTTGCGTAAACGAAGGGTTACACGAATAACCGCTTTATAAATACATTGTTATTTGATAAAATTTTCATACTGGTAGTTTTAAATATTTACATGTCTGTATAATTGTGTTCAACTTAAAAATTTTCTTTGTTTATGTTTTAAAAACAAATCATTTAAAAATATGTATTGATTTTAAAAAATCGATGCATAAAGTAGCTCTTGGTTTTGCAAACATTAGTAACAATCAGAAATGCAGAATTTACGACAAGGCGGATGCATTATAAGATACGGTGCGGTTAGTCCATTAGCCGTCTTATTCGTTTTTGGTGGTTGAAGCTGTCAAAATGTATTGCCATGGAGGTGGGAGCTGTCAAAAAATATTTAATTATTGTCTTTGTTGTAAATTTGTCCGCATCTTTAAATAAATTCGCCTTGATTTACAATGAATTTCATTTTTTTCCACTTTTCAAACGATAAGAAGTCATAATATTTAAATACTTTTATTAGAATTCTAATTAAATTATTAATTATTTCAATTGTTTCTAAGTTTCTTAATACATACATACATATTAAATAAACTTATTGAAGGCATTTAACGACATTGTCACCATTCAATTACATTTTATTACACATTTCATGGTTATTGTAAAAATATTTTAACTGAACTTTTTTTATGAAAAAAACCATCAAATATCACCATAATTTTTTCATTATATTTTCATTTATGTTTCAGTTTAATAGTGTAGCAAGTCTTTTAAATAATTAATGCAAAACGGAAATGGTCATTTAACAAAACATTTTTGAAAATAATAGAAATTATACTTAAATTGTGATCTTAAAAAATAAATACAAATATTAAAGCAAAAATCAAAATGTACTAAACAACAATAACAAAAAAAAACCGTTAACAGTTATTGGAAAATATAAATACATACATACTTTACTTTTTTTTAACTAATAACAGTATACGATGTGATATATTTACTGTAATATTCAACAAATATACATATTTTTGTATATGTACACATAGAGTGATCATTTTTATATCGCTTTTATATATAACTATTTACGTCTTTTGTCTAAACTTTATTTTTTAACTGTAGTAAATTATATATATATTTCATTACTGTTACTGTATCTCCAGATGCATGCTTCTTAATTTATGTAAATTTTTGTTTTAATAAAAATCATGCCTATTTTTTATATATCTACATATATATAAGTAAAAACAATATTTTCATCGCTTCCCACAAATAATGTTGAATAATTAACACCTCTAATCAGAATTAAAATAAACAATTAAAGCATAACCAGAATATCTTATAAAAGTTTTATGAATTTTGCATTGAATTTCAATTTGATTTGAATCATCTGAAACTAGATTATATTGTTTGTTAAAAAAAATGTCTTCATATATTAACAGAATGATATACTAGTTGTTATGTGCCTCTATCATAACCAAACAATATAAATTTAAATTTGATTTATTTTATAAAATTTATAAAGAAAAAATACTTGCAAGATAATTTGTGTATTTAATTTCCTTCAAATTAGATATTTACAGCCTGTCCCACGATATCGAACGTTTTCGTTTGCTCGCATTCTCAACGAAAGACAGCTGTTTTACATCCCAGTACGATAAGTCTAAAGAAAATAAATTCGAACGATATCATAAATATTTTAGGGTCATCATTTACCCATTTTAGCGGTTTGAATTTTTTTTTTTAATTTTCCGTTAACTTGTTAAACTGTTGATTCGCCAATATTGAAATTTAGGAATTTTTTAATATCTTACGTCTCAAATATAGTTGAACTCTTTTTCAAACCGTTACGAGTGACTTGTTTTCGTTCGCATAGTTTTACGTTCGACATCGTTGCACAAGCTGTTATAGTACGTTTCCACATACTTGTTTTGCGTTGTTTTGGTTTAAAACCAATTTTGAGTCAAAACCGGTTTTGGTTACTTGTTTTGCCATACATTTTTATGTTCGAAAAATGCAATCTAAAACTAATTTTACTCCGAAACATGAAGAATATTCTCAGTGCAACACTATGTTGCTCTTATGCTTACATATGCAACTATGGATCAATAATTCGATGTGATTAGTCAGGATTGAAAATGTAGAAATTGAAAGACAGACGTACAAAGCTGAAAGAAATGGGGACGAAAATGTTAAGAGAGCAGTACATGAGTGTCTGAACTGGATATTTTTCGTTTTTCTTTGTTATTTTTCGTTAGGTGGGTAGGCAGATCAGTTGGCTAGTCAACCAAAAACCTGATCAACTACAACCCAGCAGAAAATAATGCTTACCAGTAAGTTATTTCGTAAGGGAGAAATTGTAAACAATCACTTACAAGTTCGTATCAATAATGCATGATTTTTATATGAAATGAGCCGCTAAAATGCAATAGAAATGCATATTTATTGCAACTAGTAAAGAAAATCAAATATAATACCTTATCCTATAGCATATTTGGAAGCTTTAAGGTATAAAAAACAATATAATGCTTCCATTATTGCTTACAATTTTATTTATTGCTGCCAAATCATAAAAATTTTCTGCTGGGATATTCTACGTCATAAAAACTCATGAAAACCCTAAATGAGAGAGATGAAACAATTTTGCAGGAGAAACAAAATACGGCTGACTTTATAAAAGTTCAGAAAATTGTTTATAAGGCAACACTGCGTTGTCAAATTATTCAATGTCATATCAGTATATTTATGAAGGGACAAAAACTATAAACTTTTGTAAAACTGTAATAAATATGCATTAAAATAAGAAATTCTACAAAAAAACCTTCTTGCCAAAATCAGATCAGATGTTGCGCATTAAAGAGTATTGTCATGCATTAATGAACGCAAACAGAGCAGTCTATAAAGTGCAATTAAACGAGAAATATCGCCCCCCAAAAAACTTCAAGCGCCTCTTTTTTCTTTTTTTTTTTGTTTGTTTTTTTGTTTCCAACATAAATGTCAATTTAATGGAAACGAAATAACCTATTTTTCCTAAAACAAGTACTTTTGGTTTGAATGGAAACGTACTATTAAAAATACATTTGTAAACACAAATTTTAAAAGCCTAAAAATGGTCTAATTTTGCATAATTAATATACAATATTTTTAATAAATTAACAAATAAAAACTTAACAATACTATTATTCAATATTTCAAAAATTGAAATTTTATGCGAAAGTTCATAGAGGAATTTAGTAAATATTTTCATAAATAATTTAAAAAAAATTAATATTAAAAAGCTTTAAACGTTTGTTTAAAAATTAATTTGCTTAATTGTTATATTTTATTGTATTCAATTTTTATTTATGTTCCTAATTTTGTTTTTTGCCTTTTTTTCTTTTTTGTGTTCCTTTAAAAAAATATAACAAAATTAAATATCAACATTAAAAAAATATATAATTTTGAAATCGTTGCCAATTATGGATATTGGCGTATTTGGAAATACTTTACCCAATAAAAAAAAATTAAACGAACCTGTTGTAAAATTAATGCTTAAACGCTGTTGTTGCTTTTAAAATCATCAAATCATGAAAATCCTGATTGAATAATTTTATTTGTCATTGTCGTAATCGTTATCGTTATCTACCCTTTTTGTGATTTTTTGGGGTTTTGTGACATGATATTTGACATGATTTGCTATTGCATATGCCAATTTAAAATGATTTATTAAAATGCTCAGCTAAGGGACGTACTAACATTGAATTACGCGAACAATTCATATTGGCTGACGGTGTGTCACAAAGCATGGCAGTTTTTACTCCGAGACGCTCAATACCTAATGCAAATCAAAATGGTAACAACTTGCCGCCCTATATGAGCTCACAAGGTCCCATTATAAAGGTAAATGCTATTTTCTTTGTTTTTTTTTATCAACGTCTTAACACAATCATAACCAACATCATAATCAATTACACCCCAAAATGAAAAATGTTACTCTCTCCCAATGCTCTATATTATTCCTAAATATTATATATGTATGTATATACATATAAGTATGTTGTACATATGTACGTACATATATATTATAGTTTCCAAGGTAAGTTGCCTGGTAATTTTAGAGTTCACGAAGCAAATTGCGCAGCAAGAATATAACCAACCCAGAACTATTACGTTATAAATACTTGTATTTATTGTTTCATTTAGAAAATTTTAAGTGTAATTTTTTTTTTTTTTTTTGTAAAAAAAACCTAAATATTTATAATTTATTTATGGGCAGCATTATAAAAATTTATGCGTTGATGTTTCGTTTAGCTTTTATATACATATAATGGTTTTTCTTTATTTTTATTTTATAATAAAATTGATTGCGAATGTTGTATTACTGTTATATAAGATGCACTACAATAGATCACATTTTTTTGTAATTCAAGAATGAAAAATAATAAAGAAAATTTGGTGAACTAAATGTTTTTTTAAATGATCATTCGACCAGTTTTGTGCATTTTTCCACCAATGTTTGTTTGTTTCTTTTTTCGTAACTCAAAAACAAAATTTCTTTCTTACAAAATTATCACAGCTGATGAGCATTTGGCTGAATTAATGCCAATATTTGAACGTATACGTGCACAAGAACAAGTACCTTGTGCCTTTCCTATACATATGGGCGCAGGTGGCACAGTATTTGTACGCTGCAATAGTAGTCGTTCTGTACCGTTAAGCCCACACGTTATGCATTGCCATCCGACAACGCACTGGGTAAGTCAAATAAAAATTGTTGTTTTTAGAAATTGTTGAGTGTCGCCTAAAAGATAAAATAAAAGGCCAATAATAATAATAGAAAACGAATAGCGTAACACCAAAACACAACGATAATAAATAGTGGGGTGCAAAATAAAACTCATTACAAATTCACAAAAAACTTGTAAACCATTTTTTTTCTCTAATTTTATATATTACGAGTAAATAATAGTATTTTTTGTTTTTTTATTTATAAAATATAGGTTCGCGAGCGCTCTGTTCGTTCTATACCAATGACAAAAACAGCAAATACTCGTTCGTCCTTGTCAGCTTCAACGCCTGATTCATTAAGCGATAATGAGGGAAGTCATGGAAATGCTTCGGGACGTTACACTCCACGAAAAGTAACATACACCAGCACAAGAGCTGGTATGACACCGGGTGGATCCAGAGCTGGTTCAAAACCAAATTCTCGTCCTCTTAGTAGGCAAGGTTCCAAACCACCCTCTCGACATGGATCCACTTTGTCATTAGACAGTACTGGTAAGTAAATAGTTTACTTTTAATTGCTTAGCTTTAAGTTGATCTGTTGATACCCTTATTTATGCTTTTTTTTTCTTTTTTAATTTATTAGATGAGCATACTCCCTCACGTATTCCACAGCGTAAACCATCGGCCACAAGCTCTATCTCAGGCACTGGCACTGTACCACGTCCATCAAGATTGTCTGTTACACCAACAGCATCTCGTACAAATGGTACTTCAACAATTACAAGAAAAACAGCTTCTGGATCGGCCAGTCCTGCACCTGCTAGGTAAGTTTACTTTTGCAAATACAACAAATATATATAAAAGAAAAGAGAAAACCATTCATAAATATTAGTTTATATGGCAACAAATTGCCAAATTATACTCTAAGAAAACTACTCTTATTAAAAACATTCTCCAGCAGTTAACAATTTTGACTCTTTGAAAAAACAAACATTCTTAGTCATGGTTCCCAAGCAAAGCTTCTAAATTATGTTTTAGCATTTATGAACATTCATATGTACTTGAAATTGAAGCAATAAGTAATCAGAAGTCCTATTGTGTTATTAAATTATTTTAGCTAAAAAGCTAAAATGTTGTTTTTTAAAACAATCTAACCGTTAAACTGCCGACACATTGGGCAAATATTTGAAATTATTGAATTTAAAAGCTCTGCTTGGTACAGATTAAATAATATTTTTAGCATAATTGCATATATTTTCAACAGTTTTTTTCACAAGTTTATATTCTTCAATAAAAAAAAAACACACCAGACACAAATTTTTTATCAATGTCATGCTATAAACACATTCAAGATTACAGGCTACAGACCAGAATCTGTCAAAAATAGAATACATGTGTGCATAATATGAAGAAGATTATTTTAACGACACTACGGCTACATGACAGCAAGACCATCATTGTGCATGTAGCCAATTTGGCTAATTTCAATGTATAAGTTAATGCTGTGAATGTTATAAGATGCATGAAATAGAGTTCTTAAAAACGCAATACATGAAAACTAACTATATATAAAAATCGCGAGAAAAAGTTTTTAGTGGCGCCAATGCAAAGGAATATATAATTGGGTTGCAAATCATGGCCCATAATCATAGTTTAAGCAGTAAACAGCTGTTCGAATTAAAGATTACATGCATACATAATTGGCCATTACAACTCTGCTTCAATGTTATGGCCTAGCTTCTAACATTAAAGTTAGTGTTGAATAATTTGAGCACACCTTCAGCTTGTTTTAACTTTACAATATGCTTTTATGTTTAAATTAAAGTAAGTTTTTACTTGTCCATAATTGAGAAAATGGTTATTTTTGACAAAAGTATACTTTAAAAATTTTAAAATAAAATGGTATACTTTAAAAAAATTTTAAGTATACTTCTCTCTTGACGATGATTATGGGCCCATACGTTTATTTCGTTGCTTCCGCCTTAAAAATAACTAAGTAGCTGCCAACTTGATGACATTTATAGTCGTTTATTCGCCAGCCTATATATAGTCTTAAATGTGTTTTTAAAGTATTATACGTAAAAGCCACTTTGAACTGAGAATTTCAATTCTAGATTTTTATTTTGTTATTTTATTAAGAATGAATGGCACTATAAATTTTTATTATTCATATATCTTTGCTGCATAAATAAAATACAAATGCAAAAGTGTCTTGAAATACAGGGGGCTTATTCTGTATTGCGGTGCGAAAATCAATGAAATGCGCAAATGAAATGCTACGCGGAATAGATTTGGCATTCTCTAAGACTTTCGTATTCGCATTCGAATTTTATTTCAAATCGTTGGCAACATAAATAATAATAAATGAATTTATTAAAAAAATAAATATATATTTTTATTAAAAAAATTGACCAAAAATTGATTCTGCGCAAATATTTTTTTGACGAAGAAGAGAAAGTGAAAATGAAAGGTTGCAAAGAAGATTGCTTAGTAGCAAATTCAATAGTCTTAGTTGGAATAAAACAAGGTAACTTATTTTATGTTTGCGAAATAAACACGTTTACTTATGCAGAATAGTTGTTTTTTCAGAATTTTTCCATTTTCAGTCTTTTCTAACAGACGAATGACTACCACAAAGCACTTGCCGACTGCAAGGGCATTTGATGTTTTTAAATGACTTTTCGCTATGATTATTCATTAATTTCATCATTATTTAAAACCGGCGCGATTTTGTGATTTTTTCCTCAATAAAATATTGTATTAAAATAAAAAAATAATAATAACTTACTTACAATTTTGTGCTTTGCCAATGCTCTTTTGCTGTCGAAAAAATTTTGCGATTTTAATATTGGAATTCGCATTACAGAATACCCAGTAAACACATTTTCAAATTTTGAATGCGAATGCGTAACGCAGAATAGCAGTTATTCGTATTTATATATTTTCGAGTCGCATTGACTTTCGCATCGCAATACAGAATAAGCCTCCAGGTATGCGATGAATATCGACATTTTATTCAATAAAGTTAATGGCTCTTTACCGAACTTCTTTGATAATGAAAATATTAAAATAAAAAGTGCAAATAAATTGTTTATGACTTTGGAAATATAGTCGATTTAAGTTTCAGTCGTTTTCATCACATACTTGATTTTAACTTTAGTACAGAAAACAAATTACGGTATTCGCTATCAAACGAAATTTCTATATAAATTGTTATGAAATTGTATAAAACTTTACATGGTATCGAATGACGTAATTTTTCCCCAGGTTGGCTTTTACATATAATGGCTGTTGTTTTTTGTTTTTTTTTTTTTGTAACGTTTTTTTTTATTTTTTCAACAATACACTCAAGTTCTTAGTCTTAAAATCTTTAGAACAAATCATTTGTTTACTTCAAATTGTTAATAGGATGGATTTTATTTATTTATTAATTTTTTTATTTTACTATAATTTATATATAATTTTTATTTTTTTTTATTTTTCAAATATGAACACAAATCTTCATCTATAATTGGCATGTATTTTGTTTTACAATTAAAACGACACAAAATTAACATAAAAATCTTTAAATTAACTAAAACTGCATCAAACATACATGACTCCTCCCACCTACTCTGCGAAACTAAAACACTAAATACCAAAATATACAAAATAACAATACCTGAATATATAAAATATATATATATACATATGCATATATAAAAAAAAGCAATGGAGGCATGAGTAGATCATCCAGTATACCAGCACTAACAGGCTATGGCTTCAAATCTAGGTAAAATTAATTAAAAACATACAAACAAACAAACATATAAAAGTAATGTAATAACTTTTTACATAAATATAGTATGTACATATATGTACAAATGTATATACTTATTATCGCTTACTTACATATTATTGTATATTTAAGAGTATCATTAATAACTAATTTATACCATTTAGTATGTATCATATACGAGTATTTAATACCTTATACATATTTTTTATCTATTTCCTAACTTATCTATTATTTATTTTAATCTATTTACTGTATTTTCCATTTCTCTTTATTAAAAAAAAATAATTAACAAATCAAGCAATCGTTTATCGAGGATACCAGTAAAAGTATCGAATTCGTTGAGTGCTAGTTCTTCACCAACCAATTCCCCCAACAGTTTTGGGTAAACACCTCAAATATTTTACTATACATTAAAAATCTCATGGTATTTGCACCAAAATTAGATTGTAAACAGTCCAAAACCATTTTAGTAAAAAAGTAAGATAAATATTCTTGTTGGCGTTCAATGTTTGCAACTTTATTTAATGCCTAAATTTTGTATATTCGATTGATTTGATTTGATTTGATTTTGTTGTGTTAAAAAAAAATAGATAGAACTTATTGCTTTTACTAATTGTTATTATGAATTGTTTTACTGATTGTTATTAATACTAATGCCGCTTTAATGCCCAGAACATAATTATAAAAATAATAATAAGATTGTTTACAGAATCTGACTACAGAATTTACTAAACAACAACAAAGTTGTAAATTCTTAAAATCAACAAATATTTTATAATAATAGTTTAAGGCCCATTATTACAACTTGCCTATAAAGTGTCCCATATTAAAAGTTAACCTTCGTTAACGGGAGGAATAAAGTTAAACTACGGCAATACCAGAACAAGAACCGATTACTTTCGGCATTAAATTAGTTTTGGAGAGACCAAGTGTCAACAACACGCTTGTTTATATAAATAAAAAAACAAACAAAACTTCATAAATTGTGCGCTCAAAACGTGTAAATCTGGCACAAAAATTCAAACGGCTCAGGTTCAAGTCCCATCAAAGGTGAAAAATAAAAAATTTACTATACGGTTTTTGCAAAATCATAATTAAAAAAAAATAAGAGTCCACATTAAAAGTCCATCCACAAAGAAATCGCTCCCTGACATCCGAATCTAATCCACCAACAAAGACAAATGATCAGGAGACAATCGCTATCTATTGGGAAGTAGCAGATGACAGCTAAACCTTCTTAGCGAAGGCAGTCACCACACAATCAACATGCAACGATGAGACAATTGCTGTTATCATTCAAAAGGTAAATGTATAACACTGACCTTTGAATGATAAACTCACAGCAATTTGTCTCATTCCTAAGAACCTTAATAATATAAGTAAACGAAAAATATAATGTACTGTCCTTTCAATAAAATTCCAGTACATTGCACAGAATTTAGTAGGGGTTTACCCCTGAGTATTGGTCTCAATAAATAAAAAAAATCTCACGTTAAAAGTTAAAGGTATGGCAATCTTCCCAATAACTTTATGAGCCACTTTTAGGTTAAAGGAGTTTACTTGTAATAACAAAAAGCAATTTATCTGGCCGTTAACATTATATCTTTAACGATCGACAAGTTGTAACAATGGGCCTAGCTTTGTTTATAGTAAAAGTGAAAAATATTAATTCTTTTTATTTAATAATTTGATTGAAATTCGCAAATATCGCTATATTTGATATCAGGTGAAGACAAACCTAAAATACTTATTTGTTAAAAAAATTTTTTTGCAAATCGAAATATATATGTAATTAATTGAACGTTAACGAATTTTTTATTAATTTCCTAGTGAGAACAAAAAAAAAAAAAAAAAGATTGCATATTTTTAGGCGTTATTACCTTTTATTTTTGGTTTACGTTAATTAATGAAATGAAAAAAATAATCAGTTTTATAAAACATATTAGCGATTGAAGATTTTAAAAAGATATACAACCATTTCACAGAATACAATTCCGATAGGAAGTGATTTTAATTGCAAGCATTTAGTTATTTTAAAAATTGTGAATTTTTCGGATTGAAACCATCACTTTGCCATATTAATATAAAATCTATGCATATCTTAATACCAGTTTTATAATTTAAAGTAATTTCATACGAAAGAAATCTTTAGTTTTTTTGAAAACATAATTTTGAGATTTGAAACCACTTCCGATCGGAATTATTTTCTGTGACAGGGCTGATAATATGCTGTATACGCATATATTTGTATATACTAGCCTACGCTGTGGCTGAAATTTTCTATATTAGGAATAAACTTTAGCCGTTCTCAGTATATACAAAAAATAATATTGAATTTATATGCGAGGCATCATGCTCACTCGTTTAATGCTGCTTACTTTCTAGCTGATGATTAGCCTTCAACATGAAGTCACAAGGACCAAATTGTGTGCACAATTAAATTTTAGAATTTTATTATTCAAAGTTGTCAGATCGGAAGAAATGAGTTAAAAAGAAACTCCGTGTCCAATGGCGGGTTCAAATTGTTCCCTCATAGGCACTTTTCCATATGCCGCCATCTTTGATAATACATACATACATACATAATTGGCCATTACAACCATGTGTCAGAGTTACGGCCTAGCTTCTCGTAGCACTCATATTGTGTGTGTTAATTATTATCCATGAGTACCGGGACGACTCCGAACGACAGATTTGAGAAACTTTTTCATGACAATCAATTAGTTCCAGAGCTTTTGCCAAAAGACTGCTGAGAGGTAGTCGCCGAAAGAAATAATTTTTTCATATTTCTGTTTTTCAAGATGTCAGAGCTGAGATTTGAACCCGGCGCTATTATCTTAGTAAGCCAACACACTAACCATTAGACCACGGCGACTACTCTTTGATAATATGGAAGTTAATATTAGAAAAAGTTTAATATTTTAGTAAATAAATTATTGAATTATTAGCATCTCATTAGGTACTGCGTAAAACAAACTACTAACGGTATATACGTACACTACGATATGTTGTACATACATATATATTTTATTTAAATTTTCAATCTTTAATAAACTACTTTATATTCATCCAAACCAGTTCAAATAAATTTTTACAACTAGATGATATAGATGCCCTTTGATGTTATACTATAATTTATTTACGGATTTTATGAAGTTTTTACCTTTTTCTGTAAATAAGAAGAAATTTTGTCAAGTCTTTATATGCTTTTCTAAAGCAGGTTTTACGTTTTTTTTCGTAATTGCTTTGACTACATACTGCTAGCAATACAAAGTTTATTAATTTCATTTATTTTGTTTATAGTTTGATGTTTAGTTTCAATAATATGATTGTTGTTTATTATTTAACATTAATTTTAATTGATTTGTTTTGTTATTTTGATTATTTAATTTTTTTTTTTTACATTTTAAGCATTTTTTAATTATTTCTTTATTTATCCCAAAGGCGAACTGTGAGTGGTACCTCAACACCATCAGGAATGCAAACACCGAGAAAAAGTTCTGCCGAGCCCACATTTAGTTCAACAATGCGTAGTAGAACTTCTCGCGGAACAACACCAGTAGAAAAACGAGAGCCATTTAGAATTTAAATTACGAAAAATAAATTTATTAAAATTAACGCACACACCTTTGTTATGGTTTCCTTATGATATTGCAACAAAAAAAAAACAAACCAGTTTAAATAACTAGCTGCTACCTTTTAACCGAATTGTGAATTATATCAAACATTGATTACTAAAATGTATGCAATTGTACATTTAAAAAAAACAAACAAACAAAAAAAGTCTGTTTATGTAAGACATAATTTTTGCAAGATTTAGAATTTTCTTCGAAAAAAAAGTGCAATTCAAAAACAAAAAGACATACATATTACACCTCGATGATTTCTACAACTATTACATATTATTATTATTATATTATAAACCTAACCATATTTGTACTAATTAGGACTAAAACAAACATAATACCACAATAATTTTTCAGTTTTTGTAATATGTTTTCTCTTTAATAATAACTAAGATTAACGTTTCATACTAAATGTATATAAATTCTCTTTCAAAACACTTGTCAGTGCTTTGTATGAAAAAAGTTTCCATATTTAAAGTGGAAACCCAAACGTACACATTAAAAAAAAAAAACCAAAATACCAACACAAACCACAAAACACATTCGAATTAAAGTAATGTTTTTAGATTTGTTTGTTCGAAAAAGAATAATTTAAAGTCGCCAGTTTAAATTAGGCTTCTTCGGAATAAATCAAAAATATGAAAAGATATATAATTGAAGTTATTAATATTTATAAATAGTCTATAAATACGTTTTTTGTTTCTT
Source organism: Metopia argyrocephala (assembly GCA_963576795.1). NCBI lineage: Eukaryota > Metazoa > Arthropoda > Insecta > Diptera > Sarcophagidae > Metopia > Metopia argyrocephala. Next base: position 175,829,223 of record OY756208.1, on the reverse strand, counting down.
TTTATAAATTCTCTCTTAGATAATTAATTAATTGTATAATTTACTTATAATAATTCGATAAAAAATTCTAACATTAATTTAAGTTTAAGTAAAAAGCGACAAAACCTACTAAAAGTCATTATTTAAGTTTAATATTTAAGAAAGTATACTTTTTTGTTTTTATAAAATATTATAAATTTGAAAGAACTATACAAATACTGTAAAATACTAATGTTATCGATTAAAATTAATAATAATTATTATTTTTTTTTTTTAATTTTTATATACAAAAACAATATTGAAATAAAAAGAAATAACCAAAATTATTTTTGTTTTTTTTTAATGTTATTCTCACCAGTTTTGTATGTATTTTTTTTTTTTCAACTATTAAACCATGGTAGTCGCACTTTAACAAAACAATAACAGCTGTTTACTTTCAATTGTCAATATCTTGTTTCTTCGTCTTTTTGCTTATTTATTTCGACATTAAACTAATTTGAATTTAAATTTTTTTCTTTAACGATAAACAAATTGAAACAAGAAAGAATAGATTTTATTTGAAGAGAATTTAATGTTTTAGAAATCTAATTTGCAGCTATATATTAACACTTTGTTTACCTATAGTATTCCTCTATAATAGTAGTGTTGAAATTCTTGTTACACTTCTCCACATCATTGAAATTGATCTCAGGATATTATTCTGTTGTTCCGGAGACTAATAGCCATTTTCTATAAAAATAACTTTATAAACTAAATTTGTTTTTAAACAAATTTTTTCAAAATTAAAAAAAAAAAATATTTTATAAAATAAATAATATAATAAATATATGTATATATAATAATAAATATAATATACATAATAATAATAAACAGAATTTTGTTTACAATAATGAAATTGTTTGTGTACAACAGTCAACCACAGTGTTGCTTTTATTTGACAATCGGCAGAGAAGCAGGGTTACAAAACCACAGGGTTGCATGCCATTTGAAACTGGGACTAACTTATAATGATTACACCATTTGTTAAAATTTCTAAATCTAATATGCATGTGATCGGATAAATATATATCTTGTCTGACATATGCAAATTTTTTATAAGATTAGACTTTGATGTATTACACAAAGAATAAATGTAGTACTTCTTTGGTTATTTTTAGAGACTCTTTTCTTGTCTTAAGAGTTTTGAGAGCGTTTCCATATATCACCAGGAAGATATCAAAGATAATTCAAATAAAACGGCAGAAATAATCGCGCTACTCAAGAGTTATAATAATGTTAATTAAAACCAGAGTTAAACTGTTGAAACACACACTCACGTAGTGCCATTTATCCCATAGGCGCGATAAGAATAACTCCAATGATAACAGATTTTATAGTTTTCTCTGTCTAAAGAAGTGACACTGTACCACAGGTTGGCCTTTCAGTGACACCTTCAATATGTCTATACCTGTTACTATTGTTTTTTTAAATATTTTAAAAGCCTAAAATACGTTTAAGCGGATTAGTTTTTACTTTTCGAAGTTCATTAAAATAAGTTTTAAGATAAAACTCGAAGCCCTTTGAAACTTTTTTTTTAATTATTCTTTTTTTTATTATTATTATTTTTAAAGTTTTTTAGAAAATTACAGATGTACGTCAAATATTTGAAATTATTTAATACTTATAAAACACTTAATGATTTTTATTTATTCGGCACAATAATATAAGCGAGTCAACACTTAATGCATTTATATATGGTAAATATACATACATATATATGTATGTATGTATGTATAAATCAACTTAATCATAAAATAGTATATTATGTGATTGGAATTGTAATTGCACTTTAAATACAGTTTAATTAAAGTATGTATGTATGTATGTATTTAAGATATATTTTCAGTTTTAATTAATTCTAAAATGTTTTGATAATCAGGATCTCGAGAAAAGAAATCTGTTAAAAAACGAAATGTGGGACGATCCTTCGGTTTATAATTCCAGCAATTTTGCATAATTTGATATATACTGTCTGGACAACCAGTTGGCTGTGATAAACGTTGACCATTTTCTATAAGTTGTATTGCTTCTCGGCCAAGTAAATCTCCATAAGGTGGTTCTCCCAGTGAAAACATTTCCCAAAGAGTTACACCGAATGACCATACATCACTTGCATGAGAAAATATTCCATTGTTGTAACTCTCAGGTGCGTACCTAAGTTCGTATTACATTTAGAAAGCAATGCTGACAAATTAAAACAAATTTAAATTTACCATTTTATAGGCCATTTGCCACCTTGACTTGCTTGATAACATTCATTCTCACTCCCTAAAGCCCGTGACAAACCAAAATCGCTAATTTTAGCTTGATTTCTTGAAGCTAATAAAATATTTCGAGCTGCTAGATCACGATGAACAAAATGGTATTGCTCCAAATAGTGCATACCTTAAAGATATCTAATAATGTGCCGTTTTTAGTTTAAAATATATAAAGTTACATACCACAAGCTATTTGGGACGCCCATAATTTTAACTCATAATTAGGATTGATTTTATCTCTGTGATCGATTATAAAATGTAACATAGAACCTAATGGAACTAATTCTTGAACCATCATTAAACTCTCACCCTTTGATATTCCAATTAATTGAACTATGCAATGATGTTTAAGGCGTATCATAACAGATGCCTCACGTAAAAACTCTTGCTTATTACTACGACAATGTTCATCACGAAGAGTCTTTATAGCGACTTCTTGTCGTTTCTCTTCTGCTTCTGCGTCAGAGTCTAATCCTTTTTGAAGTAAAACTCCTTTATAAACAGAACCAAATTCACCTTCACCTATAATAGTTTCAAGTATAAGGCAATCTCTCGATATCACATAACTTGGTTTTGGAGAATCAACTCCACGAATAACAGTAACATCAGAGACATTTGATGTCGTTGAAGCAATACTGGATTGCCTGTTTAAATATCCAAAAATGGCATTTTCAGATGACGATGTAGATATTATCGAATCTAGACGTTCCGGGTGGCAGGAAAATTGCCTTAATTGAGCAGCCGATGCTTCTAAATTGTTCTCAGATACGTAGCTTATATCACGATTACTTGGTTCTAAAAAAACTCGAACATCCACTGTAGGTATATATCCATTTTCATTTGGAGCAAGCAGCAAACTAAAATAAGTTAAAAATTGTTCCCATTAAAATGGTTTTATTTTATTATTTAATAAAAATTTGTATAGAAATAAAATGTTTGTACCTTTTATTGCCCATTTTATTGTTTCGTTCTCGTTCGATGATTAAATCACTTTTGGTAAAATACTCTACTTCTTCGTCAGTCTTCTTTTCAATTTCTAAATTTAAACCTGTTGAAAAAATTGTATATTCACGATATTGAATTATTTTTAAAATTAATTTTTTTACCAATAGGAGCATTATTTTTGGGAACTTTATACAATTCATCACTGTTGGTTACAGTGTCACTACCGTCTCCACTTGTATTTAGACTGGAAAAATCCGTTGAAAACGAAAGATCTTTTAAGAGAGTCTCTGCCTGCCTAAGTCCTTCCTCGTTATTTACGCAAGTGCTAGGTTTATCTTCTCTTTCATCATATTTTTGTTTTTGTTTGTTTTTACGCAATGTACTCATACTCTCTAATATAGCAGATTTTTTGGGACTACGCAAGCGTAAAGTGCTAAAAACAGAACCAGTATGTTCTCTCGATTTCTTTTTAACATTGCTTTGCTGATTTTTTGGGTTGAGTGTTTGTGCATGTTTTTGAGGCAGAAGATTCATGTTCTGAAAACTGTTCTCAGCAGGACTTTGTAAATTTTGTGGCACTTCTATAGCATCAACTGATTTCTGACGACTTGATCTGGGCATTGTCGAGAATAATGGCAAAGGTGGTTTCGGTTTAGGTAATACTGGAAATTTTAAGTTGATAGGTAAACCATCAGCAAAACGCATAAAATGTTCCACCAAATGTTCCAATGAAGGTAAAAATGGACCATCATCGATAAATAAATATTTTGACTTGAAAAAAAATAAAGGTTTTTAAATGCATACAAATATATATACATATCGTCGCAAGAATTAAAGAACACTGTAACTGACAAAACATTTAATGTTCACCAGAGCCAAAAAACCTGTATGAAAGTAGAACAAAGACACCGGTATTTTTCAAAACGCAGACGGCGTAAGTGAATTTCTTTTCATCATAGAAATCTGGGACCGGATCAACGTAATATGGGCAGCATGGTAAACGTAAAAATGTTATAAATATCTTAGAGTTAAGACATTTTAAAAGGTTCTGATAATAACTGTTGGGTTTAAATGCTGAGAAAAATTATTATAATCAGTCAGTTGGTTAACTTTATTTAATAATTGGCGCATTTAAAACATAAAAGATAATAAGATTGCTGAATAAAAATAATTAATAAAACAGTACAAATATTTTCTTTATTTTATTTTGTAATTAACGAGTTCGTTAAATAAACGAATTATAAATGATAAGTCGCCGTGGTCTAGTGGTTAGCGTGTTGGCTTGCTAAGACGATAGCGCCGGTTTCAAATCTCAGCTGTAAAATCTTGAAAAAAATAAATATGAAAAAATTATTTCTTGCGGCGACTACCTCTCAGCAGTCTTCTGGTAATTGTTTTGCCATGAAAAAGCTTCTCAAATATGTCGTTCAGTGCAGACTTCTTTAAACTATAGGTCCCGATACTCATGGATAAAAATCAACACACACAACATGAGTGCTGCGAGAAGCTAGGCCGTAACCCTGTTACAGGGTTGTACTGGCCAATTACGCATGTCAACAAAAGAAAAAAATTTTATGGTTCACAAAGATTGTCATTTTCAATTCTCATTCGTTACTAAACTAGAACTCATTTTATATTAACGAACTGTTCCAATATAATAAAACAAAATATTCAAATGCTTGTGTACTTACCGATTGTGATATGATGAAATTTTTAGCAACATTATCAAAAAGTAATGTTAAAACATAACCAGATCCAGCATGTTTTCTTTCCGAAAACCGAACCAAGAAACATCCTGATGTATCGGAAATAGTTTCTTGTGTTTCTGATTCATCATTTACGGCAGTATTGTTTTTATGCATATTTTTTGCATAATTCTTTAAAACTTCTATGGCTTCATCACGCGTCAATGTACCATGGTACCACTGTGATCTGAATGTGTTTGCAGGACCTAATTTGTAAGCTTCTAAGAAAGATTCAACTTCATTGTGGTTGGCTTCTTTAGCCAAGTCTATAGGAAATTCACCCATTGTAGTGCGTGGCAATAGGGCAGCTTTTGCAGCTAATAATTCTTTTACAGCATCCAAATTTCCATATTTTGCGGCTTCATGTAATGGTACATAACCATTTTTTATATTTCGTCCTTGAACGTTAGCATTTGCCGCAATTAATGTCCTTATGAACGAAGCAGAGTGACGACGACAAGCGTACTGAAAAGTTATGCGAACATTGTATTAAAATTAAAAAGATATAGTAATACATATATACTTACATGCAGTGGCATATAATTGCTAGTATCCATGCAATTTACATTAACTCCTGCACCGATAAGTAAATTTAACATTGCTTCATCCCCATATAACGCCGCCAAATGCATTGCTGTTTGTCCGTCCTGGTTTTTTGCATCAACATTACGGTAACCACATTTCAGAAGTTCAGATACTACAACATGATTGTTATTCATTACAGCGCGATGTAAAAGATTAGTGCTGCCATGACTTCTTGTCCCATTTGGTGGAAGATACTTTTGTATGTGCTTTGTTAACTTAGTCACTAAGCCGTTGGCTCCTTTTTGATAAAAATCAATCAATGTGTCTAAACCATGTAAAATTTTAACTTTATCTTCAATAGAGAAGAAAGCGTCTTCTCCATGACGTCTGATCTGATAGTGACAAACTTCCCCTTGGTATAACAATGTCAAGACAAAATCACCAGTAGCAGTATTACTTTCTCTCACTAAAAAAGTTCCATCCTCGTTGCCTTCTATAAAAACGTATTCAAAACAATAGAGATAAAAAAAAATATCCTGTATGATCACATACCACTTTTTATCAGTTCCTCCGCATATTCGCGAGACACTTTTCCATGGAACCAAGAAAGATGCTCATCCCGACTCATAATCAATAAATAATCAGTTGATGTTTTACAGTAAAATACACATTTAATACCAGAGTTTAATTAAAAACAACTTATAAGCAAAAAAAAAAACTAATAATATCAATTTAATTATTGATCACACTTTGGAGTCGCTAAAAATAAATCACGGCGACAATGATCTAATATGCCAGTTTGCCATATGTTTTTAAAAGTCTGTTATAGGAGTAAAACCGGTTGTTTGAGATGAAAATGGTTTACAAATTGTTAGCTAAAATGCAAAAGGACATAACTATAAAAAAAGTATTTTTGCAGGAGCAACAAATAACTTTTCAAAAAGCAATGCTTTTCCGTCTTAGCGGTGTAAAATTTTGTTACGATATGTAGTTTAATAACAGTCATAGTAATAAAACAAAAACTCGATTTTGATTTTTTTGTTAGTTACGCTTTTGTGCACTTTAGCTAACGATATATAAATACATACGTACATACATATATGTATGTTGATAGCTTACTATACAAAGGGTGTTATTCGTTTTTTTGGTAACGGAAAAAATTTAATAAAAATTAGTAAAAATATAGATAAAATTGAAATTATCATAATTTTTTTCTTGTAAAAACCTCTTTAAATCTAAGAAAAAACTGCAAATAAAATCCATCATGCAAGATTGAGTATAACCAAAAATTATTTCATATGAAAGTGAGAAATATATTAATTTCCATCTCATTTAAACCCATAATATTCAAAAGTAGGTCTGTTTCTTTACTCTACATTGGGCGCCCGCGGGATCCCAATTTTACCAAAAAGCGTTCCCGTACACAAAATTTGGGTAAATGAGAGAATTTTTGAGAGAGTAACATTCTTCTTCTTCATGCACGAAATAGCCCGTACTTTTTCTTCGGGCTAGTTTGTGCAAGTAAACAAATAATCAGCTGTTTAAAAAATAATAGAAAAATGAAAGGTTCAAAAACTAAAAAAAATTTCAAAAGTTGAATTAAAAAATATTTATAAACCTGCAGTGAAAGGCTTATAGTATAATTTAATTCAATATTTATATAAAAAAGTTTATCTTTGCCTTAGTTAACATGTATAAGTCTAATTATTGTCATTTGTTTATACGAAAGTACATGTTCAATATGCGTGTGTGTGTGACATAAAATTGTGTTTTCATATTTTTATGTGAATGGGTAAAATATTTGCTTTTTTGCGTTCCCGTACTTTTGGGCAAATTTGTCTCTTATAGAGAGAATTATTGTTTACTCTCTATTTCCCGAACTTTACCCAAAAAGTAAAGAAACACACTTAGTGTAAAAACAGAATGACACTTCAAAGTGTAAACAAATAAAATAAACATATGTAGTATTGCTGCATACTACTTAATTCATTCAACAAACACCTGCCTACTAAATAGAACAAAAACAATGATTTATTTTTTTTTATTGTTTACGCCTTAATTGTAATTTTACTGCAAAAAAATAAATTTTTTTTAAGTACGATAAACAAATTCTATTGTTGCATTTTGACACACACTAAAAACAATTACATTGACCACATGAAGTCCACGCTAGGTAAAGGCTATCAAATAGTAACAAATAGGGTAAATTATTATAAAAGATTGGAAAGTAAAATGCATTTTTTAATGGATTATATAGGTATGTATGTATGCATATGTATAATATGTATTTATATTATCATAGGACTTAAATATATTTTATATTTTTAGAACAATGCTTTAAAATTATGTCAGTGGTGATATTGGCTGAAGCACTAAGACGTTTTGGACGCATCGTTTATGAATACTATCTATATGCCAATTACTATGAGCTAGACAAGAAACTCCTAACAATAGCAAGAAGATCTTTTAGTGCTAATTTTTCTACATCGATAGCATTCATAATATTTCTTATAGTTGCTATTTTTTTTATTACAAATCGCAATAGTTATCCGCAATTGTATTATTTTTCATTTATGCCACTTTATTGGATTTTTATGGGTTTTGGTATGGGAAACTCCCAAATGTATTATGCTGATTTTATAAGGCAATCGCATGGCTTAGATTATGCAGAAGGTATGGCTTCAAATTATTTTCATGGTTATTTGAAGTTGATTCTTCCCGCACATACCGGTGATTCTGGTATAAGGGAACGCATGGAACTATATGAGGCAGAGCATAATGTTAAATTTGCTATGAAGCGACTGTTTATTATGGTACCGAATACTTTATTTAGTCATTCTAAAATTGAGAGTGATATATTACAGAAGAATGGAGTGCAGGTAAGTGGTTTTAATACATTCCAATATATTTGTTTTTCGTAAGTGCAAAAAAAAACACTAAAATTAAACTAAAAGTAACTTTTTTTAATCATATTAATTAAAAACATAAAAAAAAATAACTGAACTAAAAATTGTGAAATAAAATTTTAACTAACTTGGTGTTCTATTAATTTAATTTTATTTTTTCAAGTTCAACTGGATTAGTATTTTTCTAATCAAAATATGGTCTGATTATTTTTAAGCCTTTAGAAACTATTATTAAGAATCGTGCTGGTGTCGCAAGACCTTTTAAAAATGATGTGTATCGCTTTAACAAGCCATTTAACGGTACATACTACTATGTAGCTATGGAAGGAGCAACACCCATGTTATCATTTTTTGAAGCATTAAATTTTCAACCCTCTACAACATGGCAGATGAAAGAAATGAAAAGAGAAATTTTAATAAAGTTTTGTAAACGTTTAAAGTATTTACTAAATAAATGGCCTGAAACGCAGGGGAAAGCTGACGTTGTGCTATATAATAGTAAGTCATTATGTATATTTGCTTCATTGCGATATTTAAAATTTTGTTTTATACAGGCTATAGAAATGATGGTCAACCTCAGGACGTTGGAAAAGTTTTACTTAGTCATATCACAAATTTATGGAATCAAAAGTAGTATTAAATTTATGAACTTTTAATTTAAATATGTACTGCTTATATTGGGTCTTTCTCTAGTTAAATTTTAATAACAATTTTTATTTAATTATCCATGACCCTAACCTAACCTACGGACCGAAGACCACCATAATTTTGCGGGGTGAGTTGGACGCTCTTAAATATCATGTAGATTAGTATAGCTCCAAAGTTGCCAATTTTCTTGCTCACATACCCCCCTTTTATACAGAAATTGCCACTCATCGCTTAAGATGATGATACGCGGGCCAAATAGAACAACCATTTTAATAAAAAAAAGAAAATTCTTAGAATTTGCACATGCTGATGAATGCAAACAGACAAAAGCCAGAATGTTGATGAAAGTGACTGAATTAATGGCAACAAATTTGACAGATATGGTATAGGTTCAACGAAATGGTTATAAACTGTCAAAGTTGGAAGGCCTCTTTTGAAAGACCCTATACAAACAATTTCATTAAATGTATGTATAGCTTTATTAAAATAATTCCGTTTAAATTTATTGGAAAGACTGGTAAGGAATCACCTTTCTCTCCTATAAACTCTTACTTTCATATAAAATTCTTTTAAAATGTGTTCGCGATATAATATTTTTTATTTGTGTATTGGTTTTCAAGAAGAAAGAAACCAATAGGATCATATACCATTATGTCCTTTAAATAAAAATACTGATTTTTCTTTTCTATTGTGATTTTTTTTTTAAAGTTGAAAGTGAACATATTAGGAGTATTCGTAGAATGTGCTAAATGCCTGTTATACCTTTTAAACTAATAAAAATATATCAATGTTTAGGAGTTTAAGAGAGATTTAGTAAGTTAGAGAAATACCCACACTGAGACAGTTCCTTTTTATTTGCATTTACTTTATGAAAACATACATATATATATTATTTATTTTAGATAATTAATGTGAACTTTAAATAAAAAAAATTTTTTTTTGCTTTCAAATAAAGAAATAACCATTTTGTAAAGATGAAATCTTGTTTACCTTGTGCAACTGAATAATTCGTAAAATTCAAATAAAAAAATCGAAGCGAATTTTGCTTCAATTTACCATACCTTGCCAATTCCGGATCTTGCTTAATATTGATTAATTGACTTTATGGCTAGGGTGATAATACAATGTAGTTTATATGTACGCTAGATTTGTTGCATCTACAAGACTTGTATTGTGATTTACAGAATTCGTTTATCTCTTCATTCGATATCGAAAAATCTACACACTTAATTGAAACTGTAAAAATTAAATTATTTTTTAAACCAACATCATCCTTTTTTTTATACACAGTTTTATTAATGACCCAGTATCATATTATCAACAACATCTGTAAAATCCAAGTCTTTAAGTTCATCGAAATTTGCTGTAGAATCGGTATTATTTTCTTGCTTGTTTAGTTTTGCTTGAGCCAATGCTAAAATACGCTTTTTCCACTTATCATAATCCTCTATAACGTTTTGAACTTTCATATCTCTAAGTGGTTTTGAACTATTTTCTCTGTTTTCAACTGTTTGTACTTCTGGATTGGGTTTTTTCAATTTGTTATCCATGGCGTTATTATAATGCCTAGCCATGAATTTATCCCATCTTTGTTCTAATTGCTGCCACTGGGAAGGCCTTAGATTGCTAAATTGCGTTAGTTTAGTTTTAGAAATTTTTTGTTTACACACTTTACAAGCCATAAATACTGCCATTGTTGTATATTGGGGGTGACTAAGATCTACATCGGCAGACTGCTCATTAGCTATATTTTTTTTATAAAGCTCTAAAATTTCTTCTGCTTTAGTGGCAACTTGATTAAGATTTAGTTGGATGCAGATGTCATTAACGCCTAGTAATTTATTTAAATCCAATAACTTTTCAAACATTCTTTTGTTATTGGCATAATGTGATTTACGGAGTCCGGATAGTTTTAAAGCTAATTCCTTCCAATGTTTTAATGTATGTCGTCATTAGTACTACAAATACATAACTGCATTAAATTGAGATTACTTTACTTACCTTATTAAACGATACACCAGATTGATTAGCAGCTAAATCGGCACATAGAATAATTTTACCATATTCATTGATTTGTAAGGGTACATTAGTTGACCGTAATTCCAACAATCTAACTAACTCTATAGTTTTTCTAAAAAAATAAATATACATACATATACCCATACATATCACGGCTAAAAATTTATCCCATAACTTACTCCAACACTTTTGGCTCATCCCTTAAGCCTATTTTGGTAAGCAATTGTTCTATTAGTGTTGTCATGCTTTTATTTAGGTTTCAAGATCAATGTTAAACAATTTATAGAAGTGCTTATTTTGCAGTAATTTTTATTGAAATTTATTTGCTCACAGCAGTAAACAATGTTTGTTATGAAATAATTGGCGCCAAGTAAAAAGACAATATTGCAGGTGAAGTTACCGTATTAAACTATGGCAACTGTATATATAAAAAAGCGTTTTTGGGAATTTTAATATTGTAAACAAGGCCAATTCATGCAGGTCATTGTTTTAAGCCTACACCAGTAAAAAATTAAAACCATAAAAATATTTTTAAAAAGAAAACCAAAATTAAAGCAAAAGGGCAAAATAATTTTGAAATATATTTGTGAGAAAAAAGAGATAAACTGAAAATTGACTGATTGTCATCAATTTTATCTAAACTCTGTGTTTTACAGAAAATAGTATAATAAATATAATAGAATAAAAAAATTTTTGATTAGCAAATAAAAGCAAAAGAGAAAATTACTATGACTTTAGTCATTTTTATTTTAAAATTTTTGAATTTTTATTTCCAGAACTTGTGGAAATTTCTAATTGTCGGAAAATGTATTTCAACAATTCCACACATTTAGTCTAAAATGAATTGTAATAACAATTGACAATTTTCATAATGTAAACGTGAAGTTAAGAAAAAAAACAAAAAAGTTAATATTTAAGTATACATCTACGCGTTAAAGGAAGCAATAATCAGTTTTATTTTTGTTTGAAAAAGCTTAGAGCTAAAAAGAAAACTTTCAAGAAATCTTAAATTGCTACAAACTTATTACGATTTAACATTATTACAAATTTTAAAGTACTCGCTAGCAAATTTTGTACATTTTTTTTAATAAATTGCACAAGGAAACGTAAAAATTGTGTTCTGTGTTTCAAATATATGGTATACAGCAAAGTAGTAAAGAGCTTTTGTGTGTAAAAAATATTATCATCTGCTATAAAAATCATATTTTCTTACTTATTTTTAAGATTATTCGGGAGTGTCATAGAATCCAAGTCGGTTTTGCTTTTTATTGGAATTGAAATCCAATATTGGTTTCATTTGGTGTCATGAAAACGTCTTGGTTTTGCTTTTTTCGAACAAAAATAAAACCAATAATCGAATCAGCTGTTTTGCGTGGTTGTTGATATGTTTATATTTTTAATGTAATTTTTTTATAAAATTTTTAGTAAATTGTGGTAGTTTTGATAAAAACGATTGATTTTGTGTAAAACGTGTTTTTTTTTCAATAAAAAGATTTGTAACGTAAATAATAAAGTAAGTTACATAAAAAAACAGAAAATGTCTTCCGCCGTTGCAGTTTTTTGGTTACTTGAAGAATAAAACATAGAGAAGATGACTAGAAAAGTTTTAAGGGACTACAGTAATCCACTTGAAGTTCCGCAGACTGCGTAAGTAATTTTGTATGTCGTAACATACATATATATTGTATTTGTGTACATATATAGTATATATACATATATGTACACAAATTTAAAGTTACCTTGCAGTTTCCAATCATTTTATAAGTAAAATAAAGAAGCTTTTCTTGACATACTCAACACCTTTGAAGAACAACTTTCACAATCAAAGATTTCACCATTGCTCCAGTTAGCCGCTGGGCTAAGGTTTTTAGCTGAAGGATCCTATCAGCGATCTGCTGGAAAAGACCCCGCTATAAGTTTGGCAAGAAGTACCATTTCGACAATTTTAGGTGATGTCATTATGGCACTCAAGCGTTGCATTTGTAAACAATGTATATTTTTGCAGTCGCCGTGGTCTAGTGGTTAGTGTGTTGGCTTACTAAGACATGGGCCCTGGGTTCGACTCCAGGCTCTGACATCTTCAAAAAAAAAGAAATATGAAAAAAATGTTTCTTTCGGCGACTACCTCTCAGCAGTCTTCCGGCAAAAGCTCTGAGAGTAATTAATTGCCATGAACAAGCTTCTCAAGTCTGTCGTTCGGAGTCGACATTAAACTGTAGGTCCCGGTACTCATGGATAAAAATTGACACACACAACATGAGTGCTGCGAGAAGCTAGGCCGTAATCCTGACACAGGGTTGTAAAGGCCAGTTATGTATGTATGTATGTATGTATTTTCCACCCATTAACATCTTTTTGGGGAGGACCAACACTATTTAGGGATTCAGTCTTATTGTTGCCAAAGGGAATCAACAGTTGGTTTATCTCGTTTGGTGAAGCCTTTAGCCAAATCGGGATACTTTTCCATAAACTCTATGATAATAGAGTTTTGCGTTCTATTTTTATGTTTACCCCTGTTTTTCAATAAATTATTAAATTGCACATATTTTTTCCAAAAAATAATATAATTTACTTAAATTTTTTTATAAAAAACGAAGATTAAAAAAACATTAAAAGCACGCAAAATAATTCTGTAAGCAATCAGCTGCTTGTTTTATTTCCAATACGAAAACCAATAACATTGGTTTCTGTGACACCTAAAACAGATAAAAATTCCAATTCGAACATAAAACCGATAACATTGGTTTCTATGACACCAAATCGATTTTTTTATTGGTTTTAAATCCAATTCCAATAATATTGGATTCTATGACACCCCCGATTACGAATTGTTCGACATATTAGAAGCAAGATTAAATCATCAAATTGTCTCAATTCGACTTTACCCCTTTTTTCTGTAATATAAAGGTATGGCAGCCTTATTTGTTGATCAGCTGCTTAGAAGTTATTTACAACAGCCCTAGATATAATAATAAATAAAGTACATTTTATCACTACAGTAGTTTATAAATAATAGACTATCCATCATTTCTTTAATATTAAAGTGCAAGAATAATTAGAATGTAAATTTCCTTTCTTAAAATCAAACATAATTTGTAAGCCATGAAAAAGAGAGTAATTGTAAAAAAGGTAAACGACACCATTAATCTTATTGTGGTATTTTTATAATATTAATATGCTTAAATTCTTTTACTAAAATTATATTATTTTTATATATACTGTGTTATAAAAATAAGATAATTAATATTGTGATTTAACCTTTTAAAAAAACGTATCCTTTTCTGTAGATTGTGCAAAAAGTGTAAAAAAACGTTGTGTTTTGTTACTTTGTGTTCACCTGTAAAGTGTTTTTTATTATTGTACAAAATATTAAAATGGTGGAACTACAAATAGAGGTAATTGAAGCTGCTAGATTTTTACTAATATGTATATTTTTTGTTGGTCTAGATTACACATCAATCTTTTATTTAATTTTCTTTTTATCTTTAACGAAATAAAACATTTGCAAATACCTCTGTGCATATGCATGTATGTATGTATGTTCTCACATAATATGACCTTTATCACCAATATCAATCAACATGATATTGGTGATAAGATTTTACTATAATTGTCGACTGAACTTGAAAATATTTACATACATACAATTGTACAATATATATATTTTTCACTTGCAGGTACACAAAAGTATCGAGTTTGTACTATATTTTACGTCCAAATCAAAACTTAGTATGTCCATCTGCATATACATACATATAAACTTTATAAATACAATTCACTTGAATTAAATGAAGTACATATGGATTTGATTTTAGCTTTGATACAATTTTCTATAAAGACAATAATTAATTTAAAAGACAGGTACTAGGAGTAAGTCTTTTATTTTCTTTTCAAATGTGTCAATGATCGTTCGGCTTTGTCACAATAAGCTACATATTCAGATGAAACTCCACAAAATTGAATAAATATCAGTTCTTAATAGGTTTTATGTTGAGCAAAAGTTATAAACTTTTTACACACTTTAAAGGTATAGATGCTGGCATATCTACCTTATGGACTTATTTAAATTAGAGGAAACTTAGAAGACCTATTTTGGGCCTTTGTTTAGTGTGTCTTTTTGAAGGAAAGATTTTTTTATTGTTCTTCCATTTAATAGGTATTTCTTCTTAACGTACTGTTTTCTTTTTTATGGTTTTATTACAACTTGAGCTAGGCCGTAATCCTGACACAGGGTTGTAAAGGCCAGTTATGTTATGTTATGTTATTACAACTTGACATTTGTTTTAAGGGTATTATTTAAAATACTGTTTATTTTACTGAATTTTAAATCGAAATGTGAAGCCGATTATGGCAAAAAGTGAAAAAATTAATAAAAATTTTATGAAATGTAGTTCATTAATTTTTTATTTTTGTTACATTTACATTTTTCTTTTATTTTGCAGAATTTTATACTAGATTGTTAAATTATTTTTCTAGTAGAAAGAAAAGAAAAAAAAAACTGCTGTATTGATAATAAATATTAAAGGTTTACGAATTTCTATGGAATATATTGCAAAGAAACCCTTGATAAACCTATAACATAATGTATTCAAGATTTTGCAGATTGTGTGCTATTTAATCCAATGTGGATTAATTCAATCGCTTTTAACAAATTATTTTGGGTAAATTTGGGACATACAATTTATCCTTTTAAACATTACATAAAACGCTTACATATACTAAAGTAGATATGTATATGTATATACACATACCTATACCACTTACTAATTCTTTTATTTGTATTCAACGCTTTAAAGTCTATAACCATTATATATTATTATAAATCATTACAAATTTCACTAAGTTTGTAAAATTGCACTTAAATTTTCATCAACATACTTCCTGAACAAATTAAAATGAAAAAAAAAAAAACAAAAAATATTTGGGGTACTCACAAGTGTGCTATTATATCTTATTATCGTAACTATGTAAATTTTCTAATTGTAAAAATCTGATATCATATATTTAGAAAAAAACGTCTTTAAAACGTTCCATTGATAATGGTATTTCACCCACTGCTTCTCTATATACCTATATGGGCCGCATGCGTGATTTGATTGAAGCTTACAATGCTGCTGTTTCCATACTATATCCGAGATTCGCCTGGTATATTTTTCCTGGTTATTTGCAATATGCCATTTATCAACGTTATATGAAATATTTTAAAGATAAATATCGCTTAGTACCGATACCAAATACGTTATATGAACATATAATTAAAAACGAATTGATTAAATCAGAGCATATCATTTTTGTCTCTGAAGATGTATTCCATGAGTACGCCGAATCAGAGGAGGTAAATTTTGTTAATCTAATTGTAAGTTGTGGTAAGAATGGTGATACCAGGGGCGGCCAAGAACGAATAATAAAAGCTGATGAAAAGAAGGAGGGTGAAACTCTATTAAATCAAATGTTAAATAAAGCTCCACACACTTTGGTAGCTCAATTAAAATCTGTAAATACTTGTCAAAGTAATTGTATATTTGTGCAGGTAATTAAATGTTATTTTTTCAATGGACCAATAATATAATACATTTTCTTACACTATTTTGAAGGAAAACTTTTATTCGAATTTAATGGATCGATTTGAAGTCACAAATACTAATGTTTTAAAAACAAAATTATGGGCGAAACTAGATCATCTTAAGGAAGATCAAACTATACCAAATATTGCTACCAAAGCTCATGTATATATACTTAATAATCCTTACGAGTTGCCTGCGGATATTTCCGAATTAATTTTAAGTAATTACTTTAATACTCCTCGTATATTACACAGAGGTCATACTTACCGCATTGAAGTTAATGCAGAATTGATAGGGACATCTCAATATGCTCATTATTATCTAATATTTGCCTATATGAAGTTTATACACTTTCGTTGTGTTCATTTGGAGATAAAGGGTTGTGAATTTGAAATGCAAGCAGTTGTTGCTAAAGGTTTTACTAATCTTGTACAAATTGCTAATACTCATCAATTTTTACCACGCCAATACTTAGATGATTTAACAATTGTAGAGGGATATCCCCTGGGTTTAAAAACGTCATATGAATGTTTACGCGCTTCAATTGATGCTTTTTTACCTAGAAAAACAAACTGTTTATCATCAAAACATATTTTTCCAATGTTTATGTTACAAGCTGAACGTGGAGCAGGTAAAACAAAATTAGTGAATGCAGTAGCCCACGACTTGGGGATGCATTTATTTGGAGTTGATTGTGCGGAAATAGTCTCTCAAGTTCCTTCACATACTGAAATGAAATTGAAGGCAGTCTTTGCCAAAAGTCAAATAAGTGAACCGTTGTTAATATGTTTTCATAATTTTGAGGTAAATATTTTTAAAAGCCCTATCTTTTAACTCTTTTTGTTATAATAAAATTATTTTCAGATTTTTGGTATTGATAATGAAGGTAATGAAGATTTACGACTTTTGGCTGCCTTCCAAGTACAAACGCAGGAACTCTTTTCGCACAATCGAAAACATCCGGTTATTATTGTGGCCTTAATAAGTGAAAAGCAAGTTAAACCTATGATACAACGCATGTTTTTGGAGGTAATCCGTATAGAAAATCCCTCTAAAGATGAAAGATATGAAATTTTAAAGTGGCTACATAAGAAAGAACTTTTTAAGAATAAAATATTTAATTTAAAGGATTTAAATAACCTGCCTCTATATGCTTTAGATATGCAGGAAAGATTTTTAACTAAACTGAGTACAAATTGGAATAATGATAAAAAGGTTTTACGGGAGGTAGCTGATAAATCACAAGGCTTTCTTTTGGGAGACCTTCAGTTGTTGCACAATAATGCTGTAAGACAGCAACGGGAGAATGGAGATAGTAATTTAAGCTATGATCAATTTGCGTACTATTTGAATATAATGCAATCATCGTTTGCCGATAGCCTAGGGGCTCCCAAAGTTCCTAGGATATTATGGTCAGATATTGGTGGTTTAGCAAAATTAAAAGATGAAATTCAGTCTAGCATCGGTTTGCCTTTGAAGCACGTTCATTTAATGGGTAAAAGTCTTAGACGTTCAGGTATACTTTTATATGGTCCACCGGGTACAGGAAAAACTTTAGTAGCCAAAGCTGTGGCTACAGAATGTAATTTAAGTTTTCTTTCAGTACAGGGCCCCGAATTACTCAACATGTATGTGGGCCAAAGTGAACAAAATGTTAGAGAGGTTTTTGCACGTGCTCGCTCAGCAGCTCCGTGTGTTTTATTTTTGGATGAATTAGATTCTTTAGCACCTAACCGCGGTGTAGCCGGAGATTCTGGAGGTGTAATGGATCGCGTTGTTTCTCAACTATTGGCCGAAATGGACGGCATGGGCAGTGATTCCAGCAAACCCATTTTTATATTGGCTGCCACCAATCGCCCTGATTTAATAGATCCCGCGCTTTTAAGACCCGGGCGTTTCGATAAATTATTTTATGTGGGACCTTGCTCTACAGCTGAAGATAAGGCTTCTGTATTAGAAGCCCAAACAAAAAGGTTCAAGCTGGCTAATAATTGTAATATGCGTGATATTGCGGAAAAACTTAAAGGCGAAATGTCGGGTGCGGATTTATACTCCATATGTTCGAATGCCTGGTTGTCAGCAGTTCGTCGGACAATTGATCGACATTTAAAGGGTATTTTTTACTTATTTTTTATGTAATTGCTTAATTTATTTACTGCCATATTTTTAGGTGATTTAAAAGATGAAGATTTGGTATCCGATAATGTTATCGTGGAGGTAGAAGACTTTACAAAATCATTTTGCAAATTTATTCCCTCTATAAGCAGGCAGGATTTGGAATATTTTCATAAATTAAAATCTTCGTATGGTGTATAAGATTAAATTTTAACGAATTTATTTTGTCCCTTGTTAAACGCAGATAAATTGTTAGATCAAATATGGTGTTGGTTTTACTTATGTATGCATGTATATATTTTTTTAATAAAACTCTTTTTGTTTATTATTTATTGTTGAGCCACAATAATGCTTTTTAATATTTTACATTTTTCACATAATTTATTCTCGATACAAGTAGAAACTATTACAAAAATTAAATTAATTAATATAATTAATTATAAATGATATAAAATTAAACAAATTTATGTTATAAGGAGCCAAGCATGGGTTTACGTCCAGGCCAAGCTTCTTTGGCATATTTCTTCTTTTGCGGTCCAGAACTATTGGAAACGTCCGTGGGTATATGATGATCATCGTAACGTACTGGAATAATAGACAAAATTCTCAATATTAAAATTCTATTATAAGAATGTGTATTTCATTTTTAAAATATTCTTCGCTTTCTATGTATATTCTATTTTTTAATAATAAAACCTGTTGGTAGTATAATAGAAAAACACTGTATAATTGTACCAAAGAAAAATTTAAAATTGTATAAATTTACTATGAATCAATAAAAACAGAATTAAGAAATTTTTAATAAAACCGGCTGCAGACTAGTTATGTAAATTGACTAGAATTTTCAAACTTGCCCTATTAATAATGTACTTTTTAAATACAGAGACCAGATACCTTATACTGTAATTCTCCTAAGCTAAAACTCTATCGCTAAAAATTTATAAACTTGATTTAGGACTTTTTGGATACGAAAACAATTCTTGAACTCGTATTGTAATTTAAAAGCTTCATGCATATAACTCTAAAATCTTTAATTTTATATATTCTAATTCCCAGCCTGTTTTAAAAACCCAAAATTAACAGCATTTTAGCTTAAGAGAATTACAGAATAGGCCCCTAAACCCAATTTTCGAAGTTTCTGTTGTTACAAACGAAACATTTAATTATAACATTTGCTTTTATTACTTACCACTTGCATTCGCTAACGCTAACTTTTGTGCCACGGCAGAGTTTGTGGGCATTGAATTAATTGGTTCTGCCATTGGAGTTACATCCGGTGCTGGATTCGGTAATAATAATCCCAATTTTGCACCAATAGCCAATGGACCAGTAACATCAAATTCAGAAGCTGATCGTGTAATATGAGTTTCATGCGTGATTGCAGGTATGCCTTGATATAATGACGAAGGCGATGATGGCGCCAGATTGGTAGGTGAATTTGGATTATTACCAACATTTTTTAAATGTTCTTGATAATTTTGTTGGAACAATTGATGGGAACTCGTGTGTGTTATGGTGTTGTGACCTAATGTGTGTGTTCCAGTTGCAGATATACCAATATTAGAGCCATCATAACGAGCACGTTTCACAGGCACTACTGTTGTTTGTACTAAGTTTCTAAAACGGCCTACATTAGGATCCACATCCTCAGGATTAATAATGATTTCTTCGTCATTAAACGTCACATTACGACGTTTACGTGAAACTTTTGTCTAAATATAAGTATATCGATAAAATAATGTATACTTCTCAGTTAATTATTAGCATACCTTTCGTATGTCATCAGCTATACCCAACATGGAAATTCTACGATTATGAGCAGTATTGTATTCCGTGAGGTTCTTCAAAGAAAAAAGAAAATGGCTAATTTTAAGTACTACTGATAAATAATTTAGAAGAATATTCGTTGCTTACATCTAATTCGGTTTGCGTTTCTGGTAGCCCTAATAACGCTCCATCGCTGGTCTCGCTCATTGGAATATCTTCCATTATACTATTACGCTGACCCGCTGAAGGTCTTTCTCGCAATATATAACGCCTCGTCGATGCACCAAAATGAAATGTGCTGTTCACATGCAGCTGTGTCGGTTTATGAGCCTCTAAACGCAAAGTACCTATAAAAGTTCCATGAGCTGAAAGAAGAAAAGTTATTTTAAGTGATTTTCAGTCAATAGGTATGCAAATTTTTTTAACTCACTTGATCCCAAATCCACTAAATAAGCAATATTCAAATGTTTATGATAGACAAAAGCTGCGTGAACTCGTGAACAGGAGGCATGGTCTATACAAAAGTCATTCATTTGAGCATTGCGTCCAAATAGATAGCATTTCTTTTCATCAACCATTAACTTTTGTACCAACTTTTCATCTTTAAGAACATCCAAATGCAGACCTGTAGGTGGTTTGCCGGCCCTATAAGAATATATAAAGGCACTAAATTTTCAGGGTATTTATGAAAAAAATATTTACCATGAAGGTATATCATAGCTGTTAGCCATTTTGCATTGAAAAATAAATTAGAAATTAAAAACCTGTAGAAAATGTCTGTAAATTACTATTAAAATGAAAACTAGTAATGTTTAGATATTGCAATTTGCAAACCCCTCTAAAAATTGTCAATTTTAATAACAACTCTGTGTTTGATTGATGGAGATTTAAAGATGCCATATGCGGTGAAATGAAATATTGCTTTGGCTTGATGCAACTGGTTAATTTTTTCAGTTTGACGCTTTACTCATTTAAGTTTAGTAAAATCCAATTGGATTAAATTTTCACCACCTTTAACAAAATATTTTGTTCAAAGTAAGATTAGACAGCACATAATCATATATATGTGGTCATATATTATATAACCCATAAAAATGTGAAATTCATTATCTTGGTAATGAATAAAATGTTTTCTATCTTCCTTTAGCCATTGAAATAATATGAACTAAAATTAATAATCATTTTTAAACAATTATAGAACAATTTTAATTTATGTGTAGATTTACAAAAACTTTCTTTGATTTATTGTTATACCAAATAACTATAAATTATTTTACAGTCACAACATTTTTACATCTTACAGCTGTGAGGATAACGTGGAAACGGTATAACATCTCTTATATTTTTAACACCAGTTAAAAGCTGTAAATAACGCTCAAAACCCATACCAAAACCACCAGTTGTTATACCGCCATATTTTCTCAATTCCAAATACCATTGAAGACCTTGCGGTAATTGCTCGTGCTTTCTTAAAATATTTTCATTGTTTTCACGCAAACTACCACCACAAAGTTCTCCCACCATGGGCATTAGTAAGTCTAAGGCATGAACAAGAGAAGGATCTTCACTCGATTGTTTCATGTAAAAAGGTTTATGTTCCGCTGGCCAATCAACAACAAAAACAGGACTTTTACAGTGATCTACCAAGAAGAGTTCCTGCTCTTTGGAAAAACCTTCGTTAGGGGTTATAACGGTTTTAAAAATATTCTTATTTTTTAATATAATATCTAGAGCCTCTTTGTAACTTAGAATATGCCACTTGTTGTTTATCCAATCAAACGATGTTATATTTTCTCCTGTATGCTCTTTTTGACAAAATTGTACGTCTTCCAAGTTTGTGTTCAATAAGTTTTGGGTAGTTTGTTTAAGCATTTTCTCTATAAATGCACAAAGCTGATTTATGTCATCTAGATGGACTAGTTCTGCTTCAAACATATAGAACTCCGACAAATGCAAGGGTGATTTACAATTTTCAGATCTAAATGCAGGACCTAAGCAATACGTGTTACCTAAACCATAGGACATGGCTTCTAAATGCAATTGACCCGATACTGTAAGATAAACTTTGCTGTCGAAGTAACTCTCATCCAATATGATGCCAGGACGGGACATTTGTTTGAGTAGCTCTTTAGAATCGGGACGCACTGTAAATACCTAAACAAGCAGTAATAATGGTAAATTCATTTTGGTTTTAATAAATACCTCTCCAGCACCCTCACAATCATTCGTTGTCAAAACAGGAGTGTTAATTTGTAAAAATTCGTGTTTATCCATAAAATCATGTATAGCTTTTTGGGCTTTATGCCTTAAACGCATCGTGGCAGCAAAAACATTAGTACGGGAACGTAAATGCAAGTATTCTCTTATATATTCTGGTGGGTGTTTTTGCTTAGGAGAGAAGGGAAAACCATCAGTTAAGTGACCATCAGCTGTAAATTAAAATTATATTTAGTATAATAGATTTATACACGTGCTTATGTCAGAACGCCACATATACACCTATCAAATCCACTTCTTGAGCATGTAGCTCATAATGACCATGAGGAGCCAGTTGCACTTTTCCTATGGCCTTAACTAAGCTGCCAGTTGTGATTGTTTTCGAAGCATCATTTTTCGGTAAAACTATTTGAAATTTTTGTGCTGTAGATCCGTCATTTATGTCCAAAAATATGTTGTTTTTAAGTCTTCGAATAGATTTTATCCATCCCTGTAAAAGTATTAATTATATTGTAAAATCAGTAACACATTCTATGGATTAGTTTTAAAAAAAACTTACTCGAACTCCCAAAGTGTCTCCCGGATGTTTTGTCCTATTTACAATATTAATACGGTAAAAGTTACTAAAGGTTCTTTTAATATATAACATAATTAATATTTGCTTTTATTTGTTTATTTTTTAACAAGTCCGGTATCAAACAAGTGTTGGAAAATACATCAAGAACAGCTGGTTTATAGCCAATGCTACCAGCCCATTGCGAAGAGAAACCGTTTTAGATTTGATTTTTAATTTAAATCTGCAAAAAATAATTTGAAAGCTTTATAAAAATCCAAATAATCGTAATCCAATGTAATTTGTTAGTTGCTATCAGAAAATAGTTGAAATTATTTTTTTATAAATTAGTTATATGTAATTGAACCTAAATTGTAAAATGTTACATATTTAGCATAGCTATACAGTATTTTTAAAATCTATTGACAATAGGGGGTTACATTCGCATTCTAAGCTAAACAAAAGCTTTTTTAAGTTTTATATAAGAAATTACCAATTTTAAAACTTTCCAGCAATCATGTCCTAACTTAGAGTCTGTTTTTAGAACACGAATGGAAAATTTGAGTGTTTTTGTTGTTGTTTCACATATAAAAAGAGGAATGTCAAAAACCACTCGTGTTCTAAAAACAGGCTGTTAATATACAGATTGCGTTTATGAAAGTTTCAATTGTTGGAAGTTATTTTAAGCATAAATTTTGTGACACATTTTTAAAATCTGGCATCACTATTCTGTAGTTTTGAAGTGAAGGTTATAGAGTGACACATCGAATAATTAAATAATGATACAATTCCCGTTATAAATTGAAACAAGTGACAAGTCGCATACTAGTGCTTTATTTAAAAAACAAAAAAGTGTTTTATTTGAAGTTTTTAGTGGAGTTATTTATATTAAATTGCTGTTATCAACTTTTTTTGTAGGTAAAATTGTTTATTTATTTATTTTTCCATACAAAAAGGTTTCTCAAGCTGAAATGCATCCTTTGAAACCATATTTTACAATTTTGCATATTCTGATTCATGCACCACCATGTTTCTTTTAATATCACTTAATTTTTGACAACCGGCCAAGGCCATTGTTATATTAAAATCTTTTTTAAGAACCTTTAACATGTCCCTAACGCCAACCTCCCCTCCACAGCCTAACGCCCAAATAGCTGGTCGTCCTAAAAACACCATTTTTGCTCCTAAAGCTAAGGCCTTAAAAACATCGTGGCCATGCCGAATACCACCGTCCAACATAACGACCATATCGTTTCCGACAACTCTAACAATTTCGGGTAAAACCTCAATGGCCGCTGGAACACTATCTAATTGACGTGCACCATGATTAGAGACTATTACTCCGGCACATCCATGTTCCCGAGCTAATATAGCATCCTCGGCAGTAAGAATACCTTTGACTATGACTGGGAGAGAAGTTAGCTTAACCAACCACTCGACATCTTTCCATGTGAGAGTAGCATCGAATTGACTGGATACATATTCATTAATACCAGAAGTTCCCTCTTCACTACGAACACCATTTGATTGCGTCGACTTTACCTGAAAATTAGCCAAACGTAAATGGGAGGGCAAACTGAAATTATTGCGCACATCTGACCATCGTTGGCCAAAGATAGGAGCATCTACTGTAAGAACTAAGGCTTTGTAATTACATTTTTCCGCACGTTGAACTAGTTGCTCAGTTAATGATCTGAAATATAAAATTTTATTGTATCCAGAATTTAAACTTATTTTATATATTTACCTATCCTTATAAACATAAAGTTGAAACCACTTGTTTGCATAGGGGGCAATTCGTTCCACCTCTTCTAAAGACATGGTAGCCAAAGTGCTTAAAATAAAAACTGAACCCATTTCGCCAGCAGCTTTAGCATTACCACCTTCGCCATCTGGATGAGCCATTTTTTGCATAGCTGTTGGAGCAATACCCACCGGCCATTTTAAATCGCAATTGAAGACTCTGCATGAAGTATTCACTTCAGAAACATCGCGTAAGCAACGAGGACGTATACGTAACCTGAAAGAAGTTTAAAATTTACGTTTTCTTTTATATTAAACATTTATATATGCAAGTGTGTATACCGCTTAAAGGCTTCTATATTTAATTTTAAACTATACTGTTCTCCGGCACCACTGCGATAATAATCTAAAGCTTTTTTTTCTATAACCTGGTGGGCTCTTTCTTCAAAATCCGCTAAAGTAACATATGTATATGCCATGTTAAGAATTCAAAATAATTTACAAATTTCTTTTACACTTCTGTTTTGCTTCAAGTCCGACTTAAGACCAATATTTATTCTAACTTAAAATCATTTTCTGTTAAAGATTACAAGTGCAACATCACATTAGCAGAAGGAGATAAGCTATTTTCTTATCTGCTAAAGTAAACAATTATAAAATTGAAAACAAAATATACCTACATACATACAAATGTATTTAGCTTTTAATACGCTTTTATATAAAGCTAATAATTTATTGAGATCAAATAGTTTCCATCGTAGTAACATTTTTAAGCAGCTCTTAAATCATTCCCTTTTATTTATGTGCTGATTAAAACACATTCAATTTGGTAATTCTTGTTATATACATACGTGAAATCTACTACATTCATATATCTTAATTTAGAACTTTTTTGAATTGCATAGAATTTTGTCAAATAATCTCTTAATCTCATTTTATTACCCATACTAACCTGCAGTGGTAGGGACTATTGCGTGTACCTGTACGAAATGGAAGTGAACCCTTTTCGATCGGGTGAGGGTGTTTACATAGCACTTATGCATATACTGAATTTGTCGTGTTTCTCAAACTTTCGTTACACCAAGGTTTTAGTAATACATATCTATGTACAGCAAAAAAAATAGTTTTAACTAAGTATTTTTTAATCTCCTCGGATTCGTTATATTCAACTTTCACTGCAAATAATTCAGATGTACATTCGATTTGCAAACGCAAAGATTTCTAGCAAAACCTTGCGAAAAAGAAATATTATTTTTAGTTATAGAAATCTATCTGATATGTTAATAAAATATTTCTTAAAACTGAAAACAAATTTGTATTATATTGTCTTTGCGACATTAGCGAAGTATATTTTTGTTTACAATTCATATAAAATAAGTATAAAAGAGTAGAAATTAAATCTCATTATCACTATCATCCTCATTTTTGAAAGCTTCACCAGCCTCAATTGCCATTTTATGCCATGGCTCAGGTTTAATACGGTGCATGCCATTGGTTTTTTTACCCACTAAACTCATTTCATAACGGAAATCCTTATCCTTTAGTTCGTCATGGACTTGATATATGCTGAAAATTAATAATAAATGAATAAATGTAATTTATAAAGAACTGTATACATTATCCACTCAACTTACATTTTACCAGCATTTTGTACCAAGTCTTCTGTTGACATTTCGGTAAAATTGAACTTTTCCATTTCGGTTTTAGCCTGTTGTTTAGCTTTGCCACTGGCGCAGGCAAAATAACCAAATGACGAACCAGATGGTTCAATTTTATACAATTGTGCACCTTGATCTTCATCCCAAGCGGATAATAATATCGAGACGCCGAATGGTCGTACAGCACTGTATAAGGTGTAGGCATGAACATAAGCTGCAATACGTTCTGTTAAATGTTTTAGAGGTATAGTTCTTTCAAATTGTTGTCTGTAATTTGCAGCCTCTTGTCTAGCTATATCGACAATATAACGACCATCTGCCAGTAACCCAGCTATGGCTAAACCAATGTTTTTATCAACCGTGAAGATACGTGCTCCTGCATCTTCTTCATACAGAGAACTCGTAACAATTTTTTCGACCGCTAAAATAACAGCATCTTTTCCACGCAAACCAATTACAGTACCACTTTTTTCCACAGCTTTGCCAGCATAATCAATTTGGAACACCCGTCCGTCTGGTGAAAATTGTGAAGCGGATAAATCGTACTAAAAAAAATTCCCATAATTTTTTTTACATATATTAATAACTCATCTAAGAACTTACTCCTGTTCCAATTGAGCTCATTGTATAAAAATTTCTGAAACAATTAGTAGTTTTGCAAAAAAAAAATAATTTTCCTGTTCCTATAAGTTGTTTAGATGATGATTTGACGGCTTTTTGTTTAGTTTAGTTTTAGGTTATGTCACGGACTTTGACAATAAAATTTTTGAATTTTCATTGTATAAATATTGCCAGATCAAAAGTTATTAAAATCGCTTAAAAATAGTTGAATTCATATAGCTCAATGTACAGACATGTAGGGCTGGCAAATTCCATTATTCATTCATTACTCGATTAAGACTCAAAAGCACTCAAATTGTTTTAATAGATTTTGTTTTGTATGTTAACATGTTAATAAATAACTTATTAAAACATAATTAACATTAAATAAAAACTCTTTTAAAAAAGTTTGATAAAAAAAGAGATATTTAAAAATTAATTTTAATATTTTAAAACTGTATAATTGCGTTAAACAGAGTATTGTTTTGGCCGTTAAAATTTAAACTTTCAATACAACTTCCATGAAAATACAACAAGGCGCTCCTTCCATAGGAAGTGTTTGAGATTACAAGTAGAAAATTCACAAAAACATGGCTTTTTGTTATTTCTTAGGGTAAAGAACTGTAAGAAATAGTTTGTAGAAAATTAAGAAAAAGTTGACAGTTATTGGGGTCTAAAATATGTTATGGTCACGCTTTTTGCACAATAGTTTTAAAATTATAAAGCTTCATAATACAGAACATACATAAATATTTACAGAAATCTCTATAGTACACAATTATGAATCGAATAAATATATTATTACTATATTAAATATGACAAAATAGAAACATTTATTGAAGTAAACCAAGAATTTTTGGAATTCATGTAATAAGCAGAGTTGGGTTTATTGTATTAGATTTAATTTTCCACTAAATTTAGTGGTAGTGGAAAAAATAGTGCATTATCACCTATAATATTTAGTGGTAGTGGAAATTTAGTGCATTAAATAAAACCATTTTAGTGGTAGTGGAAATTTAATGCATTAAAAAAACCAAATTTAGTGGTAGTGGAAATTTATTGCATTAAATAAAAAAAAATTAGTGGTAGTGGAAATTTATTGCATTAAATAAAAAAAATTAGTGGTAGTGGAAATTTATTGCATTAAAAAAAACAAATTTAGTGGTAGTGGAAATTTATTGCATTAAATAAAAAAAATTTAGTGGTAGTGGAAATTTAATGCATTAAAAAAAACAAATTTAGTGGTAGTGGAAATTTATTGCATTAAATAAAAAAAATTTAGTGGTAGTGGAAATTTATTGCATTAAAAAAAACAAATTTAGTGGTAGTGGAAATTTATTGCATTAAAAAAAACAAATTTAGTGGTAATGGAAATTTAGTGCATTAAATAAAATAAATTTAGTGGTAGTTGAAATTTAGTGCATTAAACAAAATAAATTTAGTGGTAGTGGAAATTTAGTGCATTGAATAAAACAAATTTAGTGGTAGTGCAAATTTAGTGCACTAAATGAATCGATTTTAGTGGTAATGGAAATTTAGTGCACTACTTCTGAATGATTAGCGGCTGGCAATATTAGCAGTCCGCGCCATTAAAATCTTACCTATGGTGAACTGAATAATATATTACATTTGAAAGTACTAAAATTCTTATTAAAACAATAACAACAATTATTTACTTTATACAGGCGGACTCAGTAAATTAAGAAAATAACATTCACAACAATTTATTTTGACATTGACTTTAGCTATGTATGCATATAATAATATTATATCCATATATGAAGGTATATTAAAACGATAGTGGAACTGAGGTAGTGGAACTAAATTTCCATTCCACTATAGTGCCAATGGAGTTATATTCCCCTACCACTAATTCTTCAAAATTAGTGCACTAAATTTCCACTACAACTAAAATCGATATATTTAATGCAATAAATTTCCATTGCCACTAAAATTTTTATATTTAATGCAATAAATTTCCACTACCACTAATTTTTTTTATTTAATGCAATAAATTTCCACTACCACTAAATTTTTTTTATTTAATGCAATAAATTTCCACTACCACTAAATTTGTTTTTTTTTAATGCATTAAATTTCCACTACCACTAAATTTTTTTTATTTAATGCAATAAATTTCCACTACCACTAAATTTGTTTTTTTTAATGCATTAAATTTCCACTACCACTAAATTTTTTTTATTTAATGCAATAAATTTCCACTACCACTAAATTTATTTTATTTAATGCACTAAATTTCCACTACCACTAAATTTGTTTTTTTTAATGCAATAAATTTCCACTACCACTAAAATGGTTTTATTTAGTGGTTAACTATTTCTATCTGCATTTAGTGGTGGCTGCAATATTGCTGCATTAATACTAAGTGGTTTAGTGGTAGTGGAAACGATAATGCATTATAAATTTAATGCAATAAACCCAACTCTGGTAATAAGTATGTAAGAGAATATAATGAATTTAAAACCTTGTAGTTTTTATCATATGTTGAATATGAAAAAAAGCAAAACATTCCTTTTTTCCATTTTTTGTTAATATTTAATTCAAATTTCATATAATGCACTAAATTTTTTGCATTTTTGACTTAGAAAATTATTTTGAAAACGTGAATGCGAAATCTTTATAGCCATCCTGTTTTAATGCATTTAGGAATCTTTGCAACTCTATTGTAGGGCATATACACTGTATTTTATATATCTGGCATCTTTGTTCATTGCACATGTTGGTTTTTATTTATATTTTTATTCTTTTGAAAAATATTGTATTGTGTCTGTTTTGTAGCACGCGAATTGTTTAAGAAACATTCAATTAAAAAAAAACCTTATGAAATGTCATTAAATATTAGTGAGAAAAGGTAAGATATGAATATATAAAGATTCCATTATGAAAAAGTAAAAATGTTTATATTTTCAGTTTTGCTTTGGAAGCACAGTATTGCAATTTTTATGCTGGAGGTGATGTTGCTTGGAGCAGAGATGGAAAATGGTTTTACTGCCTAAATGGCACAGAGGTAACAAAAGTAGATGTTGAGACAGGTCTGGTGTCACGTTCATATGGTTTAAATTACAATGAACAAGGCGAAAAAATATCTAATGAGGAAGATGAAGAAACTGACGATCAAATATATTGCTTTGATCTATCTCCTACACAAGAGTATTTAGTCACAGTGCATCGCAGCAGTTTAGTGAGATTGTGGAATATGAGTTTGGGTAAAGTTGAAAAGTTATGGAAAAGCCAACATCGCGGTCCTGTAGTGAAGGTAGTCTTTAATGCGGATGGCCATTTAATATGTACCAGTGGTGCAGATTCGACTTTAAGAATATGGGACTATAAAAACAGTAGATGTTTGGCAGTTTTAAAGGATTTTGCAGGACCTTCGGTTTCAGTACAATTTCATCCTAATCCCGGTAATATGGAAATATATGCAGCCGGCTCAGATAATTGTGTTTATAAATGGAATTATGAGACTAAAGTTTTAGGAGCAAAAATGGTGGGTCACTTATCACAAGTAACAGGTTTTGCTTTTGCAGACTATACAGCAAATTGTGAATTTCTAGCAACAGTGAGTCGTGATAAGGTATTAATAATTTGGCAAGTTAACGATGGCAAGCAAGTGAAAGTAATCCCGTTGTATGAAGAGTTGGCAGGTGTAGTATATAAAAATCCTGATACTATTATTGTGGCTGGAGTTAAAGGAAATTTAAAGCAAATATCTAGTAAATCGGGAAAAATATCTACAATTATAGAAAGCAAAGAGGAGGAGTATCAAATAACAATGCTTATGTTTAATAATAACAATTCTCAACTAGCTTTTGTTACCGCAGATCACAATATACTATTATTTAGTTTTAAACTAGACGAAAAAGTAAGTTGTTTCAAGCAGCTAATAGGTTTTAATGATGAAATACTAGATGTCTGTTTTGTTGGGGAATCTGAAGAATTTTTGGCCATGGCTACGAACAGCAAATATATTAAATTATATGACATAAACAATAATATGAATTGTAATATTATCATGGGCCACAAGGATACTGTTATGTCCCTGTCATCGCCTGGTGCTAGTAACCTAATATTATCAGCTGGTAAAGATTTCACCATATGCCTGTGGCAACTAGATAGTGAAAATGCAAACTTGATATGTTTAGCCAAACATATAAATAGCCATACCGCAACAATTGGTTGCATATGTTTCGCATATAATAATACAAACACCTTTGCCTCTGTTTGTCAAAGTGGAAGCTTAAAAGTGTGGAGTTTAAAACTTAAAACTAAACATCAAGATGAGTATCAATTTGCAGTAAATTATGCTGTTGTAGCCCATGACAAAGAAGTTAATTGCGTAGCATTTTCTCCTAATAACAAAATAATAGCTACAGCATCTCAAGATAAAACAGCAAAGTTATGGTCAGCAGATACTCAAAGCATACTGGGCACATTAAAAGGTCACACACGAGGTGTTTGGTGTGTCCGTTTTTCACCTACTGATCAAATTGTAATGACTACTTCCTCCGATTGCAGTTTACGTCTTTGGTCCTTATCAAACCTATCTTGCTTAAAACGTCTTGAGCAAACATCCACTGTACTAAGAGCTGAATTCATAGATCATGGCAAATACATATTATCTTCAGGTTCTGATGGTCTTTTAAAATTATGGAATATTAAAACTAATACCTGCATACAAACCCTTGATGAGCATGATGATCGTGTTTGGTCTGTGGCTGTCTCATCAAAAACACAAAAATACTTTTTTAGTGCTGCCGCCGACTCCAAGCTTATAAGATGGAAAGATGTAACAGAGGAATGTAAAAATTCTGAAATAGACAAGCGCCAAGAAATGTTACAACAAGAGCAGGCTTTACAATTACTGTTGCATCAAAACAATCAATTAAAAAAAGCTTTTAAGTTGGCCCTTAAATTAGGAAAACCTAAAGTGTCCTACAATATTCTTAATCAGTACATAAGACAACGGGATTGTCAATCTATACAAGAAATGATTACGGATCTTAATAATGATCAAAAACTTATTCTATTGGATCATGTAAAAGTGTGGAGCTGTAATTCCCGGCACTCTCAAGTATCCAGCCTTGTTTTACAACAATTATTAATGGAAATGATGGTGGATCCGCAAATGCAAAGCAAATTGAATTCCAAAAATGTAGTAGAAATTGTTACACCTTATGTACAGCGTCATTTTAAGCGTATCACTGAATTAAGTAAGGAATTAAACTTTTTGGATTTTATTGTTGAAAGTATGTAAATAAATAAATATAATTTAAATAAAATATGAAAACAATTATTTAATTAAGAACAAAAAAGATTAAAATAAAATTATTCTTTTCGATCTTAGTTTAAGTAAAACGTAAACAATAGCTTAGTCCAGCTGAAATTAGTAAATTAGAAGCATTTTATTGTGTTGAATACGTTAATAATTAACAACTAGAACTTGAAACCAAGTATTATTGACAGAAATAAAAAAATTAACAATATCTATTATCGAAGATTCCAGCGTTAAATGAAATAAACGAAAAGTTTTATGATTCGAGTGGTTTTTTAAAAATAATAAAATATTCTTCAGTAAGCAAAAATTCACGTTTATAAGCGAGTGTAAACCAAAATAATGGTGGTTCAACGTCATCGAAAAATATGGTGCTTTCACTCCGAATCAAAACTGATGCGAAAGTTAATCGTTACTGCAAGCGTCAGTGTACCTGCAAATACGTTTTAACTTAAAGTTTTCTTTCAAGGCGATGCAAGGGAGTGCCTTAAGCGTTGCTCATATACTTAAACAGCTTAGGCGTCAATATGGTCATTTAGATAGGTTCATTCGATAGCAGCTGCAGCAAATAGTACTCTATTGTAGCAAAAGTAAGAAGTGTATTTCGTGGCGCATTTCCCGTGAGCTGCTTAATAATTTTTGGAGCCTATGGAATCTATCGCTATTAGAGAATAGGCCTACTTGTGGAGATCTACAAAAGAAAGAGATGACAAGTGGGAGTGCTGGTATACTGTAATACATAGCTTCCAGGTAGAAGTCCTGGGGGGTTACTTTGTGTTTCGATTCGAATCGAAAATCTTAAGAAT
This sequence comes from Metopia argyrocephala, assembly GCA_963576795.1. Taxonomy (NCBI): domain Eukaryota; kingdom Metazoa; phylum Arthropoda; class Insecta; order Diptera; family Sarcophagidae; genus Metopia; species Metopia argyrocephala. The sequence continues at coordinate 175,795,843 of OY756208.1, read as the reverse complement.
TCGTAAAAATTTACAAATTTTCGAAAACTTTTTGTATTCATTATCGGGTATGTTCTGAAAATAGAGTTCGAGTGTAATTAAAACCGAATAATTTTTCAAAGACAAACTTTATTTGACAAATTATTCTATAGTTTTGCTATTTAAAGAAGTTATATTGTTGATCATTAAGCGAATAAATAAAAAAAAGTATGAACAAATTTTTACATTTTAAAATTATAGCAGTTTAAATATTCTTTCGTTTTCAATTTCACTCGAATTCGTTTTACGGAACATACCCGTATTATTGATTTTTCGAATGGAAAAATTTGTTTCGAAAGTACTTTCGTTTCGAATCGAAATACAAAGTAACCCCCCTGGATACAAGAACGGCGAACTCTAGAAATAATTATGAAAACCAAATGGTAGCATTGTTCGATATTGAGCACAAGCGAGAACTGTTCCAATTGGAAAAACCTATTGATAGATCACTTTAAGACTGAAACTGTCGTAAACTGCATACGTAACAGTGAATTAAAGTTCGCGATATACTCCCAGGGAGTTTTTATTTAAAATTGGGCTGTAAATCTGTTTTTCAGTTTTTTTGTCGGTCAATTACAACTGAACCGATTTTGTTGAAACTTGGAACATAGCTAGACTGAACTACCGAAAGTGCAGTTGGGTAAATTTTTTTTTCAAAATTTGACCTGGGCGTGGTACTTCCCATACAAACTAAATACTGATTTTTGCATATCTTTTTTTTTTTTTTTTTTTTTTTTTTTTAAGACCAATACTCAGGGGTAAACCCCTACTCATGCAGTGTGCATTGTATTGGAATGTGAAGATGGTTGATAGAAGTTTTTTTTTTTTTTTTTTTTTTTTTTCCATAGATTTTGTATATTTTGCGACTTTATTTATTGATGAAACAAGTTGCTGTCAATTTGTCCACTCAAGAGCCAGTGTTATACCTTCACCCTCGAATGATCAAACAGCAGTGGCCTCATCTGTCGGTGGATGTTTACATATGAATGGTGAGCGTCTTCAGTAGATTAGCTGTTATCTTCCCAGAAGGTGGCGCTGTACTCCTGATCATTGGTTTTTGGTGGAATGGATTACAAATGTCTTGAGAACGAATAAAGTTAAAGTTTCTGAATTTGGTCTGAATGACTTCGTAGTCAATAAAAATCATCAGTCGAAAAATGTGGACAAATAGTAATGGTAGTAGGTGATGCAAAGCACTCTAGAAATTAATAAAAACACAATTCTATTGTTTCTTTTATTCAAAATATAAACGGATTTTTTAATTCAATTGTCACAAAAAAGAAAAAAAAAAACGTACATACATACATATGTAAATTTTTATTTTTAATTCGTTAAAAAAATAAATAACTTTAAAGTACTTAAAGAATTAACCCAGTTGGCTCTGGCTCTGTTTTCAAGGTATAATCGAGGATGGGTGCACGATAATAGACTATCTCGCACGACGCATACATGACAGCCGAAACAATTCGTCAACGGTATTTTCAAACAAATGTAAAAATCGTAGACGACTGGCTGAACGACAATGTCACTGAGGTTGTCGTCAACCGCACATTGTATGAACTATGCAAGCATGTTGTCATTTTTCTTTTTATCGTTGACAACTTCAAGGAAATAGTACACTAAATATTGTGCACGAACACTTCCGCGATGTTGTCGACAACCGTTAGTGCCATGTCTTAAAGACATCCTTGACGACAATGTCGTGTACGACTTTTGTGCCAACTGGGAAAATATACATTATACATAGTATGTATGACATACATATGTATGTATGTGTGTTTATAATATTAAGAAAAATATATGTTAACAACACTTAACAATTACTATATAGAAAAAAGATAATTTTTTTCTAGGCAAAAAACAAAATAAACTTATTATGTAAAAAATAAAAAAAGTATAATTTACAAAGCTTACAATTGTATTGTGCGTAAAAATTTAAGCAAAATAAAATGTGAAACATATTTAATGGGCAAATAACTATCTCAAATTTGTTATATACATATCGTTGGTCTCAGGTAGAAAGGCCCTAACTCAAATAATTTAAAATTTACAGGAGGCGGTAAAAATTCAACAGATACTGTAATTATTAATATAAAACTTTTTATTAAATGCTGTACAATTGCTTGTAATAACGTTATTTTTAATAATATTGTAACATTCTTTGTGAGGAGCGGAATATTTCTAAAATGCATTGAATTTACTAAAAAAAAGTAAGTTTTGAAAAAATGCGAGTTAGGGCCTTTCTACCTGAGACCAACGATATATTTCTTTTATTTATAACCTAAGTATAAAAAACTTAAACAAAAGATGATGTCATTTATTTTGAACTCTTGATTGGCCTTTCTTATTATTATCACTGGTACACTTGCTTTAATATTCTAGTAAGTCTATATAAAATTAACAAATATATATTTGACTTTTAACAGTAAATTTTACTATAACTAAAATAAGACGGGTTAAAAAAGTGGCATACGTGTATAGGATCAATCGATAATTGTTATAACCATTAATAATTTATTCTAGAATCATTAATAAGTCATCTCCTTCCAATTTCATGCCATTAATAATTTCTAATTTTTTAACAACACCAGCTTGAGGAGCTTGTACAACCATTTCCATTTTCATAGCCGACAAAACTACTAAAGGCTGACCCTTTTCAACTTTATCACCTTCTTTGACGCGTACATCAATTACAGTACCAGGCATAGGAGCACCAACTTCACTCTTGTTTAGTTTAGAGGCTTTAGGGTGAATGTGCAACTCCTATTATAATAAATAAAATATGGGAAAGTGAGTCAGAAACATCATTAATATTATAATTTATAAATTACCTTTGATGCTTCCTTGTCACGAATAAATACAGATCTCAATTGACCATTCATTTCAAAGAATACTTCGCGTTCACCATTAGGTGTCAAATCTTCACACATAGCTAAAGTTTTCAAGCTCAAAGTTTTACCCTTTTCAAGATTCACTTCGAATTCTTCTCCAACTTTAGGGCCTGTTAAGAATATACGAGTATCTAATTTATCAACGGGGCCATACGATTCTCGGAAATGCAAGTATTCTTCAGTAACGGCTGGATACAAGGCGGCTGACATAACGTCACGATCGGTAATATGGGGATGCGCTTCCTTAAGGTCCTTCTTTAATTTGTCAAAGTCCAAGGGTGCTAAATTCTCTCCAGGGCGGCCCTCAATGCGTGGCATATCCTTTAAAACACGTGAACGCAATGGTTCTGGAAAACCACCATGAGGTATACCAATAGAACCCTGCAAGAATTCGACAACCGACTTGGGGAATGACAATTCTTCAGCTTTCTCTAAAACTTGATCGGCTTGTAATTTGTTTTGGACCATAAATTGAGCCAAATCACCAACCACCTTAGAAGAGGGAGTTACTTTAATGATATCGCCTAGCAATAAGTTGGCTTCTCTGTATGCCTTCTTGACATCTTCAAAGAAATCGCCCAAACCCAAGGAGAAAGCTTGGAACTGTAGATTGGTATATTGACCACCGGGAATTTCATTCATATAGACATCAGCATTACCAGATTTCATAGTGGTAGTGCATTCAAATGGAGCATACAAAGTACGAGTTTGTTCCCAATAGGCTGAATACTCAGATACATCACTCAAGGCAAACTGAGTATCTAGTGGAGTACCCTGCAAAGATGCCACTATTGCACCCATACTGGGTTGAGAAGTCATACCAGACATGGAATCAACGGCTACATCAACTACATCAGCACCAGCATGAGCGCAAGCTAACATTGAGGCAACACCAGCACCAGAAGTATCGTGCGTGTGAATGTGAATTGGTACATCGGGATGTTTGTCGCGTATAGCAGAAATCAGTAGGCTGTAAATACAAAATTTTAAGTTAATTTATTGACAAAACATATTACGTATCCAACATACGTGGCAGCTTGAGGTTTTAATAAACCTGCCATATCTTTAATACACAGAACGTGAGTACCAGCCTTAACCAATTCATCTGCCAAGTTTGTATAGTATTTAAGGTCATATTTGGTGCGAGCGGGATCACTAACATCACCAGTGTAAGAGATAGCAGCTTCCACAACGCCACCAGCCTTACCAGCCGCTTCCATACCCAAAATCAAGTTTGGCAAATAATTCAAAGAATCAAAGACACGGAAAATGTCCATACCAGTTTGAACCTAAAATATATAAAGTAGGGTTTATTAGAAATAACAATATGTATTAGGGATTATTATCGCTGTGATAACAACTTACAGCCAATTCACAGAATTTATAAACGACATTATCAGGATAATTGGTATAACCAACAGCATTAGCACCTCTTAACAGCATTTGGAATGGAATATTTGGTATCAATTTGCGCATCTCTTCCAAACGTTCCCAAGGGCATTCATGCAGAAAACGAAGAGCTACATCAAAAGTGGCACCACCCCAGTTTTCCAATGAATACAAATTATTAAACTTATTAGCAACGTATGGGGAAATCTTCAAGAGATCATGGGAACGAACACGTGTGGCCAATAACGACTGATGAGCATCTCTGTAGGTTGTGTCCATTAACATTAAATTCTTACGAGAACGCACTTCTTTGGCAAACGCTTCAGGACCTTGGCTAGTCAAAATGTGACGAAGACCTTTTGGTGGTTCAGTGACTAAAGTTTTTACATTTCGGGAGGAAATATTGAAAATTAAAATAAGAAAAGAACAATTTTTACAAGAAATAATAGTAAAGTTAGATTGCTTTGTTCAGTAGTTAAGCTTTTGAATATTAGAAACATATACCCAGCTTTAAAATAAAGTGTAGAAACAAATAATAATGTAACATACATAAAGATTATTTACAAAATTATAAAAATGTTTATAATTTTATAGATGTTCATTTGTAAGAAGATGGATAAAAGATTAAAAGAAAATATAATTTCTGAGCTGCCCAAAATGTTATACATATGTATATATAGCAGAGTTGTAAATGAATCATTCTTTTTTGATTTCAACTCATTTGAATTAGCTAAATTTTGAATTAATTCTTTTCAACAAAAAAAAGAATTGAATTAAATTTGAATCAATTCATTTGAATTAAGCGAACATGAATTGCAATTCATTTCCAATTCAAATGAATTAGGCAAAATGAGTTGCAATTCATTTGAATTAGGCAAAATGAATTGCAATTCATTTTTTAACTCAAAAGAATTGGTAAAAAGAATCGCAATTCATTTCTAATTCATTTGAATTGAAATGATTTGGAATTAATTCAAATGAAGTAGAAAAGTAACTTTTAATTCAAATTTATCAAATCAAAAATGAATTGTATTCAATTGAAGTAAGCTTGGTGTTTGGAGTTTGGTTCTTCAAGTACTACTTAAGTCGCTTTTGATATACGCTGAATAACAAGACATTCAGTATTTAAAACCTATTAATAATTTATGAAATTTTGTGACGCACGAACATTAAAGGACAAACACTTTAGTAATACGTATGAGAATTATTATAATTATTATATTATTATTATATTATTAAGAGAATTATTATAAATAAGTAATAAATACTTGGATTAAAAGTAATAGAAAATGGGTGATTGATTATTAATAGTGGATATATTTTTATTATAAAGGTCAGAATAGAAGTACTTGGAAAAAGGGTGATGCTTTTGCATTGCAGTCTTTTTTTCAGAATCAATTCAATTCAAGTAAATTGGAAATGTATAACAAAATCATTTTTCGAGTTAATTTAAATGAATTGGTAAAATGAATTGCAATTCATATTTTAACTCATTTGAATTAATTCAAAATCAATTCAAATGAATTGGGAATGAATTGCAATTAATTTTTTCTAACTCATTTATATTAATTCAAAATCAATTCAATTCAAATGAATTGGAAATGAATTGCAATTCTTTTTACCAATTCATTTGAATTGAAAATGAATTGCAATTCATGTTCGCTTAATTCAAATGAATTGATTCAAATTTAATTCAATTCGTTTTTTGGAGAAAAGAATTAATTCAAAATTTTTCCAATTCATTGCATGAATGATTCACGAATTAATTCAAAAATGAATGATTCGTTTACAACTCTGATATATAGTATATAGTATATGTATGTATTTAAATAGTTTCCAGTAAGTCTAAAAATAATTTTTTAAATTTTGTAGAGTTTTTTAAATAGGGCTGCTCTTTTTGACAAAAATTTAAAAGATTAAAAGTAAAAACTTAACAAACAAAATGTATTAATGTGATTTTTATTACTTAAAAATTTTTATTAACTATTCTTGTTTATTATTTTTGTGTTTTTGCTCTTAGAATTTGAAAATATACAGTAGAATCCACAAATTAAAACTACGAGCAATTCGAATTTCTGAAAAGTTCGAATTGCCCGGTGCACAAAGTGGTTCTAATTTGTGAGATTCTACTGTACCAAGATTTGTTTTAACTACACCGTTCCACAAATAAGTAATAGAAAAATCAAATAATGTTAATATTTTTTTTGTTAAACTCGCTTTCAAACTAATTTTTTTAAATCTTAATGCAAGTAGTCGTTTACAAGAAGCTATATAACCGGTAGTAAAATTTTTTACTTATGGCAAAACTTTTTAAATTTGATTTTAAAATAAAATCGCAAAATTCGGATTTTCTATAAAATTTTAACGTTTATCCATCCACCTTTCTATGTAATTTTGTACGCATTTGTTTTTGTATCACATAACACATTGTAACCAATAACATTATAACCTACCTTTAGCTTCACCACGTTCTTCACGTTGTATTGCTTCAGGTGATAAATCTTCACGATTTCAGTATATTTAATAACGTTTGTATATGCATATATGTATTTTTTTAAAGGACACATTTTTTTTTGTTAATAGGCACAGCAATTTCAATGGTGTTTATGTATGTTTTTTTGGATCGAGTGATTAATGATGTTTATAAGGATTGTTTTTTTTTTTTTTTTTTGCAGTGTATTAATAACAAAATGCAACATATAAAAGAAAAGTAAATTGAAAAAATAAATAAAATAATTAAAGAAATAAAGCTTAAAATAAAAAAGTAAACTATAATCACAAATAAATAGTAAATTTGATTGATTAAATATTATACTGGAAAAAATCATTTACCAAATTTACCCTAAATTTTTTTTTTGATAAAAACATTTCGAATATGAGTCTCGTTAGACTTTTATAATGAATATTATTATCTATCTTTCGACTATAATTAAAAAAAAAAATAAGCTGAAAGAATATATGTATGTAAATAGAGCTTTTAACGTTCGAAACTTTTTCTACTTTTCGTATAGGCATCTTGTTTTTCTCTACAAACACTAACATTTTCATATATTACTTATTGCAATCCCTTACAGGCTAATTAAAAATAATTCTTCAGAAAAATTGCAAGTAATATTTATAAAGTTAGTATACCTATAAGTAAACTAAACTATTTAACAAAGTTTTTTTGCTTATACGTTTTTTTTATTTAAGCCTACTAACTCTATGTCGAAATTTTTAAAACTATATGTTATATTTAGTTGCCGTAGCCTAGTGGTTAGTGTGTTGGCTTACTACACAAACCCCAGCTCTGGCATCTTAAAAAAATATGAAAAATATTTCTTTCGTCGCCTATATCTTCTTCAATGTGTTTTAGACATAAAGAATAATATAAATTTTAAGTGAATGCTAAAGATGCTTAAATGCCTTTTATATCTAAAGCTACAAAAAATAAGTAAATGAAAAGAATTAAATATGTATTGAAAAACATTTTCTGTCTGCTCAAAAAAATTAAAATAAATTTTTTATTTTTTTTATCTGAACAAAATATGTATTACTACTCATAAAAAAACCTTTAAAGTGTTATGGTTTTTTGATTTGATATAATAAACAGAAAAAAAGTGCTAGAGGAAACAACATACATATATACCCAAATTAAGCCATTAAAGCTAGAACATAAGATTAGAAATCAGAACTTAAAAGCCATTCCTATCCAAATATAAAGCCTTTTGACAATTGTTGTTTTTAAATGCAGCAACTCTTTAAACACTAAACTCATTTCGAATTGCACTTACCTAAGGGAACACTGGGCACATGAGGTGTAATTTCAGCAGGCTTCAAATTTGTAGCCAATGGTGTTTGAGGTCCATTTACCAAAACTTCACCCAAATAGTTGAGCAATTTTTGAGCACGATTTTGTGAGAGTCGGAATTTAAACAATTGCGGATGTTCATCGATAAAATAGGTATCAAGCACACCATGAAGGAATTTTTGATTTTCCAATACGTTTAGGAGGAAGGGAATATTCGTTTTGACACCACGTATACGGAACTCACGCAAAGCACGATTCATTTTGGAAGCCGAACTTTGCAAATCGGTGGCATGAGAGATAATTTTGACAAGTAATGAATCATAGTAGGGGGATATAATGGCGCCGGCAAAAGCTGAGGCACTGTCTAAACGTATACCCATACCCTCACCAGAACGGAAAACTTCTATACGACCAGTGCTGGGTTGGAATTCGTTGGCAGGATCTTCAGTGGTAACACGACATTGTATAGCATATCCACGAGGTTGAATTTTTTCTTGTGTATAGCCAAGCTCAGGCAGGGTCATGCCTTCAGCTACACGGATTTGTGATTGTACTAAATCAATGCCGGTAATTTCTTCTGTAACTGTATGCTCTACTTGTAGACGAGCGTTGACTTCAATAAAGTAGAAGTTGCCAGATTCATCACATAAGAATTCAACCGTACCAGCGTTTTCGTAACCAACATGTTTTGCCAAACGCACCGCAGCTTCGGTCATTTTGTCTCGTACCTCTTGTGGTAGACGAGGAGCAGGAGCAATTTCAACAACCTTTTGATGACGTCTTTGAACAGAACAATCACGTTCGTATAAATGAACTACATTACCGGCTTTATCACCCAACAATTGTACTTCAATGTGACGAGGACGTTCAATGAACTTTTCAATAAACATGGCACCATTACCGAAAGCGGCCTTAGCTTCTGAACTGGCACGTTCAAACATTTCTTCAACTTCATCCATTTTGCGCACTACGCGCATACCACGTCCACCTCCACCATAGGCAGCTTTAAAGATAACAGGAAGGCCATGTTTCTTGCAGAATTCCATAGCTTCCTCTTTTGTAGTTACGGGACCATCTGTACCTGGTACTATGGGAACACCAGCTTCAATGGCAGCAATACGAGCGGCAACTTTATCACCCATCTGTTGAACAACTTTAGGTGATGGACCAATGAAACGAAGACCAGCATCGATGACAGCCTGAGCAAAATCACTACGTTCTGAAAGGAAACCATAACCAGGATGCACAGCATCAACATCATTTTCCTTACAGACACGTATAATTTCTGGAATGTTTAAATAAGCTTCAACTGGTGGCAAACCTTTGCCTACCAAATAGGCTTCGTCGGCTTTTTGACGATGCATATGCATTTTATCTTGTTCAGAATAAATAGCCACTGATTTGATACCTAGTTCAGTACAGGCACGGAAAACACGAATGGCGATTTCACCGCGATTGGCCACTAGCACGGAGCGAATGGGTTTGTATTCAACCTTGAAAACAGAAATTTATAAACCAAATTAAAAAATTTTGTGAACTTCGATACATGTGAATCAAAAACATTTTTTTACTAAGGATTTAAGAAATATTTAAATTCAAATTAAATTCTCAAATTACCTGCGTGGAATAGGCATTCTTATTATACAGGTATACACGAACTCTGGGTGTTGTTTGTCGTAAAGACTTAAAAGCCGTTTGAGCTACTCCAAAAAACATTTTTTATATTTTTGTTTCAGCCCTAAAATACAATAAAATTAAGAATTTTGATTAGTTAAAGTTTCGGGAGACTTTTAGCTTAAATAAATAAATAATAAATAAATACACTTGATTATGTCACATATCCGACGTGGCGGAAATATATGTCGGAAAGTTATGGTAAGTAGTAGGGTGATCGACCATTCGACATTTTGTTGAAAACGGTTTTCGTTTTCTTCGAAAATGACTAATTTGTAATAAATCGGTTTCAGTTAACGGTTACGACGTATTTTTTTGTAAAATATTCGGTTAACTGGTTTTATTTGCAAAATAATTAAACGCCGAAAAATTAAAGGAAAGTGGAATATAAAATAAATAAATCAATAAAAAAATTATACACTGAGGATGTATATTTTTATAGTTTTATACATATATAAAAAGCGTTTTAAAAACTCGACTATTCGACGAAAAAAGTAAAGGTTTATTCGATATTCGAAAGGTGAAGATTTCAAAAAAACCTCACCTACATAACAAAAAAAAAAAACCCAGGATAGCCGATTACTAAAAGCCGTACCGATCACCGAAATTGTTATAGGATTTTATAACAATATAATAAAAAGTTCTGGAGCGATTTTAGTTTACTATAGAGGTATTACATACATATGTACATACATTAATATTGTTAATTATATAATAGACCTTATATGCACTTATAAAACGAAAATATCGGTGTTCTTATTTCACAATCAACAAACTCGAAAAGCATAACCAATTTAAAGCATAATTTGTAGCGATTGATGTCAGAAGTGAAATTGTAAATAAGAGGAAAATGCATTAAGAAGAATAAATGAAGAACTAATACTGACCTACATAACAAACATGTGAATATATTATCGGCAGTAAGTACATGCTAAGCAAAGATACTGGAACAATGCAGTCCAGTATCAGTTAAACTTAAATATCGATCTTTTTAATAAAATAGCAAAATTTGTGGGTTTTTAAACTAATCACATGATTGCTACATAAACATGTGTAACAAACGTGTTTCCAATTTCTTTGCATTTTTTCAAAACAATTCTGACCTTAAATTGAATTTTACTAACTTGAACTTGAGACATGTTCAATTTTTTTTGCGATTTAATAATATTTAGTATACAAACATGCATACGTAATTGAATATTCATATTCGTATATGTAAGTATGTATGTATGTGTATTGAAATTTTAAATACATACATATGTACTTAAAACTGGTTAAAAAATGTAATTAATTTTTCGGTTAATTAATAAAAATATGACTAAAATTGATTTCATATGCCGTATATATTCTTAACTTGTGTACACATAAGTACATACAGCATTAAATTAAAAATAATTTTGTTTTAGTGTTGGAGAGCTAGTGATAGGGTTGTGAGTTCGATTTCCACCAGATTCTGTCGTCTGTTACATTTCACCGCGCATATGGTCTTATTCAATCTTCCTTTAATAATTAAAATATGTATATTAATATATATATATATATATTTTTTTTTTTATTATTAAAGTCAGTATTTAGGGGACGACCCCTACTCATGAAGTACATTTTGCTGGTCTAGGAAAATATGTTATGGGAGGAGGGAAAGACAGAGTGGTGCTTGTGGATATTTGATTTAAACTAACTGATATCTTAATTGGCAGGAAAAACATTCGCTGGAATATTGTTCTATAAACGAGCGGTGCGGTTAAAGATCGAATTCCCTCTATAATGTATTGTGAGATTCACTGGAAAATTAACTGCAAAAGGATGTGCTCTGAGAGAGGTACGAGTAGTACGAATAGAGAGTTTTACATGCGCACCGTTCTTAGACATATCACATGCCGCCCGTGTCCGGACGGTAGTCGAATTTAAGCGTCCAACCAGCGCCACCCAAAGCCGGTAACCTCCAATTTCGGATATTTCCAAGAAACACCGGTCAGAGGAGAGCCCATGAATATTGGGTTAACAATTTCATTACTACCATTTCCTGGATAGCAGCAACACCCCTTGTTGAGGAGGTTAAACTACTACCCAGCATATACCACTGCCACCACGTGTAATTCCCGAAGGACCGCACCCAGCCATCAGGCCGATTTACCTCACTCCCCGAATGACAGGGGAGCACAAGCAAACCGGGGCTTCCCAGATGCCCGTAGTACCAGATGCCTTATCTCTGGTCAGTCCTTGAGAACGCCAGAAAATGCCAGCCACGCATACTTACAGAGACAAGGCCAACACCACCAGGAACAAACTGTTGTCACCCGCACAACAGCCCCCTGGACTGATGCCAGCCGAGTCTCCGATAGCACACGTTGCGCTATGCACCACCGACCATACTCTACCTATAGCAAGCGCCAGGCCACTTAGAGGTAGGTTGAACTCCATATTCTCCGGAGAATACAGGCTACTCATGGAGACAATCACCAGCAGCCTTTTTATGTATCCCCGGGGGGAGTACGAGTCGTACATACAAATATGACATTTCTAATCCATTCCACCAAAAACCAATGATCAGGAGTACAGCGCCACCTTCTGGGAAGATAACAGCTAATCTACTGAAGACGCTCACCATCAGATTAACTCTGATCTAACATCATTGAGGTGGAAAATATTAGAAAAACGTGATTAATATTTTTGATTGCTTTTATTTTATTTCAGTTATTAAGTAAATAATATAAAAAACACAAAACTTCCGAAGATCAAAACTTAGAATACCACATATTCTTAAATATTGGTAAAATCTACTAATTTTGCATATTCAAAAAGAAAAAGGTACACCATATTTGATGTCATAAAAAACTAATTCTTTATTAATTAAACAAAATTGTTCCTTTCAATTATTGTTTACTTAGTGGAATCACCATTATTTTTATTAAGGTCCAGGCAAGAAAAAAAAAAAAGTACTTAATTGTTGTAATGTTCTTGGAATACCATTCGACGATGAGTTGGTCCTTACTTCTCATACTACCTCTCGTACCAATACCCACTAAGCTGTTTTAATCGTCATGTTACATAAATACTTAATGCAGGTTAAATAACCTTTTAGATTTTTTCTTACGTCCACAGTTCAAGTATACATATGTACATATGTGTTAGTAAATTGGTCATAATAGTTGTCTTGTTTGCTAAAGATCTAAAGTCCTTTAAAAGGTAAAAAAAGTTGTTGGTTAACAAATTTTAGAAATAAATACAATAATTACAGTCCATAAATATTATTTATGTGACACACCCTTTTGCAAAATATCTTTTTTGTTTATATAATCTGCTAAAGTACATGTTTACATATGTAAATAATATTTTTACCGTACATCACTATCTTTATACCTTTTTAATTACACTAGTAAACAACAAAAAAAAAAAAAAACAAAAAAAACAATCATTAATAAATAAAAACTGTAATATTATACATACATATACATACATATTATGTATGTATATATGTAAGTTATTTACTTATTGTAACCACTGAATAAATAAATTTTTGCTATTTAGTTATGATTATGGTATGGTATTTTGATATTTTTTCAAGTGGATATTTAAAAACTTAATTTTAAAATTAAGTCTCATTGTTTTAACTGCCTAGTTTCACATTTTGTTACTTTATTTCTGAAATAAATTGCATAAAGCTTATATTTTTCACATAAATTAATTGATATATTTTCTAAGTCATCATTTCATTATAATCTTATCATTCAACAACAAAAAATAATTCCACTTAATAAATTAGTTAAGATATAATATTATCTAAAAAAATTCAAAATAAATCACCCAAGTATACTTATGTATGAACATGCGAGTATAGTACATATGTAAATCATAAAAATATTAAATTATTTGTTAAAAAACATATAAATTATATCTAATGATTTGAATGATGAATGATTTATCGTCGTGCGGGAGTTTATGTGCTCTATCCGCCATTTCATAAATCTCGAGTTAATGAGGTTTTTGACACCAAAATTTTTCAAATTTGCAATCCGTTTTCGGCTATTTATCTCCGAAACTGGACAAGATATCCGAAAACGGATTGTAGACTTGAAAAATTTGGAGTCGAAAATTTAAAGTGGCATCATTAACTCGAGATATATAAAAAATATGAAATGGCGGATAGAGCACATAAACTCCCGCACGACGATATACATATGTAAGTAGTTCATATTCATACGTATGAAATTTACATGTTTCAATAAAGTTTTATATTAATGAAAAACCAAAAATAATTATTTAAATCACAAAAAGTATATGACTTCATTAAATTAAATTAAAAATAAAGCATTAACAATAAAAATACTTTTGCAATGAATAAATAAAACTGTTTTAAAACGATTTTTAAGTTAAATTCTAAAAGAGAAGCAAGGTTTTGCAAGCATGCACACAGTGTTAATGATAACACTCAAGTAATTATTTTATTCACAATACTTTTATTAAAACGTTTTTGTTTGTTTATTTAAAATTTAAAATAAATCATGATAGTTAACCGTGTACCCTATAATAAAAAAGTATATATACATAAGTGCATATGTACTATAAATAGGCCATAATCATAGTCAAACACTAAAGTCGGTTTCTTTTAAAAACAATTTTAAATTAAAAACCTGTATAAACATATTACATTAATGTTATGGTTCTCGAAAATGTTCTTCGGCTATAGTCGAATTTATAAATTTTATTATGAAACAGTTGTTACGAAATGCCAAAAATAATAACAAGGTTTTGCCGGCCAACAAAAATAAAAACTATAATTGTTTAATTGTTATAAAGAAAATTGAAAAAACTGAGTTCTGTCTGCAAATATGTACATGCTCTGATGATGCCACTGTATAGACAGCGCTAAATAATTTGCATAAAGAAATATAAAATTCATCAAATTTTAGGAATTTTTTAAACTGTTTACCTTATCTAATATCTATTACCACCCATTTTCCTTTAGTGTATGCCACTATGGTACAATTGCACCAATTCGGACTTTTGTTTTCAAGCAATTCTACCATTTTTTCAAAATGCTTTTTATAATTATTTTTATTCCAAAAGTATTTTTATTAAATAAAATCAGTTTCTATAAAGTTTATCAACAAAGAACTTTATTCTTCTGATGCTTATAAATTCGATGTTCTTTTTTGCCGAGTGAAATAAAATGAGCAAATATTTCTCCAACATTTGACGTTCGGTTACAAAAATTGTACTACCACAAATAATAAAAAAAATGTTGACAGGGTTATATTTTTATAGTTTTCGAGAAACTTAATACCAAAGTGAAAAATGAGAAATGTAAACCTCGAATACGAGAATTGTAATTAGGCTGAGTGATTTAGTGAATTGCTATCTAATATTTTAAATACATATTATGTACATGACTCTTTTGCATTGACTGGAAATCGATTATAAAAATTAGATTTATATTTAAAAATTATGCCAATAATTTATTAATTGAAAATCTTCCGGCAAAATATTTTTATTTCATTGCATAAAGTACCTACACGTCGAACAGTACTTCAATGGATAGATTCTATGCCTCGCAGATGGTATGCGATAGATTATTAGTTGGTCAAGCATAATTTATAATGAATTCCTTTTTGTATGAATATGTATAACTTTAATCATATGTATGGAAAAAATGTAAGAAAATTGGAATGTTATATTCAGGGGTGTTATAAAATTCGATGTTGTTGGAATTGGATTTAAAAATGACATAATAAAGCATAATTTGGTGTCATTAACTTCAATATTAACCAACGACATCTACTGGAATTTGTCCGATTTTGAATATAGCAGAATTTTATAATACCGTAGTATGTTATTTCTTCTCGTTCTAAATCTTATTTCGACAACATTGAATTCTATGACACCGCAATTAAAGTTAACGAATTGCTATTGAAATTAAAACAGAAATTCTTAATTGCTTATATATTGTACACACATACATATGTAAATATAATTTAAAATGCATTTGTTTTGAACACGAGTGTATATCATAAATTCTAAAAAACAATTTTTAAAAACTTGCGTCAATAACTTATTGGCCTGGCCTCTGATATACTTATGTTCATATGTATGTATGAAAAATAAAACAATAAAAAAGTAGCTTAAGAACATATTTCATTACTTTCTATTTGCATAGCAGACGATCCCCCTTTTTCTGATTAAAAATTAAATAGCGGTCAAACCAATTTGAATATTTAAAAGAAACGAGTTTGTTGATTTTGTTTTGTTTTTTAATATTTTAAGATTAAATATATACACGAGAACATACATACATACTATGTATGTATTTACATTATATCAAGTTTTTTTCCATTATAAATTTTATGGCTAGACATTTTAGATGTGATTAAATAAAATGTATACAGATAATTTGCTCACATTTTTTTGCGATGATATTCGTAAATAGTGTTGTCGAGTTGTGGATTTGAAAATCTTTTAATATAAACAAGTAAAAAAGCGCTTAATTTATTTTTAAATTCAATATACACAATTGCCGAATTCACAAAACCCTTTATTCATTGTATACGTTGTTTGATTGTACGGCAATACAATAGTTGTACGCTTGTAAATTTGGTAAATTTCATATAAAAATTTAATACAACTTATACACTTTTTTTATCGGGTATTGATTCGGAAGACCTTCTCAAATACGTGAATCTAATGAACTGAATATGAAGAACAAATCTGACCGTGGTTACGTAAGGAGTGCTACGCTAGTCTATGAGCGGCTACATTAAACAAAAAGTTTACACAGTTGTTTCTGAGGTGACAATGCTTCGCCAAAGTGGTTTCAGGTCGTTCCGAAACGTTGATATAATTTTTGTAGGTAAGAAATTATTTAATTTATACACTGCGCGACGTCTCCAACTCACTTCACTGGAGAACCATTTCAATACTTGTACAAATACATAGAATACTTACTGCAAAGGTCAAAATTATTTTCTAAAAAATAATTTTGTCGTAAATGTTTTAACTAATTTTTTCCGTGGTCTAGTGGTTAGTGTGTTGGCTTACTAAGACATGAGCCCATGACACCGGGCTCCGACATCTTAAAAAAAAAGAAATATGAAAAAAATATTTCTTTCGGCGACTACCTCTCAGCAGTGTTCTGGCAAAAGCTCTGAGAGTAACTAAATGCCATGAACAAGCTTCTCAAGTCTGTCGTTCGGAGTCGACATTAAACTGTAGGTCCCGGTACTCATGGATAAAAATTTACACACACAACATGAGTGCTGCGAGAAGCTAGGCCGTAATCCTGACACAGTGTTGTAAAGGCCAGTTAGGTATGTAATTTTTTCCATTTTGTGATTACTTGAAACAATAATTTTGTAACATCTTTTTTATTGTAATACCTTACTAAATAATGCTAAATGTTTAAAAAATGTTTGAAAAGAAAACTTTAAAACAATATGAAGCATTGAAAGTTTTACAATATTGCTGTTAAATTGCTAAAAAAAACACTAAGTTTACAATACTTTTTAAACATTATTAAAGTTATCTATTGTGTTACCACACATAACAGAACAGTTTATATGAATAAATTTATACATACATACATACATATGTATGTACGAGAATTCGCACAATAAAGACGAGCCCCCTGTATGGTCTATATGCATATAAAATGATGTGCGATAAAATTAATATGTGTGTTTGCCATTTTTTCTATTCTTTTTTGATATTTTTGTGAGCAAAACTATTATAACTTTACTGAACTTTAGACTTTTATTTTTTATTAAAAAATAAAAAAAAAAAAATAAATATGGCGCGTGTTGCCAAGGAAATGGAAACAACAAGAAAAATGTAAACATTTTAAAAATGTTTGCGAAGACAAAAACTTCGTTTACTAAACATACGAGTATGCATCTATGTACAATATAAAGGAAATATACATATATTTTAAAATTACTGTGTTCTGAATCTAATTTTTTATTAAATGATTGATTTTAAATAAATTACTCTTTTCATGCTATATTTCTTTTCTGTAATGAAATAACAAAAAATCAAATTAAATTTCAGATAATTAAAATTGTTAAAATTTAAATGGTTTCTGATCCACTCAAAATATGAATGAAAAAACATTATACTTTTCAAGGGCAGTTGTTGATAAGAAGCCAAAACGAGAAAATTGAAAGTGCACGCTATTCAGAAGTTATTAAAGAAAAAGACTTCGATATTTAAATTTAATTACAAATTGATCTGATTTGAATGTCAATAAAAAGTAAAATCTCTGGCAAGCCCGGCACAGTGCAATGTTCAACTATCATTTGTGCTGAGTCACATTCCGTACTCTCCGCGTTTTGAATAAGTTTCTAACGAAATTTTTTTGTATATCACTGAAATATTAAAAATTCTATTATTACCGGCGTTCGTACGTATGGAGAATAATTTGAGTTAATGCGAAAATATTCAAAATTAAATATTAATACACATACCAATAAATTTAATATGTGGGCTACTCACATATAGGAAAAACGTTTGCACGTACTTCGGATGTGAATGAATTGGTATCAATTATAAGTGCTGATTGGCAGAGTTTACTCATGTGTTTAAATAAAAACCTTTTAATAAAATATGTATTCCAATTGAATTCAACAATTTTTGAACAGATCTAAAAAAAAAGAAATAGTAACTGAGAGTAATGAATCTCAAATGTACTTGTAGAGCCATAACAAAAAGAAACAACACATTATTTAAAGAGATACTGTATGCACATACAATAACACAATCTTAAAAGTCATATTAGAATAAAAATTCTTGTTAGCATTCGTCGAAGCTAATTTCTTTTTTTAATTGCTAAATGACCAATTGCTTTCTATTTTTAAATCTAAGTGATTATATTTTAAAAACAAAAATATACGCATTTTATATTGTCTAATATTGAACCTCATAATCATAAACTTTTATTTACTCGCTAATAAACAAATCTATCGACTTAGCAAATATTTACAGTCTTGAAAATGTATATACAATATATAGTATATATTGTTTGTGTTAGGTATGGTATCATGTTTTATTTTCCAAAAATATCTTTAGCACGTGCAGTTGATTTATAAATTAATTAAATAAATATTAACAATCTTTTATATGAAGATTTGTAAACATTGTCTTAAAAAAATAATTAAAATATGGTATAAAGAATTTAAACAAATGGCCAAATTGTATAAATAGTATATGAAAATGTATAAAAAATGGGACAAAATGCCGAAAAGGAAATAAAAATACATACAATTAATTCCGAGACAGTTTGAAGGAAATATGTATATACCATTATCCATTCAAATTCTGAGAATTGCACGTGAAAGTAGCCCCAATACTGAGAACTACTGTATCATTCGTTTTCTCAAGTTGGTCATATGAATTGTTTTGCTCAAGGTGGATTTCCTTAAAAAATTTATTTTTCATGAACTTTTTTACTTTATTAAAATATTTAAAATTTTCAAATAAATTTTAAATACAAATATGAAAAAATTTTTGTGGGCAAAAATGGGCATAGTGGCTTTATCGCTACGCAGTAGCAACGCGGACTACGAAATTTTTTTAAAATAAATAAAATAGTTTCTAAACTTATTGTTTAATTTTTAATAATCATGCTATCTTAAAAAAAAAACGACGAAATCAAACACAAATATACGTTGAAACTTTTATCTTAATCGGTACAGTAGTTTCCGAACTTTTTTGAACAAACACGAAACTACAAAGCCCAAATTATATGGGTCGATATTTGTATATTTATAGAGATAAGAATTCACAAATACAAATATTCGTACTTGATATTCGATTTTAAGAGAGAGTGAGAGAGAGAAGAAGTTAATTTTATTTATTTTTTTTATTTGGATGTTTAATGTACTCGTACAAAATGTTCATTGAACTATAAAGTACTGGTTATTATATTGTTAACAAATTTAATTTTTTGTTAATGGGTATATTAGCAGCAACATTTACTGTAGCAATAGTGAATGGAAAACATGTTAATTAAGTACATTAAGTTTAAAAACAAAATTTATTTCGCAATTAACATTTAAAATAAAATATAAATTTATTTTACATTACAAAACACGCAATTAAATGAATCATTAATATAGACTGAATTATAGGCTTAAATAAGTCTTGTGTTAGCTTTATTAAGCTCTACTTTTTTAACTTAAATTATTTTTTTTTTTCAAATAAATAACAACTATTTAATCTTAAATCCTGGTTAAATATATATACATATGTATGTATACATTAGCTACTTTCATTGAAATCTGGCAATGTAGATACTATCTGTGCAAAAAAGAAAAGAGATTTTCGGTTTTCAATTTAATTTAAATTTTTAATTTAACAGTTTGTCAAACAAAGTAACATGTTATTTAAATTTTTTGTTTCACCTTCCATCGTTTGTATTCATACATGTATGTTCATAGATATCGCACTTTAAATCATCAAGAGTCACAACTCAAAATTCACAAATTTTCAGTAGAGGCATAAAAACGGTTTTACGAAAATTGTTTGTATTTTTATAATCAAATTGAATTCTGCACTAATGAAAACACTTTTAAAAAAATGTTTACTTATTTTTTTTTCTTAATGCAATTTTGGTAATAAAAGTTAATTTTGAATTGTGACTCTTTAGTTGAAAATTTTTAATTTAACAGTGGGTATTATATGAAATTGTGCCATAGTATAATGTGTAATACTTGAGCGGGATATTTTTCACAGCAATGTGGATTTTGCAAATTAAATTTTGCATTAACCACAATTTTATTTGTAAATGAATGTATCTTCATAAACTAATAAATATATTTTAGTATAATCTAGATTATTTGTTTAGAAAATTAACATTTCAAAATACTTTTTTCAATTTCAAACTACTTTTTTTTCAATTAAATAGGCACAACTCTCAATAATACCATTTATATGAAAGAAAACGACTGAATAACTTATAATCGCACTGCAAAAACTAAAAATAATACAAAACGAGTTATATAAAAATAGACATAGCTGCAGTTTCCCAACATATTTTCGTGGTCATTTGTAAACCGATTTTTGAAAAAACGCGATTTTGATAAATTTTGAGTTGTGATTCTTTATAATTTAGTGTGCGACATGTACGTATGTACTTGCAATCTATCTTTCATTCGTATGTACATACTTTCATTGTTTATAGAAAATTATGTACATACATATGTATGTATATACATATATAATATAAATACATTATTAAATATTAAACAGCGAATTAAAAGGTTATCATGAAGAAAATTTATTAATGAAAGTACTTGTTTGGCTAAGTAGATCATATACGAATACATTCATAAGCTAAAACCAAGGACGTCAAGTTAATTAAGTGAAAAATGCATATGAAAAATTAATAGCGTGCCCTGATTCTGTTGTCAATATCAGGGGACGAGGCACAGTGGAAAATCGTAGAGTAAGGCCAGCCCATAATTCATTTTTAAAAGGGTTCGAATTGCACCATAATTTGTTTTTTATCGAAAAGCTAAGATGTTGAACTTAATAATTTAAGAAAAATATTTGATGTTTCGTCAATAGTAATACTCGGAAATAAGGGCCGTATTCACAGCTTTTTACGACAACGATTTATTACTATGATAATAAAACATTTTTAAGAGCAAATTTTTAATCTAACTCAAATTACAATTAAGGAGTTATATACCTTATTCGAAGGGTAATTTAATGTAGATTCCGATTTTATAAATAGCGGATCAGGTTTTAGTGAAAACATTTGAAATTTTAGCTCCTGTATGATGTAATGCTGTTTTGGCTTCATGTAAAAACTTCGGTAAGGCTTTTAATTAGGAGCTCTGCTTAGCTCTGCACTCATATGTATAAAACTTAAAAGCTTAATATATTAATAAAATACTTACAAAATATTAGCTGCATATTCGTGCCTAAACAGAAGTTACAGTCAATCATGTTAAAAAACTAAATTATTTAGATAATTATTATTAATTATCTTCTTCTAATCTTAAAAAGAAAGGGTGAATTTTTCGATGAATTAGAGGCGTTAAGTGTATTTATTGGTTTTGACTTGACAAAAGCACAATACATATACTCAAGAAATCTTATGATGGAAAAAAATATACTGTTCTTCCTCTATACTATAAAATTCAGGAAGCAAAAAAAAGTTGCTGCCTTCCACCAGATTTATTAGAAGTAACAAATGCTTATGCTAGAGTTAAGTCTTTACAAGATCACACTTCAACCAGGATTTTAGTGATTGATGCTGTGGATAATCAAAGCTTAATAAACCTAACTCTCTACTGCAAATGGGGTTGTGATGGCTCGTGAGGTCAATCAGCATATAAACAGTCGTTTCTAGAGGAAGCCCATCTAATTTCTGATGCAAATCTATTTATAACATTTTTAGTACCAATTAAACTTGTAAGCGAAAAAAACGGTGATATTATTTGGAAAAATCCAGTCTGTTCGTTTGTTCGATATTGTCGCCCCATTTCAATAGAACTTTGAAGAGACACCAGCAAAAACTAAAGAAGTGGTAGATAATATTGAAACTCAAATAAAGTTATTGTCACCTACTATTATCTCAAAGAACAAAAAATATGTAGCCGTTTAACGGTTTCTTACAATGATTGATGGTATATTAATAAAAAAGTTTTACATCATTCTTTAAATTTTATCGTCTGATTTAGTAATAAACTCTGAAAAATTTGGCGAATATGCAATGGAAACAGCAAGAATGTATATAAAAAAAAATACAACTGGTATCATATGCCATCATCTCTCCACAAAATATTGATACATTCAGTGTTGCCTATTGTTCAGCTGTCCCAAGACGCATAAGAGTCGCGCAATAAAGACTACAAAAAATATCGTTTACATCACTCTCGAAAATGTTCGCGATCAGCCACTAATGTTTTCAACATCTTAACAATTGTAAGAAAACAATCCGCCAGAGGTTTGAATAAAGATACGCTTAAACTGATGCAGTAACCACAAAATAGCGATTTTGTACCAAATTCAAAATTAATTTCTGTAATAAGATCTGGTTTAATTTGGTTCATATTTTACAAAATAATAGAAAATACACTTAAGATTATTCGTGCAAAATTTCAGAACTTTATCGGCAAGAATTAAAAAGTTACAGATTTTTGATCCGATAAGGGCTAAAATTTTCCACTGTGCGAGGGTGGGATTCTTTTTCGAATTAAAAGACTAATACCTTTACGATAAATTTGTAGTCCTTTAGCGAAAAATGTTCAAATAAAAATTAAGACAACATTAAGCATAGCGACCTCTATCGCTTACCAGTATCGACTTGCAAATATACTCGTAAGTATTGTTGTATGCATATATGTATGGCTTGAATTTAGAAATGGTATTTTGTTTTTAGATTATTAGGTGCTAGCAATAGTTGACCTTGAAAAACCAAATATCGTCGATGGAATTAAAGAACGCTGTAACTAACAAAACCTTAAATGTTCACCAGAGCCAAAAACCTGTATGAAACTAGAACAAAGACATTAGTATTTTTCAAAACGCAGACGGCGTAAGTGAATTTATTTTCATCGTAGAAATCTGGGACCGGGACCAATCGACGCGTATTTTTTTTCTGATAAAAGTGATGCAAAAAACGTATTTTCTATTTTTTGTCAGTTACAGCGTTCTTTAATTCCATCGACGATATGTACTAAACACTCTTGCGAAGTTGTCAATAATAAAAATGAATTGACTAATTAAAAGTAAATGAAGCAGTATAAAGGTGATGTCCACTACTACATAAACACACTTGCGCTTGTATATGAAGCAGAGAAAAGACTCTGCTTACTTCTACCAGAAATGGGAATGTTCGAATTACTTTCTGTTTATAACTTCATAATTATTTCTTCATAATTTTGAGTAAAGTACGTAATCGATTTTTCGATAGACATGTGACCGGTCTATTAACAATAAATGAGTATCGATGTCACATGGATTTGGAGGGAATAATGAATAATTATTTCAGTTAAATAAAAATGATACAAAAAATATGCACTATCCATCCCTGCACTATATTGGAGAGAACCTAAAATCTAAAAGGAGCAAGAGTAACAATATTTCTTTTTATTATGTACGTGTTTGACTTCGACGAAAGCAGAATTTGTTTTTCTGTCACGCGTTATAAGGAAAGAGATTTTTGGAAATCAGTGTTATAAACGCTTTTAGGGAAAGAACTATCCGATGGTACACGGTTGGGCCAAATACTGAATGAGGTATAGAAGCGCGATAGGGAAAGAAATTTTCATAACCCCTGGGGAAACTCGCCAGCATTTTCCAGGCGGAGGTTTATGCTAAGTTCAACCTGGACAAAGAGTGCAAAGAACAGGAGACAGCAACTTGAATCCTATGAAATGACTATCTAGTGAAACTTGGCTGGCTGGGCAGGGGCAATAGGATCAGCCTATGTTGAGTCACGGGCTATGCAGATATTCAGGGAATTGAAATGGCAGATGAACTTGCCAGAAGGAGGTCATCTATGCCACTGGTAGGGCCGGAACCCCTTTGTGAATTGGGAAGGAAATTTTGGAAGGCCATACTAAGGGAAAAGGAAGACAGGGAGAGACGATTACTCATCTCCAGACTGGCCTTAGACTTTCTAAACTTTTATTCGGTAACTATTATAGGAATAGATTTGAGTTGTGCATTAAATCTCTAGGAGTATATTAACGGGACTCCTAACCGGTCATTGCAGACTCAGTGGACATTTAAATAGGATAGGAATCACAAGGTTATTAATGGCTATAAAACATGACCTAACTGGTATGGTCTATTAACCGAAAACGAGTGAAATCGAAATCGGGATGATATGTCAAATTACTATAATTTTGAGATTTAATTTTATTTTAAATTTGTTTTTGATTAGCAAAACTTTAAAACCATTGGTGTAATTAAATTTTTTTTGTTTTTGAAAAAAAGAAAACATTCGATTTCAGTTTATACAGCATACTTATAAATGACCTACATAATATACATACATAGTTTTTACAAGTTTTATAACAGGAGTCAAATGACGGAAGTCTGTTTACAGGAGCACGGTTTGCCCTTTCAGTTAAGAGACAGTATTAAAAATAGTCATGAACTTATTGAACACCCCTCGCATATATTGCATTTATTAACAAAAATAATATTTAATTAAAATGTTATATTTAAATTGGAATTTTCAATTTAAAACACATTTAACTTATTAAATGCAAACCAATAATTTATTAGAATTATATTTGATTGTTTTGTTATAAATGAAATACATTGGAAACTAAAACAAAATGTATTCTTAAGTGGGCCACCACGGCTAGTCTAGACAGGAAAATTTATTATTTATGTAAATAAGTGAATTTTTAAAATACAGTGCACTCGGGATAACGTCAAATAATTAAAATCGCAGGTTTTGACATTTGTCAGTTTGTTAACGTTTATTAATGTACAAAGCACAGTGGGATAAAACAAATGACAGTTTCAAAAGTAAAAATCAGCTGTTATTAATTTTATTACCATATATAACATATGCATATATACATACATAGTTTTGCTAATGCTTGATATCTCTTTCATTTTAAATGGTAGTAAAATTGTTATTTTTGTTGAAGTTTCGTAACTTTATACGCCGTGGTAAAAAGTGAAAAGCATATGGATAGTGTAGTTTAAAGCATTTTAAATCCAATAAAAAAATAAAACCAATAGAAACATTTGAAACGATATCACATTTGCGCTTTTACGTCTGATGTTTTCTGATGTTTTTTTTTCTATTCATTTCCGAGTAATCAACTTTCTGTCTTAAACATTTTAATAAATTTAAGTAATTTTTTTGGTAATATACTTGTATTGAGCTTAACCGAATGAAACCCGGTTAAATATTTCGATGATTTAGAAAAGCTGAGGGTTTAGTTTGGTAAGCAATCCGACTAAGAGCTCCTTTTGTTGTTGAAGTTCCGAGTTTAACCCAACCTAAAATAATTGTACACCTCTACATGCGGACTGTACGAGTATGTCTATGTATTTTAAACATTATTAAAGCTAACGGTTATTTTCATTTATAACAGACGGTGTTAACAAAAAGAATTGACATTTTGATATGATAACATAATAGAGTGCTAAAGTTATCCTCAGTGCACTGTAGTTTTAAATTTTTAATTTGTAAATTGCATTAAGATGATTTAAATAAGTGTTAACATTAAGCAAAAAATAAATTAAAAGAAAACATTCTGTCGTTTAATTTTGAAAAAAGTAAACGTTTCGATTGGAATCTGGACTTTGACAATTGAAAATGTCAATGTTGTGTTCATTATAAATGAATACAAATAAAGACTGTCTAGTGCTATTGAAATATTACTACATTAAAAATATTTTTCGCTTTTAAATGAAATATTGATAACATGTGTTTTTATTCGTTGATAAAAAAAATAATAATAAAAAAGTAAAACAAAAATAAGCTAATTTTGAATTACACAGATAAGATTGTGTATAAATAAATAAACAGTTATAGCTAAACGGGAAATAATAAAAAATTTATTTTTACTGCTGTATTCATAAAAAATACATAAAATAAGTTTATTAAGGGTTTATTTGACAAGTATTGAATAAAAGTTTGTCAAATAAGCCCTTAATAAACCAATTTAATTTTTTTGAATATGGCAGATAATCTTTATAAGAATATCTACATACATACATGAATATATGTATGTATATAACTGATAAAGTTTAGAAGTTAATAAAATTCAGAACATACATATCTTCTATGGATCATGAGCCATGATTAGCGAAGAAATCGAAAATTTAAATTTTCTTAAAAAACTTCTTCACTAAAAGGCAATTATTTTTTAGGTTCAAACAATAATTTTGTCAAACACATCACCCATTATTTGGTACTATAGATTCTGTGATTATTTTATGTGGCCTTAGTTGTTCGTAATTGCCAATTTGAATGCACTATTTATTTAAATATTTTGTAATTGTGTGTTTCTATGTTTGTTTTATATTTATTTTAAAACATTTTTGACCTAGCATTGTCAAATTTGTTGAGATGCTTATAAATGGTTTAAATGTACAAAATTAGAAAATAAGGAGAATATATTTTTATTTTCTGTTCCTTAACAAATGCGAATACAATAATACAAGCAATTTTGTATTACAGCGCTTTGTTATTTAAATTAAAATCTATTATTTGGCACACTTACTTAAATATATTTTTTGTTATACTTTTCACTTTTAGAAATCTATTTTTAATTTTCTACACTCTTAGCTATTTTGCTTTTTAAAAAGTGTTAAAATTTCTAAATTATTTCAAATGCCATTACTTTGTTCAAATCATTTCCATATTAGAGTAGGTCAAGCTTAACTGGTACAAAACAAACTATTGTTTTGTTCTAAAACCTGGAGTTGTATGGCCTGACAAACCGATTTCTTGTAAATAAAGCGCTGTACAGTAGATAATCACCCAAAGGCTTGATCAACTACAATTAGCATGCACAAAATGCAATTCTGTAATACCATTACAGAACCAAACTGAACTTAACCAAGTAGGAAAAGAACTACAGCCAACCAGAGTTGTCTATAAAGTGGAGTAGAACGAGAGGGACCAGGCTCGCGCACTGCGCCTATCTATAGAAAAAAAAACTTTAAACGACTGGTACAAAAAATTATGCGAAAAAACTTTCTAAGCTAAATGTATTCGTTCTGATAGAGCTTGTCAATTAAGGATAAAGACTTAATTCATTAACTTCGAATAAATAAAAAAAACAAAAAAAAAAAATCGGAATATTACTCAGGTTTATCTCAGCCTTTTGTAACTTAACGCTATACAGTGTCCTTACACTATGGAAAGCTATGTATGATGGTGTACTTAGGCTTGAACACCATAATGGTGCAGATTGTTGGTTTTGTAGATGTTACTGCTTTATGCAATTGCGTCCAAACATATATACTTTGATATTTGCATTTCTGGTAAACAGCTTTGAAAGCTCTTACAATTTTATATTAACTGACTGTTGGCTGATTGGTTGTTCTTCTCTCGTCATTGTGAAAGCCCAAAGCTCTTTTGTAAAAACTTGTACATTTTGCAGATGGTTTTGATGCAATTACTTTAGTGCTAAAAGGCAAACACGTGCAAAATTGCACAAAGAACGTGCAAAATGCCATTGCTATAGTTAGAATCAGAGTGGGCAAACAAACAAAACATTTCGCAAACGTTACCACAAAGTCATAAACTTTTAACATATTTTTTAATGGTATTGTACATGAGCAAAACCAAAACAAATACTTTCTAAATGAGAAAGAGCGCAAATGAAACAATTAGCTTTTCGCTCTTGTGCTTGCTTTGTTATTCCGTTACATTCGTATAATTTGCTCTTTTTTTTCTTCTTCTTTTCTTTTTCTTCTCATTCTTTTTTTGTTGTACCTACTAGAGCTGCAAAACTATCGATAGTTTTTTTTAAACTATCGAAACTATCGGTTTTCTATTTTTCTGAGAAAGTTAGAATCGCAATACGAATTTTTGGATATATTTTTACTAGGTTCTTCTAAAATCTAGTGGATGAGTAGAATTCAATTTGTATCGGAAGTCCAGTAAGTAAAACTCTATTAAAATGTAGCAAGTACCATTTATGTATATGGGTTATTATTCGCTTTCAACTGCCTTTCATAATAAATGTATTAATTTAAATAAAAGATATACATATGTATACTATTGTAACATAAATTTCAATTTTATTACAAAATAACAAAAAAAAAAGAAAACGCAAATTATTTGCCAAACAAAAACAAAAAATTAATTAGAGCTGTTAATTTGAGATAATTTTTTTAAATTAACGTTAACCGTAAAAGGCTTTAACGTTCAAAACGTAAAACATACATTCTACATATGTAAATATCAAAATTCTAATTAAAAGGGATTATAAAAAACAATTCATAAATAAAATTAGGTACAGAAGCGTTAAATTTAGGTATTTATAAGTTATACCAGGTTTACCCAATAATTTTTGTTAATGAACAGGAGTTTATCGGCCGTTTTTGGTCTATGGTCGTAATTGGTTTTTCCGCTTCTCTGAAACTAGGGTGCGAACGTTTAAGGTGATCTAATAAATATGTAGTATTGCCGCTAGTTTTATAATATTTGCCACATAAACGGCATTTAGCACAATTTTTATCTTTCGTTATTTCAAAATAAGTCCAAACAACTGAATACGTCCTACGTATCTTTTTTTGAATACCCTCTTCATCATGGTTGTCTACCTCAATGTTTTCGTTGCCATATTCTATTAAACACAGACAGACATACACACTCCTATGGATGTGTCCATTGGACACATATGTACATACATTTAAATAGTATTGTAATAATACTTACTTTCTGATAATTGTAGGAATCTCCCCATCTTTTAAAACTGTTTTTTATTTAAATATTCTTTATTCTTTTAGAAATATTATTTATAATACCAGATACTTTTACTTTAAAACTTCTTTGTATTATTTTTGTGCCGTCAATAATTCGCCGCTGTCGTTATATTAAGGTAGCCGTTGCCGCTGAATAAAAATAACTAAGTTTAAATAAAATTAATTACCCTAAGGAGCTTAATAATATAACACTTTTTTGAAATATTGACTCTATTTTATTTTACATTAAATAAATGCAAATATATTATTTTTATTGAAAAATTAGAACATACATACCTACAAAAATTTACCGGCGGCAAAAAACCTGAGTTGAAAAAGTTTACTTTTAAAATTTTCCGATAGTATCGCTACCGATAGTGAAACCATCGATAGTCGGCCAAAAATGAAACTATCGATACTATCGATTGTTTTGCAGCTCTAGTACCTACGCACATTTGTAGTGCTCAAAACAAAAACAATATACAAAATTAAATGGGACAATCGTTCTCACTGTTTCTATTTTGTTTTTTTTTTCTACTCATTGTACAAAACAAAACCAAATTGAGATCAAACGTTCAGTTTTGTTTCTTCTCCTACTCTGGTTAGAATCTGAATCTCGACCATATGCCTGAAACTTGCTAATTATAAAATTGAAGTCTTATTTGTAAGCAGTCAAGATAACACTATTCGACAAATTAAGACTTTTGGAAAAATGCACGAACTCCACAGCATAGGTTCGATTGTACTACCAAAAGTTAGTAAAACCCTGTACTCGATTTGGTCAGATTGACTACCAATTTTTCTTATGAACCTCAAAGGATTTTGAAAATCACTACATCACTCAAAAAAAGGTGTCCTCAGTTTTCGGCCAACAGCTAATTCAAACTTAAAGATTCTGCTTAACTATGTTCGGCCATAATGTAGTGAAGACTCTACTAAACAAATTTTAAAATACTTTTGGTGCAATAGATAATTTTTCTTGCACTTTTTTGCAAAAATTTACGAACAAATTTTTACTTTTAATTGTGTTTAAAAAGAACCGGACCGTAATCTTTTAAATTGGTATGTACGTACAAAATTCAATTATGACACTTCTTTTTGCTAACACACTGTTGTAAAAAGTATTTAAAAAAATGGATTTAGCGCTTTAAAAATTAATCTTGATTTTTAAGGGTCTTTGGTTTCAATTTACAAAATAAAGTATGGATTTAAAAACATTTGTGTTTTAAATAATTTTTTTAGCAACATATGTACATAAATCAATCAATCAAAATACTACAACTTACAAATGGTAATCTTTTTGTGACTCTATGGACATTGAGCTTAAATTGTAGATCCATATCCATAGTTTCTTTAAGAAGGTTTTTTTCTCTTTCGGTTTAAAACTTAAGATTACCTGTCTTATTCAAAAAATAATATTACAGTTTTAGGTTTGTTGATCCAATTTCTATGAAAAACTTGCTGTACTTATTTTATTTTTTACTCGTATGAATGCAAAAGTAATTCTCCTGAAATTTGGATGTTCTATAAGTATACAGTGTAATACAAACATGTCAAACTCAAATCATAACACGGGCCAAATTACGAATATTAAAAAAAGACTTAAATTTTTATACTAAACTAGATTTATTATGAAAAGTTTAAAGAAAGATAAAATTAATATTTCTTTCCAGATATTTCGCATTTTTTTCTGCAACCATCTTTCTGACTTCGGGGGAATCTTGTTTGCATCACTGCAAATTTTAAAACTGATCTGATTGGAGACTTATTTCCTTTCATAAGGGAAAATAACTGTTCGCACCGACAAGTACTTCCAGGCAAGGACATAATTTCATATGTGAGTCTTTGAGCGTTTTCAAATCTGGCTGGCAAATTTTAGTAAAATTCAGACACTCCAACTTCAATGAATTTTCAAGACAAAGAGATTACTTGAAATGCCTTCACACTTCCAGAACAAACAATTTCTGCAGCCTTAATTAAACATTCTTTGATGAAATCACCTGCGGTAAAAGGTTTCGAATGTATAGCTATCAACTCTGACAAAACGTAGCTTTTTTTGTATAATACTTTAGTAAACATGTACTGTTGTTTTTGTAGTCCCAAATTAAACTCTTTCTTGTCTCATTAATTCTTGGTAATTATCATATTCTGTTTTATATGCTCATAGTAATGTTTAACGTTATATAACTCTGGTACACTGATTTTATCGTTTACTTCAGACCAAAAATACTCCAGTTCCCACTTTTCTTGGAAATTTCGAAGTTCTTGAGCAATTTTTCGTTTAGTTTTACTGCCAATAAATCAATAAAACTAATATTTTCCTCCTAACTTACTTACGACGCTTTTAAAAAGACTAAACGACTGTGACTTATTGCAGGACATTTATCTTCGCTTCGTCACTAAATTTATAAGTTTTCGTTTCATTATTCAATGGGCGATACTAACTAAATGTTAACAGTTATAAAAAATGATTGTACAAAAAGATTTATAATTAAATTTTCGTTTTGTTCTTTTGTACTGTTATATCGAGTGGGCCGCAAAGTTATACGTCGTGGGCTGCGAGTTTGACATCCATTGTGTAATATAAGGAACTATTATTTTTGTGTGTTTCTTGGATAGTAAATGAAATCGTCACTTTGTTGTTTTGCGTAAACTGGTGGATTTATGCAATTAAAATTAACTTATGCTTACTTATATACAGATGTACACGTATTTAGAAAAATTGAACAGAACTTGATTTAGTTAATGTCACTAGTTAGAGGTCAAACACCAAAATAACCAGAAACATGTGTATTAGTTTATACACAAATTGCTGATTAAATAGAAGAAAAAAAGAAAATTGATTTTATTCTTAAAAAAAAAAAACTTATAATAAATGAAAGAAAACACTAAGAAAACGAAAAGCCGTATAAAAATCCGCAACAATAGCAAATTAATACGAGTGTCATCAAAAAGAAAAATAGAAGGCTAAAGAAAATAACGCTATTTCTGGACAATAGAATTTAAACATTATTTTTGTTTTATAACAATAAAAAACAATTTTATAGACCCTCGTGATATTAATGTGAGTGATGTTGTTGTTGTTTAAATAACTATAAATTAACTAAAATCACGCCCAACTATTTTTCTATTAATATTATAAAAGTATATGTATGTATTGTATAAGCAAGTACATATAAACAAATAAATATTTTTCTTACCATTTTAAATATGAATTAAAAATAAAATAAAAAGCACATGTTCTTTTGATCTTGAAGGTATGGATAAAGGTACAAAAAGATAATTTAATACTAATCCTTGAAATATATAAGGAAGAAGAAATTGAATTAAATAATAAACAAAAGTTTCTTTTAGGGCATACAATTTGGGGAACCTATTTTTTTTGAACCGGCAAAATTAGTTGATTTTAACAATACGTATAAATTCATGTTTTTTTAAGTTTTGATCTTGGGAAGTTTTGTGTTATAATTGAACTAAAATAAAATCAAAACAAAAACAATAATCACGTTTTTCTAACGTTTCCTCGGTCTGAAAGATGTTAGATCATGATGAATCTTTTTTATTGAACACCAACCACTTTATATACATATATACATACATTAGACTAGAAAAGTTTGCGTTCAAATTATTGTATATCAGTACAATTTAGTTATAATAATTTCATTATAAATTCAAATTTTAAAATGTCATAAAATTATGGAAAGGATGAGAAATATAAATTTTTTTAAAGAAATTTTCGTGAAATTACTTAGAATGGCAAACCATGCATTTTTCCGGTCTCAACTGTTGAATAGATGTTCTGAAAACAAAAACGTTTGATATTAAACGTTTTCTAAACTCTAATGAATGTTGAGACTATAATGAAATAATGAAGAATTTAAATTTATTTTCAGCTTATTGATTGCAAAAAATAAAAGACTATTGAGCTTTTAAATCATAATCATAGTCATAAAAAAGAATGCTTTATGTTTTTTAGTCGACTTTCGTTATATCAGCAATATGGTTAACTATAGACATGTAAAAACATACTTTAAACGACGTCGTTTGTTTGTTTTATTTGTTTTTATCTTATTTAACAGCAACTTTAGTTCAAACATACATATCGTTATATTAAATGCAAATGGACGCAACTACACAAAACTTCAAAAATTAGTTTTTTTTATTAATTATGGTTCGATTTATCAAAATACATGTTAGTGCAAAATTTTAGATTCCTACGATCAAAAATTGCGATTTTATTAACGAAATTCAAACGGACATAACTACAAGTGCGTGTATTTCTAAAAGCAAAAAGACATAACGACATACATATTTATATGAAAACCTTACATACACACTCAAATAAAAAAAAAACTAAATAAGTTAACCTATATTGTTTTCCATTAGTTCTTCTTATTAAAAACCATGGATGTGTCATTGGCCTTGAGCTTCACAGTTTTCACCTGCATATTTATACGCTGCCGCAAATATGTATGAATGTTTGTCATCAGTAGTACAAGCAGCCTCTCACTCTATTAGCTGCTCTTGTT
Source organism: Metopia argyrocephala (assembly GCA_963576795.1). Classification (NCBI taxonomy): domain Eukaryota; kingdom Metazoa; phylum Arthropoda; class Insecta; order Diptera; family Sarcophagidae; genus Metopia; species Metopia argyrocephala. The sequence continues at coordinate 175,762,166 of OY756208.1, read as the reverse complement.
AATAAATCTAAAATTCATATTTTCAAGTTTTTTTTTCAACATAAGTTTGTTTTTATCAACAGATTTTAATTTATTTTTTTTATATGTATATGTACATAATATATGAAATGTAATGCGTTGGGGATAAGCATGTCTCAATGGCCATTTCGTCTCTGCTTAAGAAACTCGTCAGGAGACTTTCCCAAAGGTGGTAATCAAAAATACAAATACTTATATTCAAATAGTTATAAACTAAATGCGAATCATATCCCATTTAGTATATAAAAACCAAACAAAAGTATTTACAAAGCAATACATTTCTATTTTTTTTTTTAATAAAAATTATATTTTTCCTGCTTATCCCCAAAGCAATACATTTTATATATTACTAGCTGAACCCGGTGTGCTTCGCTACCCCCTCGTTATATAATAAAACGGCGGTGACGTGGTTCATAGTTGTATGGCGACGTTAACAGTATTCAGAGCAATATACTACCGAATAAAAAAATCCGTTGGAAGGAACAAATTTATACAGAGAACAAAATGTTTAAAACTTTCAAATAAAATTTTGCGTGAAAGGGGGCGTGGCGTAAGAAATGTTTATTTATACCTCGCCTGGAGTATAATGTGTATACAATTTGAAGTAAATCTGTTAAAAATTATATGGGAGCAATTACATAATTTAAAAAAAGTGGGCGTGGTCGAAAAAAAGTACCCTATTAATCATGTCAGAGTCTCAATTAAATGCTGTGAAAGTTTCAATAAGATCGGTCCAGAGGTTTGGTCTCCTATAAGGTACAAACAAATAAACAAACACACATTCAATTTTATATATTTAGATGTATATTAAATGTATTTGCCTATATGGCGAAAAATATTTTTTGTTTTTATTTGTTTTTTTTATATATAATATTTTAAATTTTTTTATATTGTTTTTGTTTCAATCTTTTTTCTGAAAAGATTTGGATTCTTTTTTTACTCAACACCTTCCTTGATTATTTAAATTTTAAAATAATTCAAACAGATAAGTTTTATATGACTTTGAGAATACAGACAATTTCAATTTCAAACAAAATCGTTTTTCATCACATACCAGTATAATTTAAAATATTACATACAATTCAATTCAAGTGAAAATATGGAAACTATTTTATATCACTGTAGTTTTAAAGGCGGTATGTTTAATTGTCAATAAATAAATACATCTATTTAAAGTATTGAATTTCTGAAAACTTAATATTAAATGTAAAAAATTTAATTTTGTTTTATTTGCCGCCATTAAAATATATGTAATAGATATTCATTAACAAATCACTGACTATTTCAAATAATTTTTTTGCAAAAAGAAATTTGATTAAAATAAAAATGAATAATGAAAATATACTTCAAATAACATCCCTATCTAAAAAATTACATACACCTTTATTAAATAATTTTATAATTTTTTTTTGTACCGCATGTTATTGAACTTGTAGAAATAAAAACGTTAAAAAAATAATCTTTTAATCTTATAGAGAATTTGAAAAATTAAATTACAACAGACGATGGATGCAGAAGTGTAGACAATGTTATGTTATGCAATTATTTGAACATTTTAAACGTTGAAATAAAAATGAATAACGTCATATTTAAACTCACAAACAGATAAACAATATTTTTATAATAAAGTGTGATTTATGACAAAACGTTGTAAAGCGAATTACTTGGTGCTGTTAATGGATAATACTTAAAAAAATGTGTAATACATGTATATGAGAAAATAAGAGATAAATTAAAAGTTTCCAGAAGTATTTTTAAATTTAAATTATTCAATTAAGAAAGAATATGAATATGTGTATGAAATTGAAAGATAAGAAATAAAAAAGTCCTTTTCTTGATACTTGATATTGATTTTTAGCATTTTTTGCTTTTATGTGTATGAGAGTATTACTGTTCAAAGTATTCTTAGCTAAATTTATTACATTATAATGAGTTATTTGAGGACATACACAAATATTGTTCAATGGTCGCAAGCACTATTTTATATGTACGTACATACATATGTATGCACTCTATGTATTGATAAACTGTTTTATCATATAAAATGTAAAAATTATCTGGAAAAATTTTGTATAACTTTTAATAACAAAGGGTGTCCCACATTAAACGCAAGAATTTAAAATGCTACAATTTTAGCAGAAAATTGTTGGTAACCCTGAAAAAGATCAGTTTGGCAGCAGCGAACTTAAGGATTAGCAAAAAATCATAGTGTAAACAGAGATAAAACAAATGACAGCTCCAAAATTACAAAAATCAGTTGATAGCTATTAATTTTATTAACACTTAAAAACAACAATATTTCATTTTTAATGGTGGCAATATGAGGTTTTACAAGACGGTGTCACATGCTATACAACCAATGAAACAATAGCCGTAATCACTCTACGTTGCAAATGCCTTTGCACATTTTGGAAACAAGCAATCGTAGTATGTATGTACTTCCAAGAGTGTTTGCAACGAGAGTGATTACTGCTAATTTAATTACTGTATTACTCCTAGTAAAGTACTCTCTTGTTTAGGGAATCAGAATTAGATTTAAAACCGTTAGATTTCATATTATAGAGGTTGTTTGAAATCAAAGCTCTATGTCCCTAAGTCCACAACCTCACGTACATTACAAGTTTAAATTTAAAGTTGCGGCAACGAAATTCAGCCACAATTATGCAGAAAGTTAATAAATAATTTTGACGAAAAGTTCGTTAAGGACATATGCCAGATGTGTTATTCCATAAATAACGATATGTACTGTACATATGGCACAAAAAAAATACCCAAAGACCAAAAACTCTCTTTTATAATTTCCTTAATTTTTGAGACACCCTTCATACATATAATCTGTGTACCTATATAGAGTTGCAGTTTTTGATTATTTCTAATCAAAATTGGTTACTTTTTTCTGCAGTGTGTATAAGTAGACTTTTTTTTCTACTTTTTTTTTCTTTTGAATTAGGTTATTCTTAGGCTATTTTTATTCTATTTTGGTTAAATTTTTGCTGAAATTTGTTTACTAAAAAATTAAAAGTCGTGGCAACACTATACCTACATATATCAAAATTTTTATGGATTGAATTTCAATTCATCTAAACAGGTGAAAACAGATTTGTTTTAAATTTTTACTCTTAAGATCTTCCAATTGTTCTGTTTTATATGTATCAGTACCTTTCAGAAATTATGGACTGATTCTGAATAAAATACTCAATTCGACGTTAAACTAAAAAACGAAAAGAAAAAAAAAAAAACAATATTTTCGTTGCCAACATAACTGAGAGACACACTACACGCATTTATCCTCTTTGACTGAGAGTACGTATGATATTCTATGATGGGAGTGAGTACACACACATATGCACAAGTACTTATGTATGTTTGTATAGGCTCGACTGTTTGGCACAATTTATCACTGCTTTTGGCAATTTTTTTTTACATAAAAAACCGGGTGATTTTGCAAAAATAAAATTTCAAGTTTACATTAAAGGTCAATACTTTTTTCCACATGTTTTAATAATTAAAATTATTATACAATTTTTATTCTATTGCAATACTTACCTTTTCTTTTTGAAATAATCCAAATGTGTTTGACGTAACTCTACTTATTTGCTGCAGCAGTGATTTGTATTATTGTTCGATTTCTTTTTTTATTTTTATTGTAAAAGAAATTGTCTTATTTTGCACAGCAATAAAAATTGCTATTTATTTTTTAATTAAAAGAAAAAAGTAAAAAAAGTATTATATTAGAATAAAGAGAGATAAAGCAAGAAAACTAAATAATAATTTTACAATAAGCATTTGGTGGATTGCATAAATGTTACAAAATTAACAAAAAAAAAAAACTTTTTTTAGCAAATTAATATTTAACTTCATTCTTTTAACCTCAATTTTCATATATAATAATACGCAATATAACAGAAAATATTTTTTTAATTACACTAACCAAATATAAGAAACAATTTTTTTTTTTAATTTTCGTTTAAAATATAATGACCGCCTAAGTTCTATAAAACCCAACAACTCTTGCCAAAGTCTCACCACCGACTAACTAAATGACAAAATACAAACCAAAAACCTATATACTTCATTTCAACAAAAAAGCAACACGCCGAATAATTATTATCATACAAACAACAAAACACGTATAAAAAGTAAACAACAACACTCAACATATGTTCTAAAATTCTCTAAAAACAACGAGAATGTCTAAACGAGAGAATTGGAAAAATCATATGGAGAATATTTGTCTGGAGAAGCCTCAAAAAGAAAAAAAAAAACTATAACGGTTACATACATTTGTTTATCACGGACTGTTGTTGTTGGTTTGGGGCTAATAATCGTGCTTGTACGTACACATCAGAGACCTCCACTTGCTGATAGAAAAATGTTCAAACAATTTTCAACAGCCTAAAAACTTGCCTCTTTCACAATGTACAGAGTGATGAAACTAAATACATATACTCGTATGTATGTAGTTGTGCTAATACTTGCTATCTCCGAACACCATTAAGGCCGAGGCACATAGTATCTGTCATCAGTCATACTTTAAATTCAAATGAACATATTTTTATTTAGCTCTCTGTTGAAAAAGTCAACGGATGACGGATACCATGTACCTTGGTTTTTATGTTAGATTCCGTCGTACGTTCAATTTTATTACGAATCGTAGAATGGGTATTCTTACATATATCCTCCCCTTTGCCATGTCATAAATTCGAAATTCGTAATGTTGGTATGCCTAAATACGATCGAAATTACAATTTTATATATTTTTCGTGAAGGTTCTACGAAAACAAACTGTTATTGAAGCTTTACTAATTATACGGTAAATACTACATATTTGGTAGTATTTATTTATTGTTATTTAAACGTAGTAGTTACTTAAAATATGTAAGTTAAAAAATACAATCAAATCTGCGTTTATACACGTACTGTGCATTTAAAACACTTTTTATTGGATTATATAGAGTATTGGAATTATAGGAACAATCAAAATTTTTAATAGAATTTATCTTTTGATCAAATTAAGGCATTTTAAGTCGAAACAAAATGCATGATTTAGTCAAGAAAATAAATTTGCAGTTCTCTGGTGCATAAGTATATACGCATGTTTTGGGTGTATTTTGTATATACAACGTACGTTACGGAAAAGCTTTCACATTGCTTTTGAAATGCTCCTACAAAAATAAAAAAAGAAATTAAAAGCTTTTTTTCATTTCTTACCTCTGTACGATATCATAACAATAACAATGTTAAGAAAATCAAGCCGGTATTTGGTCGCACATCTCATTTATTTATGAAAATGGGGAGAAGATATACCGGTATTTTAAGCTACACAGTATTTAAAGATTTTAAGATATGCATAAGAATGTTTAGTGTCATTTTATAATTTACGTGGCAGGCTTGTTAATTATTTATGGCTTATATATGAAAATAATTGATTTGTTATTGCTGTAGCTTAATTTTGTACATAATTTTTTTAAATGGCGGCCTGACCATATACTGGGAGATATCATTTCCATCACACCTATTTTTGTCATAATTTACGGTAATAACACAGAAACATGACAAATATTAAAATGAAACAAACTTCCATTTTTAATAAGAGAATATTTTTTGATTTATTTTAATAAATTTGGTTTTTTTTGTCAATAATTACCTACCATTTTACGTAAAACATTAAGGCTACGATCGCATTTGAGAAATATTTCATATAACCACTATTTCATAGAAACATGGCACCTATACAAAAATTTCTTTTTATGTATGAAATATTTAAAAAAATTTTTAAAAGCAAATAATAAAATAATTAAATATTCGCATCTTTAATTAATTATATTTGAAGCAACAGGAAATAACAAATAATGCCTTTCACAAAATATTGGTTCAAACCCCAGCTCTAACACCTTGGAAAAAAAAAAGAAATATGAAAAAAAAAATATTTCTTTTGGCGACTACTTCTTAGCAGTCTTCTGTCAAAAGATCTTAGAGTAACTGATTGCCATGAACAACTCTCAAGTCTGTCGTTCGGAGTCGACTTTAAACTGTAGGTCCCGGTAATCATGGATAAAATTAACGAGAAGCTAGGCCGTAACCCTGACGCAGGGTTGTAATGCCCAATTATGAATGTATGTATGGAATGTGCTCTGTAACAAATATAAAAATAAATATAAAATTGCAACTATAGACAGTATATATGTATGTATATATGTATAATATAAAACTAATATAAAAATGCGAAAAAGTTGCAATTATCGACCACTTTTTATTGTACCTGAAAATACCCCATTTTTAATAAAAAGAAACAAATTATTTTTAAAAAACAATTTTTTATTAAAAAAACAAAAAACTAACTGTTAAAAAACAGTCTTCTTGTTGAAACATTGAAATTATACAAATATGTTAGCCTACGCATCTGTGTAAACATACATTTGCTGCAAAATAGAAAACTGATGTGTTTGTATTTGTGTTTTAAAACGGTTAAAAACAGACAGCACTAACGTGGGAGAAATGCTATTGAAATGGGATTCTATGATTAAATATGATTACTTTTATAAAACTACGTTTCTGAACAAGATATACAAACAGAAATCATTGTAATTATATTAAAAAAAATAGTGTTGCACTTATTGAGACTCATTTTTGAAAATCGTTGCACTTATAAAGACTATAATTTAAAAAATGTGCCTGTTGCGCTAATCGGGGTGTTGCGTTAATCGGGGGTTGCGAAAATCGAGCTCGCACTGTACTCATAAAAATGTTAACAATTGTTATTATATCGAGTAATGACAGAAACAATATAAAAGCAAGTAATAAAAATGTCAAGCCGTATCAGTGATGAATTTTTTTTTTTAATTTTACAAATTTTAATCCAAAAGTTCTTTTTTTAACGTTATCGTCTTTTGAAAGTTTTCTTTAGTCAAAATTACAAATAAAAGTAGTAGTTTTTTTTTTTAACAAACAAAACAACATTGTCAATGGAAGCCGGTTTTTAAACAGGGTGAAAATTACACAAAAAATTAGTTATATGAATACTAAGATGAAAGGCCCAAAATAGATTAGATTAGGGCCATCAAACATTGAAAACGCCAAAAATAGAAAAATTGTGCCACATTTTGCATTACTGAGTCGTATGATTTACACACTCTCTTAGTTTTCCTTTTATACTGATGCTTACATACATATGTATGTATTACTTTTTTTATGAAACTTTATCTAATGAAAGCTTTTTTTTAATAAAAAAAAAACGTGCTCACATCTATCACAATTTTAATATTTTTATCATTGCTTTTAAGTGTTACCAACCCTCTTTATATAAATAACAACAGTTTCTGAGCGAGTGAGAAAATCAAACCTATACAAATGTATTGTTTTGCATAAGTTCCATCGGTTTTTATCAATTGCTCCTACGAGTATAATTTATTTTTTACATCCTCTTTTTTACTTTTTCTAAGAGCAAGTTCTGTCTCCAGGTTTTCTTATAATTTTGTTGAAAGGAATAGCGGAAATGGGTTAATATACATATACATTTTCTATTTTCGACTAATTAAACCAGATGACACGTTGCCCATAATATTTTCTTTTACATTCGACCATACGAGTATTCAATTAGACAAATCAAAAAACAATAAAGAAGTTTTGCTTCACTCTAATATTATTTGTTGCGTTCATTTTAGAACACGACATTATATAAAAATTTAATTTTTTAATTAAAAATAATAAAAACAATATTTTTAGTGAACCTGGATAGTCATTAATTGCTTGTATATTTATGCACATAACAGCGGACTATCCTTGATTTTAATACGATGCCTCGCTAATTACAGATTGAATATAAATACCCGTAATAAAAATATTTTCTTATCAATACGAGTATTGTCTTTTAATCCATAGTTTCAAAGCATAACAATAATATGCTGACCAGCCCACTTTAATAACAGAGAGAGATAAGAAATCACCTTTTGCTCATAGGAGAAGCAAAACAAAGTGCAATTGGATATCACCATAATCACACCATTTAAAAGTTTGATTGTGGTCATTTTAAAGTTATCAGTAAATGTTTTCTAAACAACAAAATACTTGTACACTGTTGCGCAAAAATGTAGTATACTATTTAAAATACAACTTTATCTTTAATCTTCGCAATTAAACAATTATAAATCCGTTTAAAAGTGAAATATACTTCTATAGCTCAATTTAATATTCTTTTGGACAATTGCTTTAAGTTTTGTTTTCTTTTTTCTTTCATTTGAATAAAATGGATAAAATTTATCAATTTAAGCATCTTCATGTTTTAATTGGAGTTTTTTTTTTTTTTTTTTTTTTGGTTTAAAACTATGAAACGAACAACATAATTAATCTGTACGAAAAATGATTAAACCAAAATTAAATATGCGATCGGCTTTTATTTTAATTACCGTTAAAGTTTATATGGTTCAAAAATCGTACTTCAGCCAATTGTTTTAATAATAGAATTTTTCTTTTTTATCTGGTTGGATCTAAACAGAGATTCTATAATAAGTTTGATTGTTAGTATCAGGTGATTAACTTTTTAGTTTAAAATCATAAACATTTTGATTCATTCCATTAAATATTCTTGTATTTTCTTTGCGCGTACTATAGCTAGACAACTGTTCAATGTAACTGGTAATTATGCTTCGGTCTAAACCAGAGGTCTTTATTATTACCACTGAAAAGCTTAAAAGAAACTTTTTCTAGTCCCTTCCCTATTTTGTATTTAGGAAAGTACTTTGTTATTTTATAAAACTGTTTCGTATACCTATAATTTTGTCCACCATTAAATAGACTGTTCATTTAGAATTACGATACTGATGCAAGAGAAGAAATGAACGAAACTAAAAGCTGACAAACAAACATTAATATAAAATTAAAATATATAACACGTGCTAGTCTTATGTGCATCTGTATGTATGTGAATAATTATTAAATGCCTGTTTTTCTTTATCTGTTGTTCTCATATTGAAATCGTATAACATGTACATATGTTTGACTATTTACTGTTCTTCCTTGATATATTTTTGAAATTGGAGCACCCCTATTTATTTTATTTTATGTATATATTTCGTAAGCTATATAAGGAAGACCAAATTTATCGAATGAGAACAAGATCTTGTTGGAAAGGAAGCATAAAGTTCTCACCTAGGTATTCAATCCTAAATTTTCTACTAAAGCCCAGAGTAGTTGCTCTATAATCAGTTCAGCGCCCTAGTTCTCGTATAATGATGCTGTAACTAATACTATATTGCCTTCGTCGATGCGACTCCTTAAGTCTTAACGTTCATTTTGCCAATGTTGATATCTACTGATTGTGTGCTTAGTAATTTGTCCATAATGTCCTGAGTAGTTCAATTTATAAAACCAATAACATCAAGATAGGCTGAATTTATTACCCAGTCCAGTATGAAGAGGTGTTTTCTGATGATCAACGCAATCCACAACAAAATATATACATGAGTAATTACTAGCTTTATAATAGCAGAGAACATTTTATATAAAACAAAAGGGCTAAGACCTAGTTTTCTCTCAAAGGTTACTCTTGAACATTTAGCAAAAAAAAAAATATGGCCAAAATTATGAAAAAAAAAAAAATTTTTATAGATTTAGCAATAGCTAATGAATCTGATAACAAATTGTAGTTTGTGACTAACTTCTGTTTTAAAATAAAAAAAAACTATAGGATATATTTGCTTTGTTAAATAAAATTAAAAAGTGAACATTAAAAAAAGGTTTTAAACAAATTTAAATGTAAAACGTTCTCTTGATACACAAACAGTGCCTGGCAACACTAATTTCAAACGATATTTAATTAACCAACATTTCCGTTAAAAGGCCATATGATATAAAAAATATTTAAAATATGGCAATACTTTTAGATATAACACTTATGCATTGTAAGAGTATAACAAAAGTCTATAAATATACATTTATTTATACGCCTTTTGGTATAACAGATGTTAAAAAAAGCTTTTAGTTTGTGTTATTTTTTTAATAAGCTGTTATGTTGGCAAGCTTATTACTTGTCTAAACTTGTTAGGTGTTATCCATATGGTCCTGTGGCGCAATGGATAACGCGTCTGACTACGGATCAGAAGATTCCAGGTTCGACTCCTGGCAGGATCGAATATCTTTTTTTTTAATTTTATTTTCTGTAGTGTTTAACGATAATCAAGTTCATGTGAAGAACATCATTGAATAAGTAAAAGACAGTTTATTGTAATCAATAAAAATATGATTTATTACTCAATTATTTATTGACCGACAATGCTGTCGGCTCTGGCTGCTGAAATAAAACAAATTACTTAAAACAACTATCTTCGGTCGTTTATAATTTATGATTATGATGATTATTTTATCAAATGTGTTAAATGTGATCAGAAGCATTTTTATAAATCATACTGTAATTAGTGGCGCTATATTAGTTTTGTACTAGATATTGTAGTACCAAATACGAGTAGCTACAATCAAGATAAGGTCGATCATAAAAGATGATAATTTTACTAGATTTTAAGTTGAGATTTGTACTGAATATATTTACTTCGATTAATATTGAAAGTACACATTTTTAATTCAAAATTGTTTGCACTTCCGTTTTAAAATAAAAGCTGTCTATTGACATTGATTGAAATTCGATTATTTTTAAAATGTAAAGGTCGACTTATTTCATTAGTGCGCCGCTTTTTTCACAATTACAACTGTTTTAGAATGTAATTGAATGAACTTTTGTATCTGCTTCAGAACATACAACATATTTCTTCCTACATTTAAAAATTTATTAAGTTTTGCATATTACATAGAGACAATAAAAGAAAAAAAAAAAAAAAACATACAGTGGACGACTAAAGTCTAAATATGCTCTCACAGTTTAGTTACAAACTTATTTCATTAATAAGGTGTGTATTTTTATAAATTAAAATTGGAAAACGTACCTGTTTCAGAGGTACGGCTTAGCTTCTCACAGCTAAGTGTGCGTTAATTTCTATCCATGAATACCGGGACCTACAGTTTAACGCCGAATCCGAACGGCAGACTTGAGAAGCTTTTGTATGACAATCAGTTACTCTCAGAGCTTTTGATAGAAGACTGTTAAGAGGTAGTCGCCGAAAGAAATGTTTTTTTCATATTTCTTTCTTTCAAAAAGCACAAAAACTGAATATTTGTACACAAATTTTATATTTCGAAAAATCAAAAGAGTCGGTCGATTCATTTACTCGATATAATATATTAAAATCAATAAAAAATTTTAGCCTAAACCCGGCGTACAACGCTACACCTACCATTACCCTTTGTCCACATTTTTCGACTGATGATTTTTAGTGACCACGAAGTAATTCAGATCATATCCAGAAACATTACCACGCCCCCTGTCCAATTCCACCAACTTTCTGACTGATGTTTTGCCTTGGCTTGTAGTAATTCAGACTAAATCCAGACCTAATTCCGAAACTTTAGCTTTAACCGTTCTTAAGATTTACAGGAGTAATTATACACATTGATCGTAACGCAAGCTTAGTCGTCTTTCATTTATTTACACTCTTTATGAACTAAGAAATCTATGAAAGTTATTTAAGAATAATAGGCCTTATTCCAGTTGGCGACGTCGTTGTTATCTGACGACGTTTTTGTAACAGAACAAAGAAAAAATTTGTCTCCTGCCCTTAATCTATTACAAAAATGTTGTTACACGACGACGAGGTTGCCAATTGGAATGAGGCCTAATATAAGAACGCTTTGACAAAGTTAAATTACCGTCTGTACGCTTTTGTTGGTCATTGTATTTACATGCGTCTACTTATGTTATATGAGTACTTATGCTTATGCGGACATATCACAGTTTGTTTAAAAGAAATGACGCGTATTTTTATACTTATATAAGTATAAACGTGATAAAATTTGCATAAATAGTTGAATTGTTATTTACTCGTATACTCATTTTTATTTTTATGTGATAATAATTATAATTTTTCTTAGGCAAATGCCTTATGTTTAACAAAAAATGTAAGATGTTGTTTTAGAAAAAGCTGTAAATAAACCTATATAAATATATATATGTACATACATGTATGTATGTAATAGTGCACGCAATATACCTACATATGTTCCATTATTTTTTGTTATCTCATATAATTAAAAGATTTGTATAAAATTTTTCCGTAAAACTCAAAATTAAGTCCTACCAAATAATTTAAGTCTTAAGTGTGATATGCGAAAAATTATTTAGAATCCAATAAAATCTTTGTTGAAGAGATTGTTAAAAAATTATTAATGAATTATCGAGCCTCGATTACAGAAGTTGCTGCAGACATTGAATATCTAAACTAATTTTTTTTTATTAAATAAACTGCCGATTAATAAATTTTGTCAACTTATAAATAAAAATATTTTTTTTTTGGTTCATTCGCAACGTAACGTTATGCTTATGTACACATAGGTTTGACAAGCAAAAAGAAACAGCTGATCCGCAACGTTTTCGTATGAATAACGTGGCTTTAACTATTATACTAAAAATAATCTTAATAGTTACCACTGACTGAATTAATTGCTTTCATGTGTGTTTCTACAATCATAAAACCAGTTTGGATCTATGGAATCCAACTTTGGATAACAGCCAGCAATTCCAACATTTAAATACTGCAAAGGTATCATTCGAAAACTCTGAGGGCATTTGTCTGTGCACCATGGTTTATATCGAACTTTTCAATCCACAACGATTTTGCCATTCCAAAAGTTATAGATGAAATAAAAAGGCTAAGTAGAAACTATTTACAGAGAAACTATTTACCCATTAGCATGTTATTTTATTATGTCAAAGTTACTTATTATCCTTATGCGGATAGATTGTAAATAAAAACTAAAAAAATAAAAAAAAGTAAAAAAAGATCTGTGCTTTCAAATAAAGATTTTAAATTTGTAGAATTTGTTCTTTAAAACTATTGCAACAAAAATTATTTTAAATAAATCAAGCAGTTAAAAAATATGAAATATCATCAGTAGTTTCTTATTCAAATCTCTCCCCAACTGTTATAAGCGAAATTTAATTTTTTGCAAAACCGTTATCGTAATGTAATGTTAACGTCTAAGTTGATCACACAGCTGTTAACTCACCAATAATAAACGCTAGATTTTATTTGTATTGGGGGGGCTTCTTTATAATTAACATAAAATGCCGTTACAGAGTTGGCAATTCTATTCTCATATAAACATACACATGTACATATGTACATACACATGTAGGCATATGCAAACATAAATACAATAACCATAATATGCTCCTAAACACGGACTTAACAGTAGACAACTATTGTAGTTGTTTTTTGTTTTCATATTTATTCAATGGCTTGACCAATGAATACAAATTATACTGTACATATCGTATGCCTTTACTGATATCTTTTAGTTGCACAGTAGATGTTATTGTAAGAGGTGGCAAAAAAAGAAGGAAAAAAACAGAATAATACTAAGAAAAAAGAGTTTTAACTAATATTAAAAAAATATTGAAAATATAACACATTTACAAATTATTAAAACAACTACAAAAAAATAAAAAAAATTATTTCGGTACTATATGCCTAAAATTATTTCTATACAAAGCTTTCTAAATTTGTTGTTCTCAGCAACAGTTTTATTGAAAATTTTAATTGCTTATAACGAATTATTTAGTTATTTATTATTGTTGCTATAATACATACATATGTATGTATATATGTATGTAAACAAAGTAGTAATTGCTGGGTGTTGTGAAAACAAAAATCGTATTGAATTTGAAATGCATTTAAAAATAATAAAAAGAATCGTATTGAATTTTAAATAAAATAAAAAACAAACAAAAATAAAATTATAATTACAAGTACATGTGCAGTACATACTTACCAAATAAAGTCTGTTTACGAGTGCATACTTTATAAAAAAAAACATGTTTTACAAAATCACATTTTTACTGTCCACCTTCGCTATTTATGCAAATTCGGATACAATAGCGGTGAATTTGCAAACAAATAATAAATTAAGCAGTTTGCAACATTATAAATTTGCTGATAATTTCTACAATGCCAAGGACAACAACAATAGCAACATCAGCTCTAACGAAAGCAATGACAGTGACAATAACTCTAAGAATAATAACAGCAACAATGAGAGCGATAATAACGAAAGTGTGTCCGCAAGTACAGGAAAACAAGAATCTACAGCAAGTTGTAAGAAACCCCCTCATATTATTTTCATTTTAGCTGATGATTTGGTAAGTTTTTATCGAAAAAAAAAATAATAAAATAAAAAACATGCATAATACAGGAAATTAAAGTTAGAGTTATCTTTAGGCTGAGTTTTTTTTTAATATGAAAAAATTTCTATTGTATAATGTTTGACTTTTTAAGACCCCTACACGATGAAATAGATTTTTCGTATCAATATTCAATATCAATGTTATGGAAGTGAGATATGCTAATTTTGGAATTAAAAATTCAATTCAAATATGTTCACATTAGGCAATAAAAAATTTTACATACACACATACATAATTGGCCATTATATCCCTGTGTCAGGGTTACGGCCTGACAGCTTCACGCAGCACCTATGTTGTGTGTGTTAATTTTTATCCATAAGTACCGGGACCTATAGTTTAACGTCGACTTACTCTCAGAGCTTCTGCCAGAAGACTGCTGAGAGGTGGTCGCCAAAAGAAATAACTTTTTAATCACGTATTTCTTGTTTTCAAAATGTCAGGACTGGGGCTCATGTCTTGGTAAGCCAACATACTAACCACTAGACCACGGCGACTACAAACTTCATTAATTATAAATTTAAATATTACTTATTTAGTATATACATATATTTTTTAAATAATTTGTTAATAAACTTAAACATAAAATGTTTCTTTAAAAAGATGTTACGCCTTTTCGTCAAATATTTGCCATTTGCCTAGTGTAAACGTAGCTTTATATACTGTAGGAAATTAAATCAGCTCATAAATATCGCTACATAAAGTTCAACAAAAACTTTATTTTCCCACAGAGTTATGATAATTTTAGATTGTTTTAATGGATTCGATTAAGAAAAAGTAAAATTCCTGATATTGTTGGTCGAAAATTTGGTTGAAAATGTTAGTAAACGACTCGCTACATAACGTGGTAATAATAAAATGGGATCGACTTAGTCAAATCATCCACAATGATGATCTGAATTTGCCAATTTTTCGATTTTGTCAACACTTAGAAACTATCCATAACAACAACTTGGAAAAATTTGCTAAAGATTTGCTGTTGTATTCATAAAAATATATTATAGGTTTACTAAGGGTTTATTTTACAAGTATTGCATAGAAATTTGTCAAACTTGATACCTTTACATACCTTGTTTTTTCCAGGGTTTTAATGATGTCAGCTTTCGTGGTTCTTCGCAAATACCAACACCAAATATTGATGCATTAGCATTTTCGGGAATAATATTAAATCGGTATTATGTAAATCCTATTTGC
The DNA here is from genome assembly GCA_963576795.1 of Metopia argyrocephala. NCBI lineage: Eukaryota > Metazoa > Arthropoda > Insecta > Diptera > Sarcophagidae > Metopia > Metopia argyrocephala. The sequence goes on along the minus strand of OY756208.1, from coordinate 175,746,670 downwards.
ACCCCTTCAAGATCGGCGCTTATGACAGGAAAATATCCAATACATACAGGTATGAAATTGTACATGCAGTCAGTACTTTTTATTTTTTTCAAATTAATCAACCTTATAAATTGCTTTTGTACAAGCTAGGCATGCAGCACACTGTGCTTTATGCAGCTGAGGCTAGAGGACTACCGTTAGATGAAAAACTTATGCCAGAGTATTTTAATGAATTAGGGTATGTTGACTTTATGAGTACTAAAGGCAGAATAAAGTTGAATTGAAATTTTTATTCCAGTTACTCCTCCCACATTGCTGGAAAATGGCATTTGGGTCATTATAAACGTGTTTATACACCACTTTTTAGAGGTTTTCGCAGTCATGTAGGTTATTGGACTGGTCATCATGATTATTTTGATCATACAGCTGTAGAATCTCAACAATGGGGTTTAGACTTAAGAGATGGTAGATATTAAGAGAATTGCTAAAAATTGCAATGAAATTAAAGTTCTTTAACAATTATGTTTAAAGGTCTGGATGTTGGCTATGATTTACATGGAAAATATACCACCGATTTGGTAACAGATGAATCATTGAGAGTTATAAGAAATCACAATACTTCGCAACCTTTATTTTTGTATGTTTCACATGCTGCTGTACATTCTGGTAACCCTTATAACCCATTACCGGCTCCAGATGATGCTGTGTCCAACGTGCAACATATTACCGACTATAATAGAAGAAAGTATGCAGGTATGGCAAGTATACTGTGTTCATTCAATAAGTATATGATTTTTGTGTTTATTTATAGCCTATAAGTCTTTTCGATATGTAAGTGCACAATGGGGGTCGATCATACATTTAGATTGGGGCACTTTAAATGAATCAAAGTGGGATTTTTCAAAATTTTACCTTTGCGTCAAAATAAGGAACATCAGAATTCATTTTAGAGGTGTGGTTTTTTGGGCAAAGTTTTTGATTTTGATTACTACAATACGATTTTCTTTGTCACTGGGTTGATTTTTTTGCACTCCAACAAGTCGACCCGCCCTAGTATACATATAAAAAATATATTGCTTTTTTGGAAAAGCATGCCTCTGTGGCCATTTCTGCTTAAGAGACTCGTCAGGCGATGTTTTCTTAAATATGGTATTCAAAACTACAAATACTTATGTTCCAAAAGATTTAAAGATTGAAGGTGTTTGCCTATAAGCGAAAAATATTTTAGTTTACTGAGTAAATGGGTTTTAATAATGGAATATTATGTCTACCTCCAGAACGTCGATAGACGTCCGCTCTTTTCATAACATTTTGAATCAGCGTTTCCAACGAAGCTTAGCTTATCTCGTCAATGCAGCAGCGAATTTCATCTTTCAAAGCTTCAGTTGTTTGTGGTTTGTTCACATAAACCCGGTCTTTCAAATGGTACCAGAGAAATTAAAGATAATGGTGTCCTCTTTCGCAAAAAGTGCAAGTTTTTCTGCCAAATACAATTTAACACTCTACATAATTATGAATATTTTCAGAAAATATTTCCTATTGAAAGAAAAAAAAAAAAATAAAAACTTGAGAATGGTAAAAAAAACCGCTTGAGTTTTTATATGATGATGACCTCTAATCTCGTACATGTCGTCGATGCCGCCTAATAGAGATATGTATATAGAACAAGCGGTTAAAAATAAATCTGTTGTAATTCTGATTCATTAAAAACAGATGACAATTACAAAATGCAATGAGGGAAAGAAAAAGGAGAATACAATAGAATATGTTGTGTTCGACAAGACTTCGGGTAACACATTAAAAATTATTTGTAAGAAATATGTACAGTCAGGTCTCGACTATTCGAAATGATCGGGACCAGAAACCGTTCACGTTTAAACGGATAACAATTGTGATTATACAGTTTTTTTTTTTAAATTTTTATTTTTAAACAAGTGAATATGTACATACATAACTATTTACATTAAAATTATTAATTCAAGATAGTAATGCCATAAACGGTCCGTATCCAAATTTCGTATTTTTGAGCTGAGCATTAATTTTGATTAATTTTTTTAATTTAATTAATGTTCGTTAATTATTTTAATTTTATCTTCAATATTTAAAACGTTTCTTTGTCTTTTTACCTCTGGTAGCGATGAGATACTAAATAAATTTAGATCTATCCACCCGCACTTCTCAAATTTCAAAATTAAGCTAATCACTTGTAAATGCTTCTGACTCATCGTATGCAAACAAGGGAATTTCCCGTTTTCATTACGGATAATAGAGGTAATCGTTGTTAATCGAAGCACACAATTTGAAAACATTGCAAACAAAAAACTATAGACTGACCATCATGGTTAATCCGGTTAACCGGATCACGGATAATCAAAGCCCGACTTAAATGTAATTACAATATATGATTTCTAAAGTAAAGTGTGAGTTAAATAACTGATGATTGTGCGTATTCATACGCACCGATCGCAAAGAGTTCTGATGAATCTTCCGTAACTAGCAGTGAAAACATGCTCAATTCGGTTGGTGTGCTATTCGTTGATTAAGAAATTATTCGTTTAGTAGACTTTAGTAATGATCTAATTTTATGACGGAACAAAAAGTAAGCAGATTAAGGAAAAACTACAATTCAAAATAGAAATGAGAAATAAAAAAAATTTCCCGTGGAAGTACTTTTTTTATTTTGCATGAACAAGAAAGAATCTCAGCCAATTTAAAGTGGATAATGCCACAATTTTTAAACGTTTTCAAGCACTCAGAGTCACTATAAACAAACAATTCCTGGTTGATTGCAATTTTTTTACTTTTCACTAAATTGTATCACTCAGTAAAATAAATAACAGAATGTACGTACATATTTATTCTTCCCAATAATCAAACAATTAAATTTACCCTTTATACATAACTCGGGTTGGGGGTATACAATTTGCTGTTAAAACAACTGGAAAAATTAAAACAATACCAAACTAAGTTTTAAAGAAAATATTTATAATAGACTGAAAGACTAAAACTGCATGCAATTATTATTCCTCTACTTTTGTTTTATTTGATGTCAACAATTAAATCATATTTCTGCAACAACTATTCCACACTAGTTCCCACAATATTATATTACACATCAACACACAGATTTTAAAAAGGTAAAACCACGAAAAATCATCACTAATTACTGAATTCACATTGACATCATAGTGGAAATGCTTACAACACTTATTGTTATCGCTGGAATCTAGTATGCGAAATAATTATAATTAATAAATTTTTAACTGTAGCGTAAATAAAGTTTTAAATCTTTTAATTTTTAATATTTTTAAAATTAAACAAAAAAAAAAAAAAAATGTGAAATCTTTTTATATTCCAGCAATGGTCACAAAACTAGACGAGTCAGTTGGTCTAATAGTACAACAATTGCAAAAGCAAAAAATGCTTAACAATTCAATTATAATCTTTAGTACAGATAATGGTGGACCAGCTGAGGGTTTTAATCTAAATCATGCATCCAATTGGCCTCTACGTGGTGTGAAAAATACACTATGGGAGGGTGGAATAAGAGGTGCGGGTATGATATGGTCACCTTTACTAAATAAAACTAGAAGAGTAGCTGATCAAACTATACATATAACCGATTGGTTACCAACACTTTTGACGCCCATTAAGGGAGAACAGGCCTCACAGTGAGTTATTTTTAATTTAATTTATTACTTACCTCTATTATTCTTCTTCTTTCCTTGCTTATTAGCAGCAGTTCCGATTCCTTGGATGGCATCAGCATTTGGCATGCTTTATCAAATGATGAAATATCTCCACGTAAATCTACTCTACACAATATTGACGATATTTGGGGCAGTTCTGCTTTAACCAGAGGTGACTGGAAAGTCGTCAAGGGCACTAACTATAAGGGGGCTTGGGATGGATGGTATGGCCCTGCTGGTAATCGAGATCCTCGTTCTTATGACTATAAATCTATACGAAGTTGTTATAGCGGCCGTGCTTTGCAAGCGCTTAATATGTTACCCACTACTGCTGATATAACACGCATGCGTAGCGAATCGAGTATTGATTGTAGTGTTCGTATGGCTTATTTGAAACAGGGTACTTCTTGCAAACCTTTAGAGCACCCTTGTCTATTTAATGTTAAGGATGATCCATGCGAGCGATATAATTTAGCACACAAGTAAGCCAATATCTAAAAATAAAAATAAAAACAATTCAGCTTTATTAATACAGTAGTAAGATTACAATGCAACAAAACTTTATACATTAAAAATTACCATAAAAATTTGTTTAATAATATGTTATTTTACAAAATATCTGAACTATACGGTGGTAATATCAGCTAATTTTTATCCTCAAACACAGTGTGCTGACTTTTCAAAAATGGGCAAAATGGAACTAATTTATAGATACGAGTAAATAATTTTATAATGATTGTGCCCACAATTACCGTAAAATTTAGTTTTTTTTTTCCTCTGACAATTTTTTGTTAAGAATCAATAAGCATGTAATGCGTCGTTATGTAAAGTTTTAATCGCATTTTTTTAAATAGAATTAGGCCACAAAGATCTTTTCTGGATTACATATATTCAAATTCGACTTTCAGTGCTCTTTTCTAATTTATAAATTTCTACGAATAGTTCCCCTATTATCTCGTATAACATATTAAAATTTTCATTTTTTGGACAAGGTACAGAAGTTCAAATAAAAGTTCATACTTTTGTAATGTCAAGGGGGTTATTTTGTAAATCATTTATGCGTTGCCTGTTCTCAATTCATTTTTTTTATAACATAGCCAAACTATCAGAAATAACGCAATGCATTACCTAAGTTATGCGTTGTACTTTAGCTTTTTCAACTGACAAGTAAATTAAAATACATGTTTTCTTACAAGCTTTGTTTCATTCGGTACTTCTTCGTTAACGCAAAGTATAAAAGTTGAGCAACTTTTAACTTTTGACGTACGTCGAGTATTTTTAATAAAAAATAAAAATGTTAAATAAAATAAAACAAATGGAAAATAAATAAATAAAAGCCGGACTAAACTGAAGAATATAAAGTTGTGAGTTTTATAAATTTGCGTTTATAAATTAACTCACAAAAATATACGTTTAAAATAATTTAAGTTTTATTTTTGATTTAATATCCATCAAAGTACTGATTGTAATTACCACATACGTTATTACGTTGCTGTAAATTGAAAATGCCAAAGTACAAAGTATGACGAATTCTATGTGACTCGGCCTTTATTTATAAAATAACTCCTAAAATATTAATTTTTCACATAATAACAATTTAGAAATATTTTTGGGAATGCCTAAAAATATACCTTGTTACTTTATTTTATTTTTAAAACAATATTACATCTAATTAAGCCAAGTACGCTCAATATTTCATATAAAATTATTATCACACTTCACAAAAGGATTTTTTCTTAGCAGAAATTAATGCAAAAATTGGATGATAGGTAACGACAACATGCTCTTTTACAGCCATGTGCATAACGAAAAGTTAGCAGGTCATTGTACACAGTGGCTAAAGAGCTGGTAACTACAATAGAATACCGATTTTTTTTAAATGCTTCAAATGTCTGTCCATATCACTTAGCAGATACACAGAATCTGAAGAAAAAATATATACAACTAGTCTAAACCCGGCGTGCTTCGATACACCTACCATTACAATTTGTCCACATTATTCTACTGATGATTTTAATGAGTATGAAGTAATTCAGACTAAATTTATAAACTTTAGCTGTAACCGATCTCAAAATATACAGAAGCCAATAGTTAGTTTGTAAAGAAGGTACCAAGCCTACTTTTCCGCCCTTTTTCCTACTGATAACTTCTATTGACTACGATATCAACCTCACCGAATTCAGAAGTTTTAGCTTTAACCGTTTTATACACATTTCAAAAGCAATGCAAAACTCAAAACGTGATGAAATAATAAAGATGATGCTGAAGAAGCAGCCCATTAAACCTTGTTTTGTCAAAATTGCTTTGAAATTGCTAATTAAGAAAATTTTGTTTTTGTTTTGAATTGTTTTGTATTTTGTTTTGATTTATTTGTAATTTAATTCTGTTTCATCCCAATAAGATGACAATTAAAAAAAATGCAATGATGAGATTAACCCATACAAGTGAATATGCACAGGACACAAAGAACTCTGATGAGACTACCATAGCTGGAGTCGAAAACATATGTTCAGTTTGGCTAGTGTACTATTCCTTCACGAACATCACTTTCTCCTTTGACTATCAAAATATTCATTGCAAAAATATAAAAGTCTTTATAGAATTTAACCTTGATCTAATTAAAGCGTTTCTGACGAAACAAAAATTATTTAAAATTCCCTATTGTTTTTGTATTGCTGTACTTTGCGATCATCTTTATTATTGCATCATGAGTAAAAGAGACAACTGACAGACAACTGAATGTAAATTGTGAACCATTACACTCCCATACAAAATAAAGTTGAGTAGTGTTGTAATATTAACAACTCAATTTAGTTAAGTTTCGAATCTTACTTAATATGGTCATTAATATTATTTAAGAACTACATAATAAAATAAAAAAACAAGTGTTTAGTTTTACAATTCACGATTCAGTCCTTTCATCTTTCCTTACAAGAGAGTTTTCATGTAAAAACATTTTATTATATACTTTCAGATATCCCAATATTTTATACACCTTATTAGAGGAATTAGCCTACTTTAATAGTACAGCAGTGCCGCCCTCAAATCAACCATTAGATCCCAGAGCTAATCCAAGTCGTTGGAATTATACCTGGACAAATTTTGGTGATTATGAAGATTATTACAAATCATATATGGTTATAGGTGACTTTTAAATGCTCATACATATGTATGTATGTATGTTTGTGTGATTAACTTATTTAAAAATAAAACAAAAACTACTTTAAAATTATTTTATAAAAGAAATATTTTATTATTTCATATCGTTTCGTTGTTTCATTTCCTCTCATAGTTTTTAATATGTAATATAATGCAAATGCTAAGTAGACTTAAAATTATTATAATTATTATTTTAAACTTTTTCTGTTTTTTTTTTCTTTTTTTGGGAGTCCTTAAAAGTAAGGACTGGATTTTTTAATGGGGTTTCTATTCGTCTTAACTAGGATAATAAGAAAAACAATGTTTTAATCATGAATTGTGCTAAAATGACAGTGATAGTTAATGGATGAATGAAAATTATAAGAAAATGTAGAACAATTTATAATATGTAATAATGAAATCAAATATAAAACTATTTATATGAAATATATTTAAGAATTATGTTGCCTTTAAAGGTTTTAAAATATGCCACATCGTTGGTTTTGTTTCTGTTGTAAATTAAGTGTATAAAAATTCTTAAAATTAGAAAAAATACAAAAAGCTAAATTGTAAAAAAATAGTCTAGAAAAATAAAAATAGCACTAATTAAAGTAAATTCATTGATAAAAACAAAGGAGAAAAAAATAAAATTAAATTAAAACAATTCCTAAATTCCTTTTAATATATATATAATAAACATAGTCCTTAAGAGTACAGTGCCTGAAAAGTTGTCATCATTTAGAGTTGGGTGGTCTAGATAGGTGCATACAAAGACATGATCTTTAGTAGCGATAACCACTACCATCATTATCACCATTTTGACCACCAGCACCAAAACCATTTGAGCCCTGTTGTTCATAGTTATAGCCAGCATTGCCACCACTACCTCCGCTGCCATTACGTCCGCCGCCATTACCATTACGATAGCCACCACCATTGCCATTACGACCACCACCACTGCTATCGCTACCGTTACCGCCACCATTGGGACGACCACTTGAGTAACCCTGTCCATCATTAAATTGACCACCTGCTCCGCCACCTTGGCCACCGCCATTACGTCTACCACCACCTTGGCCATTGCTATAACCATTACCGCCTGCTCCAGGAGATCCACTTGAATAACCATTAGCACCCAAATCTTGACCACCAGGTCTGCCATTGCTATAACCATTCGAGCCTAAACTTTGTCCTACAGGTCTGCCTCCACTGTAACCATTCGAGCCTAAACTTTGGCTACCACCTCCATTACGACCGCCATTAGAGTAACCGTTACCATTACCACCACCACTTCCACTGCTGCCACCATTGGGACGACCACTTGAATAGCCATTAGCTCCCAAGTCTTGACCAGAACTATAGCCACCACCAGCACCTCCACTACCACTGCCGCTTCCAAAACCGCCACCATTTTGTTCATAATCATAGCCGTCAGCACCGCTTGCCCCACCAGCTCTACCGGCACCACCTCCCTGGCCACCTTCGCTGGCATCACCTTCATAACGAATTTGGGGGCGATAACCTTCTTGATCGGCTTCGTATTCCACAATCTAAAGCAGAAGTTTCTCAAATTAATAAATAGATTAAAAAGGCGTAGTTAGAGGACTAAAAAGGCCGTCCTATAATATTGGGCTTAAATATTTATTTAAATTTTTTTACTATTTCGTAAAGTGATTAAAAGATTTTGCAGATTTGCAAGGTATACGTAAATTATCGTATTGTTATACGAGTAATTGTACCAAAACACTTACTCCTAATCAAAATGGGTTATTAACACCCATTAGTCCATTGTTATCACTTTATACTCAAAGTTACCATTGTGGTTGCATTTTAAAATAATTTGAGAATTACATTTTTTTTTTAAATTGGCAAAATTACAGATCAACTTTTAATCAAAGAATGGGCGGCAGTGGCTTATTTGTTTGTCTATCGGTTTTTCCTTTTAAATTAAATGAAACATATCGTCGTGCGGGAGTTTATATGCTTTATCCGCCATTTTATAAATCTCGAGTTAATGATGTCACTTTAAGTTTTTGCAAACAAAATTTTTAAAAACTGCAATCCGTTTTCTGCTATTTATCTCCAAAACTGAACGAGATATTCGAAAACGGATTGCAGACACATAAACTCCCGCATGGCGATATCTTAAGGTTCAACCACGATCGCAATTTTAAAATAAGTGATCATGGCTGCCTTTCGAACAAAGAAATTTTGGGACGATTTGTCCCCTGTAGATTTTAGTATGACGTCTTGTAATCGGTTTGTCTAAGTTCAGACAATATAAATACTGTTAAACAGATATTACTTTTTATTCAAGAGGAATGAAAGTATAGTAATGAGTGCACACTCTGAGGCATTTTCCTATTTTTAAGAAAAATAACTAAAATTAAGTCATAGAACTAAAATTAAGCACTTTAACAAAAAAAGCTTAACACAGGCTTAGAGTCAGACTTTATAAAAGTATAAACACTTTAAAATTATAATTTGTTGTCGGATGGAAATCTACATATACGTTATACATAGATCTGGATGAGTTTATTAAAAAAATTATAATAAATCGGTTAAAAACTGACTGAGCTCTATATGCTTAAATGTGCAAGTTCCAAATGAAACTTTAGAGTTACATTGTAATTTAAAAACTGATTTTCGTATACACTCATCTAGAAATTTTAAAAATTTGTGCCATTATGTTATGTTGTAGTGTACAATTATGATACAGTGAGACTCCGACGTCTTTAACTTACTTTTCTAAAAATAAAGAGAGTTTAAAAAGAAAAGCAGCCGATATACTCGTACATATAGTACACCTTGCAAATCTTGTTATTAAATTTATAATTTATTCAAATTTTTTTTTCTAATTTTTCTTACTTGCTTTCTGCCATCGGGTAATAAAACATTGTATTGACCAGTGGTAAAGTCACCATCACGCATTTCGGAATGACCAAAAGATAAACCACTTGGGGCATCATCCACTTGATAACTAAATTCATATTTAGCTGGTTCCTATTTTTTTTAAATAAAACAACAACAACAACAACTTTCAAAAATATGAAATTTTTGTTTCAATGTTCTTTTTCTTTTACCAATCCAGAGTGTAGTATTAGATAAGCAACCCAAAAGCAATTAAAAATACTTTTTTTATTATTAATTTTGAAAGCGTTTCACCAAGTCGAATTGTTTATAAGGTGTAGGCAAGTCCACAGCAATCATAATAATTCAATACGTTTTGACAGTTGTCATGTCCAAACATTACAATATATTTTGGCAGCTTTAGACAGCCACTCATGTATAATCAGCTGTTTGACAGCCAAACACCTTATATATAATTTGGCCTGGTTTTCTTTTGTTTGTTTTATTGTTTAAAACCCCAAGTGGTAATTGTAGTGATGGTGATGGTGAATTATTTTTTAATATGTAATTTCAAAGAGTGTATAAGTGATATGTAAATAATTTATTTTTTATTTCAAGTGCATGGTGTTGTGAATATTAGAGAGTAGTATTATTACAACTTTTATTTCATAGGCAAATAAATTTGGGTATGTTTTCAGTTACGAGTCTATGTACTTTTTATTTTACTTCATATTTTTCTATGATGTTGAAAAAAAATTTGAATTTAAAGTTATTTTACTTTTAATTAGTACGAGTATTAAAAAATTAATCATCAGCGTGTGTAAAAAATTGTTTCAGAGAACTCTTAAACTCTGATTAACAAATGTGTTTGAGGCTCTAGGTTCGAGCCCCGGGAAAGTTCTGATCAATATTTTTATAATTTAATTTTTGTTTCGTCAGAAACGCTTTAATCAGATCAAAGTTAACGGCAATGAATATTCTTGGTAATTAAAGAAGAAATGATGTCCGTGAAGGAATAGTACACTAGCCAAACTGAACAATTGTCTTCGACTCCAGCTACGGTAGTCTCATCAGAGTTCTTTGTGTCCTGTGCATATTCAAGACCAAACATCAACTATTTAACTTACACTTTTCTGGAAATCGCATACTGAAATTATATTCTTTCACATGTATGTACATACACTTGTATGAGTTAGTCGAAGCAAAGTCACACAACAGTTTTCATCATATTCTCCTTTTCTTACCATCATTGCTGTTCTTGTAATTGTCATCTTATTTGGATGAAACAGAATTACAATTTTTATTTTGTTTTTGGCCTCTTATTCCATTTAATCCACATTAGTCGGCATCGACGACATGTACGACTGTAGCCGTGGTGGTTAAAGTGCAGCGCTAGAAGCATGCGCATTATAACTTAATGTGTTTGAGGCTCTAGGTTCGAGCCCCGGGAAAGTTCTCATCAATATTTTTATAATTTAATTTTTGTTTCGTCAGAAACGCTTTAATCAGATCAAAGTTAACGGCAATGAATATTCTTGGTAATTAAACAAATTTGATGGCCATGCCAATGCTTGTTTCAGAAGTATGAAATTCTGATCGAAATATCTGTCAAATAAATACTACTCCGGAACTTTTAAATATATTTGTTTGAATGTTCAATCGGCCTACTGTCAAGGAAAACTAATATCTTTAAAGATATTATTCAATATTATTTTAATAAATGGGGCATACAGCAATAAGAGTAATTATTACTAAAACTAAGCTTCGCTCGCAGTAGGTTTGTAAGGGGAAAATGTAAGAGTATCGCTTATCATCTCGCTCTTAGAAGATAAGAATTTAATATGGCGAGTTCACACTTTGAAACAATACATTCTTAACACAAAAACCACTTTATTCGGCCCAAATCAAATCAGCAATCAGCTTTATACTTATACTAAATTTTTAATTATTTTTTTCTCTCTTACAAATCTACTTCCAAATAAGAATAGAGTAGCGCTTGAAGAAAATAATTAGCTTACTTACTTTATTGCTTCTCTGTATGTCCTATTGTATAATGCATAAGTGTACGCTTAATTTTTAAATGCCTAGCACTTGTGCTTTGCAAAATCGGAAAATTTCTTATTGGGAAAATGCACTGAGCAATTAAAGGACGGACAATATACACAAGTGAGAAGTGAACACTCTAAAGAAAACATTTGATTGGATTTGACATAAAATTTGCATCTACTGATTGTAAACAATCTGATCTGTTTTCACATGAACTTGGACTTTTATCGTAATTTTTAACCATTTCTTGTAGGTTTCATTTAATTCAGAAATTGATTCTAAATTGATTAGTTGTAATTTAATACCTAACGAATTATTTATATATTGTAATTATAACATATATAAACACAAAAAATCTATTGTTATGTAGCATTGTCTTGCTTATTAAATTGTCTGTCTTTTTTTATTTTGTTGCATAGTGTAATCTTTTACTTGTAAGCATTTTTATTTGTTATATGCTTTTGCCCGCCAAGCGTTTTTGTCCTCTAATTAATAGTACGGAAAATAATATTTCTAACTTACATTGCTTCCATCATCGCCATTGTAACCACCACTACCGCTGCCACCACCGCGGCCACCTGCACCACTACCACCGCCTCCGTTGCCATTTTGGCTGTAGTCATAGCCATCATTACCACCAGAACCGCCGTTGCGAGCACCATTACCACCGAAGCCTTGATTGGGAGGTAAATATTCTTGATTAGGTTGACCACCGCGACCACCACTGCCGCCACCACCGTTACGACCAGCTGAGCCTGAAGCAGGAGGACCATAGCTATCTGATGGGCGACCAGAACCTGAACCATTAGAGCCGGGGGCGCCATACGTCGAAGAGGGTCTGCCTCCGGAACCACCGCCATTGCCATTAGAACCACCAAATCCAGGAGCTCCATAAGTAGAAGAAGGTCTACCACCTGAACCACCGCCATTACCATTTGCACCAGGAGCTCCATAGGTGGAAGAAGGTCTGCCACCTGAGCCACCACCATTACCACCATTAGAACCACCAAATCCAGGAGCTCCATACGTAGACGAAGGTCTGCCGCCTGAACCACCACCATTACCATTTCCCCCAGGAGCGCCATAACTGGAAGAAGGTCTACCACCACTTCCACTGCCACTACCAAAACCAGGAGCACCATAGGTCGATGAAGGTCTGCCACCTCCATTTCCATTAGAATTGCCAGAATCAGGAGCTCCATAAGAGGAAGAAGGTCTGCCATTAGCACCGCCGCCGCCTGCACCACCAGCATTACTTCCTCCACCTATGCCGGGAACACCATAGGACGAGGATGGTGAACTACCTCCAAAACCTGGAGCTCCATAAGTATCTGAAGGCGCTAAAGGTGATCCACCACTACCAGAACCACTACCGCCACCACCACTACCACCGCCAGAACTGCCCGGTGCTCCATAGGTATCTGAGGGAGGTAAGTAAGAGTTAACTGGTGGTTCAGGTCTGGCCACTACTGTCGTTAACACTAAACACAAACACACTAATTTGATCATATTTTAAACTACAAATCTTTGAAATTTTAAGTTAAATTTAAAGAGATTTTCTTTTTTCAAGGAAGAGTTAAACTTAAAAACAGGATTCAAAATTGATCCTGTTCTAAAGTTTAGCGCGTAAAATATTTTTATAATTTTCTTTCACGAATTTTTAACGATTCTTTAGAACTTAATATGATTTTTACTTCTAATGCCATAAACCGTTTGTATGAAAATCTAAATTGAAACTGATGTGTTAAACAAAAATTGTCAAATATTTATATGAATCGGTTATTTGGTAGAGTAGCAAAATACACAGAACACTTTAAATTACACACATCCATCCAACAACTATCCATTCATTCATCTATGCATGCTGCACTCATTCATACGTTCATAAATGTTATACATAAAGAATGAAGAAGTCCAAATATCTGTTAACTTAACTCGGCTGCAAGTTTTAATTTAACCGTCCCATCCGTCCCTATGATTATTGTTCATTGCAAGCAAGAGGATTTTTGTAATACAAAAACAAAATTATAAACCTTTGAATTACTCTTCAGGTAAAACAACAATAACCAAAACAAAAACAGAAATACAATAGCGTTGTATTTAAAAGGTATAGCGAAAAAAAAGCAGTCATGTTTTTGACAACTACGTCACCTTAGATTAGTTAGTGGCAGACAATATACAATCACTCGTGCCACATGTTAAACCTCTGCCTGCCTATGTTGTCATAATAGACCGCCAACTATCTAATACAAACACTATACTAGACAAGAATAACAGATGCATAAAAGAATTTCTTGACGGCATGTATTTTCAAGAGATTTTAAATTATGCAATTAATCCACTAATTAGGTGCTTAATTAATAACACTGTTTGACGAAGGACTTACAACAAAAGGGTAATTAATTTGGTTTCATCATGAAACGCCTTAATTAGATCAGAACTAAATGTTATTAAACGGATTAAGATTAGTTTTGCAATAGCTTCCCAAAGGAAAATGTAATATCAGTGAACGAATTGTACACCACCCGAACTGAACATGTGTTCGACTTCAGCTATGCAGTTTTTTGTGACCTGTACTGATTCATGAAAATCATCAATTCAAATTTTTCTGCAGCTAGTTTGTATTGGAATTATATTTTTTATATCTGGAAATATATTTTTATAATAATTCAGTTCAAGTATCTGAAACACAACACGTTTATCTTTTCTCTTCAACATTAAATCTGTTTTCGATGAACAGATTTGAAAAATTTTTTCTGTGCTCTATTTTCAATCTATCTCCTTTAGGCCTCATTCGCCATGGCATGCTATAAATAATATTTTTTAAATGATCTGAAAATCCAAGTTCAAAACCCAGTTGGATTGATGAGCACTTTGTTAATTAATTTTGTTTCGTGATGAAGCACCTTATTATGCATCTTTTGATGGAAATGGCAATACAACTCTTCGTGTGCCAATTTGGATCTTAAATCGAATCTGTTGATATTTCGCGCAGAAAATAATCGTACTGCCGAGACTTGTGGTAGGTAGTGAAAAGTAATCACTACGTTGTTCATCTTTCAACTGATTTCCTTTCCCATGCGAAAAGCTAATTCATAAAAGACATCTTCAGCTCTACTTTTACGTTCCTCCAGAAGAATATCATTGCCTAAGAGGGCAATTTCTCTGCGTATCAATAAATATTTAATTGAATCAGCTGTCTTAGGTATAGATTGAAAAAATAAGAATAATAATATTGTCCCATACTAGGAGTTAAAAGATGCTTGGGGGAGGCGTAGCGTAGTGGTTAGAGCGCTCGCTTACAACATAATGCAGCCCAGATTCAAGCCCCAGCACTGGAAAAAATGAAGAACATAAAATTTGTGCGGTATTTCGAAGTTTTAAATTACAAAAGTCCATCTTCCATTGATCCATCCTGTCAATCTACCTTATCTACCTTTGACTTACCAAACCAATGATCACGAGAAAGCGCCACCTGAAGTTTGACTGATCAACTGATAGCAACTTGTCCATTGATATAAAGCGCTTAATAGAAAAAGAAAATATCTATCTATCTATACTTCCAAAATTCCAATACAACGCATAGCATCAGTAGTTTACATTACTCCCCTGAGTAATGGTCTTAACAAAAAGAAAAAAGAAGAATGATTAGGACTTCTTCTTGCCCTAACGCATCAGTCTTTGTTGCACCTGTGTTAGCCATGTTAGTAAGAAAAGGTTTTCGCTCAATGATGTGATGAATCATTTGTAAAATATTACGGCGCCAATTAAAACTAATTTTAATTGTAGAAAATATTTAAAATACGAGTATACCGAGAATTTATAGAGTTGCAGCCGCTATTATTTGTAGGTATTCCGACACCAACTCCATAGCCCTGTTTTACAGGAAATTTATTGCTATACGTCGTCTCTTATAAATACTCGTACTATCTCTATTTTATTATTACTCGTACAATTCAATGCAGAAATCATTTCTTTTAACTCTCTGATTTAGTCAAGGCAAAACAATCATTAGTGTTAGTCATTTAGTCAAATCAGCCATTGAGTCAGCCAAGCCATCCAGACAAAAGCAATACCAACTAGTGAACTGAAAAATGCATCAAAATAATGGTACGAGTATATTTAAACTAATGCATGATCAGTTTGAATGCATACACATGCATGCATGAGTCTGAAAATATTACAGATTTCTTTAGCAGTTCTAACATATTGTTATTGTTGTCGTTGTTGTATTATATTTTAAACTATCACAGCATCTTCATTGTCGTCGTTATTGTATGTCTATCTGTTTATCAACGACATTGTTGTCGGCTTTTCAGATTCATTGTGTTGCTTCTGCTGTTATTACCGTTGCTCTTACTGTGTTGCTATTGAAATTGTTTTTGTGCTCTTGTTCACAACTTCACGTACATACATATTCGTATATATTTTCTGCTATTGTTGTTCTTATTGTAAGATGAACATAAACATCGTAAAAACTATCAAAAATTGATCATCTTCTTTATAATGTAGATGATGATCAACTTTATCGTTATAACCCTTCATGCAAGAACTTGCTATTATACAGTGTAGGAAAAAATTAAATAGTTTATGTCAGTTATTAAAACAAGATAAGTAAGAATATTGTATAGGTACGAGTATAAAAATTAAAAATAATTAATTTTAGTTTTACGAATTACTCACATACAATTTCATTTCTGTTAATGCTATTTCTTATCAAATTCATACGTTTTGCAAAGTTAACCAAAAATGTAGCTTTTTGGAGCAGGACGTTGATACTGAACTACTGTTAACTTATCCGAGATTCTGCTGTAGTTAAAAGTGCGAGCACATTTAATATTGAGTAAATTAACAAATTTAATGCAAAACAAAATTTGCTTTTGTATTATAAAATATTAATTTTTCCGCGACATATGTACACTACATTGTCTGAACAAAATCTAGAAGAAGGAGAGGAATATCCAAAAATGCTAACAATAAACCAACAAAACTATAGCCATTTCCTTGCCAGAGGCAATAATGTAATTTTGAAGGAATTAATTTTCAAAAACACCACCAAGCTTTTACAAAGTTTTATAGATAATTTGTTAGCATATCCCAGATAATTTTTTTTTTTTATTGAAACCAATACTCGGGTAAATGCTACTAAATGCTGTGCATTGTATATGAATTTTTGTGGAAAAGACAGTACATTATGATAACCGAACATATATTTTTGTTTTCTTATATTATTAAGTGCCTTAGGAATGAGACAAATTGCTGTGAATTGATCATTCGAAGGCCAGTGTTATACCTTCACCCTTGAATGATCAACAGCAATTGCCCCATCGTTGCATGTTGATTGCGGTGAGTGTCTTCGCTAAGTAGGTTTTTATCTGTTATCTGCTACTGCCAATAGGTGGCGCTTTTCTCCTGGTCATATGTGTTTTGTTGTCAAAGGTTTAAAGTGGAAGGTGGATTAGAGTGGAATGTCAGGGAGCGGTTACTTTGTAGATGGACTTCTTGGAAGGGAGGGAAAACCTGTTATTTTTAAATTATAATTTTGAAAAAACAGTTAACTAACTTTTTAATTTTTCACCTTTGCTGGTGTTACAACCTGGGCCGTTTGAGTTTTTATGCGAGCGTTCTAAACACTATACCACACACCTTCCAAAATATTACGGTTTTACAGTACACCACTGGGCACGGAAGGGTTACATTTTTAATTTTTTATAATTATTACTAATTACTCATTGTAAATGAAGTAGAATGCTTTTTTATACAAATTCAGGCAAAAGCCAAACAACTTTTTAAAAAAACGTTTTAAAAATATTGAGCTTAAAAAATCTGTTCTTTGACCTCTTTGGGGAACAGGAATTATTTGTCCGATCTTTCTCAAATACCATATAGTTTTTCCAACAAGTGGCACAATATTCCGCCCAAAAAACATTTAAATTCAATAAAAAAATTTCGTTCATATAACCTGCTGCCACCCTAATGTACTTCCTTTTGCCTTATTTTTATTCAATTATAACTTTTTTTCATTTAATATTTACAGTCCTACTTTATTATGAAATGAAGGATGTTGCCGATCTTAAGTTTAGAAGTTTTATGCGAAGGCGCTCATGCTATTTGTAGTGTTTGATTAATTTTCACCCTCAGTGTAATTGAATTTCAGTGTTGATCTTAAGTGATTGTATGCTTAGTTTTTCTTCACTTTTATAACAATCTTTATTAATTTTTTTGTTTTTGTTTCTGTTTTTTTTTTTAATTTTTCGTTTAGTTTTTCAGTTTCCTTGAAAGTCTTCTTAATTTTATTGTCTTTTGGCAACAGTAACATTATTTTTTTATTTTTTCCATTTGGATGTGTAGTAATAAGTCGTACTTTATTCATTACTTTTTTTTAATAAATATAATAATATATATTATTTTTTTTTCTTAAATTTTTGTTTTTAATTTCTGTAGGAGTTTTAAGATTCGCTTGGTTCTGTTTAAATTAATTTTCGAGATTTTTTACTTCTTTTTTGTTGTGAATATAAAACATATGTGTATTGTATATATAAATCTGGGAGATTGTTTTGCAAATGCATAACTTAAAAATCGTGAAATCTTAAAAAACCCAAATTTAATAAAAGGTTTTGTACACACAACATACTCATATACGATATTATACGAGTAGTATATTTTACACACATTGCACGTAGGTTTTATGCCGTTGTGAACTCTTATTTTCAATTCTTTAAAAAAGTTTTTAATTTTTAATTGCCTTAATTGTAGAAAGCCTATAAAGGCTTTTATTTTCAATTGCTGTATTGCAATTTTGGTCAAAGCAAAATAATTATTGAAAATTATTTAAAATTTTTAGAGGCGTTATTTCCGCTGTTTTCCTACTTAACTTGTGTTGAAAATAAAATAAAAGTATGCCAACCAATATATTTATTAAATTAAATTTGTTTTGAAGAATATACGGATTGGTATTCAATTCAGCAAAATTGACCTCTTATAGGCTATCAAATATATACATGTATGTATATAAGTATGTGTATATGTACATATATTTTTGTTATTGTTGTTTAAAAATTCATTTGTCACATTTAATTAAAATTTATTATACAAATAATCACACTGGCAGTTTATTGTATTATTAAACAGGTGGTGGTAATACCTCCCGTACAGCCCAATAAAAAAGTAAGTGGACAAAATAAACGTATAAGATTGTTTTAACTCGCAAACGAATACATATGCACATTCTTGCATATTTCTGTATATTTCATGATACCTAATCAGTAAAGCCTGTCATTTCAAAGGCAGTAAACTTATTAAAATTGTTTTATTTATGCCCAGATTCCCATGTCCGTATTCATAAAAAGTAAAATAAAACTATGAAGTCATTTAGAACAAATTTAGTAACTTTTACTTTAATTGTTCTCGATGTAAACAAAAAACAATATTTACTTTGTTTGGGAAGAACTCACTTATCCTATGAGCATATCCGCCTATTTCTTGACTGATGATTTGTATTAACTATAAAGCTATTGAGACCAAATTTAGAGTCTTACTATTAACATTTTGAAGATATTTTATGTTTGAAACCTCAGGTCTGACTTTTTGAAAAAAAAGATATATAAAAAAAGATTTCTTTCGCCGACTTCCTCTTAGCAGTTTTCTGGCAAAAGCTCTGAGAGTAACTGATTGCCATGAAAAAGCTTCTAAAGTTTGTCGTTCGGAATCGACTTTAAACTGTAGGTCCCGGTAGGTAGATAGTTAGGTAGGTCAAATGACCAGTTAATCAAAAACGTGATCAATTCCAAACAGAAATTACATAAAAATAGGAAAACTACTACAGCCAACTAGAGCGCCAAAAAACTTCAAACGTCTGATTGCCAGACCTGGGCAATCACAAAGAAAATGTTCCACAGTCTCCCTATCAGAAGAATTTCCGCAACTTCTGCAGTCTTCCGGAAGGCTCAACCTCTCTGCGTGTCTACCGATTAGCCAGTGACTCGTATACACCGCTGTAAGTTTGAGCAAGAATTGACGAGGAATCCCCAAGGTCCGGTCCGGTACTCATGACACATGACACATTGACACACACAACATGAGTGCTGCAAGAGGCTGGGCCTTAACCCTGAAACAGGGCTGTAACGGCTAATTATATATATACATGACCACTTAACAGATTCACAAACTTATGCATGCATTGGAAAGGCCTACTTTCTCTGATATCTGGTGGTTAAATTATAAGGGCCGATGTTGAATGTAAACCATATCTAAATGTGAAGTTTTTTTCTGCATTGCATATGACATTTCTCAATTTCAAAATAACTCAATTCGAACAATGGAAAGATACACAATCGAGCAACACGTTAAACTTATTAAGGCTTATTATGAAAATGGGCATTAAAATTAAAATGCATATCGTGCATTTCGTGATTTTTTCGGTCAATTTAATCGCACAAATGTGTGTACAATTGGAAAAATCGTGCAAAAATTTGAGCAAACGGGGTCTGTAGGAGATGTGAAACCACCAGTACAGCTCGTACTGCAGAAAAGATTGCTGCTGCTCGCGATAGTGTGTCTGAAGAACCGCCCACCTCAACATGATAATGATAATTCGGTAGCTCTCATACAAAATGCATGAAAAAAATTTCGACAGAAAATATACGCCGTACACTTTATTCAGGTACGACCACCCTAACAAATAAATAACAAAGCAAAAATGTTAAAATCGCAGAATTTAAAATTTAAGATCTCCGAATATTATGAGCGATGCTCACTTATTGCTTTATTATTTAACTTACATATTTTTTAATTTGTATATATTTCATTTAACATAATTATAAGAATCAATTGTCTTATTTTTCATGTTCACAGATAAATAAAGGTTTGATTGTTACTCAGCAAATCACTGTGACTAATCTTCGGTACCTGTAATATATTCTCTACCTTCAGGTTAATCTTACAGTAATATACAGTGTTTTCGTCTACATAAATAACAAAAACGGTGATGATTAATTTGGTAAAAAATTAAACAATTTCGCTACAATATAACTAAAAAAAAGTTCATACTCTTGATTTTTTTTATTTGTAAATTATAATTAAGTATTTGTAAAGTTATGAAAAAGCAAAGTTGTTAATTTTATACCACATACTGTAACTAAAGAAATATTTTTAATGCGCCTGTCCACCAGAGTTTCATTGTTCTGAAATACAAGCATTCGATAATATTTTTTTAATATATAATTGGACACATTTTTAACTCGACAACTCTAAAAAATTACACCACCAAGTAAACACAGGTAATTTATAGGTTTAGAAAATTTCTAGCGAAAACAGATGCTGCAATAAAAATCTGTATTTGGAACAGTGAACACATATTTCAAATTGTGCCATTTTTTTTTAATTAAGAAAATAAGTAGGAATGTTTATTAAATGCAAATTACGTATTTGGTGTCTTCTTGGCTTAATTCTTTCCATTTATGCTACATATGTAGAGATAAAATTAATTGGTAATAAAAATTATCAGGCATTGTGTGATTTGGCACCAAAATTAAGTTGCACAGCTGTTTTTAGTTCCACGTAAGTATTATATTAAAAAAACATTTTCCTTTTCTTAATTAATTTAATATTGTTTTTAGATATGGCAAAAGTTTCGGTTTTTTAAATATGTTTTTTAATGAAACTACAGAGCATTGGAACCCGCCAAATGGTATTTTTGGCATCATTTACTACTTGACATTGTTTTTTACAAGTAAGTTAAAAATACTTTAATTTAACGGAAGAATATCAAATTTTTGTGTAGAAGATAATGAATAGTATCATGTAAATTTGATATTTAATAAGACTGTACAACATTGAGAGAAAATACGGATGAAAATTTGGCAGGCTCTCTTTGTTTTTTGACATTTTTTAAAAACCATCATATTTCATTAAATCAGGGATGCATATTCATGTTTTTTTTTTTTTTTTTTTTTTTTTTTTGTTTATGTTAAATGTATTCACAATGCATGTGAACATAAAAAAATCTGCCGTAAGATTTTTACTCTCATTTTTAAAATACAGATGGAATTTCATAATATTTTCTCTTTGATTTTATGTACGTAATGTATTACCGTCTAAAATCGCCTTAAAATGTCAACAATTTTTGTTTTTTTATACGAATAAAAAAACGCTACAGACATCGGAAGTAGTGTTTATTTCGTAACACTGTTAAGTAATCGTTAGTTAAGAGTTTTACGACTGCACTGTTTTATGTAGGTTTTATTGCGACATATTATACATACTATATAATGTGATATATTATTGTTTATTTACCCTGCAAAGTAAAATAAAAGTGGTTAACAACAATGTCATTTTCATGACTTCTATATCATAATAATCTATATCTATTCAATAAATTCCTTACTTTCTCAAGTCATGCAAATTATCACGAAAAATAGGCTCCCAAATCAAGTGATTTGCAATGAAATTCAAGAAAAACGAAATGAAAATGTTTTTGTCAACATATGAAAATCATCCTTTATCAGGTTTTATATATTGGTCTATGCATTCAATTCATATGAGTTTAATTTTTTTAAATTGTCGCACAAACACATGATGTTAAAGGATACGATAATTGCGCATGATTCACCTAATTCGAACAAGTGAGTGCATCTAATATTTTGCGAAGTACTATAGACCATATAAATTACTGTCTATGCTTTTTTTTGTAAAATATTTGTCTAATACGAACGTACCATAAGAAACATTTCTATAATTTTCCTGGCGAAAAGGAAATATCGAATTAAAATAAATCGAAAACCTTAAGCTAGAAATAAAGTATACATTTATTGCAAATAATACTATTTATTGCTTTTCTTTTTTTTCCAGCATTTCTGCAACGTCCAAACCTCGTAAAGTACCAACTCATATTTTGTATTTTATCAAATATTATGTCTATATATTTAGCTTATTTATTATATATTTTGGAAAATGTATGTGTTGTTTGTATATCAATTTATGCGGTAAACTTTTTGTGCCTTTGGGAAATGTTGAAAGAATTAAAAAATTTATGGTTGCAAAACAAAATCCAAAGTAATAAAATTGAATAAAATTTTATTTTATTATTTCTTAAATAAAATATGTTTAAATAAATTAATTATGATTTGAAATGTTAAATAAAATCTTTTAAATAACTTGAAAATATATTTTTAAGTCGGATTAAAATTATAAAAGATAACAGAAAAAATTGAATTTTAATCGAAAGTATTACATTTGCAAATTATTTTTTACAATATGCCCAACACGGCTGTTCTTGACGAAGTTCATACGGAACATCTAACTTTGAGATACTTTTTCGAGGATTTACTTTTAAAATATAAATTGTTGCTGCTCCGTGATCCCAAACCAGTGACTTAACGTGTCAAATCGTATGAAAATTATAGAGAGTGTGCTGGCAAAGTATTGAGATTTTTGAGTACTCAATACTTTTAAGCAACTACTCAATAATTTAAGAGTTTTATTTTTTCTTTGAAGTTGTATGGAAAATTAAAATTTTAACGGCCAAAACAAAATTCTGTCTAAAAACACAATACTTCATGAAATTGTTTTCACTACACAGAACAAAGGTCTTAGTCCCTCGGCTCGGATTAATTATATATAATATTAATATTGTATTCTAATTAAAATTAATAAATAAAAAATGTTTTCTCTTAAAAATTAAATGAGTGCCCAAATGAAAGTACTCAATACTATTGAATTTGAGAGCACTAATCGAGAGGTGTGGAAATCAGTTAGTCGCCAATTTTAATTTTAATAAGACAATGGTTGCGGTTTTCATAACAGCACTTAGCGTCATCCTGTTGGAACCACATGTCGTGTAGAAAAAAAAACGTTAATCACTGTGTGGTAATAATCTAGATTTACCTGGCATTCCAGTTTATTCCACCTTTAAAACGCGCCACCTTCCGGGAAGAGAACAGGTAACCTACTTAGTGAAGACGCTTACCACTCACAATCAAAATCCACCGACAAATGTGGCAACTTGTCTCATCAACAAAATAGGCGCATAAAAAAAGTACAATAAAACTGTCCATTTATCTTCAAATTCCAATACAATACATTGCATGAGAAGGGGTTTACCCCTGAGTATTGGTCTTAATAAAAAAATAAGGTTCAAATATATTACCAGATCTGTTGCGGATTAGTTTCACTACATATGCGGTACCTAACAAATCTTTTTAAACAAAAATTAGCCCTATCTCTGAACACGATTTTGTAAATTGAAGAGTGGTTTTTAAAGCAAATCTATAAAATTTCGTAGGGTTGTTAAATTTTAACAATTAAACTGAATATGATATTTTTATAGTGTTTGTAACAAAACTCCTCCCAAACGGTATAACCGATCCTTATGAAATATTGGTTTGAGATTAGGGAACAATAATAACAGAAATTTCCAAGTTTGGTCCTAAAAGCTTCATAAGCAATACAAATCATCCGTCAAAAAGTGAGTGCAACTAGATGATAAGTGGGCATGATACCTCCCATTTAATGTGAATAATCATATTTGCATATTGTGAGAACATTTTAAGCTAAAGTTTCTTAATTTGATATGATTGACTTCATAGTCAATACAAATCAGTAGTTAAAAATGGGCGGGCACCTCCCATAAAAAGTAAATATTTTGTATATCTTAAGTATGTTTAAAGAGAAGGTTTCTAAATTCGGTATTAACAACTTCATTGCCATCATCTACCAAAAAGCAGGCGATGCCGGATTTTTGAAAGTGGCTCTCTCCATTCGAAGTTATATTAAACTTTTGGTCTAATTGAAAAGGGAGTTGCGAAACACGCCATGGTTTAGCTAGTATATATAATATATTGTACATATATAATTATATATGTACATACTTATGGTTGTATGAGTCTACGGGCATCATTAATTTTCTAGTAATAAAATTTATATATACGGGTAGGTACATACATATGATTTTATTCTCCTTTTGTTATAAAATTAACATCTTTTATAGATTTTTATAATTTTCTTAATTTTATATTTTGTTGTCTTTTAATTTTTTGTGTAAAACAAATTCATGCCATGATTTTCTTCTGTTTTATTGTTTGGATAAAATCAATTTGTAATTTTAAACGTATGTTTTTTATATCCATCATGTGATAATTATCATATAATTTGTTAACAATAAACATTTTCAATAGGGTAACACCATTAAAAAAAATTTAAAAAATATAAAATTAATTCTTTACCCACCACCAATGAGTGTAAAAATTAACGAACGTTCATTGCACACCGTTGCCATCATCTTTGTGTGAAAAAAAAATATATCGCAAAACTTCCAACACTTTTAAATTCAAATGTTGTCAAAGCAGTGACAAATAATGCCCTTTTTTTGCTTTGATCTCAAAGACGACTTACTAAAGAAACACAATTTACTTAAAATTACACTCAAAAAATTATTTTCATAATTACGAGTGGCTATCGACATGCTTTCTTTGTGTTTGCCTATTTATAAAGTCATATCAATTTTACAAAAATTCAAACACAAAAAAATACAATAGGCATTTTGTTACCGTGTGATAATGGTGATATTGTCAGTAACAGTCAGAGTTATCATTTAAAAAAAAAAGAAACTCTCAGTTATAGGCTAAAGAATGAAAATACTGGTAAGAGCAGTAACATATATAGTAATCCCTCGAACTGCGCGGTTTCGGACTTGCGCGTTTTTATTTTTACCACCAAAATTTCGCATTGCGCGGCAAAAGTATCGCAACAGCGCGGTTTTTTTGCGTACATATTGTATACATATTTCGTGCAAAATAGGATATGATATGAAGATCTTTCTGTTGAAGAAATAATAACATATTTTGCAGATAATAATAATGATGAAAATGACGATAGTGAAGATGTAGAAATTGTTGAAAAAAACAAATTTAGTAGCAAAGCACTGGCAGAATTTTTGAAGCGTGGCAATCAACTTGGTGAAGAAGCTATTGACCCTGATTTACTGCGTGCTTTAAAATTCCGTAAACGTTTGACGTTTGACGTAGTGCCGTATAAAGAACTTTACAGTTCAAGAGATACTATTAAGCAATCACTATTAACAAGTTTTTTTACGAAACCATTGGAGGAAAATAGAACAAATTCATCAGAAGATGAAAATTAGCTTATTTAAAGATTTTTTTTAATTACATATTTACATTTTAATTATGTACATACTATGTACAATGAACTGATTTCAAGATTTTATTTGTTTAATTTTTATGAATTAATTTATAATTTTTATCTTTTTTGTTTATGTTAATTTTTAACTTTATGTTAACATTGAATAAAGTCTTTTTTTTAGTTATGTACTTGGTTTAAATTTAAAATTTTCATGATAATTTTAGGATTTGGAACGTATCCCCCTAATATCGTACAAAATAGGGTTCATAGTGCGCGATTTCGGATTGCGCGCTGTTTTTTCAGAACGTATCTACCGCGCAGTTCGAGGGATTACTGTATTCTAATAATTTTGACAATTAAACAACTGTTTACATTCAAATTAGCTTGAGACTTAAGTTGACCTTATTTCAAGACCTTGGAAAGAAACCATCGAAATTGAATTAATATTCATCAAGGCTTATTAATAAGATCAATGGAACTTTCCGGATGAAACTTGGAAAAATGTAGAATTTTTAATTAATTTAAATATTATTTTAAAATATTTCTAATTCATAGAAGAAAATATTAGCAATAGACAACAACAATCTGAATGAATATTGGTACGAGTAAGGATAAATTTGACAGTTTCTTGGCTTTCTTTATAAGAGAGGCTATACTGTAATAGATAATACTGTGCATTAGTGAAATTTGACTTTCGAACTATTACGTACAGCCCTTTATAATATGATAAACCATTAAATAAATATACATAGGAGTATGTTTTAATTAACGATTTTAGGAATAAAATATTAGTTGCTATTCGTTGGTATTTTTCTTCCCTCTTATTATTTTTGTTACAATATTTCTATTACCAACACATATTTTCGAGTGCATTAAAATATTTCAAACATACTCGTAGTAAACTCATGAGGAACAACATCCTTTTGTGTTTTAGATAACAAGAAAAACAATAATGATAGAAGCACACTATCTTTTCAACCGTAAATAGTATCAAAAGCAAAAAAAAATAAATAAAATAAAAAAAAAAATCATAAGAAGATGTTACCATTACTGTTACTTATTTATTAATAACATGTGGCAATAGGTGGTTGCCACAATGGATTTTGAAAGACAGACGAATGGATGTTTAGATAGACGACTGGTTGCTTGATGATGTTACTTTGACTTGGCTGGCTGGGATTTCTTAAATTCGATTTTTTTGTTTGTTTGCTTAGTGTTGTTACTTTTTTAAGATTTAATTTATGAGATCACGAATTACATTGACAATTTACATAAAAATAAATTTAACAAATTTCCTAAGCCCTCTACTAATACGAATACATTTCAAAATATATTTTTAAGTTTTAATGTTTTTTTTTTTGTTTACAGATAGATAATTTATAGAAAACACATTCTAATAGCCGAAAAAGAAGCAATAGTTATAGCTAGAAAATCGTTTACAACACGTTAAAAGGGTGAAAACAAAAACAAAAAAAAAACGAAATTCAATGTATATTTTAACTCTTAATTTGCTTTCGCGAGAAACAACTCCAAAGGTGATGAAGATGATGATTTACAAACAATTTAAAAGTAAAGTACAAGTACAGGCATATGCATATACTCGTACTATGCATATAGGATGTGTCGCTCAGTAAGTACCAATGCATGTCTTTGGAACGACAATGATTCATCATCATACTCGTTTTTATTATTATAACAGCCACCATTAGTTACATTGTCTTTAAAACAAAAAAAAATTTTGTTTTAAAAATGTTTGTGAAAGGCTTCAATTGCAAAGCGCGGCCTTTTCAGTTTGCTGGTTTAGTGTAAATCATAAATAATAATTATGAAATGCTAACCTTGAGTTTATTTATTATTATTGACACAATTAAATAAATTACATCAAATGAACAAGTAAAAGTGTGCCACCAGAAAATAAAAAGTTTCGTCATATTAGCGACTGACGACAGTAACAGAAAAGGTTTTTTATTTGTAGTTCTTTTTTCTTACATTCTAGTACATTCTAATGTTCTTATATTTAAATACTACGAGTATTTTGTAATAGTCTTGTCTTGTTAGCATCACTTTTTTTACCATTAGACTTGGCTAAACACATTATTTCTGAAATATCTATCATTCCCAAAATATATACTTTACAAAGCGAGAGAACTGTAACAGATTTGTTACAAAAATTTGCACTTAAATCAGTGCTACTATAACAGATTTTACAAATTGTTCAACAAGTTGCCATACTAAATTTGGAAATAAGGAAGTAAAAAGTATCTAAATAACTAAACTATGTGAATCTCTGTTCTTATTATTTGACCATAACTATACAATTGTGTATGCGCATATAGTTATGAAGAAAAAACAAGGTCAATAAAGTAATATATTTATTTGTATGTTTATATTTTGTGCAATTCCAGAATAAGAGTGATAATATTTCTTGACAAAATTAATGTTAATATATGGATGGCATGTTCAAATGTTTACTCGAAAATGCGTGCTTTTGAAAAAAGGTACTGAATTGGGTAATTTGAGGCAAAGCAGTAGGTTAAATAGTAAAAACATAAAAAAAATGTACTTTTACATCAAAAGGATTCAAGGGACTCTCCGAGTGTCTTAAAATTTAATGTTCTATTACAATTGAAGCACTACAAAACGCATTTTGTGTAAAAATGTAAATTAAAATTAAAAAAAACCATGCTATGTCAGGTCGTCTCAAGTGTCATGCAAAGTCATCATAGTCTCTTAGAGTGTTATTGCTAGCTGTTGTAGCATAATATTTTTAATACTGTGCATAATATTTTCAATACTGTCATAAAAAAAAAAACAGTTTATCTCTCTAATAAAATCCTACTTTTTACTAACGGCAAGTTGTAATAATGGGTCTAAAATACTTTTTGTTTGAAAAGCAAAAACACTATTTTTAAACTATTCTAGAATTTTAGAAAATCTTGTGAACACCCCATATGTGAATCCCCTATATAAATTAAAACAATAGCAAACTATATTTTAAAGAATAATATAAAATTCATGGCACAATTATCATAAAGCAGTCTCGTTTTATCAAAACAATAACAGCTGTTTGCTTACGATTGTCAAAATTTTGTTTTTCTTCGTTTTTATTTTCATTGACGTTAAACAAATTTGAATTTAAATTTTTTTCTTTAACGTTAAACAAATTTATTCATATCGAGGGCTTATATTCAATACCGTCTATCTACATTTTGACGAAATTTTTTTTTTCATGCCAAACTCATCTCTGACCACATCTGCATGTACTATAAAAATTTCAGGGGAAAAGAAATGTTTTTAGTACTATATATCCTATATTTTATCATATGTCTATCTACAAAGATACTAATTTATAAATTTTATGACGGCAATGCCGTCTATCTACATCATAGAATTTTGTCGTTTTATTTAATTTCAGGCTATTTCTCTGTTTGATATCTATTTATTCACTGTTCGTTTTTCGGATACATACTTCTCTTGTCGAACGATCAATACATACCATAATAATAATTTACTCCAATGGATACGGTTACCAAAACCGTAATCACTTTTTGTCGAATGCTTTGTCCAATTTATCAATAGAAAATAACAAAATCATAGAACAAAAATACTTGCAGAAAGGACACACCCAGATGAAGTGTGACAATGCCCATGCAAAGATAGAGGCTAAGTTGAAAAATCAAACCATATATTTGCCAAACGACTACGTCAAGGTAACAAAAGATGCCCGCAAAACAGTAAAATCAAGAACAAAATTATTAAAATGCTATTTGATGCATTACAATTAAAGTATGATTTTTTTCAAAACTATAAGGATACGAAACTTATTAGATTTTCCAGTATTAGACCTGGTCGATCAAAAAATGTTACTACAGTATCCCAATTAAGATCTCTCTTATATTCCCCAAGTGGTGCCATTAAGTTTAAAGTGAATTTTGATCATAATTACACTGAACTACCTATTAGAATAAAGCAATATGAAGGCAACATAAAACCAAAACAATTGTATACCGGTCGACTACCAATTCAGCAAAACAAATGGAAACATTTACAGGAGTTAAAGGCGGTAATTCCAGAGGAGTATCACAACTCCTATGATAATCTTAAATACGCGCAGTAAAAATTATAACAAATTATAATAAAAAAATTATAGAAAACATTGTCCTTGAATTTAAACTGGTTAAACAATTCTTCTGAACACACCTACCCTCTATCTGACACCCTTTTTGAGACACCCATGCCAAAAACAAAAACTAGTCAAAAACAACCCCTAGCTCTCTGTAGGGTTCAAATGTTAGAACAAGTCGTACTATTTTTGTATCCCCAACATTTCTTGTGAACATATCTACCCCCTATCTCCCACCTTTTTCGGGGTCCCCATACAAAAACCGTAATACAAACTTAATTTTAAAATTAGGCAATACCGTCTATCTACATGTTATTTTCCTACACAATGATTTTATTTTTAAGGCAATACCGTCTTTCTATCATAGAAGCTAAAATAACGCGAATTTCAAGCAACTTTTTAGTTAGAACGTTTGTTAGACACATTCTGTTAATATTGTAGAAGATGAGTTCATCAAAATTTTTGCTTATTTGCGAATAAAACAGTTTTTTGGCTCTCCTGAAAAATTATGTTTTTGTAGATAGACGGTATTGAATATAAGCCCTCGATATAGAATAGATTTTCTTTAAATAGAATTTAATATAATTTACAGCTACATATTAAAACTTTGGTTATCTATAGTATTTCTCTATAATAGTAGTATCGTAAATCTGGTTACACTTCTCCACATTATTAAAATTAACCCTTAAAATACAACGTTCTGGATACTATTCTGTTGTTCTGGAGACTAGTTAATAGCTTTTTTCCGTTAACAAAAAACCTTGATAAACTCATTTTTTACAGAATGAGGATACAATTTTCAACATTACAAAAAATGTTTCTTAATTATTTGTTTACAACAGTCAACCACAGTATTGCATTTATTTGACAACGGGCAGAGAAACATGTTTGCAAAACCACAGGGTTACATGCCTTTCAAACTAGATATACCTTATAATGATTATACCATGATAAGATCTGAATAACAATTTATTTGTTAGACATATTTTTTATCTCATAAAAACTTGAAATAAGTGACCCTATTATTCTGTCTGTAACTGTATTCACCTGTATAAATATCTTAATATACAGATTTTTTCGAATGTATCATCATTATCAGTTTGTTCTAGACATATTTTTTAAATACTTGTATTATTTTAAACACAATATTAAATACGAGTATAAGTTCTTTTTCATACAAATTTTGTTTTTATATTTATGTCAAGTGTCAAGCAAACAAAAAAAAAACATTCAAGATACAAAAAAATCAACAAAACTTTTAAATCCCTTCTAAAAAAAATCATCATTTCAAAAGCCATAACATTAATAATTGATGTAATCCGTATTTGGTATTCTTTCTAAGATGTTTTTGCGTTTAAAAAATATAAAAAATATTCTTGTAAATTTTTGAACTCTTGTGATAGTTTGGCACAAAAGTTGTGAAACAAAAATCAGCATTAAAAAACAATACGACTTTTTTAGCTATTAATTTATGTATTTGAACAACAGTTTTGAATTCTAAAGTAACTCCAAAAATTAAAATGGTTTAGTGGTTAGTGTATTAGATTGTAAGAGACTTGTGGGCTCGATTACCACCAGGGACCCTGGTTTGGTCTTCTCATAATAATTGAATATAAATAAAAAAATAAAATTGACTTTATTGACCCCTTTTATTTTAGAAAAATGATCACAAATGATCACCTTACTAGCCTAAACCCGGAATACTTCGCTACACCTACCGCTACCATTTATACACATTTTTAGACTGATGATTTCTAATGACTACGAAATCAATTACACCGAACTCAGAAACTTCAGCTTTAACACTTGTCAAGATATAAAAAAATAATATTTAACTTGTAAAGGAGGTACCACTCCTCCTTTCTGATTGATGATTTTCCTTGACTATGAAGTCTTTCAGACCAAATTTAGAAAATTTAGCTTTAACAGCTCTCAAGATAAGTATAAGTTAAGCATAATATGAAAAAATTTTACATTGAATTTGTATGGGAATATATAGGAAAATCTAATTTTTTTTTTTTTTTTTTATTAAGACCAATACTCAGGGGTAAACCCCTACTCATGCAGGGCATTGTATTGGAATGTGAAGATGGTTGATAGGTTTTTTTTTTTTTTCATAGATGTTTGTATATATTGCGCCTTTTATTGTTGATGAAACAAGTTGCTGAAACAAGTTGCTGCTCAAGAGCCAGTGTTATACCTTCACCCTCGAATGATCAAACAGCAATTGCCTCATCTGTCTGTGGATGTTTAATGTGAATGGTGAGCGTCTTCAGTAGATTAGCTGTTGTCTTCTCAGAAGGTGGCGTTGTACTCCTGATCATTGGTTTTTGGTGGAATGGATTAGGAATATCAGGGGGCGATTTCTTGCAGATGGTCTTGCTGGAGGGGGGGGGGAACCTCTTATTTTTCTTAAATTTAATTTTTAATTTAAATTGTAATTTTTAGAAAGTCGCAAATTTTTTATTTTTATAATTTCGTCCTTCGCTGGGATTGAACCTTGGTCGTGTGAGTTTCTGAGCGAGCGCTCTACTACTATGCCACGACCTCCCCAAATGCAATATCTTCGGAACCAAGGGCAGATTTCATGCAAACTTCACATAAACAATCTACAGAATATATCTAACGTACTCTGGAATGCTGATTGAATTCGATCTATCCGTTTCCGCAGTTAGTGGTGACATCAAAATGTACATTAATTTTTATATATTAGAAGACTTATCGAAATAATTTGTCATACGAGTAATTTAATTACTTCAATCTCAAGACATGTATGATAATTTTTATTAAGTAACTTTTAAGTCTCACTGTATTACATTCATTCAAAAATAAAAACCATTTTTTAAGACTTTACACGTAACTGTATTTATGATGATAAGTGCAATATGTCGATTGCTTGAATCCGTCAAAAATATTTGCAAATCCGCAATGGCACGTGAACTTCAGTGGCAGATTCTTAATCATGATTACATGCAACCAACATCAAATGCTTAAAAGCATGCACGTTTTTTTAATGAGAAATGGAAACGAAATGGCAACAACAAAAAAAAAAAAAAGAACCAAAATAAGAATTAAAGAATCATTGTTTTTTTTTTTTTGTTTTATTAAAACAATTAAAAAAACCATATTAAAATATGTATGTATGTACTACATACTATATGTGTATGCACATGCGCAGCCTCATTTGTTGCAACTTCCAAATGCAATAAAAATAGATGAGCTACAAATCATTTGTATGATTTTTTTGTTTTTTTTTTTTTCTAGAAGTCTATCAAAAATATTACGCAATTTGGCAAAGAATTAAAGTACGATCGTTATACTTATTTCTGTATATTATTTGACTTAAACAAATAAGATGCTGAAAAGGCAGCAAATGGATTAATAATAGAGTTAAAATAATAATTTTTGTTTGTTTTTAAAATTGTTTCGTTTAATAAAATGAATAAAAAATAAATTAATTTGGCAGTGAAGTTTGACTGTTAACAAAAAAATAAGTTTAAAATATTGCAGTAGTTCTGTACGATATGAAATATTTTATACGAGTATTACCAAAAGACTTTTGTTTTAAGGCGAAGCCAACATGGTTGGTTCCAAAGAATACTTTATGTAAACAACAGGGGCCCCCATCACCTTCTGAGATGTTTTTAGGACACTTTGGCCTCGATATAACCTCGGCAGGACTCTGGGAGTCTTGGGGATTACTCGTCAGTTCCTGTCCAGACTTATAGCTGTGTATACGTGTCACTGGCTGATCGGTAGACACGCAGAGAGGTTGGCCCTGCCCTTTAATTTACACTGCAGAATTTGCGCGAATTCTTCTGAGAGGGAGACTGTGGAACATTTTCTTTGTGATTGCCCAGGCCTGGCAATCAGAAGTATAAAGTTTTGTGGGGTGCCCTTTTTCGATGGCTTGGCGCAATGTGTTAGCCTGCACCCCCTTGCTTTACTCCACTTTATAGGCAGCTCTGGTTGGCTGTAGCTCTTTTCCTATTTTAGGTGAATTCAGTTTGGTCCTGCAATGGTTTCAAAACGCCACCTTGTGCTAATTGTAGTTGATCACGTTTTCGATTAACTGGCCATTTGACCTACCTACATACCTAACAGGGGCCCACTGCACTTGCAATCGAATGAATTTTCGTATCAAATAATACGAGTAATAATTTAAATTATAAAATGTCATAATATCAATGGAGGTTGTTCATTGACAGGGTTTGGTCTCCCATACCTTTTCAAAATAAACTATGGAAGGCGAGGTTCAGTAGGATAGTGAGTTTCCTATCAGAGCATTATTATCTGAGATAGACGTTGTACCTCCTACACAAATTAACTATTTACTTTTGTATATCTTGGGTTCAGTTACCGCTAAAGTTTATGAATTTGGTCTGAATTACTTCGTTGTCACTAAAATCATCAGTCGAAAACTGTAGACAAATGGTAATGGTAGGTGTAGCCGATGTATGCCAGGTTTAGGCTAGCATTCTAGTAAACTTTTCACAATTTTAAAAACGCTAAAAGAAATTAGTTTTTTTTTATTATTTTTGCAAAAGCTATTTAAGTTTTTTTTTTATTCCTCAAAAATATTTCTTTCATAATATACTTAAAAATTTAGAGACTTTAACAACTTCTGGTGGTGATAAAAATCTTTTATCTGTAAAAAAAACATAATTTTCGTTGAAATCCAAGAAACAATTTTCGTTTTGATTTTTGTCACTGTGTGACGCCATTTAAAAATATTTTTTTTTTCTAACTTAATTAATTTTGATTTTAAAACAAATCTTTTGTGTAATTTTTTAAACGTCTACAAAAAAAAAAAAAAGAAAAAAAAAATACCTATAACATAATAAGGTAAAAAATGGCATTCAAAATGTGTAAAACATTTTACTTTTAATTTTAAATGCAACCATTTAAACAACAAATAGTAATTAACAAAAGTTCTAAAAACGTACTTTATTGGTAATATTTTAGTTCATTAAAAATCCATACAAAACACAATATTAAAAAAATTTCTCATATTTACCGTTAAAACAATCAAATGTGACTTCAAAGCAGAAGATCAAATTTCAATAATTTTTTTTACATGAATACCACAGAGACAGTCTTCTTATAATGAGACATCGTAAATCACTGACATTGATCAAATGAGGCAGAATAAAAACTTAATGATGGATATACATACATATAAAAACTTCATTGACCGATGGATCAGTGAAAGAATACAAATGAAAAAATGTGAATGTTGAATTATTAAAAGCACAAAAAAACACGAGCCATCCATACGCTTAATGTCAATGACAAAAAGCGCATGTGCATGCGCATGCGTATGCCCACCAGATGGACAGTATTGCTTGTTAAATTCACATCAATTGACCAGCTTTAATTTAGCTAAGGCCTTAATAAATAGAAAAACGATGCTCCTGCATTGTAGTGTCTGCAGTAAATGTTTATTTGCATTACGGTATCTGCTTAAATTTTAAATTTAAATTGTAGCGCCAAATTTCAGAAAGAAAATTTATGTGCCTTGTGTGATATATTTTTTAATAACTTATTGACTTTTATTACATAATAAAGACTATACTTTTCTTTATTTATTAAGGACTTATTTGACGACATGTTATAGAAATTTAAAACAACCATAAAATAATTTTTATGAATTAGACTGTAGATTTTTCTGACTCTCAAATAAATTAAAATTTAAAAATTATTATCAGTGTTTAACTTACATACAGACTTATATGTATGTAGTGTCAATAATTCATTCCAAACTTTCATCAAATTATACTAATTTTATTGTAAATTGTTCTCTAATTGGCTCTGGTAATCGAAAGAGAAACTAGCCTTACTAGTGATTAGTTATATTTTAGATAATAGATTTATCAAATGATGTGGTTTATATCAATGTATAAAACCTAGAAAAATTTACATTTACCAATTTGTGTAAGTTTTTGTTGTTTAAGTCACTATATATCAAATTATTGTCCATTAAAATCATTTCACTCAGTTAAGAAATAAAGCCGAGATATCAAAGCTCCAACAAGTAATGGTATGGTAGATTTTTGGAATTATTTGGGAGAAACGTTAACTTTTTTCTAACAAATCGTGCAAATTAAACAAAAATCTATTTGGGAACAGTAGAAGTATAAGTATGACTTCATATTGAATTATTTTAAATGCAAAATGTTAAGTATAAAATTTAAAAGCATTAATGTAAAAGTGCTGTACATATTATAGCTACAAGTTCACAAAAAGGAACTTATGGATAGGATATAATCGCATAATATTTCACCCTTTTTATGAGGAGATAATATTGAAAGCTAAAACACCAGGTATTAAAATGACTGTCAAAATTCATTTACTATTAGACATTAAATATAAGTGTCCAGTATATTATTTGTTGTTATAAGGGGAATTGTCTTTTTTTCAAAAATTCTAGTCCAGAGCGCTGGGCTTACTCGCTTACGAAAAAATAAGTAGTTTACATGGATAAAAAGTTATTAAATTATTTTTTAAAACCCATAGTTGCCGTTGATTTTTTTTGTTCTACTATTGCAAATTATTGAACCTTTAGTTCCGTTTCCTAAGTTTGCGACAAAAAAGTTGAAATACTTGGATGTGTTTATTTTACATTAAATTTAATATTTCCATAGTAATTTTTAATCACTTACCTTTTACTTATATTATATGTTTAAAACATTTTCTAAGTTTCTTAATTTTTTTTACAATAATTCACAAAATTTGTTCACAATGCAGGTTTTTTACGACGCGCTAAAAACTGAACAATTTGGTAAAAAAAAAACAAGTTTCTAAGTTAATTTTAGCTGGCAATACCTTTTAACATTAAATTGTGTAAACTCGGCCTCTATTATCATTTGCCTTTTATTTTACATTTTAATTGCAATTCGCATTAAACAATAACTGAAAATCAATACTACAAAGAGTTCAGAAGACGTCGCAATACTATTGCCGAAATCTTTAATTATATCCAAAACGTTCAAAGTGTTTAGTTTTCTAAGAAAACTTAGTCTTTATTTTAACTTTTAGAAGTAAAATCATTTATTTAAAATTATATGCACAGTTCATAAAGGCAGTTAAAATATCTTGTTGGATGTACCAAAATTGAAGGCGTCAATTTTAACAAACAGCAGCGTCTCAATATCGATTTCAAGTTAACCGGCTTAGTTTAATCAGCCGTTTCGAAAGTTTCAGTGTAAATAAAATTTGCACCACCAAAGAAGGTAAGTGGTAGGAAGATATAGAATTTTGTAGAATTTTTACAGATAACATACTTTGATTATAGATTTCTGCCATAATTGCTACAGATTAAATTAAAAAAAAAGACCATCAATATGTTTGTCCTCAGCCGTAATGTCAGTAATGCCGTCAAGTAAGTATTTGTTCTTAAATTGATTGGAAAATAATTTCAAGCAATGATTACATAAAGAATGAGATGAAGCCTACCTGGGCCAACATAAACTTTTAATTGAGAAATTTTTTGAATTATAATTTGTTTGTAAAAACTAACATTTCTTGTTAGTTATATTCTACTATAGAATAGCTGGTGAAAGAAACACCTTAACATAAAACTGCATCCATATTTCGTTATACTTATAGTCCATTATCTTGCTATTATAAAAATAGAATACGTTACAGTTTTTCGAAGTATTTTTTTTTTGTTTAGTTTAGTTCCTACTACCCATTTTTTCATTATGCTTTAATTTTATTCTAGGAATTCCATACGCGGCAAACACACTTTGCCTCAGTTGCCTTATGACTATGCTGCCCTCGAACCAATTGTCAGTCGTGAAATAATGGAACTGCATCACACCAAACATCATCAGACTTATGTTAATAATTTGAATGCTGCCGAAGAACAATTGGCTGAAGCCCAGTCCAAAAATGATGTTTCCAAAATCATTAGTTTAGCTCCTGCTTTACGTTTCAATGGCGGTGGCCATATTAATCATTCGATTTTCTGGCAAAATCTTTCACCCGGAAAAACTCAACCATCAGCAGAATTGAAAAAAGCCATTGAAGATCAGTTTAAAGGTTTTGATCAGTTCAGGAAAGAAATGACTGCGTTGACCGTAGCTGTTCAAGGCTCTGGTTGGGGTTGGTTGGGTTTCAATAAAAAGACACAAAAATTACAAATTGTGGCCATGTCTAATCAAGATCCTTTAGAAGCGAGCACAGGTAATTATATCCTAAAAACAACGTAAGCTTGACAAGATTTTAAATAATTAACAAAATAAATTTATTCGAACAGGTTTAGTCCCTCTCTTTGGCATTGATGTTTGGGAGCATGCCTATTATTTGCAATATAAAAATTTGCGCCCATCTTATGTTGAAGCTATTTGGGATATTGCCAATTGGGATGATATCTCGAAACGTTTCGCCAATGCTCGTAAATAAATCATAGCGCAGCTGGTGTTTATACGTTATTTGTCAAACAAATGTAAAAGGTGGAATAAAATATGTTAAACATTCTAAACTATAAATTAAACGTAGATTTTAAAAGCAGTTACTTTTTAATAAGCTAAACTTTTACATTCAAGAAAGAAATGATTGCGTTGACCGTAGCTGTTCAAGGCTCTGCTTGGGGCTGGTTGACACTGATCTTAACCAAAAAGTAAATATTTATTTTTTAAAGGCTTTTTTGAAATTATATACATGCATATTATATGTACTTCATAATATTGATTAGCAGTTATGTTCTAAATAATAGCAATGTACCTAATAGCTAAAATGGATTATGTATTCCAATACTTTTTGCAGAGTTATTCAATATAAATGATACATATGCGCATGTAAATATTTAAAAATTATGAAAAGTATTCTAATATGGTTACCTAAACAATTATTTTTTTTTTTTTTTGTTTTGTAGAATCTAAACACCTTCACTATTTTTAAATCTCGTTTAACACGATGTAGCACTTTACGTCACATTTTATTAATGTATTCACCGTGCTATAGGGATCCGGCCTGCGTTAATTTATAAAACAGTTTTGTGCAAAATCTTTCATATTGGTGGAACCATTAAATATGTGTTCTCATTATGTATTAATATTTAAATATGATTGCTCCCTTTAACAAGTAACTTATTAGACATTTTTGAATCATATTCAATAATTTCAAAACATAAATTTGTCGTGTAGTCTTCTTTAATACTAGAAGTTAATCCTTTAATACAGTCGCTTAGAAAAAGTTTAACGGGTAATGAATAAAAATTTCCTTGTTGAAATTTCGGCTTAATTCTGTTGACTTTGCTTGTATAGGAACAGTTTCAATTTGGCTAAATTATTTAGCTGGTCGTGAAAATGTTTGCTAAATGAAAGAGCAGTAAAACAATAGTTAAGGAAGTTGAGTGATATGTAAGTACATAACGGGGAAGCAGTGGTTTATTTTTTAAATACCGTGAAGACGACAATATGCCGCATATTTGATCTGGTCAACCTACCTCTAATATCAACTTTTATATATGTATGATATGTCAGGCAGTTCGCTTCTTTTTATCGAGCCGAACTAGTACTAGGTTATCAGCAATAATACTACCAATTTTTCTCGTTGTTTTCACTTAAAGAAAATTAATTACAATTTATAAAAAGTCTTGATAAGGCATATATAAAAAAGTTCCTTATACCGACAGGGACATTAAAAGCAACCACTAATTTCTTTCTGCTGGCAACTTTTATTAATAGCCCCCTTTTTACAACAAGTGGCAGCACAACATTTACCTGCAAATCAGAATAATAAAAGAATAACAAACAAAAAAAAAAAAAAAAAGCAAAACAAAACAATGACAACAATAATCAGCTGGTCTAAATGAAAAACGCTGTCTGTAGTTTAGTTTTCCTTTTTTGTTCTGTGGTTCGGTGAACATTTAAAAAAGTGAGAAAACTGCCAATAAAACAAATAAAGTAATCAAGAAAACAAGACAATTACATTATAATTCCAATAATCAAGAACCTGCGCA
This sequence comes from Metopia argyrocephala, assembly GCA_963576795.1. Classification (NCBI taxonomy): domain Eukaryota; kingdom Metazoa; phylum Arthropoda; class Insecta; order Diptera; family Sarcophagidae; genus Metopia; species Metopia argyrocephala. The sequence goes on along the minus strand of OY756208.1, from coordinate 175,706,742 downwards.
ATTGCTTTCACGAAAAGTAATGTGGATTATATAGTGGAATCGTAACAAAAACAAAGAAAACATATTGTCGGACATACGCATTTCTTGAAAGAAAAAATTTTCTCTTGGATTAAGAAAAATATAGAAACATATAAGACAGGTTGTACACATGTTTAAACGATAAAGACCGATGTGATAATGCCCTACTCTGAAATAGTTGTAGGGTTAATTAAAATTTGTTGACACTTTTATTGGATTACATTGTATTATTTTTTAGTAAAGGTAGTAAAAGAAATAACATTTAATTGCTGAGTGTAATACCTTATTGGCCGACCTGTTGAGTCGCAAGGACCAACAACCGCAATTAATGTGTGCTTATTTGCAACAAGAGTGGCATAACTCAAAAAATACATTTTTTGAGGTAATAATGTAGAAATATGAGGCAAACTGTAATTTAAAACATATCTAAAAGTTTTATTTTTAATTCTCTTTTCCATTGAGTGGTGACTAAAAGTGTCTTTTACTTTTTATATCAGTTTGCCTGAATTAAAATGTTTGAACGTATTTGTCTCAAAATCGTTTTTTTGAGTTATGCCACTCTTCTCGCAAATGAGCGATATCGATGGCTTAATATGAAAAAGTCGTATCTCAACTTTTAGCTACTTTACAGGAGAAGGAAAAAACTGCATATTATGTATGTTCATATATTTATAAAGATTGTTTTAAGAAAATTAAATAACAATCTATGTATTAATTTTATAATAATAGGACTGCTATGTTAGTATAAATCGTTGTAGAATTATCCTTAATTCACACCATGCTAAAAAACAACTTTTCTTTTCTTTAAAAGAATATTTCATTGCAGTTTTGCATTGTGTTTCTGTAATAATGAGTAAGAATCAAGAGCAAAAAGAGTAGAAGAGAAATACAGCAGAACCCCAGAAAAGAAAATTCGAGCCAAAAGTTTCTCGAGCATGACCACAATGTATAAGTCTGACGATCTCGTGTTAGTACCATAGTCTGAGTAGCGAGATATGCTCATACAAAATGTACGAGAGTAACCCAAATGGCTTGGCGCTAATGCTTTGCAATCGAAAAATTCAATTCTGACAGCGCCTCAAGAAGTAACGCTCCATTTTTACCAATCTTAAACAGTCAACTGTCACACTGTTTCTTTTCCAGAGTTGACAACAACCAACTGCACAAATAAAGGCAATTTAAAATGTAATTTTTTTAAATTAAAATTTCGAAAACAACCAAACTCAAACTCTTGGTCTTCATTTATTTTTTTGCTAGGACTTGGACCAGAGCTGTTTGAGTTTTTGTGCTAGCGCTCTAACCATTATACAATACACCTTATAGTTCTCACTGAGTTCGGCTTTGAGAAATTAACAAAAAATCTTTAACATCTATATTACTGTAGGGTATAAAAAACGTCATAGAAATTATGGTTACAAAGAAAGAAAATGCGCAAATTGTGCTCGTATATTTTCATACATTTTCTTAAATTCCACAAGAAAATCTAAACTCAAAACGAATTCTAAAGGATATCAATACCAAATACACAATGCGTTGGCAGAACTACATTGCTCGTCTGTGAAAACGGTACACGGTTCAAGTTCTAAACGAAATCAAATAAAATAAATCGTTAAACGAATTAAAAAATAATAAAGAAATTAACAAAATAATAAGAAAAATTATATATTTTTCGTTTGTATTTCTCACATACATACATAAATCCGATTTTAACAAAATTAAGTCCGAAAAACAAAATTTTAATAAAATAAATAAAAAAAATGTTTAAGAAATAAAGTGTTAGTCCATTAAATCAATGAGCAGATTTGCTTAAAAACTGTAAAAAAGTTTTAAAAAAACTAAGTGAGACAAATTGTTAAAATACATTCCTTTTTTAACTGGCCGATATATTTGTCTTAAATTTTGGAAAGTACTCAATTAAGGGCTCATCTATTTTAGATAAACGGTTTTCTTTTAAAAGGTAAGTTTTAAAATAAATTCTCTGCAATACATATTTCATTGTGAAAATATTTTTCAATTTATTGGTGAAAAATCAATTTTCCTTTGGGTATACAGATACATTCCACATTCCACTGAAAAAAATTGTTTCAATACCTTTAACTCCTCCACTTAGATTTACTCACTATTCCTTAAAAATATGTAATAAATTGTGTGGAAGTCAAGTTTCCTTTTTTAGCGTTTGGATTTTTATTTTTTTAAAACATTTTTACGAGTTCAATATTTAGAAAACATAATTTTTTGCCATACATACTAACTTTTTTCTTTTTAAGAATGCTGTGACTAAATACTTTCTCGTATTTTCAACTACTCCAAATGCAGTTTAAGCTTAGATAACATCTGTATTATCATTAGGGGAGTTAAAACTTATTTTTTTGTTAGCACGTCAACATTATTACGAATGTAGTCGTAGACAATATGTTGTCGCCGTCATTCTCATTAAAAGATGACTAATAAGCAAAAAATGAAATCAACTTCTTAATTTTTATTGTGTGTAATACAAACTCTTTTGTTTTGTATCATTGAACTTGAAATATAATCGTCGTATTACATGATTAATGATGGATTATACAAAAAAAAAAAAAGTAAACGTAATTAAAAATTTTTACGATTATCTACTTCAGCAATAGCCATACAATTGTTTTTATTACGAGTATGTTACTTAAAGCATTGTTTGGGAAAACTTAACTCTGTTGTAAATAAATGGTTTTATTTAATTATAAATTTCAGATTCGACGAGGTCTGGTACAATGGAAAAAAAGGAATTAAAATTTTTCCATTCAAATTATTGCCCCAATCATCGAAACAGTTCTGATATGTACTTTTTGGTATGACCTTGAGCTCTTTCAACGATTCGGTTTTTTATCTTCTCAATCATCGGAAAATATCGTCCTTTCATGGGCCTTTTCAATTTGGGCAATACCAAAATGTCTCAGGTGAATACGGTGGTGAATACGGGTAGGATGCCTTACTGTGATGCAAAAGCCATGAACTATTTTTCAATAATCCTAGACGGGTTTTTCGTGTTTCTTCTTGCAAGATAATACTCTTTTAATAACTATACGACTCAACTCATGATATATTACGCCATGGTAATCGAAGAAAACACTGAGCAAAACCTTGAATTTTGATCAAATTTGGTGGGTTTTTTAGATCTTGACTCTCGGCAGAATTAGCAGATTATTTTGTTCAAGGAACGACCTGAAAAGAACGAAAGTGTTTTTAAACATGAAACGTATGAATTCCAGTACTGTTGGACAGCAAGTAGCCAGGATGGGCATTCCATTTAATTTGAACTGCCACAGCTGTAAGCAGAAGAAGGAGACAGTATTTCATTTTCTCTGTGAATGATCTATCCTATGGAGGAAGAGGGTATTAGCTTTAGTTTATCTGGCTGATATGAACATTGATCGATTTATGGAGTTTCTGAACCACACGAACTAGAACATGAGTGTTTATTTCAACAAGTTGATAGCGCGGATGTGGTATCAAAACGGCGCGAAAGTGTCAATTGGATTTTTAGAATCACCACGAAAACCAACCAACCAACTCGTTGGCTCTGTTATTAGGATGATTGGACATTGTTTTCCATGTTATAACTATTTACCAAGTATTCCTTACAAGCTATGATTATTTTAAGTAAATCTGGATCGTCTTTGACTTTATTCAACATTTCCTGGGCGATTCTATACGACGGTTGTTTTTTTGTTTAAAATTTTGCAATTTTGGAAGATACTTCGCTGCTACACTCTCCATGCCCCAAATCTGCGAAATAATTGTACGGTATGAGCCAAACAATAAGCCGAAATTTTATATGGTTGCACTAATAGTTATGCGACGATTTTTCATTCAATTTACTTACACTTTTTCAACATTTATTTTGATGAGATAGACTTTGCAGGTCGAGCGTCGTCATTCCCATGTCTTCGAATGTCTTCGAAAAGCTTGTACAAATTGTAAATATTTTTTTTGGAATCAGAATATAAGCAGCATATGTCCGTCTTAACATTTCAAGTGCTTTTGAGCACTTAATTCCTTTTTGACACAAATTCTTTGTTACACTTTTTTCGCAGCAGAAAATCGCCGAAAAAACAAAAAAGTCTATTTGATATGCCTCTCACAAACTCAACTAAGAATATAAATTTGGGGATTAAAATGAGAAACAATCTGATAAACCTGGGAAAATTTGTTATGGGAAGGAGTAAAGAGGGAGCAGTGATTGTGGTCATTTGATTTAAATTTACTAATGTCACGGGAATATTTTTCCACAAACGAAAGGGGCAGCTAAAGAACGATGTTCTCTGAGAAAGGTACGTGTAGTCCGCAAGAATATACGAACATTCAAAAACAAATCCTTTATTTCATCATAGCACCTCTCATAGTAGTACCGATAGAACAATGAAACGCACGCCACATTGCGTCGATGCTCCAACGGATCGATAGAGTTGGATAGCCTACTGTGGCTGATAAGCACATTCGCCCTCTCCTGTACGCGGTTGAGATGTTCCAAAATAGGCTTTTAAGCACTGACCAATACATGAGAGTTGTATTCCATCTTATACAAAATAAAGAAATACTTACACTGGTTGTTTATTTTTCAAATTTATGGCTGTTTTAAAATATTTTTTCATATTTTTTTAAACTCATTAACTATTTGTTCTTTATTCATTTTTATACAAATAATTTTATAAATTAATTTAATGGGGAAATTTCAAAATCTGAGATACTTTTCATGCTTTCATTCTATAAAAAAATATATAACAAATACCTTATGTAACGCTACGTTGCGAGAGTTGTTCGGTGATTCAAGACTTGAATGAGTCATAAAAGCCACTCTCTTAACCAAAATATTCAGTTCATATGGTATAAGAAAAATGACAATTTTTCCGTGAACAAGTATAATTAATTTTTCACTTTACAAATTTTATATGTTCTGAAAAGTTTTTAGATTATAAAAACTATCGGGTATGTTCTGAAAAACGAATTCGAGTGAAATTGAAAACAAAGGTTTTTCCAAAGGCAAATAAATCTTAAATGCGCCAATTATTTTAAAATTTGGGTATTCAAGAAACTAATATTAATGGTTATTAAGCGAATAAATAGAAGCTTCTAAAAATATAGCAGTTTATAATTTCCTTCGATTTAAATTTCAATTTCACTCGAATTCATTCTTCAGAACATACCAAAAGCAAAACTGTACTGGTATAGTTCAAAAATTAGGTGCTTGTTCCTGATATCGTAAAAAATAATATAAGTAAAAAATAAATTTAATTAGTTATCGCCCATTTATATAAGTACCATTGAAGTGGTTCAAGAAGAAAGCCATTTTCACGACTTCTATATAATTACATGCAATTAATTCCTTTTAAATGCATTCTTAAATTCCAATTAATGTACATGAAAAGCACATTATCAAATCAGGTGATATGCATTGATATTCGATAAAAATAAATTAAAATTGTATTCGTCTTTGAATCACGTATTATCGATTTATTAATTTCAATGAGTTTAATTTCTCTAAAATCATTCATTCACCTTCTTCAATCTTCAATGACTAATGGCTAATGTTAAAATTATATATGTTTTACCTAAACAGATGCAGTGTACGAGTATGTGATTTCATTATATAGTCATCGTACGTGTATAATATTTTTCTGGGCAGTAATACAACACACAAATTCATATGTGAACTATTTTGCTCTTAAATCTCATATCCTTTAATATGCTTAATTATAACATTTATTCAATAGAGTTTCTCCTTTTTGCTTCTTATCTTTTTTTATATAAGTAATGGTGTTATATTAAAATAAAACTCTCATAGTAATCTAAAACTGGAATAATCAGTTGATAAGGGTAATACAATATAAGAAAATTCATTTGAAAAATAAATAATACCTATACTTAAATAAAAAAAAGAAAATAATGGGAAAATGGGAAACAATGAAATCAAATATCAATATGTGAATACAAAAATACTCGTACTCATACTTATTTGTACAGGAAGGGTAGTTGTAATAAAGTAAGAAGATAAATCAAAGAAAAATTAAATAAAATTTGCTTTGTATTTTAATTAAAAAAACAAAAACGAAAATAAGATATTTAATCACTTGTTAAGAGATGATATCAAAAAGATTGGAAATTATTTGCATTTATTGGAGCTAACACATGAAAAACAAATTCATTATAAGATAATGACTAGAAAAATCTATTAGAAATGCGTGTTAATTAAATGGTAGCATACATTTTTACTTTTTATTTTTAAATACACATTCGTACACATACATACATAATTTGCCATAACTTGAAACCGAGTTGTTTCAGGGTTACAGTCTAGCTTCTCGCAGCACCCATGTTGTTTGTGTCAATTTTTATCCATGAAAACCGGGATCTACAGTTTAAAGTCGACTCCGAATGGCAAACTTGAGAATACTTGCAATCAGTTATCCTCAGAGCTTTTGCCAGAAGATTGCTGAGAGGTAGTCACCGAAAGAAATATTTGTTTTTATATTTCTTTATTTCAAGATTTCAAAGCTGGGATCTAGAAAGCCATTACACTAAACACTAGACTACATTTGTGGAAATACTTCATGTATACATGTACATTAGTTTATGTAAATAAATCAGTATTTATATTTGTGTATCGCTGCTTTGGGAAACCAATTCTTTTTTTGTAAATTTTTTCCCTGTTTTTTCTCTTTATTATTCAAGAGGACGACCCCTACTGTGTAATTTTCTTACTGACAAATTTATTTTAATAGATTTTTTTAAATTTAATTACTCACTAAATTTAATTAAATTAATTATTTTAATATTGAAGAGTAAATATTGTTTTTTTTCTGTAAAATTTTCACTGAGTAATTTTTTAGTGAAAAAGTAGCCAAACATACCTAAAACTAAAAATATTATGCTACGTTTTTACTGTGAGATTTTTGAGAATCAATTTAGCGGTAATCACTTCTCATAAAGAGTGTTACAAGTGTTGCAAACGTAGCAACCCATGTAAAATAATAACAAAATTTAGGCATACGTATGCATAAAATCGGTGTTTTTTATAGAGTGACACAATTTTAAAGCAATGAAATATATTTTAATTGAAAAGAAAATTTTATGAAATTAATGTTTAAATACAATGGGACCTCCAAGCTGGCGCGTAGAAAGCGCAGTCTGGAACTCCCATAAAGCGCACTAAACAGTAATTTTCTGTGGATGTAATGGTGTTCCGACAACAGCTTGTGGATTCTCCTCACTCCAAAAGCGACAATTCTGCTTATTTACGTATCCATTCAACCAGAAATGGGCTTCATCGGAAAATTAAATTTTTAGTGGAAATTCTAAATCAAATTTCAAAGCAAACTTAACAAAATCCAACTATCAGCTGTTAAGTGGGTGGTCCAATAAATCAGTGATGCCAACTCAAAGTTATGACACTCTATAAAAAACACCCTTTACTACGATTGCTTGTTTGCAAGACCGTATACACCGCAGAGTGTTAACGGCTATAATTTTTCAATATTAACGCCATTTTTGTGAAGTTTTAAGCTTTAGATTTTTACTGCGTACACTGGAGATTGGACAATGTGAGATCAATGTGGACAATGTGGACAGCGTAAGCTTTAATAATAATTAAAGTATCAACTTAAATATTTCTTTAAACAAACATCTAAAACAAAACGTTCTTAAAAAAAAAGTTCATAAAGAAAGTTATTCATTTAAGTTAAACAAGAATGTCGCATTTTTCCCTCCATTAAAGTGGATAACTTTTTTTTATCACCATTACAAATGGCTGCTATAATTATTAGCATAAGTATTGGCGTCTAAAGGAGCAAACATCAATTTGTGTGTGTGTGTGTGTGTGTCTGTGTTATTAAGAGGAGCGTAAATTTAATTTTATTTTTGTACTCGTGCCACATCAAAAAGTGCGTGTTTTCAACCAATGACTCATCATGCAATTTAAAATAACAAAAACTACAATAATAACACTGTAACTGGCAAAATTAAGGAGAGAGAGTGGGAAAATTGATTTGTTATCCGATGACGAGAACAAAAACGATAACGTTGTTGTCGTTATAACTATTCATACAGTGTAAATTAAAGAAAAACAAATACAACAAATATTATTTTCTTTGGCAATAAATCCTTTGTAAATATTTATAAACAAAAAAAAAAAAAAACAAAAACAATCAAAAATATGTATTCCTTAAAGGCAATCGACTCCAACGTCATTTTTATAATCATACGAGTACAAAAGCAACAACTGAATGAATACACACATGCATACATACCGACTGCATAGAACATACGAACCCTGTTATTATGCTTGTTCTCTTATACTTTTTAAGAAAATCAAATATCATACCAAGAAGGAGGACGACTTACATATTTAAAACAATTTTATTTTTCACAGATAACTTGCGAAGTTGAAACATTTTTTTAGGGAGAGAAAAGTCTAATTTACACTTTTCTGCGTCAGCAAACTCAAACTTTTTCGACTATTACAATAAAAGTTAAGAATAGATAAAAAAAATTGTTTTAGTCTTTAGCAAAGTTCCACAGAAATACACAGCAAAATATTACAAGACACAAATGTAATGTAATAATAATTATATAGCTTGTTTTTTCATGTCAATTTTAAAGGACTTCTAAAAAAGACGAATTTTTTGGAACTTAAGAACAGGCATTTATATATTTAATGAATTCAAAATTCTTCCATTTTATTTTCTTGGTGAGTTCTTTAATTGTCTTCCTTTTATTTTAATCATTCAAGATTTTTTAAATATATTGCCAGAGCACCAAAAAACAAAATTAAATTTTAATTAATAAAAAATATTGGCATTTAACACAAATAAGTTAACAGATATCGGTTAAAAATAACCCGCAGTTTAAAAAGTAAATGTGGATATATCCTTTAGATTTTTAAGGCATGTGGTTGCAAATCATCGTTTGAACTTTTCTAATAGTTTTACGTTTTCGGTATTTAAAATACCCTCAGTGGCCAAATTCGACATGTTTGTAATATTTGTAATTGGCTTGGACCATACCATTCTCCTGGAATATCTGAAATATCCTCATTATCCAATTTAGAACAAAAGAAACTTGTAACAATTGTCTTTGGTTAACGGCATTCTTAAATAAAGATCGATGTCATCATACATACATATATACATACATAATTGGCCATTACAACCCTGTGTCAGGGTTACGGCCTAGCTTCTTGCAGCACTCGTGTTGTGTGTGTTAATTTTTTATCCATGAGTACCGGGACCTACAGTTTAATGTCGACTTCGAACGACAGATTTGAGAAGCTTTTTCATGGCAATCAATTACTCCCAGAGCTTTTGCCAGATGACTGCTGAGAGGTAGTCGCCGAAAGATGTAATTTTTTCATATTTCTTTTTTTTTCAAGATGACAGAGCTGAGATTTGAACCCAACGCTATCGTCTTAGTAAGCCAACACACTAACCAATAGACCACGGCGTCTTTGGTTAACGGCATTCTTAAATAAATTAAGATCGATGTCATCACTAGCTTTAATTCCTGTGACTTTAGCTGAATCTATTACAGGACATTATTAAATCTCATGTGCTGGATAACATCCCAATTTTAACAATTTCGAATTTTGTTGACGTACTGAAGAATTCAGAAATTTATTGACACCATAGTTGTTGTCAAATACTTCAGACTCCATTAATCAAGTCTTATAGAATGCTATACACACTGTAATTTGACAAAATAAACTCGATACATGACAGATAATTTAACATATGCATCTTAAAAATAGCAGGATTGTATATAATAAAATACAACTGGTGTCATATGCCATCATCTCTTCACAAAATATTGATACATGTAGTGTTGCCTATTGGTCAGCTGTCCTAAGACGCACAAGAGTCGCGCAATAAAGACTACAAAAAATATCGTTTATATCACTCTCGAAAATGTTCGCGATCAGCCACTAACGAAAATGTTTTCAACATCTTAACAAGTAAAAGAAAACCATCCGCCAAATTTGCAAAAGGTTTGAATGAAGATACGCTTAAACTGATGAAGTAACCACAAAATAGCGATTTTGTACCAAATACATGTACAAGGCATCTCTATATGCAAAAAATAAATTTCTTACCTTTATTCTGTAATAAGTTCTGGTTTAATTTGAATAATAGAAAATACACTTAAGATTATTCGTGCAAAATTTCAGAGCTTTATTTCTAAGAACAAAAAAGTTACAGATTTTTGATCCGATAAGGACTAAAATTTTCCACTGTGCGTTGGTCAAACAATGCCCAAGATATGACGCTTTTAAATTTTGAGTTATATGGGCGGTGCCATGCCCCTTTGTCAAATCAAAACTTCATATAGCCTATTATTCCTTAAAGAGTCACAGTAACGTGATGTGAAAATTTCAGGAAGATCGGTCCAAGGGTTTGGACTCCTATAAAGCATAAACAAACAGACAAACAGATATTCATTTTTATATAAATAGATAAAAAATTAGCAGGTCGTTGTCCACAGTGGCTAAGTTTGTCATTGCTGTACGTGGAAATTCTTATTCAAACGTACAAGGTATTTAATTTGTTTTAATCGCTGACTAGTTATCAAGTAGAAGGTTTGGAAAGTTTTAATAATATCAGTCTATAGCGGGTGATAAACTTGTCACTTTTTTATCCCATATGATAACGGGTTGCTAACTTTTCATTATATATACGGCCGTATGTATTTAGAAATTTTCTTCAGAGATGAAACTCCGTTTTCGCTTAAAGTTAGTTAAGAAGCTAAATTGCTGCATATGTATGTACCGAAACCAATCCACAACATACCTTAAAGACAACCAGAAAAATGTAACGCTTAGTGCACTTTACATGCTGGTGGCTGTGGCAAATTGCCATGTATTGATCTCGAATAATTTTGTTGAATTAAAATTAAATTTTTTGTATTATTTTTAAAAATTTAAGTTCTAATGGGTTTTGTGCTATTTGAACAATATTTTGTACAAAATTTTTTATGAAAGTTTTGTTTTTTTATACGTCTTTTGTTTTAAACTAGACCCTCATATTTATTTCCCCTTAATTTTTTTCTCTCTGTGTATATATTTTTATTTTCTTTTATTAATTTTTTTGGCTTAAATGTATTCATAGTTATGTCAGCCGTATGCTTTTTTGGCATAAGTAAAACGACAGTAAAACTATGATGTAGTAAAAGTATGAATCATCATCAAACTGTATTATTTATTATTTCCAGAATTTTTCCTTGAATCCCGAGGTTCCTCTGTTGTCGGCTTCTGTAAACTTTAAAAGCATTCGTATTTTACCATTTTATTAAAGTCTACAATACTAATCCTTCTTTCTTGTTTTTTTTTTCTGAATAGTATAGTAGCTCTCTCCATCTCATTGCCTTTCTGCCCTAAAGAAGGGATGTGTGTTTTTCGCTCTCTCACTCTCGTTATTTAAAACATAAAAATCAAATAAAAAGTACTTGAATGGGGTAGAAAAACTAACAATTGACAGTAAAAAAAAGAACAAACAATATATAAAGTAAGCTTTTTCTACTTGCTACTAAATAGGGGGTAGTCAGTCAGTTTGAACAACATTCGGCGTAGGTTTATTTTTATGGTCACCGACTCAAATGCTTTGTATCATACGAATAGCTATGAAATCAAGTGGCGACATTGTTTGTTTAGTTTTAGTGGATGCCGTGTAGGCTAAACGTCAGTCATCCATTTTATTGTTTTTTTTTAATTGTGTAGGGTTTTTATCTTTCATCCGAACTCAAAACATATGAGCTGTGCTATACAGACATATGTTTTAGTTTATAATTATTTAAGAATTATAATTTTCAAGTTTTTGAAATGGTTTTTAATAATAGATGGACAAATGTGTGTTTGTTTGGTTCGATTGGTTTTTCCACAAAGCAAATTAAACGGATTAGAGAAATTAAATATGAAATGTTTGGTTTAACATTTAATCAGTTTTTAATTTTAATGAACAAATTCTGGTCAATGTAAAGTTTTAAAATATTTTTAGCTGAAACATATATTTTTTCAGTATAATCTTCTTTAAACTCCAATATTCTTTTAACTTTCTTTTTTTATCTCTTTGGCTATGTTTCCTCGAAAGATTTTCTTCGAAAATATATTTATTTCAGAAAATAAAGAAATCTTCTTTTAAATCACGGGGTTTATTATATAAAAATTCACTGGGTTTTCTTCCTTTTGTTACGTACCGTACGCTTTGGGTTTTACAAAACAAGTGTCTTTACAAAAGAAGATAAAAAGAATTAACAAAACAATAAATAAACAAAAATATAAAACGTCCACCGAACAATAATTAGTGGACGTTGACACTATGCGCGTAAGCAGGCTATATTTTCTCATACTGGCGGTATGGCATCCTTGGTGGCTTGAATATTGCCCTTCAATACTTTAAGAATTGCTGGTTTGTCCGCATAAACCCATTACTCAATATAGTCTCATAAAAACTAATTCAGAGTCAATAAATTGCGAGAACAAAAGGGCAAGTGAACATGACCACTTCTGGAAATAAATTAGTGGAATTAATTTTGAAGTACATCGATTCCAAAACGCACTAAATGATAAATTGCTTCGACCTCTTACAACGTAATGCCGCTGATGCGTAAATAATTAATTTTTGAAAACAAAAAATCAGTCAGCCGGGCTAGCTCGCCATTCACCGTAACGTCATGCAGATTCTTGCCCATTTTAAACCAAACACTTAATTTTGATAGATGTAATAGTGTTTCGGTTACAGCTTCAAGATTGTCTTCGCTCCATATACAACAATTTTGCTTATTTCCCGCTTCTGTGCCATACAGTTCTGGTGATATCAATGTCTTGTACAGAATGATAGAGAGAAGCAGAATACGATAGGACCCAATTTTATCAATTATTTTCGAATAGTTGTTTAGGCAGCAGCGTTCAACCTATGAAGTTAAAATTATTAGCGTATGTGGAGAGCATGTGGTTTTTTGTGCAGCTTGTGCCTGTTTTATTTATAAATCGAAGAAAACGATCTACAAAGAAACGGCTCCCCGACATTCCACTCTATTCCACCTTAACCAATGTCAACAAAAAAAAAGGGAATGATCAGGAAAAAAGTGCCACCTATTGGGAAGTAGCAGATAACAGCTAAACCTACTTAGCGAATGCACTCACTACTTACCGCAATTGATGTTCATCATTCAAAGGTAAAGGTATAACACTGGCATTTGAATGATCAATTCACAGCAATTTGTTTCATTCCTAAGGCGCTTAATAATAATAATATATGTACTGTCTTTTTCAAAAATGAGAATCGAATCAAGTACCCTTGTCTTATACTTATACTATGAGTCTATTAATTAAAGAGAGGTATTGGCATTTTTTAATAGAAAAATGAAAAATTTCTTAAGCTTTAAATATATTTCATATTGTTTTAATATCTATGCTTTAAATATTTTGCATTATTTCATATTTTCTTCACTCGAAGCAAACTTATTACTGCGTATACGAGTATGTACTTGTGCTTTTTTGTTTTCTACAGAGAATATTTGAAAATATTTATATCGGTTATTTGGTGCCAAGAAGTCGTAAAAAAAATGTTTAATTTTTTTAACTGCTACTTGCAACACTGTTTGTATTCATTTGCAAGCCACCAAACAGCCTACTTTCTTTTACCATTCCAATGGTCTAAACCGCAAGTCAGTAAAATGGGGTGTCATATAGTGGCAACAACTATTTTATTTGTTTGGTTTCGTTCGTAAAATAATCCTGCTGCCTTGCCTGGTTGCCTGCTTTTATCATACTCATACACATACATGACTACTGATCATATGTATATCGAAAACGTTACTGTTTGTTTTGCATTGGTGGCATAGAAAGTATATTAGGGTGGCTCCTAATTTAAAAACAGTGAATAACATACAAGTCAAGATGTATTTACGACGCATATAATTTTATTTTTTTTCCTTTGATTCTTTTAAATAAATTGTAATAAATTTGTTACACTATTATTATTACACTGTTATTTTATTATATATTACACTATTATATTAAATATACGTAAGCTTGTGCTTAAATTAATTCTGAAATCATACTTACTGTTTACTCTTCTTTTTTTATTATTATTCGGTGTAAATGAACTCTAGCAGGTCTGAAACCTTGGCGCCGGATATGCCGTCCAAATCATATGTACATATATAAATATCACAAGAGTACCTACCACGGTACTCGACGATACGCTCTGTTCACTTTCTTCTCTATGTTTTAACACAATTCATTCATAAGATAAACGTCAAATAAAAACAAAAATAATGGAATGCGTAAGAAACAACAAAAGATGTTTTCCTTCCAAATTTTTCCTCGTCTAAATACGGACTTAGTGTCAATTTCAGTAACAATGACCCGTAAGAAAATCCACCAGTAGTGTGAGGCCCTATTTTGTGGACTAAACACTGCTTTAGCGCACCTAACATACTTATCTCTTTAATAGATTCAGAATAGTAGTAAACAGACGTGAACGATAGGGCTTCAGACCAATATAAAGTGTCACGAATTTTCTTCGACTTTAAACTTTAGGTCCCTGTACTCATGGATAAAAATTAACACACACAACATGAGTGCTGCAGAGTTACGGCCTACTCTGACACAGGGTTGTAATGGCCATTTTTATATGTATGTATGTAACAAAAAAAGGTGTACTGGCCTCACTCTGGAATATTTGCAACCCAATAGCAATGTATTCTGAAATTATTTAAAAATTGAAATGTACGATTATTTTTGTACTAAACAGATATATAGTGGAGTTTTCATTCAACATGGTGGTCTAATCAATTGTTAGCATGCTACCAGTTTATTGAAAGATTTAATGATTTTTACAATATTTTATAAAGATTATTATTAAAAAGTTCTTTTTGAGATCATACTGCACGAGATTCTTATCGTACCTTGTACTCTTATTGTTATTTTCAAGTTAATGATGGCATGTATAGAGTCAATAAGGTTGTATGGTACATTAAACACATTTAAGACCACAGGCTACCGACAACACTACTACAAATGCCACAAGTAGTCAGATACTTAATTATTTTCAAGGCACACAGCATCGCCACAAACATCCAAACTGTAAGCTCATTATAAATTTTCAGTAGTGCTACTAACAAAAAGTAGTGGCACACTTTTAGGAATATTTGTTGAATATTAAATTTTTCGTATGGAAAAATCCATGAAGCTAAACTTTTTTCACAGAATTATTTTACAAATGAAGACGCCCATGAAAGCACCAAGCTTTGGGAAAAGAGAGAAGATGACAAATACTCGTAGAGTGCGGCAACAGCTTAAAATGTGTTGATATGTTTCAAGAGGTATTACAAAAAAATGGAAATAAAAATTGTGTTCTACCCTATTGTGTACAAATATGTATGAGTTTTAACAAATGAATAATTTGTTCTGTTTTGCCATTTAAATCCTCATAATTATGAAATATTTTTAGTTCTTTTTGCCATTGCAGTTGCTCTATGTAACCAAAGTAGTTGATGATTTTTATTTACGAGTATATACCAGTATCTGGATTTTAGTTTTTTTCTTTTTTTTTTTTTTTTCATTATAAACAAAACTGTATGCCTCTGAGTAATAAGCACCACATATTCATCTGTTTTCTATTCTTTTGTTTTATATTTTTTGTACTCCTTTTTATTTGTTCCAATTTTCCTTTAATTCTTGTATAAGAGTACACACACCCATACATATGTTCTCTTATAAGTTTGTTTACGGCAGCACATATTTGTTTATTTCTTTTGTTTTTTTGACTTTTTCTCTGTTAATGAAGTACACGAGTATTGTGTTTTGTTACCCCAATGGAATTTTATTTTTTTTAATAAAATGTGTTGCAAGTGGTTTTATGCTTTTGATAAATATTTTTTGTTCGATGCATTTCTAGAATTGTGTTGCCAAGTTTTAGAGGTTTCTTTTTGGTGTTTTTAGTGCAGCTTTATTTTTTTAATGTTTTAGAAAAAAAGAGAGGTTTGTTTTAATTTTATTATGGGGTTTGTAATAATGATTTCTTTGTTGTTTACGAATAAAAATACAATAATAAAACGTTTTAGAAAATTTATGTTAATCTAGATCAGGTACATACTCGTACTAATTGTAATATAAAGCAAAGAACAAATTATTGTACATACTTTATAACTACTGAAGATACTCGTATGTAATAATGGCTTGTATTGGATATCGGTAAATATGTACACATACTCTTATATTTATAGATATCTTTAATTCTTTAGCTTCACTAAGAAAAGAAAAATATATGCTATCAAAAACTACAGGTTGCATTTCAAAAGATAATTTCTGGTACAGACAATTTTTTCAATTGAACATCAAATCTTTGTAATTTGTTTTTATTATATTGTATCTTCCCTAACATGTTACCCCAATCTTAAACACAAACAAGCAAGGAGTGATTAGCCGTTGTATAATCTATGTTGTAAATTAAAAAAACAAAAAGAAAAAAATTGCACTTATACAGCAAATTTTGCAATAAAAGGTACGCATATACTGATTATGACTTGAGTATTTTGACAATTTGACGATTTCCGCATTTATAGAAAATGAATGAATGCAGTTCAAATTAAAACAAAGGCGTTTGCAACAATGGGTGATTACAGATAATAGATGTTTCTTTTTATAATTTCTGAATTTATAACTATTCCTACAATTCGAATTTATTTTACAGAACATATCCAAATAACTTTGGATGTTAAGAAGGCAATGTTGGTAATTTAGTAAGTGCAAGGCGATATTGATGAAAGGGTAGGCTAACATTTTCCTTACAGTATTCCAATAGCTTTATTAATTGTAAGATTAATGTTTAAGATTAAAATTTAACTTTATATCTAAATGTATTCCAATGGAAATAAACTATTATTATTTCTTACTATAAACTATTCAAAATAATTAAATTCTGGCAAAAAAGAATTTGGAAAACCCTATGTAGCTATATTATATATATATACTTATGTTAGCCTACGAACATAAGAAATTGTTACAATATATGTACATACTAGGTATCAAATTTCCAAAATTACACCAATGCGTATGAGCTATATTTGTTTTGTTATAAAGAAATATAAAGCATACGCCCCCTTATTTTGACTTCGTAATTCAAACCATTTAATTTGATAGGACTTGCAACTGTTTTTTACGCAAGCAATGTATATTTCAAAGTTAGTTGAGAGATAGTTTTGACTCGATTGGGGCAATTAAAATAGGTTTAAGTAGGATTTTTCAAAATTTGGCCTTTGGACCAAAGTAAGGAACATCAGAATTCATTTTAAAGGTATAGTTCCTTGGGCAAAGTTTTTTACTTTGATCCCTAAAATACGATTTTCCCTGTCACTTGGGCGATTTTTTGCGTCCCTACAATTCGATCCGCTCTAATGTACATACATACGGTATATTAGCCAAGCGTCTGTATGCAATGTCATTGTAAATTAAATGCATTGTGTATAAAAAGCAATGTCAATTTAAATTATGACTAAGTTGCTTTTTTTTGCCTAGCGACTGAGAAACAAGGGAGTTTAGGAATTCTATACATTCCAAAGTTTGTATGGTTGCGTTTAAGAACACAATATGACATTGTCACACTGCAAAGAAACTTACGTTTAAGAAAGCAGCCTATTTTTCTTGCACGGACTGAAAATATCTTTTGTTTAATTTTTTTTATTCTTTGACGATTAACGATTTTCTGATTAATTTCTCTGGCAGCTATGATCCGTATTGTCAATTTTAGAATGAGAATATATTTATTCCTGAAGAAGACACCATCACCATCTTTGCAAAGTCTTTAATTCTAATGTAATGAAGAAGTAAAGAAAATGGTATAGCTGCAATAGACTGGCAGTCTGTATTTTGCTTATTTTTATTAGCTTGTAAATAGTGCATTATAATCATCTTCTCTGCATCATAATCATGACTTTTCATACCTCAAAAGACTACTTGTTTTACAATTTTTAATTTCCTTCATTCAAATTAACATTATTTGCAAAGAAACAAATCATATTACTCGCCTACGTTATTGCAAATCCTTTTGACAAGTGTCTCTCTTTCTCTGTTGCATATATACATATATGAATAAAAAATTCTGGTTTGCGTAGTATTTTCATTCATCGATATTAAAATGTCAGTACAATCTTGTTTTCTTGATTTTAATTTCTCTTCTATGACGTAAAATAATTTATGCTTATGTTGTTGTTTCTTTGCTGATATTGATTTTATTTTATAATTTTATTGCGGCAACAATTAACCCTTAAATGTAGTAGAAGTATTAAAAATTTACTGGGGAAGTGAGTTTGCTTTACAATAACAAGTAAATTAAATTCACAACTTTAATAAGAGGAAAACAAAATCTGTGAAAACACTTAAAGTAGGTCAGGTCCAGCTTGTTTTTTTTTAACAATGTATGCCACGTTTTTTTCGCCTTTTATTTTAATGTCTACTTTAAATTCTATTTAATTTTAGACAGATTGCAGTAATATTCCTTTAGCGTTTTTTAATTGAAATGCTTGTACAGTGATAGAAAGAGACTTTTGGTTTCAATTATAAGTGATTTAAGCAGATTTACTTAGTATGTTGGTATCAAGTAGATAAAGCCTATGCACTTCTGGGTAAAAATAAACGTTTCAAATTCATTTATACTTATAGATATAATTGTGCCCATAATTATGAAAGTGGTCTAAGTCAAAATTTTAAAAAAATTAGTTTATTAGTTATTTCAACCACATTATTTTAAACTAAATTTATTCAATGTAATTTTTAGGAAATTGTCAAAAATGAACCATTAGATAGTGGTTGTAATTTCAACATTATATGAAATTCATTTAGTGTTAATTATGAAAGTGGTCTAAGTCAAAAATTAGACCACAAATTTTTGGTATCGGGTTTTGGATCTTTCTCCTAAAATAGGAAGACCAAAAATATACGAAAATATTAAATTACTTTCATTATACACCATTAGACAAGTATCGGAAAAAAAACATAAAGATATTTTGAGTTTACTACCGTACATCCTTCCAGTTTTTCAGGAACATTTTAAGAATCTTAAATACTCGCAATATTGATAAAAATGGATTATTGTTGAAAAATAATTAATAAATGTTCAGTCAAATTATTGTTTTAAATAAAACTCAAAGTTCTTTATTGCTTTAAGTCATTTATAGGACATTCAGTTAATTTTGAAAATGGTCTAAGTCAATTCAAACTTTAAAAACAATATTATCGTATGAAATTCACACAAAATTTCATATTCGTAATAAATTTCTATTAATTAAGACTAATAAAATTATAAATTAAAATGTCGCATAATGTACAAACATTTTTTAATTTATTCAAATACAAATCATTAAATATCGCGAAACATGAAATATATGACTTAGACCACTTTCATAATTATGGGCACAATTAATGTTTTTTATGTTTCAAGTGTTTTTCATTGTGCCATTTTTTCTTAACTGTATTATGAAAGCGTAAAAATTTAGGTTGATCTGTTAGGATGTTATAGAAACATAGCTTTACTTTTTCTATAAAAGGCGTTGCTTGTTTTTTTTTAATATAAAAAATGTAATTTATCATTCTTATAAGTAATTCCTTTTTATGTTTTGTACGTTTTTAATGTTAAGGTTTTAAAATTTTATACGTATTCCCCTTAGTACACGCTAGAGAATTGAAAGTTGTATGTCGTAGTGTATTTTTTGTATTCTTTGCAGTTCTCTGTTTATGCTTCTGATAATTTTTTTTCTTTAATAACATTTTCTGACAAGTTTGGCAGTCTATGCCGACATTTAATTGAAATTAACGCAGATGGTTTTTGTTATATGTATTCTTATAACATATTTATGCAAACGAACTTTTTTAACGACATTTAAAATATTGAATTTTTTAATAAATATTTTGTAAAATAAGTAACAATAACAAAAATTAAATTTTCTATTACAACAGATGTTTTAAAAGAAAATCAATAAATTTTCTATACAATCATGTTTATTTTTTGCCACTCGTAATAAGATGATGTTGATGATGATAATGATGTTTTACAACGCATGTTCAACAATAGCAGGGGACCAGTTTTATAGTAGTTAGTTAAGTCTTAGTACACAGAAACATCGAAAACACTGTGAGTTCAATTAATTAAAACAGCATACATACATACATAATTGGCCATTACAACCCTGTGTCAGGGTTACGGCCTAGCTTCTCGCACCATTCGCAGCAAGTAAAACAACACATTCAATTAATTTTGTTTGAAATAATTTCAATGAACGAGCATTTTTGAAACAATTAAAATGAAATTATTGTTTCAATTAAAAATTATTTGAAAATAACGTAATTTTTTGTTTATTGATTTCATTGGAAGATTTGTATTTATAAAAATATTAGAATGAATTGAAATATTAATTTAGTGAAGTAAACTCATTCTTCCATTAACTTCATTCGATTTTTTTCATGAGAGAACAAAAACCTTTAACATAAAAATTTGGTTAAAGTTTGAAATAAAATTTGAAATAATTTGAACTGCTTATTAACTTAACAAAGTATGCAATTAAACCCAAGACTTTCAGAAGAACTCCGTTTTAGAAACTAAAATAAAAATATAATGGATCAATTGAGAAGGAGTATGTGTAAAGCTGTGGCAGATTATACTGTATACTGGACTTTGAGTAAACACGAAAATTATATTGGTATAAGTAACAACAGGTCCCACTGCAGTATATACTATGCAGTTTCTATTATGCAATTGTTCAACTTTATTAAGAAGCCTAAAATTTCTGAGCTTATCCTAGATTAGAAGACTTTGCAGACATGAATGTAGCTGTTTGACAACGTAATAAATAATAAAACAAAGTGCTCATTGTATCCTGGTAGTCTGAAAGACGTTGATTCGATTTCCATTGGGCAGTAGTGTTAAGCTTAGCCTCCTAAGTATAGTAAAGTGATTGCTATCAGCTAAAGACTAGCAATACTTAAGTACTGTCTAGATAAAATATTGTAATTTTAAACAGCGAATTCGGCTGAATTCTGTAATCTTTGCCACTTTTCTTCAGATTAAATTTTTGAGGAGCTAATGTTTTGCTTTTAGTGTAATTTTTCACTTTATTTTGGATCGTGGGATAATCACATTGTCGTGGTGTACAGGCTTATACTCAAAGAACTCAAGTAGCTAAGTTGGAGGAGAGCAATAGCTCTCTCACAGGGTGTCCCATGGCCAGGATACAACGACAACAATATCATCTACAATATCATTGTCATTTATAAACAGAAATGAATACCAGGGGCAACAACAACAACGGCCGTTGGCTTTACAAAAGTCGTATTCGTTTAGACGAAAACGTGGATCAACAGATAGTGCCGCATTTGGGGCTCTTATGGCGCCATTACCGATAAATTTTTCTTCTTTTTATTTCTCGATTAATTTAAACTTTACTATGCGGGCTTCTTAGCACTGGCCATAGAATTATCACTCAACAGCAATCGATTCCTTTGTTAATGTCCACACACTCTCCCTCCATTCATATCATATTCCTAGACCAGCATAATGTATTGCAAGAGTAGGAGTCATCCCCAAAGTGCTGGCCTCGAAAAAAATATTCAAGGATCAAAAATTCTTAGAAATATAAAAAACAAAAATTTCTTAAAAAAATTAGAAAAACTAGAAAAAGAGCTCCTAATTTATTAATTATTAAATTAAAATTATATTAATATTAATTGGAACACCATTAAAAATTTTGGGGTCTTATTTAATTTTTGTAATTTTGCTATGGTCTCTTTAAGAATTAAATTTTTTGCTTTTGGGATACTTTTTCACTTGATTTTGGGACAAAATTTTATATTAGAGCGATATTTCCTTTTAAAAATTATAAAAACAAAATGGAATAGTTTTTTGTTGGGATTAATTTTCAAGTAGGTAAAATTCTTTTTCATAATTCAGGTTTTGGAGCCATATTTTATTATGCTAAGTGACCCTAAATAAAAAGAGAAAAATTACTACAAAAGAAAACTAGAAAAAGTGGAGAAAGAGCTCTAAATTTTCGTGTACTTGAACTCACTAACAATTTCGGTGCCACTCTTAATTTTTTGTTTTTGGGATAATTTTTCAATTTCTTTAGGTTACAAATTTCATACTTTATATTAAGGCGATAACTCCTATGAAAATAAGTATATCCCAAAAATGTTACAATTTTTCTTTGAAACCATTATTTAAGAAGACATACATATTTTATATATTAACGTGTTGCTAAAATTTAAAAACTTTTTCAAACTTAAATGCTTTTAATTTTCTATGATAGATTTTTACTCTCTTTAATATTTTTATATCAGAAAAAAACGCAAATAAATGAAGTGTATCATTTCTATAAATTTAATATTATATATACTATATAATATAAATATATGTATATGTAGTATGTATCTAAAAAACAAGAAAATGTATAGAAAAATATAGAAACGCCTACGCAAGGATAAAACCACAACAAAATGTTACCAACAATGACTGCAACAGAAACAGCAACAATCTCATTTATATCTGCCATGTGTCAGCTTAAAAAGAACAAGTTTTTCTTTGTCAAACTGGTACACTAAAACAAATTGAAATGACAATAAGAATTCATAGGCAGAGTAAGAAAAGGGAGGAATTAAAAGGGAAATGATATTTCACTTTTAATTAAATTTTATTAAATATTATATTTTATAACCTTTGATCTTTAAATGCCATGTAATTATTGTTGAACAATAGAGTGCTATAATGCCTGAATGTATTAAAAATATAATTTTATTTTACCGTTTCGTATAAGATGGCTCCGATTGAATTTCAATGTCTTTAAGTTTTCTGAATTCTGGTAATTCTAAAGAGGTTATGTATCGTAACCCGATAAATATTACAGAAAATCGGAAGAGGTTTTGTTTTTGTTGAATTGAGCTTTTCTACTACTGTTTTCCAAATTTATAAAAATTTTTTGAAGCCACACCAGTTTGTACGATACAGGCACCGACTGGAATTAACAGTAGTAGTGGGCGGTAATTTTTCCAAATACTCGTACCTGTTTAACTAATTCCTTTAGCTAATTAAATTTTATATGTTAACCTTTAGACAGTGGCGCAGAGATGTTTTGAATATTCCCAATTGAATAGGAAACCGTCGATTAGACTCAGAGGGATTCGTATAGATATTTTTCCATACATCATCTCTAGTGTAAACAGGCCTTTAAATTTTCTACGTAGTTTATTAGTTTAGGTTTCAAAAACTGTAATTCAGTTTTTTCCTATGTTTAACACTGCGAACTACTGTAGTATTTTTGATACATTGATTGATATCGTATTATTCAATACATCATATGTTATGTGAAGCATGATATTCAAATGCTACGTTGCATCGATGAACAATAAGCCTGCAATTGGTTATAAGCAACCAAAAATATGCATTAGCATTTTTTTTCTGGATGTTACTGAGATAACAAGCAAAATATTAATTAATTTTTGGACAAACTGCGACGTTTAACCCCCATTTGTTACCGCATATTTTTGCATATTTCGCCATAAATGCATACTTTTGCATTTTTAAATTTTGTCATATTTTTATGGCATATTTTAAAAATTTTTACATATGTTTGAAGAATTTACGTGTATTGTTAATTTTTATTTTACAAAATAATGACTACCTATTGACACATAACTTAAGTATAATCTATTAAATACTTAATAAGGGTATTCTTAAAAGCTCTTAAAACTAACATTGTTCAACTGGGGAAAATTGCGAGTATGGTTCATGAAGCTCCCAATTTTACAACTGATCGGAAAATTCTGTTTTGTAAAGTTTGCAATAAGCCAGTGTCAGCTGGGAAAATATTTACCAAAAAACAACACCTCGGAAGTCAAAAACATATTGAGCTCTATGCAAAAATGAATCTAGGAAACATTTGCTCTCAAATTTGCACCAATTACTCCCTTTAATGTCTAAAGAACTTCCTAGACTGAAAAGAGCGTTTTACTCTCAAACAGACAAAGCTTTATGTTTCAAAATTTGTCATTTATTGCAACAATAATTTAAATTAAGTTTTTACTATTTTATTTTGTATTCTTGTTAGTCTGAATTTTTTGAAATGTTTTTTATTTTTGCTTAAGTTTCGAATTAAAATAATTACAATATAATACATACATATATGTATTAAAATATAGGAGAATTTTATTTTATTTGGTTGGTAGATAATTTTATTTGATACTTTTCATGTTTTCAAATTTTTGCAAAAAAAATTCCCGTAATTTTATATAAACATATGTATGCATTGTGAGTTTTATAGAGCATATTTTTAACGCTTAAAACTCTTTTTTTCAATGCTTACTTTAGGCGCTTAAAACTTATTTTTTACTGCATATTTTTGGTTGCCCTAGTTATAAGATATTATATGTGAAACCTATGTATATACCAGACTCATCAAGGAAGATTACGCTGGTATTGTAGATCTAACTGCTTCTATTTATTATGGCGAGATACTGTGACATCTTAATGCCACCCTTTTTTAACTCATTCTATCTACGCACCTGTTTTGCATTGTTGTAAAAATAGAATGGTGATAAACAAACACAAAAAGCTATTAATAGAATACAGTTCTAGGATAGACTGCATTTTATTAATCAGTTGTATAAATGAAAAAGCTTGTAGTTCCTTGAATAAAGGACACAAAGTAAGACAAAAAAAAAACTGGCCCAAAACATTTGAAATAGGTCCACTTCTCTAGGGTAATTTATCCTTTTCTTTTTATGGTAGTTTTGCATATCTGAACACGGAATTATTACAAATAATGAAAAATGGCTTCAACAAAATAAATGAAAAGCAGCCCATTTTTGAGGTTATTTTTCAATTATAATATCGATTGAATGCAAAATATGACAAATAAATATTTTCTATTACAAATTTTGAGAAAAAAATGTTTGGGAGTATTTTACATTTGGTTTTTGTTGACGAATTGCGTATTTCATTTTGAAGCAACATTTAAATCGAAAAAATAACCCAAAAACTGGTGGTCATGTTTCTTTGTTATTATTATTCGAGGACGTTTAAATTAAGTGCACAGTATAAAACCTTAAAAATCTATTTAACATACTCGTACGTGTGCTTAGTAAAAGGATAAATTGTAAATAATATTTGATATGAAAACAAATTGACAACAAAAACAGTAACTGCATCAATTATTTCTAATTAAAGTTTATGTTTTGCTTTTTAATCTCAAAAAGTTTATTAATAGATCCATTAAGTTTGCGTTAAGCATTTAAGTAAACGTTTCGTGTCAGGTAATTTTCTTTTATTGCCATTGCTAACATAATAAGTCCTTAATGCACTTAGAAATATAAGTTAAAGTAATTAAATATTGTCAATTAGTTGTCACTAATTAATACTGATAATGATTGTTTATAATGCTTTATATAACACAGTATTAGGGTGCTAAAGATAATTGTAGGCTAAAAAAGATTGATTTTGGTTATAAAAGGTTTATAAGAGACAGTATTTTAATTTTCAACAGTTAAACTACGGCGAGCCATATGAATTGAAATAAAAGTTTAAATAATTCCAAATAGTTTTGGTTCATGATGTACATCTACCTATATTAGTAACAAAGTTATATGCCATTTTCAAGATCTGCTATAATTAATGCCTAATAAGTATGTACAGAGCCAATTACAAAAATCGAATATCGCTCACTCCTTGATTGCACGGACGTTCTTTGTACCAAATTTAGAAACCTCTTCTATTATGGCTCTCAAGATATACAAAACTCAACAACTGAGTATGGAAGATACCATGCCCACTTGTCCAAATTCGCACAATTTTTGACTGATGATTTGTATTGACTCAAGTCATTTAGACCAAATTTAGAAACATTTGCTTTAACTAATCTCAAGATACACAAAACACTTATCCGACCCCAACCTAATTTGAAAACTAGTACCATTGTGAAGATATAGATCAATAAATGTTTATTTACTTTGTGTGGTCTTGGCACCGCTCAGTTGATATTTTTGCAATATATATATAAAGCCAGACATACAAGGAACTGTACAGGGTGAGCAAGTTAGAGTAAGTAAATTGGAAGTTAAATGATGAAATGTCAAGTATTAAACTGTCATCCTTTGACATTTATTTAGTAAAAAGTCGCGAGATAAAACGCTACACTACCACTGTTTGCGTTATAAAACTGAACGCTTTTTAAACAAACCAACTTCAGCGATGATATCATTATGCCACAATTTGCTAAAGTTGATATCAGTGAACTTTGGCTATAGCAAGAAGGCAGCACAAACCCCACAGCGGGTTAAAACGGTCAGTTATTGCATGAAAAATTTCCGGTTCGCGATTTGACGATGTAAATTGGCCGCCTCGTTCCGCACACGTACGAGTAATAAGACAACGAATTTTTAACAAACTACTCGCAAAATTAAACATTTTAAATGCTGTGGCATTCCTTTACTTAAAAGCAGATATGTAAACGAGAATGTTAAAAAATAGCAAGAAAAATGAAAGATTCACTGTGTAAAGCTGATCGACGTGAGTCCCGATGATATTCAGCGCTTAATAATACTGCATTTAATGGTATGCACTTAATAAAGCGCTTTTTGTGTTAAACATGTATTACTTCATATTAGGAACTCGCCATATTAAATTCATGTTTTTCGCATGATAAGATAGATGGTAAGCGAAATTTACAATTCTTGCTTACGAACCCGCTCTATTCTATGCCCAATTTTTAATTGGAAAAGAAATGGTCTAACCAACTGTTAAGCCTTGCGATGTCTTAGGGTTTCTACTCATAGGACACTTTGAGCCAATTCTAGAGTTACAGACCATAATTCTGTTTTATATTTAATGTGAGATATTCGTAAAACAACAAAACACAACTTAAAAAAACACTGCTATTTTCAGATTAATTTTATATTAATTTGTCACCCTCTCTCACGCCTATTTTATTTGAAAAATATACCAAAATAGCCTCAGCACAACAACTACTACAGCAGGTAACAGAAATAAATATTTTCCATATCCTAAATAACATTGTTGTATTCCTTTTCTGGTTGTTTGTTCTACTTAATATTCATTTAATGCGTTTATATTATAGACGATTTGTTCACTTGTCAAAGAGAAAAAAGGTCAAGGGTGAATGTTATATTCATATTTATAAAAATTTATATGTCAGTGAATGTGTGTTTATGTGTAATCGTACTTTAAGTTGTAATAAAGGTTTTTCTTTTGGAACTTTTTATTGAAGTTTCATGTTAAACAAAATCTAATGATTATATGTACGTATACTGCGAAGGGTAAATACATATCACATATCATGGTGTACTTTTATTTTCTAAGAATTTCAAATTTTTCTCTGTTATTTTTTTCTTTCTGTTTTTTAACATTGCTTTGCTAATGGCATCCAGAGTTTTTAGATTTTTTTTTGGCTTCAATTTATACAAATATTTGCAAACATTCATCCATAATTCATCATAATTTAATGGGTATTTTTCGACATTAAACAGTTGTTTATCAAAATTTGTTTAAACACATTACAAGTAAAGTTTATGACATGCTCTAATACGACATTAATTTTGAGGGTATTTATGAGTATAATATTTATATACATACATATGTACATATATAATCTACTTAATATTTGAAAATAAAAGAATTTATAAGAAAAGTAAATTGCGGTTTTAAACCGTATGTTGTACTGTGGAATACACTTTGGTTTTTAGACTCATAATTATCCTTGGAGTGGAAAGTGTATAGAAACTCTTCTAAGGTGAGTCGAAGCTGAACACTCGAAACCTACATTAAACCCCAGTTGCTTTGTGGTTTTTTCTTGCTGTTAAAACGATATTTCATATTAAGTCTAGCCTTCAGAAAACGTAGTCAATCGCAATATTCTAGTATGTTTTGTTGGCTTACTTCATAAGAGATCCGGCCACAACCCACCAGCTTTAAGATCTTGAAAGAAAGAATTATGAAAAAATATTTCTTTCAGCGACTACCTCTTAGCAGTCTTCTGGCAGAAGCGTAATTGATTTCCATGAACAAGCTTGTCAAGTCACACATTTGTATTCAACGTTAAACTGTAGGTCCTGGTACTAATAGGCAGACATATTTTTAATTTTTTTTTTGGGCTGTAATGCCCAATTATGTGCGTATGCCATCAATCAAAGTTCTGGATAACGTGGCCACTTGTCATGAGCTCGTAACTACCTATTTCTCATACAAAATGTGTCAGATTGACGAATTGATACCTTAAACCTCTGTGATATCTATATACAGGATGTCACAGAGCTCAACATCAAGCCGAAATGGGGTGACAGGATTAATTGTAATCATCATGAGAAAAGTCAGAAAAAAATCAATCCCATCCTTTTTGAAAGTTATGGGCATTTAAGAAAAACCTAGAAATTTGGTCAAACTGGAACCATTTTTCGGTTATTGTTGTTAATATTTATTATTTCTGTTCATTTAAACTTTGGAACCGTAACCCTAAATAACATTCTAGAACTACATTTCTAGGACAACAGTCAAATTCATGCAATTAATCAAGATTCTAATATGGTACAATTCTTGTTAGTTTCATACTAAAAAAACGAGTAAAAAATTAAAACCTCAAGTAACCCGATTTTTGATAACCCATTTTACTCAGTTCAACTTCCCCAGCAATACAAATCATCAGTTCAGAATAAATAAATTGAACACTACTTACTATATGAATGGTACAATGCCTGAAGAAGTGAATAAGATTATGGATCTTGGTATTTTGTTGGATCAAAAACTGAAATTTTGTGATCATATAGCTTTAACTGTTAATAAAGCTAATGGTGTGCTTGGTTTTATGAAACGCTGGTCCAAAGAGTTTTCCGATCCTTATATAACGAAAAAATGATATACACCTTTAGTCCATCCAGTACTTGAGTATGGATCGATTATATGGGATCCCTGCTATACCATCTACAGTGACAACATTGAATCTGTTATTTTGTTTACGAGTTTTAGGATGGAATTCTTTCGCGCTGCCTTCATATACTAGGAGACTTGGACTTGTCAAACTACCTACTTTAAAAAGTCGTCGAGTCATACTAAGCGCTTCTTTCCTTCTTGGACTAATTTGTGGTGAAGTTGATTCTGAATTTCTACTGAGTAAAATAGACTTCTGCGTTCCAACAATTAACTTTTCATTATACATGCGGCCGTTAGTGCCTATAGACCTAATAAAAAAATAAAATAAAACAAAAAAATTTGAGTAAAATTGGACAAGTGGAAGTGGCACCTCCCATTCTATGTATATAAATATAAAAGTAACAATTTTAAAATTTATTCCAAATAACTATGTGGCTAATCCAAATCATTAAACTAAAAGTAGACGGAATTTTGTGGGCGTGACACCTCTCAAATAAATCAATATTTTCGTTTTTTCTACAGAATAGTAATAGGGAAAATATAAAATCAGATCAAATTGATAGCGTAATATCTGCAGAAGATCCCATTTTTAATAAAAAACGTATACTATAGAAATATCCAACAGCGCGGACTGGGTTACTCTGGTACTTTATAAAGAAGGCATTGTGGCACCAGCTAAAGACAACTGGCTGATCAAGTTTAGGGAACCAAGATTATTTACGTCATAAAATGGACCAAGTGCACGATAAGTTGCTCTGATTAAAATCTTTCTATAATAAAATGTAAGATGGTGTATTTATAGAAGGTGGTGGCATAATACTACAATATAAAAAAAACAGGGCATTTTGTTTTATTTCTTTAGTCGTAAATGTTAAAAGCAGTGATAGTCCATTAAAACAAAACAGTTGTTAAAATTGTATACATACTTACATAATTGGACATTACAACGCTGTTTCAGGGTCACAACCTAGCTTCTCACAGCACTCATGATGTGTATGCAATAAAAATAAAAAAGCGAAAAAAAGAACATTTAATATTAAAAAGAAAAAAAAAATTATATTTTGTTAAAAGTACTCGTAACATAACGATGGGGTTTTGCTCCGATTACGTGCTCAAAAAGTGTGTGAAATATAAAAATTGCATTACGGACTTTTATACTGATTCGACTTTTAAAAATGATGTCCAACTCAAAATTAATCCGCATAACATTTCACTGGTAAAACTATTGCAAATGCAAATGTCCGTTTTCCAGACTGATTTCAGCCGAAAAAAAAATGAATTTATTTTTATTAAAAAAAAACGAGCATAAACAGATTTATAATTTTGAACTAGACAACATAAATGGGAAATTTTAATGTATCGGCACTTTCCCCCTGAACTAAGTCATGAATGCCTTTCTTTTTATAGACACGTAGAGCATCTAAGTAATGGTAATTCATTTTCAGTGTTTTTTTTTCTTTTTCATTATTAAGTGGTTTGCAGCATTAAAAAATTCTTGCTGTTACAAAGTTCTAAATTAAATGAACAATTAAATTTAAATTGTATGTACCACTACAGAAGCAACAAAAAAAAAGGCAAAACCAACAGTGACTGGAAACAATTCTCCCTTTAACAACATGATAGTCTACTGCCAATATACTCAGCTAACTAACCAACCTTCATTATATTATGCGTATACACTACTTACTTCACCATTCAACCTCCACTTTATTTTTCACCATGAAATGAATGAAATTTTTTATTTTCACTACGTTGTTCTGTTGTCATCGTTTCTTCATACTGTTGATTTTTGCTATTGAAATCTATGACTCATTTATAGTTTTTCATATACTCGTAATAAAGCAGAGAAAAATTGGTGAGTTAATAGGGAGTAGAAGAAGATTTGTTATACATTTGTATATATGTATGTATCTGTGGTGTAAAAACGGACTTCTGGTGTGAGTGCTATTTGCATAGTGGGTATATGTGCGTTTGTTAAACTCCTTCTCTCATGCATATATTCCAGTTTCGGCTTGGGTTTCATACTTTAAAGTGTTAATGTCCCTTTTTACTCCATTTTGTTGTTGCTGTTTTTTTTTCAAGTATTTCATACACTCAGACTAAGTATATTTTATTTTTTTCATTTAAATATATATTCACATATATACACCTCAACTACCTGCTCCCCTTTTAAAGGCTTACAAGAGTAGAATTGTTTGTGTTTTGAAATGTAAATTTTTCAAAAAAGAGCCTCCTTAAAAAAAGATCTTTTTATCGCCTCAAGTTACACTTCAATGTCTATAGAAATTTGTAACTCGGCATTTATAGGGTATGTCATGAAAATGTGTTAGAATTGTTAAAACACTTTTTTCACTCCTATGGAAAGACTCTTGCGATGAGCCTAGTAATTATATAACATAATTATATAACATTCACTATAAACAACCAGAAGATGCAGATATCAACTGCTCCATTGCCGAGCTGCGCAATGTAATCGTATGACCTCCAAACAATATGCACACTACTACTCGGAGGCATTATATTTATTATTACGCAGCGGAAATAACTGGAAACTTTTTGTGGAAACCTTAAGTAAATATATAATAATTTCATGTCACAGAAGTTAAAAGAATTTATAGTTAAAAATCTTTATTCTATTCGATATCCATAGTTATCAGATGTTCCTTTGATAGTTTAGTTACGATAAATTATTTTTCTTTTGACATTTACATCAATTGCAAAACTTTTAACATAAGTTTATTAACCACATAAAAATTAACTATTTTTTAATCAGAGTACTTGAAAGTATGTAATTCAACTTTTATTATTTAATTATTGTCAATTCGGCTAATTCTTGCATTTATTATCGGACCACCCTGGACGAAATTATGACTTTTTCTATTATAAATAATTTTTATTATTATATGATTTGAAAGTTAATTCGCTTACGAGTGAAATGATTTGGTTTAAGCTTGGCCTTTATGTTTGTAGCAAAGGCACAAATGTACGTTATCCTTAAGCCATAGTGTCTTATAATCAGCTGCATTCGAAGCTGGATTGTTGCCGAAAGAATAAATAGATCGAACGAATTTTCATTTGGCTTAATTGCAAGCATTCGACAAAAAAAGACCAACGTTGTGAATCTATTTTTATTTTAAATGTTTACAGATTTTTAACAGCTGATACGAAAAAAAAAGAACAAGAAACCCGAAATATATTTCTTTCGTGTGCCTTTCTTTCGTTTAATGATTTTTTCTCCAAATAGGTTTATGAAATGCATAGCTTTGAATTTAAGAATAAGTGGTAAATTTGAAACTACTTATACTAAAAAGTTCCTTTATCTTAATAACGAAAAACAGTATTTAGTAAAACACTCTGTATTTATCATTCCATAAATGCTGTTAAAATAAAAATAATTTTTGTTGTTGTTACAATTGACGAAGACAACGATGACTGATGTTGATGTTCATTGAAATTTATTTCAGGTTCATTAAATTTCAATTTTCTATGTCTCAGTTTATTAAGATAAATGGATTTTAAAACAAATTACATTTAATATTTAAATACAATTTTTAGTAAATAAAATTAAAGTATTTTCCATATTAAATTATTCATATATATAATGTTTGGGATTAAATTGTTAAACAATAAAATAAATACTTAAAGCCAAAAGTTTCATTAAAAATTTTAAACAAGAGTTTGCAGAATCTGCAGTAATATTTTTTACAAAATTTATTTAATCCTTATATTACAGTTTGTTCATTATGTTTTAATGTCTATACCAAAATTACATCCTGTTTCAATAAAAAAAAATCACAAATCAAATGTAATAGTAATGACTTTTTTTGCATGCGATACTTTAGTTTATTGTATGTATTGCATCATTAAAAATTAAAAAAAAACACGAGTTTTCAACAAATGCACTTAATTTGCCACATTGTGTGAGCCTGTCTAGGATTATGGGCAACATTAAATATCGCAAATGTTTTGTGGTTTCTAGTCGTTAATAATTTATTGATTGAATTGAATACAGCAGATTCCTCACTTACGGTATTCGAAAAAACTTTAAACATAATAAAACACTTTTATGTGTTCCTTTGTGGTTCCTGACAAAAGTTTTTGGTGTTTATACCCTAAAATAGCATAGAAAAGGTTTTATTTTTGTGGTCACAGTTTAAAGAAGAGATTTGCGATTATTGTTCATTCAAGATACACACATACACATGTACATTTTAATGTAGATATTAACAAGAAAATCAATTGTTCAATTTTAAAATTATTCAATAAAACAGTTGCGAATTATACATCTTTAATTGAGCTATCCTTAGAACGTCTAATCAAAGTCAATGAAAATTGTTAATAAAGAACTCTAAACTTGTGTCCAGTTCTTAACATCGATTTAAATACAAAATTAGTTAATTTTAATTACAATTTTTTTTTATTTGAGACCAATACTCAGGGGTACACCCCTTTTAAATGCTGTGCATTGTATTGGAATTTTTTGGAAAGGACATTACATATACATATATTTTTCTTATATTATCTATTATTAAGCGCCTTAGGAATGAGACAAATTGCTGTGAATTGATCATTCAAAAGCCAATGTTATACCTTCACCCTTGAATGATCAACAGCAATTGCCTCATTCTTACATGTTGATTGTGTGGTGAGTGCCTTGGCTTAGTAGGTTTAAATGTTATCTGCTAGTTCCCAATAGGTGGCTTTTTTCTCCTGATCATTTGTCTTTTGTTGACATTGGTTAAGACGGAATAGAGTTGAATGTCCGGGAGCGGTTCTGTTGTAGATGGTCTTCTTGAAGGGGGGGGGGATGGGGAACCTCTAATTTTTAAATTGTAATTTTGAAAAAACCTCATGCTAACTTTTTCATTTTTCACCTTTGCTGGGATTTGAAACTTGGTCGTTGGAGTTTTTGTGCGAGCGCTCTAACCACTATGACTTTTAATACAGTTTCAGTTTTTTTTAGCAATTTAACTATTAATTGAATTAATTAATATTAATTTTATGAATTAATAAGCATTTTTATTTATAATGTGCCTAATTTTTATAAAAAAGGAAAAACACTGTCCAGCTTTGTTCTTTATTTGCAGAAAATAAAAACCAGCTGGCAAAAACATCTGGTTATAAATAAAACTTACATAAAACTTAAATACACATACTATTTTTTTATTTTAATAAAAGATCAAAATAATAAATAAAACATATTTTGTCTCTCTAAAAAAAGAAATAATAATGGATTGAGAATTTTTCATTTCATGTCACGGAACATACTAATCTAGCATATTTTTTAGCATACTATTTGAACTGTTTAGCATTTTCTAGCATATTGTTGTTTATAGTTATTTTTAAAATATTTCAACAGTTTTATAATCGGAATTTTGCCCAATTCATTTGAATTGAAAATGAATTGCAATTCATATTTGCTAAATTCAAAAGAATTGATTCAAATTTCATTCAATTCGTTTTTTGGCGAAAAGAATTAATTCAAAATTTAGCTAATTCGCAATGAACGGAAATCAAAAACGAATGATTCATTTACAACTCTGGTTTCAAGTAAACATTCCCAATTCTTTCTGTCCTAAAGACATTCCCGAGGGTATATGACAATAGACTTATCCTATATGGCTAATGGACTCTGGCTTTTTAAACGAATGTTGTAAAAATCTTATCGTCAACCGCACATTGTATTGACTATAGAAGCTTGTCGTCAATATTGTTTTTATCATCGCAATGAAACAGACCAGAAAATATCGTGCATGAACAACTCCGCGATGTTGTCTACAACCGTTAGTGCATATGTTTTAAAGATCCTTGAAGACAATTTCGTGCACGACGATTGTGTCATCTGTGCTTTACAATAATAAAAAAATTCTAATTTGTATTGTTACAATACATTTTATGCCACTGCTTTATTCTAATGTTTTTTTTTTAACATTGTCTTAACATGTTTAACCTGTTTTCAACAAATTCTAGCACTCATTGTTTCGTCAGAAAAACAAACAAAAATTAAATTACAAAAATATTAATCAGACCTTTCCTGGGGAAAGGAGTGGTCTTTTGGTGGACCGCTCTCGACAAGCTCTGCAATGTCAGACTCCTTGATAAGGTCAGGAGGTCCGCGGCAGTGCAGATTACTGGTGCATTACGGACCACCCCCACGAAGGCACTCTTTGTTATGTTGGGGTGGCTTCCGTCTAGGATTCTTGCCAGGCAGCAGGCTAAACTGGTGGCGGTAAGACTCAATGCACTAACACGGTGGAACATTGTTCCCTCGGGGCACTCCTCTATTCTTTTAGAGGAACCTCGGATACGGGACAATATCGATTACACCTCACCGAGCCTGGAACTACACAGGGACTTCCACGCGGTAATCCCAAGTAGGGACGACTGGGCCTCTGGCGGGGTCATCCCCAGTGGATCGGTGGAAGTCTATACTGATGGTTCCAGGATTGGAGATAAGGTAGGGTGTGGGATCTATTCAGAGATGCTCGCCCTCTCCATATCCCTTCGCCTCCCTGATTATTGTAGCGTTTTTCAGGCCGAAATAATGGCTATATGTCACGCTGCAAAGGTGATACTTCAGGGTGGCACTCCCACTGCCAGTATCACCATATTATCTGACAGCCAGGCGGCGGTCAGATCCTTGTCGAGTTTGTCCACAAACTCTAGAATTGTCGGCGACTGTCGCGATGCCCTTGTGGCACTCTCGAGGCAGTGCGTCGTTAATCTGATTTGGGTTCCTGGTCACAGGAACATCACGGGTAATTGTACTGCGGATGAATTGGCTAGGGCGGGGACGTCTCTGCCGAACGTTCATCCTCATGCGGAAGTGGGTATGCCCCTTTCCTCCGTTAGGCTCCTTATTAGGAGGAGACATTTATTGGACGCGGACCTGGCCTGGTCGCAGGAGGAGTCTTGTCGAATTTCTAGACTCACCTGGCCCAGGCTGGACTTGAAGCGTACCAATCAACTCTTTAAACTGGACCGCAGGGATATCTCTTCCGTCGTATCTATCCTCACGGGTCACTGCGTGATGGGCAGGCATGCGGAAAGACTTCGCTTGCCCGCGAATGACTTCTGTCGTGGCTGTGGGTCGGCTGAGGAAGAGGAGACTGTGGTTCACTATATTTGCCAGTGTCCATCTCTGGCTCGACGTAGGTTTCTTACATTGGGATCTCCTTTTCTCGATAGCTTGACTGACCTATCGATCTTGGACATTGGATCAATTGCCAATTTTATTAGGCTCTCTGGCTGGTTTCCAGCATAATTTTCTGGGGAAGTAGTGCTTCTTGCGTGGAGCCCCTGACTATCAGGGCTCCCCGCATCTTGTGGTATCACAACGGGCCGCCATGCGTGCTCAAGTGTGCCTTGTCATTACGAGGCTGCCACTTCCTCCTATCCTATCCTATCCTTCCTGGGGCTCGAACTTCGGGCGTCCAGCACATTAAGTTATAATCTAGCACTTATTATTTATCAAATTTTGGTAACATTGCTTATGATAAGCATTTTATAATAAAATTATTTGCTCTTTAATTGTTTTCTGATTTTAGTCCAATAACATATGTATTAGACAAACAAACTTAGCTAACATTTTGTTAACAGTGTTACCATACTTACTTTAAATTTTACAATATTCTCTTTCATATTGAATTTTATTTAAACTCCATATCAGTTGACAAAACTCTTCCAAAAATGATATGGAAAACCTTAATATTTCTAATGCCTGTGTTAGTAGTTGCATTACTATTTTTCAGTCTCTTTTTTCTCTATGTTTGTAATCAACTCTCCAATATTTTGTTTTTAAAAACGCCTGCGCCTTAAATGGGTGTTTGCTGCTGTCACTGTCACAGACTATCAGGTTACAACTAAAGTGGCAAAAATTTTTACCCTCAATGGCAGCAAAAGTTACTGACGTTTTTTAAGATTTCAAAACTAAAACTACCCTTATTGGGTACACAACTAACGGTCGTAGTGGGCTCTTAAACGATAAGAAATTTTAAAAAATTTTATAAAAAAATCTACTTATATGTGTATTAGAAAAAAAAAAAGTATAAAGAAAATAGTGAATCATAAAGTGAAAAACGGCTTTTAATCGATTTTCTACCAGTAAATCAAGAATATATCTATTTATTACACAAAAGTTAATTTATTTTAATAAAAAAAGATTATAAATTAATGAAAATAAATAAAAATCAGATAATTTCTTTAAAAATTCAATTTGAAAAAACAAGGCAAATATTGTGTTAATGAGAGAAAGAAAAAATAAAAATATTCAGGGAAAATTTTTTCTGTATAATAAAGAAAGAAAAAATCCCAAAGTGTAACTGTGTATGTGCGCTTGAGCATTAATGTAAACGTGTTAGTGTTAATGAAAAATTTTGTTTAAAAAAACAAGTAAAATGTTTTAAAAATAATTAATTTGTTTTAATACCCGTATAAATATTTAAATAATTTAAATATAATTTAATAATACCTATTGTAATGTGCTTCTTTGGATATCTTTTAATATTCTCATTAATTTTAACAACAATTTTAATTTTATTACTTATATGTGCTACAACAACACAAAAAACTTTATTGCAATTATTTGAAGAATTTCAATTCGTTAATTTTACAAATAATTTTATTTCTCTACAACAACATCAAAATTATCAACAACAACAACCAGAACAACAGCAACAACAAGAAGAACAACAAAATATTATAATAATCCTTAAAAAGCAACCAATATTTTTGCAAACCTTTTA
The DNA here is from genome assembly GCA_963576795.1 of Metopia argyrocephala. Taxonomy (NCBI): domain Eukaryota; kingdom Metazoa; phylum Arthropoda; class Insecta; order Diptera; family Sarcophagidae; genus Metopia; species Metopia argyrocephala. The sequence continues at coordinate 175,669,037 of OY756208.1, read as the reverse complement.
AAACAATGAAATAATATAGAACAAAACAAAAAATTATTTTTATAAATTATTTGAAAAAAATATAGTATGTGAATTGGTAAAAAAATTTTTTTTTTCAAAAAATCTAACAATCAATCAAACAATCATGGCAAAATTCATTAAAATTTTCATAATTTTGTTGTTTTGTTTTTTAATTTAAAAATTCAAAAATTTTAAAATTACATACAACACATACATACGTACATATCTTTCATTTACAAATTAGAACTGTCCAGATATTAGAACTTACGATATTAATATTCATTGAACTCTCTGAAAAATAGAGCAGGATAATATTTTAAAAATTAGAATCATAAGTGGAATAAAAGGGTTCTATTTTCATGATAGAGTATTGAGGTGGGCTAGACCTTATTTAGATAACAGAACTAAGCGTGTTAAGTTTCGGTAGCCATATTCGAGGGAAATTTGTGGCACCTCTGATGGTTCTAAGAGTGGTCATCTTTATTTCGATTTTCTTCTTATTATTTGTGCATGATCTTCCTTTATGTGTTTAGGAGTCGAATATTTTAATATTTATTTTGATGATTCGAAGCTACATATGACCTCCAGTAATTACTACGCGGCTTTTGTTACCTCTGGTGTTTGCTATTTATGGTGCAAGGATCTCAGTATTAGTAAAAACAAAATTTATGACATTATCCAGATCAGCTATGAACGATTGTACATATATTTTGGGAGATTCAGCTTTACCTGAAGTGGATTCTCATGCACAAAAAAATCTAAAATATGCGCAAAAATATGCACTATAAAATGAATATTATGCGCTCAATATATGCACTTTAAAAGAAATATGCATTAAAAATAAAAAAAATTTCAGTTACAATTTTTTTATATTTTTTTAGATTTTAAATAAATATGTTCAATATTTAAATTACGAATTATAAAATCTTTGAATTATAAATAAAAATTAAAATTAAATTTTTATTTGTATAAATAAATAATTTTTTCCCAAATTTTCAAATATGTACATACATATGTATGTATATATGTATGTATATCTGTTCGATCGATAAAAGTTTTTGTGCATTGAAAATGTGCGAGCTACTTCTACTGAAGTTATAGGAGCATACTTAAAAGAAGCCAATTAATTTGGGAAATAAATAATAAATTATAAATAAGGCTAATAGTTTTCTGTTTATTAATTCTCGTTTCTCGACTTTTATTAATTAAATCTCAAGTTCTTATTAAAAATTTCGCTACTCCTTCATGTAACGTATTCAGAAATTATTTGTTTGGTTATTATTTTATATTTTTCCTTTTATATATATATATAAATATATGAATAACTACGAAGTCTGTAATTTAGTTCTTACCAACCATAATAACCCTCAGTGGTGTGTGCCCAACATAATGGGAACAAGCCTTTCTCAGTCGCGTGAAAGTGGGTAAACGTTTTGTGGGGACCGCTAAAAATTGAGATTATTCAGAGTTTAAGTTTAAGCAAATATTTACAAAAAAAAAAAATGGTTTTGTTAACTTTAATTTTTTTTTGAAGCGAAGTCGCAACGAATAACAATGTAAGCGAAAACTTAGAAATCTTTTTTTTTATTTTTTCTTGCAGAACACTGTTATTTATTTTAATTTGTTTTAAAATAATAGTAATTGTCATTGTAATTTATAGAAATATAAGCGATAAATTTAAACGCTTATAATTGTGTTATCAACGGTGTAATAAAAGGTAATTAACTATAGCATAGTCAATAGATATGGAACATTTAATTGAAATAAATTTAAAGCAGCAGTATCAATACATTCTTAACTTTTTAAATTTTTCTCTCCTAACATTGGCTCTGTCAACAAGCATTTGGCAGTTTAAGTTTGTGTTTGACAGCCATAGATAGCAGACTAGCGCGTGATTTGAGGAAAAAAATTTGAAAATTGAATTTTATATGCTTTTTTGGCATAACTTTTTGAGAAAAAAAAAACCATTAGACGTTGTGGCTTTAGAAGCACAAAAAATACTGAATATTTGTTCGAATAGTTGTGATATACGAAATAATTGAAAAAATACACCAAATGTTGTTGGTCGATCGGCGATAATAAGTGCGAAAGATTTTTAAAGCCATAGGCATCTCACATGACTCTGTCTAAATCGCAATGTAACTGATCTGATTTATAAAGTCCTCTATGGAAATACGATATTGAAATTGTAGCCTAAATTTTCAAAATTATCAAAATTAATCACTTAAATAATCGCCTTGGGGTTTCTGATTGCTTCTGTTTATTTCGAATTATTTTTTATAATCTCAAGTAATTTTTCTTTTACTTTTCTTCCTTGGACAATGTAATCGAATTTGTAATGATTACTATAACTAATTATTACTTAACAAATCTAATATACATATCTATATATGTATGTATAAATTTATGTAAGTATGAATTAAAATATGTATGAACGGGCAGAGTAACATTTTCCGGGTTTTGCTAGTTCTGTTTTTCACCTTTATTTAAATGATTACGTTTCCAAAAAAAAAGACCTTGCGAATGGCTTATTTTTTTAATTATAAACAAACAAATATGTAATCTATATTAAACCCAACCCGGTTAATTTGTGAAATTAACAATTTTGCATTTTCTTTGATTAAAATAAAAACGATTTACATACATTTAACAAAAATTATTATTTTTTTTTAATTTTTAACAAAGTTTTATAATACTTTTCTTTTTATGAATTTTATGCTATTTAATCTCGTAAAATTAATTGTAAGAGTATTGCTAGTTTTCATATTTATTAAAAAATATAAATACACATAAAATATTTTTTTTCACTTCCCCTATGTATACTGTAAAATTATAAAATTTTAGTTTTTGTTTTTTCCAGTTACTTGTAGTTTTCCTTTTTTTATAAGTAGAGCGTAATGTAGAGTTCCATAAATTTCAAAAACAGAAAGAGAGTTCTTTTTTGATAAAGAGAAAAAAAAATCGCATGCTTTTGTTGTTCATTTTAATAGAGGGAGAGTGAGAAAGAGACAACATGGAAATTTATTAATAAAGGTCAAGATAATCGTAACAAAGGATGTCTTTTTAGTTTAGGGGGAGTGGAATAAATTGAAAACAAACAATATGGCATCCCGTTCGCTCAAAAGTCCCCAAACAATAAGAAAATCATACGCCACAGAAACCAAATAAAAAGATGAATAATCTTATAATTCTTTATTGTTATTGTTTTTCTTTTTTTAAAAAAGGTTTTCTTTTTCTCTCTCTTTCGCCTTCTCTCTTTATATGAATAACTCAGATTAAATCAAATCATATGGTTGGAACTTTTTCCTTTTTCGATGTATTGTTTTCCTACCTCGAATAATATAAGAAAAAAAAAAAGCATTCAGGGAATAGTAATCAAGGAATTAATTTATTTAAGAAATTAAATGGTAAATGCTTTTTTTCATTTGAAAACTCTTGAAATTTTTGTTTTGATAAATTTAAAAGCAGACTTTTTTAGGGTCGTGATAAAAATTAAGAAGATATTAAGAAAATTGAAACAAATTATAAAATAATTTTGTTTTAATTTACGTAGTGAAGCTGAAGTCGATAAAAAAATGCTCTGTTAATGTCTTAAAATTTAGCGTAGTGGAATTCGAGGATTAAGCCACCTCACCTTGAATGGTATAGAAGAGTGTGTTTACTAACAGAAACTTGCTGATATTATGAGGTCCAAAATTTCTTCTCATTTAATTTTTAATTTTCAGGATATGGCCGAATAAATTCGAAATTAGGTTGTTTTTAAAGTAAAGTAGTTTTATTTATTTATATCAGAATACACTAATAATAATAAATTCTAATTATTATAAACGGAGTGACTAAGGTCGATATAGTGTCACAGACTAGACTCTGTGGTGGATATTCGAACCCATAAATATCTCACTAGCAATCTACCTAACTTGACTACTAAGTCACCCAAAACAAAGAATATTTTTAACCGGTTTTCGCTTGTATAACTCTTCCAAGCTGAGGCTTGCTGTCACCTCATTGAATTTGTCTGATATTGCTCTGTATTTAATGTGACTTTTTTGAGAGGAATTATGTACTACTAGATTTTCATTGAAGTGTTACTCCTATTCTATTTATATATATGTATATATATTTTTTTAATTTTGTTTTTTTGTTGTTACATTTATCTAATTTTTTTTTTGGTAACTAGTTATTCATATTATGCATGTTAAAACTCTTTTTTTCATATTACTCGTGCATTCTGCCAATAAAACTTAATTTGATAAAGTACAAATAATTTTAACCAGTAATAAATAATAATATTTATTTAATTCTATATAATTATTTAATAAAGAACAAATACATTTTAGCCAAAGTAACATTAAAATTAATTACCAACACCAATAAATATCAGAACATGTACATATAAGTGATTAATATTAACAAAAAAAGAAAAAAATAACGAAATTATACCATTGAGGGATCAAATGATTTCTATGTAACAAGGCTACAGACTTTGGATTTTTTATATAAACAATTTTAAGGTAATTAATATAATTTATATCTCGATTATGGACGACCAGAATTTTTCAGTTGTCAGCTATCAACGCCACTGAAATTCGGTTGTAATCCATAATACATAATAACAAAATTTATTAATTTTATTAAATATACGCCATACAGTTTTAAAAAAACTATTTCTTTAGAAATATGTTTCGGAATCAAATGCTAGAATTTATTTAAAAAAAAGAAAAAAAAAAACAAATTCATGAAGAAAAAAAATGTTTTTTTAAGGAAGTGTAAAAACACGATAATTTTTTATAGTTTTTGATGCAATTTCTCACTTTGTTTGTTACAAATTTTTTATTTCATATTGATGCAATATTTCGTTTTGAAAATTATTCCAAACATGGGTTCATTGTTCATATAGTTTGTTTAAGTAATTTTTTGTATGAAATTATGTGAGCCGAATTTAGAGACTTTTAATAAATATTTAATTTGTATGGGCGTGGCATCGCCTAGTTGGAACTTTTTACGTTTTTATAGCCTATTTGTGCTTCTAGACTTTTAGAGAGATACTGTAAAAATGTGTAAGGACATTGGTTTAGCCCTTTAGCTGTCTATAGACTTCAAACAAACCCACAAATAAACCCAACCCATACATTCATTTTGGGAAAATTCTACCCTAGCTGACATCTGAGTTATGATAAAATTAATCTTTGCAAATTTAGATTATTTTGTCGGAATGGAAAAATAATTATTAAATTACCATTATTTTTACTCTATTATTAATTCATTACTATTAGAAACAATAAAAAAATTATCAGGATTACTTGAGATGACAAAACACATTTAAAAGTAATCAAAAAAGTTAAGCCAGTTTCATTAGCCCTAATTTCTTTAATATTATATTTCCACAAAGGACTTAACAAATTGGACCAGTTGTATTCCGACACACATTAGAAATTTACATTTTAAAATTCCTATTATACATTCTTAAATAAAGTTCTGAAAAAAATGTGTTTGTCAGCAAATGATCTCTTAATCGAAATATAACTGGTCAGATTTGCGAAGAGCTTTGTGAAAAAACGATATTAAAGAAATTCGGGCTATAATTGTGAAAATATTCAAAAGTACTTACAATTAAAAATAATCACTAAATTTATCGGATTATTTTTCATTATATTTAGTATTCTCAAGTAATCGTGATTATTTTTGATTATTATTTTTGTATTAATTTGATAATGATGATGAAAATGTAATCATTACTATTCTTATAAATTAAAAAAATAATCTAGTTCATTACTAATCGTAATATAAATTTTACAATTCTGGCTGGTATAAATTAAGCATATGAATTGTAGCAGAAAAGTATGTTTCGAAACCTCTTGGAACATTGCGGGCCATGTAGACGCTTAAGTACCAAAGTTTAATCGGTTTTATATCCTATAATATAACGGCGAAGAAAAAAAATCAATCGCTTTTATTCTCTATTTAGCCAGTAACAGTTTAAAGAAATTGTCACGTAAAGTTCCCTGAAAATTGATAAATTATGTTACCAATGGTTCTAATTGTGGTTCCCATATTCTACTATGTAATATATCAGCCTACTAAAACGAAAGCTCCGGAATCAAACCAGAGGTCTGACATATTAAAAAAGAAAGAAATATGAACAAATACTTCTTGCGGCGAACACCCCTTAGCAGTCTTTCGGCAAAAGCTCTAAGAGTAACTAATTGCCATGCATAAGCTTCTCAAGTCTGTCGTTAACCTTTCGGCCCCGGTTCTTGTTGATTAAAATTGACGCACACAATATGGGTGCTGTGCAAACTTAGTTGTTTTAAAGTCACGCATCCACTGCTATTTTGGAAATTATTTCGTAACCTCTTGGAGCATTGCGGGCCATGTGGACGCTTAAGTACCAAAGTTTAAACGGTTTTACATCCTGTAGTATAACGGCGAATAAAAAAAATCAATCGCTTTTAAAACAAAAATAAACTGAGATTTATAAAATACAAAGAGCAGGTAATTTTGATTTAAATATCTCTGTTATCTAATATTGATTTAAGTAGATGGGGTTGTGAAACCAATTATTGCAACAATGCAGTCTTAGAAATGTTTTGTGTTTTTTTTTCATTTTTTTTTTTTTTGACGTGGTTGGGGTATCCTTTCTGATGACTATGACTCATGCAACAAATTTTGGATTATGTTGTTCTTGTTGTTGTTGTTAATTTTATTGTTTTTGTTTTCCTTTACTTCTTCATATTCTTATCGGATTTTAAAAAGTGGAAACTAAATATGCGCATTAAAAATAAATAACATCCACTAGTGTGTGGATCTTATGCTGGTGCTTTGTAATAAAATTTTGTTTTGATTTATTTTCTTTTTATTTTCATTTTTCTGTGAAATCGTATTTTATGTGGAAGGAAGAAATTTACCTGTTAAAAAAGGGTAGTTCTTTGGAAGTAGAAAAATTAACAACAATTAATAATAATAATAATTAATAACAAAAACGAAAAAGGAAAAAAAAAAATATATAACCTGTCAACTTTTTTTTATTTTTTAATTTTTGTATAAGAGACTTCGGTAAATTAAAAAAGAAACGCTATTTTATTAGGCTACTTTACCCTATAATACTGTGTATTACGTGTCAAAAATTTAAACTCAAATAGAACTATGGGAACAGAATATGTTATAAATTGTCGAAAAGATACGTACAGAAATTTAACGGCCATATAGCTTTCATAGTTTTTAGAAATTTTTCTAAAAAATTCGTAAGAAATGTAGAAATTAAAAATTGAAATTTTGTTCACATAATGTTAGAATTTCGCAAGCCGGATTTCCGAGCGTGGCACAAGTGCTTCAATAAGTGCAAGTCAATTGGCATATTATAGCCGCCATATTGGAAAGGGTTTCTCAGATATTGCAGACATGGTTTCACTACAGAGATACATAGTCTGTGTATAATATTTCAAACGGTTAAAACATAGTCACCGTGGTCTAGTGGTTAGTGTATTGGCTTACTAAGACGATAGCGCCGGGTTCAAAACTCAACTCTGACATCTTGAAAAATAGAAATTTAAAAACTATTTCTATCAGCGACTACCTCTCAGCAGTCTTCTAGCAAAAGCCATTTTGAAAAAGCTACTCAAATCTGTCGTTCGGAGTCGACTTTAAACTGTAGGTCCCAGTACACATGGATAAAAATTAACACACACAACATGAGTGCGGCGAGAAGCTAGGCCGTAACCCTGACACAGGGTTGTAATGGCCAATTATGCATGCATGCAAAACATATTCAAAAGTTGCAGATTAAATTTTTAACTGGTCGGAAGTCCATGCAACATACCCGACAGACCAGAGTGCTTAATACTGAGAAATAAAAAATAATATTCAGAGAACTTGCAAAAGAAATCCAGGAAAAATGTGATGTTACTGCATCGCACGAAACAATAAGGAAAACTTTAATTAAAAATAAGTATCATCAAGAGGTATGAGAAAAGTTACTTCTTTCTTTCTACAAAATTTTGAAAAATTCGTCACGATTGATGTACGCAGGCAAACCTGGTGATTACCAAAGTGAAGTAGTATTTTGTGACGAGCATAATGATGGTCTAAACAGAGTATACATAGACAGTCAAATGATTGTAAAATTTGAAAACATTTAATGGCCTGTTTCTGTATGACAAACAATTTCAAACAATTGAAAATTTGTATAAAAAACACTCAATTTTTCAAATAATTTTGAGCACTTTTCATATAAATTTTCAATTGCTTAAAATTGTTTGTCATACAGAAACAGGCCATAATTACGGTATTTTCACTACAGGGGTGAGAAATTTAGTATTTATCGAAAATAACATGGATGCTAAACATTCTTTGAGTATATTACGGGCTCAACTAAGGTTTAAGTTTTATCAAGAATATGGTTGTTGCGTTACTCCAAATAGCTATTAGATACTGCTGCTAAGGGTCTAGACATTTTTATCTGCAAAAATGAATTGCCGAAAGGCGTTATTCCTTCTCTGAAATGTAGCCAAAGATCAATAAGTAAACAAAACTAGTAAAATTAAACAGTTATTGTTCCTTTTTATCGTTTAAGTTAAACAAGTTAAAACAAGAATTATTTTCCTTATGTCGAGATACTTTTTAGAGAAAAACAAAAACGTTTTTTCGTCAAATATTTGCCGAATGTGAAAATACCTTAAGTGATCATTTCTGAATTGTTTAATATTTTTTTAATAATTTTTGAAGAAAAAAAAAAGAAAATTTACTTATTGTACACCAAATAATAGCGGCAATCACTCTTCGTTACAAACGCCATTGAAAGTTTTGTAAGTGTGACAAATATGTAGCACAATAACTAAATATAGGCATAGAATGTATATGCTACGGCTGCTACATTTGCAGGACTTGCAAGAGCGTTTGCAACGAAGAGTGGTTACCGCTAATGTTTAAATTGTTATTTTTTTAAAACACAAAGTAATTATAATTTCGTTTTTTTATTATAATTTTAGGTTCATATTTCTTAAGTAATTTAGGCCAAATTATTTTGGCCCACTCACCGCCAACATGTCGTCCGTTAAAGTGGCGGTTCGAGTGCGACCCTTTAACTCAAGGGAAATCAGTCGAGAATCAAAATGTATCATAGAAATGTTCGATGGCACTACAACCGGTAAGATGAAATAAGAATTGGTAAGATATTATATTAAAATTAAATATTCTTCATATAGCCATTACAAATCCCAAAGTACCACCAAATTCCAGTGAGGCTATTAAGCGTTTCAATTTTGATTACTCCTACTGGTCACACAATGTAAGTTTTTCTTTTTCTTACGATTTTGTTTATTCTGTGATATTCTTATGTAATTTTTGTTTAATTTTAGCCCAAAGATGCGGATTTTTCTACACAGGCTATGGTTTATAAAGATATTGGTGAAGAAATGTTACAACATTCCTTTGATGGCTACAATGTTTGCATATTTGCTTATGGCCAAACAGGTGCTGGTAAATCCTACACCATGATGGGTAAACCGGAACAACACCAAGAGGGTATAATACCCATGATCTGTAAAGATCTATTCAATCGTATACGTTCCACAGAATCAGAGGAATTAAAATATTCTGTAAGTATTACACCATTTTAGAACTTCGAATAGCAACAGGAAAGGAAGAAAATTTAACATTTTTGCAGCATTAGCTAATTTTTAAAATGTAGATTTATTTTTTTAATTGTTACAGTTTTATTCTGTGTATTTTCGTTTGAGTGGTAATAAATCCTATTCTATTGTTTTGCCGGAGTTTCATAAAGCTTTATTTACACCACCTAGGTTCTCATCTGAGTTTTATATCAGACGAGCACTCAGATAGACTCAGATAGTTGAATTAAAAATCTAATTTAATTTTTATTGTTTTTGCCTGAGCTCAGTTGAAAATAGAACATTTTCTATTTTTAAAACTATTGCCGTTTGAGTTGTAACTGTTATAATCTGTTATAAACAGATGAGAACTTAGGTGGTGTAAATATAGCTTAACTTTCTAGTCTATATGCAGTTCTTTCTATAGCAGAAAAACAAACATATTTTTTATTAATTTTTGTAGGTGGAGGTTTCCTATATGGAAATTTATTGTGAACGTGTACGAGATTTATTAAATCCCAAAAACAAGGGCAATTTACGAGTACGTGAACATCCCCTATTGGGTCCCTATGTAGAGGATTTGTCCAAATTGGCTGTTACCAGCTATGAAGACATACACGATCTTATCGATGAAGGTAACAAGGCACGCACTGTAGCTGCTACTAATATGAACGAGACTAGTTCTCGTTCACATGCTGTCTTCACTATATTCTTTACGCAACGTCGTCATGATACCATGACCGATTTGATTACTGAAAAAGTGTCAAAAATCAGTTTAGTCGATTTGGCTGGTTCAGAACGTGCGGATTCTACTGGTGCCAAGGGTACACGTTTGAAAGAAGGGGCTAACATTAATAAATCTCTAACAACATTGGGAAAAGTTATTTCCGCTTTAGCTGAAATTGTAAGTAAAAACCAAACGAATATTTTTCTAAGTTTTTAACAATCATTTGGTGTATTATTTTCATTTATTTTTAAATAGTGATCACTTGACATTATTTTTATTTTGTATTTATTTTTAGTTTAAATAATTGGCATTTTATAATTGTTTTTTGTTTTTGGTTTCTGTTTTTTAAGCTATAAATAATGAAATTTTTGTCTCAATAACTTTTCTAAAAATTCAAAAATTATTTTGTTTTCTTTCATCATAAATTAATGCCTATTTTGATAATATAAAAACCTATTAAACGTGTATATTATAATTCACAGTCTGTAAGTATGAATATTAAATGAGTTAAAAAAACAAAAAAAAACTTTAATTTTTTTTAAATATGTTAAAAAAAAAGTTTAAAATTTCGTTTTTGTTTAAACCATAATTCATAAAAATATCATTTAATGCATGATGACAAAAAATAAGACTTAAAAACGGACAAAAACTTTTTAAATAATCATTCAATCGTGGATGGATTTGTAAAATTGGTTTAGAGTAAATCAATTTCGTTACGTCATGTGTTTTACAAAAAAGTGTTTGGTTTTAGTTTATTTAAACGTGCATAAAAGAAGAGAGAAAGAGAGTTCACGAATTTGCTCGTAAAAGCACTGCCCTATCAATAAAGACATTCTTGGTACCGATTCATACCTTTCTGCGATAACACGAAAACCTAATGAATCAATCGATAAGAATAATTTTTGGAGCTGTGGCAGTTTCTATTGGCCACTGGACTGCGGGTAAACACGCAAATTAGTTTGTCATTAGCAATAATAATCTCTCCTGCGGAAACATGGGATGGAAAACAGTAAAGAGTTAGTGACGCAATTAATATGTGTGTATTTCCAGCGTTAACTGCGAAAAGGTTAGAATTTCTAGAGCGAACCTACTTCCTCCGGTACATTTTATTATTTGTTTGCTGTTTAACATGGCTGCGCATACATGAGCTTCAATTAGCCACTTTAAATTGTCCAATTCGTCAGATTTAGGTATCTGAGAATGCTTCTCGTATCATCACCTGATATATCCTGTATAAACCTCAATTCGAAAACTATATGAGATCGTCCAAAGAGGGTTCGGCAATTGTAGAGAAAGTGTTTAAGTGTCTCCTCCTCATGCACACATCTACAGCTGTGACATTGATGTTTGTGTTAAATATCTATCCGGCGAGCATGATTTCTAATCGTCCAGTGTTCAGTAAGTACAGCTATCAAATTGGGACATCCACCCTATAGTGACTTAACAACGATCTAGTGAGGGTGATATCTAAAACAAGTCGAGTCAGTACCGAGATCCTACTGGAGTTAATTACCTTTCACTTAGCATTTTCCTCTTTATAGAAATGACTGAGGATACCTCTCTTCAAAGACTCTATTGAAGTTGCTACCGGGGCAATACGATGCCCCGAAATCCAAATTAGTGTCTCCCAGTCATTCTTGACTCTTTCACTAGCCGAGAGGCAGTAATATAGAATTCAAGTGCAAGTCCCAAGGCCTCCGTCTGAAAAAAAAAACCAAAGCTGGGTGAAGACTATAAAAGAGTTTTAGTACATTATATACCATTAAAGCAAATAAACCCAATATAATGTACTTAATCAGATAACATCGAGTGTTGCTGTCAGTTTTGTAGCATAAAAACGACATTAAGTGCTAATTGTTCATCCTGTTTGAGCCTGATAGTAAGATCGCTTTATATCAGGTTTTGGATAAATCGGATTCTAAGTTAAAACGATGGCATCAGTTAATTCCTTTTATCATAAAAATACGTTTTGCATTGCATGGGCAATAGCAATGATTTGCATCGAATTAAGTATTCACTTAATGACATGGAATCAAATATTATCTTAATGCCTAATGGAAACACTGTTCATATGTACAATATGACCTTCTGGACTGTTTATCATAATTTTTTGTTGTAGTGAATTGTGTTTATATTTTTTAAAGTTTAATTATAGAAGTTGCTCTTATAAAATATTTTATTCCAAAAAATATATTTGTATATATAAAATGATTTTAAAAATATGTAACATTTTATTTTTTTTAACTCTTAACTCAGGCTTCGAAAAATAAAAAATCGAAAAAAGCCGATTTTATACCATATCGTGATTCAGTTCTAACCTGGTTGCTACGCGAAAATCTTGGTGGTAATTCTAAAACTGCTATGATCGCTGCTATATCTCCAGCTGATATTAACTATGATGAAACTTTAAGTACTTTAAGGTAAGATTTTTAAAATAAAAATGACAAAAACATTATAATGGGGATGACAAAGAAGTTCAATTTCGCTGAAACATAAATGATACATTATAGCGTTAAGGTAGACAATGTCTTTGTTCTAGAATGAAATAAATGAAATACTTCTCAGTAATATGAATAATTTAAACCTATTTAATTTGAATTTAACTCAACTATTCAGCAAAATAAAATATAAGTGGTTCAAGAAGAATGTAATTTCTAAATCATTACATGGCATCTGAATCATTTTAAAGTCTTACCTATACTCCAATAAATTCCTAAATTTCATAAGCTAACAAATCAGGAGACTTGCAATCTAAATATATAAAATTGAATGTGTGTTTGTTTATTTGTTTGTTTGTTTATTTGTTTGTTTGTTTGTACCTTATAGGAGACCAAACCTCTAGACCGATCTTCCTGAAATTTTCACAACATTTAACTGGGTTTCTGGCATGATTAATAGGGTACTTTTTTTCGACCACGCCCACTTTTACGCCCACTTTTTTAAAATTATGTAATTGCTCCCATATAGTTTTTAACAGAATTACTTCAAATTGTATACACATTATACTCCAGGCGAGGTATAAATAAACATTTATTACGCCACGTCCCCTTACATGCCACTTTTCACGGCTAATTTTGTTTGAAAGTTTTAAACTTTTTGTTCTTTGTACAAATTTGTTCCTTCCAACGGATTTTTTTTATTTGGTAGCATATTGCCCTTAATACTGTTAACGTCGCCATATAACTATGAACCACGTCACCGCCGTTAATTTTATTATATAACGAGGGGGTAGCGAAGCACACCGGGTTCAGCTAGTATTTAATAAAAATGAATTAAAAATGCTTTCGACAACACATAAAGAAAAGTCTTTTTTTTTAATTCACGCATCATTCAGTGGTTCGATTGACTCATTTCAAATGAGTGCAATTAATTCAATCCTCGCATAAACACATATTTCGCCCAAATTGAACTATTTCGTACAGTAATGTTATTGTTGGCGAATTTTTTCGTATTTGTGACAGCTGTTAAAAAGAACAAAATTCTTACGATAAATAAGAAGTAATGAAAGTTGTAAATCTTCTTGAAGTGTTTAAAAAAACCTTCGCTGTGTGTTTATTTTGTTTTAAAACTAAAATATATCGTATAATTACTATTGAATTATTTTTTATATTTTTTAGGTACGCCGATCGTGCTAAGCAAATTGTTTGTAAAGCTGTGGTTAATGAAGACGCCAATGCTAAACTTATACGTGAACTTAAGGAAGAAATACAAAAATTACGTGATCTTTTAAAAGCTGAAGGCATTGAAGTACAAGAAGGTAATGTTTCTATTGTATTCTTTAATTATTTTAGTTTGCTATAAAGATCTATTGAATTAATTTAGTTAAAACAACATTTTTTTTATTAATTTTTAAGATCATGAATTATAGAATTTTTAAAAACAGTTTTGTTCTTTTTTAATACAAAACGTTGAATAGAACACACAAAATTGCTTTAAAAATAATAAACATTGATTTTAAGGAATTATGTATAAAATAAAACAGTTATTAAAGGTTTTTTAAAGTTATCAGACTCTAAAGCATAGTTAACCAAAACTCTCAATAAATGAAATGAGTCTGTAGCACAATTGTTTACAGAAAATGAAGATTTGGAATACATTGATCTAAAGTTAGTACGATTTAAAATTTGTTGTAAAAGAATGACTGACTCGCGATGTCGAAAGAAAATTTAAGCGATAGAAGGGCAGTAACTCAGTTAATTTTGTCTTATTATCTTATGATTTATCGTTAGATTTTCTTAACGTTTTAAAACGTAAACCAAAGAAATAACTATATTACATACATACATAATTGCCGTTTACAGCCCTTTTTTAGAGGTACGGCCTAGCTTCCTACAGCACCCATATTGTGTGTGTAAATTTTTATCCATGAATACCGGGACCTACAACTTAACGTCGAATCCGAATGTGAGACTTAAGAATGCTTTTAATAACAATCAGAGCTTTTGCAGAAGACTGCTAAGAGGTTTTCGCCACAAGAAATATGTTTTCATGTTATTTTCAATATGTCAGAGCTGAGGTTTGAACCCGAAGCTCTCGTCTTGTTATCCAGAACACTACTTACTAAACTACGGTGACCACACGTTTTAAAAAGGCATCCCAATAAAAAACTGTATTGTCATACCTCATATTCCTACATAAATCGCCAACATACTAGATAAAGCCTTAACATCTATAAAGTCTACAATAAGAAAAATACGAATTATTTGTGAATTTAAGATGTGGCAATATAGTAATTTATCCTGATTACGTTTTAAAACGTTTTTAAATAATAAATCATAAGCTACTGAGCTGCTTTTTCGAAAAAAAGTGGCTGACGGCCTTTCGGTGCCTTAAATTTTCTTTAGACATCATAAAAGGAATTAAAAAAAAAAAACAACCATGAAATTGATCGAATTCAAAGTATAATGCAAAGAACACAAATCCAAATGAAAGAGGGACAAGATTGAGCGAACGATTGAACCAAAAGAGCTGAGTAAATATACGAACCGTTCGTTCATAGGCTACACCACTGATGGTTCTATTTGAATTAAGTTTCAAACCCGCTATATTTTACTTCTTGCTTTTATTACTTTTGTTTTAATTTATTTGTGGATTAGAAAATAGTACGTTTTTATTAAAGTTTTTTTGAAAGGCAACAGAAAGTTAGGCTTGTAAGTCATTTATTTTATGAAGTGAAGTTTTCAATTTTATACCTTCTGGTATTCAAAAATTCACATAAGCTTTTTTAAAAGCCTTGCATATACATATATACCTACATATATAGATAGTTAAATAAAAGTAATACTAAGGCTTTTAAAGCTTAAAGGCTTTAGATTAAGTTCATTATTAATGCTATTTAAATAATTACTTAAGTAGTTCCATAAACAAATATTTTCTGTACCTTTTAAAAAAAATCAATGTTTATTAAAGTAAAGGCACAATAAAGAAAAGTGCGTTATACTCGTATTGTCAAATACCTTGATTAGTGATATTTTTTAATTAAAAGAATTCAAAACATACATAAATAGCTAAAAATAAACAGTAAATAAATCATAAGCATTAAACACATAGACGACAGCAAGCAGCAGGCAGCAAGTTGTCAAAATTAGAATATACACGTTTATATGGAAACGATTATTTTAAAGGCAGCACAGCAAAACCCTAGACAAAAACCTTTGCTGCTGCTGCCCAACTTAGAATAATTTCTATTTTTTGAGGCAGCAAAAACTAATTAGTGATGCTAATACAATATAAAATGTTAAATAAATACGACCTAAAAAATATTTTTTATTACAATTAAAAAAATTTATTTATTAATAAAGATAATAACAAACACTTTTAACATTACAAGTCGGTATTTATTTAATTAAATTTAAGATGTTAAAGTTATGTTTGGTGTCTAACAAGAATCAATATGCATTGTTGTTTAAAATACATGCATAATGTGATGGGAAATGCGATAAAGTGGCTGAATGAATAACTAACTACGTTATGTCTTATAAGAAATATGCAAATGTGTGATGCACCAAAATATCTTTCTTATCAGGGAGTTTTTGTGGGAGATAGGCCGCCGTACCAGTTGAGAAATATACAGCATTTCAGAATTCATAGGGCAAAATTAACGGTGAAGCAAAAATCATTATTTTCCAATTATTGCCAAAAAATTTGAGATTAGACCAAAATTTTAATTTTTTGTAAAGAGTGTGTACAATTAGCAAAAAGTATATTTTGTTAATGAGTTTTGAAAAGTTTTTTAATATAAACAAATTAAAATAAAAACAAAATATATATACATTTCAAACAAGCGATTTTATTTTTGCGGTTTCGTACACTTGAAAGTGGTATCACTGAAATATTTACTTCAACAACAAACACATGTTCATTATTTTATTTGTTTTTTTTATTTTTTTACTGTTGCTGCCTTCAAAATATTTATGCAGCCGACTGCATGGCAGCAAATATTGTCGGCTGCATTTGCTGCTTGCTGTCATGCTGCTTGCTGTCGTCTATGTGTTTAATGCTATAGTATGGTAAATATTTCATCATTGTTATATATATATATATATTACATACATATAGGGCCTGATGGCAAAGTGGTTTGTGAAAAACGCGATACAAATAGTAAGTAGTTATATCTCTCTCTATATATACATATAAATATATATACTACATTCTATATATATGTATATCAATTACAATAATAAAGTAAATAATACGCATATACTTACAATTTATAAACTGTCACGCTTTGCTATTACATACAAATTTCGATATACATATATAACAATTCCGTTTATATATACTACAATACATACATATATTAATTATACTCGTATACTATGCTTATTGTAATTTGCGTTTTTTTTCGTTCGTTTGTTCACAAAATAGTTGAAATCTATGTGCGTGTAAATGCTTAAGAATATGCATATCTGTACAATATTTTATTTTGTTATAGAAAAATACTTTTATGTCACCATGTTTTGTTTAGAGGCAACTCAATTTCAACAACTGCTGACCACTCTTTCTCTAGAGACATTTTCAGCCACTCCACTAGTACGAATTTCAGCAATCATCAGCTTTAGTGCAATAGATTGTTGTATTGTACATACCCACTGAAATAATATGGCCTTGATTCTGGATAATCGCATATTCTTACGGATTACTCGTACCTCTCATAGAACACATCCTTTTGTAATTAATTCTCGATAGAATCGCTCAATGCATAATATAGAGAATTCGTTCTTTAGCCGCACTCATTTATGAAACAATCTTTTTGCGCGTGTTTTTTCATTCAATTACGAAGTTAATGAGTTTAAATCAAATGTTCACAGACACTACTCCCTCTTTCCAGAACATATTTTTCTAGACCAGCACAGTGTATGTCACAAAAAAAAACAGAATGAAATTCTCACGATTTTTAAACCAATACATGAATTTAATGATTTTAAATTCGTAATTTTTTCAATCGTGAGAAATAAGCTATCAAATCGTGTGATTTGCAATGATATTCCATAAAACATAACATAACATACATACATATGTATACTAAAGGGAGGCCAAATTTGAGGTTAGAAAATAAATTGGCTTAAGAACACATTTTTTTGGACAAACTCAGTTTTATTATTACCATTGTAAAGTAGAAATATGAGAATTAATAATGAAATATGAAGTCTGGTAAAAGCCCATCTCTAGTTCGTAAGCAGACATCCGCTCTTTTTACAAAATTTTGAACTACTTTTGCAACAAAGCTTGTCTTATCTCGTCAATGCAGAACCGAATTTCATCTTTCAAAGCATCAGTTGTAGTTGTTTGTGGTTTGTTCAAATAGCCCTGGAGAAAATAATTCTGCGGCGTTAAATCATAAGAACGCGTCGGCCAATTGACAGTCAAATTGCGACCGAGAAACAAGTCATGAAATAACTGAATTTGGTTTTTGTTTTCGTTTGCTGTGGCGTTTTCTTAAATCGTAGGTCTATGGTATTAAACCACAACAGAGTTGTAAACGAATCATTCATTTTTGAATTAATTCGTGAATCATTCATGCAATGAATTGGTAAAATTTTGAATTAATTCTTTTCTCCAAAAAACGAATTGAATTAAATTTGAATCAATTCATTTGAATTAAGCGAACATGAATTGCAATTCATTTTCAATTCAAATGAATTGGTAAAAAGAATTGCAATTCATTTCCAATTCATTTGAATTGAATTGATTTTGAATTAATATAAATGAGTTAGAAAAAATGAATTGCAATTCATTCCCAATTCATTTGAATTGATTTTGAATTAATTCAAATGAGTTAAAATATGAATTGCAATTCATTTTACCAATTCATTTGTATTAACTCGAAAAATGAATTTGTTATACATTTCCAATTGCAATAATGCAAAAGCATCACCTTTTTTCAAGTACTTCTATTCTGTACTTTATCTATGTCTATTTCTTTTAATCCAAGTATTTATTACTTATTTATAATAATTCTCTTTGTTACATTTATTTCATAAGTAGTACTTGAAGAACCAAACTCCAAACACCAAGTTTACTTCAATTGAATGCAATTCATTTTTGATTTGATAAATTTGAATTACAAGTTACTTTTCTAATTCATTTGAATTAATTCCAAATCATTTCAATTCAAATGAATTAGAAATGAATTGCGATTCTTTTTACCAATTCTTTTGAATTAAAAAATGAATTGCAATTCATTTTGCCTAATTCAAATGAATTGCAACTCATTTTGCCCAATTCATTTGAATTGGAAATGAATTGCAATTCATGTTCTCTAAATTCAAATGAATTGATTCAAATTTAATTCAATTCTTTTTTTTGTTGAAAAGAATTAATTCAAAATTTAGCTAATTCATAATGAATTGAAATCAAAAAGGAATGATTCATTTACAACTCTGAACCACAAGAAAAGTATCCGCAAAGCCAACATAATTCATGCTAAGGTTCAAATTCAAACTGATTAGTAATCAAAGTCATATAAAATAGGACATTGTTAATGTTTCGCAAACAGCGAACTTCGATAGGTCTTCGAAACTATTAAAAAATTTCGATGATAACTCGCACATACTATGTTTTATTTAAATTTAAAGATGCTCTTTATGAAAGACCTTTTATTATACTTTTATAACAGAAATTTTAATTCTTAACTTCAAAAAGTTCTAGTGAAACGTCGATTTTATCATTATAAAAAAGTAAATTTTTCTTTACTAAAAATTAAATAAGTAGCTCTTTTTAGCTACTATTATTAAAAGCTATTTGTGCTGCTTTAACTACAATTTAATTTTTTTTGTAAAATTTTTTATTTTTGCTTAACAAGTTTATCAGTTTTAGTCTCAATTTCGCTTTTATATCTGTAAAGGCTTTATATCACATAGCTTATTCGCTAGCAGTGTTATTTTTTGTTAAATAAATTATAATATTTTATAGCTTAAAGTGACACTTTTAAGCACCTTTTTTTAAGTATTTATTCGATCACTTGTTTATAGAAAATATTTTTGATTTATAAAAACCTTATGAAACAAATTGTGCATGAAAATTGTTTTTATAAGTCTGTTGTAAATCAAAAATACATAATTATCGGGTATGTTCTGTAAAACGAATTCGCGTAAAATTAAAGTCGAGTGTTTTTTTTTCAAAGAGTAAACTTAATTTCCTAAATTATTTTATAGTTTTGGTATACAGAAAAGCTATGTCAATAGCCGTTAATGGGATAAAAAAAAAAGAAAAATTATAGCAATTTAAAATTTCATTTTATTTCAATTTCACTCGAATTTGTTTTCAGAACATATTCGTAAGCCTTTTTATTAAGAAAATCTTTAATTTTGTATTACTCTGTTGGATGTACCTTGAAAACAAAAAGTGTTCTTTTATATCTTATTGTCATATACAGTTGCGTAACTTTTTTATCAGTAAGACAATTTCTTTTAGTAACAAATGAACGACAATTTTCTGATAATATGACAAAATAGCACACCTTGTGAATATGCCGTCTTTTTCATGGTTTTTCAAAAAATATTTAATATTTTTGAATTTTTTTTAAGTTTTAAAATTTTTTCATTACTTGCTACATAGAGTGGTCGGCATATATGCAGTAAAACAACAGAGACATACACTTGTAAATGCTATGATTGCTTGTTTGTAATAAAGTGTAAATACAGCTAATAATTTATATCTATAATAATTTTAAGTGAACATTTAAAACCCACTTTTTATACCAAAGCTCTTATTTCACCAAATAATATCAGTCTAATTCATAATAACTTCTTGTTTTAGAGTTAATCCATACATTAGTTATGAGAACTTATCTATCTTATAAACTCAAAATAAAAAATCTTATTAATAAACCTTTAATAAGAGCAAATTAACTAGTAAAAAATTTTAATGTCATGCTGGCAATACAATTTCTTTGGCTATTATGTGAAGCTTGCATATGTAGTACATACCGATTCTTGCGATTTATATTGATTTTATTCATTGTAATACAATATTTTTCGAATTTTATTTATACAATACAAATAATCAAAATCGCAAATTTTGTTTTATTTTTTTATTTTAGATGGAAACCTAGAATAAAAATTTCACATTTATAAATGGTTTATGAGAGCGTTATGACACTGTTTGTTGATTATGGATACAAAATTAAGAGCTCTTGCTTATAAGGCTCTTATAAGCACGTTTTATGTCATTATAAATTAGACTGTAAATATTTCAACTAGTTTTTACAAAAGTCAAAATGCATATGCCCACTACTCGTATGTGTTTTAGAATTAACCATCATTAATTTTAAATTTGATCTAATTCCAAACCTATATTAAAATTTGTATGTATTTTAATCTGCAATAGCAAACATTCTTGATGTAATATCACGTTTTTAACAAGTGGTGAAATTTACAAGCTAGGTTGTACATATTTTTCATATGTTACAGTGTCTCCAAGCTTTATTATTTCAATATTTTCTTTATACTCCTCATTCAATTGTCGTTATTTGTATGTAAATATATCAAAACAATTTAAGTAATATATTTCTGCAGCAGTATTTCCTTTTTTTTGCGTTTGGATATCTATAAAGAAACTCGAAATTCAAATCCGATTTGTAACTCAATGGGTGACACATTTCTTTTTATTTTACTGACCTCACCGGTACAGATGGAGCTTCTCTGTAATGTCCCCTACACATTCTTTGGTCTAACGAACTTCACAATTTCGTTCGTTTTCTGCAATGATAATATGCAAACTACTTCGTTTCCCCCATTATTCTTTAAAGCAATGTAGACTACTGTCAAAGACCTAGAAAATTTCAAGTAAGTAGCTATCACTTGCGATCAATTGTTATCTACACAAGTGACACTTTTTTGCTTTCATATTGAATTGGCATCGATAACGCCTTACAAAATAGCACCCAAACGCATTTTTTCAAGTGCCAAGAAGGAACTCTAGTGAGTGTGTTTAACCGTCTCAATATCTACACATTAGAAGGCCGGTTATTCTCCTCAGAGTTATATGATTCATGACTTAAATCTCTTAGAGGTTAGGATAGGATTAACTCGCAGTATTGTTTAAACTTACTGTGAATCCATTTCATAATAATTAAGTGCTCAGTGTATGTATTTGGTTACGATCTGTCTTTTATAATTGCTGTCCACTATATACCTTAATTTTAAGAATGCTGCTGTTTACATCGAGTATTTCGTCCCAAAAAGCTTCTCAAATCTGTCGTTACGAGTCGACTTTAAACTGTAGGTCCCGGTACTCATGAATAAAAATTAACACACACAACATGAGTGGTGCGAGAAGCTAGGCCGTAACCCTGACACAGGGTTGTAAGGTCCAATTATTTATGTATGTATGCATTTCGTGCCAAACCGAAACACTCTCATTCTGACACCAATTACAGTCTCTCTTCGTGTGCCATAGTACAGAAGAATTTTAAATTTTTCAGATCCTAATTCGTACCGCCTGTGTACAATTATTTAAACGATGTATCCCAGAACTTATCTACTATATAAAGATGTCCCAAAATTAACTCAAGATTTGAATTTAATATAAAACAGAGTTTTTATCATGTTGTTATTGAATCAAAGTACGTAGGACGTATGGAATAACACATAGGGCAAATGACCTCCACGGCTTTGCTGGCACATATGCACCCTTTAGCCAAAATTTTGCATTATCTAGCTGCATAATTGTGTCTCAGTTTTATATATGCATATTTCCTCTTGTAATGCACTTGTGGCTATGGGCTTGTTGTCATGCACCTTTGATTGCAAATAACTCCATAAGAAGAAATCTAATGGTTATAAATCTAGGAGGCTAAACTATGTCATCAAAGTTAGAGAGTTTCACCAGGATATGTCTCATGTAGTACTTAATTGGATTGCTTCATTGGTTGTAAGGCATATATCACCATATCACATCAATAGCATGCAATTTCGGCAGAGAGAACTCTGTAATCATGCTGTTTCACCAGCCGCATTTTTATAAAAGTATGATATGCTTCGATATTGACATTTTAACGGCTTGTTTCTGGATGACCGGTGTGTTTGTATCCAACTGATCCATTCTCCCTGAATTTTCCAATTTTCTTAATTTTCAAAATTTGCTGTTCAATAATAGAAACACGGTTTTTTATCATAAAGCGTTTCATTTTCACTAACCGTTAACTCTCAGCTGCCAAACTGTCCTTTTTTAGGGTTGTATTTACATTCAGTTTTTTATTTTCAATTAAATTTAAATAATTGGTTACGCTTTATTCTGTGTACATAAGTATGTATCTGTTTAATAAATATTATCGTTTGTTTTATCTTTATTCTGTATACTTGTATATGTACTCGTAAATTAACTGATAAATACTATAAAATACCCCTTAAATACTATTTTGATAGTGTTGTAAACAATTTTGTAAAATATTTTCAGAAGATGAAATTAAGAACTCTGGAGGAGGAGGTAATGGTGTTGGCGGTAATGGTAACATTAAATCACCAACTAATGGTCGTAATCGTAATGGTTCCACTACTGAAATGGCCGTGGATCAATTGCAAGCAAGTGAAAAATTAATAGCCGGTAAGTTTTTGAAAACGTCTTTTTGACGGCTTCTCGCAATAAGTAAGCGATATTCTGTTTTTGGTAGAATTAAATGAAACCTGGGAGGAAAAACTTAAACGTACCGAAGAGATACGTTTACAACGTGAAGCTGTCTTTGCCGAAATGGGCGTGGCCGTTAAAGAGGATGGCATAACTGTGGGCGTTTTCTCGCCAAAGAAAACACCTCATCTAGTTAATTTAAATGAAGATCCCAATCTATCCGAATGTCTACTGTACTACATAAAAGATGGCATTACCCGTTTAGGCACTCATGAGGCTAATGTGCCACAGGATATACAACTTTCAGGCTCTCATATACTTAAAGAACATTGCACGTTTGAAAATCGAAATAACTGCGTTACGCTTATACCTCACAAAGATGCTTTGGTATATTTGAATGGTCGTAAATTGGTGGAACCAGAGGTTTTGCGTACCGGTTCACGTGTTATTTTAGGCAAGAATCATGTATTCCGTTTTACCAATCCCGAGCAGGCTCGTGAAATACGCGAAAAATTAGCAGAATCTGCAGAGAATGAAAATGAAAAATGTGATGCTCAAGAGGTAGATTGGAATTTTGCCCAATGCGAATTGTTGGAAAAACAGGGTATCGACTTAAAAGCTGAAATGCAAAAACGTTTAGATGTCCTGGAAGAACAATATAAAAGGGAAAAGATGCAGGCTGATCAAGAGTTTGAAGAGCAGCGTAAGGTGAGTTTTTCTCTTTTCAATATTCTAATAGGTTGTCTGCGATTTTTAATATTCAATGATTTTCTGCTTTAGTCCTATGAGGCTCGTATTGATGCTTTACAAAAACAAGTTGAAGAACAATCCATGACCATGTCCATGTATAGCAGTTACACTCCCGAAGATTTACAAGATGAGGAAGTTTATTGTAAGTAATTTTGTTTCAGTTTGTAGTATAAAAATATTAAAAACAAACAAATGTCCTTTTAGCTAATCCTCCTTATGAATCCTGCTGGACTGCTCGGGAAGCTGGTTTGGCTGCTTGGGCTTTTCGCAAATGGCGTTATCATCAATTCACTTCTTTGCGTGATGATCTTTGGGGCAATGCAATATTCCTTAAAGAGGCCAATGCTATTTCGGTTGAATTAAAAAAGAAAGTGCAATTCCAATTCACTCTACTAACTGACACTTTGTACTCACCTTTGCCACCAGAATTGGCTTCTGCCGCTTCTCCTTTACAATCCGAAGATGAATTTGGTACTCCACCAGTTTCGAAAACTTTAGTGGCAGTCGAAGTAACTGATACCAAAAATGGTGCTACCCATTATTGGTCTTTAGAAAAGTTACGGTAAGTCAAACATTTATGTACCACATGCGCATTTAAAGTTTTTATTTATAGTGGTAAGCACACTTCATGGCAAACACCCGTGCAAATCTTGTAAATGTAGCAAAACCAGTATATCTGCCTATATTTTGTTGTTTATTGTACGTTTGTAAGGCTTGCAAGAGCGTTTACTATGAAGAGTGATAACCGTGTATGTCTTGAATTTTCAAAGAAATTTTTCAATTTTATTGAGTTATGTTTTCAATCACACACTCATGATTTTATTTTTAGAAGAGCAACATTTTTGTTAATCAAGTTTCTAAAGCGTTTTAAATATTTTGTTTTCTGTTGTCTTACCTCAAAGGCTTCTTTAGTTTAGTTTAAAAACGGAAAACGAAAAATTTCCTTTTTTTCTTTTTGAAAGCTTTTAATTTTTAGCCATTAAATACTCTGCTCTTTTGAACGTGCATGGTGGTTTAGTTTTATTTTTTCTTTAAATTTCATTTAAAATTCTTTATTTTTCATTTTCGATTTGGTATAACATACTATGTACTCGTACGTGTCTAGTTAAATTTTCTATTTTCCCTATATTGATGTTTCCTTACCCAAAACTTTAGTAAATAATTTAGATAGTTTAAGCTAAATTCGTAATGCATTTTAAAAAGTTAAAAACATATTTTGCGATTAGTTTGAAAATGGAATAAATAACTTGTTAATTAAAATATTGGATTGGTAATTATATCTTTAAATATGTATTTCCTCTGATTAAAAATACATTTTAGAACGTGGTAAATAATAAATTGAAAAGAGATTTGTACTACTCTAACATAAGCGTAAACCACCATAACACGATTGTATAGCATTGTCATCATCACCACTATTCATTTAGAAATATTTTCGTTTTATAAAACAAAATTTTAAATTTAATTTTTAAAAATATGTAATTACGAAGTTTGTTGAGCTTAAGTGTCTTTATAAGAAGTAATAATTAAAAAAAAAGAAACAACACATGGGTGTCAATTAATTAATTTTTATAATTTAAAGACTTTAAGCTCAATAAAAACTTTTAATTTTTATAACACTTCAATAAATAAGTCACTAAAATTATTTAACAAAATAAAACTTTTTGTTTGGCATAGATTACCGAACCTATAACAATGAAAGAGCATGTAGAGTGGATCATTTTTGTATAATCATTCATTCATAAAGGAGTTACTTAAGTATTTCGACCTGTAGATCTATTGTACACCTCTCACCTTAATTGGGGTTTTACAGCATTTCCCCCAGTTTCGTCGCCTTGACGAACTCCAGAATATCGGCCGGTACCAACTCTGATAAACCACCGCGGTATCTCTTTCTACTGCCCATAAATGCCGCACAGTTGCCTAGTATGTGTTTTGACGACTTGACCGCCTCGTCACATATTCTGCACATATCGCTCGAAGCGGTTCCTATCTTATTTAAGTGGCCATTGAGTCTGCGGTGCCTGGTAAGAAGTCCCGCAAGTATTCTCAGATTATTCCCAGAGAATTTAATGCACAACTCACATCTTCTCCTTTTATATTTACTAAGAAAAAGTTTGGAAAGTCTAAGGCCAGGCTGACTCAAGAACAACAAGTTTCTCTCCCTGGTTTCTTTTTCCCTTAGTATGATTTTCCAAACTCCTCTTCCTATTCCACAGAAGGGTTCTGGCCCCATCAATGACATAGCCGGTCCCTAACTGGCAATTTCATCTGACATTTCATTCCCCTGAATGCCCGCATGGCCAGGAACCCAGCATAGGCTGACCTTATTGTCCCTGCCCAACCGGTTCAGCTTCATCAGACGGTCCCATACTAGCTTAAAGTCGATTTCATAAGAGCCAAGTGCTCGAATGGCAGCCTGACTGTCAGATAGTATGGCTATTTCCTGTCCTTTGTATTTTCTGTCCAGGTTGAATTGAGCATAAACCTCAGTCTGGAAGATACTAGCGAGTTTTCCCATGAGCTCAGAGTATTTAGTCTCAGGGTCAAATATGCCCGCTCCTGTGCAGCCTTCAGTCTTAGACCCATCCGTATACCACCGAATAGTTCTTTCTTTTATGCAGCATCTAAATTGCTCCATTCACTCTTATTACTTAATTGTATCTTAAACCGCTTTTCAAAGTATTAGAATTTCCCGATTCTATCCTATGGACAGTCAAGGAATGAGTTACCAACCTCCTTAGAAGTCTAGCGTTTGACCTATCTCCCATAATCTCAATCGCGATATCTATGGCTTGTATAATTAACTTATATGCCATCTTATTTGGGATTCTTTTACAGTAGATCAAAGCACGATATTGACATTTGAGCGACTTATTTTTGGAGAGCCGTTGCGTTTAGCGTCTTCCAGACTTTTTCAATTAATCTCTTCACCGTTGACGACGTTAAAATACTATGTTGACCATATTTTGCGTAATATTTAAGAACTGAGTCCGCTAAATTTCATTATTTTTAAAATGTTGTTCAATAATGAAAATACGTTGTTCTACTCTCAGCTGTCAAACTGTTTTTTTTAGGGTTGCCAACAACCTCCGGCGTTAATTTTGGAACACCCTTTATTCCCCAATTAAATATACATTCTGTATATAAAAAACCAAACATATAAATGATCTACTCAATATTGCCTTTCGGAATTATAGAGTCGCTATTTTGTGACAATGATTATATGTTGCACAGTGTTATAAACAGTAATCTGTTTTATAAATATAAAATGTTTTTTTTTTATAATCACTTTTTTTTACAGTTTCACATAAAATTTTTTGTAGTTACTTTTTTATCTTTCTTTATAATTAGTTAAACAAAAACGAAAAAATATATATTTTATTTTGAAAATATTGTATATTTTATTTTTTAACATTCACATTCACACACTTCAAAATAGTTATCGTTTGGAAATGATGCGACAAGTTTATAATGTGGAATCACCACCATCATCCATGCTCTATGATACATCAGCTTTAGTAAATGATGGTCAATTATTACAAATTTC
Source organism: Metopia argyrocephala (assembly GCA_963576795.1). Taxonomy (NCBI): domain Eukaryota; kingdom Metazoa; phylum Arthropoda; class Insecta; order Diptera; family Sarcophagidae; genus Metopia; species Metopia argyrocephala. The sequence goes on along the minus strand of OY756208.1, from coordinate 175,641,337 downwards.
TTGTACTGGTACTATTACTACTACTTCTACTAATCAGAACACAACTATGAATACCATCATCACCACCTTAACCAATACAACTCCTACCAATTGTTCTACATCTACAGCTTCAAATAGTCTGTTTGAGAATGGTCTTTCCAATTTGCATGATTTAACTAAAAATTATAATGTTGGACAACAACAACAACAATTAAAGCAACAACAATATTTATCGACAAAAACGTTATTAGCGAAAACAAATACCAACAAGAGTTCTTCTTCTTCTTCTTCACCATCCCGTTTATCATTGGCAAATCTTATGCCTTCTAGGTTTGCTTTCATTTTTTCGAGGTTTCTTTTATTTCTAACTATTCTATTTACATACAATACATACCTACATGCATACATACATAATTAGTTAACTATATACATATATATCAGGCATGTTATAGAACTCAATTCCGGAAACAGTAAACAGTAAATTTTTCAAAATGAAACCATTGTTAGCAATAACAAAAATATGCGTATATACTCACATAAGTAAGTACCAGTTTAAACATTTAAGGTGATTTTATTTGAAAGAAATATTTAATTTTCTAAAAATTCAATTTTCGGAGTTGAGAGCACTTTCAATCGGAATTAAGTTCTATGACAAGGCTGTATATTGTAATCTTTAATTGTAATTCTTAGAATTCTTTGTTTTTGTTATTTCGAAATTAAAATTATTTAAATATGGACGTATATATTATACATACTTAGATATGTAGATGCATTTTTATGCATATCTTGTAAAGTTCGTAAATAATTTTTTAATACCAAGGAATACAATATGTGTTTTAGATGATGGAAAATTACAAAGGAAATTTCAAAATTTCGGTATAATTCTAATTTGAAAAATTCAAATTCTTTTAATCTCTTACTAAATATACTTGAAACAATTTAGTAAAACAAATGTTTTCGAATTTAAAATAAGGTATGTTATTATTATTCCAATTCGAATTCGAAAACTTACGAAGTCATACAAATTTACGAATTTTCGGAAAATTTTTGTATATGTTATTACAGTTTTTTAAAATCGAGAATTGCTTTCGAAAGTATTTTTAATTCGAATCGAAATACATAATAACCCCCCAGAATTGAACTTTGAAATTTCCTCTCTAATAATGCTTGTGCATTTGTTTATTTAGTCCCTAAACACACATCTGCATGTCCTATTATAATTGTGCATGTTGTTTAATATTTTTTAATATCATTTGCTTTATTTATTTTTACTCCTTTTTTTTTTGGCTATATTTTTATTAGCATTTGTATATGCTTTTTATTTACGTGTTTTTATTAAGAGCATAAATATTTTGCCTTTGAGGATTTTCCTTATTTGTAGTGTAATTTGTTAAATAATTTGATTATTATAATACAAAAATTTAATTAAATACCGCTTTATTTTGTATGATAGTTTCAAATCACACATAAGTTTTTGTTTTTCTTAAAAGTTTACAAAATATTTGTTAAAATTTTACTATTTTATTGAATCCTTTTGACGAATTGCTTGTTTAAGGGCTAGTGCAGCAGCTGAATAAAAGTTCAGTGATGATTAATTTTTGTAGGCGTAAATTTTCCGATTGTAGAGTCATATTTTTTTGTTTTAATAGAAACGGTTTTATCACCATTAAATGTAAAAAGTCGCCGTGGTCTAGTGGTTAGTGCATTTGCTAACTAAGACGTGAGCTCCGGTTCAAGCCCCGGCTCAGACATCTTGAAGCAACGAAATATGAACAAATATTTCTTTCGACTACTACCTCTTAGCAGACTTCTGGGAAAAGTTCTAAGAGTAACTGATTGCCATGAAGAAGCTTCTTAAGTCTGGTGTTCGGAGTCGACATTAAACTGTAGGTCCCGGTACTTTCTTACAAACAAACAAAAAAAATAAATAAAAAGACTTTTGAGTGTAAACAATCGTTTTTTAGAAATAGGTTGTAAAATTCTGTCCTTTCCAAAAATTCCAATACAATGTACAGCATTTAGTAGGGGTTTACCTTGTTAATTCGTCAGGGTCGCTATACCTTAAAAAACCTGTTGTGGCTAAGAATCCTAAAATAGGATGAACCGAGTAGCAATTACTTATAAGCAAACCTATAAAATTTAACTTAAACGTCATCCGGCATTGTCTCCAAAGGAATACCTTCAACTCTTTGTATAAAGGTATTTTTTTTAGTTCAAGAATCTGATCAGGTCCAATAAAAAAATAACACATTAAGTCTGTTTGCATACTCAAAAATGTGTACAAATTTTTCAAGTTTTAGCTAGATCGTGTTTCTTTTACACTAATACCCAGTAAGGCAAAAAAAAAAAAAAAAGAGAATATATTGTTCCTTCACTCGATGCTAGATCGATCGATCTTCGTGATAAATACTGCCCTATGGAGAGTAGTTGGCGTTTTAAGTATTTCCGTTAGAAAAGGGCACTTATCCAATTTGGTGTTTCACCAATTGAGTAGCGGATATTCATATAGGTTGTAAATCCTGGACAAATAATGAATGCTACATTCACGGCAGTCGGATCTATACCTTAAAACGATCAGACTACCAGTCAAAGACAGCAACTTGTCTCATCGACAAAAGGCGCTTAATAGAAAAAATATACCTATATATCTTCACATTACAATACACCGCACAGCATGAGTAGGGGCCAAGTATTGGCCTCAATAAAAAAAATCGGGATTTTCAGCTTGCTTAACGTGCCAAATGTTTTTTTCCTTTGAGAGGCACTTGAAAGAACTTTTACAACCGTAATACTCAAAACTTTAATGCGATTATTTCTTAAGGTTAAAGCCTCTTAAATGTTTACAGGGGCTTTATTCTATAATTATTTTAAGCTAAAATGCTAAAATTTTGGGTTTTTACAACAGGCTGGGCATTAAAATCAATAAAATTAAAAATTTTAGAGATGAAGTGCATGAAGCTTTTAATATACAATACGCGCTAAAGAATTGTATTCGCAGCCAAAAAGTCCTTAAGCAAGTTTATCAATTTTTAGCGATAGAGTTTTAGCTTAGGAGAGTTACAGAATAAGGCCCCAGATGCATTGTGTGATTTTTTTCCATATTTAAAACTCTGAACATGTAACTATAGTTACCAATGAGCGTATACTATGTTATAGGACTTTCTTTCTTTGGCAGGGCGTTAAATGTGAGAAAGACAGTTGGGGAGAATTAATTAAGAATTCTGTCAGGACCTAAAACAATGTGTTATGCACTCCGTGCTGAGAATCGCTCAGGCGAGGACACCCAATTAATATAATTTTAGGCTGAAATAATAAAATGAAAGCGCAGCATAAAAAAGAAGACTAATTAATATTATTATTATTTTTTTTAATTATAAAATTCATAATCATTTTATATCTCGATTTCCCCATTGATTATTGGATCTTTATTATGTAAATCTATTCGTAATTGTTATATCGGTGTTGAGATCCTAAAACTGGTATTCTTTAACTGGATGTTAATTCGAATAAAGAATTCCAGATTTATAAAATTAAACTCAAACTTTAATAACACTTTTTATGTGTGTTTATGATTAACTTTGTTCAGCTTGAAACCAACTTTTTATAAGAAACATTTATTTTTTAATGTTTTTATTGCTTTAATTGTCTATTCAATTATATACTTATACATATATTCGCATATATATATATACTTAAACAGTTCCATAATACGTTATAAAACTTTATGAAATTCTTTTTTTATTTTTACAATTTTTATAGGCAACGTCTAGAACTAATGCGTGAAATGTATCACAATGAAGCCGAACTTAGTCCTACTTCGCCAGACTACAATGTTGAGTCTTTAACTGGTGGTGATCCATTCTACGATCGTTTTCCCTGGTTCCGTATGGTCGGACGTTCATTTGTTTATTTAAGTAATCTCTTATATCCTGTACCTTTGGTACACAAAGTGGCAATTGTTAATGAAAGAGGAGATGTACGCGGCTATTTGCGTATTGCTGTGCAACCAGTATTAGTGAGTTCTAAAAACAAAGTAGATTAGTTCAACAATATATAATAAAATATTATTTTTATTTAAGGATGAAGAATCTCTTGATTTCAATAATGGTGTTAAACAATCTGCTCGTTTAGTATTTAATGAAGACGATGCCAAACCTAAATATCGTTGTTTAAATGAGAAAGATGATGTCCAACGTTATATCGATAATGGTGGCTTAGATTCTAAATTGGAGGGTAAGAGAGTGAATCATTATTTATGCATAGTAGAGAAAAGCATGTATTTATCTATATAACCCTTTATATCCAACTTCATATTTTTTTTGTTGGACATGTTATTCACATGTTGCTATCCTTTCAATTTTACATCTATTTGTTATCTGAATGTATTTAAAATTAAATCATTATGAAAAAACAAAAACGATATACATATTAATAATTAGAACTTGGAGATGCAGATTCGGGTCGTGGTATTGATTCCAATTCGGCTTCAGAATGTCAAGAGGCCCAAGATGAACCCGGCGAACATTTGCAAATTGGCAAAGATTTTACTTTCCGTGTAACGGTATTACAAGCTACTGGTATTGGAGCGGAATATGCTGATATATTCTGTCAGTTCAAGTAAGTTTTGCTAAAAAAAAAATAGTAATAATATAATAAAACTGGTATAACGGAGATTTATGTTCTCTCAATCAATAGAAATTATTTTTAGGCCCAATTTTTTTTACCGATCGAGTAGAATTCAATTTTCAATCGAACAAAGCACACTCCTATCCTTCATTTGTTATCGAAATATTTGCCATTATTAAAATAGAGTTCGAAATATTTTCGAAGAAACCAATCTTCTTGTTACTGAGTAGTTTTAGTGAACGATTCCATAATCATTTTAATTATTTTTGTCTCAAATAACTGATTTTCTTACAAGTTAAAACCCGGTGTGCTTCGCTACCTCTTTTTGAATTAAATAAAAATGTTTAATATAAATAAGTATGGAGAGAGGAACTTCCAAATATGCAATATCGCTCACTTTTGGATTGCTTGTTGCTTGTCCCAAATTTCAATTAATATTTATTTCGTATGGGATGTACCACGCCTACTAGTACAATTACGCCCACTCCTTGACTCATGATTTGTAATTTCTGCGAATTTATAAACTTTGGTTTTAACAGTTCTCAAGATATAAAAAAAGCAATATTTACCTCGTATGGGATTTACCATGCCTGCTAGAGACAACTCCGACCATTTTTCAACTGACGATTTCTGTTAACTGTGAAATAATTTCGAGCAAATTGTTACGTATTCGTCGATGCACGATTTGTTCGTGTCTTCAGCCTGACGTCTTATATGAATAGGATATGAGAAACGTTCGTTTTAACCCTCTTCGAGATATATAAAAATCAATATTTACTTTGTATTGGAGGCACCATGCCCATTTATACGATTTTACTCAAAAAATTAGTATTTACTTTGTATGGGCGTGGCACCGATTCAGCCGTTTAGCTGTCTATAGACTTCAAACAAATCCACAAAAGCATATTAATTTTTATATACTACATATTTGATGATTTACTTATGGGTTTGCTCGAATGTTAACTTACGCTTTAATAATGACACAACGAACTTGCAATCTGCCTTAAAACTGTATTTAAATCAGTGCTTGCCAAAGAGAAAATGAAAGAGATTAGTATTCTTAAAATTAAATTTTCCAATAAAAGTTGTATGTTATTTAGTATGGAACAGCGAAATTAATGCAAATTTTTTTTTAACAGTTTCTTACACCGCCACGAAGAAGCTTTCTCTACAGAGCCTGTTAAAAATTCAGCTGGTGATCGTTTGGCTTTCTATCATGTGCAAAATGTAAGCTTTCATATTTAGAATTTTTGTTTTTCCAAAAAAATATCAAAATTTATTAATTTACTCTTTAAAGATTACTGTACCAGTTACCAAGTCATTCATTGAGTATTTGAAAACTCAACCGATTATGTTTAAAGTATTTGGTCATTATCAAACACATCCTTTGCATAAGGATGCTAAACAAGACTTTGTTTCAAGACCACCACCAAGACGCATGTTACCACCAAGTATACCGATATCACAACCAGTACGTAGTCCCAAATTTGGGCCACTACCATGTCCTCCATCTTCAACGGTCTTGGCGAAACATGATGTTTTGGTATGGTTTGAAATTTGTGAATTGGCACCCAATGGTGAATATGTGCCAGCGGTAAGTTTGTGTTTTCATTTTTAATCAAAAAAACAAATTGTTGTTTTTGTAGAAATTATATAAAATTTTTAAAATTTGTAGATTGTTGAACATAGCGATGATCTTCCTTGTCGTGGTCTATTCCTTTTGCATCAAGGCATACAAAGACGTATACGCATTACCATTGTCCATGAGCCAACACCTGAAGTGAAATGGAAAGATATACGTGAACTAGTGGTGGGACGTATACGTAATACTCCTGAATCCTCAGAAGATGATGAAGATTCTTGTGTTTTATCGTTGGGTCTATTTCCGGGTGAAGTTTTGGAGGTACCAGGTGATGATCGTTCATTCTTTAGATTTGAAGCTGCTTGGGACTCTAGTCTTCACAACTCGGCTTTATTAAATCGTGTCTCACAGGGTGGCGAAACTGTTTATATAACACTGAGTGCTTATTTAGAAGTAAGTACTGAATTTATACTTTTTAATAATATTTTGTAAAGTAATTTCTGTTTTTTTTTTTTGCTTAATTTTAGTTGGAGAATTGTGCACGACCAGCTATTATTACCAAGGATTTGAGCATGATTATCTATGGTCGTGATGCTCGTACTGGTCCACGTTCTTTAAAACATTTTCTCTCTGGCCAATATCGTAACCCCGAAGCAAATCGTTTACCGGGCGTTTATGAATTGTCCTTGAGAAGAGCATCTGATGCAGGTAGTCCAGGTAGAAATTTTTAAATGTAGTTGTTGGTCGTTATAGTTACATATTTCTGTTTATGTTGTTTTGTTTTAATTGTTGCTGCTTTTTCTATACAATCAATGGCTTAAGAACACATTTTAAAAATGTTCTTTTTTTAACTAAAATTCATTTTACCAACTAATTATACGTACATATTAATTAACTAATTCGTCATTTAATTCTTCATCATAAAATTCAGATGGTTTTCATCTTTTACCTGCAACTCAGATCGATTAGATAGGAGTTTAAAACTTTTTATATGTGTATGTATATGACCTAAAAAACTCTTTCAAATAGATGAAGTTTTATTTCACACGCACTAAACACTGATATTTCTCCTTCTAATTCTAAGTTGCTTATCGCTTACCTCTGGCGATGCCCTCTAATCTTGACTATGGTCCTGCATTTCGTCGATGTCTACTAATGGGGATACAACTAGATGGGTTTATCATCCGTACCTGTCGTGAGACTCACCACACGCCACTCCGTTGCAAAGCCGGGGTGTAAAGCCGGTGCCCTCTAATTTCAGTCATTGTCATAGACGGTCAGAAGAAAGCCCATGGACATCGGATTAGCAATTTAGCGTACCACTGCCTGGGTAGCATACCCCCTTGTTGAGGGGTTATCTATCTAGCGTTACCACAACCACTACGAGTACTCCCCGAAGAGCCTTACCCAAACCATCAGGCCGATTTGCCTCACTCCCCGAATGACAGGGGAGCACAGGCATAACCGGGAGCTTCCTTATGCCCGTTGTACCAGATTAGAGTAGATTTATCTGGTCAGTCCCTGAGATGGTCAGTAATAAATTACCAACCTCTCTGCATATAGCGAGCGCCAGGCCACCCAGAGCTACATGAACTCCATATTCCCCGGTGAGTACAGGCCCCTGGTGTGATGTAAATCACCAGAAGCCATTTACTGTACCCCCAGTTGTTTCTGTCTTAAAGACATCCTTTAGGATGAGTGCACGACAATAGACTATCCTGCACGAGGCATAGACGACAGCCAGAACAATTCATCAGCGTCATTTTTAAGTAACTGTCTCAAAAATCGTGCACATCTGGCTGAGCGACAATATCACTGAGCTTGTCAATATTCTATTTATCATCGATAACGTCAAGGAAATATACTACAAAATATCGTGCGCGAAGTTTTCGGCAAGTTTCGTTAGTGACTTTTCTTAAAGATATCCTTGACGACAATGTCATGTACGACGATTGTGCCAACTGGGGAATAAGGGGGCAGTAAGAAAAAAGAAAAGCTTATAATACTGATTCATTCAAATAAGAAGACAACTACAAAAATGCAATGATGAAGAGAAAAGAGAAGAAGCTAGAAAGTGGTTTGACAAGATTTCGACGAACTCATTACAAAGTATGCACAGGGAAATATGTATATGATTCTATAGAAAAGTACGAGTTAAATAGTTGATGATTGTCATGAATAAGTACAAAAGAAAAAGAACTGTAGCTGGGGTCGAAAACATACTCAGTTCGGCTGGTGTTCTGATCTAATTAAGACATTTCTGACAGAGCAAAAATAATATAGGGTCCGCCAAATAACTTTTTTTTTGAAAATGCTATAAAAAAACTACTGAATATTTTTTCTAATTTCTTTTTTTAATTGAAAGTACAATCCTTCCGGTTAATAATGGAAAATAATTTGATTCAAATTGCTGCCTTGGCTGGCCATAAAGTAGCCTACATGAGCGGTGCAATTTTTAAGCACATTATTGATTTTGTGTAGCTGTATTTCACCAATGGCTTCACGAATATTGTCCTTTAAAGCGTAAATTGTCTCTGGCTTGTCGGCGTAACACTTATATTTGACGGCACCCCACAAATAATAGTCCAAAGGTATCAAATCACAGCTCCGAGGTGGCAAAAAAAAATCTTCAAAAACAGGGCGCAATACATCGAGTGTAGCTTCGGCTGTGTGGCATGTAGCGCCGTCCTGTTGAAATCAAATGTTGCCAATATCCTCCTCTTCAATTTGTGTGAACAAAAATTCGTTCAACATGGCGCGATAACGATCGCCGTTGACTGTTAAGGCCACTCCTTGCTCATTTTCGAAGAAAAATGGCCCAATTATGCCTCTGGACCAAAATCCGCACCAAACGGTGACTCGTTTTGGATGCATCGGCTTTTTAATATATGCGTGCGGGTTTTCTGTTCCCCAAATGCGACAATTTTGCTTGTTTACATACCCGCCAAAACTAATTATCTGTCAAATCAGACCTGAGCTAAGTCTTACCGTTCACGAAATAATAATATTTTTGATTTCAAACAAAAGGAAATGCCAAATTTAAACGCTATTGCTCAAGTCTGTCATTTATGTTGGGATAGAATATTAGTGGTTATTAACAGTAAATAATTATTTAAAAATAAAAGGTGATTTCAATCACTTGCTTATGAGCATAGTTTAGCTTTTACTGTGCTTTAATGTTTTCCTTTTATTGGAACTTTTTTTTATATTAATTATTAAACCTTTTTGGAATTTATTTTATTTTTATCTTTTGCGTTTCCTGTTCCTAAACACAAAAACAAGGTGTTCAACGTCGTCAACGTCGTGTTCTCGATACAAGCTCAACTTATGTACGCGGTGAGGAGAATCTTCATGGCTGGCGTCCACGTGGTGATTCTCTTATATTTGATCATCAATGGGAATTGGAAAAATTAACAAGACTTGAAGAAGTTGGCCGTGTACGTCATTTGCTTTTATTGCGTGAGCGTTTGGGCATGGACACAAATCCAAATCCCACAACAAAAACAGAAAAGGATGTTTGTAATTTGGCTGCTAAAGCAGCAACATCACCAGTTCATATGGTTATGCCACCATCGCCACAAACACCCGTTAAAGATCCACAACAACTGATGCCAGAACGTGAATATAATGAACATGAGAAGGAATTAATGATGAAATGTTTGAAATTAATACAGGGTAAGCATATAAATTATTAAGTTGAATTGAAAGAAATAAAAATAAAATTCATTCTCCACAATACAATGTTCTTAGGACGTTATCAAAAATCGGAAAATAACGATAATCAAACTCAATCGGATGTTTCACCCAGTGATGAGGGCTGTGCTGATATGACTGTTAGTTGTATATCCAGTAATTCTATAGAGTAAGTATGGCTTGAAAATAAAATTTATTTAAAAAAAAAAAACAAAGAAATTAAATTGAATTTGTGTAGTGTTCATAATTAAAACTAATCGTTAATACCAAATGATTTTTGTAGAGATTAAGAACTGGTTAAATTTTATTTTATTTAACTTTTCCTTAATCCTACTTTTTATATAAAAAATTATCTACATACTTATGTACTATATATTGCTGTTGTATATGTATAAGTTTCTTTAAATTTTAGTTTTAACTTTAAAACAAAATCACACTTTTTACAAAAGAAATTTTCTTTTATTATAAAATTGCCCTCCAAAAATAAACTGAATGTTATTTGTCTTGATTTTAACTTTTGTAAAATTCTTTTTTCTTTTTTTTCATATTTGTATTTAAAATAAAAATAAAAAAAACTCTTCTTTGGTTACCACGTATTAGAAGAAGGTAAAATTTTCTCTTTATTTTCTTATTTTTTTCATATTTTTCTCTTGTTAAGATTTTATTTTTTGTGTAAAAAACTTGTTTAAACGTTTTTGTATTAAAAAAATTCAATTGCTTTTTAATTACTAAAAACACAGTTTTATTCCATAATTAAATATTTTTGTATAAATGTTGTTGTTAATACGAGTATTTAAGAAATAAAACTTTCTTTACAAAATATTATTTAACGAAATATCGTAATATTTCTTCTATAGATTATGTTCTCCCGATCGTGCTGATGCTCCAAATGGTTGGGAAGCTCCAGCACCGGCTACACAGCCAGCTCTACCACTACGTTTATATGTACCCGAATTAGAGGAGATACGTGTTAGCCCAGTGGTAGCACGCAAAGGTGTATTGAATGTTTTAGAACATGGCGGCTCTGGCTGGAAAAAACGCTGGGTGGTATGTATTACACCGTTCCTAATTAATATATTTCTTTTACGAATTTTGTTTTAAATTTAATTTCTTTCAGATTGTACGTCGTCCTTATGTATTCATTTACAGAAATGAAAAAGATCCAGTCGAAAGGGCTGTTCTAAATTTGGGCACAGCACAAGTTGAATGCAGTGAAGATCAAGCTGCAATGGTTAAAATACCAAATACGTTTAGGTAAGAAAATCAAAAAAACGTTCTGTTTGTCATACTAAAAGTATGAATAGGTATTACAAACCTTAACTTGGAGGAAATTCACTTCACTAGTGCTAGATTGGTATTTTGGCTCTCACATGATAGGAGTAGACGTATTAGGTGAAGTATGATAAGGCGATAGATAAGTCTTTTCTTAAGCTTTTGAATTAATAATGAATACCAACAAAGAAGAGAGCCTAAATATCAGCAACAGACAGAGAGTCTAACCCGTCAAAGAACCTCTTACCCAGAGTATTCTAGATATCATCAGTGAGTAGATCTGAGCAAACATACGTCACACGTACAAACCATTTTTTTTTTGGAGATGACCAGCTGATTTCTAATTACCAATGTCATGGCATCGTTGCTTTACAATGGCATTTGTAACGTGGTTTTTTTTGTCAAAAAGCCTCATAAATATTGACGCTTTTTAACCATGTGATTGCTCAAATTAGGATAAGATTGATATTACCGTGACCAACAGAGCGGTTCAAGTTTTAGTTTTCTAATGTATACACACTGGCTTCGTACACGTTGGGATTACGTCTGGTCAAAAACGGCTTTTATAATCGACAAACAAAGCTATGATTTATTGGAGCCAGAGAAACTCCGGGTTTTCAGACAATGAAATTTATGGTGGACTAACGAGAAAGGTGTCCGCGGTGAACTTTATAAATCCTGTTGATTTATTGACAGACGATACAACACTAAACTCTGGTTACAATGCAAAAGATAATAGAAATAAAAAGAAAATAAACAAAGAACATGTATGTTGTATACAGTTGCCAAAGCTTCAATACCAATAACCCTTTGTGTAGTTCATTGGTCGAAAATCGGATGGAGAGTGTATCAGTGGAAACACTCTCTTAAGATCGTGCGTTGTAGTAGCTCTCCGGAAATACGCCACGTCAAACGGTTGATAGAGGCTTTATCGTATGGAGAAGGACTTAATAGATAACAATGGTCGAGTATTACTAGAATAGTTGGTCTCTATCGCGACACTACTACGTGAGATACCATCTCTATAGGTTACATGGCCTGGATGAGACTGACTTCAGGCTTAGTCATAAATGAAAAGAGACCACAAAGCAAATTCTGCGCAGCTATGTAGCATTGACTAGAACTAAGCTATAGATCTTCAACCGGGATCAGATAGATCCTATGGTTCTACTCGACTTCATTCGAAGAACGCAGCAGTTGTTATTTGAGCATGGATGTCAATCTGCTTACTTGTATGTATATGGGAAATAATTGAGCCGTATAATGCCGGTGGACGATTATGGTTACTCAGACATTTTCTGCGATCGGTTTAGTATTGATGATTGAGTAAGATAAATAGTGTATGTCACAAAAGAATATTTGGGTCGCAGTGTCTGCCTTTGGGCATACTATTCGAGGAAATAAAAATAACAAATAAATGCCGATATACTTAGCTTTGAATCAAATGATAAATTATTTAATAACTAGCTTAAACTCAGCGTGCCTCGCTACACCTATCACTATCATTTGTCCACATGTTTCGACTGACGATTTTTAGTGACTACGGAGTAATTCACACCAAATTCAAAAACTTTAACTGTTACTGATTTCAAGATATATTGAACTAAATAGTTAGTTTGTCTGGAAGCTACCACGTTTACTTGGCAGCCCTTTTTTCTACTGATAATTTTTAATGACTACGAAATCAATCACACCAAATTCGGAAACTTTAACTTCAACACTTCTAAAGATATACGTATATATAAAGAAATCAATTTTTAACTTGTATGGGAGGTGTTACGCCCACTTGTCCAATTTCGCCCACTTTCTGACTGATAATTTGCCTTGCCCATGAAGTCATTCAGACCCGAATCCGAAACTTTAGCTTTCAGCGTTCTGAAGAAATAAAAAAGTCAGTATTTAGAGAAATTTAGAAATAGAAAAAAGTGGGCATAAAAGTAGGCGTGGTAAATTTTTCTCTCGATGAAAACTTCAAATGGATTAATACAAACATTTGAAAGAAAAATTAGTCAAATCGATATAGCCGTTTTCTGATTTTAGGTAAATTAAAAAAGTAGGGCGTAAAAGTCTGCGGGGCAAAATTTTTTTTCCGTAAAAACCTAAGTTAGATCACGAAAATCATTAGAAAGAAAAAATCGTCAAAATCGGTCCAGCCGTTCTCAACTGATGCGATGACCAACGAACAACATTGATTTTTATTTATATAGATTGAAAGTTCAGCTCACAGGTAGGGTATAATAGTCTTTTTTTAATTATAACTTTCTTATGTACAAATTAAAGAACCAGTGAATTCTATGACACCAATCACGTATATTCTCAAGGAATTTATTTTTCAATGAAAATACTTTTCATTGCTTTACTTTTTACTTTTCTCGAGATGAGAAAATTTTGTTTATAATAGGAGGGAAGAGGAAAAAGAGAAAATTTTTAAGAGATTTTTATTGTGTTTTTATTCGTTTAAATTTTAAATAAAAATAAATGGTTTATTTTATAATTTATAGTGTGGTTACAAAACACCGAGGCTATCTTTTACAAACTTTGGCTGACAAAGAGGTACACGATTGGTTATATGCCATAAATCCTTTATTAGCTGGACAAATAAGGTAAACATTCTTTTAACATTGGCAAACAATTATTAAAACACATAATTTTATTGTATAATAAAATTCTTCTTACAGATCTCGTTTAGCTAGACGCACACAAGAGAATGCATCACAAACAGTATCTCAGATACAAGCTACAACCGCAACAAATACAGGTTCGAATAATAAATGAGATACAATAACGATGGAATCCGTTTTAGTATATTAATAAATAGAAAAATAAAATACACAAAATACTGAATATTAAAAAAATAAAATAAATAAATAAATAACAATAAGAAACAAGAATGAAATGAAATTAGAAAATTACATACTAAAATGACAAACCAAATATGTAATGTAATACAGACCTACATACTGAGGTAGCATTAACAACAACAAATGAAATGTTTTAAAATGATTAATTTTAACAAACTTTAAACGATTAATTAATCTGGAAGATGAAATCACAAAGGAAGTGCAATATATTTAACGGTGATAAAAGCAAAACAAAGAAAAACGGTTTGAAAATTTTAACGGATTCCATCGATAAAATATTTAACAAATTTATAAAAGAAAACATACGAATGCAGGCATTAAATATTAAAAATAGAAAAAAAAACATAAAATTAAACACATATAAAGAAATTATATATAAAAAAAATTTATAAAAAATAAGTAAAAACTCTTATTAAGCAAAAATGAAAATGAAAATGAGAAAAAAAAAGTATTTTAAAATTAACAAAAAAATAAGAAAATTTCTCCCTTCCTTTAAAAGCAAAAACCCAAAACCATTAATGTTTACAATTTAATGATTAATACTTTTTGATGTAAAAAAACAAACACTTTTTTAAATTCATTTAATAATTATTTTCCTTTATATGTATGAAAAATAAAGAACATGATGTTTTTTGCATTACATTATTACGAGTAATATGTCATAAAATTTATTAAGCAAAGAAAACGAAATTTTATTAAATTTACGGGCTTTATTGTTGATTAACCATTAAAAAAAAAACAACAACTGTATATGAAAATACATACATAAATAAATAATATTTTAATTTAATAATTGATATTACGATTGTACACAAAATTTATATAAAAATAAAGGCATGAATTAAAGCAGTTGTGGTTGGAAATGTTTTAGTGAAAATATTTCTTTTTACATTTAGTTTAGAATGATTATGAATTTGTTTTATAAAAATTATCTTTGAATACAAATTTATCGATATAACGCCAAACTCTTTGTGTGTAGCATTGCCAAGACAAAAAGAAGCACCATTTTTATAAGTACAGCTTAGTGAGGCTTTGAAAATTTATTTAAAAGCCTGTTCATCGAAAACGAATCATTTAAGACGAGCGTCTTGTTATATGACAAACACTAAAATGTTTAAATGGTTTTTTGTTGTTTCACATATAAAAAGGCAAACGTCTTAAACCATTCGTTTTCGATGAACAAACTGCTAAATTTTGAAACATTAAAGAGTCCTGTTCACAAAATCGATTTTATTTATTTTTTTAAATTTTATCTGCAAACCTCAACTGCTTTTCGCAGCTTTTTTCTTATAAAAATACTACTTTTCCTTAAGCTACGGTCACATTGGGTAAATATTTGACGAAAAAAACGTAACCACTATTTTATTAAAATATTTATGTTTTAATTTTTCATTTCTTAAAGTTTAGTTAATTATATATCAAAATATTTTTTCTTATTAATATCGTTTTTAAAAAATTTTTGAAGAAATGTTTAGATAAAAAGAAATATTTGTATAATATATTTCAAAAAAAATATTGGTTACGTTTTTTTCGTCAAATATTTACCCAATGTGACCGTAGCTTTAGTGTATGTATGTTTGTTAAATATTTTTATTGTAAATAGTTTAAAAATAAGTTTATTTTTTATATAATTTTTTATTTTTTGTTCAAAGAAAAACTAAATTTCTATAATTTTGTATTTATATATACATAAATCTTATTCCTTTTATATACTTATAACTATATATATACATATTCTACTCAAGGATTTTAAATAATTTTTGCTTGTTATATAGAATTTTTTTTTTTATGTTCTTTTTCCTTTTTTCTTTTGAGAAACATATGATAAGTTTGCTTTTAAATATATTTATGTTTCTTTAATGAAAAAGAAATGGAGAAATAGTATTATTACCAATTAAAATGAAATAAATTACTATATATATACTATTTACATTTATTTATATAAAAAGTATATAGATATATATTTATGAAGTAAACCACTATATACATACATATAAAAAAATATACAATAATTATATAAAAATAAAAGAATTATCTTATACATCTTAAAAGAAAAACAAAAAACATCAATAAATGTTTATTTAAATAAAAATTTAAACAAAATATTCAAAAAACAAAAAAGAGTGTTAAAACAAAATACTTAATAAAGTGTAGTATTAGTCAAATGGCAACAACAAATGAAATACAGAAAACAATTCGAATATTAACTATAGTACATACAGTAAATACACAAACAAATAATTTTAATAATTTTTTAATAATTTGTTTAACTAAATCAATAAAACAATACAGACGTACAGAAATATTATCTATACACTTAAATACTTAAAGAAAGACAAACTTGCTAGCACTTGTAAAAACATGTAAAAACAAATAAATAAAAAAGTTTGTTGAAAGCAAAATTTGTTTAATATTCAAAAAATTGGTTTCTTTTAATTATAATTTGGTAAAAAAATAATAAATACATAAACAAGTTTTGTTAGATTTTATTTGATTTTAATTTTTAATATTTTAAACATTTTGCCAAATTTGCTTTATAAAGAGCAGTACCACAATATTGAATTTGCAATAAAGATATATTGTCTAAATTAAACCGCCTTTTTTGTAAATTTTTTGTTTATTTTGTTATTTTATAAAAATTTGAAATTAAAGCATTTTTCGAAATTGAAAGCATATTCGAGTGAAATTAAACTCTTCTAGTGTTTTTTTTTTCAAACACAAATAAAACTCAATTGCGCAAATTATTTACTACTTTTAGTATCCACCAAGTTACGTTAAAGGTCATTAAGTAAAATTAAGAGATTTCGTTTTTTTCTCACGTGACCAATACTTATGAAATGAAACCTATTCATGCAGTGCATTGTACCAGTGTCGTGGAAAGGAGAAAATAGGGAGTAGTCTTTAGTCGTATAGCACTTTTATGCCACAATCTCCCTGCAAATGT
The DNA here is from genome assembly GCA_963576795.1 of Metopia argyrocephala. NCBI lineage: Eukaryota > Metazoa > Arthropoda > Insecta > Diptera > Sarcophagidae > Metopia > Metopia argyrocephala. The sequence goes on along the minus strand of OY756208.1, from coordinate 175,624,380 downwards.
TTTTCTAACAATTGTGGTGAGAACAGGTTCAAATTAAATATGACCGCAAACATTACTTCCTCTTGCCCATAAGAAATTTTCTAATACTAGTACAATTTTTGTTTCTACACTTTTGGTGTCGAAAAATAAAACATAATAAAAAGATCAGGGGGCAAATTACGACATTCGATATCGAATGAAATTTCCATGTAAATTGTTTTAAAATTGTATGAAATTTCGTTCGATATCGAATGCCGTAATTTGTCACCAGCTCTCTAAAAATTACTTTAAAGAAAATATATAAAATTATAATGATATGTTCTGAACACGAATGAAAGTGAAATCGAAGAAAAATTCAAATCGCAATACGACAAGTTTTTTATATAATTTTTTTATTCATTCCCTAAATAACCATTAACATAACTTCTATGATCATCAAGACTTTTAAATATTTTGCGCAATTAAGTATTAATTGTTCTTGAAAAAACACTCAATTTCGCTTTCACTCGATTTTGGTTTACAGAACATACCCGATAAATAAAAATAATGTAGTTATTGTTTTTAAATAAAATAAAAAATTACTATTCATTATTTCAAATACTTGAAAACAAATATTTCTACACAAAAATTGGCAATTGACAAATAATACAACTTGTTGGATAGTCTGAAACCTGTAATTTATGGAATATGTGCTCTTATTGCCAGTTTAAGGCTTAGATTAAATTTTCGGCGTGTCGCAACGTATTACTTTTTATACACCGATAATGTGAACAGACACATTACCGATTATCCACAATTAAAATCAACTCTGATGAACCGATAATAATGTGAACTCTAAAAAAAAAGAAAAAGAATAGAATTTTGAACGATAAAAATTGGCGCAAATTGTTTTCTTTTAGCCGATAGAGGAATTATAGCTTACGTTGTCTCTGATGAATGTCAAAATGCTGTTTTAAATTAAAAGTTTAAATTCATATGTTTTTGCTGAATAGGATTTAATTAAGATCTTCATATAAAGAGTTCAGCGTTTAAATTAAAAAATAAATAAGAAAATCGATTAACAGAGTAGAGTAGTATTAGTAACTTAAGAAATATTACCGGTAGTAGATTTTATGGTTTTTGTGAAGAAGCTTTTCATAATCATAAATTCATACTACTCTACATGTTGGGTAAATGTTTTCTCTTCTATTCACATCAAAACTACAGGTCAGTTTTAATATGTTTATAATATGGCGCTGTGCTGTGGCAGAGTGAAAGCTATACAAAAATTATTGACTTTAGTTCATGGAGACTTAAAATTTTGCTTTTCTGCACAAATTATTGTGAATTCAGAAGTTTAATAAACCCAGCTAAGTTTCTGAATGATATGATAGATATACAGCAGATTAGATTTTTGTTAATGTGAAGTGAATTGAAAACGAGTGAATTTGAAAGCCACTATAATAAAAATAGAAAGAAAATTCAAAAAAAAAATTAAATTTCGAAATATATTTACGGATGATTTTCCTTCTACAATAACGATAGATTAATTTCTGTTTCTTCATTAAAACGTCATAATTTGGCAATTATTGGGGGATGCGTGGTATAGTGGTTAGAGCGCTGGCACAAAAACTCAAACGGCCCAGGTTCAAATCCCAGCAAAAGTGAAAAATAAAAAAGTTAGTAAGCTGTTTTTTCAAAATTATAATTTAAAAATTAGAGGTCCCCCAATCCAAGAAGTCCATCAACAAAGCAACCGCTCCCTGGTATTCCACTCTGTTCCACCTTAACCCTTGGCAAGTATTCTGAGACTAACTGGTTACCATAAAATAAGCTGCTCAAGCCTGTCGTTCGGAGTTGATTTTAAACTGTAGGTCCCGGTACTCATAGAGGAGCACAACAGGGTTGCTGCGAGAATGGCCAATTATGTATGTATGTATGCATAAATTTTAAATTAAAATTTTTAACAATGACTTCAGGAAACTTCTTGTTTTTTTATATTGAACTTAAGATTTCAGTTCCAAAAACTCTTCTTATATACTTGTTTTTTTTAAATAATTTATAAAAATTACGACAGATTGATCGAGCTTAAGGTATTTTAATTATTGTACAAATATTCATTCTCGATATTATTTTTTAAACAAAATCAAAAAAATCTTGCCGAAGCTTCGAAAGGAGTAGTGAAATATCGAAAATAAATAATTAACGATCAATTTGTCATAATTTTTTTTTAAAGAAAAAGGTCAATAAACTTATTTTATTATTAATAATATTATATTTATAAAAAAGAAACTTGCTATTTTTATATATAAAAAACCGTCCTGAACAAAAACATTTTATTAAAAGGCAATTCATAAAAATATAAAAAAGACAATAAAATTAATAGAAAAAAAAAACACTTTTAATTTGTTGTATATTTGCAAATTTTGCTTAAAACAAATTTTTTTCTTTTTTTTTATAATTTTACAAAAAATAAAATTTAGTTTAAATATTTGCTTTATATTGTAAAAATTTATAAAAATCGATTTAAAATGCGCTTACAATGCAAACAATTTTTGTTTTAAATTAAAATAAAAACAAGAAAAATGAAATAAAAGCTCAGCCCAATTCATTATAAAGTTTTGTTAATAAAATAATTCAACGCTTTTATATGAAACAAAAACGATTTTATAAATGATTTAATTTTAAGTGGAACTGTGTATTGGAATATAAATTTATAATTAAATTAAGTTTTAAATTATTTTAAACAATAATTTGAGTTGTTTAAAGAAGAAAAACGCTGTAAGAAAGGCAAATACAGGCGATTTTAACAAATTAAATGCATAGACGAGCTTAAAAACATAAATAAAATTTAAAAAAGGGTTTAAGTTGTTTTGTCATCAACAGCTTAAGAATTTGTTTGGGGGAAAGTAGAATACAAGGCAAGGATTTTTTCATTTGTATTTCTTAGGTGAATACAAAATGTTAAGAATTCTCAGGTATGGCAAAAGAAGCTGGTAAAAGAAAGTTTCAAAATAGAAATATTTTCATACAAATGTCTTATGTATGTACACACGTATGTAGTAGAAATGTTTTACGAAATGGGCATTTAGCAAAAGGCTTTTTTATGTTAAATAGTAGAGAAATTTTTTTTTAAATATTTAATTTTCATTAGATGACTTCTTAACAAATAATAACTAATAATTGTATAATAAATTTAAAATCTTGTATAAATATTATTTATTTTTCATTTATTACATTACGAACATAACACTCTGAACAAAAAAAAAAATACATTTATTGGTAAAACATGAAAAATCAAATATAAAAACGCACTAAAATTTAAGAAACAATTTACAAAAAAAAAAATTATATTCACAATCCTTTAACACAAAACAAAACAAAAAAATTAGAAAAAGAAACAAAAATTGTATGTAAAATGTTAAAATAAAGTGAAAGAAGAAACAATTTAAATGGCAACGGATATGCGTAAAGAAAAAGTCTTGTTTATTTAAACCAAAAAAAGAAAAACCCATATTTAGCGTTTAAAAAGAAGAAAAAAACAAGAAAATTATTATATAAATTAATTATAATTTATTATTTAAAAGAAATTAAAGAAAAAAAAAAACAAACATTATATATGTATTTGTCATCTCTATTACTACAAACAATATTATAAAACTTAAAGTATATACATATGTATGTATACAAAATTAATTATAAATGTATGTATTAAAAAAAAAATTAAAAATAAAACTTTAAAATTTAAGTAATCAACTCTTAAACAGGATGACATTCAAATGCTATAACAAATTTGAATTTCTCTATTCTTACAAATAACAGAGAGAAAAAAAAAAGAAAAGCAAGAAAATTCTCTTAATGGTCAACATAAAAAGTTCGTCTAACATACCTTTACTAATAATAATCAATCTATAAATAATAGAAAAAACAAAAACACAAAAATATTGAAATCATACAGGTGGGCCGAGTATCACTAAATCAATAATACAAAACCAAAACCAACAAAACAAAAAAAAAATCTCAAAAAGCATAAAACTTAAATATAAAATAGATAAATATAACAACCAAAATAAAGAAAATATTTCAAAAAAGAAATCTAAAAAAAGAAGAAAGAAATTATTAAAGACAAAAAGGCTTTAAATAAAAAATTGTAAAACAAACAAAAACTCTAAAAAGTTGTTTTATTCAGAAAAAGATAAACTATTTCGACCGAAATGAATAGCTGCTTTAGCTATTGTACTAAAAAAAAAAAATCAAGAATTAACTACTAAAGCTGTGGATAGACAAGGAAATGGTTTTGCAGATGCCCTTAGAAGCGATCGAACCATTGTAGAGGATTCATTTCTCTATTAAGCCATTACCTGACAAAAATCCTTCCAAATCAGATAAATCTCCCACTGCCCTAGGGTTGTAAAATTTCGACAATTTTGAATACTCAATACTACCCGATACTTTTTAAGTATTGGCTCAATACTACGAAATACTTTAACGGTTTTCTAGTATTTTTAAAATTAAAAAAAAAACTTTAATTTATAATTCAGTCAGCTTTTGTACTTAAAAATTCCTAAATTTTGTGATATACTCCTGAAAAAAGCAATATTTTTCAATGTTTTAAAAACATCTTTATAAACAACTTTTAAAATATACAAATGGTACGTTTTAAACTCAGACAGATTCAAATCTATATTTTATTCTTTTTTTTTTAAATAAAAGTACCTCAGAATTAAATACTTTATTTTTTATAAAAGTTTAAAACTATTCAGCCCTATTCCCGTTGGCGTTCTTAATTTAAAACGAAATAAAAATTACCGTTCTCGTTATCGACAATAATCTATAAATTTCGGTATTCTCTATTTAAAAACGAAGATAGAAACGATAAAGAAACGCCCTTTTTTTGTCGCTTTCATTTTTAGTACCGACATTAAAACGAGAAGATTGAAAAATAGAAAATAAAAATTACAAAGTTGCAACAGTTCGAAATTTAAGTATCAGAAATTGAAATATTTTAAAAATGGCATAAAACTCTTAAATTTTAATAGTTTTTGGAAGGAAGTAGCTGCAAAAATAAATCCATTTGGACCTCTAGTCCGATTATTATTCTTTAATCGTCATTGAAATCCAGAAAAAAAAAACTATTTCGGATTTCAGAAGATTTCTTTTTTCAATGAAAAACTGTCCGTCAGCTGAAAAAAAATCGTTCGCTAATATGTTGATAAGGGCACAAAATAATTTTATTCCATTTCGAAGAATCGTCTATTTAGGCTCTTAAAAAATTTTGGTAAAAAATACTACTCAATATCCAAATAATCAAGCCAGAGGCAATATACGTATACAACCGTCTCAGTATCCTCCTGTCATCACTCAATTAAAATCACAAAGCACCACCTCTGTTCTAACAGGCGCTACCTTTTCAAATAGAATTTTATTTTGAAAACGCAAAACGTATTTAAACATATTCTGAAAAACGCAATATTTACTCTTTCTCGATATAAACACAAATGTAAGTATTTGATAAATGGTATTCTCTGAGATTAAGCACTTAACTTTAAAATTGTTTTTAAATTTATCGAATTTACAAGGTTTTGTATTGCCGTACAATCAAACAATAAATACAATGAATGCAAGAATTTTGTGAATTCGGCAAATGTTTTATAACTTTAAGTGCTTTTTATTTTTTCTTGAAGTTATATAGAAAACCGTGCATTAACTCATAAGTTAATAATGGAAACACACAACAAGTGACCTAATCAAAGAAAATATTTAATTAACAGATAAAAAAAAATAAATTAATTAAAAAACCTACTAAATTTTCTTTAAATAAAAAGAAATGTTAAATTTAAAAAGTCTCCTGAACAGTCTCTTAAGCAGAGACGGAATAGCCCTTATGTTAATCACAATAAATTCATTATTATTGTGCATAATTTTTTTTTCTTTTCTGAAGTTCATAATAGATTAAATAATACATTAGATTAAATCGCTTATATTTACCTTAGTGATTTGAAATTTCCAAATTTCTCGTGTATACGTTATATGAAAGAACTATTTGGTGGTTTCAAATTGAAACGCAAATATTAAACGATTTGCGATTCTCGGAAGATAGGCGTAGATTTCCAGTCAAAAAACTTAAATGGGTCCTAAGAGACTTTCTACCTATCTGGGTCATAGTAACCTGCAATCATGATCTCCAATGACTTATTTTAAATCGAATATACTTCATCAAAATTGACACATTTAACGCGTTGATTGCTATTTTGTAAATTAATAATTAATGATTTTGTAAGGGCTACCTTTCCGTCTAACAGTTTTTTACTTCCATGTCAAATTCTAGTAATGATTTTCAACATCCCAGTTCGAATGATGATGCCAAATATTTTTAAATGAAAATAAAGCCGTGTTATTTTGATAAAAAATTTACGTTGAAATGTAAGGCTTACACAGAGTAGCCCAACACAGTGAATAAAATACTAAAATGGCGGTATTTGTAGGCCTGAAAAAAAAAATTATAATAAAAATATTATCTTTATACTACTTTTACATTATCCTTAATCCTTTTTTTTTGTATGGAAAGTTAACCACTCTGTTATTATAGTATACATTTATTACCTAATAAGTCTATTATCAATTTAAATTTACACAAATTTTGGATTATTTCCAAATTTAGTCTTTTGGACTTAAGCTATTCTTCCATAGCCACACAGATATGTAAAGATTAGGTTAACCCTATCCTTCTATAATAATTGCACCAGGTGCAATATTCATACTGATGATTTTCAAATTGTCTTAGAATTTTTCAAAAAATTGTGTTTTAGAGCTTTTAGCATTTCCTTAATCTCGGCTTCAGCTAATTGCAGCCACTCTATTTTTGTACCCTAAATAGCTTACCAGTTTTTAACTATACCTTTTAACATATTTTTTTAATTTTCTTTGTAAGATTTACGTAATCCATAACTTTTATTTTAAATTTTTTATTTAATTTCTTAAATTATGTTTTTGTATTAAATTATGAAATTAAAGTAATTCAGATAGTGATACTGAAAAATGTCTTTCATGGTTTTATTTTTTACTACCTGCTATAGCATTAACACGTGTTTCAACCTTTGCCACTTCTTTGTTAATGGTTTCAAGGTTCTGTGCAAATGTTTCTTGCACCGAATGTAAAAGTTCCTTATTGTTGACCAATGATGTGGTAATATTAGTTTGTTTCTCTTCAATTTCAGCAATAATTTTTGCAAAGTTCATAGCTGTTTGATAAAAAGAAAAAGAAATTGTTTTTATATAAATTAAATTAACAGGAACCAATGACGTATTGTATACAAGAATAAATATTAATATTGGTGTGATAAAGCATGCATTAAGATGAGAGAACAGAAAATGTCTTGTATATAAAACTAAATTCAAAACGTTTGTTTGAAATACTTTACTTATAGAACTAAAACTCTATATTAATAAACTAGTTATTCATTATTCATACAACGAAGTAAATACTGCACATTCTGATAAACTGCTATTATTGTATTACCTGAGTTGAGCTAAATAATGGCAAATTCAAAATTCTATTTTGTATTGTAAAATTAAAACTTCATGTTACAAATTGTAATAAACTATTTCGCACTCGCTCCACAGTTTATGCCATTGAACACAGGTGAGATAATTTTAATTGGTTTAGTAATCTTTACACATTTTGTTTTTATAGCTAAAGCAGACAATTCTGTTAATTTGTTGTAAGATTCTCTTACACTGTAATGTCGGAATAGAACGGGAAAAAAATCCTAAAACGAACAACGCTAGTTTGGTAAACCAAAAACATGGAAAGTACGGACACATAAGCAGGTTTAGCAATCAACAATGTCGTTCTTCTTAATATTACAACAAATTGTCTAACGATGATTAATCATATAAGCGGTTTAGGAATTTCGCGAGAAAATGTTAACTGGTCAGTAATCAGCTAGTTATACTTTAACTAACTTTCCAATATGTCTCTTTCGGTAATAAATTATGTTCCTACAGTCTATAAGAAATGTATAAATAATAATAAATAAATAATGAACAATTTGCAAAGGTTTTAAATGCACCACTAATACCCACTGCTCTATAAGAATTTATATATTTTATATGAGTATGTATTTTTTAATTTTTTAATATTTAAAAATTTTTTACCATATTTATGTAAAGCTTCGAGTGCTTGCATTCTTTCAATAATATCGGGTAATATTTCTGCTACCGGTTCAGTTCTCTTTGCAATATCGTATAAATCAATAACTTTTTGATCACGCTTAGCTTCATCTGCAGATCCACTAGATTTTTCGGCAATAGCATCCATTTTCGAACCCAAAGATCCCAAACGTTCTTCAATGGCATCAATTTTCTCAGATTGCAAAAGTGCTGCTTTAGTACTGAGCTGACGAACAGCATCCATAACATTAGTGCTTTGGGTTAAGGACGTTAGACGACTAAGCTTTTCGGGTTGAGCACCAACAGCTTGCTCTAGTTGATGCAATCTATGTTCAAGTTTCGCTATACGTGCAGAGGCTGCGAGATCAGTGCCAGGTGTAGGTATGGCAGTTAGAACACCAGACTTTTTATATTCCTCTACCTGGTTGATAAGAGCTTTGACCTCTTTATCGGTTTTATTGGGTGCCTGTTCTTTGCCCAATACCTGTTCGAGCCTTAAGGAATCTAAAACTTTTTTGGCAGTGGTTATAACAGTTGCCACAGCATCGTACGATTCTTTTTCCTCTTGAACAAGTTTACGATCATTTTGTAAAGAGGAGACCTCTTCAAGTAATTCATTCATTTCACACTGTAAACGACGACATTTCTGTACTGGAGTCTCACGCTCCCCCATAGCCACTAATTCAAATTCTCCCGAAGTTATTTCATAGCCACGGCATGGACGCCGCCCTATACGATCCGAAAAATCAACATTGCCTTCTAGGGTGGAGCCTCGAAAACGTTGATAAGCATCTTTTGTTGAAATATGCAAACGTTCAATGTTTTCATTTTCTGGTTCCTCCTCATAATAGTCCGAAGTCTCTTGCTCTGGATTATCTGGTGTTTCATAAACATCAGGTTGGTCATAAGCCTATAAAAAAGATTTTAAAGTAAAAAGAGATTATTTATATCGGCTGGAGAAAAAGGTAGGTCTGGAGTGATGACTAATCAAGCACTCCACCAAAATGTATTTCCTTTCATGTTTTACTTACAATGCCTGGCAAATTTTCGAATTTCGGATCGGCCATTATAAGGGGCACTGTTAATGATTTTAGAAAACCAAATTTTTAAAAAGAAATAATTCCACAATGCTTTCGCAAATAAGCAAAATATATTTTTTAACTTTTTATACCGATTGTATTTTTGTGTTTGACGTTTGTAAACTTTTTTTTCTTATTTATGGCTATACAAAAAAAAACACATCAAAACTAATGATGTCACTTTAACTAGCACAGGGTGTGACAAGAATACATTAAACTAATAGGTTACTATTAAACACTTGATGGCAGCACAAGAGAAATTAGCTGAGACATAAATCAACTGTGAGAAGTATAGTTTAGGCAGACGTATAAACAGTTGAATTAAAAATAACAGTTTTTAAGAAAATATTTTGCAATCTACTGAAAGCCAGTGTTGCTATATCGTAAGATTTATATATTTTTTTGCAAGTTTTTTGGGCCTTTTGGAAATTGTACAATTTAATTACATTTATCAGAATTTTAATATGTATTTTAAAACTAAAAGATTTTAAAACTTCCCAGCTGATGAATAGAGGGAGCTTGTTTATTTTGATTTTGAGAAAACCATCTGCTGAATAAATAATACATATGTATGTATGTATGTATGTAGAGACCTTCAAGACTAGCTCTATGATATATTTTTAAGAATCATAATACGAGTAGTATACAAGTATTATTGTAGATGACAGTGAACTAGTTAGTTTCGGTTAGACTTGAGATTTATCAAAAATTTCAAAATGGTGGTAATTAATTAATCCCTTCACATAAAGTGTTACACTTCGAACCGATCTCTAGAAACAAGTGTCATGACATTTTTGGTGATAGTTCATTTCCCTATAGTGTTATTTAAATACAATAAATGTATGTATATACCAACAACAATCGAAGAAGTGTAGGGTACAAAATATGTTAAAATATATATAAAAGTTCGATAATTGTAAATGAAATTTTATTAGGAGAAAAGCAAAAGGAAAAATTAATTGAAAATTAATAGAAAAAAAAAAAATAGTAAGAAATTAAAAAAAAGGATGAAAATATCCAATATTTTATATCATGAATACTAATGATGAATAATAAAACTGTGGTCATAGCAGATGTTAATAGCCATTATAATGACGATGATTAAGTACCTTGAAATGATAAAAAAGAATAAAAAAAAGAGAATTAAAACTTATAAATGCCTTTAAGAAAGAAATAAATAAGAAAGACTAATTAGAAAGTAATTAAATTCTCTTCCTTATTATTAGTTTTATAAAAGACTTGCTTCATTCTAGTTTTCTTCATTGCATATAGAAAGACTATTACTACCTATATAGTCAACACTATAGAGATTTTTGCAATTGAGTTGAAGTATTATTATTAAAACAACAAGAAACTTTATAAGTTTAGAAAAAAAAAAACAGCTTTTGATAAATAAGTTAATCAACACTTGTAAGCCTTTAATCTTCATATAAAACATAAAATTTAAAAACATATCAATACCTGTCGACTTTAATTCCATTTTATAAATAAAATTTATGAAAATTTAAAGAGTCTTTCAATTTGTGCCATTGTTTCTTAAGACATTGATTATCATACAAATTGTTTATATAAGAGTATATCTAAAACATGATAAACTCGAATTAATGTAAATTTAGTTGAAGAACATGAAGAAATATTATATGACATCGTTCAAGTGTATCTTATGGTATCTTATGGCCAACCAACATCGTTGATGATGACGATGATAATCAATTTCATTATTACGATAACTGCTTAATAACACTAATGCTAGTGAATCGAAAGAAAGATAAAAATCAAAGCACAAATTAATAATTTGTACCCGTCACAACCTCCTTATCATCATTATTATCAGAATGATAATAATAATGATGATGATGATACGAGTACATTTTATGACATGTTTAATAAAGCGACTAGTTGGTTTGTCAGTTTTTAGCAGAATATTTGAGAGTGACTTTAATAAATGTGTCTGTCAATGTTTAAAGGTAGCTATGACAGAATGACTAAAATGATTGAAACTGCACACAAATACTACGTAGACATACGTTCAAGTTTTTTTTTTTATTAATAAATGTCAAGCACGTCTTCAAGACATATTAATGGTTGGTGAAGTAGCAAAGAAGTACAAATAGAAGAGAGATAGAGAGAGAGTTATGCTTTAAGAAAAAAATGTTTTTTAAGTTTAAATCAAGGTTGGCAACCGTTTACGTTATTAATACCGATACCGTTTAAATACCGTTTGAAATTGAATACCGGTATTCATACCGATACCGAAATTTTTTTTTTGCGTAAAATACCGGTATCTGTATACCGTTTCCGTTAATAGCTGTATAATTTCGGTATAATACCGATATATAGCATTCTCAGTTTAAATTAAACCTTTTTCAAAGTAAATGAAACCTATTTTAAAATGAACGCAACATTTTTCAAATTAAACGAAACTCCTTTCAAAATAAATGAAACTTTATTCAAAATACACCAATACCCCGATTTGAGTTGCTTCAGTTTGCGTCGCTTCGAAGTTGCGTCTTTTTTTAAGTTTCTGGAATTTCAATGTTGCGTCGTTTTTGTTTCAGTTTGCGTCGCATGGCTTCGAAGTTGCTTCGATTTGCGTGGTTGATACAAAGTTAAAGCAAAAAAAGGGGATTTCCGGTTTAGTAGAAAGCAAATTTGCAGGTGTGCGTTGTTTACATGTTAAGCGTAGTTATTAGTTTCGAATTATATCAGTGGTCTTCACAATTGGAAATATCTGTTATTCAAAAAATAATAAGAAAATATATTGATTTAAAAACACTTTTTCTAAGCTAAAATGTTTAAAACCTGTATTGACTAAACGAAAATCAAATACGTAAACAATTGAAAATTCTGCTTCAGTTTGCGTCGTTTCGGTTTGCGTCTCATTTTTTCAGTCCCAATTAGCGACGCAAACCGGGGTATTGGTGTAAATGAAACTTTATTCAAACGATACAACGTTACAAAGATACAACTATATGATACAACAATACAACGATACAATGATACAACGATACAACGATACGACGATACAACAAAATGATGATACAACGATACGACGATATGATGATACAATTATACAACAATACGACGATATGACGATACAACGATACAACAATACAACGATACGACGATACAACGATACGACGATACAATGATACAACGATACGACGATACAACGATATGATGATACAACGGTATGATGACACAACAATACAACGATACAATGATACAACGATACGACGATACAACGATATGATGATACAACGGTATGATTACACAACAATACGACGATACAACAATACGACGACACAAGAATACGACGATACAACGATATGATGATACAACGATACGACGATACAACAATAAGACTATACAATGATACAACGATATGATGATACAACAATACGACGAAAAACTTTAGAATAAAAGTCTGTTAGGAAGTCCTATTTCTGTGGCAGAGAGTGTACATACAATGGTGTTCACAACCTAACCAGATTTTTCTATAAAGAAGTCAAAGACTTATAATGTTACGTAAAATCAATCCATTAAAAGAAAAGCGTTTTTAAGCTTAAGGGCCTGGTACTGCATTGGTGAAAAACAAATTGAATTAATAAATAATTGTCATGAAATTACATGCTGTGTTGTAGGGTATTACAAGTATAATAGCAGGCTGGTATCACTAAATCGTTTTTGTTTGTTTTTTTATGTACATACTCACAAACTTTTGTGGGCGTTTCAATTACGTTCCACTCCAAGTCATCATTTTATCTCAAATATGGGTAATTATTTAATTTAATACGAGTACAACAAAATTTTAACGTATTAACGTAAATAATTCTGTGGTAACAACCACATAAGTTATCCAATAAAACATCTTCCGATTGGCAATTAATGTCTTAAAATTTTAAGCAAAAAAAAAAAATCCTTTAAATAAAATCTTTCATTTTTCTATAGCCATGTAAAGTCATACAATTTAATGAGTTTGTTTGTATGGATGGATCTGTGGTTACACTTTTTATTGTTCTTGTTGCTGTTGTAATGCCTGTCTTGTTAATTAAACGTTTCGTGTTTCTTTTGGTTGTCTAGATAGGTTTCTGTTATTGTTATTGGTGTTTTGTTTTGAAACATTGACTGGTTGTTGTGTAAAAGATTACAATAAAGGATACAAATATTTTTTTTTAATAGATACGTAGGAGAATTAAATGTTATGCAGTGGAACCTTTATAAACTAAACAGTTTTGAAAAGAAGATACACAATAAAACCATATAACGAAAAAAAAAGTTAAAGGTTTTACTGTTAATGTCTATAAATGCGTGCTTGTAGTTTTTGTTTGTATTTAAGCAATAAAACTACTACAATAATAACAACAACATCACGATTTTAAAGGATACAACAACAATTACTGCTACTACACCCCATCAAAAGAATGCTTTAACAAAAGTTTTATTTGTACACTTGTAGTCACAGTATGTACGTAAATATTTCTTTAAACCGCTTATTCCCACAAACACATTTATTCGTTCATCCGTATATTCATGTTTTTGTAGATGAAATTATCCATCGAACCATACTTTAATTGTGCAAGTATGTCTGTCCGCGTGTGTTTGTATGAGTATAATCAGGATATATTGTAACATGGTTCGCTGCATCATATCAACTGTAACCAGATACAGACAGACAGACAGACGTCGAGACTCACATACTACAATATTTCTGCCTATAAACTTATTTGATTGCATGTTAAATTCAACATTTGGGCAATTCCCTTTATGTGTGTCGAATTCTATATACTCGTACGATTGGATTTATCAAATATAACTACTTACGTAAGAGTTTTGACCTAAATTTTTATTTCCTTCATTGAGTTTAAAGCGTAATGTTTTATACCACATACATACATACATAACATAACTGGCCTTTACAACCCTGTGTCAGGATTACGGCCTAGCTTCTCGCAGCACTCATGTTGTGTGTGTAATTTTCTATACATGAGTACCGGGACCTACAGTTTAATGTCGACTCCGAACGACAGACTTGAGAAGCTCTTTCATGGCAATTAATTACTCTCAGAGCTTTTGCCAGAAGACTGCTGAGAGGTAGTCGCCGAAAGAAATATTTTTTTCATATTTCTTTTTTCAAGATGTCGGTGCTGAGATTTGAACCCGGCACTATCGTCTTAGTAAGCCAACACACTAACCACTAGACCACGGCGACTACTACCACAGTTTTGCTTTAAATCGAAGTCACGTCTCTTACACTAGCTCACTAAAACTCTTACCTTATTAACTGCTCAAAGTATTTAGGCATAACACATCCTTAATGAATCATATGTTTAAAAACAATAATTCAGTTCTCTTGTAAGACCAATACTAGAGAATACTTCAGTAGTCTGGTACTTTCAATATGATATTCATAAAATTAAAATTAAATCCGCCCAGGAACAATTCTTGCTTTTTGTTTTCCTCTAATTCAGTGGAATCGACAAATAATACTTAAGAGCAGACGAACTTTCGTGAATACTTCTATCGTAAATAGTTTGTTATGTGGTTTAATTAATTCTGAAACTCTTCTAAGCAAGCTAGAACTGAATAATGTCGAATATTTTTTACTACAACACTGTATTCGTAAAATAGCCTTAAATCTAACCTGATAGTTCAAATCAAACAACAAAGTTCGAAAAGTCACGAAATTTTTGTTTATTCTTGCTCCAACGTGGTAATTGACGGTGTCTCTTCCAATTAATTCAGACTAAACTTGGGAGCTTAGCAAGGCTCTGCTCTGTCTTCTCTCCTATTTTTGATGTATCTAAATAATATTCTCTCTTTGCCATTACAACCCTGTTACGGCGAAGCTTCTCGCAGCACCCATATTGTGTGTTACTTTTTATCCATGAGTATCAGGACCTACAGATTAAATTCTACTCCGAACGACTGACCTAAGAAGATTGTTCATGGCAATCAGTTACACTCAGTCGTAGTAAGCCAACATACTAACCACTAGATCACGGTGACCACTATCACAGATCCTATCTACTCTTTCGAAAATGACAGCAATTATTAATGAAACTTAAAGTTATTAATATGGGACGTAAAAGGAAAAATTACTTTCAAAATGGTGTACGCGACTCATTAAACGTTAAGCTACTATTCTTTATGAAGCATCTAAAAAATACACGAATAAGAATAGTATGAACCACCCTAATATACGAGTACATACTGGAATTCTTGACTATGTTATGTGCAAAGTAATGCGTTCGCTTTTGAAATGTTAAATGGCAAACACAATAAAAAAATATTTCAAAAATGCTTCTTTAAAATAAAAATTAAAATGAAAAACAAAAATATTATTTTTGTTTTACGCTGAAGTAGTTACTATATGCACGAGTATATGGAAAAGAAATTGTTATTTTTATTTTTTTATTTTCTTACTAAACGGTTTAAAGCTACAGTTTAAGTGCAATGTTTCACCCGTACTTGCCACTTATTATGTAAATCTTCTTTTTTTACTTTTTGCAATTTATGTAAATGAAAATGAAATAATAAATTTAAAGAATATAAGGTTTAAGATATATATACATCGTAACTTTTATGTATAAGTATAAATGATTTAGATTAAGATATATAATAAATATCCTTTTTTATTTCAAAACTCAGCATGTAGCAAGGATGGCTTTCATCTTTCTGTATTCTATTACTGGTTATCTAAGAAGTTATATGAACTATATGGTTAGTATCAGGGTGATGTTTTAATAATTTATGCAATAGTTTACAATATAGGGTGGAAAAATTTGAGGTAAAATAGCTTAAAAACACATTTTTATTTATTTATTTATTTATTTTTTTATTTGACCAATTCTCAGGGTATTGGAATGTTTGGAAAGGACAGTACATTTACATTTATTTTTTATATTATTTTTATTTTTATTTATTTTTTTTTATATTATTATTATTAAGCGCCTTAGGAATGAGACAAATTGCTGTGAACTGATCATTCAAAGGCCAGTGTTATACCTTCACCCTTGAATGATCATCGTTGCATGTTGATTGTGTGGTGAGTGTCTTCGCTAAGTAGGTTTAGCTGCTGCTTCCCAATAGCTGGTGCTTTTCTCCTAATAATTCGTTTTTTTGTTGACATTAGTTAAGGTGGATTAGAGTGGAATGTCGGGGAGCGGTATCTTTGTAGATGGTCTTCTTGGAAAAACCTCAAACTAACTTTTTCATTTTTCACCTTTGCTGGGATTTGAAATTGGGCCGTGTGAGTTTTTGTGCGAGCTCTCTAACTACCATACCACACATCCCCCATTATTTTTTTTTGACAAATTCAGTTTTATTGATACCATTTTAAAGTAGAAATATGGCAATTAATAATGAAAAATGATGTTTGGCAAATGTAATCCTAGCACCTTGGCACATACGCCGTTTTCATAAAATTTTGAGCCATATTTTGCAACAAATCTGTTCTTATCTCTTCAATGAACAGCCTAATTTCATTTTTCAGAGCATCAGTTGTTTGTGGATTGTTCACGTAAACACGGTCTTTCAAATGCCTTCAGAGAAAATAGTTCAACAGCGTTGAATCACAAGAAAAAGGCGGCCAATTGTCATCGCCAAATCGCGATCAGGAAATTTCTCATGCAATAACTGAATTGTTTGGTCGGCTGTGTAGCTTGTTGCGCCGTCTTGCTGACACCGAAGCTAATTGATGTCAATATTAGCCAATTGTAGTTCCAAAAAGTCGGTTATGATGTTGTTTTTGTTGAAAAGCGCGATGTTTTCGTTCAGTTTTTTCAAACAGTTAATTCACAAAACTTCAACGCAAACAATGGTAGTGTAGCGTTACACAACTAACGTTTCCCAACTTTTTGTAAAATAAAAGTCAGAAGATGACCGCTCAATTCTTGACATTTGTTCATTTGACAGCCTATTTACATTAATTTCACAAATACATTAATATCTTGAATTAAATATATCCATAATTAATACAATTTTTAGAGCTTTATTTCACTAAAATTGGGGATACTATTCAAATAGGGGTTTTTTCATGAAGGACTTATTTGGTCCCATCAAAAATAAGCCTCAGAACGAAATGAAATACGACCCCAAATCATACATTTTCGTTGTAAATTTGCGTTTATATAGACAATTTTTCTTGTTGCAAATATAATGAAGCGATCACACTGCTCTGCTACATTAA
Source organism: Metopia argyrocephala (assembly GCA_963576795.1). Taxonomy (NCBI): domain Eukaryota; kingdom Metazoa; phylum Arthropoda; class Insecta; order Diptera; family Sarcophagidae; genus Metopia; species Metopia argyrocephala. The sequence continues at coordinate 175,606,980 of OY756208.1, read as the reverse complement.
ATTCTTTACAATGAAAAAATTTTACACAGCCTAGTCATACGATCGTTATACCAGATGTTGTTACCTTGGGGCCTAGCGCAATATGTAAAGATTTTCTATATATATATAAAAGCCTCTCATAATATTTTTTGACTTAATTTCTAAAAATTCTGAAAATTATTCCATAGAAATAAGTCAAATAAGAACTCTATAAACCAATTTTATTTTTTATGAATACAAACGTAAGTTTAGTTTTTGAAATTTTATTTCATATGCAATAGAAAACTAAGAGAGACTCAAGAGTCGGGAGTTGCTTCATAGGCCAATATATTTTCGATTAAAACACACACGGCCATGAAACTTAATTTGCGCAAGCGTACTAGAACCACAAAAAACGAATCCTTGAATCTTGAGCTCGTGTGCCCAAAGTATATTATGCTTCAGTGTCTCAGGCTCTCCTTCACAGATGACAGCTAATTTGAAAATATAGCCGCTATAAACTGTCAAAACTTTCAAAATCCCATTAAAAATAGTCTTTATATGAATTTGTACTAACAACAGCTGAATTCGAATGTATTAATACAGGGTGTTTTTTTAGAGGTATAGAACTTCTAATTGAAATAAAACACAAGAAAATCGTTTTAATGTCCATCAATTTGGCTTTATTGGAAGGATAATTTTATGTCATTAATGTTTAAATATGATTTCGGGCATGTGGCCACCGCGGCTAGCTCGAATAAAGCCAATTCTACAGGTCCAATTTTCAACCACTTTTTCGAGCATATGGGGCCGTATGTTGGCAATAACGCCACGAATGTTGGCTTCCAAGTCCCCTAACGTTTCTGGTTTGTTGGTGTAGACGAGCGACTATATCCCCAAAGAAAATAATCCAATGGTGTCAAATCTCACGATCTTGGTGGCCAATTGACAGGTCCATTCCGCGAAATTATGCGCTCATCGAATGTTTCCTTCAATAAATCGATTGTGACGTGCGCTGTGTGGCATGTAGCGCCGTCTTGTTGGAACCACAACTCATCCACATTCATGCCATCCAATTCGGGAACAAAATAGTCGGTTATCATGGCTCTATACCGGTCTCCATTAACGGTAACTGACCCTCCAGCATTATTTCGGAAGAAGTATGGCCCAATGACTCCACCAGCCCATAGAGCACACCAAACAGTCAGTTTTTGTGGATGTAATGGCGTCTCAAGGGTCTCATGTGGATTCTCTTCACTCCAAATGCGGCAATTTTGCTTGTTGACGTAGCCATTCAACCAAAAATGAGCCTCATCACTGAACAAAATTTTGCGATGAAAATCAGCATCGAGATCAATCTCATTTTCGGCCCATACACCAAAATCACGACGCATTGCATGGTCTCGCGGCTTTAATTCTTGCACAAGCTGGATCTTGTAAGGTCGCAAGCCAAGATCTTTGCGCAAAATCTTCCATAAAGTTGATGGACAAAGCTCCAATTGCTGTGCACGGTGGCGAATCGATTCATTCGGGTTCTCTTCAACACTTTGCTCTACAGCGGCAATTGTTTCTTCCGTGAGCACTGTTTGACGTCTCTGCGGATGCGTATTATCACATAGAGTAAACGTAGTGCGAAAACGATCCATGGTTAACCGAATTAATTGCTATGATGGACGATTATGTCGACCATAAAATGGACGGAGCTTGCGGTAAACTTCGCGAACTGAACCATTATTTTCGAAATAAATTTGCACGATTTGCAAGCGTCGTTCTTTTGTTAACCTGTTCATGATGAAATGGCAAACCAAACTAAATATTAATCACTTGACAGCTGACAAAATGGCCGCCAGTTAAAAAAGTGATGCCAACTTAAAGTTCAATACCTTAATAAAAACCACCCTATATTTTCTACTACTACTATGCCGTAGAGTTGAAAAACGGATACAAAAAAATATTGACTTTAAAAATCATATGCTTCTAAACAAAAATTAAAAAAAAAAACATTTTTGTTTGCTTAACGATGGACAACAAAACCATTAAATAATCACTAAACTGATCTTGACAACAGCCTAAGCACGTTAATAGGTAAGTATAGTCGGGCATACACGTATGCATACATACATATACATACCTCTTAAAGACTTTGTTCCTATAATTTTTGGCATAATAAACTCTGTCTCTGTTTCCTTAATGACATCATTTAAGAAAAAATAAAAAAAAAGAAGTGGCAATAAAAAATGATTTTAATGATAGCCATTTAAAATTATGACAAGAATATAAAATACAAAAATATTTAAAGATAAAAATTAAATGGCTGTTTTGTATTTTTTATTTAAATTGTCATTATTTAAGCATGAAATTGTTGAAATGTCCAGATTCTGAAATGAAATGTTTCACATATTTTGCTTAATTATTATGAATTCATATATTATTTGTTTAAGCAGATGGCAGAACTCATAAATAAATAAATAAAGGACTTTAAGAAACGTTTTCTTAAAGAAGAAAAGAAACGAGAGTGGGCTACACCATTTCCAAGGATATACAATTTTTTTATTATGTTTTAAAAATGCAGACCACTCGACTGAAAAACAACTCTAAATTGGTTTAGCAGTTCGTCTTAAAATGGATTTTGAAAGTTATTTTACTGAAATATTTACAAAAGTCCATCTTTTTAAGAGCGATATGATTTAAAATTAAATAAAAAAAAGTTTAAATGATTCATATGTACATATGTACATAATTGGCCAAATTAATTAAATTTAGATCGAAGACAATTTATTTGAAAGATCAGTAAATACATCGTATTAATTAGTGCAGGAAAAGCATTGAGTAATACATACCGAGTATTTAAAATTTTATTTAATTTTTCGTACACAATTATGAATGTTTTTTTTTTTTTGACATTTCAAGAGGCAGAAGTAAAAACAAAATTTCCTGTAAATGCTGTGCATTGTAATGGAATGTTGAATATATAGATAGAGCGAGAGCTCTAACCACTATACCACGCAACCCTCTTTTGTTTTTGTATTTGTTGTCTAATGAAATTTCTTTAATTTTTAAGAATTTTCAGAAAACAGTGAGAGCTAGACGACTTTCAATTTTTCATACGTATTTTCTCTCATTATCGAGTATATCGATTACATTTTATATTTAGACTATTACACTGCCACTCTTCTATACAAAAAATTGTTATATCATACGGCTTGTTGGATAGTATAAAGCTCCTTTAAGATTAAAAAGAAAATATAACACTACGGCTCATTATTTGTTTGATTGCCTTTCATCAAACTATACTACAGCAAGTACTTATATCAACCAAAAAAACAAGAAAAAGAAAAAAAGGTTTCTTTTTCCCAAATACCTACACGTAAGTAATTGATGTCAAACATTTTGTCAGTTTGATAGGCAGGAAGGTAAGCTGTCACCAAGTTAGTTAAAGATCTCCTTAACTAGATATTTAACCAGGCAAAAAACTTGGCCACTTGCGCCAAATGCCAAACAGTCTGCCACGTTAACTTAAAAAAAAAATCAAATATTTCAAGCACGTATTCACAGTTTCACACTTTTATTTTGTCTCTACATTATGCCTTCATTTTTACTTTTGCTTGCAACAGATAATGACATTTAATATAAGCATTAAAGTGTGTGTGGCACAAAACTGCCATTAAGAAGGAATAGTTAGTTTAGTCGCTTCTCCGTCTATAACAAATGATTGTTTGTGCCAGAATTCACTTTTTAACATTTAAACGAATTTTAAAAATAAAATTTAAAATTTATAGTTTAACGAGATATGTGCCCATAATTATGAAACTGGTCTAAGTCAAAATTTAAAAAAAATTAGTTTATCAGTTATATCATAACACATTATTTTAAACTAAATTTGTGCAATGTAATTTTTACGAAATTGTCAAAAATGAACCATTAAATAGTGGTTGTAATTCATAGATGCCCAGTAGTGGCTGATATCAGCAAATTAAACTCTCACGTATACTTACGCTCTTTTGTTTGATCGTCAATAAACCAAGAGGAAATCAGCATGTTGAGTGGGAGAGACAAACTACACTTGCAGAACTTCTGTGTCTTATTATAAATATAAATATATAATATATAATATATATATTGGTTGATTGACAAACAAAAGAGCGTAAGTATACGTGAGAGTTAATTTGCTGATATCAGCCACAACTGGGCATCTATGTTGTAATTTCAACATTATATGGAATTCATTTAATGTTGATTATGAAAGTGGTCTAAGTCAAAAATTCTTTAGAGATGATTCTAAATTTCACGTTTTGGATCTTTCACCTAAAAGAGGAAGACCCAAAATATACGGAAATACTAAATTACTTTGATTATACAACACCATTAGACCAGTATCGGAAGAAAAACATAAAGATATTATGAGTTTACTATCGTACATCCCTTCAGTTTTTTAGGAACATTTTAAGAATCTTAAATACTCGCAATATTGATAAAAATGGATTATTGTTGAAAAATAATTAATAAATGTTCAGTCAAATTATTGTTTTAAATAAAACTCAAAGTTCCTAATTGCTTTGAGACATTTATAGGACATTTAGTTAATTTTGAAAATGGTCTAAGTCAATTCAAACTTTAAAAACAATATTATCGTATGAAATTCACACGAAATTTCATATTCATAATAAATTTCCATCAATTAAGACCAATAAAATTATAAATTAAAATGTAGCATAATGTTAAAACATTTTTTAATTTATTCAAATACAAATCATTAAATATCTCAAAACATGAAATATATGACTTAGACCACTTTCATAATTATGGGCACATATGTAAATAAGGCCCAAAATAATTATTAAAAAACCAAAACCCAAAAAATAGCTTAAAATAAAGCCTTTAGATATTATTTTTGGGGTTACCTCGCTTTGTAAAATTGTTTTATATAAAAAGATGGTGCATATATCCTTCGGCCGATTGCTAGCAGTACACAGTTTAGTATAGCGATCTTACGACTTTCTTGTGTATAATTGTTCTACATGAAACGATTAAGGCAGGTTATTCCATTAGTGCACTAGTCGTAAATGTGCATCTGTTTGCTGATTGACGGATTGGATAACCGACTTACAGTACTGTGTATAGTTCCGCCTGAAAAATTGTAGTGTCTTGACATAAAGAAATGATTTATTGGTCTGATTATCATGGTGTGCAAGAATTTCCTTCAAGTTTTCTAGATACCATTAGAGGGATATTACAGGCCGGATAACCTCACTTAAGACCTGAATACGTCTGCACTTAAAAAGTTTTCTCCCATCATTTACGTAATCTTGCTCGAACTAATATATATTAGTTTAGTATTTAATTTTTTACTTTAGTTTACTATTTAAATAAATCCGTCCTCTACACCAATATTACCAAGTTCTCTTGAATAATATCGGGTGGTTAAATTTTTTAGGGCCAATGTTGAATGTGAACCACACCTAAAAGTCAAGTTTTTTTCATTTCATTTGACATTTCTTAATTCCAGACTAACTCAATTTGAACCATGGAATCATACACAATCGAGCAACGCGTTAAAGTTATTCAGCCTTATTATGAAAATGCGAGTTAAAATCAAAAAAAACTTTATCAAAATGTGCGTAAATCGGAAAAATCGAGCAAAAATTTGAGCAAACCGGGTCAGTAGGAGATGTGAAAACTCCAGTGCATGCTCGTACAGCTCATACTGCAGGAAATATTGCTGCTGTTCGGGATAGTGGGGCTGAAGAGCCGTCCACTATTGTGAAATGATAAAGAACTTTTTATGGCTCGAATTGGAACATATGAATGTGGACAATATGTGGTTTTTACAGGACGGTGCCATTTGCCAGACAGGTAACGAAACAATTGCTATTTTGAGCGACAAATTCAATGGCCGTGTTATCTCACGTGGGGGCGATGTCAATTGGCTGCCAAGATCATGTGATTTGACACCATTGGACTTCTTTCTTTGGAGTTATTTGAAAGAAAAAGTGTACGTCGATAAGTCAGCAACAATTTAAGAGTTAAAAATTTGGAGGTATGCTGCCGAGGTTGCGGCGCCATTTGGCCGATATTTTGTTCCATACATAATTGAACCACACCAAATAATCATAATAAAAGGAAATGAAAATAATTCCCTAAATAATTTGTGTTTTATTCAAAATCAACATCAGCCCTTAAAATTTAACCACCCTTTACTACAAAGGGTGCTTTTGAATTTTGATCTCCCTTTCAAAATAATATTATTTGCATAGGACTGTTAACCAAACTAATTTATTACAAGATATTAGAAAAAAGCCACTAAACAACATGATTGAAGTAGAACTCTAATATCTCTTCGTGCCGATTCAGCCATCAGGTACATATGATACATCTCAAAAACTGTTTCAGGGACAATAAGTCTTGAACTTACGGTAGTGTTCCAAATTTCTTAATTTAACACAAAAACTAACTTCGCTGTAAAATTTCTTACTGTTTTTTATTTGGCTATTAAATAACTTTTCTAACTATTCTTATAATCCATTTTGTAGTCTGATGAGAAAAAACCTCTGCATTATTTATAATATTACAACAGTATTATTACCATCATTATCATCTTAAACATTCTCATTTGCCTCTTCAGCATTATTACAATCCCAATAAAACTCTTAAATTCTTAAGGATTTATTCACAAATTCTATTCTATGCCAAAAATATAAGAATAATAACGTTAAAGTTGGCTTTATATAACAGAAAAAAAGAAATACTTGTCTAAAGCTAAATATTAGACACAATAAGAACAAAAAATTAAATATTGATAATAAAAATGTCTAAAGAAAAAAGTGGCAAAAAAAAATTGCTTTTCAGTGAAATTATCAGGTAATAAAAGATTTACAGACGAATCTTTATAATAAGAGAAGATTATTGGGAATCAACACTCTTCTTTAGGAAGGAATTATTATAGTTTTACAAAACAAATTATTATTTTTGTTTTCCTTTTATAGTTTTAACAAAAAATGAACAAGAAAGCCTAAGTTGAGTATGAACGTTAGCAGAGCATTCACAGTAAAAAGTTGATACCCTGCACTTCAAAATATGGTAAATGTTTGAAGAGTTTAAATTTTGAGTTGAATGAGAATATGATTCCAGAAATATTTCAAACACTTTTCTTTGCTCTGGTACAAACATTTGCACCGTCTTCTGATATTTTTTTTTAGGATCAAATACCCCAATGTGTGATGCGACACAACCACTTTTGTCTCTGTAGCCAACTTAGCCAGAATTTCTATTTTTGTAAGTGCCAATAATTAATATTTAAAATAAAACAAATATTGTGGTCCCTGTAGTCTAGTATGTAGTGCGTTGACATACTAGATAAGAGCTATGGGTTCAAACCCAAGATCTGATATCTTGTAAAAGCTCTGAGAGTAACTGAGTGCCTTGAACCAGTTTTTCAAGTCTTTCATACGGAGTCGATGTTAAACTGTAAGTCCCACACAATTTGGTTGTTACTCTGATATAGAAGTTGAAATGGCCTTTTATGTATGTATATATGTATAATAAAAATATTATAAAAGTGTTTAAAAATGCTTAAATCGCTTTGAAAAGTTTACCATTTACGGAGTATAGATCGTTTAAAAATCCAAGAATGCGTAAAAATAATTTATACAGTTTCTAAGAAAGTGGTGATTCAAAAGTGATCACATTCAGTATTTTCAGAGTGATTTCGGTTGTCATAATTGACTTGCTGTACGAGGTAGTATTGTAATTTGGGCCTATCTTAGGTAGTGCTGACAAATTCTGCTACTTTTCATTATTCGATACTACTAAGCACTTTCATTTGGGTACCCAATACTACTCAATACTTTTAACGGATTTATTTTTAATAGAAAACAATTTCATAAAGTAGTGTGTTTTTAGACAGAAAATTGTTATGGCCGTTAAACTTTAAGTTTTCCGTACAACTTCGAAGAAAAAATACAACTCTTAATGTATTGAGTAGTTACTTTTAAGTATTGAGTACCTAAAAATTAGTGCAAATACTCGATACTCGATACCCATTGCTCAGTAATTTGCCAGCACCAATCTTAGGTATTATTTTGAATTTCGATTTGAATTTCCTTTTAAATAATGTCTATGAACTGGACGATATAGGGTTTCAAAGAGACGGTGCGACGAGCCACGCACGACCTATTTTGACTTTATGGCATGAGATGTTCTTAGGTAGCGTAATTTATTGATTTATAGTATTTTATTGCTCACCAAGATCATATGATAAATGAAGTTGCACCCGTTTGTATGCAGATAATTTATGTTGCAGTAATATCAAGCCAATATTCAACAAGTTAGCGCCGCGATGCTTTCCAAAATAAGCGTAAAGGTCTATGAAAACTACACAAACCAATCGAGAGGCGCTTATTTCATTGACATTTTATTTCTTATATAACAGAAAGTTCAAGATAATAAATATAAATATCTCATCTTAACCATAAGTTTTTTACATACACACATAATTGGCCATTACAACCCTGTTTCATAGTTACGGCCTAACTTCTCGCAGCACCAATTTTGTGAGTATTAATTTTTATCCATGAGTACTGGGACCTACAGTTTAAAGTCGACTCCGAACGAGAGACTTGAGAAGCATCTTCATGGTTAAGTTACTCTCAGAGCTTTTGCCAGAAGACTGCTAAGAGGTAGTTGCCCAAAAAAAATTTTATATATATATATATTTTTTCAAGATGTCAGAGCTGGGATTTGAACCCGGGGCTCTTGTCTTCGCAAGCCATCATTCCAACCACTAGACTATGGCGACGAAGTTTTTTTTTATGGATTTTTAATTATGAATGAATAAATTTGCTCAAAAAAAAATATTAAAACAAAAATATTTTTAAAATAATAATTTGGCTCGTAAATCTGTAATAATTCCAACTTGAAAAGAATGTCGACTCCAAATGATTGGCTTTTATTGGTATTACCTGAAGATTTTACAAAAAAATATTTTCTTTTTTCCTTATTCCATTTAGAAAATGAAAATTAACAATTTCCTCTTTATACATAATTCTTATCAATATTAAATTTTTTGTTCCTATTATGTTCAGTATTTATCTTTAGAAAAGTATTCTTATTTTTGCTTTCTTCTGTATTTTAAAGCCAACTTCTAATATTTTTTTTTGGCATATAATAGAGTTTATAAATGAAATCTTAAATCTTAAGACATAAAGAAGTTTGTTAGATGAAGAAGCAAATAAGAATATTTGAAACGATAATGATGGTAAGAACACTGTTTTAATAAATAATGTAGAGGTTTGTTTTTCTTAACAGACTAAAATATGGATTAAAAGGATAGTTAGAAAAATTATTTTATAGCCAAATAAAAAACACTAACAAATTTTACACTGAAGTTAATTTTTATATTAAAGAAAATAAAAAATCAAATAGCCAAATAAACAATAACAAATTTATTTAACCGAAAAGTTTATAACCCTGCATATATAATTGAATGGGAATAGTTGCCCTTTCTTTAATTCCATGTTTTTTAATACTCGTATCACACTTTAAGTTTTCTTAATTTCATTAAAATTTTTAACGTTTTTGCCAATTTGTTTTATAACAAAAACTGGCATGTTACATACCATTTCTCATTTTGTCACCATATTTTCTTTATATGTCATGACAATGTAGAACATGTTAAGAACTGTAACAACAATATCTTCCTTTTTCTTACTTTTACTTGAAATCGAAAAATAAAAGTTGAATATTTTCAACAAAAATATTTTTCTTCTGAATTATTTATTGCGACAATTGCTTGCGTAAAAAAAACGAACACAAAAAAAATATTTACTTTTTCTTTCACTTTCTTAGTAAAAAATTTTTTCTTTAAAAAATAAAAAATAAAAAATAAAAAGTGGAAATAAAAAAGAAATTGTGGGGAAAAATATAAAATTCAAGATGCAATACAAAAGTACGAGTAAAGAAATAAATGTTTGTATGTATGAGTGAATAAAACACTCCATGAATAAATGAATAAAAAATGAATGAAAAGAAAATAAAATTAAAAGAATAAACAAAAGTAAGATAAACTAAGTAATTCAACATTTTTAAATTATTTAAATGAAAGTAAATTAAACTTAAAAGTAAATTTCATTCGTAATCATTAAAAATTTTATAGATGGAGAGTTTTAAAGTATTTAAGCCAACACATTTTTTTAGTGTATTTCCATATTTAAAATATACTTTTATTTAAATAACAGCCTTTATTTTGTTTATTTAGCTGCTGCGAGTATATACAGTACTGCTGCGAGTACATAAACACTGCCTTCCAATTCATCTTAAGTCCTGACTAAATATAACATACTGTGCCCGGGGAAATAATTGAAAGTTTTCAAAACTACTTTATGAACAGTCACTGTCATATAACCCAGTCAACAAAATGTTTCTCTTACGGTATTGATTGATTTCTAAAGCATAGAACTTTGTCTTGCTTGAATCAACTTACAACTACACATACATACATACATAACTGGCCTTTAACACACTGTTACAGGATTACGGCCTGGCTTCTCGCGGCACTCATGTTGAGTGTGTTTTTTTATCCATGAGTACTGGGACCTACAGTTTAATGACGACTCCGAACGACAGATTTAAGAAGCTTTTTCATGGCAATCAGTTACTCTCAGAGCTTTTGCCATAAGACTGATAAGAGGTAGTCACCGAAAGAAATTTTTTTCATATTTCTTTTATTTTTTTCAAAATGTCAAAGCTGAGGTTTAAACCCGGAGCTATCGTCTTAAGGAGCCAATACACTAACCACTACACCACGGCGCCTAAACAAATAAGTAATCAAAATTAATGCAAAATATGCCACCATTATTGCAGTAAGTTATTCTCAAACATGAAAAGAAAACAATTTGACAGCTGATAGTTTAGGTTGCCTTATACGATATAACACCTTGTTTTCATTATTAAAAAATTCTTTAAAGGTAATAAAAATTTAGAGGCCGCAGTTCGAAAATTGTATACAAAATAGTGCTTTAATCTCATCAACTGTGCATAGAATAATTGAAAAATTCAGCTAGATTGGATCAGCAGGACAGACGCTAAACCTCAGTGTATACAGTGACAAAACTTCAACAAAAATAACAGCAACAACACAATAATTTCACTACTATTTAAAATGAAAGGAATAGCAAATATTAAAAAAACTACATATAATTGTTCTTTTGAAGTATTTGTTAAATTGAAAACAGCTGATTATATAAACTCTGCGCTAAACATGTAAATGTTAATATGGAAGCAGTGCGTAATAGTCTTAGAGAAAAACCAAGAATATGTGTTAATTCAGTGTCATTGAAAGTAATTGCAAATTTCAAGAAGCTCCCTACAGCGATCTGTGTCTCCATGATCGGTATTTAGACGAGGAAACATTTGCAAGGAAAACATTAGTAAGGTGGGGAAGAGAGAATCGTTTTTCTGTTCAGTACTCGGCGACACGCTTTGTTGATATTCTTCTCTCTGTTTTAACACTGTATACACAAGATAAATGTCAAATAATAACTTACTTACTTGCTTAGATGACCAGAACAACCCGTTAACGGGTTTCGGACTGCCTTAACACTAGTCTGCAGTTGGCCACACTAATTGATGACAGGGATTTATCGGCTTGGTCCTTCCAATGTAAACATGGTCGTCCTCTACGTCGAGGTCCAGTGACCTTTGCATCCAGAAGTTTTCTCGCTGGAGCAGATTCTTTCACCCGAACAATATGGCCAGGACAGTGTAACCGCTGAATGTTAATTCCGTACCATAGAGAAGCACCGGAGGAATAAGCGATTTGTAGAGTGTTAATTTCGTCGCACGAGAGAGATCTCTGTTACTAATCTGTCTACTGACGCCGTAGTAGCACCTTTTGGCCAGTGTGATTCTTCGCCTGATCTCTAGACTGACATCATTCTTGCTGGTAATGGCGGTGCCAATGTAGATGAACTCCTTGATCACATCAGGGGGGGGTCGTGGCATAGTGGTAGAGCGCTCGCACAGAAACTCACACGACCTAGGTTCAATCCCAGCGAAGGACGAAATTATAAAAATAAAAATTTGCGATTTTCTAAAAATTACAATTTAAATTAAAAATTAAATTTAAGAAAAATAAGAGGTTCCCCCCCCCCTCCAGCAAGACCATGTGCAAGAAATCGCCCCCTGACATTCCTAATCCATTCCACCAGAAACCAATGATCAGGAGTACAGCGCCACCTTCTGGGAAGACAACAGCTAACCTACTGAAGACGCTCACCATTCACATTAAACATCCACCGACAGATGAGGCAATTGCTATTTGATCATTCGAGGGTGAAGGTATAACACTGGCTCTTGAGTGGACAAATTTTCAGCAACTTGTTTCATCAACAAATAAAGGCGCAAAATATACAAACATTTATGAAAAAAAAAAAAAAAAAAAAAACCTATCAACCATCTTCACATTCCAATACAATGCACTGCATGAGTAGGGGTTTACCCCTGAGTATTGGTCTTAAAAAAAAAAAAAAAAAAAAAAAAGTTGCCTGCTGTAACCTGGGATCCGAAACGTTTAATAGCCCTACTCGTCGACAACATGTACTTTGTCTTGCTCTCATTTACCGCGAAACCCATTTTTGCAGACTCCCGTTCAATAGCATTAAAGGCTGCGGTGACATCTCGCTTGGCAAGGTGCTAGACATTATTATTAAAAATAGTGCCATTACGATGCATACCGTCTTTCGAAAAATAATGGAATGTTGCTGATAAATTGTTCGTATGTGTGAACTCGAAAGAAACAATAAAAGAGAATTCCAGATGTTTTTTTCTCCAAATGTTCGTTCGTCTAAATACGTACATTCTTACAAAATTCAATTAACACAACAACAAAAAGCAAAATGACTAGTGAACAGTGAAGAGAGTTCGAAAAATAGAATATTAATCATCTACAAGTGAATTTTTAAACAGAATGATCCTAAACGATGATGTTCATTTTCACCTCGATGGCTCTGTTAATTGCCAAAATTGCTTTATTTGGGCTTGGGAAAATACGTATGTATGTATGTGATTGGAAAGCAACAAATGCACCCACAACGTGTTACTGTTTGGTGCTGTTTGGCTGTTTGGCATCACTGGACTATACTTTTTCCAAAAAGGAAGCTGTTCAAGCAGCAATTGCTACTGCTGCTCGATATTGCGACATGAAAACTCTGTTCACTGCTCTTTCTGAAGAAATTTTATGCTATTGATGTGTGTTTTTTTCAAGACGGCGCTACATGCCATACAGACAATGCAAGAATTCTATTACTGCTTGAAACAGTAATTATACTGGTTATGTAGTCTCTTGCTTTGGTGATTAGAATTAGTCCCACAGCTAATGTGATTAAATATCATTAGTTTTCTACTTGCGGGGTCTGCATCAAAAAGCCCACAACCACCCGTTCATTACTAAAGGGCATGTGCCAGTAAAGCCATCGAAATCATTTGCCCGAAGTGATATTCCATAAATAACTCTACTCTATGTACTTTATGACTTGATAAGCAAATAAAAATCCAAAATTCTCTGTATTCATTCAAATCAATTCAAATTTACTCAGTTTTGAGGCATTCCTTACTTACATATCTTCAATGGAATTAAAGAACGCTGTAACTGACAAAAAATCGAAAATACGTTTTTTGCATCATTTTTATCAGGAAAAAAAATACGCGTCGATTGGTCCCGGTCCCAGATTTCTATGATGAAAATAAATTCACTTACGCCGTCTGCGAAATGAAAAATACCAGTATCTTTGTTTTACTTTCATACAGGTTTTTTGGCTCTGGTGAACATTTAAGGTTTTGTAAGTTTCAGCATTTTTTAATTCCATAGACGATATATTTATTATTTGCACCACATGTGTTTATTTAAATATGAATTTTACAATGTTTAATACTTTTTTGTCATTTTTATATGTTATTAAATATTTTCCGAAGTATTCAATCTACAAAGTTTATATTCAGCTTCTTTTTAAATTTACAAAAAAAAAGTTTTTTTTTTGGGGTGTTTTACAACTCAAACTTGTAATAAACGATTATGCAATCACAAATTCCTTAGAGATTTATAAAAGATTTTTTTTCGTCTAAACTTTTGTTACTTTTGTGAGTTTTAAGTTTTAAAAATGTTTCCCCTGATTTTAATAAATTTTCTAAAATTTTTATATGACTGCAGTAGAAATTTACTTCTAATACTGCAGTAGCAGTCATTGCTTATATTCCTGCTAAATGTTACTGTCGAATGCCAAGGAATATAAGATAAATGACTTTATAAAGTGTTTACAGTTTAAATAAAGTTTTAAGGAGCCTTAAAATGAAAACCAACTTTTCTTGGTGTTAAAACAAAAACAAAATATTATTTGTTTGCAGTTTCTTGTCCTTTATTTCTATGAAACGGCATTCCAACAAACTAAACCTTGTGCAAACATTAATAATACGAGTCATAAGAAAATTTATATTAATTTTCATGCTTAAAGACATTTTACATTAATAAACATTTTCTATTTGTGTGTTTATTACTGCCAAAGGCTAACAAAACAAATATTCATTTAAAATATCAAAAAACACAGTAAAATTCTTTGGAATTGTTTACGAGTATTATTTCGTTTTCAGTGTCACAATTAATTTTCATTAATTTTTTCAACACTTTGAAAGAGTTTGCTTTTAATTAAAATCCCTGAGGTAAAATAATATTTGCTTTGTTTCTTTAATTGATATTCTTGGGTAACTTTTCAATGCTTCTTTCGTCGTTTTCTATTTGAAAATCTGTCATTTTGTGTAAAAATTCTATCACTATGTGTTGATTTCAATTTTCTTTTTCTTTGTTTAATAACCTGTAGCGATAACTCGGTTACCCTATTTAGTAAATGGCGGTAAAAGTCTACGATGATGCTGTTTGTTATATACTTTTAAATAAATTTCCTTCATCGGTCTTTCATACTCTGTTAAAATTTTTGGACTGAGCTTTTGTTATTGATCAGAATCAATTGATATCCGAATAAGTTGTGAGATAGGTTTCAACAAATAAATCAACATTTTCTTAGTTTTTTAGCCTTATTTGGATAATGAGTCTGTGTATTCAGAATATCAATTATATATTCGTTGCTTGGTTACAGGTAAAAGTTAAAAGTTTTTGATGTACCTAAAAAAATTTGGTGCTCAGGCCAATAGAAGTTATAAAAAGTAATAAAAATTTTCCAAAAAGTTAGAAAAATCCCTTTAAATTGAATCAAATACAAATGTAAATAGTAAGTATTTGTTGATTACTGTAATGTAATGGTAGGTAGGGTGGTAGGTCAAGTGGCTAGTTAATCAAAAACGTGATCAATTAGCCAAAAAACTTTAAACGTCTGATTGCCAGACCTGAGCAATCATGAAGAAAATGATCTATAGACTCCCTTTCAGAAGTATTTCCGCAATTTCTGCAGTGCGGATTAAAGTGAAGGCCCAATCCCTCTGCGTGTTTGCTGATCAAAAAATGACCCATATTCACCGCTATAAGACTGTCGAGGAATCTCCAAGATTCCTAGAGTCTAGCCCCGGTTATACATTTTTACTAAATTGTCTGTAATTTGACTTGATATCGAATGTCAGAACATGTGTATCAAATTGAAAGTAAAAGCACATATTAAGTATATGCTTAAAAGATTTTTTGCGAGTTGTGGCAAACAATTATTAATTTTCTATAATGTAAATATAATTCCATTCACAAAAAACTGTAACTGATATATTTGGTTAAACAAAGCTATAAAGTCATAAATCATACATTTTTTCTTTGAGTTGGTGAAGGAATGCCAAAATGAACTGATGAGTACAAAATCTTTGTCAAAGAAATTATTTTTTTTACATTTAAGACCATAAAACTTAATATGAAAACATATAGGCAGACGAGATGGACTGTACGGAATATGGAGATAACCCTCGGTTAATTTTGTCTTTGGCAAGTAAAGAATATTCACCCTTATCGACGTATTTCGACATTTTTGTAAAAGTTTAATTACAAATTTTGCTTGATTTCTTTAATCTAGGACAAAAATGTCGAAATACGAAAACGACTACGCCAAACACAATAAGGGTGATTAATTGTAGAACAATTAAGAAATAGTCGCCGTGGTCTAGTGGTTAGTGTGTTGGATTACTAAGACATGAGCCCTGGGTTCGACACCCAGCTCCGACATCTTAAAAAAAAAAAAGGTGAAAAAATATTTCTTTCGACGACTACCTCTCAGCAGTCTTCTGGCAAAAGCTTTGAGAGTAATTAATTGCCATGAACAAGCTTCTCAAGTCTGTCGTTCGGAGTCTACATTAAACTGTAGGTCCTGGTACTCATGGATAAAAATTGACACACACAACATGAGTGCTGCGAGAAGCTAGGCCGTAATCCTGACACAGGGTTGTAAAGGCCAGTTATGTATGTATGTATGTATGTAATTAAGAAATATTTCATATAATACAGAGATAAAAAAATAGAAACAATGAAAATGACACTACCACGACTAAAAAACCTATAATTACGATCAACAGCTTCAAAGCGAAATAATATTTTGTAACACACCGTATGGATTTACTAAAACCTTTGTCCGATCATCTACTTTTACTATACTTAACCCTTGGGCTGTGATAGAAAATATGCTCCACTGACACTAGCAGTCCCACATTCTTGCATATACTATAAGAGTCTGATGCATTGTTGCCACAAATATTCATTATCTTTCAGACAAGGACATAATATCCTTACGACGCTACTGTTGTCTGTATTCCTCAAGGTATGGTTCATTCTGTTTAACGTCAATTAAAATAGGACCCTCGTCCTCCAAAAAGCTGCTGACTATTCCGAGGTCAGCTCTCTTATTCTTAAGAATACAACACTGATTTAAAAGCCAGCAGAGTCTCCTAGATTAGCTATATAAAACAGACAAATTAATGATTTCTATAGAATTCAAAAGCAAGTATGTAGATTTATTAAAGCTCTCATTATTTAGAATTAAACGAATGTATAAGTACTTAATGCAACCTGAATGTTTAGCAAACATGCCAGTCATTAAAATTTTCTTATATAATACCAAACGTTAGATAATCACGTTGTCGTGGTGTAGAGGCTTGCACTGCAAGGACTCAACTAGCTAAGCTGATGGAGAGCAATGGCTCTTTGTGAGGGTCTCCCATATCAGAAAGACAGAAGAGGAGCAGTAACTAAAAATTATTCCATGGGCTGGATGGTGAACAATAACATCAACATCAATTTTTATTCCTTCTCTAAGCTAAACTTTACTGTGAGGGCTTCTTGGGGTTGATTGTAGGTAGGATTATTAAGTGGTGAGTAATCAATCAACAGCAACCGATTCCCTGGCGGCTTGCATTTTTAAAGTAGGACCTTTATTTCTTCTGACTGATATCAGACACGATATTAGTATATTAAAATCAAAGGTCCGCAGACTCCCTCTACATAAGTAGGGGTCATCCCCTGAGTGCTCGCCTTAATCAGAAAAAGAAAAAAAAAAAAGCGTGACATTAATAATGTAGACAGATTTTTGTAGACATTCCTATCAAGAATTTACTGATTAGAGGTCTGATTGAATTTTTAACAGCTCTATCGTTTATATCAACATTTTTAAAGAAAATATTTTGCTAATTTGATTTTTTCTTTTTTTTTAAGTCTATCAAGAATTGATGTGGCGAACTTTCTTTTTCAATAGTGTTTTATATAAGTTTTTCAAACGAGTTCACCAGTAATTCTGTGAAAACATAAATTTCAATTTGTCTTTTTTATCCTGTTCGTGTAACAAAAAGCAAAATAAAACCGGCAGTAGTTAAATTCCTTCAACTGTGATATTGAAACATCGTTAAAAACATATAAAACTAGATTTTAAGTTTATTATGTAGCGTGTTATTCGTATTTTATTTGTTAATTCTTATTTTATTGCGTTCAATTTTCACAAAGTTTTAATGTAATTTTGCTAAAGGCATTCTTGTTTAATCGAAAAATGTTTTTGTTGAATACAAGCATTTGTGTAGAACTGTGGTACAGAACGTATAAGTGTTTTAAAATTATCCTATAAAGTATACGCCCCGATAACAAATAATGAAAATTTAACAAACGTTAAAGTAATAAAGGTCTGTATTTTTTTCTTAGCTAAGTTAAGCTTGGACTAATAAAACTAATTAAATATATGCCAAATCGTGTGAAAAAATGGTTAATTAGCTGATAATAATAAACGCTTTGTGTTTTTAGGTCTTAAACTTTATAGTTTTCTTTAAATGACTTCATAAGAAATTTCCTTCAGAAAATATTTTCCCTAGAGATAAAGGCTTTATTATGGCGCTAATTGGATTTAAAAACTATTAAAGGAATTGTATAATAAACTCGTCTATAACAAAAGATTATTTTAAATTGCTATTAAACATTATAATTCAGAAAATAAGTCATTATTAATACTCAGCATGTCCCCAAAGTAGTATTTCATAATTCCGTTCTTATCTACGGTACGCTTCCACAGAATAAAGGCATTTATCAAATAAATATACGAGTATATTTAATAATAATGTAAGAGAATACACATAAATTTATCTACAAATGTAGGTACATACGCATGTATTTACACGTACATATGTGTGTAACACCTGATATACAGTAACTGGGACAAAATATTTATACATTCGAATTAAAATGAAAGCATTTAATAAATGTTTGTTCATGTAAAACATATGAATGTATGATTTAATACTGCAGCAACAATATTAAATGAATGTAATTCATTTGTTTCAGTTTATTACAGTGTAATAGAGTTGATTGAAAATAAAATTTAAAGTACAATACATTTATAATACATTGTATTCGTATTAAAATTTTTGAATTAAGTTATCATTTTCAGACAAAACAAGTGCAACATAAATTTGTAATGTAACATAAATAGAAAACTGCCATTTGTAATATTACATATTCTGTTACACCATTTTAAAAGGCATGTAAAATAATTTTTAAAAAAGATATAAACAGTTGAGTGTCATTAACCTCATTGGTAGGAAAGATACAAATGTATGGTTGTAAAATAAATCCACTGAAAAGAAAAATAAAAAGAAAAAGATAAATGAATCTATATCAAATCACTCTTAATTTCGAGCAAAAAATGTATTAAAGAGAAGGTCCAAAAAGGAAATTTTCTTTAGCCGTACGGTTGTTTATGGAATATCCTTTCCGCGTAAGCATTTACGAAATGAAGCAGTTAAAATCGCAATGTCGACAAACCTATTCTCTCTTTGCTTTTTCCTACGAATACAACATATTTCTCTAACACTTGTACAATGAGTGTAGAGCATGAGTAGAGGACATTATGCCCTATTTCAAAAAAGTAAATAGCTTAACATTATATGCTGAAGACTCGAGTTCGAGTTAATTTTGTTTCCTGGCGCTCGAACTCGAGTCCTCAGCATGTAATATGCAATGCGCTTGCTTCTGGCGCTGCACTCTCACCACCACGGCTATAGTCGAACATGTCGTCGATGTCGACTAATGTGAATAAAATGGAAAAAGAGGGCAAAATCAAAAATAAATTGTAATTCTGTTTCATCCATATAAGATGACAAGTACAAAAACTGCAATTATGGTAAGAAAAGGATAAAACCTGTTGTTTGACTTTACTTCTACTAACTCATACAAGTGTAAAAACATAAATATGGAAAAAAGTAATTTTAGTATGTGATTTCTAGGAAAGTGTGAGTTAAATAGCTGATGTTTGGTCTTGAATATGCACAGGATACAAAGAACTCTGATGGGACTACCGTAGCTGAAGTCGAAAGTATATCGTCGATAGAATTAAAGAACGTTGTAACTGACAAAACCTTAAATGTTCACCAGAGACAAAAAACCTGTATGAAACTAGAACAAAGGCATTGGTATTTTTCAAAACGCAGACGGCATAAGTGAATTTATTTTCATCGTAGAAATTTGGGACCGGGACCAATCGTCGCGTATTTTTTTTTCTGATAAAAATGATGCAAAAAACGTATTTTCGATTTTTTGCCAGTTACAGCGTTCTTTAATTCTTACGACGATATGTTCAGTTTGGTTAGTGTACTATTCCTTCACGGACATTATTTTCTCCTTGAATTTTAGAAAAAAATCATTGCAAAAATCTAAACTCTTTATAGAATTTGACTTTGACTTCAGTAAAGCGTTTCTGACGAAATAAAATTTATTAGCTTAACATTACCGACATTTGGTTTCCAGAGCCTGGTTTTGAAATGTTTTTTACAGCTAAATTTTACTAGAAATTGTGTTAAAATAATTCTTTAAAGCTTCTGCTGGAGAGTTTCTGGTAAAGCATCTATCTTTTATTTTAGATGTATTATTTTAAAATTGAAAGCTTCTATGAAATTGTAAAGTAAAGCTTAAATTTATTATTATTTAAATTTTAACTCGAATTTCGAGTAGTGGCTAATCTTTTTTTATATAAAATTTCATTTGAACAAAATTTCTGAGGAAATCTTCTGCTACAAAGCAATTTAAAATAGACTTTGTTTCACTTAAGAAGTTACGTATTCACAAAACTTTAAAAAAAAAAAAATAATAATTTATTATTTAATACGCAGGGAAAAGTAAAATGACGAAGAAGTAGTGAAAAGACACATTTTAACAAAAGAAAACTTGATAAGATTTGCCTTTTAAAATTTAATAAGAATAAAACTACTCCATATTTCTGCAAATACTCATAAATCCAGCAAGATGAAATGAGAAAAGGAGCCGATAGCTTGATGCCGTTTCCAATTCTGGCATTCCCAGGCATGGGAGAGTGAAAATGGTCCTTAAGAGGACGTCACTCTGAGCCTTTCTGAAGTAATGCGGAAAGCGGTTCCGGGAGGGCATTCTCATCAGAGGAGTAGGAGGCTCATTTGTCTCATTTCTAAGACGCTTAATAATAAAATAAGAAAAGATACATATGTACTGTCCTTCTCTAAAAATTCCAATACAATACACAGCATCACTAGGGGTTTACTCCTGAGTTCTGGTCTCAATAAAAAAACCCTACCTCATATGCAAAAAAAAAAAATAAGTACTAATATGCTGAAGGCCTGAGTTCGAGTCCCAAAAAAAAAAAAAAAAATTACTGTTAACTTTTAAACTTCAATTCATCTTAAATTTTTAATTTACTTGTGCTCTTACAATAAATTTGAGTATATTTTCCTTAAATGAATGATACAGAACTGAGTAAGATTTTTTTAACTGAGTCCTTTTTTTCTTTTAATATTTTTTTTTAAAAACTTAATTAAACTTTTATACCATAAAAGGTAAACTTTTTTTTAAACAATGCCCTAAAGAACTGAAAGAGAAAACTGTTATAGTCTTTTAAGTAGAGTATTATCATTATCCAGCAATCACTTTTGTTAAGTTATTGCTTCATATCCTTTTCGGTTTTTGTATTTAATGCTTTACATGTCAAAGAAGTTGAAGTACTTATCATGTGTTTGAAGTGCTGCATTGCCAACTGCAGCATTTGATATCTGCATTTAGGATACCCGCAGCATTAAGTATAACAAAGAAAGTGGAAAAGAAATTTTATATATTTTTTTCATTTTTCCTACAGGAAATGCAGGAACACAATACAGTTGCTTTAAACTTTTATGTTATAGTTGCTGTTTTTTGTAATATTTGGAATTTTATTTTTTATTGGTAGTTAAGTTTTAGCTGCTGACAAAAAAGTTAAAAAAATGTGGTCTACTGGCAAGAAAAAACCAAATTATTTTAATCATATGATTAAGCGGAAACTACAAAAACTGCTTTATATGAAATGTTTAAATAAAATAAATAAAAAAGAAAATTAAAGAAAAATAAAAAAAAATTTCTACAGTTTTTAAATTAAAAACGGGTAAATTATAAAGCGTAAAAATATCTGTTGAAACAATTTAAAAAAATTTAAAATAGTATCAATTCTCAGGTTTTTATTTTTTTAAGGGAGTCCTACAGTAATTAATGCAATACATTTTAGTTCAAGAAGAACAATATAATCTTAGTATGGACAGTATTACTTTAAACAGGTGCTCAATTAGGATTCGAACAACTGTATATAACAAGCCGACGATTGATCCTCTTTTTTTAGCTACTAAGTTCTTCAGGTTAAATATTTTTAGTGTAGAGAAAAGATTAGTGACATGTAGCAGTGCTAAAAACGCTCAGGATGGTCTTAACCCTTGCGTGAGAAATATGTTTCTACAGAAAAATTGTCTTCAGCTGTAATGCTTCTCTTTGACTCATTGGGTACGATCAGAAAGAGAATTATCGAATTTGTAATGTAAAGGAAGTAAAACAACGACAAAAATAAAACTTTATGTCTTTATTTTAATACAAATTAAATTAATAGCGGTATTCACTCGTCGTTGCAAACTCATTTGCAAGTCTTGCAAAGGTAGCCAACCAAGTCAAACAACAACAACAACAAAATGTAGGAAGATATGCTAAGCTTCCTATGTTTGCAAGACTAGTGAGGAAGTTTGAAACAAATAGTGATTACTGCTAATGTTTTATAAAAATTACTAGTTAACTCGGCAAACGTTGTTTTGCCATATAAATTTGATCTAGGAAACATTTTTTTAGTTCAAATATATTTAATACTCTTCACCGAACTGTAAAACTTAACATTGATATGAGCAATCAATCCTTGCGTTACTAATAATTTTAATAAATGATTATCCGCCATTTTCGGTACTTCAGTTTGATAGTTGGGGATAGGAAGAAATATCCCCTCTATCGTCCCCTCTGAGTACTTCTTAAAAAAAACCCTAAACCAACATATATGGTTTACGGTACCCAGATATACATATCTAGTTTCAAATTTCATCAACGTCGGTACGTTGTTGGGGTGAGGCACAAATTTTCCCTTGGGGCGGGTACCTTAATATTTAGGGGATGAAAAATATATGTGAAAATTGACTTTTTGTGTTAAGACATCAACAAAATATTTATAATCATATTCAGTTAATTAGTTGGGGATAGGGAGAAGTAGCCCTTGTACCGCCCCCTCTGAGTACTTAAAAAAAAGTAAACCATATATGCTCTACTGTACAGATATAGTTTAAAATTTCATCAACGTCGGTACGTTATTTAGGTGAGGCATAAATTTTCCCTTGGGGCGGGTCACCTTAACATTAAGAGGTATTAAAAATAGATGTTGACCGATTCTCAGACCTACCCTATATGCACAAAAAATTTCATGAAAATCGGTCAAGCCGTTTCGGAGGAGTTTGGCAACAAACACCGCGACACGAGAATTTTATATATTAAAAGAAAGATATAAATTATGGAATATATATTTATCGGGTTTTAATTAAATAAAAACCAAAATATTATTTATTTATTATTTTACAGGTATACCTCATTTAACACGGTACTTCTACAATGCGTTCTCCATAAATTTATACTTGTGGTAGCCTTTATTGTTGTGTGTATTCTATGCTTACTAAATTTCACAATTACTATAAAAGTACTTCAACGATATGTTTTCTTCAAGTAATTCTACTGACAAATAAAGTAGATAAATACCAACATCACAATTATTCCGTATAATCATGTTTTCATTGTTATTGTTTAAGCTGATAAAACTCTGAAATCCACACAAAAACCAAAAGAAACAAGAATTAAAAAAACAAAAACAAAAACAAATAGAAGAGCAAAAGAGTAAAAAACGAATCAAAATGTATAACTTCACTTCATTGTTCCTGGCCTTGTTTACATTTTGTAAAATGATACTCTATACTTGACACTTTTAAGTTTGTCACAATATGTGTATGAAAGTGAATATGTATTAGAGTAAAAGTGTTTTCAGGCAGTACAGCATGAGTACTTTTGGATACAATGTGTAAAATAACATGAGTATTGCTGACTCACACACGGACATTCATACGTTGTTACATTTATTGAACAACATGTAAACAAGTATGATAATAATTCCCAGTTGATAACACATTGAAGATATAGCTGATGGTGGAATTACAATAACAGATGATTTTGCAAAACGATTTAACAAATTTTGCGATTTTGTGATTTCTTTTCCAACTGCTAATAAATGCAGGTTGTCTCATAATAAAAGCAAGATTTGAGCAATAAATTGATTCCATTTTCTTAAAGAAATTATATAATAGCTTAGTGACGGTTTATTAATTAAAAGGAGTTTAAGATACTACGACTTATTTATTGTTGGTATTATATAGTCGCCGTGGTTAGTGTTTTGGCATACTAAGACGATAGCTCCGTGTTCAAATCTCAGCTCTGACATCTTGAAAAAAAAGAAATATGAAAAAATTATTTCTTTCGGCGACTACCTATCAGCAGTCTTCTGGCAAAAACTCTGGGAGTAATTGATTGCCATGAAAAAGTTTCTCAAATTTGTCTTTCGGAGTCGATTTTTAACTGTAGGTCCCGGTACTCATGGATAAAAATTAACACACACAACATGAGTGCTGCGAGAAGCTAGGCCGTAACCCTGACAGAGGGTTGTACTGGCCAATTACAATTATGTAAGTATGTATGTTTTGCATAGAATTTCTCTATAATGAGCAATAAAAACTCACTTTCTAAAAACTAATAAGCATAGAAGTGTTTATCTCTAAAATGCATCAATATTGTATAAGTATTATGAAATTAATCAGTATTTCCTGTAAAGAGTAGCTAAAGCTTCTTGATGATGTTAAGTCTCGGTTCCGTGTCATAGCAACGTAGTAGAGGTGTACCTTTTTGCAAGTTCTTGTAGGGAAGAACATAGTCAGATTTAGTTTCAACACCACATAGCCTGTTTATATAACTCGTTTTCCTCGGTATTATAGAGGCACGAAAATAAAACTTTTGCAGATCACCTGTTGAACTGTGTTCAACGTCATATCCCTCATAGCAGTGGGTATAGAACATTGAATAATCGATTAGCATGCCGAAATGATGACTAGGAGATGTTTACAATCTTTGAGTTGTTCTTTAGTCAAGCCTCGAACCTCACGTTGTACTTCGCTATACAGACAGTTGGCTGAGTTCTTTGCCAATTTGGTTACTAACGTTCTTGAATATCTTAATCACCTAACTTATCTATTTACCCTGAAACAATTTCTATCCTATTCAAATGTCCCTTGAGTTTACATTACAAGAAAAAAAGGCCTGTTATTATTCCCAGTCTATTTATCAGAAATTCAAATACAGAACTAATTTTCTTCCTATTTGGTCTAGAAAAGCATCCATTTTTCGCGTATTGTACAAAAAGATTCTGGCCTTATAGGAGAACCTCGATATTCATGAGTTTTAATATTACGGAAATCTTTCGAAATTTTCTCTATAGATCTAGCTCACCTATTTCAATTTACTTATTAACCTTGTGGCAATTTAATAGTCGCATTACAGGCTGACTGATAGTATTGAAGTGTGCTTTCATTAGCCTAAAACAGAAGTAACCACAAGGTGTTACTGTTTAAGGCAGACTTTGGGCTATAGCTATCATACAACTATGTATACATTTTTTAAAACAAATCAATTCAAGGATTTATTCTTACTGGTTTTCAATATCGTGATATGTTAACACAGTTGTTGTCTTCGAATTTGATTTATTTATTGAGAACTTTTGCTGAGAAACATTATTAAAATTCTGCTATTTTCTGCTATTATCTGCAGTTTTTCCTCAATGCGGATAAAGTGGAATTTTTAAAAGGACTTGTAGATTACAAATTAAAAATATTTTTTAAGTTTTTATTAGCTATAACATTGTTCACGACAATTTTGCCAATTGGGTTAAGAGTATTACTCATACTCGCATACACACGTTCGTATGTGAAATACATACTCTAGTAAAAGCAAATACTTAAGAAAAGGCAAAGACTTAAAGGATAATATGTAATAGCACTTATGCAAGTTTAAAATATCCTGAAGGAGTCCATATTAAAATTCTGATATATTTTAACTTCTTGTAGAAGTGTAAATAAGTTCTAGATAATAATGTAGTAATAAATTACAGAAATAGAAATGCAAGCATAGGAACATATCATGTATCTCTAAGTTGTATTTTACCTTAACGAATATATATTTTTACAAATATATATATATAATGTTAAATATTTTAATAATTTTTTTGCCTTATAATCTGCCAATACTTCTAAAAGGTTTTCATTAAATTGACACACAGAACTGCGTAAATACACAGCAAGCTCGTCAGACAGACTTTCTTCATTTCTATTTGTTTTCCAATTTTTTTGAACTAATTTGGAAGATCGCTCCAGAGACTAAAGTCGTCTGTTACCTTATCTGAAGTATCAGAGTCCGACTCGTCTGTTAAATCCTTTGCTATCATCTTTTGATTTTCTCCAACAGATTCTCTAAAATAAAAAGTTTAAATTTTAAAATAAAATTGTTTTTTAATTGAATATTTGTAGTATACTTGCAAAAAATTAAGAAAATTTAAAGCAGAAAGTGTTCACACTTTTTGTAAACAATGTTATAATTTTTTGGTGTTACCATACAATTTACTGACATCGAATTTATTTCCAAGTACTTTTACATATAAACAGTGAGCTAAGTATATTGCAAATAACTTTATTTGCAAATAGGACGTGCGTATAATCGTAGTAACAGAATTATAAATAGCGTTCGAGCAGGGCTGTCGGGTGAAAACAGCTTAAAACTATAAGGCCCATTATTACAACTTGCCTTTAGTTAAAGATAGGATGTTATCAGACAGATAAATTGCTTTTGGTTATTACAACTAAACTTTAACCTAAAAGTGACCGATAAAGTTATTGGGAAGATTGCCTTACCTTTAACTTTTAAGATGAGGTTTAGACTTTTGAACTTACCATATTGTATTTAGGCTGACATATTTTTTGTTCGTTGAATTATTAACACAAATATTTTGTTTATTTTGTCAACAAAGAAATAAATTCAATAAAAATAGAAAGGAAAACACATTTCTTTGCTGTTAGTGCACAATTTATAAAATTCTTTCTGTTTTTGTATTTATGTAAATATGCGGGTTGTTGCCACTTGGTGTCTTTTAAACAAATTTAAGTAATCGATTCTTATTCTGGTATTGCCGTATTTTAAAAAATATGACTTTCATTTTAAAGGTAAGTTGTAATAATGAAAAGTATTTAAAGGTCACTTTATTCCTCCTGTTAACGACAGTTACCTTTAACTATCGGACACTTTATAGGCAAGTTGTAATAATAGCGTTATCATTCGTATTTTAAAGATGCATCGAATTTAAAACGTTGATGTTTGCGATGCATCGATAAACATCGAGCATCCCTACTGAGATCTCGTATTAATGTTTAGATCGCTGCAGAACTTTCTTAGTAGCTGAAAATCATATTAAGTAGAAACTTAAAAAATACAATTCAATCGATTTTTCACTCAAAAAACTCAGAATTGTTACACAAAAGGATCAATAGCTGGGCATCCTAATAATCGCAAAAAATTAATAAAATTTCATTAAAAAAAATTAAATTAAACTAAATTTATTAAACTTTGTTTTTACAATTTCAAGTTGCCTTAATTACTGTACTTGACTAACACTGTACTATCTGAAATGACTTAAAGCTTTTTATTGTAATATCTTAAAAATAAATTAACAAAAAGCAGAATTTTTTTTTTTTTTTTTGTATGTGCAAATTTTACATATTTTTTTCTACATTATTAGCACATAGAATGTAATGTCTGCCTGTGTTATAAATACTGTCATATGGTTTTAAGAATTTCTGGATAATATTTTAGACTACAAAAACTAAGAATGTTGCCGATAATTATTATCACCATCATTATTGTTATAGTTTTTTTTTTAGACCACATGTAATATGAGTTTATGACGATGTTTTTATAGCATTAAATTGCACAATAAAAAGTTTTTTTTTTCCTTTTTTGCCTGCAAAAAATTCCAAAATTTAAATCTGATTATGTGTGTTCACAACATTATTGTCCTAGTTTTTCAGTAATTATTTTTAAAAGGATTAAAAACAATGTGTCTGCTTAAACATTGGCATGCATTTTTAATGAGTTTTAAGTTGCACACAATTTTGTAGACAATAAATAATTTTATTTTATTTTCAATACTATTTAGATGAGAGTAAAAACAAATATAAAAAATAAAAACTATATTTGACAACAATTTAATCTGTTTAAAATATTTCATTATTTTGGACAAAAATAACATTTAGGACAGCAGCATCTATTTAAATTATTTATCTTAACAAAGTAGAATGGCTTCAGTACAAGGAAACAAAATAATAAAAAAAAATCTATTATACTGAGCAAGCAAAGTGATATATTCAAATATTCCAAAAGCTATCGCAAAATGTCAATAATTTAACTGCTGTACTCGTAAAAAAATATTACGGGTTTCTTAAAGGTTTATTTGACAAGCAATACATAGAAGCTTGTCAAGTAAACCTTTGATAAACGAACAATATTTGTTATGAATACGTCTATAAGACTATAATGCAAGAAAAATGATTTAATCTGATATATGGTGGAAAACGTTTTGGATCGAAATTGAAATCAATTGAAATTAAAGTTGTTGTAACTTCCAATTCTGTGAAGATTTGGAATTCATTTTTTACTTATTACCTAAAGAACTATTAAAACTACTTCCTTGATTATTTAAATTAAAAAAAAAATAAAATAAGTTTTATATGACTTTGAAAATACAGACGATTTCAATTTCCATCGATATCGTTTTCCATCACATATCGGAATATAGTCCATAAAAAGTAGTTTAAAAGCTTTGAACGAATCAAAAATCAGAATGACTCAATAGTGCTTCTCATATATTATAACGACTGGTCGTTGCTCATTTTGAATGAGATAAAACCCGATGATGCTACCAGGGTTTAAATTGCCTCAAAAAGCCAATTTTAACTAATGTGTTGGTGTATCATTTAAGGTTTGAAGAGCGTTTTTGCTCCATTTGCAATATTTTTTACTTACTTATGCAGTCATTTAAGCAGAAATGAGCTTTATTACTAAACACCATTCTTCGATAAAAAATGCTCGTCTTCGACAAGTTTTCGATTTCTATTACAAGCTGTATTTTATTGGCATTTAGCTCAAGGTCCTTACGTAAAATTTTCCATATTGTTAAAGGACAAAAGCAAATTTGAAAATGATGAAGAAAACACATTTGAGCATCTTCTTCAAGACTTGGCACTAAAGTAGCAATATTCTGTTCAGTACACAGCATTTCCTTCTCTGGTTGATGGTTTTGAATCAAGAAAAGTGAAATTAACACAAAAATGAAAAAAGTACTCGTAAAATAAATAAAGTACTCTCTGTAATTAGCGAACAGATATTTTTTTTCTTTTTGAAAGTAAATTTCTATAACTTGAAGGTGTTTTTCTGGGAGTTAAACGTTTTATAGTGGTCACCGTAGTATAATGTGTAATGTCCCAGCATACATTAGTGCTTACCAGTAAGCTATTTTGTAAGGGAGAAATTGTAAACAATCACTTACTCATGCGCATCAATAATGCATGATTTTTATATGAAATGAGCCGCTAAAATGCAATAGAAATGCAAATTTATTGCAACCAGTAAGCAAATATTATACAAAATCAAAAATAATACCTTATCCTATAGCATCTTTGGAAGCTTTAAGGTATGAATAAACAATATAATGCTTTCATTATTGCTTACAATTTTATTTATTGCTTCCAAATCTTGAACAATTTTCTGCTGGGGTGTTGGCTTACTAGAAGAAAGTTCCCCGCTTCAAATCTCAATTCTGATATCATGACTTAGCAATCTTCTAGAAGAAGTTCTGAAAGTAACTGATTGTCATGAATAAACTTCTCAAGTCTGTTGATCGGATTCGCCGTTAAACTGTAGGTCTTGGTACTCATCGATAAAAATTGAGGCACACTGTATGAGCGCTGTGAGATGCTAGACCGTAACTTTGGTTGTAATGGCCAAATCTGTGTGTGTGTGTGTAAACATTTCATGATGCCATAAACAAGCCATAAGAATTTTAAGTACAAAATGAAATTTAATTCTATCAAATTAAATGATAAATCTTCTTATAATTCAAGGCCAAACAAAATAATTTTGTGCTTAATGTTTAGTTTTGTTTTGCGTCACCACATCAAACATAGACACTGATTTTAAATGGTTAAATAATCAATAGCTGCTTACCTCTTCTGAAGGTATTACTTTTCTATTAAATACCATAGTTGTGGTTTTTCTATCTTTATTTTAATTGTGCTTCTTTTAAACTAAAATACGTTTGTAATGCAATTTAACACAAAAGCAGAATCAATTCATTACACCATATTCCAAAGGGGTAATGCATCATTTGCAACCGTTTTTGTTGATTTTGTTTTGGTTTGGTTGGTGCTCATAGATATTGTTGTTAGTGGATGTTGTAAATGTTTTCATTTTTTTGTAACAATATTGTTGTTTTAAATTCTGACCATAGTTTAAGTTTAGTGCTGTATTACACTGTACACTCTTTATGTCTGGTAAAAACAACAGAAAAACAAAAAAGTCTAGACTAAATTGCGGTTTTTTTTATTTTAGAAAAATGTTAAAAAGTCCAGCACATTGACACCAGAGGTTTTCATATATATAGTATTTTTATTCATGCCATCTTTCTTCCTCCCTCGCTATTTAACATCAATTTTCTCTTCTTTGCTTCATACACTAAAAGAATAACTTTTGCAACGTTTTTTTTTAAGCTTGTTTTGGGCTTAAATTTATGGACGTGTCAACAGAGTAGACATGCTAAGAATTTCAAGGAATTTATTTTAATGACTTTATTTTTAATATATGTGTGTACTATATAGTAAAACAAAACACACACACACATACACACAAAACGCCGTGAGATATGTACGAGCAAAGAAACAATTTTAAAGTGAATATGCCGGGGGTTATATTGTTAAAAATGCCACTACTGGACATGCCAATACAAAATATTTTAAAACTTAATTATTTGATTAAGTACTCGTAAGTTCTGTTGGAATTTTAAAAGATGTATTGGCTAAATAAAAAATTCTTATTCTTTATTGAACGAAGTGAGACACGCTTTAAAAAACACTGCCAAAAAATTATGTAAATAAATTAACAAAAAAAAAAATAGCATAAAAATAAACATTTTGTTTAACATTTTAAGAAAATTTCAATACTTAACACTTAGGGGGGTGCGTGGTATAGTGGTTAGAGCGCTCGCACAAAAACTCAAACGAGCCAAGTTCAAATCCCAGCAAAGGTGAAAAATGAATAAGTTCGTTTGGGTTTTTTTCAAAATTATAATTTAAAAGTAAGAGGTTCCCCCCCCCCCCCCCCTCCAGGAAGACCATCTACAAAGAAACCGCTCCCCGACATCCCACTCTATTCCACCTTAACCAGTGTCAACGTAAAACGAATGATCAGAAAAAAAAGCGCCACCTATTGGGAAGTAGCAGATAACAGCTAAACCTACTTAGCGAAGGCACACTCACCACACAATCAACATGCAACGATGAGGCAATTGCTGTTGATCATTCAAGGGTGAAGGTATAACACTGGCCTTTGAATGATCAATTCTCAGCATTTTGTCTCATTCCTAAGGCGCTTAACAATAATATAATAATTAATAATAATATATGTACTGTCCTTTCCAAAATTCCAATACTATGCACAGCATTCAGTAGGGGCTTACCCCTGAGTATTGGTCTCAAATAAAAAAAAAAAGGAATAGGAAGTAAAAAAATTAATAGTAGAAAAAACAATTAAAGTGGTTTATTTTCTTAGATAGACGACGACGAAGAAAGAGAGTACAATTCAGAGAGCAATTTCATCAGAGCACTTGCTCCCATGGCAGTACCGATATAACAATAACATTTCGAGGTTTGCGACAAAAGTGAAGCAAAACAAAATCACAAACATTTCTATTTATATATATAATATGGATAATTAAATGATATCCATTAACTTTTTAATTGAAATTTTAATGGGAAATTTTTTTTTGTGTAATTAAATGCCAATTACCAATTACGTGTAAGTTTCAATTAATCAACTGCAAATTATGCACAATTGGAAAACAAAATAAAAATTAGTAAAAAGAAAAAAAAACTTATCTCCAGCATTGAACGCTAGATGTAAGTTACATTTTATAATTGTCATTACACGTACATAATTGGTAATTGAGAATTGGCAAATAATAATTATAAATTATTTATTTTTCACTCCCAATCATCAGTGTACTTACTAACTATTCTTTCTATTCGTTGCTGTTATCTTGCAGACTATTAGAAAAACTCAAAACTATTTGTAAAACACTTTGAAATGTCTGTTTCTTGTAAGTTGTTGTTTCGACTTTTTTTTTTTTTGATTGTCAATAAAATTGTTTGTTTACAACAATACGTAGTTGTACCTCCTGTTGTGAAAGTAATTTTATTGCCAATTTAGAGAAGCAAAACAAGACCTTCTTTTGTTGTACATTTGTAGAGGATAATAACCGTGTTGCAGACAATTGTTGCTTTATATGTTGAGGTAAAATTGTGTGTACATGTGTGTGTGTTTAATGATGATGAGTGCAACATGTTTAGGTAAATAATGGCACCATAAACAGTATGTTGTACTTTTAAATGTATTGCTTTTTACAACACCAAAATCGTGAGTTGTCTCAAGTTAAATTTACAAATTTTTTTTGTTGTTTTCAATTCGTAAAGACGAATAGCATATACTCAGTAGAATACAGTGTTAAACACAATTTTAAAGAATTTTTGAAATAAAAAATTTTTGTTTTTTAATTTTTTTAAAATATTTTACATAAAATTTTTCTATTCTACTTTTAAAACCATTAGCCAAGTATTTTTTTATTATTATTGTGGTTGAGGCAATGACTTTAGAAGAAAAATTAAATTGAATTTTCAAGTTCATTGAACCCACTGTACTTTTCGTATAGTTTTAGAGAAATTTATTATCACTGCAGTGTAAAAGTACAAAAATATTACAACGAGAGTTCTATCTTTTGGTATATTTTTTTTCGTTTGCCAATAAATATTTGCTTTTACAGTAGTTTTCGTCTGTCTTGTGCAAAATGTGCAAAAAAAAAAAAGAAAAAAAAAAACAAATTGATAGGGAGAATTTGAAATTTGTTGCGACTGGTACTATGGTTTGTTGCTTTTTTTTTTGTCAGCCATGATTTACGATCAATGCTGGCGAAAATGAATTTAACAAGAATACAAAAGATAAATTTAAATGTTGACAACATTTTTAGAAAAAATATATAAAAAAAAACACACAAAATAAAATAATTGAAATCGTGATTGTCTTGAAGTAACAAAAGTTCGAAGAGGATCTCAAATACAAAGTAATTTAAATTGAAAATTCTGTATTATGGCACAATTACTATTTTATCAACTTAAACTTTTTACTTTAAAATTAAGTCTTAAAATTAATTTTAATTACGAAAATATTTCATACACATATTGATGTTTGTGATCAATGCCATTTAAAATAGAGTTACGTTTTAATAACTCAACCAAATTATGCAGATTTATTTTGAAATTCCGTTATCAAAACGAGTACTCGTATTTTATTACACGACAAAATTGTGTTTACCGACGCCTCTCAGTGATTTCTGTTATTTCGTTATCAATATTTGAGTATTATAGGTTTAATTGAGGATTTCGCCAATAGATTAAAAGACAGTTGAAACCAGAACGTAGAGCTGTTATAACTGGAGGCAATCGTGGTATAGGCTTAACGATTGTACAAAAGTTATTAGCCTACCTACAAAATGTATTACGATTCGAAATATACTCGTAGTGTCCTGGATGCCTTTTATACGATGTCTTAATTGAAAACTATTCCTTCAAAAAATGAATCTGGACGCCGTGGTATGATCACTGTAGGTAGTTATCACAACCATATTTAATGGGTTTTTGTTTAAAATTTTTTATAACATATGTAATAACACTACATTCAGTTGAGATGTGTTATTAGTAGAATGGAATTACGATATGTAAAAAGTCTAAATAAAATAAAAAAAATCTGTATAGAAATTTTGACAGTAATTCGAATTTAACAATGGCGCACTTATTATTTATTTATTTAATTATGTCTATGGATAATAGTTCCTTACAGACTAGAGTACAAATTACAAACAATATATAAGTAAATATTTAATAATAATGATTTAAATACAAAATAATTTTTCTTTTCAAGGAATCATTACTCTCAGAAAGATCAATTAAATGATAAAGATTATTAAACTTCAAACATATTTGACGAAGGGGGTCATTGTTGGCATATACAGTACGGTGATATTTTAAATATAATAAATGGAAGTTACGGGACGGTCTAATTGGAACATTAAAAATAATTTTACTTAACAAATACTCAGAACGGACTTCACCACGTATTAATCTTAATAGAAAAGATACACTTAGCATTGTTCTTCGACTTTTCAGGGTAGGCAGTTTTATAAGAGCGAGTCTGTTCTCATATGAAGGAAGAGCGAATGAGTTCCATCCTAGACCTCTCAAGCAAAATAAAAGGAAGCGTTTTTGTACAGATTCAATAAGGTTAACGTAAGTGAGGAAGTATGGATCCCATATAATAGACCCGTATTCAAGAATAGGGCGTACCAAAGAAGTGTATAGTTGTTTTGTTACGTAGGGGTCAGTAAATTCTTTTGACCAACGCTTTATAAATCCTAAAACTCCATTTACTTTGTTCACCATCATTGAAATATGTTCACAAAACTTAAGTCTATGATCTAATAAGATCCCAAGATCATTAACGCTTAACACCTTGTCCAGGATTTTATCCTTAAAATGATATGACGTATCAAGTTTCAGTGAACGATAAAATGACATGTGTTTACATTTATTAATATTTAAATCCAATAAGTTGACATCACACCATTGTAAAAAATTGTCAATATCTCCTTGAAGTGCTGACTGAGCAGATATGCTATCGAACGAATTAAAAATCTTAACATCATCAGCATACATGAGAATATTAGAATGAATAATAGCAGATGGAAGATCGTTAATAAATAATGAGAATAAAACTGGACCAAGATGGCTCCCTTGAGGTACTCCGGAGTGAACATCAATAATTTTAGACAGAATATTTTCAAATTTCACTTGTTGAGTTCTTCCAGAAAGATAAGATTTTAGCCAACGTACAGCATTGTTGCTAAAGCCCATGGAAGATAGTTTATAGAGCAAAAGATCGTGGTTAACTTTATCAAACGCTTTACTAAAATCTGTGTAGATAACATCAGTTTGATGATTATTGACGAAGCCTTCATTAACTTTAGTTGTTAATTCCAGGATATTAGTATAACTTGAACAAAGTTTACGAAAGCCATGTTGATATGAAGTTAAGAGTGACGATATTTGATAATATAAAGAGTCAGTCACAATTTTTTCAAAGAGTTTTGGAATCGCATTTAATTTTGCTATGCCTCTGTAGTTTGAAACTTCCAGTTTACTGCCAGCTTTAAACAAAGGAATTATGTATGACTTCTTCCAATCAGATGGAAAATAACCCAAATCAATAGATTTGTTGAAAATTGCCGTTAGGGGACCACAAAGATTTTCAGAACAATGCTTAAGAATACAGGTAGGTATACCATCAGGACCAGGGGTAGGTGAACTTTTAATTGACAGTAGATTAGATAGAACAGTTTCAGAAGAGATATTCGAAAGATGTATATTTGATGATTGAGATAAAGAATACGGATAACAGGTTTGATTATTAAATGATTTTTTAGAATAAGTTGTAGCAAAAAATTCAGCAAACAAGTTGCTTATGGATATATCATCTTCAGCTCTACGAGAACCAAATTTTAAATACTTGGGATATGTATTGGCACGACGTTTAGAATTAATAAATTTATAAAAACCCTTTGGGTTTTTCTTTATATTTCTTCTCATTCGGTGTATGTAGCTATTGTAGGCCAATTTATTAGCAGTGATATAATTAGATCGTGCAATTGAATAATTTAGGTAATCACGAGAAGAGCCAGATAATTTAAATTTTTTATAAAGTTTATTCTTCCTGTTTTTAATATTAGTTAAGTATAAGCTATTCCATGGTGGACTCTTATTATTAAGAGCGAATGTTGTAGGAACCGATTCAGAAATGCAGTGATGTAATACAGCATAGAAATTTGATATAATGTCATCAAGGTTATTTCCAGAAATTATTGAATCCCAAGCAACATTTGACAATAAGTTGTTGAATTTATTGTAATCCGTACGATGGAAAGAAAAGACTTTATTACGATGTGTTTTACGTAGTTCAGCTGGTACATAGATATTCAATGCAATGGTAGGATGAAAACGA
This sequence comes from Metopia argyrocephala, assembly GCA_963576795.1. Taxonomy (NCBI): domain Eukaryota; kingdom Metazoa; phylum Arthropoda; class Insecta; order Diptera; family Sarcophagidae; genus Metopia; species Metopia argyrocephala. Next base: position 175,570,703 of record OY756208.1, on the reverse strand, counting down.
TCTTCAGGAATGCAGATAGGATCACAACGGTTAATAGAGCATTCGTCCGTATTATTCACAAATATTAAATCAAGAATTTTAGAATAGTCATTAAGTATTCCATTAATTTGAAATAAACTCATATCATACAAGATATTGAAAAAATCAGTGAATCTATCATTAATCGTTGATTGAATATAGTATCCATTCTCAAAATTCCAACATATGGAAGGAATATTGAAATCACCAATAATAATCAGGGAGTCATTTTCACTGGCAGAACAGGCAACTATTCTAACAGCTTCAGCATGCTGGATGTATAAGTCTTGCGGTGATGAGGGGGGAATGTATGAGCATGTTATGAATATTCTTCGACTCTTAAGTTTAATAATAACAGCTATAAACTCGATATTAGGTAATGAATCAAATATAAAAAGTTCAGATGAAATAGTACTAGAAACAGCTATGAGGACACCACCACCATAAGAGCCACGATCACGACGATAAATACAATATTTATTACAAAGTATTTCAGTATTTAAAAATGAACAATCAAGCCAAGTTTCAGTAAATGCCAAGATATGATAATTGCAGTCAAAACTTTCCAAATATAAATTTGACAGTTTTGTTCTTAAGCCGCGAACATTTTGGTAGAGTAATGATATTGAGTCAGTTGATATTAAATTTAGTTTTTTGAAGCATTTTGTTCATGATGAGGAAGTACACCAATTTTATTATAAGTTATTATAAGTTGCTTTGAGATTACAACAAGTAAAACATTAAATAACCAACATGACTTTTTCTTGTTGGTTAGGATAAGAAACTGTCAAAAAACAAAGCAAAAGTTATTTATGTATATACTTTTTGAAGAAAAAAAAGTGACAATTTTCTTCACAAATTGTCTAAAAAAAAAAATAACTCAGCTGGTTTGACATACCATGCACCATATAATTACTATGCCATGGTTTTAACCATCTATAGAAACTTTTCTGAAAAATTAGATTTTTCATTGGAAACAGTACAAGAAATACTTCACTCTAGTGCTGTCAAATTCTGTTACTTTTCATTACTCGATACTCTTCACGGATTTTATTTTTAAGAGGAAACTATTTCTAAAAGTGTTTTTAAACAGAATTTTGTTTAGGCCATTCAAATTTAAACTTTCCATACAACTTCGTAGGAATAATACAACCCTTAAAGTATTGCGTAGTTACTTTTAAGCATTTAATACTCAAAAATTGTATCAATAAGTTTATTTATGAGTGAAAAATAAACTTTTTGTTAAGCTAAAGGTCAATTAAAATAAAAATTATTTCAATATTTCGCTACTTCTTAGCGTAGCTTCTTCAAATATCAAAATAAATTTTATTTTAATTGACCTTAAGCTTAAAAAAAGTTCATTTCGTACTCAAAAATTAGTATAAATAAATACTCGATACTCGGTACCCATTACTCAATACTTTGCCGGCACTACTTCAGTCCATCTAACCTTCTTAATATTTACAAGATCTATATCCAACAAAGGATGGAATACAACTCCTATCATATATGCGCCCGTACTTCAAAGTCTATTTTGGGGCTTCTCGACCGGGTACAAGAAAGGGCGAAGGTGCTTATCTGTGACTGTAGGGTAATCAACTCTTTCGATTCGTTGGAACATCGGCACAATGTGGCGTGTGTTTTATTTTTCTATCGGTACTACCATAAGAGGCGCTCCGATGAAATAAAGGACTTGATTCCGGATGGTCGCATATTCTTACGGACCACACAGTGGATAGCACAATGCATTATAGAGAGAATTGAATCTTTAGCCGCACAGTTCGTTTGTTAGTCAGTTTAAGACAAAGGTCCATAAGCGCTACTCCCTCTTTCCCCCTTCCCATAACACATTTTCTTACACCAGCTCAATGTACTGCTTTAGAAGGGGTCATTCTCTTAGTGCTGGCCCCAAATAAAAAAATAAATAAAAAGGGTTGTATTTTTACAAAAGCAATCAAATCAGAGAAGGAAAATTTATAATTTGTTAAAATGTTTTTTTTTTTTCATTTTGTAAACATGAGTAATTACAGTATTATAAATAATGTTAAAATTTCTAATATATGTAAGTATATGTACTTTATTTCAATTTTAATTAAGTTGCACATATTTGTTGTAAAAAATAATTAAATACGGTGCAAACAATGGAAACAGTATAAAAAAGTAATTCCATATAAGCTTTACCATTCCTGAAAAGAATAACATAAACAGCTGTTTATGTACTACAAAAATTTCTCATTTTACATATTTGAAATGTGATAGCGTGAATGCAAGATTCAATAAAACAATTGTCTATTTGATTTTTTGACAATCATACAAAGAACCATTGAATTTTCTTTTTATAATACAGATCCAATTAAAATATTAAGACTTAAGAATAGTGCAACTAGTAAAACTCAAAGCACTGATTTAAAATTTAACACCAAGAATGTAACTCGCAGTGGTAATATGCCTGAAATTATTAAAAAAACCGTTTACATTAAAGTTACTTTATTGTCATTTCTTTTACCATTTGAAATTTCATCTATTTAGTTAAAAAACATACTTTTATGATTTATTTTTTTTTAATATTATAAACGTTGTTTTACTGGGTTGGCAACTAAGTAAATGCGGATTTTACTCATTGATGGCATTAGTTGAATTTTTAGGTTAGATGATGTAATTGAAATATTAAATACATTTTGTTATTAAATAGTCGGTACTTCAGCTGTCAAGCAGTAAAAAAATTTTTTGATCGGTTGCGTGGTTTTTGTTTGGCGTCAGTTGAAAAATGGAAAATCAAAAGGAACATTTTCGTCATATTTTGCTTTTTTATTTCCGGAAAGGAAAAAACTCTTCGCAAGCTCATAAAAAGTTATGTGCTGTTTATGGTAACGAAGCCTTAAAAGAACGGCAGTGTCAAAATTGGTTTGCCAAATTTCGTTCTGGTGATTTTTCACTGAAAGATAAAAAACGCTCCGGTCGTCCAGTTGAAATGGACGATGATTAAATCAAAGCAATAATTGATTCGGATCGTCACAGTACAACACGTGAGATTGCAAGAAAGCTTCATGTATCACATACATGCATTGAAAATCGCGTAAAACAACTTGGTTATGTACGAAAAACTTGATGTATGGGTTCCTCATGAACTGAAAGAAATTCGTTTAACACAATGAATAATAAATAAATTATTGAATAAATTAAGAGAATATCATTCAAGCACTCTGTAATAAACAATATTTTTCGTTTTGTTGTCATACTACATAATTTCAGTATTCTTACCAAGCTTTAAAGCATTATGTATAGCAACTATTTAAATAAACGACAGAACATAATTTACCTGCCCCTAAATAATATTATTCTAAGTATTCCTACAAAGTGGGCGCTGAAGTGGGCGTGGAGGTATAAAAAATAGATTAGGGTCTATAGTCAGCCCTACTGAATATACAGACAAAATTGTATAAGAATCGGTCAAGCAATCTCGGAGAAGCTTTGTTACAAACATTGTGACATCACACCATACAAAAGGTATTGGGAAAATTAATTTTCTTTATAATTTCTTTTTTCTGGAATATTTTCGAAATTATTTTGCTATTCTTCTTATTTGGCCAGAAACCATTCCGAATTGGTATGAATGATCGAAATCGATTGAGGCGTTCTTGAGTTATAACGCCACTTTCTTTCATATATATAGAAGATGTATACGGCTGTTTACGACTTTTCAAACATCTGTTTTTTAATGTTTATTGGGTTATTGTTCAGTTATTCATTACATTTACTATTAAATTATTACTTTTTGTTTTCCTAAGAACTTCATTTATTGTTATTTGTCATCTTTCGTAGGTTTATATTTCATTAACTCTTCTATCTTAAGCTTCCTACACAAATAATTGTCTGTTGTACCACCTTAGTGTGTCATGTTCCGTATGTGCCGCAAAAATACTTATATTATATAATATTATGTGCTCAAATGAATTATTCATAAAAAATGAGAAAAAAGGCAGACAAAAATGTGTTAAAAAAATATATAGTTATTATGCAATTCTACGCTTAGTGTGGTTGCTAAAAAAAAACTAATGTGTTCATATCAAGGAAATGAACATGAAAAAGGCATAAGAACATCGTAATAAAATAGAAAATAAGAAAAAAGTAAAAGAAGAAAATTTTTTCGTTTATTTTTGCAAAAAAGTGCGAGAAAACATTATTTTTTGCACAAAAAGTATTTTTAAATTTGTTCAGTAGAGCCTTCACTACATTATTGCCAAACATAGTTAAGCAGTATCTTTAAGCTTGAGTTAGCTGTTGGCCAAAAACTGAGGACACCTTTTTTTGAGTGATGCAGTGATTTTCAAAATCTTTTAAGATCCATAAAAAAATTTGGTAGTCAATCTGACCAAACCGAGTACAGAGTTTAACTAACTTTTGGTAGTACAATCGAACCTATACTGTGGAGTTTTTGCATTTTTCAAAAACTCTTCATTTGTTGCATAGTGTAATTATATGAATTAATTAAATGATTTGCATGTTTGGGCATTTTGAATTGTAAAAATTATTATTTCTGAGTTCAAAAATAAAAACTAAAACTTACAAAAACAGAAAAATTTTATTTTACAAATACATATTAAGTGGCAATTTACATTTAAACTTGTGTAACACATTTATTTAAAACAATCTATGTGATAAACGCGCAAAAATCTATTTTTAAGAAAATTCCCTCCAGCTGTGTTTTGCAGCCAAAAAGGAAAAATATAAAAAACGAAAAAATAAAAACTGAAGCAAAAAATATGCCCAGCAATTGAAACAGCAAAAACAATGCCTTTTAGCACTAACCAAATATATCTACAAACACTTTGAATGATGTCGGTAGCAAGTGCTGGAAAAGTGTGCAGCATCAAACTTAAAAATCTCTAATGTTGCTACAATGACGATGCCAGCTATATTGGCTCTTGGCATAGCATTTTAATGCTTGTATGGATGAATAGCATTTTAAAATATTTATCTGCTTAAATATTGACAAACACATACATATACATACAATTGCAATCTTACTGCATAAAACAACAATAGTCAGTCGCATCAGAATAACAATTGCTCTGCTGAAAAGGTAGCCAAAAGACAAAAACATTAAAAGTTGCATTTGCTCTGCTGTGCAGTTAAGGTTTTGCGTGAATTTTTGTATTTACTCGTATATGAATGTGAAATATTTGGCACGTTGAATTGTGCTGACTGAACACATCTATGGCATTTCTGCAAACAGTTTTTTTTGTTAGTTTTGTTTTTTTACACACATATTTGCTTTTGTGCTCTTTCTTCAGAACCAAAAATTTTTCTTCTTTTTACAATAGTTTATTGTATTTGAGTTTCTATTTAAGAACAAAAGAATTATAAGAATTTTTTATTCATAGCTTTTTGCCATTTACTAAGCAAACGTGTTCAAGTACAAAATTTTCACGGGAAGTGTGGATTATTAAAGGGAATATAGCAATCAAATGATCACTAATTTCCTTTATTATCATTTCATTCAACATAAGCAGTTTTTTACTCAACATTGTGCTCTTAATAAAATTATTTTCAACCAAATCAATTCAATATGATACCAAACAATTGCAATTTATTATCGAAGTGATAATGGCTAATTGAAGGGCTTTTAGAGTTGCTTTTATTAGTTGAAAGTTGGGCTGCTTCATTCTCTTTCAAAGACACTTCTTTGCGGGTATTTCGTTGATGTAAGTTTCGGCCAGGAATTATGTTAAATTGACTACATTTGAATCCTAAATTTAGACCTCGCCACTGGTCTACCATTGTCAAAATTTTATCATATCGTCGAGACCGGTTTTAATGTGTATTCTCAGCAGAAAAGTTTAGAAATTTGGAAGCAATAAATAAAATTGTAAGCAATAATGGAAGCATTATATTGTTTATTCATACCTTACAGCTTCCAAAAATGCTACAGGATAAGGTATTATTTTTGATTTTTTATACTATTTGCTTACTGGTTGCAATAAATTTGCATTTCTATTGCATTTTAGCGGCTCATGTTAAAAAATCATGCATTATTGATGCGCACGAGTAAGTGATTTTTTACAATTTCTCCCTTAAAAAATAACTTACTGGTAAGCACTAATTTCTGCTGGGTTGTTGAGTCACAAGTTAGTTTATGTTATGTAAGCATTACAATATTCGAAGAGCTTTCGATTAGCACTCGAAAATAAGTTTCTATAAAAGTTATTAAATTGCTAACTTGTCGCACAAAACAAATAAAAATATTTATCAAACTTTTGTTTGTTAATAGTATGTAGTGTGTTGGTGTGCTAGATAAGAGCTCCGGGTTCAAACTCCAGCTCTGAATGAAAAACATCGTGAAAGAAAGATATATGAAAAAGTATTTGTTTCGGCGACCACCTCTTAGCACGCATAAGCACTGAGTGAAAGTAATTGATTGCCACGAACAAGCTAGTCAAGTCTGTCATTCGCATACGACGTGGATAAAAATTGACACACACAATATGGTTGCTGTGAGATGCTAGGCCGAAATTCTGAGAAAGAGTTTTAATGGTGAATTGTATTGTGTTTTTCACCTGAAAATCCGAACTCGAATCCCAGCAATGATGGAGAGAAAAGAAGAATGTAACAAAGAAAACACCTGAAGTGTCTGACAAGACTTCAACTAGCTTCTATAGAAAAGCATTTAACTCACACTTGATGACTGACATAAATATATACCAGATAAAATGAACTCTGATGAGACTTTCCTACTTCGAGTCGATAACAACAATTTACTTTCTATGTTACGGAAGAGTAAATATCTAGCATAGTCAACATTAGTATCAAAATAATTGTATAATAAAGGTCTTTGATATATAATAAGCCTTGATTCTACTCTTTTTTTTTTTTTTGGTATTTTGCCATATTCTGCAAAACTTGCAGGTAAAGAAATTTTCAAGTACGCATAACAATTGCTATGCCATTAGTTTTTGAATTATCGGATTATTTATGCGACACTGACATGAACGCATTTTCTTGTGACTTAAAGAGGTAAAACTGTTCCCTATTCTATTCCTATAAGGATCGAATAAAACTTCCTTGATATTTTTACCATTACTCTTCTTATCTTACTCTGTTAGACGCTGTTGTCTTTGATTCTTTTCCTATAAAATTGTTTCATCACCATTTTCAGAAATTATTTGAAACTACCACGGTTTATTTAGCAGTTAACATTCTACTCAAGTGACATTCTTGTAATACTATCTGGATCTATATTTAAGGTATGACTGATCCAGCTCCATTTCCTATTACTTATCTCCTTCGGTAAGGGTACCTCAGTGATCATGTTCCACAGCTCCGTGCTGCATATACACATTTGAGGCATTTGTTGTGTGGTGCTATTTGGATACAAGCTGGGTTTATTACTATATAATAAATATTCTGAGCTCAGTTCATCTCCATACTGACTACAGTCGTTTAAATGCTGCTCTTACCTTAATTAACATGTTGCTCACATATGTTTCTCTGGCCCTTCACCACCGTTTGTGGTCCCAGATGATAAGAACTATCTCCGTATTTAACTAGTTGCCTTTTTAGATTTAGGTTCCTATATATAATAGAGTTGTTAATTCTAATGGCTTTGGTTTTTTGCTGACATAAGATATTCAGTTTGTTTGAATTATTGAAAGCCTGTTTACAAATTTATAAGTAAATTTTCTCAGGTCTCGCAGTTTTAAATATCTTGAATTTAAAATAAGTTTTAATTCTTCACCAGTGCTTCAAACTTAGTTTTTTTTATAAAACATAAAAATATGCTAACTTTACAGACTAATAGTGTTTAATTAAGATTTTAAAACTTTCGTTTTGGTATCCTTTCTTATAAAATTTTTGTCTCAGCTCTGTCCATTTTACATACTTAGCACAAAATGTGTTGGAGCGGCAATTTTTACTTTTTTTTTATCAAAAGTAAGAAAAAAGTAAAATAAAAAGCCAGAAAACAAAAGAAAAAAATCAGAGTTTCCTTAAAAGTTTAAATACAAGCAAGTTTACCAAACACAACGTTGAATTCATTAAAGAATATAATAAAAAAAGTAAAAAAAAAATTGCATCAGTTCAGTGGCAGTTGCCATAAAAGGTTTTGGATGTTGCAAATTATTTAAGGTTTTTGTATTTCACACTTTGTTTACAAATACTACAACATGTTGCATAACTTCTCGTAATACTGATTCGTTTGAAGTTGGACGAAGAAAGAATTTTTTATTGAGACAAAATCTGTCCCTTAAACGCGTAACTGTAATGAAAAATAATTTATAAAAACCAGAGCATAAAATAATGCAAATCTTAGTTTTAAGTCTGTAATCCTATAAAATCATTTTATAGCAATAAGGCTTCAAATGGTTTGAAAAGAGCCTCTCTCATATTTACACTCATAAAGTCGTTGTTACTTCTTTTAAAATAAGTTTCCATTCAAATTTTAACTGATACTATAAAGGATAATTTTAAAAAAAGTCAATATTTTGTCAAGATTAGAGAGAAAAATATATGAAAGGCAATATTTTTAGTAGAAAAAAAAACACCACCAAGCAAAGTTTGCTCGTACTAACAAATTATTTAAATCAAAGACTGAGATTGAAGACTATTTTGGCAACTTTTAAACCTTTGCAAGATTTAGATTCTTGAAGGCTAGGTTAGATCCTCCTCATATCCAAGAACATTTCCAATGTAGAGATGTTGTTGCTCCTTATCAGGTTAAGAAATTCTGGGCACTCACAATTTATTATGAAGGTGATCACAGTTAATTAATAATTGAAGGGCTTTCAGAGCTGCTTCAGTAGTTGAGAGTACGAAAATACAACATATGTGCTGCTTTATTCATTCTTCTTCGAAGGCATTACTTTGCACGTATTTCGATGTTGTAAGTTTGACATACTTTGGCATCAATTTCCTACATTAAGTTTCTATTACTAGTTTACATTTCTCCAAACTGAAGCCATAAGTACATCTCAAAGCCAGGCTCTAAGTTCATAAAGTTGAGTCTCCAGCCTTTACAAGAACTGATAGTGCTCTAAGAGTTTCATGCCACTACAACAGGAAACTGATTTATAGTGAAAGTTCTGCTCAAGCTTTAAATGCCCCTTGATGTGTTACCTTTTAAATTCAAAACTAATCTCAAAGAACACCACAATCAGACAATATCAAAAGCCTTGTAGATATCCAGCGCCATATCCTTGCAATCTCAAATTTACGAATAAAATTATAGCTTAAAGATCTGTGCTAGTAGTCGCCGTGGTCTAGTGGTTAGTGTGTTGGCTTACTAAGACCATAACGCCGGGTTCAAATCTCAGCTCTGACATCTTGAAAAAAGAAATATGAATAAAGTATTTCTTTCGGCGGCTACCTCTCAGCAGTCTTCTGGTAAAGCTCTGGGAGTAATTGATTGACATGAAAAAGCTTCTCAAATCTGTCGTTTGGACTCGACCTGGGTTCCTGGTACTCATGGATAAAAATTAACACACCCAACCTGAGTACTTCGAGAAGCTACGCCGTAACCCTGACACAGGGTTGTAATGGCCAATTATGTATTTATGTATGATCTATGCTATCCCAAACCAAACATATCATTATAAAGAATTTTTCAGAATTGCTGTGTAAGAGCTAATAGTGAATCTCTCAATTTAAACAGTTGGCTTCAAAGTAATTTTCAATTTATTAATGTTTTTTCTGTTAAATGTCTTCAAATGTAACATTTTGCTCATTGACGTTGCGTTTCAAATATTTGTATGAAAACTTTTCGTTTAAACTGTAATAAGAATAACAAAGTGCATGAATAAAAGATCACTAAACGTAGAACGCTGAGGTGACTATAAAGGTCGTCTTTTGTATGATTTTTTTTCGTTTTTATTTCAATGCATTACAAGCACACAAAGTTAGAAACCATAAAATATTGTCTATTTTTAAGCAAAACTTCTTTGTTTTTTTGTTATAAATTGTTTCTTCTCTTATTCTCTTTCATCTTCTAAATATTTAGAAGTTCTTTGTAAATACAACAAAATGTGGCACATGTTATGGGTGCTACTAATGTAATATTTGCATTGTTGTTGTTGCTGCTGCTATTTACTGCAATTGCTAATGTTTGTCAGTGCTATTGCTAGTTTTTGTATTTTATGAGGGCAGTTTGATAATTCCATAAAATGTTTCAGAGGGTTTTCTATATTTTTTTTAATTGAAAAGGCTTAACAACGCCATTATTTATGGAAATTTCTGTGTCGGCTTTGCTAGATGGCTCACGTCTGGCTGAATTTGATTGAAGGCATGAGTTTTCTATACACAAATGTACTGCTTAAGATAACTCAAAAAAAAAAAAAAAAACAAAAAAAAAAAAAAACGAAACATATACGTTCTATAACATCAGTTCACAGCACTTTCTAGTGAGATAATCACGCAGAATATAAGCATGCATTGTAGATCAATTTTCAACAATCAATCGTGTGTTCTCATTTCCCCAAATGCTGTAAATTTGCTTGTCAACGAATCCACTGTCGTGAAGGTGTGCTTTTTCGCTGACAATGGATTGCTTTCGAAAGTCACCATTCACTTTTGTCTGTAAAGTCACCATTCATTTCAGCGTATTTACGACTCTTAAAATGGTCAGTAGGCTTCAGCTCTTGAGTCATTTGAACTTTGCGTACTTGTAAATTCAAAAGTTTATTCAAAATTCGCTTCAGTGATATTCGTTGAGCACGAATAGTGTTTTCCGCCGAACGAACTGGACGAGCATACACAAGAGTTTACACATTTCCCACATAGCCGCTTTGTTGTAATTTACGCACACTTCTTCCAATTGTTGCAACATTTAGTTGATTATGCAGATTTTTTTTTTTTTAAGACCAATACTCAGGGGTAAACCCCTACTCATGCAGTGCATTGTATTGGAATGTGAAGATGGTTGATAGGAGGATTTTTTTTTTTCATAGATGTTTGAACATATTGCGCCTTTTATTGTTGATAAAACAAATTGCTGAAAATTTGTCCACTCAAGAGCCAGTGTTATACCTTCACCCTCGAATGATCAAACAGCAATTGCCTCATCTGTCGGTGGATGTTTAATGTGAATGGTGAGCGTCTTCAGTAGGTTAGCTGTTGTCTTCCCAGAAGGTGGCGCTGTACTCCTGATCATTGGTTTCTGGTGGAATGGATTAGGAATGTCAGGGGGCAATTTCTTGCAGATGGTCTTGATGGAGGGGGGGGACCTCTTATTTTTCTTAAATTTAATTTAATATTTAAATTGTAATTTTTTTAGAAAATCGAAAATTTTTATTTTTATAATTTCGTCCTTCGCTGGGATTGAACCTTGGTCGTGTGAGTTTCTGTGCGAGCACTCTACCACTATGCCACGACCCCCACAATGCATGAAATACATTTTGATTTGAAGGCCACTTTAAGCAATATTAACCTGCTGCTCAACTGCATAGCTCTCCATGTTTGAATTTGTCGAAAACTGAAACAAAGAAATTTCAAATTAAGTTGGGCAAACAACTAGACGTTAAAGTGTGACTCACAATTACCAGCGTGCATTATGACTGTACCAACCTTTAGAAACGTACTGTTGATAGACACATTGAGTTGGTGCCCATGTAATAAAAAACTAATAGTAACTGATCTATAGTGATGGTAGTTGATCGTGTTGAATTGACTAAAATCTTTTTATAAGAAATATGCAAATATGCAGACCTTGACTTTTTCGAGATATATTTTTCTTTTATTTTAAACCCCTCTTATTTTTTTTTAAATTATAATTTTGGAAAAACAGCAAATTAATTTTTTTTATTTTTCTTCTTCGCTGGGATTTGAACCTTGGTCCACTGAATTTCTGTGCACGCGCTCAACCACTATGCCACGATATTAAAAAAAAATCAATAATCCAGAATAAATAAATACCAACCAATTAGGCAAATGTATTTCCATTTTTTAATCAAGAAATCATGCAGGAACATACATAAGCTCCAGCTTAATTTCTGACAGAAATTTTATATTTTAATTAACTTGGTTTTTGTACAAATAAAGAAATCCAAAAATGTCTATAAGTTGTGATATTAATAATGATTTTCTAGAGGATATTACTTTTAAATGTCACAAAATGTCCTACATTAAAAAAGACCTTAGAACTATCAAGTTGTCCTCGTACTTAAGTAAAAATAATGCTGTGAAATATTGGCTTCTGTAGATTAAAACTAAAAAAAAAACAAAGTTTTTAATAAAAAATTTATCACATTGTGGCTTAAAATGTAAATAGCAGCAGCAAATCAGCTTAGACAAGAATATAAATATAAACCTTAAAGGTGATTATTTAAATTATCAACAGATTTTATTTTTAATTATTAAAGGGGGTGGGAGGGAACACGTTTATTTTTAAAATAATTTTTAATGGCTTTTTAACTTCTCTACACTCATACATATCAGCTCGTGTCATACAAACCATACATAACTGAGTTAACCATGTAATGTTTTGCATTTTCCTTCAATTAAGCTCTTAATGAGGCATGAAGTGTGATTGTGGCTTTACCTGTAATATTAAGATATTCATGATTAACTACAAATTGAATTAAACATTAAGAAAATAAAATAATTTTATTTATTTATTGCTGCAACGAAAATTAATATTAAACTTTACAAAGACAAAGAAAAAAAGTTAAAATAAAAAGAGATACTTGTAATTAAATATTTAATAAAAATGTACTTGTTATTAAACGTTTATAATGAATGAGTCATTGAACTTTAATGACTTTTAATACCTAAAGACCTTATCGACATTGTTTCTGCCTCTTTGTTAACCTTTAAAGTTTGTTCGCACAAATAAGGCAAAAGTCACACTGAGAGAATAAAGGATTCCAGTGCTTAATAAGTCTTTAATTAATAATTACTTTTTAAAATTATTCTCGTAATTTTAATTTTGTATTTCAAACGGCGATTATTGTAAATTCCTCCCATTGAAATGATGAGTATGAAAACAGCAACGGCATACTTCTTTTACTCAATTGAGTATTAAAATTCACAAAAAAGGCAACAGTAAAATACTCGTAACAAAATAATACAGAGGGAAATATTTTTTCATAAAAAAAGCCATACAAACTACTACTGGTTTAACAAGAAAAGAAAGTACATTTTTATTTTTTTTTTCTCAATATCATCATCGTTAAAGTTTTTCTTTACATCCTTTTTTGTTCAAAATGCCGATACTATGCTTGAAGAGCAACAACAATGAAATGAAAAAAAGTCGATCAATGAAAATATTTTACTAAAGAAAATTGTACCGACATCAACAGAAATTTACTTGAATGCATTGTTTAATAAAAAAAAGAAAATAGAAAAACAATTTTTTTTTTCTTAATTTGCGAGTTCAAGATTTAAATATCAACCATAAATGTCACGAAATGAGCACAATATTGAGCCATAAAAATATTTTCTAAGAGTTGTTCTATGTTTTATTTAACCGATTTAACAGCTGATAGTTAATTATTTCATTTTCGGTAGGCTGACATCAGAGCAGCACTTGCAAATTGTTTTGTCAAATTAATGGTTCTGTTCAACAAATTTTTAGTGCACTTAATCTATGTTATGTCGTATGTAATTGTCCTTCAGAGAGGGTAATTCCGTTAAGAAAGGGTTAATTTTAGATCACGTTTACTTCCTTACTAATAAGGGGCATCCCCCGAAGTTTTAGCTGTCAAAAGAGGCGTCCAAAAAGGTGACTATTGCATAAAAGAGTCATTGTCAAACTTAAAGGAGAAATGCCCTTGGATCGAAGACTGGAAACTCTGGCCATCTTATTTTATTATTTATGTTATATTCAGAGACCTTTGGACATATATTGTCAACTAAGAGAACCAATATTGGTTTGGACTTTAAAAAATATATATAGTTGTGGATACTATAATTAGATACTGCATGATTTCATAAATCTCAAACTTTATGGCATGAAATTCCGGACAACAGCAGGTTTTTAGGTGAATCATACTAAGGAATCTTAGATTATGTTTATACCAGGATTTGGACATTTACTAGCATATATTATTTAGAAATTAAACCAAACTTAAACATTCTGGTTTACAAAAGACTTTTTGTTCAGCGCTTTTATGTCTGGCACAATGGGCCACAATATCTTCAAATGCAGGCAGTCTCTCGCTAAATAACCTATTCAAATAAGAGTTTTAGGTACTTTACAAAAAGAATTCTTCTGGAGCATATAGTAATCATAAGAATACTACGCAATATAATAAACAAATAACAGAATGACATATCCTGCATAATGGCCAGCTAAATAAACAATTTAATTTAACAGACAGTTTAGAACAGGGATGCCTTTTGCCACTGCTGATGTTCATTCCTGCATAGGGTGGCATACCGTAAATTTTTGAACTCATTACCAACAAACGTAGCATCACTAGGCATATAAGTGAAAACAGTTTAAGACAAAAATATCTTTTGCCACCGCTGCTATTTATTGCTGCATTAGATGGCGAACTGAAAATTGTTTAATATAACGCTTGCAACGTTTTTTCGGCTATTTATCTTTCTTAGACTAGAAAAATTTATGGTCGAAAACCTAAAGTGGCATTATTAACTCGAGATATATAAAAAATATGAAATGACGGATAGAGCACGTAAACTCCCGCACGACGATATATGTATGTATATATGAAAAATTACCAAAGGGAAGAATATCAACACTGAAGTGGAGCGGGGAAAATGTGGCATACATACATACATAATAGGCACATACAACCTTGTGTCAGGGTTACGGCCTAGCTTCTCGCAGCACTCATGTTGTGTGTGTTAATTTGTAATCATTTGTACTGGGACCTACTGTTTAAACTCGACTCCAAACCACAATGTGTTGGCTTACTAAAATAATAGCGCCGGGTTCAAATCTCAGCTCTGACATTTTGAAAACAAAAAGATATATGAAAATTACATTATGCCTAGATTGATGATATATGATGATTATTTATGTTGTCCTAGAATCTCTAAAGTGTCTTCTGTTGGAAAAGACCAAACAAACCACAAAAAGTGTGAAAGTTCATTGTGAAAAATTTGAGCTGATAAGTGTCGAAAAAGAATTTAAAATTTTTTTCTGTGAGAAGTACTCCTAAGCCCTAGTAAATTGATTTTGATTTAAACAGAATTAAAAAATATAGTTTAAATTTGCCTTTCATAGCTCTGGAATCTTTTATAAACGAAAGCAAAAATTGAGCAAAACATTTTTTTTTTCACCAAATTCTTGCAACTCGTTGCATGTGGAAGTTTACGGTAAAAACTTGTTTTAAACTGCAACTTTGCAAAATTAAAAAACAAATAACAACAACAATAATGTGATTTGATACAAAAGAATTACAATAACCGCAAAGTAAAAATAAGTGTATGCTCTTCAAAAGAAAACAACACCAACATGGCTTTGTAAACATAACAAGAGCAACCGTCAATAACAATAGCGAAGAAGATCAGGTTTCATTTGACATTTGCTTCTTTAAGCTGATGAAGTAGAACGAGAAAAACGAAATATAAAAAACCAGTATTTGTTTGAAGTTTTAGTTTTTATAAATAAGCCCACAATGGAATCACTATGAAATTATGCGAATTACAGTTTGAAAAGATAAAATTATTATTGATGTTTAGATTCCTACAATCACTTTGCAAAAAATTTAGTTTTTAAAAAAATAACAACAAAAATAATAATAATATTAAAAGCAATGAAAATAAAAAAAATACAACAAATATTTACGCTGTTTACATAGACATAGGGACCAGGCACGTAACGTAGGTAAACAAAATATGAACTAATGTGTTATAAATACTCAAATTGTTGCGTAGTCATTCCTGTACGAATCGTTCGAGCCTGTACCCCGAGTTTATGTAAGCGGCTATAGGTTTGCTTAACGTGGTGGTTGTCATTCTGGAGAATCTTCTTGATCAACATTTTTTTAAAAATTTAATTCTAGTGGTTTTCATACCTACAACACGTAAGTTGCGATATTTTCATATGAATTGTAAAATTATTCATAATTTATTTGAATTGTTATAGAAATTTTAATATAAGAAAACCTTTTGAAATAAATGAAACTTTCTATTTTTAAATTGCTTCTTCTTTATTCAAAATCCCCATGGAAATCACTGGCAAGGTAAATTCCTCTTCCAACATGTGCCATTAGCAGTAGCCAATTGCCTTTGAGGCATTAATGGAAAATGCACTTCTTTGTGGGGAGGCAAATCCTGTCGTGATTAGAACTTCTAAACTTTTACGGATCATAGTTTGCGTATACACCCAAAGCAGATACAAAGGTAGAAGTGGAATCTCTTGAATCTCATACAATTAACTCAGTGCCAATGGGCATATCTTTGAAACTAAGATTCAGGCAATTTCAATCAATTTGCATGGGCGATTTACTTAATTTTATTCGTAGACCAAGAAATTTTCTATATGAATATGGTTTTTATATCCAAAAGCAAACACAAGTGAAAAAGAAGTGTCTGTGGATTTCGTACAACGGGTTTAGTGCTCATGGACAAAACTGTAACAATATTGTTTATATTGAATGACTAAATGGCATTATGAATAAACTTTGTGCTAACGAACTGCTAAGTCAAATCGATATTCTAGATAGCAGCTTCTTAGCTGCTGATCTTTTACTTTAAATAGAGCTGAAATTACGAGTATCTTTTAGGATATAACTGAGAAAATTTCAGTGTAATCCTATGGATGAACAAGGAATTTGCTCATTGAATATGGCTTTTAGCCTACGCTTATTTAGTTTCAAGATATGTATTTACATATACGAGGTATAATAAAAAAATAACCGTTATTTTCAATTTTTTCAAAAAGTATTTATTTATTCATCAATAACTATCTTGTCCCCTTAGATATAATACACTTATGCCAGCGTTTTTTCCAATCATAGAAACGCGCTTTTTGGTATCGCCAACAGCTCCTGTTTCGATTTTTCTTTTATCTCCTCAAGCGTAGCAAACCGCTTTCCTTTCATCGATGTCTTCAGTTTTGGGAAGAGGAAAAAGTCAGCGGGGACCAACTCCGGCAAATACGGTGGTTAAGGCATGATAACGGTTTTGTTTTTGGCCAAAAAGTCACACACAAGCATCGATGTGTGAGCTGGCTCGTTATCATGGTGCAAAATCCATCGTCATTGACATCTTATCGGCCTTCCTTAAACCGGTTATACCACAATTGAACTTGTGTTCTGCTCATAGTACACTCGCCAAACGCCACAGTAAACATTTCAAATGTCCTTGCGCCTTTAATTTCATTTTTTACACAAAACTTAATACAGTTTCTTTGATTAATTTTTTTTTTACCTGGTTAAAGTGATTTCTTTAAAGTGAAGGTAAATTTCAACAAATATAGCCACCAACAAGGCACGCACAATAACAATATGCCACAAAAATATTCCTCTATATTAAAAGTAAGTTTCGTAATCATAAAACCACCATGAAAACCATAAATATGTAAGGGTTCGGAGTACAAATTTAGTGCTTTTAAATTAACCGCAACAAAAAGAAGACAGGCTTACAAATACAAAAAAAAGAGAAAAAATATATTTCAAATACAGGCCAATAAATTTCTTACAAACAAGCATACATGTACTCGTATATATAGTATATGGTGGTGGTAGGATAAAAATAATCTTTTGCAAAAGGAAAACGAAAAATTTACAGTTCTGGTATAAGCGTTAATGACTATATGTTCATATACATATATATTCGTATGGCTAATAAACTTGTCTTGACAAAACCCGTCATGCATACTATGCCACACATTGGCATAAAGATATAGAAGGAGTGCATTAAGAACTTAATGTTGACTTTTATAATTAAACAGAAGGATAACAAATTTACACTGACTAAAAAACACAAGTTTTATTACTCGTAATTAAAATGACATATGGGTTTTAAGACAAAGTAAATATTAAAATAAACAACTTCAGTTTCTTACTACTGACGTACTGAAACTACTCCTTTTCTTTATACAACCACAAAATTTATTTTAAGTAGCCGGCACGAAAGATATATGTAGACTTTTGCCTGCATAGAAAATGAAGAGTGAATAGTTAGTGAGTGATTTATTTAAATGGTGGGAACACACAAAATTGACTGAAAAAAAAACTGATCAGAGCGGTTCTTGTAACTCTCAGAAAATTTGCAAGCGTGACTTAAACTTAATAGAGGTGTTTTGTAAATATTAATTTAAGAAAATAGCCAATAAAGTGATGAATAAATAAAACTAAATATGTTTTCTTTTTGCTTGAAATTAAACTAAAATTGTTTCTTTTTTTTACAATTAAAAAAAAAATATTCTCTTTAATAGATATAATCCAAATTTATTGGAAAAAATTTAACCTTAAATCCACAATAAATATTATTTAATTTCTGAGGTCAATGATAACATTTCGATCCAGTTCAATAATATCATAAATCAAATAAAAAAACAACAACAACAACAAAAAAACTAACAGTCAATCATCAATTCTAAACGCCATTGCCCAAGAGAAAAATCAAAGCTTTCTGGCCATTATTTGTTTCATTTTCGTTCAAACATTTGTTCCTTGTTTAAGCGGTAGTGGTTTTAGTCAAATATTGACAAATAAATGGGGTGTAACCGACTAAACATTTAGAAATACATGTTGTACACAATGCTTTAACCAATCAATAAAAGGCTGTTTTGAATAATTTCCCAAAAAGAAAGGTGGTTTTTGTTGACAATTCCAGAGGTAACAATTATTTCATGACCTCTAAACAGTTTAAATGGAATTTTCTTATTTTCAATTCATCTACATTCACATGCATATGGCCTTTGCTAGTTTTGTTAAAAATAATTTTTTTATTCATTAAAAAAATTTTATTTTCATTTTCTTGTTCTTCTTTAATTTATTATTTTGGCCTCACAATATAGTCCCATTTCATATATATCAAGTCTGCCTAATAAATTTTTATCAGATTTTCTAAAGAACCTGCATTTGCAATTCAAACACGAATTGATTGATTCGTACGTTTTCAGTTTTCTTTGCTTTCATGCAGAATACTACTGATAAGTAAAACAAGAGGTAGAGTAGTCGCCGTGGTCTAGTGGTTAGTGGGTTGGCTTACTAAGACGATAGCTCCGGGTTCAAAACTCAGCTCTGACATCTTGAAAAAAAGAAATATGAAAAAATTATTTCTTTCGGCGGCTACCTCTCAGCAAACTTCTGGGAAAACTCTGGGAATAATTGATTGCCATGAAAAAACTTCTCAAATCTGTCGTTCGGAGTCGAATTTAAACGGTAGGTTGCGGAACTCATGGATAAAAATGAACACACACAACATGAGTACTACGAGAAGCTAGGCCGTAACCCTAACATAGGGTTGTAATGGCCAACTATGTATGTATGTATGTATGTAAAATAAAGAGACTACAATAAGAAATAAAATCTTGACAGCACGATTAAGCCACGACCTCTTTGTGTTTTCTTCTTTCTCTTCACTCGAAGTTTTAAGACTTGATGTGCCGAAATTAATGGGTGTGTTAGTTAGAAGCTAATTTCAAATTACATGCATACATAATTGGAGTTATTGTGTGTGTCAAGTTTTATTTATGAATCTACAACAATTGGTAGATTTTACATATGCACCGTAGACATATCACATGCCAAACGTTGTCTGGGTGGTAGTCAAATACAATGCGTCTGACAACCGCCACCGCCCCCAAAGCCGTACTCTCTAATTTCAGTCATGCCAAAGACACGCCGCTCAGAAGAAAGCCTACAGTTTAAAATCGAAAGATTTGAAAAGCTTGTTCATAGCAATCGCTTATTCTCAGAGCTTTTACCAGAAGAGTGGTAAGAAGAGGTTGCCAAAAGATCTTGTCTAGTAATCTAACACACTACATACTAGACTACGGCTACCAATTTATCAAATTACCCTTTACTTGTTTCGAGCACAGTGATGTAGACTATTGTCGACACACTTTATACTTTATATTCTCTCGAGGGAGTCGAATTCGCTATCCTTACACTAACGCACTCTTTTAATACCCACTAGTCTACCGGACCATCCTATATTTTTTATAACACTTAAAGTTTGTGAACAGGCATTGAAACTCATTTAAAATTAAAATTTTGTCTTTTCGCAACAAAACTTTTCGTAAAACTTATTAAAATGAGTCTAAAGTTAAAACTTGTGAATGATAGCGCAATGTATCCAAGGTAAATAGAAAAAAACTAAAAATTTAATTTTAATTACGTAAACAAAACATGAAATTAATTTTTGTTTGAAATTTGTTTGATGAACGAAAATTGTTAAAATAATTAAAAAGTTAATTGATTAATTAATTTGCTATATTTAGCAAAGGAATTATTCAGCTCTATTCGGTTTAAAGTTTTAGTTTTTGGTGGGTTTCTGCAAGATTTTGGGAATCAAATTTTTCAATTTTGATATTTTTTGAAGGAGATTGCTAGTTCATACAATGATTGCGCCAGGTAATACCTGATTTCTTTAAGATAATTTAAATTGTAATTTAATTGTAATCGGAACCACTTCTTAGTCATTACATTTGAAGTTTCGAAAATATTTTATTTGGTTTTTACTTTAATTTTGTTTAAATTTTCATTCTACCTTTAACTACTTTTTAGATTCCAATCTGTTTAGATTCAGTTAGTTGTATATTTAAACGTTGAACTTCATTTGTCTCATTATTAAATTTCTTTTATTGCTTAAAAAATCTTTAAAAATACAAATTGTGTTTTATTTAAGTTTCATTCTCTTATATTTTGCAAAAACTCAAATAAATAAATATTTCAATATTCATGCACATCTTCAGCGTCATTCATTCACTACATATCACTATAAGTATACAAGTGTATTGTTTTCATTCCACTTGCCATTGTTAGCCTTATTACCTACACATCTATCACATCACATAAGTAGACGACTTCACTCTGTTTTCTAAGATTTCTAAGGTGTAAGTTCAACTCAAGTGCATAGTGTTTATTACACTACAGATTTGTATTTGACCCTTTTTGCTCTTTTCGTTAAACTATATTTTATGTAGTGCACACTGGGTCAGAATATCTGTCCGTATCTACTCGTATGTACTACGTCTTTTTGAGTTCAAGTGCTCTTAAAAAATATGTATATTTATGTGTCTTACGGCTACTTGTCAGCAGTTTAACTATTGGCAGTAAAATGTGCAATACACGTTTTGTTATAGACTCATATGGTTTTTGTGTTGCAGTATTGTTCTCCAATAAGGTTAACATTTTTTAAACGAAAATAAAGGTAATCATCGACATCGCCTAGTGGCTAGAGAATAACAGTGGCACTTGCTACCACTAGCTGAAGCTTATTGATTTTTTGTATTAATTTTGTAAAAAAGCATTCGAAAGAATTTGTCAAAGTAAGTAAACTGTTTGTTTTCAGCATTTTTATGTTTTAAAAAATTTTAATGCACTGAGATTATCTATTTCAAGTAAATTTAAGTTGCGAGAAGCTAGGCCGTAACCCTGACACAAGGTTGTAATGGCCTATTATGTATGTATGTGTGTATTTAAATTTAAAGAAAAAACGTTAAATGCATTTTACTAATTTTGGTGTTTTTAATTTTTTTCATATGACTACGTTGCAATGAAGAAACGATATGAAAACATTTTTCTCGTTAAAAAAAAAAATTGAACTTTAATGAAAAATATCGAAAAAAGAAGTTTCACTGTTATATTTTGTTATACTTTCGTATTATTGAGCTCATTTATTACAGTGGTTTTCATCTCTATGCACTTCAAGGAGTTTACAGAAATAACAAAAAGTTCAATAAGTTCAACATGAAATACAAGCAAGAATAAGTTGCAGCATCAAGTCTCTAACATTCAACATTAAAACAGAATATTATTGGAAAAGAGGGAAAAGAAGTAAATATATAAATTATAAAAATATATTAGTGACTGCATAGCAATTCTAATATTGGCCCCTGATAGTCTGACAATGCGTTTTGTCAAAAATGTTTAGACGATTTGCTTCGTTTTTTCTTACAAAATTTTATAGATATTTTAAATGAAAAAGGTTTTACAATATCTTTTTGTTTACTACCATAATTCTGTACAAGTGTACTTATAGCCTTGTAGATGAAAAATCATTGTTCTGAGATATGGTTACAGTCTAATTTTTTATTGGAACGCTGATACTTCAAAATATCAAAAGGAGGTTCACATCTAACTGTGGTCTTAAAATGCCTCTTTGATCAAGAGTGCTCATGTTCAGAATAGGTCAAAAGCATTTACCTGGTGATGTTGTATACATTTCGTATATCCATTTTATTTACAGCAATTTACACTATAAGAATGAGAGCGTTTATTGTGCTTTCTTATTATCTTCACGGACTTTTCATTAGCGTAAAATTTACTTTAGATACTGAGAGATTTATGAGAAATTTTAAAAACTATACTCGACATTTCCTAGCAAAAAATTGCTAAACTTCTTAGGTTTTTGTTTAAATTTTTTTTAAACCGAGTATGACACTCGTTTAATGGAGCTTTTTTAAGAACATGTGTAGCATTGAATTGTTATAAATCTATAATAAATTTTATATAATTTTTTATCTTGTTTTATTTCTATGGATAGATACTATATAGGAAAATTTCAAAAAATGCCATATTTTGGCAATGCCCGGAGAGAGAGAAAACAAAACGCCATAAGAATACAAAATAAATTACAGATAAATTGATTTTTTTCATTGTTTAAAGTGTTGGGGGTATGTTTTTCCTTTTCTATAAAATTATCCATTTAATGATTTTAAAACCGCCAGATAGGCAAAGCTGTTAGCTTCACATTCCAATATAATGCACTGCATGAGTAGGGGTTTACCCCTGAGTATTGGTCTTAAAAAGAGTGTCATTTATTTAGTGCAATGTTTGCCAGTTACAAATATGGATCACTTAACAAACGAAGAATGATTAAAAATAGTAAAAACTTTTACTAAAATTTAAGTGATTGAAATATGGCCACTTCTTGTGCATTACGTTGTGGCCTTGATAATCGACTTAGTACAAGAATTTAAAGAAGATTGGCCAGGCCTTTGCAGAAAATATAGTTTCTAAAGTGAAAATATGGTACATAATTTGAATTTGCCGATTCAATGCTACTTTGAACAATGAAGCCTATTTTACGGCTTATTATGGTTTATTTCACAGTAGCGTTTCCATCACCATCCATATCAAGTCCAATTCAAGCAACAATTAAAGCCGTATAATCATTCACAATGCCATAGATATGCTGATGTATTGACTTTAATTCTGATATTTGGAATCATAACCCAAAAAAAAAAAAATGATTTGAAGTACGAAAATAAAATCTTCAATTATTTTTTTTTTAAATTCCTTCGATGAACAAAAATTGTTAGAACAATTAAAAAGTTAGTTGGTTTCTTATTTTTAAAATATTAATTTGTTTAAAGAAATTATCAATTTAATTAAAAATTAATTGATAATAGTTAAATTTTTTGGTGGTCTAGTGGTTAGTGTGTTGGCTTATTAAGACGATAGCGCAGGGTTCAAATCTCAGCTCTGAAATCTTGATAAAAAGAAATAGAGAAAATTATTTCTTTCGGCGACTACCGCACAACAGTCTTCTGGCAAAAGCTCTAGGATTATTTGATTGCCATGAAAATGTCCAATTACTTATGCACGTATGTATTGTATGTATCTAATTTAATTTTTTGAATATTTTTATCATTAGTTTGTTTGCTGTTTCTATGTAAGCGATAAAGCTCATTTATCAGTTGGTGTTTAAGAAAAAACACCGTGGTCTAGTGGTTAGTGTGTTGGCTTACGAAGACGATAGTGCTGGGTTCAAATCTCAGCTCCGACATCTTTAAAAAAAAAATATGAGACAATTATTTCTTTCGGCGACTACCTCTCAGCAGTCTTCTGGCAAAAGCTCTGCGAGTAATTAATTGCCATGAAAAAGCTTCTCAAATCTGTCGTTCGGAGTCGACTTTAAACTGTAGGTCCCGGTACTCATTGGAAAAAATTGACACACACAACATGAGTGCTGCGAGAAGCTAGGCCGTAATCCTGACACAGGGTTGTAATGGCCAATTATGTATGTATGTATGTATGCTTAAGAAAAAAAAAAATTGTCACATATAGAGCTCAGATATTGCGAATTATAAGTGACGTCTTTATAGGATTTAGAAATGAAAATTATTCACTAGACGATAGATATGTGGATTTGCCCAGAAGGTGCCACAAATTGCAAAATACGATCAGTTTTGGCTTTATTGAACCAGAAATTTCCGGGTCGTCTAATTGTACACTTTGCCAACTTTAAAATCATGTTACTCTTAAATTTTTTTTAGGGCGACGTCAAAGACCCAAACCTTAACTTCGGAGTATTTAAAAACTAACATTAGTCAAGTTGTTGCCTCGATACCGGGCACGAGGAAACGGTCATTTAGATGAAATTGTTTTTCGTATATTTGATACATTTTTTTTTTTTCTTTTGTGCGGGAAGGAGGGAAAAAGCTTTATGCTTTCGCGGAGGTCGTCACCTCGCATGATATGTCGGACTCGCCCAAAAGGGTATACCGACTAAAAACCCCCCTTATCTCCTCACCAGGGGAAATACCACCTCGGAACCACATTCGCATTACCTCAAGGTGGACCCCTCTTTGGCACGGCCAGTTTCCTCTAGGTTGTCCTGCGTCCAGGACCCGCACTTTCAAATGCCTCAAGGTCCTTCTTTTTCCGCCTTAGGATTCGTTCAAAGTATCCTGCATTGGCGGTCCAGTTCGCCACGTTTGACGTCATAATATCAACGATATTTTCAACCGTAATTCTTCCGACTTCAGACACCAGTTCCGCTCGATAGCAATGCCAGCGACTGCATTCGAAAATGGTATGCTCCGCGTCGTCAATCACATCTTCTTTGTCCTCATAAATGCAGAAAGGGGAGTCACACTTTCGCATGCGGTGCAGATATTTTCTAAAATATCCGTGACCCGATAACATCTGTGTGGTGTAATAATTCACCTCTCCGAATTTTCGATTCATCCATGACCCTATATTCGGTATGAGTCTCGCTGTCCATCTTCCTCGTTCTTCAGCGTTCCAGCGTTGTTGCCATTTGAAGATGGTACCCTGCCTAATGGAGCTGGTTACGGGACGGCCTCCCGTTTTGGCCTTATATATTAACGTCCGCTCTTCGGCTAGAAGATCCACAGGGATTGTGCCGGCTATGACCAGAACTGCAGGTCCTGACACTGTGCGATAAGCCGAGGTAACTCGCAATGCAGCGACTCTCTGGACAGATGTCAGCAAATAGGCGCGTCCTTTTACCTTTAACGTCTCGGCCCAGATTTCACTTCCATATAACATTATGCTATTTCCGGCCTCCATCAATAGCCTCCGTTTCGACGGCAACGGTCCCCCGATATTTGCCATTAATCTGCTAAGTTGTCTCACGAACACCTGAGCCTTATCACTGGCATATCGAATCTGATCCGCAAAAGTTAGTCTAGGATCCAACCTTAGACCCAGATACTTAACCGAGCTCTTAGTCGTAAAAGTTTCGCCTCCAATATTCATGTCCACTTGCAAGGGAATATGACGTCCGGTTACCAACAGCAATTCTGTCTTGTGGGTGGCCAGGTCTAGACCGTGGTCACTTAACCATCTTTTCGTCCTCAACATGACCCGTGTGAGCTTCCGTTGTGCCTCGTCGGTGTTCCTGGCTGTGATGACAGCTGCAATGTCGTCTGCGTAACCAACCAGGAAAGTACCCTCTGGCATGTCCTCCCTGAGAATTCCATCATAGCTAGCATTCCATAGATTGGGCCCCAAAATGGATCCTTGTGCTGCTCCTGATGTTATCAGCTTTGTTCTCGATCCTGTGGTTGTAGAATACATAAGACGCCTGTTACTTAGGTAGCTCTCAACCAACCTCAGGATATACTGCGGTACTGAAAAAATATTTTCCAGTGCATCCAGTACATCACTCCATCTAAGACTATTGAAGGCGTTCTTCACATCCAGCGTTGCGAGTAAAACCACGGGTCTTGTGAAGTGGCTGAATTGTCGTATAGCCGTGGCCGCCTGCGTCACTTCTTCCAAAGCACCAATTGTGGACCTGCCAGTTCTAAAACCGTACTGTCTAGCGGATAATCCACCGCCATTCTCGATCGCTGCATCAAGTCGTGGTTTCAAAAGCCTCCCAAAAAGTTTTCCCGCTGTATCCAGCATGCACAGTGGTCTATATGAGGATGGGACTTCCGGGTCGCCACTTCCCTTGCGAATTAGTACAAGCTGTTGTCTTTTCCAGATTTCAGGGAAGGTGCACTCTTTAAGGCATGTGTTGTACATCCCTAGTAATAATATTTGATACATAATGAAATCATAATTTTAAATATATTTTATTTAAATTTTCCTTTGAAGCGAAAAGTGAATAATATATGTATATGTCAGGAATAATAGCACTTCGTTAGCTTGTCGTTCGCACAGTGTTTCACTTAAATAAATTTCTATTCCTTATACTCGTATGTACTATTAAAATACCAACAAATTTGTGTATATTATTATGCACTGTTCTCGACAAGCCTGTATGTTCTAGCTTGCCTCTTGTATTGTATTTTATAGGGAAATAGTCGTTTTTTTTTAAATTGTTTTAAATATTCAGTTCATATGTAGCTGGCCATCAACATTGTAACAGAAGAATGAAATATAAAAAAAAAATTAAAAATACATTTCTGTATCGATTTCACTTATTTTGTTGTTCATTTTTCTGTTCGTGTCATGTGCAAAAATTGTTTCTTTTATATATACTACAAGCAGACAGGAGCAACATATTGATTTTAGTATTCTGACATGGTCTATGTATTGCTTTATTTGTTTTTCTCATTGCCCTTTTGTATGTATTTGCAGAGTTATTGTATAAAAATACGTATTTACTGGCTTGGCTGTTGGTTTATAAAAAGAGATGTTTCAATGCTTATAAAATATCAGATGAATAAATATTCCATAGTTATTGGTTTAATATTCTGTAGTTGTTATGGTATTATGAACTAATTTTACTTATTACCATATAAATATGCATGTACATATGCGAGTATATGCATAAATGCCACATATGCTGCTCTTTTAGATGTTTTTTGCTCATGTTAGTAAAGCTCTCTTTCTCTGATTATAAGATTTCTTTTATATATTGAAATTATTGCTTTGGGATATTAAATACTTAAATAAAAATTAGAATTTAATTTAATCCTTGTGTTATAGGAAGAAATCAGATAAAAATAAAATAAATCAGGGATTATTTCTAGATTTACTAAAATAGAAATATATTTCCAAAATCTCTGTTAATTTAATACCATTATGTGTTTTGATTTAATTACATCGTAAAGACAAAGAATAAATAGATAAGAAAAAAAAAATTAAAAACAGCTTAAAAGTTATCAGTTTTTTTTTGTGTTAAACTTTGAAGAACTAAAGAAATAATTTCATACAAATTTAAATTTTTATTTTATAAATTTTATTTTTTAAGTAAATAAAATCTCTTAATACATACAAGTATGTATATACGGTTGTTTGTTCGGAAGTTACCAACCAGAATTGCAATGAAGCATTCTTCAAGGCAGATTTAGCATTTATTTAAAGCTAATTGGCAAAAGAAAAATGTATTAAGCATTAAACATAATTTTAGCACCTTCTTTTGCGAATGTTATTTTTGAATTGCGATTTTTTGTTGATGAGACAAATTGCTGCCAGTTTGATAACTCAAAGGTCAGTGTTATACCTTCGCCCTTATGTGGTCAACAGCCATTGCCCCATCAGTCGGTGGATGTTGCGAGTGATGATGGTGTGAATGGCGAGCGTCTTCAGTAGTTGTTAGTTGTTATCTTCCCAGAAGGTGGTGCTGTACTTCTGATCATTCATTTTTGGTGGAATAGACTGGAAATGTCAGAGAGCGGTTTCTTGATTCTGGACTTTAAGTTAAAGAATTCATAGTAAATTGCAAATATCTATTAGAACTGATTGTTTAAAACCTTTTTTTTAAGAAAATATTTTCGTGCAAACTCTTTACTTATTTACCGCCTATAGAAAAATTGAGTTCATGCAATTTATTAACAATTTATACTGTTAAAATTTTTAACGTAGTTGTTAATGTGCATTTTAAAAAAGTGCATAACATCCTTTAATAATTTTCAATGAATTTATGCGGTTCCGGTTGTTTGTCATC
Organism: Metopia argyrocephala; assembly: GCA_963576795.1. NCBI lineage: Eukaryota > Metazoa > Arthropoda > Insecta > Diptera > Sarcophagidae > Metopia > Metopia argyrocephala. Next base: position 175,542,461 of record OY756208.1, on the reverse strand, counting down.
ATCAACATGACTTTTGTTATCCCTCTTATAATACCAACAGCAAGCAATAATTAAATAAAAATAAAAACAAATATGAAGAAAAATTAAACACATTTAAATATGAAATAAAAAACCGTTTTAATAATAATTAATAAAATACAACATGATATATACTCTGGTTATATCTTTAAGCCACAGTGATTTATTAAGTACAGGAGACATTTTTTTAAATACCCTACTTTATATTTTAAAAATGTAAAAGTTAACTTATTTTTAGTTTGAAGAATACAGAATAAATAGCATACTTATATGTATGTATATTGAGAAGTTGATCGGCTCTAGTCTAGTCTAGTCTTTTGATTTTGATGGTTTTAATATTTCTTTTGACCAAAAAATTTAAACATTGAGACCCATTGTAAAAAGAACTATAAATTTATTCTATAAAAATTGTCTACTCATCTGTAAAAATACTGTTGCACAATGCAATTTATATATTGAGTATAAATATATGTATCTATGTAATAACCGAATCGTTTTCCAATCCATTTTCGCTCGTAATATTTTTTATTTTGAAATTTTGTTAATCTATATACATACATACATATGTACTTATGTATAAAAATATGGAGGCTATTTTTAGCTAAGGTATGTTGCCGCATAACATTTAATCGCGTGTACCGAGTTATAAAGAGATTAGGTAATGGAACCTATATGGTTTACATTAATGTTTCTTTAAAATCTAAAATAAATGTGTGCCATAACTAAACTCCAAAACTATGACAAGAAAAATCGTATTTAAGGGATAAAATTTGGTTTTATGAAGCGGGTATAGGCATAAGTGCAGTATAAGTAGTATTGAAGTGCATTAATGTGAGTTTAGTGAAGGTAAAAATTTATATTTATATGTATTTATTTCCAGTATGTACTTGAGATAAGATTAATACTTATTCTTGAATATGTTACTGACAAAAGTACAGTGGAACTTCCATAATTGGAATCACCATTTGCCCGAAAATAAAAAACTTTGACTTACCGGAGACTTCGAGCTATAAAATTTTTTTGTTATTACATATATATATACTTTTTAAGTACGCATGTACATGCAATAAACAAGTTGAAAAGAAGTAAAATGATCTGAAATTAGTAATGGAAATTTTTTTTTCTATTAATGCTCATCAGTTGAAGTAATATTCGTTCACAAATATATGTATGTATGTAAGCTCAAAGTTCGCAAAGAATTTTATATGTGCTTTGTTTGTAAAGACTAATAAATAGTTCTTTCCACCAAAATCTCTCCATCACTCTATGTTTTTCTTAAGGCTGTGTCATGAATGTAATTTAAGGCAGTAATCCTGAATAATGTCATCTGTAAGAAAGCCTGTTGCGCAAAGCTCATTATCTACTTCAACATAAACTTGAACAGTGGTATTGCAAGTTAGTTTGTTCACTTTTTACCAGCCTTAGTAGTCAACCTTAAATATAAATTGATTTTCATGAGATATATGATGTACTAAAAGGGGTTTCACCTAAATTAAAGAAACCAAATTACACAGGAAAAAACAAAGAAAAATAAATTAGCAAAAAAAACACTTCAACAAACCAAACGTCCGAAATACTTCGAGTTGTAGAATTCCATACATGAATTTCTTTCGAATTATGGAGAACTTCGACTTATGGAAGTTCGTGTTAGGGAAACAAATTAACTTAACGCTACTGCCAACTTAATTATTTAATTCGAGTTATAGAAGCACGACTGTATTTATTATTAGGGTTACAAACATTTGCCTGCCGCTGTAATGACTTTACGAAGTAAATTTAGTGTCCTGTAGGATTCCTTCATATGAAGTATAGTTTAAACACAATGAACTTTTTAACTCGCTTTTTTCTCCACTGAATTAATTTTAATAAATAACAACAATATTTTATTTTATTTGTATTGAAGTTAAATTTTAATGACATTTTAATAATTATTTGTAGAAAAAAAAAAATAAAATATCGTATGTTTTTTCCGCTTTAATACCACAAAAGCAATTTGTTTTTATCTCATAAATATTCAAATCAAATTTGCACAATGATATTAAAACATAAATTAAAAAACTCTTTTAAGAAATTAAATTTTAATTTTATGTTTTTTTATGCTTAATTTATATATGTATATAGACCACCATTTACATAATATTTAAGTGCATACAAATATAAAAAATTATGAACATAAATGGGGTTGCTTTTTAAACATCTTGACTGCAACAAAAGCAACAGAACAGCTGATTTAATTTAATTTTTTCTTTTATACTTTGCTCAGAAGGAACTGCATTTAAGTGATTCTTAAAATCGAATGATTTAATCATGTTAGTGTAGAGAAAATGAGGTGATCGTAGACATAAAAAATGGAGTTTCTATTTCAGTAAAGAAATTTGGGGAATCAGAAAAAACGATCTCAAACTTAAAAAAAAAAAATTGTAAAAAATTATTGAAAATGATCAATCAAATTCCTTTCAATTTACAATTCGAGGCATTAAATAAATGTGTTGTTAAATTTTTTATTACATACATACATAATTGGCCATTACAACCCTGTATCAGGGTTGCGGCCTAGCTTCTCGCAGCACTCATGTTGTGTGTGTTAATTTTTATCCATGAGTACCAGGACCTACAGTCGATTCCGAACGACAGATATGAGTAGCTTTTTCATGGCCATCAATTACTCCCAGAGCTTTTGCCAGAAGACTGCTGAGAGGTAGTCGCCGAAACAAATAATTTTTTTATATTTCTTTTTTTCAAGATGTTAGAGCTGAGATTAGAACCCGGCGCTATTGTCTTAGTAAGCCAACACACTAACCACTAGACCACGGCGACTACTAAATTTTTTATTATAATTTCAAATTCTCGTTAATAAAATAAAGAGCTAAAATTTAATTTAAATTGCGTTTCCAAAAAGAATTGAAGTCTGGAAAATGGCTGGTAACTTGACATTGCCATCATTAGCAGTCTTAAGTTTGCATATCAATGTTCATTTTCTTTTTAATCCACTCACCTTTTTTCGGTAATAAACTTACAAAATTGAGACTGTTATTTCAGAAGAATATACAGGTATCCCTTGTATAACGCGATAGTTACGTTCCAGGGAAACTCCGCGTTATGTGTTTTCGCGGTATATAAGACTTAGTTTTCATATAAATTTGGGGGTTGTGTTCCAATAAGTTTTTTTTACCAAATAAATTACACATTTAATAAGAAATAATATATATTCTCAACTCAAAACTAAAATTCATATTTTGTTATAAAATTAATAACAATTTAAAATTCAAAAAACAAATTATTATTCATATTATAAGTTTAAAAACAAACTGAAAAAAACTAAAAGTTTATTAACAGACTTCATTCCAATTAATCAATTTTTAGAATAAAATTGTTTCCTAATTAAACATCTAATTTCAACAAAAGTTCACTTTGTACTAATATTTTTAATTCAGTATGTATGTATAGTCACACGTCTTGAAAACAAAAATGGGAAATTCCCCGTAACTCACACTGGGAAATTCCCGGTTTACATTCAAAACAAATATGAATACACATGTTTTAAACTTCGCGTTATAAAAGTCCAAATTTCGCGTTCTACTGAAACCGATTATTTTTTCAAATCGCGTTATATTGAAACCGCGTTTTACAAGTACCGCGTTATGCAAGGGATACCTGTACTTAATTGTAAGCATATGTATATTACACATCACTATAGGAAAATATTGTAAAAATGAAATACAACTGCTACAAAAAAAAGGCAAAAAAAATCATAAAAAAACGAATAAAGTAAAATAGAAACTTTTAAAAAAATGAGGAAAATTATTTGCAGTTGGCGAAAATCCAAAAAAATAAAATTTAATTTTTTCATTTTCATTTCTTTATTATGCTATACAAAGATACAAAGATATGTTATTACATTAAACCAGACATTAGAAAAATAAAGCAGAAAAAGTAAAAAAAAGAAACAGTTTTTTCTTTCATTTCTATGATGCTTTTCAGCCCCAGTAGTCTTATTAACATCAATATGTTACATTTATTGGCTTAAATTAAAACAAAAATATAATTTTCTTATTCTTATTATTCTCTTTTCTCTACTTATTTTATTGTTGAAGTTGTAAAATCTTATTACTCGTACTTCTTATTTACATTTTAATTTAGTTTTAAAATTTAGAATTTTTATTTGAATTTCATATGCAAACACTCACTCGTATGGTTACAAAGAGATTTTATTTGCCAGCTGCTGTAACAATTTTCTTCTTATATTTTTCCTTTGTTTTTACTCGTATCTATGGCCCATTATACTTAAGATGGAAATTTCATAGAATTTTCAGTTTCATTTTAGTGCTATAATTTTTAATGTAAACCAAATGAAATTATTTTCTTTAAAGAGAAAGTAGAAAGAAGTGCTGTGTTTTATAGACCTTTTAATGATAAAAAGAAAATATACTTGTACACTAGTCAACATAAGTCTAAGCTCTAGGCTTATAAGATGTTATTGAAACAAAAAAAAATTTTTTTAAAACCAAAGAAAACTCTACATTATTTGATTTTAATAGTTGTTTAAGGAAAAGTAGAACATGTCCATATGACTTTTGTGAGGTACTATATCTACCAAGAACAAGGATTTATTAAAAAAAAAATGAAAAAAAAAAACACTTGTTTATGAGCAAGAGGGTATGCTCATCTTTATATTTTTGAGAAGGGTCATTCATCATAATCTAAGCGGTAATTTAATTTAAATACCTCATTGTATTAAATTTTAAATTGGAAGATTAATAAAAGTTGACAAAGGAAAAATAATTTTGAAAGATGGACAAAAAAAATTTTTTGGAATAGCACGGGCATCCGTCGAAACAGTAATTAAGAAAAAAACAAAGGGATAATAATAGTGATCAAGCCAAGATCTTGACGTCCCTGCAACTTATCAAGTAAAGAGTTGACTAAGTGTAATTTCTTGTAAAAAGAGACTAGTAGTGTAACAATTTCCAGAATAATTTTAAGAAAAACTGGTAACCGTGGTCATGCTTTCTTAAAAAAAAGTAATTTTTTCGTATTTTGTTTATTTGGAATAAAAGGGAAACAAATGCCTTGATAAACATTAAGAACGGACTTAAAGTAAATTTGCTGTCCACAGTTAAGAATATTAGCGGTGATGTAATAACATGGGGTGGTATGGCAGACCTATGGGTAGGCAATGTATAATTTATAGATTCAAAATTAGACAGAGTTGCTTAGTTTAAAAATAAATATAAAGAAAAGTGTTAAACAACTAGGCTTTTCCTCCAATTATATTATTAACATGACAATCATACAAAATATACGAATGATGTTGTTAGACTTGGGCTTTTGTATAATGTATTGAAGATGAGCACTACTTGAGCTAAAAATTTGACAACAATTGATTACTTCCAAATCTATGCTGAAATACGTTGTCAAAGAGATGACCGTTTATCGTTTGTTTAACGACCGATATCCGTGAATGGCAAAACTTTCACTAAAGGCAAATGCATAAAACGATACTAAAGCTGTCTGGCTGGCTTATCTTTTATTTGATGATCTTTTAGATTTATTTTCTTCAAAATTAGGTGAAATGTAATGCTGTTTCGGTATTCTCCTCCCATAGTCAAATAGTCTCTGATCTGACATTGTTAGTACTATATGCAGTAGTATTTTCAGATTCCTCTATCATTAAAGGGATTTAATATAATTTAAAATGTATTGTACTGAATTTTCCTACGCCCCTTTTCCCCTTTAATTCCGAGCCCACAAGCCGAAAGTCAACAATTCGTATACGTTAGGACTTGTCCTAGGTGTTTTGCTGTATGCAAGATAAGTTTCACTCTGTAGACCTTCAATGGGTTTCAAAAAGCTCTGGATACAACATTTGTTATTCATATTTATTTGATTGCAGGCCGAGCCTTTTGGATATTGAAGTGAGAAGGCAGAATATAAATGACACACTTACAAATGACCTGCAAATAATCTTCGACTTGGGTCGCACTAACAGGATCGAATTTAATGCACGCAAGACTCAACGTCACACATTGGGGTGATGATGATAATGTAATCTTGTCATCTGTGGCTATGGGTAATGTAAATGTGGAGGAGGCGTACGATCTTAATATTCTGGGCATGAGAATTAATTGTAATGTCCGTTGAAATGTATTTTGTGTGTCGAAAGAAACATTCAAGTGCCTCGGTTTTTAAAAACGGGGCAAGAAATACTTCACTCCATTTGACTTCCTCAATACTTACAAGACCTTTATCCGACCTAAGATGGAATACACCTCTCATGTATGATCCGATGCTTCAAAGTCTTTTCTAGCCACATAGGCTTTTCGACCGTGTACAGGAAAGGGCGACGGTAGGGTATCCAACTCTATCGATTCGTTGGAGCATCGGCGCAATGTGTAGTGCGGTTTTTTTTCTATCGGTACTACTATGGAAGGTGCTTTGTTGAAATAAAGGACTTGATTCCGCATAATCGCATACTTTTGCGTACTACTCGTACCTCTCTTAGAGCGGATCCTTTTGTAGTTGATTGTCCAGTGAATCGAACAAAGTATTATAGAAAGAATTTGTTCTTTAGTCGTACCGCTCGTTTATGGAACGGGCTTCCAGAGAATGTTTTTCCACCAATTTACAACATAAGTAAGTTTAAATCAAATGTCCACAAGCACTACTCCCTCTTTCCCACTTCCCATAACATATTTTCCTAGACCAGCACAATGTACTGCATGAGTAGGGGTCGTCTCCTGAGTGCTGGCCTGAATAATAAAAAAAAAAACAAAGACTTTGGTTCTAACCCCTTGAACATAATGCTATTCCATTAAATTACAAATTTATAAATTCCACTGATAATAAAAATATTACTTTTGTTCCATGTTACTGACAATTTGATTATTTTCTTAACTTATTTACTTTAAAAACAACAATAAAAGCAAAAGAGAATCATGGCTTTTACTTATTTTTCAATATAAATTTGTTATTGAAACCCCATTTAAAAATAGAAACTCGTTGTGTTGAGTTGTTTATGACAAAACAAAAAAAAAAAAAAAAAATATTGCAAACTAATGGATGGAACAACAACATTTATCAATAAAATTTATTTCTTTTATGGCTTTTATGTTTTAAGAATAAATAAAAAATCTATTTCAAAACCACAATAATTACTTTATATTGTTAAAGTGAGATTTATTGTCAAACACGAAGCAAGTAGCCTTTTATATGAAATCTTTATTTTTTATTTACTAAAATTAATAAAAAACAAAAAATATTTTTCGCCATATAGGCAAATACATTTAATATACATAATATATGAAATGTATTGCTTTGGGGATAAGAAAAATATAATTTCAATTTTTAAAAAACAGAAATGTATTGCTTTGTAAATACTTTTGTTTGGTTTTTATATACTAAATGTGATTCACATTTAGTTTATAACTATTTTAATATAAGTATTTGTATTATTGTTTACCACCTTTGGGAAAAAGTCTCCTGACGAGTCTCTTAAGCAGAGACGAAATGGCAATAGAGACAAAGCAATACATTTCATATATTATGTAAAATTAATAAAAACAATATAAAAAATTTATAAAATCTTAAATGATTTTAATTTAACCGATTTCTGAATACAGGTTCGTGAATCATTTCAAGATAAATTGGTGAGCGGTTTTTTTTTTTTGTTATTTTTTTAAACGTGCTTGGCGGCAACTATATTGCAGTTTGCAATCTCGTTCTTGGGTCAGTCTAATCCATCTAAACCTTCTTCTGATAATTTCGCTTTATGTCGCTTCAGTATCGTATTATATGTTTTGTTAGAAGCCTGTAGACGCTGTATGTTTATTCTAGACTAGCCCCAGGTTTTAAAGCCACATAGAAGTATACGACTTGCATATGACCCGAAAACTTCTGTTGTCCCTTCAAATCAGAAGGTTTACACACATACAGATACACACTTCTCTCAAGAGTACATGAAAATTGTACAACACACATGATACATTGTGCTGCCGCTGTCCATAGTTAGATTAATAGTGTGGAGGGTGTTTATAACCACTAGTTCATGTTGCTTGAAAAGGTATTCGAGTGTAGCAGGCATATATTTATCGTTGGAGTTGTTCAAGTCATCCAATTATCGGAAAGCGTTCGCTGAATACCGTTTGAAACGTTAATATTTTCTAATTGTATAGCGTGATCCAAAATCATCAAATGTAGTATTGGCGATAGGATACTCCTCTGAGATACTTCATGATGTACCGTACGATATGATGTGAATTACATATAGTTATTTATTTCAAGTTACACTATGTTACTAAAGTCACATATACGAGTATATACATACTTATGTGCTTTGAAAGAAGTGCAGAAGAAGTGCTACTCCTTCAGATAAAATAAACTTTGGCTGACTGACACCACCTGTTACTATTCGTTAAAATACTGATCTTCCTTAAGTATAAAATATTTTGCTGCAAGAAAAGCCTTCAAAGAAGCGACAGGGAAAAGAAAGAAAAAAAGGGAAAAGAATTTCCAAAATTTACAAGTTGACGACACTATAGAGAAGTCTAGCTGCTGTTGCGCATCATAGGCTCCTACCATTTTTTTCCTATCTTCCTATGTTTGTTTCGTATGATCATTTTATGTTTTTACGTGTTTCTTAATTTCCGCACAGGGTGGAGGTCAAGGATCTTTTTGGGTAGAGGAAGAGATTTGGAGGAGCTTCAAACCTTCCTTTTTATTTTTAAAGATTGAGGTAAAATGTTTTTCCTTTCTTATCTGGGATACGAACCTGATTTTCTCTATATTATATGAGAGCTCTCTTGTTGATAATACGCAAAATGTTACATCAAAGTGATGCCACCGTAATTGTATTATAGATAACAAAATTTGTCATTACACTGATGACACTTTTGGGTCCATTGATGCTATTTGTCATACCATTGGTGTCACATTTCTGACGTTAGAGCATCATATCGTCGATGGAATTAAAGAACGCTGTAACTGACAAAACCTTAAATGTTCCCCAGAGCCAATAAAAGCTGTATGAAAGTAGAACAAAGATACTGGTATTTTAAAAAAAATCAGACGGCCTAAGTGAATTTCTTTTCATCGTAGAAATCTGGGACCGGGACCAATCGACGCGTATTTTTTTCTCTGATAAAAATAATGCAAAAAACGTATTTTCGATTTTTTGTCAGTTACAGCGTTCTTTAATTCTTGCGACGATATATAGATACTTATATGTATTTCTCTCTATATCTCTATGAGTGTAATGTAAATTGTAACTATCAAAGCACTTGCTATAGGGGATAACATATCAAGAAAAAAATAAATTTTATAGTTTGAAAATTTCTAAAGGATTAAAGAAATTGCTTAATTTGATAATATAAAGCAGCTTTAATGCTTCCTGTTGTGTACTATTCAGTTTTAAAGGTTTAAAATTCTGTCCGGAAAAAAAATTTGTTTTTTTTTTTCTTGTGGACATTTCACTTCAACAAATTTACAAAATGCTTGTGATAAGAAGGCAATAACAATAAAGCCATGATTACCAATAACAAAAATGACAATAAAATGTGTCAATCTAAATATTTTGATTATGTAAATATGTGTGTACTTCTTATCTAAAATACAGCAGAAAAAAATATTTCTTTTCTTAGTAGATTTTCTTAGAGATTTTCAAAAAAATACTTCCACACGCTCTAGTAAACTGATTAAAAGAAAGCTATAAAATGCAAAAAAATATACAAAAAAGGTAATTTTGCGTTTTTTCTTCTATTTTTCTCTATTAAATTTTAGATACAGATATAATTTTCAATGATTTTTTGTTGTTATGCTGCTGTCATTCAAATGACTAGATCAGCAAACATTGTAAAGACCCCAACATGGATGCCACATTTATAATGAATTTCTCATACTTTCCCAATTACGCAATCATTCTCTCTGGCTTTTTATACAGTAGTTTGTTTATTTTATTGCCTATACTCTCTTTCTTTTTACCCTTTTTTACACACAATTAAATAGAGCCTGTTGAAGATTGACAGCAATGTTTTGCTAAAGCAAAAAAAAAAAAAAAGAGAGAAGAATGTCAACAACATTGACAACAGCTTATGCAAAATGACAAATAATACCGTAAATAAAGAAATAGGCGGACATACTCTTACGTAAACATACATCTAAATAGGACCCCAATAAAGACTACATTATGGAGAGTAGGGTAAGAGAATATCTAAATGTGTTACATTTTCTAAATGGCAGCATAAATTATGCAAATCGTTGCTGTTGTTATTCAATTGACAGTGTGGTTGGGGAAAGAAAAACATTTAAAAAACAAATACTAACGAAAGTAATATAAGAAAATAACAATAAAGTCGTGAGAAGGGGGTAGGTAATAAAAATAAAAAGAAGAAAAAAGGGCCAATTTAATAAAAAGGCTCGGTTACAAAAAGTTTTTATGTTCAATTGTAAAGAAAGCAATAAAGAAAAGGGCAGTAGTAATAAATTGTTTGCAGCATTAATGTAAAATATTTTTTCCTTTTTTACAAAGTTTACAAAAGCGAAAGTCGTTTATAAACTTTTATAGTTCACACTACATTAGTTCTAGGTGAGTCAAATAGAATTTTGCGGATATAAGCCATCTTATATTTTAAGCCTGTTGTTGTAACAGCTCTGCTGTTGCTGGAAGTTCGTTTCTTCGGAAGAAACTTTCTCTAAATACAGCTATCGCTGAGTTGACAATTCTTGGCCGACAGGGAGTCGGGCCGTTTCGGATTGTAAATCCGATTGCTGTGAGAACGAATGTTAGGGTAACTTACTTGAAAGTCAGTGTTGTCAGATTAGGGGATTTATCCCCAAAATGGGGTTTTTTTTTTCTGAAATGGGGATAGAAAAATTCATTTGGGGATGGGGGTTTAATTGGGGATGATCCATAAGTTTTAGGCGATTTTCAAAATTTGTTTGCTTGCTTAATTATATATTATAAACTTCTTACATTCGAAACACACGATGAAAGAATTTCAATAGAAATTCAATTTTCAAGATTTGCTTATAAACTTGTTTAAAACTCATACTTTCATATAAAATTTTTGCAACGTGTGCTCTTGGTTTTAGTTTGATTTATTTTCTCATATAAATAATAGCATCCCCATATCATTATGTTTCCGCCACCTTTTTTAATGGTTTTTATTGCGGAGGAATTTAGTATTACAGGGTCTTCTTACAGCTGAATTACTTCTTTCGTAGATAAACAAACTAATTTTAGTTTCGTCCGACCACAATTACTTTTCCACTTATATTTACTTTATGGTATGGGAATGCTTTTCATAACATGGCACAGGACATCTATTTAGAATTGAGGTAAAATAGATGCCGTATACTATACAAATATTTCCAACGACATCATGATGTCTTATGCTGAATATGAAGTGGCATAGCGACAAGTATTTCAACAAAATAACGACCTGAAGCGCACATCGAAGCGAGCAAGAGGTTGGTTTAAAAAGAATGTCGTCAAGACTTTTAGTTGATCTGCACAGTCTCCAAATTTAAAATTTACATATCAAATAAAAAATACGTACATGCATTCAAAATTATTGATGCAGTTTATGTGAGGATTTTTGGGGATGAAGTAATGAAGGTTTTGGGAATTTTTGGGGATATTAATTTCGCAATTGGGGATAAAAATTGAAAAGTATCTGACAACCCTGTTGAAAGTCAATATTCTTGGAACGGTCACAAGAATGTCTCTAGATATATAGATTCTTCCATTGTGTGACAGATCAACTGTATATATCGATTCGAATAACCGTTATGTTAGAAATCTTAAGAGCGCCACACAAAGCAAATGAAATCGAAATAAAACCTTATAAATGCTTTTTTGATTAGATTTCAGCCAGTAATACTTAAAATATCCCTATACTGATAGTAAACTTTGCATTCAATGATAATTTATATATAAAATTGGATTGATTATTGACTTGTGTTGGCTTACTAAGGCAAACCCCATCTCTGACATCTTAAAAAAAAAAGAAATGTGAAAAAATATTTCTTTCGGCGACTACCTCTTCGCAGTGTCCTGGCAAATGCTGATCCATGAACAAACTTCCGAAGTCTGTTGTTCGGAGTCGACTGTAGGTCCCGGTACTCATGGATAGAAATTGACAAACACAATATAGCTGCTGTGAGAAGCTCGGCCGTAACCCTAAAACAGGCTTGTAATGTATATATAAACATATATGTATTGACTCATAAAATCAAATTTTTGGAAAACTTTTTTAGAACACTTGATTTAATTAGTTTTAATCAAATGATTGGTTAACAAGATGAGCTGAATTATATCATATACGTATGTCGGAAATACATAAATTAGCCCACCCATCCTAAGTAAGTATACATATAGTGGAATAAAACAAGTGGATTCAGGCTAGCTCTCCTTTAAAAAAGCACAGACATTCGACTATTCAGTGTGGTTTAAAGAGTATATCCATTCTTTTCCAAAAAAAAACCTAAAGGGTGATCTTATCTGTGGTAATGTGATAAATCACTTTCAATTCAAAATTATTAATCGTTGATTGTTAGCACAGCGACTTTCAAATTGCCTTCGTATAGGGCTTTCACCAATATGTAGATATTGAACATCTAACTGAATAATTTGAGCCTTGAAAGGTACAACTAGTAAACACTTTTCGCATAAATGGAGTCAGAAAATTAAAAAATCTATTATTTTTTCTCCAGAAAACACTATAATTTTTCTCAGATAGTAGTTATTTTGCGTGAAATCGCTCCACTGTGCTATATTAAAGCGGAACTGGAGAATTGCCAGTGGAGATGAATGATTAATAAAACTTTTTATTTTTCCACAGTTTCCCACTTTGAATTGGGTTGACTTTAATCTGAAGCACTGTGTTTCTGTTTTATAACTTGTACAAACGATATAATGACTCATGAGGTGTAGTGTAAAAACCCGAATATAAAAATAAGTAATATTCACTCACTCTCTCTTTGCACAGCTTTAGTTTTGATTACTGAGAATTTATTTTACTAACTCTTACATTTATTCAAAGTTTTTAATACCACATATACGAGTACAAATACTTGCAAATACTTTGTAAGTGACAAGTGCTTAAATGTCACTTTATTCTAAGCTCTTCATGAACATTGGAATGCTATGAAACGTAAAACTTCAAAGAGAATTTTCGTTGTCAAATGTTAAACGAATTTGATGAAAAACGTGTTTGATAGAGAGGAAATGGGTGAAGAAAAAATATTGGTTTCATTTTGAGGAGCCCCTAAAGGAAGTTTTTAAATATTTGGCGTAGCATTTAAACTGCCAATTTATTGTAGAACATATGCATATATGTGTATACATACATACATATATGTATGAAAAAATAAAACTGTGTGGGTATATTGATTGTGTAAATGTGTTGCCCATTAACAATTTTGTAACAGTAAAAAGTAATTGGAAATATTCTTTTTTTTTTTTTTTTGCAACAAAAAATAGTTTCTGACACAAGACTAACACAAATGTTTGAAGAAAAAACAAACTGCCAAAGGATAACCAAAATATGTGAAAAAAATTACAAAATAGGATAGAAAAACAGTGCATTGATGCGTGAGAACAATCTAACTTTAGTAGCAGAAAAAAAAACAGTTATAAAAATGATATCAAGGAAGAAAAGTACGAAAAAAAACAAAAAGCAGTGCAAAGGAAAACCAACATAATAGTGCAGACTTAAACCATATTTTCACATTGATAAAGCAACATTTTTTCTTTCTAAGCGTTTTATGTTTGGAAGCTTTTTTATTTGCGTATAGTCATATGTTCTTTTGATTCCTTTTTTTCTCTGTCAATTTTAAAATATTTTCTACATATATTTTAAAGAAGTATATCAGAGGGAGTTTAGAATAAGTGATTATGCTTACAAGTATGGCATAGGATTATATATACATTTTAGAGCAGGATTTTTGTTTTTGTTGTTACAGAAATAATAGCAATCTTTCTATTTAATTGGAATTCACTTTTATTTCTCGGTAAATAAATCAAATCTAACAAACTCTAACAAAGAATATTGATGTCGCTCAAGCCACTGTAACCTTTTTGTAATATTTTTTTGTTATAAACAGATCCAAAGCTATTTTTTAATTGCTATCAATTTATATAACTTCTAAATCTAAAACCTTATTTGACTTATAGGCATAAGCTTTTATTTGAAATTAATTTTCAAACCAACTGCTCTTTTAGTAGACCTCTTAAGTAATGATTAGCAAACGTAATCGTAATCATTAATAACACAGTGGTACACCAAAAATATGCAGGGGTTCTGACATAGCAATTATGTTTTGTGTAATTCCATAGAGTGCGGTTTTAGTTTTTTTCGTTTTTTTTAATAGCAAATATAGTGAAATACCTGTGTTCATGAAATTAAAACTTCAAAAAATCCGTAGGTTTTTGTTTTGAAACCGATTTTTAAATTTTACCTTTGAAACAAAATAATGTTTTTGAAAATCGGTATGAAAATGGATGAGTTACGGATAATGATGCCGTTTTCAAACAAATAGGTAAACAAATTAATAGTTCACTTTCCGATGACAGTGATGGGAACACTGGTCGTCCAGCTTTCAATGAACATTCCTTTTTTCCGAAATAACTGATTTGATGAAGATCTTATATTTCGATTCAAAATTATTTTGATTTGTTTATTCTGCCAATTCGAAATCAATTCAGGTAAATTTAAAATATATTGTTTTGAAACAGCAAAACGTTTTCATGACCTATATCCCTGGTTACCAATGACCCCTACGGTCCATAAACTATTTACTCATGCAAAAGAAATAATAAGAAATACTGCACTTTCGGTCGGGTTTTTTGGAGAAGGAGGTTCTGAATCCCGACATAAATTGTACATCACGCTCGCAGGAACAACCGCACCAATAACTTATTAGAGTTATTTAATATGGCTATCGATACTTCAGATTCCTTAAATTCCTCAATATTATTAAATAAGTGCTTACAAAATCGACAACGTTTCACACTTCCACCGAAAGTAATTGAATTATTATCCTCCCCTGAACCCACACAAGAACATCATCTTAGTAACCAAGTCGATGAAACAAATGAAAGTGAAGAGGATCTTTTTGATTTAACTTTAGTAAATGAACTAGATTTAAGCTATTATGTTAATAGTTGCACAAGGGTTAATTTGTGGTCGTTAATGGGTTAAGTTAAATTTTTTTCAATAAAGTTAATTATATTTAAGAAATCATTATTAGAAAAAGTAGAGATTTGACCTAATGTGCACCGCAACAAAACTTTCTAAAGTTGCGTTTGAAATTTGGAAAAAGGGGATTTTTTCAAGCAACTGCATATTATTTTTGTTTTAAGTATTTGATGATTTAAGTTTTAAGTTTTTGTTTGACTTGTTTAGTTATATTTTATTTTTGAAGTTCTTTTTTTAATCTGCACAAACTATGCCTTAGCAAAATGATAAAATGAAGGAAGGATTCTGAAAAGGAAAAACAAAAATGTTTCAAGCGCCAAAAAAAATACATATACGATCGATTCGATTGCTTATTCATTATTTTTATTTACTTTTTTACATCGTTCTGTTTTTTGCCCGCAAGATTTGTTTGACATGCCTTAAGCAAAAGTCTAGCTGTTTCCAGAGCTGTTGCTACAATACAAGTATTGTTACCCAGTATGCTTCAACATTGCAGAAAAGTAAATTTTTGTTGAAGGATCTCATTTAAACATTTTATTACAATTTATCGGCGATAATGATTTTATGGTTTATAGCCTTTAGATTATAAAACCGATTTCATAGTTTAACATTTTGGTGCATTGATTTTGTTATTGTAGTGTTCACTGTTGGGCTCTAGGATGCAGTATTTATATGCACTTGAGTACACGCATAAGTTTAAAAAAAAAACTAAAGTTTTGTATTTCATTTATTGTTAATTATACGGCTGTTAATTTTGAGTAGGCCATGCCAAACTGAATAACACAGAAAGAAACGAGGACAGACAAATAGACACACAGTTACTGCATTCAATATTTAAACATGCCACCACAACAAGGAGTAGTACAAGTAGTTCTGTTTGTATTTATGCTGGTGGTGTAGGTAGTTGGCCATGTTCTTTCATTGTTTAACACCGATATCTTATTTTTTGATTCGTGATGTTTGTAATTTTCTGCTTATCATGATTTACAATTATTTTATATTTTTAAGTTGGTTGTTTTTTTTTTTTTTTTCATTGTTATTATTTACAGCCTTCTTTGTCTTGTTTTAAAATAAAATATATTGTCCAGCAAAATGCTTAATATCTGCATTTTTATAATATAATTTTATTTGTTCTGCCTTTCGTTAAATCTTTTTTTCTTGCTTAGAAGTAAATTAATTAATTTGTAGGGTATTTCTCTTCTATGGGATTATTAATTATGTTTAACCTTGTCTTGATATAACTGATAGGAATATCAGAAGAAATTAATTGTAAAATTTTCAAAAAACATCATCACTTAGAATTTCTATATGAAGACATACACACGTATGTACAGTGCACGCGCGCTAATGTGAACTAATTAAAACTGGCGTTGTTCACATTTCCGAATACTGATAATTTTAAAACAGAATTATACCATCTTTTAAACAAAAATCATTATTTATGAATTTCTTTATTGTAATTTTACACCGAATGATAACTTAATTTGTATATGTAAGTATATTTATATACATAAATATGTTCATAATTACACACATACAACATATGCTCGTACAATACATGCACATGTTAAATAACAATTTTAGCAAAAACTATTCCAATATCTAATAAACACAGAATTTAACGTTTTAAATTAAAAAAAAATCTGATCAAATTATAGGGCTTTCTACATTTTTTCATCTTTTAGAGTAGTCAATGAAGCAAAAAGGATGTTCACATTAAGCGGTGTTCATATAATGCGGTGTTCACATTAGCGCGCGTGCACTGTATATGGTTTTATAAGTGTTTTATATAAAATATCCATTCTTAAATGTTTTTTTTTCACGTAGGAACACTATAAAATATTGGCATTTGGTACTTACATTTGCCTATTTAATAACTGTTATTGCCACCTTGAAAATTATTTTTAACATCCGTTGTATTGTTACTTTTCAATGGACATATTAAGCATTTCCGCTCACTAAGGTAACGCATATAACGGCACAATACAGATTGTTTTGTTTTTGGCCACTAAAATATGTCTTTTTATTGTAATAACACATTTTTTAAATATCAATGTGTTATTAAAATTTGTCGTGTTATTGTTGCAGTTGTAACCCAACATCAAACATTTTGTTTTAATATCGTCTTTTCAATATTTTTTAAAGAAACATTTTGTATTGACTTAACAGTGATGATAAACACTTGTTTATAAATATGTATTGTTGTGCACGTACAATAGCAACAAGTGTTTAATTAAGTTTTGTACGCTTCCCAACGTACCATAAAGCAATCCTTCTACAATATAACTTGAGAATAAGCTTACAAAAACAATAAAATGCAAGCATTTCTTAAATTAATTTATAACATTATATATAAAATTTGAATTTACAAACGTTTTTTAACCATCCACAATTATACAACAATATTTTAAAAATTTTTTATGTCGAAAAAATACATGTTTTTAATTTAGGGGATTTCCATAAATAAATCGAATGTGCTATGCATTAAATTTTTGAAAAAATCGTTTAAAACTGAGAAAGGAATACGGCAATGGAAAAAAACCTAAACACAGAACACCTATTGTATTTTTTGTGTAATAAATAATATTAACAAATTTTTTTTTATTGTAATAAAACAATATATTGGAGTTTTAATGTTAATTATACAATAATTAATATAATATTATTTTTGTAAGCTTATTCCACAATTGAAAAGTTAAGCTTTTAGTAAGCTTGAACATATAACATTTTCATGAGGGTTCCGTTTTGATTTTTCTACAATTGTTACGATAATCTTTTTCAACAAATTCTAAAATGTTTTTCAAACTTAAGGCTTGTGTTGGTAAGCTTATTATAATATTATTCTCAAGCCATTTGGTATGTTGGGTAGCTTTTACAATTTCTTACGTCGACTAGACGTAGGTTTATTCTTAACAGTGTTAGTAACTTAGAACCTTTCGTATTTATTTTTCGTAGTATTTTTTTAACATTTTAGACGCTAACAATTTTTAGTTAGTGTCTAGTGCTTTTTATTTAAAATTTTAATGCCTTTTTTTGGTAACGGTATAATAGGAACATTATGCTAAAAACTACTACTACTACTACTCAATCTAACGCTAAAATGTTATCACGAATCGATAGTGGATGGTATATGTATGATTCTGCTTTTGCACTGTCATAACACTGAGTTGATTTTAGTTATATAACATACCTAACTGACAATTACAGCCCTTCCTCAGAGTTATGGCCTGGTTTCTAAATTTTAGCTAAATATTTAAAAATTCTCTTGATTCTTTGAGGAATTATCCAATAAAGATTGTGTGTTTTCCATATTAAAATACTGAATTTCAGAAAAAGTTCCTAATGCGAAGAAATTACAATAACGGTTTAAAAAAATTATTTTACTGAGATATTTTAATTGCCAAAAGATTGAAAGAGTATTTTAACCAGATGGTAAACGGTAAATAAGGAAACTTTAGACTTTTAGTTGAACTCTTGTAATTTTTTGTCTTTTATAATACAAGAAACAAAACGTATATTTTTAAAGATTTTTTTTTATTTGCTAGTTTATACTTATACTATAAGTAAAATTTAAAAATGTTCGTTGTTAGTTGGCAACAGTCAACACTACTGAAGTCCGGTTGTTATCTATAGAGACCCATAGATTATTAAGTTATTGTTTAAACAAATTTTCTTTTCCATTAAAAAAATTCAGTGATTTTTTATTTTTTGTTTTAAAATTAATAATTTTAAATTATGAGATTGAAAATAAGCAAACCACTTTTCTGCTGTTTTTCTAGTTAAAGCATTATTTTGATAGACTTCAAGCTTCAGCAGCATGTGACACATTCTTAACTTTTCTATTTTGGAAAAGTAAAATGTGACGGAAGTATTCCAAATTTTTGTTCATTAATTAAATGTAGAAAACTTTCTATACCATAACGAAAGTGTTTGTGTAATATCTTTCAACAAAATGAAGCTTCAAATTTTAATTTTCAAACAAGTTATAGTCTTTAATGCAATTATTATTATTAGAGGTTAGTAGAAATTACATTTCAGAATCATCTACACACTATTTACAATCAAACTTTTCCAAACATCCAATATTTTGCTGTTGTGGTTATACAATTTTTCATGTTGCTTTTGTATTAACCCTAGAATACTAACCTACGTAAATTTTACGTGCACTTTTTTTTTTAATTTGTCAAAATTGTATAGAAAACGATAACTGAATAATGTAAATATAGTAAAAATTATTTTTTTATTAAATTTATTTTATAAAAATAAATAAATTAATTTAATTAAAGTAAATAAATTGAAAATTTTCTAACTTGAAAAATTGCGTAAAAATTAGCGTTAGTGTTCTAGGGTTAATGAGTTGTTGTCATTACTGTTATTTCACTAATCATGAATTGGTTGTTGTATAGAGAGGGAAGTATGTACAAGCAAAAATTAGAATATGTACTAAAAAAGCAAACATTATAAAGAGGCTTTTTACACAACCACACAATTTTTAAATTAAGAATTATGTATAAATAAAATTATTTTTTTTTTCTAGCAAGACTTTAAAATAATCTATAATTCATCTTTTAAAGGTTCTACTGTTAATTTCGATAAATGCGTGTATAACATTCGTATTAAACATTAAAACCACATCTATAATAACAACAACATCAGAATATTAAATGATACAAAATGTTACACCATCAAAGAAGTAGTTTAAGTGTGTTTTATGCATATGAATTAGTATGTATGTGTGTGTATGTATACACATATGAATATAACATTTAATAATACATTCATGCATCCATTTATTCTTGGTCTTCTTGTATGTGACTTTGTACAATCAGACTATTGTAATGTGTTTCGCTGGGTCATGTCAAATGCCAGCAAATGCAGAGAGTGCGTGTTAAATTACATGCAAGGGTAGTAGTATAGAGCAGTGTTGGCCAGAGAGAAAGAATGTATGAGAATTTTTTCATTCTGGCTGTATTTAATTTTAATGAAAGCCAAATGAATTTCGGCGCTTTAGCTCCCATTTAGATAGCACTGGTATAGAGTACATATCATGTCAAACTTTAAACTATAATTTTCTTTCATGTTTTTGTCTATTGTGCCGTGAAAATTATTGATAGCTGAGTCCCATCTAAGAGCGTAGAAAACGATTCTAATAATGGAAAATATTTAAACAAGTAAATGAATGCATATAATTAATGATGGAATATTGACGATATTTCTAAGAAGGGAATAATTGGGTTTTCAAGCACCAACATCATGCAATGATTATGCAAACAGCTTGCGGGTGATTGGTGAGTAGTCTGTTATATAGTGAACGAAACTATAGCTGGACTTTATTAATTTCGACAGGCTTACCACAATGCACTCTTGCGTACAATATATGTATGCATTATAGAAAAATTACCAATTTTTCTAAAATATTTTATGGGAATAACTCGCTCAACTCCTACAATGCTCAGTTCAGTGACATTCTTACGTGAGTAAGACAAATTCATATACGCTCTCCTCTTTTCAATATAATCTTGTACGCAGTAATTCGCAATGCAACGACAAACTGCTGTGAAATATATTCGCATTTGCAAGTGACATTTGCTTGCTTAATCACAAATATGCACACAATTACGGAAGATTTCCATACTATCCATATATATCCCTAAAGTCGACAAAGCAAACAAAACAAATTTGGTCAACCAACGCCTATTCCTCAAACATTAACAACAATGGAGCAGTACTTGAGAAGGTCAATCTCTTTAAGTATCTTGAAAGCAAGATGAATGATGACTACGGAACTAAGAACAACATAGATATTACAAAGAATCCAGATAGTATATATTGCTTTTATATAATTAGATGATGTGTGGCGCACTTAGTTTAACTTAAGGTAGATAAAACTATGCTTATTTAAATCGAATATAATGTCCATCCATTTTTACAGCTGTAAACACAAAATTTAGCATCAAGTGAGCTAAGGAGACAGCAAGTTTACAGGAATATCTAATAGCGAATAGTCATGACATTATTCTGGTCTAATGATTTTTGGGTTATTAATAAGAGGAGACGCCGCATTGTCAGGAAATAGGAGAGATCGTGAATGAAATGAATAGGCCGAAGGATGATACTCGTATTGAAATGATATTTGATAATATTTCAGTAGAACCCTGAAGTAAGCCACAAAAAAGAGCAAACACCTGGAGCAAATCTCTAAGAGTGGTAGCAAGAAGGATGTGCCGAAGTTCGAATGAAATAAAATATTTAGCCATATGTACCACACAGAGGAGAAAAAGAAATAAATTTTAATACTTTTCAACATACATTTGTTAACTTCCGAAAGGAAACAATTTTATATAGATTGTTTTTTAATAACTGAAAGCGAAAAAATGCCCATATAAGTTCATTCAGTAACTGTAGTTTTATAAAAGTGTTCAAATAGCTTTATAAGAAGAAAATTTTGTAGAAAAGATTTATATCGATAGAAAATATATAAAACCTGATTTAAGCGCTTTTGTCTCTGTCAATATATTGTAAAATTCTTAAGACTATTATACCGGGACCAATGTCTTTAATGACTACTACTCGTAAAATTTTGAATGATTTTATTAAGTCAACTTAAGATGATTTCTTAAAAGCCCGCAGATAAATATTATTACAACAAAACTTTATGAACGAACCTAATGTACATCACAAATCATAGTTTTAAATTATTTTCATTGTTAAATAAATTCTTACAACTTGCGTTTTGTTTTTCAAAAATAATGAATGAAATGGAAAAAGGAAAAACAAAAAACAACAGCAAAGTTAAAGTAATTTTTATTAACATGTAGTTTTTAATTAATTAAATTTAAATAATAAATTTTTATTTTATACTAAAGTGTGTTAATTTTGTTAATTTTGTCATAAACGGTAATAAAATGTAATATAAATAAAATTTTTTATTACTTTTAGTTTGAAAAGAAATGTATTTTTCCATATTACTTGTTTAAAAACATAAAAGTGGACAAATACTTGTACTGTACCATAGAGGAGGTGTTACAAATATCAACAAAAAGACAACACACCTCAATTACGACAGGCAGTGCTGGAAAAAAATTCACCAATTTACAAACAAAATGTTATAAATGGAACATAAAACGTACTCATAAAAATTCCCTCTACGAGTATATCCTTGTACTTGCAAATTAAACTTCAAGAAATGGAAATTAATTTTTTTTTCGTTGTGCAATATTAATGGTAGCCTGAATCCGAATATCGTGAAATTTTAATATCAAAAGAAAAACGAAAATAAAGAGGGTAAAAACTGCAGTTTACACTCATGAAGTATTTGACCACAGGCTATTAAAAAATTTGCAGTCAAGTTGAATATTAAAATATGGTACAAATTAAAATATTCAACGAATAAAACCATAAAAATAAATTATTTTAAAGGAAATAAGTGGGAATAAAAAAATTTGTCATTTTTGTCTCATTCTCACAAACATGTAAATTTAAAAGAATAAGTTATACAGTAGAACCTCTTTTTATCTTTTTGTGCCATTTCTCTTGTTATGCGGTTTTTTTTCTGGTCGATATATGCTAGTTCAATATAATAAATACATTTATTAGTAGTATTGGTAAAAGAAATTACAGAATTACGAAATATTTCGGTAATCTTTTATGGAACGTATGTATGTTGTGGACAAAAATTTAGGTTTCTTTTCTTTATATCGATTACTGATATGTTTTTCATCCCAATATGTAATGAATTACAGGGTAATATGAACAACAATTTGGTTCACTTTCTAAACCACGATTGGGAATCCCAATGTTTAGTTTGTATTGTTTCCAAATTAGATAATAGTAATTCTTCGAGGTTTGCAACAAGATTAAAAATGAAGAACGATAGTTTGCTCCCAAAATTTATATGGCAAATCTAATTGTTTCAAATAAGATTATGGCGTTAAACGCTTATGAGATACAACCAACGTCGCAAAAACTGATTACCTACTACCTACCTGGTAAGTGAGTTGGTGTTTTTTTTAGTAATGAAAGCCATTGTGAAGGGTAATGATTGAGTTGATTTTTGTATATAAAATGAGTAGATAAATAAATAAAATGTTTAAATAAGTATATCCACATGTGAACTTAGTTTAATGAAATAAAAAAGTTTTGGGTTATTTTCGAGAAAAAACATTTTTTATGCGGTCCCTATTGATCGCATAAAAAAAATAAAGTCTATTTTTAATAGACTTTTGTGAAGTTTTGTGTAATTTTTTTTATGTGGTCCCTATCTACCGCATAAAAACAGGTTCTACTGTATATACGAATCTTCATAAAAAGGCTTTTTATGAATCTATATAAATGGAACAAAGTTCTTTGCTAAATATTATTTTTATTTTTTCTTGTGAAACCAACTAAACCTTTCGACAAATCTATTGTAAACCCGACAACGATAGGTTGGGTTAAGTTACATGGAATACCCATCTAGTTAGCGAGTTTATCTGGTGGCCTTATGATCCATTGTGAAAACCCGAGTTAAGAGAGGTATAATTCAAATGATTCTCATAAAAGATCCACAAAAATTCTTGTTCTTTTAATTAACTAATAAAGGAGTTTGGATTTCTGAGCAGAGTAGGAAAATAAATAAAACTGAACGTTTGATCTCATTTTTTTTATTCTTTACAATGAGTAAAACAAAAACAAAACAGAATCAGTGAGAATGATTGTTCCATTTAATTTTGTATATTGTTTTTGTTTTGAGTACTACAAATACACTAACTAAAATGTGCATAGGTACAATAAAAAATGAATGAGAAGAAAAAGAAAATAAGAAGAGAAAAAGAGCAAATTATACGAATGTAAGGGAATAACAAAGCAAGCATAAGAGCGAAAAGCTAATTGTTTCATTTGCGCTCTTTCTCATTTAGAAAGTATTTGTTTTGGTATTGCTCATGTGGTGACATTGTGGTAACGTTTGCGAAATGTTTTGTTTGTTTGCCCACTCTGTTTCTGAGTAAAAATAATAATTTCTAATAGAATTACTTTACTTCAGTTACATGGTGTCCATTGCTTATTTATCCATCTATCTTCTAAAAGCGCCACCATCTCCTTGCAAGGGCTTAGTCATAACGATATATATTCGATTCTGATCTGTACTAAGACGTTTCTGACGAAACAAAGTACAAAATACTTAATGTCTTTGGAAGCTCAAAAGAAACTTAACTGTTGATGTATTAATTCACTATAATTAGTAACCGAGAAACAGATAATAAGTCAATACGAATTATTATAGTCGGAACTTTTGTTTTTTTTGTTAGAATTTCAAAATACCGCAAATTTTTATTCTTAATTTTTTTCTCGTGCTAGTATTTGAACCTGGGGCTACTTCAAGTTTTAATCTCGTTACATAAAAAATCATGCCTTCGTTAATAAATTTTGATGGAAAAATTTAGCTGCTAAACTTCACATTCTGCTTTATAATAGAATTAAATTTACTTGAACAAATTATACATATAACTCAGTACAGATTTTCTTGTTATTAAATGTTTAATATTTTATTTATTTTGTTTAGCATGTAAAAACCTAAACAGAATGTGTGGAAAAACACAGTCACAAAATGTTGTATTTTACTTAATATGTATTTACAATTTTTTTTACTTATATTTTACTAAAACTAAAATAGTTTTTTAAAATAAAAATTATACGAACATATTTAGTTTTATGAACAACTATCAAAAAACATATATGTAATTACTAAAATTTTCTATTTTTTTTCCAACAATTTGTAGTTTTTCGTTTTCTGTTTGCATTCATAAAGTTTTAAATGAAGCACCTGCATGTTAATGTCACTTTTACTTCACATCGTACAATATTAAAAATAAAACAATTTTAGTTCCACATTTATAAAGTATTTACCATTAATTTTAACAACTTTTTTTTTGCCTCATGTAGGAGACATTTAAATTTTTGAAAAGAACAGATATTTATAAAGTTTGAATGAATGTACAGGCAGGCAGGCATAAGCATCTCTAAGCCACACAAACATATGTATATACATGCATCCATATATGCATAAATCCTTGGATATAATTTTAATTATTGCCAACGCATACACACAAGTGTGTAGTTTTTAAAGAGTAAAACTTTTAATGGCATTAAAGTATTTGCTGTGTGTGTGTTGCATTTTATTATACTTATACAAGTATTTGGGTGTATGTGTGCAATATGTTTAGGTGTATTTCGTTAAAATCTTCTATATAAAAAAAAATTTGCGTTTATTTGAAGCGATTTTCTAAAACTTTTTACTAATTCTGATATGCTGAAGAACCGAGTTCGAGCCCTAGAAAGAGTGAGTCTACAATTTCTTTCAGTATATCTGGAAGAAGTTATAGGCCTTCAATATCTTTAAAGTAAACCCAGTAAGTGCTTCTCAATGTGCTTCAAATAACTTCGTAGTTAATACAAATCATTTATCAAAAAGTGGGCAGATTCTAGCAAGTGGTCATGGTAACTCTCATATCAGTTGAGCATTAAATTTCCTATTTTTACACTATGGTACTACATACATACATACATAATTCGCCATTACAACCCTGTTACAGAATTACGGCCTAGCTTCTCACAGAACTCAAGTTGTGTGTGTCAATTTTTAAACTGTAAAGTCGACTCCGAACGACAGATTTGATAAGCTTTTTCATGGCAATCAGGTACTTTCAGAACTTTTGCCAGAAAACTAAGATTTAGTCGCCGAGAAAGAAATATATTTTGTTTTTATATTTTTCTTTTTTTTCAAGATGTCAGAGCTGAGGTTTGAATCCGGAGTTATCGTCTTAGTAAGGCAACACACTAATCATTAGACCACGGCGACTACGACTAATATGGTACTATGTTTCTTAAAAACCATAAAAAATACAACCCTGTTGATAATTCTTTTGCAATTTGTTGTAAATACGACATTTATCGAAACCAAATGTCATACATACATATATAGATAATTGGCCATTACAACTTTGTTTCAGAGAAACGCCCTAGCTTCTCGCAGCACTCATGTTGTGTGTGTTAATTTTTATCTATGGGTACCAGGACCTACAGTTTAAAGTCGACTCCGAACGACAGATTTGAGAAGCTTGTTAATGGCAATCAGTTACTCTTAGAACTTTTGCTAGAAGACCGCTAAGAGGTAGTTGCCGTAAGAAATATTTTTTCATATTTCTTTTTTTAGGATGTCAGAGCTGGGGTTTGAACCCGGAGCTCTTATCGTAGACTAACCACTAGACTACGGCGACTACCAAATGTTAAAAGTTAAAAAAACGGTAGTCTTTTTTTTTATATATAAGTTATGAAAGCATCACAAGAATAAAAATTTTTCTTCACACAGCTTTTAGAAACAGTTTTACATCATAATTTAAGAATAAAATTGGTTACAAGATAGTAATTCCAAAAAATACTGGAGTTGTTTGAAAAAATTCGAAAACACACCACGGTGACGTACACAAAGACATAACTGGTGGAAATATCATGGAAGCTAAACAGTTTAGAAAACTATATTTCTTGAGTTTCATATTTCATTTTGCAAAGTAGTCAGCTCTGCCACTGTGTACTATTTTTAATCATCATATGATATACATATAAGGGAAACTTTTGTTTTTTCAATAAAAACAGAACTTGAAAACTCTTATGCTCTTTAAAAAATTTGCACAAAATATGTAACCGATATAGGTTACGCGCTAATAAGTGCATAAACGATTATTTTATATTAAACACCTTATTTAATTCAAATATGGATAGCGAAGCATGCCGGGATTTAGTTAGTTTATAAATGAAATTGAATAGCCTCGTCAAAAGGTTAATTTTAAACTCTCCATTAATTTAAGTATATACATATGTACATATATACTTATATACTTACTCGTATATGGCAAAAGTTGTATAATTTAAAAAAACGTTTGTATTATCGTTTAATACTTTTAACAGATAATTTGTAATAAAAAATGCGTTTTCGTTTATTCTTTCTTTTAATCCTTCAATTGTGTAAACAATTTCGCTGAAATTAAAACAAAAACCAAAAACCAACAGCAGAGAACATCAAAAGTAAATAAACAAAACAAAAACGTCAAACTTATACCTATAAGCTGACTTTATTGTTCCTCACTTTGTTTACATTGTCGAAAATAAAAGTCTATATGTTACTTGGCACTTTTAAGCTTTAACAATGTATGTATGTGTCTTTATAAGAGTATGTGTATGTACTAAAGAGGATATTGAAGAGGAATAGTGCTTAAATGAATACAAGGAATGAATACTGTTGCGTAAAATCCCAGCGAACCTGAAGTCAAATATTAAAAGTAAATGGTTTTGTGATAACTAAGCTCATATATTCAGTGAAAGAAGTAGTTTTTAAGATAAAAAAGGTTTATCTTTTGTTTTCAACTCGCATTTCAAGTTACTCTCAATCTTAAATCAAATCTCTGTATTTGCTGGGATACGGAAAATAGCAGAAGTGTTATTCACACACACACATAACAAACAACATGCATATTCACGTAAATAGGACTATAATAGTGCAGGAATATTAAGAAATTTTCATCTACATACACGTGCAACGCAATTGAGATAAAACAATAACTAAAAGTTAAATAAAAGAGTTTAAAAATACCATACTTTTTGGGAGATATAAAAACTTCTCTCCCTCAAATTTATATACATTTGAGAAGAAGGTAAAGAGCGTCTCAAAATAAACTCAAAATTTGAATTAAATAAAAACGAGAGTTTTCAGTCTTCAGATTTTTATGTTGTCTTTGACTCATAAAGTACATAGGAGAGGGTAGTTATTAATTGAATTGTTGACGTAGATTTAATGATCCCATGAGAAGAAATCTTCTGATCACGGAAACGAGAGAGTGCTCGAAGTCTCATGCAATAATTTAATTGCTTCTTTGTCTACATAGCAAACAGTCATGCGGGAATTTAAGTGCTCTATCCGCTATTTTATATATCTCGAGTTAATGATGCCACTTTAGGTTTTTGACACCAAAATTTTTAACATCTGCAATCTGTTTTCGGCTATTTATCTCCAAAACTGGACGCGATATTCGAAAACGGATTGTAGACTTGTATATACTAACTCGAGATAGACAAAAAATTTCAAATGGCGGATAGAGCACATAAACTTCCGCACGACGATATGTCAACGTCGTGCTGAAACCTAATATTAGCTATATAATAGCACCTAATTTCGGCAAAAATAAAATTGTTTTCATGTATTAACAACGAGCACTAGGTATAGTTGCAGCTTGACTAGCTTCTTTTTTTTTTAAGTAAGGTCCATTGTTGACCACTACCCAAAATCTTCTTCTTTGGCGACTAACATTCTTGAGATTATTTTGCTCGAAAAATCAACATGCACTGGTTGATTACAAATAGTCTATTACAAGAATTTATTTCGCAGAGACCTATTGTGAGTGTACGTGGTGGAGAACTTCTTAAAATATAAAATGTTTGTCCACGACCCCTAATTGATGTTGTTGGGATTTCAACAAAACTATTATGCACTACTTCGATTTTTATATTTGAACAGTTTGTTTTTGGTGTCTTTAACGTCTGTAACTCATCCGGTCTCCCTAAATTTTTCAATTAATTTTTTCAACATATTTTGTGAATACAGTTCGTAAAGTTTACCATTAGTTAATTAATACATAAGTAAAGAAGTCATGTCAACGGACATATTTGTTAAACTACTCTTATAAAAATAAACGTAGTCGCCGTGGTCTATTGGTTAGTGTGTTGGCTTACTAAGACGATAGCGCCGGTATTAAATCTCAGCTCTGACATCTTAAAATAAAGAAATATGAAAAAATTATTTCTTTCGGCGACTACCTCTCAGGAGTATTCTGGCAAAAGCTCTGGGAGTAATTGGTTGCCATGAAAAAGCACCTCAAATCTGTTGTTCGGAGTCGTCTTCAAACTGTACGGCCCGGTACTCATGGATAAAAATTAACACCCACAACATGAATGCTGCGAGAAGCTAGGCCGTAACCCTGACACAGTGTTGTAATGGCCAATTATGTATGTATGTACTCGTATAAAAATATAAAATTAAATGTAACCTTAACGTGCATTTAAATAAGGTGTTTCATTTAATAAATTTACAATCATCGAACCAATATAAATATTGTAATCTAAAAAGATTGATAAAAACAAAAGGTTTTTGATCGTTACATATAATTATTATTTTTTTTTTTAGATTTATACTTGAATATAAAACTAAAACTTTTGTGGAAAAAATAAAGCCACAATATTTTTGGAACAAAAATCCTATTAAAATTAAAAACCAAAACACAGAAAACAACAATTCTGTCACCAGCTGCAATAAACAATAAAAGTTTCTGTGGTAGCATCACTATTATGGTTTTATTTAATGTTCTGTGCAAAGTATTGTTTTGTGCATCAAATTGTAATACTCATGTGCCACGCAATTCTAAAAACATATCCATACATGTACATACGTACATACATATATATTTAGCCGTTTTAAAACTGCACACTTTTAATGAGAAGCGAAGTGTAAACAAATATTTCTGGTTATCCTTTTTACCAACAAACAAAACGCGACATACATTCACTCACGCATTTAAATGTGGGTTTTATAGGAAAAAACAGGGCATATTGCATTCGAATTTCTAATTTCATTTTTACAATAAATAGAGTAAACAATTTTTATATTTGCTATTCTAGTTATATGTGCCCATAATTATGAAAGTGGTCTAAGTCAAAATTTAAAAAAAAATTAGTTTATCAGTTATTTCATACCACATTATTTTAAACTAAATTTATTCAATGTAATTTTATTATGAAATTCATTATATGAAATTCATTTAGTGTTAATTATAAGTCAAAAATTAGACCACAAATTTTTCGTATCGGGTCATTCCTTTCTACCGAATGACCGTGATTTTGGGTTGATAGAAATGAAAATAAAAAAAACAAATACCTTATACAACCCTGAGAATTATTATGAATTGATAGAAAAGTGCAGAAGAAGAAATAAATTTTCGATAAAGCGAATTTCGCAGCCAGATTTTTTTTCAACGATATCAGAATAAATAACAAGAAGAGTAGAAAATATCGCGGGTGAATCTGTCTCTTAGCTACTAATTCAATGGATGAGATTCTTGAAAAATTAACCTTATAAAATGTTTTATACAACTTCTTTACATGATTCTAAATGTCACGTATTGGATCTTTCTCCTATAAGAGGAAGACCCAAAACATACGTAAATATTAAATTACTTCCATTATACACCACCATTAGACCAGTAGCGGAAAAAAACATAAAGATATTTTGAGTTTACTACCGTACATCCTTCCAGCTTTTCAGGAACATTTTATTGTTGAAAAATAATTAATAAATGTTCAGTTAAATTATTGTTTTAAATAAAACTCAAAGTTCTTTATTGCTTTGATTCATTTATAGGACATTCAGTTAATTTTGAAAATGATCTAAGTCAAATCAAACTTTAAAAACAATATTATCGAATGAAATTCACACAAAATTTCATATTCGTAATAAATTTCCATTAATTAAGTCTAATAAAATTATAAATTAAAATGTCGCGTAATGTAAAAACAATTTTTAATTTATTCAAATGCAAATCATTAAATATTTCGAAACATGAAATATATGACTTAGACCACTTTCATAATTATGGGCACATATCGTATATAGAGAATGTTTTTTTTTTAACCTTAAAAACCTTTAGACAGCAATAAAACTATTAATTCTTGAATTCAATATTTCTGTTACTTGGATTTAAACTTGGATTTCCAGATGATTGAAATATAGAATTTTGAATTTTGTTTTTTTATTATGAGCTCATAACACTTGAACACGAAAATTAGATAAAGCCTCTTGATATGGGTATGAATTTCACAGCTCTCGGACAGTTGTTTAGCGACAAACAGCATTGCAACTGAAACAACTTTGCTGTTTTTGGAAAAAATGGCTAAAAAGGAATTTTTTGCGCCAATTTTTATTACCTTTTAGCGTCAAAATGTATTGTGAAAGTCCAGACTTGATTTCATAAATATTATTTGTATTCTGCACCAAGAAAATCAACCGTTGGGAACTGGCTTGCTAAATTTAAACCAGAGTGGCCAAACAAATACAACATTCCGCAAACGTTACCACAATGTCATATACTTTTCAAATTTTTTTAATCGTATTGTACATGAGCAAAACCAAAACAAATACTTTCTAAATGAGAAAGAGCGCAAACGAAACAATTCACTTTTCGCTCTTGTGCTTGCTTTGTTATTCCGTTACATTCGTATAATTTGCTCTTTTTTCTCTTCTTCTTTCTCTTCTCCTTCATTTTTTGTTCTACCTAGGCACATTTGAGTTAGTGTATTTGTAGTGCTCAAAACAAAAACAATATAAAAAACTAAATGGGACAGTTGTTCTCACTGTTTTGTTTTTGTTTTACTCATTGTAAAGAACAAAACGAAATGAAATCAAACGTTTCGTTTTGTTTATTTTTCTGCTCTGATTTAAATGAGACGAAATGAGCATAGAAAACAACGAACGCAGTTGATGCCTTAGAGAGGCTATTACATATTGATTTTAAATGAACGTAAATTGAAATTGATTGAAATAACCGAGAGATATCAAGGGAATGTGCCGGAAATGATCAAATTAGTTTTAATATATGGGGTTATCTTCGTATTAAATTTTGTTTACGGTTGCCAAAATACTAACGCAACAAAAAAGAAAAAAAAAAAGAAAACAAAACCCTACTCCCGTTGACGATGAACCAGGCCTAAACAAGTTCGTGCGAATCGCAATCTAAAGATTCATTCAATTGAGTCTTTCTTAGACGCATTTATATGATTTATTAATAGAGAAAAACCTATAGCCGCTGAAGATCTAAAAATGGGTGATAAAATGCTAGACTATTTATTTATATCCCATTTAGAGACTTATTTACTTACTCTATAGCAATTCTTATTTTAATAATGTTTTGTAAAAAAAAAACACATGCTGCAATATTTTACTTTTTTTTAACCTTTTGTTAAAGTTTTGAAAACAAGAGAAGAAAACCTTTTAGGAAATAAATAAAAAAAAAATTATAGACTTTTGCCAGGCCTTTCAACAATTCAGTTTTAAACTGGCATTATAACAAATGATTTCGCATAAAATAAATGGATTTTCACAATTTAATTGAAGGGTTACAACTGGTAGCAAAGCAAAAAAGTGATTCTATGCCAGCTAAACCATCCGCAAAATTACTGAGTTACAAAGAGGAGGTCATCTATAAAGGAATCCATAGAATTTTTACAAAAGAATAGTAAATATTGACGTTGAAAAATTGTAGCAACTTACGAGTAATATGAATTGAAATAAATTTTAAATGATTATTTTTATGAAATTTTAAGATTCCAATATTAAACATCATCTATCAATGTCGTAAAGTATGAAGAAAGAGACAGAATTTACTTTTTTTTCTGCAATGAGATTCTAGAGATAAATTCTAAATAAAGATGTTATTTTATAAATTTTTTTTTGTTTTTTTTTTAAAATTTTGCGTGAAATGATTGGCTTTATTTTGATCACTTTGATGCACGTCAGTTAAATATTGAGTCGGTCATGGCTATAGTTAGTCATCTAAAAAAAGTGTATTCCTGACGATGTGTTGTCTTTTATTTATTTATAGGATTCATGCTGAGTAATGCGTGAAGAGGCAAACAATTATTTGATTGGCACAACCAATCTGATAGGCACTGAATATTAAAATTTCATTTATTTTTTAATACCGAAAAACTTTAATGAAAATTCAAACCTTTTGTTCTTTTAGTTGCGATTTGCTGATCTTTATAAGAAAACAAAAACATTTTCTTTTCCTTTCAGTTGGTTCTTCTTTTTCATTATTTTTCTTTTGCTATTTATAAAAATTGATCTTAAATTTGTCCTTCTTTTGAGTACAACAAAAGCTTTACCGCCCGCTGTGAACTATTGGCAATTTAAGAAGGCAAAACAAGAGCTACTCGTGTTTTAGTCCCACTTTTATGCGATTGTTTGTTTTTTGTGTTTGATTGTTGCATTATGTTTAGGTAGTTAACAGTTGTCACATTCTATACACAACACAAAAATCGTGACATGTCACGTGTTGAATTTTTATTAAATTAATCACGTTTTGTGTATGCAATCCCAAAAGAGAGTAGACAAAAAACAGAGAAACTTATTCTCTTGTATTGTATTTAATATCGTCTCCAAAAGAGATGTTTTCGAATTTATATGAAACGCAGATGAACGTGGCTGGCAGAAGGGAATGACATGGCCGACAGGAAAAAATTCATAGATCAGCCTATATTGGTGACAGTAGGAACGCATCTTTCCTTTTTTTTTATTTGAGACCAATACTCAGGGGTAAACTCCTACTAAATGCTGTGCATTGTATTGGAATTTTTTGGAAAGGACAGTACATATACATATATATATTTTTATATGTTATTATTAAGCGCATTAGGAATGAGACAAATTGCTGTGAATTGATCGTTCAAAGGCCAGTGCTATATCTTCACCCTTCAGTGATCAACAGTAAATGCCTCATCGTTGAATGTTGATTGTGTGGTGAGTGCCTTCGCTAAGTACGTTTAGTAGGTTTAGCTGTTATCTGCTACTCCCCAATAGTTGGCGCTTTTCTCCTGATCATTAAGGTGGAATAGAGTGTAGTGTCGGAGAGCGTTTTCTTGGTCTTTTTGGAGTGGGGAACCTCTTATTTTTGAATTATAATTTTGAAAAACCCGCAAAGTAACTTTTTCATGTTTCACCTTTACTGGGATTTGAACCTGGGCCGTTTGAGTTTTGGTGCGAGCGATCTAACCACTATACTACGCACCCCCTTTCCTTTTGGGGATTTCGATGCTTACTTACTTATAACATAACAGTTTTACAGTTTTGATGGAGTTCAGAATAGAACTGCATTTAGATCCATTTGATATTCAATAAGCCAACAAATTCTGCAACACTTAGTCTGTCCAAATAAGAAGTGATTGTCTCGAAGGCCTGGCCTTATTTAACAATATACGCATTACTGTACAACTCATACAGGCCGCTATTTAGATGTTTACGGTATTCATCTTCTATTCTATATAGTGAACCAAAAATTTCCACAGATTACTTTTCTCTCAGACGCCTCAAATAGATTTCCATACTTATTCATCACTCCTAATAATTCTGAGCCATATAGCAGGGACGTAGAGCGTGAGTTTAGTTCCACTTCTCAATTACCCACCGAGACTAAAGTAGCATATGATGCCTAGAGTAATTCACACTTATGGTATCAATCCTGTTGCCACGCATGCACAAAATAGTCAAAGTATTTTACGTTGTTGGACTTACTCCTGATCGAATTTATTTAGGCGTTACAACACTATTATTGTTGGCATCAATATCAATATTGGGGTGGCGTATTGTAGTGGTTAGAGCGCTTGCATAAAACAGAAAGCAGCTCAAGTTCAAATCCCAGCAAAGAAGAAAATGAATAAAATATTTGGGGTATTTTGAGGTTCTACTCGTAATTAAAAAAAAGAGCAATCCTTGTTGTAATAATCATACATACATAACTGGCATTTACAACCCTGTGTCAGGATTACGGCCTCACAGCATTAATGTTGTGTGTGTAAATTTTTTCCATCGATACCGGGACCTAAAGTTTAATGTTGACTCCGAACGACAGACTTGAGAAGCTTGTTAATGGAAATCAGTTACTCTTAGATCTTTTGCCAGAAGTCTGCTAAAAGCTAGTGGCCGAAAGAAAATATTTTTTTTTTTTAATTTTTTTTGCTTCAAGATGTTAGAGCCGGGGCTTGAACCGGAGCTTTCGTCTTAGTAAGCCAACATACTAACCACTCGACCACGGTGACTACAATTGTTGTAATATTCATGAAGAGAATAAATAAAGTACCCAACAACTTCATTAGCTGTGTAATGTAATCGTTGAAGACCTCTGATGTAAAACACAGTCTAAACATTAGCGTTCTTGCAACAACCTGACCAGCATTGCTCTATAATTCGTAAATTTCTATTTGTAATTTAATTATTTATTGTACGTGCTATTTAATATTTTTTTTTATTATTTTTTCCTCTTTTTTCATCTCTCCCTACGGTAATAATTGCTATTTGTCATCATCCATATATTCATATTTCATTAACTTTTCTATTTTCAGTTCCATAAAGTTTCTAACCACCTCTGTTTGTCATATTCTATGTTCGTTTGTTTTGTCACAGTAAATATTATATAATACGAGTATTGTGAGTTCAAATAAATTTTGCACAAAAACAGAAGAAGATGATAAAAAAATATATAAAAAAATGCAAAAAGTAAACTAAGAAAATAGTTGTTATGCAATTCTATATGGAATGCGGTTGCTCAACAAGCTGAAGTGTAATAATTACAAAGGGAATGAACATGAAAGAAATGATGATGTTGATTATGACGATACAAAATTAAAACCACACACCTTCCACAGTTGGCAATTGGTAAGAAAAAACAAGTTTAGAAAATTATAAACGTGTAATAACGACTGTTTCATACCCTGCAGCGCTATCCAAAATTCAATCCAATAAATTCTTACAGAAAGAGGTTCAAGGCAGCATCTACCGTTTATTTTCCAATGGCTCTACTACTTACTTATTTAAACTTTTCATAATTTTTTTTTTTAATAAAAATCATTCAATTCATTTTCTCCCGATAATAACAACAAATAAAAAAAAAACTATTGTTTAAACCTCTTTTATATTTAACAATAGGCCGCCAAAAGCGGTTTTCTTTCATAAAATTATTTAGCTCATGTAAAGGTCCCATTATTTAAAAAAAAAATATTTCTTTCTGGAAAAAGCTTTGAGAGTAACTGATTGCCTCGAACAAGCTCCTCAAGTCTGTCGTTCGGAGACGCCGTTAAACTGGAGCTCGAGGCACACATGGAAATAATTGGGTGCTGGGAAAAGCTAGGCCGTAACCCTGAAATGGTGTTTTAATAGCCAAGTATGTATAAATGAGGGTCACATCAATTAATTTTTTTTCTTGTAGGGAGTAATGTAAGTACATATTCCAATCAAACAAATGTTTAACTATTAATTACACCGACATTGTTTGGCGGTTTCTACTAAACTTTTATAGAATTCATCCTAAAAATCATACATCTTTAAAACATAAGAATGAAAGGTTAGCATCCTGAGCCGTTATCACGATATGTTACAGAGTAATATTTTGGGGAACCCCAGTTTTTTTTAATTATAAATTTTATATTTTTTATTACCCATATATGACCAAGCTAAAACAGAAACAGAGTTAGTCTTCATCTTTTCTCTAATAAGGAGTAAAAAAAAAATTTTATATACTACTAAATATGTAAGTATCTTAAAGAAGTATAAACATACTTGTGAAATGTATAAGCAATTTGGTGCTTTGGTTGTAGGGTATACAAAATTTATAAGACTGAAGGAAAAATTAAAACTAGTATGAATCAGAGGTGACACTTTTAAGTTTAATTTTTATGTGGGATTTCTTTTTTTATATATTTTCCACATGAATAATAAATGAGAGCAAAAAAGAAACAAACAAATTGTGAAGAATAGAATTGCACGTAGTGTTTAACATTTCTCACCCTTTATAATTTCTCGAGAAAATAAAACACATATTTTTTTCTCGAAATTTCTCGAGATTTCTTGAGAAAATAACTTATTAAAATAAAAATCTAATGCATTCTATAATATAAACTGAAATTCATATTTTTTATTATACAACAAAATAAAAAATAGTAAAATAAAAAATATTTTTGCTTGTCCCGAAAGCAATACATTTCACATATTTATTATAAAAAATAGTGACGTAAAAATAAATTCTTCAAGTTTTACAAAAATATATACATAAATTTAATCAGTTTTGTGATTTAAAATAATGTTTTAAGAAACACAAACCATCCAAAGTTGAATCTCCCATCCTTGTTCTTTTTTTGGTAACTTGATTTGTTGCAATAGAAAAGCTCTACTCATTTGGCGTAGAAGTTGGTTTAATGGTCAGAAGTGCATTCAAAAGATTCTGCAAATTTGGGGTTCTCCTCCCATTTGCTTCAAAATTTGAAGTTCAAATATTTTAAATTATTTTGTTAATGATTGAAATTTGCCAGCATTCGGCTTCTTCTTTTCGATCTGGGCATTCTTCAATATTTTCAGTTTCACCAGTTTCTTCAGTATTATCGTTATCACTGTTTTTAGTTTCAAAAATTCTAGATGATATAAGTATTTAGCCAATTTATATATCTCTGGTCTTGGTGCCAAGTCAAAAAACTATCATTTTCTTTATGTGACATACAATCAGAATTCTGTAAGAGACTAATAAGAGATACTAAATTATAATCCCTCCTTTTAGACATTTCCTCCCTAACTGCGTTAAGGAGGTCTCGACTTAAATTAGTGTTTAATTTTTCCAAAGTTGTAAACAAAAACCTGAGAGCTCCTTCAGCAGGTAATAGTGTATAATCTTCTCGGCTAAGAGTTTCAATTGTAATCCGGAGTGGTTTTAATGTTGCAAATTTTATTTTAGTAACCTCTACATAGTCGTCATTCCACAAACTACCCAAATTTAATTCAATCAGTAATGCATTGTATTCTATCTAGTACATATTTTAGTAATATAGCATTTAAACATTTTTAATATTTTTCGAATGGATTTAATAGCTATTTCGACTTGAGGTTGCAAATAAAGATCAACGTCTTCCACAACTTCTATTATTATTTCAGATACGTCATCTGATTCCAGTTCCTCGATACAAGCAAAGTTATCAGGATGCCTCTTCTTGGTATAAAACACTTTCAGAACAGCCAAATGCAACCCGTAATTGTAACAAAGTTGAAATTGAGAATATATTCTTCAAAATTTCTGTATTACAGCAGCACCAACTCTTATTGTAGCTACTATATCGTCATTAAATTTCATATTAAACGATATAAATTTTTCTTTTACTAATTCAAATGCTTTTTAAGCAGGGCAACTACCAACGACTGGAACCATCCCTAAATTGTCTGAATCTTTGTTAGTATAGTAAAGGTGTACATCCATATACATATATTTTATTTTTCATGCAAATTGGTGTGTGTAAATTCAAATTGATTCAATATGTGGATATTGACATTGAATCAAAGAAAAAATTGTTGTATCTAAACAGTGATTTCATTGAACAGAATGGCAAATTATTAAAGGTTTAAGATTTCCCAAAATAACAAAACTTTATTCAAAAAATTCACTTGATTATAATTTTTGCATATTTTTCGAGAAATATCTAAATTTCTCGAGAATTGTAATTTTATAATTTTATAATTTTCTTGAGATTTTCTCGAGAAAAAATTCTCGAAAAGAAACACTAATTGCACGTGTTTAACGACCTTAAAGATAATTTTGCATTATTGCTTACTGATTAAATGGGTTGTTTTTCCTCTTTAAGAGCTTAGTTGAAAGTAACTTAAAATGAAATTGTGGATACGTTAGACAAATGGGCAAATTATTATTTCGTGTCTTAGTCGCAGTGGTCTAGTGGTTAGTGTGTTGGCTCACTAAGACAATAGCGGCGGGTTCGAATCTCAGCTCTGACATATTGAAAAAAAAAAAAAAAATTGAAAAACAATTTTTTTTTCGGCGACCACCTTTCAGCAGTCTTCTAGCAAAAACTCTGATTGGCATGAAAAAGCTCCTCAAATTTGTCGTTCGGAGTCGATTTTAAATTGCAAGTCCCGGTACTCATGGATAAAAATTAACACACACAACATGAGTGCTTCGAGAAGCTGGGCCGTAACTCTGAAATAGGGTGATAATGGCCCGTTATGTATGTATCTATGTCTTAGTTTTCATCATTTTTAGGTATAAAAGTATACAAATGTCTCGTAATGTATTCAGTAAATTTTTCTTTTATTAAATAATATTGTTTTATTTATTTTGCATTTATAATATTGTATTTTCACTAAACTTGAGCTTTTTTTTCTGATACAAGCTCAACCATTATCGCTTAAATTAAAAACCTTATAAAGATATAAGGTCTGCCATTACACGTACGGCAAACAACGTTAGTTCAATGACCGCATCACTCTTGTTGATGTAGCGGTATCTCGGCAATTACATAAAGAATGTTCGCCCCGTCGCGAAATCGTGAAATTATGAAACCGGAAATTTTATAATTAAATAAAGACAATATATGTCATATTATGTCGCCCGTGGCACCACCCTATTGCAATTATATATCATCCAGTTTATAGAAGTTCGATCATAAATACGTTCTTAATTGAGATTTATCAAACGTCATTTTTAGTTATTACAGAGAAACGTTTCCTCCAGACTATAATGTATACCAATTAGTCACTTTTTTTCAATGACTTCTGGGTTCTCCCAGTCCAATATACAACAATTTTGCATATTGGTGTAACCACCGGGGTTTATTTTATTTACTTTACTTCGCAAAATAAAATTTTTTTTAATGGGAAAGTACACGCGAATACCCAACCCGACTTAAATTATTGCCTTCATTAGACTTTATATGGATGCAAGAGCAAATCCATATTCGATACAAGCCATAATAATCCCTAAGATAAGCCAAATTCAGGTTTTTCGCCAAACTTTCGAGACCTGGGGCCCTATTCTGTAATTCTCTTAAGCTAAAATGCCAAAATTTTGGGTTTTTGAAACAGGCTGGGAGTTAGAATTTTTAAAATTAAAAAGTTCAGAGTTAATAGGTATGACGCTTTTAAACTACAGTAAGCGTTCCAGAATTGTTATCGTAGCCAAAACGTCCTAAAAAGAATTTATAAATTTTTGGCGATAGAGTTTTAGCTTAGGAGAGTTACAGAATAAGGCCTCTGGATACGTTTCCACACTCTTTCTATACCTCTATAAACTTGCCAATTCCCTGCACATTCGAAAAACAACCGCGTTTGAATTATAAATTTTTAAGTAAATTTTAAGTTCGGATAACTGACATTTAGCAGCTAGAGGCCTTTTCAGACCTGGGGCTTTAAGTCAAACAATGTAAAACATGATATTTACGATTAATTCAAATGCATTGCTATTTATATCGTTACATATTCTTATTTGTTACATCTGTACATAATTGGCTATTATAACCCTTTTTCAGAGCTACGGTCTAGCTTCTCACAGCACCCATATCCATGTTACTCTTAGAGCTATTAACAAAAGACTACTAAGAGATGGTTGCCGAAAAAAAAAAACAATTTTTTTGAGGTCGGAGCTGGGATTTAAGACACTACATACTAGACTACCGAGACCACATTTATGAAAGCCTATATTTATATTAAGTGTAACATATTTAGTTTGTAACAAAAAAAAAAAGGGTTTATTTTATCAGGTTACATGTTAAATTAAAAAAACGTATATCTGCAATGTGAACTTAAACTAAAAATATATTTAAAAAAAATTGCTTTATTCCTTTGATATTTGGCAACTAAAACACATTTTAAGAAAACTTGGGCACACACATTTAGTGTGAAAATTCTTAGTGATAATCGTGCAAAGTTCTATTTAAAAAAAAGATAAAAAAATCCCTTTAGCTGTAGCTTCAAATAAGAGCAAAACAATAGCGAAAAACTCAAAAATCAACACGAACTTTACAAAAACGTGGCATGCAACTTGAAAAATAAAACAAACAAAAAATATTATATTTCATGCTATTTGTATAGGTAGATACCAGAAGCAAGTATGGTCACGATGCTAACTGCTAACAATTGTTGCTGTTGCTGTTTGTTGTCATTGCTGCTGCATATTTTGGCGTGTACAAATATATATGGATGACATTTTGAATTGTTCACCTGAGTACATGCTGATTTACAATTGCTGCTTCCCCAGTGCAACATCTCCGCACACCATGGCATCAACATGTTAATAGGGTTCTACCGCCAAAAAGTACACAAAAAATAAAGAAACAAAAGAAAAACTAGACGAAAAACAAAAAATCAAATTTACTTCATTTCGAATTTAGTGTTGCGTGCATGTTTCTTTACGTAGGCAAAAAATTCACTCTTTGGAGTGCATTCAACACAATTTCTTGAAAATCGTGTTTTTTTTCCTTCGCTTTCATGTGTTTACATTTTCTTAAAAAAAAAACACAATTTGTCAAATTTTCATTAATGGTTCCCCCTAGAATTCGTCGTAGAAAAAGTATAAAGCAGACAATAATACTGCAGACGCCTTAAATAACCCAAACGGGGTATAACATATTTTCAATTATTGTATTAAACAACATCGCAAATATCAAGTCTGGTTTTGTAATTTCCAGTGCAAAATACATTTGTTGATATCAGAAGTTTCGACGAGTTTTGTGGCCTCATATAATGGCACTAAGTGTTTATTGTTCACCCACCAACCAATTTACTTGAAACCATCTGCATCAACCAACCATAAGAATTAAAATGAAAATTCGTAAAGAAGGTCAAATTAAAATATTTAACAAGAAAAAGTGTGCATGCTTCTAAAATTGGTAACGGTGTTAAGCTATACCTAAGTTTCTCATCTGATTATAACAGATTATAACAGTTACAAATCAGACGGCGATAATTTTGAAAGTAGAAAATGTTCGATTTTGAACTGAGCTCAGGCAAAAACTGAAAAACTGCATTTCAGTAATCAGTACTTTTTACTGAATACTAATTTTTCTTTTCAGTAATCAAAAAAATTTACTGAATACTGATTTTTCTTTTCAATAATCAGTACTTTTTACTGAATACTGGTTTACGTATTGCAGTAAAAAAGTAATACAGTATGCGCATGTATGATCTGAATGCGCTTCTGATATAAAACTCAGATGAGAAACTTAGGTAGTGAAAATATAGCTATAGTTAAAGTTTTCTGTAAAAC
Organism: Metopia argyrocephala; assembly: GCA_963576795.1. NCBI lineage: Eukaryota > Metazoa > Arthropoda > Insecta > Diptera > Sarcophagidae > Metopia > Metopia argyrocephala. The sequence goes on along the minus strand of OY756208.1, from coordinate 175,500,367 downwards.
GAACGATTTCGAAAAACAAGTAAAGAAACTAAAATATGATCCAGTTTGTGTGAATACGAGTATTACATATTAGTCATAATAATGGCTGATGCAAATATCATTTATGGCAAAGCCACAAGCATACTACAAAAAGTCTTATTATTTAATGACCCTTTCATTTACAGTTCAATACAATTGTTTTGCACTATAGTAAAACGACGAACGATATAATTTGAACGACATCACATGAATCTTCCAAATATATTGTTTGCCGCGTTCATATATAATTGCGAACAAACGATTTCCAAGTTAGTTTTATGTAAACAGACCATTTGAAAAGATCAGCTGACTTCATTTCGCTTTTCAATGCACAACATCTGTTAAATTTGTACATTGTTTTTATTTGTATCTTATTTGTCTTCATTATATTTATTTTCTGCAGAAAAGTTTTGTAGAAGTTCTTATTTTAATGCATATTTATGATAATTTTACAAAAGTTAAACATTTTTGAAATTTTAAAGAAATGGCCTGAATAAACAAAATATTTGCTGTTCAGAAATACTATTGCCGAAGTAGTATTGACATTAAATATTACATACATACATACATAATTGGTCATTACAACCCTGTGTCAGGGTTACGGCTTAGTTCCTCTCAGAGCACTCATGTTGTGTGTGTTAATTTTTATCCATGAGTACCGGAAACTACAGTTTAAAGTCGACTCCGAACGACAGATTTGAGAAGTTTTTTCATGACAATCAGTGACCCACAGAGCTTTTGCCAGAATACTGATAAAAGGTAGTCACTGAAAGAATGTCAGAACTGAGATTTGAACCCGGCGCTATCGTCTTAGTAAGCCAACACACTATCCACTAGATCACGGCGACTACCAGTAAATATTGCTGCGCCATATAAACGAATTTCTCTGCAGTGTTGCATTGCAAACTGCATTTAAGGACTAATTTCCGGCTATACTAACATAAATGCACACTTTTTCTCATTTAGTTTCGTTTTTGCAGTATATAATTTTCTTCCGTAATCTTATTGACACGTAACTTTGATATTTAACACACACTATAAGAAAATTTCAAAGGTGCTTAATCATACGATCTAGGAGTAAATAAATTCTTTCAAGAACTGCAGTATGGCATGTGACAACGCTTGATTTTATTTTGTTTTGTTCTTTACAATGAGTAAAACAAAAACAAAACAAAAACAATGAGAACGATTGTCCCATTTAGTTTTCTATATTGTTTTTGTTTGTGAGCACTACAAATACACTAACTCAAATGTGAGTAGGTAGAAAAAGAAAAAAATGAATGAGAAGAAAAAGAAAAGTAGAAAAGAAAAAAGAACAAATTATACGAATGTAACGGAATAACAAAGTAATCACAAGAGCGAAAAGCGAATTGTTTCGTTTGCGCTCTTTCTCATTTAAAAACAAAACAATTAAAAAAATTTTAAAAGTTTATGGCTTTGTGGAAACGTTTGCGAAATGTTTTGTTTGTTTGCCCACTCTAATCAATATCAAGCAATCTCGGCAAAAAACAATGTATTATTACTGTTCGAAATACCAAATTGCAATGTTGTGGGATTCTAACAAAAACTCTTACTTTTACTGCTGCCGAACTGATATTTAAAAGGCATTTTCTTGGAAGCACAGACATTTTACGAAAAGTAAAAGAAATTTAATTTGTTTTTGTATGATATATCGGCACCTAAATACTCGTATAATATGATGGATGATGTTCATAACGTTTACTATAGTGATGATGTTAAAAATTAATAAAATTTGCTTAAAAACTCATTTAAACATTCATTTGCATTGAAAACCATTAATTTATGTTTTTTTTTTACTTTTAAGGAGTGTTTTAATATCCCAGACAGATATTGTTTTTATAACTTGTGGCATTTGAATTTTGTTTACTGATGGCTGTTTAAATGATAAATTAGTTTTTTGATTTATATCGTTTGACATTTGAACAAAATAATGAAGAATTTTAAACAAAACTTATTACAAAAAAAAAAAAATAAAAAAATAAGGGAATAATGAAAAGTCTAAAATACTAAATAGAACGAACATTTTTACCAAAAGTATTTTAAATTATTAAAGAGCTTCTAGACTAAATTTTTTTATTATAAACTACGACGCTATTTATTAAAAAAAATACACGGAATTATTTGATGTTTAAAGGAAAGGTCAAAAATAAATTTTTAATTATCAAACCAATCGTTTACATGGGACTAAACAAACTTAATGACCTTTTTTCGTAAAAAAATAATTGTAAAAATATTAATAAATTTCTCTCCAGAAAAAAAAAATAAATAAATTAAACTAATGCATGGTGTCTTATTCAATTCAAATTTAATACAAAATACGAATATAATCACAACCGCCAAACTTGTATGTCGAACAGTCATTACTACAAACATTTTAGTCGCATTCATATGGCCAGTTTTACTTACAAAAACAGCATTTCTCAATATCCGGCCATTAGTGGATGGTCTTTAATTATTGCCATTTAAGTGATTATAAAAAATGAATTTCTTTTTTTTTTAATAGCAAACATTTTCATTAAAAATATTTTCTGAAAAAAAAAAAGAAATATCATTTACGATTTTGTTGCTTTCCTCTGTACTATTGCTATTGTTAATATAGTTGCTGTTGTATGTTTAACTGGATTGGGGAATGAGGTTAACAACCAATTGGTATTTGGAAGATACAAGTACGTGCATAAAAGTGTTCTTCATATTGAATTAATGGCTATGAAAATAGCAGCAACGACATCCTCTTTTGGCGAAGATTTAAAAAGAAAAGAAAATCATCTGCAATACTCTTTATGCTGAAAATAAAATAAAAAAACTTGAGATAGAAATGCATTTGGTTTGACAAAATGTTAAAAACTGCTTGTCAAACCAGTAAAGAAAGTTTTTTTTTATTGTTTTTTCAACAACATCATCATCGTTTAAGTCTTCTCGATCATTTTTTTGTTTCAATAGACTGTGGGTATTGCTCTTTTTTTACTGAAGAGAACTAAAAGAAAACAGGAAAAATCAATTTACAAATAGTGCACAAATGGTCAGCGATTTAAATATATGAACTCATTGTTTATAGAATTAATAGTACAAGAAAATATAATTTCTTAAAATTCTTTAACTATTAATACATGATTAAAGTCAACACCAAGAAAATATAATACAAATATATGAGGAGCTGACAAATAACTGAACTAACTAGATCATTGATGCCCAAGGTAGTAGTATTGGTGAGAGTGACGAAATAACACTGGAAGAAGTTCTGCAAGTGTAGTTTGTCTCTCCCACTCATAATGCTGATTTCCTATTGGGTAATTGACGATCAAACAAAAGAGCGTGTGAGTTTAATTTGCTGATATCAGCCACTACTGGGCATCTTTGAACTAGATAAAGACTAGCAAGGATTTTTCTTTCTATTTCTTTCTATTACCAAACCTTGAATAAAAGACTGGTTTTCGTTTTTTTAAACATTGTGTAGTTATTTTTTTTATTAATAATGTCTTTAAAATAGACTGGTTTGGTTTTTGACGAACTTGTCTGGTTATGACTGAAAATCTGATAGACGTGTCCAGGTTTTTTTTTCAATGCTATGAGATTTGTCTTGTTTTTAGATTGCTTTTGAACAAGTCTTGAGCTAGAAATTCATTCATTAATGGCAGGCAAACCATGTAATCCAAGCTTTGAGATATTATAAAAATAAGAGAAATAACTAAAAGTTTACTAAGTATTAAAGGGATATATTCACTAGCAAATCCGACATGAAAAATATCTTTAACTGGTATGTTATTCGTTATTATTGATAAATGTGTGCTAATCTTTTCGATAATAAAACTTCCTCTAATCTCAGTCGCCGTGGTCTAGTGGTTAGTGTGTTGTCTTACTAAGATGATAGCGCCGGGTTCAAATCTCAGCTCTGACATCTTGAAAAAAAAAAGAAATATAAAAAAAAAATTATTTCTTTCGGCGACTTCCTCTTAGCAGTCTTCTGGCAAAAGGTCTGGGAGTAATTGATTGTCATGAAAAAGCCTCTCAAACCTGTCGTTCGGAGTCGACTTTAAACTGTAGGTCCCGGTACTCTTGGATAAAAATTAATACACACAACATGAGTGCTGCGAGAAGCTTGGCCATAACCCTGACACAGGGTTGTAATGTCCAATTATGTATGTATGTATGTAATCTCAGTATACTCCGTTGTATGATTTATTTATTTGTTTTTTTTTTAATGTAATATGAAATGTATGCTTTTGGGGATAAGCATATCTCTATGGCCATTTCGTCACTGCTTAAGAAACTCGTCAGGAGACTTTTTCCCAAAGGTGTTATTCAAAACTATAAATACTTATATTAAAATAGTTACAGACTAAATGCGAATCGTATCCCATTTAGTATATAAAAACCAAACAAAAGTACATACATATTTACAAAGCAATACATTTCTGTTTTTCAAAAAATTCAAATTCAATTTATGTTTTTTTTTATTTATTTTATTTTTATTTTCAGCTTTTATGCCTTGACATTTTTCTTTTGCCTCTCCAATCTTTAACATGAAAGCATATATTCAGTCAACTTCATAGCAAATAAAGTATTTTCTCCTTTACAGCTCTGAATTCCTTCAGACAACTCAAACCAAAACAATTGATACATATAATGTTGTACCAAATTCCTGAAACTTGTTGTTTGTCGATGCTTACGGTAAATTCTTGTTTTAAATTGCAATTGCAATAGCAATGCAACAGCAACAAAATGTTATTTTTGCTAAAAAAGAAACACAACAACTACGGCTTAAATTACATACGTTGGGATGAAAATAAGAGAAAGAAGAACAACATGATTGTTTCTTAAACACAAGAAAAGTGAAGAAGATTAAGTATCCACAAATATTTGTTCGATATTTGTTGCAACATTAAGCTGATGAAGCAGCAAAAATAAGTTTAAAGCTGAGAAAATAAGAAAAATAAAATCTCTAAATAATTACCTGCAATATGTTTAGAAAACTTTAAATTATTGCTGCTATCACAAGAGACAATCTCTTGCTGGAAAAAAAATTCTTTTTAATGAAAATAATTGTTTTTGAAAAAATGGAACGGATATGTTGTTTAGATTGTTTTGGTTTATATTTAAAAAAAATTAAAATTAAAACATAATTTGAGGTAAAAGTGAATTTTTTGCATCAATTTGAAAGCCAATTTTTAAAACTAGCTGTTAAGTACCACTGATAATTTTTTTTTTAAACCAATACTTAGGGGTAAACCTTTATTCATGAAAATTTCAATACAGCTGTTGATTACAGAAAGACCGTGTTGCTTTTGTTAGAACAATTACTATTTTCTACTTTTGCAATATGTACCATCGTCATCTGGTTGTTTTTTACTATCATGTGCACGTTGACCTAAATCTTTTGTCTACCGATATAATGGACATATAGCACGATGGATCATTCCATCATTATTAATTAATTACTAGTGCGATCAGAGTCCTAATTATTATTACGTTTAGTAAGAGCCATTCACTAATTTGACTTCACCAAGAGTTCACTGCTTGTACCGTCATACATGCTTTAAAGTTTAACAAAAACAAATCGTTAAAGGGAGGTTTAGACGGTAATACAAGTTGTACGACATGTAAAATTTTTGTAAAGAAGAGAATGAATAGTATCGTGTAAACTTGATATGTAATGAGAGCGTACGACATTGAGAGAAAATACGGATGAAAATCTGGCAGTCGTACGGCTCTCTTTGTTTTTTGAATTTTTTTAAAAAACCATCACATTTCATTATATCAGGGATGCATTTTTATGTGTTTGTTTGTTTAAGTTAAATGTATTCACAATGCATGTAAATTTTGTGTGCATGTGTATGTGCATTTTATGTTTTCATTTTAGTTTGTTCTGGTATTTCAACAACGGTGTAAGCGCCAAAAATATCTGTTGTAAGATTTTTACTCTCATTTTTAAAATACGGATGGAATTTCATAATATTTTCTCTTTGATTTTACGTACGACTTGTGTTACCGTCTAAACCCTCCTAAAAAGGCAGTGAACTGCAATAGAGATGCGTAGTCGATCAGCAACTGTTACCCGCGCCTCTTAAAAGTGAAATTGTGTAAAAACTGTATCGTGCAAATCGAGAGATCGAGTTACATACATACATACATACATACATACATAACTGGCCTTTACAACCCGGTGTCAGTATTACGGCCTAGCTTCTCGCAGTACTCATGTTGTGTGTGTCAATTTTTATCCATATGCATCCAAAATGCACACACAACACGGGTGCTGCAAGAAGCTAGTCCGCCATCCTGAAACAGGGTTGTAATGGCCAATTACATATGTATTTATGTATTTAGAGACACAATCCATTTAAATAGAAATACAGTCTATTGTGAATTGACAATTGTCAACCTCTTAAAGAGAAGAAGTGCCCAACATGACACCCGTTGAGGTAACACACACCATAAAACTTTGTTTTGTGTTGTAAGTGTAAAACCTATAACATTTGGTTTTGTTTAAAAACTGTAGATGTGAAATCTACCACAAGCTCGCTGTTCAAAAACTTTACTTAGTGGTCGTTAGAGACTTTAGTGATAATCGCAGAAATGGTCCTAAGTTTGTTAAATCTAAGTTATATGATTATAAATAAATATAAATAGTTCAAGAGCTCTAAAACTGAAGTGAAGTTATTAAAGGAATACCTGTTATAAAACAAGAAGAAGAAAAAAGTGAAATCATATTGATTTTTTCCGAACAGAAAGCACAATCAGAACCACTATGGTTCAAACCAATTTTGTGCACAAAATTATTTTTTTGAAGTGTCTGCCTCTTGATTTTTTTGTTTTTTTTTTAATCACAAGATCCTTTGAAGCATGAACATTTGTAATAGTTCAAGAATTTTCCAACTCTCTGAGGTTATAAATTCCATGTTAATTTATTAACACAAACATATAATTTTTTGTAGGAAAATGAATGAAATAAAAAAGTCTGTGAACAGCACCCTATTTTTATTAATGTCTCATTAAACATGCAACCCAATTAATATCGAATTTAAGTCTTTACTAAACAAACTGAAAATTAATAACAGTGACGACAATACCAATAACAGAAAACAGAAATACAATATTTTATGGCACGCACAATAACAACATGCCTCAAAAATATACATGAACATGGCAAGTAATTTTTTAAACCGGAAAACCGCAACAAAACTTACCTTAAATATAGTGTTTTTACTACAATCGACCCAAAGAAAAGACAAAGAGGGTGAGTACAGGAACATACAAACCGCAAACCAATAAGCAGTTTTATCAGGGGACACAAAAAAAAAAATATTTTTCTTTCCATTCATGTCACAAAACCAGGGCAGTCAGTCGTTTAATAAAAATACTACTGCTGTCGTTATCTTGAGAGCTAAGAAAAGGGACAAACAATCTAAGCCTAGAACATCATAAGCATGTTGTTAATTACACTGGCATGTCAAATCTGTTAGCAAGTAATGCCGCACACTTGTCCTGAAATTATTATTCTTCTGGCACTTTGTGTACATGAAGATTGAATACAGAGGGGAGAAAACAAATTAATGCTGACGTCAATACACTATTTTTGTACTTAAAAAGAGAGAAATTTTTAACCGCAAAGAATGTTCTTAAAAGTGTTTTCGTTACACACAAAAATTGTAATTTAAGTGGTAAATAAAAAAAAAAAAACGATGGTGATTGAGTGTAGTTGAAAAATTTCGTAATAAGATTTATAAATAAAAAGTAAACTTGAAACAAAAAGTTTGTACAATAAAACACAGCTTTAACTCAGAAAAGAGTTTTAAGTGACAGAACTATTTCCGTTGTCTACTGCTGTTCAACGTAGCATTTGTTTTTGTTTTGCACCAGGCTTAGTTTCAGCCAGGAAGTGTAACCAAGAATTTTAATACTATATAGAAACATCTTCTACATAATGGTTAGATAATGTCTATAAATAATGTTAATTTACTAGTCATACTATAATTTAGTATTGATACGAGTAAATCTTCTATCGGAGCAGATTTGATATGCCGCAAATTCAAACAATGCTGGTTAAAACTATGTCATCTGTTTAAAGAAAAGAGTATAGCAGTTGTTTAAACTATGCTTCCAGATTTCATCGTTCTTAAAACAGAGCCATCATGCTGTTTAATTTCGTAGATATTACTAAAAATATTTAGCACTTCAACTTAACAGACTTTTTAAATAAGGTCTTAAGCAAGAAAAACTTCTTTTCAACTGCTGTAAATTCCTGTATTTTTTACAGTTCTTCCTAAGAGAAAATATGATTCCTTAACTCTTAGCCTGCCAAAGCTTTCGGGTTAAATTTTCAAAAATCTGATATATTTACCATGTATCTGACTTTTGCATGCCAGCCTCTTAGATATCTAAACTAACCATGTCAATACTCAGGGGTAAACCTCTACTAAATGCTGTGCATTGTATAGGAATTTTTGTGGAAAGGACAATATAAAAAAGACAATAGGACCTATATTTTGTTTTTCTTATAATATTAAGCGCCTTAGGAATGAGATAAACTGCTGTGACTTGATCATTCAAAAGCCAGTGTTATACCTTCACCCTTCAAGGATCAACAACAATTGTCCCATCGTTGCATGTTGATTGCGATTAGTGCCTCCACTAAGTAGGTTTTTAGCTGTTATCTGCTACTTGCCCATAGGTGGCGCTTTTCTCCTGATCATTCGTTTTTCATTGCCAAAGGTTAATGTGGAATAGAGTAGAATGCCAGATAGAGGTTACTTTGTAAATGGTCTTTTTGGAGGGGAGGGGAACCTCTTATTTTTAAATTATAATTTTTAAAAAAGTGAAAAATAACTTTTTTTAATTTTTCATCTTTGCTGGGATTCGAACTTGAACCGTTTGAGTTTTTGTACGAGCTCTCTAAACACTATAACACACCCGAGCCTCAGTGTTGTGTTGAAGATAATTTTCGCTCCTTCTTAATACTCCAAATTTATAACTCAGAGCGCGCCCTAATTATCCTTCTTTAAGAATTTTAGCACAGAATTTAATAGCTTGATTTTAGCTAAAATTATACAGTATTTTCATATAATCAATTAGATACTTGTAGTCGCCGTGGACTAGTGATTACTGTGTTGGCTTAATAAGACGATAGCTCTGACATATATAAAAAAGAAATATGAAAAAATTATTTCTTTTGGCGACTACCTCTCAGCAGTCTTCTGGCAAAAGCTCTGGGAGTAATTGATTGCCATGAAAAAGCTTCTCAAATCTGTCGTTCGGAGTCGGCCTTAAACTGTAGGTCCCGGTGCTCAAGAATAAAAATCAACACACAGCACATGAGTGCTGCGAGAAGCTAGGCTGTACCCCTGACACAGGTTTGTAATGGCGAATTATGTATGTATGTATGCAGATACTTGTATAAGTCTCAAAGCTTGAACTTCTACTCTTATATCTGTTTTAGACCTATTTAAAAAGGAATTATTTGATTATAAGGCTATTTGAACCAGAATTATATAGAAGATATACAAAAATGATTACATTCACTTTTCTACTGATGATTTGCATTGAGTATGAAGCTTGTAAAAATTTCATACTTATCACACATTCATTTTATTGTAGATATAAAATTAAGAATTCTCAGTTCAAAGGTAGCAGTACATATTTTTGTATTTAAAATGTTGCAGAACACACTTTTTAATCATGTATTGAAGGCCAAAAGTTATGTGTGAATATATGAACTACAATATAAAACAAATTTTATTTTAATTTAGTGGTTAATGGTGACATTTAACACTAGCTCAGTAAATCGATGAATAGAATTACAAAAAACCAAAAAAAAAAAAAAATTTAAACAAATTTTGTGGCATTATTTGCGTAGAACACTAAACATACTCGTAAATAACCAGCCATTTTATATTACAACAACACTATTAAAGCAAAAACCAAAAATCAAAGTACTTGCAGGCATTAAGCATTATTTGTATTATTTTTTGTTGTAAGCCTATCCTGCACTCTATTGGCATTGGTGGTGGTTGCTAAACATTGACAATTAAATTGGGCGTATTTGTGTTAAAGAGCTGTAACTATTTTCGCTAATTCACTGTGTTAAACGTGTCAATATGACAGGTTTCTGTTTAGAATTCGCCAGGCAAAATATGTACATACATATAAATGTACATACACACATACAGATATTTCACAGCTTATAACCAGCAAAGACTTATGAAAATTTGTGTAAAATTTTTTAATCATTTTGCTTTTGTTGTATCAAATTCTGTTAACCCGCTTTTAACAAATAACAGCATAATGAAATTAATTACGCGTAGGATAGAAATTTTTTTATTTTGCAATGTCTATTAATAAGGTCAACTCAACTCTATGACCATATGTATAAAAAATAACAAGTGTTTTTTGTTTGTGTAGTGATGCTGAAATTATCAAAAACAACCAGTTATACAGAAGATTCTCAATAACTAAAATACTAATAATTTCGATATTCAAACTTACCTTAGAGTTGCGTTGACCTTATTAATAGGTAGTTTAATTTTTTGTTTTTGTTTTTTTTTGTTTTTTTGTTTTTAGTTTAGTTTGCAATTAAATATTTATTTTGAACACACACAAAACTTTGCTGTTTTACAAAAAATAAAAAAATAAAAAAATTTTGTCTAACAGAGCAAAAGTTTGCTAAAGTATTTGATTAATCCATATATCGTCATATTAAATGCAAACGGATGTAACTGAACAAAATTTCGAAATTGAGTTTTTTATTGACTATGGTTCGTTTTATTAAAATACATATTCGTGCAAAATCTTATATTCCCACGATCAAAAATGGCGATTTTATTAATGAAATTTTAACGGACGTAACTACAAGTGAGTGTATATCTAAAAGCCAGAAGATATAACTACATACATATTTATATGAAAACCTTACATACAAACTCATTTGTTGTGTATAGAGATGCTAATCCTTTATATCTCGATCTTAAAAATTATGATTTTCAGGATTTACAAAATTTTTTATTTTTAAGGTTTTTCGATTCTCCTGTAAAAAAAACAAAAAGTGTAGTTACGTCCGTTTGCATTTAATATGACGATATGTACATATATATAAATTTCTTTGTAAGTCTGTTTGTCTGTTTTTTGTCGGTCAATCACGCCTAAACGTCAGAACCGATTTTGTTGAAATTTGGAACATAGAAAAACTCAACTACCGAAAGTGCAATAGGTTATAATTTTCTTCAAAAATGGACCCTGCCGTAGTACCTCCCGTTTAAACTATATACTGATTTTTACATATCTTGAGAACGGTTTAAGCTAAAGTAGCGGAATTGGGTTTGAATGACTACACGGTCAAGGCAAATCATCAGCCAGAAAGTGGGCGTGTAGCCTCCCATACAAGTTAAATATTGATTTCTTTATATCTTGAAAATATTGAAGCTAAAGTTACTGGATTTTATGCGTTTCAATAAAAACACATAAACTAAATATTGAATTATTTCGTAGTCACTGAAAACTTGGAGCAAATATGAACATGCGATTAAACGCCGTGTAGGGCTACATCAAAGTCCGTCTTTAAGCAATTATTGTTCTATCTTTGGAACATTCGAAAGTAAACATTCTCTATAGTATCGCTGAGGCACAGCAACAAATATACGAAACAGTTATCGTAAATTATCTTAAAAGCATGTATTCCATACCTACTGTTAAGGTTCAAACATACATACATACATAATTGGCCATTACAACCCTGTGTCAAGGTTACGGCCTAGCTTCTCGCAGCACTCATGTTGTGTGTGTTAATTTTTATCCATGAGTACCGGGACCTATAGTTTAATGTCGACTCCGAACGACAGACTTGAGAGCTTGTTCATGGCAATTAATTACACTCAGAGCTTTTGCTAGAAGACTGCTGGGAGGTAGTCGCCGAAAGAAATAATTTTTTCATATTTCTTTTTTTTAAAGATGTCAGAGCTGAGATTTGAACCCTGCGCTGTCATCTTAGTAAGCCAACACACTAACTACTAGACCACGGTTCAAAGATTGTAATTAAATTAAGTCCTGATCGAAATCATAGTCTTATGTGTATTTCACTGAATTTTATTTTTAAAATCAAAAACTAAAATATTGTTAATGGACAAACATGTTTATACGTTTTTAAAATATTCAGATTTTTGTCCTATTATCACTATCGTTGTTTTCGCTATAACCAAAAATGTTAAATGCAAAAGGTGTTACTTTGTTGAGCAAACTATTCCGCCCATTATTGGCCGTCAAAACTAAAACAAAGGAAATCAAAAAAAAAATCTGAAATTCCAATTTGTTTTGTGTCGATTACATTTTGATTTTTTTTTTCTTCTAACTTTCATGTTCACGTCATGTTTAAAATTTGTTTCTGTTTCTATGTTCAGAGCAAAAAACTGATTTTAGTGTTATGCTATGCCTTGAGGGCTTTTGTTGTTCTGTCTTCTCTTTTATTAATGGATAGTGGCCAAAACAATTTCATACAAAGAACAAAAGAAATAAAATTACATAATTGGTTAAAGGTCATGAATTGATTTTATTCATTGCCACATGCTGCAACTTACATATTTACATACAACTGGATATGTCCACGTAAATGTTTTGAAAATGAAATATTTTGACAAATTAATTAATTCTTAATAATAAACATGTACGTACATATATATTATTATTATTATTTATTTAAAAGGGACCGTAAGCTCAAAATAATTTAATAATTTTTAAATTTAATATTTAAGAAAATGACATGCCTTTGTACTTCTAAAACCATTATTCCTGACTTCTTTAGGCATTTCTCTTGATAATTCTTGCATGATTAATTAGCAGAAAATCTATTGTCAATATTATGAAACGTGTAAAAACGAGTACATACTTATGTACGAGTATGTATTTATTGTATTCTGTGCTTTGTATTGCATTCAAATATACGGGTAATAAATTCTTAATTAAATTATGCTTTCAAATGAAATTAATAAATGTGTGCCTTCTGAAAGGGATTTAAAATGTCCTTGGAAATCAAATTATTAACAGGAAAGAGAAATACATTTTAGAAAACAATTTTAATAAAAACAAAATATACAGTATTAAACACTAACAAATTTTATTTGACGATGCTTATGTTTTCATATTCCCTCCTCTTAGTGGATTCTCGTATCCTACTGTTTATAACATAACACTAGTCAACAAAATATGGTGTTACCTATTGAACTTGATGTAATTATTTTATAAATATAATTTTTATAATGTCTTGATATTATTTAAAACAAACTTATCTAAACAAATTAAGAAAAGTAATTGTTTTTTTTTTAAATCAGAAAAGGCTGTATTTTTAGTATTTAAAAACTTTATGCTGGCAACACGACTTTATTTGACAACCAGTTTAACAGCTGATGGTTACTTACAGTTTAAATAAATTTGACATTGCTTTGTGGATAGACTTAAATCAGAAAAACACTGGCATATTGTTGAAATTTTTTTTTTAATATTTGTTCATAGAAAAAATAAAAATGGGTTTCAATTAAAAAATTATTTGTTTCGTCAGAAACGCTTTAATCAGATCAAAGTTAAATTCTATAAAGAATTTAAATTTTTTCAATGAATTCTTTTCACACAACAGTTTCTTATTTAAGCGTTTCTGACGAAACAAAATTATTTATAAAAATTGATCAATTTTCCTGGGGCTCGAACTCGAGTCTTCAGCATCTAATAAAAAATTACTTATTTTTCTACCAGTAAACAAATTAATGCTATTAATTAAGCTGATATTAATTATTAGTTAATTGTTTAAAGTAAAGTTCTATAAAACATTAAAAGTTTAATTAAACTAAATAAAATAATTAATCAAAACAATTTCTTCAGTCTTATGTTCATCAAACATAAAGTGCAGTTCGTTCATAATATGGCGTACATAGCAGTTGTTTAGGAAAGCTCTGAAAAAGGTCCAATTCAATTAATTCAGACCCGTTCTCAACAATTGGGGTATAGTTCTTGCCCTTTATGGAAGATTTTGAGAAAATATTTTGTCTTGAAATCCCTTAAAATTTCACTTGTGCAGGAATTTAATCCAAACAATTGTCGCTGCGAATAGTTATTGAAGGGTACAGGAACATGTGCTTTTGTAAGGTTAATAACTGGCATTAACTGCCTATTTCCGTAAGAGGAACAATTTTAAACGATTAAAAATTTGTATGAAAAACACTAAAATGTTCATATTTTTGAGTGCTTTTCATAGAAATGTTAAATCGTTTAAAATTATTTGTCTTATAGGAATAGGCAGTATTTTTAATTTTCGCCAGGACAGAGCCACAGGACACATGGCGCGGAGCAAATCCTTTTGATGAAAAAATAATTACACGTAATAGTCCTATTAATTGTCTACTACGATCATGTGATTTAATCCCTTAAGATTATTTTCTTTGGACTTATGCAGAGTCATTTAGCTACATCGATAGACTGGAGACAAATACAAAATAGGGCCGCATATCATATTTTTTATATGTATATCTCGAGTTAATGATGCCACTTTAGGTTTTTGACCCCAAATTTTTCAAGTTTGCAATCCGTTTTCGTTTATATCTCGTCCAGTTTTGGAGATAAATAACCCAAAACGGATTGCAGATTTTAAAAATATTGGTGACAAAAACCTAAAGTGGCATTATTAACTAGAGATATACAAAATAGCGGATGGAGCACATAAACTCCCGTAGATCAATCAAATCAACTTAATTATAACATTTTTTTGTTGGTCACTGTAATTTGTTCAAATTGAATAATTTCCCTTATAAATGGATGTGGTTTTTCGTGGATTTTGTATGATTTCATAATTAATTTTTAAATACAATTTAGGGCTTTGTGTTTGTCATAAATTATTAAAATTTCAATCACCACAATTTAGGTTGCATTTGAATAATAAAACATTAAATATTTTGACAAAATACGTACATATTTCTGTGTAAATATGTATTAAATATTTTAAATACAAAAGAACATGAACATTTATAAGAATTTTATTAAATAGGAAATTCTAATTAAATAACAGTTTTTTTAAATAGAATGTAGAAATATTTGTATATGCATATGGATGTTTAATAAAACACACTGTCACTTGGCTCATTTTACTTTCTATACAATCCGCCCAGCAAGAGGGCAATATTAGACGATATTGTTCATTTTCATACTATTTTTACTCTTTTCGATTTAAAAACGCCAACAAACCACTGAAATATCGTCGTGCGGGAGTCTATGTGCTCTATCCGCCATTTTATAAATCTCTTTATATATCCGAAAACGGATTGCGGACTTGAAAAATTTGGGGTCGAAAACCTAAAGTGGCATTATTAACTCGAGATATATAAAAATATGAAATGGCGGATAGAGCACAATAACTCCCGCACGACGATATGCTGAAGAATGACATTAAAAAATGTACAATTACTTTACGGATGTGATTTTCTCGTTTGATTAAGTTTCTGACGAAACATATTTAATTAAAGAATGATCACTCTTACTGGGATTTGTAATTCCATATCATTGAACTATAAAATTTTTACATTTTTTATAGCCTGCTGAATAAAATAAAAAAAAAAAAATGGAAATATTTCAAAGGGAATACAAATTTACTATTAAAGAAATTTTTAAATAAACTTTGGGATTTTTTAATTGTTAGCATTTCCCCTTTGAATTATAAAAAAGTGTAAACGTTGTACGATATAAGTAATTTATGATTGCAATTAGTATAGGAAAAAGGAAAATGTTTCGTCGTATATTAAGTTTTGTTTATAATACAGCGTATACGCCTGCAGAGAAATAAAATTATAGAAAATTCAATACTAAACTTTGTATTTGCATATTAGAGGTTCTCAGACTAACAAATAAACGTAAATTAGAGTATAAAGCTCAATGTAATTTTGCGCTCGGCATTCACTCTGTAATGAGTACCTTGAAATTACAGCGTTAACATTGTACCAAGAACAATACTGTTTAATAAAAACCGTTAAGGAACCATAATAAGGTGATTAAAATCAAAAAGTTGACCTGGAAGTAGCTGAAATGTCATTACAAAAAAAAAAAAAAAAAAAAAAATGGATGGTCTCTAAGGCAGTGTTATATGTGTTTGCTGTAATTTTGTCTTACATTGTTCATCCTATTCTCTAGCTGTCTTTCCCTCTCTCTCTCTCTCTTTATATCTAAATAAAAATTTTTGTTCTTAATCAATTGGTTTTGTTAATTATAAGAATTTTCTTTTTATTTGCATAGAATATTTCTCATAGAATATACATATGCAGTATATACATACATATGGATACGTATGTAAGTTCTTTTTAATGTTTTCATAACTTTTATTGTTCTTGTCCAACTTTCATATGCTTTTCACTTCTATTTCATCAAAATGTCAGTTAATTAAAAATGTTTATCACGTTTTAAATGCTGACACAATGCGGTAATGATTGAAAAGGAAAAATTATCAAGTAAATAAAAAAAAGCCAGAATAAATGAATATAAATGAAAAATAAACACAAACACACAATAATACCATTTTTTTGTAAAATTATTATGATGTTTAAATTGGTTAGGCAGGTGAACATATGTACATACATATATATCATTCAGTTAATAAAACATTTATAGAAAAAAAAATTTAAATATTTTGCATAAATTGTTTAAAAGTTAAGGGCGTCCCCTGTTAAGGTTTAATTCATGTTTCAATAATCAGTACCTTAATCTATTTGAATGAATACCCTAACAGTTATATATTTTTTTTTTGTGTACACATATGTACACTCATACATACTCTTTGGCTCACATCCTCGTAACTGTAAGAACATCTCCATAAAAAAATATTAAAATAAAACTGGTTGCTTTACAGCTTGAAACGAAGATGACAGAGTTTTTGATTTAAACATGTGTCAGTTTACAAAAATTGATTATTTTCTTTTTTGTGTGTTTATCTTTGCATACACTCTTTAAAAAAAATAAATAACTCTGTGCACAGGTTTATGTCCCATTTCTGACACATGAAAACATGCATTGTCATGCACACATTAGCCTTGTTTTAAAAAAAATATACACACCATTACATGTTTACATACCTACATACATACATACATACGAGTATGTTCATGTGATATTGTATTTGTTAATTTTTTCCTTTCATTTTTTTACGTTGTTATCGCTGTCGTTATACATTCTGTTTATGGTTAATTAAATGCTCGAACTTTGTCATCTGCCATCAGATTATTTTTAAATTATAAATTACAAAAAAAAGGAATTATCAAAATTTATTTGTATAAGTGCACATACAGAACCACAAAATTAATTTGATTAAATTTGATAAAATTTTAAAACACTTTTTTTATATTTTTTATACAGAATTAGTAGAAGTTTTGGAAATAACCTATAAAAAGCTGTATGTGTATAAAGCGTACAGTATTTAAATGCCATATTTTTCCTATTTAATAACCAAAAAAGTGTACATGCAGCAGAAACCCATTACAAAGTGCAGCAAAAAAATTAATACATCTATCCCTCTACTTGTAAATGCAAACATAAATAGTCGGCCATTACAACCCAAATTCAGGGTTACGGCCTACTTTTACGTAACTATCATATTGTGTGCGGCAATTTTTATCCACGAGTACTGGGACTTACAGTTTAATATCGATTCCATACGGCAGACGTAAGTAGCTGTTTATTAGAACTGTGTCGGTCATGAACGAACGGATTAAATTGAACGAATCAGTCAAGTGAACGAAGTGAACGAATCAATTTTCTGTGGTCTTTTGGATCAGTCGTTCGTTTGGTCTGTTAATCCATCTTCATTTTGGTCGTTCGTTCGTTCGATTTAAATTTGTTTTTTCTTTGTTTTTGATCGTTCGGCCATTTAATCTAAATTTATTTTTTCTTTGTTTTGGTCATTCGTTAAATATTTATTTTGTCGCATATTTATATGCATGTTGTCATTATTGCCGTTTTATTAATTTTTAATTAAAATTGTCCATCGTTTCTTTAAAGTGTAAATACGTACTTTTATAAATTTTAAAATAAACAAAACAGCAACACTGATAACATGCATATAAGAAAATAAGCAACAAAACAAATATTGAACGAAAGACCAAGCAAAGAAAAAAACTAATTTAGAATGAACGACTGAACGACCAGAACAAATGAACAAAGTGAACGATTCGGTTCACTTTTAATGACCGAACAAAAATGACCGATCATTTAACTGAACGATTTGGCACAGCTCTACTGTTTCTGGCAATTAGTTACTCTCAGAGCTTTTACCAAAAGACTACTAAGATAATAATTTACTACTATGTTTTTTTCGCTATTATACACTTTTTTACGACTATTGTCAATGCATTGCACCAGCAAACTAATTCTTTTTTATTAAATAATGTTAAAAATTCAACTAAATCAAAACAATCATAAACCAATACCGTTATAAGTATGTTTGTTTTCCTCAAAAACCGAATTTAATGAAAATGAAATTTGGCCCCAAATTTAACATCATGCAAACTGGGGCCATTTTTCATTTCTACAAGTTCGGGCTACATTTCATAACGCAATTCCACCCCATACATAAAAAATGAAACTTGACCCCAAACTTTTGAGGTCATTCTTCATTTCTGTTTTTTTGGGACATTGTTTCATTTCCCAGGATGAAAACAGGCCCCACCAGATGAAAATACGCCCCAATTATTTCCCTCTAATTTTTGGGGTCATTTTTAATTTTTCACTTTGGGGTCAAATTTCTTGGGGCCATGGCAAACGCTCTTTGAAGTGTTGCCCGTGTCATGTCAAACAATAACAAAATTTATGAATATATGCTACTAGCTGAACCCGGTGTGCTTCGCTACCCCCTCGTTATATAATATAGTTTAAAGTATTTATATATTTTGCAGACAGTTGTGGGAGAAAGAGAGTGAGCCTACACCACTATTTTAATTCAAATGTATTTTAAATTTGAGGTAAAGTCGTTAATAAACGCGGTGAAGAAGCACCAAATTTGTATATAGAACAAAAAGTTTAAAACTTTCAAACAAAATTTAGTGTAAAAAGGGGCGTGAAATGGGGGGTGGCGTAAATAATGTGTATTTCTACTTCGCCTCGGAGTATAATGTGTGTACAATTTGAAGTATTTGTTTTAAAAACTATATGGAAGCAATTACATAATTTTAAAAAAAGTGGGCGTAAAGCTGGGCGTAGTCGAAAAAAGTACCCTATTAATCATGCCAGAGTCCCAGTTAAATGCTGTGAAAATTTCAGGAAGATCGGTCTAGAGGTTTGGTCTCCTATAAGGTACAAACAAACAAATAAACAAACACACATTCAATTTTATATATTTAGATGATTGGTTATTTACAAGTCTAGCCAGAGTGCTTGCAACGAAGAGTGATTACCGCTAATGTATTTTTTGCTGCTCAAATAATTTTCTTGATTTTTTTCTTTTTCGAAAACATGTTTACCAGAAAATATCTTTTTGTAAAATATTTCTTTGTTTAAACTGTTGTTCTTAATCAAATTAATTGAAACGAAACACCTATTTTCTAATTTTTTATAAGTTGTCTTTGGTCTTTGAAAGTTTTCTTTTTTTATTAATTTTTTGCTTTCTTTGTAGCACTGAAATGTTAATATTAATAAATTATTTTTTTGTGTGCGTATGTACATACATACATACATACTGCAGTTTAAACTTCCAAATGAGTGCATAATTTCATAAAACCAGCCATGCATATTGGAAAAACAAAGCAAATTCATTTTGTAGCCATTATTCGTAAAGTGAAATATTGTACTTATAAAGGAATCATACCGTGTACTTACACATACATATGTATGTATGTTCGTAAAACAAAATTATGAATTAAAAATTTATATTGAAAATATGAAATCTAACCTAAAATGCATCAATGCATTATGAAAAATTGAATTTTTTAAAGTTAAAAGGAATAAGTGTGGAATTTTTTTTAAAAATTGTTTTATTTGAGATACCAGCAACCTTTTATATTATTTACCGAAAAACAAAAGTGGTATGAGTAAGGAAAATCTACAAAGTAGAGATATTTGTTGTTGAGCGATGCACAAATGTATCGAATAATTCGATATAAATGTATGCAGCAATGTTTTTTCAGGATGTTTCGAAAAATTGCCATTGCAAGTTGTATGCATCCAGCTAACAAGACAGTGAAATATTTTAGTCGCTGCAGTAATCACCACAAATTACTTCACTGTAAACTCGACTAAATACAGCCATTCAGGTGAACGGACGAACCGATTACAATGTAGTGTTTACATAAATATTTAAAAATAAGCCAATTTCGTGTCCCGGAAAGCGACTTCGTTTGTTTTATTACAGCAGGTATGTAATTTAACTCGAAGTAGGTCGTTCCACAGTGCCAGATAAATTATTAACGTAAAAAATTTAAATTTGAGGTGTACGTTAGGAAAATCTTTAAAGAAAAAATTTACATAAAAACACTTCACTGCTAAACCTTTCTAAAATAAACTAATTGGCTTTTGTTTTATTTTTACTAGGCAAGAGCTCCAGTTCAAACTCCAGCTCTGACATCGTGAAAAAAAGAAGTATGAAAAAAATATATCTTTCGGCGACTACTTCTTATCTCTGAGAGTAACTGATTGCCATGAAAAAGCAACTATATAGCATACCTAATTCATTGGGGAGAATGCTTGATTTGGTATTTGTAAATAACTCCGACGATTTCATCTTGAGTAGAATTGACCCTTTATTGAAGCCGGAAGACCTATTTCACCCTTGCCTTGAAATATCCATGTGCATCGTAACTCGTCTCACCATTACACCAAATACTAGTAATGATTATGTTTTTAACTTCAGAAAAGCTGATTTTAACAAATTAAACACAATTCTTAATACTGAAAACTGGTTTGAATATAACCCATGTAACAACCTTGGTCCTAGTGATATTGATGCTATTTTAGTTAAATTTTATACTGGTTTGCACGAGTGTTTTAAAAGATCAATTCCAAAGATAAAGCGCAGTGTTTCTAATGGCCCGCCCTGGAATACTAAACAAGTGTGTTGTTCGGAGTCGACTTTTAACTGTAGGTTCCGGTACTTATGACACACACAACATGGGTGCTGCGAGAAGCTAGACCGTAATCCTGAAAGAGGGTTGTAAAGGCCAATTATGTATGCATATCAAGTAAAATAATAAGCTGCACGGAAATCATTAATATTTGGAATACGGTTCATCGGAAGACAAAAAACTTTGTATAATTTTTAAGTTGGTATCTCTTGTACAGCGTTGGGTTAGTATCGATCGAATGGGTTTGAGAATCTGAATCAGAAAAAGTGTCCTCCCAATGTCGACATTTAAAATTAATTCACTTGATCTTTAAGGCAATACATACAATCCACTCATGGAAAGCAAAGTCTTCAGTAATATATAACTAAAACAGGCATTTCCAGTCTATTTCACCAAGAAACGAATGATCAGGATCACAGTGCCACTTTCTGGGATGATAACAGCTAAGCTACATAAAAGATGCTTACAACTAATACTCAACATCCAGATGGGGCATAAGGCGCTTAACATCTTCACATATATTTATATCTACATATATAACATTCCAATACAATGCACTGCATTTAGTAGGGTCTTGAAAAAAAAAACGAAAAACTCTTTTACTAAGATGTCTTAGTTATTGTTGTCGTGCAGTGCCAATTTTTGTCTTTCTCATCACATGTCACATACGTCACAACATAGGTTTAGTTATACAGTGTCCAATAACTATGATTAATTGATTAATTGGTGAAATCTAAGATATTTTACTAGGTATCTGTATATGCAACTTTAGCACCCACTATTGTGGAAACCAACCGTGTAAACGTAAATAAATCTGTTGTAGGATTTTTACTCTCATTTTTAAAATACGGATGGAATTTTATAATATTTTCATTTTGATTTTACGTACGTAAAGTTTTATCGTCTAAACTACCCTTTAATAAATGCCGTGTACAGTTGCAGTAAAATTCTATTTTCTACTGGTTGCTACAAGAGAGCAACCTTACATTAGAATTAGCTAAACTTTTGTGCTGATGACACTTACATTACGGCAATATTTTTTTAACTCTACCTTTACTCCTCAGTAATTAAATTTTAAATTAAATTTATAATTTTTTATAAATTAAATAAAAAAAGTATATTAAAAATATATCATATGGAAGTATTTAATTTTTTTTTTGTTTTTCTTTAAAGAAACTTTTTCTTAAGCCAACCAAAAGAAATAAAATTGAAAGGAGAAAATGAAATAAAGAAAAAAACATTATTCTTTCTCAGTTGGTTAAACAAGTTACAAGACATTAGCTGAAATGCAATTTGTAAAAAAGAAACTGCTCTCAAATCCAAGTACAAGTCTAGAACATACATTTTGTCCCATTTAAAAGAAAACGCAGCAACAAGAAAAAAAAAGGAAAACAATTCCTACAAATACAGCAATTTTTGTATTTCACTGCAAATGTTAGTTTAACCAACTGTTGGAGCAGAAACTGAAGCTGAAGTACTGCTTTCTAGTGCTACTAAAAAGCTAAAAAAGAATTAAATTCTTATTCTTTTATTTTATAAATATTACACAATTCGTTTTCAATTTATTTTCTTTTCATTTTCTATAATATGTTGTAAGAAATGATTAAAACACACATTAAACAAGATATAGTAGGATTTGTAGTTGTAAAGTACATGACAATGTTGTGTACATAGAATGTGTGTTTAAAAATGCGAGGGCAGTGTGAAATGTTTCTAGCCTGATAAAGTAGTGGCGGTATAAACAGCAAAAAGCTTTGTCTGTATAATGGAAACTTCCATTCGTCATATATTTAAATTTCTTTTAGATCTGGCAACTCATTCGTATATATAGTGAAAAAATTAGGAATTCGTTTTGTGATTAAATATTCACTTAGAAAAGGAACAAGAAATTCACAATGATATGGTAAAAAGTATGGTATGGTATGTAGTCGCCGTGGACTAGTGGTTAGTGTGTTGGCTTACTAAGACATGAGCCCTGGGTTCGACTCCCAGCTCCGATTTCTTAAAAAAAAGGAATATGAAATAAATATATATTTCAGCGACTACCTCTCAGCAGTCTTCTGGCAAAAGCTCTGAAAGTAATTAATTGCCATGAACAAGCTCTCAAGTCTGTCGTTCGGAATCGACACTAACCTAAAGCACACAATATTAGTGCTGCAAGAAGTTAGTCCATAACCCAAAAAGAGGTTTGTAATGGCCAGTTATATAAATATGAACACTCTCACAGTGGATGATTGATCGATTTGTCTCTACGACACACTCTGTTGTTCCTTCGGGAAGGATTTAAACCTATTATGTCAATATAATTTTAATGCTTTACCAGGGTAGAGTCTTCACTATAAACTGCTACACCTTTAGTCATACTTTTCCTCGATTGACTCAAAGAGTTTTCGGTCGTGATATAGTCGAGCTGCGGTCTTGTGTGCCTGCTAAGTGATCAGACAGTTAAACCACTGTATACCCAAATAGCGAATCGCAACTATTCTACAATTTCTGTCTGAACTGTATTCATGGATAAAAATTTACACACACAACATGAGTGCTGCGATAAGCTAGGCCGTAATCCTGACACAAGGTTGTAAAGGCCAGTTATGTAGGTATGTATTGTAAAAAAATTCGGTTGCTGAATTTAAATGGGGTGGTACAAGCAGTGAAAATGAACCACGAAGTAGGCATCCAAAAAATATGAAAAGAATAAATTCGGTTTATTATTGCAGCCTCTTAGGTCAATTGAATTTGAAAATTCATGAAAACCACCTAGTTTACAACACAAAAATTAGTTTTTATGAAGACAACGCACCATACTCCAAGAATGTTTAACCCTTGACTGAACTCAACGAATTAAAGTGGAAATTGCTTCACCATCCAACTTATTCTCTTGATTCAACTATCTCAGACACCTACCTGCACTGGTCCTTAATATGATATTTTTATAACTTAAATTGAATCCCTCATCAACATTTCTTTAGCGAATATTACCGAAGTGGTTTTATTAATTCTGAAAGTCGTCGAAGTAAGGTAGAACTTATAGCTCCAAATCGCACAACAAGATGCTACAGTCCCTTTAGATTACAATGTTTTCGTTCAATTATGCTAATTTTGATGCCTTCCAAAGCATAACTTGAAAATGGCATGTTGACTCCTTTGACGCGTTTCTGAATTACATACAAAATTAAAGGCCAATCAAATAATAAGGCAAACGACTATTGCATTCCGATTTATCTAATGAAATAATTCTTTTGGACACTTTGAAAATCTGGCATCAGTAGTCTAGATGTCGAGTTGTCTAGATGTAAAATAACTGTATTTGTGTTTTAAGAGGTGCACAGAAAGTAGCATCATGCATTTTAGTGGCTATCGGAGTTATAACTACTTAAAAACACCATAATAGCTTACAGTGATGCTTGTTTAAATCAAAATCGGAACATAAAAGTAGCATTGACATGGATAAAAATTGCTCAGTCATCAAATAATAATATTAAAACGGTGGACTACATGTGTGATCGGTTCATTCCTTAAAAAAATCCTGAGCATTTTTCTAAATTTATAAAAAAGTGCAAAAGAGAAATTAACGCCCCGTTTCTGTATGATAAACAATTTCAAACGATTGAAAATTTGTATGAAAAGTGCTCAAAATCATTTGAAAAATTTGTATGAAAAACAAAAACAGGTCATAAATTTTCAAATAAAATTTAGTTCAAAGAAATCAGTAGAAGAATCAATAGCAAGAAGATTAAAAAATACCGTGGGCCAATTAATGAAGTGAATGTTATAAATTGTTCTGTAAAACTTTTTTAGATGATTCTAAATTTTACGCTTTTAGATCTTTCATCTAAATGTTTTAGAGAAATAATGACTTACTTCCTTTATTCATTACCATTAGACCTGTAAAGGGAGAAAAACACAAAGATGTTATACGTTTACTACCTTCAGTTCTGCAGTAAAATTCTAGGAATGTTAAATACCTGAAATAATATTAAAAGCGGATTAGTGTATGAAAAGAATAATTAAATAATTACGAATTATTTCATTCAAATTATTGTTTGAAATAAAACTCAGTTAACCCATACAGTTGATTTTGAAACTGGTCTAAGTCAGGCCAATTTTTAAAAATTATATTTTCGTATGAAATACACATAAAATTTTATATTTATAGAAAATGTTCATTAGTGTAGAAATATTTTTTAATTTAGTCAACTGCAATTTAGTAAATATCTTGAAACAAGAAATATATGACTTAGACTACTTTCGTAATTATGGGCACATTTTCTGTAATTGTCTTATTTGAGTTCTGTCTAAGTCTTACTTTGTTTTACTATATATTTAAATTACTTTAGTGCTGCTCGTTTATTATTTAGTAGTTAATGGCGTTTGGAATATTTTCTTATTAAAGCACACCCATATATAATCTTTTAAAAAGATATAGCCAAACAAAATTCTTAAAAAATTATTTGAATATTTTTAAATTATTTTTTTCTTTAGTTTTTTCAATACTTCTTGTAGGAATTATTAAACAGAGAGTCAGTAATAAAGTTTGATAAATTCTGTAATACTGACAATTAGAAACCAAATATATAAATAAAAATCATATATTTACAAAAAGTTAAAATTTAACAATAAGAATATTTAAAAAAAATGAAAAAAAAAAAAAAATGCATCAACTTGGCACAAATCCAAGATTTCTGTTTCAATATTTTACTTTCATTTTTTTTGCTACAAGACTTTTAAAAGACCAAAGCACAAAGATTACAAAGAGGAGTTTATTTTATTTTTGTTTGTCATGTTTTTCATTGAACTGCCTGAGAGAAATCATTGCCAGTAATGACTAAAATTAGAAAAAGAAAAAATATCTTATTCTGTATGTTTTCCTTTTTTTTTATCTAATTTTATTGTTCAAGTCGTAAAATCTTATTACTTCTTATTTGCATTATAATTGAAATTTGTATTGTAATTTAAATATAATTGGCAAACACTCCGACATGAAAAGTCCACTGTCAGTTGTGTAAGAATTTTCTTAAGGATTTAATTTTTTTTTATTTCTCTTTTTTATGAAGTTTTTTACTCTGCAAAAAAATTGTAAGTTGTTTTAAAGTGGTTTTTGTTTTATTTATTTTATCACTAAAAAAATTAAATTTATTTTGAATGCATTTCTGCATTTTATCGTAATTGAAAGTCATGAAAGTTAGCATCTAGAACCATTGTAAAGAAAATAATGCTTCAATTATTGTTCAATCCATTCAATGAGTCATATGTGCATATATAGGGTCTATTCATTTCTTTCCCTGGAATCAATTTATGTGAATTTTTAACCAAATATATGATATGCAAAAACAATTTGTGAAAACCATAGTCAGGCTTGGGCTTTTTTTGTAACTATTCAACATAAGTGGACGCTGTACTTGTTTTTAAAGAGATGTCTTCATTACAGCCCAGTCTTCCAAAGGTCCTTCAACGGATGCGTGAGTTCAGACAGAAATTGTGGAATAGTTGCGATTCGCTATTTGTGGTTTAACCATCTGATCTCTCAGCAGTCACATAAGACCGCAGCTCGACTGAATTACGACCGAAAACTCTTGAAATCTATCGAGAAAAAGTATCACTAAAGGTATAGCAGTTTATACCGAAGACTCTACACTGGGTAAGCACACAAATTATATTGGCATAACCGGTGTAAATCCTTCCTGCAGGAACAGCGGAGTGTGTGGTAGAGACAAATCCGTCAAGCATCCACTCTAAGAGTGTTCATGCTTATATAACTGGCCATTACAAACCTCTTTCTGGGTTATGGAGAAGCTTCTCGCAGCACTAATGTTGTGTGCTTTAGTTTTTATCCATGAGTACTGGGACCCACAGTTTAACGTCAACTCCGAACGACATACTTAAAAAGCATTTTAATGGCAATCAGTTACACTCAGAACTTTTGCCAGAAGACTTCTAAGAGGTAGCCGTCGAAAGAAATATTTCTTCAAACTTCAACTCATTCAATATGTCAGAGTTAGGGTTAGAACCCGAAGCTAAAGACCATAACTAACCACTCGACTCCAGCGACTACGAGTATTAAACGTGAGTTAATGTGCTCATTATACTTCTACCATACCATATAAATGCAGCGCGCTAACTTTAGAGGTCGTTTATATTATTGTTCAGATAAGTTCACATTTTGAGTTGCAACGATTCCTTTATGTAACAAGATACCACTGTTACCATGATCAGGTTTTTTTTTTTTGAGCCAATTAAAACAACGAACCTGTATTTTGTTTGTTTAGGCCAAACACAATTACTTGACATTGCAACATATAAGACCAAATGTGTTCTTTCTGTTTACAAATGGTAAGAGCTTAATCATAAATGCTAAAGCCATAATACCAGGGACCGAAAATAACAGTTATTTTTAAAATTTAAAATCAAAAAGTCAGGTGAATATAATTTGTCTATCAGATATTTGAATACAGCATATTGATGCTGTTATGCTAAGGAATAATAAACTTAAAAGACTTTAATTTGTTTGACTTTTATTAAAAAGTCACTTTATAATAGTTATTTTTTGACTTTTATTTTTTCGGTCAAAAATAAAAGTTAAAATCTGACTTTTATTTTTTAAGTCAGAAATAAAAGTTCAAATTTAACTTTTGTTCTTATTGAAAGCAGATGTTAAAAAAGTTAAATAAAATTTTAATTAAATATTAACACAGTTTTTATTTTTAGAATTATAAGTACATGTGTATTTGTATTAAAACAAAAAGAAAAAAAAAATTATAATAGAGTATCTATACAGAAAGGTTTATTGGCTAGAAAGTTAAGGAGTTGATGTTTTGCATATTTTGCTCTAAAAATACAAATTACATTTAAATTCCTTCATTTCAATATTAAATTGTTCACTCTTTAATTGCAATGACT
Organism: Metopia argyrocephala; assembly: GCA_963576795.1. Lineage (NCBI taxonomy): Eukaryota > Metazoa > Arthropoda > Insecta > Diptera > Sarcophagidae > Metopia > Metopia argyrocephala. The sequence continues at coordinate 175,472,372 of OY756208.1, read as the reverse complement.
CAGAATTCAATTTCACCATTAATATAGCTGCCAAGTTCTCTTCAGACAAATTGTAGCGCAAGTCGCTGAGAACAATCTTAAGTGCTGAAAACGCGCGTTCTACATTAACTTGTGTCGCAGGTACTTGATGAATAATACATGCCAAGTTCTTTAGGCGGGGATATAAAAATGATGAGACTACCGTAGCTGGAGTCGAAAACAATTGTTCAGTTTGGCTAGTGTACTATTCCTTCACGGACATCATTTCTTCTTTGATTACCAAAAAAATATTCATTGCAGTTAACTTTGATCTAATTAAAGCGTTTTCTGATAAAAAATAAAAATTTTTTGTTTTCCCAATATTCCACAAGGTCGACATCAACGTCAATACGCTTCTCCTTGTATGACTCAAGCAGACATGTTATTATAACGGGTGCATTAAACTTTGTTAAAATGGAATAGCAAATTTGACTAAAGTTGGGTTGGTTAGAAATAACCAAAACAACATCACTGATTGTCATCGATCTTATTTTTCTTATATTTCCATTACATTGTTATTATTATAGCATGGTAATTTTTTTTCTGACCTAAAAAATAAAAGTCAAATTTTAACTTTAATTTTTGACTTAAAAAATAAAAGTCAAATTTTAACTTTTATTTCTGACCGAAAAAATAAAAGTCAAAAAATAACTATTATAAAGTGACTTTTTTGAAAAAAGTCGTAAGTGTTACGGTCCCTGATAATACACTATCATACACAGTCGTACGTTTCATTCACAAGAAAATCTGTCAGGCTTTTAAAAGTCGCATCAAAATGTCAACTTAAGTGCCACACCATCACACAAAATAAGATGCAAAGCATATGCAGAGTTGCTTTTTGCTAACAGCTTATAAAATGCAGCCCTGATCGCATGAAGAAAAAAATTTTTATGAATTTTTTCAAAAGATTATAAAGTTGGACAGACTTGTCAAAAAATCTGTCATATAGATGCATTTTTATACCACACTGTTATACTTTTTTAACATACACGATATTTTTGACCAATCGTACAACTCGATAGGAAAGTGTATCACGGCCTTAATGGATCTAAATCTTTGGTGCCGGATATGCCTCTCGTTGAGGGTTTAATGTGTTGGCAAATGTATTGTCTGGTGTAAAATATAATGGGCTTTGTAACAATGGCCTTGTACTAATAGCGATTTTATGTGTGATTTTATTCAACAAAATTATGGTAAATTTCTTCACTTTTTCTTCCCTTCTAATCGGGGAAAAAATTTATATATCCGAGGTTTACATTTTTGTTTTTTAACACATTATTTCGCTATTAACAGTCGTTAAAATTTTCAGTGAAAAAAATCACAAGAAAATATATTCTACTCCTATACGGGTAATTAGTAGTTACAATCACTTTGTTGAATCGATTCTGTAAAATCAAAATTTGCAAATGTTCTCATTTCACTTTTTTAAATAACTGGAAAAGTATAAATTATCGCGCAAACACAATGAGTTGATAATCATTTAAAATATCTCAAAGAAATAATTTATTTTCTATCCCTTCTTTAAAGTCCTGGCTGTAACACGTTTTTGACAATTCTACTAAACAGGTCAAGCATCAGTTTGTTTATATTTTCAGTTCGTTCGCCATTACAATAAAATTGACACAATTTTTCTTTTTTTTTATCAACATAATACTTGTTATGCATACATATATCCCATCATTATTATTCTGCTGCTTAACAAAAAAAGCAACAGCAACAGCTGCTGCAATTTATGTAAATTCCCTTTTTTTTTCTTTGTTTGAAAAAATATACTGCTCTTACATCTTCCAGTTGAATTTTAATTATAACATGCAATTAATGTTTTCCCCTCTCTTTTCTTTTGCAATGTTTTTTTATGCAATATTTGTGAACTTGTTTTCATGTAAAAGAGAGAAGAATTTTGTAAAAATCAAAAAAAAAAAAAAAAAAAAATAATAATACCATTTGGCTTTGAGAAATTTAAACTGCAGCCCAACTGAGTCTGTCAGAATTTTGTTATACGCGATGTTTATCATCACTTGTACTTCCCACCCATGTCTTCAGGGAGTACAAGCAACAGAGCATGTAATTGATTTTAATTATTGGAGTTTTATTTTTTTTAGCGCATCTTTTAATGAATCTATATGACAGAAAAATAGTACTCGTAGTACATACTGATGCCAAATATATATTTATGAATAATAGGTTTTAATTTTGAGGTATAATACAAACTTAGTAGACAAGATGGACTAAATGAAGTTATTTTTATCTTAGAAAAAGTTTAAACATATTTTATTCTTTAAAATACATTTTGCCCATAATTGTGAAAGGCGTCTAAGTCATATATTTAAAAACAAAATATTTTTATATTATACGTCATTTTAATTCATATTTTTATTAGTCCTGAATTGGGAATTGTATAAATATACAAAAATATACAGCCTATTTCACAATGTCGAAACAAACAGTCACTGAGCGAAAGAAAGGTACACGAAAGAAAGGTATTTGGTATTATTTTCTTTTTTACGTATCGTAAAAATAAAATGTTGCTAGTTGAAAATTTTTAATAAATTTCTTTAAAAAGAGAAAAAGAACTACTATTTTTCTTGTAAACAAATACAACTCTGTTTAAAAGAACTTACTTGTATACATCCATTACAAATATTCATCCAGCTATTATCCCACGTTTAACAAATATTAATCAATCTTCTAAGCAAATTGAATTGTGATTGGGTCAGTTTCATGTGGCAATTGGAACATGTATGAACAGCTTAATGATATAAAAAATGACGACATAAAACCAAAACAAAAGGGTATATGTATGTGCGTGTGCTTTTGTATTATAAAGAAGTCTGTAGGCGTGTGTAGTTTTTATACTGGAATCGGCATAATTTTGTTGTCTAAGATTTGTTTGGACGTATCTATTGTACAGTGTAAAATTGTATGTGTATACAACTATGTCGTGCTTTATATCAAACGAAAGCAAAAAGGCAAGAGACTTATTTTGAGGTTTGGCTTCGCGTGTATTCGATATTGTGAAATTGCTTTTTGTATGAAAATCATTACGTTTCCTCTTTTCTTTTTTGTTTTGTTCGCACACAATTCTGATGTAGAGAAACTAAAAACAAGAAAGCGAAAGAGAGTACTCACTCGACATTCTGAAATAGGCTGATATTTTTTATAGTTTAACTTGACTTAGACCATTTTCAAAATTAACTGCATGTCTTATAAATGCCTTAAAGTAACAAAAAACCATGAGGTTTATTAGAAACAATAGCTTAAATGAAGTAATTCGTAAATATTTATTCCGTTTTAAATATAATTTGTAAGCATGCGACTAATGGAGATAAATGGAATAAGAGAGAAAAATAGAATTGTTAGACGGCAAAAATTCAAAATGTAACGAAAGGGAGAATACGAAAAAACATGTAATATGTTTGACAACACTTTGAATATCTTAAGTATTATTAGGTATGTAGCGAAAATATAATTCCAATATATCATTCCTAACTTAAAGTATGAATTAAATAGTTGATGATTGCCATGTATAAATGTATACATATGTGTGCAGCATACAAAGAACTCTAATGAGAGTATTGTAGCTGAAGTTGAAAACCTGTTTAGTTTGGCTGATGTCAACTTTTCTTTTCATTGATAAATCATTTAATACCTATAATTTAGTTCTGATCTAATAAGGCGTTTCATCACGAAACAATATTTATTACAGCTTTTTTTAAAAAGAGAATTATTTAAAAATAAATTTTTGGTTACAAACGAAAAATATAAATAATTTTTTTTCAAATAACCTAAACTTTACTTTCAGTGTGTTTTATAGAAGCTGGAGAATTTTCTATAAATTGCTGTCACTTCTTCTTTTTTTCTTCTTCTTTTTTACCACAAACACTTATAATTTTATTTTGTAATAAAACAGATTTTTAAAAAGAAATTCAATAAAGTCGAAAAACAAAAACGTTTTATTTCATGTTGCTGACATTTCTAAAATTTTATTATTTGTTTGCTTCTTTCCTCTGCTTCTTAGTAATATTAAGGATAACAAGAAAGGGGTGGTAAAAAATCCGTATCAAGTTTTATTTTAAACCGCAAATTTTATTATTGAATTGTTATATCAAAAACTAGAACTTTTTTTTAGGAGTTGCTTGTCATTAAAAAAAAATTTAAAAGTATGTGACAAACAACAACAACAACAGTAATAATAAATCCGATTTTATTTCATTCTGTGGTTTAGATGGCCAAAAAATACACAAAAAATACAAAAGAAAACCACAACAAAACTTTATATTAAAAAAATAAAAAGATTATTGCAGAAATAAAAGTTACAAATTGGAAATATGCCTATAAAATTGGAGGCTAATTTGGGCTCATGTATGTCACCGCATAACGCTTAAACGCTTATGAAAAGGGTAGCAACTGGGAAATATATGGTTTCCATAAAAGATTGATTAAAATCCGAAATTGCATGTGTTCGATAAGTAAACCCCAAACCGCTACCAAGTTGTCATTGTTTTTTTGAGTATCCTAGAAACGAACGACTTCATGTTCAAAGCAGATCATCATTTAAAAATTAAGCGCAGTTGGAAAAATGGGCATGGCACTAACTCCCATAAAAACTTAAGATTGATTTTTGTATAGCTTGAGAACGGTTAAATTCACTCCTTATGTAGAAAAGTTTTTAGTTTACTTTGGCTGGCTAGGATTATTTAGGATTAGCTAGTTTTCAATAAATTGCAATTGCAAAGTAATTGCAATCAAGATTGTGGGCAATATAGCTCCAACTACTGTGTTACTAATATTAGGCGGTATTCTTGATTCCGTTCCGTGGCTGCGGAAAGCCATATTTTGCGCGGAAGCAAAATATGCTATTATTCATTCCGTTGTTGCCATATTGTTCCGTTGCTGCGGTATCATATCGTTACTGCGGTATTGCCTTATTATTGATTCCGCAGTATAGATAATTTTCTTCATTTTGCTTACGCACAAATTTTTTAACGGAAAGCTCACGGAAAGAGATTAAAGAAAAATAAAAAGGGTACAAATTAAAATTTTTATGCTTTAAATTTTAATTTATAATGTATTTACATTTATTTGTAATGAAATAAAAAGTAAAATTTAATAATTGTTATTTTAATTTATTTAAAAAATTTTTTTGAAGTTTAATTTATTGTGTTGTGTATAATCGAAATAAGGACTTTTTTTTTAGAAATAAAATAAGAAAAATATACAAACAGCAGTTGGATGAAATGGTAAATACGTATAATGAAATCTAAGAAAGATATTTCATGCCGTTTAAGCCAACGAGCGCGAATAAAAGATGCCGGTATTTGGAAAAAATATTCTTCATTGATCTTTGATTTCTTTTGTATTATACTGTAGGTATTGACTGGTTATAAAATCAGAGTGGGAAAGGAAGCTGTCAAAGAATATACAGCTTTTGACTGGAACAGGCTGTGATCCATGTAAAAAAATTCCTTTTACAAAAATTTAGGAAGAAGTAAGCGCTTTCCTGAAGATTAATACCGCGGTTAAGAAGAGCATGCCGACTGAAAATATTGCAAGTGAAGAAATTAAAACAGCGGAAGAAATTTTTATATTTTATACATATCGTCGATGGAATTAAAGAACGCTGTAACTGACAATACCTTAAATATTCACCAGAGCCAAAAAACCTGTATGAAAGTAGAGTATGCATACACTGTGGTAGAACAAATACACTGGTATTTTTTTTCTTTCGCAGACGCCGAATTTATTTTCATCGTAGAAATCTGGTACCGGGACCAATCGACACGTATTTTTTTTTCTGATAAAAATGATGCAAAAAACGTATTTTCGATTTTTTGTCAGTTACAGCGTTCTTTAATTCTTTCGACGATATGTACATATATTTTGATTTCACAAATTACAAAAATCTTTTATATTTTTTGACTAAATAAAAAAAAAATAACACACCAAAATATTTATGTATTATTGCCATACTGTTTGTATTTTAACAACAAATCAACTCTAAACTCATTAAAACAGGAATGTTATATTATAGTCGCGGAAAGCTCATACCGCAGGAATGAATAATTGCAATTTGCTTATCGATCGATATTTCTTTCCGTTCAGCTTTCCTTTCCGTGCGGAATCAAGAATAGCACCCATTATGTTACTATTATTAATTTTTTTTATATACCGTACACTAGTGCGTATGAGTATTAAATAATCAACAATAGAAATAAAGTATACGCCTCTGGGACTATTTTGAAGTGCGCTCACATGGCCAGCAATGAAATAGGCAAAAACAGATGCTGCTGAAAAAAAAAAATTAATAAATAATTATAAGATTAAAATATGTTGCAATTTTAAAAATTTCAAGATAAATTGTTTACTTCATACAAAACACTTTTCTTATTTTCTATGATTTCTTTATAATTTAGAGTGATAATGTCATTAAAGCATGTCAGTGCATGTCTATTTCATAGCATACTAGTTCAAACCTGGCGTGCTTCACCACACTTAACATTACCTTCTGTCCACATTTTTTAACTGATAGTAGTTAGTGACCAATTCTAATACTTCAGCTTTAATCATTCTTAAGCAATACAGAAGAAAATAATTAGTTTGTATGAAAGGTAGCCCGTCCAATTTTCCGTCTTTTTTTATTTTTATTGACTACGAAGTCATTCATACAATATTCAGAAACTTTATCAATATTTAACTTGTGTGAGAGCTACCACGCCTACTTGTCTAAATCAGCCTACTTTCTGACTGAGGATTTGCCTTGGTCATGGTGTTATTCAGACTAAATGTAGAAACTTTCGCTTAAGAAATACCAAAATTACTTTTTAATTTGTATGGTAATTTTTAATTTGTATGTATATGTACGTCCAGATCCAATTTTGAAGAAAAAACATACTCTATTGCACTTTCCTTAATTGAGTCAATTTATGTTACACATTTTTAGAAAATAGATCCAGTCATTTTGGTGTGATTGAACGACAAAGAAACAGTTTTACTAGTACATACTGGCCTTTACAACCCTGTGTCAGGCAGAATTACAGCCTAGCTTCTCTCATGTTGTGTGTGTAAGTTTTTATCCATGAGTATCGGGACCTACAGTTTAATGCCGACTCCGAACGACAGTCTTGAGAATCTTGTTTATGGTATTTAGTTACTCTTAGAGCTTTTGCCAGAAGACTGCTGAGAGGTAGCCGTCGAAAGAAATATTTTTTTCATATTTCCTTTTTTTTAAGATGTCGGGGCTGGGTGTCGAACCCAGGGCTCATGTCTCAGTAAGCCATCACACTAACCACAAGACCACGGTGACTAGAAGTAAATTTATAATTTATATATACATACGTGCATCAATAATATATATTTATGATTAATAGAGAGTATAAATAGTCAGGCGGCTCTTAAGTCTTTGACGTTACTTCTCGCACAGTGTTCGAATATAACTTGCTGCTGAGGGTGATATCGAGATACTTCCACTTTGGACAAATTTGGGAGTCGGCACTTAATTATATACCGATGTATGTTATTGTATGATGAACTGGCTCGCCAAGGTACCATGAAGCACATGCTTCTCTGTCTAAATAAAGAGTTAGTTTTCTTGTTTTCCACGCTTTAGTAGCTGAGCCAGCGATTTATTAATCAAAGATGGAGACAAATCTATTCTTGCAGATAATTGTTGAAGCTGTGGTCTGCTGTTGATAGGAAAAGAACTGGTAAGTTTTTAAACTTGCCCAGGCCGAGGATTTTGCCTGTGATGATTATATTTTCCAGCCACTGTGTAATTAATAGACAAATGGATGTAGTAGCACAACTGTATCTAGCTGTTGCATAATATAGGAGGTTGTGACTACGAAACAGTTGCTCCTAAATAGTTTGGCGCTGTCGGGACTTAGATGGAGTACTTTGCTCGTTACTGTATGTTCTGGTGGCCTATGTGGGTTATCGAAGTTGACTTAGAATTTAGGGGTATGCAAAAGAAAGAGATAATGTAACTATCTGGTGCGAATTCACATTGAAGTTTTATTGGCCTAATTTGTCTGATCTTCGAATTGGCAGCTGATGTAACCTTATATTACCCGGTAAAGTAATCGTGTAAAATAGGTTGTAAAGGCAGCAAACTCATCACGGTTTTATATTTCTCTTTTCATAGGGGTCTTGAAGTTTTAGAAAGTAGTAACACAATAAGTTTACGTTAGTTTTTACGACTTCCTTGCTTTACAAATTAAAAGTTGGTTTAAATGAAGAATTCTCTTCTTTTATAATTTTGTAATATATTTTGCGCGCTTCATTCCTTTTACACCTACTTTAGCAGATTTTTAGCCATTGTTTGAATTGATCATTCAAAGACCACTGTTATACCATCATCCTTGAATAATCAGCAACAATATCCTAATCGTTGCATGTTGATTCTGTGGTAGGTTTAGTAGGTTAAGCTGTTATCTGCTACTTCCCAATAGGTTTTAGTTAAAAACTTATATCACTTTAAAAAAATTTCTCGTATATAATATTTTTATTACATTTTTTATCATACTAAAATTGCAATTAACTAATTTTTTTTTATAAAATGAACTTATTTTTACCAATTTAAAAAGTAATTCCAATTATTTGTAAACATTTCTAAAATTAATCTATTTTTTTCTTTTTTTTATTATTTACAGATTTTTTAAAAGAAAATAATTTTAATACTTCCTCTACCAAAATATAACTTTTAAGTAAAAAATGTATCTTAAATTCTTCTTACAAGTGTTTCCTAATTACTATTTACTATAGTTGTCTTTAAAAAGAAGTCTCAACATATTTTTATACAGAAGCCTTAATGGCCAACACCAGTTTAAATGCAACTGAAAGCATCCAATCACATCCCAGACATAGACTTAATTGACGTGTGTTCTTTATTTTTTTCTTTTATATGATAAAACGCCTCCACTAAATGTTATTAAAAGAAAATAAACTTTAAAAATTATAATAATTTTACAGTAATTGCACGTTGTTTCTTCTCCGCCTACGTTTTATTGCGTTTTTCTATATTTATGCAATATGTCTGCAATGGTGCGTTCAAAGAAGCAACTCCACATAAGCGTACACATCAGCAGCAGCAGCATCATTATTGTTTTCTTCTGACTATGCATGCAGTATGGCGGTGTGTTTTCATATTATGGTCATTTCTTTCAATTCAATTTTACATATTTCAACGTTGTTTTAAAACAATAAACCATTGCCAAGAGGACCAATCAAGCATCTGAATATTACTTCTAATTGAGGCTCATTTTTAATACACCGGAAAAAATATTGGAAAATAAATTCTTTTATGTTTTTTAAGATCAAACAAAATCTTATAGAGGACGACTTGTAAAATATCTGGCTCTATCAGTGGTGAGTATTTAGTGTATGTATGTGATAATCTATAAACAAAGAAATAAACTCATGATTATGATTGTTACTGTAATTTCCATGAAAATAAGTACGTGTTTCCTCTTCTTCTGTACACGATATTACATATTAGGGGTATGTAACAGGAAAGAGGTAGTGTCCCTATCTAGCGGGGCTTCATATTGAGGTTTAAATAACCTAAGTTGTCTGATCTTCGGATCAGCATCTGATGTAACCTTATCTTACCCTGTTTATCTTTCACAGTTAGTACAGTAAAGTATTCGAGTTAAATAGGTGGTAAAGGCAGCAAACTCGTCACATTGTTATATTTCTTCCTTCTTGGGGGTCTTGAAGTTTTAGGTCTTCCTTGCTTTCCAAATTAAAAATTGGTTGAAATGAAGAAATGTTACATACCCCTCTTCATACATTTCAAAAATTCAAAGAGTTGAGTGCTTCCTTTGACTCTCAAAATCTTTAATCATTAAACCATAGATTCTTCTCGATGGAATAAAAATGTTTCATCCTAACTTTATCACTGTATTAACATTCAAATTTTCAATTAAATTGGCAGAAAAGAATCATTGGACTTAGTCCAATGATCCTTTCTGTAGTCGAGAATACAATCGTGGAGAACTTTTAAAGCCTGGAAAATGAAATGAAGACAGAGACGATCTAGAAGATTTCAGTCGACGAATTGCATATAAACCTTAAGTTTATATTTTTCAAGATATGACCCAAAGTATGGGTTATTTAAACATATTGACCTTCTGTAGTTCTACAGTCAATAAAAGAAGCCACTGGTGGCATTGTCCGAGTAATTCTGTATATAATAAAATTAGATACGGGATCGTTGTTATGAAAACCTTCAATTCCGCGTTTGAATTTTAATAAAGAAATCCGAAGTATAAAATATGTGGCCTGATTCTAAACTTTACCGATAAAATCAATGGTTAACATGCAAATCAGTTACTGGCAGTGGTTAGCAAATGAGCCTTTGGAGCAAATGAAAATTTCATTGACGGATATTTTTCAATAACTGAGTACATTAACATCCTGTTCCAATGAACGATTGCTTTCTGAAAAACTTTTTCAATTAAAACGTCGTTAGGCTAAAAACAATTGCTTTTTGGAAACAAGCGATTAATGTTGTTAATAATGCTCAAAACCGAATCCAAGTCCGATAACATATTGAATACTGTTTGGAAGAGCTTTACAAACATACAAACATAATTAGTCATTACAACCCTGTGTCAGGGTTACGGTCTAGCTTCTCGCAGCACTCATGTTGTGTGTGTTAGTTTTTATCCATGAGTACCGGGACCTACAGTTTAAAGTCGACTCCGAACGATAGATTTAAGAAACTTTTTCATGGCAAGCAATTACTCCCGGAGCTTTCGTCAAAAGACTGCTGAGAGGTGGTAGCCGAAAGAAATAATTTTTTGATATTTCTTTTTTCCAAGATATCAGAGCTGAGATTAGTGCCCGGCGCTATCGTCTTAGTAAGCGAACACACTAACCACTAGACCACCAAAAAATTAAATTATTATCAATTAATGTGTAAATATATCGATAATTTCTTTAATCAAATTAATATTTTAAAAATAAGAAACCAATTAACTTAATTGTTTTAGCAATTTTTTTTTCATCGAAAGAATTTCAGGGTTATGATTTCAAAAATCAGAAAGTCTATCAATCAGCATATCTATGGTATTGTGAATGATTATCCGGTTTACCACTAGACCACGGGGACTGCTGGAAGAGCTTTAAACATTTTAAATTAATTGGCAAATATTTTTTAACTCACTTCCAATGACTTCTAATACTTTACTGCATAACAGCATTGTTAATAAAATTTACATATGCTTCGTATGCTTAACACCAGGGATTATCACAAATTTTAATACTAAAATTCTCCCTATTTCGTCACATTTATTTAGTCAAACAGCCTCAAAACTTTACTCTCCACCAAGCATGACCAACATGTGAATTGCCTCACATTAAATATAAATATTTTCTGTAAGTGTACATTTTTTGTCCTCAGGACAAAACTCTTATGCCCTTTACATATTTTCTTTGTTTTTGCGTTTGTTCAATTGCATGCTTGAAACACATTTGGCTTGCAGTTTAATGCTAAACAGAGCAAAAAAAAAAAAAAAAAGACAGGGAACTAAAACAAGCACGATAAACATGTACGCATGCGCATGTAAACAAAGTTTTGAAAATTGTTTATAAACAAATCATATGAACATGCAGCGAAATGAAATCAACAAAAATGTAAAACCCAAAACATGTTATAGAATAAATGAAAACTTAAAGTTGAAGAAGATTAATTAGTATTCACATTGTTTACTAGATGTGCAAATTTTATTTGAGATTCTGTTATAGGTACTTATTATAAATAATATAATTGGTAAGCAAGGGCCTAAATATTTAATACCCCAGCAGAAAATAGTGCTTTCAGGTAAGTTATTTTGTAAGGGAGAAATTGTAAACAATCACTTACTCGTGCGCATCAACAATTCATGATTTTTATATGAAATGAGCCCCTAAAATGCAGTAGAAATGCAAATAGTACAAAAAAATTAAAAATAATTCCTTATCCTGTAGCATGTTTAGAAGATTTAATGTATAAAAAACAATATAAAGCCTTAATTTTTGCTTACAATTACAAAGGAGGTAGAAACAAGCTGAATTGTTATATTTGGAGCTCTTCGAGCCCATAAGTTATTATGCAAAAGACATTGAATTCGTGAGTGAGTGAGTGGTACACATTACAGAATGGAGGTGTCGTTAGACCATATTTTGTCTACAATGATGCTGGAAAAGCGTTATAACAGTACGATAACTAACTTTTTTAGCCTGCAATTGAAGATTGCGAAATACACGATATGTGGTTTCATCAAGACGATGTTACGAGTTACACAACAAGACAATTTTTTTTCTTTTATTAAGACTAATACTCAGGAATAAACCCCTACTCATGCAGTGCATTGTACTGGAATGCAGAATATATATAGATAGATAGATGTTAAGCGCCTTATATTAATGGAACAAGTTGCTGACAATTTGATTACTCAAAGGCAAGTGTTATACCTTCACCCTAAAATGATCAACAGCAATTGCCCCAGCTGTTGGTGGATGTTGAATGTGAGTGGTGAGCGTCTTCACTAAGTGGTAATCTCTTGTCTTTCCAGAAGGTGGCGCTGTAAGCCTGATCATTAGTTTCATGGCGGAATAGACTGGAAATGTCAGAGAGCGGTTTCTCTAAGAATGACTTCTTGACGTCATTACACTTTTTTGTGAGACTACGCTTGTTTACCTCTGGTTTCGTTCGTCAGAATTAATTCTTATTTTATTTATTATTTTAGTTTTCTTGGGTCTCTAAAGAAAACTTTTAAATGTGTTGGTATATACGCTAAAGATAGCTGTGACTCTCCTAATAAACTACTTTTTTTTTTTAAAAAAACATTTCGAAAGAGTTTTTTCACAACAAATAAAAAATACCTTCTTTTATCCTACTCTTTGTATATTTGAAAGAATTTTATGAAATTATCATTGTTTTCCACAGCGTATGTATCCATATGTTTAGAGAGTTCCTTTAGACACGCAAAAAAACCAAAACATAACACATACAGAATAATAGTTTTTAGGAAATGAAACCATTGTTTGCTTTCCCACCCAGCATTTGAGTGGGTAAATGTGTTTGTCATCAACAATTTTGTAAAAAGTAATTGGAAATATATTTTTTTTTCCAAACCTAAACCAACACATACGTATTTTAATGAAAAACAAAAGCAAAATTAAAAATAGTGCAAAATATTCAGGCACAGAAAATGTGATTCTAAAAGCTGAACATAAAAAAAAATCTTTTACAGTAAATGGATAGGAGGAAGAGGTAGAGTAAATAGAAATAGAAGTAATAGTAGTGCAGAGTTAAACCATATTTTCAAACAGTTCTACAAATGTATTCTGTTGTATTGTTACAAAAAGTTGTTAAATTATTTGTGCTCCTGGTTTTCTTTTTTTTTTTTTTTCTTTCACAAAAATGTATATAAAATGAATTTTGGCTATGACATAGGGTGGTTCATTTCAGAAAATTTTTTGAACTTGCACATATCCATCCAATCAATCTCTGCTGTGTAACCCAAACACCATATTACAGTTTAAAACTACTGTAAGGTAGATTGAGGTTATGTACCTAAAATAGTTCTTTCGATTTCTTTGGGAAATACCCGATCGCCCAATATCAGATCCAGAACCATCTGCTGAGAATATTGTGGCTGTAGATAAAGAAATCTCATATTTATCTCGTTCGAGGAATAAGCAATTGGTAATAAAATCGGTGGTCTTTACAGAGAATTTAAGTAAATTCCTAATGGTGTTTCCGTTTGTACAAAAGTTATTGTTCTTTTTATTGTTTTTTTTTTCTAACCTAGCACTTGTCAAGTTGTTTAGTTAGTTTATTGGAATCTTTTTTGACGTGTACGCTTATTATTTTGTGAATTCGATTTGAGCTAATCGTTGAAATAAGCCCCTAAAAAAATAGTTTTTACCAGTAAGTTATTTTGTAAAGGAGAACTTTTAAACAATCACTTACTTGTACGCATCAATAATGCATGATTTTTATATGAAATGAGCCGCTTAAATGCAATAGAAATGCAAATTTATTGCAACCAGTAAGCAAATAGTACAAAAAAATCAAAAATAATATCTTATCCTGTAGCATGTTTGGAAGCTTTAATGTATAAAAAAACAATATAATGCTTCCATTATTGCTTACAATTTCATTTGTTGCTTCTTAACAAATCTTAAAAATTTTCTACTCTGTATGTAAGGGGAAAATCACCAATTTTGGTTGAAAATAACAAAAAACAGCAACGCTGCTTATGATCAATAATAAATAATATGTAAAGAAATTTTTAACATAATTTGAGCCTCTCTACTAAATAGGAAGTGAAGATTTTTAATGCGTTTCTCTTCTCGTTTACTGTCAAGTTTGTATTTTAACAGAAACGTTTTATTGCACAAATTGCTTGTGTCAAATTAACGGATATTGGAAGGGAAAAAGCACGTCAGTATGTCTGAAAGCAGTAAAAAAAGAAAAAGGTAATCGTAAAGGGTTTCAGCAGGACCAAATGAAAAGCAATTAAAATTTGTTTATGCCAAAGCAAAATAAGATCGAATAAGCAAAATAAGTAATAAAAACTTTTAATAACAAAAAAAAAAAACAAATTAAAAAAGCTGTGTAAGATTATAAAATATTACACATGCGTTCGCTTTAATTACACCAAATATTAATTAAAACTATTCAATGTAATTCCGAAATGTACTATAGTTATCTTTTTTTTTATTGAGACCAATACTCAGGGATAAACCCCTATTAAATGCTGTGCATTGTATTGGAATTTTGTGGAAAGCACAGTACATTATAACAACAGAACATATATTTTGTTTTCTTATATTATTAAGCGCCTTAGGAATGAGAGTTGATCATTCAAAGGCCAGTGTTATACTTTCACCCTTGAGTGATCAACAGCAATTGCCCCATCATTGCATGTAGATTGTGGTGAGTGCCTTCGCTAAGTAGGTTTTTAGCTGTTATCTGCTACTTCCCAATAGAAGGCGATTTTCTTTATCACTCGTTTTTCGTTGTCAAAGGTTAAGGTGTAATAGAGGGAGGGGTTCTTTGTAGATGGACTTCTTGGAGAGGGGGGACCTCTTATTTTTAAATTATAATTAATATATAAGCTTTTAGTTAAGCTTTAGGTCGATTAAAAAATTATTTTTTCGATATTTCGCTACTTCTCTGCGTAGCTTCTTCAGGAAATATTTTTTATATTATATATTATTATTATTATTATTATTATTATTATTATTATTATATTATTTTATTTTATATATTAATCAATAATAAGGTCAACTAAACTTATTAATACAATTAAATTATAATTTTGAAAAATCCGCAAATTAACTTTTTAATTTTTCACCTCTGCTGGGTCGTTTGAGTTTTTGTGCTAGCGCTTTAACCACTCTACCACGCACCCCCCTTATCTTTAAATGACAATTAATTTAATTTTATTATACAAATACTTACATTCTTATATAGCTTAAGGTCCCTCTTGAGGCTTTTTTTATAATTTCTATGTATGTATGTATACCCAGCGAGAAATCCTGAGACAAGTAGTCCAAACGTACTTGTTGTAAGACTTTTGAAAACTTAAATGATACCAAAAGCCATGATCATATTTGAAAAAAGAGTATATCATTTAACTGGTTTAAAAGATTGATGGATTAGGTCAGATTTGCGACTTGTTATTCCTTTTTTTTTAATGGGAGTGTAAGCAAATCCTTTTTACCTATCGTAGAGGCATGTAATAGCATGTAGCTTTATGCCCTAAATGCTACACAGTAAGCGATAAAATGTTGGACATGTCCATTCTGTAAAGGTACTTATTGGTCATGTAATAACGTGAGTGTCTGGCCTACAATTATTCTTCAAAAATTCATATCTCTTAGTTGGATTCGTGGAATTGCAACCGAAAACATGACATGACGAATTCAGAGAGAATGCAGCTTTACTTTAAAACTTTGGTTTGTTTAATAAATTTCCCTTCACTATATCGTCGTAAGGATTAAAAAACGCTGTAATTGACAAAAAATCGAAAATACGTTTTTTTTCATCATTTTTATCACAAAAAAAAAAAAAAAAAATACCCGTCGATTGGTCCCGGTCCCAGACTTTTACCATGAAAATAAAGCCCTCTGCGTTTTGAAAAATACCAGTGTCTTTATTCTACTTTCATACAGATTTTTTGGCTCTGGTGAACATTTTTTTTTTTGGTTTTGTCAGTTACAGCGTTCTTTAATTCTATCTATGATATCCACCCAATACCTCTTCTTAAAAGATAAAAAGATGTTCAATGCCAAATGCGAAAGAACAATGGAAGACTACAAGTTTTCTGTGCTTTTGTCAGTTAAACGGCTCAAATGTAAAAAAGTGATAACGCTATTTATTTAGAGCTCTTCCTATTTATGTTTTATCAGCAAAATGCCTCAAACTGTAGTTAAGCTTACAGCTTGATGTTGATGTGTTGTATACACAAGTTTAAGTAAATGTTGCTTTACATATCTCTTTGTTGAGATTTGTTAGCAACTTGTTTAATAAGCAGATAATATTGGCGTGCACAAAACACTTTTATAGGTTCGATGTTGTTTTGCAACAACAACCACAACAAAAGGTTGCTTTGAACGAACATTTACTAACGAGTATTAACAAACTGTTTAAAAAAGGCCAAGAGAAAATAATTGTAACAAAAACAAAACAGTCTTCTTTAAGCCATTACGAGCATTGGTATTATCAGAGTGTCGTTCATAACAAAATATGTATTACGCTGGATAACGTAAAAATTAAATATTTATAAAATAACAGTTGTTGTGTCAAAAAGGAAGCGGAAGTAAAAAGAAACAATTGCAAAAGGGACATGAAAAATATTTAAATAAAAAGATAAAATATTAATTATTTAAAGACAAAATCTTTTTTAATTATATAAGAAAAATATAATCACAGTAAGTAAGAAGTGTTAAAAAGTAAGAGACTGATGAAGTACAGGTACCCACAAGCTTTCATTCATTAATTTAAACGAAAAAAAAAACTTTTTTTTGATTTTTGATTTTTGTACTCTGATTACCGTTTTTTTAAATTTTGCTTATGTTTGATGTGCATCGGCAACATTCATCGTTATATTTTATTGTTATTATTGTGGCACGCTTGTTTTACCATAACAATGACTCTTTACACTTGTGCACCTCAACAATTTTAACAAACTGTCAAAATTTGCTATAAAGTTTGTTTTAGAATCTCTTTTGAGACTACAGTTGTTTGCTTGTCCTAAAGTGCTCGACCGATAACTAAGACATTTGGAAAAGGGCGCTGCAAAATCTAAAGTGCTATAAAAGTAATATATGAGCCGGCGATTTCTTTTTAAGGAATAAAAAAAATATATATATGTATATAAAAATATAAAAATAAATGCCCGTTTCATAAAAAATAAAACAGTTTTATAAATTGCTTATTTGACATTTACTCCATTACTCATAAGAACTCTATTTTTTTATGAATACGGGCAAAAATGTTTAACTACATAGTAAACTACTTATGTTATAGCAATGAAATTTAGCACAGGTACGTCCACATCAGCCGGGTTTTATTACCACAACATACGAATATATGTTTATATCTATATACATACTTCCTTTTTCTAATATTCATTTATTTTGAACACGATAGAGAGAGAGTACTATTTCTAACGTTAAAACAAAATGTTTAAAATAAAATGTTGTACAATATTCACACATTTTAAAAGCATCATGTGAACGGCGAATTGCAAAGCCAGTAACATGAGTACTTAAGGTGTAGAATAATCTTTTCTTGCCCAGCTCGTTTGGCGCATGCGAACTGCATACACAGTAATGTGACCGTTTTAGCTTTCTTAGAGCTAAATCTAGCTTCAGTTTTTTCTCGATTAAGCTTGATAAATTTTAAGTTACTTCTTAGCTATTTTTTATGCATTTTAAATAGCCAAAAGTAACTACATTTGCAGTTAAAATGATAATTAAAAATGTGCTCGTGTGTTATAACATTATAAAATGAATACAAGTCTAGCTTAATAAGAATAACAAAAAATATGGCATCGTAGAAACATAGATATACTCAAAACACACTTTGAAAGAATAAGGTTATTGGCAAGATAGATGAAATATGGTATCTCATTTCACTTCTCACCACCAAACTAGTGTTTTCATATAAAGCTTATCTGAACGTGTTTAATAGAGTAGTCCAAACCAAAGTACTTGACTATATGAAATAATTGCCTGTTATTATATGAGATTGTACGTCTGTAGAATAAAAAAGAAAAAATTTAAAATCAAAATTTTAAATAAATAACAATACATTTTCTTTATGTTTAGTGGCGTAAATAAGTTCTCATTTACCTTACAAAACTGTAAATATAGAAACCGATAATTTAAATAAACTTCTTTGGGAAAAAGCCAAAGATTGTTTAATAAAATAACGAAAAAATTATAATTAAGACTTAAAAATTCATAGTTTCTATATAATGACCTGATATATGTAAGTTCGTAGCAAGATACAACAATACATAAAGAATAAAGCTGGAAAAAGCGCACAAAAACTAATTATTATGAAAAGAATTAGCTGTTTCCACACATATTTATTTCTAAAATACTTGTACATATACGCATATGTATGCATTAACAATTAATTTTGATTTCTAAATTCAAAATTATCTTACTTTTTGATTTTAAATATTATTTTTATTTGCATATTATCTCAAACTGTTTCTCATAATAAAGAAAAAAAATATCGCACTATTGTGTTGAAAAACAATAAAGCAGTTTACCTTTATATTTTAGGGTATTTTTGTTTTCAGCTTTTTTTAGCTTTATATTTTAAAAATTTAGCTTTAAATTAATTTAAAGTCTGGTCACTCTGCTGTACATTCATAAAGAGAGAAAGAGAATAGAAAATGACAGTAGCAATTTAAAATTGTTTTTTTTTTTTACGCAGCTAGGAGATAGAATTCCTATAAAATTCTTAAAGGCTTTTGTTTACTTACCACTACATTTCCTATATTTAACATTTCAACAACAATAACAATTATCTTGTCAGTAGTTTTGTTCTTTCTTGTCCCTTATAATTGTTCTCAATTATCTTCGGCGGTGTGTACTTTTTATTTCTCAATTTCCCTTTTTTCTAATCAAATTTGAATAAAAAAAAGTAATGAATTGGGGAAAAACTTTTGCATTGAAAGTGAGAGTATGATGATGATGATGAGGATCAATTCACATCAATTTGTCTCATTTCCTGATATAAGAAAAAAAATATATCGCACTCCTAGTTCAAAAGTGACACATCTCAAAAAAAATTTTTGTTTTGCTTTATTATTTTTATGAATAAACAAGTTCTGCGATATGTATACTAAAAATTCCAATACAATGCACAGCATTAATAGGGGTTTGCCCATGAGTATTGGTCTCAATAAAAAAAATATTTATATGGCGTGTGGCACCCTCCTGTAAAATTTTTTTTAAATATATGTATATAGCCTACAGTTACTACCAAACATATAGACACAAACTGTAAATATTTCAAGAAAATCGTTTAAGCCATTTAAACTTCAAATCCACAAATACTCATTAATATTTATCTGTAAGATTGATTAAAACAAATCGAAAATAAAAAAAATATTTTTAAAATATTTGTAAATATCTTTTGGCTTCCGTCATCTAATGGATACGCCCCTTTGACTTAAAATATGTAGTCGTTCTTTAGAGCATTATATTGTAAAAGAAAGAAAAAAATCAAAAATAATAAATGTTTTCAATTATTTGTTCAGGTTCTTATACGGTTTATTCATCCAAATGGTTATCATTAAAGAATCTGCAATAAATACTCGTACCCATACAGCTTAATTACTCAATTAGTTCTTAATATTATTTGTTAGAAATGAATAATCATTTCTATTATTTTTCATATTGTTGGTGTTTTTGATCTTGTGTTATATAAGTAATGATTTACGATTACATTTGAATCGTATGTATATACCTTAAAAATTAGACTTTCCTTTAAGTAATTTTTTAACAATGATCTTTTAAAATTGTTTCAAATAAAGCCTTAAGGCTTGAACATCGATTTGGTTTAAACATATTTTATTAAGGCAATAACCATTGTTAGAGATTACTTAATAAGATATTATTTGGAATATAATATTTTTAATTTTCAGAACACTGAGATACATTGTTAAAGTTTGATCAAGAAACAGAAGCAAATTCGTTCATTTAATAAAAATTTTTGTGTCAATGTGGCGCCAGGAAAGGGCGACTACCTCTTAGCAGACTTCTGGCAAAAGCTCTCTAATTGCCCTGAACAAGCCTCTCAAGTCTATCGTTCAGATTCGACGTTAAACTGTAGATCCCGGTACTCATGGATAAAAATTGACACACACAACATGAGTGCTGCGAGATTGTATGTATGTATGTATCTATGAAGGAAGTTATGATGACGATGTTTAATCGATTATAGTTCATCATATGAAAATAGGCATTAAAGCGTATGATAAAAAACATTCATATTTCCTTTATGTGAGATAAATATCGTAAACGCCATGACTGTAGCGTTTTTCTGTTAAAGCAGCAGAAAAATAATTTATTATTCTTAAAAGAAATTTATTTATTTTTATTTAAATTTCTTTCGCATCAAAAACATCAAATAATATCTGATAAAGTATAAGTAAAATTTGAAATTAAAAAGTTTAAATATTTCCAAGTAAAAGGTTCTCCTCTGCTGTCGTTTGTGGTATAAAAGAAGGCTTTTCTTCTTTATAATTTATGTTCATTTTGTGTTTTTCCTTTTCAATTTTTCACACTTTATGTGTTTCTTAAAATGTTTAAATAATTATTTTAGGGTTGGCGTTATTCAAGTCTCTGATTTTTTGTTTTCTTAAAGCAACAACAACATGACAAGTAAATACCTACTCTACAAACTTTCTTCTGTGAATTTCATAATTTATTCTCTATAGTTTCTTTTCCATTGTCGCGTGTTGCTTGGATAGATTGCTAAACTTTAAATGAACTTTTTTAAAGACTTTATTCTACCTTTTGAAAAGAGAAAGATTAAAAGTAATTAAGGAACCTTGGCTTTGTAGTGATTAAGTACCGGTAATTGTCATTTTCTTTTCTGTTTTTATTTCAAAATAATTAAAAAAAATTGTTTAGCCTTTTGGTTTCTATGCTAAAAGCCTATATTATGATTTAAGTAGTTTTTAAATTACAAAAAAAATCTTTCAAATAAAAATTCAAAAGACATTGTAGCTTAGCTAACTTTGGTTTAAATTAAAATGCAATCCATTAGTATGATTGGGTAAAATATATTCTTTGACAATATTTTGAAGATATGGCCAATAGGCTGTTAAAAATTTGAATTTTCCAATAGAACGAATACAGCAAGACTTTTCATTATATGCAAAGCATGATGAAATAAAATAAAATGTAGCTGAAGAAACAGCTGTTATTTTTAGTCATTCCGTAAGTGTCAAAAGTTTTTTATGTACTTGGGCCTGGTATCATAAAAAAGAAAAATAAAAATATGTGTGTTGTGAGTATTATCTTCGTTTCTGCGTATGATGTTTCTTTTTATGATACCAGGCCTAATTCTCATCCATTTTATGCAGTTACCACACACAAGCCAGGTTTCATTATATTATAATTACAAATTTAAAAAAAGCTAGGAATGCCAAATTTTCTTAAAAAAAGTTAAACAAAAAAGCTAAAAGCTAACTTAATAAAAATTAGGCTAAATTTAGCTTTGAAAAACTTCAACCTAAGAGGTAAAAAATTAAGCTAAATTTAGCTCAGAAAGTGTGAAACGGTCATGCTGCAGGCGAGGCAAAACTTCCACTATTTTTTCTAATTGATTTCAAATGATTTTGCAATCTACGTAAGTACATATGTAATTACGATTATACCCATAGTTGGCTAGACGGTTATTAGATCTGAGTTATTGTCCGCAGGAGTCTTTTCAGGGACTTAATTGTGGCATCAAATCTCACTACAGCCCTACGAACTTACGCTCCTAACACGCGGTTAAGTGCGAAACTTTAAAGAGTACACACTAACATTGTGTAAAATAAACAGATCACAGTAAACATATACGATTGTATACAGCTTCCGTAAGGCCTATTCTTTTTTTTAAGACCAATACTCAGGGGTGAACCCCTACTCATGCTGTGCATTGTATTGGAATTCTGAAGATAGATAGACTTTTTTTCTTCTTTTATAAATATACAATTATGCGCCTTTTTTGTTTGTTGATGAAAAAAATTGCTGTCAATTTCATCACTCAATTGCCCCATCTGTCGGTGGTGGTAGCTTAGCTGTTATCTTCTCAGAAGGTGGTGCTGTGCTCCTGATCATTCGTTTTTGGGGGAACCTCTTATTTTTTTAAATTATAATTTAGAAAACCGCAAATTTATAATTTTTGTCTTTCGATGGGATTGAACCTCGGTCGTTTGAGTTTCTGTGCGAGCGCTCTAACCACTATAACATCCTGGAGCATTAATAATTGTTTAAGTCTCATTCATCACTTATCAAAAGTATCATATTGAATCTACTCAGAAACAGGCTTGCTACAATTACGACGTTTTTCGACGCTTTGTGCTTAATAGTAGTTTGGAAATTTTACTGAAAAATAATAATTTCAATATTTCTTTGAAGACGACAAAGAATTAAAACACCATGTCAAATGCTATGAAAAACCCACAAAGATTTCTATAATTGCATTGATTTTGTTGAAAACCTTGACATCATTAAATCCAATATTATCCAATGACATCGGCTAGAACACAAAAAATATAACTTTGGGTTCTATGAATAAGAAAGAAAATTCTAAACAAGGTGCACTGTCGAAAACCTTATGAAATATTTAAAATATTGGCATGAAATGATGAAAAGTTTTTTATATTCCCTCAATTTTTAACTACTACTACTACTTTGGTGCTTGCTTTTAATTTAAAAAAAAGTTGCAGGACACATAAATGTGCTGCCGATAAAATGAATTTATTCTTTTAATACTCTCACACTTTTATTTGTGTTCTCATTACCAATACCTTTTTTTAAATCTGCCTCTTTTTATTAATATTATGGACTTAATTGAACTGTCAAAGTTTATAAAATATTATGGCGCTCTTTTTGTCTGATTCAACAAGAAGAACATGAGCAAAAAATGTTCATCTTTTGATTATATTGTAGTTTTTAAATGTAAACTTTTAATAAAAAATCAATAAAAAATACATAGAAATGTATTTCTTAAACAAAATCTTTAGCTTTGTGCGCAGAAGGAAATTTGAATTTGTTGTGAATTTGGGTAGCATATGATATGAAGCGAATGAGAGGTTGTTTTGGTATGTTTTTTTTTTTTTTTATAAAAAAGTATTAAAAGAATAGTGTGAAACCGTCACTTACGTATAAACACAGCGGTATGAAGAGGATATGGAAATAATCACCTGTTGTTTTAGCATTAGTTAGCATTAATCACTGATGCGTAGACGGGGTTTTAGTATTTTTTTTTTATTTTTTTTTTAAGAAAAAGCAAAAGTAAAAATATTTTTGCTTGCCTTATGAAAATACATTTTAACTCATAATGGCCTAAAAGTTAGCGCGTTAAGAAAATAAAAAAGTTTTCTTCTGAAAAATTGTTCTTTTCGTTATAACCGTGTCTTCTAGGTATTTTCACATCTTAATTTAAGCGCAGTAGAAACTCTATTATGTTGCTTCTGCTCCAATTTTCTCTTAAATCTTTAGAATTGTTGGCTTAAAATTTCGAGATTCCTTAAAAATATGAGTCTAATTGGTGAAAATATTTTAAAAATTCACTAATTAATTCTGTATTTAAATTTTTTGATTTCGATTGCACTGTACTGATTGGTACTGTACATTGCAAATTTTTAATTCTATCCCTGAGTACCCAGTAGTCTAGTGCATTGTATGGTAGACAGTTAGTGTAAGGGTTATTGGTTCTATGCCCCTCAAAGACTATTCTACAACACTACACCTAGCTCATTGTATATGTCATTCTGCTTCTTATAATTTTTTCGAATATATTATGTGCTGAAGGCCCGAAGTTCGACCCCCAGGAAGTGTGATAAATTTTTTAAATTATTTTTTATTTCGTTAAAAACGCTTAATCAGATTAAAGTTAAATTCTATAAAGAATTTTATATATTTTTTTGTTTGAAGTGAATATTTTGATGAGTAAAGGAGAAAAATGATGTTCGTGAAGTAATAGTACACTAGCCAAACTGAACATATGTTTTCGCCTCCAGCTGCGGAAGTCTCATCAGAGTTCTTTGTGACCTGTGCATATTCAAGACCAAACATCAACTATTTATCTCACACTAATCAAGAAATCACGTACTGAAATTACTTTTTTCCATATGCACATATACTTGAATGAGTTAGCCGAAGTAAAGTCAGACAACAGTTTCTATTATACTCTGCTTTTCTCACCATCATTGCGGTTTTTGTAATTGTCATCTTATTTAAATGAAACAAAATTGCAATTTATTTTTGTGTTTGCCCTCTTATGCCATTTAATCCACATTAGTCAACATCGACTACATGTACGACTGCAGTCGTGATGCGAGAACTAATGCTATATTCGAATTTTCAACATTTTATTATACTAAATGATGAAGATTACTTTTAGGGTGTAGTGTAATAGTTTAAGTTAAGTTTGCTTTAATGCCAGCCAACTTGTAGAACAAGCGTTTCGAATTACAAAAGTATTCCCTTAACATGTAGTAATTCCACCGGAGATTTTATTATAAAAAATATAAAATAATAGATAAATAAAATACCAATAAAACAAATGGATTACAAAAAAGAAAACTTTAAGAATTGTGTGTAATTTTTAGCTGAATTATAAACTTCTTCTAAAGCAAAAAATAAAAAAATACTATAATACTATAAAAATGATACAACTTTTATTTAAAAGGAAAGAAAGAATAAAAAGATTGTAGAAAGAAAGTAAAGAGGAAGGCACTATACTGTAATCAATATTTATCGTGCATAAGACTTTATTCCACAAACAAGCCCGTTACTTAAATTACATCGTTGCAAATGTTGTTTCTACGAATGCCACAATTATTATAACTTTTATTTCATTACTATTATTGGCTGTCATTAAGTGGCCGATTCAGAAGCAAAAAAAAAAAAAAATCAGCAGAATAAGGAAATATATTTTGCAAAAGGAGGTATAAAAACCCAATATAAAATTGTGTGTTGGCCTTTAAATGGGAGTGATTGCTGACAAATAGTAATATAAACCAAGATACAGTACAGCCTAAATATCATATATAAGTACGTTAATCTTTTTATATATTTGTGCCGGCAGGCAATAACAGCCTAAGTCAAAAAATTAAATTTTTCAATATTCTCAAATTGGTATAAATTTTCTTACAATTATTTCTTGTAAAATATCTGTAGCTTAAAATATTAATCTTAGACTGATCGCACAACAAAGTTGCACAATAATGCTTTACATTGCAGTTCTAACCTGATTTTTATGAAGCTTTCAAAATAGTAAATTAATCTAGCCTCATGTCGACTTAAGCTATTATTGCATAGTATTACAGACATATAAGCTTTATATTGAATATAAAACATATTTGCAAACATTTTGGAAAGTTAAGCAAATGGATAAATAACGTATTGCAAACATTGCCTTTTTGATTCCAAAATAAGTACACTAAAGTAACACAAAGAAACAAGGATAAATAAAATACTATAAATATATCAAAAATAAAAACTAATCCATCCTTTCTTCTATGTAATTCATAAGAATTCCGATTTCAGTTTGTTACAAATCCCTTTTAAATTTAATGTTATCGTTATTACATTACCATCAGTTGTAAACTATGAAAGCCTGATAAAAATATACTACCGTGCTTTATTTCTAATATATTTTTATATATTTTTTTTTAATATTTTTTCTATCATTAATTTAGCATTTTCTGGCTTTTTTTTACCATAATCTAGCATTTTGTCCTAATCCGTCGTTTTTCCGTTCACAAACTACGGATTACACAGTTTTGGGTGTATTCAAGTAAAGTAGCAGCCCAAAAATCTATGGGTCTACTTGCGTGTTTAAGTAAAGTTTCGACAGAAACATAGTAAAGCTCATCAAAGTACATACATACAGAAATTATATTGATCCGCACATATCAATCACTTGGAAACAGAAGTTTCAGTTAGAAATTCGAAATTTTAATATGACAAAAACTGTTGAAATTTTAGATGGAGAAAACTGAGCTTTTGATGGAGAAAACAAAACACAGAAAGAGAGAGAAATGATGAGTGTTACAAATTGCCGGCAACAAATGTTTCTTAATAATTAAATTATATATAGACAAATGGTCCTTTTTAGGACCAATAATTACTTTAAAAAGGGATGAAATTCCTTGTTTTCTGGCTTGATAATGATTTTCTTTTAAATATTTGAACATATATTATATTTTCTTTAAAAAAAAAACTCTTTAAATGTAATGAAAATTCAAAAGGGTGACAAAATAAAAGGACTTTAAAAATTAAAACAATTTTTTTTAAATTAGGGTAAAACATAAAGTATTCTTTGTAACAGAACAACTTCCAAAGTTGGAAGTTGAGATAAAGCGGAGCAATATAATTATACATGTATTGAATACCATCAGTTCATTACCGTAATGCTAGGATGATGGCTCGGCTGTCCGATAATAACACATTATTGCAAGCTGTGGTATGCATGATCAGACTGTGTGAAATCATTAAATACCGTCAGCTGTGGGAAAGCATTAGAATGCAAAGCAGGAGTTATAAATTAAATAGGGTCGAGCAATCTTAAAAATTTGGGGTAATACACTCAAAGTCTTCTAGAAAATATAATAATATAACAGGGAATTTCGAATGAGTTGCAAATCATAAATTCGTTGAGAATAGATGATCAATATAGCTTTGAAAGTACCCTCACAGTATTTTTGAATTTGAAGAATTGAATAAATGACTCATAAGTCACCTTCCATTGCATAAGAAAACGAGGAAATAAAAAAAAATCAAATGTGCCACAGTAGACTGCTAGTGAAGGGGTCACGGGTTATATTCCCACCAGAGGCTCTGGTCTCTTTCATTTAATAATTTTTAAGTCCTGTATTGATAATAAAAACAATTTCGTATGTAATTGAAATCTTCTGAATTTTCAAAGTCATACATACAAAACTTTCTGATTGATTTATTTTAAAATTTTTATAACAAAGGAATTAGTGTCAATAGTCATTTAGGTGATGAGTCAAAAGGGAAATTGAAATTGTGATCACTTTTAATTTCCATCACATATTACATACATACATACATACATACATAACTGGCCTTTACAACTCTGTGTCAGGATTACGGCCTAGCTTCTCGCAGCACTCATGTTGTGTGTGTCAATTTTTATCCATGAGTACCGGGACCTACAGTTTAATGTCGACTCCGAACGACAGACTTGAGAAGCTTGTTCATGGCAATTAGTTATTCTCAGAGCTTTTGCCAGAAGACTGCTGAGAAGTAGTCGCCGAAAGAAATATTTTTTTCATAAGTATTTCTTTTTTTGAAGATGTCAGAGCCTGGAGTCGAACCCAGGACCCATGTCTTAGTAAGCCAACACACTAACCACTAGACCACGGCGACTACTTCCATCACATATTAGAATATAAAAATACATAAATAGGTTGAATTTGACTGTTTTGATTTTAAACTATTTTAGAAAAGACTCTTTGAGACTAATGATATTGTTTTTTTATAATTAGGATTTGATTTTGTAGAGCGCTCGTTCGGGCATGATATAAAGAGTGTCTTCTAGCCCGCAGCCTAAGCTACTCAACCCCAATCTTAAAGGTTTTCTTATTATTATTATGCTTCATCAACAGAGTTTGTCCTCGAGTTTAAACTCTTGGTTTTTATCCCGACAAATTTTTATGTATTTATTATTTGAACAACAGATTGCAAATTTGTTTTGATTACAAAGAAAAAAATAAACTTACGAGTATAAACCGCTCAGTTCAATTAAGAAACATATTTAGTGTGTGTTTTCATTAAAAACGTGTTCAAATCTCTGAAAGAAACTAAAACTTATAAAATTAAAACGCGAATATTTGTGTGGCTCCATTAAAACAGAACTATTCTTTGCATTAAATAAGACGAAAGAAGATAGGATAGAAAAAAAAAGTTAAGTCATAATAGGAGGAGAATACGATAAATACCATAAAAGACTTGTAAATCATGATAAGCAGAAAATTACAAACATTACAAATCAAAAACAAGATATTGTTGGTAACCAACGGGGCAACATGGCAATTTGCCTACAATACCAGCTTAAATAGTTTTAGCACCACTACTTTAAATATTTTTTCTGTTTCTTGCCCTTTAAACGAACACATGACATGAATAAATAACATTCAGTGCCAAGACTACACAAAATAGTCTGCTTATCTGTCTCACTGTTACAACATACTCGTATATTCTATGACTTGTTGTTTGTTTTTTTCCTTTTCATTCGTCCATAATGACGTTGACCGCTCTAAAATAGCACCCGTATAATTTACAAAAAAAAAAAAAAAAAAAAAAAAAAAAAAAAATTACAAAACTTTAGATTCCTAAAAATGTTTTGCAGACATTCAGGTACATATCCCTCCTTTTGGTACTTAAATAAAAAAGTTTTTAATTATGTATTACTATTACTATTTTTCTTTACACCAATTTCTTGAGATATTTCACACTTCACTAATTTTCGTGAGTCAAACTCATGCTGTTAGAAAAGAAATGCAAAGTGTGCTGTAATGTTGCAATGTGTTGGTATTGCTTTTTATTCTGGAGATGGGTTTTTACTTTTCAGAAATGATTACTTGAAAGTACTACTCTCTTAAAAGAGGCGCATCTGTTTGGAATTACCAGCATATGAGGTAGAGATAAACGCTAAACTAGGCAGTTACGGTGGGATCCTAAGACACGCGGAGGGTGGACCTACGGCCTTATCCCTCAAGTGGACGCTTGTCTAAATCGTCAGCACGGTGAGGTAGATTACTATCTCACGCAGTTGCTGACAGATCTCTCCTATTTAAGATGGTAAGGGTAGTGAGTCCCACATGCGCCTACTGTGGTGTAGAATCCGACTCCGCTTCCCACACATTTTTTTAATGTGAGAAGTGGATGTCGAAAAGGCGTACACTGAAGAGGGATCTTGGCACTTTGACTCCACGGGAGTCATGTCAGTAACCCCACCGCATTGAGAAGGATCGACTTTTTTATGAGGGGAATCTTCCGCCGGAAGGAGAGAGACCTTACAAGGTCTTTGGCAACATAGGGTCCAAATGGACCGGAACACAAGGCTCCATCTTGAAGTAATGTCATAAACTGATGGTTCCAGGATGGCGCTAGGTTATATAGAGAGGGGTTTTGGCCGGTAGGAACTCAATGACTATGTGGAGTTCGGCACGACGGGTGGCAAAAACCACCTAAATGCCTAAATGCATTTTCCCTCACACCAAAAAAAAAGCGCTAAACTTAAATGTTATCATTACCAGGAGTATGCAAGCTGTTAATCTATTTCCCTAATAATTTTCCAAGTTTGTATTATAAAAATGCCAAAATAGAAATAAAACTATTCTGATTATTCTATAATTGGCTCCTTAAAAATAAGCCAACAAAATCTTCAGCTGCTTTATAAATCCCCATATCACCCAATCGAAAGTTAGGATGGCAAATAAAGTTTAAAATCGCCACGTTTGGGAATAAATCGTCAGATCTGGCAGCTCTGCCAGAAGGTTTAATTAAAGAGTTCAATCAAAATGGAGTTTGTTAGCCTTCCATATGAAATGAAATTGTTAAAACTAATATTGAAATCAATAATTTTTAATAATAATTTACTGAGTTTATGTTTATGAATACAAGCATGAATACTTTAAACGCACATCAGAACTGTAGCATAAGCAGATATTGATGGTTGCACATAATACATAATAATTCACTCCTTACTATGTCTCATTGACTATTCCATTTTTGTAGCCAAATTTCTCTTGCCAACATCTTTTTACACCCAACCTTCTGTTGGCTTTCAGTTTACTAGCAATGGTGTAGTTGTACATATTGGTTTTTCATACCCACTTATAAATGTATGAGTTCCATTAAATGATGATTGTTTAGTACTTACATATACTTAAAAGTGCTGCTGCAAGCTATTATAGTGTCGAAAACCATCCTTTGATAACCTCAGCATAAGGCCAAGCTTAGTGAGTACTTAATTTTTCTACTATTTTAACACATCGTTTTGTGCAAAATAGTTTTTTATACCCCAATATTTGTTGGCTACTATGTAATGCTACAAATAACAAAACGCAACCAACTAACGTACAAGAGCAACACCACTATCATTTACAATATCGACATTGCCAGTTTATATTGTTACAATATAGTTGTTGTACAATGTTTGTTGCACCTATTCACTGTACGCAATTTTAATGCCACTAACATTGTAGTTGACCATCTTTTTAACATCATTGTATAGTCGCAACAGTAAAAATAAATGTAAAACAAGACTAAAAGACACCAAAAACATAACAACTGAAACAAGAATACAACAGCAGCTGTGACAACAAACAACTGAAAAAAAAAATTGAAATACTATTGGCATTGCTAAGTATGTATAGCACAATAAATAATAATTAAATTTTTATTTACAGTTCATATATGTATGTACTTATTTATAAAAGGAACAAAAGGTCATGTCCCTAAATACTTTTCGATTTAACCATTATGAGATTTGTTGATGGAAAGGGTAGGAAGGGTAGCGTTGAACCCAGTACAGAACAAACTAACATTAAATTTGAAGAAAATAAAACAAACTATTAAATTTTAATTTAAAAAACATTTTTTGATAACCAATACGATTATATGACATAATCATTTAAAAAATATTTTCGGGACTCAGTTAAAGTTGCAAGTTAATCAGCATAAACCCGTAGCGTTCCTACACTCCACACAAAATAAACGAAAGAATGTCAAATTGTACAAACTTGAAGATCAATTGAATGATTCATCGCTCGAACTAAACATATTTCCAAAGTTTGATTTCAAAAAATTATATATAATAGAGCAGCAACCATAATGCCCCTTACGTTTTAATTAAAAAAAAAAAAATAATACGCAATGATGACCGCAGCAGAAGGCACATTTCTCTGAATGTTTGAAGTTTGTATGACCTGCTGCAAGCTGGTTTCATGTCGTATGCAGCAAATCGTTAAATAATAATCGCTGAACACAACTTTTCAGTTAAACACCTGGTAAATTCATCACTATATATACTCTATACTCATTCATAAAGAAAAATTAGCTGGTCGTTTTACACAGTAGCTTAGTTTGTCATTTATATATGTGGAAATTCTCACTCAAACGTGCAAGGCATTTACAGCCTGTTTCCGGAAGACGAATGGTTTAAAACGTTCATCTTTTTATATGTGAAATAACAACAAACCACTAAAATGTTTGAGTGAACGAACGAACGACGAACGTCTTAAACAATTTGTCTTCTGGAAACCAGCTATTAATTTTTTTGGTTTTCTCTGGCTAGTTATCAAATAGGAGGAATAGGAGGATAGTATATACAGTCGGGCCTCTATTATCCGTGATGGTCGGGACCAGAAGCATTACGGATAATCGATTTTCCCGGTTAATCGAATAACAATTTTGATTATGCAGTTTTTTTTTATCATATTTATTATTTAGCAAGTGAACATTGGTGTACATACATATTTATATTAAAGAAATTAATTCAAGATTTCAATGTGACACTCAGTCTGTATCTAAACTCACATTACTTTTTGAATGCTCTTTAATTACATACATACATACATACATACATACATACATACATACATACATACATACATACATAACTGGCCTTTACAACCCTGTGTCAGGATTACGGCCTAGCTTCTCGCAGCACTCATGTTGAGTGTGTTAATTTTTATCCATGAGTACCGGGACCTACAGTTTAATGTCGACTCCAAATGACAGACTTGAGAAGCTTGTTCATAGCAATTAGTTACTCTCAGAGCTTTTGCCAGAAGACTGATGAGAGGTAGTCGTCGAAAGAAATATTTTTTTCATATTTTTTTTTTTTAAGATGTCAGAGCTGGGTGTCGAACCCAAGGCTCATGTCTTAGTAAGCCAACACACTAACCACTAGACCACGGCGACTACAATGCTCTTAAATTATTTCAATTTTATCTTCACTATTCTTGACCAATGGTAACGATGCCATATTAAATATATTTATATCTAACCACCCACACTTCGCAAATTTTAAAATTAAACTAATCACTTCTAAATGCTTCTGACTCATCGTATGCAAACAAGGAATTCACTATTTTCATCATGGGTAGAAAATAGAGGTAATCACGGTTATTCGAAGCAAACAAATTAAAAACATTGCAAACAAAAAACAATAGACTGATCTTGGACCACCACGGTTAATCGTGGTTACAGGTTAACCGGATCACAGATAATCGAGGCCCAAGTGTACATACTATAACAACTGTTTTTATAATGAAAAATTAGTTTATCACCTGCTATAGAATAATACTATTAAAATTTTCCATACCTTCTTCTTGATAACTGGTGAAAGAATACAAAAAAATAAAGAACTCGTACGTTGGAGTAATAATTTCCAGGTATAGCAATGACAAACTTAGCCCGTACGTACAACAAGCTGCTAACTTTTTATTATAAATAAGGCTGTAAGTATATGCACCGAGTCAATATTTTTTTACGAAAAAACACGCAAAAGCAAAATAATATTTAACGCTAAAAAAAAGCGCATTACGTCTGTACGTCTAGTTAACTTTGTTTCAAAAGTAAAGACCAAATTTTTTTCATGAGAACTTTCTTGTAAATTTTTAGAAATGAAAACAAATTTCTTAGAAAAGCTAACAAACTACAGTAGAAAAAGTGTTTTTTTTTTTTTTGAAGGGTATTCTAATAATTTTTTAGAATTTTAATTCTTTTAATTCCTAAAAGAAAATCCGTTTTTTACAGATTTTTAATCGTTTAATTGCGTTTTTTAATCTTTTATATTTTAGTCATTTTACTCATATACATATATTCAACATTATATATATTTCAAAAAAAAAACAAAAACAAAAAAGAAAATTGCACATATACTCGTAAGTGTGTAAATAGACGACAAATTTGTAAATATTAATGCAATAGCAGCAGCAGTAACAGTTTACCGATTAATTACTTTGGCTGCTACTTTTCGGCATTAATTATGGTAGAGCCAATATTTATTTTTTGTTTTATTTTATCTTCAAAAATATTTGCTGTCATTTAATATTGTTTGGAGTCTTTACACTTAAGCTAGACTATGAGAGGCAGCAACATTTGAAACATTATTACCGTTTTTAAACTTGACTTGCAACAAGA
This sequence comes from Metopia argyrocephala, assembly GCA_963576795.1. Lineage (NCBI taxonomy): Eukaryota > Metazoa > Arthropoda > Insecta > Diptera > Sarcophagidae > Metopia > Metopia argyrocephala. The sequence continues at coordinate 175,438,931 of OY756208.1, read as the reverse complement.
AAATATGCTTTTAATTGAAGTAAATTACTGTTTAATTTACAAACGTACATATTTTTCATATTCAACATTTATGGTTGAATATATTACTTTTATAGCTGCTGGTATTTTAAAAAAGAGATTTTTTTTCTTAAATTGTGTGAGTTTTCTATCAGTTTTTTTATTTTTCTTTATAAAAACAATTTGCAATTTTTATTATTTTTTTTTTTGTTTTTCATTTATAATTTTATTTAATTGAGCTTTTAAAGCAAATTGTTTTGTTGGGATTTCAATTGTCGGTTATGGTCCGGTTATGAACTTGACATTGATAATGAGCGGTTAAAAAGTGGTTCCTAATGTTTGTTTGGAATAGAAATGAAAAAAACTGAAAATTATTTTTCCTATGACATTGACAGTTTAATGCAAAATAATTTTTATTTTATTGTACTTTTTTACTCCATATTAATAAAAGTTTTTTTATTCAACAGTTCCAGAGGATATCCTCCTTAAAGTTATAAAATTAATATGCGATAATATTAAACAACACCTTGTCAATATTTTTATTCAATCTTTGGCATTTGCTAATTTCTAACTGCTTTTTGTAAGTGTTTTCTATATGACCCTCTTATAATCTTTACCACAAAGTCATATATAAGTTGTATGTAAATTTACAAATTCAGCAATAGTTCACACTTGTCAAAGTGTGTATGCCAAATACGAAAAATTAATTGGAATATTCTACAACAGAATTGATAAATTTTAATGCATTTATTGATTATTATTTGATAAATTCTTCCATTGAAATTTAAAACCATAATCCATTGAGAAAGAAAATAGATTCAAGCATATGTGTACGCATATACATATATAAATAGGCTCTCTCACAAATACAAATTCTTTGCGTATTAATACGACTGCACATAAAAAGGATATACAATCTTATTCACACTGCTGGCTAAATTGTCTTATAAGGTGAAAAGGATTATTAGTATTCTACAAATTGTGGGTGTAACACATTCATCATTAAACAGTTAACTCTAGTTCTTCTCAAAAGACTAAAGACCCCAACAGCAACGTTATGAATGTAATAATGATGTCGCTCTACAAGAGAAATCTGATAAACGCGATAGCAATATAATTGTAATCAATGTTCTGTTCCGTGCAGTAAATTTCGTATAATTTTAAAGATATTACCAAATACCCGATCTGACATTAATTTATGTAATTTCAGCCTAGCATTAATTTCTAAATAGTATGAGTCACAGTTTCATGGCATTCTTACAATTATTTTTAAAATTACATACACACATAGTTGGCCATTACAACCCTGTTTCAGGTTTACGGCTTAGCTTCTCACGGCACCTATATTGTGTGTGTAAATTTTTATCTAAGACTACTCAGACCGGCAGTTAAATGTCGACTCCGAACGAAGACTGTTAAAAGGTAGTCGCCGGAGGAAATATTTTTTGATATTACTTTTTTTTTAATATCAAAGCTGGGGTTTGAACTCGGAGCTCTTTTCTAGTAAACCAACAAACTAACTACGACGACTAGGTAGACTGCTGTCATTTTGTTGACTCAGGGGGGGTACGTGGTCTAGTGGTTAGAGCGCTCGCACAATAACTCAAGCGGCTCAGGTTTAAATCCCAACAAAGGTGAACAATTAAAAAGTTCGTTTGCGGTTTTTTCAAAATTATAATTTAAAAATAAGTGGTTCACCCCTCCCCCCCCCCCCCCTTCCTTCAAAGAACACCATCTACCTCAACCAATGTCAACAAAAATGACTGATCAGGAGAAAAGCGATACCTATTATGAAGTAGCAGATAACAGCTTAACCTACTTAGCGAAGGAACTCAAGACACAATCAACATGCAACGATGAGGCAATTGCTGTTGACCCTACAAGGGTGAAGGAATAATACTGGCCTTTGAATGATCAATTCCAAGCAATTTGTCTCATTCCTTAGGGGCTTAGTAATATAAGAAAAACAAAATATATGTTCTGTCATAAAATGAACTGTCCTTTCAAAAAAAAAAAAATTCCAAAACAATGCACAGAGTTTACCCCTGAGTATTGCTCTGAATAAGAAAACAAAAAAGATTTGTAATTGAGAAGAAAATTAATAAAAAGTATTCCGTTTTGTTTTTGGAAGTGGAAACAGTAGTGTAAAGCCAACTATTACTGAATGAAAACGCAGTTGTACAAGCAGTTGTGCGGTAAAACTTTAAAAAATATTTAGAAAAGTATGTTCAAAGTACCATAAGATGCAGTTGCTTGAGATTGCTGACAGTGTGTCTGTATAATTTTACATAAAAATTGGTACCTTCGAAGCATCAGCCGCAGTTTGTTTTCGTTAGGGGGATACCCTAAATCACAATGTTTAATTTAATTCAACTACGCTTCTAATTCCTTTTCTATACACCGTTTCTCTAGCTTATGGCGTCAACGACTACTGGTTTTTTTTTTCAAACATAAAAAAAACTTCAGGTAAAACTATTAAACTCAAATGAAGAAGTAATTACAGAAACTGAGGCCAATTTTGAGAACAAAATGTAAACTTTGCATGTAAAATTCAGAGGACTTGTGAAATTAGTGTATAATTATTAAAGAACCATATGGTAATTTTAAACTCACGACAATTTTCTTTTTTTTCCTAAATAACTTGTCAAAGCAGTTATCACTTATCTTTTTGTTCGGTTTTGCCAAATATTTTCTTCACAGATATCGAAGTTATCTATCACTTTATCCACTATTAAATTGACTATATAAGCTTAAGCTTTAATAAGGAATTTTTTTTTTTTTGTTAATTCTTCTTGAAACTGAATTGAAAATCTCTTTAAAAACTGAACAAAACAGAATCTGAAAAAAATATCCAACAATTTTAATTATGCGGATATCTATTAGAAAAAAAAAGCAAGAACAAAAATATAAAGAATTCATTGAAAATAAAAATGCCAAACAATATGCCCAAATGCAAATAATCCCTGAAAGTATAAAATAACTGTGGTAAAAGCCAACAAGAAAGATTAATAAGAAGAGACTTGTTGTGATGAGCCCTACCATATTGAACTTTTTTAAAACTGTATTTTATACTTGAATGAGCCTAATTTAATTCACATCTTAATTAAATTAATTTACATCTTATTAATATGGAAACCCTAACAAAACATAATCTGAAAATAAATTTTAGTTCTCTTTCATATATATAAACATCTCTTTAAAGATAATCACTTACTTAGAGTACACAAACTTAAAACCTACTGCTATTTGTGACAAATATTTTCCTAGCTTTCCATTGATTCAACCCCAAAGCATTCTAAACCTCTTTTCAGAACCTTATAAATATTAAGACAAACAAAATAGAACTTCATATGTTGGTGTAGGGTATTATAAAAGTTTTTGCTAATTGTACATAAAAGAAAAGAAGAAAAAAAAAATATGAATAAAAAGTAATTTATTGTGAATTAATAAAGAAAGACGAACAGAAAAGTGACGGAAAAACTGCAGAAGGAAAACAAGGATATAAGAACCACAAGTTAGGCAAGAAAGCCATTTATTTGTAGCATGAATACTAATGATTAATGATGGTCTATGGCTATAGGGGATGGTCATGTCTATTATAATATAAATGATAGAATGCCTTAGAAAGGTAAAATTTAGAGGAGAAAAAACTTTTAAATTCCATTAGAACAAAAGAGGAATGAATGAAATCTAATTAGGCAGTAATTAAGATGATGCTATTTCCGTATTATGTAGTTATTAAGTAGATTTTTTCGTTTTCGATATTCTACATTATTTTATAAAACAGAAGTTTTATTGTATTTTCTGTTGCAAAATATAAATTTGTAAGAAATATTAAAGCATAAACAAGAGTTGTTTAATATAAAAACTGCTAATTTAAGTAAAAAAAATCTTTAACTATTACGAACAAATCCTTTTGAGTTCTGGGCTCATGTGAAAGCAGTTTTGGGAAAGGCCAGACATGCCCTAATGGTATGCAGAAGGCTTGTGGGGAAAACTTGAGACTGCAACCCAACGATACTGTTTTGGATGTATACAATGATGGTTTCATCAAATATGACATATGGATCTACTCAACTGAGTAATAAGAACGAATGGTGTAGTTTAGACTTTGCATAGTCTTTTAGGTCAGGAGCTATTCGGTGGTATAGAAAAAAACCGAAGGCAGCTCAGCAGCGGAGATTTTTCAGGCTATGGTTTATACCATTGATATATGTGCTGAGATCAAACGAGATAAAGGACAGAATCGGCGGCAATCAGACTCCCATCATGAAACTGACTCGAAGTTAGTATGGGACAATAAGCTCAGTCTGTGCTAGAACCCGGGTCATTTAAGTGTTCTGGGAAATGAAATGTCGATCAAATTTGTCTTCGACACAACGTTTTTGGGGCATAGGAAGGTGAGTTTGGCTTCGCATACTGAAAGTAAGAGAATCAAAAGAGAGGAGATTACTCTTCTTAGACAGACTAGTATTAGACTTTTCAAACTTCTATTTGGCAACATTCATTGAGGGAGATTTGAATCGTATATTATTCTGTTGCGGATTGGTTTCTATCCTTAAATAGTAATTTTGTTTATATTGATTAAAAGGTATTTTAATAGACCAGCATTCGTTAGCGTCTTGCCAAGGGCAAACATCATTTTATTTTTTCCGTAGAACAGTCGATTAAGGTTTTTTCCAAAAATATCGAAGAATTATCAAAAAAATTCATTGCAAAAATCAAAATTCTTTATAGAATTTAACTTTAATTAAAAATTAAAGCATTTCTGATAAAACAAAAATTAATTTAAAAAAATTGATCACTTTTCCTGGGGATCGAACTCCAGTCTTCAGCATATAAAATATCGATGAAATTATTGTGCAGTTATATGGTCTGGTTATCCGAGTTCGAATCCAAGTAACGTTACGTATTTTGTAGAAAAATACAACGCTAAATGTAACGCTATGAAATAAGGCCCCAAGAAATTTGGTCCAAAAATAAAAAATGAAAAATGACCGCAAAAATTTGAGGGAAATAATTGGGGCGTAAATAATAGTCGTAAAAAAGTGTATAATAGCAGACGAAAAAAAAAATTATTGTATTTATTTTTACTGGAAAAAATATAGTAGTAAATAATTATATTTAGTGAATGAAAAAATGATTTCTAAAAAAAAATCTAGCTATAAAGATATTGTGAAATATGTTTGCTGGAATAATTCATTATGTATTAATGGAAAACAAATCAAAAAAAACCATATGAAGAATTGTTGATATATCAATAATAAAAGTAATTTGTTTGACTTTGAACTCGCTGTGTTCATATCGGATTATGAACATGCTTTGAAAAAATCAATAAGGAGTCTTTATAGTGGTGTGAATGGAGCTTGTAAGATGTGATCGTAATTATAAGCGCCTCAGGCGAAAATTTTCACAAAAAATCGCGCGATTTTTGGTACAAATTTTCAGATAGTTTTTCATATATACAGAACAAATATAATTCTAAACAGATTTCATTATCGTCAAGCTCTAAGACGCAATGTCATGAAAAACCATTCGCTCTTAAATCGTCGGATGCTGCAAGAACATCATATCGGAAATTGATGGTTCATCCGTTGTTACCACCAACGATAGAAACCCGTGGGCTGCCACGATAGAAACCCCGATATTGTTATGTTATGTTACCTTGAAAGTACCAAAAATTTGTAGCGAATGCAATCTTTTGCTGCAAGCCGCAGCTGTACAAGAACATGAATTAAAGAATAAGTGTCCTTGTTGTAGAGTGGACGTTATTGATTCCAAGTTTTCGCCTAATTACAAATTCTATTATTTAATAAATAATACTGTACATAAACAATGTTTTTTTTTATTTTCAATATTTTGGGGCCATTTTTCTTTTCGTTCAGTTGGGGTTATATTTCATTTCTTTAAATTAGGGTTATTTTGCATAATGAAGAAAAGCCCTAAAGTAATAAATGAAAATTTTCCCCAAAATTAATATTGGGGTGAATTTTCATTCGGTTGGGGTCATTCTTCGTATTTTTTTTTGAGTTTAATTTTCATTATGAAATTTCGTCCCAAAAATGGGGCTAATTTTTATTTTTAAATTGGGGTCATATTTATTGGGGCCATTGTGCGCAACGCCGCTCAATCTATTGAGTATTGAGCTATCGAGTGCTCAATACCCGAATGCTCAATACTTTTACAACTTTACTTCAGATCCACTTAAATCTCTTTAGTTTTGCCGCTCAATTTAATATTAAAACTTATCTTATTTCTCAATAGTAAGGCTTAGCCATTCAAATATGAGCAAACACTTGATATGTATTTTATATGTCCCTTACCGTGTTCTGCTATTTATTGCATAGTCTAGGCGTGTCTAAGTTTAAGTCTTATTTACAAATTATTAGACTTTGTTTAGATTTTAAAGAGACTTAGATTTTTGACTTGAATTAAACATTTAAAATACTTCTTTTCCCCTAGTACTAATCTCTCTGTTTGTAAATTTAAAGAATTCAAAATTCAATATACGCTTCTATTCTGTTTCATTCTATTCTGTTTTAAATTAATTTTAGCAACTGCCAATGCAAAATGAATTAAAAAAATTTTAATTAAATAAACTTCTTAGTACAAAATCTCAAGTTAGTGAAGTTTTTAAAACCCCGTTAGGCAGATTTTAAACCAATTTCATTATAATTTATGACTGCTTTTTCGACAGCAACTGTATGAATGAAATGGACTAAACTAATCCCTTTGAAGAAAACTCAAATATAGCTCAAAGCCAAATTGATTTTAATAATTTAATTTACTTTTGTGGGAGCTTTCTTTACTATCCATCCTTAGGCTTCATTTTGTAAAGTCGTAAATAATCATTTAAATTTTAAGCCATAAAATCTTGACGTATTGGCATTAATATTTTCCAACAAAAAGCAGTAAATTTATCTATTAAAGGAATCTAGAGGTTGGCATTTAACAACTTATATTTAAAATTTTATTGAGTTTTTTTTATTTTTATTTAAATCTTATGTTTAAATCCCTTATTTTCTATCTGCATGTTACATCAGACAATTTAAAGTTGTTTGTTTGTAAAATATTTCATATGAATATGGGGAGAACCCATCTTCTTAATTCCTGTTGTCTTGTTAATTAAACGTTTCGTGTTTGGTTTGATTCCTTTGGCTAATCTCTTAATGAGTTATTTTGTTGTTGTTGTTCTTGCTGTTGTTATTGAACAGTGATTAGTAGTTGTGTAAAAGATAAAAATAAGGGATAAGTTTTACAATAAAACATGTAAAGACATGCATTTACAGTATAACCTGTATAACAAATGCAGGATATGATTAAAGAGAATAAACAAATTTTTAGCAGTAGAAGTTGAATAATGCGGTAGCGTCCACACCACACCACGATCCATACAACGCTAATGATTGAATGATGTTGTATTCTGCATCTTATTATTAAAAATCTTCAGAACGGCACTCTAAAAAGGGTTTACTGTATCTGCCTTTATATGCATGTTTTGTATTCAATTGTGTTTTCTCAAACATTTGCACAAGTACAACACCAACAACCAGAGCATCACGATTTTAAAGAAAACAAGATATTACAACTACAATTTTATTATCAGAGAAATAGTTTCCTACGTACGTACATACATTGTAACCTTCCGTTTGATTTTTCTAATCATACATGAAATTATCCTTCAATTCTTCTATTCATTCAAAACCTGATTGTGCGTGTATATCTTTCGTTTGGGTATATTTGTCGACTAGTTAGTGTAATGAGACTATTGTAACATGTTTCGCTAGGTCATATCAAATACAACCAGGTAGCGGACACATTGTTTAACAGACAGACATATATGCGGTTAAACGGATACTCTTGGGCTTGTAACTTACCTCTGTTGCACACAGTAGTAAATGTTCTACTCGCGTATGTTCTGTAAAATGAATTAGAGTGAAATTGAAATCGAATTTTTTCAAAGACAAATAAGACTTAATTGGGCAAATTATTTACATAGTAGTTTTATATTCAAAGAAGTTACGTCAATGATCATTAAGCGAATAAGTAATAAAAATAATGATAAATCTATTTTCACATTTTAAAATTTTGCAATTTGGTATTTTATTTAATTTCAACTTCACTCGAATTCTTTTTTCAGAAAATACTCAACTCTTACCAATTTCAAATGACAGCTCCAAAAATAAAAATCAGCTGTTTTTTAATTCTACTGCCACTTAAAACCAACAAATACAGACACAAATGGTCTATAATCCCTGCAGTTTTATTCTGTCAGTTGACCCATTTTTCGGTTAATTTTCTAAATCAACGTTGTCTTTCTCGATGTCAATTCACACTTTTCTGTCCCTTTGTTATCGAAGAGGTGTTAATTTGAAGTTATGACTGTACTCAGAAGCATTGTCAATGAAATTTGAATTTTGTTGCTATGTGAGGTAAATGTGGTACAACGGCATCAACCACGGGATTGATACTGTGGCACCGGTAAACATACTGTCCCATAGTTATCTATAGGGGGGTCAATTGACTGTTTCTCCGACTAACACATGTTAAAATCTCCGGTCGTTTTACCGGTAAAAAGACTAACAGTCCCTTAGTGATAGGTGAAAGTACCAATTTGGGACCGGTCCAGCGCACTGCAGGGATGTTTTTAGGTCATATCTCTGTCAGCAATTGGAATATTGTTTTTTCAAAAATCACCAAAATGAGTCTTTTAAGACTCCCTTAGGTGATCAAAAACTGATTCAATGTGCGGAATCATAAATTAATGGTTCGAAATACGACTGCTTTTATAATTATTTTGCGTCATATTTTATTGTTTTTTTATGCATTTCGTTATAATGGGATTAATTTTATTTGAAAGAATAAGAGTTATGCAATTATTGTGATGTCGTGGTATAGTGGTTAGACGCTCGCACAGAAATTCAAACTACCGAGATTCAATCCCAGCGAAGGACAAAAATTATAAAATAAAATTTGCGGTATTTCTAAATTATAATTTAAAAAAATAAAAAGTTCCCCCCTTCAAGAAGTCCATCTTCAAGAAACCGCTACTTACATTCCTGTCTATTCCACCAGAAACTTGTCTCATCAATAAAAAGGCGCATAATATACATATAAAAAAAAAGAATTCCTTCAGTTGAGCTTGTGGTGCGGTTGCACACTTAAGGTATTACAATATTATGAATTTTTTGATACATATTTAAACAAAATACAATATTTTTATTATTGTAAAGATAATAAAAAGGTAAGTAAAACTCGTTTAGTGTGCGGAGTCACGAATGACTCGCTCAGGGGAGTCATAAATGACTCGTTCAGAGGAGTCGCGGCAAGGGTACAATTTTTTCCCAACAAAACATTAATTTTCGACTCAAAAATGAGATCATAAGGACTAGTTTAATCGCCCAGAGGAGTCAAAAAAGAATCAGAATTGGCCAAAAATGCTGACTGGGTAGTGTCTAATGAAAAACAATAATAAAACGTTTCCTTTTTAAAACAAACACTAATACGACTGAAATTTAAATTCCAAAATTCCTATAATTTAGTTTTTCTTTTTCGTTATTTTTATTATGGAGGAACCAAAGACAAACTACTTATATACACTACAGATATATTAAGTGAGTTTTATCATAATTTATTTTGATATCAAGCATTGTTATCGGACACTGTCTTAGCAACATTTGACAAGTTTAGATGTCATACATTGAAAGGCATGCGCCCTTAAGGCATGATATGGGCTTTATACTCGTAATTTCATTAGAAGAACACAAGCATTCGTACCATTTCTTCCGCTAAGTTCATTTTTGGTGAAAATAATACGAAAATAAATACTGTATGTTAATATCTGAGCACCAACTAACCCATATTGACTTCATATGCATGGGAATAACAAAATCAATTTAACCGGATTCTAAACTGGACTTTTGTAAGAAATTTATAAAAGTGTTTAAGGTTTACAAACCTTTTTTAAACAAGAATACTTAAAAAGAGTTGTATTGAAAAGCATAAGCCTTTTATCAAACATCCTTAAGTCTGCAAATGTCATACAAATGTAATGTTTTTGAATAAGAATTTTTAAAAAAGTCTTTACAATTTCTAAAGTGTTAATTTTATTTTTTTAACAATACAAAACGACAATTACTACTACATGGAACCCCACTCTTTAAATCAGCTAGGAATCAACTTTTCTTTTGTATTATTAATGACCTATTTATCTATTTTTTATATAATATTGATATCGTGCTAATGGTCCATAAATTAAACTACTGATTAGAAGAAATCAAGGAGTTCACAGACGTTGCACGAGTAGTTTTAAAATTAAATACTGCTGCTGTTTCTCAACTCGTTTTATTTTCATATTTTCCTAAATGTTGTCTTTTTTCGCATCAGATTTATTAAAGCGAAAAAAAAAAATAAATAAAAAGGAAACAAAATTCGACGGAAAACCAGAACGATTTTTCTGCAACAATTCAAGTTTTTCCAAGCACACACCAATTTTTTTTACAAAAAAAAAAAAAAAAAAACTGAAAAAACAAAAAAAAAGAGGAGCAACTTTACCAATAAAACAACAATATACGAGTATTATGCATGCAGCATGAAACATGCTCATAAAAATTCTCTTAAAGTCTCTGTACGCGAGCAAATAAAACCCCATGAGATGGGAATTTATCTCTATTTCATATTAATGATACTCTGTTTCCAAAGAGGGTTATAAAAGAATATGAAAATAAAAACAGGAACACATTTACAATAACAACTGTGTATGTACAATATTTGGCCACCCGCTATGTAAAGTGGTAATCTGGTTGAATATTAAAATATGGCACAATTTTAATGTTCAACGTACAAAACGCAACAAAAGCGAAATATAAAATCGGAAATAAAAGATATCACCAGAAAAAAAAAGTTCTTTCACTCTCTGTCTTTCTATGAATTTTAATGCTCTGTACAGAATCCTACTAACAAGCGGTTTTTTATGCAATCATTCATGGCAAGTGAAAATAAAGGTTCCATCATGTTGATTTGTTGTGTTATATGACAACAAAATGGCATATGAAAACAAAACGTAAAAGTAAGCGATGCTCAAGCACCAGGTTTTAATAATATAATTTTTTAGGTGCCCTTGGCAACTCTACTACAAGTTTCATTAGAGTTACAAATGTGGAGTGCACACATCTGATGATTTATTTCTGAAACTCATTGGCCAAAAAATTGTTTTTAACTTTGGTTTTCTATTTGCCAACAATAATTTGAAAAAGAATTCTATAGGCCAACAGATTATTTAGAATCCAAACAATTGATTGAAAAAGCATTTTAGACCACACTGTTTATTACTGTAACAAGCTACAGTTGTCCCCAGTTAAGATGTTAAATCAAATGTCCACAATCACTACTGCCTGATTACTGGTGTCATCGAAAAATAACGATTCCAGATGAGAAAAAATCTTAATAAGGCTACCAGACCTTTAAAGCGTTCTTCAGGTGGAAGTGCTTGCCATATAGGCTGCTCTGACTACTTGCAAGTGAGGTAAGAAGAGATAGCCATGCAACTATAACATCAACAGATCCCTCACAAAGAGATTTGGCTGTATAATATTTACATCATATAGTGATAGCTTCCTAAGACGATAGCGCCGGGTTCAAATCTCAGCTCTGACATCTTGAAAAAAAAAAAGAAATATGAAAAAATTATTTCTTTCGGCGACTACCTCTCAGCAGTCTTCTTGCAAAAGCTCTGGGAGTAATTGATTGCCATGAAAAAGCTTCTCAAGTCTGTCGTTCGGAGTCGACTTTAAACTGTAGATCCCGGTACTCATGGATAAAAATCAACACACACAACATGGGTGCTGTGAGAAGCTAGGCCGTAACCCTGACACAGGTTTGTAAGGGCCACTTATGTATGTACGTATGTATTGTACCTGAATTTCAGATAATTGCAGAGAAACTAAACTAAGCAAGTATAGAACCAATATGGCGTGCTAAATGATGTATGATTTGTAATTATTTTTGTATTTAATTTTTAATAAAAAATAAGCTGACGATTTGTATGGTTTTTAGATCGTGAAGAATTCTACCTCCGACCTACATATCTTAGTTGGAAATGGTAGAGCTGAGTACATATTATACTCGTAGACAACGGTATAGATATATATATATATATATACAGTAAGGGACAAAATTGTTCACAAAATTACAAAAATTTATAATAAATCCAAAAAAGTATGTTTTATTCAAATATATTTTAATTTTTTTTACCTATATAGAATAATGTACATCTAAAAAACGTAAAAAGAACAAAATTTTAAAAGAATGTGTGTTAAGAGTAAAAAAATAAATATTAATTTAAAAATTCACATGTGAACAATTATGACCGTTGTTGAATATTCCATTGATTTTAGGTCCTAATATTTGGTATGTCTACCGTTTGCTTTTTTAACTGCCTTAATACTTTTTGGCATACTTTTCACTAAATTCGTCAAGACATTAGGGTCAATACTTTCCCAAGCTTCAACAGCACGCTCCCAGAGTTCGTCTACGGTCTTTGGAGGGTCTTTTTGAGCAAAAATTTTTCTCTTTAATATGGACCACAGGTGTTCTAATGGGTTTAGATCCGGCGACTGAGGAGGCCAATCCAAAAGCTTGATCCCATTTTCTTCAAACCAACGTTTTGTTATCTTCGCGGTATGCTTAGGATCGTTGTCCTGCATAAAGATGCTATTCTGTCCCGGATCTAAACCAAATATGTCGGGACTTGGAATGTATGAGTCTTCTAAAATGTCTATATAATCTTTAGCACACATTTTGCCTCTAATTCGGCGAAGTACTTCAAGTTGATTCCCGCGAAAACAGCCCCAAGCCATTAATGAGCCACCTCCAAATTTAAGTGTTTGGCAAATATTTCTTTCTTTTACACCAACACTTTTATCCACCCATGTCCATTGTCGTCCGTCTGACCCGATTCTATTAATTTTTGTTTCATCGGACCATGTTACACTCATCCAGACTTCAAAAGTGAATTTTTCATATTTTTTCGCGAACTCTAGGCGTCTTAAATTAAATTTGGAGGTGGCTCATTAATGGCTTGGGGCTGTTTTCGCGGGAATCAACTTGAAGTACTTCGCCGAATTAGAGGCAAAATGTGTGCTAAAGATTATATAGACATTTTAGAAGACTCATACATTCCAAGTCCCGACATATTTGGTTTAGATCCGGGACAGAATAGCATCTTTATGCAGGACAACGATCCTAAGCATACCGCGAAGATAACAAAACGTTGGTTTGAAGAAAATGGGATCAAGCTTTTGGATTGGCCTCCTCAGTCGCCGGATCTAAACCCATTAGAACACCTGTGGTCCATATTAAAGAGAAAAATTTTTGCTCAAAAAGACCCTCCAAAGACCGTAGACGAACTCTGGGAGCGTGCTGTTGAAGCTTGGGAAAGTATTGACCCTAATGTCTTGACGAATTTAGTGAAAAGTATGCCAAAAAGTATTAAGGCAGTTAAAAAAGCAAATGGTGTACATACCAAATATTAGGACCTAAAATCAATGGAATATTCAACAACGGTCATAATTGTTCACATGTGAATTTTTAAATTAATATTTATTTTTTTACTCTTAACACACATTCTTTTAAAATTTTGTTCTTTTTACGTTTTTTAGATGTACATTATTCTATATAGGTAAAAAAAATTAAAATATATTTGAATAAAACATACTTTTTTGGATTTATTATAAATTTTAGTAATTTTGTGAACAATTTTGTCCCTTACTGTATATATACGGTAGAGATACCGTAGCTCACCTAAGACTTTTTTGATCGTTGTAATTGTCTAGGCATTGGGCAATTTTCTAATCGACGATTCGACTGGCAATAGCATAAAACTCTGTTGCCCAGACCAATATTGCCTATTCTATAGCTCCCAGAACTGGTCTATGTAATAGAAGGAGTAAAATCAGTTTTAGTAAGGTTAGAAGGATACAATTGCGTAGCACAAAATTACGTTATGATATCATTAAAGTATCACATCAAATTCACTTAAGCAAATAAAGATATAAAGCTAACTGGAAAACTGATGTAGAAAGAGGTATTCTAGACTTGAGCAAAGCGTCACGATATTGAAAAAACGTCCGAAACAAGCATTTGCTCTCCAAGAAAATGGCCAAAAGTCTCAGTGTTACAAGTATTCCCTCAACTTTTTTAGTGTCAAAGAGCAGATCCAAATTTTCAGCATCTATATATTAAAAAAGTTGAAATTAAAAAAGTTTTTTCGACAACACTAAATACAAACGGTATAAGATTGCTGTACTCAAGGTGTTTATGTCGGAATAATGTTAGACATATATTCTGTGTAAACCCATCAACTTGTGCCCTGCCATCTGGCAACGTTACAGTTGGTGATCCATTTCATATGTTTCGCTGACATATGTATAGTTTTTTCTCTTATGTCAGTTTTAATAGAAAGAAGAAGTGTGTGTGTTAAAAAGGCAAATGCGCCATAAAGATTTTTAAAAGACAAAAGAAAAGACTTTATAAAAAAATAAAAAGGGACCTGTGTACTCCACAAAATAAAACTGAAGTTTAATAAATATTACATTTTTATAAGCAATTAAAAGGAGAACAAAACCATTTGTTTTTTTCTGCATAAGCTAGTGCTCAACGGTATTCAGAGGTAATATTGTATAGCCCTTACAGGAGCCACCACGTCCACGAGTGAACCGTAGTCCAGCCGGAAGACATCCAAGGCATATTCCCAGGTAACCACAAGGCTTTTGAAGTATAAGCACATTAAATAGTCTAAGACTTCTTGTATGATAAAATAAAGTAAAATAAGAAAAATTATTTTAGAATAAATAAAATTAATAACGAAACGTAATCGTTATATATAGCTCAGACAAACAGTAAAGGGGGATTCCCAAAATTTTTAGCGTCCTGATGTCATACCGAGGATTTTAGAAACTTCACAGAGAGTCATGGAACTTTATCTGTTCTGTACTTTTCAGTAAAAGAAAACTTATAGAACTCCCTCTATATGAACATTATAGCGAACTACGTTTCTACTATACATACATCCCCAATGAATTATCGGAGACAGACTTGAGAAATCTCGGCATTTTCATCATGAGCTATAAACGGTTTCAGATTTAGCTGATAAATGATCATTACTATTCAAAATCTCTGTACACTTATATGTGTGACTTCTTTAAAAGTACAAATACCTTTACTTAACCAAGTTATCTAATCCGAATACGTGTGTCATGAAAAAAACTCAGCTTATATTTTCCCTTATTTTTGTAATCGAAAATTTGACTTTATGTGATAGGGTTACATATTGTCGGTCTTGACTGGCTAATTCCTTTATACTCCTACTTTATTTTTTCCTTTTTTAATTTCAAAGAACAATAAAAGTATGTTTTATTTTTTGTTATTCTTCTTCTCGTTTTTTATTTTTAGAATATGGGAGATATGTATTCATAAAAGTGTACATTTTTTTATGAAGTTTTAATGGGGTTTCAGTTGCGATAGAGTGTTTAAAAATGAATTTTGTAAAAGACTTTTCTTTGGTAACCGAAAATGTTATTACTTTTATGAAGATAATAAATTTTGATACGGAAAATTTTTACAAAGTTGTAACGCAGTTAATAAAATGATAATTTTTTTAAATTGTTTTTAAACGATTTGTTTAAGATTTTTATAAATTACTCGTAAATTCAACATGATACCATTGATCATTGTATTCCCCTGCTATTCTTAGCGTACAAGTATTACGAGTATTTGTGTTGTGAAATTTTTAAAATCGTAAATACACAAAATTATAACAATTTTTTTCTTTTACCACCAATAAGAGACTAATGTAATAAAAATCATTTTAAGTCCTTTTTAAGCTTAAAAAACTTAAGAAAATACAAAAATAAAATTTGGTTGTAATTTTTAAACAAAAACTTTAATCCTAAACAATGTTCTTATTGTCACTTAAACGACAAAACAATTTTTTTTTGTGTGTGTGCAGAATTACAGTTAAACAAAAAGTAATTCTTTGGTAATCCAAGTTGTTAGTTTGTTGAAGGAATACAGCAGCAGTGTAATTGTTGCAACGTTCTAATTATCATCGTTATCACTTTTAAGCATTTCTATACAATGCTATAGTCGTTATAAGCATTATAATAAACGTCAGTAGTTAATGCTTTATAAAAGTTTTTTGGTCTTAGAAATTCGTTTATAAATTCTTACTGTACTAAGAATACTGAATACTGAACAAGTGTTGATTATGATGTTTTGATTTAGAAGAGAAAGAATAAAAATAAAACTTTCCAAAGATAAAACTTTAATACAATGAATCAAAATAGGGAAAAAGTAAAAAAAAAAAAAAAATATGAAGAAAAAGTTTTCAAAAACAAAAATTTTAATTGTTTCTTAAGTGGCAAAAAAATAAAAATGTTCCTCCAACAGGAAAACAAGAAGTTATTTAAGAAGTTAGAAACATATATTTCATAAAAGTCAATTTGTTTTACTTTTTCTTTAAAAACTAACAAATGAATGATAAGATAAAGAGAATTCTGTGGTGGAGAATAATTCTATAAAATCTTATTTAAGAAAAATTTGCACACACTTTCTCTGTTAAGTAAAAGTAGTACTCCTTTAAATAATTTGAGAAAACTAAAAAGTTTTCCTGGATGCTTTCGGTGTTACTAAGGCAATAAGAATATGTCCAAGAGTGGTATTATAGGTAGTCATTGGCTAAAGATCACTTCACTTAGGTACTGAATAGCTGTCCTTTAGGAATATTGGTTTGCGGAAGGCTTATTGTGAAGAGAGTTCGATCTGAACAGGTATAACGATAGCCAAAATTGACAATGACGTTTGTGGTGATATTCATAGATGAAACAAAAACATTTCAATTTCACTGGAGACATCATTAAGATAGCCAAGCTGCTTCCTTTAGGAGTTTTTCGGTTTTTTATATAAAAAATAGCAATCTCTCAAACTTTTAAGGAATAACATGAACAACGTTGGTACCAATTTCTGCTTGTTGTGCATCATAAATTAGTGAATTCATGTGAACCAATGGAAAATAGTCGAAAAGTGTCAAATATCAAAGCCTCACGATTTAACTGAGAGGTTCTTAGCACAAAATCTACTTCCCGCCAAACTTTCTTAATAAGTCATTGAGTGGAACGCCGTAATGCATGGAACGTTTTACTTTGGAAGTAACATCTCTCTGTCAATGTAATTTACATTTTACCAGAATAGCAGTTATCATGATGAGATAATGATTACGATTGGCCTGAATGTATGCCCTAGCTTGGTTTTTGAAATTCTAATGGCACTAGCATGTAATCAGTCCGAACGGTACAGTTTTCTAGTGTCAGTAGGGTCAATAAAATAAATTATAGATTGCTTTCACTCCATATGGGTCAACCTTGTTTAGTAACACATCCATTAGATGAAAACTAAGACGAATTGTTATGTGCAAAATGGTAATATGTAAAGTTAATGAATGATTTTGAAAGTAAAAACTGTAATATTTGAAAGCGTTATTCAAACATCATTTTATTCTGAACGATTTTCTTTATTTACTTAATATCGCATCATCTCGACAAGGGGACGTTTTTCAATCAACAGGCTGCAGCCAAGTTTATTTTTAGACTCATTAAAAATAAACCCATAGTTCTAAGACGGCTTCAACGGTCGCTATGCTAATACTTATAGCCAATCGCTATGCTGTGGTGTGATACCGTTTTTAAAATACTTTGGATTGTCTGGACTGAGATTGAATTCAGAACCTCTTGATTGACAGTTAAGTGACTTATCTATCTCACCACAGGGCATTTAAAAGTTAATCATTTTGTAAGTACTACTGGGCTTTAATTAAAAACGCTCTACATATAGATTTTTCTGTATAGTATAGTATCCAGTATTATTCCTCCATAAATGTCTCAAAAGCCAATATTTACTTCTTTAATATTTTTCTAAAATAAATTTTTAGTTTAACTTTGTATTAAATGTCTCTTAATTTTTTTTTTTCTTGTTTTAGAATTTATTTGCAAACAATTTATAATTAAAATTAAATAAATTTACAAGTAAAACAGACACATTCAATGGACACTAAGGCTGCAGTCTTTAGCGAATGTTTAGCAACGTCAACATGGGGCTTAAAGATAAATGCCAGTACTTTTATATTTTATAAACTTCTGTTTTATTCTTTTATCGTTTTGTGCTCCTCTAGAATATTGTTTTATTTTTTTCAAAATATATTTTTGTGTTTCAAGCAGTATAAGAAAGATAAAATATTATGGTTTTTTTTGTTTTTTTTTTTTTTGTTTTAGACAACAGGAATCTTCTTCTTAATAAGGATTCTTGTAAGCCCACACCTATAATTTTTCAACAAAATTATTTCGCAAAAAATGGAACATGAAGTTCGACTAAATAGTAGACTATATCACCATGAACGATGAATACTCGTGTATACAAATAATTATGGAGTAATAAATTCCCTGTCGATTTACCGCGGATAAAAAAAATTTACGAGTTTTTAATATATGAGGAAAGATTATTCACAAAAAATAAGAATCGTCCTAAGATAACTACCTTGACAGAAGCGTTCATAAAGTACGACCGACGAAACTTTACATGCGGAAGTTGGCGGCTTATTTTATTGTGTTTGTTGTAAATTTGGTCGCATATTAAAATCTATTCACTTACGTGTTGCACCAATAGATGGTGTACATTTTTAAAATAAAGCAATAAATTTATCAAACTGCATTGACTGTTACAAAACTCTGAAGTTTTCTTTTTTATAGACACTAAGTTGTAATGCTTTTTTTATGATAACCAATACATGGCCCGAAATAAAAAGAATATGGAAAATTCAATACTTACTTACTGGCCATAATAACCCGTTAATGGGTTTCGGCCTGCTTTAGCACTGGCTTCTGCTTAGCGCGCGCTTTCTCCAGTTGGTCATACCAGGACTTCATCAACCTGGTCATTCCAACGTAAACAGGGTTGTCCTCTGCTCTTACATCCAGTGATCTTCGAATACCTTCCTCGCTGAAAATGATTCTTCTATCCGAACAATATGGTGTAGCTGCTGGATGTTAATGCCCTGAACAACACCCACATCGTAACCGAGTTCCACAGCTCATGGCTGGATTCTGCCATGGCTTACAGGACCAAAGACCTTACAATGAACTTTCCTCTCAAAAACTGCTGTATCGGAACAAGACAGCGTACATGCTTTCGCACTAAAGAGAACCACCGGAAGAATAGTCGCACGAGACAGGTATCTGTTACTAAATTGCCTACCAAGACCATCTCTTGGCCAGTGTAATTCTTAGCTTGATCTCCAGACTGAACACTTTTCCTACCTTGGCGGAACTGCAAAGAGTTGCTCAACGTCATTCTGTATAACCTTACCGGCCTTGCAGGAATACCGATCTCAGACATTGCGAACGTTGCTGTATAATCAACAAAACAGTGGTGTATGTCGATTTGATTTTCATGGGTCTTCTCTAGGATTTGGCGCAGTATGAATATCTGGTCAACTGTGGATTCAAATACTACTGAGCTGATTTAGTCATATCTTCATTTGCACATATCTTCAACGAATTAAATTCTTTACTTAGGGACCAGCAAGGCGGACCAGGATTCACTACTTGTTCATAAAAAACCAAACCCATTTAAAATCAACGAAACAATATTATACAAAAATGTTTTCTTGTTTTCTTTTACAAACATAAAATTCTAAAGACCATTCTACCACCACAAATTCTTTAGAGATTTAAAAAAAAAAATATATATATATATATATGTATATACGTGTATATATATCTCTCAGTTTATATTAATTCCGACAATTTTTGTTCTGTCTTTAGTTTCCGTTTTTATGTGGCTACAATTGTAAATTTCTCCACTGCTATTCTCTTTGCGTTATCCCAGTTAAAAACTATCAACAGCAAATGGGAATGCAAGATAAATGTCTTTATAAACTCGAAAAATATTAAAAGATTATATTAAAATTCTTAAAACTGAATTTTTACAATTGACTTCTTTTTTTCATGCTATTAAAACAATAACTGCAGTACATACTTAAATACTTATAAATAAAATAAAATATTATTTTTTTTAACAAAAAAAATTTTCTTTTTATAAATGATCAGAAAAAGTAATATAAGAACTAAAATACATAAATATTGTTAAAAAAAATAATATTCAATCTTTTCTAATTCCTTCTGTCTATGTTGTTGTTTTATTTAATAATTTCCTTTTTCTATAGATTTGCCACAGGCCAATAAAACAAATATTTAAATTTCATTCTATGTACAAACAGCTCTTTTTTTAAGTGTTACATAAAATTTTTATTGAAGTTTTAATATTTTCAGGGTTTAATTTTTGTCTTCGTTAAGTCAGTATTTTGTAACGAAAAATACTAATTTTCTCTGATTTAATTTAGAATTTTTAATTAATTACTCTCTTTCTCTCTTGTGCAAGAGCTACTTGTAAGGTCAACCCAATTTTACAAAACCACATTCACACAATAATCTCGATGTATTTTGTGATTGAGTGACGATAGTAAAAAATAGGTTGTACAGCCTATTAAAAATTATTAACATTATCAATTAAATGATAAAAACGATAACACTGCTGAAATGCACAATAAATGTACAAATAATTTTGACAGTTTTACTATTGTTTACATAGTAAGTCAGCATGACTTACAATTAAGTTTTCTTTTATTGACGATCATCTAAATCCACTATTATAACCCTAATCACATCACTATTCTAGACGAACTCATAAAAAATGTCCTATCTTGTACTACAAAAACGTGGCATTTACAAAAGAGAGCTAACTGTCAAAGCAATTGTGATACTGCGCTCACCTTTCAACAATTATTATGAATAATCTTGGGAAAATTTATTATTAAAATCAGCGATCAAATGGCATAAATTGTAGACAACTTTCTAATTTTTTACAGCGTAAGATTGTTTTAAGCAAGAATGCTTATTTTTGGCTTGACGGTTTCTCAAATAATAAACATTATTTCAATTATTACAAACTGTGTTATATTCAGAAAAATTAACAATTTGATGCAAATAACACGCAGCATCACAAGCTCTTATTTTGCAGCTTGATTTACAATCCATGGAAATTTTAAGGCAACATGATAAATGATTTGTTTGTTTAAAAATATGGACGGCTTGATCTGGGCGAAATGCAGTTTCATAAAATTGGTGCTACCTGTCATACGGCTGATTTCGAGAAATAAATCTGAAAATTGGAATCTAATTTAGAACGGTTTGATGCCTTTTGATACTTCCTGTGTTATAAAGTGATAACCCGTAACAATTATCATCTTGGAAGACACAATTTTTCACATTTTAGTGTCATAAGGCCAACAACATAACGAAAAAGTAACGGTTAATTGGACTCCAGAATGCTTCTTATTAAGAGCAGTCTGCAGTAATTATATGCCCAAGACCATTTTTAATGTTAACGCACTCTATTTAGGTTAGAAAATTATATTTGCTCATTCGTTTTCTACAAAAACAAGAATAAATAATACCTCGAGAAGAAAAATACTGGTTTTTAAATTGTTTTCATTTAAACATTAAGGCATAATGTTTGCTGGGTATTTAAAAACAAACTTTTCATTGCATAAAATTTTAAACTCCATATGAATTTTACATGTGTGTGTGTGTGTGTGTGTATGTAACTTATAGATGTATGTCTGTATTTGTTTATTTTAAATGCATTATTAAAAATACTTTTGCATTCATTACGGTTGATAGAAACTTTTAAAATGCGGAAGATTATATTTACCTGTGCCATTAGGAAAGTGTATGCAAAGATGTTTAAACGTTATCCTGAAAATAATAACAAACAAATAGAGTTTTAATTTTAATTCAAACAAATTGCGTAAAAAGTTTGAAAGTCATTAAAATGAGAAACTTTTAAAAACCAAATGCATATAAAATTTTTGCTTAATAGCTTTTATTTAATACTTAATTAACTGTTTAAATTCGTAATCTATAAAATTTTAAATATTTTTGTATTTTGTAACAGATTATTAAAAATATTTTTTAATAACTCAGAACAAAGCAGCGATACAATTGTAATTTATTGACTGATGGGGGTATTCAGAAATAACAGTTTTTGAGGAAATCATAAAAAAGTAAAAAAACGTCCAGAGGGATTATATTTAAGCCTATACTTTAATTATTTCTAGTTGGAGTTGGTATTGGGTATGACTATAATATACCAAATCTTGAAAAAAAAAGAGTTTTCATCAACAAAAAATGCAAGAGTATTCTCAATGAAGTATTAAGCCTGGTGATATAATATTACTGGTGTTTCGACGGGACTTAGTTTTTTAGTACAGTAGTGCTTTTCTTGCCTAAAAACTTCACCAAACTCTACTTTTCTACGTTTTGTTCTGAAACCACAAAGAAACCTACAAGTATTAAGAACTACATTGATAGCTCATTTATTAGGGATTTTTCTTTACCAATATAGAACTTAAACTGGATTATCGAATCTTATAATATTACTTACAACCGGAACACTTTTTGTCTTGTAACATTGACATCCAACTTAACAATTCAACAAATTTCGTTACCAGATAGATTGTTTATTCCTGTAATGATACATTTATTTAGAAAGTTTCACAAACTTATCAAAATATTTACGCAGTTTTCCTTTCTTTCATTTTAAGATATCTTTGTTCGAAACATTTGACATTCTAAATGCAAGTCTATAAAATCTTGCTCCAAGATCGTCTATCAATTGAATCCTAAACGGACTTTCTTAAAACCACTTCGAACCTCAAATAAGAATTTTCGTTCTACTCAGACTTGTCAGCAATTTTTTTTCCGGTAATTGTGACTTTTTGCTTAGTTATACGCTTTAAAAATGAACGTCTTAATAAAAAATGGGGACCCGAAATCGAATTCCTGACATGTTGGGGCGATCTATTTTTTATTAATTTCATTTGGTCTTAAAATGCCTAATTAGATCAGACACTAAAGAATTCAGATAGTTTTTTTGCAATGATTTCTCAATCAAAGAAAAAATTACGTCCGTGATGAAATTGTACACCAGCCGAATTGAGCATATGTTCGACTCCAGCTACGGAATACTCATCAGAAATCTTTGTGAAATTATATATTAGAATTACTCATATATACTTTCTACATACATTGTAATGAGTTTTAAAACGAACTTTTTAATTGTCATACAAGTCGTGACTATTTTATGTTTAAAATTTTGTTTTGGTTACTGTCGAGTATTATTACTGTACATAGGGTTGCCAGACGGGCCTGATTTGGCCTGATTGTCAAGTTTTTTTATGCGCGTCAAGTGTCAAGTGAAAAAGTAATTTGTCAATGTTTTGTGTAAGTTATTTTTTTTCCCAAATTTATTCTACCTACATATGTAATAATACTTAAAAAAAGTAAGTTTAAATTTCTAAAAAACACATCGTAAGAGCATATTTTTACTATCAATACAACTAAAGATTATGCCCGTATTCATAAAAAATAAAATTGGTTTATATAGTGCTTATTTGACATATTTCTATGGAGTAATTGTCAAATAAGCAATTAATAAAACTGTTTTATTTTTTATGAATACGGGCATAATATGATACACATTTTTTCTGTGCAATTATAATTTAAAAAAATATAGTTCTCTTTAGGTATGTACAATTATAATAAAAGTGCCAACACTGATATTTACCCCATTACTCAACACTGGTAAATTTACAACATTGAACAGCTGAGTTGCAATACGTTCATTGAAGTTTTTGGAAATAAAAAGTGAGTTTAAAAACCAATAGCACTAGTGTATTTATTTGTCAAGTTTTTTTTTAAATCAAGTTTTTTTTGGTCAATGTCAAGCTTTTTGGCAAATTGGATCTGGCAAGCCTAACTGTACAGTACCATTATTAATATTATTACTGTACTGCGTTATTACTGGAGTTTTGAATCAGTTCATTCGTTCGTTTAATTTTCTTCGCCAGGTTTTAAATCTATTTTTTGTTTATAATTGTTTTAAAATTTTTCAAAATTCTTAATTTGAAATTTTCTCAAGGGCGTAAAAGCTTACAAAATTTTTTTTAACATTTAAGCTTAAAATTAAAAAATATATACATAAAGCAAAAATGAAATCAAAAAAGGAACCATTAGAACTTTATATTTAAGTTAAAATTTTATTATATTTAATGTAAAAAAAATCTATTTTTATTTTTTGTTCTGTAACATAAATTTGAATGTTTAAGCTTTCATTTTATAATAAATTACCAAAATTCCCCTTTGAAAGACATTCAAACGTAAACATGTTTCCATTCAAATCCCTGACTAGGCATTATAAAAATTCCGACAACAGACCAAAGACCAAAAGTAACAAATAGAGGCAATAAAACAATAAACATAAAACTTAAGTTGCATCATCATGAATTAAAAAAGAAGAAACACTTTCAATTCATTTTACCTATATTTACAACCAACATCTTCAACAATCATACAATATGTAGTAGTGATAGCAAAAAAAAAACAAAAAAAGGAAAATAAAACCATTTGCAAGCTAGGCATGCGGCATAATTTACAGAAAGCATCCATTTACAGATAGAAGGAAGAATGGTTGCTTACACAAACGGAGACGGACGGTAAGACAAATAAATGAATGGTTTAGCAGAGAAGCTTAAATTCAAACAATCATTAAAGCAATAAAAGAAGGTCTCATCAATATTACAAGACAAATTTCTGTTGTTTTGTTGTAAAGGGTAATAATTCACAAGACTTTACAACTAATGCGGCACATAATAGGGTGGTTCAGTATTGAGAAACGATATTAATATTTTATAATTGATGAACAATACGTTTTTGAACCGATTTTTTCAAACACACTTAAAAAGTCGAATAGATCAATTTTAACACATAAGTAGAACAGGTAAATTTTCATTAATAGTGTTAAAAAATGGGCATGGTCGAGGTGGGCAAGACAATTTGTTAAAAGTAAATTACACGTTAAAAATCATAAATATAACTAGCAAAGTACCTAAGCTACAGTTATGAAACTTAGCATATTTAAGTAAATTTTGTGGAAAATATTTATAGACTACTAAAATTGTGCATGATCGTAAGAGTGTAGCAAATCGAAAAAAAAATTAAAGAAATAAATAAATTACTCTGTAAATGTTAAAAAAAAATTCTCTGGTCCGCCTTTTTCACTTTAAGATAAGCTCATAATTAGCAAATTACTTAAGTAAACAGAAATGACAATTGGCATATATATAACTTTTTTCATAAATATCTTTCTAGACTACTAAAAATGGCCCGGGCAACACTTGCCGGGTTTTACTAGTTATACAACATTATAATACTTTTCTAAATCAAAATTATATAAATCATATGGAGAGTTTAATGATAGTAGCGTTCTTTTTAAATATTTAATAACTCAAAGTAATAATGCACAATACTGTATGGAATTTTTTATACGCCTCAGAAGAGTTACTGGACTTGATAATTGTGTACAATTGTATTCATACTGGAATGCTTAGGAAAGAGCAATAAATTCTTTTTATATAACAGCCAGAGTTAGCCGAATAAAAAAAGTTATTTTTACTTGATAAGTGATCAGCACCAAAGTTCTCTGTAGAACTCAAAAACGAATTAAAAATTTTAAATATCAAGCCTGCTTAAGCTATACTGAAATAAAAATTGAATCCATACTACTATTATTTTTAAAAGTATACTACTTTATTGGCCTAAATTATATTATAACAATACAAACATATTTAAAAAGTTTTACATCCTAGAAATTGAAGCATATTAACAATTGTATTAAGCTTTAAGTATAACTTAATTCTGACTACAAAATTTTAGTTTAACAAATTTATTAAAAAATATTTTAAAATTTTAGACGGTTGAGTTACTTGTTGCCATTTATATAGTTTGTTTTACTAAAACATCAGTTAAAAAATTTTTCTTCAATAAGTGTTACGACCCTACTCTATTGTGCATATGTTACAACATCTAATTGCAAGAAATCTTTTTTTATTTTTTTTGTTGTGCGTAATCGTATGAAGTCTAATAAATCTTCTTGATTTTAAAAGTATGTAATTAAGTGCAAAATCTTTTTTGAATGCATGTATGTTTAACAACAATCTAGCCAGTCTGCCTGCCTATTACTTGGGCAACCAGCCATCTAAGCAATTAGGGATGCAGAGCATAAGTAGCCAATAATTAATGGAAGAAAAAAAAAACGTGTTTTTCTTAATACCCTATAAGAAACTGGAGAATCTTATCATGTTTTTAAACGCAATGCAACAAAAATAATGTATTTGTACGCCAGTGACAAAAAGACTTTATAGTGTCAATATCTGATATTTCAAAACGTCTTCTAACATAAATACTCTCTACGTGGCAAACCTTTCTTTTAAGTTTGTACTATTTTTTATACATCGCTGAGTTATCGTGAATTATGGTTATATAAATAAAAACGAGAAAAATTATTTATTCCTTCAAACCCCAACTAAAGGGTACGTTTATTATTGTTGTCAATAATAATTTATTGAAAATCTAATACCCGAACTTTTTGTATTTTATACCCACCCGAATTTAAAAATTTTATTTTTAAATTCTACCCTCTCTATTCCCACTTTTAGTACTTCGAACCAAATATGAACCTGTAATCTATAGATTTACAATTGGCAGAAAACTTAAACCTTTTTGTAAACATTTTCACAACTGGCAGAGAATGTGCTAAAAAAAACACTACTTATAACATACAAGTTACTGAAAAAGTAAAGCTCTGTTTTTATTTACTTAGAAAATAAAAATTATTGGAAGCAAATATTAGCACATACTCAGCCCAATTATAAATATTTTCAAACAGAATAAATATTTAGGGGATACAAACCACTAGATTGGTGGTGACTGAAATTTCCTAAAAAGAAAAGCTTAAATCTGTACGTGTTGAGGATGGCTCCATTATATAATTGCCTTCAAACTTTTCAGAATTATTTAAAGTACCGAAAACGTCTAGTATTTTTCAGACAGAGGTATTTCCACTTACCCAAACATTAAGAATGCTGAGAATTCTCTGTGATAGAAATAAAAGTTTTCTCTAATAGTCAGATTGATATCAAAGCTATGCCATGCGGCGCTATGATGGTGACGAAGAGAGAGATCTTCAGATTAATCATTGAGAAAAGGCTGGACAGATGAAAAATCCGTGGCCTCCAGTGTTATTTCTGAACATTTTGGACAAGATATGACAGCGTCAGGGTTTTAAAATTTCTTTGGACTCCTCATCACTCTTTGTGATGTATATACCTTGTATATACGGAGTTTTACTTTACCATTAAGACAGTTCTGATTGACTGTGGTTCTTTTCCTGTTTGGGTCATTTCAGTTTCGACCTGCTATGCTATCAAAAAAGAGGTACGTTGTGATAATTGTAGCTGAACGTCTTAACTCAAAATAAGAAATTTAATGAAAGTAAGACAGTTTTGAAAAATTTTTATTTAACATTGGAGCAAATATATATTTAAAATTAAAAGGCAGTGCAGACACATGAAATTTTTTAATTTCGCTGAAAACAACCAGAAACAGTTCTCTGGATAAAAAGTATAATGGTATCAATATCTATATATGAAGCTTGTTTTCGAAAAATTTATGACTAGAGCTACTAATAAGCATGGTACACAAAATTAAGTACCTCTTTGATTATTTAAAGTTTTACTTATATTTTCTTTACTAGTCTTCAAAAAAGCAAAATAGCTTGAAGCTTAATTGCCATTGAATTTCAGAGCCTAGATTTAGTGGCTCATTTATAGTCTATTTGACTTCTGGAGAAAAACTGTTGACAAAATTTGTAGGCAAATTTATTTTACACTTAAAGCGGTGTTTGCTTATTATTCGTAAATTTGTATTAAAAATGTGTAGAAATAACACATTCATGCTACTAGTATCATTGCCACATTATAAAATTTATCTAAATTATTAGAAAACTATTCTCAACATTTGCTATGAATCATGATTTTAAATTGAAATTATTCTTCTTAACAACAGAAGAAGACCGAAATAATACTCAAAAAGGAAAAACACAAAAAAAACCACTAAAACACATATTTTGAAGGGTTAAAAGAACCAGTAGCTGCTTAGCATTTTCGCAGTATTCAGTTAAAACTTTTCCAAAAGACCATTGTAAGTAATACATTTTTCTTTTTTCTGTTTTTATGCTATTCTTTAAGTTAAAGTATGCCTTTAATGCAATTTTAACACAAAAGATTCAATTCAATAGACTATTAAAATAGGTTGTTGCAGTTGTTGTTATTGTTATCTGATGCTTATATTACATACATTTATATATACGTTGTTGTTGCTCTTTTTCGTTTATATAGCTATTGTTACTGTTTAAAAATGCATTTTTAAAAACTCTGTACAACCAACTAGCCAGCCATCCATCGTTACTGGAAATTCTTACCATTGTTCAGCATTAAACTCTACACTACGCATATGTGTCTGGTAACGAGAAAAGAAAAAAAATGTCTGGACTCAATTGCGATCTTTTAACCAAAATGGTTGAGACTCTGGCATATTGACACCAGGAGTTTTTTGTACATTTCTTTATGATTCTCTTCTTGTCCTTTACGTCACTTTACTTTTCACCATTTTTTTTTCTTTTTTTTTTTCTTTACGTGCGATTAGTAAAACTTGTGTAACGTCTTTTAAATTCATTTTAAGCTTAAATTTATGGACTTGTCAGTGGAACAGGCATGTTAAGAACTTCAAGGAATTTATTTTAATGACTTTATTAAATAAATATATTACAAAAAGATGAAAAGAGAGAAGAAGTAAATTATTTGTACATAAAAAATTGTGACTTTTTAAATAAAACATCACGGGGGTTAGACATTTTCTCAGTACATTTTACAAAGGGCCACATTCCAAGTTTTCTCGAAACAGACAAGGCATGCCAAAATACGAGTAAAACTAAAATAACAAAAAACTTAATTATTTGATTTAAGGGATTGTGGTGATTTTTTGAAAGATTTATTTGTAAAATTAAAATTGCTGGTTCATTATGAAGACGATTATTTAAGAAGACAAAATGTTAAAAACCATGAATAAGCAAACAAGCATGAAATTATAATTTTTTTTTATATGATTTTGGATGATTTGAGAAGAACAAATAAAATGAGAACTTAGAAGAAAATTTTGATAAAGTAAGTAACTGCATTTAATTTTAAATTGTATAAACCTTGTCATAATTTTTTAGTTACTTATGTAAGTCGTACGGCATCGAATCGTCCAACAATAATTCCTTTCTGTATTCAATTCGACTGCAAGAATAGAGTGGTATAGTATGTTGTACGATTAACTGTGGAGTGTATTGCAGCCAAGTAAACTTTTGTTTTTTTACTTAACGTTTATTTTGTTAGTTGCAGAATGTCGACGTAACGAATTATTTGTCGCCATTAGATTTTCAATGTTTTTCTAAGCCACTAATTTGTTTTTTGACAGTTATAGATAGGTCTTGCTCATAAATCATAGCTAATAGACCAACCTAAATTAGCGCACAAAGCGCTATCTTTCTATGAAAAACTCTCATGTCCATACAAAATGTATGAGAATAACCCATATAGGCCGACGGCAACGCTTTGCAATTGGTAAATACGATTTTGAGAGTGCGTTAAACAGTGAAGTTTGTTGAAAAACTCCTGCCAATTTTATTATTTTTGCAAAATAGAATTTCTTATTGTTAAACAGTAATGAAACTACTACAGCAACTTGCAGCTAATTTAATGATTTTCCTTTTAATTTTATTTCTATTTATTTGGGTTTTAAAACAACATATCTTGATATTATGCGTGTGGATGTTATTGCGATGCAGAAGAAATCAAATCAATCAGCTGTTCTATGAATGTGTTAGTTAGTTGGCAAATAGTTACAGCTTTATTGATCACTAAGTGTAAACGTTTTGTTCTGAAAGTAGCGAAATGTCGGCAATTTAAACAAATTAACACTTAGTGATCATTTCTAAATAAACTTAGTGATCATAATAAATATGCAGTCATCTTTTTAGTTATCTCTATGGCCACTAACACTAACTTTATATAATCAACACGGCAGCGACTTTCATGCACTATAAAATGAATAATATCCATTCAATATATGCACTTTTAAAGAAAAATGCTCCACAAAGAAAGAAAAAAAAAAAAAAAGGAAAAATAAAAAAAAACAAAATGCAGTTAAATTTTTTTTATTTTTTAAAATTTTATTTATTTATACATAAAAAAAATTTAAGAAATTTTTATTTGCATAAATAAATAATTAATTTTTTTAAATTTTCAAATACAAAACTCTGTCTGTTCGATCGATAAAGGTTTTTGTACATGGGAAATGTTCTCTCGACTTCTACTGAAGTTATAGCAGCATACTCAAAAGAAGCCAATTTATTTGAGAAATACTCTTTTTTAAATTCACTTGCTTCTTTTGATTTAAAATCAAATATTCTAGCAATTTTTTTATTTCTTTTTACTGCGATGTTGTAAAAACAACAGAGTTGCCAAATTTTTCTCTTGTTGTACAATATTAAGTATAAATTATTGAATCAAATATTAAATTTAAAAACTTTTAATAATGTACAATAAAGAAAAAAATATGCAATTATAATCACAAAATATGCCCTTAAAAGCAAAATATACAAAAATATGCATTTATAACAAAATATGCAAAAAAAAAAAAAAAATATCCATATAATTTTTTTTGCAATTTCTTCAATTCGGAAAAGTATTTGATCAAAACCATTTTTAGGCTACTGACTGCAAATATGCCTTTGCACGAAAGTCACTGCCCTGATTATGACACTTTAGAAAACACTAATGAATAAGCAACGCTTGATAAAACAAATGCGAAGTGATAATTTCTGTAATATTATATAAAAAATCGAATAACTTTAGAGTTTACGAATGTGTTAAATAAAGTTGCTAAACAAAATAAACGTATTTTTATTGCCAAGAAGAATCGAGTTTTTGCTGTATATAATAAGGTATTTTAAATAAAAACAATCATTGTCTACATACAGAAGTAAAATTTGACTTTTTTGTTTTAATATTTTTCAGTACCTTAAAAAAAGGAAAATAAAATAAAATTAAAGGAATAAATGAAAAAGCACAAGAATACGTGTGAGTTCTCTATTCAGCAATTATACTATGAAATGCTCAACAATGTTTTGAAGACATGAAAAAAGAAATGTTCATGAAAAATGGCACTCCAGTATTTAAACCTTGTTTTAGATCTTTCATCAACACAGTTTTATTAGACTTCATAACAAATGATTCCTCATAAAATAAATGAGTTTTTACAATTTAATTGAAGGCTTACAATAGTCCAACAAGCAAGCAACGAACTAACATAAGTAGCTATACCAGCCAAATAGGCAAAGCAATCATTACATGACTGACTCTGTTACAAAAAGAGGGTCAATTTAAAAAGGAATTCAGGGTTTTCTTACAATCATACAATCAAGTAAAGAAGTGTAAAAAATGGCGGTGAAAAATTGTTGCAACAACTTAATATGAGTTTGTACATACCTATGTATGTATGTGCGTACGCGTGTATGAATTGAAAGGGTTTTAAATGACTATTTTAATGGAATTTTAAAATTTCATCATTAAACATCATCTATCATTGTCTTAAAAATAAAAGGAAATATAGAAAAAAGGAACGTCTTTATAAAAACCAAAATACATCCTATTAAAGCCTTAAAATAAAGATGTTTTATGGTTGCAGTTGCTCAATTGTAACATAAATTGGTCATGATGTGGAATTTATTAAATTAATTTCTTCATTTATCATAATTTCCATAATACTGCACATGCCTATTAACAAGGAATTTTTTAATCCGATAGATTTTAAATAATTACATCAGTTTATTAATTTCAGGGAGTTTTTTTTTTTTTTTTTGTAATCAATAAATTAGTTTTAAATCTTAAACGTGCGTAAGTTTTCGCACATTTTGGGTGTTAAGTTTTAGCAGCATATGTAAATATTTAGCGGTAATTAAAACTGCTAAATTTATGAGATTAAAAATATAAACTGGACTTATTTCCGTAATTCTGTGTTAAAAATGGCATATTTGAGTGAGAGATGGAATACGAAGATCAAAGTAAATGTTAGTAGAGCCTGTTATATTTGTATTATAAGAAAAGTGAGTCTAAACATTCCAACCACAATTTTAAGTGATCTTGCAATATGATGTGTATAATTGTTATAATAGAATGCTAAACCACACAATATTATTGAGTACTTTATTGTGTTTATTATTGTTGCACAAATACATTTTAGTTATCACATTTGAATTATCCTTGATCACATTTTAATGATTAGCAAATTTCCTCACCAATTCACAATACGCAATTAACTTCGACAAATGGGAAAATTGCTGTTGATCATTTCAAGGGTGTAGGTATAACACTGGCCTTTAAGTGATCAACTGACAGTTCTTATTCCTCATTGGAATGTGACGCTTAACAAAATGTTAAAAAAAATGTATCTAGCTATGCACAATGCACAGCATGAGTAGGGCTTTACTCCCCTTAATATGGGGTAATATAGTAATATAGGCAATATTTTTTAAAATAAATTAATACTCTGTAGCCTGCTAGCCGAGAGTTCGATTCCCAAAACAACCAATTGTGTAAGAAAATAATTTCAAATTTTCATTCTAATAATTACACTGGTCAACAAAAGACCAAAAATTTGTTGTTTCCTGAATTTTTTATTTGTTTCTATATTAGAATGACGTTTATTTTTTCAATACGTCAACAGTTTTTCCGTAACAACTCTTGATTTTCAGTTATAGCTAACTGCCCTCATATACTATTTTTAATTAGATTTTCATTATTAACTAGCTGACCCGGCAAACTTTGTTTTGCCCTGATTTTGCAGAATTTTGAATTATTATTATTTTTTATTGAAACTTAAATTCTTATACAAATTGTTTTAAGAAAATTTTTAATACTTATATTGACAATTTTTTATTTTTGAATGCCCATAAAAGAAAAGGATACTTATTTTTGTTTAATAAATATAGTTTGTGAATTTGAGCCAAATCGTACCATTAGTAAAAAAAAAGAGATATTACGACAATAGCGCCACCTATCGTTGTTAAACTTAAGAGAAACCTGGCTCCTGACTAAACTTCTATATTGTCCAAGTTTGGTGTCAATCGGTCCAGCGATTCTTGAGTTTTTATAACACGTACCCGGCACAAACGTTTTTATATATTAACCCTCCATTACTAACCTCTGGGTCGAATCGACCCAGACACGCAAATTTTTTAAATTAAAAAAAAAACATGACGATATTTTAACTCAAGATATATTTGTAATCTAAATTTGTTTATATTTCAACGTTTATAAATAATAAATATAAGGAAAATTTATGATATTATCCATATAAAATTATTTTAAAAAACAGCGTGGGTCGATTATACCCATAGTTAGCAATAATGTAACAAAGATTATGGGTCGACTATACCCATAGTTAGCAATAATGTAACAAAGATTATGGGTCGATTAGACCCAGGTTAGTTATACCGTTATACAAAAAATATATGTTGATTTATTCACATTGTAATAAATTAAAACGCAAAACCAAAACCACGTGCTCTAAATGTGGAAAATATATTTGCCAGAAGCACTGTGCTCAAATTACATTGCTTCTGCACAAGAGGAATCCATTTATGACGATATGTTCGATGATGAAAATTCCGAATAAAAGGTAACATTTATAGTACATAACTGAAAAATGTTTGCTTTAGCCGTACCAATTTTTCTTTCTAACATTTTACTATTATATATCAGGTTTCAAATGTACTTTATTTGACGTCAATATCTTAAAAACTCATAATTTTATGCGCAATTCGGCTGGATAACTTTTTTTTCCACTTTTTTTAACTATGTTGTAATGAATTCATAATTAATTTTAATTTAAATATATTTTTTTTAATTTACACCATTGTATACTAAAATTAAACAATAAAAGACTATAATCTACCAAAAGAAGTATACGTTGTATCAATTTATAAGTTGAGACGGTTTCAATGGATAATACAAATCAGGGTCGATAAGACCCATGGTTAGTAACCATGCGACATGATTTAAGGTTAGTAATGCCGGGTTAAGTTTGAATATTAAACTATATCATCGTGCGGGAGTTTATGTGCTCTATACGCCATTTTTAAATCTCGAGTTAATGATGTTAATTTAGGTTTTTGACACCATAATTTTTCAAATCTGCAATCCGTTGTAGTCGCCGTGGTCTAGTTGTTAGTGTGTTGGCTTACTAAGACATGGGCCCTGGGTTCGACTCCAGGCTCTGACATCTTCAAAAAAAGAAATATGAAAAAATATTTCTTTCGGCGACTACCTCTCAGCAGTCTTCTGGCAAAAGCTCTGAGAGTAACTAATTGCCATGAACAAGCTTCTCAAGTCTGTCGTTCGGAGTCGACATTAAACTGTAGGTCCCGGTACTCATGGATAAAAATTGACACACACAACATGAGTGCTGCGAGAAGCTAGGCCGTAATCCTGACACAGAGTTGTAAAGGCCAGTTATGTATGTATGTATGCAATCCGTTTTCGGCTATTTATCTCCGAAACTTGACGAGATATCCTAAAACGGATTACAGATTTGAAAAATTTGGGGTCGAAAACCCAAAGTGGCATCATAAAAAATATGAAATGGCGGATAGAGCACTTAAACTCCCTCACGACGATATTTTCAATATGGCTCCGTCCAGAATATGTTGTCTGCTTAATCCTGATTGTTTTTGCTATATATGAATATGTATATGAATATACATTTAAAAAATATCGAAACGCTTGACAAAATTGGCGAATGTTTCAATTTTCTGTCACGAAAGTTTCCAAAATTAAGTGCAGAATTCCCCGTAGATTAGGGAACTTGTGAAGATCCTATCATTGGCAAATAAATCAAGTCCAGAGAATGACATCTATTTGTTTTGGTTATGAGTAATTTCCTAGGCAAAAAGAAATCTGACGAAAATGTCGAACTTACAAGAGCTAGGGTGCAACATGAGCATGAAATTACACTTCCTGCACTCGCATTTTTATCGATTTCCGAAAAATTTTAGTGATTTTAGTGAGGAACAGGGTCAAGAGTTTCATCAAGATCTTCAGACAATGGAAGAGCGATATCAGGAAAGTTGGGGCTCACATATGATAGCAGACTACTGCTGGAGTTTGCAACAAGATCTCCCTAAAGTCGTTCATTCAAGAAAATGTTATAAAAGATCATTTGATAGTATTTGATAGAAATTTTGTTAACATATCGTCAATGGAATTAAAGAACGCTGTAACTGATAAAAAATCGAAAATACGTTTTTTGTGTAATTTTTATCAAAAAAAAATACGCGTCGATTGGTTCAGGTCCCAGATTTCTACGATGAAAATAAATTCACTTTCGCCGTCTGCGGAATGAAAAATACCAGTGTACTATTTGTTCTACTTTTATGAAAGTTTTTTGGCTTTGGTGAATATTTAAGGTTTTGTCAGTTACAGCGTTCTTTAATTCCATCGACGATATGTATTAATTTTTTGGACTTTTTCGTCAATATAACAAAACTGTATATTTCAAAAAGTGGAGCTGTTGTCAATCTTCCAGTATTTTTTTCATAATAACGGCGACAAAGGTAGCCAATAGTACAAAAAAAAAAAAAAAAATTAAGGAAACAAGAGTTGTGTTGACCAGTGTTATTAATATAAAAAAAAAACGAAATTTGGCTAAAGAAACTAAATTGGCAAATGATTTTTGTTTTATAGAAAACCTATAGAAAACGTAACGGTTTTTATTAAAAAAATTCATTAAAACTTCAATTGTACCTCGGCGTACTTAGTATAATGTACCTTTGATATTACAAAAAAAAACATTAATAAAAACAATATGGCTTTTTGTTGGTGGTTAGAGTAAAGAACTTCAAAAAGGAAAAAAAAACAAATCAAAAAGTGTGAATCAAAAACAATTAATTAAAAATAAAGCTTAGCTGATAATACATATGCAGCCATGAGTTATAGCATCTTTTAAAGCTTTTTTCCTTTTACCGCGTATCTTTGATCAGAATAAAGCGTACTATTTCTGAAATTTCAAATTAATTATTCAATACACGCTTTTTTTAAGGAAATATGCTCTTCTTTTTTCTTTTATTCTTTTGTTCCCATATGGACATTATTGTCATTTGTCGTTCATTATATTTCATTAATTCTCTTTCATGTTAAGTTTTATAAAAGACTTTCACCACTGCCCTTCATAATCCATATGTTTGTGTGCTGCTCTGCCATCATAAAGTTATTATATAATGCACTGAGTTCATATGAATTATACAACACAAAGAGAAAATGTAGAAAACAGGAAAATAAAATGATTATTATGCAATTCTGCATGGGATGCGGTTACTCAACAAGCTGATGCGATAATACTGAAGGGAATAAATGTAACAAAAAAACGCAAAAAGATAATAAAGAATTAAAGTATTGCACCTGACATAGATGCCAATGTGGCACAATATACTTGTAATAAAAATAAAATTAAAAAAAACAAATTAATCACTGAAAGAATAAAAAACGAATTTGCAATAAGAAGTGACAATTTTATATAGAGTTTTATGTTGTAGATTTTTTGTTTTCGGTATTTTATTTTTTTTCAGATCTGATGTATAAAACAAAGTAAGTAAATACTTGAAAATGCTGCAGCTTTATCAACAATCCTGTCGTATGTACTACACCAGTGATTCGCAACCAATGTGCCGCCGCACTTTTGTGGGCCGCAAAATTCTAAAAGTGTGCCGCCAAAAATAAATGAAATTAAAAGACGAAATGAAAATGTTTTTTGAAGAAGATAAAAATTATGATTTTGTTCATTTGTTAATTCAAACTGATTTTTTTTTTGCACCAGTAGCTGTATTGAAAAAAATAACAAGAAGTAAAATTCAGAAGTAAAAGTATCATTCACTTCCATTTAAATCAAGTTTTGTTTGGCTTCTTCACACTACATTGTTTAAATTTGTCTTTTTTTTACATTGACTTGTTGTGATTTATGTTGTTTAGATTGCACGTTTACTTTCCTACTTTTTGGGGAGAAAATAGTAAAATACCTTTAGAAATCAAAGCTGTGTTTTCGTTTACTGTTTCCCGTAGTAGAGTTGCTATATAAGAGCGAAAATTAAACAAATTTTTTTTAAGAAATCTGTATGTTAACACGCGAAAGAAAAGCCCAAAATGGGTTTATTTACGAATAAAAAATATTTTTATGTAGAAGAAGTGCAGAAATTAATTTTTTTTACTAAAAATACCTAAGAAGTGCATTAATTTAATAAAAAAAAAGAAAATTCCCACACTATCACAAGTTCAAAACACATACATAAAAGAGGTAATCACTCTTCCCTGCAAACGCCCTTGTAAGTCTTGCAAATATAGCAAACTAAGCATATCTATAAAAAACTAATTTCCGTAACTCAACGATTATAAAGAAGTGTAGAAAATTAAAGAGCTTTTAATTACTGTTTGTTAATCTTTTAACTCAATTCAAATATTTAATACAATTTAAAAAAAAAGTATTAACAGAAGTAATAATATTAATTTTTTTTTTTCAAATTTTTTTTGCATATCTTTTTAATTCCGTTGTTTTTACATTTTATAAGTTACTGGTATTATAAGTACCATTAAAAGTTTTTTTTTTAATTTTCTAATAAAAGTTAAGAAAAAGAGCATTGACTAATATTACCTTGGCATACGTTACTAAAGTTGCTTAAACGCCTCAGCCAACAAAACTTTTACAAGACAAATGTTCGTAAAAGCATAGGAAACACGTGTGTCGTTAACACATCCTTTTCGCCGTGTTGCAAAAGTAATAATTGTTACAAAAACTTTAACCATTAAAGACACTCTCTTTTTCGCTGTCTATCTCTTTAATGTGTTTTTAACTACCGCATGAATCAAATACACATACATACATACATACATACATAATTGGCCATTACAACCCTGTTGCAGGATTACGGCCTAGCTTCTCATTCTCCGACATCTTTAAAAAAAGAATCAAATACACTCGAAGAAAAAAAGATTAATTTGAATTAAAAAAAGGATGCAAATGATATTAATGTTTAAATATAATTTCGAATATGTTGTTACCGGGCTTTGCAAGTAAAGTAAACTAGAGGTATAGTTTTTATTAAATATTCTTTGAAAAAACCAGCATGCCAAAAAAAAAAATCACTTGTTTAGGATTTGTTTCAATATGGTATTTAAGCCAACATAATTCCTTAATTTCCTCATGGAGAGTGTTCTGCGAAGGTCGGGTGTGCATCGTAGTGGCACTATTTTTAACAAAAGTGTTTAACTCCTTGCGTATGCAGACTATATAGACATCATTGGACGCACCAAGCGAGATGTCACCGCAGCCTTTAATGCTACTGAACGTGAGTCTGCTAAAATGGGTCTGGCGGTAAATGAGAGCAATGTTGTCGACGAGTAGGGACGTTGATGGTATCGGCTCCCAGGTTACAGTCGGCAACTATACATTCAATGTGGTCAAGGAGTTCATCTACCTTGTCAGCGCCATTACCAGCAAGAATGATGTCAGTCTAGAGATCAGGCGAAGAAAAACACTGGCCAACAAGTGCTACTACTGTCTCGGTAGGCAGTTTAGTAATAGAGACCTCTTTCGTGCAAAGAAATTAACATTCTACAAGTCGCTTATTCTTCCCGTGCTTCTCTATGGTGCGGAAGCATGGACGCTGCCTTGTGCCGATGCGGCGGTCTTGAGAGTATTCGAGAGAAAAGTTCTTCGTAAGATCTTTGGTCCTCTAAGGCATAGCAATGAGTTTCGCATTAGAACCAACTATGAGCTGTATGGCTCCTCGGCGGTGTAGGCGTTGGGCAGCGTATTAACATACAGCGGCTACGCTGACTCGGCCATATTGTTCGGATGGATGAATCTGCTCCAGCGAGAAAAGTTTTCCATGCGAAGGTCACTGGACGTCGGCGTAGAGGACGACCGTGTTTACGTTGGAAGGACCAAGTTGATGAAGCCCTGTCGTCAATTGGTGTGACCAACTGGAGAAGGCGCGCGCTTAGCAGAGACGCCTGGAGACTAGTGCTATGTTATGGCCAGCTAAGTAAGTAAAGTAATTCAATGGCTAGTTTTTGACATACTTAAAATTTTTTTAACATAGTGTTTAAATGTTTTAAAAACCTATTTTAATAATAGTTATCATTCATTGCATAATAAAACTTTGTTTGAACTTAGCCGGATAAATAGAACGGATGTTATACTAACGATTGAAAAAATTCAATCGCATATGCGTAACGAACAATTAGCAGCGCATTGTACACAATGTGTTATGAGAATACCTACTTTGCTTAGCAGCTCGTTAAAACAAATTTAAGCATAACAATTTTCAAAATAAAAAAGCGGCTCATTTTTTTTGCATAAGTTCTTATTTTTATTTTCATGACTACTCGTACACTTATTACTTACTTATTTCTTTGAGTGTGTGGTGGCATAATGATATTCATTTTTCTAAATTTGAAGACGATTATTTCACAGGCATTATTGCCTCTAATTTAAGAGAGTTTAATTTTGTTATTTTTTGGAGTCATTTGAATATAAAGTTGGAGGGTTGTCCAAGAAGGTTAAGAGAAGATTTGCTAACAAAAAAAAAAAAGTTTCTATCCAGCGCATTCAAAAAACATATAAGTTTATTAAGCGCTTATTTGGGAAATTTCTTTGTAATACTTGTCAAATAACCTCTTAATAATGGTAATTCACCTTATGTACCTTATTGTTAAAAGCAATTTACGGATATGGCGGTTTTTGGAATAAATGACTGAATTTCAAAGTAAAATTTCGTAACGTTGTGAAAACTTCAATCTATTTAAGAGGATTTTTCAGAGTATACCGATCAAATGTGACAAAAAGTGAAATTTTTTTTTGACAAATTCTGCTGAACTTACGTAATTACTTTTATAAAAACTTTCAGCTTTTAACTTGCTTGATGCCATCATAACTTTCGAAAAACAAATTGGAAAGGAGAGAAAACAAAAAAAAAAAAACCAACAAGATGAGCAAAAATTTAACAAAAAGCCAACAAAAAATGTTCACATTTTAAGAGAATGACAGGTTACTTCAAAACACTAATAACGACGTATGGTTCCTTAAAACAAAAATTAAAAACCACAAAAAAGTTTTTAGCACAAGTACCACGAACAATATTTCCTTATACCTATTATTTAATATTTTGTTGTTGTTATTGTTGTTTTTTTTAATAAAACTTAATGTGGTGGTAGACTTTTAAAACAATAAATTCAACGACAATGATGGTGATAACGAAGATGATGTAGGAAGTTTTGTAAATTTGTTCATTCACAATCATTCAAACATTGATGTTCAATTGAAATCATGAGTTGTGATACAAAACTGTGTCTTCGTTTAATACTTTTAAGGAGTGTTTTGTGTTACGAGTTTTAGAGGTTTTTGAAAAGATATTTAATTTCCAGTTTTATGACATTTAAAATAAATATTTTCTTTCATTAGACTGAGTTATTTAAGACAGACAAAAAAATTGTATTTCATTTCAATTCGATTGATATTTAACAACAAAATTAAGTAGTTTTTACAAAAATATTAAATTTTTCTAATAAAATTTATTCATAAAATATTCTGAATATCTCTTTTCATTTAGGCCATTCAAACTAAGTTGTTAAACCAATTTTTTTCTTTTCAGTTGAAAGTCTGACATTGACGAAAATGCATAAAAGTTATTAAAACTTACTACAAAAATGGTGATTCTTCCACAGCCGCATATCGTGCTTTAAGAGCAGATTATGGTTTACATAATTGTCCAACTACGCAAGCAATTGGCAAAATTGTGAAGAAATTTGAGAAGACTGGCGCGGTTACAAATATTGTAAGGCCTTATGCTTAACCGTTCGCTCGTTCCGCTAAAAATATCGCTTCTGTAAGTGAAAGTGTTGCCGAAGACTCGAATGTGTCGTTTCCTAGTCGTTCTCAGGAATTAGGACTGTCTTTGGCACATTATTGAAGAATACGACTTGGAGAATAAATGGTTTCAAAAAGACGGTGCCACATGCCACACAAATCGAGCTTTATTGCAAGAAATATTTCCTGGCAGCGTAATTTCTCGTCGTGGCGATATCAATTGGCCACCAAGATTATGCGCTTTGACACCATGACACTTTTTTTTGTAGGGCTACGCGAAAGACTGTGTTTATGCAGATAAACCTTCAACTCTTGAGCACTTAAAAACCAACATTCCGTCGTTCGGGAGTTTAAGTGCTCTATACGCCATTTTTTAAATCTCGAGTTAATGATGCTAATTTAGGTTTTTGACACCAAAATTTTTAAAATCTGCATTCCGTTTTTGGCTATTTATCTCCAAAACTTGACGAGATATCCTAAAACGATTTCCAGATTTGAAAAATTTGGGGTCGAAAGCCTAAAGTGGCATCGAGATATATAAAAAATATGAAATGGCGGATAGAGCACTTAAACTCCCGCACGACGATTCGTCAACGTTAAAACACATAATGTCAACGTTCAAAATTTATAATAAAAAAGAAATATCATGAAAAAATATTTTATATGTGTTTTATTTACGTTTACTTTTGAAATCTTAAAATGGATAACCCTTTATAATTCTTTTTAGAATCATCATCTTATTCTTCTTGGAGGTCTTTATATGTTATGGTTAATCAGTGGAACGGATATTAGGATGTTGCCTTTATCAAAACTTCCAACATTTTTTTTCAACATTTGTAAATTTTATTTGTTAATCCCTTCATCAGAAACCTTAATATTTTAAGCTTCATTAGCCAAAAACACAATTGTGCCACTCTCAACCAAATCAACTAATCTTACCCACTTCCTTTTCTCTTACAATAATTTCTTTTGCAACATTTTTTTTCAACTTTTTTTGTTGTTGACAATTGTAGCTGCTGCTGCAGCCGCCGGTACTCTATAATACTCTTACTATTTTCTGGTCAGATTTAACTAGTTGTGTACATACATCCGTACATACATGTACAATTGGCTTTTACAACCCAGTGTAAATATTACGGTCCAGCATCTCGCCGCACTCATTTTGTGTGTTTAAAATGTATATCCTTGAGTACCGGGACCTACAGTTTAAAGTCGACTCCGAACGACAGACTTGAGAAGCTTCATGGCAATCAGTTACTCTCAGAACTTTCGGCAGAAGTCTGCTAAGAGGTAGTCGCCGAAAGACAGGTGTCCTAGTCTAAAAAGGGTAAGTTTATGAGCGTGTTTTAAGACACATAAGTTTTTTCACGAGGATGGATTATAGAAAATGCAAAGTTTATGCGACAAATGTTTTTTTTTTTTTTTTTGTATACGAAAGGTTGACTTGTACGATCATATTTCTGAAGTGTCAGAAGGTAGCTTCTAGTAACACGTCATCATCAAAAATTCCACTTGTAAATATAATGGAATATACCTATATATGTGTCTGTCAAAGCTTTAAGTAGTGCATATTTCATGGAGGTCAACTCAAGCTAAGAAGTGAATTAGTTTTCATGTAGGCTGCATTATATGGGTCATTCCATGAAAATGTCAACTTTGTTGCATTGTTTGCTCAATATTACAGACAACAGATTTTGAATGTGCTTAATATGCCCATATAATAATTGAACGGAACATAAATAAGTAAAATACAATTTAACGCTAATGCCACAGGTAGATCACGTACAATAAATGGAATTGCCCATATTCCATAGCATAAAGAAAAATTTACTTAGAAAATTTCCTTCAAAATGTTGTTCAAAGTTAGTACATGTTTTATATTTTTATGTTCATAAATAAAAAATATTAAAAGGAAATTCATACAATTACTACTTCTATAAATATATATATATATATAAAAACAAATACAACGACAATATCAACAAAAAAAAACAATTAAATTTATTTGATACTTATAATATAACAGGAATGAATATCAATGACTTGTAAACAGTATTGACATAAATATCATGACGTAATGGTGGATAAATTCTCTTACATACATACACCAAAACATACACATTCATTTGGAAAGCAATGTTGCATGCCATATAGATAACGTGTACTCGTAGACATAATTTATTACACCTGGTACTGCTGGCATCATTAAAAGATTGTCATTTTTTTTCAACTTCTTTTTCATCTTAAGAAATATTTTTTCTTCTTCAACAGCAAATACATAAAAAAAGAATCAATGGCAATGACTTGGCTTCTTAACCTTAAGATGGCATTAACATCGTTTAATTTAATGATGTTTCTGCAAAGATTATTAATTTTAGTCAGAGCGGCTTTACCTCACTCACATCGCATGTGTTCTATCTTAGCACTTAGGCTTAGTAAAATGTTATCAGGGGGTCTTAACAAAACAAGTTCACATAAATAAATAATGTAATATATTCGCATGAATTCTATTAGGAATTTTAGGATTTCCTGGCTTGCAAAACTGATCAAACTTATAAAACTGTAAAGCGGCTTTGTTTGAGTAGTAGGCTATCTTTACGATTGGTGAAGCAGTGTTAGGTTAGGTAACACATTGGCTGCCGCCTTTAGGGCAAGCACACCTTAGTCGTATACCGTCCACTCTACTAATTTTACATGTCTACGACCACTTCTAGTCAAACAGGATTTGTCTATAAATTCAAAAGTCTTTTTTCTCAGGTCCCGCCTTGCGGGACAATGAGAGAGAAAATGTTTTGTTGGTTCTTTTTCTTCTTCATCATTACAGCTTTTCCTATGAGTAGCTATGAAGCAATGACCAGTTATCACTGCTAAAAGGTTTCTGACATAGACTCTGTGTAAATTTGACGCAAACTTTGTTCCATCCATATCCATGATGGACAATATTTGTTTTGTCATTAAAGAAGTGGCTTCATTATTCCATCATTTCTCTGGCAATAAGTAAAATCTGTGCAAGACTAGTTGCTTTCCCCAAAAATTATAAGACATACCTACATAACTGGCCTTTACAACCCTGTGTCAGGATTACGGCCTAGCTTCTCGCAGCAATCATGTTGTGTGTGTCAATTTTTATCCATGAGTACCGAGAATAAAACAGATTCTCATTTTTCCTATTAACCTTTATTAACTCATTAAATCCATTGTATTGCCATTTTCTTTTTTTATAACAACATAAAGAACTTTGGCTAAATTTCCGCTAAAGAAAACCCTTTATATTATAAGCACACTGCAAGCAACTCAGAAACAAATAAATGATGGGAAAACGTAAAACTTGTCAACAAGACTCTAAAGAATCAAAACTTTCAAAGGGTTTGAAGTACTCTTAAGATGAGTAAAAGCTTTTTATTGTATTAATAAGTTTAGTTGACCTTATTATATTAATATATAAGCGTTTAATTAAGCTTTAGGTCTAATATATAATTATTTTTTCGATATTTCGCTACTTCTCTGCGTAGCTTCTTCAGGAAATATTTTTATTTAAAAAATTTAAAAAAAAAAATACATACATACATACATACATATTAAAAAATTGTGTCACATGAAAAAATATTCTATCAAAAAAATTTGTCATATAAAAAAATTTTTTTAAAAATAAAAACCAACAAACATATTTAATTAAATATTACAACCAACAAACAGTTTTTAGAAAAAATAATTAATATTAATAATATTAATAGATTTAAAAGCATCAGTGATAAAATTGTTAAAGTGTGATTTATGTTTTAGTTATTTAATTTAATTATTTTGTAATTATTTTTTCTAAAAAATGTTTGTTGGTTGTAATATTTAATTAAATATGTTTGTTGGTTTTTATTTTTAAAAAAATTTTTTTATATG
Source organism: Metopia argyrocephala (assembly GCA_963576795.1). Classification (NCBI taxonomy): domain Eukaryota; kingdom Metazoa; phylum Arthropoda; class Insecta; order Diptera; family Sarcophagidae; genus Metopia; species Metopia argyrocephala. The sequence goes on along the minus strand of OY756208.1, from coordinate 175,394,016 downwards.
ACAAATTTTCTTGATAGAATATTTTTTCATGTGACACAATTTTTTAATATGTATGTATGTATGTATGTATGTATGTATGTATGTATGTATGTATTTTTTTTTTTTTAAATTTTTTAAATAAAAATATTTCCTGAAGAAGCTACGCAGAGAAGTAGCGAAATATCGAAAAAATAATTATATATTAGACCTAAAGCTTAATTAAACGCTTATATATTGAAAGCTTTTTATTTTAATTAAGAAGGTTCCTAATCTCTTCACTAGGTATTTAACTACATATTTAACTTTATTTTTAGAGTATGCATGTAAGAAGATGTTCTGAAACCATTAAGACCATAAAGCTAAAAATTAAAAAAAGCTAGCGAGAATCGAACATCAAGTTTACCTTTTTAAGGTTAAAAATAATATTTCAAACCCAATTCATTGCACTTACCTCGCTCAACTGCATTAAGTCCCTGAGCACGTCTTCTATTCTTCGTTGCTCATAAAATTACTACAATGCCTGGTTTTAATGCCAAACACACATATTTCGTAGATACTTTAAGACTCAACAATTATCGCCACCGTCGTCTTATTCGATGTCATCGTTAACAACATCGTTATTGCCGTAGAAAACATTAAACAAATTAAACATTTTGTTGCTATTTCTTAATGCATTATTGCCCATTTGATTGGTTGTATCTCTTTTTAAAAATGTCATTAAGTTTGACATTTATTGTAAAGTTTTACTACCCACCCAATGAATGCTTTTAATTTTTGGGTTTGTTAAACAAAGAATATAAACAAGAAATCAGTATTGGTAACCACAATATTTTATAGGCTTTTATAATAGAGGTAGTATTTTACGTTATTGAGGGATATTTATTTTAAATTGGAAGAAAAAAAAATTCTTAATTATTTTTGTTTTTCTTGACAAAAAATTGAAGAAAATGGTTAGAGGCTTAACAATATTTCAATTCACAAGTAAATTTTATATAAATCGTACACAAAGCTTTTATTTCATTATACTTAATACTCTACTACTCATGCAGTACATGTGCTGTTCTAAGAAAATATACGTATTATGGGAAGGAGTTAAGAAGAAGAAACAGTGCTTGTGGATATTTGATTTAAACTTATTAATATTATATAAACTTATTATTATTATAATATTGACAGAAGAATCTTTCGCGGCAAGGTTATTCCATAAACGAACCGTGCATTGTGCTATTCACTCGACAGTCAACTATGAAAGGATGTGATAGTACTCCCGTGATAGTACTGATAGAAAAGTGAATGATTGTTTTCTAAAGCAGGATATATGTAGTTGCAGCAGCTAAAAATCGTTTGTCTAGCAAACACCTTGAGAAATTATTATTTTTAGAAAGTACGTTGCAAAGCGACTTTGGTCTTTGTAGATTTTCTAGTTTTAAGTATTTTCATTTCTTTATTAAAGAATAGAGATATAAAAAAATACAACAAAATTGGGTAAATGTTGATATCGTCGATAGAATTAAAGAACTCTGTAACTGACAAAACTTAAATGTTCACCAGAGCCAAAAAACCTGTATGAAAGTAGAACAAATACACTGGTATTCTTCATTTCGCAGACGGAGTAAGTGAATTTATTTTCGTCGTAGAAATCTGGGACCGGGACCGATCGACGCGTATTTTTTTTCTGATAAAAATGATGCAAAAAATGTATTTTCGATTTTTTGTCAATTACAGCCTTCTTTAATTCCATCGACGATATGTTTGTACAATTAGAAGAATATAGAAAAAAATCGTACATAAAACTTAACTCAAGTTGGGTTGTTTTAAAATTGTAATTACTTAACGATGAAAGTACTTATCGATTCAAGTATGTACCTATAATTTTTATTCGATACCAAGTAGGTACCGATGTTTTCCTTGGGATACCTTGTTGGTATCGTTTCATCCTTAGTTGTTAAAGACTGGCTTTATTTATTGCGTGAGTTTGACCTCACATGAATGAACGTCCAAATTCCAATCGTTGTGCGGGAGTTTACGTGCTCTATCCGCCATTTCATATTTTTTATATATCTCGAGTTAATGATGTCACTTTAGGTTTTTAACCTCAAATTTTTCAAGTCTGCAATCCGTTTTCGGATATATTGTCTAGTTTCGGAGCTAAATAGATGAAAACAGATTGCAGATTTTAAAAATTTTGTTTCCAAGAACCTGAAGTGGCGTCATTAACTCGAGATATATAAAATGGCCGATAGAGCACATAAACTATCGCACGACAACATGCAAAATACTTCATAAGATATGCCCCATTGCTGAAAACGATGCTGATTTAACAAATTCGGCTTAAACACACCACTTTTACGACCAAAGTGATTTTTTGGCAATGCGGATGATGCACAGGCCTGACCAAGTCTGTAAAGCTTTCAATCTCTTCAAATTTCTTTATATTCTTGAAAATTATTTGCACAGCAGATGAATTATCTATAACAACAATAATCACCCTGTCATATTCGAAAGGTAGCCACGTTTCAACCACTACTTTTATTGTAATTTTTAGTTCTAGGTCTTCTTCGGTTGTTAAGTGATCCATAGTTGTTAATGGGAAGTCTTTCATGTAGTAAATTACATCTCAAGTGACAGATAGATATTTAACAGATGATAGTCATGCCATAATAGTTGTTTTGGAAAACGGTACATAGATAACCAAATACGAGTATAAAATTTAAAAAATTAATTTATAAGACTTCTTACAGGTGGTAGCAGAATGATATTGGGTTTCTATAAGAAGATAATAAAGAAGTTTCTATTACTGTGCTTACGTTTTTAGTTATCAGTGTACAAACTGGGAGTACTTAATTTTTTCCCATTTATCTACTTGAGAGAATAACTGTAATTCACTAGTTTCAAGTCCAATATAAAGTAACCCTGACACAGGGTTGTAAGGGCCAATTATGCATATATATGCATGATAGTTGATAGTTTTTAATTAAAAAAAAACACATTTTTAAGTATTTAAATTTTAAGAAATACTTTTCATTTGTGTTTTTGTAACCAGTCTACATAATTTTAATAACATTTTAAGTTTTGTTTAAAACTTTTACATTTTTAGTGTCTATTTAATGTTTGAAAACTTTCGTCTGTTGTCGCGTCTGATAAAAAATTTTTGTTCTGTCTCTTCTAAAGTTGGCATGTCTCACATATTCTGAGTTAGATAAATTTACTAAAAAAAATAATTTTTTTATCTAAAAAAACATAAAAAAAGATAAATGAAATTCTGCAAAAACACAATAGAAAAAACCTTTGTTTGTCGTAATATTTTAAACCATTTACTTTGAAGACATGTTTGCCACAAATATAAAACTGCCAAAACACCAGTGGTGCCGTATTCCTGTGGAGAATTTCTTAAATATTTTGAAAACAAAAAGTCAAACAGAATAAAAGTCACATAATATTTATAAAATAAAAACGAAATATTTAAAGGATTTCTTAGGGTAGGAAAGCATTGGTCGGTCAAACTAGATTCCATAATTAATTTTTTTTTTAAATGTTGCCCTCTGTTTGCCCTTTTGCCCAGCAGAAAATAGATTGTAAACAATCATTTACTCGCGCGCTTCAATAATGCATGATTTTTGTATGAAATGAGAAGCTAAAATGCAGTATAAATGGAAATTTATTGCAATCAGTAAGCAAATAGTACAAAAACTCAAAAAAAACCTTAGCCTGTAGCATATTTGGAAGCTTTAATTTATAAAAAACAATATAATGCTTCCATTATTGCTTACAATTATATTTATTGCTTCAAAATCTTAAACATTTTCTGCTGGGTCGGTAGTATCAAAAGTCTTAGAAATTTATTTTTTACTAAATTATACAAACAATCTAACCGAAAATAATAATTGCTGAAAAAAGTGGCTTGAATTTTGACAGCCAAACAATAAAAAAAATTGTTCTATTTTTGGAATAATACTTTGGAAAATTGGGCCCCAAAACACAATGAAAGATTGTCGAAAATTGAAAAAATTCGTATAAATTTACAGGGATTACATTTTATTTTAGATTTTTTTTTATTTAAAAATTTCGCAAAAAGTGAATCATTTTTAATTATTTTGTTGGGGCCATTTTTGAAAGAGATAAAATTGTTTGCAATAAATAGTTGTTTGGGGCCTTCTTTTTAATAAAAATGGAAAAATTACGCTAAGAAACTAGAAAAATAGCTTTAAACTTTCATATTGTTGCATTCCACTAAACATTTTGGGGTCAGTTTACATTGGGGTCATTATTCGAAATGATAATAATAGTTCTTGAGGTTGCTTAAAAATATGATTTTGAAAAATATTTAGACAAATAAACGCAGCCCAAGCGATATCAATAAGATTTAGAAGAAAGCAGTAGACATAGAATAAGTCTAAATTTAAAATAGATTTCTTAGAAAAATATTACTGTTTTTTAAATTTAGAATTTCGGGATTTAGAATTTTAGAAGGTATCAGAATGCTGAACTTATCGTGGCAATCATTACCACCAACACAAGATTCATCACATCCGATTTAAGAGCATTAATGTAGCCAAGGAATTATTTGGTATTTCAATTCCAATCGAAAATTTAACGAATTTCTAAAAATTTACGAATTTTCGAATATTATTTGTTTTCATTACTATTGTCTTCTGGAATACGAAATTTTTTTCGAAACCAATCGAATCGAAATACAAAGTAACCCTCCACATTTGATTAAGGCTATTCTATTTCTAAAGTTAAATTAAATATTATATAGCACTAAAAACACACAGAATATTTATCATAGTTTTTATAAAGACCTATGTAAGCCCATATTTTTACATTTAGCAACGAAGTCGAAATCGGAGTCGAATTTGGATTCTGAGTTAGAACTTCACAATAGCCCGTAATTATAGTCAAACACTAATGTCGTTTCTTTTTAAAAACATTTTTAAATTAGAAAACCGAAGTATGTTTTAGGTTGAACCAATTTAAAGTGCTTGCAACCTCAAACTTTAGAAATGTCTTCATACAATCTAAAACTAAATGCTAGAAAGTGACATCTCTTAACAGCTGATTAAAAAAAAAACAAAAAAAAAATATGACAAAAATTTTAAATATTTTATAGAAAGCAAAATAAATAAAATCACTTCGATAAAAACAAATTTGTGATGGAAGAACACGAAAATATAAATTTATATTTTTATAAACCAGCCAACAGAGTGGGAGGTGGCCTGCTTTCATACTTTCATGAGTGAATAAATATGCACGTGAAAACTGTAAAATACACAGTCAATAACATGACCATGCCTGTTATTAAGAACATAAAATTGAAAGCAATATGGACAAATTTAAGTAATTTTGATGTTTTTCTATTGTTTCATAGCTTCTTATGTCTATAAACTGTTAACAGCTGTTTTGTTTAAAATCGATAAGTTAGATCAACTTTAACTCGTTTTAACTTTGAAATATTATTTTACGTTTAAAGTAGGCTTCTACTTCTCTATAGTTGACCAAATTGTTATTTTTAACAAAAGTAAACTTTTAAAACTTTTTTTCGTGACTGTAATTATGGGCCAATATACAATTTTAAATGCCAATTAATATTCCTCCTCCTCTGTTTGATTCTTTTTAAACAGACATTACAAATTTTTCAGTTTCGTATGAAAAACCATTTGTAATTAATTAATTTTCAGGCAAATCATTTTGTTATCTGCGTACTCTTACGTTTGGAAAAATAATTTTCGTCAGTGTTAAAACGTGAAGCGAAGGTTAAAATTAAAGTGCTAAAAAGCATACATACTTGTATCGTACAGCAGACGTTGTATGAGCTCATCTACCATTTATATTTGCCATCTATTTATAATAGTTTTTTTTTTATTATTTAATAAACAAAAATAGAAAAAACACTGTTTTTGTACCTTTTCTTTAATGTTATTATTGCCTTTGCTTTTTTGTGATTTCTTGGTTCTGTTGTTTAGATGATGTCATATGTCAAGATATGCAACTATGCGACTGACTTCTCCACTCTTTAGACATGATGCATAAGTTGCTAAAAAAACAAAAAAAAAACAAAAAAAAAATATTTACAACCACTACCACAGCTATAGCTGAAACGTTTCAGACAGTCAATTACTAAAAGTCACAAACGAACCTGGGTTAGTTGGGTTATGCATTCGGCTCTAAAACCATAAACAAACGATAAAACCATTGCAGTTGAATAACTGCTGCTATGAGTGCTTCTTAAAAAACTACAAATTTTAAATATTATTTTAACTTAAGTATCAGCATAAGTATTTAAATTTCCAGTAGCCAGCCCCTCTTCTTCATATTTACCTTCTTGGCAATTTATATTAAAATGTGGTAACAACACTAACAACTACTTTTACAATAGCAATAGCAATAGCAATAATAATAACCACATTTATATGGTAGAAATATTTACAAGGCATTTTACTGGTTTCGTAGAATTCGTTTTTTACTATTCATCTATTTCGTTATAAAAAAAGTATTATCTATTGCTAATGTAACTAGAGGTGTCGCTAAATGGGAGATTTGTTTTTACTTTACCAACATAAGATAAAAACTATACATCTAAACTTGTCCGTAAATGCCGGGTAATTCTGGAGGAGATTGCAAGGAATTTAAGGGCTGATGCCTGGATACGAGGGCATTGAAGGAAATAACGTAGCTGATGCAATTGCTAAGGCTGGTTCTACTACATTCCTCTTCTGTGAGGAAAACGCTTAATATCGCACAAACTTTACTTATCCGCAAGAGAAAAATGAAAGAATGCTTAATGACCAGACAAAACTGACCCAACATGGATATGGGTAGAACGAAGTTTGCATTAAATCTACACAGAATTCATTTCAGAAAACTTATAGCAGTGATAACAGGTCATTAGCACATAGGTACTCACGCCCGTAGGTTAAAAATATCTCACAACGACTTCTGTAGAAGCTGTAATGAAGAAGAAGAAGAAGAAACGAATACATTTTCTCTGTCATTGTCCCTCACAGAGGAAACTGTAAACAAAAGTTTTTGGGTGCCCTGAATATATAGATCCAGATCCAGATCCTGTTTATCTGAAGGTGATATGAACAGAATTCACGTCTTCGTGAGATTATCAAGTTGGTTGACGAATGTCCAACGGTCGTAGATATGTTGAATGGATATAGTGGTATCACAACAAGACCTGAAGGCGGCTGGCAATTTTAACTTAACCTAACCTAGTTCAAGTTTTATCTATTTAGATTTTATTGATTTACATTTTTTTTTTTTTTGTTCAATTTTATAACTTCAACAAATCAACGAAATGCAGAATTGCTCAGAATCCAGTATTGTCGGAATTGGATATGAAAACTATGTAAGCATACCATAAGTAGACCCTGCTACTCACATTCGTTTTAACTTAACACCTTTTTAAACGGTCCCCGCCTCACTCTTAGCCACCCTCATCACAAATTCGTTCGGGCACATACACGCAATAATCCGTACGACTGTGGGTTAGTATGGGAAACTGACTCCGAAGACAACAGTTTATTCATTCATAAAAACAAATAGAAAAATAAAACCATATATGGACCCCTAAGTCATATAATCAGTAAACATAAAAACGAAATATAAAAATTAACATGAATCACATAGAATAGTGCAGATACAAAAGTATACCCAATCTGATCGATAAGTAAAACCAATCTACTTGCATAAGACGGCAAGTCCAAGTAAGATGAGTGTCTTCGCTAAGTAGGTTTATATGTTATCTGCTATTTCCCAATAGGTGGCGCTTTTCTCCTGATCGTACGCTTTTTTGTTGACATTAGTTAAGGTGGAATAGAGTGGAATGTCGGTGAGCGGTTTCTTTGAAGATGATCTTTTTGGAGGGGGTGGGGGCCCTCTTATCTTTAAATTATAATTTTGAAAAAACCGCATTCTACCTTTTTCATTTTTCACCTTTGCTGGGATTTGAACCTGGGTCATAAATGAACTGTCCTTTCCAAAAAAAAAAAATTCCAATACATTTAGTAGGGGCTTACCCCTGAGTATTGGTCTCAAAAGAAAAAAAAAAGTCCAAGTAAGAAGTCTAGCGTAGTCCACGAAATCAAAATAATAAAAATTGTTTCTGCACTGACTTAAACATATTAACGTACATATTGTACTGCGAATCCCAGACAACAGAACCATATTCCAGAATGGGTCTTACTAAAGAGCAAAATGAACGCTTGGTAATACATATATGGATCGGATTTCCCTTGCCACATGTTTTACAACAAAGTGAGAGTTAAATCGTCATACGTTTGTATTTACCAATATTTAGATCAATCAAGTCCACAAATAAAATCTATCAAAATTCTTCTGGAGTAACAAATACCCGGATTGATTTGATTGCTTTTTGATTGCTTTTGCATATTGCAGATCTTTAATTATTTGTATGTGATTGCAAAATAAGTAGAAGAAAAAAGGAAGGAAGATTGAGTGTAGAATCCCTTCTTAGACCACAAATAAGCCCGAACTTTGCATAACTTATTCGAAAGAAAGTTGCTTTAATCCCCTTTATAGGTGTTTATTTATAATTTCGGTGGAGTGCTGGCAAAGTATTGAATAATGGGTACCGAATATCGAGTATTTGTACTACGTTTTGGGTACTCAATACTTAAAAGTAACTACTCAATACTTTCAGAGTTGTATTTTTTTTTAAGTTGTAAGGAAAATTTAAATTTTAAGCCCCATACTAAAATTCTGTGTAAAAACACAATACTTTATGAAATTCTTTTTCCATTGAAAGTATCGAGTGAAATTGAGAACCCAAATGAAAACACTTAATATGATCGAGTAATGAAAAGTAGCAGAATTTGACAGCACTATTTCAGTGGAATTCTTTATCTTCATTTGCAATAATTTTTTTTTTTTTTTTTTGTATGAAAACTTATTACAGACACTGTATAGGTCGTTATGAACGTAATAGCAAAATGCACGTGTGACTCTTCATATGAATAAATGGGCATGTGAAGTCACAATTGTAAGTAAGGTGAACACAAAGGTCACCTTTTAGTAAAATTTTGTTTTTTTTTTTTTCTTTTGTTATATTTGATGCTGTTGTGCTGCTAAAAGTGCAGACATTTAGAAAATACAAGACCATAAAAATATTCTCTAAAGCAAACAGACAGTAAGAAAGATAACTTTGGAGTATTCTTTTTGTTTGTTTGTAATTTTTTACATTTTCCAAAAATTTAGAAGTTGTATGTAAATGCAACAAAATGTTGCATGTTAAGTTTACCTACTGTTGTTATTGTTATTGCTGATGCTGTTGTTATTTTATAAAAATATGTACTTTGTAATACAAAATATTGTTGTAGTTGTTGATGCAGTTGTTAATTTTTTTTTTTCTTTCTTTTTTTTTTTTTTTTTTTTTTGTTAGTAACGTGCTGTGGATTATTGTTGCTGTAAACGCTGCTGTCAATTTTGCTGATTTTGTTTTGTTTTTTTAATGCAAATTTATCACATTGTGGCTAAAAATGTTAATACCAGTACACCAAACCGAAGCACACCACTATACAAACTTTTAATGCTCTGACTGTATCTATACAGGTGAGTATTTAAAATACCAACAGATTATTGTTTATAAGAGAAGAAAAGGGGTAGAAAACATGAAAAAAAAATAAGTTTTGGAAGTTGTTGTACTAGTATCTTCTTTATACAATTGCATACAACACATACATACATACTTAATGTGATTGTAAAGTCTTTGAGGCATTTGCCTCTTTTCGAGGTCTTAATGATTTATGAAGTGTGATCGCGGTTTTAAGATTGAGTTATTCAGCGTTAATTTCAATAAATTAAATATTTATTTTTGCATTACACGCATGCAAAAAATATATTTTTTTTCAATCTGCTGATATTGTAGTACAAACCATATATCGACCTTTAAATTTTACAAGTTCAATGAATTTTTAAAATAATTATTTAAAATAAACCTAACCAAATATGAAAGAATCTAAACGCCCTTGTTAGGTTAGTTGGATTTGGTCATGCAATTTTAAATTTATTCTAAATTTTTTTAAACTACAGATATCATGGTCTTAGTGGTCTATTCAGGAGCAGCTTAGTTTTTCTTTGTTTTTTTTTTCTTTGAGACCAATTCTCAGAGGTAAACCCCTACTAAATGCAGTGCCTTGTATTGGAATTTTTGGAAAGGACAGTACATTATGACAACAGAATATACATATATTTTGTTTTTTTATATTATTAAGCTCCAAAGGAATGAGACAAATTGCTGTGAGTTGGTTATTCAAAGGCCAGTGTTATACCTTCACCCTTGAATGATCAACAGCTATTGCCTTAGCGCTGCATGTTAATTGTGTGCTGAGTGTCTTCGCTAAGTAGGTTTAGCTGTTATCTGTTACTTCCCAATAGGTGGCGCTTTTTTTCTGATCATTCGTTTTTTTTTTTTTTTGTTTTTTTGAAATTGATTAAAGTTGAATAGAGTGGGAATGTCGGGGAGCGGTTTCTTTGTAGATGGACTCTTGGAGGGGGGGCGGGGACCTCTTATTTTTTTTTAATTATAACCTTTGCTAGAAATTGAACATAGTACGTTTGAGTTTTTGTGCGAGCGTTCTAACCTCTAGTAGTAGTCGTCGTGGTCTAGTGGTTAGTGTGTTGGCTTACTAAGACGATAGCGCCGGCTTCAATTCTCAGCTCTGACATCTTAAAAAAAAAGAAATATGAAAAAATTATTTCTTTCGGCGACTACCTCTCAGCAGTCTTCTGGCAAAAGCTCTGGGAGTAATTGATTGCAATGAAAAAGCTTCTTAAATCTGTCGTTCGGAGTCGACTTTAAACTGTAGGTCCCGGTACTCATGGATAAAAATTAACACACACAACATGAGTGCTGCGAGAAGCTAGGCCGTAACCCTGATACAAGGTTGTAAAGGGCAATTATGTATGTATGTATGCTCTAACCACTGTACCACGCACCCCCAGTTGCAAAATACAGTCACCTAAGAAACCTACTGTGTGCGTCTTAGGCTTCAGTTCGTTTAACAGATCTGTTGCCTTTTTTTTCTTCTTCTGTTTAATTTTAATAAATAAACTTTTAAGAAAAAAAAACAGTTTTATTAAAAAAAGATATTTAATGGCTTTCTTTTTAACCTCTCAGGCCAATTCGTGTAAATAAAATAAATATATTCAACTTCTTCATGAAATTTAATCTATGGCACAGTTTCAGTAATTAATGTTTTGCCAAGAGCGACACTTTTCTTATATTGCTTTTCTTCAATATCAAGTGCGTTATTATTCAAAGATTTTTTTTCATCTTTTGACAACTTCTTTCTTTTTTTCTACATTTATGCTGTTGTTTACTAAGATTCACTGCTTCATTGGTTTCAAGTTGCAGCAAATATTAAACAAATGTCAACGACAAACAAATCGTCATTACAATGGCTGTTGTGTTTCTAAACAAGTTGGTTTTCTTTTATCTCTTTTTTGTATGTGTGTTGATTTATGGTCGCTCTTTTTCTTTGCAGTAGATACCATATTGCAACTTCAAAAACCAAAATATATGTCTACCGTTAGTATCGTCATTAAAAGACAAGTTTTAAGAATTTTGTGCAACATACTCTGTAGCAGTTGATTAATTTAAATAGAGCTTTAAATCTAAAATTTACTTTCTTGATTTCTTCATACATGGTAAGGAAGTCGAAATCATAAAAAACTCTACCATTTTAAAATATTCGTAAGAAAAGCTCATATTTGTAGAAAAATGAATAAGTAATTTTTAGATTCCCGAAAGGTTTTCTCTACTAAGTTCCATTACAACTTATTCATCCTAAAAAATGTTTAACAAAAACATTAAAAAAAGTGCAATTGTTATTTTGGTAGAAAATAAAAAAAAAATTCCATATTCATTTCCAATGTTTTAATTTTCAATAGAATTAAAGCATTCCTTTAGGTCTCTGTTCATTTGTCTTTAGACGTGCACGAGTTTTCTTTTGCACACAAATTTAAAAATCGATTTTTGATTTCTATATGGAACTCCTTGAACAACTCAAGCATTACCAACAGTATCGCCATTACCAAACATGATGATGAAAATTAGTTTAAAGACGTTGATGATCTTCAGAGAAATAAATTACAAAACAGAAGAACCAACTTTCTTTTCTGGTTTAACCAGTACGAGTATGTTGTAGCATTTTCTTAAACAAATTATTCTCATTTCGCTAATAATTTAAATCATCTTTCGCTTATATTTTTTTTAGTAATTTACTAAAGTTTTTTTTATGTTTTCAGTCATCATATAATTGTGAGGATACTCATACAAAATAACTTGTAACCATCTGGTTGGTAACCATGGTAGTCAACTTTTAATTTCAAAAAACGCTAAATTCAAAAGCGCTTAATTTTCCTTGATGTTTTATTATTCAAATCTGTTAAAAATTTTTTTAAATAAAGAGAAAAATATGCATATATACTCGCGTCAATAACTTAATAACTTATTTGGTTATATCGGTGCTAAAGGAAAGGTATTGTGCATTCATTCTTTTTCATATTGTATACAAAGCCGGTTATACTTCGGATGTCTAAGCTCCCACATGTAAATTATTTTTTACGAATTGTATTTTTACGTTCTACGGAAACAAAATATTGTAGCAGATCGTCGTGCGGGAGTTTATGTGCTCTATCCGCCATTTTATATATCTCGAGTTAATGATGCCACTTTAGGGTTTTGACACCACAATTTTTAAAATCTGCAATCCATTTTCGGCTATTTATCTCCGAAACTGGACGAGATATCCGAAAACGGTTTGCAGACTTGAAAAATTTGGGGTCGAAAACCAAAAGTGGCATTATTAACTCGTGATATATAAAAAATATGCAATGGCGGATAGAGCACATAAGCTCCTGCATGACGAGATGAATTTAAAGCCTATAAATATCGCTTTAACGCTTTTGTATAAATAAAATACAAATTTATTTATTGATCCAAAAATCTGTGGTCGAATCACAGTAAAAGTAAATATAATTTTTTTTAATTAATTAATTAGATCACAATCTAAATTCTATCAAATGAATTTGGATTGTTTTTTGGTAATAATATCTCAATCAAACGAGAAAATGACATCCGTGATTAAATTGTACACCAGCTGAACTGTCCATGTTTTCGAACACAGCTATGGTAGTGTGATCAGAGTTCTTTGTAATCTGTTTACCTTCATGACAATCAGCAACAATTTAAATCTCAATTTTCTGTAGAATTCATAGAAATAAAATTATAATTTCCTTCGCATACTTTCTAATGGTTAATCTATCAAATTCTTCTTTTCTCTCCATCATTGAATTTTTGTAATTGTCATCTACATTAATTAGAATTACAGGATTTTTTCATATCCATCTCATATTTCATTTATACTTATTAATTCACGTTGTGCATTCATTCATAAACGAAATAGTAGAGTATTTCGACCTGTAGATCTATTGTACAAACCTTAACTTGACAGGCATTCCTACAAAACCCCTCACCTCGTTGCTCTGACAAACTTTAAAATGTCGGCCGCTGCCAACCCCGAGACTTTCCTACCTGATACCTGATAATCACCAAGGTATTGTTGTGAGATGAAATCACCCCTTTATAAATCTGATATTACTTAGATTAAGTCCTTAAATATACAACTATTAATAGAAGTTTTTGTACATATTACATTATTAACATATCGATGATGGAATTAAAGAACGCTGTAACTGACAAAAAATCAGAAATACGTTTTTTGCATCATTTTTATCAGCAAAAAAATACGCGTCGACTGGTCCAGGTCCCAGATTTCTACGATGAGAATAAATTCACTTAGGCCGTCTGCGAAATGAAATATACCAGTGTATTTGTTCTACTTTTTTAAAAGTTTTTTGGCTCTGGTGAACATTTAAGGTTTTGTCAGTTACAGTTCTTTAATTCCATTGACGATATGTGTAAGTTAGCATTAAGATACACTCAAAAAACTGAATCAAAAAGAACAACAGGTATCTCTAAAATTATCCCTAGAGAATTTAATGCGTGACTCAAATCTCCTCCTATCATAGTTAGCCGAATAAAAGCTTGAAAAGTCTAAGGCCAGTTAGACCTACAGTATGCCCATCTAAACTCCCATTCCCACCCAATAAAAGGGTGCTTGCACCACCTGTGACATGGATGCTCACTTTCTGGCAAATTGATCTGCCGTTTCATTCTCCTAAATAACAGCATGAGCCAGGACCCAGCATAGGCTGACATTATTGTTCCTGAAAATAACTGTTAACTACACGAGTACACCATACAAGTAACTGCTTACTTTTTTTTTATTTTGAGACCAATACTCAAGGGTAAACCCCCACTAAATGCTGTGCATTGTATTGGAATTTTTGTAAAGGACAGTACATATATTATTAATATTAATTATATTATTATTAAGCGCCTTAGGAATGAGACTAATTGCTGTGCCAGTGTTATACCTTCACCCTTGAATGACGAACACGTCACAATGTAGACTTTTACAACCCATTAGTTCATTTTCAAATCTCAGCTATGACATCTTGAAAAAATTATTTCTTTTATAAATCTCTAAAAATTGGGCTAAAAGCGCTAAATTGACAACACTGTTGTTAACCTAATTTCACAAGCCAGCTAAATTAACAACAACATTACTAACGACTCTATTAATGCAACAAATTACATACATCTGGACATGTTTTAATAATTATTTGAACTTTTTTCTTACTAAAAACATACAGAAATGTTTTGTTTAACAGCTACTGCAAAAAAAAAACAGTTTTCAACAACAGAGGAATTTTTTTAACTGGCAAATTATTTAATTTCATTACTTTCAGACGGATATTGAAGTGAAAAAGCTATGATTTTTTCTGAAATAGCATTATAAACTAAAACACTGATTGAAAAATAATTTTACGAAATAAAAGTCGAAATAAAGTGATTGTGGGAAAATTTTTTTGTTCATTTTTGTTTTTATTTTTTCTTTCATCTTTAAAAAATTTCCATAAATATTATTTTTTCCTGCAGTTGCTTTTTCCATTAGCCTGTTTGCATTTTAATAAAAAAAAAATAAAGAAAATATTTTTGTATCGTTTTTTCTTTCTCTTCTCCTTTTCTATTCTCCAATTTGACACTAAAAGTGCAGATTAAAATTGGCAATTTTGAAAATATACAGACAGCCCGGCTGTTCATTTGATTTTGAATTTATAGACACATAAAAAGTATTTTTTTCATTTTAAAACATGGCAATTTCAAACATTTGTCGTTGTGTTATAAAAGTAAAAAAAAAAAAATGATTTTTTTAATATATATTTTTTTTATTTTGTTTTATTTTTTCTGAAGCTTCAAAAAACAATTTCTTTTTTATGATTGAAAATGAAAAATTAAAAATCAGTTTGATTTTTATTTTAACGTGTACTGCGTATTATATTAAATCTGTTAAGAGAGTAGACTATAGAGAATATATAAAAATGCTATATTTAAATATTCAGTTATTTCTGAAATTAACTGCTTAAGATACGCGTAGTCGATTTGTTTTTTCAAATATTTTTAATAAAATTTTTGACAAATACTAATGAGAGAAGGGGTGCACAAGCATAGTTTAAATGTTTTTAAAAAATTATTCCCCTTTTCAATTGGTGACTCTTTTGTTTTCTAACTTTACTAAACAAATATTTTCAAAGTAAAATTTTCCAAACTACAAAAAAAAAAAAAAAAATTAACAATTACGCCCGTATATATAATGAAAAGTTAGCAATTTGTTAACTCGTTATAAAAAACGGGCAAGTTTATCACCCGCTATAGACTGATATTATTAAAGCTTTCCATAACTTCTATTTGATAACTAGTCAGAGAATCCAAAAAATTAGGTACCTTTTACGTTGGATTAAGAATTTCCACGTATATGAGTGACAAACTTAGCCAAAATTTTAAAATATAACAAAAATTATAACTGAAGTAAAAGAAAAGTATGTATAGGACTATAGCAAAATTCAAATAGAACTAAAAGAACCATATGGTGCAAAAGATGCAAACGATATGTCAATGTTTATATCTGAATATATAGGTATAACAATTGTACAACGTTTAAGATGAAACCAAATTTTTCCAAGCATGGAAACTTTTTATAGGAGGACGGACCAGCACTATTTATTTTTTCTACAACACAACTCCAAAATTCGTTCATCATAGTTTTCTAAACCTTTAAAAACCTCATGCTGTGAATCAGTTGTTTTTCATCCGTTTGAGTCTTTTTAATGGCACATCAGATTACGAAAAAGTGAAATGGCTATTTGGTAAAGACGAGACTGCTGAAGGTGAAACTGTTAAATTTATCGGAAAAAAATTTTAAGGGGAAAAGTTATGTATGTATTAACAATCACAATTATGGGACAAGGGAAACATTTCAAGAAAAAAGAGCTTACGATGGACGTGAGTGAATGTTTTTAAGAAATCTAGAAGTATGGTTGGTGTCCGTGGAAATGCGTATTATTGTATCCATATTTTGAAAAATTAATCGCCGCTTGGTACTATGATAAGCAGAATAAATTACATGATAGATATGTGGAAATTATTTTTTTTTTCAAAATTTATTTGAAAAATTTTCAAAACTGAATCTAGCCCGAGACTATAGTACTATTCAATTTCTTCACCTCTAACAAAGTAGAGATAAACCTTGATTATCAGGCTCTCGTGGGACCGGCACTGATAAACGAAATACATGGTTAATAGAGGTTGTATTAAAATATACAGACATTTATTTATTTATTTTTTTTTTATTAATTTTTATTTAAATATTCGATTTATATAACTACATACATATTCAAATATACCACATATTTTAAAACAAAACATACATACAATCGTGATAGAGCATGAAAATCAAAAAAAGGGAAACCACCGGATTTAAATTTACATAATAAAAGACATATGAATGCTGCACGGATAATAGATGTCCAGTATTCACCGGATAATTATCCCACGCTTATTTGCCTTTCACGCTTTTTACTTTAATTTCTAAATCCCCACATTTTTTCTTACCATTTTCTAATAAAATTCAACTGTTAATTATCTTTCGCTTAATTGCGTCTCTCGCTTAATTATCTTAAATATATTTTCCCCAAAGAGAAATTTCCCTTAAAATTCCCTCGTTTGTTTACCCAAAATAATTATTTTTTAAAAAGAGCAGCTTTACGCAACTAAGTATATAGGCATAAAATGTCCGTTAAATTTACTTTCAAACTACGTTTCTGATACAACTTTACAATTGTCTACAAAGTTTATGTATAAATATAAGTATAAAGTTACTTAATTTTCACATGCATTGATGGCAGAGTATATAGGCCATTAAGCGTATTTGTTTATGTAAATAACTACCACACATAATTGCCGAAAAATTTTGACATTTTTGTCGAGGTAATTATACGTAGAATACTGTAAAATACGGTTAATAGAGATATAAATCAAAAAGAATGGATAATGGAAGTAAAATATGGATAATAGATTGAAAAAATGAAAAGAACCGCATACCGCTTAATAGATATAACCGATTACTAGAGGACCGGTTAATCGAGGTTTATCTTTACTAGAACTGTTGCAACATAAATAATCCATAAGTCTCTTTAAATTAAATTAAAAAAACTACAATAGGAATTCCACTTCAGGTTTAATTTTCATAAAATTCATGTCTCATTACACACAAACAAACCAAGTAATTAAGAAATTAAATTTCAACACAATAAAGCGAAAACATTAAAGAAAATATTTTATAAAAAAAGAAATACCACCCACAGATCACGCACTATAGCAACATGCCATAAAGAAAAATACACGACAACTCATTTTTCAACCATAAAACCGCAACAATGCCATAAAAATGTCTGTATAGCTCCGAATAATTTTCTCTTTACAATGACCAGCAAATAAGAACTCAAAAAAAAAGCAGGAAAAATACGCAAAAGAAAAAAGAAACGAATACCTCTTTCACACTTGCCACAAAATCAAGCTAATAATTTAATAAAAGAAGTAGGAAGTATGTCATTGCTGGTAACGCCAGACTTTTTTATATCCTACATTTGAAACAAATGGAATTACGTTTACACTTTTACGGATAAATTGCTTGGATCTTTACAAAAAAAAGGCATTAATTTTGCTTAATTATAACAAATGTAGTCGCCGTGGTCTAGTGGTTAGTGTGTTGGCTTACTAAGACATGGGTCCCGGGTTCGACTCCAGGCTCCGACATCTTCAAAAAAAGAAATATGAAAAAAATATTTCTTTCGGCGACTACCTCTCAGCAGTCTTCTGGCAAAAGCTCTGAGAGTAACTAATTGCCATGAACAAGCTTCTCAAGTCTGTCGTTCGGAGTCGACATTAAACTGTAGGTCCCGGTACTCATGGATAAAAATTAGCACACACAGTCAGTCAGCTCAAACTCGCCGCTCTGTCGCTCACCGCTCAGCCACTTACCGTTTTGCCGCTCATTGCGTGGCCTCGGCCTTAGGGAAGCATGTGTAAGAAGGTTTATCTACAGTAGTACTTACAATCATGGTACTTAACTTATCAGCAGCAATCAGAACTATTAGAATAGTCTCTTTGAATAAAAATTCATTTGGTAAATTCTCTTAAAGTTTTTCAGTTGCATATAACGTACAGTACCGTACCTTTTTGTCTCTATAATAAATTTTTAGTTATTAGAAGTTCAATGCCTTTGATTATTTATTCTCTCATGCAGTGGCGATAACGATAATCCAAGTCATGCTAGGGATCATAGACCTATTGAAAACTGTCTTGTCAGCAGTCCATTATTTGAGGGTTTATATGGCAGTCATTGAGCGTTTTTCCACTAGCCGCCCTCGAAAAAATATGTCAACTTGCATCAACGGCCATAGCTGACTGAACTGAAAAATAACCCACTAAACTAAGAAAAGTTATTCAGAGCAATTATATTTTTTCGTTTTTAATGATATACATATGACTTTAAGACAATAATTTGAATCCCCTAAATTTGTTTCAATATTGATACCTTTAAGTTTCATAATAAGGACCCAAATCAAAATTTCATTGTATGTGTTGTAGGGTAATGAGGTTATAATTCTAATGGAAAGGCAGAAAGAAAAACATTGAGGCTAACATTTAAAAATGATACGCATGCATTTATTATTTTATTATCTTGCCACTATCTACAATTCTTGCCACACACCAATGCTTTAAATTTATTTTGTGCCTTCAAAATCCTGTTTTTACTGAACATGTAAGTATTTAGAAATGGTTTTAAGAGAGAATATGAGTTCGGCGTGCAACTACAATACATTAACGTCAAAACGCTATTCTTGTGCTTCCACAGCAAAACTGTTCATTTATTTTAAATCTTTTGATTTTGTATTTGGTTGGTCTCTTTCAATTTCTTAAAGAAAGTATACTTTGCTATAGACATTGTGGTCAAATATCAGCTATATATTGACGTTTCAAACAAATATTTTGTCATAACAAAATTACAAAAAAAAAAAAAAAATAATACCATGTCTCAAAGCTATTATTTCATGTGCTACATAGTAGAGGCAATGCCTACATTTTATAAATGATATACAAATTTATTTCAGCGGCTAATTATGACATTTAACTTTGCTAATATGGATCCATAAATCAATTTGTACAACATTGTTTTAAACAAAAATATGTTAAACAAATCCTGTGGCTTTATTTTGTCTGCAAAACATAGCAAAACATTTCTAAGCAACACAATTTAACAAATTGTACAACAATTAAATCGATAAGCGAACTAATGCCAGCGGTGGAGAGGGAATATCATATTTAGTTTAGTTTTTAAATGTCCCCCTGTCCTCTTTTTGGCAATAGCGGTTTTGGCTGTTTATTGAGTGTATTCAGAAGTGTGTGTGTGTGTGTGTATTTATAGTTTGGGTGGGAACTCATAACGGTACACATATTCTACTCGTTTTAGTCAATATTTGCCTTTAAACTGAATTAAAAGCGGGTATGCCTACACAACTCGTTTCTGTTTACATTTCCTGAGACCACAAGTATTTCATGGTTGATTACCAGTTTAATGCCTTTTTTTTGCTTTGCTACTCTCTGTTTGGTGGTTTTATTTTTATGTGCTTTTGTCTTTGTTTAACATAAAATTTTTATTAATTTTCTTTTCTTCATTTTTTTCCTTTTGTGGTTGGCAATATTGTTCGCCAGCCTTAAGTAAAATTGAGTTACGAAATTGAGGTCAAACGTTTATCTTTTACAGAGACTTGTTTTTGAAATGCTGCTAAACTTGAACTTGGCAATGGAAACTCTAAATTGGGATGCTTTGATTAAGAAAAAAATATATATAAAGCTTTTGCAAGTTAAACTGGACTCAGAAATGAAGAGAAATAGAGAGAAATACAAACACAATTTCTTTTTTGTATAATTAATAGTTTAAGCATTAAAACTTTATTTTCATAATTATCCCGAACTGAAGATCTAAAAAGACCACAAAAATTTGTCTAATTAAGCTTTAATTTAATCTCATAATCATATTTATTCAAGTATTATATTCGTCTCCAGTTCTGACATCCTAAAAAAAGAAGTATGAGAAATATTTCTTTCGTCTACTACCTCTTAGCTGTCTTCTGGCAAAAGCTCTGAGAGTAACTAATTGCCACTAATAAGCTTCTCTAATCTGATGTTCGGAGTTGACATTAAACTATAGGTCCCGGTAGTCATGGATAAAAATTGACACGTACCATGGGTATTGCGAAAAGCTAGATCGTAACCCTGAAACAGGATTGTAAGGGCCAATTATGTATGAGTGTTTAATGTAAGTGCAATGAGCAACATCATTAAATTAAACTTTAAGTTTAATTTGAAAACATTCAAGTTGAGAAAAAAAAAGTGTATCTTTTGCGAAAAAAGCACTAGATTTTTCCTCTATATTTGTGTAGTGATTACTCATAATTGTGCCTGAATTTCGTTACTACAACGTTTAATTTCCTCCTATAATACACGTGTCGTTCTGGGCTTGTTGACGTAAACCTCTAATTTCAACTAAACCCATAATAAGAAATTTAAAGGTATTAAATCACTTAACCTATAGGGCCAATTCTGATCACAGAAACGAGAGAGTACTTTTCTACGAAATATCTCATACAGTAGTAACATTGTTTCTTTCGCTGTGAAACCACTAATTGGTGACATCAATAGCATTCTGATTCTGCAAAAAGAAATCAGTTATCATGCCCCAATATCGAGCATTCATTCATTCATAAAGCAGGTACTAAAATATTTCGACCTGTGGAGTATGGACCAATGATGTCTCCTACTCAAAATTAGCACCAAACCGTGACACGTTTGTTGTTCGCCAGGCACACATGGGTTCTCTGAACATAACAAACTACTATTTTAGTGACTAGCAAAGACTCTATGATGAAAACGTGCTGCATTATATAGAATTACTAGTTAACCCGGCAAACGTTGTTTTGTAATATAAATTTGCTCTAGGAAACATTTTTTTTAGTTCAAGTAGTTTTGATACACTTCACCGAACTGCAAAATCGATATGAGCAATCAATGTCTGCGTTACTAATAATATTAAAAAATGAATATCCGCCATTTTTGGTATTCCTGATCGATGGTTGTATCGCCCCCTCTGAGTACTTCTTAAAAAAAAACGCGTGGCTCTACACTCTACGGTACGTAGATACATATCTCTAGTTTAAAATTTCATCGAAGTCCGTACGTTATTTAAGTGAGGCATAAATTTCCCCTTGGGCGGGTACCTTAACATTTAGGGGTATGAAAAATAGATGTTGACCGATTCTCAGACCTGCACACAAAATTTCATGAAAATCGGTCGAGCCATTTCAGAGAAGTTTGACAACAAACACCGCGACATGAGAATTTATAAAATATTAGATTTTGCACTAAAAATCTGAATCCACTTGTTAGTGATTAATAATCCACTCCACGAAAGCTTTACACTGTTTATGGTCATTAGGATTCAGATGTTGTGCTAATGAAGTTTGTAAGCCTGGAGAAACAGATCTTCTATGATTGAACGCTGTAAACAGCTTCTTGAAATTTAAAATTTTTTTACGACACCGAACAGATCTTTCTGTGTTGATAGCAACACTATTACGAACTAAGTACTTCCTCAACAACTTTTGAACGGTTTGTTTATGGACGACCGGTGTGTTTACCGTAGCCAACTGATCCAGTCTCCTTGAATATTCTGGGACTCTACAAATTTAATCGATAAACTTACATCACAGTAAATTTCCATATCCACAACAGAAAGAACATCTGCTTACTTAATGCTTAAATTGCCTATGGGAACAGATGACAAAATACCTTCACCATTAGGAAACACAATTAAGTACGATGCAATTCTCGAGAACGAAAACTTTTTATAATTTATTATTTGTTTTTTTATTTTTATTATCCTATTATTAAAGTTTATTTTCTTTATTGAATTTTTTAACAAACTCTTTAACTTTCTATTGTAATGCAGTTGCTATTTTACATCAAGTTAAACAAATAAAAAATAAAAAAAAGCAAAATATTTCATTTATTCAAATAAATATTTAGAATTTCAAACTCATGAACTCAACTTTTTATATCACTTCCTATTACTTGTGTTTCACTTTTCAGTGTTGGCAGCAGCACCTACATACTCGTACCTTCCACTTTTACACCACAACAAATATTTTATTATTCCAAAAGTGTAATTGCAGTTCAAGTGCCGAGTATTACACTGGTTTGTTAAAGTATTTGACCCATTTTACTTGTTTTTTATAATATTCTGTATAGCAATCAGAGTAGTTCTTTATGGGGAGAAAACTTACAATTGCATTTGAAAGTGTGTCAGGCTATCTGTCTGTATTTTTATGTATAAGTATATAGATGTATACCGTTTAACTGCCAGCAGTTACTACCCTTCATAACATATGAAATATGCCACATGAATACTACTGCCATATTGACATTCTCAACTATTGTAGTGTCAAAGTGCAAAACAAATCTCATATCGTATTTATAAAAGAATGTAAAATTTTAATACAGAGAATAAGAAGAAGTAACCTATACATTGTATGGTTTCTGTTTAACAATTTTTAATAAAAACCGAGACCGTTGTAAGAGTTTTAGGTGTTTTAAGTGTTTAAATATAATATTGCTTGCTCACCTACCTGTAAAAATATATTTCTAGTAGTTTCCAAAAAATAAAAGTAGTTTTTAATAAATTTATTATTTATCTAGAAATAACAAACTCGTGCTGAAATAAAGCTATTGAAATTGAATTGAACTCTGAAAAGATTTAAAATTTTTTTTACTTATCACCGTATTGACCATTGTCACTACTTTCTGGATTATTAAAATTCTGAAATAAATAAAACGGGTAATTTTTATATGACCTTGAAAATACAAAATATTTAAATTTCGAAAGAAATCGTTTTTCAATACATACCGGATTGTATTCAATATGAAATATTACATACATACATACATATATAATTGGCCATTACAATCCTGTTTCAGGGTTATAGTCTAGCTTTTCGCAGCACTCATGTTGTGTGCGTTAAGTTTTATTCATGAGTACCGGGACTTACAGTTTAAAGTCGACTCCGAACGACAGACTTGAGAAGCTTGTTCATGGCAATCAGTTACTCTCAGAGCTTTTGCCAGAAGACTGCTAAGAGGTAGTCGCCGAAAGACATATATATATATTTTTTTTTTTAATATTTTTTTTTTCAAGAAGTCAAAGCTGGGGTTTGAATCCAGAGCTCTTGTCTTAGTAAGCCAACACATTATCCACTAGACCACGGCACACAACATGCTCATAAACGCCAGCTTATATTTGATCTATTGGAATTTTGGCCTTTCTCTTATGTGCTCTGCTTCAGGTACGTTCGAAACTTTTTTTCTGCCAAAAGCTTATACTTTTGAACATCTTTATCTGCTCACACTAGTGACTTTTTATTTCTTTTTGCTTGACTCAGAAAGTATATTACTGTTCTTTTGTCATAATACTTGTCCCTCTTATCTTGCATTGCTCAGGTCTGAATGTTAACATATAAAGGAACGTGTTCAGTTTCATTTCACTTTGGCGATATCTATTATACAAGTAGAGCTCTATAAGAAAGCACACTATCCCAAGTAGGCATTCATTATGTTGTCATTGTATCCCAATATTATCCTGAACGTTAGTGTTATTTCTAGCAGTAGATTTATTCGTGCGACATAAATGGTAGCTAAGCGATGTTTACCTTTCTATAAATGTATGTGTTTTTTTTAGTGAAGACACCATTTTAAATTTTAATGAAAAAAAAATAGAATTTCAAAAGTATTCTTAAGTTAATATAGTTATGTGTTCAAAGGTCATAGTTCAAAACTACAATCTACTCTTCTTAAAACAGTTCTATAATCCACTACTTGTTCGTCACAATTATATTGTTCGTCAACGTTACTGTTCGTTACTATTGTGGTATACAAAGTTGAATGCTCAAAATGTGTTACCACTTCTTGTAAAAAGTTTATGGTCAGTGATTTCCAAATATATGACAACCCTTCCCAGTGGCTCCTCCTTAAAATACTCTTTTGGCCTTATTTTGCATAAAATCTATTATT
Organism: Metopia argyrocephala; assembly: GCA_963576795.1. NCBI lineage: Eukaryota > Metazoa > Arthropoda > Insecta > Diptera > Sarcophagidae > Metopia > Metopia argyrocephala. The sequence goes on along the minus strand of OY756208.1, from coordinate 175,369,424 downwards.
TTGAATATATTATTCAATAATGAGAGCTGATTATTGTATTGCATAATGTTCCATTATTATTAGCCCTAAACTCTCAGCTGGAAAAGTTTTCTTTTTTCAGGGTTGCTAACTACTTACTGCCAAAATGGTAGAAAATTCACATTATGCGAAAATTTGTAGGGCACTTTTGAGTATAATTATTTCGAGCAAAGAGACAAAAAGTTAGGGTAGGTGAGGTGCCTCTGACCAGAGTTTTTGATGGAAATCAAACCTACAACCCTCGCACTAGCAAAATAAATTAAAAAAAAATGTTGTGACAAAAAGTCCGCATACAGTTTTATCCTTTACAACATATTTGACGAATTCACAAGACTCTTGTAACGTTGTTACGTTGTTTTAGACTACAACACTGTGTGCTTGTTGTTGGTAATTTTTAAAAAAAAATTCTATACACTCATACCATTGTTTTTCACGTGTTATCAAAAAGTTGTATAGGATTCTATGCTATTAATGTAAAGTGAATGCCTATTATTGAAAAGAAAAATAAAAATAAAAAAAGTTATTTATTGTCAGCAGCAAATTTATTTGAAAGAAAAAATAAGGGAGTATGTAAATATGGAAATAAAATGAAAATTGATAAAGTAGAAAAATATAATTTAAAGATTCTGTTTTTTATTTGTGAATAGTGCTTTTCTTCTTCTTATGTGATTTTTGACATTTTCTGTACAACGTAAATGAATACAATGATACACTAGGTGTTCACAAGCAAGTAAACAAAAATTTTTTGCAATACAACATACATATAACGATACAAAAGCTTGTGATTTCGGCAATTATTTTTAATAATTTTAAGCCATGGAGTTTTCTAAGAGTTTTCAGAATTTAGTCGTTCCCCCAACGAACTACATCATAATCTATAGACGTTCTGACACTAATGAAACTAAACTAATGTCTGTTAATGTTTTTTTTCAACTCTTTGGCAACTGCCAATTAGCTTTGTCAAGTTTTTAAATTCTAAACCTCCGAAACGTGCTCGAATTATTTTATATGTACATACTTTTATAGCATTCATGTATGCTCATAATATAAAAACCATTCCTGAATAAGTACTAGTATTACAGTATGTTTTGGGCCCTGGTGTTGTTAGAAAGTTCAACCTGTTTAAACAATATATATTTTTTTTTTCTAAAATTAATTTAATTAAAAATTATTTTCATTTTGTTTTAAAACTAAAAAAAATCATTACAATCGTATTTTATTGTGATTTAGTTTTTAATATTCTATCCATAGTTGGCCATAAAAATTTAATTTGGAAATAACAAAAAGGCCAGTACTTAATAACACTTTACTATTGATTATTTTGTGCTCCAAACATATTAAAAAACTATTCCTATCTCTACACTCTACAAACGACATATAAGCAGCACCTCTATTTTAGTTTTCTAAAAAGAAAAACTTCTTTATTTTTTTTTATTGAAAAAAAAAATCTTTTAGTGCTGATTAGGAATTCATACTCGTAGAGTAAGTAAATCAAATAAAAGAAAAGACAATATTTCACAAAGGCAGTGGTATTATAAACATAATGCTACATATGCTGCCACAGTATACGTTTGTCTGTTTCTTTTCCATAAGCATACACATTTTTCCATATGTTGTTCCATGTGGGACTTCAAATACTCAAATAAAATTAAATTCTAATCAAATCTGTGCTTGTGAGTAAAATAAAGAGAAAAAAAAAGAAATGTTAGAAAAATTCGAAATTATTTCCAGCAAAGGTCTATTGGATATGCACATTAGGGTGGGTCAATTTTTTTGCCTACTAAGAGTATAGCAAAATCGTAATCTACGAGAAATTCTAAGAAATTTTCCCAAAGAAACCATGGTTCTAAAATCAAAACCGAGCTTCCGGTTTTTTACGAGAAAATTTTGTGTTCAGGTCATTCGAAAATAATGCTATTTTTTTTGAAGTATTCATTGCAATTGGTGAATAGTTGACCTGTAACGCTGGAAGAGGGCTTATTTTAAAGGAAATTTTCTCACCTTTCTATATCTGTGCTCATTTATAGAAAATTATTTACCCAAATAATGGTTTTGGTGGTTTATGTCACAATAATAATAGTTTTAGGTTTTTAACAGTTTTACTATTATTATTTTGACATAAACCTCCAAAACCATTATATGGGTAACAATTTTCTATAAATGAGGACAGATATAGAAAGCTGAGATAATTTCCTTTAAAATAAGCCCTCTTCCAGCGTTACAGGTCAACTATTCACCAATTGCAATGAATACTTCAAAAAAAATAGCATTATTTTCGAATGACCTGAACACCAAATTTTCTCGTAAAAAACCGGAAGCTCGATTTTGATTTTAGAACCATGGTTTCTTTGGGAAAAGTTCTTAGAATTTCTCGTAGATTACGACCTTGCTATACGCTTTGTCATGTTTTTCGGCCCCGAACAAATTGACCCACCCTAATGCACATATTTACACACGTATGTTGTATATGTATGTTTTCTTTTCACACATACATACATATATTCTCATGGTACATTTATGCATATAAATTGATTAAAATATTTAATTTAATATGCTAATATGACCCATATGAACAAATTAGTATAAATGGTACATATTTTACACAAAAATAGGTTTTTCGTAACGAAAGGTTACGCTTTCTTCGTCAAATTTTTGCCTTATGTAAGGGCAACTTTAATTCTGCTAAAGTAATCACTTCATTCAGCGACTAAATTATTGCAAAATTATTAATTTTTGTAGCAATTTAATTATTAAAATTAAATCTTAAGTTTCCTTTACGCAATAATTAGTAAAAAAAATATAATATTGGTTGTTTAACTTAAACAAATTGCATTTACACTGTAACTTACTTCATTTAGATTTGTACTTAAGCCCAAAACATATAAGTAATTTTGTCACTAAAATTCATCATCGATATGATTAATGACCTTATTAGATTTATTCTCCCCTTTATAAAAAAGAAAAAGAAATCAATTTTAAGTGCATTATTCTAAAACTCTTAGAATTAAGAAGATATCTTATGTACTTATAATACACAATACATATACGGCAGTGATTGGTGATTTCAATTATTTTACATTCCCATTAGTTAACCGTTTAAAAAGAGCTACACAAATCGTAATATTCCATATGATTACAATGGCATGAAGCGGTAATATTTTTGTTCTGTGGTTATCAATCAAATTGTTTGATTTTGAATGGAATTGTAGAGGTTTAGAAGTATTCACAGGATCAGATATTGAGGCCAGCAATCAGGGGATGGCCCCTAGTCATTCAGTACATTTTGCTGGTTTAGGAAATATGAGGGGAAATGGGAAAGATTGTGTGGACATTTGATTTATTTGATATACTTCAGAAAAAACAAAGATCATACTTTGAAAATGCGAACCGCGAGGAAATCGTTTGCTATTGATTGATTATTCAATGGCCATTGATATGCCTTCACCACTAAGTAATCCAACAGCAAGCAACGCCAAAAAGATGAGGTCGATGTTTTTGTCCTCGATCCAGCCACTTTGATAATACTTACTTATTTCCCCTCAACTGCCTTTCTTGTATGGGAGACAGTGACAGAGAGCCTAGACAGTGGAGTCCCTGCAGTGTAAGCCTGTACATCAAGTCAAGGTGATTATATCACGTATATTTTTCTTTTATTTGAGATTTATTACACTGTTAAAACATTGCTTTTGGATACAGGAGATGACTTTTGCGTGTCTTTTTATGGCTTCAGAGATAGTGGTTTTTGTTTGTGTCCGATTGCACTAGATTTAGACAAAAGAAATAATCTGGTATGTGATGGAAATCGATTTCGATCTAAATATCGATCGACTGAAATTTTAAATTGAAATTACTTCAATCTCTGAAAAGTTTTGGAATTCTCTTTTTAACTCATCACCTTAATGACCATTGTCACTACTTCCTTGATAATTAGAATTTTAGAATAATTCAAGCAGATAAGTTTTATATGATTTTGAAAATACAGACGATTTGAATTTCGAACAAAATTGTTTTTTATCACATACCAGAATAAGGAATATTGAAAAAGTAAAAAAGAAGAGATAAAAAAGCCCTAAACTTTGAGACGAATAATGTGAAAACATGAATATATCGGAAGACTATTTTAAAAGTTAAGTAAAAAGGCAATGTGCTTTGAGTCATTGTCTCAGTTCTAGATATGACTGCTAGTACCTCGTATATATCTGTGATATAGAATTAGACAAATTTCTGTTTTGATTGATTTTTAACTAAAAAAAAACTGTAACTTTCATTTTAAACTTTTAATATTCACTATAATTTGTTTATCAGTAAAAAAAATAATAGATTAAATAAAAGCAAATTGTTGCCAGTAAACTAAATGACATGACCCACTGTATTTAACTCTTAATTTTATTTTTCGTCAATTTGATTTTATTTACTTGGTTTTAAATTTAAACTTAATTAATTATTTGTTAAATTTAAACTTATTGCTATGCGATAAATATGCTGTATAGTAATTAAAATGTATTTCTATGAGATTTTTAAATTGTACTGAAATATTTAAAAAAAATATTTGTTGCAATTAAATGAAAATTAAATTGAAGGTATATTTAGAAGAATAAATAATTTCGTATATTATGAAATGTTTTTGGTCGACAAAATTCAAGCAATATTGAAATAGAAAGAGTCTATTGCATTTATTTAAGGATTTTTTATAAAAGAAAATTTTAAAGCTACGTTTTAATCACTGCCTACATCATATGGTATTCTAGGAAACCAAAATTTAAAATAAAATATGTTTTCTCATGAGATTTGAAATGTATAAACAATATTTGTTTTTTAATTGAGTGCAACTTCTCATTTGAAATACATGATGGCAGCTCATTAACTAATATCGTCGTGCGGAACTTTATGTGCTCTATCCGGAATTTTATATATCTCGAATTAATTAAGGAACCACTTTAGGTTTTTGACACCAAAAGTTTTAAAATTTGCAATCCGTTTTCGGTTATTTATCTCCGAAACTGGACGAGATATCCGAAAACGGATTGCAGACTTGGAAAAATTTGGGGTCGAAAACCTAAAGTAGCATCATTAACTCGAGATATATAAAAAACATGAAATGGCGGATAGAGCACATAAACACCCGCACGACGGTATATCTCCTCGTTTCAGCTGCTTTTGAATAATATTATTTTCTATATCCAACTTATACAGTTTGTCACCGTCTTGTCCTTAAATTTCACATTTTTTTCGTTAATCCACATTTTTAAAAGACAGATGAGATCGAATACGGTAGTCTAACAAATTGGATGTATTGCCACTGGTTTTATAAATGTTTTCAAACAAACAACACTTAGCATAGTTTTCTGATGTATCATTTTAACAAAGTAAACCTGAATTCCCAATTCCGTAATTTCCATGCAAGGTAGCCCTGACTTCCTAATCCCGGATTTTAATCTCGTAATTCCCAAAGTCCAATCCTGGCATATGTATTTCGAATCTGTTTTTCTATTCTGTGACAATGGAAAGGCATTTTTATTTTTGACATTTGAAAATAATAACCACGGTCAAAATACTGATGATACCTTGGCTGCACTAAATTTAATAAAATTGAAAATGTATTGGAATTGCTTTTAACTTTTGCTTTAACTTTTTCTGCCGAACCAAATATATGTTTTGAGAGAAAATAAATCATAAATTATATTTTTTTATAAATATTCATTAATTTGAGAATTATTTAAAGCAAAGTAAAATGAGTTGTATTATATGACAACAAACAAACAATATTGAAAAGATGTGTCTTAAGGTAAATAATGTAAAATACATACACTTTGAAAACAATAAATCCATAACATTGTCGTTTCTGAAATTCTGTAGTTCATATAAAAGGCTTAAAAAAACTTACAAGAGCTTTGGATGATGCTGCAATAACTTTTAATATTTTATACTGTAGTTTTTAAATTTCTTTTCTACTTTGAATTTGTTTGAAATAGTCTTCCTCTTTATAATTCTGTACACAAAATTCTTTGAAATTGAAGGGCTATAAAATATAAAGGAGAAAAATGAATAGAAGGTGTTCTGATGATTTTATTATAATAAAATGATTATAAATTTCTGTGAGTGGAGTAATAATGAAAGAAATATAAAAAAATTGTTTCATTTAATTTAAAAGGTTTTTAAAAATTAAATCTCATGTATGTGTGTGGAACAGAAAAGTTACATAATATTGAACAGACACCTAAACTTAACTAATAGAACAGGCAAATAATGTGATATTACTCGTATATTGTACCTAAATATAATTCAGTTTAGCTCTACGTTCTACCCATTAACTTACTGTCTTTTTTCTTTAATCTATGTAAGCAGAAGTAGAAATTGTGGGTTGAAAATCTCTTTAATGCTTACTTATTCTTTATTTTAAATATAATTTTTCCTCAGACTCACACGTATACTATGTATGTATATTCGTACAAATGTAGTCTAGTGGCTAGTATGTTGGCTAACTAAGACGATAGCTCAGAGTTCAAACCTCAGCTCTGACATCTTGAAAAAAAGAAATATAGAAAAAAAAAATATTTCTTACGACGACTACCTCTTAGCAGTATTCTGACAAAATCTCTGAGAGTAACTGATTGCCATGAAAAAGCTGCTCAAGTCTGTCGTTCGGAATCGACTTTAAACTGTAAATCGCAGTACTCATGGATAAAAATTGACACACACAACTTGAGCGCTGCGAGAAGCTAGGCCGTAACTCTGAAACAGGGTGGTAATGGCCAATTATGTATGCATGTATGCGTACAATAACATAACGGGAGAACTAAATTCTTTTGGAAATTAGTTTTCAAATGAATTTTCTTTAACGAAAAAAATCCCTTCTAATTAAAAAATAAAAATTCTTTTATATAATATTTTCATTTTTCTATTTCGAGGTCATTTTATATCCTTTTATGTTTTTTTTTTTTGGTTTTGTGTGTTATTAACTTGGTTTTATTTTAATTTTAAATGAAAATATTTGTGTGCTATTCCAAGAATTTATTTTAGTTTTACTTCCATATGAGTGCACAATTTTATAAAGGCACTGAAGCACAATGAAAGAGAAGTGTTATAAAAAATGTATGTACTATGTATATAGGTATATGTATAAGTATACTTGTATAAGTTTGTATTTAAAATAAAAATTTAATTTTTACAAATATTGCATGGTTAACACAATATATATGTAAGAAGAACAGCTGAGAGAAATACTACGAGTATATAAAAAATATTAAGACATCATGGCTTCAAATTATAACGGAGTGATGAAATTTATAGGACGGTTATGGATAACAACCGTACTTGAGTTGTGTTTTCAGTTGTCAAAGTACTATTACAACTGTCAATTAAAATTTGGCTATTTTTAAACGATTATTTAATTTATTTCCTTGAAATAAAACCGTCTTTCCTTATGTTTTTCTTTCTAAGTATTTGATCGAATAACATCAGCAAGAGAGGACAAATTAGTTTTGTTTGTAAAATCAACAGATTGACCGGTATTTATGTATTCAAGTCTTTAAATGAACAAGTTGTTTCAGTTAATTTAATTCCATTAAAAAGAACAACACAAAAACCATTTTTTTAACCATTTTCAACTAGAGATTAAATTTTTTTTGTTCTATTCAATGCAATATTTTAAAAATATCTTCAATTAATTTTTTATACTCAAATTGCTTAATCTTAACGACCCTACAAATATACATACAACTGCACGTATTTGTTTATTTATTTATGTGGGTAAAATAAATTGAATTAAATGTTGTAAATAAATGATAATGAAACAAAAAATTTGCAACATTAAAAATAAATAAAAAAAATTGAAAAGCGATGAAATGCAAAAAAAAAAAATATATTCTCAGGTGCATTGAATTTTTTTTTAAATAAGAGAATTAAAATTAACGTTAAAAAACATTATATTTTTTTCTATAGAAATGATTGTAAGTACTATTATGCTGCTAAAGCACAGAGTAATATTCTGTACTGCAGAATGCTACAAAACTAGGTCATAGACCAGACCAAGTTACTTTGCAATTTTAAACAAAGAAATATTACCCAATTAGTGCACCCATCTTCTTTTATTATGGCTAAAATCAACGAATTAAAGTTCAGATTGCTTCATCATGAAACTTTAACGACAAATTTAGCTCCCTTGGATTACTTTTTATTTCCAAATTTAACAAATTGATTCGGTGAATATGATATTGATGACTATTTTAAAGACCGATGTAGATAGTTATTATTACTATCGAAGTTGTTGAATATTGTTAAGAAATGTGTATCGAGATAAAAGGAGAGTATATTGATTAATGTAGTCGCTGTGGTCTAGTGGTTAGTGTCTTGGCTTACTAAGACGGCGGGTTTAAGTCTCAGCTCTGACAACTTAAAAAAAAGAAATATGGAAATATTATTTCTCTCGACGAGGCGGTCTTCTGGCAAAAGCACTGAGAGTAACTTATTGCCATGAAAAAGCTTCTCAAATCTGTCGTTCGGAGACGACTTTAAACTGTAGGTCCCGGTACTGATGATAAAAATTATCACACACAACATGAGTGCTGCGAGAAGCTAGACCGTAACCCTGACACATGGTTGTAATGGCCAATTATGTATGTATATATATTCTTTTCCTCAGATTTTAGTATTTTTTGGCATACGTCACTTATAGATTTTACAAACAACTTATAATAAATTTTTACAAAAACCACCAGAATTAAATAGAAAATTCCAATAAAATTTAATAGTCTGTTGACCTTTGTACAATAAAGTTCAAGTGGAATAATCAACTAAATACGACCCCTCTCCCTCTGAAACACACAAAATGTTTATCGAAAATTTTAATGTGGCTCTCGATTAATTTTTCATTATACTCGTAACTACAGTTGCTATTGACCACCATCAGTATGAACTACAAAAAAAAAAAAAAAAAAAATCGCAACACATGCAACGGACGGCCGTAAATAGGAAGAAAGAAAACAAAAGCATTTCATGTTTTTCATTGACAATTTTAAAGCTTTTAATGACTTGAAAACTTGACTAAAAACTGCCAATAAATCAAAGAAATCTACACCATGAAAATATTCTCAATGCAGTAGTAGCAACTGCTGGCAAAAAAGTTGCATCGTTAATGTTTAATTACCAACGTTTTAGAAACCGACTGTATGCTGTTGCTGTTGTAGTTTTTAATTAATTAAGTAATTTTGTTGTGTAGCCACTCTAAATGCGAATAACATTAAAAACTCTCTAAATCACATGAATAAATCATATATGAACAGAGTTTATGTCAAGTAGGGGTGGCCTCATTTATGGGTAATGAGACCATTTTTAAAGAGCCTTTGCAGTTGCCTTACAAATAAAAAAATTCAGTTTTAGCCTCAGGCCATAACATACTCATATATAATAAGAGTTGGCATTATCACTATAAACTTTATGAGGTTTAATTTTGCAAGTGGTTTTATTTGGCCTTTGGCAACCCTCTACGTAGCTAGGAGGATTTTTTTTCCTCTTAAAACAGGTGTTTTCTGCAGCCCCAATAGCAGTTAAATTTTTTCTTTTATTTTTCATAAAAATTTTTTTTAACCAAACGCTGCATTGATGGCAACAGGAACGTTAACATTTCCAAGAATGTAGTTTTTTTTATAGGACAGCAACTGTAAGAACATTGTTGTTGTTTCTGTGTATTTTTTTATTGTTGCTGTTGTAGTAATTAAATTTTAAATTCATGTTTTAATGCGTAAACAAAAGAAATTTATGTTCAACACATTGTAATGAGATCACAACACAAGTGTTGTTTAAATAAAAAAAAAAAAAATTAAAAAACAGAATCAGAATCAGAATATTAAGGATGGTTCCAAAAATAAAAAAGATGTTAAACTTTTATTTGAAATAAAACAATAAAAATTTAACCCTTTAAAACCAGTAAACAATATGTAAGAAAGTAAGAAAAACTAGAACAGTATTGGCACAACTTAGATTAGGAAGAAGCTGCCGCCTTAAACATCATTAGGCTCGAAATAACAAAACTCTTATGCTCGTATGCAAAATAAACTTAAAGTAGACTTTAACTCGAAATTTGTAAATTTGTATGGCAAATAAAAACTTCAAGTCTACTTTAAATTTTTATTGCATATGTTCGCTATTCTTCAGCTGGGCAGTGTAAGCTTCTACGCTTTGTAACAAGGTAGATTACTTTTTTTAAATGTGAAAGTAGAAGCAGTAGAAGAGTTATGAGCCAAATTGTACAAGATACTATAAAACATATAAGGCGCACCATAATATACTGGGTTCTCCGTTTTTTAGTAAGAGATTCGCTCTTTCCTCTAAGAATTTCTTCTGTAAGAAGCCACACTCTACCATTGCACCCCATTCACCTTTGGCTTTGACATCAAATGAATGATCAGGAGAAAGCACACATCACTGGGAAATAATAGACGACAGAACTAAGTAAGGATCGTAGCCTACCAAGTTTGCAAAGATCCTTCTCACCACTTCACAATACGCAATTAACATTGGCAGGTGGGGCAATTGCTATTGATCAGTCTAAGGGTGAATGTATAAAGGTGGAAGTACATAGCATGCGCCACTCGTCTGTTTCATAAAACAAGTTACTGATAAAATTGGAAAGGCATCTAACGTATAGAAGTTAAATAAGTTTTAACTTTTAGATGCGTTGATAGTTCAATAATTGGCTTACATTGTACATTCTAACCGCTGTTAACGCCGTAACGCATGCTATGTACTTCTACCTTTACACTGGCCTTTGGGTGATCAACAGACTGCAACCAGACCCATTGACATAAGATGCTTAATTGAATAAAAAAAACATCTATCTATCCATTCCAAAACAAAGCACAGCATGGTAGGGGTTTTATACCCTAAGTATTGGTCTTAGTAATAAGAAAAATTTTTTTAATCCAAAGGTTGGGCTACAGTTTTAAGAGAAACTTTTATTTAATTATAAATAAGTTTGGATTTGCCATTCTATAAGAAGTATTTATAAATTTTTAATAATTGATTGGTTAGGCTAGTCGTTTATATTTTTAGTAAGTTTTCAATCACGAAATGTGCGACAAGACTATATTTTACGAATTTTGGTTTCCAAATGCTGGAGTGTTATGGGATTATCGTACGGCTTCAATTCGCATGATCCTTTTAGTGGCCAACTAGCATCGCTAAATCGAAAAATTACTACTCCATGAAGTTTCACATGCATTAAGAACAAAATCGATCGTATATTGTTGCTGCTCGTGATACTCTATCGTTGAAAGCACTGTGGACGAACAAATTTGTTCTTTTAATTATTTTTATTGGAGCATGAATTTGAATTTAAAATTTTATCGTAGATTATATTGTATGTTACGATAGGGAAGAAACAGGAAAAAGTGTATTTCTGAGTACTAATAAAAAGTCATCCTGTGATATACTAATTCTTCGATATTTCTAGTTTTATTTAAATTTTACCTGGAAATACAATCGTTTAATTAAATTGATGCATTCCGGCTATAGTCGCGGTTGTCTAGTGGTTAGTGTGTTGGCTTGCTAAGCCGAAAGCGCTATGTTCAAATCTCAGCTTTGACATCTTAAAAAAAGAAATGTGAAAAAATTATTTCTTTCTGCGACTATCTCTCAGCAGTCTTCTGGAAAAAGTTCTGGGAGTAATTGGTTTCCATGAAAAAGCCTCTCAAATGTGTCGTTCGGAGTCGACTTTAAACTATCGATCCCTGTACTCATGGATAAAAATTAAAACACACAACATGAATGCTGCAAGAGGTTAGGCCATAACCCTGACACAGGGTTGCAATGGCCAACTAAGTATGTATGTATGTATGTATCCGGCTATAATGAGGTCTTACTCTGACAATTCAATTGCTGTACATTACCACAATGTATCAGATAATTTTTATTAGACAAGAATTGTGGGTTAAAGCCCCAGCTCTGAACTCTTGAAAAAAAAAGAGAAATATGAAAGAATATTTCTTACAGCGACTACCTCTAGCAGTCTTCTGGCAAAAACTTTGAGAGTAACTTCTCAAGTCGTTCGTTCGGAATCGACGTTGAACTATAGGTCACGAATAAAAATTGACGCACACAACATGGGTGCTGGAAGTAGATAGGCCGTTGAAACAGGGTTGTAATGGCCAATTATGAATGTATTTATGCATCGGGTTTTTTTTCCCAATATTTTTACAGAGTTTCATGAAAATTCTTCCACTTAAGCATACAAAACTGAATAAAAAATTTAAATTATTAAAAGCAAACACAATATTGTTTAATAGTTATTATTTTATTATTGTAAATAGAAATACAAAAAAAACATTCAAATATTTTAAATCAATATTTAAAAATATGCGTTGATTCAGACGATGATTTAAAGCACCTTGACTTTTTTCCATTTTCTTTAATCCAAAACTATCATTGACATTCACATTATGCATTTCAAATAGTTAGATTTTTATTTCTTTATTACTTTAATAATATTTATTTTTCCTTTCAGCTAAAACAAGTGCAAATGAAATAGAAAGACAAAGCGTAAAACAGCAACAGAAATAAGTCACTGTAAATAGAATACTACTCTCTTAACTAACCCCTGGGTTTTACTCTCGAAAAAGTCATCGGTTGAATTCATGGTATTTAATTTGCCTAAAAACAACATGTGCAACACTTGCCCATTAAAATGAATAGGTTTTTTATATTCTAAAAGTTCTCCGAATCACAATTTTATTGCAAAAATCTTAAAACAGATCCAATACAATCTCCAACACTTCAATATTAGTTTTTATTACATCCTTTGAATAGAAAAATTAACAAAGAAATTTCATCATTAAAAAAGACGACACAATAAAATTCGAATAAAAAATGCCATTAAAAAAATAAAGTTTAGAAAGAAAAAAAAACAAAAAAAACACTAAGAAAATGAAGTAAAACAATTAAAAAAGAAAAGGAATACAAACAAATATGCAGTTGGCTAGAAACCAAAAGAAAAATTTAATTTTTTCATTTCTATTGCTTTATTAAAAACGATAAAAAAATAAACTCTCACAACATATTAGAGAAATAAGGCTCAAGAAATTGTTCAGAAAACTTTATTTTATTTATTTATCCAATGCCACTCTAGTCAGCAGTTAGACCAACTTCAATATTAGCAGAAATTAAAAACAAAAAATAAATATTTTTTAACTTTGTTTTCTTATAATTTCTTTTTATTTGAATTATTTGTATACCCTATACCAGTTATGCTTTTGAGTTACCGAATGGGTCATATGGTAATGTATGGTAATGTATATAAAAAATATGAGAACCAATCGTTATGCCTGATGAATTTGACCAGTTTTGCCAGTACTTTAACCCAGTAATATAGTACAGCTTATGTAAGAGGGTGCTCCAAAGTTTCCTAAACTGAATTTCTGAGCACCAATTCATAATTATGGTATTTGCTTATGTTTTAACAAAAGAGTTTTCTGCTTTCCATTCTATTATTGGTAAAGGCAGATCATTTTGTAGCATACTTTCAATTGAACCTGGCCGTTTATAATTCTTGTATTATATTTTCTTATTGATGTTATGACCTCTTATTTGCATTACAATTTAAATTTGAAATTTTGAACTGATGTTTGTGCTTTATAAGCAAAACTCTTACTGTTTGCCAGCAGCTGCAAGCAATTTTCTACACAATTTGTTTTTTTTTTTCATTTTTATATACTTTTTAGTGTTAAATATTGCAGAATGTGCTTTTTTCAATGCATTTAAGCTTCAATTGCTTATTTTTCTACTGGAAAAATATGGTCACAAAATAAATATGAAATTGAAAAAAAAATCTCCATCAAATAGGCCAAAGAAAAATATAAAAAAGGTAATCACACATACCTTTTTTATCTTAAGCATAAAGATATTCATTTTTAGGGATCCTAATGCTCTGCGGTCTGCAAGCTTTAACAATATTTTCAGTCTTTGGATATACATATTTTTGAGCTAAAATTTTCTCTATTGAAAATGAAATATGTTAATGAAATATATATTTTTCAAAAATATTTATGGAATCGCTTGGTACCTCTGTAGTTTATCGACAAAAAACTTAACCAAACGATTTTCACTATTACTGAAATTCACTAATTTCAGTCGTATGAACACATTGACACAAGTCGTAGTCAGATGCATAAAAAGTTCCCTGCTTAAGGCAGTCTAGTTTGGCGGGTCATAAAACTTTCGTGCCTGTTCTGAAATTGTCAGAACATTTCGTCGATGGAATTAAAGAACGCTGTAACTGACAAAACCTTAAATGTTAACCAGAACCAAAAAACCTGTATGAAAGTAGAACACAGACAGTGGTAGTTTTCAAAACGCAGACGGCGTAACTAAATTCATTTTCATCGTAGAAATCTGGGTATTTTTTTTTTCTGTTAAAAATAATGCAAAAAACGTATTTTCGATTTTTTGTCAGTTACAGCATTCTTTAATTCTTACGACGATTTGTTTTATTTGTTAAATTTTAATCGTCTATTCTAAAATTCTAAGTACGCTTTACAGGCCTGATGAATTCTTTGTAGCCTACCACAGCATGAGGTTAAGCTACTGCAAAAGAAAAAGTTGTATTTACCTAACGCTGGATGGTTTGTTACCTTAAGCAGATCTTTGAAGTATGACCAGGTAATTATTTTTGGTGACCAGACATAATTTTGTACTCAATCGTGCAATTTTGGCACGAAATATTATAAAAAGTTATTATTATGGAAGTGTGGCAGTAGCTCAAAAAGTCAAGGCATCGCAATCTAAGCAAAACTATTGTGCAAAAGAAATTTAAAATAAAATAAAATGCAGCGATTGACAATCAATAAATTTTTCATAAAGTCTATAGACATGGTCGAGTGACAGTTTCTCTAGCCCAGAATGATCCCTAGATTATAACCTTTAATACTTCGTATGAAAGCTACCATATCCTCGAAGAGCTCCAAAAACATATGTATATGTTCGAATGTAAACCAAATCAACACACTAACCGAATATATGATCTTTGGTCTCCTCATTTCAGCAGATCCGAAAATTGTGTCCAATATAATGACCTGAGTTCATGTTTCCATTATCGTCAAGCCGATAGATTATGGTGGTATATGTCAAACTTACTTATTTGCCAATCCACTTTTATTTATTAACAACTAATTTCAATAGGCCAACTGCATGTCGAATATTGGAGCGCTCTGAACATTGCATACAAGTATAATTTTTTTGTTTTAATTTTATTGATCGCCATATATTAATGAGACAAATTGCTATCAGTCTATCACTCAAAGGCCAGTGTTATACCTTCACCCTTGAATGATCAACAGCAATTGCCCCATTTGTCGATGGTGAGTGGTGACCGTCTTCACTAATTAGGTTAGCTATTATCTTCCCAGAAGATGGCGCTGTATTCTTGATTATTCGTTTCTGGTGGAATGACTGGATATTTCAGGAAGTGGTTTTTCTTGCAGATGGATATCTTGGAGGTGGGGGGAACCTCTTATATAAATATAATTTAGAAAAAACTCAAATTTGATTTTATAATTTTTGTCCTTTGCTGGAATTGAACGCTCTAACCACTGTGCCACGATACATACTGAACTTTATTTTGTAAAGACAAATACCCCGGGTGAACCTGTACTCATACAGTGCATTGTATTGCAATATATAGATAGATGTTAAGCGCCTTATGTCAATAGGACAAGTTGCTGTTAATTTTATCACTCAAAGGCCATTGTTATACTTTCACCCTTGAATGATCAAGAGCAATTGCCCCATCCGTAGGTGGATGTTGAATGTAAGTGGTGAGCGTCTTCACTAAGTGGTTAGTGGTTATCTTCCCAGAAGGTGGCGCTGTACTCCTGATCATACATTTCTTGGTGGAATAAACTGTCCTTTTATGAAGTTTTTAAGCCTATTAACAGAGCATATTAAACAAATTTATTTTATTTTTATATATTTTAGGCTGGCATTGAAGTATACAATTTCTTTTAATCATTGAATTGAATGCTGGTTTTTGTTAGCAACCAATTCAAATCCGTTTAACTTTGTCACTGTCTTGCTGTGCTTTTTTTCTCCTTAAGCTTTACACTCCTTTTACTTGTGTTTTCTGCCATCTTGACTTTTCACTCTCTTGAGAATTCAATTGAAAAGCTTAAAATATACGATTGTCTGTCTGCAGCCAATACTACAGGAACAGTATAAGTACAAGCAACAGTAAGTCGTAACAAAAACAGCAACAGCAGTCAAAATGATCCATAACCAGAGATAATATTTGATAAGTTTCGAATGAATTTCTCATATTTCTTTTTTGTTACAACAGCACAGCAACATCTTTTCCAACACCCGTTGTGTCTGTCTATTTGTCAGACACAAAGGATAATATTTTTTTTAAAGCTCTATTTTTTTTAGGAATTTTTTGTAAATTCTGCAAAATCATGGCATGAATAATTCAGTAAAAAAAAGGCAACAACTATTTGTAATAACATTCGTAATGCTCCAGAACTGACAGCAGCAAACAGTAGAAATTTCATTTTATTTTAAAACCCATAGAATGATAAACTCGTTATTGTATAAGGCGTCATATGCCACACATTGAAGAATTGAAAGATTGAGAAAAATTTCTTATTTTTTTTTTTTCTTCTGAGTTTTTTTAGAATTTATCTGCTAAGAGTTGGTGACAAATATAGAGATTATTTGTAATACATATGTATTGTGATATGATATAAGAATTATTGAAATAATTTGAAATACTCGTACTTAATATTTGTAATGACGATATATGTAAATGCGTCAAATACCAACCAGAAGCCTTATGAAAAAAGACGGGAATGTGGTAGGCAAACACAATGTTTTAAGTGAACAATAAGTAGTTATTTGAAAATAAAAGTACTAAAATAGGGCTAAAAACTCTCATATTCTATTTACTCTCTGCTACGTCATTTAACGTCCAAATCAAGTACGTTGTCTAATGGTGAACTAAAATTTTTATGTGCTTTTAAGAACAGTTGTGAGTGGTATTTAGAGTTCCAGATAAGAGAAATATTTATCATAAGCTGATAACTCAGCTGTTCCAATGATACTTTGTAGTTATAAAAATAAAAATCCTCTCGTATTTTCGATTTCAACAAAACTTAATTCATATATCCAAATACACAGATTATAAAACTCCTTGTAAGTCTGCTTGTTTGCTGTCCAGTCACGCTTAAACAACTTAATCGATTTTGTTGAATTTTGGAATTTGGAACAGGATATGTTTGTTTTCAAAATTTTGCTTAGGCGTCGTACCTTCCAATCAAACTAAAGCTAAGCTAAAGTTTAGCAGTTTGGATGACTGACTGACTTCTTGATCAAAGCAAATAAACCAATGAAATTGAGGTGGAATTGAGCAAGTGGGTGTGGTAGCATTCATACAAACTAAATACTGATATTCGTATATCTTGTGAATGGTAAACGCAAAATTTACTGAATTTGGTCTGAATGACTTCTTGGGCAATGAAAATCATCCGTTAGAAAGTGGGCAGAAGTTAAATATTTATTTCTGTATAACTTGAAGTGGTCACCGTTGTCTAGTATATGCCATAGTGGGCAAACAAACAAAACATTTCGCAAACGTTACCACAAAGTCATAAACTTTTCAAATTTTTTTTAATCGTATTGTACATGAGCAAAACCAAAACAAATACTTTCTAAATGAGAAAGAGTGCAAACGAAACAATTCAATTTTCGCTCTTGTGCTTGCTTTGTTATTCCGTTACATTCCTATAATTTGCTCCTTTTTCTCTTCTTTTCTTTTTATTCTCATTTATTTTTTTGTTCTACCTACGCACATTTGAGTTAGTGTATTTGTAGTGCTCAAAACAAAAACAATATACAAAACTAAATGGGACAATCGCTCTCACTGTTTTTGTTTTGTTTTTGTTTTACTCATTGTAAAGAACACAAAAAAATGAGATCAAACGTTTCGTTTTGTTTATTTTTCTACTCTGGTATATACTAAGACGAGAGCTCCATCTTTAAACCCCAGCTCTGACATCTTGAAGAAAAAAATTTAAAAAAATATTACCTTCCACCTTTTATCAGTCAGTCTTCTGGCAAAAGCTCTTACAGTTACTAATTCCCATGAACAAACTTCTTAAGTCTGTCGTTCGAATTCGACGTTAAGCTGTAGGTCTGCGTAGTCATGGAGAAAAATTTACTCACACAATATGGGTGCTGTAAAAAGCTACGCTGTAACTCTGAAAGAAGTTTATAATGGCTAATTATTTATCTTGCAGAAAATATAAAACATTACATTTTGCATACTGAGCTACATTTCACCGTAAAAGAGTCATCAAAGTACCACGGCTTTATTTTTGTTCAAAACTGTTTAACATTAGACTTTAACTTAGTAGTACAAAACTGTAAAGCACAGAAATACACAGAGAGTACATAGCACTGACCACTGGTATACAAAAAGTTATTATCGCACTAAAAATGGTGACACAATAAAGAAAACACTAAAAGGGAGTTATTTGTAGGCGTGGCAAACTTATTTATATTTCTAGGGGCACAATTTTCTATTATTAGTTCCTGATTTAAAACTCAATTATGTTCTATTTATTGATAGCCTATAAATATGGATTAAACAACCTAAAATTACATTTCTTGATACAGTTTTTTTACGCTGTATTTCATTTCACTGGCTTTGTATCGCCCCTTTTTTAAGTTTTTTTTTTTTATTTTAGACTGGTTCCATCCTAAATCTGCCTCTTACTTGTTCGGTTAAGGCAAAACCTAAGAATCCTTTTCAGTTTTAATTTTAACTGTTTTGGTTTTCTTTAATTTAGTTGCCTCTTACATACACTACAACTAGTAATTAAATATCATCTAAAATTGTTTTGAATATTTCTTGATATCAAAATCATGGTCTCCACCTCTTTTTTACATTCTTTACATAACTTCGGATTCGTATGTATTCTTGCATCAAATCGGACTAATGAAACCAATAATTAAAATCAATTACATGTTATGCTGCTTGTTAACCCCTTAAGCAATGGCTGAGTAGTACACAAGTGAACAAGAACAACGCGCTAAAGTGTATTTGTGGCTGTAACTTGAACATGACAAAGACAGCCATTGAACATCTTTTAAGCTTTATGATGAATGAATAATCTGTGGGAATTTAGAGAAAAGAAAATATATTTAAAAATAAAAGAGTGATTATGTTCTTATTCTAAACATGGTTTTACTTCCTTTTTTTTAACAATCATAGAACTATGCATTCACCTTAATATGAAAAATGCAAAGAACAAATGAAATACATTTTCCAATTAAAAATAACTTGGGAAATATTTTAATTTGCAAAAAAACAAATAAAATTAGACTTTGTGTAGTAACCAAATACATTTTTCTTTTCTTCATAATTTTACAATCAGACCCCTTATTCTGTAACTCTCTTCTCTTCTGTAACTCTTCTCAGCTAAAACTCTATCGCTAAATATTTATAAACTTGATTTAGGACTTTTTGGCTACGAATACAATTCTTAAACGCATATTGTAATTTAAAAGCTTCATAACTATTTCCTTTAAAATTTCTTATTTTATATTTTTTAACGCCCAGCCTGTTTTAAAAACTAAAAATTTTAGCATTTTAGCTTAAGAGATTATCGAATAAAACCCCAGTTTCTTTTTTTTTAATATTTGTGACCAATACTCAGGGGTAGAAAGGACAGTACATATTTATTTTTTCTTATATTATTATTAAGCGCCTTAGGAACGAGACAAATTGTTGTTAATTGATCATTAAGTTATAATCTCTGACTTTATAAATTATTTGGTAAAAAATTGTATTTGAGATTGCCAAGAGTTTTGTTAAAAAAATAGAAACGATTTAACTTCAATAGAATTTTACATTTTTTTAAGAAATCAAAGAATCGAAAATTGATTTTAACAAAAATCGAGATAAACAAATGTGTACCACCAATTAAATTAAATTACTAGTTTTGCTCTTGCAAACAATATTAATACATAGAAAAGAATAATCTATTAAGAAAAAATTAATCGTAACATAAAGCAATTAACAATTAATTTTAGTAATTGAATTAATTAATAATTCCATCAACTCAATAAACTTTTTAATTGTTTCGACAATTTTCGTTCATCGGAAGAATTTCAAACAAAAATTATTAAATAAGTTGTGATTAATAATTTCGAGTATAACCACAAAACTATATTCTATTAAAACTTTAATTGTATCAAGCAATTTATTTATGTGTTTCAATTAAGCATTTAATTGCATTAACTAATAAAGTAATTAGGAAAACTAAATATTTACTTGAAATTTTTCTCACAAAAATTTTGTCTGCCTAGATATAAAAATTTTTCAAATATTTATAAATAGTATAAAAAAATATATATTTCTTCAAATTATTTAACAGAATGCTTACACAGGATCCTACTATGTACTTTTAAATGGACTACGATAAGATGATAACATGAATACTACAGATTCTTTCTACATGCAGAATTCAGAAGTATTTGTGTTTTTCATCTACATAATTTTTGTTTAAACAGTGCTTGTTCTAACATCTATCCTGACTTCCCTCACTAAGTTAAGTTTTGCCTATGCGATAGAAGGTAGATGTCATTTCTGTAGTCTTAATTTTCTAGTCGTCTGTTAAGCCTTCTTTAAATTTTTCATTAAAAGAGTACCCATTTTTCTCGTAAATGCAGAATGCTAGCACATATTTGAAGTCATAGGGATGTATATACAAAAGTACTCAGTATTTTAACGTCAAACCTTCCCGTCAGGGATGGCGTGATCTACATTTTTGAACAATAACTAAATTAACCCTAAATGGGCAATTATTAATTTGATTGTTTTTAGGTGTTATGACGTCATATTACTATTATAAGAGAATTGACCAGGATTTCACTGCTAACGACGAGAGCTTATTTTAATCTGAATCGGCTGATATAGACACCATTAACATGTGGCTTCCAGAAGAAAATGTTTCATACCACAAGTTGAAAATCACAGCTGCCATCAGAGTCATAAAAATAATATCATTCCCAATTCGCGCCACCTTCTGAAACTGCGACGAACATTTGCACGACGTTATCTTTTATTCAAAAGTATTATTTTTAAAATTTCATATAGTTTCTATGGGATATACTTAGTAAGGTATACTTAGTAAAAGGCTATTCTTTTTTCGGTTATTACTTGATTTGATTACAAAACATGAATATCAAATTTTTCGTTTTATAAATAAATCTCCTTTTTATATAATCTTGAGTAAAAAGTAACCCAATTATTAAACTGGAATTCAAAAGCCCATTAACATCAATTCCATAAAGCTTCTTAACCAACTTTTAGTCTTAAAAAATAAAAGAAAAAAATCAATTTAATACTCGTTAAATGCCTTATTTTTAACAATCTTGCTACATCTGTTCTTTTCGGTTTTGTAATAAATCTCCTCTAAATAGTTGATAGTTGTTGGTATTGTGGTTTTATTGTAAATTTTTCATTTATTTATAAAACCATAAAATAAAATTAAATTTATTATCATTTTATTGTGTTTTGTTGTAATTCCTATCGCATCATTTTGCAATTTTTGTTGAAATCATAAACAACTCAAGTAAAAGTAGTATTTTATGTTGAAATTCAGTTTCAATAATAAAATTTATATCTTAAAATAAATATTGTGAGAGTTTATTTTCCTGGCTGCCTTTTTATCTTTTTATATATATAAAACCAAAATATCCTTTTGCTTTTTATATAACAAAAGATAAGAGAAAAAAGAAAAAATGGTCAAAATGTCAACCACATTTTCCTTTTCCATTTTCATTATATTTGTTTTAAGGATTGAATTTTATTACAACAAAAGATTGTAAATTTTATTTTATAAAATGTGTAGATAAAATGAAAACCTATTCTAAGGGTCACAATGTAAGAAATATAAATAATTATTAAAATATGTTTTTTTTTTATAAATAAAATACCTTAAGAATTTACAAAATAAATAAATTTCAAATTTCAAAATATTTCAAGCGCCTTTCTATAAGATTTTTATATTTTTGATCTTGAATAAGCAAGTTATTCTGAATGTACTTTTTAAAGTAAAAGGTTTCGTGAAATTAATGAAATATTTCAATATGGAGCCATTTTGGTAGTAAATCATTGACAATCCAGAAAAAGAAACAATTTGACAGCTGACAACTATACGGGTTAATCGTGCGTACCTGTCCTGGGACCCACCATACGCCGCCCGTTGCCAGGGCTGTAGTTGAATACAGTGCGTCCAACCACCGCAATTCGAAGCCGTACAGAAAAAGGCCCATAGACATCGAATTAGCAAATAGTACCAACCTCTCTGCCTATAGAGAGTGCCAGGCCACCCAGAGCTAGGTGAACTCCATATTCCCCGGAGAAAACAGGCCACTGACGGGATGTAATCATCAGCAGCCTTTACTGTATCCCCGTGGGGGAGTTTGACAGCTGACAGTTTAAAATTTATAAAAATTGAGCATAATATAATACAAAAACGTGTTTTTAATATCGACAAATTGTTTTTAAGTGATCAGAGTATGCTGATAAAAGAACTGTGTTTTCAGCTTATAATATTCAATTAACACAACAACTCAAACTTAATAACCGTGTCGCTTCCATTGTTCCTAGAGAGAGAGAGAGAGAGATAGAGAACAGATTATTTAATTATTACAAATGATTTTAAATTTTTCGAGCAAAATAACCCTATGCGACGAAGCACATTTTCGTCTCTCTGGCTTTGTTAGCTGCCAAAATTGCCATCTTTGGATTCGGAGATCCAATGTTAAAGAAAAGCGAACAAAAAACATTTTTGATTATTTTGATTCCACACTGTGTTTTTGAAATAAATTTGTTCTAATAAAAGCCTTAATTACTCATTTATCTTTTAACCGATTTTCAAAACCGGGCACTTATTTTAATCCTTATAAAATATGATGTTTTGGTATATAAATAAAGGTAAGGGTCTAATATAAAATAACTCGCAAAAACATCTATGAATTTGAAAAATTGTGAAATACATAAAATTTGTCTTTGTTATCGAAAAGGGCACACATGCCACATATTTATCTTAAAAAGATATCATTCGAAAGGTTAAAGCTTTGTCTTCTAGATAATTTGAAATTGGTAAAGAGTGTAGTCAAAAATACCAAACAAACCGGATTTTTGGCAATACAACATTTTGAAGGTGTTGTAAAAATTCCCAGACATAACCTTGTAGAAATTTGTCACTCTGTGTAATTTTTTTTTATTGATACCAGCACTCAGGAGTTGACGCCTATTAATGCAGTACATTGTGTCGGTCTAGGAAAATATGAGGAGAAGGGGGAAAGAGCATACATATGTACCTTTGATTTAAACATACTAATATCATGTCTGATATCAGTCAGAAAATAAAACAAAGGTGAACCGAAAGGAAATCCATTGCTGTTGTTTGATTATTCAATGGCCAGTATTATACCTTCACCTCTGCAACCAACCAACAGCAATCAACCCCAAGTATAATGTAAATTAGGGGAGGAGTAAAATGTCACAATGACATCGGAGATGATGTTGCTGCTGTTCTCCCTGATCTAGCCCTTGCGATAATTCCTAATAAATGCTCCTAAGCTGTCTGTCTGGCATGGGAGACTCTGTCAAAGAGCTGTTTCTCTGCGCCAGCTATAACAGTTGAGTCATTGCAGTGTAATGTTGTGAAAACATTAAAGGCTGTCGACCACCGAACACACAACAAAAAAAATTCGCTGGCTACAAAAGTAGCCAAGTAGCCAGCTACTTAATTATAATAGCAACTACAGCTACAAAATAAACATCTGTTTTGACACAGTAACAACAAACTATTAAATACTTACCAACTTTACGTACATACATAACTGGCCTTTACAACCCTGTGTCAGGATTACGGCCTAGCTTCTCGCAGCACTCATGTTGTGTGTGTCAATTTTTATCCATGAGTACCGGGACCTACAGTTTATTGTCGACTCCGAACGACAGACTTGAGAAGCTTGTTCATGGCAATTAGTTACTTTCAGAGCTTTTGCCAGAAGACTGCTGAGAGGTAATTGCCGAAAGAAATATTTTTTTCATATTTCTTTTTTTTAAGATGTCGGAGCTGGGTGTCGAACCCAGTGCTCATGTCTTAGTAAGCCAACACACTAACCACTAGACCACGGCGACCAACTTTAATAACACAAAAAAAGAATAAATAAATAAATAAAAATTTAAGAAAACTAAAAATGTAATTAAATAATAAATTAAAAATTAAATAAAAACTGATGTAAATAAATGAAGTATGTAAATGGAAACAAATGGTTATTTCATACTGTTTATTGTCGCCAAGAATAATAGAAATTAGCCTAAGTTGGCTACGGGCTGCAAAAGTAGTCGTGTGGTCGGTAGTCGTGTTGCCAGTAAAATAATTATTCTCAAATGCACATATGTATTCTATTTTTGACAACTTGTAGTCGATAATCGGTAGCCTTTACTGTGTTTATAGCATAGGACTCTATACTATGACAAGGTGGTTATTCCTCCGTGTAATTATTACTGAATGGCCTAATTTTACTATAGTAACTCTTTTTAGTCTCATAATCACCTACTTTCCATTGTTTTACCACAAACATTGCAATAATTCTGTTCACATTAGTTATTAATATCTCCCCTCAACTTCGGTAGTGATGAAGTCTACCCACCGAGGTTGTACAATTTAAAAATCTTTGAATTTATTTTGAGATTTTACCCAGTCATAATGCCGATTTGAATGAACCACTTATCACAGATGAATTCAAAGCCATTTTAACACATGGGCCAAATTCAGACTCACTTATAAACCAAAGCCATCGATGCCTGCCAGCAAGCAATGCCGAGATCCATCTTTGGAAAATATTGTATTCTATATACGTAAACATATATAAGAATCTATAGGCATTTCAAACAAATGATCTAATGATTTTTTATGCACATCACCTCGGTGGGCGTATGAGTATTATAAATTAATGGTGTATTTAGTGTGTCTATCCAAGCTGTATTAATTTTCATAATTTGGGATCTTTTGTAAAACAATTTTTTTGTGGGTTTTTGATTTGTAAGTTTTCGATTTGTAGTTGAGCATTTTATTTTCTATGTAGAATCTTTTTAACTTATAAAAAATGGGCATTGTGGAATGGAACGTGAAAAAATAACTGAAAACGAGATATAACGGTAAATAATTATCATATTGTTGTGTACTTGAGAGAGTTGTGGACAATTCTACTAAAAATGGGCGGGCCACTAGCCTACTTTAACATATACAAGGTCTGATCAAAAATTAACAGTTATTTTTAAATTTCGTGAGTTACATATGTTCGATTTTCGTATTTTGTTTTCTGTTATGTTGGTACACAGCAGGTAATATCAGCCATTTTGGATTGTCAGTTTGTTTTTGACAGATAAAAAGGTTAGTCATGTTATGGTGTTCTCTTCCAAAAATGGATCAAAGAAACTGTATTAAGTTTTGTGTAAAAAATGAAATTAAATGCGCAAGGGCATTTGAAATGTTGACTGTGACGTTTGGCGAATGTACCATGAGTAGAACACAAATTCAAAATTTGAACTTCAAATGTGGTATAACCGGTTGAAGGAAGGCCGAGAAGATGTCAATGACGATGGATTTTGCACCATGATAAGCACCAGCTCACACATCGATGATTGTGCGTGACTTTTTGGCCAAAACTAAAACCGTTATCATGCCTCAACCACCGTATTCACCGGACTATGCCCCCGCTGACTTTTTCCTCTTCCCAAAACTGAAGACACCGATGAAAGAAAAGCGTTTTGCTACGATTGAAGAGATAAAAGAAAAAATCGAAACAGGAGCTGTTGGCGATACCAAAAAGCGCGTTTCCGAAGTGTTTCAAGGATTGGTAAAAACGCTGGCATAAGTGTATTATATCTGAGAGGGATTACTTTGAAGGGGACAAGATATTTATTGATGAAAAAATTGAAAATGACGTACTTAAACTGCAGCAAGGAAATTTGGTACGTATATGACTTTTTCCATAAAGAACCTTTATAGACTATAGTGGTGGTAGAAAGGGGAGCGGCCATATATGGGGTTAATAAATAACCATAGACAAGAAAGAAAAATCTGAGCTTTGTTTTTTTTTTTTTGTTATTTGCAAAATGCTGTTACTTTTAAACATTAAAAATAATACCATTGACAACTGAAAGAGAGTATAGCAATAACTGATATCAATACGAGAAAAACGAAAAAACAACTTGTTTATCTTGGCAACTGTTTACAACAAAAAAAAAAAAACACCATCTTCATCATCAACATCGCTGGCTTGGTAATCAATTTCAATTGCTGCTGTTCTTTTCGTTTACGGTATTGCCAATACTTTTATTACCCTTTTCAAGTTGTTGTTGACGTTTTGTGTCTTGTTGTTCTTTACATTGTCATAAAAGTCTTTCAATTTATAGTCAATGTCTGATTTTTCTTTTATAACCAGCCAGCCATCTCCACGTCAATTGTTTTCATAGTCATAGTTGTGGCAATAGTCAGCATCAATGTCACAGTCATTGTATTTATTGCTGTTTGTTGCCATAATCTTGTATAGAAATATTTTAGTTTTTATTTTATTTTTTTTTTATGTAGAAACAATAAAAAGCTACAACAACAAATTATATCTGCAACAGATAAAGTATAACAATTGAAAGAAAACACAACTGCAACAACAACAATTGTAATAAATATTAACAATAAAACAATGGCAACGTTACGCATTAAATTGGAAATGAAGAAATCGATTTAAGCCGAAACATAAACAAATAAAAGGCAGCCTATTTCAGCCAAAAAGGCAAAAAAAAAAAAATTAAAACAACTGCTAAAAGCAATTTCCAATATAGAACAGTAAACATGTAAATAAAACATTGAAAAAGTTTAACTGCTTTTTCTTCGCTTTTAATGGTTAGAGATGTCAATGCTCATTTTAAAGAAGTGTTCAATAGAAAAATTTTCATAAGAAACAGATTGAGAAAATTATAAAAACGTAAAGCCGATTTTCGGTTAAATTAGCATTCACCAACTTTAATAAGAATCTTACTTTATATTACGAACGATAAATTTGCTGTCTGGCGATTTAATCCTTGAAAACTAAACTTTTTCTTGAAGCTTTTAAATCTAAAATTCGCATGTGGTGCGAATTGAACCATATAATTTATTTAATAGTAGTTTTGTGAGTTTTTGTTAGTGGCATGCAGAGTGGGCAAACAAACAAAACATTTCGCAAACGTTACAACAAAGTCATACACTTTTCAAAATTTTTTTAATGCTATTGTACATGAGCATAACCGAAACAAATACTTTATAAATGAGAAAGAGCGCAAATGAAACAATTAGCTTTTCGCTCTTGTTATTCCGTTAAATAATTTGCTCTTTTTTCTCTTCTTCTTTTCTTTTTCTTCTCATTAATTTTTTGTTGTACCTACGCACATTTGAGTTAGTGTATTTGTAGTACTCAAAACAAAAACAATATACAAAATTAAATGCGACAATCGTTCTCACTCTTTCTGTTTTATTTTTATTTTACTCATTGTAAAGAACACAACAAAATGAGATCAAACTTTCAGTTTTGTTTATTTTCCTACACTAGTGGCATGCCTTAAGTCAGTTATTGGCTACTAAATCAATTTAAAAAATCGTCTTGTTACTTGCACAAATTCGTAATGAAATGCTTAAAAATAGCTTTCATTGCGGATATTTTATAATGTTTAGTATCCTAATGCCCATCAAGTGTGAGATAATAACTCGTAAGAAATCTATTAGCAGTTGCATGCTAACTTACATACCTAACAATACCACAGCTGTGTCCAATTGTGAGCTTTTCATGCATTGTCTTATTAGAGCAAAGATGCCCAGTAGTGGCTGATATTAGCAAATTAAACTCACACGTTTATTTACGCTCGTTTGTTTGATCGTCAATCAACCAATAGGAAATCAGCATTATGAGTGGGAGAGACAAACTACACTTGCAGAACTTTCTGTTTATAACTTCATAAATATTTCTTCATAATTCTAAGTAAAGTACATAATCGATTGCCCGATAGACATGTGACCGATCTATTAAGAATAAAAGAGTACCAAGGTCACATAAATTTTTAGGAAATAATGAATAATTATTTCAGTTAAATAAAAATGATACAAAAAATATGCACTATCCATCCCTGCACTATGTTGAAGAGAAGCTTAAATCTTAAAAGAGCAAGAGTAACAATATTTCTTTTTATTATGTACGTGTTTGACTTCGACGCAAGCAGAATTTGTTTTCCTATCACGCATGATAGGGAAAGAGAATTTTGGACATCACTGCTTTAAAGTAACATATCGATTACTGCTCTAATACATTGATGCTCAAGGCAGTAGTATTGGTGAGAGTGACGAAATGTAAGACACACAAGTTCCGCGGCTGGCTTCACAAGTGCCCATTCGGTCGGACCAATTTTCGATAACTTTTTCGAGTGTATGGGGTTGTATCTCGGCAATGACATTACGAATGTTCACCCTCAAATCCTTAAGTGTGTCTGGTTTGTTAGCATAATATTTATTTTTAACGCTGCCCTACAGAAGATAAATAAATGGTGTAGATACGCAGTTTATTGACGGCTAATTGGCATCACAACCATTATACGTTTGAGGTGTTATGAGATATGTAAAAAGTTGTACTACTTTGCTCAAACCAAACATTGCTCACATTAATACCATGAAGAGCGGGCCAAAACAAAATTCGGTGTCTCCATTGGCCAATAATTCCTCTGCTCCATAAGCCGCACAAAACAGTCGCTCATATTGTATGCATTGACTTCTGTAAGACCACGTGTGAGATTTTTTTAAGCCCAAATACGGAAATTTTGCTAAATAATATGAAAATGAGCCTTATTTGGAAAGATTGTTTTTTGTTTTCAGTTTTTGACCAATTAGTTGTGCTTGTTTTAGAAACAAATTCCAACGTTTCTTAAAATGAAATCAATTCAAATGTCATAGGTATGAGTAGTGCCAGATTCAAAATCACCGGTGGGTTCAAATTTAAATCGATAACTGGCTACAATCTTTGGAGAACAGTTTTAAACAAAACTTAACCTACGTTTACTTTTTTGTGCAATATTTGTACGAATTTTATTAACTTGTATCAACTTTTAGTTGTTGTAGGACAAAAGAGATCCAAAGACCTGAAAATGTGCTTTTTTAAATTAAATTCAGCTCTTAATGACCAATAAAAATGCTATAATATTGGAATGATTTTCTTTTTTTTTTTTTTTTGGCGAGAAAGTTTTGCCATCAAGATAAGTAAGTATGCATTTGAAAGTGTATTTGGGTTCATGATAACAATTTATGGTTATTTTACGACCACAACAATTGTTTTCAAATTTTAAAAAGAGGCAACATATGGTTTCTTTCAAATGCACATCTTTTAACAAATGTTTGCAATTTAGTTTTTCATTTGAAATGATTATAAGTCGTTATTGAGGACGTAAAAGATTTAATGCTTTTTTTTCTCTCTCTCCCTCTCTGTTGCTTTTATAATTCATCATCTTTTAAATCGTGTTTAGACATACACTCACAAATCTGGTAGAGTCTTAGAAAGTCTAATAAAACATTTTATGATGCACTTTTTCTATGACTAAGTTTGTTTCCTTTATGGTATTGACTACCTTAGCAAATATTCAAAGTTGGTAAATCGTGCAAGTGGCAAAAAAAAAAAAATAAACCAAAAAGGAATGATTTTAAAAGAAGAGAGTTGAATGATGAAAGATTAGTTTTAGATTGTTGATACAGTGTTGCAACTTTTTTCTTTATTATTTTATTTTCTAATATTTCAATGGAGCAGCTTCCGCTTAGTTACCAGGATTTGAATTTTTCCTAATATTAGAGTTTGTTGAACTTAAGAGGCAAATATTTAAATTTTTTAAAGGAATTTTTTGAGTGGCAAATGAAAGATTTTAAAAGACTGAATTGTTTAACAGATTACATACATACATAACTGGTCATTACAACTCTGTATCAGGGTTTCGGCCTAGCTACTAGCAGCACTCATGTTGTATGTGTTAATTTTTATCCATGAGTACCCGCCTCTACAGTTTAAAGTCGACTCCGTACTAAAGATTTGAGAAGCTTTTTTATGGCAATCAATTACTCCCAGAGCTTTTGCCAGAAGACTGCTGATAGGTAGTCGCCGAAAGAAATAATTTATCATATTTCTTATTTTCAAGATGTCAGAGCTGAGATTTGAACCCCCACTACACCACGGCGACCACGGATTACCTATAAAATATTACTGGCCAAGGGTGAGTAACATAGTTAATGTATAACATGAATATGTTCAGTATATCCAGAACTCTGGTAGCATGTGTGCCCATGTATTGGAGGCATCAATATTATTAAATTTACTATTTCAGTGACGAAACGACCATATTGAGCTACATTGTTAGCATGGAATCTTTAAAAACAGAATCAAGCAAATCTATTAAGCAGGCAATACACGACACCGGCATGAACGAGCAATCAAGTGATTGCAAAAACAAGTTCGTACCATATGCCATCAAACTGGCGCAAAAAACAATTCTTGCAGGACGAGTTATAATGAGTAGTGATATAGCTTGGGCGTAATAATAACGATTTGAATATCCGGAACTCTTAATTTTCCATAAGGAAGGCATGGACCAGTCCAAGTTCAAGGAATTCTTTTTCTTTGGAGTCCACTTTTTTTTTTTGTCACGAAGTTAAAATATGGCGCATGGTATAGTGGTTAGAGCGCTCGCACAAAAACTCAAAGGACCCAGGTTTAAATCCCAGAAGAGGTGAAAAATGAAAAAGTTAGTTTGCGGTTTTTTCAAAGTTATAATTTAAAAATAAGAGGTTCCCCCCCGCCCCCCCGCCCGCCCTTCAAGAAGACCATCTCCATTGAAACCGCTCCCCGACATTCCACTCTATTCCACCTTAACCAGTGTCAACGTAAAGCGAATGATCAGGAAAAATAGCGCCACCTATTGGGAAGTAGCTAAACCTACTTAGCGAAGGTACACTCACCACACAATCATCATGCAACGATGAGGCAATTGCTGTTGATCATTCAAGGATGAAGGTAAAACATTGGCCTTTGAATGATCAATTCAAAGCAATTTGTCTCATTCCTAAGGCGCTTTATAATAATATAATAATTAATAATAATATATGTATTGTTGTTTCCAAAATTTCAATACAATGCACCGTATTTAGTAGGGGTTTACCCCTGAGTATTGGTCTCAAATAAAAAAAAAATTATGTTTGTGTTGTTCACTTTAAAAAAAACATTACTGAACTGAGTAAATTCGCCATCCACTACAACGGCAAGATTGCACCATCATCGAAATATAAAACTCTGTTTGACATCTCTACAGCAAAGTGTACAATCACACAAAAAGACCACACACGTCTCAATCGCTGGCACAAACACTTGATAGCGCGAGCATGCTGTTGTCGTGTATGGGGCCCTTTAATCTTAAATTTACTCACAGAGTTCTCTCCGTAGACAAAAAATGATTCGAGTTTTTGTGCAGTTTTTCTTTCTTTTTTTCTCTACACAGGCTGCAGCGTTGCGAATTCAAGTACTTTTTTCACAAAAAAGTAACCATAAGTGCTATATGCCTTCGTTAGAAAAGTTTTCATTTGGACATCAACATAAGGATACGAATATGACAAAAAATGTGGACTGGTATGCGGAATTAAAAAGTTTCTAAAATTTTATGAATGAAGAAAAATTGTTGGAAAATTAGAAAAAAATCGAAAATTAAAATGAAAATTAAACTTTTTATTGATAGTTTTTAAACAGCTTTTCCAATTTTAAATAAAAAATATAAACATTTTCTATTATAAGAATCTGCTAAACTGATTTAAAGCTAAAGTTTGTCCTTAAAAATAAAAATTTATTGCTTCTTGTTATTGCCTATTTAAAACTGCGGTTTAAATTATTCTTTTGCAGAAGCTTTAATGGACAACAATATTGCAAATGCAACTGCACATTCCTCAATAACCTTCCAACTTTCTTAATAATTATTTCCAATCTTCCTTTGAAAGTCTTGCAATCATGTATTTATTTTTTCAATATTTGAAAAATTCTTCGCTAAATGTTTTTCCGTTTTCTTTTACTTATTTTACGGAAATTGGAAAACTTGACTGCCCTTTAAATAGGAAAAAGAGGACGAATAATAAGAAAGCAAAAGTCATAATAATTTTACGGTAATTGGTATGAAAATCATACGCAAGTGTACAACGAAATCTTTTTTTTTTCTTTATATTTTACAATACCTCCCCCTTTATTTTCTTTTTTGGCATTTATGCCACATGATTTAAATTGTGTCTGCCAAGAAGCCGTATCGCAAAAGAATATAAGCCTCTAGAGGCATCGTCATTTATTCCTGTGTGCATAGTACCTGTGAGTGTGTACCCATATTATGGCCATTTCATGTTCATGTTCTGTTAAACATATTTAAATAATTTTTAAACACAATAAACAATTGCGAACAGAGCCTATCAAGGGTACCGATATGTTTCTCTGCTGTTGCTCATTTTTGTTTTTAATACACTGGAAAAACTTTTTTAAGAAAACCAAAACGTTGTTTGCCGTATAATTTTGTTGGAAAATTAAATTTTAAAATTTTTTAAAAGTAATATTTTATTTGTTATTGCTTTCATTGCACGCTCTCCAGCCCTTCCCTTTAATGCTATATTTCATTCATCAAATTAATTTCTTCAATGGATGCAAAATTTTGAGATTTTTATGTATTTTTTTGAAGGTTTTCACATATTCGCTAACAAAATATCGTTTGCAAGGCACATGATTTATTTAAGCAAACGCTGCTGTCACAGACTTGTTCTTCTCTGGAACTTGCAAGGCTTCTTGAAAGAACATGCAATCTTTGATTCCCTTTCTAGAATTTTGAATTTATATTTTTCGAAAGCAGAAACTCATGAAGTATTTGAACACTACGCTACTTTGATATTTTAAAGCATTTCAAACAGTCAATACAAGCAAGACTTAAGGTTTTCAAAGGCTTTGCCCGGCAAAAGAAATCCACAAAGGAAATATTTTTTCAAAAAATTAAATTGTTTTTATCATCCTTCGATTACCAAAAAAAAAAAATTCATTGCAATTAACTTTGATCTGATTAAAGCGTTTCTGACGAAACTAAATTGTTATTAATTTCTAAGTATACCTATACTGTTATTATTGGGTTGGCAACTAAGTAAATGCGGATTTTACTCATTGATAGCATTAGTTAAATTTTTAGGTTAGATGACGTAATTGAAATATCAAATACAATACGTTTTGTTATTTGATAGTCGGTACTTCAGCTGTCAATCAGTAAAAAAAAAAATTTTTTGATCGGTTGCGTGGTTTTTGTTTGGCGTCTGTTGCAAAATAGAAAATCAAAAGGAACATATTCGTCATATTTTGCTTTTTTATTTCCGGAAAGGAAAAAATGTTGCGCAAGCTCATAAAAAGTTGTGTGCTGTTTATAGTGACGAAGCCTTAAAAGAACGGCAGTGTCAAAATTGGTTTGCCAAATTTCGTTCTGGTGATTTTTCACTGAAAGATGAAAAACGATCCGGTCGTTCAGTAGAAGTGGACGACGACCAAATCAAAGCAATAATTGATTGGGATCGTCACAGTACAACACGTGAGATTGCAAGGAAGCTTCATGTATCACATACATGCATTGAAAACCGCGTAAAGCAACTTGGCTATGTACGAAAACTTGATGTATGGGTTCCTCATGAACTAAAAGAAATTCATTTAATACAACGCATTCATATCTGCGATTTGTTAACTAAACGTAATGAAAACGATCCATTTTTAAAACGATTGATAACTGATGATGAAAAATGGGTTCTTTACAACAATGTCAATCGGAAACGATCGTGGAGCAAGCCAGGTGAACCATCGCAAACAACATCAAAAGTTGATATTCATCAAAAGAAATTTCTGTTATCAGTTTGGTGGGAACTTTTCCACCCAATCGAACGACAAATTCAGATGTCTACATTGAACAACTAACAAAATTGAACAATGCAGATGAAGAAAAGCGGCCCGAATTGGCAAATCGAAAAAGTGTTGTATTCCATCATGACAATGCAAGGCCACACACATCTTTGGCCACTCGGCAAAAATTATTGGAGCTTGGTTGGGATGTTTTGCCACATCCACCATATAGTCCAGACCTTGCACCATCTGATTACTATTTATATCGATCTTTGCAAAACTCCTTGAATGGTAAAAATTTCAATAATGGTGATGATGTCAAATCGTACCTTGTTCAGTTTTTTTCTCATAAAAACCAGAAGTTTTATGAACGTGGAATTATGATGCTGCCTGAAAGATGGCAAGAGGTCATTGCTCAAAATGGGCAATACATTACATAATAAAGTTATTTCGTTCCATGAAATAATTGACTTTTATTTTCTAAAAAAATCCGCAATTACTTAGTTGCCAACCCAATATTTCTTACTAGACAAGAGCTTCGAATTCAAATCCCAGCTATAACATGTTATAAAAAAGATATTAGAAAAAATATTTATTTCTTTCTTCTAACAAATGCGCCGATAGTAACTGATTGCCATGAACAAACATTTCAATTCTGTCGTCTTCTTATGTCTGTCTCTCGGAGTTAACTTTAAACTGAAGGTTGCGGTACTTATGGATAAAAGTTAACACACAAACAGGGTTGTAATGGCCAATTATGTATGTATGCAAGTATGTTTTAGATATAATTTTTAATGTACTTAGTAGATCCCAAATATATTAAAATTGGAAGTAGCATATCATAAGACCAACTCTACATAAGTACTTAAGCGGGTGTAATTACACTAGAAACCATTTCAGCAGCATCAACTTCAGGCTAATTAAGAGTCATATAAATAAGACATGAACTGTGGTGAATAGATACAAAGTTATAGGGTATCAATAAGAGATTCAAGTGACTAAGTTCCGAAGCTATTGCATGTACCCGTAGCTCTAAATCAAAGGCAGCAATTCTCTGCTGTCGAGTGTGATCGATGAGATATGAAGGGGACAGCTCGTAAGTAATACAATGGATCTTCGACGGCATTCGTTGTTCGCTAAATATAAAGTTTTTTGATAATGCAAAACAGTAAATATTATCTTTCTAAAGAAAAGTGGAAAATATATTCCAGTTTAAATTGCGAAACCTATTTAAACTATATTTTCAGTAGTATATGAATATTTTGTTATTAACCTGATTGACCTAAAATGCCTCAGGTGCCTTGAAACTAATTTTAAATAGAAACAATGAAACTCAACTTTGTTAGTTTACTTCACGGATCATAACCAACCAACCAACCAACCCTATTGCTTAATATAATTAAAACAGTTTTTAACATCAGTGTAGGTTAGTTAAACATGGCCCCAGGACATTTTTTTACGTACTTTTATTTCAATTCATTCATTCAATTGCGTGACTGCAACGAACATGCTTTATTATTATTATTTTTTTTTTTTTTTTGCTTCTACTAGCCTGCCACAAAGCAATGGGTCAGCAGATGCAACAGGCACGTACGCATGCGCGTGCATACACTCTTTTTTCATTATTTTCTTTCTTTCTTTTTTTTCAATTTTCATAGCAAGCGTATATATGCAGTGAAATGAAGTCAACGCAAATGTAAAACGCCAAACTGACTTATGAGATGTTAAAACGAAAGAAAACGAAAATGTTGCAGAAGATAAATTGTCTGACATTGTTCAAGCGTTGTAATGGCCATTATTAAGGGACACCGTTTTGTTTATGAATAAATTTTAAATTATATTTTATGGTTGTTGTTTGTTATTTTTAAGGCTTTATTGTTTTCAAATAATTTGATTTTTTCTTACCTTCACTGTTGTACCTCATTTCTAGCACTTAAAACTGTTTGTAGCCAAAATTCCTTGGGGTTTTCATTATTATTTTCTTTTATTATCTAAATTGGTAGTAAAATACTCTGTATAAGGTATGTTGTTGTTTTTCTCTGTTATTTTACATTTAAAACTTTTGTTTCAATGGGAATATTGACACAATAGTTTCCCAAGATTTCCTTCTTACTGTTTTTTTTTTTTCTGTACACTTCGGAGACATTTTGTTTTCTTTAAAGAAATTATTTTAAAATAAATAATAATTCTTTGTTTTCATAGCTATCACTAAACTGATTCTTACACTACAGCACTTTTTTTGTAGTTTGGTATAGTCTCCATCTACATCTACACCATTTCATCATTATGCACCAATCGAATAAGGTAATCAGAAAGGGAGTAGTCTATAGAAATGGTGTTGTATTGCAGCATTACAAAAGTGAGCCACAAACATTTGTTAAATATTTTTTATATATTTAGCGTATAATCATAAAATGGCAGCGTGCTTAGACGAAACTGCGGAACAGTTGTCGATGTTTTTCGAATGTGCGCGGTGTTATACATGTATCAGTCAGTTTCTATGAGGCCTCTACTGCAATTTAGGACTGGATTTTTTAATATAGCACCCTCTTCTAATTCCGAGTTTAAGAACTATTCTACCAATGAAAGAATTGGTAGCAATGCAACTCCAGTTTGATAGCTACTTTCTACTGTTTCACTTTCATCACACAGCTATCATGTGCGCTACGCAAAGATTTGCGACGAACCGCAGAATAGGAACTGATGTTTTGTTGGCTCTAGATAACATACCCAATCTTCCTTTGGCGACTTAAGCTCTTATATATAATTTCGTTATTTGTCCGGATGTATGTCCAATCCTCATTCCACAGCTTTTAAAATCCGTGTGACCTCTCAGAAAGCTGAAATTTTGCATACTTATAGCTCATTTCCTCCACATATGCAAGACGAATTTTTGATTTCCCGACTGTGGTCGGAGGGTATGCATTTACGCCTGGCAGTGACAGGCTTTAAGACTAGTTTGAAATAAAAGCCCAGTAAGTGAAATAGGCGGAAACATAATCCAATAACTTCACTGCTCAAGGGTGTCTAATACACTCTTGAGCATGAGGAATATTAGGGGAATGTTTCAAAACTATCTTCGTTTGCGGTCCTAGCTATTCAGTCGTAGCTACACAGAAATTTTATAGAACTAACTAAGTAGTAGTAGCCGTGGTCTAGTGGTTAGTGTGTTGGCTTACTAAGACATGGGCCCTGGGTTCGACTCCAGGCTCTGACATCTTCAAAAAAAGAAATATGAAAAAAATATTTCTTTCGGCGACTACCTCTCAGCCGTCTTCTGGCAAAAGCTCTGAGAGTAACTAATTGCCATGAAAAAGCTTCTCAAATCTGTCGTTCGGAGTCGACATTAAACTGTAGGTCCCGGTACTCATGGATAAAAATTGACACACACAACATGAGTGCTGCGAGAAGCTAGGCCGTAATCCTGACACAGGGTTGTAAAGG
This sequence comes from Metopia argyrocephala, assembly GCA_963576795.1. Lineage (NCBI taxonomy): Eukaryota > Metazoa > Arthropoda > Insecta > Diptera > Sarcophagidae > Metopia > Metopia argyrocephala. The sequence goes on along the minus strand of OY756208.1, from coordinate 175,331,942 downwards.
CCAGTTATGTATGTATGTATGTATGTATGTAAGTGAAATAACTTCTTCAAATCGTTAATATTGTTTTCTGTATATTTTTTTTTACTTATTTCATGCCGCTCCAAATTACAATATATTTCAGTCGGGGTATATTTCAAGAAACTGCTCCCTGACATTTTCAGTCTATTCCTCCAAAAACGAATGATTAGGAGTACAGTGCCTTCTGGGAAGATAACAGCTAACCTACTGAAGACGCTCGCCACTCACATTCAACATCCACTGACAGATGGGGCAATTGCTGGTGATCACTCTCCTTCTTCTCACTTCTCTCATCAACAAAAATTAAATAAAAATCTATGTATTATATGTATCTTCAAATTCCAATATCCCAACAGACAATTTTTAAAATTTGGAATCAATAAGTAAAAGCAAAAATGAAGGCTTTATATTTTTTTTATAGATTAAATCTTCCAAAAATGCTACAGGATAAGGTATTATTTTTGATTTTTTGTACTATTTGCTTATTGGTTGCAATAAATGTGCATTTCTATTGAATTTTAGCGGCTCATTTCATATAAAAATCATTCATTATTGATGCGCACGAGTAAGTGATTGTTTACAATTTCTCCCTTACAAAGTAGCTTACTGGTAAGCACTAATTTCTGCTGGGACAATACACTGCATGAGTAGGGGTTTACCCCTGAGTATTGGTCTTGAGTAAGAAAAAAAAATGTCTTTCGTCGGTTGTGTGTCTATATTAAAATGACAATGAGACCACAACAATGCGTATTAGAAACATAGGGAAAAGTACGCTAATTAGTGATATATTTTGCTCACCACCACCAGTTCAGAAATCATAAATCTAAAAGGGTTAATCCTGACATGCTTACTTTCTACATGTTAGTATCAAACGGAAAAGGGAAGATTTTCAGTAATATATTTTGATTCCTTAACATTTGCGTATTTGCTTACATATGTACATATATACACACAAGTGTACGTAAATGTATAAATTTAACAAGAGATTCAACCACAACAAAAACCAGCAACGAGCAACTGCAATTCAATAGCAAATATCAACAAGAAAAAAAATCGAAAATGTAGCACAACAGCAGAATGAAAAAAATTTTGAACTTTGAGAAAGAATGCCAAAATAAAATATTGCCTTAGGAACACTCAATAAAACCAATAAAATGTGTGCAACGCATACCATTCCTATATGATGAAAGTGAAATTGGCCAGCACCAGAGCAATGAATACCAAAGTTGTTTGACTTCTTAGAATAAAAAAAAGTTTGTAATCCCAAACAATTTGGCAGAATGTATTGAAAACATAAAAAACTGTTGAAGATTTCTTAAAAAGAAAAGCAAAAAAAACGAATTTTTTATATATTTTTTCATTCTTTTTCCATTTTACAAATTTGTCTTGTTTTTCTTATTTTTATTAAATTCACAAAAGGAAAACATTAGAAAGCCAAAAACAAATACAAAGACTTACATTTAAGAAGCATTTGAAAAGAAACAACAAACTTCTTTTGTATTTTTTTAGAAATTTTTTCTATTCTCAGTGGCCAATTTTTTATACTACTTTGCCTGTGACTTTTAAAGAAATTGTAAAAACAAATTCAACAACAAATTTCAAAGCCATTTGTTGTTTTTTAAACAAATATGTTAAAGAACTGGAAAAGGCAAAACAGAGAAACTGTCACACCCGATACAATTTGAAGCCAAAAAAGAGAAAAAAAATCCATACATTCCAAAAGATTTTTTTATGAAAACTATGAAATGTGTAAATATGTATTATTGCCCCCAGCAATTCAGGAACAGTAAAAAGCAATTGGAAGTCTTCTGTAGTTATTCAAATTAAAAAAAAAAATCTATTTTTTTTTCTCACAAATTAAAGCCAAAACAAATATTTTTTTTTTTTTTTTTGTTATAGAACAGCAAAAAAATTTTTTAATGAATTTAAAACGACTACTCAATACCGTACAAATCATCAAAATATCTTGAATCTTTATCTGTTGTTAGGCTACTTAGATTTTCTTTAAACTAAAGCTTGTTTCCTTGAACATGAACAAGTAACAGTGACCTTATTGCTGCTTCCAAATTCCAACTGGCAAATTGGCCATCTTTTATTTTATTTTTTTTTTTGTAAAATCATCTTGAACAGATAGAGTATTCAAAAGTATACAAACATATCGTCGCAAGAATTAAAGAACGCTGTAACGAAAATACATTTTTTGCATCATTCTTATCAGAAAAAAATACGCGTTGATTGGTCCCGGTCCCAGATTTTTATGATGAAAAGAATTTCACTTACGCCGTCTGCGTTTTGAAAAATACCAGTGTCTTCTCTCTACTCTCATACAGGTTTTTTGGCTCTGGCGAACATTAACGGCCAATTGTATAATGAAAAATTAGCAACTCGTTATTATATGGGACAAAAAAAAAATGGCAAGTTTATCACCCGCTATGTACTGATATTATTAAAACTTTCCATACCCTCTATTTGATAACTAGTCAGATAATCCAAAAAATTAAGTACCTTGTAGCTTTGAGTAAGAATTTCTACGAATTGGAATGACAAACTTAGCCACTGTGTACAACGACCTGCTAATTTTTTATTATACATAAGGCTGTAAATATTTTGTCAGTTACAGCGTTCATTAGTTCCTTCGACGATATGTACATATGTGCTCTTTTACGAACCCAATTATCATATTTTTTTTATTGAAACCAATACTAATTGCTGTGCATTGTTATGGAATTATGATGGAAAGAACAGTACATTTTGACAACAGAAAATATATTTTTGTTTTCTTATATTATTAAGCGCCTTAGGAATGAGACATATTGCTGTGAATTGATCATTCAAAGTCCAGTGTTATATCTTCATCCTTGAATGATCAACAGCAATTGCCTCATCTTTTGCGTGTTGATTGTGTGGTAAGTGCCTTCACTAAGAAGGTTCTAGCTGTTATCCGCTACTTCCCAATAGGAGGCGAATTTCTCCTGATCATTCGTTTTTCGTTGTCAAAGGTTAAGGTGGAATAGAATGGAACGTCAGTGAGCGGTTACTTTGTAGATGGTCTTCTTTGAGGGAGGGGGAGGGGGGCCTTTTATTTTTAAATTATAATTTAAAACAAAACCGCAAACTAACTTTTTCATTTTTCACCTTTGCTGGGATTCGAACCTGTGCCGTTTGAGTTTTTGTGCCAACGCTGTATCCACTATACCACGCACAGCATTTCGGTTTATTTCTGAATAAATGGGCATGACCCTAAAAGGCACTATTTGATGTAGATTTCCAGCTGGAACAACTTTAATCGTGACTTTAGAGTCCATCGTGATCGGCATAGAAGGGTAATATGGAAGTGCACCATATTTCAGTCTATAGTAAATATTCAGCCATAGAGATTTGAGAGACCATCAGTTTACATTCACCATCGTACTTAAGAAATCTTAAATTAACTTGAGCACCCTGATTTGAATATAATTGTCGTACGAGTGGGAAGTGTTTCCTATTCTATGAACTGCAACATCACCTAAAATTTTTTCCAATAAAATTTTGAATTCAACACAAGATTGGCTATCACCCTGTCTAATGCCTAGTTTGTCATACAGGTTTGCCGGCTCACCAAACTCAAACAACATCTTAAATAACTTTCAAATCGGGCTTTTAAAAACGATTTTTAAATCCATAAGTATTCTTGCCGCTGTCGTTTTGCTCATGAACTTATTTGCTTACTTTATACCAAAATTTAAATGTACTATCACTTCTCTTGCAAACAATTATTTCCTGCCAATACAAATTAAAAATACTATTAAACACACAAAGCATTTCAAACTGTTTTTAAAGCAACATTAATTAAACACTTGTTGATATAATTGTCAACATATTTATTTGAACAAAAAAACATGTTTATATAGAAATGTTGCCTAATGTTGTCTATATTTACATGTATCAGATACAAGTTGCCATAGAAAAACAAAAGGTTTGATGTTGCTTTGCAACAGCAACTAAAACAGCAAATACTAAAAACGAACGTTTACTAACTGGCATTTAGTTTTTAAAGGCAAAGAGCCAAATATTAAAGGTAAAAACAAAATAGTCTTCGTTGCGCCGTTATACGCGTTGGTTGAATTTACGTTTTGTAATCGGAAAATGCGTAACGTTTGCTAAATTAAAGAAGAAAGTAGAAAAATGTTAAACAGGTGCGTGCATTAAAAAAACAAATCGGGGAGTGTAAATTAGTAAATAAATAAAAGTTTAAAAAATAACAACAAAGAAATGTTTATGTGAAAAAAAAATCAAAATTGAAAAGAAATTATAAAAAGCAGAGTGCACGAAAAAGAGAAAAATTGTTAAGAAAAATATAAAATTTAAGAGAAATTAAATAGTTAAAAGAAGTAAAATAATAAAAAGAGGTAAAATCATTATTCTTTAAATGTTTTTCTTCAAATTTTATGGGTGTGCTTTGTCTTAATTTACAACAGCCTTAACTTGGGTTGGTGTGTTTGTGTACATTTATGTTTTCTTGTGAAATACCGTTTTGCTTGTTTTTTATGTTGCCACGCTTTATTTATTACTATAAAAACAATGTCATCCATCCTAGGTACACGGGTATGTTTTACAAGAGTTGTGACAAAATGCCAAAAATGACAGGTTATGCATGTTCAAGCGCTATTGAAAAAAAAAAAAAAAAAACAAAGGCAGACGGCGAAAAAAAATTATTGACAAGTGCTTAAGACAGCAGCCGCAACAAGAAATGCAACATAAAACATAAAAAATGTCTTGTCATACTAAGTTGGTTTAACGCATGCGATTTAAAAATCTTAAGCAGCAAAAAAAATCAAAACAACAACAATCATTGCTATAGAAAAGGGCACTTTTTTTCTATGCACCTGCTATTGTGACATTAACACAGAATTAAAAAATAAAAATAATTAAAATGTTTTTGCAATATTTAAGGGCTCATGTTTGTTTACCCACTCATACTCATCATAGTTCACCAAACCAATTACAATTAAAATTGTTTTGTTCATTAATTTTTTTTCTTTTATGAATGTTAAGGTTTGTTGTTTTAATTTTTCGCCGGTTGCTACATTTCTTCCGCACACATTTACAAAAACAAAATTTCTTTACTCTCTCTTTTTTCTCTTATATACTGACTCTCCAAGTAATCATATTGTAATGAGAATACATATAGGAAATATTATTACATTGTAATACCTATTTGTGTATGTTTGCACTCAGTATAGAAATGTACCGTTTTAATTTTAACAGCTGACTAAAGCAATTATTTTCATTGTATTGTTGTTCTTCTTTTTTCTCTTGCTTGTTCTTAATTTGTTTTTGTTTTATATTTTGGGTGATTAAATTTTGTGGTGTGCTCTTACAAGACACTTTTTATTGTTGTTATTTTTTGAACAAATAGTACTTTTGAAAGTGTGTGCTTGAATAAAAATCACTTCTTTTGTTTGTTTTGTTTTTGTTTCTGTGTTAGTGTTCCTTTTTTACTTTTTAATTAAACAACGTTCATTGCCTTCTTGTTAAAGTTTGAAAAGCAATAAAAATATTGAGAAAAAAAAACTACATTTGATGAGTGTGTCTTTTTGTATGTGTGTGTTAATTTTTACGGTTATTTGTACATAAATAAATAAAATTTTAATTAATGAACATGTTTAATTCAATTTTTTTTTTGTGATAAGTGTTGACCAAGACTGTTGTTATTTTTGTTTCAAACTTGTTTGGTTAAAAATCAATAAAAGTTTTGTTGTTTTTAGTTAAGGCATAAATAAATGTTTATGTGTGTTGAACCAGAGTTAGGAGTATGAAAGTAAAATACCAGCTTCATAACAACAAAACAAGTAAAGTTGACAATCACTTGACAAAAATGTAAACAAAAGTTTGGTAGGTATAATTGCATTAGTAAACTGAAAATGTGAACGTATTTATTAAGAAGTTGTAAAATAAAATTGAGTAAAAATATAACCTGCTACCTGATAATAATATTATAAAAACTATTCACGCATGTAACAAGACTTTGTTTCTTTAAAATCCCAAACATTTTTAAAAATTTTAGTTACAACTAAAATTTAGTTTTACGACAAAAGAGAACAAAAGGGATTTTATCTTTACTCAACTGTATACACATATCGCTCATTTCCGAGAAAAGTGGCATAGCTGAAAAAATAAATTTTTTTTGTTAATAATGCAGAAATATGAAACGCACTGTAATTTAAAACATATCTAAAAATTGTATTTTTATCTCGTTTTTTCACTGAGTGGCGACCAAAAGTGTCTCGTACTTTCCATATCAATTTGGCTAAATTAAAATATTTAAATGCATTTATGTACCTTAGAACCGTTTTTTTTTTTTTTTTTTGTTATGCCACTCTTCTCGCAGATGAGCGATATATGCTTATCGTATATACATATACTAGAGTTCGACACTCAAACGCCTGCATTGCCATCTATTCAGGTAAAAGAACGGGTTTTCGGCGTGTTTTTCCGAAAGAGTAAAATTTTGCAAAAGTAATTCTGAGAAATCTGTGCGTATTTTCATGACATTAAAACAACTTGTTTTAGATGCTAATTTTCATGACCTTCAAAAACGTTGCAAATTGTCTCAAATGCATTCAATTACTTAAATGATTAAGAAGCTGTAAAAATGACAGTCTTTCGAACCACTTTTGCTTTCTAGGAATATAAGCCATTGTGTTAGTGAAACTGTACTAATTCGCTTGTGGAAAAATATTAAATATGAATTAAACATTTTGTTGTGTTGAAAAAGGAATATTTTAAGAAATACCAAAACAAAAAAAAAAAAAAAAAAAAACTTATAGTCGAAAAACTTGTAAAGCATATTGCGAAATTTCGATTGCAAAGATGATTTTCTCTACAGTCAGTCAGACTTTATAATTTCTTTATAATTTCTAACTTCCTTGTTTTAATGGGCTCTTATCTACCAATTTTGTTTTTTAAATAAAAAAGTTCATTAAAAAACTATAAAATAAACAAAAGATTAGCACTTACCCTCCTTGGATTCAGACGATGAATTTTTCATGACTTTTTTTCCTCGAATTAAACGCAAGGATTTTCAGTGTGTTGGTGAAGAGCGTAGAAAATGCAGAGATATTGAAGAAAAGTCACGAATTCTATTTGTGACTTTTTTACTTCTCTTTTACTGTTTGTAATTCTATCTCAGTTAAGCTTGCTTTAGACAAAGAAGATTAAAAAAGTAATTATGAAGCGATAAACAAACCCTCGACTTTACTTATAAATGCATATGGTGAATGCTAAAAGATTTTGGCAAACGCTTGTAAAGTAAAGACAAAATCAAAGTGCTCATCGCAGTTATCTATTTGCATCAGATATTTTGTGATGCATAATTGATACTTGTTTGCACATCATAAGCAACAATTTGCATTTTCGAACATTTGACACTTGCTGTATTACTACCAGATGGTTCCCTGAACTGGCTCTTTGCAACTCTCTTAAATTTAAAGCGTTAGTTTAACTGTTGAATCCATGCGTTCCAGCCCTGTAGTGTTATATGTTCAAGTACACAACTTTAAAATATTTTTTAAGATTTTAACTGGAATCTAGAAATAAAACATAAATTTTCTAAAAATTGGCACTATCTTTTGACAGTAAAAAGTTATTAAAAAAACCTTTTTTTTTTTTTTTTGAGTTACACTTTCTCAATGGCGACTAATATATGTCAATCAGTAGAATACAATTCCTTTTAATTCAAATCTATTAATAGAGTGTTCGCATATTCTATATTAAAAATTTCAATGATATTTTTTTAGCCTCCTTACAATCCTCCTCCAATCAAGGCCTTCATATCAGTTAATTTATCTGGTTTTTTTTAATTTTGTCACATACTGCGGAACAGTTTAAAGTTGTCAAAACCTTGCAAGACATTTAAAAAGAAAATTGTACGTGATGATAAAGTACCAACGAAACCACACAATTGTAAAAAGAAAAAAATTCTAAAATAAAAATAAAATAAATTTATGGCTACCAAGCTAGACTATAAAATACCCTAAAAAATTATATCTTTTATTTTTAAATAATTTAATAGCAATATTAGACCAATAAATACTTTTAATAATTGTATAGAGAATTGATATTAAATCTCATCTTTTTTGAATTCAACAAATTAAATTGAAATAAAAAACATTTTCAAATACAAAAACTCTGTTCAAATAAAATTTATAACTCGGAGACGATCGATGTTAGTAAATATGAATAGAGACTTTTAAGGCGCTTGAAACATTCGGTCTATTTTAATATGCCTACACTATCTATGGTATATTGACAGCTTTGAAATTGCCAATAGTTCTTTAGTTTAAAAGCCAAAGTTTTGTTAAATATAAAAATTTTCATTATGCATCAATATATGGGCATACAGAGAAAAGCCTATTACAACTACTTTTCATACATGCCAATACATACATAAGTATACATACATACATGTATATAAATATATATTTTATTTATGTAACTCATAATCTATGGACATCATCAGTTTAAGTTTATTTTGGTTTCGCTCTTCAAAGCATTGCATTTGCAATGGAATTATACATTTGAATGAAAATATGAATTGTAATACAAGTACTAGTGCGTTTATGATGTTTATGACATGAATGGATACGTAAATTTCATTTCATTTTAATACCAAATTGTATGGGATTTCATTAGTTCAACCATAAAAGCAATACAATTCTGTAATTAATAGAAGAATTGTTACTAAATAAGTGTATGTTTCAATGTGTACGAATATACATATAAAACGAGAGTTGTATGATAAGTTCCTTATACAAATATAAATTTTGTAAAGCAACTCCAACAAAGCTCGTTCGCCTTATTGAAAAAGATGTAAAGTTCGCAATATATTTCAAGAGTACAAATTAATTTCAAGTTCTCTCAAGTTCTCGAATACCAGAAGTATGTACTAAAGAAGTGATTAAAATCACTGCCACTTTCCCATGACTAGCAGCATGAAACAAAATTGCAAATAAAATTAATGATATTGTAGTTTACGCTAGAATGACGCAGAAAGCAATATTTTTGGAGAGTGTAAATGTATGGCTGGCTGGTGAACATAGGGCTTGAATTATAATCTTTTTGTCAGAGACAGGTTTGTGGGCTTAATTCGACAGAAGTCAGGTCAAGAGTAAATAGTTGTAGCTTAGTGGCTTTGTCAGGCAGAGTTGTTACCAAAGCAAAGCCACTGTATAAATTGTGAAGAAACCACATTCGCAAAATAATTGATTAGTGTTGAGATTCTGGTACCTGAGATATCACTTCATTTGATAACATCTTCTTAATGAAATGCAAAGCCCACTCTAAAGGCTGATGAAGCCCGAAATCACAATTTGGCAACGAAAATGCTTAATCTATTGCAGAATAACAATGGCCATTATCAATGCCACATACTGGTTCACAATAATATTTATGAAATACGAGCATTAGCATATTGCTTTTAACATGAGACTCATTTCGTATAGCTGCTGAATTGAAAGTATTTTAAATGAAAACCATGCGAAATTTAAAATTTGGGCTTCAAATTAGGGATTTGTAAACAAAAATTATATATTCACATTGAAATTCTATAATGAGTTTATGTATGTGTTCTAAAAAAGTCATATGAAAAAGGTTTACAACTGACTGAAACGGCATTAATTGCAAAAAAATTTCATACCAATTCAATAGTATTTCTTTGCTATTTCAGTTATTTATTCATTCATACACGAAGTATTAAAGTCTTTTTACCTTTGAAGATCTATTGTGTACAGCCTTCAACTTATCTAGAGTTCCTATAGTACTCGTATCTCAAACAGTTTCGTTAGTCTCACGAATTTTAACATGTCGGGCGTTGCCAAATTTTACGGTTTCCTATCCGATATTTTATAATCAATCAGATTATAAAATTATGAATAAATACTGTACAAGTGCCCAATATGTGCTCTGACGACTCGATTGGTTCGTCGGAGAATCTACACACTCTACTCGAAACAATTCCTATTTTATTTAAATGTCCATTGAGTCTGCAGTGCCCGGTCACCAGTCTCGTTAAAATCCTTAGGTTGTCCCTACAAAATCTAATGCATGACTCACCACCCCCCTATCATAGTTACCAAGTATATGCTTGTAAAGTTTAAGACCCATCTGGTTTTTCTGATATTTATGTTTTTACAAAAATATTTTTTTTTTCTAAAAAACGATGCAGTATGAGTATTGTTGGATGGATACCAAAATTTTTTAAGATTCTGTTGCGGTTTCTGTTATTTGTTGTCAGCCTTCGAACTGGACTACTTAGTAACTTGAAACCAAATAATATAATAACTTTATGGACCTCATATTTATTTATTTTCAATATTTTGCTGCCCCTTCGTGTAGCGTCTTCAGGAATTATTATTTTATTTATTTTTTTTTTATTTGAAGAAGACGCTACATGAAGGGGCAGAGAAATATTGAAAATAAATAAATATTTAAGATTATTATAAAAACAACTTAAGCTCGGAAAAAGAGATTTATTATTATTTTTGAAACCAAATAGTTATAATTCACTAAGACTCTATTTAGCCAAGAGCCTATCTCGGTCTAGTTAATGCCAGCTGCACCGCTTTTTTTCTTTAGTCGAAACAAATGAAACTTTAAAAACAGTTACGCCTAGACGCGTTTGTGTGAGAAGATAATTTGTAAAACTGCTATAAGATGTTGGGGAACTACAAGGCTGTTCTGAAAAAGCCCGTTTTCTAAACAATTTAAATATCTCGATGAACTAAACAATAGTAAAACTGTGTGCTTTCTTAAGAACTTAATGCAAAACAAATCTGGCTGGTTGGCTGTAGATTGTAAAAATAAAACGCGTAAAGAAGTGTTTTGAAAGTTGTGTCTACCCACAATGATAGCTCCATGTGTTCTTTCCTTAGACAACTAAAATTCTTTAAAAAATATTTAAAGTTTGCACAGTACTCGTATTTCGGTATGCAGGTGTCTTTGTAAAAAAATTTTTTTGAAGTTTTTAATTCAGAATTAGATTCGTTTGGTTTTTTCTAGCGCATTAGAAGTGCGTAAAATTTTTTTATTACTTTAGACTCAAACGCTAAGACATTCTATTAAATTAAACGACACCCCTCGTTAATGCTTAGATTTCCTTTTATATGAAACTCATGTACATACATACATACTTGTTTTAGTGGAAACTTAAACCCTTTCAAACGCCAATTAAGCAAATGAAACAAGAATATCATTTTAATTATAGAAATATATTGATTGTACAAGTAGATGTTGTTAATACTGACAATAACAACAACAATCTCTGGTACGAGTACTAGTATTTATAGCCATTAATTAATAACTTTTATTTTTGGTCTTTGAACAAAAAAAAAATACAAAAATAAGAATCATAAAACAAAAACTTATTAAGTTTAGTAAAACCAAAAAAGAGAGTTCATTATTCTGACAATTATTAAACTCATACAGTTAATTTTGTTAACGTGTTTCGGACCATAAATATTTGGGTCATTAAATGGATAAAACCATAAAATAAATAGAGACACAACAATAAACAAGAACAATGAAAATAATATACAAATACTCGTAATTGAAATAAAACTAAAAATGGAAAATATGAATATTTCTAAAAATATAAATCACTGCAACAATTACGTAAAATTTATTATAAAAGAAAAAAGATTCCAAAACATTTTGTAATTGATTTAATTGGTCAAACAACTCTTTATGGCTAATTAGGCACATTGATTGTAAAATTATTTCAAAGACTACAATTCAAACGATTTTAAATGGTTTTGTTTTTAATATTGAATAACTAAAATATAAGTAATAAAAATAAAATATTAGAAACAGTTCAGAAAAAACTTTCAAGTATTAGAAATTATTTGAATACAATTATTAGTACGAACATACGGACTTACCCAAAAACCTTTTTGAAATCTCAAAAATTCAAATTGTTTTTTTGCAACTCAATGTAGATTTATAAGGAAAAATTAAAGCTTTTAAAATCTATGGCAAATAAAGGGCTTTTTCATATCATTTACAGTGAGCTCTTAAAAAAATCTCTAAACACATGTACTAGCAGGTATTGTAGAAAACTTCTCAGAATACAATATCAGACACGTCTTCATATCGCTACCAGAGCTACACTGTATGAAAAATTTTGTCTCAAGTTATAAGGAAATTATTTCCTTAACTTTTTTTATCTAAAATTTAATCCCAGTTTAAATTGCTTACTTTTACCAGAAGAGTGAACAAAAAATCTAAAAGTAAAAGCCCACAGCAGGACTTGCAAGATTAGATACATTCACTGCAACTTAGCCTTGTAAACAATGCAATATCCCAGCAGAAAATAGTGCTTACCAGTAAGCTATTTTGTAAGGGAGAAATTGTAAACAATCACTTACTCGTTCGCATCAATAATGCATGATTTTTATATGAAATGGGTCGCTCAAATTCAAATAGTAAAAAAAATCAAAAATAATACCTTAGCCTGTAGCATATTTGGCAGCTTTAGTGTATAAAAAACAATATAATGCTTCCATTATTGCTTACAATTTTATTTATTGATTCCAAATTTTAAAAATTGTCTGCTGGGATATGCATGTTTGTGTGTGGCTAATTCCCTGACAGTCGTTTGCTGTTACTCCCCAGCGTTCTCGTTTTCACGTTGTTTTGTGTTTTTATTTACTTTAACGTTGATTACGAGTATCTTCACCTCTTAAGCTTTCTGTACCAACATCGCAAATACTCTCTTATCCCCCGAAGGCAATTCAATAATGGCTAGACTATGGAAAGCAACTGAATTGCAGTTGCGTTGTGAGTTGGAAACCAATCATTTCTAGTTGCCGAAGAAATATTTTTTACAAGGAAAATTTTATAATATTTGTTGCCAGTTGTTGTCTGTAATACCATGATTGGCAACTGGCAACACAACCAAAGTTCGCTTGCTATCCATAATCGATCTAAACGTCTTAACAGCAATACACTTTTTGTTTTCGTTAAAGGTCAGAAAGAAGAACAGAAATTGAAATAGAAAAATATAAGAAAGAAATTTGTCAGGTTCAATTATCAGGCAAATGATTGCTAACAGGAGTGCTGCTAGTCCATATGATTGATTTACATGATAAGCGGCTGTAGTGCTGCTAGTTGTGGTTGCTTTGGCGGTAGAATATTCAAAATTAAATAAACTGGCCGTAGTTAAAATTAATTTATCATCTTGATATAAGAATTTAAAACCACGAATTGTCAGCAAATCGATAACATCGAGTACAACACAGGCATAACGCTCAGGCCATATTAAGAGAACAGGCCGAATTCAAAGTCCCTAAATCTCTGCTAGAAAACCTACAAGTTTGTTGATGGGTTTACTTTGCTCATAATGGTTTTTAAAAGAAATTGTTCGCTTGTAGTTTGAAGATTAAACGCAGTACTACACAAACGTGACCGTCATGTACATCTCTAATATATAAAATTCTCATGTCGCGGTGTTTGTTGCCAAACTCCTCCAAAATGGGTCGTCCGATTTTCATGAAATTTTGTGTGTTTAGGTCTGAGAACCGGTCAACATCAATTTTTATACCCCTAAATGTTAAGATGACCCTCCCCAAGGGAAAATGTATACCTAAATAACGTACCGATTTCGATGAAATTTTAAACTAAAACTGTAGAGTACTAAAAGGGGCGGGTCAATGGCTACTTCTCCCTATCCACAAACAACAAACTGATTTTGATTAAATTTTGTTTGTGTCTTAACACAACTTTAGATCAACAAATGTAAATTTTCACATCTATTTTTCATACCCATAAATGTTAAGGTAACCGCCCCAAGGGGAAATTTATGCCTCACCTAAATAAAGTACCGAAGTCAATGACATTTTAGACTAGGTATGTATATCTGCGTACCGTAGGTATAAGAAGTACTCAGAGAGGGTGATACAGAGATATTTCTCCCTATCCCCAACTATTAAACTGATAATCATTTATAAAAATTATTAGTAATGCTCATATTAATGTTGACTTTTTCAGTTCGGTGAAGAGTATCAGATATATTTGAACTAAAAAATGTTTCCTAGAGCAAATTTATATGACAAAACGACGTTTGCCTGTTTAACTAGTAGTTATATAACAATTACGAGGTTATTTTCTAAAGTAATAGGTTACTTAATGGGTCTTGATTTCCTTGTTTGTGTAAATGACTTGAAATGATAAATATACATACACACTTTTAAGACGATTTTTTAAAGTTATGGTACTAAATGTTAAGTGACCCCAATATAGAAGGCCGGTACTCAAACTTCTGATGTGACAAGATTATCAAACTGTCAGTGTAGCTAAAAATGTTATTTAAAACTTATTTCATTAAAAAAAAAAAAAAAAATAACGGCAACAAAAGAAGGTAAACCAAAACGCATAAATAAAATAAGTATTTGTTTAAATAATATTTTTTAATTAAATGAAGCATCAGATTACGAATTATGTAAACACAACAACTATTTTACATGCAACCCAACAAACAATTTAAGCAGCTTTTCCAATTAAAGCGCATCCAAACATCTGCATTTAAATACAAATTATTAAAAATTATTAGAAAACTAAAACAGCAATTTAAAGTATTTTGTAATACAAATTGCAAATATTTTTTTTATAAATCCACCATTAGTGTAATGCAAGAGAGATTAGTGGGGGGAAAAATTGTTCCTTAATTGCCTATTTAAAATTCATAACGAGAATAGTTTTTTTTATTATTATTATCGTTTTACTATTAATAAAAGTAAAGAAAATAAGTAAAAATAAAAATCATTTCATGTGTATATCAGTAATGAGAATTTTGTTATCAAAAGAAAAATTTCAAAACAAGCAAATTTCAATGCTTAAAGTATTTGAGTGTGCTGAAGTGATAAAACCAGCACGATAATTAAATAAAATAATACAAAACACAAAAAAAAAAATAATACTCGTATTATCTGGCAAATAACAAAACGAAAATATGGCACATTTCTATTGAGTTAGTCCATGAAGAAAAAGCGATATGGAAAACCAAAAAAAAAAAAAATAAATAAATATAAGTAAATAGCAGTGCTTTGAAGATAAAAACAAAAAAATAAAAAACAATCAGAATAAGAATACGAGTAATAAGCAGAACTTTCAAAACAATCACTTAAAAACACATTAAACTTCCGGTTTAAAAACAAATAATTCAAATCCAGAGTTGCCTATTCTTGCTTTGAAAAACAAATAAAAGCTGTGTTTTTGTCATATAAGTACTTATGTAACATTTGCAATTATATTTTCACTTTTTATAAGATTAGTTTATATATGCCATATCAAGCTGTATACACTTATTTGATATCTTTTACTTTTATTAATTTTTTTTTTTTTAATTTTGAATAGTCTTAAGATCCTAATACTGGTATTCTTATGAGAACATATGTTACACATCGGCTATAATCAATAATTCCAAAAAAAAGAAAAATACCTGCATAAAATATCAATGGTCAAGGGCATGAAAGATTTACCTAGCTCCAAATGCTACTGTAGTTCTTAACCCGTATTCTACGACGTGTAAACATATAACACTCTCCACATGCCACAAGAGAGTGTGAAAAAGGAAATATCCAATCTGTTCCAAAAGACAAAATCGTAAAACAAATGCAAAAAAATATTTAAAACAACTAGTACAACTAGTAGGGGGTTTTACATGCGTACCGTCCCGAGGACATATCAAATGCCGCCCGTTGTCTGGTGGTAGTTGAATACATGCGTCTAACCACCGCCACCCAGAGCCGGTGCCTTCCAATCTCAATCATGCTCAAGGACACGTCGCTCAGAGGAGGGCCCATAACACTGAGTAAACAATTTTGCCACTACTATTTCCTGGATAGTAGTAACCTCCCTTGTTGAGGAAGTGAAAACAACTACTCAACATATACCACAACCACTCCGAGTACTCCCCGAAGGGCCGCCCCCAAACCATCAGACCGATTTGCATCACTCTCCGAATGACAGGGCAGCACAGGCATAACCGGGGGCTTCCTAATGCCCGTAATACCAGATTAGATAGATTTCTCTGGTCAGTCCCTGAGATGGTCAGTAGTAAATTACCAACCTCTCTGCCTATAGGGAGCGCCAGGCTACCCAGAGCTACGTGAACTCCATTTTCCCCGGTGAATACAGGCCCCTGGTGTGAGGTAAATCACCAGAAGCCATGTACTGTATTCCCGGGGGGGGGGACCATTGGTTACACTTAGACCTCACCTAACCCGTCGATAGATCAGATATCCGTAATTTACACTGTCCCTAGAATACACGACAACGTGCCCTTTTATCCGCTTACTATTTTACGCCAGCAATTTACTCCTTCTATTCCACCACCTGCTTACAAAATCATTTTCTTCCAAAATTTAATTAATAAGAGAATTCTAAGTTTATTGGACATTAAAAAAGGATAAGATGAAAAGGATAAGATAAAAGAAATATGTAAAATCTTAAACTGATAAAAGTAAAAAGTAATATCAAGGAATATGTACAACACTAGCAGAACTAGTGTTCGACCCCCGCCACGGAGGGTCTCATCAGAGTTATATTACTACTCGTATTTAAATCTATTAAAATTAGATAATGAGAATTATATTTGAATGTTATCTATAGGTTTAAATCAAATGTCCACAAACACTACTCCCTCTTTCCCCCTTCCCATAACATGTTTTCCTAGACCAGCACAATGTACTGCATGAGTAGGGGCCGTCCCCTGAGTGCTGGCCTTAAAAATAAAAAATTCAACTATTTGTTAAAATTTTTTAAATTCCACAATTCAGTGTAATTGTTACCATTTTTACTATTTTTTTCTGGCGATTTTAATAAAGTATGGAGTGTTTTGGCTTATTAAGCCAAGATCAAAGGTTTCAAACTCCAGCTTTGAAATTTTGAAAGAAAGCACTACGAAATATTCGGCGACCGCCTCTTAGCAGTCTTCTGAAGAAAACTCTCCAAGTTACTGATTGTCATGAACAAGCTTCACCCAGTCCCGGTACTCATTGATAAAAATTAAAGCACACAATATGGGTGCTGTGAAATGCTTGGCCGTCACTCTGAAAAAGGTTTGATGAATTTGAAAATTTTTTCGTAAAATTGTAAAATTAATTTACTTGGCAGCTATGCCTGTATATCGTTCTCTTGTATTAATATTTTTTAAATTATTTTAATAATTGGCAACTCTTTGCTCGCCCTAATGACTATAAACAACACAGTAGCAACGAGATTATGTTGCAAGATAAATAATTTCTGTGGAGTGTTATTAAATATTTTTTTCCCCTTTTTTTTTCGTCTACAGTTTTTCTTTTTTTAGTTTTTTCTCCCAGTATGTCTGTTTGCTTATAATCACGCAAAACTCTACTTTACACTAGAATGCACCAACACTGCATGAATTGTTTTAGAGAAGAAAGAACTTTAAATTTCTTTTGTGCTAATTTTGATGGAAAAAAAGAGAAAAATAACTGAAATATAAAACAAAAATTCATATTTCTTTTGTGACTCCAGTTATTTACTTATTGCTGATTTTTAATAAAAGAAAAATATTTTTATTAGAGTTTAGAACAAAGAATTATGAATTTATTTAGTTTTTTTTATACTTTTCTTATCTTCATGAGGAATTGGATTTTATCTCAGTTATAAATAGGGATTTAAAAAGATTTTGAAAACACACAAAATATTTACTAGACTTCAAGCTGAACATAAAGCTGAGGAATACTGTATAAAACAATACATTTTAAAATTGTAATATTTAAGCTTTCAGCTTGAAAATATTGCGAAACAAAGCACTAAAGAAGCCGTCATAACAACAAAAAATCATTAATTTATCAATAAAAAAAATTATTGCATTGAAGATAACAAATAATTAAGAAATGAACAAAAAAAAAATTATTTTATTTTTATCTATAAAAAGATAAATGGCTAACACTGATTGATTCTACGCCATTAACTGCAAATAATTTAGTATTTATTGTAATTTAATTTTTCCAAAAGAGGAAAATAATATTTCATAGCAAAAGTGTTACATCTCAAAAACATTGAAGTATTTCAGTTACTAAAGATAAAGTAAAAGTTGCACCCGTTAAAATTTACTGCTTTGTGTGGTTTGCATGTTGTCAGCTTCATAGGACTTACTTCTTTCAAAAAGAGCAAGGAGCTGCCATTACAGTGAATAGCGAGTGCCATTGTGCCATGTTGACTCAAAACTTTTTTTATTGAGACCACCACTCAAAGGATGACCCCTACTCATGCAGTACATTTTTCCGGTCTATCCAAATATGGAAGAGGAAAGAGGGTGTGGAGCTTTGATTTAAACTCTCTAACATCATATCTGATATCAGGCCGTAAAAAGCAAAGGTCCTACTTTAAAAATGCGAACCGCAAGGAAATCGGTTACTGTTGATTGAATACCTTCACCACTAAGTAATTCATCAGCAGTAATCCCGCACAGTAAAGTTTAAATTAGGGGGGTAATAAATTAATTTAAATTAGTCGCCGTGGTCTAGTGGTTAGTGTGTTGGCTTACGAAGACGATAGTGCTGGGTTCAAATCTCAGCTCCGACATCTTCAAAAAAAGAAATATGAAAAAAATATTTCTTTCGGCGACTACCTCTCAGCAGTCTTCTGGCAAAAGCTCTGAGAGTAACTAATTGCCATGAACAAGCTTCTCAAGTCTGTCGTTCGGAGTCGACATTAAAACTGTAGGTCCCGGTACTCATGGATAAAAATTGACAAACACAACATGAGTGCTGCGAGAAGCTAGGCCGTAATCCTGACACAGGGTTGTATAGGCCAGTTATGTATGTTATGTATGTATGTATGTAATAAAAGATCATAATGATATTGGAAATAATGTCGATGTTGTTTTTCTTGATCCAGCCCTTATGATAATTCTTAGTTACGGCTCCTTAACTGCCTTTCTGGCATGTAAGACCCTGCCAGAGAACTATTGCTCTCCGACAGCTTAGCCAGTTGAGTCCTTGCAGTTTAAGCCTCTACAACATATTGATGTTTAAAATAAATTCCATTGATTTATTATAATTTAAACTTATGTCACTCTATAACAAAAACACCCTTTACTTTTATATACATACACGTATCTGCATTATCTTTTACTTTAATTTCCTGACATTGTATTAAAATTATTAATTAAAATTTATTTCTGTTTTGTTTTTTTTTCAGTGTATTGTGTGTGCATTTAATGTTTGAATATTGATTTTACAATTCCAAAGGATTTTAATTATTTCGAATTATTTTAAGGAAAAGGTAAGTTAAAGCATAATATTTATTACTTTCATAATAAAAATTTCAAAAAATTTAAATAAATTGTTTGTGTATTTGCCCATTAAAAACAAATCTTCTATGCAAATAAAATAATTTCAATTCAAATATTTTTCCATAAATATTTATTTATGTATTTAATTAATAAATAATAATTCTAAGCCTATCAAATATAAGTAATTCCACATAAATTATGTAAAATGTTTTTATTTATAAAACAAGATTTAAATATAAAAACTAATAGATTTTTCTTTATTGTCTTTTCAAACTACATAGCATGACCGTCTTGTTTGAGACAAAAAAAAAACGCACGCACACACATAAATTTATGGTTTATTTGTTCTCATGTCCATGGATGTTTGACTTTAAATATAGGGTTTTATCATTTATAAATAATGAATAATTAGAGCTTTTGTTTGTTAATATTGTTGTAGTTGTTGTTGTACTACTTCAGCTAAGATTTAAATATCTAAATAATCAATAACTAATATGGGGGTCATTTCATAATTTAGTGAACAGACTAGAAGAGAAAATTTTTTGAGCTCTACTTCTATTATCCAGTACTTGTTAAATTTCTTCCGCCTATTATTGTGCTAAATTTTAAATTATAACCAATATGGGTCTATTTACAACGAAACATTTATACTTGTACAGCCTTCTTATCGGCTGTAGCCCAGAGTTCGGCATTACTAAAGAAATATGTCTGAAAGCGTTGCGGAATTTTACTCATTCCTGGTGAACTTGGAAAAAAAGCGATTTCGAAGAGGGTTGTTAATTCTGCAATACTATACGCTGTACCTGTGTGTGTACATAAAATAAATAATTCATTTCATATTCCCATAATAACTTCAAGTATTACAAATATTTGATGAAAAAAGGCTAACTCACCATTATGTGATGGAAACATTTTAACCAAAAATTTGGTTTCATGTAAACATTTCTTATACAGTTATTTAAAAAAGAATAACATTGGTTAGAGCGCTCGTTCAGAAACGACAGAGGTTCAATCCAATTGAGGGACAAAAGTTATAAAATATATTTTGCGATTTTTCTAAATTACTTATGATTAAAAAAATAAGAGGTCCCCCCCTCTTTCAAGAAATCGCTCCCTGACATTTCCCGTCTATTCCACCAGAAACGAATAATCAGCAGTATAGCACTACCTTCTGGGAAGATAACAGCTAACCTACGAAAGACGCTCACCACTCTCATTGAACATCCACCGACAGATGGGGCAATTGCTGTCGATCATTCAAGGGTAAAGGCATAACAGTTGCCTTTGAGTGATCAAATTGACAGCCACTTTTCTCATTCCTAAGGCGCTTAACATGTGGTCATTACGTCGAACCATTAAACTGTCATCATTATTTAATAATTTTACTCTTTTAAAGGTAGTCGTAATTACACCATATTTTTTCCCAAAACAGGTTTTTCATAGCTTTGTTAACTGACAACCCCACATTAGTCTTCTTTGGCTTTGATTCACTAGTTTAGTCTTTAAAAAACTCTATCTTAGCACTTCTAACTAAAGTGGTTTAGGTAGCGATATTCATACACAGCCCTTGTTCAAATCTAGTAAAACTTTATTTATTGTTAACTAACTTTTTTAACTAAAGGGTAAACTAGGTTTAAGCAGAAGCTTTGCATCATCCACATTAATTAGCTAACTAAATAAACACTGTGAATCTGGGCATAAGAGTTCGATTAATCAAATTCATTCGCTTTAATTCATACTTTAACCACTTATCGTAGCTCTTGGCGCCAACCAGCCAGTCTTTAGAGGATCGGTATCTCCTGACAGCTTAAGTATCAATATTTCTACACCAGTTGCAAGAATTCAAGCACTTTTAAATAAACAATACAATTTTGCAATTTACTATTTAAAAAATATTCATTTATTAGTTTTTATTTTTTTTTTAATGTATTGTTTAATACACCAATAAATTAAATAACCAAACAAAAAAAAGAAAAAAAATTAATTATGAAAAATGTTTTAAAATAAAAAAAAGAAGTTCGATGATGGCACTGATAAATAAATACTTGCACTACTGCTTGTCTGTAGACAGAGTAAAGAAAAGAAGAAAAAACCGCTTAAATTATAAATCTTTTAATAAAGAAATGCAAAAAAAAAATATCTCGAAAAAAAACATGCTTTAAAACAAGTTTTTTATATTTTTATGTTTTTGTTTTACAG
Source organism: Metopia argyrocephala (assembly GCA_963576795.1). Classification (NCBI taxonomy): domain Eukaryota; kingdom Metazoa; phylum Arthropoda; class Insecta; order Diptera; family Sarcophagidae; genus Metopia; species Metopia argyrocephala. The sequence continues at coordinate 175,310,425 of OY756208.1, read as the reverse complement.
TAAATAAACAATAAAGTTTGTTTTTTAAACAACTGTTACACAAAGCTACACAATAAATATTTCAATATATTTTTAAGTTTTTTTTTTTTGGCTCATTGGAGAAGCATCATTTCGTTATTAATCATTTTAACTCTGACCACTATTACGAAATATTGTAACCAATACGGCTAAAATATATATTTAAATTATGTTTTTCTTTGAATCATATAGAAATTAGGTTAAATCATAAGCATCCGAAGAACTAATGGTTTCTCTACAAAACAAAGTCAACACTTTTTTTAATAATTTACTTTTTACATTTGACCTTTAAGTCAAACACATAATTTTTTTTTTTTTTATTTAACACCAGGTTTTATTTAACTCAGGGGTAAACCCCTACTACATGGGACAAATTGCTATAAGTTTAATCATTCAAAGGCCAGTGTTATACTTTCACCCTTGAATGATCAACAGCAGTTGCCACATATGGATGATGAATGTGAGTGGTGAGCATCTTTTATGTAGGTTAGCTGTTATCTTCCCATACTTTGATATTTTATTGTTTCTTTTTATCTCTTTAGCCAGTTTAACTTCAAAGTCTTTCGAACTTTCATTGTTAATAGCGGTCGTACCGCTGTCCCGTTGGCCGTTTTTTTTTTTTTTTTTTTGTTTCTATATAACAAGTGGCACCAAAACTGAATTTATGTAAAAAATTTATTCAGTGCAAGGTTCCTTTTTTATGAAAGAAGGATATGACATGAAAGACAACCGAAAGATTGTAAGGCACTTGGGATCAAAGAGCGTCCAGTGTATCTCAAAGAAGGTCTTTGAGTTCGACTTTGTTCAGATCATCACTTTCAGCCATTAGATCAAGGATTATTAGCTTCTTTTAATCTGAATTGAATAAGGAAAACACAAACCTTATGAAGTTTCAACAGCATAGGGCAAAGTGTTAGTAGTCTTACTTATTTATTAAGGTGGCTATAATAATACGTTAACAGGTTTGGTTTGCCTCAAAACTAATCTCCAGACACCTTTGCCAAGAGCGCACCTTTTTCAGTTGAACACACCAATTGATGACAGGGCATTATCAATCTGGTCCTTCCAACGTACTTCGCACGTTATTATAAAGGTTCGAAGAGGTCTTTTCCTACCTTAACAGAGCAGCAGAAGTTGCTCAATATTATTCTGCACAGCCGTACCAGCTTTGCAGAAATACTCAGTTCAGACATTACGGCATATACGCTATCCCTTATTGGCCTGTCGAAAGCTGCCTTATAGTCAAGTGGTATATGCCTTTTACTAAACCCAGCCAGGTCATTAACTAAACCCACACTATGTGTTCCGCTGTAAACATCTGCATTTGTGATTGCAATTTTCTCCATGTGTAAGAAAATCCATCAGGAGTTTCAAGTTTAGTACTCTATACTTTAGAAGATCAAATTTACACCAATATTATGCACTGGATACTGTCTAACCAACTTGACTTGCTAGTGTGTTAAGTATTTGCCATCTTTCTAATGATTATTTAGAGAATTGTAGACCAGACCAATATAGGGCTCAGTATAGGGGATGTCATGTATCTATTACTGGACAATGTGATCGAAAAAATATTAAATGTTTCACCCTTGATCCCACTGTTCAGATTGATTTCTGAACAGTGGGATCCACGGTCGTATCACAGACAACACTCAGTTTCATTAAGTTCATGAACACCAACCCCGAGAACACTGTCTACTTCAACCAGTTCAAATCGAACTCACTTCGAACCTAGCCGCCAGTAGACTAACTATCCTGCTCCGGTGCCTGTATTTCAAATTCCAATGATATGGTATGTAGGGCCGGAATAAAGATTTTGACTACCCTGTGAAGGACGTCCCGACCAACCAATATTAAACCAATCAGGTCCTTCAAAGCCGCTGTTACATATGCTACATTGCCTCGGTGACAATTTAGCAGACAAGCCTCTATAACGTGCCCATTTTTTAAGGCTGATAATCCATCAGTCTCTCAGCTTGAAAATTACAGTGAATAGATATTTGTTTTTATAATTAACAAACAAAACAAATCTTATCTCTTCTTTAATTCCATTATTAGTTTTGAAGAATCCAATCATTGTCTATAGTGCTGAAATGTTACTGATTTATGCATGAAATGCATTAAATTTGCTTTATCCCCTCCCCATTAATGTTTATTTTTTATAATAATCTCTAGTGAACTACAAATATAATTTAAAATAACATGGGAACCAGATTATCTAAACAGTATAATGAAATAGATGAGCATGTTTAATCGATTATTTCACGGTTTCTAAATAATTTGTGGGCATAACACTTGAATAGCATAACAAGCGATTAAATGTAATATATACACCTTCTTTGTTTGTATTTTTTTTTATATAATAAATAAAGGAGGCAAAAGCCTAGTTAATGAAACCATGAGAAATAAATTAAAATCAGAAAAAAATATATGAAATTTAAATACAATTTTTTATAATTTAAAATATTGCAGATAAATTGCTACAAAAAAAAATATTTTGACTGTAATTGGAAAAAAAAATTATAAAAATAATGAAATTATTTTTAGCTTTATCTTGTTAAATAGGGGGAGAGTACACCTTTTGTTCATTGTAATTTATACGCTTTTAGTGAAGTTCTTTTTATGTGTTTTCTTAGGTTTTTGTAGCTCTCAAATTAATTCAAAGAATTAAGCCAGGCCGGTGTCAGTGGTCAAGTGTCTTGTTTTTAAAATCAGCAGCAAGATGGTAAACACCATTCCGGCATGTAGACTCCACTTACTACCTTCCGTTGAAATTCATTTTCATTTTTTCTTTTGTGCCTTCGTTCTTGTCTTGATTGTTTGCATGTAAATTAAACTTTATTGCTACACTTGGGGAATAATAACCTTTTTTTCACTTCTTGGTTTTAAATCAAATGCTGGAACTCATGGTAGACAATTTGAGTATTTAAATTAAAATTTATTTTGGCCTTTGGAGATTTTTCAAAGAAAATAGACACAAAGCAGCAAAGAAAATAGACAAAAAAAGAAAACCAGTTAGTGAACCTTGACACTGACAGTATGTACCGGTACCTAAAATAAAAAATAATTGTTTTTTCCAAAAACTGTATTACAAAAAAAAAAAAAAAAAAAAAAAAGAAGGCACAATAATTTAAATAGTTTTTTTTTCTTGGAGTTTCTTCTATCTATCAAACAAGTAATTTATATGCCAAAGGTCAATGTTATGATTAATATTTTCTTTTTAAAGCAAACATCTGTATTTTTTGTTTTTTTTTTTTTTTTTGTTTTTTTAGGAATAGGAAATTCAAGATAATTTCTTTTAGATTTTAAAAGATTAAAAACAAATTAAAGAAAAGATTCTAATTTCACAACCAAAACTTTAAAGAAACTCAAGTAAAGGCAATAGAGAGTTTGATAAAGTTTAGTAAAGACTGCTATTCATTCAACTGATTAATTAAAAAATAATTATAACTCATCTCTGATGCAGGCTTGCGGCTGTATTCTTAAGCAAATAATAATTAAAAGAAAAAACATTAAATAAATATTTGCACAATCGAAATACATTTCTCATAAATAATGCCATTTTTTTCATCACAGACAGTCACAAAATTTTTATCTTTCTAAAAATAAATCAACTTTCTCCCACAGATATATGTACGTCATAAAAATGTTTAAAAAAAAATTCAAGGCCATATTCTGAAGTAAAGAGAATACCAACTTAAGTATTATATTGAAATATAATTTCTAGATTTAATATCACAATGGTGACAAGGTGTTGGTGTCATTATAGTGTTACAAATAAAAAATTTAATTCTGATCGTGTACTTGAAAAACTGGTTAGTGGGAGGCGCAGGCACAAGTAAGACCAGAATTTCGGGTTATTTTGGAAAAAAAAATTGTTTTAGAGTATATCGTAGTACTTTAGTACCTCTAACTCACATATTTTTAGACCGATTTCAAAATTTGAAACATTTTAAGAAAAGTAAAGAATTAGGCTTTCATATTCCAAGAAATTAGAAATTAGATTTTACGCAAGTTTTACCTTTTTTTCTAATTTTTCTCTATATAAACTTCATTGTTCTTGTACAGTGTTTTAGAGGCAATTAAATATAAAGAATGAATTATTGGGGGGGTCGTGGTATAGTGGTTAGAGGCCTCGCACAGAAACTCAAACGACCGGGGGTCAAATCCCAGCGAAGAAGAAAAATTTAAAAATTAAATTTGAGGTTTTTCGAAATTATAAAAATAAGAGGTCCCCCCCCATCCCATCCTAGAAGTTCAACTTCAAGAAACCTCTCCCTGACATTTCAGTCGATTCCACCAACAGAACAAATGATCAGGAGTATGGCGCCACCTTCTGGGAAGATAACAGCTAAACTACGTAGTGGAGACGCTTATCACTCATATTTAACATCCAAGAAATATGGGACAATTGCTGTTGACCATTCAATGGTGAAGGTATAACACTTACGCTTGAGTTGTCAAATTGACAGCAACTTTTCTCATCAATATTAGTCTTAATAAAAAAAATATAAAAGCGAACTTTTAGATTTTTATTTTATCATTGAATCAGAAAATACATACTCAGCTTTTTGTCAAACTTTTCATGACCTTTCTGGCTGAATTTTGTTGATGCAGCATTTAATTCCCTACTAAAATGCACATTAGGTTGTTGGCTTGTTGATATAAACTTTTGATTTCAAATAAATCTGTAAAAAATATCTAATGATAATTTGAATCGTATGCTTTAGGGGCCAATTCTGATCACGAAAACGAGAGTGTACAAGACCAGAAAATGTTTCATGCGGTAATGGAATTGTTTCATTGGCTGTATGATACGTAGCATAGTAGTAGTAGCATCCAATGTCGACAGAAAAACTGTGTTACTCGTATCAGGTCGCAATATCAAGCGTCAGCTTAACCAGCCTTATTTTCAAAAAATTTATGGTGAATTTGTTGATCACCAATTACACGTGGAAAACGTAACAATATTAGCGGTTAATAAAGGATTATTTTACTCGAAAAATATGCTGCGTTTGTTGTTGGTTAATGGTCCATTTCTTGAACTCTCTTCACTGTTCATGGTCATTATGCTTTCGTTCTGGTGCCAAATAAATTTTTAAGTCTGGAAGCACAAATCTTTTGTATATATATGATGTATAGACTTTCATGAAATTTACAATTCTTATCCACGACACCGTGTTATTGTTTGTGGGCTTTCACGAACTGTTTCGATATTGACTTTTGAGCGGCCAGGTTTTGGGCGATCAGTGCTTTTAGTGTCTAAAAAAAATGTTGTTCAAAAATTAAAATCGTTGTTGTATCGTATAGCGCTCTATTTTCACTATCCTTAAGCTCTCTGTTAATTTTGAAGAATTTTTAGCTGTACATGAAAAAGTTCTCGAACTTGGAAAGTATAGCTACTCGAAACTGGGTTGTACACACTCATACATGTATGCAACAAAATAATAAACAAAAAGCACTTACGACTGTGTTCGGTATCGTAGAAAATTTTGAAACGCAGTTATTTGATATGCAAATGAAAATATGTGTGTATTGCTTTGATCTGCATTTCGTTCAAAATTTAGGTACTCAATTTTTATTCAACGTGTGCTTTTTAATGAAGTTTTATCATATCAACAGCCTAATCTAAATTAACATTTTACTTTTAGAAATACAGTGCGACCTCGATTTTCGCACCTTAAAAAAATCCTTCCTGTTGCAATTACCGAAAAAGTTGCAATTATCGACCACTTTTTATTGTACCTGAAAATACCCCATTTTAATAAAAAGAAACAAATTACTTGTAAAAAACAATTTTTTTTTTTTTATTAAAAAAAAAAAAAACAAAAAACTAACTGTTAAATAACAGTCTTCTTGTTGAAACATTGGCGTAACGAGCAATTTTTTGTTTTAACAAGTGAAATTATACAAATATGTTAGCCTACTCATCTGTGTAAACATACATACGCTGCAAAATAGAAAACTGATGCGTTTGTATTTATGTTTTAAAATGTGTTTGGAACAGCACTAACGGGGGAGAAATGCTATTGAAATGGGATTGTTTGATTAAATATGATTAATTTTATAAAACTACGTTTCTGAACAAGAAATACAAACTGAAATCATTGTAAATATGTATATTAAAAAATATAGTGTTGCACTTATTTGAAAATCGTTGCACTTATAAAGACTGTAATATAAAAAATTTGCCTGTTGCGCTAATCGGGGTGTTGCGTTAATCGGATGTTGCGAAAATCGAGCTCGCACTGTAGTTACAAGTCCCTCTTACAGTATTTTTTATCTGTTTTTCGTTTGATAATTTGCAGCAACCTTATATCCCATCGCAGCGCCTACACATTTGTAAAATTTTTTGATGAAATCGTTCTCCTTTCTCGTCACTGAACTGACCACAATTTTCGACAGAAAAATCTAAATGCGCATGTAGAAAATAAAATTCAACAAATTTATGTTCCACCTTCTTTTATTTCCTAAAAAGTCTTAACGTTATCGTAACAGGGTATTATACTTTGTGGTAAATATTACCACAAACTTATCTTACGACATATTTGCAGTAATTATTATTAGAACTAAATGCGTATTGAATAAAATTTGTCTGCCATAACCGTGACATTATTTTCTGTTTAATTGTAAAATAATTTTTCTAAAAAAAAGAACAAAAATCAAATAGAATTCGAAAGTCATTTTCAAGTCTGGTAGTTTTAGTGACACCAATTTTTTTTTGTGTCTTTTTCTCAAAAATCACTTAAAAACCATTTCAACAAAAAAAGAAAAAAAAACTTTCTCTGATTAATTTAAAATAAATTATTTTGAAAAAATATATATATATATAGAAATTACAAATTCTCGAGACGTTTAAATAAAATTTTTTGTTTACAAATAAATCATGTCAATGATCTCTTATAAAAAAATCATAAGAAACCATATACGAAATTTGCTAAAAAAAGAAAAAAAAAAAACTTTACTCAGCATACGTAACACGAAGAAACAGACTTAAAACATTTGTAATTGATCAAACATGTATAAAATCTAAAAACAAATATGTTAATACAGACTTTTTGTGAAACAAAGGAAGGAAAAAAAATAGGAAGTCGATTTATTAAGAAAATTTTTTGCATATACTCGTACAGCAGACCGATAATGATCGACAATACAAGACATCATTTCTGTATTTGTTTTAATAATTCATTGATGTCTTAATGTTTGTTAACTGACAGTAGAAGGTAGAATTATGAGAATTCACTTAATACGTGAGAATATTTGAAATTCAAAATTTGTTTGCTTTAGCAAAACGTACACAAATATTTCGGTTTTTAAATCTTCACCAAGCAAAATTTAGGTGATGACCTTTACTGAGGCATGAATTCGTGCCGGTATTAAGGCGAAGGTAAATGACACGGCTAGTAATCATCATGCATTGCAATATGCTGTTAAAAAAGTTGAAATATGAAACTTTTTTTAAATAAGTTACAAAGAAAACGGTCAGCACATCCAACCGAGAAAAAATATGCAAAATAAGCCAGTGAACCAAGAGTTCTACTTGGCCCAATATCTGTCAATGTTCAATTACTTACCTGTGGCTAATCATCACTTTAACAGAGAGTAAAGGGAATAAAGGAATATCAACCTTTTTTTTATTTGAGACCAATGCTCAGGTGTAGACCCTTACTAAATGCAGTGCATTGTATTGGAATTTTTGCATGTTGATTGTGTGGTGAGTGTCTTCGCTAAGTAGGTTTAGCTGTTATCTGCTACTTCCCAATAGGTGGCGCTTTTATCCTGATCATTCGTTTTTTTGTTGACATTGGTTAAGGTGGAATAGAGTGGAATGTCGAAGAGCCATTTGAAGATGGACTTCTTGGTAGGGGGGGGTGGAACCTCTTATTTTTAAATTATAATTTTTAAAAAACCGCAAAGTAACTTTTTAATTTTTTCACCTTGGCTGGGATTTGAACCTGGGTCGTTGGAGTTTTTGTGCGAGAGCTCTAACCACTATACCAAGTACCCCCTTCAAAAAAAAAAAAAAAGAATTGATCGATAAAAATGTATCTATTTTAGCCAGTTCATTGGCATACATACCAAGTGCAAAAGGATATCAAGAGACTTGAGGTACTTTTTGTCTGCTAGCTTAGCTGTCAAAAAATATATGCATATATGGCCGTGTTTGGGAATCACATCCACAATACTTTATTATTTTGGCCGGAAACGCGCTACACTAAGTCATTTGAGATGACTACGCTAGAGGTTCAGTCATAATCATCTATATACATTCTCACTTACAACCAGGGCTCCACAGCCCTGTAGTAGTATGCCAGCGTGGGTTTGATGGAAAATCCAACTGAATCTATCAAGAGAGATGGATGGTAGTTGACACCTTTAGAATCTCAAGGTCTATTTTTGACATAAAATGTACTAGATAGTTGTTTTGTCACAGTAGGAAGGATGCTTTTTGATTTGTGGCTGTCCTTACCGGACACTGGCCAATTGAGAACTATTCCAGTCGGAGGGGTATTCAGTACAACGATCACTGTTGTAACTACGGTGATGCGAAAGAGGAAGAAACAGTTGAACACTGCCTTTGCAATTGGCTGTCCTCTGTAAGCGTCGTCATGTTGCTCTCGGTATGTTGTTAATATAGTTTATCGGTGAGATATCTGGTATTAATCCGGTAGACATTCTCAAAAACCTCATTCTGATAAATTTAATATGAGGAACTTTTTGACTGTGGTCATTGGTGCTGTAATGGCCTTGTATGTCCAACATGACAGGAAATTAAGTCCAATTGCAAAAAAGTTAGTCGTCAGCCAATTGGACCATGATTTATCAAGCAGTTTAACTATTTGACAGTTTCATAAAAACTATATGTGTTTTATTGAGGTTTACTGTATTTGTATAAACCTCAAAATGTCCAAAGCTGTTCATGAAAATCAAAATTTACGCACAAAAATTTTAATGCCGCCTGTAGGACAGCGTAAGAACTTCACTAGAACCATACTTCACGTTCGAATAGATTCATCTCCAACAGAGAAAACATTCTTATAATTTCTAAAGAAAAATTTTTAACTTTTTTACTAGTCTAAGCTATAATTCCACTTTTTCTGGTGTTTACGAAAAAGATTTTCTATTTAATTTTGCAAGTATTTGTTCCATAACTCTTTACAAACATTTTTAACTTGAAACTGTAATTTTGAAGAAAAAAAAAATCAATAAATAAAATCCAGTTTGTTCTCTGCATAGTTCTATCAGGAATGTCATTTGATTCTTATTTTCAGTATTCCTTTTATAAATATCATTACATCCATCCATCCAAACAAAGTTAGATATTACAGAAAAAGAAAAGAAAAATTGTTTTCTTCATATTATTACATCTACTCGTATTGTTCTATTTAATACAACCAAAGCCTTAGAATTCTAAAGAATGTGCCATAATTTTCTTTTTTGCACACAATTCTCTATCACAACCGCTTTTGCTCTTTCTCTTCTCACTACATATATGGTACTCCATGTGGCCATAAAAATAGCTCAAATCTATAATCATTTATTGTCACAATTTTTCTTAGATTATTGTCAGATGTTTTTTCTTTAAAAAAAAATTGCATTTCTTCTTCGCTTTACTTTTTCGCTAAAACATGCATGTGGTTGTTTCATGCATGGCTGGCCCAGGGGAATTGTTGTCTATTTGTAACATTCTCTAGAGTTTCAATAACATTAGAAAATATAATCATTTTTAGGTAGAAGAATGAAGATGACATTCGTGATGGTGATGGCGATGGCATTGGCAATATTTCCATGGTAATAAAGATGGTCTTTCTGGGGATTGGTGATGATGACGTTGTTAGTTGTGGTGTAAAGAAATGTCTTAGAGAGCTAAAAAGAAAAAAGAAACTTTTTTTTCTGTGTTACTCAACTAGAAATACTTGTAAAATGGTATTGGAATGATATTCTTAGACAAAGGAGTTAGATAAGCTAAAAGATTTACGATTCTACAGGTTTGCACAGACGTGATAATTATGGGGGTAGGTAGAGAAATTTGATGTAATATGTAGTACTTGCAAAACAATTCTTAAAACCTATATACATAGTTGCCAACATAAAATTCTAGTACTACAAAATATTCGTAAGCCATAAATGAGAATAATATCAGATTTAATATGCAAAAAAAAAACTTTCCTAAATGCGATATAATTCTCATTAAGTGTATAAGTTTTTGAACATAAGAATCTATAGTTTTTATGCCATATTTTTTAATTAACTTTTTGATAAAATCAATTAAAAGTTTAACGTAAAATAAAATTCCAAATCAATTAAACATTTTAATTGAATAAGTTTAAAAGTTTAATTGAAAACGAAATCAATTAAAATTTTCATTGTAACAATTAAAATAAATCAGAACATCGTTTTATGCTTTGAATGAATAATCTTTTATTTTTAAAAGTAAAAAACGTATTTTTATTTGATTTGTGGCAAGTGCCACCATTCTTAAGATACAGTGATTTTGAGTAGCGTATGGAGTCAATTGCAGTGAACTAAAGATTACTCAAAACAATTTTAATATTTACTCAAGTTCATACAACTATAGAGTTGGTTGAAAATTTTCTGTTACGATGTGGTTTTTTTCAATTGAACAACAAAAAAAAATAGCGGAATAAGTATGTATATTCCGAATAGAGTTTAGCAATTAGTCCTTACAGCACTAAAGTCAATAAAATCTAAGATAACAAATTAATTATTAAAAAACAAACAAGAAATACTATATTATATGCTGAAGACTCGAGTTCGAGCCTACAAGTTCGAGCACTACACAAGTTCACTCCATAAGTTTTTGATTACCAAAAAAAAAAAATTCATTGCAGTTAACTTTCATCAGTTTTAAGGGTTTTCAAAAAAACAAAAATTAAAAAATACTATAACTGTTGATCTGAACAGTTTACTTGTATACTGCTCGTCGCAATTTAGTTAACGCACTGCCCACCTTATGCAATGAACTTATGTAGTGCTTGGAATGGAATAACTAAAAAGCAGTTAAAGAGGAAAAAAGGTAAAAATGGCATCAAAATAAAAGAGAAGTGTCACTTGATTATCTTTTACGTCAAATTGTACAGTGAAATTAAACAAAACAAACAGTTGTGGGAGAATATTACAGGGTTCAAACAGAGATTTTTTATATAATCGTGCAATATATTTTTTAAACCATCTATGCGCGTGTTATATATAAATGGATATGATGCCAAAATTTACTTTCTTAACTCCTTTAAAGAATAGTTTATATGCAGATTCCTTTTTTGAACAAAGTGCATGCTAACATTTTAAAAACGATTTGATTGGCTACTGCACTTGGATCACAATATTTTTTGCATTATTTCATGGTAAAATAAGCGTTTATTAGTAATAAATTGTGTAGAAAAAAATTGTTGATCTGCACTAAAGAGATATTACACAAAATCCTTTAATTTCAAATTAAAAATGTTTCCTTTCGCCTTTATTACTGAGCCTGCACCTACATATAAACCACATTGAAATGTACAATTTTGGGATTCAGCTTCCTTTAGCTATATCGATTAACTATTTTTTTACAATATTTCTTACTGTTTAAGTCTTACAAAAGCATTAATTTGAAGAGCATTATCAGATGCTTTACCAACCAAATCTTTTTCGTTTTTCAAAAATCTTGCACAAAAAGACAAATTTTTATGAAACTTTTTTTAGTTTAAATCTAAATTTCATTCAGATTTAAAATTGGCTTGTAACGATCCTCGTATTGCAAACTCTCTAACATTATTATACAAAGTAATGCAACAATAACAGAAAATCAGCAAATAAAAAAGAGCAACAACAACAACAACAATATCCAAATAACAGTGGCCTGGAGTTCATTGAATTCATAATACGCTCGATGATCGTAAATTCTTACCCAAAACAGGTTCTTTTTCCTGATTCCAAATGTTCTGCTTTGTTTTTGTTTTCTTTTTTCCTGTTTTTACTGGTTCCTTTTTGCCTAATGTGTTGGTTATAAATGTTTAAAAGAATAACAACTTCAACTATTACCAAAACAACAACAATAAGAATAGAAAAAACGTAAGAATCAGTACCATCTAAAAAGTCTATTGACTCCGGTAGTAGTCATGTTGGTGATAATGGACATGAATTTTTCGTTTTTCTTTCAGTTTTAGTCAATGTTGCCAGATTTTTTTTTTTATTGAAGAAATTATATTTTTTTTTAACAATAAGGTATTACAGCAGCCTGTTAACTACTTCTCTTGCACTGTATACTGTGTCTAGTCAATTGCTGGCTAATGAAAGAACGAACGTATATTTTTTAACTAAAGCTGCTTATATCCACTACCATGCTTGAGCGCTCACATGGCCAGTCACGGTCTAGTCTATTTTAACAACAGCTACAAGCGTTTTTAAGGTGTCAAAAATTCACATTATGTATGAAACAAACTAAGACCTCAATTATGGTTCACAACACATAAATGTTGATTTATCTCGGCTGCAACACAACATTTACTCTTTTCTTGAGTAGGATTTACAGTATCTAAATTTTGTCTATAGTATTTCAAAAGGTTGTTCTTCAAGCTAGTAGACTTTTCCTTTCCTGAGTTTCTAAAACTGTCAGTTGAATGCAAAATTGTTACATAAAACAAAAAACTTAAACGCACAGTGCAGTATTTAAAAAAAAAAAGTTCAAAAATAAACATTGAATATTGGCTTCGAGTTTTTTATTAATGATGATGAGGGTACCAAGAAAACGGAAAAGAATTTGGAATAGTTCAAAACCTTCGAAATTACCAAATGCTAAGTACGGAAACTTCAATTATCATATTTAATTGTAAAATTTAATACATCTTTTAGTTTTGTAAATTTTTATTCATCAGCAAAGATTAATTTAAGTATGTACTTGCTTCAACAACTGAGCTATTGCTTAGAACTTTCATTCACAACCACACGTAGTCAGCTGTTGTAGGATTTCTGTTGTACTGACAACACTTAAACTCAAATGTTGTCAATCATACTCGTAATCAGTTGTTGAACATTGACAACATAAAATACAACACTGGCGATAAGCGTTGTGAATCATATACGCAATTTAAAAAATGCAACATCAGCAACAACAAAAACGCCGTGAGAGTGTTATGATAAAAAATCCGATATTGATAGGACACTATGAAGTAAAGTTTCAAACCAAAATGATGAAAAGAATATATTATTTTTAAAAGCTTATTTAAATATTTAATATGAACTCTGCTGCCTTCTTAATAAAATATTTAAAAAGTTACGACGATAATTTTTCCTTAAAATATGATTTATTTCGCCAGACGATGATTTTCATTTCAAAGCTTCTGGCAACGCTGGTTTTACTTTTGGTCTTTGGTCGACTTGTTGGCTGTTTGACTGACTTTCTTTTTTATTTTTTTCTACTCATCTCATCATAAAAAATTTAATTTTTTTTTTTTTTTGGAATTTCTTATAAGTTGCTGCTGTTCTCCATTTGAAATGGTTCAATAATTGTGATGCCGCTTAATACAATTGCTGCCATAGTCGATAATGATGATGATGTCTGATCATAATGACAAGTTTGTTGAAGCAAAATAACAAAGTGATTCACAGCCATACTAAAAAACACCATTTAAAGAAAGTCAGATTAAAATGTCGAAAGATAAGCAGCAGAACTCATAAAAGTATAAGAAAAAAAAAAAAGTTTTTTTTAAGAAAATTGTAACATCACCTGTATTGGGGGAATAAAAGTCAAAATCATCATCATTAGGAGGAGCGGTAACATATGTGAACAGTGGGTTATAATAGGGAAAAAGAAAACTACCTTTTAATTGTAGAATTCAACTACGACAGTTGATAATGGTCATACTGTTAGCTTTATATCTGTCGAATTGGCCATTTAGTTTCTTTTACCAGTTCAACAATAATAATTATAGCCATCATTGATTTAGTTTCGTTTACCAGTTCACCAATAATCGTTATAGCTTTCAACAACAGCTGCAAATAATAAAATTTTTTTATCATAATGAGTGTTTCATGCGGACACCCATACCCCTTTTTGTCATACTGCTTTTGCTGCGTGAACTATTTGGACTGTGGTAATTTGTTGGCATAATCAGGTAATTGTTCTGAATGCCAACGACAATTTGGACTGATTTTCTGTGTAAGAGCATTGATTTTTGAGAATATTTTTGCTTTTCTTGTAAAATTATAATTTTGTTAGATACAAATTTTTGCATTTCGGCTAACGATATAATACTAAGAGCCAATTATGTTAAGCGTTTCTAAGGGAGACGTGCTTAGACAACTGCGTATGTGTATACATAGTATACGCTAAAGCCGACCCTAGTTATCATAAAAAACTCCTTAAAGATGAGACGTCAACAAACCTATATAAGATCCATATACCGCAAAATTGTTTCTTGTAGTAGAAATAAGACTTGCGGCGTATAAATTCATATCTAATCAAGATAGGCCATCACAATTAACTGTGAGCGCTATACCGTTATGATTAAGAACTTCTTTTTATTTAAATTTGATGACAAAAATACCAATAAGATTTGGTTTCAATAGAATGGTGGTATATTGCCATAGTGAATATTTTATATGAGAAGAATTTCTTTCCCATGCGGGCGGTTGTAAAGCTTACTGGCATGAGAGAAAAAAATTTTTTTGAATGCTTATATCTCTAAATCACTTAATCAAGTGTTGCTTAGTTTTCCTTTTTAAATTCAGATTTTATTTTTTTGACCAAATTTTTATAAATTCATTTTCACACCTTTTCTTCTTGTTTGCCCACTGTTTGCTTATTACAACAGTCAAGTGTAGCCTTTTCTTCTTGTTCATCTCTTATCTCATACATTGTTTACTGTCCCCATTCATTGTTTTGTGATTGCTGACGGCAGCAGTTTATTTTTATTGTAACGTGTTAAATCTTAAAATGTAATGTTTGTTAGTCAGTCATCTACATTGTAAATGATGTCGCCTTTTCTTGTTGTTTGTTTTTTATTTGTTGGTTAATTTCAATGGATTATTGGTTACTTTTGGTATTTGGTATACAATTTGTATTTTAATAACGAACGCTCACTATCATTTCTCCCTATCTCTCTCTCTCTCTTAACAAAAGTTTATCATTCACCTATAGAGATTTGCTTCCTTGAGTGTTATTGGTTTTGCTCGTGGGGAAACCTTAATAATGAATATTTCAATGAGCATAAGTGCTTGTACGAGTATATGCTGATTAATTCAAGAGCATTGATTTTTTATAAAGGTTTATTTTTGTACACTTTGGCTCTCTCCTTTAAAGTAGGCTTTTTTTTTGGTTTTTGTCTTTGGAAGTGTTAAGTTCGAATATTTGTTTTATATGAGCTATTGTAATTGAAAGTGATATAAGTCCATGACGAGTTTGTTGACATATATAACCCCTAATTACCGCGAATATTTCACTACGATTCAACGGAGAATATTGTAATTATGTATAGATAATACCCAGTTGTTGCTCAAGGAAAAAGTTATTGCAAACAAATGGGTATATTACCCAGCCGAACTTTACCCTCAATGTGAAATAAGATCACTTCTGAAAAGTTTTTGCCTGTAAAACTTTCTCTGAAAAACAACTGGGTATACTCTATATATGTTGGAATCTACTTTTTCACTTTTCCGTGAATATATAGGAAGCTCAATCATATCTAATCAAATCTAAACTAAGTTTATATATAAATTCCATGGCTACAGACTTTGTTGTCTGTAACTTTTTATCTGAGATACAAGTTCATATAATCTTTACACGGGTAAAAGCTTCTACTTTTGGACTTTCCAATGACATACCGGAATCACGTTCATGTCGTTTGCAAATAGGTATTCAACCCAGACTAACAGTACTCCAAAAGTGAAATGAGAGCACCCAGGAACTTTTTTGTGTATTACTTTTTCCCTGACAAACATCTAGGTACATTCTATATATGATTGGAAAATATCTTAGATCTTTCTAACGATATATACGCCTCTCAACATTCCACTCTATTCCACCTTAACAAATGTCAACAAAAAACGAATGTTAAGGAGAAAAGCGCCACCTATTGGGAAGTAGCAGATAACAAATAAACCTACTTAGCGAAGGCATTCACCACATAATCAACATGCAGCGATGAGGCAATTGCTGATGATCATTCAAGGGTGAAGGTATAACACTGGCCTTTGAATGATCAATCCACAGCAATTTGTTTTATTCCTAAGGCGCTTAATAATAATATATACAATAATAGATACATATGTACTGTACTTTCCAAAAAAAAATTCCAATACAATGCACAGCATTTAGTAGGGGTTTTCCCCTGAGTATTGGTCTCAAAATAAAAAAAATAAAAAAATGTATAAATTCTACCAAAGTAAACTTTGTTCTCTGCAAGTTTTTGTCTGAGAAATAACTTCGTATGATACGAGTATATACGGCTAAAAACTAATCTCTCTCGACTTTCGAATGAAATATCGGAATCACATTTATGTCGTTTGGAAATATATCTATTATCTCATCTAACATTCCCCCATTGTGTGAAAACATACTACTCTCGGAATTTTTTCCCTCAGAATCAACTAGATATGATCTATATATACATGAAATCTACGGTCTTTGACTTATCTAGTAACACATCGAGACCTTATTCCTGTCCTTTGAAAATGCCCGCTTACAGCCCTTGAATACTTCAATATACACTTTTTTATACATGGAAATTAAGTTATTATTAAATTTTTTGAGGTGAAATATAAATCATAATGTCATTTAAAAAAATATTTAAACTTTTACTTTTTTTTCTTATTACTTCAGGTGACTATTTACTAAACTTTGTTGACATATTTTTCTCTTATGTAATCTTTTGATTATTTATTAACGCTCGTTTTAAAAGTTGAACTCTTTATGGTATCCCACCATGCTTTAAACTTTAAATGGAATGATATTTTCGAAATTATTTCATTTTTATTTTAATAATTCAAATGATTAAGGGGTTTTATTAAGAATAAAACAAGTTTTACAAGACTTTTTAAATGAGTCTTCTTTATTTATGCCAGTAAAAAGGTGAAACAATTTTTCAAAAAAAAAAAAAAAAAATTTTGTTTGAAGAGAATTTTGTAAAATATATTTTTTTTATCAAATTCTTCAAATTCAAGTCCAAATCTTATTACTATTTAATGTAGAACAAACTCAAATCTAATTGTTTTGATATTCTTTCATAAGTTAATATACTTATGAAACACCCTAATACTCGTCTAACCTTTTAAGTATGGCCCACCTTTTCTAAATTTCTACTAATAGTCATAGTGTTCAAACATCATGCACTTTAAGATTTCGTTGGTTAAACTGGTTGGTATCAAATAGCGCCAACACAACAGTAATAACGTAATACAACAGCATCTTCATCGTTACCCATTAAAATTTAAAGATCAAACAACTTTCGTAAAGAAACAATAAATATTTTAATAAACCAACCAAAATACAAAAAACAAAGACAAAGATGAAGATAAAGATAAAAAATATTGCATATTAATAAATACTGGTAAAATAAATCCCATAAATAAACTGTAAAATTGATTAAAATAAAATGAAAAGATAGACTGCAAACAACAAAAGATGCGCCATAACTGAAAGAAATGAAAAATGGCAATGCAAACCATAATAATTTTCTTCTTTTCTTTAATTTGTTGCGGTTTCTGTTTAACATCTCTTTCCTTATTTGAGTTGTTGCAGAAGAAAAAATTTAATTTAAAAAAATTACCACAAAAAAATTAGGTTGATGGTAATAAATAATAAAGAGGACTTGATAAAAAGTTATATCATAATGCCTAATACCGGTTTTTAATGCTTTATATAGGCCAAGAAAGCATAGTATTTATTATTTAAAGCGGGACACAATGCATTTGCGATCGCGGATATTTAAATTTAGAACTACTGTAACTGTGTGTAGTACTTATTTCTTGCTCAATTATTGAGAACTATTTCAACTTTCATTATATTACTGGCAGCTTTGGTTGTAATACAGCAACACATCGAGTCAAACCTACAGATACTATTTTTACTTAAGGAAGGTACACAGTCCACTACCGATTGGGAATTGATATTTCTGAATTCGTACGGCCATAGTGTAGAAGTTAATATGTCGTCTTACTAGAGGAGATACAAACCCCAGCTCTGACATCTTGAAAATAAGAAATATGAAAAAATTTTTCTTTCGGCGACTATTTCTTAGCAGTCTTCTGGCAAAAGGTCTGAGAATAACTAATTGACATAAACAAGCGTCTCAAGGCTATCGTTCAATGTCGACAATTAACTGTAGGTTCCTGTACTCATGGAAAAAAAATTAATACACACAACATGGGAGCTGCGAAAAGCTAGGCCGAAACCCTACAACAGGATTGTATTTGATAATTATGTATGAATATATCTGTATGTATGTGTCCGTGGTGCCAGAGTTAAGTCTTTGAAGATCATTTTTTCTTTAATTTCGTCTTCGTCCGTTACGACAAGAGATGTAATATGTTACTGAAGGCAACTAGAGCCGCATTTTTACTGAATTTAATCGTTGTGGGTGGGTTAGATCTTTAAATCGTATAATCGACTTGTCAAAATAGTTCATTTTTTACTTTATATTGTAACTTTAAAAACCAAGGGACAGTAAAACTTGTATGAAGAGGATGTCGTCGCAAGAATTAAAGAACGCTGTATCTGACAAAAAATTTAATGTTCACCAGAGCCAAAAAGCCTGTATGAAAGTAGAACAAAGACACTGGTATTTTTCAAAACGCCGACGACGTAAGTGAATTTCTTTTCATCATAGAAATCTGGGACCGAGACCAATCGACGAGTATTTTTTGTTTCTGATAAAAATGATGCAAAAAACTTATTTTAGATTTTTTGTCAGT
This sequence comes from Metopia argyrocephala, assembly GCA_963576795.1. Taxonomy (NCBI): domain Eukaryota; kingdom Metazoa; phylum Arthropoda; class Insecta; order Diptera; family Sarcophagidae; genus Metopia; species Metopia argyrocephala. The sequence goes on along the minus strand of OY756208.1, from coordinate 175,291,495 downwards.
TACAGCGTTCTTTAATTCTTGCGACGATAAATACACTACACTACACTATTTTGTAGGAAAGAAAACTTCAGTTCTTAATAAATTTTGTTGTTATATTATAATATAATTTTAGAATTTAAATGTTTTTCTACCACGTTACAACCACTTTACTTAATCACTTACTCAGAATTATTAAAAGTCATCATCAGCATTTGTTACATATTTTAAAAATCAATCAATTTTACTTTCACTGTCATTAAGATTATTGAATATCATACAGATAAAGAAAAAAAATATTCTTTAGAAAAAAAAAAATACTTTAATAACTATAATAACCATTATAAATATAAAGCAGACTTCCAAGTAATAATCATCAAGAGAAAAAAACAATCATTAAATCATTGGCACAAGACCAAACAAACAGAACAAAAACACAGACCATTAAACTATAAGTATACCGTGAGAATGAATAAAAAGTGAAAAAAAAAAAAATAAATAATAAATAAAAAAAAATAAATATTTATATATAAATAAAAATGACATTTAAAAAATGGTTAAAATAATAATAATGATTATAAAAAAGACCGGACCATATATTACAAATCATAACAAATGCTTTAAAACTTAATTTTCTTTTTCCATAATTGTTGGTATTCATTTCAAACGTCCAGACCCTCTTTTTGTAAATAAATTAAAATCAATAACTTTCAATATTATTTTAAAGTAGTTTGGAAAGGGTTTTATCTCTCATAATCATAATAAAACTATAAAAGAAATATTTGAATTTTTAATACGCTACAGCTACCCATCCAATAAGCATCAAAATGAAATTACATGAGCATCAAATAAACGAAGAAGTGACTCAAGTCAAGACAACTAAAGTCAGTTTCTAATTTTCATAAAACATCTTACCCATAATTATTTCATTGAAAATTTACTATTTTTTTTTTTTAATATTTTAATATGGTCTTAGTTGCTCCTCCTTCAATAGTAATTAGAATGTAAATTAATATTATATCGTAAATTAGTAAATAAATGAATAAATAAATTTATATTTATAAATTATAGTTTTTAATATTATCCGTAATATACTTTTATTGGGCAAAGTGCTCTGTATATTTCTTCCGAAAACATTGGTAAGATTCATAAATTACACTTCGCGTAAAATTTTGCCTGTTTGAGGTCGTTAAAGATATTTCTCTTAAAACATGCTATCTAAAATGGCACGTCGAATGTCACAGACATCAAATTAGGAGTGTAAAACTCATTCTGGCTTCACCTTAACGACAGAGAGGTAGTATTTAATAATATTAATTAAATACGTATGTATTTGTAGGGTTGTAATTTATTTAGTAATTTAAAATTTTTTGGTCTAGCAGGGATGCCAGCTGTTTTATTTATTTACTGATAGGTTTACCGTGCAAACATATGGATCATTTAATAACTGACGGACGCGTAAAAAATAGCTTAAATTGCCCAAAAAGGTAATGACTGAAGCTTGACCATTATTCTAGCATTACGAAGTGATTACGCTCGTTATAGTTGTCCTACTACTGTGCCAGGAATTGGTAGTATTATAAAAAAATTGGAACACATATAAGACATTATAAATGTGGTCAAGCCTGTGCCTTATCACTTCTGTTTGTGAAAGTGTGGTGATAAGGTGAATTCATCAATTCCGTAGTAAATTAGGAACTGTATGATTTGTGGTTTTTACAAAGCAGTGCCACGAACCGCACAAGACGACTGAATTTGTTTATATTGAATGATATACACTGAATGTATGTAGTGTATTGGTTAGCTAGGCGAGAGATCCGGATTCAATCCCAGCTCTGACCTCTTGAAAGACAGCAATATGAAAAAAATATTTCTTTCGACGACCACCTCTTAGACATCTTCTGTCTTCTCTTCTTCTCTGAAAGTAACTGATTGCCATTAACAACCTTTTCAAGTCTGTCGTTCAGAGTCGACGTTAAACTGTAGGTCCTAGTACTAACGGATAAAAATTTATACACACTATATTAGTGCTGTGAGAAGGTAGCTCGTAACTCTGAAAAAGGGTTGTAATGGCATAAAGCATGTAAATTTTCAGGTTGCGTAATGGCTCGGTCTATCGACAACAAGAATATGCGAGTAGACGCCGTTTGATTTCTTTTTGACCGAAGCTATGAGGATAATAGCTAATGTGGGAGCATTTTGATACCTATATTTGTCAAGTTTGCGCCAAGATAACGGTCGATATGTGTGCAAAAAAGTGGCAAAAAATGTCCTTAGAAAGATCGACCACTGCAAGGAATGCATAAAACTTTGTAGTCGAAATTGTTTTCGGTTTCTTGAGTAAAGGGTATGCAGGCCCTTGACATATGGCAATAATTTTTGCATTCAAACGGAATGTTGTACAGATAAAGACAAAATTGTATTTGATAAGGACTAGTTTCTCCAACAAATATCACACAATGCATTGCACAGTGGGGCCAAATGCATGAAAAGTGGCGATTAATTCATAGAAGTCGTAATTTAAAAAAAAAAATATTTTTTATTAATGGATATTTATAAATACATAAAAAACCAACATTTAAAAAAAAAAACAGAGTGAAAAAACACATTTTTTAACCCTTTATGGGCCATTTTGTGTTCTGTAAAAAATCCTCTTTTTTCACATTTTTTGCTGTAACTTTGGAACGATGCGCTATAAATTATTCAATTAAATTGCAAATTAAAGCATACTAAATGTACTTTAAGAAAAATAAGTAATATTTTTAAAAATAATAAGGAATAAATATTTTATATGTATTTCTATTAGAAAATTTTTAAATTAAAATCATACCTTTTTTCTCGAAATTTTAAAATTTTGCTCAAAAATGAAACCTTTGAAAATCTAATTGTTTTTTTATTGATAAATAACCATAAGCACACTATTTAAAAAAAATTTAATTAAATTCGGTTATTCTATTTTTTTTTCTTTTTTTTTTTGAAAACAACAATTTTTTATTATAATCATTATTACCTTTAATGTTAGTATTTACTTCACATTCAATTTCATAATAATAAATTAATTCGTTACAAAAATCTTAATCTTCATCTCCATCTTCATCTTCATCTCCATCTTCATCTCCATCTTCATCATTGCTATTTTGATTGCTGGGAAGTACAAGCAACTCCAATGCAGATTTTGGCATTAGCTCTTTTTTCTTTTTAGAACTATTGTTCATGCTTGTTATAAACGGATCTGAACTTAAGAGAAATCTATTAAAGATATCTTCCATTGTTTTTTCTCGACTGCATTTACGGGCAAAATTCTCCCTATAACTTTTAAAATCTTTATTTCTGGCTTCCTGAGACTCTTCGGTTAGCTGACCAATTGGCAATGGCGATAATGATATAATTTCAGGCCCATGAATAAAATATTTGTGAAGAGTAGGAGGCATATAGTACCATGGATATTTTTTCACAAATAGCCTGGCAGTGTTATTAGCGAAGTTTGTAAATTTTTCAATGTTGACCTCAATACCACTAGAAACTACAATTAATATTGTGTGCATATTTTTGGTCAACTCTAAATCAATATTAGTAATTTCAGCAGATACTTCTGCATTCTTAAAAAAACGTCTTGCAGTATTCCCGTCAAATAAATGACAATAATAAATAGGGATGGGAGCGTGACCTCCTTCAATTTTTCAAAATAGTGCACTTGTGCCATATACAATTTTCTAATAATTTAAAATTAACAAATGTTTAAGTAAAATTCATTGAAATATCATAAACACATGTAAAATAATTTAATTAGTTCTATTCATAGTAAATAAACCCAACATACGCAATCACGTGAGCATGCGTGAATTAAAGTTACTCACGCCCCCATCTCTAATTAACAACACATTTTTTAGCTACAATAACAACTACTATAACGAAAATAATGACAAAACAAAGTAAAAACAACTTGATATTTTGTTTTGTTTTTTTTCATATTTGTGGATTTTTAGCATCTTGAGTTATTTCACAAAAACAAGCATAACTCAAAAATCGCAAAAAATCGCAAAAAAATATTTTGGGGTTTATTAGTTGAGATCTGATATTATAACACTATATAGACGATTTTACGCAAGCTCACGAACAAAGTTGTTGAAACTCCATATATAAATCAAAAATAGCCCATTTTTGGGCTAATTTTATTTTATTAACATTTAATATTTTTAAAAAATTTATTTAAACAAAAAAACATGTACTATATAGTAAACTACCTGAAGTTGACGGTTCCATTATAAAAATTTAACTTTTAGAAGTATTAATAGAAAAAATTATCAATTGAAATATCAAAATTTTCACTTTTTTTCAATATGCACAAAAAAAATAACAATTATTCAACTTTAAGTGCTCACTTCAACTAAAGCAAACAACTTAAAAGTATAATTTTTGCAATTAGTGATGCAGAATTTTATCCACTTTCACCCGGTACCAAACACGATCATGAATTTTAAAGTTCATATTTTGAATTAATCGCCACTTTTCATTCATTTGGCCCCAATGTGCATTGTAGGGTTAACATTAAAATAACGTAAAAATATTAATAAAATAAAAGCCTCTTCTCACGCACTCAATTGTTTACTGAACAAAAAAGCCCTCTACTTTACTTCCTTTGAATTATTGGAAAACCATTATACCCGTAGCTCTACAATTTACAAATAAATACACATGTATGTGTAAGCAAAACTCATCAATAACAATATTAAAAAGAAAAGAAAAAAAAAGAGAGTCATGCAAACTTCACCTGGTCCCATACTCATATAGTATATACGAGTACGAGTATGAATATGGGTGTTTGCGATATTAATATTGCATTTATTTATTTATACTCGTATTTTTATTGTTGGCATTTTTTATGATCATAATTTTTTTTTGGCAATAAAAACACGCTCTCTTTTACATACTCATACGCATTAATAAACATAAAAACAACAATTGCTGGCATGAATATACATATATGCAAACAATAATGTGCGTACAAAATAAAATTTAAATTTACTTGTAACTATAATGTGAAATATACATAAATGAACTTAATGACAATCAGAGATGGAAAACATAATACGATATGAAATTTACTACTATCTGTTTATATTCGTATTAAAGCTTGGCTTTCACGTAAAGAATAGGTAGCTATGATAAAACAATGACCTTTCCAATAATATTTTTTCAAGAATGTAGGCTCATATTCATATTCTTATATTGTTGCTTTTGACACGATAAGTTTACACTTATTGATGTATAAAGCTGTAACTAATTTCAAACTGCATAATTAACATATTTAAAGAACAGCTGATTGATTTCATTTAATAGATATTTTTATACATATTTTATACTCTATTTGAAAATTGAAACATATTTGAAGTAATGTTGAGATTTTCAATTATTATGACTTGAAAATATGCTGAAAAAAGTTGAGACTTGTAAATTATTCTCCTTTTAACAGCATCCAAAACATATCCATAAAAAACAGAAACTAGTTTAGTTTCTACTATGCTTTGAGCGACAATATTCTAGTAAATAATTGCATTTTATAATTTTAGAAATTATAGCCAAAATAATTCCATACAAAACAAAATAGATTTTTTATAGTTATAAAAATTAAAGTTTTTAACACAAGATAATTTGAAATGTATGCTTTTGAGGATAAGCATGTCTCTATGGCCATTTCGTCTCTGCTTAAGAGACTCGTCAGGAGACTTTTTCCCAAAGGTGTTATTCAAAACTATAAATACTTATGTTAAAATAGTTATAGACTAAATGCGAATCATATCCCATTTAGTATATAAAAACCAAACTGTGGGCTTGTTTATGAGCCCAGGTGGGGTTTTATCCCCTGTTTTCTTTATTAAAATAAAAAGGCCAAATGTTGCACTTAAATTAACACTTTTTATTTTCAGCCTCTTGCTGTTTAATAAAAAAAAGGTTTACAGCTTCTTGCTGTGACAAATAAGCAACCGTTTGCTTGGAGGTTTGTTAAAAGACTCTCAACTTAAAATTACAATAAAGTTACAAAAAAATATATTGAAAAAAAAGGATCAAATCTCAAGTAAAAGAAAGAGAAAGAACAAACTAATAATACCCCAAAATAATGGGTTTTTTGTGCATGAATACACGGAGCGAATTCATATAAACAAAGTAAACTAACGTATAGTAATTAATGAAAGAAAATAGAAATATAAGGTTAAATTTAAGTGAAAGAAATATAAAGAATTATAAGTTAAATTTAAATAAAAGAAAATATAAAGAATTATAAAATTAAATTTAAATGAGAAAAAATATAAACAATTATAAATTAAATTTAAATGAAAGAAAATATATAAATTGTTGAAGTCACTTCAACATACTCCCGGGCGCGGATGGCAGGAACAATTTTTCCACGGACCTGAAACCATCCAACCGAAAATGGTAAGATAGGCAAGGGGTCCGTCATCGAGAGGGGCTTCAATTTTCGGCAAGAAAACCTTTGCTGCAAAATCACCGGCAAGTATACCATCAACTTCGCGGCAGGTATTAAAAAATGGATGAGCAAGGGGTTGGTACTGCTTGAAATGTGTTACAATGGCCGGGTCCGTTATGGCGAGAGGAACTTGAAAGTCTAAAGCATCTTTAATAATCAAATTTAAGCGTCTCGTCTCCTCTGGTTTATGTGGGTGTGTTGGTTCTAATGTAAACCATGCATAGGATTCACCAGCCTTGTTGGTCTTTGATTCGAACTCTGGCAATAATTGAGCGACGCTTCGTAACAAATAAGATTTTTCTGCGTTGGGGTCAACATAGAAATTGGTGAACATTTTCTGACCTTTATAATTTAGGTTGATGCGTACTAGAGGAGGCTGACTTGGCCACTTAGTTCGTGTTCTTGTTAAGTGGCTTGATTTTTTCTCAGGTGGAGAATGGTCCGCTGTCAAATTGAGAGCAGTAAAAGCCGTATGTAGAGGGCGATTCGCAGTTGGTGATGCTACAGTGAAAGTTGCGTTTGCTAGCTCAGTTGACTCGGGAGCTTCCGCATTGGACTCTAAATTCTCTGTATCATCCCATGGCTCGTATTCTTCCTCAAAACTGGACGAATAGGGGTCTCTAGTATCTCGATGAAGCATTGAGTGATGTCGAGCATTGCATAATTTGTTCGGAGCGACCTCTACTTCACAACGATTACGTGACGAGCACCAGTGCCTAGTATGCTCGTTAGATAGGCAATTAAGACACCATCCTTTGTTGATGATGCTAGTCCTCTTAGTGTTTATACCGGCTGAACGGAAGACCTTACAGTACTTCAGGGGATGGTTCTTGTTGCAGAAGTGACATTTTAGTTTTCCCGTCGTCTATATAAAGAAAAAAAGAGAAAAGAAATACACACAGAAAAATAAAATACCCAGTGCAATTGAAATAATATCTAAATTTGTTTAAGGTGGAAATTTTTACGTCGGTTTGTTTACTGAGATTTCATTGTAGATGTATGACTTTCCTCAGTTGAATTGCCTGTAGGCAAGATACACAACTTGACCACTGGCCGGATAATAGTGCCCGTTTTGGTTTGTAGTGTGACTACTCTTACTTTACCGTCGCTTCCAAAAATGACGTTGGTGACTCTACCGAGAAGCCATTCTGTTGGAGGTAAGGTATCGTCCTTGATTACCACAATATCATTTATCTTTATGTTTTCGCGTTCGGTTTTCCATTTGAAACGACGTTGAAGTTCGGTTATATATTCCGATTTCCAGCGACGTGCAAAAATGTGTTGTAGTGCTTTCAATCGCTGCCAGCGTTTTAAAAATTGAATTTCTTCAGGCGGAGGTTCTATCGGAGCTTCTGGTAATGCAGTTATAGGTGCTCCTCGCAAAAGGTGACCAGGTGTCAGGGGTAAAAGTTCATTTGGGTTTTCAGTGATGGATGAGAGTGGTCTCGAATTGAGTACAGCCTCGATGCGTACGAGTAATGTAGTGAACTCCTCAAAGGTAAATGACAGATGTGAGGTGATCCTTTTCAAGTGGGACTTCATACTTCTAACTGCAGCCTCCCAGAGGCCACCCATATGGGGTGCATACGGCGGTATGAACGACCAAGTGAAGCCCAGAGTGCCGTATTTGTCGATTAAAGACTTCTCAGTGGATTCCAAAAACTCATTGTGACCTTTTAAAAGTCTATAACTTGCTCCCAGAAAGTTTCGGCCATTATCCGAATACATGGTTTTCGGGAGACCCCGTCGACCCGTGAACCGGTCGAAACAAGCAAGAAAAGCATCAGTGGAAAGATCCGAGCAAGTTTCTAAATGTACTGCTCTTGTAGAGAAGCAGACGAAAACTGCTGCATATCCTTTCAGTATTTTGGCATTTCTGAGGGATGAGGACTTGATGTTAAAGGGACCAGCGAAGTCGACCCCCGTGTAAGTGAAGGGTAAAGAGAAGTTTACACGCTCAGGGGGGAGTGCGGCCATGATTTGATGCTGGAACTGGTGTTTGTAAATGGTGCATGTCTTGCAGTTTCGTATGCATTTTCGTACAAGATTTTTAAGCCTGGGAATATAAAATGCTTGTCGAATAGCTCGCAGCATGATATGGTGTTCAGAATGCAGAAGTATTAAATGGGTAAAATTTACCAGCAGTTTCGCGAGGTGAGATCCCTCTGGAATTATGACCGGGTGCCTCTCATTGTAACTCAATCCTGAATTTACTAGTCTGCCACCGACTCGCAGAAGGTCGTCCTTGTCGATAAACGGATTGAGGTTGAGTAATCTGCTTTTGTGACTAACTGGTCTCATTTTCTTTAAGCATTCGTATTCGCGATAAAAATATGCCTTTTGCGTTAACGAAAGAAGTCGAGTTTTCATAGCGCTTATTTCCTGCGTAGTAATAAATTTTTCGGTAGAGAAGGGTCTTTTCAGCAGTCGGTTGATAAAACGCATTCGATAACAAAGTACACGTAGAGCTCGTGGGTAAGAGGAGAATTCTTCAAGTACATCAATACAGCTCATATCTAGATGAAGACTTATTGAGGTTTTCGACTCCAAATCAGTAGGATCAAAGGACCTTGGTGACGGCCAAGCAGACATAGACAATTGAAGCCAGGTAGGCCCATGCCACCATAGATGATTGCTTGCCAATTCTTGAGGTGTGCAACCGCGAGTTCCGATATCAGCAGGATTTTCTTCAGTTTTAATATGCTTCCAGTGTTTGGCATTAGCAATGTTAATGATCTGGGTCACACGATTTGCAACAAATGTTTTCAACGTATGTGGTGGTTCCTGTAACCATCCTAAAACAATTGAAGAGTCTGTCCATAAGAATAACTCGTAGGGTAAGTGAAGATTCGTAACCATACCCCTAATAAGTTTAGACAGTAATAAAGCTCCGCATAATTCGAGCTTGGGAATTGTAGTTTTCTTAATCGGAGCTACTCTTGTCTTTGCTGCTAACAAATGGGTTTTGAATTCAGTTTCTGGGTTTTCTGATCGAATATAGACAGCGGCACAATATCCTTGCTCGGAGGCGTCGCAAAAGCCGTGTATTTGGATACTACACTGTGGGGAAAAGTCTATCCATCTAGGGATTTGAATTTGAGAAACAAATGGCAAGTTCTTTAGAAAAGAGTTCCATTTTACCAACAAATGTGGAGATATCCCTTCATCCCAGTCGGATTTTTCCTTCCACAATTCTTGCATTAAGGTTTTAGATACTATTATTATTGGACCCAACCAACCAAGTGGGTCAAATAATCTTGCAATTACAGATAAAATTTTTCTTTTCGTGAAAGACGGGGTAGTCTCAATTGGCTCTATGGCGTAGTAAAATTTGTCTGTTAATGCGTTCCAGCGTATTCCTAAAGTTTTAACCATACTGGAATCGCTAAATTTCATAAAATCTTCGTCTAGAAGATCTTCACGGGGCAAATGTTGTAGTAGGGTATGATTGTTTGCTGTCATTTTCTTGAGAGGAAATCCGGCAGATCTCAAAGCCTTGATAAGCTCGTCTTGCTTAAGCCTGGCTTCTTCAATAGAATGCCCTCCCGACAAAATATCGTCGACGTATACTTCGTTTCTTAAAATTGTTGATGCCTTCGGAAACAAGTTTTGGCAGTCTTCCCCCAATGCGAGCAGAGTCCTTATCGCCAAATATGGGGCGCAATTTACTCCAAAGGTTACAGTTTTTAACTGGAACGTATTTACTGGGCCTTCTACATTATTGCGGAATAGAATTTGTTGATACGGTCGATCCAATTTATCCACTAAAATTTGTCGGTACATTTTTTGTACGTCACCAGTAAACACGTAGCGGTAGTATCGCCATCGAAGCACGAGCTGCATTAAGTCAGCCTGTAAGGCTGGCCCTTGATGAAGGACGTCGTTCAACGAAAAACCACTTGCTGTCTTCTTCGATGCGTTGAATACCACTCTGACTTTCGTGGATTTACTTTCAGGCTTGATAACCGCGTGATGGGGTAGAAAAAATGCAGCCACCTTCTCAGTTTTAGCTTCATAATATGATGTTGGCTCCATATGGTCTAGATCTAGGTATTCCTTTAAAACTTCGTCATATTTGACCTTTAACTCTGGTGTTTTGCACAATTTCTTTTCCATTTGGTGGTATTGTGCCAGCGCCATGGCTCGGGAGGGACCCAAAAAAATCTCATGTGGGTATTGCTCTTTGAATGGTAGTCGCACAACGTAGCGCCCATCAGCTCGCCTAACTGTAGTACGTTTGAAAAAATCTTCACAAAAAAGGTCACTATCGGACATTAATTTTCCCCTTTCAGCTTCTTCAATCTCCCAGAACTGCTTTAGTTGCTCGTGTAGTGTTAAATCATCTGAGGGGTGTATCACAGTGTGGAAAGACTGTATGTTAGTAGTGGGTTCAGGTCCCATCAAGTACCATCCGAAGTGAGATTCTCGCGCTTCGAAATTGTTATCAATATTCATTCGAACCCCACTAAGATTTATAAATGGCAGATAGTCGCTACCAATAATCATTTCAATTGCAGCTGGTTTATAGAAATAGGGATCAGCCAGTTCCAGGTCCTTAAAACTTTCTAAGTTTTGTATTGAGATACGTCGTGAAGGCATAAAGTGTGCCAGGGTCGGCACCACTATAGTTTGCATTCTTATCTCGAAATTTGAAATTCTAGATTTTACGGTTATATAGCATCGTCCTTTAGAGCATCCAACCACCGTGTCACCAAACCCAGAAATTTTGCTTTGATAAGGCTCTAAAGGAATTGACAAATTTTGTTGAACACGTTTCAGTAGAAAACTTCTTGTAGAACCTGTGTCGATTAATGCGCGTACAGTAAACGTTTCACCTAAATGCTCTACATGCACCAAAGCCGTGGGCAAAATAGTTGTACCGCTATGTTGCGTCAAGTTAACTTGCACACACTCGACATTACTTCCACTAGTAGAGGCACTTCGCACCAAATTATTATTTAAAGAAGTAGCATGGCGTTGAGCTCCAGACACAGATGGTTTTTCATTCTTACGATGATGTTGTGTCAACATTGTTTGCCTAGGTGGCCCTCCTTTTGGCGGGTCATGTTCCATATGTAACATCGTGTGATGTCGCTTGTTGCATCTCAGGCAGCTACTGGCACTAGGACATTTCGTTCGAAAATGATGCGGGGAAAAACAGTTCGCACAAATTTTATTCGAATATACGTATTTAATTCGATCGTTGATAGATAAGTTCTTAAATTCTTTACAAAATCGTAGGGGATGACTTTGCTTACATTTCTTGCAGCTTATTTTATTGTTGTCTGGTTCTGCTGTAGAGTAAAAAACTTGTGGCTTTGAGTTATGAGTATCACGGCCCGAAGACTTCCTCAAACTACTAAACGTCTCTAATGTTTCTATTCGTTCAGATAAAAATTTGTTTAATTGCTCCCAAGTAGGCAATTCCTTATGATCTGTAAGCGAGCTTTCCCAGTCACGCGAGGTCTCTTCGGGAAGCTTTGATGTGCAAATATGCATAAGAAATGGGTCATTACTTGCCACTTCTACTTTGAATGATTTAATAATGGATAACGAATCGTTGACTGTATTCTGAAGCAGTCGTAAAAATTTTAATGTTTCATTTTGAGGACCCTGTATGCCATAAATTCTTTTTATTTGGTTATAAATCAAAATGCGTTTGTTTTCATACCGAGCTGTCAACGCCTGCCAAGCTAATTCAAAATTATAATCTACCAATTCATAATCTTTAATGAGTTGGTAGGCCTCCCCCCTCGTCTTGCTGTGTAAATAATATAATTTGTGGGCTGGAGCAACGGTAGGCTCATTACCAACCACAGCCATAAACATATCCCTGAATGCTGGCCATTTATCGAAACCTCCTTCAAAAATCTTTATTTCGATCGCAGGGAGTTTAATTGCTGGACGACAATCCACTGAAGTTTTTTGATGGGGAACTTTTTCTTTTAGCAGGGTTTTTATCTTTGCCTTCACCAGCTGGTACTGTTCGCAAGCTTCTTCGTATTTGTTTGTAACCTCTTCTACCTTTTCATCTTCTTCTTTCACTTTATCCTCCTCAGCGCTGAAATCATCAAAGGCCTCTAACATCTTGGACCATCTGCGTTCTAATTCAGTCTGCTTCACGTCTAAAAATTCATTTGTGAGGTCCTCCGGTGAAAGTTTTCCAAAGGCTATACAAAACCGAGACACCTGTTGAATAGCAGCTTTACATCTTCTACTTGTAGCCATTTTTTTTTCTTTAATTAAAACCCAAATGAAATTAATAAATACCCGACTTACGATTGACACGGATTCGCTTCAAAATAATGCAGTAGAAATGCTGAAGAATTTACTTTTATTAATGACAACGGTGACCAAAATTACAAGAAGATTTATTACCACTTGTAACCAAACATTCATCAATATTTTCATTTATCTATTTATTTTGTATTCTTATTTAGGATACAGTCTGCAGTCTTCCAATAAAAATACCTACGGTGTCATTTAGTTATCAATTACAACGATTATTTACTAATAACGATTATTTACTAATAAATCAATCAAAATATGTATTGTACGTGGGCAACGGTAGGCCGCAAGGATACAAATTTTCTCTAATTGTATATATATGTTTATAGATGGCAACGATAGGCCGCAACAAACACCATTTATTATTTGAATTAAAATATGTATTATACATGGGCAACGGTAGGCCGCATTGATACAAATTTTTCTCTAAGTGTGTAAATATGTTTCTCGATGGCAACGATAGGCCACAACAAACCTCAGTTATTAATTGAATTAAAAAAAAATTTATTATACATTGGCAACGGTAGGCCGCATTGATAAAAATTTTCCTCTAAGTGTGTAGATATGTTTTTCGATGGCAACGATAGGCCGCAACAAATCTCAATCATTAAATGAATTAAAAGATATATCAAACATGGGCAACGATAGGCCGCATTGATACAAACTTTCTATAATGTACAAATATGTCTTCCAACGGCAACGATAGGCCGCAACAAACCTCATTCGTTAAATGAATTAAAAAATGTATCATGCATGGGCAACGGTAGGCCGCATCGATACAAATTTTCTCTAAGTGTAAAATTATATAGTTTCCAATGGCAGCGGTAGGCCACATGAAAACAATTTCATCAGAATTATCCGAATTATAAGTTAAATTTAAATAAAAGAAAATATAAACAATTATAAATTAAATTTAAATGAAAGAAAATATATAAATTGTTGAAGTCACTTCAACACAAACAAAAGTATTTACAAAGCAATACATTTCTGTTTTTCAAAAAATTTAAATTCTATTTCTCTGTTCCACCATAGAGACATGCTTATCCCCAAAAGCATACATTTCAAATTATATTGAATGTATTTTGCCAATAAGGCGAAAAATATTTTTTGTTTTTTAACACAAGTTTAATAAAAAAAACACATGCTTAAAATATTGAGTATGCGAAAATTACTCAGTATGTACTTTGTTACTCCGCATTATCAGATTAGGAGATTTATGCCCAAAATGGGCATTTATTCTTTGCAAACGGGATAAAAAATGACATTGGGGGTTTGGATTTTTTTTTATGGATAATCGAAATATTATTGTGAGTGATTGTTTTAATTACCGAATTCACAAAGTAAGTATAGTTTGCTCAATTTGCTATAGTTTTTTTTACGTAGCATTTGCATTAAATGTATACACTATCTTTTTAACGCGAGTTTTCGAGTAACATATCTATCGCGTAGAAATAAAATTAGGTATATATACAAACCTAAAGAAGTGGAGATTTTCGGGATGATCTAAACAAGGTTTTTGGGAATTTTGGGGATAAGATTTTCCAACTCTTGGCTAAAAATTCAAAATAATCAGACAACCCTATTACTCCAGATTTACAGAGAGTGAGAGAGAGAGAGAGAGAGAAGAAAGCATTGCTTTTAAAACTTAAGGCCTGGTTAGCCAAACGTTGATGTCGTAAAAACGGTACGTACGTTAACGTACGTACGTATGTGCAGTTATACAAACGTGTCATATGTCAACAGAAAATGTAAATAAAAACAAAACAAACCAAAAAATTATAAAGGCCTGTACCAATAATATTAATTTTTCGTCGTCCACTAAAAACAAAGTATAATAATTTTTTATTTTATTAACATTGATTATATAATTTATTATATTTTTTTACTTATTTTTCACAAAACACAGCACAAATAACAAATTTTTATTTTTAAATGTCAATATGAAGCCAGCTGTTTAGAGCAGTGATGAATGTTGTTAAATTAACACAAAGTTAAAAAAGGTACCAGAAGTACCAAAATAAGAGCATATTATAATTACTTCTTATATTTTATGGTTCCTAAAAATTTATTCTTCTACTACTACTGAATATTAAGTTTTTGGTTTAAAGTAATTATTTATTGAATCGGATCCATTGGTCCATTGTGGACCGGAAACGAAAAAAGTTAATTTTTAAGTAGAACTTTTTAAAAAAAATTGTAATTATCTCAGTAACTAGCTAGCACGTAAATCAATCATGCATCCCATATGCTTCTTTTTAGATAATCGAATAATTTTTCATTTGGTATGTATGTATATAATTCGTTTGTCGAAGATATGTTAAGTAAAACATGGGACTTTTAATTTAAAAAAAAAATAAAAAAATAAAAACAAACTTTATATTCACATAAAAATTTAAATTATTCACATAAATATCATAAAGACTTTAAAAATTAAAAAAAAAAAAATAAAAAAATTAAAGAGTTTAAAAACTAAAGTCTTTTTGTACGCATAAAAAAGAAAAAGATTTGCTTATAAGCATAAAAGTACAAAAAAGGGCATTTGGGCCACATTGCCATTTAACATACAATAGTCCCATCACTCTCATTGAAATGTCACGTTAAAACGTTTAGAAATTCTATTTTATACAGATTCTTCCGTCCCGTCAACGTGACATTTATTTTGGATAATCATTTGCATTGTTTTCATATGCTAGAAACCAACGTCCGTTGCGTTACGTTACATCAACGTTCGGCTAATTCTACCTTTAAATCAATGATGGTCATGTTATCGTTTGGGAGCTATGCTACAACCGCATGAGAACGGTCTCACTGGCCTTTTGTGTGGCCACTTGCCAACCCTATTTAAAAGCACTATTTTAAATAGCCATTGATCAGAAGGATGTTAAAATCGTTTGTAGTATTTGATAGTTTTAATAGTCGTACAATCGTATGTCACTTTTTGCAACAAGATGTCTTATTTATTACTATGCCGTGATTGCTTATATTAAATCTTAACACTCCTAAATAACAAACATATCCATGTACGTACATACGTAGGTGTCAATATACTGTAACTTAATTGTAGAGTAGGGTTTCAAGTTATCAATCTAACCTGAATACAATTTCCGTTTGCTTTTCTAACTATTTTTAATGTTCTGGCCTTATATCTGTTTCGTTTAACAATATTTGTTTTGTATTATAACTGGTGTTATTCAATATCTATTTACTATTTAATATTTTTTATTAAAAGAAAAACAAATACTTATGTATTACTTACATACATTTGTATAAGTCTGTATAAGTATATATGTCTATGGCAAAATATAAATTAGTAAATATTTATTTTAAAAAACTACTTTTTTTTCTCCTATAATACATTTTTCACAAGGCTCCGTCTATTAATTAAATAAAAATTAAAATTTTTTTGTATTAAAAAAACCAGACTTTTGGGCGTATTTATCAAACTGTTTAAATAACGTTTTTTTCTAGTTTTCAATGCAATTAAAAAATATAATAATTGTTACTAATTTTTGCATAATTTATGAATTATCGAAACTTTTTAATGCTGCTTTTTGAATACGGGGTTAAAAAAATATGTATGTAAATAACCAACAGCTAAATCAACTTTACATAATACATTGTATACATAAATTACATTTAAAATAAATGTTTGGAAAACCTTGTAGTAAAAATTATTTAAATAAATTAAACAAAAAAAAAAAACAAATTTTCTAATATTTTTTTCTTTTCCCATTCTGGTTTTCTCTCAACTAGTGCTGATAAATTCCAATATATTTTATTACTCGATTCTATTGAATACTTTTGAGTACTCAATACTACTCGATACTTTTAATTAGTTCAGAACATGTTAAGATAACTTGAACTCTTATTATTTTTATATATAATTTTAATTAGATGTAAACTTGACTTGGAAATACATAAAATATTGTAATTTTGAATAATGAATATCGTCAAGTAAGTAGTTATAATTACACTGATTAAAAATAAAAATTGTATGAATTACACAATTATGTTAACCCTCTGTCTAACTCAAAAAAAAAAAAAAATTAAACGTAAAATACAAATAAAATGGGCAGAGAAATAAAGTCAAAAACGGATAAAGCAGCCTATGGATTAATAATAAATATCCGTGTAGTCGCCGTGGTCTAGTGGTTAGTGAGTTGGCTTACGCAGACGATAGCGCTGGGTTCAAATCTCAGCTCCGACAACTTGAAAAGAGAAATATGAAACAATTATTTCTTTCGGCAACTACCTCTCAGCAGTCTTCTGGCAAAAGCTCTGGGAGTAATTGAATGTCATGAAAAAGCTTCTCAAATCTGTCGTTCGAAGTCGACTTTAAACTGTAGGTCCCGGTACTCATGGGAAAAAATTAACACACACAACATGAGTGCTGCAAGAAGCTAGGCCGTAATCCTGACACAGGGTTGTAATGGCCAATTATGTATGTATGTATCTGCGTGGTAGACAGAGGTTTATAAGAACTCTTGATAATTAATTTTTAGAAGGATTATCTTCACTAGAATTTTTCCAATATAGAAATGTTTCCACGACACAAAAAACAAAAACAAAAGAAAACACACGAATTTTAAGCGTAGTGTGTACACGACAGTCGCAGTGGTCTAGTGGTTAGTGTGTTGGCTTACTAAGACAAGGGTTCTGGGTTCGATACCAGGCTCTGACATCTTCAAAAAAAAAGAATTATGAAAAAAATATTTCTTTCGGCGACTACCTCTCAGCAGTCTTCTGGTAAAAGCTCTGAGAGTAACTAATTGCCATGAACAAGCTTCTCAAGTCTGTCGTTCGGAGTCGACATTAAACTGTAGGTCCCGGTACTCATGGATAAAAATTGACACACACAACATGAGTGCTGCGAGAAACTAGGCCGTAATCCTGACACAGGGTTGTAAAGTCCAGTTATGTATGTATGTATGTATGTAACTTCTAAAAATACATTTTTTTTTATTTTTTTGTTATTTTGTTTGCTTTTTATTTTTAATAATTTTCTAGCATAATTTTAGCATATTTTAGCATGTTTTCTATAAAAATCTAAAAACAAGTTTTGGTAGCACTGCTGAGTCATTCATTGTTAAAAATATAACCATAATGCGTTAAAAATAATTTTTCGGTCTAAGAAAATATTTACTTCTTAAGTTATATTAACTTTGTCTTAATTTGAATTATAAATGGTAGGACAAAATTTTCCCACATACCCAATATCTTTATATTTTTATAAAAATCCGTGACGGTGGCAGAAAACCTTCTAAACCCTTTTTTGGTGGTTAAAAAATAATCTCAAATTTCAATTAATTTTATGTATCTAACGCTTCATTTAAGTTATTAACTGATAACTATATTTATACACAAAATTTATGAAAATTTATACCTTTGCCAAAATCGTTTTTATAACCTGTAAACTTATTTTTTGTTCCACAAATCAATTAAAAATTGCAGACACCCAGTCTGCGCATCAATAATGATTTATGCCTACAAATGGTAACAAAACAGGTGATTATTATTTTTTTTATTTTTTGTTTTTTGACCAATTTTCATAATTCTCATTCTTGCTTAGCCAGCATTACTATAATATGAGACAAGAGACTTTGTCTTGAGCCCGTCTTGCTTGCTTTGAAGTCATAAATTTTAAAATAAAACGCATTCAGCCTTTAGTTTTCATTGATTTTTATTAAAAGGTTTGATAACAAACAAAAATATAAGCCAGGCATTAAATTTGTTGGTTTGTATATATGTATGTATATATTTGGAGTGTGTGTGTGTTTATATAATATTACTGTAGTGGTTTTTTGAAATATATGTTGATTTTGTGAGAAAAGCGCCATAATATTTCATATATTTTGACAGTTTGAATTAAAGCCATTTAAAAGAAAGGGAGGCGTAAATTTAGAACAAAGAGAGCTTAAAAGATAATGATTTTTTTATTCGGCTGTATACTATTGTATTATATATAAAGCCATTTGCACTTTGGCGCTTGAGCGCTCATATGGCCACCTATGATTTACAAACATTTACAAAAGTTATGATTACTGGTCCTTAATAATACTCTACTTAGACTTGTATGACTGACAGATATAAATAAAAGGATGAGAGATTAGAAGTAGATCTTTTTAGTTAAAGCCGCCGAAATTCCTAAAAAGTAAAAATTTACTCTCTATAAATTTAGGAGATTTTATAGGCGCTTGCAGTCTCACTTTTAGTATCAAGACCGAACAGCCGATTCAGGGTAGAGAAGTAAAACATGATAATAAGCTAGCTGCGAGACTAGCGAAATGGTTTTTATTGCGGCCACTGATAGGCCTTAAGTCATTCTGGGAACTACTACAAGACTACACCAAAGAAAATATCAGGATAAATGATTGGCCACCTACAGGTCTTTAGCCGTTGTATGAACCACTGAAAGACTTTAGCAATGAACAAGAATGAACTGCATACAAATTTACACCGACTAACCAGACTTAAAACTGGTTTCTATATCTACAAAAAAGAATGTTTATCTCAGATGTTGCAAAAATTTATTTTTTATGACTATCGTGCGACCTTGTCGTGGTATAATGGTTAGTGTGTTGGCTTACTAAGACGATAGCGCCGAGTTCAAATCTCGCGTCTGATATCTTAAAAAAAAGAAATATGAAAAAATTATTTCTTTCGGCGACGACCTCTCAGCGGTCTTCTGGCAAAAGCTCTTGGAGTAATTGATTGCCATGAAAAAGCACCTCAAATCTGTCGTTCGGAGTCAACTTTAAGCTGTTGGTAACGGTACTCATGGATAAAAATTAACACACACAACATGGCTGCTGCGAGAAGCTAGACCATAACCCTGATACAGGGTTGTAATGGCCAATTATGTATGTATGTATCATATGACCTTCGTACAGTCCAGTCTAAAAATACTCTTCGTCACTGCAGCAAAATGTGTAATTCTTGTGTTTTTGCAAAAAAAAAAAAAAAAAAAAAAAAAAAAAAAAAAAAACTAAGAACTTATGGCATATGTCCAGAAAATGAATCATATTAGAGGAATTCTTCAGCGGTTTCTGGCATAGGGTTTAATTGGTTTTAATAATATTTTTATGAGGGTGTTATAAGGGTATATTTTGAAAGCTTGCCTCTATATCTTTCTAAAACCGTTTAAAAATTTTAAATCGGTTCAGAAAAAATTAAGCTAACATTTTATTGTCCATGAGGTTCCAACCTTCTTCATTTATGCACTCAATAAGAACTAGAACAGAAACGTTTACATAAAAAATATGCATAAAGGTATCAGAAATCAAACAACACGAAAAGATAAAAAATATCTTCGAATTAAAGAAACTTTTTTCACTTTCATTACAAAATAAATTTCATTGAGAAATATTATGGCGCCTCGCATCAGAAAACTATCAAACGCATTAAGCAAATTAAAAAACTTTTTTCACATAAAAACCACTAAAGTCGTATGTACTTATCAGTTAAACAAAAAACAAGCAAAAACAGAAATAATTTTTTAATAATCGCAAAGAATCCACAAACTCGTATACCGGTTGGTAAAATAACTTATAAATTCCAGTTGTTGTTGTTGTTGTTATTTTTTTCTAGTTATTAAAACTGTCAGATGGGGTTTTTAACTGTCTTCACCATTAAAATAAAATAAAAACCCAAACTTGAAACAGTGAGTTGGCTACCACTAGTCAATTTCATTTACTCGTTACCACCAATATCGACTCAACCAGACAAAAAGTGTGTCAACTATATGGCGACAACAACTAAATTATATTAAAAATTCTAAAAAAACAAAAACAACAGCAGTTAAAAATAAAGTGTTAATTAATTACGTAGAGTTTATAATGAATTTTTTTTATCAGCTAGCTGAACAAAAACTGCTAAAGCAACAATACTTGAACAGTTAAATTCATATTAAAAGCTTTTATACAGTGAGTGACAATTGTTAATTAACGGAATGGATAATTATTATTAATTAAGTAAATCCAAAGTAAAGAAGAAGAAAATTATTGACAGCCAGTAGTCTGCTATTAGCCAAAATGGGTTGAGGATACCGGCATATTTGTTTAGTTTTGGGGGCGATGAATTTTTTTTTTTTTATGTACAGGTATTTATTTTTTTATTTTTACTAAAATCTTAACGATGTCACACTTTGCTTAAATAAGGCTATCTTTAGACTCTTTCAAGTGTTGTATATGATTGTATGTAACGGGTATTTGAGGGCCTTACAGTGCTCTCACAATACTTCAAAGACTCAACTATCTAAGCTGGCGGAGAGCAATAGCTCTCTGGCAGGGTATCCTAGTAACTAAAAATTACCCCTGGGGCTGGATCAAAGACAACAATAACAACATTAACTTCAATATCATTGTCATCTATGAAAAGAAATGGATATCAGAGGCAACAACAACAATAGTCGTTGGCTTTACAAATGTCGTATTCGTTTAAACGAAAACGTGGGACAATTGGTAGTGCCTCATTTAGGGCTCTTTAGCTTTACATTTTCATGTTTTATTCTTCCCTTAATTTAAACTTTAATATGTGGGCTTCTTGAGGGAATTGCTGTTGGATTATATAGTGGCGAAGGTATAACACTAGCCATTGAAGAATCAATCAACAGCAACCGCAGGGACCTTTGGTTTTCTTCTGATTGATTTCAGAAACGATATTACTAAGTTTGATTGAAAGGCCCACAACCTCTTTCTTCCTTTCTCTTATATATTAATTTTAATCACAATGTACTGCATGAGTAGGGGTAGTGCCTTGAGTGCTAAAACTATCACTTATGAAAGATCGAATATCATGAATGAAATCCCTTTAAAAAAACAACAAAAACAACAACAAATTCCTAATATTCTTACAATCTGTTTTAAAATATGTTTTTCTTTTTGTATTGAGGCCAGAGCTCAGGGAATGACCCCTACTTATGCAGTACATTTTACTGGTTTGGGAAAATATGTTATGGGAAGGAAAAAAGAGGGAGTAGTTCTTGTAGACCTTTGATTTTAACTTATTAGCATCGTAGTTGAAAGTTTAGCAGTTTAGCCGTGCGGCTAAAGAATGAATTCTTTCTATAGTGCATTATGCGATTCACTAGACAATCAACTACGAAAGGGATGTACTCTAAAATAGAATTTTTGACACATTTATAGATTTTAATACATTCTAAAAGTAAATCGTAACACCTTTATATTAGTGCTGGTAAAGTATTGAGTAATGGGTACCGGGTATCGAGTATTCGTGCTAATTTTTGGGTACTCAATACTTAAAAGTAACTAATCTATACTTGAAGAGTTGTATTTTTTATTCGAAGTTGTATGGAAAATTTAAATTTTAACGGCCAAACAAAATTCTCTCTAAAAACAAAATCCTTAATAAAATTGTTTTCTCTTAAAAATAAAATCCGTTAAAAGTATTGAGTAGTATTGGGTGCCCAAATGAAAGTACTCAGTGCTATCGAGGAATGAAAAAAAGCAGAATTTGACAGCACTTCTTCATATGTATATTATAAATAAAGGTGTCAAGGTTTACAGTGAGTGTTTTCAACTTAAATTTTTTGTTTTAAATTAATGATCACTACTCGTACTTAAAACACCAACTGCTATATTCACATAAAATATATTTCAAATTCATTGAGAGATTATTTAACAAACATTGCAGAGGATTTTGCTAAGTTGTATGTATATGAAGTGCACATTAAAATTAAAATAAATTAAAAATTTAAAACTCACGCAAAATTTTTCATTTATCATTTTAATATATTTTTGTTTTAAGTTAAGAGCCCAAGACTCGGGTTCGAATCTCAGGAGAGGTGTGATCAATTTTAATTTTTGGTTTTTATCAGAAAACGCTTTAACCAGATCAAATTTAACTGCAATGTTATTTTTTGGTAATTAAAGAAGAAATGATGTCCGTGAAGGAATAGTACACTAGCCAAACTGAACAATTGTTTTCGACTCCAGCTACGGTAGTCTCATCAGAGTTCTTTGTGTCCTGTGTATATTCAAGACTAAACATCAACTATTTAACTCACACTTTTTTGGAAATCGCATACTGAAATTATTACTGTATGTACATACATTTGTATGAGTTAGTCGAAGTAAAGTCACACAACAGTTTTATATCATATTCTCCTTTTCTTACCATCATTGCTGTTCTTGTAATCGTCATCTTATTTGGATGAAACAGAATTACAAATTTATTTTGTTTTTGCCCTTTATTCTACCTTATCCACATTAGTCGACATGAATGATATGTACGACGGTGGTTGAGGTGGTTAGAGCTTAGCACCATAGTCGGGTGCGATTTTTTATGTTAAGAGCCCAAGACTCGGGTTCGAATCTCAGGAGAGGTGTGATCAATTTTAATTTTTGGTTTTTATCAGAAAACGCTTTAACCAGATCAAATTTAACTGCAATGTTATTTTTTGGTAATTAAAGAAGAAATGATGTCCGTGAAGGAATAGTACACTAGCCAAACTGAACAATTGTTTTCGACTCCAGCTACGGTAGTCTCATCAGAGTTCTTTGTGTCCTGTGTATATTCAAGACTAAACATCAACTATTTAACTCACACTTTTTTGGAAATCGCATACTGAAATTATTACTGTATGTACATACATTTGTATGAGTTAGTCGAAGTAAAGTCACACAACAGTTTTATATCATATTCTCCTTTTCTTACCATCATTGCTGTTCTTGTAATCGTCATCTTATTTGGATGAAACAGAATTACAAATTTATTTTGTTTTTGCCCTTTATTCTACCTTATCCACATTAGTCGACATGAATGATATGTACGACGGTGGTTGAGGTGGTTAGAGCTTAGCACCATAGTCGGGTGCGATTTTTTATGTTAAGTTGTTTTATTTTTTTTGTTTTTCTTTTATATATAATTTATTATTAGCAAGACACTGCTGATTTTGTTTATTTATTATTTACCAACTACATTGTTTAGCGTCATAAGTAAGCACTGTAATAAAAGAAAGCTTTTGAAAAATATTATATATGTAGGATAAAACATTTATTTAAAATTCATCATCATGACAGAATGCATGAGATTTTATAAGGAAGAAAAATTAAATAAAATATAAAACAACAAAAGTGAAAGATAAAAATTATTTTTAATTTCCTTTTGAATAATTCAAAATTACTTTTGGGAATTTAGAAAAAAAAAAAATAAAAAAACAAAATAATAAATTCTCAAATGTTTCTGCTCTGTATTACTGGCAATTATTAGTCAATTTATTTTAATTGTTCAAGTGTTTTAAAATTTGTGTCTCTGTTTTACTACTATGTACTTATATTATGTAAATTCAGTTTTTTTTTTCTTTTCCTTATAATTTATAAACTTACTTAACTTTAATTTAACATTTGTTTTATTCGTTTATTTACAGGTACATTATTGCTGTTGAGTGTTTTCAAAATCTATTATTTGCGTAAGTTTTGTTTACTAAAATTATATTTTCAATTAAGAAACAAAAAACAAATTCCAGTTATTTAAACAGTAGTCTTTTATCTTAAAAATTTTATTTTGTAGAAAAAATAGAAATAAAAATCGTAAAAAATATTAAAATATTTGCAAACGAATTAAGAAAAAAATTTTTAAATATATTAAAAACCCAATAACTCTAAATTGCAGATAAAACATGGTATTTTCTTTAAATATAAATATAATACTTAATATCTACTTTCCAATTAAATCTTTCAAACTAAAAGTATGTACATATTTAAGAATTAATTAATCAATTTCGATCAATACTGAAAAGAAGTAAATTTAAATTAAATTTCTTTTTTTTAAACAACTATTCTTGCAAAAAAAATATTTTTTTTTTTATAAAACTATAAAAAAAACGTTTTAATGCTTCATTTGTATATTGGTTTAACCCATATTTATTCAATACAATATTAATAATATATTCTAATTATATGACCGAACGGTTTAGTGTAATAAACAAGCCTCTGAACGAAATCATTTACATTAGCACACCACCTGAGGCGCCCATACAAAATCAAATTTTGTTGATAAACTTGAGTGGTTTTGTAAGTGTTTTACATATAAAAAGACGAATGTGAAAAACCATTCGCGTTCTATGAACAGACAGTAAATTCAAGGACGAATTCAACATAAAATTTTTACCATTTCAATATAGTCTCACAGCGAAGAGTAATAAAATAAAGATTACGACGTTATAAGACTAACAGATAACTTATATAATATATGTAGCAGATTGGAACTCAGATGTCAGTCGAACTGCGTTCCTCTTGGTTACTAAATTATATAACTTTACAGTGGAGCAATTAAAGTTCTATTACTTCTACTTTTGTTTTTGAATAAAATTTTTTTTTTGTTTTTCTATTAATTCGCTTCAGGCATTTATGCCAGCTAATTGATCGCTAGTGTGGTGAAACACAATAATAAAATTTGAATTTTTGAAAAACACAAATGTTTTGCTTTGTAAATTTTTTTTTTACTAAATGGGATGTGATTCTCATTTAGTTGATAACTTTCTGAAAATAAGAGTTTATAGTTTGGACTACCATCTCTTAAGCAAAGATGAAAGAGCCATAGAAACTTTCATACACATTGAATGTATTTGCCTATATAAGTATGTATGTTGAAAAGTATTCTTTATTTTTATATCGGCGTCGATGCTCATGATTATAAATTGACACACAACACGAGTGTTGCGAGAAGCTAGGCCGTAATCCTGAAACAGGTGTGTAATGGCAAATTACACAGTGCAACACGAAAAAAATAACCATACACGGACACCACTATGTGATAAAAAACAAAAAAAGAAAGACCCGTGTCTCCCAGTTTTGCCCACAGTCATAAAATTTTTTTTGCTAAAAAGTGATAATTTTCTCAGGCTCATATCTTGCATGACAAGAGCTGCAACTTTGACACAGAAGCACCAAAAGTTCGGCCTATAAAACAATTTCAATACTGCTCAAAACTGGGGACTCGTCTTCTTTTTTTTATGTGTGAGTCGATTTTTTCTTTTCTTCTATTAATGGTTTAATGAATGTAGATTTCCGTATATTTTTGGTCTTCCTATTTAAGGTGAAAGTTCCCTAACATGAAATTTAGAAATATTAAAACGATATAGATCACCTTTTAAGAATTTGCAGCCAAGAGACAGATTCACACGTGGTATTTTAAATTCTTCTTTTTATTGATTCTTCTAGTGATTGATGCTATATCATAGCTACCACTCGACATTTAGGTCAGTTCCGAAGAGATAAAGTGAATTATACGGTTATATAAAATGGGATGATATTGCCGTTTCTATTATTATTTGATTGTCGTTTATTTTATTTTGTAGTTCAGAAGCGAGTCAAAGAATGCTATGTGCAAGCCTTTTAACTCAAGTACGTATTTTATTCTCTCATTTAATGTATAGTAGTTGCCAAACTAAGTGTGTCTATTGCAGTGATGTCCAAAATTCTCTTTCCCTATCACGCGTGATAGGAAAACAAATTCTGCTTGCGTCGAAGTCAAACACGTACAGAATAAAAAGAAATATTGTTACTCTCGCTCATTTAAGATTTTAGCTTCTCTTCAACATAGTGCAGGGATGGATAGTGCATATTTTTTGTATCATTTTTATTTAACTGAAATAATTATTCATTATTTCCTCCAAATTTATGTGACCTCGGTACTCCTTTATTCTTAATAGATCGGTCACATGTCTATCGGACAATCGATTATGTACTTTACTCAGAATTATGAAGAAATATTTATGAAGTTATAAACAGAAAGCAATTCGAACACTCCCATTTCTGGTAGAAGTAAGCAGTCTTTTCTCTGCTTCATACACAAGCGCAAGTGTGTTTATGTAGTAGTGGACATCACTGGTCTATTGCATAGTGTGAGAAGCACCATTCTCTGTGGTATGAGCAACTTAAATTTATATTACTGAGATTGTCAAATGTTCAACGCATTTAAAAATAAAATTTTTCTGTGAGTTTTTTGTCTCTTTTGCCTTAATTTTTTAGAGAATTTTTCTTAAAATCATGAAAAATTTCCACCCTACAGTCAATGTTGAAATTACTGGTTTTGATCTCCATCTTTTCTTTTTTCATTTGCTTAGAAGAAATATCCAAGGGAATATTTGTAATTGAGCTGATTAACTTTCATACTTAATTAAAGCTTAAGTGGCTTTGATATCTGAAAAAGAAAACTTGAACATTCTTTTAAATGAAACCCAACATGAAGAAAAACAAGCATTCCATTATTGTTTTTCCATCTTGTTGCCCATGGCAGCTCCTCATACGCATGCATATGTATACTGTGATTCCTTTGTCACTGTTTGTATGTACGTATGTATGTATTTTGATAACACAATTGTTCAATATTTATTTTGTTTATAAACATGCTTTTGTTGTTGTTCTGTACCCATTCAATTACACGACCAACAATGAAATTCAATTTTCTCGTATCTAATCTTATCATAAAAAATTCAAGAACAACAACAAAAATAAAAATATACAAGCAATAAACCAACTCACGATAATGTTTAACGGCAAAAGTAACTGCAACAACGTCTATCACATACTATTTAGAGTGGCCTGAAACATTTAAAAAAAAAATCCAATGACTCCTAAACTCTAACACTTTAAATTTGATCAAAATTTATAATCAAGTCGCCTTGATTTTTGATAATTCTGACTGTGTTGTAATTATTGAAAAAACTTAACAGCCTTATACTGTAATTTTCTTAAACAATATGTTCTTTGGTAAAAATTTATAAATTTGTTTTAAAGCGTTTTTACTACGAATTCAAAATCGCAGGACGACCTTTTTTATCTTTACACTTTGGAGTAGAAAACTAACAAATGTCACAAATAAATATTTTAATAATTTATTAAAATTACAATACTATAGTGGTAGTCACTGTTCGTAGCAAAGGCCCTTGCAAACCTTGCAAGCGTAGTAAACCCTGCCGAACAATAAATTATTGTAGACATTTATACTACGATTGCTACGTTTAAGAGCATTTGTTAATAATTATTATATTCTACTAATTACGAGGAGTGTAACTAACACCGGTGTAGTGTAATAGACTAAGGTGTGTGGTGCAAATCGAACCCATTATTACAACCCTTTTTAGAGGTATAGCCTAGCATGTCACATCTTACATATTCTCTGAGTCAATTGCTATTCATTAATACCGGGACTTACGGGTTGACGCCAAATCCGAACAACAGCTGGAGATGCCTGTTCATGGCAATCAGTTACTCTCAGAGTTTTAGCCAGAAGATTGCTAAGAGATAGTGGTCGAATGAAATATTTTTTATGTATATCTTTCTTTCAATATATCAGAGCTGGGGTTCGAACTCGGGGCTCATGTCTAGTAAGCCAATACACTAACTACTAAACTACGGATACGCAAACTCCGTGATATCAATTCCCATTCGATTGTGGAACTTTTTAGTGGTGAAGGCTATTGAATAATCAATCAACAGCCAACGATTTCCTTGCCGTTCGCATTCTTAAATTATAACTTTTTTTTCTTACTCATATCAGATACGATATTAGTAAGTTTAAATCAAAGGTCTACACCCTAGACCAACACAATGATGAGTAGGGGTCATCACCTGAGTGCTGACCTCAATAAAAAAATATATAGAACATTTAAAACCGTGTCATATGTTGTTACCATGTAGAAAGGCATATGGAATAACGTGATGTTAATTCTACAACAACTGTTATTTTTTGAAAAATAACCGGTTTTTTTTATACAATTTATAGGTAATTTGTCAAAAAATTCAATATAAAAAACTAAAAAAGTTCCAAAAGTTCCTTCGTAAAGTAGAAATAATTTGTTATCCTTTTAGCACATTGACGTGTTAAAGAACACAACACATGTGTCTTCAAGTTGTGCTTTTATATAGAAGACAGTCAGTCAACGGTAGAGATAAAAATGTGATGAAGCAGGAAATTAAAAACAAAATTGTATTGAAGAAAGGAAAGATAAAAAATGTTAGAAAATAAATTGAAGGTAAACGACTTACGAAATATTTTTCATGATAAAAGAGAAAAAGAAAAACTAATTAAGGAAGAACTAAAAATTGTTTAATTTAAACACTTTGATATGCGGTTTGGTGGTTTCCAATAATAAAAAAATTAAGTTTTGTTCTTTTTTTTAATCATGCAATAATTCTTCATATCAATTAATTGAATATGGCAAATGTATCAGTGTGATGACAGGTACTTTATTAAACTCTCCCCCTTTTTTTCTCTATTGCAAATTAAATCAATTATTTTTTTGTTTCTTTTATGTTTTTGTTTTTTTTTTTTTTTATTCTTGTTAATGATAAAAGTTTGCCATTTGTTTATTTTTTCTATGGCAAACTATTTAAAAGAGAAAATCGTAAAATAGTTGCCAGTGCTGTTGTCAAGTCTTCAATTAATTGTCACTGGCAAAATGGACCAACAAAACAAGACTTGAATTTCTCTATATTTTCGTCATGATGCTTTCAAATATTTCTTTTTGATATTTTTGTTTTTAATTTAATTAAAAACTTGTTTAGAAAACAGAAAAAAATGAGGACCCGATTCTTGTACAGCAATTTCATTATAAAAATAAATTAAAAGAAAACTATTGCTTTTAGTGACTGTGATTAGCCATCATAGGCTTTTATTTTAATCATCAGCAAGAGGATGCTGATGGACGTTTTAAGTCTGGATTATTTTTTTTTTCTTATTAATACCCTATACTGCCATAAATGTTAAAACTTGATTGGTTTATGGTCATGTTTATAAGGTTTAAACATGACAGTTTGATATTTTTTTTATCAAATTAAATAAAATATTTTAATAAAAATTTTTAAACGTATGTACACATACATATCGGGTGCTTTTTTTACAATTACACAATTTAAATTATATTGTAATAAAACAAAGAAATATATGTTTAATATTGATAAACCGTGGTCTAGTGGTTAGTGTGTTGGCTTACGAAGACGATAGTGCTGGGTTCAAATCTCAGCTCCGACATCTTTAAAAAAAAAAAAGAAATATGAAACAATTATTTCTTTCGGCGACTACCTCTCAGCAGTCTTCTGGCAAAAGCTCTGGGAGTAATTACTTGCCATGAAAAAGCTTCTCAAATCTGTCGTTCGGAGTCGACTTTAAACTGTAGGTCCCGGTACTCATGGGAAAAAATTAACACACACAACATGAGTGCTGCGAGAAGCTAGGCCGTAATCCTGACACAGGGTTGTAATGGCCAATTATGTATGTATGTATTGATAAACCAGGCTTTATTATATAGAAAATTTTACAACATTAATATTTAAATATGACTTCGACCATATGGTTGTTATTGCTGGTGTACACAAGTGACTGTGCATAACCCAAAAAAAAAAAATCGAATGGAATAAATTACACTTTTTGAAATCCAATTAAGTGTACCATTATAAACGTGAAGTTATTATTTCATGAAAAGTTTCTTTAAGTAAATCCATTATAGTGCGTACTGTGTGACACGTAACTTCGCTTTGTGAAAACCATACATCAGCAAGATTAAAGCCAACCAATTAAGGTATGAAACAATTCCTAATAATGTACATATACAGTTCGCCATCCACAATAACATTATGATCATCCAAATCTAAAACATGTTGATTTAACTAAAAATCGGCATCATCGAAGGGCAAAATTTTGAATAGAAATTCAACATGAATTTGTGCTTAAATCCATTTGCTGAATTTGCAGCAGATTGGTACAACCGTTAAATTTTAAAACCTTTTATGGTGACATATATTCGTAAAATTGTCTATAAAATGGAAGGGCACAGCCCCAGTTGCTAAAAGCGGCGCAGAGTTGATTAATTTAGATCTTTCTAAATACTTCTTTTAACAGTGGCTACAGATTTTCATTGTACATTGTTCACCATCTTGCAGGCTGCACATTATAAGTAAGAGAAAACGTGGTCCGAAAATTAAACATTAGCCGCTCTGAAGAAAAATTATATATCCCATAACATAAATCGACAAAGTGCACGATAAGTTTGGCAACATTCAACATTCGTTTATAACACTCTCCTGATGCATATCCATACTTCTTGTTTCGCTCTTAGTTCAGTTTTATAATAAATTGTATTTTTTTAAGTAGCTATTTGACCTGGTGTTGCCGGACTTACCGACTTAACAAAAATGTACGATCTCTTTCCTAAAATGCCAAAACACTGCGTATTAAAGAAAAATAATAATAAATATATTACAAATAAAGACGCCTAATAGCAGCAAATAGAGAAAAATAATTGATTTTCTAATTAATAAAGGCAATAACGAAAAAGGAAAGCACGTGTTTTGTATATATGAAATATTATCATTTGCGCGTTTTGGCTGTTATCTTGACATGCGTAATTGTATGGCTGTATAACCGTCAAAAGTTTTTAAGCAAAAATACACAGACAATTTACTTTGGGTTTTTTCAGTGCAATTGCTGCAAATGGCGAATGTATATATTCTGTTGCATTGAAAAATATGAAGTATTTTCACACAATTTGCATCGTCTACACAGTTTGCAAGGCACTTCGTGAATACCCTTAATATTTAATTTTTTCCTGCTAAGACTAAAGACTAAACTAGCAGCTGTCATGTTTTGTAATGCATATCTTGTTCCTGTCTGTGCTTACCGTGATTTCTTTTTAACGGCTCTCACATGGATTTTTCTTTTTTTTTTCAATACATGCAATTACTGAAGAAGAAAATTTTTAATAGAATTTGTTATTATTTCTCTATATTTAAAAGATTGCAACTCCACAAGCTTGAAAACATCATGGGTTATCTATCCAAACCGAAAATAGTTTAGCTAAAGAATGTTTGTGCTGCCTTTTTCACAAAATAAAAAAAAAAAAAAACATTCGCCGAGATAGGTGTTGCATTATTCTGTTCCATAAGCCAAAAATTTAATTTTTATACTCTCTCTCTACTTTTTGTTCTAGTAATGCCTAGTTTGTAGTAAGAAACCTGATGGATTTTTAATGCGTATTTATTATTATTTTTTTGTTTTTTTTGACAAGCTAAGACATCATTTTGAAGTCCCTTTTATTTAAAGTAAAGTATGCAGTTAAAAAAAGTTCCACTGCTATATATCATGAAGAAACATCCGAATAAATCAACCACTTCTTTAATTGTTATTGAACGCTTTCAACACCTTTTTCTTTATATGTGTTAACGAGAGTTTTTGCAGTAGTATAGAAGGAGCTTTGGTTTATCTTAATACTTTCAGATAGTCAAGCAGCCATAAAATACTTCTCGATTATGAACGTGTAATGACATATTAGACGTAAATATTTATTTATATATTTATAAAGAGAGTGAAATATTAAATTAGTGTTGAAAAAGACAAGTTTGTATTCAATTTACTCATGAGTCATTTGGTTGACTAACAAAAAGCCATATAAATTAAATTCTTAAAAACTGAAAGGAAAACTTTTCGCTACACACTGTCATAAGTACATACGTAATCTATCTTGCAATAATAGCGGTCGGCTTTGTACAGATGAAATTATAAACTAAAAATTAGAACAAGTTCTATTCCTGAGCGGCACCGCATAGCCGCTCAAAAGCGTCGCTCATTGTGTGGCTCCTTCAGTATTATTACGTTTTAATTGTTTTCCCCTCACCGCTTTCCCTCTCATTGCTTGGCCTCGGCCTTATGCTGAAGTTTTTCTTGTTGTTTCATTTCAGTTACTCGAATTTAGAGAAAGAGATAAGAAAAAGAACAAAAAAGTAATATATCTTAAGCATTTAATTTTAAATATCTTTTTCTCCATAATTTTTTTTTTTAACTACCAGTGCCGATGACCTGCTTGGACAAATGCAAAAGGAAAATATTTACCTAACACTTTGTGGCAGAAAAGCAGAAATAGAAAATAAAATAAAAAAAAATCGGATGAAATTTCATGCAGAGAAAACTGTTTACTTTTTAAAGCAAAATTCCTAAGAAAAATGCAATATTTCTGGGAAAGTAAGGTGGCTGCTTGAAAAAGAAAAAAACTTTTTAAAATTAAAAAAGGCATACACCACCCGTGTATAGATAAAGCCAGCATTTTTAAAATTAAAAAGAAAAACTTTATAAACAGCAGATCTCTTCTCTCTAAACTCTTTATGGTTTTATTGATTCATTACGCAGCCAACATTTGCTGTTTTCTGCAAAAATTAAGCATGGAGAGAGCCATTTCCATGAAACTGACAACTAAGGCGTTTTTACCAAATTTGTAAACTTTCAATATTACCGCGTAGCAAGATCTATGGGAGATGTGTGGTATAGTGGTTAAAGCGCTCGCACAAAAACTCAAAGTCTCGGGTTAAAATCCCTGCAAAGGTGGAAAATGAAGAAGAAAAGTTTGTGGTGTTTGGTAATTTATTTTTTTTTATTAAGACCAATAGTCAGGGGTAAACTCATACTCATGCAGTGCATTGTTGTTGATGAGACAAGTTGCTTTCAATTTGAACACTCAAGGGCTAGTGTTATACCTTCACCCTTGAATGGTCAACAACAATTGCCCCATATGTCGGTGGATGTTGAATATGAGTGGCAACTGTCTCCACTAAGTAGGTTAGCTGTTATATTCCCAGAAGGTGAAGCCTTAATCCTGATCATTTGTTCTATTGGTGGAATAGACTAGAATGTCAGGGAGTGATTTCTTGAAGCTAGACTTCTATAATTTTCGAAAAATCGCAAATTTAATTTTTTAATTTTTCTCCTTCGCTGGGATTTAAACCTCGGTCGTTTGAGTTTCTCTGCGAGCGCTCTAACACTATACCACAACCCCCCCGAACGTTACAAAATAAGAGGATCCCCCTTTCTCCCTCTTAACCAAAAAGTCCATCTAAAAAGACACCGCTCCCTGACATTCCACTCCATTCCACCTTTACAATTGGCAACAAAAACGAATGAACAGAAGAAAAGCGCCATCTGTTGGGAAGAAGTAGCAACAACTAACCTACTTAGCGAAGGCACTCACCACAATCAAGATGCAACGATGGGACAATTGCTGTTGATCATTCAAAGGTGAAGGTATAACATTAACCCTTGAATGATCAATTGACAGCAACTCATCCTATTCCGATACAATCCACAGCATGAGTAGGGGTTTACACCTGGGTATTGGTCTTAAATATAAAAAATTACCACTAAATAGTATCACAGAGGTACAAAAGAGTAAGAGCAAAGAGAATTCGTGACCCTTCTGCCTTTTTTACTTTCTTCATCCACACCCAATAAAATTTTCAGACTTAAATCCATTTCGATATGGACAGGTTTTTTTAAATTTTAGCATTTCATTCAAGTGTTGGCAAGTATTTTACATTATTTTCCACTAAAATATAAATACAACCTTGTGTTCGTTTAAAACTTATCAATTGGATTTCGTTTCGAAAGATACAGACAAATGTTTTGGCTTTTCCCATCGAATTACATGGTAAACTCTCGGTATTTAAATATTTTTACGACTTAAAATATTTTCTACAAGAATTTCATAATATTCATTCATTTTACATTGAAATCTTAATGCAAAGTATTTATTGATTTTTTTCACAAAATTATTTCCACAATTTCAGTTCATATTTCTTTTTTTGCTGGTTTTCGTGTTTTAGCAAAAAATCTTCTCTGTTTTTTTTAACTCTTTTTATGCCAAACTCGCTGCAAAATACATATATTCTGTGCAATTGAATTGTATTCTATAGAAATTTTTTGTTCTGCTATAAAATTTATTCTACTGAATATTTGGTGAGACATCCTTGCCAGGATATTTTTTTCAAGGTTAAAAAGTATTTGAACTGAGAGTGGGTATGAAAAGAAAAAAAAAAAAACAAAAAGTATTCAATATGAAAA
This sequence comes from Metopia argyrocephala, assembly GCA_963576795.1. Lineage (NCBI taxonomy): Eukaryota > Metazoa > Arthropoda > Insecta > Diptera > Sarcophagidae > Metopia > Metopia argyrocephala. The sequence continues at coordinate 175,256,898 of OY756208.1, read as the reverse complement.
TAGCAGAAAAACATACACAAAATGTGAATTTCTTTACATTTCATTGCCATAAAATTTGTTTTTTTTTGTGGGATATTGATTTTTTTGTTTTCATTTCAAACCAATTTTTTTCATTTTGTGTCCTGGGTGAAGGTTTTTTCATGTTCATGTGCTTGCTAGGAGCAATACAAACAAAAAAGTGTGTTTTCTGTCGAAGGTAATCAAAAAAAAAAGTGATAAAATAGTGAGCGATATGACAGACCGTATTTTAACGCACCCTTTATTTGCGAGTTTTTTTTTCTCTTCCAATGAAGGAACTGAATAAAATATTATTGAAACTGATTTAAAACCTTTTACGAGTATTTTGTTTTAATATTTTCAGAATTTATAATAAAATTTTTTACGTTTTCTGTTTTATTGGCTGTGTAACACTCCCCTATTAATTCTACAAAAAAGTATTAAGTTTCTAGGTTTTATGCCCCATTTAAGATAAATTTTTATAAATATTTTGTTACCTTTAAAGCATTTGTTTTTTCGCAACTTAAGTAAAAGGTTTCATAACAAAAAAAATTTCGAGTTTTTAAATTCATCTCTTATTTCTAATATTAGTACGCTCCCCCGAGCATGTGTTCACAATTTTATCCATATAAGTATATTGGAATAAAGGTAAAATAGAGATATAATTCATAGAAGTATATGTTTGATACAATTGGCAATTTTAATCAACGTTTTTTTGCAAAGGAAATGTTTCAAAAGAAGTTTTCAGATTTAACTATACCACTGTATGAGTGATTCCAACGGATGAAGAAGAATTTATAAAATTTAGGGTAAGAAATCTGATAAATTGTTAGAGAAAAAAGTACTTAAAATGTTGAAAAAGGAACGTTAAGTAAATGCTTAAAAAATGAAAATAGGTGACCCAAATGTACTCCAAATGATGACAGGGCATTAAAAAGACTCTCCAAGAAATCCATAAAAATGTAAATTCAGTTTAAACTTTCATTTAGATGCCCCAGTACGTCAATAATAAAAACTAATATTGAAAGGTCTAAAAATTTAGTTTTCAGTCGATAAATGCTCATATGTATGTGTCACTGAGATAAGAGGCCGTATTCCAATTGGCGACGTCGTCGGCGTGTAACGACATTTTTGTAATAGATTAAAAGCAAGAGTAACATTTTTTCTTTGTTTTGCTACAAAAATATCGTCAGACGACAACGATGTCGTCAACTGGAATAAGGCCGAAGATTTGTTTTGAAATGACACAACACCTGTACCGCGATTCAGTAACTTTTAACAATACGATATTCGCAAAAGAAGTCGACAGTTTTTATTGTTTGCAGTAATGATTATGTGGTTCACTAAGCACACTTTATCGACAGTCGACAACTTTAGTTTTCTTTATGTTTAAATTACAATAATGGGGCAGCACCGTATAAAATCAGTCAGTTTTTGAGTAGTTGGTAATTAAAATGGATAGAAAGTTAGCAAAGCTACAAACCTCTAGTTTCTTTGGGTATAAAAGCACACAAAAATGGTTCTCAAACAAACTAGTTAATAGCGTAGACACATCTCTCTACAAAATTTCAAAATAAAAAATTTATGATTTTCCAACTGAATAAACAGCATAAAAATTTTTGGCGTTAGTTTACGACAACAGCCATCGTAAACAAAAGATAATGAATAGCAATATCGACAATTCTGTTGTTTACTGTTGAAAACAGTGCGGTTATCGTAAAAATATGTTACTGAGACGCGACACTGGACACGCCTTTTTGCGTCAAATCGTATGACCTTGGTGACTCATGTAATATACCCAAAATTGGAAGTGTTGTGGCACCGTTTTAATGCTTTTACAAAACGTACAGTTTATTTTCTTCGATTTTAGACTCAAATTTGTATGTTTAATACAGCCATAGCACTCTAACATGACAATTTCCGATTATAATGCACACATTTTTCTGAAAAGAAATAAATAGCATTTTCACATTTGCTCTTGGGTTCTTCATACACCATATCGTCGAAGGAATTAAGTAACGCTGTAACTGACAAAACCTTAAATATTCACCAGAGCCAAAAAACCTGTATAAAAATAGAACAAAGGCACTGGTATTTTTCAAAACGCAGACGGCGTCAGTGAATTTATTTTCATCGTAGAAATCTGGGACCGGGACCAATCGACGCGAATTTTTTTTCTGATAAAAATGATGCAAAAAACGTATTTTCGATTTTTTGTCAGATACAGCGTTTTTAATTCTTATTTTTAAAATATAATTTTGAAAAAAACCGCAAACAAACTTTTTCATTTTTCACCTCTTCTGGGATATGAAAAATTTTGAGTATCTTTAAATTCTTCTCTATAATCGTGCCAATACTTACATACATACATAACTGGCCTTTACAACCCTGTGTCAGGATTACGGCCTAGCTTCTCGCAGCACTCATGTTGTGTGTCTCAATTTTTATCCATGAGTACCGGGACCTACAGTTTAATGTCGACTCCGAACGACAGACTTGAGAAGCTTGTTCATGGCAATTAGTTACTCTCAGAGCTTTTGCCGAAAGAAATATTTTTTTCATATTTATTTTTTTGAAGATGTCAGAGCCTGGAGTCGAACCCAGGGCCCATGTCTTAGTAAGCCAACACACTAACCACTAGACCACGGCGTGCCAATACTTACGAGTAAATAAATAATATTTCTCACCAAAGGAGCAGCTGGTGATGATCCGCTGTAAGTACGAAGACATGTTTAACTCTACTTCAGATGTAAAAAAAAACAATAAAATCACCACTTATTTTTAGTAATTTTAAACTAAAATATTTCTACGCTTTGTTGGGTTGTTAAACAAACCTTTTCCTAAATAAATGCCACTGCAGATGATAAATATTTAGCAGCCTTGACAGAACAGACTTGTAAATTAATTACCTAATAGTTGCGTGGCATTGACATGATATGAAACTATTATTAGGTTTTATTTTCAATTTATTTATTACATTTTTATCTTATCAAACAAATTATTATTATTTCCTTATAGCCGGTGTTTTGCTTCTGCCGATTGCCACCGAAAAATCGTAAATAAAATTGTATTGGTTTTTGTGAAAAATTCTGAATGTTGTGTACGTATGTGTGTACACTTTTGTTTGAATTGTACAGTAGTAGATAAACAAATTTTCTAACGGTGTCAAAGACGGTTGATTTGTTTCTGTGGTGTTATTTAGCATGGCCACTGTTCATGGCCCCATTCAACCTTATAGCGCTTATCGCCGTTGTACATATAATATACAGATCAATCGGAATTACATATGCAAGTACATTCAAGGCCTCCCCTGGGCACGATTTATTCGCACTCGCTGTTATTACACACGCAGCTCTCTGTATGCCTTTTTCAAGACCCTCCACCAAACTTCGCTATAATTGGACGTATAAGATGGCATTTATGTGGGTTTTTTTATGAAAACACCGTTAAAATTTTCTTTTATTGAATTAAAACTTATATTTTATTAATGTAAAATATAAAACTTAAAAATATATTCTTAGGGTAATATGCTTAAATGTTAAATGTTCAACGTCCAAAACTCAACTCTTCTAATCTTAAAACAATCCTACTGTCTACTCTTTTATTCGTTACTATTCTTCTGTTCGTCAACGTTACTTTTCGTTATTATTTTGTGTACAGAGTTGTATGTTCAAAAGATGTTGCCATTTCTTGTAAAGCGTTTACTGTCAGTGATTCCCACATTTATATGTCATTATTTCTTGAAATGTCCGTTTACTATTACAATCCTGTGTTAGGATAGCATGTGTAGCTCCCTAATAAATATAAAATGGGGGTAATCACCGTTGCCAGTGTAACAAACGTTGGCAACCTAGCATATATGTCTAAATTTTGTTGTTGTCTGAAGTGCTTTGCTTCATTTGCCAGCCTTGCAAGAGCGTTTGTAACAAAATAATGATTTCCCCTAACAATTATATAAGTATTAATAACCTCTTGTTTCTATTAGTTGTAGCATTTGTTGCGTTGTTAACATATACATATATTAATTAATATTTTATTAAAACGTGATGGCCAAATAATAAATAAATCAATGTTGAGGAAAAAATCCCTGTAACACCTCTTTTTTAATCAAAATATTATTGAATTAATAAATAATAATTTATAATAAACATGCATAAGTTTTCGTAATAGAAATTAATACTAAATTTATTAATTTCATTTAGTTTTATAATTATTTTGTAACACAAATATACTAGCACGGATCAATAAGTTCGTGACATTGTTAATGATGAACAGATTGCTGGAAAGTAATAATTTTTATTTTTCTCTTTTTTTTTCTTTGTGTTGAAAGGCTTAATCTTGACCGCTATAAATTTTGTCTATCTTAGCTGAATTTTTTTATAATCTGTTAAAAAAAAATAGGATTTCATGAAGTCAAATCTTTTCCCCTTCAATTCGATGCGAATGAGTGAATAATTAGTAGCTCTTCCATAGATTTTTGCCATGACAACTGCAACTGCAAAGTGCACCCTTGTATTACCCTGGGGCAAAAGAACTTCGTTCTTGGTCAAATGTGGTCGTTAATATAATAATTTAATATTTTGTTTCATAAAAAGCAGTTGTGATAAACAGCCATCTTATGTTATTGAAAATATTGTTCAAAATTAATTCTTGAACTGTAAATGAATACACTGGTTTTAATAAGTCAGTGACATGCTGTTAAATTTGATAGCTTTTAAACTCTACATATTATGTATCAGAGAAAAATTATGAATACTTGAGTAATACTGTGGAATGTCCGTTTAAATATGATAATCAAGTTTTCATATAAAACCTTTCAAATTTTGATTTTATTTTTTTTTTTCTATTTATAACGCACACAGTCCTTGATATAATTTTTTGTTTTTTTATATGATTTTTATTTTAACTTGTTCATGTCATATCTGAACAACCTGTCTGTAAGTAATGCAAACATTATTTGTCTCTAATATTGACTGGCTTGCCTGCTACATACATATTCGCATTTGATTAGATATTTATGGATATTTGAATGTAAAATGTTTGTTTAAGAACAAAACTTAAAAAAAAGTAGATAAAAAAATATCATAGAACAACAACTTTTTATTTATAAAATTGTAACAAATTTTTTTTTATTGCAAATCGAAATGCTATCGAACACCTTTCGTAGTAAAATTGGAAAAAAAAAATCCTAAAAATTTTGTTTTAAACCAACAGCATTAGCAAATGTCATTTGAAAGGTCTTTTAAACAAACTGGTATAAAATTACAAAAAAAAACTTATAAAATAAAAATGTTTGTACAGTAAAATTGTATGCGTTTTGGATATGTGAATACAGATTAAGATAAAGGTATGGGGATACAACATAAAAAGAATAAAATAGAGAAACAAAATGTGTAAAAAGTACAATAAATGAAATTAAATACCATTAAATACAAGTATAAGTACATATATACCATACTTGCAAAATTTCAAAGTTTAATACTCCAGAGTATATAATTAATTGCACGCTAAAGACAATAGATCACAATTGTTGGTATATAGAACATGTAGTAAATGATCTTCGGAATGTAACTAATCACTATGATTTAGGCGTTAAAACTCAAGGCGAGTTGAATAGCAAAATTTTGGATAATTCTAAACACCTGAGCAACGAGAAAGTAATAAATACATCAAGCAAAAGAAGTTGATACATATGTTTTGTGGTCTTCTCGTATTTTTTTTTTTTCTGCTTATTTAAATACATCTCTTTACTTGAATGTATATATGCGCTAGTCGAAGGAATTTTCAGATCCTAATATTACAAAACAATTGTAGTTCGTCGATTCGATCGATTATATCGGACCCCTGATTTTTTTATTTATTTTTTTTTATTTCAGACCAATACTCAAGGGCATACCCCTACTAAATGCAGTGCATTGCATTGGAATGTTTGGAAAGGACAGTACATTTATGACAGAACATACATTTTGTTTTTTTTTTATATTACTATTAAGCGCCTTAGGAATGAGACAAATTGCTGTGAATTGATCATTCAAAGGCCAGTGTTATACCTTCACCCTTGAATAATCACCAGCAATTGCCTCACCATTGCATGTTGATTGTGTGGTGAGTGCCTTCGCTAAGTAGGTTTAGTAGGTTAAGCTGTTATCTGCTACTTTCCAATAGCTGCCTTCGCTAAGTAGGTTTAGTAGGCTAAGCTGTTATTTGCTACTTCCCAATAGGTGGCGCTTTTCTCCTGATCATTCGATTTTTTGATGATAATGGTTAAGGTGGAATAGAGTGGAGTGTCGGGGAGCGATTTCTTTGTAGATAATCATCTTAGAATTAATAATAATAATTTTTAAATTATAATTTTGATAAAACTCCAAACTAACTTTTTTATTTTTCACCTTTGCTGGGATTTGAAACTGGGTCGTTGGATTTTTTGTGCGAGCGCTTTAACCACTATACCACGCACCCCTCCCCCCTTTTTATACCTTTCATATTAATAGCAATGAATCTGTACAAAAGCAGTTGTTAATACTTTGCTTAAGAGATCTTGGGTGGAATTCTTTTGTGCTGCCATCTTATACTAGAAGGCTTGCTATTATTAAGTTATCTACTTTGGAAAGCCATCGAATTATGCTCAGTGCTTCTTTTCTACTTGTATTAATTTATGGTGTAGTGAACTCGGAGTTCCTTCTTAGTAAAATTAACATATGCGTTCCTATTAGACATACACGAAACTTTCATCTGATAAATTTAGAATATGAAAGATCTGTCTATGAAAATAATAACCCTTTTCGACATATTTGTGTAAATTTAAATAAATGTTATGATCTTGATGTCTTGCAAAAGAAAATTACCTTATTTTTAAATACCTTATTGTAAACTTGATAAAAATTTATAGTTATTCTTTAGTCTGTAAGGATTAAGGTTGTAGACGTGAAAATAAATAAACAAAATTATTATTTTAATTTATTGTAATAATAACAGTATGTGACAAAAAAATACCAGGAAACTGATACTATTTTTCCGGTAGGTATTGTCGAGTATGTCAATAATCCCTTTAAAATTTTGCATTATACCTCCAAATGTAAGAAATTAACAAATAGTAACTAAGAAAACGAGAGCACAACCACCAAACAGATCTCGGTAACTAGAATGCTTTATCAATGTGTGTCTGTTGATCGCCACAGATTTTAAATAAAAAATATAAAACATTTACCCAATTCACAAAATGTTATATTGTTGTAGATTATAGTTAAATAGCATTTCCTTTTGTGAACACCTTGTCGTAAATATTGTTGTAGATGTTATCCAGTGTTATCAAGTTTCTTGAATAAAAAATTTAAAAAGAAGAAGAGAAGAAAAACATCTCAAACAATTTTCAAAATACATTTAAAAAATAAAATAAAAAAAATAAATAAAAAAAAATAAAAAAAAAGTTTTCCAACTCTGGTGTATTGATACGACATTTCGGAAACATAGGAAAAATTGTTGTACATTTTGTAGAAGTTTTTGACCTGGAAATTACCAACAACATTATATACAATAGTTGTAGTTTGTCATAGTTTCTACCGATCTACGACAACTATAACATTTTGTGAATTGGGTAATTATTTATTTTTTCTAATTTTCATTGTCATTATTTTATTAACTTTTTGAAACTATCCAGAAAAGATTAATAGAAACTGTTTTATACCAGTAGACTCACCGGTAAAGCTAAGCACTTGCAACATTTATGGCTGTAAGAATGAAAACAAACAGAAAAATTTTAAACACTGAAGAGATTTTAATGAACAAAGTCTTCACATATTGGTACACATACATACATATGAAGTAACCAAACTTGAATCAGTGTACAATTGTCTGTAAAGTATCTTCAATTTACATTTTTGCAACTATTGGTGCTTCTAAATAAATTTCCCTCACAATTTTTTATTTGAGATTAAATTTTAAAAGTATGTTTAGTGTGCAGTGTAATGGTTTTAGATTTGATTAAACCCATGGTTACACACTTAGAAAAAACAACATACTGGTACTCGTACATACCATTACACCTCAGCTCTATGTAGCATTTCAGTTCAGTTAACATTGTTTAGGAACCAGCCATCTAGCCAGCAAGTAAACTTGAAGTAACTACAAGCGTATAGAATCACAAACGTGTTCTTTTAACTGGTTGTAATAATGCCAAGTAATTCCACCAACTACTTTTTTAAACAAATAACATCACATAGAAAATATAAAATAATAGATAAAAAGCAAAAAAAAAAAAATTAAAAGAAATCGAAATACGAGTACAAAAGAAAATGTATGAATTGCGTGTATTTTTTTGTAAAACTATTCTCTTCAAATGTAAAAAAAAACAAGAAAAAAAGAAAAAACAGAGGAGAAAGACATACTTGAACATACGAGTACAATGAACGAGTGTATAACTAGTGAACATGTCTAACAAATACTTGTATACTTGAACATGTTCTAAGATTACAGAATGAAAAATCGAATACGAAGAAAAAACAAAAAAGTTTGCAACAGCGGTTCCTTTAAATACACCACACTGCCCCGCATGTCATTTCACATTTCCAGTTCCAATCAACATTTGGTTTTCATTAATGAATCGCTTGCTTGCTACTCAAATGTCATTTGTTGCCATTGTTGCAACTTTTTAGAGTGATACGACACGTTCTACGAGATTCAGATTACTTTCTCCCTTACCTCCCCACTTTGCCATTATTTTCTTTTATATGTTGTCTTCTATGTATACAAAGAAAGATAGACCAAAAACCAAGGAAGTAAATAGTCTAAGAATCAAAAGCATCTTAAGTACTTAGAAGAGGGCAAAGGTGGGATGGTGTAGATACGTTGTTGTCAGAGTAGAACAAAAAATAAATAGAAAATTAGCGAAATCATGAAACTGATAATGTCTTGCAGTATTTAAATGACATTGATTTTAAGTAAACAAAGAAATTTTTGTTTGTAACAAACCAAACCATCAAGAATCAGTGAAAATTTAAATTAAAAAAAAAAACTCTTTCAGAGTTGCAATTTTTACAAAAAATCACATTTAGTAGAATAATTTATATTTTATTGAAAGCTAAAAGGTTATCTAAGGACAGCTCTATAATAACCCTCTCGATCCATTTTTTAACTCGTTTTTTTTTCATAAATTTTATTCAATTTGTATATTTGATTTATAATAGCAAAGTGAGAGGTCAAAGATCATTAAAGCAGCATTTCAACCCTATAAGATTATCAGCTTTATTACAGGATGAAAGATTCAACAACAATTGTTTAAGAAGCCTGCTCTGATAGAATACTCAGGCTTATTAAAGGCTGATTTTTATTTCTACAATGTTTAGTCTTACTTTGTCACTGTAAGAATCAAAAATGGAGTGTTCACTTGGAATCAAAAAGGGTAAATCTTATAAAAAGATTTTCTGTTTTAGTCCTCAATGTAAAAGGCCATCCGGTCACAATTTAAAACTTGTGACTTTAACTCTACTACTATTTAAGATGTTACCCAGTCTCGGCAGCTCTTTGTTGACTTCTGTGCTTATTTTAAACGGGATATGTTAGGAGTAAGTTTAATTTATACGAGAATATATAGATTCCGAGCCATGCAGCCATGTGTGTATTCCTGAACGTATCTCTTGAGAGAGTGAACATTAAGATCGTTTTGTCTCGTTATCGAAACTTTTAATTTAATGAGTATGAGAAAAATGAATCTTCCTTGGACTAAAAAAAGTGTTTACAATAGAGATTTACGGAACATTCATACTTTTTGCAGAGCACAAGCATTTGTGGTTAATTGTCCAGTTAATAACACAATATGTTACAAAGAGAACTAACTTTTTAGCTGCACTATTCATTAATAAAATAATTTGTCCACAAATGTATTCCGCAAATAGTACTATTCGTTCTTTCGTCCTTTCTTTAAACTATTTTCCACGCAGCAATACAATGAACTGCTTGAATAGGGTTTTTTTAATTCCATTTTTTTATAATATTTCCTCTTATATTATTCGCTGATGCTGTGAATGAAATTAGGTATAGCTGACGGAAGAGTATCTAGTGTAAGCTTAATACTCAGAGATAAACCCCTACTGATACTGTGCTTTGTATTGGAATTTTTTGGAAAGGACAAAAGCGCCTTAGGAATTAGGCAAATTGCTGTGAGTTCATCATTCAAAGGCCAGTGCTTTCTACCTTCAGCCTCGAATAATCAACAGCAATTGCCTTATCGTTGCATGTTGATTGTGTGTGGTGAGTGCCTTCGCTAAGTAGGATTACATTTACTCACGTTCGCGAGTAAAGAATGCAAATACTGATATATGCCTATATAAGAGTTTTCTTTTAACATCTAAAATTTCCCGTGAAATCTACGACATTCATTGATAAGTATAAACTTCGAGCTAACTCTCTCCAGCAGAAAATAGTGCTTACCAGTAAGTTATTTTGTAAGGAAGAAATTCTGGACAATCACAATAAAATGAGTCGCTTAGAAGCAATAAATTTTGCCACCAGCAAGCAAATAGTGTACAAAATACAAACTAAGGATGCGATTACACTAGACAACAAGGTTTTTGACTGGAGCAACCAAATACCGTTCCTTGTGTAATTTGGTGCGTTGAATCCGAATCTGTAAATGGTTTTTCTCTATCACGTCAGGTTTTCGAGATATAAAAAAAGCGTTTATTGGATTTTTCCATAAAAAATTATTAGTGTATTTAAAAATCAAAGAGCTTTCAAAAGTAAATAGGGTTACATGATTGTCGTTTGTATTTCGTTGGTTCAGTTTCACGTATTAGAGTCCAGCAATAGTCTCCCAGCATACTTTTATCCCAAAATCCCTGATAGTTTCTTTCAATTTGCATTAAATCTTGATGGGCGCGCTCCCCTTGTTCGTCGCTAACAGCACCTAGGTTTTGTGGGAAAATATCTAAATACAAATAAAGAAAATGTATTTTGAGTGACATTCGTGCACCCAGTTCATGATAATTTTTCAATAATTCAGCAACAATTTGTCTGTACTTTTAACTCTTATTGTTTCAAAGAAAACTTTTCACGATGAACTTAAAAGACTCCCAGGCTGCATATTCTTTCTCCGATAAATATTGCGAAAAATTATGATCATTCATAAACATTGTCGGTGTTCACGGTTTGCCCAAGTTTCTGACAGCAAAACAAAATAATGTAGATATGCATATTTTAGTGATTCTGATATTGCATATCCTTTTTTTCCAATCAAATTATTCACCACACAAAAACCAAAAATAGTTCGGATTAGTAACACACGATCTCACTGACATGCTTAAACTCTATCTTTATAAAAATTTATAACGAATATAAGCTTTTGTCAAATTAATAACTGTGAAATTGTAGCGTCAGTATTAACTATTTTACAGTATTGCCAGCATGCGATAAAAAACGAACTAGACGTGATGGCCCGACTTTGTTGCCAGATTCGAATTCAGCGCACCCAGATTAGCTAAAAAATATACTCCGTTTCCACAGTCAAATTTTTTGCCTAATTTGTTGGCCAGTGTTATCGTTCAAAACAACTAAATGTTGTGTTGTATTGGCCGCAACATATAAAACGATAGTCAAAGTATATGGTACAACAACATTCATAATCGCAATTTTAAAAATACAACATCAAATTTACAACGATTATAGTTCAGAATCGGGGCCTAATAGCTTACCGTGTAGCATTTTTATAAGCTTTATGTTTTGAATAAACAACATAATGCTTCAATTATTGCTACAAATTTTATTTATTGCTTCCAAATTTTAAAAATATTCTGCAGGGTCAATAGAGCAGAAGAGTATTTAAGAATGGATTAAAGTTATTATCAATCAACTCACTGCCAGAGAAAAATTAATTCTTTAAAATAATTTTTGACTTTTTTTTTTTTTTGTTAATTGCAGTTTCAAATTTATTTAAGTTCAATAACTTGTATTTAACTCTCTCAAGCTTATTATGTATTCTTTCTATAGTTTTCCTAATTACTTGAAATTACGTTTGGATTATTTTACTTTTAATTTTTTAAATTTTTTTAAGTGTTTTTGTTGTTTGCATTGCATTTTGAACGAAAACTTTTTTCCATTCTTAGTTCTCGTCTTCGCTGTTCTTGTTTTTTTTTTTTTTTTGTTCTTTTTATTACAAATTTAGTACAAGTGGTAGTTGGTTCAGTGATTGTATGGTTCGTTGATCACTGGTTAATATGCACTTGACTGCAATTAAGTGTGTTGACCATTAATTCATAATTTCCAACAACATTTCTATTGCCTTACAAAAAAGAATGCAACTAACAGACCGACCAACCGACCGACAATTTAATTCAGTTTGTATATAAAATTGTCTTGCTGCAATTGCATTTTACATCTACTGCCATTTGAGATTTATTTATTATTTATTTTGAATAGTAAGAATCTGAATGATGGATTTTTTTCAAAGGGTTTGGTTTAATAATAACTATGTTAGTGATGATACAAGTAATGATAATCATGCTTGTTCGTAATTATATTAAAAAAGCAATAAATAAAGTTTTTAAAATGAAAACCAGTAGCTAATGCGGTCTTAATGAATAGTTTGTTACAATTTATTATGCACTCGAGAAGAAAATTTAGTAAAAATAACATTTTATATAAATGATTAAATAACATTTTATATAAATGATTATACAAATTGACAGATAAAAACGCTGTAGAATGCGGTCGTGAAATAGAATGTATTTTATTTTGACAGCGATTTAGAAACAAATTCTCTTAACAATATTACCACACTTTTATTAAATTACATACATTTTGTAAACAAACCCATTGGTTTTTGTTGTTGTCACAAAGAAAAATAAGAACAAAAGAAAAAGGAAAAAACTTTTGAAAGTTTAAATAAATTAAGAAATTTTCGAATTTGTTAAATAAAATGAGTGATATTTTAGTAAAAATAATTGAAAAACTGGGTAAAGATGATTAAATTATAAAATATAAGTTCAATTCTTTGCAAAAACTCTCATAAACTTAACTTTTAATAGCTTTACATGCAAAAATTGTAAAAACAATAAATGACAGTTCGTGAAGTTGCGGCCGTCGTTTTAATTTTGGGCACGTTTTTTCTGAGAGACTTTTTTGCCTGAAGTTGCGGTCGTATTCTGTTTAATCATTAAAGAACATAATTTACGTCAAAAGTAAAAGTTATTTAAACTGCAAAAAAACTGACAGTTGGATTTAGAAAAACAGTTTGCTTTAGCGGTTGGACACCCTACTACATGGATATACATAAGTTGGCACTTGTTTCTTAGAATTACGTTCTTATTCCGTGAATGATTCTGATTTTATTTTTCCGAAATAATTAAAATAATAATTGCATTTGAACTAACTACTGGTTTTTGAAAGACCTTAATAGATCCTAACAGGGTGTATAAGAAGTGTTGTAGCTTCAAATTGCAACTTTGGTTCCCAACTCACTGTCACCTGCTATATAACAAATCATAAGCTTTTATAATCACGTTATTATAACAAAAATCATGTTTTCCAAATTTAAAAATCGGCAAAAATAAGTAAAATCATGAAACAGTTTTTCTAAGCATAACCAAATAAATATAAAAATTAATTTATACACCTATTTCAGCTGTCCAAAAATCTGTACGAAGGCCGTATGATACATACATACATACATAACTGGCCTTTACAACCCTGTGTCAGGATTACGGCCTAGCTTCTCGCAGCACTCATGTTTTTGTTTTAAAAATATAATTCTATTAGCAAAACAGATCTTTAACAAACATTTTTGTTAGAGTGTATTTTTAATGTGCATTAAATTCTGTTTCCTTTTCCTTTTAAAGCGGTCTTCTAATAAAGTACGAGTATAAAATACTTAAACTGATTAAAACAAAAACAAAAAAAAACTGTGGATTTATGGTCTTAAACTTATTTGTTGAATTCTAATTACTAATCGGCTGTCATTTATAAAGAACATTTTTATTTTGTTTGCATGTTAATACGAAATGGAAAAGAATGCAGCAAAGAAGGTATGGCATTAAAGAAAATAAAGGAAAACGTAGAACAGATATGCCCTGTACTGTAGTGGTGAAGTCATTTTGTTTTTAAACCTGTGACAATAGACAACTAAAGAACGTGTTTCGTTACTAAAATCTTCGTCTTATATTTGACAGTTAATTTCTAGAAATAAAAAATTCATTAAAAAAAGTACTACAAATACCAATTCAATTAAAAAAACATTTTTTAAATAGAAGATAAGAGTTATTTCTCAATTTTTTAATAGGAAAAAAAAATTATTTTTTTATATAATTAATTTTAGTAGACATAGGAGGGCATGAATAAAGTACAGCAATCGACTCAGTGTTATTAAGTGTTACGAGCATGTAACCCTATTATTAAGGTTTTGCTTTATCCGTCTTCCAAACTGCATTCAGTTTGTTCTATTTGAGTCGCAATTTCGTCATTTATAATTGGTTTGTGTATTGTAAATGGGTCGGAAACAATATTAAATGCTGAACTTTAATTTCATTCAGAGTTACAACATTATGACTGCAAGTGTAAAGGAATAATTTGTATACAAAAATTGTATTGTCTGATTCTAATTCCTCAGTTATTTCGATAATTAATTTATTTTCAGCATTAGCCGACTGCAACTTTAATGCATTTTTTTCAAGGCTTACTGAGCGGAAGAGATACAGACAAATAATTCATTAAAACATATACAATATAAGATGAATGCTGAAGAGTACACATTCAACTATCGGAAACGTGAACACTCGAAAGGGTGAACGTCTCAGAACCGTGAACATTTTTTTATACAGACTACACTTTCTCGTTGCTTTTTTAAACTCTATACACTTATAATGGGAAAATCCCTATTTTCCTTTTCTTTAATTATTAAACTATTTGCTTAAAATACTAGTTTCAAATTTTTTTACTAAAACATTATTTCTAATGGTAACTAGAGTGTTTAAAGTTTGACGTTAAAAATCGTGACAATCTTAAAAATGTGAACTGTCCTGATAAAAATTAATTCACGTTATCGTGAGTTCAATGTAGTGTGAAGAGCGCTAGACTTCAGGTGAGAGGGTTGTGGGTTAGATTACAACCAAAGCCTCTAGTCTGTGACATTACACCGAGCGAATAATTTAGTGTAATAATAAGAATATAATATTAATATTGTCTTGTGCTTCAAGTAAATAAAGAAAAAACTTTTTAAGCAGTCTAAAGCACATAAATGGGAAATGTTTTGAAATCTGAAGTAAATCGGGGGAAAATCATGCAAAAGTTGTGTTATTTTGAAAATATCTATGGCCTCTAGGAACCATATATACATTTTTACGAAAGGATTAATTGGTATATGAAATAAAGGCCAATTGTAACTACCCCTCTTGGGGGGTAGTCGTTCGGAGTCGACATTAAACTGTAGGTCCCTGTACTCATGGAAAAAAATTAACACACACAATATGCGTGCTGCGAGAAGCTAGGCCATAACTCTGACACAGGGTTGTAATGGCCAATTATGTATGTATGAATGTTATTTAAAATGATTTTGATTAGTTTTTATTACTGGTGTATTATTACGGCATTAATTGATAACAAACCTTATTTTTTATTAAAACAAATTAACTTGAAATTAATCATTTTTAAAATTTTTTAATAAAAAACCTATAAAAACTAATATTTTTTTTTATACATTTATTTACAGAATAATTCAACAAGTCAATGGCATACGCTTTAATACTTAAAGAGATCTATTAACTTACAAAAAACGTACTCAAGTGTATTTAAATAAATGGTTCAAAACAATTAAACAAAAGGAAACGGAAGAGTGAAAACAATTACAAAATACTTTGTGTGGATAAAATACAAAGCCAACAAATGTCAAGGCACATATACAAAAACAAATTATTAACAAAACAGGCACAAAAAACAACAGCAATCATAGAGAAACCCTAACAACAACAGCAACAAAAATAAAGAAGAAATGTGAAATAAATATTGCGGCACAAAAGAATAAAACTTTTACACACACAAACACATCAAATAAGCACAAAAAAATAAATTGTAATTAAAAAAAACTAGAGAGAGAGAGAGAAAGAGAGATAGATAAAGAGAAAGATAAAGGCCGTTATAATAATAATAATAATAGAAATACACAAAAGTACATATCGTATTAAGATATAAAAGCAGGGATTGAGAAAAAGCCGAAAGCGAATTCAAATTCTTAATGTTGTTGCTTTAAAACAAAGCCTAAAAGGAAAAATCATTCTTAACACATACACAAACATATGATAGCAAAACATAACCATACATATCCAACGTTAAATGGAAGTTAAGAAAAGTTTTTAAAATCATAAAAACTGACTGCCAACTACAATTAAAAAAGTCTCTCTCAAACGCACACACAAACTACTTCAGTAAAAAAGTAGAAACAGTCAGCCATAAAAAATATGTTACAATAGAGCAGTTGCTTAGAAAGCCAAGCCATACAATCTATTATAAAAGAAATTAGAAACTTTTAAGGAACTTCCTTTTTAACCAATCCCTGAAACAAAACAACTTTTCACTCTTTTTTTCTTCAATAAAATGGCCTTTATATGGCGTCGTCGTTCCACTTCCATAGTGAAAATTATTGCCATTCTAACAGCCATTTGGTTTTTTGTGGCCTTTTTCGTTTACACCGATGATACGGGACGGGAAACGGCCAGCAACAAATGGAGTGCCATGTCTCAACAGTTAAAAAATTTAGCCGCAGGCGGCAATAACATTGGCGGATCATCTGGTCTAGCCAATAATCAATTGATGAATAACTTTGAACGTGATGCTGGTGCTGGTGCCGGTGTCTTTGAAGCTGGTGGAGGTTTTGATGTGGGCAATAATGTTGTCTTAGAACGTAACAGCAATGGCAACAGTGGGCGTAAACGTGTACCAGCAGCTGATATGGAAGAGGAAGCTCAACAAGGTAATGATATTGAAAGTGATGGTATTGCGGCAGATGTACCCATTCCCCAGCAATATAATGCCAATCACCCAGAGCAGGATAATGGTTATGGTAATAGTGGTGGCAATGTTGCTGATAATGACGATGTCGATGATAATGCTGACATCAACGAGGGTGATGAATCGATACTTAACAATGTGGTAGTACATCCTAATGAAAGGGTGTATCATGGCAAGCTGATAGCGGGTAATAATAAATCGAATGGCAATGATAACGCACATCAGCCAATAGATGATGGTGAGTAAAAATGAAATTATTATTAAATTATTAAACCAACGCAAATGCACTCAATGAATTTAATCGGTTGTTTAAAAACAACTACAGCAACATATTTATTGCATTTTTTATTAATTTATTTTGTTCGTATGTTATTAAAAAATATATTATTCATGATTTATATTTCGTCCTCTATTGAATTTGAACTTTGACCCATTTAGCTCGTAGTGAAGCTTTTTGAGCATGCTTCCTACCTGGGCATTAACAAAAAAAGTCTCGCCAAAATCGAGTCAATTAGATTGTTATTATATTTTTTTATAAATATAAAAGTTATTTGAAAATTCTCAGGGCAAAGATAGTTTCGTTTTCTACACCGACGACCAGTGCCTTCGCATCGAAAACATTTTTGACTGGAGCAGATTCTTCCATCCGAAAAATATGGTCGAACCAGCATAGTCACTGGACATTAATGCGTGGGACAATATCTACATCGCCGGGAAGCTCATATAGTTCATAGTTGCTTCTAAGGCGAAACTCATCGCTGTGCCTTAGTGGACCGCATGTCTCGCGAAGAACTTTTCTCGGAAACACGACCAGGATCGATGCATCCGCACAAGACAGCGTCCATGCTTTTGCACCAAAGAGAACCAATAAAAGAATAAACGACTTGTAGATTGTTAGTTTCGTCGCACGAAAATGGTCTTTGTCAACCAACTGCCTATCGAGACCATAATAGCACCTGCTGATCACTGTAATTCTTCGCTTGATCTTTAGACTAAAATCATGCCAATGTAGACGAACTTCTTGACCACAGCGAATTCAGTTGTCAGCTGTAACCGGGGAGTCGATGCTTTCAAGGTCACTACTCGTCGACAACATATCGTTGTGCCGGAGTTTATGTGCTCTATCCGCCATTTCATATATCTCGAGTTATTGATGCCACTTTAAGTTTTTGACACCAAATTTTTAAAATCTGCAATCCGTTTTCGGCTATTTATCTCCGAAACTGGACGAGATATCCGAAAACGGATTGCAGACTTGAAATATCTTTGGTCGAAAACCATTAACTCGAGCTATATAAAAAATATGAAATGGCGGATAGAGCACATAAACTCCCGCACGACGATATAGTTTTGAACGTCTCGTTTACTGCCAACTTGCTTGCTCTCATTTAAAGCCAAATAAACAATGCACCATTACAATGCACCCCCACATATTTTTCATGTCAATATATCCCAGCAAAAATTGACGATCACTGGTAAGCAGTTTTGTTGAGAAGAGAAACTAAATACCCCCTTGCAAAGCATGACTTATATAACGAATTTCTAACTGGAAATAGACTCTCATTAGAATCTGCTTTCACGTAATTAATATAATTTTCAAACTATTTCAATATGAGGGGTAAATTAGTTTCCCTTACAATAATTAAGAAATTATTTCAACGTTAGTCTCTTACATCCTTATTTTCGGCAGGCCTTCATAAACTATTACTTATATCGATAGTTAAGTTTCTTTTGAGCTCCAAAAATTATAAAATAATTTTGCAGGGACGTTGTTATTTATAAAACAAACTAAGCTTCCTTAAAATAATAAAAAACAGACTAGAAACCTGAAGATTTTTTCATAAATTACCACTAAAGAACAGTAGATATTGAGGTAAAAGCAAGAAAATCCCTACCGTCGAAACCTTCCCAGCGAGTTCAGCGCTCTTTCATTTCCCTTAATGTCCCTACAGCTCTTAGTCATTTGTGTATAGGCTAATGTTCTACTCTCGGCAGACAAAAGCCTCGCAAGCTCTTTCTTACGAGTATTATTATGTTTCGACTTAATTAATGGAATACCGAACATGGTATAGTGCTTGATTTTATTTAACGTTTTGTACAATAAATCCCTAGTGTAAACAGTGCTTCCAATTCTCTGTTTAGTATAATAGTCTAAGAAAAGAGATTCTGAAAGATTTTCTACATTCATATAATTATTTTAATTTAGCATTTAAAAAAACATTTTTTGTGTTGACCACACCGACTTTAAAAATCCTTTCAACAAAACCAAACAAATTGTTCATATCGGTTTAAAAACAAAAAAACAAGCGTTTTTTATCTTTTGTAAGTGTCATGTTTTAATCCTTTAAAATCCTTATCACTAATATCGATGCAAGGCTGCAAAATGTATTTCCCACAAAGTAACGCAAAAATGGCAGTGATAAGAGAAGTAGCTTGTTCGTGGTGTTTTATTTAAAACCCATACAAAATTGCCAACAAAAATTAGCAAAAAAAAAAATTCTTTGTTGTTTCATTATCACAAGACAATATTTAAAATTAAAATAAAATAAGAAATACACAATACAGCAGTCAACACAAAGCACGAATATATAAACTTTGCAGACCAAAAAGCAAAAAAAAAAAAAAAGAAATCAAAAGGCATAAAATAATTGTAAGTCAAGATAAACAGAAAATTACAAACAACACGAATTTAAAACAAAAGAAAGAAACAGATATCAGTCGGTGTTTAGCAACCAGCAACAATCAATAAAAAGCAACCTACCTACACCGCCAGCATAAGTACTACCAGCACTACTCGTACTACTCCTTGATGTTCTCTTCCTATTTCAAAAAAATTGGTAAAAAAAAAACAGAAAAAAGTAAATTTAAATTCTGGCAAGAATAAATAAATTCAGAGCAGAACTTGTATACCAAATTATTTGTCTGTCTCACCCCATCTGTCTGTCTTACTGTTGTAACATACGTTCTGGAGCCAAAATCTTTTTTATTGCCTTACAAAAAAAAAAAAAAAAAACAATCGTAACACCCGTATAATTTACAACACAATGAAGTAAATTTAAACTTTAAATTTTCCAGCTACACTTACACACAGTGTATCAGTGTATTCAAGTGCGTAGCCCTACATCTTGCTGCTCTTTGCAGTACTTAATTTCATAAGAAGTACTAAATTTTTGTTTTCACTAGAACTCTACCAGGCAAAAAATAAAAAGAACACAACCATTAAAATATTAAACTATGAAATCAGTTTTGTAATCGAGAGAGGCTATAAGCCGTAAAATCATTATCACCGATAAATTGTAAAAAATGTTTAAAATTAACAACTACTCATATCGGGCAGTGGTAAAAGCGAAGAAAAGGTATTACATTCACGCAATGTCGACATACAGTGTGCCCATACTAATATTTGTACACATACATACGTTCATACATTGTTGTTGTAATTGCTAGAATTTTGCCCTGATACGGTAAGGGCAAGCTTAAGTGCTTAATAAATTAAAAAAAAAATATTTTAATTGTTTGATCTCCCATTAAATTAGTGGAAAGTGTATTACACTGCCTGTATAAGGATCAAAGCTTCGGTTAGTACTATAGACTCTCCTCTAGAGAGTAAGGAGACTCCAAAAACACAACCAGATATAAATCAGGGTTCTCATAGCTACTGACTAGTATGGATTGTGGAAAGCCTGAAAAACAACTATTTAAAAATTTTACTTTCGTAATAATGGTCTTGAAAAAAATTAAAAAATTTATCCATGAGACTAATTCGAATGCTGCAATTAAAAATGGCCAATATCAAGCCTCATTGAATGCAAGGGTATTTGAAGTTCGTGATATGCACCTTGACGGTATTGTTGGTAATATTTGCGTCGTTCAGCATAGAACTTGCATCAGTGCGTTTTATACCGAAACTGTCTTATTTGAAAACCAGTTGGCATTAAATGTAAATGTGCAAAATGTCAAATTTATTAAATGTTTTCGATATTGTCTTCAATAACTATTATAAAATATATTTCCTAAAATATTTACACAGAAAGCTAATATCCTTAAAAAATTTTATTTTCTATAAATTTTAATATTAAGCAAAAGTTTTTATTTTTTAAAGTAAATTTAAATCAAGCTTCCCACATATATTTGTCTTTAAAAGTATTATCTGAAATCTTTCTGCTATTGTTTATAACTAAATTACAGCTAAAGGCAACAAAAAACCCGTGCTAGGCTATCTCATGTTGTCTCACACACAATGTCATGCCATGTCATGTAAAATCATCGTAATGTTTTAGCACAACAATGAAAATCGGATAAGTTGTTGTCAATGAATCTTTTTTTGTGCATGTTTTTTATACTGTTGTAGATTATATTTATTTATATAACTGGGTTTTGTAAAACTATATATAGAATGTAGAATATGTTTAATAAAGTAATAGACCAAATATTTTTTATTCATATTCTGAAACACTACAGCATTAAGAACATTGATCTAACAAATTTCTAATTTATGTGCAGTTGTATTTTATTAAAACAATAATTCAAAGAAGTAATTAGAATTCATCATTACTACCATATGCTGACATGTTAATGTTCCATATAGAGGTGTATGTGTATTATCGGTGAAGCTTGTAACTCGATATATTAAGATCACTAAAACTTACTTGCTGAATGCTAAGGCTACTTTCAATTTTGTTTCGTCAGAAAAGCTTTAATTACATGAAAGCTGAATTTTATAAAGAATTTAGATTACTTTTTGCAATGATTTTCAATAATCAAAAAAGAAAATGGCGTCCGTGAAGGAATTGCACACAAGCCGAACAGAAAAAGTTTTCGACCCCAGCTACGGTAGTTTCATCAGAGTTCTTTGTGCTCAGTTCATATCGTCAATAGAATTAAAGAACGCTGTAACTGACAAAAAATGGAAAATACGTTTTTTGCATCATTTTTATCAGAAAAATTTACGCTTCGATTGGTCCCGGTCCCAGATTTCTATAATGCAAATAAATTTACTTACGCCGTCTGCGTTTTGAAAAATACCTTTGTACAGGTTTTTTGGCTCTGGTGAACATTTAAGGTTTTGTCAGTTACAGCGTTCTTTAATTCCGTCGACGATATTCATGAACATTATCAACCAGTTATCTCACGCGTTTATGGAAATCACATATTGAAATTATATATTTTTTTATGCTGCCATTTGGTTGCAATTTTGTAATTGCTATCTTATCTGGATGAATTAGAATTTAGTTCTCGAATTTATAACTGAAAAAATTTTTATTTATTTTGTATAAAATATCAATTACGAGTAAATTTCACGAAATCTGAGCAGTATTAGTGTTAAGACAGGCGAGAAAATAAATAGACAGTTCGTCGTGCGGGAGTTTATGTGCTCTATCCGCCATTTCATAATTTTTATATATCTCCAGTTAATGATGGCACTTTAGGTTTTCAACCCCAATTTTTTCAAGTCTGCAATCCGTTTTTAGATATCTCGTCCAGTTTCGGAGATGAATAGCCGAAAACGAATTACAGATTTTAAAAATTTTTGTGTCAAAAACCTAAAATGGCATCATCAACTCGAGATACATATATAAATTGGCGGATAGAGCTCATAAACTCTCGCTTGGCAAATTATATAAGCCGGCATGAATTTCGAATAAATTTTTTTTTTAATCTAAAATATTTTCCCTTCATAGCTCTACTAAAAAGTAAAGTTCATACTATAAGAAGAATATAAAAAAAATATTTTAAAATTTGCAGTAAAGCAGTTTATATGTATAAAAAATAACCACTCACAAAATGAGCAGGTTGCCCTACCCCGTTTTATAGTTAAAGAAAAGGGAAATAAATTATAAACAATTCAGTTCAGTAGATATAAAATCGTAACCTACTCGTAAAAGGAAAAAAAGGTAGAAAATAAACTGCTGGACAGAGGCAATATTATACCCAATTTAAATAAAGGTCTGGTTTTTTTCTTGTTATTTTATTATTAAATTCATTATTTATTTTCAAGATTTTTTCTTAAGAGAATCATATGCTTAATAAAATTCAAAATAAAACATAAAACTGAAACAGAAATGGGCTGGAAACACCAATTTTACGTGGTCAACGTGACTACAGAAAAGGGTAGCTTGACATACACTTGGGAAAAAAGATTCATGGTAATGGGATTTGTTGCAGTAAAAGATAATGGTTTGGAAGAATTTTGTTTTTTTTTTTATTTTTTATTTTTTTTTTTTTTTTTTTTTTGTGGCGGTACTTTTCATCCTTGACAAACAAAGTGCGTGCAAGGGTTATGGGCGTTTGATTTTCATTTTTTATATCCTAATTTATATTAAATGTTTCCGCAATTGGATTATCCACAAACTCATAATGCAACTAAAGATGAAATTAATTTGTAGTAATGTATTGAGCGAGTCACCGACCAATCTGTTTCAACACACATATGTGCTGTGACAGAAACGAATACTGCGTAAAAAGCAGAGAAGGAAAATAAAACTGTACTTTACAATGAGTAAAGCAAAAACAAAACAAAAACAGTGAGAGTGATTGTCCCATTTAGTTTTGTATATTGTTTTTGATTTGAGCACTATAAATACACTAACTCAAATGTGCGTAGGTACAACAAAAAATGAATGAGAGGAAAAAGAAAAGAAGAAGAGAAAAAAGAGCAAATTATACGAATTTAACGGAATAACAAAGCAAGCACAAGAGCAAAAAATACGATTAAAAAAAATTTAAAAGTTTATGACTTTATTGTAAAGTTTGCAAAATGTTTTGTTTGTTTGCCCACTCTAGTTAAAAGTAAATTTTTCGCAAACTAATCCGGTGCTGCGCGAAACTAGTAAAAAAAATGAAGAACAAATGGCATTATATGTTTGTTTCCATTTTTCTCGGAATTATAAATAAAAAAGAGTTTAAAAATTGTAAGTGATTTGATATCGATAAGGATTTACCTGACCAATTTCAAATCATAAAATTTCAAACAATATTGTTCTCAAAACACCCTTTTCGTGATTTTCAAAATATGTCTGGAAATATCGTATCTAAGTAGCTACTTATTTTAGAAATTGTAAAATAGTTTCAGCTATACATTTTAAAGGTCCATGGTTTTTGTTGTTCATATCCTTGCAGGCTAGAGTGTCTGCTCTTATCTTAACGTCTCTAAATAAATTTACCTTTAATTTGTGAAAAGTAGCACAAAGGTTCATTGTTTAAAAAACAAATAAAACGTTTTCTATTTAGTTGCTCTTTCACATTTTTAAATATTTACGTGAAGTGGCCTGAAATTTATTTTCTTTGAGGTTTTACTATATGCGTTTATATGTTTTCTCTTAAAAATTTAATATGTTTGCCCCGAAAACAAACAAAAAATAATGAAATATGCCATTTATTTTATTATTTCTTGTCTGCTAACAACATTCTTTTATCACTACCATATACATACATACTACATAAGTATATATATAAAAAGTCTTCACTTGGTTTTTAGGATTACTGTAGTTGTGAGTTTTAACAAGAATTGTGATACGTTTGTAGTTGCCCTGTACCTGTAACGATATGTTACTCAATTTAGTTCGCATATAATATTGTTTTAGTATTTGTTCTACTTGCAAATATTTCATGTTTAATGACTGCTGATGCTGCTGCTGTTCTATGCCTATGCCTATAGTGTCGAAAAACTTCCACTGATGACCCATGCAGCCGGTTAAACCAAGCGAGTGCACAATTCACAATTCTTGTAACACATTGCATTGGATAGCATTTTAATCAATCATTGTTTTGAGCTTGCTTGACTCATAATCAAAGCAATGAAAATGGCATACCAATACATTCCTCAGTGTAATACTACAAATAATAGGCAACGTGCAACTGCATCAACATCAGCATCATCATCATCATCATCGTCATTTTCAATAACGTCATCGTCAAGTTCATATCTTTTTCCTCTTTTCGTTAATGATGGTATTGTTGAACAATGTTTGTTGCACTTATTTAATGCACGCAATTTTAACGCCACCAACAAACCCTGACATCACCATCGAGCATAACTACCAGATGATTATAGTACAGCAGTAACCGCAAAACAAAAATTTTAAGCATGAACATTATAAGATACCAAATGAAAAGCAAGTACAACAAATACAACAAAAAATTATAACGAATTCAGACAAAATAAAAAATAAAAAACAAACAAACAAAAAAAAAGTAAAAGAGAATTTTAAAAAGAATTTTAAAATTTTCACTTTGGTATGCAATGACATTAAAAAAAATCGATTTTTAAAATTACAGTTCGCATGCATAATAATAGTGACGAAATCATAAAGACGAATAACAGAAAAGCTATTGCCGTTAAAGCAATTTAATAAGGATTTGATAAACTAATATTTGTTAACAATGATAGTTTTTGTTTAATTTTATTTAAATTTAATCAGATTAATTCAATCTGGGCTCAACAGGTTACGTTAGGGCGGTTCGAATTTTTTTCGCATGAAGTAGTAAAAGCGAAAATTATAAAAAATTTTAAGAAAGTTTTGCCAAGAAACCATGGCTCTAAAATTAATTCCCTGTTCGCTTATACCTACTTTAGATTTTGAGGTTATCGTAACCACTATTTGATGAAAACATTTCACATCAAAATTTTATTTTATTTAAACATTTTTTTAAAGAATTATTTAAAACAATATAAACCCAGGAAATAATAAATAAATTTTTATTCAAATTAATTTAATAAATGAAATGTGTTGCTTTGGGGATAAGCATGTCTCTATTTCCATTTTGTCTCTTCTTAAGAGACTCGTCAGGAGACTTTTTCCCAAAGGTGGCAAGCAAAAATACAAATACTTACTTATATTCAAATAGTTATAAACTAAATGCGAATCACATTTAGTATATAAAAAGCAAACAAAAGTATTTACAAAGCAATCCATTTCTGTTTTTTTAAAAATTGAAATTCTATTTTTCCTGTTCACCACAGTCAGCCAACAATTAGTTGGCACAAAAACCTGTAGCGAATATTGGAAAAACGAAAATATTTTAATTTAAAAACAAAAAATATTTTTCGCCATATAGGCAAATACATTTAAATAATACATAATATATGAAATGTATTGCTTTGCAATATCATATCAAATATTTGATAAATCGTCGTACGGGAGTATATGTGCTCTATCAGTCGTTTCATAATTTTTATATATCTCGAGTTAATGATGCCACTTTTGGTTTTCGACACCAAAATTTTTTAAGTCTGCAATCTGTTTTCGGATATCTCGTCCAGTTTCGAAGACAATTAGCCGAAAACGGATTGCAGATTTTAAAAATTTTGGTGTCAAATACCTAAAGTGGCATCATTAACTCGAGATATATAAAATGGCGGATAGAGCACATAGACTCCCGCACTATGAAATATGAACGTCAGTGTTACCGTTGGTCGACTAAAGTTGCAATTTGCAACTTTTTTTGCGGCCGGCGAGTTTTTGTGCGACTTTTGAAAAGCCACTTAATTTTACCACTTTTCTTAAGTTTATGCGACTTTTTCCCCTTTTTAATTTGGCATTTCTAATATTTTCCTTTTACTTTAAGCATAAAAAATATTAAAGATATATACATATGTATATAGGCCATTAAGCTGAAGCAACAATAATAAAATATATGATACATATTGCATAGAAATCAAACAAAATACAATATTTTAAAGTTTTGTTAAAAACTCTGCGACGAAATATTGTTGCTCATTGATATTACTGATAAGAAACTTTGTGCCTTAAGGTTTTTCCAACCAATTTCTTTTACTTACAATGAAAATATTAATTACATAGATCTCATATCACAATTTAATTATATTATAAGTAGTCCAGAGGCTGTTATTAGTGATTATAAATTACTAGAACGTAAAACAAATGACAAATCATATGAACACATTTTTTGTGAAAATTTTTGGTACACAATGGGTAGGTAGTACCTGAACTTATACGAACTGGCTGCGCTTGTATTAACTTTACCTCACAGTAGTGCATGGGCTGAACGGGTCTTTTCAAATTAAGTTTAATAAAAAATAATTTTACAAATAAATTGAAGGTAGAAACTTGTAACTCCATGTCATCGGCACTAAATTTACTTGATAAAAAAAAATCGAAAATTGGAGTCCTGGTAATGATAAAAAGTAGAATTTTAATAAAATGCATCTGCTTTTACTTTAATACATTGTATATGTTATAATTATATTATAAGACTATATATTATAAAAAATGTGATTTTGACATTGTAAATGAATTGTTATTTATTTCTTAAAACTATTGAATTATTTTTGTTTTTGTACTATGAATTTTTGTTTAGATAAAATGTTAAAAAAATTTTGCGACTTTTTAAAAAAAAAATCCCCTTTTTGTGCCACTATTTGAAAAATCCCAGCGGTAACGCTGATGAACGTACCTTATGATGTATCTCTTTTTAAACATTTTACAGTACATTTCCATAATAATGTATAATTATTTTTTTTTTTTTTTTTGTAATCAAACTTCTCTTTCTGTGAATTTAGTGGGTAAAATTTCAATGCATTGAATTCCTTCTACTGACCAATTAAAAATAATTTGAATATCTGCTCTGCAGCCTTACGGTTTAATGAGAATTTATTTTTGTTTAAATTTAAAATTAATTTTTTGACATCAATATTTATTTTGTTTAATTTTTCATCAGCAAAGTGCTCTTGTAATTGTAAACAAAAATTGTAAATCAAAATCCCATCAACCGCCTTTAAAACTAACCCCTTCAACCAAAAAAAATTATTCAAGAAAAAAAATTCTTATCAAAACATCATCATGATGCATAAAAATAATTTTTTTGCTTGTTGGTTAGTTTTTCTGCAAATTCAAATTTATCTGAAAGCAAAATGCAAATGCAAAATACACTTATACAGGGTACGTAAATAAACAGGGTATTGCCAAAAGAAAAGGGAGAAAATAATTTTCAATAATTAGTTAATATGTAGAAAGAAGGTCAGAAAATAAATATCTTAAGCATTGCTATACACTCGTCACTTTTACTATTTCATATTTAGTCCTTAATCCGCCATAGTGTGAAGGAATAACTATTGACTTATCTGTAAAAAAAAGCACTAAGTCATGCGTGCATTGAAATCTATACTTATATTGACAACCAATTCCCTTCTCGAACAATTTACATTTTAGTATTAATAAAACAATAAACCACATGTCCTATTACGACGAAGAATTAGAAAATTAAAAACTTTTATCACCTTTCGTGTTGTCGAGAATCTTTAAAATAGATTTTGAGGGGTCGGATAATTGTCTTCTAATTACTGATAGAGTAAATTATTTCTTAGATTGTATTTCCAAACTGTTGGCCTAGAGAGCTTCTTTAGACGCTAAAAAAAAGTGATCATTCCAGATGACAAAACATTTAGAGCATCCGCCTCCTCAATATATTAGTTACTCATAGTCACAGATGGCAAGAAACCATCAACAGCACAGCGCCTATATGTCTGAAAACAGGTGTTAAGAGTTGCTCACAATAAAATCGACACTGTGAACGCGATTCCGCTCAGAAATTGTTACCAGGCCAGGTACATAAGTCTGTCAATCTCTAAAAAACTCAGCCTTTGATCACATGTAACTGTCACAAAAGCGTAGATAAGAATAACAGTAAAAGACAGAAACCATCAGTAAGAAATACAGGAAAGAGAGAAAGATGGTTGAAGTAGATCAGAACTTAATGGAACCTCTAAATTTATTTTGAATTCGTCAAAGAGAGTCTGTCTATAGACATTCTTTTACTGCAACAAAATCATAGAAATTAATGATTACCCCCTTGTTATAACCAGGGGGCCTATTCTGTAATTCTTTTAAGCTAAAATTAAAAAAATTTTGGGTTTTTGAAACAGGCTGAGCGTTAGAATTATAAATATAAAATAAAAAATGTTAGAGATAATAGGCATGAAGCATTTAAATTACAATACTCGATTTGTAGCCAAAAAGGGTTCTACGTAAGTTATGCTTGCGATTATTATTAAACTCTGAATATCTCATCTATCATTAGCTGTTGCTGCATTATTTTTATTTTTAATTTACTTTAAAAACATATTTTGCTTTGGAAATTATGGCAGTTTTTTACTGTCCTTTAAACAATGTTTGTTTTCTAATTGAAGTGGGTTTTGTGTTGCAGTAAATATATATTTTTTTATTGTAATTCAATTATTTTTTCAAAAATGTTTTGGTTTGTTTTTCTAAATTGTTATTTTAAACGCTTGAATAAGTTTTTCTTTAAAATATGCGATATTCTTGGCCATTTTTGTTTTTTTATGAAAACAAAACACATTTTCAATTAATGTTTCTAGTAGAAAACAAACGTCTATAACTGCTGTAAATAAATTATGACTTAATTAAGTCAAAAGCCTATTGTTTGTTTAAATTAAATTTAATTGGCTCTTTATAAACTTGACATTGATAATGAGTATGTACAAGTTGAATAATTTCTTTAAATGAGATTATTAACAGCCTGTTTCACGTTATCCAAAGAATGCTATCATTCGATGTGCCAGCATAAGAAAATACATGAACACGCACACACACATTGATTGGAATAAAATAGCTGATAAGTGCATGAATAAGGTGTTATGGCGAGTAATATCTACGCAAGGGGAAATCCATAGTTCTCTAGTAGGCTTATTCAAGAAGAGATAATAGAACTTATAACTGTACTTGTACTCTTAAAAGTACTTGTTTGTTCATACAGCTCTGTAAAGTATTACATCGCCAATTTTAAAGAATTTTTATTTTGAAAAATATTTAAAAATTTATTTTGAATATTTTATGCACATGAAACATCCATTAAATATTGAGTCTCGGCGTCACTCGTCCGACTTCGGCTCCAGTAAAGCACTACAACTCCGACACAATAACTTTGATAATTACAGTCTAATTCATAATGAGATAAAACGTGATTATAAGAGCCTTATAAGCAAAATCTCTTAATTTTGTATTCATAAACAAGAAACAGAGTCATAACGCTCTCATAAACCATTAACAAATAAAAAATTTTTATTGTGGGTTTCTAGGTACTTTAACCGTACAATAACACAACATTTGTGAGTTAGATTGGATATTGTATAAATAAAAGAGGAATAATATAGTATTACAATGAATAAAACTTATATAAGTAGTTGCAAGTATAGATACATATGTACATATTTAAATTCATACAATTAAAAATTTTCGTATAATAGCAAATGATTGCAGTCCCTGTACAAAATTAAATTTCTAAATGGCCAAAAAATTGTTTTTATTTTGTACTACATATCCCATCTCTTCCTTTACAGGCTCTGTCATCAGAGTAAATATTACTTCAATCACATCTATTTTATGTATAATTGTGTTACTATTACATTATTTTTAAGAGTATTAAAATATTACCGAAGTAACCGATAGCTTTTATTGTGCATCACTACGCTGAAATAACATCATGGTATTGCCAGCATGACATTAAAATCGTTTATTAGTTAATTTGCTCATATGAAACGTTTATTAATAAGATTTTTTATTTAGAGCTTATAAGACAGATCACGTCTCATAACTAATGTATGGTTAAAACCTAAATTAAGGAGTTATTATGAATTAGACTGTTAGTATAAAACTTCCTCTGTGCTGCTCGTCTATTACTAACAACTCTGATCAAAAACCATGTGGATTTCTCACTGTGGCTTAATTTACACATTTCTGGTTTGTTGGAAGTTTGACTCAAGCTTTCCGTAAGATTTTAGAGAGACAACACAGTGGGCCATAACGTCTCCAAACGCATTTGTTAATCACAAACTATTTTGACCTTATAATACCATTTTTGGCAGAGCGGTTTGGCACCTTGTTGGCAAACATTTTGCAAAACGTTTGCAATAGTTAAGCCAGTGTATTATGAAAAAACCACTGTGCTAACTACAGTCAACTCGCAAAAACATGAACACTCGAAAGGGTGAACGTCTCAGAAATGTGAAACGTTTTCATTTATACAGACTACTTTAAAAGGTGAACAAAATGTGAAAACTCTAAAACGAGAACACTCTTTCGCATAACTTTTTTAATTTTATTTTTAATTTTAATTGGAAAATATCAAAGTTTTTTCTTTAATCAATAAACTATTTCCCTGAAATACTAGTTTGAGATTTTTTTTAGTAAAAAAAAAATTATTTCTGATGGTAAATAGAATGTGAAAAATTTGAGAATCGAAAAAGTGAACAATCTTGAAAATGTGAACTGCCTTGGTAAAAACTAGTTCACATTATCGCGAGTTCACTGTATATGCCAACATTTTTTTATTATTAAATCTGCCAATGTAGACAATATACCAGTAAAAATCTATAATTTTGTGAATAAAGTTGGTTGACTTTAGCAGTTTTTTGTGGCAGGGCCAATATTGTGCACATTAGCTTATATCATAAGTGGCAGGCATTGCTAATTGTACCCCCAAGTTTTGAACCTGAACCAACTATAGCAGTATCTGGTAATAAAAATCGTACATGCGTACATAAGAACTATAGTTTTAAGTTTGTTACTCTGACTAGCCCTTTTATACTAATAGAGTATTTTTCAATTCATTTTATGCATTTAAGATATATTAGTTTCCACCGATTTAAAGAATCACAGAAAAACAAAAAAAAAAAAAAATTAGAAAAAAAATCACACTTAACTTTAGTTTCCTAAACCCTGTCTGAAATCAGTTACAATACTGCTGATAGCGGCAACAATGAAATATCACTGCATGTTAGGTTCCCATAAATTTTGCCACAAAATTACTGTTAGAAAATAAGAGCAAACAAACTCTTCAAGGAAATAACTAAAAATTACCCAGAAACCAAGTAAAACCAACTACAAGCCATTGGAAAAAGAAAAAGAAAAGCAAAAAAAAAAAATCCTTTAAAATACTACTGCAGGCCACTTTTCATTTTACATTTCATTACGATGACTGACATCTTCAAATCATGCAAACCGACAGTTTGCAAATTCTTCTACTGCCGTCACACACTTTTTATACGAATACTTAAGGGGCTAACAACAACAAAAAACAAACATGAAAAACAAAGTTCAGGGACTTCCCTCATGATTGTATACATACATAGGGGTGTAGGTACTCCTACAGCTTAAAGTCTTCTACTTTTGCTTCACATATTCTGGCTAGCTATAGCAGCAAAAAAAATATTTGTTAGTTTTAGGCTTTTCAAGGCATTTTTTGCCACAAATTATTTCTATCAACACAAAACAAGGAAATTGAGGGTGTATGGAAGAGTAATTTATGGTTTCTTTTATTAAAAACTGAAGCGTAGCAGGAAAATGGGGTCTCCAAAAACAAGGAGTAGGAACAAAAAAATTTGGTTTTAAGGTAGTGAAATAGAATATTTGAAACTATTTCTGCTGAAACCAAATTTTGAAAGACCTTATAATATGTCACCCATGTAGTTCTCTTGATGGTATGGTAATACATACTACATACAGCTCTGTTACTTTCCCAGAATTATTATTTCAAATATTTATGTGTGAGTTTGATTTTAAAGTAAAATTTTTTATTTTGTCTTCCATAAAAGTAACACACAACTAACTTAACAGCATAGTTAGTAACCAATAAATTTATTGTTTTTTTTTTGTGTTTTTCTGTCAATCCATTCTGTTGCCATTTTGTGCATTCCATAATAGTTTTTTTTCTTTTCAAATCATATCAAATCACTGCCACAAACACATTTAGGGATATGGTAGTCTTCTACTCTATCACATGATTTATTAAAGCTGTCATGCAAATGTAAATTTTAAGTTTGTTTCAGTGCAATTGTTATTCATTCAGTAAAAAAATGCAACACATTTTTTTTTATAAATTAAACTTTAATAATTATTATATGTATTGATATGAAAAACCATAATTGAAGTTATTTGTAATGTGTTGTCAAAAAATATGATTTCAATCTTCAATCATTTATATTGATAGGGAATGCTGGTCTTTGCAAAGAAGATAGACTTTTAATAAATAGCCAATAAAGCAAAGAAATGTATTTCTAATATCAATCAAATGGGTTTTGTCGAATAGATAATTTTATTACAAAAATGTTGAAATAGAATTTTGGCCATGAGGTGGCTTTAACTGCTAATTGTTAAAAATTTATGGCCCACATTTTGTCAGTAACTGTTTGAATGTTATCTTACAAGACCAAATTACTATATTTTGAATTGGGTTTTGTTTTGTAAATTGCTTGTAAAATATTATGGTATATCAAATAATGGCAGAAAAGAAGAAGTACTATTTAACAAAAAGATTATGGGTTTAAAACCTGAATATTTATTTTTTTATTGAAAATTTTTTTAAAATAAATCGCTACCATGTTGGTAACTGATAGAATATTTTGCTAACACCGCTTGTAATCCAAAAAAGTATTACAATTATATTTAAATCGATAACAGAATTGATTTTAATTTGTTTTGCTTTGTTTCTTGTGTTTTTAAGGTAAAAGCGTTTTAGCCGCCCCTGTGGCTGCCAAAGATGCTCCTGGTGAAATGGGTAAACCAGTGACGTTACCCTCTAATATGACAGCAGAGATGAAAAAAGCAGTCGATGATGGCTGGCAAAAGAATGCTTTCAATCAATATGCTTCCGATATGATATCAGTGCATAGAATGCTGCCAGATCCTAGAGATGCTTGGTAAGTGGATTAAAAAAAAAAATAACACAATTAAACAAGTTTAAATCAAACTAGTTAATCGACTATTAAAGCCTTTTCATAATAATTATTTATAACTCCAACAAATTGTGATACTCCTTTGTGTAACTTCATCAGAAATTACACCTAATTCTATCTTTACGCGGATTACATTTAATGCGATTTCAGAAAGACACTTTTGATTTGATATAACACGATTTCAATTGTATACTTTTTTTAATTAAAACCTACTCCTACTAAATGCTGTGCATTGTATTGGAATTTTTGTGGAAAGAACAGTACATTATAACAACAGAGCATATGTTTTGTTTTCTTGTATTATTAAGCGCCTTACGAATGAGACAAATTGCTTTGAATTGATCATTCAAAGGCCAGTTTTATAACTTCACCCTTAAGTGATCAACAGCAATTGCCCCATCGTTGCATGTTGATTGCGGTGAGTGTCTTCGCTAAGTAGGTTTTTAACTGTTTTTCTGCTACTTCCCAATAGGTGGCGCTTTTCTACTGATCATTCGTTTTTCGTGGTCAAAGGTTAAGGTGGAATATACACCTAATTCTGTTTTTACACGCGAATTTGATTTAAAAAAAAACATACTTTATTCTCTTTTTACGTGATTTGATTTGATATAACGCGATTTAAAATTTTTTTAAACCTAATTTTGTTTTTACGCGAGTTTTTTTTTTTTTTTTTTTTTTTTTTTTTTTTTTTTTTTTTTTTTTTTTGTTAACAAATATAGCGCGTTTTTCAAAGTACACTTCGTTCTCTTTTTAAACAATTTTATTTAGCATAAGGCGTTCTAAAAATTTATATATTTTGGTGATAAAAACGTGTGTTTATATTAAATTTGTAAATCGTGTGGTACAAAAACTTTCCAAAATAGAATTAGGAATTTCCCTTTACAGATTGCGTTAAAAATGACGGCATAGTCTCTTCTAACACGGTTGAATATGCTAACTAGTATCAAGGGGCTCACAATGTTGGAGCAGAAGGCGTTGCTAATTATCAAAATTATATTGAAATAATAATTTATCATCTGCAGATATAGAGAAATTAATGTTAGGAAAGATTCTAAGCCATGATGGAATCATTGATTTTGCGCTTATGATACCCTAAATAAACAAATAGTTAAAGTAGTTAAATACTTAAAGAAGTTCTCCAAATGGTTGCTAAATTGAGTGATAATTTTCGTAAGCCGTATAAAAGAAGGAAAAAGCCGTAAAAGTTCAATGTGATTTAAAATTTTTAAAGGGCAATTATCACGAATTGCATAACATCGTAATAAAATTTTGAAGTCACTGATTGATTACGGAATTTTTGACAAACATCACCAAACTAATAACAACTAGCGGAGACGATTTCAGCAGTTAAAGAAAAGTTTTTCATAAACGAAGCAATTGTTAGAAAGAGAACTCATTAAAAATTATTATTTTTTTTTAATTTTAATTTTTTTACTAGTTTTTCTAAATGCCTGTTTTATTCAATAATTACAATTTGTCTAATAAAATAAGTACCTGAAGCAGCAGCAATTATTTTTTATACATATATACGAGTATTTTTTACGTAGAACCAATGCTCTCTTTTTATGCGGGTGCTTTATCTTTTTTACGCGAAGTTTTCGAGGAACGTGTCTATCGCGTAAAAACAGAATTGGGTGTATTTATCTATACAACAAATAAAAGATAAATTTAAATAGAAATTTTGTTCAACTTCGAATGACATTACTTGACGCCAGAGCTCTGCTGCAATAATGCTTGTAATGTCAGTCAAGCCTTTCAAATCCTGTTTACCACAACGCACGCTGCTATTCAACACAAATCTGTTTATACGTTCTTAAACGATTTTAAATAGATTAAAAAGAAATATTTAAACTCTCATATCAATTAATTTGAAATTTCCTAACTCCTTTTAATTAATTTGTATATAAAAAAAATTGTTGAAACCACATTTTATGCAAATAAAAAGCAAAAGATATTCAATCATGTAACGGCTACACCTACCTTTTTTATTAAAGTACAATTACCCGACCATGTCTATGAATATAAACTTAAAAATAAAAAAACCTTGAACTCTCGAGAAAAAACTATTCTACTGATAACACATGTTTTTCAGTGGTTTCATTTTATTAATGAAAATGTGCGAAAATGGGTGTTAAAAATCATTTATTTAAATGACGTTTCTTTAATAGTTTTAAGAAAAGAGTACAAGAACAAGAAAAAAACAAAAAAAAAAAACGTTGACACATGTCCTGAAAACACTTCAGATGTTGTTTTGTCAAAATGTTATTGAACAGCAACAACGCAAAAATAGTTTTCTTTAAAAGGCTGCCGCAAAACAATTTCCATAAAATAAAATACAAAAAACAGTACCAAGAAAAATTACTCCGCATATCTTTCACTTAAAAGTTTGTAATAAAACTAAACCTTTTTTTATTTTTCATTTACAGGTGTAAAGAGCCCGGACGTTATCTTAAGGATCTACCAGCCACTGATGTAATTATTTGTTTCCACAATGAGGCGTGGTCCGTGCTGTTGCGTACCGTCCATTCTGTTTTTGATCGTTCGCCAGAGCATTTAATCGGCAACATAATATTGGTTGATGATTATTCCGATATGCGTAAGTAACTTTTATAAAAACACAAAAATAAATAAAAACAACAACTTTATAACTTTAATATAATAACAGCAACAACAAAAGCATTTAGTTATCATTTAAAATTGTTTTGGTGAAAAAAAGCGAATATTGTAACACAATGGAACAAAATTCACAAAAACATGTGAAGCTTCAATACTGTGACAAAATAAGCACTTGTTGAAATACCAACTTGGTCATGTGAAATTTCCAAATTCCAAGACAGGCTGCTCAAAGTCCTAACCTGTGTGTGTAGAAGCTCGATAGTTAATAAAAGTATGTAATTTCAAATGCTTTATTTCAAATTTTCTTTATTAGTATTAAATACATAATTCTGTACATATTTCGTCGTGCGGGAGTTTAAGTGCTCTATACGCCAATTTATATTTTTTATATATCTCGAGTTAATGATGCCATTTTAGGTTTTCGACCCCAAATTTTTCAAGTTTGCAATTTGTTTTCAGATATCTCGTCCAGTTTCGAAGATAAATAGCCAAAAACGGATTGCAGATTTTAAAAATTTTAGTGTCAAAAACCTAAAGTGGCGTCATTAACTCCAGAAATATAAAATGGCGTATAGAGCACTTAAACTTCCTCACGACGATTTGGTATTATTATGTATGGCTTTTCGCCATTTTTAGGATTGATTGTTGTAGGCTTATTCCATGAAAAGAAGTATTCTAAACGTTTAAAATTTTATACTTTAAACAAAATAAAATTTCTGGGGTTTATCAGTGAAAAGGTTAGCCGAGCTATTTTCTTTGGGCAATTTTTTCACTCAAAGAAAATTTAAACAAGCACAACTTTAGTCATGTAGTGCAAGATCTGGGTTTACGTTGAAAGGATTATAATTTGTCAGCCAGTTAAATGTTGGGTCAAGATTTTTGGAAAGTATAATTAATGGTTCATTGAGAATT
This sequence comes from Metopia argyrocephala, assembly GCA_963576795.1. Taxonomy (NCBI): domain Eukaryota; kingdom Metazoa; phylum Arthropoda; class Insecta; order Diptera; family Sarcophagidae; genus Metopia; species Metopia argyrocephala. Next base: position 175,219,676 of record OY756208.1, on the reverse strand, counting down.
GCATTGAGTAGTGCTTCTTGTGTGCAGCCCCTGCCTATCATCATGTGGTATCACAATGGGCTACCATGTGTACTCAAATGTACATTGTCATTACGAGGCTGCCACTTCCTCCTATCCTCTCCTATAGTTGTACACCAACTACTTCCGCGCTATATAATTCTGAAACAAATATAGCATTGCAATTAAAACTTTGAGGTTAGAATGCGAATTATTCCAAAAACATCGGCTCAAGCTGATCTCTTAATTTTTACGTGAACCCATATCTTAGGGAAAATATGGACTAATGGTACAATATTAATTTGATAATGATAATTTTTAATGACCAATTGGTTCATTACATACTTTCGTATATATATATGAATATAACGGTTAAAATACGATGTTCTGACTACTCTTATAATATATGTCTAATTAGATTTCGGATATTACAACTAGTTTCAAAAATAATTACCTGTATATTTTTGCAGCTCCCTAAAATTTTTTGCGTCCGCGAACGTGTTAACAGCTTCGAAATATTTTATTTATTTGATATTTTGCTGATATAAAATAAATAGTTAGTAATTTGGTTTTTTTTTTGCCACAAATTCAAAATTTACTTTTTGTAAAGCACTCAAACTTTAAACCTACCCTGCAAGTACAGTACATAAGTTTTGTTTTTTGTCCACTGTGCAACAAAATTATTTTACACACAATGAGCATAAAATTTAGATACTGATGAGATGAGATGTGATGTGATATCAAATGATGTGAGGCAAAATGCAATGCGTTTTGTTTATGATGCGATTTATAGGCGATACACACCATGATAAGTTCCGCATAAGAGGCCAGTCAGTAGTTGTGCTGTTTGAAAGCAGGACCCTTAAGACAATTCATGATATGACAGCTTTAAAAGGAAACCAACAAGTCAAGGGTGCATAGAAGCGTAAAAAAAGTAACCAGAGTGTGATTATGCTCTTGTATTGTCTATAAAACGTGATTGATTGTTGCACGTGTCTGGCATTTTTTTTTTCTTTTAACATGAAAAGTTGAAAAGATATTTTACAATATTGTTTACATGATATGGTCAGTATGGTTGTTGTTGTTGTTGTTGTTGTAATATGTACTTACTTAGTTCATTCATTTCTAAAAGGTAGTTACTGCTATACTTACTGTTGTTGTTATTGTTGTTGTTGTAATTCATTTATTATTCACCTTCTTTGGTTGTAAAGTTTCTTTGCTGTGATGGTTTTCCTGTTCTTTCTTTATATTCCCCCAGCTCATACAAAAAAACAATTGGAAGACTATTTTGCCGCATATCCAAAGGTTAAAATTTTACGTGCACCAAAGCGTGAAGGTTTAATACGCGCCAGACTACTCGGTGCACGTCATGCCACATCGCCTGTATTAACATATTTGGATTCACATTGCGAATGCACCGAAGGTAAGTTCCATACATAGATTGCAATTTTAATACGATTTTTTTCCTTCTCTCTCTTTTATTATTTTAATTTCTATTGCAAAAGAAAAACACACAAAAAAAACATCAAACAATTTCCCCTTTTGCTATGCTGAGTTGAATGAGAGTTGATTGTTTGTTGAAATTGATGCGAACGTTGTTTATTATGATTTTTTCCCAAAGATTGAAAAAAAATTTTTTTAAAGCCATTATCGACTAAAACTATTTACATTTGTTGGAAGTGCATCCATTGTTGGTACCTAATGGGGAGGGTTAAAAGTTTTAATTGTCATTGATTAAGTTTTGTAAAATCATTTATTTAAAGCTTCACTCGTTACGCTAAGAGGGAACCTTGAATTGCATTTTATAGCGGAGATAATTAATTAAAAAAGCAAAAAAGAAAAAAAAAATTAAACATTTCATCAAATGATTGGTTAGAGATTTCAATATCTTTACAATTAGCATATATTGAGCATCGAGGTGTGTTGAAATAATAAGGAAATGATTTATAATTTGAAGCGAACTGTGTATCAGCAAATGATTCATATCAGTCATTCCTATTTTCTTGTTACAAGTTAATACATGCTTTTTGTCTGATGCTGTTTGTAGCGTCAATGATTTGTAAATTAAATCTTTACCTTAGTTTGTCTTCTAATGCGGTAATCAAATCGGCCAATTTTGTTAAATCAATTGATAAATAGAACCAAAATAAATCAAAACCAGTCGCACAAGAGAAATCTATATATCATACATACATAATTGGCCATTACAACCCTGTGTCAGGATTACGGCCTAGCTTCTCGCAGCACTCATGTGTGTGTTAATTTTTTCCCATGAGTACCGGGACCTACAGTTTAAAGTCGACTCCGAACGACAGATTTGAGAAGCTTTTTCATGGCAATTAATTACTCCCAGAGCTTTTGCCAGAAGACTGCTGAGAGGTAGTCATATTTCATATTTTTTTTTTTTTAAAGATGTCGGAGCTGAGATTTGAACCTAGCACTATCGTCTTCGTAAGCCAACACACTAACCACTAGACCACGGCGACTACATCTATATATCATTACCTAAAACCCAAAAGGCAGTCAGTATTTATTTTTCTTTTTTTTTGCGGGAGAAGCAAAAATCTTAATAACTTCAAGATAATTGAATTGTTAGAAGCCAAGTTTGAGAATTAATCTTAAAAACGCAGTCCAAAATTACGGTGTTAGTTCGAAAAAATACTTACAACGGTCTCTGGTTTTAGTAACTATCGGTTATGAATTAGAATTTTAGCTCTGCAAATCATTATGTTAGAGCCGTCTTACACATACATACATGTTGTATGTTGTTATACTTCAAACGACACTTATTAGGGTGTTCTTAGCGAATCTGTGGTTGTGTTGAAATACATTGATGGAACTTAAAAATTCAAAACTAAAACAAAAAATAAAGATATACATATTACCAAAAAGTTAAAAAAAATATATGTATATGTATATCATATATATAGAGGTATCTATAATGTGCATATTCATATACATACAGATATACATAAGTACGAGTTAGAGATGCTAGATGTTTATCGATGCATCGTTAAAATATCGATGCATCGAAAACCATAATAATAATTTTGAAGTGTTTTCATCCCGCAGCCCTGCTTGTACGAGGTATAAAATTGTTTGTTATATCCATGAGTTATTTGTAAATAAATGTAAATGGAGAATGTTGCCATATAAATTTTTTATAATACTAATTCACAATAAAAATTTGTAGTTATTAATACTATGTATTTGCAAAACATAAACACATTGGACAAAGTGGTAACATTTTATGTGCATAACGTATACATATATACGAGTAGCAGTGGCCGTGGTTTAGTGGTTAGTGTGTTGGCTTACTAAAACGATAGCTCAGGGTTCAAACCTCAGCTCTGACATCTTGAAAAAGCAAAATATGAAAAAAAAAATATCTTTCGGCGACTACCTGTTAGCATTCTTCTGGCAAAAGCACTGAGAGTAACTGATTGCCATGAAAAAACTTCTCAAGTCTGTCGTTCGGAATAGACTTTAAACTGTAGGTCCCGATACTCATGGAAAAAAATTGGCATACACAACAGCTGCGAAAAGCTACGCTGTAACTCTGAAACAGAGTGATAATGGCCAATTATGTATGTATGCAAATAGTTCATTAGGCCGGATTTATAATTAGCAAAATTAAATGACAGGAATTTTTAAAATTTTTCTATTGGATCTACAGTTACAAATAATAAATTTTAAATACCCAATTGTTTGATCCAAAGCCGTTGAAAAAATTCAAGAGATAATAACAATGGATTTAACAGACGAGTGGAGCTCTGATACTTCAGATGAAATAATAGTCATTGGAGCGATCAGCACAAATTAGTTCACAAAAATTGTAAAACAAATGGAAATGAAGAAAGTCTTTCTGTGTATTTACATAATCTTGTAAGTCGATTTAATGAAAACCCCTTAGAAATGTGGGTGTTCAAAAAAACCCTTAACAATAGTTGCCAGTTTCGTGCCATCTGAAAAGCTTTTTTCAAAAGTTTCATCCGGTTTAGCACAGCAGAAAATTAGAGTGCAGGCTATAAGGGTTAATAAAATATTATTTTTAAAAACTCTAGACAAAAAGTATTGGGACTTATTAAATTATACAAAATTATGGTAAAACAAAATGTTTATTTTTATTTAAATTTGTATAGTTTTCCTTTGTTTTACAATTACATATATAAAAATTTTGATACGATGCATAGAAAACATCGATGTTTTCATTCGATACATGGCAAAACATCGATATAAGTTCAGGATGCATCGATTTGGAAAAAAAAACCGATGTATTTTTTTCATGAGCATCTCCTAGTACAAGTATTTAATAATAATATACCAAAATATCCCCAAAACATTTAACAAACAAACAGTTCATTACAGCTTAATAAATGTTGCCGTGAAATTCTGTTTTCAACAGGTTGCTACCAGAAAGCAATGTTACATTGCAATTCGGTAAACATTTGTATTGATCTTCATTTACCAAAAACGCATAGATGACATGTTACATTACGACAACGTTTGACTAACTCTACCTTAAATAAAAAGCACAAATAATAAATCTATATATAATTTATAACATTTTGGATAATGATAAGTTTAAAGCTTTGTCTGTGTAAAATTGAATTCGAATTCGCTGTTTCCAGATCGCTCCACCGAAAAAAATGATTCGTATATGCACGTTTAAAAAAAAAAACTTTAGTTTTGTTTTGTTCGACACTGTTTAATAAATTACATATTAAGAGGATTATATCAACATAAATCTACATTTCCTACAATAAAGCTATAAAAATGTATATCTCATATCAATTATTCTTTTTGAAAAGTAATGCGAAAAATGTTTTTTATTCCATTTCTTTAAATCCTTAGATATTTAACTTTAATTTATAAAATTCTCTATTTAATTTCATATTTCCTTCTTTTCTCTGTGGCTTATAGCAGTAGTATTCTATTGAAAAAAGAAATGATTTTTATTTTTCCTTTAAAATTCCTGATGTTCTTTTTATATTTTTTCGACAAATTGTTAAAAAATAATCAATATTTAATGTCCTACTGCTTACTTGCTTGTCTATTATGATGAATGAATGCTGTTGGGTCGTTTAGTCACAATAATTCTTTTTTTGCTAGATGTTCTGCTGTTCTATGTTTTTCTTATATAAAAATGTAACTGCACATGAATGCTTTTGTACAATAGAAATAGAGAAAAAAATTAAAAATTCTTTCTTGTTCATTTCGTTTGATTTCTATCAATACATGCAATCTATGTAAATAAATATATATTTTAATCCTGAATAATTTATCTAAATTTACGGTTGAAAGATCATGGATACCAATTTTTTTGGGTAAAAGTAATACATAAATCCATATTTTGTTATGCCAAACAATACAAATATTGTTTTGTATTAAGGTAAAGCATATCCATGCGTTTATCCATGCTTTCTTATATAAATTTGTTACTGTTTAGCGCAGTAGGAAAATAAACAAAACTGAACGTTTGATCTCATTTTGTTTTGTTCTGTACAATGAGTAAAACAAAAACAAAACAGAAACAGTGAGAACGATTGTCCCATTTAATTTTTTATATGGTTTTTGTTTTGAGCACTACAAATACACTACCTCAAATGTGCGTAGGTACAACAAAAAATTAATGAGAAGAAAAAGAAAAGAAGAAGAGAAAAAAGAGCAAATTATACGAAGGTGACGGAATAACAAAGCAAGCACAAGATCGAAAAGCTAATTGTTTCATATGCGCTCTTTCTCATTTATAAAGTATTTGTTTTGGTTTTGCTCATGTACAATACCATTAAAAAAAATTTGAAAAGTTTATGACTTTGTTGTAACGTTTGCGAAATGTTTTGTTTGCTTGCCCACTCTGCTGTTTAGATAACAATAACAAGTATAAGAATATCTATCGGGGGAAGATGTAACAGCATATTGAGAGCCTTCAAGGGGCAAGTGTGCATTGTCACAATGCATCCGTTAGCAAGTCTTTGATCCAAATACTTCTCTATCTATTGGGATCTTAGTGGGTTTTCAGAAATTTTTTACTTAATATGTGTATGTCTCTTGTACTGAAATAAATGAAGCATAAATTTACCTTTTTTTAAAGAGAATACCTTTTAATACCTTATTTGTTACAATTTGATTAAATTTTTAATTTCTTTTTTTTTATTTATTATTTTATACACAATGTAAGTGAAATTTTCAATTTTATTAATCAATACAAATACTTAAATGGTACTTTCTTTTTTATTTAATTTCTGTAGGCTGGCTAGAACCACTATTGGATCGCATTGCTAGAAATTCAACTACCGTGGTATGTCCCGTAATAGATGTTATCGATGATACAACACTAGAATATCATTATCGCGATTCAGGTGGCGTTAATGTAGGTGGTTTCGATTGGAATTTACAATTTAATTGGCATGCCGTGCCTGAAAGAGAAAAGAAACGTCATAAGGTAAGTGATTTAAACAGTTTTCATTTAAAATTAATTTTTTAAAACCTTTTCTTTTCAAGAATATTTTAAAAACCATTTACTTATTTATTGTTTTTGGAAACCTTTTTCCTTTTAGCCCTAAATTCATACTCGTACATACGAGCATAATTTGTAAACCATTTTTCTTATATGACTATTCGTTTTATATCTTTTCTTAAAACGTTCATTTTATTTTCTATTTATTTGTTTAACTCCGGGTGTTATTGCCTTTTTTTTCTTGATCTGAATAAATTTAGCATTTTTTTCTTGTGCTTTCTAAGAGTGGTGGTATGCATGGGTAAGGTGGTCTCTAGTTAAACAACAAAATCAAATCAAAAAACGTAAACGAAATAAAATAAAATATTTTTCAAATCCTACGTGACTAGATTTTGTTATACCAGCAAATACAAAACTAAACACTATTTCCACTAAATTTATTCTATTCAGAGAAAACATACAAAAAAATGTTAAAAAAAATGTTCTATATTGTCTAACCTTGACCTCTTTGTGGTACTTTTGAAAGCTATTGAAAAACAGAAAATATGTACTGATTTAAGTACTTGGAAATAGCATTATTTCTGTACCAAAAATATTTTTTAAAAATAAAAATGTACGTAAAACTAACAGCCTAGCCTGTGGAAGTGGGTATACCTCTTTCCTCCGTTAGGCTCCTTATTAGAAGGAAACATTTATTGGACGCGGATCTGGCCTGGTTGCGGGAGAAGTCTTGTCAAGTTGCTAGACTCACCTGGCCTAGGCTGGACTTGAGGCGTACCAATCAACTCTTTAAACTAGACCGCAGGGATATCTCTTCCGTTGTATCTATCCTCACGGGTCACTGCGTGATGGGCAGGCATGCAAAAAGACTGCGCTTGACTTGTCGGCTGAGGAAGAGGAGACTGTGGTTCACTATATTTGCCAGTGTCCATCTCTAGCTCGACGTAGATTTCTTACATTAGGATCTCCTTTTCTCGATGGCTTGACTTACTTATCGATCCTGGACATTGGATCAATTGCCAAATTTATTAGGCTCTCTGGCTGGTTTCCAGCATATTTTTCTGGGGAAGTAGTGCTTCTTGTGTGGAGCCCCTGCCTATCAGGGCTCCCCACATCATGTGGTATCACAACGGGCCGCCAAGTGTGTGCTCAAGTGTGCCTTGTCATTACGAGGCTGCCACTTCCTTCTATAATATCCTAATACCACTTATAAAATATAAACCGACAGACTACTTTATACTTGTTCTTCTATGGGCTTGTAAATATCACAACATTTTCGATTTTTAAGTATGTATGTGTGGTTTTTTTTTCAGTATTTATTTTTTCAGAGATAAATTGTAAATTGAAACCTACTAACGATTCATTCTGACAAGAATAAAACCCACGATCTTTGAACTAGAAGTCTAGGAACATGTTTATTCAGTCGTACTATTGTAATACACAGTGAAGTGTTTTATATTTTTTTATTGAGACCAGTACGAAGGGGTAAACCCCTGCTAATGCTGTGCATTGTATTGGAATTTCTTTTTGCAGAACATATATTTTGTTTTCTTATATTATTAAGAGTCTTTATTTCTTCAATTTCCTAATATTGGTTTTCTTTTTTGCATCACTATTTTAATACTTTTTTCAATATATCGATGCCCAAAAATTGAGCTAAATTATAGCTCTTTTAGCATATTTATCATTTTTTAATATTTAAGTTTTAATTATTTATATTTTGTTAAAACTTTATATTTAATTTGTTTATCTGTTGTTCTCACAAATCATTTACATTTGCGTTAATCACTCTTCTTTGTAAATTCACTCGCAAGTCAAGCAGATATACAAACCTCTCAATGCTTTCTTAGATAATAAAGTACTTTTTATAATATTTATATTATTTTTGGTACTTTCAGTTTTATAATCTTTTCTATGTTATCGAAAATTGTTTTCCCTCTTTTTTTTTTTTTTTGTCAACTTTTTTTAACGAATTTGTCACTTCTGTTAGCAGAATCCCTGTGTATACGTGTCAGCTTAAATAGTTTGATTTTATTATAACGTTTTTTCCAGAGGATTATTTTATTATATTTCTTAACTTACTTTGGTTATGGTCACAACACATTATTTGTTGGTCTGCTTCTACATTTACATGCATATTATAAATGACTTTTAAGTTTGATAATATTTAGAAACTTAGGGATTTAACTGGTACTAAAGGAACACTTCATAAAAAAATTCAATGCTTATTCAGCATATTTTTGCTTAAAATAAAGGCCATATGCTTAGAGGATTATAAAGATAAATAGCCAACCAAACGTATAAAAGAAAATTAAGGCTTAAAGACAATTTAGAAATTTATGAGGGAAAAATAGAGAGAAAAAAAAATATATATTTACCTTTTAACCCTTTTTTCATTTTCTGTAAAGCTATTTGACCGATAAGCAAAGGGAAATAAAATTGGGGATTAAAACTGTTGGATAAACAACTTCCACACTTTATGTAGTCAAATGGAAAAACATTTTCAAAGTTTTAACTAAAGCTCTTAGTTAAACAATTTTCAATTTCATTTCTGCTCGAATATAAAATTGTAATCCAGTGATTTGTATAAGACTCATAGCATTGAATGTTCTAATAAAATTTAAATATTAAAATAGAAAAGAAAAATGTACGTACAGGTGAACCAAGACTGACTTTATGATACTCTACTGCATGGTCTGCTTAAGGCGTAATTTTACATGCAATGGATTTTTAGTTAACTTTGTATTTGTTTGTTATTCAACATTTCCAACAATTTTAGATCAGAGGTACTCAGTAGCCTTCTAACATCGATAAGTTTTTCGTTATTTACAATACAGGCTGCGCCCCATAAATTACTTTACTAGACAGCCAGGATTAGTCAACGTTGTGAAAATATCCAAAACCTTAAACGCATTCTAGCCTTTGAAAAAAGCAATGACAGTTTGGTGTACACAAGGTTTTAATGCTTTGCAACATAACTGGCCATTACAACTTTCTTTCAGAGTTACGTTTAGCTTCTCACAGCATCCATATTGTGTGCCTTAATTTTTACCCATGAGTACCAGGACCTATAGTTTAATGTCGAATCTGTTCATGGCAATCAGTTACTAAAAGCTGGCCGCCGAAAGAAATGTTTCTTCATATTTTTTTTTATTTATTTTTTACAAGAATACTTCGCAATAAACGCCTTAATATTTGTTTTCACCAAAATCAATTAATGTTTTCAATTGGGAGTGTTGATGGTATTAAAAATTACAAACTTAAGCACAAACCAAATATACCACAACAATTTACTGTGATAATATTGCTGGTTTATAGAATGGATTTACCAAGAAAATCAATAAATTTATAAAACTTCCATCATAAGTAGTTGTACTGCACTTTATTAAATAAGTTGTTCCCTTAAAAGAAAAGTTTTCATTCAATGAAATATGTAATTGGAAAATTTTTCAATTTACTATGTATAAAAAAAAGCATTAAAAAATTATTGTATTTTCTCTAGTGTATGGTTTTTTTTTTTTGTTTTTTTGAAAGCAATTTATAGCAAAACTTTACTTTTTTATTTTATTGCTGCCAACATTTGTTTACTTAAAGCACTTTTATTTTCTAGTGAAATGTTTTATTTTAAAATCCCAGCACTGTTAGTATTTTCTCGAGTCTTGTTAAATTAAGTAGCTATGAAACTAAAAAAAAATAGTGTTTTAAACAGCTTAAAGGTGAAAACTTGTATAAAATACTAAAGCATACCTTAAGGAGGGATATTACTTAATTTAAAAACACATTAACTTACACGCATACACTTGCATGAATTCACAAATGTAAACAAACGCAGAATACTCTCCAGGGTTACCGTTGAGGAATTTCAGAAAGAGCCACAAAAAGAGTCATTTTAAAAAAAGAGGGTCACGAAAAAGGGTTTTTTTTTTTAAAAGGGGTCACCCACCATAAAGTAATAAAAAAACTTAAAATGTTGGTCTTTTTAAATTTATTTATGAATATATACACATATGTTATAAAACAAACAAAAGAAACATTAATTTCAGTAGATTGAATAAAAAAATTTATAATAGAAAATTTTATATATAACAAATGTTAGAGATCTTAAAAATACTTTTAGAAAACTTTTTTTACTATTTCAACAATTTAAAATTCGGATTATTTATGTTTTGTTCTTAATGGGTTTATTTTACTCTGCTTTCAAAAATTAAAATGTACAAGTATATATATACATATATGTATTTTGCAACTTTTATATATGAATATGTTTTAACTCAGCAATAGCTATATTGCAGCGGAAATTAGTATTTCTAGTTGGCACATATTCTGTAATTTGCATCACATTGTTCTCAGATGATTTTTTAGCATATTCTAAATGTTTTTTGGCCTCAGCATGACGAACCAAATTACCTTTTCGACAAGTGAGCAATTGATTGCATGCCACACAGATCGGCCTCTTTGTTTTTTCATCTTGTTTTACCCATTTATATTTTATTTCTCATTCCTTTGAGAATTTTCTGGAACACATTTTCTTGTCTTTCTGAGGCCTTGCTTTACTACTACTTTAAGCGCAGTCGGATGATGAAAAAAAATATCTTCGTCAAAGTTCTCATCGCTGACTGGCATCTGACTTGCTGGCAACTGAGGTTAAATTTTTTTGATTTTATTAAAAATCTAAATAATGAAGAGTTTAGCAGATAATAAATTTATTATAATTAATAATACACTGGTAACCACAAAAATAACACGAAAACAAAAACTGTAGAATTAAGGATTGGATGCCCTGTGCAAAACTCTTTTTCCAGCTTTTTGTTGTTGTTGAGTGTTATTAATATCTTGTATTATTACTTACCTTTCCATTGTAATGAGCAGCCAACAGATTTCTAAATTATAAAAGAAATTTGGTTTTTTTTTTCTTTTCACTTGCTGTTTTTAAATAAAAACTTCTAATTTCTTATTTTATAAATTCACACTATTGCACAAAAATTTTTTAATATATGTATGTATGTATGAGCCAATAAATTGTTTGTTCGTTTTTTGCAAAGATTTTTCAAGGAAATTTGGAATAGTGAAACTTCTTTATACTTCTAATTTCTGTTAACATTTAAAAAAACGAACTGAACTCACATTCAAAAGCTGTTTCTTATGAAAGCTCTCTTTACATTTATTTTGTTGTTTATTAATACTTACGTATATACAAATGCTTTTCTTTGTGAAAAGTATGCATGCCAAAATACATGTTTTTACAAACGTAGTTTTATACCAGAAGTACAATAAATATCAAGAGTCAATAAAGGGTAAAAATTCGTAAAAAGAGTCAGAATGGAGCCATTTTAAGTAAGAGTCATCAAAAGTGCCAAGAGGTCTAAAAAGGAGTCAAATTGGCACTTTAGTGCCACCAACGGTAACGCTGATACTCTCTCACATTCAGGGTGACCAGATGTTAAAAACAAACTACAGCTTAAGCAGCTTTACAATAGTGCTAAAAAAAATTAAGACAAAGAAAATGGTATATGATGTGGCATATTATAATGATTGTATTCTTTATTCTAAGTGGTAATATTCCCCATAGCGGTAGTCTGTACCCCATTCCTGTACATCTTCTTTCAGTTTTCTTGTAGGAAAATGCTAGTGAAATGAAACCGAAATAATTTTCTTTTCCCCTGGATAATAAAAAATAAAATAGATTTGAAATTTATTTGGAAAAAAATTTTATTTAAAATTTGACTTAAAACTCACTTCATATTTTATTTTTTATGAAAGCAACGATATGAAATTAAAATTTTTTATAAATTTGTATTAATAAGTTTAGTTGACCTTATTATTGATTACTTAATATATAAGCTTTTAATTAAGCTTTAGGTCGATTAAATAATTATTTTTTCGATATTTCGCTACTTCTCTGCATAGCTTCTTCAGGAAATAAAAAACTTAAAGCTTAATTAAAAGCTTATATATTTTTTATAAATTTTAAGAAAAAAAAGTATTGAAATTTTTTGATTGAAAGTAATTTCATAATTCCACACTGAATACAGAACTTTTATCATTTTTATACTACAAGCTGTTGTAAAAAGTCGATGAGAATTACAAAAAATACAATGTTGAAGAAAAAATGAAAAACAAATGTTATATTGTTTGGTAAGAATTCGACTAACTCATTATTAACTAAGTAGTATTACAGAAAGACTATAATTGCGATGTATGATTTCTAGAAAAAGTGTTAGTTAAATATTTGATTATTATGATGAATATCCATAATAATATACCGTAGCGGAAGTCTAAAATATGATCAGTTCAGCTGGTATATAATTTCTTCATGTTTCTTCTTTCATTGAGAAATCATTGCCAAGATAAAATTACTTTAATAGACGGTACGGAAAGTAATTATTAAAAAATTATTAACAATCATGATGGGGTTTGAACTCTGATTTGCGGGTCAAATCATTAACAGAACATTAATACATTTTATTGCTTATACAACAAAAGTTAAAAATGTCAAAATGCAATAAAAAGCTTTAAAAATAGAGCGACAACTAAATTAAGGCTATACCGCAAAAACTTACATTTAGCTCTGAAAAAGCTAAAACGGTCACACTGCTCACTTTATTAACCCGATATCCTCAGGCAACATATACTGAATTAAAGAGAAGTTCAAGTATGTATGTATGTGTATATGCAAAATGTTAATAAGAAAGTTGTTTACCTAATAAATATTATCCGGTGTAAAAGAAATCTTATATTCTCCAATAATATTTAAATAAATAATTAAAATCTAGCCCGTTTCTAAAGAAAACATATTAAGATAAGACGCTTTACAGCAGCTTTAAGACAAGCCACTTTAAATGACTGGAAACGGTTTTCAAAAATAATACAATATTTTAAAAAATTTAAATTTATTTGGCTTGCAAAATCAGCCAATAAAACTTATAAGAAATCCTTAAAGAACTGGCAAAAAAGGGTGTTTTCTTTAGATAAGATCTAGACTCTACAGTCTAGATCTAGCGCTACAGTCTTACTTATTAATAAATTATTATTACAATTTTTTTTTTCAGTCAGGCCAGTTTTATACCTTCAACAGCAATTGCCCCATCTGTTGATATTAATATTTTTGTTGTTGTTGTGAAGTGGTAAGGATCTTCGCTAAGGTGTTGTTCATAGGTTTTGGCTCTTGCTTTTTACTTTTGACTGCTGAACCAGTAGGTGGCGCTTTTTCCTGATCATTCATTTGATGGCTCAAATGTGGTTAGAGTGGACTGTCAGAGGGCGTCTTTCTTTGGGGTGGACTTCTTGGAGACGGAGGGGAAACCTCTTATATATTTAATTTAATTTAAAACTTTGAAAATTCTGCACAAATTTTTGTTTTTCATATTCTCCAGAGCTGGGGCTCGAACTACACACAGGTTTGTATGTCGTACATACTTTAACAAAATATTTTTTATTTATTTCTAATTAAAAAAAAATATGTATTTAATTTTGTTACTGTTGATAAAATATGATCAACAGCTTTTGATAATTTGCAATTAAATTATTTGAAATTCTTTTAAAATAGCGTCTGTGTTGTTTTGAAATTAAAAAGTGGGTGTTCTACTGAAATTTTCAAATGTGCAAAATGGTGTCATTTCATCACTTATCATTCCTACACTATCTGCATAGATTACCATTCGTTTATAGTAACAAAATATTGCGCAACGCTATATATTTTCTAGTTATAATGGCGTAATCCTAAAGTAAAATTATCCCTGTCAATACCATTTATCTGTAACCAACAAGCAGTAGCAGACTCTTACTGCCAGTCAAGTCAACCAACTAACCAGGCAACATTTCTTTAATTTTTTATTTTTTTGTGAATAAACGCAAGGATACTTACTGGTTTGGTATACATACTCGTACATTTTCATAATGAGAATATCTAAATTATGTTGTTGACTTCCCGTTCATTCTTTCACTGAGTGAAAACATCATTATCATTATGCACATTAAAGTGTTTAATAATGAAGAAGTGAAGTATCAACTCTTGTAAATGCCTCCTCTAATGGTATATTATAATTTAGTTGCAATGAGTATGGCTTTGAAAGCAAGTAAATGTTTGTTTTTAAGGCATTCAGAGTAAATATTTTCAAATGATTTAAGGCCATGCGAGAGTAGTTAAAGCCAGTATTTGTTAAAAGAGCAGAAGTAAATATTAGAGAAATTAAATTAAATTACTTTCATTAAAAATTTAAACGAAATATTGTGAAAGTTTCATAAGGAAGAATAGAAAACAAACACAGGATTTAAATTAAATGTAAAACAACCATTTTTGGGGGAGAGAAAAGAGTATTGGTTAGACAAACTTGAGAAACTTAAGAAGCATAAAGATTTATGAAAAATAGAAAAAAATTTTAATAAATTTTTGTGAATTTAGTTTAAATTTAGTTTTTTTAAGCCATTTCCGCACAATTTCCACTGCCGGTTTTACTGCGAAGCTATTTAGATCAAATTTATATACGATGAATTAAACACAATGAATATATAATCGATGAATTTGGCTAAAATTTTAACAGCTGACGTTTGATAGATCGTAATTTCTAAGAAATAAAAAGTGTTTGTGTTTGTGCTGCCATCTAGCGCTAGGTAGCTTCAATGTCAATTCGCCCTCGTACTCTTAGGCCTATTATTACAACTTGCCAGTAGTTAAAGGTACAATTTTATCAGACAGATGATAACTTGCTTTTTGTTATTACAATAAGTAATCTTCAACCTAAAGTGATCGATAAAGTTATTGGGAAGATTGCCTTACCTTTAGGTCAAAGTTTACTTGCAATAACAAAAAACAAGTTATCTGTCTGATAAACCCCTACCTTTAACTAAGGGCAAGTTGTAATCATGGGCCAAACTATTACAATTTTGAAGGTATAGACAAATAAAGATTTCTTTGTATTTTTTAAGTGGGTATTGTTCGTAGACATGCCCCCCGGTCCCCGACATACGTGTGAAATACTATGCGTTAGACCAGCGCCATCCAGTGTGGATCTCCCAGCTGTGGAACATAGCAGAAGACTAAGGTTTAGCAATTCTGGTACTACTTTTGCCTTTGAAAGTAGCACTCCTCTTTACTTAGGAGGTTGCATACTATTCAACCACAGTTGGAATTTTTGAAATCTATATACATATAAAAATGTCGAAGAGATCGGTTCAGCCGTTTAGCACAAACTAATAAATAAAATCGGATTCTCTTTTATATACATATAACAGGCCATTCAATAAGTCCGTGGAATAAATAACAAAAAAAACAACATTTTGACAAAACTTGACTTTATAATTCGCTTTCGAGGGCAATACAACAAGTATACTCGGCAAAATAGGCCTCAGTTTTAGCGATTACTGCTTCATCATTAAACTTAACTTACTTTGTCTTGAAGTTTGAATACAGGAAAAGATTACTGGAGCTAAATCTGGAGAATACTGTGAGTGGGTAAGCAGTTCGAAGCCCAATTCATTCAATTTTGCCACCGTTTTCACCGATTTGTTATACGGTGCGTTGTCTTGCTAAAGCAATAAGAGGTACCCATTTTGTACAGAGCTTACGCACACCCAAATGTTCATATAAAATGTTAAAAACACTATCATTTGATATCTTTACAATGTCAGCTAGCTCGTGCGATCGCTAATAACCAATTTGTCGAACTTTTAATGTTTTCTGGAATAACAGCTTTATCTAAATGCGCATATCGTCCTACATCTATTGTGCTGGTATGACAAGGTTTATAATTAGTAATCCACTTACATATCTACCATTTTTCTCGCTGAAGCAGAATTCGAATAATTATTATCAAGCCACTGTTTGGTAATGTTTTATCAAAACTCGAAATATGATCATAAAGAACAACAAATTGCTCGAAAGCGCTCTAGGGAACAGTTAAATAATAAAAAAAACTGTTTCAAAATTTTCGGAAATTTATTGCTTCCCTTCAGATAATTGTTGTTCAAGCTTTTATTAGAACATATACGAGGAGTATTAAAATAAAAACTGTGTATACAGTTTAACAGTTCTTCTCTTAATTCTCTATAATCAGTTTGCTCTGTTTTCTTTTTCTTTTCCACTCTCTGTTATATTGTTTGATGCTTCAACACTCCCCTTCCAACGTAATTATACTGGAAGAGTTGTTTAACAAATATGGGTGACTGGTTGTTGGCTGTATGAATGGTGTTGATAGTTCGGATATATATGTGTGCGTGTGGAATAGAAGTTTTTAAAATTTCCGCTCATTTCCGTTACATATGTACATACAAACGTTTAATTATTTTACTGTTGCTTTTACTCTCTAATTTGTATTAAAAATATGACCAGGAATTTGCAAAAAAAAAGTCGATGAAAAACTGAATTATTTGTTGTTGTTCTATATTTCCCAACATAATATAAAATTTAATTAATAGCTTTCAATATATTATGGATGGAAATAAGAGTACATAGAAAAGGATGCAATTACTGTTTTAGCTATCAGGCGGAAAAAATGCTTTTATAGAAAACCATAAATTATTAGAATTTAATTTTGCTGGTAAAAACAAAAGGATTATAAAGGCCTTTGGACTTTTTCTAAAATCTACAATATAAACACCATATTGCTGCTATTGTTTATTAATAAAAACATGTATTTAAATTGTATTATGAACGAGAGGTGTCGTTCAAATACCCGGTTAAATTTTTAAGCTTTTTTCTTTCTTGAGATATTTAAAATTCTATGGTATTGTATTTAAAAAGGGCGTTATGAGTCTGATGTAGACCGTATACTTCTTAACCCATAAGCATTAAGGGTGTAGAAAGAAGCACAGATTTCACAAAACCCGTACAACAGAATTTAATGTCTTATACGTAACCTGTCTGTTTCTTTAGTTTTTTTTACAACTTGTTTTATAAAACATGTAAGTAGTGGTAGTAGGGTCACTCTTATCTTGACATATTTTAAGTCAAGAAAATCACAATCCATAGTTTATAGCTTCCTACCTCGTCTCACTTGAAATGCGCAGTCTGGCTAAACTAACAGCTTGTTTTTAGAACACGAATGGTTTTTGACATTCGTCTTTTTATATGTGAAACAACAACAAAAACACTCAAATTTGTGTCAAAAACCATTCGCGTTAAAAAAACAGGGGCTTAGTCGAATTCCATAAGACGATATTTAGTTCTATACTCGTTTGTATTCACATAGCTTAGCAACAGAGCCTTCTGCGATTGGCTGACACTAAGAGCAGTATTTTGTTGTTTTAAAAGTTAGACAGTTTCGTCTATTCGCAAACAGGAAACTGGCAATTTTTTACTGTATACAAATGTGTCAGCTGAAGGTACTGATTTTACATCTGATTACGGCAATTTATAGGCGATTTACACTTCCTAGACAGTAAAAAAGGGTGAATATACCGGGTTTTAACGAAATTTTAAGGATAGCAGTGACTTTTATACATATATTGGAGAAAATTTTAAATTGAGGGTATATTTTAAATATGTATATGAACATACAGCTCCGTCTAGGAAATTATTGGGGCTCTATTTTAGTCACATTGGTGTACTAGTACGAGAAGCTAGTTAGTCACAGTTATGTAAAGAAAGAGACAAATGTAACGGTATTTTAGAAAATATTGGGAATACAAAAGCGTTCCCTTTCAAAACTGAGAAAGAGTGCAACTTTTGCAATATTTTAAATTAGATTTTCTCACTGTATAGGAACCTATTTAAGCTATACGTAAGTAGAATTGTCCAGTAGGAAAAGTCGGTGAGGCAAAGTCCAGTAAAACCATAATAAAAAGAAATACTTCCAACACTTGGGTCTCTCGTAAAATATATATTCTTTTAAAAACCTTAAACTATAATAATATAACTTTTTAAATCTTTATAAAATTTTGTAAAAAAAAATTAATCTTTTGAATGATATTTTAATGCAACAAACGGTATTTGACGGCACGCAAAATAGCATACTTGTCACCAGTACATAGGCCACGGAAATCATCGTAAGACAAATCATATAAAGCCACACCACCCAACTGATGATTCTTAGCATAACCGGCCTTGTCAGCAGCAGTATCGGGATCTTCATATGAAACCCAAACACCATTTTGGCCTTTTTTATCGGCAGCTCTAAAAGCATAAACGCCACTACGTTTTGAGGGATCAGAAATCTTTCTCAGAGGGGCATCAGCACCCTTGGCGTACATGTTGTTGGCATTGGGTAAAAGAGAACAGGTTTCTTGCCAGCTATATAAACCCAAAACTTGTGTATTAACACCCAAAGGAGCATCATTTTCCACTTTAGCTACAGGCGGTACACCAGTCTCGCCAGAGTCTTCAGTTAATTTCCAAGGACGGCCATAAGTGGCAATACCCAAATTTATTTTGGAAGCAGGGCAGCCATTACGCAACCAAAATTGTACTTGATAGTCGGCATTAAATTCAGGATTACGATCAGCCATGGGATACAAAGGAGCAGTTATATCAGCCAATTCAGGATTACGCTCAGGGGTATAGAAATCGAAGGCAGCCAAGTTAACAAAGTCCACATAGTTAACCAAAGAGGGTATATCAAAGAACACTATATTTTTTTTTTAATAGAAATTCAATTAAAATTTAAAATTAAAGAAAGAAAAAAATAACAAAAACTTACAAGAAGAGTTCACATTGGGCAATACCGTGGCGGATAGCAAATAATTATCAGGCCGCAATTCATTCTTCAATTCACGCATTAGGGCAGTAAACTGCTCTTTGTGCATTTCAGCATTTTCATCGACAATATGATCACCGGTGAATACTTTTTTGAAGCCTTTCCAGAAACTTCCCAAACCACTGTGCAACTTCTTGGGTTTGTTTTTGGGGAATTGCCAGGCAATATCCAAACCATCAAAACCATAAGTCTTGACTAAAGCATAGGCGGTGGTTATGAAACGCATGCGTCCTGTAGGATTCTCCAATAATTCCAAGTATTTGTTGGGCAAGTCCTTGGCATCTTCACCAGTTTCAATATCCTTATCACCGCCAATGCTCAATAGAACCTTAACATTGGGATATTTGCGCTTTAGGCGAGTCACAATGCGATATAAACCTTTGCCCAAATCCAAGTCCAAATTTTGATTGGTACTCAAGGCTTTGAAAGAATCACGTTCAATGCCAGCATAACCATATATAATGTAGGTACAGAATTGAAAAGCAGGTTCTAAGTCATCAACAATTAATTTGGCCAAACCTTGAAACAAAAAACAGATATTTTTTAAAATTTTTAACTTTTTTCGTACCACTGTTTTATAAGAAATTTTTATTAAATTTTAAATTATTATTTTTTTGCTAAAGAAAAAAATCCCAAAATATCTACATATTTGGGTTTCAGTTTTAAACAGCTCCCCTTTTATTTGTTTTGCTTGTTTTTGCTTCTGGCAAAAATGTTTTCTAAACTTATTTAAATATTTTTAAATTGTTTTCCCCTTTAAAAGCTGGTACGAATCTCAGTTCATATTTTTAAGAAAAAATAAAACTTTTCTAGTTAAAGAGAAAATCATCAAGAAGTAGTTTTAAATCCTTAAAGTAGATTGAAGTTAATTTTTCTTTTATATGTTCAAATATTTAAGGGAGCAAAGTTTAATTAAAACTAAACAAATATGCTTGATTTTTAAGAATTAATTTTCTAATCATTTAAAAAGTTTTTAAGTTAGTAATACGGGAGGGGAATGAACTCTTATTTAAATATATTTCAACAATATGTGATTTAACATTTTTCATCAGTTTTACATAGAATTCACAAAACTGCACTATCTTTAGCTGCACTAAGGCACGAGACCAATACTCAGGGGTAAACCCCTACTAAATGCTATGCATTGTATTGGAATTTTTTGGACAGTACATACATATATATTTTATCCTATAGTATTATTAAGCGCCTTAGGAATGAGACAAATTGCTGTGAATTGATCATTGAAAGGCCAATGTTACACAATGCCTCATCGTTGCATGCTAATTGTGGGGTGTGTGCCTTCGCTAAGTAGGTTTAGCTGTTATTTGCACCTTATGTTTTGAAATTAGGCCTTTGAATTATTGCATTAGTTTTCAGCGTGGTTGTGATTGCTTTCTAATTTTTATTCTGCAATTATCTTTCTTCATTTTTTCTCTTTCTCTTGTCTAAGGTGGGAAACGAAGCCAAGACCTAGCTGACTAACATCTCACTCAATAGTTTAAGCGTGTGTCATATACCTATCCGTCTGCATTTTAAAAATATACGTTTAGTATTTTATTTAAAAGACATTGTCGAGTTTGAATTAAAAAAGGAAAACAAAAATAAAACTGAAATTAGGAAACACATAAGAGATCATTATCACTTCCGAAACTTATCAATTATACTCTTCAGGCGTATAAATAATTGTAAGTTAGACAAATAGCCTTCTTTATAAGATATAAAAATACGCTCTAGATCCTAACAGAAAGATCTTAACATTTTCCTTGTTCAGAAAACGATTCGGTTACATCATGTAAGCCTATCTAAGGAGATAAGTATTAAGTCTTAGTTATCTACCTATGAGACCTTAGGTATAAGCCACCTAAGCAGAGATTAGGATTAGCTACATAAACTGGTGACCGAATGTGAAAAATCGGGCCCTTAGGCTTCAATCAGAGACTTATGATACACAAAGCATAAAATTTTGATTTCTACACAGAGATTGAGAGCGGTATTTAGGGAGTACACATGCTGGTTCTGATTTAAATTCAGACCACAGTAAAACACTATTGGTTTTGTGTGAAACTGCATAGCAAAGCCATACGAATGTGTATTATATGTATGTATGTGTGTTCTATATCAGAGTTTCTTCATATATTATGTCTTTGCAGTACCTTTCTTACAGTATATAAATTCTAGAATCCAGAAAATACTGCGATTTAAAGAGATCTTAAAGCTTTAAATATAGGCCTCGATTATCTTTCATAACACATTAATGTTGTATTGTATCGACCACAACGCAACAGTTATTCTTTTCTTATTTGTGATTTACAACATCTAGATGATGTGTATGTCACAGGGTTGTTGTTCAATGTTAGTACGGTTTTGCTTGCAGTTGTTGAACATAGACAACATAAAATTCAACATTTACGATGTGAACCATAATAGGGGCTTTAATGTTTGACAATTTATGTGTAGGCACAACAATCTCATTAAAACCTTTTTCTATCGAGCGCAGGCCATTCTAAACTTATAGTATGAGTTCAGCAAAAACGATAATATCGATTGTGATTTGTGACGTCCATTTGATTAACAGTCTAAACCGTTTGATTATTTTTCAATTTCACTTTCGAAAGATGAAAAAACCGAGTGCTTAACGAAAGTAAAATATTCTTAGACTTCCGGAGTGGCTAAAATATAAAAAAATTATTTAATATTTGATGCATAATAACTGATAAAAATTAATTATTTTTATAGATTCAGTTTTAAAGTGTGTTATCAAAGTTTCTATATAAACTAAAAATACAGAAAACAAAAATCAAATTCTGAGAACATAAATTTTAAACAATTTACACAAGCCGGTAAATTTTCTTAATAAGAGGATGTGGTATAATTGTTTTTGTTTATTTATTATTTTTTTTTTTAATTAATTTGTTTTTTCTCTTTCAATTGACTCGCAACTTCCATTAGTAATAAAAAAATAAATTAAGTGTAAATGAAAACAATGCGAATATAATGCGATCTTTGTTTAAAATTTAAATATTGTTGATGCTTCTTATTTATTTGATACCCTACATCATTGCAGCAATCTTTTTATTTTATTTTTTATCATAAAAGATACAAAATCACTTGATATTCTTAAGAGTTTTAAATCCTGTAATACATTCGGGTTACATTATTATTGTGAACCAGCACAGAGTCCAGCCATATCAGTTGCATCGAAAAATTTAGCTGTGAGACACTAAAATGGAGATTAAAGTTTGTTTTGCCTCTTTAAAAGTAGGAGTACGATTAGAGAGAAGAGGCTTCAACCAACCAGTGACTTAAGCTACGGCAAATATTTGACGAAAACAGAATAAACTTCATAACTTTTGATAAAAATTAATTTGCTTAAAATATGTGTTCAGAACATTTTATCCTCCAAGATGATCTGCAAAGGTTACGGTTCCACCCCTTCAACAATCGTCAATTGTTTTTGTTCATATAAAGGCCAAAATCCCCACGTTTAGACCCTACCCTTTTGTTTTTTGTCGGGTAAATAATAGCTTAATGAGATGCAATCTCGTAGACTTTTTTCTGATTAAAACCAAGTAAGTTTCTTCTATAAATTCATATTCATAATGAATAGTTTTGATTTAAATCTGGTTTATACAACAACGCCGTGGTCTAGTGGTTAGTGTGTTGGCTTACTAAGACATGGGCCCTGGGTTCGACTCCAGGCTCCGACATCTTCAAAAAAGAAATATGAAAAAAATATTTCTTTCGGCGACTACCTCTCAGCAGTCTTCTGGCAAAAGCTCTGAGAGTAACTAATTGCCATGAACAAGCTTCTCAAGTCTGTCGTTCGGAGTCGACATTAAACTGTAGGTCCCGGTACTCATTGATAAAAATTGACACACACAACATGAGTGCTGCGAGAAGCTAGGCCGTAATCCTGACACAGGGTTGTAAAGGCCAGTTATGTATGTATTATACAACAAATTTTCTTGTTTACTTTGTTTTACAAACCTTTAGAAACCAAAAATTGTAATATCAATAAGAGGGTAGGTTATTCTGTAAGAAGAACTCCCACTGGGGGTACATTATGGCTTCTGGCGGTACGTCCCGCTATAGGCAGAGAGTTGTTGGTATACTGACGCTCTGAGGGACTGGCCAGAGACATCTGGTACTATGGACATCAGGAGCCCTAGGTCTACTTGTGCTCCCCTGTCATTCGGGGAGCGAGGTAGTCCTGCCGGGAGTACATGTAATGGTTGAGGTATATGCTGGATAGTATCACCTCCTCAGCAAGGAGGAGTGCTACTACCCAGGCAATGGTAGTATCAAGATTGATAATCCTTTGTCTTGGGGCTCCTGATTGAGCGGCTTGGCTTCGGCATGTCCGAAATTTGGGAGTACCGGCATTGGATGGCGCTGGTCTGACGCCTAGTTTCTCACCTCTACCCATACAACTGGGTAGCGGAAGGGTACACACGTTAAATTAATCTAGTAGTTGTAAGAAGAACTTTTCTAAACCTTTAAAAAATGTATATTTTAAACAGAATTAAATTTCGTTTTTATATTCTGCTTTCAATATAAATTTCAAGACATTTATACCCAATTTTTTTTAGAGAATGACGGTATTAGTTTTGTTTTTATACAATTTGCTTTGCCGGTGTTTAATTTAAATCAGAAGAGAAGGTTATAAATTTTAAATAATAATGGCTAAACCAATTCAAGCATTCACTTTACTTTACGAATTAATAAAAGGTATTTAAAGTTCTTTAATTTTGCTGATTATTGCTGTACAACATGGCTAAATAAATAGAAAATACTCGTAATTAGTTTTTTTTGGAAATTTGGTAGTTATAACTTTAAATTGAAATAAAAGTTTGTTTTTTTTAGGTTCTTAATCTTAAAATTGTTGAAAACTATGCCAAAATTGTTTGATTCTAAAAATTAGGAGCATGTTGTAGGTTATCGCATAGTCGCGCTTGCCAAAAATTTCTGCTACTCTTTTGAAATTTTTTTCACGTTTTTTTTTTGTTTGTGATTACGCAACACTTTATAAGAAATAAAATTAAAGCAAAAAAAAAAAAAACATTTATTTATAAAAAAAAGAAATATATTTCAAATCTTATCAATTTCTAGAAGAAACAAAATGACCCAATAACTGTTGGCCATTTGCTTTTTCCTTTCACACTCACCCTCTTTAATAAAACTGGACGAATCATAATAACAGATTAAATGTTTTTCGTTTTCGCCCGGTTTAGCTGGTGCCGCTGCTGGTCCAGTATTGGCCCAGGCTGAAGCCACTAAACAAAATAATGAAAATACAATCGGAATTTGCATTTTCTTTATTTCTACTGGTATGCGTATATTTGAAATATTTAATCCAAAACGAAACGATGTTAAACGCTTGACGTCTCAATTGAAACTAAAACTTTTTTTTGTTTAAATTTTAAGTTCTACACTTTTAAATTTGAATTTAAAACCGGACTTGAGTACACAAAAATAAAATGATAACGATAAAGATGATGTTCAAATGCGGGAGAGAAAATTATTATTAATAAAGATAATGAAGAAGTAGAAATAAAAAGTGAAAGAGTATATACCGTAGACCTTCAATATTTCTCTGTTTAAAGTGTGATGCTAAATAAGCATTTAATTTTTTTTTTAATTATATTGTAGGTATTTCACTTTTTATGTGTTATTTCTATGATATTTAGGCCCATTATTACAACTTGCCGTTAGTTAAAGGTAGGATTTTATCACACCGATAAATTGGTTTTTGTTATTACAAGTTAACTTTTACCTAAAGGTAAGGCAATCTTCCCAATAACTTTATCGGTCACTTTAGGTTAAAATTTATTTGTAATAACAAGCACCAATTTATCGGCCTGATAAAATCCTACCTTTAGCTAACGGCAAGTTGTAATAATGGGCCTTAAACTTATATTTTATTTTTATACAAAACTTATTAACAAAATTTTGTGATAGTGATGAACCAGTGACTGAATTTTAAAAATAAATACATATACGACTATATGAGTATACGGGGTGTCCAAGAACTCAACACCAAGTTACCATCATTATGAAAGTCAGAAAAAAAAAATCTTTTACATGGAAGTTATGAGCATTTAAGAAAAACTTAGAAATTTGGTCAAAGCATTTTTCGGTTATTTTGGTTAATTTTTTTATTTTAAAAACAAAAAATATTTTTCGCCTTATTGGCAAATACATTTAATATGATATGAAATGTATGCTGTGGTGGAACAGAGAAATAGAATTTGAATTTATTGAAAAACAGTAATGTATTGCCTTGTAAATGCTTTTGTTGGGTGTTTATATACTAAATGGGATATGATTCGCATTTAGTCTATAACAATTTTAACATAAGTAATTATAGTTTTGAATACCACCTTTGGGAAAAAGTCTCCTGACGAGTCTCTTAAGCAGAGACGAAATGGCCATAGAGACATGCTTATCCCCAAAAGCATACATTTCAAATTATATTAAATTTTTTTATTTTTAAATGCCTGTTTTATTCAATAATTACTGTTTGTCTAATAAAATAAGTACCTGAAGCACCAGCAATTATTTTTTATACACATATACGAGTATTTGTCTCAGTTTACTAGAGTTTTTTTATATAGAACCAATGCTCTCTTTTTTTCGAGGAACGTATCTATCGCGTAAAAACAGAATTAGGTGTATTTATCTTAACAATAAATAAAAGATAAATTTACATAGAAATTTAGTTCAACTTCGAATGACATTAATTATATGACGCCAGACCTCTGCTGCAATAATGCTTTTAATGTCAATAATAATACTAGACAAAAACGATAATTTGAATGACTACATTAGCAGTAGTGAGGACGATTTTGATTTCGGTATTTGTTTTAATAAAAATGAAAATCAAAGTAACAGCGCGTTTCCAGACTACATCAGTGACAAAAGTAGTGAGAATGAAGACGATGAACATGTAACTACTGATGAGAATACTGACTAGGAAAACGTTACAGAAGATGATGACATTTCATTTCGGATACAATTCAATATTTTTTCAAAAACTCCAGGTCCCCACTTCCAACTCACATTAAAGAGCCGTTAGAGTTTTTCAAACTATTTCTTACGGATGAATTACTAAATAGCTTGAACCTGGCAGAAAGTAAACCTGAAATACCTCTGGACCGTTAAGAGTTAACATTTTCAAAATTTTTCGAGTTTAAAAGGCCCTTAAAAAAATTTAATAAAGTGCCTTGGCAAGTGCCATTAAAAGTTAGCGCATTTAATCAGGATTGTTAAATTATGCAATACTTGTTAGTTTTATACTAAAAAAAAACAAGTAAAAAACTAAAAGATCTCAAGTAACTAGATTTTTGCTAACCCATTTTACTCATTTCAAATGTTCTATTCGTTTTTTATTATGTTTCGGCTTGCGTTGAGTTCTGGGACACCGTGCCTATATTTTATATATTATATATTTCTTTGCGAACATTTTTTAATTACTTAAAAATAAGTTTGACTAAAAAATATAATTTCAATATTTAGTTAAATAAAACTGAAAGCAATGGACATTTTAAGAACAAAGGTTTTTATAAAATAGTGGTTACGCTTTTTCAATCAAATATATGTCTGATGTGACCGTAGCTTTATGCATACAGTAGTGTTTGATGAAATAGAGCTACTGAATGTTTAATATAATTTTTATATTTTGTTTTTTTTTCTTTTTTTTTTTGGGGTTGTAAAGTGTACGAGTAGACTAGTTCGCATGATCATGGCAGGAGTAACTGGTTCATTTTTAATAAATTGATATTTTTATTGAATTTTTCGTTGACATTTAAACTACTTCTCTATATTTTAGGTAACAAATTATTATTTTGTTTTTGTACTCGTGTGTGTCCATATTCACGAATAGAAGTACACTCCTCACCACATGAATAGGATCCCCTTGTATTTTGTACAATAGGTATTTTTTGTGCTGCAAAGGTGTTGATGATTACTTGTTTTAAGAACAAATTTGTGTCCTGGAAGAATTTCGTTATAAATTTCTTTCATATTTTGTTTTGTAATTGATGGAATTTTTGTTTTTATTTTTTTTTTTTTGCTTCATTTTATCAGGATCCCCCGCATTAACTTTAGTTTACTTAAGCAAGTGAAAAAGTGCAATATAAAAAATTTGTTTAGAGTTATTTTAATGAAAACATGTTTTTGTTTTAATGAGTGGAGGAATACTCTTAACAGAAGTTGAGATAATAAAAATTAAAATGTATAAGTATAGGTAATCTAGACAATCCACAAAAATGCTGAACAAATGAAAAGAAGCCGAAAGTGGTATCTAATTTCTTAAGGAATGAAGTGTACTTTCAGCAAATGAAAAATGCCGCATCAAATTCTCTCCACACGTCTGCACAAATTATATCTGAAACTGGTGTTTCGGCAAGCGTAAAAGAACAATGCAGCGTGTAATATCCAAGGCTGCACATCGGAAGCGGTAAAAATTAAAAAAGCGTCCACTAAACGACGCTGGAAAAAATATACACTTGGGCTTGTGTCAAGCTCATATAATATGAGTAATTATAAAAAAATATAATAATTATTTTGAAGATCTCCGTATGCTATATTGGTGTGCTACAAAAAATATTTTTTCACCTTTAGAACATTTTTTGAATACTTATAGTGGACATTCCATCATGAAAATGCACCAATTCATACTGCTCAAGTCATAGCTACGCTATCAAAGTCTTAATGTTCCCCTGGCTAGCTCGTAAAATATAAACTGAACTCTGAAACACAGTATCAAAAACAAACTTAGTGAAGATATAAAATTGGATTTGTCCACCATTTCGCTCGATTCATAAAATCAGTTGTATGATTCTTTTTCCAGTCGAATTTACGAAAAATTACAAAAATTAAGATTCTACATTATTAAAAAAGACTTAAAATTGTACAAATTATTGTAAACTGTAACTAAAATTTAAAATTTTTATTGTAAACAGTAGATAAACTGTCTATTTTTTTATTTGGTTTATTATTGAATAAACTTTTGTAGTGTTCAATAACAAATAGAAATAGAATTAAAAATAAAAATCGTTACACTAAAAACAAAACACTGTTATTGGGTCGTATTCATGTGATAGGGAGTGTATTGCTCTCAGCTTACTTGTAAGGTGTCTCATCATACCTTGTTTTGATTTTTTATTATCAGTAATGTGTAATATACAGTATGAAGAGAGTTATGGCTTGTCATACCCTGTGTCTGTTTGTTGTGCCTAAATTTGATTTTTCTTTCTATTTTTATTTATTTTCTTAATTTAATATTACTTTCATTGTTGTGTTTATTTTATGGCTTTGGGATTCAGTTTTATTTTCCGTTTTTTTTTTTTGTTGTTCAACCTCTTTGCAGAGGTAACGAGAGAAAAGTTCTGAAAAATGAAATATTTTTTTGTTAAGGAACGCTTCATAAAACATTTATACAAACACTTTTATAATCTCATGTGTTTTCTAATTTATTATTGTTTTCTCTTTATTCTATGAATTCAATTATGAGAAGTTATCAATATTTGCAATGATGCTATACAGTACACAGTGTATACAGAGATGTGGAATTAAAAATCAGCTGTTATTTATTTGTTGTGTTGTTCTTGTAATTTTTGTTTGAGTTTCGTCACTGTATATACTGTAATATAAACAAAGATGATGTATTCCCCTCTTCCAATAATGTTTTATAAGGCATCTACGTCACAAAAGACCAAAAGTTTTTATATGTTATGAAAATTGTATGAAATTTAAAAAAATGGAAGGATTTTTAATTAACAACAATATTTCTTATTATTTATTTACATGGCTTTAATAAGACTCTATCCAATGAAAAGTTATAAAAATTATTTTTCTCGATTTATTATAAGTATAGCAAAACTTGTTGTAAGAAAACTAAATGCTGACTTTGAATCAATGTCAGGTTGGCTTGAAAGAAGTTCGTTTACCAAATAATTTTGTATTTATCCAAAATCCTTTTAAAAAAAATTCCGCTTGAAAGAAAATCAAATAAGATTTTTTAAATTTTTCTTATAACCAGATTCGATTGTAACACTATTTTAAAACAAATTTATCATTTGAACTTGTAATTTGAGTAGTACAGGCCATCAAATTGTTAGCCTTTATTTGTTTCTTTTTTCTTTGTTTTTCTTTTTTTTGTTTTTTATGAATAGAAAAATACTAAAAACATTGCATTTAATTTTTATTTTTGTTTTTTTTTTATGTATTTATTTAAAAATCATGACATTATATGAAATTTGCAATATATTATTACTGATGTATTTGTTTATTTATTCAATAATTTTTTGTACTTTTGTAAATGAAATTAAATATTTGTAAAATAAATTTAATATTGATTGTGAATATTCAAACAAAATTGAGAAATATAAAGTGAAGTACTTCACTTCGTTACACAACGGCTTATAAAATTTGTTTTGCCATAAAAAATCATTTTTAAAATTTTATTTTAAATTGAAAATAACGATTTTAATTGTTAAAATTAAATCTAATCAACAATGTTTTGTAAAAAAAAAATTTGATTTTTAAGACTTTCAATATGATTTTATCAATAAAATTTCAATATTGGGTATGAGTAAAAGTAAATTTCATCTCTAAAGAAGCAGAGAAATATATAATTTGTATAAACAAATTATACATCAATCAGGGGACCTATTCTGTAATTCTCTTAAGCTATAATGCTAAAATGTTTTGAACTTAAAACAGGCTGGGCGTTAGAATAAATAAAATTAAAAATTTTAGAAATGATGGGAATAAAGCTTTTAAATTACCATAAGCGTTGAAAAATTGTAAAGTCCTAAATCAAGTTTATAAATTTTTAGCGATAGAGCTTTAGCTTAGGAGAGTTACAGAATAAGGCTTCACTGGGTATTGTGCTAGTGTGATTATTGTGGGTTTGTTGTACTGCAGCTCGTAATAATTAGAGTATAAAGTTAATATTATATTGATATTTAAATACATGTCCATAAATTAAAATAAAGGACCGTAAATCATAAATTATTCTATAGAAAAAAGCACATTTCTAGTTTAGCACTTCTTTTAGCATATTTTACCATATTTTCAACTGATAATATTTGAGAATTTTTACAATATTTTCAATTTTTTAGTCTCTTAGTATTACTTCAAAAGTGTGTCCCTCTTCAAAGAGAATATCGAATACAAAAATGCAAAATAATTGTGTTAGTTAGTGGGCAAAAAGGTACAGCTTTGTCCATTAATAAACGTAATTCCTTAAGCTCGAAACCAAGTTTGTTCCATGCGGTTTTGTTCGGCGATAAAACTTTAATTTTTTCCAGTTTAACAACTCAGCTTATATGTAGAGAATAGTCTGCCTTTTTTACAGCAGCTTTGTGGATAAAGTTCAGCAGCTTCTTGTTAAAAATATGTCATTTAGACTTGTGTAGTACATGAACGACCTAGTTCTATTGTTCTACTCTATCAATTAAACAAAGTTTAATTTCAATGAACTTTTTTCGGTGGTGCTATTTAGCCAGGATTTATTAAAGAACGGTAAAAGGACGGTTTCTTTGGCCAAATTTTGAAATTTATTATACATATTATATTTTAAACTAAAATTAATGTAAATAAGTAAATAAAAAATAATACAAATACAACAAAGTACTTGTAGCTGCATGTAAAAGGAACGAACCCGTTAAACTAGAAGATCGAACTAGTTCGCCTTTTCTCTTTGAACTAAAAAGAGCGTTCAATTAAATGAACTATTATGCACAAGTCTAATGTCGTTCGATGGTTTACAAACGTTATCCCTAAAGTGTCGCCAATTTGAGGACTAACAGCGTTTTAAATTTCGCTGTTGTATGAAGGCATAAATTTGAGCATGCAAATGAAACACTTCTAGAATGTTATTAAAATTCGCTCAAATCTTTTTGCATATAATATCAGTGAACAACTTTGGTTTCATTTTCAAAAAGGGTTAACTAAAAACTAGTCCATTGGCTATCGAAAAATATCGTAACTTTTTAAAATTAAAAAAAAAGCTTTATATTTTTCTATTTAATTCTCATTTTAAGAAGCTAAAATTGCATTTTTTTTATCGTATTAAATTTTTTTTTCTTCTCTGACTTTAATTTTAGTATAAAAATATTTCTGAAAAGAAAAACAGGAATATACATTGTTTCCTCAAATCGCAAATGAAATAAAATATTGAATAAAAGAAAAAAATAACAATAACAAAAACAAAAAAGCAAGTAGAAACCAGAAAACTGTAGTACATACAGCCACTTCTCGTACTATTGTGTACAAAAAATAAGTTGCAAGAAAAATATTTATTTTAACAACAATGAATAAATGGATAAATAAATAAATGAACGAGTAAATGAATGAGTAAGTGATTGAATAAAACTGAAACCAAATGAAGTTCTCTTGAAATTAAAAGGATTTTTTATTTATTTTTTTTTTTTTTTCGAAAACCAAAATAAAAACTTTAAATCATTGTTTCATACAATTGTCTGAAATTCTGAAAAAAAAAATAAAAATAGTGGGTACTTGTTAAAGACAAACAATAAAAAAAAATATTTTTTTCCTTATTGTGTAAAGTTTTTAATTAATTTTTAAGTGTTTGTTATAAAAAATTTCAATCCTTGCATTGCAAATTGTTTGGCTTGCGAAAACAATCAGGAAGAATCGGTTTCAATTATGAATTGTCTCATTCAGTGATGCATAGTATTACACGTTAACTATGAAAATAAACTGGAGATTCACAATTTACAAGAAGAGGTCTAAAGTAAGTATACACTCGGTAAAAAACTCTTTCATAAAAAGTTAAAAAGTAATTATTACTGTCTAGTTAAAAACTTCACAAAAAAAAAAAAAAAAAAAAAAAAACAAAAAAAAAAAAACTTAAAAAAGTAAATGACAAAAAAGCTTACAAGCTAAAGAATGTTTTTCGTATAGAATAATATAACCTCTCCGAATACACAGATATACATACATACATACATAATTGGCCATTCCAACCCTGTGTCAGAATTACGGCTTAGCTTCTCGCAGCACTCATGTTGTGTGTGTTAATTTTTTTCCATGAGTACCGGCACCTACAGTTTAAAGTCGACTCCGAACGACAGATTTGAGAAGCTTTTTCATGGCAATCAATTACTCCCAGAGGTTTTGCCAGAAGACTGCTGAGAGGTAATCGTCGAAAGAAATAATTTTTTCATATTTCTTTTTTTTTCAAGATGTCAGAGCTGAGATTTGAACCCGCCACTATTGTCTTAGTAAGCCAACACACTAACTAACCACTAGACCACGGAGACTACGATATACCGATATACCACATATGGTTTCTTTAAATTAAAAACCTAATTTTTCTAACGCCATTGCTACTATTTCTTCTTGAATTTTTATCGTGTCTTCAAGTCATTTTTTCAATCTAAATTGAGCGCATATTGTGTACTTTGGAGCAGACCTACTGTTCACCTGAGAAACGGTATTATTCAAATCTGCGTGGCATAGGGATTAGCCCTCGCCTAAAACTCTAAACATCTCAAGTTCAAGCCCTAGCAATGGTGATAAATAAAGAATTAAAACTTTGCGATTCTTCGAGATTTTCATTAAGAAAAATATTAGGGGGGAACCTATTAGAAGTACACCCATAAGACCGCCCCCTAAAATTCTACTATATTTTATCTTTGCCATCAAAAAACGAATGATCAAGAGAAAAGCGTCATGCACTGGGAAGATAGCAACTATCTACTTAGTGAAGATGCTGCTGATCATTCAAGGGTGAAGATATAACACTGACCTTTGGGTGATGAAATTGACAGCTACTTGTCTCATTCGTAAAACACTTTATAAAAAAATACCTTTCTATAAAAAATTCCAATTTAATACATACTATGAGTAGGGGTTTACACCTCTGGGTATTCGTCTCAGTAAAAAAAAAAACTATGAATTGTCTTACAAACGAATAATGCTTGTAGATTGTTGAATTTTATTATCAAAATTCAAACTCAGTCAAAAAAGTGTACCGTGCACCTCTTCTATTTTATGGTCAGTTTGGGCGATCTTCTAAGACCGCTAATCGGAGTCCTGTGACTAATTTCGCACCAAATTTACATACTTGGATATTAACGAACAGTGAAATATATCGCTGCTATATCCGCCATTGTTGTTGATCACCGTGCATTATCGTTTCGTTGTGATTCTCCGCAATTAAGCCACTGTCACTCAACTACGTCGAAAAATCTGCGGAGCTATTTGTGTGTAAAATCTTGTAGACTGCACCTGGAGGCAAGAATTTAAGCAACAAAACCTACCACAACGGCTTATTTTGGTGAATGGGCGCTGGCATTATTAGATGAAGATTGACACATTCAAAAATTTTGTTCAGCGGTGCAGCGAATTGAATAGATAAGTGAAGCATTACAAAAACTGCCAATACAACGCAAGGTTTTGAGTGGATATTGGGCAGATGGCATTATTTGACCGTTACTGACTATGAAGTCAGTAACATCACTGGGAATGCTATGTTGAGTAAGCGTAACTACGACTATATCGGCCTATTGTTTTTTGGTTTTTTTTTTTAATAATTTTTACAACTCAAAAATATTATATTATAGTTAAAAATATTGTATGAAATTTAATAGCCTAAGATCCTAATACTGGTATTCTTATGAGAATTAACATTATTAGGATCTTAGGCTATTAAATTTCATACAATATGTATATTAAAGATCCATTAAAATATTCGAATTTAATTCGAAAATGTATAATAATAGTTAAAAATAAATATTTTCGATGTACATAATACAGGGTAGGGTATGTAGGGTTCAACTTATAGTCCTATTACTTAGGATTTTTAAAAATTTACTGCTTCAAAAGGCTTTTCAAACACACCATTTCGTCGTATTCATTTAAAATATTTCAAAATTCCTGTTTACAATTTTTTATGTGGGTCATATGCATATAGTATGTAAAAAATACTTCATACATAATAAATATTTTTTTTTTTTTGTATTATTTAAAGCTTCATCGATCCCATTATACATTATGGGGTTTAGTATTGTTTTCATTAAATAACCTTAACAGATTTCAATCACAAACCTTAAGCGCGCGGTTTAATTTTTCAAATTAACCACAGCATATTGGTTTTATCTCTCAAACCCAGATTGATTTAAAAAGCAAATATATTTATACACGCATACATACATATAAATGTTAAAAAAAAATTTACACCTTTTAAAATAAAAACGTTTTAAAATGACGTATTTAATGACGTAAGCGTAATATAGTCATATGGCTTATACCTTATGTACTCATAAATATAAGGGCAGTTCATATTAATTATCAAAAAATAAAAAAAGGAAAAGGAAATTTTGAAAATGATTTTTATTTATAAAATATAAACCTATAAACTTACTGCCGATCTATTAAGCAGTGTTACCAATTTAACCGTTTTAGCTATACCATACGCGTTTTTATTTTTTCCTTTGCTTGTTTAATGAAAAAACACACGCCAATTTAACTTGTAAATTACAATGAATCAATTTTCTCTTAATGAAAGTCAATTTCTTAATTTGGTTTTATTTATTGTAAACTTTTTAAATTATTTTAATTTTATTTATATCTAATTTATTCCGGGAACTAACAGTCGGATCTATTAGACAATATAAATAAAATAATAAAAATAAATAAAATACAAGTGAACCCAATGGACCCAGTTTGGAAAAAAAGATGATATAAAAAGTTTTTGAATTCCTATATTCTGATACGTCTCTAACGATAGATTTAGTCTTTATGTTCTGTTACGTTTCGAATCAGCTGTATCTGTTTTATGCATGAAAAATATTTATAAGTCATTAGTGTTTCTGTTCCCTTCCATTCTGTTTCGAACGAACCTATTCAAAACAGAATTTCGTTAAAAATTTCAAGAGAAGAGCAAAACATCTGACATTTTATAAAAATGTTCTGTTTTTTTTTTTTTATAAGAATTGTTGTTCAAGATAAGCATTGTCAGTGAGACACTAACTACTTCAATTAAATAACAAAACGGCACATAACGCAACAAAAAGAGGAAGTAAATCCTATTGAGGCCTTAATTCATCCTATGCTTGAATTTAAATCAATCATATGGAATTCTTGATCTAACCTTCATATAAATGTATTTGAATCGATATAATATCAGGTTTTAATATTTTGTTTTAATATTTTGAGTTGAGTGCAGTGCTTATGTAAGTGTAACCAATAGTTTTAGTTTAATTAATCTTCCAATTTTAAAAAGTTTTCTAGATAAGCTAAGCCAGAGCATATGCGTAATGTGGTGTAATTTTTCCTGTTTTCTCGGTACTACCATGGGATGAATAATAACAAATATTCACAAATTCTTACTCGTTACTCTTTCAGATTATATGCTTTTGCAGTTGATTGTCCAATGATAATTACTTTCTTACATGCGAATGTTTTTCCTACTAATTACGATATGAACAAATTCGAATCAAATACATCCTTTTAATCAAATATTTGCCTTATGTGACCGTAGCTTTATTCAGTGTACAAAAGATAAGTTCCACCCTAATATGAATACAGATTTATAAATACTCTTAAATTGTGTTTTGCATATAAAATATATTTATTTTCCACTTTTTAATTTGCATATGTACATATACATACGAGTCTGTATATATGTATGTATACCAGTACAAACCAAATAATTGCTATAAATTCTGAGTATATTATTATTCTTGTTATTGTTGTATAAATATTTTTTTTTTTTACTTTTGTTTTTAAATAAATTATCGAGGCTATAAAATCATCCAATCAATCAATCAACTGGCCAACCATCGATACTGGAAAACAAAAATATGCAAATTGTGTGTCTTTTTTTTTAAATAATTTTAAGCATTAAATAAATTGTAAACAGTTTTAAGTACTCACATATGTGTAGTTTGTAAAGGTTTTAAAAAAAATAAATATTTAAATGATTTTGTTAAAAAGTACGAAAGTACTACAATAGTTGTTTGCATTCTCTCATTTAAAACAAAGTATGATAACTTAAAAGGTTTTTTACTGATGCTTTGGTTAAATTAAATTAATTATTCAACATTATTGTGCGTAAAAACCTTAACTGGGCGTTTAACAATTTGTGCGTTTTTTTGTGCTTATAATTGCGGTTACCACGAAATAAAGAAAGTTCTTCACTTATTTTTTCATATTCGTTTCAAATCACAAGACAATTTACGGCAGTGTTGGCCTTGCAGTTGAGGCTCATTGAGCAGGCGCCCTCGTAATTCGAAATTTAAGAAGTCGAAAGCTTTTTTATAAGTATACTAGTTAACTCGGCAAACGTTGTTTTGCCGTGTAAATTTGCTCTAGGTAACATTTTTTTAGTTCAAGTATACTCTCTTCTCTTCACCGAACTGCAAAATTTAACATTGATATGAGCGATCAATGCCTGCGTTACTAATAATTTTAATACATGATTATCCGCCATTTTCGGTACTTCAGTTTGATAGTTGGGGGTAGGGAGAAATATCCCCTCTATCGCCCCCTCTGAGTACTTCTTAAAAAAAACCCTAAATCATATATGTTCTACGGTGCCCAGATATACATATCTAGTTTCAAATTTAATCGACGTCGGTACGTTATTTAGGTGAGGCAAAAAATGTCCCCATGGGGCGGGTACCTCAACATTTAGGGGATGAAAAATAGATGTGAAAATTGACTTTTGTTAACCTAAGGTTGTGTTAAGACACCAACAAAATGTAATCAAATACAGTTTAATAGATGGGGATAGAGAGAAATACCCCTTGTACCGACCCCTCTGAGTACTTAAAAAAGAAGTAAACCACATATGCTCTACGGTACATACATATATAGTTCAAAATTTCATCAACGTCGGTACGTTATTTAGGTGAGGCATAAATTTTCCCTTGGGGTGGGTCATCTTAACATTTAGAGGTATGAAAAATAGATGTTGATAATCCGTAATCAAGATTTTTATTTCATCAGAGCACCTCCCATGGTAGTACCGATAGAATAATGAATCGCTCGCAACATTATACCGATGCTCCAACGTATCGATAGAGTTGCTGATATGCACCTTTCTGTACATGGTCGAAAAGCAACAAAATATACTTTGAGGAACCGAAGTTGTATACCATTATGGGTCGGATAAATGTTTTGTAAATATTGAGAAGATCAAATGGTGTGAAGTATTAAAAAACCAAGACACTTAAAGGCTTTTTTCGATACTCTAAATATGTGAACATTCCAAAGGACATCACAATTAATTCTCATGCCCAGAACATCAAAAGCGTCCGCCTCCTCGAAATTTACAGTACCCAAAGTCAGAGATCTCAGCTCTGACATTTGAAGAAAAGAAAAAAAAAATATATCAACAAATTATTTTTTTTGACGACTACCTCTCAGCAGTCTTCTGACAGTAATTGATTGCCATGAAAAAGCTTTTCAAATTTGTCGTTCGGAGTCGACTTTAAACTGTAGGTCCCGGTACTCATGGATAAAAATTAACACACACCACATGAGTGCTAAGAGAAGCTAGGTCGTAACTCTGAAACAGAGTGGTAATGGCCAGGTAGCAAAATAAAAAAATACGATCGAAAGAAGGTTGTTATGTGAAGGTTGACGCAATTGGACACACTAAGTGATTAGCAATCCTGCAAGTTATGACCTTTGGCCTTCCTTTTTTAAATTACTATTATCACCAAACGTTCCCGTTCATTCTATTTATAAAAACTTTTCAAAATAATCGCATCTAATTACTCTTCTGCAATATCAAAACAAATGCTTTCACCATTTCTATTTTCTAATTCGTTGGAAATATCCAGTATTTTATTTAAAAGTGTAGGGTAAGGAAAGAGTATAAAGAAGCTTTGCTTTGCCAATTTAATAATAGGTAGTGTTTACTAGTTTTATATACAAAACCAACAAAAAGAAAATTTCTTTAAAGGCAATTTCAGTGTCAAAACTCGCACATTTTAAAGTGCTAATTAATGGAACGCCTATAAAATGTTTTAACTTTTAAATTATAAACAAAATTTTCTAAAGAAATAATAACAAAAATTTAGTTTTTTAACAAAAACGTTTATCTCTTGATAAATAATATGCGAGTACACATACATATTTGCAACTACTGCTACTTCTTATTAAATTTGTTGTTGAAGTTATTGCTTTTAAAACATTTATTTTTTTTTTTTTTATTAAAGAGTGCTGAGTAAGTAATTTAATAAGAAAAACTACAATGGCAGAGTTATTATTTAGAAAAATTTACAACAGCTGTTTTGCATGAAAAATTCTAAAAATAAAGTATTTTGCATATTTTAGGTTGCTGTGAAAACTACAGCACACTTTTAGTTGCTGTTTTCTATGCTTCTGCACTCAACTGCGAGTACTTGTTATTTAATTTTTTTTTTCTTCCTTTCTTTTTATATTTGAATTTAGATTAATAGTTAATTTATTTAAAATCTGTTGTAAGGAAAAATGAAACCGGAAAATTTTGCAACCACTTTAAATTTATTTCACTATAATCTCCTGACTTAAATAGCACCAGCATCGCAGTAGAAAATACTCACGCTGATACTTTACTCTTCCACTTTTTTCTACCCTACATGACATTCTGTTTAGATACTTAGAGGTTTGCTTTTTCATTGTTTTGACATTTAAGCAGTTCTTTTAAGTTTTTCCCTTTTTTCATTTTGCTTGTAGAGGGTTTTTTGATTATAAATTTTGTAAAATATTTTTAAAAGAGCGTAAAAACAGAATTTAAAGTTTAGTACAGAAAATTGAATATTTATTTTTTTTTAATATTAAAATTAGTTACTTAAGCTAAAAAAAAGCAAAGACTAGGCTTAAAGTCTACTAGTTTTTTACAGCCTTGCTTGTATGAGTGTACTTTGTTAATTACATTTAGCCTTTAGTTATGCTTTCTTTCTAACGTTACAAATAATAGCGCCTTGTTATATACTACAGATAATTTTGTTAAACTGAATTTTATACTATTTAAAACTGCTATTCACACAAATTTTCAAACAAATTACATACGAGTAAAATAGTTTTAGAGACTTGCATGCCATTAGTTTTTCACAAAAGTTCTTTTGATGTTTGCAATTCCGCTTCCCATTTCCCCGCCCTACATTGCTTCTTTTCTATTTGAAATTCAATACATTATTAGCTTTTCATAGCATATTATCTGGTGCATTAGTAAAAGAAAAATAAAGAGAAACGGAAGAAAATTTAAAATAAATTCAATATTTATAGGAAACAGATACTTTTCTTGCGATAAAAACTTATATGTTATGCTTCAAAGAAATATTTAAATTTGTAGAGCAATTTTTTTTTTGGTAAATCAATAGTGGAATTCTCTTTTAGTTGTAAATGAAATAAAATCTATAACAAGTTTTCTGATATCTTATTTTATAAAGTATTTTCGTTATAAATTATCAGCATTATTTTTTCTAAAATAAATCGTTATGCTTAAGAATTTACTTTTTTTCCCTGTTGTCTTAGAAATATTAAGTTCAGATCATAAAATATTTATGAAATTTTTTTTTTGTTTTTAGCGTTCACGTTTACGCTAAAAAGTTGTCATCCACTTAATAAAAATATATAGTATACAATAATGATAAAGGCTTTGTTATAAAAAAATAAACAGTGTAACAAAAAATAAGAGTAACAAAAATATATAAATTTTATGCAAAACGTTTTTTAAACTCTTGTGTATGTTCTATTACACAATTTCGAGTGAAATTGGAATGAAATATTTTAAATACTTCCTGAAATTCTAGCGTTATCGTCCAAAAAACATTTTCTTAGGTCTTTAAGGACAACAAATTTTTTGCATAATTAAAATAAAAGAAATATATAAAATATAATTAAAATAAAATAAGTACATTCAAAATAAATACTTTAATAGCGAGAAGTTTAAAAAACTATATTTTAGATATGCCATTTTAAAGCTGGCTTAAGTATTAAGTTACCAATTTAACGTTTTGTCTTGTTTATTCGCTATTACTCTGTTCTCATTTTTATTTTTGCATTTTTAAATGGGCACGTTCTTTAAACATTAATTTTCTTTCCTTCTATCATTTTTTCCCGTTTTTAATATTTTCCTTTTTTTAAATTCTACTGTATTCGTTTATTTTTTTTATTTTATTACTTTTTAACATTTTCCAATAACTTACACAAAAACGTGGTTATTTATTTTTCTAAAAGGTTACCGTTTTCTTATTACACTTTCAGAAGTTTTGTTTTACCATTTTTCCTATTAACTTTGAAGCCCCTAAAAGACTGCTGCAAACTTTTATTGAAATGAAGAATGTTCGCTGCAGTCGTTATGCTTTATTTTGTTTTCTTCTTCTCTTACTTGTAATGCATACTTATGAGAAGTGTTTTTATATAAAATTCATATATTTCAAGCATACTTTACGGTAAATCTAAAGATATTTGCTGGCTTTAAAGGAAATATTAAAAAGTTTAACTTGTAAATAAATACGTTTGATAAATATGTTTTCTTTTCACAGGCTAATTGTGTTATGAAGCATACTTTTGGGCTTTTAAAAATATGCTATATTGATTTACATTTATTAAGCACACCTAATCCTATTTTTACATATTTTTATACATTGTTTTGAAATAATACAGTTGCTGAAAATACACTTTTCTTGATTTAAATTTTTTCTTTCTTTATTTGGACAATACGCGTATTATCTAAAGACCTAATTTATACTAAATATTTTTGATATTGTATACACTACGCTCTATTGTCATTACAAACTTTTGAGACAAAATAACTGTTTTAAAAACCGTATAAATCTGCAAACTATGTATTTAGCTTTAATAGTTTCTTAAAGGGTAAAACAGTTTATTCCCATTTCCATTATGAAAAAAGACATGTTTATGAAGTGTAAACTGATGAGTTTTTCGAGTATAACCCTCATTCTGTAATAAATTTGTTTATAAACATTTTGAAATTTATTTTGAAAACAATAACGGTGCTTCTATTTAAGCCATCTCAACCGCTTACAGGAGAGGCCGAGGATGATGGTAGGATATCAACCTCTACGGATTCATTAAAGTATCGGCACAAAGTGGCACCAAGGGAGGTGCTCGGATGAAATTAAAATATTTCGAATAATCACATATTTTTACGGACTGCTCGTGTCTCTCTCAGAGCGTATACTTTTGTAGTTGATTGTCCAATGAATCGCACAATGCATTATAGACAGAATGGAACATAGACATATGGAACAATCTTCCCGTGAAAGTTTTTCCTGTATTTTCCCTAAGTACTGGTCTCGTAACAAAAGAAACGTAGATTTATGATGTCTAGTGTATGTACGAATTTATTAATTAAAACGATTTTTTCTAAATAAAGAGGCAGAAGAGAGCAAATTTTTATGAATTTAAGATTACTTTACTTTTTCTTTAAGTTTAAAGTGTAAAATTCTAACTTCTTTGCTTGATTTTGGCTTTACATAGCTGTTACCTAGAAGGTTTCTACACACACAAAAAATTATATTTAGATAAGTGGTTAGTAATTGATTTAAAAAAAAAAATTATTTATTATTTTTTTTTTGTTCTATTATCAACAAATTAATATTAACAACACATAATTTAATAACTAAAAAATATCTGTCAGTTAATTAATGTATAATGTAGAAACGAAATGAATTGTTAAAATTGTCATGCACATAATATTTTATTAGCATAAGTTAAGGCGAAACAAATTCAACAATTAAGTTATTAATTGTTATTATTATCTAATAATGTACTAGATAAACTAATAAACACGAAGGTTAGTTATGCTGCATTTTTAAATTTTGAATTTTAAATAATGAAAGATAACAAGATTTGTTTTATTTCATACATTGGTATCAAATGCCTAATTTCCTCCGATCAACTGAAGTACATTGAAACTAAAGAACATGAAAAAAATGTAAAGATTTATGTACCAAAAACAATACAATGATAAGACAAATTTATCTTTTCATGTACAAAATGTATTGGCACACGAACTTTAATGTTATTTAACCAAATTGTTTGTGCCCTGATAGAATGAGGATAAGGTACTCCTTACACAGCTAGAGTTTAAGTATTTGGTGAAAATTAGTAGGTAGTTAAGTGGGTCAAATGGTCAGTTAATCGAAAACGTGATTAGCTACAATTAGCACAAGGTGCCGTTTTGAAATCATTGCAGGACCAAACTGAATTCACCCAAAATAGGAAAAGAGCTACAGCCAACAAGAGCTGTCTATAAAGTTGAGTAAAGCAAGGGGGTCTAGGTTAGCACATTGCGCCAAGCTATCGAAAAAAGGTGCCCCTAAAAACTTCAATTGTTTGGCTGCCCGACCTGGGCAATCACAAAGGAAATGAACTACAGTATTTATTCAAAGAATTCATTCAAAGAAAATACGAGTATTTATAAAAGTTAATAAGGACAACTGCCACATCCCTAGGTAAGTGATAAGGGCGTATGAAAATGCCCTTTAGGTGATTTCTAACTTTATGGAGTCAACAAAGTTCACCTGGTATTAGTTAGTGAGTGGAGTTTATATAAAAATAAATTAATTAAAAGCATCAGAAATACTTATGTAAGTGAGAGAAATAAAAAACATTTAATCCAATTTGTAAAACATTATTTGCTGATATTTTACATGTTATTAAATCATTTAATTGGTTTTTATAAAACGAAATTAATTAATAATATTTTATATATTAAGCGTTTTATTTTAATAGGAATACATTCTGAAAATTTTTTGTTAAATTTATAACAATTTTAATGATATTTAAATAAGACAGGCAGTAAATTTATAAAAAAAAAAAATTAAATCATTTAACTCCCCAGGGATTCCTAAATTTTTTCATATTATTTAATAACAACACATTTATTTTAATTTAATAATGAATAAGTAATACACGTTGTGCTATATAAGCATATAGCTAAACGGTTTGAAATTTAAGCCAAATAATTTGTAACATTCTTTGAGTTAAAAGGGGATGCAGAATTTGTTGTCTTGATGCTATTTCGGAAACTTCAGTGTCTTATAAAATTGCTCTGGTTGGCCAGGAAATACAACAAAATTATAGCTTGTGGGATAACACACAAGCTCCTAGATAAATTAAATTAACCGCAAGGCTCCAATTCCTTTCTCATAGAATTTACTTATGGGCATTCGTATTTCAATCTTCATTTTTAAATTTGGTTTTCCTGTGAACATTTTGCATTAAAATAAAGAAAAATAAAATCTTTCATTAACTTCGGTTCTCCACAAGACACTTGTTATAAAAAAATCTTTCACGTTTTTTTTTTAACAATCAATATAATAACAAAAGATATTACAATAAGCCATAAAAATTTGGTTTTTTTCCTTAAAAGTTTTTTCAAAAATGTTCATTTAATTTCTCTGTTGCAATCTTATAAACTCATTAAATCGATTTTATAAGGAAAACATGCAACAAAATATGAAATTAACAAGAAGGCTTAAATATGCAACAATAATATAATGAAAAAAAAAAAAAATAAAGCATACTTTTAAGTGCTTAATATTTACGATAAATGAAATATAATTACAGGCTAAAAAAATGTTTAAGGAGTATTTAAAATTAAGAAAATATTATGGAATGAAAAATAATTTCAATAAATATTAAAAGTTAAGCAGATTTAATATTTTTTATTCAGAAATAATTTCTGTTGTTTTTTTTTTTTTTTTTTCAACATTATTTTCTCGTTATTTTTATATATGTATTGTATACATAAATATATATACACATGTCGTGGTTTCCATCATCATGTCCTTTGGGGAGTTTTGAATGACAAATTGCTTAAAATCTGCCAGGTTTTTCCCCCTATTTTCCGATATATGAGAATAAGAACGAATGTGTCTGTTTATTTTATTTATTTTCATTTTATTTATATGCCCTAAAAATTGTTTTTTCGGTATTTATTACACGTTCTGTACAATATGACACTCCAATTTTTTTTTTTTTTTGCAAGTGAGTGTGGGTTACACTTGTGTACACGTATCCTGTTTTTCAATTTATTTTTCCTTTTTTATTTCTCTAGGTGATATATTGTATTGTGAAAGAGATTTTGTGTGACTCTCCCTCTTCGTTATATTATTCTTATATTTTTTTCCTTACGACATTATTTTCTCAAATTCCCCTTATTTTTTCTAACTCTGTGTGTAATATTTTTATTAAATTTGATTTTTTGTTAAGGTTGATTGATTTCTATATTTTTGGCTAAAAAAAAAAACAAACAAAAAATCCAATGATCGTTAAAAGTATTTTAGGGGATTAAATGCTCTTTGCAGAGAATTTTTTGTTTATGGCTGTTCAGGATGAGTTAATATCATTTCCATTAAATAGACATATACAATAAATAATAAATATCAGAAAAACTGAAAGTATTCAATAAATATTTAAGTTGATAAAATTGTTACTTTAAATTTTTTTATAGAAAATTTAAATTTTTAACAAATTCTTACTTAAGAGCAGCATTTTAAAGGAAAAAATTTGTGCTGTGTAAGTTAAATATAGGGTCATATGAAGGTTCAGACCGCGGCCTTGTCGTTTTCCATTTTGCCAAAAACAGAAAAAAACTTATATTTTTGAGAACTTTATTCTTATTAGAAATTAAATGTTGGTACTAAGGCCAACGTATTCGAAGTAATGTAGAATGTAGTTGTAGATCCATCATATAGGATCCTGTATAG
This sequence comes from Metopia argyrocephala, assembly GCA_963576795.1. NCBI lineage: Eukaryota > Metazoa > Arthropoda > Insecta > Diptera > Sarcophagidae > Metopia > Metopia argyrocephala. Next base: position 175,174,821 of record OY756208.1, on the reverse strand, counting down.
AACCTAATTTCGTCTTGGATATGGTCAAATTCTTAGCGACTAAACCCAATCACTTTGTTATTAGCCGTCCCTGTGAGGCTGCAACTCTATATATAATAATGCAGGCAAAAAGATATCGTTGTAGCTTTATTATTACTCTTAAATTTTCGAGCTCTATCCTATTGTAAATTTGAAAGTGCAGGTCCTGGACGCAGGATTACCTATACAAAACTGGAAAGCGTGCCAAAGAGGGGTCCACCTTGAAGTAATGCGAATGTGGTTCCGAGGTGGTATTCTTCCCATGGTGAGGAGATAAAGGGGATTTTTAGTCGGTATACCCTTTTGGGCGAGTCCGGTATATCATGCGAGGTGACGACCTCCGCGAAAGCATAAAGCTTTTTCTCTCCTTCTCGCACAAAAAAAGTCCTATTGTAAATTCTCATTTCTAAGCAGTTTGTCAGTATAAACTAGTGTAACCTTAAGTGGTCCCAAAGGAAATAATAGAAAGTTCTAAAATCGCACGACTTCAAAGACCTGTAGCATGATTTCATAGTAATTAACACCGACACCACAGCAGAGCATGATATTATTGCCGCTGTGGCCATACAATGCGATGGAACAAAAAGGATATAATCAGCAAACGAGTTGATAGTTGCGGTCACATACTTACTTGGTTCAATTTCATACATATTTAAAAAACAAGTTCTTAATCATGAAGCAGTAATAATCTTCATCAACCGTTAATAAGATCCGGATTTTTTTTAATAAATAAGGTAGTTGCCGTGGTCTAGTGTTTAGTGTGTTGGCTTACTAAGACGATAGCGCCGAGTTCAAATCTCAGTTCTGATATCTTGAAAACAGAAATATGAAAAAATTATTTCTTTCGGCGACTACCTCTGAGCAGTCTTCTGGCAAAAGCTGTGGGAGTAATTGATTGTCATGAAAAAGCTTCTCAAATCTGTCGTTCGGATTCGACTATAAACTGTAAGTCCCGGTACTCATGGATAAAAATTAACACACACAACATGAGTGCTGCGAGAAGCTAGGCCGTAAACCTGATACAGGGTTGTAATGGCCAATTATGTATGTAGATATGTAAAGTAGGTCCCATGATGCCACCATTAAGGAAACCGCACTTTTATTGTTATTTTCTGTATGTAAGGATGTCTTTAGGGCTTGTTTTGGTAAACAAAAAAAAAAAAAACAAAAAAAAAACGAAATAAACGAAAAATTTTGTGCGATAAAACATTTTATCAATTTCAGATTGTTTTAAAGTCGCACCCGTGAAAGATTACGCATTCGAGACCTCATGACCTTAATTCAAAGGTGCCCAGTAGTGGCTGATATCAGCAAATTAAACTCACACGTATACTTACATATATACATACATAACTGGCCTTTACAACCCTGTGTCAGGATTACGGCATAGCTTCTCGCAGCACTCATGTTGTGTGTTTATTTTTATCCATGAGTACCGGGACCTACAGTTTAATGTCGACTCCGAACGACAGGCTTGAGAAGCTTGTTCATGGCAATTAGTTACTCTCAGAGGTATTGCCAGAAGACTGCTGCGGTAGTCGCCGAAAGAAATATTTTTTTCATATTTCTTTTTTTTTTGAAGATGTCAGAGCCTGGAGTCGAACCCAGGGGCTATGTCTTAGTAAGCCAACACACTAACCACTAGACCACGGCGACTACGACTACGTATACTTACGCTTTTTTATTTGATCGTCAATCAACCAATAGAAAATCAGCATGTTGAGTGGGAGAGACAAATTACACTTACGGAACTTCTGTGTCTTATTTTTTTTATCTCACCAATACTACTACATTGGGCAACAATGCTTCAATTCTAGCTCGTTTTTAAGCGAGTGTAGTCCAAGATTTTTGCTCATACTTTTACAAATAGTAGACGAACAGAGCGCCAATTCCTGCGACCCATATACAGCGCAAATATTTGGATCTTCTTCCTCACTTTTGTCTGTTGTATTATAGTAATATTCAGAACGCATAGTCTTTCGATATGTTTTAAAGTTATTGCATCATTTACAGAATATCGTTCATTTGCGAGAAGAGTGGCATAAATCAAAAAACAAAATTTTTGAGTTAATAATGCAGAAACGTGAGGCGAACTGTAATTTAAAACATATCTTAAAATTGTATGAGATGAGATAAGACTTATCCACAGTTCGACAGATGGCTGATATAATTCATTATTGAAGTAAATCTTAATAATTTGGTACCAAAAGCTTCTAATTGCAAGCTTCAAAAATTGAGAAAGCTTTAAACACACATACATACTTCAATGTAAAAGTTACACAGTATAAGCTTGTATTTGTCAGTTTTATTAGAAGAACTAGAAGTATTTATCATTCTGAAAAAAATTAATTTCCTGAATTATTATAATATTTACTTATACACTCACTTACTTCCTTATGCTCCTAAAATGTTTTTATTTATGAGTATGTTGTTATTGTATTTTCTATATTCTTACCTAAAGGTATTATACATGTACTACGTCGTGTATGTTTTTTATACTCGTATGCCACATATATTTTCTTTAAAGAGTTTATGTGTTATTTTGTTATTGTTTTTATGGCTTTTTTCTTTTATTTTATTTTTTGGTCTCTTTATAATGTTAACTTTTAGAAAACAATAAAAATTATGAGAGTAGAGCAAAAAAACCAAAGCAACATTGTAGATTCTCACACACACCCACACACACAACACCATATAAAAATGGTAAAATATTTTCTCTAACATTTTTTAGGTGTTCAGGTATATTTCATTTACACATGTTTGCTCTGTATTGTTCCTGTAGCAATCACTTGTTTTTTGAGGCGATTTTTTTCCTTTTTTCTCAGATTAATTGAAAAGAATGGAGAGCACAATAAAATGCTTAAAAAGGATTTCATTTAATGGTTGTTGGTGGTATATGTGTTTGTGTGTAAGAAAAAAAAAGCTTGAGGGTTATTTAATTTAATATTTCAGGGTAAATTACTTAGCACCGGAATTAAAGCGGAAAGAATTTTAAAAAGAAAACAAAAACCTTTGGCATTTAAAACAACAAAAATAGGTAGAGACAATACAGAATCCGTTTAAGATTTTTAGAATTTAATTTGAATATTTATTTCATAATTTTAAGGTTTTTGACCATTATGTGACTGTTTGAAACTGATATTTTAATATATGATTTCGGTTGCAAACTTTTGACGACATATGAAGGTATTAATATAATACAACAAATCCGAACTAATAATTGAACTCGCTGGTTGATTTGAATGTATTCATTTTATTTTTTATCAATTTTTGCAATCAGGAATCTTATTAACTAGACAAGTGAAATCTTGCGAACAGTATATTCTAACATTTTCCTAAACAAAATTATCAAAAACCACTCCCCCAGCAGAAAATTTTCCAAATTTGGAAGCAATAAATAAAATTGTAAGCAATAATGAAAGCATTGTATTGTTTTTTATACATTAAAGCTTCCAAAAATGCTACAGGATAAGGTATTATTTTTGATTTTTTGTACTACTTATTTGCTTACTGATTGCGATAAATTTACATTTCTGTTGCATTTTAGCGGCTCATTTCATATAAAAATCATGCATTATTGATGCGCACGTATAAGTGATTGTTCAGAATTTCTCCCTTACAAAATAGCTTATTGATAAGCACTAATTTTTGCTGGGCTGTAAGAGTGTCACTGTGCATGTTGTATTATGGGTACAGTCTGGCCAGTTACCAGGTAACTTAAAATTTTACATTTTATGTTTTAAAAGGACTTGAAAAAATAATTTTCTTCGAAAGAAATTTTAAAATATTTTTGTAACAACTGATACAATTTTGATACCTTTTTAATGTAGTATATATGCAAATTTAAATGCCATAAATCTTTACGGATATTACTAATATTGATAACTTAATGACCCGTGTGAATATTTCGCACCGTTAGTTGTCATTTTTGTAACATAGAATGAAAATAATTAATAGAAATTTTAGTAACTTCAATACATTTTATTAAAAGTATAATAGAAATCATAATATGTCACACATATTTACCTACATACATACATAAGTTTAAATGCTTTTACAATACTTCTTTGAATACAATATTAGATGTAATGACATGATCATCGTTAACTTTTTGCCCGTACAAATCCTTAATACAAACAAAAATATCTTTAAACGTACAACTACTGCAAAGTATTGCCAAAACAGCTTTTTATAGTAAATAGCGGTATTGCCAAAATGGATTTTAATACATACTATATTATGTAGAACTGCATTACTATTAAGCGACCCGGTATTACCACACTTGAACAAAAACATATAATCACAATGAGAACAGTATTATCATGCAGTTCTATATAAAATATAATTTTTATCAATGAAAATATTAATTTTTCAATTTCTAATTATTTTTCGTCATTAGTGTTAGAAATAAGCTTTAAAATGAGATATCATTCATTAAATTTGATGCGGTGGTATGAGTGATATTTGCAACCGACAAAAAAAAGTGCTTTAGAAATAATATATATGATGATACAAAAAAAATATATAAATGGGTGACGTTTCGGATTTGAGCAGAAAGAACACATAAAATTTAGAGAAATGTATGAAACATTTGAGTCGATAGAATGATGTTTAAAGCTGATTTCACATAAATGTTGACCGCGGCTACATACTCTTTTGGCATACTCTCCTCAACATATCGGCTGATCTCTTACAAATAAATTCTTCAGTCTTAGCATTCAGTGCGTCAATGGTTACAAGCTTAGCCCTTGAACATGAACCTAAATATACCCCTACAAAAAATAGTATAAAGGCGTTAAATTGCAACATATAGGCGTCAATTTAAGCCATTGTTTCGCGTGCTATATGGAACGTGGCATATGTCTTGTTGACTTGGTACCCAAGTAGCGTTAGCGCTCGCCCGTAACGTTTCTGCTTTCGTCGTCGTCTTTTAAATAGTATGGTCCAATGATGCCACTGGCCCATAATCAACGCCAAACAGTGCATTTTCCGGAATGTTTTGGCAGTTATTGCAATTGTTCTGGCTTCTCTTGACAGCAAATAGTTCGTAAATTTTACTTGTTCACACATCCATTCAACGAAATGTGGGTTATGTCGCTAAACACAATTTTCTAATAAAAAAGAGGATTTTCATCCAACTTTGCTAGCGCCCATTTGCCAATAGTTAGTCGTTGTGGTAAGTTTCAATTCTTGCACCAGCTGTATTTTAAAAGTTTTTACACGGCAAATGACCCAATTGCTGCGAACAGTGCCGAATCGATAATTCACGATCATCAACAACACTGCCGGCCACAATTGCGATATTTTCCTTTGTTCCCACTCTAAATATGTGTTTCGGTGATTTAATGTCGAAAAATATAAATTTGGTGCGAAATTTAATTACAAGAATTCGAATAACCGCCTCAGAAGGTCGGCCAATCTGACATACATATATACATAATTGGACATTACAAACCTGCGTCAGGGTTACGGCCTAGCTTTTCGCTGCACTCAGGTTGTGTGCGTGTCAATTTTTTTATCCGTGAGTACTGGGACTTACAGTTTAAAGTCGACTCCGAACAACAGTCTTGAGAAGCTTGTTAATGGAAATAAGTTACTCTCTGCCCATTTAATTGAAAAAATGCACGATAGACTTTCTTACACGATCACGAATTTTGATAATAAAATTCAATACTCTGCAAGAAGCATTGTTGGTTTGTAAGTCCATTTATGATTAAATTATATACTAAACTAAACATGTTTGACGAAAATAGCTGAGCTGATCAACTAGGACAGTTGATAATGGCCACCTTGTTGAAATTGCATTTGTATGTCAAAAGTTTCTAAAAAAAATCACCTGATATTTTAATTTTCAAGGCAGATCATTAAATTTCCTTTAAATTCAATAAAATTTGATGTTTGTTTTCCTTTTTTTTTAATTCAGAGCTTACTTAGAGAAAAAACATAAATATTATTATTTTTTATATTTTAATTTCTTTACATATTAAGGAGTTTTATTTTGTTTTTTTTTTTTTTCCTCCTTTTACTATTTTTCTAAGGCTTTTAAAAACTAAAACTAAAAGTATGTTAAGAGTTGTTTCTTTAATTTTGAAAGGAAATAATTTGTAAAGACTAGAAGAACAAAAGCGAATAAATAATTAAAACAGGGAGAGAAGTGTCAAGGTTTAGTTGAAAAGATTCTTTTATTATGTAAAGAAACCTATTTTTTAATATAATTTTTTTCTTTTTTTTTTAATTATTTATTTCTCCTCTTTAAAACTAATTTCGTTTTACTCTACAATGTAGAGTTTACATTTAGTGTTGTTCAATATAAAGAAAGTGGACAATTAGTTAGGGTCACTGTTCAATTTTAAAGTTTTACTAAAATTTTTAATATTGCGATTCTTTTTAAGAATTATCTTATACAGTAGGAATCAGTAGTCGCCGTAGTCTAGTGGTTAGTTTGTTGGCTTACTAAGACGATAGTGACGGGTTCAAATCTTAGCTCTGACATCTTGAAAAAAAGAAATATGAAAAAAATTATTTCTATCGGCGACTACCTCTCAGCAGTCTTCTGGCAATAGCTCTGAAAGTAAGTAATTGCCATGAAAAAGCTTATCAAATCTGTCGTTCGGAGTCGACTTTAAACTGTAGGTCCCGGTACTCATAAATAAAAATTAACACACACAACATGAGTGCTGAGAGAAGCTAGGCCGTAACCCTGACACAGGTTTGTAATGGCCAATTATGTATGAATGTATGCATGTAATCAGTAGAGGTTGTCGCTATAAGCGCCATGTCCTGCAAGAAATTGTGCCAAATTATAGTTTAATATTGACGCTTTAACTAAATTTCAACTGAGGCTTCAGTTGAGAGAACTCCAATCGTTTATAGCAGCATGGCGTAGGTTTGTCTTAATATTTCAGGATTTCCTTTTACTTTCTTATAAAATACCAGCTAACAAAATTAACAGCCAAAATTAACTAACAGTTAACAATTTTAAAATTCAAAAAATTTACTGAAATCATATGTTGAAGACTTGAGTTCGAGCCCCAGAAAGAGTGATGAACTTTTAAATTAATTTTGTTTTGTCAGACACGCTTTAATTAGATCAAAGTTCAATTCTACAGAGAATTTAGATTTTTTGCAATGAATTTTTGATAATTAAAGGAGAAAATGATATCCGTGAAGGAATAGTACACTAGCCAAACTGAACATGTTTTCGACTCCAGCTACGGTAGTATCATCAGAGTTCTTTGTGCCTGTACATATTCGTGACCAAACAACAACTATTTAACTCAATGAATTCATATTTAAACTCGCTTTGTTAAGAATTTTGGCAGTTAATTCCTACTAACAAGACTAAATTTATCCGCCCATTTTTCTTTTCTTTATCTACCGCAATTTCATACAAAGTTTCATACTTTTTAACAGCAGTAGGTAGGGCTTTAGTTACTTTCTCATGATTTTTTTGCACCAAAAAAATGTCCTTTATTCTTGCAATTTTCATAGTGCTGATTATTTTTTTATCATTAAGGCCAGCACTCAGGGGACGGCACCTATTCATGCATTACATTGTGCTGGTCTAGGAAAATATATTATGGGAAGGAGGAAAGAGGGAGTAGTGTTTGTAGACATTTGATTTAAACTTAATGATATCGTTATTTGCAGGAAAAACATTCTCTGGAAGCCCGTTCTATAACAGAGCACTGTTTATTTAATACAAGTAACACAGTTCTGTTAACTAAGTAGGTTTATGTCTTGGGTAATAAATTTTAATATTATCTTAACACAAGTTCCATTATGAATGTTTCCAACTCTATTAAAATTAAGTGGTTGCTCTTTTTTTTCAGTACAAGTTTTCTTTTTCTCTTTATTTTTAGAATTCTGCTGAACCTGTATATTCACCTACTATGGCTGGTGGCTTGTTTTCGATTGATCGTAAGTTCTTTGAACTATTGGGTACTTATGATTCCGGTTTCGATATTTGGGGTGGTGAAAATCTAGAACTATCGTTTAAAACCTGGATGTGCGGTGGTACTTTAGAAATTGTGCCATGTTCCCATGTGGGTCATATATTTAGAAAGCGTTCACCATACAAGGTAAGTGAAAAAATATTCCAAATTGTAAAACGAATCCAATATGTACACATAAGGAGAGAGAGAGAGAAATCAGAAGTTACATTTCTAAAAAGTGAAATTTGAAGTCGAAAAATTTAAATAAATATTTATATTTTGCGTTTAAAACCACAATAGTCTGTATTTAGATGAAAGAAAAACATTTGGAATTCTCTTTTGTTGTTTCCTTCGAGTTCACACAGACGAATATTTTGAAGGCAACTTTTCCTTATTTTTGTTGTTATTTGATGTATGTCTTTCTTATATATGCATTGTGTTAAAACATAGAGAAAAATGTGAACAAAGCGTATTCTCTCTTTACCACTTAAATCTGTGCTCTAAAGCTAAATGTGTTCCTTCCAAATGTTTCCCCGTCTAAATGATGGCATAACAATCATTGATTTAAGCTACGTTGACTTATATCGTCATACGGGAGTTTAAGTGCTCTATCCGCCATTTCATATTTTTTATATATCTCGAGTTAATGATGCCACTTTAGATTTTCGACCCCAAATTTATCAAATCTGTAATCCGTTTTAGGATATCTCGTCATATCTCGTCAAGTTTCGAAGAAAATAGCCGAAAACGGATAGCAGATTTTTAAAATTTTGGTGTCAAAAACCTAAATTAGCATCATTAACTCGATATTTAAAAAATGGCTTATAGAGTACTTAAACTCCCGCATATGCTAAACATTTGACGAAACTAACGTTACCGCTATTTTATGGAAGCATTTTATGTAAAAATGTCGCTTTCAGAGAAAGTTTATAAATAAGTTATTAAAAGACAGTTAACAATAAAAAATAATATTAAAATTTTTGAGTTTGAAGAAACATTTAATAAATAAAATAAATGTTTCAATTATGACCCTTATGGTTACGCTTTTTTCCGTCAAATATTTGACAAATGTGAACGTACCATTACAATGAGAGCAACCTAAATTACAATAGAATGCTCACGCTCGTTGTAATGAAATAAAAATTTATCTTGTAAAGAAAAAGCCACTACTAAATAAAAATTAAAACTGGGGATTAAATCCTAGAGTAGTTAAAGTGCAGCAATGGGAAGTTAAATGTTGTAAAAATGCGGATATTGACTACATTAGACTGAAAACAAATACATATCACTTCGCAAATATCTGATTTTCCATTTGCAAAATATTAGCCGACTTTGGCAGTTCATATGTATGTATAAATCATCTAAAAATTTATAATTCCTATATATAAAAAGAAAAATAATTCAGAATTTTGTTGATTTTTTTCTGATCAAATAATTTTTAAATCTTTTGTTTATTTCGTTTTTGTACGAAATTTGATTTGCTTTGTACGAAAAACAATTAAATTACCTCAATACTGCTTCACTAAATTTATTAAGTTTTAAATTGTGGTGGCAGAAAATTTTAATTTCAACTCATTTTTCTACTAAAAAACAGGACAACTACATTCTCAAGTACTGTTGACAGAATATGTATTAAAATTTGTGTGCGAAAAGTACTACCATTCAACTCAATTAAAACATGAAATTTTAGTTCCATTTAGTTTTGATGAACTATAAAAAAACTTTAAATTATTTTATGCTTCCAATGTAATGAATTACTTTAAACAAAACTACACATGCAAATATACTCTGTAGCGCACACCAACTCAAAACACTGACACTTATCCAGACGTGTTATTATCACCAGAACGGCGATTTATTTAAAACTCATTACCTACACACATTGTCCTGTATCTGTCGTTCTGTTGTAATATATTGCCGAATAGCTGCAAGTGAGGCAACCAAACTTTGCTGTATGAGTTACAGCAACAAACCACTATAAAAAATTTGTTAAAAAACCAAAAATAAAATAAATTCAGCAAAAAAATGTTACTCATAACAGAAATATGAGGTTGTTTTATATATTTACAAAATGCCCTACGACCTAAAGTTTCTCACTAAATGAAGCAGTTTTAAAGTTATTTGAAAGAATTTTAAAAGTTAAACAATTGCTATTACAGCAGTATTCCAGCTCTTCAATTAGTCATTAATTTACTTTGAACAGAAGCAAATGTACACAAGCCGAACTGAACATGTTTTCAACTCCAGCTACGAAAGTGTGTTCTAACTGGATAAAGTTTCTAGCATACTTCCTATTTTGTAGTTCCGCATATAAACGCTGTAATTTTGTTGCGTTTGTTCTCATGTCAAGCACAGAAAAAAACTGTTTAACTGTTTAACACAACACTCTGTTGTGTATTAAAATCATAAAGCTTAAAATAATTTAATGGATATAATTAAAAAGGACCAAAATTTGATTTAATTTTACTTTTGAAATATGTTGGCAAAGTAAAAAGTTTGTATTGAAAATATATGAGAGTGCAACAGAAAGGTAAAGGCGGCTTTTTTTTTAATCTTCGTACCAGTTTCCTTTAAATTAAGAGAAAACGTATTAAATTTTTATTGTGTATCACCTTATTTTTATTTTTTTTCCATTATTATTTATTCCCATTTATTACAATAGACCAAAACAGATACACTAGCGATTTAAAATCGCATAAACCGCTAATGGTTTTGTAGCACAAAAATTTGATGATTTCTAATCGAAAGCGCAAAAATTCAAGCGATTTCCGATTTTTGGAACATGGATGCTAAAGTTATATTTTCGGTACTAACATTTAATCCTTTACCAAACTTTTTAAATCCTTTTTTTCTGGTTGGAAGTATTTTTAACGAAATAAACTCATAAATTTCATAAAAGTCACATAAGGACTGAATATTGAAGGATCTTTATTCGAGTATATGTAGATTATATATATTCTTTAAGACTATCGGTGACAGCATAGCGAAAGACGAGATTAGTAAGGAAGTCTTTATGGATCTGTTATAGCTACTGGTTAATTTTGAACCATTTTGATACTCTTTGTTAGGGTTAGAAACGTTTACGGCATCCAGGGTCATAACAATACTAAAGTTATTAAGTTTTATATTCTCGTATATAAGGTCTTTTAGTAGTCGCCGTTGTCTAGTGGTTAGTGTGTTGGATTACTAAGACATGAACCCTGGGTTCGACTCCAAGCTCTGACATCTCCCAAAAACAGAAATATGAAAAAATATTTCTTTCGGCGACTACCTCTCAGCAGTCTTCTGGCAAAAGCTCTGAGACTAATTGATTGCCATTGAAAAGCTTCTCAAATCTGTCGTACGGATTCCACATTAAACTCTAGGTCCAGGTACTCATGGATAAAAATTTATACACACAACATGAGTGCTGCGAGAAGCTAGGCCGTAATCCTGACACAGGGTTGTAACGGCCAGTTATGTATGTATATAAGGTATTTTAGGCTACTGAACCGAAACTGCAACCAGGAACTACATGTGCTCTCTTCACACTTTTAGTATATTTCAGAAGGTGTCTAGCAATAGTGGTCGTGAAGATGACTATATTAATAACTTAATTTAAGCTTGAATTTTGAAGTAAACTGTTAAATAAAGTTTTCGTTATAAAACCATAACTTTCTTCACAGTGTTTCATTACGTGCTGGCTGAGCTTTCTTACCACATGACGAAAACAAGGAGTAGGAAATCGATTACGCTTATATAGTTGTGATTATGTAAAATATTACTCTGAAACAGAGTAGAAAAATAAACAAAAAAACAAAACTGAACGTTTGATCTCATTTTGTTGTGTTCTTTACAATGAGTAAAACCAAAACAAAACAGAAACAGTCCCATTTAATTTTGTATATTGTTTTTGGTTTGAGTACTACAAATACACTAACTCAAATGTGCGTAGGTACAACAAAAAATTAATGAGAAGAAAAAGAAAAGAAGAGGAGAAAAAAGAGCAAATTATACGAATGTAACGGAATAACAAAGCAAGCACAACAGCGAAAAGCTAATTGTTTCATTTGCGCTCTTTCTCATTTAGAAATTATTTGTTTAGTTTTGCTCATGTACAATACCATTAAAAAAATTTTGAAAAGTGTATGAGTTTGTTGTAACGTTTGCGAAATGTTTTGTTTATTTGCCCACTCTGCTCTGAAATGTATAGCCAATACTTAAAGAGCACTCTCTTTTATTCTATCTAATAATCAGTTTTAATTTCCGAGAGCTAAGTTTATGAGTTTCATGCAGCTTAATGTTCCCAGGATGAGGAGTTTTAATTTTATAAACATATTTCCCACAGGAGAAAATTTACTGTATTTACTTGCTGAACACTATAAATATGTTCAATTTCCTATATGCAAGAACAATTTTCCTTTAAGACTACAGAAAAGTAACAAATAATGACTTATGGTCACTGTGGCTGTGTTTGTCAGCCTAATTTAATACAAAGAGGAGACTTTATTTCATTTGTTGTATTTGGCTTATGTACACATGCCTTTTACATAACATGTCGCAAAGCCAGGCGTTAAAAATTAATGTACTTTCAAGACTCTCACTTTAAGTTCCACTCAAGCCAACAATTAAAACTTTACTATCTGGTTCTGGAACACTTGCCTTGTTCTAGGGATTTAGAAATATCCAAATTTAAATTACACAGTTATACTTCTTCAAATCAATACAATTTCAATCTGTTAGGATGCAAAAAAAACAGGCGTCATTTGCGCTTCCCTATCCCGAACGGAAAACAAAGTAATATGCGTTAGTAATACCAAAATAAGTTATTTTTCCAATTAAACACCTGTATTGTGGAAACAGTGTAAATGCAGCAAGCTTAGTACGACAAAAATGTTGGAGTCTACCTTTGCAGTAAAAAGAAATTATAAAACGATGGCTCTGTAAAGCAAACTGCAAAACTCCGTCTTTAATTTTATTTAAAATATTCTGTGCAAAATTTTAGGTTCGTAATTATCGAGTCGTTATTTAAGGCTTAAATTTGTTTACACTGCTCTTTTTAAATCATGTGATTGCATTTCTATTTGAGAACAGAGGTCAGATTTATATTTGTTTGGTGCCAAAAGACAGACACATATGACGCTGTTTGTTTTCCATACTCTTTAATACCAAATAACAGTTATTTGAAAACAAAATCCTACATTGAGTTCTCTTCTTGCTTTAAATGTCGAGTACAAAAATTAAAACTCAACATGAAAAATACTCAGAAGAGAAAAATCATAAACTAAACTGTTGTTCTAAAACATGCAAAGCAAAAGTTTCATTTGGTTTATAAAAGAAACACGTTTTTGTGGGTTTTATTCTAATTTTTCGTTGCATACTTTGGGGAAACACTAAAAATAAATGCACACATACAGCCAAATAAAATATACTTGTACAATTGTAGGACATTGTAAGTGTCCACAACTTTTAAAACAGAGGCAAATAAAAGTTTTTGTTTGTGTTTAAATATTAAACAAAAAAACCAAAGAGAAAAAACAAAAAAAAAAAAAAAAACAAAAAAACACATAACGGCCGTAAACACTAGCCGTGGATACGTTTTAACCACTGGTCATGTTTTAACAATTAATGCACTTGTACTCGCAAAGGATATGCTTAACAAACACACAGAAACACACACATATTTATAAAATAAAAAAATAAAAGAGAGAGCGAAAGAACCTCTTGGTACACCAAACCAGCCATTATTGTAGTTTTGATTGCAAAGAAATGCAGTAGGTAAACTTTAAAAACCACAACAGTGTAGAATATTCTAAAGAGGTCAGCCAAGCTTTATCGCTAATTATGCCGGTTGCCAAAGAAATATTTTATGTGTTTAAGAAAAAACATGATTATCATTTTGAACTGCGACTGATATTGTAGAAATACTCGTACAAATGCATTTTTTAATTTTTTGAGTTTGTTCTCCCTTCTTTTTTAAAACATTTATTGTCCGAAAATTTTTTTTCTGAGAAATTTCTTCACCGATATACCCCCTTTTCAGAAATTTTATTTGTACAATCAGTGCTATCATAGCTAATTGGAAAGACACACACATGTATACATGAAGCAAATAAGTGTGTTTAATATTTGGAGTCGGCTGGACTCGGGGTTATAGCCAATCTAATACATAAAATTCTCATGTCGCAGTGTTTGTTTGCAAACCTTCCCGAAATGGCTCGACCGACTTTCATGAAATTTTTTGTGCATATCGGGTAGGTCTGAGAATCGGTCAACATATATTTTTCATACCCCTAAATATAAAGGTGACCTGCCCCAAGGGAAAATGTATGCCTCACCTAAATAACGTGCCGACTTCGATGACATTTTTAACTAGAGAGATCTGTGTACTGTAGAGCATATATGTTTTACGTTTTTTTAAAGTACTCAGAGGGGGCGGTACAAAGGCTATTTGCCGCTACCCCCAACTGACAAACTGATTTTGATTAAATTTTGTTGGTTTCTTAAATTTTTAGATTTATTTTTCATACCCTTAAATGTTAAAGTACCCGCCACAAGGGGAAATTTATGCCTCATCTAAATAACGTACCGAAGTCGAATTTTAGACTAGATATGTATATCTGCGTACCGTAGAGCATAAATGGTTTACCTTTTTTTTATGAAGTACTCAGAGAGGGCGATACAGGGGTTACTTCACCAATTCCCCAACAACCAAACTGGAGTACCGAAAATGGCGGACAATCATTTATTAAAATTATTAGTAACGCAGATATTGATTGCTCATATCGATGTTGACTTTTGCAGTTCGGTGAGGAGTATCAAAAGTATTTGCAAAAAAAAAAAATGCTTTCTCGATCAACGTTTGCCGGGTTACCTAGTTTTTACATATATTTAGCGAGTTACCATAGTATAGTGGTTACTGCGTTGACTTACTAGACAAGAGTTCTGACATCTTGAAATAAAGAAATTATAAAAATTATTCTTTCGGTAGTCTTCTGGCAAAAGTTCCCGGAATAAAAGATTGTCATTAACAAGCTTTTCAAGCCCGTCATTCGGAATCGGGATAAAAATTGTTACATATAACATGAGTGCTTCGTGTAGCTAAAAGAGGGTTGTAATGGCCAATGTATGTATATATTTTGCGAGAACGTTCTGCAGCTCTTCTTCCTTTAATCTCACTTATACATACTTGACAAATTAGAGAACTCTTTTTACCTAAAACCTAACCTAAAATTACTACATATTACGTAAACATTTATGCAATATGAAGGAGCCCTTATTGCTATTGTTGCAAAATATATTATTTAGAGTTGTATTATATATGAATATGGGCAGTTCCATGTCATCGTATTTGACATTTGTTCGTATATATAGAGTGTTACAATGACGGGCTCAAACTTGAATTGCAAATGTTTCACTTGTATAACGAGATGAGCTAGTTCTTTTAATTTTATGTGCACTCATGTACATAATTTGGTTCTTTTTTGTTTAGATGGATTTTACTCATATCCTTTTTATGTATATCCTTACTTACATCTCTTTTACTAAAAGAAAAAAATTTTTTTGTTAAGAAAACACATAAAAACTGTTACAAAATAAAAAAAAGGAAAAAGTGAAATGAAGTTTATTTTATTATTTACTGTAACTGAATTCGAGCCACAAAGAGAAAATAATCGTGTATTTAGGTGTGTGAACTGGTCTATTTTCTCTCTATCTCTAGCTCTCTTTTTTGCTTGTTCACTACTTTCAGGTCTTTTAAACCATAAAACGTTAAAATACTTTTATAGGCGGCATTAAAATATTTATAAACGTATAGGTAGCGTAGTAGCAGTGTGTGTATAAGTATGTTAAAGTAGGTTAATTTTCAAACCATCATCTCTACTTTTATTAACTTACATATGCATGCATACATACATATATGCATCCATGCATATGTACATATATTCATTTATTTACTCATTTACATTCGAATTTGCATTTTTACTCTTCCACTCCGTACACATACATACATTTTCTCTGACATTTTAATTTAAAAAATTTTACCTTTTTTTCTTGTTTTCTCGCTCTCTTTCTCTCTACATTACCCATTTAGAAGTTAATGCCATTTGTTTATGTGTTTAATGTTTCTTTTTTATGTTTCCTTTTTTTTTTTTTTTTGTAGTGGCGTTCAGGCGTTAATGTCCTCAAAAAGAACTCAGTACGTTTGGCTGAAGTCTGGTTAGATGACTATTCCAAATATTATTATCAACGCATTGGCAACGATAAAGGCGATTATGGTGATGTTACGGCTCGTAAGGAATTGCGGTGAGTACTTTATTCCATATGTAAATTTAATTTCTTTTGTGTTTTTAATTTCTATATAGGGATTAGCATTCGCAGACAGAAATTAAAATAGTACATTTTAATCATTTATAAAGTGTTCATGCAAAATTTAAAAAGTTTAGTACAGAGAAGGTTTCAGAAGTAACGCTAAATGATTCCCAAAAATATATACAAAAATGTTGAGTTAAAAGGACTAAATCCACAATTTATAACAACTTTTAGGAGCTTTAGTCAATACAAATTTAAACACTTTGTTTCGTCTGAAACGCTTTAATTAGATCAAAGTTAAAAAAAATTTATCACTTTTCCTGAGACTCGAACCCGAGTCTTTAGCATATACTTAACACTTAACTTTTGTTGTTACTAACACTTAACTTTTTGTTGACTAGTTTCTGGGTTTTGTAAGAATACTTGCACAAGTTTCCTACACCAACACTGTAAAAGATTCCTTAGTAAGAAATATGTCAAGTAATTTCCACTTGGCGTAAAGTATTGCGCTGCTTGAACCTTACAAATTTTGGCAACTCTGTTTCACATAACAAGTGGGGCGAAAGTCCCGCTACCATTTTGAATACGCCATCTTGGCTATGTGGCATTTAGCTTAGTTTAGCCACAAGATTGTGCATAGAAATAGTGACAATATTTATTGAAAATAATTGTTCCATTATTGCCACTCAGCGGAAATTTCGTCATAAAACTACAATTTATCGTTTACATGCGAATTTTCCACAGTTAAATATGACAGGAGACAGACCTCGTTCTGTAAGTCAACGGACGTCTCGTAACGCTAAAAATGTGGGTCTGGTGTGCGATAGTGTTTCACAGTTTCCAGAACCATCAATTCGGAGACATGGTTCTCAGTGACACTTTTCTGCACGCAGTTTAAGATGAATTTTTAACACTAATTTGAAAATGTTCCCGTACAAAACTCAATTAGTCCAAAAATTGCTATCGAGAGATTCTACTCAACAATTAATGCAATCCTAAGACTGTCCGGTGAGATTGAAGATTTATCTTCTTAATTGATAATCAGTGAAGAATCCCATTTTCTTCTCACCGGCAACATCAATAAGCAGAAAAAACGAATCCAAACGATTCAACATCTTAAAGACAATATTCGACATGAAATTGAAGAAATTCAGTTTCAGTTATTGCAGGATGTCATGAAAAAATTTAAAAAGAGCTGAAAGTTGCACAGCGAATCGCGGTCATCATTTAGTCGATATAATTTTCCAATCACAACGAAAAAAAAAAATATAAAGACCAAATAAACTATTAGTCTGTGTTCACACGTAGTGATTCTTATTTTTAAAATTTTGGTTTATTCTTCTTTGAACTATCGTCGGCGTTCAGACAATACAATTCTTACTTTTGACGTCATGTATGTTATTTAAATTGTGTGTATGCATGTGTGCAATTCCGAATGAGAGTGTAAAACATATTGCCAGTACAAGATAGAGTGTACTCGTTTCTTTACCCCTCGCCGCCTTCGACAATAAACATGGGATTTTAAAAAAGAATCTCTACGTGTGAACACAGTCTTATGAAAACCCAACTTACTTATCTTTTCATTAAACAAAGTTATAAGCACTTTTCGAGCCTGTATAAAATAAAAAAAAAATTACTTTATGTATGCACTTACTGCAAATATTTTAGGAATTTACATTTTATGCTTACATTTAGTAGTTCCTTTAAATGGCATAACATTATTAATGCAGCTTTAATTTTCAAAATAGGAATTGCAAAATAGAAACATTTTGTCAACATTTAGACAAAACAAAAATATTTAATCTACTTTTAGGAGTTTTATTTTTAAATAATTTGATGTTTTCTATTTCATTTTGCTTAGCCAACGTTTGGGATGTAAAAGTTTTAAATGGTATTTGGATAATATCTATCCTGAATTGTTCATACCAGGTGAATCTGTAGCTTATGGTGAGGTAAGTATGATTTTTTTAATGATATTTCATGAATGCAAACTAAAATGCTTAAACAAGCTCAAGCTAATAACTACTCTCAACTGACCTCCCCACCACACATTACTATCACTATAACAAAATGCTTGTAATGAAAAAAATTCTGAACAAATTTAAAGACAAACAAAAAAAAATTGGTTATTTAACAACTGCCCTAAAACTAACGAAAACAAAACTAACAATTTTACTAAAATGTTTCAAATTTTTATATATTTTATGCCAACAAAAACGAAAATTACAAAACACAGATAAGAAATCTTGGCGCTGGCGGTCGCACATGTTTGGATTCACCGGCACGTAAAAAGGATTTGAAAAAGCCCGTCGGCTTGTATCCCTGTCACAACCAAGGCGGTAATCAGGTTTGTATTAAATAAACACAAGAAGAACAAAAACATCTGTAACAGTAGCGACCGCCACAAGCTCCGTTAAAATTTTATTTGCTACCACACAAACATGAAACAAACCATCAAAATTTTTGTTTTATTTGTTTAAGTTTGCTCTTAGATAAACAGGTTATGGGCTCCTTAATGTATACCTCATTAATTGCATATGCTTAAATTAGTTTTTTCTTTAAGATATATCCTTTATCCTAATCCTGCCTATGGTATGCTCTGCTGAGTGTTTTATTAAAAAAAATCTATTTTATAGTTTAAAAAAACAGAACAACTTTCTATTCTATCCTATTTTGTTTTTTTGTTTTTTTTTTATTTCTTTTTTATTTAAAAAAAATTGTTTTTGAAAAATAATGTAAAAACAAATGTGTGTGTGTATGTGTAAACGACACCAACAACAATTACAGATTGCCAATATCGAAACCGATATGTGTCTAGATTCAGCCGCCAAACCGGACGACATGCAAGGCGCCGTAGATCCTTATAAATGTCACGGTCAGGGTGGAAATCAGGTATTTTTCCTTTTATACAGTTTTCTTTATGATTCTTTTAACGTTTTACTTTTTTTTAATTTATTTTTAATCAATTCGTTTATTATAAGCTTGGTTGGTTTGGTTTGATCTTTTTTATTTGATTTTATCCTCAAAACACTAATTAACTGTAACCATTAATTAAATTTGAGAAAAAAAAAAACAAACTTTGAATTTGAATTTTGTTTACCCATTCTTTCTATATAAATTCTATTTTATATTTCAATTACAATTAAATACTTTTAGTTTTTATCCATTAGTTTGATGCTTTTGTTTGTGCGTTTTCCACTAGAAAGATTAACATTTAAAGTTGAGTGGTTTTGGCTGAATTCAATGGAATTTTAATGTAGTATATTTTAAGGCATTTAGTGGTAATAAAAAAGAAGTTTGAGTACTAACAACATACATTTAACAATTTTTATTTTTTTGTTTTTTTAGTAATTCCACAGAAAAATTTTAATTTTCATTATTGCAACGAGAAGCATATTTTAAAGATTTTCATTTATAAATTAAACAGCGCAAAATGCATTGCATATTTTAAGAGTTTTATAAAAAAATTGGTTTTTTTCATTTTTTTTTTTTTTGTTAAAATAATTATTGGTATTTCCACTCAAAAAATCATGCCGCTGAAAAGAGCATTTAATATGATTGCACTTTTCGTTTTTACAAAATGTTACTTTTTAATTCATATTCGAATTGAGTTTAGTAACAGTATTTAGAGAAATAAAATCAAAATGAAGCACATTAATGGGTTTTCTAATAAAGAAGGGCTAAATTTTAAGGGCCGATGTTGATTTTAAATAAAACACAAATTATTTAGGAAATTATTGTCATTTTTTTTATTATGACAATTTGGTATGGTTCAATTATGTATGGAACAAAATATCGGCCGAATGGCTGCCACGAACTCGGCGGCACGCCTCCATCCGATGGTCCAAATTTTCGATGACACTGAGACATAATGAAGGTTCTATGCCATTAATGTGCCGAATTATCTCATCCTTTAGCTTTTGAATTGTTGCTGGCTTATCTTATTAATTAATTAATATTAATCTTATTAATATATAAAAATGTATTCGGAATATTCATTCAAATAATTTCACGGTTAATTCTATAAAAAGTATCCTATGAAATTGATTCGTTTCATGAAAAAACATGTCACGCTAGACATTTCGTTCATTTGATTTGATTTAACTTTTGTGTCGGCTGTTGAAAGGATATGATTTTTCATTCAAAGTCCTTTAAGAAGTAAAATTGACAGCAATATTATATAGAAAAAAAAAAGTTTATCATTTGTTTTGTGTCGATTGTAGACAAGACACTTCAGTTATTGACGTATAAAAAACATAAATTTTGTTCGTGTACAAATCTTAAATATATGCCATTTGATATATTAGCAATTCAATTGAATTTTTTTTGTAAATCCATTTAAAATTCCAACTCATAGTTAGAAATTCAATGAATAGAATTCTATAGCAAATTGTACTAAAAAATTCATTCATTACTTTCGATCATAAATACGAGTATGATTCTGTTTTTGTAGTAAAAACTAAAATAAATAATAAACAAACAAAAGTTCATTTAGAAAAACAAAACGAAAAAAAAATCCGTACAAATATACTCTTTTATGTATACATATATACCACCGTTAAGCTTTAAGTGGCAGCAAATAAAATGCACAGAATAAAAATACTCGTAAATAAAAATCACATAGAAATTCTAAAAATTGTATGTGTTATATACACAAAACATAAAAGAACTGAAATTATTTCTAAATACGAGAACAGTTTTATAATTTTGTGAAACAATATTTCATTTGAAAAACTTGGCTTCATCGTAACATATTCTAAAACCCGACAATGCAGTCATCAACCGGTAACAATCAGTTGTTATATGAATTCTCACATCAGTGAATGTGCTTATCGTAAAATTTGGCAGTATGAAATATATTATCGGTATCGGTACTGAACGAACAGTATATCATATTTATAAACTGTCATCCACTAACAAAATTTACAGTCTGTTCATAGATTACATATGGTTTTTGACATTCGTCTTTTTATATGAGAAACACTAACAAATTTGAGTGTTTTTGTTGTTGTTTCACATATAAAAAGACGAATGTCAAAAACCATTCGTGTTCTATGAAAAGGCTGTAAGTTAGAGTGTAAAGAAAAATTTTTATATATAGTTTTTGAAAAAGTGTGATGACAGAGTTCATAAACTAGCACCGAAATTTACTTTCTAATTGTGCGCAGCCTTTAGGTATGATATGATTTAACAAAACCTTTAAACACTGACTACATTTACTAGAGGGATCGGTGAAGATCATTATGAGGAAAAGTTTTCAACATTGCATGAGCAGGTGCATGTTTGGACCGAATCATCTGTTAAGCGAACAAAACAGTACATATATTTGGCAACAGCCTGTGATTTCCATTAGAAGGAATTTGGATATCGATGTGCCCGGTTGAAGATCTTCCTTGAAAAGATTTCTGAAAAAACCAAGAAATGAGGAAATGAGGTATCAACTTCATGGATTACTCTGTTCCTTTAGCTGCCTTCTTATTATCATTAAAGAGTAATTATGCCCAAAGGTAGATACTGCGACCCAAATGATCTTTTGTGCCCTAGCTGCGTAAGAAGCTGCCTCCGTACTATTTATACGTTCGCTTTCACTTGAATAAAAATGCCAGATTCATATTAAACGTATAATGCTTTGTTTTATATAATATTTTTATTATTTCTAGCAGTTTTACATCTATTGTAAATTAAAAGCATGTACGTACGTACTACACAGTGTTGAGGAAGTTAAAAACTATAGCGATTTTTATAGAAAATGATGATCCGTTTTTAATCGTACGTTTTAATATCATTCTGTTCAGTGTACTGATGTATCACGTAATTGTTTTTCGTACGATTGTATGTACCGCAACGTACACTAGGGTTTGCTTAATCTGACTCGAAATAATGCCAGAAGTTTAGTGACACAGCACAAAGTACTAATTATCATTCCTATTCCTAGATAGAAGACTTGAAGAGCCTCTTAAACTAACCGACTAAAACTCGATTTTATTTAATCAAATCTCTTACCATAAAGTATAAATACCGAAACAACTACATATTTGTGCTCTGGTTTTTTTGTGCAGATAAAAATAATTTTTTTCTGTTACTGTTCAAAGCAGTATACGAGTAAAATCTGTACAAAAGATATTTGCCAGATATGATTTTATCTTTCGTAGACCGTTGACGCTCTGTACGTACAAGTAATTTAACTATGATCATGACTCAATTTCAGTATATTTTGGCGCATCTTTACCCGAAAATCAAAATAGATAGGAAGGATTATTTTTAGACCCCTCAGGTCAATGATTTGTTCACGCTTACGTAACGGCGAATAAACTACTTCAAACTGTCAATGTGCCTTTCATCACTTATTAAACGAATATGACGCGCTCTTTCGTTTGACATACTGGTTGACAAAAACTCAGGAGATTTCAAGCGATACGATATCCCAAACACGATAACGGCTACTGATTATAATCAATTATTTTTAGTGTTACTCAACTTATTTTTGATTTGAGCTCACCCTTAATATTGCACATTTGTAACAAAGAAACTTCTACAACCATTTTTATCTATTAAAATGAATGGCGCGATATCTTCAACTTATTCATTAAACCTTACTTTGATGTCAGAAACATTTTTTTTATAGCCACACGAAAGTCATTTTCATTCAGCCCATTACAAGAAAAAAAAACCAAAATAATCTGAACTAGTTTTTCCGGTTTTGATAGGAAGAAACAAAGTGAACAAATTTTGATTTAAATAAGATAAATAAAAAGGAACATTTATTCTTTATAATTGTTTACTCTCTCCAAAAATTTTTTTTAATTAGAATTTAATATTCATATTATATTTAACTATTCCGAGAAGAGTGACTAACCCCTTTGCCCGGTATAGTGTCACAGACCCTGGTCTCCGATAGCAACCGAACCTACAACCCTCACACTAGCAGTCTAGCACACAACCAGCTAGACCACTGGGGCACCCACTCTCTCCAAATAAAACGGCTTTCTCGCATTCTATGGAAAAACAGCTCACAAATAGACACCCCTTGTTCGGTGGTAAAAAACACCAATAATTAACGGGATCTATATTGAATCGAAAAAGAGCACAAAAAATTTATTAATAAATTATCCATCTACCCACGTTGCATAACAAAAAAATAAATAAAATAACGAACTTATTTAGTTTTACAAGTTTGTTTTTAATCCGTGTCCACTTTCAGTTTTTCAACCATAAAATATTTGCATATTTTGGGACAGAAAAATTATAAAATAAAATTAAGGCGTACAAAATGTAAAAATATTTTTCGGTAAAATACCTTTGGGGGTTTCCAGGAATTAAGTTTTAAGTTAATTTCAATTAAATAAATACATGAAAGGCAGTAGTAGAGTTAACAAAAATAAAAATTTTTTATTTTCTTTTTTTTTATTGTGAAAGAGGTAAAATGTAGGATTTTTCAAATTTATATAAAATTTACTTTGAAATCTTTAACCATATTAAAGTAAAAGAATTAATACACTAATTGCTGTATTTATAAAAAAAATATTATAGATATATTAAGTGTTTGACAAGTATTGCAGAGAAATTTGATAAATAAACTTAAAATAGTTTTCATGAATAAGGCAAAAATTATTAAAACTGTCAAAAAAAGAAATATATATTCGTATACATACTTATGTATATCGGCGTGGCTCGCTACTAACTATTGACTTCCGATCAATAGTTTTCAATAGTAAGTTTATGTGGGATTATGAAATCAATCACATCCGAAATCAGAAACTTTAGCTTCAACACTTTTCAAGAAATAAAGAAATCAATTTTTAATTTGTATGGGAGGTACCACGCCCACTTGTCTAGTTCAGACCAAATTTAGGAATTAAAATTTTCACCGATCTCAAGATATAAAAAATCAGTATTTGAATGCAGTAAATTGCATAGGAGGTATTATGCTCACTTTCTGACTGATGACAGAAATTTTAGAAATTTAGCTTTAAGATAAAAAAAACTATATACTGTGTATGAGAGGTACCTCGCCCAGTTGCAATTATGTGACAAACCATAATGAAGTTAATAAAACCTTTCGTCAAGTTTCGTCAAATGTCATTTGCTTAAGGAAAGTGTCAAACTGAATTTATATTCCGTACAGAATCAGCTGTTTTTTGATTGAGTTAAAAAAACAAAATAAATTAAAATGGAAAATTAAAAAAAGGATGAAGAATTAACATTTATTTTTAATGTAATTAAAAACATGAAAAATCACAAGTACTTTCATATCAAGACAAGCCTGTTGTACATTCCTTAGCAGAGTATAATACAAATCGGTTTGATAGACTGCAGTGTTTTTAATTGTTAAATTTATGTTTAAATTTATAAAATAAATTTTTGTTGCACTTTTGGCATTTTTACAAATACATATCGATGTATGTATGCATATACTTTAAGTTTCAGGGTTTGTTTGATAGACAATTTTAGTTTTTTAAACCAGTTTAGATGTTAAAAATATTTAAAAACAAAACATTATTTAGAAATATTTTGTATTCCATTTATTTTAAAATATTTTCAACAGATAATTGTATTGGTTGTGGTTTTAATCTATTTTCACTAGAATATAAATAATTTTAAATTCTTCTCTATTCTACTATAAAATTTTATTTTATGTAATATTGCTTTGAATACTTTTTACAAAAAATGTGGCATTTAATTAATGAAATAACTTTGGTTTGTTCGGTTTGAATGGAAAATTTTTTTTTTTAATAAAACAAAAAAATAATAATAATTTTCAACTTTTAACGGAGTTTGTGGCTAAAATATATACAAAAATCATATCTTAAAATATTTAAGCAAATACTTTATTATTTTATGGCATATTTAAATAATGATGCATTTAATTAATTACTATATAAGCGTTTATTTATTTATTAAACAAATAAAATCATTAATGGTGTAATAATATATAAATATACATTTACTTTTAGTGTTATACAATTTAATTAGAAATGCTAATACATATAAAACTGAAAAAAAATCAGCCCTAATGTAGGCAATAGTAGATTTTATTTAAACGGCCTTAATAACCCAGAAAACCCAGTCACCACTGTTGTGTGATTGCTGTTTAAAATGGCAAAATAAAATTTTACAAACCATTTAAGAATTAATTACTGAAACCCAAAATTTTTAAAAAATTTAAACAAATATATGCTTACGCTACATAATAATCGTAAACAAAAAAAAAGTTTGTGTAAGTGACAAAATTAAATTTTTAAATAAACTTTGAAAGTGGTCCGTCCTATTTTTCGGATTATTTTTTAAATAAATAAACTGAAACATGACTCCTCAGCGATTTTCTATCACTGTGAACATATGGTTAAATTATTAATTTTCTCTGAATATTTTCATCGCATTATGAGAGAAAAAAATATGTATATGAGTCCGTAGTTAATATTATAGGGAATTAATATTAATAAGCAAAATTCAATATATTATTATTTAAATTATTTGAGATTGAGATCGAATGAATATTTAAGTTCTTTATTTAACGATATTTCGCTACTTCTTTGCGTAGCATCATCAGGAATATATATTTTATTTATATTAAATTAATTAATTAAAAAAAAATTAAAAAAAATAATAAAAAAGAGAAAATTAATAATTTAACCATCACATCATTAAATTTTAATGAAATAAAAATTATTCTAAAAAAAAATTGCAATAGATTATTACACCATTAAATGAATTTATTAAATGATTTTTTCTGCTGGTTACAACATTGTAAAGACTATACTTATATATACTTATATAATACGTTTTCATAAATTTATTATTAATAAAAAAATTCTTTTCATATTTTTTTTCTCAATTTTTTTTTACACAATTACACCTGCAAACGCATATAAACAAACTGAAAAAAATTATATTCTTCATAATGGTATTCAACAATTAATAATGTGTTTGGGTGTCTGTGTGTGTGTTTTGGAAAAAAAAAATTATTACATTTTCCTGTAAAATATTTCAACATGGTTGGTGACACAATGGCAACAACAAACAACATCATGCTTATCAACATTTACTCCAATCTCAGTACTGGATGCTTAGTAAAGCTGGTGAAATACGTCGAGATGAGGCTTGTCTCGATTATGCAGGACATGATGTTATGCTTTATCCTTGTCATGGTTCTAAAGGAAATCAGGTATGTTAACATGAATATTATTACATACATACATTTATATGATACAAATATGTATTTCCTTAAATCCAAGTGTAAGTATGTGTAAGTTTATATATCCTTAAAACTCTTATGCTTCACATTACCATTACTGAAAATTCCTTAACGTAGTATGATTATACAGTCCTTGGGGAAATTCATTTAAACATTTCCCCTCTCATGTTTCTTTATCATCTGGTTATTGTTGTACTGCAACAATTAATGGGTGTAAAGAAGTAAAAATTAATTTTATTTTTCTCCTTTCTGAATACATTTTTCCGTTCTGTTAACGATAGTGATTTTCTAAGTCATTAACAATCATAATAGACAGCAGAAGAGTATGGGATGAACCATAAAGCGTTTACATATGAGAATCTTTCCCCAGTTAAGTAATGATTTCAGCACAATATTGTTTTGAGAAATAAATTTTCTTACGGTACAACTACATGTTTTCGTTACTGATTTTGTAAAAATAATGAAAGCTTAGCGGCCGCAGTTCGAAAATTATATATGAAATATGACCTAAATAGAGTGTTTTAACTTCTTCAATTAATTAAAAATATGAGGGAGAATGGACCAATGGAGACGCTAAACACACCGGCCGCTCAAAAGCCAGTCGTTTTAATGTCAATATCGATGCAGTGGGTAATAGTATTAGGGAAAGCCCAGGAACATCAGGTCAAAGTGTAGAAGAATTGCAAAGATCTGTGTCTCTTTATCTGTACAAAATTCAATTGATACAACAATTGCAACTCAGGACCGGCAAAGAGAGTTCATGGAATGAATTATTAATCATCATAAAGCAGATTTTCACATTGAAGGCCGTGCTAACCGCCAAAATCAACGTGCTTTGAGTTCAGATAACACATGTGTGATTGGCCAACAAAAATACATACACAACGTGGTATTGTTTAATGTGGGTTTTGGGGAGTAGGAATCATTAGACCATCCTTTTTTGAAATGAGGCTGACCAAGTAGCAACTGTTCATCGCGAAATGTTCACACAATTCTATCTGCTGCAGTTTTATGCTTCTGAGGAAATTACAAGAGGAAATCAACACTGCCTCAACTTAATTTAAAACAATTATGCAAAAAGGAGACGAAAATTTTGGATGAAAGTGTACGATGAAGTGTACGAAGCATACCAATGACCATGGAGGTCATTTGCCTATAAGTTTATGATAACAAAAATTTAAAATCAAAAACTAAAAACTCAGTTTTATAATAATTGAAAATTTACAATAATTTTGGGGCAACTTTTATAAGGAGCTCCCAAAATAATGGTTCTTACCTTTATTAAATTTTTAAATTATGAAATTATATCTGGAATAAGAAGTTGTTTTACAGGATTACGGCGTAGGTTTCCCAGTACTCATGTTTTATGTGCCGATTTGCATTCGTGAGTACAACAGCTCTTGCCAGAAGGCTACTATAAGGTAGTCGCTGAAAGAAATATTTTTTAATTTGAAGGGTCTAAACCCGGAGCTCTTGTATAGTGAGTCAACACATTAACCACTAGACTACGGCATTTATTATATTTGTTTATTCAAGTGAAATTATTTGTGGTACAAGCACTGAAATAAGTATTTTATAAATACATATATGTATGTATTTGTATATGACAGTATCAGCTGTTAATGAAGTTTCGAAATAACAATAGCAATACGACGGCATTGAAAGCAATTCACTTTGAATTTGTTGATTCACTTTAGGTTTAATTCGAGCAACCATTAATAAAAAAGAAAAACTCTTTATAACATAGTGTTTATACGGGTTATGTATAAATATTTTTATAATAACAATTTTTATTTTATCAAATTTAATTCCTTTTATTTTATGAAAAAATATGATTTTTTTTTTTTTTTTTTTTGTAAAACTACAAAATTTTTCACAGTTAAGGCCATGACTGACTCAGATTTAGTCGTTCGATATGTCAAAAATTAAATGTGTGTTCAGATTGTGTGATAGTGTGGACAAAAATTAAAATAAAAAAAAATAACAGATTTTTTGACAAGTGTGTACGATTTTATTATCTTTTGAAATTTTTCATAAAATGAGAGTTTCTGTGAGATCAGAGTTGCTTTTTGTGGAATAGTTGTACAGAAAAAATGCAAATCATTTATTTATTTATATTGTATACGCGGCAAACATAAATATTCATTTTTTACATTCGAAATATTAATTTTTCTATTTATTTGCATTGGTGAATATGTTTTTGCATTTTTTGTATGACAGTGTGGCATCCAAACACACATTTTGTTGCGATTTTCTATTGTAGGACAGAAATTTATCAGATTTTTTTTTGACATAATCGCACGACTTTGTAAGATAGTCTGTCATGGCCTTTAATGATTAAGAAAAATAATTATTTCAGATTTAGTTTAGATCTGCTCACACAGTGACTGTTTATAATGAACTGTTGCGAGAGATGAGATGTTTTATGTTGAATTCAGTTTTTGGAGAGTTTTGTCAGTGATGGTAGCTTTTGTTTACGATGTGCACCAAGTTTTACTAACAAACCTCGTAACTTTCTAAAACACAAAGAGTAACATATAATAAAAATATTATCCTACAAAC
Source organism: Metopia argyrocephala (assembly GCA_963576795.1). Taxonomy (NCBI): domain Eukaryota; kingdom Metazoa; phylum Arthropoda; class Insecta; order Diptera; family Sarcophagidae; genus Metopia; species Metopia argyrocephala. The sequence continues at coordinate 175,145,823 of OY756208.1, read as the reverse complement.
CACTCTCTCTCTCTCTCTCTCTCACTCTCTAACCAAATATTTTTTGGTATTCTTGTTTGCTTGACTGTAAGATATCATGACTTCAAAAGCAAAACAACCACTTCAACCTCAAAATCATGTGCAGTTATAACACTTGTGTAGCAAACAATTGATGATGTTCTTCTGCGTGTGTATGTATGTATGTTCCTGGCTGCTTTTTAGCATATAAAAACCCAGCAAAGAACCACACATTCACTTAATCGGGTACTAAGAGTAATACAGTGGATTATCTCGTATAGAACTCAAAAGCAAGAATTGCCATAAATACATAAAAATGCAAAGGATTAACAAAAGAACAAATTAAAAATCTGAATAATTTTGAGTATAAATATACCGGTAATATTTTTAAATAAATTTTCATTTCAAGATAAAATATTACAGCTTATGACGGGTAGATAAATTCCCTTTTTGGGGATAAACAAAAGTTTAGTAGTTCTTTAATGAGCCACTTAAATAGTATTTTACAAAAACCTAGAAAAACATATGGTTAAAATTTAAAAGTTTTTTTATGGAGACCAATACTCAGAAGTAAACCCCTACTTCTCGTGCTGTGCATTGTATTGGAATTTTTTCTAGAAAAGATAGAATTTTCTTTTTTATTAAGCTGCTTACGAATAAGACAAGTTGCTGTCAATTAATCGCTCAAAAGCCAGTGTTATACCTTCACCTTTGAATCACCAACAGCAATTGCCCCAGCTATCGTTGAATGTTGATTGTGGTGAGGATCTTAGCTAAATATGTAGCTGTATCTACTACTTCCCAGTAGAAATAAACAGAATATGGACTTGTTCAGTTCAGACTAAATTTATCACATTTTATACAAGTCGTTTTTAAATAATTACATACATAAATACATACATAACTGGCCATTACAACCCTGTGTCAGGGTTACGGCCTAGCTTCTCACAGCACTCATGTTGTTTGTGTTAATTTTTATTTATGAGTACCGGGACCTACAGTTTAAAGTCGACTCCGAACGACAGATTTGAGAAGCTTTTTAATGGCAATCAATTACTTCCAGAGCTTTTGCCAGAAGACTGCTGAGAGGTAGTCGCCGAAAGAAATAATTTTTCATATTTCTTTCTTTTTTTTCAAGATGTCAGAGCTGAGATTTGATTTAGTAATCCAACACACTAATTACTAGACCACGGCGACTACTACTCTCAATAACTACCCAGCAGAAAATAGTGCTTACCAGCAAGTTATTTTGTAAGGGAGAAATTGTGAACAATCATATGGTCGGGTGCATCAATAATGCATGATTTTTATTTGAAATGAGCCGCAAAGAATCAATAGATTTTGCAATTAGTAAACAAATACTATAAAATTTCAAAAATAACTCCTTACCGTGTAGCAATTTTGGTAGTTTTAAGGTATAAGGAATAAACAATTTTATGCTTTCATTATTGCTTCCAAATTCTAAAAATTGTCTGCTGGGTACCTTCTCTGATATTATGCATTCTTACAAGTTGCTCTTGTTATTTAAACCTACTTTCTTTAGTTAATTTTTGGTAGAATATTTTTTGAAATATTTAAAAGCCATTTAAATGATTACTTCACAAATCATTATAGCTAACAATGATTTACTTTACTAATAAGTTATTCTGTGTGTATAAAAACAGAATTATAATTATTTATCGATTCCTTAGAAAGCCAATAAAACGGTTTACGAGTGTAAACAGAACAGAAGTTTATCCATTATTGTCAGTTTCTTCTGTTATACTCGTATTATTCTTTTTTTTTCCTGTTGCAATTTTCACAGAATATTATATGTTGCGAGTTTATAGCAGGAATTAAAATTATTGTTGAAAATAATAATGGTTTTCAAGTGGTTGTCTCTGTATGTGAGCGAATATGTTTTTGTAAAAATAATCTATTTTTTTAGCAGAATTTAGAGCAATTCTAGTGCATAAACATACCACTTTACGAGACAAATAATTTCAAATATTTTGTTATTAATGGAAAAGCTTTTAATTCTTCTAACTTGCCATGTATACATGTATTTGTAATGAATTTAATGGTTTTTCTTAAATGGAAGTTCTTTTAAAAATAAATTTTTTAAATAATTCAAAGAATTGTCTTTGGAGTTCAAAAAACTTTTTAAAGTAAAAGAAATTTAAAAAATAACATTTGAAAACAATTGAAAATAAAAGAAGGTGGCTGATATTGTAGTACAATAATTTTTACCATTAAAATAATTTTCACATTTTTTTTTAAGTTGAAGACACTAAAAAGTACATATCGTCGCAAGAATTAAAGAACGCTGTAACTAACAAAAAATCGAAAATACGTTTTTTGCATAATTTTTATCAGAAAAAAAATGCGCGTCGATTGTTCCCGGTCTCAGATTTCTGCGATGAAAATAAATTCACTTACGCCGTGTGAGTTTTGAAAAATACCAGTGACTTTGTTCTACTTTCATACAGGATTTTTGGCTCTGGTGAACATTTAAGGTTTTGTCAGTTACAGCGTTCTTTAATTCCATCGACGATATGAGACATGTTAAGGGCCTTTCGAATATTTACAGTTGTTAACGCTCATTTCGTTGAAGCTTAATCTGTCAAATTTGTTTATTTTGTTTTTTTGGACTATTTTGTCAAATCATCATGGAGAGATACAAAATTCAACAACACGGACAACGTAAAAAAAATTTGCGCATTGAAAAATCATCTTCAGCAATGAGGCTCATTACTGGATAATTGGATAATTGGAAAAAAAAAAGTTACTGTTTGGTGTGGAATTTGTATTGGCTACGTCATCGGCACATTGTCATTCTTCGAGAACAAGAAAGACAGAGAGACAGGCTGAATAGACCTTTCGCAGACTATATAGCGCCTGATGGGCGTCTCAAGATTGATTGAACTTTTAAGAGAGCTATCCAGAAAGAAAGAACAACGTTTACATTACAATATCAGCTACAGCTTTAAATATTTCATGGTCTTTATTATTTTGAAAAATATTACTAAATGGGCGAAGAATCGAGCGCATTGCCCTTTCAATTTACCGACTCCTAACAAAGACGCAATAAACAAGAGTGGGATAAAAACTGCAGCATTTTTTTCACCCGGTAGCTATTTTAAAGAATGTGATTTGTAGTCACCGTTTTGATTTACTAGATAAGAGTTCCAAGTTCAAACCCCAGCTCTGAAAAATTTTTTTTTTTTTTTTTTTTGGTGAGACCAATACTCAGGGGTATACACCCCTACTCATTCAGTGCATTGTATTGGGATGTTTAAAGATATAGTTTTATTATAAGCGCCTTATGTCAATGGGAAAAATTGCTGTCAGTTAATCACTTAAAGGCCAGTGTTATACCTTCAAATTTGAAATAATCAACAGCAATTTTCCCATCTGTTGATGTTTAATCTTTTTGTCTGTTGTAAAGTGGTGAGGATCTTTGCTAAGTTAAATGGTAGGTTTTTAATCCTTACTTAATTCTGTCCATTACTACTTCTCAGTAGGTGATGCTTTCTCCTTTTTATTCGTTTGATAATTGGATAGGGTAGAATGTTGAAAAAAAGGAATATAAATAAAATATTTTTTAGGCGACTACCTCTTAGGTATCGTCTTAGCTCGGAGAGTAACTGATTGCCATTGATAAGCTTCTGTAGGTCCTGGTACAAGAAGCAAAAAATTGTCACTACAATATAGGTGCTACGAGAAACTACGCCGTAACCCTGAAACAGTGTTGTGATGGTCAATTATGTGTGTATGTATGAATTCTAGCCTTACCCAATAGACTGTTTATAGTATTATTCTTGTAAACTCTATTAAAAGAAAAACATCCAGTTTAAAGAAATTTCAGTAGTAGTTCATTCAGTCCGATTGACTGCAAATTATTTACTGACTTAAGTTCACCATATCGCATTCCTCATTGAGCTCAATAAGCTAGCCCAAGCATATAAAAAATATAAGGGATACAAAATGCGGTTCAGTATCTGTTTTGAAGACTATCCAGCTTTATTTAGGCTCATACTTGCCTAAACAATTTTCTTATGTAGGTTTCCTTTATTGTACTTTTTAAAACACAAAAAGTAGATGTCAGGGTATATAGAGAGTTGTAATTTATTGTTTAAAAAAAGTCCAGTGAATACTTTGCATTGGACTCAAAGCAATTTAAAAATGTAATTTTCAACTGCAAATGTGAGGATAGTACTTAGTTTTAGTATCTACACCGTACATAAATCCTAAAATACTTCACTCGTAGTAATGAAATACATTTAACAATTCATTTTAATCAATAATATAAACATTTATCGTTACAGTTCTGGACTTATAATAACGAGACGAAACAAATCCGTCATGGTTCCTCTGATAAATGTTTAACCATTAGTGAGAAACGCGATAAAATCTTAATGGAAGAATGCAGTACCAGCCAATTGAGACAACAGTGGCGTTTGGAAAATTATGATCCATCAAAATTGTGAGGTTATTTTTTTGGGAATGGTACCCAATTTATACCAACCTCGTTAACGTATTATAAGCATTGGAAATAGCAAAGAATAGTTAAACATTAAAAATAAAAATTTAATTTAAAAAATGTACAATTACTTAAATTTAAAAGTATAAAAAAGCTCTCTGAAAAATTAATTCGCAAAGAAAAACCACGTGCAATATTAACTGAGACACAAAAAAATTAAAAAAAAAAATATTTCTAAAAGACATTTTTAAGGACTGTTGTAATGTAAGAAAAAAAGCACAAATATTTTGTTCTTTTTTTTAGATTTTTTTACTTTTGTAAAAATATTATCAAAAAAAATTAATAAATCTTTTTAGTTCTTTTAAATAACGTTAAAAAGTATATATAAAAATATTATATTTTGTACTGTTAAAAAAAATAGTTTAAATTTTAAAAAGCGACTGCGCAGTTTTAATCTGCACTAAAGTCTAAAATCTAATCTAAAAGTCTTTTGTGAAACAGTACTTATACGATAATTATTATTATTATTTTTTTCTTTACAAACTTTGAATTGAATTAAAAATATTCATTCAATATGTGATTGTTCTGAAAAATATTTAATTTTTGTTTCTGCCAAACAGTTTTAAATTTAATTTTAATTGTTTTTTTTTTATAAAAAATAGTTTTAAGTTTTAATTTTTAACACAGTTTTTTAATCAATTGTTATTACTTTAGTGGTTGCAAAATTTGTAAATAAAAAAAAAATTAAAACGAACCGATATTTTAGAGTAAACTTTAGGAATAATACACTCTAATAATCAAAAGGGATATATAAAGGCAAAAATGATAGAACCAGAGTGGGTAAACAAACAAAATATTTCGCAAACGTTACCACAAAGTCATAAACTTTTAAAAAATTTTTTTAATCGTATTGTTCATGAGCACAACCAAAACAAATAATTTCTAAATGAGAAAGAGTGCAAACGAAAAAAATTCGCTTTTTGCTCTTATGCTTGCTTTGTTATTCCGTTAAATTCGTATAATTTCCTCTTTTTTCTCTTCTTCTTATCTTTTTCTTCTCATTCATTTTTTGTCGTACGTACGCACATTTGAGTTAGTGTATTTGTTGTCCTCAAAACAAAAACAATATACAAAACTAAATGGGACAATCGCTCTCACTGTTTTTGTTTTGTTTTTGTTTTACTCATTGTAAATAACAAAAGAAAAAAATTAGATCAAACGTATCGTTTTGTTTATTTTCCTACTCTAGATAGAACTAAAGATTATGCCATGGGCATGCTTTCTCGTTAGATGACGTAGATTCCCCTATATTTGAGAGAAAAAAGAGAGAGAAATTAAAAATTATCTCATGATCATCATCTCATATGAGTACACATTTAAGTTTTTCGTGACGTCATTTCACTTAGATGCGCAGAAAATTAAAATTTTGTGTGCTTGATGTCGTCGTAATCTTTAGTTCTATAGTTCTTGTATAAAGAGGCTTTTAAAAATAAATATACACATCGTCGTGCGGGAGTTTATGTGCTCTATCCGCCATTTCATATTTTTAAATATCTCGAGTTAATTATGCCACTTTAGGTTTTCGACCCCAAATTTTTCAAGTCTTCAATCCGTTTTCGGATATCTCGTCCAGTTTCTGAAATAAATAGCCGTAAACGGATTGTAGATTTTAAAAATGTTGGTGTCAAAAAAGTGGCTTCATTATCTTGTGATATATAAAATGGTGGATAGAGCATATAAACTCCCGCACGACGTTTTGTTTTGAGAGTTAATTTTTAAATTTTGGCATATTTGTTAAATGCTGCGAGAGGTTTTTACATTATTTTCCACTTTACAACTAATTACAGAGGACTAATTGGTAGTCAATTAGATTGAAAAATATGAACGCTTTCGCTTTTCGAATTGAATTGTATGAACCACAAGTGTGTTAAGCGCTAATTTTCATGGCTTACAATTAAGACGAATTAATGGGTTGAAATGATAGTCCTCTTTTCTTTTATTCTTATGAAAACGATACTTTAAATTTAAATAAAAAGTGATAACAATCTCTATTATTCTTGTTCAGTAATTCTCGTTATGATTTTATACTCCCTTTTCTTTGCTAAGAGTGTAATCATTCTTTTATACAAAAAACAAATTTACACCTAATTTATACCGCAATTTTTAGAGCAATATTTATTTTTAAATTCTGTCCAAATATATATACGATTTTATTTTTCTAAATAATGGGTGTTTTTTATACAGTGGCACAAGTTTAAATCATAATAGAGCAATTAAATATATTTTTAATATCAATATAACGGGCTTTATTGAAAAGAAAATTTTATGAAATTAATGTTTAAATATAATTTCTGCCATGTGGCTGCCACGGCTCGAGCGTAGAAATCCGAATTTGGAACAACAATTTTCAACAACTTTTCGCAGCAATGACTCCGCCGGTAATTTTCTGTGGATGTAATGGTGTTTCGACAAAAGCTTGTGGATTGTCCTTACTGTAAATGCGACAATTCTGCTTATTTACGTACCCATTCAACCAGAAATAGGCTTCATCGTAAATTCAAAATGGACTTTAATAGAATAGAACAATTATTTTGATTAAAAATTTCAAAAAAGTTCACGCGTTGCTCTGTTTTAAGTCGATCATATTGAATTTTCAAAGCAATCTTAACAAAAAGCAACTATCAGCTGTTAAGTGGGAGGTCCAATTAAGCAGTGACACTCTATAAAAAAAAATCGTTAGAATTGATTTTTCTTAAACAATTTAGAAAAACTATCAATATATATGTATATGAATGTATGTATATACCCTATATAAGACCTCAAAAATATAAATCAATTAAACTTTTATGGCATAAATTAGGTGTTGTTGTTTTTAAGAATTTTCAAAAACAATTCTTTTGGAAATTCTTTCTAAACTATATATAAATTTTTAAATCATTAATTATAAGATAAATAACTAAAGAAATAGAAATACACACAAACATAGACATACAATATGTATGTATGTATGTGTGTATAATTGTATGTAAGAATAAAATATAAAAATCAATATATTTAAGAGGTTAGTGATATCCTATAAGCATTCCTGTAATTATTAAGTAAAAAAAAGACAAAAATTAAATGAAACACATAAAAATAAGTTAGAAAATAAAAAAAAAACAAATATTTAAATTTCGTATAGATTTTTTTAATAACAAAAAAATTTATTATTTATAAAAGCAATTTTATATAAAATTATTAGGAATTTAAAAAAGCACAAAATCTTGCCAAAAAAATAAACAAAAAAATTTAGTTTGAAAATATGAAATGGTAATAAAAATCTGTAAAAAATTGAATATATAAATTATAAAATCTTAATAAAAAAAAAACTTCCATTATAAAATAATAAAGTTTAATATCATTACATATCAAGTTGAATATAAACAAAGATTAAGAGATGAAGTACTGTAACTTAAAAAAAAAATTATAATACACGTTGTGACAAAAAACAGTAAGCCTGGCAACTAATAATAATTTGCCGATGGGTTTAATCGAGTATAACTAGAATAATTTGTTGTTCAAGTGAAAATAGAAAACTCCGATTTTCGTTTTAGATATGAAATGACAAAGCTCACTTGGGTTTAAGGAAAAAATTGGCATGCAGTTAGCACAGTGTTATTCAGAATACACTAGCTAAACTATTGGTAATATTTTTCTAAACATTTGCCAACGAGCTGCTAAGTATCGGCTAACTTGCAAAAAATACAGCAATTAAATATCTAATTTTCATTAACAGTTTACATATTTGTTTATTGATGCACAAACTGCCATATTCATAAAAATTTTAAAATAGATTCATGATATAAAGTAGTTTGAAATGGCATGCAACCCTGTGAGTTTGCAACCCTGTTTCTCTGCCTATTGTCAATAAATAAATATATTGTTGTTTTTCCTCTTCTCTTTTTTATTTTTGTGAAAAATTTTTTTAAAAGTTGAAAATTTTACCCTCATTCTGTTAAAAAATTGTTTGTAAACGTTTTGCAATTTATATTGAAAGCAATAATAAAAAACTAACGGCTGTATTTATACTTAATAAAAAGTTAGCAGCTCATTGTACGTACAAGTTCTTTAATTTTTTGGATTCTCTGACCAGTTACCAAATAGAAGGTATGGAAATTTTCAAGAATATCAGTCTATAGCGGGTAATAAGCTTGCCAGTTTTTTGTGTGATGTGTTAAAGAGTTGCTAACTTTTAATTTATTTTAACCTTTAACTACGGAGGTGAAATATTTTTTCATAGTTATTGACGTGGGGTAAATTTTACCACCTTTTGTTTTACCAAAAAAATTAGTCAAAAAAAAATTTTGTTTTTAATAATTTATTTTTAAAAGAACAAGAAAATACATTTTTATATAAATATGATTATAAAAATAAAAAAATCAAAGATTTAGTATAACAAAACAGGAACTCAACAGCGCTCAACCGAAGAAAATAAATTAAAAAATCTAAGGAGGGGGTAAAATTTACCACCACCTCAGTAGTTAAAGGTTAAATATATATAAATATCCAAACGTTCTGAAAAGTTATTTTTACAGAAAAATGCTATTAGTCTCTAGAATAACATAATAAAATACAGAAGCGTGTATTTTAAAGGTCAATTTCAATGATATGGAGAAGTGTAACAAGAATTTCGACACTACTATTATAGAGGAACACTATAGATAGCCAACGTTTTAATATGTAGCTGCACATTACATTAAATTCTATTTAAAGAATATCTATTCTCTCTTGTTCCAATTTGTTTAACGTTAAAAAAGAAATGATAAATTCAAATTTGTTTAATGTCAAAATAAATAAGAAAGAAGAAAAAACAAAATATTGACAATCGGAAGTAAACAGCTGTTATTGTTTTGGGTAAGGGAGACTATCTTATGATGATTATACCATGAATAGATTTAAATTTTATTTTAGAAAAATATGGTATGGAAAATTTCACTTAAAACTTATTTTAAATTCATTTTATTTTTCATAAATGCAGGCAAAAATGTTTGTATTTCAAAACATGAAAATTATCTTTTCTAAATACAAATATAAATGTCAAAATCAGAAATAATTTTAAATAAAAATGCTTGACTTTTGAAAAGAGAAATATGGTAAATTAAAAGTCAGAGTTGATATACGAACAGTTAGCAGATGGATTAAACTATATTAGGAATAAACTCTGTGCTAAGGAACTGCTAAGAAAAAACCATACCCTTAGTTATATCCACACAACGAGCTGCTAACTTTTCATAATGAATAGAGCTGATACGATTAATATTTGTCCTACCAAAGTTCTGCTTTGCTTTGCTTTGTTTTGCTTTGCTTTGCTATAAACACTAAATGTAAGCTATTGTGCAGCTCTAATGAGGACTATGAATCTTATACAATTCTTTTATTGCTAGACAGTTTTTGTGCTATAAATCAGAGCACTGATTAATTAGATATTCAATGGACATCTCTTCTTTCTAATATCTGCTTCTGTATCAGTCTTTATCATCCCTATACGGTTTGTCGTATAAAGCTTTAACCACAGCCGTGTTGGTCATATATTTTCTAGTAGCAAAGACGATTTTACTACGCATCGCCTAACCATCTTAAGGTGCAAACTGTGCTTAATTATTCGGACACTCTTTCTGAGGGTAACTTCAATATCCTCAGCTCGTAAATAATTGGGTATGTTCTGAAAAACGAAATTGAGTGTTTTTTCAGAGACAATTAGTGCTTAACTAGGCCAAGTATTTAAAAGTTTTAATGATTATGGAAATTATGTTAATGGTTATTTAGAGAATGACAAAAAAAAAATTAAATCAACAACTTGTTGTATTTTACAGTTATAGTGGTTTGAAATTTTATTCGATTTCAATTTCACTCGTTTTAGAGGACATACCCGAATTATTCAATTATTTATTGTATATTCCGTGTCCAAAAGCTCAGCCAATTATTATTGTCAAATGGCTGGCCTATCAAATAAAAGTTTGCATTTAATATAAAATGCAAAATATAAAAATAGTTAAATCATATTAAAATATAAATTTTAATTAAAAAAAAAAGAAAAAAATGGAAATGCATTAATCTGACATATCCTGATTACAAATCGCTTTTCAATTAAAAATTACAAGCAAATATTTGTTTTTATTATGTAGCTATGCCTATGCAAACCAAAAATATTAAAAGAAAAAAATTCATTTAACAAACAAAAATATATTCCTTGGAATATACGGATATTTATAAAAAATAAATTAGAATCAGTCTGTGAAGCATAATTAATTACTTAATACCCTCTCTGTTTCTTTAAGGAACTCCTGCCATAGAAATTTTCCTACAGGTAATCTAAATGCTTTTATTTCATTATGATAGTCAAGTAAGTGACATCAGATGTTAAAAATTAAATCAGATATTAAATTCAAATTTAAAAATACAAAGTAATTTGTAAATAATTTTTTTGCAATTTCGTTTCTTACACACATAGTAAGTTGGTATGGATGTAATAATTATTCCTAATTTTAGCTGAAACACCATGATTCAAAAATTATATAAAAAAAAACATTACATCTGTAAAAATATTAATTTTATGTATGAAACACTGAACCCAATTAAGGAATATTATAAAAGCATTACGCAATACATATTACAAAAAAAAAAAGAAAAAAATTATATAATAATAAAAAACCACTTAGATTTGTAAGTCATAAAATGTAAGAGAAAATGTGCCTTTTTGTATAATATATCTATAGAAAATATGTATAAAATGATTTATAATTATAAAAATAGTCTTAGTTTACGATTAAAACATATGAATAAACCAAAATTATGTAAAAATAATATTTAATTATAATCTGAAAACTATATTTAACAAAAAGAAATATATAAAATAATTTAAAGTAGTGGTCAAATAAAAATATAGAAAAAAAATTAAATAAAATTTTGAAATACAAACGTAAAGTAAATAATAGATTTTTATTTAAAAAGATTATTGAAAAGTTACACTATAAAGGGAAAGTTAAATTCGACAGTCAGAGAATCTAGTGCACTCACTCAAAAGCTCTCTCGCCAGCTAAATCAGAGGAGTAAAGGGAGTAAATATGTAATTTGGAAATTTTTCTTTTTTCTTTTTTTGTCTCTACGCCAATAATCAGACCCCTGGAGGGTCAAGTTGATCGTCCTTTTATAAATTTAAAAATGTTCATACAAGATAGATTAAGGCACCCTGAAAAATGGCCCCAAAGAAAAATGATCCCAACCCGAAAATGAAAAATGATCCCAAAAATTTTAATGGAGCACAACAACACGAAATTTTTGAGTAATTTTTCTATTTTTTTGGGGTCATTTTTCATTTCTTGCTTTGGGGCTATTTTGGATTATGAAAAATAGGCCCCAAATTTTAATAATATTGCAAAATAATTAAAAATTATTTTGGGGTAATTTTTCATAAAATGAGTAAAATATAAAAAGGTACAAGAAACCTTACGGAATTCGTTGTTCTGTTAGTGGTCTTTTGTAAATAAAATTAAAATTTTGTTTTTGTATTCATTCGTTAAGAAAATATAATTAATGTACGTATAAGGCCCATTATTACAACTTGCCGTTAGTTAAAGGTAGAATTTTATCAGACAGATAATTTGCTTCTTGTTGTTACAAGTAAACTTTAACCAAAAGGTAAGGAAATCTTCCCAATAACTTTATCGATCACTTTAGGTTAAAGATTACTTATTGTAATAAAGCAAGTTATCATCTGTCTGATAAAATTGTACCTTTAACTAACGGCAAGTTGTAATAATTGGCCTAAAAGTGTTTAATTAAATATTTCTCTTTTTTTCATTGAATAAAAACTTTATTTAAAAAAAATTTAAGGCCTTTTGTGTTAATTGGGGCTATTTTTCATTTTTAGAAAATTACTTTATTTTAAGTTATTTTCTTTTTTTAAGCATAAATGATGAAACAGAACTGCAGTTTGACGCTTTTTTTTCCATACAAATTTACATTTAAAAACGCTGCAGAATGCAGTCGTGAAATAGAATCTATTTTATTTTGACAGCGATTTTTCTTACGCTCTCATTTTGAGACAGAAATTCGCTCAACAACGTTACCACACTTTTGTTAAATTTCATACATTTTGTAAATAAACTCATTGGTTTTTTGTTGTTGGTGTGAAGGAAAAAATTTTAGAATTTGTTAAAAAATAGAGTAATATTATGAAAAAATAATTAAAGAAGGGCGTAAACTTAAATAAATTATAAGAATAATAAATAAGAAAAGGAGAATATGATCGAAACTGTTGTGTGACTTTACTTCGACTAACTCATACAAGTGTGAGTTAAATAGTTGATGTTTGGTCTTGAATATGCACAGGACACAAAGAACTCTGATGAGACTACCGTAGCTGGAGTCGAAAACAATTGTTCAGTTTGGCTAGTGTACTATTCCTTCACGGATATTATTTCTTCTTTAATTACCAAAAAAATATTCATTGCAGTTAACTTTGATCTAATTAAAGCGTTTTCCGAAAAATTCATTTTTTTATGGTTATTTTGAGAGTTTTTCCAAAAAAGGTCAGCAGAAAAAGTTATTTTTCAACGGAAAAGTAAAAGTTAACAAAAAAACTTTCATAAATAGAGTTTTATTTTTTCGTCATAAAATAAAACTCGTTTTTATGAAAGATTTTATTTTTAATCTAATCCCGTTGCTTGTGGTATTTTTATTTTATTGTTTTTTATAGCTGAATACCTAAAATCTCAAGTTAAACGATTTTTAGGGTGCTTTAATATTAATAAAAGAGAAAATTTACACAATTAAAACCGATAATGGCCGGAACTCCTAAATAGAGTTTTATTTTTTAACAGAAAAATAAAACTCGAAAAATAACGGTTATTTTCCGACTGAAAAATAAAACTCAAAAATAAGATTTATTTTATGCCGAAAAAATAAAACTCAAAAAATGAGTTTTATTTTATGACGGAAAAATAAAACTCTCGTTTTAAAGGATTCATCTAAACTTTAATTTTTCCGTCAAAAAGTAGCAGTTAAAATCTGATTAATGATCACTTATGCGAGATCACCACAGATTCTGTGAGAGCTCTCCAAGACGATTAATTTGGTATATAACATCATATATGTCTGTCGACTCTAATAAGATAATTTTTTTAGTTTAATTTTTAAGCAATAACTGTTATTTGCGGTTCCTGGAAAAATTTCAAATGAAATTTAAAATTCGTTTCTTCGTAATGAAATTTCTATTTTCTTAATTTCTTATCTTTAGCCAGCATATCTTACGAGTATCTTATACTTACATTTAAAAATTTAAAAAATTTCATTATTGAGAAAACATTTATTTTTAGCAATTTATTCTCATAGTTTTTATGAAGAGATCAAAGATTAAAATTTAATTAAATTAATATTTATTTAAATAAACTCATGTCTGTGTGTGCATGTATGCATGTTAGTTTTGTTGTTACAAATACTATGTTGGGAATATGTCAATTAGTAGTTTTATCAATTGAACTCGTACATACATATCTGTGACAACATTTTCATTAATATTTCCTTTAATTAGTATTTGTATTAAATTGTTTATTTACGATAATATTAATTTGTTTAAAGAACTAAATAAACAGAAATATAAAATTGTATTTAATTCAATATATAATTGTTTTTTTACATAAAAGTTTCAATTAAGGGTGTTATTAGAAATGTTTACTAATGTAATGTAATTAAAATTGTAGAATTTTATATAAAAAAAAAAACAAGAAAGAAAAGGTATGGTATTGAGATATTCGAAATTTAACAAAATTGGACTAATTTTGACAATAAAATTAAGGAAATGATTCATCAGGATAGAGCTTTATAAACCGGAAATACACAAAAAATATAGAAAAAAGTTTCTTTACATTCCTTAAATGACAAAAGAAAAAAAAGTGTGGACTTGAGATTTTTATTTCCAATAGTCGGGATTTACAATGTAGAAATGGGGACGAAAATGTGAAGAGTATAATAGTACATGAATGTGTGCCTTGTTTTGTTCCCTTTGAATTTTGTTCCCTTTTCTTTTACCCTTTTCCTAATTTTTGCTTACTCTGTTTGTCTCCTACATTGTATGAGTTTTAGGTAAGAGCAAAAGAGAATTAAAAATTATTTGCTCTTCAAATTCTATATTTTAAATCCCATAATTGGACATTTAAGGATTACTGTCTAGCTTCTCCCAGCACCCAGTTACTCACTGAACTTTTACCAGATGACTGCTAATAATTTTTCATATTTCTTTTTTCAAGCTGACAAAGTTAAAGTTTGAACCCGGAGCTCTTGTCTAGTAAGCCAACACACTAACCACTAGAGTACAAAATTTAAATTAAATAAAATTTTTAATTTTGTTTTGTCAGAAACAGTTTAATTGGATCAAAGTTAATTACAATGAATATTTTTTGGTAATCAAAGTAGAAAATGATGTTCGTGAAGGAATAGTACACTAGCCAAACTGAACATATTTTCGATTCCAGCTGCGGTAGTCTCATCAGAATTCTTTCTATCTGTACATATTCACGACCAAACATCAAATCGCGTATGCCCCACTCTTCGTGGGGCTCGAACTTCGACCACCAGCTTATCGTATTAAATCTTATTAAATTCTTACGGAAATGTATGATAACGATTGTTTTCTCTCCTTGTCTGTCGTCAAGTATAAAATTCTGCATAAATTTGTTAATTCAACATAATAGAACCACTTGCATTTATAAATTAAATTAATAAGCGCTTATAATACATTTAGCCAAATAAATTTAAAACTATAAAAAATAGGTTAAAAAAAGTTTCGAAAATTATACTTTGGGCGAAATCTAGAGAAAAATAGAAAGACATAGACATAGAATTTGCTAATGAATTACATAAAACATCGTGAAAAAAATAATAATTTAATGCTGATGTCGATGTGATATTAGCGGATGGTGTTGTAATATTTCGGTCGATGATAAACAATTTTGAAAACAGCTGTAAGAATTCGAATTTTTTTAATTTTATTTTATACAATTATAAATCATTAATTAGGGTCAGAAAAGCAGCCCAGGCTCAGCCCAGCTAATTAATCTGTTTGTTATATATGTACTTAGCTAAATTGATTTATTATTAAACTTACCTTTAAGGGAGGTCATTACTTGTAAATAAATTCTGTAAATAATAAAAAAGAGATTTATTATTTTAAGTTTTTACATACTTTAACTTTCTGAAAGTAAAAATGAATAGTGGTGATCACTCTTCATTACAAACGCCCTTGCAAACAACCAATTGTAGTATATATGCCTACATTTTCTTAATGTTTTACTTAGTTTGCTATGTTTGCAATACTTGCAGAACCTTTTGGAATGAAGAGTGATTACAGCTAATATGTTTTTAACTCCAAGATTTAAATAAAAAAAAACTTTATAAGATATCAAATAACAGCATTGCCAGAATGGAAAATTTTGGTTAAATTTCTTTGTATACATATATGTATATGCCTACAGTTATGTACATCCATATATCGATCTCCTAGAACGACATTTCAAGAACTAAGTATAAATTTTTTTTTATTAGAAAGTAACTGCCATATTCTTGTGAATATAAATAAATAAAAATAAATTTATTAAAGGCTTATATGACAAGTATTACACAGAAATTTATCAAATAAACCGTCAATGAACCTGTATTATCTCTTATAAATACAGCAGTATATCTATGTCGATTGAAATTAACTGAAATATCAGGAAATTTTTAATTTCAATTTGACTCTTCAGCTTAATAAGTATTGCTACTACATACTAAGACTATAAAATTACAGAATATTTAAATTTCGAACGAAATCCTTGTTCACCACATACTGGATTATTTTGTTTATACAACAGGCTAAGACAAAACTTAACAGATTATTTCATAAATTAAATTCATATGCTGGTTATTGAAAATACTTAAATACAAAAAGTAAAGCAAATTAACCTGATAATTTGTTTTCGAATACTTTCATCACGTTTAACACATTCAAATCATTTATTATGCCTTTGCAAGGAAAAATAAAAAGGCTGAAGAATGAACTTCAAGTTATTTCTACAGTTTATGTTGTAATAAATTTATAATTAATTAAAGTCTCTGCTTAAACTTTGCAAAGTACGAAACTTCTTAACAATGCCTGTTAAAAAGTACTTTAGACAAAAAAAAACCCCAAAAAAATAAATAAATTTGTAAATGAAGCAAAAGTTGTTAAACAAAATCCTCTAAAAAGAAACTCAACAATTTAACCCATAAAACAAATCCTATACAAACATAAGAACGAAGGATTTGGAAAAGAGCATTAAAACAAAAGCCAACAACAATAAAAACTTCATCATCATCATCATATTGTTTGTTGTAAATAAACAAAATGAAAAACAAATCCGTAATAAAATTGAATTAAAACAGCGTAACACAAAACATTACTTTTAAAAATAATTTTAAACAATAAAAACAAAAAGCAAAACAAAAAACACAAAAGAATCAAACAAAGAGAGTAACTTAAACAAACAAGGAAACGGATATATTCCATAGTTGGCTTAAAAACTAAAAATTAAGAATCAACACACACATGCGAACATACTCAGTAATGCAAGCAAAATAAACAGGAAGTGACTTGATGGAGGGCATAACGAAAAAAAAAACAGAACTGCTGCCAATTATTTATTTAAGAAAAAAAATTTAAAAAAGGAATTTATATTTTTACGTTTAATAAAATGTTTTAAAAACCCATTTAAATGGATTTTTCTGAGTTTAAACCTCCATATAGCTTTTAAAATATATGATTTATTTTTTTTATTTATGAGATGAAAAACGTTTTGGATTGAAATTGAATTCGACTGAAACTTCAAGTTGGAAGTTAAATCGGCAAATAATGAAATTTCTGTTTTAGTCAGCACCTTCATGACTATTGCCACTACTATCTTGAGTATTCAATATATGGCCTTGAAAATACAGACGATTTCAATTTTGAACGAAATCGTTTTTCGTCATATACCGGAATGTCTATTATGATTTAAAAGCGAATAAGCATGTTTATATATTCCATAAGACTTCTGGATTTTTGCACCATTAGAAGATATTACATTGTTGATGGAGCGTGCAATTGATGCGGACAACTTTGTTCCTAAGCTTGTGAAATTTAAAGAACTTGACTTTTATACCAAAAAACACTGGTTCTGTACAAAGTTCGTTACAGCTACTTGTCAGTTGCTGTGTAAAACCATTTTGGATAGCGAAATATAAAACAATTTAATTGGATGTTATTGGGATAAATTAAAAGTAGACGAAAGTTAGCTTGCCTTAAACATCTTAAGAGATTCATGAGAATAAGTTTCTGCGATTTGGAAAACAGGATGTTATACCGCATTTTGCGTATATTGGGAGCTCCTTTACAATTGCTGCTCTTAAAGCCGTTATGAAAAAACCGAGAGGTGTCTAAGAGTGTGTAAAATGTAGTATTTAACTGACAATTCATTTATTACGCTTGAAAAGAAAGAAAGTACAAATAATTACTGCCAAAACATATGGAAGTGAAATACATACATAATACATAATTGGCCATTACAACCCTGTGTCAGGGTTACGGCCTAGCTTTTCGCAGCACTCATGTTGTGTGTGTTAATTTTTATTCATGAGTACCGGGACCTACAGTTTAAAGTCAACTCCGAACGACAGATTTGAGAAGCTTTTTCATGGCAATCAGTTACTCCCAGAGATTTTGACAGAAGACTGCTGAGAGGTAGTCGCCGAAAGAAATAATTTTTTCATATTTCTTTTGTTTTTAAGATGTCACAGCTGAGATTTAAACCCGGCGCATTCGTCTTAGTAAGCCTACACACTAACCACTAGACCACGGCGACTAATAAGAATTTCAAATGCTTTTGAGTAATTAAATCCTTTTTGTTACACAAAATTTGAAGTGAAATACAGGTATTGCAAATATTTTCAAACTCTGTTTTCTTATGGATTTTTCCTTTCTGCAGGAATGTGCAGTAGTTTATTATTATAGTACAAATTTTTTCTATCTCGTTTTATTGTATTGTAATACTAAATAGTTTTGAACCAAAACAATGCCGTCTTATTTGGATGAAAGTTTAGTTTTAAAATGTAGCCCTTATAAAGCCTTAAACACCAGTGTACAATAAGGTACAATCGGACTAAAAATGACAACACAGCCAAAAAGAACATAATAAGCTACTTCCCAGCAGAAAATTTTTCAACTTTGAAAGCAATAAATAAAATTGTAAGCAATAATGGAAGCATTATATTGTTTATTCATAGCTTAAAGCTTCCAAAAATGCTATAGGATGAGGTATTATTTTTGATTTTGTATAATATTTGCTTACTGGTTGCATAAATTTGCATTTCTATTGCATTTTAGCGGCTCATTTCATATAAAAATCATGCATTATTGATGCGCACGAGTAAGTGATTGTTCACAATTTCTCCCTTACAAAATAGCTTATTGGTAAGCACTAATTTCTGCTAGGTCAGGGAATGACCCCAACTCATGCCGTATATTGTGCTGGTCTAGGAAAATATGTTTTGGAAAGAAGGAAAAAATATGGTAGTGCTTGTGGACATTTGATTTAAGCTTATTAATATCGTAATTGATAGGAAAAACTTTCCCGGGAAGGTTATTCCATAAACGAAACGTGGGGCTAAAGAATGAATTCTCTCTACAGTGCATTGTGCGATTCACTCGACTATCAACTATACGATAGAATGTGCTCTAAGAGAGGTACGGGTAGAACGTAAAAATATGTGATTATTCAGAATTAAAAGTTTAATTTTTTAATGTAAAGAATTACTCAAGCTTAAGGTCTTTTTTTAAATAAAAATCGTTTATTTAATTATCGATATTTCGCTACTCGTGCGTGTAGCGTCTTCCTGAAGATTTTTATTTAAAAAAAGACCTTAAGCTTGAGTAATTCTTTACATTAAATAATAAAGGTCGAAAAACCAGACTTAAAATTATTAATTTAATTTTTTTTTTCTTTTTAATTTTCGTTAATCTTATGGTGTAAATGGCAATTTTATTAAACAATTCTACGGTGGTACATTACACCACAGTAGACTACATTTACTTAAAACTTGTCAATAAATGTTCTCATTGCCATTTGAATTTTTAAGTAAACAATTGACTAAATTTTTTTTTTTTAATTTAAATTAAAAAAGTTTCAGTTTAACTTAATGGAAGCAGAATTTTTTTAGTTTCAAAGTGCAACTTCTACAAAATAATACCAAGACCCGAAACCATTACTTCACTTTACTTTCAAAATTATTGTGAATAGATATGTATGTGTATGGGGTTAATGTATACGATGGGAAAATAGTAAAGACAGCCATCTTACTGAAAAACAAGCAATGACTCTCAAACTGTTTACGTTGCTACTGTTTAATAATCATTATAAAATAAGTTTTAGAACGAAAATTAATTTTTGATGCTTTTATTTCAATTACTGTGTTGCTGAATTTTTTTTATAGAGATTTTTATATAAAGAACATATAAAAAAATTAAAGATAATGTTGTTAATAGTTAGAAACCAAAAGCCAAGTCAATGCATATTTTTTGAAAATCCCACATTATTTCTGGTATTTCTTTTTAAACTCCCGCATTTTGCTTAATCCAAGAGCGGAAAGCTCCCACATAAGAGTACATGGCTGGTTTGCCCTCAACACCACAACCGTAACCCCAGGATACTACACCAAACAATTTGTTGTCCACTGTTAAAGGACCACCGCTATCACCAGGGCAAGAGCTTACCTGGCCACTGGGATGGCCAGCACAAACCATACGATCCGTTATACCAGGTATATTACCGGGATTGCAATAGTCACGGCTCCACATTTGAACTTGGGCGTATTTTAATTGGTTAGACATCTGGAGATTACCATTAACAGCACCAAAACCACTAATAGTGGCCAAAGTGTTGGCAGCGGCATTCATGTCGGGTTCAGCCAGTTCAATTTTATTCACAGTAGAGGAGCCCAACGTCAAGGGTTGACTTAATTTGATGAGCGACATGTCGAAATCATAGTTTTGACGATTGTACTGAGGATGTATAATAAATTGGGCTACACCTACAGACTGGCCATCAGCAGCCTGCAAGTCATTGGTACCTACAACAACTCTCATTTGTGAAGGACTTTGGCCTATAGTGCAATGGGCAGCGGTGAGTATAAATGTTTCAGATATTATAGCACCACCACAGTTATGACGTCCTCGTAGCTGAAGAGATACCTGGTAAGGAAATTGACCAGGACTAGCAAGTTGCCCACCAATAATGCGTGAAGAACAGGATATAGAACCCACAAGTATGGTTAGCACAACAAATAATAACATTTTCTTTTAGTTTTTAGTTTTTTTATTTTTATTTTAAATTAAAGCTGAAACAAGTTTTAAAGAAATTAAACAAATTTTTACTGCTTCAAAAGTTTTGGCACCCGAGGCCTTTTATACCAAAATATGTTGAATTTTTTCGTTTAAGTTCTAAAACACTGGCTATTTAGCAACACCATGGGGTGCTCATTTAAGTCTAACTTGACCTGTTTTTTTTTGCAACATTGATTTGTTTTTTACAAGCTTTTTATCAGTGTAAGAATACAAATTACTTAAAACTAGAATTAATGCCAATGAATTTCTAACAAATTTCCTCATGCTGTGTTTTAGTAACGATTAGAATTTTATTAGAATTTAAAAAAAATTAAAATATTTTCTAATTTAAAATTTTTGAGGGCAATGATAGCAATACAGTACTTCTTCTTATTAGGCCTTCTGTTTGAATTCATGTCCATTGCTAATAATCCAAATATTTTTCCAAGTCTCCCGTTTATAAATATTTTTGTAATTTTGTACTGAAACTAAGAATTCCTGAAAATAAAATTTATTTTAAAAGAGATTGTGAAAGCTGTAAACATTTGGAAAATATAGGTGAATATTAATAAGAAATTATAAGAAGTACATATCAACAATTTTATCATTTGGTCGTGCAGGAGTTTATGTGCTCTATCCGCTATTTCATATTTTTTATATATCTCGAGTTAATGATGCCACTTTAGCTGTTCGACCCCATATTTTCTCGTCCTATTTCGGAGATAAATAGCTGAAAACGAATTGCAGATTTTAAAAATTTTGGTGTCAAAAACGGCGCTATGAAATGAGGCCTCAACAAATTTGGCCCCAAAGTGAAAAATGAAAAATGGTGGGGCCTGTTTTCATTCTGGAAAATGAAACAATGCCACAAAAAAAAACAGAAATGAAGAATGACCTCAAAAGTTTGGGGTCTAGTTTAATTTTTTATGTATGGGGTGGAATTGCGTTATGAAATGTAGCCCGAATTTGTAGAAATGAAAAATGGCCCCAGTTTGCATGATGTTAAATTTGGGGCCAAATTTCATTTTCATTAAATTCGGTTTTTTAGGAAAACAAACATCCTCATAACGGTATTGGTTTATAATTGTTTTGATTTAGTTGAATTTTTTACACTATTTAATAGAACAGAATTAGTTTGCTGGTATAATGCGTTGACAATAGTCGTAAAATAGTGTATAATAGCGAAAAAAAATATAGTAGAAAATTATTATATTTAGTGAATCAAAAAATGATTTTTAAAAAGAAATCTATATATAAAGATATTGTGAAATATTATTGCTGGAATCAAAAATGGCATATAAAGAATTGCTGATATATAATTAATTAAAGTAATGTGTTTGACTTGGAACCATTTGGATTATGAACATGATTTGAGAGAATCAATAAGGAGCGTTTATAGTGGTGTGAATGGAGCTGGTAAGATGTGATCGTAAAAAATCGCTTGATTTTTGGTAAAAATTTTCAGATAGTTTTTCGTATATAAAGAACAAATATGATTCTAAACAGGTTTCATTATTGTCAAGCTCTAAGACGCAATGTCATGAAAAACCATTCGCTCTTAAATTTTATAAGATCGTCGGATGATGCAAGAACAGCATATCGGAAATTGATGGTTCAACCGTTGTTACCACCAAATTTAATAAAAACTGGCTGCGTGGTCTGTCACGATAGAAACCCCGATATTGTTATGTTATGTTACTTTGCAAGTACCTAAAAGTTTGTAGCGAATACAATCTTTTGCTGTAAGCCGCAGCTGTAGAAGAAAATGAATTAAAGTATAAGTGTCCTTGTTGCAGAGTGGACGTTATTGATTCCATACAAGTTTTCGCCTAATTACAAATTCTATTATTCAATAAATAATACTGTACATAACACAATGTTTCTTTTTTACTTTCAATATTTTGGGGCCATTTTTCTTTTTGTTCAGTTGGGGTTATATTTCATATCTTTAAATTAGGGTTATTTTGCATAATGAAGAAAAGCCCTAAAGTAATAAATGAAAATGTGCCCCAAAATTAATATTGAGACGAATTTTCATTCAGTTGGGGTCATTCTTCGTATTTTTTTTTTTTGAGCTTACTTTTCATTATGAAATTTCGTCCCAAAAATGAGGCTAATTTGCATTTTTAAATTGGGGTCATATTTCTTGAGGCCATTCTGCACAACGCCGTCAAAAACCTAAAGTGGCATCATTAACTCGAGATATATAAAATGGCGGATAGAGCATATACAGTAAAGGACAAAATTGTTCACAAAATTACTAAAATTTATAATATATCCAAAAAAGTATGTTTTATTCAAATATATTTTAATTTTTTTTACCTATATAGAATAATGTACATCTAAAAACCTTAAAAAGAACAAAATTTTAAAAGAATGTGTGTTAAGAGTAAAAAAAATAAATATTAATTTAAAAATTCACATGTGAACAATTATGACCGTTGTTGAATATTGCATTGATTTTAGGTCCTAATATTTGGTATGTCCACCGTTTGCTTTTTTAACTGCATTAATTCTTTTTGGCATACTTTTCACTAAATTCGTCAAGACATTAGGGTCAATACTTTCCCAAGCTTCAACAGCACGCTCCCAGAGTTCGTCTACTGTCTTTGGAGGGTCTTTTTGAGCAAAAATTTTTCTCTTTAATATGGACCACAGGTGTTCTATCGGGTTTAGATCCGGCGACTGAGGAGGCCAATCCAAAAGCTTGATCCCATTTTCTTCAAACCAACGTTTTGTTATCTTCGCGGTATGCTTAGGATCGTTGTCCTGCATAAAGATGCTATTCTGTCCCGGATCTAAACCAAATATGTCGAGACTTGGAATGTATGAGTCTTCTAAAATGTCTATATAATCTTTAGCACACATTTTGCCTCTAATTCGGCGAAGTACTCCAAGTTGATTCCCGCGAAAACAGCCCCAAGCCATTAATGAGCCAACTCCAAATTTAATTTAAGACGCCTAGAGTTCGCGAAAAAATATGAAATATTCACTTTTGAAGACTAAGATGGTCCGATGAAACAAAAATTAATAGAATCGGGTCAGACGGATGACAATGGACATGGGTGGATAAAAGTGTTGGTGTCAAAGAAAGAAATATTTGCCAAACACTTAAATTTGGAGGTGGCTCATTAATGGCTTGGGGCTGTTTTCGCGGGAATCAACTTGGAGTACTTCGCCGAATTAGAGGCAAAATGTGTGCTAAAGATTATATAGACATTTTAGAAGACTCATACATTCCAAGTCTCGACATATTTGGTTTAGATCCGGGACAGAATAGCATCTTTATGCAGGACAACGATCCTAAGCATACCGTGAAGATAACAAAACGTTGGTTTGAAGAAAATGGGATCAAGCTTTTGGATTGGCCTCCTCAGTCGCCGGATCTAAACCCGATAGAACACCTGTGGTCCATATTAAAGAGAAAAATTTTTGCTCAAAAAGACCCTCCAAAGACCGTAGACGAACTCTGGGAGCGTGCTGTTGAAGCTTGGGAAAGTATTGACCCTAATGTCTTGACGAATTTAGTGAAAAGTATGCCAAAAAGAATTAAGGCAGTTAAAAAAGCAAACGGTAGACATACCAAATATTAGGACCTAAAATCAATGCAATATTCAACAACGGTCATAATTGTTCACATGTGAATTTTTAAATTAATATTTATTTTTTTTACTCTTAACACACATTCTTTTAAAATTTTGTTCTTTTTAAGTTTTTTAGATGTACAATATTCTACATAGGTAAAAAAAATTAAAATATATTTGAATAAAACATACTTTTTTGGATATATTATAAATTTTAGTATTTTTGTGAACAATTTTGTCCCTTACTGTAAATTCCCGTACGATGATTTCCTTAAGAGGTGTCATAATGAAATTACAAAAGTGGCAGTTTGATTACTCGTTATCAGACGATTATTTGGTCCTAATAGAAGAACTAACGATTACTTACATGATTACAAATTGATTACAATAAATAACCAGAAATAATCGAAAGAGTAATGCGATTGTTTTGATTATTTTGATTATTTTCAAAATTTTGGCACCTTTGAAAGTACTTCAGAATGATTTCAAAATACAATTTTTAACAAAAAATTTTATTAATTTTTGATTTTGTGCTTTTTTGTTTACTACTTGTACGAGTATGTGTAATGGCAGCGTTAAGTAAGTCCGGTTATATTCCATTTAAGAAAATATAAAAAGATTGTTCACAAATTTGCAACCAAATTTTAACTTACCGGCCCAAATAAGGTTTGAATCATTACATTTTCGGCGGCCAAATTACGATTTGTGGCTGCATGGGTTATAACCAAAGGTTTGTTACTCTATTTTTAAAATAAACAATTAAAATGTTTCTCTATACAGATTTAAATCTAAGATTAAAAAAAAACGCTTACGGGCAAAGTGATACCATCGCTTTCAAAACGCATACTGGGATCAATGTGCTGGCAAAACCAATTCGTATAAGCAGCAGGTATAGGTTTACCAGGACCACAATTCTAAAAATTAAAAAAAAAAACTTAACTCACAAGTTATCTGAATCGACATTACAACCCACCTTCTTTAAGCACAAACCCAATTTCAAATTTAATTCCCCATATTTTCTTGAACTAAAAGTGGATGTTATCATTGTTGATAAATCGGGCGATTTTTGGGCACTATACAGTAGTAAAGGATTATCCGAGGTCTCTACGCATTCCAAACGAAACTTTTGTCCATATTTTAGCACTTCATGTTCACGCTCATTATCATCGGCACTAACAATACGAAAGGAATTGCGTACACATGGCTTCACAGAGGGTGCTATGGTCAGCTCACATTGATCGTTTATCTTTTGGCTGTGACGCACTACATTCTCGTTGATAACCACTGAGAGAACAGGACGTACACCGGGAGTATCATATTCACAGATGCGTAAATTACAAGGCATTAGCTGAACTATTGCACCGAAACGTATGTTTTCTTTGGGTGCCTCAAGAATAATTTCCTTGTGGAAATTATCAAAAAGTTGTCTTGTTTTTTCCACTAATAATTCACCACGATCGCGTAAATTTTTAAAAACACGAATTTTGTCCTGTTCCAGGCATATGTCCTCGAACCAATTGCCCAACCGTACGGCTGGACTGTATCGAGTATGAGTTATAAAAGACATGGTTAGATGTGATTGATAAAAAATTAGGCAGAAAAATAAAGAAATAATTTTTTTCTTTTTGAAACAAAATAAAAAAAAACTGACAAATATGAGGTAGGGTTCTCGAATTACAGAAATACGATGAAGGTTAACGCAAATTAATTATAAAGTTAGTCGGGATTTATAATGTAGAAATTAAAAGACAGCCAAACGAAATTTGTACAAATTAGGACGCAAATGGGAAGGACGAATGTTTGTTTGTTTTTGCGTCTTCTTTTTCACTTTTCGTAAGTTTTGTTTTAGGCAAGTGCAAAAAGAATTAAAAATTATCTGCCTCTCAATTTCTACATTGTAAATCCCAACTTATGGAAACTTTTTATGTATTGATTTAGTGCTAATAGTAGCTAATTTAAGGCAAAGTAATTATAAGTAGACATACATATGTATTTATAAGTATATTTGGGTGGTTACAAGAAATCAGTTTTAGATTTTCCCTCTGGTCAACCTTCTAATATGTGACCATAGGCTCGAAATTCCGACTAACAAAGTGTCAGCCCATCGGATAACGCTAACACATACTTCTTTGAGGATAAATTTTGTTAAAACGACTATTTTTCACTAAAATTCGTTTGTCTTTGTTCTTACAACGAACACCATTCGTTGTAGAAACCTAACTAGAGCCTTATTTTACAGGAAACTGTATACTTATTAATATTTTTTGCTGAAATTGATATTGTTCACAGTTTTTAGCATTTATGAAAACAGATCGTAGTGTCTAAAGGCCTGAAATCGCACCAATTAGACAATCAAGTGATCGTCCCCAAACGTTTAATAAACTGTTTACCGAACGCGCCTCTTAATAGAGACATTTTCTTATGTGACATTTGTGGGCTTTGTTAAAAAACATGTCAGCCAAGTCCTTCTCTTCCATTTTGTGCAACAACAAAAAATCCTCATCGCACGGTAGCTCTCGGCATTTACTGTAATAGTTTCTAACTTCTTTGTGTCTGAAAAATATAATCCAATGATACCACCGGACTATAGTCCACACCAAACAGTGCATTTGTCGGCGTATATTGACAGTTTTTACAATGCTTCTGGCTCGTCTTTACGGCTATTTTGCTTGTTCACTAGAAATCAGCTTCATCACTAAACAGAATTTTCCGATTAAAAGTTGATTTGCTTTCAACTTAGCTATTCTTTAACCAGCTGTATTTTAAAAGGTTTTTTTTCCCAATTGTTGGGAAAAGCGCTGAATCGATAATTAACGGTCATCAACAACACTGTCGGATACACATGCGATATTTTTCTTTATTTGCACTCTACCCTTGCATGTTTGGTTTTTAGTGTTTAAAAATACAAATTTGGTGCGAAATTTTGTTGCAAAATTCCGAATGACCGCCTTATAATATCGCCCCAACTAACCATAAATATTGATATTAAAGTTCAATAATTCGCAGGTGTAACATTTTACACGAAAATAACTGAACTGCCGAGAACAAGAAGTTCCTAAAAATATCACTCATTAAACCTCCATTTAGTAATAGGTAGTGAAATATCGTCGCAAGAATTAAAGAACGCTGTAACTGACAAGAAATCGAAAATAGGTTTTTTGCATCATTTTTATCGGAAAAAAAATATTTGAAATTAAAATAGTGCATTTGTTCTACTTTCATATAGGTTTTTTGGCTCTGGTGAACATTTAAGGTTTTGTCAGTTACAGCGTTCTTTAATTCCATCGACAATATATACACACTTTATGTATGAAAAATCTGTTAAATGAACGTTTTATTCAATAAGGTCATTTGGTTTAGGAACAACATTAAGAATAAGGAAATGGAGAAATTTGCCTTGTTAAAAAAGTTGACCCTTTTATCAGTTCGGTTATTAGAACTTGCCGTGGTCTAGTGGTTAGTGTTTTGGATTACTAAGACAATAGCACTGGGTTCAAATCTCAGCTCTGACATCTTGAAAAAAAGATATATGAAGAAATTATTTCTTTCGGCGACTACCTCTCAGCAGTCTACTGGCAAAAGTTATGAGAGTAATTAATAGCCATGGAAAAGCTTCTCAAGTTTGTCGTTCGGAGTCGAGTTTAAACTGTAGGTCCTGGGTACTCATGGATAAAAATTAACACACACAACATGAGTACTGTGAGAAGCTAGGCCGTAACCCTTACATAGGGTTGTAATGGCCAGTTATGTATGTATGTATGTATGTATTAGAACTTTATTGCTGAATGATCGCAAAAATGCAAACACATATACATATATGCGCTCACATTTTACAGATGTTTAATGTAGTATCTAAAATTTTAAACAAAACACTGTATAGTTTTAATTACATTTTAGAAAAAAATCTCCTGATGAGTCGAAATACATATGTTTTTCCATACATTTCGTATTATTAATCTATCTATATAAATAAAAATCAATGTTGTTTGTTGGTCATCGCATTGGTTGAGAACGGCAGGACCGATATTGATCATTTTTTCTTTTTAATAATCGTCGTGATCCAACTTAAGTTTCTACGGAAAGAAAATGTTGCCCCCCCCCCACTTTTACACCCAATTTTTTATTTACATAAAATCAGAAAATGGCTCCATCGATTTGAAAAATTGTTCTTTCAAATGTTTGTATTATTCCATTTCATCGAGAAAAAAATTTGCCACGCCTACTTTTACCACCACTTTTTTCTATTTATATCTAACTTCTAATTTTTTATATTTTCAGAACGGTTAAAGCTTAAGTTTCAGAATTCGGTCTGAATGACTTCATGGGCAAGGCAAATCGTCAGTCAGAAAATGGGCGAAATTGGGTAAGTGGGCGTGACACCTCCCATACAAGTTAAAAACTGATTTTTTATACATACGTATCTTTAGAAGTGTTGAAGCTAAAGTTTATAAATTTGGTGTGATTGATTTCGTAGTTATTACAAATAATCAGTAGAAAAATTGGCGGACAAGTAGACGTGATAGGTTACAGAAAAACTAACTATTAAGTTCAGCATATCTTGAAATCAGTAACAGTTTTTGAATTTGGTCTGAATTACTCCGTAGTCACTAAAAATCATCAGTCAAAAAATGTGTGGCAATAGATAGTGTAGCGAAGCACGCCGGGTTTAAGCTAGTAATTTAATAAAAATGCTTAAAAGCGTGTATCACTCACTTTCTGGTCACATTCTCAACAATATGAAATGTTAGTTTTTTTCTAGATCTTTGATTATCACGTTTTTAAAATGTGAACATAAAATTCTAACCACAAACAAGATTTTTTATTGTGATAAAAACTAATAAAAATAACGTTAAAACTAGAACAGTTACTACAACGATTATTATTCCATTTTTATTTCAAAATATGTAATAATTTTTATAGTTTTATGATCTTAAAAACAAGTCAATACACGATTTTTAAGTGGCAAGCACTGAGTGGTTTATTAAGCCCTACAAACTATAAATATTTACTATCAGTAGAAACACGAGTTGTCAATAAAATTGTAAACATGTTCAGTGACAAAATTTGTACTCTCTAAGTTGGGTCTTTCTGGCATATAAACAGTTTGAAATTATTATTTGGATTGACCCTCAGTATGTTGGGACTCCTGATTATTACATGAATCTAAATTATTTAAAATGCCTTCTTCAAATTGGATAAATTTGTTAGTACTCGAACCGAAGAATAAATTTTATCCATGAAAATTCATCATCAATTAATTTACTGAAAGCGAATTTATTTAAAATATGTCAAGAACACTTGCAGTTTTAAAAGCGGCAAAATGGGAAAAAATTTACAAAATTAAATCCGAAATATTTTATATTCAAAATTTAAAAAATTGAAGAGTAGTTGTCTCAATAAATAAGTCGTACTCCACTGATCTTGAAACAACATTTGTAATGTAACAAAGTGTAATTAGTTTATATTGTAGGGTATCACTAATAGCCTCCCATGCCAATCACCACTCTTCTCAGAACATTTTGTACTTTAAAAATATACTGACATGTTAGTCGATTCGATATGTAAAAATAGCACTTGTTTACCACGATTTTGTCTCGTGCTCCCTTAACTTAGTTAGCAAATCGTCAGTAAATATAAAGAAAAAGTTGTTATTCTTATTATTAAAATGATGTTGCAAAAATCAATTGTTTATTTTTAAAATGCCTGCATTTTATAACGCAAAGATAAAGAAAGAAAAATAAAAGTCTGTAATAAAAAAAAAATCACACCTTCTTTTGCATTATCTTGTTTCCTTTGCCTAACATTACTGGACGGTTAATGTGATCACAGAATTTTACTACAATGTTATTGCGTTTATACTCTTAAATGCAAATCTTGCCTACATACCTTACCAAAAGAGATAGTATGTCATTTGCCCGCCAAATAAAATCTTGATGGACGATTCCCTCACCCAGCAAGGTATTATATCGCTTTAATATAAACATTTAAGACGTCATACCATCGGAAGTTTATCGATTGTTAATTAATCGGCAGTCACAGAAGCCATAAAACACTTTAGTTTCAATGACGACCTAAGCCCTAGCAACCGACTACCATTACGGATAATAACAGCCGATACGATACGATACAATGCGATTACGATATCGAACGTTTGACTGCATTCTCAACGAAAGACAGCTGTTTTGCGTTTCACAGTAACTGTTTTAACTACAACAAATCTAACGAAAATAAATTCAAACTATAAGATAAATATTTTGGGGCTATAATTTATCCACTTTAGCAATTTGTTTTTTTTTTTTTTTTAATTTTCAGTTAATTTGTTAAACTGTTGATTTATCAACATTGAAATCTAAACATTTTTAAATATTCTACTTGTGTCACAAAAAATAAAGCCCGAAAAATGATATATTTAAACATAGTGGGACGCTTTTTCGAACAATAATGAGTGATTTGTTTTCGTTCGCATAGTTTTATTGACAACATCGTGGGACAGGTTGTTAGAGTCAGCTTCTAATATTGGCACAGTTAAAATCTGGTTTTTCCAATATTCTCATTTGTTATCAAAAAATATTCGTTTCCGGTGCCCCTAAACGATGTGTTAACTGTCGACAAAGCTCTTATGTTCCACTGGCTTACGTCCGGTAGATCTCTGGCTAAGGTAGCCCAATTCCCCCAGTTGCTCACCACCTGACATACCTACATATGTATATTATTGCTATTAATTATTATGTCTATCTCACAGGGCAGAGCTGTTACAAAAACATTAACAAATTCAGGAATTAAACGACTATTTAACAATAATCTCAAACACTATCTGGGTTCGTCCAAACAATAGCATGTGATATCCCAACATCAAAAATATTCAGACTAAATATAAACAATTTTTTACACATTTTGAAATAAAATTTACGATATTGATACCAAAGTACTCCTTATTTCATATCAAATGAGATTATGCTTGTGTTTACTGATATAGCAACCGATAAAATATTTTCTTTTTTTTCGACTGGCAGTATACATACAATTTCTATCAAGTGAAATTGCGTGTTTGTTTTACTAGCGTTCATCGCTTTTCTCTTGGCAAATATTGCACGTGTAGTGTAAAATCATTTGCAGAAATCACGTTCGTTATCGGCAGATTCTCGCGTGTTAACATTCTGTGTCGCTTATCGTTGGCTGTTATTTTTCTTCAAATAAAATATTAAATTAATTTATTGTTTATCAACTCTATAAATTTATATTAAAAAAGAAAAAAAACATAAAAAAACGTTTAAATAACGTTCGTTATTTTATCACTTAAAAAACAATTATTATCGTAACTAAAGCAGAATGTATTTGCAATAGAATGTAATGAATTTATTCATTGTGATACAGATTTCAAAAAAACACAATAATTTGTTTACTAAAGCACTAGAAATTCAGTTACATATTATTAGAAAAAATAATTTAAATTTTTGATAAAATATTATAAATTTAAATATTCTGACATATGCATACATACTCGTATGTTATTTAGAAATCATTATAATACGGTCTTGATAATTGCCGTTATATAGTCCACCATGATTATGCTTCAGAATAAAGGTCTGCATGAATGTCTTGCTTTTCTGCCAATTTAGAATGATTCAAGAAGTGTACTCTAATTGAGAGTAAATTCAAGCATCGAAACAAATATTCATTCTATTCGTTTTTCAGCCAACGAAACGAAACGAACAGCCTCAACAAACGAATAGAATAGAATAAATCTAAATTTACTCTCATAATTCTCTAACTCTGACATCTTCAAAAAAAGAAACATGAAAAAAATATTTCTTTCGGCGACTACCTCTCAGCAGTCTTCTGGCAAGAGCTCTGAGAGTAACTAATTGCCATGAACAAGCTTCTCAAGTCTGTCGTTCGGAGTCGACATTAAACTGTAGGTCCCGGTACTTATGGATAAAAATTGACACACACAACATGAGTGCTGCGAGAAGCTAGGCCGTAATCCTGACACAGGGTTGTAAAGGCCAGTATTGTATGTATGTATGTAACTCTCGATTATTATGGAGGCATTCGAATGTCTTGGAATGTATTGAATGTCTTGAATTTCCTTTGTGAATGAAAGCATGTATTGAAGTAAATGCGATAGTTTGTGGTACAAAAAAGCGAATAAAAACAAACAAATTGAAATCTAGCAAGAATAATAGTCTGTGTATATTAAAGCATTTAAAGCAGAGTAGGAAAATAAACAAAACTTAACGTTTAATCTCATTTTGTTGTATTCTTTACAATGAGTAAAACAAAAATAAAACAGAAACAGTGAGAAAGATTGTGCCATTTAATTTTGTATATTGTTTTTGTTTTGAGTACTACAAATACACTAACTCAAATGTGCGGAGGTACAACAAAAAATGAATAAGAAAAAAAAGGATAGAAGAAGAGAAAAAGAAAAGAAGAAGAGAAAAAACAACAAAAAACAAAGCAAGCACAAGAGCGAAAAGCTAAATGTTTCATTTGCGCTCTTTCTCATTTAGAAAGTATTTGTTTTGATTTTGCTCATGTACAATACCATTAAAAAAATTTTGAAAAGTGTATGACTTTGTTGTAACTTTTGCGAAATGTTTTGTTTGTTTGCCCACTCTGATTTAAAGGCAAAAAAGAAACACAATTACTTTTTGAATATGTAATTTATTTATACTTTTTTTAAGTTTTTGTATGTATTTTTAAAAATTAACAGCCTGTTTTTAAAACACGAATGGTTTTTGGCATTTATATGAGAAACACTAACTAGAACACGAATGGTTTTTAACATTAGCCTTTTTAATAACAATACACTCAAATTTGTTAGCGTTTCTCATATACATAGAAAGACGAATGTCAAAAACCATTCGTGCTCTATGAACAGGCTGTTACGCTTTTTAGACAACAATTAGGCTAATGCTGGAAAAGTATTGAGTAATGGGTATCGAGTAGCGAGTATTTGTACTAAATTTTGGGTGTTCAATACTTGAAAGTAACTGCTTAATACTTTAAGGCCCATTATTACAACTTGCCGATAGTTAAATATAGGATTTTATCAGACAATAAATAGCTTATTGTTATTAAAAGTAAACTTTAATCTAAAGTTAAAGCAATTTTTCGATTAACTTCTTCTTCTTTATACAGGGTTTTCTATAGGGACGCTACAAAAGTAGAGCGACAGGGAAAGCAAATGAAGCCATATTTGTTGTCGCTCTTTTGACATTTCTCTTCAGTAAGGTTTGCCATTTCATGATGGAAAGAAATACGAGCCAACAACGAGTCGAAATTATTAAAATTTACTACCGAAATTCGGAGTCAGTGGCCTCAACGTTAAAAGCGCTACGTCCAATTTATGGTCGTCATAATCGTCCTAGCAGATAAACAATTGAGCGTCTAGTAAAACAATTTGAATCCACAGGCACAGTACAAAATGTTCCCGTGTCAGTAAGACAAATAAGTGCCCGCAGTGTCGAGAATATTGCTGTAGTTGAGGCTTCAGTTGAAGCAAGCCCAAATTTGTCTCTCACATGTCGTTCTCAAGCGTTGGGCCCCCCTGTGACGTCGTTGTAGCGAATTTTCCAAAAATATCTTGGCCTACATCCTCACAAGATCAAATTGACTCAAGAACTGAAGCCGCTTAATCATCAGAAGCGTCGAATGTTCGTGAATTGGCTGAGCAACAACTTGAAAAAGATTCGGATTTTCATCGAAATATAATCTTCAGCGCTGAGGCCTCTTCTTTGTTTTGTATATAAAATTTCCTTAAATGAAATTAGGTAGGTAGGCGTTTTTCTTATATTTTACTGCAAAATTTTAAGCTGTACGTCAACATTCTTACCACTTTTTCCGTTGCAGATGTTTGAAAAAAAGACATTTAAAAATTGCCAAAAACAACAAAAATTAACAAAAACTACATTAATGATAAAATTTTTTATATTTATTTAATACGATATTTAAAATATTTATTTTTTTTTTTATTCCAAATAATAAAAAGAAAACACAGACACTGTGCAGAGCAAGAGACACATTTTTTTGATAAGAAAAAAAAAAAAACTATGAGAAAACAGACTAAAACAAAACATTTGAATTAAAAAAATCAGTTAAATTAAATAAATAAATTATAAATTATGAAGCAAATAATTGTTTATGTGTAAATTAAATGGAATTAAAAGTCATGGAAGGTATAAATTATTCCGAATACAACCAGTTTAGGGCATAAAAATTACTCATAAAAATCTCAAATGCTCCAGAATCATAATTTAACCAAATCAAGCTTCATCATACTGGCATGTGCCCGAGGAAGTAATAACAAGAAATGTAAAATTTTTCCATCCAAAATACGAAATGGGATCATTAGGCACGTGTCTAAGAGACACTTATCAAATTGAATTTAAATAGTTATCTACTTATAATTAAAATAGTTTCTATGTTTATAAACATACATATTCGATTGTAAGAAAATTCACGTACATATTTAAATAATCGGATAGGGAAAAAAATTAAATAATTCTAACAATTTTTCTCTTTTTTTGTTGTGCCTGTAATTGAAGATTATGAATTAGATTATACATATGTATGTGGCGTTTACACAAAACGGTGTCACGAGCCAAACAACACAACCTTTATTGCATGAAATACTTTAGGATCATATAATTTATAAATTTGACAATGTCAATTTACCACAAAGATAGTACGAGACAGGGTTGATGGTGATAATTCCCCAATGAAACATAAAATCCAACATTCGTGAATTTTCGAGAACGATTCTAATGCGAAAGCGTTTTTGCCTTTATGCCTAAAATTTGCAAAAAATTGTATCGGATATTATGCAGTATGTAATTTCTCTAATAGTAATTCGACTATTCCTCATAACAATTTCTAACACTTTTTCAACATTTTGATCGGCTTTTCTTCTAAAAATTCTTTGAAAAGCTTGTACCACCTGTAAACATTTTTCTCACTCAGAGTAGGACTACAATCACCGTATACCGCTCTAAAAGTTTCAAATGCTTTCAAGTAATTAAATCCTACACAAAATTGGCTGCAAATTCTTTGATCCATTTTTTGCCACAGCAGAAAACACCGAACAAGCAAAGCATGCCTTTACAACCCTGTGTCGGGATTACGGCCTAGCTTCTCGCAGCACTCATGTTGTGTGTGTAAATTTTTATCCATGAGTACCGGGACCTACAGTTTTTAATGTCGACTCCGAACGACAAACTTGAGAAGCTTGTTCATGGCAATTAATTACTCTCAGAGCTTTTGCTAGAAGACTGCTGAGAGGTAGTCGCCGAAAGAAATATTTTTGTTTTCATATTTCTTTTTTTTTAAGATGTCAGAGCTGGATGTCGAACCCAGGGCTTATGTCTTAGTAAGCCAACACACTAACCACTAGACCACGGCGACTACGAGAGAGATGAGATACATCGCACCAAACTAGCGCCACCCAATGCCGGAACACTCGACTACCGGACATAGCATGCTACGCCATTCACATTGAGAGCCCTATGACAAAGGATTAGCAATCTTGGTACTACCATTACCTGGATTGTAGTACACCTGCTTGTTTAGGAGATGCATACAATCCAGCACTACCACAACCACTACGTGTACTCCCCGAAGAATCGAACCTAACCATGTGGCAATATTCCCGCACACCCCGAATGACAGGGGCAAACAGGCAATGTTGGGGCTTCTGATGCCCGTAGTATTAGATTAAGTGTCTCTGGTCAGCCCTTGAGAGCGCCAGTAATTTGTAGTTATTAATAAATCTCTTCCTATATAGAGTGTCAGGTCACCCAGAGCTAGGTGAACTCCATATATAGTCTACAGAAGTAAGTACGCCCGGGGGGTGTCAAAGTGTTATGTCTCTTACAAACAAATTAATCGCAAACAAACTCAATAAAGAACATATATTAGGGACAAGTGTACCAAAATATATAAAAATAATCGTTAATCAAAATGGACGTAGCCTGAAAAATTTAAAGATTCACCAGTTTTATTGTACAGTCCTCGTAGAATTGAATTTAAATTACGAATTTAAGTTTTACAATGATTAAGTAGTCGAGAAAATGAAAATATTCTTAAACCAAGTTTTTCTCTGGCTTATTTCAAGCACTTGTTAATTTCTTTTTAGGAAATTGGTGCTGTTTGTCTCAAAAATCCGGAAACATATTCTGAGTTATTCTATTAAAGTTTTAAATTTTTTAAATCATAATTATTTTTTTTAATTTTTTATCAAAACAGAAACATCATCTTTAGAACCTTTAATCACCATTTGTTTTTGTTTTATTAGATGAGCTTAAAATTTCAATTAAGATTTATAATTCTTTTAGAAAAAAAAATGTATTCGTTTATAATAATAATTCGAGTATTAAAATTAATAATGACGTCAACTCATAATGAGTGATAAAAAAAGTAATTTCTCCTCTTTTAATAAAAAATATAAAATTTCTACCTTTATTTGTATTTTTTTTAATAGATAATTAACAAAAATATGCATAGAAATGTGTGTATGGAACGTACATATTTTATTTAAAAGTGCTAAAAATTGTGTGAAGAACGTCAATTTGTCTTGAAAATTGTAAGTGTTTTTCTTTTATTATACAAAAAACTAATGATATAATCGGGGATAGTTACCGGGTTATTCTATATAAGAACTATGATAAAAAATTTTTTTTAATAAATTTTTAATTATTTTATAATGCAAATTACACCTACTCCTCCCTCATACTCGGTCTATTTTATTACGTTCTTAGTTTTGAATTAGATGTCATAAGAAAAATTCTTTCTTTGATTAGTTTTATTATTCTTGCAATAAAATGTGATCTAAATTTTCCACTCTATTAAGGGAAATGATCTATGACATATTATATGTATATGTTTGGTAATAACAATACATACATACATACATAATTGGCCATTACAACCCTGTGTCAGGGTTACGGCCTAGCTTCTCACAGCACTCATGTTGTGTGTGTTAGTTTTTATCCATGAGTACTGGGACCTACAGTTTAAAGTTGACTCCGAACGACAGATTTGAGTAACTTTTTCATGGCAATCAGTTACTCTCAGAGCTTTTGCCAGAAGACTAATGAGACATAAATTTTTCATATTTCTTTTTTTCAAGCTGAGATTTGAACCTGGCACTATCGTCTTAGTAAGCCAACACACCAACGACTGGACCACGGCGACTACTAATAACAATGTCTATTAATAAGGTCAAGTCAATGCTTAGACTGCAGAGTTGTGCGCAATCAATTATTTTGTGTAATTAATTACATGTAAATTACACAATTACATGTAATTGTAATTCTTTTTTTTTTCAATTACATTTACTTTTCAAGTAATTGTAATTGTAATTACGCAAGTCAATTACATTTGTAAGTAATTGTAATTCAAAAAACTCAATTACAAATTACAAGTAATGGTAATTGAAAAAACTCAATTAACAATTACATGTAATTGTAATTGGAAAAATTCCAATTATAATTACAAGTAATTGAAAAAATTTAATTGGCTTCATGAAGTAATGGTGGAAAATAAAGTAATCATTAGTTTTTGAAGTAATCATTAAAAAAAAATTTATTTAATTACAATTACTTTTAATTATATTTACATTTTTATAACAATAAGTCAATATACATTTTAGTTACATAATTTGTTGTACTTATATTTGAATTGCTCATCCACCTCAATAACATCAGTCTTATTTATGATAATAAATATAATGCGTAATATGAGTTTTTTATAAATGGCAAAACAATTCAAACAATCTCTTTAATACAATTTTCTAAAATTTATCATTCATTTGAGATACAAAATTACATTGATCTTATTTTTTAAAGTAAAATGAGGCGTAATATGTTGAAAAATTTCATTAAAAAAATAATATTTATAAAAAGAATCACAAACATTTACATTTTTCATTCAGTATTTTTATCAAAAAAAATATTTTTTTTCCCATTACAAGTAATTATTTTGTGTAAATTACAATTATAATTACTTAGTAATGGTAAATGAATTTTTTCAATTACAATTACTTGTAATTTGTAATTGAAAATTTTCAATTATAATTACATGTAATTGTAATTCAAAAAATGTAATTGCATCAATTACAATCAAATGTAATTGTAATTGAAAATTTTTCAATTACAATTACTCGTAATTGTAATTGAACAAATCTCAATTACAAATTACATGTAATTGTAATTGTAATTGTAATTGTAATTTAATTGGCCGGAACAACTCTGTTAGACTGAATTGAATGTAAACAATTGTTTAATTGGCAAAGTCATTAGTATATTTGTTATTTGTTTACCAGTGTTACCATTTTATACAAGTAGCACATAATTAAAGGTTTTCTTTATTTCAGAAATACCAGCTCTGTCTGTTTTTGACAATGTCATCATTGTCATACACGAGAATGCCTATTGCTTTTTATGTGGTTGTACTCTTGTAAGATTAGAATGATCTTATAAATAGGTTTTGTGTAATTCTTCTTGTTAAAAAAAAGAGAACTATTTTATAGAATGTATAGCTGAGCCATAAAAAAAGTATTCGGAATTTGATATCACTAAAATTTTATGGGCAACATTTTTTTAGAACATTTCATCCCCTCCCACCCCATTTTCGGTGTGCTTTTTACGATTTGTTAGAATAAAGCCGCAAAAGGCAGTTATGCGGGGGAGTTAGAGGATTAATATATTCTACGAAAATATTTGTCGTGATATTTTCTACAAAGTCCCTTAACATACCATACACCTTAGATGTAAGGAAAACATATATTTTATACACCGATATGCTGCAAGAGTTCGCCAGAGATGGAAATTTTTAACCGCCTCTAAATAAAAAATTCCTATGTGATCTGTCAAAACGCCGACAGACGTATAAATTTTTTTAGTCTCCTCTACCAGGATCAATCGTCAGAACCCTGTAATTTTGCAAAAACTTTGAAATTGTTGCACAGTGTAATTAGACTAAAAAATAATTGTTTTACGGCAAAGCGTTGGAAAAATTGGACTTTTACGAAAATAAATTCATGCTACTGAAATTTATCGCATACACTTTGTTGAAAACATATGTATTATATATTACATATATGGCAGGTTTACAGGTTGACAGACTCAATCTGTGCTCAGTTTTTCAAGATCTACAAAATGACTTTTTCTTCTAGTGAAGAGTGACACTGAAAATCAAACTGTTGACTTGATGACTCAGAAAAGTTGAAAACAGTTTAAACCAAAGAAATATGAGAATCCCCACTATTAGTTTAGTCTAAATCACAAGCAAGGTAAAGTAAATTTTTTGGGGGGAGGACTTGATTACTTTTTTCAAACGATAGTTCAAAATAAAATATTTTCTGATTCATGCATACACGAGATGTTTAAATACTTCGAAATGTATGAATATATACACTGCCAATCACTTGAATATGTTCATTAATTTTTGCTCTTATATTTTCTTTTCTCTTCATATAAACTTTCTGAAAACAATTTTTTTTTTTTCACTTAACTTAAGAGATATTATGAATGATCATATTTTAGGAAAAAAAAAATAACAATAAATACAAATTTGTTATTTTTTTGCTTTTACTTCAAAATGCTGCGAAAACAGGTGTAAATTATGGGCAGTGTATATTGAGTATATTGTAAAGCCCACAAACTTATCTAGAGTTCGTATACAATCTCCCTCAAATTCGTCGCTGTTAACAATTCTCTAGCTGATATCTGATAATCACCAAGGTTCTTACTATGCATCAATGCTGCACAAATGCCACCTATGTGTTCTGATGACTCGATTGCTTCATTACAGAACCCATTATACAATCCACTTAAAAGGTTTTGTACCCTTTTTGTGTGTGACCGGTTAGGAGTCCAGTTCATTTCCTTAGAAAACTCTAAGACTTGGTTCACCTAAGAAGAGTAACTGCCTCTACTTGTCCTCTTTTTTCCAAAAAAGTGGGAGAAAATATTTTTCTTATTTAACTGTTTTTTTACCACCGAAAACAAACGAATACGTCAAATACACACCTGGCAGTTGTTATTTAGTAAAAAAAAAGTACCATTAAATAGAAATTCCCAATACTCGGAACAACTTCTTAAGTACATATTTATCAGAAAATATGGAATAAAAGCTGACAAAAATAAAACTCTAGCAAATGTCGCCAAATCAAATTAATTTTAGCACTTAAACTGTGGCAATTAATTGCTTATACACCGACATTATCATAAAATTTAAATCTTTTAATTCAAGTGTGAATACTAATCACATGATATATTTAAAAATGAAACATATGTTCAAAAAACACACTCAATTGAATGTGAACAAAATTTAAATTAAAACCAATTGAAATCTTATGAAAGGCAATTAAACGATAGACGGAGTAAATAATGATCACATTGAGGAGAGAGAATTTTTTCCAAGAATTTTAAACAAAAACATTTATATGAAAGAAGATAATTTTAAAATTGTCAATATTAAAATTGTAAACCATATGCAAGAATATCCATTAACAATAGTACCTACTTTAACAAAAATTATTTTAAGCAATTGAAAAATACTCATGGATAAAAATTGACACACACAACATGGGAGCTGCGAGAAGTTAGGCCATAATTTTGAAACAGGGTTGTAATGGCCAATGTCAGATACTTTTTTCATTTACAGCTTGTTCATAGAACACGAATGGTTTTTGACATTCGGCTTTTTATATGTAAAACAACAATAAAAACACACAAATTTGTTAGTGTTTCTCATATAAAAAGACGAATGTCAAAAACCATTCGTGTAAAAGGCTGTTACTTTTCTATTTTTAATTTTTTTTTATTTTTATTTTTTTTTTATTTTAGAAAAAATACATCAGACGACAGTCGGTGATAAAAGTCTGCGTGATAATAAGTTTAGTTTGCGATGTTTGCCATTGAAAGTTCAATTGCTGCAAGAGGCCCCAAGATATGTGGCGATTAAAACATACAATATTTTTAATAATCAAGATAATACCTATCGTTTCAATGCGAGTAATATTTTGTATTTCCGTAGCTAAACACTCACTGTATTATTGGATCTAAAACCAAACGATTGATTAGATAAGGGAGGGGAAACCTTTAAAGGCCAACCTTTAAAAAAATTAAGTAAATTGTTTTATAATAACCCAGTAAAAGCATGTAATGAAATCATAGGACACCTATATGTTGTATTATATTGGCAACCAACATATAAAATTAAGTGTTATAAACGGTAGTCAACACATAGTAGGTGTTGTAAATCATTATCGGAATTTTAAAAATATAACAGTAAATTTACAACTGTTGTCAACCAAAATCGGGGCCATAAATTCAATTTATAACAAAAATTTATATATAAAATTATTTCGTCATTGAAGATCATGTGTTTCCTTGAATATTTAAATAAATTGTTTTTCAACAAAAGGAATAATTAAAACTAATGAGTATTTCCTGATTTAATGACACTTTTTCGTGGCTAAAATTTAAGCAAAACATTGTTTTCATAACTTTTAAAAAGATGTTTCATATGATCATTTCCATGGCTTGCAACAATGACGAATTAAAACGTTACTGTTATTTGAAGACGTTGCTCCAGAACGACAGCTATACAACGAAAAAAATTAAAATTGTAATTGACATTTTTTTTGTCAAAAAGCTCGACGCTACTAATTTGATAATTGATATTATTAATGTTTCTAAGAGCAAATCCAATTAACAAAATTAATTGGTAGTACAAACGTAGATCTGTCTACACCGACCGATGGTTACAAATTTCTCTTAACCTGAATTAAATCGGATTTTTTTTTTTTTTTTTGAGTCATCAAATCGTGAAAATTGGACATTTTAAATTCGCACCACATACTGTCGCAAGAATTAAAGAACACTGTAACTGACAATACGTTTTTGGCATCATTTTTATCAGAAAAAAAAATACACGTCGATTGCTTTCGGTCCCAGATTTCTATGATGAAAAGAAATTCACCTACGCCGTCTGCGTTTTGAAAAATACCAGTGTCTTTGTTCTCCTTATATACAGGTTTTTTGGCTCTGGTGAACATTTAATGTTTTGTCAGTTACAGCATTCTTTAATTCTTACGATGACATGAAAGCATAAATATGTCATATTTCATACCTAATTACTTGGATGAAAAGTTTCTGTATTACACATAGGATAAGTGAGTGTTCTATCTATTTTAAAGCTAGGAAGCGAAGTGGCCTCAGAAATTATCATCAAACAAGCATCAATTGTTATTACAATACTGCAAAACGCAACATTTTGTGTAAAAATGTCATTTCTAAAAAAATCATGCTATGCTATGTCATGTCGTCTCAAACACATTGTCATACCATGTCATGCAAAGTCATCATAGTATCTTAGCATGTTATTGCAAATTGGCTAAGCTGCTGTGTTGTGTTCAATACCCTGTTCATGAATGTTTCTTGTGTATAATGTTTTTAATACTGTCGTATAAATATTTGCCACATTAGTGGGGTTTTTAAAACTATATAAATATACAATGTTTGTTTGATAATAAGGTGTGCGTCACTATAAACTGTAACACATCAAAAGTCAAATAAAAACTGACTGGAGTAAGCTAGAGTTAAAAATAAAACAGTTTTATTTTGCATTTTTATTACAGATTTATATTCTGTATTATTTTATTTAAAAATTAATTTAATTTTATAAAATTTTTTATTTTATTCATTATGCCATCCATAAGCAATGTTATAGTGTTTTCGGTGATTTTTTTGGTACCAGCTGTCCATTTATATCGAAAACTAGTAATGGTTTTGGGAACAGATGTACTCTTCTTTAGTTCTCTTTTGACCAGAGCCCAATATCTTTCAATAGGCCGCAGCTCTGGGCAGTTTCGTGGGTTAGCCTCTTTTGGAACAAAAATAACATTATTTTTATTATACCAG
This sequence comes from Metopia argyrocephala, assembly GCA_963576795.1. Lineage (NCBI taxonomy): Eukaryota > Metazoa > Arthropoda > Insecta > Diptera > Sarcophagidae > Metopia > Metopia argyrocephala. The sequence continues at coordinate 175,102,443 of OY756208.1, read as the reverse complement.
TCTATTGCGCTTTTACTGTAGTGACATGTTGCCAAATCTGGCCAGAAGAATGTTGATATGTTGTGCTGTCTTAGAAATGGGAGCAACCTCTTTTGAAGACACTCTTTGATATAAATATCTGAGTTTATTGATCCCAATGTAACAAACGATGCACTTCTGTTGCCGCAGCTACAAATAGCCTGCCAAACTAGGAACTTTTTGGGAAATTTTGATAGTTTTTTAGATCGGAACTTTTCAGAAACATTGCCTCTACTATCCGCTACATAAAACTCTTGGCCAGGAAGCTGCGCAAAGTCTGCAAAAACGTAAGTTTCATCACCCATTACACAACATTCGAACTTTTAAAAAAATTCTTTTTTGAGGAGTTTTGCTCTTTTTTTTGCTTCAATATTCTTCTTAGCATTTCTATCCGGAACATTTTGGACTTTAAATGTTTTAAGGCCAGCTTTAGCTTTAACTCGGCGCACAAAACTTTCCGAACATTGCACGCGCCGGGCCACTTCGCGACCAGAAATGTTTGGAAGAGCCAGCAAAAGCTTCTCAACCTTTTTGGCTTTCGCATCGTTCGTTACCAGTTTTGCTTTACCTGTTCCAGGCTTTCTTTCAATTTTTAGGTCTTTGTTGAACTTTTTGACCACTCTGGAAACACATTGCCTGGTCACGTGGACTTCCCTAGCAACTTTTGTATAACTCCAATATGGTTTTTTTGAATTATTTGAATAATTTTTGTATGCACTTGTCTTTGATTATCCATTGTGAACTAACTAACAAGTCAAATTTGACAAACTGATGCATTTTAAAATCTGACACATTTTTCAAAGATATTGTGATTAAGAAAAATAATTTTGATTAAAGGTGAAAAAAGTTATTAAGAAAAATGGGTGTTACACTTTATAGTGACGCACACCTTAGAACATATATAAGTGCTCCGTTAGTCTGCTAACGATATCTTTCATATTGTTTTATTCATACTTTATCAATTCATATTTTAACAATAATCACATAAATTAAAAAAAAAATATTATTATAAATAATTATTTAAGCTCAAGGTCTAATTTTACAAAATACACTGAAAAAATTTAATATATATACCAAAATGTGTACATATTTAAAGGGCACATACTTCTTCTTTCTGAAACCGTTCAAAAATTGAAAATCGGATTAAAATTAACTGAGTTACATGTTCATAAGTACTCGAACCTACCCGAAAATAGTTTTTTCGGAATAACTATGAAATTTGAGGGTGTTTCCGAACTTTTAAAAATTAATTTATGATCTACTCAATAAGGAATACAACTTACACTAGGTCACTTTCCAGTTTCACTTTAGCACCGTGTTATTTAAGCTCAAGGTGTATTTTATTTAGTTTGTTTAGACCTTGAGCTTAATTAAATTATATTAATTAAAATAAAATAATATTGCATACAAAACTCTGATCTAAAAAATGTCTAATATTTTATTTTTTAGGTATAATAATTCAAACAAATGATCAGAATTTCCATTAAAAACATTTGTCACATGCCTTGCATGTGTTAACATGTTAATTTTCAATGTTAATGTGTACAAAATGAGTATAAAGACAATGTATAGGTTTGACTCCATAATATTTTACATTGTCTTAATAAGCCATTGTCGAACGTGTTTGAACGGCATTGCAATTGAATATAGGCTAGTGCTGTCAAGTTCTTCTACTCTTCATTACTGGATAGTATTGAGTACTTCCATTTGGATACACAATACTACTCAATACATTTAACAGATTTTATTTTTAAGAGACAGCAATTTCATAAAGCATTGTGTTTTTAGACAGAATTTTGTTTTGGCCATTAAAATTTATTTTTTTATACAACTTTGAAGAAAATTACAATTCTTCAAGTATTGAATACCCAAAAATTAATACAAATACTCGATACTCGGTACCCACTACTCCATACTTTGCCAGCACTAGTAGAGAAAAACATTTGCAGGGCTTTAATTGTTGATAAAAAACAGAAATGTATTGCTTTGTAAATACATTTGTTTGGTTTTTATATACTAAATGTGATTCGCATTTAGTTTATAACTATTTGAATATAAGTATTTGTATTTTTGCTTACCACCTTTGGGAAAAAGTCTCCTGACGAGTCTCTTAAGCAGAGACGAAATAGCCATAGTCATGCTTATCCCCAAAGCAATACATTTCATATATTATGTATATTAAATGTATTTGCCTATATGGCGAAAAATATTTTTTGTTTTTTTTTTATTGGTAAAATTTTGTTAATTTTCTGCATATATGTCATTAGTCCATCAGTCGTACAATTGTTAAAAATTGCGCCACATTTCGTGCACAGTTAACAAACTTGTTGACAGTGTTCATTATAAGTTATTAATAAAATCACTTTAATAAACAGTCTGAGAATTGTTTTTTTAAGTGAATGATTTAAAATAGTGCCCCCCCCCCCCCCCCCTAAGGGCAAATGTGTGTTTCTAGTCTTTTATTTTTTTTTTTTTTTTCAAATGTTATAACCTTCTTAATTGTTTAATATAAATATTTAAAATACAAAAAATATTAATTAAAATATCACGTTCGGTTAACAAGTCAATATTTACTTAAAAGCATATTGTCGCATGAGTATAAATTATTGAAAATTTGTATACGAGTATCATAATCATCATTACAAACAAGTGCATTAATATGTTTAAACAGTTCAACAGATTATTGTGGTTGCTGTATGTTTTTTATGATAAAATTGCAAAGATAAGAATACAAATGAGTAATTTTGTTTTATTTTAATTTACAACAACAACAAAGTATATTTAAAAAAAAAAAAAAAAACACAACAAATGACATGTAAATAAATGTCTCACATCTCTAATATACTACATATATCATCATTTGAAAAAAATGTTTAAAAAAAGAATCCAAACTGTGAACAACTGCGAGATGATTGCGAGCAGATTTTTTTTTTTTTTCTGTAGACGCTCTGACAGCACTGATAGGTAATTTAAGTTAGGAAGACCAAGTGTAAACATATACAATTTAAGAATGACTTATTTTACACTACGACGATATTGGTAGTGAGATTTTTTCCTATAAGACTTTTCTATTGTATGAACGGAAGAATACCAAAACATCGATGTTTTCAATTATAATTAAATGATAAATTCTGGAGCACCACTAAGATACATTATATGATGGCGGAATTTATAATGCCTTATGATTTTATACGAAATTTCGATAAACAAATTCATGAATTAATTCGGTTGAGCGGATAAAAGTCATAAACCTGTGCTGTAATTCGGTAGAAAACATACTAAAATTTTGTAGCGCATAAAAATAACAGTTAAAGCATAAAGGTGGAAGTAAATAACGCGCATTCGACGTTAAGCGCGTTTAGTACTTCAAAGATCATTATTACGACTTTCGTTAACGCGAGGAATAAAGTGATTTTTTAATACTTTTCCTTATTATAACTTACCTTAAAAATAAAAGTTATATTTTCCAAAATACGACAATAATAGATTACTTTTGGCATTAAATTTGTTTTAAAGACACCAAGCGCCAACAACACGCATTTTTGCATAAATAAATAAACCAAAAAACGCTGAAGCCCCAGGAACAGTGATCAATTTTTTAAATTAATTGTTGTTCCGTCAGAAACGCTTTAATTAGATCAAAGTTAAACCATCACGGCTACAGTCGTACATATCATCGATGTGGATTAATGTGGATAAGGTGGAATAAAAGGGCAAAAACAAAAATTAATTGTAATTCTGTTTATCCAAATAAGAGGAAAATTGTTCAGTTTGGCTAGTGTACTATACCTTCACGGACATCATTTCTCCTTTGATTACCAAAAAGTTCATTGCAGTTAACTTTGATTTAATTAAATCGTTTCTGACGGAACAAAAAACCAAAAAATTTATATATTGTGCACTAAAAGAACTTAAAAACAAAGAATTGTGTTTTACTTTCAATTTTTATTGAACTTATTTCTTTATTGACAAAATAAACAAAATATTTTTGTTTATAATTTAACGAACAAAAAATATGGCAACCTCGATTAAATACAATAAACTCAAACGTTTATACCTCACGTTAAAAGTTAAAGGTAAGGTAATCTTCCGAACAGCTTTATCGGTCACTTTTAGTTTAAAGATTACTCAAGAATGATAAGGTGTGCGTCACTATAAACTGTAACACATCAAAAGTCAAATAAAAACTGACTGGAGTAAGCTAGAGTTAAAAATAAAACAGTTTTATTATTTTATTTTTATTACAGATTTATATTCTGTATTATTTTATTTAAAAATTAATTTAATTTTATAAAATTTTTTATTTTATTCATTATGCCATCCATAAGCAATGTTATAGTGTTTTCGGTGATTTTTTTGGTACCAGCTGTCCATTTATATCGAAAACCAGTAATGGTTTTGGGAACAGATGTACTCTTCTTTAGTTCTCTTTTGACCAGAGCCCAATATCTTTCAATAGGCCGCAGCTCTGGGCAGTTTGGTGGGTTAGCCTCTTTGGAACAAAAATAACATTATTTTTATTATACCAGTCTATTGCGCTTTTACTGTAGTGACATGTTGCCAAATCTGGCCAGAAGAATGTTGATATGTTGTGCTGTCTTAGAAATGGGAACAACCTCTTTTGAAGACACTCTTTGATATAAATATCTGAGTTTATTGATCCCAATGTAACAAACGATGCACTTCTGTTGCCGCAGCTACAAATAGCTTGCCAAACTAGGAACTTTTTGGGAAATTTTGATAGTTTTTTAGTTCGGAACTCTTCAGAAACATTGCCTCTACTATCCGCTACATAAAACTCTTGGCCAGGAAGCTGCGCAAAGTCTGCAAAAGCGTAAGTTTCATCATCCATTACACAACATTCGAACTTTTGAAAAAATTCTTTTTTGAGGAGTTTTGCTCTTTTTTTTTGCTTCAATATTCTTCTTAGCATTTCTATCCGGAACTTTTTGGACTTTAAATGTTTTAAAGCCAGTTTTAGCTTTAACTCGGCGCACAAAACTTTCCGAACATTGCACGCGCCGGGCCACTTCGCGACCAGAAATGTTTGGAAGAGCCAGCAAAAGCTTCTCAACCTTTTTGGCTTTCGCGTCGTTCGTTACCAGTTTTGCTTTACCTGTTTCAGGCTTTCTTTCAATTTTTAGGTCTTTGTTGAACTTTTTGACCACTCTGGAAACACATTGCCTGGTCACGTGGACTTCCCTAGCAACTTTTGTATAACTCCAATATGGTTTTTTTGAATTATTTGAATAATTTTTGTATGCACTTGTCTTTGATTATCCATTATGAACTAACTAACAAGTCAAATTTGACAAACTGATACATTTTAAAATCTGGCACATTTTTCAAAGATGTTGTGATTAAGAAAAATAATTTTGATTAAAGGTGAAAAAAGTTATTAAGAAAAATGGGTGTTACACTTTATAGTGACGCACACCTTAGAACTGAAGATTACGCCATGCGCATGTTATCCCGTGAGATGACGTAGATTCCCCTATATTTGTGAGAAAAAAGAGAGAGAAGTATAAAATTATCTCATTGTTATGAGTACACATTTAAATTTTTCGTGACGTCATTTCACGTAGATGCGTAGGAAATCGTAATCTTTAGTTCTATAATTCTTGAAGATTACATCCTACCTTTAACTATCAGCAAGTTGTAATAATATATACATATAAGATATGTATAGATTACACTATGCGACAAATGAAGACTTTTGGAAATATGCACGAACTCCACAGTATAGGTTCGATAGTACTACCAAAACTTAGTAAAACCCTGTACTCGGTTTGGTCAGATTGACTATTAATTTCTTTTTTTTTTTTTTGGACCTCAAAAGATTTTGAAAATCACTGCATCACTCAAAAAAAGTTGTCCTCAGTTTTTAGCCAAAAGTTAACTCAAACTTAAAGATACTGCTTAACTATGTTCGGCAATAATATAGTGAAGACTCTTCTGAACAAATTTTAAAATATTTTTTGTGCAAAAAATAATTTGTTCCTGCACTTTTTTGCAAAAATGTACGAAAAAAATTTTGCTTTTTTCAGCATAACTTACAGAGACTCGTAATTGTTCACTAACAATATATGACAATATTGTAGCCATTGTAAATCTGAACAACTTTCGTCAACATATCAATACAATCTGAATGTGTCTAGGCATCCAAAATAGCTTACAAAGACCAAAGGCCCTAAAAATTTTATTTTTCACTATTTTTCAAGAATTAAAAAAAAAATTAAAAAAAAAATATTTTAAAAAATTTATAAATATGTATATCAGCAGCATATATCTTCAAAAAAATTTTATATTTTTTTTAAACAAAATGTCTTAAAGTTAAAATCTGCTTAACTCTTTCGCTTTATAAAAACACACTATTTTACCTTTTTTTGTTCGCAACGCATGACGGTCAGAACGTTTGTTATGAATCCTCACCTTAAGTTTATTAAATTTATTATAATGACGAAAACTATAATTTTGCATTGACAACAGCAAGATTATATAAATTTACTTCGCTAAAAGAAAGCTTTGCTTTTAAACTATTTCTTCTGATTTAGATAGCATCTGTCAGCCCCAATAAAGTTCACCTGGTCACCTTATACGTACATATTTGTATTATTTAATTTTATTATGTTTTTACTGGAATCCACTTTTAAATGTATAATAATTCATTTTAATATTTATTAATGCGACTCATTTAAAAAGTGATGCATAAATCAAACACAAAAAAAAATGTACTGCTCTAGTACGCTGTCAGTCAAGCACGTGAACATGTTTGAAAAAAAGATACAGTTTTAATGCATTACAATATATGTAAATAAAATATGGGTCGATTATGGATGGTAAGTTAAGTCATATAGCTAAAACGTGATCAACTACATTTAGTTTAAAGCGTTATTTTAATGAATTAGAAGCTGTTAATAATGCTGTATATAACGTGTAGTTGAAAGAGATGTGCTGGACTGGAGCACTACACAAAGCCTGGGCAATCACTAAGAGAATAACAATTATTTTCCCTTTTTAAAGTACTGACACAACTTCTGCCGTAAATGAAAGGTATACACCGCTATGAGCTTGGACAAAGATTGATGAGGGATCTCCAAAACTTTTAATGTCCTCTCCCGTCTATATCGAGAATAAAGGGTTCTAAGAAGAGCATAGTTCTGTTAGAAAATTTTAAGGTCTCTTTCTTAATGGCAATCACAGCGCAGCTGTTGGAAAAAAAATTTAAGAGAATTTGCGGTAATATGGTGCAAAGATAGTGAGTGCATTTTAGATTTTAAGAGTTTTAAATTCAAGTACCAAATGTTTTCGTAAACTAAGATATTCACCCAGGGAAAATATTCCGATTTTGAGATTTTTCGAATATTTGGCATTATATGCATACACAACAAAAAACGATAGAAAGGGCGAAATTCCAGATAATTAAAGTATTTTATATCCTTACATACATACATAACTGGCCTTTACAACCCTGTGTCAGGATTACGGCCTAGCTTCTCGCAGCACTCATGTTGTGTGTGTCAATTTTTATCCATGAGCACCGGGACCTACAGTGTAATGTCGACTGCGAACGACAGACCGGAGAAGCTTGTTCATGGCAATTAGTTACTCTCAGAGCTTTTGCCAGAAGACTACTGAGAGGTAGTCGCCGAAAGAAATATTTTTTTCATATTTCTTTTTTTTTTTGAAGATGTCAGAGCTTGGTGTAGAACCCAGGGCTCATGTGTTAGTAAGCCAACAAACTAACCACTATACCACGTCGACTACAATGTCTTATAAATTGTTAAAAAAAAAAACAAAAATACAAAGTATGCATTATCAAACGATCTAGCCAAGTGATAGTTATCAGTTATACCGACTTTGGTCGAAGATAGATTTCTAATGTTACACGAATAATAAGAAAAAATAAAAACATTTTAATCGGTAAAAACAAAACTCTGGCAAATATATTGTTTTCAATAACGAAAGAAATAAAAAAAGATTAAATAAATATTTATATGAGTATTGATAGATAACTTTTTGCATTGTTAGCTGATATCGTTAAATTCATTCATTTACTAATAATCTTTAAAAAAAAAACCATAAGGTTCTTAGTAAAACACTGGCAATCTATTTCTTTTTAATACTCGTATTATTGTTTCTTTTTTTCAAACTATTTGAACAGCTCTTTAAAATTAAAAAAAAAATAAATAGAAAACAATTTAGTTGCATTACATTAAAGATTTAGTTAAAGTGTTGAAACTACTTATAGTTCTTTAGAAATTTCTTGCATATTGCAAAGACAAGAGCATACTTGTATAACGAATATGACGTATTTGTCATAAATAAATACCTGGTACTCTGTATTATAGGTAACTACTACTCGTATTATCAGTTAAAGCATTTTTTTTTATATTTAATTTATTATTTGTTTTACTCATAAATTCTAATTAATGTCATTGCTTTTTTTGTCTAATATGGGGTCATTGTTTAATGTAAACGGTGTTTTTTATAGAGTGTCACAACTATGAGTTGGCATGTGCATATGCATTATAAGCAGTAATGCATTTATGCATCAGTGCATATTTTTAGTGCATAAATGAATATTTTGTGCATTAATGCATTTTTCAAATGTGCAATAAAAATGCATTTATGCTTTAAATATGCAAACTAGCATTGGCATTGGCATTAGCATTTTCATTGGCAGAGGCATTAGGATTGGAATTGGAATTAGTATTGGCGGTGGCATTAGCATTGGCATTGGAATTAGCCTTGGCATACCATTGGCATTAGAATTATTGAAGTTAGCATTGGTATTAGCATTGGCATTACCATTGGCATTAGCATTGGCCATATAACATCGTCAGAACCCCACCGGCAGCAAACTGACGGCGTCAAAAGGTTGACTTTGAGACACGAGACTAAGACAGAAACAGATACTTTAAGCTAAGGTGTTGAGGTACCTGTCCCGAAGTCTGAATGTCTGGTAGTGTCTAAAAACAACCAGTCCCTAACGGTCCCCACAGATGCCCGGACAAGGTCGGTTGTATTAAGTGCCTTACCACGATATGCGCGCTCTGCCGGGGTGGATTTATTATGATTTATGTGAAGGGAAGTCCACTGAGACGGTGCTACATGAGGTTGTGGGTTCAATTTCAAATTCAAATTCTTGGAGTGTAAGCATTTTTCTCTTGCAGCCTTAATTGATATTGAAGGTGCCTTTAGCAATGTTAGGACTGTGTTTATTATCAATACATTGAGAGGCTTAGGGGTGGAAAGGTATATCTACCTCTGGGTTGCATCCTTGCTTGAATGCAGGAAATTTAATGCAGTTAAAGGGGGCCTAAAGTGACTATATTTGTAAACAGGGGAACAACCCTTCTTTGGTTAGTTGTTATCAATGAAATTTTGTTCTTTATTAATGGTTGTGGGGTCAAGGTGGTGGCTTATATTGATGACATACTCCTGCTGGTTTCAGGACCATTTCCTTCAGTTATGAGCGAGATCTTGGAGGGTGCTTTAGGTAAGCATTTCTGGTTGAATAGGTACGTAAATAAGCAGAATTGTCGTATTTGGAGTGGGGAGAATCCACAAGCTTTAGACGAAACAACACTGCATCCACAGAATATTATTGGTGTTCCATACACCTTTCTACACGCCAGCAGTGGCGTCCACATGGCAAAAATTATATTTAAACATTAATTTCAATACAGTCCGTTATATTGATATTAAAACTGTATTTCATTGCTTTATTATGATTTAACCTTGTGTCACTCTATAAAAAAACACCCATTACTTAAACTAGGAAAGTGTTCTTTTTTGAAAAATAATTTTTGTTGACCATTTTAAAAAATAAACATTTAATGGCATTTGTGTCAAATGTTCTATACGTATTTTATTTATACGATAAAGGACACTTGCACGCGGATTTCTTTGGGGAACATCCAAACAAAATGGACAATACTGTAAGTAAAGTTTCAGTGTAATGTTATCTTGATAGCGAAAATTAGTTTATACACCCAATAATAATAAAAAGTGTTTTTATTTAATTTTGTCACCATTAAAATCTATAAAAAAAAGATTATCTAATAGAACACGTGAATATTAATTAGTATCAGGCTCATTACAGGGTGATTTTATCAGGTTTGTATCACAAGTTCACTGCCTTTGTAAGCCTTATAAAAAGATAAAATTAAAATACGACATGATATATGGCATGGGAATTTTGTCATATTGTTTAATCAGGTTGATCTTTAATTTTATCTTCTGTACATCAATATTCTGCCCTCAGTGTAGACTATCCATCCATCATGATTATGTGTGTATAAGATGACAGCAGTTTAGCCACTATTTTATGAAAACTTTAGCAGCCTTATTTATAATAAAAAGCTACCACATATCCATATGTTCCCTAAACAAATTATTTGCTAAATTCAATATATTGTGCGCCATTTCTCCTACTCCTAAAATGGTAAAAATTGCTACTGCGTTTACTAAAGTTTTATACTTGACAGAGGTTATTTTCAAAATAGACCAAATAGTTATTCCATCATTATCTATATAATCATCGTAAACGTTACTTTTAAATGCCTGTTAAGTTTAAGGGCTCGTTTTGACGTAATAAAGCTATTAAATCGTGTTTATTATTATTGCTTTTATAAGGTCTTAAAAGCGTGTATTTTTACAATTGAAATTTTCTGATGTAACACTACTGATAAAATGTACTTGAATATGAATTAATCATTCTTTCGTACATGCAAGTACAAGGGATCTATATATAAATAAAGCTTTATTGACTAGCTTCTATTGTTTTATGGGTTTATATGCTTTAAAAACTTACTGAAAATGTGATTTATTATGGAAAAATCCGTAACAATAAATAGAAAAATATCATATACTCGTACATACATATGTATGTAAGTAAGCACGAGTACAACAAAAACTGACTAATTTATAAAATCACTTGGTGTATATGTGCAATTAATACGAATTTATTTGTAAACCAACATACATATAAATAAATAAAGTAATTGAAAGTAGTTTGAAATAGTCTTCAAGATATTTATAATTGCATAAACCTAATGTTTATAAAGAATAACTAATAACGATACGTAAGTTTTTTATTTTTACATACATACATACATACATGCGTAATTGGCCATTACAACCCTGTTTCTGCGATACGGCCTAGCTTCTCGCAGCACCCATGTTGTGTGTGTCATTTTTTCCATAAGTATTTATCATAACCATTGGCCTCTACAAATGGTGACATCTGTATAAGGTTTAACGTGCGTATCGTCCATAGACATGTCACACGCCGCCCGTTGCCAGGGCGGTAGCTGAATACAATGCGTCCAACCACTGCCACCCGATGCTAGTGCCCTTTAATCTCAATGATGCTCGAGGGCACGCCGCTCTAAAGAGAGCCCATAGCACCGAGTTAGCAATTTAGCACCAACCACTGCCTGGGTAGTGATACCCCAAGGGGTTTCTATCTAGCACTACCACAACCACTACGAATACTCCCCGAAGGGCCGCACCCAAACCATCAGGCCGGTTTGCCTCACTCCTCGAATGACAGGGGAGCCAGACATAACCTGGGGCTTCCTGTATCTGCCTGTAGTACCATATTAGAATAGGTTTTTCTGGTCAGTCTCTGAGATGGTCAGTAATCAAAAATTACCAACCTCTCTGCCTATAGCGAGTGCCAGGCCACCCAGAGCTAGGTGAACTCCATATTCCCCGGAGAAGACAGGCCCCTGGTGTGAGTAATCACCAGCAACCTTTACTGTATCCCCGGGGGACATATGGTGACAATTTTATGTGTTTTAACTGAGTTTTTTAGGTGAAATTAGATGTACTGTAGGTGAAAATATAAACTTAGATTAGGCTACAATCGACCGCCGTTCCATAGATCACCTAAGCCAAAAAGAGGTCCCTAGTAATGTGGTACCAGATATTCACATTATCTATATTCCGCTAAAATACCATCTATCTCAAGGCAGCTACGAGAACGAAGCTATTCCCATAGCCACCATAAGGTGCCGTCACTTTAAGTCCAGAAAGCGCCGGAAATTGCAGCAGCAAGTGTCTGATAGTCAGAAGCTCCTCCTCTAATCAATATCTGAATAAATTTAAGCTGTCATAACTCAGACGAACCTCATGCCTACCTCCGTCTATAAAAATTCCACAATTAACCAGTTCTTCTTCGGTAAAGAACTTTCTCGCAAAAACAATGGCAGAATTGTATAACATTGCTTTCAAGTTGTTGAGGTGGAAAGTACATCCAACACGTTCCATATAATTTTAAAAGATTTATCTGGCAGGGTCTTCCATGACAGAAAGGCAGTTGAGGAGCAGTTACTAAGAATTTTCCCAGGGCCTGGATCAGGCAGAACAACAATAACATCGTCTTCAAAATCAATATAATCTTTTATACCACCCTTAACTTAAACTTTATTGTACGGGCTTCTTCGGGTTGATTACTGTTGGATTATTCAGTGGAGAAGGTATAACACTGGCTATTGAATAATCAATCAACAATAACCGATTTCCTTTCGGTTCGCATTTTTAAAGTAGGACCTATGGTTTATTCTGACTGATATCAGATATGATATTAATAAAATTAAATCAAAGGTCCATACCATTTTCTTCCCATAATTTCCTAGACCAGCACAATGTACTGCATTAGTAGGATTCATCACCTGAACTCTGGCCTCAATAAAAACAAAAATATATATTATAAAATTCTTATAATTACATATGTACTTAATTGTATATATGTATGTATATACATATTTATATATAATAATTAATTCGTATTTAACTTATGATTTTGATTGTGTAATGAAATTCAGTCTTAAATAATAATTAGTGGGTAATGTGCTAGACTGCTAGTGCGATTATTGTGGTTTCAATTCTCAGCAAAGACCCTGGTCTACAACCCTACACCGAGCTTATAGTCTTTGTCACTCTGCTCCTTATAACTAATTATAATATACTTATAATTTAATATTGTATCATAATTTAGTTAATAAATAAGTAATATAATAAAAATCCTAAGAATTTTATTATTTTCTAAAAATATGAAAAGGTACCCATAAATAATTTTTTTAATTTTTCATTAAAATTGCATACAATACAAGCAATTTTAAGCGTTTATGACGTAGAAAATTGTTTTCAAAACTGAAATGCGTCCTGTTCCTTTATAGCGTTGTATTGTAGTTAAACCAAAATTGAAATGTACAGCGGCAACACTGATTACCTACTACTTCATCCATATTTTCTCTTTTTTGTAATGTTTTACTTTGTTGTTGCTATCTTTCATAAATTATTATTGTTTTGCCAAAACAATTGCGGGTTTATTGTTGTTGCTGTTTTAAGAATTATTAATAACTTTTGTTTTTGTAAAATGATCTCGAAGTAGTGATGAACAGTTATCGATCGGCTGTTAAAAAAAGAACGACCCGACTGTACGCAGTAAGTGTGTGTAGGTGTTCTGTATTGTGCAATAAATACATTAATAAGTTTCTGTTTCTTTTAATATCTTTTTCTAGCATTAATACGAGTACTACTTTTCTTTCATTTGGCTAAAATTATTCTCTGTGTTTGTTTTTATTCTCCTTTTAGCGTCAAAAATAAGTGGTTGTAAATTTTAATTAATTAAAAGTGATTTGTTTTTGTTTTTTCGCGTTAAAGTGTTTTTTAAGTACAAATAATATTGAAACAAAGAAGCGGCATTCATTCCATTACGTGACATTTGTGCTTAAATTGTGTTTTTGTTTTTCTAAAACATGCATTTAAAGATAAAGCGAATAAGATTAAAGAAGGTGATGTCGATACAAAAACTGCTTTAAATAGTTGTTGCAAAATTTTTATTTTTGTAATTTAGATTAAAATTAAATCATTTCGCATTCTACAATTTCTTTTCTTTAAAGTATACTTTAATTTTATAAAAGAGATATGATGATGAAGTAGAGCAATGATCAGCTCTAATAAGACCATAAAAAAATACCATAGTAAAAAGATTCTCACAAATCAACAAGTTTACCGAAAAAATATTTCAAATGCAAATAGCCAAATTTAAGGCACGAACATAAACGCGAAAAACTACATACATACATATGTAAGTATGTCGGAATTGGTTTCGAAAAGGACATAAAAAACCATATTTTATTATTATATAGCATTGAGTTTTATGACACCAAAATGTATTCTGTCTTGGCATCCGTAGTTCAAATAAAAAAATAAAAACTAACTTTGAGCCTTGTAATATACATATGTACATACATATCTAAAGAAATAAAAACACAATTGCTGAATTCACAAGCTTCTCTATCTTGTTTTTGTTTTCTGTTTGTGAAAACGTATCGAAAACGTCAAAAATCAAATAAAAAGAAGAAAAGCACTAAAGAAGAATCTCACAAATTCTAACCGTCCAGAAAATAGAGTCTGCCATTTCAATGTATTGGATACTCTAAAATTAGAACTACAGGTTCTAATTTTTGGATGTTTTGTATTCCTTTTTTTTTTGTATTTTCACTACAAATTATTTTTATTGCTCACTAAAATAAAAACAAAGCGGGGAATCCCCGCGATATTCGTGCTGTGTACAACTCGGTAATAAGGGTGCGAAATTTGATTTGTTTGTATACATGTATACAAATATGTATGTATGTAATTAAAAAACTGTTTGAAATTAAATCTTGATAAATTTGAATTGCCCGGTGCACAAAGTGGTTCTAGTTTGTGAGATTCTACTGTATTCACAACTAAATAAGTGTATCTTTAATTTATATTTTTACCACTTTATCAACATTAATTTAATTTTTATAATTAAATACTTTATTTACTTTTTCTTTTAAAGAAATTTTTTTGTATTTTTATTTATCTTTTCCATACTAGGCATTCACTTTGCATTAATAGCATAGAAACCAATACACCTTTTTAAAAACACATGAAAAAAAGTATATGAGTTGTATCAAATTTGTATGTGAAAACAACAACAACAATGAATACAATGAAAACAAGTGTTTTGTGAATTCAGCAAATGTTATTAATTTTCTTTTCAAAACACGGGGTTTTATTATTACAATAAAAATTCAAGCTTTCGCTTACAATATAAGTGTTTTATAAAATATATAAAAAAGGTAAACAAACAATAAATAATGAATAACCAATAAAATGTCCACCGAGCAATAACAAGTGAACGTTCACACTATGTGCGTAAACAAGCCCAAAAGCCTAAAAACAGGTGGTTTAAAAATTAAATATATAAATCTATGTATATATGTATATAAAATACTATCTATTTTATTATTATACCGGTCTTAAGATCCTATAGGATATTATAAGACTGGTATTCTTTTATGAGAATAAACATCCGTTAATGATAAATTTTCATTTTGTTCTATAACTTTGGTTGTTTTAAGAATTTTTTGTTGTATTTTCTTTTAGAATTTTGTAAAGGCTTTGTCAAAATACAAAAATATTTAAATTAATCATATTACTAAATAATAGCAATGATGGCACACACTCACAGTGTGTCATAGTATGTGCACAGAAATCAATAAAATTTACGATTTTAAAAAGGTTTCTTAAGCCATTATATTCTGTTAGGTGAAAAAAACACCATCAATGCTTATCACGATAATTATAATCAAAAGGTTATAATTCTAAATGTTATTTCCAAAATGTGTGATATTGTGGGTATTAAATATTATTTTTTTATTATTTATTTTCTTTTAATACGAATGTCTTAAAAAACAATTTTTATTTAATTAATAAGCCGATACGGATTAAATTTTATTGTACTACTATGTACGTACATACATACCTATGTATGTATGTATGTGGTATTAAAGATTATGTCTAAAGAATTTTTAAGACTGTACATTTCAAACGATGGTTGGTAAAATATTAAATAAAAATTTTAATAGCTACTACTTGGTAATGCATTAGAAAAATCCCTTTTAGTAGTTTAATAGGAAACCATATTTCTACAAAAAAAAATCCCCTATTACTTTAAATTATTTATATATTCCAGACGTGATCGATTATACAGTACATAAATATGTACATACGTGCGGTCATAGCTATAACAAATTTCTTATTATACATATGTATGCGTTTGATATATTGTAGAAGCAAATGAATCATAAAACAACTGAAAGGCTATAATAATTCATTTTAAAGAATTACTTAAAACTGATCATGAAAGTATCAGTTTACTTATATAAGTGGCTATTTAGAATAGGAAGAGTAATTAGTTTGTAGACGTAGTTCAGAAGTTTATTAAATGCAAGTCTTAAGATACATTCACATTTGCTTAAGCACTACGTTGAAAACGCTCTTCCATATCTTGTAAATGTAATAGGTTTAGCATATCTGCCAACATTTTGCTGTTGTTTGACATAGTTTGCTACGTTTGCCGGACTTGCAAGGGCAGAATTTCGCAGTGTGCGACGAAGTCAAATTAGATTATATTTTAATTAGTTCGCCGGCGAAAGACGAACTAAACAGTTCAGGGTGACCCTGTTTTCTGTAAATTGTTTTTTGCTAATTTAAGGCCATTTAAATTAAAGACATAGAATACGTATATTTAACTATTAAAATTTTTTCAAAGAGTGTTTCTATTAATACTTTATATTTAAGTATTATTTTTTTTGTGCACCCTATCAGCTGTGATTGAAAAACAAAACAGTATTACTGAGAGTAGTAAGTAAGTACAATATTAAATGTATACTTTTGGGGGTAAGAATGTCTCTATGGCCATTTTGTCTCTGCTTAAGAGACTCGTCAGGAGACTTTTTCCCAAAGGTGGTATTCAAAACTACAAATACTTATGATAAAATAGTTATAGACTAAATGCGAATCATATCCCTTTTTTTAGTATGTATATAAAAACCAAACAAACGCATTTACATTGTGTTTCATACGACGAATTTATCCAACGAATTCCTCAAGGTGGGTGAAATGCGTCGTTTCCGTAATTGTGTTCCTAGCATAAGTTACTCATTACAGCGTTAATGATAAGCGCAAAATTAAGTTGCGCGCTACGCTCTAATTGTTTGGTCTGTTAGTTTTAAATACCTACTCTATTTTAGTTTCGAACGAATTACAGAATACCAATTGGCTTTCGATTCGAAAGATACCTACTGTTATTTTTCAAATCGAATTACGGGGTAGATTCCCGGAGTTGAATTGAATTTATAAATAGAAATGTCTGTCGAAAATTAGTTTACGATATCAAATAAAACTGATCTTGCATCCTCTAAATTTTAACCTTCTATAAGGATATAGAGGTTGGGAAGTTTGATAATTTTGTGCAGATTTATGTAACAATAAATAATACTTAGATTTTCAATTAAGTATATAAAAACAGGGTGTCGCAGAATTTAATATCACGCTGAATCGGGTTGACAGGATTGATTGTAGCCATCATGAAAAAAATCGAAAATAAAATCTATCCCATGCAGTTTAAAAGTTATGGGCATCTAAGAAAAACCTAGAAATTTTATCAAACAGTTTTACCTTTTTCGGTTATTGTAGTTAATTTTTATTATTTTTGTTCATTAAACTTTTGAACCGATCCTAAATAACATTTCTAGAAACACAGTAAAAAGTAATAACGGAATAATTCTAGAATTAAGACTATTTGTTAAACTATGAATTTAAAATCTTCAAAATTTGTGGACTTTGAAAGGCCCTCTTTTAAAAAAACGTGCCATAAAAAGTTCGCGCATTTAATCAGGATTGTGAAATGGTAAAATACTAGTTAGTATAAAAATAAAAACCTCAAGTAACTCGATTTTTGCTAACCCATTTTACTCAGTTCAAATGTTTTTCATTTATTTTTTATCACGTTTCGGCTTGACGTTGAGTTCTATAATAATCAAAATAAATGTTTCAATAAAATTTTTGCAGTTAAATTTTAATATCTTTGTAAGTAAACAAGTTTTTGTATGTCTATCATTTATAGTCTCTTACTGTCTGAACATTTTAAAGAGCTCAGCTTTGTACAATACTTGAATGAATTGTTATTTCCATATTTATTTTTTTTCCTATAATTAATCACCTTGTCTTTAAGTTTTTAAATAAATAAATAGTATTTCTACGATGTTTCGTCCCCCTTTTTTCATATTCCTTTAATGATCAAGTAAGTTATTACAGAAAAATTTCTATATTCAAGTTCAAGTTTATGAGTATTTTGTGCAGTCATAAATATAATTTTTCTGCTTGAAAGTAAACACGTGAAAAAATTTTTTTTTTGTATATTTTTTCACTCAGTTTTAGCTACAACGTAAATTACATGAAATATTATAAAAATAAAAATTACATTATATGAATAAAACTTTTAAAAGAAAAGGGAGGAAAAATAAACGATCATAATAAACATTTAATTGTTAAGGCGTTATTAATTTTTATTCTATTGTTATTCGTTTGTACGGTGGTAATACAGCTTTAGAATTTAAACCGCCAACAAGATGTTTTAACGTAGTTTAGTAAATGTCACTTACATTTTCGTATGGAAAAGATAATACATTTATTAGCTTTATTATTAAATGTTTATTTTACGATAAAAGTATATATATACATATACATAAGTATATATATTATTTCTTTCGGCGACTACCTCTCAGCAGTCTTCTGGCAAAAGCTCTGGGAGTAATTGATTGCCATGAAAAAGCTTCTCAAATCTGTCGTTCGGAATCGACTGTAAACGGAATCGACATGGATAAAAATTAACACACACAACATTAGTGCTGCCAGAAGCTAGGCCGCAACCCTGACACAAGGTTGTAATGGCCAATTATGTATGTATGTATGTATGTATGTATGAAATAGTGTGGAGTTGATTTTCTTTTAAAGAAACGAATGGATTTAAAAAAAATAATGGGAAATAAAATCGTTTGTTTTGGGTATAGCAAGTTCTTTTCTAAAAAAAAATAGTACGATTTCCTTTTAGTTTTGCTGAGTAAATTAATATACTCATAAAGATATGGTAATATATATAGGAGTATCAAATATTTGATGAGAAAGCCTAACCACTCTTTGAACACGTACACACTTCAACGTAATTCCTCATTTCAGGAAAAAAATTCCCATTTTGGGGATAAATGCCCTAATCTGACAACACTGCAAGCTTTATTGCTATAAATGGTAATACAAGAGATAAAAAATAAAAAGAAAACGTTTTCGCGATTCATCGAATCCATTGATTGGATTTGTCGAACAACTCTGGCAGTTCATTATTAAATCTTTATTATGTACTAAGTACTTAAGTAAGTTTCCATAGCAGTTTTTCAGAATATTTTCGTATTAATAAGAACGCTTTTCTGTTTATATTAAATGAAATTGAAGATAATTTTCAATCTACGAAAAAGCCGCTGACGATTCAATTACCGGCAGCATCCTTAAGATTCTTTGGTAAAGGTGGTTTTCAGCGGTCCGTAGGAAACCACACCGCACTCTTTTTGCAAATCCTTTTCAAAAATGCTTCATTGCTTGGAAAGAAAATTTTGCAAAAAATGGATAAAGCTGGAGCTGGACAGAGAGGAAATTATTAAATCAAAAAAGTATTTTTGTGATAAATTTTTTTAATTCCAGGCGTTATTGGTGAATTAATTTAGTTATTGGGCAATTGTGGATTTTTCTACATATATTTAATCAGCATGTCTTCCTGTGATTTGTTAATATATTTTCCCTTAAGAATATTTTTAGGTTAAATAATATAATATTAAATATTTTTAAATTTACATTTTCTTACTTATGTTTATCTTACAATTGTAGGTATTTCCACAACTAAGAAAGGAATAAAATAGATAACAAAATGCTATTCGGTTTGAAAACAAAAAAAAATTATTTAAATTTCTATTACACACTTTTTTAGACAACTATTCTATAGAACATAATGGGAAAAGAAATCGAATTTGTTAAAAAAAAACGAAAACAAATTGAAACTGAAACTGAAACTGAAGTTTACATCACATCTTTTTTTCGATTGTAATTCGTTTTTGTGTCGGTTTGGTTTTTATCAAATAACTGTATATTTGATTTATTTTTATTTTGTACAGTAATTGCCACATAAAAAGAAATCTTCTCTATAATAAAAATTAAAATAATTATAATTTAAAATAATTGTCATTTTTAATGACGCATTTATTTTACTGTAATGTCCTAGAAATTGGTTTTGTAAATTAAAATTTTGTTTTAAAAATAATTATTTTTATTTTTGTCACTTATTTTATTTTTTATTTATTCGATGTAAAAAAAATTTAATTTTTCATTAATTTTGAATGTAAATAATATTTTATGTACATACATACATGATGCACACACAAGTTCTGTTTTAAAAATAACACACTAAATCCACAAAAATTTTAAGCAAAAAAATTAATTGGTTAAAATAACAATTTTTTTAATAAGGTGTTAAACAGTTAAATTTAAAATTTGCATTTCCGGAAATAATAAATAAATAAACTGATATATTCAGTCATGTCATGGAACTCAATTCCGATCGGAAGTGATTTTAATTCCGAAAATTCAGTTTTTTGAAAATGGTAAACTTTTCGAAATCACTGTCAACTTTGAATCTAACACCGTTATATTCATGACCAAAATATGCATATATAAATACCAGTGTGATCATTTAAGCTGAATTTATTTGGTCGAAATAATTATTTTTGTAAGAATTAAATTTTCGGAATTGAAACCACTTTCGGAGTTGAGTTCCTTCTTTATAATATTTTCAAATCTACAAACAGAAGATCTTAGTATTCTTGTTCTATTGACCGTTTCTCGTACTAAACTAAACAAAACTATTAGCAAATTAACTCTTAGCAGCCTTCTGGCAAAAGCTCTGAAAAAGCTTTTTAAGTCTGTTGTTCGTAGTAGAATTTAAACTGTAGGTCCTGTTGCTCATGGTTAAAAATTGACGTACACAACATGGGTGCTGCGAAAAGCTAGGTCGTAACCCTGAAACAGGATTGTAAGGGCCAATAATGCATATGCAAATTAACTGAGGTTTTGTTTGCCAAATAGTGGTTACGCTTTTTTGATCAAATATTTCTCTAATGTTGATCATGACATTAAGGCTTGAGATTTTAATTTTTATATTCATCTTTCATGTATCAGAAATTTTAGAAATGTTTTTAATTAGAATTGGTTTTGTTTTTTAAAATAACTCTTTAATAGCTTTTACATAGCAAGTGTCACGTTATGCAATTGCCATCCCATGTTATACCGTTTAAACATGTTCGACAACGATATACATACTAAGACAATGTAAAATCTGTTTTAGTCAAACCTATGCATTATTTTTGTAATCATTTTTTCATATCAACATGGAAAATTAACATGTCAACCATGCGATATACATACACATGCACATAAATTAAACATTTTATACATAGATTAAAGTTTTTAATGCAATAATTTTTTATTTAATATATTTTTGGAATTAAATTTGTGTGATTATTGTTAAATATTATATTGTCAATATAAT
Organism: Metopia argyrocephala; assembly: GCA_963576795.1. Lineage (NCBI taxonomy): Eukaryota > Metazoa > Arthropoda > Insecta > Diptera > Sarcophagidae > Metopia > Metopia argyrocephala. The sequence continues at coordinate 175,080,941 of OY756208.1, read as the reverse complement.
AAAATATTATTGTAAAATACGAATAAAACAAAATGAAAACTAGCGCTAGTAGACTAATGGATCATATATTTGTTCTACTATTAAACATACATATATTGTAATGTGGCGAATTTTTATACAACAGTATTAAAACCTTATGAACAAGAAACATTCATGGACATGGCATTCAACACAACGAGTTACAATAGCTTAGCCGATTTGCAATGACAGGCTCAGACACTATAATGACTTTACATGACATGGCATAACACTGAGTTTGAGATGACATGACAGAGCATAGTATGGTTTTTTTTCAAAATTAGATTTTTACACAAAATGTAGCATTTAGTAGAACTGTAATATATACGGGGTAATATTATTTTAAATTGTGTATTAAGCTAGCATGCAACACCTTATATGTATAAATCTTAAATGACAAAACCGCCCCAATCAATTTAAAATGACACTTATATATCCATATTTCTATTCAGTTAAAATTTATAATCAAAATACAATTAACACTTAAAATGATAAAAAGTAAATTCTTATTGATTATTAAGTAAATAGTTCTATAATTTCGAGTACCTCTCATTAAAAAGTACACCCAACAAAGTAAAAACTTCTACGTTATTATCTCAATGTTCTTCTCGAATATTTATAATGAGAAAAAAAGTTTTGTAGTTAATTTAACAGGTAAAATATCAGTTATTATGACTTGTTAAAGATGATTTCTGTTGAACAAAATAAGTTTATTTAAAAGAGAAAAAAAAGAATAACAATTTCTCTGACACCCTACCCTGTTAATTAGAATTAATAATCACCATATGTGTACGGGTATATTCAACAACTCGTATCGCTGCTTTCAATCTAAATGTTCCTGTTAATTTTGATTAAAAGCCAATAAAATTCAATAAATATATAAATCAATTTTGGTTTTTTGTTAAGCAAATTGTATTGAATTTTCAAAAAAGAGTCGTAAATTCGTATTGCGTTTAAAGCAAACGTTTTGAAAATAAAGTTTTTGATACATGAGAGACGTTAAAAGTGTCGTAAATTAAAGGAAAAGCATGTTTAGCTCAATGCTAAATGATAACCACAAATAATAAATTTAAGCAAATTAATATTTTATAAAATTTATTAATAATTAGATCACTGATAAGATTTTATTATAAAAAAAAATAAATAAAAATAAAAGTACAAATTTGAGTGTTTATATGCTCGTATTAGTTACCAAGGGATTGAGTTTTATAAATAATATTCAATAAATATAAAAAAGAAGATTTAGGACTGCGTTTTGAGTTAGAGATTAAAGATGAAATTGAGTTTAGTTTTTGACTCACCCCGAGACACTTTCTCCTGGAGGGACGGCACTTTTGGGGCCCCAACATTTAAACATTTTAATTTAGCCAAACTGATGGGAAAAGTACAGGACACTTTTGGTCGCCACTCAGTGAAAAAAGAAGATACAAATAAAATTTTTGCATATGTTTTTATGTTCGTCTCATATTTTTGAGTTATGCCACTCTTCTCGCAAATGAGCAATATGTTCCGATGGGATGCCGAGGTCTCTTTTTTATCGCAGTTAACTTGGAAATTATTAGTGGATATGGCCTTTTGTTAGCCTAGTCTGATTCACGTATTACTTTTTTTTTAACTTAATTTCTACTGAGGTAATTTAATTTTAAGACTAATTGACTAAATTATAAACTTGAGTTTAATCTGGAACTGAAAATGCGGACCTTAATGTTCACGCATTTGAAAACAGCGTTAGAATTAGCTTAAAATAGGACACAAGGACATACAATTAAAAGATTTTAGGTTCCCCACAAAGAAAGTCTTAAGAGTTCGAAGACTTAGACCCATTATTACAACCTGTCTTTGTTAAAGGTAGGATGATATAGGACAGAAAAATTGCTTTTGGTTATTACAACTAAACTTTAACCTGAAAGTGACCGATAAAGTTATTGGGAAGATTGTCTTACCTTTAACTATGAACGTGAGGTTTAAAATTTTGAGCTTACCATATTTTGTTGAGGTTGCCATATTTTTTGTTTGTTGAATTATTAACAAAAATATTTTGCTTATTTCGCCAGCAAAGAAGTAAATTCAATAAAAATGGAAAGTAAAACACATTGCTTTGTTGTTAAACATTTTTAGTGCACAATTCTTTTTGTTTATTTATTTATCTAAGCATGCGTGTTGTTTAAACAAATTTAATGCGAAAATTAACAGCCAGGCCCACGATATCGAAAGAAAACTTAAGCGAAAGAAACTCAGTCAATCACTGTGAATCTAAACTGCGGCCCACTAATTGCCACTTTATCGTTCGCTTTGCTTTACGTTACCAACGTAATGCAAATAAACAACAAAGCTGCCATATCAACATATTAAAAAATAATCGCGAATATACACGAAAAAAGCGCTGAAATGCTTAAATTGTACAGTAAAATATGCAACCGTGTGCTAGTTTAACTTGACAGAAATGTAGTAAACAAACTTATTCCGATTTTGTTTATTTATGTATATGTGTGTAAAAAAATGTTGTGTTACCAATCGCATTTATTTTTGGCGACACAAAAATTTGTGTGCCGCAAATCAGCTGTTTGTCGCTTAAAACTACACGATTCGATATCGTGGGCCTGGCTGTAATTGTTCTGATATTGCCGTATTTTAAAAAATATAACTTTTCTTTTAAAGGTAAATTGTAATAACGATAAGCATTTAAGGGTCACTTTATTTCTACCGTTAACGAAAGTTACCTTTAACTATCGGACACTTTTTAGACAAGTTGTAATAATGGCCCTTATTGTTGCTCCTACCTAAGCTACAAATTGAAAGTTTCTACAAAACAAAGAATTTGCGTATAATACTTTATAAAACAATTTTTTGTTGACAATAAAATTAAAATTGACAGAAAGATTAAATAAAATCTGATAAAAAAAATAAAGACTCTTTATCTTTAAACCATAAGTATATAAAATGACTTTATTCCAGCTGTAAAACATCATAACCAGATGCCGTCATTGTATCAGAAGTAGAAAATGAAAAATGAAAAGAAATCTGGTTTTATATAATATTTTTCCCGTATGATTATGCCCTAAAATTCCTTCTCAGAATAGTTGTTACAATATCGCTTTTATTTTATTTTTTTTTTTTATTTGATTACAAATGACCTTAACGTGTCTTTTTATTTATCTTATTTAAATACCTTAAATATTACAATACGAATAGTATTTTATTATACTCGTAGTGGGGGATTTTTTTTTCATAAAACTTTTCCCTCAGATTACAATGATATGTAAATACAACTGGTTTATCTTTACATTAAATCACGAAAACTTTATTACAATTGAGATTCTCAGTCATCGTTAATTGAGTGAAGGAAAATAAGCAGCATAAACACGAGGTTGCTGTTTTAATCCAAGTGTTATTCTGTTTTTTATTAATCAATTTAGAATTTTTAATTGAATTTAATGCAAGTCGTTAAAATAGTTCGCCCTATAGTAGGTAGTAGGGAGAGAGTTTGTAAAGTACATAACGCTCATTTGCGAGAAGAGTGGCATAACTCAAATATGAGACGAACTGTTATTCAAAACATATCTAAAAATTCAGTTTTTATCTCGTTTTTCTCTGAGTGGCGACCAAAAGTGTCTTGTGCTTTTTCTATCAGTTTGGATAAATTAAAATGTTAAAATGCATTTATCTCAGAATCGTTTTATTTGAGTTATGCCACACTTCTCGCAAATGAGCGATATGTGCATACATATATTGCAGTTTAGAATAGTAGAAGTATTGGTGAACATTCCTACGGCATGGGACCACAACAGAATGCTATGTTATGCTATGGCTGTGGCGATGTGACACTTTTGTCTCAGAACGCTGCTGGTATTAGGGTCACCATAAATTAAACAAAATTAATATCGTTCATGGATAAAAATTGCGGCACACAACATGCTCGTAAGCCTGAAACAGGGTTGCAGTGGCCAATTATGTGTATAAAAGGTATGATCAAAATATAACGTTTATTTTAAATGTTTTTAAAAAGTATTTATTTAATCATTAATAACTATCTTGTCCTCTTCAAAGTAATCCCCCTCAGATATATTACACTTATGCCAGCGTTTTTTCCAATCCTCAAAACACTTCTGAAACTCGCTTTTTGGTATCGCCAAAAGCTCCTCAATCGTAGTAAAACGCTTACTTTTCATCGGTGTCTTCAGTTTTGGGAAGAGGAAAAAGTCAGCGGGGGCCAAGTTATTGAAGCATGATAACGGTTTTGTTTTTGACCAAAAAGTCACGCACAAGCATCGATGTGTGAGCTGGTGCATTCTCATGGTGCAAAATCCATCGTCATTGACATCTTCTCGGCCTTCCTTAAACTGGTTTTAACAGAATTGAACTTGTGTTCTGCTCATAGTAGGCTGGCCAAACGCCACAGTCAACATTTCGTATGTCCTTGCGCATTTAATTTTATTTTTTACACAAAACTTAATAGTTTCTTTGCTCCATTTTTTCGAATAGTAAAAAATCGAAGAGCACACCAAAACACGACTAATCGTTTTATCTGTCAAAAACAAACTGACAATCCAAAATGGCTGATATTACCAACACATATAACAGAGATGTGTACCAACATAACAGAAAAAAAATTGCGAAAATCGAACATACATAACTTACGAAATTTTAAAATAACGGTTAATTTTTGATCAGACCGCGTATGTGTATATCATTCATAATATGCGAATATTCAAAGATATGTGGGCATTTCTTTAAGCTCCTTTGGGGATCCCTTTCCTTAACTGTGGATCGTCAGACATTTTCGCGATTCTTCAGCAAGCTTATGTTAAAAAATTTCCCAATTTTTTTTTCAAACATCGTAAAAAAAAATACGGTTTTTATATTCTACCATAGGGACTTCGGGTGTAGGGTGTTCTATATTCTATGATTAGCTTCTTTACTTGTATATAAATTGAGTTATTTTTTTGTTACTTTCGCGGTAAATTTAAATTGATAAACAAGACAACATAATTTAACTTTTAATTTAACTTAAAATTGAAAAGAAAAAGAATAATATGTTGTTGTTCTCTTTCTTGTTGATTAAAATTAACAAGTGAATTGAAATCTTAAATATTTAGCACGAAAAAGTAAAGCATTTTATTACAATATTTTAAGATTTCCGGTTAGATTTTCATAAAAGATATAATGAATGTATTTGAGTATATCAAGTAATCAAAATAAAGAGCTATCGTTATTAATAGTCGACCTCTGATTCAATCCTCTAAGGGCCACTTTTTAAGTTGGAGATTAGCGATTAAATTAACTTTAATCTTTGATTTCACTTTTTGGGTTGACATAATCTTATCGTTAATTGCTAGTTTAATCGACCGATGCTGGTAGTTTAATCTTAAGGGAGAACTGTCAAATTCCATGTGCGTAATATAAACAACTGTTGAAAATATTGTATTATTTATTCATTTATTTAATAGAAAGAAGAAAACACAAAAATTAAAAGTTAAATAAAAATGGATTGTTCCAGTGCTGATTAATATTTAAATGATCACAAATATCGTTGGCCAAGTTCAGCCCATGGTTTTTTTGCACTCTATAATGTTTTTTTTTTGTTTAATATTAATAAATAGGTTACTTCACTTGCAGTAAAATTCGAATTTTCATATTAAATATTTTTTCTTCACTGTTTGAAGACATCTTGTTTTATAAATGTTTTAACTGTGTATTATGCTCAAAAATATTTGGCGGAATTATTTTTTCATTAATAACAAAAACAAAGTGTTATGAAAATGTATATGTATAGTATACATAAGTAGAATGTTGTGAAAATATATTTGACATTTGCAAAAAAGAAGTTGCCATTTGTCTTATTCAGTATGGCAATACTAATAGGTTTAAACTCTTACTCAAAAACACAAAACACAATTTATACCGGATTAAATTTAATCTTAGATTAGTTGACTAAATCGTAAACTTAACTTTAATCTCCAACTCAAAAAGTGGCCCTAAGAGTAAATCTAAGACCTTGTGTACACACTTGCAGAAAGTATTAAAAAAAAATGGCTTCTCCAGTATGTACTTGCATAGGTATGGGCGTTATTAAATTAAAAATCTATGAAAATTAAATCGCTCATACTTTTAATTACAGTATCGACTGCTTTTCTTCTTTTTAATAAACTTAACAATAATCGCTGAAGTATTACTTGTAGTTTATAAAATAAATATTTGACAAAGTGTGTGCGTTATCATATTGACAATATCTACTATTTGCTTATTTTTATTGACAATATTTATTGTAAAGTAACTTTATCGGTTTTCTTGAAAAGGGAAAAAAACTATTTTTATACATCGTTATCAGAAGACCAAATAATAACTTGTTAATTTTAAAAATTTGTGGTTTAAATTTTTTAACAAATATTTTTATTTTATAAATAGAAGATGTTTTTTTAGCCCGATAGAAATTACGAAAGTGTTTACTATTATATAAAGCTCACTTTTTGACATTTATAATGAGTATAGCTCACAAAATTATTGTGAATAGACTAACGATCAAACAACGTCACCAAATTATATGGAATTATGTAGTTCGAAAAGCAGTCATCAATTCTCAAATGGCAAACTGTGCTTTTCTTTTTGAGTTTAAAGGTGTTGTTAAAGAATTTGCTTTTCCAACCTAATTTCCAAGAATCATTGCTATATTGATTTCAATTAATGGATTTGTCAAAGTCGTACAAGTTGATATCTCACGTTTATGTTCTGTACGGCTACATGAATTCTATGATTTATACTCATAACTAGGGCAACCAAAAATATGCTCTATAAAATTAGTTTTAAGCGCCTAAAATATGCATCAAAAAAACACTTTTAAGCGTTAAAAATATGCTCTATAAAACTTGTAATAAATACATACGTTGATGTAAAATTACGTATATTTTTTTTTTAATTTTGAAAATATGAAAAGTAACAATTAGCCACGAACCAGATAAAATAAAATTCCTTTATATTTACATATCGCTCATTTGCGGAAAGAGTGACATAACCCAATAAAACACATTTTTTGAGTTAATAATGCAGAAATGTGAGATGAACTGTATTTGCATTTTTATCTCTTTTTTTCACTGAGTGGCGACCAAAAGTGTCTTGTACTTTTTCCCACTAGTTTGACTAAATTAAAATGTATAAATGCATTTATCTCAGAATCGTTTTCCTTGAGTTATGCATCTCTTCTCGCAAATGAGCGATATATTCATTTTAATTCCAAAGTTAACACAAAAATTTAAAGACATTGTCAAAAAATTCAATCTGACAAGAATACAAAATAAAAGAGTAAAAAATTAATTTAAATTATCGTTGCAATAAATATCAATCATATTGCTCAAATTTTGAAACATGAAGCTTTGTCTGTGTCAGCGTAAAACGCTCTTATACATCGAGAAACTTCTTTCGACATCAGGGGAAGTAATTGGCGCAAATTTGAAAGCAAACGTGTTCTAACATAATTTCTAGCGTTGAGCTCAATATGTTTTTGACTTCCGAGGTGTTATTTTATGGTAAATATTTTCTTTGCTGACACTGCCGTACAGCCTATTCATAGAACAGGAATGGTTTTTGACATTCGTCTTTTTATACAAGAAAAATTAACAAATTTTAAGCGTTTTTAAGAGTACGTAGTCATTATTTTGAAAATATATAATTTGGTTATACATATACATATGTACGTAAATTCTTATAACATAGGTACATATGTATTTAAAAATTTGTAAAATATGCCATACAAATATGAAAAAAAACTGAAAAATGCAAAAGTATGCATTTATGACGAAATATGCAAAAATATGCCGTAACAAATAGGGATCAATCGTCGTAGTTTTTCCTAAAATGAATTAATATTTTGCTTGTTTTGTCAGTAACATGCAGAAAAAAAAGATGCTAATGCATATTTTTGGTTGTCCTACTCATAACACAGCAGCATTTGATGTCTTGCAGGACAGCATTTTTTGTGTTATTCCATAACGATGCCCTCAAATATAGCCCAAAACTAAAAAAAAGAGAAAATGTTTCGTCAATAACAGCTGTATTGGCCATGTATTGATCTTTATTTATATCAATTTAAAGTTCTATCGGGTTTAAAAAACACCCTATACATATGTATGGTTTTTATTTTTTTTTTATTAAAATTAAGGAAATCAAAATTGTTATAATAAGAGAGAGATCAACATTATTGATTGTCAATTTATGTACATATTTTATTAAATAAATCGATTTTTGTATCGTAAATAAATTAAAAAAAAAAGATTTGGTCTTTGTTAATATAAATTTAGTTATTTTATAGATATGCAGGTTTAATAAAGGGATATTAATGAGTTTATTAGGCTGATTTCAAATGATTCTAATTGAAGTTTCCCAGACATTAGGTGTTAATTTTTGAGTTTTTTGGCTCCACTTTGTTTTCAAACATAAACATGTGTCAAGTAGGCTTTTTTTCTTGATGCCAATTAAAGGCAAATATGTATTTCTTTCGTTAGAATAGTATGACTTTATTTATATTTATATTATGTATTAACGATTAAATAATTTATAACAATAAGTTATAGAGCTATCCATATATTTTTTTCGGCCATCTTTCAAACACGTGACAAAGAATAACTGAAATTTTTTATGAACTCCTTGAGCTATAAATAAATATTGTCAAAACATTAATAATATGCGTAGACTTATTTTGAAATGTTAAATTATTTTTAAATCTGGAGACATATAATGAAAAATGGCAGCAGGGTTTCGAATTGTTACCCCAGAATTTAAAGTTCTTATCACCAAAATTCCTTAAAACATGGTTTAAGGCATAGCGAAAATTCACACTGCTTTGGCCTTATAAGCATCTTTTAGTTGTACTAATGCTATTTATGTGGTTATTTATTCATATATTAATCATTCATTAGTGCATCACATACATACATACATACATACATACATACATACACACATACATACATACATCCATACATACATAATTGGCCACAACAACTCTGTGTCAGGGTTACGGCCCAGCTTCCGTCAGCACTCATTATGTGTGTGTTAATTTTTTTATCCATGAGTAACGGGACCTACAGTTTAAGGTCGACTCCGAATGACAGATTTGAGAAGCTTTTTCATGGCAATCAATTACTCCCAGAGCTTTTGCCAGAAGACTGCTGAGAGGTAGTCGCTGAAAGAAATAAATTTTTCATATTTCTTTTTTTTTTTCAAGATGTCAGAGCTGAGATTTGAACCCAGCGGTAACCACTAGACCACGGCGACTACTGCATCACATACAACAAGATTAAAATTTTATAATTACACTATGCCAACATATATTGACAATATTAATGCATAAAAATTCAAGTATTATATAGGTATATATATAAAAAAAATAATAAATAATAATATAATAATATAATAATATAATAATAATAAATAACAACAGAATTATAAATGTAAAGTGAAAGTATTAAAACAGAGAGAATAATTTATTTCTGAATCACATTGCGTTGCCTATCAATTGTACGCTATGAGGAAGAGAGTTCCTATAAGGTTCAGCAATTATTAAGAACTGCCAATCAGAATTTAAAGAGCGATGACGAGTAAAAATTAACGTCAGTTCTCTGTCAGAATTCGCAAAACGGCGCTGTCTAATAGTGTTTTCACAATGAGTGGTTTTAAATCAAAAGTTGGTTTTAACGCTAAAACCTGGTTTTACCATACAAAATTATAATTATAAAACCTCTTCTAAATTGGTTTTAAGTACGTTTTAGGAAATACAATACTGTTTTCGATGTACTAAAATGAGTGTTACCAGAATAAAATTGTTGAAACAGCTGATAATTTAAAAACACAGCATATGTACATATATAAAAACAAAACAAATATATAAAAATAAAAAACGTTTTTAATAATGTGTGCTGCTGAAAGAAATCAAAAAATAAAAGGAAAAGAAGCCCTTGGAACGACTACAACGATTCTATTAGTAATTGTAAAATTGTTTACTGCAAATATAAACAAAACTGCATTTTTCTTTAAGCATCTTTTTATGATTTTTATAAATAACTACTTTATTTCCAAGCAGTTCTTCACTTTTAAGATTCACTATTTTAAAATAATCTTTTACAAAATATAAAATGATTTCTTTATTTAGTTTTATTATTTTTTTGTAAAAAAAAACAGCTGTTGCCCAGCAAATATTAAAACCAATTTTAAGAAAACTTGTAATGTGAACGCAAAACCAGCTAATCATGGTTTTAATGTTAAAACCAGGTTTTAAGTTTAGATGTGAAATCAGGTTTCTTTGAGGAAATAATTTTATGTAGCAAAATGAACGTTCTTATTTTAAGCAGATTTTCAAAGGTTACACCAAACAAGGACTTTACTTATGCTGAAATACCATCATATCCGAAATGTAAAACATACTGTTCAAAGTTGGACAAGGTTTCTATACAGCTCAATAATTTCATTATTTCAATTTTATGTCCCCATTTCAAAAAAATCCCCATTTTAGGGATAAATACCCTAATCAATTATATGTAATTTTTTTTATATTTATTTCCAATTAATAAATTTTCTAATCAACATAACTTTTTACACAAGCAATTATTTCATGAAATTGCTGTATTGAAACTAACACTAGAATTTTATATGCTCGATTTCAAAAACAACAAAACACTGTGTTTAAGAGATTTTTATGTGATGGCCTATGGCAAATACTAGTTGACCAACACGTATTTTAATTTCCTACACGAACTGGACGAAAAGTGTGATCCTACTCGTAATATTCTCTTTTTATGTATTGCATACGTATTTTTATCTCTTTTAGAGAAAATGTTACAGAAAATATCACCCTCACAACACGAGTTGAATCACACCTGTATATGTATGTAATCATCATTCAATAGTTGTTGGAGTAGTAATGGTAGTTATAAACATCATAATGATAATTTTTCAACAAGAAATATTACTGTTAAACACATACATACATATGTACAGTAAATAAAACACAAACAAACATACATATGAATATTTTATTAAAGAAGCAATTTTTCTTTATTTAATATATGCCACACTCTACTATAGGCACATTTGGTTCTTTTGAAACCTTTAAGCAAAAAATTTTAAATACATGTATACAAATATTTATATATTTAAATATAAGCATATATACATATTATATCCAAATCAATAAAAACCCAGCAAAAAATTACAGGGAAAGAATGTTATTGTATAATGAGCTCAAATATTGATGAACTGGTTCAATTTACAAACCGCCAATAGCCCTATCCTGTAATTCTCTTTTTCAATTAAAATGCTAAAGTTTTGTATTGTTAAAGTATAAAGTATAAAAAATAAAACATTTTTGTAATAATAGGCATAAAGCTCTTGAATCACAATACATGTTCGAGAATTGTATTAGCTGTCAAAAGGCACTAAATCAAGTTAAATTCATTAAAGTTTAAGAATTTATTTAAACGAATTTAATCCATGTAATGATTCAGAAGCCGCGATAATTACATTATTTTCCATTTCCATTTTATTTTGCTGGGCAATATTTTAATAGTTCCACGGGAAAAACATTATGACAGAAACGAAGCATGTTTTTTAACAAATCTGGGGGCGCTGAATTCGAGTTTGAGTTATCACGCCTTTGACATGTTTCTTCGCATGCTGGCAATGCTGTAAAACAGTAAATACTGACTTCGGGATTTACCTTTAAAGAAGCAAGACGCAGAATAACTGCATGCAGCATTGGAAACATCTTGTAGTTGATACAAAAGTGACAATCTGTAGAGATAGAAGCTTTTATATGGTTGCATATTTTGAAAAGAAAGACCCATTGCTCTATTGTACTGGTGTTAATGGATTATTTTAAAAAAAACGAACCAACTATACGACTAAAGTGAATGAGAATTGTTTATTGATGGCTATCATACATACATACATACATACATAACTGGCCTTTACAACCCTGTGACAGGATTACGGCCTAGCTTCTCGCAGCACTCATGTTGTGTGTGTCAATTTTTATCCATTAGTACCGGGACCTACAGTTTAAAGTCGACTCCGAACGACAGATTTGAGAAGCTTTTTCATGGCAATTAATTACTCCCAGAGCTTTTGCCAGAAGACTGCTGAGAGGTAGTCGCCGAAAGAAATAATTGTTTCATATTTCTTTTTTTAAAGATGTCGGAGCTGAGATTTGAACCCAGCACTATCGTCTTCGTAAGCCAACACACTAACCACTAGGCCACGGCGACTACTATTGATGGCTATCAGTACAGTTTAAAGGCTCTGCTTTTGCATAATGGATATGAAAAACCATCCATACTAGAGCTGCAAAACAATCGATAGTACTATCGATAGTATCGATAGTTTCATTTTTGGCCGACTATCGATGGTTTCACTATCGGTAGCGATACTATCGGAAAATTTTAAAAGTAAACTTTTTCAACGCAGGTTTTTTGCCGCCGGTAACTTTATGTATGTTCTAATTTTTCAATAAAAATAATATATTTGCATTTATTTAATGTAAAATAAAATAGAGTCAATATTTCAAAAAAGTGTTATCCTATTAAGCTCCTTAGGGTAATTAATTTTATTTAAACTTAGTTATTTTTATTCAGCGGCAACGGCTACCTTAATATAACGACAACAGCGAATTATTGACGGCACAAAAATAATACAAAGAAGATTTAAAGTAAAAGTTTCTGGTATTATAAATAGTATTTCTGAAAGAATAAAGAATATTTAAATAAAAAAACAGTTTTAAAAAATGGTGAGATTCCTACAATTATCAGAAAGTAAGTATTATTACAATACTATTTAATAGGAGTGCGTATGTCTGTCTGTGTTTAATAGAATATGGCAACGAATGATTAAGAGATTATTCAAAAAAAGATACGTAGGACGTATTCAGATGTTTGGACTTATTTTGAAATAACCAAAGATAAAAATTGTGCTAAATGCCGTTTATGTGGCAAATATTATAAAACTAGCGGCAATACTACATATTTATTAGATCACATAAAACGTTCGCACCCTAGTTTCAGAGAAGCGGAAAAGCCAATTACGACCATAGACCAAAAACGGTCGATAAACTCCTGTTCATTAACAAAAATTATTGGGTAAACCTGGTATAACTTATAAATACCTAAATTTAACGCTTCTGTATCTAATTTTATTTATGAATTGTTTTTTATAATCACTTTTAATTAGAATTTTGGTATTTACTTATGTAGAATGTATGTTTTACGTTTTAAACGTTAAAGCCTTTTACGGTTAACGTTAATTTAAAAAAATTATCTCAAATTAACACCTTTAATTATTTTTTTTTTTGTTTGGCAAATAATTTACGTTTTTTTTTGTTATTTTGTAATAAAATTGAAATTGATGTTACAATAGTATACATATGTATGTATGTCTTTTATTTAAATTAATACATTTATTATGAAAGACAGTTGAAAGCGAATAATAACCCATATACATACATGGTACTTCCTATATTTAAATAGAGTTTTATTTACTGGACTTCCGATACAAATTGAACTCTACTCATCCACTAGATTTTTGAAGAACCTAGTAAAAATATATCCAAAAATTCGTATTGCGATTCTAATTTTCTCAGAAAAATAGAAATCCGATAGTATCGATAGTATCGATTGTTTTTTTTAAACTATCGAAACTATCGATGGGGCCGACTATCGATAGTTTTGCAGCTCTAATCCATACCCATTGGAGAGGGCTAAACAAGAAGTTGGTAGACTATTACTGGTCTCTAATACTTGAAACCGAACAAACAAAATACAAACGACATTCAAACAACGCCATTACCTTTTGAAAATGCATTAAGTTTTAAATAAACTAATGATTTTTATGTAAATGACGTGATAACGAAAAACCAATTACTGATTCAAATTCAGCTCACCAAATTACTCTAGGAAACTTTGTTGACTAATATTTTTAATTTTTTTGTACTGTATCAATAAGTCGACTTTGTTGTATGCTTTAATATCTATATTGTTATTTTATTTGCTTACATATATTACTCTCATTACAGCTTTAAACTGTAATACTTGTCTCATCATATTACTACAAGTACTATACAACAACAATATTTGCTAAACGACACACATTAACCTGCCAACCCATCTATTCATCCAGCTAAGCACACACACTTAAAGTTGTCGGCTTACCATATGACATCGGTAACAAATTTTAACGAATAAATATGCAACTGTAGTTGTACAACACTACTTAGTAAAAAAAAAAATGAAAGCAGTACTAACAACTCGTAGATAAAACAAAAAAGTTTCCAACGAAAATTGAGAGACAACTAGTTCGACCAGCCACCAGCCGCAGAGATCATTCGCCTAATTTCTGTGTTTATTAGAGTATTATTTATGTAGGTATGCATGTTTGTGTATGTGTTATTGTCACTACTGTTGTTGTTATTGTTGCTTTTTATTTGTTTACCTTTTTTTTTCGATGTGTGTATATATTTTTCTTATTGTAACGCTTAGCAGTTGTTATTAACGTTTTTATTTAAATCGCAGTTACGCCGCTCAGGTTTAGGCAGAACGTATTCAACTGCTTTACGGCAAGCAAGCAACACTTCAGTTAACGATAACAAATCATTTAATCGCGATAATACTCGTCGTAATAATCGATAATAAAAACGCGAAATATTTTATTATTGTGCTGGTTTCATTTCAAGTGCTTTCAAAACTAAAGAACAGATACATTTACGCATTCTAAAGTAAAAGTATCCCAGAAGAAGAAAAGAATAAATACGAAAAGAAAAATATATTAAATTTTCCAACATGTTATAACAATAACTTGAGTAGTAAACAAAATAAAAACGTGCATTTTGAAAGAAATTTTTGGCCGTGAAAATAAATATCTTAAAAAAAGAAATAAGTGCTCTAATTAAAAATATTCTACCATTTGTAAAAAATAAAAAATTGTTTTGTTTATACCGTATTAATTGAAATTAAAACCTAAAACAACAGCAACATGACTTCAAAGGAACAAATTATGGCCAATGAAGAAAAGGGCGTAGAGAAACCACTAGGTGAGTAGAATTTATACTTTCAAAGTTTTACTTGAAAACTTAGAAATAAATAAAAATTTAGTAAAGTGAAGGATTTTTTAAGATTTTTTTTATAAAAAAGGGAACTTTTAAAACTAAATTCTATTAAATGAATTGAAAATAATTTGCAATAATTTCTCAACTAAAGGAGTAAAAAAGTACCTTTAATGACGCAACAAAATTATTTAAAATATGATCAACAATTTTACTGGAACTTAGATTCGGATTTCCAAATTGTTAACAAAAGAGAACATTTAAATTTTTGGGAAAATTTGAAATTAAGACATGAATATAACAAAATAGTTGCTCAGTAATTATTTTATTTTGAATGTGAGTTTTGATCAAAGTGTCCAAGTCCGTTTTTTGTTTTTTTTTTAAATAAAACTTTTTAATTCATTGGAAATAACGAAAAAAAAAATGCCAAGTCAATTTTTCTTTAAAAATAAATTTTTTTATATATGTTATAGATAAAGAAAAGGTTCACAACATATAAAACTTACAAATAAATTTTTTTAATTTAATGAAAATAAAGAAATACTTAAATTTTTGTAAATGAGACTTTTCAAAAAAGTGTTTTAAGTCCACTTTTTTTTTATTTAAGACCAATACTCAGGGGTAAACCCCTACTCATGCAGAGCATTGTATTGGAATTTGAAGATGCATATATATGTAGATTTTTATTTAATTTTGTTATTATGCGCCTTTTTTGTTGATGAGAAAAGTTGCAGTCAATTTGACCACTCAAAGGCCAGTGTTATACCTTCATCCTTGAGTGATCACCAGCAATTACCCCATCTGTCAGTGGGTATTTGAATTTTATGCAATGTTGCTATTCACGTAAGGGCAGCTGTGATTTTTCTAAAAAATATTAAACTTTTAAGTTTATTCTGAATAAAACAAAATATCAAAACAACAACCGGTCAAATTTAAAAAAATTCTAAAATTTATAAATTCATAAATTCCTTACATTATAAACTGTTTCACCTCATGTTCATAGAACAAGTGACAATACTGACCCTTAACGAACGAATGCCGCGCCGCCATACTCGCGACATTGTAAATATTCTAAAAAAATCGAATGCCGCGGCATGACGAGATATTTAAGGAAACTGTAGGTTTGGCTTTAATTATACGTGCAACAATGAAGGGCAATCGGCAATTGTTTTTTGTCGCACTCATTTTCTAAGCACTATCTTTTAGAAGAGAACGAAGTCGTGCGTAGTTTTAGAAAAATGCGCTGGTTTGTTAAGGGTTAATACTTTTTACCTCCTGTATTGTGTAATAAGTACACAATAATGTCAAATGCAAATGCTTTGTCTCTTGCAAGTACCCGAAAGTAATAATATATGTGCTTTAATTTAAAACTTCTCAGAACGAAATGTGTAGATACATCCATGCAGTTGTATATTTAATTAATAAGGAAACTTTCATGAATTTATAACTGAGCAAAACCCAACGTGTTTATTTTTTTTTTTTTTTTTCTCAGAAACATACTTTTGTAGACTAAATTAAATCCATTTTGTTTTTAATAACGTCAATTGTAAATAAGATATATTTCAATATATAAATGTATGCATGTATATGTATATATTTTTTAATTTACATATATTTTTTTTTTATTTTTTATTTACTAATACATTATAATATATGCAGCCAAACTTTAAAAATAAAACTTTCCATATAATTTGTTAACAAACAAAAATATAAAATGTAGCTTGGGGGGATTTTTTGAACTTCACATTGCCTAATTTTAATTTTATTCAAAAAAAAAGTAATAATTTTAACAAATATTTGTTTTTTAAAAACATTTAATGTTTTTTAAGAAGTTTCCAAGAAATTCGGAGTTTTTTTATAAAGTTATTAAAACACACAACAATACACAGCCCGTATGAAATAGACAAGTGCAACCTTAATTATTAAATTGAAACGTAATTTAATAGGATTTTATTTTTGGTTTTTTTTCATCCATCTTCTCAGAAAATTCCTTTTTTTTAAAAGAAACGAGACAAAAAAAAAGTTTAAAATTTGTTATTAAGTCGTGTATCATAAAATAATAACATGAAAAGAAACAAATTATTTGCTCTGAACAACCCGTCATCGTTTAGCAGATTATTAAAAAAATTTACTCAGCTGATAAACAAAATATAGTTCATAAATTCTTATGTTCAAGTATATTTGATATAGTTAGTGTATACTTATAAGAAAACTGTATATTGGACTTCACAATATCGTAAATTTAAGTATGATTTATGACAATACTTTAATTATAGCTCGAAAAGTGTTAGTATTTTATGATTTTTGTTTTTTTTTTTTTATTAAGAGTTCAAAAACAATTTTTTAAATTGTTGAAAAAAAAATATTAAAACAATGCCATATAACTTGATAGGAAAGCATTTTAATACCTCAATTATCAGGCCTGTAACAGAAATCCATTCCGATCGAAAGTGGAATGAATTCAGTATTTTGCTTCTTCAGAAAACGTAAAATGAAAATTTTCTGCGGAATTAAACCACTTTCAGTTTTCTAAGTGGAATTGATATTTTCAATTGTTTTTGATTTATTTTACTGAAAAATAATTTTTTAACATGTATTTTCTTAAAAATAAACACATTTTATAATTATTTCTGAAAGAAGCTATCTTTTAAACCACAAATTTTTTTTCAACAAAAATTAAAAATTTTCAAAAATTTTATATTCTGCCAATAGGAACATCAAAACCAAAATAAAAAGAAAATATTTCTATTCCCGCATTTTTCTTTTATTATTAATTATTTTAATCTGTATAACTTTTTTATTCACTTTGTTACAATTTTTTCAATTTGTTTTGCTCTTATTCGCTTAAAACACATTATTTTTGTTTTGGTATTATCATTATGTTGCCATATTTTAAGAGAAAAATAGAAAAATCGGAATTTGCTAAATCGATAGGAATCTGAAGAAGCCAAAACAAAACCGATCGGAATCTGAAGAAGCTAAAACAAAACCGATCGGAATTGAAAATACGAAATGAAAACCATTCCGATCGGAATCTGTGGCCTGTATATATAATTTTCATACACAAACGCAATAATTCCTTTATTTTTATAGTCGCCGTCTTTTTATATATATATACATACATAGCTTTTTGAAGCCCCATTGATGCTATCGAAGGCTAAAAATTGCCATGCATATAGCCAATCCCTAAGCTAGTCAGATATTTTATTTTTAGCCTGTGGGTGCAGAATATGCATTAAAATACTTAAAGACGCAACATTTTGAAAACACCATGCTATGCAATGTCATATTGTCTCAAACACAGCGTCATGCCATGTAATAATTGCTCGTTGCTTTGAATACCATGTCCCCAGCACAAAATGTTTAAGATTTGGAAGCAATAAATAAAATTGTAAGTAATAATGGAAGCATTATATTGTTTATGCATTCCCTAAAGCTTCCAAAAATGCTACAGGATAAGGAATTATTTTTCATTTTTTGTACTATTTGCTTACTGGTTACAAAAGATTTGCATTTCTATTGCATTTTAGCGGCTCATTTCATATAAAAATCATGCATTATTGATGCGTACGAGTAAGTGATTGTTTACAATTTCCCCTTTACAAAATAACTTACTGGTAAGCACTATTTTCTGCTGGGTCCATGAATATTTTTTGTGTATAATGTTTTTAATACCGTTGTATAACTATTCGCCATATTACTGGAGTTTGTAAAACTATTTATACGATGTATAATACAACACACGGAAAGGCATCTCTGAAAAAGAATAAACCAAAAATATAATTTTTCAATTGCAATTCACTACTAATCCTTTCCAGCATTCCATCTAAGAGCACTCAAATTTTGACGAATGTTAGCATTGCTGACCACATTCATTCGGGGTTGCTAATGTTTTATGCTTTTAAATCACATTTGTTTAACAAAGAATTTGAATATCTATTTGATTTTAATATTCTACACAATTTTTTGTAGTTTATAGGCTTTAATTTTTTTATTATTATTACCATCATACTATCAAAGATAAAATTATGGTCTGGTGAAAAGCATAAATAACAAACAGACTTTTTTAGACAAATATCCCACAACTAATCAAAGTATACTTATAACATAAATTTAAAATCTTAAGCACTTTAACAAATTTTAATAGAAAGTTTTTTATCTTTATTAGTGTTTTCTGAAACGTTATTTCAATTTATTTTACGGCCGTTTCGAATGTATTCATTAAAAACAAAACAGATTTAAAACATGTTTTATAAATAAAAAATCTATTTTATTTTTATGAAATTTGAATAAAAAATTAAAATGAATTTATATAAAAAGAAATAAATAAAATCTGTTTTAGTTTTCAAAAACACGACCGAAAATACTTCATAGTACGAGTATTCTAAAAATTATTCGTACAAGGTTTTTGATTTTGTTGTAGAAAATATGGGTCAGTATTTGCTTGCATTCTTAATTACCTTTTTTTATTATTCTGAATGTATAACCAGTTTATTACATATATTTTTTCAAAAGCTATTCATAATTAAATATAATTTCTGTAAAGAGTAAATTAATAAGAATGCGGAATTGAAAAATATGTTACAAAAATAAAATACAATTTTAATTGACTTTTACTTTTTGTTCTAATTTGCACACGTTTTTGTCGTTTAAGTGTAAGTGTAGAAAGCAAAAATAGAAATAAACTATTAGATTTACTTAAAAAGTTTTATAATAAAATTTTAAAAATGCTTTATGAAAAACAATTACTAAATGAACGACGTTGCTATATATGTATGTATGTATATATACATTAGAGAACGTATACCATGCTGTATACTATTATACACACTGTATATCGATAACATTTCGGCGCTTAAACGCCCTCACGGCCAGCAATAGTTTACAAGCAATTATCTGCCATTTCAAATATAGCTGCTCTTGTTTCTTTGCTTTTTAAAAGAAATAATTTAAGTAGAACATCTAAGCGGCTTTATATTAATCTATAAAATTATAACAATATACGTAAATATACAAAGGAGATATAAAAAAAACTGAAGTAATTGAAAACTATATAAAACATAGCGTAAAACTCAAGTTAAGATCATATATAACATATAGAACATATAGAACATATAGAACATATAGAACATATAGAACCATATCGTCGTGCAGAAGTTTATGTGCTCTATCCGCCATTTTATATATCTCGAGTTAATGATGCCACTTCAGGCTTTTGACACCAAAATTTGTAAAATTTGCAATCCGTTTTCGGCTACTTATTTCCGAAACTGGACGAGATATCCGAAACGGATTGCCTGACTTGAAAAATTTGGGGTCGAAAACCTAAAGTGGCATTATTAACTGGAGATACATAACAAATATGATAAATAGAGCACATAAACTCCCGCACGACGATATGTCGTTGTTATGAATATATATGTCGATATGGAAGAACAGCTTAAATAAAAACATGAAACTTTGAAACATTCCCAAAATTATGTATGTAAATTTTACTATAATAAGTTCTTGCAAAAAATTTCTAATTTTACCCACTGCTAATAGACTTATGACACAACAAATATGCAACATAATATTTTACGTTTTGAAACTGTTCTGAGTTTTATGAAGCATCAAAAAAATTCTAAATTAAATTAAGCTTATGTTGACTTAAGCTATTCTTCCATATTGCCATAGATATGTACATATATAAACAAGTTCCTTTTTCGTGTACGTCTCCTTGATAATATAAAAACTTTATATATAAGAAGCTTTAAATATCCCCGAATACGTTAAATACAATAAATAACAACATCAAAAGAGTGCATGTTTTTATTTTATTTTTAATACTGTGCAGTAAGCACAGTACTGTCAAAACATTAATATTGTGGTAGTGCATCGCTGGTCAAATTATAGTGTTTGTTTTGTTGTTTGGTATAGTGTTTAGAGTGCTCACACAGAAACTCAAACGACTGAGGTTCAATCCCAGCGAAGGACAAAAATTATAAAACAAAATTTGCGGGTTTTTTTAATTATAATTTAAAACTAACAATAACCCCCCCTCCAAGAAGTTCATCATCAAGAAACCACACCCTAACACACAGTCTATTACTCTAAAAACGAATGATCAGAAGTACAGCGTCACCTTCTGGGAAGATAACAACTAACCTACTGAAGAAGCTCGCAACTCACATTCAACATCCACCAACAGATGGCGCAATTGCTGTTGATCATTCAAGGGTGAAGGTATAACACTGACCTTTGAGTGCTCAAATTAACACCAACTTGTCTTATCAACAAGAAAGCGCATAATAAAAAAATAAAATAAATCCATCTATTAGTGCTGGCAAAGTATTGAGTAATGGGTACCGAGTATCGAGTATTTGTATTAATTTTTGGGTACTCAATACTTAAAAGTAACTACTCAATACTTTCGAAGTTGTATGAAAAATTAAAATTTTAATGGTCAAACAAATTTCTGTCTAAAAACAAAATATTTTTCTCTTAAAAATAAAATCCGTTAAAAGTATTGAGTAGTATTGGGTACCCAAATGAAAGTACTTAATACTATCGAGTAATGAAAAGTAGCAGAATTTGACAGCACTACTATCTATGTATCTTTAAATTTAAAAAAAAAGAGTAGGGGTTTACTCCTGAGTATTGGTCTTAAAAAAAAGGAAAATAAAGCTGCACCAGCTAGTACTGGGGCCTTATTCTGTAATTCTCTTAAGCTAAAATGCTAAAATTTTAGGTTTTTGAAACAGGCTGGGCGTTAGATAATATAAAATTAGGTAGTTTAGAGGTAATAGGCATGAAGTTTTCAAATTACAATAAGCGTTTAAGAATTCTATTCGTAGAAAAAAAAACCTATATAAAGTTTGTAAATTTTTAGCGATAGAGTTTTAGCTTAGGCGAGTTACAGAATAAGGCCCCAGCAATTTCCCAGCCAAAGTTGGAGCTTACTGGTAAATAGTTTTGTAAATGTAATTTCTCTTGCAAATCTTATTACAGAAAGCATGATTTTTGTATGGCCCAGTTCTCTACTTTCATGTAATAGAACAGAGTAAACTGTATACAGAAGGTGTACGCACTGCTTCATAAGCTAACACATCAGCAGTTAAGTTCCATTTTAAGCTTCCAAAAGTATGAACAATTTTTGCTGGTTTAAAATGTTTTGTTTCGATAAAAAAAATTAAGTAAACGTTAATACTGTACTAGGGCTAAACTATTTTTAATTATTTTTCATTTTAACTGTTTCTATATTATAAATGCTGACAGCTTTTTTGTGATAACAGACTTTCTGTTTTTGTCGCTAAAGATTAATGATAACAGAAAAATTTCAAAAATTTTTTTAATATTCTTTTTTTTTTTTAATTAAATTTTAAAAATACAAAAAAACAAAGCTCTAGTCAGCTCAGTATGGGTTGTACTCATATGTGATGGTTTAGAAATTGAAATCTCATTAGTTGAATTTTTTATCTAGATTTTGGATCTAAAATCAATCCTTTAGTGGGGAAAGAATCGCAGTTAAAGACAATTTTGAATCTACTTGTTATACAAGAGACCAGCACTCAGGGGATAGCCTCTACTCCTGCATTGCATGGTACTAGTGTTAGGAAAATATGTTATGGGTAAAAGGAAAAAAAGAGTACCTTCTCTAATGAAACTTATCGAGAATTTATGAAAAATTTTATTAAGTCGGTCTATAGAAAGAATAAAATTCAGTTTTTTATATAAATTTTTTGAATTGTTTCTGTAGCACTTGATAAAGAAACAAGTGTTTTACCTTTTGTCTTTAAAACGATTGTGTCATCTTTTGGTATTTTATTGTGTAAATATACATATTCATGTATGTATATATACTCCTATGTAAGAGTATATATCAGAAACAAAAAATAAAAAAACCTTATTATGGCTGACGCCGTACATGAGGTCATTTACACTAAATAAAAAAAAAAATAAATAAAAAAATAAAATTAATCAAAGTAAGAATAAAACTAAAACAAAAAACATACAAAACAAATCACAAGTGTTTTCTTCTAGTTTAAAACAGAAAAATTCCTAAAAAAAATTTGTGTTAAATTTTTAAATTCCTTTCCATATACACAATAACAGTCGTACAATAATTTCGCATGAACACTTAAAGATGACAACAACGGAATTAAACAAAAAAAAAAAAAAAAAAAAAAAAAAACACATTTATTATACGGCTTTATCTCGTACTCGTACATATCGTCTATGGATATGGATTTAAATTGAATACTCGCTTTTTATTACTTGTACGGGTATTACAAATTTTGTGTGGAAATATAACCTTCTTTCTTTATACAAATTTCCAACTACGATTACGAGTATAATCGTCGACTTATAGTTGCAATTTAAATTAGCGGAAGTTATTTGTTATGCTAAGAATGTTTACAAAATTAAATTGACAATGTTTGTATTATTCTTTTTTGTTTTTGTTTTTGTTTTTTCCAACTTAAATTAATATTTAAAATTTTATTTTAAACTAATTACAATACTAAATGATACATTGAATTTTTATTATTTAATATAATAAAAAAAATTGGTATAAATTTTATTTTACTTTTTCCACTGACCTTGTTTACGTTCATAGTTTTAATAAACAAAAATTTAAATATTTTTTTTTTTTTTTTGACAAATTATTTAAACAAAAAATTAAACTGTGCAAATATCATCAGTATGTTTGCTGAATTTTAAATAATTTTTTAGACCTGCTAAACGTTTTTTGTTTTCTATTTTTTTTTTTTTTTTTTTTTTTTTTTTTTTGCATTTAAAATTTTGAAACTTAAACTTTTCTAAAGTACTTAATAAAAGGGGTTATAGACTTTTAGCATGCACTATAATTAACACTTAGTTAATGAAATAATAAACATAATAGGGTTATTCTTGCAAACTGCTAAATGCCTCTTAAACTTGTAAAAATGTATGAAAGTTTAAGCAGTACAGGAGGCATTCGACAGATTAAACGAAGACTCCTAATAAAATAAAATTTTAACCCTTAACGAACGAGCGCATTTTTCTAAAACTACGCACGACTTCGTTTTTCTTCTAACAGATAGTGCTCCGAAAATGACGATAACAAACTTTATTAATCGTAAATGAAATTATGTATTTTCGCTCGATGCTCAGAGAGGAATGCGCACCAGAGTGCGACAAAAAATAATTGCCGATTGCCCTTCATTGTTGCAATTAAAGCCAATCCTACAGTTTCCTAAAATATCACGCCATGCCGCGTGTATGGCGGCATTCGATTTTTTTTTTAATATTTACAATGTCGCGAGTATGGCGACATTTGTTCGTTAAGGGTTAAGTCAAACAAAAAATGTCTAATCGCTTTTAATTTCTTTTTTTTTGTGTTTTCTCATATTTTCGATTAAAAATTTTTCATTTTGTGTAGTGTATGGCACCATTTGTAGTCTCCGCAGTCTATTAATTAGTGTGGTGGCTTATAAGACAAGAGTTGCGAGTTAAAACTCCAGCTCTGACATCTTGCAAAAAATAAAAAAAATATTTCTGTCGGCGACTATCTCTCTGCAGTCTTCTGGCAAAAGCTCTGGGAGTAACTGATTGCCATGAAAAAGCTTCTCAATTCGGTCGTTCAAATTCGACTTTAAACTGTAGGTCTCGGTACTCATGGATAAAAATTAACACACACAACATGAGTGCTAGGCCGTAACCCTGACACAGGGCTGTAATGGCCAATTATGTATGTATGTATGTAATTTGTACCAAAGATTAGAGTTAAATCTAAATTTTGTTTTTTATTGCCAGTGGCTAGTAAAAAGAGAGATAGGGATAAAAAAAAAACATTATCGGCATAATAAATAAGTTGAAAGGTCAGCCAGTTGAAAATTTAAATAAAATTTACATATAAATAATAATAAATTGTGTTTATAAACTGAAAACCTATTCATAGTATACACCTAAGTACACATAAATATACTTATGTACATATGTATGTACGAGTATGTATAAGACAAACACATTAAATCTGATTTTCTAGAATTTTTGTTTATTTTTTTTTTTATATTAAAAATGTGTCATCTCACATTAAAATTGATACGAAGAGTTTACATTATCGTTAGCATGTTTATTACATTTTTTTTAATTATTTATTTATATACGTATCTATGTATTACATTAGGGGCATTCGTTTAATCTACAGGTATATTAATTGCTTTTTTGGCAAACTTCTATGCGGTACTTATTAAATAGGCGTTTAGTAAAATTATTTTATTTTTTATAAATACGGTTGTAAGACTTTACGTATAATATGTATGTATAAGAGGCATTTAGCAGTTTTAACGAATACCCCTATTATTTTTATTTTAAAGAAAAATAATATTAAAAAAATAAACAATTTTTGCATTTGGTATTGTTTTTTTAAGTAAACAATTACTGACTGAAATTATTTATTTTAACAATAAAATGACAATGTTTTTTTTAGGACGGAAAATACCGACATACATATGTATGTGTGTGTGTGTACACTGTACAGACATATACATACATGCATATACTTTAAATTTAATTTCGTTAAAGAATTATTTGATTATTGAACAATTTAAATATGGAATTCAAATAAAATTGTAAATGTATGTACATATGTATGTATGTGTTAGGTCTTAGTCAGACAACAAATTAATAGTGATACATTTACAATTTCCGAAATCTTGAAGGTATGAGATTTCGATTACTGGGTTTCCCATACAAAATAAAATCTACGTTGTAACAAAATTTCAATAAAATCTAGTCAAAATTTAATAGAAATAACGAAACAAAACAAAAAACGCTTCAAGTCTTCCTTTTATTAACGCTACGTCACGCACATATTCCGATAGTCACATACGGAGCGTATGCATCTGGCCAGATACACTATGTATTTCAATGCATTTTTATGAAAAATATGCAATTTTATTGATAACATTATAATATTATAACATTATTTTATATATATTTTTTTTCTTTTTTTCAACTGAGGCGAAAAAATAATTCAACTGATGTAAATAGAAAAAAGTAACAGTTTTTTGTATTTGATTTCATTGCTGCGAAAGTATGTACTATGAAGAGAGTGGGGCGTAGTCAAAAATCTGAAACTTACAACAGCTACAACAATGCAAAGTACCCAAAAAATTCACTTTGAGTTGATTTAAGTAAGCAAACGCAAAAAAATAAAAAAAATGCAAATAAATCTCTTTATTCTCTATGCAAAATGCACTTGCATCTGACCAGATGTATGCGCTAGGTATGTGATGTGTAGATGAAGAAATCCACATAAATTGTTTTTGCTGTTTTTTTTTTTATTTATTTTTTTTTTTTCAAAAAACGATAGCTTACAATATTTGTAGAGGGTACCTAAAGACACAAACACCTAGCTGAATTAGAAATTTGTTTAAATCAGTGTTAAACTCGTAAAAGATCTAGCCAGATACATGCGTAGGACGGAGAGTTAATACACAATATAAACAATGCTAATTTGTTTAAAAATAAGATGAAATATAATTAAATTCGTTGAAACCAGCTTTTTTTTATATATACATATATATGTATGTATATACAATACTTTCAAATCAGTTTTTTAAACAGCTTTTTTTAAAATACTCATTAATTTATTCAAGCTTAAAAGGTGTTTTTTGTTTTTTTTTTTTCAATAAAAAACCTTCAAAGAAGTTATTGACATTTGTATTAAAAACTTATACAAACTATGCCAATTAAATTAAAGAAAGTAATTTCTTTTAAAGTACTCTAGCTAGGTATGTGTATTTTACTTGCTTTCACAAATAATTAAAGAAACAAATTAAACATTTTTTTTCAAATTATTATTGTTATATGTAGTGCGAAAAACAAATATTTGTTAAAAAGCTATATTATTGTCGAAATCTTTATATGTTAGAAAATAAAAGTGTTTGTAGACAAAATAACAGAACTGGGCCATAATAAAGATATCTACATATGTACATACATACATATACTATGAGTACAACAAAACAATTAGTTGTGAAAAAAAGAATTCGATAAAAAAACGATTGCTTCTGCTTGCTAACGGTTAAAAAATAACACGTACAAATTGGCAATGTTTTCTATTGCAAACTTGACGCACTTTAAGCTCTCTATTAAATGTAAGTGTGCACATACACATTCATACATTGTACTTACGCAAATTAAAAGTATTTGGCAATACAAGAGATTGCAAACTTCACAGTCAAGATATCGCTTATGTGTTGCTAAGCGGTGTTGCAAGTAAAGAAATCTCTTTATTTGTTGGCCTTGCTTTGTTTTTTTAATAGCCATCTACAGTTTGTAACACGTTTTTTGTTTCTACAATATTGCTTGCTGCTTTAATTTTTAAATTCATTTTACTTACATAGTATACATACATACATATATATGTATATGATTTTAATTAGTAAGTTGTTTTTTTTTTTTGTTTGTTTTATAAACACGTGCTTCAAAACCCGACTTCAATTACTTACTGTTTAGACATTTGGGTCTGCAAGCAATTATGCTGAACTTGCAACTGAATTTTAAATAGCCAGACAATAACAACAATTGCTTGCAATAAAAAAAAACAGGAATTTAAAGCATTAAGCTTAAACATATTTTGGCGCCATAAATTTGTTTCAAAGACGTCAGGTAGTTGTGACAATGTATTCAAAAACTTGTTAAGCGAAATTAAATTATACCATTAGGCGAATTAGGTGGCTTTAATGTGATCACCATTATAATGAAAGGGTATATCATTTTAATCTTTTTCTAATCAAAAATAACAATTTAAAATTTTAGATCAGCAACTACCTTATATGAGACTTATTTTTATAAAATTTATAAACTGCATTTATAAAATTTTACACTATTCCTCCCACTTGGTTAATGTGGCATAAACTATATTGTTTTGTGTATATTTTTTTGTAACAACGCTTTAAATTAATTAAAATTGACTGACTCATCATCACAATTAATCTAAAAAACAAATAAAAAAACAACAATAATAATAAAAATTAAAAAAAAAAAACAAAATAAAATTTAAAATAAAAATAATACCACTTAAAAAAAACATGTAATACAAATAATAGAGCAAAAATAAACGGAAATTCACATCTAAAATGAACATTTATTTATAGTCAATGCTAACTGAAGCATATAAACTAGCAAAAATGACACAAAATAATGTTTTTTTTTTTCTATTTTATTTTTATTATAACATTTAAGTGCTTTTTATTTAATTTAGAAAGAAATATGTAAATAATTAAATAAAATTTTTAAAGATGAAAAAACTGATTTGTCAATCGCCACTTGCCAAATAGTGGCCAAGAAAAACATAAAAAATTTTGTTTATTATTTATAGTTTTACATGTTTAGAATGCTAAGTTTTACAACAACAAAAAATCTAGTTATTACATTTTCAAAATTGAAAATCAATGCCAATGAAAATATTAAAAAATAATTTTTCCTGTTTTCAATTTTAACGTATTTCTAAACACATTCATTTTGTATAACATTTTTTAAGTAAAATACTTGTGTTCACACTTCATTATAGGTGTATGTCTTTGCTAACAACTTATTAAACAGTAACTTTTTCGTTATCATCCCTAAGATATGCTTTAACATTTTCAATACAGTTATTTTTCTAAAGTTAGTAACAACAGTAAAAGTAATAAATAATGCTGCCAGATAAGCTCTAATGTTTCTGCATTTTAGCTTTTTTTAAAGAATAGTTAAAAAATACATTTTGGTTTGCTTTTATAATTTTTTTTTAAGTAACAAATATTTTTAAATAATAAAAAACAATTAGCCTTATAAAAAGGTGACACAATAGCAGGCCTTGTGAACACCTGAATTATTTAATATTTTTTAAAACCATTTATATTAGAATTTTCTAATTATTTAATCATTAGTAATACTGAATTCTTCTTTCCCCTATATCGTTAAAAAAAATTGGGAAAAAATAGTATTTCGCTTCTAATTTTTATAAGAATATCAGTGTTAGAATCTTAAGACTGATAAGATTATACTAAAGATTTAAATAGTAGTTGTCTTAACAAAAATGTATGCTCTCTCCTAAATCTACTGTCCTTTCCAAAAAAAAGTCCAATACAATGCATTTAGTAGGGATTTACCCCAGAGTATTGGTCTCAAAAGAAAAAAAAATTGTATTTCTCTTAATAATTTTTATTCAAATGTTAAGACCTGACATACTGCAATCCATGAAGTTACAAATTTAGGTTGAACACAAAAGTATAGAGAAATATCAGGGGGCTAATTCTGTCATTCGATTACGATCGAATTCTTACTCGTATGTACGACTTTTTTTACTTTTGGGATTCTATGAGTCGTTATCGAATAACATGTATCGAAATTTCTAATGATGCCATTCGATAACGAATGGTTGTTCGAATGCAGTCTTGCGAGTTTTTACTCGCAAACAAAAAGCCATTCGAATTAACGTTTTTCTATATACATACATAAGTAAAGACAAAAAATAAACATGTAAGTTATTTTTTTTTAATTTCTTCAAATTATAAAATATATTTCAGGTCAAAAATAAATTATGCACAAAGAAATTCTAGGAAATTTCATGGCATAACTTACGGACTTGGCAAAGAACATATTGACGAATACTTAGCACGGAAAGGCAAGACTTTACCATCTTTGGGAACAAATAGCGTTAAAATTTAATGCTTCTAGTCCACCAATACGAATTTAAATAAAAAAATATGATTTAAATCAATTTTCAGTTCCTACATACACTTATTTTAATATTTTCGAGGATTTTTTTTCCAATATTTGTTGTGTTGGTTTCAGCGTCATACTCTGTTTAATTTATTATTTCTAGTGGTGTTTGATATACATTCTCGTAATTAGGAACTTTGGAGATACATAATACATGTTCAAAATGCCTATATCAAGATTTACGAATTGCTTGGCAGACTTAAGGGATCACTGGTACTCCGCATTTTTGCCGAACAAGATTCATATTTAAATTCTCATCACTATCGGAAGATGATGTGTAAAAAATAA
This sequence comes from Metopia argyrocephala, assembly GCA_963576795.1. NCBI lineage: Eukaryota > Metazoa > Arthropoda > Insecta > Diptera > Sarcophagidae > Metopia > Metopia argyrocephala. Next base: position 175,050,826 of record OY756208.1, on the reverse strand, counting down.
TGATGGATTCATTGTAAACTTGCTTTATTTTTTTTTTAATTTGATTTAAATTTCTTTTTCCTTTTTTAATTTTTTTTACATATGTATGTATGTATATATGTACATACATAAGTTTTTTGTTTACTATTTGTTGAATTTTTGTCAGTATTGTAAAATGACTTTTTTTGCATGTTTTACAACACTAAACAAAAATTCGATTCGTATCGTATCGAGTAACAGAATTAGAAAATTGTTCGGTGTCGAAATTATTCTCTATTCGAATGTAATTTCGATCACGACTGCCAGAATTAGGCCCCAGGTTATAAACAGTAATAAAGTTGCTTATTGACTTCATTTTTTTGTTTTTTGTTTTTTTTTTGTTTTAACCATTGGGGTGTTCTTTCTAAAGGTTCTTCTTCTTTTAATTAAGAACTACTTCGTTGTGAGGTGTGGTTTTGTTGGTTTAGACAGACAAAATCAATTTTAATTGACTTTAGTTCGTATGCCAACCTAATACCCTAAAAAATTAACCCGTTTCTTAACCCTTAAATGCATTGTGATGTAGATCTACATCGTATTTTGAATCGCTCGTATTTTGCAATGAAGAAACTTTTATAAAGTGTTTTTGGTTTTTTTTTTAATAATAAAAAGGGGATTTATCGTTGTTAAACATATCTAGGGCCTGTGGCAGCTAATTTTATTATTATCGACAAAATTCGTCATTGACACTTTAGTTGAGAATTAAAAATTCATGCATTTAAGAGTTAAACATTTGCCCGTTTTTGGGCAATAAGCAAACTCGCAGTTGCTATGCTGAGTTTTGATATATGGGGTTTTACTCTGTTATACTTGGCATGCAGTTTTTCTGATATTGACAAACAACTTTGCCCTTTAGGCCATTGGCAATGCCATTGGAAGTGTTCGATATTGAAATCTATAAATTTCAATAATAGTCGGCACACTCTAGCATTAATCAATTTCCTCCCAGCTGTATTCAATCTCTGGGGCAATTTGGTCTTTATGTGCTATGTCGCAATAAGAGTAAAACTATGACAAGTAAGTTGTATAAGTACTTATTATAAAGCATAATGTATAATGACTTATAGTGCGTTGTAGTTGTTAAAAATTCAGCTTCAGATAGATTTATACTACTTGTAGCTAAATTACACATTCCGGATTAGGGAAGACATTATAATATTTATATATTTTAAATCAAGTTTTGCATGAGAATATTTTTAATTCTGTTGTTACATTAACATACTATAATACCTTTGGAAAACTCTAGGAGTTATCTTAAGGAAAATATTGTTATTTTATGAATTCATTATTCATCAAACTCGCCTATTAGCTTATATATTAAGGTAATAAAATCTAACATACTAAATTAAGTAAAAATTGTATATAACACTGCAGATATCTGTTTACTGGTAACTTCGCATAAATTTATTTTAAAAAGTGTTTCATTTTATAAGATGATTTTTAATATCTGTCTTTAGTATCTATTTGATAAATTGTCTGCAAAATGATTAACGCGCTTTCTGGGTCTATAGAGAGATAAGAGATTTTGTAATTTAAAATAGGTTTTTGAACCATAAATCAAGCTTATATTTTTCAAATTAGATACGTGTTCTAAAATTAAATTTTTGACCTATTTTTTATTTATTTTTTTTAAATTAATGAAATATTGAAGTTTATAAAATTTCTATGAATTCTTACAATTACAATTCTTACAACAATCTTATAATGAATAATTAATATTCCTATCTCTAATACATACATACATATGCATTAGAATTTCATAATTAATTTTTTTTTATTATTATGAGCCCATAAAATATGACGTTAAACTCACAATGACTTGACACGTTCTTTTAAAGCAATCATTCTACATGTACATACACACATACATATGTACGAAATATGAAATAATTTCAAAAATACTCGTATGACTAAATGAGTATGTATATCTTAAGTAATATACCTACTCGTACTAAAATATAATAGTACTCACGAGTTTAAAGTACATGCTAAGCGAACACGTTTAAATTAATTTAAAAATTTTTCAAATCATGTTACAAACGTGATAATATTGGTGCCAATATGCTTGATGCTTCTCTAAAGATTTCATTTTGTCACGCGTTTTTTGTATTTTTTTTTTTTTTTTTAATTTAGATTTTAACTCGTAATCAAAAGCGTAGAGCAACGACGAGTTTGAGAAATCAGCATGTGTATTAAAGAAGAGAGAGGTTTTTAAAAATATACGAGTACAAAAATATTATTAAAATGCCGGTAATATTCCGATGTGTTCAAACACACAAGCACACATATATTTAGCTATACATTCAACAGAAAGTCGTGTAATTTTATATCGTTTTAATGAAATTAAAACAAAAATTTATTTTTTTTTTGTAGATAAAGAGTTACATGTGTATGTGTATTCGCATACCACTCGTATGAATAAAACTTTTGATAAAGCTACAAGTGGTTTGAAAAAGTGGGTGGGGTAGAAGCAGTGTAAATGTTATTTTATAGAATATTAAGTGCTAAGCGAATGAGTATTAAAACTTCTGAATAACAAATATTTTATTTGTAATAATAAAATTGAAAATAATGCCATGGTTACCAGACTTAATGAATGAATTTAGGTTTACGTCCTATAACTTAGGTAACTAATAAACTGGCTGCTACTGTGGAGGGTGAATTGCCCCCAGAGACTTTGTTATTCGCCTACAAGAAATAGGAAATACAATAAAAGAAAAAAAATAAAGTTTAAAACCTATAAATTTGGGCTTAATAGTTTATTAAAACTGAAATACAATGCTGTTCAATACCTAAGCAACTTTCTCTAATACAGAATTCAATACTCTGTGTATAAATTCAAATACATTACTAACATTTATATAAAACTTAAATTTATATAAATTAATAATTACATACATACATACAAAACTGGCCATTACCACCCTGTTTCAGAGTTACGGCCTAGCTTCTGGTAGCACTCATGTTGTGTGTGTTAATTTTTATCCATGAGTACCTGGATCTACAGTTTAAAGTCAAGTCCGAATGACAGATCTAAGAAGCCTTTTCATGGCAATCAATTACTCCCACAGCTTTTCCCAAAAGACTGCTGAGATGTAGTCGCCGAAAGAAATAATTTTTTTATATTTCTTTTTTTTTAAGAAGTCAGATCTGAGATTTGAACCCAACGTTACCGTCTCAATAAGCCAACCAAATAACCACACCAATAGAAATAATAATTATTTCAGTTAATTTTGGCACTTTTATAATCCCATATAAAAACAGACTTTCTTTCAATCTGTTAACCTAAAAAATAAACACACGCAATGGTGCTCTTATTATTTAAAAACTTTGAAATGTCTCATTCAATGGCTTTTATTAGGAACTTGTTTTTTTTTTTTGTTATTTGCTATACTTGTTGCTGTAGTTAGTGGTTTCGCTATTTATCACACGATTTACACGTGAGCAATTGCTCGTATTAAGTACGCTGTACACACATACAAATATGACATACAATATTGACTAAAAATAAAACTTATGCAAGCATGTATGGGTGTAAAAGTATACATATGTATGTAGTTAAATGGGTGGGTTTCTTAATACGAATATATACAAACATACGTAGATAGTAGGTATATAGATAGGTATGTACATAAAAATAAAATATTTATTTTCATAATTCTGCCAAAAACTATATGGAAAAACAAATGGTTTATTGCAAAAATTTTATCAACTGATCGTTTAACTTATGAAAAGCTTTAAGAGAAATAGACGTCAATGTAAACAAACCAACAACGGGATGAACTTTTGACTTTGAGTCATTTGACAAGTCTGAGAAAATAAAAGAAGGGAATTCGCCGCAAATTCCTGTTATAATACTCTTACGTGTTACTATTAGCTATTTGTGAGATTTTATGTTTTTAGCTATTTGTGAGATTTATCTGCAATTTCTTGCTGCCTTTTATTAATGTTGCCAATTTTTCTATTGTTCTCTCTGATTGTGTTTATATTTTTAACGAATTCGACCATGGGGTGGCTTTACTTGCAAAAGTAAAAAATCGTTCCCATTTTTTTAAATTATTTGTTTTTATTATTATTTTCTCTGATTTTTTTTTTTTTATTAAATTTGCATATAATTATTGCAAATAATTAATTACTGCTTGACGCAAATTAGAATATATTTTCTTAATTTATTTTTGTTTAATTTCTCTCTATTTTTTCTCGCTTGCCTATGATTTAGTACCTATATAGTATTTTTAAAATATTTTTATAAAATTTCAAAATATTTTTGTAAAAATAAATGTTTTTTGCAAATAAAATGTATTTTAAACAAAAATTACTCAATGTCATTTTGCCGGTTAAATGATCACCAGTATTTATAAAACCAAAATAAAAATTGTTTCCGTGTTTAAGCGTTTAAATTTGGTATGAACATACATATTTTGTAATTTATTGACATGACACATGATTGAGTTTGGCAACTCAAGGACAAAATGTATTTTCCTTAAATTCATCAAATCATTAAAAATCAAATTTTTCATTGTAACAATCAATTAAATCAAAAAATTTATATAATTTTATTATTAACTAAAACGAATGTTGAAAACACTTAATTAAACATTTTAAAGACTTTTAGTTCGATAGTTTATTGGATAACTCTTCAAGTGAAGTACACACTGTCATGTGTTACAGTGCAAATATTACACTGTCAAACTGAAAATTTAAGTTGATAAAAGCATTTAATTGCTCAAACTTAGGTGATCTACTCGAGCCAAATCGAAGAACGAACAATAGTATATTTATGACCAAGCTAATCGATTGCTCGTTTGGATGTAGCGTTAAAAATAACAAAAGTACAACATTTATCAAATATTTGTATATGCACTCTTCAAAAATAGCTCAATTTGGCTTCAAGTGGTGGCGTCTTTTATATGGTTGCGCGAATTAGTCATTCTGTGTAAAGTATCACGTTCAAATTTATATAATTCTGACGTTGAACTCACACATGCATTGTACACACGTTCATATACATATGATATGAAGGGGTAGGTCGGACGTATAATTAAAAAATAAAACATATACAAATAAAGATGAATGAAAATGACTCATGAAAGAAAAACTAACGTCTAAATAATCAAAAATAAAAAACAAGTAATGCCGAGATTTACACGAAAGCTTTTCTGAATGTAAATACCAATTTTAAATGAATGATTTTCTTTAAAGAAGAGCGTGATCGTGATAAAATTAAGTCGAAAATTATTCAAAACAAAAACAAACATAAAAGTTAAAAAATACTTTCATCAGCTGATGATTGTGCAGCATTTTTTTTTTTTTTTTTTTTTTTTGGCGTGTGACAGTTTTATTAAAAAAATGTATAAGAATTTCTTATAATTGCATCACAACAGTTCCTATACAATGCACCGCAGTAGTAGGGGTTTAACCCTGAGTATTGGTCTCAATTTGAAAAAAAAAAATTTTTTTGAAGAAAAAATAAAATTTTTGTAAATAAAAAAATTCAAACCTTTTATTGAAAATGATAATTTTAGATTCTGTTTAAAAATAATTATACAATTATTTTCTTTAAGTAATTTCATTTTAAAATATATGTTCATATGCTTTAATATTCATTTATCTCTTTACATTAAAAAAATACATAAAAAATCTTATTTTTTTTTTAAGTAATTCATATAAATGGAATTTCATCTGAAATCTCATAAAATCTCTTAAGTGAATACATTGTTTGTACAACAAATAAAAAAAACCGAAATTATATTAAAAAGATCTCGTGACTTTGACTAGAAAAATACGCCGGTAAATTGTAGTACAGCCGCACACACATCTAATACGTAATCAACAGCTAAACCGTCTGTCTATACAAACGTTCATCTCTTTGATCTCTCTACGTTGTTCCCCTGTAGTTTAAAATAAAGTGATGGTAGATTTTAGATATAATTTCAGATTATTTAAATTTGAAAAAATGTTAGACAACAACAATTTTTTTATTTGAATGACTTTATGCTCTACGAGTTTAAATTTTATATTTTATTTTTTTTTTTTTCGAAAGCAACCAAATACACCACAAAAATTTAATATTTTAAACAAAAGTGGAAACAAAACGTTTCGAGTTTTATTTTTTTTTTTTATTTTTTTTTTTTTTGTTTTGCATTATTTTTTAATTTTATTAAATACATGTGTGTATAAATTAAAATATCAGTAGTTGGAAACAGTCTTGACAAAATGCCAGCAATGTTTTTATTGTAAAAAAAAAAAACATAAAAATAAAAACCGGCAAAAGCTAATATTAAACAAAAATTTAATTTTTAAAAAATATATACCTACATATATATGTATATGTACATATGTGTGTATAAATTTGCATCAATATTAAATTCACAGACTCACTATTTTATTGACCCTATTCGTAAACATAAATCTAAAAATAGTTTTAAATATTGATACCAATTTGCAAACTGCATTAAAAAGTTTGATATTATTTTGATTTCTAACATATGGATATAATAATAAACTAAAATTTAATTTTATATTTGAGAAAATTAAAAAAAAGCTTCAAAGTTTTAAATCAAGAAAATCAAATTTCAAAAATTAAAGAAATTTTAGTACTGAAGGGTAAAATTAGTCTCTATATTCTATTCCATCATAAATCAGCTGATATTGTGTTGTTCATAGCCAGCCTGTAGAAGTGATTAGTAAGTCTAATTATAAATTAAAAGTAATGAAAAAAATTCAAACAAGTAATGTACAGCACTTTGGTTTAGGAAACATACCGAATTGCTGGAAATATCTTAACAAAACTTTAACATCTAAATCAAAGTCAGGAAGTGATTTATTTTTTACAACTTTTATTCATTTTTGTGGAAAGTTCTTGCTTTTTAGAATTTTCGTATATTGCCAGCGCATTATAGTTTGCAATTTCTTTGGATTTGTTTACCAGAAACATCTGATATAGTAATATGTATGTATATAAAATTGAGGCTATGTTTGGCTTACGTATGTTGTCTCATAACGATTAAATTGAACCAAACTCATGAAGAAGATAAGTATTGGGACCTATACGATTATGTTAATGTTTAGTTAAAATTCGAAATCGCATATGTGCGATAAGTAAGCCTGAAATCGCCTCTAAGTTGTCCTTGATTTTTGTATATATTCAGAATGGTTAAAGGTGAAGTTTTTGAATTTGGTTTGAATGACTTTTACAATCGATGGAAATCGTCAGTCAAAAAGTAGGCGCAATTGGACAAGTGGGCGTGATATCTACTATACAAACATAATATTAAGTTTTTTTTTCTTAAAACTGTTAAAGTGCATTCCTTATTTTGTCAGGCAAAGCAGGCACAGAGTCCGCTAGTGTCCGCTAGTGGCGGACATATCCGATAGACGGACGATTAAATATTTTTTACTATGTATTTTTAGAACAAATTCATCCCCCCTGGACGGACATCTCCCGTAGGCGGACAGAAATGCTTCGACGGTCGGTGTCCGCCTATGGGAGCTTTCACTGTATATATATTTTTTTGAGAATTTTTTCGCATAATTTTTTATTTTTTCATAGACCTATTAAGATCTTAAGGTATTTGTTTAATGTACTAAATGTCTCTTATACCTCTAAAACCCTTAAAAATGTTGAACAGTATACAAAACTATTAAATGAATACCCCTTTTGTTACTTCAAATTGTTTTTATCATTTTTTTGCTGGTAAATGCTTATAAAAAAATCCGCAATAGTTCTTTAATTTATTACAATTTAAAATTTCCAATCACACCTTAAAAGTTGGAAAAAAAACATTTTAATGGCGTATCATTTTTGAAAACAGTAACGAGCATGTACATCGCAAAACCTTTGCAAGCAACAACAAACATTAACTCTAAAATAATAATATGGCAGAAGAAATTCAAAATAAAAACAAAAACAAGGTAATGCGGCGACAATCCTTCCTTCATTCACTTTGCAATTGACCATAAAGCTTAAAGTGGCCAACAACAATATTAACAGTAATAAATTTAAAAGAGAAGCAAATCAAAAAAGCTTTTTTTTTGTGAGAAAAATGAAAACAACAACAAACAGGCACCAAAATACACAAATATAACATGAAGCCCCCTTTTACCCGGATCTCTTACCCTATTCCTTAGAAAAAAAAAAAAATAACACACACACACAAATACTTACATACCCACTCTTACTGTTATGAACTCTCGCTCTCATGAAAATAAAGCCAACGTAATAAGTAGAGATCATTTAATAAAAGAATCTAAAAAGCGACAAGACAATAAAAAGTTTAGCGTTACCCATAGACAAGTGTCAGTTGGTCTATAGAACGCGCGCCAAATAGTAGATCAAAATATTACAAAAATAATAAAAAAAAAATTCTCTAAAAGTTTAAATTGCAATCAAGCGAAAATTACAAGCAACTGCAATAACAACAAGAAATAAATTATTTCCGTAATACGGCGAAAATTTTTGAAGGATAAAGAGAGAAGAAAAACCTGACAGCCAACGTAAAATAAACACCAGAATTTAGTGAAAAAAAAACACATTTAAAAATTCTTTTGAAAATATTTGAATCAGTTTGAATTGAAACGTTGAAAAGTTCATTACGATAAAACGGCGGTGTTACGAGTAAAGCAATTATTTAAATAGATAATAAAAGACTCTAAAATAAATAATTTTTGCATTTTTTTTTTCTACTAAATAAAAAAACATTTAAAGACAATATTTGAAATAAAAATGTTGAAATTTTCAAGAACATTACGGTAGAACATGAAATGGTTTAAACGTGTGCGTAAAAAGTGTTTATGATACTTTTTCGAAAACCAAACCAATAAATTCTTAATATTTTGAACCAAATAAAAATTCACTAAAAAATACGCTTATTTTTAATACTACCTACCTACTTACTATATACATTTGTTAAGTGTTTTAATTTAAGTAAAAATTAATAAAAAACAATTTACAAAAATGCCTGCTATACGTGCAACAGAAAATCGTGAACGCAACGGTCATGTCCTTGTCTGGGATCAAAAAAGCTTCAATGAGATATTTGAAGAAAATAGACCAAAAGGTGATTATTTAAAAAATATTTCTAAAGACATACATACTACATATATTAATTATATATATAACATATACATATATCTATAATTTGAAATTATTCGATCTATATAAAAATAGTATTTTCACGTGCTTTTATTTTAATTTACGACATATTTTTTTAAACACATTGTGCAATAAAAAGCCATAACACAATTACTCACACGTACATTCTCTTTCACTTAAAAAAAATTAAAATACAACAAAAAAAAAATGGGCGAGCTTTTATTTTAATTATTTATTTAAATAAATTAAATTAAAACAAAAAACTAAGGCAATAACGAATTTTAAATAAGCTGAGTAATAAAAAAATAATTTGTACACGAGAGAGATATATACTCGTACGAGTATGTTGTTGAAATTTTGAAATTTAATTTGTAAATTGAAAGAATTTTAAATAGAAATTTAACCCTTTATAGATCAAGCTATTCGAAACCAAATGATTATTCATTCAAACAAAAGAACAAATATGGTATTTAATTAAATAAAAATCAAATGTTAGGCAACTTTTATTTAAAAGTTTTAAAATTTTTCATGTCAGACAATTGCTTCAGCAAAATAATACAGACATGTAACATCAGGTTTCTCAGTTTAAGAGCTTCCCCTATATCAAAACTTTATTAATTGGCCATTTACAGTGTTTACAATACAATATCCTGGTATTATTACCCAAAGTTATTACAACTTTCCGATAAGGTATCCCATAGTAAAAGTTAACTTTATATTTTAGAGGAAAGTATATATATTTAAACACTTTAATTTTAACTTTTAGTTTGAAATTTACTTAATTAATTACTTGTAATAATAAAAAGTAATTTATCTCTCTGTAAAATCTCATAAATAAATCAGGAATGCAATAAATCGTGCTGCACTTCAGTAGTGGTTGTAGAAACAGGGCCTGTATTAATTCATATTTGATAGTTTATACATGTATTTAAACCGGATAAGGAAACAATTTTTCTCTTTGAAATTTAAGTGCTAATTTTTATAAATTACAGGGTTCTTGTTCTCCAGCTATTCAAAACAAATACCTCAATAAGAAAAACAAAATACATACAAATAAATTAAAACAAACATAGAGTATAACGTTTGTCGAATACTGAAGTAAAATTCAAATCAATGAAAGCCAATAACAATAAGAGATTATTATAATCCCAGCGAAATAAAATGGCAGTAATTCAAGAAGGTGTTCATGGCTTCTAAATCATTACTTTTATTGAATTCATTTTAAATGCATTTCAAGATTCCACTAAATATGAAATTTCAAAATGTAAAATAATATATAATTAAAATTCTTTACGCCCGTCAACCCGTCAACTCTGAATCAAGTATTGCTTCAAATGAACGCAATTTTTCTAAATTCTTGTCATAACAAACTGATTATTTTCAATGACACGTTAAAATTATCAGAGTTGGGTTTATTGCATTGAATTTATAATGCATTATCGCTTCTACTACCACTAAACGACTTACTATTAATGCAACAATATTGCAGCCACCACTAAAAGCAGATGGAAATAATTAACCACTAAATAAAGCCATTTTAGTTGTAGTGGAAAATTAATGCATTAAATAAAACGAATTTAGTGGTAGTGGAATTTAAATGCATTAAATAAAACAATTTTAGTGGTAGTGGAATTTTAATGCATTAAATTAAATTTCCACTAGCACTAAATATAAGAGGCGATAATGCACTATTTGTTCCACTACCAATAAATTTAGTGGAAAATTAATAAACCCAACTCTGAAAATTATGAATGTTTTGCCTAAATTGAACCACTTCATCAAGTGTTGCACTCGTGACTTCATTGTGTAAAATAAGGAACGCATTTTAAATGCTGCAGAGTTTTGGTGTGACATAAATCTATAGAATTTTTAGTATTAATTTAAAAGCTGCACTAAAATTTAAATATGATTGAACAGTATTAAAGTTTAATTTGTGTAAAAGATTTTATACAAAACTTTGTTACTATTCTAAACCGGCAATTAAACCAACAATGCTAATGTATCCGCCAGTCATACATCGAAAAATAAACTTATAAATGCATTTAACACTTTTACCCAAAGTAAATCAGCACAAGCTTTTATAAGAGAATACAAAATTTTCAAAAATTTCCTATTAATTTACTTATAAATTGATCTTTGATCTTCTGAAAAAAAAAGTATTTTGATTGATTTAATTTTTGATGTGAATGATCTCTGTATAGAAAAAAATAAAAAATATAAAAGAAAAATATATTTCAATATTTAACTGAGTTTGCTTCATACATATAAAAAAACGTCAATGCTGTTATTGTAAATAAAAAGTTTAATTAATTATATAAAAACAATAACAATTTCCAAGCGACACTTGTGTAAAATTTTCTCTACACTTCTACGGTTAAGTGCTTGAGTTCACAATCTATATACCAGTTCATACTCGTATATAGTATAGCAAAAAAAAAAATAAAATAAAATTAATTGGGAAAAATCTTAAATTGAACTGACAATTAAATTAAAGAAATGTTAAGATCAATTGATTTAAACTGACAATTTCACAGAGAAATTTTGATTTTTAGCAATAAATCAATATGATAAATTAAAAAAATAAATTTCCGCTGAATCAGGGTTTTATAAGAGATGGCTTTTAATTATTAATGGTTTGGTAGTGATCTTAAGAGTCGTTTGTCATTAAAATTTACGTATTTATAAGAAATTAAATTACATATTTGTTTGACACTTAATGGTATTTCTTTCTCACAACATTTCAACATAGGAATTACTTTTTTTAAAGGTATTGTTTATTTTTATTGTTTCTATAGGGGTTTCTAGCAAAAGTTGTGTTGTTTTTGTCTATACTTTTATTAAATATCTGTTTTATTATTTTATTTACTGTAGACATTTAGTCAGCATTATTTTAAAAACCAATATTATTCTGGTATTGTTTGCATTTACTTATATTCGTATACAGAAGTAAATTTTATGTGCAGTATTGCTTAATTTCTGTTGCTCTATAATCTGAATTACTGGTATAATTTTAATTTAATTTTATTAATAAGGCAAAAATACTTAGAAAAAATAAAAATTAAAGCGTTTTTGTAGAATATTTCACATATTGTTAAATTTACAATACTTGGCGTATTATTGTAACACAAACCTAGTGACAGTATTGTAGGGTTAAATTCATATCATTATGTGTTATTTTGTAATGATAAGCTTATTTGGTTTTGACTTCAAATACAAGGTTTTTAAAAAATTAGTTAATGTTTATAAAGTTTTCTATTATCTAACTATGGTTTTAATTTATATATGTAAATATGTACATACATATATAATAATATTGAATAAAATATTACTTAATTTAAAATGATAAGGCTTTTTTTTCAAAAGTCTACAGAACACGTGCGCAGAAAAACGAATATTTTTTGAGTGATTTAAGCAATATTTTTAACAAAATAAATTAAATGAGAAATCAAGCTTCTTAATTTAAGGTACTGACAAAATTACCTCTAAAATAAAACCTAAAATCTTAATGTAAATTAAAAAAAAGCATAGACTGACTACATTTGCATGTCCTCTGGGAAGGTATACTACTTTGTTTTGCCGCCATTTTGGTAAACATTAGTGTTGACAGTTCATATTTGGCAGTCGTAAAGTGGAGACGTGGCAAATTAATTATGTTTTAATCTTTAAAACATTTCATCAAAATCAATCATCGATTTGTGTGACGATGAGAAAGTTAGGTGAAATTTTTGGGAGACACAACGTGTCAACAAGACGAACTATTTATAAACAGAATAGTCGATTCTGGCAAGGGAAAATCCTCAAATTATTTATCAGTCACATTGGCATCCATTAAAAGTTACAATCTGGTGTGCAATTTGGTCAGGAGGAATCATTGGACCTTACTTCTTTGAAACTAAAAGCGGCGTAAAGGTAACTGTCAATGGGAAGCGATATCGTGATAAGACTGAAAACTTTTTAGCGCCACAACTGCATGCTTTAGGCTTGACTAAAGTGTGGTTTCAGCACACAACACACAAGTTATTTCAGGGAATGGTAATGTTAATTGGCCTCCACGGTCGCCTGATTTGACTGCTCCGGATTTCTTTTTGTGGGGATATCTGAAAAGCAAGGTTTATGCAAATAAACCAAACGCTGGATCAACTCAAACAAAATATTTGTGATGAAATTAATAAAGAACCGCGTGAAATGTGTGAGAATGTAATGAAAAATGTGCTCAAACCGAGACGGACATTTATCTGATATTGTATGCCATGGCCGACATGAAATATAGTATTTATTAATATAAGATCCATTCCCTTTTATTTAATCAAAAAATAATAAACAAACAAAATAGTATGGCCAACATTGTCAATAGTTCTTCTCGGCGGACAACCCTGTATTTAAGAAAGACTTAAGTTACATTGAAAAAATTACGGAAGAAGCAAAAATATTTTTAATAAAGCTATATTTACACTACCTAAGTTTCTCATTTGATTATAACAGATTATAACAGTTAGAACTCAGACAGCGATAATTTTGAAAGTAGAAAATGTTCTATTTTTAACTGAGCTCAGGCAAAAACAATACAAAAATAAATTAGATTTGCAATTAAACTATCTGAGTGCGCTTCTGATATAAAACACAAATAAGAAACTTAGGTAGTGTAAATATAGCTTAAGCAATGCTTCTTTATAGAAAATCAATCAGTTTAGCTCGAAGGGGAGTGTAAAATTTATCAGGAGCAGATATTTTGAAACGGTACATCGATTGGTCCCGGTCCCAGATTTCTACGATAAAAAGAAATTCATTTATGCCATCTGCGTTTTGAAAAATACCGAAGTCTTCTTTCTACTTTCCTACAGGTTTTTTGGCTCTGGTGAACATTAAATTTATTGTCAGTTACAGCGTTCTTTAATTATTGCGATGATATGCATCCGATAAGCATTTTTTGGTGTGGCCTATAACGATTTTAAAGATGAACTGCCTTAAAAAAATGAAATTGACCTGAAGTGTATCTGTATGGATAATTTTATTTAAAGAACGCTTTAAGTATAATTGGCGTAATCGAATTTTATTTGTCTTTCTGTCTCGATTATAAGATCACTCGATTTCTTTTTACAGAATATAACCGATTATCTCTACTTTACTAACAAGTTGTTGCTATAGTGTGTTATATGGTTGCATTGTGCAAATATTGCCATTTTTTTTTTACTCGTTCATAAGTACTACATACATACGTATAAAGTCGAGTGATAACTGAAGTTGACTAATTATTTATATAATAATTATGGATAATAATAATGCGACATATTGTAGGATGACAAATTTTTGCTAAACAATTCCCCTAAATAATGTTATCTTTTACAAATATGTACATTTTTTTAAACGTAATCTGTAAAAGACTGTGCTGCTACCAAACACAAAAAAAACCAAAATTATGATAAAAAAGTTAGCAAAAAAAAAAAAAAACACTTAGAGAATATATTACTAAAAAGGGTTTTTACAGACATTTGTGTTGGCAGCACAGAATGGTTACTCTAAATAAATATTTATTATCCAAATCATTAACTTTATTAAATATGGAATTTTATTATTCAAAATTATTTAGATTATATACGTTAGATAAAAAGTAAAAAAAAACTAATTGATAATTAAGAAAAATGCTTAACGCGTTTTGGGTAGTTAAGGTTTAAAAATTTTTGTTTTGAAATAAGAAGAATCAAAGAATTTGTGAATTTACTACCGTATTCAATAAAAAAAAATTTTACGTTTATTCGATAAATTTCTAAGTAATAGTATGTACTTGTCAGCAAGTCTTTAATAAATTTCTAATATTTTTACAAAAATTTCGATTTACAGCAACTGCGAACGACAAACATGATTTTATTGTAGCTTAACCAAACCCTATTATTTGCGACTATTCCTGGTGCAAGAAGATTGTCATTTGCATGACTTCTAAATCGTTGCATTAATTGATTTCTTTTTAAATACTAAAATCATAATTTTTTAAATTTTTAGCATGAAAGTAAGTTCTTCATATCATGAGATTTCCTATAATATTCAATAAAAACGAATTAAAATTCTTTGAATCATGGATTGGTTCGAGTCATTCATTTCAAACGAATTCAATATACGCTTCGTTAATGAGCCGCTAATACAGTTATTTCATCATCACCAAGATCCAATGATGGAAACGAATTTTTGGCAGGTAATATATTACTGGGTTTTATAAGATTACTTGGCTAGAAAGGAAATGTAGGCCAGCAATGCTAAAATACTCTAGTATAATATTAAAGGGAAAAAAATAACTATAAAATTAAAATAAGATTCGTAAGGTAGTCGGTTGGTTTAAATGATATCTTTACACTGAGTGTTAATTACCACTTTATGCTAGTTTCCACGAAAATTTAAATAACTGTAATAAATAATAAAGCCCTGCAAATGTTTTTATATACATAAGTATACAACATAGTAAGAAGTGTCACATCATGCAATTGCAATGCCATGTGATGCCGTTCAAATATGTTACATACATCTGTTATATAAATAACTATACACTGTATCACCGAGTGATGTAGCAAATATTTATACCAAAGTATTTAAAACATTATGCGCAAAAAATAGTCTTGGGCATGGTATTGTTTAGCCGATTTACAATAACATGCTAAGGCATTATGGTGACTTTGCATTATATGGCATAATACTGTGTTGGAGACGTCATGGCATAGCATAGCATAGGTTTTTTAATACTGATATTTTTACAAAAAATGTAGCGTTTTGAAGTACTTCAGTAAATAATTTGTAAATTAAGACAATTTGCAATAACATGCTAAGGCACTATGGTGACTTTGCATGACATGGCATAATACTGTGCTTGAGACGACATGACATAACATAGCATGGGTTTTTTAATACTGATATTTTTAAAGAAAATATTGCGTTTTGCAGTACTGTAGTAAATAATTTATAAATTAAGACAATTTGCAATAACATGCTATGGCACTATGGTGACTTTGCATGACTTGGCATAATACTGTGTTTGAGACGACATGACATAGCATACTATGGGTTTTTTAAAACTGAAATTTTTACAGAAAATGTAGCGTTTTGAAGTACTTCAGTAAATAATTTTTAAATTAAGACAATTTGCAATAACATGCTAGGGCACTATGGTGACTTTGCATGACATGGCATAATACTGTGCTTGAGACGACATGACATAACATAGCATGGGTTTTTTAATACTGATATTTTTAAAGAAAATGTTGCGTTTTGCAGTATTGTAGTAAATAATTTTTAAATTAATATAGTGTTTTATTTAGAAACATTTTTTTATCAACAAAGGGGCTTATTCTGGCATTTGATATCAAATGAAATTTCTTACGATATGCTTACAAATTTCATTCAATACCAAGTGTTTTGAAAAAGAAATTTATGAAAAGTAATATTTTAGTAGGCAGTCAGACGAAGGGAAACACAATCATGCTTTATTTGGAATAAATATCATAAATCGATTTTAGAAAGTTTTTCAACATAGGGTATAATAATTGCAGAGAGAACTGTTAATTTTTTTTGAATTTCATTTTTAATTCATTTAAACATTTTCAGTATAATAAAAATTGTTATAATTGCTTATTATATTTTTTCAAATATGATTTTTAATAAATCAAAAAGTTGTTTTATGGACTTTAAACTTTATTTTGGAAAATCTTATTAAAAACATTGTATTTTTTTCAATTCTTTTTGTTTATTTTGGCAGAATACGATTATTTATAAATGATTGCAATTGAAAGATTTTAATTGTGCTGATAGACTACAGAGAAATATGGAAACATTTTAAAAATAAATGCTTTTTATTTAGTAATGACCTCAAACGTTAATAAAATTCATATTTTCGATTCACAATATAATATAATTCAACTATAGCCACATTAGGCAAATATTTGACGTAAAAAGCGTAACCACTATTTATTGAACATATTGTTTGAAAGCAATTCATTTTGTATGAACATTTCCTTAAAAATTAATAACAGAATTTATTTTGAAGCAGTGCAAAATTATTAAATAAATATCTTCACAAAATAGTGGTCGCGCTGTTTTAGTCAAATATTTGCTTAATATGACCGTAGCTTTCCAACATAAGTATTTGATATGAGCAAAATTATAAAACTTTTATGCCGGCTTTTTTCTCGTTTGTATGTTTTTTGCTGAAATTTTACGTTGTACTACATATTTCTATCGATGTTACGTATGATTTTGGAACCACGTGTTTATCTCTATGCTGTCTTTTTCTGTTTCTCTTATTCTATTTCTCTATTTTATTTTCGATTAATATTCAAAACTTTATGTTATCTATGTATGTAGGTGCATATGTATGTTATGAATTTATTTATTTATATTAATATTTTTGAACGCTTTAAGCATCATCAAAATAAATTCATATTATTTTATTTTTTTTTTCTAAAACACCCACTTCTATATAAAAAGATAAAATTCAAAAAATAAAGAAAAAAATCATTATGCTTCATCATATCAACCACTTTCTTAGAGATTAAACATTAAAAAATTTCTATAAACACGTGAAGTCATGGGGTTTGTTTAACAATGCATAGTATTTAAATAATAATAATACTCATAATTATTGTATATTTATAACGTTAAGCAATATATTTAACACATTTTGAATATGTTTATATGGTAATTTAAATGCTATTAACATGGTTAAGATGACTGTGTTAAATATTAAAAAAAAAATCAACAACAATGGTTAGTCATTGTTTAGAGGAGCCAGTAATAGCCAACTTCTTAAAGCTTCAGACATAACTAATAAAGATTAACAAGAGCACATGTTGTCTTGGTTTTATTACTTTCCTTTTAAAATATTAAATTGAATACACAAATGCATAAGCTTTCATTAAAGATTAAAATTTAATATGTACTATGTATGTAGGAAGAAAAATATATAAAAAATTTAAACAGATAATCTTTTGTGTTGTTTATTTTTCAAATTTAGATTTAAAAAATAATATTGTTTTTGATTACGAGTATTTTAAAATAATTTTGTTGCTGGGCTGATTATTAAAAAGTCAGACTTTCATATGATGTGAATTGTAATCAGTTATTAAGAATTAATTTAAAATTATTTTCTGTATTCTTTTATAAATCACAATAATTTAATTTTCTTTAATTTTTAATTTCTCTTTATAGGTCTTTGCCAAACGCGTTACTTTGTAACGTTTATGCTCTTTTTGGGCATGGCTAATGCCTATGTGATGCGTACCAATATGTCGGTAGCTATTGTTGCTATGGTCAATCATACAGCTATATCATCTGATCATGTAGATATTATGGATGATGAATGTCCCGATTCGAATTATTCTCAAGTGGTAAGTTTTATTAGTGGCAATTTATAACCTTAAAACCTGACTAAAAACTATTTATCGCAACCTTTTCATAAAGTTCTGAAATTAAAATTATCATAAAACAAAATAAACTTAAACAATGACCCACCCGCTTTTCATGATAGCTTGTAATTTATTTTGCTAATTTGTAAAAAACTTCCCATTAAAATCATTAAGAGTAATGAAATTAAATGTTACTGAAATAAGTTTTTAGAACACTCCTAAAGCGATATAGATTTATTGCTTATTTATTAATTCTTAACTTTATACATAATTTTGTTAAATTTTATTAAAAAAAATATATATATTTAACCCTTCTTAGGTTCATGGTCAAGACGGTGAATTCAATTGGAACTCAGCCTTACAGGGTTACATATTATCCTCATTTTTCTATGGCTATGTGATTACACAGGTTGGTCTTTATAATATTCTATAAGAAAAACTTTAACTTTAATATATGCAAATGTTTTTAAATAGATCCCCTTTGGCATGTTGGCTAAAAAATATGGCGCCCTTAACTTTCTCGGTTGGGGTATGCTGATCAATTCCGTTTTTGCTTTCCTGGTACCTGTGGCTGCCCGTGAAGGTGGTGTCTGGGGTCTATGTATAGTACGTTTTATTCAAGGTCTAGGTGAAGGTCCAATTGTGCCGTGTACACATGCTTTGTTGGCTAAATGGATACCGCCCAATGAAAGATCTCGCATGGGTGCCGCAGTTTATGCCGGTGCACAATTTGGTACAATTATTTCTATGCCTTTGTCGGGTCTATTGGCTGAATATGGTTTCGATGGTGGCTGGCCTTCAATTTTCTATGTATTTGGTGCTGTTGGTACAATATGGTCTATAGCTTTCCTTATCTGGGTATATGAAGATCCATCATCACATCCCAAAATTGATGAACGTGAAAAGAAATACATTAATCACTCGCTATGGGGTACCAATGAAATTAAGGTAGGCTGGCTACAGCTTTTTGCCTAAAAGAAATTTCTTTTAATTAATTAAACCTTTGTACTCTTTTAGATTCCACCCATACCATTCAAAGCCATTTGCAAATCATTACCGTTCTATGCCATTTTATTCGCCCACATGGGTCATAATTATGGTTATGAAACCTTGATGACCGAATTGCCCACGTATATGAAACAAGTTTTACGTTTTTCTTTAAAATCGAATGGCTTTTTGTCTTCATTACCATACTTGGCTATGTGGATATTCTCCATGAGTATATCCGTGGTAGCCGATTGGATGATCTCCTCAAATCGCTTCAATCATACTTCAACCAGAAAAATTATGAATACAATTGGTGAGTTGAATAAATTAATATAAAAACCATTTTAAAAGTACAAAAGATAATAAATTGTGTTTTGTTTTAAAATTTTAGGTCAATACGGTCCTGGTATTGCTTTAATAGCTGCTTCTTATACTGGTTGTGATCGCATTCTTACTTTGGCTATATTAACTATTGGTGTTGGTCTTAACGGCGGTATTTACTCAGGTTTCAAAATTAATCATTTAGATTTGACACCACGTTTTGCCGGTTTCCTTATGGCAATTACAAATTGTTCAGCTAATTTGGCTGGTCTTTTGGCACCCATTGCTGCTGGCAATTTAATTAATAATCAGGTAAATAAGCATTTCAATGAAGAAGAGTTGAGCTTGATTTTAATTTTTTAAATTCTTTTTAGCCCACAATTGCTCAATGGCAAAAAGTGTTCTTTATTGCCGCTGGTATTTATATAGCAGCTGGTACTTTCTATAATCTATTTGGTTCTGGTCAGCGACAACCATGGGATAATCCCGATAACGATGAAAAAGACACACACACTATAGAGTCACAACATCAAACTAGTCCCCCCACTACTGTGACAGGTTTACGTGCTGCAGCAATTACAGCCACCCAATAGTATATAGATTAACACAAAAAAACCTTAATTTTATTTATTATTTAAAAAAGGCTAAGCTAGATTTGTTTTAGATTATAAGCTAAAAACTAAACATTATTACGGAAAAA
This sequence comes from Metopia argyrocephala, assembly GCA_963576795.1. Taxonomy (NCBI): domain Eukaryota; kingdom Metazoa; phylum Arthropoda; class Insecta; order Diptera; family Sarcophagidae; genus Metopia; species Metopia argyrocephala. The sequence continues at coordinate 175,030,323 of OY756208.1, read as the reverse complement.
TGAAAAATTCTAAAGTAACAAAGAAATTAAACGCGTAAAGAAGTGTTAAGAATTTTAACGTAAAAAGACATGCTGAAAAAAAATCAGGAATTAATAATAATAGCAAAAGTTAAAATTTGAGAAAAAGTAAGATTTCATGAAAAGTAATTATGCACTAAATGCACCCTGAAGTGAACTATTTAAGTTATTTATTAATTTTAAGTTATAAAAATAGAACTAAGAAATATATAACGATTTGTCAGTATAACATATTTTAATCGTAATTGAATAAGGATAAAAAAGGAAATTACCTCATTGTTGAAAACTATTTTAAAAATATAACTATATACGACAATAATATTAATATTATGATTTTGTTTGATTTTTGTTTTCTCCGTAAATTATTATTTTTTAATTATGAAAAATGTAAAATTTTGAAAAAAAAGAAAAACAAAATTTCTTCTTGTTGCCTACCATGTAGATTTTCATTATAAATTATTATTTTGTATAAGTATGTAAAACATTTTCTTCTGTATATGTGATAGTAAAAATTAAAAAAAAATGCCGTTAATTTTTTATTGTATACATATATGCAATATGTGTAAATTTACTAATAAAAATTATTAAATTAGTAAAACAAAAAAATATTTTAAGTATTTAAGTTAACATTTTATGTTAATTCTTGTATTTAAAAAATGTTCTATTGGCATATTGTATGTATGATTGAAAAAATTAAAGAAAAAAAAAAGGATTTTATTTTAATTTTTACAGAAAAGACAATAAATATTGAAACATTTTATTTTGTTTGAGAAAAGAAAAAAATAATCAAACACCACTAAAATTTGAGTAGTTTTATTTCGGTAGAATCTTTAAGACGTTAATAATTTTTTTATTTATCTTGATGGATTTTGTTGTACTTTATCGAAACACCTTTTTAACAGAATGTTATTTGAACAGTTATATTGGAAATAGGTGATTTTAGACAAATTTTGAACTTTTATTGTGATGCATTGGTACAATCAAAACAGTTGCAGAATATAATTCTTATCAAAAGCAGTATTATAATCGCAAAAAAAAAGTATTTTTTATACTACCTGATGTTTTTAAGGGTACTCTATACTCAAAAACAATTACTCACTACTTTTAGAGTTATATCAGCAAACTATGTAACAACTTGATCTTTATTTCTATTAAACAACATAAATCGAAGATGTTGCGGGATAGCACAAAATGATTTGTTACCATTAGCAACATGTTAACGAACGAACGATTCTTTTTAATTGCCAGTCAATTTCTTATTGGCAAAAAAAATCTTAAATTTGAAAATGTATAACTTTATTCTGCATTTTAAAAACGATTTAATTATAAAAAATATATATTTTGGTTTATATTTATAAGAAAAGGTATAAAATTCGCATTATTATTAGTCAAATATTTGCGCAAAAAGCGAAATCAAATAAAATAAAAAGTTACATGAAGTTGGAATTTACTTCATTAGAAAAGTAAAAAATATACACTTTTTAATTTTTAAAAGTGCATATTAAAAAAAAAGTAAAATTAAATAAAGTAATATTCGACCTGTTTCCAAACTATCCAATAAATAAGAAATTGATTTTTTCAAAATATTGCACACACTCTTGGTATTTGAAGACTTTACATACAGCGGTCTAGAGGTTAGTGTTTTCTTATACTAAGACGAGAGCTCCGGTTTAAGCCCCGGCTCTGACATCTTAAAACAAACAAATATTTATTTAATTATAAAAAAGTACATATTTTGGTTTATATTTATAAGGAAAGGTATAAAATTCACGTTATTATTAGTCAAATATTTCCGCAAAAAGCAAAATTACTATTTTATCGAAACATTTTATGCGATGTTTTGAAAACATTTTAATACAAGAATACTGTATACCGACTATAAAACAAAAAACACTCACGATAAGAGCGTTTTTAGCTCATGTTGTTTCACTATTAAGAATTTGTTTGTAATTATTTAAGTATTTGTTATCTATTAGACAAATTCTTAACCAAAAAGAAAAAAAAAACTTAAAAAAAAATAATAAAAGTTCAATTTGAAATTTGAATGTGTGTTTAGAAAGCCATAAGTTATCTAAATGATATGTAAATCTGTATATATAAAAGAAAGTGGCTTTAGTACTACGCTTATAACTCAAGAACGCCTAGACCGATTTCGATGATTCGTACCTGTTCGGTATGGTCTCTGGCCAAATAAGAAGAATAGCAAAAAAATATCTAAAATATTTCAGAAAAAATAAATTATTAAGAAAATTCATTTTCCAATACATCTTATATGGAGTGATGTCACAATGTTTGTAACAAAGCTTCTCCGAGATTGTCTGACCCATTCTTCTAAAATTTTTCCCGTATATTCAGTAGGGCTGACTATAGAATGAAATCTATTTTTTATACCTCCACGCCCACTTCACCGCCCACTTTTCCCGTGAACTTAAAACCCTGTTTACGATCCCCATAAAGCCTTTAAACATGGTATGAATGCTTCCAGCACTACGCTGGCTTAACATCTAAAGGCTCTAAGTCCACTTTTTTAAGAAATTGAGATTTTAATGCAGTAATGTGCAATAAGTAAAAATACATTGTTTACAAAGAAAAAATTACAGTTATCTCATTTTTTGTTGTTGTTTTGTAGTGATGAGCAAAAGCACTAAGTCCAATTTATCACAAGAAAAAGCTCTAAGTCCCAATTAAAAGTACAGTTTAACCATTTCTCTCAAATTGTTCCATCACATGTATTAAAAAAATTGACTAACTGTTTTATAATAATTAATGTGTTGTTTGTTTTTATATTTAATTAATTAATTTAATTTTATAATTAATTTAATTTTATAATTAATTAATTAAAAAAGTACGTTTACAGAATTCTAAATGTTTACGCAAAAAAGAAGTTTGATTGTTTTTTGTCTCTCGTGTAAAATTTTCAAATATGAACTTAGAGCCTTTACATGTTAAGCCAGCGACTAGCTTTTATGATACAGCTTAATCCAAGCGAGATAAGGGCAGACGAAGGGGTATTCCCGCAGAAGGTAGAACACATTTTATCGCTCTTTTAAAGAAGTGTAACACATAAATCTTCCAAGCTTAATAGGAATACTTAGAATTATATTTTTTAGGGGCAGGGGAAGTTATTCCCCTAACAGGTAAATTATGTTCTGTGGTATAAATTTGGAGAATGACTGTTCTTCACACGGTCAACTCTATGTTGCATGTTCTTATGTCGGAAAGCCATCCTCGTAATTTATTCAATAGTTTATTTATTATTCACATTTTCATATTTTTTTTTTTTTTAATAAATTATCTGTACCGATCTCCCTATATGCACAAAAACAATACTTTTCTAGGCAAAACAATGTTTGCCGGGTCATACATATATACGATAGTTGACGTGGCAGACATTGTTTTGCCATATAAAGTATTGCTAGGAAATATTTTTTTTTTTATTTCAGATATATTTGAACTCTTCACCAAACTGCAAAACCTAATAACTTGACCTTTTACCACTTTTTCAATTATCGTTTTGCAAGTTTTTAATTGGCATTTATTCAATATGTGTTCTCTGTGCAAATTAATGAAATATGTAGGAGAAAGCCAACTTATGAAATGCTAATTGTAGTTAACTACCGAACCCAAAGAGTGATGTCAACACGAATGCAAAAAGGTATATTCTACAAAGGTCTACTCCTGTGCCGTTCACTACTGAACAATATTAAAAATGTGTTAAATGCGAATGTTTTTAGACTTAAAAGTTATATTTTGTACCTTTTAACTAAACCAAAAATTTAAAGTAGTTTTAATACTAATAACAAAAGCAGTGGTTACGCACGTTTCGTAATACATTTGTCTAATATGACCAAAGCTTAAGAATATTAAACTATTAAATAGAATAAATATTTGTTATCAGTTAATCTCAAAATTATTTTATTTTAATGCCTTAAGCAAAGGCGCATATATACGTTATTAATTTGTTTGTCCTCAAGGATATTACGCAGTCATTATTACTTTATTTGGAACATCAGGTAGAAAAGAAAAATAAGGCATATTTTTAGTTTTTCGTTTTCTAATTTTTAAATTGTTAAAATATGAACTTTTACAATAAATAGCGTGTGTTACTAAACAAAATAATTTTAAACTGTGCATCAAGCCAAATATGTATTTTTGAGACCTTTTTAGACTTGTTTTTATAGAGTTCCCAAAATATTTTCTGCATAAAAATAAGCTGAGAATCACTACTCATAAATAAAAATTATGTTCTTAAAATAATATACATAATGGATTAGATTTTTTATTATTTTAATTTGATTCATAAATATCTTTATATTATTTCTTATTTATTGTATGAATTTTAATAACGGATGTTAATTCTCATAAGAACACCAGTATTAGGATCTTAGGCTATTAAAATTCATACAATAAGTACAATATAGATCCATTAAATATTCGAATTTAATTCGAAAATGTAATAATTATTTCTTATTATTACTTATTTAAAGAATTTTTTAGAAAATTTTTGCACAAAACGATATTCTAGCATAAAAAATTTCTATAATTTCTAACGGCCGTATGTATGTATAATGAAAAATTAGCAACTCGTTAGTATATGGGACAAAAAACTGGCAAGTTTATCAACCGCTATAGACTGATATTATTAAAACTTTCCATACCCTCTATTTGATAACTAGTCAGATAATCCAAAAAATTAAATAGATTGTACCTTTGGGTAAGAGTTTCCACGTATTGGAATTGCAAACTTAGCAACTGTGTACAACGACCTGATAATTTTTTATTATACATAAGGCTGTAAATTTCTATGGTTAGCTTTTTTTAATTAAATATTTGCCTAATGTGACCATACATTTACTGTTACTGTGCTTTAAAGTAATTCTTTGGAAATAAAAAATTATGATTTTGTGTCAAATTGAAATAAATCGTTAGGTAGTACATAAAATAATTCGTTTTTGAAACATTCTGTTACATTTTGTGTATAGAGTTACCATATTGTTTTAAGCGTAATTAATATTATGAATTTAGCAAGCAGTTACTACAAGCCGAAATAGCTCAGTTGGGAGAGCGTTAGACTGAAGATCTAAAGGTCCCCGGTTCAATCCCGGGTTTCGGCAAAATATTTATTTTTTTTTTGCCAATTTGTTTTTATCACTAATAGGTATATTTTAATGTGTTATGCTTGTTGTAACTAATTTTTTTATATAATTACGAAATCATGCTAATGTTTACTCAAGTATTTTGTAAAGTACTATTTTACAATAATAGATATACCCCCTCCATAATGTAAAAAAAGTCAATTCAACCCAATATTACGAAATTGTCTTTTGTATAGAAGATGTCAAGAACAATTAATTACTATTGACACGCTTTTATTATTCTCTAAAGTCTAGAAAAATTCAAGCAACTATAGTCACTGGTTATCTGTTATTTACAACGACTACAGCAGATCCAATATTCGGCCTTATTCCAGTTGGCGATGTCGTTGTCGTCTGACGACATTTTTGTAACAGAATAAAGAACAAATGTTTCTCTTGCCTTTAATTTATTACAAAAATGTCGTTACACAATGAAGAAGTCGCCAATTGGAATACGGCCAATTATATTGTCGGGTTAAACTGCGTCGAAAGCGCCTTACATGATAAAAAAAAGTATGACAATCCTACTGTTAATCCATCTTGTTAGTTAGTTGTTATTTTATCATATTAATGACAGAATTGTCCCCTTGGCATAGACCTATTCTGAAAAAGGTACATATATAAATATTTTCACTAAAAAAATTACACATCAACCTCAATACAACCTGTTTCAAAGTACACAAAGCGACCTTCCCCAATATAACACATTACATATAAGCTAGCAAATTTCAAAACAGTTTTATTATTCAAAATTCATGTTGAACGGGTTTTTTAACGAACATATATTTTTTTTAATCAAAATTTAATATCAATATTAGAGGTTTTAGAATTATTATAGTGTTTTTGTTAAAATGCACATTTTAAATGCATAATAATTGATTGCTGACTTTCCTTATTTCTTTAATTTAATGAATTTCGATGCAAATTCATAAACACCCACCGAATTGTTATTTTTCTCATCGAAATCTACCCAATCGTCATCGGAGAAGTCAACATTTTCAAATGTTTGGCCATTATCCACAGAACGTACTATCCAACCAGTACGTGGAGAAAAATCAACAGGCTCTGCGCCACGACAATCAAATACAACGATGGTTTTAAATTTACCGCTGTCGTCTTGGGTGTAAACATCTAAATGTGCGCAGGAAAAATCATGTTTTTGGCAATGGTGAGTTACAAAACATTTATATCAACTACATACTTAATAAACAATGATTTATAACCACTTACCATTTGATTTTTCTACTATATCGATGGAGTTCTCTCGACTGCACATTTTGCATTTCATGTAGAAATTAAAACCATTAGGATTACGTGTGTCCTGCTGTGTACGTTCCGATTCTGTAATATCATGCCACTTATCAGATGTTTCACCACAATTTGTGCACGTTATTTTAATAAAAAACGAATAGTCTGGATAACACGTTTTCAATTCTTCAACATTTTCTAAATTTGCACAAATTTGTAAAGCTAAACGCACCATTTTTGTTAAATTTCTTGAAAAAATTCTGAGTTTGTTCGCGTTTTCTAAAACTATTTTCTGTTTTTACTTTTCGTTTCTTTTACCGTTTGCTTTTTAACCCATATACGCCGACAACTTCCAGTGTTGTAAAGTAAATGAATTGTACACAAATATTATACGACACTGTGTTGGAAAGTAATGCTTTCATAGTAAACATTATTGCCGTTGAATTTAAGAAATAAACCTCAAATAGAATAAAAAGTGAAATGAAGTTGTAATTTACTTCATTAAAAACGTAAAAAATATACACTTTTTAATTTTTAAGAGTGCTTAATAAAAAAAAAAATAAAAGTAAATCATATAAATGAAGATGAATATTCGACCTGTTTGCAAATTATCCAATAAATAAGAAATTGATTTTTTCAAACTCTTGCACACACTCTTGGTATTTAAAGACTTTACATTCCGTTGTCTAGTGGATAGTGTGTTGGCTTATACTAAGACGAGAGCTCCGGTTCAGGCCCCGGCTCTGACATCTTACAGCAAACAAATATTAAAAAAATATTTCATTCGGCGACTACCTCTTAGAAGACTTCTGGCAAAAGCTATGAGAAAAATTAATTGTCATGGAAAAGCTTCTCAAAAAAAAAAAAAAAAAATTGACACACACAACATGAAATCTACTAGGCTAGGCTGTAATCCTGACACAGGGTTGTAAAGGCCAGTTACATATGTATGCATGCATGTACATGCCATATACATATATAATTTTTTTAAATATGTAGTATATACAGTAGAATCGTGAAAAAGTTAACCAAAGTGTTCCAAGGTCAAGCAAGATTTTCAAACTCATTACTTTTCAAAACACTTTAAAAAATTAAGTGAAGAAGCAAAAACAAACAATAACAAACTTAATTTTTTTGTTAAGCTTGTTAAATTTTTATTTATTGGATTAGTTTTCATCTCTGCATAAACGAAAATTATATGTATTTAATATGTAGTGGCTGTTTTAAAGTCAAAAGTCACCGTTCAATACAAGAAATATTAATTTGTTGGAAGTGAATTCATCCACGATTTCTTCGAATTGAAATAAATTTAAATTAATATAACTAACCAAAACCTAAGGGTTTTAACTTGTGAGAACCACCTCAGTTAGCACACAACAAAAATAATATTTTTTCCCTTAAAATTTACGGCCAGTAAAATAGTCCAAACTCACCTTCGACACAAAGTTGCCAGTCAGAGCTGTTCATTTCTTTAATTTTTGCTAGTAAACTATGAATTTTAAGTTGGCGAATACCGTGCAAAATGGCGAATTCATGCTATCAATTACGCTGGCGTTAGTTTAAGAACCGTTTGTTCAAACTTGTTTTAAGATCAGCATATTCTGTCTTGTAAAGTGTTTTCTTGTGTGCTTCTTCAAATTTGTTGGACAGACTCTAAGATTTCATGAGGTTGTTTCCTTATTTTTGAGATGACTACTTTAGATACAATCAACCTGATCAATCCGTTGATCTGTTGTAAATTGAAACTGATATGCAATGACTTTTTCTGCTTTGATATATTTTAAATAAACAATACACAAATCCCAAACTCAACACCAACGGCTGAACTAATATGGTTTGTTTGAAGAGGATCATACTTTTTCTGCAGCTTAAACTAAAAATGAACTCTGGGAAACAACATTATTCAAAACGCGAAATTAAAGCTTAGTTGCCAGTGAGAATATCGTCGCAAGAATTAAAGAACGCCGTAACTGGAAAAAAATTTCGAAAATACGTTTTTATGCTTCAGTTTTATCAGAAAAAAAATACAAGTCGATTGGTCCCGGTTCCAGATTTCTATGATAAAAAGAAATTCATTTACGCCGCCTGCGTTCTAAAAAATACCAGTGTCTTCTTTCTGCTTTCATACAAGTTTTTGCTCTGGTGAACATTAAATGTTTTGTCAGTTCTTTAATTCTTATGACGATATATTAAAAGTATGAAAATTGCCACACTTATGACTAAAGAAATTGTTGTTAAAAAATGCATACACTATGAAAAGTTCACTGAAACCGAGCATTTAACTTTTACTCGAGTTAACTTTTTTGACATTCTACTGTATACCATATTTTAAACCCATAAGCTTTACATAGTAAAATTATATTTTGCAATATCGGAAAAAAAAAATTTTTAATCAAACATTTCTACTTCTGGATTAAAATCAATATTAAACCGTTACTTTTTTAAATCAATATTGATTGTATAATGAATTACTTAAAACTCTTGTATGAGTCAATTTTTATTTGCTATTAATTAGCACTGGACACACAGAAAATGTGTCGTTTAACACAATTTCTATAGACTTAAAACAAATAAGGAGTGATATTTTTAGGGATTTATTGTATATTTTATATTTCTTTATGTTTTATTTATCTATTTAACTTATTAAATTTTAAAGATATAATGTATGTATATATATAAATAATATTTAAAAGAGGTTAATTATGAGCTAGATATGATGTATTACTTTTTAGTTTTGTGTATTTTTGTTTTTTTACCTAATTTTTAGTAAATAAATACAAAATTGAATTTAAGCTTAAGATCTTTTGGAAGAATTATAATTATTCTTAAAATTTGTTATATTGTTTAACTTTATATAGTGATTGTCTTTAAAAATGCGGTTTTTTAAACTATTTTAAATATAACTAAAATACATATTTAAATGAAATAATTTTTTATTTTTAACATTAGCTCAAACAAACCACTTTTTATATAAGTATGAGACAATAAGTAAATAAAAACCATTATGATTTTTTGTTATCTATAAAATACAACAATAATATCTTACATACATAAATATTTGTTTTCATTTCTTTAATCTAAATATATTTAATTTGTCTATGCACAGCACTTAAATTTTTGTTTAAATAATCTAGAACGAACAATTTATTAATATCGTTACTTTTATATGGAAAAGATGTACCAACAAACTTCCTACAAAATTCATAATAAGAATCGTAAATGTTTGATCTTCTAATTAGTTGTGGTTCCATTTTTACACCTTATAAGGTTACAACATGTATTTGGGAATGTATTTATACATTAATATGCACTTATAGTCTATTCGAAAATAATTTCGAGTTTGTAATTAATGTTCTGTTCATAAATAGTGTTTACGTTTGTCAAATTGTATTTAAAGATAAGTTTTCTTTTACAATTTAGTATTAACAATATCCTCTTTTGATGCTGAATTATCAATTTCGTTCCATTTTTGAATTTTACCAGAACCAAATATCCAGTAAATTAAAGCGGGTATTATATAGGCAGCAGCGCCAATAATGAAAACATAATGCCACTGTTCAATGGTATTCTATGTAGTAATAATATTAAGAAAACAAAACAGAGAAAAAATTAATATCATTTGTTAAAAGTCTTATAAGGAAAAACTTACATTTTCTTTTGTAAAAGCAGCAACTATTATAGGCGAAAATATACCGGGTGTAGTACCTACACAATTAATGATGCCATATAAAGTACCAGCATAGTTGGGTGCTAAATCCTGTGAGTTTTGTAAGTTTGAAGCTGTGGCAGCGCCATTGAAACCCAAAGATATAGTCATAATGGCTACACACACATAAGGATCTTTACCGAAGTAGGCCAATATAACTAACAAAATACCGGGTATAACATGGGCTATAAGAAAACAATTAATTATAATTACAATTGTTTGTAAAAAATAATTATAAAATTATACTTACAAGGAACGCAAAAAAGTTTTCTCATTTTCGTTACTGATAGCCAATTTTTGCGTCTTATTAAATCGGCTACGGAACCAAAACCAAAGGCACATAACAAACGGGCCAAATGCGGTAAAGATGAAAGGAAACCAGCTGATGACAAATTGAAACCCAAAACTTCACTTAAGAATTTGGGTGTGGCTGTGATCAAGAAGAACAAGCCCCACATGCTGCCATAATGTAATAATAACAAAGACCAGAAGGGCATAGAGAGAATTAAAGCCTTGTATGGTGGCCAGCGCTAAAATGAAAATGAAAATAATTACGTTGCAGTGTAAGTACAGTTAAGATGTTAACGCCATAACAAATTCTACAGTAGACAGTAGGAAAAAAGGAGAATCATTTGTATCGCATGATGCTCTCACAGACAATGAACAGATTTTACACCTCCACCTTAATGATTCTTCCGAACAAAACTTAATGTAAATTATTGACGACAACTTTACATGACACAACTGCGATCTAGAACGTTTAATATCAAAAGCAAGCCAGTTAACTACGCTTCACATAACACTTTTCTCCGAATAGGGAAACCTCTCTTTATTTTAGGCGCTATCGATGTTAAACGGGATACCTTTGAGCAGAACCTTTTGCAGCCAATTCATCCACCCATTCATTCCCCTCAAACCCACGATGCTCTGGAATCCAAATTAGTGAGTCTTCTGGGAGCCGCCTGGCTATCGGTGCAAATGCTTCGGGCTTTCTCAATACCCAAGATCTCCGCTGTAAAAACAACAGAGCTGAGGAAAGGCCACGATTTCATTCCGATCCAGAACGAACTCTCACCCCGAAATGCCTACCTGAGAGTACTGTTATTAATCAGAAGTTTCGCAAGAAGCCGATCGTAACCATATACTGTAGTTTTCATAGTAAGACGATTTGTCTTCAGTACAGAGTTAGAGAAACTTTAACCACTTACCTTCTTATTCGTAATGGTATCACCCAAACTCTTTTCGATCAATTCTCTTTCCTTAATACTAATGCTGGTATGCTGTGCAGGACTTTCGGCAACAAATATAAACCAAGCACTGCATACGATTACAACAAATATGCCGACTATATAAAAGGCCCAATCCCAGCCCATACTTTCTATAATCAGGCCACTTATTGGCCAAGTTATCACAGTACCAAATGTGCCGCCCATTAAAGCGGCTACAAATTTGCCTTTTTCGTCGGGCGGAGACCAACGTGAGACCAAACTATGACAGCAAGGATAAACCACGCCCTGAAAGTAAAAAAAGACCAAATTATTATTATAGGAATAAATAAAAATAAATCTATAGGGTATGTTCTGTAAGACGAATTCGAGTGAAATTAAAATTATTTATTCGCTTAATAACCACTATTGACATCTTTAAATATCAAAACTCACGCAATTAAGTTTTATTTGTCTTTGAAAAAAACTCTCGATTTAAATGTCACTCGAGTTCCTTCTTCAGAATATACCCGTATATGTAAAAAAGAATATTATTTTTTCTTGAAATTAACTTACAGTTAAAAAACCAATGGCAAATCTTATAGTCCAAACAGCCCATTTATCCCAAGAAGCTGCCAAAGGTGTTAATGCGGTTAAAACGCCAGCCAACAGACAACTATAACCAGCTACCGGTTTGGCGCCTAAATTTTCGGCCAACATACCAGCTGGTAAAGAAGTTATCATGTAACCATAGAAATAGGCACCCAACAGCATAGCCTGATCATTTTGACTCCAATTATAACGGGGACCGTACTGTAAAGAAAAATCCAAAAAAAATTAATAAACGCAAGTAAAGATAAATAGTCAGTTTTGCAAATATTCGTTTTTATTTGAATATTGTCGCAAGAATTAAAGAACGCTGTAACTGACAAAAAAATCGAAAATACGTTTTTTACATCATTTTTATCAAAAAAAAATACGCGTGGATTGGTCTTGGACACAGATTTCTATGATGAAAAGAAGTTCACTTATGCCGTCTGCGTTCTGAAAAATACCACTGTCTTCTCTACTTTCATGCAAGTTTTTTGGCTCTGGTGAACATTAACAGCCTTATTTATAGTAAAATATTAGCAGGTCGTTGTACACAGTGGCTAAGTTTGTCATTCCTATATGTGACAATTCTTACTCAAACCTACAAGGTATTTATTTTTTTTTTTTGGATTCTCCGATTAGTTATCAAATAGAAGGTATGGAAAATTTTAATAATATCAGTCTATAGCGGGTGATAAACTTGCCAGATTTTTGTCCCATATGCTAACGAGTTGCTAACTTTTCATTATACATACGGCTGTAAATGTTTTGTCAGTTACACCGTCCTTTAATTTTTGCGACGATATAAATTCAAATATAATAACCAAAGCTTATCAATAAATTGGAATAGCATCAAATACCACTATGTGAAAGCGATATTTCTGGACCACCTAGCTACCAGGAAGATGTAGGTAGAATTCTCTAATTGTACGGCTATGTTTTTGATTAATTTTTAAATATGTATGTGTTCGTTTTATTTATGTCGTAGTCGCCGTGATCCAGTGGTTAGTGTTTTGGCTTACTAAGACGATAGCGCCGGGTTCAAATCTCAGCTTTGACATCTTGCAAAAAAGAAATATGAAACAATTATTTCTTTCGGCGACTACCTCTCAGCAGTCTTCTGGCAAAAGCTCTGGGAATAATTGATTGCCATGAAAAAAGCTTCTCAAATGAGTGCTGCGAGAAGCTAGGCCGTAACCCTGACATAGGGTTGTGATGGCCAATTATGTATGTATGTATGTTCGTTTTTATAGCATAGTGTAGTTTTAAGGGATGCTACCTATTCGATTATACATACATGCAGGCAAGCCATGCAACACCATTATGTAAAATGGTTCTAAACTAGAAGAAGGTACATATGTACAATATATACAGAATTGAAAAAGTTATTTTAAAACTTAAAAAATGAAATTGTATATAGTTTAGATTTAAAATCTACAAAAATTTTACTTTGAGATTAAAAAAATAACCAAAAATACGAGTCATTTCTTTTCTTTATTTTTTATTTTTGTTACATTTAAATGCTGTACAAATATTTTGTTTATGGCAAATAAATGTTAAATAAATATGTTTTTTTTTGCAAGCCACCACAATAATTAACTTGAAATTATCTTCCCGGTTAATTTTTCTGCCATTAAAAAAATAATCAAACAAAACGTGTAATAAAAAGTAAATCTTATCAATTAATTAATTTATAATGGGTACAAGTATAACGTGTTAGTAGTCTATATAAACATATTTTACTACCGATCTGATAAATTAAACAAAAATAAAAAATATGGGAACATAGAATAAAATATCTCAATAGTGATAAGAATAAATTAAAAAAAAGACACAAACGTGCATTGACGATTTCTACTTACATTTGGCAATATTTCGGTTGAATTTGCATCGGTATTCTCAACCATGGCAATTAGGTTTATAGACAAGTTAACACGCATCATATAACTCATCAGACAAGCCATGAACAACATTACCGCTACATTGAAACGTTTTGGTATGTATACTGGAAAGAAACAAAACGAAAATGAAACTTAATGATAATTTAAAAGATCATTGTTTTAGATTTAATCTTTCTTAGCTATATGTAAGACGTATCCGCCTTAAATGAAGCCTGGTAACGCATAGTTTTATGATTGAAACGACGATAGAAGTCACCATTATGTTGTTTGGCGTATTATTGTCGTATTTCTACATTTTTGTAAAAGATTAAAGACAAATTTTGCTTGATTTCTTTAATCTGGGACAACGACAACGGCTACGCCAAACACGATAAGGGTGATTAAGCAAACACAGAAACGCTTACTTGTTTAACCGAAAAAAAGAAATTAATGAATCTGACAAAACAAATATGTAGCGTGCTTTGATTTTTTCTAAAGGTAGAAGTACATAACGTGCGTTGCGCAAATTGTGTGTTTCACACGTCTATCAAAAAAAGTTAAAATAAGAAAATTTTTATAAAACAAGATAGAGCAAAATTGGCATCGCATCTAACGTATAGAATTGGAAATATTTTAACTTTTAGATGCGTTAACAGTTGAACAGTTGATTTACATTGTAACCGCTGTTATAGCCATGACACATTCTGTGTACTTCTACCTTTAAGACTGTTCAACTGTTAACGCATCTAAAAGTTAAAATATTTCCAATTCTATATGTTAGATGTGTTTCCAAACTTGCCAGTAAATTGGTTTCTGAAAATTTACTATTTTAGCTTTTTTTACAGCCGTGCGAAACACACAATTGTCGCAACGCATGTTATGTACCATTACCTTAATGCATACACTTGCTTGGCAGTTGATACTTTCAATGGATGAGTTGGACTTCGTATCTCATGTTTAATACGTATAAGGTTAACTAATTCCTCCTTTTGTTAATTAGAAAATTACGTTTCAACGAATTTTTATGTTCTCGTTTTCTTCAAATATTTGTTAAAAAGTATAAAAATAATTTTTTGGAGTTATAAATTTATATATGAAATATATTGCTTATGGGGATAATCATGTCCCTTGTCCATTTCATCTCTGCTTAATAGACTTGTCAGGAGACTTTTTTTTATTTTTAATTACATTTTAAACATAACTTAAAAGTTAAAAGTTAAAAACAGCGTTGCAATCGGTTGACTATAACTTAACGAAGGCGGCGGAAGTAAGTTGTGAATGATAGTCTGTTGTCACATTATGAAATTTTTCTCTCTGAAAGGCTGAGTTTATAGAAGAGGAGACAGAGAAGAACGGTATCGAGTACAGTGTTTCACGTACTCTAAAATTATCTTTTGTTCCTTCATTCGGAATTTTTTTGTTTTTATAAAAACCTTCAATTTCTGTAAAAATAATTTCAATGTATGACGACTAATGAAATTTTAAAAGTGAATAAGAAAAAGTTTCAGAGAGAAAAATTTCATAATACAAAAAAGCGTTGAGTTGTGTTGCAATACTGACAACTCAATTTAGTTGAGTTGTAAATCATAATTAAAGTATTAATAACAGTAAATTAAAATTGTAATTACTTTAATTAAATATGAAATCTTTTAAATAAAATCACTCCAAATTTCACAGTTCCTGGTAATTAAATTTTTAATTAAAATTAATCAAATTTTAATATCTTTCCTAAAACACAATAATTTTGAACTATCATGCAATAATTTAATAATATGATTAAATTGCAATTACACAGATGCTATATAATAAGGAAAACTTATTTTCAATAAAAAAAAAACCGTGTCTCATTAAAAAAAAAAAACTCAAACGACAATATTTTGATTTCAATCAAAAAGTGTCATGATAACAAAAAAAGCGGTGCACTTTAATAACTCTATTAAAATAATGTCACACTAACTGTAACTTTCAAATACAATAAAAATAAAAGGTAATAAAAAATTATTATTCTAGAAAAAAAATATTTACACACACTATGCAACTACTTAATATCTACAGGCAATATTAAAAACACAATTCATGCGCTATTTCCACTCTATTTATATTTTCTTTGTTTATCGATAAATTAGATAAATGCTAACAAAAAATTCAATTCAACTCTATTTGCATTGAAAAATTTAAACAAAATTAAAAATCTTACAGACGACTATATTAAAATATATTTGATTTGTCATTCAATAAACCGTGTGAATAAAAATGTAGGTAAAGAATATCAAAAGCTAGATTATCCAGCGCTTACTTCACTAATGTGTGAATAAAACCTAGTAAGAGCTTACAATTGTAAGTTTAGGCTTTGAATATCGTACGAAATATTTTGAATATCGTACTGAAGGAAGGTCTGACTTTAAACTTATTTCAATTTGCCTTGTTTTTAGAACGTCCACTGTTTTTCGGCGATAAACTGTGGCAATTGATTTTTTTCAATTTTTTTTCATTAGCAAGACAAATTTTCTAAAAAAAAGGAAAAAAATTTCATACCGTGCATTTTTTAATACAATGGATACATCAAAATTTGACAGCTAAGAGTATGTAGTCAATTTTGTGAGAGTGCTCAAACATATGACGTTATCAAAATGAATGATCAATTACAATCGCGATTGTTAATTTTAAATGGCCCACTTGTAAACAATATAGTTCAGATAGTTTTGATAGATTTTCGAAGCTCATAATGCATAGTTTCTTTTTCACTCCGATTAAATTTGCTGGCTAATAATAATTCACAGATTTACAAATTATTAATTTGGAAAAATACCAAGAACGCCACACGCCTAGATAAGTTAATCGGGACCTCCTGAACACAAAAAATTTTGAACTTTGAGGTGCCATATCTCAACGATTTCTTATCAGATTTTCCAGCATATCGACGGAAAAGACATTCAATTACCTTTCCATCGATATGCCACTTATCTCGATCGGACTTTTCGGTTGGACTCCACAATGGTTTGAGTGGGACCATACACCGAAAAACACAAAAGTACCGTTATCTAAAAAACGGTACTTAGGAAAAAAAAAAAATAACAGCGTTTTTCGTGCTCAGGATGTCCCAATTAACTTATCTGGGCATGTGGCGTTCTTGGTATTTTTTGGCTGTAAACCAGTGTAATTCATACTTAATAGAAATTTGAGAATGGTCATGGGATTTTTTTTTTGTTTTTGCATAATAATTTTGCACACACGATTTTTTTGACAAATCGTACGACTCGATAGGATAGTGTGATCGCTATTCTACTTTCTTTTCAAAGGAATTTAGAATTTCATAGGGTATACATTATAGGAACCTAAGTTATGAAACATTGCATTCCATACATTTTTCACTTTCACTGTAAAATCATCACGAACGTTTAAATTGTTAAAATTTTTGCTATATCATTTAATATTTTATTATTATGTTATTATTATTATTTTTTTATTTGACTCGTTTAAATTAAAATAAATATCACATAATCTTATTAAAACTATTTTTAAAATTCTCCTCTGCTATTAAACTAATGTATGTAGAATAATTTGTATAATTATGAATTTTTTTTTTAATACGAGTATTCGTACGTGTTACCGTAAATGATAAAATATTCTAAATATTGATTTTAGCAATTATACACATGACACGAAATTTTAATTTACATGTGCAAAAAAGTGATTAACGATTCATAAAAAAATAAATAAAAATTTTGGTTTTTAGTTTGGATTTTTAAAGGTTTTATTGCTGCTATTCAAACAATTTCAGGGTGAAAACGTTTTGGTTTTTATATTTTATTTATTTTTGTATTATTTTTTTTTCTGTGTGTTTAAAGCCGAAAATTAGTATTTAATGCGTAAATCTATTTTTATTGTGCCAGTTAAGGTCTTAAGAAATATGCTTTTTTTTTCTTATTTATTTACAAAACAAATGTTTGCAAAAGAAAATTTTAAACAAAAAAATACTATTATTAAAATACAGTCGAATATAATTATAACGAGCAGCGGTTATAATAAACTGCAACCAATTTTATTTTGTCCTAATGATTGTGCATTTGTATGCTTTAAGGTAGAAATACATATAGGGTGTTTTTTATTGAGGTATAGAACTTCGAATTGAAATAAAACACAAGAAAATCGTTTTAATGTCCATCAATTTGGCTTTATTGGAAGGATAATTTTATGCCATTAATGTTTAAATATGATTTCGGGCATGTGGCCTCCGCGGCTAGCTCGAATAAAGCCAATTCTACAGGTCCAATTTTCAACCACTTTTTCGAGCATATGGGGCCGTATGTTGGCAATAACGCCACGAATGTTGGCTTCCAAGTCCCCTAACGTTTCTGGTTTGTTGGCGTAGACGAGCGACTCCACATATCCCCTAAGAAAATAATCCAATGGTGTCAAACCACACGATCTTGGTGGCCAATTGACAAGTCCATTCTGCGAAATTATGCGCTCATCGAATGTTTCCTTCAATAAATCGATGGTGACGTGCGCTGTGTGGCATGTAGCGCCGTCTTGTTGGAACTACAACTCATCCACATTCATGCCATCCAATTCGGGAACAAAATAGTCGGTTATCATGGCTCTATACCGGTCTCCATTAACGGTAACTGACTCTCCAGCATTATTTCGGAAGAAGTATGGCCCAATGACTCCACCAGCCCATAGAGCACACCAAACAGTCAGCTTTTGTGGATGTAATGGCGTCTCAAGGGTCTCATGTGGATTCTCTTCACTCCAAATGCGGCAATTTTGCTTGTTGACGTAGCCATTCAACCAAAAATGAGCCTCATCACTGAACAAAATTTTGCGATGAAAATCAGCATCGAGATCAATCTCATTTTCGCCCCTACACCAAAATCACGACGCATGGCATGGTCTCGCGGTTTTAATTCTTGCACAAGTTGGATCTTGTAAGGTCGCAAGCCAAGATCTTTGCGCAAAATCTTCCATAAAGTTGATGGACAAAGCTCCAACTGCTGTGCACGGTGGCGAATCGATTCATTCGGGTTCTCTTCAACACTTTGCTCTACAGCGGCAATTGTTTCTTCGGTGCGCACTGTTCGACGTCTCTGCGGATGCGTATTATCACATAGAGTAAACGTAGTGCGAAAACGATCCATGGTTAACCGAATTAATTGCTCTGATGGACGATTATGTCGACCATAAAATGGACGGAGCTTGCGGTAAACTTCGTGAACTGAACCATTATTTTCGAAATAAATTTGCACGATTTGCAAGCGTTGTTCTTTTGTCAACCTGTTCATGATGAAATGGCAAACCAAACTAAATATTAATCACTTGACAGCTGACAAAATGGCCGCCAGTTAAAAAAGTGATGCCAACTTAAAGTTCTATACCTCAATAAAAAACACCCTATACCAAGCGTTAGCCGCAGAGCGTTTAAGACGTTTAATTCTTTTAAAATGGCAAGTTACATACCATACTTTACAGGCGCCACTTAAATATGTATACATATATATATATATATATATGTGTATTATTATTAAGTTTAAATGTATATTTTCACAAAAATTTTATATTTTTTTTAAACAAAATATTTTTCTCACAAACCAATCATAAAACCACAAGTAATTCTTTTATATTTTTCAAACAACCTTCTTTTTTTTACATAAAGACGTAAACACGTTTTTTATATGTATTAGTGATATCATTTTTTTCATTCATCCAGCTGTCAACGCTTGTAAAAGTTAAAAGTTGGTCAACTTTCTCGCGTTAGCAGTGTTGCATACTTTGCTTGTAACTCGCTTTACGAAAATACACTATTTTAACTTTTTTTGACATATGCTTGCAACGCATTGCGCTCAGAACGCTTGTTATGTACTTCCACCTTTACCTTTTTAACGTTTAAAACGCATACGGTTATTATTAACAGACGTACCTAAAGTAAAGCGCTATCTATCTGTCAAAAATAGATAGCGCATACAAAATAAATGCCCATACAAAACGAAAATTCAGTTTCGACAACAAGTAAATGGAATGCCAACGTGAGAACAAAATTTCCTTTAAATCATTCAAATAATTTTTTTACATAGTTATTCAGAAATTAATGGTGAAAATTCTTTTTTAATGCAAAATTAGTAAAAATTTTGGTTTTCAAAAATGCTTTAGTTTGGATTTGCAATGATAATTTAGTTTAAGCCTAATTATTCGTAAAAGAAATTTATCTAAAATGTTTATATGTGTCTAAAAAAAATGTCCGAAATATTTAACAAGGAAGCTATGTATAAACTAAAAATTGAATAATTAAACGATTTTGATTGACTTAGGCCCATTATTACAACTTGCCGATAGTTAAAGGTATGATTTTATCAGAGAGATAAATTGCTTTTTGTTATTAAAAATAAACTTCCACCTAAAGTAACCGATAAAGTTATTGGGAAGATTGCCTTACCTTTAGGTTAAAGTTTACTTGTTATAACAAAAAGCAATTTATCTCTCTGATAAAATAATACCTTTAACTATCGGCAAGTTGTAATAATGGGCCTTAGAAGATCATTCGAGACGAATTTGCAAAATAACATGACACTTTATTTACAAAACCTTGTAAAAAGGTGGTTTTTATTTGTAGAAAAAGCTAAGTTTACTTTATTCTACAAAACTTAAGATTTTCATTGGATTTTGTAAGAAGAATATCCAATAATTCTTCGTCTAGTCGTAAAGAAAATAGAAAATTTAGTTTCAAATTATACAGCCCTCAACTTAATCGGTTCTTAATTATACAGCCCAGAACCCCCTCAAGTTCGTTAAAGCTCGAACTTCAAAATGTAAGCCGATTCCAACCCTGAGAATTCCCTGTCTAATAACTGATAATCACAATTTAATCGTCACAATTTACATTTACACTATCACATTTTTAATAAAAAGAAATTTTTTGTAAAATATAATTTTTTTTTATTCTCTTCAGGAATGGGAAGGTTGTTATGATAGTACCTTTCTTCTACTTTTTTAATACTCTCTGTGCCGTTTTTAATTATCTTGTGTGATTGAATCATTCACTTTGCATTAGTTCAATACATTAATTTGAAATGAGTTGAATTTCTGATTTTTAATGACAGGATAATGATAAAATCATGCCTTGAACCCGTGATTTCGTTACATATTTGTCATAAAGTGTTTGCAGGGTTGTAATTGAAATAAATAAAACTGAATTATTTAAAGCGGTTGGAGAACAATTGGTTTGTAATTGGCTTTGTACTGATTATGTGTACATAAATAGGGGGCAAATTACAGCATTCGATATGGAACGAAATTTCATACAATTTTAAAACAATTTATATAGAAACTTCGTTCGATATCGAATGCCGTAATTTGCCTCCAGATTAATACCAAGGTTAGTCAATCAGCTGTCTATTTATGTGTTACTGGTTGAAGCTGTCAAAATCTACCCGCACCTTATAATTACTTCGTCTTGATTTTTACTCCTATTTTTCTTCAAATTTTTTGAAAATTGTTAGATATTTTAAAATATGTATTTTTTTACTTACAACATGGTACATTTAAAAACGCCATTTTGTTTGTGTCTCTTCAAACAAATATTGATTATAAAACGAATAACTTTTCAAACGAAAACTTATCAGCTTTTATTTGGCAAGAAAAATGTTGCAACTATTAAGGTCAAGGTCAAATCATAGCCGCAAATTTTAAGTGGTGCTCCAAAGAAAAGATCTGAAATAAAAACAAAAAAACAAAAAAACATAAGAATATAAAATATTGGAAAATATTTTCTAAACAGGAAAATAATTATTTGTTAAGATATTTATTATCTATTGCTTGATAGTTGGTAATTTGAGAAGGCTCTTCCTACATTAAGCGCTTTTTAACTTTGCGTTTAACAAATTTTTTTATTCACTTGAAAATTTTTGTTTTTCTGACCCCTAAACTTTATAATTCCATAAAACGTCTAATCTCATTTATAAATTTCCATTTCCGTTTATAAACGGAACACTAAAATCATAAAAGAATTCATTCACTAATTTTTAAATCGAACACATTTTATAGAAAATTGTTATCTTTTCTTTTTTGTTTATTTATTAAACGATTATTTCCAAATGCAGATACACATATTTATTACTTGCGTTTTAACAAAACAGTAATTAAAAAAATATATCAATTTTTTTCTCTCCATAAATCAAAAAATGCATGTTTTATGGTGGTATAGCTGGTTTGTTTTTATCGCCGTTTAACGATTTATTTTTATTTATTTTTTTTTTTGTTATATAAAAATTTAAGTATTTTTATCACTTTAAAATTTATGGCTTCTTAAATATCATAAGATAAGTGTGACAAAAGTTAAATCTCTAAAAAATAAAAGGAAAAAATAGAGAAAAGAATTATAGAAATAATTGTTTGAAGGTAGCGAAGGAGTGAAATTGTTTGCAAAGTAATGCTGGTATCACGTGAAATGGTTATTTAGGTATCTGCTGTCACTATTTTGGACATACATAGAATGTAATTTCGTATATCATTTGACAAACGACTCATAATTTTTGCCATCACACGTGCATAATGTTTTTCGTATGTCATAGCCTATGAAAGTGAACAACAGCTGGGTTTTTAATGTGCAAACAGCTGTTTTATTTGTGTTTGACATATGAAAGTAGAATCTATTCCAATTGCATGTGTAAAAACAGGGTCTGTTGTCATATGTCTTCACATAATAAACATTAAAAAACAGCTGAATACATATAAAAAACTCAGCTGTTGACTGCATTTATACTATATGCTTTATACAAAAAAAACATATGCACGTGTTGTATGCAATTTGACAATTTTGACATAGGACATATGGAATTACATACGTATGAAAAAGTAACAGCAGATATGTAAAACACATGTCGTGTGATTAGAATAACTCAAAAGTGAAACTTAGCTATAGCTCATGAACTTTCGTTTACAAGTATTCGTGCAAATATGTTATCCAAGTGAAAAAGATTTATGGCGTATTTCTGTAAAGTGAAAAATTTCGAATTTCATTTTGTTTTTTTTTTTAACTAGTTTTTGCAAACTCAAATTCTAAAATAATACTGAATATTTTCGAATTATTTGTAATTGTAATCAGTTATTGATTATAAATTTTCTTTTGATAAAACAATTTTATTATATTTGCTAATTTTGTCTTGCCTCTGTAAAATACATATCCAGCAATACAAAAATAAATTCATAACAATTTTATTATTCGCAGGTGTTGTTGATTTGGCACAACAGACTGAATAAATAACACAACTAATTTTGCAGATGTATGTAGTTTTAACAGGATGACCTTTACCAACTGTCAAAGTATTAGCACTCTTCCCAAAGCAAAAAATTTAAAATTGCATGTGTTAATTGGCCAAAGGTACTTAAATTAAGATTTTCATTGAAATTTCTATAACGAAAATGCAATGGTTTTTAATCGAATTGTCAAAAAATCAAATAGAAAATATCTCCATTACATTTTGTAGCAAGGTAAAGCTACGTTCACATTTGTCAAATATTTGAAAAAAAAACACAATATATTTCTTTGATGCAATGTGAACACAAAATAATTTTGACTGTCAAACAGCAAATCAGCAGACTTTGGTTAAATAAAATTATTTGCATTCAAATAAATATTTCACAAACTTAACCAAAGTGTGAACACCAGCTCCCAAATATTTTTTTCTGTTTTGAGCAAATATATATTTTTTCTTACAAAAAAATTGTAAGATCAAACAGTAGCAAATAACAGATGGTTCATACACTGTTGTTAACGTTTAAAACTTCAGTTATTCTTTTTTCATAAAATCGTCAATTATTTCAATGTGAAAATAAAACAAAAAAGGGCTAAAATATACCTCCCTAACTCACAAGCAAATTTGTTAATTTTAGTGGTGCTTTCATAACCGATAATTCTGAGATATAGTCCGATTAGATCCAACTATTAACCCGCCTATATTTCGGAAGTTTGAAAAGTAATAATAGTCGATGTTGGTATGAAAGTAGAGGTCTTAAAAAGACCTTTCGTTTGATGTACAAGAAGTCTAGATGGAACGGCCCAATGTGGACCTAGATTGAAAATTGTGATTTTTTGTCCAATTTTTTTTTTTGTTAAATTGCCATTTTCTCTATAATTGTCTCTCTATTCTAATAAATTAATAAAAAAAGTTATGTTTTTGTTGGAATTTTTTTGTTTTTGTTTGTTATATTTTTCTTGTATATGGTAAAAATGAAAAATTGAATTCCTCAATAGAATAAAATCACAATAAAATGAGTGACATTATAACCAAAGAGATATATTCGAAAAATAATACTCAAAATTGAACTTTTTTTGCTCGTAACTGTATATCAGCCATACAAAGTTCTATTTAAATACCAATTCAGTTCAGTTCATTTTTTTTTTTATAATGAGCTTGAACTGAAATTTATAATTAATCGCAAACATGTTTATATGGCTAATCAGCTTGGTAGAAGAGGTAGTTTTTCCTACCACCATAACCCTTTCAAACGAATACATACATACGTAAATACCTACAGATGACATTGAATTTCAATTTCAATACAAAAAGTTTTAAATCTGTCTTTACATTTTTTGTTGGAAATAATAAATAATTTTGTTGGAGTAATTAATAAAACCACTTCCAGTTTTTGGTTTTGTTTTAATTTTTTGGTTTAATTCCTCTTAATAAATTAAATAAATAAATAATAAATGTATATTAATTTACATATTTATTTTTGAAATATTTTACATATTACTGTTTGCATGTATTACTATAAGTACAGATATGTTAGATGTCATAAGAAAATTCAGATATGTATGTAAAGTTCAGATAAAAATTTTTAAATTTATAACTGTTAAACTGTTAAAAAATTTCAATGTCAATAAACTTAATTTTTTTCTTTTTGTTTTTGTTTTTGTTTAATAAAATATTAACGAACACATGCGAAATTAAGTTTTAAAATAAAATATTGCAATAAATGAATTACTCAAGAATACTCGTATGAATAGTGTGAAAGAATAAGAATTAAAAATTAAAAAAAAATCATAAGTAATTGTTAATTACCATATATTTTTTGTTTGTTTTTTTTTTAAATACAAAACAAAAGATACGAGTACAAATGCCAGCAGATGTTTTCTACAATGATTTTTTTTTCTCTGTGTTTTTTGTGTTTTTCATTTCAACATTGAAAAGTTATTATTTTTTGTAATTTATGAAAAACTGTAATAAATAAGGGAAGGAAACTTAAACTAAAAACAAATTATAACAGTTACAACTTAGACGGCAATAGTTTTGAAAATAGGAAATGTTCTATTTTCAACTGAGCTTAGGCAAAAACGATAAAAATTAAATTAGATTTGTAATTCAACCATCTGAGTCTATCTGAGTGCACTTCTGACTCAGATGAGAACTTAGGTGGTGTAAATATAGTTTCAGCTACAATAAATAATAAACCGGTTTTGCATATGATTCTTAAAAAGAAAGAACTATCTTCTACCAAACCAAAACAAATTATTTTGCGCACAACACGTTAATGCGTTTTCATTGTGCTGTAATGGTTTTTGTTTTCGAATTTTCGAAATGAATTTGACATTTCTTTATAAAAAATTAATTGTGAAAATTTTTATCTATAAGTAATACCCTCATTCTGTAAAAAATTCGTTTATAACTTTGATTTGCAGTCAGTCACGGTGACATGGTATGATTTTTCATATCATGGAAGTTTCAAATTATGCTTGGTTACGCCAAAAATGGACTCCGGCCTGTACATTGAAATATTAGATTAATTTCTAGTTAAACACGTCAAAAGTAAGAATGAAGTAGAAGTCCATTAATTACATATACATATATCATCGATTTATTCAAGCTAAAAATCAGGATTTAAGCTTGCTGAAAATCTTTTAAGAATCATTGTAAGGCATGCAAAAGGAAAGCATCAACACTGAAGAGTTAAAAACTTAAACTTTGCTATCCTTATTAGTAAGATTCCTACACAGATGGAAGCTCTACAGATTATTAGACATACCTATACATACATTTTTTAAGTTGCTTTTTTATTTAAATTATTAATTTTTATAATTTCAATTTCAATTTTAATTTAATTTATTGAGCCTTTTTCTAAAACAATAAAAGATACATTACAAAATTATTTAAATAGAGAACATTTAAGATTTTAATGTATTGTCTTAAAAACATGTGTGTTAAATTAACAGTACCAAACTTAGCAATAGATTAGAAAGATATAGAAAGTTATAAAAACATTAAAAAGAAGGCGCCCTTGCTCCCGGAGCTAACCATAGCCTGAGAGTAAACCTCTTACACTAAAATTTTTATAATTTAATACTATGCGATTAAGCAAATTGCGTACCTAAATATAGATTTTTTTCTGCTAATTTATTTAATAGTAAAAAAGTAAACTTCTACAAATATGTACTTTATTTCTTAATATTTATTTGGCAATCTTTTAAAAATAGCTTAAGCGGCTAAACAAATTTCGCTCGTTATACTGTACAGTATTATACAGTATTCTATGAATAATAGTGCAAAAATGTCAATATTTTTTGGGCAGTTATGCGTGGAAGTTATTTAAACGAATACGGTTAATTGCCGGTATACACTGCCATCATGCATGTGAAAAGCAAGCTACTTATACATACTTATACATAAATTTGGTAGACTTTAATTGCAAGCTTGTATCAAAAAAGTAGTTTGAAAGTAAATTTAATGGACATTTTATGCCTATATAAACATAGCTAAGTTAAGCTGCAGTTTTTAGAAAATAATTATATATTAAAATATATTTGAAATAATTAAACGAATAACGCAATTAAGCGAAAGTTAATTAACTGTTGAATTTTATTAGAAAATGGTAAGAAAAAATATGGGGATTTATAAATTGAGGTAAATAAGCGTGAGAGGCAATTAAGAGTGGATCAATTATCCGGGGAATACTGTAGTTTGAATTTTAAAAAGATTTTGTGCATGTGATTTTGATTGTGTAAGTATATATATTTGAGTAAATCACTAATGTTGCCTATTTTAATTGTTAATTAGTAGTTATTAAAGATAAAACTGTCCCAGTCAGCATTTTTGGTCAATTATGAGTCTTTTTTGACTCCTCTGGGCGATTAAAATAGTCACTTATGAGCTCATTTATGAGTAGAAAATGAATGTTTTGTCGGGAGAAAAATGTACCCTTGCCGCGACTCCCCTGAACGAGTCATTTGTGACTCCCCTGAAAAAGTGATTTGTGACTCCGCACACTAAACGAGTTTTACTTATCTTTTTATTATCTTTACAATAATAAAAATATTGTATTTTGTTTAAAAATGTAAAAAAACAAAAAAAATAAATTCATCAAGCTCAACTGAAGGAATTCTTTTTTTATATATTTTTTTTTCATCTTAAAGATGAAATTCTTCTTATTTTTTTAAATTATAATTTAGAAATACCTTAAATTTTATTTTATAATTTTTGCCCTTTTCTGGGATTTGAACCTCGGTCGTTTGAATTTCTGTGCGAGCGTCTTACCACTATACCACGACATCACAATAATTGCATAACTCTTATTCTTTCAATTAAAATAAATCCCATTGAAACGAAATGCAGAAGAAAACAATAAAATACGACGCAAAATAATTATAAAAGCAGTCGTATTTCGAACGTCTGCACGATTATTTTATGATTCCGCACATTTAATCAGTTTTTGATCATCTGAGGGAGTCTTAAAAGACTCATTTTGGTGATTTATGAGCAAGCAATCTTCCAATTGCTGACAAGGGTAACACAAATGCTAGTCATAGGGTATCCTTCCCTTATTTATATACATATCTTTGTTTTATAATTAAGAAAATATAAATTATTTATTGCATAAAAAATCAGTATGACTTTTTAGAAGCTTAACTTCAAGCCAAATAATTATTATGTTTTTCTTTTTGCTTCTTTCTGTTTTATTTAACAAAAAACAAAAATCATAATAAAAAAAAAATTATTTTATTTTTTATATTTGTAAAATTAATTGAAGGGAATATTTTCTAATTAGAACAACTGTTTTTTTAATAAAAAAAACAAACGACTATTGTTTTCTAATTACTTAATATCGGTTTAAGAGACATGACTTAAACACAGACATCGTTCATAATTACTTTTAGACAGATATAGGCTATGAATCAGCAAAAAAAGAAATACTGTACAAACAATGATATTAAGTTTTTAAAATTTCATCGTTTATTTAACTTTTAACTGAGCCACGTTTTTTAGTAAACTCTGCTCTAAAATTATTATGTGATGTGGTTTGAAATGAATATTTCTAACTGCTGGAAACTTTTTGTTATTTTTTACAACTAAGAGTTGGGTTAAGTATCTGGGACTAAGGTTGGATTCTAGACTGATTTTTGCGGATCAGATTCGGTATGCCAGTGATAGGACTCAGAGAATCGTGCGACACCTTAGTAGATTAATGACGAATGTCGGAGGACCGTTGCCGGCCAAACTCAGACTCTTGATGGAGGCCGGAAATAGTACAATGCTTTAAGGAAACAAAATTTGTGCCGAGACGTTAAGGGTAAAGGGACGCGTCCAGAAAGTCTGCTGCTTTGAGAATAACCTCGTCTTATTGCACAGTGTCAGGACCTGTAGTTCTTGTCATAGCCGACTCAATCCCTGTGGATCTGCTATCAGAAGAGCGGACGATGACATATAAGGCCAAAATGATAGGCCTTCCTGTAACCAGTTCCATCAGGTAGGGTAATATTTTTATTTGGCAACAACGCTGGAACACTGAAGAACGAGGAAGATGGACAGCGAGACTCATACCGACTATAGGGTCATTGATAAATCGATAATTCGGACAGTAAACTATTACACCACAAAAATGTTATCGGGTTACAGATATTTTAGAAAATATCTGCATCGAATGACTCTCCTTTCTGTATTTACATGGAGAAAGAAGATGTGTTTGACGACGCGGAGCATACCATTTTCGACTGCAGGTGCTGGCATTGCTATAGAGCGGAACTTGTGTCCAAAGTCGGAAGAATTACGGTCGAACTGGACCGCCATTACAGGATACTTTGAACGTATCCTAAGGCGAAAAAAGAAGGAACATGAGGTAATTGAAATTGCTGGTCCTGGACGCAGGACAATCTAGACGGAACTGGCAACCGTGCTAAAAAGGGTTTCACCTTGAAGTAATGCGAATGTGTTTCCGATGTGATATTCTTCCCCTGGTGAGGACATAAGAGAGGTTTTTAGTCAGTATACCCTTTTGGGCGAGTCCGACATATCATGCGAGGTGACAACCTCCGCGAAAGCATAAAGCCTTTTCCCTCCTTCCCGCATAGAAAAAAATGACTACACAGGAACAAACTTTCTGCTGTCTGCTTACATATGGAGGAAATGAAATAGAGAAACATAACCAATTTGAAACTCGATTTAAAATTGTTTGTGCTATTACGACAATTTACTTCTAAGATGACGACATATAGGTGGGTTTTTGTTTTAAATTAAAAATTCTTAAATTTCTTAATTATTGGCATATGCTGTCATAAATCAAAATTTGAAAAATTATATGAACGTGTTAATTTATTTTTTTTATAAATCTGTAAATATTTTTTGCAAAAATAATATATTTTTGATTAAAAATTATTTACCAAGCACTTTAAATATTTTAATATTTACTTCAATTAATTTTTGTTTTTTTTTTAATAAAGTTATAATACATATGTATAAGCAATAAATAATAATTTTTTGATTTTGAATTTAAAACACACAGTTCGAAAACACATTTGGATGTTCATTATTTTTTTAAACAATAAAAATACAACTTAAACTCGTTAAACCAACCGGCTTGATTTAAAGTTCTACGTCACTAGTTAGAAATGTGCGTTCGCAACGCATAAATGCAATAAGGCATTATTTAAATTTAAAGCGTTTCTGACGAAATAAAATTAATTTCAAAATTGATTACTCTTCCTGGGTCTTGAAGTCGAGTCCTCAGAATATCATTATTTACTTTTATCTACTCCGAATGGCCAGTAGACTAATGGGATAAAGACTAAATTCCCATAGAGTATGATTTAAAATTAGCCTCTTTTGGACCTTAGCCTTATTAATTACAACGGAAGAAGGTTATTTAATTGAATTTTGTAAGAATTGGTATATAACCAAACGATTTCTTAAGCTCTTCTATCTTACCTATCGCTCTACGCCTCCTATTTTATAACAGGTTTCTGTTAAAATTTTTTTTAGAAATTTAAAAAGCATGTTACGAATTTCAAGTGTAATTTCGCACTCTACCAGGGTGAAGACAGCAAGAAATGGAGAGGCAGAGAGAATCTATTATGCATGTGTAAATCATTAACAAGGGCTTGGCTAAATAGTAATTTTTGCACTTAAAACCGTTGTGTGATCATATAAAATAGTTTGACTTTGGGCCAAAAGCTAGTAGCAAATATTTTATGTGTCAAAGAAACATTTATGCTAAATGTAAAAGCAAAAAAAAAAAGAAACACAAAATATTTCAGTGGCATAAAATTAACACAATTTTTTTCGTGTGTTGTATTTTATTATATTTATGATGGAACTTTGAGAAATTTCTTTGAAAAAATATTCCATGACAGGTTGTGTTAAATGTTCAGGTTTTGTTTTGTTTTGAATTTTTTTTTTTGTTTAATGCAGAAAAAAAGTCTTGTTAATTAATTAAAATTTTTAGTTTTTTTTTTATTATTTCAAATAAAAAATTGTTATGAATAAGCAGAGGAATCATTAAAAATTCGCAAAATTAGAAAATATTGTATAACAAATTCCCGCGTGTTGTCAACTGACATGCTTGTGAATAATTATTAAAAAATAATTGTTTACCTAATCCTGTGGCAATAACTTCCTTTGATTTTTATATAGAAGTATTGACATAACACGTGTTAGGTTTACGGGAATAATTGGTTTTCTTTGAACAGATCGTTAAACTAAAACCTTTATATCTCTAAGTGAGAGCAAAGTTTTAATTTTAGATTCTTATATTCTTTCAATAATATTTTTAGAATTTCATGTAGATTTCGATTTTAGATTAAGAAAATCGAAGCATTAATAAAGGGTGATTAATAGCTAGAAAATCTTTTTGGCAAAACTGGTTTAAACAGCTGACACACATTTCGTGTTTTGTTTCACTGTCAAACATCTTCAGTTTGGTCTACAATTTAACCATGAATCGTCTTACAAACGAACAACGCTTGCAAGTTATTGAATTTTATTATCAATATGCGTGCTCTGTTAAGAAAGTTCTTCGCGCTCTTCTTTCATTTTATGGTCAGTTTAATCGATCCACTGAAGCGGCTATTCGGGCTATTGTGACTAAATTTACATTGTTGAACATTAAAAAACCAATACGCTTACGTAGAGTGCGAAATGAAGAAAACATCGCAGCTGTATCGGCCAGTGTTAATGATGATAATCAATTGCCGATTCGTCGACGTTCGCAGCAATTGGGTCTCTGTTACTCAATTACGTGGAAAATTTTGCGGAATGATTTAAGTGTGAAGCCTTTCAAAATACAGCTGGTGCAAGAATTGAAGCCGAACGACCTACCGCAACGTAGAATTTTGGGTTAATGGTCTCTTGGAAAGTTGGCCGAAGATCCAATTGGCCGCCTAGATCGTGCGATTTAACGCCTTTAGACTAATTTTTGTGGGGCTATGTTAAAGCTCATGACTACACAGCCAAGCCCGCTTCAATTGACGCATTGGAAGACAACATTGAAGCATTTATTCGTGAGATACCGGCCGAAATGTTGGAAAGAGTATGCCAAAATTGGAGTAAGCGGATGGACCATTTGAGGCGCAGTCACAGTCAACATTTGCATAAAATAATCTTCAAACATTAAATTAAGTATATGGACCGTACTATCGATTCAAATAATGTTTTCTTAATTAATTAATTAATTTTTCTGAATTTTATGTGTTTTTTTCTTCTTTAACTTTCCTATAGCTCTTAAAAAATCACTCTATACATACAAATGTACATTTGTTTACAACCAAATTGATTATTTGAGAAGTTGGCGTTAATTTGAGTTATTTAAAAAGAAAATTTGATACAATAATGCCTCCTACCTAAAATTCGAACAAAACAGTGATACGTTGTGGGCGCATTTGTTGCTGGCTAGTCACAAATGGGGCAGTTTTGGCGATCAATAAAGCCTTAGTGCTGAAAATATGCTTAAGGGCTTAGGATGGTTTTGATCTAGCACCTACTTATTGAAAACAAATAATCCATTCCATGAAATCTCTTCGTTGTTTATGGTAATCCGACTTCAATTGTTGTGTTATTTGAATTTTACGAGTATAGGCTGCAGGGAGTTCCTTGCAATTTGGAATTCTTGTACACGACAATAAACTGCCTCGATATTGCCATTTAAGTGACTTGTTTTTAGACGACCGGCATGTGCAGGCCTCCTTGAATTTTTCATTAATCTTTTCGCAGTTGAGGAGTGTTTTAACTTCCTATTTTTACCATATTTTTTATAACATTTTTGAGCTAAAATCGCTAAAGTTTCATAATTTCTAAAATATTGTTGACAACCCTAAACTATCAGCTGTCAAACTATTCTTATTTAACGGTTGCTAAAAACTTATTACAAAAAGGTCAGAAAATTCAAATCTTGCGTTAATTTTGGGGCAGCCTACATATGTATTTATGTATATCCATTGTGCCTATTATGAACCAAATTCTATTTTCGACTGTTGTCGAAATAGCTGATCGAACGAATTTTCATTTGGTATTATGGCTCACATTCATTGAAGAAAAACACTACTGTGAATTTTACCGATTTGGTTTATTCACAGTAGTACAATTCTTTCAATTATACTGTAATATATTCAATTAAACTGTAAATAAAAAAAATTTTTACAAATAAATTAAATTAAACATGACCACAACGGAATTATGGTTCGATGATTCGCCTCATGAAGATGAACGTTTACTGGAATTGGCTAGAAGCAGAGAAAGGTTAAGGGATGCTTCCAACATATTGGAAATGGAAACAACTACGTAAGTATTTCTATTTTTCGACATGCTTCTTACAAAGAATTCATATAGAAAGTTTCTTTATTGATTTATAACAAATTTTCCCCTGTGTAAGAAGGCGTTTGCGAACCTACTATCCACTACAGATGAACTCCTGCAGCAATGCACACAAGGTAGGTCAATACTAAGCGTATTCAAATTAGCAACAGTTCAACGATTTTGTGCTCAGTGATCGTACCAACTTAGCCTTGGAAATCAAAATATGCTTGGTCTTGCACAGCCTACGGTATCTGTAGTGCTGTCAGAAGCTCTGGAAGTTTTGGAAAATAGTATTTACCAAAGATGGATCAAATACAACTATACAGCAGCTGAACTGCAACAAGCCAAATTGTATTTTTTTAATAAAAGTAGATTTACAGCGTCGAAAGCAAAATTGTGTTCGTTCAAAAATTCGATACACAGCGAAATTTTCGTCAGTGATACCAACTTATAATACAAATTTTACATTCTATAGTCGATATTCGTTATCGATATTCAATATCGTTTGTCGAATGCAACTCATAATAGGGGCCTATATATGTAATTTCATTGTTTGCCCGGATGTATGTGCAATTCTCTTTCTGCAGCTTTTTGAAGCCAAAAAACAAAATTTTTAAAAATGTAGAAAATAAAAATGATTATTACAAATTTGGCGAAAAAGTTAAAAAAATCGAATAACCCTGCTACTGTGTCATATCAATTAACCTATTTTACCAAATCTCATTCACTACTAATTGTCTGAAATTTAATTTCAATTTCAATTTCAATAAAAAAAATACAAAAATCTTTGGAAGTAATTAATTGTAATTATGCTTGTCACGTGAATATCTCTGATATACGTAACGCATATTTACGACTATTTGGCACTGTATGTTATTTACATAAAAACGGGGCTTGTTTAATCATTTTGACCATATTTAAATAGTAACTTTGTTTGTTACTAACTTGACTTGGATTGTTTTTTTTTATTTTTTTTATTTAATTAAGGAAAATACTCAATTCAACATGTTTTTCCTTTTCGTTTTCAATATACGCATATTATTTATTCATTATCAAGAATCACGTACTAATGTCTTAACATTATTTGATGAAAAACAAGTTCCTGTTGCCAAATGTGTTACTATTGAAGGTGGATTTTATTTGAATTAAAAAAAAAACCATTAACACTAATGATTGACTATATAAGGTTATCTAGAATAACTACAAGTACAGTAACGCCCTCTATAATTCAAGATTAAAAATCTTTTTTTGGAGTTTTTGGTAAACGAAATGTATGCGATATTCATGGCCAAAAAAATCAACAATAGTTGGTGTTAAAGATATTGTAAAACACATCAATATCGTATGCGAAAAGTTAAAAAATTAATAGTATTGTATATGGAAATTAAACAAATAATATCTGGGGGCAAATTACGGCATTTTAATATCGAGCGAAATTTCATAAAATTTAAAAACAGTTTTCATATAAATTTCGTTTGATACCGAATGCCGTAATCTGCCCCTTTTAGTAGTGAAATATTAACTGCCGTATTGATAAAAATAAAAATAGGTTTGCTAAGGACTTATTCCACAATTATTCCCTAGAAATTTGTCAAGTAGGTCTTATTAATACGGTAGTAATTTTTTAAAAGACCTGGAACCAACAATGATCATATTAAAAATGGCATATAAGTGCTCAAATTTTTACAATGAAATAGAAGAATATCGTAGTCGTTGTCGTTCCACATTTTTTTCCTAGATTAAAGAAATCAAGCAAAATTTGTTTTTAATACAATATTTTACAAAAATGTCGAAATACTACAATAATATGCCAAACACGATAAGGGTAAATGTCTTTATTATAACCGAGGCATTCTGTGGATATACAAAATTCTTAGAAACTGGGTGCAGATGAAACAAACTGTCCACTGGCATAATTATATCAGCTCGAGTCAGATCAAATAATTCCTCATACCTACCAAGAAAATCTAAAAAAAAACTGTTTTCACAGAGTAAATCAAACTTTACTCTTTAACAAGGTGCTTTGCATGCCTCTGTAACCGTTAATACCGCTTTTTTAATACTGTTATCTTTGTTACAAACGTTTCTGACTCGCTGAAAGTAACACTGAGAGCTCACATTACATTCTTTGTACTTGTTTCGCCCTTGGATGACAAAGACTTCACCACTTTGCAGACATTGGTATGCCCGTACCTTAATTGTGGAATACTGAACCTTAAATATAAAATAAAAACAATAGGATATATTCTGTAGAAAACATTGGATTCGAGTTTAATGTAGAAGGCTATACACACTATAGATCTAAACCCACAAGGCATAATACATATTGGACAAAGCTATGGTGCGAGAAGCTAGGCCGTAACCCTAAAACGGGTTGTAATGGCCAGTTCTGTATGTATGCTGCCAATATATGATACCACTTCCAAATAATGTAATGAGTATATTGGAAAAAATTATGTCACAAAAAAATTAAAAATAGAAGTTTTCGATTATTTTACCACAGATGATACATAATGCTCCATAGGGTTAAGCTTGAATTTAAAGCAATTTTTTTATTTCAATACCTTGACTTTTGAAGCTTGAACGCAATCATCAAGAATTCCCTCCCTTATATTCCACTCTATTCCTTAACCATCTACAACAAACACGACTGATCAGGAGAAAAGCGCAACCTATTGGGGAGAAACAGATGACAGCTAAAACAACCTTCTTAGCGAAGGCACTAACCACACAACCAACATGCAACGTAGAAACAATTGCTGTTGATCATTCAAAGGTGAAGGTATAACAATGGCCTTTTAATAATCAATTCACAGCAATTTGTCTCATTTCTAAGGCGCTGAATAATTATATAAGAAAAAAAAAATGCTACTCTTTCCAAAAAATTCCAAAAAAAAAAAAAAAATAAAACTGAATAATGACTGATACGAGATTGTCAAAAATGACAATAAATACTTATAGTTAAAAATGGTTCTAAACTGACATAAATGACTCATCAATAGGTGGCGCCTCCCAACAAAGGTGCCTTTTATAATCAGACAATGACCTGATATACGTATTCTGGCTTTTTAGTTTTCCAAAGAGTAAAAACAAAAAATAACTCGAATTTGATTAAGAATTTCAAAAATTCTAGCTGCTACATGGATCTATACATAAATATCTACTAATACTCGTACTGGCTATTTCTTTTATTTTAGGTGATAGTAAAACTGTTATATAACTATAAGGATGTGTGCGACTAATATGGATCATATTCAAAGGGTATATTCGATCTAGAAAATTCTAAAATTGTACTCTAACTAGAAATAATATTCAAAACTTATTAAAAACAACCCAAAATTATGTACATAATTCCATAAAGCTCTATACGACCTACTAACTTTACAGAAAACATTTCTATCTAATACATTGTAGACCATTAAAATTAAAATTGTACCACAAATTATATATGATTTTTACTTTTCTTTCTTTTAACAACAATTTTGACATAAACCGCTAAAAAATTTAGCCAATTACTGTTGCGTATTTTGTTTTTTGTTTTTCTTCTCTCTTTTGGCCTTGTAATCGTTGCAGGTATAAGTGCATAATTTTGTTTACGTTGAGTTTTTGTTTTGATATTTTTGTTGTAACAATCAAAATTAAAATAAAGCTTGTAATTTAATGTCAACACGCTATAAATGACATATTGATATCAAAATTTAATGTAAATTAAGTACGTATGTACGAGTATTATATGCGTTTGTTAAATACATACATACATATGTACATATATTTTTGAAACAAGCAAGAAAATTATAGTCGATCAAGCCTGACCATTTTACAAACTACAATACATTATAAAGAAAACAATTTTAATTTATTTTTAATTTTCTTAAGTTTAGTAATGAAATTTAATTTTATTTTAATTCCAGTAGTATACTGTTTTAAGAAATAGTTTTCACCAGTATACGATAAAAAAAAAATACTAATTTAAGAAATAGTTTTTATGATGACTTACTTATTATTATTTATATTTCGAGGCCAGAAAGCACTACGGTCAAAATAGATCTTAAAAATGTTAAGGAATATGAAAACCACACTGAGATTTCAAAGCACATTTATTTCAATTTTTCTACACTCGGCAAATAGAAGCTTCCCCACGTCGGTGATATTATTGTGCCTTCACATAAATTGTGGAATATCAAACATCCGAATATGCTTGAATTCTTTAAATGCCTTTAGATACGAGACTAATATAACAGGCACCATAGATCTCTTACAGCTACAGTGCTTCCTAAGCAGTTAAGTTTTTGAAAATGCATAACATACGGGAATGCATAACATACATTTGGTTGTTCTGTCGGTATTACCATGGAAAATAATAGGCCTTATTCCAGTTGGCGATGTAAGAATAAAGAAAAAAGTGTTCTCTTGCCTTCAATCTATAATAAAAGTGTCGTTAGACGACGTCGCCAATTGAAATAAGGCCTAATAATTTTAATTCCAAATAATCGCATATTCTTACGTAATACCCGTATCCCTTACAGAGCACATCCTTTTGTTTTATTGGAATTCGTTCTTTCGTATATTGAATAATATCTTCGTAAGTGTTTCTCCTGTCGATATGCACAAGTTCAAATCAAATGTCGTCAAACACTATACCCTCTTTCCTTCTTCCAATTAACTATTTTAATAATTGCTGGGATCACTGAGAAAAAAAATATGGAAACTATTATCAGTTTTTGTAAGAAAAAATATAATTTCAGACTCACATTGTTTTGTAAGTACCACAATTTCTTCAAGTTATGGCTTATCTTATTATTATTAATTTGTTATTGTATTTGGGGTGTGTGTGTGCGCACAAAAACTCAAACGGCCGAGGTTCGAATCCCAGCAAAGGTGAAAAATTAAAAAGTTAGTTTGCAGTTTTTTTCAAAATTTTAATTTAAAGAAAATAGGTCCCCCCTCCAAGAAGTCCATCAACAAAGAAACCGATCCCTGACATTCCACCTTAACCATCGATAACAAAGACGAATGATCAGGAGAAAAACGCCACCTATTGGGAGGTAGCAGTTAACAGCTAAAAACCTACTTAGCGAAAGCATTCACAGCTATCAACATGTAGCGATGGGGCAATTGCTGTTGATCATTCAAGGGTGAAGGAATAACACTGGCCTTTGAATGATCAATTCATAGCAATTTGTCTCATTCCTAAGGCGCTTAATAATATAAGAAAACAGAATAAATGTTCTGTTTACCCCTGCCTATTGGTCTCATTGAAAAAAATATATAATTGATCTAAAAGGTTTATAAGATAAGTGTAAGTACATAATAAACTGAAAGCTTTATATATACATACATATGGATGTAGTTACAGACTTACTTGTGTAATAAAAAGTGATTTTAATATATGATTTTAAACCGTTACAAACCTAAACACAAGAGTAATACATCCTAACCACTTAAGGTTAATTAGCAAAATTACATTTCGATTTATGTAGATATTTAAAAATTATTGTCTTTAAGGAAATATGTGTAGATTTAAGGAAATATTGATTTCAATCATTCAATCACTTAATAGTTATCATGAAATGTTTAAGCTTGTAAGCTGTTACTTTTTTCATATCTACATATGTATGTATCTATATATACAACATATAAATATATTTTTTTTTGTTGATATAAGATTATTAGGTTATTATTGACAAATGACAGACAAATCACTCAATTGGAAATAAATGTCAAATTAAAGTATATATGCATGTACTTGCATATGTACTCGTACCAATAATACATTGTCATATATATTTGTATCAGTTTATTAATAGTATTATAAGCAATTTAATTAATACTAATTAAAAATTTTAAATATTTGGTGTATCTGACAAAAGTACTTGTATGTTTGTATGTAACCATGTAATACATTATAGGAAAACGAATGTTTTTATTTTTATGTAGAAACTTAAATTAATACATAAGTAATTACTAAATGCGTCAGTATTATTTCACACTTAAGTTAAGACAAGCGTAATAATTCTACAATTCACTAGAATAAAGATCTATTAAATGCGAGATTGAAAAGAAAGTGATTAATTTTTAAGAAACTTTAAAAGGAAGTAAAAGTGTTCGTATCGTTTGTGGACTAATCAGCTTTGTGCAAGACTACTAGTTCGAAGGTCGTGCAAGACTAAAACAGTTTTGCCATTCGCTTTCTGTTGAAAAATCCTTCACATGAACCGGAAAGTTTGTCTTAAATTAAGCAAATAATACTTTTTTTTATATTTTTTATAATTAAATGTACAAGTAAGAATATAATCATTAATTTGAGAATATATAAGTACTGGGAAGTTGTTCATCAAAAAGCCTGGCTGAATCAATTTAATTCCAAAATAAACTACAGTATAATAAATAAACTGCTGGCAAAACAATATTTTTTTCTTTACGTGAGAATGATAATTCCTTAAGCAGAAGATGAGTGTTTCTAAAAATTACATTCATTAATCGACTTAAACAATTTTAAAATCACATTTAAGATTATCAAACATGTTTGTATGTACGAGTTACTTGGTAAACCAATCAAAAATGATTTTAAAGCACTTGAAATAATGAATAAATTCGTAATTTGTCAAAAAAAAAAAAAATCACGATTTTTAAAATCATTTCGTATTGCAATAAAAAAATAAAAATTAAATTATAAAAGTAAGTGGAACATCAAAACGCATTAATTGTTAGATAAATATATTAAAAAAAGGTTTCATATTGAAAATTATAAATACGGAAGTATAAAAGCAGTAGAATTAAATTGTAAAAAAGAATTTGTTTAAGAAATCAGTTTTCAAAAGATTAAAATTTAAAATATTTACAGAAATTTTTTATAAACTTCCTCACCTGTCACGTTTAGACATTTATTTTAACACTTTATTTTTATGGCTTTTTATAATCGTAATATATTACCACAGAAACAAAAAATTTTGAATTTTGAATATAGAATAGAGCTAATTTCTCGTTAAAGCCACCCCTATACATAAAAGGTATAGTTACCCCTGGTAGCATATTAGGATTTAAATTAATTTCCTTCTGAAAGGATGTATTATTATTCAAAATCTGATTAATTTTTATTTCTTATTAGTTTTATGGTTATACGTGTAGAGCCATGCATACATTTACGCAATACGTTTGAATTCAAAAAATTTAATTTCTAAATGTAGGGCAATTGCTGTAAAATTGAAGGAGTTGAAAGAAGTGGCAACATCTTTTAGGAATACAACTCTGTTAACGAACAAAATAATAGTGACGAATAAAATAGAAGACAATAGAATTGTTTTGGGAATAAGAGAGTAGAGTTGAGTTTTGTACGTTGACCATTAAACACATACGCATATTGTACTCAAGGTTAGGTACAGAAGAAGAAGAAGACTGAAAATCTGATGGATAAACCAGTTTTGCGACGATTTTTTAAAGCTTAGTGTAAGAAATTGAAGAAGCACTTGGAATTGTATACTATTTCACATTAAAGGCCTGAGAGTTGTGCCACTGGAAGAAGAGATTTCTGTTCATCAGTTTTGACCTTGTAACTTTCAAACATAGTGGTAGAGCGCTCGCACAGAAACTCACACGACCAAGGTTCAATCCCAGCGAAGGACGAAATTATAAAAATATAAGTTTGCGACTTTCTAAAAATTACAATTTAAATTAAAAATTAAATTTAAGAAAAATAAGAGGTTCCCCCCCCCGTCCAGCAAGACCATCTACAAGAAATCGCCCCCTGACATTCCTAATCCATTCCACCAGAAACCAATGATCAGGAGTACAGCGCCACCTTCTGGGAAGACAACAGCTAATCTACTGAAGACGCTCGCCATTCACATTAACATCCACCGACAGATGAGGCAATTGCTGTTTGATCATTCGAGGGTGAAGGTATAACACTGGCTCTTAAGTGGTCAAATTTTCAGCAACTTGTTTCATCAACAATAAAAGGCGCATATATTCAAATTCCAATAAAATGCACTGCATGAGTAGGGGTTTACCCCTGAGTATTGGTCTTAAAAAAAAAAAAAAAAAAAAAAAAAAAAAGTAACGCCTTTTGGAATAAATCTAAAATTTTACTCAAATCTCTTATTTTTACCTCAAAATAAACTTTACATTGTAAAAAAGATAGTACAACAATTTAAATTATATATAAAAAAATTGTTTTTCAATTCAAACGATCACTACAGCGAGAACTTCTAATGTTTAATTTAAGGCTCCTTTTTTGTAGCATTGCTGGGCATATGTCATGAACAACATACAGAATGCAGTAGGCTTAGCAGCAACAGGAAGTATAACCTTGGAGGCAAATTGAAAGGCCATTTTGTGGAAATTATTTGCAATCACTATATGACATTTAGCGCCATTCTGTTAAAACCACCTTACACCCGGATCATTGTTATTAACCTTTAACTACGGAGGTGAAATATTTTTTCATAGTTATTGCCGTGGGGTAAATTTTACCACCTTTTGTTTTACCAAAAAAAAAATAGTCAAAAAAAAATTTTTTTTTTAATAATTTATTTTTAAAAGAACAAGAAAGTACATTTTTATATAAATATGATTATAAAAATAAAAAAATCAAAGATTTAGTATAACAAAACAGGGACTCAACAGCGCTCAACCGAAGAAAATAAATTAAAAAATCTAAGGAGGGGGTAAAATTTACCACTACCTCAGTAGTTAAAGGTTAATATATTTAAACAAAAATTATTGTATTTGTTGCGGTTTTATTTTTGGCGAGTTCCTCTTTAATTTTTGACGTAATAAATACTAATGACGACAGCAGCAGCGAGAAGATCCAAATAATTTGTAAGGGAGCCCTTAAAATCTGATGAAGTTTGGCAATAATTTTATTTCTGAATAAACCCATTAAGCCAAAACTGAATCTCACTGCACATAATTTTAAAAAGTAAATCCGAATAAGTTAGAAGCGTTATATAAACGTTAATATACTTTGTCAAAAAATTAGTGCAGTATGAAAACTTAATACTTTCGTAAGTTCTACTGGTCTTAAAACAAAAACCATTATTATAGTGTTTTTTTTTAATCAGTATTTCTAAACAACACTTAATATATTCTTATGAAAATTTAATTATTTAATTCAATTCACGTTTTAAAGCAACTTTCTTAATCAAATACAATTTTAATGAAAATATTATTAAAAATTTGGAACAAGCTAAAACCACGTGTTCAAAATATATTCTTAATAATTACCGGCTACCAAATAAAATGTTGAAAAAAAGTATAATAACTTTTTTAGTTTAATTAAAAAAATTTTTTTGTATTAAAAATAGATGTATACACATACATATATACCATATGTATTTACATACATATATATTTCATTTGTGAAAAGTCAATTTGTAGGGGGGAATAATTTATATACAATTTTTTTTTATTAAGAATTCCATATATTTTTTCTTTCTCTTTTTAGTGTAAATTTCTGTGCTTTTTTTTTTCTTTTCGATATTTATTTTAATAGTTTTAAATTACAAAAGAAATACAATATGGTTTTGTGATTCTGTGAAATAAAATATATAAATATAAGCAGGTTGTATATGTACGACTATAAAAATGTTTGTTTTTGTCATATGGGGCGTATGAGTAATTTAAATATTGAAAACACAATATAAATTCTTGTTCATAATTATACAGTTGTTTTCACACCTCCTATATAATTACTATATGTACTGTATATACATATCTATGAAAAGATCAAATCCGTTTTTTGCAACCACAGTGCACTCTGCATAACGTCAACTAACTAAAATTGCGGATGTTGACATTTAATAAAGGTACAAACTAAAAACACATGGTTAGTGTTGTTCAAAGTCATAAACTAAAACCAATCAAAACATATAAAATCTTAAAAAAAGACATCCAACTACAATATTATTATTTTAAATAAGATCATATTTGTAATGATGTTTGATTTTCCAAAAAATATGTGCCAAATTTAGCGCACATTCCTTTTATGTTGTACTAACCCAGTCATTATGTATTGTTTTAAGAATAGAACATCATGAATACTAACCCTTTTGAAGATATATTTTTTTTAGAAAAGAACATGAAGAAGTATTTTTAATGCAGAGGATTTCGACATCAAGGTCTTTATGTATGGTTTCAAGATGGACTGTGGTGTTGGATCTGGTACTTTCACTAATAAAGATAACTTGAACCCCTACTACAGTTTCAATTAATTTTCCGTGCCCGTATATAGCTGTTTTAACCAAGAAAAGATACACATTTTATAAGTACCAAATCGGTCAAACGGTTTACAAGTGCATTACTTTTAATTTTAAAAAATGTTTTTTGTATATGAATTTTTTATAATATAAAGTTAACAAATATACTTAGTGGGGACATAAATACTGTTACATATTAGTATATTGGGCTATAAAGCAAAAACTATTGAATGGTTTTGAAACAAATTTTTTATAATAACAGACCATATCATCTAAAACTTTCCACAATTTGTAATACAAAAGATTCAAATCAGAGCTGTAAGATGGCCAATCTTCAGAGCATATAAAAGCTGTCAAATTGTTTCGAAGCCACGTCTGTATCGCTTTAGCCTTATGAGACGGTGCAAAATCTTGTTGAAAAGTTAAAGGCTGGTTTTGGAACAGGGAATTGTGAAGCGAATTCACCATTGTTTCCAAATGGGTTTCTTGGTAAAATTTGGCCGAATTTTTGATACCCTTTTCACAGAAATGCAAGTCATTCACCCCATCCTAAGAGACACCCCACCAAACCACAACTGCAGTTGGATGATGACTCTTTCCGACCCATGGAATGAATTCTGCTACTTCTTTAGATGACCAGGCATAAACTCTATCATTTTGTTTGTTTAACTCTTGATGTACGATAAAAGTTTTTTCATCCATAAACAAGATTTTTCTATGCCAATTATCAGCATACTTCACCAAAAGACGTTTGGAATTTTCTATCGTATATTTTTTTAAAGCTGCAGCCTGCACGCTATTTGAAAGCTCAAAGACCCAAGAAGGAGTTTGAAGTTTGGCAACAGACACCGTGACACGAGAATTTTATATATTAAAAATATATAAATTTACTATATACATACATGGATGTGTCAGAAGC
Source organism: Metopia argyrocephala (assembly GCA_963576795.1). Taxonomy (NCBI): domain Eukaryota; kingdom Metazoa; phylum Arthropoda; class Insecta; order Diptera; family Sarcophagidae; genus Metopia; species Metopia argyrocephala. The sequence goes on along the minus strand of OY756208.1, from coordinate 174,986,373 downwards.
TATAAGGCCTAACACCACAAAATAAAAAGTAAAGAAAATTAGCAATGTTTGAAAAATTTATTTCCAAAATTTATGAAACTGATAAAAGGTAAAAAAGTGGTTGTAGTCACTCCTTATAAATCAAATTATCTTTTAAAGTTTAAATTTCTGAAATAAAAATGTTTTTAAATAAGTTTCCTGAGCATTAAATACAATTTTATGGAGTTAATTGGTTTCGCTTGAGTAAACCAATGCGTTTAATTAAAGTGGAGTTAATTGGAATAGCTTCCAAAACAATTCAATAAAATTCAAAACCTACATATATCAATTTTTGATGTAATTTAATGAAATTTTTTTAATAATTAAAGAACAAAATAATTTTCAAAGAGTTCACAACTAATTAGATAGTAATATAGCACAATTGAGAAATTTTCGAAAGTGGAGTTAGGCCTTATAGCTTCTGACCCATCAACATATGTATATACTCTTTTGTCCTCAATATGTTCTGTAATTTAATTTTTTACAAATGTTTTTAATCGACAAATGGAAAATTTTTTTGTTAAATATTTATGTACTACATTCTCGTACATATAATTCATATACATACATGTGTATATAAACAATAATTTTGTTTTAATTGTATGTATATAAAATGCACTTTTGAAATTGGCTATTTAATTCGATAATCTAGATCAGATTAGTTTATCGTAGAGAGGTCTAAAGTAATCTATAATATGAAAAATTCAAACAATTTAACAAATTATTTTAGAAATTAAAAAAAAAAATAAAACATATTTAAGTAATTAATAGAAGAGAAATAAAACACACAAAGAAATATGTATTTATTATTATGGCAGTGATTCAAAAGCTACATTTAGAAACTAAAAATACAACTATAATACGAATACTAATCAAACTCTAATAAAACTGTTAAAACTGAACTACTGTGAGTGCTAGTGGTTATTTTAGATTGACTACAATTAGTTCCATATGTTGATCATAAGGTCACATGGAACCTATATCCAGGGCTTTATACCCCCCAGGTTTTATATGAATATGGATAATATATAAACAGTCAATATGGGATTTCATCGTAAGACTCAGTACGACTAAAAATGTTGGCAATAATATGCTGCCTTAAGATGCCACAAACCCAAATTAAATATTGAAAGAAGGGCAGACAAAGGCAATTGTTAAAATAGTAAAATTTTTCAGATTTCTTTATAGTAGTGGCATCTAGTTAGCACAGAGTTTATTCACAATACCTTGGCTAAACTATTGTGAACTTTCCTCTCATTATTTACCAACGAACTGACAAGCAGTAGCTAACTTATAAACGAATAATTGTTAAATATCAGGCGTACACCAACATTTTTACAATTTTATCTATTGATACACAATTTACCTAATTTCCTTAATGGATGTTACTTGTAGGAAGAATAGCAGTATCAGGATCTAAAGATATGTATGAAAAATTGTACATATAATAATAATAAAGAGATCACATAGTGGTTCCAACTGGAAATTTAGAAATTTATTTTTTATGCATACATATCTATCTACTTATATTTGTATAATTTTCTTATTTGTGTTTTCCTCCTTATTTTTTTTTTTGTCTATCCGGAACTTTTTGAAGCCCATTGATGGGCTGGAAAGCTGAAAATTTAGTGCATATAATAAAACATTTAGGTTAATACCTAACGTAGCCGTCTTTTAATTTATTTTATTTTGACCTATGAGCGGAGAAATAATACGAAAAAGGGGCGTGGCAAAATTAATTTTTTTTAATATATAAGCTTATATTAAATGCTCTTAATGATATAGGAAGCTAAAAATTTTGCAGTTTATAGTCTTAATAATGCAGCATAGCCTGAAGTAGTCGGATCTATTATTTTTTAACTCTAGGCGAAAAATTGAGAGGAAAGAGGTCAAGGCAAAATTTTATTAATATACATTTCAGCTAATTTCTAAGTACGCTAAAGACCAATAAAGCCAAGAATTGCTAAGCATATATGACTTATAGTGTTGTAGTTGATTCTCGCCTATTTTGTAAATAAATTTTTTGCTTTTTTTTTCTGTCAAGCAGATATTATTTTTCTCTGTAGCTGGCAAAGACAGGCTTAACAGCTTGTTTTTTATAAAATCTCGATAGTTTTTTTTTTTTTTGATAAACTTATTCTTTAACAATTTTTTTCGTCATAAAATGCTCTAATTAGATCAGAAACTAAATTCTAATTCATTAAATTAATTAATATTGCTTTTTGTAATGATCTCTTCAAAGGAGAAACATGACATGCGTGAAGGAATTATGTACCAGCCTGAATGGACATTTTTATGTTCGACTGCAAGTCGACTCTTATTAGAGTTCTGTAGACTATTTAACTCACACTTTTCCTTGGAAATACATATGTTGCAATTATATATTTTCTACATACTTTGTAATGAGTTAATCGAAATATTATTAAACACAAAACATTCTATCATATTCTCCTTTTTCTCTCCATCATTGCATTTGATTTTTTTGTAATTCGCATCCATTCTGGCACAGCAGTTTATAATTTTATTATTAACTTTAAAACAATTCGCCCAATAATATTCAATTCACGGAACTAATTTTTACCAGAAAATTTTCAATTAGAGAGTTAATTGGATCATTTTATTTTAAATTAAGTAATTAAATTTGTAGTTAGAAATTTTAGTTAAAATTGTAATTGTATTATTTAAATTTTTAACAACTACAATGATATCGAAAAATTCGAAATAACGAATCCTTCAATTGATATCATTAATATTATTTGGAAGGACGAAACTAATAAATAACTTAATTGGTAGTACACACTGTCGTAGTTCTAAATTGTAATTGAAATCAATTTTCTATTTTGTTCTGTGCTAAGAGAAAACAAATGTTTTATTTTTATAAAATTAAATTCATTCTGCTCTTAATCACTGAATTTCTAGAATTTTCATTTTTAAATGGTGTTTTGCTTGAGTATTGACATAAATTTTTAATTTTAAACCTCTTTTTTGAATATTTTTTTTTTTTGTCTAGTTGAACTTTACCTTTTATGAAGCAAAAGATCACTTTTTATTTAATTTTGTTGTTTCTTTAAAGATGTTTAATAAATTTCTTTAAAAAATTTTTAATATTATTTCACAAATTCTTGGCGTTTTAATTAAATTTTAAATCATTTTCTATTTCTTTTCTTCTGTTGCAACAAATCTCAATTGTAATCACTAATACTTAATTTAAATTTTTCTTTAATTTCTTTCTTTTTTTTCTAATATTTTCCACTGAACTTTAGCTTAATAACTAATTTTAAACAACCGCGCACGTTAAGCTTCTGATAGCGAATGAAGTTAACAGTTTTAATTTTATTAAAGTTATAAACAATGTTGGCCAAAATCCAAATATTATAAAAAAAATACAACAACAACAACAAATAAAAACAAAATTCATAAAATAACTCTCAACGTTTTTTTTTTAACAAATAAACGTAAAAAAATGACAAAAACAAATAATTTACGAGTATTCGTTCGTACATACCAGCTGTTTATAGTTAATTATTTAAAACGTTATCACTGATAAAAGATTTTTAGCAAAAAGATGCAAAAAAAACCGTATTATTAATAATAATAAAAATACTATTTTAGTTATTTTAGAACAACAGTAGAAACGTATTTAATTTTTAGAAAATAAGAGCATCACAAAAATTGAAGAGAATAATCATCAATATAACTCTTGGCAACAGTGTTGGTAAATGAGAGCAATAATTATAAAACAGTACTATTTTAAAGAGTTAAAATAACTACGCTATGGTACAATTAATATATAGTTATACGTGGGCAGTTTGATAAATGTTTTAGCACAGAAGCTTTTAATTTTATTTTTAACTGTTTTAAGAATATGTAGTTTGCGTTTACTAGTTTCGTTGAAATCTGCAAGAAAGCAAGAAACCTAAGCACTAAACATCAAATATTAGCAATTATATTCAGTTTGTGGCCGCCACATTGAATTGGCTTACTAAGACGAGAGCTCCGGGTTCTGACATCTTGAAAGAAAGATATATAAAATATTTTTCTTTTTGGGGCCACTTCTTAGCATTTTTCTGGCAAAAGCTGTGAGTGTAATTGGTTACCATGCACAAGCTTCTCGAGTCTGTCGTTCGGAGTTTGCGTCCCGGTATTTATGGATAAAAATTATTTATTTTATTATTAATATTGTTGCTGTGAGAAGCTAGGCTGTATATCTGAAAAAGAACCCGGAGATATACTTAATAACTTCCCAAATTTTTACAACGATCTGATGCATGGTTTTTTAATTTATCAAGTACAAGCAGAAAGACAGAGGCACATTTTTATATATAAGTATAGAGGTATATAGATTAAAAATAAGAAAAAGAAATTTGTATTTCTGAAGGCTGTAAATTTATTTGCAGAAAAAGAAAAAATACTATTCGGGAAAAATTAAATCAAAAATAGAAGCATAACAATTCAAATATTTAAAACATTAAAATACAATAGTTTTGAATTTTATAGTAAAATAAATGTAAGAAATCGTGTATATCCGATCCGAAACCAAAAGTCAGAATATAAAAATTCAATTCTTATATAAGGTATATACCATATGTACACACACATACATTAATTTGGCTCTCTCTTTCTTCTTCTTTACCTGTCTTCTTTTATTTTTAAGGTAAATACTCTTATCAACAATGTACCTTGTGGGATCACTTCGTAACCTAATCTACATATACATATATTATTTTTTGTTTTTATGTTTTTAAATACAGTTAATAAATTTGTGGTCTCATCCGAAGGTCTGTTTATTATATTATTAATAGTTTCTCCTGTTACACAAAAAACTCCCACTTTCTACTGAATTCGTACATAAAGTTAAAAGTGCATGAAACAGGTGTTAAATATTTGTTTACTTTTTTATTTCTTTCTTAAAACAGACCTTGAAATTGAAACCGAAAAATTGTTTTCAACAAATTACTTTCCCACATAAATTCCTTCAAAAAACATGTCAGTATAAAGATATTATTGAAAAAAAAGAGTAAATTGACATATAAATTTCTTAGAAAGTAAACAAATTGTTGTAAAAATGAATAAAACAGAGTGGGCAAACAAACAAAACATTTCGCAAAAGTTACAACAAAGTCATACACATTTCAAAATTTTTTTTAATGGTATTGTACATGAGCAAAACCAAAACAAATACTTTCTAAATGAGAAAGAGCGCTAATGAAACAATTAGCTTTTCGCTCTTGTGCTTGCTTTGTTATTCCGTCACATTCGTATAATTTGCTCTTTTTTCTCTTCTTCAGTTCTTTTTCTCTTCTTCTTTCCCCTTTCTTCTCATTCATTTTTTGTTGTACCTACGCACATTTGAGTTAGTGTATTTGTAGTACTCAAAACAAAAACAATATACAAAATTAAATGGGACACTGTTTCTGTTTTATTTTTGTTTTACTAATTGTAAAGAATACAACAAAATGAGATCAAACGTTCAGTTTTGTTTATTTTCCTACTCTGGAATAAAACATGTTTCCTTAGCGTAAAAAATGTATTGTAAGATTTATTATATAGTATCTCAATATAACAATTCTCCTAATAGGGATATAATACTATCCTGCTACTTATAAATTGAAATTTAAAATTAGTAAGTATATAAGGTGTAGTCGCCGTGGTCTAGTGGTTAGTGTGTTGGGTTCGACTCCAGGCTCTGACATCTTCAAAAAAAGAAATATGATAAAAATACTTCTTTCGGCGACTACCTCTCAGCAGTCTTCTGGCAAAAGCTCTGAGAGTAATTAATTGCCATGAACAAGCTTCTCAAGTCTGTCGTTCGGAGTCGACATTAAACTGTAGGTCCCGGTACTCATGGATAAAAATTTACACACACAACATGAGTGCTGCGAGAAGCTAGGCCGTAATCCTGACACAGGGTTGTAAAGGCCAGTTATGTATGTATGTATGTAAGTATATAAGGTGTTTGGATTAAAAATGATAGAATTAATAATTTTTCACAGCTAAATAACCTTAATGTTAAGTGATCGACGTAGTCTCTAATATGTACTGTGTTAGATAACTAAGACGAAAGCTCCGAGTTCAAACCCCAGCTCTGACATCTTGAAAGAAAGAAATATAAATAAAAATTTCTTTTAGCGACTACCTCCTAGCATTCTTTGGGCAAAAGCTCTGAGAGTAACTGATTACCATGAAGATCTCGGTATTCATGGATAAAAATTAACGCACACAATATGGCTGTAATAGCCAATTATATATGTAAATAAAGTTAAAAAAAAGTGATGATAATAAAATTTATTCCCACAATATAAGTATATAAAAGAAAAATACCTTTTCGACTTTAAGAAAAAAGTACCATTTAAACATCGAAGAAAAAATAACTAAAATAACAAAACTGCCTACACCAAATGGAAGGTGCAAATATTTAGGAAAGCAGGGGCTTAATGGGGATTCTAAACTTTAAATTTTAATGGCTCAAAAGTTTACTATCAATACGGATTCAACACATTGCGAAGTAGCTCAATTTATGTAAAACAAGCATTGAAGAACACGTGTTTGTGGGAGAATTTCTAGAAATAGAGCTCTCTCAAAATGAATGAATCGAAATGTTTTTAAAATGAATTCAATTTCCATTCAATTTTGCCATAATTTAAATTGTGGTATCAAAAGTATTCTACGATAAGCCAGAGCTAATAGCTACTGGAAATAATCAATTACTGTCTATAGTTTTCTTGTTGACAATATTAGCCAATTAAGCATTCATTTTTTACCTTGTTTTCGTAGACCGAATGTAATTATGATGATCGATAATAGTGAAAATTTTTCAAACAACACAATACCAATATTTATGATTGCTGTAATCGGTTGAAGTTATTTTTAACTTGACAGTCATTTTGTGTCAAGTGTTTACTCAGATTATCTACAACATAGATTACAAATTTTAAATAATAATAAAGTACCTCTACCCCTAGCAAACAGTGATTTATTGAAAATCTATATTATGGTAATTTAACGGAAAATCTAATATTTGCAAATATATTTAATTTTTATTAAATTTAGAAAAAAATTAAACAGCCATTAGCCAATTTGCATATTTGAAAATCACTCTTCGTTACCAAACACTAGTAGTCGCCGTGGTCTTGTGGTTAGTGTGTTGGCTTACTAAGACGATTACGCCGGGTTTGAATCTCAGCTCTGACATCTTGAAAAAAAGAAATATGAAAAAATTATTTCTTTCGGCGACTACCTCTCATCAGTCTTCTGGCAAAAGCTCTGGGAGTAATTGATTGCCATGAAAAAGCTTCTCAAATCTATCATTCGGAGTCAACTTTAAACTGTAGTTCCTGGTACTAATGGATAAAAATTAGCATGAGTGCTACGAGAAGCTAGGCCGTAACCTTGACACAGGGTTGTAATGGCTAATTATGTATATACGAGGTATGAACAAAAAATAACAAAAAATAACCTCAGATAAAATACACTTATGCCAGCGTTTTTTTCTAATCCTCGAAGCACTTCTGATACGCGCTTTTTGGTATCGCTAACAGCTCCTGTTTCAATTTTTCTTTTATCTCCTCAATCGTAGCAAAAAACTTTCCTTTCATTGCTGTCTTCAGTTTTGGGAAGAGGAAAAAATCGGTGGGAGCTAAGTTTGGTGAATACGGTGGTTGAGGCATGATAACGGTTTTGTTTTTTCCCAAAAAGTCATGCACAACCATCGATGTGTAAGCTGGTACGTTATCATGGTGCAAAATCCTACGTCATTGACATCATCTCGGCCTTCCTTAAACCGGTGTTCTGCTCATAGTAGACTCGCCAAACGCCACAGTCAACATTTCGAATGTCCTTGCGCATTTAATTTAATTTTTTACACAAAACTTAGTACAGTTTCTTTGATCCATTTTTTAGAATAATAAAAAATCGAAGAGAACATCAAAACACGATTAACCTTTTAATCTTTCAAAAACAAACTGACAATCCAAAATGGCTGCTATAACCAACATATATAACAGATATGTGTGCCAACATAACAGAAAAAAAAAATGTGAAAATCGAACATACGTAACTCATGAAATTTGAAAATAACGGTTACTTTTTGAGTATACCTCAGTGAAAGTGAAAGTCAATTTTTGTTTTCCTCACAGTAGTTCTATGTCATGTATATCTTAAGTAGTTTTATATCAAGGCAGTTGAAAACTGACGTGCGTTGTACACATATGTATTTAAATTTAAAAAAGTTCAATATACATTTTATTTATTTTCTGTATTAGAAATACCTACTTGTCCAATTTCGCTCAATTTTCATCATATGCTTTATATTGACTATGAAATTATTCAGACCAAATTCAGTAACTTTAACGTAATCCGTTCTCCAGATATACAAAAATCTCAACATTTATATATCACGCATAGCCTATTGCATTTTCGGTAATTGAATAAATCTAAATATGATCGAAAGTTCAACAAAATCCGTTTAGCCGTCTAGGATTTATTAACCGACAAGCAAACAAACTTACTGAGTTGTTTGTAATATAATATATAGGTATAATATGTATGCATATATGAATTAAGATTAATAGCTTTGAATAAATTTACACAAATTCCAATAGGTTTCTTCTAAAAATATTGTCTCGAGGAATTAAAACTTTTAGGTTCGTGATTAAAATGGAACGATTAAAGTGCTGGTATTACAATTAGAATTTGAAAAAAACGTAATAGCAAATAGTGTCAGTTATTTTTTAATGAAATCATTTTCTGTTTCAATGCTTTGATAACACGGTGCTACAAATGAGCAACTTTTTTTATACTTGGAAAGTGACCTAGTGCAAGTTGTAGGCCTTATTGAGTAGATCATAAATTAATTTTTAAAAGTTCGGAAACACCCTCAAATTTCGGAGTTATTCCGAAAAAACTATTTTCGGGTAGGTTCGAGTACTTATAAACACGTAACTCAGTTGATTTTAATCCGATTTTAAATTTTTAAACGGTTTTAGAAAAAAGAAATATGTGCCTTTATTAATATGTACACATTTTGGCATATGTATGAAATTTTTGTAGTGTTATTTTTAATTACTTATATCTGATTTTAATTTTATTTTTTCAAAATTTTTTAACTTTGGCGCCATTTTTTTAAATTAGATTGTTTAGAAACATACCCTTATGTATATATTTCTTTAAAACGAATTTAGTTCTGAGTTAAACAAGATTCTAATAAATAAAATCGAGTAAGAAATAAAAAAGTTATTAAGGTTTTTCAAAAGTTAAAAATTTTGTTTTTACAAATATGATCAAGATACTACATTTTTTTATTTTTTTAGTCTTATCATGATATGAGCATATAATTATTTTAAAATAACAGTATTCAAATTATTTTATTTAGAATATTTGATAAAAGTGCTTGCTAGACGTCTTTTGCTTGTACATCAAATCGCCTGTTTCACGCTTAAGTGACCAGCAGTAATTTGAAATCATTCATTGAAATCTAAATGCGCATGCAGAAAATGAACTTTAATGGACACTCTGCATCCAATTTGTTTATAAGCCTCAAGAAATTCATTACTGCATCAATATAATTTTCACTTTTTTCATTTCCCAAAAAATTTTCACATAAACTAATAAAGCTTCTCCATGCTCTTTTTTCCACACATTTAATTTCATTGTGAATTCTTCGTCAAACATATATATATATACCAAAATGTGTACATATTTAAAAAGGCACATATCTCGTTTTTCTAAAACCGTTTAAAAATTGAAAATCGGATTAAAATCAACTGAGTTACGTGTTCATAAATACTCGAACCTACCCGAAAATAGTTTTTTCGGAATAACTCCGAAATTTGAGGGTATTTCCGAACTTTTAAAAATTAATTTATGATCTACTCAATAAGGCCTACAACTTACACTAGGTCACTTTCTAAGTATATTTTCACTGTAGCACCGTGTAATTAATAAAGTAAAATCCATATTTTTGAAATTAGATTTTTAAAAGCCTATTGCTCATTTTTTCAAAAATTAGATTTTTAAAAGCTTATCGCTAATTTTTCCGAATTATAAGCGATTTTATGCGCTTTACTTGAACGTAATTAAACCCCAAGAGAATAAAATCTAAATTTGTTTTATAAATTATTAAAATTTAACTTTTTTTTGTAGTTGTTAAAAGAAATCAGAAATCAAAATTAATTTGATTTGTTAAAAACGCACAATTTTTTTTGTAAATAATAAAAACCTTTTGTTTTTTGCCAATTAATAAGTGGATGCTAATTTTTACTCTAATATTCAATGTTTTTTTTTTCGGTATGTTTAACTTAAAACCCCCTTTAAATTAAAAATTGTTTTTGTATTAGAGTTTGTTAATTATTAAAAAAATATCTGACAAAATTTATAAATCTTAAAAATCACATGTTTAATAAATAACATTGTGATTTCCAAAATAAATTTATTGTTTTTAAATTTTTTATACATACATACATACATACATACATATTTATAATTATTTACATATTTACATACATATGTATGTACGTAAAACGAAAGTGAAATATAAAAAAAATCATTTGTTATAACCTGTTGGTTATATTATTAATTCTCTTTAATAATGGTTTAAGCAATTAATCAAAAATTATAAGAAAAAATTAGGAAAAACACATTTTTATTTAAATTAATCCCTCGCAGGATTTTACAAGGCTTCAAATGTCTTGTCTGGAATAGCAACCATACATATGCATAAAACAATCGAACAGTGATCTACTAAAGCTTGACGAAAAAGCCAAAAATTGTGTGTTTCTAATCAAAACCCTCTAGTCTGTTGAATAATTGTGTTCTAAAAAGCAGAATTGTCAACTACTTATTTATCAAAAAGTGGTAAATACCACAAAAAGAGAGAGAGAGTCAATAAGTATGTGACTTCTTAAATAAAACATAGGTTTCTGGATAAGTCAATTTACTTGCCAACCTAGACTCCATCTAAGCTCTAACCACCTAGTCCAACGGTTTTTTTTTAATTTGTATTCTTAAAAAAATTATGGTTCGATTATGAAAGGCAACCGAATTTCAATTGCGTTGCAATCTAGCAACTGAAAATCTCTGATAAACAAGAACAAATTGTTTTACAAATAGAAATTTTAAAATATTTGCAAATATCTCTAATGTATCTCGGTTGCCATCGATAATCGAAATACTAAAGAGGCACATATTTGTTTGTGACAAAAATTCATTAAGTTTGTAAATAAGAACAAAAATCACTAGAGTTACAAATCCGAAGAATAAGGCGATGGGGAAAGATATTTGAACTTTTTCCAACCAGATAAGCATGTGCAGTTTTATGCAAACTCGACATAAGCGAAATTAATAAATCAATGTCTTTAGAGAATTTATATGATACAACGAAAGAAAGCTTAAATGACGTTGAATTAGCCACATTCTTAGCAAACAGCATAACGACAACACTACTAGGAATGCAATAGAATGATGGTCCATGAAAATGACAAATTAGATCACAAGAGTGTAACTGAAAAACTATGATCCTTGTAGTATCATAAACGTTAAAATTAAATATTGGCAAAAAATTCTTTCAAATTTCAAAAAAAAAAAAAAACATTGATGATCACCTACCTAATGGAAATAGCGTAATAATTTGTCGGTGGAATATTTTTCGGTTGTCGTACACCCACTGGAAAAATACTACGTTATGCCTAAAAGAGTAAGGAACAACACACGTTGTTCAGCAGTCGCGGTTATGACTGAAGATATCGTACAGAATCAAAGAGTATCGAATTATCATTTTGGGGTGACAAAGATCCGCGTATAGAACATGAAGAATGTATACACAACCTAAAAATTACTGTAAGATTTGGTATTTACACTGGAATCATCATTGCAACCACATTTTTCGTCTAAAGTGTACGGCGAGCGCTACAAAGTCATTCTTAATGGCTTTTTAGCGGACACATTAGAACTGGAAACCACCTCATTAAAACATTATGAAACAGCGGCGTATACTAGACCCAAAACCCAAATTCTGAGGACTTCATTACCGAATATCCTAATGTCTTATGTTTTGGTAATTTGATTTTTTCTTCACAAATCTATATCAACAAGCCCCAGACTCTTAAAGTTCTCAAAAAAGAATATTCATCAGTCATGCTTGCCCCTATTGTTGGCCATAAATAGGGTTCTCATGTTTAATATTTCTAACGACTGCTAGTTAACAAAAAAAAAAAACAAAAGTTGGACATAAAGAAAATCAATCCAGAACCAAAGCTAAACTTAAAAAAAAACAAAAAATAACAATCAAAGAATAACTAATTTCAATATTATATTTATTCAAGCTTAAGAATAAATTTCAAGAAAAGCTTTTAATAAAAATTGTATTTATTTTTAGACATAAACCAGACTTCTAATCAAATACAGTGAAATCTCTCTTAAGCTGAGATCTTCCATAGCCTGATAAATTTTGCAGATCCAACATTTTCATTTGTCATACCGACACATGACACTCAAAAAAACGGACAGACACATAAACAAGGGTTGTATTTAATTAGTACTTCTAATTTGGTTAAAAGTGAATCATTCTTGTTAATAAAAATGAAATTGATTATTCACCCCCCTCCCCTCCTCCCCAGTTAATTTAAAACAATTAAGTGGACACGTCTCATAACCGAACAAAAATAATATGATGATGAATGTCCGATAATGAGAGATTTTACTGTACTTATTTTTAAATTCATTTCTTTATCATAAATTACTTTACTGATGTTAAACGTGCTTTATAATATCAAATCTGTTATAATATTTACTAGATTTCAAACGCTTTAGTTGTTGTACTTACTAAAGATAAACTTTTGATAAAAAAAACAGTTCAAATAAATAAATAAAAACCAAGATTTTCAAAACAACTCAAAAAACTTATTAGAAACTTTTGCAAATTTTATTTCCTTAATTATATATTATAAAGATTATAATGAATCAACACTACAGACCGAATATACAACACAAGTACACTGAGTAACAAAAAAAAAAATGCATATTAGGGTTAACAGTTCAGAAAGACAACGCATACAGAGTTGGTTGATTTACGTGGCAGTAGGGATCATCTGCAAGTTTTTAAGTGTCTTCAAGATACATCATTTGAAAAAGTACTTTACCGCAATCACTCGTAATCACATAGTATGTTTCTCATACTCAGTTCCTCAGCTTAAGATGTCTAGAAAATGTATTCGGATCGATGTAAGAAAAAAACAACAATGTTCTATATAAATTACTTACCAAAGGCTCTATGGGTGTGTCATCTATATAGGAAGTGTAGTGTTAAACTATTGCATGGTTGCCAATCGACCAGTAACTAGAAAGTACGGTCGTTAATCTAGATACGGACAAATTGTTGTTTGAATATGGCTTTCGGCCTGCCTTCTGCTTTAGCGTATGACAGATCTAGTGCTTCCTATATTATGTATTCATATACGGACCATAACTGCTGTGAAATCCTTTAGGAATCAATTGCCTTGCACCTGGAATTTATTTTATTCGAACTCTCCAACTCCCCTGGTATTTATTTTTAAAGAAGTCTCAATTCTTTTTCTACTCCAAAATCAACCAAAAGGCAGAAAAGTATGAAGAAACTGCCTGAATGTCCACGAAAACTTAGATGCGCACTCAGTAGATTGCTACCCACCCCTTTTCGGCCTATTAAAGGTAAGTAAGTGTAAAACAGTGATGTCCAAAATTCTCTTTCCCTATCACGCGTGATAGGAAAACAAATTCTGCTTGCGTCGAAGTCAAACACGTACATAATAAAAAGAAATATTGTTACTCTTGCTCTTTTAAGATTTTAGCTTCTCTCCAACATAGTGCAGGGATGGATAGTGCATATTTTTTGTATCATTTTTATTTAACTGAAATAATTATTCATTATTTCCTCCAAATTTATGTGACCTCGGTACTCCTTTATTCTTAATAGATCGGTCACATGCCTATCGGACAATCGATTACACACTTTACTCAGAATTATGAAGAAATATTTATGAAGTAGTCGCCGTGGTCTAGTGGTTAGTGTGTTGGCTTACGAAGACGATAGTGCTGGGTTCAAATCTCAGCTCCGACATCTTAAAAAAAAAAAAGAAATATGAAACAATTATTTCTTTCGGCGACTACCTCTCAGCAGTCTTCTGGCAAAAGCTCTGGGAGTAATTAATTGCCATGAAAAAGCTTCTCAAATCTGTCGTTCGGAGTCGACTTTAAACTGTAGGTCCCGGTACTCATGGGAAAAAATTAACACACACAACATGAGTGCTGCGAGAAGCTAGGCCGTAATCCTGACACAGGGTTGTAATGGCCAATCATGTATGTATGTATGTATGTATTTATGAAGTTATAAACAGAAAGTAATTCGAACATTCCAATTTCTGGTAGAAGTAAGCAGAGTCTTTTCTCTGCTTCATACACAAGCGCAAGTGTGTTTATGTAGTAATGGACATCACTGGTGTAAAGCGACAACCAATCGCAAAAAAAAAAAAAAACAGAAATCTTCACACAGTACCTATTCCAATCCGTGTACGCATTCCAATTCACAGCAAATGGTGCATTTTTCAATATGTAATGATGTAAGCTGTAGGGTCCGTTATTTAATGCAACTTCTTCACTTATTTAAAAATAACCATTTTCCATTTTTTGTCTATTTTAATTGTTGTTCATTTTGCAAATAATTTTAGAGTTCCCAAAAAGCCAAAATCGATTTTTCTTTCATTGAAATTCCAAATTACTCTTTTAAGTGTTTAATTTTATCTATAGTTTATTTAAACCATATTTTTCACTACATTTTTAAGATTAAATTCCAAGTATGTACATAAAAAATATGTACATGTATAATTAATGCAACAAGATAAAATATGAAATGAAAATAAAATTGTAAAGCTTAATAAGCACACTATTCAAATCTACGTATAATAACGTTGAAACAAAAAATAAAAACAAAAAATCTGAATATGTATCATCAGGAGAAACAAACTTAGTTTAATTTAACATAAAGCATACGATGGGCTAAAGTCTTGCCTACAAGTTTACCATATTCAATAATGGATTCTCGTTCATCATCACCGGCAATCTGAAAATAATAAAAAAGAAAAAAGAAATTGGAATCGTTGAAGTTTTCCTTTTATTAGATAGGGTATTAGCATTAATTGTCATCGTTTTTTTATAAAAAATTATTGTTTATTTCCAGGCAAATAGTTATAAAACCCTTCTTCACAGCAACATAAGTATGAATTGTACGACAATACTTCAATTTTTTCTCTAAGATAAGAGTAGACCAAATTTTAATATCCTGTTCTAGCGTTCAAACATGATGAAATAAATTAAATTGTATTATCATGATAACATTTCCAATATCAACCACTTTCTAACAATTTCCTTATGCACTTCCTTTTCAGTTCTTTTGTAATGGATGAAGTTGGGAACAGAGTGAACAAAAACTAGTATGTATGCATTTCTCTAGTTTGCTATTTTATTTTTAAATTGTTTAATACCTTATTAGGTGTATAATGGAAAACAATCTTATAATTCCTTTCAATATTTCTTATCAATAAATTTGTATTGCTATTAGATGAACTCCTGTTTCTTTTTTAGCAATCGTGCAACTACTTCTTACGTTTAAATCAAACTTTTTACGTAAGTCCAAAGTCATTAACTTTACTAAACATAGCGGATTTCTTTCTTTCTACTGAAGCAAATTCTCCTCTTTTTCTAAGAATGTATCCCATATTCAAAGCATTAAATAAACTGCAAGAATATCGTTTCATCTGTAATTTAGTGTACAACGATGAGAACAAATGCATGTACCCAATGTTAAATTAATTTATTTATGGAAAGATGAGATGATTTGGTTTTAATGTTCCGTTAAACTTTGTATAGAAAATTTCATATGAATCTTACTGATACTCCTTTATAAATCAAATCGATGAAAAGCATTGTAACATAAAACTGAATTCGAATTTTAATTCATATGTATTTTAATTTCGACAAAATATCAGAGGCAATATATACCGTTTCTTACTGCTTTGTACACAATTAGCAATTTGATTTGATCAGAAGAAGACTTTAAGAAACTTTTTCATATTGACATACATATTTAGTGTATTTTATGTTGTTTAAAACCGTGAATTTAGAAATCCCATCTTTTTTGTAATGTGGTATAACTATGCCATTTCTATTTCTTAAATACTTTACTAATCTTTTTTATTTTAATATCAACTACTCTTGATCAATTTTTTGCTTTATTCCATCAATTATTTTTCGTCTATTTCTTTTTATCAACTTAACACTTTGTACTTTTATTTTTAATTCCAGATCTTGTCAGATCCAGATCTTCTAAAAAAGCTAACGTATAGCTCTCCCATATGAAACCTCTCTGTAAAGGTTAATGTGCCGCAGAAAAGAATGAATGCGACCAAGAAAAAAAAATTGTTTTTATAAGAATAACAACAAAGTTGGTTTTAATTAATATGCACGAATTGATGCAGTTTTTCCACAAGTCGTTACCCTTCCTTTTCGAACTTACAAGATTTAAATTTTTTCTGTTTCTAAATTTACTACTAATAAATATCAACATCAACTAGACTTACAGAAGCTAGGACGTAACCCTGAAACACAATAATTTCATTTGTGCCGATTACTAAACTAAAGCTGAGTTTAGATGTTACAAACATCAGCCACAGGCTATTCTACTATCTACACAATCCAAATACATTTTGGAATGTGCTTTTAAGAAAGCAAAACTTAAGAAAATTGTCTATTGAAAGCAATTATTTTACTAAATTTTAAGTTTTAATTTGACAAATTTCAATACAATCAATACTTGCCAAATTAGGCTTTACAAAACCTATAAAATGTTTGATCAGTACGGCAGAATTTAACCATTTAAACAGAATGTTATAAAAAAAACTCAACTTACCTCTTCATATTGAGAATATTTAACAAATGTTTTAGTAGAGATTAATATTAATACTGAATCTATATCACGATCCTTAAACTCATCTGCATCTTTTGCAAGGAGGTCATTATTAAAGCGCTGGTATTTTAGGGCATCTAATTTTAATCGTATGTCTGAACATAAAAAATAGTTTAAAAGAAAAAATATATGCCTTAATGTATAAAAGAAGAAAAATATAATTTTGTAATTTCTATTTAGCCCTTACATACCATCAGTTAACAAATGCCAGGTATATGTTTCTGGGCACAATAAATATGATGAAGACAATTTGCCTTTATAACGCATTTTAGGACACGAATGTATATAGAAACCCATATAATAATACTTTAAGTTTGGTACAGTTGTGGCAAGCTGTTGAACTAATTCAATTTCTCTGAAAGTATATAAAAAAAAATCTAGTAAAATATATTTTTAATGCATCAATAAATAAATTACCTTAAGGAACTATAAGTACCCAAAGACAGGAAATTATAATCTGGATCATAAAAGAAATAAACCGAACTAACACAATAGGGTAAAATATCAATAACAGCTACAGCAATTAGTTTATCATCTAGCCAGTACTGTTGATGAAAAGAGCCATAGCCAGATGGTGGACCATTAGCTGGTTTTGTTAGCTAATAAAGAAAGAAAAGTAAAAAATATTAATATGAGAAATAATTTGATTTATGAGATATCTTTAATATATTTTATACTAGCTTAAAGCCGGCGTGCTTCGCTACACCCACCACTATCATTTGTCCATATTTTTCGACTGATGATTTTTAAGGACTATGGAGTAATTCAGACCAAATTCAAAAACTTTAACTGTTACTTATTTCAAAATATACTGAACTGGATAGTTAGTTTGTCTGGAAGCTACCACATCTACTTGTCCGCCCTTTTTTCTTCTAATAATTTTTAATGACCAAGAAATCAATCACACCAAATTCAGAAACTTTAGCTTCAATACTTCTAAAGATACTTATGTATAAAGAAATTAATTTTTAACTTGTAAAGGAGGTGTCCCGCCCACTAATCCAGTTTCGATCATTTTCTAACTGATGATTTGCCTTGCCCATGAAGTCATTCAGACCCAATTCTGAAACTTTAGCTGTAACCGTTCTATAGATATATATAAATCTGTATTTAGAGATAAAAAGAAAAAAGTGGGCGTAAAAGTAGGCGTGGCAAATTTTTTTCACGATGAAAACTTAAAATGAATTAATACAAACATTTGAAATAAAATTTGTCAATTCGATGGAGCCGTTCTCTGATTTTAGGTAAACCAACAAAAGTGGGCGCAAAAGTAGGCGGAGCAAAATTTTCTTTCCGTAAAAACCTAAGTTGGATCACGACGATCACTAGAAAGAAAAAATCGCCAAAATCGGTCCAGCCGTTCTCAACTTGATGGGATGACCAACGAACAACATTGATTATTTTTTATATAGATTCAGTCCAGTTACGAATATTCCCTCGGAATTTTTCCTCCATGGGAATAAGGAAAAACGATGAAGAAAATCAGAATAAAGTTTCTAATTTGAACGGTGAGGAAGAAAACTCATACGACGGCTATGTTCTGTAAAACGAATTCGAGTGTTTTTTTTTTCAAAGAAAATAAAACTTAATTGTGTAAATTATTTTCTAGTTTTGATATTCAGAAGTTACGTTAATCGTCTTAAAGCGAATAAATAAGAAAAAGTAGCAAAAAATACGGCAATTTAAAATGTCCTTCGATTTTAATTTCACTCAATCGTTTTTCAGAACATACCTGTTATGCCTTAAATATATTTTGAACGAATTCGGTGATAATTTAATAAATTAATTGTTTCTCCATTAGAAAATAATTCCTTTCAAGATACATCCTAAAGAAAGACCCTTCCAGTTAATACATTAAAATAAAAGAATATATAGAAAATATTGTTTTATATAAAAAGCATGTTTATATATTGCACCTTTAATGGTGACATTTGTAAAAATGTCAAATAATCCGATTCACCACCCGGTGGATCATTATGTATAATAGTTTGATATTTTTTATACAGAGCATAGGTGTGTTTTAAAGTCTTTTTGAATTGTTCACTTTTCACATGTATAACATCCAACTGAAAATAGAAATATGAAAGAAACAATATGTTAAAATAAATTTACCTTAAGAGGAGAATTGTAACAAAAACGTTGCAAATTTCTAGGTTGCAGGCGTTCAGGATTATCATTATGTATAATTGTTTGATATTTGCAATATAAAGCAAATGCCGTTTCGTTATAAATGTCTTTACTTGAAGGTACTAAAACTATCTGGAAGAAGTGAAAGGGGGAATTTTTTTTAACAACAAAATAGAAAAAGTTTAATGCCCGTATTCATAAAAAATAAAATTGGTTTATAGAATGCTTATTTGACATATTTCTATGGAATATTTGTCAAATAAGCAATTAATAAAACTGTTTTATTTTTTATGAATACGGGCCTAATTTTATAGCTTTTCTTTTTACTTTCTACATTATAAGACACCTACAACCAATAATTTGCAATAAAATAATTTTAAATAAAATTATTTCCATTGTTTACCTTAAGCTTGTGTTTGTCGTCCGGTTGTGTATCATTAATGAAATCCTTAAGAGATTTTTCTTGATTACGTGGAGTTTTGGGTGGCAAATCTGTGGATAAACCTTTAGCTGCCTGTTTGGCCATTTTACGTTCCAAACGAATTTGTTTAGCTTTCTTACAAGGCGGATTAAGGCCATCAAATGCTGTATTTTAAATTAAATTTAATCATTTTTGAAATACCATTAAATTTGTAATCATCTCAATACATTACATTTTTTGCTGCCACTTGAAGTTTCATCACTATGATGTTGATTGCATTCAATGTCTTTAGGCTGTGATTTTTCATTTTCAGCTGAGTTTTCGCTTTCAAGGTTTGTTGTGGTATTTGCTTTAGCAAAATCTTCTAGATTTATATTTTTTAAGGGCACATTAGGGCCTTGCACTTCTTCTCTGATGCCACCCCCACCATCACCACCACCACCGCCAGCATCATATCCTACATCACCCTCATTATCGCTATTTTTGTTATTCTCATTTAAATTATTTACACTTTGAACTTCTTCATTTGCATCACGTTTACCGTCACGTAGAAAACGATTCATTCGTTTAAGTATTTTCTTGTTAGACTTGGATAATTTGAATTCTAATGCATCGCATCTGTTGCATAAAAAACAGAAAAGATATACGTTATTAGAAGACAATAAAAACATTATAAATATATTTAATTTCATCTTATACCCACTTGA
Organism: Metopia argyrocephala; assembly: GCA_963576795.1. Lineage (NCBI taxonomy): Eukaryota > Metazoa > Arthropoda > Insecta > Diptera > Sarcophagidae > Metopia > Metopia argyrocephala. The sequence continues at coordinate 174,966,110 of OY756208.1, read as the reverse complement.
TAGTATAACAAGGGCAACATGTTTTTTTATTATCTTGTTTGTAGCAATAATGGCCACTTCGTCGCCAACCACGATCTATTAAATCCTGATAATCTTGGGGTAACATAGTATATGCATGCATTCCTGTAATTAATATTAAATTGTAAATTAAATTGAAATCTAATATATAAAATTCTCATGTCGAGGTGTTTGTTGCCAAACTCCTCCTAAGTTACTCGACCGATTTTCATGAAATTTTGTGTGCATATCGGGTAGGTCTGAGAATCGGCTAACATCTATTTTTCATACCCGTAAATGCTAAACTGACCCGCCCCAAGGAAATTTTAAGCTAGATAGATCATCTAGATAGATCAGCATATATGATTTACGTTTTTTTTTAAATACTCAGAGGGCGGTGCAAGGGCTACTTTTTCCTATCCCCAACCAACAAACTAATTTTGATTAAATTTTATTTATTATTAAATTACAAAACTTTAGATTAACTAATGTAAATTTTCACACCTATTTTTTATACCCCTAAATGTAAAGTAACCGGCCCAAGTGGAAATTTATGCCTCACCTAAATAACGTTGATGAAATTTTAAGCTAGGTAATATATATATATACCGTAGAACACATATGGTTGAGTTTTTTTTTATTAAGTGGTACTCAGAGGGGGCAATACAGGGGATATTTCTCCTTATAGCCAACTATCAAACTGAAGTACAGAAAATGGCGGATAATCATTTTTTAAAATTATAAGTAACGCAGACATTGATTGCTTATATCAAGGTTGACTTTTGCAGTTCGGTGAAGATTATCAAATAAATATATTTGAAATAAAAAAATGTTTCCTAGAGCAAATTTATATGGCAAAACAACGTTTGCCGGACAGCTAGTAATTTTATATATTTTAAACAAAAAAGTAAAGCAATAAAACTATAACAATGGAAAAGAAAATTTTTACGATTTATTTAATTTCAAGCGTAGTTGTATGATCGCGCGTACGCATATGTTTATTTACCTCCAATATCCTTCTTAGAATCATAACTATAACCCTGCAAAAAAATTACCCCGTGTCACAAAAAGTAATAAATCTGAAATATCTGACAGAAATTATAGAGATCAAGAGTGCGTTATTGAAATTTGCAATGCACCTTTAAAATTCAAACTATGGCTAAAAACCCCATTTCTCGAAAACTTAAATAGGGTGAATTGTTTTTTAAATAAAATAAAATAAGGTTTGTAATATTACTTATTAAGAACATTCAATATAAGGCTAACCTGTTGAAATCTACTTTAATGCTCCTTGTGTACTGATTTATGTCTTTATTCAAAAATAATTTCTGTTGTCGTCACAATTGAAGAATATATTTTTGTATCCAAGTAGACCTAATATTTATATTCTCGAAAATAAGTGACCATTTCAATTACCTTTGCATTTATATTATTATCAAGTAGGGAATTTATTTTAATAAAATAACTGAGTTTGTTTTTTCAATAATATTCTTAAACCACAAGAGTACAACTTAAATATAATATAAAAATATAAAAATATTTGTTCTGTCATCTTTCTGGTGTATTTCACACACCAACAAGTTTTATTTTTAAACCTTTTGCTATTTAAATGTCATAACCTGGCCGGTTTTCTAATAAACCACATCAAATATTTTATAACATTAATTTCTTCAAAGATTTGGGAGTTTTGCACTAGAAAATATTTTCTATTTGTTCTTAATCAATTATGGGTTTAACAAACAGTGCAATGAGTTTATAATTTCATTTACATTAATCTACATATATGTATTTCGAATATTTTCGTATTAGATATTTATATCAAATTAATTAATTAATTAATTAATTTTAATACATGATTATCCGTCATTTTCGGTACTTCAGTTTGATAGTTGGGGATAGGGAGAAATATCCCCTCTATCGCCCTCTCTGAGTACTCAAAAAAAACCCAAACCATATATATATGTTCTACGGTACCCAGATATACATATCTAGTTTCGAATTTCATCGACGTCGGTACGTTATTTAGGTGATGCACAAATTTCCCTTGGGGCGGGTACCTAAACATTTAGGGGATGAAAAATAGATGTGAGAATTGACTTTTGTTAACCTAAAGTTGTGTTAAGACACCAACAAAATTTAATCAAATTCAGTTTATTAGTTGGGGATAGGGAGAAATAGCCCTTGTACCGAACCCTCTGAGTACTTAAAAACAAAAAGTAAACCATATATGCTCTACGGTACATATATAGTTTAAAATTTCATCAACGTCGGTACGTTATTTAGGTGAGGCATAAATTTTCCCTTGGGGCGGGTCACCTTAACACTTAGAGGTATGAAAAATAGATGTTGACCGATTCTCCGACCTACTCTATATGCTAGTCTTGGGATTTTTAGCTCTTTTGAGTGAGCGCTGTTCTTAGTTCAGCTCACTTTAATGAACTATGTCGCTCATTTAGTTCAATAGCTCATTTAGTTCAATAGATCATTTAGTTCAATATTTTCATTTGAATCATATTAAACTTTTTTCCACTGGTACTGCTCATGTTGTGGGCATCAATTGTATACGTAGCTTTTGTATACGTAGTTTGCCTTTAAATTCAAACTCAATCGATTTTGTTTTATTTATTTATTTATTTATTATGTTCAATGAATTACAAGCCTTAAAGGCCAAATTAATTCAGTAGTACTTATATGGTAAGGTTAAACAAAAAAAAGGAAAAAAAAAAATATATATATGTATATATATTAAAATTTTAAACATAAGTCTAAATTAAAAAATGCAATCTAGTATGCCAACAATATTGATCTCAATCTTAATCTAGCACCAATAAGAGTCTTGCTTGTTATATTATTTTTATTTACCTCTTTAAAATTTTACTCTCCCAATAAACAGTAACAGTGACCACTCTCATAGACATTTACTCAGTTCACTTTTATATTTATGTACAGGACAACCAAAGTTACGTAGCTGACTAGGTAGTAAAGAATTCCATACTCTGACAACTCCCACCACGAAAACCCTATTCATGTGTAGGGAAGTATAATTAGGATAGATTAAAATATTAGTACGGGTGGAGTTGCCAAAGTTAAACTTCTGAGCAAGATACGAAGGACGGCTGTACTTAATTATCTTATAAAATAGTAACATTATCCTTTGATCAATTAGACTCTGAATGTCACAGCCAATAAATTTATAAATATACTCAGTAATGTGGTCTCTATAATGAAGACCGTAAACAAATCTGACTACTCTGTTAAAACACATCCTGAGCTTCTCTAAATTCTGTTGAGAGGTACCCGAAAAAATTTCAATGCCATATAAAAACAATGGGAGACATAAGGCTAAAGCTATACGTTTTTTCACATTTATTGGCAGGAAAATGCCCAAGTTATATAACTTCAGCAAAACAAAAGAGACTCGAGAAATTACACTGTTGATATGATAACTAAATTCTAATATACTATCAATATAAACCCCAAGGACTTTCTGATATAATACATATTCTATTGATTCCCCACGAATCAAAATTTTGGGATACGAAGAACTGTGTGAAAATAGCATGGCTTTGGTTTTGCCAGGGTTAAGATTCAAGAAGTTGTCGTCCGCCCAATCAGCTACGCGTTCCAACTCTTTGTTGATATTGTAAGATAGGTAATATGGACCATGTCCCCTATCAGTCATGAGTATCTGAATATCGTCAGCATATATGTAGCATAAACCAAATTCAATCTTACAATAAAGATCATTCATATACAACATGAATAAAAGAGGACCTAATATTGAGCCTTGCGGCACACCTCTATATAACCTTGATATAGCAGACTTATTGCCCCTATATTCTACATTTTACAGTAATCGGTTATCAATTATCATACTCTAGTGAAATTCAGGTATACAAATTAATTTTAGCCTTACAGGAAAATTTAAAGAATTTTGTAATTAATATACAATTTTATTTTCGATCTCAAAAATTACGCACGAATTTATTATTATTGTAATTGCAAGTTTATTTTAATTATTTAAAATATTTTGTTAAAAATGCTAATTTTTGTTCAAATTCGACAGTAAAAAATATATATAATTTTCTTTTATATTGCTTCTAAAATTATCATAAAAATCGTTAAATTTCCAAAAATGTAACGTCCTATAAAGTTTCTGGCAGCTACGTATATTATTTGCAGCTGGCATTACCAATTAGTATGTACCTTCAACATGAAATGTCAAAGAATAAAAGAGATTCAAGAAAGAAAGAAAACGAACTAATAAGAAAGATGAGCGAAAAGAAACGTGGATTCACAAGAAAGAAAGAAAGAAACATGAACTACTGAGCGAAAAGAAACATGGATTCACAAGAAAGAAAGAAAGAAACATGAACTACTGAGCTAAAAGAGCATATTGTAATGAATGGCTCTTTTAGCTCACTTGAGTGAATAGCTCAGTTGAACTAGTTCGTTCATGAGCTACACAACTCTACTATATGCACACAAAATTTCATGAAAATTGGTGTAGCCGTTTCGGAGGAGTTTGGCAACAACCACCGCGACATGAGAATTTTATATATTAGATACATATACAAAATATTGTAAAACTTATGACGCATAGCTGTTGTAATGAAATATGGAAACTGTTTTATATTTACATATAACCACCAGTAGGGGCGAAAAAATAATTATTTCAATGGATGTACATGATTTTTGACATTCGTCTTTTTATATGATAAAAACACCAACAAATTTGAGTGTTTTGTTGTTGTTTCACACATAAAAAGGCGAATGTCAAAAACCATTCGTGTTTTTTTTTTTGGATAATTTGTATGTTGGCAAAATCAGTGAAAATTAAGAATATAAGAAACACTAGGAATCAACAAGAAATATTGAAAATAAATAAATAAAAAGATTTTAAGCTCGAAAAAAGGGATTTATTATTAATTATAAAAAGAGGTCAATAAAGTTATTATATTATCAAGACATAAAACTTTTAACAATAAAAAGTAAAATAAAAGAAATTTATTATTATTATCACTGTAATGTTTCTACCACCTTATTTAACAATTTCACCATGCCGATTACATTTTAGATTATTTCTAAACGTAATCAATTAGTAATTATGAGAAATCGAAAATAATCGTAATTTAATTATTACTTTTTTCCTTTGGACAAAATAATCTTATAACAGTTAATTACAATTACTAATTATTCCTTAACAGATCTAATTGTACTAATGTAGTCCGAGCTAGAACAGTAGCATCTTATTGGAGCTTTTGATGAAGAGCATAATCACATTTTTAATGAACAGCAGCTTGTGTCCTTACTATTCGACGGATATCACTTTATATGATTATATAAATATACATCGTATGTATGTGCATATTGTATTTATGTATATCATTTATTGTAAAGGAATCTTAGACTATTAAGCTTCGTGTTCTAGTGAAATAAAGTTCGATAATCGTGAATTTAATATGAATTTTTTGTTTACAAAACATAAAGTCATTAAGTTATCAAATTTCGATTTATCTAAACAATGGCCACTTCGAATACCGCAAGAAATATTCTTTCCAGCCTTCTCATAGCATATTTTTTCTTGCACAGATTCGCATCAATCAAAAAATAACAACAGCATGGCAGACACCTGTCTCATTGATTTTGTATTTACTTTTGTTTTGTTATTGTATTTGAATACTAAACAATAAGGCAAGAACAACAATAAATTTAATCGTCATATCATCGTCTTATTAATTCGCTTATAACAGAAAAAAAAAGAAAATTAAATAATTTATAATTTATGCATGGCGTGTTAAAAATTAAACAAAAATGTTATGATTTCTTTAAGAGCGCTTATTTAATTTATACTAAAATAACTAGAAATTGATTTTTTTGTGCTTTTCCCATAAATGGCCAACACTTACCATGACCGATGCTGCATTTAATGCCCTTGCAATAACCGCATTTACTTTCTTGGCCACCATAATATTCCACAATGGAAAAACTCATATTGTTAAATCTTGTTTTCTTTTTTGTTTATTATCTTTTATTTATGTCACTAAATATTACACCAAATTTTTGTTAAATTTCACTAAAATTCTTTTAAATACTTTCTTATTCGTCTTGTTCTTTAGCTAATTTTTTTTAACTGATGATAAAAGTCTCAACCAGCTGTTAATACCAACAAAGTATTATCGATTACATTACTGGTAGAATTTTCAACTAAGCTGTGTTTAATTTGTATAGCAGAGATAATTTTTTATTGATTATAGGTACACTCAGAGAAGAAATAAAAGTATTAATTTTTACTTATCAGTTCGTAAATAAATTTTGAACCAATCAATCGGTCAATATAACCAAATAAATAAAATAAAAATAGCACAAAATTGAACAATTTATATTGTTATATATTTAAAACCAACTTTATAAGACTTTTATGTTTTGAAACAACTCCCACATAAACCTATATCAAGAGATTTATATTTTTATGAACATTACTCGACATTCTGCTTGTGAACTAATGTTTTTTTTTTTTGTATTGTAAAAAATATGTTTATGTATGTTCTATGTAGTTCTAGAAATAGCCAGATATAGAAATCCTTTATTTACATATGTATATGCCATGCGGTCAAAAGATTTATTGGGTAACTAGCGTTACATAAAGAAAAAAGAAAACTGACTCATGGATATTGTGCTATTAAAAACTTCATCTCTGTTTAGGAAACACGTAAATACATTGAGTACAATTTTTTGTACAAAAAGAGAAAGTAGTATATGTACTATGCAAAATTAAATACTTTCTTTTTACAACTGTGTGTATTAAGCTTTTACTTTACAGGCATTAATTAATAAAAACAATTTAAGTGAAAAACATCACTACCATCAACAGCATTCCTACACAGTTAACGGAGACTATTATTTAGTAAAGCTTTATTCTATAATTTTCATATGGCATGCATAATATTTTGGTTAGTTTTTAAAAACATTTAGTTAAGAGTGGTTGTGCTTTTGTTGCTTCTTTTCCTAAACTACTAAGGTGCTATTAAAATAATTGAAAAAGGAAACAAAGTTTTTGTTAATAAAAAATTGTTCACGCGTCGGAAATTTTTGTGGCAATGCAGTCTGCTGTCAGTGAGAGTGTTCAATTTTGTTCATATTTTTAATAATAAAAATGAGTTAAATCGTTGAGTAACTGATACCAAAGAGAGGTAAAAAATCAACAAATCACTTGTACCAACAACAACAATAGAAAACGTAATTTTTCATGTGTTTGAAAACGTCACAAATGCAATAACAACAACTATATTCTCCCATGGTCGCACGATTTTGCGTGAAAAAAAATTAAGAAACAAATCCAATAACAAATATTAAATCTTAGATATGAAATAAAAGAAGCACTGAGTGTGCATTTGCAAAATTATCATGAAATTATAAATAAAAACAACAATAAACAACTGTAATAACAATAAATAAAAATATTGTATATTCAATGACGATAATGAAGGAATAAATTTCAACATATCCAAACAAACAAAATGAAAGTGTAAAAAGCATGTGGTTCTAAAATTCCCAAAAAAGTACCTATAATTAAAGAAAATATTGATTTTTTCTTTTTAAATATGAAATTGTGAATGTGTAAATTAAAACAGAAAATGCTTTAAATTAAATAATTGTATAACAAACTAAAAAGCTATTTATAAAAAGAAAACAAACGAAATATGTATGTATAAAGAAATAAGTTGATCGCTAAATAAATCTAATATGTATGTATTTGAAACAATACAACAAAACAAAAAACAAACAAAAAAATTAAAAGTTTCAAATCATTTTAATATTAAAACAGAATTACTACATACAGTTTCGTTTAAAGGCATTTTTGTATTTGTTTTTCTTGCCAATGGAATATTTTTCCGGTTTACACTTGTTGTGTGGCTGTGTGTGTGTTTCAAAACTTTCACAAAATTTTTATTTACATTTTTGCTCGTTCTAAAACCTCCATTTGCCGCTCTTTTTTCTCTGTCTCTTAAACAACAATCAGTAGAGTTTGAACATTGAACTCAAACTGCTTGATGTTTTTATGTTTTTTTGGTTAATAATAATTTAAAATTTGAAAATTTGTTTATAATTTAAAATGTTATTTTTGAACTTTGTAATAAAGATACATCCTGTGCTTTAAATTTCCGTTTCCGGATCATAGCAAGACATTTTGTGAGAAAGCGTAAAAAAAGCACGGACTGTTCAAAAAACCGATACATTAATACCGAATAGCTTAAGAATGGTTCTTTTTAAAATCTCTTTTTTTTAATATAACACTTGTGGTGATTTGCTCAAATCAATTTCAGCAGGTGATTTTTTAAACGTCAAGTAATAAAGTTTTTATTTATCTACAGCCTTATTTATAATAAAAAATTAACAGGCCGTTGTACACAGTGACTAAGTTTGTCATTCTTATACGTGGAATTTCTTGCTTAAACGTACAAGGCATTTAATTTTTGGGATTCTCTGACTAGTTATCAACTAGAACGTATGGAAAGTTTTAATAATATCAGTCTATAGCGGGTGATAAACTTGCCAGTTTTGTGTCCCATATGCTAAGGAGTTGCTAACTTTTCGTTGTATATTTGAGGGTGCGAGGTATAATGGTTAGAGCGCTCGCACAAAAATCCAAAAAATAAGAGGTCCTTCCCTCCAAGAAGTCCATGTACAAAGTAACCGCTCCCTGACATTCCACTCTATTCCACCTTAACCTTTGACAACGAAAAACGAATGCTCAGGAGAAAAGCGCCACCTATTGGGAAGTAGCAGATAACAGCTAAAAACCTACTTAGTGAAGGCACTCACCGCAATCAACATTCAATGATGGGGCAATTGCTGTTAATCATTCAAGAGTGAAAGTATAACACTGGTCTTTGAATGATCAATTCACAGCAATTTGTCTCATTCCTAAGGCGCTTAATAATATAAGAAAACAAAATACAGTCAAAATTCCATAACTCGAATCTCCATTATCCAAAACAAAACTTCGACTTACAGAGACTTCGAGTTACAGAATTTTTTTATTTTCTTTAAGAGTTAATTGCAAGCATGTGTTTTTATTATGCATTTTTTATTTAGAACACACAGAGACTAAAAACTGCATACCTTAGCATACTAAGTATATAATGTAATCAACAAGTTAAAATGAATTGAAATATTCTGATATAAGTGACTGAAGATGTACTTTTTTTTGTAAAAAAATGTCTCTAATTTATTTAAGGCCTTCTAGTGTTCCTCAGTTGTACGGTCATTCGTTTGCAAAAATATATTCAATGGTCGCAAAGAATTTTCTACATCAGCTTTGGAGGGTTGATGAATAGTTTCTTCCAACGAACCCTCGCCTTCACTCTCATTTCCGCTTAAGACTGGATCTTCTGGTTCAATACATATTTGCTCAACAATATCATCGTCTGTAGGAAATCCGGTTGTGTAAACCTCATTATCTACTTCAATATAATCTTGAAAAGTAGTATTGCAAGTTATTTTTTTCGCTTTTAACAAAGCTTGGTAATCGGCTTCAATTTCATTTTGACTTTCATCAACATTACTCAAAAAAACTAAAGGAATGTCAAATGTCGAAATATGCAAACCAGCTTAACCAGCAAAAGAAAGCAAAACAAACAAACAAAATCAACAAAATAGTTCGAGTTATAGAATTCATGTATATGTATGTGTTTCGTTCGAGTTACGGAGAACTTCGAGTTATGGAAATTCGAGTTACGGAAAAGTAATTGTATGTTATTTGTTATCTTAAGCCTACTGCCAATCTAATATGTTCGAGTTACAGAAAATTCGAATTAAAGAAGTTCGAGTTTTGAAGTTTGACTGTATATGTATGTTCTGTTGTCATAATGTACTGTCCTTTCCACAAAAATTCCAATACAATGCACAGCATTTAGTAGGGGTTTACCCCTGAGTATTGGTCTCAATAAAAAAAAAAAACAAAACAAAAAAAATACATAGGGCCGCTAATGTTTAGTCATGCTATTAACAGTTCGAAAAACTCTATAGACTCACAGTTTAAGCCAATGACAGCTTAATTTGCATGCGGGTAAAAAATTGACAACACCAGACGCATACACCACTATACATACATATGTTAAAACGATAGAACATGTTACCCTGTCAAAAATTTAATGCAAATTTACTGGATTACTGCTAAATTGTAATTAAAGTTCTAACATGTTTAATGTTAGATAGATGGAATCGATTTCGATCGAAATTGAAATCGAATTAAATTTCAACTTGCTATCTATAACTTCGAAATCTGAAAATATTTTAAATTCCTTTTTTCTTATCACAACCATGGCTGTTGTCACTAATTCCTTAATTTTAAAATAAATACAACAGATAAGGTTTATATGGCTTTGAAAATACAGACGATTTCAATATAGAACAAAATCCTTTTTCATCACATACCTGATTATGATTTAAGTTTAGAAGTCTTTTTTTAATTACAGAGCATTTTTATATAATTAAAATAATCCTGTTAATAATAAAAAAATAATATGATTATACGGTCAACTCAATTACTCTTTTTTTTCAACAATTCCTTTTGATTTGAGCTGTAAACAAATTATTTGACCAAGTTCATCCTTAGACGTCATTTTGAAAATAAACTCTCACACGCATGTGTAAACAAAATTTTTCCTTGATAATACGCATACTTGATACTTTGCAATCAAAATTCGTAGTCAGTAGTAGTAGTAGTATAAGTATTCCAAAATAAAAATTTTATACATTTCTGTGTGAAGGAAACACTCTTGGCACACCGGTTAAATAACGTGATTTTTAATTAAATATTCCACAGGTCATAGAACGAATGCCTTTAAATGAAACCTTAAAGAATTTCATTAATTTCTTTTACAGTGAAACAAAAAACAATATCATAAATGTAACGTGTGACTAGCTAAAAACAATATGGAATAGTACCTGAGCTGAAAGCAAACAACCAACATAAAGTGTCCCTCACAAATTATTACCTAAAAAAAGCTTTATCTACCTCGCAGATTTTACCAAAAGAATAACAAAAATACCTCACACCACACCACACCACACAAGATGACGAATTTTGATGCCTGGGACTATACGGTATTGATTACCATTTTGGCAATATCTGCCGCTATTGGTATTTACTATCGCCTTTCGGGCGGCAAACAAAAAACCACTAAAGAATACTTGATGGCTGATCAGGATATGTCAGCATTGCCAGTATCTTTTAGTTTAATGGCCAGTTTTATGTCAGCCATTACTTTGCTGGGTGTATCAAATGAAAGTTATCAATTTGGCATTATGTTTTGCGCCATTAATATAGCCTACATACTCAGTACTCCGATAGCAGCATATGGTTTCTTACCCGTATTTTATCGCATGCGGACTACCAGTGTTTATGAGTATTTGGAGCGGAGATTTGGTCATAGTATGCGTTTGGTGGCCTCATTGGCATATTCAGTACAAATGATTATATACATGGGTATAGTCCTGTATGCTCCAGCCTTAGCATTAGAGGCTGTAACGGGCATAAATCATGTAGCTGCTATACTATCGATTGGTCTAGTGTGTACCTTTTACTCTACATTGGGTGGCATGAAGGCGGTCTTAATCACAGATGTTTTTCAATCACTACTCATGTTTGCTGGCATTTATTCAGTGATTGTAGTTGCTGCCATAAAGGCAGGCGGTCTGAAACCTATTTGGTTAGCAGCTCAGGAAACAGGTCGTTTAGATATTACGGCCATATCACTAGATCCTACAGTGCGTCATACTTGGTGGAGTTTAATAATTGGCGGCATGGTTACTTATCTTTCGCTGTATGGTGTTAATCAGACTCAGGTGCAACGTTTACTTAGCGTGAGAAACTTAAAAGGAGCTCAAGCATCGCTTTGGTGGAATTTACCCATTTTGAGTTGTTTAAGTTTTAGTACACTCTTTACGGGTTTGGCTTTGTTTCACTATTACCGAAACTGTGATCCTGTTTTGAATGGTCGTATTAAGTCAAGAGATCAACTGATGCCATTATTTGCCATCGATACAATGGGTAAGTGATCTGAAAGTGTCTCAATGATTTTAAGTGCCTATTTGCTGTTGTTTTTAAAGCAGTTGCAAAGCATAACGGGTGGCCAGAAACAAATGTTTGTTTATTTTTTTGGAAGCGACTAATTACATAAATATTTTATTGTACATAAAAATGTTCATTAAAGTGGAGTGTACTTATGGGTTACATCGCCTACAAAACCAATACAGCCGAAGCCATCGGCCAAATTTAGCCAGTTTTATGCGCCAGTCATTTAGAATTGGACATATCTGTATTATATTTTATACATATTTTTTTATAATATCTCTTTCACAAGTTTAAAAACAGGAAACGCTAAATGAAACTCCCTTGTGTGCATGTGGACTAGGTGTAGGCAATAAATAGTCTTTATTGGTATAATTTTTTAAGGAACTGGGCAGGTAAAGAGGCGATACTTATTCTTTACTTTGAAATGCCTAAAAGTAACGTCTATTATTTTCTCTGGAACTATAGTATGTACACCACCATCACTATGAATAGTCAAGACGATTGGATATCATCATATACAATGTCATTAAAGCCAATATCAATTCAATATCTGGTACATTTTTATTTGAATCTCTTCGTTTTGCCAATGTTATCTGGTCACCCTAATACGATATAAAATTATATAATAAAGCCAGAGTAGGCAAACAAACAAAACATTACGCAAACGTTACAACAAAGTCATACACTTTACAAAAATTTTTTAATAGTATTGTACATGAGCAAAACCAAAACAAATACTTTCTAAATGAGAAAGAGCGCAAATGAAACAATCAGCTTTTCACTCTTGTGCTTGCTTTGTTATTCCGTTACACTCGTATAATTTGCTCTTTTTTCTCTTCTTCTTTTATTTTTCTTCTCATTCATTTTTTGTTGTACCTCAAAACAAAAACAATATACAAAATTAAATGGGACAATCGTTCTCACTGTTTCTGTTTTATTTTTGTTTTACTCATTGTAAAGAACACAACAAAATGAGATCAAACGTTCAGTTTTGTTTATTTTCCTACTCTGAATAACGCCCGCTTTTAATTTACATAAATATTATCTAATTTTAATTCTTTAAATTTTTTTCTTTTAAAATAATTTTAGGTCAATATCCAGGCTTGTGTGGGCTCTTTGTATCCGGCATTTTTTCAGCCAGTTTGTCTACCGTTTCTTCCGCAGTCAGTTCCTTATCTGCTGTTACACTGGAAGATTATGTCAAGCCCTTGTATAAGAAATTCTTCAAAAAAGCCATGACAGATACGAGTACTACGTTGCCTTCCAAAATTATGGCCTGCATTTATGGTATTGTTTGCATTGCTCTAGCCTTCGCAGCTAGTTCAATGGGTGGTGTGCTACAGGCCTCCTTAACGATATTTGGTGTAGTGGGCGGACCTCTATTAGCGGTCTTTACTCTAGGCATGTGTACTACCAGAGCAAATCAAAGAGGTGTGATTGTGGGTCTCTTATGTGGTTTGGCATTTGCATTTTGGATTGGTTTTGGTGGCCCAAAACCACCATCACCTTCTTTACCTCTAAATGCTGAGGGCTGTGCTGCTTTTAATACTACACTAGTAGCTGAGTCCCTAAAAATTGTAGAGGATTTCGTTAATGTAACAGCAGTTACTACCACCGAAATAATTGTACCCGCCACGAAAGAGTATTTTTGGCTGTATCGTTTATCGTATTTATGGTACAGCGTTTTAGGTTTCATTATAACCTTTATTTGTGGTTATGGTTTTAGTTGGTTATTTGAGTATTTCTATTGGGCCGATAACTCTCAGATCTATTTAGATATAGCCTGTAAACAAATCGACTATGATTTATTTGTTCCCATTTTATCAAGAAAATTACAAAGAGAAGCCGCTGCCACAGAAGAAATGGGAAAATTAAATTCGACCATTACAAGAATAATTTAACAAATTTAAGTTACTTAAGCTACATTTAATTATTGTTTAATTAGAATAATTTAAATTTATTACGTTTTTTAAGTCAACAAGGGGTTATTTTTTTTAAGCAATGTTTGCTAAATGGGGGTTTTTACTTAACTTGATGAATATTTTTATCTCGTTTTTTAGAGAATCATCATCTGTACACTTAATTTTAATTTATTTTATAAGTTTTAGCCTAAATATTATACTTAAAATTATTTAACTTGAATTTTTTAAAGATATTTATTTAATTCTTTTGTCTTTTTATATTAATTTATTTTAAAAAATTTACACAACTATACATACAATATATAATTAAGAAAAAAACATTTTTTTAATGTAAAATTTATTTTGTTTTTTTACTGGTTTTGATTAAAATTTTTAGAAAGTTTTAATTATGTATTACATTTAATTTTAAATAAGTTTGCTTAGTAGACATGCAAGTCTGCAACTTGAATAGTCGTCGTTTCGATTTCCACCAGAGCTTCTATTCTGAAGAAGTGTTGAGTTTGTAACTTGTAATAAAAGAAAATAGAAGAAATCAGGGTTGCAACGAGCGACCTTATTAGTTACTTGCGTTGAACTTATTTTTTTATTTTATTTTGTCCTTACAATACATGTGTATGTACGGCGGCGACAGAAAGATTTTGTACCTTCAATGCAATGATGGCAAATGTGAAGGACGAATGACGTATATATTACATTAGGTTTAAAAGTAGTGTTTGTTTTAGCATACCAGCTGCGTTTGGCCACTTCCAACATTGTAGATGATCACTATCACAATATGTTAAATATATTCCTGGATTGACTTCCCAATCCACCACCTGTGGGTGCCTTTAAAAGAAGACGAACAACTTCACACAGACAGCAGCATGATGAAATTATGTACATACATATATGGTGGTGCTTAAGAAACAGCTGCTTCTTTTATTTTGATCATTTCGTAACTGTCAAAAGTTTTGTTGATATTAATGTTTTTGTTCAAGTCCTATAAATAAGGCCAAATCGATTCGCAGGTTAGTTTGAATGTAGAAAAGTGTTTAATGCTCGAAATATTAAAAGTTTAATATTAAAAAATAAAAAAAATAAAAATATTTTCCGCCTTATTGGCAAATACATTTAATATAATATGAAATGTATGCTTTTGGGAATAAGCTTGTTTCTAGGACCATTTCGTCTCTGTTTAAGAGACTTTTCTATAACTATTTTAACATAAATATTTATAGTTTTAAATACCACCTTTGGATAAAAGTCTCCTGGCGAGTCTCTTAAGCAGAGACGAAATGGTCATAAAGCCATGCTTATCGCCAAAAGCATACATTTCATATTATATTAAATCTTAAAGTATATTAAAATACTACTTAGGCCCATTATTACAACATGCCGATAGTTAAAGATTTAAGATCTTATCAGACAGATAAATTGCTTTTTGTTAGTACGAAAAGAGTGACTAATGGGAATTCCAAGCTCAAATGATTGTCGGCATGAACAAGAAAAGACCATTATTATTTTGACTAAAAATTCATTTTTTTTTCCCCAAGTATGAGATTTTCTTTTCTTTCGTTTTGCTAATTTATGTATATTTCATACACTTTTGACAGCTTTTATTTCACCATGCCTGCTTTTAACTTTTACCACTATATACATAAAAACAGAATGCCCTGTTGTGTTTGTATTGTTGTAGGCTGTTATCAACTTCTATGATTTCACTATGGGCATCAAAAAATAAAATATTTCGATAAACAGCCAATATTGAAATATTTTAAAGTTGTAGCCTTTGTTGTAAAAAGAAGTTAACTGCGCACATAAGTATGTAAGCCAGTTCCTAGTTAGGACAACAAAGAAAAATTCGCCCCTATCGTGTTTATCGTAGTCGTAGTCCTATTTCAACATTTTTGTCCTAGATTAAAGAAAACAAGCAAAATTTGTCAGTAATCTTTTACAAAAATGTCGAAATACATACAACAATAATATGCCAAACACGATAAGGATGATTGTATTTTATTAACTTCGCACACCTAATCCTGTTTTTATGTGGTTGTCTTTTGCCCAATTTTTAATTAATAAACTTGACAAAAATAAACTTCTACATGCTTATATGTGCGTTAACTTTTTTTTTTTTTTACAAAAGGGGTGCCGTAAATGTGACTTCAAAACGTCTTCATAACTTGTCTCAATTTAGCAAAAACACATTTATTTACTTAATTTTAATATACTACATATATTTCTTTATTCAACTTATACATTAATGAATCATAATGGTTTTATAATTTTAGGCCCATTATTACAACTTGCCGTTAGTTAAAGGTAGGATTTTATCAGACCGATAAATTGGTTTTTGTTATTACAAATAAATTTTAACCTAACTTGACCGATAAAGTTATTGGGAATATTGCCTTACCTTTAAGTAAAAGTTAAATTGTAATAACACAAAGCAATTTATCAGTCTGATAAAATCCTACCTTTAACTAATGGCCCTTAAAGTCTTTGAATAATTAACAATTTATAAGCTGTTTTTTGTTAGCACGATATTTTTTCATTCGGAGACGTATTTACTATGTGAAAAGAGGATTAGGTGCACTATTGTTAGTAACAGAGAAATATATTATCACTAAAGTATATTTTTAGGCGTTCTTAAAAATATTTTTAAATAGAAATTACAGCGTCATAGCATATAAAATAATTAAAAAAAAACTATTTTAACAAAAATTGTCATCCCCACTACAAATGTTAAACATTTATTTACATTGGGTCAGATGAATAGCACGGATGTCATGAAAGATTGAGCTAATAATAGGGTTTTAACAATATAAAGTAAATTCGGTCATGTCTAATCTGTAACAGTGGCCACTGCTAGCATCGGACATCATCTTCTCCAACTGTAGCCGAACATTTGATCATGACTATTTAAAACAAAAAAGTAAAACATTTTTCAAATACAATACATATTATATAATATTAAGGTGTTTTCAGGGTTTTTAATTAAAAATTTTTTTTTATTCAGATTTTTAATTTCCATCACCAGCTGCCATTTAAATATTTACAAAATTTTAATAACTTTACAAATTTATTTATAAAACAAAAACAAATAAAACAAAAAAGAATACAAATTTCAGTGCAATAAAATTTGGTTCTATAATTTTTAATGAATTAGTTTAAAAAGAAAATATAAAGTGCAAAAATCTTTGCAATATTGTATGAGTAAGGAATAGAAAATATTAGAAAAGAAATGTAGAAAAAAAAAAATAATTTTAAAAATTAATAAATATTTGTAAAAGTGTGTTAAAGTCTTCCATTGTAACTGTAGTTGTTTTTATATGTTATTTGAGAAATAATTGAACTTATTGAAGTTGTCATATTTCGATATATTTATACGAAATTAAAGAAAAATGATGTCTGTTGCATTTAATGATGATGATCGTAATATGACAACCATTACAACAATATGTATACACCTAATTCTGTTTTTACGCGAACTTTTTTTACGCGAATTTGATTTAACGCGATTCGAAAAAAATACTGAATTCTGCTTTTAAGCGATTTGATTTGATTTAGCGCGGTCTAAAAATGTATGTATTTTTATTCGAAATCGTATGTTTTTAACGGTTTTGGTTAAATTAAATGAATAATGAGGGGATTTACATGATTGTATACATACATGTGTTTCAAGTAAGTTCTGTTGAGAGTACAATGCATCACTGCAGTCAACTTTAAATGTGAAAGGAGAAACATATAAATATTTCCAACTTCAATAAAACGGTAATTAATACCTATGGCTGAGTATTCCAACATCATAGCCTTAGCTCATAATGTTGGCGGAGAAGGTTTTGATGATTTATCGTCTGCAGACATCGACGAATTATTGTTAGAAAAGGTAGTGAGCGATGATTAAATTATTAGTTTTGCGCTTGAGGCACCCGATGACAAAGAAAAATCTGAAAATGAGGAAGACGTTCCTACCCTCACTGCATCCCTAGTTAAAGAAGGACTCCAAATGGCAGCTAAATGGGGCGATCATTTTTGCAAGCATGATACTAATGAGGAAAGAGCCGCGAAATTTCAACGTGATTTGAAATTATTAATGGGTAATTATAGTGAATTACACAACAGTCTTATCAAAACTGGAAGTCAGCGAATTTGTGACTAAAATCCCTGAACCATCACCTCCAATTCAGAATGATATTGAAAATAATTCTAGCGATGAAGTCTATGGTAAACGAATGTCTTTATCAGAAAGTGATACTGATTAAAAATTAACTTGAATGATATTTTTTATGAATTTTATTATTTGCTTTTCTAAATGAACTATTTTGCCTTTTATTTTTCTCTATTTTTTGTTAAAATAAAATATCTAGTATGTTTGTATACGAATAAATATGAATTTGAATAACATATACTTTATTCATCTCAGTTTAGCTGAACCAATCCTCTCGTTTTATATGGATACTCTATATTTTTTTACGCGGTTTTTTTTTTACGCGAGTTTTCAAAGAACGTATCTATCGCGTAAAAACAGAATTAGGTGTATATAAAAAATTAATAAAAATAATAAAAAAATGCATAAAGAAATAAAAATAAATATATTAATTGCTATGAAAAATATCTGTATGTACATACGAGTATTTTGCAAACCGAACAATATTCTATATATGTAAAAATAATATGCATACATTCATACATACATACATATGTATGTATACTCAAATGTCACTAATAGCTGTCAACAGTAACCATATTTAATATTAAAAAAAAATATATATATATTAAATGATATACACTGTTTTAAAGCAACCATAAATATTAATTCTAGCAAAAATAAGAAAGAAATATTTATTTAAATATGAATGTAAGTATAATTATAGATAAATAAATATATAAAAATAAATAAACTTTATAATGTTTATAAAATCTTAATTAAAAAATGTTTATGATTTTATTAACTGTCTTGAGAAAAGCCACTACATCTTGGCATTAAGACTGTAAATATTGTTGTTTGTATATGACCGGGTAAGTACTACCTTAAACGAATACAATTATGTGGAGATAAGGCAGCGTAGTAATAAAGATAAGAATTTTTTATATTTAATTACTTTGGGAGTTCTTTGAATAATAAATATTTATTTAAAGGCACAATTTTCAACAAGAGGTTTTATTATTTTAAAGAGCAAAGTTCATTGTACTGACTCACTAAAGCTGGGAGGGATACTACTTATATTGCTTGTTTACCCAAAACCACAATAATAAAATGCTAAGATAGAAATTTATTAGAACTGATATTTGAAACTGAAAAAAGCATTTCTATTCACTAGCAGCCTTTTTTCATGTATAATAACACATTAGCAGGTCGTTGTACACAGTGGCTAAGTTTGTCATTCTTATACGTGAAAATTCTTGCTCAAACGTACAAGGTATTTAATTTTTTGGATTCTCTGACTAGCTATCAAATAGAAGGTATGGCAAGTTTTAATAATATCAGTCTATAGCGGGTGATAAACTTGCCAGTTTTTTGCCCCATATGCTAAGGAGTTGCTAACTTTTTATTATGCATATGGCCGTAAATGTGTAAATTATCCTACAATATTAAAGGGGGTTTTAGACGGTAATACAAGTCATACGACATGTCAAATTTTTGTGTAGAAGATAAACTTGATATGTAATGAGAGCGTACGACATTGAGAGAAAATACGGATGAAAATTTGACAGTCGTACGGCTCTCTTTGTTTTTTGAAATTTTTTAACCCATTCGCTGCCTAGGACGAGTATACTCGTCCCACTTTGAAAACATAATACGCGGACTTACTTAATCTCGTTATCTGCTGAGACACTGTAATCGACAATAGTGAATTTCCAAGTGTTGCCAAATTTCGAAATGTCTCTTGTTTTATTCCATTTTCTTTATTTTATCCATCTGTATGATTTATTATTTGTTTTTCTACTAAAAGGCACGTATATACGAAAAAGGATATCGAGTCCTTCTGCCTTCATAATGGCAACGACGAGTATACTCGTCTTTAGTTTTCTCCTTGTAAATGATTATGTATGATAATATATCGTCGTGCGGGAGTTTATGTGCTCTATCCGCCATTTCATATTTTTTTATATATCTCGAGTTAATGATGCCACTTTAGGTTTTCGACCAAAAATATTTCAAGTCTGTTTTCGGATATCTCGTCCAGTTTTGGGGATAAATAGCCAAAAACTGATTGCAGATTTAAAAATTTTGGTACCAAAAACCTAAAATGGCATCATTAACTCGAGATATATAAAATGGCGTATTGAGCACGACGATATGTGCACTTACCAAGAAATAACAGGGTTTTGGTAAACAATAACACTCAAAATATAAATAGCAATGGGAATGACTTCATATAATTTAGCTGTGAAAAACAACACAAATAAAAAACCAATCTCATCTGTCAGTGTATTTTTGTGTGACTCTCTTTGTGGGGACCACTGCTATAAATTAACAAAAAATAGAAATCATAGATGACTTAGCAAAAAACTTGGTTTCAAATTAGTTAATAAAAATTGATCCTTATTTTCTCGGCTCAAGACCAAACTTCTAATACCAGGGCTTTCATGCACATGCGGCTAGGCTAAAACGTGAAATAGTATAAACAATTTAAAAAATATTTTAAATATTGTGTTCAACCAATAACACGTTATATCACTGATAAGGAATTTTATTTTCACTTTTTTTAGAGGTCATTTATACACGAATACGTATGCATTTGAAATTGATGAAATACGCGTTTGGTATGTAAAAAAAAAAGATTTATAATCAACAATTCTATTGCACACACATCCCAGCAAAATACAATTTTCAAACAGAATGTGATTTTCACCACTTCTACTTGTAAATCATTACATGAATTGAATTCATTTTAAATACAGTCCTAAATTCCAAATAAT
Organism: Metopia argyrocephala; assembly: GCA_963576795.1. Taxonomy (NCBI): domain Eukaryota; kingdom Metazoa; phylum Arthropoda; class Insecta; order Diptera; family Sarcophagidae; genus Metopia; species Metopia argyrocephala. The sequence goes on along the minus strand of OY756208.1, from coordinate 174,945,206 downwards.
TCATCATTTTTTAAAGTTATGAAAATTAGCATATAAATTAAGCCATCAAATTAAGTGATTTGGAATGATATTCAATAAAAACGATTTAAAATTATTTTCTCCAACACATTAAACTCATTCTTGGTTTCATTAGTTTTATATATGTATGTATGTAAGTGAATTTCCCTAAACATATGTTTTACCAAGTCATACTAGTATTAAAATTAGGCATTGAACCTGAACGTTCATTACGTTTTTGTCACCCAATATTTTGCTGGGATAGTTTAGAAATTTATAAATACATACATACTTACGTATACATTCATACATTTTTACGGAAGGCACAACATTTTTTTATAACCTCCCTCTCTTTTTATCTCTGACGTATTGCCGGACACTGTAGATTGTGCGTAAAACCGTATAGAAAAACATAAAGAGTGATCTTTGAACTGAAATTCTTTACGCAAAATACCTATAATTTTTTATTTTTGTATTTTTAGACAACTTTTTTATTATTATTGTTTATATCGAATAATTACTATTAAATTTAGATTTGTTCCTTACGCCCACAAAAAATTGTTTATAAACACCTAAAAAAAATCATAGAGATAAATTGTAGCCGATCAAGTCCGATTGTATGGATACCCTAAAGAAATACACAACGATTAAATTTAAAAGAAGAAAAAAAATGTAAATGGCCAAATAGAGAAATCATTAAATTAATATTTTCCCATTAAAGTGAGAAGAAATGAAAATAAATCACAAGAACAAACATGGTAAAAATGTAAAGGATTCAATGTACAAAGTATGTAGAATCACGCTTTCAGTTTTCTCCATCAGGTAAACATTTTTCGTAATAGGCGTGGCAAATTTGGATCCCTAGATGAGGCCACCATTCTTCTTTATTATTTATTTATTCGCTAAATTCAACAAAACAAAAGATACCCTTTTATTAAAGTATTGGATATACAAATGAATTTAAAATCAAAAATATTTAAGTAATTTTATATATAAAAAGGAATACATATATATTCGTATGTATGTTAATTGTGTTGTTTATGCCAACTAAATGGCTGAACAGATACGCTCAAAATTTTAACAGTTTCTTTTTATATATCAAGTAGGCTATATAAATTCCATAAGTTATAACTGAGCAGTTCCACGTCCATACAAAATGTATACTTATCTAATATATAAAATTCTCGTGTCGCAGTGTTTGTTGCCAAACTCGACTGATTTTCATGAAATTTTGTGTACATATCGGGTAGGTCTGAGAATCGGTCAACATCCAACCCGCCTAAAGGGAAAATTTATGCCTCACCTGAATAACGATGAAATTTTTAACCAGATATGCATATCTGCGTACCGTAGAACACCTATGGTTTACGTTTTTTTTTTAAGAAGTACTCAAAGGGGACGATACAGGGGATATTTCTACCTATCCCCAACTATCAAACTGAAGTACCGAAAATGGCGGATAATCATTTATTAAAATTTTGGATAGTAACGCAGACATTGACTTTTGCAGTTCGGTGAAGAGTATCAAATATATTTGAACTAAAAAAATGTTTCCTAAAGCAAATTTATATGGCAAAACAACGTTTGTCGGGTTAACTAGTTTGTCTATATATCTTCAAAATGGTAATAGCAACATTCTCTAAATTTGAACCAAATAGATTCACAGTGAATACAAATCATCACTCAAAACGTGGTCGAAGTTATACAAGTGGGAGTGATACCTTTCATACAGACTAAGCATTGATTTCTGCATATCTGGAGAAGGGTTAAAGCAAAACCTTCTAAATTTGGTATAAATGGCTTTATACATACATACATATATAATTGGCCATTACAACCCTGTGTCAGGGTTACGGCCTATCTTTTCGCAGCACTCATGTTGTGTGTGTTAATTTTTATCCATGAGTACCGGGACCTACAGTTTAAAGTCGACTCCGAATGACAGATTTCAGAAGCTTTTTCATGGCAATCAATTACTCCCAGAACTTTTGCCAGAAGACTGCTGAGAAGTAGTCGCCGAAAGAAATATTTTTTTTTTCATATTTCTTTTTTCAAGATGTCAGAGTTGGGGTTTGAATCCAGAGCTCTTGTCTTAGTAAGCCAACACATTAGCCACTAGACTACGGCACACATCATGCTCATAAACCTCAGCTTATATTTGATCCATTGGAATTTTTTCATATTTCCTTTCAAGATGCCATAAGCCAACACACTAACCACTAGACCACGGTGACTATATATAAATGGCTTTATGGCCAATACAAATCATCAGCCAAAAAGTGGGCGTGTTACCTTCCATACAAACATACATATGTATGTTGCTTTAATTATATTTTGAGAATTGTTGAAGTCTAAATATTCTGAATTTGCTGTGAATGACGTCATAGTAAAAACAACATCATAAATTAAAAAAAGGACGGAAAAGTAAGCGTGGTACTTTCCATACAAACTAAGTATTGATTTCTTGATATTTTGAAAATTAAAGCAAAATGTTCTAAGTTTAATGGTACCTTCCAGGCAAAGTAAATATTGATTTTCCTATATCCTGAGAAAGATTATAGCGAAAATGTACAAATTGAGTCCAATTGACTTCATGTCAAAACAAATAATCAATGAAAAAGTGGGAGGGATTGGAAAGAACTCATGATACCTTTCATACAAAGTAAATATTGATTGTTGTGTATATACTGAAATAGTTTAATGTTCTGAAAAATGAATTGGTGTGAAATTGAAATCGATTGAAATTTTAAATTGCTATACTTTTAAAATGTGAAACGGTTTTGATACTTTATTATTTATTCGCTTAATAACCATTAATGTAACTTCTTTGAATACCCAAAACATATATACTAAAGGTCTGCATGAATGTTTTGCTTCTCTGCCAGTTTAGAATGTTTCGAGAAGTGTACTCTAATTGAGAGTATATTCAAGCATAGAAACAAATATTCATTCTATTCGTTTTGCAGCCAACGAAACGAAACGAAACGAACAGCCTCAAAAAACGAATAGAATTGAATAGAATAAATCTAAATTTACTCTCATAATTCTAAATTATTATAGAGACATTCGAATGTCTTGGAATGTCTTGAATTTCCTTTGTGAATGAAAGTATGTATTGAAGTAAACGCGATAGTTTGTAATACAAACAAGCGAATGAAAACAAACAAATTGAAATCTAGCAAGAAGAATAGTGTGTGTATATTAAAGCATTTAAAGGCAAAAAAAAAAAAATTAATCACTTTTTGAATATGTAATTTATTTATAATTTTTTTCTTTAAGTTTTTGTAAATATGTATGTATGTATGTATGTATTTTTAAAAATTAAGCCAAAAATATAAAAAAATAAAGAAAAATAACATGAAAAATTATTCAGTTCATTACTTTTATTATTCAGTTCTTTAGTACTTATAATACCAGTACAAGAAATTCTTTTCTATCATATTACAAACAAGACATTCTATTCACTCTATTCATTCCATTCTAACTCTTATGTTTCATGTCTCTCATGTCTCGATACTCTCTTGTCTCTATTCTCTCATTATTTACATTCTAACGACAACAACCACTTTTTATGTTTGTTTTATTCGTTTCGCTTTTACGAATTAGAGTTGGAAGTGTGTTTGAAATTTTTAGAATGTCTTGAATATCGTTTCAAACATACCCGTGCAGACCTTTAATATATACCGTATTTGCCGGATGATAAGACGCATCGGACCATAAGACGCACCCCAAAATTTAATCTATAAATTTTTAGAAATAAGTAAGGTTTGGACGTTAAGACGCACTGACACAATTTTTACAAAAAAAAAATCAATTTTTTAATTCACTTTATTATTGTAATACATGGGTATTTATTTGTAGGTAAGCTTATTTTTCTACATTAGGTATTTAACTCAACTTCACTCGACTCGTTGCTGTCGCTTAAAATGTTTTCTGAACTGCTATCGTCATCCTCACGTTCCTCGAAGACAAAATCATCTTCTGTACCGTCCATCGCGTTACTAATTCCACATTTTTTAAAAGACTTCACAATTGTTTCTTGTTTTATTTTTTTCCCAAGAATTCTTTACCCAGGTGCACAATTCTGTAATTGTAGGTCGTTTCATTCTTCCTGTTTTTTTCAAATCGTGATTCTGTATTTGTATTTTCCGCACTATAAGACGCACCCTGATTTTAGGTCAAATTTTTAAAGTAAAAAGGTGCGTCTTATCGTCCGGCAAATACGGTAATAATTTGCGCATTTGAGTCTTATTTTCTTTTGAAAAAACTTTCGTTTTCAATTTCATTCGCATTCGTTTTACAGAACATACCCGATTCGGGCATGTAATTTAGTAATTAAATAAATAAAACCTTAAACAAATTGATCAGTTTAAAAATAGCTTGTATTGCTTAAGATTCGTATTTAAAGGGAAAATTGGAAACGAATGGAGTTAATAAAGAAATTCTGATTATTTTTATTAGAAATTAATTATTACTGTTTTAAACATATCTGGATGTGTTATGTGGGTTATGCGGAAAACCTAAAAAGTAATAGATTAAAAGATACCGACACCGACGATCGATACGAAATATTTGTTTATTATTTGTTTTCATATTAAAAATAAAATGTGTTTCAAAAACTTTAGGGTTTTCAATAAATCTTATTTGCGTGTATGTACTTTCTTTTGATAAGACTTTCCTTGGTAATAAATCCTTATACTTATATGATTAGGTTTGGCATTAGGCAAAAAAAAATAAATTAATTAAAACATACTCGTATATTTTTCGTTTTAGATAGCATATACAACTAAAATGTGTGTTTTTTCTGAGATTTTTGAAATTTTGTTTAGATTTCCTGACCTTGACCCGCATTTATCGCCACAAATTTCAAGTCACATACTGAATGTTACTTAATAGTTAAACTTATCAAATATTATTTGCGATAAGCTAGGCTTACTATCTTAAAAATAAGTCTTTTATTATTCTTTAGCTTTATACGAGGAAATTTATTTTGTAGTTTAAAAAAAGCACAAAAAAATATTTTTTTTTATCATATCACGTGTTTCAACCATTTCTTGTATTCATTTAATAATCAATATGGAAATAGTTAATGATGATGAAAATGTTATGATTTGTTTTCTAAACAAATCAATTGAAATTTGAATTGAATTGAATATTTTTCCATTAACAAAAACAATTAATTTATTTAAATTATGAATCTTCTATTAAAATGGTACTTTATTAATAGCAATTAAATTAATTTGTTTGTTGATACCATTTAAATTTATATACATACATATGAAGAACCTAATAAAACAAAATTTGAAATACTTGTGTGTTTGAACATACTTACATACATATGTATGTATGTATGTACGAGTATGTCTTCATAGAGGCATACTGATAGAAAAATGAAAATTTTTAGAAACATATTAATTGTTTGAATGGGATCATTTGAAATTCTACATCACATTGTATAAGTTTCAAACTCTAATAACTTGTATGGGATATACATACATACATACACTTAAGTGTAAGTACATACATACATACATAATTGGCCATTACAACACTGTTTCAGGGTTAAAGCCTAGCTTATCGCAGCGCCCATGGTGTGTGCATCAATTATTAACCATGAGTACCGGGACCTACAGTTTAAAGTCGATTCCGAACGACAGACGTAAGAAGCTTTTTCTTCTTTTGCTCTCAAAGCTTTTGCCATAAGACTGCTAAGAGATAGTAGCCGATAGATATGTATATTTGTTTTATACTTCTTTTTTTTAAGATGTCAAAGCTGAGATTTGAACCCGGCGCTATCGTCTTAGTAAGCCAACACACTAACTACTAGACCACTATTACCAATAGCAATCGTAATTTAAATTACACTGATAAATTTTATTTAATTAAATATGAAATTACTGATATTTTAAATATACTCGTACATATTATATACATACATAGCATATATCTCTGCCTAAATACAAATAAAATTACAGACCCCACAAAAATCCTCTTCTATGTAGAAGTCACATCTTACAAAAAGATCTACCACTTAAGAATTCGTCTTGCTGGAGGCATTTAAACAAGTTTTTGTAAATTTCTTATAGAGCAACATGCCTAGCTATTGTCTATTTTCTTATCATTACTTAGAAATAGATAAGCAGTAGCAGAACTTTTGCTTATGCTTTGTTCACATAAACGAAAAATCTTATTAAAGAACAAAATCACACACTATTGTTAAAAATATGGTTATTGTTGAATATGTTTTATTTCGCTGGTATTAGGCATGATGACTAATTAGCAAAAATGTGCAAACGTTAGCAAATGATTGGCCGAATATTGAGTACTTAGACTGGTTAATAACAACAAGATAGCGTACACACGAGTATGTATAAACTGATTGATCACCTCATATACGATTACTAAAATATTTAGTGTTTGTTATTCAATACGAATTTCAAATTTAAAAACATAAGCCCTAAACCTCATTAAATGTTTGCACATTTTTAAAACGCATACATACATACATACATAATTCTAACAGGGTTCGACAAAATGTGTAGTATAATGCACAAAATTAAAACGAAAATTTACACATTAAAGTATGTATGTACTTGGATTTTAAGTATTATTTGCTAATTTGAATTCACTATTAGGCAAGTCATTAACATCATTTTCATAAAAAAAAAGAAAATTAAATAAATTGAATATCAAATTGAAACAGAGTGCACTTACATATTAAATAGGCCATTATGTAGGTAACTTATCGGATTATGAAATGTTCTTGGCTTTGATTTACACCCATAAACTCCAGCTTATAATTTTGGTCCTGTCAGCCGCCACACATTGGGGTGAATGGTATAGAAAATGGCGATTAATTCAAAATATGAACTTTAACTTTCTCAACCATAATACGTTTTTTTTTAATGTTTATTTTCTAAAATGTTTGGTATCTGTTTATGAATATTTATAAATAAAAATTAATAATATTTTTTAGTGTGACTTTTTTGAGTTAAATCTGTGAAATTATGGCTTTTTGAGAAAAAAGACGGATTTTATATTAAAATTTTGCTACAATAAATACATATCAAATACAAATACAATATCTAAATAAAAACAAATTATTTTTTCTAAAAGTATAAAAAAAAAACTAAAGTATGCTCTAATTTAAAATGTAACTGGATTAAACAAGAATTTCTAAGTACAAAAGCAAAACTAAATTTTATTGTTTTTTTTTTCTTTTCTTCTTCTTCTTCTTATTTTTAAACCCATGAAATTGTCTGGGATTTATTCTTAAACATTTGACCATTTCAAAGTAGATATTATGAATGAATAAAATTAATTGTGGATTTAACTACGAGTGTAAGAACAAGAGTCGCTATGGTCTAGTGGTTAGTGTGTTGGCTTACTAAGACATGGGTCCTGGGTTCGACTCCAGGCTCTGACATCTTCAAAAAAAGAAATATGAAAAAAAATATTTCTTTCGGCAACTACCTCTCAGCAGTCTTCTGGCAAAAGCTCTGAGAGTAATTAATTGCCATGAACAAGCTTCTCAAGTCTGTCGTTCGGAGTCGATATTAAACTGTAGGTCTCGGTACTCATGGATAACAATTAACACACCCCACATGAGTGCTGCGAGAAGCTAGGCCGTAATCCTGACTCAGGGTTGTAAAGGCCAATTATGTATGTATGTATGCTCTAATTTACACTTTATTTTACTAATTTATCGTTTTTCATTCCAAAGTTACAGCAGAAAATATTCAAATAAGACCATATTTTCCAAAATACAAAAACACCCATAAAAGGTAAAAAACAAAAATTTTTAAGAGGCTATAATATTTTTATATCCCTAAAATTAATAACCCCTAAATGGCACAATTGATCATTTTATAGAAGTTTTACACTGTTTCCGACTTTGGTTTTGTAAGCATTTAAAACAAATTCAATATACAAGTTTATATATTATATTATTTAGGTTCCATTATGTCTTAAAATGTATGTTTTTAATGAGAGAAAGTTTATAATTTGGCATAATATTTGTTAAAATCTGCAAATAGAAAAAAAACGTTCAGCTTAAACGTTTTTTGTTTTTTTTTTTTTTTTTTTTTGTAATTTCAAACGTAGTGATTATAAAGAGTTTAAATATTGTTGGTAATTAATAATATAAAATAAGAGAAACATTTGAAAAAGTGATTAATGAATCTGATAGTTTTCTAGTTGAAGAAGTTAAAGAGCCAATGACTTATTCGGTTATTTCATTAATGGCTAATGAGGTTAATAAAAAGCATATATATAAAGCAATAATAATAAAAAAGAAAAACTAAAAAAGAGTAGAAAATATTTTTAAATCATAAGAATAAGTAGCCTACATTCGTAGTAATCTCGGTACTAATTTTATTAGTTCGGCAATAAAAGAAAATAAGAAAGAAGAAGAAAATATTTGTATATACATAGAATAAATAGCCTACCCTTGTAGTACTAGTCCTTCTTATTATTCCCATAAACCCAAAGGCATACACTGTAACCTAAGTGATCTTTTTTGTCCTTACACTCGTAGTTAAATCCACAATTAATTTTATTCATTCATAATATCTACTTTGAAATGGTCAAATCACGGTTGGAAATCATGGTACAATTGTACTTTTTTTGGTACATTTTGGACCTTGTTGGTACCGTGGTACTACCGCGGCTTACTTGGTACAATTTAAAAATATCAACGTTTCGCTGTATGGCAACATTAATTTGTTGAGCGTTTTTTTTTTTTTTCTCATTTTTATTAAAAAAAAAATTAGTATGGTACAGTGAATAATGTAAAGAAAAGCAAACAAAAAAAGGCCAATAAGAAAAAAAACATATTAGAAAGAAAATATTCGCGCCAAAAATAAAAAAGTTAAAATTTAAAAATATTATATGAGGTAAGTTGTAATATTGAAGAAATTTACTGTATAATTCCTACATTTTCTTTGCCCTTTCTGAATAAATTTAAGTTGGAGTTGTCAGAGGCTATTGCACTAAAATTAATTAGCGAAATAAAAAAGCCGGGGAGGGAATGCTTATATGATTTAAGCAACCGCTCTTATAAAAACAATCACGTAAAACAAATTGTTTGGGCAGAAGTAGCAGAAGCAGTTGGAATTGGCAGTAAGTGCATTTATTTTTATAACTTACTAGCTGAACCCGGTGTGCTTCGCTACCCCCTCGTTATGTAATCAAATTAACGGCGGTGACGTAGTTCATAGTTATATGGCGACGTTAACAGTATTAAGAATAATATACTACCATATAAAAAAAATCCGTTGGAAGGAACAAATTTATGCAGAGAACAAAAAGTTTAAAACTTTCAAATACAATTAAGCGTGAAAGGGGGCGTGGCGTAAGAAATGTTTATTTATACCTCGCCTGTAGTATAATGTGTATACAATTTGAAGTAAATGTGTTAAAAACTATATGGGGGCAATTACATAATTTTAAAAAATTGGGCGATAAAGTGGGCGTGGTCGAAAAAAAAAGTACCCTATTAATCATGCCAGAGTCCCAGTTAAATGCTGTGAAAATTTCAGAGAGATCGGTCCAGAGGTTTGGTCTCCTATAAGGTACAAACAAACAAATAAACAAACACACATTCAATTTTATATATTTAGATAGAATTCAAGAAACAAATTTACATCCCTGGTGATGCGATATTTTTTAAATAATCCGGTATGTGATGAAAAACGATCGAAATATTAAAACATATATATTAATATAAATATATGTAAATACATATATATGTTTTAATTATTTTAAAATTTTGATAATCACGGATGTAGTGGCAATAGTCAGTCAGTAAAGTAATGAACAAAAAAGGAATCCCGAATATGAAAAGATTTGGAAGTTAAACCAACTTGAAATTTCATTCTATTTCAATTTTGATCGAAATCGTTTTTTATCACATACCGGAATATCTTTTTAATAATATAAATAGTATTAACGTGCACTCTATTGCTTGCCTTCCATTGATATATATTTGAGACGAATTCAATAAAATATTTTATTGCTTTTTTGGTAATTAATAAAGACGAACAAAAAATTAATTTTATTACAAAAGAAAATGAATGTCAAACACACTTGAAAAGCTTGCGAAAACGCCATAAAACAGCAATAAATAAATTTAATAATATAATATATAAATATAATAATATAAAATAAAAATTCACCACAAATACTATTAATTGTTTATTTACTTTTGTAATAAATATTATTAATTCTTTATTTGCTTAATTGGACACATATTAATTTTCTTTTTCGTTATGCACATATTTATTTATGAAATTTTCAATTGAATATGGCAACACTTATTTTACGAACAAAATTTCTGAAATGGGTGAATCGTGGTGCAGAAAACTCTCAGTAAACAAAAAATTCGTTTGCACAGAAAATGTTTCAGAAACTTATGGGTGAATCCGCCTTTAATGGTCAACTTTTGTGCTTTTGTTGCAACGTTGTTGTACTAGGTATTTTTGTTAACTACATGTGTTGTTACTGCCGTCTTCATTAGAAATGAAATTCTGATAAAACACGATCTTATGAAAGCGTTGTTAGAACAAATGATATAACAACCATGAAGAAAATATTAACATGAGCAGTCTACATTTAACATTAACATGAATACGTAATATTTATTATCTAAAAATATTTTATAAATAATTATTTTAATAACTGATCTTAAGAATTGAAAAGACCAATGTATGTACCTTTATGTATTTAATATTTATTATTTTTATGTTATTTTTTATTGTATACTTCTGAATTTTTATACGCACTTTTTTTAAGTTTCTGTTTTTAATAAATATTAAAAAATTGTACCGTCATGGTATGAAAAATACATTTTGTTTTCATAGTTGGTACAAAAACATAAAAGTCATTTTCCATCCCTGGGTCAAATGTTTAAGAATAAATCCAAGACAATTTCTTTGGCTTCAAAAATAAGAAGAAGAAAAGAAAAAAAAAAAACAATAAAATTTTATTTTTGTTTTTGTACTTAGAAATTCTTGTTTAATCCAGTTACATTCAGTGCATGTTTAAATATTCTTAAAAACATATTTTTTTTAATATATGTATAAATAAATATGAATAATAATAAACAATATTATCGGGTTTTTCAATAAGAGCGCTACAAAAGTTTTTTTTAAATAAAACAAAACGGTTTTGGATATCAATGAAATTCTTTATTTTTGTAAAAGTACGTTCGATGATATTATGTATGGCACTCGATTTCTTTTGCATGGCCACAACGAGCACGCTTGCAGAAGTCCAGACCCTGAACCCAATTTTCGACGGTTTTCATGCATAAAACGGCCGATACTGCTGTAATTTCACGATCGATATTCGTACGACGTTCATCAATCGTCGCTGGCTTGTTGGTATAGCCCCACAGGAATTAGTCTAACGGGGTCAAACGACCGAAGCGGCCAATCGATTAAACCATTTCGTGAGATAACACGTTCTCCAAACTTGGTTTCCAATAAATTGATTGTGACATTCGCTGAGTGGCTTGTGGCGCAGTCCTGTTGGAACCACATCTCCTCCAAGTCCATATCGACGATGGAATTAAAGAACGCTGTAACTGACAAAACCTTAAATGTTCACCAGAGCCAAAAAACTTTCATAAATATAGAACAAATACACTGGTATTTTTCATTTCGCAGACGGCGTAAGTGAACTTATTTTCTTCGTAGAAATCTGGGACTTGGACCAATCGACGCGTATTTTTCTGCTGATAAAAATGATGCAAAAAACGTATTTTCGATTTTTTGTCAGTTACAGCGTTCTTTAATTCCATCGTCGATATCATACAATTGGGGCCACAAATATTCGGTTATCATTGAACGGTAGCGATTCCCATTCACAGTAACGTGCCGGTCTTGATCATCACGGAAGAAGTTCGGCCCAATGACGCCGCCGGCTCATAAACCGCATTAAACCGTAATTTTTTTGGGATGCAATGATGACTCATGGAGTACGTGTGGATTGCTGTCTGACCAATAACGCATATTTTGTTTATTGACGAAGCCATTTAGCCAGAAATGAGAAAATGTCATGGCTGAAGATGATTTTTTGATGAAAATCCGAATCATTTTCAAGTTGTTGCTCAGCCCAATTCACGAACATACGACGCTACTGGTGATCCAAGCGGCTTTAGTTCTTGCGTCAATTTGATCTTGTAAGGATGTAGGCAAAGATCTTTTAGCAAAATTCGCCACAACGACGTCACAGAGATGCCCAACGCTTAAAAACGACGTGTGAGAGACACATTTGGGCTTTCTTCAACTGAAGCTTTAGCGGCAGCAATATTCTCGACACTACGGGCACTTCTTTGTCTCACTGGCCCGAGAACAATTTGTACTGTGTCTGTGGATTCAAATTTTTCCACTAGACGCTCAATGGTTGATCTGCTAGAACAATTATGACGACCATAAACTGAACGTAGCACACTTAACGTTAAGGGAACTGACTCCGAATTTCGGTAGTAAGTTTTAATAATTTCGACTCGTTGTTGGCTTGTATATCTTTCCATCATTTGTTCCGGAGATATGGTATTTAGATTTTCCTATATATTGCCATACAAATTCAATGTAAAATGTTTTCATATTATGCTTAACTTATATCTTGAGAGCTGTTAAAACTAAATTTTCTAAATTTGGTCTGAACGACTTCATGGTCAAGGAAAATCATCAATCAGAAAGTAGGCGTTAATATTTTTCGGCCATATAACAAAGAAACAGTTGTGAAATCTGCAGTAGCAAAAGTATGTTCCAAAAGTATTGTTCGGTAAAGATTAAAATATGGCCCTTGTTTCGTTAACCTTTAACTACGGAGGTGAAATATTTTTTCATAATTGTTGACGTGGGGCAAATTTTACCACCTTTTGTTTTACCAAAAAAATTAGTTAAAAAAAAAATTTTTTTAATAATTTATTTTTAAAAGAACAAGAAAATACATTTTTATATAAATAGGATTATAAAAATAAATCAAAGATTTAGTATAACAAAACAGGGACTCAACAGCGCTCAACCGAAGAATATAAATTAAAAAATTTAAGGACGGGGTAAAATTTACCACCACCTCAGTAGTTAAAGGTCAAAGAGAAAATATACGAAAATATTTGACCAAAAAGTCATAATCATTATTTTATGCAAAAATATCGTTTCATGTAAACATTTCAAAAATACTTCAAAAACGAATAATTAGAAATAATTTGGTATGTTCTGAAAAACGAAATCGAGTGTTTTTCTTCAAAGAAAAGTAAAACTTATTTGCGCGAATTATTTCTATAGTTATAATATTCAGAGAAATTATATTAGTTGTGATAAAGTGAATGAGTAATGAACATTTTTAAAAGATTTTGATAGTTTGACATTATAAACGTTGAAATTTCGTTCGATTTTAATTTAACTCGAATTCGATTTAAAGAACATACATACTTGAATATTTAAAAATTGAACAAATATAATTGGAGCAATATAAGAATAAATTAATGGCTACGTCTTTTTCGCTAAATATACATATCATTTTTTATTTTTTTTTAAGACCAATACTCAGGGGTAAACCCCTACTCATGCAGTGCATTGTATTGGAATGCGAAAATAATTGATAGATAGATTTTTTTCATAGCTATTTGTATATTATGCGCCTTTTTTGGTGATGAGACAAGTTGCCGTCAATTTGACCACTCAAGGGCCAGTGTTATACCTTCGCCCTTGAATGATCAAACAGCAATTGCCTCATCTGTCGGTGGATGTTGAATGTGAATGGTGAGCGTCTTCAGTAGATTAGCTGTTATCTTCCCAGAAGGTGGCGCTGTTCTTCCGATCATTGGTTTCTGGTAGAATAGATTGGAAATGTCGGGGAGCGGTTTCTTGAAGATGGACTTCTTAAGGTTAGCACTCAGGGCATGACCCCTACTCAGGCAATACATTGTGCTGGTCTCGGAAAACATACTGGGAGTTCTTCCCCGTGGAATAAAATATAAAAAAATGATTGGGTCACCTCATGATATGCTAGTAGGTAGTTCTCTGTCAGTAACACATACTGCTTAACAGACAGCAACCTGATTCCCTAATAAAAGTCATCTTGAAACATTCAGGCTTGATACGGAGTTTATTATTCTGAGTTGTCTGCATTATACCCTATGTGTTACAATCTAATAAATATAAAATTCTTTATTATTAAAGGCACCCTTACACGACATGTTTTTTACACTGTTACTGTCAACTTTTACATGAGTAAACAGTTACATGTCGTGTGTGACTTTTAAAACATTGCTTGTGTAAAAAACACAAGGAAAGTCTTATGACAAAATTTCAATTAGAGCATGCTCTAATTTCGTATGTACACACATATGATATTAAATTTCTATGCCTGTACAAACATTAGCCGGCAATGAATTATTTGTAAAATAGTTTTTTTTTATAAATTGTGTGCCTAAAAATTTATTATTATTTATTATTATTTACATATGTAATTGTACATATACGTTTGTGAGTAAAAATTATAAACCTTATGTAAATTGACTAATTTTGACAAACACAACAAAAAACGTATGTATTTTAAATTTAAAAAACACGTGTAAAAAACATATCGTGTAAGGGTGCCTTAACTAAACAAAATACATCATATTGTAGTTTAAAAGAACTACAAGAAGATAGATATAAGCAAGGTTGGCAACCGTTACCGTTATTAATATCGATACCGTTTAAATACCGTTTGAAATTGAATACAGGTACTCATACCGATACCGAATTTGTTTTTTTGCGTATCTGTATACCGTTTCCGTCAATACCGGTACATAAAAATCTCAAATATTAGAAACAAACTAAAATTTACATACTGGCAACATTTATGTATGTTTATGAAAAATTTGCTGGTTAACTTTACGCTGTAGCGCTTGCGAGTTCATTGGCCGCTCCACTAGTGACTTGTTGGCACTCTTCTCTGAGAGGTGGATTGGGTATGTTCGCCGCTTTGGTAAAAGCAAAGTTGTTGCTCTAGATATGTATCTCAAAGGTGTTTGATAGAGTCTGGCACGAGGCTCTCATTTCCAAACTAGCTGCCTTTGGTGTCGGTGACCATTTTTGTAGTTTTATAAGGAACTTTCTCAGAGACCGCGGTTGTAGACAATGGTTATAGACAGTGGCACTTCCAACCAGTTTAAGTTTTAATTCGGGAGTACCGAAAGGCTCTTTTCTGTCTCCTACACTATTCCTCTCTTGATGTTCTAAGCATGAGAATTAATTGTGATGTCCGTTGGAATGATCACATATTTCGAGTGTGGAAAGAAGTTATCAAGTGCCTCGGCTTTTTAAAGCGGTGCAAGAAATACTTAATCCCATCTGACCTTCTAAATATTTACAAGACCTATATCTGACCTAGATTGGAATACAACTATCATGTATGGGCCTATTTTGGGGCTTCTCGACTGTGTACAGTAAAGGTAAGGTATCGATTCGTTGCAGCATCAGCGCAATGTGGCGTGCGTTTCATTGCTCTATCAGTACTACTATGAGAGGTGCTTTTGTGAAAAAAAGGACTTGATTCCCAGTAGTCGCATATTTTTACGGACCACTTGAGCACATTATTTCATAGTTGATTGTCCAGTAAACCGTACAATGAATTATAGAGTTCTTTCTTTAGCCGCACCACCCGTTTATGAAACAATAAACGATAGGCCAGAACAGTATACGGCATGAGTAGGGGTCGTCCGCTGAGTGCTGGCCTTTATAAATCAAAAAATATTGACGATTTATGAAAGTAATTAGGCTTTTTCCAAAATAGTTCATTTGAACGATTTATTGTTATATTTTTTTTTATTTTTATAAGTCTCCTGACGAGTTGGTTAAGCACCAACGAATTGGCCATAGAGACATGCTTATCCTAATAAGAAATGCATTTTGTTAAATGTAAATATTTTGGAATTAATCACGAATAATAGGAATAAATTGTGTTATTATTCCAAATAAATATGTATGTATGTATTTCAATTGAAAAACATTTTTTATTTAACTTTCGAACAGATTGTAGTCGGTTTTCCTACTTAAAATAGTCTTAAAGTTTTCATTCAATTTATTTTTAAATGTGAAGATTTGTAATACTTTGTATTACACTTTTGTTTTTGAATGAAGTATTTTAATTCATATTTGTTTGAAACCATTTTATATGATATCGAGTGCCTTATGTCAAAATAAATAATACCAATTTCGAAACATATTACTCGATGTCAAATGCTGTAATTAGACCCCAGCATTGATATAATCTGGCATATTAATGCACAATACATATGTATGTGTGCACGATAACAAAACAGTTTTCCAATTAAAATTAATAACTCCTATTATGATTCACCAGGCATCTACATTAAAAGACGATTTTATTACTTAACTTATTTTTTTGGGAGGATTCTGAGATAAAATTTGTTTTTATGGTACTTACAGGCAATTGTCTGAAAACTCAGTCGTCATCCATTTACTGAATTACAGAATATTGCGATGCGTACCGCGATCTATCAATACATACAATTTTGGTCAATATTGCAGAATAACCCAATATTCCGAAATTAAAAAAAATGGTTCGTTCCCTCAAAGCCAATTTTACTATAAACCTAATTAGCCTACTTAGTTCATAATAACACACATAAAGCATGATTCGTTGTCGATATGTTTTCAGAATAGGAGTAAACGGTCTGGAAACGGGTGAAGTCTCGAACCATACTCCCCCCGACTTAATTTATTTGCAAATTAAAATAAATAAAATTTATAAGACTAATCTGTCTTATAAAAATATAAAAACAACCCAACATTTTAGAAGTACTTCTTCTGCACAATTTGATATTTGCTGACTGAATGATACACAAACAATTCCTACATTCTTTTTGTATTTCAAACCTTACCTTTAAAGACAAACTTTTTTAGTGATGCCGCAGCTTATTCGTCAATTCCGAAATGTAATTCAGCGTAATAATTGATTATTTATATGAACAATTTATAACCAACTATAAACCAGTCGCAGAGTAGTGAAGCATTAATTTTTATATCTGCATTTTTTTTCAATATACTTTCAAAATTAAATATTTATCTCGCTACATTTACATATCTTTTATTGTTCTGCAAAGATATTAAGATTTTGTTATCCGAGTCACATCCATTTTTTTTATTATTAAGTTCATAAGGCACATGAATTATGGCCTCTATTATTGTTCACAACACCTAAATGTTGTGTTGTATTGGATACAATATATTTACAAATGTTGTGAACCATAATCGGGCTATATGTTTAATGTTTGCTGATGAAAACATTGGAATTTTTCTTCTGTAAAAGCTTGCAGCAGCTCTTTACATCCCACAAATAATTTTACGACTTTTTAGTTTTGGTAATATTTAAAATATCCATTTTATTATTAATGAATTTGTATCATCAATCACTTTTAATGAATCCAAACACAAGTTAAATTTAACCATTTTGAGATGTTAGAAATGGAACGGAACGTTAAGAAATATTATAAAAAAAATCACACAGAAGGCATACCACCACGAAAGAGCAAGTCTTAAACCTACTTTTTCTTGGACACACCAACTGTGCGCCCACGACGACCGGTAGTCTTCGTGTGTTGACCACGTACACGGAGTCCCCAGTAGTGGCGAAGGCCGCGGTGAGAGCGGATCTTCTTTAAACGCTCTAAATCGTCACGCAATTTGGAGTCCAAATTGGAGGAAGTTAGTTGAGAATTTTTCCCATCAATAATATCTTTTTGACGGTTCAAAAACCAAGAAGGCACTTTATAGTGCAAAGGGTTGGATATTATAGTAATAATTTTTTCCACCTTTAATGATAAAAAGAAAACAATAGTTTTAATTTAAGGCTCGTTTACAAAGGTTGTAAAAGATCTTACCTCCTCTTCTGAACATTCTCCTGCGCGTTTTGTTAAATCCACATCCGCTTTTTTTAAAACAATATTTGAATAACGGCGACCAACGCCTTTAATTGCAGTCATTGCAATGGAAACTTTTCGTTTGCCGTCAATATTAGTATTCATAATTCTCAAAATATGCTGGAACTTTTCTGGAATAACGAGCGACTGCAAAAGATAAACAAAATGATACAGTTAATTATTGGTTTTTGCAATAAACAAATATAAACAGAAATTAATTTAGTCTTTCATACACAAGCACATCTTCAATTTTATGCATTTTCCTAAAAATCTTTTTATTCTAAACACATTTATTAAATACAAAACCATTTTTTTTATTTATTTTCCATATTTATAATGGGATGTTTAAAATAAAAACTGCTTTTTTTCGTACACGTACCATTTTTCCTTTTAGAAGAGACCGTTTTCAAGACAAAAAAGACAGAAAACCGGATGTTGTCAAATCGTCATAATTTGACAGCTGTCATATTATTTACAAATCACAGTCGCATCTAGTGTTAAAATTATCTATTTGAGATGTGTTTAGTGTGTTTGAGCTTGAAGTGCACATCGGTATGACATTTCAAATATGTACATATTTATTTATGTATTTATACGCTTGTGATTTATATTTTTTCTTTTTTTGTGTAGAAAACATCAAATTTATATGCTCGCATTTCACTTGAGTGATGAGAATGAACGACTTATTTAGCAAAATATATATTTAATTGAAGAATTTTTTATGGATAATTGTTTTATTTATTTAGATATAAATAAGTGTTGGCAGTGCCGCTTTAATTTGATAGGTTCATGCCGCTTAACAACTTTATCATTTGACATACAGATGTCGCTCCGTTTAGCAAACAGTTATTCTTCGTTGTGCAAGTCTGTGATGCAGGCTGTGAAAACCTTTTACAAATTTTATAAAAACCAAGCATTTGAATATCTAAAAAAATTTAATTTTTGCAAAAAAAAGTTTTTCCATATATTGCTTATAAATATTATTTTGTTATTGAATTATTTTTGCTCAACACGTTTGAGAAAGAGAAAAATTTGTTATTTTCTATGGCCGGCTTTTAAAATGTTTCGCTTGCATTTGTTTTTTCGTGTTTTTGTTTGTGTCAAAGAAAAAATAATATTTTCTATTGACATTTATTGTGCAAATATTTATAAAAATTTAAATTGCAAACAAAACTAATTAAAAAGGTAAGTTAAGCTCAAAATATTATTATACTATCTAAACCTTTTAAAATGTCTCGTTAAAAATAAAACAAATCTTAAAGCGTAAATGGGGGTTGCTGTTAATAGTGACCGTCACGTTTATACCCTGTAACGACTAAACTGGTGGACGTGAACATGTCTGTCTAGTGCTGAGCGAATGTTAGCTAAAGTTCTAAATATTTCTCTCTGTTTAGGGTTAGGCTTGGCAAACAATACATGACTGTACAAGCAACTGGAGACGCATCAATTGGCTTAGCAGATGACTAGTCAACAAAAAACGTACTCAACTACAATTAGCACAAAGTGCTCTTTTGATATCTCCTTAGCAAGGTGAATAAAATGAATTCGAATGTGCTGGCCCAACGACTGGCAGATTTTTTTTAATTCACACCATTGTATACTAAAATTAAACAATAAAACAATATAATCTACCAAAAGAAGTATACGTTGTATCAATTTATAAGTTGAGACGGTTTTAATGGATAATACAATTCAGGGTCGATAAGACCCATGGTTAGTAACCATGCGACATGATTTAAGGTTAGTAATGCCGGGTTAAACAAAGAAACACGTTCGTTTTATGAATGAATTTAACCATTTTATTGAAGAATGTGAAAGGCAAAAGCTAAAATCTGAATTAAGACAGGACCATTATTACAACTTGCCTATAAAGTGTCCGATAGTTAAAGGTAACTTTCGTTAACGGGAGGAATAAAGTGACCTTTAAATGCTTTTCGTTATTACAACTTACCTTTAAAATAAAAGTTATATTTTTTAAAATACGGCAATACCAGAACAAGAACCGATTACTTTTTGTATTAAATTTGTTTAACCCTTAAATGCCCACAGTATCTTTAAAGATACAACCAAAGAAAAAATTCCCAGGGATCTATTTTAGAAGTAAATAAAATAAAGTAAATCAGAACTCATTTAGAAAATACCAACATTTTATTTAAAAAATATTTCTGATTAAAAATTATTGAATTCTATATTTTATTAAACATCAACATTGAAAAATTTATTTTTTCAAAATTCGATAAGTTTGGTGCTTTGAAATATTAAAAAATCGAACCAGATTACTAATTGAAATACAAAAAAAATATGAGGTTGTTTCAAAATATGTCTATAACCGATATGAATTAATTAGAAAAAAATATATTTCGATTCCTTGCCACAAATGTTCATTTAATGGTTGTATCTTCTAAGATACACTGAGCACTCTCCTCTAAACTTGAAATTCGTTTCTATTTTAATTTTCTACTGATTCATTGCTAATTCTCATTCATAGTTTGTGCTTTGAAGAAACAGGTTGACTGTTTTTAAGCATATATTGTGTATTGTGTAATCGATATTTGATTTTTTTATTTATTTTGATTGATTTTGGGAAGAATATTTTTATAAGTATGTCAGGGTTTAGAAGATCTAGCAAAAGAGCAAAGTTGACGGATGAAGAAGTGTGCGAATTGTTATGCAATAGCGAAGATTTTTTTTACAATAGCACAGACGAAAGTGTTACTGACACTGATGATTTACTCGAACCCTTAGAAAATGAAGAAAAGGAGAGCAAGGAAATACAGGGAACAGCTAAAATGCAACTAATTGAGGAAAAAAGTCTCGACTCTGAAACTGAGGAAGAAATTGATCTTGAAGGATCCATACATGACTCTTTTGTCAAAATGATAAACGATGACAATGACATGGATGCAAATTATGAACAATCAGAGGAGCTCAATTCAATGCCTTCTACCTTTTCGTCTTGTCCTACAAATGTTTGGTCTTCATTTTCCTCTCAATTCAGTGGTGTAAATATAAATTCCAAATCTTCAGAATTTGAAAGAGTTTTGTGGAAAAAAGGCAACCTCCATTTTAAAGAGGAGCAAGTTAAATTTGGGGGAGATATAAGTCTTCCAGAAAATATTAAATTATTGGAAACCCCATACCAAGTTTGGTGTCATTTGTTTCCAAAATCTTTGGAGGAACATATAGTTAACGAGTCTGTAAAATATTCGGGAATAGATAACATCAATTTTAACATATCTGAACTACGTAAATTTATCGGAATTCTCTTTTATATGTCTTACTATAAGCTTCCAAATTCTCGAGATTATTGGTCTGAAAAAGAGGACCGTTGCATTAATGTTATAAAAAATCAAATGAACAGGACGCGCTTCGAAAAAATTCGAGAAAATATACATTTCAATGATAAAGATAAAAAACCCTCTCAAGATGATCCTAATCGTGATAGACTTTATTTGATCCGACCAATTGTGGAATCTCTCAATAAAAGTTTTGCCTCCGTTCCAAAATTGAGCAGGCTGTGTGTGGACGAGCAAATGTGCTCTTCGAAAATTGGTTGTTATATGAAGCAATATATGCCTAATAAACCAAAAAGTGGGGCTTTAAATTTTATGTAATGTGTGATACAATGGGATACGCGTATAAATTTGAAATATATAGTGGATCAACTGAAATTTGTGCTGATGGAGAACCGGACCTTCAACCTTCTGCAAACATAGTTGTGCGGCTACTTCGCGAAGTTCCCAGATTTAAAAACTATATAGTTTTCTTTGACAATTTTTATACAACAATACCGTTGTTGGTATATTTGCGTTCACAGGGTATACTTTCAGTAGGTACCATTCGGCGAAACCGAATCAAAAATTGTAAGCTTCCTAATGAGAAAGTCATGATGAAATATGAACGAGGAACGAGTCAGGAATTTATTTGCAATATTTATGGTATGGACCTAACATCATTGTCATGGAAAGACAACAAAATTGTTAACCTGGTTTCGACTTACGTTGGGGTTAAACCTATATTGGATAGTAAAAATGTAGAGGAGGAACCTGTAACAATAAAAAGATTTGACAAAAAAGAAAAAACAATAAAAAATATTCCATGTCCTCAAATTATAAAGGAGTATAATTGTCATATGGGAGGAGTTGATTTAATGGACAGCTCAATGAGCCGCCACAAAATCTTGATGAAAAGCAGAAAGTGGACCAATCGACTATTTTATCATCTCCTTGATATGACTTGTGTAAATGCTTGGATACTACACAGGCGAATAAATAAAGAGAACAAAGTACAGGAAATGCGACTAATTGATTTTAAATTGGAAGTAGCTGACGCTTTGTTTTCTTGCAACACAAGAGCTTCTTTCCAGCGTGGACGACCTACTCTTGAGAGACAAATTGAAGAAAAACGTCGAAAACCAAATTCTCAAAAAGGACCTCCCAAGGACACCAGACTAGATATGGTGGACCACTGGACTACGATGGACAAAAAAGGGAGATGCAAACTACCAAATTGCACAGGACAAACAAGAATGTTCTGCACTAAATGTAAGGTAAATTTATGTTTAACTTCAGAAAAAAATTGTTTTTATCGTTACCATCACTACTAAATAATTTTATGTATTATTTTATTTTTTTATGTACTGAATTGTATGATTATTTATTATTTTTATTTTTTCTTAATGTATATATGAATTATTAAAATGTTAAATTGTTTTCTTTCACTTTTACTGAATAAAAATAATATAAAAACTAAAATTTGTTTCATTTATGTATGTTTTTAATATGTACTTTCCTTTGAAATTTATAATAGGGGGAGTGCCTAGTGTATCTTATAAGATACAACCACTTTTTTTCAAAATACCTTTTTAAAAAATTTTTCTTCTAAAATTTAAGTACACAGTAATGTTTTAATCATAATATTACATATCATATATTTTTTTAAACAAAATCCGCATCCATGGGTTTTTAAGGGTTAAAAGACACCAAGTGGCAACAACACGCATGTTTACATGAATATATAAACAAAAAATTTTGTAAATTGTGCACTAAAAAAAACTTAACAACAAAGAAATGTGTTTTACTTTCCATTTTTATTGAATTTACTTCTTTGTTGACAAAATAAATAAAATATTTTTGTTAATAATTCAACGAACAAAACAATATGGCAGTCTCAATAAAATATGGTAAGCTCAAAAATTTAAACCTCACGTTAAAAGTTAAAGACAAGGCAATCTTCCCAATAACTTTATCGGTCACTTTTAGGTTAAAGTTTAGTTGTAATAACCAAAAGCAATTTATCTGTCCGATAACATCCTACCTTTAACTAAAGGCAAGTTGTAATAATGGGCCTTAAAGTTATTCAATTTGGAGAACAATTTCGCCCAAAATAACTTTAAACTGTTACATTAAAAAAAATATATATATAAGAAATGAAAATTAGAAACTCCACTCTTTTTTCCTAACTCTTTGTAAATTTATTCGGAAAAAATTAGATTTACTACATTATTTTGCAAACGGAAAACGAATATTTAGACAAATAAATCTAAAAAAATAAAAGTCGTCTTTGGAGGCCATTACGTTTACAAAAAACCATTCTAATACATATAAGGATTGAGAATAATTAATTTAAAATTGTACCTAAACTGACTAAAATATGTAATGGTAATGCATGTGTAAAATAAATATAATATATTTTTGATGTTTTTTTTTTTATTTAGGTTTCGAAATTTTATATACATTTGTACTGTCAATTCTATTTTTCAGTTTTACTCAAATAAGAACAAAAGTTCTTTTTAAAAAGGTGATATTTTCTTATTTATATTTTGTTGACGATTTTTTGACGATTTTAAGGAATCAATTTCACGATTTTTTGTCGATGTTTGACGATTTCATGGTCAATTTATCTGGCAGCTATGATATCAGTACATACTAGCAGTGTTACTACTGACAAAATTTTAATTCTACCAAGATTCCATTCAAAATCTACTAAAATTAATCATAATCTACCAAAAACCGCTTTTGTTTAAAAACCATTTAAGAACACATTTTTTTTATTTAAAACGTTTCTAATTGAACTAACTTTAACCCAAGATAATTCAATGTTTAACTTAGTTGAAAGATTTGTTTCTGTTAATCGCAACAGATTCCATTATGTAAGAGCAATAACAAGATCACAGCCTATAAGATTAGAAAATTTAAAACAAGGGACAATATACGCAAGTCGTCTTTTGACCAGAGTAAGTAAAAACGCAGCGCAGCGCCGCTCTTTTGGCTCTTTTTTGCTCTTTGCGCAAAGAGCAGAGCAAACTTTTTGTTGCTCTTGCTCTGCGCCATTTTTTTTGCTTTACGCATTACAAGCGCTGCGCATAGAAGGCGCATTTGAATTTTGAGCTTTCTTGCGCCACTCTTTTTTTTGCGCAATGCGCAAAAGAGCTAAAAGAGTGCGCAATTGCGCATTGCTCATTTACTGTGATTTAAAATACCTTTGAAGTCAGTCATTTTAATATGAAAAAAGAAATAATTAAATATAAATAGAGTTTATATTAGTAGTTTCATATACATACTTTGAAGTAAAATAATAAAACAATTTTGACTTTTTTGTATTAAACTGGGGCCTTATTCTGTAATTCTCTTAAGCTAAAATTCTTAAATTTTGGGTTTTTGAAACAGGCTGGCCGTTAGAATATATAAAATTAAAAAGTGTAGAGGTAATAGGGATGAAGTTTTTAAATTACTTACAATAAGCGTTCAAAAATTCTATTCGTAGCCAAAGAGTCCTAAATCTAGTTTATATATTTTTAGCGATAGAGTTTTAGCTTAGGAGAGTTACAGAATAATAATTTTTTCTACAAATCACACACGAATATATGCATTCAAATTTTTTCTAAAATTTTCTCTAAGTATACG
The DNA here is from genome assembly GCA_963576795.1 of Metopia argyrocephala. Taxonomy (NCBI): domain Eukaryota; kingdom Metazoa; phylum Arthropoda; class Insecta; order Diptera; family Sarcophagidae; genus Metopia; species Metopia argyrocephala. The sequence continues at coordinate 174,920,363 of OY756208.1, read as the reverse complement.
AGTACATATGTGAAGAATGAGTGAAAAAAAATTTTTTTTCATGCAAATAAAGGAGTATCATAATTTTTTTTTTCTTAAAAGCACGTGAATGTCCACATCCATCTTTTTTAAGTATATTTATGATGGAAATTTTCATCAGTAAAACTGCATAAAGTGATTTTCTGTAACGCAATGATTGACTGCACATAAAAATTTTTTCGAATGGCAAATTAAAAAAATTTGTTGCTGACATGACACTGTAGATATAAAAAGCGCATGCGCAATGAGCTACTCATTTTGTTCAATGTGCAGAGCAAAGCGCCAAATAAAAAATTTAAATGCGCATAGCGCAAAGAGCAGCGCTTACAAAAAAGAGCAAGAGCTAAAAGAGCAAACAACTGCTCTTTTTTATGTGCTCCGCTCTTTGCGCATGCGCAATTTTTCGAGGCGCAAGAAAAGAGTGCGCAATGCGCAATGAGCAAAAGAGTAAGCAAATTCTTACTCTGCTTTTGACAATACTTTCTCAAGAGTAATTATTTGTAACAATTTGATATCTTCTCGATTAAAGTCAAATCTAGCATTGATTTGGTTTAATAATTCAGTGTAAAATTGCAAAATATCATGTTTAACATCAAACAATTCTTCCGGGTTAAGATTATTAATAGCATACATTTCGGCTTTTGTACCGATCAAAATTTTTGAAACATCAATTCGATTAAATCTTTTTGATAAAATTGCTTAATATGAGCAAAGAGTTATATTTTATGCTTGAATATAAACTTTCCGACTGAAATTCCTTATTAAGATTGTTTATAATGGGCAATACAGGGGGTCAATTCTGGTTCTGTGAAACAGTGAAACGAAAAGTTTTTTATCATTTTCGTTTTCATGAGCACTTTTAACATTATCATATCACAATTACACTATTTGCGATTCTGGGGGTCGATTCTGTTTTAGTGAAAAAGAAAAATGAAAAAATTTTTCACTTTTTCATAAAAAAAGCGATTCTAATTTCCAGTTCTATGAAAACTGTCTGTCAAATTTATTTCATACGATAAATTTTTTTTCGTTAACAAATAGTCGATGATATCTAACCAGTGTTATACACTTTAAACAGTATTGCATTGCTTATAAATACATAAATTATTTATTAAAACATTTTTTTAAGTATTTCATTTAACATATTCACATATTTAACTAAATATTAAACTAAATATTTATTAATTCTAAGTAAAAGAATTAATTTTAGCAAAAGTTTTTAAACATTTATTGATTTACAATAAAAAAGCGTTTACTCGATTTTATAAGATGGTATAATATGCAGCACTAAAAAACACAGACACAAACAAGGAGAACAAAAATAAAAATATTTTAGCAATTTCGATCTTCTTCTATGCCTAATAAATTATATAGAGATATATTTTTAACATAATACTTATTTTCAAAGTTATCTAAAATAAATACAATTTTTTTTTTATTTTATTGTAAATATACGTGGTAAATTATCAAGAAACGAATAGAATGGAACAAAAGTGACAGACAGTTTTCATTACGAACTTAATTTTCATAAGTCGAATAAGAATCGCTATAAATGACGAAGCGAAGTGATAAGTGCAAATGATAAATTTTTTTATCATTTCATTTTTTCATAAATTCAAAATTGACCCCCTGCTGCATGTTATGAAAAAATTGTTTCATTCCAACCGCAGTCGTGAAACTTTTGCTTGTATATTATTGAAATTTTATGTCAAAATGTCAAAGCAAGAGTACGAAGCCTACCGGCTGAAGAAAGCGGTTTACCCGCCATAATTTTTTTTTTTAACTGCTTTGACTTTTACTGATACTGTTTTTAAATATTAATAAAATGATAATATTATAACAAACAAATATGTATTTCATTGATACCATTTTCAGTTTTACACATTCGCAAATACAATTATGTATATCACTTTTAAATCGCAAAATCAATTAAATCAACACCGACTTGTAATGTGGACTTTTTTGCCTGCACTAATTTGTTAGCGTACTAGAAATTATGATAAATTAAGGGACGATTTTTATGTACCTAAAAGTATATTCGCACACTAAGATTATGTTCATAAAAAAGATTGCGATAATTGTTGCTATTCACTCGAGGTACTTAAAGTATTTACAAATTACCTAAATGTATAAATATAGGTACATACAAGGAAAATTTAAATGACTTTATGTGTAGCATTAAAATACATACATACAGGGCGCCCACCGGATAGGTATACTACTTTGTTTTGCAGCCATTTTGGTAAACATTAGTTTTGACAGTTCATATTTGGCAATCGTGTAGTAGAGACGTGACAAATTTATTATGGAAAGATATGAACTGGCGGACACCCTGCACATAGTATGTACTGTACATACTTAATTTCATTTTGAAACCTATTTTTTCTTGGAAAAAGTTTTTAGTTGTAGGTATGTAAATTTTTTCAATATGAAATGTGTATGTATGTACATATACATACATACATATGTAGATATATTTTAACAACCGCAATTGCATACATAGCATTTGTGTATTTGTTCATCTAAAGGAAAATTTCTAATTGTTCTCATAAATATAAATTGTTAAGATATGTTTTGTACTGTTTCTTTTACAAAATTTTGCTGGATACAAAATTAATATTAAAAATAATTGCAACTATAGCCGGTTGATTTTTTGTGCTGTCGGTTTCGCAGCTACCGCCGTCAACTATATTCATTTGGCTCTGTGTTCTAATACAAACAAAGCACGAATGTGACGTCATACATATTTTGGTTTTTGAAATAAATATACGAGTAATTAAACATTATAAAAAAATAAAAATATGACGGGTGCAATTATTTTATTCCATTTTATTAAATATTCTTTTTTATTTTCGCTAGTACGCTCTCCTTTTGTTGGCTTTTTCATGGTTTTAAACCTCTATATTATTTTTTCACATATATGAAAATTTTCTGTGCAAACTTGTTACACATATGACAAAATTTTGACAGTTAATTTCACAGTTACATAAAACAGGAATCAGCACTCTTGTGAAACTGAAAATATTTTGTTTAATTATTCAAGAAAAATGATAAAAAAAAATCTTGTACATACGACAAGAGTGTTTACAGATAAACTTTGCCTAAATATTTAAAATTGTTATTAATGCATCAAATTAATATTTTGTCGCACTATAACTGCCTACAACCGACACGGCATCGAATGTACCAAATTTTCTAATTCTAGGGGTGTTATATTTTGCCATTCTTCTTGCAGCCTCTATTTTGTTTTACCATATGTGATTTAGTAATTTGGTATTTACGTGTTTTTCGTTGCAAAATCTTTCAAACGTACTCATGCATATTTAGATCTGGGCTTTTAGGTGGTTTATACAGCTGTCTGGGGGCATAGTATAGCAACCAATTATTTCACAGTTGGAGCAGTGTGACTCGGGTCATTATCTATTTACTTAACGGCAATTGTATAAGAATATTGTACATTTACATTCAAATTCATAATTTAGGTTTTATCCATACGTTAGTTATGAGACGTTATCTGTCTTATAAGCTCAAAATAAAAAATCTTATTCATAAACCTTTCATATGAGCAAATTAACTAATAAACGATTTTAATGTCATGCTGGCAATACCATGATATTATTTCAGCATAGTGATGTACAATAAAAGCTATCGGTTACTTCGGAAATTTTTTAATAGTCATAAAATTAATGTAATAGTAACACAATTATACATAAAATAGACGTGATTGAAGTAATATTTACTGCTGTTAAAAATGAAACTAAAAAAAAACTAAAATAAACGTAAAAAATAAAAAAAATCTTCCTTTCAAGCACATTTTTTTAAATCATGTATAAAGTAATCGAATAATACCATTCTCTTTTTGGTTTGTGCATCACTATTCTGTTTACATTTTTTTATTTCAAAATTTGGTAAAATAGAATTGTAAACTGGAGAGAAAGAGAAAGGGGGATTAACATTCGTAATTTCTACAGGCACTGATGACAGAGCCTGAAAAGGAAAGAGATGGCATATGTAATACAAAATAAAAACAAGTTTTTGGCCATTTAGAAATTTAATTTTGTACAGAGACTGCAACCATTTGCTATTATACGAAAATTTTTAATTATATGAATTTAAATATGTACATATATATCCATCCTTGCAACTATATAAGTTTTATTCATTGTAATACTATATTATTCCACTTTTATTTATACAATACTAGCTGAACCCGGTGTGCTTCGCTACGCCCTCGTTATATAATATAATTTAAAGTATTTATATATTTTTCAGACAGTTGTGGGAGAAAGAGAGTGAGGCTACCCCACTATTTTAATTCAAATGTATTTGAAATTTGAGGTAAAGTCGTTAATAAACGTAGTAAAGAAGCACCAAATTTGTATATAGAACAAAAAGTTTAAAACTTTCAAACAAAATTTGGGGTGAAAAGGGGCCTGAAATGGGGCGTGGCGTAAAAAATTTGTATTTCTACCTCGCCTGGAGTATAATGTGTATACAATTTGAAGTATATCTTTTAAAAATATATGGAAGCCATTACATAATTTTAAAAAAGTGGGCGTAATAGTGGGCGTGGTCGAAAAAAAAGTACCCTATTAATCATGCCAGATTCTCAGTTAAATGCTGTGAAAATTTCAGGGAGATCGGTCTAAAGGTTTGGTCTCCTATAAGGTACAAACAAACAAACAAACAAACAAACAAATAAACAAACACACATTCAATTTTATATATTTAGATCCAATCTAACTCACAAATGTCGTGTTATTATACGGTTAAAGTACCTAAAAACCTACAATAAAAATTCCTTATTTATAAATGGTTTATGAGAGCGTTATGACACTGTTTCTTGATTATGAATACAAAATTAAGAGATTTTGCTTATAAGGCTCTTATAAGCACGTTTTATCTCATTATGAATTGGACTGTTAATTTATATGTATGTGTGTTTATTATAATCAATGTTAACATACTGGTGTACATGAAGATGTAACTACGGTGAAAAGATTCTGAGAATGGGAGTGAAAGATATTATAAAAATAACTTTTTTATGACATTTACTACTCTTAAGTTCCTGCTGTGTATAAACTGCCCTAAAAATGTTCTTTTTATTGCCAGAAACAGAAAACTGTTACGGGAAACTATTGGAAAAATATTCATTAATTATTGCAACAATCGATAAGAAAAAGTTCTGTAAATTAAAAAGAAATTACAAAATTCAATGCAAATTTATTTTCATGTTTATTACTGGTAATAAAATAATTTGGAGTATATTCAGACGTCATGCAGAGTATTATTTTCTTTTTGTTTTAACCAAATAATTTGGTAGTTCATTCTGTCTCCTACTTTAACTTTTAACACTTGTAAATTATTATCTTGTTTTTATACAAAGTTTGGGAAACACTTTTTGTTCAAATTTTTAATATGAACTAGAAAATGGTTTGCCAAGTTGTTACTTTTTCTTTGTTTCGTTAATTTAAAACAACCATAAACAAGAAGATTTGCAGCGATTGAAAATAACAGGACTGCCTTAAGCTATAAACAGATAAGACCACAATGAAATAAATAAGCAGAAGAATTAAGGAGTGCTTTTCTTTTGTTAATATTTGAACTAATATTTTTTCCCCCACAAATTAATTAATATGAAATATTCTCTACAACATTATGTTACTTTTTGAAGGGCTTTACAATTCTCATCGACGTAAAACTTGTGGGGTTTATGGTTTATAATTTTTTCGGTTTTCCTGCCAAATGGTAATCTACAGGTTTGTTCATGATTAAATATTTACAACACACTCTCTGTTGATATGAGGAGTAGGAATTCGGTACAACGATGACTGTTGTAGCTGCGGTGATGCGGAGGAGGAGAAGACAGTTGAGCACTTCCTTTGTAATTGCTCGGCCCTCTTTAGGCATCGTTATGATGCTCTCGGTATGGGATTAATATAGAATATCGCCGAGATATCGGGTATCGATATGGCAGACATCCTGAAATACGTCAATCTGACGGACTGGATATGAGGGAGTTTTTGACCGTGGTCACTGTGGTGCTGTGGTATTTTCAACACGCCTCGTATGATGCTAACTGATGGTCACGTAAATTAGCGAACTCATGGATTCTATTGTGTGTGGCACACTTCTTAAAGACTAAACAGAGACGCCTTAATCTGGTACAGAGTTCATCAGGAACCCCAAGATTACCTGTATGCCCCTGTCATTAGGGGTGTGCGGTAATCTTGACTGATGGTTGGGTTCGGCCATTCGGGGAGTACACGTAGTGGTTGTGGTAGTGCTGGATAGTAATCCTTTGTCATAGGGCTGTCGATGTGAGCGGTGCAATGTGTCGTGAGGGTGGCAAAAAATAAAAAAAAATCAACTAGACAATTAATAAGAAATGTTAATATGGTTTTACTAAGTACATTCCAATTAAAAAAAAATCAGAAAGAATTTTTTAAAAAATTTAGTTTTTAAGGTAGTTCTGAGCATTCAAAGTTGTAAGTAAATTTATTACAAAAAATCTGGAAAAATGCTATAACTTTGAAGGGTTAATTCGTAAAGAAAATTTCAATAAAGCAGCGTAATTTTGATTAAAGTATACATATATGCAGTGATGCTAAAATTGTTAAACTATGGTTTTTACTACAATGTGATTGTCACATGCAATGTACCGTTATTCTGACTGAGAAAAGTAAAAATATTATACATTTTTAATTTCAGTGGACAATAAAAAAAAGGTAAAAAAGGTATTTTTATACTTTAATATAAGTTTTGTGCAAGTAAGTTTATTTCAAAAAACTTGGTTTTACTTCCACTTTCATCCCCTTTTTTAATTTTTATTGGCAATTTTCAGTGGCTAGTCAGGTTAAAATACGTTAATTTTTTAATATTTAATATTTTAGATTAATATGAAGCAAATGAAAATTAATATAATAGCTCCTGTTAATATGGTTTCATTCATCTGATTTTTATAAAAATTTAACAAAATTAATTGCATTTAAAAAACAATAAACATAGTTTTAGTTAGAGGTTACATTTTGCGATTTAATTTTTATTCAGGATATGTGAGCGGTGGGTGTGTCCTTGCTCAAAATAAAAAAAAAAAAAAATAAAAAAATATAAATTCAGAATGATCTAATAGTTTCATGTACATACATACATAACTGGACTTTACAACCCTGTGTCAGGATTACGGCCTAGCTTCTCGCAGCACTCATGTTGTGTGTGTAAATTTTTATCCATGAGTACCGGGACCTACAGTTTAATGTCGACTCCGAACGACAGACTTTAGAAGCTTGTTCATGGCAATTAATTACTCCAAGAGCTTTTGCCAAAAGACTGCTGAGAAGTAGTCGCCGTAAGAAATATTTTTATTCATATTTCTTTTTTTTTTTTAAGATGTCGGAGCTAGGTGTCGAACCCAGGGCTCATGTCTTAGTAAGCCAACACACTAACTACTAGACCACGGCGACTACCAAATGTACCAAAAATAATTAATTATAATTTTCTTTACAATTTTTCTTAAATAATCGAAAAAGGACATTTTTGAACTGGGCTTGTCCTTCCTTTGAATTAGACCATATTTGGTCGAAACGTTAATGTTGTTCGAAGTAATCAGTGTATTTTTAATTTTCAGAATATACGGGAAGGACTCGAATCCTTGCTCCGAAATTTTCCAAAGTTGCAATTTTACTATCTTTCATCAAGTCAAACAAGTGTACCAAATTTCATAACTCTACACTGTGCGGCGAAGCTTGGCTGTGCTCGATGGTTGGGAGTAACGGCACTGGGTAGCGCTGGTCTGACGGGTGGTATCTCACCCCTGCTTCTGCGTAGTGTGTGGTTGTGTCAAAGGACGTTAAACTTCAGAAGTATGTCCCATTGGATCACAGTTGTATTATGTAAATTCGATGCGAGATTATGCGATTAGAGCACTTTGAAGCTTCTTTAGTGACTTTTTTTTTTAATCGAAGGTCCGCACCGGACCACAAAATTAACACAACATATGCAATCAAATCAAATTTAGCCGGAAAAATTCAATATTTAGTTTCGGCGACATTTGCCTGATGGTATATTTAATATACATATCATGATAGCGATAGGAAGACCATTTCCATTTAATATTTATTTCAGTGTTAAGAGAAAATAATTAATTACTCTTAATTTAAGGTAACCAGAGTTTTACATAAGAAATCCATTATTAGCTACCATTTCTACAGCATTAAAACAAATTTTATGAATGAATTTTTTCTTTAAGGGCCTGCGCACTCCATATGCCGGCTTTTCATTTCTACGTATTTCCTTTGCCATGATTTTCTCTTTATTACTCGTTTTGTTTACATTTTCCATAATTTACTATCAACACCGTAATGTTTCGTTTGTTCATCATTATCACCAACACACCGACAGCAATATGAAGCAACCACATGTTAAGACTTTTTCCATCATCATTATTATCATCGTTATTATCATTACTTTGGTCGTTATTTGTATAGCCAGCCATTCGTTTTGGGTCCTCTAACGTGTATCACTTATTGGGCGCCAAATAGTTGCCATTCGTAATGCTTGCAGCAAACAAGTTATAAATTTCAAATGCGCATCAGCATCATTTAAAATAATGACAAGCGAATATTTTGAGAATACAATGTGTGATTTTCACTTTAGTTCCGTTACGATTTTCACTAGAGACGATTAATGTATCCGCTTTGTGCATAATTGAATGAATTCTGTATAAGTACAGATATTTCTTTCAATAATTTGTATAAATTCGCGCGATTAAAAGAAAATAAAAAATTCCAAATTTGTGATATTTTATTATAAATTTAAACAAAAAAGGAAAAATATATGGAAAAAGAAAAACGAAAAGAATCCGAGGTTTTTAAATGTAAAAAATTAAATAAAAAATCGCAAATGGTTATAATAAAAATGTAAAAAAAAACAAATACATTAAAAGGAGTGTTTGAAAAATAAAACAAAAAATATTAAAATAATTTTTTTTAAATTTTAAATTTAAACTTTGTGTTGAGCTTAAGATCTGTTATATATTTTTTTATTACGGAAATTCGCTACTCCTTTGTGCAGTTTTGTCGGGATTTATTTTATAACAAAAGGTACACAGAAAAAATTATTGATATTTAAGAAAATAATTAAGAAATTAATTGAAAAAAAAAATGTTTTAATTAAGAAATGTAATTGGTGTAATTAACTTTTTAATGTTTTATACAACTTTACTTTAAACAATGCTGTTAATATCTTTATATATTATTATTAATTAAACATTAATTTGTTTACTGGTGAAAAAATAAATAATTTTTTAATTGAAACTAATTTTTATTGTTTTCTGTGTATATACATACATACTTATAATAAAAAAATCGTATCGTATGAAAAAATATTTCATCGTATTAAACTAAATCTCGTATGATAACGAACTAACATTTCTTGAAAAAAAAACATTTATTATAAAAAATTAATTAAAAAAATACATAAATTCTTTTAATGTATTGTAATTAAAAATGAACAAATAAAAAAAAAATTAACAAAAAACAAATAAATTTGAAATACACCTAATACTGTTTTTACGCGATAGATACGTTCCTTGAAAAGATAGTGTATCCCTATAAAAAGTATTGATAAGCCTTTTAAGCGCATAAAAATATACATATTTAGATTTACTAGGGTGATTTTTTTAAGAGTTTGAGAAGCTAATCTTATAGCTTCTTTTTAAATTATGATTAACGGCAGATTTCCATCGCGGCTACGAGTGACATGATTCATTCGTGACTACTTTTTGCAATACATCTAACCGTATAGTGTCAATGGTGGCTTGAATATTGGCTTTTAATGCTAAACAGGACCACTTCTGGAAAGAGAGTTATGGCCAAATGTATGACAATTTGCACCGTCTTCCTTAGAATAAATGTCTTTGATGTTTAGCTGATCAACTCTTGCAAACAAACCTTAACGGCAGCTTCTTGGTAAATTCGACAAAACTTAAGACCGATGATGCCGTCAATGTGTAAACCGTACAAAACAGTATAATTTAATGGTTTTAAAGTAATTCGTTAAAGCCATATGGTAATTTGGCTTATTGACGAAGCCATTTAACCAGAAGTCTCATCTTCGGCCAGCTGCAAATTAGCCCAATCATTTAGTTCAATTCTTGCGCGAGTTATATGTTGTCGGCATATAACACTGTGTGTAATTTTTCAAGTCATGGATATATAGCCATACACGGACACCACTACGTGCTAAAAGAAAAAAAAAAAAAAAAAAAAAAAAAAAAAAAAAAAAAACCAAGACCCTTGCCTTCCAGTTTTGCCCAAAACTCATGAAGTTTTTTTTATGGGCCCACCCGGCATTTGGGGCCTTGGTGTAATTTTTGCAAAAAAGTAATAATTTTCTCAGGCTCATATCTTGCAAACCGTTCGGAATTTTTATTTAATTTCTGAGGCAAAGTTATGTAGCTCTTGTCATGAAGAAAAAAAATTGTGAAAATATAAAATCAAAAAAAAAGAAACGTCACCTTCACGACCAAAATCACGAAAATCTTTATAAAATTCGATCTCTTTTACTTTTTTCTCTCCTGTTGAGGTCTATAGGTAGCAAACCCTCCAAAATTTTAGGAAACAATGAACTACAAAAATTTATCCAAGATTCCAATAAACAACTTCCTAATTCATATAAACTTCCTAGGAATGATTCTTAACGCCGCACAGTGGCGCCTTTTGACCTTTTTCGTTGCAAAAATCATAACTTTTAAAGTAATAAAGATATTTTAAAAATTTAAAAAGAATTTAAAAGAAAACTCCCCTAGCTTCAAAATGCATGACCCTCAAGGTGATAGGCCATTCGCGGCACTGTGCACAGTGTTGTCTTTTGACGTTTTTCGTTGTAATCATTATAACTTTTAAAGTAATAAAGATATTATTAAAATTTATAAAGTATTTGAAAGATAATCCCTTTAGCTTAAGAATAATTAACCGGTATGGCCGGCACAGTGCATCGTTTTGATGCAAAAATCATAACTGTTGAAATTATAAGGACATATTTAATGTTTAAAACGCACTTGAATTTTATCTCGTTTAGCTTCAAGAAAACCGCGCTTGCATTGTAAAAGGCCCACTGCGGCACTGTGCACAGTGACACATTTCGACCTATTTTGTTGCAAAAATTTTTAATTTTAATTTTATCACAGTTTTTTGTTTAAAATTTTTGAATGTTTTTTTCCACACACTTTTTTCACTTTGATTGTCACTGGCTAGATATTGAGACTAGATAACATTATTAGCACAGAATATTTGGAAATAAATCTTTAAAAAATGCCTACTACAATATTTTTTATTTTTGTTTTTTTTTTGCAATGTTCAGTTAAGTGCAAGATAAAATATTTATTGCTTTAATTACATTTCTTTATAATTAGCTGTAGGTTCAATTTTAACAGCTCATTCACTATGGTCCAAAATGTTAATACTTTTTAAATTAAAAACTTACTAAAATTAAATTTAGATTATTTTTTTTTTTTGTACATAAAACTTTGTCGGTTTGAAAAATTCTTAAAAATCCCAACATGACACATATACTTGTACTTAAGTATTTTTTTTTTTGCAATTCATATGTTTAAAATTTTTTTATTTAAAATCCCAAATTTAAACTTCTAAAATATCTTAATTTGTTCAGGAGATAGAACTCATCAAAGTGGTAACTTTTCCGAAATTTTTTTCCGCTAGGGGGCGTTGTAAGCGAATGAAAACGCATAAAAAAACTGAATAATAAATTAAAGACCAATACATCTACTAAGTTTGGTATACAATTAGAGTGGATCTCAGTGCTGCCCAAAATCTGTTTGAATACTTTGAAAATATATAATTTTTGTAGTAAAAATTGTTACAGTTTTATTGTTTTTTCATGTACACGGGCAAGTACGGGCACCCAATTTCAAGAAAATAAGTTAGAGTATTAAATATTTAACAACCTCTGTTTAATAGTTCCCGTCACAAACCGTCACTTTTTTTGTTCTATTCTATTAAGTGTCAAAAAAGACCCAAATATCATGTGTTTGCAAAATTGCGCCTGAAAAAAAAGTATTGGACCGAATAACCCTTTTTTTTACATCGTCTCATTGGAATTAACATACCTTTCATCCGACACCAAAAAATTAATGATCGGTTGCATAGTTTGCCTGATATTCAATTGAAAAGATGATATTTTTTTTTTAAATTTAAACATTTTTGTAAGTCCGAAAAATTGTCAACTTTGATTGACTCTAGAATTCATAATTTTTATCCGATTTCAAAAATTTTTTTGGATTCTTAATCAGTGAGAAGTTCTCTATCAGATGTAGTTATTCATTTTATCAAATTCTTCTGTCAAATTTTTGATTTTTGCAACGCTTTTAGGGAAAAGGCGCCACTGTGCGCCGTTGAGGTAGCGCTTAGGTAATTTTCGGGAAATTTTTACTTTCTTCTTATGTGATTTTTGACGTTTTCAATACAACGTACATGAATACAAGGATACACTAGGTGTTCATAATCAAGTAAACAAAAACTGTTTTCAATACAGCATATAACGATACAGAAGCTTCTGAATTCGGCAAGTGTTGTTTATTAACTACAAGTGTTGTAAATATTTGAGTGTTTTAAACTATTTAAATAACTTTTTTTAATAAAAAATAATAAATTGCATAAAATATTATTGCAAAACTCTTAAAATATTAACTAACAAGGTATTCAAATAAATTTTTTAATATTTATCAGTTATGAAGAAAAATAAAAATTTAATATTTCTAAAGTGGAAAAAATTTTGATATGTATATGTACTCAGAAAATAAATAATTAAAAAAAAAAAAATACGATTGTAAAAGTTAATAAATACATACTGCTTAAAAATAAATGAAAACTGCTTTTGGCAAAGATATGCTAAAACATAAATGTTTACTAAAAATAAAATAAAATTTGATGGATTTAATAAAAGCAAGTAAAACAATTTCAACTAAAATTACAAAAAGCTCAAGTTGCTGCATTTCTTTAATCACAGGTAACATCTGTCTGTCTGTCTGTCTTTTAGAAAAGCGATATCTTCTTTCATTATACTCGTACTTATATGTATATGATGGATATATTCAGTAAATATTGATTTAAATTTGTTTGCTTAAATATGAAAATATATATTATATAATATGATACGAATGGAGTGGTGCATAATTTTTGGGATAAGATGGCTAATAGGGCTGATAGTCGGTGTTGATTTTATTTGATTTATAAGAATTTTATTAGTTGATCAAATAAATAAATCAGGCATCAAAAATCAATCACTTAGAACAGACATAAACAATAATTTTTTGCACCATTATTATTATTTTTTAATAATCTTTGCATATATGCACGTCATGATTCTTAAATTTTTGATTTTTAATGTTTTCTTCATTAATTAATTATTATTTTTGAGTAATATTAATAAAAAGCAGCCATAATCATTATTTTTGAGCAAAAGAAATACAACTCAAAAATAATCATTATCTATGATTTTTATTTTTTTCGCTCAAAATAAAACTCTTTTTTAATTTAAGACTTTATATGTGCCCATTATTATGAACATTTGTTAATTATTTTTCAACAGTAATCCATTTTTATCAATATTGCGAGTATTTAAGCTTCTTAAAATGTTCCTGGAAAACTGGAAAGATGTACGGTAGTAAACTCAAAATATCCTTATGTTTTTTTTTATTTCTTCTTCTTCTGCAATTTAATATAAATTTTAATAAAGCTCAGGGTTGTATAACTTTCATAATTAACACAAAATGAATTTCATATAATGTTGAAATTAGAAACACTATCTAATGGTTAATTTTTGACAATTTCGTAAAAATTACATTGAATAAATTTAGTTTAAAATAATGTGGTATGAAATAACTAATAAACTAATTTTTTTAAAATTTTGACTTAGACCACTTTCATAATTATGGGCACATATATGAAGTATGAAAGAAACTAATTATATAATTTTTGTGCAAGAAAATAATATTTTATATAACAAAATGAACAAGCATTTCACAATATTTTTTTCCTTTATTAGTTCTGACCAAAAGTGAGAAAGAGTGAGAAAAAAGATTGAAAGAAATAAAAATCATAAATTATGATTATTTTTAAGTTTTATTTATTTTGCTCAAAAATAATGATTATGGCTGTTTTTTATTAATATTACTCAAAAATAATCATAATATAATCATTATTGTGTAATTTTTATTATAAAACTTATAATGATTACGGTCCCTGAAATAAATAAATAAATAAATAAATAAACAAAAATCAAGAAAATATATTTTTCATAGCAATTTCTAAAGCAACGGTTCAAAGTGGCTGAAAACTTTTTATTATTGGAACCGATTCAAATATTTTAGTAATTTTTTTAATGGACAGTTAATAGTTATATTTGACTTCAGTTTTCATTTCATTGACATTTTTAACGATTGGGAAGCAATAAATAAAATTGTAAGCAATAATGGAAGCAATATATTGTTCTTTATACATTTAAGCTTCCAAATATGCTACAGAATTAGTGCTGGCAAAGTATTGAGTAATGGGTACCGAGTATCGAGTATTTATACTAATTTTCGGGTACTCAATAATTAAAAGTAACTACTCAATACTTTTAAAGTTGTATTTTTTCTTCGAAGTTGTATAGAAAATTTAAATTTTAACAACCAAACAAATTTCTGTCTAAAAATGAAATTGTTTTCTCTTAAATATAAAATCCGTTAAAAGTATTGAAAAAAGAGTATTGGGTACCCAAATTAAAGTTCTCAATACTATCGAGTAATGAAAAGTAGCAGAATTTGACAGCACTATACAAAATAAGGTACTATTTTTGATTTTTTATACTATTTGCTTACTGGTTGCAATAAATTTGCATTTCTATTGCATTTTAGCAGCTCATTTCATATAAAAATCATGCATTATTAATGCGCACTAGTAAGTGATTGTATGCAATTTCTCCCTTACAAAATAACTTACTGGTAAGTACTATTTTCTGCTGGGTATTTGATTGATTGAATATTTAAATTAAAGTTCAACGTTGAACTTAAGCTTTTGTAACCTTTATTTTATTTGTTTAACTCAACTGTGAAGTGATTTTAATAAAAAATTTAAAAAATTTTTTATAATAATGGAATTTATTTTTTTAACACGCTCGCCACTTATGCGATTTTAGTGTCCCTGCAGAAAATATTGGAGTACGTAATCTATTTAAGTTTATACAGAGTAGTTACAATATAGTCCATTGTAGTGCAGACATGAACCATGTCATTTTAAAACAAGTAGTAATTGCTTAGGCGAAGAGCGTATGTACATGTGCTTACGAACACAAATTGTATACGAAAACGTAATTTACTTGGCAACTTAAAAAAAACGGAGCAATTTAAGTAAAAAATTTGTTGAATGGTAGCATAGACACCATTTATATTTCCTGTTTTTTTTATTTCAATTAGTGAAAGAAAAAAAAAAAATAAAAAACTTTTGTGTTTTAAAAAACTACTAAAAACTGATATATTTAAATACATATGAAGTGACTTTTAAAAGTGCAAAAAGAAAATTATTTATAAAAATTAAACACTGTAAATAATCTATCTAACATTAATTATGTAGTTTTAAAACTAGCAAACGAGTGTACTACATGATGTACTAACACGAAATAGTTACGGAATTAACCCTATGGGTATACACCATGGAGTGGTAACATAAACTATTATCGTCTTACATTTTATCAAAAGATCTTTGCTTTGATTTTGTCTAAACTCAGAGGGATAGAAACGAAGAAGGAGGCTAGGCCTCTATAGAGAAAACTGAAAATTACAAATTTATATTCATTTTTGCAACTTGACAGAGAGGGATCGAAGCACATGTAAATTTTCCACCATTAAGTGAAAATATTGAATAAAAATTTGAATTCTTTTGATTTCTTTTTTTAATTTTGGGCTTCTTTTTGCCATCAAGAGTTAAAGTGGTGGGAATATGATGGCTGAAATGTTGAAAGCTATAATTTAGAATCATTTTGAGATTAAAAAAAAGATGATGCTCATCACTCACATACAAAAAACAGATTTGACAGCAATTTATCCCATAGACCTAAGGCGCTTAACATCTATCTTTCTATAACTATGTATGTATATTATTCAACATTCTGATAGAATGCACTGCATTTGGTAGGGGTTTATCCCAAAGTATTGGTCTTAAATAAAAAAACTAAAAGGACTATTTTGCTTAGATACATGTATTTCGACACGACAGTGACTCCAGACTCTGCAAGCGCACTACTAGGAACTGAATTGAAGATAATTAAATTAAGAACCATTATAAGCCAGCAATAATTCCTGATTTAAAACATATAGAAATTCTAAAAGGGATTATTAAGGAAGAATAGAACCATTTTATGGGAAATATTAATTGCTCTGGAGCGTATCAGAGAGTGAGTTGAGCCTAACATAACCTAAACTAGGTTGTTGCTTAAATTATGCTATAAGATATGTTTGTTATGGTTAAAGCCACGTGATTGGTTTAATTATATGAGCAAAAGTGTACATAGAAATTTTTATTGGTTTTTATTGTTACTTTTTAAATAAATAAACTTAATAACAACTAACTGCAGCAATAGCTCAACAAAAACAATATCAACAGAACAATTTTAGTATTTATTATAATACTATACTACAATATTCCTCCTTGTTTTTACTCAGAAATTTGTTTAATTTTTTTTTCCAGTCAATAAACAATTTAGTTAATTGGTTAATTTTGTTTTGTATTTATTTTGTTATTGTTCTTCTTGTATATTTTATATAAAATAAATTTTGTTAAAAAAATAAACACAAGTTTGTTGGTAAAAAAAAACGAAATGTTATTTTTATTACTTTTGAAAATAGTTTTTCAGCGTTGAAACGAAGGCACCATATAATTATTCCTAAAACAGATGTCTTAATTTGCTGATTAACTAATTGCACCCAGACAATCTACAAGCAACAGTTAGAGAGAATTTTTACAAGTTTTTAATTTTATATATTTTTTTTTTGGCAAACATTTATTTTGTGTAGTGAAAGGTGGGCAAAAAATTGCAAATAAATTCATGCCATAATTGTTTTAATATTCAAATTAAAAGTAAATAAATAAAAGGAAGAACATTTAATAAACGGAAAACTTGTACGAATTTTTGTGTAGAAATTTTAAACATTTGTTTAGATTTTTTGTATTCTTTTAATTGAAATATGATTTTCGAGTGACTTTTTAATTATTTGTCAATGCTGAGCATATTGCAAGGCTGCGTGCAAGCTGAACTCTTGAAGACTGACCGTAATTTTAATTTAAAGTCATTGCTATTCTTCTATGTTCAGTGTGTTTGTTCTATTTTCGGTAGCTATTCCTTCCCAGCCCCGGTTCGAGCCCCAGCACTGGTGAGTATGAAAAACAAAAAAAAATTTTTACTGCATTTTCAAGTTTTAAAATTAAATAAAAATATATATAAGAGGTTTCCCCCACTTTCGAGAATTGCATTCCAAATAAAGCCACCCCCTGATTTTCCACTCTAACCATCTTTGAGCTATCAAATGAAAGATCAGAAGAAAGCACCATCTACTGGGTAAATAGGCAGTACTAGAAAGCAAATATCAAAACAACAACTTAGCCAAGATCCTCACCACTTCACAAGAGACAAAAATTAACATCAACAGTGCCCCATACTTGCTGTTGCTCATTTTCAAGGGTAAAGGTATAACACTGGCCTTTAAGTGATCAACTGACAGCAACTTATCTCGTATAAGGTGCTTAAAAAAAGACAAAAAAAAAAAATTTACACACCATGAGTATTGGTCTTATCAAAAAAAAAAACCCGTTTAATTTATTTTAATTTATTACTTTAAAAGACCTCTTAATTAAAATTCGTATAAATATAGCAAAAAAACAATTTTACTAAAATTTTTCTAATGGGTAATTCATACTACCGTAGTCGCCGTGGTCTAGTGGTTAGTGTGTTGGCTAACTAAGACATGAGCCCTGGGTTGGACACCCAGCTCCGACATTTAAAAAAAAAAAGAGATATGCAAAAAATATTTCTTTCGGCGACTACCTCTCAGCAGTCTTCTGGCAAAAGCTCTGGGAGTAATTGATTGCCATGAAAAAGCTTCTCAAATCTGTCGTTGAGAGTCGACATTAAACTGTAGGTCCCGGTACTCATGGATAAAAATTTACACACACAACATAAGTGCTGCGAGAAGCTAGGCCGTAATCCTGACACAGGGTTGTAAAGGCCGGTTATGTATGTAATTCATACTTCCATGTATTTATTACCTACAATATGACATTTTAATAAATTAATTTTTCATCTTCTTTTTTTGCATATTGCCTTCATCTATCTATGCTGGGTCACAGGTTGTAAAGTGCTTAAATATGCATTTTTTTCGTTATAAACAAACAAATATTTGTGGCCATAAATTTTTACTACAAAACGAGTATATATTTGATATATTTTTAAATTGTTTTTCGCTATACCTTCCTGTAACACTTATGAAGTTGCCTAAATTCTAACGACCTTCAAAGTAAAATAAACGCAATAAAGTTTCACTCTTATGTGGTTACGCATGACCTGGCACAATATGTTTGTGTGTGTGTGAGTGTGCTTTTCATAATTCTTGTACTTTGGCTTTAATTTTATAATTTCAAAATATATTTGTTAGAAAAAAAAGAAAAACTTTTTGAGCCCAAATGGAGCCAAAAATGTAAAGGCCAAATGTAATAATTTTGTTTACTTTCAAGGTGATTTTTTTCTTTCTGTTTTATTAATTGTGCCCAATTCGGCATTGTAGGTATTAAGTTATTACTGTATATGTACTTATATAAAAAATGTAATAGCAAATAATGCGTTAATGCCATTATTATCAATAACCTTTAGGCATTTTTAAGGAAACATCAAAAGTTCATTGCTGAGAAAGAGTAGTTAGTTGGCGCAAAATATGGACAAATATTTACTAGCAGCAGTTCGTCATTTGGTTAACTTGTTGTTTTTTTTACCATTAAGAGAGTTTTGTGGACAATAAACAAACCGGAAATCAGTAATGTCCTATTAAAACTTGTTTACCATACCCCTTTCCGTCCCTGCCTACACAAATGTGTAGGAAAATTTAATTTAAATTTTCTCTTTTGGAGAAAAATTATTGTTATTATTGTCTAGATTTTCTTATTGGATTCAATGTTGTCATTTTAGTCGTTGTCTCCATTTTGTTCTGTTATACGTTTTTCCGCCGCTTATTTTAGTATTCGTGATTAAGAGTGTAATAAAGGTGATTGAAATCGTCCAATTTTGAAAGGGACGGAAAGGGATACCATGTGCAATCTGGCGCAGTTCTTATCACTTCTGCTCACTTATTCCCGATTGCTTGTCAGATTTTATGTTTTTAACACGTTCGCGGACGCAAAAAATTTTAGGGAGCTGCAAAAATATACAGGCAATTATTTTTGAAACTAGTTGTAATATCCGAAATATATAAGAGTTATCAGAACATCGTATTTTAACCGTTATATACATATATATATACGAAAGTATCTAATGAACCAATTGGTCATTATTTTGAAATGTGTATTAATTACAAAAACTTAGATTGTATAAAATTAAATGAATAAAAATTGGCTTTAAAATTTGAATGCTATAGCATTCACGTCATTTTGCATCAGTATGAAAATGAATGCTATAACATTCACGTCCGCGAACGTGTTAAGAAACTGAGCGTTAAACTAGTTTATCGGAAAGCTTAGCATTTTGAGGTATAATGTTTTTGCTTTTTATAAAACGCAGACGGATGATAAAAGAAAATGTAATTTAATGATGCCATATCAATATAAAAGACTTCAGGAGCCTGCTTTGGTCGGTGGAGATCTCTTACACCTTCGAAAGAGAAATTATGTTTACCTTTCTCTTAGTAATTTGTTTTTCAAAAACAAAGTAAAAAACTTTCGAAGTGTGACCAAAAACTCAATTTTTATACACTAACAATGAAAATTGATGTGATCCTTCCAGGAGAACACGTTTTGATTGTATGTTAGACCTATAGCTCAAAAAGAACACATTGTATCGGTTTGTAGTAGTGTTGCTATCAATGCTGTCGAACACGGATTAAGTTTTTTATTTATTTATTTTTTTTATTAAAGTCTATGGATGATAATTAATAAGGAAACCATATATGATTGATCCATATTCCAAAATGGGTCTCACAAAAGATACAAAGAGCTTTTTAGTAATATAAGGATCGGAGAACTCCCTAGACCACCGCCTTACATAGCCAAGAACGCTTCTTGCTTTGTTAGCAGCCATAGTAATATGAGCATTAAAATACAGCTTAGCATCAAGTAGGATTCCAAGATCAATGATTGATTCAACCACCACTTCCAAATAATTGCCACCCAGAGAGTAATTAACTATATTTAGGTTGTTTTTACCAAATTGCATACATTTACATTTTCCTATATTTAACTCCAGCATGTTGTGTTCGCACCATATGAAAAAGTCATTCAGGTCGTTTCAGAGATAGGCATGATCATCAAGATTAGCAAAAAAAAGGAAAATTTTAACGTCATCAGCATACATCAATATATTAGCTGATTTAAAAACATTTGGAAGATCGTTGATTAACAAGGAAAATAAAAGTGGTCCAAGATGACTGCCCTGGGGAACACCACCTGTGTTTAGATACACAGTCTGTAACTCGTACTGTCTGTTTTCTTTCTGTTAGGTATGACTCCAGCCAATTCAAACTAATTCGCGATATACCCAACAAATTCAGGGGGGTTATCTTGTATTTCGATCAGAGGAGGAAAATAAACAAAACTGAACGTTTGATTTTATTTTGTTTTGTTCTTTACAATGAGTAAAACGAAAACAATGAGAACGATTGTCCCATTTAATTTTGCATATTGTTTTTGTTTTGAGTACTACAAATACACAAACTCAAATGTGCGTAGGTACAACAAAAAATGAATGAGAAGAAAAAGGAGAGAAGAAGAGAAAAAGAAAAGAAGAAGAGAAAAAAACAACAAAAAACAAAGCAAGCACAAGAGCGAAAAGCTAATTATTTTATTTACACTCTTTCTCATTTAGAAAGTATTTGTTTTGGTTTTGCTCATGTACAATACCATTAAAAAAATTTTGAAAAGTGTATGACTATGTTGTAACTTTTGCGAAATGTTTTGTTTGTTTGCCCACTCTGATTTCGATTCGAATTGAAAATTCTTTCGAAAGAAATTTTCCATTCGAAAACTCAATAATAAATAAATAAAAACATTTTTCGAAAATTCGTAAATTTTTACGAAATCGCAAGATTTTCGATTCGAATTGAAATACAAAGTTACCCCCCAGTATCAATAAGAGCTTATGATTAATCTTGTCAAACGTCTTACTGAAATCAGTATATATGACATCGGTTTGCCTCCCTCGAATAAACGCAGCATTGTCTAACGAAGTAAAATGAAGAATATTAGTTGTCGTAGAGAAAGAAGCACTTCCTAAATCCATGTTGTGAAGGTGATATTAATGACGCAGTGTGATGACAGAGAAAATCAGCAACCAATTTTTCAAACATTTTCGGAATAACACCAATGCCTCTATAATTTTTAATATCAGTTTTATTCCCAGATTTAAACAGCGGTATAATGAATGAGACTTTCCAAATAGTAGGAAAAAATCCAAACTTAACAGAAGTACTAAATAAATCTACTCAGACCGTAAAGAAACACAATTCAATTCCAATGTTTTTTTTTATAAGTTGAGTTCAAGGTTTCTTGTGGGCGATAAATGCATTAAAAATAAGACTGATAATAATGCACAAGTTGGCTTACTCTGTATTATTCTTTTTTCCATTTAATTTTGGTTTTAAATTAAAATCAATATATGCCTTATACGCATATACAAATTTTAATAGAAAAGCAACAATATGGCTGCAATTTTATTTAAAAATTACGATGATATGGCAAATTTAATACTTTGCCTACTACAATACTTCGACTATTTTTACGTCCTTCATAGAATTACATAAATTTATTAAAAGTCAGTATAAATACTGTAAACAGAAATGTTTAAGCATTTGCGGTTTTATAAGTGGAAACGAACATGTTGTTTGTCATTTTATTTTTTCAATATATCAAAAGTGACATACAGTGGCGGCATATATGTATGTACGAGTATGTACATACATATGCCTGTTTAAGTTATGCTTCTCCTTGTACTGGGCTGCGGCAATTCGCTACTGTGTACCAATTCAATGACATGCACTTTTAATAATTCCTGTGCCAGCGGATGTGGTTGTAAAAAAGGGACTTTGAAAACACTTTAAACCAATTACTCCTCCCTTAGTGTAGAATTGTAATCGTTTATGTGTAGGAGTATGTATGATGTATGAGTAGATGACTTTTAATTCATGGCACTTTCTCGATGCCTGCCTTAATGTTGTTTTATATTTCGAAAAAGAAAATCTCTCTAAACAAATATATAAAAACATTGAACATTCTTGCTACTCCCAATCAGGACAGAAAACTTTTTGTTGTAATTTTTTTATTGGCTATAGTTTTTTTTATGTCATTTAAACTTTTATTTGGTTTGCATAGATTAATAATAATAAATTCATCAAAAAGTTTTGTTTTTATGTTTTTTCATTAACTGTAGTAAAAGTTTTATTTGGCCATATTTTCTTCTTCTCTACAACCTACATATGCTCATTTATATTTGTTTACTATTTTGGACATACATACTCGTATGTATGCACGAGTATGTATGTCCAAAATAATAAACGAAATAAAAGCCAAAAGGCTGTAAAGGTTAAAAATTAAAAATTGAATTGATTATGATGTATAGGTAGTTAATTAATTTTCACATACTTATATGTTAAAAAATACAGAATTTGTTAACATAATTCAAAAAGCCTTTACTATGCTACAAATTCAAAAACTGTATACATCAAAAAGCCCTATTTACTTATACATTTTCAATTTGAAAAACAATAGCGGCTTTAATTTTTGGTAGTGAAGTTGCCCTGGTATATATTGTAAATTTTGTACATATACTTATAGAATAAGCATTACTACTTCCAACCCTACAAAAACAAAATACACTAAAGACATACATACATAACTGGCCTCTACAACCCTGAGTCAGGATTACGGCCTAGCTTCTCGCAGCACTTATGTTGTGTGTGTAAATTTTTATCCATGAGTACCGGGACCTACAGTTTAAAGTCGACTCCTAACGACAGACTTGAGAAGCTTGTTCATGGCAATTAATTACTCTCAGTGCTTTTGCCAGAAGACTGCTGAGAGGTAGTCGCCGAAAGAAATATTTTTTTCATATTTCTTTTTTTTTAAGATGTCGGAGCTGGGTGTCGAACCCAGGGCTCATGTCTTAGTAGGCCAACACACTAACCACTAGACCACGAAAATGCACTACAGACTTACATATTTAAATATTTTCTATGCTGTTGTAAAAAACGCAAAACATAAAGCAGACAAAAACTCGCTTGAGAATTTAGTACTACAAGAAAAGACTGACGCCCTAGTAACATTAATTTAACTTGCTATTTTTTTAATTACAAAAATTTCTTCCTTTAACCCATTAACGCCCAAATGAAAACCAAGAACAATTTTTAAAATTCAATATTTATTACTAGATTAAAACAACATTTTTTACAGTACAGTAAAAGAAAAAACCCAAAAAAAAATATTCTGAGTTGTGTTTTTTCAGGTGTACTAAGCTTAGTACAGCAGCACTTAATATGCTATAGCTCAAAAAATTCTATACGAACTAAACTGTTTTATATTGCTTTTATTAGAATGTGATGTTATCAAGTAAATAAACTGCTATTTAACGTTCTTCAAAGTTAACTGATGTAAAATAAACTACATAACCATTCACAATCTCACAAGAAATACATAAATCACTAGCCAAAATGGAGATTCCCATAATTGATATTTTTCAACTATGATATGATAAGTTGATGTACAATAGCTACGTGGATGTTGCATGTACTCTTATTGACTGATAAAAAGCGTTTCCCGAGTAAAAGAACTGCATTTTATAATTTTTACTTGAACTTTAAGTTGTGTACTATATATAGTACAGCGGGCGGAAATGGGTTAAGGAAGAAATGAACAAAGAAACAATAAAAGATAAACTAATCATGAACTCAAACAATTATGAGAATATCTGCAGTAGGGTAAGTAAAAAAATATATAAAAATACTAGCTGGTGTGACACGGCGTTGCTCGCGTTCTTCAAAGCTTTCACTTTGTAATATTATTTTACATTTAGGCGTAATGTGGCTATTTTATGGTGCAAAAAATTAAATTAAAGATCAAATGTATATTTGTGCCCATAATTATGAAAGTGGTCTAAGTCAAAATTAAAAAAAAATCAGTTTATCAGTTATTTCATACCACATTATTTTAAACTAAATTTATTTAATGTAATTGTAATTGTCAAAAATGAACCATTAGATAGTGGTTGTAATTTCAACATTATATGGAATTCATTTAGTGTTAATTATGAAAGTGGTCTAAGTCAAAAATTTAAAGAAATTATATAAACAACATGAAAATGGCACGTGGCCTTCTTTGACGCGCTTCTGAACTACATAATAAAATAAATAACAATCATATATTAATAATAACGACAATTTCATTCCGGTTTATCTAACCATATAATTCAGTTTGGCTCTTCGGAATTAATAGAATTACTGGTGGCAAATAGTTTACATATTTTAACACTTTGTCAACAGATAGCGGTTCAGGTAAGTTAATGATAACGTACTTATTATGTGAATATGTTAATTATTATTCGAATACTTACTATGTGATCTGCAGATAGTTATTCTACTACCACGTAATACTTCCAAGAAATGGAAAAGAGTAAGGCAGTTATCATCTTCAGATGAATCATATGAAGATATCTCTGTAAATTTAGAAACTCCAGAAATGGTGCAGAGAGAAAAAGATAAGACAAGAAAACGGGCAAGAAATGAAGAAAAATTAAAAGGAGAAATAATGACAGAGAATAC
The DNA here is from genome assembly GCA_963576795.1 of Metopia argyrocephala. Lineage (NCBI taxonomy): Eukaryota > Metazoa > Arthropoda > Insecta > Diptera > Sarcophagidae > Metopia > Metopia argyrocephala. Next base: position 174,895,282 of record OY756208.1, on the reverse strand, counting down.
ACGAGAGAAAACTCAAAACTTGTGAGTGCTAAAATTTTTGAAAATAATTTTGCTCAAAAAAATGTTTAAATCGCGTAGAATATAATGAAAGAAAATTTAATTTTGATACTTTCTGCAAAGTAAAAGATTTTGAAACACGGAATCTGTATCTGTGTACTACAGTTCACCAGCAATTAATAAAACAAAGGCGGCTCAGAACGTGTAAAAGACCTATGAGAAAATGCAGATACAAGTATTTTTTGTCAAAAGATAACAAGTAAGACGTGTCGGTTTGCAGGAACTTTTTTTTAGACACCTATAAAATTTCTGTAGGGCTGTTATCTCATGCTCTGAATGCTGAAATACCTGGAACTGATCGTCGTGGGAAAATGCCTAGATCTTCGCAAAAAACCGATGAAATTAAAATAAAAGCTGTACGAGAATATATTTTAAGTTTCCCAGCATATCGTCGATGAAATTAAAGAACACTGTAACTGATAAAACCTTAAATGTTCACCAGAGGCAAAAAACCTGTATGACGGCGTAAGTGAATTTATTTTCATCGTAGAAATCTGGAACCGGGACTAATCGACGCGTATTTTTTTTTCTGATAAAAATTATGCAAAAAACGTATTTTCGATTTTTTGTCAGTTACAGCGTTTGACGATATGATAGCCACTACACTAGGGCTCGTCATTCTTCTAGTCGAAAATATTTGATAAAAATGGATTACTGTTTAAAAATATTTAAAAAATGTTCACGAATTATTTCAATCAAATTATTGTTTTTAATAAAACTCAAAGTTCTTTATTGCTTTAAGTCATTTATAGGACATTCAGTTAATTTTAAAAATGATCTAAATCAATTCCAAATTTAAAAACAATATTATCGTATGAAATTCACACCAAATTTCATATTCATAATAAATTTCCATTAATTAAGACTAATAAAATTATAAATTAAAATGTCGCATAATGTAAAAATTGTTTTTAATTTATTCAAATGCAATTCATTAGTTATCTCGAAACAAGAAATATATGACTTAGACCAGGGGTGAGCAACCTTTTTAATCAACGGGCCACTTATAAATTTTAAATTTTTTTGGGGGGCCGTACATAAATACTAATAATTTACAAAACTCCATTTATAATAAAAATTAGAATAAAAAAATATAAAATTTAATGCCAAAAAAAAAAAAAAATATTTGCTTGAAATTTTTAATGAGAAATTTGGTACTGTTTTTTCGATACAACCTGATCAATATCAGCCGGAATTGATGAGGTAGGTACACATACACAAGTTTCTAATCGTGCATTACTCAGTCTTGATCGGTGGTAATTGGTCGGTGGTCGGATTTATAAACATTCTCGATGTTTACTGAGAGAAATACATTTTTTACATCAGTATTATTCTGCATGTCCATCACTTCCCTTTGAAAGTCTTCGGGAACTGTATCCACATCGATAATTAATGGTTAGGAAAACATTTTTATGGAAACTGCTCTCTTCTCAGTTTCTTCGTAATTGAAATTCGTTGATTAATGTGTCTATATATTATGTGTATTTTTGAGAAGCAGCAACATTTGTTTGGCGGGCCGCATAAATAGGTTGAAAGAGCCGCAAGCGGCCGCGGGCCGCGTGTTGCTCATCCCTGACTTAGACCACTTTCATAATTATGGGCACATTTATCTAAAATTTATGATCAAAAGATCCTTTTGTTTATTTATATTATTATTTGTTTAACAATTTTTTTTTATTCTATTACTAAGTGATAATTATAAAAAAATGCTTTTTAAAATCTGTTCGAATATAGGTGTTGCATACTGTACATTGAGATTAAATGTAATTTTTTATACATTTATTTTTAATTTTTCTATTTTAGGAGAACTATTAACGAAATGTACATATTAATTAAATAATCAATTGATTTATATGCAATTTAATTTAATTCGAATTATTCGATTGACTTCCTAATTAGGGGGGTAACAAAATATTTTTTTATTTTATTTTCGTTTTGTGTTTTTTTTATTTAGCAATTCAAATAGAGCAGCTATTTAGAAAATACGTAACGATAGCGAAAGTTCATAGAATATTTTTTACTGAATAGCAGAAAACCAAACAATAGCCTTTAAAATTTTGAGGGGAATTGTGAACAAAAAAAAAAAAAAAAATAATAATATTGATAATAATAATAATATTCAGGAATAATATTGAGCTGATTTGGCTTTATACGTTTTATTTTTATTTTTTTATTTTTGTTTTTAAAGCGGAAAATACTCTACGAAGGCACAAAGATTTAAATCATTGTTGCACTAAAAACTATTTTGATTATTAAAAAAAACCAGTTAATAGTTAAAGAACAAAAGTTACCATATTTCTTTAAGAAATTCCGTAAGACGTGAAAGATAATTCTTTAATGGTTTTAAATGCGTTTTCAAAATCGCACTCTCATAGTTTTCCTTAGTGTTTTTCAAGACCTAATTATTCTTTTGGCTAATCTTCTTCAATATGAGTTTGTTTTTCAATAAAATCTATTTATTTTTAAGTATTTACTTTGTATTACATTTTAGTCTGTTATTTTTTCTTCTATTATTTTCCAGCTCTATAGGTGTCGATAACCAGAATGTCACATAGTCAACAGCTCGCATGCCTAATGGTGTATTGCCTTGAGGCACTTTAAGAACTTTAATGTTCAGCAAATATTTAACAAAAGCATTTGTGAGCAAATGATTTTTTTTTATTTTATTTTATTGTTAAAAAGTTATCTAGAAAATTACAGTACAAAATACTTTGAAATCTTTCAGACCTCCTTGAGGAATTCAAGACCTTGTATTTGTTATGTTGCCAGTCTGTATACATTTTTATTTTCACACACATTGTGTTAGTGGGAGGCTTATTAGAGGTATTTGCTGGTTTTGTTCTTTTTGATTATTATTGTGTAAATGAAAAAAAAAACAATCCCAAGTGTCAGATGTAAGTGTCAATAATACTGATTGACTTTCTGTATTTAATGCACTCCAGTGAATGAGTGAATGAACGATGACTGTATGAGTGAATGTTAAAAGTGTATTTGAGAGTATAAAAGGATTATATGAATATACAGACATTACTACCAGTATGTGTGTAAGGCGTGTGGCTGACAAGTTTAAGTGAATTTTTCTTTTTTTTTATACATAAATTCCTTTTTTTTTACTTCTAAAAACGTCAACGAAACACAGGCTCACATAGAAGGTTATTAACTCATGGGCTTAAAATTTTTCTTGTGTACACATAGTTTATGAGTAGTCGCCTTGGTCTAGTGGCTTACTAAGACATGAGCCCTGGGTTCGACACCCAGCTCTGACATTTTAGAAAAAAAAAATATTTCTTTCGGCGACTACCTCTCAGCAGTTTTCTGGCAAAAGCTCTGAGAGTAATTAATTGTCATGCACAAGCTTCTCAAGTCTGTCGTTCGGAGTCGACATTAAACTGTAGGTTCCGGTACTCATGGATAAAAAAATTAACACACACAACATGAGTGCTGCGAGAAGCTAGGCCGTAATCCTGACACAGGGTTGTAAAGGCCAGTTATGTAGCATGTATGTATGTACACATAGTTTATGAAGAGTTCATTCTGTCGCTATATTAGGCAGTAAATAATAGGTATCGCTTTGAGTCTGTACATGAAATATGGATCTTAAACTCTAAAGGTAAAGAAGAAATTCCACTATACGAAAAGTTATAGTCGATTCTTATATTAAAAATTATATTTAGTCAATGAGAATCATTTTTATCTCATAGCCTTTAAAAATAATATCAAAGCTCAAAACATTTTTCTTTTTGGAGAGTTTTAATAAACTTTTCTGAGTTTAATACCGTAGACAGACGACGGCGTTAATGTGCATTAGTTAAGTTAATTCAAATTAACTTGCGCATTATCTCCAATGTAAATGCACGAAATCAAACTGAGTTTATACTGCATTAAACTTTTTTAATATGGCAACTTCGTATAAAATCAGCCAGTTTTTTGCTAATTATTTACTATTGGTGGTAATTAAAATGGATAGAAAGTAAGCCAAGTTACAAACCTCTCATTTCTATGGGTATAAATTTTATACTATAAAAGCAATTAAAAATAGTTCACAAACAAACTAAAGTTGCCGTCTGTCTACGTTATAAGTGCAGAAACTGTCATCTGTCAGGGAAAAATTTTAATTTGCATTAGTAAGTTCTTAATGTAAATTAACGTTGTCGTCTGTCTACGGTATGAGTCTGCTGCTGAGTTGCTAATTCATATCATTTTAAATAATTGTACATTGTACATAAGTCGTTTGATCTCATAAAGACAAAATTAAAAATCAGACAAAATGTTGATGAAAATTGTAGAACTTTTCAGAAGCACGGATTTGATTGAACTTACTGAGATTACAAAACATTTGTGTCAAAATAAATAGCCTTTTATTTATTTTGGTCATGTTATGACATTTTCTTTGCATTGAATTGTTATAGAGTTGAAGGAAAGAATATATATGGAATATTGTATTTTTATATTGTAAAAAAGATGGTTTCTTGATAACACAAATACCGTAAAATCGCTTTATTGGAGAATAATACTAAAAAGTTGTCAGCACTATAGTAGTATTTCAAGTATTTTAAGTTCTAAATGTCAACATAATTTAATAAATGTCACATAAATTAATACCAGAATTTTAACAATTTCCTAGTGCTCTGAATAAAGTTGAACTCTTTACGCCCGTTATACATTATTAATATATAATATATAATTTGGACTGCTATAATTAATTAATTATTTTTAATAATAAAATTAAACAATCTCATAAGTTAATCACACAACCCTCGCATATATTGTATCTTGTATTCTCATTATATAGAGAACTTTATAAATGCTCTTTAGAGAAATCTACATTGAATGAATTTAGCTAAGTATTTATCTGTTGTTGCAAATAAAAGTAATTTAAAGGAGTGAAAGCTTTTGTAAATATAAATTTTAAAATTTGGCAATATTTTATTTAAATATTAAAATTTAATTTGATTCAATAATTTAATTTCGAAATATGTATATACTTTTATATCTAGACTTTCAAGGGTTTCATAAAATTGTGAATTGTTTCTAAAGATTTTCAAAGTTATTTATTATACACCACAAATGATCATTTACAAACATACGACTACATAATTGGCCATTACAACCCTGTGTCAGGTTACGGCCTAGCTTCTCGCTGTACTCATGTTGTGGGTGTTAATTTTTATCCATAAGGAAGTCGACTCCAAACGACAGACCTGAGAAGCTTCTTCACGCCAATCAGTTACTTTTTTTCTGGCCGAAGACTGTTAAGAGGTGGTCGCTGAAAAAAATATTTTTCATATTTCTTTCTTTCACGAAGTCAGAGCTGAGGTTTGAACCTGGAGCTCCCGTATAGTAAGGATATCGAAAGACGCTTCGAAAGAAAAAGCCAAGTAAGAATGATTTCAAATTACTGCTGGTCACTTAAGCGAAAAACAGACGATTTGATGTACAAGCGAAAGAGGTCTAGCAGGCACTTTTAATCAAATTTTCTAAATTTCAAAATAAAATAATTAAAATACTGTTATTTTAAAATATTTTTATAATTATAAGACTAAAAAATAAAGAAAACGTAGTATCTTGATCAATACAAATTTGTAAAAGGAAAATTTTTAACATTTTTTAAAAATCTTAATAACTTTTTTATTTTTTACTCGATTTTATTTATTGTAAGCTCGTTTAACTCAGAACTAAATTAGCTTTAATGAACTATATACCGAAAATAGTTTTTTCGGAATAACTCCGAAATTTGAGGGTGTTTCCGAACTTTTAAAAATTGATTTATGATCTACTCAATAAGGCCTACAACGTACACTAGGTCACTTTCCAAGTATATTTTCACTGTAGCACCGTGTTATTAAAACCTTTTTCGTTAAATTTGAAAATTTTTTCCTATACAAATAGTATATGAAAAAGCAATAAAATACACACAATATTTGCCGTACTATTTAAGTAAAAAGAGTACGTACTACACATATAAAACAAAAAGAAAAAATTCAAACTTTTTGCTTATTTTAATACCCGTATATTTGTATATGACAAATTAAATGTATCCCCCACTCTTGGCATTATCATAACTTAATTTGCTTTTGATACATTTCTGCAGAAAATTAAAAAGTACTTTTACATAAAAAATAGATTAAAATGAAAGTAAACAAGAAAAATTAAAAAACTTTTCTCTGCTTTCTGTTCTCTTGATTTTTTTTAAATCTTTAAATAGATTTTTGATTTTTCATTTTTAATTTTTTTCTTGCAAGCAATTTTCTGTACATAAAATATAATAATGGCGGTAATCACTCTTCGTTGCCACCCTGGCAATTCTTTCAAATGCATTTAATGACATTGAAAGGTGCAAGCAATTTAAATCCAGAAAATAATAAAATGCCGCTACATTTTTATGTACCTCTGGCCTAGTGACTTTGCGTTGAAATGTTGCAACTACTTATAAGTATATTGCTGCTATGTTTTGAAGTATGTCAAAGGATGTTGTAACACAGAATAAATTAAAAAAAAAAAAACATAAAAGACAAAAAAAAAAATAACACTACAGGTAATAGAGGTTTATTTTTTTGTTATTTTACTTTTGTCATTTAAAACTATTTTTTTTTGTCAACTTGTAAGCTGGATAGGTATAAGAGAAATGAATATACATACATAATTTTAGTAAACAATTTTTTTAATTCTTTGGAATAAAAAACTTTTTGATGTAAAAGTTTAAATTAAGGTACGAATATTATTCATCAATAAAAATACTTTAGAAGTTTACGTTTTTACTTTTTTTTTCTAATAAAAATTGAAATGAAAACTTTTGTATTTCCAACTGTAGACGTCATTTCTTTCTGAAAAACAATTATTTTTTTTTTAATTTAGGAGCTTGTAATTACGATTTCATCTGGATGAACTGTTTTTATGTATACATATTTACTGACAGCAAAAAAGTTATGAGATTTTTAGAAAGTAAAAAGTGAACACCGATTGATTTTTTCTTAATTTTAAGACCAGTACTTAGGGGTTTACACCCCTACTCATGCGTATATTGTATTGGAAGGCTTAAATATATAGTTCTTATAGTTCCATTTAAATGCCTTATATCAATGGGACAAGTTGCTGTCAGTTGATCACCCAATGGCCAGCGTTATACCTTCACGCTTGAAATGATCAACAGCAATTGCCTCATTTGTTGAAGCCAATTCTTTGTTGTGAAGTGGTGAGGATCTTTGCTAAGTTTAATGGGTAAGTTTAAGTCCTTGCTTCGTTGTTGTCTATTAATTTCCAGTAGGTGGCGCTTTTTCCTGATACATACATACATAATTGGCCATTACAACCCTGTGTCAGGGTTACGGCTTAGCTTCTCGCAGCACTCATGTTGTGTGTGTTAATTTTTATCTATGAGCACTGGGACCTACAGTTTAAAGTGGATCCGAACAACAGATTTGAGAAGCTTTCTCATGGCAATCAATTACACCCAGAGCTGTTGCCAGAAGACTCCTGAGAGGAGTCGCCGGCAAAGAGTCGCCGAAAGAAATAAATTTTTCATATTTCTTTATTTTAAGATGTCAGAGCTGAGATTTGAACCCGACGCTATCGTCTTAGTAAACCAAAACAGGAAATTTTCATGCTCACTCGTTTAATAATTCAAAGGTAGAAAGAGTATAATATGCTTAAAAACGATAAGTAGGTATAGTATTGCATTCGCACATGATGAAAATCTTATCTGCTACTACACCAGAAAGATCAGATAGTACAAAAGTCAAAAATCATGTTAAAAACCTTACCTGGAACAAAAAATAGTCATTGGACTTCTAACAAATATGTCCACGTTGTTTTCATATTTCGAAATTTTTGTAATTCATTAACATACTGAGTGCCATGTGTTGCTCTTAATTTAGGACAAAATGACGAAATATAACAGCAACTTTGTAAATAAATTACGTATATGGCTTATGAAAAGTGACCGGAAGATGCAAACGGTTTGCTTCTTCTTTATGCTTATTCTAGTTAATGAATGTGACTTCCAAATACAGCAACACAAGCTTTATTTCCATAGAAAAGGTTTCTAGAAAAACTCAAATTTTAAAGCCAAATTTTATACTGAAACGTAGAAGTCGTTCTGGGATCCCATTCTATGATTGTTCGCCTTCGGGAGCATATGGACTTTGCCAACAACTCTTTTGTCTGTTTGGTTTTTGGTAATCTCGTATACATTTATTTCAGAACAGAACGATTGGGTTGTCATTTTCCGTTGCATTTTGTGCTTTATTGGTTACAGTAAAGTGGTGAGGAAGCCTGCTTATTATCCTTTCTTTTACTGAAGATGGTTAATGTTGAGCGTCCATTGTCAGCGTAGTGTTTAAGAGCACTGCTTAAACCTCAAAAATTCTTTTCTTCCTATGTGAATTTGGCCTTCATTTCGATTAGTGTTGGCAAATTATTGAGTAATGGGTACCGAGTATCAAGTATTTGTACTAATTTTTGGGTACTCAATAATTAAAAGTAACTACTCAATACCTTAAGAATTGTATTTTTCCTTCGAAGTTTTATGAAAAATTTAAAATTTAACGGATAAAATAAAATTCTTTTTAGAAACACAATACTTTATGAAATTGTTTTCTCTTAAAAATAAAATCCGTTAAAAGTATTGAGTAGGTCAGAGAAGTGCCATATTTTTGGAAGTTCCTTTGTTACAATTTTTTTTTTAAACCGACCGGTTGTATTCACATAACTTTATGTCGATATAATTTCCTTATTCACTTAACCTTGTTACCTCCTCATTACTTCAAATTAAACACAAGTGTGTGTATATTTCTAAATAACATTTAACAAGTATTTTAGCGAAAATCACCAAAAAATCTTTAATATGAACAAAAATTGTTAATTGAACAAAAACCTTCGCTTTATGCTTTTAAGTGCTAATGCTATTTTTTATTATTGCGTTACCATGCCATTTCATTTTAGAGCACAGTAAGAATGCGTAGAACATGTAGATGGTATGGTTCTGGTGGCCTAATATGATTGCTCATGACCTCAATGTACTATTTTAATTGTAATTAGCAGTCATTGTTCTGTTTTATTAATAATTCCAGTTCACATTCATATACAATTCATTTTAATTGTCATGCTTTTCAGAAGAACACGATATATTTTTAATTGAAAGCCATAAATAAATTAAATTTAAATGTCAATACTAAATGTTAAAAAAAAACGAAAGCTTATAAAAACAAAATGGTTTTCAAGAGTGCAACAATTGGTAGTTATTAATTGCATGTTCATATGTCTAGTTTTGCAAATAACATACATACGTTCGTTTTTCACCGCGTAAGTGACATCTCTCATAGCTTAAGTTGTAAAAACTTTATGTTTTTTCCAATCTTTGCAAAATTTTATTTATTAATTATTAAAGTTATTCACAATGGGTATCTTTAAGTACTAAAATATCAATATTACGGCATCTTAAAACTTTCGTTGTGAACACCATTTTAAAAATGTTTTCTTTAAAATGTTAAAAGTTAGCACAAAAAAAAAATAATCAGGGCAATTCGGGAATACTTTCTTTATATTGTCGAATGCGACCGTTCACTTTCGCCAACTAAAATTCTATACATTCTAAAATACGTGTGATGAATTATCGATAACAACTGTCATATTTTTTATTTTTATTATTTGATTAAATAAAAATACATACATGTAAAAAACATAAAATTTTATACAAAAATATTAAAAACATCTTCGTACTACCCTCAAAACATTCCCGAAAGGCTTTTTCAAATTTTATTACGATGATGAAGTCCTATAACTACAATAGTTAGAAGTAATTTTTACTAGAAAATACAAAAATTAGAAATAATTCAAAAAATACTTCCCATTCAGTTATTTTTTTAATATATCCCAATTCTTTCTTTAAAGTAACGTAATTTTCATAAAACTCTTCTAATTGCTTCTGCAAAGAATTTGGTTCGGATTCTTTAGCAATAATGTTATTGATATTTAAACTAACACCTTCTTCTAATGCTTCCGGTTTTTCAAATACTCCAAGTGAATTTACATTTGAAACACCTTTCACGGATGTTTTATAATTTAATAGTAAACACTGCCTCTTCCAAATCATTTAACGCAATGGTTTTGTTAGAACTTCACCTGTGGCCTCCATTTGCCGTTTATTTATTACCAGTTTACTTTTTGTATTAGTCTCGCCAGATCTTAGGAATTAAATATTTTACATTTAGGATGTGTGCGGATATTGCTATTACCCAGTTTGGAGATAGGAAAAGTCATTTCAAAATGGGATTTTACAGAAAGTTCACAACTCATATTCACATGTAGTCGATAATTGGAAGTAGAATTCAAATTTGAGCCTTTGATGAGATCCACTTACCTTTGTCCATCCTTTGGCCATTTATATTAACATTCTGTGTAATTTCTTTCTGTAAAGCATTTTGATCTTCTGGTTGTAATTGGCTGACTCATCTTCCAATGCCCTTATGTTCCATCATAAAATCAACCATCAATTTAAATTGACCTGACATTGTTTGTCTTTTAGCCTTAAATATTACAAAAACTATTTTCCAATAAGTTAACCAAGTACCTTTTTTTAGAAAAAAATTTTTATATATTAATTTTTCATGCTTTCTTCTTAAAGATTTACTTCTGGCAAAATTCGGCAAAAAAGCCTTTTATTAATTATTCATGATATATTTTTTCCGATTGTTTATGTCAAACGCAGCAAAATTTTTGTCGAAGAAAAACGACTGGTTGTGATGGTGAAAACGCTTTTTAGAATATATAGAAATTGAAAAAAAACGTATGCTTTCTAGTTGTTCATCCCTAACGTATTATATAATTAAAAAATATACTCTATGAGCGTATTTGAGGTGAAAGCGAGAACAGGAATAGCCCTGAATAAGAATAAGTGATATATAAAATAATGCTCTTAAAAATATAAAAACTTACTTTTTTGCTTTCATTTTTTTAAAATATCTAACAAGCTTTACAGTCCGTATTAAAGTGTTACAATTAAAATGTTTCAATATTAAAACGTATTTTAAGATGCCTTTGTGACACCACAAAATTACAGTGATGGAATCGATAGCACTTGTAGAATATAAATAATAAATAAAATAAATTTTTGACATTTTATACATCACAAATAGTTTATTGGATTACATAGATCGTAAATATGAAACAGGTAGTTTTGTTGGTGATTCCAATATGGACATTCTGAACATACAAATATCAGATTGACTATTAAATTTGCTTTCAACGTATAACTTTATGATATCACGTTAACATGTATTGATAACGTTTATAATAATATTTATAGTGACAAATGTATAGAATCAAAAAAATGTTAAATGTCAGAACACAATATGATTTCCTGTGAAATTAAAATGGAAAGCTGTCGTCATCTATTTACAGCCTGTTCATAGAACACGAATGGTTTTTGACATTCGTCTTTTATGTGAAACAACAACAAAAACACTCAAACAACACCGAATGTCTTCAAAAACGATTATATTGTGATTTAGATAGAGCTAAAAATTATATTCAAAATGAATTGTCACGAGTTAAACAATCCGGTGATCCATCTATATCTATATTACCTACTACTTCTTTAATTTCTTGCTTGAACAACATTGTTTCATTCTACGATGACATTAAATAAAATAGGAAAAAAAGGCGATTTAAAAATAAAAGAAATGGCCAAGACAAGTGCTTAGTTAATCGTTTCGCTCATATTTTCTTTCAGTGCAATGTATTCACATTTGACGTAATTATAAAATTGTTTACACGTACAATTTTTATGAGTATCGACAATTACTTTCCCGGTTTCATGTGTGATTTGAAATGTTTTTGATGAGCTGGTCATGCTTTTTTAATTTGTTTTTATTTCGCTTTTTTTTGTTAAAATCTTTCTGTATTGTTTGGATTTTTGTTAAAACAAACAACCTTTTAATTGAAAAAAATTAAAAAAATATAAGAGTATAATAGAAGTTTCATTTATCACACAAAATATTCCGTTGAAAAAAATTAACAAATAAAAAACAATTTTTAGAAATTTTTTTTATTCGCCAGGTTTATTGTGTAAAATGTTTGATCCCAGTATCTGCGTATGTAGTATTTTGAAAATGGAAAAAAACGAAGTATGAAAAGTTAAATAATTTTTTGAATAGAACTGACGGCAAAAAAAAGTACACTATAGTTTAATTACAAGCTCTTAATTTTAGTTTTTAGTAGACCATATTAGCTCAAAGTTTTTGATCTTTTGCCGACAGCTATTGAATTGGGCATTTTCTTAAGATTATAAAAATAACAACACCATTAAGAATTATTGGGATCAATTTTATTAATAAAATTTTAGACATTTTATTAGCTCTAGTGTTTTAGTGTTTTAAATAACTACAGGTATATGGCTTCTTATTGCATTATAAGGTGATTTCAAATAATCAATAATAATAAACTAGATAATTTATTGTCTAATTAAATTTCTTTTTTTATAAGCCTTATGTGAATGCAACACCAGATATGTTTTTAATTATGCTTAAGACCGGAAAAATAATAATTCGAAATAAATTTTTTTACAACTTCGCCTTAATGAATTAAAGCATTACCTTGTTGCAGAATTTATTGAATTGGCTCAAAACTTTCATTTACATAGGGGAAGTAGATTATAACAAAAGTCTTGTATGTTTCCTTTTTGCACATTGTAAATCTAGTAAATCGAATGTGTCTTAGTATGTAATAATACCCCAGACAATAAATCCAAACTCTCTGCTGTATTGGCGACTTAAAAATAGAGCCCATTTTTTTCATATCATTAAAACAATAATTGTAACCATCAAAACAAATTTATTTTTATCACTAAAAAGCCCATTGCACCATTCATTAATATAGGACGAGACACATAGAATCCGTTATACGTTGTACTTTGCCTTTTTTGTAAGCTTTGTTTCTTCGGTACTTCTCCGTTAACGCAACGTATAAAAGTCGGGCAACTTTTAACTTTTGACGTTTGATGAGTATTTTGAATCAAAAATAAAATGTTTTTTAAATAAAATGAAAACAAAAAAAAAAAAAAGAAATTTAAAATAAGTATATTAGGGTGGGTCAATTTGTTCGGGACCGAAAAACATGACAAAGCGTATAGCTAACTCGTAATCTACGAGAAATTCTAAGAACTTTTCCCAAAGAAAACATGGTTCTAAAATCAAAATCGAGCTTCCGGTTTTTTACGAGATAATTTGGTGTTCAGGTCATCCGAAAATAATGGTATTTTTTTGGAAGTATTCATTGCAATTGGTAAATAGTTGACCTGTAACGCTGGAAGATGGTTTATTTTAAAGGAAATTATCTCAGCTTTCTATATCTGTCCTCATTTATAGAAAATTGTTTACCCAAATAATAGTTTTGGAGCTTTATGTCAAAATAATAATAGTAAAACTCTTAAAAACCTAAAACTATTATTATTGTGACATAAACCTCCAAAACTAATGTTGTGTCAAACAATTATATTAAGATGTTAAAATTTATTAAAAAAAAAAAAAAATTAATAAACTGGTTGTTTAACCATAACTCAGATTTTGGTTATTCTCAACCATCACTATTAGCAAAATAGTATCATATCCCAATTTCATTAATTTTTGTAATACCATGTTTAAAAGAACTCAAATGTACAGCCTTATACATTCACTACATGATATTGAGAAGAAATGTTTCCCTGGTGTTACAAACGTGGCCGTCAATAATTTCATCCTCCGGGCCGAAATATCAGGACACTTACTGCTCAGATGTGTCATGGTGGAGCATGTGGCTGATAACTATTTTAACAACCTAGACAGTTTCTACTATTAAAAGGCTATGGAATATGTTGTGGCTTCTTCGTAAGGCTGACTAATTTCATTACCATCTTTATAAATTCTGTTCTTTCATTGCTTTCAATTTCTTTCATAGTTCAAAAGTGCCTTGTCGTTCATAATATCATATTATTAAAGTATTTGCTTTGTAGATCGTGAAAACTAAATATGTAGGCGAAGAATGTTTCATTGCAAACCATTCAAGTTATACTTATATAGTACAATCCTATAGTATGCATCCACATGTATAGAAAGAAAAATGTTTAAACTTTGTTTGCTTATGATTTATTTCATCTTTCGATATTGATTGATTGATATTGTTTAGAAAAACTATTTTCATTCACTTTCCCCCTGTATGCATGTTGTTGCCAGAGATGTGCAGTGTAAAAATATTTTTTCTTTATTAGTTTCTATATTGCTATATGAAGATGAAATAAAATTTATTAATTTTGCTATATGAAGCACAATTTACAATTTATTATAGAAACATAAAAAATATATATAGTAGGTACTCATGTATTTATATTCTCCATTAACAGTTTTAATGAACGAGAGTATGAAATATTTTTATTTTGCTTTTATATATGCATGTGCTATCCTCATACGTTGATATTTTATAATTGATTGTATGGCATAACAAAATTTAATTTCTTTATAAAACAATACAATGAAAAGTTTGTTTTTGTTTAAGTTTAGCCGAACGTTACCGTAACGCAATTTATCAGCTGTTCGTTTTCGCATATGAAAAGTATTACATATTTTTATCGAATTTTAATGTAACGTTCCTGTAACTTAGTAACATGTAGAAAATAGAATTTTACTATGACGATTATTACATATTACATAGAAGTACCAATACGTACCGTACGTAGCATTACGGCTCCGTCTACAGTAGACTAACCTATTGGTCGGAAACTATCGATAGTTTTATAATTGATTATACGGCATAAAAAATATAATTTCTTTAAAAACCAATACCATGAAAAGTTTAGTTTTGTTTGAAGTTTAGATGAATGTTACCGTAATGCAATTTATTAGCTGTTCTTTTCTTTCTTACATATTACTATCGAATTTTAATGTAACGTTGCTGTTATATAGCAACATGTAGAAAATAGAATATTACTACGACGGTACGTGATATCGTCTGTTCTTATGTAGAAAATATATTACACTTTTCTAAATATTCTATAATTATGTAAGTATATAGTGGCACCAATAGTACGTAACGTTGAATTACGGCTCCGTCAACATTAGCTTAACCTAGTGGTCGGAAACTATTGATAGTCAACACTATCGATTGTTTTATAATTGACTAGCTGAACCCGGTGTGCTTCGCTACCTCCTCGTTATATAATAAAATTAACGGCGGTGACGTGGTTCATAGTTATATGGCGACGTTAACAGTATTAAGAGCAATATATTACCAAATAAAAAAAATAATCCGCTGGAAGGAACAAATTTATACAGAGAACAAAATGTTTAAAACTTTCAAATAAAATTTTCTGTGAAAGGGGGCGTGGCGTAAGAAATGTTTATTTATACCTCGCCTGGAGTATAATGTGTATACAATTAGAAGTAAATCTGTTAAAAACTATATGAGAGCAATTACATAATTTTAAAAAAGTGGGCGTAAAAGTGGGCGTGGTCGAAAAAAGTACCCTATTAATCATATCAGAGTCTCTGTTAAATGCTGTGAAAATTTCAATAAAATTGGTCTAGAGGTTTGGTCTCCTACAAACAAAAAAACAAACAAATAAACAAATACACATTCAATTTTATATATTTAGATTATACGTCATAAACAATTTAATTTATTTATAAAACAATACAATAAAATTTTTTTAAGGGGTAGCAGAATGTTATCGTAATGCAATTTATCAGCTGCTATTTTTGGTGTATGAGAATCGGGGGGTCGTGGCATAGTGGTAGAGCGCTCGCACAGAAACCCACACAACCAAGGTTCAATCCCAGCGAAGGACAAAATTATAAAAATAAAAATTTGCGGTTTTCTAAAATTACAATTTAAATTAAAAATTAAATTAAAAAAAAAGAGGTTCCCCCCCAAGCCTGAAATCGCTCCCTGACATTTCTAATCTAATCTATTCCACCAGAAACCAATGATCAGGAGTACAGCGCCACCTTCTGGGAAGATAACAGCTAATCAACTGAAGACGCTCACCATTCACATTCAAACATCCAACGACAGATGAGGCAATTGCTGTTTGATCATTCGAGGGTGAAGGTATAATACTGGCTCTTGAGTGGGCAAATTGACAGCAACTTGTTTCATCAATACCAAAAAAAGGCGCAAAATATACAAACATATATGAAAAAAAAACCTTCTATCAACCATCTTCAAATTCCAATATAATGCACTGCATGAGTAGGGGTTTTACCCCTGAGTATTGGTCTTAAAAAAAAAAAATGCATATGCTTATAGTATAAGGTTGCAGTAACATTGCAAGTAAAATGTTACTTCTGTTAGTTTTTTTTTTACAAATTATCGATGCACAGTTGTATAGCCTGATCTGGTAAATAAATAATTTAATTAATATTGTAAAACCTCATCAATAATTAAACGTAGTAAACCAAAATATTACACAATTTTTTGAATATTTGTAATAAAAACAAAAATTCTTTAAAAGAAAAACCACATGTACAGGAAAACGGATATTGCAAAGGGAAATGAAAATAAAGATTCTTAACACCAACATTTCAATTTTGGTTTCATGCATCAGTGCCAGAATGATATCAGAGTGTATCATCGACACCATAAAGCAAAAAAAAAAAAAAAAAAAAAAACAAAAGAGAAGAAAGATATATATTGTATGTATATATATTAGAACTGATATTTATATCGATGCTCATGTAAAATATATCTGTAAAACTAAAATAAATAAATAAATTCAAAAAATGGGAAATTTGAAAGAGAACAACTTTGAACATCAGCAAAACCACACAACCGCAAAACAAATAAACACCTTTAAAGATTGAAGAAAACATAACATAAAAATCACATTAAATTTACGACAGCAAAAAGTGTGAAAATTTAAAAAAAAGAAATAGTTTTTATAATTTTTGGCAACACTTAAAACTTTTATTTTTGAAAGAACTTTGCGGAAGTAAGCTAAATGCGAAGAATTTCTTAAAAAAATCAAACATAAAATGCTTAAAATACAACTTTTCTAAAAACTTAACAACTGCGTAGATATCGTTGTAATGCATATTAAAACTATTCGTCTGCATATTTCCTTGGTTCGAATCAAAAATTTTTAAAGGTGTTAAGCTATGTCACATTAGAAAAATATTTGATGAAAAAAGCGTAACCATCGTGTGTTTCGAATGTAAGAAGTTTGTAATATATAATTAAGCAAACAAACAAATTTCAAAAATGGCCGAAAACTTGTCGATCATCCCCAATAAAATCCCCATCCCCAAATGCATATTTTTATCCCCATTTCAGAAAAAAAATCCCCATTTTGGGGATAGATCCCCTAATCTGACAACACTGTTTTGGTTGTGAATTATAGAGACTTAGTGACTTTAGCTTACCATTCAGTATCCTATATAATGCGTTTTAATAATGAGTTTATCGTCTAAGATATTGATGTCCAAGGTAGTAGTATTGGTGAGAGTGACAAAAATACACAGAAGTTCTGCAAGTGTAGTTTGTCTCTCCCACTCAACATGCTGATTTCATATTGGTTGATTGACGATCAAACAAGAGAGCGTAAGTATACGTGTGAGTTTAATTTGCTGATATCAGCCACTACTGGGCATCTTTGGTCTAAGAATACATAACTTTGAGCAAAAGATTTGATAAGATCCATGACTAATTTTAACAGTTTAATTAAAATGATTTGGTATATTATCAAAAACAAACAAAAAACTAATTTCAATCAAGAAAATAGGACATTCTGTCTCTCTGAAACTGTCGAAAGAATTAAAATTTTTATTGAAATTAAGGAATATGATAATATAAAAAACTAACTGATAATTTAGTTTTTTGATGAAAATTTTTAATTGGTAGCCTTTTTTCTATGTTTATTTAATTAATATTTACATACCAGAATTAGAGAGCTGTTATTACTTATTTTAGTCGTCGTGGTCTAGTGGTTAATGTGTTGGCTTACTGAGACAGCTCTGATATTTTGAAAGAAATATAAAACACAAATGTTTCTATCGGTTACTACCTCTTAGCACTCTTTTGGCAAAAGCACTGAGAGTATCTGATTGCTACTAAAAACCTTCTCAAGTGTATCGTTCGGAGTTGACTTTAAAGTTTAAACTGTAGGTCATTTTATTTTGACACACATAACATGAATGCTGCGAGAAGCTAAGCCGTAACACTGAAACAGGGTGGCAATGGCCAATTATGTATGTATACATGTTGTAAGTAATTACTTATCACTAGAAACGAATGATCAGGAGTACAGCGCCACCTTCTGGGAATAAAACAAAAAAAAAAGGCGCATAATAACAAAATTAAATAATAATCTGTCTGTGTATGTGTCTTCAAATTCCAATACAATGCACTGCATGAGTAGAGATTTACCCCTGAGGATTGGTCTTAGAAAAAATAAAAAAAACGATTATCAACTATATGGAATAGGTAATCGACAATCACAAATACCAAAACGAATGTTACTATTGCAATTACTATGTACAATAATTTTTAATGGAAAACCACTAATTACAAATAACTCTTATAACTTGTAGTACGTAAGTAAGTAATATTAACAAATTACTTTTAGCAATTGACAATTATAGTACTTTGTTAATTTTAAATAAATTCTAAATACTTTAACTCAAATTTAATGAGTAATTATCAATAGTATATAAGTGATGGTGGGCAAATACTGATTAAAAATTATGCGTAATTAGTAATTAGCAAGCTTGACATCCAATTGCAAATTACAGTGGAATTGTTAATTGACAACCAAAACTTAGAAATAATAGAACATAGGTTACCTAGTAATTTCATATAATTATCAACTGAATCTGTAATTAACTACAAAGTATATTTGACAACATACACACAAACTGCGTGTGTGTGTGTGTATGTGCTTGTGTAGGATATTACTTCATTCTTTGCATTGTAATATTGTCGTCTGGTCATAAACTGTGTATCAGATACGTTATATTTCTTCTTGCAGAGCATTTATCTTAAAACTCATTAAAATTGTAAAAAGAAAAAAAAAAAAAGAAATGCATTTAATTTACGGCTTCGTATAACACATATACGACCTGCTGTTGTAATTATGAAAATAGCTTCCTCCCACACATCAGTCAATAAACAATTGATTTTTTATAAAAGTCAAAAGTATTTTAAAAATTAATTATTTACCAGCATATCATAAAAAAATATTGCTAAACAAATAAACTAAAAAGTATGATTGCTTTTGTTGATAAAAACTTAATTTCGTTTTTTTTTTCACAATTCACAATATCTGCATTTTGTTTTTTATGGTTTTCATTATATTTTTACAATTCGCAATATTTTCATTTTGTTTTACACATTTTGCCTTCATAATTACATTTCTGGTGGAATATATAAAAAATTTTGTGGATCAAAATTAAAAAAAAAAACTTTAAAGTGTATTGTATTAAAAATTTAGTTTTAAGCGCCTAAAATATGCCTTAAAAAAACACTTAAGCTTTAACAATATGCTCTATAAAACTCATAACACTAATGTTGATATAAAATTATCTAAATTATTTTAAAAAAATTTGAAAACGTGAAAAGTAACGAATAAAATTTTTTGAAATATGCATGGAACAATACGTCCCAAATATACCATAACAGCGGAACTATGTTTAGCTCAACTATTTGTGGCTGCTGATTGTACAACATTATTAAAGCCTAAAGAATAGAAAGTCATCTAATCTATGATCAGGTCAATAAATTTGATATTGTCCTGAGAGATCAAACTCTTCAAAATATTTTTGTAATTAAGATCTGAATCGGGTGTAGGATCTACCACTCTAAGACCTATAGCTTTTCAGCGTAATCAAATATACCCTCTCAAAGTTTCAATTGACTTTTTTGACCCTCCTGAGGTGTGGTGTCAAACGAAATGACACGTAATTTCCAGGAATTTTTAAGGGTCTCCTAGTTTTTTACATTTTTGAGGAATGGCTTAACTTCAAACTAATACCAATTCCAATTTAATACCACAATGGGTGTCACCTACGAAGGGAATACTTCTGAAAATTAACGTGTGTACCCGTCTGTAGAATTACTTAAATGTAATTAAATAATAAATTAAACAAAATAACACAATGAATTTTTTATCATTTATCCGCCATGTTAAATTTGAACTTTTTTTATTGTGCATTTGGGAATGCAATCCATTGTCAATGTTCACACGGTTGTGTTTAGGAATATATGGCATGGCTTCGTTGCCTTGCAAAAGACATTTTGTAACTCACCCATACTCATGTCCATTTACATTTTATAGCTTTAAGGCAGTGATTACCATTTCATAGCACAATTGTGCAGAGAGCATTCACACGTATTGCTTATACTCTTTTATTTTTTTCAGGTTTACTCAAAAAAACTGATTGATGACACACAAAAAATATTTTATGTTAAAAAATTCAATTTTTTTAGGAACATTAAAAGGGTGGTTAGAAGGAGAGGAAATTTATGAACCAAAATTAGATCCTAAATTTAAAATAGCAATTCAAGCTTAATAATTGTCAGAAAGGATAGGCCATTTAGTAATAGTGTTTTTTATTAAGCAACTGCTGAAAACAAATTTGCAAAAGGCCTAGTTATAATACATACAAATATTTTACGATTATAAATTTATTTGTTCAAAGCAGCGCAAACTATCATATGAGTATAAATGTAGAAGATTTTATCTTATAGCCCGGTTATTTGTTTATACTTTTGAAGAATAATTTTTTATGACTTTTTGTGTGATTTTTTTTAAGAAGAAGTAATGGATTTGTTATATCCCAGCAAATATCTAAAAATATGCCCTAAATAAAGTCAAACATTTTTAACTTTATATGTTGATGAAATGAATGTCAGAATAGCGCATTTTACTAAAATTTTTCTATGACTGTAAATAAATAAATTCTCCCAACTTCATTTTTCTCTCCATTCACCATTATATTCACCATTTAGCAACTGAGAAAATATCAAATTAACTCATATAAAACTATGATTAAATTCATAAATGCAGTTTGCAATGCAACATTGCAATGTGGACTGTTCATAAACAAATTAGACATAGTTTTGGCCATAGCGCAAATTCATTAATGTATGGAAATACATTCCAATGCTTATATTTTTGTATTGCTTCATTATAGTATTATTTATCTTTTTAAAATAAATTTATTTTGTTGTGTGCACTTGGTATATATTTAATTCCTTTGTTAATAATCCTTTCTAAATTCTTAAAATATATTCTTATAAAACAATAATTTTTTAAGAGATTTAGAACAAGTTGAAATTCTTGTTGTCTGTTGTTCAAAGAATATAAATGACAGACAACAAATATTTACTGGATAGTTTTTATTTTCCAAACCTTGTTTTTTATTTTTGTCTTTCTTTGTCAACTACATTCCTTTCAGTTCAATAGATTTTTCTGATGATAAAGTGTTTATTGTAAAGAACATGATATACTTTTTTTCCTTTCATGTTGTTGTCAAAAATTCATAGAGTTCTAGATTTCTGTCATGTTGGTTCATTTATGAAATTATTAGAGAGAAAAAGATGAGAAACAGGTTGACCAATATTGCTATTTACGAAGCAGTGAGATAAAATTATTGGATCTTTGATGTACGTTAAAATTTCTATTTTAAGAGATTATGAATTTAAGGTTGGGGGCTGAATTATTATTGTATGAAGATTTTGATACTAGTTCAACGAAATGGATAAATTGGTAATACACGGAGTATTGTATAAAGATTACTTGACTATAAGGAAAATATTGCAGTCACTAGTAAGGATAGTGTGAACATTGCACACTATTGAGATCTACAGCATGTGTGCAATTTACACACTATACTTGACCGTATCTTTTGTAGATGGTAATGGTCAGACGATCTCAATTTAGTATCTGTTTTATGAGGTCTGCACAACAGAAAACGCGAATTTTAAAATTTCTCGGGCTAAGTGTATTCGATTATAATTTTTTTTATGCTGGTACACTTGTCTCGGCTATATATGTATGTTCATAGTTAAGTTTGTTTGTGACAGGCATAACAGTTAGACGTGGTTTTTTTATTTAACGATTTTCTGCTATCAAAAAAAAAAATGTATCAAAGAACTTCCATCAAATTTTGTGTCAAAAATTTAATTAAATACTTCAAAGCACTTGAAATGTTAAGAGTGGCATATGGTGATTATACTCTGAGTTTTTAATTTTTAAATTAAATAATAATAATAATTTTTTAAAGTGGTACAAGCTTTTCCGAAAAGTTCGATATGATGTGAATTACAGCGCTTGTTCTGAAAAGTCCATCTTTCCTCAAAACGAAGAAAATATTGAGGAAGTGAAAAAATTACACTTTTTTTGCAAATTTTGGCTAAAAATATCGTCATATGAGAATTGCTCAAATAATGCTGACGTTAAAATGAAATTAATTGGATATGAACCGTGGACATATATGTAGTTATGACATTGAAACCAATGTCAAATAGTTCCAAGGAGAGCCAAGATTTTACTCTTTCTTTTCTGTGGTTACCATAACAAAGTGCATCAAGAGTTTTTGCTACATGGTTGTATAGTTATTAATAAAGTCATGGACTGCTTACGAAAACCAATATAAAAAAAGTTCGGGAATTGTGACACAACAATTTACAGTTTTCGTCTCACAATAATGAACCGCCTACTTCAAGAAATCTATCTACAAAGTAACCGCTCAATGACGATCCACTCTATTCCGGCTTATCCTTTAACAACGAAAAACGAATGATCAGGAGAAAAGCGCCACCTATTGGGAAGTAGCAGATAACAGCTAAAAAAAACCTACTTAGCGAAGGCACTCACCGCAATTAACATGTAACGATGGGGCAATTGCTATTGATTATTCAAGGGTGGCCTTTGAAAGATAAATTCACAGCAATTTGTCTCATTCCTAAGACGCTTAATAATATAAGACAACAAAATATATGTTCTTTTGTCATAATGTACTGTCCTTTCCACAAAAATTCCAATACAATGCACAGCATTTAGTAGGGGTTTACTTCCCGCGATTTTTGCCTGTACCTAAAATTGAAAGGACGGCGTTTTGCAATGATTCAGGAGATAAATCGCTGAGAGAGCTAAAGGCCATAACCAAAAATGCATATCAGTACTGCCAAGAGGATTAGAAAAATTCTGGCACAAGTACTTTATATCTAAGGGGAAATACTTTAAAGTAGGGCGAAATAGAAATTGATGAAGACATAAATATTTTTTGAGAAAAATAAAAACTCATTGTAGATTTAGTAGTGCAACTATAGGTAAAGCCCGGGGTTAGCTAAGTAAGTTCCAAGAACATTTCTTATAGTTTCGAGATGTGATTTAAAGATAATTGTGCTACATGCTACAATTGTTAAACAAAAGTTTGCCAAGTGGATTATCACACATCATCGAAACAAATGACAAATGCAGTATTAAAATAAAACCAGGCTTGAGATAATATTCTTAAATAATTCTAATTTAGTCATGCTCTATTGTTATCAATCAAGTAAATTTTTGTTTCAAACTTCTTGTTCCATTCGTTTTTTCTTTAATCAAATATCTCCTTTACTTCACTGACCTGTCAAACGTACGTTTATTTATTGATATCAATAAAATTTTTTCCCACATAGAGCACATATTGAAGTAATTTTTGTTTTAATTCATATTTTTCTCAATCTATCATTCTTTTAAAGTAAATTACAAATATATTTTCATATTAAATTTTTTCTTTTTTTTAGCAAAATGCATTTTTTGTTTGCTTTTTTTTATAATTTTTCTTTTTCTTGCATTACATTTATTTGTTTTTTTATCTTCAATATTTTCTTATATATTTAGATGAACGCAAGAACAGTCAGTTGTCAATTTGTCTAAGTGATGGATAAATAACTCCCATTTCGTATTATGCATGAATATATCGTCGCAAGAATTAAAGAACGCTCTAACTGACAAAAACAAAAATGTTCACCAGAGCCAAAAAAACGTTTATGAAAGTAGAACAAAGGCACTGGTATTTTTTAAAACGCAGACGGCGTAAGTGAATTTCTTTTTATCATAGAAACCTGGGACCGGGACCAATCGACGCGTATTTTTTCCTGATAAAAATGATACAAAAAAACGTTTTTCGATTTTTTGTCAGTTACAGCGTTCTTTAATTCTTGCGACGATATTCACATATTTGTAACATAAGTGGAACAAATTTTTGAAGTGGAAAATTTTTGCTACAAAATTTATAATTTTTTTATTTTGAATTTCAGAAAAGAAGTGGCTTCTTAAGTGGCTTCTCAGATAATCATGTTTGCTATGAAAATGGATTCGTTATTAAAACCAAAAGCTTTATAATAACTTATCGTCGTGGGAGAGTTTATGTGCTCTATCCGCCATTTTATATATCTCGAGTTAATGATGCCACTTTAGGTTTTTGACACCAAAATTTTTAAAATCTGCAATACGTTTTTGGCCATTTATCTCCGAAACTAGACGAGATATCCGAAAACGAATTGCAGACTTGAAAAATTTTGAGTCGAAAACCTAAAGTGGCATTATTAACTCGAGATATATAAAAAATATGAAATGGCGGATAGAGTACATAAAGTCCAGCACGACGATATCTATGTGGTAAACATTTAATGGTTTCACTTTTTTATATGTTTAATAGGCTATTTTTTGAGCTTGAGGACTTGAACTTAAAATAGTAATATAACACAAAGAATTTTGATGAGACCTTTCGTTGCTGGGTCGAAAACTAGTTCAGTTCTGCTAGTGTTGTACATATTCCTTAACGGATGTTATTATTATCAAGGAGTAATTAAGACAGACAATGGCAGCCAAAGGATCTTTTGTGCCTGGATGTTACTTCTTATAAGAATACCAGTATTCGGATCTTAAAACTATTAAAAATCATACAATAAATATTCTTCAATTATTAACAACCAGTATTGTCACATGTTTTTATTTTTATAATCTAAAAATAATCAAAATGGAGTTAAAAATAAACAAATTTCAAATAATAATTCTATAAAAAAAGTTTAAGAAAATTGTTTTGTAATGGCAATATACTCCTACAATAGAACAGTTTGATTGCCTGTTTATGAGTTTTGAAAGCATTCACACAAAAGTAGTATATATGTAAGTACTGTTGTCAATTGTCACTATTTTATTTAAGCAATACAAGATAACTCAATTAAAGAGTCATCTAACACTCAAAAAAAGCAACGAATGGACAGCGAATGGTATGAGTGGTTGACATGCCTATTGAATGAAATGCAATATATATTTTTTGCAAAAGCATTTATGTATGTATGTATGTATACAAAAACTTGTTTACAAATGCCGAATAAATGAGCCGATGGTTTTATTTTTTTAACGTGTGAGATTGTTCGTTGCACTACATGTAAAAAAGAGAATGCAATCAACAAAAACAAAGAGTGTGAATCAAGCAACATCAGCAGAAATTGATGTTGAGTGAATGCATAGCAATAGCAACGAATGCATGAATACTTAGCAAACGTGAATACATTCAATCTGTTCTCTGACTTCTACTTAATGGTAAATATTGGTTTGGATTTTCTTCCCTATTAAGCGCATAGATATTATACAGGGCATGCTGTTAGGTGTCTACATTATTAGTAAGAATAAACATGGTCGGATTATCGTGCACTGTTATTCGAATTAGCGGCTCTAGAGGACGATTACATAGGCCATAAAATGAACGTAAAGCGCGATAAATTTAATGAACAGAACCAGTATATTGATAAAAAAAAAAAAAATTCAACAATTTCCAAGCGTTGCTCTGGTGTAAGTCTGTCCATAATGAAATGTCAAACCAAACCAAATTAAACCAAAACCAATAGTAAGCTGGTTGATTGTCATATAAAACAGTTTTGCCAACTCAATGTCAAGAATCACTAAAAAAACACCCCTTATTTGCATACACACATAAATCTACTTATTTAATATCTGTTTACAATAAAGGTGTAACATGACCAGCTTTTTTAATGATTCAATGGTTCTGTTCATCCAGTCTATAGACATAGAATAGCTTGTATCTTCTGAGGCACCTAGTGGTTAAGTGTTCGGTTGATTCCACTTTTTTTTTATAATATTATGTGAAGGTGATAATGTTAGTTATGCTAATTTTGTAAAGATAAATAACTTCCAATAATTTTTTTTTTTTAAATTTGCATTTTTGCAAACTTGTAGTTCAAAAACAGATATCTTAATCTATACACACTATCGGCCATGTCACAGAGTTTAATTCCATTCATAAATAGAATTCAAATCATATTTTAGTTTTTCTAACATCGAAAATCAAATAAATTTGTTGAAATAATATTACAAAACCCAGAAAGTTGTAGTCTGAAAATTCTTTTTTGAAAAACTAATATATGATTTGCACTCTGTTTTTGAACTAAATGGAACTCAGTGACATGGCTACATATTTAAAAAATATTGTAATTGAAGTACTGCTTAGGGAATGTTAGTGTGTTAAAATTAAATATCCTACTGCTTAACTACTTATATTATATGTATATATATATATACATATATTTTTTTTTTTGAAATTTTTTTGACATCATTAAGTGAGAAGAATGAGCTGTTCCCATGTTTCATATATAAAGTCTTTGCAGAAATTCTAAACTTTGTTCCAAATTAAGAATCAGGCTGTTTTTAATCCACTACAACCTTCTTTAATAAATGAATGAAATCTTAAAAAAAATATTTTAAAACTACAATTTAGACTCTTTTTTATAACAAAACCTGAGAAGTAATTATTTTTCTTTACTTTTATTAAACTATTAATCTTTATCCTTGTATATTTTAACAACCATAGAAGTGTTAACATAGACCACAAAACTATTGATAATTAATCAACAAGAAGAGCTGTTTAAAAACCAAAAAGTGAAATGAAAAACAAAATTATGGAAATCTTCACATTAATGGTAGTCATTACGATGATAATTTGTTATAGATACAAGTAGAAAGAGGGAGAGGAGGTAAACAAAAATGTGCCATTTGTTCAAGTATTTTGACTTTATCGCACATAATTCTAAGTGAATAAAATGAATGTCAAAACATGGACATGGAAATGCTAAAGTACATAAAACCATTGATATTGTGATTAATGGCTAAATGCGTTTTCTGACTGTTTATAGTTTTTTAAATACTCCAAGAAGAGTGACAGTCTATACTACAATAGTTTTATTTAGAAGGCATTATAAACTTGTGGAGTAATAAAAAAAATCTTATTAATAATTAAAACGACTACAGTTAATCAAGGTTGGAATTATGGTTTTGCAAACGTCATTTAATAAGCATTGTTCTTAATTAGGCAGTTATAAATATTTGTTGATAAAAGCTTTACATAAGCAACATCACTTTGCTTAAAGAAGAGATAGATATATTGCGTCAACTAGCATCTCCTTTTGTGATATGCCTCTATATAATAACTTCAGCTGTGCGAAGGGATATATTTGGCCATAACTTTTCTCTTGGTTATTCAGCATGACATTGAATGGATAAAGGCACCTGTTGCATTTTACACTGATCAGTTAGAACCTTACAGCAGGCCTTAGTCATTTTGTGTTGTCCCAATAATTCAATATTCACAATTTGCAGCAAGCGTATTGCTACCAGTTTAACTTCAAATAATTTTTGACTGGTGCCCCATATTTGTGGTTTTTTTTGCTTAGCTTTTATTTTTTACAAAATATCAAGTAGCACAATTTTTGTAAAAAAAAAATACTACATCACTCGCCAGATTTAAGCATATCTACGATGTCGTAAATGTATTTTCTATCGAACAAGGCTTTGGTATCAGAATAGAAAGTGATAATTATATTGTAGTACTATCTGTCTTAGATTCTTGCCACAATAAAAAGTCTCATATCTGCATACCTGCTTACTCTACTATGATCTATAACCGATCTAGTGCATCTAATATTAAATTATGGTTATTCCTGCCGTAAGACTTTTCAGGATTAGTGACTATACAAATAAAATTTACCCTTTTTAAATAATATTCCAGGTAGTCCTGTCGAGAATATCATTGAGGCTGAATGATGGTCATACGATCGAATTCATTTGCCCTTTCCTTTTCCATTAAAATCTTAATATCACAGAATTCACATAATTTCTATTTTAAACAAGAATCAGACTGGCATCTTAAATGGCTGCTTTGTTTATCTAAGTGCTCTCATTATGTCTAATTAGACCGTCCCCTTTGT
The DNA here is from genome assembly GCA_963576795.1 of Metopia argyrocephala. Classification (NCBI taxonomy): domain Eukaryota; kingdom Metazoa; phylum Arthropoda; class Insecta; order Diptera; family Sarcophagidae; genus Metopia; species Metopia argyrocephala. The sequence goes on along the minus strand of OY756208.1, from coordinate 174,866,989 downwards.
ACATTCTGGAATTAAAAGATAAAATTTTTTATTTCTATTAAATTCGTCAGCTATTCAATGCCTTGTGGTGCAAAGGAATCCTCTACACTAGCTGAAGAATTGCACCTAAGAAAATATTATGCTTTTGTGAGTCCAAATAATTTATTTTATTCAAACAAATTTCACTTTATAATAACAATTTATGAGTTACTCTTAAATTGAGCGTGAACTTCATATTATTGCAGCACTTTTCCATATTCATTAAAAAAATACAAAATTTCTTACTTTATTTTAAATTAATTTAAGTTATAGCATATTTTAAGGGTTTGTTTTAGTAGCATAACTCACAGGCACGTCGTACCAGTTATTTTTAAAGCATATTTATTAACTCCAAAGTAGTTTTACAACTAAAAAATCCATTATAAATTATTAATATTTAATTTTCTTTTTTTTTTAAATATACTTGAAGCAGGTGAAGTCTTCAAACATTCAAATGTTAACAGTTTTATATTTATTTCGTTAGTTTTTCTTTTATGATTGATTAAATGTGATAAAAAAATCAGATTAAATAATTTGTTAGTTTTATCTATTTTATTGTTTTTATTAAAAAAAATAGTGACACTGATTTATGGCCATTTTTCCCCCTGATTATGTTAATAAATAAGAAAAAAAATTATGGATTTTTCTCGAATAACTGTCAACTAAACACAGTGTTTCTTTTATGCAAAAAAAAAATATTTAAAATTTATAAAAAATGATATAAATGGATATCATTAAGCGAATACATACAAACATACATACATACATATATACATAATTCGTCAGGGTTACGGCCTAGCTTTTCGCATCACTCCTGTTGTGTGTATTAATTTGTATCTATGAGTATCGGGACCTACAGTTTATAGTCGACTCCGAACGACAGATTTGAGAAGCTTTTTCATGGCAATCAATTATTCCCAGAGTTTTTGCCAGAAGACTGCTGAGAGGTAGTCGCCGAAAAATAATGTTTTCATATTTCTTTTTTGCAAGATGTTAGAGCTAAGAATTGAACTCGGCGCTATCGTTTTATTAAGCCAAAACACTAACCACTAGACCACGGCTACTACATTAAGCGAATGAAAATAGAAAAATTAACAAAATTGTTAAATTTAAAAATTAATTATTAGGGCAACCAAAATATGCTCTAAAAATTAGTTCCAAGCGCCTAAAATATGCATTGAAAAAACAGTTTTAAGCGTTAAAAATATGCTCTATAAAAAATGCAAACTTATGCAATCTCTACAAAACAGAATTTTCCTATCACTTTTAAAATTTGGAGTTTCATGAAACATTCTTGCAATTTTCCCCAATTTCACAAATGTTAGTTTTCAAGAATATATCTATTATTTAATAGATTATACTTAGGTAATGTGTCAATAGGTAGTCATTATTTTGAAAAAATAAAAATTAGCAATATACGTAAATTCTTTAAAAAAAAATTGTCATATAAATATGAAAAAATATTGAAAAATGCAAAAGTATGCATTTATATCGAAATATGCAAAAATATGACGTAACAAATAGGGGTTAAACATAGTAGTTTTTCGTAAAATGAATTAATATTTTGCTTGTTTTCTCAGTAACATCCAGAAAAAAATTGGTAATGCATATTTTTGTTTGCCCTATTAACTATCAATTTCGGTTGACAGAAGGACCTCCTATTAAAAACTTATAAAATATTCGTATTAAAATATTTTAATATATACAATAAAGTACAATAACATGCAAGTCCCATGGTGAATTGATTACACGTTTTGTTTAAATTTCCCCCCCCCGCTTTTATTTTATTAGAGTTCACCCTTTTTGAAATCATTCTGTGTCTTTTATGATTAATTAACCGTTTTTTACCTTCCGTTTATTAAATCAGACAACGTTAATAGGATTGTAAAAAAAAATTTATGGCTTTTATTGTTGTGTTAATGCGTCATAAATTAATTGAATGTTTTTCTCCTTTATCGTTTTGTTTTGTACAACTGTAATGATTTTAACGAATATAATATATACTATAGAGCTTTTAAGGGGAAATTTGTCAGAATAATTTAATTAATCTATTTAAGTAAACGAAGAAAAAAGTATGCAACAGAAAATATGTATATAGGATAGCTAAAGAATTGCTATTTATTTTTAGAATTTTTAAGTAGTAAGTTTTCATATTGTTATTCAAATCAAAATTTTGTAATTGACAAAATTAAAAATGCTAGAATTTTACAATACGACAGTGAAAGTTTAAGAGTAAATTAATAAAAATTTAATTAAAAAAATAAAAGCTAAACTTTTCTAAAATATCTTTATTAATCATTACACCAGGTTTAAAGTCATCTTAACATTGAGCTAATCTCTTCGCTATAAAAAAAAACTTGTTAAAAACGGTAATAACTTAGCTAGTCTGAGAGGTGTCAAGTCTTCAATAAATTTCTGATGCCTGGTTTAAATTATAATATTGCAATATTATTTCAATATGAATGTAATTCATAGTCAGTAAATTCTTAATCACTGCCATTTTTTAAACACATGTTCTGATAGTTGTTTCATAGTTGAAGAGGCTAAAACACACTATTTTGACCATATTTTGTATAAAATTTACGAACTGCGAATACAAAATCTTCATTGCTTTTAAAATATTTGTCATAATGAAAATACGTTTGTATTAGTGTTGGCAAAGTATTGAGTAATGGGTACCGAGTATCGAGTATTTGTATTAATTTTTGGGTACTCAATACTTAAAAGTAACTACTCAATACTTTAAGAGTTGCATTTTTTCTTCGAAGTTGTATAGAAAATTTAAATTTTAACGGCCAAAAAAATTTTGTCTAAAAACACAATACTTTATGAAATTGTTTTCTCTTAAAAATAAAATGAAAGTACTCAATACTATCGAGTAATGAAAAGTAGCAGAATTTGACAGCACTAGTTTGTATCATTTTAAAACGTTCTATTTTTATTAACCTTAAATTCTCACTTTAATGCAAAAATGGCGCCAAATTCAATTCGAGCGGTAATACCTATACAAAGAATTGTAAGAGTATGTGATAAAATTTCAATTTTCCAACCCTGAGTTTTTTGGTGTACTACTGGAAAAATACAATTCTGACCGAATGAAAAATCAGATGGTTTAGAAAATTTTCTAAAAGTGATGAAATTTTGTATTCTTATTTTTTTGACTTTTCATAAAGCATCGTTTTTACACATTGTTCTTTTCTATTTTATTTAGATTTTTTTGTTAAGTCGTAGTACACCGTATTATTTTTTTTAAACCAATACTCAGGAGTAAACCCCTACTCATGCAGTGCATTGTATTGGAATATTGAAGATAGAAGAGAGATACATAGATATATCAATGAGACAAGTTACTATCAGTTGATCATTCAAAGGCCAGTGTTATGCTTTCACCTTTGAAAGATTTACAGTAATTGCCCCATCTATTTGATAAATGCGAGTGGTAAGCATCTTTTATGTAAATTAGCTGTCATCTTCCCAGAAGGTGGCGCTGTACTCCTGATCTTTCGTTTCTGATATAATAGACTGGATATGTCAGGGAACAGTTTTTCTTGAAGATGGACATCTCTAATTATAATTTAGAAAGATCGCAAATATTATTTTATAATATTTGCCCTTCGCAGGGATTGAACCTCGGCCGTTTGAGTTTCTGTGCGAACGCTCTAACCACTATGCCACGACCCCCCCCACACACCCCAAACTGGGCTTAAAAAGTTATGAATGCCATCTTGGGCAAGAATTAATAATTGTATTAATAAGTATTAATTGTATTAATAAGTTTGTAGTCGCCGTGGTCTAGTGGTTAGTGTGTTGGCTTACTAAGCCATGGGCCCTGGGTTCGACTCCAGGCTCTGACATCTTCAATAAAACGAAATATGAAAAAAAATATTTCTTTCGGCGACTACCTCTCAGCAGTCTTCTGGCAAAAGCTCTGAGAGTAATTAATTGCCATGAACAAGCTTCTCAAATCTGTCGTTCGGAGTCGACATTAAACTGTAGGTCCCGGTACTCATGGATAAAATACTAACACATACAACATGAGTGCTGCGAGAGGCTAGGCCGTAATCCTGACACAGGGTTGTAAAGGCCAGTTATGTATGTATGTATTAATAAGTTTAGTTGACCTTATTATTAAAAGCTTATATATTAAGAATTAATAATGAATCAGAACTGGGGCATGACGTTTTTTTCCATACAAATTGACACTTAAAAACACTGGAGAATGCACTCGTAAAATAGAATCTATTTTATTTTGACAGCAATTTTTCTTATGCTCTCATTTTTAGAAATAAGGTGTGCGTCACTATAAACTGTAACACATCAAAAGTCAAATAAAAACTGACTGGAGTAAGCTAGAGTTAAAAATAAAACAGTTTTATTTTGCATTTTCATTACAGATTTATATTCTGTATTATTTTATTTAAAAATTAATTTAATTTTATAAAATTTTTTATTTTATTCATTATGCCATCCATAAGCAATGCTATAGTGTTTTCGGTGATTTTTTTGGTACCAGCTGTCCATTTATATCGAAAACTAGTAATGGTTTTGGGAACAGATGTACTCTTCTTTAGTTCTCTTTTGACCAGAGCCCAATATCTTTCAATAGGCCGCAGCTCTGGGCAGTTTGGTGGGTTAGCCTCTTTTGGAACAAAAATAACATTATTTTTATTATACCAGTCTATTGCGCTTTTACTGTAGTGACATGTTGCCAAATCTGGCCAGAAGAATGTTGATATGTTGTGCTGTCTTAGAAATGGAAGCAACCTCTTTTGAAGACACTCTTTGATATAAATATCTGAGTTTATTGATCCCAATGTAACAAACGATGCACTTCTGTTGCCGCAGCTACAAATAGCCTGCCAAACTAGGAACTTTTTGGGAAATTTTGATAGTTTTTTAGTTCGGAACTCTTCAGAAACATTGCCTCTACTATCCGCTACATAAAACTCTTGGCCAGGAAGCTGCGCAAAGTCTGCAAAAACGTAAGTTTCATCATCCATTACACAACATTCGAACTTTTGAAAAAATTCTTTTTTGAGGAGTTTTGCTCTTTTTTTTGCTTCAATATTCTTCTTAGCATTTCTATCCGGAACTTTTTGGACTTTAAATGTTTTAAGGCCAGCTTTAGCTTTAACTCGGCGCACAAAACTTTAAGAATATTGCACGCGCCGGCCCACTTCGCGACCAGAAATGTTTGGAAGAGCCAGCAAAAGCTTCTCAAACTTTTTGGCTTTCGCGTCGTTCGTTACCAGTTTTTCTTTACCTGTTCCAGGCTTTCTTTCAATTTTTAGGTCTTTGTTGAACTTATTGACCACTCTGGAAACACATTGCCTGGTCACGTGGACTTCCCTAGCAACTTTTGTATAACTCCAATATGGTTTTTTTTGAATTATTTGAATAATTTTTGTATGCACTTGTCTTTGATTATCCATTGTGAACTAACTAACAAGTCAAATTTGACAAACTGATACATTTTAAAATCTGACACATTTTTCAAAGATATTGTGATTAAGAAAAATAACTTTGATTAAAGGTGAAAAAAGTTATTAAGAAAAATGGGTGTTACACTTTATAGTGACGCACACCTTAAATTCTCTCAACAATGTTACCACACTTTTATTAAATTTCATACATTTTGTAAACAAACCTATTTGTTGTTTTCTGTTGGCTCAAAGAAAAATAAGAACAAGAGAAAATCGAAAAAATATTTGAAAGTTTAAATAAATTAATATGTTGTGGGAAGGGCGTAAACATAATTAAATTAAAAAATATAAATTCAGCTTATAGCAAAAACTCTCATAAATTTACAGCCGTATGTATAATAAAAAGTTAGCAACTCGTTAGCATATGGGAAAAAAAACTGGCAAGTTTATCACCCACTATAGACTTTCTTACCTTCTATTTAGTAATTGGGCAAAGAAAACAAAAAATTAAATACCTTGGACGTATAAGAATGACAAACTTAGGCACTGTGTACAACGACGTGCTAATTTTTTATTATAAATAAGGCTGTTAATTTTCAATAAATTTACATTCAAGAAATGTAAAAACATTAAATGACAGTTCGTGCAATTGCAGCCGTCATTGGGAGTCATTTTTGCTTGAAGTTGCGGTCGTATTCTGTTTAATCATTTACGCTCAAGCAAGTTCTGTTATTCTTGCGATTTACATTACAATTTTGTCCAATCTAGTTATCTTAAAATCGAACAGCGCTGTTTCTGAGAGAAACAGTTATTATCAGTTTATCAGAGTAAAAAATCGAACTGGTGTGAGTAGTGTAAATTTTCGGTCTACTATATGGCATTCGATACATCCAGAATGTAGTGGGAAAATCGAAAGTTAAAATAAATAAAATTAGGAAAAGTCAAAAATTTTTTAGAACATTTAAGATCAGAATGATTCCTTATATCTGTTCGATGAGTTCTGGGTAGACATAAAATAAAAAAAAAAATGATTTACTGCATTTAAAAATTACATTAAATGATTAAATAGATAAAATCTTCTTTTCTTTTTCTGCTACTGAAATATTCTTTTGAATTAATTTGGAAAAGGGAAATCATTTTAAATTCGTAAAAGTATATTTCCGTTTCGTTGTTCAATTATTGTAGTCAAATTTAAATACTTTCTCCATCCTTTTCAGTAATAATGCCATCATCAACCATCCCATTCATTTAATTATTAACTTTAGAATTGTTTTAGATATTTTTTGTTCACAGTTCTTAAGGATGTGATGTGTTTTCTCCTTTTTTGAAGCGTAATGAAAACAAATGCTACAAAATAACAATTTGCAAAACTAAAATGTTTCTTTTGAAAATTCAACAATATAAAAACAAAAAAAAAAAAAAAAAAACAAAAAAGAAGAAAGAAAGAAAGAGTATTAGCAATACGAATACAATATAGTGTGTAATAAAAATGTTAAAAGAGACTTCTTAAGTGGCAAAGTAGCAATTGCGTTTAAAGTGAGAAAAAAGGAGTCGAAAAGGAATAAATTTTAAGGGGCTGCAGAAGCTTTTCCAGAAATATTAAACAGCACATTTACATAAAAATTTCTATTGCTAGTTTATTCTGTTCACTGGCAATGCTTAAAATTGTACAAATAATTTTTAATGATTCGGTAAAATATGTCAGTAGTTATTATGAAAAACATTCTGCAGTAATGTCGACAATAGTGGTTGGCTTTTGAAATCCTATACTATAGATTTAATACATCTGTGAAGATTCGGCTGATGTTTAATCTTATACTTACTACCCTTAATTTATGAGTAAATGCCTTAAGTTTACATAGAAAAAATCTCTTATCACGGGATTGACAAAAGTCAAACCTTGAAATGCAAACCGAAACAAACTTTCGCTGTCTGTCCTAAGACATAACTTTTAGTTCTTAAGTGAGGTTTTTACAAGTGCCTTTAAAAAACACTTCTAGTAAATTAAATTTTGAAATTCTAAAGTAAATACGGGCAATCATGTGTAGTCTGGTAAAAAAAAAACAGAGAAAGAAGGGCCCCCTGGACACACTCAAAGTTTCACAATCTTAAATCGTCGGTTAATTGGTGCAGCTTCCTGGGGAGCAAGAAAAAATATCAAAATGTAAGAGACCAATCTAAATAGACCAGCGCAAATGCTATGAAATTGGAAGAACAGATTTAGATAGTGCGTTAAGCCGTGAAGTTGGCCGCAAAACAACTATCATTGCTTTTATATTTGCAGAGTTGAATTTCTCATTGTGGAACAGTAGTGAAACTTCAACTACTTTTAGGGTAATTTATAGATAGATATATAATAGAGACGTAAAAACGAAGGAGAAAGCCCCAGAAGTTGAGAATGATATCGAATCGACTTCAAGAAGTCTTCTATAAGACTTTGTGCTACACAGTAAAAATTTGAAATCGATTTCAATTCACAAATATGTACTACCAATTATATTGTTTACTAGTTTTGCCCCTACAAACAGTATTAATAATATCAATTAAAATATTAATAGTGTCGAGCTTTTTGAAAATAAACTGTATCAATTAAAATTTTTTTTAATACCAAAAAAAAAAATTTCAATTAAATATTTAATTGGAACAATTAAAATTTTAATTAAAAATTCAGATACTTATTAATCAAATGCATTAATTGGTACAATTAAAAAATTAATTGACTCTAAAATTTTAAATCGATTAAAACATTAATTGACAGAATTAAAATTAATAGTGTTGAGCTTTTTGAAATTAAACTGTGTCAATTAAAATTTTTATTAATTCAAAAAAAAATTTCAATTAAATATTTAATTGGACCAATTAAAATTTTAATTAAAAATTCAAATACTTATTAATCAAATGCATTAATTGGTACAATTAAAAAATTAATTGACTCTAAAATTTTAAATCGATTAAAACATTAATTGACAGAATTAACATTTTATTTCATTCCACCACCGATTTACAAATACAAATTATTTTTTATTTTTTTCATTTTAGTACGCACGTTTTATTTTATCATAATGGCCTTAAATCGGTAAAAGTGGATTTAGTACATGTTGACAGTAAAACGAACGAAAAGCTGTATGAACTACGTCAACAGATTTACCTTTTTTTTGGTAAGTCTTAATCTAGTGGTAAACAAATGATTACTTGCCCAACCTTACTGAATACAAATTGCAACATATTTTAACATATTCAACTGACAAACTTTTATATGGTGCTCTAATCACTCTATTATACCATCAATACCACATCCTGTACCTCAACCTGCCGACAAATGTTTTATTTTACATTAATTTACTCTGTTTGTAATCAAATAAAATTAAATTTTAATTTAGAAATTTTTTAATTAGACTTCATTAGTAAAATGCTATTAAAATTGTTGTCCTTCATCCATTTGAAGGGTAAGAAATATTACTTGAAATTTTCCATTATTTATATGGGTATTTTCAATTGTTTGAAATTCTTTTGATAAAGCGAATTACCAAAAGGAAGTGCTGAATTAAAATGCGGTATGGGTAATAAAATTGTTGGATTTAATGCGGCATTTAAATTTGTCACAACAATTAATGTCACTTTTAATATCACTTGGCAGTTTTTTTTTTGTACTCCTTTGGTAATCACATGGTCTTATAATTAAGAGCCTTTTCCTTTTTAAAGCAGCCAGAATTTTATAATTAAAATCTCAGTAATAGAGTTTAAGGGGTTTTCTTTAACATAAATTAATATGGAAACTTTGTTGATTAAAACGAAATTTTTTATTGCTTTCTGATTTTCCGTAGTTTGCTTTGATGTTTGCCAAAAACAGTCAAAGAATTCAGAAGAAAAATAGTAGTAGGCGTGTAGTAGACGTTAGAAGTTTGACAAAAAAGTTTTATGTGGGCTTAAGAACTAAAATATTTATGGTCAATAACATTGTTTAAGGTATATATTGGGTTGGCAACTAAGTAATTGCGAATTTTTTTTTTGAAAATAAAAGTCAATTTTGCTTTACGCGATTTTCAATGCATGTATGTGATACATGAAGCTTCCTTGCAATCTCACGTGTTGTACTGTGACGATCCGAATCAATTATTGCTTTGATTTGGTCGTCGTCCACTTCAACTGGACGACCGAAGCATTTTTCATCTTTCAGTAAAAAATCACCAGAACGAAATTTGGCAAACCAATTTTGACACTGCCGTTCTTTTAAGGCTTCGTCACTATAAACAGCATATAACTTTTTATGAGCTTGCGAAGCGTTTTTTTTCTTTCCGGAAATAGAAAAGCAAAATATGACGAAAATGTTCCTTTTGATTTTCTATTTTTCAACAGACGGCAAGCAAAAACCACGCAACCGATCAAAAAATTTTTTTTACTGATTGACAGCTGAAGTAACGACTATCAAATAACAAAATGTATTTGATATTTCAATTACAACATCTAACCTAAAAATTCAACTAATGACATCAATGAGTAAAATCCGCATTTACTTAGTTGCCAACCCAATATTATCCTTACATTTGATGTATTTTATCCTCATATTTATGCACCTAAAATACTCGTATAAATAATTAAACTTTTTCTATGAAATTTCTTTTAAATATTTTTGTTTTGATTATTTTAATAAAAAAAGGTATGGGTTTTTACTAAAGAGATCGATTATTCGATTTTTTTTAAAAAACGGCTTTCGAATAGTTCGAATATTTTAAATAAAAAAAAAACAGTTTTCGATAAAAAATTATTTAAAAAACCAGTTAACCGGCTATTAGTATAAATTAAATAAATCTCTTGGCTATTAAAATAAATTTCATTCTCGGCATTAAGAATGACCTTTAACTCAAAGTGCTTGTTGGACATATACAATATAAAGCATTGAGAAATTTTTCAAGCCTCTTATGACATTTGTCTGAATAAGAAAATCGTCTACTTTTGCAGAGTATTTATTAAGTGTAATTTTTTTCGATTCTTTGAAGCTACTTGGAATGGAATCCAGTTTTATCCAGGAAATCCAGGGAAAAATACTTGATTAAAAGTCAAATTTGTAAATTCAGTAATAAAATTTTTAATAATTACAGATGTTCTAAAAATCCGGTTATTCGTGGTAAAAACACCGGTCTATTCGATATTCGAAAAATGTTTATTTTTAAAAAGCCGGTTTCAGTAAAACTAAAAAAACCAGTAAAAGCCGAACGAATAATTACCGATCGATCTCCCTAGTTTTACAAAATTTTAAGTATAAAATGAACGTATACCACCCTTTTTCCATTACTAACAATACTACATCTAAACCCGTTTTTTCAGGGGAAAACCGTGTAAAAATTTGGTTAAAAAAACATGCATTATATTGAGAACACCAATTTGAATGACACTAAAAAACTATTATTCCTATATTATTCTATAATAATAAAATATGAATTGAAATTGATATATTAAGGTCCACAGTTGGAATTTACGATGCAACAAGCTAATATTGGAAGAGGAGTCATTCAAACTGTCATTGCTACAAAGTAAATACAATGATAAGTACATACATATTATTTATAATAAGCTATTGAAACCAGTTTTTGTTTTCTTTATAACATTATATTATAAATCATTACAAAAATTCTATTGTCCATCGAAAAAGAACATTTGACAAACAAGAAATACAGTTAAACCTCGATTAACCGAGCCTCTATTAATCGGTTACATCTATTAACCGGCATGCGGTTCTTTTTATTTTTTCCCTCTATTAACCGTGTTTTACCTCTATTAACCGTGCTTTACATTTGGTATTCGTGCCGCATTCATGTCTTTTCTTATGTAAATCCTAATCCGATGGTTCAACTTTTTGAATTTTGAATTCTCTATGACCCTTAGTGTATTTTGTATAAAAATATGTGGTATATTTGAATCTCTAGTTACATAAATTGAATGTTTAAATCAAAATAAATAAAAAAAAAATTCTGTATATTTTAATATAATCTCTATTAACCGTGTATTTCGATTATACATGCTGGTGCCGATCCCAAGGGACCCGGATAATCGAGGTTTAACTGTATATATTTTTAAAATTTCAGTTGTTCTCTGCAACTATCTTAATACACACTCTCTGGCGTATGAGCATTATTAATTGTTAAAAATCGATTATACTACCCCATTATATTGATTGAAATTTAAGTTTATATACTTATTTACACCAACTTATTTCTACCAATTAATTAAAATTTCAATTTAATTGTATTGGTTTGTTTCATTTAAAGTATTTCTTAAGAACATGATAAATTATACAATTTGAATTACAAGAGATTTATTTTTTGGTCATTTATTAACTTCATTTAAGTAGTTTTTCTTCCCTATAGTTTTCTGTTGTTTTTCTTCTTTTTTTAAATTTTAAACGAAAATGACAATTTCTTAAAATTACTTGTGTCATCTTCATCATCATTAATTATACCCTACGTCATAAAAATGGGTAATGCTGCAGTACGCTTATACTGATTTTTGTGACCGTAAAACAAACATGTGGTCGTCTTAGAATAATATGTTTGTTGCACAAATTAATTTTATATATGTATGCAGTACATATTATGTACATACTTATATATAGATTTCTTCTATTCAGACATAATTTATATTTGAAGAATACTTTTCAAAAAATTATTTTTAAAATATATTAAAAAAGCCCGGTCTGACATATTAATATCAGTGCAGAGGGCTTTGTGTCGCCGATTTCAGCAAAATTTTAACTTTGGCATCAACTTGAAGTTAAAGTCAATCAAATAGTAAACATGTTCATTGCTTTGACTTTAACTTCGACTGTTTGATTTTTAAGAAGCATAAGTTGATTAGAAGTTTGTTTTGGACCAATAAATAGTGAAAAACTTTACTGTTTTTGCTAGTTAGATTGCAGCTTTTCAATCATTAGATATTATATAGCAGGAAACTTATTAATATTTTAATAAAATATTGAAGATGGTACTTTAACACTACGCTATTTCAAGAGGATTATTACGACTATAAAGTTTTATAACTTGTCATTAGGTTTATATACAAATATAGATATGGTCATTCAAAGGAGATTACTGAATTAAGTCAGTTGATAGCTGATATCTTGTTGAAGCTACGTCTGTCAAATTAGTTGTTGTCATTTATTTAGTCTGTTTTGCCATGCCAAATCACCATGGATGAATTCAACAAGACATAGAAACAATAAAATTGTTTTTTATAATATTGGGTAATTTGCGCGATATGTTAAGTATTATAAGAATACCAATTGTAGGTTCTTAAATCGATGAAGTTTATAGAATTGATTTACATAATATTATAGAAATCCAATTAGTGATTCCAATTAGGAATTCAGAAATAAACAATTGTAAACACAAAATTTATCGAAAAAATGTCTTCAACGATAAATCAAATTTTTGTTGTTGGCAAATTGGTGCACTAACAAAGACAATTTTCTAATTTGAGATATCCCTCTACATGGAATCCCAGAATATTAAATGCATCCCAAGAATCTCACTGTTTGGTATGAATTTAAGTCTGGAGGCTTCATCATCGGTTCATATTCCTTTGAGAACGACCAAAAATTCCCAGGTGTTGCAATTAGACTGCAAAAGTGTGAACTACTCTTTCATGAATAAGCTTGTATTTAAAAAATTTATAAAAATGTAAATTATTAAGAAGTTTTTAAATACCTATTAGTGGTCTAGAGATAATTAATTAATTTATTGTTTGTAACAAGTTTTGTGTATTATTTAAAATTAGTTTCGGCACCTAATGATGTAATGGTGAGTCTGGCCCAAAATTGATATTTATATATAAAATATTATATTATACTAGTTTAAACTTGGTGTGCTTCGCTATACCTACTACTATCATTTGTCCACATTTTTCGACTGATGATTTTTAGTGACTGCGAAGTAATTTTGACCAAATTCAAAAAACTTTAACTGTTATTAATTTCAAGATATACTGAAATCTATATAGTTGGTTTGTCTGGCCCTTGTTCGCACTATTTTCTACTGTTAATTTTTAATGACCACGAAATAAATCTCACCAAATTCAGAAACTTTAGCTTCAGCACTTATAAAGATGCGTATGTATAAAGAAATCAAATATCAACATGTATGGGAGGTGTTACGCCCATTTGTCCAATTTCGCCCACTTGTTGACTGATGCCCATGAAGTTATAGAGACCCAATTCTGAAACTTTAGCTATAGCCGTTCTTAAGATATACAAAAATCAGTACTTGGAGATAAATAGAAAAAAGTGGTCGTAAAAGTAGGCGTAAAAAATTTTTCTCTCTATGAAAACTTAAAATGAATTATAACAAACATTTGAATGAAAAATTAGTCAAATCGATAAAGCCGTTTTCTGATTTTAGGTAAATCAAAAAAAGTGGGCGGGGCCAAATTTTCTTTCCGGAAAACCTAAACGACGATCATTAGAAAGAAAATATCGTCAAAAATCGGTTCAGCCGCAGTTCAACGAACAACATTGATTTTTATTTATATAGATTTGCTTTCTTCAAGAAAGTTGTAACACTTACAAGTGTGTTTTTTGAATTGAAATACACAGATTGCTTTTAAAACTCAAACAAAATACATTTTTATATATGGTACATAAGGTACCATATATGTAGGTGTTCTTATATGATCAATTTTTTAAATTTTTCTCAAATTAAATTCTTTTGTTTTTCTTTCCCTGTTTTTCTAATACTCAATTTTTTTTCAGTTGAATTTTTTATAAATTTTATTTTCCCAGTTTTTATGTTACAAAATTTCTCTTTTCTTTTTTTTTTATTCGTAACAAGTAAAGTCATGTAAGTAACATTTTTGCGAATGTCATTACAATTTCACCAGTATATAAGTTTTACGATCAAAGGAATTTAAGGAATGCGAATGACAGTTAAGGATTTTCGTTATGAAAGATAATTTTTTGTTTTGTTTTAAGTATTCTTTAATTGGTTGATTAAATTTGGCTACTTCTTGCTGAAATAAAAAAGGAACAGGATTAGAGAATTTAATTAAAAATTATGTATTTATTGAAAAATTATTGGTTAGTTAGGCTAAATGTGTCCCAGAAAAATTCACATTTTTTCTTAATTGTGATTTTGTGCACAACTACTTATATATGTATATGCTTTAAAGCGAAATCGCTTGAAATTAAAATCGAGTGTTTTTTTTTTTCAAAGACAAATAAAATTTAATCGTGCCGCTATTTAAACGTTTTGTTAAGCAACGAAATTATATTAATGGTTATTAAGCCAAAGGATAAAAAAATATATAAAAATATTGCAATTTCAGGCGATTTGGTTTTACAGCACACACCCAAAAATTTTCAGTTAACAGTTAATTAATTAAAACCAAAGCAACACATTTACAAAACATAGTTTGCATATTGCAATTCACCTGCCTGTCTCTTATTAAATATTTATAATAGAAAGAAAATATTATTACAATCCTTTTTGTGGAAATTTATGTATTTAAAGCATTTTTCCTTTAGTTTAATAAAGTAAAAATTTTAAAAGCTTTTTTCCTTTTTTAAGATAATTTTCTTTTTAATTAAAATTTCTATTAATGAATCGAGCAACATCTAAAGTTATTCTTTTGACTCAAGTGATTAGGATTAAATTGTTAAAGTTTACAAATTAATTATCAAAAACTATACAAACTTTTGAGTCTTTATGTTTTAAATAAATATTCCTGAAAACTTGTTACGTTTTATTTTACGATTAAAATTTTTACTATTAAAATGATTTCAGTTATTTATTATTTTATATAAACTTCCAAGTAATTTATTAATTATTTACTTCTTTCATTAACTCAAGCAGCCAATTTAAAACTTTACTCTTCAATCCTTTTCAAAATTTGTACATTAGGGTGTCCCTTATGTTACAAGGTTAAAGTTTCGCCGCTCATAGCTTGTAAAGAGTTTCATACTGCGTGAATGTTGTATGTCATTAAGACTAATTTCTGCCTAAGACTTATTGATGCTGCAAAACACTGACGTTTGTGTATAAAAAAAAACAAACAAATACATTGCTTTCAATTAGGAAAACGAAAAATTTAAATTATTTTTACAAGCTTTGTAATCAAGCAACCGTACCAAATATGCCTATATTTTATTATTGTTTGATAGAGTTTGCTACGTTTCCAAGACTTGCAAGGGCGCTTGCAACAAAGAGTAATTATCGCTTTTGTTTGAAATATCTCCGGTGAACGGCATTTGCTGAAACGATTAAAAAGTTGATTGATATTTTACAATATTAATAGAATTGTTATTTTGATCAAAGGAACTATTCTTTCATTAATGGATTTGTTTTTTCTGTGTACTTAACAGACTGACTAATTATCAATACTTTTTTGTAACTACAATATTAAGCACCATGCCCGAGGGCATAGCGCTCAGAAGAGAGCCCATAACACCGAGTTGGCAATTTAGCACCACCACTGTCTGGGTAATGATACCCCCCTTGCTGAGGGGTTTCTATCTAGTACTACCACACAGCCACTACGTGTACTTCCCGAAGGAACGCACCCAAACCATCAGGCCGGTAATCCCACCTCCTGAAGGACTGGGAGTCTCAGGTTAACCGGGGGCCCCTGATGACCGTAGTACCAGATTAAGGCATCTCTGGTCAGTCCTTGAGAACACCAGAAATGCCAGCCACGCGTACTTAAAGATACAAGCACCCCAAGTACGCGTGGCATTACGGCCATGCACCACATAACCACCATTACCGACATTCTCTGCCTATATCGAGCGCCATGCCACTCAGGGCTAGGTTAAACCCGATATTCCCCGGAGAAAACAGGCCACTGGCGTGAGTACTCACCAGCAGCCTTTACTGTATCCCCGGGGGGACGAATATTGTAGATAAATGACAATGTGATTTTGACATTTTGTCTTCACAGAATTGATCTGGCTAAAAATGACAGTCACATGTGTAAGGCCAAAATAAAACGCCACACATGATAGACGAAAAATTTGACCCTGAAACAGTCGTAATAGTAAGCGTGATAATAACAAAGTGGTTTTTTACATAGCTAATACATATAATCCTGCAAAAATGGTAATTCTCATTTTTAATAGGCTGCGTTAAGACCTGAAATTGTTTTGATAGAAATATTTTTTTATCGTAGTAACCAGTAAAACTACTTTCTTATTATGAAGTAAGCATAAACCTTGTATTTAGAAAATGTATTATATTGCTGTCGCCGTAGTCTAGTATAGGGTGAGTTAACTTGCTAGACGAGAGCTCGAGGTTCAAACCCCAACTAGATGACAGAGCTGAAAAAAAAAAATATAAAAAATATGTTTTTCGTCAACCGCCTCTGAGCAGTTTTCTGGCAAAATACTCGAACATTAGGAACGTTTTCTTTGCAAAGTCTTGAGTTTGTTGATGAGAAAGACTTTGTCGTGCACGCAAAGTTGATTTCTTCTTCGCTCGTAGCAAGAAAAAGCACATACAACAATACGTTGAGAACGGTAAAACGAAATTTGTAAATGAAAATTTTCCTCTTAGCAGGCTTCTAACGTTAAACTGTAGGCCTCGGTACTAATAGATCAAAATTTACGTAAGTATTTATTTATGGGTGCTAAGAAAAGATAGGCTATAGTTCTGAAAAAGAGTTTTAATCATGTATGTATGTAATGTAAAGTAAAGTATGTATGCAACAAAAGAAATTTTTAAACGATCAGTAAAGAACGTAATATCACCAATGACAGTCGCAGTTTCAAATAGAAAGGCAAAGTTGTTTATTTGCATATATTTTTTTATTTATAAAAGATATATAGGCGGTTGTAGGTTGATTGAAAATTACAAAAGAAAAAAAAAAAAAAAAAAACAATTGTATTTCCCTTACAAGGGACACCCTAATGTTCGAGTACATACTTGTGTTATTTGTTAGGAAAATACAAATATTTGACATTCCTATTAAAAGTGATATAAAAGAAAATTTTCAGTAGTACCTTCTGTTATTTACCACTTTTCAGCCTACTGTTTAAAGTGGCGTCATAAGCCAAAAATAAACAGTTTATTTGACTTCGTACTACGCCACCATATGTTTTATTTTGTAATGTTTTTATGTTAATTTCTTCCATTTTTTTGTTTACTTTTTTATTTTTTATTTAAATAATACTTTCAACAAAATTATTTTTGGTTTAATTGAGTGTAAAAGTGTTTTTATTTTTGTGTCATGTTTTTTAACACCTTTTTTTAGATGACAAAGAAAAATATTTGGTTACAGTTGTACGTACACGTAATGGAATTTTTAATATATTTTTTTGTCGAATAAGTAAAAGATTAGATAATATAAAATTTTTGACATCAGTGAAGTAAATAATTCATATCGAATAGTATGGGTAACACAGCTGATTATACTTTTGGGATATACAGACTAATATTTTATTTTCATTGTGATATTTATTGAAAGCAAGTTTAACAGTTCTGCTCAGTCCTTTTAGTACTTCACAAAATATTTTTTTTATAAATTGCTCAAATTATTTAAATCACCATAATACTTACTTTCATGTTCAGACGAAAAAAGTTTTATGGTAAAACTGCATGCAAAATATTGGATTTTTTGAAAATAAAGAAACAAGAAAACAAAAAAAAACATAAAAATTCGAAAGAGAAAATGTTAATACTCAAAGCCAGTTCTGGACAGAAAATTGTAGCCAAATTGGCTTTATAATTGAGCGATTGTTAAGCGATCTCTATGAAACATTGGATCTACGTTGCCCTGTTGAATCCAAATGTCGTTTATGTTTAGCGATTAACTTTTTGAAACTAAAATTCAGTCACTATTGCTCGACAGCGCTCGCAAGTCATCATAATGGCAGCTGCTTCTTGATTAATTAATTAGAATAAATAACTCGTTTTTATTTCGACATTTTTTTATTTTTTATTTGAGACCAATACTCAGGGGTAAACCCCTACTAAATGCTGCGCATTGTACTGGAATTTTGGAAAGGACAGTACATATATTATTACATTATTATTAAGCGCCTTAGGAATGAGACAAATTGCTGTGAATTGATCATTCAAAGGCCAGTGTTATACCTTCAGCCTTGAATGATCAACATCAATTGCCTCATCGTTGCATGTTTATTGTATGCTGAGTGTGCCTTCGCTAAGTAGGTTTAGCTGTTATCTGCTACTTCCCAATAGGTGGCGCTTTTTTCTTTTTTTTCTGATCATTCGTTTTACGTTGACACTGGTTAAGGTGGAATAGAGTGGAATGTCGTGGAGCGGATTCTTTGTAGATGGGAGGGGGAACCTCTTATTTTTAAATTATAATTTAAAAAAAACGCAAACTAACTTTTTAATTTTTCACCTCTTCTGGGATTTGAACCTGGGTCCTTTGAGTTTTTTGCGCGAGCGCTCTAACCACTATACCACGCACCCCCTAGATTGCGTAGATTAAAGAAATCAAGCAAAATTTGTAATTAATCTTGTACAAAAATGTCGAAATACGACAATAATACGCCAAACACGATAAGGGTGAATAAGAACCGATGTTGATGCTAGTATTTGAAAATATAATTTTAATTGATGTGATATTAACACGTTAACAGAACTGTCTTCGCTCTATATAAACCATTTGTGCTTATTGACGTAGTTATTTAAGAAGTAATGAGCTTTATCACAAGACACAATTCGCCAGTAAATCAGGGAAAATGCGACGACAAGCATGATTATTTTGCTTTCATTCTTACACCAACTGAATTTTGTAGGCAATTAAGCCAAGAAACTTATCTAAAGTTTTCCATGTAGTTAAAGAGCAAAGCCCTACAAAGTAATAACAATGACGAATCGCAGCTGCAGCAACTCTCAAGTGAATTTTTATTTTGTAACTTGTGTATAAAAGGATATCTATGTATGTATGTAACTCTATCCTAAAAGATTTTAATTAAAAAAAAAAAATACAAACAAAAGGATTACTATTGTGCAAAAAAATATTATATTTTTTTCTATACTTTTGTCATGAACATACATTTTTATTTATATATTCATAAATTATGAGAAACTTTTAATAATTTTTGTCATTTTAGTGTCGTCAGTGATAAATGAAACAAAAAAAAAACTATATTCTGCGGGATAGTTCATTATGATAAAACTGACAAAAAAAAACGTTAGGAAGTCTATTGTTTCAATTAAAATAAAATAAGAGTATTTTTTTATGATTATTTTAATTACATATTTCTCATTGTTGTAATAAATCCTACAAGAACAGTGACGGTCAATTGACCGTCATTTGTGACTAATATATCTATGAATGTTTCTATCAAATTCTTAAGGACAACGTGAAAAAAATTTCTGAAACATTTGTGTACATGTGACTTTGCATCTCATTTTAACTTGCGAATGCCACTGTCTATAGTACATATATCTGTGCTGCTCACTCTACTGCTGTTTATTCGTAATTATCACAGATGATATTAATATTAGTCATAGGTGACCATCATTCATGCTGAATATATCGATCATAGTTGACTAAACATTTATAATGAATATAAGTATAAATCGTATGTTTTTTTTTGTTAATAAAACACAATTTATTATTTTTTATCAAATACATTTTATTCATAAAAATATATGCATACATATGTATATATTACCTTAACCAGTGAAAACCCCAAAGCATCGTAAATAGAACGTTTGGCTGCTGATGCAATAATTTGATCTTCATCACGCATATACATATATCGTAACATTTTGAGATTCTGTAATGGCCAGAATCTTGCCCTTAGAGGCACCAATGGTTTAAACGAAAGAATAAAAATAAAAATTAGTTATTTCACTAAGAAACGCCCTTAATGTCATTTTACTTACAAACTTCTGCAACAAGTCTCATGCCCGTATAGCTAAAGTTGCTCCCGCTTCCTTTGCATCAATAACCACATAGTATAACTATAGCACTTTTTACTTTTTAATATTTTGCTAGTAGCTCCGACAGCTTTCATGATGCCATACTTAACAGCGTTTTCATTATTAGTAAGATATGACAAAATGTACTATTATTCACTGAGTACATGAATATACAAAGTATTATTTCTATATTTACTCACTTGATAACTTCCAAACCGATTTTGTGTTGTTTATTTTTCAGATAAATTTCATAAGCTTTCAAATTCTTTTAATTTTTTTGTATATATAAAAAAATTTAGTTTACAAATTGTGTTTTGGTTTCAGTCATATATTTCTTGTAGGGAAGCTAAACACGATTATTATTTAAGGTTTTCCAACAGCGGCTTCTGAACTATGATAGTTTATATCAGCGGTCTTGTTTATATTTAGTTGAGTGAAGCAACTTTAATGTGACTGAGCACACCTTTTTAACACTGCGCTCGTTTTTTCTTCTTTTAGAATTGTCCAAATACATACAAAACATTAGCCCCTATCTTCATAAAAAATTAAAATAGATTCGAAATTTATTTTAAGACAAAATTTTATGGAATATTTTATTTAAAACTCATTTTAAATTTTGTTTATTTTTTATAAATACAGGCATATAATTTTATAATATTTTTAAATGATTTTTTATTGTCTTAAAAATTTTTACTGATATGGGGTTTTTTTTTCACGAACAACCCTTTTCAAAAACCCATATGGTGAATAAAATTGTATTTCTTTTTTCTTGCAGCTTCTTTATTCGACAGTTAATTTTATTTCTTAATTAAAATCAGTGGCTTTTTGGTGTGCACGTGTCTAACGACTATTTGTTTTCTTATTTTCTTATTCTTTTTCTTTCCTTAACGTTTTTCCTTTTTCTTAGCAGAGCATATAAATGTTTTAAATTGAAATTTCGTCTCATAAACTTTTTAAGGTTTTGTGTAAACGCCAACTTCTTCATAAGAATTTTATTCTTCTTCTTTCATGTTTCATCGTTTTGCACTGTTTTCGATTTTATGTAAATATTAAGCAGTTGAAACGAAAAGTGATTTCTTTTTCTCACACTTGTGCTCTTATGCTCACACGATTATGATGAACAGTGTTGATGATGTGTTTCATCATCATCATTAGCACTAAAATTGTTTGGAAACACACAGAATTATTGTTATTAAAAGCACACCACCAGCAAATGCAATAATGGTTTAGTACAGAATTAACAAAAAACAAAAGAAATAAAAAGAAGCTTTACGTTTCTTTTTTTAATACAAATTGCAAGGAAATAAGTGTTTTACAGGTGAATTTTGATGCTTTTAGAGTTTTAATAATTCACGTTGATTTTTGGTTACTTAAGAAATTGCAAAAACTAAAACTAAAACAAAAAAATATAAAACTTGTTGAAAAAAAATTGCGATTTGTAATTTTTTTTATAAATTTTATTCAGTTAGAAATGTATCAGTCACTTTACAACAATGATCGACACTGGTGGCTCCCAGGTGATAAAATTGTTTAGTTTTTCGCACACATATCGTCGGATGAGCCCTACTCATACTGTGCATTGTACTAGTGTCAGGATTATATATTGTGAGGAGGAGGAAGAAGGGAGTAGTGCTTGTGAACATTGGATTCCAACTAGTTCTATCGTAATTAGTAGAAGAAACATTCCATCCTCCATTTTATATATCTTGAGTTAATGATGCTACTTTAGGTTTTTGGCACCAAAATTTGTAAAATCTCCGAAACTAGGCGAGATATCAGAAAACGGATTGCGAACTTGAAAAATTTGGGGTCGAAAACCTAAAGTGGCATCATTAACTCGAGATATATAAAAAATATGAAATGGCGGATAGAGCACATAAACTCCCGCACGACGCATTATCTTTGGTATAAAAATTTGTGTAAGTCATTAATTAATGCACATAAAATAAACACACCTTTTCAATAATACTTTTTACAAGTACATATCGTCAATGGAATTAAAGAACGCTGTAACTGACAAAAAATCTAAAATACGTTTTTTTCATCATTTTTATCAGAAAAAAAATACGCGTCGGTTGGTCCCGGACCCAGATTTCTACGATGAAAATAAATTAATTTACGCCGTCTGCGAAATGAAAACTACCAGTGTCTTTGTTCTGCTTTCATTCAGGTTTTTTGGCTCTGGTAAACATTTAAGGTTTTATCAGTTACAGCATTCTTTAATTCCATCGACGATATAAGTATGTATTGCTCACAACTTCAGTCAGATTTTCACCATATTCTCTTTGCGCCTGTTATTACTTTAGATCAAAGATGCCCAGTAGTGGCTGATATTAGCAAATTAAACTCACACGTATACTTACGCTCTTTTGTTTTATCGTCAATCAACCAATAGGAAATCAGCATGTTGAGTGGGAGAGACAAACTACACTTGCAGAACTTCTGTGTCTTATTTTTTTTTTATCTCACCAATGCTACTACCTTGGGCATCAATGCTTTAGATTCTAAAGTTTAGAACAGCGATGTCCAAGATTCTCTTTCCCTATCACGCGTGATAGGAAAACAAATTCTGCTTGCGTCGCAGTCAAACACGTACATAATAAAAAGAAGTATTGTTACTCTTGCTCTCTTTAGATTTTAGCTTCTCTTCAACATAGTGCAGGGATGGATAGTGGATATTTTTTGTATCATTTTTATATAACTGAAATAATTATTCATTATTTCCTCCAAATCTATGTGACCTAGGTACTCCTTTATTCTTAACAGATCGGTCACATGTCTATCGGACAATCGATTACGTACTTTACTCAGAATTATGAAGAAATAATTATGAAGTTATAAACAGAAAGTAATTCGAACATTCCCATTTCTGGTAGAAGTAAGCAGAGTCTTTTCTCTGCTTCATACACAAGCGCAAGTGTGTTTATGTAGTAGTGGACATCACTGGTTTAGAACATTGATGCCCAAGGTAGTAGTATTGGTGAGATAAAAAAAAATAAGACACAGTTATGATGTGAACTAGTTCATATCGTAATCGGTAGAAGAAACATTCGTGGGAAGATTATTCCATATCGTTGACATAAATTTTAGTACACTAACTATTTCTGTAATTGGCTGTGCATAATGGATTTCTGGCGGTTGGAGTGCTTCTTGGTCTTTCATAAAAATACATTAAAAAAACCAATAATTTTTTTCATTTTTACAAAAATTTGAATTTTGAATTTACTTTTGTTGCTTACTGTTATACTCAATTTAGAAGAGAATAATGGAAAATATGTTGTAGAATTTCTAGAGTATAAGACAACCGTATTAATGTCAAAATCGTATGATTTATTTTTATTAAATAGAAAACATTGTTCATGAGTAGTATTACTGTCTGAAAGCATTACGTATGTATACTCTGATGTCATAGAAAATTCTACTGTTTGATTACAGCTGCCTCAAGTTTTGAATTAAATTATAAAACAGCAACACACTAGATGAAATTATAGTGGAGATAATATAATAGCAATAAAGATTAAATAATAGAAAGAAATGTATGTAAGAAATTATAAATTGGAAAATGCTTACGAAATGAATTATTATTTATTCATTATATTATTATAGATTTAAAGGAATAAATAAAACAAAATTAGTTGAGACCGGCCTTTTTGTTTTCTACATTAAAATTTCATTTTAACTAACACCTAACGAAGTTTTAAAATAGAATTGTTCTTTGATACTAATGTAGTTGTTGGGATCACTTTGCAGATTAATAAGTTTGTCTTATTCCCTAAAGTTTTTATATGGACGAGACTTGTAAGTTTTACAAAAAAAAAAAAAAAACAGAAATAAAAAACCAATCTCTTGTTTCTGTGTAGTTCTCTGAAGACCACTAATTTAAACTGTAGGTCTCGACACTCGTGAATATAATTGACATCCTTGTAATGACCAATAATGTAAGTGTGTATGTATTTTTAATTTTATATTTTAGGTTGAGCACCACTGATTTATAAAATATAGCCTGTAGGCATTTGTTAGAGTCATGACCCGTATTATGTTGATTATGTATTTAAAAACCTTTTGAAAATGAATTTTTTAAGGTTTATTGCAAGAAAAAATTAAATAAATCTTTTATACTCCTTTGTATTTCCAATTTACACACTTTTAAATTAAATAATAATTTTGTTGTTGAAATTAAAATATATCCAAAATGTGGGCTTTATTTTTCCTAAAAATGCTTAAATTGTTAAAATATAAAAATTAAAAAAAAAAGATGCTTTAAAAATGTCAAAAATAAAAACAAAAAGTCATCCTATTTCTAATATCACCGGCACAAAAAAAAAATCATATTAAATCTATTTTAAGTTTAGGAAATATCTTTTTTGTATACAAGTATTAGTCCAAAATCTATTATTTTAGTTTATTTTTTTTTTTCATAAAAATATGATAAGTTTTAATACCTTGTAAAAGTATTAGTAATCACTAGGACAACAGAAAAAACTATTTTAAACTCTCAAAATAGTGTTTAAAACATGAAGCGGTTTAAATTTACTGTTTATTGTTTTTATTTTATTCGCTAAAAGCGTTATAACAGTAAATTAAAAATTGATGCGATTGATTATAGAAAGAATTTAACTCGTCAACTGTGAAAAATTAATTAATTAATTCAGGGAGACTGAGGAGGCGTTCAAAACTCAATATCGAACATATTGGGTTGTTCGGAAAGTCATTTCGTTTTTTTTTGGGAAACATGAAAGACAGTTTTCGTATAATGAATAAATATTTTATTAAATTCGACACCGATCTCTCGTCTGGTTATTCGCCGATTTACATCAACTAATGCCTTTATCGCATCTTTGTCAGCTTCGACCGGCCTTCCAGACGTGGTGCATCTTCGACATCAAAATTGCCGGATCGAAGTTTTGCAAACCAGTTCTGGCACTGTCGTACTGTTAACACGCCTTCTCCATATACATCCGTCAATTTTTTTCTCGCTTGGACAGCATTTTTACCTTTTCTGAAGTAAAAAAAGTAAAATATGACGAAAATGCTGCTTATTGCTCTCCATATTTAAAAGGGCACCAACTAAAAACTACTGTGTAGAATTAATAGAACTTTTTCACACACAAGCCTTGCAATATCAGCTCTCAAGACATATAATGGTTATGCGGCTTAAGAGTGAAGTTGGTTTCGAAAAAACGTAATTAAGTCCTCTGACGGAAAAAAACGAAATTACTTTCCGAACAACCCAATAATTTCGGTGTTGTTTACAAATATTGCAAATTTTAAGAAGCGTAAGGTACGTAGGAAGGTAGGTCAAATGGCCAGTTAATCAAAAATGTGATTAACTACAATTAGCACAAGAACCAATTTGAATTCACCCATAATGGGAAAGAAGCTACAGCCAACCAGAGCTTCATATAAGGTGGAGTAAAGCAAGGGGTCTAGGCTCGCACTAAAGATATGCATGAATGTTTTGCTTTTCTGCTAATTGAGAATGATTCGAGAAGTGAACTCTAATTGAGAGTAAATTCAAGCATCGAAACAAATATTCATTCTATTCGTTTTGCAGGCAACAAAACGAAACTAAACGAACAGCCTCAACAAACGTATAGAATAGAATACAATAAATCTAAATTTACTCTCATAATTCTCAATTATTATGGAGACATTCGAATGTCTTGGAACGTCTTGAATGCCTTGAATTTCCTTTGTGAATGAAAGCATGTATTGAAGTAAATGCGCTAGTTTGTAGTACAAACAAGCGAATAAAAAAAAACAAATTGAAATTTAACAAGAAGAATATTTATATTATATTTTTAAAAATATAAAAAAATAAAGAAAAATAACATAAAAAATTATTCAGTTCATTACTTAAGTATTATTATTCAGTTCTTTAGTACAAGAAAATCTTTTCTATCATATTACAAACAAGACATTCCATTCACTCTATTCATTCCATTCTAACTCTTATGTTTCATGTCTCTCATGTCTCCATACTCTCTTGTCACCATTCTTTCATTATTAACATTCTAACGATAACAACCACTTTTTATATTTTTTTTTATTCGTTTTACTTTTACGGTTGAGAGTTGGAAGCGTGTTTGAAAATTTTAGAATGTCTTGAAGATCGTTTCAAACATAAGGTACAGATCTTTAGTTCGCACATTGCGCCAAGCTATCGAAAAAATGCACCCCAAAAAACTTCAATCGTCTGGCTGCCAGACCTGGATAGTCACAAAGGAAATAAACTACGGTCTCAATCTCAGAAGTATCCCCGCAACTTCTGCAGTGCGGATTAAAGGGTAGGCCTAATCTCTCTGCATGTTTAAGGATCAGCGAGTGACACGTATACACCGCTTTAAGTCTGGACAAGGACTGACGAGGAATTCCCAAAATTTCTAGATTCCTGCCCCGGTTATACCGAGGCCAAAGTGTCATAGAAACAGCACAGGAAGTGATGGAATTCCATCTGCTCTGTGCTTTCCCAAGGAAAAACTTGGATAGCCTCTCCTTAATAGGGCAGTGGACATCTGAGTAGAAAGCTACAGACTCCCCTCCGGCAGCGGCGCTCCTAGCAAGGCCATGCCCTTTCTCATTTACAAAGATATCCCTATTGCATGGAACACAGACCAAGGATATGCTGCAAGCATTCACAAGAACCTTCAGCTCCTCTTTACATCGAACAACCAGGGAGGAGTTTCCCATGGGCGATTCCAGGACTCTGATAGCGGCCTGTCTATCAGCAAAAAGCCTAAAGAAGCCTAAACTCACAACAGATTTGTGATTCCATGCTTACAATACTTAGTTTATGCAACAAATGAAGACAACTAAAGACTAATGATTACTAATGGTTCGATTACTAATCATCAATAAGTGGATAGTGATTTTTTAAGCAAAATCACCCTAAGCGATGAAGTACATTTTCCCTGCAACATCTCTGTTAATCGCCAAAATAGTTGTATTTCGATTTTGGAGAACCCATGTATGATTGGTGAACAACAAATGTACCCACAATATGCCAGAGACATCATAGGACCATAGTTTTATAAAATTGAAAATATTTTTTTTTATTTTTTAACATCCCCCCTTATACGTTAAATGCTATCTGAATAAAAATCTGTTTAATAAAATTTTTCCTCACTGTATGCGTTTAAATTTTTGAAAACCCATAAATCTTTATTTTACATTCTTGGGTACGAGTAATTGCAATTTTATTGCTTTTAAACTGTTTTAAACATCAACATGCAGAAGACTTGATATCAAAAGTTTAACAGTGACCATCCACAAATATAATGTATGAATTTTACAAATGACTTTGAACTTTGAACAAATAGAGTAAAAGTGATGGCAAACAAATAAATGGTGATTACTTTTCTCAAAGTGATTAATATTGAAGTTATTTTTGGTTTGCAAAAGAAAATTTAATTTGTTTGCAAATGTTAAATAACGAGAAATATGTATAATCGTTGTATTCTTTCATGTTAGCAAATAAATTAAATAATAATAATTCTGAATTAAATATTGGGTATATGCATCATATCTATATATAATAATATGTTTCTGCCTCACTAAAATATAACCTGGACATTTATTTCTATTTTAAACTGCAGCATATATGCCGCAGTTTCCTCAAAGGGGCTCAGTAAATGCCTGAGTAAGCCACCCGCAGTAGCTTCCCACTCTGCTTTGTTTTGTGTAGAATTTTTGCTATTAAATCATTCTTTGTAATATTTACTATATAAGTATTTAGTACTAGTACTTGTTCATTTTAAGGAAAAATTTTTATCTAATTTTATCTTTTATCACTTAAATAATCTGCATAATCTATTGAAACAAAATTCGTTTAAATTACCACATAAAATTTTGTAGTACTTTTCTATGGCGAAAAGCTTTTGAAGAGGTTACAAAAAAGAGTGAATCTTTTTATTGGTTAAGTTTTTTTTTTTTTGAAAACGCTAATTCTTTGTACAATACTTAGATACTTGTTTTCTATAAGTATATTGTTTTGCATATTTTATGAGTTTCAATTTTTATTCAACACCCCACATTTGCATACGAATTAGAATTTTTTCTTCTTTTTTTTGCATTTTAATAAAATTAAATTTAAAACTTTTAGTAGCATCATCGTACATTAAAACAAAGCAACTATCGAAATGAAATAGAAATTCATATAAAAGCTCAATTACATATTGTATTGCACCAGAGACAAATAATGAAGTTTTGGGAGAAAAAATTAACTGAAATAAAAAAACCATCATGATAATATTTTTGATTTTTGCAATACTTTTGATTGTAAAAAAGTATTAAAACCCAAGTGAGTTTACTATTTTAAAATGTAGTATAAAGTTCATCATTCAATTCATAAAAGGCATTTTTAGCTCAAATTTTATATTCTTCGATTATGGGAATCGACGTACGTAGCAGTTTCTCGGCATATCATTAAACATTGATATTTTACGATTTCACAGGAAATAAGGTTACATCGTTCTTTGTAAGGCTTGCCAGGAGTTCAAACTGAGACTTGAGGGTTTTTAGTTGCGGTGTAAGGATGACGAAAAATATTTTAAAATTTTTATATTTTTTCCCATTGCTCATCAGTCTGGCAAAAGCTCTGAGAGTAATTGACTGCCATGACAAAGCTTCTCAAATCTGTCGTTAGGAGTCGACTTTAAACTGTAGGTCCCGGTACTCATGGAGAACATGAGTGCTGCGAGGAGCTAGGTCGTAACTCTGACACAGGGTTGTAATGGCCAATTATGTATGTATGTATGTTATCAGCCTTTGTTATAGATGGGTGGGTTAACCTCATCAGAAGTAAGATATTGGTTGAATTTGGACATTGGCAATTCTTCTTCAAATTCGTTGTAAATAACGATTTTGACAACCGCTAGGTTGAGAAAAATATTCACCCACTCTACTAATGTTCAACTATATACGCAACAGAAAATTTTTCAAATTTGGAAGCAATAAATAAAATTGTAAGCAATAATGGAAGCATTATATTGTTTATTCATACCTTAAAGCTTCCAAAAATGCTACAGGATAAGGTATTATTTTTGACTTTTTATACTGTTTGCTTACTGGTTGCAATAAATTTGCATTTCTACACAGAAAAAATAATTTTTTTGATTCAGACACGAAATTCACTGCGTTAATAAATTTTTTGTTTAATTTCGGTCCTACAAAGAAATTTGTGAATTCGAACAACAAATTTGTAATTTTTTGTTTGAAAAAAAATTGCGATATTTTCAATAAAAATGTTGCGATATTCAATAAACATTTTTATTGGAGTCACAAAAAAGAATCAAACAAAAAATTTAATAGAAGTAGATAAAAGTTTTATTGAATATTACGGTTCTAAGCAAACAAAAATTTTGTCAAACCAATTAATATATTTTTTGAGAAAAAAAAGTTGTTTTTAGAGAAAAAAGTTGCCAATTAAAAAAATAAAACGTTTAAAAATGAATGCAAAATTTAACAAATAATTATTCGAGACAACAAAATAATGTTAAGAAATTTGACAGAAAATTCAAATAATTTTTTTACAAATTTAAATTTTTTGTGGTAAATTATTTTTATATTTTATTATTATTAATAGTATTATTAATATTATATTATTTATTTTAATCTAATATGAAATGTATGCTTTTGGGGATAAGCATGTCTCTATGACCATTTCGTCTCTGCTTAAGAGACTCGTCAGGAGACTTTTTCCCAAAGGTGTTATTCAAAACTATAAATACTTATGTTAAAATAGTTATAGACTAAATGCGAATCATATCCCATTTAGTATATAAAAACCAAACAACATTGATACTTTTAAAATACATTCAAACAAAATTATTAATAGAATCAAACAAAACTTTATTTGAAAACGAAATAAAAATTGAACAAGCGTTTGTTTGAAAATATTCCAGCAATAATTTTTTCTGTGTATTGCATTTTAGCGGCTCATTTTATATAAAAATCATGCATTATTGATGTGCACGTGTAAGTGATTGTTCACAATTTCTCTCTTACAAAATAGCTTATTGGTAAGCACTAATTTCTGCTGGGTATATACGCTATCTGTAGCATCACTGCGTAAAAAGAATTTACTTAATAGCCTGTATATTCTATCAAAAAAAGCAAAAAACAGAAAAAGAAAAAATGCCAAATGTAGATGTTGAATTTGTATCTAATCTGCTGGTCATTGAATTTTAATTAATAATTTCGGTTTTTTTTATATTTTAATGGAAAATTGTGTTGTGATTTTAGTGTTATGCAGCATCTAAGCAAACACCAATTGCGTGGCTTAAGTATTCAAAAACAGTTTTTCAATTTTACACTTAAATAAATTTCGTTTATTGAAATTTGATACCCAAAGCTTAATTGTTAAAAAATTAAAAAAAAAGCAATTATATGTTACGACTGTGTAATTATAAACTTAGAAATCGAAAGTGTTTGAATAAATTTACAATTCAATTTTAACGTGATGACTACCATTAGTGTTTGCCTGAATTTGATGATATTGACACTTTTGACATATTGCGTTACGTGATGCACTGATTCACACTTAATGCCATAATAAACAGGCCACTGATTTTATGCAATTTGCAGTGGTTTTTTAAGACGCAGGCTTTTACGAACAAGCCACATACCATAGCACACAGTGTTTTGATTTTATTTAAATGTTGGCCAAAAATAAAAAGTATTATCGAAGATGAATTTAAATTGGTACACAATACCATGTGGTAGTCAGCACGAATTTCTTCCTTCACAGTATCAGTTATTTGAGTTTTTTAATGTAAATTTGGACTTTTAAATGCCATCAGAGAAAACAATCCAGCAGTCAATTCGTCGTGCGGGAGTTTAAGTGCTCTATACGCCATTTTTTAAATCTCGAGTTAATGATGCTAAATTAGGTTTTTGACACCAAAATTTTTAAAATCTGCAATCCGTTTTCGGCTATTTATTTTCGAAACTTGACGAGATATCGTAAAACGGATTACAGATTTGAAGAATTTGGGGTCGAAAACCTAAAGTGGCATTATTAACTCGAGATATATAAAATATATGAAATGGCGGATAGAGCACTTAAACTCCCGCACGACGAATTGATATCGCAAATCGCGACCAGTAGCGCGATTCAGTAACATATTTTTACGATAATCGCATTGTTTTCAACAGTAAACAACAGAATTGTCGATATTGCTATTCATTATCTTTTGTTTACCATAGTCCCTAGTAGCTATTGTCGTAAACTAACCCTTTATACCCGAACGGCGCCTCTCAGGCGCCATCCTTTTTATTACTGCAATTCGAACGGCGCCCGAGAGGCGCCATTACTATTTATGATAATATTGCACCATATGCATGCGTGCATGCGTTGTAAATTTTTTTACTAGGAGTGTGTGAGAATAGTCCATGGATTTGTGAAATTATTAGTGGATCAGCTAAAAGGATATTATCGACAAGATCGTGGAGCTGGCCGTGGATCGACATCTGCAACTACCGATAACAGTATCCGATTAAATGGTAAGCTACATGTGATGCAAAAAGGAAAAAAGAAAGATTGTAGAGCGTGCTCTGACCGAACGACAAAGAAAAGCGGAAGACGTGAAACGGTGTATTACTGTGACACATGTCCTGAAAAACCCAGGTTACACCTTGGAGAGTGCTTCCTCAAATATCACACTAAGGAAAATTATAAAATTTAATATTAAAATATTATGTTTGTAGTATGTAAATAAAAATGAAATATGTTAATAAACTACTTTTGTTTAAAATACTTATGTTTGATGTATTACAATTTTTTATTAAAACTACTGTCGGGTAGCTGAGTACCCATACTAAAAAATGGTTCGGGTGCAAAGGGCTAAAGACAAACATTTTTATGCTGTTTATTCAGTTGGAAAATCGTAACTTTTTTATTTTGAAATTTTGTAGAGAGATGTGTCTACGCTATTAACTAGTTTGTTTGAGAACCATTTTTGTGTGCTTTTATATCAAAAGAAAGTAGAGGTTTGTAGCTTTACTAACTTGCTATCCATTTTAATTACCAACTATTCAAAAATTGACTGATTTTATACGGTGCTTCCCCATTATTGTAATTTAAACAGAAAACTACAGTTGTCGACTGTCGATAAAATTTACTTAGCAAATCACATTATCGTTACTGCAAACAATAAAAACTGTCGACTTCTTTTGCGAATATCGTATTGCTAAAAGTTACTGAATCGCGGTACAGATCAAAAATAGAGCTTACAAAATTAAGTGGTTCGATGGAAACTTATACGTTCACATTTATTAGCGTTTAGATCCATTAAATTAACACTACACCATGTATAGAAGTTATTTATGTCCTCCTTTGAAGTTTTTGTACTTTAAATTGTTAGCGTCATAGTATTTTCTGTATTATAAAAAAAAAATAAAAAGAATACCTTAAAAATAAAATTTTATATTGCATCAACTGTCGCCAACATAATTATCAATATTTTATAAATACAGAATTTATATATCTATGTGTAGTACTGAAGTCGTAGTTAAAGTCGGGCATTAAAAATTTCAACGATTAGAAACCGAATAGAAGTTAGAGTTAAGAGTAAAAAATCATCATATCTAAACAATCACCTAACGCATTGTCACATCTACAGTATTTGGGCAGATTGTGGTTAAATTTAAAAAGCGTAATATGTGGTTTATGCTACTCAGAGTTCAATAAAACCGCATGTTAACGATTTTCTATAAGTTGTTTAACTTTGTTTATTAGAGTAATTGCTTTTTTACTTTGTTTTAATACTATCTAGGGTTTGAAAATTTCACGTATCATAGGGGCTGTTGACACTGAAAAAACATGCTACAAAAATTTCATGCAAGTGACTGCATTTTTATACGTGTCGTAGTACACACTTGCAAAAATAATACATATAGAAATTGAAAAGAGATTTGTTTTTATTTACTATTCAACATTACCTCTTTTAATAATAGTTGACTTTGTATTACAACTTACAATAGCAGACTTTCATTTCAAATAACAAACTTTTTAATTGTTGTACCCTTAACACATGCAAAATCGCAATGTTAATTCTTAAGTCTACTTTATAACATACAAACTATGACTTTGAGTTACTGTAATTCATAAATACTCATATTTCTCGCCAATATTTCAGATATTATCAATTTGAAGTGTTTTCTATTTAAATATTAAATAAAAAAGAAAACAATTAAAATTCTACATAAATTTTTACCATATTCGGCCACACTCGTAATACCGTACATCACATCGATAACATTCAATCTGATTTATATACCAGAAAATATAACCAATTACAGCCAAGTGCATTTGTTTGGAAAAATTACTCGTATTTCATTTATATTTCATATTAAACTACAAAAACACTTTTTTTAAACCGATAAATTGAATTATTAAATTATTTTAAATGTAAAGTTTTAAGACTTCATTAAAATTATTTTATGAATTTCTATTGGTTTGTACTTACAATTATTTTATGTGCTTCTACATATAAGCAGCTTTTATTTTAATTGAATTTTTAACGTTAAAGCCAATGGGTATTATTTTTTCTATTCTTATGCTGAAAAAGCTGTAACTGTTCTGTGGAATTCCAAGGTATCCCAGCTGGCAAAATGGTCGTAAATGACATTGTTTGTTGTCTTTAAAAAATTATGGAATTTTTCTTTAACCGTTTATTCAGAGTTTTATATCTTCAAGCTTATTTATTGTAATACAAAGTCTGAGTAAGTTATCTTCGTTTGAAAGGTCTAAGAGTGACATTATATATAAAATATAACATTTTACAGCTTAGTTAACTTTGACCCCAAGTATTTGATAGATGCTCCTATCATTTGACTACTTTGTTTGTTCAGCTACCCGATAGGCCCCGTTGATGTAAATGACTTTTTTCCTAATTAAAAATTGCGATCAAATTCTATCTAATTTAATAAAAGAACTTGCACGTATTGCATTTACAAATGGATTTGAGAGACTCTAAAGTCGCAGAGATAGATCTGCAACTTCAAACACTCATACAAGAGAAAGTCTATCGGGTACAAATCGGATATTATCCAATTTAAGGGAATTATAGACTTAAAATTTTCATCGTTCACCGTATAATTTGGCCAATATCAAACTTAAGAAAATGTGAATCGATGGGGTTTTAGTCTTTTTTATCTTCTTTATAAAGCTTATACCACGTTTCTGACTTTCAAATGCTTTTATGGACTTAATTCTATGCTTTTTTTTTTTTTTGTTAAGGCCAGCACTCAGGGGATAACCTCTATTTATGCAGTACATTGTGCCGGTCTGGTATGCTATGGGAAGAGGGAAAGAAGGCTCACAGAATTTCAAATTGTTATACCTGTTACAGAAAAACTTAATTAAGAGCAGACGTTCGACACTAGTGTGCCAGCATTAAACCAAATTACTAAATAAATGCACGTAAACCGAGAGAATATAAAATTCATCTTTTCTGCTATATAGACCTGGTACAGCCTATTTTCATACTATGAAAAGCTTAGTTAATCAACAAATTTCCGATGTTCAAAGACGCTTTACCTGCCGGCATATTCTTATACAAGATTAGGCAAAAATTTGTTCTGCTTTCTTTACAAAAATATCGTAACAAAACGATAACAACAACAGCTATAATAAGGCCGAATAATTATTTAATACACCATAATACATGATTCTTTCGCTGACTATTATCAACTTTAGTTTATTGAATACATACATACATACATACATACATAATTGGCAATTACAACCCTATGTCAGGGTTACGGCCTAGCTGCTCGCAGCACCCATGTTGTGTGTGTTAATTTTTATCCATGAGTACCGAAACCTACAGTTTAAGGTCGACTCCGAACGACAGATTTGAGAAGCTTGTTAATAGCAATTAATTACTCACAGAGCTTTTGCCAGAAGACTGCTGAGAGGTAGTCGCCGAAAGAAATAATTTATTCATATTTCTTTTTTTTTTCAAGATGTCGGAGCTGAGATTTGAACACATATCGACAACATCTTTCAAGTTTAACGTTTAGTTACTATAATAATGATTGTACACAACAATGTTCATGATATTGTGCTTCATAATGTCACTAACGATATAACTATAGGCATTAGCGTTTGCAAAAGAAACAAATTTGCAGAACTGGTGTCAATGACATAGTAAAGGACTTGAACGCCCTAAAATTGTCCACAAGCAACTCAAAACATAAAAAAAACTGGTGAGAATTTTCATTCGAATGAGAAAGAGTAAAAACATAGTAAGTTAAATAGATAATGTAGAAATGAATATGTATATATAGTATATATAGCATACAAAGAACTCTGATGAGACCTTCTTAGCGGCTTTATAGTGTATAATATAATAATTATAAAAAAAATTGTTCTACAACTTTTACAAAACTTGGTTGAAAAAGTCATTTATAATATCTTCATCATCTTACTAAATTGTTTACATTATTTTCGATTTTCGTATACTCAATTTCGAAAATGTTACATATAAAGATGCGGACAACTGGGATACTCTTACCATATACATGCATATGTATGTACATACTATGTATGTACATATTTTAAAAGATTAAATTTTCCAAAGTTATTGAAAATGTTTGCATTTGACAATGAATTTTTATAAACCATTAATTTACCCTTTTAAGACAATAAATAAACCAAAACATTTTTTTATATCATAACCTAGCAATATATTATTTGTGGAGAGCAAAAGAAAAGGGGTATATGTACAATAAAACGCTAAAATTTCGACCTTTTTTCTTTCGTTTGTTAATCTGAACAAGACAATGGATTGCAATTAAACAGCAACGCTTAATGAAATACATATTTTTTTTCATCTTTATCAAAGCGTAAAAGCATACCAATTAGTATAAATATTTCTGTAACAAATAAGTTAAATTTATGGTATGGACTTCTATATAAAAGAGTAAATTCAATTAAAATAAAATTATTTCAATACACTTTTTATCCATAATTCCAAGAAAAATTACTGTTTTAAATTTAAATTAAATAATAAACACTCAATTATTGCTCAAAGTAGTCAAAGATTTCAAACAAAATGTTTAAAACATTTAAATAAAATAATCTATTTATAAATAATTAGGCTTTATCGCTTCGGCTTTGGTGGCACATAAGCAACTTTTTATCGAAGTAGTTGTTGCTTATGACCTTTCTGCATAATTGTAAGTTAAATAGGTTGATTAAGCATTTAATTTCCTTTTTTTAATGCAAGAGTGGCCGTGGACTTGATGACATTGGACTTTGGTTTGAAATAACGTTACAAAAATAAATCTAATCTAATTTTACTGACCAAAACCAGGGAGTATACGACCTATACAAATCTCTCTCTCTGTGTCTCTGTCTTATTTTAATTAATGTATAATCAAATTATAAGCAAAATGTAAAATTTTTGGAACTGGTATGCATTTCTTAAAGAACAATAAAAATTTAAGAATATTATCGACATTTTATCTTCTCTACATGCTAATATACAGGGTTGCATGTCATTTGTATATCAGCTGAGAGTAAGTGCTGAGTTAGTTATAAATTATAAATAAAATCTTGCTTCTAGAACTATGTATTAACCATCATTTGGTTTCTGTTTTCTGTACTCCTTTGTAAAATACAAAACTACTATCAATTATTTTTTTGAGATTTATGCTTTAAAGAAGTACTTTTGTTTTTTTTTTTTATATTGCATTTATTACAAAAAAAAAGCATTTAAAATTTTATTAATTAGTAGTTTTTAAGTTCAAACACCAATTTTCTCTAATATATTATTTTATTTCTTTTATTTTTTCAATTTCCAAAAGGAATCTGTTACAGATAAAAACTGAGCATGACACGAGTAATACTGTTGCAGTAAAAAATCTTTTAATAAATTGTAAGTAAAGTTTTATCCCTATAAAATAATAATAATTTTTTGTTGACTACTATTTTTTCTCTTTTTTTTTAAATTATATTGTTAATGGTGTTGCCGTATATATAAGTAGTAGTTATAATAACAAAAAAATACTTTTCTCAAATAAACACATAAAGTTGAATAATAGCAATATGGAATTAAAAGTCCAATAACAGTTGAGTTCGCTTATAACGAATAAGTTTACAAAGGTTACTCCCGAGGAGCTGAGGAGCCAGTCAATGCAGCGATGGCAAAACAGATGGAACACCAGGATGACTGGTAGATGGACGGCAAAACTCATTCCCGGTATAGAGAGATGGACCCGAAGGAATTTCGGGGAGGCTCAGTTCCTCTCGGGCCATTTCCAGCAAAGTGGCTAAGCCCCCTTTCATCTACTGCGAGACGTTTGATGACGATGCTAAAGATACCTTTTTCTACTGCATAAAATGGCAGGATGAAAGAGACGCGGGAGATTTCAATCCCAAAAACACAGTAGATAAAATGCTTATGTGCGAGAACTCAAGGAGTTCCAAACGGAGCTACGTAAAGCACATACTCAAAAGAAAGAGGAGGGACCTCCATATTATCCAGCAAGATGAGATAGGTGGACGAGCCTATAGCTTGATGCTGGCTCCATTTCTGATGTCACCAGACATGGAAGAGTAAAAATGGTCCGCAATAATGCGGAAAGCGGTGTTCTCACCGTAGGAGGAGGGATTGTTTTAGTGGATTCACCAATCGAATCAACTTGTGATGATCAACTGTAAGTGAGAAGGCATTTGAAACCCTATCTCACACTCAAAAAAAAAAAAAAAAAAAAAAAACAAATAGTTACCTATGTTACTTTTCTTGCAAAGTTCGTATAATTTTCGAAGCAAATTCTTACCTTTTAAATAAACACGGTTATAGCAACTTTTCTTATATTACAGCGACTATATTCTGAACTTTTGTTAAAATTATGTTAAGAACGAATTAAAAAAAACTTTTTGATCTCAGCATATACAGCAATGACCACGATCTCACTCAATATAGTCTGTGTTAGGTTCAGAATCTAAGAACCGACACAGTTAAATCGTTCGCTTCGAACGAAGCCCCAAGTAGACAAATATTCCTCGGATAAGAATTCACATAAACGTGTGTGTTGTAAAAAAAAAAAAAAAAAAAATAGATTTTTTTAAGGTCGTTATAATCTTGTTCTACTGTATCGAAACCAAATACTATATAAAATGCTCGTACATGTAAAAGTTTAAGTAGCAACATACAGCAGGAAAAAAATAAAAAATCCTTATAAAATCGTAAAAAAATCATGATTTTTTCCACTTCTTTAATACCCATCATATTCGTAAGCATTATTAAGTATTTTGTTTTAATTTTATAATGCAACATATTTATGCAAGTTGCTTCTTTAAAAAGGATAGCAGGATAATAATAATCATAAGAAATATTGAGATAGTGACGTTTTATAAAAATATAACATCAAGGCATCTGCTACAAAAGAATATTAAGAAGTTCATGTTAAAATGCTATTTTTTTACTTCGAAATTGTAAAAACATGAACGGATTGAGGTTTAAACAAGCAGTTGTGGGAAGATCTGAAACGAGTAAAGGCTGCCTTCTTTGAAATCTTTGCCAGCTGTCCGGTGAGGTGTCAACCCAAGCAATAATATCCCATTAGACGGGGGAAGCCAAAAAGTCTATATGGAGCCGCATCTTATATAATTGGCCATTACAACCTTGTGTCAGGATTACGGCCTAGCTTCTCGCAGGCGTTATAACTGGTGTATTTGTGGTGACTGTGCTAACCAAAGATCCCTGACAGTTTGTTTATTTTAAGTTATTAGAATTCCTTTGCTCTACTGCAGTATAGATATAATTATATTTTTCAAGGGGATTCAAAAAATGTTTATTTCTAATGGCGTTTTCGTTTCTACCAAAAAATGTTGCCTTTCATAAATTTTTCTCCCTCATCTTGACAAAATATTCCTTGTAAAAAAAACTATCCTTTAGAGCAACAATTAAAAATTTCGATTGAAATAAAACGAGATCAAAAAGTAATGTATAACATCCTATTTTTGTATAATATAATAATAAAATGTTACACATTCTTGTAGAAACGAAAACGCCATAACTCATAATTAATCATAGAAGATAGTAAATATGCAGGCTATCCCTTAATATTGAATGTTTTCATTTGTTCGCATTTTCAACGAAAGACTAACGAAAATAAATTCAAACGATAATGTAGATATTTTAATGCCATAATTAACCCATTTTAGCATTTTTTTTTATTTAATTTCTGGTTAGCTGGTTAAACTGTTGATTAGCCAACATTGAAATTTAAAAAGTTTTAAATATCCAATGTCTCAAACATAAAGCCAAAAAAACCCATACATTTAAACATATTGCGGTGCTTTTTCGAACAATAATAAGTGATTTATTATCGTTCGCATAGTTTTACGTTCGATATCGATATTATTAAAAATAAAAGTATTTAATTTTATAACCACTATTCAGAGTTACAATATTCAAAATTATTATTTGCATGGTAAATACTTTTCGTTGAAAAAAACTAAAAACTCAATTCCACCTAAACTTTGACAACGATAAACGAATGATCAGGAGAAAAGCGCCACCTATTGGGAAGTAGCAGATAACAGCTAAAAACCCACTTAGCGAAGGCACTCACCGTAATCAACATGCAACGATGGGGCAATTGCTGTTGATCATTCCAGGGTGAAGGTATAACACTGGCCTTTGAATGACCAAATCACAGCAATTTGTCTCATTCCTAAGGCGCTTAATAATATAAGAAAAACAAAATATATGTTCTGTTGTCATAATGTGCTGTCCGTTTCACAAAAATTCCAATATAATGCACAGCATTTAGTAGGGATTTACTCCTGAGTATTAGTATCAATAAAAAAAAATTAGTCGCCGTGGTCTAGTGGTTAGTTTGTTGGCTAACTAAGACATGAGCCCAGGGTTTAAACACCAGCTTTGACAACTTGAAAAAAAAATTTTTTTTCTTTTTTTGAAGAAAATATTTCTTAGCAGTCTTCTGGCAAAAACTCTGAGAGTAACTACTTAATTGCCATGAACGAGCTTCTTCAGTCTGCCATTTGGAGACATAGATAGAAATTTATGCA
Organism: Metopia argyrocephala; assembly: GCA_963576795.1. Classification (NCBI taxonomy): domain Eukaryota; kingdom Metazoa; phylum Arthropoda; class Insecta; order Diptera; family Sarcophagidae; genus Metopia; species Metopia argyrocephala. The sequence continues at coordinate 174,826,619 of OY756208.1, read as the reverse complement.
CACTGCTTGGGTGCTGCGAGAAGCTAGGCCGTAAACCTGAAAGAGGGCTTTTATGGTCAATTATATATGCAATTCAAACAAATTAACTTTCCATTGCTGTTTAGTAGCTCATTACACACATACATATGTACATACAATGTATATCCTGGCCATGTGTGCATAAAATAAAGTTTCTGATCTTTATTGATATATACTCTCGTATATGGTTTCCATATATATATTTTTTAATTTAAATTTATGATTTATTTAAAATCAAAGAATTTTACCACATGCCTTAGGGGGATAAAAATAAAAGCGAATTTTTAAGAAACAAAAATTAATAACTAAAAGAATATTAACACAAAAATTACATTTAAAAAATTCATACTGCTTTTAAAAATATTAAAATTTAATTTTTTGTAACATTAGTCTGTAAAATGTAGCAATTTTATCACGTTATTAAAATAAATTGTATCTCATAACGTATAGGCTGAATAATGAAAACTAAGAAATATATATTTGAATTTTAAATATTTTGTGTCAATAACATAATTACCAAGGACATCAACACTACCATCAACACAATCATGTTAATGTTTCTATTACAAGTATATCATTATTATGAACACTTTTATCATAACAAAGGCATTTGACATTATAATCATAAGAAAGATTACACAATATTGTGGTGACTTATTCCTGCCTATAAGCAATTCTGGAGATTTGAAAATTTATAAATTTACTTAAAATGTAAACAAAAAAGCCACAACAAATTTCTGATTGTTTTAGTTTATAAAGTCATGTGATACTTTCAGGTCAATTTATTTAATTTTGACCACATGACAAGGATATTTGTACAGAATAAACATAAAAACAGTATGACAACATTTTAATTAAATTGATTTGATATATGAACTTAATTTTCAAAATTATAATTTTTGGGAAAGTTTGCTTTATAGTTGAAAGCATTTGATATTGCCCTTATGACACTATCGCATTCCCTTGAATTGAATTGTTATAGAAAATTAAACAAATTAAATAGCAAATGCTAGAAAGAGTGTGATATAAACAATTTTAATGAAATATTTACTTTCTTTTTTCTGTTTAAATTTTTATCCTTATTGACTCTGTTTACTTACTTACTTACTTACTTACTTACTAAGCTGGCCATAACATAACGGCCTCAAAACTAGTTACCAGTTGCCTATGCTAAACGCGCGCCTTCTCCGGGTGGTCACACCAATTGATGGCAGGGTTGGATCTAACTAGTTTTTTCAACGTAAACATAGTTGTTCTCTACACCGACGTCCAGTGACCTTCGCACCGAAAACCTTTTTCGCTGGAGCAGATTCTTTTATCCGAACAATATGGCGGAGACAGTGCAAATCACTGTATATTAATGCTCTGGAAAAGGTGTACATCGTCAAGGAGCCCATACAGCTACTTCGTTTTGCTTTCATTTACCGCCAGACCCATTATAGCAGGCTACCGTTCAATAGCTTAAAGGCTGCGGTGACATCTCACTTGGTATGCCTAATAGTGTCTATGTCATCTGCATACGCAAGGAGCTGAACATTTCTATTAAAAACCCTCTCTTTCTTTCGAAAAACCCTCTCCATGACGAACTTGAAGAGGTCGCAAGATAGAGGATCGCCTTGTCTGAAACCTCGCATGGTATTAAAATGCTCGCAGAGGTCTTTTCCTTATCAGCTTTGCAGAAATACCGAGTTCAGGCATTGTGGCATATACGCTATCCCTTATTGGGCTATTTGACGCTGCCGTATAGGCAAATTTATATCAATACAAAAGAAAACATAATTACCCAATTCACAAAATGTTATAGTTGTCGTAGATCGGTAGAAACTATGACAAACTACAACTATTGTACATAATGTTGTTGGTAATTTCCATGTCAAAAACTACTACAACTTGTACGACAATTTTTCCTATGTTTCCGAAATGTCGTATCAATACACCAGAGTTGGACAACTTTTTTTTTATTTTTTATTTATTTAACTATAATCTACAACATTTAACTATAATCTACAACAATATAACATTTTGTGAATTGGGTAAATAAGTTTCAAAGGCCTTAAGGCTGAGTAAAAACGAGTGAAAATCCCTAGATGTAAAATTGAAGTGTAACTTAAAACAGTGTCATTCACATAGGTGGTCAATATATTCATGGCTTTAGAACATAAGTCGGCATTTCATAGCTGAATTCAGCTGAGAGAGTTCACATGTATTCTTACGCTCCTTCATTTTGTCGTCTCTTTGCATTTGTTTTTTTGCAAAAACACTTAAAGAAATATATCGTGTTACAAGCCAAATGCTGTTTAATGATTTATTCGTCAATGAACTGGTGACGAGTGCAGATATGTACCGGACGTTTTATTTTTTTTTTTTTTATGAAAATTAAAATAATTTTTAAGATTAACTGGAAAAAATTTATGAAACTCTAAATATAATAGATTTAATAATTTTTTAATTTTGGTTTTTCGATCTTTATTGATTAATGTAATGAATTATTCAAACTCAGGGTCTATTTTTAAATAAAAATCTTTTTTTTTAATTATCGATATTTCGCTACACGCAGTCTTCAAGAATTATTATTATAATGTAATAATATTATAATGTAAAATATCGAAATATCGATAGTTAAATAAAAGATTTTTATTTAAATATAGACCCTGAGCTTGAATAATTCTTTATAATAGATTTAATTTAAGACATTTAGGTGCATTTTTTTTTTCTTTTTATTAAAATCACACAAAATGTTTTAAATTATTATATTAAATGTAACTTGCAGATTAAAAAGTAAGATATTTAAATTGTAAATCTTATATAACTCTCTTTATAATCTTCCTTCAAAAAAAGGTTAGCACTTCTGAATTTTGCATACCCGAATTACTTAGATATACCCAATATGTTTCCTTCAGCTGTAAAAGAAAGTTTCTAGTTCATACACAGTGATATGTAATTTAATAACATACATATTTATAAATTCACACATTTTTTTGTTCAGTGTAGTTCTTTTTTATGCTCACTAACACAATTGCAAATCAATTTTGCCGACCTATGCTTTAGAATTTCGTGTTTTTAACTGAATGAATAAAAAAGCACAAAACATTCTAGATGCCAAGTTGATATCTATCGCTATACCTAAAACTACTGAAAAACTCGCAATACGTTCTTGGCCGATGTAAGATAAAAAGTTTGTGGAGTTAAAGCAGGTCTTAGTATAAAACAGTTTTATCTCAAGAAAATTGCAACGTTTACCTACAATCGACTACACACGCAATCTTCTGTGACAACTCAGCATTTGGTTTTGGGTTTGTTCGAAAGCAATATGCAAAATTGGATTTACTATAACATATTAGAAACCAAAAAGTAAGATTCTCAAAATGAATCAGCTTTCATTTAAAATATTTCTATTTCTTTTTCTTAACAGATAGGATTGACATTAAATGTGCTCCTTTTCTTTGCCTTGCTGTCTGCTTTCTTAAAAAATATTAGTTTTAAGGCAACAATTATGTTACCAAGCATTCTTTTTTACGTTTTTCTTAAATAAATCCTTTTCTGCAAAAGTTAAATTATTCAGTGAAGTAGATTTTATTATTCTGTTTTCATAACAATAAAAAACATTCACCATAAAATTTGTCCTACTCTTAATATTGTACTTCGAAGTGCAAAAAGCCTTGGCTTTATGTGGCAAAGTCTTTAAAAATTTCAATAGCGTTTCATTTTAAAAGAAGATTTTGAGTTCTTCTTTCTAAGGTGTGCGTCACTATAAACTGTAACACATCAAAAGTCAAATAAAAACTGACTGGAGTAAGCTAGAGTTAAAATTAAAACAGTTTTATTTTGCATTTTTATTACAGATTTATATTCTGTATTATTTTATTTAAAAATTAATTTAACTTTATAAAATTTTTTATTTTATTCATTATACCATCCATAAGCAATGTTATAGTGTTTTCGGTGATTTTTTTGGTACCAGCTGTCCATTTATATCGAAAACTAGTAATGGTTTTGGGAACAGATGTACTCTTCTTTAGTTCTCTTTTGACCAGAGCCCAATATCTTTCAATAGGCCGCAGCTCTGGGCAGTTTGGTGGGTTAGCCTCTTTTAGAACAAAAATGACATTATTTTTATTATACCAGTCTATTGCGCTTTTACTGTAGTGACATGTTGCCAAATCTGGCCAGAAGAATGTTGATATGTTGTGCTGTCTTAGAAATGGGAGCAACCTCTTTTGAAGACACTCTTTGATATAAATATCTGAGTTTATTGATCCCAATGTAACAAACGATGCACTTCTGTTGCCGCAGCTACAAATAGCCTGCCAAACTAGGAACTTTTTGGGACATTTTGATAGTTTTTTAGTTCGGAACTCTTCACAAACATTGCCTCTACTATCCGCTACATAAAACTCTTGGCCAGGAAGCTGCGCAAAGTCTGCAAAAACGTAAGTTTCATCATCCATTACACAACATTCGAACTTTTGAAAAAATTCTTTTTTGAGAAGTTTTGCTCTTTTTTTTTGCTTCAATATTCTTTTTAGCATTTCTATCCGGAACTTTTTGGACTTTAAATGTTTTAAGGCCAGCTTCAGCTTTAACTCGGCGCACAAAACTTTCCAAACATTGCACGCGCCGGGCCACTTCGCGACCAGAAATGTTTGGAAGAGCCAGCAAAAGCTTCTCAACCTTTTTGGCTTTCGCGTCGTTCGTTACCAGTTTTGCTTTACCTGTTCCTTTCTTTCTTGTAATTTTTAGGTCTTTGTTGAACTTTTTGACCAATCTGGAAACACATTGCCTGGTCACGTGGACTTCCCTAGCAACTTTTGTATAACTCCAATATGGTTTTTTTCGAATTATTTAAATAATTTTTGTATGCACTTGTCTTTGATTATCCATTGTGAACTAACTAACAAGTCGAATTTGACAAACTGATACATTTTAAAATCTTACACATTTTTCAAAGATATTGTGATTAAGAAAAATAATTTTGATTAAAGGTGAAAAAAGTTATTAAGAAAAATGGGTGTTACACTTAATAGTGACGCACACCTTATTTCCTGTTTCCTGTGATATGTCCATTAAAAGTGGTAAAAAATAAGAAAGAAAAAAATACAAATGGCCAATATGTTGGCTTATGTTAATTCCTATTTTGATAAGAATAAATAATAAACCCTAGTTTTTATTTGCACTTTGCTTTATTATTACGAGTACTTCAACTCCCTTAAGTTAGTGATGTCGTTTGGCATACAATTTTTGTTTATTTTTTTTTTTTTTTGCTTGAAATTGTAAAATATTTTGGAATAATTTCACATTCATTTTTGGCAGTTTAATGCGAGGAAGAAGTTACACGTGTTGCTCTTTTCAAGCAATTCTCTTGGTAACAATATTATACAACCCAAGATAAAATAGGCAAAATATTAATAAAATTATTGTCAATTAAAAAGACAGTAAGAAATTGTGTATTTTTGTAAGATTGATGATGACATATAATATTTGTGTTTCAAATTAATTCTTGAATCTACAAAAAAATTAATTGCTAACATCTATTTAACTGTCTTTTAATTATAAAGCTGAAAATAAACGATGTAACATTAGAAGAATATTAAAATAAATTTTCATATATGTACATACATTCGAGTATATAGGTGTAGCAATATTTTCTCCCTAAATTCATGTTTATTTATTGCAATGTTACAATTTGAGGTTTTTTTGTAGATTGAAAGATTTCTTACGTACATTCGAAGCTCTAGAGCAGTGATGTCCACAATTCTCTTTCCCTATCAGGCGTGATAGGAAAACAAATTCTGCTTGCGTCGAAGTCAAACACGTACATAATAAAAAGAAATATTGTTACTCTTGCTCTTTTAAGATTTTAGCTTCTCTCCAACATAGTGCAGGGTTGGATAGTGCATATTTTTTGTATAAATATTATTTAACTGAAATAATTATTCATTATTTCCTCCAAATTAATGTGACCTCGGTACTCCTTTATTCTTAATAGATCGGTCACATGTCTATCTGACAATCGATTACGTACTTTACTCAGAATTATAAAGAAATATTTATGAAGTTATAAACAGAAAGTAATTCGAACATTCCCATTTCTGGTAGAAGTAAGCAGAATCTTTTCTCTGCTTCATACACAAGCGCAAGTGTGTTTATGTAGTAGTGGACATCACTGCTCTAGAGTAATTAATAAGTGAATAAAGAAATAAAAAAAAATGCTTATAAAAATACAACAAAATGGGGCAACATGTTAAAGTCTCCAAAAGCTCTCTTCTACTCTTATGTCATTCAAGCATGCCTGTCATCCATCTCTGCTAACTCTCTCAATATGATTGATTAACTTTCTCTCAGGTGTGCAAGTGTCCCGTGAGGACATCCATTAACCTTTTTAAGAAATATTTGTTTTAGTCTCAACTGAAATACGATTTTTAACTTGTCCGAAACAATTCAGAAAATTGTGATTATGATTAATTAATATTTAATTCATTTCTATCGATACTTCCAACAGTGCTATTGATAGTTTCCGACCACTAGCCCAAATCCCTATGTCGGAAATTTTCTAGGACGAATTTCATTTAAAATGATTTTACAAATCTCGCGCGGTCGTGGTATAGTGGTTAGAACGCTTGCACAGGAATTAAAACGACCGGGGTTCAATTCTAGCAAAGGACAAAAGTTTTAAATAAAAATTTGAGGTTTTTCTGAACTTAATTTATAAAATATAAAGGTTCCTTCTGACATTTCCAGTCTATTAAACCAGAAACGAATGATCAGGTGTACTGCGCCACCTTCTGGGAAGATAACAGTTACCATCAATCACATTTAACATCCAGCGACAGATAAGACAATTGATATTGAACATTAAACGGAGAAGGTATAACACTGACCTTTGAGCGATCAAACTCACAGCGACTTGTCCCATTCTATCTATTGGTCTTAACAAAAAAAAAAAAAAATCTAAAGAAAAGTACTCATATGCACATACAATTGAGAATGGTTTTCAAAAATTTTTTATCTCGACCTATATCTGGCATGGTGAAGATACAGAGTGTCCGCCGGCAAAGTATACTGCTTTGTTTTACCGCCATTTTGGTATACATTAGTCTTCAAAGTTTATATTTGACAGTCGTGAAATAGAGACGTGGCAAATTTATTATGAAAAAATATTCGGTTAACCAACGTGTTTTAATCGTTAAAACATTTTATCAAAATCAATTATGGGTGATGATGAGAAAGTTACGAGAAAAGAGTGACGAGGCACATTTTCATTTGAATGGATATGTGAATAAACAGAATAGTCGGTTCTGGGCAAATGGAAAACCCTCAAATTATTCATCAGTCACCTTTGCATATATTTGCAGTGACAGTCTAGTCAGGAGGAATCATTGGACCTTACTTCTTTGAAACTAAAAACGGCATAAGGGTAACTCTCAATGGGGAGGTATACCGTGATATGATTGAAAACTTTTTACCGCTATAACTGCATGCTTTGGGCTTGACTAACATGCCTGTATGTATTACTAAACGTTTATTTTGTTCTATTCCTATTCTAGAATATGGTTCTGTAATTCTAGTTCCGCAGTATTGTATATGTATGTTAATATGATTGAGTCGGTACGGAAACAATTTTTATTACTTTGTCTTAATGGTCTACGTTGGAATTTTTACCGTTCGTTCGTTGAAAAGTAGATGTACTATGCCGTGTTTATGTTGAACATTTTGAATGCCGATATGAAATCGAATTTCTTGACAGGAATTGATTAATTTCTCTAATTCATAAGATTCGGCCAACTCGTGTACAATTTTGTATTGTTTTATATGATTTTTATTTTCAATTTTTGAATATTTTGACTATAGTTCACTAACTATAAGTATATTGGCTTGGAATTATAATATATTAAATAAACTGGTGATTTCGAGTCTGTAGTATTAACCGTACTAATCCGTAGTGGTGTAGTCGCCGTGGTCTAGTGGTTAGTGTGCTGGCTTACTAAGACGATAATGCCGGGTTTAAAATCTTGAAAAAAAGAAATATAAAAAAATTATTTCTTAGGGCTACTACCTCTCAGCAGTTTTCTGACAAAAACTTTGGGAGTAAGCGATTACCATGAAAAACCTTTTCAAATCTTGCCTTTTGTAGTCGAATTTAAACTGAGGGTCCCGGTATTCATTAATAAAAATCAATATACACAACATGAGTGCTGCGAGAAGCTAGGCCGTAACCTTGACACAGGGTTGTAATGGCCGATTGTGTAAATGTAATCCGTAGTTGTGTGGATGTACGTGTCCCCACGAGACCTGCTCGGTGGGGTTAGGACGGTGTGTGTGGGGTAAGTGTTGCGTTCGCAAAGAAAAAAGCATAATGATATATGAGTATGTATATGATCCATTTTATTTGTATAAAATGCTAAAAAAAATAATAATAAATAACATAATAGTGTTAAAAAGGAATTTATGTTATTTAAAAAGAAGCAACTTATTACGGCTTTTAGGGCTTAAAAATCAATTTGTCTGATGAAAACCACAGAAAAAGTTTTTTTTTTAACGTCTCTTTCATGACAGTGAAAAATTAAACCAGAAATATTTTAAATCCAGACAAATTTTTAGAGATTTAAAAAACCGTTTTCCTCGTATTTTCTAGCACACTTTTTTTTGTCTTAAAATCAAATTTATAAGAAAAATGTGCAAATCTGCTTTCATGTAGCCATCAAGTCATTCATTCATCATATTGTTACACTTGGATTTCATTGTTTAACAAAAAAAGGTCACGTTTTTGAGTAAAAAACAAAAACAAAAAAACAAAATGAAGACAAAACCAAAACCACAGAAAACCCAAGAGAAAGTATGTGACAAAAAATTTTAAAACTACAGCCAGAAAATTAATTCTAGTCGATCTAAGCCAAACTAGTTAATACACTTTGCATTGTACTCTTTGTTAAAATAAAGCAATTTTAAGTTTTAGTTTTCTAGTAGATATATAATATTTTTATATTATAATTACTTTATGTGAAAAAATTACGATATTAAAAACAAAATAAACATTTCTGTGGACATTTGACAAAACGTCTTCTCTCTAAATCAACAACTTTTCAGTAGAGCAAAAAACAGTTAAAAATAGAAGTTATTGCTTAGAAAATTGAAGAAATTTTGAACTTGGATATTATACACAAATACTTAATGAACATTATGCGAAGAAGCAATAGTTTACTTTAAAACGACAAAAAATTAATTTAAGACTTTTTGTTAAATAGATTTTAAAGAAAAAAATTGGCTTATACAAATCGTTTTGTCAAAATTTTTTTGATTAAATTTGAAAATTATCTTAATCGCTTAAGTCAAAACAAGTTGTTTCGTTAAAATGGAACATTAAAAAAAAGGTTGAAAGAAGTTGATCTGGAAAAAATATTTCGGATTCATTAAAAAAAAATACTTCTATTTCCTACAATATTTTTTTTTTCAAATTATTCCTAATTCTCTGAAAGAGGTCGTTTTGTCAAATTGAAGTTGGCGGAAAGTCTGAAAGAGGTCGATTAGTCAACTGCATATCTTGCGTTCCAAACGTCGTAGAAATACGGCGATTAGAGCAAAAGAAGGACAAGGAAATTCTATATTTACTATAAAAATCTTTGAAAATTGTCTTATTTCGAGAGAAGACGTTTTTTCAAAATCCCAAAGATTTAATTTCTTATAACCTTATAAATATTAAACTAAAAATTTAAAGTTAAATAAAATATTGGCAGGATTAGGTTGAGTTGTTCATGTCTCACTCAAAAATATAACATAATATAACAAATCAGAAATGTAACAAATATGAGCTCCTTATACCTGAGGTACTTAGGGAAACCAATCGATACCCTTTTAAAAAATATTTTACCAAATTCGTCGGCAGCTTATCGTCGATTTAATTAAAGTACGCTGTAACCGACAAAACCTTAAATGTTCACTAGAGCCAAAAAACCTGTATGAAAGTAGAACAAAGGCACTGGAATTTTTTACAACGCAGACGGCGTAAATGAATTTCTTTTCGTCATAGAAATCTGGGACCCGGACCAATCGACGCGTATTTTTTCTGATAAAAATGATGCAAAAACGTATTTTCGATTTTTTGTCAGTTACAGCGTTCTTTAATTCCATCGACGATGTCATAGACGCAGTCCAGATTATAAAAAACACATTTTTTTACTGAAATACTTTCGTCTGAACTTCTACAGAAATCATATATGGGAATTATATTTTTTCAAGATAGTTTATCATGAGTTTTTTTGTTGTTGCAAATTTTACAATTCTTTAAGTACAAGATGCCTACTAATTTGTAAGCATTTAGAGTTGTCTCTTTCCTACATGATTATTATGATCAGGCAACCGAAAACATAGTTTGTATTCTAATTCTATTGCATAAAACTCCAGTTCAGTTTTCATAAGTATATACTCTAGAGCCGTTTGTTTAGCACTTGATCTCCCTGATAGCTGCAACAGAGTTTCATCTGACAAGAATTGTCCACCTGGCATCAGTTCTGTATCATAAAAGTTATAAAAAGTGTTTATAAATTATGTGTGTTACATATATCAGTATTAAATTTGTATTGCCCCTACTACCTGTAGTGGCATGACTTATAAAAATAAGAAACATTTTTATTTAAGAGTATAATACCAACAGATTTTTTATGAATATTTTATTTTTTTAAACTTCTTATTAATGGAAAATATGCAAAAAAATAAAGAAGAAATTTTTTTAAAAAATGGTTTAATATTTTGTACACTTTTGTTAATCCCAAAGAATAAAATGTGAAATATTCTTCTATGCGGCTGTTCTAAAACTTCATAAACTTGCTTTTATGCAAATTGAAATATTTTACAAATATTTTCTTTAAACTGCTTAAAATTATTTATCAAAAAGAGAATATACGAGCATAACAACTTAAGAAATAAACCCGTGAATGTTATGGAAAAAAGTAAAACAATTTTTTTAGATGTTGCATGAAAAAAAAAACAAATAGCTTTATTAGAATTCCCGGTTGTCGGTTTTTTTTCTTTTAATTTTTCATATTACGTTAAAAGAAATATTGAGCCGAACTATCAAAGGCAATAAAATGTACAAACTTGTTGGCTTGCGTAGTATATGAATGTAAATTATTTTAAGTGATATGAACAAATTTAAAAGTTCTGCACTTTTTTCTTTAATATTCTGGTCTGTGTGGTTTTACAAAAAACGGCGGATTAAGACTGAAGCGCAATGCAGCATCTATTTTTAGGTAACTAAGGTTTATTATTGATATTACGACGCAATACATTTATAAAGAGATTCTAAATCTGTCCTCTGAAATCGCTAAACCTTAACATAATAGTTATTTCTCTTTGGTATGAGGCCAGCACTCGGAAAACAATCTCTACTCATGCGTTGCATTATGCAGATCTAAGAAAATAGGTTAAGGATAGGGGAAAAGAAGAAATAGGTTTATTTAACCTTAATGACATCGTAATTGACAGGAAAAACTAACAATGTGATTCCCTGAAAAATCAACTACAAAAGGATGTGCTCTATCCGAGTTAAGAGTATTACGTAAAAGTATACGATTATGTATATGGGTTTCATGATACTTCATCACAGCATCGATTGAATAGTGCAACGCACGTCAAATTGCTTTGATGCACTAATGAATCGATAGAGTTGAATACCCTACCGTCACCGATAAGTTCTTTCCTGTGTTGTGCAGACATATATAGAAGAACAAAGATAATTTATTTTAACACGTTTTTGTTGGTTTTATTTAGGATGAGAGACGTTTTGATTGGACAAAGGGGCGTGTACCGCCCATATAACCCAAAATTTAAAATCGTCATATCTTGGGCAGTTTTTGACCAACGGCGGCAGTATTTGCTATACAATTATGGTATTGGCATGAAAAGAAATACATACCAAAAGAGAAGTGGGCGGAGCACGCCCCTTTCTTTGTGACATATTGGAGCCTGGACCTGTTAACCGGTCTTAAATTTTCACAGCGTGCAGTTTTGATGCAGAAATACGTATTACATGATAATATTTTTCGACCATGCATACCTACCTACTTCTTTACTACGTTTAAAACACATTTTAATTAAAATAGAGGGGTAGCCCCATTCTCTTTCTCCCACAACTGGCTGCAAAATATATAAATACTTTAAATTTTATTTTATAACGAGGAGGGTAGCGAAGCACACCGGGTTTAGTTACTCTCAGAGCTTTTGCCAGGAGTCTGCTAAGAGGTGGTCGCCGATAGAAATATTTTTTCAACGTTAACACACATCTTGCAGCACCCATTTTATGTGGGTCAATTGTTAACTATGAATACCAGGACCTACAGTTTAATGTCGGCTCCGAACGACAGACTTAAGATGCTTGTTCATGGCAATCAGTTACTCTCAGAGCTTTTGCCAGAAGTCTGCTAAGAGGTAGTCGCCGAAAGAAATTTTTGTTTAACCTTAATAGGCATCCGAGGTTTTATTTAGTTGACCTTATCCCTGTATTCAATAGGTCAAATAGAGTGAGGCACACGAATGCTTCTTTCGACACTTGAAACATGTAATCATTCCAGCAGACATCACAATTAATTCTCATGACCAGAACATTAAGATTGTCCGCCGTCTGAATTTCTCTTTAACTCCTATGCATGGGGTAACCATATTTAAACTTTCTGACCTTAAATTCAACCATATTAGCACGATCCTACTGAGAGATTGTCCACAGATAATAGCTAAGTGTGTCCTTCATGTTCTTTCTCACGCAAATCTTCAAAAGACTCGAATTATGTTTAATATCGGGGGGGTCATGGTATAGTGGTTAGAGCGCGAGCAATGAAACACAAAAGAGGGAGGTTCAAATCCCAGCTAAGGAGAAAAAAATAAATAAATATATTTAGAATACAATATTAATATTATAGTTCATATTTCGAAGACGAGTGGCTGAGACCTTTGCTCGGTGAAGTGTCTCAGTACAAGAACTCTAGTGGGAATTGAAACCACAAACCTCATACTAGCAGTCTAGAACACTACAAACTAGACCACTGTGTCACCAAAAAAAAAAAAAAAAAAATTGCGGTTTTATTTAAAAATTATAATACAAAAAATAAGAGGTGCATTTAGTAGGGTTTACCCCTGACTATTGGTCTTAAATAAAAAATATAAAATAATCAATGATAAATGCTGCTGCCATCTGAGAAAGAATAGATAATATTTGAAGTCACAAAGAGAAAATTTTTGAGAAACATTAACAATTGGCAACATTTTTCAGTAATTGTTTAGTACGATGTGATGTTTAGATAGCTGCACTCTAAACGGTTTTAAAAGAAGATTATTTTCACAAATAGGCTGACTGACATATCAATAAATTGCATGCAATTATATTTGTTGAGAACTCTCTAAGACAGTGTATATCCTAGAAGTAAGATCTGTTTTATTCAATAATTTTTTAAGTGACATTATACTGTTGACGACAGCTTGCTCCTGCCATGACAACAATTTTTTTAAAATATATATTTGAATCAATGAGTCTATAATCACATATTATGGTCTTCATTCACAAGGGCAGTTTATTAAAGGAAAATTGAATCGCATTGAATTCCTGTTGCTGTTGCTACTTTTTTCCTTTTCAGCTGTGACGCTGAGTGCTAGAGTGATGAAAATGCTTCTAGATAAACCATCGAAAACACTGCTCATTACCATGAGCTTTATCAGCCCGCAGAATTTGTTAAAATATGATATTCTCATATGAAAAAAGAGTAAAAATCTAATATTCCGATTTCTTACATGATTTGAAATTAAAACAAGAATCGCCCAAGTCATTTGCATATCGTCGATGGAATTAAAGAACTCTGCAACTGACAAAACCTTAAATGTTTACCAGAGCCAAAAAACCTGAATGACATTAGAACAAAGACACTGGTATTTTTCAAAACGCAGACGGCGTAAGTGAATTTATTTTCATTGTAGAAATCTGGCACCAGGACCAATCGACGCGTATTTTTTTTCTGATAAAAATGATGCAAAAACGTATTTTAGATTTTTTGTCAGTTATAGCATTCATTAATTCTTACGACGATATGAAATGGATTAATTTATATCATTTACAAATGTGATGGATATCGACTTCGATCGAAAATGAAATCGCTTAAAATTCCAAGTTGCTATTACTTCCTAATCAAAAGATATATGTTGTTGTTGTTGGTGCAATATTATTACAAAGCTAATGTGTAGCTACACATTGCAATTAAATATTACGTCTAGAGCATTTTCGTAATTATATAAATTATTGATGGTGGTAAATATCACCACTGTACATCAATTTGCCAAGTGCAAAAATTTTAAATTTTAATTTAAAAAGTTTCACTTTTTCTTAAACGAGTATGACCTTTAGGTATACAAATGTTATACAGGCAGGTACACTTGATATCAAACTCTCAGATCGTTAAAATGAAGTTAATAAAGAGTGCAGAAGAGCATGACTGCTCACTACTTACAAGTCATAATTGGCAAGAAAAAAAAAATACTTTTAATATAAAAATATTTTATTTTTGTTTTTGTGAAACATTTTTTTTTCAAGTAATATTTGTCATCTTATGGACACACTTAGTCTTCTTTGTTTTAAATAAGCTTTAAATGGTTCACATTTCTTAAGTAAATAGTCGATTAAGACTGGCTATCAAGCCTGTAATGAAGCGAAAATTATTACCGAGTAAGTGATTTTTCCTTTTATTATCTTGCTCATTTTATTTTTGCAGCAATATTTTTATGTAAAATATACAAAAGAATTTATATAACATGTAAATAAGACTGTGTAAAAATGTACAGTTTGTGTTTTTATATGCTATAGAATTCAATTGTTTTACTTAAAAAAAAAGAACTTTTCTTTGTTTTTCTTTATTTTTTATAATAAAGTCCAGCCCAACTTTTTTTTAAGGCAAATAAGGCTTATGAGTAGTATTTGTTTGTGGGGAAAAATTTATATTTTTTTAAAAATACTCTGTGGCTGACTTT
Source organism: Metopia argyrocephala (assembly GCA_963576795.1). Lineage (NCBI taxonomy): Eukaryota > Metazoa > Arthropoda > Insecta > Diptera > Sarcophagidae > Metopia > Metopia argyrocephala. The sequence goes on along the minus strand of OY756208.1, from coordinate 174,811,601 downwards.
TAAGGCAGTTGATTACAAATGATATCCTTATCATTACCGCCGCTTCGTTTTTATTGACTTTAAATGTTGGCAAATACAAAAAGAAAAACAGATTACCAGACAACAGCCAAATATTTCTATTCTTTTTAAAGAAGCAGGATTATGTTTTAAAATTTCCATAAACATTTTATTTTAAAATAATTTTTAAATTTATTTTGTTGTTCGTTTTTTTTACCGCACACATGTCTATACATTTATTTAACCAGTCATTCATTCATTCATTCATTCATGTCTACTCATAACTGTCTGTGTCTCTATACTCGTACTTTACAATTTCTTTAGAGAACATTGTCTTCTTATTCATTTTTTTTTAATAATTTTTAAAAATTCTTTTCATTTTTGCACACCAAATGTCTGTTACGAAGACATCCTTTTTTTTATATTTAAAATTAAATTCTGTGACAGGATAAACAGAAACTTAAGTAACGTCATTAAAAAGTAAATATTGAAATACACGAGTTTCAAGTTATTTTTCTTTTCCATTCATCATTATTGAATTGCTCTTGGTGGGTGTAGAAATTATAATTGAATAATCAGAAAGAGAGTTTTGTGATCCCAAATTATTTTGCGAATATAAAATTCTATTGAAAACAAAAAAGTGTTTAATATTAAAGATTTCTATTAAATATTTTTTATAAAATTATAACATTTTACCAGCTAAGTTTCGACGTGCTACTCTATGAGTCCCATTTAAAAAGTTTAATATGAGACAGCCACTTTCAAGATTCCAATATCGCCAATATTGATAGTTTACTTTTACTTTATTTATTCAATAGATTATAAAACAATTACCGAATTCACAAAGTTTTGTATCGGTGTTTCATGTATTGCATACAATGTTGGCTTGTGAACATCTATTGTATGTATATAAACGTATTTTGTGTATTAAACGTCAAAAACCAAATGAGAAAAAGAAAAACTGCATTAAAAAGTTGATTTTTACAAGCAAAATACATTTTTCTTCCATTTTTATATTTTTTTATTTTATTTTATTTTATTTTATTTTATTTTATTTTATTTTATTTTATTTTATTTTATTTTATTTAATTTGCTGTTGACAATAAAAAGAATTTTTTTTGTGTTTACTTAACACTTAATCCCAGGAAATCTTATGTCTTACCAGTTAGCAGGATAAAACATGACCAAAATTACTTTCCAACAATATACCTGGACAATATGCCTTTACTGTATGTTGGTAAAATTAAATACCTGGGTTTTTATATCAATTCGACTCTGGGATGTTCGGACCATATTAACATTGTAGTACGTAATATATATCTAGTTCTTCGGAATTTGCGAATATCATCCAATTTTACACCAGTTGAAGTCAAAAGAAAGCTAGTTATTCAATTGATTCTTCCTTTAATTAACTACTCAGCTGAGGTGTATAGCAAGCTGGACTCGCAGTCAATGCATAAATTACAGGTGGCTTTTAACAATGCCACTAGGTTTGTGTACAATTTAAGTCGGCTCAGTAGTACATCATTATGGCGAAGAAAGATTCTGAGATGTGATTTGGTTGATTACCTTCGAATACGGAATATTATGTTTCTGCATAACTTGCTCTATCGGAGGAAACCCTTCTATCTTTATGAAAAACTAGTTTTTGGAAGATCAACTAGGTGCATCACATTGATTGTGCCCAGGCATGCCTGCCTAAATACCAGTAGATTGTTTTTCGTCAATGCTATTAATCTGTGGAATTCTTTACCAATTTACATAAAACTTTTATCGAGGAAAAACAGTTTTAGGAAAGCTATTTTTGACTATATGTCTTAGAACTATTGTCTTATTGATTTACATTTTCTTATAAAGATCTATGCCGTAATATTTAATCATCAATAAAATATTTGACTGTTATATAATGTTATATGTTTACATAGTAAGAATTATTGATATTATGTACACATTATATTCATATTATTTTTAATTAATTTATATTACTATTTGTCATACATACATATATATTAAATAATTTATAGATTTTAACCTTTTGAGCTATAAAAGAATAATATTCTTAAGGTTGTGATAAGGAAAAATTAAATTAAAATTAAATAAATAAATAAATAAATTATAATTATTCTACATTTTCGAACTAAATTCGAATATTTTAATGGATCTTTATTATACTTATCGTATGAAATTTAATAGCCTAAGATCCTAATACTGGTATTCTTATGAGAATTAACATCCGTTAAGGAATATGTACAAACACTAGCAGAACTGAACTAGTTTTCGACCCAGCTACGAAAGGTCTCATCAGAGTTCTTTGTGTTATACATATTCATATTTTAATACTTCTATTTAAAGCACAATCTATTGGAAATAGATTATGTGAATTATATTTGAATGTTATTCTCACCAGTACTGAACTGAAAATTCTTTCAAATTCAACTATTCAACTATTTGTTGAAATTTATTCAAATTCAACATATTTTTCAATGTAAGTGTTATGTTATTAATTACGGTTACTTAGAATATGGTAACACTTACATTGAAAAATATGTTGAATTTGAATAAATTTCAACAAATAGTTGAATAGTTGAATTTCTTAGGCTATTAAATTTCATACGATAAATAAATTATATTTTTGTCAATATTTTTCATTCACAATAACACAGAAAAACCAATACAACTTTTTTAAAACATATGAAAAAAAAGTGTATGAGTTGTATCGAATGTTTATATACAAATTACCAACAACAAGCGCACAACTATTGTAGTGCCATACAATCTAACAACGAATACAATGAATACAAGGGTTTTGTGAATTCGACAAATATATTACAGTATGTATGTACATTAGTGTGTCCCAAAAAAAAAAATTTTTTGGGGATCAAGCTTATTTTGGACCACTATGAGGCAAAGTATTTTTGAGAATTTTTTCAGATTTTTTGAAAGTGATTTAGAGGTCGCGCAAATTGATTTTTGATCAAAAATCGAACTTTTTCAGCTCTATTTAAATTGTGGTTATGAATTGATAAAAATCGATATTTTCTCGGCTTCTGAGTCAATATTGTTAAATAAAATATTCCAATCTTTAATTTTATGTGCATAATTAATAAGTTTCGGCAATGATTTTGCACATTTTGGTACATAATATAACAGTTTTTCCTAAATTTTCAACAAATATCGAAAACAATGGTTTATAACTCAAACGTAAAAATATAAAATTTTTCTTTTTTTGTTAATTTATAAAATTTCATATTTAATTGAGAACTGCATGACATATTACTAACCAGTACTTTAATATATATATATGTTCTTGTTGTATTGGTTTAACGAGGTAAATAAATAAATAAATAAAATAAATAAATAAAATAAATAAATAATCGTAAACGTTGCGGAACAGCTGTTCAGTTTTGCTTATCAAGCCTATGTGTAAATGATTACTCATACGTAAACGTAACGTTGCGTTGCGGTCGAATCCAATAAATTTAAAATTTTTCTTCATTTTCACGTATCAGCTGTTTAAAAATTGTAAAACAATTCTAAACCAGTAACTACAATTCGCTGAACTCGGCCGCAACGTTTACGTATCCGCAACGTTTACGTTTGAGTAACGAGGCCTTAAAAAAACTAACGATGCAGTTTGAAAATATATTAAGTTTTAAATAAGTTAGCAGAAAAAAAAATAAATTTTCTTTTACATTTCTCGAATTGTGCCTACCCTGCAGAAAATTCTGAAAGTCTGTTTAGAACGCATCAATTTCTGAATTTTGAATGAAAGGTTGTAGCTGCTTTCGACAAATACATATTTTTAGAGAGTATATAATTTTCATTATCCAGCGAGCTCGGTTAATAGCTCCAGGAGACTTGATTGTTGGATGGTGCTCAAGTCTATCACCAGCTGCCCTTTTACAAAAACTATTAGATCTTTTCGTATTAATAATAATTAATTGGAATATTTTTTCCAACAATTTCGTGGTTCGTAAAATCCGAAAAATTGTTTTTAGCCCACCTTTGCTGAAAAGCGATGAAAATTTTAATTTGTGGGGATGTAATTTGATCCTCAATATTAAGGGCGTTAGGCGCTGATCCAGCAATTAGTTCCAACAACGTTGACAAATACTTATTATAAACTAAAAAAATATATGTGTTGACCTTTTTGACAGATACAATATTTATTTATTTATTTTTTATTTTGAGACCAATATTCAGGGTAGGGGTTTACCCTGTGCATTGTGTTGGAATTTTTGGAAAGGACAGAACATATTTATTTTTTCTTATATTATTATTAAGCGCCTTAAGAATGAGACAAATTGCTATAAATTGATCATTCAGAGGCCAGTGTTATACCTTCACCTTTGTATGATTAACAGCAATTGTCTCATCGTTGCATGTTGATTGTGTGGTGAGTGTCTTTGCTAAGTAAGTTTAGGTTTCATCTGCTACTTTCCAATAGGTGGCGCTTGTCTTCTGATCATTCGTCTTTGTTGTAATGGTTTAGGTGGAATAAAGTGGAATGTCAGGGAGCGATTTCTTTGTTGATGGAAATCTTGGAGCGTGGGGGGTGGTAACTTTTAATTTTTTTTAAATACTAACTTTTTAATTTTTCATTTTAGCTATGATTTGAACCTGGGCCGTTTGAGTTTTAGTGGTGCGAGCCTCCATATGTTTAGATTAAGGTTTTACGAAAGAAAATTAAAAATTATATATTCTATTTACAATTGTTATCTATAAATATAAGTAAAGTTAACAAAATTCATTCAATATAAGTTTTCTATACTTCAAACAGATTTCCGTGTATTGATATAAATCGGTTCCATTAAGGATATTTAAAACTTTATGTGCATTTAAAATCGGTTTTTTAAGAACTTGTAACGAGTTTTCTTAAAGATAGGACTAACATAAATAAAATGAAATGAATTCTCAGATTCATGCAGGTTACAGAGAGTACATATACCAACAGATGTAAGCCTAAATGTAGCCGAGAATTGAGGTCAAGAAGGAGGTCACCTCTAACTATAATAAGAAAACTTGTTACACGCGAAGAAAGTTTTAAAGAGCAAATGCCATTATTACCATATGTTAAAAGTGGATACAAATCATGAAATTGAGAGTTTTTTGTGCAAATTATGCACTCATTTATTTCCAGTTCCTTTAGCCGATTCAGTATTAACTTCCATGATTCGCTTATCGGCTTTAAAGAGTAGTTGGTTGGAAGTGAATTGTTTTCTTTGAGGCCCAAAAAGTCTTTGCATCTATAATTCTCTCGGCTTATTGTCTTGGCAACCTCAATTCATTTAGATCATTGATGCCCAAGGTAGTAGTATTGGTGAGAGTGACGAAAATAAGACACAGAAGTTCTGCGAGTGTAGTTTGTCTCTCCCACTTAACATTATGATTTCCTATTGGTTGATTGACGATCAAACAAAAGAGCGTAAGTATACGTGTGAAATTAATTTGCTGATATGAGCCACTACTGGGCATCTTTGATTTAGATGTAGAACTCGATAAATATAACACAAATGATGCTTTAAGGTTTTCGTATACAGGGAGCTTAAGCCAGTTTCCAATTCAAATGTTATTTTTACCCAATTTAGTTGGATTGTTGGGTAAAAATAACATTTTCTTTACAAAATATCTAAAAAGTTTTTCCAATTCCTCATATTTTTTAAAACTCCATATTGGTGAATCATAGAACATTATAGATTTTGGTAACGAAGTTGTTTGTACTAAATTTCGAAACCTTCAATTATACCTGTCTAGTAGAAAAAAAAACTGTCGATTTGTATGGGAAGTACTTTTTCCATTTGTTAAATTCTGCACAGAGATGATTTTTACTGACCATTCTAAACAAATTTAGACATTTTCACTTTAATCTTAAGATATGTGTATATAAATATATAATGGAACAGGTGTAGGCCTTTTTTTAACATTCCTTCCTTCGTTACTCTTATTACAATACTTCTATTTATTATTTCATTAATTGAATTGTTTTTTTCCATTCTAATCCATTTAAAATGCCTTTAAAAACTTCTTGCAATAAATTGTGATTTCTTATGCCAAATGGATTACAAGAAGTAGGGAATTTAAATGCTTTCTGGCCCTTAATAAGATGTCAACACATTATTTGGTAGTCCATCAAAATCTTTTTGTTTATTGTTTGCTAAGCCATATAACAACAATTTATAAATATTTGTTTTATTGTAGCTGCAGACTATACTGTCAGTGCTTTTCCTTTTCGTTCTTTATTTAATGCTTATAAATCTTTTATTAACAATAAAATTTCTGTACAAACATTTACGAATTTAACAAAAATTACCCCCAATACGTCTGGGCTGGCTGGCTTTTCTAATAATTTCAAAGGAAAAAAAAAGAATAAAAGCCTGAAATAAATTTTAAATTGTTAAGAGTCGCAGGTGTTTAAATATTTTGTACCATTAGCTGACCAAAAAAATTAAAGGCAAATATAAAAATGAAAAAAAAAAAAAAATGGTTTCTATAGAAACTTAAATCTTCTTCAAGGTCAGATTTAAAACTGTCACTCCCTGCATAAAACTGTCAGTCATTTTGAATTTTGTTTTTTTCTTTTGTAAGGTTTGCTTTTTTCTAGAGATTATGGGTATTTATTACAATTATCAATGTTGGTTTTTTTCTTCTCCTTTAATTTGGTTTTTGTTTTAATACCAAATTAATGTTTTTTCTTCAGCAATATATTCTTATTTGATGACTATATGAGTTAAATCGTATTAATGAAAAATAATAGATTTGACAAATATTTGTGGTATACCAGTATCAGCAAGTGGGTGGAATTGTCTAAAAATAAGAAATAAATCCTATTAAGAGTTATTTAATGGTCTTTAAATCAATCAAGTGATATAATTTCATGCCATTTTTATAGCCAGCAACTAAACTATTTAATCTCAACACTTTTTTTTATTCACAAAGCATTGCTAAAGTATTAATAGTAAAAATGGTTAAGTTAGGGCATTAAATTTTGTTAGAGAATTAAAATTATCTCTCTTAAAACAGTTGATATATAATAAGCAGAAGGCAGGCTATTATTTTTTTCAAGTAAAAAACAAAGGGGGGTGAGTGCTATAGTGGTTAGAGCCAGTGTTGCCACTGAAAAAATTTTAATTCTACCAAAATTTCTTTCTAAATCTACCAAAATTTATCAAAATCTACCAAAAACCATTTTTATTTAAAAACTATTTAAGAATACATTGTTGAGATGGAAAACAATTTTTATTAACACCTTTACATGAACACATAAATAACCAAAAATAAAAAAATATAACTAAAAGAATTCAGTTCTTCGAAAATACATATAACAAAAAATACACATATAACAAAAACAATTCAATTTCTAAACAATCAAATCGAAAATACATTAATAAATACAAAAAATTTAAAGAAAACGATTCGATTTTTCAAAAATAATCTAAATGGATATGTAGGTAAAAAATTTTAATTTTTGCTGATCACACATAGTGACCATAATTAGCTATTACAAGCTCTTTACAGAGCATTATATTATTAATTGTATTTATTTCGAGTTTGTTTCTCCATTTGGTGAAGAACTATGCGGAAGAGAAAGTAAATTAAAAACAAAGTTGTTTAATCCACCAAAACTTCTCATTTAAACTGTTTCTAATTGAACTAACTTTAGCCCAAAATTTCTCTTAATCGCAACGTAATAATATCAGGATCACAGTCTATAAGATTAGAAAAGTTTTCTTTTGACATTACTTTCTCAGGAGCAATTATTTGTAACAATTTAATATCTTCTCGATTAACATCAAATCTAGAATTGCTTTTGTTTAGCAATTCAATGTAAAATTGCAAAATCTCATGTTTAACATCAAAACGTTCTTCCGGGTTAAGATTTTTAGTAGTATACATTTCGGCTTTTGTACCGATAAAAATTTTGGAAATATTATTCAATTAGTATTTTTAAAATCAGTTTCAGTATTGACTATTAAATATGTTTTGATAAAATTGCTTAATATGATCAAAAAGTTAAATTTTATGCCAATCTTGAAATTTCCGACTGAAATTCCTTATACTGCATTTACACCAAACTCAAATCAACTAATTACCAGATTTCAACTGAAATCTAGTCGTTTTTTACTTGATTTCCCATATAAAACAAAATCTACTTCGTTACTTGATTTCGACAAAATCTAGTTGAAATCTAGTGTACTTTCCGATGCAACTCTGTATTTTTTCTAAGTTGTACTAAAAAATACAAAACTACAGTAAGTCGGGATTTACAATGTGGAAACTGAAGGGCAGAAATTTTTCAATTCTCTTTTGCTCTTGCCTAAAACTTTTACCATATGGAACTTAGAAGACAAACAGAAGAAGCAAAAACTACAAAAGTGGAAAAGCAAAAGGCAAAATGTCCTGTACAAACATTCGTGTACTACATTCTTCTCATTTTAGTCACTATTTCTACAAATTTCGTTTGCCTGTCTGTCTCTGAATTTCTACATTGTAAATTCCGATTAAGAATCTGACAATTGAAAAGTGCCTCATAAAACTAAAACGAAAATAAATTCAAGATTTTTGAATTATTTTTTATTGAATGTAGAATAATCAAAAGAAAAATTGTTTAATTTATTTATTCTTCTATTGAATATAAAATAATAAGAAAATATATTGTTTTATTTATTAATTTTTTTATTTGCTGTTATTTTTATGAAAATGAAATCCTGCTAGTTGTCAAAAAATGTCGGTGTAAACACTATAGATTTTCAAAGTGATTTCAAATTAAATTTACTTGATTTGAGTTTGGTGTAAATGCACTATTATGAAGATTTTTTAGCTTCTGCTAAAATCTACCAAAATCATATTTAGCCTACCATCCTACCAAACGAAAAATTTTCTACCAGTTTTGGTAGAATTCTACCAATAGTGGCAACGCTGGTTAGAGCGCTTACACAAAAACTCAAATAGCCGAGCAAAGGAGAGAAAAGGAAAACATTTGCGGTTTTTTTTAAATTATATTAAAAAAAATTAGAGGTGCCTCCCCCGCCTCCAAGAAGTCCATCCATAAGAAACCGCTCAGTGAAATTCCACTCTATTCCACTTATCAAAAAAACTAATAATCAATAGGAATAGCGCCACCTACCGTTAAGTGGTAGAGAGAACAACAACCTAAAAAGCGAAGGCCCCTACCACAAAAACATCCAACGACAGATGGATCTTGCTGTGGGTTTTTCAAGAGTGAAGGTATAAACACTGGCCTTTGAGTGATAAAATTGACAGCAATTTGTCCTCATTTTTAAGGCGCTTATTAGAAAAAAAAAACTTGATCATTTCAGTCATTTCCGTACAATGCGCATCATGAGTAGGGGTTTATCCCCTCAGTGCTGGTCTTAGTAAAAAAAGGAACATTATCTAAATATATAAAATTGAATGTGTGTTTGTTTATTTGTTTGTTTGTTTGTACCTTATAGGAGACCAAACCTCTGGACCGACTTCCTGAAATTTTCACAGAATTTAACTGGGACTCTGATATGATTAATAGGGTACTTTTTTTCGACCACGCCTACTTTTACGCCCACTTTTTTAAAATTATGTAATTGCCCCCTATATTTTTTAACAGATTTACTTCAAATTGTAAACACTTATACTCCAGGCGAAGTATAAATAATAATTTATTACTCCACGTCCCCCTTAACGCCCCTTTTCACGCCAAATTTTGTAATTTCCAGCGTATTTTTTTTATTTGGTAATATATTGCTCTTAATACTGCTAACGTCGTCATATAAGTATGAACTACGCTATATTCACCGCCCCCTTCTCTTTTAATTCAGATACTTACTTCTACCATTAATAATGTTTGCTTTACAAAATACTTTTTTTTATTACCAAATCCCCCTTTTTCGCACCATTTTACCTTAAGTTATAATTATTCAACCTTCAATCTATATACATATATAAAAATGAATGTCTGTTTATCTGTTTGTTTGTGCTTTATAGGAAGTCAAACCCTTGGACCGATCTTCCTGAAATTTTCATGTTACTGTAACTCTAGAAGGAATAATAGTCTATAAGAAGTTTTCGGCACCGCCGATATAACCCACAATTTTAAATCGTCATATCCTGGAAATTTTTTAACCAACGGCTGCAATATTTACAACATATGGTATTACTATGAATAGAAATACGTTCCAAAAGAAAAGTGGGCGGATTACATGATAATCTGCATGATAGTCTTCGAAATATATAAATACTTTTCATTTTATTATATAACGAGAGGGTAGCGAAGCACACCGGGTTCAGCTAGTTTGATTGTACGATGCTTTCTGTTTAACGTCAACATTCTCATTTCGCCAAAAATATCAAACGTCAACCATTATTTTTTAACATTGTCTACCTTAAAACGAAAACCAAAAAAAGTTTTCGGTACAGCAAGAGTTGCATAAAATTTGTTATGAAATTAGATCCAAATTTATGGTACCTCTGATCTCTCTACCATAATAGTATTAAATAGCATTATCACAAAGGCCAATTGCGTTATTGCATATTACGTTACCAGCCATGTATCGGACAACTCTATATCACCAAAGATCTCGCCATAGAATGTTTAAGCCAAAACTGACTTATTTAATACTCAAAACTACATATCTTCACGATTTCTCTTAAAATATCAAATGGGTTGCATTATACTTATTTTGCTTTTTGATGTATTCCGGCACATGCATTTTGATCAGAGAACCAGCGTATTGTAGAATAAATTCAGCAAATCTATAGTGAATTTAATAATGGGTGAAGAGCAAACTGACATTATATTGGAAATCTTACTTTTGAAAACCACACTTGTTTTTGACAAACCCTGTATCATCAAATATTCAATTTTGGCTATTGCACGGAATTGGTAAGACCACCGTAATTTTTAAATAATTTTTATAAATTATTAATAAATTACCTCTCGCTGTAGACTTACAAAAAATTTAATTCGAATTATTTTTAATTTTTTATAGAAAACTTTGTTTCACGCCATATTGTCTTGAATGTTGACACACAAGCATTTTCTTTCTTTTCGATTGTATTCCTTTTTGTTTGTCTTTTTCCCGTATCCGTATAGTCCTCGCAACTAATTACACTTTAAATCTATTTTCTAACGATAATTATAAATTGATTAAAGCAGTTCGTGTGGAAAGAAAATAAGAAAAGAAAAAAAAAAAAAACAGCAACAACAGCAACGACTAGAAATAATTCTATAACAAATATACCCATTTAGTAATGCTCCATAAAACAAAAACAAACATTTATTTGTAATTCGATTCGTAATATCAAAATATATTTGTCCGCGCACGTACAGTTTGTACGTGTCACAAAAAAGAACAAAAATACAAAGAACTGGCTAGCGTTGAGAGAAGAGCAATGTGGAGACAATAGTCAGACGGCATTATTTAAATAGGCCTATTTAAATGTAACATCATGCTATAATTACATACATACATACGAATATCTGTACATATGCTATTCATTCATCGATATAACCGTTTACGTATGAACTGATAGAATAAATATTAACATAAAATAGATAAAAAAGGCATTTAAAACATATTGAACTTTCATTAGAGATGTTCATGATTAAGGAACAAGAACACTGTTTGTGATATTTTGTTATTACACAATAATATATAGATTTATAAAGTTATTTTTTTAAATAAAATATTTAAATTTAAAAATTGAATTTTAATTATTAAGAGCATCTAGTACAATTGAAGTAATGTATTATATAAGGCGTGAAAAAGCCTCTTTATTTTCTTAGAAAAAGTATGAATTTTCATTAAAAGGCTGCGAAGTAAAAGTAGTTTGATTTCAATGTCGAAAAATATACTTACTCTTACTCCACTCGCCGAGGTCTAGTGCATTGATGCCCAAGGTAGTAGTATTGGTGAGAGTGACGAAATGTAAGACACAGAAGTTCTGCAAGTGTAGTTTGTCTCTCCCACTCAACATGCTGATTTCCTATTGGTTGATTGACGATCAAACAAAAGAGCGTAAGTATACGTGTGAGTTTAATTTGCTGATATCAGCCACTACTGGGCATCTTTGGTCTAGTGGTTAGTGTGTTAGCTTATTAAGCGCCGGGTTCAAATCTTAGCTCTGACATCGCACACAACATGGGTGCTGCAAGAAGCTAGGAATAAAATAAGAAAGCAAATATGTATAACATATTGTATTTATATACTCGTAATATAGTAATGTGGTAATTTTTTTTTTTTTTTTTGTAGAAAAGAAAACGGCATGAAATAGAACAGAGAATATAATCTATCAATGCGATAATTTTTACTGTACACTCATTAATTATTATGACTTAATAAGTCAAATGTGAATATTTTGTATTTGTGAAAATACGTAATAAATTCCCCTATTAACTGTTGTCTTTCTAAGTAATAAATTGAGAATTGTTTATTAATAATCCAGCATCCTTTTCATGCCTTTTGTATCAATTATATACATATCTCGTATTAATTAAAATCCATTTACATTTAATTAAGTTGAAAGAAATGTTATGATTTGTGTTTTTTTGCTTAAATTGTAACTTTATTTGATGTTTTTTTTATATATTTTTTTTTTTTTGAATTTTTTATACAAAACAAACAATAACAAAAAAAATATAGTTAAAATACCGAATTTTTATTTTTGTCAACTTCTGATTTTAATTAAAACTTGTTTGTATCTTGAACACGTCAAAATTTTAAATGGGAGTTTTTTATAGAGTGACACAAGTTTAAATCATAATAAAGCAACGAAATATATTTTCATTATCAATATAACGGGCTTTATTGAAAAAAAATTTTATGAAATTAATGTTTAAAGATAATTTCTGCCATGTGGCTGCCACTGTTGGCGCGTAGAAACCGCAATTTGAAGCACCAATTTTCAACAACTTTTCCCATACATATGGGCCAATGACTCCGCCGGCCCATAAATTGCACCAAACAGTAATTTTCTGTGGATGTAATAATGTTTCAACAAAAGCTTGGGGATTTGCCTCACTCGAAATGCGACAATTGTGCTTATTTATGTACCCATTTAATTTAATGGGCCTTATCGAAAAATTAAATTTTGAATGGAATTTCAAAATCGACAGTAATGGAATAGAACAATTATTTTGATTAACAATTTCAACAGTTTGCACGCTTACACCAAGTAAGTTTTATTAATGGAATTGATTGTGTTTTAAGAAAAAGCTTGTTTCGATGGTCATTTCATTAGAGCTTTACCAGCTCCAGCTCATCAGAAGACATTTTTCATTATATTCAAATTTAGCAAAAATCTGCGTGCTGCATGTATTTCTGGGCCAGTTTTAAATTCAGCCTCTGTATCATTTAATCGAATTGTTATCTAAACTAAATTATACTTTAAATAACTCCAATTAGAATCGCTTAATTTTTTTCTGTAGGAGAAATAACGCTTTAAAAGCTTAGAAATTAGAAATTTCATACTGAAATTTCAAAGCAAACCTAACAAAAAGCAATTATCAGCTGTTAAGTGGGTGGTCCAATAAGGCAGTGATCCGGGCTCAAAGTTGTGATACTCTATAAAAAAACACCCGGTATTTAATCGTTATAATTTTAGCGTTCTTTTATTTATGCATGTGTGTGTACAAATATATACCAAAATTTTTAAAAGTATGTGTCTTCTTTTGAAACCTTCCTAAATTATTTTCTTGTTCCCAAGTTTGTTATGTTCACTCGTATACATATGTATGTCCGTATATAAATTTTTTTAAATCTAGGTCCAAAATTTTACTATTTATTCACTTCAAATATTCGCACAATTTTAGCGAATACAAATGGAAACCTAAAATAAGTTAACATTTGTCAAATGTTTGATGAAAAAAGCGAAACTACCACATATTTTATTGAAAAATTTATTTTGCTTGTAAATAAACTAAAATTGTGAGAAAATTTTAAATTTAAAATTTGAATGCTTCAGTGCATAGAGTAACATGTTACCAAATTTACAGAAATGGCTTGTTGATGGTAATATATTTAGACTAAACAAAGAAACTGTATGTTACAAACGCCTACTTTTAAAGTTTCGAGAAGCAAAAAGCTAATTTTTTCAGAATACTGTTGAAAAAAAAGTTTTTTTTTTGTTTCTACGACAGCAAAAATATTTTATTATCCTTTAAGTATGGAAATTATTAAGCACCTCTCTTATCTTATAAGCTGCAGTCAATGTTTTCCATTTCTTGATTTAAAAATATTTCTTATTTAGAATTTTAATAAGTCTGTTCATTTTCAACTTTTCAACCTTTTGCAGAGATTATTTAGTTTAATAGAATGTTTGCAAGGAAAACTTGTTTCTTCATCATAATGTTCTCTGCTTTAACGAGATTCCAAAAATAAAAAAAAAACTTTTCTTATTTTAAAATTACTAAACGATTTTAATCTTCTTGTTAATTAAGTTTCTGTTTTTAATGTTCAATAACATTTAATGCTTTTTGTAGTAAAATTTCGATTAAAATACTGGCATTTAAAATTGCAAAGGTCGATAAAATAAATAAAAATTGATTTGAAAACCAAACAATTCAAATTGAAATAATATACAGAAAAGAAAGGTTTTTGCAAGAAGATCAACAGGCGGTTACAAGTTTACTGATTGATTTTAAATAGGAAATAAAAAAATAGGTTTATGGTAATGGTTAGAAAGACAGTGGATTCGCAAAAGGAAAAATTAAATATTAAAAAAAAGAAACAGAAAAAACTATGAATAATTAAAAATCCTATGAGATAAGAAAAATTTAAATTTTTTGATTTTTTGCTTCTTACTCAAATTGCTCACAGGTTAAAGACTAAAAATCATAATTATATATAAATTATTTCTTCGTAATTCCTCTATACCATCTGCGTTTTATATTAAACCACAACAAAACCTCATCAGCTAATCATTTCTCTAGCTCCTTATTATCAACCCAACTCTGAGGAAATTCGACAATAATGATACAAAAAAAAAAACACCTATTGAGTCGTATATTAGATTGTCTAGGGGTAATCTGAGGATTTCTAAATAGTCATGGCAGATTCAGTGGGCATTTAAACAAAATGGGAATCATTATGAGTAGATTATGCAAATCCTGTAATAAAACAATCGAGTCATCAGAGTACACACTGGGCACTTGTGTAACATTGATGAAAAGTAGAAAGAGTCACCTTGGTGATTATCAAATATCGGATAGGAACTGTCAAGGTTGGCAACAGCCGGCAACTTGAAGTTTTTTTTTATTGAGACCAATACTCTGGGGTAAACCCCTACTAAATGCTGTACATTGTATTGTAATTTTCGTGGAAAGGAAAACAGCAGAACATATATTTTGTTTTCTTATATTATTAAGCGCCTTAGGAATAAGACAAATTGCTGTGACTCGATCATTCAAAGGCCAGTGTTATACCTTCACCCTGGAATGATCAACAGCAATTGGCCCATCGTATTGATTGCGGTGAATGCCTTCGCTAAGTAGGTTTTAAGCTGTTGTCTGCTACTTCCCAATAGGTGGCGCTTTTCTTCTGATTATTCGTTTTTCGTTGCCAAAGATTAATGTGGAATAGAGAAGAATATCAGGGAGAGGTTACTTTGTAAATGGACTTCTTGTTGAGGGGGGGGGGACCTCTTATTTGTAAATTATAATTTTGAAAAAAACCGCAAACTAACTTTTTCAATTTTTTACTTTTTCTGGGATTCGAACCTGGCGCGTTTAAGTTTTTGTGCGAGCGCTCTAAAGTACTTATGACCTGTTTCTGTATCATAAACAATTTTAAGCAATTGAAAATTTTCAAAATTATGTGAAAAATTGAATGTTTTTCATACAAATTTTCAATCGTTTGAAATGGTTTATCAAGTACTTTTATTACCTCCTGTATGAATAATCGCATTTGATATCCTCATCTCGCGGATGTATTTTCAGCCAGGAAAATGAGATAATAAATGACGTTCTAAGTGAGCACCTGATCGTCTAGCTGTAGGCTGAGTATTATTGTAAACAAGAATACTTTTTACTCGAAGAATAGAAATTTAATCTTTAGGCTTCTAAAGTGATTTGTACACAACGTGCTAAGTATTTAAAGTATTTAGATGTTATGCTGGATATAAAACTGACATGAAAGCCCGTAAAATAATCGGTTACTGCGGAAGACTAGGTCCTCAGGCTGTACGCTAATTATATCTAAGAACAAATAAAAAGAGAGTTCTGTTTACTAGTCAATAAATAATTTGTAAATTTTAAAACAAATTTAAAATATATGGAAAAGTAGCCAAATCTTTGAGTAGTTAATAACTTAAATTGAGTTTCTTTTTTTTTGTTGTTGTTTAATAAAAATAAATTTCTTGTTAAAATTTTAATTTTATTAAAACATTATATAAGTAATTATAAATTTTTACTCAAAGTCGTACATTTTTCTTTGTGTATTCCATCTTCATGTCTTATAAAAAAAAAGTTGAAAAAGTTTAAGTTTTTCTTTCTTCTTCTTAACAAATATAAAATAAGTTTTAAGCAACTATAGAAACAAAAAACTTGTTTATATTGAAAAAAAAAGAAAACATAAAATAAAAAAACTCATTAAGACGAGTAGTGTTGTCTTAACAGAGGCAACATAAGATATAAAGACAGCTGTCGATTCGAATTTCTATAGAATTTTTTTTTCTAAAGAATCATTTGAAATATAAATTATTTTCAAATCAATAAATATATTAAAAAAATATAAGTATAGCAGTACGTTTTAAAATACGAGTATTGAAGAATAGTGTAAGTGGTAGGATGTTTTGAATACAATAACATCACTCTCTTCAAAGCAATTCATTTTTTCCTTTGATTTTCCAGTTGGAGGAGTCGTTTAGCTGCAGTTCTATAAAGAGACAAATTTTTGGGTATTTTAGCAGTAGCTTCTAAAAATTGGGGAAAAGAAATTGGCCTTTTGATCTATTTAAAGCCTTTCTAACGAAACAAAATTATTTGGAAGAAATTATCACTCTTGCTGGGATTCGAACTGGGATTTCCGCACTATATAAGAACAAAAGTGTAATTGTTGGGATATTTCTTTTTTGATTACAGTTCTATACAGAAAATTATCAGGGTTAGCCATCGGTAGTACTAATTTTTAAAAATTATGTAAGAAATTAAATATTAAAATATTTTGAATCTGATGACAAAGTATTATAAGGAAGGGGTATTAGTGCTTTCGTGGGAGTAACCGTTTAACCAAAATTCAGTACAAAGAGGCAGATATACTGGTATTTGAGACAACATTCGGTTTTCATGTTAGACTTTAAGCATCTTTATATATAAATTATAAATCTCTTTGTAAGTCTGTTTGTTTGGCAATAATCACGCCGAAACGCCGAACACTCAACCACCGAAAGTTCAATAGAGTATGTTTTTCTTTTTTTTTCATAATTGGTCCTGGGCGTGGTACCGCCCATATAAACTAAATACTGATTTTTGTATATTTTGAGAACGGTTAAAGCTAAAGCTTCTGAATTTGGTCTGAATGGTTTCAAGTCAAGGAAAATCATCTGTCAGAAAATGTGCAGAAATGTACAAGTGGATGTGGTATCTCCCATACTGATTTCTTTTTATATTGAAAAGTGTTGAAGCTAAAGTTACTGAATTTGGTGTGATTGATTTCGTATTCATTAAGAATTATCAGCAGAAAAAAGGGCGGACAAGAAGGTGTAGTCTGTGTTGTGCAAAAGATACCGGCTCCTGAATATGGGATTTTTTGTGCCTTTAAATAAGTGAACTGGAGTGTATATCTTGAGATCGTTTATGGCTAATATTTTTGCATTTGGTCTGAATTACTTCGTATGCACTGAAAATCATCAGTCGACATACATATATGGGCAAATGGTAATTTTAGGTGTAGCGTAGCATGCCGGCTAGTATATTATAAATTGTACCTCATTGGTTCAAATTCCACCGTTTGGAAATATATTTTTGTACTAAACTTTTATAGAGTATTGATATTGAGCTCTAAAAATAGTTTAATATAATTCTGAAGAACCAAAGTGAATGTAAATATTTAAAAAATAATAATCTATTTATGACATCCTACTCTTTATTTATATAAAAAAATATATAGAATTTTTCTCGTTTGCCTTTCATACCCTCATTAAAATTCACAATAACAAAGTGTAAGTTTTTCTTAAAAAATAAAACATTTTTTTTATTTTACTCTTTTTCCCTTTTTGCAAGTTGACAACAGCAAGAGTTGTCTGCAAAGTTCAACATAAATTTGTTGGTTCATAAAAAATAAATTTGTAAAAAAAAATTAAAGTTTGCCATTTGCACACTCCGTTTTTTTAACATCATTATTCAAAAAAAAACTTTTAGTCAAATCAACTAAATGTATTGCAATATTTTTTAAAAAAATAAGTAAAAAAGTTCTTTCAGGTCAATAAGTAAAACAGAAAATGCTGGTGGTCAATATATTATCCCCTTGAATTATGAATACTTTTATTAAGAGTAACTATTAGTCTAACAAAGTTTAAAGGTCGGAGTATTTTATTAAAAGAATATGCCGATTTTGTTGCTTCTTAAATAACAATTTAATAAACATAATAATATGATGGTAATTAAAGCCAATTACAGAGCGATTTCTTGTTACTGGGAGCAAATTGTTACATTCGATATTGAGCGAAATTTCGCTGTGAATTGTTTAAGATTATATATATAATTTCCACCCTGTATCAGAGTTACGGCCTAGCTTCTCGCAGCACTCATGTTGTGTGGGCCAACTTTTATCTATGTTTACCGGGATCTACAGTTTAATGTCGACTCCGAATGACAGAGTTGATAAGCTTTTTCATGGCAATGAGTTACTCTCAGAGCTTTTGCCACAAGACTGCTAAGAGGTAGTCGCCGAATGTTTTAATTTTTTCATAGAGTAGTTGAAATGAAAATAAAAAGCAAATCATGATAATTTTGCTAATATTTAAAATTTTTAATTTTCAACGCTGCGTATAAACATGTAATTGTAGTACTAGCCTAAGCCCGGCGTGCTTCGCTACACCTACAGCTACCAATTGTACACATTTTTCGACTGATAATCTTTTCAAAGGACTACGAAATCAATTACACCAAACTCAGAAACTTCAGCTTTAACACTTCTCAAGATATAAAAAAATTAATATTTAAATGGCATGGGAGGTACCACGACCACTTTCTGATTTATGATTTTTTTTGACCATGGAGTTGTTCGGACCAAATTTAAAAAATTTAGCTTTAACAGCTGTCAAGATATAAGTTAAGTATAATAGGAATAAATTTTACATTGAATTTGTATGGCAATATATAGAAAAATCTAAATGTCATATCCCCGGAACTATTGAGTCGGTGTCGTGCAAACTTCACTTAAACAATCGACAGACTATCCATCAGTTTCTGCGGTTAGTGGTGACTTCAAAATGTACATCAATTTTTATATATTGGATTATATCGGGTGTAAAATTTGAAGGGCCGATGTTGAATGTGAACCACACTTAAACGCCAAGTTTTCTTCTGCATTTCACTTAACATTTCTCAATTTTAGATTAATTCAATTTGAACCATGGAAAGATATACAATCGAGCAACGCGTTAAAGTAATTCAGGCTTATTATGAAAAGAATCAGAATGAATATCAAACACTTCGTGATTTTTTCGATTAATTAAATCGTGCAAATGTGCGTAGAATCGGAAAAACCGCGCAAAAATTGGAGCAAACCGAGCCTATAGGAGATTTGAAGACACCAGTGCATGCTCGAACAGCTCGTACTGTAGAAAATATTGCTTCTGCTCGCGATTGTGTGGCTGAAGAGCCGTTCACCTCAACTTGTCGTCGTAGCCAACAATTGCACCTCTCATGCTCGACGTTGATGAACATTATGCTATGGACGATATGTGGCTTCAACAGGACGATACCACTTGCCACACAGCTAACGAAACAATGACTCTTTTGCGCGACAAATTCAATAGTCGTGTTATCTCACGGGTTGGCGATGTCAGTTGGCCGCTAGAATGATGTGATTTGACACCGTTGGACTTTTTTCTTCGGGGTTAATTAAAAGAAAAGGTGTACGTCGATAAGCCAGCCAGAATTCAAGAGCTAAAGGATGAGATAATTCGGCACATTAACGACATAGAACCTCAAAGATGCCTCAACGTCATTAAAAATTTTGACCATCGGATGGAGGTGAGCCGCCGAGGTCGCGGCTGCCATTTGGCCGATATTTTGTTTCGTGCCTAATTGAATCATACCAAATTATCATAATGAAAAGTATAATTGGGCAATTTAATACCATTTTTCGGAACCAATACATATTGTTTACTGTCATGGCAGCTCTGTCTAATGTAGACTTATAAAGAATCAGAACGGAATTAATTCGGTAGCTGTATTGCTTGGTCTTTCGACAAAAAGAAGATCATGAAAGTGAACTATGAAATTTTTAGAAACACTGTTCTCGAAAACAAGTTTTATAGTTATTTAGGTGGGTCTTTTTATATCTATTTAAACTTTTGCCAAGAGCAACGCTCTCATCACAGTAACGTGCCTGTAACTTTTCAAGCGCAAAAGTCGATATTACTATTCTGTTCAGATATTCTCGCTGTTTGGCTTTTGTTGGCCTTAGATAAATTTAAATCATATTTTACTGACTTAAAGGCTTTTAATGCGTCCATTGCTTCAACAACAAGAGATTTTCCTTAAAGTATTCCTAAAATACAGTGTTAATGCTATTGCTATTTCATAATGCTATTGCTATAAAATATGTTATTTCACATCCGAAGGACAAAACTAGAAAAAGTATGCCAAATTATAGCACTTTTATGTTGTAAAATAATAGCAATAAAATGCTTCAACTTTTCTTATCCCCAAAAATATATCATATTATACATTTACATACATACATAATATTATCTTTGGATTATAAATAAATCGTAAAAAAAATTCTCGTTTATGAATAAAAATTAATTAAAAAAAATTTCCCACGAGTCCAATTTTATCGACTTGCTAGTATTATTTTAAAGAAAAATTCTTCAATCGAATTGAAGTAATAAAGTGATAAAGAAAAAAGCACATAAAAAACAAAAAATTTTAAATAAAATGTGCAACACAATTTTACACTGACGTAACAAAAATTGGAAATATTCCCTTTACAATAGAAAATAAAATATTTTGAATACAATAGGAGGAAGGAAGCCAAGATGAAGAAGAAAAAAAAATTCGTTGGACAATATAATCGACATGACAATGTAAATTAAAGTATAGAAAAAATAACATATAAAAACTACAAAAAATACAAAATAGGAGGCCGGAAATTTTTTTTTATCCAAACAGAAGGAAACCCATGACATGAGCAATGAAATTATAAAAGCGGATGGCAGTAGGAAATAAAAAGGACAGTAAAAGTAATCAAAATAATACAAAACATGAAGTGTAGTCGATAAAACTACAACAAATTAATCAACATTGTTAAACGACAGTCATAAATCTTGACTGTGGAATGTCATAATTCATTTAAGAAACGTTTAATGTAAAACAAAAAATAAAAAATTAAAAACGATTTTTCTTTAATGCTTCAATTAGTAGCATTAGAAAATAATAGATTTTTTAGCTACTTTCTTTTAAGCAACAATGTTTTTAGAACATTTTCGTGTAATACGTTCCATTCTATGCTCAGTGTGGTCGACCTTTTGAGGTGGCTATTCGTAGTCTCGTGACAAAATTTTGCAACAAATTTACATGATAGGGCAATAAACCGCTAATATGCACTCAAATGAAATGGCATAGTGGTAGAGCGCATGCACAGAAACTCACACGACCAAGGTTCAATCCCAGCGAAGGACAAAATTATAAAAATAAAAATTTGCGGTTTTCTACAATTACAATTTAAATTAAACATTAAATTTAAAAAAATAAGAGGTTCCCCCCTTCTCCAGCAAGATTATCTGCAAGAAACCGCCCCCTGACATTTCTAATCCATTCCAACAGAAACCAATGATCAGGAGTACAGCGCCACCTTCTGGGAAGATAACAGCTAATCTACTGAAGACGCTCACCATTCACATTTAAACATCCACCGACAGATGAGGCAATTGCTGTTTGATCATTTGAGGGTGAAGGTATAACACTGGCTCTTGAGTGGACAATTGGACAGCAACATGTTTCATCAACAAAAAAAAAAAAAAATGCGCAAAATATACAAACATCTATGAAAAAAAAAACCTTCTAGCAACCATCTTCACATTCCAATACAATGCACTGCATGAGTAGGGGTTTACCCCTGAGTATTGGTCTTAAAAAAAAAAAAAATTCCTATATGTCTCCGCTAGTGATGTTGATGACCGTGAATTATCAATACGCAGCAAATGAGTCTCTGCTACTCCACTTCGTTTTTAGTTTTAGTTTAAAACATTTTAAAATACAACTGGTGCAAGAATTGAAGTCACACAACCTTTCAAAATGTCTAACTTTTGGTATACCGGCGCTGCCAAAGTTGGATGTAAAGAGCAGCAATGCTTCTTTCGCAAGAACTGCCAATGTATACCGAAAACTGCAATGTCTGATACAGATTATGAAAGGTGATATCATTGGACAGTTACTGTGAATGGCGAGCGCTACCATATGATAATGACAAATTTTTTTAATCAAAATTGCAGAGCTGGACATGTGATTTTAACTTGACCATATCCAATGCCACAAAGCAAGGGAGTTCAGTAGCAGTTTAATACACACATACATACATAAGTGGTTATAACAACCCTGTGTCAGGGTTACGGCCTAGCTTCTTGCAGCACTCATGTTGAGTGTGTTAATTTTTATCCATAAGTACCGGGAACTATAGTTTAAAGTCGTTTCCGAACTACAGATTTGAGAAGTTTTTCATGGCAATAAATTACTCCCAGAGCGTTTGCCAGAAGACTACTGAGAGGTAGTCAGCGAATGTTATAATTTTGTCATATTTTTTTTTTTTTTTCAAGATGTCAGAGGTGAGATTTGAGCCCGGCGCCTGCAACAGTTTCATATTCAAGGACACCTAAACAGTGCGATTTAGACTATTTGTTATAGGGCTATGCTAGGGCTCATCTCTATAGAAACCAGCTCGCAATAGTTGATGAACAGAAAGCCAATATAGAAGAAATCGTTCCTGAGAAAAAGGCTCATATGTTGGAGAGTGTATGCCAAAAGTGAACTCAGCTTAAGAACCATTTGAGGCATAGCCGCGGTCAATAATATGTACATGAAATATTGGGTTGGTAACTAAGTAATTGCGGATTTTTTTTAGAAAATAAAAGTCAATTTTGCTTTACGCGATTTTCAATGCATGTATGTGATACATGAAGCTTCCTTGCAATCTCACGTGTTGTACTGTGACGATCCGAATTAATTATTGCTCTGATTTGGTCGTCGTCCACTTCAACCGGAAGACCGGAGCGTTTTTCATCTTTCAGTGAAAAATCATCAGAACGAAATTTGGTAAGCCAATTTTGACACTGCCGTTCTTTTAAGGCTTCGTCACATAACTTTTTATGAGCTTGCGAAGCGTTTTTTCCTTTCCGGAAATAAAAAAGCAAAATATGACGAAAATGTTCCTTTTGATTTTCCAATTTTCAACAGACGCCAAACAAAAACCACGCAACCGATCAAAAAATTTTTTTTACTGATTGACAGCTGAAGTACCGACTATCAAATAACAATATGTATTTGATATTTCAATTACGTCATCTAACCCAAAAATTCAAGTAATGCCATCAATGAGTAAAATCCGCATTTACTTAGTTGCCAACCCAATATTTTTTTAATATAAATCGTGATAACAATTCAAATAAAGGTTTCATACACTTCTCTAAATTTAAAAAAAAAATTCCCATTAATGGCTATATTTTAACTATAAAAAATGGGTAGCTGTACCACCTATACAACCAACAGTACAATCATCCACATTTTATCTTAAAACTATCGATAGAAATCTCATTCGAATATCTATTTTATAAATTACAACCTTACCAGTAAAATGTCCGCTCTGGGATTTTCTAGCATGATTATGAACGAACCTACAGTACATAGAACACAGTATATCTAAGGAAATAGCTACAAAATCCTGTCCGTCATAAATTCATAATATTAAAGACTTAAAAAACAAACTAAACGCTTGAGGAAGTAAAAGTAAATAAATAAGAGCAGGATATTTCAGCATCAGCATTTTCCAATGAGTCTGAAATTGACAGTTTATCCCAAGAAGGGACCAATAAAAACAATCAACTATCAAAGTAGCATGCCCTGCATGATTCCACAAAAATGTCCTGGAAAAGCCATAAGTCATATACAAAAGTATATGAGGTTTACCTGTTCTTTTGTGTCTTGCCAAAAAAACTAAAACTCATCAAAATAATATCGACCGCCTAATTCAACCTGCCCACCAACGCGTTTTAAGGAACAAAGAAGAAAACTAATTTAAAAGCAATTTATTGCAAATAGAAACGTTTTAACGAATTATTTACAACAATATTTAGGACTCATTATGATTTCATCTCATACTTGATAAACTCAATATTCCTTTGGGAGAGTAGCCTTAGGTGGACAAAATATAATCAATATGTATTTGTAATATGGATTTATTTGACATATTGACGTTGATTTAGCTTTCAAAGGTTATTATTATTTTCTTTTTTTGCATTCTTTTATAATATTTCTTTAGATTTTTCTTTTTTGTGTCTGGATAATTTGCTTTTAGAGTCATTAATATGAAAAAGCAATTTTCTAAAATAAAAATAAATTTGTTAAGAACACTCGAATAAAATCGATTATATTGTAGGCATTTATTATATTTATATTTCTTTATTCTAAAAATAAATTTCTTTGAACGCTCTAAGATGGCATATTCAATTTAAAAGCAAGGATTTTTTTAAAAGAAATTTTTAAACGCTTGTGTGTTTGTACTCGTAGGCTTGGTGGCAAAAAACAAAAACATATGTCTGACTTTTTTCAATACAAATCTAAACCATAAGTAATCATAAACCGTGGCCATAATCATAAGCGTGGTGGCATAATTGTTGCTGCACTACACGTTGATTAACAAACAAAGCAGTTAACAAAAGTTAAATATTTAGTTGAGCTTTGGAATACGCATTTTCAAAAATGCTTTTTAGTTACAAAACTTCTAAAACCCAATTAAAAAAAAAAATTTCAAAAAGTGATTTAAAAAGAATAGAATACCAAGTCGATTAAATTGGAATCTAAATGAAAACAACACTGATTGTACCCGTTAAAAATATAATCGATTCAAAGATTAATGTTTATTTGTTTTTACTACTCCTTTTGGAAAGCAATTTGTTTATATTTTCACTCAAGACATGAACCACATAGACATCAGTTGAACAGCTATAAAATGCCAAGTTTGTCTAATATTTTACTAGGAACAGACCTAATATGATTTCACATGACTACATTGCAGTGTACGTGTACACTGTACAGTAATTATACCTAATCAATTCTCTCCCAAGAAAGGGCTCAGAAATTTCTTGTTTTTTTCATTAAAAGGAAAGGCTGAAACATTCTGGATATTCTGTGTTCCAATCTTTTCAACGTCTATTAATCTATCAACTTTGATAGAGCCCTCAAAAAGTTATGATGAACAATCGGGTCGAGAAACAAACCAGCATTATTTTTGTAAACCCCTACCAAATGCTGTGCATTGTATTGGAATTTTTGGAAAAGACAGAATATTAATTGTGTTCTTATTAAGCGTCTTGGGATTGGACAAATTGCTGTACATTGATCATTCAAAAGCCAGTGTTATACCTTCACTCTTCAGTGTTCTACCTTCACCCTTTCGTCAACAGCAATTGTCTGTCTCATCGTTGCATGTTGATTGTGTGGTGAGTGTATTCGCTAAGTAGGTTTAGCTGTTATCTGTTAGTTCCCAATAGGTGGCGCTCTTTTCCTAATCATTCGTTTTTTATTGACATTGGTTAAGGTGGAAGAGAGTGGAATGTCGGGGGGAACCTCTTATTTTTAAATTATAATTTTTGACAAAACCGCATTTTTCACCTTTTATGGGATTTGGGCCGTTTGAGTTTTGGTGCGAGCATTCTAACCACTATATCACCAACCCCTCCCCCCATTTATGTACTCATCAATATAAAGGGTTTTTCAAATGGAGCGCTACAAAAGTAGAGGGACATGGACAGCAAACGACGCCATATTTCTTGCCGTTCTTTTGACATTTCTCTTCAGTAAGGTTTGCCATTTTAAAATGGAAAGATATATGTACGTGCCACCAACGAGTCGAAATTTTTAAAATTTACTACCGAAATTCGGATTCAATGTCCTCAACGTTAAGAGCGCTACGCCCAATTTATATTCTGACTAAACGGCTTCGTCAATAAACAAAATATGCGTTATTGGTCAGACAGCAATCCACACGTACTCCATAAGTCATCATTTTATCCCGAAAAAATTACGGTTTGGTGCGGTTTATGGGCCGGCGGCGTCATCTTCCGTGATGATCAAGACCGGCACGTTACTGTGAATGGGAATCGTTACTGTTCAATGATAACCGAATATTTTTGAACCCAATTGGATGATATGGACTTGGAGGACATGTGGTTCCAACAGGACGGCGCCACAAGCCACACAGCGAATGTCACAATCAATTTATTGGAAATCAAGTTGGGAGAACGTGTTATCTCACGAAATGATCCAGTCGATTGGCCGCTTCGGTCGCGCTATTTAACGCCGTTAGAATATTTCGTACAAATATCTAACATGACATTGCAGCAGTATCGGACGATTTATGCTTGAAAACCGTCGAAAATTGGGTTCAGTGTCTGAACTTCTGCAAGCGTGCCCGTGGTGGCCATGCTAAAGAAATCGAGTTTCATACATAATGGCATCGAACGTATTTTTACTGGAATAAAGAATTTCATTGATATCCAAACCATTTTTGTTTTATTAAAAAAAACTTTTGTAGCGCTCTTATTGAAAAACCCTTTATTATCTCCTCGGATGACCAAAGCACTTTAAACTTATTTTAATTCAATTTGATGTCATCCAAATTAGAAGGGAGAGTGAAGACAGTTGGAATTAAAGCTATGCTTGATGTTTAGATTAAATCGTGTAAAGTAATGGTCAACAAAAATGAAAGTTACACGAGTATCGTTTTTATATTTTCCAAATTTCAGCTCTTTAAGTTTATTTGAAATAAAATCTAAATATTCTGGTACCGAAACTTATGTTGGCCTGTGTAATGCAAAACTTTGTTCAAACGAGAGCCTGCAAGTATAAGCACTTTCATAAACTTAAAAATATTGCGTTTTTTTTATTCATATTTATTAAGGACTCCCTGCATGTTAAAAAAAAAACAAAATTTGTTTATATATTTTTCTAGGAAAAAAATACGTCTTTATAAAAATTTTTAAATAAATATTCCTTTAAAAAAAACTGAATAGAGCCAGGGACGAACACAAAATATGCACACAAAAAAAAGGAGCACAAGTAAAAGAACAACTTTTGGGGTTAATTGCTCTGGTCACAAAACACAAGTGGTATTAAATTTCCATTTAAATTGTACTTTAGAATTTCTTTGTTGTTTTTATGTCATTTCTAATATTTTAAACGGAATTTTATTTTTTGTTTTTTAATTTCTTTATTACTGAAATGATACTCTTAGTAATTTCTTTATAGAAAATAAAAATGAAATTATAATGAATGGAATTAAAAAGCAATTTAATACCACCTAACAAACGACATATTTTCCCACTTAATTATTAAGATAAAAGTTAAAGTTGCTCGGACAAACAAAATATTTGTAAAAAAGAAATAAATATTAAAATTTTATTTTAAAGATAAATTTTAATAAATTTAACATTTTATTTTTGAATATTTAATTATTTCTCAGTATTGCAAACAAATTATTGCTGACAATACTAATGTCTCCTATGAATATATGAACCTCAAAAAAGTCACTCTTTGGCTTTAGAGCTGGCGGCGTTATCGGAATATATGTATAGATATATGTAGTATATATACGAGATCTACATTGGCCAGCCAACGGCTATTGCTATAGATTACTAACCTTCTTTGGCCATAATCAGAGTTGTATTTATTGCATTAGATTCAATTTTCCACTAAATTCAGTAGACTTTCGGCACATACCTCTCAGCAGCCTTCTGGCATAAGCTCTGAAAGTAATTGATTGTCAGAAAAAGCTTCTCAAATTTGTCGTTCGGAGTCGACTTTAAACTGTAGGTCCCGGCACTCATGGATAAAAATTAACACACACAATATGAGTGCTGTGAGAAGCTAAGCCGTAACTCTGAAATACGGTGGTAATGGTCAGTTTTGCATGTGTTGATGTACTAAATTCGTTTTATTTAATGCACTAAATTTTACTACCACTAAAATAATTTTTTTAGTGGTGGCTGCAATATTGTTGCAATACTAAGGCCATTATTACAACTTGCCTTTAGTTAAAGGTAGGCTGTTATCGTACAGATAAATTGCTTTTGGTTAGTACCACTAAACTTTAACCTAAAAGTGACTGATAAAGTTATTGGGAAGATTGCCTTACCTTTAACTTTTAACGTGAGGTTTAAACTTTTGAGCTTACCATATTTTATTGAGGCTGCCATATATTTTGTTCGTTGATTTTTTTTTTGCTTATTTTTTCAACAAAGAAATAAATTCAATAAAAATGGAAAGTAAAACACATTTCTTTGTTGATAGTGCACAATTTATAAAATTCATTTTGTTTATTTATTTATGTAAACATGCGTGTTGTTGCCACAGATTTCATGTCAAAAGTAATCGGTTCTTGTTCTGGTGTTGCCGTATTTATTTTATAGGTAAGTTGTAATAACGAAAAGCATTTAAGGGTCACTTTATTTTTCCCGTTAACGAAAGTTACCTCTAATTATCGAACACTTTATAGACAAATTGTAATAATGGCCCTAAGTCGTTTAGTGGTAGTGCAAACGATAAGGCATTATAAATTCAATGCAATAAACCCAACTCTGGCCAAAATTGAATGTTCTGGACGCTAACGATAAATGATTTTAATAGGATAGTGCACATGCCACATTGGATATTCTACACACAAGCGATTTGAGGGTAATAGTTCTATGCAAATATGTCACAAATCATTGTGATCCTTACAGCAAACATAATTGATTTATTCGTCAAATTCATGGTAAGTTGCACATTTCGAATGCGTTTCAGCCAAAGAAGCTGGGGCAAACATTTGAACGCTGTTAAATTGCATACGTAATCGCATCAATAGCTCCAATAAAACCTACAGACATGTTCTGATATATTGGCTAAAACTATTTGTTGTGTAATTGTTGGCTGTACTTACTGGACACAGGTCGAATGCAAACCATGTTTGCCTTATGACTATTCAATACAACGATTCTTATCGCCGATGTAGTAACACGTAGAATGAGAAGACATTTGATTACTTTCTTTATAATTGCCCGTATCGGTTGAAATCAATGTAATCCAAATCTTCATTTGCTGTACACAATTCTGCTACAGACGTATTTCATTTATGGAGAGTTTTGATTAACTATGGTTTAAATGTTGTCATGACGTTCAAGAGTTTTGGGGTGTATACATAATATCATCGCGACATCGCTTATTGATGTGAGAGGCAAGCCTCAGATGCCTCAATCTGACAATCTAGATATGAGAAACATTTTTGCCGTGGTTACAAGTGGTGTATTTTTTAAAACAGCTTCGTAGGATGCTGATTGACGCTCATGTTGTGTAGTGACCATAGAGGAGTTGTAAATGTCTCTTACACCGAACAGTGGAATAAACTGGAAATTGTTTTAATTCCACTAATGCAGATCAATGTACTGACAATGAATAATTGCCATCACTACTTATATTCACAGTTCACACGATTGTTAGAAAAGTTTATAATTTATTATTAGACCTTTGCCTGATAATGACTTTATCTGACAATGTCAGATGCAAGTTTTTTCTCTTTTACAATTTTGCGTTTAAATTTAATTTTATAAATTCATATTAATTATTTTAACAATCTTGCTACGGATAGAAACATAAATATCTGTTACAGATTTTCTGGTCAGATATAATAAATATAAGCGCGGACAATAACCAGCAATGAAGGCTGTGAAGACTTTCTATACGATTGTCCGATATCTTGTCATATCTAGTTGTTTGACAATGACCTTTCTGGCAACCTTGTCTGGGAAAAATTGCCAATTCATTTAGCTTCAGATAAATTAAGAAAATCTTAATGACAACCGTTTGAACAAAGCTTAGCTGTCATCGAGCTAGGCATAATGTTAAATATTCGAATAGTAACGAAATAGTTCGTTATTATTATATCTTATCTACCTATTCCTATAACATGTTGTGGTACAGCGTGACTTAATCGATTGCAGTGTAATTGTTTATTCAAATATGAACAGAAAAGAATAGCAAATATCAAGCAGCTCTAGCGGCACCAATTGGGGGGGTCGTGGCAGACTGGTAGAGCGCTTGCACAGAAACTCACACGACCAAGGTTCAATCCCAGCGAAGGACAAAATTATAAAAAATAAATATTTGCGGTTTTCTAAAATTACAATTTAAATTAAAAATTAAATTTAAATAAAATAAGAGGTTCCCCCCCCTCCAGCAAGACCATCTGCAAGAAACCGTCCCCTGACATTTCTAATCTATTCCACCAGAAACCAATGATCAGGAGTACAGCGCCACCTTCTGGGAAGATAACAGCTAATCTACTGAAGACGCTCACCATTCACATTCAACATCTACCGACAGATGAGGCCATTGCTGTTTGATCATTTGGGGGTGAAGGTATAACACTGGCTCTTGAGTGGACAAATTGCCAGCAACTTGTTTCATCAACAAATAAAGGCGCAAAATATACAAAATCTATCAAAAAAGAAAAAAAAAAATGTGTCGATGTAACACTTAGTAAGAACATTTGAAACGATCAATGAGGTCGTTCACTGCTGTTGGTTTGTTTGCTAAAAGCACTGTATGTTGTTAGTGTTGTCGTTGTTATGTTTGCGTTTTCAAGTGCCGAAATTACATTGCATTTTTAAATATTGAAACACACAAACTAGTATAATGAATACTGAATTAAGCGGATGATTTGGATTGTCAAATCATTGCAAATTTAATAACAAAATGAAAGAACGTTTTTCTTCATATCTTTAATTCGCCGCATCTACTATATACGTGTAGCTCAAGATAATTATTCTTGAATAAAGAAAATAATATAAAATAAATAAAGTTTTTGTCTTTTATAACAATGTATTCAAAATATTTTATTTCACTTCTTTGAAAAGTTTAATAAAAATCCTTCTTTTTTTTCTATCTAACGCTGTAAATTAATACAAAATTTTAATTAAAACAGGGACACTTCAACCAGCTTTAAAAACACTTCAGCTTACTTGAAATATTCTGCCGAAATGACAAAATTCTCCATGACATCATATATTCTTTAAAGGCTTTTGCGTTGTAATTTAATTATGAAGCCAAAAGGATATACATTTGTGTAATCAAATGTGGATTAAAAAAAAAATTCTTATTTCTTTGCTTTTATATGCTCATTAATAAAGACTACTTTCTTAAGCGGAACTGTTTGTAATGAGAGCATGGCAAAGGTTACTATGAAAGAGTTGTGTCGTAATTCTTGGTTAGTTTTTATAATACTCGTAGTTGGTAAATGTCTTTGGATTTTTTGCAGTGGAAATAATAAATTTTTTTCATGAACACTGATATAAAAATAACTTTTCAAGTGTTTAGTTTTTTCTTGTCCTTCATTTTATTTCTAAGGGCAGCTACATATGCATTGTAAGAAAAATTGCATTTTAATTAGAATTTGTTTTTTTTTTTTTTCTTCTTTTCTTCCAATTATGTTTAATTTATTTGTCTGAATTGCATGTAATCTTAGATCATATTCATAGAGAACACATGGTAAACACTGGATTTTGTGTATCGACTTTGTGAGGACTGTTACTATTCACATTGTCTAGGTATTAAGAGTCAAGTGACTGACATACGAAGTGCAGATAGATCTTTGGCCAATTGTCAGTTTTGTAACAGAATTTGTGTTTCGGGAGAATTTACTAAGAGCTTCTCCAGTAAGATTGCGGTCGAGCGATAATCAGAATTCAAAAAGTAGCTTCTTTTTCTTTCAATTATTAGGATCTTACGGGTTTGAATACTAAATAATATATTTTTGGTTTTAATTTGTGTACTAATATTGCACCTTTAACAAGAACATGGTTGAGATATAATGTTTTTGATTCAGAGGTAAAGTGTGATCTTATATAGATGGTGGTTAAATTTGAAGGGCCGGTGTTGATTTTGAATAAAACACAAATTATTTAGGAAATTATTGTTATTTCTTTTATTATGATAATTTGGTATGGTTCAGTTATGAATGGAGAACAAAATATCGGGCAAATGGCCGCCGCGACGCACACTGGTTCGGCTTCATACATTTTTGTGCAAAAAATATAAGGAGTGGAATTAGAAACTTGAAACTTGGCACAGAGTATTATATTGACTAAATTAAGAAAATAAAATAGTTTCACGAAAATCAGCCACACCCATCGGCCACCGCCCATACAATCAAAATGGATATTTTCACATAAAACCTTTCGTATAAAAGCAAAAGTCTTTAAATTTAGTACATATACGTCTTAGAAAAGTCAAAAGACGCATACCAAGTTTCATTCAAATCTGCCACGCCCATCGCACCGTCTTGTACTCTGTGAAGGCGGTATTTTGTTGATTAAAATTCGATTTTTTAGAACTATTTTTTACAAATCAAATAATTTCGTTCCAAAGAAGAGTGTTTCACTGAGAGAAATTCATAATTTATTTGATTAAAAAGAAATATTTTGTCTTAGAAAAAGTCTACTGAAGTCACTTAAATATTGTAAAACAAAAACTGAGGAAAATTTTCTCACACTTCAGTAGCTTGTATATGTCAGATATTTTAATTAATAACTTTTCAATGCCGTTTTTATTGAAATATGGCACTTCCTTTATAATTCGTAGAAATAATTGTTTAGATTGCGTATGTAGTGTTAGGAGATATGACCAAATTAAAATTGTCTTCTAAGCTATAAAATTTGCAGTTTTTCTTTTAAATAAAAGATAGATCCGGCTATATTCATCTTATTACTGAAACCGAATGAACCCTGAGAGTCTATTCCTTGAATTTACCCAAAAAAATCCACAAGTTTTTACAGATCGTTAAACAAAATTATGAATTTTCTTAAAATGGCCGGGTAAACTGCAGGCAAGTTTTAATAAAATAAGTTACGCAATCTTAGGATTGTTCTTTTTAATAACATTGCTATTATAACTTATAAAAAATTATAGAAAAGTGTAATCCTAGAAGTATGCAACAGATTTTAATACAAACCTCTACTGCAATTACATGATTGTGAAGGAAATTTTTCCTAACTAGCTTTAGATTTTTAAACCGGAATTGCTTAGGGGCAAAAACGGGCAGCTGAATTTTTAATACGTAATTAGCTGAGACGTCAGGCTTTAAATTAATATAAGTATCTGGCTGGAGCTCGTTGGAGCTCAAAAGATGCAATCCATTGAATTTGGAGAAAATATATATTTTTGGACAATTTTTTGTAGTAAAAAAAGTATTTTTTTTTTTTATTTGAAAATTTTTTTTATTTGCATATATATCATAAATAACGTCCAATTTTATGAAAAAAAATCTTTATGGTGTCATTACAAGAGTATTTTAAAAGTATGAAGCTATAGAAAGTAGCGTATATAATACGGTCGTTTTAAACGCATTCACTTAGGTCAACTTTGAATGTCTCTGGACAAAAAACTAATAAAGATATAAGCCTAATATTTTTGGTGAATGATAATTAGATTGTTTATTATAAACTGTAAAAAAATCAGGTAGATCAGAAGGCTCGAAAAAAATGAATTAATGCCGCTCTTGAACCAGTGTGCGACGTCGGCGGCACTCCTCCATCCGATGGTCCAAATTTTTGATGACCCTAAGGCATAATTGAGGTTCTATGCCATTAATGTGCCGAATTATCTAATCCTTTAGCTTTTGAATTGTTGCTGGCGACGTACACAACGGTGGCAAATCACATGTTTTTAGCGGCCAACCGATATCGCCACCACGTGAAATAACACGGCTATTAAATTTGTCGCGTAAAAGAGCCATTGTTACTTTAGCTGTGTGGCAAGTGGCACCGTCATGTTGAAACCCTTAAAGTTTAACCACCCGATATATAGAAAGGATAGTAATATGAGATTCGAAAGTGGTGTTGTGTTGGCAGTTTTTTCTTCTGCGTTAATTGAGGTTGATTAATTTCAATTTGAATTAACTTGAGGAAATTATTTGTGGCATTTTCTTATATTCCTTCTCTTTCTGATTTATTGTCTGTGTATCAAGGCCATTTGAATAATATAGAGCAGGGGTGAGCAACCTTTTTAATCAACGGGCCACTTATAAATATTAAAATTGTTTGGCGGGCCGCACATAAATACTAATAATTTTCAAAACTCTATTTATAATAAAAATTAGAATAAAAAAATATAAAATTTAATACCAAAAAAAAAAAAAGTATTTGCTTGAAATTTTTAATGAGAAATTTGGCACTGTTTTTTCGATACAACCTGATCAATATCAGCCGGAATTGATGAGGTAGGTACACATACACAAGTTTCTAATCGTGCATTACTCAGTCTTAATCGGTGGTAATTGGTCGGTGGTCGGATTTATAAACATTCTCGATGTTTACTGAGAGAAATACATTTTTTACATCAGTATTATTCTGCATGTCCATCACTTCCCTTTGAAAGTCTTCGGGAACTGTATCCACATCGATAATTAATGGTTAGGAAAACATTTTCATGGAAACTGCTCTCTTTTCAGTTTCTTCGTAATTGAAATTCGTTGATTAATGTGTCTATATATTATGTGTATTTTTGAGAAGCAGCAACATTTGTTTGGCGGGCCGCATAAATAGTCCGCGTGTTGCTCATCCCTGTTAAAGAGCATGCTTCTTTATTAACGAATGATAATAGAGGATGGAAACATTTGTGGTTAGGAAGTAAATTGGCTTAAAAACATATATTTTTTAAAGCTCTTTTTTCTTGATATCAATATACCAATTGACATCGACTTCTTGTGGATAAAATTGGCTATCGTTGTCATCAATATTTTTTGGTTTTAGCTGGATGACTCTATAAGTCACACAGCCGGCCAAACAATTCAGTTATTGCATGAGAAATTTCCTGCTTGCAATTTGGAGATATCAATTAGCCGCCTTATTCTTGTGATTTAACTTCGCTGGATTATTTTCTCTGAGGCCATTTGAAAAATCGGGTTTACGTTTATAAACGTAAACGGCGCTAAATTGACGAGATAAGCGAAGCTTTGTTACAAAATGTGGTTCCTGACTTTTCTATTTTTTTTTTCCAAAACTCGGCTAGTGAATAATGGGGAGAATTACAGTGACGATTCTATTATTGACCTTGGCATTCTATTAAAACCTTAGCTAACATTAGCCATAAAGTAAAACTTTTAGCTTTTTTAACTACATTCTCGTATGCCTGATGATTCGTCAAAAATGCACTTCACTTTTCTGAAACACTTTGATACAAATACCGTATAGTGCTCACACCTGAGACCGTCTGAGTAATTATAGTTTTAATGTTCGTCACACGTCCTCAATGAAATTATGATTTAGAATTGAATTTTCTTGTTAGAAATGACAACGTTGCTATAAAGGCATCATATATACTTGAAATGTTTTCGCAAAACAGAATTTTGTTAAATTTAATCTTTTATCTTATATTTACTTCTGTAGATTTTGTTCTTTAGCAATGAATATATTTTTTAGCTGGTATTTACAAGTATTGTCAGGTAAATAATTTTTGTACATTTATCGCTTTCATAGGAAAACACATTAAAATTTCTCAGATTTAATTACTAGTTTAATGGCTTAAATATGTACAATATACATACAACATCACGGGTACCAACATTTATTTAAATCAAATGGTTACAACATGTTGCCCACCTGAGCGAATGAGTGTTGCTTATAGCTCTTCCATTAATATTACGTATACGCTGCAAGTGCTGTTAAATAATTCTAAGAATTACCTTTTGGGTACTTTTGGTAAATGTAAATACATATGAGTATAGGGTGATACTCATATGTATTTACATTTAATTTAAAATGTTTTTATTATTTAAAATTTCACACCCTTTTAAATCAATGTTTTTATTTTAATAAAATTTTTTAAATTTTAATTATTACTTCTGCTCTACGCCTTCGTGTAAATAGACCAAAACGAAAAAATAAAATTTTAATTTCATTGCAATAACGTTTACATGGAAATATAAAAATTTATTTTTAATTGTAAAATCTGTTTATAAATAAATATGTATTTGTAAAAACAAACAGATTTTCTGTGTATTTTAATAACCGCAAATTAATAATAATAATTGTGTGTGGAATTTTCCAAATGATAAATAATTAAAACAGGTTTTAAAAGTCCTTCTATTTAAAATACTGAAAATAATTTTTTTTAATAATAACACCGTGTTACACAGAATGGGACAGAATGTCCCATGAATCAAATATACACGTGTATCGGCGATATTCATGTACACGTCAGAATGTTTTTTATGTATAAAGTATAAAGCTTGTAGTATCTGTCTGTCTGCCTGTGTGAAAGGCTTTGGATCTATTTTCAACCCATTTTCCATGAACTAATCGAGCTGAATTTTTGCAGGCAGATTTGTGGAAATGTCAGGAGCACGTCAAATTAAAAAAAAAGAGATTTTTATCATTTCTCAGATTTTCATGAATGCAATATCCCCAGTTATGTCTTTCGAAAACTATCAGTTCCCTTTGCTTAGCAAACGAAAAACCGATTATTTATCCGTAATTCAAGAATTTGAAGTTTAGCAAAGTTATATAGAAGGTTTTTGTTATACTCGACTCACCAGAAAACTAACATCAATCACTTCGTAGACATTTTGTTTTGTTTAAAATATTAATTGTTGATTTCATTTTCCAATATTCAGGGGTCCACTTTCCAGCAAAACCTCTAGAGGGTTTAGTTTTTGTACACGCAACGAAACAGAGTTGATGGAAAATTTCAAGTTTTGGCTTTTTTTTTAGTTATTGTTCGATAAAAAACTTCCTTCTACGGGTATACTTTGGCATCTGGTCTGTTGTGGTCCATACAGTGTACATGGTCTTATATTCACTTCGATCTTAATTATAATAAAATTTAAATTTGTTATTAGATAACATTTAAATTTTATTTTTTTTTGTAACGGATTCAGTTCGTTAAAAACCCGATTTTTTTTTTCAAATTTTCTTTTACAGACTCTACTTTTATTTACTATTTATCGATAACATTAGCAAATATTTTCATAATTTTGTATAATATAAATATACATAGTTGAAGCTTTAGGACTCGTTATATTTTCTTATTATTTTATATTTGCACTGTTCTCTAAATCTATATCAATACAAAGAAGTGTAGCCCCCTAAAGGCTTTAGTAAATATATGGATGATCATATAGAACGATTTTTTGCTCTTTAGCTATAATTCGGGGATGAATTGTTTAGAGGGCAACAATAATTTCATTAAAACTTTCCATTTTTGCATTGCATTTTTCCTACAAAATAACTCTAAATAGTTTTCTAAAAATGTTTACTTTTTTACATTCTTCTAAAAATATATGTATATATAGTTATACATATATATTTTACCACAAAATATATTTCAAATCTTTTTCTTACTAAAACAAAAAATTACTTGTGAAAATAAAAATAAAATTAAAATCCCGCATGTTGAATATGCTTTGCCACAAAGCGTGTGTTGATTGTTATTTGAACGTAAAACTTGTCTGAATTTAATTGCAATACTCTTACCAAGGGAATTAAGTTAAATTCTCAACAATTGGTATGTTTTGTGTTCTGCTTTATTTTAATTAACACAGGAATTATATAGAATGTTAATATACAAACGATGAGAGTGTACAAAAGAAATTCCAATTAAGAGAAAAATATAATGATTGTTATGCATGTACTTATACTTACTTACACATTTGTACCCTACTACAGCACGAAAAGAAAATACATACTAGAGGTAGAATAGAAATTAATAGATTCAAATCTCTAATTAGGCCGTGGTCTAGTGGTTAGTGTGTTTGCTTACTAAGACTAGAGCTCCGGTTTAAGCCCTGGCTGTGATATCTTGATAAAAAGAAATATGAAAAAAAATATTTCTTTCGGCGACTACCTCTTAGCAGTCTTCTGGCAAAAGTTCTAAGAGTAACTATTTGTCATTAACAAGCTTCTCAAGTCTGTCGTTCGGAATCGGCATTAAACTGTAAGTCCCGGTATTAATTTTATTGTTTTTTTTTTATTTAAGACCAATACTCAGGGTTGAACCCCTACTAAATACAGTGCATTGTATTGGAATGTTGAATATGTAGATATAGATAGATAGATGTTAAGCGCCTTATGTCAATGGGACAAATTGCTGTCAATTTGATTACTCAAAGGCCAGTATTATACCTTCACCTTTGAATGATCAACAGCAATTGCCCTATCTGGATATTGAATTCGAGCGGTGAACATCTTTTATGTAAATTAGCTGTTATCTTCCCAGAAGGGGGCGCTGTACTCCTGATCATTCGTTTATTGGTGGAATAGACTGGAAATGTCAGGGAGCGGTTGCGAGAAGATGGATATTGATAAAAATTGACACACACAGCATGAGTGCTGGGAGAAACTAGGCCGTAATCCTGATACAGGGTTGTAAAGGCCAGTTATGTAGCCTTTATTGGTTCAAAAACATTGCTGTAATAAGTAATCATGTATGCATCCGCTGCGCCGAAATTACCTCCTAAAACTGAGCAGGGATTTATTTTTTAATCTAAAGCAAATACATGAGGAATGAAGGCAAGAGATTCGGTGTATCGCTAAAACAACAATAAATCATTTTAGCATTTTCATAGAGTCGACACCATTGTAATTAAGTTGAAGAGCTTAAAGCGTTATCTTCAGTGCTCTTTATGTATTATCAAGTGAAAGAGTTTCAACTTAACCGGAAAGCGTGTTGATGCCTTAATAAACATTTTGCCCAAGTCAAATATGTGTATTGTGTTTCCCAAATTCTAAAAATATAATGAAGCTATTTTGAATTTTTCCGAATGTATTAGAAAAATTCTATGAATTATTTACAGAAAAAATAAATTTATTTACTACAAAAATTTTGAATTATTTTACAATCTAAATTCATTTAATTGAATTTAGTTCTGATGTAATAAAATAGTTTAATGTCGAAACAAAAATTAATTAATAAATATGACCAACCATTTTGTTGTCAGTCAGATTTCCAGATCTTTATACGACCACAGCCGTGGTGGTATATGTCATTAATGTTGACTAATGTGATAAAATTTAAAAAGAGGACAATAAAAAAATTTTTGTTAATCCTGACTATCTGAAACGGATGACAATAACAATAAACTAGATTATGATGTTTGACAGAATAGGCACTAACTCATTGTGAAGTATGTAGAAAAACTATAATTCCAATATATTATTTCTATAGAAAAGTGTAAATAAAGTTGATGATCATTACTAGGGCAACCAAAAATATGCACATACTGAGATAACAAGCAAAATATTAATTCATTTTAGGAAAAACTACGACATTTAACCCCTATTTGTTAAGGCATATTTCGCCATAAATGCATACTTTTGCATTTTTAAATTTTTTTTCATATTAGTGTGGCATATTTTACAAATTTTTACATTTGTTAGAATAATTTACGTGTATTACCAATTTTTATTTTTTTAAAATAATGACTATCTATTAAATAATAGGAGTACTCTTGAAAACGCTTAAAACAAACATATATGAAACTGGGGAAAATTTCGGAAATGGTTCATGAAGGTCCAAACTTTAAAACTGATAGGAAAATTCTGTTTTGTAAAGTTTTCAATAAACCAGTGTCACCAAAGATAATATTTACCATAAAACAACACCTCGGAAGTCAAAAGCATATTAAGCTTACTCCCGTTGATGTCGTAAGAACTTCGTCGATGTAAAAGAGCATTTTACGATCAAACAGACAAAGCTTTATGTTTCAAAAATTGTCATTTATTGCAACAATAATTTACATAATTTTTATTTTATTTGGTTGATAGCTAATTTTATTTGTTACTTTTCAAATGTTTAAATTTTTTGCAAAAAAATTTACGCAATTTTATATCAACATATGTATGCATTATAAGTTTTATAGGGCATAATATTAAGGCTGAAAACTGTTTTTTCAATGCATATTATAGGCGCTTAAAAATAATTTTTTAGAGCATATTTTTGGTTGCCCTAATCACTACGTACAAGGTGGTGCTATTATTTTGACAACAGCTGTACTATATGTATGTACAGATATCAGAATATTTTGATGAGACTTCATGTGCAGTTCGGCTAGTGTGTATTTTCTTCAATTTATTACAGTATCGAAATATTTTTTGTTAGTGAAATTCGATTTCAAATGATTTTTTAGCCTTGACTTTAGAAATCGTTTACTATGTAAATAACTTATATCTGATTTTTAAAGCTCATACTGTAGTAATGTGTAGTATGAAAAATAAAAGTGCTTAGTGCAGAAGATTGCAATATCCCCAGTTATGTCTTTCGAAAACTATCAGTTCCCTTTGCTTAGCAAACGAAAAACCGATTACTTATCCGTAATTCAAGAATTTGAAGTTTAGCAAAGTTATATAGAAGGTTTTTGTTATACTCGACTCACCAGAAAACTAACATCAATCACTTCGTAGACATTTTGTTTTGTTTAAAATATTAATTGCTGATTTCATTTTCCAATATTCAGGGGTCCACTTTCCAGCAAAACCTCTAGAGGGTTTAGTTTTTGTACACGCAACGAAACAGGGTTGATGGAAAATTTCAAGTTTTTGCGTTTTTTTTTAGTTATTGTTCGATAAAAAACTTCCTTCTACGGGTATACTTTGGCATCTGGTCTGTTGTGGTCCATACAGTGTACATGGTCTTATATTCGCTTCAATCTTAATTATAATAAAATTTAAATTTGTAATTAAATAATTATGATTTTTCTGCACATAACTTGCATCTTTTATTACAATTAAAAGAAAATAATAATAATACATGACTTTATACTTTAGCAAGGGTATATGTTAACAAACATTCTTAATAATGAATTATATGTAAGCTATTTGAAACATTAACAACAAAAAATGCCTGAGAGTAATATTGAAATGAAAATATGGTTTCGTAATTGATTACGCAGTTGCACAAAACTGTATTAAAAAAAAAAAAACTTGAATTAATTAATAAAATTCCAAAAATAAAAATTGAGACTTCAAAGGAAAATGCTTCGTAAGTCATGCTGATTTGATATAAAAAATTTATATTCTTTGTTTGGATAAATTAAACTTTTTCAAATGTATTTTAATTAATAAAATGTCTGCAAGAATTTCTAAACTCTTGCTTTTTGTATTAAATGTTATTCCTTTTTAATTAAAATATTTTAAATTATTTTGATTTTTATTCTGCCTCTTAACAGACAGTATTTAAAGTTTATACGTAGAGGACGACACAAGGAGATAATTGAATAATAAGAACTCTTTATAAATGAAATCCATAAAAAAATAGATAAAAGCATTATAGGTACTCAACAATAACTATGAAGAATTATAAATATCTATAGGTATACAGTAAGGATGAAAACTGTTTACTAAATTACAAAATTGAAAATTTAAAAATTTTTTTTTTTTTGGTTTCATTCAAATTTATTTTAATTTTTAAGTAAAATAAAATAAAGTGCATCTAAAAAACTTAAAAAGGACAACATTTTAAAAGAAAGTTGTTATGAGTGACATAAGCCATATTATTTTAAAGCTCCAAATCTGAACAATTATGTCCGTTGCTGTTTTGAACTGCTTTTATTCTTTTTAGCACACTTTTTACTAAATTTCTCAAGATATTAGAGTGCTTCCATAGCACGCTCCCAAAGTTCATGTACGGTCTTTGGTGGGTCTTTCTGAGCAAAAATGTTTGTTTTAATACAGACCACAGGTGTTTTATTGGATTTGTATCCGGCCACTAAAAGCCCAATTCTAAAACTTGATCTCATTTTCTTCACACCAATGTTTTGCGCTATGCTTAGAAACGTTGTCCTGCATAAAGATATCATTCTGTCCTTTATCTAAGTCAAAAATGTCGAGACTTGGACTATATGGATGTCTATATAATCTTTAGCATACATTTTGTTTTGTATTCCGCAAAGCACTCCAAGCTGGTTTTCACGAAAGCAGTCCCAAACCATAAATGAGCTATATTAACATTTGGCAAATATTACATACTTACATACATAGTTAGGCCTACAACCCTGTTTCTTAGTATCCATGAGTACAGGGATCTACAGTTTAACGAACGACTCCGAACGACAGATTTAAAAAGCTTGTTCTTGTTAATCAGTTACTCTTAGAGCTTTTTCCAGAAGACTGTAGTCGCCTAAAGAAATATTTTTCTTTTCATATTTCTTATTTTTCAAAATGGGTTTTGAATCCGGGGCTCTTGTCTTAGTAAGGAAACACACTAACGACTAGATTCACTAACCTACTTAGTGAAGACGCTTACCATTCACAATCATCATCCACCGACAGATGCGGCAATTGCTGTGGATCATTGTGGGGTAAAGGTATAATACTGGTCTTTGAGTGCTCAAATTAACAGCAACTTGTCTCATCAACAAAAAGGCGCAGAATAAAAAAAAATACAATAAAACTGTTCATGTATCTTCAAATTCCAATACAATGCATTGCATGAGT
Source organism: Metopia argyrocephala (assembly GCA_963576795.1). Classification (NCBI taxonomy): domain Eukaryota; kingdom Metazoa; phylum Arthropoda; class Insecta; order Diptera; family Sarcophagidae; genus Metopia; species Metopia argyrocephala. The sequence goes on along the minus strand of OY756208.1, from coordinate 174,768,716 downwards.
AGGGTATTTCGGTAACTTCTTACTATTTTGTCATTTCCTACTCTTTTATGCAACTGTAGTTACAATTACTTCTACCCTGAGTACTGATCTTAAAAAAAAAATTAAATATTTCCTTCTTTAATTGTAACATTTTATCTAATCACGTCCACTGCCGTCCGTTTTACCTGTTTTTGCAAAGATGAATTTTTCATATTTTTTTGCTAACTCTAAACATTTTTTGCGATAACTTCCACACGGCTGAGATGCTTTAGCAACAACCAGTTTAGAGTACTTTGCAGAATGACAAATAAAATGTGTGCTACTGATATTAATATAAATATTAACATTCTACAAGACTTATATATTCTAAAGGCCTGGTTAGCCAAACGTTGATGTTGTAAAAACGGTACGTATGTTAACTTACGTCCGTATATGCAGTTATACAAACGTATCATATGTCAACAGAAAATGTAAATAAAAGCAAAGCAAACCAAAAAATTATAAAGGCATTTATTTGCCTGTACCAGTAATATTAATTTTTCGTCGTCCACTAAAAACAAAATATAATAATTTGTTATTTTATTAATATTGATTATATTATTAGTTAAATTATTTGAGCTTAAGGTCGAATAAATATTTATATTATTTATTTTACGATATTTCGGTACTTCCTTGCGTAGCATCATCAGGAATATGATTATATAATTTATTATATTTTTTTACTTATTTTTCACAAAACACAGCACAAATAAAAAATTTTAATTTTTAAATGGCAATATGACCCAGCTGTTTAGAGCAGTGATGAATGTTGTTAAATTAACACAAAGTTAAAAAAGGTACCAGAAGTACCAAAATAAGAGCATATTATAATTACTTCTTATATTTTATGCTTCCTAAAAATTTATTTTTATACTACTAGTACTGAATATTCAATTTTTGGTTTAAATTCATTATTTATTGAATCGGATCCATTGGTCCATTGTGGACCGGAAACGAAAAAAATTAATTTTTGTTTCGTCAGAAACGCTTTATTTAAGATCAAAGTTAACGGCAATGAATATTTTTGGTAATTAAAGAAGAAATGATGTCCGTGAAGGAATAGTACACTAGCCAAACTGAACAATTGTTTTCGACTCCAGCTACGGTAGTCTCATCAGAGTTCTTTGTGTCCTGTGCATATTCAAGACCAAACATCAACTATTTAACTCACACTTTTTTGGAAATCGCATACTGAAATTATATTCTTTCACATGTATGTACATACACTTGTATGAGTTAGTCGAAGTAAAGTCACACAACAGTTTTTATCATATTCTCCTTTTCTTACCATCATTGCTGTTCTTGTAATTGTCATCTTATTTGGATGAAACAGAATTACAATTTTTATTTTGTTTTTGCCCTCTTATTCCATTTAATCCACATTAGTCGGCATCGACGACATGCACGACTGTTGTGTGACTTTACTTCGACTAACTCATACAAGTGTATGTACATACATGTGAAAGAATATAATTTCAGTATGCGATTTCCAAAAAAGTGTGAGTTAAATAGTTGATGTTTGGTCTTGAATATGCACAGGACACAAAGAACTCTGATGAGACTACCGTAGCTGGAGTCGAAAACAATTGTTCAGTTTGGCTAGTGTACTATTCCTTCACGGACATCATTTCTTCTTTAATTACCAAAAATATTCATTGCCGTTAACTTTGATCTTAAATAAAGCGTGTCTGACGAAACAAAAATTAAATTATAAAAATATTGATCAGAACCTTCCGGGGCTCGAACCTAGAGCCTCAAACACATTAGGTTATAATGCGCATGCTTCTAGCGCTGCACTCTAACCACCACGGCTACAGTCGTGCATGTCGTCGATGCCGACTAATGTGGATTAGATGGAATAAGAGGGCAAAAACAAAATAAAAATTGTAATTCTGTTTCATCCAAATAAGATGACAATTACAAGAACAGCAATGATGGTAAGAAAAGGAGAATATGATAAAAACTGTTGTGTGACTTTACTTCGACTAACTCATACAAGTGTATGTACATACATGTGAAAGAATATAATTTCAGTATGCGATTTCCAAAAAAGTGTGAGTTAAATAGTTGATGTTTGGTCTTGAATATGCACAGGACACAAAGAACTCTGATGAGACTACCGTAGCTGGAGTCGAAAACAATTGTTCAGTTTGGCTAGTGTACTATTCCTTCACGGACATCATTTCTTCTTTAATTACCAAAAATATTCATTGCCGTTAACTTTGATCTTAAATAAAGCGTTTCTGACGAAACAAAAATTAAATTATAAAAATATTGATCAGAACTTTCCCGGGGCTCGAACCTAGAGCCTCAAACACCTTAAGAAAAAAATTAATTTTTAAGTAGAACTTTTTAAAAAAACATTGTAATTATCTCGGTAACTATCTAGCATGTAAATCAATCATGCATCCCATATGCTTCTTTTTAGATAATCGAATAATTTTTCATTTGGTATGTATATAATTCGTCTATCGAAGATATGTTAAGTAAAACCTGAGACTTTTAAATTAAAAAAAAAATTAAAAACAATCCTTATATTCACATAAAAATTTAAATTATTCAAATAAATATCATAATATGTATCTAAAGACTTCAAAAATTAAAAAGTCTTTTTGTACACATATAAAAGAAAATGATTTGCAAATAAGTATGAAAGTACCAAAAAGGGCATTTGGGCCACATTGCCATTTAACATACAATAGTCCCATCACTTGCTTTGAAATGTCACGTAAAAACGTTTAGAAATTCTATTTTATACAGATTGTTCCGTTCCGTCAACGTGACATTTATTTTGGATAACCATTTGCATTGTTTTCATATGTTAGAAACCAACTTACGTTGCGTTACGTTACATGAACGTTCGGCTAATTCTACCTTAAGTCTCGATATTTTTTGTTTAGATCTGGGAGTGAATAATATTTCTATGCAGACCAACGATCATAAGCATAGCGTGATATAAACCCAGGCTCAGTCTATTAGCGGCGTTTAAATAGGTCAACCGTATGATAGATAAGTATATAACCCCTTTTTTTATTTAAGGATATAATATATGTAGAGCAAACACTTTTCATAAAAGTTTAACAATTTGAGGTATTTTAAAGGCTAAATTATTTAATCTGTTAATTCCCTTAAATTCTACTTTTACAAATATAGTAATGGCATAAAAAATAATTTTTCTTTTTTTTTCTCTCTCTCTCTCTCTCTCCTTCTCTCTTTTTTATAGACCTTGACTGACCATAAACAATTTGAAATCTAAATGTGAATACCAAAGCAACCAAAAACAACAACAGAAGATATAACAACAGCATCAAATACAATTTCTACAAGAATCTTTTATATTCCACTTCTTTACTTTGGATTGTCAACCAAAAAAAGTCATTTAAAATTTATCACATAAAAAAGAAGAAGCATTACAACAGAAGTAATGCTACAAGAAGAGAGGAAAAAAAATTAAGAATAAAAAATAAAAGTAACATTTTTATGGATATTTTATTCCTAAACAAATAAACGTCAAGTGACACGTAGACGCAAAAAAACAGAAAGAAAAAAAACGCAACGATTATAACAATAAGGGAGTAAAGTTGGAAAGTGGCAAACAACGACTTAAAAAATAACGACCAATGATAACACAAAACGAGTTTGTTGGCAACAGTAGCAACAGCAGCAAAAATGACAACTTTAATTACAAACACATTTACAACATTAAATACAACGACAACAAAAACTGCAACAACAACACCAACAATGGCTGTCGGCAGCAATTACAGCCATTTTCTCGTCCAAGAGCCTCTGAACACATCTACCAGTATTACTAGTGTTACCACTATTGCAACAGCTCTTTTAAAAGACGCCTGGTTACAAAACACACTAACAGGTGGAACATGGTTAGACACTACACACACCTATGTACCTACGAATAATAATAGAATCGCCACCAACAACAACAACAGTAGCCATATAAACGGCATTAATAAAACAGATTTTAATTCCTTTACCAGTCTTAGCATGACATCCAGCATAATGGCAGATGCTACCAGTGTAAGCAGCAGTCACGATAACAGTTTTAGTAGTGCCAGTCCACTCGTTGCAAGTATTTTTGAAAATTTTGTTAATGCCACTACCACCACCTCCAGCGTTATGTCCACCCTTAATGCCTCACTAGATAATGATTTAGTAGCAGTTACAGCAACAGAAACCCCATATGTACCATATGTTATGCGTCCGGAGACTTATATTGTTCCAGTATTATTTGCTTTTATATTTATAGTTGGTGTTTTAGGCAATGGCACACTGATTTTAGTATTTTTATCGGTGCGACAAATGAGAAATGTACCAAATACGTAAGTATTCCATTATAATCCCAAACATACATATAATGACATTCATTTATAAACAAAAGTTCGTAATTGTATTGTGATTTAAAAAAATACTTTGAATTTAAATAAATCTGTATTTAACTTAATCCAATTTATTATTTCACTGAAACAAACAGAACTGTAATGTATCACTGGTTAGTTGAATACACAAGTGCATAGGGCTGTGTATCTCATATAATTGAATTACTCTGCTTGTAGTTGTGTATGGCACAATGCATTACTGACAGAATGCACTCTTTAGCCTCATCAATACACAAATTATCACTAAATATTAACTTTTTTGAGTATCTATTCACGTCAATCACATATCGCTACTATCAAGCATGAAATGTTTATACTAATGAAGGGGGACGCACGCTGTAAGTAATTGTCAATTGAGTAACATATTCAAAGAACAGCTGATTGATTTCTCTTTATATTTTTATATTTCATAGTCCATTTGCAAACTAAGAATATTTGAAGTACTTGTATGTAGAATTAAAAGAAAATAAAAAATAAATTATAAGAGATTTTCAAATAGTAACATGCCCAGACAATCAAGGGCGTGCGCCTTCTCGATATTTGCATTACCCATAGTTACAGATGACAAGATCGCATCCTCACAACCACGCCTATGCTTGCTAAAACAACATTGGGTCTTGCGCGCATTAAATTCGACCCTGTTTGTAAGTATGTCATTTATATTCTGTCTTCTCACCTCAATCTCCAAAAGGCTAGGCCTACGATCAAATGGATATGAATGACAAATGGTGCTGTCATCTGCGAAGGAATGGATGGGATTGGAAGTTGAAAGGAGAAGATCGTTTAGTAAAATTAGGAATAGTGTAGTAGACAGAAGAGAGCCTTGCGGTACTCCTGAATTTAACCTGAACTCTTTGGAAATGACGCCATATAGCCACTCTTATATCGCGGTCTCTTTCTAAGTTCGTTATGAAACGACAGACCGATACCAAAAGCAGCAAATGTGAAAATAATATATCTAGAGCAACACTTTTGCTTTCGATATTAAATTAAAGCTGTTAAAGGAAGGGTTCACTATGACTTGGGGCACCTTCAAACAAGACAGTTCGGATGTAAGTCGGAAACATAATCCAATATCTTCCGCTCTTGAGTGTCGAAATACCAGAAATGTTTCCAACTGTCTCGTTTGAGTAAAGCCATAGTAACGCAATGATGAGATCGATATTAAATTAAAGCTGGCAAAGCGAGGTGTCACGGTGTCACGGTTGTAGTCGCCATGGTCTAGTATGTTAGCTTACTAAGACATGAGCCCTGGGTTCGACACCCAGCTCCTACATCTTAAAAAAAAAAGAAATATGAAAAAATATTTCTTTCGGTGACTACCTCTCAGCAGTCTTCTAATTAGTTGCCATGAACAAGCTTCTCAAGTCTGTAGTTCGGAGTCGACATTAAACTGTAGGTCCCGGTACTCATGGATAAAAATTTACACACACAACATGAGTGCTGCGAGAAGCCAGGCCGTAATCCTGACACAGGGTTGTAAAGGCCAGTTATGTATGTATGTATTTAACAATTTTGCTTTCACCAAAGCGGTGAACAGACCCGCTCCACCTCTCAGAGGGAAGTGCCAACAAGTCAGCAGTGGAGCAGCGACTACGAAAGCCGTACTGACGATCACTTAGCAAGCTATTGGGCTCTAAATACCTCATAAAGAGCATACTGCGATTGTTCGGTAATTTTTGGGATTACTAGCCTCATCCTTTTGAGAGATTGACGTTACATTAACAACCTTCCAGTTGGATGGAAACACAGCGGCACGACAAGCCCCACTGAAAAGGTTAGCAAATGGACGTGCAAACGTCGATGAGCACTGCTTCAGAACCAGTGCTGGTATACCATCCGGCCCAGAAGACTTGTGTATGTTGATGTCTGCAAAAACCCTTTTGACATCACGAGCTCGAAAGAATATACTAGGCATAGTCACTGATACTCTTTCGAGCTTGGGCAGCGGTTGAATCCTTTCTGGCAAACATGAATTGCTTGCAAATAATTCAGCTTTCACTTCGTTTTTTTATCGGGGTTCATGAATGTTTTGTAATTTTGTATAAGAGTTGGAATTGAACTACCATTATTTCTTATCCTCTTAACGAAAGACCAACAGCTCTTACTTTCCCTAGGAAAAGAAACAACTGTAGCACAAAGACTTTGCTCGTGTAAAGCTTTTTTACATTTTGGTACTACAGCACACAAAGATTTCGCTTGTTTGCGTAGCAAATCAGTATGTGCGCACTAATTTATGCAGCAATTCTTGAATGCTTCCTCTCTGGATCTGACTGCCAATCTGCACGACTGATTAAACCATGATTTGTCTCGTGGTTTAACAGAAATATTTTTATTTATTATTATACTGCCATGGCATTAACATTTGAATCAAGAAAACAAAGTTTCCAGTTAAAATGCCGAAAAAATTCCTTGAGCTCAGCCCAACGGACTTTTCCATATTTCTATGATGAAAAGAAATTCACTTACGCTGACTTCGTTTTGAAAAATACCAGTGCCTTTGTTCTACTTTCATATAGGTTTTTTGGCTCTTGTGAACATTTAATCTTTTGTCAGCTACAGCGTGCTTTAATTCTTGCGAAGATATCGTCCAAAATATCATCGACATTTTCTCTTTACTACATGGAAATATGCATTTTATATACCAGCTGAGAGCAGTTGCAGCGTTACTTATAAATTATGTATACGATCTATAAATATCTATTAAGATGTGCGTCACTATAAAGTGTAACACCCATTTTTCTTAATAACTTTTTTCACCTTTAATCAAAATTATTTTTCTTAATTACAATATCTTTGAAAAATATGTCAGATTTTAAAATGTATCAGTTTGTCAAATTTGACTTGTTAGTTAGTTCATAATGGATAATCAAAGACAAGTGCATACAAAAATTATTCAAATAATTCAAAAAAACCATATTGGGGTTATACAAAAGTTGCTAGGGAAGTCCACGTGACCAGGCAACGTGTTTCCAGAGTGGTCAAAAAGTTCAACAAAGGTCTAAAAATTGAAAGAAAGCCTGGAACAGGTAAAGCAAAACTGGTAACGAACGACGCGAAAGCCAAAAAGGTTGAGAAGCTTTTGCTGGCTCTTCCAAACATTTCTGGTCGCGAAGTGGCCCGGCGCGTGCAATGTTCGGAAAGTTTTGTGCGCCGAGTTAAAGCTAAAGCTGGCCTTAAAACATTTAATGTCCAAAAGGTTCCGGATAGAAATGCTAAGAAGAATATTGAAGCAAAAAAAAGAGCAAAACTCCTCAAAAAAGAATTTTTTCAAAAGTTCGAATGTTGTGTAATGGATGATGAAACTTACGTTTTTGCAGACTTTGCGCAGCTTCCTGGCCAAGAGTTTTATGTAGCGGATAGTAGAGGCAATGTTTCTGAAGAGTTCCGAACTAAAAAACTATCAAAATTTCCCAAAAAGTTCGTAGTTTGGCAGGCTATTTGTAGCTGCAGCAACAGAAGTGCATCGTTTGTTACATTGGGATCAATAAACTCAGATATTTATATCAAAGAGTGTCTTCAAAAGAGGTTGCTTCCATTTCTAAGACAGCACAACATATCAACATTCTTCTGGCCAGATTTGGCAACATGTCACTACAGTAAAAGCGCAATAGACTGGTATAATAAAAATAATGTTATTTTTGTTCCAAAAGAGGCTAACCCACCAAACTGCCCAGAGCTGCGGCCTATTGAAAGATATTGGGCTCTGGTCAAAAGAGAACTAAAGAAGAGTACATCTGTTCCCAAAACCATTACTAGTTTTCGATATAAATGGACAGCTGGTACCAAAAAAATCACCGAAAACACTATAACATTGCTTATGGATGGCATAATGAATAAAATAAAAAATTTTATAAAATTAAATTAATTTTTTAATAAAATAATACAGAATATAAATCTGTAATAAAAATGCAAAATAAAACTGTTTTATTTTTAACTCTAGCTTACTCCAGTCAGTTTTTATTTGACTTTTGATGTGTTACAGTTTATAGTGACGCACATCTTATTTAGTTTTTTGGGTCTGTTTTATTATTAATTTGGACTTTTATTATGATTATATGCACTATCACCTAAAGCGACTAAATATAAATTTATCTGAAATAGTTTGGAAGTACATATGTTTAGAATGTAATTATAAAAGTATTCGTTACCTAATATTTCTTTAAAAATAGGATAAATGTTCTTTTCTTAAAATGAAACCAGTGAAAATAAAAAGAATACACTCACACTTACATAAGTATGTATTTAAGTCAAGAACATTTTAAAAATTAAACCAAATATGTAAAAGCAATTTCAAATGTGAACAATTTTTTGTTAAATTTTTACAATAAAAATTTACAAAAAGTGTCTGTCACACGCAAATGTGGCACAAGAAAACATAGAAAAAGGTTCCCCTGTAAAAGGAAATTAATTCTCACACACAAAGAAAAATACAATAAAAGAAAATCAAGTATACGTGTTGACATTTAAGCAAAAAGGCTAAAATGTAAAAAACTTAATATGAAAATATTAAAGGTTTGGTAGAGAACACAGTGATAGAGAAACTAAATTGGAAGTCACCACATATTTCGATGACAGGAAGTTACGTAAGCGAATAAGATGTAAAATTTTTCTTTTTAGTTGTGTAGGCTTATCAAATTAATTATACACTTTTGTGAATTTGTCAAAAATAACAAGAAGTTATAAATCTCCAGCATACTTTTAATGTTAGCAGACGCAAAGAATTGTTTAAAAATATTTTCTTCTCAAACTGTAAATTGTTAGCAATTTGTCTTTCTCCTAACAAATTTATAACTATAATTTATACAAAACTTAAGGAACTATTTACGATTTACTTAAGTAAATAAAATGATAAAGATTTGTCGCAAAAAATTAAATTCAAACTTTAAATAGATATAGATTTGGCTTTACCAACGAGTTGTTTATTTTAATTAAGAAGTGTTTAAATTGTTTTTTTTTTTTTTTAATTAATATTTTCTTTAATTACAATACCATGTTAATATTATTACATACATACATACATGATTCGCCATTACAACCCTGTGTCGGGTTTACGGCCTAGCTTTACGCAGCACTCATGTTGTGTGTGTTAATTTTTATCCATGAGTACCGGGACCTACAGTTTAAAGTCGACTCCGAACGACAGATTTGAGAAGCTTTTTCATGGCAAACAATTACTCCCAGAGCCTTTGCCAGAAGACAGCTGAAAGGTAGTCGCCGAAAGAAATAATTTTTTCATATTTATTTTTTTTCAAGATGTCAGAGCTGAAATTTTAACCCGGCGCTATCGTAATATTAATGTTATTACGAATTTTAAAATAAGAACGCGATATTTTTGCTTCATAACTTTATTTTCGCTGTACAACGACCATTTTACAACCAACCTCAAGGGGGGTTCGTGGCACTGTGGTTGAGCGCGTGCACAGGAATTCAAAGGACCGAGGTTCAAATCCCAGCGAAGGAGAAAAACAAAAAAATTAATTTGCGGTTTTTCCAAAATTATAATTTTAAAAAAATAAGAGGTTCAACATTCCAATACAATGCACTACATTTAGTAGGGGTTTACTCCTGAGTATTGGTCTTAAAATAAAAAAAATAAAAAAAACAATTATATTAATGTTTAGCTCTGTTAACAGTTAACTATAATTATTCCAGAACTTACTTCAGTCGTCGTAGTCTAATAAGTAGTGTGTTGGCTTACTAGATGATAACTCCGGGTGCAAACCCCAGCTCTGACACCTTAAAAGAAAGAATTATGAAAACATATTTCTTTCGGCAATACTTCTTGGCAGACTTCTGGCAAAAGTTTTGAGAGTAACTGATTGTCATGAATAAATTTCTCAAGTCTATTGTTCGGGTTTAAAGTTAAAATGTAGGTCTTGATACTCATGGATAAAAATTGACACACACAATATGGATGCTGTAATATGCTAGGCCGTAACTCTGGAAAAGGGGCGAAATGGCCAATGTTATCTTTGAAAACTTGCGACTGTTAAACCGTATGACCTTTTTTATTCTATTAATCACGCCGCCAATACTATATCCTCTGGTATCGTTTTTCAACTGGAATTGGATTCGATAAAACTGCTTGCAATTATAAAAGTTTCTTTAATGTCTGGAACACCATCTGTTGAAACTAACCGCAATGGTACGACATATGTCAGTTCGCCAAACGCGCCGCCATATTTACAAAATTAGGAACAAACCGTCTTGTAATATGCGCATAGTCCCAGAAAACCTATCTGATCTTATTCTGTGGATATGCCCCTTGCAGTAACGAAGTGAACCCAAATATTTCAGTTTTTTTTTGGCGCACGAAACATGGGTGCTGCGAGAAGCTAGGCCATAAGTCTATATGTATGAAGATTTCCTCGCGCAAAGATCTAATCCAGCCATTGGTATTCGTTGAAAATATTTTTTTTTAATATGCAAATAATGTTTTTAATTTTGGATTTATTTATAAGTATCTTGTTGAAAAAGTGAACAAAAAATTCACGAAACGTCGGAAAAATATTAAATAAAAAATTTCTTTTATTTATATAAATTAATTTGGGCTTTATTAGCAAATTCTTTAGATGTTCATTGAAAGTTCTGCCCATAACGATTAATAGTCGAGGTACACAAACAAAGTTTTCCAATGTACACAATTCAATACTCGTGCAATAAGCCGGTCTTAGCGTTTAAAGCTATTTTCTTGTTGTCTTTCTTTAGTACACCGACTTGCTATTTCGCTTACAGTTAGCGTGTTCAACCCGTCATCAACTATTGGAAGTGACTGGTTGTACTTCTTTGTGAAATCATTCAGTGTTCTGTAGTTCCCGCAAAATAGTTAGATTTCATCTTTTTCAATCGAACTACCAGTGAGCTCCAAAGACTTAACTACGGCAATCTTCTGTATTTGACTTTCTTAAGCTCATTTTAGTTCGTCAATGATATGTCGTTTTGTAGGTTTTTCTTTGCCAGTGTTTCACTGTTTCAGTTCCTCTTGGGCTCTGACATTCGTTGGACTTAATTTATTTCAAAAGCAGATGCTCAAGTTACCTAGCTGCATATTGATTGACTATTGCCTAGTCATGCTGATAGATTCTATTTTGTTTTTACTATTTATAATATATAAATACACTACAGACAGAATTCGTGCTCTGGCCACGCTGTGTACTTATGAAATGACCTCCCCGCGAAAGTTATTTCTGTCAAATAGATTCAAATTAAATGGCTATAGCACTACTCCCTATTTACTCCTTACCATACCTCTATTTTCCCAGAATCATCACAATGCACTGCATAAGTATTAGTCATCACCTTAGTGCTGACCTCATAAAAAGTTAATGCTATTTAAATATTGCTTTTGGAATATGTATTTTAACAAATTGTCGATCTTTTTCATTTTCTTAGGGATTTTTATTTAAACAAATCATTTTAAATAATAATTGTCAACTGCTTTTATTATGGAAAATGTCACCAACAATAAAATTAAATAAAATAATTCAAATTTAAATTTATTACTTAACAAATCAAATCCTTTTCTTTATTGTTCTCTTCGTTGTTCCTATTGTTTATAATTCAAAAAATAACCTTCACAAATATGACTTTATATTGAACGAATAGCAACGCAATCTATTCTTCTCAAATAGCCAAAGGGTAATGGGGAAATAAAAGAAAAATTTGAAAGGATTCCAGTTAAAACATTGAATCGTAAATCAAATTGGCTACCGTAGTCTTCTTTTTTTTCTCGAAGTTTATTTAATTTATTTTATTCGTTGTATTTTTAGACAAATTATTCAGAATCAGTGTACTTTTTTGTACTCTTTTGTGATAAAAAAAACTTCATTTTATCCCTTTTTCAAAGGAACAGTGAACAAACTGCTGTGAGCAGATTTTTATTAAATATAATCAAAAATTACTAGTAAAGGTCAATGAAACTGTTATGCAGTAAAAAATTAAAGCAAAGTTTGCTTTAAGTTCGATGAAAATTAATCTTGTGTTACCCAATGTTGCCCATTTAGCTCTTTTTAAATTTTTGTAATATTTAAAAAAGGCTTGTATCAGAAGGTTTAAGCCAAAGATCTTCTCATCTAAAAACTATTTTATTGAAGTACATATGTATGTATGTTGCATATACCTCATTTCAACCCTTTTTACATGTTTCCTTTTTGTTCTATTTAATTTATTAAAACAACAAGGTCAGCGTGTACTGCCCTTCGTGTGTACCACCCTTCCTGGTGTGTCTTATGACTTGTACGCACGATAAACTTACTCTAGTTGTAACAAAGTCAATTTAGGTAGCTTGGTGTCGAGGAAGTTTGGCTTGAAAAAACAGCATGGGTCAAATATGGGTCATATTTTGTTTTTAATTGCCCCACTGTAAAATCACATTAAGTTGCATTAAAATGTGTGTGTGTGTACTTACTGAAGGTTTCCTTTGCTTTTGTACATTTCCATTTTCTTCTTTGTTTGTCTTAAATAAATAAAACCAAAAACAAAATTAAGATATTTTTTTATATATTTGCCTTTTAAACAATATCGAATTTATTATCAATTTTCTACCCTTTCATGTTTTCTACTCTTACTTTCTTTTATTACTAAAAAGGGAGAATGAATATTATTTTCTATAAACTTAACACGGAAAAGGTACTGCAGGGTGTTGGTAAATGGCATTTGTGAAAATATGTGTAAAAGAAACAAAAGTTATTTGTTTCGATTCAGAATTACAATCAGAGTGCTTTATACACTTTGTAACTCTGTCGACTGCATGAGCGTTTCTTAGGAAACAATCTTAAAGAGACTAATAAGCCAAGTTCATTAGAGTAAAAATCCTAACTAATGGACGTTTCCTTATTCTAGTGTTTTTAAGCTGCATGTGAACCATCAATATCGAAAACTACCTAGTGGGGAAACGAATCAATGAAAATCGTGACAGCAATGCTATAAACACATTAAAGGCTACCGACCATCGACCACAAGCTGTCAAAACTAGAATCCTTGTGTGCATAGGAGAAAATTATTTTAGTGGCAACACGACTACTGACCACACGAATACTTTTGTGTTGTTGTTTAAAAAACGTAATACATGCGAAAAAAATTTTAGTTTCACCACTGAAAAATTATCATTTGTTTAAATTTTTTGTTTAGTTTTCATTTACATTTTTCATTTATTATGCTTTAAAAAATGTTTTTCATTTTTTCCCTTGAGCTGATGGACACAAGTTCGGTAAAATCCTTCTTCTTCTGGACATTTGACTTTAGCTCATTCAGACTTGTCATAGAACTTAAGTCCGATCAAAAATCGATTTAATTCCGAAAATATAGTTTTTCGATTGTACTACCAAAAGTTAGTAAAACTCTGTACTTGGGTTTCTAATACTTTTAAATTTGCAGATTTGTTGGCATAAACCATAAAGAAGTAATGCAGAGACCCTGCTGGAAGGAAAGTTTTCACCAAACTAATTTTGCAATAAATCGATTGTTAAGCCAGCACAATGCAGTACAAAGAAAACAAATTTTTTAGCCGCACTGTTCACTTCTGAAAGAACCTTAAAGCGGAAGGGTTCCCTATCAATTACGATGTTAAGCAGTCAAGTCATTGAACTCGATTCCGACAGGAATTGCTTTTAACACCGAAAGTTTGTTTTTTTTAAAACGGAAAATTTTTCGGATCGAAGCATGTGTAAACTTTGTAAGTAACACTGCTCTATTTAGTACCAAAGATACTCGTATGCATGTATTTACAAATACCAGTTTAATAACACAGTGCAACTGTGAAAAAAATGAACGGGATCCACAATATAGGTTCGATTGTACTACCAAAAGTTAATAAAACCCTGTACTTGTTTTGGTCAGATTGACTAACAATTTTTTTTATGGACCTCAAAAGATTTGGCATCACTCAAAACAAGGTGTCCTCAGTTTTTGGCCAACAGCTAACTCAAACTTAAAGATACTGTTTACCTATGCATGTTTGTCAATAATGTAGTGAAGACTCTACTGAACAAATTTTAAAATATTTTTTCTGCAAAAAATAATGTACCAAAAAATGTTTACTTCTTTTTCCTTTTTTCAGCTTAAATTTAAATTTACGAGTCCCTGGTAAATTTTCACTAACAATCAGAGTAGGAAAATAAACAAAACTGAACGTTTGATCTCATTTTGTTGTGTTCTTTACAATGAGTAAAACAAAAATAAAACAGAAACAGAGACAACGATTGTTCCATTTAATTTTGTATATTGTTTTTGTTTTGAGTACTAAAAATACACTAACTCAAATGTGCGTAGGTACAACAAAAAATTAATGAGAAGAAAAAGAAAAGAAGAAGAGAAAAAAGAGCAAATTATACGAATGTAACGGAATAACAAAGCAAGCGCAAGAGCGAAAAGCTAATTGTTTCATTTGCGCTCTTTCTCATTTAGAAAGTATTTGTTTTGGTTTTGCTCATGTACAATACCATTAAAAAAATTTTGAAAAGTGTATGACTTTGTTGTAACGTTTGCGAAATGTTTTGTTTGTTTGCCCACTCTGCTAACAATATATGACAATATCAATACAAACTGAATGTATCTAGGCATCCAAAATAGCTTAGTTAGTACCCTAAAAAAGTTATTTTTCACTATTTTTTAAAAATTAAACTACTTAAAAAAAAATAGTTTTAAAAAATAGAGAAAAATAAAATTTTTAGGGTACAAATTGGTTTTTGTAAGCTATTTTGGATGCCTAGACACATTCAGATTGTATTGATATGTTCACAAAAGTTGTTCAGATTTACAATGGCTACAATATTGTCATATACTGTTAGTGAAAAATTACGGATAAAATTTCAAAATGTTATATATATTTTTTTTTATTATTATTTGTTAGCTTAACGAGCACTGATTAACATTTTTTAATTTTCAAAATTTTGTAATTAAGTTAAATTTTTGAAAAAAGTAGTCGATTTCATTGTTTAGTACTTTTTATATACCTCTCAGTTCCTAAGATTTATCCGTCCTTTCATTAGAATAATTAACTGAAAATCTCATTTTATATTTTTCTTTTCTTTCCAGCTACATATTTTCACTGGCCTTGGCAGATTTGCTAGTAATCGTTACAACTGTGCCCTTAACCTCCACTGTGTATACTGTAGATTCCTGGCCTTGGGGTAGTTTTCTTTGTACACTATCGGAATTTTTTAAAGATGTCTCAATAGGAGTTTCAGTATTTACGCTGACGGCTTTATCAGCAGACCGTTATTTTGCAATAGTAGATCCTTTAAGAAAATTTCATGCACATGGTAAGTACACACAACCAAGAAAGAATATTATATATAAAATTCTAATTTTTTTCTTTTTCGTTTGTTTACAGGAGGTGGCAAGCGTGCCACACGCATGACTATTGCCATAGCCGTGTCTATATGGTTATTAGCTATTGTTTGTGGTCTACCAGCCCTAATTGGTACATACATTAAGGTACGTATTTATGCAGTTCTGCATTTAAATATTCCATTTCTAATCATGCAAACTAACTGAATTTATAATATTTAATTAAATAATTTCGTGCATTGCCTTGTTCAAAATGAGTTTGTGGAGCTAACACCTCGGTCTTTCATTTTATATTCAATTTCAGAAAGTTGATATCAACAGCAGTAAATCGTTTTCACTGTGTTATCCGTTTCCAGAGAAATGGGGCATAAAATATGCAAAAATAATGGTATTATTACGTTTTCTTGTCTACTATGCCATACCCTTGGTTATTATTGCAGTATTTTATGCTTTAATTGCACGACATTTAATGTATGCGGCAAATGTACCGGGTGAAATGCATGGTGCTGTCAGACAGGTAAGTGAAATGCCATATAAAGCAGCATGTAAATATAAGTCTTTATCAGCATAAATATATAAATGGTTTACAAGCACTTTGGTTTTCAATATCCCAAATGTAGGATTTCTTTGTAACAATATTTTTATATGAAATTCTAAGCCATAGTAAAAGTAATTAAAATGTAAATGGCCAATTGCATACAAAGTTCAAATAAAAATATAAATAATACAAATAATTCCTTTCCTACATTTGTAAAACAATAATCATAAGGAACTTTTTATATCGGTTTAAAATTAAATCGGTTTTACAACCATAAGACTTTAATACCAATTTTTTTTTTTTTTAAGATATTTTATTTTTATTAATTTTTCAGGTACGTGCCCGTC
Organism: Metopia argyrocephala; assembly: GCA_963576795.1. NCBI lineage: Eukaryota > Metazoa > Arthropoda > Insecta > Diptera > Sarcophagidae > Metopia > Metopia argyrocephala. The sequence goes on along the minus strand of OY756208.1, from coordinate 174,752,124 downwards.
GTAAGGTGGCTTTAACTGTTTTGGCTTTTGTGGTTATTTTTGGCATTTGCTTTCTACCCATTCATGTTTTTATGCTGTGGTTTTATTATTGGTAAGCTGTGCTGTTTTCTACTTTAAAATAATTTTACAATACAAATCGGAAATATATTATATACTAACACATACACACATCCAACCACCCACACACACAAACACTTCTAATGCACACATATTCAGTTTCTAAAAACAGAAATAACACTTTACTTGGAATTGTAAATATGCTGAATGCAAATGTAGTGGTTTTCTACTGAAAGTAAAGCTGCATTTGAAAGTTGAGACTGTTGTTCAGTAAGGATAACATGTTTATTTATAGCACATGAAATATATGTATGTATGTAAACAAAAACATATAAATCTGTGTAATATGCAGAAGTTTGACTATTTGCCAAAACGAAATAACTTTATGTTAAAATTGAAAGATTTCAGCAAAAACGAGCTTACTGTCTGATTTCAAATGGAAACCTTTTTTTCCTAAGAGAAAGTCCCTACAACCTGAATATATAATTGAAAAAATTACATTAGTTAAGCCGTGGAATTTTATCTTAGAAAATGTGGAATTTTATCTTAGAAAATGTTTTCTCTATCGGGTTCAACATAGGAAAACATACAGTCGCTATTATCCACCATATTTCGAATTTCCTGGGTTTTATGGATTCTGGCGTTATCCATAATTAAAAATTATTATTTTTTTCTTTTATTTTCTATTAAATTCTATAACTGGTTTAATTTAATTTGAAAAATGTTTAAATGAATTTGAATAAAGTTTCATTTATTTTGAAAAGAGTTTCGTTTAATTTGAAAAGAGTTTCGTTTAATTTGAAAAAGGTTTTATTTATTTTGAAAAAGGTTTAATTTAAACTGAAAATGCTATATATGAGTTGATACTTGTATACACTGGTCAGTGAGATAGTGTATTACAAATATGTTAAACTTTTTTGTGAGGCTTTTTATGTCACTGTTTTATACAAATTAGCAAAGCCTATGTCATCGGGTACATTGTTGAGCGGCCTAGTCAAGGTCGTTCGGAAATATATATAAATCTAATCATCTTAGGATCCATAGCAAACAGTTTATCGAAATGTATAAGACGCTTTTGATTCTTAAGTGGTTTAGTTTTACAAATATAAATTATACAATAATATAAATTGACATGTCGAGTGCGTCGCCGTTATCCTTTAAGTTGCACTATTCATGTTCAACATAGTTTTAACAGACAATTGATCAGCTTTCACAAATGTTCAAGTACTTTATTTTTGCGTTTTATATAATGCATTCAAATTAATTCAATTGTCAAGTGCCCTTTTAGCTGCATTTTGGCCAGCTATACTGGTACAGGGTTTACCTTCTGGAAGTAGGTGCGTTACGCTTTAAAATAAAGTTGGTCTTTGAGATTTTGTCAAAAGGATTTTATCCTAAGCATGGTTACTGGATTTATGTAGTTGTTCAAGTAAGACCCCGTTCTAAGGATCTATCAGATTGTTTGAGCAGCGTGAAAAATTCTGTATGTCAGGAGTTCATTCCGAAGAGAGCTGAATGTGTAAGATATGTTGCACAGGAAGCACTCCCTAAAACCCTGATCACGGTGGGGAATAATTGCGGCACATTCGTATACAAAATTTTCAAACGTATTTACCTTTCCCATATTACCATAGCTTTGACAATGGTGTTATACAGCAATCTCTCGGGTTCAGCCAGTAAATAGTAAGTACAATAATTACTCTGGATATGAGCCGCCATAAGCGGAGCGTTTAAGCGACCTAGGCAGTCTGTAACCTGTAAATTGCTTATTCCAGGTAATAGTTATGAATTCTTATCGTTATCGACCCCATCCATGCCATAGTCGTTTACAATAAACTTTGCTCAACGCTTCTTCAATTTTGTTATTCCTGCCAACATATAAAATCTGTCGATTTCATGAAAATATGGTTTTGTTTGCGAGATTATCATCACTCGAGTCAAATCTCTACCGTCGAGACGATTCTACAAAATTAGAAATAGAAAATAGTCACTCGTCACTCACTAAATACCGTAGGAAGGACAGATGAGGAAGCACTTAGTAGTGTAATTAATGAATGCTTGCTATGTAAACTACACATATCATTGTGGAAAAAAATACTTTTCCTTGCCCTAATGCAGTCAAATTCTTATTAAAAAGGCCCAATTTATTTATTTTTTTCATTCCATTGTGAAACATAGAGTTTCTACAAAAATATTTCATATTTGCCGAATTCACAAAACACTTGTATTAATTGTATTCGTTGTTAGATTGTATGGAACTACAATAGTTGAGCGCTTGTTGTTGGTAATTTGTATATAAACATTCGATACAACTCCTACACTTTTTTTATATGTTCTAAAAAAGTTGTATTGGTTTCTGTGTTATTGTGAATGAAAAATATTGACAAAAATACAAACACAAAAAAATTCTTTTTATTGTCATTAAATAAAATAAAATAAAATAAAATAAAATAAAATAAAATAAAATAAAATAAAATAAAATAAAATAAAATAAAATAAAATAAAATAAAATAAAATAAAATAAAATAAAATAAAATAAAATAAAATAAAATAAAATAAAATAAAATAAAATAAAATAAAATAAAATAAAATAAAATAAAATAAAATAAAATAAAATAAAATAAAATAAAATAAAATAAAATAAAATAAAATAAAATAAAATAAAATAAAATAAAATAAAATAAAATAAAATAAAATAAAATAAAATAAAATAAAATAAAATAAAATAAAATAAAATAAAATAAAATAAAATAAAATAAAATAAAATAAAATAAAATAAAATAAAATAAAATAAAATAAAATAAAATAAAATAAAATAAAATAAAATAAAATAAAATAAAATAAAATAAAATAAAATAAAATAAAATAAAATAAAATAAAATAAAATAAAATAAAATAAAATAAAATAAAATAAAATAAAATAAAATAAAATAAAATAAAATAAAATAAAATAAAATAAAATAAAATAAAATAAAATAAAATAAAATAAAATAAAATAATATAAAATAAAATAAAATAAAATAAAATAAAATAAAATAAAATAAAATAAATAAAATAAAATAAAATAAAATAAAATAAAATAAAATAAAATAAAATAAAATAAAATAAAATAAAATAAAATAAAATAAAATAAAATAAAATAAAATAAAATAAAATAAAATAAAATAAAATAAAATAAAATAAAATAAAATAAAATAAAATAAAATAAAATAAAATAAAATAAAATAAAATAAAATAAAATAAAATAAAATAAAATAAAATAAAATAAAATAAAATAAAATAAAATAAAATAAAATAAAATAAAATAAAATAAAATAAAATAAAATAAAATAAAATAAAATAAAATAAAATAAAATAAAATAAAATAAAATAAAATAAAATAAAATAAAATAAAATAAAATAAAATAAAATAAAATAAAATAAAATAAAATAAAATAAAATAAAATAAAATAAAATAAAATAAAATAAAATAAAATAAAATAAAATAAAATAAAATAAAATAAAATAAAATAAAATAAAATAAAATAAAATAAAATAAAATAAAATAAAATAAAATAAAATAAAATAAAATAAAATAAAATAAAATAAAATAAAATAAAATAAAATAAAATAAAATAAAATAAAATAAAATAAAATAAAATAAAATAAAATAAAATAAAATAAAATAAAATAAAATAAAATAAAATAAAATAAAATAAAATAAAATAAAATAAAATAAAATAAAATAAAATAAAATAAAATAAAATAAAATAAAATAAAATAAAATAAAATAAAATAAAATAAAATAAAATAAAATAAAATAAAATAAAATAAAATAAATAAATAAATATAAAAATGGAAGAAAAATGTATTTGGCTTGTAAAAATCAACTTTTTAATACAGTTTTTCTTTTTCTTATTTGGTTTTTGACGTTTAATACACAAAATACTTTCGTATACATACAATAGATGTTCACGAGCCAACATAGTATGCAATACATGAAACAACGATACATGAATTCGGTAATTATCCTCTTTTAATTTGCCTGTTTTTTCCCCTAATTTAATGCTTTGGCTAGATAATTCAGCATATGATGAGCAAAATTTAATTAATCTGTAGTGGGTGATTTTAGTTTTGGCTTCCATATTACCAAATAGCTTTTACTAATGTTTTAGTCACTTTGAGTGTATTGAAGTTAGGGGAGAGCTTCAGATCTTGTTTAGGCGGCCAATCGACCAACCAATTTGGCATAATATTGTTATTGGTTGTTTTACTCTTTTGCAATTCAGGAAATGGTCACAAACATACCATGGATTTGACCCTAAAAAAATTCTCTGCTTGAGAAATTGTTCACGATTTCATTTAGTTTCGAAAATGAGCAAACGTGATAATTAGCGTAGTGCGGAAGTTTATGTGCTCTATTCGCCATTTCATATTTTGTATATATCCCGAGTTAATGATGCCACTTAAAGTTTTCGTCCCCCAATCCGTTTTCGAATATCTCGTCTAGTTTCGGAGATAAATAGCCGAAAACGGATTGCAGATTTTAACAATTTTGGTGCCAAAAATCTAAAGTGGCATCATTAACTCGAGATATAGTATAAAATGGCGGATAGAGCATATAAACTCCCGCACGACGTTATGTTGGAGAAAACTTTCTTATACATAAGTGATCATTGAAAACTAAAATCATAGATTCATGTTAGGTGGCTTTGGCTTCCACAATTTCTTGCCTCGATCGAGCAATACGATATTGATTTATTTTTTTATTTATTTCGAAAGTAGAGAACTCAACTGAGAGTGCAGAACGTGCTTGTACGGGAAACGAAGTGTACAGAGTTTTATAGTATAAACAAACCTTAACCTTGAGTTAAGTGTTAATTTCAATTAAAACTAAATTTTCTGTTTCCTCCCTAAATAACGACATAAACTGCTAACAAAAGCTACGAAACACAATCCATATAACGCGGTTTGATAAAGTGTTTTAAAAAGTCAAACGACAAAATTCTTTCGACAGGATCAGTCTTACACTTTCAATTAAGCGGACTATAGACCCACTCCATGAAATCGCTAATCTTTTGCTGAATGCTGTCTCTTGTAACTTTGCCACAACGTATGATTTGTTTTTTATTTTAACACTGCCACCATAAACCATATATTTTTGCACTTTGTTGATTACACAGATTGTTTGTTCTTGCAGTACGCGGTTATACAATACAATAAAACCATAAAATTACGTTACACACAGTATACAGTAAATTCTTATTTTTAATAAAAATATTTTTTCAATTCTTTTTTTTTTACATTTTACAGGCCATCAGCTCAAGAGGATTACAATTATTTTTGGCATGTTTTACGGATTGTAGGTTTTTGTCTATCCTTTGCCAATAGTTGTGCCAATCCGGTTGCATTATATTTTGTTAGCGGAGCATTTCGCAAACACTTCAATAGGTATTTGCTTATACATATTGAAACAAAGGAAACGTCATAATTTTGTTATTGTTGTTGGTGTTATTGATTATTATTTGGTGTTATTGGTTATTTTTTATTGAAATTAAAAATTCTTTTATTGAAACAAATATATGTAGTACTTTGATAGTTGCAATTGAAAAACAATCAACATATTTGTATGTGTGTATGTACGTATTTGAATTGAAAAGAAAAACAAAGTTTTTCAAATTGCAAATACTGCTAAAGAAAAGAAAAATAAAGAATTTTTTAACAAACGAGTAAAGCTTTTATTATTGTTCTTTTTTTATTAATCTTGAAAACGGAGTTCGAATCGTAGTAAGACTGTTGTATACTGTTTATTAATTAATTTCTGTATCATCATTACACGTCTTAATTAGATCAGAATTAAATCCTATAACATTAATTTAGAATCCGTGAAAGAAATATATATCAGCCGAATCAAACATGTTTTGGAATTCCGCTACTGAAGCCTTATAAGAGTTATTTGTGTTCTGTACATATTTATTGTAATCATCAACTATTTAACTCACACTTTTTTAGAGAAATCATATATTGGAATTATCAGGCCTGTCACAGATTCCGATCGGAATGGTTTTCATTTCGTATTTTCAATTCCGATCAGTTTTGTTTTAGCTTCTTCAGATTCCGATCGATTTAGCAAATTCCGATTTTTCTATATTTCTCTTAAAATATGGCAACATAATGTCTACAAAAACAAAAATAATGTATTTTAAGCGAATAAGAGCAAAACAAATTGAAAAAATTGTAACAAAGTGAATAGAAAAGTTATACAGATTGAAATAATTAATAATAAGAGAAAAATACCGGGAATAGAAATATTTTCTTTTTATTTTGGTTTTGATGTTCCTACTGGCAGAATATAAATTTTTTGAAAATTTTTAATTTTTGTTGAAAAAAAATTTGTGGTTTAAGAGATAGCTTCTTTCAGAACCAATTACAAAAATGTGTATATTTTTAAGAAAATAAATGTTAAAAAAATTATTTTTCGATAAAATAAATCAAAAACAATATTTGTTTCCCATTAAAAGTGCTTTTAATTCATTTTTTTAAATTTAAGTCTCTGAAAATATCAATTCCACTTAGGAAACTAAAAGTGGTTTAATTCCGCAAAAAATTTTCGTTTTACGTTTTCTGGAGAAGCAAAATACGGAATTCATTCCACTTTCGATCGGAATGGATTTCTGTGACAGGCCTGTATATTCTTTCTACATATTTTGTAATGAGTTAGTCGAAGTCGTTTCAAACACATCACGTTTTTTCTCTGTCATAAGAAAATACAATAACGAACACAGCCGTTGTTTTATTAATTACTTTCATTGCAATGTGTTGAAGTCTCACTTGTTGGCGATTACGAATGCTTGGCGACATACAATTTAAAAATATGACGTTTCCAAAATATTTCTTTGTAATAAAATTAAAAATAGAATAAAATTTTTGTAAAACTGTTTTTAAAATTAAAAATATAATATTGTGAATAAAATACTTTTAAAATTATAATTTTGATCCTTTGTTTTAAAGACTAATTTAAAATACAGTCCCACAAAAAATATTGGTGCAGCAAGCATTTTCTGGATATAGCCATACTTTCTGATAATCAGGCACTTGGCTCTTATGAAATTAACTCGAAAATAATATGGGATTGTCTAGTGAAACTGAACCACCTGGGCAGGATCAATAACGACATCTTATGCAAGGTCCCGAGGCATGTAGGCATTTAGGGAATTGAAATATCGAAAAAATTTGCCAGAAAGGAAGCATCTATGCCACTAATGGGGCCAGAAAATATTTTGAGGAAGGAAAAAGTAGAAAAGGAGCTGTCTTAAACTTACCAAGCGTTTCCTTGATAGCTATGATCGAAAGAAATTTCAATAGTGCATGAAATGTCTATAATTTTAACGGAATTTCTGACTGGGCACTGTAGATTCAATGGGTATTTAAACAAAATAGGAATCGATTCGAGTACTTATTTTGTACAGATTCTGTAATGAGGCAATCAAGTCTTCAGAGCACATACCGGACACTTGTGCTGAATTGATGCAAAGTAGAAGGAGGCACCTTGGTTATTATCATACATGGGATAGAGAAAAGTCAAGGTTGGTACCGACCGACATTTTAAAAATTTTCAAAGCGTTCAAATTGATGGAGATACTATAGAAACCCTAGTTAAGTTGAGAACTGTACGTATACAATAGATCTTTAGGTTGAAGTATTGTTATTATTTCATAAATGAATGAAGACCCAACGGCATACGAAACATAAAATCTTGCTTCTGCAATTAAATGCAGAGCAGGTAGTGTAATGGTGTGGAAAGCTATGTGTTGTCTTCGGGTGTCGTTAGATTGGTTATTGTAGCAGGTAGTGACATGAACAATCCCATTTATTAAAACACTACTTAAAGATGTCATAAAACTGCCTAAAATTAAACTTGCCAACCTCATTTACATTCCAGCACGACAATGGCCCTAAACATTCAGCTCAGTTGAGCTTAAAGTGCTAAAAGTTCTACCCTAGTCGTAAAGTCCCAGTGCAATTTAGCATTTCACAGGATAATAAAAAGGAGGACAATTTCAAGTAAAGAAAACGACAAAGAAAGAGGAACTCAAACTCAAAGAAACCACCCATTTTATACCAAAACGTTTAAAGAGCAATTGGGTTTACCAGGACAATCTTAGATATGGCAAAATTTGGAAAAATAATGTTAGGATGTGTACTTTTATGCGAATAAATTGTAACATTTCTCTGTCAGAATTGATTTACAGCCACTTGTATTAATTATTTAATTAAATTATGTAGCTCAAAACACTTTTATTTTAATGTTTCAATGTTTTAAATTACTCTTAATAGTTTAAAAAGTTTAAAAGTCTCTCTGTGCCAATACTTTTATGCGGAACTGTATATTCAACATTTTTCTAACAAACTTTTATAATTTTGTGTGATCTAATATCAGTTTTTCTAAAATGTTTTAAAAAGGGGCAAATTTTTATATTTAATTGTAATTTTTACCCCCCTCTTATCATTTAATTTTGATCCATTCACTATTCACATATTTAGATACTTATTTTGTGAAGGGTCGCGCACTGTCTGCAAACACCGAGATACATCACTAACTGCTTCGAGGCGATACTATCATTCCAGAAGATCGTGTTTTCATCAAAGCACAGTCAGAAGGTAAATGTCTGGAAAACATATTTTTGTCTTTTAATTTTTTTTTAATTCTCTTTGATATTACAAGTAAAAAAAAACAATCGGGTATGTTCTAGATTTCGATTCGTGTGGATCTAAAATGCATTACAAAAAAATGCGCAGTAAGTCATTTTCGAGTGAATTCGGATTCTAGAACACACCCGAATATCTAAATATTGCTTTGTTTTGTCAAAAGTAAATAAAACTTAATTGCGCCAATTTTTCTAAAGTTTTGATAATGAAAGATAATACGAAAATTAAGATGTGCGTCACTATAAACTGTAACACATCAAAAGTCAAATAAAAACTGACTGGAGTAAGGTAGAGTTAAAAATAAAACAGTTTTATTTTGCATTTTTATTACAGATTTATATTCTGTATTATTTTATTTAAAAATTAATTTAATTTTATAAAATTTTTTATTTTATTCATTATGCCATCCATAAGCAATGTTATAGTGTTTTCGGTGATTTTTTTGGTACCAGCTGTCCATTTATATCGAAAACTAGTAATGGTTTTGGGAACAGATGTACTCTTCTTTAGTTCTCTTTTGACCAGAGCCCAATATCTTTCAATAGGCCGCAGCTCTGGGCAGTTTGGTGGGTTAGCCTCTTTTGGAACAAAAATAACATTATTTTTATTATACCAGTCTATTGCGCTTTTGCTGTAGTGACATGTTGCCAAATCTGGCCAGAAGAATGTTGATATGTTGTGCTGTCTTAGAAATGGGAGCAACCTCTTTTGAAGACACTCTTTGATATAAATATCTGAGTTTATTGATCCCAATGTAACAAACGATGCACTTCTGTTGCCGCAGCTACAAATAGCCTGCCAAACTAGGAACTTTTTGGGAAATTTTGATAGTTTTTTAGTTCGGAACTCTTCAGAAACATTGCCTCTACTATCCGCTACATAAAACTCTTGGGCAGGAAGCTGCGCAAAGTCTGCAAAAACGTAAGTTTCATCATCCATTACACAACATTCGAACTTTTGAAAAAATTCTTTTTTGAGGAGTTTTGCTCTTTTTTTTGCTTCAATATTCTTCTTAGCATTACTATCCGGAACTTTTTGGACTTTAAATGTTTTAAGGCCAGCTTTAGCTTTAACTCGGCGCACAAAACTTTCCGAACATTGCACGCGCCGGGCCACTTCGCGACCAGAAATGTTTGGAAGAGCCAGCAAAAGCTTCTCAACCTTTTTGGCTTTCGCGTCGTTCGTTACCAGTTTTGCTTTACCTGTTCCAGGCTTTCTTTCAATTTTTAGGTCTTTGTTGAACTTTTTGACCACTCTGGAAACACATTGCCTGGTCACGTGGACTTCCCTAGCAACTTTTGTATAACTCCAATATGGTTTTTTTGAATTATTTAAATAATTTTTGTATGCACTTGTCTTTGATTATCCATTGTGAACTAACTAACAAGTCAAATTTGACAAACTGATACATTTTAAAATCTGACACATTTTTCAAAGATATTGTGATTAAGAAAAATAATTTTGATTAAAGGTGAAAAAAGTTATTAAGAAAAATGGGTGTTACACTTTATAGTGACGCACATCTTATGTCATATTTTTAACGATTCCAATTAACCACTTTGCCGATTTTAACGAATACTAATTTGTTTTCAAAAACATTTTCCAAAATAAATTTTCCATAACAGGTTTAGGTTAAGCATTCTCCGTACTTCCTTGATATTTCTCAAAGCCTTTAATACAAGAGGGTTTTTTTTTAATAAAGATTTCTTTGTTTAATCCAAGTTACTTATTGTTCAAGTTACTTATTTATGTAGTTTTTGGCAATGTGCACCTACACGACATGATTTTCACACTGCAGATCTCAACTCTTACATGTGTAAACAGGTACATATCGTGTGAGACTTTTAAAACATTGCTTGTGTAACAAACACAAGAAAAGTAATTTCGCAAAATTCCAATACCCTGCAGAAAATGCGTCTACTTGACACACGCGTGTAATAAGTAGTACATAAAAGATTAGGACTAGTCCAAACATATCCCAAATGTATGAAAAAACCTGTTCCATTTAACATTGTAATGGCGAGGACTATGTAGTTCAGCTATGCATTATTTAAGAGTAATCTAAAAACTAGTTTATGTTACTACTCCATGGAGTATACACATCGGGTTAGCTTGGTAACTATTTCGTGTTAGTTAGCATTCCATGGAATATACTCGGTTGATAAAAAAAAAACTGGGTTGATAAAACTCAACTAATGCACATTAACGACGTCGTCTGTCTACGGTACAACGTTTTCGTCTGTCTACGCTATAAATGCAGAAACTGTCGTCCGTCGACGGTAATAATTGAGTTAATTCAAATTAATTGCGCATTATCTCCAATGTAAATGCACAAAACCAAACTGAATTTATATTGCATTAAGCTTTTTTAATATGGCAACATTACATAAAACCAGTCAGTTTTTGATTAATTATTGTATTTACTATTGGTAAGTAAAATGTATAGAAAGTAAGCAAAGTTACAAACCACTCATTTCTATGGGTATAAAAGCAAATAAAAATAGTTCACAAACAAACTAACGCTTTCGTCTATCTACGCTATAAGTGCAGAAACTGTCGTCTGCCAGGGTAAAATTTTAATTTGCATTATTAAGTTTTTAATGCAAATTAATGTTGTCGTCTGTCTACGGTATAAGTTATGTTTTTGCATAAAATGTGCGCTCGTAAATAAATGAACGGTATTCGGCCAAGCAATTACCACTTCGTTTAAAATGGCATGGTCCATGTCTGCATTACATGGGACTATTTTGTAACTACTTCCTATAACCTAATTGGATTACGTACTCCAATATTTTCTGCAGGGTTAGAGCATGGTGGAATTTAGTACGTGCACACATATGACGTCAAATATCTATGCCATGCACAAACAGTTGTCGACGCTAGATTATGTGTTGTATCATTAGCCGGCGGAAAAGAATATTTTAGAGAAGTAATAAATACTTTTTTTATACAGGGTGTTCGCCGGGAACGCATACCACTTTGTTTTGCCGCTATTTTGGTAAACATTAGTCTTGACAGTTCATATTTGGCAGACGTAAATTAGAGACATTTCAAATTTATTATTGAAAAATATTCGGTAAACCAATATGTTTAATCGACCATGAGAAAGTGACGTAAAATGTTTTGGAAAAACAATGTGCCAACAAGGCGCACTATTTATCGTGTAGTGAATGATTTCGAAGAAAGACGGACTGTAACTGATATTCCCAAGCATAGACCATAACGTACTGCAAGTTCAGCTGAAAACATTACTGCTGTTCAAAAAAGTTTCCAAAACAATCAAACAACCTCAATTCAACGCCATGCTCAGGAGCTTGGTCTTCAAAGAACAATTTTGCACAAAGATTTGCATTTGTTTCCATTTAAGATTCAGTTGACACAAGAGCTTCTTCCAAAAGACCATTTACGCGGCCGTACTTATGCCAATATGATGATACAGCTCCGACAACCCATAACAACCCCGATTTTCATGAAGAAATCATAATGAGTTGCGAGGTACATTTTCATTTGAATGTAGATGTGAATAAACAGAATAGTCGGATCTGAGCAATATAAAACACTCAAATTATTCATCAGTCACCTTTGCATCCATTAACCCATTAACGCCCAAATGAAAACCAAGAACAATTTTTAAAATTCAATATTTATTACTAGATTTAAACAACATTTTTTACAGTACAGTAAAAGAAAAAACCAAAAAAAAAATATTCTGAGTTGTGTTTTTTCAGGTGCACTAAGCTTAGTACAGCAACACTTAATATGCTATAGCTCAAAAAATTCTATTCGAACTAATCTGTTTTATATTGCTTTTATTAGAATGTGATGTTATCAAGTAAATAAGGTATGCGTCACTATAAACTGTAACACATCAAAAGTCAAATAAAAACTGACTGGAGTAAGCTAGAGTTAAAAATTAAACAGTTTTATTTTGCATTTTTATTACAGATTTATATTCTGTATTATTTTATTTAAAAATTAATTTAATTTTATAAAATTTTTTATTTTATTCATTATGCCATCCATAAGCAATTTTAAAGTGTTTTCGGTGATTTTTTTGGTACCAGCTGTCCATTTATATCGAAAACTAGTAATGGTTTTGGGAACAGATGTACTCTTCTTGAGTTCTCTTTTGACCAGAGCCCAATATCTTTCAATAGGCCGCAGCTCTGGGCAGTTTGGTGGGTTAGCCTCTTTTGGAACAAAAATAACATTATTTTTATTATACCAGTCTATTGCGCTTTTACTGTAGTGACATGTTGCCAAATCTGGCCAGAAGAATGTTGATATGTTGTGCTGTCTTAGAAATGGAAGCAACCTCTTTTGAAGACACTCTTTGATATAAATATCTGAGTTTATTGATCCCAATGTAACAAACGATGCACTTCTGTTGCCGCAGCTACAAATAGCCTGCCAAACTAGGAACTTTTTGGAAAATTTTGATAGTTTTATAGTTCGGAACTCTTCAGAAACATTGCCTCTACTATCCGCTACATAAAACTCTTGGCCAGGAAGCTGCGCAAAGTCTGCAAAAGCGTAAGTTTCGTCATCCATTACACAACATTCGAACTTTTGAAAAAATTCTTTTTTGAGGAGTTTTGCTCTTTTTTTTGCTTCAATATTCTTCTTAGCATTTCTATCCGGAACTTTTTGGACTTTAAATGTTTTAAGGCCAGCTTTAGCTTTAACTCGGCGCACAAAACTTTCCGAACATTGCACGCGCCGGGCCACTTCGCGACCAGGAATGTTTGGAAGAGCCAGCAAGAGCTTCTCAACCTTTTTGGCTTTCGCGTCGTTCGTTACCAGTTTTGCTTTACCTGTTCCAGGCTTTCTTTCAATTTTTAGGTCTTTGTTGAACTTTTTGACCACTCTGGAAACACATTGCCTGGTCACGTAGACTTCCCTAGCAACTTTTGTATAACTCCAATATGGTTTTTTTTTGAATTATTTGAATAATTTTTGTATGCACTTGTCTTTGATTATCCATTATGAACTAACTAACAAGTCAAATTTGACAAACTGATACATTTTAAAATCTGACACATTTTTCAAAGATATTGTGATTAAGAAAAATAATTTTGATTAAAGGTGAAAAAAGTTATTAAGAAAAATGGGTGTTACACTTTATAGTGACGCACACCTTAAACTGCTATATAACGTTCTTCAAAGTTAACTGATGTAAAATAAACTACATAACCATTCACAATCTCACAAGAAATAAATCACTAGCCAAAATGCAGATTCCCATAATTGATATTTTTCAACTATGATATGATAAGTTGATGTACAACAGCTATGTGGATATTGCATGTACTCTTATTGACTGATAAAAAGCGTTTCCCGAGTAAAAAAACTGCATTTTATAATTTTTACTTGAACTTTAAGTTCTGTACTATATATAGTACAGCGGGCGGAAATGGGTTAAAAGTGACAGTCTAATGTGCTCAAAAGGGCTCGCATTCGTGAGACTAACAGTGGCGGATATTTATCTGATATTAATTCGATACATAATTGCCGACATTAAATAAATCATTTATAAATATAAGACCAACTCCCTTTTATTTAGTCAAAAATTATAAACAAACAAAGAAGTACACCTTCCCGGCGGACACCCTGTATATAGATTTGTCTTTATAATAACAACTTCAACTTTAATGATAATTTAGATAAGAATAATCTTTAAAAATGATTGTGTTGTCGGTACATTAATGACGCAATCAATCAAATTCTCGTCAGCTTTAAGTCATTTTGCAGTCAAATGACGTTGGTACTTATATAGCGAAAAAGAAGAAAGAAAAGTAAAATCTATTTGCTTACATACGTATGTCTTTGCACATGTAATTGTGAGTAAAAACGAGAGACCTAAGTAAATTATCTAATTTTGTCAGACACAAAGAACAACATGTGAAACTTGAACTTTAAAAACATATGCAACTTTTATTATTTTTTTTTTTTTTTTGCAATTTTTTTATTTTTGGAAAGCAAACTAAAAGTTCAACTTTCCATGTTTTTTCTAGTCATTACCAATACTAATAATTATTTTATAACAAAATTTTTTTTATTTAGGTGTAGTTTAGATTCAACTTTTTACTTTTAATCCTTTTAATTAAATTTTCTTAAAGGATTTTTCCTGTAAAAAAAGTTACTTTACTGTACCATTTTGGTTTTTATTTTTATTTACCCTTAAACTAATTTCTTAAGTAAATTTTTGTATTCTATCATATTTTCTCATATTACTGACATACAAGTATGCTCTTGAGTTTTTAACA
The DNA here is from genome assembly GCA_963576795.1 of Metopia argyrocephala. NCBI lineage: Eukaryota > Metazoa > Arthropoda > Insecta > Diptera > Sarcophagidae > Metopia > Metopia argyrocephala. Next base: position 174,737,113 of record OY756208.1, on the reverse strand, counting down.
TAATCCGGTCTAATTAGAGACACTTAATAACTGCTTTGAACTGGAATAATTATTAAATGCCATTTCATAGCAAAAAAAAAATACATTTCCTTTCTTTTTTATTTCCAAATGGTAGTCGTCTTCAGGAAACCACAATAACGATGTTGACTAATGGCAACAATCAAAATGGTTGCAACAATGTTGGAGGTGCCGGAGAAAATTTTCGACATGATGACACCATTGATGTAGCACTTACCAGTGATTATTGTCATCAACATCAGCATACCCATCAGCTTATGTGAGAATACATGAATCAACATGAACTTCATCCTCATCATCATTATTATTCACCACAACAGCAGCAGCACAATTACCATCATAATAATAAACGATATGTTGCAGCTGGCAGAAAAAGAAACCACAGCATTGTGAGTACCACACCAATGGATATGGAATGTCATTATGATTGTTATGAAATGGAAACAATGTCGAATGGAAGACATTGTCCAGCAAGAAGAAAATCCTTTGCAGCTTTAAAATCGCTACAATCATCTTCATCTACCCTGTCAGCTGCCAAATTATGCATATGTGAACTAAAAGGCAAAGTTGATGCTGTTACTACTGAAAGTCAATGTAAATGCCAATGCTTTAAAAATTCAACGAAATCAACGAAACGTCAAATTAAAAATAGTCTTAAAAAAGAACAGCAAAAGCAAAATAAACTTTATTTGGCATCGATGTGCGAGGGAGTGTAAAAGTATAGTTTAAGCAGAGTTTATAAAACTCTGTCACAGACTTTTATTGTTTTTTATTTTTAGGATTTTTAAGCAACACTTTGCAGCGGATGTAAGTTAATGGGTGGTAAACAAATATAGTTTTAAGAGACCATGTGGAGAAATGATTTTCTCTGTAACATTAAACAACGAATTCTGTTGAAAACATAAAAGTAACTACTACATATATAAAATAACTAATAAATGCAAAACATTTAGGCTAAAGACAACTTGTTTTGCCTGCTCGATAAGTCTAAATATGGGAACATTAACATTAATTAATCATCCATCAAGTTTGTTCTACATTCAAGGATTCAAGACCAAAATTTAGCTAAAAAATTACAATATTTTAACAGGCAAGTTATTTAAATAGAATTTTTATAAAGTACACTGTATAGGGCCGTTTATAATAATGTAGGCATTTTTCAGAACCTCCGAATTAGTAATCACATTACAGATCAAAATAACAACAAAAAGCTGAAAACCACCAGCTCAGGTTCGTTATTTGCTCGTATGCCAGGGATGCCAGGTTAGGGTTTTTCACCCTAGATTTGGTTTTTTTTTTGCGTTTAGTCGGAAATTTAGGGTGTAAAAAGTACTTAGGGTAAAATTTAGGGTGCAAAAAATTATATTTGGAGTCTTTTTAGGGTATTTCAGTGGTGATTTTACTAGGAGTATTATTTCTTATAGCCGACAAATTGCAAGTGTGTCCATATATTTTTCACTTTAATTCAAATTTTTTACTAACAGATGAAAATTATTTTTAATGTAAAGCTAGCAAAAATGTCAAAAGAAAAAAATATTTATTCAAAAATATCAGGTATGTTCTGAAAATCACTTTTTGTAGGAGTGATTTCAAATCACGAGAAAGGTGTTCTGAGCACAAAATTTTTTGAAATTTTGTGATTTGAAATCGTCAGGTAAATTCTTGTCGATATTAAATCACTTGCCTTTTTAAACACTATTTTACTTACAATTGGGCGAAAAAAGTAAAACAAACATATAACATCATTTGTTCTTTATTTATTTTTACAAAAAAAAATATAATTTCATACAGAAAAATTCTAAAATTTGCAAATTTTAAAACACATTACAATTTTCATAAAATTTTTTGATTTGTTTACATTTTTCACAATTTGCTTTTATTTTTCAAAACGATTTTTGGAGTTGCCAGATTTACAACATGTTATTTTATTTTATGTATAATTTGACCAAATTTGTCAATTAAATTAATTATTAAAAACTAAAATTTATAAAATTTGTTCATAAAAATTAATATAATGTAAAATAGTTTACATAGATTGGTTAATTTTTAAAATATAAATGTGCGATTTTAATGCAAATGCCAGCAATGAATCTGGCAGCTCTATAAACGACACAAAAGAGCTTAAAGTTTGTGGTTTAGAACAATGAAAAACACTTCTAAAAACAAAAAAGCTCGTGATTTTCAGACCACCTAAGAATTTCTTGCGTGATTTTAAACTTACATGTGATTTGAAATCACGTGATTTTCAGAACATGCCTGTATAAAAAGGAATGGGTTTTCAATATTTGGTATTGTAAAACATAAAATACGAAATCGAATGGCTACTTCAACTGTTGAATCTATTATGAGAGTTAGATATTCTTTAAATAATGGGTGCCAAAACTTTACACCGTCCTCAGAAATGATAAAATTATTTAATAATGAAAATATGTGTGCGGCGGACGAAAGGGATGAAAATGCATTCGATATTTTTAATACTGCCTAATTACTATTTCTTTTCTAGTTTTTTTTACTATAAAATACGTCTATATATGTAAATGTTTATATGGCATGAATTTATTATATATTAAAGATATAAAAAAAATGTTTAGGGATTTCATATTTTGGCATAGTGCAAATTTAGGGGGTAATTTCTTTGATTTAGGGATATTTATAAAAATGTACCTGGCATCCCTGTCGTATGCCAACTTCATCAATTGGTGGGTTTTACTTCCTCCTATCTCTCTGTTTCCAGGTCCACTGCCGATCTTAATTTTTGCAATCTTAAGAAACACAGCCAATAATAAGCTACTATGACCGGGTTCAATCAATCTCAAGTATATGGTTTGTGCTGTAATGAATGTTACTACATGCTCGACATGATTGAGCTGTAGAAGGAATTGCATTGCTTTATAGAAAAATTTAATTTGAATTTTAAATTAAGGAAAAACCTCAACACGCATACATTTGTTGTTAGAAAATCGACTACAAAATTAAGAAATCAAACCGAAAACCACATCTGTGCTTGATTTTCATTGAAACTTGCAATAAAAAAAGTTATTTTTTAATAATTACAGTTTCTATTACTTTTTAGACTACTTCTGTAGTGTTGAAATTATGTAAGTAAGGGCCTTTCTACATGATACCAGTGGATATATTGAAAACCTACAGCTTTTCAATATTAAAGGTACTAAATATACACTTGCCGTCATGCTAGTGTTGAGTGCTTAAAATTTAAATTTGAAAATTCCTGGTTGAAGTAAAATTTAGGCAGATAATATTTTAATAATAATAATTCCAAGAAAAATCATAATAACCAAAAAGAATTGCATATTCCCTACAAATTAAAGCCAAAAGCATTCGTAAAATAAAATCTTTTCATTTTATATATTATATCGGTATACCTCGTCTAAAGCCTGATACTCTCTTCAATTCTGTAAAAAAAAAGTTAAACTACATTGATTATTTTCTTATTAAAAATTTGACAAAAACAGCAAACATTCCTTAAAGTTTAAAAACAAATAACACGGTTCAACAAAATTTGTTGCCCATGACTAGAACTAATATCACTTTTATTTCAGGGTCTACTCTACTTTTTAAAATCTCTACTTTTTATGTATTTCTTAAACATACGCCGGCTGTTCTGTGAGCTCGAATTATAATGATATGGCATTCACTTTATATACAAAAATTCAAATGGAGCCCTCCCCCAAAAATACTTTAAATACCCAATATGTAGCATGATTTGTGGATTTTAGAAAAATTCTGTGAACGGCTGACTATCCTATTTAGTCGTACGATTTAAAAAAAAAAAGTAGAAGTCGTGTGTGTTTAAAAATCATATCTCTTTGAAAAACTTTAAAAATGTTTTCCATGTGCGATTAGGGTTGCATTTTATTAGATGTTAACAAAAAGCAACACTGCATATTTATATCTCTTTTTTACGATGGTGTAGAACTATTTTTGAATGTGGGACACAAATCGATCAGACTTTCTTGTGAATGAATCGTACGATAGTGTATCATGATATGATATTTGTAATAAGTATTACGCTCTTAAGAATTTAACACTACAGTATACCACGGATAATTGCCTCGACGAAAATGTCAACATTTTTGGGTAATTATGCGTGGAAGTCATTTAAACAAATACGGTTAATTGCCTCTTTAAGGTAATTAAACGAATACTCCTAATTGCCTGTATACACTGCCGTCAATACATGTGAAAAGCAGATAACTATACTTATATTTACACATAAACTTCGTAGACTTTAAATACAAGGTTGTATCAAAAAAGTAGTTTGAAAGTAAATTTAACTGGCAATTTATGCCTATATAAACATAGTTGAGTTACACTGCAGTTTTCAGAAAATAATTATTTTGGGTAATTAAACGAGAGAATTTTAAGTGAAATTTCTCCTTGGGGAACATATATTTGAGGTAATTAAACGAATAATGCAGTTAAGCGAAAGTTAATTGACCGTGGAATTTTATTAGAGAATGGTAAGTAAAAATATGGGGATTTATAAATTGAGGTAAATAAGCGTGAAAGGCAATTAAGAGTGGGGCAATTATCCGGGGAATACTGTACTAAGTAAATTTTAAAAAAAGTAAAGGTGGAAAAGAATGTCGGATTTCATATAATGCTACTAGACTTTATAGACTTTATATACAATTGTGAAATAATATGGCCATTAAAAAAATTTAATAAGAGTAAAGATAAAAAAAAAACAAATGGAAAAAATAATTATATGGGATTTGATAAAATAAATTTGATGTGATATTGTGTTTAATGAAACAAAATTTCAGTACCATGTAAATAAATTTTATCAAACCGTTTGATGTGTGACAAAAATGCTTCACGACACATTCATACTCGTATTTCTTGCATTATATTTGAAAACATTGCAAATAAATTACAAAGCAAATATTTTTCAAATTCAATCATATTTATTGGAAATGGTTTATTTCTCTCCATTTTCCCCTCTACTCATTTGCAATCGTACTCACTACCTTTTACATAAAAACTGACATCAATTTATTTCAATGTTTTCCATTTTTTTTTATCGTACATTCCTGCCTAAACATCAACGTTTAAAACAACAAGAAACAAAATATTTATGCAAATATCTTCAAAACAAAAGACACGTTAAGAAAATGAGACCAATTTATAACACATGTTTTAATAAAAGAAAAAAAGAAGGAATTTACAACAGAAAATAAAAATAAAAACAAGGAATACAACGTAAAAACAAATTAAGAATTGCAAAAAATTGTTAATGGAAATGTAGGAATCAAAAGAAGCAGAAAATAACTGCAAAATCGTATTCACTTCCTGAGCAGCAAATCAGTTTGTTAGAATTGTAGGTACCGCTAAAATTTCTTTCTTCCACTAATAAATTAGTCAGTCCTAAACCGCAATTTACTTAACACAGTGTAGCTTATAAGACCCATAAATTATAATTTACTGCAAATTCAAAAACTTCAATGGATTCTGTATTATCTTTATTAGGTGAAAAAAATGCATAAGAGCCATACCTAAATAAAGGTAGAAGTACATAGCATGTGTTACGGCGTTAACAGCGAAAACAATGTACAATGTAAGTCAACTGCTCAACTGTTAACGCATCTAAACGTTAAAATTTGTTTAACTTCTATACGTTAGAAGAGTTGCCGATTTCGCCAATAACTTGTTTTATAAAAATTCCTAATTTTACCTTTTTTTGACAGACGGGCGAAACACCCAATTTGCACAACGCATGTTATGTACTTCTAACTTAAAAGCGGCAGGCGGAAAGTTTTCTTACGCTCAGCGTTTTCGCAAGCGTTAGCACTTAAGCGCGTTTAAAACTTTAAGACTTCTAAAATGGCAAGTTGCATATCAAGATGACGCTTTAATATGCATATTCGTTCACAAAAATTTTATATATTTTTTTAAACAAACTGTTTTTTTCATAATCCAACCATAAAACCAAAATTAATTCTTTTATGGCTTTTAAATAATTTTTTTTATACAAAAAAACGAAAACACGTTTTTATATGTATTAGTGATTTCATCCAGCTGTCAACGCTTGTAAAAGTTGAAAGTTGGCAAACTCTCTCGCGTTAGCAGTGTTGCATACTCGTACTTTGCTTGTAACTTGCTTTATGACAATACACTATTTCAACTTTTTTTGGCATACGCTTGAAACGCCTGACGCTCAGAACGCTTGTTATGTACTTTCACCTTAAAGATAAACTGCACAGGGTATAAAGTGGCTTAACACCAACACACAACTTTATTACCATTTTAAATAAAAGAGATAGCAAGTGTTAGCGAAATTGCATACACATATTTGCTGTTTTTAAGTGATAATAAAATTAATCACTGTACGCGCTGTGTCAAACGGCCCTATTGAAAATAGTGCAAAAGATGTAAATCTTCTTAATCATGAAGAGAATTAAAAAACACAAAATGATAAGAAAAATTATAATATTTAAAAAGAATTTACTTAGAAATTTACAGAATTTTCTCGTCAGATGCAATTTATGTCTAATAGATATTTGGATTTCTATACGTTTAACGTTTAACTTAAAATTAAGAAATCTTTTTTAAGAAATAACGTTTATACTTAAAAAAAAAGTAGTTTAAGCTTACATACAAAAAAGGAAATAAATTTGTAAATAACTTCTAAAGAAACTTTTATTTTATAATAATAAAGTTATTTATAAATAAACTTGCAGTTAGTCTGGGACCAAATAATTCTATCACAACGGTTTGTCTCTAAAAACAACTAGACGATTAAAAATAGCGACAATTATAGTTGTATGAGACATAAGGCGGCAAATTTCTGCAGTTAATATCGACTGGAACTTCTATATTAGTTTTGTATTACAAATCTGTATGAAATTTCGCTTGATATTGAATGTCATAATTCGCTGCCAGTACAAGGGAATATCTAACTACACAGTCAGAAAGTAAGTAATTGGGTTTTTATACGCATTGTATCAAAAAAAATGTTATGAACTACTAGGCTGAAGTAAACTTGGATTTGGCCGCATGTATTTGTGTGACCCCAAAAGAACTACTTAGTCAGTAGTGACGTCGTCTTTCAACCGACTTTCAACGACAAGTCTGTAATAATGTCCCTAACAATTAATTATCCTTTACTTAGGGCCATAATACACTATCCTATCGAGTTGTACGATTTATAAAAAAAAATCGTGTGTGTTAAAAAAGTATAACAGTGTGGCATAAAAATCCATTTGGTATGACAGATTTGTTGTCAAGCCTGTCTAACTTCATAATCTTTTGAAAAAATTCATAAAAATTTTTTCTCCATGCGATCAGGGTTGCATTTTATAAGATGTTAGTAAAAAGCAACTCTGCTTATGCTTTGCATCTTATTTTGTGTGATGGTGTGATACTAATGTTGCGATTTTGATGCCACTTTTAAAAGTGGGACAGAAATCTATCAGTCTTTCTTGTGAATGAATCGTATGACTGTGTATGATAGTGTATCATGGCCTTTAGTCAGGGTCTCATTCATAAATTAAAATTTGATTTATAGAATATATGTCGTATTTATAAAAACATATTACAAGTTTATTTGACAAGCAGTCTATGTAAATAAGAATTTAATAAAATGTATAGAAATAAATTTTAAGTAAATTAAGTCAACAAAATGAGAAAAACTAACAGAACAGTAATTAATTTGTAAATAAAAGTGTAATCGAAAATACACTATAGAAAATATTTTAAATAAAAATGTAACTTTTAATTACCTAATACAACTCTGTATTAAATACAATTAATATAATATAATAATATATAAATTATATATGTATGTACTTATATATTTTTTAATTCTGTGTATGTAAAAAAATCCCTTTTAAATTATTATAAAAAGAAAACAAATTGGGTATATTCTGTAAAACAAATTCGAGTATAATTGAAATCGAGAGTTTTTCCTAAAAAAAATAAAACTTAATTGTGCAAATTATTTTATAGTTCTTATATATAAGTAAAAAAGTTACTTACTTTAATATTCATTAAGCAAATGAATAAAAAACTACAAAACATTTTTATATTATAAAATTAATTTCAATTTCTATCGAACTCGTTTCGCAGAATACACTTGTAAATATAAATTATAGAAGAAAATTAAAAAACAACAATTTAAAAATTTTTAATATTTTAAGTCAATGACCTCTCAAAATTTATTTTATTGTAAAGAAACAAAAAACGAAATAAAATTTCATGTTATGTGTATGTATGTACATATGTATGTTGTATGTCTGTTAATTCTAAAAGTGGTTATTTTTCAATAAGAATTTACCTTCAAATATAAAATTAATTTTTGTTTTCAATAAAAAAAAGCATTTGAATAATCTGTCTCTCAGTAATATTCTGTTTCACATGAGTTTGTTTTGTAATTGGTTTATAGACGAACACATTCTTAAAATATTTCGTAGAAAATTTAAATAATATTTTCGCCACTTTACTTATCCTACAATTTTACATATACACTCCGGTTCACTTATTTAAAAGCACAAAAAATCTCATATTCAGGAGCCGGTATCTTTTGCAATTTAAAAAAAAGTTAAGTTAAAAATTGCAAAAGATACCGGCTTGGGATTTTTTGTGCATTTAAATAAGTGAACCGGAGTGTACCATCCAAAGAAATTTAATAAAACTTTATTACCGCGAAAGTATTTTCGTTTTATTTGGGTGTTAAACTCAGTGACAGTCACCAAAAGAATAATGAATTACAAAGCATCATAAACAGAAGAAAACATGAAATTTTTGTAAGAAAGTTGCTAAACACCGACGTGTTGAGCTGCTTCTATTTAAATTAAATAAAAAATTTATTATAAATAAGTAACGAGTGAGCAAGTTCCAAAACTTCAACATGGCTCACTTTTTGATGGATGATGTATGTATACTGGCAACAAAATTGCTTCTTCCGCATTTCGACATTCTCACAGTTATCGTTCTCAAGAAATAAAGAAATTAACAATTAGTCCTACCACATGATGATTTTTACTGACTACGAATTAATTCAGACCAAATTCATAAACTTTAGCATTAACTGTTCTCAAGATATACAAAAATCAATAGCTTGTTTGTGTGGAAGGTACCACGCGCACTTTTCCGAACTTTTTTGACTGATGATTTTTATCGACTACGCAGACAGTCACACCTAATGCAGAAATTTGAGTATGAACAGTTCTCAATATTTTTTTTTTTTGTCTTTAAGGCCAGCACTCAGGGGACGGCCTCTACTCCTGCAGTACGTTGTGCTGGTCTAAGAAAATATGTTATGGGAAGGGGAAAAGAGGACGTAGTGTTTTTGGACATTTGATTTAAACTTACTGAAATCGTAATTGGCAGGAAAAACATTCGTTGGAAGATTGTTCCATAAACGAGCAGTGCGGCAAAAGCACGAATTCTCTCTATAATGCAATGTGAGATTCGCTGAACAATCAATCACAAATGGGTTCGCTCTGAGAGAGGTACGTGTAGTACGCAAGAATATGCGACCATCCGGAATCAAATCCCTTATTTCATTAGAGCACCTTCCATGGTAGTATCGATAGAACAATGAAACGCACGCCACATTGCACCGATGCTCTAACGAATCGATAGATTCCCTTTCCTGTACGCGGTCGAGAAGCGCCAAAATAGATTTGGAAGCACCACGCAAATACATGAGAGTGGTATTCCGTCCAAGGTCGGATGAAGGTCTTGTAAATATTGAGAAGTTCAGATGGAGTGAATTATTTCTCGCACCGTTTTAGAAAACCGAGGCACTTGAATGCTTCTTTGGACACTCGAAATATGTGATCATTCCAACGGACATCACAATTAATGCTCATGCCCAGAGCATCAAAAGCGTCAGCCTCCTCAATATTTATATTGCCCATGGTCACAGATGACAGGATTAAATTATCACAACGCGTATGCGTCATAAAACGACATATTGAAAACAATATTTAGCTTGCATGAGAAGTACCACGCCCACTTGTCCAATTTCGCCCACTTTTTGGCTGAGGATTTGTATTGATTGCGTTGACTTTTTACCCGTTTATAGTTATGATTATATTTTTAGACATCCTGAACATGATATTCGAAGGATATAGAAATATTAATTTTTAATTAAACAATAAACTTGACCTTGAGCTTGAAAAACGTAATATCTCTTGATTGGCCAATTATGATTTGATTGTGATGTGTAGAAAAATTTACATTTACTTTGTATGGGAGATGCCACACCTACTTTATTAATTCCGTTAACTTTTTGACGGATAATTAGCTGTCCGTAAGGCATAAACAAACCAATCAAAAGAACTTAAGTTTTCATTCAGCTGAAAGTAAGATTATTTGAAGAAATTTACCGTCTTCTTAATTCGCCACCATATTCTTCCGACCTGAACAGAATTAATAATTTCTCGTATTGGCTTTCTCAAGGATTTATGAAGTTGAAGTACAATGGGAATATAAAGAATTACTAATTCAAGCCATGGACTCCAGGAATAGGTTTCATTTTGATTGTTAGAAGTCACTTTACAATCCTACCATTTTAAACAAGACAGGTAAAACCCAATAAAGAAGTATTCAATTGCCTCGTACTTATAGCTCTGCAAGAAATGGAATATCTGAGAATATTAAAATGTAATATATATTGTATGAGTTGGCCGATGTTTGTGGTTTATTTGGGAGTAAATCGTACAATGAATTACAAAAAAAAAATTTTTTATCTGCGCTATATATAATTGTATACAAATCTTCTGCAGAGGTCGTTTCTGCATTGAATTTTACCAATTCAACAAGACGTTCTACTCAGGAAATTTTTCCAAATCATCTAACGACATAAGAAGTTGGTTAATAAATTAGTTGAAGGAACCTAAAACCGAAATGTAAGTGATTTTAAGATATATGAAACATTTACAGTTTTTTAAGTGAAAAGTATTAAGAAACTTGAAATGGAAATCAAATATTGCTGCACTTAAAAATTACTACAAATGTGTAACTTAACTTAATTGTTAGAAGTCAAATGTGCAAAACATACACATTAAAATTTTATTTTTAAGAATAATATTGGCAGAAGAAAAATATTAAAACAGAAAGAAATATTAGGAATTGCAAAAAAAAACTTCTGATAATTGTATTCCATCCACATTGTTACAGCAATAGCTTCAACATCGGCACTTGACCTTTAACCAGCAATACAACTATTCTTCACACGTTAAACTCTCAATGTACATCTAAAGGATACAGTAGTAAAACACGTTTAACAATAAAGCAAAGAAATTAAATTCACTGGAATTTGAAACTGGAGAGAAAAAAAAAACTAGAGGAAAAAAAAACTGATTACTTCAGGGTAAATGGTCTCTTAGACAGCTTTTTCTTTTCTTTTTTTGGAAAATGAGCAATAAATCTTATCTTGTAAAGTTTAAATGTCACTCTTAAGGATATTCTTTTAGATTAAAAATTAATCAAATTGAGCGAAAAAAAAAGGAATAAATAAAGAAAAATTGTTGAACTGAAATGAATTATGAGGAAAGAACAGATTGTAAAAAATTAATAATGAATAGAAGAAGGAAGGAAGGAGCACAACAAACTAGATAAGAAGTTTCTTTAAGTAAATTAATAATATCCAGCGCTGTGTGGCATGCTCTTCCCCATGTTAACCAGATTAACGTCAGCTAATTGTAGTCCCCGTAGTCTAGTGGCTAGGATGTTGGCTTACTATATAAGAGCTCCGACATCTTGCAAAATAGACATATCGTTGTGCGGAAGTTTAAGTGCTCTATACGCCATTTTTTAAATCTCGAGTTAATGATGCTAATTTAGGTTTTTTGACACCAAAATTTTTAAAATCTGCATTCCGTTTTCGGTTATTTATCTCCGAAACTTGACGAGATATCCTAAAACAGATTACATATTTCAAAAATTTGGGGTCGAAAACCTAAAGTGGCATCATTAACTCGAGATATATAAAAAATATGAAATGGCGGATAGAGCACTTAAACTCCCGCACGGAGATATGAAACAAAAAAAATATTTCTTTCCTCGACTACCTCTCTTTTAGCAGTCTCCTGGCAAAAGCTGTGGTAGTAACTTATTGCCAGGAACAAGGTTTACGTAAACTGTACATCCCGGTAGTCATGGATAAAGCTTGACACACACAACGTGATTGCTGTGAGAAGCTAGGCCGAAACCTTGAAATAAGGTTGTGATGGCCACTTATGTATTATGTATGTAATCTTAGTGCTAAAAAATTTCTAATCTTGTCCCTATATCGGTCACAATTGACAGTAACATTCTGACTACCATCGTTTTTTTAAGACATATAGATAAATTACTCTGCCGGCATATAAAATGCTTCAAACAGTAATTTTCTATTTCTGAAAGGTTATTTCGACAAAAGCTTGTGAATTATTACTAAAACTAGTCTTCATCTGAAAACGGCTTATTCGCCGAATTAGTTGTGTATACGATCGTGGTTTGGCTTTAATTCCTGCACAAGTTGAATTTTAAAAGCTTTTAAGCCAAGATCCTTTCTTAAAATCATTAATTAAGTTGAAGAACACAACCCCAGTTGCTAAAAACGGCGACGAATTTGGTTGAATTGGATCAATGCTGCAGCATACAGCGGCTTCTTCAGTGTGCACTGTGTGGCATCTGACGGTAATCAGTAAGAATAAACGTGATGCGAAAACGATCCACTGCTATTCGAATTAGCCGCACTTAAGGAACATTACGTACGCCATAAAATGGATGAAATGCAGGATAAATTTGACGAACAGATAAAAAATCTCTCATCGTTGTTTTGATGTAAGACTGTCCAAAATAGAATTTCAAACCAAACTATAGAAAAAGAAACTGTCAGTTGTTAAATAAAATAGTTTTGCTAACTTAAATCTCTAATCTTATTAGCATTTCCTCAAATAGACAAATAGAATCATCTATGAATCCAAATTTCTGCTTAGAGAGAATGGGAACCATAAAAAAAATTTATTGGCGAGAATCTTCAACTGATATCTTCAAATGATATCACTTCCGGCACAATTCTAAAAATACTTTTACCATATAGGAATATTTATGAGAAGGAGATTAGATTATTTCGTAGATATTTTTTTCGTCTGGTCCGAACTGACGACTAATCCGGATAGGCGGCCAAGAGTCATAATAGTAAACTATACTCGTATACTGATGTCAAGTTTTAGTGTTGAATACTAGCAGATATGTATTTTTACAAGTAGAATAAAAACTTCCAATCAACAAATCACTAATAAATACTCCTCAATCATCTGAATTAGGGAACACTTTGGTATGTTTCCACAGTCATAATAGAAGTATTAGAAAAAGAAGAAAAAAATTCAATTCCAAAACAATGACGGAATACAAAATCAAAAGAAGCGAGAAAAATAATTTATATATATAATAATTTACTTTTGTATCGATTGATATAATGAATGAATAAAAGCGTTTTAGGACCTCAATATTAAAAAACTTATGCTACAAACACAACCACCGAGAATTATAAGCATTAACCAAAGGGCATCCGTAGAAAAAGAACAAATTTCCCACAAAATCACTCTCCAAAACAAAACAAACAAACAAAAAACAACAAAACGTACTTCGTATCTCTGACTGACTCAAAACCACAGACACACTCAATTTGTTGCATAAACATTGCTGTGCATTCATGTACAGCAAAACAAAGCTGGTTGCACTACTACGTGCTGATGTCTTACAATGCAATTTAAGCGATTTAAGGAGAAAAAAAAAACCGTACAAATCAACTGGAAGTTTAACCTCAAGACATTAAAAACAAACTCTGCAAGAGGTAGTAAACGTTTCTTTAAATAGCAGCACACGCTGCCACAACACACGCTTATACCACAAACACTGTTCATGTAGCATGTGCACCATTGGCAGTAAAGAAATAACCGAAGGCTTTGAAAGACAGATGCTGTCCCCATAGCAAATGATAAGGCATTACAACTGCATATACAAAAACCAGATCAATGGGAGAAAATAATAAAAGAACAAATGACAATAATAAAGAAATGAAGTCTGCAATAAATAAACCGCGTTTATTACCAACCATTCTCTGCACCTCTTTTTCTTCTTAAAATAGTTTAATTCCTTTTACGCTATGAGTATATTGGCTTGCTATGCCACCTATTTCCAACAGAAGGTATTAAGCCGATAATACTTATTTTAATGAAGAAGATTAAAGAAAAGAATTCTAAAAAAAAAGGAGACACCCTGTAATTATTATAAAGTCAAATACCAAATTGGATTTATGTAAGTCTTTGAAGGTTGTTAAATTAAATATGTCTTTTTCATATTTTAACATCTTCGACTTATGACAGCTGGAGCCATTAATATACCTCCCAGAATAAATACAGTGAGACAATAAACAACCAAGACAATAAGTAGTTCGAGAGTATTTCCAAAGAAGTGTATGTATATTCTGAAATAAATAAAAAAAATTTTAACGAAAAACAAGTTTAACCCGGCACAGCCAGAGAAACTTTGGATTTTGCAAGATGGTATATAAAATGTCGAAAACATGCCTATTTTGTACTATCCATAAAACGGCACATTACCAGCTGGTTTGAACCTATTTTTGTAATTTTAAATGCATCTTCATCCGGAGAAAACATGATTCGCTTCAAACGAATTCGGTTTACTCGATACAAATTCCCTGTGGTCGTATGTTTCAATTTCAATTTTAACAGATCGAATCCTTCTGGTTCCAGTAAATACTAAACATTAGCATGAATATTTGAGTTTAATATTGTTTCAGTGGTTTGGTCAGCTTTAAACAAGTTTTAAAACAGAGTTTGCAAAACTGTATTTAACAATTTGTGAAGGGTTCTTTAACAACAAGAGCTTTGGTGGCCTTAATCTTATGTATCTAAATCACCACTTCCGAAGCACACAAACAATATTTTGTGTTGGAAGATATTCAGAATAAGCTTCAACAAAATTGGAATACAGTATTCCCCGGATAATTGTCCCACGCTTAACTGCCTTTCACGCTTATTTATCTCAATTTCTAAATCCCCATATTTTTTCTTACCATTTTCTAATAAAATTTCACGGTTAATTAACTTTCGCTTAACTCCGTTATTCACTTAATTACCTCAAATATATTTTCCCTCAAAAGAAATTTCACTTAAAATTTTCTCGTTTAATTACCCAAAATAATTATTTTCTAAAGACTGCAGCTTAACTCAACTATGTTTACATAGGCATAAAATGTCCGTTTACTTTCAAACTACTTTTTTGATACAACCTTACAATTAAAGTCTACCAAGTTTAGGTATAAGTAAAAGTATAAGACTACTTGCTTTTCACATGTATTGACGGCATGACTTCCACGCACAATTGCCCAAAAGTTTTTACATTTTTGTCGGGGGCAATTATCCGTGGAATACTGTATGTTGTTTTTTACAATACATATTTTGTTTGACAAAATGCCTGCATAAATACCATGTAGAGGTTTTCGAACAAGCTTCTTTATTTAGTTTGTGTTTTATATACTCCACAGATTCCATGTATGTGATTAGAAATAAGCAGCTAAAGTAAAAGCTCGAAGGATTTTCCAGAAGGCAGAGGTTAACAAGGCTTAAAAATAATGTTGTGAATCAAGACTTTTATTTATTCTGAATTCCTATAAAAATATGATGAAACTTCCTGTTTCATTCATGTTCTGCAAAGAAAAAGGCACTTACTTAAACTATTGGTGACCTTAAATGAAGCTAATTTTCAATAAAATATTAGAATTAGATAAGAATAGTCTTCTTAAGTGCAATTCGTAGAAGAGTATGAAGCATATAATTTAAAAATTAGTTCATATTTCGGGTAATAACCGCCTCAAATGGATCCTCCGCTCTATTTAATAGAAATTCAATACGGTTATCTGTTCGGATTTCAGCTGATATAAAAATTTTTGTCTTATTATGGATGATTCTTTACGCCATAAAATGGTCGAGGATTACACTACAAGTTAGAAAAAGAGATAAACATTCTTAAAATGTCAAATCAAATTAAACTTAACAAAAGAAAAAAAAATTATCAGTTTTGTCATATAAAGCGGTTTTGCTACCTCAAAGTTGTAATCTTTTATGAAAAACAGAACTTGTAATTCCTGTTAGTATTTTTTAGCATTTCTTCGAACAAAATTTAGCACTTTTTTCTTGGCAACACTGCAGGCGATATGGAAGACAAAGTAAACATAGAATTTAAATCATTTTCATTAAAATACTTAAGATTTTTTGTACTTAAAGATATTCGTGCTGCTGACATTCATTGTTCCGATTTCAGCAAACATTACATTTCTTGTGTTACCATGTCAACTCTTGTTGACTCCTGTCAAAATTCGAATCAACTGCTCATTTAGTTTGTGGTTGTCAACACTTAATATGTTAATAAAGTATTTTTGGTGGAAAACAAAAGCATCACTGAAACCAAGACTAAGAATTGATGAATACACCGAGAACTCTGGATAATAAATTTCAGTGTTAAAAAAAGAAGTTCACTGAATTTCGTTGTGGCCGTACAACCACTTAAGATGCTAAAATTTATAGGCGCACAGTTGAGGTCTCTGCATTAAAAAAATGTTTTTATAGTGTAATTTTCTGTATTAGATGTTTAGTGTCAAAGTATTACACTAGCAAGCTAAAACACTACAATTAGTCTACTACTGCTATACAAACTTAAAATGTTTTGTGTACATAATTATAAAAGGACAATTTCAAATTCAAATTAATTTCAAATTCACTTAAATATTATTGTTAAAGCTGCAAAAAAAAATTACCAACAGGCCGAAACACTTTTAATCGAAGATGGAACTTTTATTCTCAAAATTATTATACACACGATAAGCACAATTCTTGTTGGAAAGTGGCACAATTTCACGTGTGCGACAGCAAACAATGAACCAAGTAAAGAAAATTGAGCATTTTAAAGATCGACAACATATCGAAAAAATAAACAAAATGTGTGTGTCTGTCCATTCTTTTATTCGTGCAACCCTAATCTAAAGAAACAAAACACAGCGGCAGCAATAGTGGCGGCCGATTCATCTGACACAAGAAAAACAAAACATCTGTTCTTTAGGCATTGGGGATGGTTAATAATTGCGTTGCTGCTGCTGGTGTTGGGTTAGTTCATGCCACAGAACTAAGCCTATCACATGTATACACAAGCCGAATGACGCATGTAGGGATAATACGAGTAGTTCAGGATGTTTTAATCAAACTCAATAATCTTATAAAAGAACAAATGGTGGTTTTTCATTATAAACAGATCCCTTGTTATGGTTTAAAATAAACACTAAAAAAAAATTTTAAACCGGTAGTCTTTCTAAGGGAAGTATTTTTCAAGTGTTTCATAAAATTTATATTTTAAGTCAAAAATAATTTTGTAATACTGTTTTAATAGTTTAAGTTTTAAATTTAAGTTTTATTGAGCCTTTACATTAAACATTACAATTTTAAAGAGTATATGAAAAAAAACTTAGGACTAAAATGTAATATCCTAATTAAAATAAATCTATACAGTAACTAACTTACATCAAAATGATCAATATATAAAAAATAAATAATAAAAGTAAAAAAAAAAAACGCCGTTGCTCCCGGAGCTCTTCAGGGTTTGAGAGAACTGTTTTAATAGATTTGAAATTGATTTTGGTAAAAAAATTTTGTGAAACTTTTATTCATTTTAAATTTATTTTAATTTTTATAAATACAGAATTTTTAATTTTTTTTTTTTCTGTATTTTATTTATTTATTTTCTTAAACTTTACGCTGAACAACGGTAGTGTATCCTTTAAGACTTCACAAGATTAAAAAAATAGTTTTCCATTAAATAAAAAATAAATGTAAATATAGCATGAGAATTAAAACTAAAGTTGTGCGTCAGCCATTAAGCGATTCAATAAGACAAGACTTGTTTTAACAACTGCTTGAGTATGGTGTCTGGCTTCATTAACACGGTTGTTTCTAAAAGCCTACAAAAATTTTAAAAATAAAGACCATGAAAGTGAAAATACACAACGACGAAGAGACATTTTAGGAAAAAAAAAACGATATTTGACCACAAAAAAAGGAAAACAAAAATAAACTTTGAACGTCAAAGATATTGAATTCCTTCATGTTAAATTAATAACTTTCAAGTCTTTCTAAAACACACCAACACTAGCACCCAAACAGCAGGGGCTTCCTTGAACCATTTTTTCCCTATTGACTGCAAATTACAAATAACAAATAATACGTTTTTTTTTATCAAACAAAAAAAATTTTTGTTTTTTTTCTTTCAACAAAACCACAAAATTCCGGCTAAAGTTGTATTAAATGTTACCAAAACAATTTTAACGAAGAAAAAAAATTTTGTTAAAACAATAGCAGCAAATACACAAAAATTACAGCTCAACGAACC
The DNA here is from genome assembly GCA_963576795.1 of Metopia argyrocephala. NCBI lineage: Eukaryota > Metazoa > Arthropoda > Insecta > Diptera > Sarcophagidae > Metopia > Metopia argyrocephala. The sequence continues at coordinate 174,718,675 of OY756208.1, read as the reverse complement.
ATAAAACATTTTTTGTATCTCAAGACAAAAAAAATGAAATAAGCGAAATACAGGAGACAAGAAACTAAAGTATAACAATCCCCAGGCTTGGCTGAAAAAAGAACTAATCGATGAATAAAGAGAGACTAGTAGCCTAAACACTAACTTTAACAACAAAGTCACTTAATGCAACAAAAACAATAATAACGATGACAAAAACAACTACATCGACTATAAACAATAACAAAATTGGCACTCACTTTATATGCACAGGTATTACTCGTAATATGAGCAGTTTGTGTTCATAATTATTCGAATTCAGTAAAAGTTGTCTACTTCACATATGCAACTGGTTTAAAGAAACTGTTACCCATTTGCATGCCAGTTCGAATGCCGCAATTTTTATTTCGTTCAAAAAAAGTATTTCCGACCAAAGACAAAATAAAGTTTAAAGGGCTGGCAACTACTACATCGGCTACAAACAGTAAAGGCCTCGTTACTCAAACGTAAACGTTGCGGATACGTAAACGTTGCGGCCGAGTTCAGCGAATGGTTTAGAATTGGTTTACAATGTTTAAAGAGCTGATACGTAAAAACGAAGAAAAATTTTAAATTTATTGGATTCGACCGCAACGCAACGTTACGTTTACGTATGAGTAATCATTTTGCTTGATAAGCAAAACTGAACAGCTGTTCCGCAACGTTTACGTTTACGTTTGAGTAACGAGGCCTTAACAAACTTGATATTTTTATTTTTATTAATAAACAAAATTGCTTTAAAGAGAGTGTAAACGAATTCTCCACAGAACCGGTTTTTTTAGTGAGACCAATACTGGTATTGAAATTTTTGGAAAGGACAATATATACATATATAAAATTTTTTTCTCCTTTTATTATTATTACGCGCCTTAGAAATGAGACAAACTGCAGTGAATTGATCATTCAAAGGCCAGTGTTGTACCTTCACTCTTGAATGAACAACAGCAATTGCCTCATCGTTGCATGTTGATTGTGTGGTGATTGCCTTCGCTAAGTAGGTTTAGCCGTTATCTGCTACTTCCCAAAACTTTGTTGACATTGGTAACAGTGGAATAGAGTGGAATGTCAGGGAGCGGTTTTTTTGTAGACAGTAACTTTTTTCAGTTTTTACCTTTGCTGGGATTTAAACCTGGGCCGTTTAAGATTTTGTGCGAGCGCTCTAACCACTATACCACCGCCCCTACAAATATCATTGCATCCAGAACGAAAACACTATTTAGTACGGTTTTCACCCTAATAGGCATCATTAAACTTTACTTCTTTAAAGATGAAGATTTTTTGATATAGAAGATAGTGATAATGCAGGTCAGATATGTTATAACAAGATGGAATGAAGTTTTATACGACTCCCGGGACCTACCGACTTATTGAAATCACAAAATTACAATTTCGAGAGTTGAAACTACTTGTATCAATTGGCTTTCAAAGTCGATAATTGGCCTCTCGATAATTTCTTGTATAATCACGTAAAGTTGCTGGCTTTTACTAATACATCAGCAACAGTTGACGTCCTACCTGGATATCATTATCGTTTATGTTCTTTGTATGATATACGGCCAGAAATCCTAATAGAAGTTGTTCTTAATTTGAAAAACAGCGAAGGTTATATGGCCAAAATTAAATTTTAATATTAACCACAGGTTCAATGAATATAAATTGCAAATTTTTTCTATTTAAAATTTTATTGAGTTTGGTGTTTGTATAAAAATTTATACGAAATTCTAAAAAATAAGCAAACAATAAAACTTTTTTTTTTAAACATAATGCTTATGGCAATAATTCTATGATCACAGGTGCCCCAGTAGTCTAGTCAGTGATGTGCTAGACTAGGTTCAATTCCCCTCAGAGACCCTGTTTGTGACAGTATAATGCTAGTTATCATATTACAAATATATGAAATTAGAAAAGCATTTATAACGAATTACGTGAAAATTCCCAGCAGAAAATTTATCAAATTTGGAAGCAATAAATGAAATTGTAAGCAATAATGGAAGCATTATATTGTTTATACATATCTTAAAGCTTCCAAAATGCTATAGGATAAGGTTATATTTTTGGTTTTTTATACTATTTGCTTACTGGTTGCAATAAATTTGCTTTTGTATTGAATTTTAGCGGCTCATTTCATAAAAAAATCATGCATTATTGATGCGCATGAGTAAGTGATTGTTTGTAATTTCTCCCTTACAAAATAGCTTATTGGTAAGCACTAATTTCTGCTGGGGTCTTGTATCGTATATTAATCCTTTGGGCACAATTTTAAGTTGTGTTTTTGCTGAAATGATGCACAAACATTGTATATAAAAATTTGTGCATATTTAAGATTGGATTGGCTAAAAACAAAAATATAATTCTAAAAAAACCAGCAGTTACAATTTCAATAAAAAAAACAAACAAACGATTATTCGTTTTGTATTAATTTTCTCTTTAGATGATCAAGAAATAAGGAAAGAAAAGCTTTAAAAACATTTATGTATGTACTAACTATAGGTGGGTAAATGAATGGTATCGTTAAATGGTACACTAGATGGCAGAATATCATTAATACTGTATGTCAGTCCGTCTTTGTTTTAAAATAAACCCAAACCAGAATACAAAATACTCGTAAATTTATTGTTGTGAGTCAGCGTGTGAGCCACTCAGTCAAGCAAAACATGAATCCACAAGTGAACGCTTAACAATCTCGTTTATAGCAGTTGTCTGACGTTTTGTTCACATTCTAGTCTGAACAAATATCCAACCCAATTCAATCCAATACATTCATTATTTACAGGGAGGGTAAATTCTTCTTTTTCTTTTTCTGTTTTTTTAGTTTTTTTTTTTTTTTTAATTTTAATTTTCACTACATGTACTCATCGTACGTGTGGATTGGACTTGTTTTTTATCGAAATCAAATAAAAAGAAAATAAAAAAAAAAGAATTTAACAAATATGTTTGTGTGATTCTTATTTTTTCTGTAGGCAGAATAAAGAATAATGATGCGCATGCGCACATTTCAAAAGTTGCTGCTTCTGCTGTTACCTTCTGCCAATTGATGGTAAAGTTGTGCATTGAATTTGAAAATTTTGTAAGACAAATATTAAAAAGAAAAAAGAATGGAAATAAAATAAATGGATTAAAATAAAACAGGTAGATATCGAATCATAAAGATACTCTTTTAAATCTAAAACTAAAACATATATTTATGTATATATAAAATGGTAATAATGTAATAATATCTGTACAAATTTGTAGTCACATTTTACAATGGCACTGTGGTGACTGCTTCAGGAACTTAGGTCAGCCTGGCTAGCGTAAGGCTCCCTTGTAAAAGCTACGGGTTAGGTGTGGTTAAAATTCAAATACATTCAAGTGTTATAACTCATAAAACATCAAAAGTGTCAGATAGGTTCCGATCCCTAACCAAGGTGGAAGTCATATTCAAATGCATGGCTTCAAAATAGACTCCTATGTAAGGCCACACAGTAAGCTGCATATGGTGTCAGCGTAACTTGTACTTTTGGACCCTTAAGGAACGCCATTGTGACGTTACGTACTTGGTTTATTAATTAAATCTGTGAAATGGTTCTTAGTTATACCTCTTAATCTCTAACTTGTTTATAAATTTAAGTGGTATAAAAGATATTTAACCCATAAAAGGAATTCCCTACTACCATCTTTATCATTTCTTATTTGCAATCAATTTGTTATTATTGCCTACAGTAGGGCTACTTATAGATAAAATAAAAAAAAAATATTCAAAAAGGCGTAACAATAAATTTTAAAGAATAAAAAAAAAATCCCATTAACGCAAGCGCAAAACGTAAATATATGTGAAGACTTACATTGAATGCGATGGATGAATATTGATGATGTTGTTGATGGTGATGGTGTAACTTGGAAGTTTTATTTAGAAGTAGTTTTCATAAGCCAGGGAAACAGTCGCATAAATAACAAGAGAGTAAACTGAAAGAGAAAAATTTTATTAAAGGAGAGAAGAACATATTAAATGTTTCGATTTTATGAGTGAATAACTGGGAACAAACCCCATTGGAAATTTAATTGAGATTTATAAAAATTATAATAATTATTTAATTATTCAGTAACAACTAGCGAACCTGTTTTGACTTTAATTGCGCTACAGTTTAATTGCTAAAATATTTCTTTAAACATCAAAAAGTTTATTTAAATGTCTATATTGACTATTTGTAACCAAAAAAATAAAACTGACACACGGGATTCAGACTATGGTGCCTTTTATGAACTAAATTCGATTTTCGACTGTTGTCGAAATAGCTGATCGAACGACTTTTCATTTGGAATTATGGCGCACATTCGTTGAAGAAAAACACTATTGTGAATTTTACCGACTGAATTATTCACAGTGGTACAATTCTATTAACTGGCACTGTAAATAAAATTTTTTTTTGCAAATAAGAAAAAATAAATTAAATTAAACATGACCACGACGGATTTATGGTTCGATAATTCGTCTGATGAATATGAAGGCTTACTGGAACTGGCTAGAAGCAGAAAGAGATTGAGGGATGCTTCCGACATATTGGAAATGGACACAACTACGTAAATATTTTTATTTTTACAAAGTATTCATATAGAAAGTTCATTTAATAACAAATTCTCGACTGTGTAAGGAGGCGTTTGTGGACCTACTATCCACTACAGATGAACTCCTGCAGCAATGTACATAAGGTAGGTCAATTCCAAGCATATAAAAATTAGCAACAATTCTACGATTTTGTGCTCAGGGATCGTACCAACTTAGCTTTGGAAACGAAAATATGCTTGGTCTTGCTCTTCCTGTTGCAAGGTATTCGGATCTATTTTGTTTTACTTTCTTTTTTGTTTTTGATATCATGTCAGCCCATACGAGCAATAGAAAGTACTTTAAGTTTAGCTCTCTGATATTGCATATTTACTAACCTTAGCTGACGTTCTAACGGGCGGTCCCAAGCAAGTTAGTTCCTGTGATATTTCAACCCTCTGTTTTTCTGCTTGTAGTTTTATTCAAGTTACTTTTGCCAATAAAGCATATTTTTCCATAAGGGAAACGAGGTTTTCTAATTCTTGCTTATTGCTTATAACTTCAGACCTGCATAGAATTAACGAAAATAATTCAGTTCGTGGTATTTGGTCCACCAAATCAAAAAAAAAAAAAAAAAAAGATACAAATACAAATACTTACATTTTCAAAAATTTTTTTAATTTTATTTACAGCGTTGAAAGCAAAATTGTGTTCGTTCAAAAATTCGGTACACAATGAAATTTTTGACAGTGATGCCAGATGATAGTCGATATTCGATAGCCAACGAATATCGTTTGTCGAATTCAACTCATAATAGGGGCCTATAATAGAAAACACATTGACCTTTTTTTAGCTATCTTTACGAATTTTTCAAAATCTTCTTACATACATACATAACTGGCCTTTACAACCCTGTGTCAGGATTACGGCCTAGCTTCTCGCAGCACTCATGTTGTGTGTGTCAATTTTTATCCATGAGTACCGGGACCTACAGTTTAATGTCGACTCCGAACGACAGAGTTGAGAAGCTTGTTCATGGCAATTAGTTACTCTCAGAGCTTTTGCCAGAAGACTGCTGAGAGGTAGTCGCCGAAAGAAATATTTTTTTCATATTTCTTTTTTTGAAGATGTCGGAGCCTGGAGTCGAACCCAGGACCCATGTCTTAGTAAGCCAACACACTAACCACTAGACCACGGCGACTACTAAAGCTTACATTTTTAATTTCCTCTTCTTTATTACTTTTTTTTAAATTTACACACACTAACACACTTCTCATGCCAAAAACTGAAATGCTGATATGATTCGTTGATTGGTCGAATCGAGAGCATTATATTCCTTATTTTCTTTACTCCCAGACGTCTAAAGTGCAATCTTTACGGAATTCTTTACCAAAAAAAAAAATCGTCTATATCATATGTCATAATTTACCTACAGAGAATCTGTATCATCAGTTCAAGTATTACAGACAACTAAATGTCCGAACAGTCTGAAAAATAATTATTGTTTAAGTAAAAGATCACTACACTTATTAAACATTATCAATCTTCTATTCAAAATAATACTGTTATTGTCCCAGAGAATATTGTGAAAATAAAATATTTCAAAATTCAGAGTCTAAACAAATTATATTTTCCAAGATTGTGTAGATTTTTTTCTTATATGGCAACACTTGACCTTATATAAGCGGAAAAAACGTGTGAAAACACAAGTTTATTGTAAAAATCAGTAATAGTAATACAGTATTCCCCGGATAATTGCCTCGACAAAAATGTCAAAATTTTTAGGCAATTATGCGTGTAAGGCATTTAAACAAATACGGTTAAGTGCTTCTTTGAGGCAGTTAAACGAATATTCTTAATTGTCTGTATACACTGCCATCAATACACATAAAAAGCAAGTAATTTTATAATTATACTTATACATAAATTTGGTAGACTTTAATTGAAAGGTTGTATCAAAAAAGAAGTTTGAAAATATATTCAACGGACAATTTATGCCATATATAAATATAATTGAGTTAAGCTGCACTTTTTAGAAAACAATTATGTTGGGTTATTAAGCGGGGAATTTTAAGTGAAATTTCTCTTTGCGGAAAATATATTTGAGGTAATTAAGCGAATAACGCAGTTAAGCGTAAGTTAATTAACCGTGGAATTTTATTAGAATATGGTAAGAAAAAATATGGGGATTTAGAAATTGAGGTAAATAAGCGTGAAAGGCAATTAAGCGTGGGGCAGTTATCCGGGGAATACTGTACTTTGAATTCAAAAGTGTCAATTTATGGTTGAACCGAGTACTAAAGAAATTGTACTGTATGCATCTTATGACATTAAAAAATCCAAAGTAATTAAAGCAATTTAGAAATTTATTTGTAAAATATATTCCTAATTAAAAAATAAATAGAAAACTTGTTGTATTTAATATCGCAAATAGTCATGTGTTTCAACAATATTCCACTCTCAATGGTAAACACTGATGTTACATGCAAAAAAATTTGTGTATTCTTTTCTCTTTTAGAAAATATTATGCAGACAATAAGAACATTGTATTTAAATACTTTTCAACCATTTTCCTCAAATTTTTTGTTTTAAAACTTGGCTTAAAATTGGAAATATTTCCAAGTAGGTAGAAAATCTACATAAAATACATATATATATACATACAGTAATGGATATTAGGTTAGCACACTGTGTATGGTGACACTTATAAACTAAAACATACTGTTCAAGAAATATGAATTATAAAAATAAAGAAAATAGGTCCGCTGCAATTAAGATAATAGGAAACACATATTTTTAACAATGGCTGTAGATCCCACAGACATACAGGATGTCAGGGTGCGACAAGTTTCATGCTTTATCGACTAAAACTCGATTTGAAGTTTACAATATACGTCACTCCAAAAAAAGCATTGTTTTAATCGTTGACTTTAGAGCTTCAAACAATTTTTTACAATACAAACACGTAACGTGAGTGAATTAATGTAATTCTGTATACAATTTTTGTAAAAATTCAGTTCTAATCTATGTTCTACTAAAATAGGTCTATCGCAACATATTTTACGTCCTAGAGGTTTGCATATAAGCTTAGGCGTCGTACACCATATTCCTAAAATATATATATAAGAAAGTGTATGTATTTTGCATCTAAACTGCATAAAATTGAAGTTTCATCTCTATGCTCCTTTTCAATTAACAAAATGTAATTTTAAATAGTTTTCATCCAAAATGACTTATAACTTGCAATTAATGAATAATAAATAAAAACAACATAAGAGGCTAGAAAAAGAAATAGCAAAATATATTAATCACTTAATGGAACACATTTATCGACTATAATATTGCTTTGTTTTGACACATACAGAAAAATATAGACCTTTTAATGCAATATATACGAAGTGTGCTAACCTAATGATCACCACTGTATGCACATACATATGTACATATGCTCAGTATTATACAGAAAAGCCGGTATTTACAAGAGCAATAAAATTGTTATAAAGAAAGAAGGAAAAATAATATGAGCAGTAAGAAAGAGAGAAATTTTAAGCAAAATGAAATATATTTCAGGTCAAACTAGTTCTAGTTTAACACAGCAGACGCATTCGCAAAGGAGTTAACGTTAAGTAAGGATGTGAAAGAGTGCTAAAAAATAAGAAATAGTGAAAAGAAAATGAAAAAAGAATATAATATGCAGGATACAGAAACATGAAACAAAAACAAAAAGTTAATTTATATTAATTTCAATTCTTTTAACAAATAATTAAAAATAATTACAAACCATTGTTTAAATAAATTATTTATAAAAAGCCTTAAATGAGTGTTTGTGTTTAAGTGTCGAGCATATGTTTGTTAAAATAAAAAAAGCAACAAACATCTTTACTAAATGAAGTATCAAGAGAAACGAAATGAAAAGGTGTACTTTGTTTTAAATAAATACCTGCAATATGTGTACGAGTGCATACATACATAGGTATATAAATATGTATGTATTTTTGTGTAACTACTATGTTTGCTTTCATTCAAAGCGATAAAAAAAAACCAACTGCCAGTTATTTTTCCCCTTAAATAAGAAATAAAGTAAACAACAACAAAAAGAAATATATCAAAAACCGCTTTAGTTGTTTATCGGAAGTTATAAAAACGACAGCTGCTTAGACTAAAAACTATTTATAAAACAACAACAAAGATTTAATGACCAATGCGTATGTGTGTGTATATTTGAGTAGCTCTTTTTTATATCTCTCTAGCTGCCTTACTCACTCTCTCTCTCTCTCTCGCTCTTTTTATCACTATCTTCCCTCAACACAATATCTAACCAACAGGATTACGCGTGCTATTTATAAAGTGATCTCTCACACGCACACTTTTACAAAAAGAATGCTTGTACTAAAATAAAATAAAATAATAATCCCTTGTAAATTGAAAAAACACCACAATAACAATAATAATGAAAATACAACTCTGTTTGCTGTAGCCCAGGATTAGCAGCCAACAGTTTCTAACATAAAATTACCCACAGCGTGTTAGTGAGTGAAGTGATAAAAATAAGAAATGATGAAATTAAAAAATATAAATAAATGAAAAATATCCAAATAATTGAAGAAAAATAAAGAAAATTAACAAAAAAAAGTGTTTAAAAAAATGTGGAAAATATAATTACTTATATAAGTAGTTAAAATCCAAAAATTATAAATAAAAAATATATAAAATAAAAAATATTTTCAAAGTTTGCCTAAAAGTGTTAAATCACAACTGCAATAAAATGAAATTCTCTGCGAATTCTGTGTCAATCAAACTTCTTTTTGTTTTCTTTATAAATTACGCTTTACTTATACCCACCATCCAATCGTGGCCACATGATGCCAATAGTCATCAATTGCATCATGCTCACAATAGTCACCATGACAATGAACACAATGCTTCTATAGATACATTGTCGTCCTCATCTACCACAACTACTTCATCTGCTAAGGGTGTCCATCATAACGACTGGCATCGTCTGGAAATGATGGATGCTAATGGTCTTTATTTATTGGAATGGTGGACAAAAGCAAAGGATATTTATTTTCGTGTTACCGTCAATACTCAGGGTTTTATTGGTTTAGGTTTTTCACGTAAATCAGGTCGTATGTCTGGTGCTGATATGGTGCTATTGTGGGTAGATGATCGTTCGGGAAAAGCGAATGCTTTGGTAAGTAAATTGTTGTATTTTATTTTTCTCAAACAAAAATTCAAACAAAATTATATTCTGAAATGTACGAGTATGTGCATAAAGACACACGACTATGTAAAGCCCAAGATAATAATTGTTTACGTTAAAATAGTCAAAGCTTGAACGATGAGTACTACTGCACTGATTTAACTTATTGGAGAGATGTGATTGATACCTAAAATACTTATAGTATTATTATTTACAGACATATTTATATGTACATATCAGCTTAAATAACATTCTTAATAATAGATGATGAATCCTCCAAATCCTCTATTAATAATTTATATTTTTGTTTTTATAGATTTTAAACTGCCTGCAGTTTAATGGAATTCATTACTTAATTCTCCACTTCTAGTTAAACTGAACTTTAATGATTTTATAATCCAAATTATGGATTTATGTCTCTTTCAAAAAAAAGTAGATTTTAGATTTGATATTCCTGAATTAAATCTCTAATTTTTCCAAATTTGAGAAAATTTACACCTAGTTTTTCCACAAATTTTTCTGAATTAATACTTACCTACAAATGATATAAAATTATTATGGTTCAAACGATTTGTTTGTAAGTTCTCGGGCCCTCCTTGTAATAGAGTAAGAGAACTTTCTGTATTAAAGAACAAGAAAATCAAACTTTTTAGAAAATAAAAAAGCTAAATCCGAATTACAAACACCATACTCTACAATAATTGGGTATATCAACAGAATGAGAGTAATTGTTCAGTTCTGTAGCTCTAAAAGAAAATCTCATTATTTTTAATCTCATAAAATTCGAAGATAATGAACCTGATCACATACTTTTAATTGAGAAATCTCCATATTTTTTTCTTGAATCAATAAATTACTTATATTTGCTTTAAATATTAGTTTCATACCTTTCTACTAATATATTATATCTGATAGTAAATAGAATGTCCAAGATTTGGCATATGAAATCGTGAATAATTTTGAAAATGTGAACTGCCTTGGTAAAAATTAGTTCACATTATAGCGAGTTCACTGTAGCCAGGTTTTTTCTTGGTTTGCGACTCAGCCCAACAAAATGGGATGTTATTTTAGCAATAGTTATAGTATCTCATATAATCGTTGTCAACTTGTTATCGTAAAAAAAGTTGGAGTATTGTTTATCGATAGGTATCACATCATAAAAATGCAGAAATGGATGTTGAGTAACATACTTTCATGAAACCAAAATTTCTATTTGAAAACCATTACTCAATATGGAGAATTATTATCAAACTGTAATCTCATAATTCGGCCCAAACTATATTGACATTGACATTGAGGGCCGCTGTGATTTACGGTTTATTCCTGATCATTCATTTGATTGCTTAAAGGTGGTTAGAGTGGAAGTCAGGGGCGGCTTTCTTTGGGGTGGACTTTTTGGAGACGATGGGGGAACCTCTTATATATTTAATTTAATATAAAATTTTGACAATGCCACACAATTTTCATATTGTTTCTCCAGTGCTGGTTTCTCCGAACCTGGACTACTTGGTGTTGTAAGCGAGCGCTCTAACAACTACACTACACACAACTACACACAACTACAACTAACTAACAACTAAACACCCCTCTATTATTAATAATGTCAACAAATAACAGCATGAAGGACTGACATGGTTTCTGGTCCTGAAACCTTTATGTACTACACAGATCTAGAAGTGCTTAAAAAATATATAGGTATAATAATAGGTTGATAGGATTTTTTTAATGCTGACTGACTCCATATAAAGTCCATAACACGTTTGTAGGGTGATTTGATTTGATTTGACAACAGACAACAACTTAGTATTTTCTATTTTTACGTATTTAACAAAAAATGAAAGCATACTTGCAAAGGACAATAGATCTACAATAGGTAGTGTCTACTTTTAGGATTAATTTAATATTAAATTTTTATACTCTGAGCAGAAAAAGCAGACACATTGTCTCTTGAAATTTTTGTACCTGATTTAAATATAAATATGTATGTATGTATATGTTTTTTGGGCTATTTTCCTTTAAGATTTTTGTTGTGAAAATTGGTTTATAAACCAAAATTCTTCTTAGAAAAAAATAATTGATTCAATAAATTCTTTAAAAATATTATCAAATGTCTAATAAGACATGTGTAATGTATTGAAAAAAGCAAAAAGTTGCATACATACATATGTATTTATATTAACATATAATCAATACATAATTCAAACACTTGCTTAGTAAGAAACATATGCAATGCAATTCGGGTCTAAGCTTAATTCTTGGAACTTAATTTTTATATTCAGTAATAAAAAGAAAATTATAAACCTATAAAATCATACATATGTAAGTGCTTTTATTTTTAAATAGATTGTGATTGAAATTAAAATAAAAAAATATTAATAATAAAAATTATTTTGTGTTATGAGTATGAGGTTCAGTTAAAATACAAAATTGTTTTCTAATCTATCTAATACTACCATATTGCTTCCATAAAATCATCTCTCAAAAAATTTTAAGCTAAAATTTATTTATTATTTATTTTAAAGCTACAATTATTATATTCAAGTTGTAAACTTGCCGATTTCTTATTTGTTCTAAATAAAATGTCGAACTATTTCTAAAGTAGCTATGATTAGGATATTAACTGTAGCTTGTCCTACATCTCCAGAGAAAGTTAGCACAATTTTCCTGCTTTTTAATTTTTTTTATTTAAGCATGACCTCATAAAATTATAGAAAAAGGAATAATGAGATTAAAATAAAAATATTTTACGCACAAATTTAAAATCACTTTAATTTTTTAACAAATCCCCTACAAAACAATACCCTCTTTAATCAGTATATCAATTTTTTTATAAAATCGTAATTAAATATTTTTTAACCCTAAATTTTAATTTTTTTTTCTTTTTTTGTGTGTGTTTTTGTTTTAAAAATATTTGTATGTATCAACTATTATTTGCCGATAATACAAGTAGTGTTGAATTTCAATAGTGGGTAATAAGGACATTTTTCCATGGCATAGTGGTTGTTGCTCATACAGAGAAGACTTTCAAAACTTCTTTTATGAAATCTCTAAGAATTGAAGTTTATTTCATTAAAACCCTTCGATTGTATAAAATTTCAAAACATATTCGAAAACTTAAAAAAAAATTAACACAAATAATACCGTTTCAAACTGAAAATGAAACTTAACAGGCACTATATTGAAATGAAAATCCTGTATGGAGGTGTAAATAAAAATGTTGCCCATTAAATACGAGTAAATATGTTTGTATACAGTAAAGTCTGCATGCAGCAATATCTCGTATCACTGAGAAAATACGTATTTACAAAAAAAATTTTTTTGGCTATGTTATGGATATATAGTCTTATTTATAATAAAACAACGGTGCTTTAAAAATAGTTCTCTATTGTTAAATGATCTGCGAATTTAAATTCAGATCGCAAATGGGTTGGTGATAGTTTTTATTCATTTTGTTTCGTCCTAAAATGCCTTAATTATATCAGAAACTAAATTCTATAAAATGAATATAAATTTTTTGGCAAAAATGTCTCAATCAAAGACACCATTGTGCACCAGGCTAAGTGAACATGTTTTCTACTCGAGCTACGGTACTCTCATTAAATTTCTTTGGACTTGTACATATAAATGGCAATCGTCATGAAGAGAACTTACTAAAGAAAACATCATCATCACAAATTGATGTAAATGAAGCTGAAGTGTTATAACAACAATAAAAATACAACTCTTTTCTAAAAATAAAAATCACAGTAGATTTGCAACCAACTTCCCTATAAGATTTTTTGACAGTTATATTGTGCTTGACACTCTAAATTAGGAAGCGCATTAAAAACGGAATCTGTAATGAATTATTGGTCTGTCACTTCAAGCAGATAGAAGATGTCTTTGTGTTTACATTTTCTAGGTTTCACTAGAGACACCTCTATTTGTACCACGGACACCAGGATTGTCTCAAGATTCTTGTTTATTGATGGTGGCCTAAGGGTTCCTTGGCTGGTGTTTTTATTTCCCCCCTTAGGGGAGTGCATGTGGTGACTGTGGTTAAGGTGTGAATAGTACGAAATTTCCTTATTAAGGGAGGTTGGTGCTTTCTAGGTAAAGGTTAGTGGCGTAGTTGCTAAAACGGAGATTCAATACCCCACCTTAAGTCCTCGTTTGGTGATAACGGGACGCTTGATATTTTCTATCAGCTTCGGTAGAGAGTGACATGTTACTATGACAATACGCTCGTTAAATACAAACTATTATTTAATGTGCTGGAGGCCCGAAGTTTGAGCCCCAGAAAAGGTCTGACCAAAAATATACATTGCAGATAACTTTAATCTAATTAAAGCGTTTCTGATGAAACACAAACTATTACTTCAGTTGCAATACAGTGTGCTTAACAATCAATTTATTATAAAAGCAATTTGGTGACCATATTCTTTCAAGAAATGGTTCCGTTCTCTGTTGCTTCGTGCATGTGATTTAACGCTTCTGATTTATGCTGACAATCCAATAACTCTAGAAACATTGAAGACATTGCGAATGGCATTTAAATATTAAAAAATATAGTAAAAAATTGGACTATTTAAATAAATGGAACATAGATCTCATATATCAAAATTAATGCAATTACATTGTCTACCAAAATATAACAAAAAAAGCTTTCAATCCAAAAATGACTCTCCTGAATTATCAGTTCAAAGTTGCAACTTCTTTAAAAAAATACCATATTCAATGCTGTAACTGACAAAAAATCGAAAATAGGTTTTTTGCATCATTTTTATCAGAAAACAAAACAAAAACAAAAATACGCGTAGATGGGTGTCGGTCCCAGATATCTATGATAAAAAGAAATTCACTTACGCCGTCTGTGTTTTAAAAAATACCAGTGCCTTTGTTCTATTTTCATACAGGATTTTTGGCTTTAGTAAGCATTAAATGTCTTGTCAGTTACAGCGTTCTTTAATTCTTGCAACGATATGCATGCATGTATGTAAATGATAAATAACTTTGCTTTGAAGAAAACCTTTTTAAATTATTTTTCCACAAATGCTTATCCTTTTTAATATGTACTTTTACTTCTGCCGCATATTATATTTAAAGCAACTCTTGTAGAAATATTAACAAAAGTACGAGTATTTCAAAGAAATGTTGCTTTAAATCAAATCAAGTATTTGGAACGCACAACCTTGAATTTTGAATCCATTTAATTTTTTATAGTCAGTATAATTTACATACTGTAGTGATTTTTGTTTTAATGCAAAGCATAAAATTTGGCGAAATTAAAAGTGTTAAGAACTTAGTATTCAAACACTAACCTTTTAATTTGTTTGTACGTTCATGTACAATCTCAATTACAATTCAATTCAAATATGTTTGAAAGACACGCAAAAGTATTTTTGTTTTTTGTAGAAAGTCAATAGTTTTTGAAGTGTTAAGCTTAACTATGACTAAAAATTATTTGAAAGCAAAAATAAAAATTTAATTGAAATCAGACATGATTTCTTTTTTTTTTTTTTGTAGAAATTCATTTAATTTATGCAATGGTTTTTTTATGTACACGTTTCTTTAAAAATTGTTTAAAAACATATAACAAGAAATAATTGGATTATTCACATGATGTTTTTCTTATATGTGATAAAACATCCGTTTCCGAACGGAAGTGAACCATAATGTCGGCCTGTTGAACGCTACAATAGTAGTATTACGAGATAATCTCATTTTGTGCTGCTGAGAAAACTCCACAGCCAATACTAACATGTCTTTTGTTTTATCAGTGTAAATATCAGGAACACTTTTAGAGAGATGATCATTTACATTGAAAATTTCTCACAGGCTTTTAAGGCCCTGGATCAAACCAACTTTGTGTGTTGATGGTCTTAAATATTATCACCGTAGATATCGGTCCAATCAAGTAACGAAGATGCCATTCGTATAGAAGTTTCTCGAGGCAAAGTACTACTGACTCATATATCACTTAGCCTGACCTTGACCATAACCAACCTAATACTTTGAAATTCATATTTTTTCAAAAATTAACTCTTCAATTGTTATTGAAAGGAAATAAGTTTTCAAAATATTTGTATGGTTTAGTTACAATTTAATTTTGATTTTTTTTTCTATGGAAGATTTTACCATGAAAAAATTACTGATTTTGGGAGAGTTGAAATTCAGTTCTGTGGCATACTTGATGCATATCCATTTTGGCTTTGGAAATAAAACGTAAAAAGGCAAAACATAAAAAAACCGAAATTAAATTCCTGCCTTAATTGGGAATATATTCATGAATGTTTAAAAGCAATACATGCAATAAAAATATAAGAAAAAGAAAAAATTAGGGACGTAAAATTTCTTACATACATAACTGGCCTTTACAACCCTGTGTCAGGATTACGGCCTAGCTTCTCGCAGCACTCATGTTGTGTGTGTCAATTTTTATCCATGAGTACCGGGACCTACAGTTTAATGTCGACTCCGAACGACAGACTTGAGAAGCTTGTTCATGGCAATTAGTTACTCTCAGAGCTTTTGCCAGGGAGGTAGTCGCCGAAAGAAATATTTTTTTCATATTTCTTTTTTTGAAGATGTCAGAGCCTGGAGTCGAACCCAGGGCCCATGTCTTAGTAAGCCAACATATTAACCACTAGACCACGGCGGCTACGTAAAATTTCTTAATTCATACAAAATGGCAGAGACGAAATTATAAAAATTCTATTAAAAACAGAAGTTCAAAACTTTAAATACGAATTTCTTAAAATGTACCGGCCATGAACTGTAATAATATTCTTCAACAAAGTTTACTACCCTAATAATTTTTATTTTAAAACCATATTTACCCTTTAACATTTAAAATCAAAACGTTAAAGTTTTTTTTCTGTAAAACCTAAACATTTTTGAATAAAAAATTTGTTTTCATTTGGATATATGTATGCAGCTTTTCCTTTTGAGTAGATAAAATAATCACAGTACAGTCGGGATAGCATTTCTACTGCTTGTTCCTATTGTCTTCCATATGAAACTTTTGTGGCTGATAAGTTTAAATCACAATCTACGAACATCGCCATACTCTGTGAATGAGCTCTCACAGCACAGTGATCTGCAAGAAAATCCTTTCAGAGTTTCAAATTCGTCCTTCCATGATTCAGAAAATTAGATTTGCGATTAATGCAGAACAAATTTGGTTTCCAACCTAAATAAAGTCAACCAAAACATTTCAAACGAGATAATATTTGTATCTTTACATACATACTACGTATGCATGTTAACATCTTAGAGTAGACAATCTTAAAATCAATCCTGCACTGTACATATCACTGGATAGACGATTGAAAAGAGGCATTACGGCATAAAGGGTTATAAGCTTAAAAAAATGTTTTTTTTTATGAATACTACTTTTGTGTTTAACCGATTTTACTAATAATTTTGAATGAATGATTGTTTGTAAATTCAACAAAACCACTTTCAACACCTCAAAACATTTAAAGTAATACAAATCTAAAACCATTTATAAAGTTTTTTAGTAATTAAAAAACAATATTTAAAATTTAAACCAACGACAGCATCAATTCAATGTTAATTTGGTATTCTGTAAGCTTTATCATGGCATTACCCATGAATCAATAATGTTAATATAGGATCTTTCATTAAGTGCTTCCAATCTTTAAATTAAAAAAAAAAAAAGGAAATGTGTGTGTAAGAGGCCATGAAAAGTTTATTCGTTTGTAATATCGGCTTCTCTTTGTAGAGCACATCGGAAATTTTCCATGACTCTGGCGCATAAATTAGGCCGTGGATTGTAATAACCTGCTTAATGTCTTTATCAAAGAAATATAGACCCAAAATCAACACCAAACTGTGAATTTTTCGGGATGCAACGAATGGACCTGAATATTGTGTGAATTGGTATCTTCTCAAGTCCGACAATGTAATTGGTTGAAATTTTATTATTTGAACGTGTTATTTAAATGATATATGCGTCCGTTATCAACTGTCAATCTTAGAAAGTTTCTTCTAACTATGAAGAATTTTAGGAAAAAATCGTATCCCATTCAGAGGAATTCCTTTTGATGTTGACATTAAAAATAATTTGGTCTTGGCAACAGGCTCAGACACAAATTTTTTGCTGTCGATTAAAAATTTGCTGGGATTAAAAATTTCTGTTTAAAAACTCAAGAGAGCCCTTATCATATAAACCTTAGTGACTACTGAGATAATTATCACTGAAATAGAAAACAATTTCGTTCCGATTTGTTATTATACGCCAAATTATGTAACAACGAATATAGAAAGTCGTTTTTCGTGAATAAATAAATGTTGTCTCATGTATTTTATTTCTTCACGTCTAAACAAAATTTTTGGTTGTTTTTAAATATACTCTACAATACGCGTAGCAGATAATAGCTAAAAAACCTATTTAGCGAAGACACTCACCACAATCAACATGTAACGATGGAGCAAGCTTTCGTGAAAAAGACTCCAATTACACGCTTAGGGTTAAGGAGAACTATTTTGCATTGAAATCAACCAAAATCAGAGAACGATTATACGAGTATGTACTTTTAAACAATTACCATCGTTCCAAACACACCAATTCGTTATTTTCCGAGTATTTAAATTTTAGTCGGAGAATTTTTTATAGGTGTTTCAAATATTAACGTAATTGTGATGAAAAATTTTGCACAAAATATTAATGCTGTTACCTAGGTCTAGTGGTTAGTGTGTTGGCTTACTAAGACATGAGCCCTGGGTTCGACACCCAGCTCCGACATCTTAAAAAAAGAAATATGAAAAAAATATTTCTTTCGGCGACTACCTCTCAGCAGTCTACTGGCAAAAGCTCTGAGAGTAATTAATTGCCATGAACAAGCTTCTCAAATCTGTCGTTCGGAGTCGACATTAAACTGTAGGTCCCGGTACTCATGGATAGAAATTTACACACACAACAGGGTTGTAAAGGCCAGTTATGTATGTATGTAACCAACGTTGATATTTGAAAAGATTCCGAAAAAGTATTTCGAATTTTCTTGCTTTCTTTGCCCTATCAAGTAATAATTTGTTTTCTGTTTCAAAATTTTCAATTTCTTTTTTGCTTTCCATTTTCTGAACGTGATTTGCTTAAAATTTAAAGTAAATTTGCCTATAATTAACACCGAAACAATAACCAATTTTGTAAACAAAAGAAAAAACATGGAGTGTCATCTTTCTTCCTCAGTTTTTCTGCTTTTGTTTGCCTTAAAATTTAATTTTTAAATCCAACAAAACACAATTTCAAAATTTAATAAATTTTCCTTGAAAACCAGAACTTTGCTATGAATTTTTTTTAAATAAATATGACACTGCAAATTACAATTCTTTTTGTTTGACTTACAAAAGGGTCATGAAACACAAATATTATCTCCAATGATATCCGTAAGGGATTTGAATTGGATTTTTTTTTCTGCTTCTATGAATTTCTTTGGAAAAACACATGTGCGTTGTTTTTTATTCAAACGCAAAAAAAAAATGGAACAGAAATAATACATATGGACGAGAAAGGATGAAATATGAAAATATATAGGGCATCTATAAATATAAACATTATGTTGAATAGAGATGTACATAAAAATATATACTACGATAGAGAACAGAATATTAAAAGCATGCATTCATTTATGACTAACTTTTACTTTACAGTGGATGCTATTTTATATAGCCAAACCTTCTGTTAGAAAATAATCAAGGAAAGTGGATCTCGGAGGAACGAGAATAAAACCAGGTTTTTGATGTTAATTTAAAAGATTACCAGGTGCTTGAGATATATTAAACGTTTGGTGCATACTTACATAACTGGCCTTTACAACCCTGTGTCAGGATTACGGCCTAGCTTCTCGCAGCACTCATGTTGTGTGTGTCAATTTTTATCCATGAGTACCGGGACCTACAGTTTAATGTCGACTCCGAACGACAGACTTGAGAAGCTTGTTCATGGCAATTAGTTACTCTCAGAGCTTTTGCTAGAAGACTGCTGAGAGGTAGTCGCCGAAAGAAATATTTTTTTCATATTTCTTTTTTTGAAGATGTCAGAGCCTGGAGTCGAACCCAGGGTCCTTGTCTTAGTAAGCCAACACACTAACCACAAGACCACGGCGACATACTTGCTAAATGAAAATTTCCTCCCTGACCAAGGCGAAGGTCGTGGTATAGTGGTTAGAGCGCGTGCACAGAAACTCAAAGGACCGATATTTTTCAAAAATTATAATTTAAAAAATAAGATTCCCCCCCCCCCCCCCCCTCTAAGATGTCCATATTCACGAAAACCGCTCCCTGACATTTTCAGTCTATTCCACCACGAAACTTCTAGGAAGATAGCATCTAACCTACATTAAAAAAGATGCTCCCCACTCATATTCAGCATCCAGATGGGGCAATTGCTGTTAATCATTCAAAGGTGAAGTTATAAACCTGGCCTCTCAGTGATCAAATTGATAGCGATTTGTCCAATAGACATCAGGCACTTAACATCTTCACATCTATCTTTCTATATCTACATATTCAACATTCCAATACAATGTCCTACATTTAGTAGGGGTTTACCCCTGAGTATTGGTCTTAAATAAAAATAAATAAATTTCTGATAACGTTTTCTGTATTTAGAAAATTTTGACAATTTGAGACCAAGTGCGCCATAACTCCCTAAAATTTTCCACAACATATTCAGAGTTGTTTTTATTTTCAGATAACATGAGAGAAACATTTTATTGATGTGATTTAAGAGACTCAATCTTATCAACTGACCGCTAAAAAAACATTAAACATTGCTGAAATTTGGATACTTTCTAAAATTATTAAAACTGTAACTCTTACATCTATGTTGGAGCTCATGCCGGTTCAAGCTAATGTATTCTTTTTTAATTTTAATGTGTAAAATGTTTGCCAGCTCTAAAATATTATGTCAACACCTACAACTGTCTATCGGCAATTGGAAAAGCTCTCAGTCCTTTAGACCCCTACTCTTCTATTTGGTTTCTCTTATGTGTTCTTTTGGTCAGCAGGTCTTCAATTACAACACAAAACCACAATCATTTGTTTCGTTTCTTGTATTACTTGTAATTTTACTAGAATGGGGTCTTCCATTTGACATGTTATTGATAACATGGTTTTTCTCTAGGACAGCATACATGTCTGCTTTTTCCCCAGTTTCTTTATTTTCTTTAATATTTTCATTACATTTCTAACATTTCATTAATAAACTAATTTATTAGATGATACGTAGACAATATTTCATGAAAAATTGACCCAAAAAACAACAATACTTTGCAAAAAGACCATTGCCCTTAGCTAAATACTCAGAGCTCTTTAACAAATTATATACTTTCGGCCAAAAGTTTTACAATATGTTAACACTTTTCTCTTCTCCATCACAAAAGCAAAAAAAAAAAAGAATAATATTTGCTACACTTCAGATAGGAATGAACAACTTTTGTTTATGGTAAATGATATGGATAAGGGTTTCAAGTTTCAGTTTTTTTTTTGTTTTATGCACACAAATATTAAATAAATACTCGTAATACTCGTATGTTTTAGAATTGCGTTACAAATTGAATTAAAAACTTTTCTATTAAGATTTAGTTTCAATCGAAGGCAATAACATTTCGATGAATTTCTTAATTTTATTAATTGTTGGTGTAGAAATTTATAAACCACCACTTCGTAAAATATGTATGAAAAACACATTTCATAAAACAGACAAATAACTTCTTAACAAAAAAAAAAAAAAAAAACTACCAGAAAGAGCATACAAATGATAAAAATTTTTTGTAAAATTGACAAAATTCTATGCCATTAAAAAGCCTTCTTTAATAGTTGCATGAAAACTATCCGTGATTTTGATAACTATAAATATCAAACTGCATTGACATTCTTGATCAGTAAAGTTCCTCAAGAGAACATTCATTCATTTAAGAGAAAAACGCTTACTCTGCCATTACACATGCAAGTAATGGCAGAGAATTCGTCGTGCGGGAGTTTAAGTGTTCTATACGCCATTTTTTAAATCTCGAGGTAATGATGCTAATTTAGGTTTTTGACACCAAAATTTTTAAAATCTGCAATCCGTTTTCGTCTATTTATCTTCGAAACTTAACGAGATATCCTAAAACGACTTACAAATTTGAAAAATTTGGGGCCAAAAACGTAAAGTGGCATCATTAACTCGAGATATATAAAAAATATGAAATGGCGGATAGAGCACTTAAACTCCCGCACGACGAATTATTTTAAAGTTTTTATTCCGATAACTATGTGTGAAATAAAATTTCGGCCGTATGCTCGCCATGTCTTCGGTGGCAGGCCTTTATGGTCAATATTTTCAATAGCTCTGAGGCGTAATTGAGATCCAATGTCTTTAATGCGGTCATTTTTTAGCTCTTGAATCGTTCTTTTTTTATAAGACCAACACTCAGAGGCTACACCCCTACTCATGCTGGGTATTGTATTGGAATTGGAAAAGTTGATTTTTTTTATTATTATTATTATGCGCCTTATGTATATGGGACAAGTTGCCTTCAGTTGAGCACTCAAAAGCCAGTGTTATACCTTAATCCTTGAAATGGTAAATAGCAATTGTTCCATCTGTTTATGTTAGTTTTAGCTTATTGTGAAGTGGTGAGGATCTTGGCTAAGTTGTGCTTGGTAGGTCTTGACCTTTGCTTTTATTTCTGCTTGCTTACTTAGTAGGTGGCCTGATTAATCTATTGATAGTTTAAAGGTGAATAGAGTGGAATGTCAGGGGGCAGCTTTCTTGGGGATGGATTACTTTGAGGTTGGGGGGAACCTCCTATACATATTTTGTTTATTTAAAACAAAATAAACATATTTTGTTTATTTTGTTTTTCATATTCTCCAACGCTGGGACTCGTTGCTGGGCTACTTGGTGTTGGCAGCCATTTAACATCGCCGCAAAATGACTTAATAATCTCAGAAATTAATTTTTCCCGGTTGTGGCCACATTCATTTGAATAGCCAAAAAAATCACGAATTACACGTTTAGTCGTTTAGTTTTGCATATGTACTTAGTTAATACAGTTTTTGACAAATTTATACGCACACACATCAGACTGACATCAAATATTTGCTTGGAAGAATTCAAAAGTATATTGAATCAATTTTTAAAACCGTATCAAAAAATAAGTGTGATTAAAGGCCGTGATACACTATCCTATCGAGTGGTACGATTTGTCAAAAAAATTCGTGTTAAAAAATTCATAAACATTTTTTTCTCCATGAGATGAGACTTTTAAAAGCGTTACAGAAATCGATAAGATTTTCTTGTGAATGAATCGTACGACTGTCAAGCAATACTAAAACTTTACTTTTTGTCGTCCATCTACAAAGTCGCAAATCTGAATTGCAACCTATTTCTTTGAATTGTTTGATGAGAATTAAAAAAATGTATAAAAAATATTTTTAATTTATGATTTTTTTGACAAATTTCCCTTTAGAATTTGTTACGAGTATATCGTTCATAAATCAGTAACCGCTTTATAGAGATAGCGCTTAAATTTAACCCTACTTTTAAAAATTCAATAATAACGATAGTTTCAAAACTAAGTATCCATAGTTTTGCAGCTCTACCACGGATAACATACTTGTTCTAGTGAACAAGTAATAACTTTACTCTTGTCGATTCAAAATCATCAACAAGGCCATTGTCGATGGCAGATAGCACCGTTTTGTTACAATCGCATGTCGTTACGCCTTTTTCGGAAACATTTGCCTAAAGTGACCGTATCTTTATACAAAAATTTCACTGACAACATTCTTAATTAATTTTTTTTTTGTTTTAATATTTTATTTATTTTTTATTATTTAATTCTATTCTCTTACCTTCTTGGCTTGTTATGGATAAAAAATTTAGTTGAATACAAATCAATAAACCGTTAATACTTATCTTTTATTTTGTAGCACAAATCATGTAAATAATTTATCGATTAAATAAAATGAAACTACAAAAAAGGTTGATTTTCAACACTTGTAGCACTTTAGAACGCGGTTAAATACAGCTTTAAATAATTTGTTTGAAATACTCGTAGAACATAGAGCGAGAGAGGAAAATGGCACGCTATGAATACACAATCTAACAACATAATGTACGAGGTCAGACTGATTATTTTGTGACTCTTATTGTTAACAATACAATTATTTTAAAAGCAACGCATACTAATATCCCTGGAATAGCTCAAGATTTAGAGTTGTAGACATTTAAAGACAGTAAAGTTTGGACAAGCGAAAGAAATTTGAACAAAACATTAAGAACAAAACATAACAGCATAGCTCTTATAGGCCAATCCAATGGTCGCAATATTTTTACTTAAAAACAAAACAAAGTTAACCTTGGATGGTTGGGCTGAAGCTTGTAGGTATTCAAAAAAAAAGCACTGTCTAGACACAAGTGTGGTCGTTTCGAAAAAGAGTCTGGCGATATTCATAGGAAATATGTTCTTTTTTTTTTTGTGTGTTTAGTCATAAGACTATCAGAATTAAAGAAATATAAAACAGAAAGTGGACTACTTTGGTTCCACATATTTGTAAAGAAAGCTTGACAGCTTGTGGGGGCAAACATTTTTTAATTTAAAGTGTAAAACGATTGTCAGTAAATATTACTCAAAATTTTGGAAATTTTAAAAAAATTATGTTCCACAAAATAACTTACTTTGCGTGCAGTAGGAAACTAGTACTATGAGGTTGCGAGATAAAATTCCACCACAGCAAAAGAATAGTAACTTACTTCCGGAAAATAATAATTAAAATGAAAGAAATATAAAAATAATACAAAATATGGCTAAAAACGAGTAGAGTCCCGAAAGTAAAAATTCTATGAGTAGAGTTATAAATTGTTCGATTTACAAAAAAATACCCAGACGACATCTCTTATTTGATTCATCATTTAAAGAAAAAGAAAAATTATTTTTAGCAAACAGGGTTAAAAATTATGAAACTACCCTCGTCGAAAAATTATGAAAATATAAGTGGAAAACTCTTCAAAATTATATTTTTTTATTTTGCATTAATTTTTTGGTTCTTTTATTTTTAATAAGAAATGTTTTTTTTTCATATATTTCTGTTACATATTATTCGTGTGGTGGATTGTTTGCCATGATTTTGTTTACACAAAATGTATCAAATAAACTCTTGAATAAATGTATGTTAAAATAAAACTTTTATTCTGCAATAAACGAACCCACTTTTCTTTTCTTTTTATAAAGTGCTTGCTTTTGTATGCAAATTTTGTAGAAATATTTAAAGAGTCTTTGTGTGTACGAAAAAAAAAATAAAAGTTTTAGTAGGCAAAAGATTTATAGGTTTTTTTTTCCTTTAATTTTATTTAATAGAAAATGACTTAAATGGGGCTAAAAATGGAATAGAGTGCAGCTCTTTAATTGCAAAAAGTCCCCCTTGTCCCACATAGCATAGATGGGGTATTGCAATCAATTTTTATAGAAATGGATTTGCACGCACAATCAAATCAAATTTTCTTTGATATTTTTTAATATAATATTCTTAAATTTTTTATTAAAATTTATTGCAAAATATTAAGATTGAAACAACAATTAAAAAACCAAATGTTGTTATTTTAATAAAATATTTTTGTTACATTCAGTTGGGATATTCACAAGGTAAAAGTCGAATATCTAAAGTTGGAAAAATAGTCTTAAATTTTTATTAGTTTGGCAAAAAAAAAGAGTTTATTTCTTATTTTTTTGAATAAAAAATAATCACAAGAAGGCAGTGTGAGAAAATTGTAAGAGTCGCTTAAAAAAAGCCAAAATTTGGCCCATAATACAGTTACATACACAAAAAATGGGTGGAAGTATAAATTAAACAGTTTAGGAAAATTTATTTGATCAAATTCTAACATATTTTTCTCTTTAAAGCTCATTATCGGTGAAACCTTAGCATATCGGCAATGGAATTAAAGAACGCTGTAACTGACAAAAAATCGAATATACGTTTTTGGCATCAGTTTTATCAGAAAAAAAATACGCGTCGATTTGTCCCGGTCCCAAATTTCTACGATGAAAATAAATGCACTTACGCCGTCTGCGTTTTGAAAAATACCAGTATCTTTGTTCTACTTTCATACAGGTTTTTTGACTCTTGTGAACATTTAAGGTTTTGTAAGCTACAGCGTTATTTAATTCCATCGAAGATATGTTACCCTTTGTTAATTTTTGCTAATTTTTGTATAACTTTTAAAAAAATGTGTCAAGAAGAATAAATTTATTGGCAATTGAAACTATTGCAATCACTTTTCTCATTAGCCGCTGTAGCATTTATTGGAAAACTAAAGTTAGAATACAGCGTTGTTGATGATGCCACACCAATTGATGTAAAAAATTAAAATTTTGTAACATACATTTAGGATACTTTTATTACATTCATAAATATTTAAAAAAATACTCTTAAGTTTAAAAGCACATAAATATGTACATACTTACATTTCAAATATGTCGGCGCAATATCAATAGAAATTTTATAACTTGTTTCAAGACAATATTGCCATAGAGTTATGGGGTAAACGCAATTACTTTGCAAAAAAGTATGCTAAAAACCATGTGTAGTATAACTTATAAGCTGTGAAGCCTAAGCATATGTTACCCTACACCAAAATTAATTTTTGGAATAACTTTTCTTTTTTCTTGTCAAATATTTGGAAACATTTTATACCTACATTTGGTGTTAA
This sequence comes from Metopia argyrocephala, assembly GCA_963576795.1. Lineage (NCBI taxonomy): Eukaryota > Metazoa > Arthropoda > Insecta > Diptera > Sarcophagidae > Metopia > Metopia argyrocephala. The sequence continues at coordinate 174,692,230 of OY756208.1, read as the reverse complement.
ACATTTTGGTAAAAATTTTCTAAAAAACTATTTAGAACCAGATAAGCAAATCTGTGGCATTTTGACAAAACACGCTAAGTCGAGATAAGATAGCAAAAAAGTAAAATAAAAAATCTCGGCGAAAGTTCATTTTTATTAAAAAATAAAATAAACCAAAATTAAAAAAAAATTTCTTCTATAATAGAAAATTTTAAAAACGTGCACAAAAATGTTTTTTGAATAAAAATTCGTATCATTAAGAATATTTTTTTCAACTTTTGTCAAAATGTCACAGAAATATTGATCAAATATTTGACAAGTGTGAACGTACCTTAAGTTTGTATTTCGGACTGATAACAACACTACAAGAAAACTAATGCAGCTCGAAAAGCTTATTTTAAAAGATTACTGGGTAATGTGGAACCCCTCGAATTGGTAATGAGAAATACGTTTATACTAGTTTTCTTTAATATGCCAACTTAAATTAAAGGTACATATCATATGTACAGTCACATTGGACAAATATTTTACAATAAGAGTAAAGAAAGGTTTTGCCCGATACTACTTACAAAAAGTTTCCATTTATTCTAATAGTGACTTCAAAATACTTTTCAAACTGTATTACAAAATTCACTACCATCACAACATATTTGTTATGCAAAACCCCCAAAAAATCGTAGGGTATAGAAATATAATATTTAATAGCTACCATTTTTATGATATTTTTACACGAGGAATCATAAATATTCAATATTTTTTATAAGCAATAATTCTGTTCTTTCCTTAAGGGGAGTGTGGATTTTAATATCAAGGCCTTTCATTAGTATAAAACAGAAAAGGTCATAATTATGAAATTTAGTTTTATATATTTAGCTTATAATATACATATTTATAGGCTTAATAAATATGCTATATGGAGACTAAATAAACATATTTTATTCCTTTTTTTATATCCTCTATTGATGTGTAATTCTTTTTATTAAAAACTTTCTTAATTTTTAAGAAATTATAACAATACATCAAAGTTTTCAATAAATTTTCGAGCTTAAGCTATTTTGTAATAAACATTTTGGCCTGTAATCAAAGTCAAAAAATAAAGTCGATCGATTTTTTGTACACAACTTTAATTTAAAATATTGTTTTTATTTATTCTGTAGTTGCAGTGAAAATTAAACTACTTATGTTTATAGTTGAGTCAACCTTAAGAGGGTACAAGCTGCAATAAATTGCTAGCAAATAGCATCTGTGAACGTCTGATACAAAAAATAACAAAACCAAAACAGGTACTTATGTGCTGTTAAACAAAGTCGGGGTAAACTGAAATTCAGTTATTCCTTTCAAAGACGGATAAAACTTAATCGCTCCAATGAATAAAAATATATCAAAACATTTTCACATTTTTAAAATATAAAAATTTTAAATTTCAAGCGATTTTATTTTATTTTTTATTTCTTAAAAAATTATGTCGTAGCTCGTATTACGACCAATAGAGATTATTACCGCACAATAATCATCAAACATTTATTGGTTAAAATATTCAAACATCAGTTGTTTTAAAGAAATTGATGTTTCAGTCGACCTTCAAGTTAGTACGATTTAGAATCTAACGATTATTTCTTTTTGACTCACATAAAAACGATGGTTAATGTTAATAAATCAGCAATAAGTGACATTTTCGAGGACAAGATTGTTATTGTTATTCGTAACATACAGCCAGTAATGTATGAAACAGCGTGAAATGAAAAAGACCGTACAACCGTACGTACTCATAAAAATAAAATACATTTATTAAAGTCTTGTTTGACAAACTTCTGTGCAATAATAGTCAAATAAGCCTTTAATAAACCTTTAATATTTTTTATGAATACGACCGGCAGTAAGTAAACAATTTTTTTGGATTAAAATTTAGTGTTTTATTTTGTTTTCCACAATTTAATATTCCTTTTAGTAACTACTGATGATCTACTTTTGTTGATAATTTTTGTCAATAAATAAGATATAATTTTGCAAAATTTTGACTTCTTAACGTTGATCTATGGCCTGGTGATATAATTAAAAAGTGCCCAATGGGCATTTGTTGAACAAAACTAACCATTGCGACTCACCTGCATGCATATTGGTATCTTTTTTTCTTAATTCATTAACTTAATAATTTAGTTGCACTAAAAGTATCTCAAAAAATTAAAATATATTTTTAAACTATTTTTATTAATTCTCCCTTTCTTATAGAAAATTCATAATAATTATTATTTATTGTTATTGTTGTGGCTTTTATAACACTTGATTTTAATTTTAAGGTATTGGGTTTTTAATAAAGTTATTATCTAAAATTAAAACATTTCCTTTTCTCCCTTTATCTCTTAAACTTTTTATCTTTAAACCTTAAAAAAGATATTTTTTTCTTATAAAATTTATATTAAAATTGTAACTTTTTGGTTTACCTAAAAGTACACTTTTTATCTATTATTTGGTTGATAGCACAAAACTTTTCTTTATTTTTTACCTTAAAAAAAAGGAAAATAAAAAGAAAATCTAGCTTAAATCCTTATTTCTACAAGTGGGAGAAAGAGACTTTGGGTGAAGCTAAGTTATTCCCTAACGCAAATTATGGAAACAATTAACACTTGTTTCGAATTACTTTGAATAAAAAAGAAATCAAAATATACAAAAAAAAACCCTTTTTAAGACTTTAATACTCTCAGGATCTCTAAATCAACTGGCAAACAATTTTCGTTTTTGTTTCTATTTTTGATTTTTTATTTCTTATGACTCTACAAAAATTATGTTTGTAATTATAACCGCAATAATGAGGAGACAACGACCAAAAATGAACAATAAAAAGCAAAAAATTCTTTGAAAAATAAAGCCCTTAAAGTGTGGGAAAAAAGTTGTGTGTCGTATATTGCTGAAAGGACATAAACGAACCTTAAGGATACTTTAAAACAAACGCACAATTTTGGCTATTTAAATGTTTTACTCAAATAAATGTGACTTTTATTAATTTTATTTTATTATGCGTAAAAATGTATTCGAGTACTATAATATAGGAAAGCAATTTATATATTATTAAAGCTGAAGCTATTTAGATCAAATTTTTTTGTGAACATTTGATTTAAACTTATTAATATCGTATCTGATATCAGTCAGAAAAAAGATAGATCCTACTTTAAAAATGCGAACAGCAAGTAAATCGGTTGCTGCTGATTCATTGGTAGTTTTATACTTTCATCACTAAATAATACACCAATAAACCCCAATTAATCCCAAGAAGCCCGCACAGTAAAGTTTAAACTAAAGGAAGAATAAAAAAAAATAAAAAAATGTACCGCTAATAGTGCCATAAAAGGCCCAAATGAGGTACTAAAAGTTGTCCCAGGTTTTCGTTTAAACGAGTACAACTTTTGTTAAGCCAACGGCTGTTGTTGTTGACAGTGATATTGAAGATGATGTTGCAGTGTTTGTTCTAACAACTGCTCAACTGCTTTTCTGGCATGGGAGGCACTGCCAGAGAATTATTGCCCTCCGCTAGCTTAGCCAGTTGAGTTTTTGCAGTGTAAGCCTCCACACCATGAAAAGGTGATTATCCATTCTCAAGATATATAAAATTCAACACTTATTTTTATGGGAGGCATCATGCCGACTTGTCCAATTCCGTCCGTTTTGTGATGATTTGTATTGAACACGGTACTATTTAGACAGAATTTAAAAAATTCTGACGATATCATTGTCAAGATATATAGGAGAATCAATATTTAGTTCATAAGGGAATTACCATGCCTCCTCATTCGACTCAATTATATTAAAATTGTTTAATAGACTTAATAAGACAGCGAAAAGGCAACAATTTTTATATGCTTTTGAATTCGCCATTTCCAAATTTGTAAAATTGGAAAAGATTTAAAGAAGAAGAAAATATGTTTGCTAGAGAAATACACAAAGATTTCTTGAGATTACCCAAAAAGCTTCTTATTTCCGAATCTGCTTAATATGAAATTAAGTTATGGTTTTTTTCTTTAAGGTTTTGATGTGTGAAGGATTTCAATAACAGATTTTTATATAAAAATAATGTAGTACTCAAATTCACAGGCTCTAGCATAGGGTACCTAAAATATTGTACATTTAACACTCTATATTAACTTTGTTACTTATTTACATAAAAATTGTCTAACTTCATAACAGAACAGAACAGACCAAAAATAAATATGTTTCTTAAGAACATAAATAGAGAAAAAAAATCAAAATTATAGGATACCATGTCACCTATCAAGTTTAATCAAAGTGTGATACATAACACCAAGAAAAATAAGAACAAAAGGGTAATAATCAGTCAGCTATGTAGAACAATAACCTGGAATTTTTTTCTTTGTTTATTTTTTTATCCTTTCTTTTTAAGCTATAATTTTGCAACTCTTCACCAACTAAACAACGGGCCAAGCGGTGTACCTTTTTTATTTATTTTCATGCTTTAAGCAAGTTTGTGTTTTTTATTTTTTTGAAAAAGCAAGTATTTTTTTGTGTATGTACTTTTTATAGACTGGCAGGATTTTGATACTGTTGGGGCTGTTTATTTTGTTTTACCAAAATCTTTATTTTATCCTTTTTCTTGCTAAAAAAAATTAAAAAAATTCGATTTTCGTGTCAAATAATATCCCTTTTTTTTAACTTAATAATGCTTGAAAGACTTTTCTTCCACAAATAAGAAATAAAAACATAAACGAAAGCGGTTCCCTTAACTCTAATATAATTGCCCTCAAACGCAATTACAGTAATTTGTCAAATATTGAATAAAACCAAACTGAATAGGGTTTGTTATTCTTACTCTTAATAGGTAATGGCATTGCCAGTATTAACCCTTTACTGCATAAACATGTACGTATACATATAAAACAAATATTAAAATTGGTAAATATATGCATAAGAGTCTATATATATGTATGTATGTTCATTTAGGATAACAAAAATTAAAATAATCACTTAATATTTTAGGGGTAAAAATTTGGACCCCTATATGTATGACCGTGTATGAATGTATATGCTTATGCTTTTATCATTGTAATGTTTTAGTTTTCATAACAGGTATATAAGTATAAACGAAAAGAATAATCATTTTGAAATATTTGTTAGTGGTTCATTCTTAGGAAATATGTGAGAATTCATTGTAAAATTTTTTTTCCGTTTTTACTTCCAGTAGACGTCTCATAACTACTTGTTGGTGTTGAGTTTGATATTGGAGAGTTTGGCAGTCCTCATTTAATTTATCAATATTGCAACAAGGCTTAACTAATACAAGACTTAAGCAAAACAAATAATATGTTAAATGATGATAGAAGAAAGTGTGTTATGAATAGCTATGTTATGGAATAACAAATCGACGAATTCTTTCATCGAAATTTTGATGCAACTTGATTGTTTACATCTTGTAATGCACGTTTGATTATAAATAAACTTTCGCTTTCAAATGAAGAAAGTCTTAACAATTCTTATTACCGAATAAGAGACAAATTTAAAGAAATTCTCCACTACAACGTATACTTAGGAAAGATTTGTGCATACACAATTCAACTTACACGGCTGTGATACAATATGCTATTTCATAAAAAACACTATTCCACGGCGCACTTATTATAAGGTGTCTTGGGTGGGTCCTGTTGATCAGGGTAAAGGACTATCAAAAAAACCACACAAAAAGTAGCTCAGCTGGTATGTCAAATTCACCTTATAATCAATACGCCATGCACTCATATACTTTATGAATCAATAGGAGGAGGAAGTGGCAGCCTCGTAATGACAAGGCACATTTGAGCACGCATAGCGGCCCGTTGTGAATCAATGAAAAATTAAAAATTTAAAAACTTTCTTCTTTTATTTTTAACTAGCCTAAATCTGGCGCGCTTCGCTACACCTACCAACAACAGTTCAACTAGCAAAGCTTTTTAAAATCAGACAAAAAATGTTTTTTTCATGTTTTAAATTCACAAAAAAAAAACTATTTTAAATTAAAAAATGAACCCTGATCAAATGAGATACTCCAATTTTATCAAGATTCTCAAAAAATTATCCGACACCAAAAAAAGTTCTATCAACTCATTCTTACAATGATATGATAAGTGTTCATACTATCGGATTTCGAATTTTAAAAATAGGAAAGCCGTTGTCCCTCAATAATGTGCGCAATACACTTGGATTACACTTTATGGTTTGGGGAAGGCATTTAAATTTGTCCATACTCTGACACAAATTTGATATGAGCATATTTTAAAGTTATCACAACGAACCATTAAGCCTACGAATGAACTAACGTACGTATAATAATTATTATTAACAGAAACACAATATGCCAACACCTGCTATGTATGGTAGTGTAGGGCATGAAAAACTACACTATCAATGAAAATAACAAGTCTAAAGACAAACAGTTGTCACTTAAATAGCACTTTCATTACAGTACTTCTTGGACTTGCTAATATCATAAACAGTTAAAGTTAAAACAAAATTTAAAATATCATTTAAGAAAAACAATTTTGGCAGGCATTATAAATATTTACGCGAATTATAAAGAAAATTAAATAAGAAAACTTTCAACAGTATTTTAAACATAAATTACTTGGGTAATTATAGCAAAATATAGCATAATTACTTGTTAATGTTGTACAAACATTGAGATCTACTATACCTGAGCATGGGCATGGTATCCACATACATACATATATATTTAATTATTTATGAATACAAGGCTCCCAATATTTCACCAATTTTAACTTTTTGTTTTATTTTACTAATTTAATTAGAATTTTAGACATTTATACGAGCACATATGCTTATACTTGGCATGTGAGTACTGCTGTTTAGATTTATTATCATCAACTAACTACTCGTTTATATATTCCATTTTTCTTAATAAAAACATTTTGCTTTGCTTTACACCCTGCCTACACGTGCCATCGATTTGCTATATCATGAGTTAAACGTCAGCAGCGTAAATGTCAAAAATTTGCTTAATTTTAGTAGTGTGGCTACTACGTGGTGATGATGTTCATTGTCTACCAAATCATAAATTTTAATTTTTCATCAAGTGCCTTTCATTTATTTTTTTCGATTTTTTGTGTAAAAAAGATGGTGACAAATTGAAAATGACAGTTAATGGTAGCACATTGGTGGTCTATAATTAGATTTATTTGGTTTTTGTGTTTTTACGATAGTCGGTCAAAAAATTGCTATAGATTTAGGCAGGAGCCAAATCGATTGGTAGACAAAATATTTTTCATGATATGCCAAATTAATGGCTCGTGTAAACCGAGAGCCTTACATTTCCATTATGTTTTTCAAATAGAGCTAGAAAACCAAAATAGCAGCAATAAAAATGTGAATAAATTTCTAGTCATCTTTAATTACATTTCCAAAAATTTATTTTTAAGAAGAACTTTTCTTATATAAACATATAGAAACACAAGCCACACAATTAATTGAAAGTAATTATTGCGAGTTAAAGTTATTAAAGTTTAGTTTCTTCTTTTGAAATGAATTTGAAAATAAATTTTTTTTTGAAAATATTTTTTTCTTTTTTCGTTTTATTTTATTATGCAACTAAATTCTTTTAGAGTGAATTAATGATGAATATTCATAGAATGCTTATGTAAGGGCTTTAAACTCCATACATACATATACATATATCTTTAAAAATATTTATGAAATAAGTAAAGCTTTCTACTACTATCACAAGTTTGAAGTAAAATATGTAAAAGCTTGTACATGGGCATGAAAAAAAAAAAATTATATTTTTTAAATAAAATAATATTAATTATCTACATTGGTCAAAATTCAGCATTATTTACGTAAAACTCAAAAAAATTTAATACTCTTGTAAACCTTGCAGTTATTGCCAAGTTGTTTAAAGCATTTAAAATTTTTGCTATTACGATTAGTAAACAATTCTATTATTTTTTCCGCTTAAATATAAAGGCGATATGGGTATTTTGGTACCCTTCAGTGAACTTTCATTTAATGTATAAAAATATCTGTGCCGAGGGGCTTATTATAAACTCTATGATACTGATCCATATGACTATGTTTTTAAACTTGTGAAATATAGACAAAACAACATTTGTTAATAATAGGTCTATAACTCGAGAACACAATAATGTCGCCCAATAATTTCCCTGCAAAAAAAATTGGACTACATAACCCAGATGAGTAGTTACCAGAATAGTCCTATGTAATTAAATTGTGTACTTTTTTTATGTTTGAAGTAAAATTTACAATTGGGTAACACTGGCGACAAATTTAAGTTAAAAAATTACTGAATGGTAACGCTGGCGGCGTCCATGTTTAGTTTTTCTCAAAGTCTGTGTATACATAAAAGTGTAGTAATAAAATATATAAGGGCTTAAAAAGTGGTAAAAAAATATAATTGAAACTTGATTTATAATTTTAAAGGTTTGTAGGAAATAGTCTTCTGTTAGTAGTCCATGAATTAATGGCATAAAGTAGTTATCAAAATAACTACAAAAGTTGATCCATGGAATATATACGTGAAGTAGTTATGAAACTAATCTCAATTGTATAATTCACGGAGTAGTTACATGGGGGTAGTTTTGAGGTTACTCTTATGTTATATTTGGTTGGACCTGGTCCTCTCCTAGGACATCACAATGTAAAATGGATCACTTTTTTACATGCATAATGGGTAAAGGATGTTACTAGTCATGGTCCATCATGGAGTACATTTTACACACGTGCATGGAGTAGTCGCACTTTTTGCAGGTTTATATGCCATTAGTTTTAGAATTATTCGACTATTTATACGCCACTGGAATGAACACATTTGCTTGTGACTTTAATGCCTTATCATCTCTAAGATTATATCAGATTTTAGTCGTCGTAGTCTAGTAGTTACTGTGTTGTATTACTGGAAAGGAGCTCCGAAAGTAAACCCCTGCTCAGAAATCTTAAAAAAAAGAAATTTAAAAAAATATTTCTTTCAGCGACTACCTGTTAGCAGTCTTCTGAAAGTAACTGATTGCCATGCACAAGATTCTTAAGTCTGTAGTTTAGAGTCAATGGTTAACTGTAGGTCCCGGTACTCATGGATAAAAATTGACACACAGAACATGGGAGCTGCGAGAATCATAACCCGGAAAAAGGGTTGCAATAGCCAATTACACTCCGGTTCACTTATTTAAAGGCACAAAAGATCCTATATTCAGGAACAGGTATCTTTTGCAATTTTTAACCGAAAGCAAATAAAGTAATAATAACTTAAAAAACAAGAAAAGCTGTTTTTTATTAAAGTTAGTTAAAGTGCCTTTATTCAAGTGAACCAAAAAAAAAAATACCACATTTTTAGATTTTTTTTATAAATTTCTCAAAAAAAGGTTCCTTAGTTAAGAAACCACCATTGTCATTATTTTGTTTATATCTCAAGATGTCTACCTTCCATTTCTATTTTAAAATTCTGGAATCGGTTAAAAATTGCAAAAGATACCGGCTCCTGAATATAGGGTTTTTTGTGCCTTTAAATAAGTGAACCGGAGTGTATGTATGTATGCATGTAAGATTAGTAGGTTGAGAATTATAGATTAAACCAGCTCGGTGTTTATTAGGAATTCTACAAAGAGGAGTGCCAAGAAATTTACATACTACCGGAAAAAATATATTATTCTTTAAATGTTTTTTTTTACCACAGTAATTAAATAACCAAAACGAAAAAAAGTCCATATGTACTACATACTAGAGGAAAATATAAAAAATTGTAGTTAGAAATAACCAAAAACGGCAACACTGTTTATTGAATACTTTCCAGTAACAATTGCTCTCTCTCCAAAACTCTTTTTGGTTACTGAATAGACCTTATATTACACATTTGTATGTTGACAATTTAATTTAAACCACCAGCATTGGCCGATTAAACTGTTAATTTGCAAAAATATTTGATCACCACAAACTTAGTTTAATCCTTACGCCAATGATCTGTCATTCCTAATTTTTTCCTTACTATTGAAATTGTAATAGCCATGAATTTGAAATTTTTGTGTTTTCTAATTAAAACATTTTTACTCAATATTGTTGTTCAGTATTATGTATTAACAATTTTTATTTTCAATTAAAGTTAAAGTTACCAAAAAAATTGTATTTATTTAATATTGACGGGAATGTGAATGACAGACAGAAGATGCCCTAAAAAATTAAATGCTAACCATGAGATTATGTATATACAAGTAAAATTATTAAACAAACATTTATTCTATATAATATAAGTAAAAAGTTATATATTTTTTTATTTTATTTGTTTTGTTCTGCTTGTTATAGATGACTGCATAAATTCTATTTCCTTGAACTAAGTTAACCAATATTTTTAGAAAAATTCATTTTAAAAGTTATCAAAAAATGTTTTATTCACTCACAACAAAACAAATAAGTTTATTAGCTCTTTAAATATTAAAAATTAAAACAAAAAATAACTTTGGCAACTTTAGCTTTTACAATTCTGTACTTGTTTTCAATGTTATTAAAGCGTATATAAGTGTGCTTTAGGCGATTTTACAAATTTTCTTTTATGATTTTACAATGCTACGAGTATTAAATATATTTTTTATTTATTTTTAAGTTTATAAAAGTGGAAAAGTTTTAAAAAAAAAATATGTAAAATACAGGTACTTGTGATGTTAAATAACAAATATTTTTGAAAATTTTCTCTTAGAACTTGTATTTAATGGAGATGTATGCAAAACAATAAAATGTTTTAAAAAAAATTTAAAAACTTCTTTATATTTCGTTAAAATTTTTTTATACTCCTTTTTTTCTCTCTAAATCTTAAGTTTTAGCAAATTTTTTCAAATATTTTTATTTTAAAGCAACCATAACAATAAATCATGAGGGTATTTTATGAATTCGTAAAATGAAAAAGTGAAAAATTGAAAAAGTCTTTGTCCCTTTAGGGTAAATTTTAATATTCATTTTAATGCTTTTTTTTGAATAAAGAAATTGCAATAGGCCAGGTTTAAAAATATTAATCAAAGAGAACACAAAATAGTTAAAGAATCATTAATAAAATATCAAAATGGTCTGGATTTTTATTTTTCTTTTTTTATATTTTCATCAATATGTATATGCAGAGAGTGGTCTCAAAACTAGCCGATGAAAGCAGTAGTTTCATAAAATTACGTAATTTAATAAAATTTAATATTCTTTAATAAATGACTTATCTAAAAAGAAGCTACATAGGGAGAAGCAAAATATCGATACGAATATAAATAAAAGAGTTTTAATTAAAAACACCTGGAGCCTGAATAATTATATAAAAATATTTTATAAAGACACAACGAAAATCTGGTAAAAATTAGTAAAACAGCTGATTGTGAATATAAAACATAAATTCACAAATAAATTATGTTAAAATTAATTTATGCGAAAAAAGGGAGCTGTTAATTACACTGTGCTCGGATTTCACACTTTTTTTAACAAGCTGGGCACCCTATTGGTAAAGCTAATTCGAGTACGCTGAATTCAATGGCATTAGCCGTTTTTAGGAAGTTAGTGCTCGTATTCGCGATATTCGCGATTTAAAATTTGTACGCTAAAGTACAAAAAAAATTGTATTTTTATACTTTTGGAATAATTTTTAAATTTAAATCAATTCAACTCTGTTGAATAAACACAAGATTACATGACATTCTTATTTTTTCTCCAAAAACCTATTTTTTTCGCGAAAAATCAATACAAAATTATAAAAACACGGTAATTGTGGTTTGTGCAAAATAATTTTTTTTTGCAAAATTTTTTTATTGTTATTTTTTTGTTTGTTTGCTATTTATTAATTTATCACATCTTTCATTTCTTTGCGATTCTTCTGTTTTAAGCAATTGTTCTTGTAAGTTCCAGCCAGTGTTCAAATCTGGCCGTCACTTGACGGAATCGCTCTCCATGCTCGTCAGACTCAGCTGGTGATTGTTCAGCAAACTTGTTAGTATGAAAATGCAAAAAGTGAATCTTTAAAGACATTTTAACTGTAATACGATGAAAAGCGGTATGCATTTTTTCTATATGAATGCGCCAGTTGTCAGATTATCTACAAATAACTTATCCTTCATTAAGCGACGGATATGCGACCCATTAAGTATTCCTGTAAAAAACGAAATATGAATTCAATTTTTCAACAAAGAATAATTATTCTTTCTTCATGAACTTCCCGAATTGAAGGCAATAAGTTCCGTACCATGTCTTTTGCTCATTTATTATTTTTTTTACTAAATTGCAATACAATATTAAAATATATTTTAACGCAAACTATTTATACGTGAAAAAAGAAAAAGTACTATTGTTTTTGTATTGTTGTATCTTGACACCACCTCTATTTTATTAAAGCATAATGAGTTCCGTTCCGTTACGAATCAGCTGATTTCTTTTTAACTTGTAAAAATATATTATTTTTAATTTTTGTCATCTTTATTTCATTTACAATTAAAGAAATAACCGACACGCACTTTATGGAATATTTTAATTTATTATTTGATATACCTTAGGTAGTAACCACATAGACAAATCAGAATAAAATTTTAGCATATGCGCTGCCGACGTTGAGTTCTTAATATAGTACTAAATTGATAACTCGTATAGAAGGGGTGTTATGTAAACCCTGGATTATTATACATTCTTCGCCTTCTTCTTGTGAATTCAAACAGCTAAATTCACAAACACATTTGTTTTAGTAAAAAAGGAACAACGATCAAACAAAACTATTTGAAGATTTTCTAAAAATTAAAAAATCATAACAAATCATTTTAAGAAATATACGTGTTTGATATATGTTTACACTATCGGTCTTAATTTTTACATATCAATTTATCTGGTATGAAAACGTAAATGTGTATTAAAGAATGATATTAAGAAAAAAAGTTTTTTTGTTTTATACAGTACACCACCTTATACATCCACTATGGCGATGACCAAAATCAATGAAATAAAATTTAAACTGTTTCATCATGCACTTTATTCGCCAGATTTAGTTTGATATGTCGCTACCCTTTTGTATTTTTATTAATATATGTTTCCTGTAATTTTCTGTAATGTAAATTCACTTTTTGGAAAATTAAATTTCAATATACATTTTGTTCTAAATGTCCCGAAAGGTTTATAATCTATTTTAATCCGATGAGCACATCAACAAGGTTTACCGTAGCCGTTGTCGTGTTACGTTTTTTTTTTTTTTTTTGTTATACGTAGTTGAAAAAAAAAGTAACCGAATAACTGAAGTCTATTCGCGTACTTATTATTTTGATCACATACGTATGTATTAATACACCTAATTTTCTGTTAATTTATCAACAAAATTTGTAGGTATGTATGTGCATATGTATAAAAGCCAATTAAAAATACGCTTTAATTAATTAAGAACTTAATACGGTATTCTTAATAACAAATATGTTTCTATTTGTAAAGGAATTTAAGGAAACACCAGGGCACGCATTCCTTTTGTGAAAGCCTGTCAGCAAAAGTTATGTAACACACAATGTGTAATCTAAATATTAAATATTTAACTTTTTTTTTCCTGAGCAATGGAAAAAGGTGCTGAATAATAATAATTTTTACGGGGATCTATGACTTTTTTTCTGTTTGACTTTAATTTAATATTTTTTGGGTGTATGGAAAAGTATATTTATATACAATGTTTGTAATTTATATTTAAAATTACATTTATTACTTATAGTATTAATGTTAAACATGATTTGTCATGATGTGAAGTATGTATGTATATATTATTATTTTATAGGCCCCTAAATAAATTCATTAAAATTAATTCTATACACATGATATAAACGAATGAGAATGCAAATACACGTCCACATGTACATATAAGAATATATTTTGCTAACAGAATTTTAACACGATTTTTTGAGATTTTTTTTTTCATTTATTCTTTAAAATTTTTATAAAAAATATTTTTTTTTTCTGTCGTCTTTTGTCTTTTTCTATGTCTCATCAGGTGACATTTTGAATTATGGTTTTATTGTTTTTAGTAATCTGATGACAAACATTTCTCCCTCTTGTTTTGCCATAAATTTGTGTTCTTCAAATATTGCAGTGGAAACTACCCATTGGTACGTACACATACCAACCAAACAAATGAAGTAATATGGTGGTTCGTTAAGTTTTTAAGAGGGTATGGGAATTAGGCAAGAAATTGTATGAGAAAAAAAATTTTTTTTTAAATATCAGGATTAACTTTCTCAAGTAAACTTTTGTTTAACAAAAAATATGTCGTCTGTTCTACTATATTATAGGAGATTTCCCATTCACTAAATAACAATAAAATATCAAGTAAACGTGCCATGTTTTTTTTTTTCATCTTTTCTCTTAAATTGCGAGTATAAGTGGCTGTTAACAATCATATTCATTCACAGAGTCTTTCATTAAGGGATTTCTAGCATTAAATTATAAATAAATAAAAAATATTTCCTGAAGAAGCTACTCAGAGAAGTAGCGAAATATCGAAAAAATAATTATTTAATCGACCTAAAGCTTAATTAAAAGCTTATATATTAATTAATCAATAATAAGGTCAACTAAACTTATTAATTAAATTATAAAATTAAAATCATCGGTGCCATTATAATATAGGGCATATAATATCACGTAGTCGCCGTGGTCTAGAGGTTAGTGTGTTGGCTTGCTAAGATGATAGCGCCAGGTAGAAATCTCAGCTCTGACATCTTGAAAAAAGAAATATGAAAAAATGATTTCTTTCGGTGACTACCTCTCAGCAGTCTTATGGCAAAAGCTCTGGGAGTAATTAATTGCCATTAAAAAGTTTCTCAAATCTGTCGTTCGGAGTCGACTTTAAACTGTAGGTCCCAATACTCATGGATAAAAATTAGCACATACAACATGAGTGCTGCGAGAAGCTAGGCCGTAACCCTGACACAGTTATGTATGTATGTATTTATGTAAATGTCTGCCGCAGCTTAGCTTTGTGACGCTCTTTCAAAAATTTTAATATTTCCATGACTTTATCTTACAAACCAGAAAAGGTTTGACGGATGGCATGCGTTATGTTGACTTTAATGGCCGCTGCATTTTGTTGCTTATTTCATAGGCCAAAAAATCAAGAAAACACTACCTCAACCTGCTTAAGCAAAATGTCCAGTGTGATATTTGCTGTGTGGCACGTAGCACCGTTCATTCAATTCAGATCAAAAGCTGTTATTAATGATCGATATATAGCACTCACTGCTGAGGGTGATGGAGTGGCCAATGTCATTCTCAAAAAAAATATAGAACGAAGCCTAAAATCATTGGAAGTTCTCGAATCTCATGTGGTTTGGTATCCTCCTTAATTCGCTCAATTTTTACAGGCAAAATGATGTTATGAAATCATGATGGAGAATTATTGAAATTTAAGAGAAACATGTAATATTTTAACATAAATGTGTAACTTTCCATAGGCAATATTTAACGAAAGTCCCGATTTGGATACATTCTGAAAAACGAATTCGAGTAAAATTAATATCGAATGTTTTTTTTTATTATTTTAAAGTTTTGACAGGCAAATTAATTAACATTAAAAGCATGAATAAAAAAATTCCAAGTCCTTGTCAACTTTTAAAATTAAAGCAGTTTTTAAATAATATTTTAATTTAATTTGAATTGTTTTCGGTTTATAGAACATACGCGATTGATTTTATTGTATTGAAACAGGGGGCAAATTACGGCATTCGATATCGAGCCAAATTTCATACAATTTTCTAATAATTTTCATACAAACTTCGTTTGATATCGAATACCGTAATTTGCCCCCAGTAGTGCTATTCACTACGAAATTTTAACGACAATTGTTTTGTCAAAAACTTTTAACAGCGAAATAAATGATTTTGCTATTCAGTAAAATTTTTTAACAGCTTTAGTTATCGTAAAGCGTTTACTAAACCACAGTTCTATTTGTGTTGTTAAAATAGACATAAAATAAAAATAAATATTTTGGGTTCTATAATACAATATTACTAGAATATCTGGAAATCAATCAGTAAATTTATTAATAGGGTATTTAGTTAACATACACATTTCATTAATAATTTTCAAAAAAATAAAAACAATTTCAAATATTTTCAGAAAAATATTAAATTTAATACCAAAATACAATGTGCAAGATGCTTATTCACACATGTTTTAAAAATACAATTTTTCCTAAAATCACTACTTTGTTATAGAATAAATAGTAAATATTATGTAAAAAATAATATTTAATAAAACAAATTAAGCAGATATCATAATATGTTGAATATATGACAAAATTTAAGTGAATACTTTTAATGCTTGTAAGAAAACTGACTTTGCGTACTGTTTTTTCGTTAAGTTTTTTTCGTTCTTATAGAGTTGCTACTTTATATTTTTAACTACAAGCGTTAACTAGGAGTTACTGAATCGCACTATCGTTAGTGCAAACAACTAAATCGGCTTTAAATTAAAACAGAAAACAAATCGTTAAAAGTTACTGAATTGCACCACGGATGTTTAAATTTTCAAAACTACAATTAATGACGAATTCTAAAAACATTTTATTTATTACGACCAATACTCAGGGGTAACACCCCTACTTATACAGTGCATTGTATTGGAATTTTAAAGTATAGATAGATACATATGTAGATGTTAAGCGCGTTATGAATGAATTCCATTTTAGCAGTGATTAAAAAATTTATAATCTTTTTGAAATACTTCTGAAATGAAAAAAGAAAATATTACTCGTATAATGAAAACTGGGACGATTTTTCAATGCCTCCAACGCTTTTTCGGTAAGCACACATCTTTGATTGTCTTTAAATTTTACAAAAAGTGGTGATGTTTTCAAGAGATCTTAACCTTTTTTGTTGTACAATCTTGGACTCTAATTCTTCCACTATAGTGTCCTGTCTGTAGAACGATTATAACAACCATAAAATAGATACAGCAAGCGAATCGTTAACCAAAGAGAAAATACATTAAAAAAAACAAGTTTTATTATTTTTTGGGTTTTGAACACTATTCCTAACCATGATGATGATTTGACAGAACAAACGGAGTACATGACAACTAATTCCATAACTGTAGCTTCTACACAATGGTCGCTATTAACTGAAGATGTGCGAAAGTCTCTATTGGAAAACCTGATAATTTAATTTATTTTAAAGCATTTTACCTCTAGTGTTTATTAATATACTCTTAGCGCATGTACGAGTATCAGTAAATCTATTAACAATCATCATAAATAACACATTGAAATTTATACGCTGATAAAATATTTTTAGAAATTCATTTCATCTAAGTAAATAATTTAGTAATAATTTTGCTATAAAACTGTTTATTTATTTATTTATTTTTTTTTTTCATCTATTCTAGGATTGTCATGGTTCGTTCTCCCAACATAATGCCGCACCTATACAAGATGATACACAAAACTATATAGTATTAGATGGTTTTCAAAATGCTACACATACACAAGTGGAATTTTATAGACAAATTGAAACATGTGATCCTTATGATGTACCATTGGGGGTAAGTAAAATTAAAAAAGTAGAGAGAAAAAATATAAAGAAAAAAAAAATTTTTTAAATACATTTATTTAGTGCTCCAATTTAAAGTAACATTTTAAAATTATTTTCTGTGCTTTGGTCGGTCTACGAAATACATATATAATACACGACATAGAACATTTAGATATTTATGTTAGAATGATGCAAAATAAATTAACATTATAAAACACACAAAATAAATAATAATCCTCAAGCATAAGTATAATAATAATGATAATAAAGACAAAGACATTGTAAAAAAATAACATTTAAATGTGCATATGTTTTATGGGTTGACAATGATGTTCACATATGTTGCGTAATTTTAGAAAACCCATAATATCCTCATAATTTAAACCTAAAAAAAATATTAATGAAAGGTTAAATCACTTGATAATACGCTTAAAAATACATTTAACACCTAAACACAACAAAAATAAAATTAAGAATATCAAAATTAACAATAAATTTTTACTTTAAATACATGCGTAGAGGAACAGATGAACATTTTTATAACGAACTTGTAGCAATCACATGAAATTTAGTTTTTTTTCACACTTAATAGAGAAATTTATAATTTAAACCATGAGTACCGGGGCCTACATTTTAATGTCGACTCCGAACGACAAACTTGAGAAGCTTTTTCATGGCAATCAATTACTCTCAGAGCTTTTGCCAGAAGACTGTTAAGTTAAGTTAGTCGCCGAGAGAAATATTTTTTTTTTTCATATTTTTTTTATATGTCAGAGCTGGGGTTTGAACCCGCAATTTTTTTCTAGTAAGCCAACACATTAACCACTAGACTACCACGGCTAGTTATATAATTCAAATATACATATACATATATAAAAATATTCCAAAAATATATATATATGTATACGAATGTGGTATGTATATTAGGGAGTGTAAATGTTTCTTTTCAAATAAACGTATAGCGAGAACGTAATTTACAATAAATTGTAAAAAAGCTTTCCTAAAAAATTAGGCATCTTAAACCCTAGCTCCCGGCATTTAATTTTGACAACAGAGTTTCGACAGTTAGGTTTTATTATTTATTAAATTACAATATAATATTAATACTATAGGCTTATTATGACGAGTAGAGTGTTTAAGATCATATACGCGGTGTACTGTCGCAAACCACGGTCTCTCGTGGAAAATGATTTCACAACACTCGCTCTAGCAGTCTAGCACTAGACTACTGAAGCACACGAATTCAAATAATAGATAATGAGAGCAGAATACTGTTTTATGCAAAAATTACCACATTTTTTAATAAATCTGGGCTTGAAAAGCAGTGTTTTACCAATTCAACTGTAACATAAATAGCACGGATGTTAAAATAAAAGTGAAATCAGTTCTTGTCATAGGCAACAAGAAAATAATTTTATAGAACTGTGCATGTCAAATTTTTCGTACGGAATAATTCATCCTTTACACAAACTTTAACAAATTAATGATTACTACCGTTTAAGTCTTATATTCTATGGGCGTTATGTATAATGAAAAAAAATCTATATACTGAAAAATCTATAGACTGATATTAAAAATTGGCATACCTTATATTTAATAACTAGGCAGAGAATCCAAAAAATTAAATACCTTGTAGGTTTGAGCAAGAATTTCCACCTATTGGAATGACAAACTTAGCCACTGTGTACAACGACCAGCTAATTTTTTATTATTTAACCGTTAAAAATATGCTCTATAAAACTCATAATATATAAATATGTTGATGTAAAATTACGTATATTTTTTGAAAAATTTAAAAACATGAAGAGTAACAATTAGCCACCAACTAGATAAAATAAATTTCCTTTATATTTACATATCGCTCATTTGCGAGAAGAGTGACATATTTGCTGGATTTTCTGCATATTCTTACGAAAATTTAATCAATTTAAAAACCAACTTTTAATTTAATTTTTTATGTCATGCAATTATGGCAATTTTTCCCCAATAGGTACAACGTTGAAAAATTCGTACCTTTTAATTGAGAATTCATTATTAATCAATTTTTTTTTTAAACGCTAATTCCCATAAATGTATGTAAAATTTCTATGAGTACCGTTATTATTTAATATATTATACTTAAGTAAGTAATGTAATTTAGTAATACACATAAATACTTTTAACATATGTAAAAATTTGTAAAATATGCCATACAAATATGAAAAAATTTGAAAAATGCAAAAGTATGCATTTATGACGAAATATGCAAAAATATGCGGTAACAAATAGGGGTTAAACGTCGTAGTTTTTCCTAAAATGAATTAATATTTTGGTTGTTTTGCCAGTAACATTCTGAAATGAAAATAAAATAGTAGTCGCCGTGGTCTAGTGGCTAGTATGTTGGATTACTAATACGATAGCGCTGGGTTCAAATCTCAGCTCTGACATCTTAAAAACGGAAATATGAAAAATTTTTTTCTTTCGACGACTCTAAGAGTAATTGATTGCCATCAAAAAGTTTCTGAAATCTGTCGTTCGGAGTCGACTTTAAACCAGTGATGTCCACAATTCTCTTTCCCTATCACGCGTGATAGGAAAACAAATTCTGCTTGCGTCGAAGCCAAACACGTACAGAATAAAAAGAAATATTGTTACTCTTGCTCTTTTAATATTTTAGCTTCTCTCCAACATAGTGCAGGGTTGGATAGTGCATATTTTTTGTATCATTTTTATTTAACTGAAATAATTATTCATTATTTCCTCCAAATTTATGTGACCTCGGTACTCCTTTATTCTTAATAGATCGGTCACATATCTATCGGACAATCGATTACGCACTTTACTCAGAATTATGAAGAAATATTTATGAAGTTATTAACAGAAAGTAATTCGAACATTCCCATTTCTGGTAGAAGTAAGCAGAGTCTTTTCTCTGCTTCATACACAAGCGCAAGTGTGTTTATGTAGTAGTGGACATCACTGCTTTAAACTGTAGGTCCCGGTACTCATCGATAAAAATTAACACACACAACGTGAGTGCTGCAAGAAGCTACTAGCCGTAACCCTGACACAGGGTTGTAATGGCCAATTATATATGTACATATGTATGTATGTCATCTTGTGGGCTCTCTTGAGTTGTATAGGTTTTGGTTATTTTAGTTAAAAACCTTAAAAACCAAACTCCAAGCCGCAGTAAAAATATGTTCCACTGTAATAATAAAATACTCTTTCTTCTGTGTACTATACACTTCAAATATATACGAGTATGACATATGTATGTACTCGTATATCAAATTCTACAACAAAATTTTATAATTTGTATATTTCAAATTACTTGACATAGATTTAGTTTTTAGTTTTTTAAATTCAATGCAACTTTTACATTATTTAATTTTGAATTAATCACTGTTATTTAAAACTGAATCACAAGCGAATAAAATTTTTAACAAAAAAGGATAAATTTGTTATGAAGGTTTTATGAGACAATTACTCACAATCAGCTACTTTACAATCTTTTACACATGGTTCTTATACCTACAAAGTTATCTGTTAAAATAAACTAATTTTTTGCTCTTACCATGGGCTGTTTGTATATCATCGCAATAGTTGTGATCCAATTCTTTAAAATATTTCATCAGTTGCTTATTTTGGTACAACGTTGCCACACATAGAGCCGGTGTCAAAGTCGTTCTATTGAATTCCTCGTATGAGCAATGACGTAAAAGTTCGCATATTAATTTTAAATTACCGGAGCAAGTGGCCAGGGTTAAAGCATTTTGACCTGTTGAATAGATTAAATAACTTAATCGCCAGTTTCATAATATCAAAAGAATGCTTTCGTTCGCTTTCTAAACTAGGAAAAATTTATCTTTATTTCTCTTTATTAGATTTTGGTAAGAAATTTTAAATAATTTTACTTATTTTGCCTTGCTTTCGTTCGCCGAGATGTTCTCTCAATATTTTAAAATATGTTATAAAGGAAATAAAAGTAAAAAAGATCCAGTTTCTTTCAAACTAAACCATCTGCAGTAGTATAGGAATTTTAAGAATTGTGGTATAAGGGCTTTTTATGCAAACTAATGGTAACACTTATTCTAATTAATTTTGAGCTGAATACTGAAAACTAACATCACATTTGACTCTTTAATCTATCACTGATTGTAATTTATTTTTTTTTTATTTTTTTTGTTTTAACAATTGTCGGAATAAATTGAAAGATGTTATTGGAATGTTTTTATAAGTTCAAGTGATGAAGTTTAATAAACAGTTAGCTTTCAAATTAAAGTTTTTTTGTTACACTATTTGTAGTGTTTTAGAAATTTCGAACATAATATTTTTCTTCGCCTGGATATATTATTTTAGATTAGAACAATATTTAGGCAACAGATCTACCAATTAATCCGAAAATAACTTTATAGCGCCTCCTCATATTATAGACACAATATCAAAAATACTTAATGCAAAAGATTTTAAAAGGCAAACACTCACCATAATGATTGACGGCTCTGATGTCGGCATTAAATTGTAAAAGCGTTACTACAGCCTCTAATCGGCCCAAGTAACACGCTTTTAACAATGCCGTATTGCCATAAAAATCAGTCTGCTCCAATAAATGTTTTCTTTCACGTGTCATTGTGCACACAATACGTAGAGAACAAATATCATTCTGAGTAACACACATTAACGCTGGAGGTTGTAAAGTGATTAAATTCAGTATTAAATTTTCTCAAAAAATATTTTTTAATATTTTTATTACATACCAGTCAACTTGGGCATTTGTAAGATATAAAATTGAGCAAAAAAAGAAAAAAAAAAGCTTTAAGACTTTATCAGAAGCGAAAATGTTTGCACTATTTAGAATTTAGTTGTGACACTTTATGGGAGTCTGTTGCCTTATCGATAACATATCTAAAAGAAGTTACAAAAGAGAGTTGTCAACTTTTTATAACCAAAACTCACTATTCATCTTCTCAGTACGTGGTTAAAGTCGTTAAATCCAGCGTTAGCAAACGTTTATTAGCCCTTTAAAAAAAATAATAATTAAAGTATTAATGGGCTATTGTACTTTCGAGGTTGCAGCAAGTACAGAATTCAAAAAGCAACTGCTGTTTATATCAGTTCTTTTCTTAACCGAGGATTTAGAAGACTTTTACGTAATTTTTTGTTTGTATCTTAAACACAGAGGTTTTTTGGAGTTGGTGAAAATAGTAAAAAAGGCAGAGGTATTAAAAAAGTCACGAATTTTGTTTCCTCTTATGCTCTTTATATTTCTATCTCACTTGCACTTGCTTCAGATGAAAGGGAAAATAAAGAATATTGAATAATAAGTAATAAGGAAGAGGAAAAAAACCCCAAGATTTGGAACGAATAATGTAAATGTTAGAAGATTTTGGAAGTCTCTTTCAAAAAAAAAGCAGAGTTCTTTGAGTTACCATGGTCTGAATCCGCGGTAAGATAAATACAATAAAAGTAAATGATGAAAAATTGTAGCCAGAGGGTCTGTTAAATGCAACTTATAATCAATGTGCCAAATTCAGATCTATGAATTTATATCACAATATATTCAGTGGCAAAACAAATACAATACAAAAGAAATAACAAGGTAAAAAAATAACAGTTTTGCCACCACTTAAAATGAAAGAGATAGCAAATAATGACAAAAATTAAGTTTTCTTTTGGGTTGATTTAAGTTGTTGCAAAATTAGTAATAGCTGATTTTAAGCTATCACTTTGTACGCTAATTTCTGTCAAAATGAATTATAAAATACAGTCTGAAAAAGTTAATTCGTATTTGGGAGAGCGAATGAATTAATTCAATGTGACGTTGGAACGTGGTATTAATACGCTTAAATAATTGTCGTGTCAATATACTGCTATCGTCATCAAATAAATATTGTTAAAATATCATCACTAACATAAACTGCTGGTTAAATACCGTTATTTTAGTTAATTTGTTGTTTTCGGAATAGCATTACAAAATTGCATAAATAATGGATGAGCAAAATTAATTAATTGTTAATTTTTTTTTCTTTTTTTTTAGAGCGACACCATTAAAGTTTTATGGTCATTTGGAGATAAAGATCCTATTCATGGTAATCTTAAGGGTCATGGTAAAAATCGTGGCGCAAAGCCTTTACATTTACTAGGACCAATGTTTCGAAAGCCCCATGTCAATAGAAATCGTCTAGATGTACAAAAATGGGATGTCACCGTACAAAATGTAATTAATTTTTACGAACCAAATAATTATGTGCCAAAGAAAAATTAATATTTTTTTTCATCTAACATACATAGGTCACTATTGATGCCACTATGGATACATTATATTGGTGTAAAATAATAAGAACACCTGATCTAATGGAAAAACATCACATTATTGGTTATGAAGCTCTCTTGACACGCGAAAAGTAAGTTATAAACACACATATATTTAGTATTAAGTCTTGTTCCTACACGCACACCTTTTCATACATAGTATATTACCCACCCATCATATGATGTTGTTCAATTGTATCCTTTTTATTTTGTCAATATTCCCCCTTTTTTAAGTTTGATTGTCACATTTTGTGACAAACATATTTATACTTTGGCTTGTTTTGTTTGAATAATCTGTCTTTAGTCTCATGCATGTATTTAGTACAAAGAAAGCGATAAAAGTAAAACAATATGAACGCAATAGTGCCATAATGAAATGTGTCTTTTACAAACACAAATAAATGATGAAGATTAAAAAAACCGTGGTTCCCAAACAATTTATTAATAATCTACATTAGATATTTAGTAGAAATAAAAATTATCAATAGCGCATAACATGCGCGCTCTAATGAAAACAATAATAGTTCTGTTAACTGCAGCATCAGTCCAAATTTTTATTGAAAATTTTTTAACAGGTTACAAGGCAGATTATTATTATTATTATCCTGTCTAAGACCTTGTTTGGTGTTAGACATTTTTCTATTAAATAATTGGTAATATGCATTGCTGTATTTTCAGCTGTCAACCTCTTTTTTATTTACAAACGCATTGAGCTTTTCAAATGCAAACCCCAAACAAAAACGTCAATACAAAAATGTATTCATCAATGTACAATACAAAACACCATTAGGGAAGCCCAGTAAATAAAGAGTTTAGATTTATAAATCTAGAGAGTCCAGAAAAGTTTTCTTAATGCATAATTCATATTACACTTACTATATCAATACAATGTCGTCTTTCATCCTGTTCCTCCTAAATCATATACATATATTCGAACCAGGTATGTGGGGTCGGAGATGCAGTGTTTTTACTAGAGTCGAACTTCACAATTTCTCGGTATTACATTCACATAAAAAATTCAAAATGTTTTTTAAAATTCTGCGAAATAGGCGACGTAATATATTACAGATCAGTATGAACAAGTGTCTGGTTCTTCATTTAGTTTATGAGTGTGTAATATTTAAAATTATTTTAACATTTTATTTTTTAGACACCATAGATAAAATTACGACATTTTCCGGCCAAAACTACCTTATAAGAAATCATTGAATAAGAATGAAAATCGGTATACGGGGATTTTCAAATGACGTAAAATTGTGCAAATTCAAAATTCCGTATCCAAATTTTACTAATTTTAAAATTTCTTCTGGATAACTGTGTAATGCATATTTTTTTACCCAAAACCTAAAAAAATAATAAAAAAAACGGGTGGAAACTTTAGAATCTATTTAAAATTTTGCTTTGCATTTAATTATCTAAAGTAAATTTTATTTTTATTTTATACATATTTTAAGATCCTTCCTTATTCAAGTATTCACATCAATAGTACTAAACTTGTTTTCACTCATATTTTTATTAAAACCACGTGCATACCACCCTGTCCACTAGCTTGTAATTTTCATTAATACTGTTACTGAAGATAACAGCGAATAAAAACCAGCAGGGGAATTTATATAGAATTACGTATCGATATTTATAAATAGAATAATTTAGTTCAAATATCTGTAGATGACACTTTATTATAATATTTCTTTTGTTTTGTTTTTTTAGTTTTATTAAATTTATAAAATTGTAAAAAATATTGTGAGCGTTCTTCATTGTTTTGATGAATACATTGTCTTACGTTTTAAAACTATAGTAAAAATCAACTTTGTTTTGCCCTTCAAATTAAATACAAACAGTTGAGCAGAGATTTAGGAAATAAAAATATCAGAAAAATTATTTTATGATCAGTCTACTACCTAAAATCACAGGCCTAAAATAATACAAGTTTTAAAATTACACTGCAGCACATAAGTATACATATGTATGAGTGTACGAGTATATGCCTTTTCTTGTCATCGTATTCATTTTTTTTTTTTGCTTATTATTATATAATACGAGTATGTATGTATGTATGTATGTACATATGTATGTACATATATCGTGTTAGGCCATAAAAAACTTATTGAGGGAACATTTTTAATTTTAAGTTTTTGATAAAAATATGTTGAATTTAGTTGTAATTCTTTTATCTCAAACGTATATAAAACATACGGGAACGTTATAAAAGATCTTTCCATATAAACCCTTAAAATTGTAAGCGACAATACTGCTAAAGTAACATCTGCCTGAACTGTCTGTGATTTATGAACAAATAGTGCGCTTAGCATTTATTTGAGTATATAAGTATATTCCAAATGTTTCGAGAAATAAATGTTGCCATCAGTGTTGACACCTATTCAATAGACGACTAAACAGCTGATTGACTAATCGAACTTTATTATCAAATCTTCTTGTTAAGATCCAAAGTATTTAAGTCGATATTACATTTGACAAATTTTATGTAAAAAAAATGTAGTTTCTTAGAATGAATTCCCACTTAGGACAGCGATAAAAAAAATTTGAATATAATTTAATCAATTAGCACACCCCTAATCCTGTTTTTACCCTGTTTTCTTTTGTATGATTTTGACAACATGAAAAAAAACAAGTTGCTATAGAAGACTCCAAATAATTCCCCTTGATTATTTATTTTTCTTATTAGTTGCAACTGTGTCAATGGTTTTATGCCAGATGTAGTTCTACATAATTCACAATCATGTAGCATTTAGCCCTATTTTAGCTGGAACTCTAAAATTATGCTATTCAGTCCCAATACACTCTATATTTATTGTGTCAAAAGTCGGTTCGTGCTTAAGAAACAACATATTTAAAGGTGAACTAATTTTGAGAGTATTTATCTGATGGGTACAAGACATTTCCTGTCTGAAACCTCCTTGTTCGCGCCTAAGCTTCCTATTATAGCGCATCATTAAGCACTCCCATATTTTATTCAATACTTTTTTCATCACTTCTGATAGTATTATGTCTCGCCAACTATAAAAATTTATTCTGTCGCCTTTCTTGAGTAGTGTAATTATGGTGTTATTTCCACCATTGTGGATGACATTTAGTACGATGTGATTAAAGTACGATACAGGCTGGCAATAAAACCATTGCAATTTCTTTTTTTTCATTTGATTTTTTTTTTCTTTTTGTTTTTTTATAGTGCTGATAATCTACCTTTAGTCCATCATATGACTCTATTTGAATGTTCAACTAAATCGTATCCTGGTTCAGATCCGTCTTCATGGGATGTTTGGGTAAAAAGTACCGGTGCTGTTTGTAATAGCAATTTATTAACGCCACGGGATTGGGATGCCTGCATTACACCAGTGGCCGTATGGTCAATTGGCTCTTCAGGTTGGTAGCCAACAAAACAAATTGAATTCTTTGTGTGGTTGATGTTTTTAAAACGAAAACATTTTATTTTTTATTTTTTTTTATTTTTATATTTTGCAGGACAATTTTTACCTCCGCATGTTGGCATACCAGTGGGTGGTACAAAAGGTGCAAAATATTATATGCTAGAGATCCACTATGATAATCCTCATGCTCTAAGATGTAAGTAATTTTTTAAAAAATTTTTTATTTATTTACTTTGGTTGACAACACTTTATTCACTTGAGTCCATATCATCGTGTAATGATGGTGATGCTGTTGATGACGAGGGTAAAATAAGTTTGTCATGTCTTTTGAAACATTTGATTAATATTTACTGGGGTGTAGTATTCGCATATTTTTTTAATATTTGAAAACTTATCAAATTATTGCAGGGTTTAATGAAAAGTTTTCCAACTATTTCGTTTTATTTTTTTATGTCAGAAATGTGGATTAATTTGGGTCAGTTTTTATGTTTTGTTTTCTGTTTTTTGTTTTTTTTTTTTCTTTTAAATTTATGTTTATATAAGTACATACATATACACCGATACATAAGGAAATAGAAAAATGATTTGTTAGAAAGATTTAAAAAGAGATTTACGTTGATTTTACAAATAATTAAATTTTTAAAGATTGTTTTATTCCCCAACATCATAGAAGATAAGAAAACCTAACTCAAGAAATAGTATCATATTCTATTATGAGTGGGATGACAAAGTATATGGTACACCACAGCTAGCATTTGACAGTTGTGTATGGATGACATACATATTTTGGGCAAACAAATTTTTTTTTTCTGATTGAGGCTAGCACTTAGGGGATGCCCCCTGCTTATGCAGTATATTGTGGTGGTCTAAGAAAATATTTTATGGGAAGCTTGATATAGCAATTGACAGGAAAAAACATTCGCTGAAAAATTGTTCCATAAACGAGTGGTGAGGCTAAAGAAAGAATTCTCTCTGGACAATTAACTACAAAAAGATGAGCTCTGAGAGACGTATGTAAAAGTATGGGACCATCCAAAATCAAGTCCCTTATTCCATCAGAGCACCTTTCATGGTAGTACCGTTAGAACAATGAAATGCATGCCACATTGCTTGCCGATGCTCCAACGAACCAATAAAGTTGGATATCCTACCGTCGCTGATATGTACCTTTGCCCTATCCTGTAAATACTGATTGTAATAGACACAATTTGTATACGCTTAGTGTTCAAGTCTGCCAGTTCAATGATAAAGTATTCGAATCCTATAAAGAACAACTGAAGCGATATTCTGCCTAAAACCTTAAATTAACAATAAGGTCAACCAACCAATGATTTTTTTTTGAACTTACTGAAAAATATGCCTAATGGTATTAATTTTTCCCTTCAAAAATTTAATTTAATGACCTGAAAATAGCGGAAGAGTCAAAAAGGACTCTAATTTCTTTAAAAATTTCAAAAACTCTTAGCTGTAAAAAGAAACTAACTTCTGACGGTTTTGTTAAAACAGACAACGTCCAAATGTTCACTTATTAGGTCTGTTTGCGTAATTCTGACTTTTTTCTTACTTATTTTCATATTTGAGAGAAAATTTTATCTTATTCTCTGTAAGCTTCTTACTGAGTAATTTTTACTGGCTTTTACTGGAAAGATACTTAAACAGACTAATTTATTTTCAATTTAATGCTCAGCTGTTTTTCTAATGTTATCTAACTCTTTATAAATTTCTTACTGGAAAAGTACCCATATAAACACATTGCTGTCATAGGGTGTTGGCTATTGTGTCATAAACCATTACATTCTATTTCATTTTTAAATATGTTTTATTTATCGGGTTTTTCTTAAATTTCTCCTTAAATAAATTGTGCATGTGACATTCAAGTGGAAGTTGAACAAAAAAAAAAACACTTCTTCACTTTCTTTTTTCATGTTGTCTTTCTTAAAATACCATTAAAATTTCCACCAATTTAATTTTCAACATTTCTTCTTACTTCTTATTCATTCGTTTATTGCCTTTTATTTTTAGCCTCTGACCATTCAGGTTTTCGCATACATTATAGCAAACATTTAAGAAAATATGATGGCGGCGTCATGATATCAGGCGTTTCCGTATCAGATACACAATTAATACCGCCAGGACAAAAACTGTATCGTAATGTGGGCATTTGTGGTCCTTCGTGTTCAAATGAGGTGTGTGGTAGTAAAAACAAAATTTAAATTAAAATACATTTTTAAAATACTTACAATAAAAAAATTTAAATTTATATTTACGAAGATGTTTCCTAAAGATGGCATAAAAATAATTTCCGGTACTTTGCATTCTCATCGTGCTGGTCGCAAAATGGCTTTAAGACACGTGCGCAATGGCAAGGAATTATCTCGTATCATAGAGGATGATAATTACGATTATAATTATCAACAGGTGAGGCAATTGGAAAATGAAACTGTGGTATTACCGGGTGATTATATTATAACAGATTGTGCCTATGAGGTGAGTTTATTAATGATTTTTAATAAATTTGTGTTTTTAGTTAAAATTTTGTCATATTTCTTTGTAGACTTCTTCACGCAAACGACCGACTTTTGGCGGTTATTCCACCAAACAGGAAATGTGTTTATCATTTATTACTTATTATCCCCGCATTAATTTAGCTGGCTGCTATAGCATGACACCAGTACGTGAATTTTTTGAAACTTTTGGTGTTTACCAGTTTTATTCTTTAAATATGACTGATGTAGAGAACCTGTTTCTTTATAACGGCAATATTTTGGATTATATACCCAATACGATATATGCCAAAACTAAACCTAACAAAGACAATATGACCGAAGAGGATATACTGTATGAGGAGTCTTTGTTGAGTAAGTTTTATAGCCTTAACGCATTGGTGTTTTTTGATTTTTAATTTATGTGATTTTCTTTCTAGATAAATTAATAATATCCGATCCAGTGGAATTTCATGACCGCACTTTTTTATCTCATCTTAATCAGCTACCTTGGTCAGAGCCATTATTCACCAAACGTGTGGAACAGAGCATGATCAATGGCAAGCATATGACTTTTTGTCGAGTTTCAAATGATGGCATATCAATAGTAAGTTTGAAAAACATAAAATACAGGATGATCACATAAAAACGATAGGCAAAAAAAAAAGTAATTGATTTTGCGTACATTTTAAAACAATCCTCCATGTCGAATCATTTACACTTCCATGAGTGTAAAATCAATACGAATTCACATAGAGAATTCTTTTTTCGTATAATTTTAGTCTAGAATCCTACAAACGAATTCATATTTTTATTTTTTCCATATTTCCTTCAAAATAAAAATAATAAACAGAAAAAAAAGGAACAAAAATTTCAAATTCATGGGCGGTGCAATGTAATTCGTATTCAAAACAAATAATGTGTGTTAACAGCCAAATTCTGTTTGCATATTTAATGCTACTGAAATTGTGTACAGCGCCCTTGGGATATAGTGAACTCTTTGTAATTCGAACTATTGGGTGTAGTGAACCCCTTATTGTTTACAGTAACAACTATAAATAGTGAACAACAACATAAAACTTTATAGAGTGAACGCTGTAAAACGATTGACAAAATATAGAAAATTGTTTGTCCCAACAGGAATTAATTTGATGGGTGCTTTTTGATGGTATTTAAGTCACTAAATGTAACGCCATTAATCCAACCAATTGATCAGAATGTCATTCGTTTAACAAAACTTTTTTACAAATATTTTCTTCAACGTACAATACAACGCAGTTTTCATTCTTAAATGATACAAAAAAAAACGCTGGACTTCACTTTTGGGTGATTTTATTAGTGCAGTAGAAAAAGAGGACGAAGAAGAAATCGTGCTCCTAAGTGTATTTCAAATTACTTTTCTTCAACAAGGTCAATACCCTATTTAGAAAAAATAACAAAAAATTTTTACGATTTTTTCTTTCACTATAGTAGCAGACATTACTACTATATACGAATATTTTTACCTGTTTTACATCAAATGAATAAAATTTGTTTATATTTCTTAAACTAAACTCTATATATAATAAATTTTTTTGATAATGTGAACAGGTCTGTGCATGAATTAGTTCACTATATCCCAAGTGTACTGTACTTTTAAAACTTTTTGAATTCTAATATTCCAAAGTAATTAATTTGTTCAGAAAGCTTGTATTGTTGTTATCTGATCATCCTATAAACAAGGGTAATTTTTTTTTTATTTATATATCTTTTTCATTTTAGCCCTCGGAAATTATACGATATCCCAATTTCACCACATTCGTTAAACCACCTAGCATTTGCCCGTACCATCTACTCATGGATAGTTCTCCCCTTAGTTCTGGCTCAGTTATTTCATGTTGTAATAGCTTATACTTCTTATGTATATTAATTTTAATATATAGTATGTATTTATTTTAAATTAATTTAATCTTATATGTAGATAAGAATTTAACTGCTCAATTCAATTAATTTTTTGTTCTAGTAATATCCATTGTAAATAGAAATTTACTGAAAGTATTATGAGCATTTTACCCACATATTCATAAAAATATTTTTGATTTATAAAATGTTTATTAAACCCATTTTGTATGAAAATTAATTTTATAAGCCTGTTATAAATGAAAAATATTTTTTTTTGAATATCACCCTTAGAGTTTTAGCTTAAATATACAAAGTACATATACTTATTTATTTATTAAAATAATATTAGAAATATGCATTAACTAACATCGTAAAATAACTGTAATATGGCCGTCTTATATCGGGTGGTTAAATTTTAAAGGCCGATGTTGAATGTGAAACACACCTAAACGTCAAGTTTTTTTCTGCATTTCATTTGACATTTCTCAATTTTATAGTAATTCAATTTGAACCATGGAAAGATACACAACGAGCAACGCGTTTAAGTTTTTTAGGTATTCAGTTATTCAAATCAAAATCCATATCGTGCACTTCGTTAATTTTTCGGTCAATTTAATCGTCCTAATGTGCGTACAATCGGAAATATCGAGCAAACATTTTTGCAGAAAATATTACTGCTGTTTGCCAGAGTGTGGCTGAACAGCCGTCCACCTGAACTCGTCGTCTTGCCCAACAATAGCACCTCTCACTCTCGTCGTTGATGACATTATGATGTGGACGATATGTGGTTTCAAGAGGATGGTGCCACACAGCTAATGAAACAAAGGCTCTTTTGACCGACAAATTCAATGGCTGTGTTATCTTACGCTGTGGCGATGTCAATTGGACGCCAGGATCATGTGATTTGACACCGTTGGTCTTCCTTCTTTGGGGTGATTTGAAAGAAAATGTGTACGATGGTAAACCAGCAACAATTCAAGAGCTAAAGCATGTGTTAATTCGGCGCATTAGCGACATAGAACCTCAATTATGCCTTAGTGTCTTCGAAAATTTAAACCAACGGATGAAGGTGTGCCGCCGAAGTTATCATAATAAAGAGAAATGACAATAATTTCTTAAATAATTTGGGTTTTATTCAAAATGAACATCGTCCCTTAAAATTTAACCACCTTTTATAAGTACATACAGTATCAAGAAAAAAAAAAACCGTTACGAAAGACGATTGTAGGAAGTTGATAGGAATTGTGCCTTAACAAAGGTAACTTATTTTTAGTGATTTAGATGAACAAGAAAAAAAGAGTGCGCGCTAGCTGAAAATGTTTGAGCGTAAATAATAGAAGATCTGCTCAATCAAGACTGAAATTCAGTTAAAATTAAAGAAAAAGTACAAACCTTGACGCTTCTAACTACTCGTACTATTGGAAAATTAGTTTTAAAACGATGAGAACTAATGCATATACTTAATAAATTGCAGGAAATTTTTAATTAATTGTTATTTTAATATTTTAATTTTATATATGTACATACATATGTATTTCGAAAACTTAACCTCCATACTCATAAAAAGAGTTTTGATTTATAAAAGGTTTACTAAACAAATTTTAAAGAAGGATTCATTTCTTAAAACCTCTAATAAATTAAAAATATTTTTTTATAATTTCATTCTTAAAATTTTCAAATACGTTTGGAATTCCATCCCCAATATTTAAAGAAATTAAAATATATTTAAAATGTATTTTAAAAAAATGTTTATAAGAAACTTGACTTAAAGTACATTTTATATATATTTTGTCTTTATAAATACAGCCCTATGTAATTAAAATAGGTATTAAAATTTGTTTTCATGCAAACGAGGTTTGTTAAAAAATCTTAAATAACTTTTTTTAAATAATATTTACTTTTCAAAAATATATGTATTTTAACTCTTTAAAAAAAGTTATTTTATACATAAAACCAGCGTTTAAAAGCTTTTAAAATTTTGAATTGCTTTTGCTTTTCATTTGCTGTGGAGCTTCAAAAGTTATTTGTTTGACTGGCTTTAACTTCAAGTTGATTTGGAAGTTAAAGCAGAAGCAATAAAAAAAACTGCAGCACTTCAACACTTGGGCGAACAATATCTCTAATCTAAAATAATCAATGCATTACTGTCCTTCTTATACTATAGTCATTATTATTATAATAGTCTAGAAATTTTGAATCCGTCATTTGAATTGATTTTTTTTATTAACACATAATAGATGAGGACTAATACGGTTTTTTTTCTGCCAAAAAATCAGTACAAGCTTGGCCATAATGTGATATCAATTGTCGATCTCAGTCTCTCTATGAGAAAAATAAGATTCAGTTTCATAGCGATCCTCATAAATAACATCGCGGAATTTTTAGAGAAATATTATTTTCGCTTAAACAGTTTTCTTATTTAATTTTTCATAATTCAAATAAATTTTAGAGCTTAAGGTCTTTTGTAACAAATACAAGTATTTATCTCTTTATAAAAATATATAATTAAATATGTATTTAACTATTTTTCTTTTGAACAAACCTCGTATGCAATTTGTAGGTTATCACGAATTACTCTTTTTATACTTTATTACCCTATCTCTTTATTAATATTACTAAAAACTTATAATTGAGTCATATATGTTAAGGTCTTGACAAGTCATTTTCTTTTTTCAAATTTTAAAATCATTAGGGTGTTTTAGCAATATATAATTTTGTTGAATATTTTTTTTTAATTATGAAAACAATTTATATAATCTTAAAATCAGCTAATTGTACTTATTTTGACACAGAATATTAAGTTAAGTTACGATTTTCAATCCAAAGATTTAGATTTTAAGTATAGCTTGTAAAATTAATAACATTTTTTAATAAAAAAAACAGTAATAAACCGGAAATCTTAAATATTGAACCCATATTATTGTTGTTACTCTCTTTCTAGGAAATGTTGCCACATTATTTGTTTTTTTTTTATTGTGCTTTTGTTTATTTTGCGCTTTTCATATGAAAAAGTTTGGCGCAGTCTTATTTTTTTGTAACTATATTTGATTAAAAGAATTTTGTCCCTAACACTCTGTCTACATGACCCATCAACTGGGAATATTATGAAAAAAAAACGTCGGCAGCGCAATTGTCAAAATTTTGCTTTGATTCATGTATGGGGTAACTGGGTATAGTTTAGCAAATCATAATTTAATCAATTGTGACTGTGAAAAATGAGGACGTCAAATTGAAAATGACAGTTGATGGTACTTGTTGTAATATCAAAGTCACCTTATGATAGACACGTTTTGAAGTCACCTGTTGGAAATCTGAAACATCTATTCAAATTTTATTAAAAAAAAAACAAGATAGATGTCAGAAAATTATGACAGGAGAATACCATATTTGCAAAAAAAAAAATTCTGTTATTTTGACATATAGGCAACTTTGAAAAAGTAAACAATTGCGTTAATTTATGTAGGGTGAATATTTTAAAAATAAAAAATATATTTATAATTTTTAATAGTCTTAAGATCTTAATACTGGCATTCGTATGAAAACTAAAAAATAAAATTTAAATATGATGAGCTCGGTGGATTTATTTTTTGATGATGACGAAGAAAAAATAAAGATAGCATCTATTAGTCGACATTTATATAAGTGACTATTCTCATCCACTACATTACTGCCTGTACTGTAAGTTTACATCTTATAGCTTTAAGGAATATTTGCGTCTTCTTAAAGATTTTGTCAGACAGCAAACAAAATTGGTCTACTGCAATACCGCCACTTTAAAAAGTTTGTGTGGAACTAAAGTTTAATGCAGAAGGCAATTTTCAGCAATTTTAATTTTGGAATGGCTCAATCCACGTTGTCTGTGATATAGTTTCATAAATTAAATAAAAAAATATGCATAATGACATAAAATAACTACACACCAACCACAAATATGCAGTTGCCAATGTATTCACCATTTAGCAACTAAGTTGCCAGCTTTCAGTTGTCATCTGTAATACCACTTGTAGAGCTGCAAAACTATCGATAGTCGGCCCCATCGATAGTTTCGATAGTTTAAAAAAAAATATCGATACTATCGATACTATCGGTTTTCTATTTTTCTGAGAAAATTAGAGTCGCAATATGAATTTTTTGATATATTTTTACTAGGTTCTTCTAAAATCTAGTGGAGAAGTAGAATTCAATTTGTATCGGAAGTCCAGTAAGTAAAACTTTATTAAAATATAGCAAGTACCATGTATGTATGTATATGGGTTATTATTCGCTTTTCACTGTCTTTCATAATAAATGTATTAATTTAAATAAAAGACCTACTTATGTATACTATTGTAACATAAATTTCAATTTTATTACAAAATAACAAAAAAAACGCAAATTATTTGCCAAACAAAAAAAAAAAAAAAAATTAATTGAAGCTGTTAATTTGAGATAATTTTTTTAAATTAACGTTAGCCGTAAAAGGCTTTAATGTTCAAAATGTAAAACATAAAACATACATTCTATATATGTATGTAAATATCAAAATTCTAATTAAAAGGGATTATAAAAACAATTCATAAATAAAATTAGGTACAGAAGCGTTAAATTTAGGTATTTATAAGTTATACCAGGTTTACCCAATAATTTTTGTTAATGAACAAGATTTTATCGACCGTTTTTGGTCGATGGTCTTAATTGACTTTACCGCGTCTCTGAAACTATGGTGCGAACGTTTAAGGTGATCTAATAAATATGTAGTATTGCCGCTAGTTTTATAATATTTGCCACATAAACGGCATTTAGCACAATTTTTATCTTTGGTTATTTTAAAATAAGTCCAAACATATAAATACGTCGTATGTATCTTATTTGGAATACCCTCTTCATCATCGTTGTCTACCTCAATATTGTCGTTACCATTTTCTATTAAACACAGACAGACATACACACTCCTATGGATGTGTCCATTGGACACATATGTACATACATATAAATAGTATTGTAATAATACTTCCTTTCTGATAATTGTAGGGATCTCCCCATTTTTTAAAACTGTTTTTTATTTCAATATTCTTTATTCTTTCAGAAATACTATTTATAACACCAGAAACTTTTACTTTAAAACTTCTTTGTATTATTTTTGTGTTTATAAGGAAAAAGAAGCCAGTTACGTTTCCGTCAATAATTCGCCGTTGTCGCTATTAAGGTACCCATTGCCGCTGAATAAAAATAATTAAGTTTAAATAAAATTAATTAACCTAAGGAGTTTGATAGGTTAACACTTTTTTGAAATATTGACTCTCTTTTATTTTACATTAAATAAATGCAAATATATTATTTTTATTGAAAAATTAGAACATACATACAAAAATTTACCGGCGGCAAAAAACCTGCGTTGAAAAATTTAACTTTTAAAATTCTCCGATAGTATCGCTACCGATAGTGAAAGCATCGATAGTCAGCCAAAAATAAAACTATCGATACTATCGATAGTACTATCGATTGTTTTGCAGCTCTAACCACTTGGGCAACTGGCAACGCAACTCAAGTTCATTTGGTCCATAATAGGTCCATTTTTGCAGATAATGAACATACTAAAGCACACAAAAACCACTTCAACTATAGAATGGTATTCTATTTTAACGACAGTAATAAATAAGATTTTCTTAGCAAGCGATCTATTAATGGATCTAAGTGTAGCATAGCAGTAACAGGAACGAACAGAATATAACAAAATTATAAAATTGTTATTCCTGTTTTAGATTTGTTCTCCTAGTTTATTAATCAAGGTAAAACTCAATTTCACCTACTATCGTAATGACTAATCAACTATCCGTGAATTTTCGCTACGAAAACTCAGTCAAGAGATAAAAACTTTCTATGAGTTTTTTAATATATACTTCTCTATTAGCTTTTTGAAATATTTTATGTTGGAATAACAACTGGGTTTTTAAAACTGTTATCACCCAATTTATTTACATTATGATTCTAATTGTAGTTTATGCTTATGAAAATCACAAGAACAAAAAATACAAATTTAAATTTTAATAACGGTTCTGGCTAAGAGTCACACTAACGTTTGAATCACGTCTCTATTTATGTAAAACAATACTATAGTTCTCTCTTTCTGGCATATGGCCACATAGTACATACGACAGTTTTCATTATTATTATGACTTTGTTTTAAATAAAATCATTTTATACTATACATATTTTTAAAATAAATAAATCCATCTATTAAATTTTAATTTTTTTTTTGCACTGAAAATGTTGAGATTTAACGAATTTTAAGTAATTTGTTGTTATTTTTCCTTTAACTACCTTTTTAATACAACTCTGTGTGTGCAATGACGTGGGCTTGTCAGAAATAGAAGAAAATTTAAAGAAAACAGAGAAAAAGAAAATCTGCCGACTGTCAGTGAAAAAAAAAATATTTTTTTTTATTAAAAATAAAAATTTAAATATCTTGTATTATTTAATTTATTATTAAGTTTATAAAACAGAACTTTGTGTTCAATTTAATAATATGAATTGACAAACAGATTAGTGTGTGATGGACTTTGTTTTTTCTTGCTCTGTCTTATATTCTAGTCATTTTGACTTATTGAGCTACGAAAAATAGTTATAAACGTTGATAAAGACTGGCTAGAATATAAGAAAAAAAGCACAATCAAAAGTAGGCAAAGGCCGCCTTATTAAGTGGATGTGCTCTAATATTTTCTATTTTTCTAGTAGTCAACCTTCTAGCAAAACTATTAGTAGAGGCAGCAACGAGTCTTTTTTACACAAAAACAACAATAATAGAAAAACTAAAGAATATGAATTACACTAAAATGGAATAATTTAAGTACGAAAGTCATAAAATAATATATGATGATTATTGAAAAAGAAATAGAGAGGGGAAATTAAAAGAAGAAGCATTAAGAAAAAGTGACGTGTGATTTTTTTTTTCCTTTTTTATTTCATTAGTTTTCTTTTAAGAATTTTGTAAGAAAAGAAATTCAATTAAATCTACAAAAACAAAACTAACAGAAGATATAATTTTTCTAAATCAGCATAACAGCCCTTTATTGGGGCTAAAAAACAACAACTACAACGTATTAACTAATTATTAATAATTTTGTAATTAATATAATCGACAAGAGGCTTAGAAAGCAACAACAACAACATTAAAAGTTGCAATCAAGTGGCAGCAAAGCAACAACAGAAGTTCATTATCATCATAAGTAAATATGATGAATGAAGATACAACGGCGTCAACGTCCTCCAGTGGCGGAGTGAAAAAATTTTTTCAACGTTTATCACAAGTAAGTGTTCATATCCCTACAAAAACATATGCTATAAACACATTCATGACCACAGGCTACCAACGACACCACCAAAGTTGTAACTGTAGACAACTTATGCCAAAGATCTCTTTTTAATGGCGACACTGTAGAAGCTAGTATATACTCGTAAAATAGGAGGTTTTAAAACTCAGTACATGAAAAATTACACAACATGCGAAAAACTGAAATAGCATAAACCGCTAAAAGATCATATGTTTTCTTTTATAATTTGGTTATAGCTAAACCAAAATGTCTGCAGTTATATAACTAGTACAGCCAACTAAAATATCGATTAGGAGTTTATATTAATTTGTGTTTGAATAATTATACAGCGTACTCTGTTCCATTACTTGGAAGCAATTTGAAATGCAGGGGCTGGTGGCTTCTAGTGGGAACTTAAATATATATATTTTTTTTTTTTTTTTAATGAATTCGTTATGCCTTTTATTGTTATAACAATTTAACTAAAGATATACCCAAATATTTAGGTAATTTTTGTAAGACAAAGAACAACATGAAATCGAAAACGAATAAAGCTAATTTGAATTAAAGCTTCTAATCAAGAAACTATAGTTTACGAGTACTAAAAAATCTGCTTCACAACTGAATGATTTTAATATATGTATGTAAGGCTATACAATTTCGCAGGCAAATATAAAAACGGTTTTGATATTTTTACTGAGTTTACTTTCTTTACTTTACTTTCTTGACCCTTTTGTTTGATAACAAACGTTTTCCGTTTTATAAAGCTGCGTTAAAAATGTTTTTGGATTTTAGAACATAATTTTTTTAATCATTTATAGCTGTCTGTATTCATAATAAGTATTACTGATTTATACAACATGTGTATAAATTTGATTACAAATTTTGTTTAAAACATTTTTTAAGTATCGAACATATTATTTTGAAAAAGGCGGTTAATTTGTTTGACCAAGCTATAAATTATATAACAAAAAACTATTCTATAAGAAATATTAATTATTGTATTTAATTTTTAGATTTATCAATCTGCCTTGGATCGTTCAACACCGCATGCTAAGCTACGCTGGTCCGGTGCTGCCGCCTTAGTTATATTCTTCCTGCTACGTATATTTTTAAATCAGGGCTGGTATATTGTTTGCTATGCTCTGGGTATTTATCATTTAAATCTATTTATTGCATTTTTAACGCCTAAAATCGATCCTGAATTTGATCCATATGCCAATGAAGGTAATTTATTTGTTATTACGTTTTTCTTTTTATTTTCTTGCTTTTTATTGTTAAGGTTTTTTTTTTATTTAATTGGCTCTCTTTTTTATTGAAGGTATTTTAATTATTTATTTAGCGTTGGCAATTAATGTGAAACAACAAGTCTATAAGTGACGAAATTGTTTTTGGTTTGTTTTATTGATTTTTTATGATTTAAATATTCACTGGTTACAGTGCTTTGTTGAGAATGACTGTGTGTGTCTCTAAGGGCTCTTGATTAAAAACGGTTTTTGTAAACGTTGAAGGTGATTTTGCTATTAAAAAGATATTTTTACTTAACCATTAGCTTAAAAATATTTAATTGGCAGTATATAAAGTCAAAAACTTCTGCTAATGAAATAGTCAGTGAGGTAATACTAGGTTTTTTGGTGAAGTTTAAAACTATGGTCACAGTAAAGAAAGATTTATTGGAAATTTGTTTGAACATATTTGTTTAAAATATTATCAAATAAAATTAGTTGAAATACTGTGCAAATTTATTTGCCGTTTTATTTGATCAAACAGAATATAAAATTAGGGAAAACATGTTTTCCCTATGATCACACTCGAAAAAATATTTACAAAAAAAAATTGTTTCATCAAACTGTCGCAAAAAAATTAAATTATTTTTTAAAAATAAACCCCCATATACATAAAAAATTGAAATAGATTTGAAATTGATTTTAGAAAAAAAAATTGTATGGAAAATTTGACTTAAAACTCATTTTCAATTTGTTGTATGGTTTTTTATGGGGATAAGTATGTCTTTATGGCAAATTTTTTTCTGCTCAAGATTCGCTAGGAAGTTTTATTTACGATTTTTCTATTCAATGTAAATTGTAAATTTTGTTAATCTTAAAATTTATAGTAATTGCTCTCAATTCCTTTCAGATGATGGTCCAAATTTACCTACACGTAGTAATGAAGAGTTTCGGCCGTTTATAAGACGTTTGCCAGAATTTAAATTCTGGTTAAGCATTACTAAAAGTACTTTGATTGCCGTTATATGTACATTCTTTGAATGTTTCAACATACCAGTGTTTTGGCCAATATTGGTCATGTACTTTATAACATTATTCTGTATAACAATGAAAAGACAGATTAAGGTAAGTCAACAAACGAAATTCTTGTTTTTCTCTAAATATTAATGAAGTATTTACTTTATTTTCTTTTTTTCTTTTGTAGCATATGATAAAATATAAATATTTGCCTTTCACACGTAATAAGCCACGTTATCAACGTGTGCCTGAGCCAACAGCGGCATCAAAGTGACAATTAGCCGCACAGACATTGCCATCAACAACACCAACTAACGACAAAAAAGAGGAAAAACTATTAAACACCACTGACACAACAACAGCTGTAGTGGGTTCAGTAGCATTAGCATCAGCATTAAACCCATCAACAATAGCAACAACTGCAGCAGTAACTAATATCGCAAAACCACCGCAAATTATTATGATTGATGAATGAATAAAAATTCTCGTATAGAAAAGAAAAAAAGAGAAAACAACTGAAATTTATTGAAATTTTTTTAAAATATTTATTTTAAAATTGTTTTCTTTTCGATTTTTATAATTTGTTGCTATTAAAAGGTTTATTTTTTTCTTTGTCTATAGTAAACTGATTTCCTTGTAAAACATTTATTTCTATAATGTCGTTGCAATGTCTTGTGCACATAATTTTAATTTAAAAATGGTATAGAACAATTTCTATGGTACGAGTATTACTCTAGAAAACATCCTTTAGAAATGTCATGCCTACATTTAAATCAAATTCTAAGTTTAATTATTTTTATCTTTTTATCGTAGAGTAGACTCTATTGAAACTTACTGTTTAATAACTAGAAAATGTATTTTTGCTTTTATAAAGAATTAAACTGAATTTTCTTTCAGACAAAAAAAACTTATTATTTTTTTCTTTATTTACTTCCTGTTTGCTTAAAATTAAATAAAAAATAAATGATTAGTGTTACACAAAAACTCTTCAGTTATAAAATCTCAGTTTTTAATTTTTGTAAATTATGCCCTAATTTAAAAACTTATAAGCTTTGTTTTTGAATTTAATTTTTATTGTAATATAAAACAAACTACCAAACAACAGTAATAAAATTTATTTAAATAATAAACATTATGGTAAAATATATAAAAAAGTAGTATTTTTATTTGTAGTTTGATTTTTTTTTTTTTTTGTTAAAAATATTTAAAATTATTCAATTGCTTTGAATTTATTTTTTTAATTTTTAGTGCATGTCTTTATTGGTTTAGTTTCTCCGACTTTTATTTGGTGCTTTATTTATTCATTCATTAATTCTACTTCATTATTAACATGTTATTTTGTGGCAGACTGTATGTATGTATGTGTGCTGTGACAGTGTAATTTTCCAAAAATAATAAAAAAAGAAACTAAAAACGACAACATGTGCTAATTATTTATTTAATTTTAAGATTACGTGTCATAATAACTTAAAATAATTTAGGGTTCGAATATCAAATATAATTTTAACTCGGCGTATTTCATTAAAATCGAATTCAGTGATAATATTAAGAATAGTAATGACGAAGTGGATTAATTAAGGTGCAGGATGCTAACATTGACGAATTTAAATGATCTTTGTCACTAAAATTCACTGTTACGAGTAGAACCATGTTAATTGATCTAACCTCACG
Source organism: Metopia argyrocephala (assembly GCA_963576795.1). Lineage (NCBI taxonomy): Eukaryota > Metazoa > Arthropoda > Insecta > Diptera > Sarcophagidae > Metopia > Metopia argyrocephala. Next base: position 174,649,488 of record OY756208.1, on the reverse strand, counting down.
GCAATCGTATCTATGGAGGAGCTTTCAGCAGTAGCAGATCTGTTATAAGAGCAAATTACAGCATTCGATATCGAACGAAATTTCATACAATTTTAAAACAATTTATATAGAAATTCCGTTCGATATCGAATGCCGCAATATGCCCCCTGGTCTAATGACGTTTTAATGGGTAAAATTTAATTGAAATAGTGTTTTAATCACATTTAAACAGTTTTTGTAACTGCTAATTTTAGAATTTTAGTAACTGCAATAATAAATGAATGACTTTAATTCCGGTGATAATTAAAGAGTTGTGAAAATGAAAATCTAATTGAATCACTCATTGCGTTTATGTCAGGGTTCCAAATGATAGTAAAGTTGTTCAATGATTTTAACGTATCATCATTAAATATCATTGCCGCCACTATGTAAAATTTGTATGGCAAATAAAGACTTCTACTTTACTTTTTTTTGCATATGGCCGCTTGTGCTTGTGCGAGATTTAGAAAATTTGAACTCATTTGAAAGGAATGAATAATGTTTGTTTTTCATGCTAATTTTATGGTTTTGAAAAATTACGAATTTATTGGAATTTAGGAATACATATATACCTATTTAATATTTATTCAACTCATTTAATAATTTCGAAGTCGTAAAAATTGCATTCGTCTTGAACCACTTTCCATGACAACAAAAAATGAATTTGTTAGAATTTTCGAATTAATTCAATTCAGGTAATGATTTCAAAACCATAAAAATTACATTCTTCTTAAGTCACTATTTTATTAACCAGTGCAAATCACCTATTTCATGATAGTTTTCGCAAGAAATAAATTAAGAGCCTGTCCCACAATATCGAATGTTTTCGTTTGTTCGAATTTTCAACCAAAGAAAATAAGCTCAAACGATAACGTAAATACTTTAGGGTCATAATTTGTCCATTTCAGCGATGTTTTTATTCTTTTTTTTAATTTTCGATTAACTTGTTAAACTGTTGAATCGCCAATATTGAAATCTGAACATTTTTAAAAATCTTACGTCTCAAACATAAAGCAAAAAAATGATACATTTAAACATAGTGGGACGCTTTTTCGAACAAAAATGAGCGACTTATTTTCGTCCGCATAGTTTTACGTTCGACATCATGGGACAGGCTGTAAAACAAATAAATAAAATAATTAGCACAGGAAAACCAAAATTTGTCTAAACATTAGTGTTCGTATTCATAAAAACTATTTTAGGGTTATTGAGGGTTTATTTGACAAGTATTGCATAGAAATTTGTCAAATAAGTCCGCAATAAACCTAAAATAGTCTTTATGAATACGGGCATAGAACTTTAGTTTTTCCATATTAAAAGAAATATACTAACTTTTTAAAGGCAAAAAAAAAATCGTGTTACTTCTCTTGAAATTTAAAAAAAAAAAACTATTTAAACGGCTTTATACACACGCATGTAGTTTAACAAAAAAAAAAAATAGGACAACAAAGGTTAAGATATCCCAATAACATTTAAAATATAGTCTATCACGGCTTAACAAATGTTACGTTACCGTAAAATCACGTAGTAAAATTTTATTTTATTTTTTATTTGTATTGGTTTTTTATACCAAAAACGAGCAACCTTAAGGCTTTTGAAATATGGTATTGGAGGCTCTTAACCCTTAACGAACGAATGCCGACATACTCGCGACATTGTAAATATTCTAAAAAAATCGAATGCCGCCATACATGACAATAACAAACTTTATTAATCGTAAATAAAATGATGTATTTTCGCTCGATGCTCGGAGAGGATTGAGAGGAATGCGCACCAGAGTGCGACAAATAATAATTGCCGATTGCCCTTCATTGTTGCATGTATAATTAAAGCCAAACCTACAGTTTCCCAAAATATCACGTCATGATTTTTTTAGAATATTTACAATGTCGCGAGTATGGCGGCATTCGTTCGTTAAGGGTTAAAAATATCAGGTAAAGGTATATCAAGTTTCAAATTACAAAGTTCTAAGAAGAATCAATAATGCCTACTATTTAACAATTATTAAGAGAAGCAGAACTGTCTACCTGAGCGTCTAGTCCAAAGAGAAAAACATGAAAAATTGCAACTGATGCTGGAAGGCAGAATTAAAGAAATAAAAAAAACGTACCAAAAAGATGTTGTGACCGTGTAATATTAAACACCTTAGAAGATCTTATTCACACAGCAATAAAACGAAAAGATATTTTTGCCTTGCATTGTATTGAAATGTTTGAAGATAAATAGTTCCATTATGAGCGCTTTCTGTCAATGAGACAGTTGATCACTCAAAGGCCAGTGTTATATCTTCTCCTTAGAAATGATCAGCAGCAATTGCCCCCTCTATTGATGTTAAATGTTTTGTCTGTTATGTTATTTAGTTCTGTCTATTACTACTTCCCAGTAAGTTCCGCTTTCTCCTGATCATTCTATTGATAATTCATAGGATGGACTTCTTAGAAGAGAGGGGACCTTTTATATTTTTTTTTTTCAAATTAAAACTTCGAATGCCTCACAAATTTTTTTTTTAATTTTCTACAGTACTGGGACTGAACCTGGGCTGCTTGGTGTTGTAAGCGAGCGCTTTAACTAATTATAAAATTAATTGTAATTATTAAATGCATATAATTACACAAATCCCATTATACTTATACATAGATTGATAATAGAAGAATAAGCGATTCAATAGTAACCCAAGCTTTCCTTTAAAATAATTCGTGCAACAATACATTTACTCTTAAAGATCGTTGTCTATTAGTAATATTACAGATTGAAAGGAATAAACGATAATAAGAATAAAATTCGTTTTGTTGCCGTAACTAACACTAAAAAAAGAACCTTTTCAATTGCTCTTACAAGCTACATTGTACATAGATTTACAAAGGCAAACATACAAATTCAGAGCTTATTCTTAAAAAAAATTTTTTTATTTATTTATAGAATTTATTCTTTTGTTCAAAAATTGTCTTGCAATTAAACTTATGCGTCTTACTATATTTCAGTGTTGATGCTTAGGCCTACTATATACTATACATACATAAATATATAAATACATATACAGATGGGTTATCGCTCTTCATTTTATTAAAGACTTCCGAGTGCAAGTGAACTTAAAAAACAATATGTCTGTTAAATGTTTGAGTACAAACAAAATTTTAAAGTAATAATACATGTGTTCTATACAAGTATGCATACATACATACATACATATGTAATTTACACGGAAAAAGATAATTTCAGTTAAGAAATACGATTGCTGCACTACCTACTTGCATACTTATTTACAGTGGCTCACAACTTATTTCAAACAGGCAGAAAACCTCGATATAATATATTTAACTAATCTGATGAGCGATAAATTGTCAGAAAAATAAGAGAAAACTCCAAAACTGGCTACCTACACATCCCAAAGGAATCATCATAAATTGGGTTAACCCTAGCTCTGGCGCCAATTTTTTTGTACAAATCTTGGCACTATTTACATACATACATACATACATACATACATAACTGGCCTTTACAACCCTGTTTCAGGATTACGGCCTAGCTTCTCGCAGCACTCATGTTGTGTGTGTAAATTTTTTTCCATGAGTACCGGGACCTACAGTTTAATGTCGACTCCGAACGACAGACTTGAGAAGCTTTTTCATGGCAATTAATTACTCTCAGAGCTTTTTGCCAGAAGACTGTTGAGAGGTAGTCGCCGAAAGAAATATTTTTTTTCATATTTATTTTTTTCAAGATGTCGGAGCCGGGTGTCGAACCCAGGGCTCATGTCTTAGTAAGCCAACACACTAACCACTAGACCACGGAGACTACCTTGGCACTATTTACATTTGTAAAAACGTTGACTTTCATATGTTTTTAATATTCGATTTTGCAATTTGTTTTAGTTTTGATATTCTAGTATGCCTTAAAAGACACATCGGCGGATAGAGCACATAAACTCCCGCACGACGACATGTCGAATTTTATGTTGATATAGTCTGCATTTTGAAATACCGGTACATTTGATTTGCCTCCATAAAGATGTTGAACTTTGTTGTTTAGTATATTTTACTCAGTGCATATTTTTGCATACTGATTGGAATGAGAAGCAGTAAGTCTATCAGTGAAAAACTTGAAACGCTTTGGCAAAAACAGTGCTTTTTCGTTGTACAGAGCAACTATGTCGTTAAAACGATTCCTGAATATTTCAAGATTTATTAGATTTGATCAGCAAAATATGAGAGAGAAAAGATCCCTAACTGACAAAGCTGTCCCAATTTCGGAAATTTTTTAAATCCAAATTTATGCCAAAATTACAGGCCAAACGAAAATATATCCATAGATAAACAGCTATTTCCTCTCAGAGAGCGTACCAAGTTTACATAGTTCAAACCTGCCAAATACGGCATAAAATTGTGGTGGGAGTGCGATGCAAAATCGTACTATTCGCTTACTGGGCAAATATTTACCGTCAAATCGGGCAACGTTAGAGAGACAAATCAAGGAGAAAGACTAGTAAAAGACTTAGTGAAGCAATATAAAAACACCGGACGGAAAGTCACATGTGACAATTTTTTTACAAGTATTTCTTTACCCGATATACTGACAAGTTGGAAATTGTCTACGGTTGGAAGAATGAAGAAAATAAACAACGGAATTCAAGCCCTCCACCAAAAGCAAAACATTCGACTATAGGGAGAACAGAACCATTTGCTCCTATGTTCCTAAAAAAACAGGTCGGTCGCTTTGCTTTCGATAATGGTATGTGGCGACACAATTTAGGATATTAAAGGAAAACCGAACATAATATTGTTCTACAAAAGCACAAAAGGAGGATTGATGTGATGGATCATATGTTAACACAATACTCAACGGAACGCAAAACAAATCGTTAGTCCCTTGCTCTATTATATAATATACTAGACGTATCGGCGATTGCAGCCTATATTACATTCACAAACTCGTCAAAAAAGGTAGTTTTTTTGAACTTAAACTGGTGGTCACCGTTTGTTCCTTCAGCAACTAAGCGAGTATAGAGAAGATGACTGAAGACATTCAAAAGTAAAAGGTGCTTGCTATCTATGTTAACTCGATGAAGATAAAATAAAACGTGCTACTCGGAAAATATGCTACTATAAAAATATATGAAGTAAAGAGAGGAAAAGGCTAGACAGATCTTTGATTTGCCAAACTTTTACTTGGTAAGTGTGAGGAGGAAAGATTTGAGTCTTGCATTAGATTCTCTATAAACAACTTTATGATATTATCGGGACTCCTGACCGAAATCAGCCGTGAGCCACTGTACGTATGTACATACATACATACGTAAATGCAGAATTATTATTCAGCAAAAGTTGAACATTTTAAAGAGAAATAGGAATGGGAGTGTTTTTGATTAAAGCTGAAATAAAGCAAAATGTATGCACTTAGTACTTTTATACATAATTAAAAAAATGAGTAACATAAACAAAAGCACGTGGAGAATTTAAAAAAAAGCGGGCTAATTTTGTTTAGTAATCTATTAATTTCATAGGTACATTAATAAGCAATTACTTTTTAGAGTCCATTTTTTTAAGTGATTGCCACCAATTACAGTGCACGCGCGCTAATGTGAACACCGCATTTTATGAACACCGCTTAATGTGAACATCTTTTCTGCTTCATTGACTACTCTAAAAGATGAAAAAATGTAGAAAGCCCTAAAATTTTATCAGATTTTTTTTAATTTAAAACGTTAAATTCTGTGTTTATTAGATGCTGAAATAGTTTTTGCTAAAATTGTTATTTAACATGTGCATGTATTGTATGAGCATTTGTTGTATGTGTGTAATTATGAACATATTTATGTATATATAAATTTACATATACCAATTAAGCTATCATTCAGTGTAAAATTACAATAAAGAAATTCATAAATAATGATTTTTGTTTAAAAGATGGTATAATTCTGTTTTAAAATTATCAGTATTCGGAAATGTGAACAATTCGCAAAAGTGAACAACGCCAGTTTTAATTAGTTCACATTAGCGCGCGTGCACTGTATACTTTTTTATCGCCATTTATTTAATTGATTTATTTACAAGAATAAAAAGCAGTTAATCATTTGAAGTTTATCATCATAATGTACTCAAACTATTCATTTGTTTATAATGAATCAATTATACTCGAGTTCATTTGCACTTAAATAAAATTTTCAAATACCAGTCACAGATTGATAAGGAACAAAACCAAAACTCAGAGGCAATAAACACAAAGATAGGTTACAAATTGGCGAACACGACCAGAATATTAGCTACATTATGCAAAATTTCTTATATAAAAATAGTCAATAGATTGTATATATTGTCCAGTGGTGAAAACCTAAGATAAACGATCTTTTATGTCTAACTTGACTCACAAATAATGTACCCTACATCAATCACGTCCGTCCACCGATTCTACTGTATTTATGTGTTCCTCATGTTGAAACTGTCAGACTGAATGACATTTCCGATCAGCAACTTTTCCGCACTTCGAATAAAGTAAGTCTCCGACAGGAGCAAATCTAACACACCACGGATCCAATTGGTTCTGATTCAAAACTTTCATCTTGGTTCTATTCAGATCATTATAGTCAAATAAAATTTTTCCGTGTTTTCGCAATTCTTAAAATAGAACCGATACTCCGTATCATACGCAGGCACAATTTATTGAGATGATTTTTTTATCCCGATAGTAAATCTTATATCCTACTAATGTTATTTCTACGTAATTCATACATTTCCCCCATGAAACAAATGTGGTGAAACATTTGGTTTAAAAAAGAATTTTAATAGTTTTGAATCAAATAAATTCAATTCAAACTAATTTTATTACATTAGGAAAGAATTTTAAAAAAATCTAGAAGAGTAGTCAACAGATAGCAAACAGTTTCAATTATTTAAAAACCTATTTTCATGAAATTTATTTTAAGCATTTTGACTTAATCAAAAAATATTTCAAAGAGCCTCGAAAGGAAGGTAGCTTCGTAATATAGGCTAATGACTTTATGAGTTTGAATCGTGCTCCTACCAAAGAGTATCCGAAAATACTGCGGGTACCATTAAAACGGTCGATGATAGAATGACAAAGACAGTCAGAGATAACAATTCCAACTCGGTGTAATAACATATTGAGGTAAACTATTGTCATTATATTTCTAATAACATTTGGAGCTGTCCAACCTATGTTCTACAACATATGGTAGTTTCGCAAGATTCGACTATGAAGTAAGAGTTTATTTCTGTCGGTAAGAATCCTACATACCCACTGGTGCCAGGGACATATTAAAAGAGCCTACCTCTGTATGTTAGTTTACTAGTATGAAGATTATGGGTTTGAATCCTACTAGAGATTGAAGGCTAGAGTGCAGGGCATATATTCCGCTTTCGTAAAATGATGTGTAAAGGCAGTAATAAAATTACTCATAAGTTTTTAAAGTCAAAAAAAGTACACAAAAATAAATGTTCCATTTCAAACAAATTCCTTTACTTCGAAAGGTTCTTTTCGTTTTCGACTTCTAATTGTTTTAATAATATTGGGTCCTTCCCTATAAATAAATTAAGTTTAATAGTTTTGTTTCATCAATCCTTTGTTCCTATTTCTGTATTGCTTTCAGTCTATAAATTATTCATTCATTCATATATGAGGTAATTAAAGTATGTATTTCGACCTGAAGATCTATTGTACAGCCCTCAACTTGACCATGGGTTCTATAATATCTCCCCAGTTTCTTTGTTTTGACGCATTTTAAAATGTCGGCAAATTCCAACCTTGATCTACGATCATAGTTACCAAGTAACATTTTGCAAAGTCTAAGACCTGTCTGGCCCCAGAAGTAGTTTAAGAGGTTTTCTTTAATTAGAGAATGATCATTTTTTCCATTAGGTTGTATGTAAAGCCGATAAAACTTCAACGCTTTAGCGCTTACACGGCAATTTTTGTAAAGTTGGCTAAAGAGAAAATGAAAGTGAATTTTTTCATTCGACCATCATGGTCAGCCCTTCTTTAGAGAAAAGTTCATCACTGGTCTATAACAGATCTTTTTTAAAAAGAGCTTTTAAAAATGTTCACTGTAAACAATTTCATAGGGCAGAAACTTGTTTTATTTGCTTAACAAACTTTGTGGAATATCATTTTATTTTTCCTTCTCTTTATTTGTAAATCCTATTTATTTTATACTGATCCAAAACCAATAAAAAGCATCAAATACATCATATGAACAGATAATATCGTTGAACAAATTATACGTAAACTCTTCGCAACATATGTATGGTCAACAATTTAGTACTAGGCGATTGTTGTTGTTGTTTAACCATTTAATAAATCTATTGTAAAAGTGAGAACATAATAATACTCTTTATAAAGAAACAGAACTAGGACCAACAAATACTGTTTGTGGTGCTCTATTAGAAACATGTACTCGTTTTTACCCAGCAAGCATAGGAAAAATTGTGTTTTTTTTCAAATATTATATTGCAGAGTCTTCTATAAACATTTTTGGTGATTAAAAACTGTACATATGGATGGAAAATACAATTTGTTGTTTGTGTTTTGTTTTGAACATAAAATTGCGCACGTTCGAAATCGTTTATTTTACAGAAACAAACCTGAAGAGTTTTCGAAAAATGAAATAGGTAGAAAACGAACATTATACTCTTGAGAATTTTTTTTTAAAGGGAGATATCTTTTATGATTAGAAAACCAGCGCAAATTTCTAAGAAAAATGCTAGCTGGGTAATTAAATACAATTTTGAAAACATTTCTTACTGAATTAGTTTTAATAAAAACCATTATAATTCTCAATGCGGGTAAGGAAAACGTTTAGCTAAATGAGTATTTGTTGTTATTCTTCCTATATGTACACAAACACACACCTACTCACTAGATTACATTTTGCAGCACTGTTAGGGCAGTTACGATCAGTTTCATTTTAGATTTGAATGTGAGAACACAAATAGAAGAATTGCTCCGGTATACGTACATGCATATTTATTTATTAATGTTGTAATAAAAGTGAAGAGCATACAAAAACAAAAAAAAAGGAGGTTGTTGATAAATAAGAATATATAAATATTTCTGTATTAATATAAAATAAAAATGGTTGAAAAAAGTTGTGATCGAAAAATGCCATCGCCTGAGAAGTGCATTCAAAGAGGTAAGTTGTTAACCAAGTGAAAAAGAACGATTCCAAACAGATGGAAAAGATATGCAGGTAGATTAGTTAAAAATGTAAAACTTAAAAAAATATCCAGCGAGCATTAAAAATGTATTTCTAAACAAAAAATTATAATTGTTGTGCAGTTACCTGGATGTCCTTAATAACACTATAAATACCTACATATCGTCGTCCCGAAGTTATCTTGACGTAACTCCAAAAAATATTTTTTTGGGAAATTGAATCTAAAGTTTTATCAGTTTATAGAAAAAAATTTAGTCGAAAAAGGTGACTCAAAATTTTTATCAGATGTAGTGCTAATAATTCTTTATCGAATAGTACAAAAAATTCTTAACTCATGGAGAAAATTTTTGAAGTTTCAAACATTTTTAACTCCAAACAAAGAATAACATTTTGCCGTATAAGCCACTTTTTGGGAACATTTTCTTTATTTTTGGCACATACGTCAAAATAACACCGATAGAAATTTTGGATTGTTTTTTGTCTGATATTATCTTGACGTATATGAGACATACTTAAGTAAGCAAAATTCTTACTTTTAGTATTTATTACTACAGTGCTAAATAAATAAATTACGATTAACAAAGCACTTTTAATCCGCCTAAAGGAATTTCATCCATATTTTATTATAAAAGAAAGCTTTCAGTGTTTAATATAACAGCAACAGTACGAGTATGTACTCAGAATCCTAACGAAAAAAATGTTACTTACTGCGCCATTTGGAACGAAGCACAGAATGGTCGCTCTGGTAATGATATCGATAGTTCCATAATAAAAATTTTGGAAAATATATTGGAGGATTTTAATCATATTGAGAATATCATTCTTTGGAGCGACTCTTGTGTGCTAAAAAATAAAAATAAAATATTTTTGTCTGCTAGTTTTGGCATTTTATATAAAAATAATAATCTAAAAACAATTACTCATAAATTTTCAGAGCCGGGACATTCCCAAATTTAAGAAATTGACTCTGTCCACAGTGCAATAGATCGATTTCTAAAATTAAAAGAAATTCACAGTCCTTTAGATTTAATAATAAAATTAAAAAATTACCACTCCAAAAAGTTTAAATTGAATATTATTGAAATGTTACCTACAGATTTCAAAATTTATTCAGTTATTGCACATTAACAAAATTTTCATTAACTAAAATTAAAGCAATTAAGTATAATAAATTTAATTTATTTTCTTTATCCTATAAAGCATCTGTAAGTAAAGATGAATTTCAGTCATCAAATTTAAAAAAACAAGCGAGAAAAGGAGTTTTTTCAAAATCAGAAGAAATGTTTGAAAAGGAACTCAGTATATGTCCAAAAATAAATATTTCTGAATATAAAAAAATGATATTAAAAGCCTTTTCCCATATCTTCTATACAATGATGTTCAGTTCAAAACTATTTACATAAGTTATAACATATTTTAAGATACTGATTCTAGAATTATCTATGGTGTATTTAAAAAACATACTTTTGATTCATAAAAGTTTTATGAAATAAATTTTGAATTAAAGTTTATTTTATATACATACATATCTGTGGAATTTTGAAAAAACGTCTTCTCTCGAAATAAGACAATTTTCCAAGATTTTTATAGTAAATATAGAATTTCCTTCTCCTTCTTTTGCACTAATCCCCGTATTTCTACGACCTTTGGAACGCAAGATATGCAGTTGACTTATCGACCTCTTTCAGACTTTCCCCCAATTTCATTTTGACAAAACGACTTCTTTCAGAGAATTAAGAATAATTTAAAAAATTGAATGTCTATAAAAAATTGTATTTCATTTTTATTATAATTTTTTAAATATCTGCATATTGAAGGGAAAAATAGAACCCAAATATATTTTCCAGATCAACTTCTTTCAACCTTTTTTTCATATTCCATTTTAACGAAACAACTTGTCTTGACTTAAGCGATTAAAATAATTTTCAAATTTAATCAAAAAAATTTTGACAAAACGACTTGTATGGTGGAAGCTAATTTTTTTCTTTAAAATTTAAACAAAAAAATTTAACAAAAGGTCTTAAATTAATTTTTTGTCGTTTTATAGAAAACTATTGCTTCTAGAGGGGAAAAAGGTCGCATAATCTTCGTTAAGTATTTGTGTATAATATCCAAGTTCAAAATTTCATTAATTTTCTAAGCAATAACTTGTATTAGCCTTTTTAACTGTTTTTTGCTCTACTGAAAAGTTGTTGATTTTGAAAGAAGACGTTTTGTCAAATGTCCACAGATATGTACCTCTAAAAAATGAAAATTAGTTTTTTATTAATTTAGAACTTTAATTTTAATGTAACAGCAATAAAGTGAAGTTAAAGAAATCTATTCTTTATGATTTCTTATTACGTTTTATCTTTTTTTCTTATGAAAAATCTTTTAAATATATTCATTTATGTACGTACGTCAAGATAACGCAAAATTTTTTTATTTGAAAAATTTCATACATTTTTTGTCGTATATCCACGAAAGTGGCGCGTACGTCATTATAACATAAAATTTTTTTACCAAACGTGGATATACGGCAAAATGGCCCTTAAATATCTCCGAAAATTTAAGAGATAAAGTCCTGGTGATTGAACACATCGAAAGATCTAATAAATTAAGCCTCAAAAATGGTCGTAACTCATTTTTTTTGATTTTGTGATATACGTCCAGATAACTTCGGGACGACGATATATTGAACCCTTAATTAGAAAAATGGAAGAACACCTTTATTATTTAAACAATAAAATGAAATTTGTTTTAAAAATTAAAACAGTATTTTAACTGTTTCTGTGCTTCTTTGTTAAGAAAACAAAAAAAAAAAATAAAAACTTATTATTTTTCTAATAAATGCTTTAATGTTATCAAAAGAAAATGGGTTTAATTAATGTGTGTATGTACATACATATATATATATACATACTAGCCTAAGTCCGATGTGTTTCGCTACACCTACCGCTACCATTTGTACACATTTTTCGACTGATGATTTTTAATGACTACGTAATCAATCACACCAAACTCGGAAACTTCAGCTTTAATACTTCTTAAGATATAGGAGGTACCACGCCTACTTTCTGATTGATGATTTTCCTTGACCATAAACTCGTTCAGACCAAATTTAGCTTTAACAGCTCTCAAGATATAAGTTAAGCATAATATGAAAAAATTTTACATTGAATTTGTATGGGAGTATATAGGAAAATCTTAATGGCATATCTCCGTAACCATTGGGCTGATTTCGCGCAAATTTCACATAAACAATCTACAGACTATCCCCAATGTGACATCAAAATGTATATTAATTTTTATACATTAGAAGATGTACATAACCCAGTTGGCATATGTACATAGCCCATCCTCGAGGATGGGTGCATGACGCATAGACGACAGCCAGAATAATCCTTCAAGGACATTTTCAAACAAATGTGTTCCAAATATCGTTCACGACTAGCTGAGTAACAATGTCACTAAGCTTGTCGCCGATCCCATATTGTATGTACTATCTAAGCGCGTCGTCAATATTCTGTTTATCGTCGACAACTTCAAGAAAAAAAAAACACAAAATATCGTGAACGAAAACCTCCACAGTTTTGTCGGCAACCGTTGGTGACATTGCCGTGCAGGAGTTTTTGTGCTCTATCCGCCATTTCATATTTTTTATATACATATCTCGAGTTTATGATGCCACTTTAGCTTTTCGACCCCAAATTTTTCAATCCATTTTCGGATATCTCGTCCAGTTTCGGAGATAAATACCTGAAAACGGATTGCAGATTTTAAAAATTTTGATGTTAAAAACCTAAAGTGGCATCGAGATATATAAAACGGCGTGACAACATGTCTTAAAGACATCCTTGACTACAATATCGTTCACGACAATTGTGCTAACTGGGAAGTAAAATATGTTCATATGTACAGTGGTGCTCAAAAAAATAGAATCATCTTGATCTCACTTTTTTGAGACCGAGAAAGCATTAGAAAAATGCGTTTTTGTTTGTTTTTATTTTGGCTCAATTATAAAGTAAATAACATGAAAAACACGAAACTTCTCAAGATCAAAACTTAAAAACCTTAAATTCATACTTATTTTTAAAATCAAGTAGTTTTTTTTTTTTGTTTTTTTTTTTTTTATAAAATAGATTCACCAAATTATTCTTTTTAATTACCGTAATACAATACTTAGTAAAATTACCATTATTTTTAATAAAGTCCAAGCAGGAGTTTTTCATTGAGTCCACAAATGTCTAAAACGTTTTGATTGGAATGCTCTTCCAAGCATCTTTAACAAATTATCACAACTGTTCTTTATTAAAAAATTTTTTCCTCGAAAAACCGCTTTAACAGTTTGCCATAAATTTTCAATAGGTTTTACTTATAATAATACAATAATAATAAAATCATTGGTAAAACTTACATTCAAATAAATAATTTTTGCATTAGATTGCAAGGTGTTATAAAAACTTAATTAATTTTTATAATTCAATTAAAAAAAATCTATGTATGTATGAAATCATAAATACTCGTACATTTGTTATCAATTACAAGCACTTAAAACGGGTTAAAGCGATAACAGAAGAGAGTTGTATTGAAAAGAAATTTATTCTTAACCAGAAATGATTAATTGATAATAGGCCCGTCTACAAGACTAGATTTTTTCTGTATTATTTAGTTTCTTTTAACTTTTTTTTTTAATAAATTTAAACTTAATACTGAGCTTGAGGTCTAGTATATACATACATACATAACGCTCATTTGCGAGAAGAGCGGCATAACTCAAAAAAAGCGATTTTGAGATAAATGCGTTTAAACATTTTATTTCAGGCAAACTTATATGAAAAATAGAAGACACTTTTGGTCGCCACTCAATGAAAAAAAGAGATAAAAATACAATTTTTAGATATGTTCTAAATTGCAGTTCGTCCCATATTTCTGCATTATTAACGTAAAAATGTGTTTTTCGAGATATGCCACTCTTCTCGGAAATGAGCGTTATGTACAAATTCATTTCGATATTTCGCAGCTTTGTAAGGAATTCTTATTTTTTGGTTCTCATAAATATTTAAATATTTCTTAATAAAGAAAAAAATTATAAGAATTAAAAATAATATGTATAATCGTAATACATAACATACATATGTACATAACTGGCCTTTACAACCCTGTGTCAGGATTACGGCCTAGCTTCTCGCAGCACTCATGTTGTGTGTGTAAATTTTTGTCCATGAGTACCGGGACCTACAGTTTAATGTCGACTCCGAACGACAGACTTGAGAAGCTTGTTCATGGCAATTAGTTACTCTCAGAGCTTTTGCCAGAAGACTGCTGAGAGGTAGTCGCCGAAAGAAATATTTTTTTTCAAATTTCTTTTTTTGAAGATGTCAGAGCCTGGAGTCGAACCCAGAACCCTTGTCTTAGTAAGCCAACACACTAACCACTAGACCACGGCGACTACGTAATCGTAATAGCTGATTGCTATTTTGACTTTATTAAATTTGTCATAATAATATCGATGCGGATCGCCAAATGATTGGTCATGTACTTTGTGGAAAACAGTGCACTAGTTCTACATCAACTTATTAAATTATTTACTCTATCACTTGCTAAAGCATTAAGGCAATGGTACCATAGCATGCGTTGCGTCGTTAACAACGGTTAAAAGTTTAAATGGAAGTCAACTGTTCAACTGTCAACGCATCTAAAGGTTGAAAGTTGCCCAACTGCTAAACGTTAGATACATTGCCAGTTTTTCGAGTAAATTATTCTATGAAAATGCACTATTTTAATTTTTTTCTTACATACGTGCGAAACGCACATTTGATGCAACACATGTTATGTACTTCTACCTTTAGAAATAACTGGTGAGACTATAACAATATATCGTTGGTCTCAAGTAGAAAGGCCCTAACTCTCAATTTTTTAAAACTTACTTTTTTTTAGTGAATCCAATGCATTTTAGAAATATGCCGCTCCTCACAAAGAATGTTTACAATATTATTAAAAATAACGGTATTACAAGCAATTGTGCAGCGCATTTAATAAAAAGTTGTATATTAATAATTACAGTATCTGTTGAATTTTTACCTCTTCCTGTAAATTTTAAATTATTTGAGTTAGGGTCTTTCTACCTGAGACCAACGATATGTATATTGCCGCTTTCTGAATTTTCGTCATTGCTATAAGTATTCAAACATGTCTTCATTTCATTTTTCGATTTCATCTGAGCTGATGGATTTGTTTGAGTTGATTTCTTTCAACAAATGTCATACCTGTAATGTTCTAAAAACATTGGTTCGTTGTAATTTCCAAAGTATTCGAATTTCAGCGACTTTTAATTTGCGAGTATCTACTGTATATTTTCTATATCTAAAAATGGAATTGAAGAGCCTGCATTTAAAATTAAAATAGTATTTATGGTATTAGTCCATTGAACTTGAACACCTGTTGCCATAATTATTCTAGCTATCTCAATTCTTCAATATGTATGCATGCATGTACGAGTAACCCTTGTATAACAAGGTCTGACTTTAGGTGAAATTTCGAATTTGAGAATTCATATATTTTTATATTGGAATTTGCTTGAGTAGGTACATACATATATGATAAATTAAAAACGATCATCACATTGGAAAGTACATTTGTGGTTAAGAAATTTTCGTAAAGTTTGCCTTGTTATAATAGAAAATTAAAATGTTAAAAATATTAGTTTTTTACAAAAGCGGTAATCCGTCTTCGTTGCAAACGCCATTGCAAGATTTGTAAATAAGCAATCGTAGCATATATGCCTACATTTTGTTATTTTTTGACTTGGTTTGCTACGTTTGCAACACTTGCAAGGGCGTTTGCAGCGAAAAGTGATTACCACTAAAGTAAATATATTTTTTACGTTTAAATTTAAAAAGCTTTCCTAAAAAAAACTCTGTCGCTAATAGCTTATAAAATCATATTTAATAATTCGCTCTAGTTTTCTGTTAGCCATGAATGGAAGAATTTTGACTAGCAAAAAAACAACATTAACCCAAAAATAATGAAAAATTTTTGTTTCCTGATAATGATCCTTCTATGGGTAGTGACTGATAGATGCAATAATTTGAAAGTCAACATTTTACTAGTCTGGAACATGAAGGAAAATCAAAAAAAAGGCTCTCAACTAATTCCACGGTGGTAAGAACACACTACATGAATCGCAAGGCATACCAACTTGCTTTTTATATAATGACAAAAGCTAAATTTTTTAATGAACATTCCAGTATGTGATAAAAACGATTTCTTTCGAAATTAAAATCGTCCGTATTATATATATATAATTATTTTAAAATATTAATAATAATCAAAAGAGTTGTGGCAATAGCCATTAAAATGATGGGTAAACAAGGAATTCGAAATAGATTTCCATTATTTGGATTTTTTTTCTTTTTTCATTTTCCTGAAATGTAACCACTGCATTATATGAGGAGTACCTGTAGTACGTATACGATTAAGAGGTATATTTTCTTACGATTAAAAATGCTTTAAAAGTGTAGCGACGTATCTGAAATCATAAAAAATTTAAGAAAAAGTAAATGATAATTCTTTAATAATCAATTTGTATGCTTATAAATTTATTAGCCACCATAAATTTTAAAACATTCATATAAGTACATATATGTACATACATTGTATAAAAGGTTATCTACAAATTAAACTAAGGACTGTACACAAAAACAAAAAAAAAGCTCAAGTTTATGGTAAAAAAGCAAATTATATTTAATAGTTGCATTTAAAGAATTTAAAATCAATAAATTCTATAGTTACATTACCCTATATTTGTTAAGATTTCAATTCTTTTTAGTTATCTTCCTCTTTTTTAAATAATTTTGCTTTTTAATAATTTTAATACAGTCGAAACTCTCTATAACGAACTCCTGTATAACGAAGTTTTCCTTATTGCGAAGCAATTATAGGAACACTGTGTTTTGGGTCTACTTTGAGTGTATTATAATCTCCATATAACGAATTCCCATATAGCGAATATTTCCTTATAACGAAGTATTTTTGCTACCGTAACTTCAAGATTGAAGCGTTTTCAATCTCCATATAACGAATTAGGTAAAACCGAACGCACGCACACAAAAAAGAAATCGATGTCGCTTTGTGTTATTGGTGTTGTTATTGTTGCTCTGTTTGTACTTTGTTGCTTTCACAGCGCACAAGCAGAGTCTGATGCTTTGAATCGTTTATTTACCATAAAATCAAAAGTGGGGGAACCACCGAACTATGCAAGTGACAACTGTAATCATTACCATCTCTCTATCCATTTGCCTTTGCATTGAAAAAGAAAAGTGGAAAAATGTACTTCAAACCAAAATAACTGACTACTACAAATAAAAAATGTTAAAAGGAACAATATTGTTTTTCTTTTCCATATAGCGAATTTTCTTTATAGCGAAGTAAATATCCACTCCCTTGGAATTCGTTATAGAGAGTTTCGACTGTATCTACTTTATACTATAAAATACACTCACTGTAATAATTTTCTTTTTAGAATCATCCGCAATGCTAACGGATCATGCAATTGAATTAAATTTTGTGCGCAACAGATTGGAAACTTTTCAAGCCACCGTATTGCGTGACGTACAGAAACGTATGTCGGCCATGATAGATGAGGTCATGCAAGAATTACGCCAGCACGAATTGCAAACAAATGAATTTCGTAATTTTGCAACATCACATAAGACGTTGCAGCAACGCACATCAAGTACCTGGAGTAATCGTATACACTTAACCAACAACTCAACAGCAAATGACAATATAAATGAAATTGCCATTAAAGAGGATAAAAAGGAATCTGTGTTGGATAAAAGCTCTTGTCCAGATTTGAGTTCAACTGAGTCTGAAACTCAACAAAAAAAAGCTAAAAATGAAAAATCATGCAAGAAACGTTATGAATTGCCTGAAAAGGTATTTGTAATGCGTGAATCATTTTTAACTGCTCTGTTAGAAGTTGATCATATGAAAACCATATATCATATATTTTATATAATATTTTTGGTATTTCTATTAAATAATATCAGTTACGAGTATTTGGTAAATGGCAGGTAAGTTGCTGAAGGCTTGTAACTTTTTACTTTAACATTCATGTTTCTTCTTTTTTTAGAATAACCTTTGGCCTGGCCACTTTCAAAACTGGTTTGTCAAAGATTCATTATGTAGCTGGTGTTTGGTTATTGCAACATTTATTTGTGTTTACCATCTACTATGCTTTAAAAAGCTGGTCCTATATTCGTTTCAAACTTTTAAAATATCGTGAGTTTTCAAATATGCACAAAATTTGAATTTTTTCTAACTTATCTGAACCTTTTCTTTTTATTTATTTTAACAGAAACTCTGCAGACTTTATGGTCCCTATCCTGCTTGCTAATCTACATATCGACACAATTAATATTTGCTTATATACCCACACAAATCTGTCTAAAACTTAACTTGACATTTGTAGCAGCCTCTGTCTTATTATTGGAATCCGTACGACTTTTAATGAAAATGCATTCATTTGTAAGATCTATAGCACCGCGAGTTATTGAAGGAAAACTAAAATCTGATCAAAACCGAAGTTTACAAATCAATTTTCCAGCTTTCAACAAATATTTGTACTTCTTATTTGCACCCACACTATTATATCGTGACAATTATCCTCGTACATCTACCATAAGATGGAAATTTGCTTTGGCTCGTTTCTTGGAAGTTGTAGCGGTAGCATTCCTTTACAGTTATATTTATGAGCGTCATATAGAACATCATTTTGCCAATTTCGGTAAAGAGAAATTAAATGCTGCCCTGGTTACTATTAAACTATTTGGCATGCTTATGCCGGGTGTTGTTATATTTCTATCCGGTTTCTATATGATTTTACATGCTTGGCTTAATTTTACGGGTGAGCTCTTACGTTTTGGTGATCGTATGTTCTATCGTGATTGGTGGACAGCTAGTAACTATGAAGCGTATTATCGCAATTGGAATGTGGTAGTTCATGATTGGCTTTATGAGTACATTTACAAGGATTTCTATAGCTATATTTTTAAAGGCTCAAAGGTTGCTTCCTCTTTAACGGTGTTTCTTATTTCGGCAGTTTTTCATGAATATGTTTTGGGCTTTGCCCTGCAAGTAGTTTTTCCTGTTATGTTTGTGTTCTTTGCCGTCATAGGCGTAGCCATGATTTTTGTTACACGCTATACTCCTAAAAATTTAGGCAATATTTTGCTATGGTTTTCCCTTACTTACGGCAATTGTATGATGATTTCTCTATATAGCATAGAATATTTTACACGTTTGAATTGTCCAAAAGAGTTTGTCAGTTGGACAGATTATTTAATACCCCACATCTGGAGTTGTTATGATAAGTTAATGAATTAAATACTGCTTTTTTTCTACTAAATAGTAATTTTAAGTTGGTTGTGATCATTTTTTTATAATTATATTAAATTTTTATGGAATTATAATGTAAAATATTAAAATTTCTAATAGATTTTAAGTTTATCAGAGTATACATACAGGTATACAGCACTTTTTATAGAAGATTTATTGAAATGTGCCATCAGTAAATAAGCATAAGTATAAATTTCGAATAAAGTATTTTGATATAAAAAATTTAAGCATTTCTTTAATGATTTTATTTAACAATCGAGTAGGTCTACAGCAATACTTCACTTTAGTTGCATAGAACCATAATAAATTTCTTATTAAACTGATCATAACGTTTGACATAACTCCCTGTATTATGTTTTGCTAGGAGTTATCGATGTCAATCTAATTCGACAGCAGAAAATTTTTCGTTGTGTAGCCGTTGTAGAAAACAGTTGAGCACTGACCATAGAATTTTGCAATTTTATAGGTGCTAGAAAATAGGAAGTATTAGTTAATACTAGCCACTCAAATACATAAGCAACAATTGTCTGCTGTTGGGTTGTATGGACGTTGACATCGCCTTGCAAACTAGATGCTGTAAAAGCGTATCAAAACTTTGTATATTTGTTTTTATAAAAGGAATGTTTAATTTTTTTTAATTAAGTTGTTCTTCGCAAAAAGAATACTATAATTTGCATATTAATATTAAATTATAGCTAAAAACTGTGTTAAATCAGAATTCTAAAAGACGCGGCAATAGCTAAAATTGATTTATATTTATTGTTAGAATTCTATTTAAGCCTACAGCCTAGAACGCACTCAGATACCTGAGGGGGGAACAAGTGTATTCATTCATTTATAAGAAAGGTAGTAAAGTATTTCGACTTGTAAATCTAATGTGCAGTCCTCAACTTAACCAGAGGCCTTATTCTGTAACTCTCCCCTAAACTAAAACTCTATCGCTAAAAATTTATAAACTTGATTTAGGACTTTGTGGCTACGAATAGAATTCTTGAACGCTTATTGTTATTTAAAAACTTCATGCCTATTACCTTTAAACTTTTTAATTTTATATATTCTAACGCTCAGCCAGTTTCAAAAAGCCAAAATTTTAGCATTTTAGCTTAAGAGAATTACAGAATAAGGCCCCAGGATTGCTATTATGTCACCCTTGGCAATTACTTTATATTTAACACCGACTGAAACGAGAAACTTTCTCAAAAATAGATTGAACTTATTTCTTTTAATATCAAAACCCAAATCGTAAGCTCGTATATATGTATACCTGAAAGTATCTTAACAGTGCGTAGAGTCAAACAGCTAAAGAGGTGCAATTTGAAGAGTAAGACTCCATTGCATGAGACACGAAAACAAAATCGTAGTTTTACTAGTGAGAAGAAATTCAACCTGAACAAACCAGATGTATGTTAGTTATTACTATTTTCATTATTTAAAGAAAACATATGTATATAGTTCCTTTGGCACCACAACCTCAATAGAAAAAGCTGAGGTATATTACTAGTTTCAGTAATATGTAATCAGTAGAATTACAAGTAATTTCATGGCGGTAGGGTGACTGGCATTCTATAATAATGTGCTTAGGTTAGGCTTTTAAAGAAATATCTATAATTGTTATCCATAGTCACTATAGCAGGATAACACTCCACTGTTTAAAACTGACTAATCTAAAAGTGGTGCATGCGAAAATTTTGTATATGTGCACCTGTAAAGGAAACTTAACGAACAAGTGCTTACAGCAGTACCACAAAAGTATTACATTTACCAGTGAATACTTTAAAAACTTAACAATAAAAGTCATAATTAATAATAAACTTACCTATAACAGCGGGCGTTATATTTTAAAATATGAAAACTTTAATAGCACATTAATAAAGTAGGCGACTGCTGGCAAGTTGCTTTCAATAAAATATTTATCACTAAAGTTGCGAGTTCATTATCATTTTTAAAGTGCGATTAACTTTTAAAATCACTTGTTTTTAAAGAATTACTTGCGACACAATATATCACAAAATACTTCCCGCCAATTTTAAACTCTCTTGTTTCCTGTTTTATAAAAGTTTGATTCAAAGCCGTTTACAATTTACATTTCCCAGTCCCTCAAACACCGTCCCTATTGTGAATTAATTATAAATACAGAAATTTCCTTTTGTTTATGCCTTTCATTACCACCTGGCATCATTATGATGATGATTTAAAGTTGCTTATGTTTTTATCAATATTATAAAAATATTAGTTCAACAATACTTTCTGCAATTGTTTTAGACTTTATTCTTTTGGTTTTGTATTTTTCTTTTTAAACAAACAGTTTACTAAACACCATACATATTTATTTAAATATTCCACCACTTTACAACTTTTATCTCCTGTACTCTATTGTGAATGTTAAATCTAAAAATTTCCCCCTTTTAATTACTTTCATTATCTCTAGTGTATGGCATCACTGTGTTGGCAAAAAACAATAAATATTTACATTTTTTCATCAGTAAATCGTTCCCGCTTATCTTGTTTACAGCACAGAGTGTTTCTTTTATTGTTCCTTAAACAAGATATGTTTTCTTTTTTTTAATTACTTCAAACAATAAGAATAATTAAAAAATTACAATACAATGAGCAAGTGCAATGTAATATATAGACCACCAGATAGCGATTCCGATGACGATTATGATGGTTTTTCTTTTGGCGATGATGTGAGTATACGTTTGTATGTATATTGTGATTGTTGTTACTTTCCCATATTGATGTACATAGTATGACAAGTGCCACCACCCTTAAGAAGAAAGAAAAAAACGTAAAAGGCTTATGAACTAATTCAAGGTTACTTTTACTAATTTCCTAAATCAATTGTTTTGTGGTTTTCTGTTTTTTTTTATAGATAATCAAGAAACCAGCCAGAAATTACTGGTATCAGGATGATGAGCAACAATTATATGCTGCCATTTTAGAAGGAAATTTAGATGAGGTTAAGGCGCAAGTTAAGCAGTTAAATTTCAATATCAATGGAACAGTCAAGAGTAAGTTAAGTGGCTTACTTTACTTAAATGGCTGGCTATATGTCAAGCTAAATTTTAATCTAATGTCCTATGTTTCTTTATTATCTCAAATGAAGTTTTGAAAAATCATTTACAACTAGGTTAAAATCAATAATAATACTTTAATTTTCACTTTTACATTACAGATGGTTTTACTCTTTTACTGCATGCATGCAAAGAGGGTTACATCGATATTGTTGAATACTTGGTATTGGACATGAAGGCTGATGTTAATAAACAAGTTGATTCCATTACCCCCCTAATGAATGTTTGCAGTTCTAATTGCGAAGAATCGCGAATAGTAGAGAAAATGGCAAAATTATTGCTGCAACATGGTGCCATCATTAATATATCTGATAAATATGGTACTACACCTTTTATGTTGGCCTGTAAGCATGGTCACACCAATCTTGTACGCCTAATGATTAACGAAGTTAGTTTTGATGCCTGCGATAATCAGGGTTGTACACCTATATTTCATGCCATTGAAAATAATCGCTGTGATATCGTTAAGCTACTTATCGATGCTGGGGTTAATTATAAAATAGCCAATAGAAAGGGTTACACGCCTATACAAGTGGCACAATTTCATGGTTTTTATGATTTACTCGAATTATTTCCCAAAGAAAAGGAAACTTATATGGTACCATCAAAATTTTTGGCCTACAATACATTGCGTGATTATATACCACGTATATTTTTAAAAACTGAATGTCCAGAATACTTTCAAGAAATTTGCACCATTTTACTTTCAATTAATATGGATAACTTCTTGGAATATTTTGCCAAGGGACGTGTAACTTTAGCGCAGTTTTTATGTATGAGGGATGAAGATTTGAAAGAGTTGGGTATTGAGTTTCCTATATATCGCATGAAAATAATGAAGGGCTTATTAGAGTGAGTATGCATTGTATTGTAGAAAAAAAACTGATTTTTTTCAATCTAATGTTTGTTTTAGTTTTCATTTGCATCACTGGTCTAAAAAGTCTATAGCACGTGTTAGTAAAAATTCACAGGAAAAGTAAGTCAATTGCTGTGGTTAAATATACTATCGAAAAACTATTGATTTTTTTTTCATTTTGTATTTCCAAATAGCTTTTATGAGATTTTAATGATTACCGCCAACCACTTACAACATTTGATTATAATTAATGCCAGCTTAAAATTTATTAAGCACCAGTTAAAGGCTGATTTGTTGGGTCCTGTTGGTGAGGCCAATATTGCTTATATGCAAAAAAATTTACAACAATATAAATATACTTTAAAAGAATTAAAAAAGACTACGAAATATGTAAGTTATTCAATATAAGCACACCATTTGAACTTTTATATACATACATAACATGTAAATAACAAATTTTTTCCTCTTCCTAGCTGGCTTCATTTAGTCCCGCCAAAAATCCTCTTTATATAGATCATGATGAATATTTAGCAGAGCGTAAACGTTTAAAATTTAAATGCTATTTCAAATATACCCTGGCCATTGGTTTATCCGTTTATATATGCCTAAAATTTAAACGCTTCTTTTAGTTAATAAAACAGCATTCCAAAAACAGGTTTCCACAAAATATAAGAAAAACAAAACCGTGAACTCGAACTCGACCTCGAACATTTGAAATGTCTAAAGTAATAGTTTAGCTGTATTTTATATATGTAATGAATTTATTTATTTTTATTTTTTTTTTTTTTTTTAATTGAAAGTATTGTGTTTGGTTTTAGTTTTAACATTGAATAGTCACTTGCATTTATTAAATTTATTAGATATTGTATCGTAGTTTTAATAGAGTCAAGAAGTCAGCCTAAAGCTTATAAATACTGTATTTTAGTCGTTATTGAATTTTTATGTTAATTTTAGCTGTTGAAATAAATATTGCGTTGCATTTAAAATTGAAATCAATTTAAATATATGTATACACCGATACCCAGATTTGCGTCGCTTCAGTTTGCGTCGCTTCGAAGTTGCGTCTTTTTTTAAGTTTCTGGAATTTCAATGTTGCGACGTTTTTGTTTCAGTTTGCGTCGCATGGCTTCGAAGTTGCGTCGTAAATGCTTCGATTTGCGTGGTTGATATGAAAATGTTTTTACAAAGCTAAAGAAAAAAAAGGGGATTTCCTGTTTAGTAGAAAGCAAATTTGCAGGTGTGCGTTGTTTACATGTTAAGCGTAGTTATTAGTTTCGAATTACACCAATACCCCGATTTGCGTCGCTTCGAAGTTGCGTCTTTTTTTAAGTGTCTGGAATTTTAATATTGCGACGTTTCTGTTTCAGTTTGCGTCGCATGGCTTCGAAGTTGCGTCGTAAATGCTTCGATTTGCGTGGTTGATATGAAAATGTTTTTACAAAGCTAAAGCAAAAAAAAGGGGATTTCCTGTTTAGTAGAAAGCAAATTTGCAGGTGTGCGTTATTTACATGTTAAGCGTAGTTATTAGTTTCGAATTATATCAGTGGTCTTCACAATTGTTATATTTTTATTTTAATAAAATCTGTTATTCAAAAAATAATAAGAAAATATATTGATTTAAAAACCATTTTTCTAAACTAAAATGTTTAAAACCTGTATTGACTAAACAAAAATCAAGTACGTAAACAATTGAAAATTCTGCTTCAGTTTGCGTCGTTTCGGTTTGCGTCTCATTTTTTCAGTCCCAATTAGCGACGCAAACCGGGGTATTGGTGTATACGAATTTTAATAATTGTAAAATTAAAGGATCTGAGTCCGAAGTCATATGAGAATGAATTGAAATAATTGGAAAGAATCAGAGTAATAGACCCCAAAACAGCGTACTATACAACGATAAGATCCAATATAAAAAGTTTTTTGTTGAGGTTGCCTACTGGTATGAAAGGAATATGTAGTGGCTGCTCTATCGATGATACTAATTGCTTATGGTAATATTTGGGGTCACAAATACTTTCATTTGTTGCGGTGATGATTGTCGATAATAGATTCTTATTAGTGAATGTAATCATTTTTAGATTACCTCTTATTGGTTAATTTCTTTTTTTACTACTTGGCATCCTGATGAAAAAATGAAAAATTTAGCATGGCAACTCTGCTAAAAATTTCCCTTTTAATTTCTAATGGAAGATAATACAGTGCGCAGTTCATGTGTTTATTATTGTTTTGAAAATTTCCATATAAACAATAGAGGAGGAGCAAAGGCGGCTTTGGAATATTTATAAACAATAAAAATATATACATTTTTGGAAAGAAAAAAGTTAATTATCTAAATATAATAATGTTACGTCAAGTAATGGTAAGTTTGAACTATTTTATAATTTGTTAAATATGTTGTAAAACTGCACACAGTTTGTTGCATAACCATTAAGAAATGTTTGTATGTTTTATAGAAAAATATTCGGCAAAATGCTCTAGTACCGGTTTTGACTCGTACCCAGCGCTTCTCAGCAGCTGCTGGTGGTGGTAGTGGTGATGGCAAACAAAAAGAAGTCATAAATCACGCTGATGTACCCATAATTGATTATGAAGATCCCGACTACTTGCCTTTGCCGGAGTATCCCTTTAAACCAAATGAGCCATTAGAAGTTAAAAAGCAGAGGTAAATAGCGTTTTATTAAATACTACATGCATAGGTATTCTTTTTTTGCTGTAAAAAAAGCAAGCTGGTTTCAGAAGTATTTCCATAATACTGCCAATTTTACAACATCTAAACTTTAAATTTCAATTTTATACATTTTTTTACCATCTAAACTTGGGTAAAGACTTACCTACTTAGGCGTATAAACGGACAACTAATAAGTGTTATTAAAATTGGCCAATTTCTAAGGATCTCACAACAACTTTATCTGAAGTGGGCTAGTCTGGTATGTAATGGAAATCCATCGACTTCGATCGAAAATGAAAAAAATTACAGTTTTATGTGTTGGAGGCCCGAAGTTCGAGCCCCAGAAACAAATTACAAGTGGCTATAACTTCCAAATTCTTTCAGATTTAGAATTCCTTTCTTACTTATTACGTTATTGACTACTGCCACTATATTCTTGATTAATAAAATTTTAAAATAATTAAAAGAGATAAGTTGTATATGGTTTTGAAAATACAAAGGATTTAAATATTGATCGAAATCGTTTTTCATCACATACCGGATTATGTATTTCACTTTGAATTGGAAAGTGTACAATTTTCAGACCTACATATTTATAAGGCCAACTTATAATGAAAAACTACCCTTTAGCATCGAATTCTGTATATTAAATGCATACATTTGGAAACGTAAGTTTCCTTCAAATCTCTTGTAAAATTTTATAGTATGGAACGCAAAGTCTGTTCCATATGCGGAAGGAGACAGTCCGTACTTGTACAGTTTCCCAAAAACGATTCCAGATAGCAATAATAATATAGCATTTCAGTTTAAATTAAACTTTTTTCAAAATAAATAAAACCTTTTTCAAAATGAACGCTACCGTTTTCCCTTTTCAAATTAAACGAAACTCTTTTCAAAATAAATGAAACTTTATTCAAATTCATTTAAACATTTTTCAAATTAAATTAAACCAGTTATAGAATTTAATAAAAAACAAAAGAAAAAAAAAATAAAACATATTAAATGTATTCATTTAAATAAAAAAAAGTAAAAATTTAAGCGTACAGTCACTATTATCCACACATATTTCGAATTTCTTGGGTTTTATAGATTCTGGCATTATCCATAATTAAAAATGATTGTTTAATTTTTTTTTCTTTTGTTTTCTATAAAATTCTATAACAGGTTAAATTTAATTTGAAAAATGTTTAAATGAATTTGAATAAAGTTTCATTTATTTTGAAAAGAGTTTCGTTCATTTTGAAAAAGGTTTAATTTAAACTGAAAATGCTATAAAAGAGTAATTTTTCATTTGCATGAATAAAAACGAATGTTATAATGTCAAAGTTAAAGTGATAAATATATTAGCGCATGTACATATTTTCCACCATTTTTAATGCAATAAATTAGTAAGAAAATTACTTTAAATTATTTTTTACAGCTGTTAACAATGATTAAAATATTTTGTTTTTATAATGTTACTAGCTAGGTTTTTGAGAAAATACATAATATTTTTAGTAAACCCAACTCTGATACATATATATACATGTGCACAGATGTCAGGACCTCGCAAATATATGTTCTCAAATATCATATTGTTGCTAACTTACCGTTTGAAAATAGAGCTTCACACCAAAATTACCAATGAAATTAGCAGCGAATTTGAACTGTGGCCGTTTTTTTTTTTTTTTTTTGTGGAATATTTTAGAATTTTTTTTGCTATTCTTCTTATTTGGCCAGAGACCATTCCAAATTGGTACGAATCATCGAAATCGGTCCAGCCGTTCTTGAGTTATAAGCGTAGTAACTAACGCCACTTTCTTTTATATATATAGATAACTTTTAAGTGTCTATAACTACTTAGATTGTAATACAAAAGGTGTTTAATATCTTTTATATAAATTTTTAAAGACTTATATGTATGTATGACTATAAAAAAGATTATTTAAGTTATTTTTAACTTTTACAGACTTGTATATCAATCCCGCAAGCGTGGTATGTTAGAAAATGATCTACTGCTAAGTACCTTTATTGATAAGTATTTAAAGGGCATGAATGCTGAATTAACTAATCAGTATGATAAGCTAATTAATGGCGTCACCAATGATTGGGAAATTTATTATTGGGCCACAGAAACAAAACCTACACCAACTGAATATGACAATGAAATAATGCGTATGCTGAAGGAACATGTGGCTAATGCTCAACGTGAGAAACGTCTTAGACAACCAAATTTATAAATATGTTTCACAATGTGTACTTAATAATGGTGTAAAGGTACGTTCACATTTGTCAAATATTTGATGGAAAAAGCGTAACCACTATTCAATTGGAGCTTTTAGTTGTTTGAGTGTTTACTTTTTCAAATTTAATCTATAAAAAATGAAAATATTAGTTGTTCTTATTATCATCTTTAAAATAATTTTTTAAGAAATGTTTACACAAAACAACATGCTTGTATAAAATGTTTTCATAAAATAGTGGTTACGCTTTTTTCATCAAATATTTGCCAAATGTGAACGTAGCTTAAGTGTTTATGTTAACATAGAGTATATAATTTTTGTTTTTGTTTAACAAATTCTAAATAAAATGATATTAAAAACGTTTTAATAAAACTATAAAGATATTTATTGAGAACAAGCAGAGATTGCGGAGGTAAAAAAATGTTCTAAAATATTTGTATTAAAAAAATTCAACATATATTACATACTTAAAAACACATGCACTTATTTATTATTTCGAAAACACTATTCTTCATTCACTAACACCTTTCGAAAACTTTGTAAAGTGTTGACAAATTGGTTAATTCAAAAAAATGTTGTTTCAAACTATTACTAGGCAATAAATATTTTTTAAAAGCTGGATACAACACATGTTCCACCGTCCATTTATGATGTTTAGAATCCATTTCTAATTCGGCTTCTGAGACTAAAGAATAATAGTTTGCACTTTCGCGACAAAAAGTCTCAAAACATTCCTCTTCTGTATCCCATTCAACTTCAGTAGCTAATCTTAGCAAATAAAGAGGCAGAAACGTTTTGCTAGGACAATGTCGCTGGAGCAAAGATGGTAAAGTTTCCAATTCCCCATCTGAAGAAATGTTTAATGAAAAATATTCACGCATTATGGCAGCTTTTTCAACTAAAATATCAGCAGCACGTTTAGCCAATTCCTCTTTATCACCGTCTTCTTCAGTCCAACCGCTTTCCGAAGATTCCAGGGCTATTAAAATTAAATCTTTAATATGTAATTTTTCTGGTGTGATTTTGATAAGCGGAAGATTTTGAAATTCATAAACCAAACGCTGATAAAATAATTCTTCACTAAAAAATAAAATGAAATTCTGTACATATCACATAATACTTGGTCATAAATAAATTTACCTTAATTTTATAGTATTTCCCATAAAAAGTTTAGTTTCATGTTGAAATAGGGCAAAATGTTTATCCACTACTCCAACAAATACCATTTCCTTCAGGATCTTTCTCAGATACACAGAACAACCATTTTCAATTTTCTTTTGCATTTGCAAAACACTAGTTAAACGCACCTCTTTTGATTTTCTAGCTGCTATGTCACGAAAACTTTCCTCTGCCTGAGAACGGCATGAACTAATACCACTTGAACCACTTGATGCTATTGGAGATCCACCTGAATCACTTTGTTTCACACCCACATACAAAAATTTATCAAGTTTTTGTTCTTTATTATCTGTTCTTATCATATCCTTGGCATATACTTTTTCTCCTAAAGCATTTTTAAACGAGTCTTCACTTTCAAACGTTTCTGTAACACCAGGTAACTTTAATTGCTTGTAAAAAGTACGTGTTGAATTGCTGCCCAGCAGTTGACATTCAATATGAGCTTTGATTTTCTCTATAATTTCATCTTCATATAGAAAATGGACTTCGTGTTTCGTGGGATGGACGTTGACATCTACATTTGAGGGTTCTAGTTCTAGGCTCATGTAAACGAAAGCATGCATGCCTTTAGGTAAGTATGTACTATAGACCGAATCTATAGCTGTTTTTAAAGCTAAAAAGAATAAGCAAAACAAATTGTCATAAAAAAACACTTAAATTATGCCCGATAAAATAGCAAGTCTACACAGGTTACAAATAATTTATAAACTTTACATCGTTTTTGTAAACTTTACTTCTATTAAAGGCCTGACTTATGATCAAATCACGGTTTTAAAAATTGTGTAAATTACCTACTGACTCAACCAAACGATGATTAATGAAAAGTAGCAATATACCCTTTTTCGCACTATAATTAACTTTCGTTATAAGAGCTTTTATGCTAAACTTATGCACATTATCTTCCATGGCTATAGCCATAAGTTCTTTGGCTATATTGGCACCATATATTGTTTGTATATTTAGTTCTTGTGTACTGCCGGGAGATGTTTTTATAGAAGGCTGTTCACCGTGCTTCTTAAGCATAAAACCCACTTTAGGATTGTGTACAGCATACTTGGCTAAAACATCAGAAATCTTTTGAAATTCTTCATTGGGCGATTTTAAAACCTGTTTGCGTTGAGGCATATTATAAAATAGATCCTCTATTGTAATAATGGTGCCCTGATTACCAGCACAAGGCTTAGGGGGTGTCTTTAATTTACCATCTTCATAAGAGGCTCTATGAAAATAAAGTAAGACGTTTTTATTACTGAAACTATTTATAATAATGGACTTACTTGTAACCACACTTTTCATTCGCCGTTTTCGTTTGTATTGTCAAGTGGGCCACATGACTTATACTAGATAAGGCTTCGCCTCGAAAGCCGAAAGTGGCTATATTTGTTAAATCCTCAAATTTAGTTAATTTCGACGTTGTAAAACGTTCACATACTATTGCCAAGTCTTCTTTGCGTATACCCGTGCCGTTATCCTGTATCTGCATCAATTTCAGCCCACCAGATTTGACCGTCACCTGTATGAATGAGGATTTGGCATCTAAACTATTTTCTAATAGTTCTTTCAAAGCATTAGCCGGCCTTTGTATAATTTCACCAGCAGCTATACGATTAACAACAGCATCATCTAATTTCTTAATAACGCCCGGTTCCATTTCACTATAAATTTATTACATTTAAACAGGCTCTTGTTTACAATTAAAAACAGCGCGAAAAATGTAAACATTGCAAATAAGAAAACGGTATTGCCAAAAGGAAATTTGTTACAAAACTGTGATGCCATATTAAAAATGTTTAGTTTACTATAAACTTATTACCAATTAAACCAGAGCTGGGCTTTGGAGAATAGTGGCCGTAAACTTATAGTGCAATTTAATTCGTTGTCAATTTAAGTGTTTTTAAAACCTACATATGATGGAAGGCAACATCTTATTCAATAGCCTTACATTTAAAATGGTTAATCATATACCAAATTCCCAATTCTAAAAAAAAAATTCCCCGGAGGTTTTTTCCCCTTTCCTATTTTTACAATTGAATTTATATGCAAAATGAAAGAATTTAGTAATCAGAATTTAATATCAGTGGGCTGATATTTTTATGCACCATTATCTTGACTACTGTTTGCATTCAAATTAAAAATAGGCCTCCATGAGAAGGCTACTTTTCTCCATGTTTTATCCAGCAAATGTTCTTACTTGATTGTTGGTTATATAATGACCCTAAGTCTCTTGTTTAGTAGTTTCATAATTATTAAATAATTCATATTACAACTCTTGCAAATTGCAACTTTTTAATTTGAATATATAGAATATATTTCTAATTATTTTATAAATTCTATCAATATGGCATTCTATTGTTTTCAATATTCTTTTCACAGTATTCGTAAACAAAAGATTAACGTTGCGTACGTAATATTTATGACATAAATATTGCTTTTAACCCGTTTAATACAAGTTATTGGTGTAGGTCAGCATGAATAAATTATATATTTGCACAAAAATATATTAAAAATTTAATAAATTTTATTATTTAATTTTTCAGCATAATATTTTTATTTTAATTACAATTTATTATTAATTTATTTTAAATGCTTTAGTTTAATTAAAACAAACACATTTGTTTATATGTATGTAGGTGTTGTGTGCTCTATTTTACTCTCTGTCGTTTACGTACTAACGTAAAGTTACCTTATGTTCTCTTTTCGCAATTTGATTCAGTCGCATCGTGGCTTCTGAGAGTGATGGTTCGTTCTATGTGGCAACGCGCGCTAAAATTATTTTGTTAACTAAAGTGTGTGATAGAAAACTAGTGAAGATTAATTAAAAGTATTTCTATATATAAAAGAAATGTGATTTTTTTTCTAAAAAATTATAAATAATTCAGTTCAATTTAAATAAAGAATATAAGGAAATGTTTTATTTGTACAGCAATAATGTAACAAAATAATACAATTGTTAAGTGTTGTGTCTCCATTTTTTTTACAATCATACTCGTATACCTAAATGTGTGTGTTGTCTACTTTAGTGGTTTGTGATGATTTTTTATTTTGGTGTGCTTTGTGTTGTTGTACAAACATCACACAGAGAGTAATATAAAGCCAAGAAATATAAATAAAAAAGTAAATAAAGTAGTGAAGCAAAAAACAAAAAGTACTTATTTGTTTGGGAAATTCATAAAACCCAAAATGTTCTTCAACAAAAATAATGAAATGAAATAAAATTCTATTATAAAAAAAAAAAAAAAATTCTCCTATAGGTAGAAAGAAAAATTAGAAGCATAAAATAAGAAATAAAGTATCAACCTTTCGTGTAGTAAAGAAGAACAAACCAATTGTATTTTTGTTTGTGCGTGTGTGTGCTAAAGTGATGCTAATAACGTCGACTCTGCTTTTGTTGCAGTCGACGTTTACGTCTGCGTTTAAAATGCCGGTTTTAACGTTATCGTCTATTTGGTCGTCGTCATTGTTTTCGTCGTTCACGCGTAATGTATTAAGTGTTTTGAACAGCAAAAACATGCTTTTAATTTATTTGGTGTTAATTTTATCCAACTGCATTGGTTGGAGCGTCCATGGCAGCGGTACTGTATTTGCCTCGAGCCTTAATAAACCAAAGGGAAAAATTTTTTTTACGCTACACAATGGTCCAATACTAATCCAACAACATGCCACACAATTTCCTGACAGCAATAATCAAGCAACAACGGCCTCTACGCCAGCTGCGACATCTTCTACTTCGTCGTTCTCAAAACAGGATTTTCTTTTACATCCTTTAGGCTCTGGTGCTAGCGGTGGTAGTGGTATTGATAGTGTTGCTGCTGCGACAGCAACTGGTAGTGCCAGTTCACGTTTTAATGTGGATTTACGTCGTTCTAGTGTAAGTTCAACTGGGGCTATACAATCGCCCACCACCTTTATTGGTGGTAATGGTGGTGGTACTTCTCATATGCAAGAGCAACATCAAATAAGACGGAAACCTCAGCTACTGTCATCATCATCTCTATCTGCTGCGAAATCTGCATTTGATGAAAAAAGTAAGTACGTATTACAAAATAACACAAAAAAAAAGGAAAAGGAAACAAGTAACTCTCTTTTTAAAATATTTTCTCAATATGTGTCTTTGCGTTTGTGTGCGTACGTGTATATTCTTTCTATTACACTTGTTGGCGCGTTTACTCTTCTTATTTTATTATTGTTTTTTTGTTTGTTTTTACAACAAAAGTGTGTGTGTAA
Organism: Metopia argyrocephala; assembly: GCA_963576795.1. NCBI lineage: Eukaryota > Metazoa > Arthropoda > Insecta > Diptera > Sarcophagidae > Metopia > Metopia argyrocephala. The sequence continues at coordinate 174,615,704 of OY756208.1, read as the reverse complement.
CATTTTGTGCTACTTTGTGGTGGTAACTTCAAACAGTGTTGTCAACTTTTTGCTATTAGTTCATAAACTCTATATGGATATATACATATGTATATAAATACATTATTATATACATAAATATGTATATATGTATATGCATATATATTCTTAAAATAGTAAAACGTTCTATTTACCTGATTAAGTCCAAAAAATTTTTAGTACACCTGTAGTGAATGTCAGTTATAACTATGTATGTAGTTGAGCTTATTTTTCTATTTTAAATCTAATCTTGGTTTTACAGATTAATTACAGATTTTTATTACATTGAATAATCCATTTTCAAAGACGTAAAAAATTACAATACCCTAAAATAAATACTATAAAAATAAAGATAATTTTTCTATATCGTCCTAAACAGGAATTAAGGCACCGATTATTGTTCACAAATCTTAAATGTTGTGTTGCAAATGTTGTAAATGACAGTGAAAGAATATGGTACACGATATAGGTAGGTGTTGTAAATCATAATAGCAATTTTTATAATACAACATCAAATTTAATATTTTGGGTTTTCTGACTACATACTTAGTTATCAAATAAGAAATATTAAAAGTATTAATATCAGTCTATAGCAGGTGATAAACTTGCCAGTTTTTTGTCTTATATGCTAACGAGTTGCTAACTTTTCATTATAAATACGGCCATCTATATGTACACTCAGGCCTTGCATTACGCGGATATGAATGATTTTCTAAAATTATTTAGGTTTATTAAAATTAACCGACAACTACGTTATTAGTTTACTTACTGAAACTGAGAAAAACATGGATAGTGAAGACAGTGATTCCGAAAAAAACGTTAAATACTTGACATAAAAAAATATTGGTGTTCTTAGCACAGTTATGCTTTACAAAATCAAATTTTTAAAATGCATTCAACGCGAACTGACTGATATGTTTTCGGCACATCAAAAAATTCGAAATCGCAAAGACTGATGACAAATTATTAAAAAAAAAAAACAAAACCAACAAAGTCCCTAAAAATTCTGTGATCCCTTTTCGCAGATAAATTCTATTATTGAAAACTATATTTTACCATTTGAGACAATGTGAGTCAGTGCTTGACGTTTAAAGGCAATCTTTGCCTTCATCGAATGACGATGTTATTTTTATCCGCGTATGTGCTTATTACTACAATTTGAAGCAAGTGAGATAATGCATGGCAATCACAAATAAAGACGATCAAATAAAAACATCCGAATTTTTTGATTTTCATCAACCAATGTCGACAATAGTTGTTGCCATGGTGTAGTGGATAGTGTGTTGGTTTACTAAGACATGAGCCGCGGGTTCTACACCCAGTTCTGATATCTTAAAAAAAAAAATATAAAAAAAATATTTCTTTCGCAACTACCTCTCAGCAGTCTTATGACAAAAGCTCTGAGAGTAACTAATTGCTATGAACAAGCTTCTCAAGTCTGTCGTTCGGAGTCGACATTAAACTGTAGGTCCCGGTACTCATGGATAAAAATTGACACACACAACATGAGAGCTGCGAGAATCTAGGCCGTACTCCTGAACAGGGTTGTAAAGTCCAGTTATGTATGTATGTAATGTCGACAATGTGTCTGTGTAGTCGAAAAAGTACTATAACACGCACACCCTTAAGGCGTTGATGAGCTTGACTTAAAATCTACAGAAATTCCCGCAATCCAGCCGAGCGTGTTAAATTAAAGACACAATTTTTTTTCCAACTACATAGATTAATAATCGAGTATACGTTTCGCTGATACTACTCGTACGCTAATAAAATAAACGAAAATTATTTGTTGAGTTTTTTTTTTTGCGCACGTGTCTTTAGCTTTTGCAGGTAATCCGACTCCAGTAGAAATACTGCAACTCCGACTTCACAACTCTGACTTCACAGGCGGGGTTTTAACCCCTGACAAGATTAGTAACAGCTTATTTGTAACTTTTCAACTTATCATTCGTTACCTCACTGTGTACATTGTGACTCCAAAGTAGCACTTTCAACTGATTCCTTTATCGATTATTATTTTCATTTATTGATTTTTTAAAAATATTTTAAAAACTTAAACTTCTTTTTATCTAACTTTTACTTTTAAAAACCTATTTTTGCATAATTTTTTTTCATCATGCAAGCAATTATATTTAAAACAGCTTGAGAAATAAATATTATACGAAAAGTATTTTCTTTTTGCTGATATCTTTCTCCATATATCTCGACCATTTGATTTTATTATTATTACTCTTTCTTTTCTTTTCTGCAAACAATATATACATATATGTATGTATGTATGTATGTATGTATGTATGTATGTATGTAAGTATATAGATATATACTTATGTATTATTAATATATGAAAAAAATGAATATTTTTATTAAAAAATACAAAAATACAAAGACAATAACAAATTCCAAGAATAATTCTTAAAAGAATTTTAAATTAAGTACAATAACCTGACGTTTGATTTCCTACATAAACTCGTATACAACTCAGTTATACAAAATCTGAGTGAATTAAATACCCAGCAGACGCAAAAAGAGTTGTGGGCAAATTGAAAGAAAAGTATAATGGATGTTGAACTGAATGAATATGTATGTTAATAAATATTACCAAAGTTTGTTTTGTATACCGTACAGGGTAATTAAAAAAATTTGACTTTATGAATCGTTATGATACGCGTATATAATTTTATAAGTATATGTGCCAAATGTAAGCAATCAATGTAAATCAAAGAAATGTATGTATAAGTACATATATCTGAAGTTTATCCGAATACTTGTACCACGGGTACAAGGATTTTTATTAACTTGGACTTTTAAACGGAGATTGTATGCGGCGTAGTTTGGATATATATTTACACTTAAAAGACTTTAAGCTCAATAAAAAGATTTATTATTATCTTTTTAAAACAAAAAAAGACCAATGAAGTCATTTTGTTATTCTTGTTATGAAACTGATTTTCTTACTTCCGTACATTCTTTACAACATTAGACAAACATTTGCAGACATTTACTTTTATGAAAACATTGCTTTACAACTGGTTGGAAAACTAGAATTAGTAATAAGAAACATTATTTAGATAATCGTATCAAATTAATCAAACTTAAAGCAATAGAAAAACAGAGATTTTGTACCTTTAATTAATGGTTGTGCGAATCATGTCAAACGACAAAAAAAAAAAAAAAAAAATAATAAAGGCAAATATGTATGGACGTACGTTACGAGTATATTAAATTTTTATTTCACAGAAAACTTCTATTAACTCGTCACCCTATACATATAGTACGTACTAAAAATTATATATAAAACGCATATATAATACAAATGTATGTACATATATACATATCTATGCTTCTCTGTTTGTATAAGTATACATACATAAGTTTTTCTTTTATTTAAAAAAATAAAAAAAAACAAAAAAATAAAAAAAAACAAGCAAACAAATTCTTTTGCCAAAACAAATAAAATTGCATTTCAGACGTCATCAGGTGTCCGAGTATTTATTCATCTGCTATTATTCTATTGGAAGAAATTATAAATAAAATGTCGGAATAATGGATACTGTTTAAAACGTTTTAGATGCCATATTTCAAAGATAAAACTGCAAACTCTTTAGCGGTTCAGGTAGTACAGACTAAATTGTTAATACTTTCCGACCAGAATTTCTTAACAATAAATAAAATATTAATTTGCAAAATAATTAGTACATAATAACCAAAATTCACGTTAAATAGAAATTGTCCAGGAATTCAGGCTCATGGGATTATTTAGAACTGTATTCTATACATACACAACTTCTTCTTACGCGAATATGAGTAAACACGATATTAAAAGGTATAAGGCAGCCTAAAAATTTATATATTTTGAACAGAAAAACGTATTTTTTGTTTAGCACTATAAATTATTTAGTTAATTTTCTCATTTGGTAGAGCTTTTTTAAGTGAGTTTAATTATAATTTCTGCCATGTGGCTGTCACGGCTGACGCGTATAAGGCGCAGTATTGACTATCAATTTTCAACAACTTTTCGCAGCATTTGTGGCCGTATTTCGCCGATAACTCTTGGCCAGATGTTTAAATCTTAACCCAATGGGGTTAAGTCACACGATCTTAGTGGCCAATTAGTTGGAATTATTCCTTCATCAATAGTTTCTTTGAGTAATTTAATTGTAGAGCCCGCTGTGCGGCATATGGCTCCGTCCTGTTGGAATCGCATATCAGTAAGATTCATGCCACATAATTAAAGTAAGAAAAAATTTCAAATCATGTTTCTATATCGTTCACCATTGACAGTAACATTCTGACCAACATCGTTTTTGAATACATATGGGCAAATGACTCCGCCGGCCCATAAAACGCACCAAACAGTAATTTTCTGTGGGTGTAATGGTGTTTCGACAAAAGCTTATGGATTCTTCTCACTTTAAATGCCACAATTCTGCTTATTTAGGTACCCATTCAACCAGAAATGGGCTACATCGGAAAATAAAATTTTGAATGGAAATTCGAAATCGACATCAATAGAATAGAACAATTATTTTGTTTGAACATTTCAACAATTTGCACGCGTTGCTCTGGTGTAAGTCGATTCATATTGAAATTTCAAAGCAAACTTAACAAAAAGCAACTATCAGCTGTTAAGTGGGTGGTCCAATATAGCAGTGATGCCAACTCAAAGTTATGACACTCTACAAGAAACACCCTTTATAAGTATGTACATACTATATAGAGTTTTCGAAGTTTGTTTTTAGCATTGAAACATGCGCTATAGTCCTATCGCTATACGAAGATACGGCTCGGAAGAAAACAACATTAAAAAAAAACAGTCGAATAACCTGTATATTATTTGATATCAATTGAAATAAATTAAGCCACTTCTAATTTTTCTAAATATCTTATTTTACTTGGTTAGTAGACTCCAGTATGTACATATTTACTGCAACCAATATGTTTACTCTTTGGCCAGTAATGGTCTTGAGACATCTTTTTGAGAGTTAAATTTACCACATGTCATAACAGACATGTTCGGCTGAGTCATTCTCTTCTGAATTATCACAGCTATCAAATTGATAGCACGCTTTCTGGCCACTGCTTGGTAAATTCAGCCATCATTTTTCCAGCCTAAAATTGATTCGAAATTTCTCATGGTGAATACATACCTATAATCTAAGTAATAATTCCCATTATCGTATTACGACATTTTTCTAAAAGATTAATGACAAATTTTGCTTGATTTCTTTAATCTAGAATAAAAATGTTGAAATACGACAACGACTACGCTAAATACGATAGGTGTGTATATTTGTTTTCATAAATACACGTTTTAAGTTATCCTATCGGTAATGTCATTGATATTGAATATGAATTGTGTGAGGAATACACCATATGAACACTTGCTCGTTCGTTCTTTTACTCAAATTATGTTAATCTTGAATCTAAATACGTTTTGCTTTGAATCAAAACTTCAGTATGTTTGCACAATTATTTGTGAAATTCTAGTGTATGTTTTAAAAACACACAGGGTGGTTGACTGGCATATACAGAAAAATTCTTGTGCTTCTTGGTAACAAATAATTATTTGCTTAAATCAAGAACACTGTCTAATGGACGGGTGAGCTATTAGGAGTACTATAGTAGACTGTTTCTAAATACTGGATTTATTGCCACAGTTATTTCTAAGCTAAATGTGTATATCTTAATATCGAATTGAAAATCCAATAGCAATATGATCAGCTAAGCCATCTTTTATTTTCCTAAATTTGTTAACTTTGGTGTCTTTTGTTCTATTGGCTGACTTCATAAATGCAGTTTTCAATGCAACACTGCACAAAATTTATCAAATAATGCAATGACATTTCAGTATATTTGTGAACCATGCCAAAAATATAATGAAAACACACTAAGTAGTAAAACAGTATTTCAATGCATTAATGAACTTGCGTCATAACTAAAAGTATGTTTAACATGATTATGAACACTATACATTGCAGTGTTGCATTGTAAACAGCATTTATGAATTCAGTCATTGTATTCTGCACTTTAAATATTTGCACTGCGTCTTTGAGGAACCGGGGGTACATGAGATCCAACAGCATACCAAACAAAATCTAATGCTTTTTGTGTTCCCAGTTACAAAAATGTTTTATTGAAGAATATTTGGGTTAGAAAAGAGCACTAAAAATTAAATATACGGCATAATAATAATAAAAAAAAGATAGAAAGTGTAGCATGGCTGACGTTTGTAATTGTATGTTCAGACGTTTAACACTTGAATTCGATATTTTAAGTATCAGTCAAACAGTTAGTAATATCGATATTATTAGAACTTGTATAACACTTACTTAGCCAGATTTAAGTATAATGCAAAACATATCTCCTTTTTTTGCGCGTTGCCAACTTAATGTTACATTTAATTAACTTGACGAGCAGACAAAAACTTTAACAGTTGCACACACAACTACGTCGTATATATTTTTTTGCATTAATTAAATCGACAAAAAAAAATGCTAAATACTTAACGCAACGCTTAAAATATTTTTTATATTTTTGTTTAAAGCATTGGTTAAAAATAAAAAAAAATTTTTCATTAATTAAACTTACACATACACACGTATACAGACTAATTAAAAATATAAATATACTCCCATTACAGAGTTGTATTTGATGCGTTATAGCAATTCATTTAAAATTATACGCACACGATATGATGAATAAATGCCATGAATTTAAATTTCAATACGAATATAATGCATATTATTGCCATTGTTCTCATTATTTTTGTTATTCTTATGGTTACAATTATTTCAATATATGTATACTCGTAATAATTGTTTGTTTTAAAACGTTTTTGTTTTCATTATACATATTCCCCATTTGTGCAATACAACATATGGATTAAAATATTCATTTTGAAATTTTAAATATTTGAACGCCTAAAGGATGCATGTTTGCGATATGCAAACATATTTAATTTATTACCCGAAATTTATCGGGATACATAAAGATATTCATACGCATGTACAAATTAAATGATTAATTTTTAAAATTGTTTTATAATATCTGAGTAAATAGATGAAGAGAAGGTAACGTTAAAGGTGTGAGATATTAAATTGTTGCAGATTTAATTTTAAAGCTTCAAGATTTCTGCCATTATTATAATCACCAGTACTAGTTTTAAACTGTAAATTTCATTATGTAATTATTACTATAATTAAATTTAGACCCAGCATAATTGGGCTCTTTCGAGTCTACTGTTTGTTCAGCAGACCTACAACCTTTCTTATGCACGCTAGCAAGTTTGGAACTTTAGTCGTGGATTTGTGATCGCCCATCTTCATAAATGCGCTCTCACAGTACGATGATTCATAAGAAAATCTATCCGAAGTTTTAAGTCTGACTTTCTGTACTGCAGAGTAACGGAATTGCTCACAAATTGTGGAGTAATCACCGCTTCAGCGAGCGTAGCAGTGTTCCAAGCTTTTATCAATTTCCCTCTCTCTAATCAGTTTGACAATAGTAGACACCGATGCGGCACATTAGGGCTCTGGGAAAAATACGGTGTCACGGATCTTTTCCTAGTCAATGTATCCGCAGCCACATTGCCGCTCTTCCACAGTATCCAGGTACCCAATATAACTGGAAGCTTTTTCAAAGCGTTAATTTTTGCAACATATCGTGGCATTATTTGAGAAATTTAGGTGCCATACACTGAGAGACAAGCGCTTTTATGGCAGCTTGGCTATTCGAGAAAATAATAATTGTTTTACGCTTGAGGCCATTTTCAGGTTGATCTCAAAACAAGAGATAATGCTCACGATCTCGGCTTCAAAGACTCTCATTGAATTCGCCAGTGGTATCTACAGGTTTTCGGTTCCATTGTATGATAATAATGCTTCAATTAACTTTAAAAATTGTTTTGGAACTAGACAGTTTATTATTTCTTTTATTGTGTAAAGATAAATTTGAATTTGAAAAGCAACGGCACAAACCGTTCTTTTTTTCGCTTTTGTGACGATTATTTGCCTTTTAATGGAAATATATTCGAGTTTTAGGATCTTCTAATGAACGATTTTGAAAGAAAAAAAAATTCCATATATATTGATGTGTGTGAAGATAAATTCGAATTTGAAAAGCAAAGACATAAACCATCTTTCTTTAGCTAACACATTTTTTGCGTTAACAGAGCTCTGTTAATAGTTTAACAGCGACTATGTACGGGTATTTCAGGACTTATTAGGCGTTTAATGGACACACATTCCAATTTTAGGAAGAAAAGGTACCCCCATATGGAAGCTATATTGTTCACTTTGTATCTCATAAAAAAAAAATTCATATTTATTTAGTTTTAGGTTAAAAAAAAGCCGAAACAAATTCTTTCAAAAAAAACCAAATAAGTGGAGAAGATCAGTGGCCATTATGGAAAAATACGAAAATGCACATATATCACACTATATGGAGATGATAGTCCAAGGGGTCCCCAATGACGCTGTGTTAGTGGTATTCCTGAAATAATTTTGGGATTTGAGAAAATTAAATTTGAAAAATTCAATTTTTTTGCAAAATGACTGGAGAAGATCAGTGGCCATTATGGAAAAATACGAAAATGCACATATATCACACTATATGGAGATGATAGTCCAAGGGGTCCCCAATGACGCTGTGTTAGTGGTATTCCTGAAATAATTTTGGGATTTGAGAAAATTAAATTTGAAAAATTCAATTTTTTTGCAAAATGACTGGAGAAGATCAGTGGCCATTATGGAAAAATACGAAAATGCACATATATCACACTATATGGAGATGATAGTCCAAGGGGTCCCCAATGACGCTGTGTTAGTGGTATTCCTGAAATAATTTTGGGATTTGAGAAAATTAAATTTGAAAAATTCAATTTTTTTGCAAAATGACTGGAGAAGATCAGTGGCCATTATGGAAAAATACGAAAATGCACATATATCACACTATATGGAGATGATACTCCAAGGGGTCCCCAATGACGCTGTATTAGTGGTATTCCTGAAATAATTTTGGGATTTGAGAAAATTAAATTTGAAAAATTAAATTTTTTTGCAAAATGACTGGAGAAGATCAGTGGCCATTATGGAAAAATACGAAAATGCACATATATCACACTATATGGAGATGATACTCCAAGGGGTCCCCAATGACGCTGTGTTAGTGGTATTCCTGAAATAATTTTGGGATTTGAGAAAATTAAATTTGAAAAAATTTTTTTGCAAAATGACTGGAGAAGATCAGTGGTCATTATGGAAAAATACGAAAATGCACATATATCACACTATATGGAGATGATAGTCCAAGGGGTCCCCAATGACGCTGTGTTAGTGGTATTCCTGAAATAATTTTGGGATTTGAGAAAATTAAATTTGAAAAATTCAATTTTTTTGCAAAATGACTGGAGAAGATCAGTGGCCATTATGGAAAAATACGAAAATGCACATATATCACACTATATGGAGATGATAGTCCAAGGGGTCCCCAATGACGCTGTGTTAGTGGTATTCCTGAAATAATTTTGTATTAGTATTAGTTATTTATTTTAGTTTTGATTCACTATATGTTTCATATGCAGGTAATGTTAACATTACTCTGTTAACTAATTCTGTTGTTAAAAAGAATTTAACTTTCGTAGCTAACTTCACACACTTCTTCTCCAGTCATTTTGCAAAAAAATTGAATTTTTCAAATTTAATTTTCTCAAATCCCAAAATTATTTCAGGAATACCACTAACACAGCGTCATTGGGGACCCCTTGGACTATCATCTCCATATAGTGTGATATATGTGCATTTTCGTATTTTTCCATAATGGCCACTGATCTTCTCCAGTCATTTTGCAAAAAAATTGAATTTTTCAAATTTAATTTTCTCAAATCCCAAAATTATTTCAGGAATACCACTAACACAGCGTCATTGGGGACCCCTTGGACTATCATCTCCATATAGTGTGATATATGTGCATTTTCGTATTTTTCCATAATGGCCACTGATCTTCTCCAGTCATTTTGCAAAAAAATTGAATTTTTCAAATTTAATTTTCTCAAATCCCAAAATTATTTCAGGAATACCACTAACACAGCGTCATTGGGGACCCCTTGGACTATCATCTCCATATAGTGTAATATATGTGCATTTTCGTATTTTTCCATAATGGCCACTGATCTTCTCCAGTCATTTTGCAAAAAAATTTAATTTTTCAAATTTAATTTTCTCAAATCCCAAAATTATTTCAGGAATACCACTAACACAGCGTCATTGGGGACCCCTTGGAGTATCATCTCCATATAGTGTGATATATGTGCATTTTCGTATTTTTCCATAATGGCCACTGATCTTCTCCAGTCATTTTGCAAAAAAATTGAATTTTTCAAATTTAATTTTCTCAAATCCCAAAATTATTTCAGGAATACCACTAATACAGCGTCATTGGGGACCCCTTGGAGTATCATCTCCATATAGTGTGATATATGTGCATTTTCGTATTTTTCCATAATGGCCACTGATCTTCTCCAGTCATTTTGCAAAAAAATTGAATTTTTCAAATTTAATTTTCTCAAATCCCAAAATTATTTCAGGAATACCACTAATACAGCGTCATTGGGGACCCCTTGGAGTATCATCTCCATATAGTGTGATATATGTGCATTTTCGTATTTTTCCATAATGGCCACTGATCTTCTCCAGTCATTTTGCAAAAAAATTGAATTTTTCAAATTTAATTTTCTCAAATCCCAAAATTATTTCAGGAATACCACTAATACAGCGTCATTGGGGACCCCTTGGAGTATCATCTCCATATAGTGTGATATATGTGCATTTTCGTATTTTTCCATAATGGCCACTGATCTTCTCCAGTCATTTTGCAAAAAAATTGAATTTTTCAAATTTAATTTTCTCAAATCCCAAAATTATTTCAGGAATACCACTAACACAGCGTCATTGGGGACCCCTTGGACTATCATCTCCATATAGTGTGATATATGTGCATTTTCGTATTTTTCCATAATGGCCACTGATCTTCTCCAGTCATTTTGCAAAAAAATTGAATTTTTCAAATTTAATTTTCTCAAATCCCAAAATTATTTCAGGAATACCACTAACACAGCGTCATTGGGGACCCCTTGGACTATCATCTCCATATAGTGTGATATATGTGCATTTTCGTATTTTTCCATAATGGCCACTGATCTTCTCCAGTCATTTTGCAAAAAAATTGAATTTTTCAAATTTAATTTTCTCAAATCCCAAAATTATTTCAGGAATACCACTAACACAGCGTCATTGGGGACCCCTTGGACTATCATCTCCATATAGTGTGATATATGTGCATTTTCGTATTTTTCCATAATGGCCACTGATCTTCTCCAGTCATTTTGCAAAAAAATTGAATTTTTCAAATTTAATTTTCTCAAATCCCAAAATTATTTCAGGAATACCACTAATACAGCGTCATTGGGGACCCCTTGGAGTATCATCTCCATATAGTGTGATATATGTGCATTTTCGTATTTTTCCATAATGGCCACTGATCTTCTCCAGTCATTTTGCAAAAAAATTGAATTTTTCAAATTTAATTTTCTCAAATCCCAAAATTATTTCAGGAATACCACTAATACAGCGTCATTGGGGACCCCTTGGAGTATCATCTCCATATAGTGTGATATATGTGCATTTTCGTATTTTTCCATAATGGCCACTGATCTTCTCCAGTCATTTTGCAAAAAAATTTTTTCAAATTTAATTTTCTCAAATCCCAAAATTATTTCAGGAATACCACTAACACAGCGTCATTGGGGACCCCTTGGACTATCATCTCCATATAGTGTGATATATGTGCATTTTCGTATTTTTCCATAATGGCCACTGATCTTCTCCAGTCATTTTGCAAAAAAATTGAATTTTTCAAATTTAATTTTCTCAAATCCCAAAATTATTTCAGGAATACCACTAACACAGCGTCATTGGGGACCCCTTGGACTATCATCTCCATATAGTGTGATATATGTGCATTTTCGTATTTTTCCATAATGGCCACTGATCTTCTCCACTTATTTGGTTTTTTTTGAAAGAATTTGTTTCGGCTTTTTTTTAACCTAAAACTAAATAAATATGAATTTTTTTTTTATGAGATACAAAGTGAACAATATAGCTTCCATATGGGGGTACCTTTTCTTCCTAAAATTGGAATGTGTGTCCATTAAACGCCTAATAAGTCCTGAAATACCCGTACATAGTCGCTGTTAAACTATTAACAGAGCTCTGTTAACGCAAAAAATGTGTTAGCTAAAGAAAGATGGTTTATGTCTTTGCTTTTCAAATTCGAATTTATCTTCACACACATTATATATTGCACTGTTGTTCAGAAAATTTAAACATACTTTTTAGGATATTGAGAGAGTATTTCAGGATACTGCTCACATGTATCACTATATAAGTATAAAACGGCTAGCCCCTGCTCGAGTTAAAATACATTCTGTGTTTGTGTTCAACTTATATCTAGCCACGAATTGTGAACCATATACAACATTCCATATATCTATACAATTACTAGTTCTCTTATTCGTTCATTGTTTTTGCCCTACGGGCAAAAAAGTCGTCCCGAAAACCATGTGCTATTAGCATTTTCTTCACCCTTTTAATGAAATAAAGCAAATCTTATCTCTATTACCATTGGAAATGCGATGTTCGCATACTGGTCCTACTTTAGCCTTGTGTTCACTGTAGGAAAAGGGGAATTTTGAGAGTAAAGAGTGATTAGCAACTTTTCCGCTCATCGAATGAGAAAATCTACTGTATGAGGGATTATTTTATTCTGACGGTCCAATTCATCCTGATTGGAAACACGTGTTTGTTTCTAGCCAGAGCAGTACAGTCTGTCAAAATGTATTCCGTGACTTTGTCATTTACTACCAAATACTCTAGTGCCGAACTTGGTTCTATTATTAGTTAGAACTGTTGTGACAAAAACCTACTGCCATACTCATACTAGCTCTCAATTATTCATTTACCATTTCTCTAGAGAAGAAAAACACCAACAACCGCTTAGACTATCAAAATTCTCAGATGTCTTCCTAATGTGCAATTTTATTCAAGTTACACTCGATATTATCTACCTTTTACAATAATACACTATTTTATTTTCAATTGACATAATTTTTTTTTTTTTTTTTTTTTTTTTTTTTTTTTTTTTTTTTTTTTTTTTTTATTTATTTATTTATTTATTTATTTATTTATTTAGGTATATTCCTCCGTAAAAACCTTAAGAATATAATTCTTTTATAGTTCAAGAGGAATGCATATAAACATAGTAAATTATATCATTAACAAAAAAAGAAAATAGTTGTAGCAATTATAAAAAAAATAACATGACATATACAAATATAACATATTAACATAAATGACAATGATTATATATAATTATCAATAATTGGCCCCTTAGATTTGTACTGTATATAAAATTATAAAATTAGAAGACAGAATAAAAAGTTTTTTGAGAAATGGTAATGAGAAAAGTCAAGTATTTTGAGACATATAGTTATAAAGCAAGTTTTTAAAACTGTTTCTTCCCGATATGATTTTCAAATGTATTGGTAAAGAATTCCATAAATTAATAGCGTTAACGAAAAACAATCTGCTCGTATTAAGATAAGTATGCCTGGGAACAATTAATGTCGTGCATCTAGTAGATCTACCAAATACAAGCTTTTCATAAAGATAATAAGGTTTCTTCTGGTAAAGCAGATTATGTAAGAACATAATATTTCGCATACGAAGATAATCAGCTAAGTCACAGCCCAAAACCATTTTCCTCCAAGACGATATGCTATTAAGCCGAGCCAAATTATATATGTACCGCGTAGCATAATTAAAAGATACCTGTACCTTATGCATTGAACGTGAATCTAGTTTGCTGTATATTACAGCAAAATAGTTAATATGGGGAAGTATCAATTGTACCACAAGTCTCCTTTTGACTTCAATTTGAAGTAAAAAAATGCTTTAAATTGGAATAGATTTTAATATACAATGGCTTTATTCTTTTGTATAAAAACGTATTTTAATTCATGTAAACAGTGAAATAAATTATGCAAAATACTCGCAAGCAAAAAATTAATTTATTCAAATAAATAAAAAATTGTGTTCAATAGTTCGAATACTACTTTTTTTCTTGTTATTCTCATTCATAATACAAATTTTATTTATATTGAAATTTTGTATAAAAAAAATTCTTTTATTATTAAAATAATTTCTTTTATATCAGTTTGAGACCATCTATGGCATATTATACGCCATAATCGCATTAAACCATTTTAAGTCCATTTCGCGTTTTCGTATGATATAAAAATTGATTTTAAGTAGACACTTCAGTACAATAAATAATTGAATAAAGAATTGAAAAACTGACTGAAGGAATAATGAATATGAACATATGCAAATAGTATCCACAAGTAACCATTGTTGCTTTGATTGCTGAATTGTCATAAAAGGCAATTTAAATTTAAAAATAAAAAAAAAACAAAAATTAAATGAAAGAACAGAAAATTTTTAATTTTTCTTTTAAATTGGAACAGATTATTAAGAGGAATATTATTAAAGTGAGTTTTGTTAATTTCTAATACGAGATTTTGTTATAGTTTTTGTTAATAATAATAAAGATAATATATAAATAAATAAATATAAATAATATAAATAAATTCGAAAAGCCAAAAGTAACTGGATTGTGATACTCTTTTTAGCCTGAACTTTAACCACAAAAAAAAGATATAATTAGTAGGGACATAAATACTGTTACTAATTTTTTGGGCTGTAAAGCAAAAAATAATGTGTGGTTTTGGAATAAGTTTTTTTTATATATTTATTGATGTTTATTGTATACAAAAATCTTAGTTTTATTCAAAATGTCCTCCCTTGGCCTTCACACACGCCTTAAGTCGCATCCAGCTTAGAGCTGCAAAACAATCGATAGTACTATCGATAGTATCGATAGTTTTATTTTTGGCCGACTATCGATGGTTTCACTATCGGTAGCGATACTATCGGAAAATTTTAAAAGTAAACTTTTTCAACAAAAATAATATATTTGCATTTATTTAATGTAAAATAAGATAGAGTCAATATTTCAAAAAAGTGTTATCCTATTAAACTCCTTAGGGTAATTAATTTTATTTAAACTTAATTATTTGTATTCAGCGGCAACGGGTACCTTAATAGCGACAATGGCGAATTATTGACGGCAACGTAACTGGCTTCTTTTCCTTATACTTATACAAGACGCTGCAATTTATAGAAGTGCATAAACACAAAAATAATATAAAGAATTTTTAAAGTAGAAGTTTCTGGTATTATTAATAGTATTTCTGAGAGAATAAAGAATATTTAAATAAAAAACAGTTTTAAAAATGGAGAGGTTTCTACAATTAGCAGAAAGTAAGTATTATTACAATACTATTTAAATGTATGTACATACTTATGTGTCCATTGGACACATCCATAGGAGTGTGTATGTCTTTCTGTGTTTAATAGAAAATGGCAACGAAAACATTGAGGTAGACAACGATGATGAAGAGGGTATTCCAAAAAAGATGCGTAGGACGTATTTAGATGTTTGGACTTATTTTGAAATAACCAAAGATAAAAATTGTGCTAAATGCTGTTTATGTGGCAAATATTATAAAACTAGCGGCAATACTACAAATTTATTAGATCACCTTAAACGTTCGCACGCTAGTTTCAGAGAAGCGGAAAAGTCAATTAAGACCATCGACCAAAAACGGTCGATAAACTCTTGTCCATTAACAAAAATTATTGGGTAAACCTGGTATAACTTATAAATACCTACCTGGTATAACTTATAAATGCTTCTGTACCTAATTTTATTTATGAATTGTTTTTTATAATCCCTTTTAATTAGAATTTTGATATTTATATATGTAGAATGTATGTTTTACGTTTTGAACGTTAAAGCCTTTTACGGTTAACGTTAATTTAAAAAAATTATCTCAAATTAACAGCTTCAATTAATTTTTTTTTTTTTTTTTTGTTTTGCAAATAATTTTCGTTTTTTTGTTACTTTGTAATAAAATTGAAATTTATGTTACAATAGTATACATATGTATGTCTTTTATTTAAATTAATACATTTATTATGAAAGACAGTTAAAAGCGAATAATAACCCATATACATACATGGTACTTGCTATATTTTAATAGAGATTTACTTACTGGACTTCCGATACAAATTGAATTCTACTTCTCCACTAGTTTTTAGAAGAACCTAATAAAAATATATAAAAAAATTCGTATTGCGATTCGAATTTTCTCAGAAAAACAGAAAACCGATAGTATCGATAGTATCGATAGTATCGATAGTTTTTTTTAAACTATCGAAACTATCGATGGGGCCGACTATCGATAGTTTTGCAGCTCTAATCCAGCTGCACGCACCTTATCCATTGGAAAATTGGCTACAGCACGAACCAAAGCTGACTTAAGAGAATCAAAATCTTCAGAACATATAAAAGCTGGCAAATTGTTTCGAAGCCAGAGGCCTTATTCTGTAAGTCTCCTAAGCTAAAACTCGATCGCTAAAAATTTATAAACTTGATTTAGAACTTTTTGGTTACGAATACAATTTCTAATCGCGTTTTGTAAGTAAAAAGCTTCATGTAAATCATCTCTAAAATTTTTAATTTTATATATTCTAACGTCTAGCCTGTTTTAAAAACCCAAAATTTAAATGTGTGTGAAGATAAATTCGAATTTGAAAAGCAAAGACATAAACCATCTTTCTTTAGCTAACACATTTTTTGCGTTAACAGAGCTCTGTTAATAGTTTAACAGCGACTATGTACGGGTATTTCAGGACTTATTAGGCGTTTAATGGACACACATTCCAATTTTAGGAAGAAAAGGTACCCCCATATGGAAGCTATATTGTTCACTTTGTATCTCATAAAAAAAAAATTCATATTTATTTAGTTTTAGGTTAAAAAAAAGCCGAAACAAATTCTTTCAAAAAAAACCAAATAAGTGGAGAAGATCAGTGGCCATTATGGAAAAATACGAAAATGCACATATATCACACTATATGGAGATGATACTCCAAGGGGTTCCCAATGACGCTGTATTAGTGGTATTCCTGAAATAATTTTGGGATTTGAGAAAATTAAATTTGAAAAATTCAATTTTTTTGCAAAATGACTGGAGAAGATCAGTGGCCATTATGGAAAAATACGAAAATGCACGTATATCACACTATATGGAGATGATACTCCAAGGGGTCCCCAATGACGCTGTATTAGTGGTATTCCTGAAATAATTTTGGGATTTGAGAAAATTAAATTTGAAAAATTCAATTTTTTTGCAAAATGACTGGAGAAGATCAGTGGCCATTATGGAAAAATACGAAAATGCACATATATCACACTATATGGAGATGATACTCCAAGGGGTCCCCAATTACGCTGTATTAGTGGTATTCCTGAAATAATTTTGGGATTTGAGAAAATTAAATTTGAAAAATTCAATTTTTTTGCAAAATGACTGGAGAAGATCAGTGGCCATTATGGAAAAATACGAAAATGCACGTATATCACACTATATGGAGATGATACTCCAAGGGGTCCCCAATTACGCTGTATTAGTGGTATTCCTGAAATAATTTTGGGATTTGAGAAAATTAAATTTGAAAAATTCAATTTTTTTGCAAAATGACTGGAGAAGATCAGTGGCCATTATGGAAAAATACGAAAATGCACGTATATCACACTATATGGAGATGATACTCCAAGGGGTCCCCAATGACGCTGTATTAGTGGTATTCCTGAAATAATTTTGGGATTTGAGAAAATTAAATTTGAAAAATTCAATTTTTTTGCAAAATGACTGGAGAAGATCAGTGGCCATTATGGAAAAATACGAAAATGCACATATATCACACTATATGGAGATGATACTCCAAGGGGTCCCCAATGACGCTGTATTAGTGGTATTCCTGAAATAATTTTGGGATTTGAGAAAATTAAATTTGAAAAATTCAATTTTTTTGCAAAATGACTGGAGAAGATCAGTGGCCATTATGGAAAAATACGAAAATGCACGTATATCACACTATATGGAGATGATAGTCCAAGGGGTCCCCAATTACGCTGTATTAGTGGTATTCCTGAAATAATTTTGGGATTTGAGAAAATTAAATTTGAAAAATTCAATTTTTTTGCAAAATGACTGGAGAAGATCAGTGGCCATTATGGAAAAATACGAAAATGCACATATATCACACTATATGGAGATGATACTCCAAGGGGTCCCCAATGACGCTGTATTAGTGGTATTCCTGAAATAATTTTGGGATTTGAGAAAATTAAATTTGAAAAATTCAATTTTTTTGCAAAATGACTGGAGAAGATCAGTGGCCATTATGGAAAAATACGAAAATGCACATATATCACACTATATGGAGATGATACTCCAAGGGGTCCCCAATGACGCTGTATTAGTGGTATTCCTGAAATAATTTTGGGATTTGAGAAAATTAAATTTGAAAAATTCAATTTTTTTGCAAAATGACTGGAGAAGATCAGTGGCCATTATGGAAAAATACGAAAATGCACATATATCACACTATATGGAGATGATACTCCAAGGGGTCCCCAATGACGCTGTATTAGTGGTATTCCTGAAATAATTTTGGGATTTGAGAAAATTAAATTTGAAAAATTCAATTTTTTTGCAAAATGACTGGAGAAGATCAGTGGCCATTATGGAAAAATACGAAAATGCACATATATCACACTATATGGAGATGATACTCCAAGGGGTCCCCAATGACGCTGTATTAGTGGTATTCCTGAAATAATTTTGGGATTTGAGAAAATTAAATTTGAAAAATTCAATTTTTTTGCAAAATGACTGGAGAAGATCAGTGGCCATTATGGAAAAATACGAAAATGCACATATATCACACTATATGGAGATGATACTCCAAGGGGTCCCCAATGACGCTGTATTAGTGGTATTCCTGAAATAATTTTGGGATTTGAGAAAATTAAATTTGAAAAATTCAATTTTTTTGCAAAATGACTGGAGAAGATCAGTGGCCATTATGGAAAAATACGAAAATGCACATATATCACACTATATGGAGATGATACTCCAAGGGGTCCCCAATGACGCTGTATTAGTGGTATTCCTGAAATAATTTTGGGATTTGAGAAAATTAAATTTGAAAAATTCAATTTTTTTGCAAAATGACTGGAGAAGATCAGTGGCCATTATGGAAAAATACGAAAATGCACATATATCACACTATATGGAGATGATACTCCAAGGGGTCCCCAATGACGCTGTATTAGTGGTATTCCTGAAATAATTTTGGGATTTGAGAAAATTAAATTTGAAAAATTCAATTTTTTTGCAAAATGACTGGAGAAGATCAGTGGCCATTATGGAAAAATACGAAAATGCACATATATCACACTATATGGAGATGATACTCCAAGGGGTCCCCAATGACGCTGTATTAGTGGTATTCCTGAAATAATTTTGGGATTTGAGAAAATTAAATTTGAAAAATTCAATTTTTTTGCAAAATGACTGGAGAAGATCAGTGGCCATTATGGAAAAATACGAAAATGCACATATATCACACTATATGGAGATGATACTCCAAGGGGTCCCCAATGACGCTGTATTAGTGGTATTCCTGAAATAATTTTGGGATTTGAGAAAATTAAATTTGAAAAATTCAATTTTTTTGCAAAATGACTGGAGAAGATCAGTGGCCATTATGGAAAAATACGAAAATGCACATATATCACACTATATGGAGATGATACTCCAAGGGGTCCCCAATGACGCTGTATTAGTGGTATTCCTGAAATAATTTTGGGATTTGAGAAAATTAAATTTGAAAAATTCAATTTTTTTGCAAAATGACTGGAGAAGATCAGTGGCCATTATGGAAAAATACGAAAATGCACATATATCACACTATATGGAGATGATACTCCAAGGGGTCCCCAATGACGCTGTATTAGTGGTATTCCTGAAATAATTTTGGGATTTGAGAAAATTAAATTTGAAAAATTCAATTTTTTTGCAAAATGACTGGAGAAGATCAGTGGCCATTATGGAAAAATACGAAAATGCACATATATCACACTATATGGAGATGATACTCCAAGGGGTCCCCAATGACGCTGTATTAGTGGTATTCCTGAAATAATTTTGGGATTTGAGAAAATTAAATTTTAAAAATTCAATTTTTTTGCAAAATGACTGGAGAAGATCAGTGGCCATTATGGAAAAATACGAAAATGCACATATATCACACTATATGGAGATGATACTCCAAGGGGTCCCCAATGACGCTGTATTAGTGGTATTCCTGAAATAATTTTGGGATTTGAGAAAATTAAATTTGAAAAATTCAATTTTTTTGCAAAATGACTGGAGAAGATCAGTGGCCATTATGGAAAAATACGAAAATGCACGTATATCACACTATATGGAGATGATAGTCCAAGGGGTCCCCAATTACGCTGTATTAGTGGTATTCCTGAAATAATTTTGGGATTTGAGAAAATTAAATTTGAAAAATTCAATTTTTTTGCAAAATGACTGGAGAAGATCAGTGGCCATTATGGAAAAATACGAAAATGCACATATATCACACTATATGGAGATGATACTCCAAGGGGTCCCCAATGACGCTGTGTTAGTGGTATTCCTGAAATAATTTTGGGATTTGAGAAAATTAAATTTGAAAAATTCAATTTTTTTGCAAAATGACTGGAGAAGATCAGTGGCCATTATGGAAAAATACGAAAATGCACGTATATCACACTATATGGAGATGATAGTCCAAGGGGTCCCCAATTACGCTGTATTAGTGGTATTCCTGAAATAATTTTGGGATTTGAGAAAATTAAATTTGAAAAATTCAATTTTTTTGCAAAATGACTGGAGAAGATCAGTGGCCATTATGGAAAAATACGAAAATGCACATATATCACACTATATGGAGATGATACTCCAAGGGGTCCCCAATGACGCTGTATTAGTGGTATTCCTGAAATAATTTTGGGATTTGAGAAAATTAAATTTGAAAAATTCAATTTTTTTGCAAAATGACTGGAGAAGATCAGTGGCCATTATGGAAAAATACGAAAATGCACATATATCACACTATATGGAGATGATACTCCAAGGGGTCCCCAATGACGCTGTATTAGTGGTATTCCTGAAATAATTTTGGGATTTGAGAAAATTAAATTTGAAAAATTAAATTTTTTTGCAAAATGACTGGAGAAGATCAGTGGCCATTATGGAAAAATACGAAAATGCACATATATCACACTATATGGAGATGATACTCCAAGGGGTCCCCAATGACGCTGTATTAGTGGTATTCCTGAAATAATTTTGGGATTTGAGAAAATTAAATTTGAAAAATTCAATTTTTTTGCAAAATGACTGGAGAAGATCAGTGGCCATTATGGAAAAATACGAAAATGCACATATATCACACTATATGGAGATGATACTCCAAGGGGTCCCCAATGACGCTGTGTTAGTGGTATTCCTGAAATAATTTTGGGATTTGAGAAAATTAAATTTGAAAAATTCAATTTTTTTGCAAAATGACTGGAGAAGATCAGTGGCCATTATGGAAAAATACGAAAATGCACATATATCACACTATATGGAGATGATACTCCAAGGGGTCCCCAATGACGCTGTATTAGTGGTATTCCTGAAATAATTTTGGGATTTGAGAAAATTAAATTTGAAAAATTCAATTTTTTTGCAAAATGACTGGAGAAGATCAGTGGCCATTATGGAAAAATACGAAAATGCACATATATCACACTATATGGAGATGATACTCCAAGGGGTCCCCAATGACGCTGTATTAGTGGTATTCCTGAAATAATTTTGGGATTTGAGAAAATTAAATTTGAAAAATTCAATTTTTTTGCAAAATGACTGGAGAAGATCAGTGGCCATTATGGAAAAATACGAAAATGCACATATATCACACTATATGGAGATGATACTCCAAGGGGTCCCCAATGACGCTGTGTTAGTGGTATTCCTGAAATAATTTTGGGATTTGAGAAAATTAAATTTGAAAAATTTAATTTTTTTGCAAAATGACTGGAGATCAGTGGCCATTATGGAAAAATACGAAAATGCACATATATCACACTATATGGAGATGATACTCCAAGGGGTCCCCAATGACGCTGTATTAGTGGTATTCCTGAAATAATTTTGGGATTTGAGAAAATTAAATTTGAAAAATTCAATTTTTTTGCAAAATGACTGGAGAAGATCAGTGGCCATTATGGAAAAATACGAAAATGCACATATATCACACTATATGGAGATGATACTCCAAGGGGTCCCCAATGACGCTGTGTTAGTGGTATTCCTGAAATAATTTTGGGATTTGAGAAAATTAAATTTGAAAAATTTAATTTTTTTGCAAAATGACTGGAGATCAGTGGCCATTATGGAAAAATACGAAAATGCACATATATCACACTATATGGAGATGATAGTCCAAGGGGTCCCCAATTACGCTGTATTAGTGGTATTCCTGAAATAATTTTGGGATTTGAGAAAATTAAATTTGAAAAATTCAATTTTTTTGCAAAATGACTGGAGAAGATCAGTGGCCATTATGGAAAAATACGAAAATGCACATATATCACACTATATGGAGATGATACTCCAAGGGGTCCCCAATGACGCTGTGTTAGTGGTATTCCTGAAATAATTTTGGGATTTGAGAAAATTAAATTTGAAAAATTCAATTTTTTTGCAAAATGACTGGAGAAGATCAGTGGCCATTATGGAAAAATACGAAAATGCACATATATCACACTATATGGAGATGATACTCCAAGGGGTCCCCAATGACGCTGTGTTAGTGGTATTCCTGAAATAATTTTGGGATTTGAGAAAATTAAATTTGAAAAATTCAATTTTTTTGCAAAATGACTGGAGAAGATCAGTGGCCATTATGGAAAAATACGAAAATGCACATATATCACACTATATGGAGATGATAGTCCAAGGGGTCCCCAATGACGCTGTGTTAGTGGTATTCCTGAAATAATTTTGGGATTTGAGAAAATTAAATTTGAAAAATTCAATTTTTTTGCAAAATGACTGGAGAAGATCAGTGGCCATTATGGAAAAATACGAAAATGCACGTATATCACACTATATGGAGATGATAGTCCAAGGGGTCCCCAATTACGCTGTATTAGTGGTATTCCTGAAATAATTTTGGGATTTGAGAAAATTAAATTTGAAAAATTCAATTTTTTTGCAAAATGACTGGAGAAGATCAGTGGCCATTATGGAAAAATACGAAAATGCACATATATCACACTATATGGAGATGATACTCCAAGGGGTCCCCAATGACGCTGTATTAGTGGTATTCCTGAAATAATTTTGGGATTTGAGAAAATTAAATTTGAAAAATTAAATTTTTTTGCAAAATGACTGGAGAAGATCAGTGGCCATTATGGAAAAATACGAAAATGCACATATATCACACTATATGGAGATGATAGTCCAAGGGGTCCCCAATGACGCTGTGTTAGTGGTATTCCTGAAATAATTTTGGGATTTGAGAAAATTAAATTTGAAAAATTCAATTTTTTTGCAAAATGACTGGAGAAGATCAGTGGCCATTATGGAAAAATACGAAAATGCACATATATCACACTATATGGAGATGATACTCCAAGGGGTCCCCAATGACGCTGTATTAGTGGTATTCCTGAAATAATTTTGGGATTTGAGAAAATTAAATTTGAAAAATTCAATTTTTTTGCAAAATGACTGGAGAAGATCAGTGGCCATTATGGAAAAATACGAAAATGCACATATATCACACTATATGGAGATGATAGTCCAAGGGGTCCCCAATGACGCTGTGTTAGTGGTATTCCTGAAATAATTTTGGGATTTGAGAAAATTAAATTTGAAAAATTAAATTTTTTTGCAAAATGACTGGAGAAGATCAGTGGCCATTATGGAAAAATACGAAAATGCACATATATCACACTATATGGAGATGATACTCCAAGGGATGATGATTTAATTTTTCAAATTTAATTTTCTCAAATCCCAAAATTATTTCAGGAATACCACTAACACAGCGTCATTGGGGACCCCTTGGACTATCATCTCCATATAGTGTGATATATGTGCATTTTCGTATTTTTCCATAATGGCCACTGATCTTCTCCAGTCATTTTGCAAAAAAATTGAATTTTTCAAATTTAATTTTCTCAAATCCCAAAATTATTTCAGGAATACCACTAACACAGCGTCATTGGGGACCCCTTGGACTATCATCTCCATATAGTGTGATATATGTGCATTTTCGTATTTTTCCATAATGGCCACTGATCTTCTCCAGTCATTTTGCAAAAAAATTGAATTTTTCAAATTTAATTTTCTCAAATCCCAAAATTATTTCAGGAATACCACTAATACAGCGTAATTGGGGACCCCTTGGACTATCATCTCCATATAGTGTGATATACGTGCATTTTCGTATTTTTCCATAATGGCCACTGATCTTCTCCAGTCATTTTGCAAAAAAATTGAATTTTTCAAATTTAATTTTCTCAAATCCCAAAATTATTTCAGGAATACCACTAATACAGCGTCATTGGGGACCCCTTGGAGTATCATCTCCATATAGTGTGATATATGTGCATTTTCGTATTTTTCCATAATGGCCACTGATCTTCTCCAGTCATTTTGCAAAAAAATTGAATTTTTCAAATTTAATTTTCTCAAATCCCAAAATTATTTCAGGAATACCACTAATACAGCGTCATTGGGGACCCCTTGGAGTATCATCTCCATATAGTGTGATATATGTGCATTTTCGTATTTTTCCATAATGGCCACTGATCTTCTCCAGTCATTTTGCAAAAAAATTGAATTTTTCAAATTTAATTTTCTCAAATCCCAAAATTATTTCAGGAATACCACTAATACAGCGTCATTGGGGACCCCTTGGAGTATCATCTCCATATAGTGTGATATATGTGCATTTTCGTATTTTTCCATAATGGCCACTGATCTTCTCCAGTCATTTTGCAAAAAAATTGAATTTTTCAAATTTAATTTTCTCAAATCCCAAAATTATTTCAGGAATACCACTAATACAGCGTCATTGGGGACCCCTTGGAGTATCATCTCCATATAGTGTGATATATGTGCATTTTCGTATTTTTCCATAATGGCCACTGATCTTCTCCAGTCATTTTGCAAAAAAATTGAATTTTTCAAATTTAATTTTCTCAAATCCCAAAATTATTTCAGGAATACCACTAATACAGCGTCATTGGGGACCCCTTGGAGTATCATCTCCATATAGTGTGATATATGTGCATTTTCGTATTTTTCCATAATGGCCACTGATCTTCTCCAGTCATTTTGCAAAAAAATTGAATTTTTCAAATTTAATTTTCTCAAATCCCAAAATTATTTCAGGAATACCACTAATACAGCGTCATTGGGGACCCCTTGGAGTATCATCTCCATATAGTGTGATATATGTGCATTTTCGTATTTTTCCATAATGGCCACTGATCTTCTCCAGTCATTTTGCAAAAAAATTGAATTTTTCAAATTTAATTTTCTCAAATCCCAAAATTATTTCAGGAATACCACTAATACAGCGTCATTGGGGACCCCTTGGAGTATCATCTCCATATAGTGTGATATATGTGCATTTTCGTATTTTTCCATAATGGCCACTGATCTTCTCCAGTCATTTTGCAAAAAAATTTAATTTTTCAAATTTAATTTTCTCAAATCCCAAAATTATTTCAGGAATACCACTAACACAGCGTCATTGGGGACCCCTTGGACTATCATCTCCATATAGTGTGATATATGTGCATTTTCGTATTTTTCCATAATGGCCACTGATCTTCTCCAGTCATTTTGCAAAAAAATTGAATTTTTCAAATTTAATTTTCTCAAATCCCAAAATTATTTCAGGAATACCACTAACACAGCGTCATTGGGGACCCCTTGGACTATCATCTCCATATAGTGTGATATATGTGCATTTTCGTATTTTTCCATAATGGCCACTGATCTTCTCCAGTCATTTTGCAAAAAAATTGAATTTTTCAAATTTAATTTTCTCAAATCCCAAAATTATTTCAGGAATACCACTAATACAGCGTCATTGGGGACCCCTTGGAGTATCATCTCCATATAGTGTGATATATGTGCATTTTCGTATTTTTCCATAATGGCCACTGATCTTCTCCAGTCATTTTGCAAAAAAATTGAATTTTTCAAATTTAATTTTCTCAAATCCCAAAATTATTTCAGGAATACCACTAATACAGCGTCATTGGGGACCCCTTGGAGTATCATCTCCATATAGTGTGATATATGTGCATTTTCGTATTTTTCCATAATGGCCACTGATTTTCTCCAGTCATTTTGCAAAAAAATTGAATTTTTCAAATTTAATTTTCTCAAATCCCAAAATTATTTCAGGAATACCACTAATACAGCGTCATTGGGGACCCCTTGGAGTATCATCTCCATATAGTGTGATATACGTGCATTTTCGTATTTTTCCATAATGGCCACTGATCTTCTCCAGTCATTTTGCAAAAAAATTGAATTTTTCAAATTTAATTTTCTCAAATCCCAAAATTATTTCAGGAATACCACTAACACAGCGTCATTGGGGACCCCTTGGAGTATCATCTCCATATAGTGTGATATATGTGCATTTTCGTATTTTTCCATAATGGCCACTGATCTTCTCCAGTCATTTTGCAAAAAAATTGAATTTTTCAAATTTAATTTTCTCAAATCCCAAAACTATTTCAGGAATACCACTAATACAGCGTCATTGGGGACCCCTTGGACTATCATCTCCATATAGTGTGATATATGTGCATTTTCGTATTTTTCCATAATGGCCACTGATCTTCTCCAGTCATTTTGCAAAAAAATTGAATTTTTCAAATTTAATTTTCTCAAATCCCAAAATTATTTCAGGAATACCACTAATACAGCGTCATTGGGGACCCCTTGGAGTATCATCTCCATATAGTGTGATATATGTGCATTTTCGTATTTTTCCATAATGGCCACTGATCTTCTCCACTTATTTGGTTTTTTTTGAAAGAATTTGTTTCGGCTTTTTTTTAACCTAAAACTAAATAAATATGAATTTTTTTTTTTATGAGATACAAAGTGAACAATATAGCTTCCATATGGGGGTACCTTTTCTTCCTAAAATTGGAATGTGTGTCCATTAAACGCCTAATAAGTCCTGAAATACCCGTACATAGTCGCTGTTAAACTATTAACAGAGCTCTGTTAACGCAAAAAATGTGTTAGCTAAAGAAAGATGGTTTATGTCTTTGCTTTTCAAATTCGAATTTATCTTCACACACATAAAATTTAAGCATTTTAGCTTAGGAGAATTACAGAATAAGGCCCCAGGTCTGTGTCGTTTTAGCTTTTGAACTTGTGCAGAATCTTGTTGGAAAGTCCAAGGCTGGTTTTGGAACAGCGAAGTGTTAAGCGGCTTCACTACTGTTTCCAAAACGGTTTCTTGGTAAATTTTGGCAGATGTTTTGATCCCTGGCTTACAGAATAAGTTCTGATGCTTCTTTAGATGACCGGGTATAAACCCAATCATTTTGTCTGTTAAACTTTTTCTGTACGCAAAACATTTTTTCATCCGTAAACAAGATTTTTCTATCGCAAGTTATCAGCGTACTTCACATGACCTTTGAGTTTTTCAAAAGAAAAAAAAAAAATTAATTTACATATTAAATCAAAGGTAATTTAATACCCTTTTAAATGCGACTTTTACGAGATGCATAGCTATAATACTTTTCAAGAAAATTACAATTAAGAAAGTGTAACTTTTATATTTGCCTTAGTGTTATGATGTACTTTATTCATACCAAAAATCAGCAAATTCGGAAACAGTCATTTCAAAAACGGCATATTTTAAGTTAAGTTGAGGTGGTGGTTCAACCCATATGTACATATAAGTATAGAGTTTGTGAACTATATTAGGAATTTAAAATATTAAAATTAATTATATCAATGGAAACATTGTACTTTACTTTTCCCTAAGTTTGAATTAGTAATGTTTCTAAATAATTTTCTCGTTAACATGCAGAAAAAAATATGGTGCATTCCCAAGATTTTGCATTTTACAAGACATTAAATATTACTTTTTTTAAATGCCAGTTCATTGCACTTTATTTATCACCACAAAATGCTTTAAAATACATCTAAGTGTGAGTAAACTGATATTTTTGTACTACTGACTGAGGTTTTTCAGTGTTTAATTACGGAAAGATCCCTATTGAATGTGTGATGATTAATGCTTTAAACACTATAATGGTTTCGCAGGAACTGTACAATGTTTTCTTGCTTACCTTCAAAATCAGTGTTACTTAAGAAGATATCGAAAGACTAAAACTAGAATTCCAAATTATCATGTGTAGTAATGCTTTAAGGATTTCTATTCTGATAGTTACCATATTAGCAATACAATAGAAATCTTCTTCGTATCATGTGTTATATTAGTAAATTTGACTCAAGTTTACTAGAGATTTTAAAAAGGAATAATTCTCTGCCAAAGGCTGACTGCACTTTTATACAATGCCAGAAAAGCCTTTAAAATCTTTAGCAAAGATCAAGTAACAGTTCTCAGATTTTTCTAAATCGATATGTATTGTAACATAAATTAAAACCAATCGGCATAGGTAACTGATTTTAAATATCTGAAATGCTACAAATCACTCGAAATAGGAAATAGTTTTCATGTTTGAGTTTTCCAAACTAATTTAATTTGAATATTTGGCAGTTAAAAGAAATAAATAGTGTTACTTTTTCGAGGACACAACTTTATTTAGGCGTTAACAAATAAATTAGATGGCTTTTCAATTTTAAGACAATTAGTCCAGGAATTTAGTATTCCATATGAAAGAAACATTCATTTCTTTTATAAAATATTTACTTTAAATTAATTTTTTTTATCTTTTTTTTTAGGTGAGTAAAATTTAAATACTAAACTTTGATTTTGATTTAACAAGTAAGTACTTTAGAATTTATTTTTTATTTAAAACTAATTTATACACCATTGTTGAATGTATTATGTGAACACCTACCAAATCTTGTTGCTTCTTTAACTTCATTTGGCAAGTATTAAAGGAGGTTTGACATGCTAAAAAAATTTATATTTTAATCCTATACTTAATTGACGCGTATTGTTGATTTCACCTTCGCGTAAACACGCTGCAATTAATTTTACTGTATGTATTAATTGGTAATACTTCATAAACCAATGTAGTGCATAAGTTAACACATCAACTTGGAATGGCTTAAAACGTGTGGCTAGTTGTATATTGAATTAAAAAGAAAATAAAATAATCCTGTGAATTGTGTGAAATAAAATGCTCCTCTTAATTATTAATTGGCAACACTTCATTTAACAGTGTTTACAACTACAATAATGTGCGACGTAGATGATTTCGTACTCGTATTTACAAGAACAATTCTCGCTCTTTAACTGAAGTAGTTCGCGTATTAAAACTGAATTTTGTTTAATGGCTACTGTTTTTGCGGAATTTATTTTTTTAATCTTCCAACAGATTGTGTTAAATTTAAACAATCAATCAATTCTTTATAAATGTAGTAATTAATCAATAATACTCTTTCGACATTTAAACAGAAAAAAAAATACTGACAGATTGTTAAACAACAACCACTCTACGTTTCAAAATAAAATGTACAAAGTTCAAAGTGACAAATAGTCCAATACAAAAATTAATACAAATTGTTAAATAGAAGAAGCAAAAAAAAAAAAAAACGAAAAATGCCAACCAAATTACGAGAGGAAAAAACTTTAACAATTAAAAAAATCTTAAAAATATTTTAGGGTAGCCAGATAAAAGCGAAGGGAAAATAAATGAGAATAATGAACCGAAAAACGTTACATCTTGACGCAAGCACAATCGCATTAAACGATTTCGATGACTTAGTCTTATATAAGTAACAATATTGCGCTTATATCGTAGTAGTACTAACTCCTTGCTTCTGCAGAGTATGAGTGGTAAAAATTGACTGCATCAAGCTTCATAGCCGATGAGGCCATGCCGCTTCGTTGCTTGCGTAGTATATAAAACGCCACATTTCCATTCGTCAAAAGTCGTTATACATACATTGCTATCAGCGTTGCCACACACGATCCTAACGACAGACTTGAGAAGCTTGTTCATGGCAATTAGTTACTCTCAGAGCTTTTACCAGAAGTCTGCTAAGAGGTAGTCGCCGAAAGATATATTTTTTCATATTTCTTTCATATTTTTTTTTCATATTTTCAAAGTTGATAAAGCTAAAACACTATTTTGACCATATTTTGCGTAGAATTTTCAAACTACAGCCACCAAACTTTTTTTTAAGCGTAACTCTTTTTATGAATTTCGCTATACCATAAGCTTATCTTCAGATCCTTACTCGTTTACTTTTTCGTTTTGGAGATATGTAGTGTTTACCCACGAACCGTTTTATTTCTTATAGATGATATCGAAACAAATAACGGTCTTAACGTTAATTCGGTTTTTTTAATTTTTTTTTTAATTCGATAAGTGTTGTGATAAGTTGCCTAGCGAGCAAAGGTTGAGATGTCTGGTGAGTCTGCAATTTAAGAAATTAAAAAAAGCAGTTAATATTGACTGGTAACCCTACATATAAAAGTTTATTTTTAAATGTTTCTATCTGACTTTATTTTTTTGCTTTCATTTTAACTGCATTTAATTTAAATTATCCATAAAATCCTTTGTTTATTTTCTACAGCTACTGTTTCCATGTTTATCGTTTTTTTTATTATTTTTGATGATGACCATAAAAGTTCAGACACTTTGAAACAAAATGGACTTTTATTTATAATATGTTTTATTTCACTATTTATTGCCAATCATTATTAAAAGTAAATAAATTTGTTTTGCTAAATTTTTAGAAAACAAACGTCATCCACAAATGCATTCAATTGCTTTTAAATTGTTAAAGGTGTGAAGCTGTCAGTTTTCGTCTAACAAATCGTTTTATTTTGTTTTCAATTTTAAATTGTTATTGTTTTACAATTTAAATTTATTGCTATTGTTATGATGTTGCCAAATAATTTTTAAATGATTTGCAAAATTCCATTCATTATTTGTATTGCATCTGTTTGCATAGAATTAATTTTTTTTTTAAATCTTGACCATATTTATTTGAATTTTTAATACCCTTGAGTACGTTTTATTATTGTGTAGTGTGTTGCCAACTAATTTTGCAGTGCTTTTTTGTTTAATGCATTTATTATATGATTCTATCCAAAATTTTGGTTTAGAATTTAAGCCTGTTTTTTTTTCTAAGGGCTTAATATTTCCCCCATACCTGCTAATGAAATGACACTTTCTCTGTGTTTAAATCTGAAAGATTTATCCTTTGTAACAACAAGAAATCATAGAAAAATATGACAAAGTACGTATAAAATATATCAAATTACTGGATTTTTACATTTTTGTGAAAGAAAAAATAAAAAAAATTTTGATTAAACCATAAGTGACGGACGGTAACCATTCGTTTAAGTCTGTTCAGTAATTTTTTCCATTCAATTTTTAAAGTCAAAACGATATACATATTTTTTTTTTAATACACTTTTAATTATATTTTTCAAATTAATAGTTTTTTCTATAAGTGAGTTTACAGTAAGAAATTAATGGCAGATCCTTTTCGCCTTTATTTTCTGCACTGGGGCTTCCAGAAACAATTTTGTTAATTTCAATACGATAATCGTTCAATTGCCCATATGTATAGTATTTTTATTTTCCAATTTTTTATATTGGTATTATTAAGAAAATAGAAGAGGTATTAACGTCAGTGTAGTGTAGTGGTTAGGGTGTTTTCTTACTAGAAAAGACCCTCGAGTTAGAAACCCAGCTCTGACATCTTCAAAAAAAGAAATTTGAAAAAGTATTTTTTTCGGCGACCACCTTTCATTAGTTTTCATTAGTCAACGTTAAATTATAGGGCCCGGTACACATGGGTAAAAAACGTAAAGCACAGCATGGGTGCTGCAAGAAGCGTGGCTGTAACTCTGAAACAAGGTTGTAATGGCCAATTATGTATGTATGTATGAATCAGAGCTATTTTTTCTCAACTGCAACAACATTAGGCAAATACGACAACAAATACTCGTACAGCCATGACTGACTGTTCCAACATTTACTTCTCAAAATATGTAAAATTAAATAGTTTTTAAAAAACTCGCCCCTCTTTCCATAAATACAGGAGACTTCTTCATCCGGCTGTACTTACCCTGCAGGCAATTCAGTTAACTTTCTGTTAATTTAAAACTAACTATTTCTCAAATAGTGGTGGTTGACACTTGGATTACTTTTATATGAAAACAACTAACTATTTTAACATTGCGATGTCCTAGGAAGTAGTCAATTGTCCGACTCTGCATTACTTTCAATTAACTTTAAAGTTAGTTACCTAGCCGTTAACTTAAAGTTAACTTTTTGTAGCTAGCTATACACCACTTTGATTTTGGTAAGTTCTGGATTGCAATGTAGTTCGTGAATTATAAGTTAGCTTTATTTGTAGTCGACTACCAATTTGCTGGCAGGGTGTATATACTTCCAGGTCTTACCAGGTCTGAAGCCGCACTGGTAAGTCCACCATTGACCAGATATTCACACTGCGCCAAATCCTGGAGAAGACCCATGAAAGTCAAGTCGACACACACCACCTCTTTGTCGACTATAAGGCAGCGTTCGATAGCCCGATAAGGGATCGCGTATATGCAGCAATGTTTGAGCTCGGTATTCCTGCAAAATTGATAAGACTGTGCAGAATGACGTTGAGCAATTCCTGCAGCTCCGTCAAGGTAGGAAGAGACCTCTCCGAGCCTTTTAATACCGTGCGAGGTTTCAGACAGGGCGATCCCTTATCCTGCGACCTCTTCAATTTCGTCATGGAGAGTGTTTTGCGAAAGGCGGGTGTCCATCGTAATGGCACTATTTTTAACAAAAGTGTCCAGCTCCTTGCGTATGCAGACGATATAGACATCATTGGGCATACCAAGCGAGATGTCACCGTAGCCTTTAATGCTATTGAACGAGAGTCTGCTAAAATGGGTCTGGCGGTAAATGAGAGCAAGACGAAGTACATGTTGTCGACGAGTAGGGATGTTGATCGTATCGGCTCCCAGGTTACAGCCGGCAACTATACATTCGATGTGGTCAAGGAATTCATCTACCTTGGCACCGCCATTACCAGCAAAAATGATGTCAGTCTAGAGATCAGGCGAAGAATCACACTGGCCAACAGGTGCTACTACGGTCTCGGTAGGCAGTTTAGTAATAGAGACCTCTCTCGTGCGACGAAATTAACACTCTATAAGTCGCTTATTCTTCCGGTGCTTCTCTATGGTGCGGAAGCATGGACGCTGTCTTGTGCCGATGCAGCGGTCCTCGGGGTGTTCGAGAGAAAAGTTCTTCGTAAGATCTTTGGTCCTCTAAGGCATGGCGATGAGTTTCGCATTAGAACCAACCATGAGCTGTATGAGCTCCTCGGCGATGTAGGTGTTGTCCAGCGTATTAACATCCAGCAGCTACGCTGGCTCGGCCACATTGTTCGGATGGAAGAATCTGCTCCAGCGAAGAAAGTTTTCGATGCGAAGGTCACTGGACGTCGGCGTGGAGGACGACCCTGTTTACGTTGGAAGGACCAGGTTGATGAAGCCCTGTCATCGATTGGTGTGACCAACTGGAGAAGGCGCGCGCTAAGCAGAAGCGCCTGGAGACTAGTGCTGAAGCAGGCCGAAACCCGTTAACGGGTTGTTATGGCCAGCTAAGTAAGTAAGTAAGTAAGTAAGTGTATATACTTCCATATATATCTATATGTATAAGTACATACATATATGTATACAAGGCCGATAGATTATTGCCGCTCAAGCCCTATGAAATGGCAAGAACTCGTATAAATTATCTCAACGTGTGCTGCGTGGTGGTCGTAGAGTAGTTTTTCCAACATAATTTAAGCAGATTGTCCTTAATTATGGTAAGTTGGTAATTTTGGTTACTTAAAGTTTTTTATTGTCATCAAGCCACTACACAAATAATTTTTAAAATTAAATGCCAACTTAAAGTTGTGTTTCTCTTTATAATATATTTATTTATAGTCTTTACTTTAACATTCACAGTATACGGCCTTCAGCAGATTAATTTTTAACTGGGAACATACTCCTATTTAATAAACAGGTTTTGTTGTCGTTGTTATTATTGTTATGGCTTTTATGTTTGTTTTCTTTGTTTGAGAAGATCAATAAGGATTGTTGTTTTATTTTTGAATGCACATGCATAGAAGGAAAAATAACCATAACATTGAAAGTCAGCCTAAAAAGGTAGGCAAGAATTATTTCGTTGCATTTTTGGCAAACGAGACAAGGATATGAAACAAAATACATTGAGAAAAAAAAAACAAAAAAATCATTAAGATTAAAAAAAAAAAATGGAAAAATATACACAAACAACAACAATAACTTAAACAAAAGTAAGAAAACAAACAAGTTTTTCATATTTTTTTTAGTTTTGTTTTCTGGAAACTTCAAGTCAAGTCATTATTGGTTTAAACCAGACATGTATTGTTGTAATGAAAACAATCTTCAATAAATGAATTTAAACAATAACAAATAAAACAAGAACAAAAAAATGTAAAAAAAGAGAAAAAAATGAAAAAAAAAAAAATTAAAATTACAAAGAAACAAGTATGGGGAACCCAGCCAACTACATTAAACAAAACAACGAGAAAAACTTCTTTAGAATTTCCTGCTTTTATACTTGACTTGACGATGACGATAACAATGGTGGTAACACTGCATTTATTTTTGTTGTTGTTACTATTACTGGATGCTGCACAGTGAGTACACCATCGCAACACCACCAATAGGTACATGTATGTATGTATGTACACTATGTACGTGTAAAAGGAAAAAATACTTTTCATATAGAAAAGAGTTTTACAATACGTCATGATACTTGAAAACTAAAACAGAAACACAAACAAACATTCAATTTTTATCCGACATCTAAAAATAGTTGTTGTTTTTGTTTTTTACATTTTATTTTAATGCTCGTTTTTGTTTTTGCCAAGTCTTGCTTTTATACGAGTAGTTTTTATATTTTGATTTTTCTCTCATTTCTGTTGTTGCTGCTTATTTTTGTTTTGTTTTGTTTTTTTTTTTATTCCACTGTTTTCAATTATTCAAGTTCAAGAGCAGACGATAACCTCTAGTCGTTGGTTGATGATAGCAAAAAAATTAAAAAAAGGAATTAAAATAAATGAGACAGAACAGGAAAAAAAATTAATATGTATAAAACAAATCAAAAATATTCCAAAAATAAAACATAAAATACAAAATTAAACATTAAAACAAAAGCAATAGCCAACAGCTTGCCAGCATTAAAATAAAAATAATGAACGTTAAAAGCAAGCAACCAAAATAATAACAAAATCAATAGTACCATGAGCAGCAGTTAATAGAGAATCTTAAAAAGTGATAGTACGTTAAGACCCGTCTGTAGTTAATAGGGAATCTTAAAAAGTCATAGTACGTTAAGACCCGTCTATCCTTCTAAATCATATTTGGTGTAAAACATTTTGATGTGAATAAATAATTGTGCATTACTACCCTGTTTCAGGATTATAGCCTGCCTAACTTCTCGTAGCACCCATGTTGTGTGTGTCAATTTTAATCATTGCAGTGTAGAAGTGCATTCGAATTTACGTTGTATTCTGGTTAGAGCGTGTGCACAGAAACTCATCCGACCGAGGTTTAAATTCCAGCGAAGGAAAAAAAAAATTAGAAACTAAATTTGCAGTTTTTCAAAAATTATGATCTAAAAACATCTGTAGTCGCCGTGGTCTAGTGGTTAGTGTGTTGGCTTACGAAGACGATAGTGCTGGGTTCAAATCTCAGCTCCGACATCTTTAAAAAAAGAAATATGAAACAATTATTTCTTTCGGCGACTACCTCTCAGCAGTCTTCTGGCAAAAGTTCTGGGAGTAATTTATTGCCATGAAAAAGCTTCTCAAATCTGTCGTTCGGAGTCGACTTTAAACTGTAGGTCCCGGTACTCGTGGATAAAAAATTAACACACACAACATGAGTGCTGCGAGAAGCTAGGTCGTAATCCTGACACAGGGTTGTAATGGCCAATTATGTATGTATGTATGTATGATCTAAAAAAAATAAGAAGTACATCTTCACAAAACCGCTGCCTGACAATTCCAGTCTATTCTACCAAGAAACGAATGATCAGGAGTTCAGCGCCACCTTCTCGGAAGATAACAGCTCACCTACAACACAATGCACTGCATTTAGTAGGGGTTTACCCCTGAGTATTGGTCTTAAATAAAACAAAAACAAAAAACAAAAACTTCTTTTTGGCTAGTGTACTATTCCTTCACGGACATCATTTCTTCTTTGATTACCAAAAAATTCATTGCAGTTAACTTTGATCTAATTAAAGCGTTTCTAATGGAAGGAAAAAAAAAACGTCTTTTTTTTTTATTAATAATTACTTGTATATTTTTCAAGTTGTGGATTTATCCCAATTATCGGATATTATACTTTTGTGGAATTTTGTTGTCCCGCTACTCATGGATAAAAATTAACACACACAACATAAGTTCTGTGAGAAGCTAGACCGTAACTCTGAAACTGGGTGGTAATGGCCACTTATGTATGTATGTATGTATGCTTGCAAAGAGTAATAAGGAATGTAAAGAAAACTTAGAGAATATTTGTTATATCAAAACAGATATGCTTCAGTAGACTAGTAGTATGTAGGGTATTAGTTAACTGCGTTGGTATCGTTTGTTCTATTCCTATCAGACACTTTGGTGTGTGCTGTTATACACTCAGCGTATGATCATGAAAATGCCATGCTGTTATTGAATTGAACAATATACCAAGTAATTTAACTTATTTGCCAAACAAAACAACTTATTCTCATACTAGTTACAAAAAAGTAAAAAGATATTAAGAACTTTAGCACATTTTTGCTTTTATTTCATAATATGGTATTCTACATACATACATACTTACATATGTATGTATATGTATAAATTTATATATTTATGTAAAAGTGTATTACATACTTGTTTGTTTTTTTACCTTCTTTTACGTCTATACCCTGATTCGAGAAAATAAAATGATTAATTACTTCATTCAAATAGATGGTTTGTTAATTGTTACGCTATAAACGTGAACGAAAAATCAAGAGAATTTTTCAGTTAATTGTATCTCATAAATTAAAACGATTTCTTCAGTACATACTTTTTTCTTACATTTAAAAGTTGACGATTTTTTGTGTTTTGCGCCATTGTGTTGTGAATATGTAGTTGTTATCAATTAGGAATGCCAATTCCGAAATCCAAATCCCGAAAAATCACGAAATATTCAGGATTTGCTAAAACTCGAAATCTTGAAAATATGTGTTTAAAATTTTTGTTTCTAAAATATGAACTAAAAAAGTTTATTTTGAAATTTGATGGCAAAAAACATTTACAAAATCTATTCGAAACCTTTACATCCAATTCTTCATTAGATGATAACATAATAAATAAATAACAAATTGAAGAAAATGATAGAAAGGTGCAGAAGCCAAAGCAAAATATCCAAAGGGTCTAATGCTGGAATGGAGAGAAATTGCTAACGAAAGGAATATGTTTATTTTATGCGAAGATAGAGGGAAGTACGAGTACTACTTGCAAACGGCATAAAGAAAATTGTTGACAATTATTATTGAAACATTTAAACACAAACGATTTTTGCTACTATGATTATTTTTAACAATTTTTTTATTTTTTATTTTTTATTTATTTATTTTTTTTTATAATTACATATTTTTGTCAAACCCACAAAGAAGGAGTGAAATATTACAAATATTTTATTGTTTTTAAGCTCAGAGGTCTTATTCTGTAAGTCTCCTAAGCTAAAATTCTATCGCTAAAAATTTATAAACTTGATTTAGAACTTTTTGGCTACGAATACAATTCTTGAACGCGTATTGTAAGTAAAAAGCTTCTTGCAAATCATATCTAAAATTTTTAAGTTAATATATTCCAACGTCAAGCCTGTTTTAAAAACTTAAAATTTTAGCATTTTAGCTTAAGAGAATTACAGAATAAGGCCATATATAATAAAATTATAATAAAACTAGCTGACCCGGCAAAAGTTGTTTTGCCCTGAAATATTTTGATTTTGTCTCCAATTATTTATTTTTTATAAATTAAAAAATATATTGCCAATTTTTTATTTTTGAATGCCCATATTTTTGTTTAATAAATATATTTTGTGAATTTGAGCCGAGCCAAGTCGTACCCTAAGTAAAAAAAATTGAAATATTACGACAATAGCCCCACCTATCGTTGTTAAACTTAAGAGAAACCTGGCTCCTGACTAAACTTATATATTGTCCAAGTTGGGTGTCAATCGGTCCAGCAGTTCTTGAGTTTTTGTAACACGTACCCGGCACAAACGTTTTTATTATTTCAATTAATTAATGTTTTTAAAAGATTTTTATTTGGTAAAAATGTTAATCAATATATATATAAATAAATATATTGTTTATTTTGCAAAAAAATCCCAAAATCCCAAATCCCGGGATTGGCAAGAACCAGTTACGTTTGGCATCTGTTGCTCCTCAAAATACATTCTACAACAGTAACATATACTACGTTTATACGCACGTCCTATTTGCAAATAAAGTTATTTGCAATATACTTAACTCACTGTTTATATGTAAAAGTACTTGGAAACAAATTCGCTGTCAGTAAATTGTATGGTAACACCAAAAAATTTTAACATTGTTTACAATAATGTGTGAAAAAATATTCAATATGAAAATGTTTTTATTTTAATATTTAAACTTTTTTTACCAATACTTTTTTTTAAATTTATGCTTTAAGTTCAATATTTTATATTTTTATATTTCTTTTCCGCCATATTTATATAAGCCTACCAGATTGAAAACAGTAAAAACATGTAAAATGTGAACAAGTGGCAAGATTTTACACTTTTATTTGCAAATAGTGTCGTTATTCACGACTTGTTATCGTGAGTTAGTAAGTTGCAATAAAACAATTATATGGCAACATTTTTTACTCTTATTTGCAAATAAGTCGGACGTATAAACGTAGTAATAGTAAACGTAGAATATAATTGTTGTTGTTATTTGAGTTTCAGTGTTACAACAAAAAGGCAAAACAAAAGGAAAAACAGCTTCACTCAAAATAAATTAAAAGAGAATAACAAAAACTTTACTAAAACAATGTTTTTTTTTTTCTTTTTGCGGAGTTTCGTAAAACATATTTTTGTTGGCGATGTTTTGATGTAAATTTGTATTTTTATAAATGCTTAGTTTCCTTGGATTCAGACTATGACTCTTTCGTTACATTCTTTCAGGCGTCAAGCGTAGGCATTATTTGTTTGAAATTGAAGGATGTAGAAATGGTAAATAAACCCCGAATTCCGTCTTTAGAGTCTTTTAGTATTTTACTTTTCTTTTACTCTTTGTTTTTATATCTCGCATGCACCTGCTTCGAAGAAGACTAAAATATAATGAAAAGATGTAATAAGAAAAAACGCACGAATTGAGGCGCATATTATAAACGCTAAACGATTTTGGAAGATTTTTAAAGAAAAATAAAAAAATGTCAGCTTGTTTTGAGTCATAGCCTGAATTCCAGTTTGTTAGTTGTTGTTTGCTTGTTCACTATACGAATAATAGCAACCAATGGCGGCTAAATAATAATAACAAAAAAATCAGCAATAAATATTGTGTGTACATAACCGATAGGTTGCTGCAGTAAATATTGGTGCGTGTGTTAGTAAGGGTATACATACCTACATATGGTTTATTTGGTCGTAGAGAATTTTGACAGTCGATAAAAATAAAAAAAATCTTGAATTCTATTTTTGTTTGTAACAAGTTATTTATGTGTATGCGTGTTTAAATAATTAATTTATTTCTTTTCTACACATTAAAAAAAACTGTTTAATTTTTGGCAACTTTTTAAACAACAAACTCTATTTAGTTTAAAACAATATAGAAATTATATTAAGACATATCTTCTCCGACACTCTACATTACAGTGAAATGTGCGTTGTTCATTGCAGAACTCATTCGTTCCAGGTCTATTTGACAATAGCTTGCAAATTTCATTAAAGACAGAGTTGTTTTTCTCTCTCTCGTCTCTCTCATATCCTATCTTTGCATTATCACTATTACTTTTCTCTTTCTCTCGCTGGTTACAAATTTTTCGAAAAAGATTTTCATCCCAGTATAGATCACAGCAAAGATCTGCCAATCTTTTTATTAAAATAGTTATCTAATGACTGATAACAATATAAGATGACTGTGTAGCATCTAACTGAACCGATGTCAAACTCACAGTGTCGAAACACCAACAAAAGTAACAATTACAACTCAACAATTTTACTACTTTAAAATGAAAGAGATATCAGGTACTAATAAAAATGCATATACTGTATAATTTTGAATAGCCTTAAGATTTGAGTTGTGCATTAAGTTCCCTAGGACTTCTGACCGGGCATTGCAGACTCAATGGACACTTAAATAAGATAGAAATCGCTTTGAGCGAAATATGCAGATTCTGTTACGAGGCGATCGAGTCATCACAACATATCGTCAATAGAATTAAAGAACGCTGTAACTGACAAAAAATCGAAAATACGTTTTTTGCATCATTTTTATCAACAACAAAAAAAAAACAAATACGCGTCGATTGGTCCAGGTCCCCGATTTCTGTGATAAAAATAAATTCACTTACGCCGTCTGCGAAATGAAAAATACCAGCATATTTGTTCTACTTTTATGAAAGTTTTTTGGCTCTGGTGAACATTTAAGGTTTTGTCAGATACAGCGTTCTTTAATTCCATCGACGATATACTAGGCAACTGTACAGCATTGATGCACAGTAGAAAGAGATACTTCTGTGAATATTGAATATCAGATAGAGATTTGTTAGAGTTGCCACCGCCCGATATTTTGAAGTTCGTCAAAGCGACGAAACTGGGGGATATACTATAAAACCCTGGTTAAGTTGAGGGCTGTACAATAGATCACAGGTCGAAGTACTTTAGTACCTCCTTTACGAATGAATGGTGTGTGATGGAATTAAAAAATTAAAAAAAAAATACGGTGAGAGCCATACGACTGTCAAATTTGCATCCGTATTTTCTCTCTATGTCGTATTGTTTCATTACATATTAAGTTTAGACGATACCATTCGTGCTCTTCTACATAAAAATTTGACATATCGTACCACTTGTATTACCGTCTAAATCCCCTTGAATTAGAACAGTAGATTATTCTATAAGTTGATAGTACTTTAGAACCAACATGGCGTTATAAAAAGCAAACTAAAGGGTTAACCTTTTAGGGCGTATATTTTTAATTTTAAACAATGATTTTTCCGTTTAAATTTATTTTAATTTCTTTTTTTTAAATTTTAAAATTGTAAATAGTAAAGTTAGTTAATTTCCTTTGGAACATATCGATTAACTATTGTGAGATTCTACTTTTATTAGTTGTGGGATTGCACACTATTACAAACTATACTAAATAATAGTAAAAGTTGTAAAAAAATTTTGTAGCACACAAATGGTTGTTATTGGTTACACAGTGTGTCCAAAAAATAACCGGTTTTTTATTATACTCGACAATACCTGTCAGAAAAATACTATCAATTTTCAGATATTATAGGTTTATATATTTTTGAGATATACTCAAAGTCTTATTTAAGGTTCTTCTACTAAAATTTTCTTATATACTTTACAGAATATTAAACGTTATTTTTTCTAATTGTCTTTATCTACTTATAGGTAAAATTGAATACCGATTATTTTTAATTTTCTTATATTGCTTTTGAATTCGAATGTGCAATTAAAAATTTAATTATACTTTCTTTTCGTGTTGTACAACACTTCAAATATAGGGATTGCTATGGACATCTGAAGACATCATTTAAGTCAACATATTAGCTTTAATTTACCAGCTTACACGCATACATACATACACATACATACTATGTACACAATCAATGACATGCAAACTTGTGCATATGTAGGTATTTATTTATGAATTTGTTTATCATTTTCTCCACTATAGTTGCCAATTATTTGAAAATTTAATAATTGTTTCCATAAATATTTTCATAATGCAAGAGATACACTCTCACGCTCTTTATCTCTTTCTCGTACTCGGTATGGATTAGCGACACAATGGTGGGCTGTAGTCTAAATTATTTATATTGACTTGTTTATTTATGTTCTATTGTATTGCTGTAACCACATTAGTGAGGCTTTTTTTAATACCTATCTCATGGTATACCTGTGAATATGGTTGAAATAAAACCCACAATCACAACCGACATTACCTATCAGCAGACAGACAAACAGCTGCAGCGGTATTATAAACATAAACATGGCCATGCCATGTTCAATAAGAATTCTTTAAAAAAAGTAGAAATTTAGTACATTTTGCCAATTTTTTGTTTTGTTTTACTATTCTGGCTGTTGTTATTACTTTTAAATGTGTGTGTGTGTGAATACTCGCATAATTCTTTAATAAATAATGGCCATAACACTGTCATTACTCAAGTCTTTAGTCAGTTGAGTTTTATTTGTTTTATTGTTGTTGTTTTTATTTTCTGTTGTTATTGTGTTAACATGCTATTTTTGATTTCATCCAATTGTTTATTTTGCTATATTTTGTTTTGGTTTTTTTTTTAGTTTTCTTTGTTGTTGTCATCATTATCGTTATTATTTTTATTTTTGTTGTTTATGTTGATTTGTATTCATTTATTGTCTCTCAGGTTGTCACCGTTGTATAAACACGTACACACTCACATCACACATAAACAGTCTCGCGATGTAAACATAAAGTAATATTTGCATTTAAATACAGGGTGTATAAAT
Organism: Metopia argyrocephala; assembly: GCA_963576795.1. NCBI lineage: Eukaryota > Metazoa > Arthropoda > Insecta > Diptera > Sarcophagidae > Metopia > Metopia argyrocephala. The sequence continues at coordinate 174,572,580 of OY756208.1, read as the reverse complement.
AAGATTACAAATTTCTATTGAATTCTTATACGTGGCCGATATCAGTCTTCTTTTTGCAATTTTCTCTTATTCTCATTTAAAATTTAATTTGCAGCTACAAGTTGAAATTATTTTTAGGGTAAATGAAGGTTTTTACAAAAACAAAACTACAGTAAACTTCAGTTTAACAATTACGAAGAGAAGGAACAGAGCAGTTGTCAACTTTCAAAATTCCGAAAGCAGCAAACTCAAAAGGAAAACTGTCTATTTTTCAAAAAAAGCACTATTTTTAAAATCGTAAGTAGGTTTAAATAACATTTTTCTATGATAAAAAGACATAGCAAAAAGCAATAAGTTGACAATGCTAACAAAATGAACTGCATTCCGTCGCTCTGGCATCGTCTTTGATTGATTGCAGTTTGAAAAGCACTTGATTCTTCGGTTTACAAAAATCATAATAACACAAGCCACGTTTGGTAACCATAGTAGGAATGCTTTCAGCATTTCACAACATGCGATAAACTCACAGTTGCTATCTCTAAACTTGACTCATTCAAAACCTAAATTGTTGTGTGCTCTCAATAGCACATACTGTTTACAAGCCCTCAAGAGGAATAATTATACTATGTATGTATGCAGATGTCGGTTACTTTCGCGAGTTCAAGTGTCTTAGGCCCAGTTTTTAACTTCATATTTAAATGGCATTTAAAATTAAATGCCATTTAAATGCAACTTTGAGTTTTTCAGCGCAAAGTTAAATGAAACTTAAATGCCATTTAAATGACAAAACTTGTCCATTTAAGTTTCATTTAAGTTTTACATATAAACACATGTTCTCGCCATCTTGCTTTTACGTTTTGCAAATAAAAATGAAACAATCAAAAATGTTTTTAATTTTTTTATAAAAAATGGGCATATTATGAACAAAACTCGTCTTTAAATAATACCTACCTAACTGGCCTTTACAACCCTGTGTCAGGATTACGCCCTAGCTTCTCGCAGCACTCATGTTGTGTGTGTAAATTTCTATCCATGAGTACCGGGACCTACAGTTTAATGTCGACTCCGAACGACAGATTGGAGAAGCTCTTTCATGGCAATTAATTTCTCTCAGAGCTTTTGCCAGAAGACTGCTGAGAGGTAGTCGCCGAAAGAAATATTTTTTTCATATTTCTTTTTTCAAGATGTCGGTGCTGAGATTTGAACCCGGCACTATCGTCTTAGTAAGCCAACACACTAACCACTAGACCACGGCGACTACAAATAATAAAGTTAATATATATTAATCACGTTTATTGTTATTAATTGATGTTTATCAATAGTATTTTTATTTTATTTCTGGTTTTTTATTTTGTTGCAGCCAATCACAGCTGTGTCTGCGAAAAATTCTGCAAAGTTTATTTACATTTGGTGATGCTACCGTACTTTTATCGCAATTAAATACAAACTTAAATTTATGACTGAAAAACTGAAACTGTATTTAAATGCCATTTAAGTTTAAATTAAAATTAACTAATTTCACATTTAAATATGAATGAACTGGGCCTTAAACTGTTTTGTTTTTTTTTTATCAATTTCATTCACTAGTTGACTGTGAACTAGTTTTAGACACCCGCTACTAAGGTCTTATTGGAGTTGTTGAGGTCTTATTGGATTTGCGAAGTTGTTGAGTATGGTAGCTGAAGTCTCACTTATTAAAATTGTGTATTTTTTTACTTTATTGAAACACCACCCTGTATCGTTATTTGAAAAATAACACAAGCGACAAACGAGTGGCTGCTTTGTTTGCAAAACGCGCATGCGCCACATGTACATACAAGTTATTAATGCTATTAATTTTGTTGTCTTTATCACATACAATTAAAAAACAAAACATAAGAAATAAATTTCGAAAGCTTTTTATAACTTACACAACTATATACATAGGTATAATTTGCCAGTGTCCATCTCTGGCTCGAAGTAGATTTCTTACATTAGGATCTCCTTTTCTCGATGGCTTGACTGACCTATCGATCCTGGACATTGGATCAATTGCAAAATTTATTAGGCTCTCTGGCTGGTTTCAAGCATGATTTTCTGGGGAAGTAGTGCTTCTTGTGTGGGGCCCCTGACTATCAGGGCTCCCCACATCATGTAGTATCACAACGGGCCGCCATGCGTGCTCAAGTGTGCCTTGTCATTACGAGGCTGCCACTTCCTCCTATCCTATCCTATATAGGTATAATATAAGTTAGGCTTAGTTTAGACGAAATTCTAACATAGGTGGGTTCATTTAAAGCTAATCAGATCTATAATGCTATGATGCATATTATTTCAGAAAACACAGTTATTCTGTTTCATAAATTATATATTGGCCCCGATAGCATTTCTCAGTAAGTCTATTAGATATTCAATGGTATTGTCGGCAAAACCCAGAATGAATTGTACTTTCCTTTAGAGCCGGGCATGAAAAATGCTATATTTTCCTTTGGTGTCCGTTAAATTCACAAACAAACAGTGCAGTACCATAAAGAAGCCAATAGCAATTATTAAACAAATTAAAAGTTAAGTTAGTTTTTACTTCAAAATGGTCATATGATCTCATTATTTTCTTCTTATACATAAAATCAGGCAGCATTGCTCAGAAATACTTGAAGACTATAAAGCATTTTCTAAAAAACTCTGCAGATTTCTATATAAAAATATGATACTTCGTTTGCTAGGTTAGCTTCGTCTTTGTTTGTTTGCTATCATAGTCAGGTTACCAAACAAGTAAGTTTGAAAGCCAAATCGAAAGAAATTTTACAAATCACTCTTCAAACATTTTATTCCTGAAAATACCCAAATATTATGGTATACAAACTTATCATTATGGTGTAGTAGTTAGGAGAAATCTATGTGTGGTGACAGCATGCTATGATTTCCTTGAAACTCTTCATTCCAATTTCAAGAACACCGGATCTCAAGTGCTATATTTTAGTCTGAATAATCATCTCACTTCTATTATTGACTTGTACTTAATCTCAATGAAAATAGCGACGACAGTAACTTTCTTGTTCTTGTGCGTTACATAACATGTCACAGATCCTAAGAAAACCGTCTTCATTCGATAATGATGCAGTGATTTAGATCTTATACGTTCTCAACTTTAAAGTTGTACTGTAGCGTAGTAAACAGTTAAACTTAACCAGCTTACTTATTATTTGCTTAACAATTTTGTTATTGACATTTCTTATACTTCTTTCTGTTTTCTTTTATTTCAACGTGTTGCACTCCTGGGTGTCATTCAACTATTTTTGTTGTTTTAAAACTACTGCCTCTTTATTTATTTCTTTAATCATGTAAATAATGATGTGATTAGAATATTAAAGAAAACAAGATTAACATGTGGAGAATAAAAAAAAAATAAACTTAAATTGCAATTGATTTTGAATTGTACGCGCCGTACAACATTTGAGAAAATGCAAATGAAATATAACGCACTGCAGGAAGTAAACGTGGGCTTTTGCAGTTTAATAAAAATGTTAAGAGAGTAATTTTAAAGTTGTAAAATAAAAAACTTGATTGGGGTTAATGGTATTTAAATAATGGTATTTAAATCTAAGGAATAGGCGTTAGAATTATGAAACGAAATGTTTGAAAAAACTTGTAAAAAATATTTCAAAGCTAATAAATAGCCAAATCTAAATGACTGAAAACTTGCCATAAACAAATATTTTTAACCCAATGAGAGGTAAAAGTCCACATGCAGATTTTGACTTTAAACACATCGTAAGAAAAGTTACACCAGCTTTCATTACTCTTAAAAAATTAACAAGTATACGATAGAGGATCAATAAGTTCACGACTTCTTTAATTTTCTGTCTCTTAGCAGGAAGGGCCATGTTAAGAGACGTCTATCTCTTGATGACACTCATCACACAAAGGAGGGCAATGCTAAACATACTATGGTTGTCCGAATTTCACTGTGGTTCTACAATTACAAACCTTCTGAATGCGCAGCTAAGATTTCACCACCTGCAACATTTGATAAAAATTCTCTATGTTGTTCTGATCGGATGAAATTTATCTCTTGGGTAGAAGAAATCTTTTCGTAATATTCGTGCAGCATTTCCTCATAATCGATCAAACACGCTGTTGTGTGATAACATCTCATGTCTTTTTGCCAATGTTTGACATCAGAACAAACAAGTTTATATGCAATTTCTTAACCCTGAAGAGAGAGAGAGAGAGAGAGAGAGAGAGTAAGCATATATAAAAACAGTGGATTTCTCGATATAAATCGACACTCAACTAAACACCTTGTGTCGCACAAGCAAGCCAATAAAGCTATGTGGTTTTAAGTTGCACGCAGTTTTCATCACATCGACTACCTTCGAAAGTGTAACACAATCAATGGCGAATACTACCCCAACTTACTAATTTAATTTTACAAGAAGTTCAGAAAAGTCAACCGCATTTGGTGGAGGAAAAACTCTTTTGCACATATAAGGCTTATGACAAGAATTCGTGATTTAGGCTACGAAGTGCTACCTAAGGTACCTTATATTTCGGATTTAGCTCCGCGCTACTATATCTAGTTCCCAAACGTGAACAAATGGCTCGACGAAAGAGACTTTTATGCAAAAATTAAAAGGAAATATCTCAATAAATGAATAAAACAATTTAGAAAACGTTAGACAAAATATTTCGAGCTCAGTATTAAGAAATTTTAATAGGTTTTAGGTGTTGCCAGTTGGGTCAATGTTCTTTTCTTAAACTAACTTTTTTCTAAACATGCTACCAGAAGTGACTTTATTTATAAATGTCATAATATTCTATTACTCAGGGAATATCCAAAATACCATAATCAATGGTAATTAGTTTACCAACGAGTATATAGGAAACTGCTGCAGCAATTGAATATTTTTTATTTAACTCTACTGCTTACTTCATACATCATCATTATCCCCAAAAATTAAAATTGTCGTTTCCTTATTAAAGGAAACTCTTAAAACTTTGGAAGGACACAAACTTCTCTCCAAATATTAAGGAAAAATCTTAAAAACGACGATATAATACGAGTAGTTTGTAAACTATTTACTCTCTCTGTGGAATTTTTTGTTTTAAATATTTAAAGCTAATGTCCATTTAAATAAAATCCATATCATTTTAAATGACCCCTACTACTTATAAAACTATCTTAACACTCACAACCTACCCTGGGATAACCCCGATAATTTGTTGCCATGACTTGTTTAACGTTCATTCTGTATCTTACGTTATCCATAGGGGAAAAGACTAGTTTTTTATGGTAATCTGCAAGTTTTTAACTTTATTATTGTGACAAATACTATTTACGTGTATATTTTTCTGTTTAGTTCCTAACAAAAAGTGACTGCTCTGAAATGACTGTTTAAAAAATAATCCTGAAGGCACAAATAGAAAATTTTTTTGCAATACCCAATGACACATTTTATTTAAAATTTTCAACCAACATAGATAGATATTCGTATACAATATTTTTTTTAGGTTTATTTTGTTGTTTCATGTTTTTGTATAATCATTTAGTTCATGTGCATCTTTGGAGATTATCAATTTAAGTTTACTTTTAAAACTTTTCCTTCTGTCGAAAGGATTCCTATTTATAATGATATAGAGGAAGTTTGTGAGGTTTGTAGGCAACATCCAAACAGGTTGAGGTAAGGTAAGGGTGTTTTGTACATAAGTTCAGTTAAATATGCTGTTATTTTTAGTATTGCGACACGATTATTCGAAACAGATAAGGGTTGTTTTATATCGTTGTTGTCCACTTGGCATTCTACGAGGTTCGTTGGAAAAGCAAAACACAAAAAAGCCAAAAGAAACAATAAAAATAGTTTGATGTTATTGAGCTTTTGGAAGACTGCTTTTTTACTTCGTCATCGCAATTCATGCCGTTTTTCTTCGGTTTCTGTGAGACTGAATAGACAGTATACAACCTTAGAGTAACCAAGAACATATTTCAATTAATACATACATACATACATAACTGGCCTTTACAACCCTGTGTCAGGATTACGGCCTAGCTTCTCGCAGTACTCATGTTGTGTGTATAATTTTTTTTTTTATGATGTCGGAGATGGGTGTCGCACCCAGGGCTCATGTTTTAGTAAGCCAACACACTAACCACTAGATCACGGCGACTACAATTAATATGCAAAATTTAAGTTGAAATTTTAAAATTGTTTAATTCATTACATTAAGTTTTGAAAAGTTATTTTAAATTTATATTCTCCATTGTAGTCTGATTGTCTCCTTTTCAGCCTTTTCTCATATACATACATATGTAATTGAAACATCTTTTCGCCGGATTAATCTTACTAAACGTACGGCATGGTCAGGCCAAAAAACTGTAATTAAATGCTTGCGTCAAATTAGACAGATTATCGGTCATAAATGAACGATACATTTCAGACTTGGTCAAGTGTGTTGCTCTTTAAAAATTATCAGCTACAACGGTTTGCACTGCTTATTCGGCTCCATATAATATGAAATTGATTTTAGTTTAGTGAGAGAGAGCATATTTTGTTATATTCTTTACATAACATACATAACTGGCCTTTACAACCCTGTGTCAGGATTACGGCCTAGCTTCTCGCAGCACTTATGTTGTGTGTGTCAATTTTTATCCATGAGTACCGGGACCTACAGTTTTTTAATGTCGACTCCGAACGACAGACTTGAGTAGTTTCTTCATGGCAATTAGTTACTCTCAGAGCTTTTGCCAGAAGACTGCTGAGAGGTAGTCGCCGAAAGAAATATTTTTTTTTATATTTCTTTTTTTGAAGATGTGGGAGCCTGGAGTCGAACCCAGGGCCCATGTCTTAGTAAGCCAACACACTAACCACTAGACCACGGCGACTATTTATATTCTTTGTTAAAACCTAAATAGCTTCTAGGAGTCAGTATGATTATTTGTTTTAATATAACCTCTAAAGGCAGACACTGCGACCCAAAACTCCATGTGATCACTTCAACTCAATCATTATTATTATTAAAATGATGGCAAAAGATGCTCGATTAATCATAATCGTTCACCTGCACTATCCGGCTCAACTTTTCCCCATAAACATAAGCTAGAAGGCCGAAAACCATATTCCAATAACATCCTCTCCACACTCCAGATAAAGTCGAGTAGATCGCATGAATCTGATCCCGGTTGAAGATCTGTAACCTAGTTCAAGTTGGTGCCACACAGCTGCACTTGAACTGAGACTTCTTAGAGGTCTCTTCCTTCTCAACACAGGGCTTGCACTTAGTTTCATCTATTCTTTGTCTTATTACCCTTTAGATTAGTTCCACCAACCTTTTCGAAGTGTAGCTACTAATGTTGAAATGCTGCTCAATGTCATGTACTGTTTACCGCCAGCCCCATTTTTTTCGTCTTTTCGGTAGCTTGTGTACTTCGGTGCTCATTTCGCCCATTTTATTCTTGCGTGAATAGTCAAAGGGATTATCGAAAGCAACCTTGTATCCATTTTTTTTGTAAGGCTTCTTAAAAAATTTTAAGGAAAGTGCTTCGAAATTCACACAAGCTAGATACGAAGTGAGTATAAGAAAATTCCTTTTATTTTTTACACAAACCTCGACAAAGCTTCAGAACTTCACCAGTTTTATTTTACAAATTTTTGGTTCTTAGCGAGTGTCAGTTCTTTTTTCGTTTTTGCTAATAAAACTACACTGGGTATTTAAGGGGGGCGGTGAGAAAAAAGAATAATAAATTTTTAACCCCTATTTATTTATTACCGGCCCATAAAAAGTTATTTATTTTACGAAAAAAACAATGACAATAAACACAGGACCTGAATAACAAAATGAGTTGCTGCTACAGTTGCCACTGCTGCACATAAAACTGGAATAAATTGAAAAGTTTTCTCAGCTTTTTTTTTGTAGTGAATTTTTGTTGCTGTTGCTATTCCACTTTTTGTGTTAATTTTACAGTTTTAATTACTCAATGTTGCTTTTCTTAATCACTTTCACCCACATCCTCCAAACGCCCATCATACACACACACACACACACATTTACAATTCATTTTATTAGACTAAGAAACAAAAAGTTTTTCTTTTGTTGGCCTAATTTAAGAACATTTTTTGTTCTTAATTCTTCTCCTTGTTTTTCTAAGCTATGTTAACGCCTTTTCATTTTCTATTTCGTCGAGATTTCAGTCATTAAAGGAGTGAATTGGCTGAAGAACAGCGCGAAAGAAAAATTTTTATTTAGACCTTGTGAATGTTTTTTCTTTCGTACTGCCTACGCTTAGGCAGATTACTACAATTTCGAAAGTCCATTAGCATAAAGAATCATTTATCGAGGAATTAACAGATGCTTAAGATGCATTTCAAAGTAATTCAAAGAACTTCATTTGGTTTTGGTTAGCTGGATAACAGTTTTGTTATGATGTGGTCCATGACCATGCCCGATTGTAATGTAATTTAATATAGACCGAACGTTTTTCGCAGATTTGGTTACAAACTTTTACCGCCCTCTGCTTAATATCATAAGAAAATTTTCTGTATTAAAGCAGAAAGCAATTGGTTTTGAAATACCGATACACCAAGTCCGAAGATTGATCTGTTTTAATCCAAAAAGGTTTGTATTTGAACAGGACTCTCCTCTTGATTTGAGATGGCAACTTCTGCCATCAGTGATGCCAATTAATCATGTTTCGCGATAGATTTAGTGCGTTTTGCTTATACAAATCGCTCGTTTTTTCTTTTTAAAGCGCTTAATAAAAATTGCGTAGATTAAACGAATCATTTGAAAGTGAGATCCACAGTTTTAAGCATTCTGTGAACAAAAATCGTTCTATTAATTTGAATTTATTAGTTAAAAACTTAGTAAACTTTTCGCTTTCAAGAGCAGAATTACGGTACTTGAGCTAAATGCAATTCCCAGCTGATATTTTTTATTTCTTAAGCATATACTAGATAGTTCTTCAAAGTACCAAAGGCTGTGAAAAGACTATAGTCCTTATATATCCGATACCAGTCAGTAAAGATGGGCGTCGAATTTTAATAAAATAAGTCTTTAACGTTATTTCAGTTCGCAATATTAGAGAAGTCTAAATTGCAGTGACACGGCCATTGTCATTGAACAAACATACTGCTCCCACAAAAAAGATTTTAGTTTTATTTCCATAATTATATCCTGGAAGAATGAATTAATATCTTTAAAGTACTTCTTAAGCTTTTCTACAGATGATATTTAACATTTTGTTGCTGATTTTATCCATGTCTGTTGCAAATTGTTGCGGTTGGATTACAATGTATGTTGTGGTAATATTTGTTGGCAACATCCTGCTTTGACCTCAAAATAAAAGGACGTAAGAAACAAAAAAATTGTATTAAAACCATAAAAAGAACGAAATAACCGAATAGGAAAAAATAATATTAAAACAAAAAAACATATATTGTATCGTTTCGTAGAATAAATGAAAAAAGTGAAAACGAATGGGGGAGAAAATCTCCACCTCCAAGTTTAGGCCTTTGTAAAGAGGATCCTAAATAAACGAGGAAGGAGGCTAGTAGTAGGTGGTGTTATTGCCATATTAAGAAGAAAGCTAATCAGTTGTGGAGTATGTAAGAGGACATTTACCAGGGATTATGAAAATAAATGAAAAGGATTTTTTAATTAAAAGTTCAATGCAATTATAACCAACAATAGCAAAACAAAAAACACATGTTTGCTGTAATAAATGTTCGTTCATGCCTACATTTGTTCATTTGGTTCACAATCATGCCATATTACATTGTTGTGTACGGCTCTCTTCTTTTCCCGCTCTCTCTCTGTATAGCTTATGCTCTGCTTCGATTGTTGTAAATGTGGTTTGTAGCAGCGCTTTAGAATTCAAAAAACAAAAGTGAATAGGTTGTCCGCAGGATGTGTAGGATATGCGTGCAAGTACATGTACTTTCAAATGAATGACTGAATGACTAAACGACTGAATGACTGTAATAAATGTAACTTGAAATGGGTCATTGCACCAGGAATTTACAGATCTTTATTGTTGGCATTATAATGAGTAGAATTGTTCGGGTTTGGTTTGGTATGATGTGACAAGTGTTGATGATGATAATGACTAAAGACATTTGTGGCTCTTATTTCTGGTTTTTGTATAGCGTATGCTAAAGGCTTGTGGGTTTTTCAAAACGATATACACGTTTTTTAATTAATTTGTTTATAATATACAATTTGCGGTATAACTTTAGTTTTAAACAGATATTATATTTCGAACTATATAGTTTATTTAGAGCATAGTTGACCAAAACTCTCAATAAATGAAATGCGTCTGCAGCACAATTGTTTACGAAATATGAAGATTTTAATTACATTGATTTAGGGCACAAATAACATTAAAGTTCTCATAAAAAACAGCAAAAACTCCGAGATCTTAATGTTTTTTAGACTTTAGCACGAAATGAAGAAAGAGAAAGAGAATTTTTTTTCCCGGCAGTAATTTTCCGTTCAACTGAGAATCCTAAGTGTTTAACTGACACTACCTGAACACTACGAGTACTATAAAATTTGAATTGATTGTTTTATATGGAAATATTTTTAAGAAAAAAGTTTCCTATCTTATATGAAATGCTTGTGAATATCAAATATTTAAGTTAACAGTTGCCGTGGGTATTGTTTACTCAGGTCTAATTTCATTACATACATACATAATTGGCCATTACAACCCTGTGTCAGGATTACGGCCTAGCTTTTCGCAGCACTCATGTTGTGTGTGTCGACTCCGAACGACAGATTTGAGAAGCTTTTTCATGGCAATCAAGTACTCCCAGAGCTTTTGCCAGAAGACTGCTGAGAAGTAGTCGCCGAAAGAAATAATTTTTTCATGTTTTTTTTTAAGATGTCAGAGCTGGGATTTGAACCCGACACTATAAGTCAACGTACTTACCACTAGACCACGGCGACTACATTAGATCCTATCTATTTCAAGGATAACAAAATATTTAAATATCCGATTTTAGCGTCCTTTTAATAATTGCATCTTTAATTAAATGGTTTAAATAATATATTTTAATTAAAAAACTCAGTTAAACATGACATCTTAAATATATAAATTCTTTTAGTTTTAAATAAATTTGTTTGTCTAAATACATCGGTGTCGGCATAAAACTGCTGAAAGTGACTGAAAATAAAACGACAAATTTTTCTACTCTCCAAAGTTTTTAGTTTGGGATTTTTTAGGTGAGTTAAAAGTCGAAAGATTCTGTTCAGAGCGACTGAAACGGTTCTAAAGGTAGAATTAGCCGAACGTCATGTAACGTAACGCAACGTACGTTGGTTTCTAGCATATGAAAACAATGGAAATGATTATCCAAAATAAATGTCACGTTGACGGGACGGACGAATCTGTATAAAATAGAATTTCTAAACGTTTTTACGTGACATTTCAATTAGAGTGATGGGACTATTGTATGTTAAATGGCAATGTGGCCCAAATGCCCTTTTTGGTACTTCCATGCTTATTTGCAAATCATTTTCTTTTATATGTGTACAAAAAGACTTTTTCATTTTTGAAGTTTTTAGATACATATTATGATATTTATGTGAATAATTTAAATTTGTATGTGAATATAAAGTTTGTTTTTAATATTTTTTTAATTTAAAAGTCCCATGTTTTAATATAATAACTTTATTGACCTCTTTTTTTTTTAAATAATAATAAATCTCTTTATCGAGCTTAAATATTTAATATTAATATAAAAAGACATTAAGCTCGAAAAAGAGATCTATTATTGTCCCATGTTTTACTTAACATATCTTCGACAGACAAACTATATACATACCAAATGAAAAGTTATTCGATTATCTAAAAAGAAGCATATGGGATGCATGATTGATTTACGTGCTTAGCTAGTTACCGAGATAACTACAATTTTTTTTTTTAAAGTTCTACTTAAAAATTAACTTTTTTCGTTTCGGGTCCACAATGGACCAATGGATCCGATTCAATAAATAATGACTTTAAACCAAAAATTGAATATTCAGTAGTAGTATAAGAATAAATTTTTAGGAAGCATAAAATATAAGAAGTAATTATAATATGCTCTTATTTTGGTACTTCTGGTTCCTTTTTTAACTTTGTGTTAATTTAACAACATTCATCACTGCTCTGAACAGCTGGCTTCATATTGCCATTTAAAAATTAAAATTTTTTATTTGTGCTGCGTTTTGTGAAAAATAAGTAAAAAAGTATAATTAACTATATAATCAATATTAATAAAATAAAAAAATTATTATATTTTGTTTTTAGTGGACGACGAAAAATTAATATTTCTGGTACAGGCAAATGAATGCCTTTATAATTTTTTGGTTTGTTTTGTTTTTATTTACATTTTCTGTTGACATATGACACGTTTGTATAATTGCACATACGTACGTACGTTAAAGTACGTACCGTTTTTACGACATCAACGTTTGGCTAACCAGGCCTTAATGCTTTATTGACTTTGTTTGTCTCGCTGGAACTGATGAATTGCTCAGAGCAGAGACAATTGCATATATTACTTACTTGCTTCAGTGATGAATTTCGAGTATGAATGAGCTGCACTACCGATTACTCACCTTAAATTATGGAAAATTATATTTTTTACACTTTATCTACTCTTCAGAATTTCAAACTTACATTTTTGGATATTCCCTTAAGTAAATATGTATGTAATAGAACGGATCTTTCGCCGCAGTATTTGCACTTAAATGCTTGAGATAACTAAGCCACTGCTTTTAACAACAACAAAGTCGGCTTTAAAATTATTCTGCTTATGATTCTTTATATGTCTAGGCTCGTCTTTAACGCAAGCGGGCCAAGTAACAACACTCACAATGTCTATTAAAAGGCGCCTTAAGTATATCTATCCAGATACTTTCCATAGGCTTTCAACTGCCCTTAGGCTACTTACCTGACGCCATACGCAAGGTATTGATTATTATCGTTAATGCTGTTGTCATAACTTTAAGTAGCTTTGTGGTTTCTGTTATTCTTTGTATTTGTTGCTACATATTGTTGCATGTTTTTTCTTTCTCTTTTAAAAATAATATTTACAGGTGCCTGATTATATATCATGTTTTTCCTTATGTCTAATGTTTAGTTAAGTATTCATTTATATACATATATATTTTTTAAGTGCTACTTAAGTGTGTCGCAGTTTATGGAGTACTACCCGAGTATCAGTAGAATAACTAACTGACTGTCTACCTGGCTGTCTCACTGAGTTCTTCGTCATGTACATGCCCATGTACATGTTTTTGTTTCGGTTCTGGTTATTTTTTGTGAATATGAAATAATAGTAGAAAAGAACTTATGCTAGTTAAAGTCCTTATGTTGTAAATTTGTTATGTTGCATGCAACATATAATATATAATACTTGCAATTCATGTAGTTATTAAACGAGAACACCTATACACACACACACACACACACATCGAAACACTGTATACTATTTACATACTTATGCTTCGCACACATTAATATAAACTTTGACAAACGAAACTAGAATATTGTTACATAGAATGTAAGTTATTGGCCTGAGAAGGGAATGCAGGGAAACACATGCATGTAAACCGCAATCATGTTGACACTATAATCATATGAGTGTGTTAGTGTGTAAGTAAGTTGTACAGTTATTTGTTTCATTTTATGAAAAAGGGGAAGAGTAAGAAAGTGTGGCAAAATCCATTCAAATGTGTTATAAATGTCATTACCTTTTAATAGTTCTTCTTTAACTCTCACATTTAAAAACACTCTGTCTCTCTTGCTCTGTCTTTCTCTGATAAACCGTTCTTGTTTCTTACGGTCTCTTTTTGTTCTTATTGTTGCCTCGTATTTATTAGTTTAGAGATTAAATCTTTTTTATTCTGTTGAAAAGTGCTTTGGAAGTGCAGAGAAATTTGTTGAAAATGATTTTAAAGTATAATAAGTATTGTCCTTATGAGGTTATCCTTAAGAGTTTATCGTCTTATCTGTCTAATATGTAGTCAGTCATGTTTGTTGAAAACAATTCTTTGAAAAGAAGAGACATTAGAAAAAATTTTTGTAAATCACTTTCATAAATACTACAATACTTTTGAGTGCATTTAAATTTTTAGAAATGTCAAAATTAAAAAAAAAAAAATTTGTTGTTTGTAAAAACTATAGACGGATAATAAATAGCAGAGAACATGACATGACAAAGTGACCGTGGCCGTTTCTTTTTAATGCGAGTATACGGTACACCTACATACATATGTATGATCTTGCTTAAAAATTTTTTTGTTTAATTTTCACATGTATGTATATATCTTTAAAGAGGCACACATATTTTAGTATTTTCACTTACAACTTTAGGAACATAATTCGTATGAATACAATATTTGGTAGGAATCAAATTCTGTCCTTTTTTGTATTAGCGTACCAATAACATATAATGACAGCCTGGATAAATCGTTAAGTAAACAACGCTGATATTTTATTTCTAAAAACCCGAATGCCAGGATTTATTTAAGTCAATCCCGTTCGTCATCCCTAATGTTTACCGTATACACGTATTAAAAAGAAACGGCTGTCACTTTTCCATGTAATGTTCGCTGCTATTTATTATCAGTCTTTAGTTTTTATAGACAACAAATTTTTTTGTAATTTTTATTTTTTATTTTCTTTTTCATAATTCGGCTCATTTTTTCAAAATAAAGGGAATATTTTTTGTTTATTAACAAAAAAAAAAAAGAAAGTTTTAAACCAAAAATATGCTTTTATTTAAAAGATCAATGCATTGCTATCACATGTCAAAAACGATTTCTGTTCTTGCTGAAGCACAATTTGGAGTTCCAATGCTGGGCTACTCTTGCTAGCATATATTTAAATGGGAAGAAGCAGAAAGAAGCTCCTTTGTATTGCTTTATTAATATTTTTTGATCGCTCGTTCAGTTTCTTTATTTTCAAATATGCATTAAATACGCGATGTGTCCGCTTCGTAGGTAATACTTTAGGTACCTACAGTCTGAAACCTTACAATCCGTCAATTTTCTTTTTCAGAAGCAATTGGGTACAATTAATTCTAAATCGTTGGGCTTTCAAATTCTGGTTTCTTTCTTATTGGTGAAATACAATTCTGTACGCATTATGAGAGATTAATCAACTTTTTTTTTGTTTTTTTTTTGTTTGTTTTTTTTTTCAAGACCAATACTCAGGGGTAAATCCCTACTCATGCAGTGCATTGTATGGGAATGTGAAGATGGTTGATAGATAAGAGTTTTATTTTTGTTGATGGGACAAGTTGCTGTCAATTTGACCACTCAAGTGCCAGTGTTATACCTTCACGCTTGAATGATCAACAGCAATTGCCTTATCTGTCGATGGATGTTGAATGTGAATGGTCAGCTGTTATCTTCCCAGAAGGTGCCGCTGTACTGCTGATCATTGGTTTCTGGTGGAATAGATTGGAAATGACAGGGAGCGGTTTCTTGAAGACGGACTTCTTGGAGGGGGAGCCTCTTTTTTTTAATTTAATTTCTAATTTAAATTATAATTTTTAGAAAATCGTAAATTTTTATTTTTATAATTTTGTCCTTCGCTGGGATTGAACCTCGGTCGTGTGAGTTTTTGAGCGAGCTCTCAACCAGTATACCACGACCCCCTCTGTAATAAATTATATATTACTAGATGACCCGTGCGAATATTTCGCACCGTTAGTTGTCATTTTTGTAACATAAAATGAAAATAAGTAATAGAAATTTTAGTAACTTCAATACATATATTATGTGGAAAATCATTACAATTAAGAGACCCTGTTTATCGCACTTGATCTAACTACTACTGCAAAGTACTGCCAAAACAGCTTTTTATAGTTAATAGCGGTATTTCCAGAATGGATTTTAATGTATACATACTATATTATGTACAACTGCATTACTATTAAGCGACCCTGTATTACCACACTTGAACAAAAACATATAATCATAATGACAACAGTATTATCATGCAGTTCTATATAAAATATAATTTTTATCAATGAAAATATTAATTTTTCAATTTCTAATTATTTCTCGTGATTAGAGTTAGAAATAAGCTTTAAAATGAGATATCATTCATTAAATTTGATGCGGTGGTATGGGAGATATTTGCAACCGACAAAAAAAGTGCTTTAGAAATAATATATATGATAATTATAAATTAGTTTATAATATAGGCTACGATATAATATTGGACTTAATAAATGTTCTCAATCAGCATAAATTCAGTAGTTAAAACTCATTTCGTCATCAGTTTTATTGAAAACACTTTCGATTTGTACTTTAAACAGAGTTCAATAAAAATAACGACAGAAGAGATGATAACAATTAATAAAGAAAGACCTTGAAATAGTAATAAACCTGATGACAATCATTTCATTATTATACTTCTTGTTATTACTCTTCCTTTTCCTTTTAATAACTTCTGTTGCTATTTCTCTTTCACTCTCTTTTTCTGATGTTCCCATTACTCTTTTATTTATGCATGTTTATGAATTGGTGCCATAAAAATCAAACTTTTTATTTAAAAATACACTCTTACACATCTTATTTACAAATATCCTTTTGAATATCTCTTTTTGTCTCTGTCTCTGTCTGTTTTTGTTTATGTCTCTGTTTCTTTTTTTAGAATAAAAAAAGTACACAAATCAATACGTACAGCTAAGACGTAGTGAGCATAAAAATCATTTTCTTGTTTATATGTAATGCAACAAAAACATTCAAACAACTATGCTTGATTTTTGATGACATACATCAACACAGATATCATCATACAAATGCCAAAACAAATAAAATGCTGCCACTATAAAAGTAAATAATAATCGTTACTTGAACTAGATTTTAAGATTTATATTATTTACTCGAAGTATATGCTCCATGTAGCCATAGCTGCCAGAATGCCAAAAATTTATCGGCATTTAGACGATTTTCTGCCCTGAATATAGGTGATAGATTGATTGATTGATTACAATATATTTTATTGCAAATTTGTGTACAGCGATGCGGCTAATATTTGGCTCAATAGTTTTATTGATGTATTTTTGAGTGCAATCGATTAACAACAGAATCTACAGACTTTAATTGATGTAAACAAGTGACCGTTTTGTGTGGTTTGGCATAGGACTAGAGGGTATACAAGAGATTGCGTTACCGGACTATAATCAATAATTTTTTGTTTAAAGATATGAATAAGATAGATACGGTTCATATATGGTTTCAACAGGAGAGCGCTAACTGTCATACAGTCATAATTTAATCTTGAGAAATTAATTTCTTAATTATCCTCTCGATTATTTTTTGTGGTATCAGGTGAATCCACTAGTTTCTACTGATAAATCAGCAACTATTATCGACTTTGAAAGCAATACTGTTTTTGTTCTTCGTGAAATATGTCCTGCAATGTTCTAAAAAGTCACCGATAATTAGCTTATTGTAAGTTAATATTTTTTTGGTAGTATTTTACAGTTTAAAGTTTCATTGTGCTTAAGAACACTGCTCCTAAATGTGTATGAATGTGCAAATGTACGATAATGTAGAAAAATATATTATTTTCAAAGATATATTGAAATGTAGGGTATAAAAAAGTTACAGTTACCATATTACATCCATTTATGGTATTCTTTACAAATGACAGCTTCAACTTAACCTCAATTTTCCACTTATAAAGTGGAAACCAACTTCCAATTTGGGTCATTCATTCTTCATTGTCATTCGCTTTATCTAATCAAAAGCCAGATGTTTTTTAATTTTATTTTTCTATAAATTGTAACAAATAACCCACAATACCGAAACACTTCAAAAAATTTAAAATTCTATTAAAATAATTTCACAAGAAGGGAAGAACACACAAATAAAAGAAATCAACAAAGTCTAAAAAGATTTAGGGAAAAAAGGAAGAAAAAAAAATTAAAAGATATGCTAAAAAACAAAAAAAAAAAAACCTCTCCACTGCAACATGTAAACGACTTTATAAGATTTTTTTTTGTTTTTTAAGAAAGAGGGAAGACAAAAATACTTTGAAGATATCCCATGAATGTCCTTAGAAAAAGGATACATTTAAAACATAAAGAAAAAAAACTAAATTCTTATCGCTTTTTAAAACACAAATACATGGACATTAAGAACATAAATTCAATGTAAACACAACTTGTTAAATTTTGAATTGCCACTCTAACGGACAAACAAGCAAGTACAGTTTTAAAAGGAAAGAGAGGGAGAGAGAAAGATAAAATGAAAAACAGAAAAGTATATAAATAAATCACATTGGCAGCACTAGTTTTAGCTGTCAAAGCTTATGACGGCAGATATTACAAGATAAGTAGGAAATAAAAGTCTATCAGTTTATACACATACAATTACACACTCACAAAACAACAAAACACACATTCGTACATCATCAGTCCTGATCTAATATTGGAACAGCTTTAATAGTTTGAATAGAAATATTGGCATTTATTAATGACTTGCATAACTAATATGCCTGATAATACAATTATTAACTATTTTCCAAATAACTAATTTATTGTTTAATATTTGTAAAAACTTTCTTGTGTTATTGCTACATTACTGGAATATGTAGGTCAACCTCAAGCTGTTCACATTGTAATATATGCACGGATAAGTTGTTGCATATTTTCTATTTTAATCGTGTTGTATAGTCAACCTATATCGGAGTCTCTCTTCATAATATGTGATCCATTCAGTTGTGTTAAATCACACCGAGTCCTAAGTAACCGATTAAGGGTTTTTATATTTTTTGTATTTATAAAATTCTAGGCTTTGCAAAATAACTGTGCCTTTGTTGCTATTTGCAAACGATTTTTACTACTTTTACTCTGCAATGCATTTAATAGATAAGTCATATTTTCAGCCCACACCTCATGTTATTCTTGTTTGCCACTGACCCAGTGTTGCCCCATCCATACGGTCAAAAAGCTCTAAATGAAGAAATTTTAATCCCCAAATTTATATGGATCTATAATATAAAAACCCTAAAAAATTTACATACAAAAGACTTTAAACGTTTTTGTATTCTAATATAAATGTCAACAAAAAATGAACGACCAGGAGAAAAGCGCCACCTATTGGGAAGTAACAGATAACAGCTAAACCTACTTAGCGAAGACACTCACCTCACAATCAACATGCAACGATGATAAGGCACAATTGCTGTTGATCATTCAAGGGTGAAGGTATAACACTGGCCTTTGAATGATCAATTCACAGCAATTAGTCTCATTCCTAAGGCGCTTAATAGTAATATAAATAAAAACAAAAAAATTTATATTCTGTCATAAATGTTCTGTCCTTTCCAAAAAATTCCAATACAATGCACTGCAATTAGCAGGGGTTTACCTTTGAGTATTGGTCTCACATCAAAAAAGTTTAAACTGATTGGCTTAAATTTAAATGAATCGCTAGTCATTACTCAAATATTTTCATAATTTTGTATCTCCTGCATACATATTTGACTAGGCAAACCATTGAAGGATTTTTGGAGAGAGTGTAAAGAAAATGCATCTTTTATAACTGTTTTAAGTATCGAAATAACCATTTGACTTGGTAATTTATTTTTGATTTGGCATCACAAATACTTTTAAAATAGCCTAAAATATCTGTTATATCAGGTTTCTCGCTATTGAAACGTTTTTGCACAAAAAAATTAATATTTTCCCAATTATGTATATATGTTAACATTTTATCTTTGCTTTAGATGAAAAACTTATTAACTGATACCTGTGAGTGGTCTTCAAAAGGTACAAAGGCTCAGAGTACAGAAGTACAGAGCTCGTAGTAATTTTTTATAGGTAACAATAATGCTTTTACCTTAGTCAGCAGACTACATACATACATAACTGACCTTTACAACCCTGTGTCAGGATTACGGCCTAGCTTCTCGCAGCACTCATGTTGTGTGTGTAAATTTTTATCCATGAGTACCAGGACCTGCAGTTTAATGTCGACTTCGAACGACAGACTTGAGAAGCTTGTTCATGGCAATTAATTACTCTCAGAGCTTTTTTCGGAAGACTACTGAGAGGTAGTCGCCGAAAGAAATATTTTTTTCATATTTCTTTTTTTTTAAGATGTCGGAGCTGGGTGTTGAACCCAGGGCTCATGTCTTAGTAAGCCAACACACTAACCACTAGACCACGGCGACTACAGTCAGCAGACTACACGATGTTTTACTTCAAGACTGACAAACAATTTTACACCCCAAATTTTTCTCAAAAAGATTTTTATTCCCCAAAATTTTCCAAAGCCCAAAAAAATATCCTAAATCTGGGGTAAAAATCCCTAACTTGACAGCACTGCACTAAACACATGTTGTGTATATCTCTCAGATGATTATAGCTTCTTGTCCAAATTTGTTTTTTCTAATATTTTTAGACTTAAAATGTGCGTTGGTTGTCAAATTTAAAATATTAATTATACAACTTTAATTTTTTTTTATTTAGCAAAAAATTTTCAAATATGTATTCGAATTTATTTCAATAAAAAGATTAATATTTCGGTAAATTTTATATGAACCAGGTTTTATTTCGTCTTCCTCTAAAGTAAGAATTCGTCGGTGATTGATTAATTTTACAAACGGATTTTTAAGAAATATTTTTACTTTATTTTAATATTTTTTTTTTTTTTTGACAATTTTGTTTCACTTATTATTTTTAACTACTTAATTTATTTTTTTTTTTCTTCTTTTTAGGTAAGTACACATTCGCAGTAATTTTTACGCTCCTTCAACTGGTGTCAAATTATGTAAATTATTAACATATGGTAATAGCTAATATGAATATGGCAACATTTTTTCCAAATTAAAATACATACACATCAGAAAATATCTCAACGTTTGAACTTAAACGCTTTTATAAATAAACAATCAAACTTCATATTTAAGGTACTCGTAAGTAATGCTTTCAAAAGAATTGGTGAATATTAAAATTTTATTTAATTTATATTTTGAATTGCCTCAAAAATGTATGCGCCCCATTAAAAATGCCTTTTCCCCTCTCCCTTTAATGCGTTTAGACGTGTTTTATAGCTTTTAATTTAATTAAACAATTAATGCTTAAATATGTTTTTTTATTTTTCCCCTATATTTTGAAATTTACATTTTTGATGATTTTTCCTCTCTGTCACATTACCATCTCATTGCTGGCATGAATATTTAATTGTCCATATGCGAAATTAACAATAAATACAACACTCTGCTCTATGTACAGATTTGAAGAAAGAAAACAAAACAAAAAACAAACAAAAAATTGTATTTGGGAAACAGTGTTTGAAGGCAGCAGGCACCCATCATGTTTAAATATTTCAATTCTAAAACATGCGTTTTTTGTGTTGTTTTTCTTTTTTGTTAAATAAAAGTACCCAGGGGTAGTATAGAATAGCTACAACAACAAATAAAGTGTGTTCCCGCATAATATTTTCTGCAGCAACACCACCACCACATGTGATTAAATTTAAACAATATTTTACAGAAAATTTTTATACATGATTTCACTGATGGTACCCGTACTGCATAGTTATGGTATGGATGAAAGTTGACTGGTTGGTGGCTGGCATGGCTGAATTTTTGAATGGCAGTGTAAATTTACAAAAGCAACGCTTGTTTGTTAAGGGTTTACCCCGTAAAGGGGGGCTTTTAGGGTGGATGGTGTTTATTTCTAAAGTATAGAATTTTACTCAAATGTTTTTACAGAACGTACAGGCAGTGAAAGCATTTTTAGAGGAAAAGGGTAAAAGGAGTAAGGAAAACAGCACTCTACAAATAAAAAAAAAATATATAAGAAAATAGGGTCAATAACCACACACATACTTTTTTCATATTTACTTTTAACTTTGTTTCTTGTACAAAATTATAAGAGTCTATTTTATAATATTTGAAAATATATAGTGAAAAACAATATTTCTTACAATTAATCGGGATTTATTGTGGTTTTTAATGCTTAACAAATGAGTATTTCTTAAAAAAAAAAAGAAATCAAAATACAATTTGCTTTAAGCTTCAAAACAGTTTCCGTACAGCCACTCACCATAGATGGGCATTTTTCAGTACTAGTACTTTTTCAGTATTTTCTTTTTTAAGTGATTAGTGGAAAAAAAAATCATACATACATACATAACTGGCCTTTACAACCCTGTGTCAGGATTACGGCCTAGCTTCTCGCAGCACTCATGTTGTGTGTGTCAATTTTTATCCATGAGTACCGGGACCTACAGTTTAAAGTCGACTCCGAACGCAAGATTTGAGAAGCTTTTTCATGGCAATTAATTACTCCCAGAGCTTTTGCCAGAAGACTGCTGAGAGGTAGTCGCCGAAAGAAATAATTGTTTCATATTTCTTTTTTTTTAAGATGTCGGAGCTGAGATTTGAACCCAGGGCCCATGTCTTAGTAAGCCAACACACTAACCACTAGACCACGGCCAGTTATGCCACTATTCATATAAGTAAGCAATGCGTACATATCATTTTTAAAGCACACAGTATCTACTATCAGTCATTTAATGTTTACTGAATTTTTTTACACAAATCAGTACTTTTTACTGAATACTGATTTATGTATTGCAGTAAAAAAGTAAGGCAGTATGCCCATGTATGCCACTCACTACACATTTCTTCTCTGGTTTGGGTTAATGATTCATATGCGAAGAAAATTCATGTCTATTGTTGTAAAAGTATTAGTTCCACGGTCGATTTTTCCTCCTCGTGAGTAAAGCAGTAGTGTAGTGTTGTCGCCGTGGTCTAGTGGTTTGGGTTAAATCTCAGCTCTGAAATCTTGAAAAAAAGAAATATGAATAAATTATTTCTTTCGGCGACTACCTTTTAGCAGTCTACTGGCAAAAGCTCTGAGCTCAAGTCCGTCGATCGGAGTCGACTTTAAACTGTAGGTACCGGTACTTATTCAAAAAAACTAATACACACAACATGAGTGCTGCGAGAAGCTAGGCCGTAACCCTGTCACATTGTTGAAATGGGCAATCATGCATGTATGGATGTATATACATATGAGTAAAGCAGCAACTACCGCAACAGCTATCTCGAAGAAATCAAGCAATACTTACCTTTTGACTTAAATGTCTATGGATACTTTTTATACGCTTTTTAAAATTATATATTAAAAAGTAGATTATGGTGAACTTATATCATGGAAATCTCGCCATCAGAATCAGAACTCAAGCAAAGATGATTGAAAAAACTAAATACCACTTTTATTTTTGAACATCATGCACACACCTTAGCTTGATAAATGAAATTTTATAAAAAAAAAAATCTCATTTTCACTGACTGAAAAGTATCTAACCCGGCTTAGAGGCAATAAGCTCTGTAATCTCATGGTTCAGAAAACGAATGATAAAATAAATGAAATTTCGGAAGTAAGAAATATCAGAAAACTGTTTTTTTATTATATAACACGTTTATTTTTATTAAGCCCTTTCTGTCTACATTATGTCTTTTCCCTCTGTCAATATTATTCCATTTTATTCATCCAATACAAATTATGATGACTTTACAAAATTGCGGATGATTTTATCCACTTCTTTTTTTAAGAATTTACAACCAAATAAAATCAAATACAAAACTGTTAAAAAAAAGAAATAATAAAACAGAATAATTTTAGAAAAGTCCTTAAAACATATTTAACAGTTTGAAGAGCTTAAAGCATAAACCAACGAATGGCATCCTTTCATTACTTTTACATTCGTATTCGTATTTTGTTAAACAGAACTTTAGAAATTTAAGAAAAAAAAATGGACTAAATTAGAAATATAGAATTAATTTTATTTAAATGGCTTGAGTTAATTTGAAAGAGGAAAAATTATTCTTTTCACTCTCATTTCCCCTTTTTAAATCCCCAATTTTCTGTAACACGACACACGAGTGTTGAATATTAAACAACAGCAATACGCCAAAAGCTTCCGCATGCGAAATTGAAATCATAGTTCGTGTTTGGATAATATTAATGATATGCGGGTTCGTATTTATATTATACTCGTTGTATGTTTTAATTTTGAACCAATTAAAGAAATTTGTTGAAATACATATTTTGTTGTTTTTTTTTTACAATAATATAATGCAGCCATTTACACACCGCGTTCTAAGAACAAGTGACTTTAAATTTTATATTTTATCAAGTAAAGAGGAAAGAAGAAATGAAAGGAAAAACGTTTTATTCTATATAAAGTTTTTTTCAAGTGAGATTCTCTATATAACAAATCTTTTTAGATTTCCAGCTGGAGTTTTACGAAGACTATAAAAATTCGAAAGAGTGGTTTGCTTTTAAAAGATAAAATTATACCGATCATATTAACTTTTATAGTGGTACCCTCAAATCTAAAATCGAGAACTAAAATAATAGAGAAAACTATTTGCCATATTACAAGACTCATCTCAATGACAGCAAAAATAATTTAGAAGCACTTTTTGTCGCAGCGATAAGTACGAATGCTTTTATTACAGGCACTTATAAAAATAAAATCAAATTAAAATCGAAGTATCTTATCGCATAGCTAAGGTTGTAAACGTTGATAAAGTTTATACTTAATATTATAAACTGGTTGTATTTTCTACATGAGAAAGGAAAATTGTGAATAGAAAATTTAAACTCTGTTACCCACTGTACTGTGATAACCAGGCAAACCAAAGTTTTATAAGCTAGAATGTTTTTTTTTTTAATAAAAGTAAATTAAAACAAATTTCTTTGACATTTATATCAAAGTAGCCAAGATTTTGCAGTGAGAAAGTATAAAATATTAAAAGTTGAAAGAATTTTTGGAAGTACATATACAATTTTTTTTAAGTTTCAAAGAAATAGACGGCTTATGAGTAAGTCAGCGCTGGGATGGTTCTGGACGCCTTCATGCTTGAAAATAGAGGTCCAAACGTCTTAGAACGCCCCAATAAAACAGAAATAACTGTTTTGCAAAGAAGTAAAACGTTAAGAAAGTAAAAAAATCTTTACAAAGGTTTGAAAGCGTTACTTCGAACAAGGATTCATTATCGGATTGTACAATCTATCGTAATGGCGTTAATAATGAACTTGTAACTTCATCTAACCTTTTGATCGTTTATATCACTTAAATTTTAAACTTTAATCTCGTAAATAAATAATATTGCGTTTTAAACCTTCTTTTTCAACTTGACAATCCTCACTGCCAGATGTGGTTTTCAATTAGAAATAATGAAAGAAGCGCTGAACTGACATTTTCGTATTTTTCTTTCATTTATAGCAATAAACAATAAAAAAAACAGTGAATGAGTGACGGCAATTTTGTTCACACAAAAACAAAACAATTTTTTTTTTGGTTATTTTTTGTTTGTTGTTGAAACCCCTGGAACAGCAATTTTTCTTTATTAATTTGAAAAGGTATGTATGCGAGCATGAGCATGGCAATATTGTGCGTATGGCAATGCTTAAGGTGTAAACAACTCACGGGCTATTATACTGTTGGAATAATTTGTTAAAGAGATTGTTTGTAAGAGAGCTGAGAGTAGAAGAGGTGGGGATGGATTGGTAGTAGATACTGACAAAGGCAACAATACAATGAAATCAACGCAAAACAAAACAAACGTTCTTACATACATACATACACACATCTATGTAATGCGTGCAGAAACAATACAGTGCAATACCCAATGTGACATGTTGATAATGATGATATGTGACTACTGTCTGTATGTCGTATTGTGGGTATTTTCTGTATTGCCTGTCATCATTTTTCATTGTTATTCTCTCTATTATAAATTTGCATTAAATATGGTAATATTGTTACCTTCCTGGGCATATTTGTTGTACAAAATTGTAGTGTCGGTTGCTGTCCACATACACGCATGCATATTTCCGTTTCGCATTACTATAAACATTTGTACGTGTGTTTCTGCTTATTCAACACCTGTATGGATTTTTTCTAATACTCAAACAGGAACTTATGGTGTTGGAGATGTGTGTATGTATTCTACTATGGGCCTAATTGCTTATGCAGTTTTTTTTTTAATTTTTTTGGGTTTTCCACCGGGTAGGTGTAAAAATAAAAAAAAATAAAAATGTTTGACCAATAATTTATGTTTACAACTAATTTGTAATTTGAAGCCAAAAAGAAATGTGGGTATAATTTATTTAAATTAATGTAATTAAAGAAAATCTTAAAAAAAGTAGGAAAAACGGAAAAATGTAAATAACAAATAGGGGAATTAAGTATTAAATATATTTTATTACTTACAAAATCTAAAAACAATACACTGGTCTGCAAAAAAAATCTCATAAACGAACTCAGTACAAAAAGGAACTTTCTTAGACGCATTTCATGAAAATGATTGGGTCGATTACGTATAACAACGGAAGTGTAGTTGTGTTGTGTTGGATAAAACTACGTTTTAGAACAAGAATTACGACAAGAAAAAAGCCTTATAAATGCATGAAAATATTTACATTGCATTTATTGCAACTTGTTTCCGTACATTGATGCAGTTATAACGACAATAATGTAAAAGTTGTCTTTTGTAAAAATCGAACTCCCAATGTATATAAAGGATGGGCAAATTTAAGGTTGGGTAGTAAATTGGCTTAAAAACACATTTTATTTGTAACTACATTAGTTTTGTTGATACCAATGTCATAATAATGAAATGTGACGTCTGACAAATGTCTATCTCTAGCACATCGGCAGACCTCATCTCGTTCGTTTCATAAAATTTAGAATCACATTTTGTATCAAAGCTACGCTTATCTCGTTAATACAAAGTCGTTTGTGATTTGTTCACGCAATAACTGATTTGTTTGGTCGGCTGTGCGGCTTTTGACGACTTCCTGCTGAAACCAAAGGTCACTGATGTCAATATTAACCAATTGTGGCCACAAAAAATCGGTTATCATGGTGTCATCATTAAAGATAATTCTATTGAAAAATGGGTTGATTTCGTTCAATTTTTCAAAACGCCATGCAGCGTTCCACGTTTAAAAAATCTTACTAAATAATTGCCAAAGGATGGCAACTCAATTCTTGACATTTCTCTATTTGACAGCTAATTTTCTTTCTAACCTCAAATTTGTCCACACTGTATAAAAAAAATTATTTCTTTTATTACTATCCTGTTACTTTGTATAAATCTTTTTTGTGGGTAACACTGTCTTATCTGTCATTTTGGGAGAAGTCAAAAAATCACTTTCATTAAAATATCAATGAAAGTTAAAATGAAAATAGAATAAAATGGAAATGTGTTTATGAAAACATGGTTAGCGTATTTTAATTTTCATTAAAATACTTTAAATTTTAAAGACTCGACTCTGGGCAAGACTAATATTTCGCTGAAATTAAGGCTTATAGAAGAAAGATTCTTAATAACTTAAAAAATAACCAATAAAAAAGCGGTTGAGAAATGCTTATAAGAGCGAGGAATATTTTTGGCATCTCGTTAAATATTTTACTCATTTGTAAATCAATGGAACTCTTTTACACGAATATGTACACATAATCGAATTAGTGTTGCTCGTTGCATGATCTCTATGTATAACAGAAATTGTGTATACTTATGTTTTATATGACTCAATACCTTTTTTTTTGCTCGTATTTATATTTTATTTTATTAAATTATTTACTTATAATTATTTTAATATTATTTTTATTAAATTCCTACCTATACATACATACATACATATCGTTGCAAGCATTAAAGAACGCTGTAACTGACAAAAAATCGAAAATGCGTTTTTTCGTATCATTTTTATTAAAAAAAAAATACGCTTCGATTGGTCCCGGTCCCAGATTTCTATGATGATAAGATGTCTGCGTTTTCAAAAATACCAGTGACTTTCATACACGTTTTTTTGCTCTGGTGAACATTATATGCTTTGTCACTTACCGTGTTCTTTAATTCTTGCGACGATATTATCCACTTCAAATTTCAAATGCTATTTAAATTTTATTTATTTATTCATTCAAGTTTAAACAATTTCTTTTTTAACTTGCATTGGATGGCACTTGATGTTATCGATACAACAATTCAAATTTAAATAATTAATTTTATTTTTATATGCGAGATAGTATATATAAAAAGCGCCTTAAAATATGCAAACTTATTCCTATATACAGGGTGGGAAAATTTGAGGTTAGGCAGTAAATTGGCTGTCAAATGATGAAATATCAAAAATTGAGCAGTGATCCTTTGTGAATTGTCTGTTTGAAAAACTGAACGAACTAATAGGTCGAATATCGAATAGTTGTACTAAATTTTGGGTACACAATACTTAAAAGTAACTACTTAATACTTTAAGAGTTGTATTTTATCTTTGAAGTTGTATAGAAAATTTAAATTTTAACGGCTGAAACAAAATTTTGTCTACAAACACAATACTTTTGGAAATGTAGTATAGTTTCGAGCATCCAAATGAAAGTACTCAATACTATCGAGTAATGAAAATTAGCTGAATTTGACAGCATTATTATGTACTATACATAACATGTGCAAGACGGAGCCAGACTTTTGATTTCTGACTGTGCTTATTGCTCTCTTATTCCATTTATACCAAATTAAAGTTATTTATTATTAATATAATATTTATTAGCTGCCGCATTATGCCAAATTTTACACAAACATGTTTTCATAAAGTACACTTTAAGTCTACTTCAAATATTTGAATATGGCAGTAAACATATATTCCGATTCTGTTTGTTAAAACTTTGTAGAAATATTATATTATTAACTCTTTTAGTCTGCAAGTTTTTTCACTGCTGCGATAACACATGCGAGGCCTTTGAATAACTAGACTTCTTTAGTTGCCACAGTACTCGCAATCATTGTTAATTATTCTTTCATTGGGTTATCATTAATTTGACTTACAGGACTTCACAAACAAAGGAAGAGTTATCTAATAGACTTGCTTCAGCCTTAGAAAAAATGGTTTGTGATTCCACCCTAGAGAGCCACAAGAGCAACAACTGCAGCAGCATTAAACATTCTAAAAAAATCGTATATTTTGCATACAATTTAAAAAAAAATCATCAACTGTTTCGATTTGCACACCAATATAAAAGTCCAATGAAACGAATAATAATGCCGCGATAGCCTGAACAGTGCTGTTGTTAACAGTAGCGGGGAAAGATGTAGACAAGGTAAAAAAAAAAGAAAACATAAAAATCTATTGCGTACACTCCTAAGGAAAAAGGGAAGGCAAATGAAGAAAAAGTAAACATTTATTTTATAAAATAAGAAACAATAAAGGCTCAATTCGGAAATGCAACGGCATAAACTATTGCTATTAACAACACATCCAACACACTGACGTATGAACATGTGGAGTATTGGCAACAACAATAATAATGAAAAGCGCCACACAACGTTGGCAATACAAATTAAACAAAGCAAATTGAGTGAAAGAGAGTGACTAGATGCAATTAAGGGAAAGAAAGAGAGAGAGAGAGGTAGATGGAAATGGAGTTCGAAAGTTATTTGAATCGTTTGTATTTTATGGCTCACGAAGCACAACTGCAAATCCATAACAACAAAATCACATAAACTAAAGAAGGAACATAAGCAATCCAGCACTGCACGAATTGTTTGTACTCTACAATACAAATTAGTTTACACTTAAGGAAAATAACACGCAATACTTTTATCTTACAGCAATTGCTATATTCCACTTCTAAAGAAAGCTTATTTATTCATCCAGTATCAGCTGGGTAGTCGTAGTTGCCGTGGTCTAGTGGTTAGTGTGTTGGCTTACTAAGACATGAGCCCTGGGTTCGACACCCAGCTCCGACATCTTAAAAAAATAAATATGAAAAAAATATTTCTTTCGGCGACTACCTCTCAGCAGTCTTCTGGCAAAAGCTCTGAGCGTAATTAATTGTCATGAACAAGCTTCTCAAATCTGTCGTTCGGAGTCGACATTAAACTGTAGGTCCCGGTACTCATGGATAAAAATCTACACACACAACATGAGTGCTGCGAGAAGCTAGGCCGTAATCCTGACACAGGGTTATAAATGCCAGTTATGTATGTATGTATCAGCTGGTTTGCTCAGATCAAAAACTCTTTCGTTTGGTATTCTATGCTACTTTTTAACGTTTTAAGGGATATTTTTGAGCAAAGGATAGGAGCAAGGGTAATGATGCTGGGTAATATCGATATTGTGGTGATGAACGAATTTGATGTTCTAGGCAAGAGAATGATCAAATGCCTTGGGTCTTTACAAACGGTAGTTTGCATTTTACTGCTTCATTATCATGGGAAATAAACATAGTTTTCGTTTCTCTAACAGAGATAATCTTTTTGTACTTGTATCGCACTATGCACTACAGAGTAAACTCCTTCTTTAGCCGCACTGCTCGTCTCTGGAATATCCTTTCTATGAGATGTTTTTCGGTTAAATACCGATCTTATCAACTCGTCTGTAATCATTTTCTTGACATTGCGCTCTACGTTCGTAAACCCAAAAGAAGGTTACATTCAACTGATTAAACATTATTGACCACAATTGAGATACAGTAATAAAAGTAGGGTACAATAAAATTAACGAAGCAGGTGGTAAATGAGTGTGAAATGAAATCGACAAAACCAAACAGTTTTAAATAGGAACAGAACTACAGCAACTGCAACAATAACGAAATTTTTCTTCTTCTTCTACAATTTCAATACAAACAGAAGCAAAATAATGGCCTTTATTGTTTTGTTGCCATTTGCCGATATGAAAGCGTAGGTGGTTTGAGGGAGTTGCCAATCCTTGCTTAAAATAATATTATTTTTAACTTTAGTTTCACTTTTAAGCGCTGGCAAATAGGGGCTAGAATTTACAAAACAAAAACTATTAGTGGCATATTTAGTGTGCCATATAATACGCTTTGGCCTTGTGGGCTTATTGTATTATTACTAAAATATAAAATAAATAAATATATATTTAAAGAATAGCTCTTTTGCAAAGACCTACAATTTTTTTTATACTTATCAGTATCACTTTCGATTCACTGGAATGTGCTCTATCCGTCTTTCTTTCTTATTTACAAATCTAGATCATAAACCTTTTCGCATAATTGCCTACATTCAATGGAATAATTTCTAATATGATATTAAAAGGCAATGTTGCAATATGTCTGCGTAGAGAACAACACCTCTCGCTCAAGATTTTCATCTGCATATCGTTTTTAGTTGCTTTTGCTGGACAATAAAGCTTTTTGTGTTGCTGTTTGTGTATAAAGATTTTCTAAAGCAGATATTGAGAAATTGTGGATGCTGGTGTGGTTTGGTCTGGACTTGCTTTAGCTTTTGCTGGTAATTGGCTACTGAAGTTGTGATGAAAAACATAAACAGAACTTTGACTGTGAAAACTGAAATTGCTTGCTTTTATCAAAACAAAACTTTTTCATTTTAAATATTTTTAATTTTTTAATAAACTTTGTTTATAATTAACTAATTGATAAACAAGTTGCCAGCCAAAAAACAAAACACAAAATAATATAAACGCTTTTGTGCCAGTGTAATTACTAAAATAAATTAAATTCAAGTTATAATATTATAATTAATATTAATTTAGCTAACGAAATAGGCAAGAGTTTGAGATAACAATTTAGTTGGCCTATGGTTTCAAGTACGAAACTAAATTTTTTCGAAAGGAGAACGAAGTCCTAAACAAAGATGTAGATGGAATGCTAAGAGCGTAGTGTCTGACACTTCTAAACAAGATTACAGTTATGGTCTACATATTCACGAATCAGTTCTAATAATCACTTTGGACAAAATAAAGGTCCCCACTAACAAACACAACGTATTGCTGCAGTGGTATACAAGATAGGTAGTGATGATATGATCGACTACTTGCATGGCAATATTATAAATGTTTCGAATGACAAGAGCATACTGAAAATCTGGGGTACATACATATATGTCACATTTCCTATACTCAAAACAGAAACGCAATTTAAAAACAGAGCCCTCTCACAAAAATTCAAAACAACACTTTAGACGACTCTCATATAAACTGTGCTCCTATATAACGCTAAAATATAGGTGCTTTTGAAAGAGAATGAGATTTAATCTGGGTATGTAAATGGAGTTTTTAAGGTTCAACGACTGCGCTGGTTGAGTCGAATGTAATTGAACTCTCTTGGCTAAAGAGCGGTAAATAAAAATTACGTAGGACAAGATCTAAAATTTTTTAGTGTAACAAACAGGCTTAAGATAGAAATGTTTGGCATGTTATTTAACACATTGTCTCTGCACTGATGTTAGATTGGGACTTTATGTATGTATCACGGCAGATAAATTCACATTTTTTTTTTCAAAGTTTTATTAATCAATAGGTTCTATAAGATCCAATTGGTGATGCCTGTTTATAACATATATTTCGTCATATCTTCTTTGAGTATACCAGTGATGCTTGAAGCCCAATATCCACATCAAACTATGGATTTGTTGGGATTCTGTCGATTCAATTGCACATCATGTGAATTAGTATCGTCCCAAATTTTAAAATTAAATTTTGTTTTGTAGTCACTGTGGTTAGTGTGTATGTTCACTAAGACAAAAGCTTCGGGTTTAAACCCCAGCTTAGACATTGTAAAAAAAGGAAATATGAAAAGTTATTTCTTTCGGCGACTACCTCTTAGCAGTCTTCTAGCAAAAGCTCTAAGAGTAACTGATTGTCATGAACAAGCTGCTCAAGTCTGTCGTTCGCGATTTGACTTTAAACTGTAGGTCCCGGTACTCATGGACAAAAATTGAAACACACAACATGGGTACTGCCAGAAGATAAGCGGTAACTCTGAAACAGGGTTGTAATGGCCAATTATGTATGCATGTGTGTATGTTTTGACATACTCAT
Source organism: Metopia argyrocephala (assembly GCA_963576795.1). Classification (NCBI taxonomy): domain Eukaryota; kingdom Metazoa; phylum Arthropoda; class Insecta; order Diptera; family Sarcophagidae; genus Metopia; species Metopia argyrocephala. The sequence continues at coordinate 174,539,782 of OY756208.1, read as the reverse complement.
ACAAACAAGGTCTCATTACTGAAAATGATTGTTGGTTTATTTGGTAAGGCAATAAAAAATATAGTAAATGTGACAGATAGAACTTTTTTAGTAAGATCGCTAGCAGCTGTGAAAGTTATTGAGAGACCCACTATAATGTTTCCTGTACTTGGGGATTTGCTTTCTTATGCTACTTTTTGCTTAAAGGTTTTCTGTATTCGTAAAGGTTCTCTTAAATATCAAGTAGACAGTGGATTTTTGGCGATGCTATAAACTTATTTGATACACTGTACTTAAAAAAAAAAATGTTGAGTACATACATATCGCTCATTTGCGAGAAGAGTGGCATAACTCAAAAAATGCGATTTTGAAATAAATGCGTTTAATCATTTTATTCAGGCAAGATTATATGAAAAGTACAAGATTCTTTTGGTCGCCACTCAGTGAAAAAAGTGATAAAAAAAGTTCGTCTCATATTTTTGCATTACTAACTCAAAAAACACTTTGCCACCCTTCTCGCAAATGAGCGATATGTATATGTATGTATTTAAATGGAAAGCTTCCTAAAAATACAATACATCTTCATTATTTACATCTTCTTGGTTGGTATTCGCATGAATTTCCTAATGGGTCTTTAATTTTTTATTTTTTAAATTCTGCCTATGTACATATGTATACTCGTATGTACAAGTATATGTACTAGCATACCATGTTTATAAAATTAAAATTACCACACACATCTGTTTGTATTTTTGTTGATAATTTCACTAATTAAAGCCTTTTTGACCGACCACATTGTAAAATAAATGATTTAAATTTATTCATACGGAAATATATTTAAACTCAACAACTGAAGTTTATTTGTTTAAATGAGTCTGTAAAACCAATAAATCAAGAGCAAAAAAAAAATATTTTGTAGCAACTTTGCTTATAAATTGTAATAAAAAAATTATGTATTTAAAAATTAAATATAAAATGTGTCTGACAGATATTCAAGCTTTTTAAAATAAAATAAGAGGAATTAATAAAATTTTTTGTGTCAACATTTCTTAAAATAGATTAAAACATCGTAAATTTAAAGCTAAATATTAAAATACAGTTTTTTTTTTGAATAAAATGGTATAATTCATTAAATTGTCATGAAAGTCTATGAGTTTTGCAAGTATGTATTATATTCTGATACAGGGTGTAAAAGCAGTTATTTTTTATTTATACGTTAAGTATTATTTAAATTTGTATTGTACTATTGCCAGTTTGGATTGCATTAAAATTATTTATACACATATTGCCACTGATTAAAGGCAGGCCTTAAGCCATAGTTAACCAAAACTCTCAATAAATGAAATGCCTCTGTAGCAAATGCCTACATTGCCTTAAGCCCACCTTCAAGTTACGCTCTCTAACCACCACGGTTTGCGTCGCACATGCCTTCAAAGTTAACTGATATAGACGCATTAAAAAAAAGAGTATATGAAAAACAATGATAGAATGATAGAATGGGAGAATATGGCAGAGAAAAATGTGATGTGTTCCATAAAACTGCGACTAATTCATTAAAAATGTAGCAAAAATAGTATTCCAATACATGATTTCTATTGAAAAGTTTGCGTTAAATAGTTGATAATTGTCTTGCATAGGAACAGAACACATTTAATGATTAAATAAAAGTTAATTAAAAAAAAATTATCAACCATCTGACTGGGATTCAGATGTGATTAGACATTAAAATCCGATATCATTATATTTGTATTCCTTTATATCATTAGACTTAGTAGGACTAGTAAGTCTAAACTGAAAGTTTTATTCGAGTTTGCTGCGATCAATGAGGGTATCACAAATTCACAGGGAAAAGAATAATAAAGAGGCCAGTATTCACAGTCCTTACTCATGCACCTAAAATTCGAAAGCCAAGCTTTCAACTATCTATCGTTTAGGAATGACCTGAAACCCTACGGAATCCCTAGCTTTTGTTTGACAATTGTGAGTAGACATCTTGTCTTCAGAAAAGATTTTGAAACGTACATGTACGTTGTTGGAGTTTTCTCTTCAGTTTGACAAAAAACATTCAGAGCGTCGTCACGATTTTGAATGCTTGCACTATAAATGTCAGCTTCATTGATTAGACTTAATTGATTAGACCAATATTATGGCATTTACACCATTTTATTTTCTTGTCAGCTTCCCCTTTCTGAGTCTTTTTTAATGACTGCCTGCCGAAGCTGTTTAATTCTTCTAAACATTTCTATTACCATTTTCACTAAAGAAAATAATGATAATATTTTATTTAAATGTTTTAACTTTGGAGAATATGCTTTAGCCTTTAGCCCAACACAGCGTAATTTTCCCGAAAGCCTTATAGTTTGATCGATTTAAGTGCTCACGTTCCATTTATCTTTTTGGTAAGATGAAAAAAAATATATGTCTGTTTAGACATCATGATTCATCTTAATCAACTACTCATCCACGTAATAAAAAACTTTAGTTAATTTCATTAAACAACAGACTAAACACCCTGTAACATGGTTTCTCTTTATTAAATTTTCTTTTAACTTCCTTATCGCCGTAAGTACACTTCGTTATTAAAATTTGTGTAATTCTTAACGACTGGGTATAGATGGATGACTAATCTAAAATCGTCACAGTTATTATCTTACACATGAAACGCATTAATCTCATTAATAAATATATCAGTATTTGAGTATCTCTATTTATATAAATTAAGTGATTATTTTAATTTTTTTTCAACTCTGTATCTGTTTTATGTATTAATTTCTCCAACAGAGTCGTGAACGCAATTTGTGGGGTCTGGATAGCAACTTTTTTTGTTTTGTTTGTTAAATCATCATCAGCATCATGTCTTTGGATTTGTCTTTTTAAACGACTTGAACTTTAATAAGTATTTGCCTGTCAACGCCCATTTAATGGACATTAAATGCGGCCATAAAGAATTACTCGCCATAATAATAACAATAATAAAAAATTAAATATAAGTTGTTTTAAAAGTAAAAAAACAAAAAAAAATTTTTTTTTCAATGACAAAAAACATTCCAGAATATCTACGAGTAACGGGAGGTCCAATAAAAAATTTATATTTTTAGCTTTAAATACAACGATAAAACAAAAGTGTGAATTTCTTCAATTTAATTAAGTCTACGCTATTGTAGGTGTTTCATCCGAAAGCATAAATTTTTGATCACTCTTCTTGAAATTTGCGTGTGATTAAAGTAATACGTAACTGGCATTCTTTCGGTAAAAACTTGGGATATCTCAAAACCTAAAAACCAAAAAAGCAAAAAAATTTTCATGGTCAGTTGTCATACGGTAACCAAAATTAGATTACTAAGAAGAAGATTTTTCACTAAGACACTGTTTTGTGTACTGTGTTTGACTAAACGCTGGCATTATGGAACAAAATTTCGCAAAACTCTACTTATCTCTTAAAGAATCTATACCACTCTCTAAACGATATGAAACAGGAACTTTGTAAATAAAGATTGGGTTACATGCCGGACCCTTCTTGAAGGATAATGTTCCACTTATGCGAGAGCTCACTGCGATACCACCAGTGTCTCAGCTAACAAAGGAATCAAACGGAACTCGTAGAAAGTCATGCTGACTCCAAAATAAATTTCACTATTCCAATAATTTTTATTTTAGAGAGAGATATGAGAGGAAATTAGAGACTAAGAACTTCTACAGGGGTTGGACACTAACAAATGAGGTAAAAAACTATCATCCAAAGAAAATGCCGAGTTTTACAGCATGTGGTAGGAAAAAGTCTCTACAGGCCAAATACACAGATTTAGAAATAAATTTGTTGTCCCACCCAATAAAATTTTATGGCACCACATTGTTCAGTAAGCTGTTGCAAAGTTCACTTAATATATTGAAAGCAAAAACATAGTTTTTTTATTTTGTGTAAGACCAATACTCAGGAGTTTACACCCTTACTCATGCGTGCATTGTATTGAAATGCTTTTGAAGATATAAGGCTTATGTGGTTCCACTTCAGCGCCTTATGTTGTTAGTTTGCTAGTGTAATACCTTCATCTGCCCCATGTTTTAATGTTAATTCTTTGTTATGAAGTGGTGAGGATCTTTTGCTTAGTTGTTGTTGGTATGTTTTGATCTATGCCTTAGTTCTGCCTATTACTCCCCAGTAGGTGGCGCTTTCTCCTGGTCATTCATTAGATAGGTCAGAGGTGGATAAAGTGGCATCTCAGGGGACGGCTTTCTTAGGGATGGAATTCTTGGAGGTGGGGGTTACTTACTGTTTGCTTTCAGGGTATTGTAGAACTGAATTCCTAGGACTTTCATCGAATGCGCTGTTTCCTATCGAAGTTCCTCTTTCTGTGTTTTCACTATTATTCATATTCAAAATATATTTCTGCCAGAGTATTTTGACTTGTACGCAGCCATTATACGTTAAATTGATGAACGCATAAAATTGATACAGTTTATGATTCGTAGAATGTCTGCACTTGGTGTCAGATGTCGTGGCTTTAAATTTTACCAAAGGCTCACGTATGTAGTTTCGGACTTTTAACACGCATTTTATAAATGGCAGAAAATATTATAAAAAGGAAAAGAAAAAGAGGTTGTACGGAACATCCAATATTTGGTTGTGATTGATCATTTACGTAAATCAATTAACTCTTTCCACTACAAATTATCAAGCAAGACCACTTAAGTATTAAATAACACTATGACATTAGTCAATCAAGATCTGTGTGTAATACAACCTCAAAGTGGATCACCCTATACAGAAAAAAATATTAATTCAGCAAAGAAATGTTCAAGTGCATTGAAGAAAATACATTCGCTTATTATTTTCAACGCCACTGTATATGAAATATTTTTTCTCTTTTAATTAAATATAAAAAAAAAAAAATTGCAAATATAACTGATCAAAGAGACTGTATACGATCAACTTAATTGGTATACAAGCAAGCAACAGTGAATGATTTTAATTGGACACTCCTACACACGTATGACCTCTGTTATACACAGCGATTATATAAATAAATAGGTGACTACTGTTTCCCTATATGTTATTAATATTGAGAGTGTTAGGAATCTCTTTCTCTATCTTGCTGAACTACTGGTTGACAGTGCTGTTTGATAGATCACTTTTTAAGTGAAAAAAGTTTCGAACAGACCGGCGGCAATATACATACATATACTCCTAGATTATATGTGAACATTTCTTAACTTTACTAGACTGGATTTTTCTTTTTGGCTACAAAACAAATTCTAATAAATTTAGCTAAACTGTGTTTAATTATAATTTTTTTTATATTTCTTTTTAATTAACTATACCTCAGTTTTAATATAAAAATTAATTTCCCTTTATTTTTTGTTTCTTTTTAGGTAAGTTGTGAAGATTTTCGAGAATGAGCGCTTCAGTTTTGCAAGTTAGTCAACATTTTCTTTTAGAATATTAATTTATAGACTAGACATTAATGTTTTAGCGGCAATCACTGCTTGTTGCAAACAATAATAAAATATAGGCAGTAAGCTAAGTCTGCTATTTTTACAGGACTTGCAAAGGCCACAAAGACTGATTACCTCTGTATATTTTTATTATTGAAGCAAAAAATTTATATCCAGACCAATTTTATTTAAAATCTCTCAAGCTTTCAAATAGAACAAATTCAGCAATTTCCATAAGGTAAAATAAAATCAGCTGAATTATCAAGGAATGATATGCAGGAACTACTACTTTAATTCACAAAAAAAAAAATTTTTTTTTATTATTTTCTACGCAACTAAAGACAAAGTGCCACTGCGAAAAGCAATTCACTTGAAGAATATTTCAAGTATAATTTTAATTTATAGTAATTTTAGTAATTTTTTTATAGTAATTTTCCAATCGGAGGAAAAACTGACGTCTGTAAAGTAATTGTATACCAGCCGAACTGACCATGTTTTCGCTCCCATCTACGGTAATCTCCTAAGAGTACTTTGTCTTTTGTACACTAACAAGACAATAAACAATTTTTTAACTTACCTTTTTATTTATAAATCTTATATTGGTACATATTATAAATTTTTTACAGACTTTGTTGAAATCTTGTCAAACACAACACGTTTTTCTTTATAATATTCTCATTTTCTCTCCATCATTGAATTTTCGTAATTGTTGTCTTATTAGGAGGAATCAGAATTACAAGTTTTTTTTTTATTATTGCCCTCTTATTCCATTTATTCCCATAAGTCGATATCGACAAAATGTACGACCATAGTCGTAGAGAGCATCGCCAAAGCCATATAATAAACAACTATTATTGTTAAATATCTAATTCCAAGAACAAAACAAAAAATCATAGTTAAGGGCGTTTCTGTGTGGTATCGCGTTTCACAAGTGTACGAATAAGTCCTCAAAATATCAAACTACCCTTGTATTTAACAAGAACTAAGTTGTTTACCTATTAGTTTTACATCAATCATAACAAAATTTTAAATTATGGCAGTGGAGGGAGAGTCCATTAATAAGTAATAGGAAACTGGTTTTTTCTTAGGTGAGAGTACTCATAATTTTATTGTGTTTGTAATGAAAAATGCTTTAAAAAATGGGAAATTTTTCAGTATTTCATAACAAACTTTAAGTCTCCAAATTACATATTTTCTAGCAGTGTATAAGTACAATCAATATAATTTTATTGACTTATTAAAGCTAATTAAGAGATGCTTAAATAATTTTGTTTATACATTATTGTACAAAAATTAATTTTAAATTAAAAAAAGAATTAAGCAGCCAATCAATTACATACATATGATGTATAATTGAATATTGTTCACATAGGGTGACCAGAGTTATGAAAAAAAAATTAAATAAAACTACAATCGCGAACTTTCTCTATCACTCAAATGGCTTTGGCACAAGTACTTTTTGTGAAATATATACTTGTAGTTACACTCAAACCTGTGGTGTGTTAATGTGTTCTGATCGAAGAATACGCGAACTATACATATACTCTACATTTATTCAACCAAATATTAATGCAAAAAACACTAATGCTTGGGATCGGTATCCTGCAAACACCCATATATGTATGTGTTGCTTTGACCTGTCTTTTTTTACATTTCTGTACGAGATTTTTATTCTGAGCCTTGTGAGTATTAAACACTGAAACTAATAGCCTGTTTCCAGAAGACGAATGGTTTAAGACGTTCGTCTTTTTATATGAAAAACACTCAAAAAAATTGAGTGGTTTGTTGTTGTTTTACATACAAAAAGACGAACATTTTAAACCATTCGTCTTGGTCAGGCTGTTAATATTTTATTGTATTTCTCACAGAGTGGCCAAACAAACAAAACATTTCGCAAATTTTTTTTAATTGTTTTGTACATCAGCAAAACCAAAACAATATGTATATTTTTTTCTTTTTTTAAATAAAATTTAAATCATAATTAAAATCTTTACTGCTTTGCCAAAAATCTTAATTCATTTAGGTATGTAAGTATGCATATTTAATATTTTAGGGAGTTATAATGAGCAAATCAATTAGCAAACATTTGCAAACGTATTTTCTTCAAACTTTTTAATTTTGTTCTCATTCATTTTTTTTCTACCTTCGCACATTTGAGTTAGGGTATTTGTAGTGCTTAAAACAAAAACAATATACAAAACAAAAAGGGACAATAGTTTTTTTGTTTTACTCATTGTACAGAACAAAACAAAATGAAATTAAATGTTTAGTTTTGTTTATTTTCCTACTCTGATTACTCAATATATATTTGTAGCTCTTGTTTTTACAAAATTATATAGGTTTTGTAAAAAAGTAAGGTTCTGGCCACCTTATATTCCCATTAATACACTATATACTACTCTTGTTATCTAAAAACATTGTAGTGAAGCGTAATGTACAGAAATGCAATGAGTTGAATTGAATTGGTTTCAATTGAATCGTATGCATTCATCTCTGTCTTTCGAGAGCGCTATCGTTTATAGCTCCCGTCATTGTCTGTTATCAGGCGAGTGTGATCTGTTTAATGCCACTGTTTTTGTAACAATTATGGATATTTTAATTATAAATTTTTTTAGTGAAAATGTACAAAAAAAAAAAAAAAAACAGAGAGAAGCTCAAAAGAAGATAAATAGTAATAAAAATAATATGATTCTTACGAAAAAAGAAACAAAAGAAAGAGAAAAATTAATATTCAACACATGAACGTATTGGCATACAGACAGACTTTGTTTTCTTCACTCTATCCTGTCTTTGTTGTACAGCGTAGGAAGCATGTGGTGCGAGAAATGACTGTTTAGGGAAAGAGTCATTATAAGTGAATTGCTGTCAATGGTACTTAAACATCAATTTTAAAAAATTATTCTTTACACATCCCCATACATTGGGCACTTCTCTGTAATTTTAATTAAAAATTTATACAATTTTTTTTTAAATACTGTTTCATTTTTATTGCATATTTTCCTTTTCGTTTTCAATATAAACGCATAACACATACATACATATATGTAATACGCATTCAGAGTGATGATGATCTTGATGATGGGCTATGAGAGGAATATATTCTTTTTTTTCTCTACTTTTAAAAAATTAAATCAGATAAAAATTGTGAAAAAATTTAATTGAAATTGTAATTGTAATGGCATATAAGCAGTTTATTAGAGATAATTTTTGATATACTTACAGCTGTGGAAACTGTATTAATCATAAACAGTTTTGTTTTTTAAAAACAAAAACGAAAATAGACTACTTAAATATTTTAATAATTTTAACGTTTGTATCAGGCTTAATGCCAAAAAATCCATCATCTGTCATAAGTTGACTTTTACAACTGATAGCTAAGTTTAAAATAAATGTTTTCTTAAGAGCTTTGTTACGTTCAATACATCGCCGACAACGCAAAGTACACAGTTGAACAACTTTTAATATACAGGTATCCCGTCAACAACATGGTATCTCACAACACGAATCACCTCTAACACGATTAAGAAAATTTCCGAAAACCTATTATAACACGGTGTAGTCGCCGTGGTCTAGTGGTTAGTGTGTTGGCTTACTAAGACATGGGCCCTGGGTTCGACTCCAGGCTCTGACATCTTCAAAAAATGAAATATGAAAAAAATATTTCTTTCGGCGACTACCTCTCAGCAATCTTCTGGCAAAAGCACTGAGAGTAATTAATTGCCATGAACAAGCTTCTCAAGTCTGTGGTTCGGAGTCGACATTAAACTGTAGGTTCCGGTACTCATGGATAAAAATTGACACATACAACATGAGTGCTGCGAGAAGCTAGGCCGTAATCCTGACACAGGGTTGTAAAGGCCAGTTATGTATGTATGTATTATAACACGGTACTTCTACAAGGCGGTTTTTATTTTTATTTTGAGAAAATTATAATATTAACATAAAATTTATACAACTTGGGAAATATCCTTTTTTTATTATATCCAGAATGCAAGTCTCACTTTAATTTTTTGTATGTAAACAAATTTTTCGTTAAAAAAAATTTAAGTGAGCTGGCTGGTTTCCTAAATTTAAAAGTGCTGTGGAGGTGTTTTTTTTATCCAATAGTTATGAATTAGTTTTCTAACATATAAATTTGTAATATATGTACTTAATACATAAGTACAGTACAAACTCGATTACTGCAACTAATAGAAAATCGGCCAGTTGCGATAACCGCGGTAGTTGCGTTAACCGAGTCATAACTTTTAACCTTGTGCAAACCAGATGCGCTGGTGCAGGCTAAAAATGTAATGCGTTCCTTGCTCACTTTTCGAATACCAAGACGTTTTTTAAAATTTGAGCACCATCCGTTGCTTGCATGAAAATTACCTCGACTTTCATTAATTTTATTATGTAGCTGAATAGGCTTTGACTTTAAGATTTCAGACGAAATAGGCAAATTAAAAAAAAAAAAAATTAATTCTCTTTTTTTAAAAACCATTTACACAGAAGAGCTTTTTCCATTACTGGATACTCAAAGACTCTAATTACTATACGCTTTCTTGGACCGGATTCAGCATTTGTAACAAATTTAATTAATTTTGATTTATTTTGCTTAATTCTGGTTATTGTTTATTTATGCACATTGTATTCCTGGCATAATGCTTTGACCGATATATTTTTTCAAGTTTAATCAAAATTTTACTCTTTTGTTGAATGGTTAATTTACTGCACTTTGTCACCTTCTCCATTTTTATGCGTTTTTAATACTGTGACTGATCGCGAAAATCTTTTTACCAAACTGATAAAAAACATCAGACACGTGCTGAATGTCTATTTTTATGAAAACTATTCCAAGAAATAACTGTAAAATAATGCAAAAACTATCCAGAGGACAAAAACAACAAAAAAAAAAAATAGAGTTAAAACAAATAGTTGCATTTATTGAGGTAAATTTTTTAAAAAGTTGCGTTGACTGAGTCTACAATGCATTTGATTCAGGTGTTGCGTTAATCGAATTGTTGTGCATAACGAGAGTTGCAGTAATCGAGTTCGCACTGTACATATATTTTAACATTTTGTAAAGTCCATCGCAATAGCGCATAAAATATTTTGTATAATTTTTATTTATTTTGTTATTTTTAATAGAAATAAAATTTCTTCTATGGCACTGAAATATTTTTTTTCGAACTTAACCCCTGGTTTTTTATCAGATTCTAGCCTGCTATAGCACGGTTTCATATAACACATCATAATATAGGAACCTATCGACCGTGCTGTAGGAGGGATACCTATAAGTAGTGTAGTTCTATAGCTATAAATTGTTTTAAAGAAATGATATTGTTGATGACTGCGCAACTAACGGGGCGTAACTGGACTTGTTTTCTACCTTGAAATAGACTAACATTTTAAGTTGTCATAACTTTTAAATCTGAAAAGATTTGAAAATTCCTTTTTACTCAGCACCTTAATAACTATTGCTACTACTTTCTTGGTTTTAAATTTTAAATTAATTAAAACAGATAAGCTTTATATGACTTTGAAATTATAGGCGACCGAAATCATCATCACATAACGAAATAAGGCTTCTAAATGAACCCGCAAGTTCACAGTCTTTACAACATGCTCACGCCCTACTTAGTTTTAAGATTTTAGCATTCCCCGATTAAAATATTCAGAAGAATGCGACTGCGTACAAAATTAATATTACACAGATTCCTGTTTTTTCAAGATTCTTAACATTTGTTGTATTCAATTACGATACCTATCATCTATATACATATATATTTCGTTGTTTGTTCGGATGTATGTCCTATTCTCTTTCCGCAGCTTTTTGAAGCCGTCTGAGGTAGCACGCTAATTTACTCCACATGTGCAAGACGGAGCCTGATTTTTGATTATCCGACTGTGGACGGCTTTATGACTAGTTTAAAAAAAAAAATTGTTAAATTTCAATAACTGCCAAATCATACAGAGAATTAGTTGTGAGCATTGCAAGCGTTTTCTCTGTCAATTTGCCTAAAGTAACACTTAACACTCTTAATAGTGTTTATTAGGTATGAAGAATGTTGCCATTGTTCGTACTGCGCTATCTTATAGCTATTGAGTTACAGAGTGGTTACTTCGCCCACAAATCGGTATTCGATAATAACCAATAATCTTTATATGGTTTAAGATGGTTTATATTTTATTTCTTAACAATACCCGTCTTACAAGTAAATATGTATGCCTTCTATTTCTTTCTGAAGTCTGTCCCTCTTTTGGTGTTTATGCATCTTTTTTATAATCTGTAAGTACTTTGATGCTTTAAATTATTCTCTAAATATTGCCGCCTTTTTGCTTTCTTTTTACTCAATACGTTACATATATATTTTCGTTGTCTCTTTAATTCTTTTTTGTACTCGTAATCTGTCTGTACCAATTTAAAGAATTAAATTTTTGAATATTTGTATTTGCATAACTACTTGAAATTCATTAACATTCATTATTTGGAATGTGTATGAAAGAATTGTTTCTCTTGTACTCAGGAAATCAATACCAGATTGTCAGTTCATTAGGGGGGTGTTGTATTTCATACACATATGGTTTACATGTATTTCTACTCTATAATAAGATTGATATAAAATTATTCAGTATTTTTTTTCTTAAACTTTCTTACACAATTTGAACTTAAAACAAGCTGCAATCAATTTTTTTGATAATCAAATAAGAAAATGATGCCCGTGAAGAAATAGTACACAAGCCAAACTGAACATGTTTTCGACTCCAACAACGGTAGTCTTATCGGAGTTCTTTGTGCCTGTATATATTCATACAAAATATCAACTATTTAACTCACAATTTTTAAGAAATCAAATACAGAAATTACATTTCTGTATATGTACGTATTTATATACATATAAATATAAAATAAATATAATAAAGGGTTATCCATTTTGCAGTTTCAAAAGTAATAAATATAAAAAAATAAATATAAAACACATATAAAATATTTTTTTTCATGATATTTCTTCTTTATTATAAAGTTTGAACGTTGACATTAAGTGTGAAACACTAGATCATTTAAATGACGCCCACGCGAAGTGTTGCAAGCATTCTTTTGAGGTAATTTTCGAACATCTTTTGACACATATTGAGCGGTATCTCAGCCATACCTTGACGAATGTTGGATTTTAAGTGCCAAAGAGTTGAAAGTTTATCTGCATAAACACGGTTTTTTGCGTAGCCCCTCAAAAAAAGTCTAATGGTGTCCAATCGAATGTCTTGGTAGCCAGTTGATATCGCCACGACTAGAAATTACGCGGCCAGGAAATGTCTCTTGCAATAAAGCCATATTCGATCGAGTTGTGTGGCATGTCTGGACTTTATATGGATGTAGGTGTAGATCTAAATGCAAAATACGTCATAATGTGCAGTAAAACAGTCCTAATTCTTAAGAACGACGAGGAATCGACACATTCGGGTCTTCGGCAACACTTTCACTTACAGCAGCGAAATTTTCAGCGCAACAGTCTCTTCAAATTTCTTCACAATTTTGCCAATTACTTGCGTAGTTGGACTATTATGTAAACCATAATAATGTGGCTGTGGCAGAATCACCATTTTCGTAGTAAGTTTTAATAATTTGTATGCGTTGTGTGATAGTTAAGCGATTCATTTTCGTGAATGTCAGATTTTCAACTAAAAAAGAAAAAAATTGGTTTAACAACATAGTTTGACAGATGTCGAATTCCAGTCCCATACTTTTGAAACCACAAAATGGATAACCCGGTATAAATATACTGTATATAAAGACGAAACAAAATTAATTTAAAAATGATCACTCTCTCTGGGACTTGAGCTCGGCTTTTCAGCATATTATATTAAAACACACAATTGACAAAACGTTCTGTAATTAAGAATCCTAGATCTACTTGACATATAGTCAGTATGCTTTTGACATTTTACTGGTTTACATACATACATACATAATTGGCCATTACGACCCTGTGTCAGGGTTACGGCCTAGCTTCCCGCTTACTGGTTTAAGTTTTTGAAAATACTTTTAATTTTAAATGGCTGGAAGGAAAAGAATAATTTTCGTACTTTTTGTTGAATGAGTTATTTGTGTTTCCTGAGATTAAGGCTTACGAACAATCTTTTGCTTTTATATTAAACAGCTATACTGAATATAAATAAATATGGAGAGGGACACTTCAAAAATCCAACAGCGACCGCTTTTTGATTGATGATTTTATACTTAAAAAAAAAAAATTATTCTAAATTGTTACCACCCTAATGCTTTCAAAGAGATTTAAATTTTTTTTTATATGTTGCATCATTAAAATTGTACGAGTATAACTTGAAATCAAAACAACTTTTAAAACAGCAGCAATAACAACAACATTATTATTGTCTATCATTCAATTCAATTACAATTTTTGATTAATTGGATTTTATAAATTTCAAGTTGTTCTTGTTATAATAGTTGTTGTTTTTTGTTTTTTAAATCTATTTCCGAGTAAAATGTGTAGAATTTAATTTTCAATGAGTTGGTTTTTGTTGCTTGTTTAGTCTGTTTTAGAAATAAAAAAAAACTGTACTGATCTATTATTTGTAAAGGAAATCACCATTTGGAAAACTTTTTATATATTTTTTTTTATTTTGAAGTATTAAGCAATAAAATAGAAATTTTAAAGAGGAAAAGTTGAAAAACTTCTAAAATAATTATTTAAATTTTTAAAACTTTATTTTGAAATTGAAATTGGGACTGTTAAAGAAATTTTTAACTCTGTATACATAAGGTGTGCGTCACTATAAACTGTAACACATCAAAAGTCAAATAAAAACTGACTGGAGTAAGCTAGAGTTAAAAATAAAACAGTTTTATTTTGCATTTTTATTACAGATTTATATTCTGTATTATTTTATTTAAAAATTAATTTAGTTTTATAAAATTTTTTATTTTATTCATTATGCCATCCATAAGCAATGTTATAGTGTTTTCGGTGATTTTTTTGGTACCAGCTGTCCATTTATATCGAAAACTAGTAATGGTTTTGGGAACAGATGTACTCTTCTTTAGTTCTCTTTTGACCAGAGCCCAATATCTTTCAATAGGCCGCAGCTCTGGGCAGTTTGGTGGGTTAGCCTCTTTTGGAACAAAAATAACATTATTTTTATTATACCAGTCTATTGCGCTTTTACTGTAGTGACATATTGCCAAATCTGGCCAGAAGAATGTTGATATGTTGTGCTGTCTTAGAAATGGAAGCAACCTCTTTTGAAGACACTCTTTGATATAAATATCTGAGTTTATTGATCCCAATGTAACAAACGATGCACTTCTGTTTCCGCAGCTACAAATAGCCTGCCAAACTAGGAACTTTTTGGAAAATTTTGATAGTTTTTTAGTTCCGAACTCTTCAGAAACATTGCCTCTACTATCCGCTACATAAAACTCTTGGCCAGGAAGCTGCGCAAAGTCTGCAAAAACGTAAGTTTCATCATCCATTACACAACATTCGAACTTTTGAAAAAATTCTTTTTTGAGGAGTTTTGCTCTTTTTTTTGCTTTAATATTCTTCTTAGCATTTCTATCCGGAACTTTTTGGACTTTAAATGTTTTAAGGTCAGCTTTAGCTTTAACTCGGCGCACAAAACTTTCCGAACATTGCACGTGCCGGGCCACTTCGCGACCAGAAATGTTTGGAAGAGCCAGCAAAAGCTTCTCAACCTTTTTGGCTTGCGCGTCGTTCGTTACCAGTTTTGCTTTACCTGTTCAGGCTTTCTTTCAATTTTTAGGTCTTTGTTGAACTTTTTGACCACTCTGGAAACACATTGCCTAGTCACGTGGACTTCCCTAGCAACTTTTGTATAACTCCAATATGGTTTTTTTGAATTATTTGAATAATTTTTGTATGCACTTGTCTTTGATTATCCATTGTGAACTAACTAACAAGTCAAATTTGACAAACTGATACATTTTAAAATCTGACACATTTTTCAAAGATATTGTGATTAAGAAAAATAATTTTGATTAAAGGTGAAAAAAGTTATTAAGAAAAATGGGTGTTACACTTTATAGTGACGCACACCTTATTTTGATAAAATCTTAACGATAGCGACTCAAAACAGTATTAAGCTCAACTTAAGGGCCAACATCTGCCAAATTTTATGCGATGCAGAGCGTCATGCTAACGAATTTATCGTTTTCTTAAAAAGACAGTTTAAATCAGTATATATATAACGATTCAGCAATAATAGGAGTAGCGGCAGGGATTTCAAATTAGGTATACATACTTACAGAAAACGCTTAATTTAAGAATAATTTGGAATTTTAAACATTTCGGTTCAAGGCCGGGTCTATTTCTTATGCATGCAGAAATTTAAAATTCTTATGTCTTTTTGGATTGAGGCCAGCACTCAGGGGATGACCCCTAGTCATGCAAAACATTATGCTGTTCTAGGAAAATATGTTGTGGAAAGGTGATAATAGTGAGTAGTGTTTGTGAACATTTCATTCAAACTCATTGACATCGTAATTGACTCATTGAAGCTGGCGGGAGATTGTCCCATAAAAGAACATTGTGAATTTTCTCTATAATGCCTTGTGCAATTCACTCGACAATCAACTACAATAGGATGTGCATAAGAATATGCGATGAAACAGAAACTGCAAGTGTTGGTTTGATTTTTTGCTAAAATCGACGCAATGATTATACTCTTCATAAATTAGCAAATTTCAATTGTTGTCCAGTAGGATATCCTTAAAACCAAATTCTTAATAAATTAATTTGCTAATATTTTTTCAATTATTTACTTAAAAGTTACTGCGGACTATATAGAAAGCTAGAAAAAAATTAGGATTCTTTGAAATCGAAGTCACAATTCTAACGTGGATTTTTCTGTACCATAAGCACACTTAAGTAATAAAGCCTTCATACTCTCCGAAAAATTCATGAAATCGCCAATCTAAAGAATATTGTTAAAAATTTTCTAATGAAGTGTTTAATCGTGTTAAGGCTTGCTCATTGAAAAATTGAGTTCTAGAGCATTTAGTATGTAAAGCTACGCTATCAATATCTGACATTATGGACTTTAAGGGCTGTAGCGGCAAATTGCTTTCTGAAAACTGCTGATATTAATATATAATATAATATTATAAATCTTGGCCGCTATTTTAAGAAGATTTCCGCGTGGTTGCCTATTAAGACCTTTTTTGTTAATTAAACTTTTACCAAAATTTGGTTTTCTTCCTTAGATTGCGTTTCGTTAAACTATACAGAGAAACAATTTTCTTCCTCTTGTACAAGAAATTCGTTCATATAGTTTTCTATTTTAGAGATACGCTTTTATTCGAAATAAATATTTTAAAATACAGTATTCCCCGGATAATTGTCCCACGCTTAATTGCCTTTCAAGCTTATTTACTTTAATATCTAAATCCTCATATTCTTTTTTACTATTTTATAATAAAATTCCACAGTTAATTAACTTTGTCTGAATTGCGTTATTTGCTTAATTATCTCAAATATATTTTCCCCAAAGAGAAACTTCACTTTAAATTTTTAGTTACCCAAAATAATTATTTTCTAAAAACTGCTGCTTACCTCAACTATGTTTATATAGGCATAAAATGTCCGTTAAATTTACTTTCAAACTACTTTTTTGCTCAAAAATTTTGACATTTTTGTAGAGCCAATTATCCGTGGAATACTGTATTACTCTTTTAAAGGAGTTACAATTATTTTGAATTCTTGGTACCTCTGCTTCGCAAACCATCAACTTTTTTGGACTTATACATATGAATGTATTATGCATTTAAGACATATTGGATTTTCAAACATAAATATACCGGAATAGAAATAAAATTATTATTTTTTTTTTCAAAATAAATCCAATCGCCAACTGCTTTATCAATCGCCATGTTGACAAATCAAAAACTAAAACGCGAAATAAGTTTTAAAAACGCCACCTTTGTTGAGAAACCGCCAGATCTAACAACCCTGTTTCAGTGTACGCTGACCTAAGATTAAATGCTTTATTTATTATGGCATGAGCTAAAGTGTAAAGAGCAATTTGTAAAAAGAAACATTTTTTAAAAAAAAGCTCTTCATTTTATTATGCCTCTTCAATCTTTTCAATGTCTTTCTTCTGTGCATGGCAGTGGTTTCCGGTTTATTAACTAGAATTTATTTGCTTTTAAATTCGCGTTTCCCCCTCAATATTTTTTGCTGAAGCTTTTGAAAATTTTTCTAATTAATATTCGTTTTAAAAAAGTAATAATGATAACAATAAAGAATTTTAATGTAAAAAGTTTTTGTTTTTCAACTGTCGGGAGGTTTGATTGAAATATACATACAATATATGTATGTACAATGTATAAATAAATATATTATTTTTGCCAAGCACCAAACAACTTTATTATAAAAAAAAAAAAAAGAAAAACCAAAATGAAACGGAAAAACAACTTTTTTGGTTTTTTGTTTTTTCAACAATAAACATGTTTTTTCGTTCACTTGTTTGGCATCCCAAGGCCTTTTGTTGCTGCCTTTTACGACTTTAAATAAAAGATGAAATTTCATAGTGAACTGAAAGAAATTTTCGTGTGCTCTGTGCTGTACCCATCGTATGAACAACTTAAAGAAGTTCTTATTTTTTTATTTTAAATTCTTGACTTTTATTAACTCGCTAAAAGAAAAAGCTGAAAAGGAGGAGGCCTTTTAAGCATTTCTTAAAAATTTCCAAGTGGTTACAGTTCTTTCTCTGTTTTTTCTTTTAGTGAAATATTTTGAAAAGAACATTTCCTTAATTCTCAACTGAATGCCAAACTGTCAATTTAGCAAAATTAAACTTGTGACACAGAAAAGAAAACCAACACAAAAAAAAAAAAAAAAAAAACGGAGATCCAGTGTTAACAACTTAAATATTTTACATAAAACGTTTATACAGACATGAATACTGAGACATACACTGAGAGGAAATATATTAATTATCATTTAAGTTTCAATTTAAATGTCTTTCAACTTCTATTGAAAAAATCGTTTTCGTTTTTAAATGGCATTTAAAGATAAATGAGTTTTAATTAGAAAGTCAATTAATGGGCCTAAGTCGCTAAATCAATGAAAAATTACATAGAATTAACAAAGTTAATTCGTCGTTTGTGCAATGATTATTTTTCATTACTTTTAAAAACAGGTTTGAAAAATATGACTTATTTCATTCCATTAATGAAATAATTTTATAATGGATCAAAAAATAAATTCATAACATATGTATGTGAATGTTCATAAAACATTCTTTGTTGTTAAAATTATACATACATACATAATTGGCCATTACAATCCTATTTCAGAGTTACATAATTACAGTTTAAAGTCCACTCCGAACGATAGACTTGAGAAGCTTTTGAAAGAAGACTTCTAAGAGGTAGTCCACGAAAGACATATTTTTTTCATATTTCAGTTTTTTTAAGATGTCCAGAGCTGGCGTTTAAACCCGAAGCTCTTGTCTTAGTAAGCCAACACACTAACCACTAGGCTATGGTGACTAAAAAAATGATAATAAAAAAACTTCAACTTCAACCGCAACTTCAAGCAAAAACGACTCTCATTTAATGTTTTTACATTTCTTGTGTGTAAAACTATTAAAAATTAAGTTTTTGCTAAGAATTGAATTTATATTTTATAATTTAATCATGTTTACACATTTTTTTCATTATAATTTCTATAATATCACTCATTTTATTTAACAAATCACTAAATTATTAATTATTTAAACATTTCAAATACTTTTCCGATTTACTTTCGTTATTAGATTTATTTGTACCAGAACTAAAGAAACATTGTTGAGAGAATTTGTGTTTTAAAATAAGAGCATAAGAAAAAACGATTATATTTCACGACTGCATTCTGCAGCGTTTTCATGTGTCAATTTGTATAAAAAAAAGTTAAGTTCCAGTTCTGTTTCATCATCAAGGCTGCCTTCTAGTAAAAAACTTTAGAAAGTAGAACTTTACTGCAACATTACGTTGCATTTGTTAAGCAGTGATGGACTGTTTATTTTGTTTGTTGAATGCTTTTGGAGGTATTTTACTCATTTTTTGTACTTCTTTTAAGAATATATTCAGAAGGGCTTATACAATTGGTTGTTTGCCTTAAAAAAATTTTATAATAACTTTATTGACCTCTTTTTATAAATAACTAGCTGAACCCGGTGTGTTTCGCTACCCTCTCTTTATATAATATAATTTAAAGTATTTATATATTTTGCAGACAGTTGTGGGAGAAAGAGAGTAAGGCTATTTTAATTCAAATGTATTTTAAATTTGAGGTAAAGTCGTTAACAAACGTAGTAACGAAGCACCAAATTTGTATATAGAACAAAAGGTTTAAAACTTTCAAACAAAATTTGGCGTGAAAAGGGGCGTGAAAGGGGGCGTGGCGTAAAAAATGTGTATTTCTACCTCGTCTGGAGTATAATGTGTATACAAGTTGAAGTATATCTTTTAAAACCTATATGGAAGCAATTACATAATTTTAAAAAAGTGGGCGTAAAAGTGGGCGTGGTCGAAAATAAAGTACATGCCAGAGTCCCAGTTAAATGCTGTGAAAATTTCAGGAAAATCGGTCTAGAGGTTTGGTCTCCTATAAGGTACAAACAAACAAACAAACAAACAAACAAACATACAAACAAACAAACAAACAAACAAACAAACAAACAAACAAATAAACAAACACACATTCAATTTTATATATTTAGATAATAAGTCTCTTTTTTCGATCTTAAGGTCTTTTTATATTAATATTAAATATTTATTTATTTTCAGTATTTCGCTGCCCCCTCGTGTAGCGTCTTCAAGAATTATTATTTTAAAATAATAAGCTCGAAAAAAGAGTTTTATTATTAAAAAAATTTTTGTAAATGTAAAACTAAAGTTGTAATATTAAGAAGATAAGCCGAAATCATTATGTGTCTGGTATCAACAGCCATAGTATGAAAATCGCAATATTATCCACACTTTTAGCTACTGAATAACTTATTGTCAAATACGAGTACAATGTTATGTTACAGCAACAAACAAAGGCGGAATATCCTTGTTAAGAAAGTGAGTTTTTGTGTATGAAACTAGAAAAAACTTTTCTTTTTTTTAACTTTAAAAATGTGTTGCAGCAAATAATAACAGTGTGGTTGGCTGTATAAGTAATTTTCGACATTTGTTTTTCTCTTGTCAGTTTTGAGAATAATATTTCTTTTCCTTTTTAAATTATTTTTCAAATTGTTGTTGTCATATTTGTTTATGTTAATTTAACTTTTTTGTTTTTATTTTTGTTGTTGTTTTTATTATTTAGTATTTAAAGTAAAAAAAAAATTGATTTTCAATATTTTTGTTTTACAAAAAGTATGTTTTATTTTACGGTTTAGAGTTACTAAAAGGGAATATTAGAAAATTAATAAATATTTTATAAATAATACATTGACTTGACAGAACCGCGTTTACAACACCATTTGCAGTTTACGTTTTGAACAGAATAAATGCCTCTGTGACCTTTCAAAAGCTTATTGACAAGTTTCGAAATGGTTCACCACAAACAACAATGCGTGTGATTGCATCTCCGGCACTCTTCAGTGACTATTTAATAGCATAAATCGGGGGCTATTCGCTGTAGCCTTAAGATTGGATCAAACTCTGTGTAGGTTAGAGAGTAATCAGTTTATTAAGCTCCTTTCAAGTGATGCTTATTGTTTGGTAACTAAAATAAAACCAAGTTTATCCCAAATCTGGAAACAGCAAACTAGAGTGTTAAAAAGAGTTGGGTATTGTAGACTTTGATTTTCTTTTTTTTTTATAGGTTTTTTTTCCCTAATTTTACTTTTCTTCTGTGTTACCCATTCATTGTAACATTCTGTAGATTTTCTATAAAATCCTTTCGATATCGTTTGAACATAATATTTATTGATGTTTACTGTCTCTCTTAAATTACACATTAAATTCATATGATAACACCACCATTTTCAATTTATTAATCACAGAAAATTAACTCAGCAATAAATGATAAGCTGTGACTACTATTCAGTGAAGCTACTGACATGCAAAAGTCATCACCATGCTTCTAATCAAACCAATAACCGCACTCTTAAAACCCTTTTACAATATTCATTGATGACTTTCAATTTGAATAGTTAAATTTTACAGCGATAACTTGTGAACATCCCATCCCCTCTCGAGCATAATAATTTCCTTCAAATCCACCTGGAATTGTTAAACAAGTAAAACATTTTAGGAATAATAGAAAATGCAAAAGATAATTGATTGCTGATTGAATATGTTTCTGTGTGTAGGTACGAGTAAGTGTTTATCTGTTTTAAGGTCTTAATAATTCAATGTAAAGACCGAAACAATTATTGTTTTCAAACCCATATACACACACACGAACACACACTAACTCAATGTACTATTGTAGGTATGTGAACAATTCATAGATTTTCTTTTGAAAGGGTTGTAAATTGAAAGTAAAGTACCGTTGTGTATTAGTTTCCGTTTCCTTGCTTGCTTTTATCGCCGCCATTAAGAGTTTTTTTTTTGGTTTGCATAACATAAGATTTATTGAATAAAAACAGAAAAGTAATAATGAAATTACGTCTATTATTATTATTCTTTGTACATATTTGTGGATCGATTATGTAGTTATTGACTTACAATTTTATCTCTCTGTTCTATGTATTTTCTACCTATTAAGGCAGATTTAAAAACAGCAATTTTTTTTATAAAATAAATACATAAATTTATTTAGATCTTCGGGTTCAAACCCCAGCTCTGACATATTGAAGGAAATAAATATGAAAAAACATTTCTTTCGGAGACTACCCCTTAGCAGTCTTCAGGCAAAAGCTCTGAGAGCAACTGATTGCGATGCAAAATTTTCCTAAGTCTGTGGTGCGGATTTGACGTTAAACTGTAGATCCCGGTACTAACATATATAAATTGGGTGCTGTGAGAAGCTAGGCTGTAATTCTGAAAAAGGGCTGTAATAGCCAGTTATGTATCTGTTTTAGAACTTTTATTAGTCTTAAAATTCTAAAACTCGGACTCTTATGAGAATTATCATCTGCTAAGGTGTATATACATATAACACTAGCGGAACTCATATAGTTTTCGACCCCCGCTACAAAGATCTATCAGAGTTTTTTGCGTTATACACATTCATTTTTGTATTAAATATTAAAATCACAATCTGTAAAAAATATATTCGATTAATATTCTTACCCGATTTCGTGTTGAACTACTTTTATTTTAAACTCTTTGGTAAAAATAGAAGGAAACTAACCCAGATATTTATCAAAAACTTATATTTAAGCGAAGATATCAATTTCTGGACATAGGGGTACATTAACAAACAATATTCAATTCTATATGAATTCATAAAAAATCACTCGGTTGTAAAAATTTTGGACTTATGACATCATCGGCCCTAATTTCTTTGACAATAAAGACAGCTGACAATGGCATGCGGTTTATTGATTAATGATTATTTTTGTCCTTTTTTACCTGCACCGGTTAATATGAACTACAGTAACATGTGGTTACAATAGAACGGGGTATATATCGCATTTGACATTATGCATAGCCGAATTACAAACGTACTCATGTTTCCAGGAAGTGATCTAAATTGGTCACAGAAATTGGCTACCTGTGCCTTATGATAATTCATATCAGCTATGTATAATGCATAGCAGCTCTTAACTCATCTCGATATATGTGCATAGTATATATAAGCACGATACGTCTTTTAAACAATTAAAAACTTCTGATAATATCTTATACACATTTGGTCTTATTTACGAGTAAAGGAAACTTTTACTGAAATACCCTTTACAAAAATGTACGAAATTATCAACCTATTCTGCCTGGTATCTACATATTTAAAAAAACCATTTAAAATACAATAAATGTGGTGCAATTATGTATTTTGCATTTTTAATTTGCGGAATTTCTAACAAATTACACACCGAACAATCTAACAAATAAATATTAATTATTTAGATTTTGTGGCCTATTTTTTTGCCTGAAAAAAAAAACAAAAAATAAATTGATTTAGCAAGATTTTTTTTTTAATGAAAAATATATTCGTATTTAAAATGCTTTTAATTCCTATATTTTACCACAAAAATTTAATTTTATTATTAAAAGATAAATATAAACAAATTAAGTTGAACAAAACAAACAAAAAAGGTCCTGGATGTACAATAACTGCAAGTATAATGCCCTACAATACAATGTTAATATGTGTAAAGCCTTTTCACATCCTAGTACTACTGCACATAAAAATCTTGCCTATTAGTTCAGCGCGTCAATTTCCGTTTCTTTTGTGTCATTTTAAAATCAAACTCCAGGTTTCGGTTAAAAATATTTTCGAAAATGTTTGTTACAATTTCTTTGTATTTTTTAAATTTATGGTATCTTTTAAATAATGTTATATTGTATAAAGGAAAGTTCTTAAATTATATTTAAAATGAAATTGAAATTTCTACGCAAACGAAAGCTAAGAAAGAATATATATAAAAAAAACAGAGATTCCCAATTATAACTCTTACAAATTTTGTCTAAAGCAAGGCAAAAAAAAATTTTTTTTGTTCTTAGATGTGAGACCATGTCTTAAATTTTTATGGTTAGTAAGGTAAAAATTAATACTAAATCGTATCCGTTGTCTAGTGGTTAGTATGTTGGCTTTCTTGACAAGAGCTCTGGGTTCAACCTTCAGCTCTGGCATCTGCGACTACCTCTTAGCAGTCTTCTTTATCTTTTCTATATCTATTTCCTGATTTGTGATTCTTGTATTAAACTACTCATAGTTTTTAGGTGACATGCCTAAATGAATACTACTTTCATGCACTGCCATTAGTCCCTTCAACTGTTTTACAAAAATTGCTCAAGATAACAATTTCAATTAAATTTTTTTAGAATTAATCGCTAAATAATTTGAATTTTTCTTTATAAATATGTTTTTAAATGCAAAATTTTTTCCAAAAATTAGGAATCCCCTTTGTTTGGATTTAAACGTGTTTTTTTAAAATGTAAAATATACCCACAAAAAGATGCAACAATAATAAATATTTCTAACAATTGCAAAAAAAAAAAAAGGAAAATGAAAAAAGTTTTTCGTTTTACCACTTGACTCTGTGTAAGTGTAGTTTCCACATCCGCTGCCACAATATTACGGTCTGATCAAAGAATGGCGTTTTTCTTTTCTTGCTTTATTACAGTCCTCTTACATATTAAAATTGAAATTTAAGTAAAAAAAGAAGAAAAAAAAACAATTTTTCTATTAAAATAAATGTGATCATAAGGTGGGGAATGCAATAGAATACAAATGCAGAAAAAACTTAAACCAGAAGAAGCAAAAAAAAAACTGTTTTATAAACACTCTAGTTTTCATTTCTTTACTGGTTTTCAAGACTTTAAAACGGAAAGAAAGTTAGTATTTTTATTTGAGTTCCTTAGAATATATATGAATATTTTTTGTTGCCTTTTTTCCTGGTTATTTCCTTTTAAGAATCATCGGCTATATTGTGTAGAAAAGTAGGAAGTTGTAGTAAAAAAATGTTTTTAAATTTTCTCTGGGTTTTTTTTTTGTATGCACCTCACCTTTATAATGTTGAAGATAAAAAATTGTTTTCAGAAGGAGGACGTTATTTAAAAGAGTAAAAAATGAAGCCAAGGATGCATAAGAAAAAATGTTAAAAAAAAACAAAAATTGAAAACTATGAAGTTAACAGTTTTAAAGAGATTTCAAATATTATTTTTACAAAATTTTCTTGAAAAAAAAAAAAAAAAAAATATTCTTTGACTGTTTTTTCTTCCTGGGTTTATATTACCAACTGTGAACATAATTTTTTTGTGCGTTTTTCATGGTAAATTAAAATTTCCATGTGTGCATTTAAATTACATTTCTCTTTAAATACACAAGTACATACTCGTTCGCATAAAGTAAACTAAATGAAAACCTTTTTAAAGCAGTCTTTTCCTTTATTTCTCAGAAAATCTTCGCTTATCTTTAAAATTTTTAGCCTGTTGAATGAAATAACTGGGGCAGAAAATCAATCACATGTGCATCACTGTGATGTTGAAGCCACAATTTCTTATCTTTCTCTTATTGCTGAAAGATTTACAATTATTGTAAGAAAAATTATTACAGTTGATCAATTTTGTGTCACATCTTTGCATTGAACAAAATTTAACCAAATTTCCAAATACGAGTATGTAGTTTGATATCAAATGCCAGAATTGATTACATGAATTTTTTCTACTCATTTTCTTACATCGAAATAATCCTTTAAGCACCATCAGTTTTTAGATGTTGTTCGTGTGGACTTTATTTTGTTAAAAAGTTATCAGATTTTGAGCAAACTTTACCGATACCCGTTTGATACTTAAAGGCAGAAGTTACGTCGTTAACAGCGATAACCAATAATCAGAGTAGGAAAATAAGCAAAACTAAACGTTTGATCTCATTTTTTTTTTGTTCTTTACAATGAGTAAAACAAAAACAAAACAGAAACACTGAGAAGGATTGTTCCATTTAATTTTGTATATTGTTTTTGTTTTGAGCGCTACAAATACAGTAACTCAAATGCGCTTAGGTAGAACAAAAAATTAATGAGAAGAAAAAGGAAAGAAGAAGAGAAAAAAGACCAAATTATACGAATGTAACAGAATAGCAAAGCAAGCACAAGAGCGAAAAGCTAATTGTTTCGTTTGCGCTCTTTCTCATTTAGAAAGTAAATGTTTTGGTTTTGCTCATGTACAATACCATTACAAAAAATTTGAAAAGTTTGCAACTTTGTTGTAACGTTTGCGAAATATTTTGTTTGTTTGCCCACTCTACCAATAATATACAATGCAAATCAACTGTTCAACTCTCAACGCATCTAAAAGTTTAACAATTTTTCAACTTCTATATGTTAGATACGTTGTTAATTTTGCTTTTAACTTTCTTTTTTACGGACGTGCGAAACACACAATTGACGAAACGCATGAGACTTATTAACGAAATTTGTTAATTCTTTCCAAGATTTTTAAGAAATTTGGTGTTGTGAAAAGTCTTTCATCACTTGCAAATATTTTTGTTACCCGAAGACGCTTATTCTTAAATTTATATATTATTTGACTTACAAATTCGATTATAATTCAGGAAATAATATAAATGACGCAAATTTAACAATTTGCTTAAAATAAAATAGTAATTGCAGATCAGATTTATTAAAACAAATTCAATTAAAAACTATTTCAAAATCAAATAAAGCAGGACCAACCTCCTATTTATTTTGAATCAATGGACATGTTTGAATTGAATTTGAACAACGATTTTTCCTAAACCTCACCAAAAAACCGTCGCTAAAACTTTCCGGTATAGCTTTGCGAACTTACAGCGATATTGTTTTTTTTTTTTTGAGTTGGAAAGATTTAGCAACTGGAGTGTTATTTAGAATAATTTGTTTCTATAGTATTATTTTCCACTTAAAACCTGACTATTTTACCATTAATTTTAAACGAAACTAAAAAAATGTTTAGTTTTCTTTTTATTGATAAACTTGTCGCTTTTGCCATCAAAAAACTCCGGTAGCGGGATTCAGTAACATATTTTTACGGTAATCACATTGTTTTCAACAGTAAACAACAGAATTGTCGATATTGCTATTCATTAACTTTTGTTTACAATAGTCCACTAGCAATTGTCGTAAGCTAACGTCAAAAATTTTTATGCTGTTCATTCAGTTGGAGAATCGTAAATTTTTTACTTTGAAATTTTGTAGAGAGGCGACAACATTAATGTGTCTACGCAATTAACTAGTTTTTTTGAGAATCATTTTGTGTGCTTCTATACATACATACATACATACATACAAAATTGGCCATTAAAACCCTGTGTCAGGGTCACGGCCCAGCTTCTCGCAGCGCTTATGTTGTGTGTGTTAATATTTATCCATGAGTACCGGGCCCTACAGTTTAATGTCGACTTCGAACAATAGATTTGAGAAGCTTTTTCATGGCAATCAATTACTCCCAGAGCTTTTGCCAGAAAACTGCTGAGAAATAGTCGCCGAAAGAAATAATTTTTTCATATTTCTTTTTTTTTTAAAGATGTCAGAGCTGAGATTTGAACCCAGCGCTATCGTCTTAGTAAGCCCACACTAACCACTACCCAAACAAACTAGAGGTTGGTAACTTTGCTTACTTTCTATCCATTTTAATTACCAATTACCCAAAACCTGACTGATTTTATACGGTGTTGCCCCATTATTGTAATTTAAACATAAAGAAAACTAGAGTTGTCGGCTGTCGCTAAAGTGTTCTTAGTGAATCACATAATCGTTACTGCAAACAATAAAAATTTTCGACTTCTTTTGCAAATATCATGTTGTTAAAAGTTACTGAATCGCGGTACAGATCTAGTGGAAAAACCACGGATCTGGCAAAAATATATACGGTATAATGCAAACACCAACTAACTGTCATATACAGCCATACCATTATCAAGGATTCCGTTCGGAATGGTTTTAAGTCCGTGTTAACCATTAGTATTCTAAATTGGTTTTGCTGTTTCTATGCATTTTCATCAAATCGTAAGAGATTAAAAAACCTCTTTTAATGTCAATAAGGTTTTTAAGTAACAAAGCAACATGCATTTACTTGTCTTGTAGAATGTAACAAAATATAATAATAATCCCGGTAAATTAGAAATAAAATCATAAAACCTTTCCGGTAATTTTGTTTTCTTGCAGAAGTTTCTGTTTTTTTAAATAATTTGTAAAATTTTCCAAATTTTGTGCTTAAAATTATTAAAAATAAATTTCTTTTGTAAAAAAAAATAAAAAATTTGAATTCCATTCACTTTGAAATAGGGCTGATATATTACTTCAACTCTTAAATGTATAATTAAATTCATTTTATTTTTGTTAACATTTGTTATTATGACGACGATCATTATTATTTTATCAACACAATCAATATATAATCCCACTAAAAAAGCAAAAAACAGCAATTTTTTATTGCGTTGCTTTAAAAACTGATAATCAGCTGTATAAGTATCAGTATGTGTGTATGATATCGCTCCTTTATTGCAATGCACTTCTAAATCACAAAATCTAAATATTCAGGTTCTAAAGAAAAAAATTGTTTCTCAATAATTATCGGATTATAATTTTATTTTTTTTTTCAATATATTTCAATAAAAAACAGAGTTATACTCAATTGTATTACATTGCAATCTTATGTCTAAGTTGCATAAAGAGAGCGATATATGAGTGTTCTAACAAATGTTGTACTCGTATTTAATTTCCATGCTTATTTCATGAAATACATTTTGTTTTAGATTATCATGTGGGATGAGGAATCTCAAGACGTTCAAAAGGTTATCAGTTTTATTTTCATTTTTTATTATTTACTCGTATTTGTAGAAATTAAAATGTTTTTATTCAATTGTAAAGACAGGATTGTCTAATCGAAATTGGCACACTCAGATACGGTTTTATAAAAGGCAAAGCGTGCATTGTTATTGAACTGAATTGATAACAGAAGTATGTTAATAATTTAAAAAGTTTGCAAAAACGTGTGAATTGTGAAGAAAGCACAAAATATAGACTGTTTTACTTATATGCTATCAGTTTAATACATCTGGCTTTCTAAGTAATAAGTAATATATTGCTTTCTAGAATCCCAAAAACTGGTCCATTTGTTTGTATAAGTAGTAGCCAAGTTTCAGCGTCATCATTATCGTCGTTTAATAAGGGCTTTCGAACTTTGACACTTACGAGCGGTCATTTTGTTAAAGCTGTGTTTGCCGCATGGGTTGTAATCTTTTCCATTCTTTTTTTTATTAAATTACCATCAATACATTTTTAATGAATATGGGGGCATTTCATTAAAAATTAAAATGGATTTGTAATTTATTTTAGAAAAAAATTGTATGGAAAATTTTGACTTAAAACTCATTTTAAATTTATTTAATTTGTAATAAATATGAGCGTTAGTGTATAACAACACGTGCTAGACGAAATTGTCGTTTTTGGAACAATACCAACTTAAATTATAAAATAAAAAATAAATAAAAAAAATAAATTATCTTTTTGTACAGTTTTATATAAAAAATTACAAGCCATAGAGATTTTAAAGTCAAAGTTGAAATTCTAAGGTTTCAGAGATATGGAAAATTGGACATTTGGGATGCATACCACTGCAATGATAGAAGATCATATGTATTTTGATTTTGGTTTGTTGATTGTAAGAATAACTTCGATATTTTGGTTTTTATGTTAATTTTTACTCTACAACGCAGTTTTATACAGTTAGAGAAGCTTAACCAAACTGCAGTTGATTATCATTTTTATTTGCTCCCTAGTGCTGTTAGACACTTCCATGATACGAGTATTATTATTATTCTTACCTTACATTGCCTGGGATTTTCTTCGATGGATTTTTGAAGATCGAAGTCATAATTAAATTTTCTTCTTGTTTTCACTCTTACTCGTATTTGAGCCTTTATTGGTCTGTATTGCATGCTAACACTCTTACCACTACACGACAGTATTTCTTTAATAGTGCATACTTTACCTGTTCATGCAATACAATAGAACTTTCATGTATGGGTCGGTGCTTCAAAGTCCATTTTAGGGCTTCTCGACCGCGTACAGGAAAAGGTGAAGGTTCTTATCAGTGACGGTAGGGTATCCAACTCTATCGATTCGTTGGAGCATCCGCGCAATGTGGCGTGCGTTTCTATCGATACTACCATGGGAGGTGCTCTAATGAGATAAGGGATCAGAGCTCACCAGTTTGTGGTTGATTGTTCAGCGAATCGCACAATGCATTACCCAGCAGAAAAATTTTCAAATTTGGAAGCAATAAATAAAATTGTAAGCAATAATGAAAGCCTTATATTGTATATACATACCTTAAAGCTTCCACAAATGCTACAGGATAAGGTATTATTTTTTATTTATTATACTATTTGCTTACTTACTTTTCATTTCTATTGCATTTTAGCTGCTCATTTCATATAAAAATCATGCATTATAGATGCGCATGTGTAAGTGATTGTTCACAATTTCTCCCTTACAAAATAGCTTACTGGTAAGCACTAATTTCTGCTGGGTATACAAAGAATTCGTTCTTTGGCCACACCGCTCGTTTATGGAACAATAGTCCAGCGAACGTTTTTCCTGCCAATTACGATATCGGTAAGTTTAAATCAAATGTCCAAAACACTATTCCCTCTTTCCCCCTTCCCATAACACATTTTCCTAGACCAGCACTGTACCTGAGTGCTGGCCTTTTATAGAAAAAAAAAAAATACAAAAAAGTGATACCGAATTGAATCCACAGTAATCAAGTATTATATATGAAATTTTTGTCTCCGCTCATGCCATTTTTTATACAATTGGTGCCACAATTCTAATGTTATGAATAGATGAAGTTTTATATAAGTTGTGTTGGGCATATGAACAACGTTTTAATCCATAATGTTTCAAATTAAAATCAATGACGTTTATATATTGAAGTATGAAAGATTATTTTTTTTGATGCCTTCGAATTTTTATTCTAGACTGATTTTATAAATATGTACTACACATACTTCTGCTGAGTCTTATTTTATTTCTATTTTATTTGTGACCAATACTCAGGGAATTTTAATTTTTTCTTATATTATTATTAAGGGCCTTAGGAATGAGACAAATTGCTGTAAATTGATCATTCAAACGCCAGTGTTATATCTTTACCCTTGAATGATGAACAGCAATTGCCTCATCGTTGCATGTTGATTGTGTGTTGAGTGCCTTCGATAAGTAGGCTTAGTAAGTTTAGCTGTTATCTACTACTTCCCAATAGGTGGCGCTTTTCTTCTGATCATTAGTTTTTTTTTTTTTTGACATTGGCTAAGGTGGAATGTCGGGTAACGGTTTCTTTGTAGATTGCCTTCTTGGGGGGGGGGGGGGGACCTCTTATTTTTAAATTATAATTTTGAAGAAACCGCAAACTAACTTTTTCATTCTTTACCTTTGCTGGGATTTGAATCTGGGCCATTTGAGTTTTTGTGTGGGCGCTCTAACCACTATACCACGATAAAATGAAAATTTCGTACTCATTGTCACATTGCACACCAAGGTTTCAATGACCAGCTAAATCTTCGTTCAAGATTCTGTATACTCCTTAAGCCTGGTAATGTGTCTGGGGACGTATCTGCATTTGCATAGACAGCTAGACCGGTTAAAACCATTTGGAACAATTAACTCTTAAAATGTATCATGCGCATTTAGTTGAAACGCCTACAGCCTCAGTCATCTTAGGAACTTTCATTCGTTCTCAGTTATTAAATTTTTAGTTGAATTTTAAGGGCTGTCAAAAGTAGAATAATGAACTATGCCAATAATATCGTAGTCCATTAATACATAACAGTTCTGTGTGCAGTATAAATTGGATTTTATATTTCGGTCATCTGCTAGTTTTCCCTAATTGTTTGTGTCTTTGCTTTTCAAATTTTAGTTTATTTTCACACATTTGTTATATTTGGCGAATAAACGTGGCGTTAAAATTTACGAACTTTCATCAAATAGCTTTAATAATAGTTGTCCTCTTTTAACCTTTGAATTATTTTTTTCTTTTTCATTTTTCTACTTTCATTTCAGTTCAAAGTTAATCGTTTTTTTTTCTTTTATTTTCAAATTAACTAATTTATTAATACCTTATTTATGAGTCGTAATTTGAAACTATTCGTTTGGTGCCAAAAAAAAAAAAAATAAAATTTTTATTTTTAATAAAAATTTTGTGGCTCCGTTTTATGTTGAGCATAAATATTGTGGCAAAATTTTTCATTATGATGCCATAAATCTAACCACTTACCCGCTTATTTATCAGAATATTTCTTTTGTTCTGTGTATAGAAAAGTTATCCTTTTTTTATTACAACTTTTCTTTGGTTAAAATTATTCAACCAACTCAGACGCTTGTATGAAAATGCTAGAGGTCGTTGATAACCATCGCATTCATTTATATTTTTTCGAGGAATATGCTTTTGTTTTGTCTTAATTTATTTTCTTGTTTTTGTTTTTATTTTTTGTATCTATTTTGGTCATCTTTTTGCTGTTCCAGTGATAAATATAAACCACCTTTTATTATGTTTTTATTTTATTTTATTATTTTCTTTTATTTATTTCTTTCTTTTTCTCCAGCATTTTTTATGTTGTATTTTATGTCTGAGTTGTGTTTTTTGTATGTCTGTTGTCTGTCCGTCTGTACTATTTTGCCCGTATTTTTATGTCCTTCATTTTTCGATCCTGTTTTAGTATTTTTTTTTTCTTTCTTTTTAAGCTGCTACTTTGTAAAATGTCCCATTTTGTTGTTTTTGTTTGCTGTTTAAATAAAAACAAACAAAAACAAATTTGTAGTTCTGACCTTTTACATTGGCTTTTCTGGACCTGCTTTAAGTTTTTCTATAGGGACTGTTTCATTTTCTTTTTCAATAAGTGAAAATTGTGATGAGGAAACTTATAATGAATTTCTGGATAATATGGGATGGGACTCGAATAGGTAATATGGTAACAATCGTGGTGACAGGCCGGACATTAAAATTTGTTTTTTTAATTTGTACTTGTGATATTTCTCAATAACCTTTGTTTTTTATACTTCGAATTCTATCTGACCCTTCGCAGATAACAGCAACATATGTAATTCATATTTATGTAGTTGAGCAGACTTAAGCCTTTAATAAGGCTACTTAATGTGCTATTGTAAGCTGAGGGAATTGAGTTGATCTGATGGCTAATCAAGAAAGCGATTAACTATAAGTCAGTGATGTCCACTACCGCATAAACACACTTGCGCTTGTGTATGAAGCGGAGAAAAGACTCTACTTACTTCTACCAGAAATGGGAATGTTCGAATTACTTTCTGTTTTTAACTTCATAAATATTTCTTCATAATTCTGAGTAAAGTAGGTAATCGATTGTCCGATGGACATGATACCGATCTATTAAGAATAAAGGAGTACTGAGGTCACATAGATTTGGAGGAAATAATGAATAATTATTTTAGTTGAATAAAAATGACACAAAAAATATGCAGTATCCATCCCTGTACTATGTTGAAGGGAAGCTAAAATCTAAAAAGAGCAAGAGTAGCAATATTTCTTTTTATTATGTACGTGTTTGACTTCGACGTAAGTAGAATTTGTTTTCCTATCACACGTTATAGGAAAAGAGATTTTTGGACATCACTGCTATAAATAGATACCGAGATGTCGTCTTCATAACACTTGCAGGATCACAATAAGTCACCTAATAAGAAAAGGACTACAGCCAACTTGAAGCGCTAATATATAGCGGAGTAGAACAACGTATTAGGCTAGTGCATCGAAAAATGTCATATAAAGAAACCTTTATCGTCTGACTGCTAGATCTGGGTAGTCAGAAAAAAAATTATCAATAAATTCCGCCTAAATAATAATCTCGCAATATTTACGGTGAAGGCTAAAGGGTACATCGGAGTCTGTACTAATAGACCAACAACTGGTGTATAATGCTGGGATTTCAGATAAAGAGTGTCTGGAGATCCCTATAGGTTTCAACTTCCTGCCGCCCCACATAGACCAAAGACTTTAAAGTAAGGCTTGAACACCTTGTGAAAGTGACCTTTAGACTTCAGATAGTGGATCTACAACTTTGCCGATATCATTTTCTATATAAATTGTGGAATATGAAACCATTAAAATATTTTTTTAATTCCTTGAAGGGCTTGAATAATGACCCATAGTGCAATTCACTCCTTGCTTTTGTCATAAAACATTTCTACTACATTATTTGCGAGTGCATGGAGTGATGTTGCTCTTGTTTTTTATGTTTAATCCTTTTTTTTTTTGTTATTTTCATCATTCAAATATTCGTTTAGTTTGTGGTCTTATAAAATAGCACAGACAAACAGCCAGTTATAGAGCCACATTCGCATCGTCAGGCCATAATTTATCCTTACGATGGTGCTACTGCCTTAGCACGTCAACTATAACAACTACAACTAATGATTCACTGCACTGTTTATTACAATCGTTTTTTATTTGTACGTTGACTCGTTACATTCCCTTCATTCATTTATTTATCCATTCATCCGTTGGTACTCATTGGTTTCATCATCATTCTCATCATTTATGTAGAACATAAAAAAGACGAAAACGGCAAAAGTCAAACAGCATGTTTTAACAATTTGCACTTTTTTTTATTATTTTTTTAATTCTATTTTTGTTGGTTGGTTGTATGTTTTTAGCGAATTTTCTCCTTTTTTTTATTTGTTTTCGCCTATTGAATTATGGCAGACAGGGAAAAGGTAAATTATTGCACAAAATAATATCGAGTTGTGAAGAGGTTTTGTTTTTCAGTTTAAGAAACAACAAAGTGCACAATTTATTTGTAAGCAGGATTGAGGAAAAAAAAATCAAGTCTAAGGCCCTACTAAAAAAATGCTAAATCTTTAAAAAAAAACCTTAAAATCTGTGTGTAATATTCAATAGCATTGATTTAGATTTTTTTAAAGTGGTTTAGTCTGCCCTATAGTGGAGCAGAGAATGCATTTATTTGTCATGGTACCATGAAACGTAGTTTTTTTGCAATTGCTCCTACTCCTCCTACTTTTGCTTCGTCAAAACTTACTTACATTATAAGACGGATTGTTTAGGCCTGCATAGGTTAAATAACTTTCTTTGTTTAACAGTTTTTGGCATTGCTCAGATTAAATGCCCCTTCATTGTTTTTCGAGGCGAAATTTATTGCCATCGATAGACCCACGGTAGGTAGGAGAACGTGGACAAACACCAGGAGGTCATAGAACATAATGAGGTGGAGCAGCGAAAATTAAAAATTAAACTTTGGACCTTCGACTGTTAAGGGTTAAATGAACTGTTTTGCTTTTAACCCCAACTGTCTAAGCAGCTAAATAAGAAAAATCTCAAGTAAATTGAAATGGGTTTTAGGTCTTGAAAACTTAGAGGCCAATAATATCGCAGACTTACGAATTGCAATTGAGTATTCACATGTGCAAATGAAAAAAAGAGACAAAAAATCAAAGCGAATGCCAGAATACTCGTACACGCTGTATTTCATACGAGTGGTCTGTTTCTTCTATCTACCAAATACAAGTTTTTTGTAATATGAACAGCTGCTGAAATAGCATATGATATTCAAACTGTGTCAAGCAAAATTGTTCACACTTATTTTGTTTTTGTAATGAAAACAATATATCATACATAACTGACCATTACGACCCTGTGTCAGGGTTACGGCCTAGCTTCTCGCATCACTCATGTTGTATGTGTTAATTTTTATCCATGAGTACCGGCACCTACAGTTTAAAGTCGACTCCGCACGACGTATTTGAGAAACTTTTCATGGCAATCAATTACTCTCAGAGCTTTTGCCAGAAGACTGCTGAGAGGTAGTCGCCGAAAGAAATAATATTTTCATATTTCTTTTTTTTAAGATGTCGGGACATACAGTTTAAAGTCGATTCCGAACGACGTATTTGAGAAACTTTTCATGGCAGAGGTAGTCGCCGAAAGAAATAATATTTTCATATTTCTCTTTTTTTAAGATGTCGGAGCTGGGTGTCAAACCAGCGCTATCGTCCTAGTAATCCAACACACTAACCACTAGACCACGGCGACTACAATATCTCACTGAACGTAAGAAAAATGTATTGTAAACCAATGATTAAAAAACAAAAAAACTGTTGTTTAAAGTTGGTTTTAACAAAGTAATTCTCGGCCGTATACCAATTGGCGACGTCGTCGTGGTGTAATGACATTTTTGTAATAGATTAAGGGCAAGAGAAACAATTTTTCTTTATTCTGCTACAAAAATGTCGTCAGGCGACAACTACGTCACCAACTGGAATAAGGCCGTCTAAATAGTGAAACTACACTGTAAGAATAGTTTTAATGGTAAAACGAGTGTTAAAACGACTCTTTGTAAAAACATTTCTAGCTATATTTATTCGTCAAACTATCAGTCCATTCGCTTATTAAGAAAACGTGCCAGTGGCAAGCTCGAAAAATTATAAAATTAATGCCCGAGAAGTAATTCTATGAAATTTTTACATAAAAGTCGGAAAACGTTTTTAATGTATTTTAGAAACTGTAAGACGACAAAATTTTTTTACACGAGCACTTTAAACTAGTGCTGTCAAATTCTTTTACTTTTTATAACTTGATACTATTAAGTACTTTCATTTGGGTACCCAATACTACTCAATACTTTTAACGGATTTTATTTTTAAAAGAAAACAATTTCATAAAGTGTTGTGTTTTTAGACAGAAATTTGTTTGACCGTTAAAACTTAAATTTTTCATACAATTGCGAAGAAAAAATACAACTCTTAAAGTATTGAGTAGTTACTTTTATGTATTGAATACCCGAAAATTAGTACAAATACTCGATACCCATTACTCAATATTTTGCCAGCACTACTTTAAACAAAATTTTTGGGTTAAATATGTTAAGACCGAGGTTTAGCTCTGAAATAGAATGCCAGTTTGGCAATTTAAAGTGTACTGGTGCTTAATAAGGTTATTAACCCCAGAGTAAAGAGACATAATTAGGTCTATCTTGTAAAAAAAATGTTTTTTTTTTCTTATAATTTACAAGATACGATAGCCGTTTCACTGTACAGGCATTATAGTGCCGCTGAAGGTAATAATATTTATGCTTTAATGTACGAATAAAGATAATAATCACTGCTGCTTTATATACTGTTGCTTATAATGATGATGATGATGATGATGATGAGTTCCTTTAATATGCTCTTTGTAAAACGAAAAACTTTATTTTTTTTAATGCAGTATATTTTTATGTTTATTATTTTTCTTTTTTTTATCATTTATAGTTGAAGTTTCATATTCTGTTTCGTTGGCTTGTCTATTTGCTGTTTGCCCAAACTATTTCCAAAGTATATATTTGCTTAATGTTATTACCAGACGATTGCAGTGGCTAAAAAGTTAGTTTAAATTAAAAAATCAGAAGAAAAAAAGGGAGAATGATAGTAAATGAATAGCGAAAAAATCGCATTTCTATTTGGCTTCTGGGTAAATTTAATACAAACAGTTTTGCTGATTGAAATCAATATGGAACGTGTGTTTAATTTGTGGTTAAAAATAAAGTATTTTGAATTTTTCTTTTTTAAAGGATATAATAGAGAGAGATAGAATTTGTAGAACTTAAATTTAAAAAAATAAAAATAAATATTAAGGACACGACTAGAAAGCATATATGCATTATTTAAAACTCTGTTTGTTTAGAATTAATAATCCATTTACAAAAAACTATTACAAATCAACTCTTGTATAGAACCAAATTAGAGTTTTCCAGAAACCCAGTAAACGTGTATTCTGGTAAAAAAAAAACCGACCGGTTTCGGTTATTTTAGAGCCCGTTTTTAATTTTTTCTGAAAAAAGTTTTTTTTTTCACAAAGTATTAAATTTAATTGGGGAATTGCATTGAAATCTTCTAAGGTAGTTGTGCCAATCCCGGTATTCGAGATTCATCAAACCCCGAAAAAACTGGGGGTATTTTGATATTTTACTATATATAGATAAATAAACAATTCCTGGAGACGCTACACACAGGAGTAGCAAGATATCGATACCTAAATAAAAAAATTTTATATAAAAATATATCTTGAGTGTAATTAATTATTTACATTAATTAATAAAGATTGAACAATCAGAATTAAAATTATTAATTTTTTCTTATGATTATAATATTTTATACCCTGAGTCTTCTAAATTATATTTCTATTTTTATTTTTCTTTCTAGGTAAGTTAAACTGAAGTATTCGAATACCGATGCCTGGCTTAATTAATAACCAATAATGTTGTAAGTCAATATAAATTCGTATGATTTTAAAATGTCATAAGTTAAAACAAAAAATTTTAAATCTTTTATCGATTATGCTGCATCATATCTGCTTATCGAAATACATGCTGCTGAAAAATTTCAGACAACCTTCTGACAAAAATTTGTATAGATTTTCTTGGTAAAAGTATTACTTATTGAAAAGTTTTTTAGTGGTTAGAGCGCTCGCACAAAAACTCAAACGGTCCAGGTTCAAATCCCACCAAAGGTCAAAAGGGAAACCGCTCCCCGGCATTCCACTCAATTCCACCTGAACCAATGTCAACAAAAAACCAATGTCATCAAACGCCATCTAATGGGAAGTAGCAGATAACAGCTACACCTACTTAGCGAAGACACTCACCATACAATCAGCATGCAACGGTAAGGCAATTGCTGTTCGTCATTCAAGGGTGAAGGTATAAAACGGGCCTTTGAATGATCAATTCACAGCAATTTTACTCATTCTTAAGGCGCTTAATAATAATATATCCTTTCCAAAAAAAAAAAAACTCAAATACAATGCACTGCATTTAGGAGGGGTTTTCCCCTAAAAAAAAGTTTTGTTCAGTGTTTTTTTTTTGTATTCATATATTTATGATTTTGTTAATTAAAGCCGGTTTTTATTTGAATAACATTTAAAAATTCCGTTTTTTATTCGAATGAACTAAAAAAGAACTGTTTTTTATTTGCAAAATAAATTTATTTGCCTTATGGAATTTTCATTAAGTAGAAAAAATAATACTCCGCCATACAGACTCGGTCTATGCCAGTTACTATCATTTTTGCTAGAACTTTTGGGGAAAGGTTCCCGTATTCCAGAGTGCTATTTTTTACGACTTTAACAGTATGATGCTTGTTGATATAAACTCGTGAAGTCTTGCAAAGCCGTAGTTTAGAAGACCCGGAAATGGCGCTACTCCAACCATATTTTTCTCCGACCCGATTCGTCTAGTTAAGATAAAAGAAAGAACTTGAGAATTGCTGCGGTTACGAATCCAGCGTAAAAACTACATCATACGGTAGTTTTGAGAGGATGTAGTCGCTCTTCGGATTCTCAAAATTCAATTCAAACAATAACTCTGTTTATTTATCTACTTGTGTGAAGACTAAATTAAGATTCGTCTTTCATTATAATTTTCGATAAGAAGTTGTCTTTCTCATTGTCACATCGAAATAGAAACAATTAATCCAAGTTCTTAAGAAGCATGTCTTGGCGTACAATTTTTAACTGTTTACTTCACACATGTAGTCGTAGTTGCTGTGGTTTAGTCGTTAGTGTGTTGGCTTAAGACATGAGCACTGGGTTCGACACCCAGCTCTGACATCTTAAAAAAAAAAGAAATACATACAAAAATATTTCTTTCGGCGACTACCTCTCAGCAGTCTTTTGGCAAAAGCTCTGAGAGTAATTAATTGCCATGAACAAGCTTCTCAAGTCTGCCGTTCGGAGTCAACATTAAACTGTAAGTCCGGTACTCATGGGTAAAAATTGACACACACAACATGAGTGCTGAGAGAAGCTAGGCCGTAACCCTGACACAGGTTTGTAATGGCCAGTTATGTATGTATGTATGTTTCTTCACACATGTCATCTACCGACTTTTGCAAAAATTAAAACAATTTCTAATAGGATAATGACTTTTGCGCCTTTTTGTCATTTGCTTTCTTTTTTCTTAATTATTTCCCAGAAAACAACTGATTTTCTTTTTCGTTGACTCAGTCAAAAGTTTAAAGTGTTACTTAAATGTCATATCTTTGGCAATAACTTTTTAAAGAAGAGGGAGCAATTCCAAAGTTAGGATATACAACGAACTTAAAGTTAGTGTGTGAATTTTTATATTTTTGACAAACGAATTAATTAATTTGTCAAACGGTGGCGTTAATCGTGTAATTCACTCTCAGTGGAGATTCCTATAGCCTATATTCGCTTTAAGCATTGTTTGGATTACTACACTGTACGGTTCATCAGGATGCAATCGACGTATTAAAAATTAAAAAAAACTCTATAAATTGTAAATTAAAGTACAGAAAGACGGGTGTCCAAATGGTCTAGTTAATAGTATGCTTGACTGCTAGTGTGAGGATTGTAGGTTCGATTCCCACCAGAGACCGTGGTCTGTGACACTACACCGCGCAAAGGTCTCAGTCACTCGTTTCGGTATAATAAAATTGTAGTGCAATGTAGTGTGTGCTGTCTAAATTAATTTAAATTTTAAAGCCAACCACAAAAAATACATTTTTACTGTTTTAAGCAAAACAGGGAAGGAATAGTGCTAAACAAAACAAAAAAGAGAAATTTGAGGGCTTGAGAGAAATTTGTCATTCCTATTGTCAAGAAATGTAAAAATGGGTTTGCGAGTCAAAATATAATTGCTCATCAGCATTATTGTCGCAATGATTACCATAAGAAATAGAAAAATATTTTGTTGTTGTCTATAATGACTTGATGGCAGGCAATACGCAATAAACACTCAATTGCTCTCAATTGTTAGTAGGTTTTTTGGCCTATTGTTTGTTAAAGTAATTCTAAAAACAGAACTGCAAAAAGACCTTTTTATGCTTAAAAACATGAATACAAAATGGGTCACCATGATGTTGGAGCCGTAAAAAAAACGTTTTCTTTTTTTTAAACAATTTCTTTTGTTGACGAGCATTAAATTTGTCATTGTTTTCATTTTCGTTTTAATGGAGTCCCATAAAAATAAAGTTGATTTTATTGGGCTAAAATAATAATAAAAAAGTTTTTATTGTACATTAATTGACGTGCTTTATAACATACTTGGATGTTAAAAAGTTAGAAAATTACGAGTACAGTTAACATACAATAAGAAATGTAATATCCCAAATTATAATCTCTTTGTAGGCTTTGTATGTAGTCTAAAGAAATTTACAAAACGATTTAATTTGTTGAATTTCTTAAATTTAGGAGGATTTTTAAAGAAATTAAAATTTTGGTTTTTAATTCAACAGAAGCTATTTTGTCTCTATTTTTAATAAAAAAAAAACTTAAGAAAAAGGTTTCTTTAAGCTTCGAGAACTTTTAAAAATTATGTTTTGTTCTCTATATACGCAGTTTGTTACTATCGTTTCAGCAATCTTTTCGGTTTCGGGAACAATTTGAATGGGCAAAAAACAACACATAAACGCATTTCTGCCATTTTAGCATTTTCACTGCTGGATTTTATATACATAGATGCATAATTGGCCATTACTGTGTTAGGGTTGCGGCCTAGATTCTCGCAGCACCCATGTTGTGTGTGTTAATTTTTATCCATGAGTACGGGGATCTACATTTTAAAGTCGATTCCGAACGACAGAATTGAGAAGCTTGTTCATGGCAATCAGTTACTCTTAGAGCTTTTGCCAGAAGACTGCTAATGGCCGTAATTTTAATGATAGGATAACTATTGGTGTAA
The DNA here is from genome assembly GCA_963576795.1 of Metopia argyrocephala. NCBI lineage: Eukaryota > Metazoa > Arthropoda > Insecta > Diptera > Sarcophagidae > Metopia > Metopia argyrocephala. Next base: position 174,498,062 of record OY756208.1, on the reverse strand, counting down.
GTACCTAATAGATATTTGTAACTAGTCGGTAAAATGGCTTCTGTAATCTAAACATATTTTTTACCTACGTGTATGAACCAACTAGAATTGTTCAAAAACATAGCAACTATAACTTATTTTTAATGTTTTTTTATTTAAAAGCATACCTTGCGGCAATTTTTAATTTTAGACGTTATATTTTACACAAAAAATATTTATTTATTTTTATTTTTAAAAATCTTGATTCCATATTTCGATTTGAATAAATCTTTTATGTTTGTGTAATACTGCCCAACAAATGTACTTTATAAACATATATCATCTATCTGTCATATTCTATGTATTTTTCAAAAATCACACTACTCTTTGCGTAATAGATCTGGGGCCGAATTACCGCATACGTGAACGAGTAAGCTGTCGTATCGAATGAAATTTCGTCACGTATCGAATGGATGGATTATAGCATTCGAAAGCAGACGTATCGAAATTTTTACACAATGTGTATCATTCTCAGGTGGATGACACTAAAAAGAACAAAAAGTGTGTATATGTTTAATACAAAATAAAAAAAAAACAAAACCAATTTTTTGAAGTTATCTAAATAAATAAGTGAATTTTAATATATTAAAAACCAAAAATTATAAAAGAAATGACTACACTCTTATCGCTGTGCTCATCGTCTTCGGATTCTGAAGATGATTATAACACAGTACGTATCAGCAAAGAAATGAGGTGTAAAAGCGATCCAATGTCCTTGCCGTCTTATGCGTAAGTAAATTAAACCTTCCATAAGAATTCAGCTTAAGAGCAAGTTCATCCCATAAGCTTTTGGCCGTTGCTTTTTCTTGGCTACAATTTGGCAACATATTTTTGGCCAAATTAGGATGATCAACCATGTACTGCGCCATAACATCTTTTTGTTTTTTATTTATTTTGTTGATGTTAGTATTATAAACAATTATAATTTTCTTTGATTGTTTTAAAATTTAAATAATAAATAAAAACATTATTATTAAATATAAATCTAATTATAATATTATTAAATAATACATTAAATATTATAATAAACTTACATTTTATTTTTTTTTTTTTTTTTTGCACATACGTTTTTTGCACACAAAATGTTTTCGATCAGTCTTGAGCAAACGAGTAAAATGTAAACAGCTGGCACTCGATTATACCCTCGTTAACGTATGCTATCATCTCAAATTTCGATAGTACTTGTTCGATAGCGAGTGGTGTAATCTCAAAAAGAAAAATTACGAACGATTTTGCTCGTTCACGTATGCGGTAATTCGACCCCTGGTTTTTGATATTTTTTAAACTAGCAGCGCTGAAGGTAACGGTGTATGATAAGTGACTGTCAACTGGTAGTTTAAGAGTAAAAATAAAAGATAATTAAAATGGCTGCAAAGAGAAGACATTGTTTAAACGGTCCCGATAACATTTTGTAATTTGTCGTGAATATAACCTTGGACTTCGTTAAATCTGCGTATTTTGGAAAAACTAAAGTATGATAAACATCAGTGGAAAATATGTTTTGTATCTTTTGAAAAAGTTTCCTAGTCTAAGGAAAGAAAAATTTAAAGCAGGCATTTTCGATGGACCACAAATTAGACAACTAATACAAGACCCAAACTTTAAAATAACCAGAAAAACGAACCTGGCAATGTTTCATTTCTGTGATTAAAATTTTTCTTGGAAATCATAAATCAAAAAACTAAATACAATATTTGTCGGGATCATGTACAGACAACTCATTCAAGAAAATTTTATAAAAATTATTTTATTCCTCAGTCCCAGTGACCATTTCAAACAAAGTGAGTAAAAAAATCATACTTTTGTAATAATTTTAAATCTACGTGTATATTTAAAACTAAAAGAAAACTAGTGTTATTTCAAATAATGCAAATTCCTCAGCTACTCCAATCCTATTTATTTGTTGTTTATAAAATTATTAATTTTTTTTTTTAAATAAATTTAATATTTTTTTTTCTTTCTTATAAATAAATGGCATTTTTTCAAACGAAAAACACTTACCTAATGAATAAACCATCCAAAATTCATAGTGTAAGATACACCATATATTATCTATCGGATATGTCGTACCTAGAGGTAGAAATTACCAATTTTTGTTAACACCGTAGTTAACTATGCACTGATAGGTATCCCTTCCTTGAAATTACGGACATAAGAGGTAAAAAAAAAGTTCAAAGTAAAGCAGGTTTATTTATTCCCATAATACTGCGTTTACACCGCGTGATTTTTAAATCCACGGTAAGTGAATTTCTCTGCTTGTTTTCATTCCAATTCATAGAGACTTTGTTGAAGACCCAGTGTTATGGCAGATAAAAAGAAAAAGCTGAGGTACTTCATCTCAATTAATATGATTCTGCTGGAATATAATCCATAAGACAGCAGATGAAAAGGCCGCCCTAAATGACATGAAAAAGAAAGAGACACACAAAGGCCTAATAAAAAATGTGGCCTACTTTAAGGCATATTTAAAGATTTCTTTTAATTCTTAATAACGAATTGTTATTATTTTATTTCAGCGAAATATTTGGCAAAACAATTTTTAGCCCCGTCCATATTTTTGTTTTGTTTTCTTTCTTTATTAAATATTTTGTTGCTTTTGTATAATTTATTACTGTGTAAATTTGTTCGATAACATAAAATGTTTTTCCTCTTACTTTTATTCGTTAACAATAACAATGAATTCGTAGATTTTCTGGTTTTTGTGGTTCTCAAATAAACAAAATTGTTTACAAATAACAATTGGCCATAAATTAAGTTTCTGGGCCAAAAGGAAGTAACAGCCCAAATTTGCAAATAATTTATGAAATAATCAATACAGAATACATTAAAAAGAAAACCAATAAATTTCATAACAAATTAAAAGAATTTTATTGTAATTGAGAAAATTTTGTTAAAATTTTAATAAAATGCCTAAAGGTGAGCAGCATATAAAGAAGGCTTGAAATTTAAGCATTAATTTTTGTATACCCTAAAGTAGTTTTTAGTTTTTTTTTTAAAGCACAATAACGTAGGCTTTATTTTATATATTTTATAAAAAATCTCCCTGCAGCTATTAAAGTAATTGTGTTAATCAAAAATTGGCAAAATTGTATATTCTTACTGTTCACAAACATATATCCTGTATTGAGAGCATATTTAAGGCCATTCTACAATATTATCTTCTTTAGTGTAGTAATACTAAAATTAAGCCACAAATCTCTTCTTTCACAACCTTCTTTCTTTGGAATTGTTTCTTTAAAAGGATATCAAACAAACAAATTATCTGCCAATTTTTCTTTGTATAACGACAAATAAAAGTTTATTTAATTATTTTTTATTTATTTTAGCATTTAAATAAATATTTTGTGTCTTACTTTATGGTCTCATAATTTATTACGAGCATTTCGTTTTTATTGGTAACATTTATGGCTTAAAATATTTGCAGTTTTGTTTGGTTTTGACTCAGACTCATCCTTCCGTTTATTTAATGAAAACAGTGAAATGTAAGGAGAGCCGAAAGGTAGAACGAAAATGTTGAAGTAGAAATATTTAGTTTGTAGCAGATTTGCACCATCGATTAAATTGTTTTTTATTTGTTAACCATTTTGGGCTGCAAATAAAACAAATATTTCTTTAGTGATACATAATGAGGGTCGTTATAGTAGAACATATTTAGTTATTGGTTTGTCAATGTTTTTCTATTAACTTTAGAAGAGCTCAAAATTATTTTTATTAAATGAACAATAAAATAAAAAAGAAAATTCTATATATTTGTTGTGCTTAGTGTGATTAAAACTTTCCAGAAAAAGCTTCTCAAGTCTGTCGTTCGGAATCGACTTTAAACTGTAGGTCCCGGTACTCATGGATAAAAATTGACACACATAACATAAATGCTTCGAGAAGCTAGGCCGTAATTCTGAAACAGGGTGGTAATGGCCAAATATGGATGTATGTATATATATATATATATATATACACTAGTCATAAAGCCGACCACAGTTGGAAAATAAAAAAATCTGGCTCCGTCTTGCAAATGTGGAGGAAATGAACTTTAAGTATGCAAAATTTTAGCTTTCTGCGACGTCAGATGGCTTCAAAAGGCTGCGGAAAGAGAATTGGACATACATCCGGACAAACAACGAAATTATATGTAAAGATGTTTTTAAGTATGCTCTTTAATTGTTTCAAAAGCCCTATCTGAAGGTGCTATAATTTATTTTTAAATGCCAGTGGATTTCAGAAATGCAGAAACGGCAGTAGGATCACGGCTGCGATAACTAGTTTTTGTGTTATTGAGGATAATGAATGAACATTCCAATTAATACGAATTGCTACAGCTGTGCCCAACCGAAGAAAAACGAATCGGTATTTAATTTTCTATGCGAATGTCCCGCTCTATAGAGGGAGAGTGTATCTTTGAGTAAACTGCTCTTCTTCAATTTTGAGGAACTGCCTTGTGTGCGGTTTGATTCACTCCAATAAGTTACTCATCTCAAGAATGTGAAATAATTGTTTAGATTTTTTTTTCGCAATAGTTCTTCAGTACTGTCGTAAACTTAGAAGTAGATTTCCCGGTCGTGCGACATAATCCAAAAGCGAAATCTAAGGGTTTCATTTATTAAAAAAATCACAGTCAAAAAACATTAGGTGACAACTTTCGGAACACCTTGTACATATTAATTGTAAGCTAAGCACTTTAATGCAAAAAAATAGTCTAAAAATTGGTTCTTGTCTTTGCTAGAATTGTTTGAATTTATCATTAACATTTTTTAAAAACATGATATGAAATATGATAAAAAGTGGTTCTTGTCTTTGCTAGAATAATTTGAATTTCTCATTAACATTTTTTAAAAACATGATATGAAATATGATAAAAATTGGTTCTTGTCTTTGCTAGAATAATTTGATTTTCTCATTAACATTTTTTAAAAACATGATATGAAATGGCACTATGGCCATTTCGTCTCTGCTTAAGAGACTCTTCAAGAGACTTTTTCCCAAAGGTAGTATTCAAAACATACATTTCATATCATATTAAATGTATTTGCCAATAAGGCGAAAAATATTTTGTCTTCTGTTTTTTAATAAAAAAAAAATGTTTGTTTTTCTATTCATTTGCTACAGACATTATGCCAACCGCTGGATGGCTTGCTGTGGTAGAACAAAGAAATAGAATTTGATTTTTTTAAAAAACCGAAATGTATTGCTTTGTAAATGCTTTTGTTTGGTTTTTATATATTAAATGGGATATGATTCGCATTTAGTCTATAACTATTTTAACATAAGTATTTATAAGTAGTTTAGCATACATTTCATATCATATTAAGTGTATGTGCCAATAAGGCGAAAAATATTTTTTTTTTGTTTTTTTTTTTTGTTTTGTTTTTTAAAAACTTTTAGGCAGTAATAAATCTGTTGTCATCAGTCCATACTATGGCTTAGCTTCTAATTAAAGATTTTATTTCCGCAATTTAGTAGGAGTGCTAAATTTGAACAGCTTATACCGATAATATAATACACCGAATCACGTAACTAAATAAAATTATTTTGTTAAAATTTAAAAGATCCCTGACTTTGGCTTTTAAGTTTTGTGTAGAATTCTCATCAGGTATTTAACAGTATTAATTCTACTTCAAGCGAGAAAGACCTACAAAGTGATTTTTGTTGGTCTGATATATTGATGTCCATCCTGAAAATTTTTTTTCTCTCGATATTAAGAAAAATTTCACCCAAATCTATAAAATGAACCAAATAAATGTCTATTACAGAACATATTAAAATCCATGTTTAGAGTTATTAAACCATTCAGCCATCGAAGTTGAATCAGTTAAGGTTAATGTCTGAAGATAACGTATTCGCTTAAAAATTGTTTTGTGTAACAGTCCACGTCTTCGTAGTTTACGTTCAACAACCTGTTTATGTTGAAAATATTACCCATCTTCTCTGCAAGTTCCAAAGTATACTAAGTATATTATACCTTTAACAGCATCTTCGATATTATAACTTATGTATATACTAAATGCTGTCCGCTATTACTTCCTAACTCTATGTATAGCACAAAGTTTACTTACTTAAGTTCTCAATTTCAATTTTAAATTTTCAGTTTTTACAATGCTCTTACTAATTGTTGACAAACAACCTATCCTTGAGAATATTGTAGAGTTTCGAAAACCTACAGGCTAAGGACATTCATAGATCTTTTGCGTTAATGTTTCCTTGCAAACCCTTGCGTAAGACGTAAACTGAAACTACAAGTACAGTCCAGATCTTCACTTGTTTATACGCATACATTTTCAATGCCACAATTTCCACACCCAAACGTCCATTCATAATGCATAAAGTCAGTATATAATTTGTTGAGATTTACTTATTTACGAATTTCTTAAAGTAAATACTAAGGAAAGTCAAGTTCTGTTTGAAAGTTGACCTTTTCTTATGTCTACAGGCTTTCACTATGCCAATCCTCTATAGGTGTTCAGATCAAAAAAAGCAATAAGAGAAAATTTAATTTCTCAATACTTTTTTGTAAAATTCTCTCATATTCTTAGCCTTTATGACTTACCCGTTATTCGATGCCATGTAATATTTTTCAACAAGATCTACTCACAGAAACGTTTTCAGCATTGAAAATGATGCTTCTGTGTAGGGTATTATCTAACTAGAAAAGTATTCATTTGAAATTGTTGACAAATTTATTTGTTCTCATTTTCGTTTATGTTTGAGTATCTGTTTTCAAATTCTATTCAATTTAATTTGTTTGATGAATTTCATTTCATAAATATTTCAATATTACACTAATATTTCTAATTAGGTCATCGTCATCATTATTATCATCATTCTCATTATTATTGTCTTCATTATCTTATTTTATTTGTTTGCAAAACTAAAGCAAAATATTTAATTTATGCCTTTCAAATACTCTTCTATCCTCTGAGCCTTTTTAGTCGTTTATTTATTTTTATCACACTCCACCCTTTGAACAAGTAAATGCAAAAATGTTTGAGTAATTCCGGCCAATAGCGGAAAACGTAATAAAATTTGATTTCACAAAAATATTTCTCAGTTTTTTTTTCGTTTTTTTTTTTTTGATTTATGTTTAAAAGCATTTATTACTAAAAACATTAAAATAAAATCTAGAAAATGGAAAAACTTTAAACACATGTTTTGCCATTTAGCATTTGTGTTAAAAGGCAGGGATTCTTAAATCATTAAGTCTTTATTTACACAGTTTGCAGTTATTTTCTGGAATGCTTCCTATGTAATTTATTTATTTACTTTTCTTTTATTAACTTCTAGTGGTTAGTGTGCTTGCTTACTAGGACTATAGCTCCATGTTCAAATCTCAGCTCTGAAATCTTGAAAAAAAGAAATATGAAAAAATTATTTCTTTCGGCGACTACCTTTCAGCAGTCTTCTGGCAAAAGCTCTGGGAGTAATTAATTGCCATGAAAAAGCTTCTTAAATCTGTCGTTCGGACTCGACCTTAAACTGTAGGTCCCGGTACTCATGGATAAAAATTAACACACACAACATGAGTGCTGCGAGAAGCTAGGCCCTAATCCTGACATAGGGTTGCAAAAAAGTTATACTGCCTTGAACAACACCATTTATTTTATCGAATTTTTGAGAATGCTTACTGACGTTAATAATTCGGAAGGATGCTTTTTTATCAACTGTCCTTTCAAGCTTTCTAATGAGCTTTTAAAAAACCTTGTACAGCTTAAACAACACAATTTATTCTCTCGTATTCCTGATAAAGCTTAAAGTGTGTAAGAACACAAATTTTTAAATAATAAAAATATTATGTTGCCTTGCTTTATCCATTACTCGAATTAGTAACAACAGCTTCTACATCAGAAAGCTCGGATACCTAAAATTATATTTCTAGCTTAAAGATCTTTTAAATTTTTCCAAATGGAATGCTTTGAAATGTAAAGAATTTTTTTTGTGCCGCAATGTAAACTTTTAACCATTCTGGGTATAGAAGCCTATCAGGGTTAGGCTACTTTTATTATAATAAAATAGCTCATGTCTCAGATGTTTGAGGCTTTCCAGTGTTAATAAATAGTAAAAAAATTGGAATTTTTAGTTAATTTTTTCTTGTGCTCGTCTGTCTAAACGTTTAAATTAGCACTAGGCTTTAAGAATGGTGAAGTAATCTAGTAAGATTTTTTAAGACCAGGGGTAAACTCCTACTCATCACCCTTGAGTGGTGAATTAGCAACTGCCCCATCTGTCCGTGGATGTTGAATGTGTGTGACGAGCGTCTTCAGTAGGTTAGCTGTTATCTTCTCAGAAGGTGGCGCTGTACTTCTGATCATTATTTTTTTGATAGAATACAATGGAAATTTCAGGGTGTGGTTTCTTGAGGATGAACTTCTTGGAGGGGGGAACCTCTTATTTTTTAAATTATAATTTAGAAAAACCGCAAATTTTATTTTATAATTTTCGTCCTTCGCTGGAATTGAGTTTCTATGATAGCGCTCTAACCACTATTTCACGACCCTCCTTGAAATAACCTTTATAAACAAGAGAGAGAGAGAGAGAGAGATATAATGAGAGCAAAGCATGTATTATTCCACATAAAAAAGTTTCAAAAATAGTTTCGATTTCGAAAAGTAAAACTTCCAGAATAAAAATAGAACTATTTTCCCAAAAAAAAGACTCGTTGACCATCAAAAACAACCTATGAAATCGCCAACTACTTTGTAAAACACAAAAAAAATAACCATATGGCAATTTTTAAAATTGTCTCGTTAAGCGACAAACCGCAGATCTGTAAATACTGCCTGCATGTAGATTTTTTTTTAACATATTCCTTTATAAAATATTTTGGGAATCTCTGACATTTTTGGCATTATAATGTATTCATTAAATAATTTGCATTTTTTCGGTTGTTTTTCCATTCTTTGTTTTTATTGTGAATGTTGTTAATTTTTTGGTTGGCATTTGTTGGAATTTTCATTTCATCAACAATAAAAACAAAATTCTAGTTTTTATTTACTGTTGGCGCTGGCTTAGTGAAAAATTCATTTAAAGCAGGCTGGGCTGGCTACACTCACTATCTATTTATATGCTTGGGTTGCTTTATCTGGTGGCAGCAGTCCTGTGCGTTTATGATTGTTATGCATTGTAATGCTGTTTTGTTTGGTGTGTGGGCACTGTATAATTGAAAATCTGTATTTTTACTAAATTGTGTTTTTCATCATTATTTTGTATTTTCTTTTTCTATATTCATATTTTCTAGTTTGTCTATTCATACTTTTGTCTTTTTTATAGTGCGAACTAAATCAACAAATTATGTCATAAGGCCATACAAGTTTAATGTGAATTGTTTTTGTTATTATTATAGTAGTTGGAGTATTCTTAGTGACCACAAAAAGAAACAGCCCAGCACGTAAATAAAACCATGACTGGATTGTATTTCATGGCTTTGGGAATTTAGCTTCAGTAAAAAAAGAATTACCATAGAAATTGTAGACGAAAGAAAGAACTCTGCCCTCATACCCTCTTTCTAAAGAAAAGACAAAAAAATGTGTATAAAGTGGCTGCTATGCTCGCATATACTGCCGCGAATAAAGATATCGTAAACTAAGAAATTGGTGAAACATATCGTACAAAAACTTTTAAAAAAATTATATGGCATTGCCGTATGAATAAATTTATCTTTTATTTTTTTTTTTAAGTGGAGGAGTTTTTATTTTTTATAGTGCTTCTCGCGTCCTTCTCATATAAATAACAACAATAGATGCGATTTAGACTTTTTTTCTTGTTCTGAATAAAAGAGCGTAAAAATATTTGTCATAAATTCACTGTGGTTTACAAATCTTTTTGTTTTTTCTTTTGTTATTCTCCATTTCTTCTCTTTTATCGGGATAATACCAACATATATTTCTGTGGACACAGTTAATTTTCAGAGAGTATAAAATACTTTTCTGATTATAATACATAGGGGAGCGAATATTCTGAAATATTCTACCAATTATAATGGGATTAGAGGTATTTATCTGAATTTGAAGTGAAGAGTTACAAAGATATCTCTACTTTAATGTAGAACAAAATGTTCACATGCTACATGAATAAAGAACCACAATGTCTAAATCGATATACAGTATTCCACGGATAATTGCCTCGACAAAAATGTAAAAATTTTTGGGCAATTATGCGTAAAACTCATTTAAACGAATACGTTTAATTGCCAGTTTGCGGTAATTAGACGAATACTTTAATTGCCCGTAATACATGTGAAAAGTAAGTAACTTTATACTTCTACTTATACATAAACTTGGTAGACTTTAATTGCAGGGTTGTATCAAAAAAGTAGTATGATAGTAAATTTAACGGACATTGTATGCATATGTATATAAACATAGTTGAGTTAAGCTGCAGTTTTCAGAAAATAAAATTTATAATTTTAGAAATGGTAAGAAAAAATATGGGAATTTAGAAATTGAAGTAAATAAGCGTGAAAGACATTTAAGCGTGGGGCAATTATCCGGGGAATACTGTAAAAACTTAAAATAGAGCTTCACTCTAACGAACTCCTACTAGTGATACCATATTATTCTCACACTTGAATATAGAGACTTTAGAAATGAATATGTGGTGTTGGGTTGAAATATAATACAGACGTGGATTTTGTGTGATTGACTTAGTTGAGCTGCGTTTATTTGGGCTCACATTTAAATTTCTAATATTACTCAGAGTTGGTTGTAATTTAATGGATTAGAATAGTCACTAAAATGCCGCCTAACAAATGCTACCTTCATTTCTTCTTCGTTATCATCAAAAAATAGATTCCACATATTGAAAGTTTATTTATATTTTAATTATCAAAATATTCACACCACAAAAATCAACGCCATTGTTTAGTTTTTCATAGTTGCCGAATATGTCAAAATCACAACTGAAAATAGTTGATGTTCATAATATAAACTTTTAATTTAGTTGCGTTGCCAGCAAGTTGAGTTGCCGTCCACAATCGACCCATAAAATCATATTTTTTATAGAACAATAGATGTATAAAAATATACGAATATTTGTTTCTAGAAATTAGTCTCCATTTATAGAGTTTGTTCTGCAAAATCAATCAAAACAAAAAGAAAAATTTTAATCGAAATATTTTCTTCATTTCTTCAGCGATTAGGCCCAATTTTGTGTGAATTGACAAGCTAACACACCAAATTATCGGTGGTAATTTTTGTCTGGCAGCGTCAACTATCATTGGCAAAGCTTTTACCATCAACTGCGATCGCTATAGCTCGGTGGCCTGAATTGAATGATCTGGACATGAACAACATGCAGGTATATCAGAAGGGCGCTACATGGTGAACATGTCATGCCATGCGATATAATCCATGCTATCAGACAAATTCAGCCTGGTTTCAGTACCAGAGTCATCTGAAATTAGAATTTTGAATGCGCTTAGTCGCCGTGGTCTAGTTGTTGCTTACTAACACGATAGCGCCGGGTTAAAATCTCAGCTTCGACAAAAAAAGAAATATGAAAAAATTATTTCTTTCGGCGACTACCTCTCAGCAGTCTTCTGCCAAAAGCTCTGGGAGTAATTGATTGTAGGCCCCTGTACTTATGGGTAAAAATTAACACACACAACATGAGTGCTGCGAGAAGCTAGGCCGTAACCCTGACATAGAGTTGTTATGGCCAATTATGTATGTATGGATGCGCTTAGAAAGATTTTAGTCATTCAGTCCAAACATAATGGTATCAATGGGATTTTAATAAAAAAAAATGTTATGATGCCACTTAAGGTTTTCGACCATAAATTTTTCAAGTCTGCAAATCGTTTTCGGATATCTCGTCCAGTTTCGGAGATAAATAGTCGAAACCGGATTGCAGATTTTGTTGTCAAAAACCTAAAGAGGCATCATTACCTCGTGAAATATAAATTGGCGGATAGAGCAATCCCGCACGACGATTTATGAACGTTGATTGATTTCACAATCGTTGATTTCACAGAAAGATATCTTAAAAACATACATTTTAATTCTTGGTCCGGCTAATATAATAGCCTAGTCTCAGTTAGTAGCGCTGTAGGTGTGAACACATGAATACTGTGTATTTATATTAATAGAAGTACGGGTTTGTGTGATTTCCACCAGGGACTCTGGTGGCCTCTACATAATTATGTAGTACACAATTTGTACAATTAAAGAACAATAAAGACAACCTCAGGTACCTACAAAGGCAATAGGCGCTTGAAGAAAGACTGCGTAAAAATAAGGTCTGAATGACCCATAATATTTTTCTTTTATTAAGACAACAACTGCTTTAAATGACATTTACATTCTTTGTAAAAATTTAATTTTAATTTTTTTTATGCACATTGTTGTTAGAAAGCTTTGTGATAATTTCAAGATGCACTTTTTACTCTCCCAGGGGCGTGGCACCTTAAGTGCACCAACTGTTATTAAAAGTTTAATTATATTTTTAATCTTTCAAAAGCAACTTTTTTCTACTTTTAATTTTCCTTTGCTTTTTAGATTTTTTCTTATAAAATATTTACATAAATTGTTGTTTTTGTTGTTGTTGTTATTTGCTTCAGTGCCTTTGTTTCTTTTAGGACCTTTAGGATTAGTCTAAGCTGTGTCATGCTACACGAGTCATATTCCCTTTTGTGTTCGTATGACAGAATAAATGCTTAAGAAACAGTCTGCGCAAAAAGTATTTTATTTAGTGTTGACTTGGTTGTAGTCAAACTCCTTTGAATTGTTTTCTTTTTTTTTTCTGTATCCTGTTCACTGTTTGAATGCGTTTCTTTTCTTTCCTTTTCATTACTAAATTCTATACAGGATTTCATAGGTTTCCCTCTTTCTATTTGCTTTTGACAGCGCAGCTGTATTATTCTCTTTCTTTTGTAATCTTTAGCAGATAAAACAGGGAACTTAAGAAATATAATTTTTATGTAGAGTAGCAGCAAGAGAGGGACAAGAATTTACTTTTTAAAGAAAGAGGAACTTAAATGTAAATTGTGTGAGTGTCCTTGTTTTAAATGTTTAATATGAAAGCAGATTTGTAAAGAATTATAAAAAAAAATAAAAAATGAAAAATGTAAAACAAACATTACGATTTAATTAAATAAAAATGATTATAATGACTAAACATGATTATGAATTTAAAATATAAAGCATAAGAAAACCAGCCAACAATAGAAGAAGAAAAAAAAAAAAATAAAATAAAAAGTTGGGAATTAACAATAAGGGAAAGAAACAAAAAAAAAAAACATTAACTTAAATCGGTATGTTTTCTTAAATTATTAAATGCTTCACTTTGCAATTCTAAGTGTACCCGCAATGGCCCAGGATGTTGAATCTTCGTTTATACATATTTGAAAGGACATTCTGGCATTGCAAAGTGCTGTTAGTTGCAGGGTATTTAAATAGACATCTTCTACAAGTTATATTCATCTACTGCTATAATTTGAATACAATCATGCCAAACTAATATGAGTGTCATTCTAACTCCTTTATTATGATATACTTTTTCATTGGGCGTTGGGAAACACCCCGCTCAATGGTTCTTTGTCCTTCGCTTAGGCGCTTAGATTGTGCTTTCTACAGGTAACATATCGTCGCAAGAATTAAAGAAAGATGTAACTGACAAAACATTTAATGTTCACCAGAGCTAAAAAACCGATTTGAAAGTAGAACAAAGACACTGATATTTTTCAAAACGCAGACGGCGAAAGTGAATTTCTTTTCATCCTAGAATCCATCCAATCGACGCAAATTTTTTTCTGATAAAAATGATGCAAAAAACGTATTTTCGATTTTTTGTCAGTTACAGCGTTCTTGAATTCTTGCGACGATATAATAACTGGGTTTCAGGAATGAAAATAGGTCAGAAGAAATTATTTTCCCCGATAGATTAGACAGTTCTTTTCATGAATTAGATGATGCATGACAAAATTTTAAAGGTGTCAGTTAGCCATAAGGCTTGTCTCTTATACTGATTAACTTGATGGCAGCTAATATTACAAAGCTCATAGAAATTCTGTGCAAATTCTATATTCGTTTTCATTGTTTTCTTCTAATTTAATATATTTGTTTATGTTTTAAAAATTCTTTTCTGTGTCCACCAAGAATTAAACAATTGTAGTGAAAACTGATGTGCTTCTTTTATTTAAATTTGTTACTCAAATCAAAAGGATAAAAGAAATATAAAATAAATAAATAAATTCAAATTTTAAAGTGTTCCAAATTGCCATTTATCCATCCATACAGTTATGCAATTTGTATCTCCCATGGTGCTTATACAACTTGTAGAATCATTGAAGTGGTCGTGTCGTACCAGTACGTGTGTACGACGAATGTCTTATAAAAGATTAACACTTTTTTCTCTCCAAAAGGTTTCAATAATAATTCAAGTACAGCTGAATATGTAGAGAAAAAAGGACAGCAAAAAACTTTTTATCTTTTTTTTTTAAACATATTCATATTTTATATGCAAATAGAATTTTGAAAATTGTTTCTTCTATAATACAACACTGTATAAATATAAGTGTGAAAGATTTGTTTAAAAATAAAAATACAGAGTATATAAAGTAGCTCAATATAAAGGTTTATAGTTGCGAGAGCGGTATGATAATGCTCTGACGTTATTAAATTTTCAGTTGAATTGAGATTTCTAAGACAGAGATATTCCATAAAATTTTTGAAATGGCATATACGATAGTAGAATGATAGGGCTCAGAGAGAAGATACAAGGAAGGTTATAAACTGTATGACAATATTTAAGAATCTTCAACTCTTTTCGGTAACCGCATTTCATGCCATGTTTCTTCATTGTATCATGTGTTCTATCAAAGTCTATCATCTCTTGACTTCTCTATATCAGCTATCTAGTAAGTTAACTTCTTACGCACACGATTGATCTTCTAATTGTTACTAGATTGTTTTAGTAGAATTTTCTCTTACTGATTGCGTTAAGTCTTAAGTCTCCGAATGTGAGGGTGAGTGTATTTGAGACTACAATAAGACGGAGAGATCTTTTTCACCTTTATAGCTTTTACGAAAACCATTTATGGTATATTTAGTCCTAAGAGCCCAACAGCCAACTATAAGTCCGAACAGTTTCCACATTTGCCGGTACACAGTTATCTTATAAGTATACATATCTCCATGTCCAAACGGTAGGACCACCACTAAGTGCAAATCGCAATGCATATTTTCAATGCATATACTTCGTTGGCTTACTAAGACGATAGCGCTGGGGTCAAATCTCAGCTCTGACATCTTAAAAAAAATTAAAAAATTATTTTTTCGGCGACTACCTCTCAGCAGTCTTCTAGCAAATGCTCTGTGCAAATGCTGATTGCCATGAACAAGCTTCTCAAATCTGTCGTTCGTAGACGACTTTAAACTGTAAGTCCCGGTACTCATGGATACAAATTAACACACACAACATGAGTGCTGCGAGAAGCTAGGCCGTTACTCTGACACAGGGTTGTAATGGCAAATTATGTATATATGTATGTATGTATGTATGTATTTTCAATTCGTAAATTATAAATAAAATTACTGACAATACCTGATTTTTCTTATTTGTTTGCAACTTAGTTTGATGAGTATCAATTTTATTTATTATACTTAAACAAGCTTTCTAGTCATGGACTGAATAACAAATATGCATGAGTAAGTAAATAAGCATATTAACTTTCCTAAACGCTCTTTATTGGACAACGAAAAACGAATGATCAGGAGAAAAGCGCCACCTATATTGGAAAGTAGCAGCTAAAAACTTAATTAGAGAAGGCACTCACCACACAATCAACATGTAACGATGAGACAATTGCTGTTGATCATTGGAGGATGAGGCTATAACACTGACCTTTAAATAATCAATTCACAGCAATTTGTCTCATTCCTAAGGCGCTTAATAATATAAGAAAACAAAAATATATGTTCTGTTGTTAAAATGTACTGTTCTTTCGACAAAAAAAAATAAAAAATCTTATACAATGCACAGTATTTAGCAGCGGTTTACCCCTGAGTATTGGTCTCAATAAATCAGTAAACATTTCTTTGCACGTAATACCTGCCTTGCACAGCATGTGTAGCCTTTTTAATAATACTCTGGCGTTTACAAAGTCGGTCGGAAGAGTCGCCGTTATTAGTGATAGAGCCGTCTTTCTAAATCAAGGTTTTAAGTAGTG
This sequence comes from Metopia argyrocephala, assembly GCA_963576795.1. Lineage (NCBI taxonomy): Eukaryota > Metazoa > Arthropoda > Insecta > Diptera > Sarcophagidae > Metopia > Metopia argyrocephala. Next base: position 174,481,891 of record OY756208.1, on the reverse strand, counting down.
TGTACACTTTTTTAAGAAATTAATCTTAGACTATCAAAAACCATCTGTTCGCGAAAGTCTGATACAATATTTATTATTTTGTAATTTGGCATCAAATCGTAATGCGGGAGTTTATGTGCTCTATCCCCCATTTCATATTTTTTATATATCTCGAGTCAATGATGCCACTTTAGGTTTTCGTCTTCAAAATTTTAAAGTCTGCAATTAGTTTTCGTATATCTCGTCCAGTTTCGGATATAAATAGCCGAAAACGGATTGCAGATTTTAAAAATTTTGTTTTCAGAAACCTAAAGTGGCATCATTAACTCGAGATATATAAAATGGGGGATAGAGCACATAAACATGGCTAACCATTTCTAGTGCTTCTGGTTCTGTTACTATTATCTGTATATACATATAAAATATAGATGCTGGTTAATTTGTCCGTCTGTTTGTCCGACGTTCAACAACTCTTTAATTGCTTGATCGATCATTACGTAATTTGAGAAATGGGATAAATGCCTATATTATGAATCATTACAATCAGTATGTAATCATCTACTCGTATCTGCTCAAAATCTAATCATATTCAAATTGAAAAACATTCAATTGCCCATCTGCTCTGCTTTTTTAATCGAGCGGTGTTCGATCTCATAGTCGAACAAAATGTGATAAAAAATAACGGACTAAAGATTTGTTCGAAAAGACTCAGCAAGATGATTTTTTGAAAAAGTAGTAGTAAGTAGACTTCAGCTTGAAAGACATTTTAGTTATGAATGCTTTTAGCAAAGTCTGGCCTAAAGTTGGAATATAATATTTGTCAGAGTAATAAGATCCAGGCACATGGAAAGAGATACAAGACTTTTTTTTAAACAAAAACTGCAAAAGTAAAGAGTTTTTAAAAATCTCTGCTTATAACTATTTCCATATCCTGGTTACTTTACCCGATTACTTAAAAACCAGTTTAACATCAATTTGACTTTAGAGGAAATTGGCACATTGTCATGACTTATTGGTTGTCAGACTGATAGGGTGATAAAAAATTTGATTTGTTTAGTCAAGTGTTATAGAGAAACACAAAGTGAAATAAAATGTAATTTTATAACGAAAAAGACGTTCTTTTAAATGAAATTGATATTTAAATTTATAAAACAAGCCGAGTTGTTGATGTCGGTTATAGTGGTAAAACTAAAAAAAAAGCCAATCAATATTTGTGTGGTTTTTGGGTCATATCTTTAAATGCCAGGGAGTTTAACACAAATACGAACAAAAAACTGCATAAAAAGGATAAGAAATCAATTAAAAATTTAAAAATAAATTTCTCCTCTCATTTCTCCTTTCCAATAAAACTACTGCATCATCATTTGTTTTTAAGTTGTAAGAGAGAAATAAATAAATTCCTTAAAAAGCCATACAAAAATTATTTTTATTTTAAATTTTCAATTTATGGTGTGACACAATTTATTTTCTATTTCTTAATAATTTTTTTTTTGTTGATATTTTTTATAAGTATTATTTGTAATAATTCATATGAAAAAATTACAAATAATAAAATAAATTTATTCTGAAAAACTATAAATCGTTTATTGTTTGTAACCTTTTAAGGCAACTTGTCTGTCTGTTGCTGTGTGTCTGTTATTGTCCGAGACAATCGGAAATTATTATGGTGATAACCATTTAATTTTATTTTCATTTAAAGTAAGATTGTAAGGAATATAAAAAATGTATTGTGCTTACATAAAAAAAAAAAATTTTTTAAATTTTTTATAATTGTATTGAGGGTTCATAAAAGCAAGTGGAAATTAGTTATTCGGGGTCATATTAAATTAAATTAAATCCTACAAAAAAATTCATAAATTTACTGGATTTTGAGCTTTAGGATAAAACAATTGTTAACCTTCAAATCAGTTTTTACTTCTTTAATTACAATTCAATGACTACAAGCAAAATGATTTAAGGTACTGTTTGTGACGGAAATCGAACTCATCATGGTCACAGCAATGGTTGAAGATATTACCTATAAGTCTACTTAGTCAACAATTGTTCTTTTTATTACTATACTATATCGCGGTTCTGAATGACATGGCTTGCACAAAGTCTTGCTTTTTTAATTCCTATGTGCCATCATGATATTTTAAATTTTTTCCATCTTTTTCTCTCTGTTGTAGCATTCTGCTATAAAAACAAAAAACAGAAAACAATTTTTTTAGTTTCCAAAAACATTACTAAAATCAAAAAAACTGGGTTTTGGTTTGTCTTTTGTTCGTATGAACAAGCACAGTACTTTATGAACCAAGATGTTCTTATTGCAAGATGTGATGCCGATCAATAACAACTTTTAAATTAAGGGAAAATGAAATGCGTTTTGCATTACCGCTAAAAATAATATCACTACAGTGACAAATTTGGACGGCCTAGAATTCGTTTTTTTTTATATTAAAAACATTATATTGGGGGGATCCTTGGGGATGCTTATGGCATAACCTTAATCTGGGTTCCAGGTCATAGGAATATCATAAGAAATGAAAAGGCGGATGAGCTTGCTAGGAGCGCCTCTACCGGGAGGGAGTCTGTTGCTTCCTACTCGGATGTTCAATGCCCTATGACTGTCATTAAAGAAAGGATATCGAAGTTTTTCCTTGGGAAAGCACAGAACAGATGAAATTCCATCACTTCCAGTGCTGTTTGGCTCGGTATAACCGGGGCAAGACTCTAGGAAACTTAGGGATTCCTCGCCAGTCCTTGTTCATATAGCGGTGTATACAGGTCACTGGCTGATCGGTAAACACGCCCTTTAATCCGCATTGCAGAAGTTGCGGTAATACTTCTGAAAGGAGACTATAGATCATTTTCTTTGGGACTGCCTAGGTCTGGCAGATAGACATTTGAAGTTTTTTTGGGCGCCTTTTTCCGATCGCTTGGAATAGACAGCTCTGGTCGTCCTGAAATGGTTTCAAAACGGCACCTTGTGCTAGTTGTAGTTGATCACGTTTTTGATTAACTAGCCATTGGACCTACCTACCTAGACTTAATCGTTTTTTTAAATAATGTAATGAAACTTTAACGAAACTGAGACGCGAATGAGAACATACCATTGTTCACGAATTCTTCAGAAAATCTAAGTAGTTGTTTAAAAATAATTTCAAATAAAACAATTTGGAACCTCAATATTTTCATATAGAAATCACCCATTGGTCTTGGTATCTAATTAAAAAAAATGGTAAATTTTTTTTTTAGACCAATACCCAGGGGTAAACCCCTACTAAATGCAGTGCATGGTATTTTGATTTTTGGAAAGGACAGTACATTTATGACAGAATCTACATTTTTGTTTTTCTTATATTACTATTATTATTATATTATTAGAAATGATAAAAAAAGTCGTCAGTCTGCTTTCCGATTTTCGAATATTCTAAATAATTAGGGAGTTACTGTGTAATTCTCATGCTGATGCATTGCGTTTCTTAAATGAAAATAGTTTTTGTTACATTTCAAAAAAATTATACAGAAATAACGCAAAGCATCACCTTAGTGATTTAATAACCCTCTTATTTTTAACAAATAATTGAATATCATTTTCAATAAAAATAAATTGCTGAAATACTAACTACCAAAATTGTAGGGTGTTTTCATTGCTGTGTATCTCATAAAATTAATTTTAATACAAACTCTTAAATACGTATTTTATCGAAAACAGATTTCTAAATTATTTCTATGATTCTATTAAATAATATATGATTTATGGTTTTTTCCACCGGCATTGATTGAACTTAATTGATTTAATAAATGAAAAATAAAAGAAAATAAAAAGAAAAGATTTAAAAGAATAAAATTTTGCACTAAATTTAATGGGCAAAAACGATAATAAATTTAGACATTTAAGTAATAAATCAAAGATAAAAATGCATAAATAAATTTTATTTTTATTTGCTTTGTTCGGAATATCTTTTTTTAAACACAAATTGTTTTTTAAATCATTTCAAACTTGAATTATTTTATTCACTTCGTACATACTGAATTTTGTAAGAGAAACATATATTACATAAATTATAACATTTTTAGACGTTGTCATAACATATGGGTGACATGTCGTCGTGTGGGAGTTTAAGTGCTTTATCCGCCATTTCATATTTTTTGTATATTTCGAGTTAATGATGCCACTTTTTCAAATCTGTAATCCGTTTTAGTATTTCTTGTCTAGCTTCGGAGATAAATAGACGAAAACGGATTGCAGATTTTAAAAATTTTGGTGTCAAAAACCTAAATTAGCAACATTAACTCGAGATTTAAAAAATGGCGTATAGAGCACATAAACTCCCACACGACGATGTGTAGATTTCCTTTTCGTGACCCTGCCCTCTGCTGAGTGTGAATATGCCGCAAACTCTGTATTCATCGGCCTCCTACAATATAATGCTAAATTATATTACAATTACAAGTGGAGTGACAAAAACCATAAGCTCAGCTTAATATAACAGAACAGTCTATAGTGGGAATTGTATCCACCAAACTCACACTAGCAGTCTAGAGCACTACGAACTAGTATACTAGAGCACGTTTGCTCTAATATTGAAGCAATCTTCTTTTAATTTATGAATGTTTTAGAGTTCCTTGATTTTTGATTTTTTTTTTTCAATATTTTCTTGTCATTTCATTCTTTCACATTGCTTTTCATATTTTAATTGCTATAAAATAATTAGTATTGTCTGTATGTAGGTGGCATGTAAGTTATTTCAACAATATTTTTGAGTGATTCATGTCATTGGGGAATTTTTTGACTTCCCACTTGGGAGCAACTGTGGCAATATTTTTTTTATGGCTGCTGCTAAAAGTTTATTCAAATAAAGTTTTTAACTGTTTGAAAATAAATTACGATGTAAAAAACGGAAACACATGAAGAGAAGGAGAAATGAGAATTTGTTTAAATTTTTAATTCTACGATATAATATTCTTTAAAGTTACGTTCACATTAGTCAAATATTTGATGCAAAAAGCATAAACACTATCTTATGGAAACAGTTTATACAAAAATTTCGATTTATATACACATTTCTTATCAAATTACTTAAAGGCAGATAATACATACATAAATGGCCTTTACAACCCTTTGTTACGATTACGCCATGTTTTATCGCAGCACTCATGTTGTGGGTGTCAATTTTTATCCATGAGTACCGGGACCTACAGTTTAAGGTCGACTTCGAACGACAGACTTGAGAAGCTTTTTCATGGCAATCAATTACTCCCAGAGCTTTTGCCCGAAGACTGCTAAGAGGTAGTCGCCGAATAAAATATTTTTTTTTTAATATTTCTTTGTTTTAGGATTTCAGAGCCAGGGCTTGAACCGGAGCTCTCGTCTTAGTTAGCCACCAAAAGGCAGATAATATCAAGAAATATTATTGAAATATTTAACTAAATAGTAAATTAGAATTACTTTCTACCATAAAATATAAAAAATTTTTTTAGTAAATGAGAATTACATAAAGGCACAAGATACTCCTATTGACATTGCCTAAAACGACCTATGCATTTTCAAAATAATACATTAGAAAATAATTTAGCATGCAAACTTTACATAAATCTACATCCATTATATAGTTTTAAAACGAGCCTAAACTTCCTTTTATTAAAGTTTTTCGAATACTCCTCTTACTAACTACACAGTATAACAGGAGCCTTGTTAGGTATTACATTACCGATTGTGCAAACATATTTTACGGAATTGATAATCGTTCTTCGCACCTTCAAGTACTTCCAATATACTAGAGTTTATTTAAAAACGCAATAGCAGCATTTGAAGCTAGGTGGCTACTCATCTGTACAGTCTTGTACATCTTGAAGTCGCCGTGGTCTACTATTAGGTGTGTTGAATTTCTAAGACGATAGAGCCGGGTTCAAATCTCAGCTCTGACATCTTGCAAAAAAAAAGAATATGAAAAAATTATAACATTCGTCGACTACCTCTTAGCAGTCTTCGAGTAAAAGCTCTGGGAGTAATTGATTGCCATGAAAAAGCTTCTCAAATCTGCCCTTTGGTGTCGACTTTAATTTGTAGGTCCCGGTACTCATGGATAAAAACTAACACACACAACATGAGTGCTGCGAGAATCTAGGCCGTAACCTTGAAACAGGGTTGTAACAATTATGTATATATGCATGTATGGCTACATATCTGATAGCTTTTTGGTAATCTAATCTTAACACACCCTCTAAAGCATATACATTAGAGACCTGCATGACTCAATTCATCTCTTTAAAACACAGTGAATGCAACTTAACACTGTTACAATACCACACACTAAATTAAGAATGTGAGTAACAGAGGAAGAAAATGTCATTCAACAATGTGTCACTCATAACAGCTTGTGTAGTACACACCATACAGCATATCAATAAAAAACAAAAGAGACCACCAAATCAAAAGTATGAATTCACTGAAAAAAATATACATCCACTTAAAAAACTAGCACTCATTAAGAAATTGGTTTTTGTTTTCTTGCCAGACGCCTTTTGTACAAAGACAGCTTTGACAAATTCTGTCGTCATTGAGAGAGAGAATATGTTTAAAATGTAAAAACATACATACTATGTATTTGCCCTCTGCTTTGCTCTTTTTTAGGAATGTTAAACTATGTATGTAAAAACAACAAAAACACAACCACAGCACAGTGAATGCTTACTGTTAAGAATGTGGTATTCATTGTTATTTTGAGTTACTGTGATTATGACTCACTCACTCAAATTAAATGAATGCAGTAAAAAATGAATTTGGTACACTATTTAGTCTGTTAAAGAGATATCCACATTTTTACAGATTGTGAATGATGAGTGAGAGCACAACAATGAGTCATTTAAAAGCATGTGCACAATTTTAAGTTTTTTCACATTCATTGCAGGTCTCTAATATAAATTTCAATAAAGCATTGAGGTTTATTGCTTTAGTTTTTGTAAAACGTATTTTTATTCTCTCCATTTGAAGATTGCACTACAATTAGTCCTAAAATTTGGTCTAAAAGCCAATAAATTTGTATATTTTAAACTGCAGAATGGCATTCGACACAGAAAACATTACAGTCTTAGTAAGCTCAACTGTTTAAAAGATTTGTAAATAACATATTTTAAATATTAATAAATAGTTACTATTTAACAATCTAAACTAATTGACTATTAATTTTGTTTTTGAATATGTATTTTATTTTTCAAATCTATGGCTTGCTTATATCTTGATTATTTGATTTTTTGTTTAAATTTCATCGGGTAAATGTAATTCTCATTTACTACATAAATTTTTTAACAGGAGAATCGATAGTTTAATGAGTTGGCTAGACATCAGCGAAATGGCTGTAGTGACAAGCAGATTCCCAATTACCAACCCAAAAATGAATAATTACATAAAATAATAAAATATTTAAAGCCGTTAATTTTAATTGCTGTTGTTGTTCTTATTATGTTAATAAGCTTTTATCAGTAACCAACAGTTATTGTTCAAAACTTTATAAAACTTTATGAATTTTTGTAATTTTTTATTATTTGTTTCGAGTTTTCTGTCATTTCCTGCTTAAATCTCAAAATATACACTTAAAATCCAATAAAAGTTATTCCGTAAGAGAAAAAAACAAAAAAACTGTTGGTGAAAACAGATATCAGACAAACAGCAAAAACAAAATGCTATTTTCAAAAAGCAATTTTCCTAAAGAGAAAAACAACAAGTATCCTAAAGAGTCAAATAAAAACTTAAAAGAGCAGCCAAACAATACAAAAAATAAATAGACAAAAAATTATTTAAAAAGTAGAAAATAAATGCAAATTATCCCTGCATCTGCTCTTGAGTTAACTGTGCATTAAGGGCAGACAGTGTATCCCAAATTGTTCGATAAGAGCTAAAATATAACTTGGTTTAACGAAAAATTCTACATTAAAGGTTATTCCTTACTAAAAAGTAAATTTTAAGAGGCAAATATTTTCTTTTTACTAAAAATATTTATTTTTAAATATAAAATTATTTTCAAACGCAGTATCATGGTACAATTATTACAAGGTATTATTTTAACTTTGCAACCCTGTTTCTCTGCGGATTGCAACACTGTACTTATAGATAACTGTTGCAAATTGATTTTTGTTATCACACTTTGGCAGCAGCAGGATCAATATATTTATTAATTTTCATCATTCAGCTGAATTAAATTCTTATTCATGTCAATCCTTTTATCTAAAAACCTCTATTTTAGAGCTTAAGTGAGCTTAATTATTTAAGTTTTTCTCTTTTAAAAACATAAAAGTTCTATTCATGTCAAATTAAATTGATATTTTAAAAATTTTATTTATTTTTTACAATTTTTTTTTTGTATGCTTTTCTCATTCCTTGGTGTCCTTAAAATAAAATTTGCGTTTTGCTTTTTCATTTTTATTTTTTTTTCTCTTCTTTTTTTTATTGAACTCTCTCTCTTGTATTTTATTTTATGGATTTTGGGCAATAAATTTTTATTACATTTTTTGGCGTGGAAAAACTGTTTATGTAGTTATTTGTGCTAAAAAATTTATACAAAAGTGACAGAAAAGTGCAAAATAAACTCTAAAATTTGTTGATTTTTCCGATTTTTTTTTACTGCATTTGTAAAATAAAGTTGACAACTAGTTTTTATGGATTTTATTATTGGCAAAGGAATAAATATGTACATGCCAGTGGGTATGGATATGCATGTATGTATGTATATGAAAACAAATAATGCAAACAGTTATGGGCATTGAAATTAGACGAATTTGTTGAAACTTATTACCTGCATTCAAATTAAATAAAAATATTTTTAGGGTGTTTTATTGAAGGGGAAAAATGAGAAAAACTCTGATAATGGTAAGTAGTCCTACGACATTGGTGCCCAAGGTAGTAGTATTGGTGAGAATGACGAAATGTAAGACACAGAAGTTCTGCAAGTGTAGTTTGTCTCTCCCAGTCAACATGCTGATTTCCTACTGGTTGATTGACGATCAAACAAAAGAGCGTAAGTATACGTGTGAGTTTAATTTGCTGATATCAGCCACTACTGGGCCTTTTTGCCCTACGACCATTAGAGGCTTAACTTTTAGATTACAATTGTACTTTTTTTTTGTTAAATATATTTGATTTCTAGACACTTAAACACACTCTCGGTATTTATTCTTCTTCTTATTATACCCATATAAAAATGAATGTATGTTTGTGGCTTTGTTTACTTATTTGAATTTTAGAGGCAGCTAAACGGCTGAACCGATTTTCTTGAAATTTTTGCGGTATCACTCTATATGTCTAGATGGAACCAACTGGTTGGTGCACTTCCATTCGATGTAAATTCTTATTTGTGTATATCCTTAAAATGGTAACACAAAGAAGCTCTAAATTTGGCCTAAAAAACTTCACAGTCAACACGAATCATCAGCTAATAAGGGACACAACCGAATAAGTGGGCATGGTATCCATGCAAAGTAATTGTTGATTTTTAAATGACTCCATAGCTAACATAAATTGTTAGTTAAAAAATGGGCGTATTTGGACAAGTGGACATGGCAACTCCCGAATACATTACGTATTGATATATCTGGAGAATGGTTATAGCAAAAGTTTCTGAATTTGATCTAAATAACATCATAGTCAAAACATATCACTCGGCAAAAATTATTGGAGAGGTCATTGCTCAAAATGGGCAATACGTTACATAATAAAGTTGTTTCGTTCCATGAAAAAATTGACTTTTATTTTCTAAAAAAATCCGCAATTACTTAGTTGCCAACCCAATAATATAAGTTTTGTAGGAACTAATGTTTTTTTTCGTCTAATCACCTCTCATTAAACTACCAATAGAACAGAGAAATATGTCATATTGCGTCAATGATCCATTAAATGAATTAAGTTGGATACCCTACCGCCATTGATAGACACCTTTGCTCTTTCTTGTAAGCGGTTGAGAAGCCCTATAACAGAGTCTGAAACACCGGCCTATAGATAAGAGTTGTGGCACCCTGAGAAATGGCCCCAAAGAAAAATGAACCCAACCCGAAAATTAAAAATGACCCCAAAAATTTTAATGGAGCACAACAACACGAAATTTTGGGGTAATTTTTCATTTTCGGGTTGGGGTCATTTTTCATAAAATGAGTAAAATATAAAAAGGTACGAGAAACCTTACGGAATTCGTTGTTCTGTTAGTGGTTTTTTTGTAAATAAAATTAAAATTTTGTTTTTGTATTCATTCGTTAAGAAAATATAATTAATATACGTATAAGTATATTAAAAAAAACATAGTTTAGTCATTACAAAAAAAGGTTTGGATTGATTTGGTCACCAAAGTGTAAATTTCTAAACAAATTAAAGAAACAAAAAATTAATATCATTAATAAAATGTAATATATTCTCCACAATCTGCATTAAATGTCATTGAAGGGTTTCAATTCGAAAAAGTATGGACCAATTTCGGTATTTCTAGTGACGAACAAAATCCGAGACCATTTTATACAGCTTGCAATATAGAAGAAGGCTTCTCCTACTGCATATTTTCATCGCAAAAGTTAATAGACCTCATAAGGGAGAATATTGATGTGTCGGATAGGAATAATTTGGTCGGACGCAACATTTAAAATTGTTCCTTTTTGGTGTTTTAATCAGCTACTAATAATATATGTATATTGAATTTTAGAAGAGGTTAATAAGTATGTTTATTTTTTATTGGGTATTATTTAAGTATTAGCATCTTATTAAAAAGAAATCGTATGATTACAGGAAAAAGTTTTTGTTTATAAATGATAATTTATTGTGTATTTGAAATCGCTTAGTTTGTATTGATAACAGTAGTTTTTTTTTTGAATTTGGAGGATAGATGGCTCTGTAGTAAAAGAAATGATTTAAAGAAATTGTGATACCAAGTTGGTAACGGGTACGTGTTATTAAAATGGCGCCAAAGCGAGTGTTGCATTCCTTATAAAAAAAAATTTGAATATATTTTTTAAGCAAAGATATGTAAAAGACATCTAAACTTAGCCTGTTTACGTAGGGTGACACTATTTGAATTTCACCTGATTTTTTTTATATATTCAACCACATTTTATTTATTTTTTTTAATTTTTGATGTGTCTTTTTTTTTATGGTTAACGCTTTTTTTAGAAATTTATTTTGTTTTATTTGACAAAGTGATTTTGTTTATTTAGTAGTTGTTGTGTAGGGTCAAAAAAAAAAATGAAACATATAAATAAAAACCCATTATAAAGTGTGTCTATTTGCAAAAACTATTATCTGCCAACCATTTTATGACCTGATTTGAATACAAAATAAGAGAAAATGAAAGAAAAGTAACAAAAACCATTTACATTTGGTTTTTGTATATGTCAAACGAAATATAAAAAAAAATAGTTTTTAATAAATTTCAGTGGTTGTCACTTTTTTGTAGAAAAAAATATTTTTTCGCATTTAGCAGATTTTTTTTTCAGTATTTAAATTTAAGAAAAAAACTAGTAAAGGCTATGAAAAAAATCCATTTTAAAGGGTATGGAGTCCCTAAAATTTTAAGTTTTTCAATATGTAGTATTTTAATTATTATTATTTTTAATAATTATGAGTAGGGCAACCAAAAATATGCATTAGCATCTTTTTTTCTGAATATTACTGACAAAACAACCAAAATATTAATTCATTTTAAGAAAAACTACGACGTTTAACCCCTATTTGTTACCGCATATTTTTGCATATTTCGTCATAAATGCAAAATTTTGCATTTTTCAAATTTATTCATGTTTGTATGGCGTATTTTACAAATTTTTACATATGTTAGAAGAAATTACGTGTATTGCCAAATTTTATTTGTTCAAAATAATGACCATGACACATTACTTAAGTATAATCTATTAAATAATAACGGTACTCATAAAAACGCTTAAAACTAACATTGGGAAAATTGGTGTAGATCTTTTTTAAACTATTGTGCAATAGTTAATGTCAATTTGATAAAAACGTCAAAGCAAAAAACAAATTAAATACAAAGCATAGAAATTAATTTACATACATTTATGGGAATAAGCGTTAAAAAAAATTGCTTAATAATGAATACACAATTATTAAGGTACGAATTTTTCAACGTTCTTCCTATTGGGAAAAAATTTTCATAATTGCATGACATAAAAACTTAAAATAAAAGTTGATTTTTTAATTAATTAAATTTTCCTAAGAATATGCCGAAAATCAAGCAATTATATCACTCCTCTCGCAAATGAGAGATATGTAAATATAAAGGAAATTGATTTTATCTGGTTGGTAGCTAAGTGTTACTCTTCATGTTTTAAAATTTTTGAAAAAAATATACGTAATTTTACATCAACATATTTATGTATTATGAGTTTATAGAGCATATTTTTAACGCTTAAAACTGTTTTTCAATGCATATTTTAGGCGCTTAAAACTAATTTTATAGAGCATATTTTTGGTTGCTCTAATTATGAGTATATAGTTTGCATAGTGCGCATACAACATATACAGTGTCGCAAATAAGCGTTGACGCATTATGAAATTTTCATATTCGTTAATAAAAAACAAACAAACAAACAAATACTTCCATAAATTGCTATTTTTTGAAAACTATTTTTCTTTGTTTTTCATGATATGGATTTGAAGTCCCTGTTGTAAATGAGCAATAAAAAGTCAAGGTATACATATATATAAAATAAATTTTAAATATCTATGTAATTAATTGTTACCATTTTAAAGTAACAGGAATCGTACATATATTTTTACAAATTACGCCCTCTTTTACCAATTTTACTATCATTTAAATTTTAAATACATAAAAAAATTTTATTCAAACATACTTTTAATTATCAAATATGTATACAAGAAAAAAAATATATATATTTCATGTACACGAAGTTTTTCTATCAAGTATAACATTTTGCTCGATATTTTAAACCAAATGGGAGCAAATCTTTTTCATTTTTCTAATTTTAGGTATGTGTCATCACCTTATAAGGAAACATAAAAACGAAAATATATTTCAATCACTTTTATAGACGTGTAGATGTCACGTACGCTAAATGGAAATGTACATTAAATTTGATTTTTCTATTAAAAACCTCTAATTTTTATTTTATGCAACTTTGTAACTGAAATTGACGATATTAAAGAAATTGCAGCCATTAAACATTTTCAAATACATTTTCTGGGAATCATGACAATACAGATTTTTGTTTTGTGCAATAAAATCGTGATAATTGCTAAGTTTGTTTATGAAGTAGTAATGTTTACATTTCATATTTTAAATTTAAAATTTTTAAGCAGTTTTTTTTATTGTGAGACAAATACTCAGGGGTAAACCCCTACTGATGCTTTGCATTGTATTGGAATTTTTTGGAAAAGACAGTAAATATTTTTCTTATATTATATTATTATTAAGCGACTTAGGAATGAGAGAAATTGCTGTGAATTGATCTTTCAAAGGCCAGTACCTTTGAATGATCAAAAGCAATTGTCTCATCGTTGCATATTGATTGTGTGGTGAGTGTCTTCGCTAAGTAGGTCTAGCTGTCATCTGCTACTTCACAATAGGTGGCGCTTGTCTCCTGATAATTCGTCTTTGTTGCCGATGGTTAGGGTGGAATAAAATAGTTTGCTAATGTTTGCTTTTATTCTTCTTATAGCCTTAATAAAAATTTATACACAAGTTTTTGTCGAAAATATTTATCTTGATCTCAGCATGCACAAGACTTTTGAGACAAATGGCAGACCAGCTGAACTAGTTTCCTTCGATGCTGGCTTACTCTTTTGCAAATCTTTTTAGTGCGTTATATCGTATCAGTATTTTTCTGTCATAAAGGAAGTTTTACATTAGCGCCAATTTTTGAAAGGCGCGAGACTGGTTAAAAGCGACTAACTCTACAAAGTATTGAGACCTTATAAGATAGTGAGAGTCCAATAATTTACTGATTGTCTTTGCTGATATTTTTTTTATTTAATTTTTGATTACCGTATTTGCCGGACGATAAGACGCATCGGACCATAAGACGCACCCCAAAATTGTATCTATAAATTTTTAGAAATAAGTAAGGTTTGGACGATAAGACGCATCAGACCATAAGACGCACCCTGATTTTAGGTCAAATTTTCAGAGTAAAAAGGTGCGTCTTATCGTCCGGCAAATACGGTATATGCAGATTTTTTTAACAGAACGAAAAACAATAGTGTACACTGTAGTGTACACTTTTATTACTGAGTAGACTATACAGTGTACAATAAGCAATTGTTTTCTTTTATTTTTTATATTGCCAATGCACTATTTTTTGCTTAGTAATTTTCTGTTTTTTTCTTTTGCAAGTTACCAATTTAATATTTAAATTTCTTCAATTTTCTTTTTTAAGTTTTCTTATAAGAAGTTTGAAAATAAATATCATAATTTTTTTTCCTTAATATGTCTCTTAAAATATGTTTTTTATCTTCATATGGCTTTCTTTTTTGTTTGTTTTCTCTTTTTGCAATACTTAATACTAAAATTTATAATCCAATAAAATTCTTTTAAGAAACTACTGAATGGAAGCAAAAAAAAGAATGTTTGAAATAAATTGCCGCATTATATTTGGAAAACGAACAATTTTTCTGTTTTTTTTCTTTTGTAATATTTTTTCAAAAAGTTTTTCAAGCACTTAAATATGATGACAAACAACAACAGGCAAATAAAAAAGATAGCAAGAGGTGTTGTTAAAATTCTCAGATGAAAGAAATGGCTGTTCCCTTTAAAATTTAAGACTTTAGAGAGATATTCAGCTTTTATTTGTATAAATTTAGAAAATATGTGCTTCTCAATGCTTTTGTAGGATTGGAATAAGATTTGAAAATGGGAAAAGTTAGCAGGAAATTAAATTCCTTTTACATATCAGCTAACGTTTGATTATAATTGTTGATTTTGGGTCAAAAATCTTTATTTTTATTGAGACCAATACTCAGGGGAAAACCTCTACTGATGCATTGTATTGGAATTTTTTGAAAAGGACAGTACATTTATGACAGAACATATATTTTGTTTTCTTATATTACTAAGCGCCTTAGGAATGAGACATATTGCTGTGAATTGATTTTCAAAAGCCGGTGTTATACCTTCACCCTTAAATGATCAACAGAAATTGTCTCATCGGTGCATGTTGCTTGTACGGTGAGTTCCTTCGCTAAGTAGGTTAAGCTGTTATCTGCTACTTCCCAATAGGTGGCGCTTTTCTCCTGATCATCCGTTTTTTGTTGACATTGGTTAAGGTGGAATAGAGTGGAATGTCGGGGAGCGGTTTCTTTATAGATGGTCTTCTTGGAGGGGGGGACCTCTTATTTTTAAATTATAAGTTTAAAAAAACCTTAAACTAACTTCTTTCATTTTTCACCTTTGCTGGGATTAGAGCCTGGGCTGTTGAGTTTTTCTGTGCGAGCGCTCTAACCACTACACCACGCAACCCCTATTCTTCTCATTGAATTAACGGCTGTTGA
Source organism: Metopia argyrocephala (assembly GCA_963576795.1). Taxonomy (NCBI): domain Eukaryota; kingdom Metazoa; phylum Arthropoda; class Insecta; order Diptera; family Sarcophagidae; genus Metopia; species Metopia argyrocephala. Next base: position 174,466,434 of record OY756208.1, on the reverse strand, counting down.
TTTAATACACTACTGTTTTTTTAAACGTCACTAAGAAAGAAATATTAGTGGGTTCACGTGTGGTATAAATATACTTTTTATGGGTAAATTTATGGCGTTCAGTGTATCATAACTGATACATATCATATGTAATACATGAATCGTTTGGAGTTTAATTTTCTAACGAGTTATGTATCATTACTGATGACTTTTTGGCGTTATATTGCAGTTAAGAAATGTTCAGTTAGTTCAAGAACTTACTGATAAATGCCTGCAGAAATGTGATTTCGAAAATATACCTACATGGGACGTGTACCGTAAAAAATTCGTGTTTATGTGGGGACAGCGAACCTGTTAATTAAACTTAGTCCTTTCTTTCTTTGATGTTTCTAGAAATAGCTTTTTCCAACTTTTCAGCACATCAAAAATGTTGTCTTGGAAACTAAATTTAATACTCATTAGAGTCAAAATTAATTGTATATGGTGGTTAGGAATTGTAAAAATCTAACCGCCAAATTATTTTTACAAATGCCCAAAAACAATTGCGTAAATTTAGAACAAACAAAGGGTTTGACTGTAACCTTATATTCTCGCCAATCATCATACAGGCAACGTAGTTTTTATGTAGCTGTTTTAGTTATTTTTTTAAATTGCTCAAACTTTTTAACTATACAAAAAACTTAAAATGTGTATAAACCGCATTAGACCTTGTAAGTATGCGTTGTAGCACTGCAAGTAGGTGTTATATTTTCGCTGATATACTCGATAACTTTGTCGGTCGTGTTTATTTTATTTATTATTTATGCAAGCGACTTAAAAACTAAAACTAGTACTTTGCATTTTTATAACAATTGTTGCAATAATAACATATTCGAGAGCAACACTATACACTATGAAAGAGAATTGAAAACAAAGGAAGATAAAAAATGTATAACTTGTTGTCAACAAATTTGGGGCATAAACTAAATTGTAGACCCTATAAAAATTTAAATATAAGTACAATTTGTAAGTAAAAAAATATGTGGCACCCTAATCTATATTATAAATTGCAATGAACTGAAGCCAAATTGTGTCCATATTGTCCAGACATATGAAATAATCATAAATTACTCCGCCGCCTCTTTGACTTTAAATTACTTACTGCTGCTGCTACTAATCAGTATAATAGGAAGACAAATAATTCCATTATTGGAGTAAAACTGAAAAATAAAAAAAAAATTGTTTATTTCTGTCATATTTTATATCTATTGTCAGCAAATCTTTGTGCTTGTAATTTGTCGTTTAATATACAAGAAAAAAAAAATCGAAATAGATCACTGTATGCGATGTTTTGTTTATAAAAAAAACATAATTGAAAATTGTCATTATCAAAGTTTTGAATTAAAATCTAATTTTAAGGATACAAGATAATTATTTTTGTAATCTCCTATTATATTACTGAATAAAAAAATTCATGCCTCAATTATCATTTTGCAGGATGTTATATTGATTTTATAACAGACGTTTGTTATAAAATATCCATCCATGAGAAACCCGCCACGATTTTACATTCAACAAATTGCAATTGCATTTGTTTGACTAAACAACGGGGAACAGTACATGGTTTAAAACAGATTATTTCGAACACTTCTTCTTTATACGACTATCGTTATATGAAAAATGGCATGTCACTAATACTCTTTGCGTAAATTTAAAACAAAAACAGGTTTTACTTTAACCACATATTCTCGCCAATACAGCTCTTGTGAGAAGTTCGAAGTTCTTGTGAGAATTTAATGCTGCTGTAGTATAATTATATCAAAGACCGATATTTGAGTAATTAGAAGTATAAGAAATGCTAAAGAATTAACTATTCTTCTGCAAAAATATTGTTATTTTGTATTAAAATTACCACGCTTTTTCTTGAAGTTTATTGTTGAAAGAGAAACCATAGGAATAAAGAAATTAAAATTAAAATATTTTAGTGTTCGTTGCTCATAATTCTTTAATTTATTTATTAAATTTTGATCTTATTTTTCTTTTCTTTCCAGGTAAGTGTTTCAATTAATGTTTTATATACAGAAGATGTAAACGAAGGTATGATATAAGTAGTTTTCTATTTTAAATAATAAAATATAAATAAATATGTATATGGGCAATTTCAAAAATTTTCAACATTTGTTGAAACTGAGTTCAGATGCTTAGTATTTCTCCAGTTTTTCGAATTGACCAAAACGGTTAAAAGGGAATGGTAGGCCACATTAGGAAACTGGGAAATTCAAAATTTGAGACCATCAGTTCTTAATCTCTAAAAGTTATGGGCACTGAAATATAGAAAAACTCAAAAAAAGGCTTGAAATTTACAAGAGTTTTTTCATATTTCATCACTTTTCTACTTTTAGTTTTAAACTTCCGATGCCCACTGATATAAAATAAAGTCACTAGACTTAGTAGATATTTACATTATAAAAGTTATGCTCATACTACTATTTGGGAAAAAGTTGTACAGCGGTTCATTTTTGAAACCAAAGTTTTCCGATTTTTCAATTTTCGCAGTTTTTTCTATAGCGTTTTTGCGCCGTTCAAGAAAATTGCATTTCGTCAATAGTATTTAAAAGATGGTATAATTTGCTAAAATTTGCGCCATATCACGTCGATGTCAGGCTGCTAGTTGCTGAGAACGATGACATCAAACTTTTATAGAATTGACGTAAATTTTTCAAAAATGACAGTTTTTCGCGCCTGACATTTGCAATCTTATTTAAAACTGGTTTATGTATTGCGTGATCTAAACTTCTTAGTAAATGGCACCTCAACGTCAAGAAGGCGTTAAAATATTTTGAAACGCAAAAATTTTATAAAGAAAATAAAAATTTTGCGAAATTTCATGATTTTGTTTCGCGTTTTTTTAATTAATCCGTGGTTTAAAATCAATGTAAAGTATTGGAAATGAAGTGCGGCGGTGAACTAAAGATCATATATAAATACGGTTGAATTCGGTCCATATTTAGAGGGTACAGTGGCATTTTTCTTCAAACACATTTTGCTTTGTGACATCTGCAGTTATGTATAGATTCCGCCGCGATTAACAGCAAATGATAGGTTTTTTTAAGCTTGATAATAAAACCGAATAGGCATTAAAAAATTTTCATGATTTTAAATTTTACAGATCAAAAAAAAAAATCCTAACCTCAAAAATAATTCTTATATAATTTTTTTATTTTTTAAATTTGCAAGTTAAAACATTGTTTTTCTGTAAATTAGTTATGCGTTATATAAACACGTATTATAACAATCGGTGAAACATTCACATTTTTGCAAAAATTCGCCTTTTTTAATGTTAAGAAATTTTAATTATAATTGATATTTTTTATGTATTTTATCAGTGCATTGATGAATTTTGACTGCACTGATGAATTTGAAATGAGTTTCATGCATCCATACAACATTTATTAAAATAAACCAATAAATTTAACTTTAAATTTTTTTTTAAGAGATTTTAACTTAAAACCTCCATAACTTTCGCGCCGTTTGCAATAAATGATTAACGCGAACTGTTTTGGTATGCTAAAATATCACCCTTCACGTGACCAAAGCGTCATTCGTGTCATCCAAAAAAAAAATTACGAAAAAAAAAATATCAAAATGTCGAAAATTTTTGAAATTGCCCATATGTACTGTCCCTCACAAAAGTTTTCCATAGTGAGTCCTTTCGAGTTTTTTAAGATATAAAACAGTAAAATAAATGTGTTTTGAATTAGTTTGATAATACAAGTGGTGATAAACCAATATGTATACAGTCGGGCCTCGATTATTCGTTATCCGGTTAACCCGTAAACCTCATTTACCCTGATTTCCAAAATCAGTCTATTGTTTTTGTTTGAAATGTAATTACCTCTATTATCCGTAATTAAAATAGGGAATTCCCTTCTTGCATACGATGAGTCAGAAGCATTTACAGGTGGTTAGTTTAATTTTAAAATTTGACAAGTAGGGGTGGTTAGATTTAAATATATTTAATTTGGAATCGTTAATTACCAGTGGTAAAACGACAAAGAAACGTTTTAAATATTGAAATAATAACGAGCATTCAAAAAATAATGTGAGTGGCATTGATATCTTGAATTAATTTTTTTTAATGTAAATTCGTATGTACCCTATGTAATAAAAATATTAAAAAAAAACTCTAGAAACAAGATTGTTATTCGATTAACCGTAAAAATCGATTATCCATAATATTTCTGGTCTCGACTATCACGCATAATCGAGGCCCGACTGTATTTCATTTAATTATTCAAAACATACATACATAGAAAAAGGAAGAAAATTTGTTGCACAAAAGTAATGGCACATCCTATTCATAAACTTATTAAGCTAACATTTCCGAATTTTGCCGCATTTACTTCTGTTCTTTTATTATCTTATTTAAATATTTTGTCAAAGAATGTACCAGATTTCGAGTGGCTTCTTAACCTATTTTTTATTTCAAATTAAAATTTATTGAAATTTATTTATTCTGCGATAGATATTCAACTTGGGTACCCGTTGAAGTAGGATGCTGACATTTCTTCATTTTATTTCAATCAAATATTTTAGACTTTTATATCAACTCTCCTTATTGTCTATCTAGGCTTCACGTGTATTTTTTTACATTTAAATTATCATTAAAGTTTATTTCTCTATTAACTGAAAATTTTGCTTAAACTACGAGTACATTTTAAGATATTTATTTTAGTTTTATATGACTACGGCAATAGCCAGTTATGAAAATATTTTATTCATCCCTTTTTAAAGCAACCCGTACATACATTTAATATTTAATTTAAAATTTTCCATTGCCTGATAAAAAAAAAATCAGGTTTCGCTCAAAGTGATAAAGAGAATTGTTGCGAATTAACCCAACCCTCCAGTAATCGTTTACACCAATTGGATGATTGATGATGATGTTTTATATGGCTTTAGTTTAAGGAGGATAACGATGATGTGTAAAGCCTGATTGAAACATAAAAGAACAGGCGTTAATAGTTTAATAAATTAAATAATTTAAATTTCAGACAGGCTATAAAAAATTCCAGTCACCACCTCACTCACCCCTTTCGAAAGGAATATAAAATTAACAAAAAAAAAAAAAAAAAACGGGGGAGTAAAAATACGAGAATTCATCAAGAACCCACAACGTTTTTTTTGCTTTTATAAAATTTCCACACAATAAATAAAGTTTTGTTACCCTTTGCATTTTTGAAGTTGAGAGAGACACACTACTCTCTCGTGCCAGATTTTTCCGTTAGACTTTTTCCTGTACTTCCTTCACGTCTCTTTCTAGAAGATTTTTCATTTGTTTTATGGCTCATGTGGTGTAACATTATAAAAAAAATCTCAACATTTTGAGAATAAAAATTAAAAAATAACACCACCATTAAGAAGTTTTGAGATGTTTATAGGTTTAGATTTAAGTTTAGAGTTGAGAGTAAAAATATAGCAGCAAACTGCAAGAGGCAAGCAAATGTTATGCAGAAGATCTAGAGAGTTTTCAGTTTAGTTTATGCTGTTCTTTGAACACACCTCTCAAATATAAGACTTCTGGCTAGAGTATAATCAGTACAAAAAATAAAAGTTGGTTAACCAGCCGCATTACTTCTGGTATGTAAACTATTTTTTCGCCTAACGTAATTTCGAATACTTAACGATTCAAATAAATTCTTCTACTTTCGCAATATACATATCGTCGTGCGGGAGTTTATTTGCTCTATCTGCCATTTTATACATTTCGAGTTAATGATGCCACTTTAGGTTTTTGACACCAAAATTTTTAAAATCTGCAAACCCTTTTCGGCTATTTATCTCCGAAACTGGACGAGATATCAGATATCTGCTTTAACATTTTTACAACGAACAACTTTATCCTTATTTGGCTACTTACGAGTATTATACTTTCTATTAATCTCGTACTTCTAGTACGAGGTTTCTACAACATATCTAGAGATTTCACGGCATTCTTATGTTCTTTGCTCTGGCTTGCTCTAAGCGGCTTAATATATCATGTTTAGCTTCCTTATCTGCTGAAAGACCACTATCCAAGTATGTCGAGTGGTTGACGTCTGCTACGCTCAGAATTTTTTAATAAATATTACACCATTGAATTATTTTACTTTCAGAGATATTGTTTTGTTGTCATGGTTTTACGTTTGGTGTAAGACTTCCAGTTTTGATTGCAAAGGAAAAACAGCATTCCTTCAGATGCCAAGTGATTCGCCTTTTGTCACAAGTACCAGCGCCTCTTAGAAATGTTTGGTCGCTCATTAAGCCACTTTAAATTGAAAGACTGTTAACAATAATTTCTGACATTTTGGCGTTTTATCAATTGTACTATTATTTGGTTCTTCATTGTTTTGTGTCGTACTTAATTCTGTTGCTCTTTGCTGCAGTTGTTGATATGCGTTGTTTGAACGTTGTAAGTATGAGCGTATGTTGGCAAATTTATTTTAATCGCTGTGCTCTCAATAACTGATTTGCTGTTGTTGTTTTCTATTTAATTTCTATTTGTTGTTTTTGTTAATATTTATTACTGTTGTTTTTGTTGTTGCAAGTTTAATAGTTTGTTTAACTTTTTTTTCTATTTTTTTATTCGTAAAGTAGAAAGGATTTAGAAGTTTTCAAGTGTGTAAAAAGTGTAGAAAAAACCATTTTCTAAAGTTAAGAAGTTAAGAAAAATAGAAAAGTCTTTCCAAGCAAATAAAAAAAAATTAATAAATAAATAAATTTTCAAGCACGCAATTATAATTAAATTTAGTTATTCTTCCGATATAAATATATTTAAATTGGCGCTTTTCATATAAATTGTTAAAAAATTATTACAAATTTGCTGAGCTGGGGTCTTCAAATGATAAATTTTATGAGTAAAGACGCCAATAAATCTATTAAATGTGGCAATTTCTGTAAAGGGCAGTGAAACTGGCATAAACTGTTACGATTGCCTCGGTCGTACTGGATATTTTCCGATCGAGGCTCAATATTGCTTGCAATATGTGGAAACGTCTAGTATTGCGAGGCTCTGTTGGGCAATTCTTAAGGCGTGGTATAACTCAAACGACCCAGGTTCTAATCCCAGCAAAGGAGAAACATAAAAAAAAAATTGCGATTTTTCGAAAAATTATAATTTAAAAATAAGAGGTCCCCCCTCTAAGAAGTCCATCTTCAAGAAACCGATCCCTGAATCCAAGACGCGCTCTGGCGCCATTTTAATACCATATCCTTGTTACCAACATAGTTGTTACATATCCAGTCTATTCCACCATGAAGCGAATGCTCAGGAGAACAGCGCCACCTTGTGGGAAGATAACAGCTAACCACTTGGTGAAGACGCTCACCACTCACATTCAATATCCACCGACAGATGGGGTAATTGCTGTTAATCATTAAAGGGCGAAGGTATAACACTGGCCATTGAGTGATCAAATCGAGAGTAACTTGTTCCACCGACATAAGGCGCTTACAATCTTAACATCTATCTATATATTCAACAATCCAATACAATTCACTGCATTAGTAGGGCTTTACCCCTGAGTATAGGTCTTAATAAAAAAAACCTTAGAGCGAGTGGCCATTTGTTGCACTACTGTTTCCTTAAAATCCACTGTCTAATTGAGAGTCGAATGATTTCCGCTTATGCCAGTGTCCGGTCCTTGCTATTAGACACCCGAAGCTTTTGGTAAAAGCAATTGGTTAGAATTGACAAAACCACTAGGTTTTACAACTAAACCACCAGTACATTAATATCTTTCAATGGTATTATCTGTAGCCTGGTAATAGAAAAATAAAAATACTTCGCGCATACTATTTATCTTTTAATGCTTTTTATGTGTATTCCTTTTTAAATTCCTTTAAAAATTAAAGGAAAAATAATTTCATTAAAAGAAACGAAAAAATATGAACTTAAGGGTACACATCAAAATATCAATTATACATTTTTTTCGCAACAGCAAAAAAAGAAAAGTTAAACTTCTCTGTTGTTATTGTTTTAGTCCTTTCTCTCAAGGATGTGTTAAAAGAAAGTGAACGTCGTATGGATGTGTGTGATAAAATATCTTGCACTGAACTCTGTCTGCAGCTCCTTTAATAATAGAGATTTTCTTTTTATAGCATTGTCTTTTCTTTTATTTCTCTATAACACCCTACTTCCCAAGCTTATCATTGAACTTGTTGTAGTTGTCATTAATGAAAGAGTAGCCCGTGTGCATAGTCGTTGCAGTATTCTCGCCTTTATGGCAGGAAGGAAATGGTGAAACAAACGCACTCACTGAGTCGAGTAACTTCTTCAAGTTTTTTTTTTTTAGGAAATATAGTCACGCTGTAAGAGGCTGATGAAAGAAAGATAAAATGAAAGGGAGCGTAGCCAAAAGGAAATGAAAGAGTCATAAAGGATATGAACAGAAATTTAAAAGAATTACATTTTGATTTGGTAAATTATGCTGAATTAGTTATTTAAAAAAAATGCTCTTAATGACGTGCTTCATTAGCAATTAATTAAAATTTTTGAAATATAAACTAATATACGGTAATAATAAACCTGAATAATTATAATAAAAACTTAAATGTGATAAAATGTTTAATAAGTGTACAGTTAAAGAAAATGTTATGATTTTGTGTTTTAATTCTTTTAAGCTTCTGCCTCTGATTATTAATAACTCGCTTTTTATGACATGACACAAGTGTGTAAAGTAATAGTTTTACTTCTTACGATTTTTGTTTTCAATTAATAAATGTTTACCAAAGATTTTTTTTAATACCCTACACCACAAAACGGGTTAATTTGTTAGTGCTGCTGTTGGTAACACATTAAACAACAACCGTAAAATTAAGTATAACGCACAATACAAATTAACTTTTGGCATTAAAAAATCATTGTTTTATTAGACATGAAATCAAACAGCCAATGAACAAATTGCTTTAATACGAGTATTACATACATACATAATTGGCCATTACAACCCTGTATCAGGGTTACGGTCTAGCTTCTCGCAGCACTCATGTTGTGTGTGTTAATTTTTATCCATGAGTACTGGGACCTACAGTTTAAAGTCGACTCCGAACAGATTTGAGAAGCTTTTTCATGGCAATTAATTATTCTCAGAGCTTTTGCCTTTTTTTGTTTATGTTCTCTAACCGCCATTTCATATTTTTTATATATATCGAGTTAATGATGCCACTTTAGGTTTACGACGCCAAATTTTTCAAGTCTGCAATCTATACATATATCTCGACCAGTTTCGGAGATAAATAGCCGAAAACGGATTGCAGATTTTAAAAGTTTTGGTGTTAAAACCTAAAGTGGCATCATTAACTCGAGATATATAAAAAGGCAGATAGAGCACATAAACTCCCGCACAACGATATGACATTTTCTAAATCAGCTGTGACTAGTTCAACTTATTTTTTTTTGGCAGATTTGGTTTTGCAGAAGATTGATTATATTATTGATCTTAGCATTTTATTGCAGTATAAATTAAAATTAACTTCCACATTATACCACTGTAAATAGTGTGAATAGTATCCTTGGTTTTTTTTATAAATGCGAATCATTGTATCTGACATATGTATGATTCAGTAAAAAAAAAACAGAAATTCATTTTTACTTCTATTTTTCTTCAATAATTTTTCCATTAAAATTGAATTGAAGAAAATCTATTAGTAATTACAGTGAAAGAAAAGTGCGCATGTATATGCGTATGCATATGTATATGGTAAAGAAATTTTGTAGTGGAGAAAAGTTTAATAGTAGGGAATAATACTAGAGTGTAATCTAAACATGGATTTAATGGAAAATAATCCTGATATTGGAAGAAGAAAGGGTTATTATGGATCAAGCCATCAGGAAATCAGGAGATTTGGGAACAATTCGCTTTTGAATTAAATAGTCTTGGTCCACCCTTAAGAACGGGACAAGAATGATAACGGGTAACATGCCTTTAAAAAATAGAGAGAAATACATTTCAACTGATATAACAATGTTCGGTATCTTTTTTTATTTATTGGGTTGTTCGGAAAGTAATTTCGTTTTTTTCCGTCAGAGGATTTAATTACGTTTTTTCGAAACCAACTTCACACTTAAGCCGCATAACCATTATACGTCTTGAGAGCTGATATTGCAAGGCTTGTGTGTGAAAAAGTTCTATTAATTCTACACAGTAATTTTTGGTTGGTGCCTTTTAAATATGGAGAGCAATAAGCAGCATTTTCGTCATATTTTACTTTTTTACTTCAGAAAAGGTAAAAATGCTGTCCAAGCGAGAAAAAAATTGACGGATGTGCATGGAGAAGGCGTGTTAACAGTACGCCAGTGCCAGAACTTGTTTGCAAAATTTCGATCCGGCAATTTTGATGTCGAAGATGCACCACGGTCTGGAAGGCCTCGAAGCTGACAAAGATGCGATAAAGGCATTAGTTGATGCAAATCGGCGAATAACCACACGAGAGATCGGTGAGAGATTAAATTTGTCGAATTTAATAAAATATTTATTCATTATACGAAAACTGTCTTTCATGTTCCCCAAAAAAAACGAAATGACTTTCCGAACAACCCAATATTTCTATTTTCCTCTTCACTTACAAATATTTGTTATAAAGTATATGTAAATAAAAATTTTTTTTATAAATATGCATTATACTAATTTTTTGTTTACAAACACATATCAACTGCAACGCAAAAGTCAAAGACAGTGTTGCATTCGGTTGACTATAACTTAACGAAGGCAACAGAAATTAATTGTGAATCATAATAAAGAAAGGTGAGTTGTGTTGTAACATTAGCAACTCAATTCAGTTGGATTGTAAACCATAATAGGGGCATTACTTTCATCAATTATTTTATTTTTTTTATTCACAGAAGTTAATGTTTTAATAAAAAAAATTAGTGCATACTCGAATTAAACTAATGATTAAAAAAAATGTATCAAAACTTTTACATTTTAAAATTACAGTACTTTGGAATTTCATTTGAATTTAATTTTACACGATTTTCGTTTCACAGAACAACCCTTTATTAACATTTGTTTTATTAAGTTTTATATATTAATTTTTGTTTTTTTTTTGTTTTTCTCAGTGTATTGATACTTTAACATTTTTTTTCTTGCACTTCCTCTCTCGGTATCTTTCAATTTAACAATTAGTAACACATTGCAAACGCTATTAGTAAAAATTATTATTTGTTGTTGTTGTATTTATTTCTACAACAATTTCCTTTTTAGACGCCATCATGTCTGTTTATTTTACTTTAGAACCACTTCTATATAGAAAACAAAAAAGAGAAAAAAACAAAGAAAAAACAAATAAAAAACCAACTTGCTTGAAATACCAGAACCCAAGAAGACTTCAGGCAGGTTTAAGTTGATGAGGCAGGTGGTTTTTCCATATTCAAGATGTTAAGAAATAAAACAACAACAAAAAATGAAAAATTACTTGATTGTGGCATGAAACTATACAACTAAGGCGGTGTTGATGATGATCATCACACTGAAACGCTAAAGGCAACAAGAAGGCGTAAAAAAAGTAATTTCAAGTATTTCGTTCCACTTGATTCGTTAATAGTATGAGTATGACTGAGTAAATTGATGAATGCCTGCATGTATGGTTGGCTGTTTGCTTGTGTGTCTGCTAGTTTTAGTGAAGAAATGCTTTTCTTTTTTCAATTTTCAAGGTGTTGTTTTTCGCTCTTTCAGTGAATGTTATAGCAAAAGCTAAATTCGATTGTGAATTATGAATAAACCTTTTTACTGAGATGTGGAAACAAAAAACGTTGAAAAAAAGTAAATAAATTGAAATCGAAATTTATTATAAATTTTTTTTTTTAGGTTTTATGCGTGTGACTTAAAAAGTTTATATTGAAAGAAATATGAAACTTAAATCATAAAAATAGTTTGAAGACTGGATTGATTTTAAAGAATTTTATGTTATAAAACTAGCGGAACCAGATCTGTTTTACTGGCTCTAAGTAAGAAATTTAATTTCGGAAATAAATTAAAATGAAAAATATGTACTTACAATAGGTAGAAGATATACAAATTTTGGTCCAAAATTGGAGAAGTTTTTATTAACAGGAACCAAGAAATAAGGAAACACGATTCAAGTTCTTCAAGAACTTGAACACTTTACAAAATTTTAGCTAGCAATCGGATAATATCGAAATTATGCAGTAAAACGATTGTCCAGGTCCATCATAACACACCACAGAACAAAAAGCAAACAAAACATTGAATTTCTTTTAATGATATGCCCTTGATAGAATAAATATTGACTACCTTAAAAAGACAAAACCATAGCTTTTCCAAGAATAAAAGACAAACTTTGGCATATGTGCAGCTTTCATAATATTTTAATCTGAATGGATGCGTTCAGACCATACAGTTTAAAGCATCTCAAAAACGTTTAACCCCTTATTTTTAAGTTTTCTTTGTATAGTTGTCTTGGTTTAAATGAAAATGGCAATATTTTATAAGTTTTCCATGAATTAAAAATATTTTTATGAATACACTTTTAAAATTTATATATTTTTAACTGCCGTGTTTGTTTTGTACAATAGATGTACAGATCTGCAGTGAGGTACTCTAGTTCCTCATACTGCCGTGTTCATAAAAAAAGTACTTTTATTAAAGGCTTATTTAACAAACTTCTATACTAATCAATATTAGAATTAAATTCTAAATTTTCAAAATTAATTAAAATTAATTTAAAAAAAAGGATTTGTCAAGAATATAAGAAAACGAAAATAAAACAACCAAACCACCTAAAACAACAAAAAGAATCAGTTTTGATGCGTTCAGACAAATAAACAACACTGTTCCTTATCCACACTATTCTTTGGATTTTTTCCTGTCTAACAATTTTTCAATAATCTCACATGCAAATACCTATTGTGATAACCTCTACAAATTTGAACAAGTTGAAGAATAAAAATAAAAGCAATTTTTGTCCAAAACCCTATTTGTTTTGTTAATTGTTAATTTGAAAAAAAAATATATATATATTTTAAAGGACTCTGCGTATATGTTTATTATTAATAATCGCTTTTAATATTTTATGATTTTTTTTCTCCCCAAAAAAATTTAAATCTATATAAGAAATCATAAAAATAATTTTTCTTCTACTCAGTCTGAATAAACATTTATCACTATTTTTTTAAGCAATAAATGATTTCCCATCCATTATATTGCTTCAAATGTACAGAATACTGATTACATGCTTTCAAATGTTCTTAAAAAGATAGGAAAAAAAGAAATATGTTCTCCCAGGAAAAGAAAGGACAATAAAAATGTCTAGAATAGAGAAAATAGCATCGACTACAAAATATACTTTGACGCAGCATCAATCACAACAAGTTGTCAGTTCGTATCATTCGCACAACAAAAGTTTTAAACAAAAAAAAATAAAAAAATAAAAAATTACTCATAGGGAGAAAACTAAAAATACTGACTGCAACAAAAGCTGCTTAACAACAGTCGAGTCTTTTCAGTATAACTAAACAACTAAAAACTTAAAGCAACTACAGCTAAACAGAGGATTTTTTTTTTCAAAGTCATTTTAATTGAACGCCAGTGTTGTATAGGGAGTTTTTTATTGAGGTATAGAACTTTAAGTTGGCATCACTTTTTTAACTGGCGGCCATTTTGTCAGCTGTCAAGTGATTAATATTTAGTTTGGTTTGCCATTTCATCATGAACAGGTTGACAAAAGAACAACGCTTGCAAATCGTGCAAATTTATTTCGAAAATAATGGTTCAGTTCGCGAAGTTTACCGCAAGCTCCGTCCATTTTATGGTCGACATAATCGTCCATCAGAGCAATTAATTCGGTTAACCATGGATCGTTTTCGCACTACGTTTACTCTATGTGATAATACGCATCCGCAGAGACGTCGAACAGTGCGCACCGAAGAAACAATTGCCGCTGTAGAGCAAAGTGCAAGAATTAAAGCCGCGAGACCATGCAATGCGTCGTGATTTTGGTGTATGGGCCGAAAATGATATTGATCTCGATGCTGATTTTCATCGCAAAATTTTGTTCAGTGATGAGGCTCATTTTTGGTTGAATGGCTACGTCAACAAGCAAAATTGCCGCATTTGAAGTGAAGAGAATCCACATGAGACCCTTGAGACGCCATTACATCCACAAAAACTGACTGTTTGGTGTGCTCTATGGGCTGGTGGAGTCATTGGGCCATACTTCTTCCGAAATAATGCTGGAGAGTCAGTTACCGTTAATGGAGACCGGTATAAAGCCATGATAACCGACTATTTTGTTCCCGAATTGGATGGCATGAATGTAGATGAGTTGTAGTTCCAACAAGACGGCGCTACATGCCACACAGCGCACGTCACAATCGATTTATTGAAGGAAACATTCGATGAGCGCATAATTTCGCGGAATGGACCTGTCAATTGGCCACCAAGATCGTGTGATTTGACACCATTGGATAATTTTCTTTGGGGATATGTGAAGTCGCTCGTCTACGCCAACAAACCAGAAACGTTAGGGGACTTGGAATCCAACATTCGTGGCGTTATTGCCAACAATCCTTCCAATAAAGCCAAATTGATGGACATTAAAACGATTTTCTTGTGTTTTATTTCAATTCGAAGTTCTATACCTCTAAAAAAACACCCTGTACATATACATTCACTCAGTTGATAGTTATTAAAAGTTTCTTATGGAAAAACCACTGCCATATTGAAAAGAAAAAAAAGCCCTGGAAAAATCTATTTTAAAAGTAAACAAAAGCGAAGCTTGTAAAGAGCAATGGGTGTACTAAAAACTATCATAAATATATGAAGGTTATGAAAAGACAGGATATTAGAGTTGTTGCAATCAAAAAAAATTTATAATTTTTTTTTTATTTATTCTTTTACATTTCTCTTAATAAAGCTATTGTCGCTGGGACCAAAAAGGACTAATTGAGAAATTCTCTTTGAATAAGTTTATTTGGTTTCTTAATGCCAACAGTGTCACTAGGGGAAAGTGATACTTTCGCTTGCCTAGTGTTGGTCATACGCAAAAAAACATGCAGTGTAGTTTTATTCGCAGCTTCGACAGAAGAGAAACTGATTGATTACAAATTATACTTTAGCTTGCAGTGTCCCAGCGAAGGAGAAAAATAAAGAAAATTAATTTGCGGTTTTTCAAAAATTATAATTTAAACAAATAAGAGGTTCCAACCCCACCTTCAAGAAATCCATCATCACTAAACCGCTCCCTAGCATTTCCAGCCTATTCCACCAAGAAAACGAATGATCAGGAGTACAGAGCCATCTTCTGGGAAGATAACAGCTAACCTACATAAATAAAAAGGTGCTCACCACTCACATTCAACAGCCAGATGGGGCAATTGCCATTGATCATTCAAAGGTGAAGGTATAACACTGACCTTTGTGTGATCAAATTGACAGCAATTTGTCCCATTGACATTAAGCGCTTAACATTACTTCTTCACGTGTATGTATCTATATACATATATATCTATATATTCAACATTCCAATACAATGCACTGCATTTAGTAGGGTTTTACTCCTGAGTATTGGTGTTAAATAAAAAAAAGGAACTTCTTAAGTAAGTTCACACTACTTGGTTTAAGCAGTTTATTTAAGCTTTGCCAATTAGAGGACAGAAACTTTTGTGTCCAGTTGGAGCAGTATAACAAAAGGTTTTAACTTATAGTTCCTAAAATTTGTCTACATTTTATATACTGTAGGTAGTTTTCTTTTTCTAAGAATGCAAAGAGACAAAATTTGGTCTCCGTAGAATTGATATTCTGCCATTCTTCTACACAGTCTTACTGGCTTAAATCCTTTTTGATATGCTCTATTAGCTTGAGTTGTTTTGTTGTTGTTAAGGAGTTTAGTTATGAGGTATGAAAAAATTTCATTGTATTAACTAAAAAATTAATTGGAAAATTTAATCATGCTAATTAACTTTTTAATTAAAAATTTTCTTTTAAAAAATTATTCTGTGAAGTATTTTCGTTTTGAAACGATGGTATTAAAACGCAATAAAGTAAAAATGTTCTAAGGGGACATTAGAAACCGAAAAAGAGCAGAAAATTTAATATTTAACAATTAACCAAGTTGATAGTCAAACGTTGTAAAAATGGCCAGTAGATAGTTTTGCTATCTTTTAACAGAAATATCAGTAAGGCTACAAACAAAACTAAACTAACTTACTAAAGACTGTATATACTTTTTTGAAATTGGCCAAACAAATGACCAAAACATTGTGTCAGGTTAACAAATTTAAACGAAATTTTAAATCACTGCAAAGAACTCAACAATAAAAAGTCCTCCGGAATTGATAAAATATCAAATTTCATAATTAAACATCTTCCTTATAGAGCTTTAGATTACTTAGTTATATTATTCAATACCTATTTAAATAATGCTTATTTTCCGGATTCATGGAAAATTTCCAAGATCGTTCCAAAACAGAACTATAAAGCTATAAAGGGTTAAAATAAATATAAAAACAAGTCATGTTTTAGAGGTTAACATACAGTAGTTATTTCAATTGAAATAGAAAAACTAATTTTACGTTTTTTTTTAAAAACCTACGCCTTTCATGTTTCCCATCTTATTGTGTTTGATGAGTGACATTTGAAATATTGACACAAAAATTGAAAATATTAATGCAACAACCACAAGACAGACAACAACAATTACGAAAACCAAAGGAAGATAAATGTTAAACAACAACAACAAACCGAAAGCCATTTTGAGGGAAAAAATGTTGCCCATTAAAATAGATTTCAAAACAATTTGAACTTCTGGTTGATTGTCAACGGCATCACCATCATCATCACCATCAATATCATCATTTGTAAACAGCAAGCGGCAACGATATGGAATGTCATTTGGTGGAAAACGGCAGTCAACTTGTATTTCTGTTTGAATTTTTAACTCTTTTTCTTTTCTCTTTTTTTTAGAATCTATCAATCCATCAATTTTTATTCTACTTCAATGGAACAGTTTCATTTACTACCAAAAACTTGTGGTTTTACGTCAAAGTTTTGCTAACGACATGCATATACGAGTGAACTTCTGTTCATAGTGTTGCTGTTTCAGTTTTTAACTGCAT
Source organism: Metopia argyrocephala (assembly GCA_963576795.1). Taxonomy (NCBI): domain Eukaryota; kingdom Metazoa; phylum Arthropoda; class Insecta; order Diptera; family Sarcophagidae; genus Metopia; species Metopia argyrocephala. The sequence continues at coordinate 174,449,363 of OY756208.1, read as the reverse complement.
AAGGTCATAAAGTGTAAACGGTTAACGTTATGTGTTGTATGCTCTTGTGAGAGTGTGTTAATTGTATGACATGTCATCGAAACATTCACAATGAGACATTACTCTGTCAGTACACTGTGTATTGAGGGCATACTCGTATATGTGTAATGTTTTGAAAAAAAAAGGAAAAAAAGTTGATTATAAATTCCGAGAGAAGAAGAAGATACTTTTTTTAAAAAGCATAATCGATTTATGCTAACCAACAGTGAATTTAAGCAGTTTAGACGAGATTTCTTAAACAAAGTTCAATAATTTTATGAAACGCATTTAACTTCCTTTATTTGTTTTGTCAGAATCCTTGTCATTTAACCCAAATTTCCTATTACCGTATCTGTTTATTATATTTGAAAAAAGAAAATGATTACAAGAGGCATAATCTTTAATGTATGCTACAGAGATAAGCAGTTCATAGCCCCCTTTTATAAATGTTATGATCAAAGTGAGTAACTACTAGGGTATTCAATTATTCGACTTTTTTCTTTGGTCGATTAATCGAGTGAGTAATTATTCGGGTTTTTTTCTTGATCGATTAATCGAATAAAATTTAAAAATTGATCGATTAATCGCATTTTGCTTTATATAAAATAACATACGAATTTTGTGTATTATTAAAATGTTTTATTCAAAAAAACAAATAACCAAAAACATAGTAATGTAATAACTTTTTAAAAATTCATTAATTTTAGTTAATTTTAGTGTAGAAAATGTAATGAGATCTCATATTTTATTTTCAAACATATTATGGAAAAACTAAACCATAAAGAATAAATTAATTAATTTTAATATTTGAGATCATATATATACATACATACATAACTGGCCTTTACAACCCTGTGTCAGGATTACGGCCTAGCTTCTCGCAGCACTCATGTTGTGTGTGTAAATTTCTATCCATGAGTACCGGGACCTACAGTTTAATGTCGACTCCGAACGACAGACTTGAGAAGCTCTTTCATGGCAATTAATTACTCTCAGAGCTTTTGCCAGAAGACTGCTGAGAGGTAGTCGCCGAAAGAAATATTTTTTTTCATATTTCTTTTTTTCAAGATGTCGGTGCTGAGATTTGAACCCGGCACTATCGTCTTAGTAAGCCAACACACTAACCACTAGACCACGGCGATCATATATAACGATTTAATATATAAAAGTAATAATTTACTACTTCGTATGCAATAAAAATATTAAATAAGTAATTGAAAATAATTCATATTATGAGTTAAAAATTAGTTTAAAAAATTATGCACTTCTATTAAAGTAGTCTTTTAAAAAAAGGATGTAATTTATATGTTTAACTTTCAACCGATTGTTTTCTTTAGTTTTAATAAAACTCGATTTTGAGAACACTCTCTCGCTGATTGTAGATGTTGGAGAAATTGAGAGAAGTGCATGGCAAAAAATATATAATTTTAGAAATCATCCATTAAATCATTGCAGCCTCTTTTAGGTTTTTTGAAATTTTGTACACTTTTAATTGTTTCATTTAATTGTGATAATCGATTATTTTCGTTTATTTCAATTAAGTCTTTTGCAATCATATCATCATCTGACACATTTTGTTCCATATTTTCTAAAAACATTTTCAAAAACAATATGTTTGCAAAATCTTTTTTTTCAGATTCTGTGCAATATTTAAAAAAAGTGAAAATGTACCAGAATTTAGACATAAAATAAGTGTACTATGTAGTTTTACACGTCTTTCATTTATTTGAATATTAAGCCTTTCTAATAAATAATTTGGAAAAGGATTGTTTGCATTTTCTATTGTATTAACAACAAATTGTATAATGCCTTCTAAATCTATCAATGTAGCAGAATCCTTGCCTAGCTCTGTAATAGCGACATCAAGTGGTTTAAGGGCTTTATTCAATTTTGATAAAACTTTAATTTCCATACCTGTAAAAGTCCTCAAACCAAAATCAGATAGAGCGTAATTTACGTGTTTACAAATACGAAGAAAATTTTCAATCATGGTATATAAAGACGACCATCGATGCTTTACATCATGTACAAGACGAATTTCTTTTTCTATTCTTGCAGCATAACATATGTTTACAATTTCTTTTGTTTTTCATTAGATTTATTAAATATTTTACAACACTTAGGAAGTTTATTAATACCATTTATTATTTCTATAAATAAAGTATTTTTTTATATGGATTAATCGATTAATCGTAGGAAATTATTCGAGTTATTCGTTATTCGAAATTTGACTATTTTTAATTGTTCGAACAATTATTTGAACAAAATTCTTCGATTAATCGACTAATCGTTTGAATACCCTAACTACCAAACACGTAAGCATTCATGCCTTCGTGTCTTCATGAACTGGCAGTCTACTGAAATGTCACTCTACTCTATTTGCTGTTAAACTACGAGCATTGGAATTGACACATCAAAATTGTCACCAAATAGCTTGAAAAGATGAAAATAAAAGAAATTGCAAACTGGCTGAAATGTTATCTTTTTTTGAAAGTAATTAATGGAAATGATAACGCATTGTGAATACAATACAATGCCCAAGAAAAAGTGGTTAACAGAGTAATTTTAGTCTGTATAGGTACTTGCTAATCGTAAAAAAACAAGTTTTGTAAAAAGTAAAATCTTGTGCAACTCTAGTGTTCCAAAAAAGATTTATATTTCGTCAACTGTTAAAAGAAAGTGCTACAAACGTCTGTCTTATTGTAGTTTCATGGCTGCTTGACACCTAAACTATGAAAAGGTTTTTCCTTCTTATTGAAAGATGCCTTAACATAGGACCTGAATACGAATTAATTGTTTCGAGCTTTTGGCGTAATAATTTTTAATTGGTGTTTGAGCAGCGTAAATTTAGACATGAATTTTCCTGTCGTCTTACTTTCACTGGGCAAACACAATGGCGGTAAGCTGCTGGCCTGGAAAAGTATGGACAGTACCAGAACAGTCGTTCTGCTGAGAATCTTACGGCTGTCGCTAGAATGGAGCAGAAGACTCTTGAGTATCGATTAGACGACGTTGCTCGCAATACTTCATCAAACTGTAGTTTTTATAGAGACGTACAAAGTGCCGTCAGCGCATTAGCAGTTAGCCATTGAGCTTTCATAACCTACACTCTAGCCATCCTGAATCTTGACGACGAGAAAGTCAACTTAGTGAGTGTCATCTTGATCGAGGAGGAGGCTAATTGTCATTCCAATGGATATATGAATAAATAGAATTTTTGTTTTTGGGGCACGAAAAATCCCTGTATAATACTAATACACTCCATTATAATAACTGGTGAAGGACTTATCGGACCTTATTATATTGAAGTCATTCCAGGCCTATTACGACTATCTGTGAACGATGAGCACTACAAAACCACGCTATACGACTTTTTCCTATCCAAATTTAACGATTTGATTTTTAATAAGATGGAGCAACTAAGAATGCGGAAACCTTTTGACAGAAATTCGTCGAAGAATAGTGGCAAATGCCATCAATCACAAACGGTTGACCTACATGACAAACACAAGTACGTACATACATAACTGGTCTTTACAACCCTGTGTCAGGATTACGGCCTAGCTTCTCGCAGCACTCATGCTGTGTGTGTAAATTTTTATCCATGAGTACCGGGACCTACGGTTTAATGTCGACTCCGAACGACAGACTTGAGAAGCCTGTTCATGGCAATTAATTACTCTCAGAGCTTTTGCCAGAAGACTGCTGAGAGGCAGTCGGCGAAAGAAATATTTTTTTCATATTTCTTTTTTTTTCTTAAGATGTCGGAGCTGGGTGTCGAACCCGGTGCTCATGTCTTAGTAAGCCAACACACTAACCACTAGACCACGGCGACTACAAACACAGGCATTACCAGTAAGAGTGATAAAAATTTGTATTATTTACTACATAAACTTTATTAATAAAAGTGATTGTCTCTTTTTTAAAATGACTGCAAACATTTAGACAAAGTCAAAGTACCAACATTAGAAAAATTATTTATAAGTTAAATGAGCATTTCAAGTTCATATCTTCTTTCTTTGTAATTGAAAATATAATTGAAAATTGTTTTTTTTTTGTCTATTCGTTAGATGAGATAAATTATATTCTTTGTCTACTTTATTTTACAAAGAACTTAATTATGGCTATCAATCAAGATCAATTGAAATTTTTCCATTTGACTTTTAATTTTTTATTTCAAATAAAACAATTCCACATGCATTTCTTTGACTTGGTTGGCACTAAATGTAATTTAATTTAGATTTAAATATCGTATATATGGCAGCAGACAATGATTATATAAATAGCACACTTTAATGGAATAGTAGATCATAATGAAATAATAACTTCTTTTTTAACTGTTGAAAGGATTCTGGTAACACAAATTGTTTAGACTTTATAACAGCATTCTACGCATTAAGTTGTAAATTCATAATAATCTTCAGAGCTTTCACTAAAAATTAGGCATATGGAAGTACCATTTGTGTTATCATTACAGGAGCAATGAACACTTATTTGCCAGTGACAAAGGATGTGCTATTACTTAAGTCACTACTTTTAATCGTAATAACCGATTTGAGTCCATCAGTGAAATCATATTTGATTGATATTTGAGTCTACACTCTTTCTAAAGACAAAAGCCTTTAAAGTTCTATTATTTCAAGTTTCCTGTAAGTAGTATTTTCTTTATTATTAATAGAATTAATCGGTCATATTCCCGTTAGCGTTCTTATTTTAAAACGAAATAAAAACGACAACCGTTGTCGTTATCGACAATAATCGTAAAATGTCGGTACTCTCTATTTAAAAACGAAGATAGAAACGATAAAGAAACGCCCGTTGTTTGTCGTTTTCATTTTTAGTAGCGACATTAAAACGAGAGGTTTAAAAATAGAAAATGAAAATTACAACGTTTTTTGAATCGTGAATATTCCAAATGTTTCAAAAAAGGCATAGAACCCTTAAATTTTAATAGTTTTTGGAAGGAAGTGGCTGCAAATATAAATCCATTTGGACCTCCGGTCCGTGACGGAGATGGTTGCCACAGAGTAAATAAAACTAAATTTATAACAAACTAAACATTTTAAAATATGGAATTTAATTTAAAGGTATGGAAAGATTTTAAGTTTAAAATAAAAAAAGCTGGTAACCATTAAATCTGAGGCCGGAGCAACAGGAGAAGGAATTATTAAGCAGATTCCACTGTCATCTTTGGACGAAGCTGTATTAAATTTAATGCAATTTGAAAAATAAAATTCTGTACTAGACATTTTTGATTTTTAATTTAAAAAACAAGAAATTGTTTGTCAATTTTCGTAAACAACAACACAAAATATGACAGGTTTTTTCTAGTGCTACCAGGTTTTATTGTAGTTTTCGGTGACTTTTTATCGTCGTCTTCGCTTTATTTCAGCAATACCATTTTAAAAACGAAGCGATATAAAAACGACAACCAAATTGAAACGACATTAAAAACGATAACGCCAACGGGAATACGGCGGAATGTAATATTTCAAAAATAAAATTTAATCAATTACCCACAGCATAATTATCACTGTTTTTATAAATACATATGTCCACAATCTACATATATTTAGTCCAGAAGTCAGAGTTGAAGTCGGATATTAAATATTGGAGTCGGAATGAAAACTAATTGTTAACAACTTCACAGCCCTGCCTCAAACTAAAGACAGTAAGGGACGCTAAATAACTTTTTATTCAGAACAGTTTGTCATAAGGTGTCAATATCAATTACCGTGAAGTCTAAAGAACCACCTTCATCAATTGATGGATTCAAGTTAAAAAATCGATAAACAAAGACAATTTTAATAACCGTCTTCGATCTTTAGCTTAAATAAAAAGTACCAAACTTGGTACTTTTATCGGGTTTTCGGTCGTCCTCTTCTGTGCCTTTCTTCGGGTCAAAAGGTGAAGGTCTACACCATGCGTTCATGCATAGATGCATTTGATACTGCATTCTACATTCAAGTTACATGCCATGCGTTTTATGCGCCATATTATTTTTTTTTGGGTCAGCTGTTGTGTTAATATAGTTATCAAATAAAAATAATTTAGACAAAATGAAAAGTAAAATTAAGATTTTAAAAGTATTTATGGAATTCATTGATTTTATTATATTTATAATATTTTGTGCTGCCAGGCCTACGAAAAGCTTGAAAATAACACGAGACGATTTTTTAAGCTTCTTCTCCATAGCACTTGTTTTTTAAATAATAATAAACACAATAGAGATGGCACTCCGTACTTAAAAGTAATCGATATGGAATACAAAATATAAAAATTGTATTTAAAATTAATTTTTATGTATTTTTTTTTCTTGAAAGTTATTGCAACGTTATTAATGAAAGCTTTTCCTTTTATTAAAAACCTTTTTTATAGAAAAAAAAATTGTAAAAAGGAATTTACCACACAAATATATTTATCGATAACATATAAAATAAGTTTCTCAACCATGACTATCAAAAACAGCTGACATTTTTTCACCACTCATGCGACGGGTACAAAAGTAGAAAGTAAATCTATTTTGTTGCGTTGATACGTTTATGCATAGTTATGCGTTTTGCACATACAATTGCGCTAATATTACTTTTTTATCAGATGCATAAAAAGGGCAGACGCATAAACGCATGGTGTGGATCTTCAGTTAAAGTAGATAGATATCTTTAGCGGAGCATCTTCACTCATACACAAGCTAAAACAAACACTCCATTAATCCTCTTCAAAAGCTTCGCAATCAACAATTTAGGTCCTAAAAATAACATGCCTCTGAATGTGACAGTTTACTATTACAGTATTTAGTTTTTTGAAAATGCTGGCACTTGTGCTATTTATTTGCACAAGTATATAATATTTTGTTTTCTATATTTTTTCTGCGTTGTTTCAAAGTAATTTTTCAATTTATTTTATTTGAAATTTACGTGCTGGTTTAGCAACATTATATTGTAGATGCCACAGATAAATTAAGTTTATTGGAAATGTCTTTAAAAAAAAAGAAAAAATAAAACAATTGTAAAACTGTATTTAATTGCATCAATTTATTTAAAACTATCTAGTTTTTTAGAGAGAAGTAAAATTCTCTCATTTAAGTTAAGGTTTAAAAATATTGATCGACTTCGGCTTAGAATGCATACACACCTCAGGCTAAAGCTCATCTTAAAAGAAAACCATTATCAGATTTTCAAGTCCACGAAACTGGTCAAATATAGGGGTACAACTTTTTAAATGAGATACACATTTTATGGCAAAACTTTGGTCATCATCAACTATTTGCTATCATTTTTGGAGCTAATATTTTTCATTGTTTTTTAATTTTTCAAATTCCTTAACAAACTGTAATTATAACATTGGCATTGGACAGTGTTCAAATACATAAACCATCAGGAATTCTTTTTGGTAATCGGAGAGGTTTCGTTTAAGAAGTCAATTTTTAAAAGAGAAACCAGGGGTAAATAATATTCTTACGAATAGAGTTTTGGCTTCACAAAATCAGTGGGTTAAATTCTAGTCATAGGATAAATAACTTTTAAATTCATTATATTGAAGACAAAACATTGTAATTTACTTCTAATTTATCATTGAATCATTGAAAACAGTAAATTTTTGCTGAAAAGGAATACAGCTGTAGCGCACTGATAGTTCTGCAAGGTAAACGCTGGTATGGAATATGGTGTTTTCTCTGTCGAAGGTAACTTAAATTCCTATTAAAGCCTTACCGCCAGCTCTAGCGTTTTTTGGTCGGAGATGTTCACTATTAGAAAATCCGTATATTTGTATTTGTATTTTTTTGTTGTAAATTTTATCTTTTAATTATAAATTTACATTTAAAATGTCACCATTATTTACTTTAACATATGCTTTTAAATTTTTTTTTTTCTTTAGTCTATATATATTTATTTGTTTTTGTTAATTGTTCAATTAGTTGCATAATTTTGCATTAATTATAATTTGCCTTTAGAAAAATAAATAAAAAACATAAAGTGTGAATTTTTTCTATTTTTATTATTGAAATATTAATGAATGCAAATATTATTCATCAGTTACATTATTTCAATACGTCTTTTATTCATAATTCAATTAAAAAAAAACTGTCTGTAAATCAAATTATGTATTATGTTTTTACTCGTTAATTGAAAAAATTAAATTTTAAATTTAATTTCATACGCTCATACACATATTTATACAAACATTTGTGTATGGAATTTTGTAATTCTACACATAAATTATAATCATTAATTAAATATTATTTTAATACTCATATACGTAATTGTATTTATTACAAAGTAAAATAAAGGCAGAAAAAAGGCAAATATTAATTAAATAATAACAAATCTATGTATGTATTGTAACCATAGAATTATTTATTAAACATAAATATCTGATACATTTTAATTAAAATTTTATATCTCGTTTAAATTGCATTATGTACTCGTACATTAGGCTGGTAATATTTCTCCGGGTAAAAAAAAAATACAAATTAAATATATATTTTTTTTTATTTTAGACCAATACACAGGGGTAAATCTCTACTAAACGCTGTGCACTGTATTGGAATTTTATATTATTATTAAGCGCCTTTTTAGGATTGAGACAAATTGCTGTGAATTGATCATTCAAAGTCCAGTGTTATACCTTCACCCTTGAATGACCAACACCAATTGCCTCATCGTTGCATGTTGATTGTGTGGTGAGTGTACCTTCGCTAAGTACGTACAGCTGTTATGTGCTACTTCTCAATAGGTGGCGCTTTTTTCTTCTGATCATTCGTTTTTTGTTGACATTGGTTAAGGTGTTTTAACAAAGACACATTCCTTAATAATAATACAAATTTTTCTTGAGGCCTTATTCTGCAATTCTTCTTCAGCTAAATTTCCATCACTAAAAATCTATAATCTTGATTTACCGCTTTTTGACTATGAATACAATTCTGAGCGTGTATTAGGATTTCAAAGCTTTATTTCTATCGTCATAAAAATTTTTAGTTTTTTCATGCGCCCATGAGCCAAATGGTTCTGAATCAGTGCGTTTTGACGCTTAGGCGTTCTTTGATCAAAATTAATCAGAGCAGCTTATCGCGCTGGTGTGTTTACATTTAACTGAATGATTACATACATACATACATACATACATACATACATACATACATACATACATAATTGGCCCTTAGCTTCTTGCAGCACCCATGTTGTATCTGTCAATTTTTATCCAATTTTTTTTTATATAAAGTCGACTCCGAACGACAAAATTAAGAAGTTGTTCATGGCAATCAGTTACTCTCAGAGCTTTTGCCAGAAGAATGCTGAGAGGTAGTCACCAAAATGAATATAAAATATGCCAGAGCTGGGGTTAGCCCTGTGAAAGCTTGCATGGGGAGGTTCTGAACATATCCAAGGATTTTGAGAAAGTATTTTCATTTCGAAACTGACTGTTTTCTGTATTGGTAATCATTTCTATTTTATTATATCGAGCTTTCTTAGATACCGCGCTATAAGAGTGCTTATAGACTGTGTCTCTTTTAACAAGTTCTAGAGTACCGCTAGGTTTTGTTCTGTCTTCTAGCTTTGATGTTTCTTAACAATCGTGTCTTTCTGAATAAAAACAATATTTGTCACTCATATTCATTTGATTGTAGGCCGCGCTTATCGGAGAATGATGCGAAAAGTCACTATAGGAATGACTTACTCGAATTTAATGCTCGCAAGACTCAGTATTGTTTCCTCATCTATAGGCGTGATGATGATGATAACGCCATCTGTTACTATTTTTAATGTAATGTGATATTCGCTAGAATTATCACATTTTTCAAGTGTTGACCGACGCATTCAAGTACCTGAATATTTGGAAACAGTGTAAGAAACACTTCGCTCTATCTTAGTATTTTCAAGACTTTAATTCAATCCAAGATATGGACCATTGCTTCAAAGCCACTTTAGGGTTTCTCGACCAGGTATAGAAAAGGATGAAAGTGCTTATCAATGGCGATAATATTATTAGGGTATTCACAAGGTACTATGTTTTCATGGAATTGTAATTTTTTTTATAAAAAAATTCTTTTTTTTTTACTAATAGAGAACTATAACTGTGTATACCCCAAATATGTGCATATTCTTTGTTTTTCTTAAAATTTATGTATAAAAAATGTTATATTTCTATTCAATTTATTAAATTCTGTTTCTTCTTTTCTTATTTCTTTCCAGGTAAGTGTTGTATGACCTCTGCTATTTCAAAATCCAAACTCTTCTGAAACTAAAGGAAGTATTTACAATCACATACACCTATCGTTCGTTTTACACGATAGATACATTTCAGACAAAAACATTTAATTCGAAAAAATTATTTTTATTTGGAGAAACCGTGTAAAACCAAAATGACAAAAAGTAAATTTTTTTTGACATTTATGGAACAGAAAACCTATGACTAAGGTACATAATAAAACATAAAAATATCATTTGAATCATCGAAAACCTAAAAGTAGTTTAGTTTGTAATATTAAAGAAAAAAAAAACAGAAAAAAAATTAAAATATGTACAGCTAAAGGCATATAAATAGCACATCCACCCAGCTGTTTTTTTCTAGTAATAAATACTAATGAGCTCACTGTTTTAATTTATTTAATGGGCCTAAAATATTACTGTGGAATACTTCTTTTTCGCAGAAGCGATTATTAGACAATCATGGCTTCTAGTTATTTTTCATTGCCGGGAATTTCTTTTAAGAAATTTCGTATCGGTAGTTTTGAGTACTTTCCATATAGTCATGCATTTTAAATAATTTTTCGAAACCTTGCAAAGAAGGCCTGCAGTTTTTGAAATGTATTTGCCTTTCTTGTGCATATTTTCAATGTTTTTGCGAACATTAAGAAGTTCCAGGTTTGCTAGAAGGCAATAGATCTGCTTTCCAAGCAGTACACTTGGAAGAACACACTAGCTCTTAAAATCGCAGTGTCTTGCACTGTTGTGTCTAATAAGAGTAATAACTACTTATTGTCTCCTTGTTTTTATGCGTTATTTTCAGAAAGCAGTTAATTTTAATACTTATTGTTGGAGTTTCTCTTTATTTGGCTGGTTTTAAAAAGAACGAACAAATAAGTAATTTTAAATAATAGAATATCAAAAATTATGGGCATTACGGATGGGTATGCTAATTATACTTATAAGACCAATAATGTATATGTATTGTACTATATATATGTAGATAAACAACACAGCAGAAATTAGTGCTTACCAGTAAGCTATTTTGTAAGGAAGAAATTGTGAACAATCACTTACAAATGCGCATCTATTATGCATGATTTTTATATGAAATGAGCCGCTAAAATGCCATAGAAATGCATATTTATTGCAACCAGTAAGCAAATAGTATGAAAAATCGAAAATAATACCTTATCCTGTAGTATTTTTGGAAGCTTTAAGGTATGAATTATTGTATATTCTTATGCTTCCATTATTGTTTACAATTTTATTTATTGCTTCCAAATTTGAAAAATTTTCTGCTGGGAAATTAAAAAAATAAATAATAAGTAATTGAGAAAAATGTTACTAGATTTATAGTTAAGTATATACATATGTATGCATGTATACAAATTAACTATTTTCTTTTTCTATGTTCTTTTTTTAATTTTGATTTTAAAAACACTGTAAGATCAAAAACGGGCATTACGAGGGATAAGTGTACTATATACACATGTATGTATGTACGTATAAATGATATTTTGTAAAACTATAGTTTTTACTGCTTCAATGTATATATTTTTTTATTTTTAAAAATATGTATGTTGATGAAGATAATTTTTTGTAAAAGAATTTATAAAACTTTACAATGAACACTTGACACATGTACACAAATCAAACTAAAGGGTTCTATTATAAATGATTTAATACAAAACAAAAGTACTTTAACAAAAAACAAAATTTTTTTAAATTTTTTTACACCACTTGTAGGCTATCTAGCATTGCCATAAGTTGTGTTTGTACAAGTGTGTTTTGGCAAAAGTCGGTTTATCTACTTAATCCAGAACCAAACAAACAGATCTTGTCATCTTTTAATCCTTTATTTTAAGAGTTATACAGCCTGTTCTGAGAACTTGATTGGTTTTTGTCATTCGCTTTTTTATATGTTAAACAAGAAAAAAAAAAAAACACTCAAATATGACGAATGTCAAAAACCATCCGTGTTCTATGAACAGGCTATTAATCCAACTTTTATTTTATGCCATTTCTATACAACTCTAAAAATTTTGACTACCAATGCAAAAGCTAAAAAATTTGTCTACCATATTGAGGTTTTTTTTAAAGTGACATATTGAAGATAAAAAGTAAAAAAAAAAATAATTATAAGTCAAAATAATGAAAAAAATTAACGACAAAAAGTTAAATTAACAAAATTCGTTTTTTTTTTGTACGACATATATGTTTATCGTGCTTCATATTTCTTTGTGTATCATTGAATCATCTATTTCTGCATAGTCAGCTGGCTTCAATTGTTGCGTGAGCTGGACTTCATATGGATGTAGGTGCAGATCTAAATTCAAAATACACCATAATGTGCCGTAAGACAGTTCTAATTCCTCAAAACAACGAGGAATCGACACATTCGGGTCTTCGGCAACACTTTTACTTGCAGCACCGATATTTTCAGCGGAACGAGCGAAACGATTATGCACAGACCTTACAATATTTGCAACCGCTCCCGTCTCTTCCAAGTTTTTCCCAATTTCTTTGCCAATTGCTTGCATAGTTGGACGATTATGTAAACCATAATCTCCCCTTAAAGCACGTTATATGGATGTGGCAGAATCACAATTTTTGTAGTAAGTTTTGATCATTTTTATCCGTCGTGTGATAGTTAAGCGATCTATTTTCGTCAATGTCAGAATTTAAACTGAAAAAAAAAATTGGTTTAACAACTTAGTTTGACAGATGCCGAATTCCATTCCCGTACTTTTGAAACCACGAAATGGATAACCCGGTATTATGTCGCAAATTTCGAAAATTCGATAATTTTTGTACTCCAACTTCGTAGCTCTTCTTAAAACTCAATTTTACAGGACTTCCTTTTATTGATATTGATATTTATATATACGCTTAATGAACGATGATTTATTATTTATTTTTCGAAGCTGGTTTTCAAGTTTAACGCTTCAAGTTCCTTGCTATGTATAGTAGAATGTCTATTGTAGGACTAAATAGTCTTTTGGAAAAACAAATTTTGTCCATTTATGAAGATGTAAATGTTTGCTGGTCATGCAAACAGCGGAAAATATGTTACATGCCAACGATATAAATTTAACCTCTGTGGAAATTTTTTTTTTCATTTCACTTATTTTGATATTCAAAAATATTTTATATACTGACAGTTGACAGGCAGCGTTGAGTTTCTTGCAGTTTTTTGTTTAATTGCATGAATTTTTTTTATTTTTCTAAAATAAGCCACTGATAAAATTCATGCACAATTTTAATGAAAATTATTTAAAAATATTTAATTATAAATATCAAAAATACAGTCAAATGGGTATAATCTAATGCCGAAATATTTCTTTTCTTTTTCTTCAAAAAAATTTATTATGGAAATTTCCATCAGAATGCAATGAAATGTTAAGTATACACCTCTAGTTAAAATACTAGTTTTATTCAAATTTATCGCACAACTATATAATAGATTTGATGTATGAACCACCCTGTACTTGCATCTTCAGTATTTAAATAAAAAGTTGTAGTCAGTACATGTGTTTGTGAATGTCCTACATGTGTTTATGTGTACTTATGTATGCATATGTGTTTGTCAAAACTTTCGACATGTTTTTTTTAATTAAAAATAAACAATATGTGATCTAGAATAGCAAAAAAATAAAGTAAAATAAAAATATTAAAAATACAAATTTATTTTATATTTTTCTTTTAGTTTTTCTCTTTAGTTTCATTTATTTTCTTTGTAAGTAGTTGTTGTGTCTGATGTGTTCCTGAAATTAAATATATAAAAACAAAAATATATAAATTTTTCAAAAACATCTAGAAAAAAATTTATGTAAATTGTTTTGAGATTATTGAACAAACAAGAAAAGCATTTGAAATACAAGCCAAATAATTGTTTTTAAAAGTTTTCAGCAATTAAGAAAAAGAAAAGTAATATTTTTTTATAAATTTATAAATAGAAATATTAAGGTACGTTCACATTTGTCAATTATTTATAAAAAAAGCATAACCAGTATTTTATTAAAACATTTATTTCGTTTATTTGTTGTTGCTTCAAATTTTATTTATTAAAGATTTATGCCCGTATTCTTAAAAAATAAAATTGGTTTATAGAGTGCTTATTTGACAATTTCTCCATAGAAATATGCTATTAATAAATCTGTTTTATCTTTTATGAATACGGGCATTAAATACTATTTCTTGTGTGTATATTGAAATAATTTTTTAAAAAATGTTTACATAAAACACAATTTTTGTACAATATGTTTTAATATAATAGTGGTTATCTTTTTTGTTATTAAATATGTATTTGACAAATCGTCGTGCGGGAGACAAATTGCCGAAAACGGATTGCAGAATTTACAAATTTTGGTGTCAAAAACGTAAAGTGGAATCATTAACTCGAGATATATAAAATGGCGTCTAGAGCACCTAAACTCCCGCACGTTTTTCACTGAAAAACGTAACACAAAAAATTTGTTCGAAAGTGGAATTGCTATTGTAAGTAATTTAAAGTACACAAAAGTAAATAAAAGTGATCTTAGTGAATAAACTCAACAATATTAATATCCTGCAAAAAGTGCGACTACTCCATGCACGTGTGTAAAATGTACTCCATGATGGACTATGACTAGTAACATCCTTTACCCATTATGCATGTAAAAAAGTGACCCATTTTACATTGCGATGTCCTAGGAGAGGACCAGGTCCAACCAAATACAACATAAGAGTAACCTCAAAACTACTCCCATGTAACTACAATTGAGATTAGTTTCATAACTACTTCACGTATATATTCAACTTTTGTAGTTATTTTGATAACTACTTTATGTCATTAAAATTATAAATCAAGTTTCAATTATATTTTTTTAACACTTTTTAAGCCCTAAATTTAAAATTTATTACTACACTTTTATGTATACACAGACTTTGAGAAAAACTGAACATGGACGCCGCCAGCGTTACCATTCAGTAATTTTTTAACTTAAATGTGTCGCCAGTGTTACCCAATTGTAAATTTTACTTCAAACATACAAAAAAGTACACAATTTAATTAGATAGGACTATTCTGGTAACTACTCATCTGGGTTATGTAGTCCAATTTTTTTTACAGGGTAATAATGTGTTATTATAGCTTTATTTATTCCTTTATATTAATTTTTTTTTATTTTTTGTTTGTTTTTTACTGAGACCAGTACTCAGGGGATTATACATACCCCTACTCATGCGTTGCATTGTACTAGAATTTTGTAATGATAGATAGAGTTTTTTCCTATTAAGCTCCTAACGAATAAGACATTTTTCTGCCAAATTTTATCACTATAAAGGCCAGTGTTTATACCTTCACCCTTGAATAATCAACAGCAATTGCCCCATCTGTCGTTGGCTGCTGATTGTGGTGAGGGTCTTCGCTATGTAGATTGCTGTTATGTACTACTTCCCATTAGGGAGCGCTTTTTCTCTTGATCATTCGTTTTTGATGAAAATGCCAAAGGTGAAATGGAGTAGAAAGTCAATTCTTGTGGATGTTCTTCTTGGAGGGGAGACGTGTTATTTTTTAAATTAAAATTACGAAAAACCGCAAATTTTTATCTTAAATTTTTTTCACCTTAGCTGGGATTTGAACCTGGGCTGTTTGAGCTTTTGTGCGAGCGCTCTAAACACTGTAATTGAAAGAAATAATATTAAGTATGGAATGTATGGTGATAAGCGTGTCTCTATGGACATTTCATCTCTTTTCAAGAGACTCGCTAGGAGACTTTTTGCCAAAGATGGTAATAACACTACAAACTCTTATATGCAAAAAATTATACACTAAATAACAATTATATCCCATTTAGTCTATGAAAATAAAACCAAACAAAATTTAAAAGCAATACATTCCTGTTTTTCAAATTTAAAATCAAAAGTTAAAATAAATTTAATTCTAGAAGTTTTTTGTCAACATCTTTTAATTAAAACTATACGTTCTAATATTAAAAATTATAAAATTCCAATAAAATAATAGAATCATTTCTCGAGTTTCATTTCTTTATATCTATTAATAATTCTATGCCAAAATTGGAAATACTCCACTGTCATACTAAAATATTGTTAAGTTTGTGATAAAGTGACAACAGCAGAACTTAATCGACCATAATAAATATACTTTTTTTTTTCTTCTCTTTTCATTTTTATTTTTAAACAAACACTTATTCTTCTATTATCAGTAGGCTTTTCAAAGTGCATTTTTAATATTGAAGTCTTGTGTCTCTTTAGTTTATTTTTCCCCTTACAACTTTTCTCTTTCGCACTCTCTCACGCGCTCTCTTTGTTTATAGACAAGTATAGCCTAAAGCCCTAAATAGCACTGAAACAGAATTTAAAAAGTTTTTCTTCTTTTTTATGTAATGAATTTAAAGGGTTCTCTAATAAGGACTTAGGAAGACGAAAATGAAAAATTGTCATATTATTGAAACAATTCTGTCGAATTTCTTTGTCTTTTATTGAGCTTATTTTGTCAATATACCATGGACGGATTTTATGATTAACAAGTTCTAAAAATTTTAAAATTGCTGCTGTAAAAAGCAAAAAATTTGTGTTCTTGTACAACGTTCCTCCCACTCTTTACTTATTTTTCTGTTGCCATAACTAAGTCCTCTAATACAATAGGCAATAGGCTAATAGCAACAGGACGCCGAAACTAGAAAACGAATCCCAAGCAGCCGAAGGAGTCCATTATGTAGCTATTCGAAAAACAGTCATTTAAAGAACTGAAAAAGTCAAACATGAAGGAGTTTAATAAACTCACTACCTGAATGGTAATATGTAATTCTCTCGAGAGTCTACCGATGCTCCTGACAAAATTGATCAGATTAGTCAACGCCACTTTTTAAAAACAGTCATGACACCGTATCTACACCGAACGAGACCAATTAAAACCAACATCTCTTGGCCTGAAGTAATGATATGAGCAACAACAATATTTGATTTTAATACTACAACATGACATACCACGCATCTCATTTCACTTGCAGGTGATGTGAACTGGTCATTTGGGTTGCGTGCTTTGTCTCCATTATACTTTTTCTTATGAGGTTTCCCAAAGTTGCCTATTTCTGCGTAAAGCCCATAAGCACAGCCAACATTATTCATGTAATAGATCAAGTTCAGTCTGATTTATACATCAGAGCAATGTAAAATTATACTTTTCGTATACACGGTATCAAACAAAGCCGTGCATAGATTTGGACGTTCTTATATTTCAGGCAATTAATTTAGAAAAAAAATATATCAAAAACATATCTCATAAAAATTTTGTTTTTTTATAGAAACTGAATGAAAGACCCTTTATATTTAAGTGTTATTGCGTTTGCTATTATTGTTGTTTTTATTGCCCTGAGCATATGCATAAACTTGAAAAACAACTTTAAATCCTTGTATTATACAAACGCACGCACATACACTGTTGTTATTGAAATAATACTGACACTTAAACGACATAATACACGCACACTCATGCCATTTAAATACTCACACACACTACGCCCGTTTAATCAAAGAGATACAAAAGGGAAAGTCGTTGCTTTTTATGCTCTTACTCGTTGAACACTATTGTTGTTGTTCGCACTATAACAGCAGATAAACTGTTTCAACAACACACTCATACGCGTGTACTCGCACGAGTCTCATTTTTAAACGAAAATGGCAAAAGTTTTTGTTAAACTTCGAATCTCATTGCAGATTAGGGGGTTTTAAATTTCTTGGGAAGAATTAAACAAACAAAAAATAAAATAAAAATAATAAATAAAATAAAATAAAATCTCTTAAGCTGTTTTATAAAATACATTTTACTTATTGGATTTGAGGCATAGGCTTTTTCTTTCAGACTGATTATAAAAAAAAGAAATAATAGGAGAAAGTAAATTTTAATCGAAAAACAAGATATAATTTCGGACATACATATCGTCGCAAGAATTAAAGAACGCTGTAACTGACAAAAAATCGTTTTTTTGCATCACTTTTATCAGAAAAATAATACGCGTCGATTGGTCCCGGTCCCAGATTTCTACGATTAAAATAAATTCACTTACGCCGTCTGCGTTTTAAAAAATACCAGTGTCTTTGTTTTACTTTCATACAGGTTTTTTGGCTCTGGTGAACATTGAAGGTTTTGTCAGTTACAGCGTTCTTTAATTCCATCGACGATATGTTTACCAGGCTGGTCTTGCCATAACACACTCTGGATATACATTTTGGAATCACTTTCGGACTAATAATGGTATTTAAGACATCAATTATTGTTGTTTTATCAGCATAAACCAGAGACGTTTCTTAACTTCACAGAAAGTAATCGAGAGATTTCGCACGACTTTCAAGAACAACAGATAAGTTCATTTCTCAAAGTCAAGAAATTGTCAAATCAAAACTATAATAAGAGATCTTGTCAAAACCACACCTTGGCTATATACTTACATAAATGCTATGCATATTGACAAAAATGTCGTAAGAGTCTTTATTGGAGGTAACGCTAGTTTTGACAGCATTTTTTAAGAAATAAAATTTAATAATGTCATTTGCATATAAACCGCACCAAACGCAGGTTTCCTCACTTCATACGCGGCAGTTTTGCTTATTAAAAAATCCGTTTAACCATCAATGAGCCATGTGATATTGTGTATAAATTTTTAATTTTCAAATGTATAAGTCGATAATTTGATAGGAGTGACATGTTAGGTGCGTCAGTAGTCTAATAGTGAGCGTGCTAGACTGTTAGTGCTGAGGTCGCGGTTTCTTTTTCCACTATTAAAAAGAATTCATTATTTGTAATTAAAATTTTTTTTTTTTGGCAAAGAGATAGATTAAACGAATCTTACAGTCTAAGAATTTTCTCTCTCTTCTCATGACTAAGAAATATTTTTATTTGCAAAGAGAATTCTAACGTTTAAAGAGATAAAATTTTGTTTTTAATAATTTTTTGGATTTTCAATATTTTATAACTTCTTGTTGAAGTCTCCCCCTAATATTTTTGCAGATAACCAGCATATGCTGATTTTTGTTTTCTCTTGCCAGTTTGTTTGCTTTATTTTTTTAAAGCATACTTTTATGCGTTTCCGTTATCTTTTGCGGCAAAGTTGTGTTTTATATTGCTTGTTGATGTTTTTATTGTTGTTGTTGCTACTGCTATTGCTGGAGATTTCGTTTCCAATTGCAATAAAAAACTGAAAAATTTTCATATGAAATTTCGTGTTGTGCATATATTTTGCACACATACACACACATATGCAACAAAGAACAAAAATTTAGTTTTTTTTTTTTTTGAACAACATTCAACAATCGTTTACAGTTCTGTTTTCACTCACACAAACATAAAATTTCAGGAGGGAAACTGACAACAAGTCTGAGTTGAAAAAAAAAGAAAACTAAAAATTAAACGGAAAAAGGAAATGTTTGCTGAAGGAAACCATGTTTATGATTTTTTGTTTTTGTTTTTTATTTAATATGGGTGTATAGTATATGCGAATGAGTATGCTGAAAACTATGTGCGTGTAAGCTGTTGCATATTTTTTGCCGTTTTCGGGTATAATTATCTTTTTTAAGTTGAGTTTTATTTTTTGCTTAAAGATTTCTTCTTTGTCCGTTTTTTTTATATACCTTTTTTCTCCTAATGAGGCAAGAATACCAAGAGGAACTAATTTGCCTTAAAGTTGCTACTGGCATATGCCTTTAACTGTGGTATCTGTCTCTAGGTAATGAGTTTTTCTGAGAAAGTGTTAATATTTTTGCCTTTTCCATATCACATGGTACTTTAGTTTTCTTGTGTTTAATTACTGTAACTATGGCAGTTATTTTGGTGTACACAAGTGTTGAGATAATTTCCGGCTATTAGTTAAAGCAAAAGAAACACTATTTTAAGGCATGTTTTTCAGGCATTTTAATTGCATCATTTTCTTAATATTTGGGGCATAACAACTGAAAATAACTCCTGGGGGTAAGAGTGTTTTCTTTCAAACAATTTTGAATTTATTATATTGTGAGACATTTCAGGTAGTTTCAAATTCTAAGATCTACGTACTAAAACATTAGTTCAAAGCAACAAATTTCATTGATAAGTTTTCTTCTAATTATTCGCAATTAATTTGAATGTTTGTTATGTTGCGGCTGTATATAATAATGAGATTTTGTCCCGACACTCTTTTTGTATATTTTTTTTCTAAATCTTTAACACAGGAAAATATCCTGCCTAAGCTTTATGGTTTTTATACGAGTAATTTATTACTTTAATAATCTCTAAATTGCGTTTTGTTTTATTTTATAAATTCTTTACCCATTTAAAAACTTTTGATACCTGACTGTCTAATTTAAAATCGATTACTAAAAATATAAAATTCAACCAAAAGTCACTATAGAACTGAGATTTTGATTTTTCTCTGCATTTTCAGTGAATAATCGTGTATAATCGTATAAAAAAAGAAAATTATAAAAAGATAAACGGAATCATTGCCAATAAATTTTCTCAGAGAAAACGAAAAAAACAATTTTGATTTGGTCTTGTTCTTTTTTTCTGTTGTAAAAAATAAGTTGTAAAGACATGAGTAAACTGATGGTTAAAAAAAAAGGAATAACAAAAAAAAAAATGTAGTGAAAATTTAATAAAACCGTGTAAAATGTCAAAAGCACTGCAGTGAGTAAAAAGAAATAAAAATCTACTCTAACTGACATAAACAGGCACATATCTAATGTTCTCTAAAAATATGGTAAGAAAATTTAAGAAGGAAAACTTTTTGACGATGACATGCCACTTAAAGAAAAGTTACTTTCTTTTGTTTCATTTTACTTGTAAAATGTTTCTCTTGTACATTTATACAAGTATACTTTTCCTACACTGTACTTTTTTATATAATGCTGCATACATTTAGGATATAAAAAAAGTTAAAAGAATGTAATGTTTTTCTCATACGAATGACTTTGGTTTAATGTGAATCATTGCAAATAGCAAATTTTTCAACTGAAATTGCACATTGCGATGTACCCCATACAAGTACATAACACCTATATTTACATTTCTCGTCTTGTACTTAACCCTGAATTAGTTTTTTGACCTTTCTCGTGCTGGGAAGCACATATACATATATTCTTAAATAGGCTATACAAATAATATCATCATTTATTATCTCTACCATTTAGTTGATTAAATAGCACTATCATTTTATGCCAGATTTGTGTCTGGCTGAAAAAAGTTAAAACGGTAACAATGCACCACTATTGTGTCTTCTTTCTCAAGTCCTGTATAACTGTCTCGTATGAAAATCCATTTGCAGGAACGGCTGTATTTTCTGCGGTGGCTTAGATAGCCATAGGTATAAGCTAGGATAAGGATAATTGAGGATAATCCAATCTGGAATTGAAGAAAGAAACCCTCAAAATTTTTAGTTCCAGGAATCCTTTAGTCTCTTTAGTTAGTTCGTGTGCTATTTTTCACTTGAACCTAAATCACACTATAAGCCTTTTACCTCGGTGTAGGCAATGTAGTTATTGCTATAGAGAAATGGTTCTTATAAGAAGACAAGTTTTTATTTTTACAAATTGGTTTGTATTTAAGCTCTTTCCGGTTAACTACTAGATTAGTGGTATACAGTTGTATGCCTCTCAGACGAAAGCTGATTGTATGATGTCTAAAATCTCCAGGTGTAAATATCTGTAACTGCTTCTTTTATATTATGTAGATACAAATTTTGGTTTTTTGTTATTCTTACGTTCAATTACAAGAATTAATAAAAAGAAAGTTTGTTATTTTAATGCTCATAAACGTCGCGACGTATAAGTATTGATAACTCACCCCGTACAATATGCAATAAAAATAATTTTTTTTCTCCCTTACTATATGCAATAAAGAAAATAAACTTTTAAGGTTCTTACCTGACAACAGTAATTTTGAAAGAGAAGTTGTTAGAAAATAGCTGGTAAAAATGATGTATAAGTAAAAAGCAAACGATATTGTAAAATCAGATTAACACTGCCACGAAAAAACCTACAAAGTGGGAAAATACAATTTAAACGCACAAAGTCACTTTTTTTGTATTAAAAAAGTAAAAGGAGAACATTTTTGAATTTATTTGTAAATTTTAAAAATTAAAGGAAGTTTTTTTAATGAATTATCAGCTCACTTGCACCATTAAAACTTTTGAGTTTTCAAAGTTTTTTTATTAAAGCTTTATAGTCATTATATTGAAATTAATCCTATATATTAAATTAAATAATTTTACCTTTATTTTTCACCTTAAGGTACGATTTAAATTTAAAATTACCTCTTCCTTTTGTTTCTGAATTTTTATTCAAATAATGAAGTTATTGAGCCTCAAAATTTCAAAATAATTTTATCTCTTTATTATTTATCTTTTTATATTTTATTTTCTTTAGAAAATTGGTTCTATTGTTTTGTTGTTTTTATCCAACAACTTTTATTATTATTTTATAATTTGCCACAATTTATGATTTCCAAAGTGTTGGCTTTTTTATGGGAAACAAATGTAATGCCATCAAATAAACAGACAGAAAGAATAACTAAATTAATAAAGTTCAGAAGTACTTATTTAAGATGTTTTTATTAAACTTGAAAAGTTTTTAATACTCTTAAGGTAGAAGTAGATAAAATGAGTTGCACCAATTGTGTGTTTTTCACATCTGTCAAAAAAAAAATTAAAATAGTAAATTTTCATAAAGCAAGTTATTGGCAAATTAGCGACGCATCTAACGTATGGAAGTTGAACTCTGTGCACAACGTAACGCATGCCATGTACTTCTATTTTAAAGAGCCGAATGAAGCCTAAAACGTTTGTATTTTTGCACAGGTTTATGTGTTAAACCGTCAACTTGAAATTTTGAAATTTTGTTTGTAATTCAAAATGGATGGGTTCAAATCTCAGCTCTGACGTCTTAAAAAAAAGAAATATGAAAAAATTATTTCATTCGGCGTCTACCTCTCAGCAGTCTTCTAACAAAAGCTCTGGCAGTAATTGATTTCCATGAAATAGCTTCTCAAATCTGTATACTTTGGCAGCTTTTTCTGCTTTATACAACAATTTAAGCAAAATGGCTTTCGTTCTTCTTCCTATCAGCTTCAAAATAAGAAAGATAGTTCTACTAGCCTAATGTAACCTAACCCTTAAGGTTCTGTTATCTTTTAATTATGTTTTATTTGCGTCAATTATATCAACTAGTGCTCTTAACTTTCTGGAACTACTCTCGTTTAAGCCAAAATAATTCATTTCTTACATATCCTAAGTATCCACTAAAAACAAAATAGGTGTGAGTGTGTCTACATTTGTATTTTAAACCCAGTTAAGCTGAATTTAATACCTGTTGTAATAAATTGTGATGATAAAGTGTTTTAACATTTGTAATGTCACTGCTACACACATAATATCTCATAGACTCAAACCCAGAAAAATAAAAAAAAGAGTCAACATTTAGACATAGAAATTTTAAGTGGGACATACTACTGCAACAACACCATATAATCGACCACATTTAGGCAGGCATCACAACTACATTTACAATAATAGCAATGAGGCATTTTGCAACAATTGAAAATAAACCACAAAACGCAGTTTGTAATTTAAGAGTCTATTATTCAAGAGTCTATATTTCAGTCTCACCTTTTTTCATACTCATCTCTCCTTTACAAATGAATATAAGTTGTGGTTTATAACAGATTTTTATTTCTAATATTTTTTTTTGTTTTCAATTTCAGTTTCACTCTTAAAGGTTATTTGCGGTAGATTTAGTTTAAGTTTTTTTTCAGGTGTTTTTGTCACTGCTAATCTGTTAAATGAGCATCAGATGTCTCAAATGTACGAGTAGTCTTATAAATGTTTCGGTTTTTTTTAATAACAGCAAACATCATTCTCATTAGATTGTATTGTTCTGATATTTAGGTAAGAAAAACGAAAGTTATACAAACTTTATTTAAAAATTTAGCAAAATAGTGTTTTTCATATGCAATGGACAGAAGAATTAATATATTTTTTTTTATTTGAAGAAATTCGTGAACACAAAAAGCAAATTTCATTTCCTAAAAGGGCATTGACTATTTCGTTTTTGCTTAAGAAAGAAGTCTGTATAATCATTATAATCCTTATGGAATAGGAATCGCCTCAAGCGATATATGCAGATTCTGTGACGAGGCGATCGAGTCATCAGAGCACATACTAGGCAATTATGCAGCATTGATGCACAGTAGGAAGAGTTACCTTCGTGATTATCCAATATCAAATGGGAGAATATCAGAGTTGTCAGCGGCCGACAAATTGAAGTTCGTCAAAGTGACAAAACTGGGGGAGATACTATAGAAACCCTGGTTAAGTTAAGGGCTGCACAGTAGATTTACAGTTCGAAGTACCTTAATACCTCGTTTATAAATGAATGAAGCAATTGTCAACTACAACCAAGTTCGATAAACGTTTCGTTATATTTTTTCAATTTTCAATGTTGATCTTATTCTCCATTTGTTTAAACATTTCGCCTATTATCCCTTTAAGCATGCAATCTTAAACTTTTGTGTCTTTCTTATTGGGATAATTTATTTAAAAAAAATTATGGAAAAAACAAAGCAAATAATTCTTTAAAGATCTTAAAATTTTCTAAAAATTTCATGTATTTAGTGTTGTTAAAACCTTAATATTCCAAGACATTCTTAAAAACTCTACCAACAAGTTTACTTTATTTTATTGTATAAACAACAATATTTACAACAACAAAGAAGAGAAATATAATTGATTTATGCAACATTTTTAGAAAATAATTGTATTCTTTTGACAGAGACAAAGTAAATGACTTTCCATCACCTTTGATTTCAGTTCATTATTCTATAGCTGAAATCCTGATTCAATTATTAAGTACCTGGCAACTATAAAGGATACTTTTATTACCATTTTTAATTAAAAATTCTCAACCTGTAGTTTACTATACTCTTAATATTCTTTATTATTATTCATAGTTGCACAAAAACCATATGCCATAAATATTTTATAGACACATAATTTTGGAATTGATGTGGACGACTATTTGATGTCCTACAACATATTGCCAAATTTAGTAGTTTTCATGCTACTCGTAGATTTAGCATTTTTCAAAGTTATTTGGCACAAAATATAAACGATCTATATATATCTTTTATTATTTGAAAATTTTGCTAATGTAAAAAAAATATGCAGGAAAAAATGAAAAAAAGGAATATTTTAATCTAATTCTAGAAGAATTAGAATCGTGAAAGATTTCATACATTAAAAAAAATTGTTTAATACTGTCGTTTCAAAAAGGAACTTACTTCCTGTAGTTTTTTTTAATGTCTCTATTCCATTTTAAGCGTGATTTTTAGTTGATCGCAATATCTAATAGCGTGGTGTTGATCTTCTCTTTTAAGGCTTTAGAAAATACAGCGCAATACAAGCCAACTGTTACCTGTAGTTATTTAGAGTATTGAATTTGCTTTTCTCTCTCTCTCTCTCTCTCTCCGTTGCCCTTTTAATGATTTATTGCAATAGAAAGCCAATATTTACTTGCAGTGATGATGTCGTGTATGTTGCCAACAGTAAAATGTATTTTATGAAATTCTCACGTTTAATAATACGACTATTTAAAAAATTATTTTGTGTCTCTTTTTGGTGTTATTGTTGTTTTCTTTGAATTTAAAAACAGAGTTTTAAATTACATATTTTCCAATGAATATTCAAAGTAGTCTGTGTAAGTCTATGGATTATAGGCATAAAAAATTTTAAATATTGCAATATAAACAGTAAAGAAACATAGTAGATTACACATTATGTATGTATTGAAGAAATTCTATATGCATATATAGAACGATATGTATGTAACGTGTGTTCTGCGTATATTAATTTTACTGGCATATACATACATATATGGATATAATTTTTTTTTTCTTTTTCTAAAGCTAAAACCCTTTTATTGAGTGGAGTCATGCTGTTGTTTTGTGTTTTTTATGAACGATTTTAAGTATTAAATTACAATCTGCATATCATTAAATATTTAATATTAAATTCTTTTTGTGTCTTTTCTACTTAAAAAAAAAAATTAAATTTACAAACTGTGCTATTATGTCATATTGACATAAATTTATTATGTTTCTTATAATTAAAAATTGTTTTTACTAGTAAAAAAGTTAAAATCTGAACCTTTTGTCTACTGCAAAAAAAGAAAACTTACATAATTCCCAAACTGGGTCCTATTAGAATAAAGCATCTAGACCATAGATATCAAACACGCGTCCCGCGACGTATAACTTTGCGGCTCACTATATATAATGTGATTTTTTAAAAGCTATCGGAAAGTTTTTCAAAAAAAAAAAAAAACACATAAAATTCAGAAAAATTAATGAAATCGTTACTTGAATCGATAGTACGGTCCATATAATTTAATGTTTGAAGATTATTTCATTCAAATGTTGACCGTGACTGCGCCTCAAATGGTCCATCCGCTTAGTCCAATTTTGGCATACTCTTTCCAACATTTCGGCCGGTATCTCACGAATAAATGCTTCAATGTTGTCTGAACACAATTTTTCGATAAAGAAAACTTTCTTAACAGAGCACGCATTTTAATCATAAAATTTAATAATTTGCAAGCGTTGTTCGTTTGTAAGACGATTCACGATTAAATTATAGACCAAACTGAAGATGTTTGACAGTGAAACAAAACACAAAACCTGCGTCAGCTGTTTAAACCAGTGTTGCCAAAAAGATAATAGCTAAAAAATCACCCTTTATAACAGTACAAAAGAACAAAACGAAAATTTAATTATAATTTTTTTCTGTGGAATCATTTTTTATAACTGTAACATTTAGTTGGTATGGCCCATTGAACAAAAACTGAGGAAACGAAAACCTATAAATTTAGTTACGAATCGAAGATAAATGTCCTGCAATAAGTTACAATTGTTTAGTCGTTTTAAAAGCGTCGTAAGTTAGCTTGGAGGAAAATATTAGTTTTTATTAATCTATTTCAAGCCTTTATATTTCGTATGTCTTTATCGACACCAAGTGACGGAAAAAAAAAAACGAAAAATTGCTCAAAAATATCGAAATTTCCAACTGAGAACTGGAGTATTTTTGCTCTGAAGTAAACGATAAAATCATCTGCTTGATATATAATAGTGCTATCAGTGTACCACAATTATTTAACCTTAAACGTCACTCTGAGCAACATAAATCAGAATATATTAATTACGAAGTATTAATGAGATAAGAAAAGTTAAAAGAGTTTAAGTTGGAACTGAAAAAAACAGCAGTTCATGTTTACTAAAATGTTATACGTAAGTGAAGGATGGGTGCATGCAAGCTACGCTTTGTCGAAGTTAACAGCTGAACACTTGAAACCTTTTACCAAAGGTTATTTTATCAAAAAATGTTTAATTAAGACTGCTGTTTGTTCTGGAATTGTGAAAGCATTTCAAGTAATCACTTTGTCTCAAAATACCGTTGTGGAAAGAGTTACTCATATAGCCAGTAGTTTAAGGTATCAAATTAAAGCCAATTCATCTTGTTTCGAAGCATTATCCATTGTTTGTGACGAGAGTACGGATGCGTTGTCCAGTTAGCTTTATTTTTGAGCGTGTTACACAGACTTCAACATTGATCAAGATGTATTGGAACTACTACAGATGTTAGGCACTACTACAGCAGAAGATATATTTAACTGCGTATTCAATCATCCTACAAGTTTTGTCTTCGTTTTGTGAAAAATAAAATTTTTAGGATACAAATTGGTCTTTGTAAGCTATTTTGGATGCCTGGACATATTCGGATTGTATTGATATGTTCACAAAAGTTGTTCAGATTAACAGTGGCTACAATATTATCATATATTGTTAGTGAAAAATTACGAGTCCCTGTAAGTTATGCTGAAAAAAGTAAAAATTTTTTCGTACATTTTTACAAAAAAGTGCAAGAAAATAATATTTTTTGCCCAAAAAATATTTAAAAATTTGTTCAGTAGAGTCTTCACTACATTATTGCCCAACATAGTTAAGCAGTATCTTTAAGTTTGAGTTAGCTGTTGGCCAAAAACTGAGGACACCTTCTTTGAGTGATGCAGTGATGATTTTCAAAATCTTTTGAGGTCCATAAAAAAATTTGTAGTCAATCTGACCAAATCGAGTACAGGGTTTTACTAAGTTTTTGTAGTACAATTGAACTTATACTGTGGAGTTCGTGCATTTTTTTTTTCACTGTTGCACTGTGTTATCAAACCGATTATAAGTACATATTTAACTGGAACAGCATTGCATTGAAAGTTTTTGTGCTCAAAAGTTGTTCTATTTATTATATGTTTTTACAATTTTTTTTCTTACTCGTACTCCACAACGCTGAAAAATCTGCTGCAACAAATTTTTTTCTCCAATTTTAACCTTAAAAGCTTCATTGTTTTTGTTCTTATTGTAACCAAATAAAATTGACTGTTAATTCTTTAAAACGTTTTTATTAACTGATTACAATCATTGTAAATAACGATAATGCTTCCTCTGTTAAGCAAAATGAAAAAAGAAATAAAAAGTGTATGAGTGCTTCACCAAACTTGGCTGTCTTAAATGATTATAAGTGGGAGGACTGGCTGCCAATTTACCATTCCTTTCTTTTAATACTTTTCTTTTCCTTTTTGGTTTCTCTTACTGAAGTGTATTTGTAAACATATGTTTTCTGCTTTCGTACTCGTGCTCAGAACTTGTTAGAAAATTGCGTATACTTTAACTTGTTTGTGTGTGTGTGTGTTTGTATGATAAGTTTTGCAAGTTGCTGTTAAAGTAGATTTCCTTTACTTTGCTTTTCATCTTTTGCTTAAGTATCAATACTTTTCTCTCCTCTTAAACAAACTCTACTAACTTTTCGTTCTCATATGTAGGAGTATGTATGTACGTGTAGGTTTGTATAGCATGCATCTACATACATATGAGTTTGTGTGCATGAGTGTTAATAAATCAAAAACAAAGAGAAACTTTCATTGAGAAACTTTGAAATTTATTTGAATTGTTCAGTTTACTTCACTTCAGTTCGGTTTTTATAGGGATTTCTTTCAATAGAAATGAAAAGAAAACCTAAAAGTATATTAAAAGCACAAAAAGAAAAAGATAAAGTGAAATTAAAAGGATTCAAAAAAACAAAAAAAAAGTTAATATTAAATGTTCGAGTAAATTGAATTTAGAGACAAACATACTGATAAATATACACTTGCCTACAGATATACACAAATACTGTTTAAGCAGAGAGACAGTCCACATTTAAATTATATTTCTTGATTTAAAACTTTAACACTTTTCACACCAAGTGAACTTCAAATTATTAAATATATATTTTGTTCTTATTTTATTATATAATGACACAGTAATTCATATTTGTAGGCCATTGGTTAAGTGGTTATCCATACATTGAATAATTTAATAGCCGCAGCAGATTCTATGTAAGGAGTTGTATTCGTGGACTTAAAAGTATTATCTGTCATCAAAATTTATACACCTTACCATGTCTCTCAAAAGTGAATTTGTGTAAACTGTCAGGGATATGAGAGCGATTTGTTTTCACAGTCTTTTTAATTATTCGCCTGTACTTCAAAAAATGTTTGTTATCGAGCTGAAACGTCTAAATATCAGATCTTGTTTGCACATTTTGCAAAGTCTTGATTTTAAAAAAATTTTTTTTTTGATATTTTTTCAAGTACCACAGTGATCTAAAATCTTTAGTGGGTCAAAAATCTGCGAATCTAATCATAGTTAGTTTTATTTTTAAAATCAAACATTTTAATTAAATAATTTCAAATGAGCAAGAAGTTTTTCGTGAAGTTTGTATGCAATATTTTATTAACAATTAATTTATTTATATGCAAAATTCAACCAAGTAGGAAAAGAACTGCAGGCAACGAGAGATCTGTACAAAGTGGAGTAGAAGCGGATGATCCAGGCTTTTGTACTACATGGAGCTGTTGGCAAAAGGTAGTCTTAAACGTCTGACTGCCAGACCTGGGACATAACAAAGAAAATTATCAGGAGTGTCCTTTACAGAACTATTCTCGTAACTTATGCAGTGAATGTTAAAGGGTAACTACAACATTTAAGCGTTTTACTGATCCAATAGTTCGTTTATACTGCTTTGAGGCTAGACAACGCCTTGCCCCAGTAATATCGAGATTAAAGGGGCTTTAAAACAGCACAGGGAGTGATAGAATTTAATCTATTCTGAGTTTTTTTATTTATTTTTATTTATTTATTTATTTATTTATTCAACCATTCAATTCCTGTACAACAAGACTTAATCTTATATTTAAAGTACAGAAAAGCAAATTCATAGAAGCATTAAACGATAACATATTAGTAAGATAACGATAAATTAAAAAATTAAATTAAATTAATTAAATTATTAAAAAAAATTAAAATAAAAATTTATATTATAAAAATAGTGAATGACTGCAAAAAAAAAAACAAAAAAAAAAAAAACTTTGAAATCTTCCCCTTAGTGACCGTCATAGGGCAGCAAATATTATAGCAATAAGTATCAGCTTGCCCTTTCGCAGAGAAGCTTCTAGCGAATTTGTCAGCCCTCTCTTACTCCCTATGATCCCGAACACAGACCAAGAAAAATCTACATGCTTTACTAAAAATCTTCATCTCCACTTTACAGCAATAACCAAGGCAGAGTTGTTATTCAGCGATGCAAGAGCCGTTATAGTAGCTATCACAACAAACCTCAGTTCTACGTACAGACCCACTTGCTCTCAGTATTATGAAAGCTTGCATTATTGTAAGTTTAATGTGGCATAAACTATATAGCATGTAGTTTTGCTCTGATATAGCCACATGTAGACCGATGATGTCATCAGTCCAAAATGCACAACAAACAGTAAAATTAAAGAAATTTGGGAATACTGTGGCAATTATGAATGTAGCAGTAAAAGATTGTGCAATCGTATAATATTAGTCGTTATTGTGAATCTGATATAGCACAGAGCATCTAAATGTAAAAACTATATGTATATTAATGTTAAATAACTGTGTTTTGCGATATATGTGGTCGCTGTAGTCTAGTAGGCTCTGACATCTTGAAGCAAAGAAATATTAAAAAAAATATATATTTTCTGCGACTACCTCTTAGCAGACTTCTGGCAAAAGCTCTGAGAGTAACTGATTGCCATGAACAAGCTTCCCAAGTCTGTCGGTCGGATTCTACGTTAAACTGTACTCAACTGTATTCCCGGTACTCATAAATAAAAATTGACACGTACAAAATGAGTGCTGCGAGAAGCTAGGCCGTAATCCTGACACAGGGTTGTAAAGGCCAGCTAGGTATGTATGTAAACCCATATACATACGACCTTTCAAACTTAAATTTTCGAAACATTTTGAATTTTATTATTACAGTATTTTGAAAGTAATACTCACATCAAATCTATTGATATGCATTACACCTTTGTGGCATTCCATTGCGAAAAATACATTTTTGTTAAATTAAGGTGCACTCTCCCCATTGTAACACTGCCCATTTAGTAAATGTTACTGCCCCTGGTGAATACATGACATACCGTTGTAAAAATTAATATTTTATGCTACGAATTATATTGAAAATAAAATGGCCCATAATATTGAATATGTTGCATGGCAGTTATGTGTGTATGAGGTTTCCTTATGTATGTATATATCGGTATCTGTATGTATTTGTTTTATATACCATCCATCCATTCATTCCTTCACATACTCATACACATAAGAGTGGCAAATGTTTTACAGGCAATTTATTAAACAAACATTTACTTTAATGTAATTGATGTTTTTTGTACTAAAATTGTAGGGAAGACGTTCTTGTCTTTTTATTACATTACAATTATTATTGCTGTTGTTGTTGTTGTTATTACTATTATTGAAAAATAGAGTTCAATTTGAAAGATCAAAATGAGGTAACTTTTTTTTAATATACTTTTGTACGTTCTTGAGCAAGTACGATAGAGAAAAACATAAAATAAATTTCCAAGAAAATAAAATGTGACAAAATTATTTTAATTTTCACAAGTGGCATGTCTTTAGATTCGATTATAAAAACTTTCTTCTACTTTTTCAAATAACAAAATTTTTACATTATTACGAAAATCTAAGTAAATCTTCTATAATAAAAAGGAACAATTAAGCCACAAATTGTTCTTAAAAGAAGAGGATTTACTCGTATTTTAAAGTTTTGTATTGTAGTAAAATTAAATTTTTTGATACAAAACAAACAAAAATCAATCAACAATTTTTATTCTGTTGCAGTAGAAGAATATCGTTTATATTTGCTCATTAGGACTTGTAACCACTGGATCGATATAAAAAGGGAGAATGCAAGACCAGACTCTATTTTTCATGCAGTAATTAAATTGTTGCATTGGCACCGTCTTGTTGCAGTCATATATTGGGCGCATCAATTGCATCCAACTTCAGTAGAAAGAACTGTGTTATCATGTCGAGATGGCGAGCACTAGTAATAGTTTCTCCTTGACCAGCCCGATTTTTATGAAAGTAAATCCAATTATGCCTACTGCTCACAATCCTTACCAAACAGTGACATGTTGTTGGTGCATCATCGTTAATCAGGCGTAGGTTATCCGAACAGAAAACACTGCAATTTTGGCGCTGAACAAACCATTTTTGGTGAAAAATCAGCATCCACTTGTTAATAATTTATAATCAATTACACGAAGTTTTTTCATGATTACTAGACTTTAGTTGCTGTGTTAATAGAATTTTATAAGCATTGAGACCACAGAACTTTTGGAATCTATGCTACAAAGAGCTTCTTAAAATTTGCGGTTTTCAATATTTATATTTGAACTAATCTTAAACTCTCGGCTGTCACACTATACTTTTCTAGAATTGCCAACAACTTACTACAAAACTGACGACAAATTCATATCGTGCATTAATTTTGGGACTTTACTTATAACAGAGTAGGAAAATAAACAAAACTGAACGTTTGATCTCATTTTGTTTTGTTCTTTACAATGAGTAAAACAAAACAGAAACAGTGAGAACGATTATCGATTATTAATTTTGTATATTGTTTTTGTTTTGAGCACTACAAATACATTAACTCAAAAGTGCGTAGGTACAACAAAAAATGAATGAGAAGAAAAAGAAAAGAAGAAGAAAAAAAGAGCAAATTATACGAATGTATCGGAATAATAAAGCAAGCACAAGAGCGAAAAGCTAATTGTTTCATTTGTGCTCTTTCTCGTTTAGAAAGTATTTGTTTTGGTTTTGCTCAAGTACAACACCATTAAAAAAATTTGAAAAGTGTATGACTTTGTGGTAACGTTTGCGAAATGTTTTGTTTGTTTGCCCACTCTGCTTATAAAGAATATTTTTTTTTGTTTAGTTTTTGAATTTTGCAGTTTTTTTCTTGGTTCTCAACAGCTAGTGGCTGATGCACTGTTTGCATTTTTTAACGAAAGATTTTCAAGTCCTTTAAAAAAATTCTCTGTAGCTATCGCTATTCGATGTCTAATACCATGGCACGTCGTCTAATCGATACTCTACGATCCTCAGAAATATCTTTAGCCATAGTCACAAGAACTGCCCGGTTCTGATACAATTTGGTTTTATTTCATACTCTCCTATTGTTTGACCAGTTGTTGTCAGTTCAACAACATCTAAATCAAAATTTACGCCGTACCAATACCACTGACTCATTACTAAGCCAAAAAATTTAAACAAATATTCCCTGATCTTGAGCGGTATAACGAACGACTCACGTTTAATTGACGTGTATTTTGTATATTTGAAATGAAGAAATGACATTTACTTTCATTTTCAAAAATTATAAAATCTTCCGATTGGGTGAGGGAGGACATCTCCACTTGCCTCTAAAACCAGCAGTCTTATGTAAAACAATAAATTTTTTTAAGTTTAAAAAGTACGCTATCGTGTATTGACAGTATATTTTTTTTTTGTTTCTTAATATTTCAATAGCCGTTACTTTTCCAGGAACAAAAATATTTAGTAATTTAGGTACTAATACTCGTATAGGTAGTATGTCAAGTACATTTTTTTTTGTACCTTTTCTTCTCTAAATTCTTTTTCAATACAAAACACATTAAAAAAGTTTTACTCCACTGTTAAAATATACCATTGACCTTAAATTGTTTTTAAGAGCATATATTATCCAACAATAAATCAAAATTTATTTGGTACTTCATTAAAAATGTATCTCTTTGTACTATTGTACCTTTCCCTAAGGATCATTAGTTTAGAACGAAATAAAACTTAAGAAATAACAAAATAAATCATTCATTTAAAGTTTTATACGATTTTGATAGGACTTTGTATTGAAAGGTTCACATATGAGGACATAATGAAACGCTGATAGTAGCTAAGGTGGTAGTAAAGAAGACAAAAGAAAAAATGTGACAAAAATTAAATGCGAGGGTACTTCCATAATTTCATGTATTACTACATATGTATCTGTTTTGCAATAATATGTAATATTTGCATTTCTGAGCATTAAGTAATAACTTTTTCAGAATATACTTAGTTTATGAATTTGGGAACATTATAAACAAAAATAAGCATCTGATCACTTTATAACTTACTTGGTATGCAACGTTTTTGCTAGCCATTTGCTTATTATCTTCTTCGGTGCATTGGTAGAACTTTCTTGTTCTCTTATTCAGATTATTTTTGTTTAAGTTTCGTGCGTAGTAATAAAACCTTACAAAAACTATTTAAATAGCGCCTATGCGTAGGGTTGATCAATTAAGAAACCTGCGCTGATACCATTTTTAAATATAAATGTCTACTCGGTTGAATATATACTTTTTTCTCATAATATTGTTGGGTTAAATTTGGGTCTTTTATTAGTGCATTACATGTCTTTCCTTGATAACCCAGTTACCATCATACATACATATATGACTCCGATTCTCCTTCTGATTGCATTTCAAGAGTTTTCAATGTTCAAGTAAAGATTTTTATTTAAAAATAGACCTTAATTTTGAATAATTCTTTATATTAATTAATAAAGGTCGAAAAACCAGAATTAAAAATTATTGTTTTCAATTTTCATAATTTATATTGGCCGCATGATTCCGGATGGCCAATATATTGAGTTGTTTACCACATATACATATATCGTGTGTTAATCAACATCAGAATAGTACAATCAATCTATTTCTGATTTCACAGCCTAAGAAGTATGAAGTTGAAGTTCTTGCACCTCTCGGTAATTTATAATTGTACTGTTTCTGCTCATTTCCGTCATAAGAAATGCTCTCATATTGATTATAAAAAGTCTGTGTTATCTTTATCGCGTCTAAAAATATTTCGGTTTGACCGAAACACTGATTTTGGTATATAGAGATTTCATTCGCGCAACCAGAGTACCAAATCGTTCACTCACTTTTCACTTATGAGTGGACGTGTGCATTTAGTTTTTATTTTTTCTTCTCCTCACACATTCTTGAAAAAACAGAAAATATTTTGCTTTGCTCTTTTTCATGTGTGAATATTGCTTTTTTTTGACGCATATTCATTTATGAAAAATTACAATTTTGACAAATACTCTTTTATGAGCATGAATATTTTTTTCATACACTTACTCGCTCATGTATAATCGCTTTGCTTTTCAAGTGACAAATTCAAATTTACAATTGTACGTATGTATGTATATACAACAACAATACTCTTCTATTTGGGATTTTTTTATGTAATTGTTGTATTGCGTGTTCGCGACAGGCAGGCGTCAAAAATTCAAAAAATTTATGAATGCATTACAACAACAACGTCATGAAACAATTTTGCCTAGAAAAATATGAACGTTCGCGTGTGAAAAAAAATTTGTGCTGCTCATTTATGTGCATGAAGAAAATAAAAAAATTTCTTTACTCTTCATATATAGACGCTTAGAAAAAAATGAATGCACACGTTCGCGTGTGATCTTAAGAAAATAAATTTTTCTGCTCGTTCATGTGCGTGAAGAAAAATAAAAATTTTTAAAAATCGCATTCTTGATAATATTCATAAATGTTAGTTTTTGAGTATTCATAAATGGAAAAATTTGAACTCTGCGCTCAACGATAAGTTTTTGCATATGCAAACAGAGCTTGATTAGTGCACTGTCATTCGTTGAAAGCACAAAGAATAATGCTTATTCGGTTTCAACTCTTATAAAATTGTACTCGAAAGAGTACACAAATTATGCCTATTAAATAATTTCGAGTTCGTAAGGTTAGAAGAGTTCTTGTAGCTTTTGACATACACTAGTTAGAACTAGTCTTACAGTTAGACGTTGAAAATACAAAAAATTAACGAACTATTTAACTGCCCTCGTATACAAAAGAAAACAAGTCTCTGTTCTAAAACTTCAAATAAATTTTGTTTTCTTCAAGCAAAATATTTTATAAAATCTTAAAAAAGATATGCTGTATGTATTTGTATTCTTGTTTGTGTTAGTATGTATATACATATATATATATATATATGTGAGTGTGCCTAATGTACATACGTATGTATATAAAAGATATACATATGTATATAACCTGTCGGGATTTGAGTTAACTTAAAGCTAATTTGTAGTTTACCAGAGTACATAAAATGGGGTTAAAAAATTTACTCTTTTGTACAGAAAAGTTTCTTGTTCTTTCAACCATGATGTTATACGAGCTGGTGGGTACACACTTATACTGCACAATTTTTAGATACTCATAAATTTACTTAGAAAAGTTTTATATTGTTTATCACACGATATCATAGGAGCTAGTAAGTACTCATACATACATAACTGGCCTTTACAACCCTGTGTCAGGATTACGGCCTAGCTTCTCGCAGCACTCATGTTGTGTGTGTAAATTTCTATCCATGAGTACCGGGACCTACAGTTTAATGTCGACTCCGAACGACAGACTTGAGAAGCCCTTTCATGGCAATTAATTACTCTCAGAGCTGTTGCCAGAAGACTGCTGAGAGGTAGTCGCCGAAAGAAATATTTTTTTTTCATATTTCTTTTTTCAAGATGTCGGTGCTGAGATTTGAACCCGGCACTATCGTCTTAGTAAGCCAACACACTAACCACTAGACCACGGCGACACGGCTAGTAAGTACTCACTCTTCGATATTTCAGCAAACTATAAATTAACTTACGAGTTAGCTTGTGCTGCATAAAAAACATACAAACTGCAAAAAAACGACAGGTTTCAGCTAAATGCATTAGTTTTTTGTCTTGAATTTTACATTTCTTTTGATTTAGCTTTAAGTGAGTTATTATCGAGTTAGTTTGTAAAAGTCCGACAGGGCATATACAAACAAACTCACACACACCCACATAAGATACAAATTCTTTCCACACTTAAGAACAGAATGGGTATACAAGTACAAGTGCATGTACGTAAATGCTTGTGTTCAAAAGGTATTTTTCCATTACAAATTCATATATAAGTAGAGTATAGGAATAAATGAATGTTTGCCTTGAAGGCAATTTATTTCAATTCGTAAATGTTACGACACATTCACTAAATCTTTATGAAGAGCAATGATACAATGATATGGATACAACACTGTTATACTTTTGAAATTATTGTTGCAACATATACAATTCGAGTACGTAAATATTTATACAAATAGAGTGTTTTTCTCTTTTTACTTCCGTTGCAATACTATTTTGTTAAACTCCTTATTTGTGTTTCATGAAATGTCATCTACGAAAATTTATCTTTCAATATGTAAAAAAATACATAAATGTTGTTATAGTGTGTCGTTTATGAAATAACAGAAACGGAAGTTACAAACTAAAGGGTTCACTCACCCACCATATACACTAACATAGTAGATGAAAAAATGTGTTTCGTTTTAAAGAATTTAAAGAATTTAAAACGAAACAGTACAGTACATCGACAAACTCAAAATTTTAGAATCAAAATACAATTTTTTTTAGGTTTACACAAAAGCTCTTCTTAAGAGATCTTTCGATAATTTTGTCAGTTGATAGCGGTCATAATATTGCAACTACAACTGTCGTATTGGCCGTACTTTACTCAATTTGATTTACAAAATAACTATGAACGGATATAACGTACAAATGCATAGAAAAATGGCTATTTCTTCATTTTACGCTCAATATAATTGTTTGACAGATAATCAGATTTTGGCGGATAAGTTTAACTTATGTAGTTCACTTAAGAACAGACGTCACATCTATATATCGACTAAACGCTTATGACAAAGTGCAGGAGAATGGTTAACAAGAACACGACTTTCTGAAGATCACTTATTTTCATTAATAAATTATCAGTAGCTATGAGGCTAATATGCATAGAAAAGAGATGAAGACTTATCGAATTCGAGACGATAATTCGATGAGTAACGTTACACAGAAAAAACAAATCCTCTCATGAAGAAAATAATCAAAAAATTAAATTACTATCAATTATTTTTAATCGAATCAATTATTTTTTAATTAACTCAATTATTTTTTAATTGTCTAAAATAATTTTTTAATTAAATTATTTTTTAATTGAATCAATTATTTTTTAATTGAATCAAAATAACAATTACGTTAGTGTTCTACAGAAAAAATTTCAATCAACTTCGTAATTTTTTCAATAATTTTCGTTTATCGCAGTAATTAAAAAAAAAAAAAAAAACTATCTATCAACCATCTTCGTATTCCAATACAATGCACTGCATGAGTAGGGGTTTACCCCTGAGTATTGGTCTAAAAAAAAATTTTGTAATTGTCGTATTTGAAATTACTTCCTCCGGTATTTCTGTGTTAAAGGTTTTATTAGTTGTAGATTTTGAACTGGATCATAATTATTTGAGAACAACTCTGGCCAGGTCACCGTCAGTGAACGCTATATATATTTCAATAAGACGTAGCTACATTCCATACAGTTTATACCACTCTGGAAGTAATGATTTGAAGGCCCGGTCATCTTACGCGACTAAACTGGCTATTGAGATCATGTCATTCAGTCGCGTCAGAATTTTCTAAAAACACTTTTCATAAGTTAAAGGGCTATACAAATAAGCCACCAACAACATGGTCGAATTTAGTCTGAGTTATGCGTCGGAGTTACAGCAATTTAAAACTCTAATTTTTATTTATACACGAAAAAAGTTATTTCTTGCATTTGAACTAAAATTTATCATAAATGGGGGCATTCTTCCTTTATTAAATATTTTATTTAATTATTTTCTTTTATTTCTTTTTTATTTCTAATTTTAATCACTTGTGAAGTGTTTTTCATTAATTTAAAATAGTTTTTTAATTTTCTTACAAATACATTTCTAAAACTTATTAAAGTAATAAACACCAATAGTATATATTCATAAAAAAATAAAATACCTTTTACTTTAAATAAAAAGTCTATATGTAATATAATAATTATTCTTCTTTTCTGTTTCTTTTTGTATCGAGACAGTCCTTATTTAACAAGCCAATCAAACATGAAGGATATCATATGCTGTCTGAAGGTTTAAAATTGTTTTCTTTTTTTATATATAATTCTATTTGTTTTCTTATTCTTAAATTTTGTTACACGCCAGCTTCACTCTATGTAAATAATAAAAAAAAATTGCTCCCTATTAAATAACACTGAGGGCTGTATAAAATTGCGATGGTTAAGGGCATGAAAAGATATTCCCAGCTAGCTCTAAACAAAAAGGTATTGTGGTTCTCAACCCGTATTTTAAGACGTGTAAGCATATAACACAGTCTGCATGCCTATGATACCCCAGACTATGTAAAAATCAAATAAATACAGAATAAAGGATATATTTACCAAAAATAAAGAATTTTAATGAAACGACGGACTGGTGTTGTTCCGTCTAGGGTGATTTAATTCCCTCCCAAATCGACAGTATGTCGAACGCCTTGACAGACGGACACCCTGAAAATTTCAAACACATCTGTCCCTAATATTGACACCTTTGTACTTACAATAATTTACATTTTATATTGGGTATCCTTCCCATGTCTCAATTTAGTAATTCATGTTTTCTACTTCTTCTTAACAAATTTTATTAATATATATTCTCATTATTTGATAAATAAAAAGAAATGTGATTATAAAAAAAAATTGAATGAATAGTACATGAGAAAGTTATGAATGAAAAGAAATAAAATATATAAATGCAACTTTATATTATAGGAACAAAATGAAATTGATCTTACAATTCTTATTAAAACAATATTTATATATGCATATATACTTATGTATAGTATGCCTAATATGAGTGACAAAAAAAAAATATGTATGTACTTACAAAAACAATATTAATTGATGATCTCTTCTTTTTGGACTTTTACATTACACGTGATGAGTTGTTGGGCCCAGCATTCATACCGTGTTGTTGCTGCATTTCAATTTTTTTGTTTTTCGTTTTTGTTATGCGTTTACTTAATTAAGTAATTACTACAAAAGTAACACCCGAGGAAAAGTGTTAGTAAAACTAAAATAAATTCTAATCATTTTATGTTAGTTTTAATATTAGTATCTTATAACAAATTCATAATTTAGAAAGAAATTGTAAATTGAATTTAACAAGAGTTAAATAATATAATTTAAAAGTTTAAGAAAAGAAAAATATAATTTAATCTTATATTTTACATAATAATAATCATAATCTGAAGTGCAATAATTCCAATAGTTTTAAGTAGAAAAATTTATATAGTTTAAATTTTTAATTCAATTTTCTTTTAGTTAGTATTTATATTCATATAAAATTTTTATACAATTCAAACTTCTTTTTGGTATGTCATATCTATAAGGCAAATTATTAGGAAATTTTGTAAAATTCTTAATTGAGGCTTTGTACAGTTAACGTGATTTAGGTTTTTAAAGGTTATAAATTTTTCCTTTATACTACAAACAAATTTTATTAAGTAAGGTTAATTATAATTTAATATTTTCTTTTATGTATCATGATTGAATGTTAGAAATTAATTATTATTTAATTTCATGTATATACACGTAGAAATTCTTGATGTTACGCAATATTAGCATAGAATAGAGGTTTCATTTATGTTAAAAACCATGTGCCTTGGGTCCACATGGTAAAGCTATGTAACCGTTATTCATAACGGTAAAATCGCCCAAGTACAAGGATAAATGCAAGACCATGTGGTCCGGGACCACGCTGGATCTTTCTAGAATTAAAAACTGTCGCCTTAACAACATTCCTTGCAGTCACAAGATGTGCTAATAATAAAATTATTTCCCTCTTTAAAATATAACTTTCTATATGAAATTGATTAAACATCGTCTTACCTTTATATGTCTCTCGAACAAAATTAAAATGATAAATTTTCCCTTTATTAGCAGCCTTTTACTTTTTCTGCCAATTAGTCTCAGGCAACCACTTGTAATATTTTTATTTAATTTATAATATTTTATTTACTTAATTTTTACAAGTCAAAAAAATGTACAGTTGGTTGTTAATTGTCAATTTATAATAAATGTGATCTATGTCACAACACTTGCCACTTTAAACTTTACACTTCTAAAGCTTTTACTAAAATGAAATTTCAATTATCAAAGAAGAGAAATTAACCGGCATAATGAAATGCTTATGAATGACAGAAATAATCAATGAGTATTATTATCAATGAACTTGTAAGTCAAAAGAAGATAGACATATTAAAGATCCGTTATAAGAAATAATCAAATAAGAGCATATAATATGAACTGCTAGAATAAAAAAAAAATATTACATGCGATAAACATGGGACGTATACCATTTCAAATTAATGGTCATTATATTAAGAATATTCATCAAAAGAATTTTTTCTTTTTTTTTCTGACCTTATCGACGACATAAACTTTAGAGAGAAATAAGAAAATAAAATATTTGGTAAATTTAGAAAATAATGAAAATATAAAATTTTTGTGTGACATACAACTCAAAATTAGAAAATCGTAACAAAACTGTTTCGACTAGAGATTCTACATCGAAGGTCGAACAGGTAGATTTTCCCCCATGAAGTCTTCAAAACAGGGAGCAATTTTAATTACATACTTTCATAAACGTGTGGCACGACCCACGATAAGCCGGGTAATTATACCTTCAGGTCCGATGTGTGGTATTTACCTACATATTTGCCGTTCAGATCTTCGATTTCATATAAATTATTACCAATTCTAGATCTTATTCTGCACTTAATAAATTTCGGTAAAAATTTTCTATTAATATTTTTCGATGCATCACTAAGAATATGATTTTTCCGAAAAACTACATCACCTGAATTGAAAGTTCTCACCTTGCTTCTGAGATTATAAACTTTTGAAGATTTTTCGTGTGCCTTATCTAGATTTTTTCGAATATCCTCCCTTATTTTCATCAGGTTATCGGAATTGTTTGCTACTACTAAATCTTCTCCTGAATTGCATCCTAGTTTATCTAAAAGCTTGTAAGTCGATGCATGCTGAATCATGTTTTGACCAAATGTGGCAAAATACGGTGAACATTGTATAGCAGTATGATAATCACTTCTCAGTATAGTCAGGATTTGTGGGATATATTTGTCCCAGTTTCTATGGTTTTTGTGCTCTAAAAGAAAGGTTCTAATCTTGGTAATAACCTCCCTATTTACTCTTTCAGAAGCGTTAGGATGAGGTGCGTAAAATCCTGTTGTGATATGTTTTATATCATATGTTTTGAAAAATTCAATCATTTCCTTTGATGTGAACTGTTTCCCGTTATCACTGTGGATGTAACGTGGAACGCCGAATGTTGGAAAAATTTCAGTTTGAAAAAACAATATAACGCCTGAGGCTGTTGCTGCTCTAAGAGGTTTGAGAAAGACAAATTTTGTAAGGTGATCTAAACAAATTAAAATAACAGAATTCATTGATTTGCTAAAGGGATACGGACCAAGAAAATCGCAATAGATACGCTCAAAGGGTCTATAAGTAAGGAACTTATCTCCCATTTTCGGTCTCAATATCTGGTTATTATATTTAATGCATTTGCAAACATCACATTTTCCAATAAATTCTCTTACGTCTCTCACCATGGTAGGCCAATAATACTTTTGACGAATGCGATACAATGTTTTTGTCAAACCACCGTGACAGGAACTACTTGAATCATGAGCCGATTTAATAATGGAATTAATAAAATATTTGGGGATCCATAAACGCCAAAGCTTATCCTCATTATTATCAATACCTGATCTAAAATTAACACGCTTGAGTACTAAATTATCTGAAATAATCAAATCAGGTAAAATATCTTTATTTGACTTTATCGTGGCTCTCAATTCCTGATAGTCTGTATCATTAAAATGAGGAGAAGATAAGTCTATTTCATAATCCTTGTCAATCAATTCTATTTGGTCTATTTCTATTCTAGATAAGCAGTCTGGTACCACATTTTGTGATCCTTTTCTATGCTCGATAGTAAAATTATACCTCTGCAACTTGAGACTCCATCGAGCTAAACGTCCGCTCAAGTCCTTTTGTGACATTAACCACTTGAGTGAGGCGTGATCGGTAACAATCTTGAATGGTAACCCATCAATATACTGACGAAATTTATTAACGCAAATGACAGCTGCCATACACTCCAGTTCGGTTACAGTGTAATTTCTTTGGGTCTTGTTTATTTTCTGCGAGACATACGCGATAGGGTGCTCTGTACCATCGTCATCATATTGAAATAAAACTCCTCCTACACCTAACTTAGAAGCGTCGCACTGAATCATGAATTCTTTACTAAAATTTGGCTGTGCTAAAATAGGTGCAGATGAAAGGGCATCTTTTAATTTTGCGAAAGATTCTCTTGCAGCCATTGTTAAACAAAATTTGCTATTGGATTTTCTAAGACAATCTGTCAGAGGACCAGCAAGGTCTGCAAAATTATTAATAAATGACCGATACCAATTAGCCATACCAATAAATCGACGAACTTGTCTAGGGGTTTTAGGTTCAGGAAATTCCCTTATTGACCTTACTTTTTCTGGGTCGACTTTAAGGCATCCCTTGCCCACAATGTAGCCAAGGTATTTTATCTCTTTCTGACAAAACTTACTTTTGCCTACATTGATTGTTAGTTTCGCGTTTCTTATGCAATCAGCAACTTCTGATAAGAGCTTCATATGAGACTCGAAATCTGCGCTACACACCAATAGATCGTCTAGATAAATAAAGACTTGTTCTCTCAAACGTGATGGAATTACTTTATCCATAAGCCTACTCATTGTTTGAGGGCCATTACAAAGCCCGAATGGCATGAATTTATAATGGTAAAGAGGCTTACCAGGTATTGCGAAGGCGGTTTTCTCCTTCGATGTCTCCGAAAGTGGGATTTGTAAAAACGCATCCTTCAGGTCTATGCCGCTGATAAAAAAGGTATTATTCAGTCGGCTTAATAAGCCATTTATATGTGGAAGCGGATAGGAATCCTTCTTAGTGACGGCATTTAGCCCTCTAGAATCTATGCATAAACGCACTTTACCCGGTTTCCTTACTATGACCGCTGGAGAACACCAAGGTGAGTTGGACTCTTCTATAACACCCATATCAAGTAAACGATCTATTTCTTTATATGCTTCCTCCTGACGAGGGGGAGAAAGGGGGTAGAGTTTACATTTAATTGGGACTGCATCGCCGGTGTCAATGTGATGCTCCAAAAGATTGGTACA
This sequence comes from Metopia argyrocephala, assembly GCA_963576795.1. NCBI lineage: Eukaryota > Metazoa > Arthropoda > Insecta > Diptera > Sarcophagidae > Metopia > Metopia argyrocephala. The sequence goes on along the minus strand of OY756208.1, from coordinate 174,404,515 downwards.
TCCTAACCCTAACTTTTCAAACGAAGGAAATTTTGCAATTGTCTGCTCAAGAATTAGTATTTGATCAAGAGTTAAATCGTGAAAATTAGAATCAGCATCGTTCAGTACTTCGGATACGATATTACTCGGAGGTATTACCTCTGGTGCTATGGAAAATGCTCTCCAAAAATTAACGCCAAAATAAGCAGGCTGAGTTAAGGAGGGTACGATATAAAAATCTATATTCTTAGTAACACCTTTATAATGTACTGGAAGACAACAAAAACCAATAACTCTCTGTTTGGCCCCATTTGCGGTTCTTACCGAGGATTGCATAAGCTTGTAATCAATATTATTTCTCTTCAAGAAAATCAAGGCTCCTTGGCCCAAAACCGACACATTGGCTCCTGAGTCTAATAAACCGACAAGTGACTCATTTAAAACTTTAACATCTGCAAAAGGTCTGTTGTCATCACCACACAGAATTGTCGACTCTAATAATTTACGAAGGAATTTACGTCTACGATACCGCAACCTACACTTAAAAATTTCACTGCTAAATTTTCTAGATTTAATGGAGGAAGTCGAATTTAGAAAAGTTTTATCAGTCTGAGTTGAGATGTCCTTAAACGGTTCAGAACTATCTTCAAATTTTCGCTTCAAATCTGCCTTACAAGTATGAATTATATAATTGTCAGAAACTAGTTCATGCTCGGGGGTTGAGGGGTTGGACGAGTGTCCCCGGCAGCCAAATCGCCCTTCTTCGGGTTTCCCAAAGAGCCATGTTTGTTAGGACACTTAGGAGTCAGCACGCCTCTATGTCCACATTTAAAGCAAAACGGTTCCTCAATAGTCTTTGAACAATAAATATAGGAATGTCCATATTTCAAACAATTCCAGCACTTGATGCTCGAATAATCAAACTTGGTGCCTTTCTTTAAAAAATTTAAAGCCTCCACTTGGGGATCAACTATTACGAAGTCTTCAGGCTCTTCCTGAAAAACTTGAATTTCATTTACGTTTCTATTACTAATAGCATTTTGATTCTGAAACTTTGTTTCACGCAAAACTCTTTCTGCCTTTCGCGCAACATCTCTGAAGTCATTTAGATCGCGGGACTCATTATTGAATAACAAAAACCTCAAATTAGAATTCAAATTTCTCTTAATTATATCAATTAAAGTAACATCTGGCAAAGGATTCTGCAACCTTAAATTCATCGATACAATTGCTGAATGAAACTCGTCATAGCTCTCTTTAAATAACTGTTTACGTAAAGATATCTTCAAAATTACCTCGTGATCAGACTCCGCATGTCCGAATTCCTTAGTAAGCGCATGTTTAAGTAGGGGATACGTAACGGACCGATTTTGTCTGGTAAACAGCCAATACCACTGTTCAGCCTTGCCCGTTAAAAGGACATGAAAGTTTGAGAGCAAATGCTCATTCGAACACCTACTTCTCGTGGAAAGCGTCTCTACTTTAAAAAGAAAATCAGACACAGAACCAGAACCATCGAAAGATATTTTCCACTTCTCCAATTTCACATTATTTTCAGTATTCGCACTGAAAGTTTGCTGCTCAACAGTTTGATTAGAAATAGTGTTATGTGAAGCTATACCCGAAAATCCCGGTATAAAATTGGCTGGTGTGTTAGAAATGGGCACGGTTCCAGCACTCATTTGAGATATACTGTCTCTTATAGAGCCTAATTCTCTCCTGAACTCTTCCCTAGTACTTCTCATTGTCTGTTCCATCAAAGCCATAAGGGATTCAAAATTTGAATTCTGATCTTGGCTTGTAACTGTAACAGCAGGTGGATTCGAATCAGAATTTGTAGCGCAAACCGAAGGTTTATCATCTATAGGCACAAAAATTTGTGGATATGATGCACTACCCTGATTTTCTATAACTCTTTCCTGTAGTAAATCCTGAGAGGATAAGCTATCCGCGCTAGCATTTTTCCGTGAGTTTTCCATTACCTCGATTGTAGGAGAATGTACTACACGCGGTCTACTATTAGCTGATTCCTGCGTTTCAACTAATTTACTATTCCTAGAAACAGACGAATTACTGTCAACACGACCTCTATTAGATGAATTATTATGAACTCCTCTCGAACTGTTACGAGTATTCATAACGATAAAAAAAAATAATAACAACAAAAAAAATAATGACTAAAAAAAATTAAAAAAAAAATAAAAATAGAACTATTTGGCTATTGTCGATACCAAAATATTGCTATACTAATAAAAATTGTTGAATAATAAATATAATTGCTTAGAATATAATATGAAATATTTATCATTTAACTATACAAATATAGATAAAGAAAGTTTTATAGAAAAAAAAAAAGGTTTATCAAAAAATTTATATATTTAATCAGATATAAATATGGGAATGATACTCCGCAATAAAATATAAAAAAAATGCATCATACAAAGTGTCATAAAAAAAACTATTAAACAAAATCACGTAGATTAGAAAAAAAAATATTTGCTAACCAGACAGAAAAGAAATATTTGTTAATCCGCAGCATACAACATCATGAAAACAAATGTACAGTATGGACTTGATCAACCAATATTACCCATAATATTATATACATAAATATTATTTCAGACGCAACTTGACAAATTGAGAACTTGAATTTCCATCGGCCTATTTCGTTTTCTGTGAATGTCGCAAATAAAACCTCAGATCTGATAATCAATCAAAAGGATATGACTTACACCACAGCAAATGAAATTAAATATGAACCTGGCAACAAAATAAATTATTTCCTACCGCCAATTTGTCAGAGACTCCGACCGGCAGAAATCGTTCGTCAGCCAAAATTTTACTAAATTGCTCGTAAGTGTCGCAGATAATTTTCAGGCTAAAATCCGTTAGAAAAATATGACTTACACTCGAGACTAAGTATCTGTTGTAAGTAAAAAGTTGGTAGCAAATTGAAGTCAAATATATTACTACATTTATTTCGCATTAAGCGTCATTTTCCACTAGTTTATATATACCAGCAGTTTTCTGCATTGCGATGAATGCTTTGATTCACACTGGTCTTCAGTTGATTTTCATTCTGAATTTCCGTTGGTATTACGATGTTATTTCGTTGGGCGCCATTTATGTTACAGCGCCAACGGTGTCAAAAAAAATTAAATACATTGTTGGTTTACGTTGGGCGCCATATATGTTACGGCGCCAACCTGTTCAATACGGTTGGTTACTAATTGGATGTTAAATAACATTTAAATATTTCCTCTGCTCTTCCGTTGGGCGCCATATATGTTACACGCCAGCTTCACTCTATGTAAATAATAAAAAAAAATTGCTCCCTATTAAATAACACTGAGGGCTGTATAAAATTGCGATGGTTAAGGGCATGAAAAGATATTCCCAGCTAGCTCTAAACAAAAAGGTATTGTGGTTCTCAACCCGTATTTTAAGACGTGTAAGCATATAACACAGTCTGCATGCCTATGATACCCCAGACTATGTAAAAATCAAATAAATACAGAATAAAGGATATATTTACCAAAAATAAAGAATTTTAATGAAACGACGGACTGGTGTTGTTCCGTCTAGGGTGATTTAATTCCCTCCCAAATCGACAGTATGTCGAACGCCTTGACAGACGGACACCCTGAAAATTTCAAACACATCTGTCCCTAATATTGACACCTTTGTACTTACAATAATTTACATTTTATATTGGGTATCCTTCCCATGTCTCAATTTAGTAATTCATGTTTTCTACTTCTTATATTTAACAAATTTTATTAATATATATTCTCATTATTTGATAAATAAAAAGAAATGTGATTATAAAAAAAAATTGAATGAATAGTACATGAGAAAGTTATGAATGAAAAGAAATAAAATATATAAATGCAACTTTATATTATAGGAACAAAATGAAATTGATCTTACAATTCTTATTAAAACAATATTTATATATGCATATATACTTATGTATAGTATGCCTAATATGAGTGACAAAAAAAAAATATGTATGTACTTACAAAAACAATATTAATTGATGATCTCTTCTTTTTGGACTTTTACATTACACGTGATGAGTTGTTGGGCCCAGCATTCATACCGTGTTGTTGCTGCATTTCAATTTTTTTGTTTTTCGTTTTTGTTATGCGTTTACTTAATTAAGTAATTACTACAAAAGTAACACCCGAGGAAAAGTGTTAGTAAAACTAAAATAAATTCTAATCATTTTATGTTAGTTTTAATATTAGTATCTTATAACAAATTCATAATTTAGAAAGAAATTGTAAATTGAATTTAACAAGAGTTAAATAATATAATTTAAAAGTTTAAGAAAAGAAAAATATAATTTAATCTTATATTTTACATAATAATAATCATAATCTGAAGTGCAATAATTCCAATAGTTTTAAGTAGAAAAATTTATATAGTTTAAATTTTTAATTCAATTTTCTTTTAGTTAGTATTTATATTCATATAAAATTTTTATACAATTCAAACTTCTTTTTGGTATGTCATATCTATAAGGCAAATTATTAGGAAATTTTGTAAAATTCTTAATTGAGGCTTTGTACAGTTAACGTGATTTAGGTTTTTAAAGGTTATAAATTTTTCCTTTATACTACAAACAAATTTTATTAAGTAAGGTTAATTATAATTTAATATTTTCTTTTATGTATCATGATTGAATGTTAGAAATTAATTAATATTTAATTTCATGTATATACACGTAGAAATTCTTGATGTTACGCAATATTAGCATAGAATAGAGGTTTCATTTATGTTAAAAACCATGTGCCTTGGGTCCACATGGTAAAGCTATGTAACCGTTATTCATAACGGTAAAATCGCCCAAGTACAAGGATAAATGCAAGACCATGTGGTCCGGGACCACGCTGGATCTTTCTAGAATTAAAAACTGTCGCCTTAACAACATTCCTTGCAGTCACAAGATGTGCTAATAATAAAATTATTTCCCTCTTTAAAATATAACTTTCTATATGAAATTGATTAAACATCGTCTTACCTTTATATGTCTCTCGAACAAAATTAAAATGATAAATTTTCCCTTTATTAGCAGCCTTTTACTTTTTCTGCCAATTAGTCTCAGGCAACCACTTGTAATATTTTTATTTAATTTATAATATTTTATTTACTTAATTTTTACAAGTCAAAAAAATGTACAGTTGGTTGTTAATTGTCAATTTATAATAAATGTGATCTATGTCACAACACTTGCCACTTTAAACTTTACACTTCTAAAGCTTTTACTAAAATGAAATTTCAATTATCAAAGAAGAGAAATTAACCGGCATAATGAAATGCTTATGAATGACAGAAATAATCAATGAGTATTATTATCAATGAACTTGTAAGTCAAAAGAAGATAGACATATTAAAGATCCGTTATAAGAAATAATCAAATAAGAGCATATAATATGAACTGCTAGAATAAAAAAAAAATATTACATGCGATAAACATGGGACGTATACCATTTCAAATTAATGGTCATTATATTAAGAATATTCATCAAAAGAATTTTTTCTTTTTTTTTCTGACCTTATCGACGACATAAACTTTAGAGAGAAATAAGAAAATAAAATATTTGGTAAATTTAGAAAATAATGAAAATATAAAATTTTTGTGTGACATACAACTCAAAATTAGAAAATCGTAACAATTTTTATCTTCTTTTCTTTATATGGTTTCGTTTTCAAATAAAATTAAAACATTTGTGCCGGTTCAAATTATTTCTTATTTTTGCTGGCAATTCTAAATTACGACAAATGTTATATTTGTCGTATGACAAGAAAAACCAAATAATAAAAGATATGGTGATGACCATTTTGACGGCATAGTTTTTTGTTTTTTAATTTAAGAACAGTAGATCTAAATTTATAACTTAAACAACCATATGAGGTGCTGGATACAAGGAACAAATTTTTAACAACACTATTCTATAATAAAATGCGCTCAAATACATGATTTTCTGCCCAATTACCAATATTTTAAATAAATTGTTAATAAACACAACTCTCTCTCCTCCCACCTACAGTCTATCTTTCTAGTACACTGTTGCTAATGAAGTTTTCGCTCCCAGAGTACAAAAAAATTTACCATGTGGAACCAAGGGGTGCGTGGCCCAGATTCGAATCACAGCAAAAGTGAAAAATGAAAAAGTTAATTTGCGGTTTTTTTCAAAATTATAATTTAAAAATTAGAGGTCCCTCCCCCCCCTCCAAGAAGTTCATCTACAAAGTAACCGCTCCCTGATATTCCACACTATTCCACCTTAACCTTTGTCAACGAAATACCAATAATCAAAAGAAAGCGCCACCTATTGGAAAGTAGCAGATAACAGCTAAACCTACTTAGCGAAGACACTCACCACACAATCAGCATGCAACAATGAGACAATTGCTGTTGACATTCAAGGCTGGCGGTATAACACGGGCCTTTGAATGATCAATTCACAGCAATTTGTCTCATTCCTAACGCGCTTAATAATAAAAGAAAACAAAATATATGTTCTGTTGTCATAATCTACTGTTCTTTCCACAAAAATTCCAATACAATGCACCTGAGTATTGGTCTCAATAAAAAAAAGTTGGCGGAAATATGTACATATGTATTAGTGATTGGTAAGTCGAAGTCGGTTGAAATCGACAATCGATTTTTAGCGTCTAAAAACGTTTATTTTACAGCCAATTTAATAGAAATAAAAGACTGTGCCCACTTTAGAAATAATTCTTTGACAAATTTTAGCTATTTCTTTTTTAAACTTTTTATTTTACATATTGTTGTTGGTGCTTTTTACTACTACGAACAATGCCCCTCTTCCAATAAACTCAAATTTGTAATTGAATCAACAATAATTATTGCAGAATACTCGTATGATAAATATTTAAATTAATATTTACCATACGTACTAGTTTATGAAATTAATTTACTTTGAAA